>OY728152.1:1933767455-1943767455 GCA_963277665.1 Viscum album
GACTTCATTTCACTTTTTGATAAAAAACCCTTATCTTCAATAACTGTGTTATCTCAACATGTTTTAAATAATTTTTTTTTCTATTCTCATAAAAAAATTAATGTTATTTTAACCCATGTTTTAATTTTTACTATATAGATTAAATGGAATCTGTTGTCTTTTACATAGTGGGATATTTCTTCACCTTTTCTATAAAAGTGGGAAATGAATGTTTTATTATAACATATATGGAATGAACTGAATTTCTCATTGTGATGACTAATAAATTCATCAAATATTTCTTTATATGTTTTCAAGGTTCTTTTGGAATAAATTCTTTTTATAAATAATCAGTAAATTCTTATGTGTTAAAATTTTATTTTGAAGTGAAAATGATATTTATATCAAGAAATATTATAACTAATAATTAAAAATCATTTTTCATCTAAGATGATACATTGAGGTTATTTATGTTTTTTCGGGGATATGATCCAATGATTCAAATTTTATATTTCATTTTATGGTTATGCTTATGTTGATAAGATGTTTGTGAAACCCATTCATTTTCTATTGGTTATTCCATATTTAATTGAAGAAATGTTTATGAAATCTATTTTCTTATCATGAGTTATGATGTGATGACGTGTAGAATTTTATATGGTCTTATGAAAAAAATATTTGTGTCTTTTATTATATAATGGTAGTAATGTTATAACCATGTATGTTGGTTATGTTATAACCTTGTATGGGGGTCACCATATAATGAAGGATAAGTGGGACCTATATCTTCCTTTAATATATTGGTTAATGATTAATATCTCACGAGATAAAAAACAGAAATGGTGTGTGAAGGTAGTTGAATAAGGTATTTTTTCCACTATGATAGTATTTGGAGTGATCCTTGACTACTATGATGGTCCAGAGAGTGAACCAATTTCACTATGACATACTTTTTTACGAGCCTCGACTACTAATGACATGTTTTTATATGCTTGTGTGCATGCCACTAACTCGTGTCTTATGCTAGTGTTTGATATCATTGATCATGTTCATTGATTCCATTATGATTCATGTCTTGTAAACATCCAAAATTTTCCATCACACAAGATTGGATCTATGACATGTAGGGTATGATTTTTAAAAGTTATACTCATGTTATCATGCCCATATATCCATGTAATAATCTATTGATACTTCATATCTAAATTTTTAACTTTAATAAGCATCTAAGCTAACCCTTTCATATGTTTCTTTTCCCCATGTTAATAAGAATGGGACTAAGTGTGATATTTTAAAGATGTTTCCAAGATATGATGAACATAGAAGAAGAAAATGTATATCTTTTAGGATCTAGTTTTTAATATGTATTGGATTTTAAAGGCTCTAGACCTATATGATTCTATCATGGACAATTATTTAGGAAAATATTGTGTAACTATATTTATAATCATAACAATTGGGAAATAGGGTGTGATTAATTACCTTTCTAATGATGTAACAGTTTATATTATAGGATTGGATTCGACCCCTAGAAATATTCTATATGAGGTTTCGGGTAGTGGAGATACCCCCAAGTATATGTGTTATGTACTGTCAGGGTTTGATTCAACCATATGTGATGATTTGAAAGTAATTATTCTATGGTGGGGTGAGGCCCCTTGGTGTGTTTTAAACAGTGATTTTATGTAGGAAATTTGATCCCCAAGTGGATGTGATGTGATCGTTCATGTTAGGGGATATTCCCCTAGAGTGGATGGTATTTGATGCTTATGGCTAGGGGATGTGACCCCACTAGGTGTAAGACATTCAAACAGGCTTTTGGGTAGGACATGGTTATATTTTCTGGTTACATACTAAATACATCAGGACTTAAAACTTTTATACTTGAGATGTGTTTCATTATTCTCAAAGACATTACAAATTAGATGAAGTAGGAATGTCCGATTCGAGGTTCCTTAAAACCCAAGGACTGATGATGGTTTATTTGTTACACTTTAGTAATTTATTTAATTTTTGATCATATCACGTTATAAATGAACTACATACATGGTTATGTTAGAGAAATAGTTGTTCTTGACATACTGAGTTTACACATACTCTGCTTAGGTGGACTAACTAATTTTTACATGAGAAAACCTTATGATCAAAGGTGCATGGAGGACATAGGCTCGATGTTTCATTATTGAGCTAGATACCTTGAATGATGTTTGGAGATGTGATCGATTCAAGAATCAGGACCATGAAATAATTATTTTCATTTATTTATGTTATTTCTGAGTTATATTTGACCTTCTCATGATGAATCATGTTTTATCTGCATGAATCATGTGATACTTTAGATATCTCATCTTTTATAGAATGAATTTATGATTTATTTTTGGCGGTCATGCATATGATGTTTATTAACAATTATGGAAACAGTTTTATCCATTAATATTATATTTACAAAATGTACTACTATAATATGATGGTATAGTTTCCCCATGGTAATTCCACACACCCTCACTGGTGATCAGAATCTTCATACATATGGAGAGGCATAAATATGGTCACACAATGAACTAATCCCATTATTAAAGATTTATTGGGGAAGGTATGTTACAATATTATTCCCCATATCTTATGTATCCTGCCAACGACTCCAGATATCTCCCCTTGGGATATCCTCACCTATCACAACCCGACCCAGTGGGGCCTGCACCGTGACTCCCCATGCCTGACTCCAACTGGCCAGGGGCTGGTGACTAGTACCGAGTAGGCATATTACTAAAATTGGAGGCATTTCCTAAGTACTTTCACACACACACACACACACAAATCAACATGACCACAAATTCTGAAATGTAAAAGATCCACTAAGTTATATAATGTATTCATACAACTAAACCCAACCAATAGAGTACGACATAAAGCAAAGTTCTGAAAGTCAACAGGGCCAGAATACAAGCCCACAAAAAACCAGATTCTGAAAACTACAAATTGCAACCTACAAACACAATGAGGTACTGGGACTGTTACCCATAGCAGTAGGAACACCTCGACTTGTAGGGAACTTAGAAATATCGGTCTTGTCCGGGTCTGCCCTGAACTCTATCAAAATGATTCTCGTCTGTACAAGAAACGACACGTGCGGGCAATGCCAGTGAAGGGGTGTGTATAACAATACTCAGTAGAGTACCCCAAAAACCAAAAAGCATTACACAAATGAATGGTAGAGGCTTATCTACAGAGTATATGTCTAAAAACATATAATAGGTGAATAAAAACCAGATATACTCAAAAACTAGACCCGTAGTGTAAAGACAAGTCACACAACCACATACCCCCACTAGGGATTCAGTTCGATGAGTCCACGAAGCACTCATCTGGGAGAAGTCACTCGTAATGTCTAATAGTTATGATGACATATGTCTGATATGTATTATCTATCAGAAAAAGTCATGAGAGATAGATACAATCATTCTGGGAGAACACAATCCTTAGCGGGGAAAGATCTCGATACAAATATGAGGATCACTGTTAGGGCCTTGGCAGATACCATGAATCATCCATATTAACCTACTAGGTAGTGGATTGACGCACTGTGGAAGTATTCACATTGATACCTGACTCTACCTATTGTCCAGAATGGATATTGGATCTCCCTCTAGGCCTCTCGGAGTGATACCTGACTATATCTTAGAAAAACATGTTGAAGGGATCATACTCTCGTAGAAGGAAACTATACCTGACCATTAGGGGAATGAGAAGGTGGCACTAACCCAAACAAAACATGTCCAAGATATGGTGAAAAAGAAGATCAATCCCTGTAATGAAAAATACATGGTGTGTAGGTCTGTCACATGTCGTGTCTTTTGACAGCGGGTAATGCTTGTGCACAACAGCCTGGGTCATAAGGCTGGTCGTATAGAAAAGGCATTACATGGTGTGTTTTAAAGACCACATGTCGTATCAAAGTAACCAGGTTCGGCTCTGTGTGCTTGGTTATGTTCTTTTACGTGGCTTTATCACATGTGTTCCATCCCGTGCACCTGGTATATAGGGTAACCCATGTAGTCGACCTATTCCGGCCGTGTGGTTGAGTGCACGACTGTGTACTCCATCCCAAGTCCGTGTATCGCCCGAGAGATAGGCTGAGTCCCGTGCAAGGACCCACATGCCATGTTCCTTTGAAAACACAGAGTGTCATCACTTCGTGCATCACGGAATCCAAGCCACCGCTAAGCTGGTCCCACTCAGCATGTTCTTCAGTATACATGTCGTGTTCTATAGAAATTTCCAGAACTGACGTTCTTCATTTCCACTCCTTGGGGATCTTTCAGTCCTCGATCCGGCTGCCTGATCATCACAAAACTAAAGGGTTGAGGTCTCCCGATCATCACCAAGATAATTTCATCGGTTTTGGGGATCCGATCGGCCCTGAAACATGGTTTGATACACCTGTACGAAGAACGATTGAAGAAAGAGTACTCTCAAACCATGTCCATTCATCCCTCACTATCATCGTCGCATCTCCACTAGGTCGTCATGATGTCAGATCTCCAATTTGGGATCGTTGCAAATCGATACAGACATGTAGAGATCTGTTGTTCGTCACCCCATGAAGAATTCTAATAACGCGAAGAAAAGTGGAAGATAAACAATAAACAAATGAGGAAGGAACATCTTCCAACATTCGGCATGGTGTCGATCAACATCCATTAATAGGTTTAACAGGAGAATAAAAATGAAAACCCATGAATTGTTATATAATCAATTCCTGAATCAAAACCCCCAAAAGAAAAGGTAATTGATACCCTCCCCTAGGAAAGCCCTATCTACGGATCACCCTGTAGGTGGGTTGATTTGTGTTCGTTGTTTAATCCCAGGATGGGGAAATAAAAGAATCAAAAATAACAAACCCCTACCTTAGTCGTCGACAAAAAGGAAGATCGGTCGTCAATTGTAATTCAATCTCAATGTATAACAATCAACGTGTTGTCATTCGTCAGTGTTCGTAAAAAATCTTCCATGTATAGCTTCTCTCCAAAGCTCTAGAAGATTCTGGGAGGAAACTCTAGGGTTATGAGTCTAAACCAGGGCTCCTACTCATTTAAAAAATAGTACCGTCGTTGTGTTATGAAAACATTTTAAAAAAATAAATTATTATTTTATTTTATTTCTTCTAGAACGTTTCCTCAAAAATTCCCAAAAATGAACTATTTCATCCGACCTGCGCCAGTCGATGTTAGGCCCCGCCTAAGGTAAAGTTGATGCTCTGAATGAATCCATGCCCTCGGATTTCTGATTCGGGCACCTATTTAAATGGTATTCAACTTTTTCAGAAAAATCACACATGCGTGGAGTCTAACGTTTAAATTAATTCAAACATTTATTCCTAGCACTCATGGACATTGAATTTCATGCCTTAAAAAGTTCTGGTCTCGAAATAATTTCATATAATATTTAAAAATATTACACTAAAAAATCTAAGACATTACATTCTCCCCACCTTATGGATTTACGTCTCAGAAATCAAAAACAAAAGTATACTAAAAAGATGTGGGTACTGGGTCCATATCTGAGCCTCCCACTCCCATGTGATCTCCAAAAGATTCATGTGCTACCACTGGAAGCACAACAAGGGAATCGATCTCTCACGAAGGATATTTTCATGACTATTCTTGGTCTTCACTGGGTACTTAGCAAAAGTCTCTCCATCCTCGATGTCCAACTCTACCCTATTGATCATGTGTGATGGTTCATGCACATACTTCCTCAGCGGAGAAACGTGGAAGACATCATGTACCTGGTGCAACTATGGTGGTAGAGCTAGGTCGTACACCACCTTGCCAACTCTATACAGTATCTGAAATGGTCTGATGAACCTAGGAGATAGCTTTCCCCCTTGTCCAAATCTCTATAAACCTCGCCAAGGTGATACCCTAAGGAAGACATTGTATTTTTACTCAAGTTCAAGAGGCCCCTATCACCTATCAGCATATGATATCTACTTGCTTTGTGCAGTCTGCATCATCTCTCGGATGATCTGTATCTTCTTGGTGGTAGCTCACACAAACTTTGGACCCATAGGTGTTGAATATCTTGGGTCAGTCCTGCAATGCTGTGACTGGAAGGGCCTCCCATATAAAGCCTATAAAGGTTCCATACCAATGGATGAGTGGTATTTGTTATTATATGAAAAATCCACCAGTGGTAGGTGTTTCTACCAACTGCGATTAAAGTCCAAGATACTGGCCCACATCATAACCTCTAGAACCTGAAAGGTCCTCTCTGTCTAACCATCGGTCTAGGGGTGGAAGTCCATGATAAAGCATAGGTGAGTCCCAAAAGCCCCTTGTAATCCCTTCCACAACCTGAATGTGAAGCAGGTATCTTGATCCAAGACTATTGTCGAAGGGACGCCATGAAGCTGAACTATCTCCTGCACGTAGAGGCGTCCCAAGCACTCTACGGAACTCTGCTCCCTGATAGGTAGGATGTGGTCTGACATGGTGAGTCGATCAATGATCACCCATATGGAATCATTCCCTTTGTACATCTATGGTCATCCCATCACGAAGTCCATCGATATTCCATCCCACTTCCACTATAAAACTTCTAGGGGTGAGCTAATCCTGTTAGAACCTGGTGCTCAACCTTCACCTGCTGGAACGTAAGGCATCAAGAAACAAGCACTTCTACTACCTTATTTATGACGAACCACCAGAACTGTCATCAGATATCCCAGTACATCTTCGCCACTCTTTGATGCACTGAAAAGGGGGATGTACTAATCTCTCACAAGACCTCCTCCTGCAAAGCCACTGGTACAACAATGCTTCTTCTGAAAATTAGTATGTACTCATCACCTTGTGAATATCCATCAGGATATTTTTATGTGGATAACTGAGTATGTAAAGCCTCATAGTTGACATCCCCCAGCTGATCCTCCCTAACTCGATTTACGAGTGGATGGGTGACAAACATCGACTGTAGGTAAGCTGCATTATCCCTTTCCCAGAAAGATAACTACAACGTGGCTAACTGATCTATCTCCTCACTCAACAATTGTGAGCTCAACCTCCTACAAAGAGAATATCCCACCTTGTCCCCATATTAGAAGTATAGGTGATCTCAAAATACTAATCCGGGAGAACTCTATCCAACGCCTTTGTCTCATATTCAGATCCTTCTACAAGAAAATATACTTGAGACCCTTGTGGTCATAGTAGACGATGAACCGCTCACCCATAAGGTAGTTTCGCCACATATTCAATTTTAAGACTACCGATGCCAACTCGAGATCACAAGTAACATATTTATACTAATGTGGCCTAATCTGACGGGAACCCTAAGAAATCACTACCTTTCTCTACATCAGGACACAGCCAAGACAGTCCCCGATGCGTCGTAGAAAACTATGTTCTTGGAACCCTCCTATGGTAATCTCAATATTGGGGCGCTCAACAAAATCTACCTCAATTTCTCGAAAGCCTTCTGGAACATCTACTTATACATGAACATTTTCCCCTTCCGACTCATGGTTTTCATTAATGATGATATTTGGGAGAAATCATTAATTAATATCTGGTAATATCCTGCCAACCCCAGGATACTCCCCACCTCCGTCACACTCCTACGTGGTTCTAATGCTAACACTGCTTCCACCTTGGCTAGGTCCACAGGTACTCTATCCACTGCGATTACATGTCCTAGAATGTGGACCTCCAAAATCTTGAACTGGCACATAAAGAGATTCCCATAGATCTTGTGCTATTATAGTACATCTAGAACCATCCATAGGTGTTTCGCGTGCTCCTCCTCTGATGCCAAGTATACAAGGATTTCATCAATGAATACCACTACGAACCAGCCTAAGTATGGTCGGATGATCTGGTTCATAAGTACCCTAAATACCATGGGGGGGGGGGTTCTTTATGCCAAAATGAATTACCATGTACTCATAGTGACCATAGCAGCATCTAAAATATGTCATTGTTATATCCTCATCATGTACTCCGAACTGGTTGTAACATGATCAAAGTTCGACCTTGGAGAACCATTATACCCCTCTTCACTAATCAAAGATTTCATCGATCCTATGTAGTGGATTATTATTTTCCACGGTTACCTATTTCAGGAACCGGTAATCCACGCACAACCTCAAACTCCAATCAACCTTCTTGGAAAACAAAATTGGGGCCGCCCAGGGGGAAACACAAGGTCTCATAAAACCATTTCTTTGAAAATCCTCTAACTGCACCCTCAGCTTGTGATGCTCTATGAGAGCCATCCAATATGATGGTGAAGAAATTAGTGTTGTCTCGGGGTGTAATTCAATGCAGAAGTTGATTTCCTGGTAGGGTGGTATTCCCAAAACATATTTGGTAAAGACATCCTCGTACTCTTCCACTACTACTGGGAACTGGATGTTCACAAAATATACTACTCTAAGGGTAAGGCTAGCCAATGAATGGGTTATTGGTTTTACTGTCCTATCCATGAGGCCATTATGTGCTTCCAGAGTCTCCCTTTCACCGACAAAGGAAAACCTCATCCCATCATTGCAGACACACCACACTATTTTCCTAAAGTAGTCAATATGGGCATTGACCGAGGATAACCAATCCATACCGAGAATGACGTCGTATGGACTCAACGCTATCACCAAGAGGTTCTAACTGAAACTATCAACTCCAAGGGTATGATCACACTATCTGTAAAAGTTTTTGATCATCGAGTCTCCTCCCATAGTTGTCCCCATGCATAAGGATCTGGTCAACAGTTCTACCAGAATCACAATGTTTCTTACAAGACATGTGATGAGGAAGGAATGACTGGACCTGTGTCTATAAGAACGACTTCTATGGTAGTGAATACACAGATCGTACCTCGCATCATCCTTGGTGACCCTAGGTCATACGCCTCGACCAAATGTTGTTTTCCCCACCCCTATCCCCCAGCACCTTGAGCCATGTGCGGACATCCTGTGGGTGGTGGTGGAAGTAGATCTAAGAGTCTTCCACCACATGGAGTTCTCTATAATCCTCTGCCACATCATCCATCTGGCGGGTCTGTCTACTCCTCTCTCTACCTATACCTCGGTGGTCCATCCACTGCCTCCTGGCCATATGCTCGACGGGTAATACAATCTCTAGAGAGATGTCTTCTTCCATCGCATGAGTAGCATCGCCTCTCCCAAGGCTAAATGGATCCAACATGATATCCATGGACTATCAACACCCTATCATAGGTCCTCCTATGTCGTCTCCCACATATTGATCCTTGTGCCTGGCTACATCTCCCTGCTGTCGAGGTCTCCGCACCTGTTTACCTGCCACTAACTGTTGTTGGATGTCTCTACTCTGCCAAGAATCTCTTGATCACCAAGGCTCGCTCAAGCACTCCAGCATAAGTCGAAATGAAAAGTGGAATGACACTAGATCAAATGTCCCATTGTAGACCTTGCTCGAAGGTCAGATCAGTGAAGTACTAATCCCGAACCATCTCCATCGAGTACCCTCCAAGGTTGGTGAACCTCGATGAATAGTCGGCTACCTTCAAGCTGCCCTGCTGGAGCTAATGAAGCTCCTAGATGCACACTTCTCTCAATGTAACGAGAGAGAACTCATTGTAAAATAGTTTTCCAAACATTGTCAATTAACGAGTCACCTCATCATGACTCTTTGTGGTTAGAATTCCACATCATCCTGTCAAACCCTGAAGAAGGCTCGCTCCCAGGATCACCATCTGGTCTGCTGGTGTCCTCACTAGATGGAAAATTATGGTCACCGCCTCAAGCCATACCTCAGCCACCTGAGGTTCGGACATGCCTCCAAACCTGAGGGGTCTCTATCTCCGGAACACATGGAGTGAACTCATCCTACACCCCTCTTATTTTGGTAATGCAGGTACCACGTGCAGCTCCACTAGTGGTGGTGTAGCAGGTACACCACCTGGAGGTAACACCTTTGGATCTAGTCCCTATATCAAAGCCTCACCACTAAGGGGGTCATCCTTGTGATCGCACTGCTGAATCCTAACAAGTGTGCATCATGTAGGAATCATGTAAAGAACAAGATATACCATTGTCAAAGAGTATATATGGATAGATGACACAATGAACTTGGAAAAACACAACCCACTCATATATGATGCATGTACCATTCTATTATTTACACGCAACTAGTGTTTTCATGTACCAAGTCAAAAAGCAGGTTATCAGAGTCCTGGTATATGGATACGTTGGCCGCCCACACCAACACTGGAGTCTCTAGCATGAATACTAAGCTTGAAACACTTAATACCATTTTCCCAAACCAAACTCACAGACTCTTGGTTCTATTGTAGAACTGAAAACCTTTGATTCCACTTTGTCAGGACCCAACCCACTAGGGCACACACCATGACTCCCCAAGCCTACCTCTAATAGGCCAGGGGCTAGGGATTATCACTGAGTAGTAATATTACTAACATGTGAGGCATTTCCTAAGTACCTATATTCATGAAAACATCTCCAAGCCCACAAATTCAGAAATGTAAAATAACCACTAAGGTACATAATGCATGTATACAACTAATCCCAAATAATAGAGTACACCAGAAAGTAATGTACTGAATGTAAACTGGGCTAGAATACAAGCCCACCAAAAACAAGAGTCTAAAAACTACAGTGTCCAACCTGTAAACACAAAGAGGTTCTAGGACTGAAGCTCATAGCCGTAGGAACACCTCAGCCTGTAGGTAACTCATCAATCTTGGTCCTATCTTGGACTACCCTGGACTTTGTCAAAAGGTTTCTTGTCTGCATAAGACACGACACGTGCGAGAAAAGCCTATCTAGGGTTGAGTATAACAATACTAAGTAGGGGACCTCGAAAACCAAAAATCAATACACAAAGGAAAGGTACATTCAACTCTACACGGTATATGTCTACCAGACATATAATAGGTGAACACAAACTAGATATAATCAAAACCAGGACCTATAGTCTACAGACAAGTCACGCAACCATATACCCTTGGTAGGGATTCAGTGAGAAGATTCCATGAAGCACTCATCTAGGAGAACTCACTCCACAAGTCTAATAGTTCTAATGACGTCCGTTTGAGAAGTACTATCTTTCGGGAAAAGTCACAAGATATAGATACAATAATTCTAGGATAACACAATCCTTAGGGGGGAAAGATCTCTATACATAGATGAGGACCACATCTAGGGCCTTGGTGGATACCACAACTCATCCAGATTCACCTTCTAGGTAGAGGATTAGCACCCTGTGGAAATAGTCACGTCGATACCTGAATCTAACTAAGGGAAAGAATGGATTGAGGATCTCACTCCGGACCTCTCAGATGGTTACTAGACACTATCTCGGAAAGTCATGCTGAAGGGGTCATACTATAGTCGAAAGAAAAAATACCTAACCTTCATGGGAACAAGAAAAAGGGGCACTAACCCAAACAAAAAATTTCATAGATATGGTGGACAAGCAGATCCCGCCTTTTACTTAAAAGTACACGACATGTAGGTCTGCCACACGTCGTGTCCCCTGAACCTGGGTACTTCCCGTGTACAACGGCTTGTGTCGTAAGGCTGGTTGTGTAGAAAATTCAGTACCTGGATTATTGTATAGACCAAACTCCGTTTCCGAGTACCTGGGTTTGGCTCTATGTGAAGAGTCTTGTGAGCTAACACGACTTTATCCCTTGTGTTTCATCTCATGTAACCGGTACATAGGGTAACACATGCAGTCGACCCGGTCTGGCTGTGTGGTAGAATACATAGACATGTACTCCATCTCGTGTTTGTGTATCACCTACGATACATGTTAAGTCATGTGCAAGGACCCACACACCCTGTTCTTCAAGGAACACGCCATGTCATCTTTTCGTGCATCGTGGAACCCTAGCCGCCGCTAATCCGGTTCCAACCGGAGTGTTCTTCGGGATACAGGTCATGTTCATTAGAAATTACCAGAATAAATGTTTTTCATTGCTGTGACTTAGGAATCCTCTATTCCTCGATCCATTCATCCGATCATCGCGAAACTGAAGGGTTGTGGTTGTCCGATCGTCACAAAGACGATTCCTTCAGTTTCAGGCATACAATCGGCCCCAAAACATGTTTCGATCCAACCACACAAAGAACCCTCGTAGAACGAGAACTCCTGGACCATGTCAATTCATCCACTTCCATTGTCGTTCACCTCCAATAGTTTTTCACGATGTCGGGTCTCTAATTTGAGATAATTGTGTTGTGATACAGATGCACAATGATCTGTTGTTCTTCACCCCATTAAGAATGCGAAAAATGCAGAGAAAAGAGGATGAAAAACAATAATAAAAAAGGAGGAATGCACCTCTAATGTTGTTCTTCATGACTTCAATCTACTCTCGTTAATAGTTTTAATAATGAAATAAAAATTAAAACCCAAGAATTATCCTGTAATCAATTACAAAATCAAAAACCCCAATAGAAAATGAAATTTACGCCCTCCCATAAGAACGCCCGATCCGTGGATCAGCCCATTGGTTGGTTGATCAACGTTCGTCATTTAATCGTAGAATGTGGAAACAAAAGAATCAAAAAGTAACAATCCCCTACCACATTCATCGATGAAGAGGGATATTAGTTGTCATTTGGGATTTGATCTCACTGCACAACGATACACACGTTAGCATTCGTCGGTGTATGTCAAAAATCTTCCATGGTTGGCCCCTCTCCAAAGCTCCAGAAGATTCTAGGGGAAAACACCAGGGTTATGATTCTAACCATGGCCTCATACTCATTTAATGAAAATATGTATCATTGTTTTATATAAACATTTTAAAATAAGATAAATTATTAATGTATTTTATTTCTTCTAAAATGTTTCCTCTAAAACACCCAAAAACTAACTTTTGCATACAACCTATGCCGGTCGATGTTAGGCCCCACCTAATGTGAATCGAGTGCTTTGAAACCAATGGTTCCCTTAGATTTATGATTTGGGCACCCATTTAAATGTTATTCCACTTTTTCAGGAAAACCGCTCGTGTGCACTGTTAAAAGTTTAAATTAATTCAAACATTTATTTCGGGCACTCCAGGACGTAGAATCGCATGCTGTCAAAAGGTATTGTCTTGAAATAATTACATATAATATTTAATAATAGTACACTAAAAAAATGAAACATTTCATAACCTCTCTCAATTTCTTCTTCAAGTCGTCATCAATTTGGTATATTCTCTCATTAAAGGACTCCGCTTTTGTCATTTCTTCATGTTCCTCCATCATTTCCCCTATCTCTTTCACCCAATTTCCATAATAACCAAAGGATTATATATTCTTTTGTTTTAATTAATATATTTCATAATTAGTTGTTATAATTTAATAAGAGACCGATTTTTTTTTATTTGCTGGAGAGAAAATGTTTCTAGTAGATTCCTTTTATATTGATCTATAAAAATTCATTAATATTTTGAACTATCTGTTCTTGATCTATTTTAATGAAATATCATGTAGTATTAAGTTTGTAATAATATTATCATTTCAATGTAATCATGTCTTTATTTTTTTCTAATTTTTAGATTCTTCCGTAGGTGAAAAAATATAAATTCCAATATAATTTTAACTATGATTTCTTAATCAATTTAAAATAAATTAGATGTAGTTTTACATTTGTATTGATGTTATTTTTGAATTTACTCTTGTATATATTTTTTTGTAAGAAATTTTTGAATTATAAAAATAAAACTGGTAATATAAATATTTGTAATATTTGATGCCCACAAGGTGTTAGATGATATCACTATAGTATATTTTCAACTATTTTTGTATAATTGGATTCATGGGAGGTGGGAACTAGAGCATTGAATTTATTAAAAATTCCATCATTAATGACATTTATGAGTAATTTTACATTTGGATATATGTTAGATGATTATAAATAAAACCTTAAATCATTTAAAATATCATGGTTCAGTTCTTTGGGTGCTTTAGGGGAGAGTGGGGATCCATAGAGGCTGTTAGTATAACATGGTGTGGATAATATGGGCTATGAAACTCCCTTGGGATATCCTCTCATGAGCCATGCCACCGTACCACCAAATAGTTCCCTAGGTGGATATAGTGGTCTCTCAGGAACTTATATCTAACATCATAAAGGTTATGTAGCAACCTTAAGAACCCCTAACCTGTGACCCTTTTGATATCCTCATAATATTCTAAATTATGTGATGTTTTTTCATTAGTGTTATTTTAATTAAATTAATTTCATTATATTATTTTTTATGATATTAAATGATTCCCATGTTAGGTTAAATACCCTAATAGTGGTGGGGGTCAATCATTCTATGACAGATTAAAAGGACCCATTTTGTTCTTGTTTAATTGTTAAATAATACTATATTCTCTCTTCTTCTTATATAAATGTATATTATTATATAAGGGAGCATGAAAGAGATCTAATAAAATTTACTTTGTTCACCAAAACTGTGAAAATCTTGGGAACGTAAAAATGTTACATGATAATGTACTAGAATCAACTAATGTACATTTTGTAAATATTTTATAAGAAAACTTATTAAACCTCATAGTTAATAACCATTAACACATGATAACACAATTATCTATTAAAATAAATGAACAAAACGATCCTATAGAATATTATTAAGAAGATTCGTATCAACATTGAATTAGTTTACAAATATTTTAGTGTATAATAAATCTCCTTTTTCATCTATTAATTGAAATATAGTTTACCAGGTAGCATCTTATTTATAAAAAATACATGGTGAACTTTTATTTCCTTGTGAACTAATCACCATTGCCTAATGAAAAAAATTCATAATTACTAGGAGGCTCACTTTTCACCATGCACCCTTGGGTGAACCCACTCGAATAAAATTTATCCTCAATGAACCTATTACTCAAACATCCATTGTGAGATGGTGCAACATACTACCAACACGATCTTCTTCATACATGCACTTCCAACATGATCCAACCCGTGTGAACTTCTTCCTATACAAACTTCATGCATGATTTACCATCCTCTTTATAATGACTACATATAATTCATCAATCAAACACTTCCCTAATGGTTTACACATCATAGTGATGCCTCTGTAAACCTCCTTAACAAATTGAAAAATTCTCTAGCAATCATCCTCTAGGAAAATATTTACTATATCTAATAAAGTGATAACGTGATAATTATACAGGAATTTAATACACAAGAAATATGAAAATTAAAAAATTACTATTCACCCATTCATGAAATCACTTCTTCATAGTTCACCTAGAAAGACAATCTCATGGCTTTACCCTTCATATGCAGCCCCCAAAACCAGAAAATCCTTGAATCTTTGAAATGTAATGCCTACATATACATACAACATTGTTCATATATTTCCATACAATGTGACTGCTATGAGATCATGTACCCACAATGTTTTATAAAAAACACCCTCCTTCTTACTACATGGAATTCATGAGACATACACATTAAGGGGAAACATCAACTAAGAATGCACCGCAGATGAGGCTTTGTATGGATATCAAATAATCTACATGGTTACCTTATAGAAATAATCTGTTTTCCATTTTATCTCCATAGACTCTAAAATTTTATTTCCCTAAAAACCATAAACATAAATCTTGTAAAAAAAGAAATGAAATTTACCATCAAAATTATTAAATTAAAAAAAATGTTATAGAACTTTTTCAAATTACTTTTTCAACCAAGACAAAAATATAAAAATGATGAAACTCCACGAAGAGGAGTTTATTCTAACCAATATATCCATTTGGTCTTATAGAAGATAATTTTAAAAAATGTACATAACATTGATAAAACCTCAATACCTCCATCTGTAACAATTATTATGATTTTGAAACTCCATATAGTGACCAGATACTTACTCAATATATTCTTTTAACTCACATGACTCAATAATGATATAATAAATAAGAGTAACATGAATATATCATCAATAAATTATCTCATTTTTGATAACATTTATTGAATATTTCCCAAAAAATTGATGAATTGATAAAACAATTTGTCTCCATGGATACTAATTAATATTGGTGAATGATCCCAATTATTTGAAAACATATTATCAAACATGAATATCGCTTGTTCAACAAAACATTATAAATTTATTAAATCATGTTACCATAAGAATATTTTAATGATATTTATTCAATGACCGAATAGATTCTACATAACCATGATGTAAAAAATCACCAAATTCCATGATCCCCCTAATTGAACAAAAATAATCTCTCCCGAGTACTAGGTTTCAAATGATATTACCTATTTTTATGTAGAGTCTTCCACATTTATGAAAAATATATCATCCATTTTATAAATTAAATTGAATGTCACTCCTAAAGGATCTTCAATAAAAAAATAGTTATCAAAACATATATAAATTTAAACAAAACATGGGGAGTGGGGTTCCTCATTCGCACTATTTTTTGGTAGGGGTTCAACTAGACTTCGATATATAGTCAATTCTATTAAAACACTACTTTGGTTAAGGCCTTTTTATAAGGACTGAGATGTGACATTTAGTTGGCACATATTTTAATCTAACCAACCCA
Organism: Viscum album; assembly: GCA_963277665.1. Lineage (NCBI taxonomy): Eukaryota > Viridiplantae > Streptophyta > Magnoliopsida > Santalales > Viscaceae > Viscum > Viscum album. The sequence goes on from OY728152.1 coordinate 1,933,784,011, forward strand.
TGCTCTACCTTCTCCTTGAAAAAGTGATATTTGATTTCAACGTGTATTGTCTTCCAGTGATATATGTGAATTATTCAAGGAATTATAATAGTTGAATTATGATAGTTGATTCTAATTGGAGACTCCAATTCATATCCCTTATATTAATGTTTCTACTTCATCAATAATAATTTTATGCAAGCTTGAGTGGATGTAATATATTTTTATTTTCTAGTGACCTGTAAAATTTAGTCTTGTTTCTTTTACAACGAAGAAATTCACGATCCTGTAAGGTAAAATACACAACATGATGTTGATTTTATTTCATCAATATAATTATTGAACTCATTGTATGTGTATCCCAACAACTCCCATTCTAATTTTTCACTATTAATAAATCCAAAATCCAATACTATTTTGATGTATCATAGTACTATCATTAATGAAATAATGTTCTTTGTTTTGGATTTCTTTGATACGATGTTGTCTGACATATGAAAAATGAGTATCATGTAGTTTAATTATTAATAACATCATGATCTTAATGATCTTTTTATATCTGGTAACATTGACCACTTTTATTTCAACATCATTTGAAAAATTCTTCTGGGTAACCATGTGTGTTGTCATCCTTTTCAAGGACTCCATTTAATATATTCATAAATGATTATGTGTATAATATTATTGACAAATAAATGTGTCATTATATCATTAAAACACCTAAAAATACCAACTCAACAATCATTGAAATTTCAAAATGGCACTTCATGAATTACAAAACAAATTACGCTATGCTTCATTAATTCCACCAAGTATTTTGTTTCCCACATTAACTATCACAATCATCCTTTGATCTCTATCATTATTGATATAGATAAAGTAATCAACTACACCACATTAAAAACCAAAAATATTTAAGTATTTATCCAGTATTGAATACCACTCTCTGGTTTCTGGATTAATCCCCTAAAGTGACTTCTTTAGCTAATTTTTTTTCTCATCTTCATTGAAAAGAAAACCATTATGATATTTGATTTACACCTATCCTTCTAGAACTCTATTAATATTTTTTGACCTTAAATTCATATAGAAATCAAAAAAAAATTATTCTTTTACAATGGATAAGAACAGTCAAATATTCCTTATCTTTTCATTGGTGAAAATTTATCATCTACAATGATTCCCTCAATCCTAGAGTATCCCTTTCACACCATTTATGAGTTTTTCAAATCAACTTATTATTAATTATTTTTTAAAGAAAAACAATTTATTCCTGATGATGTTTATATATAGAAGACTTAAAAATTCACCCATGTCTGATTCTTATTTATTTTTTCAAGAACCACATTAATATCTCAATCTCATATATAACCATTTAACACTATTAAAAAAATTTGGATTTATATGTTATATGAAATATTTTTAATGTATATACATGAGTGTTATCATTTTAACTAGTAGTATTGCATCAGAAATTATATTATTCATATAAATTTTTTCTTTAATTTAATGGTTCTATAAAAATATTTGTTTTAATTCATCCTAATCATCATTAGAGTGTTCTTTTGAATTGATATTTTCCACTCAAAACTATACTTCCAATATTCTCACCACTTTCATTGGGAAACTGCTCACTATGCTAGGAAAACTTATTCACATACACTTATAGAATGAAATCATTTATTTTGGAAAACCATTCCTATACAATTTATAATGTATTTTTGTGCTTTTATGTTTCCTTAGTAAACATGTAAAATCCATTCATCTCTTTAAAATTCAAAAATCACGTGTTTATCATTTTTTAGAATAAAAAACATACTTATGATGATTTGGAAGTACATTACTATCAATATATTTATATAACAAAGATCATAAGAATTACATTCTTCTCTTATACGTAATAAATATATACTTGAAATCTATACTTATTTAAATAATACTTCTTGTTAAAAATTCTCTAGTAGGTATATTTCAATAACCATAATTCTATCTATACTATTATTGATTTGATTTATCTTCATGAAAAAACTATATTGTTGAGAATTTATCACCATTTAAACTCAGTGAATTATATCATTATTAAAAAGATAATTATCTTATAGTTATTAGTAAACACTACTCCATTATGGTTTCAGAATTTTATAATTTTCAATCTAGGAATATTTTGATTCTCTCTCTAACACTATGTTATGAAACCGAGCACAACAAACATGTCACTAATGAACAAAATCCTTGTCATCCTAGTATAACCATAAATTAAAAGAACAAAATATCTCTTAACATCAATAAATATTTATAATATTGGTCCATGTTCATCGAAATTCACAAAATGAAATATCCCTGTAGAAATCTGGTCCTTTTACTAACACAACAATTGAAAAATCTTCATTTTCAGGTAGTCATCACATGTCTGTGTATGATAAAATGATATATTAAGGAGATATAAAACAATGACACTTTTAACTAAATCTTATATGTCTGTTTGGCACAAGTTGTTAAGTCGTTTATGCCAAAACATATATTCTTCTCGCTTGGATAGAAAGAACATATTTTCTTCTTCACTAATAGGGAAGATATTTCTATTTACGTGATTATACTACAACAAAAAAACAATAATTTCCTTTAACATGATATTCAATTTATTATTGATAAACATTATTAGATTTCCCATGTCACACAATTAAATTAAAATTATCATGTTTTGATTAATACATTCAACATCTAATCCATTTTCATATCTCCTATTTTTCTCCCATATTTGTCTTTCCCAATGCCAATAATATTTCGACATTAATTAGATTAAAATATGATGAAACATTCCCTATAATTATGCTAGTTATAGGGTACTTTTTCCTTTCAAGTTGGAAGTATATATAATATCAACGATCAATACATCCACATGATCCAATTCTTTTTGGGAAATATCTACTACCACTCCCTATAAAACTGTTTTTTAATCCATGCATTTGGATTTGAACCTGATGTCAATTAAAATAATTGATCCTCTTTAAAATATAATGGGATAAATTCATCTTGAAAATATGTATATAATTTTTTCATTTTTATATCTTTTAATGGTTCATTGGGTAACATCATATAACCAGTTTTGTTTTTCATCGACACACTCATCTACATTATATATGGGCAATACGAGAACATATATCAAAATACAATACACTATAATTTGTGAACATCCTAATCGTCATTGGATTATTGTGTTCGACATGGATCCCTTTGTTTTTCTTATGCCCACTGATATATCTTTTCTATAGAAAAATCTTTTTTGAAATGAATATCATCCCATAAAAATATAAACTGGTAAAAGAGGATTTCTTGTTTTTCATTAAACACATTTTTCATCATAAAGATGAAATAAACATTACCGAATTAATTTTGTTTTATGAAAAAACCCTTCGTGGTGTTATTTTTATTCTAGAACATCTCACAGTGTGTTGATCTCTCAGACATTGCATCCTCATTAGGCATCGTATTATCAACTACACACCCCATATATAGAACCACTTGCATTATATTCTTATCCATGAAGCTCTTATATGGGCCACCTTGGTGAGATACCACCACACACTACCCACACAACTGACACCCTCTATATGATTCCATCATGGAATGACCCTCATGAGATGCTTATTCCATGTAATTCTTATAAGTATATACTTTCTTCCATATATAGACTATGAGTACTTCTTCTTCTATACACTTTCCATGTAGTTTACACTTCACAATAATGAATCCATAACATTCCTTATAAATATTCATAATTCTCTAGTAATTTTATATTAAGTAAATTTTTTATCTATATAATGAAGTGACTCTGGGGTCCTTATATAGGAAAATGAAACCTAGAAAATCCACAAATCATGAAATTATTCTTCACTATATAATCATCTATTTCCAATTAATTTTTCATGGAAACACCCTCTTATATATTCACACATTCTATATGGTACCATGAATATCCAATGTCTAAGACCCCTATTTAGAATTTCGTTCACATAATTTTCAAACCTTTCATGAGATAGATTTACAGCTTCGACTACCATGTGACTCCTCCATGATTTTTTTCCCAGTAGGTAGTATAAAAAACTATTTCAAACCTATTGTTTGTATTTTCTAAGGCATATACCTCATGTACAACTCCACATGGTTACCATGGGGTTTTCATGGTAACCACATTAAAAACCACCCTCTTCCAGTTTTATTACTCAAACTTTAAACATTGATTTCACCAAATTTATATTTTGAAATTTAAAAATCACTGGGAAACAATTTCACCATCCATGTAACGTATTTTGAAACAAAAAATTCCTAAAATGGTTATCAATATTTTTTTTAAAAAAATCAACCTAAATACATGAAAAGGATAATAGGATAACTTTATTCCATATAATAAATCCTATATAATACAACAATGTTATTTTTTTCCATAAAATCTCAGTGTCATTATCTTATATGTGTATTTAAAATGAGCTATAATTTTTTATATTTTTTAATGTTTAAGTGTGATTGGGTTAAATCCTACTATGATTATTATGCTCCATCCCTACAAACACCCTTTAGGTGAATTTAGAACTTCTGTTATGTGACAATGGCCAAAGAAAGGCTCCACTTAATGGTCACGGTTACTCATTCTAGCATAGAAAAGGGATCATGGTATGTGATATAAGTGATTTGACCATCGTTTCATATGGGGTATGGTCAAAATATTTTTGAACATTTTTTTTATATTATACACATCTTGTGTATCTAGTCTCATCATCCTCCCATCTCACATTTCAACTTATTTCAGATATTTTTTATGATTTATGTACTTATTTCCTAATATAGTTATATTTAAAGGATAGTTTTGTTTTTATATTTAGGATTTTTTATTTTTTGAGTTTTAATTTACTTTATTACTTATTTGGTTTTTTAAGCAACTGCATATTATATTTTTGACTTATCATTACATGACATTGTCATGAAGGGTTCTCAAGATGATACTTTTTTGTTTTGATATTTTTTTGGGAGAAACTATTTCCAATTGTGTGCCTTTGATTCCAAGGAACTTGTTTTATTTATTTCATGATTAAAACACCATTCATTCCTTATAATGGGTGGGCTCGAGCAGACATGATGGGGAGTCCTGAATTGAATCATTACAATTATTTTTCATGGTTGGTAAGAGTCATTGAGATATTGGCTTGGTTAAATAGTTCCACAATGGTAGTGTGTGAGCCTGTAACCCATTGTTTATATGGGGGATGTAAGAATCACATGATTTGAATGGAATGAAGGAATGGTTATATAGGGGTGTCTACTTGAGTGTGGGAGTCTGAGGTAAGTGTGTAGTACCATAAATTCTTCTAGTTTTCATTCCTTTAATCTTAATATCATTCTTGGGGGAGGCAATATTTATACATAATTAAATATATTATAATGTTTTTATTTACTTTGATTTTTTTCTATAACCACTTTGAAATATTACTCACCCATATTTATGTTTTACATTTTATTGAGATACATCTGTTGAATTTTGGTTTGGTCCATTTTTAAGGGGTATCTTAAACATGTTGGGAGGGGATGTCTATTTTATTTCAACAAAATTTAATCCATCATAATTTAAATTATGATAATTTTGGTGTGATGGGAGATGTCATAAACAAAAGGTGTAGATAGTAGAATCAAATCCTATACAATAATAGTAGGTCCATTAGATGTTGGTTATTACCAATGGTTTTATAATGAATCATTGGGAGATCTAGATGATTAGAAATGTTGATGGGTCATTATGTTAGTAACCAAACTCATGTGGTCATTCCCTTTGATCTTGGTTTTTTTGGGTAAGAGTTTGAAATTGTTTAACTGGTAGTTCTTAGTATATAAGTGTGTGGGAGATTTAGTGAATGGTGTGTTTCAAATGATAATTTATTGAGGAGTTAAGACTCTTGTAAGGTGATCAATTATTCATCTACATGTATCACTTATAATATTCTGGTTATAATAAAGTAGGTAGCGGTGTGTTTGACCCATGAAAACAAGGCATAGTCTTAAGTATGATAAAAATTTTATGTTATTTTTATTAATTCTATATTTTAATCATATTTTTTAAAATTGAAAATATTTCTGGTACTTTTTATGTTTTTGAGTTATTGGTTAACAATAAGGGTCATCTGTGTTTAGTGAGTAGGGTGAATTCACTACCTACATCCGGTACAATCAATCATGGGGGAGTAAACTTTCCAATATCTATTTATTACACCTCATATAATCCACTATATGTTATATTTTTGTGGATTGAGGTGAATGGATCTGATGGTCTATCAGAAGTGTGAATGATGGTTTTTGTTGTATTTTAATCCAAAATAACTAGAATCATAGTGTTGTTCTTGATTAATAGTGTCAAAAAATTGTAAAAAGTTTAGATAGGGAATCAAATGAATATAATATCTAGTTTGAAAAAATTTATCGAACATATATTGGATTTTAAAAAATTAACATTGTAGATAATATGATATAGATATAGTTGGAGGTCCCATTTTATAAGGCAATGATGGTGGTAACGAGGAGAAATTACTGATAGCCCTTATATAGAAATAAGATGGATCTGATAAGAATGGATCTATCGAAGAATATTAATTTCAATATTTAGGAGAAAATTACTACAATAGATTTTATTAAGGTGTTGATTTATATTTATAATAGGTAAATAACCCTTAACAATTGCTTAATGTTGAGAAGATTGTTTCCATTAAGGTTTTGGGATAGAAGATTGGTCATAGACATGTTAATGAATTCATCATGATTGATGAGAAACCCAATCAATAAATGTATCTTTTTATGATGATGAAGAGGTTTTGTTACTCTTGTATTCACATCCAAAGTGTTGGGATATAATGTTTACTATAGTTTGTATCTCTTATTGAAAAAATAGATTTGGTGTTTGTTGATATGAAGGATATGATACTCAATTAGGATCTTTGTTGAAGTGATGTTCATTTACATATCTAGTATTGCACTTAATACTTAGGGAAGTGTAAATCCACCCTAGTAGAAGAAAATATACCAGAAGAATCCATTAATATAATATCTATTGAATGATAGTAGGGGAAGATCTCATGCAAGTCAAATAAACCTGTTATATCCCACTAGATATTTGTGATGCAAGAAATTATTAAGAATGATTGAAAACTTCCCAATGAGAAAACAAAGAAAATCATTTTCATTGTATTTTTGATTCCATTAACATGATGGAATATAATAAGACACGGTTTCTGAGCACAACTAATCTCTTAGATGATTTTTTGATATACTCTAGATCCCTAAATCATTCAACTAGTTACAATTATTTTATAATAAACTATAAATAGGGAAATAATGACAATGTCTATATGGTTTATAGTGAATCCCATGATGTTATTTAAAATAGAGAAGTCAATATTTAGATGAAGAATGAAGGATCCATGAAGCAATCAGATTTTTTTAACATTCATGGTTTATGAAAGAATCTTATACTCCATAAAAAAATGAATGATGATGATTTTTCACTACTATTGATAATGGAGACAGGAAAGTGACTCAAAAATATACAGTTATTACAAAAGGATTAATGAATGAGACCCTTTACTTGAAAGAAGTTTCAATAAAAATTACTGTAGATGAATGTTCGAAATCTGATGACATAGATCCATGGCATTGTAGGTTTGGTTACATCATTGAAACCAACATGAAATATTATCTAATGAAATTGTGTTTATCAAATGTTTTTTTCTACTGATGAATTTATGATGAAGCACTAGGTGGTCTAGATGTTCAAAACAGGTGATGGGTCACCAGGTTGTTATATAACATAATGTTTCCATTTTTTCTGATATGGCCTTTTAGGGGAGCATGATTAACGTTTTTAACTAGTAATTCTTAGAATATAATTATGTGTGACCTTTCATAACAATATTTCTTTGAAGTGGTAAAATATTAGAGAGTATAGAGGTTGTTGAGGATTATTTTTTTGTAATATAATTGTGTCAACTATAATATTTTGGTTATAATAGTAAAGATAATAGTGTGTTTCACCTATCCACCCTAGACATAGTTTGAGGCATTTTGAACTCTTTATATACATTCTATACCTACCATAGAATTTATTTTCATTAGATTTTTTACTTATGACATAATATTGTGCGGGAAAGGAAGATTTTTTATGGTGACTAAGGTCCCTAGACTTCCTAATTCTATCATAAACAATTATGTGTAAGTGGGCATATATAGATCTTCTTTTCTAGAATTTAGAGCTTCTGATGTGAAATCTTCCGGTAGGCTGATGGGAAAACAAAAAATGGACTTATCAGAATCTTAGAGATTTGAATTTTTTAGTTTATTTTCCCCAAAATAATGAATTTTTATGCAATTAATCTTATAATATTTATAAGCTTTAGGTTTTAGGGATATAAAGAAGAGTTTTTGAATTTCAAGGATGAAATTTTTTGAATATGTATATAAAGTAAAGGTCGAAAATTTTTGGTTTGGTGTTGGAAAATCACATGAGGTAATTATTGTAATTTTTCATACATATAGTTGAATGGTATTTTCAACCAAGTAAAAAATCATAAATTAATTCCAATATGTTATTTGATAATAAAACATAGTTTTTATCATATGGTGGATGTTTGGTTTGAATTAAAAGAGTTTTAATTTCAAACATTTAAAACAAATTAATTTAATAATTAATTATCATTATATATATAGTTTTTTATTTTTATAAAAAATGATATATTAAAAAACACTACACAAATTGATAAAATATTTGGATATAATTTCTTGTGAAATTATATTTTATTTAATATCAACATGATTTATAGTCGGTATCTAGAATAATTTTTTATAAATATATAATTTAAATCCATTAATTGATCTTTTACATACTCGGTTTGATATGATAAACCCTATTGTATCAGATGAAGGGAATGCTTGATTTCCCTTGATAAGAACCTGAATACCATTTAGATGTACTTTAAATCATTTTATTTGGATCATATTGTGTATATAAATTTTTTTGATAGTTGGATAATTTATAAAAATATTCATTTGATGTGATTATGATAATATTATTACAGAATAATTCTTAGGGAGAAATGCAACTTGGTCATATAAGAAGGTTTGTTTATACAGTGGTAGAAAATGATCCCTAACCAATGAAACGGCTTGGTTGAAACATTAGGATAAACAAATCATATGTTGATTTGATGGAATGGACTGAATGATCTATGGGATCATCTGTGATAAGGAGATAGAATGCATATTTTCCCCATATTCTTCTCACAACCAGGTGGGCCAATAAATTAATATAATATATAATATGTATATAACAAAATACAAATTATGTTAGACTAGTATTACTATGATTATTATCAAATATATATATATATATTGATATATATATATATATATATATCCATGTATTAATGAAATGTTATCATTGAATTATGGTATTACTACTAATTCTAATAAATGTATTTTTTATTCTTATAATCATAAAAAATATATATATTATATATATATGTATGTATTTGTTTATTTAAAAAGAAAAATAACAATTTTTCTTTGGTGTATAAATTTGACATGTGAATATTCTAAGTCACATGTTTTTCTATTTATATTATGATAACAAAGTTTTTAATACCAAAAAGGTGTGTTTGGATTATTATTTTTGTACATCAAAATCATGGAAACTGAGTTTTTCAGAATCACATTATATAATTTGTTAAAAGCAACTCTTTACTCATTTTCATGAGTAAATCACAATCATGAACCATGTTGAGAGATTAGGATTTCATATAATTAAAAAATTTATATAATAAGAATAGGATGTGAGTTTGTGTTCTTGTTGTCTAACGATTACTACGATGAAAGTGATATAGGAGGAGCATCTAATTAGACCAGGGATAATGAGTATAATTAACATGACTCACATTAGTTAGATAATCTATATGTAATGGTAATTTGGTGATATTTTTCATGATGATGAGTAGTGGGGAGCCTATAGTTTCTATTATGAGCTGATAGATTATTTTCTAAAATTTTTAATGGTTACTATGATCTAATGTGACAATCAATATTTTGATATCACTATGGTGATTATTATCATCAATAGATGCAACATGGGTGTCATATGGTGATAAATTAGACTTAATGTGTTGTTATTTAATGATGTTATTGATGTGAATATTGAGCTCAGTTGTTGAGGTGTTATGTGATAATAGATTTTTTTATTCTATCTCAATAAATTGTAACATTGGAGGGAAGTTTACCCATTTTATATTTCTTGGTTTATTGGAGGTTCTTTAATGGTTTCAATGTAACCATCAATGAATAACTGATTGTATTTGGTACTAGATTAAATGGTCATTGACCAACTTGTGTGGGAGTGGAAAATTGAACTAGAGAGTTCAATTCTCTGAATCATACACTGAGATGAAGATGATACAAATTACCGATGACATTGATATTCTTATTGTTCTCCCTAGATGTGTATTCTTGTGTGTATAGTAGTTTCATGAATAGTTGAACGAGTGAATTGAACTTGTGATAACATTATGTTTGACTGTTATAATTATTGGGTAGTCTATGTGACTAGGTAAAATAATTTATTTTATAGTAATGTGGACTCATAGGCTTGGTTTTTTGATAATCACACAAATTTTTCAACATGATCTATTGAATAGTCCTGTGGATTCATATTAAATCTACTCCTTATAATATTATTATATTATTTTAGTGATGGGAGTACCATTTCTTATTCATGAAACCACTTAATTTATGCTTCACAACCATGAACAAACATTTAGTTCATCTATGGAATTGAATGACCACCATAGTGGAACCTCTCCCACCCACATTAGTTTAGTATGATATGGATTCATTATGGACTTGGAAATTGGTTGATATTTTATTCAGATACATTTTATGTATGTCAATTAAATATAGTGAGATTTTGATAATCATCACTTGAGTAATATAGTGTACTAGATAGTGTGCATTTTTTATAGGGACCAATCTATGTGTTAAACAATATATAATATTTTATTTGGTAACTGATGCTTGTGAGGATCATAAGGATTAAATGCATGAATTTCGATATGAATATTTTTATAATTGGATAGATTTAAGTGTATATTTTTATAATTTTCTAGGATGGGACTGATCTCTATATAAAAATTGAGTTATATTTCTTTTATAGTTTTCGTTGTTGATAATGCGACTATATGTTTTGATTTTACCACATTAATTATTATTCATTCCCAATGTTGATTTGGTTTTTCACTCATCATGTATGTCCTAATAATTATGTGGAAATAATCACATATACATTTAAATTTATGTTAATGGGGTTGGTAGGTGGATTTTTTGAGTGGTGTTCGGATAATGAACAATGTCAATAGTAAAATCTTGGTGTTTAGAAATTTTTCATGTACCGCCAAGATATACTTGTAATTTGATTTATTTTGTTAATATATTGAGGGTTAATGATTGTTTTTATATAGATTTTAATTATTTTTATGACATTTACAATATATTCATTTTTTATTTCATTAGTTTGTTATGGATTTCTTATTATTCATGGTTTACTGATTTTCATTTTATTTAATATCCTCCACTACATTCTTTAGAGGGAAATACCTCTTATTTATAGGATTTATAACCTCAAATATATTCACTAACTCATTTCTTATTAGAGGTGCGATTTAATAGACCCAATTAGATTCATCAGTGACTCAGGTGGGTTTATAGTGGAATTTGGTTGTGATACTACATGTGAAACACTGGTCATATAAAAAAAGACTGGGTGAGTATGAATCCCAATAATGGGAGTTATAAAAATAATTATTAAGGACATAATAATGAAGATATATCTCAACAAAAAAAATCATGACATGGAATAAAAATTTATATATTAATATAAAAATGATATAATATTAATTTGAATATATAAACATATAAATTTTATATCCACAATAATTTGTTATAATCCTAAAACATTCCCTCACAAACATGTGAATTGTAGCAATCCCAAGACAGGGTAATATAATGTTCTTAGATCACTTTCAAATCACTATAAATATTATATCATGATATGTAATGTTTAAACAATTTATTTTATAGCAACCATGGTTTAACATACATGGATATTAAAACATTTTTTATGAATAATAAGTACATTACAAAAAAAATGACCAAATAAAATAATATTTTAGTGCCTTTTAAAACATGGAAATAGATTATTCTATCTATGTTAATGATTATAAACAAATCCCACAATGATCTACATCTTTATTACTTAAACCTAAAACATTTCCTTATAACCTAGAGAAAGGAAACATAAGAAAATGGTGAGCTCATATTATCAGTAAGAGTAAATAAATGAAATGTGTAAGCATAATGTGAAACAATGGTTATTAAACATGAGAATAACATTTTAAGATCATACCCAACATAATATATATCATAATATAAATTGGTAGTTTATACGAAATAAATAATAAGAGGATTAAGATAATAAGTAATGAAGGCATAACATAGTAATAAGATATGTTATTTTTGACATGTAAATTTATTTATAACATTGTGAACATGTGTATGTAAAAAAATGTTCAATAATTAAGTTATGGACATTATATCAGGCCCCACATCAACTAATGGACATGCATACAGGTCCATTAATAACATTATGAACATGTAATTTGGGTCACACATAACATAATGAGCTTGAAACCTGGTTCATGCATAGATTTGTGACCATGTAACCAGGTTCATGCATAAAAATGTGGAAATATAATCAGGTTCACACATAAACATAAGGACATACAACTAGGTACTTGCATAAAATTGTGATCATGTAAAAAGGTTCACTCATAACATTGGGAACATTGAATCTGGTTCCCACAAAAACATATGGAAATGAAACCAGGTCCATTCATAATATTATAAACATGTAATCAGGTTTATGCATAACATTTATATTAATTAGTCATCCATATTTACCCAATGCATTTTAGGGAGATAAAGTTCCCACCAATCTCATTATAAAACCATTCATACTTGTGCCACAATATTACAAAAAACATTGATCATATTATGACCCATAAAAAGATATGGGTTTTATAAACATAATATCATGAACCATTAAATTAAATGGGCATCATTAAAATTTAATCACATCATAAACTAGGTAATAGATATGGGTTTCATAATCCTTTCATCAAATCATAACCCCTGAAAATAAGCAGGTTCCAAAAGAATATAACATGTGGAAGAGAAAGAACTGTCATAAGAATCATTCCATAAAAACCGAAACCATTCAAGAATTAATGTGTATTAATCAATTTTATAATATTCATATAAGGTTATGAGTAACATCAATAAATTTCATCTTAGAAGGAAAATTTTGTAGAATGAAATTTTGAAAACATTTCTTGAGGAAAATAACAGTTGTTCACTGATAAACTCTCTTTAAAACATAAACCATTTTTGGAAACCATTTACGTTGAAAATACATTGAAAACATATAAATATTGTTTGAAAACATTTTGACAACAATATTCCATGAAAATATATAAAATAATCTTGATATAATTTTGAAAACCATTTTCATTGAAAACATATAATATTAGAATGAAATCATTTTGAAAACAATTTTCCTTGAAAATTTATAAAATATACGTACAAAAATTTAAAAATCAATATCATTGAAAAAATATTTCTCAAAATACATATTAAAAATTATTCTTTAAACAAAAATATAAATCTTCAAAGCAGTGATGTAAGATTAATCTGTACATGTCATTGATGGTAAAAAGAAAATTCCTTTTGCATGGTAAGAAGGATAGAAAAATACCTCATTTATAAAGAGACAAGAATATTCCCTTGAAACCATTGGTAAAATAAAAAACGATAAAATATTATTTTAATGATCAATGGATATTATTAGAATATTCATAGAATGCATTTTTAGAAAACATGGTTTTAAAGGAACCCTGATTTCCAACCGATGAAATTGAAAAGTCAGGATTTCATAAAAAACAATTTCTTAATTGTATTATATACTAAAGAGTGGAAATAATGGTACCAATATATGAATTTATATTTAATAACCATATTATAAGAAAATTAATGAACTTTCATGACATATAGATCATACAATTTTATCATAGGAAGCATAAACATAAACAGTCATGAAAAGGAGTTAGATTGTCTCAATAAACTCTTATAACATCATCACTTTGGATCAAAATCTACATGTAAAAAAATTAAATAAAATAACACATTAAATATCATTAAATAAACAAAATTTTTTATATAACATGTAAATTAGATCTATATACACCATAAAATATAATTTTGGTGCATAATAAAACATGAGTCTCAAAGAAGGAATTGAGACAAAACTATTTGAACAATTTGGTAACATGAGAATTGTAAAACCCATTAAAAAGGGATAATTTAATGGATATGTGAAATACCATAAATGTATTTATATGATAAATATAATACAATCATGTACATTATATACATTATACAAAATTAAATAGTGGAAATATAATATGTAACTCACAGAAAAAAAGTGAGATGAAATCCCCTTACCATGTTTCATAACTCTCATAATACTCATTAAAACCACCTATATAATAAATATAATTTTATTATACATATTTTACAAATAAAATTATTATATATAATTCCATGTATGGTTTTATTATGACCTAATATTACCCACTTGTTAACAATCCTATGTTATGGTTTCACTTCAGTTAATATTCACTTTATTATTCTCGTGGGTCTTAATTTTTAATATATTTGGTATTTATAATTTATATAATGATTTAATGAATATAAAACGTGATATAAATATCATTTATATGTAATATATTTTTATTATAGAAATATATATAACATATAAGTATGAAACATTGAACACCATTCATGGAGACGGTAGGTCATAGGAACCCATGGACACTATTTCTGTTTAAATATCTTATTGAAAGAAAGAATGTAAAAGATATATATATATATATATATATAATTATTATTATAGAATATTTCTGATATCATTTATATCTTATATATTCACTAAATCCATCCTTAATACAATCCATGTAGTGTATGAATGAATCTTATCATTTTGAAGGGACAGTAGTCCACACTTCCTCAAATGAAATTATTATATTAAAACATGATATAAAGAATGTACAAGATATATATATACAATTATTATCCTTTAGATGGAGGTATGTGTAAGTGTAAGATGAAATATTATCATAAAAAATCCTAGTATATTTTGGATACTTGTGTTTTATACAACCATTTAAAAAATAATGTGGTGGGGTGGTGAAAGAAAATAAACAAAATGACTTCAGAGAAGATGTTACCTCTTAATCAGGCGACTCCTTTTTGTTTGTGCAAAAATGCATCCTTGGATTTCCATCTACCCAAGGAAATGCTTATATGTGTATTTTAAGATTTTTAGAAAGTTTATTGGGCTGATATTAGAATATACTAATAGGTTTTAGTCGTGTGAGGATATGGGAGAGGTGGTTGCCTTATATAGGGAAAGAAAAGTGATAACATGGAATTTTTTTAAAACATTAGGTGTACACACATTATTACATTAAATATTAATAAAAAACCAACATAAATCAATAATAAAAGTTTTATTAAGGAAATGTGTTTGTTATTCTTTTTGACATGTGTTTACGTCAATTGGGATCCTGTGATTAAGGATTAGTCCCTAATTAAGCTTAATTTGACATTAATCACTATGATTAATTTTAATCACTTTTACGGATAATTTGGTCAAAAATCAGGATGATATAATTAAAATATAAATATTATAAATAATATATTGTTTCATGTTTGTTTTTATAAATTAAAATCACATAAGTGGCCAAACAATGATTAATTCTACTCCCATAGACTGAATAAAATTAATGGTTTTTAACGAAGAAAGAAGTGAAAAAGTATACTATGTTTTTATATTCAATTTAAAAGTAAAATTGAATATAATGAAATAAGTTTTATTAATATATTAACACATTATTTAATGTTACCATAGAATAAATTTAATATAATTTAACATTAATAATTATTTAAACAAAAATGTAGATATTAACTAAAATGTAGTATTATCTAGGATTCATCCAAAAACAGATATTATCAAAAACATCCCAAAAAATCACCCTAAAATAATTTTAGTATTATAAATTAAAAAATTTATTAGTTTATAAAATTAAATTTCTATATTCACCTGAAATTAATTATGTTATTAAAATCAGTTTATTTGAGAAAAATAATTATTATTAAAGATAAATGACTTTACCAAAAATAATGTTTTTTATTACTAATATGTTTTGTCTATATATAACAGTTATAAATAAAAATTTTAAATTATTTATTAATATTAATAAAAATAAGATTAATGGTTAGGTTATCATTATCTCATTTAAATAATTATTATAATAAAATGTTGTTTCGTAGAAACATCTATGTTGTGTGTAACATACACCAAGTCGGTGTTGCTGGTAGCGCAAGGCAAGTCGATGTTGTGTGTAGTGCCATGAAAGTCGGTATTTCATGTTCAGAAATCCTTGTTGGGTTTTTTTGAATGGAATTTTTGAATTTTTGTATTAATATATATATATATATATATATATAACTATTTTCAGTGTCACGTGAATGAAAAAGATCAAAACTATAAATTCATTCAAAAAAATTATTCATAGAATCTTGGTGTGTTACACATAAGGTAATGTTAAATTTTAGGATCAACTGTCACTTAAAAATATATCATTGATATATGTGACACAAATTAGGGAAACCATACATCAATCATAAACACAAAAACCCGATGTGAATAAAATGGGTTATATAATAATGTCACAAGGGAGATTCCAATGTGGTATAAGGTATATTACTATAAGGATAATTGATTGAGGCATATTGGATGTTAATTTTTTTTGAAGTAGAATACATCATAAATAAAGGGATCAAAGTGAAATAAATATCCTAGTAAAAAAACAAGAATAAGATTATTTAAATTATTCCTCTATCAAAACATTAATAAATGGATTGGATATAGTATTCCTACCTAATCCTTAACCCCTAAACCAGTACCAAGTTATGTTAGAATACTATTAGTACCTAGGTGCATCCCTTAGACCACCATATTATAGAAATAAATATTCAGTGATTATATAATACCATTTTTGGATTGTCTTCCATTTAATTAACCACACTCCATATTCTAAGGATCTATCTAAATTAGTGAATGAGTTATATGTATCTTATACATTCCCAACATAGACAAAATTAAAATAATTTATAGGAAAATAATAACATATATCCATATTATATGAGGTAAATTCATTTTAAAACATTTATAATAGTTTATAAACATCTTATAAGAACATTAGGTGTTATAAACTCAAAATTATAGGGAAAAATCCATTAATTGAGACTAAATTAAAATGGATCCCAAGGAAAAATCGTTGCATCCTAAAATTCCTTTATTTATTCCATTATTTAGAACCCCTCATCCCCCAAACGACCTCCACCATGTAAGGGGCCCACCACTATTGAAGTGTGACTTAATTCCCTTAAACCATTCTTTATGAAATATAGCCATCAATTAATGTTGTTGAAAAAGATATTTGTACAAAGAAAAGTATGATATCCCCAAGGATCTCCATTAACCCATTTTATGTGAAAAAAAACACATATTTAAATAATTTTTATAAAGAATTTCTAAACACAAAAAAATTAAATCAATAATAAATCATATTACATTTCAACAACAATCATGATTTCACAAAAATCATAAAAAAACATCTCACACCCCCAAAATTTTAAAAAAATAACTTAAATATCTGAATACCTAACCAAAACCCAAGGGAACATAGATACCATGGGTTTACACTATATTTTAAAACGAGAAATTCCTACTTTGGAATAGGTTAACAACCCTACCATTTTTCAATATTCCAATAAAACACTCTGATGCACCAAAAATTTAGATATATTTATTATCCTTATCTACCCTATCATGGAACCTGCACTTAATAGTAATTCCCAAAACATATTCAAGCCCTTTCCCCAAAATTCCTAATATAAAAAACCCAGTATTAATAACTATAAAACATAAAAAAATCACTCCTAATTTATTTTTGTAAATTTTTTTTCTATACTTTTCTTTTAAAAAACACAAACCTGAAAAATCATTCATTTCACATTCACTAAAAAGAACCCACACTAAAACCCATTTTTACAAAGTCAAAAAAAAACTATAATTAATTAATTTTTAATATATAAAATAATTTTATAAAAATAACACATACAAAATAAATTGATTTCTCAAAAAATTATATGCATTATTATAGACCCACATCAACATGAAAGTAACATAGAATCACACTACCTAACTCAATATTTTTAATCTTCTAGGCCTTTTGAAATCGATAACATTAGAATCCTAAAACCATTCCAAGATTAATCACCCAATTTTATCTAATCCTCTTCCATTATGTGTTCTATTTAGATAAAAAGGGGAAACTTGTGGGGATATATTTTGAGGTCACTTACCATTGACACAACCACTATCCATCCAAGGGTTAAAGAGAGTAGGCTTATATAGTGATGAATTTTATCTAAATCACCTCAACAAACAACATAAAAAAATATCACTATGATATAGTGGATAAATAAGACTAAATTACCTCTAATAGTGTAAAAATAGAAGTTTTAATAATATTTTTAATTGACTATATGACCCAAATACATGGGTAAAATCATCATGTAAGAGAGTGTACACGTCTCACCTGTAGAAATTTTCATTATACATAGTCGAAGAGACTATTCATATGACAAGAAATTTTCAACTAGATTTATTAAACTTGTTTTCTATCTCATGTGGGAATATTCAAGATTCCATGATCATGAACTTATATAAGAACCCTAAAAACCCCTTGAAAATTCAATATTTTACATATAAACCTCCCAAACCTCAATATACATAAAATATAATTTTCATATAGCAAGTGACACCAATAAAACACTCCACCTTTGTACATACTTTTCATATCATGTAAGCTGCATTATTTTTAAAAAATATCTCATACCATTTTGGATGCATTAATGATTCCTTCCCCCTTATATCCCATAATACAATACAACATTAAAAATAATGTGTAAAAATAGAATATACTTTCCATGAAACAATTTTTCATTCCTATCAACAATATTAATTGGGTCTTGAAGAAATTTCATATCTTATTTTCATTCCACCTTGTCCGAATTGATAATGTGTGAGGGCCTGACATGTATTTCTATAATTGAAGATATATGAATCACATAATGCATAACTCAATATTTGGGAGGTACTTTCCACCAATATTATACATACATGATATGATCACTAATCTCAAATGGTTCCACATATACAGAAGAAAGCATTCCTAGATTATCAGTACCCCTTTGATCCAACCATGGTCCCACCTTCAAAATAACATGATCGACAACAGGATACTCAAATGTTTATTGATGCTGATCAATATAAAAAACATTTCTTTCACTGAATTGATTCAAATGAATTTATAATTAATTTAATTATTTTTTATCCCTAAGACCGTGTCTGGTCTAATCAGGGGAACTTCCCTTACTTCTACTCTATATAAATAAAATGATATGGACTCACATAGGGAATAAAAAAGAGATATATCTTAATTATTCATTAATGATAATTGTTGTACGAGAAATATGAAAATGGAATATCTCTTCCCCCTAATCATAGAAAATATAACACATAAATCTTATGGATATCTAATAATGTCTAAAATTTTCTACATACACATTCCATCTATTTAGGGACTGTTGGAAGTAAAACACTTTAACCATATACCCCTCGACTGGAAAAATTTATTAATCTCAGAAAGCACCCAAGGATCCATATATAAAATAATTTATGATAGAAAACATTATATCTTAAAAAATTCCATCACATATAATCTTTCCAACTTTTTGACCATATTTATCATTAAATTAGAATTTAATGGGCCGATTTTTTAGTCTATCCGAGATGAAAGAAATATTATCATTATTTTTATGGTTTCTTATAATGTAACCATGAAATTTAAGAAATTTCACCCTATATACAAACACAGATAGAAAATAGTCATAATATTCTTACCACTTTTTATTTTATTATTTGAAATATTTTATGGTAATATATTTTTATAAATACTTAGAAACACACTTATTTATACTAAACAACAACAAAATTAATGTCATGTTTTTATAGATTTTATTGGCCCTGGGTTAAACCACCGAAATAAATTGATGAAAACATTTGACTACACACCCCCATATTTAGGAAGTAATGATTTTTTTAAATATTCATGGTAAAATATTACACTTATGACCATCCATCTATGGTATCACCAAAATTTAGAGAATATTTTATAACCATGTAATCTAAATTAAAGATTTATTATTACTCTTCCTAATATAGATATGTTGGTGTCAAAAATTATTAAGACAATAATAAATTTTAGTAATATGATAGTTTTTTTAATAGTAAACATCTTAAATTTACTATAATATACACATAATAATAGTACCCCATCCTATTTACATATAAATAGAACTGGGTCCGCCCAAGGTAAAGTGATTATCATAATAAAAAAAATATAAATATTTTTAGTTTCAATTATTTTAATTTAGTTTGTTCCATTAGATAACAATAGAGATATATATAGATCATTTCTAATAATAATCCAATATAAATCGCTAAATAATGATTTAGAGGTAGCCTAGAATAATAATCCAGAAAAAATAGGATAATAGCTAACTAACTTTGGGAATACTATTGGAAAAAACTTATATTTCTCCTAATACAATTGATTCTAAATAAAATTATATACTCTCGCCGTTTTTTTCCGTGGTTTAATCTCTACTATCATTCACATAGAATTCCCCTTTGAATTTATGAATCTCGGCTTCTTGGGTGAATAATTTTACCATATAACAGTAACTATATATTAGAAAATTGTATACATTCAACCAATACATACCTTTAATAATATCACAAATTCACATATAAATTATGGAAAATTATTAAGGATAATTTCATAAAAACAATCAAAATATTAAATTATGGACACATTTTTTTATATCCATGTTTACTAGGGGTTTTTAGATGCAAAAGACATGTGATATCATTTCTAACCATTATCCTTACTGATGTACAACTCATATATCTTTTAATTAATTTGTATCACAAGTATAAAGTATTTTTGAAATTATAATAGAATCATGGTGTAAGGTACATATAACTATAGGTTTTTATTCCACAACATATGGGGTATCTAGAATTATAATTAATAAGTAGCCTTATATATTCTCAAACATGCATCTACCACTTTTTTGTTATGGTGCCTATTGTAATCCCCAAGTAATCATAGTCGCAGTCCTGATTTAGAAAAAATGTTCATGTGTACCCATATATCGAGACATACCCACCAATGTTTATGTTACATGTGTTTGGTTTAAACACTGTTTTATAATTGCACTAGGGGGATTTCTATAATACTACTTCACTTCTCACTACACCCCTCTCCTGAAAATTATGAGGATATTTCAGGTAATCCCTCTTCATGTTTTCAATTTGACCACACTAGAATCACCACATATATAAATACATCTATTATATAGTGACATATATCAATGTTTTCTAGTAATATGATTATCCAGTCTCATGAGAAGAATCAAAACATCTTCACTATATCCTAGTACTTGAACCAACACTTACACCTAGTTGAGTGAAGATACTGTTTATTAGGGAATTTCATAATATATTTTTATATTATAAAACTACTATATTCACTATGATGACATAAAATTTGATGATAAATATCACCACATTAAATAATATGTCTAGTACAAATCTCGGCACAAAGCGCCTAATATTTAATAAAACACTAAAAACTCATTTTTTTTGAATACTATGATAATGTTGTAATGGAAGAGGTATATTTCATGATTCTAAAATATGAATTTAATAATTCAATGAATTTAGTATACATTTATACATGTAATATTTGAGGGTTTAAGGATTAGGTAAAAGGCTTTTTAGACACTTACCATATCATCCCTTCATATAACTTGGCTTGCTCAACTATATCTCATAATTAACTATCATGTCTTTTGAACATATAATTATATAACTTCTCATTTACATTCACTGAGTTTAAGAGAATGAAATTAACATATTAATTATATTATACCAATGAATTATGGATTCTGATCCTTAATCCCATCTATTTTTTTGTTATATACTTCATTAATTCTAAGGACATGTCCACCTATTCTTGTTGGGGTTACACAAACCCACTTATAGCCTATTAATATCGCTCTCAGTCATTTTCAATCCATTATTCCAACTATTTATTAATAAGAACAATATTTTATGAGTCTTACCCATTCTAATTTATTTGAGTTCCTTTTGGAATAATTTTTCAACATTACTCAAGGAAACCCCCCATTAACCAAGTCTAAATATAACTATTTATCACTAAAAATCTCAAACATAATACTTGTTCCACATTACTTAAGAAAATATATTATAAATTGAATGAATTAAACTTCAATAATAATCACCTATCCGAAGGGTACATTAGAACTCATGATTTTATTACCTAGTATCACTCATAATCAATAATGTTAATAATTTCACAATAAATTCCATTTTGAAAGCTACTTTGGAAATAACTTCCCAAAAAAACAATTTTAAATTTCATTCACATTCAGAATAAAATATTTTATCAAAACTATAAAACCATAATGGATTTGTAATACATGAATTTCTAAATGATTCATGAAACAACCCTTATATGTGAACTAGTTTAAATAATGATGAAAACTTAGAGAATAAGCTATTAATGTTATACAAACAACTTAGTATGTACACAAATTGCATTAATATATGTTTCACTATAAATCATATTAATAAACATTTTATAACGATATAATGAGTACCGGATCAACCTATATCCATCATTACCATCATCAAAGACCATAAATGATACCGTTTTATAACAACATAACCTAATCTATCACCCATCAAACTATCTGGATTAATTTTAGAATTCTATCGGTGCATACACCTGACCACTAGAGGCATATGATAAATGATAATGGATTTGAAGATAATCATTGGAGATGGTTCTACTTAAAATAAACCAATCTCATTATTAAAGGACTCTATATATATTCATTATGCATTATCTATATTTATCATATTCCCATCCTATATATAAGAACAATAAATCAGTGGAAATTTCTAAAATGATATCATATATTATGGGGGGAAATATTAATTTTAATACATGTATAATAATTACTAAAAAATACAAATTTTTTAATAAGTGTATACAAAACCAACGTAAGCCCTAGATGGAAACCAAACAATACTCCCCCAAAATAGATCCCAATGACTCTATTCCACTTAAAAATACATGATTCTTAATGTATTTTTGAACTCATTCTCTTTTATGGTTTCTCCACCTCTAATATGATACACAGTTAGTTAAGTAGGGAATATTTTCCTTACCAGTGTCACACAATGTTAAATCATACCATACACCAAGGTGGAAGAGTGTGTGGTGAGTATAAAAGATAATATAATATTACCTGGACTCCCATTACACTTTATGCAAGTGAAAATAATTAATGATTTAAATGAGTTTTATAAAACGTTCCTTAACTCATGAATATTTGTAAATAATGAGAAATAATTTTACATTTCAATAATAATAAATATTTTATATAAATCATTCAAATCATGTTATATTATTTAAATTTACAATCCAATCACCCATACAACCAAATACTATACTAAAATTATAAGAAATAAGAAACCCTAGGAAAACAATAATGAAGAAAAGGGTTCCTCCTAATAATTAGTGTAATGAATAAGAAACCATTTTTTATCCTTTTCAATGATAACAGTGAACCCCTATTTATGCAAGTTTAATGATCCATGTCAATTCAAAAGAGGATACTTAAGTCAAATATGAAATCTTAACCAGTGTCTAATCCCTCTATTAGAGATTGAATTTTCAATACTTTTATCCGAAATTTTATTTAATAAATCCACACTATTTTACCATTTTCAAAGGGTTTTCATCATTTAGGGGATCTCATGAACATTTTTTTATTTAGTTATAATATAGAATCAATTCATGATATTGGATATTATTATACATTTTTTAAAATTATATAATAAAGACTAAAATCAATTTTAAAATATTTTAAAATTTCTATAGGTATTTAGAGATTATTTTTTTAATATCAACGATTATCAATCTAAAATGAATATGTCTGGAAATTTATACAAATAATCAGATGTGAATTACCCACAAAGGGGAATTGATTAAAAAATGATTCATGTATGAAAATAAATCAAGTAGGATAATATATAATGTTGAATATGTAGGATAATTTTGACTATGCAGACATTCATATATGGGAATTCAATACATTCAAATTTGACTATGTAAAAAGATGTTTGTGAACACGAGTAGGCCATGTACGAGTCCTCTAAAACTGAAAATTAAGAATCATTTATCCTTTAAGCTGAGTCATGTGTCTTCTACCTCATCATCGATCCACCCTATTAGAGTTATAAATATAGAGTACATCAAATTAATGGAGCTAAATCAAATGTCAGATAGAATTGATGAAATAAGGAAACTTATAGCCAAAATTCAAAACAAAATATTTCTTATATATTTGAAAACAATAATGATCTAGTAGATATTAAAAATTAAGACTACAAGGATCTAAAAAATTAAATAAAATTGAAGGAAGGAAACATTTCTTTAATTGAGGAGGAATCCAAACAAAAAATAAAGAGATAGTTATGTTGGGTTTTATTGTAGGCGCTTATAACAACACTATTTCCAGAAACAGAGCATATAAAAAATTAATAGGATCTAATATAACTACGTGATATTAAAATCACTAGTGATTTTAGGAACTATAAATCCAAGGGTTACTTTTTCAAATATTTTTTTCTTCATTGTAATTTTTTTGAATTATAATGGATATTATTTCCAATACTGAATTAGGACTTTTCTATTATGAATTTATAATATTCAAAATTTAATTTGATGGTTATTCAATTATATGGGAGTAATTTTTATGTTATATTTTTTCTGTATAGTATTTCCCTTGATCATAAAAATTGCATATAGGTCTACCCATATATAGGTATTTGCGTAGTCAAATCACTTTCCTAGGAGGAATAACAATTATACCAAGGTTTTGATATAACATTAATGCAATATTATGTTTTCTCATTTACTTCTTATATAATTAATTTATTAATTAAATAATATAATTCTAAATATTAATAAAAATATGGTGCTCAATGGATTCATACTAGTCCATAGATTTTACTTCCTAAATATGCTACCCATAATTTTTTTACTAGTCACTAATTGTAAATTTCATTGATTTACTTAATTTGAATTCATTTTTAATCACCATTCAAAAAGAAGGAACTAATAAATTTAAAAACATCTAACAAATTAAAATTAACAAAAAGTTAGAGTTCAAAACATAGTAATCAACCTCCTCAAGGGATAACCCGATGTGTTTTTGTACCAGAATCCTTAGGGGATAATAATATCATTTGAGTGGTATGAAAAATATACCTCATAATAAACTCGGTATTAAGCTCAAGGAGATTCATTAAGTTGCATAATTTTATTTTTCCGGAAAATAAGTTATAATCATAGTTTATCCCCATTGGATATTTAAATTAAATACAAATATCATTCAAGAGTAGGTGTTAGAAAAATTGATGACCCTGGATCTAACTGTCTCAACCTTTTCTATGAAGAGGGTTTAGGAGAGAAGATTGAAACATATACTGCAACCATCATTACATATTGGGAAGACCTATGTGTGTTCGGAATAACTATATCTTTCTAATAAACTCATAAGGTGTTATATAAATGTTATAAAGACTACCAAACAATAATTAGATATATTGATATACCTGTTGGATTTGAAAAATATCTTGATTTATACACAAACATATAAAATTCAGTGGATATCCGTTATAATATCCCAAAAACACCTTCAAGAATTATATTATCTATTTTTCAATATTAAACCCACTATATTAAAATAAAAAACAAATAAAACTTATAGAATGTAAATATTTTTCCTTAGAGGGAGTGGCTATGTAGTGGATCATTTATTTACAGTCAACTCTTATTAGGGATTAGAGTAAATTGAATATTATTTTCAAAGAATTTTTTTTCCTTCCACTAAATCTTATTCTATTTGAAAGTGAATACATTTGATTAGGATAAAATAATGATAAACCATTCATATGCATTGGGAAGGATTACATTTTTTCCCTCACGATTAGTTCTATGATAAACTCTTTATAAAATAATTTTATGAAGTATTATAGTGAACGAATTGATGAATAATTTATGTTTCAACAGGATGATACTTGATAAAAAAACACAATCCACTACTTGGACTTTAAATAAAATAATGGCTTAGAATTCTCAAAAATTTATAAGTAGTTGTAATTTTTTGGTTAAAACTTCTCAATAGATACCAACTTATTCTTTGGTGAATATCATGATTATTTTTCAACCTAGTGATAATTTCACCATGGTGAGATCTATGATTCTCTCCAAAACCTATAAACACCAACAAAAATATGAAATTAGGTTTCCATAATAAATTCATTGTGGAATTTATGCCTTTAATAGCCATTGCAATGAATATGGTATAAAAAATCAAGAACCATTTGAGAATAACATTACTATTTTTCCAAGAATATCGTATCCATTCAACCAAAAGTATAGATTCAATCCAACAAATTTATCAAATGAAACTAGAATGACCAGCCTTAAGTGATATCCAGACATCATAAAGTACCCAAAATATTTCCAAGGACAATCCATAACACACAAAAAAGATAATTCATTGATAAATCTAATTCATAACCAATTTTTTTAGCCTACATAAAACACTCAAAAACTAGAAAATAACTTTGAAGAAACTATAAAAAATGATTGATCATTCTAATTACCTTAATGGCCATCATTTGACAACTAGTCACTGATTATTTTTTATTGAGAATCATATCAGTGGTAGATTAAATTTAAAACATAAAATTAATCCCATAGATAAATGGAGGGAAAATGATAGATCTATACAAATTTGGAGGGGAAATAATTTATGATACCCCCTCCATGAATATTGAAAAAAAATAGTAGAAAAAAATACATGAATTTTAATAAGAATTAAAATCCATTTTTCCTAGTTTAGGATATCATGATGAAGAGAAAAATGATGTTACATTAAAATAAACCCAATGAAACAAGATAAGGATTAAATTTAAAAAAACAAAAAAAAATATTGAATTAGAATTATAGGAAAAAAATTTCCCAAAAATAGTAATGCAAATCTTTAAGGAGAATATTGGCCCCTAATTCTATATCCTAAGAGTACACTCCATCTTAAGAATCCTTATGAGTTATAATTGGATAAATAAATTTAGTAATCCATTATTAAATTCCATGTCTCTATTATAGTATTGATGCCACAAAAAAAATTCCATGATTTATAAAATTATTAAATTCAATTTGTTATCTCAAAATAAAATCAATTTGAGGATAAAGAGTTAAAAATTTAGAGAACTCAATCCGATAAAAATTTTCATCAAGTTGAAGAATCATAGATCAACCAAACATTTTAGAGTTATTGAATATGTTTTAGTAAAAGAAAAAGACAAGATTTTAGATAATGTTATTTTATGTCATGGACAGGGAAGTCGGTGGATTCAATATCTATGAACCTGTTATTCTTGGGATACCCTTTTTGAAGGCTGATAAAGAAATACTCAATTACAAAAAAGGAAATATATCACTAAAATTCGAAATAGAATCAATTCACTTTAGTATTTTTGAATCCATGAAATATTAAAATTAGAATCATTCATCACTTTAATTGGACTTGTTAGATATGTTTTCCAAATAACTTTTTCTACATATTACTCGAGATTTAACTTTGAATGTGTATCATTGAAAATAGTCACAACTTGTTGCTAAATTTAAAAAAAAATAAGAAACAAGATGTTTTTTTTGAAAAGGGTATGAATGAATATAATATTATTTATTACCATATTAACATCAACATAATTAAATATTACTGTATATTGAATCAAGATAAATTATAAATTTATAAATCTTATTTTTCTAATATTGAAGATACTGGTAATATACAATGTCAAACAAATATTTAATTAATTAAAAATTTTGAAATTGAATTTGAAAAGATATATCGGAACTATATTCTTGAATGTAGAACTACCATTGATAAAATAATTGGAAAATATACCAAGACACATCATGTAAGCCCCAAAATAAATATTAGAACTCTACATTTTGGTTATGAATCATTTTCTGAAACTTGTAATGTTATGTCCTACAAACCCCATTTTTTCTAAAGAAAACAACCATCTTAAGGTATAGATAAATCCACTTCCTAAAATAATGGATTATTTATTCTTAGGATACAATGATATATTCCAAATTATCATTTCTAAAATTTTCTAAAATTCATGATAACATGCACTTAAGAATACATAAAATCCACAAGAGAGATTTAGGATAAACTCTAATTGATATTACTAGAGGTAGATTATCTATTTTCTTTCATTTATTTTTTTGGAGTAAAATAAAAAATATGTATAGAATTTTGAAAGGTGGATGAATCCGACACTGAAAAATATTATAAATATTGAGTTAATTCCCCTGTATTCAAATACAATAATTGTTCCCATTTTTTTATTGGGCGAGTCCAGTCATATTTAAAAAAACAAAGTGTGGTTTCATTTTATTAAGGAATTTATTTAGAGAACATGTTCCCATTAGAATAAAAAATAATTTTAATATATGCATTGATTATAGAGAGCTAATTTTTTTGACTAGGAATGATTATTTGACCCATATATTTCATAACTATGTGTTTGAAAGAAATTAAGGGTAGACCCAATATTTTTTTCTTCATTGATTTTCCAGTCACATTAAAATTTATATTAAAACTAAATATTAATAGATAACCACTTTTAGATGTTGTTATAGAACATTTTTTGATAAAATAACTCATTTTTTTCTATTTAATACCCTGGTGACTTTTCAATGTTATATGAAGTATATTTTATTTAAATTTAACAAAAATATTCATGGATGATTTTTCTAATGATTTTAGTATTTATGGATTATCATTCTAAAGAGTTTTGAAATGTTTTTCTTCTATCCTTGAAACATTCATTAACAATTTAATTTACCAATTGTAAATAATATATATTTTTATGGTGTATGATGTAATTTTTTTTACCAAGAAATTTATAATTATGTAATTTAATATATTCATAAAATGTTTAAATTTCTTCATCACTACAATTCCCAAAAAAATTATAGATGTGAGATACTCTTTAGGATACATAAATTTGTATTAAATAATCTATAAATACTTTAGAAAAATAGCCTTTCCCATGTCTAAATTGATTCAAAATGAATCCCAATTTTTAATTTATGGGAGTTATAAACAATATTTCAATGATATAAAATGAAATTTCCTATCCCAAATTATCATCTAACCATAAAACTGGGACCTAACTTTGGATTTCATAACTATTACATTATAGATACCATCCTTGTCTTATATAAGATGAGGCATTACATGTTAGGCACTGAAATGATTGTTTCCATTAACCATTCTACAATTAAATTTTTAATGAAGAAACATGATGAATACCAAGGATTCTAAGAGGGATATTATTGTTTGAAGATATTGATATTGAAGTAATGGATATGAAATTAATATAAAACCTTGTAGATAGTCATTTAGAATATTTCCCAATTTGTTTGTTGAGAAATTTCAAATCTATCCAACTATTTATGAATGTTTTCATAATATGGAATTGTATGATTTTCAGAGTTAGGGACAATGGTTCACTAATATTTTAAATATTCTCACCACTAATGAAGTACCATACTATTTTTCTAAGATTTTTTTAATTCTTGTTAGTAATTCAAGGAGATACATTTGGGATGATCCATAGTTATAAAACATTGGTTTTTATCAAATAATAATCCTTTTTTGAATGTGTAATGAATCATAATTTTTTTAAATATTTGACTTATAGTTTCTAATTTTATTTCAATGAAATAATGGAATTGTGCATCATTCTAGTTCAATTTGTCCGACCAATTTTAGATATTACATTTCGTTATACAAATCATTCAAAAACAACCAACTCCAAAGTAATATTTCCAAGAGGAATGAAATTCATCAAAAAACCCGTTTATGTTGTGAAGGGTTTGTAATATGGCATGTGAAATTCATGGGACTATATGAAAATTACTTTGGATACCATTACATATTGACTAATTTATTGATTTCTCTATGTGGGTAGAATCTATTCTCATAGAAACCAGTGTTGGAAAATATTTATAACATTTTTGAAAGGGATCCTAATTTTATTATTTGTATTACCAATGTTTTTATTTACTAATCAAGGGACTCACTTTTTAAATGAAACTTATTAATATATATTGATGTAATATTTAGTCATTTGTATGGTATATACACAATATCACCATAAAAAATGGAATGTATGAGGTGTAAAATATATAAATCTAAATGAGTTTTGAAATAAAAATATACTTAAAATATAAAATTAGAGTTCGAGACTTGATGATTATCTTTGGGCTTATAAAATTGATTTGCAATGTCTAATTAGGATGTCACCTTTTAGAGTTATGTTTGAAAAAACATTTCATATCAATAATTAATTGGAAAACAACATTCTTCATGCTATCATAGATTATAACATGAATCTATATTCCGCTACAATAGAAAGAAAATTTTGTTTATAAGAGATGTAAGAGATCACAAAAAATTCATTTGACAGTTCTAGACTATACAAGGATAAAAGAAATGATTTTTATTATGAAATGATCCTAAATACATGGTGTGAAGAAGTATAAAATGTGACGACCCAATATTTCTATATATATTATCTTTTTATAAATATTTTTCTAATATAATGTTTCACAGGAATACCAATCTAAAAACATTTATTTATTTTTAATATTATATATGAACATATAAATATTCCTGTTAAATGAGAAGGTATAAATTAACATAGCTGCATCAAAAAAATTAATGGTATCCAAATGTAGGATTCTATCTTTTTATGATCATTTATCCTAACATGGATGGGCGGTATATTTTCAAGGGATTTTGTCATGACCCATCACTCGGGGCTCATTCAATGACTTCCCCAATTGCACCTTCCATAGGCCATGGGCTGGCGACTACCACCAAAGGAATTATTCCCTGAAACTGGGAAGGAATTTCCTTTATAAAGTGTAAACACACACAACAGAGCACATAGATGGATACGAAACACTACGAAAACTGTATAACGAAAAGAGAGTGCTGAAAGTAAAGGGGTCGGAGTACAAACCCAACATGAAAGTACCAGTACAACTGAAAAACAAGTACAATAGAAGAGAGGTAAAACAGCTGCTGGGTCATCCTCTGAGATTCCTACCGGAAGGGTAGGTACAAATAGCCTCCTTAGTACTCCACGTCCGTCAGTATCCTCCGTGTACTAACTCATCCTAATGTACACCTACAGGTACCATCTAGTCCAGATATTCTCAGCCTCAGTCTGCAATGTCCATCGTCTGCATCCAACACAATGAGGTGAGGGCATAGCCCGTGCACGGGTGAGTATAACGATACATAGTAGGGACCCTGAGACCCTCATGATCTCACAAAATCCAACAATGATAAACCCAAAAGTATAAAATGAACAGAAAACCCCACATAGGTATATGCCCACACATGTACCAAATTTATCAAGTATTCCATCTCAATCATTAGGTAAACACAAAAGTTACTGACTCAGCTCATACCAGGATTTTATTCTACGGGTATTATCAAGTAACATCCCCAGTCACATTTTCGAAACCTCAAATGTAGGAGAACTCCTCCTCTATCGATTATAATGGGTCTTCCGCGAAACCAAGGGGATTCCCACTAACCATAGACTGCTGAGTTACTCCTCCTATCGAGTACTGTGGGTATACTGCATAACAAAGGCACTCCCGACCGTGGGTCTGCCGCGTCACCAAGTCACTCCCTCTCGTAGCCTGCTGAGGTACATCTCCTGTCGAGTACCGTGGGTCTGCAGTGACACAAAGGCGCTCCCTATTGTGGCTCTACTGTGAAACCAAGGCGCTCCCCACTGGGCTAGTTGAATCACTCTGAGTCGAATCGGTCTGAAGTCATCATGTCTTAGCATGCTACTAGGTCTCTACACTATTCTCGCTCCTCTCTAGAAGGATCCACTCCACGGGATATAGGTAAATACTCTAACTGTCACAATTTCCCAAGAAGAAGTATCTCAATGGTCTGCCACATCATAGGGGTCTCAACGCAACATACAACACATCAATCTGGAACCCAGTTTATGATTTATTATCCTTTTATTCCCTAGGTCCTGGTTGGATTCATGCTCGATCCAACCAGAATGTATCTCTACTATAACCAAAACTCTTGTGGGGTATATAAAAAGGGACCATCGCGCTCCAAGAATACCAGTGTTGCAGACAGTTTGTCAAATGGTCGTCTGGTGCCAAAGATATGGCCAAAGAATGTAAAGGGTCGGTAGTGGTCCTGGGTCTTGTCCGACCCGGTTAGACCGAGTCTGGACCGACCCGGTCTGGGTCGACCCGGTCAGACCTATTGGGTCTGTCCTGACCCATTGGGTGGGCTATCCTGTTAGGTTCGGCTCGGTGCACTGGGCCCAACATAGTCAGCCGCGTGGGCGGTTCAGCCCGGGCTCGAGGCCGGTTTGGCCCAGAGCACTGTGAAGGTGTGGACCGATGCGGCTCGACCTAGAGTTCATGGCCAGGAAGGTTCGGTCAGGGCACTGCAAGGGGGGCCATGGGCCGTCATGGGAGGCCGGTGCAGCCAGGGTGCGGGTTCGGTCGGGCGCACGGGAGGCAGACGACAGCGGGCATGCCGGCGGGGCGCGGGCCGGCCGGGCAGGCTGCGAGGCGGACCGGCAGGCAGTTGGTCAGGGAGCGTTCTAGACACTAGGCAGCCGAGCAAGGCACCAAGTGAGCCGGCAGGGAGCAGGCCAGCTCAGGGCAGCGGCTCGGCTCTTCGAGCAGCGTAGCCGGTGGGGCCTCGGTCGGTGCCGGTTCGGCTGGTGTTGGTGCGATAAGCCCCGGGGGCGGCACATATCACGAAGGTTATGGGTAGTGTGGCCTTTGTCTTCACCACCACCATTGCCTCGTTGCTTCGTTTACATGCCAATGATAATCATAAACAAGAATGGTGGAGGGTGTCAAAGACATGTTAGTTTATCCTGCACCCTCGACGTTTTGGGTCGTAACACTTGGATCATCAAGGTAGGAGAACGATGAACAACAACTCACCCGCAAAAAGAATCATAACCTCATTCTTCATTTTTAAAGAAAAGAAGAACATTGTATATAAAAGAAAACAACCCCTATCTTTGTTCAATGATCGACGATGATGTCACAGAAAGAAGATGAAGGAGATCGTCATTCGCCACATCCACCGCACACTTCAAATTTTGAGCTGCATCAGCTCGTTGATGACGGTGAGGAGGGTAGTTCGGCTGAAGACGTCCCACATCAGTAGGATGCAAGGAAGAAAGTCTAAGTCACTCCTCCTCAACGTTATTCATTCTTCATTCTTCGTTGGCAAGAGCTTTTCTCTCTTCTCCCATGTTCGACCAAATGAGCAATGCCATCCAAAATAATAATAAATTGTTATATCATATTAATTCTCTGGAAAAATATTCCAATTGGATGAATTAATTTTATTGGCTCCACCTAATTAATGTGGAGGATTTATCACCATTAAATTAGGGGAGTTGGAACCAAAAAATGTAGGGGTGTGGATAGACACTCCCTCATTAATGTGGAGAGTTGAGAGGCTTTCCTCTCCCACCATTAATAGAGGGGTTTAGTCTTGTGTGTTCCCCATGTCATAACCTCTTGCGGGAGGATAGGTTTGGGTGGTCCCCCCACCATAACTTCTCAAGGGAGGTTAAGGTGTGGTGGTCCCACCTTCAACATCCATGAGGAGGTTTTAACCAACAAATAAAAATTAAGCCACACATTTTATTTTAATTTATTTTATTCTCTAAAAACCCAAAAACTATCTTTTAATCTCAACCCACTGCCATTGAGGTGATAGTCTTATAAAATGAATATCGACGCTGTGAGTTCAACAGTGTCATCAGATTTCAATTCCGATCAACGGTTAATAATTTATAAAAACCCGCTCAT
This sequence comes from Viscum album, assembly GCA_963277665.1. Classification (NCBI taxonomy): domain Eukaryota; kingdom Viridiplantae; phylum Streptophyta; class Magnoliopsida; order Santalales; family Viscaceae; genus Viscum; species Viscum album. Next base: position 1,933,818,462 of record OY728152.1, read on the forward strand.
ACGTTTACTGAACATACCCAAACTAAACTTTAAAAATAGATTCTGGGAACACTAGGCCTCAGAATCATGCGTCGTCAATTTTTGCGAACTCTTAAAATTCCCATGTATTTATGAAAAAATATTCCATGGAATTTCCAGGACATTGTAGATTTCCCTATACAAAGCCTAAGATAATATCAAGGAATTAAAGAATGTGAAAAACAATATACCTATGATGTTCACGATCATGGAGATTGCCATACAGTCCATACTATTTGATCTATGACTCAATTTTGAAAAACTTTCTAATATAATGTTTAGGTCTTACATAGATACCATAATGTGTAATGTAAGTAGAAAATAAGATTATATCAAAATGTAAAAAAAATACATATATAGATATATATATGTAATGAATTTATAAGCTCTTATAAAAATATATTTTTTAATTTTCCATTATAAGTAAAAATTTATTTTAAATAAGTAAAAATTTAATTTCAATGAATAAAAGTTATTTTAATTGAATAATATTATGTTATATTTTCCTTAGATTAATTAGATATTTTACCAAATGTCAGTTTTTTTTATAAAAATGGGTTTTCAGTAGGTTTTATGTTTTTCATAAAATTTGTAATGTAATAGCCTGACCCTAGTTACCCAGAGTCGGTTCATTATTACATAGCATTTCCATGATATAAGGTATCATTTCCCGAATGACAGATTAGTTCAGTAGCCTTGGAAGTAGTAGTAACATTTATAAGTTTTAAATTACATCATGGAAAAAAAACATCAATGACACTTCTTCCCTTTTGAACATAATTATATCCTTATCCCATCCCTACAGTTCAACCATAAAATATGTATTCACATCATTGAAAAAAATAATCATAGAAATGGGTGTCCTCAGATGCTTAGTAAGGATAATAATATAGCAAAAACATTCATAAATAAGCTTAAACATATAGGTAAATGTTTTAGACTAAAACAAAAGCCTTTTAAACTTAAACTTCAGCATAATATGGAAAATATAAAATCAAATAAATAATTTTTTTTTATTTTCATGGATATAAAACTAGTCTAATAATCACATGAAATTTCAATATACACTTTAATAATGATGGAATGCATAATGCCAGACTTCATAACCACATATTCAAGGCCTTATGCCAATACTGAAAATAAGATTTGGTAAAGGCCTTGTGTTATGACACTAGTTTTTCTCATGATACCTACTGATGCATCGAGAATCTATAGCGGGATCTATCCATCACTTACTAAGTCCAATGCATTCCTCAAATGAAAAGGCTTAAACAAAATAGAAACATTTGTATTAAAAATAGCATAAGAAATGATAATAAATTATCCATAAACCATGAATGGTATAAAAATAACACATCCATGGAAAAAAATATCACCCAACATTCAATAAAATATTAATGTTTTGTATCATAATAAATAAACTTCAAACAATCTTAAAATCCATCAAAGGAAGTGAATATAGATGAAATCAAAACTGTTTTTAGAGAAATATCTCTTTCTATTATGAAATCATTTAAAAATTATATAATTATAAAAGAAAACAATTATTCTGAAATTATTTTTATAAGCTTGTATGGGAAGCTTCGATGTTGTTATAATGCTGGAAAATAGCCACACCCGCCGTATAAGTTAAAAAAACGACATTCTTACATTAATTTTGTCGAAAAGAACATAAAGTACCTTGTTTAGAAAATGATAGAAACATTCCTTTCAAAACATATAAGGTAAAATAAGGGTATAAATTACATCAACACATTTTCTAGTAAAAAAATTTTGATATAAATTTTTAAGAAAACACGGATGTGGATAATAATTAGGTCTCAGTAGATACTTACGTTAAAATAACCTTGGGTAATAATGAGATTGGGAAAATAACCCTTACCTTGTACTTTTCCTTAGTAGATGGTATGTTAACCTCTTTTATAATAGTCAAAAAACAATTCTAAAATTATACATGAACTATATACATAAATATGATATCATATATGATCTTATAATATTTATTTATTAATAATATTTTACTACTATCATCATTTCGGGTGTAAACTGATTCGTTTTCCTTTATATTCGAGGTTACGTAAGCCATGTTTGTTTTGGATATGATTTATTTGATTTGTAAATAGAATGATATTATGTTCATAAACATTATTTTTAATTATAAAATATAAATTATTCATGAATTATTACGATGGGGAATTAATCTCATCACGTTCGTGGAGACGGTAATCCGTACGTAAGCACCAGCGACAATATCAATATATTGATGGAAAAATAATATGTAATTTGGATTTTATATCACATATACAGAATAATTAACATGTTATATTTATTATTTACATCAGTTATATTCATTATTATACCCATCTAGATAATTGTGTATTGGAATAACAAACTACACCACGATCTGGAGACGGTAATCTGTATGTACACACGTATGGTGACTTTGTCATTTATAGGATGGATAGAATAATGAATATGGTTTTACCATTTTTAAAATAACCTAATGTTATAGATAACATACTTGAGTTATTAATTTATAATGGAAACAACAAAGAAAGAGGAAGTTGAAGAAGAAAAGAACTTGAAAAGGTGATTAAATGTTTACCTCTTCTTCGGGTTCTTCCTTTTGATTAGATTAAAAGGGCTCTTTAGGTTGGCTTTATGACCAATGGAAAACCTCTAGGATGAAAGTAGAAATTTGGGAGGATATTTGGGCATGGGATGGATGAGCCATATGGATTTGGAGGTGTGAAATTAAGAGAAGGAGAAGTTCCCTTTTGTGAGAGAGGTGAGGGTCACTTTAGGAAAACCTTGAAATATTATTTTATAATAAAATAATTTTTTGTTTCTAATGTCTCAAAAAATTAATTAGTTATTGGATAAAGTGGTCATGGGTAGAAACAAGCTCATACAATAGGGTTTAGACATGTTTAGGTCATCATAATAACAGTATCTTTTAGATTTAACTCATAGTTACATAGTTTGACATTTACCATTTCTCTTTGTATTTTTAAATTACATGGTTAATAAACGTACTATAACAAGACAATAGAACCCCATGAGGTTCATTATTAATATATATATCCTTATCTCAGTACTTTTTCTGATCCTTATATTTTATGAAATAATATATCAATTAATAATTTAGTATTTTTTTTTAAAAACTCAATTATGTCAATTTTAAAACTATTTAGAATTTGATTTTTTTTAAGTCATAAAAAATTTATCACTATGAATAAAATTTATTTAACAAACCATAAAATGTAATATTAACCTATAAAATTATTATAATTCATAAAAAGTCTCAATTTACATTCATTTGGATATTTATAACATCAATTATTTTAATATTTCTTTAATAAGTTAATCATTGTATCATCATTGTGTCATAAATAAATTAACTTATTTAATGTCTAAAAATTATAAATAAAATACAATTAGTTAAGAAATCATTTTATATTTTTAATTAATATTTATAGTATAATTAATATTCTGTGTAACCCTATATTAAAAATGGTTTAGTTATTAAACAATGAATTTAACTTTTTTAACTCTTCTTTAAATAAAATAATAATAAATGTCCTAATCTAATCCAAGTGGAGCAAAGGGGATCATATTTTATTCTTAAGGTTGTTTTTTTTCGAATTTTACTTATCCAATAGAATTAGGACACATGTTATGGTAATTATGATAACATTTTTACCCTTATTTACCCAATTTACCTTTAACCGTGGTAAACAAAAATCAAAAGCTACTATTCACCAAAAATTATTTTCATCATATTGAACCAATTTTACAAACTGATATTAACCTTGTCTTGAAGTTTTTTTAAATTCAACTCACAAAGTGGTAAAATTATTTTTTATTCAAATTCACAAATGCCCCTAGGAAGTGGGTAAAAGAGGGTCAAAAGTTCAATAAAATTTTTATATATCTATAATTATTATAAAATGACTCCAATGAATTAAATTAAACTTATATAGGTATTATATATATATTTCGACCTCAAATAAATTTAAATAAAAAATATTTATTAAATAAAAATCCTATTTTAATGACTAACATAGCGTTTTTCACTATTCATATAAAAATCAATGTTTTCAGAAAAATGCCAAATTTTCACCCTATGCTAATTTCGATATTTCCAATTCAAAAATGATGTCCATTTTGAAAAGTAAAATTTATAAAATCTCAAAAAGTGGGTATTACTATTCATAACAGCTAGTTTGATTGGTCGTGGTGTGTTATAATCTTGAAGTTGTGTACAATGCATGCTATTGCATTATTCAAAGGGAAATGTACCATGGATGCTTTGGGTGTTACATTCTTCCCTCATTAAAATAATTTCTTCCAATATATTTCTAGAATACTACCGCACAAAAAGAATTGGGTGGTAATTCATCATAAGTTCCTCAGGTTCCCACATTGCCTCTTCCATATTATGGTTTCTCCATAGAAATTTTACCAGATGAGTTGTCCGGTTTCATAATAATTGTTCTCTAGTATGAAGAATCTTGGTGGGCTCTTCACAATAAGACAAATCTTGTTCTAGTTCAATTTCCTCATAGGTGAGAACATCTGATGGGTTAGAAATGTATTTTCTCAATAGTGATATGTGGAACACATCATGAACTTTGGAGAGACATGGTGGCATTACAAAGCGGTGAGCTACATCCCCAATTCATTAAATAATATTGAAAGGTCTGATGTAACTGGGACATAATTTAACCTTATTACCGAATAGTATAACTCCCTTCCATGGAGATACCATTATTAAAACATGATATCCTACTTGCAAATGCAAATTCTGTCTTCAATTATTAGCATATCTCTTGTGCCTACATTGAGCTTCATTGATGTGGGTTTGGATAATCATCAGTTTTTCCATTATTTACCGAACATGTTCTGGCCCTACGAGTTTTCATTCACCAACATCATCCCAACTAGTTGGTGTGTGACATCTTTTTCAATATAACGCTTCATATGATGTCATCTGAATATTTTAATGCAATCTATTGTTATAGAAAAATTCTACCAAAGTTAAATATTCATCTCATATACCTTGAAAGTCATGTGATAAGGATCTCAACATGTCTTCTAAGGTTTGAATAGTCTGTTTTGATTGTACATGAGTTTGAGGGTGGTAGGAAGTGCTCAAATGAAGTTTATTATCTTGGGCATTCTGAAGAATTCTCTAGAATATTGATGTAAAACAAGGATCACAATAAGAAACAATCAATAGAGGTACGCCATGGATTCTTAAAACTACATTGATATATAGTCTTGTTAAACATTCAATTGGTAAATCATCTGTAATAACAAGAAAATATGTTTACATGGTAAGGCGATCAACAATGACCCATATTGAAACATTCCTTCTAGGAGAATTTGGTAGCCCCATGAAAAAGTCCATCGTAATATCATCACATTTCCACTCAGGTTTGGGATTATTTTAATTACTCTTCTAGGATCTTTCCTTACATCATTCACTTGTTGACAAACCATAAATCTTGACACAAAATCATAAATCTCACTCTTTATGTTGTCCCACCAAAACTTTTCTTTCAAATCTCTTTACATCTTGGGGCTGCCAGGGTGTATAGAGAAAATGGAGCTATGAGCATCATCAAGCAATTCCCTTTTTAGATTAGGTTTTTTAGGAACATAAAGTATATTCCCAAATTTCAAAATCACATCTTCATATATGAAATCGATCAATCTCCCATCATTCATAGCTTTAATGTTCTTTTAAAACTCCTCATCATCAGTCTGAGAAGTTTTATCCGTTCTTGTAAATATGGTTTCGAAACCATTTCAAAAGGTATTTATGTTTCACCTTCCATGGTTACTCTCATATCCATCTTTAAATATCTATGAATATAGGATCCCTTTCAACTCCCATCTTATTCTAAACTCTATTATACCTTATAATAAAATCATCTTCCACCTTATTTTCCTTCCCCAGGTGGTAGTGTATAGTGAAATCATAATCCTTGAGTAGTTCAATCCATCATCTTTGGATTATGTTGAGTTTTTTCAGCGAGAAAATATAATTAAAACTCTTATGATTAGTATAAATCTCAATTTTTTCACCATAGAGATAATTTATCCATACATCAGAGAAAATATTACAGCTGCAAACTCAAGATCATGAGTAGGATGGTTATACTCATGATTTTTTAGTTCCTATGATGCATATGCAACAACACTATCATTTTTTCATAAAGACACAACCAATTCATTTCTTTGAAGCATCACTATCAATAACAACCCCATCATTCCCTAACGGTATAGCCAAGATAAGAAAATTAACTAATATTCACTAGAGTTCTTCAAATCCTTCTTAAAACTCTTTTGTCCAAACAAATTTAACCCCTTTACGAGTGATCTTGGTTAATGGGTTAGCCAATCGGGAAAAATTCTGGAAAAGATGCCGATAATAACCTGCTAAACCGATAAAACTGTGTACCTTAGTTTTACTAATTGGTTCTGGCCATTCTTGGATTTCCATTGTCTTAGAAGGATCAACAGAGATTCCATCCTTAGAGACATCATGATCTTGAAAATAAATCTCTTGAAGACAGAATTGACAATTGCTTAACATCAAATATAATTCATTTCTTCTAAGAGACATTAGGATAATGCACATGTGATTAGTTGATCTTTATTGATTTTTGAGTATACCATGATATCATCAGTAAATAAAACTACAAAATCATCAAGATATTCCATGAAAAATCTGTTTATTATATCCATGGAAATAGTGTGTTCATTAGTTATCCCAAAATGCATTACTGTAAACTGGTAGTTCCCATACGTAGTTTGAACTGTTGTTTTCGGAATGTCTTCCTTCTTCACACACGTCTGATGATATCCAGGTCGAAGTTCAATCATTAAAAAATATTTAGCTCCATGAAGTTGAGAAAATAAATAATCAATGTGAGGTAGGGTATACTTTTTCTTTATTCTTATATCATTTATCTCCCTATAGTCAATGAACAACCTCATTGATCTGTCTTTCTTCTTAACAAAAAGGATATGGGCTCCTCATGGAGAAACACTAGGTTGAATAAATCCCTTATTACTCAATTCATCTTGTGGTTTCTTTAGTTACACTAATTCCACAGTGGCCATTCTATAAGGGGTCTTCAATATGGGTCGTGAACCAGGTATGAAATCAATGTAAAACTCAATTTCTCATTCTAAAGGATGTCCCAATAAATCCCTTAATAACACATTAACATATTTTTTTTTGTACTCTATTCTAAAATTCTTTTCCTCAACCATAATTATTTCATTCTCTTCCTCCCCAATAATTTAATTTAGTAGAGCTAATGGGGGTGGATCTATATAAGAATCAGGTGGTGACTTTTATGCTCTAAAAATAATGTTCTCCTTATCATCATTGAAAATTGTAACATTCTTCTTCTTACAATAAATTTTCGCATAATAGTATGAAATCCTATCCATTCTGAGGATTATAAAAAATTCAATCATGGGTATGACGATGAGATCCACAAATAAACAACCTTTATATGACCTAATGGGAACTGATTCATAAAACATTGTTGCGATGATACTTCCCTTATGTGTTTTTCCTGACAACAACCTTGTTAAGTCAAATTGAAAAGATATAATTTTCTTAGAAAACTGGGAAGATATAAAATAGTGAGATGATCAAGAATCAAATAAATAATTGGCTAAACTTGGTCAAACCATTAAATTACCTTCCACCACATCTTTTGGAGCTTCAACCTCAGTAGAATTGATCACCTAATCTTGGAATTTCTCCCTTTTCCTTTTCTAAGGTATGTTCCCTAGGATCTTCGGACATTCATTTTCATAATGCCCCTTTTCTCTACCATTGTAGCATTGAACAACCTCTTTCTTCCCCTTGTAATCATGAACTTGGTGGCCTTTTTCACCACACTTGTAACAGACTCCCATTCCCTTCAGGCAAGTACCGAGTTGTTTCTTGTCACATTTATGGTAGGATGGATAATCAGATTTTACATTCTTCCCCTTATTTCCATTTCCAGAGTGTTCAGCAGATCTCTTCTTCTCCTAATTTTCTCTAATGTCATAAGACATAGAGAATTGTTTTCTTTCATGATAGCACTTGAGATAATATCTTGTATGATAAGAAGGATTTTGAGACTAATGATCAGTGGAGAAATGGTTCTAACCCATCAATGAATCGATCAATATTACTCCTTGAGTTACGTATATAATCTACAACATGCCTTGCTAACCTTGTAAGGTTAGCCTCATATTTTGCGACATTATAATCCTCCTTATGACTCAGACTAAGAAATTACCTTTCCATATCCTCTCGATGGTCATGAGGAAAGTATTTTTATATGAAATGTTCTTTAAACTCCCTCCAATCCATATTTGATACTGAATTATCTTCTTTTGTGTTTTAAATCAATGACCACCATTGACCTGTATCTCCCTTGAGGTGACAAACTGCAATGACAACATTTTCTCTTTCACTACTTCCGAAAGCATGATATATTTTTCTAAGGAATTTATCCATTTCCCAGCTACTAATGGATTTTTAATCCCATTGAATTTTTGTGTTTGTTTGCTCATGAAGCGTTCTAACATTGATTCTCCACGTGTGGATCAGGGTGCTCTATATGGGTAGGGTTATTATTCATAACTTGAATGAGTTGTCCCAGTATGGTGATAAGCTGATCAGCACCAGTTGCATAACCAACTCCACTATAATTATCTTTATTAGGAGGTAAATCATTACGTGGATTAGGTTCTTTGATATGGCTTTCATTCCTTCCACTAGGCGCCATTTCTAAATAATGGCATACAATAGATTAATTTATAAATCACAATAAATAATTCCAAACTTATAAAACACATAACATAAATTGAACTATTTATGGACATAATCCATAATCACAAAAAAAAATTTTTTGAGGAAGGATATACTCATAATCCCTTCATAATGGTTTGTAATTAAAATGAGAATTATCCTAAGCATACCCCCCTGTAGTGTCGTAACCATGAATGCAGCAAGGACCATTGTCGTGCACCAGTTCCCATTTGAGTTTAGCTCAAAGAGGTGTGTTCAGGTTTTACCCCTATGTACATATATGATAAAGCCTCCTATACATAATCGTATCTATGCAGAGATGAATTTTTCAAAAACTCACAAAATATCTATAGGACCAAAATTCTAGAATGTTCTTCTATACTAATCTTCAAAGTCTTTCTTAGGGTAGTGTTCTCTAATCAGAGTTTTTATAAATTTAGTTTCCTAGGTTTGTACTAAACATTCTCTGATACCAAATGTAATGACCCAACCCTAGTTACCTAGATTTGGTGCATTATTACATAACATTGGGATGATATAAGGAATCACGTCCCAAAAGACCGGATATTTTAGTAGCTTTGGAAGTACTTGATACATTAATAGGTTTTACAATTCATCATGAAATAAAAACCTGAACAAAATTTGGTCCCCTTTTGAAGACACTTATATCCATAGCCTATCCCATCAGGTCAACTATAAAAATACTTCCTCACATCCTGGGAAAAATAAAACATAGAAAGTGGTGAGCTCAGATGTTTAGTAAGAATAATAATATATTGGAAACTTTCATAAATAAGCATAAACATTTAAGGAAATGTATTAGAATAAAACAAAAGCCTTCTAGACATAATCTTCAGCATAATATTGAAAAGATAAAAACAAATAACTGCATTTACATATTTCCATGGATATTCTACTAGTCTAATCATCACATGAAATATCAATAGCCACTTTCATAATAATGGAATGCATATTGCCAGAATTCATAACCACATTATCAGGGCCTTGTGCCAAGACTAGAAAAATGATTTTTCCAAGGCCTTGTACCATGACACTAGTTAGTCTCATGAGACCTACCGATGCATCGAGAAGCTATAGCGGGCTCCACCCGTCGCTTACTAAGTCAAATGCATTCCTCATTTGAAATGGTTTAAACATATCATAAACAATTGTAATAAAACTAGCATATGGAATGTTAATACTTAATCCATAAACCATTAATGGTGTAAAAATAACACATCCATAGTCAAAAATATTAAAAAAACTACAATAAAATTTGGATGTTTTTTATCATAATAAATACACTTCAAATAATATTAAAATCCATCAAAGGATGTTGGCATAGATGAAATCAAAATTATTTTTAGAGAAATATCTCATTCTATTTTGAAATCATTTAAAATTTATATAATTATAATCTAAAACGTTTATTTTGAAAATATTATTAAAAGATTGTATGGGAATCTTCGATTATGTCATAATGACGGAAAATAGCTGCACTCGCCGTATAACTTAAAAAATACATTCGTACCTTAATTTTGTCGAAAAGGTCATAATGTTCCTTGTTTGGAAAACGACGGAAAGATTAATTTCAAAATATATAAGGTAAAATAAGGGTATAAATTAATTTATCCCATTGTCTATTAAAAATTTTTATAAATACATTTTTAAGAAAACACAGATGTGGGTGATAAAGAAGTCCCGATATATACTTAAGTAAAAACAACATCGGATAATAATAAGATTGTAAAATTATCCCTTACCATGTACATTTCCTTAGTCGATGGTATGTTAAAATATTTTATAAAAGTTAAAACATTGTTATTAAATTATTCAAGGACTATATAAATAAATATGATATCATATATGATCTTATAATATTTCTTTTTTAATAATATTTTTGTGGTATCATCATTTCGGGTGTTAACAGATTCGTTTTCAATTATATTCTTGGTTATGTAAGAAATGTTTATTTTGGATAGGATGTAATTGATTCATATTCAGAATTTCATTTTGTTCATAAACACAATAATTCATCATAAAATGAAAATTATTCTTGAATGATTACAATGGGGAATGAATCGCATCATGTTCGTGGGGACAGTAAACCGTACGTACGCGCGAGCGACAATATCATTATATTGATAGAAAAATCATATGTAATTGGATGGTATATCATTTATACATAATCAGTAACATGTTATATTTATTATTTAAATGTTTTATACTCATTATTATACCCATCCAAATAATGAAGTGTTTGAATAAAAAACTAGACCACGACGTGCAGACGGTAATCTGTACGTATGCACGTATGGTGACTTTTTCATTTTTAGGATGGATAGAATAATGAATATGGTTTTACAATTTCTATAATAAAATTACAGTATAGAAAATTTACTAGATTTATTATTTTAGAATGAAAACAACTAGGGAAGAGGATGTGGAAGAAGAAAAAAAACATGAAAGAGGTGATGAAATATTTGCCTCTTCTTCGGGTTCTTCCTTTTGATTTAATCGAAAGGGATCCTTATGATGGCTTTCTGACCAAAGTATAGCCTCTAAGATTAAGGGATAAAATTTGGCAGGATATTTGGTCAGGGGATGGCCAAGCCAATTGGCTTTGGAGGTGTGAAAATAAGAGAAGGGGAAGTGCCCTTTTATAAGAGAGCCGAGAGTCACATTAGAAAAATCTTGAACTATTATTTTATAAAAAAATCATTTTCGGTTTCTAATGGCACAGAAAATGAATTATTTAGATTCTAAGTTGTTGATGGATCAAAAAAATCTCATCAAATAGGTTTTAGATTGGTTTAGGTCATCATACTAACATTATCTTTTAGTTTTAACTCTTAGATAAACAGATTGACATTTACCATTTCTCTTTGTATTTTTATATTATATGGTTAATAAACATACTATGAAAAGCCAAACAAACCCCATGTGGTTCATTATTAATATATATAACCTTATCAAAGTCCTTTGGACTATCCTTAGATTATTGGGGATATTATATCCATTAATAATAAAGTATTTGTTTTAAAAAGTCTATTATGTCAATTTTAACACTATTTAGTAATGGATTTTTTTGAAAGTCATAAAAACATTTTCACTCAAATAAAATTTATTTAACCAACCCTAAAATTTTATATTATCCTATAAAATTAGTGTAATTCATCATAAGACTCAATTTACATTTATTTGGATATTTATAATATGAATTATTTTAATATTTCATTAATAAGGTAATTACAACATCCTCATTGTGTCTAAAATAAATTAAATTATATAATGTCTAAAATTTATCAATAAAATACCATTATGTAAGAAATATTTTTATATTTCTAATGAATATTTATAGTCGAATTTATATTGTCTGTAACTCTATATTAAAAATGGTTTTGTTATTAAACATTGAATTTAACCCTTTGAACTCTTTTTAAATAAAATAATAATAAATGACCCAATCTAAACCAAGTGGACCAAAGAGGATCATATTTTATTCCTAAGTTTGTTTATGGTCGAACTATACTTATCCAATAGAGTGAGGACACATGTTAGGGTAGTTATGATATCAATTTTACCTTTAATTAACAAATTTACTTTTAACCATAGTAAATAAAAGCCAAAAGATACTATTCACCCAAGATTATTTTCATCTTATTGAACCACATTTTACATACTGATATTAACTATGTCTCTTAGATTTTTTAAATTAAACTCACAAAGGCAGTAAAATTGTGTTTTATGCAAATTGGAAAATGCTCCTAGGAGGTGGGTAAATAATTGTAAAAAGTTCAATAATATTTTTATAAATCTAAACTTATTATAAATTGACTCCAATTAATTACATTGAACATATATTGGAATTATGTTTCAATTTTAACCTAAAATTAATTTAAATAAAATAAATAATTATTTAAATAAAATGTCTGGTTTAACCAATAACATAGTGTATTTCACTATTCAACGAAAATTGAATGTTTTCAAAAAATACCAAAACTTCACCGTAAGACAATTTCGTATTCCAGATACAAAAATGATGTTAATTCTGGAAAAGAAAATTTATAAAATTTCAAAAAGTGGGTATTACTATTCTTAACGGCTAATTTGATTGGTCGGGGTGTGTTAGAATCTCGAATTTGCGTACAATGCATGATATTACATTATTTAAAGGGAAACATATCGTAGAATCTTGGTCTGTTACATATAAGTTTTATGATAATAATTTGATAAAATTAACATAATTTTTAGAATTATCATAGTCTTATTATCTTGATATATTTTTTTGGGTATTTTTCAAAAGTAATTAATTTTTATGTAAATAGTGAAATACCAATTTTATATATCGAATCACGTTTTTGAAATTATTTTGATATATAAAAACATTGAATGTATATGAAACATTTTTAATATAAAATTATATATTATTAATTAAAATAAAATGTTTTAAAATACTCTATTGAATTTACAAATCCACATTCATCATTTGAAATATCTATATACCATTTTAAATCAATTATTTTTTGACAGTATTGTTTAATCAATTATAACATGATGAAATGAATTTTAAATTTATTATATTTTTAAATAAATATATTTTTTAATGATTATAATTAATTTAATTTTTTGGAAATAAATGGAATTTATAGCTCTATCATAGACATATATTTTTTTGGTTAAAAAAAACATTTTCAAAAAAATTGGGTTTTCTACATTTTATGATTTTGAGTTAAATTTTTTTTCCTACCCATAAAAAAATAATTTAATATAATTAATTTTTATATTGGAAGAATTTATTTTTATATTATTTAATATGTTCAATTTTATATTTAGTTATTAAATTATAGTATTAGGATTAATGCTAATTACCACAATAATCGGGAAGTAATTATTTTAAAAATTTTATTTTATTAATATCATAGAATTTATTCAAAACAAATTTAACTAAAATATAATAATTAAAGAATATAGTATTATTTATTAATGCATAAATAAATATATTAACACTAATTCATTTTTTAATCAATACTAAATATGATTATTAATCTCTAACAGTTAAACTGATTTTTTATAATAATTGTTTCTAAAAATTGTTTATTTTACTTTTGAATATAATTTTATACTATTTTAAAGTTGTATTGTATTATATTTATATAAAAATTAGTTTAAAAAAACCCATTTTTGGTTATATGTTTAATAAAACATAAAACCACTTAGATAAAAACTAGTAAACTTGTTTAAATGTAAAAGAGGACAATGTAAACAAAATTAATGGTAAAAAACATAAATCATGATTAAAATAAGTGAAGAAATGATTTTATGAGTTCTTATTGACCTTAAAATATACCAATCTTCATTATATTTAATATTTGGCACCATGAAACATTGAAAAATTTCTTCGAATTATTAAAATATAAAGTGTGTTTCTAAGAGTTTTTTTGATATCTTGTGAAAGTGAACCACTTTAACCCTTTCAAACACACAATTATAATTCAAATTAATAATGAAAATATAAGATTTTACTATATATATAACCCTGTACATTAAAAATAATCCCTTTTCAACTCATATATATCATATTGCTTAAAATTTTAGTGTAACATCCAATGGAAAATAAAGTCTCCAACTTAAGTATTTTCTTATTCCAATGCATTTATTATTAATCATAATCCTACTAATTTTTCACCACATTAATAATATGATAAATTTAGACTAATTAGAATAAATATATTTTTACCTTTAATTTCAAAAACCTCATTTAATCATTTACATTCACTTTAGAAAATAATGTAATGACAATCATGGGTGTGTGTGGACTATCGCCTCCATGAAAAATAATTATTTTTATTTTTATTATAGATTTTCATTCATTATCCAAAAATTATCAAATATGGTTCACCATAATAAAATATCACTATTACTGTTTAATATTTATATTATGTCAAAAAAACACCTTCTAAACCATACTCACTAAACAAATTAAAATGAGTTCAATTTTGGGTCTGTTTAACCACCCACATGAATGATGCTTTAAAATAAGAATATAGATCACTATGTGACATGAAAACTGATATTATTATTAAATAATAATAATATTATTATTTTTAAATACTTTTATTAAAACATTATATTATTAATTTATCTTATTAGTAACGTATCATTTTCATTTATTAAAATTTCCAAAATATGCCATTATCTATTGAATGTTCACATAACATAATGAAAAAACATATAGAATGAAAGATTAAAATTTTAAATAAATATAAGTTATATAATATATAATATTAAATGATATTTCAACAATGAAGTTGTCATGAAATTATGGGCTGTGATATCAAAATTATTAAACATGTGCAAACTATTTAATGTTGTTTACACTCGATGGTCATAATATGTTATAACGAATCAATTTACTAATGATAAAAAAATTACAATAAGTAATATAATATATTAATATATATGGGTATGGTTTTTTAATATTATATTTATTTTTTTATTTTTTATAGTAAGATAGAGTGCCATCATCTATGCAATGAAACAAGCTAAGGCTTCTTATGCCTCAAATTTGAATCCCTTATGACATGATTACGTTGTACTCCATTATTAATTTTTAATAGTATAAATGTTTACATATTTTAATTTTGTATCATCATAATCAAATATTTCACTATATTAAATGTTCAATTTAATGATATACTTCTCATGGGGTTATGTTCCAAAAGTTATAAAGGTTTTAAGGGGTTTTTATGATTGAAATATTTTCCTTAGGTTTTAATAACATAGTTATAGTATAATCTATTAATATGTGTATACTTTAATATATGATGATATTATATTAAATTTCGACCTACCATTCTCAGTAAAAAAAATATTATCACGAAATTCATTTTCCTTAATGATTTCTTTTGTTACGTTAATATTCATTTTTATCAGAAATAATTACCCTTTATTTTTATGGAATTTTTATCCACATATATATGATAATTCTTCCCACAAATTATATACATCACCTAGTGGAAATTCAAATTGTTTTTATCTTCTATCATAATTTTATTCCCCTTTGTTAATTTTAAAACAATGGTTTTGCCATCAATTTAATTATGTCAGTTTTAAACAATGTTATTTCAAAATGTTAAAAATATTTTCTAATATTTTTGAAAACAAATATTTTATCATCCACTCCACATTTTATTTTTATATGCTCTGAATGTTAGGAAGATTTTATTATTTAAAAATATTTAAAAATTTAAAAAATTTCAATGTACTATCACTCTAATTTTGGAAAACATTTAATTTTTCAAGCTTCTATAATTTGAGATTATTTTTTAAAATTAATGCATTAAATTTTTTTCAATTCAGTTTTTTTAAAAGATTTATATATTTTTCAAGCCTTAATTATCAAATATTATATTATTATTATTAATGGTTTTAAATGTATTTTCTCTTCCCCTTCTTCAAAACATTTTCTCTTTTTCATGTCACTATTAATATATATTATTTTAATTGTTATCATTATGAAAGTATTTTTACTCCTAGTTATTAAAGGATTATTTATTTTTAAGGATATTTTTTTTAAATATGGTTTTCAAATTTATTTTACATTAATTTTAATTTTTTATAGTAATTATTACATTAATGTTTTAATAGCTTTTGTGAAAAAATATTTTGACTTATATTTAACCCACAAGGATGATCATTCTGAATATGATGGTTTATCACCATTTAAATATTATAATGATTTGATTTATTTTTGAAAATGAATGTTCTAGTATTGTATGGTTTTTAACATCATGTTATGCAATTTCTTCTAATTGATTAAGAAACTCATTCTATTTCATTGTTTTATTAAAATATATTTATGGTAAAAATTATAAATGTGACACATTTGTATGGATGATTATGGGTGGGTTCCAATATCACCATAAAATTCATTGGTTGGGGATTTATATCTCATGATAATAAATGTTGAGTGTGAGAATTTTTTTTGTACACAATATGAATCTTGGGTGATTTTTTGGTCATGACATGAAGAATGGGAATTTATTGTTCTCAACGTAAAGTGTTGAAATTTGTTTTGTTCAAAAATTGAATCAATGGATTTTTTTATTCCCAAAATTTTTCAAGGACATTTTTTATTAACAATATATAGTGTGGGAATTTTTAGTCATAATATAAAGAGGGGTATTTTTTTATTCAAACCATAACGTGTGGAGATTTTTTTTATTGATAATGTTACAATTTATATATGATTATATATGAAATAAAATTCAGTTTTTATATGATATTCCATATTTATATTTGTATTTGATTATTCTCATTGACTCTTATTTATTATCTCATGATTCCATAGATTTTTTCAATGGTATATGTTTTTTCTCTTGAAATTACATGGCCTTTAATCATTAATTATGAATAATTCTTATTGATCAGTATATTGTTTTATGAAATTTATTCCTTACACATGTTTTCCCATATTTTTATGATCTACCCTTTGATGAAATGT
Organism: Viscum album; assembly: GCA_963277665.1. Lineage (NCBI taxonomy): Eukaryota > Viridiplantae > Streptophyta > Magnoliopsida > Santalales > Viscaceae > Viscum > Viscum album. The sequence continues at coordinate 1,933,835,819 of OY728152.1, forward strand.
TGATGTGATTTAATTTACTGAAAATTTGAGCTCACCCATTTCTTATGTTTATATTCCCCAAGTTATGAAGATGAATAAATCATATGAAATATATAGAAGAGAGTACATAAGGAAAAAATTATGGAGTAATGATTTTGGATTATGATTCTTATGTATCTACTATCTAAATGAATAAACTCTTTGTTCCATGGGTTTTGAGACTATTTATGAGATTCGTTATTTAAATATCAATATTATTGTTTATTTAAGTAATTTGTATCCATATATACTATAATTGGTATCAGTGTTGGGATTTGTTATTTTGGAGATTATTTTTATTATTTTTGGAGATTAATAATGTTATATTTAGTGTTTGGTTTATAAAACCACTGTGAAAACCCTATTGATGAGTCCAAGTATAGTATGATATCATAAAATATTTTTAAATTCTATAGTATATTTGTTTCCCCAGTAATACAACCTTCTCCAAATACTAAAATTGGATGTGGTTGGAGAACAAAGGCACTAACAGGAAATCACTCCAAAAAAGGGTGGGTTGAGAATTTAATTGATCATCACAATGATAGACAATTAGTGAGACTAATATTTCACACATGGACTGACACACCTAGGGGATATTCATTATTTGATTATATTCTTTTTATAGAACACTATGAATAATTTATTTCCCAATTAAACTAGGTAATTAGGATGAGAATCATAAGATATCCCAACTAAAATAAACCTATGTATATCCAATCGAGATATGGAATTTACAATGAATGACATTATTTAAATGAATGTGTTCTATGATTAAATTAATGTTTTATTATATAAGACATCATTGGATATAACTTTAATATACACATACATTATTTGTTTTGGATATTATTACAATGTTTATGGTTTTAGTATTTAGTTATATCAAGATAAAAGAAAAACCCCATGAATGGTTTATCATTGAGAACCTCAAAGGGTCTCATTAAATATAATTAATTACCCAATATTTTCAAAGAAAATGAGGTGGATATCTCAATATAATATATATGATGATTTTATAATGGATGTCTCAGCTTATTCACTTAGTAAATGATAATTAAAATTGTGAGGAATCTATTTATTTATGTGGGGAAAATGTAACAACACAATTTTTCACTATATAATATCATTATATAATTAGTTTTTCAATAGCATGTTTTTTACACAAAACTAAAATAAATAATTTCACATATTTTGAGTATTAGATATGATCGTTATAACATATCTCTTAAATTTGAAGGGATAATTTGAAGTAATCATATCATATTACCAATTAATAATGTAATAATAATGGAATATTAAAGAAATATTCTTCATTATAAATCTGATTTATCTAAACTCGTAAGGGAAGTACCTTCACTAGGGTTTCCATTAACAGGGCCCATTCAAAACATGATCAATTACAATTTATTAAAAAACATATCCAAGAGAAGCAAAAGATTGTGCATATTTCCACATGGTCTGTGGTAAATGAACAAACACTCAAAATTGCAACCAGGTCTTCTTTGATTCTTATGTATTACATGGATATCATAAGGGTTTATATTAGTAAAAAAATTGTATTATATCAAAATTTTATACAATACTTTTAATGATATACCAATAAATTTTATACTCATTAAAAATACATTTTTCCAAATTCACATTATCCATAAAAACTTATTTTTCAGAATAAGGCATTTTATTTAAAGTAATTAAGTTTATTTTTATTGACTAATATTTATATACATTAAAACTTTATTATTTAGTAATTTATAATTTTTTTATTATACCCAAATTCATTCTTATATAAAAAAATTTCTTCAATTCATTTTTGGTTTTTAAAAAAATTTATAAATTTAGGATGTGGACTTGATAAAATGAAATTCATTTTTGGGTTTATCATAGTCATATTAGCTTAATATTATTTTATGTGAATTTTCTTATGTAATTAAGTTTCATGTGAATAGTGAAATTTTGTATTTAATAATGCCATCAAATTTATGAAATTATTTTTATTATATAATTATATTTATTTTTTATTATAAAAGATTTAAATAAAATAAAATAATATTAATTATTTTAATTTATTGAGAAAAACGTTGTTGAATTTAAAAACCCATGGTTATCATTTGAAATATTTAAATAACATTTTAAGGTTAAAAAAATTTGAATGTTTTTTTAATTAATTGTATTGTGATATAAAAATGTTTTTTTATTTAATTTATTTGTAAATAAACATTGTCTGAATTATATTAATTTTTTTAAATCAATTAAAATTAATGGAATTTTTAATAATTTACTTATCATGAATCATTTTTCTTAATATTTTTTAAATATAGTTTTTCTTGTTAGATCCTCCTGTGTTAGAAATTATTTTCCAGACACATATCAATTTAAATTGAAAAAATTATTCATATATTTGAGAAAATAATCTTCATATTATTTAATTTTTTCAATTTAATTTTTTTACTATGAAATTAGATTTTTAATATTAATGAAAATTACCATGATAATTTTAAAACAATTATTTTAAAAATGTTGTTTTATTAATAACACAGAATTTATATTGGAATTTACTAATGTTCATTGATCTAATGGGAATAGGGTTGAATTTATTGTTTTATTTTTATAAATTTACATTATTATGAAATTTATCCTCTACAACATGTTAGTGAAATTTTCCTTAACAACTTTTATAACAACATCGAAGAATGAAAATATAATAAAGAAAGAATGGAATAAAATATTTACAAGGTTTGACCACGGTATGAGAACCTACATCATTTCTATGGAATCTTTTGTGGTTATATAAAAATTTAATATTATTAATAAGTGAATACAACCTCGAGCGAACTCATGTTGTTGTCTTTATATATCCTCATATGTAAGATTATATATCACCCCACCGGTTTTAAAAATTATCATAAAACATGAGCCAAATGAATATATATGAAAAATTTTAAATACTTATTTAGAAATGTTCATCTGAAGAGACTATTTGATTCCTTAATATGGTAATTTTCATCTTGTGTTCTTTTCAACATTAGGTAAAATCCAATAAATAAAACTCACGAAATTGTGTACCTTTTTTTAACCATTCGTCCATCCAATTTGAAAAAAATAATTTGTCTCAAATTTATGTATAAAAACACTATATGATCTATCTTTTTTTATTTCATTGAAAAAAAAACATTGTCTTATTCTCTAATTGATACATAATCTGTCCCACATATTTCATCAACACAAAAATGATCTTCAGTAAGAAACTACACTCTGACAGAAAACCTGAAGTGTTACAACATTCCATGCATTTGAACAGTTTCACCAAATATATCTCTTTATCCACCACCCGCTTATATGAACCCCTATAGTATGAAATACAGGAAAAAAGTTTCAAATTCCCATTCAACTAATGAAAAAATAAAACATTATATCTTAAATATAAAATTACTTGGACACTACACAAATTTTCTAGAACTTTTATGAAACATCATGAAATCTGTAGTGACTTCAATCTTTCTAACTCTTAAATTAACTCTGCTAAATAAAAAATTCATTAACACCAGATGATAAAACATTTCTCAAAACACCATTCAGTGGAAGTTAATCTGGTAAACATTATTAAGATAATTTCATATTTTTATAATCACCCTTACTCAATTATTCATTGATTACATATCTTTAATAAAATTCTACATCTTATGGACACAGGGGATGGTTGTCCGATGAAATTATATTTCCTTATATGGTTACTTTAACTCAGTTTAATATTTATAAACATGTTGAATTATTATTCAAAGAACATTCTTATGGTATCATTTTGAAGGTGCATCCAATGTACATTCATCTAGGGGTTCTCTTTCTAATGAACAATATCCATATAATTTCATTTACAATCATTTTTCAAAAAACACACACTTCAAACTAATTTCTTCAAGTAATAAAAACACATCTTCAAACGTTAAAAAAATGTTAGGTCTAGTTCCATCGTCCTCATTTATCAATTTTTGACCCTATTGCAAAATATTTATGCATCTTTTCTTATTATTTTTGATTTAAAAAGTATGTTCATCTACTTTGTTACAACATATAAATACATCAATCACAATATACTTTCTTTGACACAAAATTGTAGCTTCAAATTCTTTGAATTCCCTGCATTTGTATCTGTAAAATATGTGAATTTAAATTAATCAATAAAATTATAATTTTCTTAAAATATTCTGAAACTCTACAAACTCAATAACATTATCTTTATAGAAACAAAATAAAACCACTTCCTATTTTAAGAAAATTATTTATCTGATGATCTTCATTTTGTATATCTGAAGAAAAAAAATTGATTTTTCAAGCATTCATACAAAAGATTAATTTGTAAAATAATATTTATAAACGTAAGATTTTTTATAATAAATAGATATATTAAATTTTTTTATTTTACAAACTTTATAAACTTTTCATATTCAGTAACTTTTTTTTCATGAATTCTATCTAGAAGGTCTTTCTGGTAACTCCAATTTTCTACATATGAAAATACATTTCTAAAACGCAACTGAATATCTATTTACAAAAAAATATGTCTACTCTGTTCCATCTAATTATTAACATTTCAATGACCATTTTAAATAAAATAACATTTCCTGGAATATATTTCCAGTTACTTATGTACCAGTCTCACATCTAGAGGCTTTTCTTTTTGATCACCTTCTTTTACATAACTATAATTTTACGAAACTAATCTTGAATAGTTCTCCCAGAAATTAAGAATATAGAACCATATTTTATGTCCCCATTTTTCTTCACAATCATTGTAAATATTTTTTTCCACATCATCTGGGATCATTTATTTTCATGATTTTAGGAACTTTTAGATAAGCAAATCATAGACCGACATTGTCAGATTGTTCATTAATGAAGTTAAGGAATCATTCTAATGTTCTAAAAGTATTATTCTCTAAAATATTTATAACTAGAATTTATAAGAAATGGCCCATTTTCTATTTCAATAAAAATTTTATAAAATCTTTAATGAATAAATTTACTACAACTTGTATAACAAAAAAATTATAGCGAAAAGATAGTTATCAATAAATAAAAAACATTACTAGAAAAAAAAGGATCTTAAATATGGATAAAATTAAATTGAAATATATTAAATAATGAATCAAATATTAATTATAAATGAATAAATAAATACATTAACACTCATTTAGTTGGTAATAATGATAAATAACATTAAGAATATATAATAGTCAAAATTTCATTTTTTCCAAAATAATTTTTATTGACATTATATATTTTTATTGAAGTAATAATTTTATAATATTTAGAAATATAACTAGATTAAATACATGTTATGTTACGTTTAAAAATAAACTAAATTTGATTTTTTGTTATATTCTTAATAAAACATTAAATAATGTAGTTGAAAAATAGTTACATAGTTTAAAATTAAAATTGTTAACTGAAAAAACATAATGGTAAAGACCCGCTAACATGTTTAAAACATTTGAAAAAACACATTTAGAGACTTTATGGACCTAAAAATAAATCTGTTTTATTTATTTAAAAACATTATATAAATTTATATTTAAATAGATATGTGTTATCAGAAAAATATAAAGTTTGTTTCCAAGAGTGGCATTTTATTCTCTTATAGATGGAGGTTACATAAAAACTTTCAGAAACACTCATATAATTGAATTCATACTAAAAAATAAGACCTTTTACTAACATTATAACCCTATAAAATAAAAACAATCACATTCTCGCTCATATTTAGCCTAATCCCTTCAATTTCAAGAGATATTCCCAGGAAAAATCATGTTTCCAATGCAATTATTTTCTCATTCCATTTTATCTTCTTAATATTCCCCTTCAAAATATGTTATCACCACAATAATATGAATTAATTATTATGAATAATATAATAATATGTTGTTATATTCATGGTAAAATCCTTATTAACTCATTTTTATCAAGCTTTAAAAACAATGGATGGTAAATGAAACATGTACATGGACTACCATCTTCAATAAAACTTGTTTTATTCATTTATTTTTGGTTTTCACTATTTATAATAAAATAATAAAATTTTGTTTAAAATAAAAATATATCATTTTCATTATTTTATAAATGGTATTATGTCTGAAAAAAACCTTCTTAAAAATACTCACCAATCATGTTAAGGCGAGTTCAATTTTGGGTCAGTTTAATAACCTACCCGAACGATGTTTTAAAATATATTTATGAATTACTATAAGAACATGATAAATAATTATTATTATAATATAATAAGACAGTAATTATTTATACATGGTTTTATAAATAATATATTAATTGATAAATTTATTATTATTGTATCATTTTTTATCACAACAATTACAAAAAAAATTATCAATTTTGTTTTCAGATAACATAAGAAAAAACATATAAAAGGAAATAAGAACATTTTAAATAAATAATCATGTCCTCACATAATGTAAGAAAATTAAATATTCAATAAAATAACAACATTTTAATTAAATATAAGTTATATATTAATTAATATTAAATTATATATCAACATTGAAATTCGTATAAAATTATGGTCAATGATATCCAACTTATTAGACATGTGCAATACTGTTAAATTTATTAACACCCAATGTTCTTAATACACCATAACTAACTAATATTCTTGTGATAATTTTTTTAATAAGGATCATAAAAGGGTAATATTTAAGAGTAAAACAATATACTATGATATTATGTTAGTTATGTTTTATTATAAAAATAAAATTTTAATCAACTAAGAATGCAAACAATGCAATGTGTTCTTTATCTCAAGTTTGAATCCCTTAAGAAATGATTATGATGTACTCCATGTTGACTTTAAAATTGTGGAATTTCATACATATTGTAATTTTTTTTATTATATAATTTTTAGGATACAAAATTTTCACTTTAATTTTATACATACAATTGTGTTTTGATCTAAAAGTTACAAAGGGTGTAATGGGTTTATGTGACTCAAATCTTCTCCTTAGATCATAAACACTTTTCTAAACAATAATATTTTCAAATTGATATGTTATATCATATGAGGATTTTTATTTTATATCCAATTATATTTATTTGGAAACAATTTTTCCCATGAGATAAATATTCCTTAATGATTCAATTTTTTGTTAAATGTATTTTTATTATGAATAATTCCCATTTTTTAAAGTATTTTTCTTCCACGTTTAAGATTTTACTCCAAAACAAATTTCTTCTTTCCCTAGTATTACATGATATTTATATTATCTATAATTACAATTTTTTTCAACTTAATTAATTTTAGATCAAAGGTTTTACCATCTTTTTAATTATAATGGTTTACATAAACAATTATTTTAAATTGATCAAAATATTTTTCCATATTTTTAAAATAAAATGTTTTATCAACCAATTTTGATTTTATATTGATACAATTTATATATGTTTCTTGTTTCCTATATTAAATATAATTTTTAAATGTAAAATATTTCAATTTATTTTTCTTTACCTTTTGAAAGGATTTATATCCCTTTTATGTTTACATTGTTATAGATGATGTTTAAAAGAAAAAACATTCAAATTACTTTTACGTCCCTTTTGTGAAAACTATATACCATTTTGAAGTATCTATTATTAATGATTATTTTAAAATAAAAGGTTTCCAAATTATTTTCACTTCTTATTTATTGAATACATTACAACCTTTTTAAGTCTCAATTATAAAAGATTATTTTTAATGTAAAATTCATCAATTTATTTTGACGTCTCCTTTTTCAAACATTGTGTATCCCTAAGGATAATTTAATAGATTCTTTTCAAATTTATTATCATTCCCTTCAGAATATTTTATTAATGTCATTTTTATATGAATTATTTAAAAATTATAGTAAATACATTTTTATTTTCACAGGTAATTACCCTCCAAGATTTATCTTTCTTGAATTGATGTTTTTAGCAACATTTTTTTATGATTATGATATGATTTAATTTATAAAATGATAGGTTTTTTATTATATGAATTCGTATATTCAGGATATTGGTTTTTTTAAAAAAAATTTAGGAATCCCATTATTTTTCAATTTTTTCATGAAGATATGATTATGATTTATTTTATTAAAATGGAACAAATTTCTATGTATGATGATTTATGGGGTCCTATATCGTAATCCGATGTAGTTATTAAGGATTTATATTTTAATATTAATGAAAATTAAGAATGATCATTTTGTGTGTTCACTATATGAAGATAGAAATGTTTGTTTGTTCACAACATGAATCATGTGAATTTTTTTTGTACGCAACATGAAGCATTTTCATTTTGTGTTTTTAAAACATGAAGCATGGGAATTTTATTAATTCAATATATAAATCATTGATTTTTTTCATAAAAGGAATCATGGGAATTATATTTTTTGAAAACATAATATTTGGATTTTTTTCCAAATTATATAAATTATGTATGATAGTGCTTTTACTATGAATCATTATTTATATAATTTGATAACATCTTATATGTCTATGATGATGATTTGATAATCATGTTTATTATCTCAACATGCTTCATAATTTTTAGGTATTATTTTTTTTATTTTACATTACTTGTCCTCTAATCACGGATTATGAACAAGGATTATTGTCCCATGTTATTTTTAATAAGAAATGTCACCTATGCCAATGTTTTCAATTCTATTTTTGATCTAACACATTATTAAATGTTGATATATTTTCTATTAGGGAATTTTTCAAGATCACCCCTTTCTTATGTTTATATTCCACTAGTTATGAAGATGATTATATCATATAAGATAAATAGAAGAGGATATACAGAATCACAATTATACAGTGATGATAGTATATTGATATGATTATGTAGTTAATCTCAAAGACATTAAACCTTTCAATTATTGGATTTTGTGACACGTTGTTAGATTTGAAATCTATATAGTGATATTATTTTATAATTTATGTCATGCATAGACATGGTCTCTATAGTTGGTACTAGATTAGGGTTTAATTCAATGAGATATGTCATAACCCCTCCCTCGGGGCCCGTGTTGTGACTACGCTAAGCCCGCCTTCCATAGGCCAGGGGCTGGCGACTAGCACCGGAAAGGCATATCCCTAAAACCAGGAAGGCATTGCCTTTAAACTTGTAAACTCGCACAGACCAAGCACACAACAATATACAAGCTCAAAGTAAACTATATAGTAAACAGGGTCTATACAATAGATAAAGGGGCCAAAATACAAGCCAAACTGGAAAGTACATGTAAAATTGAAAACATCTCCTATGAACACCCACCAAGGATCCATCCTGAAGGGTAGGTATAGATATGGAATGGTTGTCTCTACGGTATACCTCGTCTAAGGTCCACCTTCAAGTTTCCTCTAGACCTGGTACCCTCAACCTCAATTAGCGATGTCCATCATGTGCACAAGACACAACAAGGTGCAGGCATAGCACGTGCAGGGGTGAGTATAACGATACTCAGTAGAGACCCCGAGACCCCTTAAGGTCTCTCAGAACCCACAAAGGATAAACCAAAAATCATTAAAACAATAGTCAACCCCACATAGGTATATGCCCATAAATATACCTATGTTATCAAATATACCCATCTCATTAATGAGGAAACACAAGGCCCAACTCTCCAGCCAAAAGAACAATTGTTCCACAAAGGAAAGGATACCATGAAGGTAACACCATGATGGTATGTCCCAAAAAGGTAATTCCAAACAAAAGAATACCACGAAGGTGAGTACCACAAAGAAAATGCCACACAGAAGAATACCCGGATGGTATGTACTGAAAAGGTAAAGACTTAGCTCACAATAGGTATAACTTAAGTACGAAAGTATAGATGGTTAGTTATATTTCTAGATCATCATACATCATTTAGAAGCTCTGTTATTGACCCACACAGTATCGTAGATGACCCATACAAGATCTAAGGATGAACCACACAAGATCGGAAGATTCTGAGCCACACAGAATCCGAATACGACCCACACAGGATTTGAAGATGACCCACACAGGATCTGATGATGACCCACAAAGGATCTATAGATTCCTCCAATACAACCAACCACAAGGTTTCCACACTAACCATGATTAATTCTGAGAGGATATGCTCCTCAAGACCTCGTTCGATAATTCAACTTCTACAAAGTCCAATTAATAATTATCTTAAAGGACCACCACATCATAAGGGTCCCAACGCAATAGACGGTACATCAATCAGATGCCAGATCTGTAAGTTATTAGCATTTCTGTTCCAAGGGCCCAGTTAGATTCGGGTTCGATCCAACTTAGACATACTCCAAAACTATCCAAAACTCAAGTGGAGTATACCAAAAGGACTGTCTCGACCCATGGAATCTGGTGTCATAGATGATTCATCAGATGGACACTAGGTTCTCATGATTTGGGCAAAAAGGCTTATTAGGGTTCAGATATGCCCAGGTCCAGTCTGACCCACAAAGGGGCAGCCCACAAAAGGTGGATACCCGACCCTCTCGGCTCGGCCCTGTCAGAGTGGCCCACTGGGGGTGGACCACTCAGTGTGGCCTGCTTGGTGCGGCCCGCTTGGCTAGGTGTGGTCTGCCCAGTCAGGTCCCAGCCTAGCCACACTGGGGAAGGAGCCACCCGGTATTTCGAATAGTCCAATGTACCATTCTACTTGGGAAACCTGGTGGAGCCATGTGGTGCGGCATGTTGGAATGATGGACTCGCTAGAGCTGTCCAACATAGAGTGATGTAGCTGGTCGGCAGTTATGGCCAACTTCCCCCTTCTAGCGGCGCGATGGCGCCGCTGTCCTTCCGCAGCTGGCTAGGTGCCAGCCATACTCTGGGAGCACCGCCATGGCTATGTAATCACGACCTCCTCCTCAGCTGGAAGTGCGAACGTGCAGAGCCCCAGTTCCATGCTGTCGGACGGGGTGTCGACCTCCCCCTTCCACCATCGTGGCCGACGGTTTGCCACCTCAATCTCTATAGGTGGCTTGATCACATGCCACCCCAGTTTTACATGGCCGACCATTTGTCGGCAACGTTCGTCCTCCATCGCGGTCATCGGGCTGCAGTCAGCCAGTGTGTCGACGTCTTCCCATAACCGACCTATGTCGTTCACCGGCGTCGTGGTCGGGTTCCACTCAAACATCGATCCACCCATGAAGAACACATCAACTATAGAGTAGCAGAGGGTTCAGTCCATGATCGTTTGGCCCACACTCTATGCGTTATATTGATAGCAAGTAGTTCATAAATTGAAAACATCAATTTATCACAAAGAATGATAAAAAATATATCTATACCTCGTTTGTTCATTGGATTTGGCGTGATGAATAAGATAAAATCACCAATGTTTGTTTCTCCCGCAACATTATCTAAATCTGTGCTTGTGCATTATCCTCATCGGAGGTTTGTTCTTTCTTGGAGAAGGTTTTTGATTGGTGGATTCTCTTCCAAAGGCTCTCCCAATTCTCCTCTTTTCTAATCATCCCCGACCACATGAGGTGATGAGACAACTTAATTATGTTCATTAATTATTTAAATGATTAATTAATGTGGGAACATCAATTTGGGAAAACCAAGAGTTATGAGGTTTCAAGGTAGGGTGGTCCCCACCAAATTTTAAATTATAGGTTTCAAGAAAAATAAAATAAAATTTTTTTGCTTTATTTTTTTTTCAATTCCCCCACAAAAATCTAAAAAAATATGTTCCACCCTCGACCTATTGTGGTTTGGGTGAAGGTCTCCTTAAGAGAATATCGGCGCTGTGAGTTCAACGGTGTCCTCTAATTTCAATTACAAGCACCAATTAAAAATTTACAAAATTCCACTCATACGTGTACTGAGCGTACTTAAAAAATGTTCAGAAATTCATTTTGAGAACACTGGGCCTCAGAATCATGTGCCCTCAATTTTCACAGACTCATAATATTTCCTTATAATTAAAAAAATACATGAAAAATCCGGTTCATTACATTCTCCCCACCTCAGGACTTTTCATCCCCGAAACCCCCAACACAATCTAGGGATACAAGTGGGGGTAACAGGCACGAATATGATCCCCCTGCTCCCATGTTCTCTGCTAGAGGATCATGTGCTACCAATGTACGTGAACCATAGGAATCGATCACCCACGTAGGAATCTCTCATATCGTTCCTCAATTTCTACTAAAACCTCTTAAAACATCACCCCATCGTCTATGTCTTTCTCGTTGTGGTCGATGACGTGAGACATGTCATGCACGTATCTCCTCATTTGGGATATTTGGATAACTTCATGCACCTGGTTCAATTTAGGGGGAATATCTATGTGGTATGCCACCTCTCCAACTCTGCTAAGGCCATGAAAGGGTCCGTTGAACCATGGAGAAAACATTCCACCCCATCCAAATCTCTTCAAACCTCATCGAGGTGAGACCTGTAGAAAGGCATAGTCACCATCCTTGAACTCCATAGGTCTCTGTCTTGTATATGTATAAGACTTATGTCTGCTATGTGTAGTCTTCATCCACTCCTAAAGTATTTTCACCTTCTCTGTGGTAGCCCGTACCTTCTCTGGTACCATTAGTGCTGACTCCCATGGGTTAGTACAGCAAAGTGGTGATCTGCATGGTCAATCGTACAATGCCATGAATGGTTCCATACCAATAGTGGAGAAATAATTGTTGTTGTATGAAAACACTAACAAGGGAAATTTATCCTCCCAACTGCGGCTCAAATCAAGGACACAAGCACAGAACATATACTCTAGTGTCTTAATGGTCCGCTCTATCTAACCATTCGTCTGGGGATGGAAGGCTGTGATAAACCAAAGTGGCGTCTAGAATTCCTCCTGAAACCCCTTCCATATCTGGTAAGTAATATGTGCATCATGATCTGAGACAATCATAGATGGAACCCCATGAAGTCGCATGATCTTCTTTAGGTAGAGGTATCCCAAGATCTCTACTTATCCCTTCTCTCTGATAGGTAGGAAGTGGGCCAAGATGGTGAGTCGAGCCACTATTACCTAGATGAAATCATGTATCTTGGATGTGTGTGGAAGTTCTATCATGAAGTCCATGGGAATTCCATCCCACTTCCACTCTGGCACTTCTTTTGGCTGAACTAAGCCTGCTAGAACCTGATACTCTACCTTCACTTACTGACAAACGAGGCACCTTGAGAAAAACTCTGCCAATTCTTTCATCATTCCCAGCCACCGGTACTGATGCCATAGGTCCTGGTACATATTCTCCACTCCAGGATGTACCTCAATAGGGGATGTGTGGAACTCCCATAACACATCCTCACGTAGCACCATTGGCTCCATAGTATGCCCTCTGAAGAGGATGGCGTGCTCCCCACCTTCATAAAATCTATTAGGTGAATGTCTTGTGGATATCTAAGAACGTCAACCCTCACTATCAGTGTCCCCAAGCTGCATCTCCCTGAATCGTTGAAGGATTAGGCCAGTGACTGTCAGAGACTAAAGATAAGTAGCTCCTTCTCAATCCACATAGGATATCCTCAAAGCGGCTAGCTGCTCTATCTCCTCACTCAACTACTTAATACCCGATCTCCTACTGAGTGCATCTGCTACAAAATTTCCCTTCATATAAGTATAGACTATCTCGAATTCATAGTCCTGGGGGAACTCAAGCCAACATTGTTGTCTCAAGTTCAGGTCCTTCTGATTAAAGATATACCTTAGACTCTTGTGATCAGAGTAGACTGTAAAACGTTCTCACATCAAGTAATGTCACCACATCTTCAAGGTGAATAACACTACTGAAAACTCAAGGTCATGGGTAGTGTAGTTCCTCTCATGTTGTCTCAGCTATCGAGAACCATACAAGATCATTTCCCTCTCCTACATTAGGTCACATCAATGCCTGGTCCCTGATGTGTCGCAGTTGACAACGTACCCAACACCCTCCTCTGGTAAACTCAAGATGGGGGAACCTGTAAGTCTCTTCCTTAGCTATTGGAAACTCTGCTGGCATTTCTCCGACCACATGAAGGTATGTACCTTCATCATCAATGCTAATAACAGTGCCGAAAGACAGGAAAAGTTAGACATAAACCTCCGGTAGTAACATGCCAAACCTTGGAAACTCTACACCACCGTCATACTCCATAGTGGCTCCCAAGAAAGCACATCCTTAATTTTCTCATGATCCACCACAACTCCAGCTTCTGAGATGACATGTCCCATAAGGTGAACCTCTTGGATCAAGAACTGGTACTTCAAGAGCTTACTATAAAGCTAGTGCACTGGGAGTGTGTCAAAAACTATCTCTAGCTGATAGGCATGCTGTCCATCCATAGCTGAGTAAATCAAGTTGTCTCGATAAAGACTACCGCAAAGCGATCTAGGTATGGCTGGAATATATTTTTCATGTGCCCCTTAAACATTGCTGGAGGGTTGGTCATGCAGAATGGCATAACCAAGAACTCATAGTGTCCATTCCAACATCTTAAGTCCATCTTCTGCAAATCCTCATCCCGTACCATGAGCAAGTAATAGCATGATCTGAGGTTTATCTTCAAAAACCATTATCCTCTCTTTAGCTGATCAAATATATTTTTAATCCATGGTATTGGGTACTTTTTCATCACAATCACCAGGTTCAGGCAACAAAAATCCACACAGTTTTTCAAACTCCCATCCGCCTTTTTGGAAAACAAAACTGGGGCTTCCCCAGGTGAAACATTGGGCCCAATGAACTCCATGCTCTGTAAGTCCTCCATTTATACTCACAGATCTGGGCGTACCATCCGATATGCTGGTGTAGATATATGTGACGTCCCGTGGTACAAGTTGATATAAATGTCCACCTATCTTTGAAAAGGTTGACCTGTAGCATCATCTGTGAAAATATCAGTGTACTGGTCCACCACTACAGAATAGCTCAGACTCTCAACATCAACCGCTCTAAGGGTATGGCTAGACAACTATTGTGTGATCGGTTACACCCTCTACCGGGTAAGTCCATCATGTTCTACAAAGGTTTTTTTCTCACCAGTGAAGAAAGACCATGTCCCATCCATGCGGACACACCGCACTTTGCACCAAATATAGTCGATCTAAGCATGGAATTTAGACAACCAATCCATACCAAAGATGACTTTGTAAGGCCTCGACGCCACTACTAGATGATCCCAACCGAATCTCTTTCCTTCTAGAGTAATCTCACATTGTCGGCATGAGTGTTTAATCATAAAAGTCTCTCATGTAGCAGTCTCTAGCTCTAAGGATCGAGCCAGCAGCTCCACCAGAATCTATGACATCCAAACAAGGGTGGTGGAAATAATAGAGTGACTGACACTTGTGTCTATAAGTACATCAGTTGATGTGGAGTAGACATAGATCATACCTCTAGTCATCTCCATAGAGTCGTGGTTATAGGCCTCAGCTATCTGGAGGTGAGCTCATCCCTGTCCACCTTCTCCCTGTGATCGTGGTGGACCACCTAGAGGTGGTGGAGGTATAACCTCGAATTGCTTCCCACCGCCTGCTACATGGACAACTCCTCTACCACATCCGTCTAATGCCGAAATACCTCCTCGATCAAATCTTCACCTCTGTCTATCCAGTCTTTATAATTTCTTTCAGTCTTCCATACAGTGGGTCGGGAAGTCGTGAGCCATTTGACCATGCCCGGTGCACGAGTAACACTTCATTTTCCTCACCTGTCCTGCTCTGTCTCAAGAGCCCTGAACGATCGATCTTGTATCCTACGGTCATCAACGAGTAGGTCTGGTCCTTTTGGACCTCTGAATCATCTAACTATTTCCAACTATAGATTACTCTTCTCTATAACATCTTGTGGTGAGTCTCACTGTCGGTGACTACTCAGAAAGGAAGCTCTCCACTAAGAGTGGCCTCTCTAACACACCTTTCTGTGTCGGAATGCTGTGGGAAATCATTGAAGTTATATTCTCCCATCTGAGCCATAGATCGAAGGCATAGGCCATGAAGAACGAGGCCCTCACCATGTCATTGGAGTAGCACAAGAGGTTAGTGAACCTCAATGAATACAGAGCCACGGTCATGCTACCCTGCTGCAAGTGGACAAGCTCTTGTATACACATAGAATGTAAGGTTTCTGGGATCAACAATTCCCTGAAAAGGCTCTCGAAGTCCACCCAGATGAGAGTGACCTCATCTTGAACTTGGAGCATCAAGCTCCACCATCTACCCACTGCAGCTTAAATAATACTAGCGAAAAGGATCAACATGAGATCAGTTGGTGTCCCTACAAGTCGAAAATCTCTAACCACGACCTCCAGCCAGTCCTTAGCCGCCTGTGGATCCATCTCTCCTCGGAACCTCGGTGGCTTCTAGCACTAAAACTCATGCAATACGCTCAAGCGGTGTGCACCATCTACTATTGGGGATGGTGGTATCGGCTGACCAACGAGTAGTGGTGCTACTGGTACACCACCTGATGGTATAACTTCAGAAAGGGGGCCCTACACAGAAGCCTCATCGCTCGGTGGGCTATCATCACGTACTTTAACTGGAACCCTAGATGGCTATCTTTGTGGATTCATCCTGGATAGAAATAGGTGTGCCCGGGTCAATAATTTATACCTGGCGAGCTGACTCAAAGTGATCAAAAATAAAACTTTTCAAAAACACACACGCAATCTGTTTTTTTCATGCCCTGAGTCGGAAATCAGAAATCAGGGTCTTGGTGTATGGATATGTCGACTGTCGGACCAAAACTAGATTCCGTAAACTAAAAACTACTCTCAATACACTCAACACTATTGTCTAATCATAAGATCAGAGTCAATGTTCTCTGGTAGAACCGACTACTTTGATACCAATTAGTCACGACCAATCCCTCGGGGGTCGTGATTTGGCTACCCCAAGCCCGCCTTCCAATGGCTAGGGGCTGGTGACCCAAACCATAAAGGCATATCCCTAAAACCAGGATGGCATTGCCTTTTAACCTGTAAAATCACACAATTCAAGAACACAACAAGGTACTAGATCAAAGTAAATTATATAGTAAATAGGGTGTGTACAATATGTAAAGGGGCCAGAATACAAGCCCAACTAGAAAGTATAAGTAAAACTGAAAATTGCTCCTGTGAACACCCACCAAGGATCCAACCTATAGGGTAGGTACAACTCTCAAATGGTTTTCACTATGGTATGCCTCGTCAAAGGTCATCCTTCGAGAAACCTCTAGCCCTGGTACCTTCATCTCCATTTAGAGTATTTTTTATCTACACAAGACACAACAAGGTTCGAGCATAGCCCGTACATGGGTGAGTATAAAGAAACTCATTATGGACATCAAGACCCCATAAGGTCTCTCAAAACCAAGAAATAATAAACCACAATGCATAAAAACAACAGTCTACCCCACTTACGTATATGACCATGCATATACCTAAGTTATCATGTATACCCATCTCATTCATGAAGAAACACAAGGCCCAACTCTCTATCCAAATGCACAACTATTCCACATAAAAATAATACCTCGTAGATAACACCAAGAATGTAAGTACCACAAAGGTAACACCACATAGGAGAATACCACGAAGGTAAGTACCACAATGGTAACGCCACACAGAATAATACCATGAAGGTAAGTACCATAATGGTAAAGAATCAACTCACACCAAGTTTATCATAAGTGCGGGAGTATAAATGAATATCTGTAGTGCTAGATCATCTTACTTCAATGAGAAGCTCTGTTTTTGACCCACACAGGATAGTAGATGACCCACATAGGATATAAAGATGACTAACACAGGATCTGAAGATGATGACCCACATAAGATTTGAAGACAACCCATACATGATCTGAAGATGACACACACAGGATCTGAAGATGACCCAAACAAAATCTATAGATTCCTCAAGTACAGCCAGCCACAGGGTTTCCACACTAACACTACTAAAAAATGGGCAAGGGAAGCGCTAACATTTTATCAGTGCTAACAAAAGCACTGATAAAGGGGTCCTTTATCAGCACTAAAAAATGTGCTGATAAAGGGGAACTTTTAACAGGGCTAAAAAAAGCGCTTATAAAGGCCCCCCTTTATTAGTGCTTTTTTTAGCGTTGATAAAGGGGGCCCCTTTATCATTACTTTTTTTAGTTGCGCTGATAAAGGGGGGATTTATCAGTGCTTTTTCCTACCGGTGATAAATTTTATGTTTCAAAATAAATCAAGAAAAATAAATTATGGTTTTATAAGTATATATATATTGATATAAATAAAATATATATTTTTAAACTATGTTTTAGATATGTATAAATAGACAATTACATTTAATATATAAAAAATTTCGTGAAAATGGCTTTAAAATATTTTTAAAAAATAGTATTAATAAATAATTTTCTAATTATTAATGATTAAAAATCATTTAATAAAAATTTGGAGACTCAAAAAATCAAAACAATTAATAAAAGATCTAAAATAAGTAGAAAATGTTACTTAAACTTCAAAATGACATAACTTTTGATATGGGTGTCCGTTTGATCTTTACAACATATCATATTGAATCTTGTGACGAGATCTACGCGCTTGTGATAGAAGAAAATTTTTGGTCACATCTTTGATGGCCAAAAAAGGCCCAGAAGGCCTCCAAAACTGTGTTTTTAGTCAGGATACCCGGATTTGTTACCATTTAAACAAGTATAACATTAGATCTAGATGTCCGTTAGGCCTGTACCATATATCATAACGAAGATTGTTTTATTTTTTCTATTAGACTGGTTGTGGAGTTGAAAAGGGATTTTGGATTATATATTATGGTTGTTTTAACATTCTATGGCTTTTTAAATACACATATATATGTATTTATCAGTAAATATGAATGTGTCTGTGTGTGTGTGTGTGTGTGTGTTGTATATATGTTTGTATGTATGTATGTATTTATTTATAAACGCACATAAATAAAATATTTCCTAAATTTACTTAAAACTAATCTTATAAGTATATATTAATATACAAATAAATATACAGATATTAATTTATAACTAAATATATATATATATATATTAATATACAAATGAATATATATACTAATGTATGAATAAATATATTTAAATTAATATCAATCTATATCAATATATGAATAAATATGACTATATATATATAAATTGATATACAATTAAATAGAGAAAAAACGAAATGCCTTAGTGGTAATGGTGCAGCCGCGAAAGGGGGGAGGTTGCGGGTTCGAGTTCTGGTGGAAGCAAAGGGGTGCACGCGTGTGAAGATGTGCGGGAAGGGAAGCGCGTGGGAGACCTCCTAGCACTGATAAGGGGGGGGGGTCAAGCGCTATTAAAATCTCTCCCTGCATTATATAATATTTTTAATTTTTTTAATAAATTTTTAACTTTTATCAGTGCTAAAAAAGAACTGATAAAGGGGTCTTTTATCAGGGATTTTTTTAGCGCTGATAAATGGGGCCTTAATCAACGCTTTTTGGAGCACTGATAAATGCCCCCCCCTCCATATTCGCGTTGAGAGTTACATCACTTTTTTAGCACTATTAAAGCCCGTCTTGAGCGCTGATAAAGACCGTTTTTGCAGTAGATTTAGCACGCTTGATTCCGAGATGGTCCTCTCCTAAATCCATCAGTCGATACTTCAACTTCACCGAAGAAGTATCTAAAAGGGCGCCATTTCTTAAGGGTCCCAACGGAACAGATGATGTGTAAATTGGACACCCAGTCTGTAAGTTATTAGCGTTTCTGTTCCAAGGGCCCGGTTGGATTTTAGTTCAATCCAACTCAGCCATACTCAAACCTTATCCAAAAATCATGTGGATTATACCAAAAGGACCATCTCGATCCAAGGAATATGGTGTCATAGATGGTTCATCAAATGGACACCCAGTTCTCAAGATATAGCTAATTAGGCGTATCTGGTTCTAGATAGGCATGTGTCCGGTCCGACCCGGTAAGACCGACCCGGCACGACCCGGCCTAGGCCTACCCGACCCGACTCAGGTTGACCTGGCTCGACCCACAAAGGTGGCATCCCGGCCCGCTGGGTGCAGCCCGCTCAGCTTGGTGCGGTCCACCGGGCTGGGTGTGGTCCGTCGTGGACGTGCCCACCCTTGCCGCATCGGGGGGAGGAGCCCTCCGGTATTCCAAAAAATCTGATAGATAGTTCATCTTGGCCAACCCGGTGGGGCCATGTGGCCTCGCCTATCAGCATGCAAGACCCACCGGAGTCGTCCCGCTCGGCGTGACATAGCGGGATGGAGGTTCTGGCTGGCTTCCCCCTTCTAGCGGTGCGGCAACGCCACTATCCTCTCACGGTTGGCCATGTGTCGGGCACCCTCTGGGTGCACCGCCACGGCTAAGCTGTCGCGGCCTCCTCCTTAGCTGGCGGCGCAGATGCGCGCCGCCCATGTTCCAAATTCCATCTGGTGTGTAGGCCGCAACCTTCCACCGTGACGGCTGACAGGCCGTGGCTCCCTCAAAACTGGCAGCGCGGTTGCACACCTCCCCGGTTCCATACGGTCAGCCGGTTTCCAACCGCCCCTTCATCCATGGTGGCCGACGGGCTGCGGCCTCCTTCGGTGGCGCGGTTGTGCTGTCACGGTCAACATGGTCGGCTAATGTGCCGGCTGCTGCACATACCCTACCAGCGTCGGTCTCCAACGTTGTGGTCAAGTTCCCCTCATTTGTCGATCTTCCCGCAAAGAACATGTCAAAAATAAATTAGCGGAGGATTTGGGCCTTGTTCGTTTGGCCCTCAATCTCCACGTTAGATCGATAGCAAGCTGTTCATAAATTGAAAATATCAATTTATTATGAAGAACGATAAAAACAATATCCCAAACTTGTTTGTTCGTTTGAGTTGGCATGAGGAAGAAGATGAATACATTGACGTTCGTCTCTCCCGAAACACACTCCCGATCCGTGCTCATGATTCATCATCATCAGAGGTTCGTTCTTCGTTGGAGGAGGTTATTCGTTGGAGTATTCTCTTCCAATGGATCTCTTAATTCTTCTCTTTTCTAACAACCCCAACCACATTTAGTGAGGATCCATCTTAATTATTTTTAAGAATGAATTACATGCTTAATTAATGTTGGCACATCAATTGGGGAAAACCAAGAGTTACAAGGTTAAAAGGTCTGGTGGTCCCCCCCCCAAATTTCAAAATAAATGTTTTAAGAAAAATAAAATAAAATAAAAGTTAATTTTTATTTTTATTTTTCAATTCTCCCACAAAAATCTGAAAAACTATCTTCCACCCCCGACCTACTATGGTCAGGGTAAAGGTCTCTATAAGTGAATATCGGTGCTGCAAGTTCAACAGTGTCCTCATATTTCAATTCCGAGCACCGGTTCTAAAATTATAAAATTCCACTCATGCATTTACTAAACAAAACAAAAAAATGATCATAAATTCATTCCGGGCACACCGGGCCTCAGAATCACGCGCTGTCAATTTTCACGAACTTTTAATAATTTCATATAATTTAAAAAATAACATGGAAAAATTCCGGACTTTTCAAGAGATTAGTTTATTTATTTACAGATATTATTTATATTACCATTGGAGTTAGTGTTAGAGAAATTTAATATAAACTCTAGAGAGGATTGTATGTATATGATGATATCCAAAAATATTAGTAATGTATAATGTATATTTTCCCATAGAAATAAATCCCTTTATGTATAATACCATTGGATATAGAGATTTTTTAGTTTCACCTAGGTGAATTCCCCAATATAAGGTTGGTTAAACATTCAATTGATCATCACCCTAAATCCAAATTATTTGGTCTAAAAAAATAGACCTTGATTGAAACTCTTAGGGGAATGATTTTCTTGATCATATTCTCACTATAAACCACTATGAAGTATTTCTTTTCTAGATAATTAAGGAATTTTGATGAGAATAATAACATATAAAAACTTGATGTAACATAGGTAGAACCAATAGTTATTACGATTAACCAAATATGGAATAATTGAAATAAATATATCTTATGTTTAAATGTATGTTTCATTGGAGGATACATCCAAGGTTTTACATTATAAAATCAAAAAATTAAATTATTAGGGATATTGTCATTAACTTTTTTGTTTTCATATTTGGTTGAATCAAGATCAACGAATTAAATTTGGGAAATGTATGTACCATATAACTACTAAGAATCATATTATAGATAATTAATTTTCTAATCTTATTGAGGATAATCGGTTGTGTATCTTAGTAAAACATATATATTTAGTTTCTAATAGATCTCGTACCTTATTCCTTTAGTAAATGGTAATTAAAATTGTAAGGGAAAAATAATTTAAGTGTGTGGGAGAATGAAATGTACCAATATAAACCTTTATATTATAATAATATAAGTACTTTTTTAATATAATGATTCATATGTAAAAAGCTATCAACAACGATATATTTTTTATAATGCTTCTAACAATTAAAATATAGTCATAATGTTATGTAGTATAAATTATAGTTACCATATCAAAAAACCAATTTTAATGTAAATTTAGAAGCATATGTCTTCGTCATGAAGCCAATTTATCTGAATTCTGAAGTGTGGTACCTTTTTTAGGGTTTTCCTTTGACCAATCCCAAGCCGAACTTAATCAATTGATGATTGAGAAAACTATATATGGGAGAAGTTAATGAACATGGAGATTTTCAAAAAGTCTATTCTAGCTGGACCACTATCCAAAACTAAAACCAAATCTTATCTAATACTTAGATCTTAAAAATATATCATAAAATATTATTTATGTAAAAATAGTCTTATATAAAAATGTAATAAAATATTTATATAGATATATCAAGAATTCATATACCCTTCAAAAATTCATTATTGATAAATTCATATTATGATTAAAAACATATTTTTCAGAAATATTAATTTTATTTCCGTGAATTATCTCTATTTGCATGAAATAATTATAAGATATATTAGCAATACAATAATTTTTAATTTATTAAAATATTAGTTATTTTAACAAAAAAAAAGTTCTATACTTTTTTTTCAATATTCTTTATTTTAAATAATATTTATTAATTTTTAGATGTGAATTTTAAAAAAATTACATCATTTTTTGGATTTCTCATAGTCATATTTCTTGAATATGTTTTTTGACTTTTCTGATGTAATTAATTTTCCATGGGAATAATGATATTCTAATTTTATTAATAATTCCACTCCAAATAAATTATTTCTTTATATAAATATATTGATTTTTTGAAACATTATCATATAATATTATATATTATAATTCATAGTATATTATTTAAAAATACTTATTTTATTTAAAATACCAAGGCTACCATTTGAAATATTTAAATACTTTTTTAAATGAAACTATTTTTGACATTTTGAGTTAATTAATTATAATGTTATGAAATAATAATTTTCATTTCATTTATTTTTCAATGAATATAATTTTAATTATAATATTTAAATTAAATTGGTTGATTTCAATTTCATTGATAACACTATTCTAATCAAATATCATTATTCTGAAAAATAGTTTTTAAAATTTGGTTTTTTTGTGTAACATGAACATGTTCTAAAATTAATTCTCCCCAAAGATAAAATTTTAATTTGATAAAATGACTATTATTTTTTGGAAAATAATATTCATATTATTTAATATGACCATTTTTTTGTTTGGTATAATATTCAATTTGTAGGATTTATTATAACTACCACAATAATGTGGAAAAATTATTATAAATTTTTTTATTAATATCAATGATTTTTTATTGAATAAAATAAATTAATAAGATTTAAATAATATATCGTATGATTTAAAGTCACATAAATAAATATATTATGACTCATTTAGTTAGTAATGAAACTAAATATGATTAAAAACCATAATGATCAACAGTTCATTTTTCTACTAAATGAATATTCCTACACATCATCCATTTTAATTTAAAAGGTATTTTTATAATATTAGTAATTGAATTAAATTGAATTTATGTTGTATTTAGTTCCATATAATCCTAATAAATAATATGGGTTATATTATATTTTTAATAAATCATGAAATCCCTTAATTAAAAACTAGTTGCTATGTTTAAAATTAAATGGGTAAAATGGTAAAAACTAATGATAACAAACATTTAAAATGCTTAAGAGCCATGATGAAACACTGGTTTGAGCCTTCATAAAACTATAAATACCAAAAAATCTATCATTTATAAACATTGGGGGAATTTAAATTTTAATATTCTCATGAAATTAATAAAATATAAAGGGTGTTTCCAAGGGTTTCCCTTTTGTCTCTTATTGAAGGGGATCAATTAGACCCTCTCCAACAAAAAAATATCTATAAAATTATTTTTAAAAAATAATCCATATAATACATCTAGAAAAATATCAATAAAAATAATCCCATGTTCCTTAATATTAATCCTTTCCCCATCAATTTCAAGTGAACTTCCATGTAAAAAATAATTACTCTAATGTAAGTATTATCTCTTACTTAACTTTTTCTTCTTAATCCTACTCTCAAAAATATTTTCCTACATAATAATATAAAAAATTCACTATAATAAGAATACTTATATTTTCTAAAATATTTTTATAACCATTTTTTTATCAATTTCCATATTCTTATAAAAACAACTGAATGTTAATCTGGCCAGTGCATGAACTATTACCTCTATGAAGAATTTTTATTTTCATTTTATTTCTTGTTTTTCAGAAATTCTATAAAAAAATAATTAAATTTTCTCCAAAATAATAAAATTAATATTAAGTTATATTTATATTATGGAAAAATAATCCCCTACTTAACCATAGTCACCCATCAAGATAACATAAGTTCTTGTCTGGGTTGTTTTAACCACCTACATGAATGATGCCTTAAAATCAGATTATTTATGAATATGGGACCATGAAAAACTATATTATAATAATAAATAAGAAAATTTATTCTTTTTAAATGGTTATGGTAATATTATATTAATTACATAACTTATTATTAAAGTATCATTTACATTTGATAAAATTACCAAAATTATCGGTTATCAATTCTCTTTTCACAGAACATAACAAAAACATATAAAAAGAAAAAAGTAAAATTAAGATAAATATAATTTATACATTATAGAACCTTAAACATTATATCAATAATTAAATTAGTATCAAATTATGGGAAATGACATCAAAATTATTAAACGTGTGTTAAATAGTAAATGTTATAAAAAATGATGCTTGTGATATGCAGTAAATTATTAATTTATTCATGAAAAAAAAAATTGAAATAATTATTATAAATGATTAATATTTAATATTATGGTTTTTTAATATGATATGTAGTTAGTTATGTTTTTTATTAGAAGTTATAGTGTCATCAACTTTTCAATAAAACATAGTGAGGGTTTCTTTTCCACAAAATGGAATCCCTTAAAACATGATTACGTTGTACATTATGATTCTATTTCAGAAGTGTAAATAATTCCATATTATAATTTTTTATCCTAAAACACTAATATTTCTTGATATTAAATTTTAACTTTAATTTTATATCGCTCATGGGGTTTTTATTCAAAACATACTAGTCATATAATAGATTTTTAGGGCTCAAATATGTCTCTTATGTCATAATCTCTTTTCTAACCTATAGTTTTTCAACATTGAAATACCATATCCTATGATGATTTTGTATTGTATTTACACCAATGTTTTGGGTAAATCGTGTTTCAAAATATAGTATTTCTCCTTTACAACTCTAATTTTTCATTAAGATTCATTATTTTAATTACAATTACCACTTATATTCACATATTTTTTCTTCTATGCATGTGTTCTTACTACACATTAATGTTATCCCTTCCCAAATGGAATAAAAAATTGTATTACCATCATTAATCATTTTATTACCCTTTATTCGCATGAAAACAATGTTTTATAGATCTTTTTAATGATATGGTTTTTCAATAAATATATTCCAAATTTTTCAAAGGGGTTTCACATTTTAAAAAATAAATTGTTTTATCTTCTGCTCCATATTTTATTTTGATAATATTTATATATTTTTTCAATTTTCCATTGTTAGATATTACTTTTAAATGTAACATTTTTAATTTTATTTACAGTCACCTTTATAAAAATCTATATCATTTAAAATTATCCATTTTAATGATTCTTTTAAATTAAATGTTTTCAATGCCTTTAAATATACTTTTTTGAATACTTTATGTCCTTTTAAATTATATTTTTAAATATTCTTTTTGAATTTAAATATTTTCAAATTATTTTCACATATATTTTTTTAAATATTATGTATTTTTAAGGATATTTTATTTATAAATTTTTTCTTTCGAAATAATTATTTTTCACTTCAATGAAAAGTTTTTTGAAAATAATTTTCACTACAATGATTTTGTAGTTTTTGTGAAATAATCATTATTTTCACCAATATTTACCTCCCATGTTTTATATTTTGGGAATTGATGTTTTCATCACACTACATATATTATTATGATATGTTTTATTTGGGAAAATAAGAGTTTCGATATTCTATTGTTTCGTTAGCTCATGTCATGCGATGGTTTATAATGGATTAAGAAACCCATTCTCTCACCATGTTTTCATTAAAATATTTTTATGATTTATTTTTCTTCCAATGGAACAAATTTGTATGTATAATGATGTGTGGGGTTCTAATTAACCCCCAAATGCATTGGTTATGGATTTTTATATCATCGGAATAGGACGTTAATAATGAGAATTTAGTTTTTTCAAAATATTAAGCATGTGCATTTTGTTTTTTCAAAATTTGAATCATGTACATTGTTTGTTCACAACTCAATGAATGTGTATTTTCATTTTCACAACATTAATTATTAGATTTTTTTAATAATATTAAGTGTCATAATTGTTTGTTCACAATATGAATCCTTGGAATTTAATTTCTTTCCTATATGATGTATGAAAATTTCTTTTTCTCATTTCTCCAATTTAACTATGATTATTTTTGTTTTATGATTATTTTTTATATGATATGAAATTTTTTTATATTCATATGAATATTATCTTTGAACTTGTTTATTATCTTAGGTTTCCATAAATATTTCCATGGTATTGGTTAGTTAAATTTTGATTACATTTCATATCTTATGAAATATTATTATTGTTCAATGATATTTTTAATAATAGACTGTGTCTATACCTATTTTTCTCATATTATTATGATTTGATCATTGATTATAGTGGAAATTTTTTCCATTACTGAGTGATCAATATCACACCTAAAATATGTTTTTATTACCAAGGTTGTGAAGATGATTATATTGTGTACGATGTATATGAGAGGTTGTATAAAAGAATAGTTATAGGA
Organism: Viscum album; assembly: GCA_963277665.1. Classification (NCBI taxonomy): domain Eukaryota; kingdom Viridiplantae; phylum Streptophyta; class Magnoliopsida; order Santalales; family Viscaceae; genus Viscum; species Viscum album. The sequence goes on from OY728152.1 coordinate 1,933,863,164, forward strand.
TAATGAATTTATATTGAAATTATTATATAGCTAGTCTCCATAACAATAAAACTTTTGGTCTTTGGGTTTTCAGACTATTGGTGAGATGTATTATTGAAATCATGATATTCTTTTCTATTTATGTCATGTATGTTCGGGGTTCCAATAGATAATGTGTGGCTATTAGATTCGAGAATGAAACTATTTATAGGAATATTTAATTATAAATACCCCCATAACATTACTGTATACACATGTTTTTCCTTTTGATGTAGTAAAAATTAATAAAATCAGAAAATGATTATCATTTCTTCATGATGGGAAAAAAATAATGATTTTACATGAATATTCTTAAGATACTTCAAGGGAAGAGCTTCATTTAAAGAAGATAAGAACAATGAAAAAATTATTTGTGTCACTCCTAACCAATTTTATTTATTATTTCTATTATTTATGATCATAGTTTCTCCTATAACATGTTTCAAAATTAGTTAATTTTACATAATAACTATGTGGTGAGCGGAAATCATTTTTTATGATTATTTCTGTATTTTTTAGATTTTTTTAGATCTAAAGAGGTATAAATTTTTAACCTTTTGATTTTTGAAACCCATTAAAATAAGTGAACTACTTTAAACCATGAAATTTAATTTCTGTATATGATGAAATGAACATTATTTTAGATTCAAAATAATATTAATATTCTTAAAAATAGGTCTTATTTTTTAGTCTCATGATATGAAGCATTGTAAAAAATGTAATCACCTTTATATAAGGATTATAAATGATTATTTCATTATTATTCACATTCATCTTATTTCTTGAATGAACGTACCAATGATTATATGAAACATAATTTTATTTTTTTCTATAAAAAATGATGGTTTTAGGAACATGTTATTTTAATGATTAAGGATATTCAATTATTTTAAAATCTTCCCTTTCAATATAATGTATTTATTTTTTCAGACACTTACAATTTGTATTTGTAAACCCTATGTAGCAATGAAATACCAATTTAAATAGCCACATTACAATTCATTTTTTTCTATCTACGATGTTGAAGGGAAAAAATACTTGATCTAGTTGACCTTAACACTAGAAAAATTTATCTGTGGGCATGATACATAATTTTGGTATTATTTGGGTAGAAAATCCAAGGATGGATACATATATTCTTTTCCAAGAGAGTTACTCTACATTAATTGTTTACTTATAAGGGAAATGAAAGAGAAAAATTATTGAGATATGGGTTGACTTATTAGAGTTTGTTACCACTTGGAATTTAAATTTAAATTGTTTTTGAAAAGAGGAAAACATGTATTATCATTGTAAATATGTTACAAAAAACACATCTTCTATTTTAGATGTAAAATATGCCTCACTTCCATTAAACATTATATCATGAAATTTTTTCTAAATTAATAAATAAAACCAAATCTATGATGGTAATTGAGTGGAAACATCTATTCTATTATAATGAAGAATTATGTGCAATATAAATGAAGTTTAAAACAAAAAATTTGTTTATTTTATACTATGGTGAGTCAGGAGGAGTCCCTATCTTTCGTATAAATTAGAATTATATATTATGTGTTAATATTAGAACTATGACCACCATATTCAGAAATAATAATTTTTACACTTGAATCCTACTATCCAACATCCATTGAAAAACCTTTAAAAGTCCTACTGATTAACCCAAGCCATTAACTCACATCAGGTAGAGATTTTGGATCATATTATTTTTTGGATGATAAGTACATTTCATAATAAAAATGATAGTTTTTTTGATGAAAAAAATACAGTGTCAGGTAAGTGATTTTTGAGAATGTTAGGGTGAATAAAGGGATAATGGATGAAATGCATTAAATAGTGATTTTGAAACATATTAAAATGGGTAGTTTTTATAACATTAATTCCTTTATAAAATTGTGAAACACATGGGCATGTAACATAAAATTAAATTTATCTTGATATTAATGCCTTCCGGTCCATTTGCATATCTCTTATGTGTGGGTGAATTTATATTTCTTGAAATTTTAATACTTCTATATTGAATTTAAATGATAAAATCCCAATAATGTTTTCATTTTCATATTGATTTAATCATTTTTTTTGAATTAAAGATACTTTTTCTATTTAGATCTAAAAAAATATTAATTCACAATATCTAGATGTTTTAGTCCAATTTTAAATTTTTAGAAAAAATATTATAATTAATTTAATATTTATTAATAATTTAATTAATTTATCTAGAGTACATTTTTGACAGACCATAGAATTTCTCAATAAAATGATGAAGTTTGAAAAAATATATATATCCTTGTATATAAATTATCCATGAAATGGAATTCAACTATTTTGTTATCTAAATATGTATGAGACTTATTCTATGTAGTGATAATAATATTTGAATCATTATTATATAGGAATTTATATGATTACATATGTATCCAAATTTCAGTCGTCTGGATATTCATGTTTATGAATTCAATGTATGTGAATTTTTATTTGTGTGTCAATGTGTTTTCTGATATTTTGGTGACATGGGATTCATCTATATCTATAGATAAAGAATCAAATACTCTTTAATTTGAGGCCTTAGGAATCCATGTCATCATTCATAAACCCTATCATAATTTTGAATGTGAATCATAATAAACTAAATGAGCTGAGTAAGTGGATAATCCCTTAGATGAAATAATAAAACGTGGACCCTATATTCAAAACCAAGAATTTCCTATATATTTAAATACCTATAATAGTTTATATATATTAGAAATTTTTTTACTATAATAATCTCATGAGGTTAACCAAATATGAAGGAACGAAACATTTATTTAGATTAGGAAGATGAAAAACACTAAAAGAAGAGAGAGTTCTACAGGGTTATTATGTGTTAATTTACAAAAACATGTCATAGAAAAATTAATAGAGAAAAAAAATCATGATATTTAATCATGACATGTGAGGGTAAACTTCTTAGAGTTTGTGTGGAGTATAAATTTAATGTAACATTTGTTTAAGTATTTTTCCATCGTAGTAATCTTTTTGAATTATTCTATTGATTGATTTCATTAGTGAAAAGGTTATACAAACTATTTTGAACATATTTTATTCAAAAATTTAGCAAATTTTGTAATATATTAAAGTAAAGTGGATTTTATATTGATTTTAATCCATTTGGAAAGGTATTTCCCTTTTGGATAGGGAGTTCATCCATGTTTTTCCATTTGAAGGTATTTGGGTAGTTGGATCACTTTCCTAATATGACTAATAATCATACCGAGGTATTTATATAATATCCAAACTATATTAGGTGTTTCCCATGAGGTCTTGAGGAATATATTTATGAATTAATGGAAATAATTATAAATAAAAAATTGAATATGGGTTCTAAAGGATTGAAATGACTCCATAATCACTACGTTATAATTCTTATTCTCGCATATTTTTTCAATTTTCCTTTACTCCCAAATTTCATTGATTTTATTAATTTTTTTAGATTATTTTCTTACTGATTAAACTAATAAAATCTCATGTTTTACTAATATATAATCAAAAAAATAAACAAAAAATGATAGTTGGAATCTTCCTCTTCAATTTCCTCAAGGGAAAATACATTGCACTTTTTTACTATATTTCTTAGGGGATTATACTATTATATGAGTGGGAACCTAGAAAAATAACAACAACACCCTTACAAAAACAACCCAATAATAAAAACATACTCCATATATCAATTAAAATCTGTCCAAATTTTCACCAAAAATATATCAAGATTTACTTTTTTCATATTTTTTTTAAATAAATACAAAAAAATCCAGAACATCACTTAATCAACATTAACTAAAAAATAGCCACAAAAAATATATTATTTTTAGAAAAAATAACAACTATTATTAAATCATTTTTATCCTATAGAATAATTTAAAAATTCATCACATCCAGGTAAAATATATTTCTAAAAAAAAATCAAATTCTAGGGAATCCACCGACCCTAATAAGATGATGGCGTGGAATAACACCACCAAAAGCAAGATCCTTCCACTCCTTAGAGTCCTAAAATATCAGTTATCAAAATCCTCAAATTTATCTAACAGTAATAACCCAATTACAATTACGATATACCCATTTAGCATTCCACTAATAAAAAACTAGGGAAAAAGGGGAGTGATATCACGGAAACATACCTTTGATCACGACTCTAACTTCATAAAGATGTGTGATGGGTTTTAGGGTGATATATTCTTCCACAATTACCACTAATAATATCCTTAACTCATAAACCATTAAATGTAGGAGAAATAAGACTAGATCCCAAAAATAAGGTGAAAATAAAATATTCAAGAGGGGTTTTAATTGATTATATGACCCTACTGAAAATTCTAAACAACTAAAATCCTCTAACTAATTTAATATTATCATTATGAAAAATCAGTATGCAATATCCCAATTACCATAAAGAGGACTATTCATTTTATATAGGATTTTCATGGATAATTTTCATAGATACAAAGGAACCATAAATGATCCCCACACTATAATCATTCATAATCTCCCATGAAACCCCTTTAGAAATATATAATTTCACCCCCACCCCTCCTAAAAATCAATAAATATAAAATAGTGAAATTGCATACCTCAAATAATCCCATATAGGGAATGTTTTTAAAATTTATTTGAAACATTAATGTACCCATAAAAATAAATTAATACCAGTATAAAATTTCAAGGTATATAAATAATAAAATTATATACACATGAGAAGAAAGATACTTGAAAGTAATTTAGATGTGAAAAGGTTCCCATTTCATACATAAAATGATTTTCTTAAAATAATTTATGGGAAGGGTAGAATAAATATGTCTATATACCTAAATTAATAAGGTAAAATGTAATAAAAGAAAATAAAAGTGATGCATACATAATATAAAATAATTATATATTAATGAGGAGTGAGAGGGATCATATACTAAAAACTAAAAGTAACATAATTTTTGAGGTCCCTTATCTCGAGTCCATAATTTCGTAACATTCTCATATAACCTTTTAAATGACATTGTAATGTTTCATATTACATATCACATAACCAAATTTATTTTTTCTTATTTATTTTTTATCATTTTTTCCATTTTTTTCATCTATTAGATTCACATTGATGACATTTATTATTTATAAATTTTTCCTCCATGAAGGTAATGGTAAAAGATATTTTCCATCGAGTCCAAAATTTCAAAAAAATTCAGGGTAGAGATTTGATTACATTCTATATGTTTAATGGATCTATAAAAATAATATTTTCCGAAATAGTTATGATTAAATGATATCACATTTTGGTATGTTTTCTTATGTGGCTATATTGATCATAATGAAATTAATTTTACATAATTATTCATATACTTATTTAACCATTTCATAATTTGAATCATTTTATAAAATCACTATTAGTTTAATATTAATAATAACAGAAGTGATTATTAATATACAAGAATAATTGAAATAAATGTTTAAAAACATTGACTATAATTTCAGTTTTTTACAACAATGAATGGATGATTGTTAGGAAAAACTATAATATTTATTTAATTCATTATAGGAGATAATTTTTTATATAATCATTATATAGAATATTTTAAGATGGCATACATGTTTATAAAAATTTTAAAGAGAATGTAGAAAAAATAAGAAGAAAATAAATGAAAACATTATAATTAGACCATATACCTTCCTCTATATAAAAATAAGATTTCTATAAGGTATAAATTCATTATTTTGGCTGAATATAAATTTTCATAGGTTTTATGAATGAAAATAAATAATATTATAAATCATAATTGTTTAATTTTACATTATTTAGGTTAAATTATTTAAAAACAAATTATTTAATTTAGATTGTTAATTTATTATATTTTTAAATTCATATGTTGCAATTTAAATAAATTTTATATTATTATCATCTATTAACTATAATGGCCATTTGATATCCCATCAACAAAGTAGCTATTATAATATAAATATTTCCAATGGTAAAATTACATATTACTATAGTTATATCTCCTCCTTAAATACTATATATACCCATCGAATACTATATATTTTATTCACTTTATTTTCTCTAAATATTTTTTATCTTTCATAAAATTATCATTTAATTTAAAATGGTTTTATTTCATAGTAAAGGAAAACATTTTATTCTGATATATTTAAAATACCATGAGCCATCAAATTTCAGATTTATTTTCTTATAATTTAAAAAAAATTATTATAAAATTATACTTATATTATGATATAAATATATTTATCACTAATTTTTGATAGTTATATATTTTATTTTCTTATTAATTTCATTAACTTATCTGTTTTTTATTTTTTCTAGGTCTTTCTTGAAAAACCATTGAAGGAGAAAAAATACAAAATATGATCATTATGCTAATAAGTTTTTGGTATGGGGTTTTATTTTACAAACTGAACATTAAAATGATGGGATTGGATAGAAATATAATTTCACTATATGAGGTAATTTCAACATTTTCCTGGGTTGTGAAGAACTAAATAAATTGGCTATTGATAAAGTATTCATAGGAATAAGTATTTTACAATATATTACAAAATTTATCATAGGTCCATGCCACTTGGACCTACTACCATGAAAAAAATTAAAATGAAATTATGCATATCATTATATATAATTTTGATAAATTAAAGGGTAGTTTAATTCATTTGTAGAGGATTTAACAATGGGATGAAAGAAACACCAATAAAGAAGAGAATTTCAATAAATATAAAAAAATGAAATATTTATATTATTATCTATTTATAATTTTATTGCTCCTTTCCACATTGATGGTAATATATGCCATTTGATGTCATGGAAGAGAAGAAACTTGATTCGTGTTATTACAATTATTTTCCCAATGTGGATAGATAATTTATTGTGGTTTAATTTTAAAATGAGTATTTTTTTGAATGTTTTATTTATTAGTTTCATTTTTGAAAAATTTTAAATTTCAAAACATGAAAAAAATATTGAAATCACATTTACGTTGTTGGAAATATTTTTAATTCCAGAATTAACCACCATAGTCTACTTGGGAAAAAATAATTGGGGAATTTTTTAAGAATAAGAATGAAAATAGAATTTAATGGTTTAAAGAACTCTGACATTTAGTATAATATGAATCCATGACATCAATATTCTCTTATTATTTCTCAAAACATTTTTAATTTCCAATTCTCACTACCCTTAAAATATATTTTATATTACATCACTTGTAATTAAATTTCATATAGACTTTTGTTTCTAAAAACCATTCTTCATGGATTGACATTGAACTCCTATAATAATTTATATTATTAAATAATCATGGATTTTAAATTTCATGTATATTTCTACATTCTAGGACAATTACACCATAGTTTAGGTATTATTTCAAATGAAAAATGAAATGAGAATTGAGATTATTTTTTTTTTATGGTGGAAAGTGATTTATATTCTATTTTTTTATTCTATTTTATATTGAGTATTCAGTATTATAAAATTTCATTTTTATTTATTAGTTGATTTCTTGGTTACTGATATTATTTTAAAGAGTATATGATGAATTAGTTGACCTATACTTAGATATTGAGGTAATCATTACCCGAATCCTCAAAAACATATGGAAGATATAGAAGGAAATGGTTTAATCCTTTATATAACATGGATCCCAATCAAGATCAAAGAATTTTATTGATATATTGTGGTAAAAAATTTATTATAAGAACATAAATGATCATTTTTAAATTAGATATTATCATAAATACATTAAATATAATAAATCCATAATAAAGAAGATATAAAAAAATTTCAGTATAAATTATTCTCTATATAAGATCATAATGTGAATATTCTAATATTTTATAAATATATTTCACATTCAAAATCAATATTTTTACATAAGATACTATGATATTTTTTGGTTCCCATTTCACTATCAGATAAGATGAATTATTTTTTGAATTTCCTACCATAATAATCAATAATGACATAAGTTGGTTTATTCAAAAACAATTATAAAACACATTCCTCCATAAAAAAGGTAAATATATTAAATTTTTTCTATTATTTTTAATTGATTGGCTACCAATCATCATGTAAATATTAGGAATGATTCTAATAACATCATTATAAATATTCGACGCATGGATTACTAATGTTTATCTAGGTTCCAAAAATTTATATAAGATTGAGGTCTGAATGGAGAATGTTGTTCGATATATATTCCGGGGTAATCATAATGACAAAATAACTGAAGGAGGTTTTTTACTTTTTTAATGAGATGGCCCTGATAAAAATAAAGTGGAATATGTATTTGATATTAGAGAATAGGGGAGTGAATCATATGGATCAAATTGTCTTTCATGAGGAATATATGGATCTCACAAAAAAATAATGAAATTATATGATGATGGAACCTTGGGAAAAGGGGAATGTTATCCAAAATAAGTTTTTAAGGATATGGAGGGTTTTGGGATCCCTGATATTGTTTTTTTATTAAATAATAATTTATTTTGAAAAGTTTAAGATATGTGATATGTTGATTATCGAAGGAAAAAACGATAACAATGAGGCATTCCTTTTAGAAATAAATTCAATATAATAATTAGAATTTTTCAATGTTAGGAATATAGAGCTTTGTGTTTCAATCATCTAAGCAGAAAACCAATTCCAAACTATCAATAACATTGAAAAAAAATTCAAAAATTAAAAATAAAGATAAATTATATAATTTACAAAAATCTCAAGAAAACAAAATGTCAACAAATTATTTTATCACATATTTAATAAATAAGATACAAATTTAAAGTAAATATTTCAAAAAATTCATTTCCAATGAACAAGAATCATCGAGAAATATGGATGTAAAAGTAGGGAAATTATGAAATCTAGTGATGGATATAATAAAAGGAATATTTTATAGAAACAAAAATAAAAACCCAGATGATGAGGTAAACATAATTATCTAAAAAAGAGCAAGGATCATGATATGTATAGGGTTCCCGAGAATAAAGAATATATATTAATTGAGAAGAAAGTTGTATAATAGGATTAGGATGTGGATCTTGTTAAAATAATAATAATAATTTTACAAGGAGAATGCGAACAAGTAAAAGAATATGTAAATATATATATATACGATACAGTATCCATTTTATATATTATTGTGTAAAAAAATGATGTAAAATTTCCATAATCCTTATATGGTTTTTTAGATATTATATTTAAAATTTCATTTATAGATATATTGAAAACTAATCCAACATAAAATAATATTTTTAAATAAATTATATCAAATAAAAATATTATTGAATAATTGGGGAAATTTTTTATAATCGAATAATTCTATACAATAATTTGAATGATAACTACATCATTTCATATGATTGTAGGAGTTTTACAATACCCTAAAATAATAGAGATTTTGAATTCAATAAATCATTATTTGATTTTAGTGCATATATGAATTTTATTCCCTATAATGTGTTATAAAATTTTGAATTGCGTTAGTTGAAGCTGACAGGAATGGCTTTAAAATTCCCCAATTGAAAAGATATGTATATCCAATGAATTTCAGAAAATTATTTTGTAAATATTGAAAAATTCTATGTTCCTTTTGATAAAATAGTCATGTTTTGATAAATTATATATAGATATATATTCATGGCTTTTTTATAATTGTTTAGTTTGTTTTATATTTTTTTGTAATTAATTTTTTTAGTTATATTGTTCAGTTTTTTCTAAATAGCCTTTTGAAGGGCATAAATTCACAAAGTGGTCAATATGATAACATGTTACAACTCCATGATTTTTTTTACACCCTTAACATATAGAAGGAATAGGGTGGATTGAAATGAAATAAATTTACATAGAATATAGGCCATTATTTGATGTTATTGGATAAATTTCATAAATTTTACATCAATTTTGGATTAATTAGAAATATTTTTTTATATAAGGTTATGGAATTTGGTTTACGGTAATGTCACATTGTAATTCTATTGTAATAACAATTCTCAAAATAATTAATTAAATCATTATCAATAATTATGAGAAATAATGGTGGAGTGACACTTATTTTCATGCAGGGATTTTTTTCTATACGATATAACAAAAGTTATTAGATATGAGATTTTAACATCAAAATGTTGAAATGAGTAAACAAACGATTTATAATATAATTTAAATTTTTTTGGCCTTCGCTACGTTGTAAGCTATATAACTTATTTTATATATTGTAATGGATGGAATTTATAATTTATTTATCTATGGTTGATAAGAAATATATTATATTTATTAAATTTACTTTAACAATAATTCATTTAGGATTGAGTAAATTTCAATTTTCATAATATTTTATTTATAATGTTACCTTAATCAGTTTTATTTTTAGTAATTATAAATTTCAGTAATTATGAAATATAGAAAGATAATTTTTCAGTAGTTGAGAATCATTATTAAAGTTGAAATTTGTCTTCATAGTCCCTTTAAACAAATATTGTTACACAAAAAGATATGAATATATGACTAATTTAAATAATAAAATGTTTTTGATATCATTCACCATATGTAATACCTAGCTCAAAAAGAACCACTGTTTATTTTGAACATATATAAAAATTATGTGTTACCATTAAAACATGGATTTTTAATTAGTGAAATGAATAAGATAAACCCATTTATGAAATTTATATTTAATGAAAATAAATGGTACTATTAATATGAATTTAATCTAATTAGTTTTCATAAAATGACTAATATGACCATTTATAGTTTACAAACGTATTCTTCTAAAAAGTCCCTTTTATGAAATGAAACTTTACATTTCAAAAAACAAGTGATTAATGATATATTATATTATATTTTAATAATTTTTAACACCAATTTTTTTTGTAAGTGATATGAAATAATAATAATAAAATTTAATATTTGAAAATTTCATCTTTCAATAAGAATGATTTTTCATTATATTTTATGAGTTTATTGAAAACATGAATTTATATTTTTTTTCATATTTTAAATTAATATAAATTAATGTCATTTTATAATTACTCATAACAAATTTGACATAATGAGGTTTTTTGAGATTTTTCCAAAAAGTTCTTGTTTTAATAAAAATATATGAATTTCACAAAACGTGTAATTTATATGAATTTACAATTATATAGAAATGACCTAGAAATTTTTAAACCCATTTAATTAATAAAATATAAAATTTTAGAATAAATTATTCATTTTAATATATTATTTTGAAATTAAAAAACCCATAATAATCATATTTTAACTTATTAAATGTTTGTTTAATTTAATGCATGTTGTTATATTTTCATGGAATTAGGTATTTTCAAGGGAGACTTAGTTTTGGATTTCCTTGGAAGCCTCATATCCATTATGTTTTTCATAATATTTCAATTTATAACATTAAAATATGTATCCAAGATTGCATTGTGTTATATATAAATCTAAATATTAAAAATGTTAAATCTCTAAAAATTGTTCTTACATGATTAAGTGTATTATTTTTTAAATTTACATTTCAAATAATTATAAATTTTATTTCATAAAAAGGTTTTCTAATAAGAAATTATATGTATCAAAATAGTTAAGAAGGAAAATCATAATATTTTTCATTAAAAATATTTCTTATTTTTTACAAATTTATTTACATGGTAAAAGTTTGTTTGGGTAAATTGAAAAAAGAAAATTATCCATAAGATACTCAAATGTAACTAAAAAAGGAGTTATTGAAGTGGGTTTTACCCAAGATCATTTTGAACTCACAATTTGTCCTTTTTTTGCCTTTTTCAATAGAATAAAATTCTTATATTATTCAAAATGTAAATGTTACTCAAATAACTACCCTTACCTTCACATATAAATCAGAATCATCCTCTCCCCTTTAGGATACATATTTACTTTGAATTTATCCTTGGAACTGTTCCATTTTTATTCTCCTAGAATGTAATCCCACTATAATTTCATGAACCTGAATGCCACTAAACCTTTCCCCAATCCCAATTCTCTAGATGGATTCAGTAGTGTCTCCCCAAATGATGGGTTATTCTGACTAACAATGTGGGATTCGGGTGTGTGAGTGGGAGTAATATTTTCTCTTCGCAGAGTTAACATAGTGGAAGCAGTCATATGATCAATTGAGAAAGTAGTAAATCAAAAAGACAATATATAAATGGTAGGAATCGACGAATAATGGCCGAAGTAATGTTATATAAAATTGATGACGAAACTTGTAATGTCAACATTTTAGGAAAAAAAGGTGTCCATACAATAGTACCAAACATTTGACAAAAACTCAAAAGGCCAAAAAAATCCCGCCTAGAATCACAAGCCTAAAATCACCCCTGTGATCATATGCTCCTAAGTATCAATCAAAAACTAATAGCATGTCTCTTTCCCTTATCCATACCAACAGTAATATAATCATCTATAGTACCAAAGGCATCTTGAGTTGGGTGTGAGATAAAAACAATGTAGTCTTCCACCAACAGTGTCTAATTCAATCTAAATAGTTAATATATAGTAATCACAATGTGTAAGATTTAATATTATATGTAATGAAAGAGTAAAAAACTCATAGAAGTCAGGGTTCCCATGGAAACCCATCCTATCCTACGTGCTTCTACCTTATCCAGAATGTCTATGAATAAATAGTCAGTACTATATCAACATATAATCATGTTTCATTTAATAAGTATGTATTGAGACTTAGAACATTGTCATGTGTGCACTATAAAGAGATGTAGTCAAGGATTTTAACCAAGCCATTAATCAAATTAAAGAAAAATACTAAATCCAATATTGTGGTTTGTCTTAGAAGGTACATATTATTAATCATTACATTTTATCATCAACTAAGAACCTAAAAACATCCTTGTAATTCCTTTATGGAATCCAGGTATCGTTCAACGCATATCATGAATGAAACATTCTATAATCCATTACATGGAGATCCTCATAAGAACCCATCTAGCACTCTAGGATTGGTATAACATTATCACGGTTGTGTCTATCTTTGGTGATCCACTAAGAGTACCCATGTCTCACTCCTAACATATATATAGAATCAATATTGTGATTCTATCCTAAGAAGTCCATATATAGAGTTCATCAGTCACTCAGGTGTGCAATAGTAAATAGTTTGATTTTTTCTTTATAATTCCACTATGGAGTCAAACTATCACACAAGAAAAAATAGAGAAACAACCAATTGATTATATATAAGGTGTTCGTATATGAAGCCTCGTGTCACCTAGTTAATATTATAACATTTAATAAATATCATTTAATTATCACAAGGGTCAACATTATAATCATTTCATTTAAACCTCACATGAATAGTTGGATCATAGAAAGATCTAAGCTTTGAAGGATTAAACTTTTAATTAACTCATGTGGGAATTTAAATATAAGGGAAAATCATAAATAAATTGGAAAATACTTGGCCATATCTTAGAGACATGGTTTTCCATTCCCCCTTTAAAAATATGAATTACATTTAAAATTACAATTAAATTCATTAATAGACATCTCATAGAAAGGGATAAAGACACACTTTAAAAGTGTTCAATCCTTATGTTACCCGTGGTGTCCAATTTAACTAATCAACCCACCAAAAGGTGGGGTTACTATTCAAGGATCATGACCATTAATCATCCATTAATGGGTCATCATTAAATAAATATGTCAAACCTATCTATTTTAATCAAAAATTAAATTCCATTTCAAGGAAGCACTGGTAAAATTAGTTATGTGGAGCAATGATTTATAAAAAAACACCTTTACGTTGATAATAAGGCATGATACCACCAACCATGTGATTATAGTGGAGTTATATCCCAATATTAGCTCTTTATATAACTCGGATATAAAGAAAAAATGAATATTATAAAAAACCAAGAAAAATGGAATATTATCTTGAACCTAAATAGCAGAATCGATACCAAGATTAAAGAAGGATGACACAAAATGAAATTATTATTCGTCTCTTTGAATCCAATGGGTTAATCGATTTATGATTAAATGTCTGGGTGGAGAAGATGGGTCAAAATTTTGGAATTGGCACCAGAAGGAGCTACCAAGGTGCTTCTGTCCAAAAAAGGACAAGAAATGAAAATGAAATAAGGGTTTAATAGGTTTTAAGGGTAAAAGGGTAGTTTCCAAATATTACCTTGATCATATTGTTTGGCCACATATTTGGAAAAAATTCACACCAATTGTATGCCCATTACTATAAGGAGGGGTACCATTCTTGGTTATAGACCATGGTTTTCCAAACCATGTGCAGACCGTGTCACATCCCACTTTAAAAAACTATAGAGGTTACTACATGGGCATACGCCTGAATCCATAAATCATTTCTAACAATGCATAATACTATTTTTCTCTTCCTAGGTCTGGAATATTTAGTAGTAATCATATGAAAATCCCTATATGGTTTCAACTAAACCTGAGGCCAACTTATTTCTCCATAAATATCTGATTCTGGTCTCCGATGAAGCCCTGAACACCCTCGATACCTCTATTAACACAAAGGTAAATAAAACTAGGCTATAAATAATAATTTGTACTAAAAATTGATAGAAATAAAATGATTTTTTCTCATAAGAATGAATTGGGTTCAAAAAAAATATCTCATATTAAAGTAATAATTCCTTAAATTTTACTATCAAGGGTGGTCAAGAATCGCCAAAGAAGAACTCTATTCATTGAGAATGTATTGTTTTCTCCCATTCCCACGAAAAAACCTATAAACAACAATGCTACCATAGCACCGACCCTATAGGAACTGACATGACTCAATAAAACATTATGATCCTATCAATGATACCAATCAGATTCTTCTCAAAGGAAACATATACCAGTAACTCAACCTCATTGAGCTGAAAAACATTATATGGTTTCGAATGATAACAAGAAACGATGAGATACAATGATGATTTCATGCTTGTCTTGGTACATCTAATGTAACTCCAACTGAAAGGCTACCGACCCAACTCTGACCGGAATCTTGACCAGCCTGATATATATCAGTGAAAATTTACTATGTCCCTTAATCCACATGTGTCCTAGCATTAGTGAATCACATAAAAATATGATCTCAGACCACAAACTCTAGATTTCACTGATGACGATTAGCATAAAAGTTTTGTAAATATTGTGAATGATCCATCCTCTTCTAAATCAAATGAACCAGCTATGTATTCTCCTCCATGATATAAGGTCCAAAAATACTTTCCTCCCATACCCCTAACCATCACCCGGATGATTGGAATATCCAACCATACAAATCCTCATAATATTATTTATGAATCATATCCCATAAGATATTGTATTAAGTGAATTAATCCAAGGGTCTGCAGGACGTATGTTGTTCGCAGAATAACTTTTTTACCCAATACCTTATGAAACTCTTATAATTACTAAGATGTGAATAAAGAATCCCAATATGAAATGATATTATGGGGACCCCATGAAGTCATATTATCTAACATATATAAAACCTCAAAATTCTATCTAATTAAAAGGTAACCATGATAACTATAAAATGATCAACATTTGTGAGATTATAAAAATACAAATGGAATCATTTCCTGATGGTGACCTTGGTAAATCATTCAAAAAATCCATGAAAACATCATCCCTTTTTCTCTCGGGAATGAGAGACTACTGTAAATGTTCGGCTGGTTACCGATGTTCTTCCATCACATTCTGTCATGTGAAACATCTCATAAAAAACAAGCTAAAACTCTTTTGATACCTAGACACCGATATATGATATATAAATGCGGATACATATTTTTGATGTGGGGGTGTATTTCCCAAGATAACA
Organism: Viscum album; assembly: GCA_963277665.1. NCBI lineage: Eukaryota > Viridiplantae > Streptophyta > Magnoliopsida > Santalales > Viscaceae > Viscum > Viscum album. The sequence continues at coordinate 1,933,879,033 of OY728152.1, forward strand.
CATTAAATTATTTCATCATATCCTCATGTTTATCTGCATATACCTATACGTGTCCATGAACATAGATAATTTCATTCTTTCATACGGTCCAAATGGGACAAGGGTACTCTCCCTCCACACACTACAATAGTAAATGGTCCTCATAATATAATATTTTCCTCATTATCACTCTCTTTATTAGAGTATATTTAATAACTACGTATGGTTCATTTTTTTACCCCATACTATATTGCACATCCATGATTATCTTAGAAAAAAAATCCACAAGAAGTGACTTGCTACTAGCCTATTTCTTATATCAGAGTCTTCTTGATCAGTGCATCGACAAATTAATTACCCTTACCAAGAGTGTAGAAGAGCTAAAAGTTAAAATTATGCATGTATTAAAACAACATTACCTACCTTAGATTTTGATCATGCTGTTTAAATATGTACATGAGTATTTTGTGGTCTGTCAACACAAAAAAAAATCTCTCTATGTAAGTTATGCCTCAAAAAATGCTTTGTATGGACAACCTAAATTAAATCGATATCGAGCATCAGATATTTTATGTAATATAAATTTAACTATCAAGACCCATATGTAATGATTATACCCCCTTTAATATGAACTAATCCTATCCCAATACCTATTTAATTTTAGTAAACTATTTTATTCATTTCTACCCCTAGAAAAATCCATATCGACGCTAAAATCAATCTCACTTTCCTCTCCTAAAAGGCATACTCACATGTATCTAACCATTCAAACATCACACCCTTCTTAGGCTAGCACATGATCAGCGCTTCTAGGCACGAGAATTTTTGTATGAAAAGATTGTAACATATAGAATGCCCAAAGATACTTCATATCTCAAGAACATTCATCGGATGCTCCAAGGAATCTATAAATCTTACCTTATATGGGTTAACTAATGCTCCTATCTGAGAAATAATATGACCCAAGAAGTGGATTTTATGCATCTAAATGTGGAAAATTGTCATCATAGCATATAACTGATTCTCTCTCAATTTATCCAATATGATATCAAGATTATTGGCATGATCATGTCAATTGTTAGAATACACCATGATATCATCCATGAATATTATGACACATGAATCTAGATAATCATGGAAACAACAATTTATCAGTGACATGAAAACTGATGGCACATTCATGAGACTAAACGATATAACCATGTACACACATATATACCATAACATGTATGAAAATATATGTGTGGTATCTTTGTATATCGAACACGTACACAATGATATCTAGATCTCATATAAATTTTCATGAATACCCAAGATCCTTAGATATGATAAAAATGTTCATTTATCGATGGAAGAGGATATAAGTTTTTAAACATTAGCTAGTACATTTTTTTGGTAATCCATATATTACCTAATTGTATTGTCCCCCATTTTCCCAAAAAGGAAAATTAACCCCGATAGAGAAGTACTAGTTTAGATAATAACCTTTTCTTATAAATCCTCTAGATACCTCTTGAGCTCCTACATCTTAGTCATATTCATCTATTAGGGAGGAATAAATACTAGTGTGTTGATTTAAAAGGTTTACTCATCACTTTTCCATTCCATTAGTTTCTGAAATCCAATAAAATTAAAATATTTCAACTAAATTAATATATAAAAGTGTTTTTAATGTTTTTTAGAAAACATTATTTTTTACAATACATAAATAAAGTTTTAATGTATTATTAATATAAAAATTATATTTATCATTACAGTAAATAGATTAGGAAGGTGTATGATTAATCTGACTCAATTATAATCAGATCATGAGTAAGAATTTTGTTTTGTTTATCATACTGACAAAATTCATAATCATGCGACTGATTCTATCTCCTATATATCTTAATGAATCTCACAAATATGATAATATTGGAATTAGATATATAATTCCATCATAGTAACAAATGTTTATAATAATAATTTATTAAATTTTTTTATCATAAATAATATCTTTAATATTATAATGGTTTTAATCAATATAACATCGGAAATTCAGTTACACATGGGTTATCAAGCAGCAGCAATCTTAGGAAGTTTCAAAAACATTGAAATATTACCATTGGAATATTTCATATAAATAAAAATTAATTTTAAGTGTTTGTAGAGGGATGATTAAATTTTATTCTGAATATTTATTCGTTTTAACTACACATTCCAAGTCAGTGTAACTCTATAGTAAGTTGTCATTCTTATGAATCCTTGTAAAGGTTGTTTCCTTAAAAACTTTTTAAATTTTAATCTGCATTTGATCATTGTTATGATCATGGGATTCTATGGAAAATATTATGGTGAATCCAATGCATCAGATCGAGAGATTTTATGTCTACTAAGACACCTACTTATATTCATATTTAGGGATTCTAGGGAATAAGAAAATATAGCTAATCTGATCATCGTATTGAGGGATTTCATGGTAAGGAAAGAACCACATTACTGTATGTATAAAATAATGTATACATTTGGTTTGGGTTATTTATATCAATAATATTAATGTGAAAATAATTAAAAATTTTAATAATAGTTTGTAAGTCATTATTAATTTTACACAGCTATTCGATTTCTTGTTTTTACAAGTTTTTCTTCCATTTTTCTTGATAATAGAAACTGATTCATCTTATTAAAAGTTCTACTATAATTGTTTTATCGGTGTTACTATGATTTTTATAATAGCATTACACTAATAAATTGGATCCATTGTTATTTTTATTTTTTACTCTAATATAATCCGACTATTTCAAGTTCTGGTTTTATGAATCTAATAATCAGGTCGAGTCTGAGTTGGATAAATTTACCTAAAGAGGCTTTGTGTTTTTTAGTTTAAATATTTTATATTTTTCTAAATAACATTTCACCACCCAATTTATGTATAACCATATGAGGTAATTCATTATGATCATATAATTGGTATAATAGGAGATTTCTAGTTCTTATAATTTATGAGTTCTAATATTACTTACTTGGTGCATGTTATTTAATGTTTTGATATAAAATTTATATTTATAAACATTTTCACAATAACATGAACTTGTGGAAAAAAAATTCTATTATTATTAGTATTGAAGGTATTAATGTTTTCATTATAGGAAATATATATCCAAACACAAAACCTATCTTTGATGGTTCTGAATAAGAATACTAGAGAGATAAGATGAAAGAAATTAATCAATACTGGAGTTGATAATTTTTTATTATTACTGGAGACTACAAGATTCATGATAGGGAATCACTTCATTTAAAAATCAAGGAAAACTAGAGTATCAGTTAAATTTTAGAGTAAAGAATACTATATTGTGTTCCATGACAAGATGAATATGCAGTTACATATCTTCATGTGATGCTGTAGATTTTATATGGAAGAAGCTATAAGTTACACACTATGGAACTTCTAATGTTATCCAGACTATAAGATAAATACTTAGAGAATACTTCCATAAAATTTATTTCTTATCTAGGGTGTAAATTGAAATGATGAAATTAAGGATCCTAAAAATCATAAATAGTTTACAATATATTTGTGATATAGGTCTTGATGATTAAATTCTAGTTGAAACGATTATTGATATCATGCCACACCAGTGGGAATAAAAATGAATAGATATTTATGAGAGGATAAATATTAATAATATAAAGCTTTATGGATAATGTGAAAACTTATTATATATGAGGGTAGACTCAAATGAAATTCTATTAAAGTGGAAATTAAAAATAGATGTGCTGATTTTTCTACTACTACTGTTCCTACTCAATTTCAAACATCTAATAAAGTTCTAAAATTTTCAGGGAGGAAAAATGTTGTTATTCAATATGATTAATGTAAAGAAGAACATTCTAGGAATGAGTTATCCAATATTAGAAGAAGTATCAGTATAAAATTTGAGAAGAAATATTGCTCATACTAATATGAAAATAGTAATAAAGATAAAGGTGACAAGAATGATTTGGAGGTCATGTGTTACAAATGTAAGAAATATGTACATATACAGCCTGATTATAAAATGATGAAAAAGAAATACATGAATTAAATATTTTTGGAATGAAATTATAAAAAGTATTACAAGTATAAAGGAATTAAATTTTTGATATCTGGTGACACATGGAGTTACATTGGGGGTTATTCTTCTGATATTTCTTCAGATAATGAATGTTCCAAATAGAGGGAAAAAGTATTTTTTATAAAGTACCCATTTTAAATAAATATCTCTTATAAAATATTTGAATAACTAAAAACATTACAATATTTTCCTTAAATACTAATTATCATGATGAAAAAATATTTATATATTTTGATGAAGAATCATTCTAGGAATATGAAGATACTCTTCCAAGATTTGATGATGTTTTCCTCCTTGCAAAACATTTATAAAATGAAAATTGTATGATTTGAAAAAATACGATAATTATAAAGCTATACCTATTAAGTTAGATTCAGTAATAAATTTTTATAAAAATGAAATATTATTTCATTCTAATGATCATGGGAACTCTATTTATAAAAAGGAAACAAATTCAAAATTTTTTGAAAATGCTATTTTTGAGAAAATTATTTAGAAAATTATTTTTGATACACTTTGTTCTAAAACTATTACTAATAAGGATAAGGATTTAGTTATGAAACTAAATTCTAAAATTTGTTTAAGAAAAATTTTCAATGTTTTCGACCAGAAAGGAAAATTATTATTGAATGTACAAACAAATTCATCCTTACAGTGTTAAAACATAAATGATCTATACTAATAAAAACCAGTTTTTAGTAATAATTACTTTATTTCTACAAGTAAACATTTTTTACTTAATTACTAGAGTGTTTGGAACCAATAAAATAATTATTCCTAAAATAATGATCAATCCCAAGCTTTTCATAAAGTATATTTATTTATAGAAATTGCATTTTCATAAAAATAAAATTAGACAAATGGGTTTACCTAATATTTTATTTTCTAATAATACCAAAACAAAGAAGGTTTGGGGTCAAAATGGCATTTTTTCTTGGAAAACAAAGGTACTAATAACATCAAAAAAACTTATGCTATATAGATAGTGCATGTTCTAGGTACATGACTGGAAATAATTATTTATTCAAGAACATAATCAAGATGAAAGTTAGAAAAGTAACATTTAGAGGAAATGATCAAGGAGTGATTACCAGAATAGATAACAGTTTTATTCTTAGAAAAAATATTATTTCAATGGATTTATTTTTCAATGATCTTAAGAATTAAATTATATACATTAATAAATTATGTGATGAAGGATACCTTGTGAATTTTAGGAAAGACAAATTTTTAGTTCATAGTTCAAAGGCTAAATTTATTAGTTCTTCCAATCAATATGAGAATATTTATTGACATAACTTAGAAGACCTTAAGAGAAATGAATTACATTGTCCTATTGCATTAAAAGATAAATCTTGGTTATGTAATAGAATTTTAGGACACTGTAACCATATAAGAGAATCTATATTGACCAAGAAATGACTTGTTATGGATATACCAGAACATATGTTTTATATTTCAAAATTCGTTTACCCTTATCAAAAAGGTAGGAATCATAAGTCATGTTTAAAATTTATTAGTAAAGTATCAACATTTGATGATTTATAATTTGTGAACAGGGAATTATTTGGTCCTACAAAAACTATAAGTATGGGTGAAAAATACTATATATATTTTTATTGTTGATGGTTTCCCTAGAGAAACATGGGTATATATTATCACAAAGAAATCTGAACTATTTTGTTATTCTAAAAAATTTTAATCCAAAGTTAAAAATGATAAAACAAAACATGATAACTATTTATAATGATCATTTTGGTGAATTTTTAAATTCTTATATTCAAAAAAATTAATAAAAATAGAATACAACATAATATTTTAGCACCTAAACACCCAAAAAATGTTTTCGTTGAATATAGAAATTGAATCATTTAAGAAATAACTAGAACCATGATGAGTGAATACATTTTTGATAATTTTTTGGGGTAATTTAGTTAGTACATCCTGCTATTCTATAAATTTAGTTTTAATTAGGGTTTTTCATAACAAAACACCCTTGAGTAGTGGACAAAAAATTCCACAAGTTGCTTACTTCAATGTTTTTGGTTTCAAAGTATTCATCCTAAATATGAATGATAATTTAACTAAATTTTCACCCAAATCTAATGAATGAATATAATTAGGTTATTTAACTACCTCTATGTCTTATTTAGTTTTTAATAAAAAATAATATACAAATGAGAAAACTAAATTTGTTAAATTTAATGAATGTGATCCCTTTTTTTCAAATAACCCAAACCAATATCTTCATATGTTATTTAAAAAAATAGATATTTTTTAGAAAGTTATTCTCATAAATAAATATCACAATTAATATTTTTATAAGTTTATCCTTATGAATATTTTCAACCTTTTGTTGAAGAAAATTTTTTTCAAACCCCGTGAAGTCAGTTTTTTCTTTGGAATCAGCCTAGTGAAATTATCATTGGAGATGTAGATCAACCAGTTTGTACGATAATTTCCTTATTAAATGAAATTGAACAAATATATTTATTGTCCCAATTTGATCCTAAGATTATCGTTGAGAATTTAATGTTGAGTATTGGATTATTTTAATGCAATATGAACTCAGTGATTATGAAAGTAAAAACATCAAGACCTTACATGAAGTACCTAAAGAAGGTACTATAATTGAAGAAAATTGTTTTTTTTCTAAATAATTGGATGAAAATGGAATAATTAATAGAAACAAATCTTGAATTATTTCTAATGGATATAATCAACAATAAGGAATAGTGTATTAAAAAACATATGTTGTTTTATAAATACTTAAATATCTTATAATACATATACACATTAGAACATTATTTAATTTCAATGTTTTTCAAATTGATGTGATGAGTTTTTTTCATAACAGATATGTTCAGGATGAATTTTATATTGAATAGCCACCGGGTATTGTATATAAAAAACATACAGAATGTGTTTATAAACATTCCAAATCTTTATACAGACTTAAAAAACCCCCTAGATCATAGTAAGATAGATTAATTTTATTTTTGTTACAACTCAATCTGGTTAAGGGAGATGCCTATACAAATACTTTAAAAAATAAATTAATAAAACTATTATTATTATACAATTTTTTTTCTAACATTACATTTGGTTCAAATCCACAATCATTAAAGACTCCTTTTTATAAATTATGAATTAAGAGATTGAAATGAGTATGATAGGTGAGTGAACATATTTCCTTGGGTTTCAATTTTTTTTTAAAAAGCGGAAGGATATTTTATATCTAAATATAAGTAGATAAAATATATTCTTAAGAAATTTTGATAAGATAGTACTAAATGTATTATTAATCCTATTGGTACCTACTATATGTTAGGTCTTGATATGGATGACAAATACTTGTTCAAAAAAATTACATTCAAGATAGGATGTTTACATTACATAACTACTAGTCACTCGAGTTTAATTTTTTCAACATTATTATGGGAATAATATCAATAAAACCCAAAATAATCCCACCATAAAAATATAGAGGGAATTTTTTATTACCTTGAGGAAACTATGAATTTAGGCCCTTTTAATTATAAAAAAATGTTTATGAATTAATTTTTTTTTTGGATTCTTACTTTTATAGATATATAATTGATATAAAACTAATAGCATGAACATGTAATTACTTATTAGATTTTATAGTACCTTGTTCTTGTAAGAAAAAACACTTAATAGAACTTCACACTATTGAATCTGAATATGTAACAGTTGTATGTTTTTTTGATCAAGTTATGTTGATCCGGAACACACTCACTAACTATGGTATGAGTTTTACTAAAACTCAAATAATTTTGAATAATTTATATGCCATTTATTTATGTAAAACTCCATCACATAACTCACATTATAATCACATTGATATAAGACACAATTTCCTTTAGTATCATACACTTATAAGATTTATAATTTTCCAATTCATTAAAATATAATATCGACTTACTAGCATTATTACAATTAATCATAGTTACAATATATTAGAATATATTAATAAGAGGATAAGAATTTTCAATGTTACATGATATTTCATATCTACTTCATGTTTAACAATATTTTTAAAATTAATATTCTTATTTTCATATGGGGTATATATGTTTCAGGTTTTCCAAAAAACATTTAGTTTTTTTAAAATATATAATTTTCAACAAAATGTATTATTTATATAAATTATATCATAATAAAATTAATGGAATTAATTTTTTTAGAAATAAAATAAAATTAATAATACTAAAAAAAATCCAGACTCAAAAATTTCTATTAATTTTTTAAACTCAATATTTTCTAAAAATATTTTCAAATTCAAAATGTTTTCATTTAAAAATTTTTATATTCAAATTTATATAAAAAAAATAGAAATTAGTTTTTATGAGGAAAATATCATAATCATGTTTTTATGAAAACATTATAATAATCTGGTTAAAAACAATGAAGAGAAGGTCAACCACGCTGATGAAACTTTTCACTCCTAAAGGTACTCTTCTACTACTTTTTTAACTATTTCATTATCTTAGTTCATTCACTATTGTTGTTATATTTTTGTTTTATAAATTCTTATTATGTTTTCAAAATATTTAAAAAAATGTAATCGTAATAAACATCAATATGATAAAATTAATAAAAAAAATTGAGAGTTAAAAAAATATTTCTTTAGATCAATATTGAACATCAGATCAAAAAGGATTGGAACATAGTCTACTTCTTATCTTTTAGAAGATGAACCATCGCCGATTATGACTCTATAATGGAGGGAAAACATCTATTCCATATCATTCTTCAATTGCTTGTTCTCTTAACATGCTACACCTCTCAAAGGATCTAGTCTGATTTCCTTTTTGTGTCAGATCTCTTGTTCTACTTCCCAAATTTGTTTAATACAAAAAGGAGATTATGACAAGTGGTTTGTATTTATGGTGTTTTTGATAAACAATGGTTATACAAGGGAAAATATAATCTCTAAAATATTATTTCATTCCACGGTTGGGAATCAATATGTGTAGAAAATCCCAATAAGGATTTGGGCCTCTCTAATATAGATGTTGTTTTTGAGGTCTTCCATATGATTAGTTTTTTAAGGAAATTGAAATGATAAATATTATTTTACTTTTTCTAGAAGAACTAAAAAATAACATATGGACATGTTTTTGATCTAGTTAGAGTTCCCTCCAATGGGGGAAGCATATTGTACTTCTCACAATAATCATAACAGTTTTGGTACTTTTTACAACACCAAAGCCGAATAATGTTTTTTGGAAGTTTTTGAGAGTACATAATGTTTCACACTTGACTCCAGATGTACCAACCTAGCCCCGAAAGGCTCATAGTCAATTAATACTATCAATTACATTGGTATGATTACAAGGAATCAAATCTTGAAGGATTGAGAGTTTTGTAGTCTTGGTAAATTAGATACATACATGAGTCCTTTATTTCAAATGAATACACTAGTTACAACATATTTTTTTCCAATGTATCTTTGAGGATAACTATATTTCATCTAGTATATCCCTGCATATATTTTGTAGTGTGATTCTTGTATTCAAGAGAAATAACCATAATAACGGTGAGCTCAAATGCTCAGTGATGGTAAAATATAGCGGAAGATATAATGAATCAATGAGAGTAATAATTATGGAATTTTATGTAACTTAATGCACATACCATGTAACTAAAAAATTAATAATGAAGTGCCAAAATAAAAAAGGGAAAGTTAATAACTAGACACCCATGTAATTCAAATAAATAGATGAGGAAAAGTTAATATGGATAGGTAAGAAACTAAAACATATTCAATTTAATCCAAGAATTAAAAAAGAAATGTATCCATGGATATGTCGATGTAAAATCTCATTGATGAATAATAACTAAAACTAATTGAAGCTAATTATTTGTGAAATGACATCATATTTGAGGCACGTGGACACCTATACTATCAAGACCTTTCGAAAAGTGGTTATAAATATTTATAGAATCCCATTTAATTTGAGCATATTATTTTTCTTATGAGAACCTATCTATGCATCAAGGAGTAATATAAATTATTGGTTCCTCCTATCATTTCATGTCTAAATCATTCCTCGCGTGGAATAGTTCAATTAAATAGTATGACTTATGAAATATTCTTATTGATTAAATAATTTTGATTCATTAATATTTCCAAATACAATCAAATAAATATCAAATTTGACATTGTATGTAAATTTTTATACAGTTTCAGAATTATTAATATTCGTGATACATGAAATGGATAATTTAGGTGAAAATTCAGTATTCAGTTATCATAGAGATAAAATATTTAAAAGGGAGTAATAGATGAATAAAGGAATTAAATAGTATTATTGAAAAAAATATGTCATAAAAAATATAGAGGAATAATAAGTATGAAATCAATAAATAATATCCCAAGTGAATAAAAATAAATGTTTTTTCACTATTGAATATAAATACAATAAGAAGATCATTTAAAATCATTCATGTGGAAAATATCCATTTATTTTTATTTTTTTGAAAAACCCAACATTTGAAACTCACTTTTGAAAATATTTTCATTAAAAAGAAACCATTTAATCCTGGAAAGTAAAATTCAACAAAATGACAGCAATTAAATCATTACATATCATACGTGGTAAAAACACCATATCTTTTTCATGGTAAAAAGGATAGAAAAATTACTTGTTCTAAAATTGAAAAGAACATGACATTGAAAACATGGGTAATTGAAAAAAATGGGTAAAATTTTATTTTATAAATCTTATTAAAAACTTTTTAGAAACCCTTTTTTGAAAATGGGGTTTTTAAAAGAAAAGAGGTTCTCCAACAAATGAGATAAATGAAGTCGGGTTTTCATTAAAACATTTTATAAATTATTTTGAGTATTAAATAGTGGAAATGTGGAACTAATACTTGAAATTGTTTATGAGTAACTGTAGGAGAGGAAAAGGAATAATTTTATTTGAAAATATTCATATAGTTTCGCGAATAGAAATTCCATTGAATGATCATTGACGTTATTGTTGTGGAAAATAATCATTAATCATTACAATGCATCACATACCTCTAACAAAATGAGATTTTCCGAGAATTATTTTTTTTAATTTCATTTATGTATTGTGTTTTAAGCTACACCAAAATTAACTTGTTCTATATGCAACACCGTATTAGCTTGCATTATACCCAACTCTATTCTCGGCTCGTGTTACACAGAATTTCAAGTTCATTTTGTAGAAATTATTCTATGCAGCATTAAGTATAGATTTTGTTCAATGTATAAATGAAATAAGTTTTGATTATGTTATACGCAACACCAAACAGAGCTTTCACTACACATAGCCCTGACTTGGTTTAAATTACATGCAATCAATAACTTCCTCGATAGCGTGTGTAGTACGCAATACTGAGTTTCACTAAACGATATATTATTATTATGAACTAGTTGTTATGAATAATAATACCCACTTTTTGAAATTTTATAAAATTTATCTTTTAAAATGGACTCTTTGGATTCATAATATCGAAATTAGCCTTGGGTGAATTTTTGGTATTTTTCTGAAAACATTCAATTATTGATGAATAGTAAAAACCCTTGGTTACTATTTAACAACCGACTTTTTATTTAAATAATTATTAATTTAAATTTATTTTAGGTCAAAATTGATACATAATACCTATATAAGTTCAATGTAATTCATTTTAGTCATTTTATAATAATTTTAGATATATAAAAATTCTATTGAACTTTTCACTATCTTTTACCCACCTCTAAGGAAAATTTGAAAATTTACATAAAACATAATTTTACCGCTTCTGTGATTAGAATTTTGAAAATCTGAGAGAAACAGTTAATATCAAAGAGTAAAATGTGGTTCAATAAGATAAAAATATTTTTTGGTGAATAGTAACTTTTTTCTTTTATTTACCACGGTTAAAAATAAATAGGGTAAGTAAGGGTAAAAATGTTATTATTATTACCATAATATTTGTCCTAATTCAGTTTGATAAGTTTAATTAGACCAAAAAAACCTTAGGAATAATATATTACCCTTTAGGTCCACTTGGATTTGATTAGGACATTTATTATTATTTTATTTATATAATTGTTAAAATAGTTAAAATCAATGTTTAATAACTAAAACATTTTTAATATAGTGTTATACATACGATAAATTCGATTATAAATATTAATTAGAAATATAAAAATATTTCCTATATAATGGAAATTTATTTATAAATTTTAGACATTATATAATTTAATTTATTTATGACACAATGATGATGTAGTAATTACCTTATTAATGAAATACTAACATAATGGATGTTATAAATACCCAAATCAATGTAATTTGACACTTTTTATAAATGAAAATAATTTATTAGGTTAATATGACATTTTAGTATTGATTCAATCAACTTTTTTCGAACTAATCAGGCTGTTATAATTTTCACAAAAATCAATTAAAAAATAGTGTCAAAATTTACATAGAATAGATTTTTAAAAAAATTATTATATTATTAATTGTTATTCTATTCCTAAAAATCTAAGGATCGAAAAAATAACATAGATATGGTTATATATTTTAATAATTATCCACTTGGGGTTCTTTTGTCTTGTTATAGTAAGTTTATTAACCATATAGTGTAAGAGAACAAGAAGACACGATAAAATTTAAATTATTTAACTTAGAGTTAAATCTAAATGATAAGGTTAAAATAGTATCCTAAACTTGTATAAAACCTATTGGTTGAGAGTATTTTGACCCATACCCACTTTAGCTTCTAAATAAGTCAATTTGGAGCTATTATAACCTGAATATGACTTTATTATAAAATAATATTTTAATCTTTTCCAAAGGTGCCCCTCTCCTCCCTTACAAAAGGGAACCTCCACCCTCTTCTCTTTACACAATTTTGAGCTTTCATGCTTGGCCAAAACCTTCCAATTTCCCTCCTAAACTTCCCTAGAAACATTATAGAGGTTTTTTTATCCTCAAAATACCAAGTCAAGAGCCTTAAGAGGAATCATAAAAGAGGTGTGGTAAAGAAGAGGTAATCTCTTCTACCGATTCTTTCAGGTTTCTCTCTTCTTAAACATCTTCTACATTAGTTGTTTAATTATAAAGTAATAACATCAGTATCAATAATATAATTATATATTCTTATAAATATGAAACAACCCCATTTCACATTCTATCCATCCTACGGAAAGCGAAATCACCGCACATGCGTACGTACGGAATACCGTCTCCACGCCATAGTGTAATCTGTTTTTTCACCACCACCTTACTTGGATGGGTATAATGTTGTAAATAATAACAATATATAGTTATTATAACATCATACATATTATGAGGTATTATATTATCCACTCCAATTCAATTTAATAATTATTTGAATGATATCATCACTCGTGCATATGTACAGATTACAGTCTCCATGACGTGATGAGATTCATTCTCGATGTTAACCATTCAACAATGATTATAAAGTATATATAATAATAATGAAATATATGAAATGATAAAGATACTGGATTTATTTATATATATGACATCTCCTTACTTTCATTCAAGTCAACAAAGAAAGGAAACAACGTTCATGCATAGGTACGACCTACCGTCTCCATGAATGATGTATTTAATTTCATTTATCTATCAGTCATATATATATACTGAATATATATGTTATATAAATCGTGATTTACATTATGTAAATAATTAAATAATGATATAATTAATAATAATATCAATAACAACAAGTCTAAACACGTACGATAAATAAAACGAATTTACCCAAAACACTGCTTTAACATGGAATTTACCAAAGAACGAGTAATATAAAGTCATAAGTGAACTATATATGATATCATAACAATGAATATGATTCTATAATAAGTCAATGAAATTATTTAAATCAGTATACATGACTTTTGGATATGTACGAAGCATATCAGACCTAAGGTAAGGGATAATTATTCCAATCTCATTTTTATCTGAGATTGTTTATTCGTAAGTATTTACTGGGGTTAAATTTATCATTCATGTCCGTGTTTTCTAAAAATATTTTAATGTATGTTTAAAGTCCTTTTTACCAATTTTTGAGTTTTACCACATGTTATGGAAGGAATATTACTTTTTTTTACCATACAATGAACTTTTTTACTTTTCCGACAAAAGTACGAGGAGAATTTTTTTTAACATATACGGCATAAACAGATTTTTACAGTTTCATAAGGCCTTATTTTCATGATGTTTACTCTATATGATTTCATGGTTATTTTCAATAAAATCCTTTTCTTTTAAAATTGTGTGGCATTTTGTGAAAAGAAAATTATTTTTAACAAGAATGGATACTTTCCTCAAGAATTCTTTTCAAGTGTTTTATCAAAACCATTTTCCATCCAAGATGACATTATTTCATATGTGTATGTTTCAAGTATTATGTCTCTATGATTTACATTGTTACAATTTTCTTATGATGAAATGATATCATTTTTTTACAGGGATTATGTTATGATGGGATGATGTTTATGAAACCCATTTTATTCTTTGGGTTATAATGAATGATTTATGTTTATGTTGTGGAACACATATCAATGATTTCAATATGAGATGGGTAGGACCTATATCTCTCTCCAATGCATTGGGTAAAGATTTATATCTCAAGAGATAGATATGTCTGGAATGGCTAGTAAATCAGGTTCAGTAATACAGGGCTGGAACGGAAAATAAACCCGGTCCAGTAAGATACCTTGTCCACTAAGATGGTCTTGGAAGCTATGCCTTAGATACTATGGAAATCATATCATGTGCTTAATGTTTTCCCAAAATTACAAGTTTTATTCCCATCATGATTAATGTTCTTTTATGATCTATTCCTTATGTATTGCAATGCTATATGTCATTTCTCAATATTTTTATGTTTAGATTTTATGCTCATGTTTTTACATTCTAATGTCTATGGATTGTTTTATATTCTCTATGTTTACCCTTACTGAGAATTTGAGCTCACCCTTATTATGCTTTATTTTCCCCAGGATATATAGAAAGGTTTTAGGTAAGAAAACAAAAGGGGAAGATCGTTATGGGAGATATTAAAGATCTTTCACCATGATTAGAAGATTGTGTTCTGAGTTTCCAAAGACACTAAACTATTACAGTACTTGTGTGTTGGTTTTTGTTATGTATTAATTATTCCACAAAAGTAATGTAATGTCCATGTACGCCAAACATTGGGTCTCTACATTTGGTATCAGTGGAAATGTTTAGTTAACATTAGGATACTAGGATGCCAAAACTTTAGTGAGATCCCTAGAGATATTTCAAAGGTATGTCTAGGGATGTCCCTAAGGTTACGTATAAGTATAGGTTATAGTCCTAGAATTACGGTAACAATATTAGAATTAACCCTAATATGTTATATATTGAAGGTAATCCCCCTTTATTATGCTTTCTCCCTAGCACGATTTTTTCCTCTCACACTATTCTTTTTGGGTTTTAGAAAATGGCTGGAAATAGGAAGATTCACGATAATGGAGGATATGATAGACAATGGAATGATATTCTTCATGAGAAACCAAATGAAATTGGATCTGGAACTCCACATATCGTTATTATGCTAAATCGGAAATATCATAATATGATCAATAATCTCAAATTTGGTATGTTTCCCGACTAAGCTAATAAGAGAAATATGGAGTTTCCTTATGATCATAGTGGAAATAAATTTCAATTTCCTTCATGTAAATCATGTGGGAAGAGGAATCCGGGAGAATTTTTCAAAGGAACTTGAAGATGCTTTGGGTGTGGAAAGAAGGACACAAAGCTAGTAATGGTAAAGGAAAAGGTTTAGTTAAAACTATGGACAAGGATAATGGTATTGGTAAGACATCAACAACGGTCAAGTGTTTTAAATGTAGAATGTATAGGCATTATTCAAACCTATGCCTTAAGGGAAAATCTTATAAAGAGAATCAGCATGGTCATATGGGTAGAATTTATGTGGATCATGATGAAGAGACTAAAAATGATATATGAGCTTAAATAAATGATGAAGCTCAGTCAGTGGTTTAAGAAGGTTGTGGAATGATTGTATGTTTATCAAGAATAATGTATGATACTATGGAATAAAGAAAAATATAAGGATTGTTACACTGTTTTCTTTGCTTGAGTTTTTGAAAGTTTATGGTGAATGGTACCAGTAACCATGAAAGGTTATTAAAATATTTTTGGAAGGTACATGATATGTGAATAATGAAAGAATAAGTAGATAATGAGATGTTTGATAGTATTAATGAGCTCATGACTGGTATAAGGACCATGTAATATCATGGTTTGAGTATACAGAATTTTGGGATTTTGGTATGTGGAAAGAGTTAACTTTTGACAGCATTCATGTTTTCACTAAGGTTCAATGGGTACTCATGAATCAGGAGAATAAATTATTAAGGTATTCACATGTTTGGAATTTGACCAACAAGATATATCTTATTATATATGGGGGACACATGATGGTATTCACGTGCTTGTTATGTGAGATTTCTAGTAATCGTTATCTTTATATTATAAGATTGTACAGAAGTATTTTCGATATGCCTAAATATTGGAATGAATTAAGTGAGACATAATATTGTATTTTTTAAGTCTAGAGCTTTTTTCTATGTTATTGCATGAATGTTATAATAATTTTGTTTTAGAAAAATGGACAACCTGTAGGACGGGTGACAACCCGTCGCGTCGGACAAGGCTGTGGGAATCGAACCCACAACTGAAATGCGACATGCCTTTATCGCCTACCACTGGCCTACAGGAAGTCCCTGGATAGTAGAAACTAGTTTTATTTTATTATGCAGTATGATAGATGAAGTATAAGTCCATTTTTAGATTCATATATGATTAACCTCACCATAGATGGACTTATGTATATTTGATAACTTTTTCTACCCTTTTGTTTGAGAAAGATGAAATGACCCATCATTCTATCACATGATCTTATAACACTTCATGAATGACAAATTCAACTTCATTTCTTTAAGAGATGAAGTGTAAATTTTTCAAGGCACAAACAACGGTGAGATTGTACCAAAATAAAGAAAGTATTTCTTCTATTTCAAATTCTCCAAATTTAGGGAATTGGTCTTGAAAACCAAAAATGTTGTCCTAGTGTCCTCATATCTGATTAATCAGATGGTACCATAGATCATCAAAAATTTATGGCTTTGTGATTGTTGGATTTTTCATAGCCATGTTCTCTACCACTCTCCATCAGAACTTGATGGTTAGATTTCTCATCTATATCCATATATTCAACTATGTTCTCCTATGTGGAAACCCAGTGATGAGTTAATTTGGGTAACCGTTATGATTCATACTTCACATTTTAAAATTATGTTTTAGTATTCCTTTTTACGATGTGGGTTTCTATGAAAGAAACTTTCATGTAGTAATCCATTTATAACCTCGATGAATTTCGAGGGTGAAATTCATTTTAAGGGTGGTAGAATGTAACAACCCAATATTTTTTGAGAATTATTATTTTTAATTTCCTTGATGTCTTGTGTTGTATGCTACACCAAAATTAGCTTGTGCAATATGCAACACCGTATTAGTTGCAGTATAAGAAACACTATTCTTGGCTCGTGTTACACACAATATCAAGTTCGTTTTGTAAAAATTATTCTATGAAACATTAAGTATAGATTTGTTTAATGTTTAAATGAAATAAGTCTTGATTATGTTATATACAGCACTAAAAGGATCTTTCGCTACATTTATCACTAACTTGGCTTGCATTACACGCAATCAAGAACTTCCTCGATAGCGTGTGTAGTACGCAATACCGAGTTTCACAAAATGTGATATTATTATTATGAACTAGCCCTTAGGAATAGTAATACACACATTTTGAAATTTTATAAATTTTATCTTTCAAAATGGACTTCATTTTTGGATTCGGAATATTGAAATTAGCATATTGTGAATTTTTTGTATTTTTTTGAAAACATTCAATTTTTAAAAAATAGTAAAAAGACAAGGTTACTATTTAAAAACTGTCTTTTTATTTAAATAATTATTTATTTAAATTTATTTTATGTAAAAATTCATATATAATACCTATATAAGTTCAATTTAATTCATTTGAGTCATTTTATAATAATTTTAGATATATGAAAATTTTATTGAACTTTTCACGATCTTTTACTCACCTCCAAGGAGAATTTGAAAATTTACATAAAACATAATTTTACCACTTCTGTGAGTGGAATTTCAAAAATCTGAGAGACACAATTAATATCAAATAGTAAAATTTTGTTCAATAAGATAAAAATAATTTTTGGTGAATAGCAACTTGTTACTTTTATTTACCACGGTTAAAAGTAAATAGGGTAAGTAAGGGTAAAAATGTTATTATTATTACCCTAACACTTGACCTAATTATATTGGATAAGTTTAATTCGACCAAAAACAACCTTAGGAATAATATATTACCCTTTAGGTCCACTAGGATTAGATTAGGAAATTTATTATTATTTTATTTAAAGAATAGTTAAAATAGTTAAAATCAAATTTTAATAACTAAAATTTTTTTACTATAGGGTTATACACAAGATAAATTCGACTATGATTATTCATCAGAAAGATAAAATGATTTAATACATAATGGTAATTTATTAATAATTTTTAGACATTAAATAATTTAATTTATTTATGACACAATGATGATGTAGTAATTACCTTATTAATAAAATATTAACATAATGGCTATTATAAATACCCAAATCTATGTAATTTGAGACTTCATATTAATTCCAATAAATTCATAGGTTACCATGAAATTTTAGAATTGATTAAATTAACTTTTTTCGAAATAATCATGCTGTTATGAGTTTCACAAAAATCAATTACAAAATAGAGTCAAAATTGACATTAAATAGTCTTTAAAACAAATATTGCATTATTAATTGTTATTTTAATTCTAAAAATCTAAGAATCTTCCAAATAACATAGATAAGGTTATATATATTAAAAAATAACCACTTGGGGTTTTTTTCTTGTTATATTAAGTTTATTAACCATGTAGTTTAAGAAAACAAGAAGACACAGTAAAAGTTAAAATATTTAACTTAGAGTTAAATCTAAATGATAAGGTTAAAATAGTAACCTAAGCTTGTCTAAAACCTCTTCATTGAGAGTATTTCGACCCATCCCCACTTTTGCTTCGAAATAAATCAATTTTGAGCTATTATAAACCGAATATGACTTTATTATAAAATAATATTTTAAGTTTTCCTTAAGGTTCCCCTCTCCTCCCTTATAAAAGGGAACCTCCTACCTCTTCTCTTTACACAATTTTGAGCTTTCAAGCTCGGCCAACCCTTTCCCATTTCCATCCTAAACTTCCCTAGAAACAGTATAGTGGTTCTGGACTCCTCAAAAGACCAACACTTGTGCCTTATGAGGAAGCTTAAGAGAGGTGTGTCAAAGAAGAGGTAATATCTTCTACAGATTCTTTCATGTTTCTTTCTTCTTCAACTTCTTCTAATTTAGTTATTTCATTATAAAGTAAAAACATAAGTATCACTAATATAATGATATGTTATTATAAATATGAAACAAATCCATTTCACAATTTATCCATCCTACGGAAAACAAAATCACCACTTGTGCGTACGTACGAAATATTGTCTCCACGCCGTGGTGTAATCTGTTTTTCCACCACTACCTTACTTGGATGGATATAATGGTGTAAAGAATAACTATTTATAGTTATTATATAATAATACTTATTCTGTGATATTATATCATCCAATCCAATTCAATTCAATAATTATGGGAACGATATCATTGCTCGTGCGTACGTACGAATTACCGTCTCCACGACACGATGAGATTCATTCTCCATGTTAGCCATTCAATAATGATTATAAAGTATATATAATAATAATGAAATATATGACATGATAAAGCTACTGGATTTATGTATATATATATATATATATGACATCTAATTACTTTCATTCAAGTAAACAAGGAAGGGAAAACAGCGTTAATGCATACATATGGCCTACCGTCTCCATGAACAGTGTATTTCATTTCATTTATCTATCTATTATATATATACTGAATAAATATGTTATATAAATCATGATTTACATTCTGGGTGTAATTAAATCATGATATAAGTAATAATAATATCAATAACAACAAGTCCAAACATATACGATAAACAAAACGATTTTACCCAAAATGCTACTTTGACATGGAATTTACAAAAGAACGGGTAATATAATTTATAAGTGAACCATATATGATATCATAATAGTGAATATGATTTTGGTTAAAGTCAATGAAATTATTTAAATCATTATACAGGTGGTTTGGATAGGTAAGAATCATATCAGACCTAAGGTAAGGGATAATTATTCCAATCTCGTTTTTATCCGAGATTGTTTATTCGTAAGTATTTACTGGGGTTATATTTATCATTCATGTCCTTGTTTTCTAAAAATGGTTTCATGTATGTGTAAGTTCATTTTACCCATTTTTGACTTTTACCACATGTTATGGAAGGAATCTTTCTTTTTTTACCATATAAGGAACTTTTTGACTTTTCCGACAAAAGTAAGAGGAGAATGTTTTTTTAACTTATATGGCATGAATGGATTTTTACAGTTTCATAACGCATTATTTTATTGAATTTTACTCTGAAATATTTCTTGGTTATTTTCAATAAAATCATTTTCTTTTAAAATTTCATGGCATTTTGTGAAAAGAAAATTATTTTTAATAAGAAATGATATTTTCCTCAAGTATTCTTTTCAAGTGTTTTTTCAAAACCATTTTCCATCCAAGATGGCATTATTTCATATGTGTATGTTTCAATTATAATGTCTCTATTATTTACATGGTTCAACTTTTCTTATGATGAAATTATATCATTTGTTTTACATGGATTATGTTATGATAGAATGATGTTTATGAAACCCATTTTATTCTTTGTGTTATGATGAATGATTTATGTTTATGTTGTGGCACACGTAAGAATGATTTCAATATGAAATTTTTGGGACCTATATCTCCCTCCAATGCATTGAGTAAAGATTTATATCTCATGAGATAGACATGGCTGGAACGACAAGTAAATCTGGTTCTGTAATACAGAGCTGGAACTAAAAGTAAACCCGGTGCAGTAAGGGACTTTGTCCACTAAGATGGTATTGGTAGCAAAGCCTAGGAAATTATGGAAATAATATCATGTGATTAATGTTTTTCCACAATTACAAGTTTTATTCCCATCATGATTAATGTTCTTTTTTGATCTATGCCTTTTGTACTGCAATGTTTTATGTCATTGCTCAAGATTTTCATGACTATATTTTATGCTCATGTTTTTACATTCAAATGTCTATAGATTGTTCTATGTTCTCTAGGTTTACACTTACTGAGAATTTGAGCTCACCCTTATTATTTTTTATTTTCCCCAGGATATAAAGAAAGGTTTTAGGTAAGAAAAAAGGGGATGATATTTATGGGAGATGTTGAAGATCATTTACCATGATTAGATGATTGTGTTCTGAGTTTCCAAAGACAATAAACTATTACGGTCCTTGTGTGTCGGTTTTTGTTATTTATTAAGTATTCCGCAAAAGTTATGTAATTTCCATGTACGAAAAGCTTTGGGTCTCTACAATACCACTTTAAAACATTTTATATCATAAACCTCGTGAAATAGTAACATTAAATGATTGTTTTAAATACCATAAAGATTAATATATTCATGAAAAAATATATATAAATGGTTAGTAGATACACCATAGAAAATAATTAAGTAGTAAACCAGACATTTATCTCATATAAGTAAAAAAGTGAGATAATAACCACTTACATTGAGTCTAAATTGTCTTATGTGTGTTTATATTATAGAAAAACAACAAATGTTAATTATTTAGTTACATTAGAAAATTCAGTCATGCTTATAACAGTTCATATTTTACTTATTACCATGTCTTATACAACAACTCAAACAATTAAGTTTACATCGAATGATTTGACCAAATTCGATTTATTTGTCAAAAACATCTTTGTTAGGTTAACTATGGTCAAATGGGTCATTATATAACATATCCATAACAAAAATCATGGAATTATTATTATATGTATACATAAATTATAATTTTAAAACCAATAATTAAATATTTATTTGAAAATGAACAAATGTTACAATCGTGGGGATGGAAGGCTATACATATGCATGAGTAATGTTCCAATTTTTCAGTTATCGTTATAGAAAGAAGGTAAGTAACAATATCTATTTATAAAATGATAATTATATCACAAATAATATGATATTTGATCATATATTGTTATATATATAATTATTTTTATCTAAAAATAATCAAATCGCGTCGAGGAGGTGGTAGTCCACACGTCCACGAATGACGTTATCACTTTCCAAGTGTAAGGAAGGTTAATAAGGAAAATAATATATATATATATAAATCAAAAAAAATTAATTATGTAATGAATATAATATATATTTATTATGTTACATTTGTTTAATAAAAACCATATTTTATACATTACATGTATACTATGAACAAATCACATCACTTTGAAGGGGCGGGGGTTCAGACATCCACAAAGGATGTTATTTTTTAAAAAAAATGGAAAGTATAAAGATATACATTGTAACATAATTAAATAATATTAATTAAATAATAAATCTCATTTTTAAATATAGCATCCATCATAATTTGCATCTTTAGATATAGTAAAATAAAAATGAACAATCATCATCTCATGAGGCGGAAGTTCACCGGACACGTAAATAGTATGTGGGTTACCTTGTAGATGGATGTGTGTGTAAGTGTAGGTAAAACATTATCATAAAAACATCCTAGTATATTGATAATACTATTTTATATATATTATATTTTAATTAGAACAGTTTAGAGAGTGGAGAATGAGAATAAACTAAAGAGCTTAAGGAAGAACGTTACCTCTTAATCGGGTAACTCCTTTTCGTTTACTCCAAAGGGATTATTTGGATTAATTCCTGTACAATTTAAGGATTCTTGGATTAGGGGAGTTATTTTGATGAGCTATTTTGGAATATATTGGTTGAAAAAAAGTGTCTTGAAAGTTGTAGAAGTGTTGTAGGATAGGATGCCTTTTATAGTGGAGGAGGAGTGACCCTCTTTTAAATTTTGGGAAACGTAATTAAACCCACATTGTTTCTATTTAATGATGATAAAATAATATCAAAAGGTGGATAAAAGAGAGTATAGGGTATAAATATCACCATCCAATGTATCTTGGAAACGTTTCTAGGTCATTTGGACCCTTATGATTATGGTTTAGTCCGTTATTATTCATTCTTTTACCTTAATCGTTGCAATTAATTTTAAATAAGTTAGATTTCTTTTGTAAAAAAATAATATTAAGTTATTAGAAATTATAAATTATTCATATTGAAAATATTGAATCTAGTTTTCCATATTCTAATTATATAAGTGGAAAAATTAATTTAAATTTAATATTGTAGATTGGACGACAATGTGGGGTTTTAAAGTAAGAACATACAAAATATTGCTATGTTTTTACTATCAATTGCTAAGTGAAATTAAAACCAATGACCTAAATTAAATTAATTTATCAAAATATTATCCAATTAAACATTAAAACTTATTTAAAATATTATTTAATATTAAAAAGTTATATGGAAAATCTGTTTTGAATTAAAATTTACTATTTTTCAACATTCATTAAAAATGAAACATAACAAAAAAAATTCCAAAATTTAACCCAAAACTAATTATTATGTTTTAATTTAAAACATGGAGTTTATTATGACCTATATAATATATAAAAGTTTTAAAAATATAGTGTAATATAGGTTCTCTATTGAATGATGGTAAACATCTCTTAACAAAAATATAAGTTTTTCTGTACAATTTTCTTTGTTCTTAACTTGTGGATATCAAATCTATTTTATGAATATCAAAAATATTTAATTGAATATGTAATATATATTATATTAATATCAATTAATAAATTTAATTAATTTAATTTAATATGGTACAACATTTTTTAGCATAAAAGTAGACATCTATACAAATACTTACATTATATTCAATTGGTTCTTATATTCATTTGAAATTTATTTTCAACCAATGAATTAGTTTTTAAACACTAAATTTTCATATGTTAGTTAATCGTATTCATAATTTCTATTTTATTATATATTTTATTATAAATAATATTATATTAATAATATATTATTTTTTAGTTAAAACCTTGCCTTACGTGTAACACAAGCAATTAAAGAGACTTATTATTGTGTATGTCGCACGATAAATCATTATCACATGAATATATAGATATAGAATATAATGAATTTATTTAAATTAGTAAATATATTATAAATTATTGGGATATTATATTTGCATAAATACATGGTGTTGCATTTCATACATGATATGTAATACCATGTTCTTACTATAGAGTTTCAGGATGTTACATTATCCCCACCTTAATTAAATTGATTCCTCATAATTTTAACTTGATCTTGGTGATTTATTTTTTATATTTCATATGATTAAGATCTGGTATTGTGATAATGGTTTATAAAGCAACATCTACAAAATAGATAATGGTAATTTTAATGGTGGCAAGGGGTAACATGTTACTAGGCCTCCAAATCGGAGAACATAAGTGTAAATTAGAGATATATACTTAGAGGAAAACATAAAAATTCATAGTGAGCGGTTGAGGTCATCTACCAAAAACATGTGAATGGTCAATAGAATTTCAAGGACATATGATCTATAAATATGAGATGATTTATAATAACATTGGTTTAAAAAAATTACGGTTTCAAGATAACGTTTTTGTTTAAAGATACTTTTCATAAAATGGAGGAAATATTTTAGTACCTAAGAAAAATTACATAATTTATTCCAATAAAAACAATTTCAACATTTTTTATGATAAAATCTATTTTCCAATTCATTAAAAATTTATTTTGATTCCTGAAGCACAAAAATAAATTTCTAAATTATCTCAAAAACCATAAAATTGTGAGAATTCCAACCATTTGTCTATTCTGATTCTCTAAAACTAATATGTTAAGGAAATTATTCTATTAAGTAAAAAATAAACCCTAATTGATTATAATTATTTTTTATTCATCAAATGTTTAATCTAAAATAAAAAAATATTCACCAAGACATTATATAGGTTAGTGGTTCAAGTCAAACCCTTATCTTCCTTTGGTCAGGGGTTCATGTCATGTGGACTTAAGAATTCGATGGGTTGTCACCAAGCATACAAGTTTTCATTTTCTAGAAAAATTTTAATATACTTTTTAAAATAAATATAGTTTAAATTCTTGAGATAATGTAAATAAATAAATATAATAATGTATAATATTTTAAATAGAACCTCAATACATTAATACTTCATCTTTATTATTTGGTATAGGTATTTCCTTAGTCTCTGGATTTTCATTGGTCATTGATTTTCAAAAACCTTCATAATAGTTTACATTGAAAATGTGGATTATCCTATTTATATCACCCATGAGTGTCAGACCAAGAGTGCAGTAGGGCCTTTTTTCATGTACTATGTTACCTCGAGTTAGACTCGGGACACTTTGTCAGAGTTGTTACACTGAGCTATATTTGTGCCAGAACCACATCCAATTGTAGTATCCAAATAGAGATGTATTGACAGTAAAACCCACATAATATATACTTTAACAAAATTCTAGGGTTTTATTTTATACTTATCATCCAATTCTACCTTATGGTTATGTTATCTAATTTTTGTGTTCTTAAATATAGTTCCCAATGTTGATGCAAACTCTATATATGATACCCAGAGTAGTGACCCGAACCCTAAAGTATCAGAGCCAATGACTAATATCAATTAAATTGGAATGAATATAAAGAATCAAATCCCAAATTATTGTTATTTTAGTAGTCTAGTTAAACTAGATACATACATGAGTATTTATTATAAATGAAAACACTAATGAAAACATAGTTTTTTTTCAGAATAACATAGAGGATAACTTTATTCCATCGTGTATATCCCTACATATCATTTATAGTTCACTTCTTGGATTACTGGGGATGGAAACATGAAATCGGTTACTCAAATTCTTGGTTAAGTTATAATATATAAGAAGTAAGAATTAATCAATATGAGTAATAATTATTTCATGGTAAATAAATTAACAGACATACCATGAAATCAAAAAACTGATATGGATATTAATAAACAATATGGAAAGGTAATAACTAATGTAACATTCAATTCAAATAAGTATCTAATGAAAATTTAATATGGAAGGTAAGAAAATGTAAAATTTTCCATTTAATCAATGTAAATAAAATAAAAGGTATCCATATATATACTGACCCAAAATATCACGGATAAATAAAAACATAAACTAAATAAATGAAATGATTTCTTAATGGATGTCATGTCTGAGGCACAAGAAATACTATACAATCAAGATGTTTTACAAGAAATTTAAAACTACTAAAGGAATCCATTTAATTTCCACAAATTATTTGTCTCATGAGAACCTGTCGATGCATCGAGGAACTATATAAAGTCTGAGATCATCCAGTCTTTGCCTGTCCAAAGCAATCCATATAATGAATAGAAGAAATAAACTATGTGACTCACCAAATATCTGTATTAAATAAAGAATATGGAATCATAAATATTTCCCCAAATAATCAAAAAACTATCAAAGTATAAAATTTACGTAAAATGGTTTGTGATTTAGGCAATAGAAATATCCATTATAAATTAAATTGATTATTTAGAAGAAAATTCAAGGTTAAATGATCATATGAGATTGAATATATCTAGGGGACTAACATAAAAATCAAGGGACTGAATACTATCCTTGTCCAAATAAATCATAAATAATCTTGAGTAATTATAATGATGGTATCAATAAATAATATCCCAAGTAGAGTAAAATAAAGGGTTGTTGTCGTTGATGAATTGAAATACAATAACAAGATCATTTAAAAACATTCTTTCGGAAAATTTCCTTTTATTTAAAAAACATTTCGATATATAATTCTTTCAAAATATTATCTGAAAAAAAATCTTTAAGAATTAACCCTTTAAACATGAAAAATATGCCTCAATTAAATAGTGGAGATTAATTTCGTACATAAAATACGATGTAAAAAATAACATTCCTTTTTCTTGGTAAAAGGGATAGAAAAAATTCCTTATTCAGAAGGTTATATGAAAATTCCATTGAAAATTTTGGTAAAATAAAAAAAATGGTAAAAATGTGTTTACTATGTCTTGTTATGAAAATTTATAAAACCTTATTAGAAAATGGGGTTTTTTGGAAGAAAACAGTTTCTCCAACTAAAGAGAGAAATGATGTTTGATTTTCTTAAAAACATTTTCTAAACAACGTTGAGATCCAAAGGGTCGAAAATAGAACTAATAATTGAAAATGTTAATTTTTAACCAAAGGATAGGAAAATGAAATGTTTTTTTAATCTGTGGTCATATATTTTATTTTAATGTATTTTCCATTAAATGATCATTTATGTTATTTTTGAGGAAAATAATCTTCTGACATTACAAATTGTCTCATACAACATTGAATCATTTTAAATCATAATAATTATGAAGAAATAATATTAATTAACAGTTTTAAATAACATGAAGATAAATAAATACATGATATAATATATAAATATGAATAATATATACAAGACAAAAAATAAGTAAGTGGAAAACATGATATATATCTCATAGAATTAGTATGATGGGGGAAAATCACTTACCTTGATTCTAAAGTATCTCATGTGTCTTTATTTTCCTAAATAAAAATATTATTTCAATTATTTAATTTCCTAATAATCTTTTTCATCTTTATCATAATTTTTACTTAACTTATAACTATTTTTTTAAAACTAATTAATAAATAAATATTATGTCGATTGTTTTGTCCAAATTCGATTTATGTCTAACAAACATCTTTGGTAGGTCCAATATGGTCAAAGTGTTAATTATATAAAATCTAAATAATAATATTCATGAAATAATTATCATATTTATTCCTCAATTATACATTTAAAAGAAATAAATAGATATTTTTATAAAAATGAACCAACATTACAATCATGGAGATAGTAGGCCATATGTACGCATGAGTAACATTCCAATTTATCAATGATTGTTATGGAAAGAAGGTAAGTAAAATTATATATTTAAAAATAATCTATATATAGTTATTAATAATTCATTTTATCATATATTGTTATATTTATAATTTTTGTGATGTGAAAGGACACACATGATGTCAAGGTGGCTACATTTAGCACATCCAGAAATGATCTTATCACTTTTTTGGTGTGTGAAAGGGTAAATAAATGATATATATATATATATATATATTATTTATAGAAATGTAATTATATAATTTATATTATATAAATTTTTTCTAGGTTACATGAGTTTAATTAAAACCATCCTTTATACATTACATGTATAGTTTGAATGTGTCACATCGTTTTGAGGGGTAGTAGTCCACACTTCCAGAAATGATGTCATCATTATTTCACAAAATTGAAAGTATAATTATATGTGTCATAAAAGAATTAAATAATATTAAATAAGTATTAAATATAATATATATTAAAAATAAATAGACTTTCCATCATAATGTACACCATGAGAGTTAATAAAGGAAAAACTAACAATCATCATTTTGTGAGGAGGTAGTTCAACGTACACATTAACAGTCTGTTTGTTAGCAATTAGATGGAAGTGTGTTTAATTATCAGTCAAAAACTATCATAAAAACATCATATTATATTTAGTATAATGTTTTTTATATATAATCAATTAATAATAACAGTTTAGGGAGTGGATAATGAAAATTATGTAAAGAGCTTGGGGAAGATTGTAAGCTCTTAATCGTGTAAGTCCTTTTGGTTTTCACCAATGGGAATCCTTGGATTTCATCATAGAAAAAATGATTTTTCTAGGACTAGTAGTGGTATTTTGAGGACATATTTGGGTAGTGATTTTTCGGTCCAATGTGGCTTTATAGGTGTGATGAAGTGGGATGATAGGAGGCCTTTAATATTAGAGGAGGATTGTAACTCTTGTTATGTTTGGGAAAGGGAATTTCACCCATGTTTTCCGATTTAATTTGAATTTGATAATGAAAAAAAGACAATATAAGATATTATTTGGTAAAATATTTCCATAAATTGACTCTTGTACAAGTTTAGATGTCATTTGGTCCATTAAGATTATGTTTTAGTCCGTTATTATGCTTAATTTTATCTGAATCGTCGAAATTATTTTTAATTACATTAACTAATATTTTTGTTCAAAAACTATGGTGAAGTTATTAGACATTATAAATTATTCTCATTACAAATATGTAAACAATTTTTATAAATTAAAATGACATATGTGTTAGAAATTAATTTAAATTTAATCTTGCAGCCATAATGACAATGCGGGTTTAAAAGTAAAAATGTTTGAATGTTTGCTTTATTTTTATAGTCATTTTCAATGTTTAATTGATCCCAACATAATAAAATAAATTAATGTATAAAAAATTATCTAATTAATCTTGAACATAAATTTAAAATATCATTTAACCTTATAAATAAATTAAATTAAAAAAGTATTTGTGATATTAAATTCTAAAAAATTATTATTCATTAAAAAAATGAAACTTCATAGAAAAATAAAACAAATAACCCAAAAATAATTTTTATGATTTTCATTAAATGTTTATTTTTATTTCGAAATATATAATCGATAAATGTTCCAAAAAATTAATTTAAATAAGATCTTTAGAAAAAGGCTGTAAAAATGCCTTTAAAAATATATATTTTTATGTGTAAAATTCGGTTTCTTCATATCTTATGCCTATAAAATCTAATAAATGAAAATAAAAATATTTAATTTAATATGATATATATATATATATTATGTTAATATCACTCACTAATTGTAATTAATTTAATTTATCATGATAAAACAACTTTCTCAGCATAAAATTGTTTTCTACAAAATATTTCACATTATATTCAATTCATTATTATATTTTTTAATAATAAATAACAACTAGTTTTGTATATATTATTATTATAAATAATAATATTTTAATAACCTATTGTTGTTTGGTTAAAACTCGATATTTCATGTAACACAAGACATTGAAGTAAATCATTGTTGTGTATGTCGCATGCTAACTAAGTATCATGTGCATTTATGGAAGTATAATATATTTAATTTGG
Organism: Viscum album; assembly: GCA_963277665.1. Classification (NCBI taxonomy): domain Eukaryota; kingdom Viridiplantae; phylum Streptophyta; class Magnoliopsida; order Santalales; family Viscaceae; genus Viscum; species Viscum album. Next base: position 1,933,909,408 of record OY728152.1, read on the forward strand.
TTGAAATATTTAATATAATATAAATTATTGGAATACTATATTACATTACATTATTTGTGTTTTGTTTTATACATGCTATAAAATACAAAGTTTCTACTTTATAATTTCAGGATGTCACACAAGAAAATTGACTTGTTGTTTTTTTATTGCAAAGTTCCATGATTCCGAGAAAGTGAGATCGAAATACGACGAATATATATGATGTCATTATTCTATATTTTTTGATAAACATGCGGATTATAGACCTATTAAATTTTACCTTTTTCTTAGGGGAGAATATTAACAAATATTCCAAAATTTTGGGGATTAAAACAGTTCCATAATTTATTAGTAAGCCGGTCATTAAGTGTATATTGGTTTTACAAAGAGAAAATAAATCATATCCAATCAGAGAAGAAAAAATATTTTATTAGTGATTATATGATGGTTATAATGAGGATGGTTTTTGATAATATGAGAAACATGTTTTTAGCATATGTTGAAAGTGATTCCCTTGATGTCCATCGATTAAGTAAACCTGAGGATGATAAAGAAAGGAAGGGGAAGGAAGTGAATCCTCATATGGAGAAAACAATTATAGAAAAGAAAATTCATGGTAATGTTTTTTAAAAAATTATGGCTAAAAACTTCAAAATAATCTATGGGATCCTTAAATCAGACAAGATCCCACAGAATCCAAATCCTGGATGATTTTGGATACACAAAATTTAGAATAATAATCTAAAATAAAGAAATAAACGAAGCAGTCATAGGAATCTAAAATTTATGAAAATTTGTTGAAAGGGGTTGAAAAAGATTTTGAGAATGGGATTATTCCAACTTATAAATATGATAATGTAAACATGGTTGTATGTTCAATTTCTTTAAGTAAAATTTTTGGTTCGTGCCGATATTCCATTGATAGTAGACAACAAAAATGAAAAGGCTGTAATTGATGAATTAGAGGCAATTTTTTGAGAAAACGAATCAATACAAGAGTCAGTAAAGAAATGAGATTTATGAAATACAAGGATTTTATAATATGGGAATTATAGGGTTGTTTATGTAGAACATAATTTACTAGGAATATAAGTGAAGGAATAAGGGGAAGAAGACTACAAAGAAGTTGAGGAAGAAATAGAAGAAGAGTTGAAAGAATAAGGGTAAGAGGAAGAAGAATATAATGAAGAGGTTGATGAGTAAGAAACTCAATATGAAAAAGAATCATTTGAATTGTCGTCCTCATTTAATTTAACCTCCATGGATGATAAATAAAAAAATCAGTAGGTACTATGGAGGAAATATATTCATTAGAACTAGAATCACATTCATCACCAATAAAAAAATAAAGACCAACATTCCAAAACTAAGGATTATGAAAAATGATAGTTATACAAATATTTTGATATTATATAAATTTTAGATGATAAGAAATTTTATAAGGAAGTTTCATGGAATGATTAAAAATTAAAGGAAGTTGACACTAGAACTAGATGGATTTGACCTATAAACCCATCATAAGGAACATATGATTCATAGGCTACAATTGAACAAAAAATTGATTTTATTTTTCATTCTTTGAGAAGGCTAGATAAAAAATCAGTAATTTCCTAATCCAAAATCATGGATCATCAAATCTATGATAGTCTCAATAATATAAAAAAAATCAACAAATGGTCAAATAGAGAATGTGATTCAGATTGAAGTAGAGTTAAATGCCTTTCAAGAGAATTCTCAGACCAAAAAGTGATTGTTAAACCAAATGTAAAAGTGGTCAAACCTGGTTGATTCAGAAATCACAATGCATGAATGTAACACCCCAATATTCTATAATATGTTATCTCATTTAAGTAATTCAATAACTTGCGCTGCACGAAACACCGAGTTCGAGCGCACCACAACTTACCAAACTTGTCGTTCAAAAAGCAGTTAGGAATAGTATCAACTGAATAATGAATTTTATATACTTCTTATAATTTTTACATCTATATTTTGTTTTTTAGACATAATATAAGAACTAATTCATTTTTTCAGATAAAACAAGTATTATAAAAAAATGCAATTTTACAACCTTTTAATGGAGAACCATTTTTAAAACCAATATTTGACAGTTTTATATATTAAATTTATTGAAATTATATTTTTATTTAGAATTGGGATGTAAAAATTTAGTTTGGATCAATTTTTTTTTCTTTTCTGAAAACATTCATATTTTGACAAAAAGTGAAAAATTATATGTTTTAATTGAAAACATCTTTTTTAATCGAAATAATTTATAGTGTTAAATTATGAATTTGAAAGTTTTTTAATTATAATTATATTATATTTTAATCATTTAATAGAATTTAGGTCATTATAAGTAATTTCACATTTAAATTTGACATAAAAAATTGTCAATATTTTGATAGTTTTTACTTTTTAAAAACCCGCTTTTTTTGTTTTGACATGGCAAATTAATTGTAAATTAGTAAATTCAATGTATATGTTTTGAATTTGGTAAAATATATTTAATTTTTGGATTCCTAATATCAAAATTAGCTTAGGCTGGAAATTTTTTATTTTTCTAAAAACATTGAATTTTTGATGAATAGTGAAAAACACTGTGTTTTTATTTAAAATAAAATTATTATTTAAATAATTATATATTTTATTTAAATTTAATTTAAGTCAATATACATATATAATACATATATAAGTTCAATTTAATTCATTTCAGTCATTTTATAATAAAATTTTATGTGTAAAAATTTATTGAAAATTTTAACCTCTTTTACCCACCTTCTAGGCACGTTAGCAAATTTGCATAAAACAAAATTTTACCACTTCTAGGAGTTGAATCTTCAAAAATCCAAGAAACACGGTTGACATAATAAATTAAAATGTGGTTCAATAATATGAATCTAATTTTTGGTGGATAGTAAATTTTGACATTTATTTACCACAGTTAAAAGTAAATCGGGTAATTAAAGGTAAAAATGATTTTATAATTACACGAACACAGGTCATAATTCTATTGGATAAGATTAAATCAACAAAAAACCCATATTAGGAATAAAATATTATCCTTTAGATCCACGTGGATTAGATTATGAAATTTATTATTATTTTATTTAAACAAGAGTTAAAAGTGCTAAATTCAACATTTAATAAATAAAAAAATTAATATAGGGTTATACATAAGATAAATTAGACTGAAAATATTCATTAGAGAGATAAAAATATTTCCTACATAATGGTATTTTACTTATAATTTTTATACATTATAATTTTATTTATTTATGACATCATGATGATGTAGTAATTACTTTATTAATGAAATATTAAAAACATTGATATTATAAATATCCAAATAAATTTAAATTGAGACTTTTGATGAATTCCACTAATTATATAAGTTAATATGACAAATTAGGGTTGTTTAAATAAATTTATTTCTAAGTGATAACGTTTTTATAGCTTTCAAAAAAATCAAATTCTAAATAGTGTCAAAATTGACATAATTGAGTTTTTAAAACAAATACGATATTATTAATTGATATAATATTCTTAGAAATCATATTTTTGGAAAAAGGACATAGATAAAGATATATATATTAAAAATGAACCACATGGGGTTCTCTGGGATTTTTATAGTATGTTTATTAACCATATAATATAAAAATACCAAGAGACATGGTAAATGTCAAACTATTTAACTAAGAGTAAAATCTAATAGATAATGATAATATAGTGATATAGACCGATCTAAAACCTATTGGTTGAGAGGTTTTCCATAAATTATAACATTATCCTCTATAATAATAATTTTGGATCCTTTAGTAACTGAAAATTATTTTATTATAAAAATAATATTTCAATTTTTTCCTAATGTGACCCTCACCTCTCTTATAAAAGGCTACTTTACCCTTCTCTTAAATTCACACCTCCAAATCCATTTGTCTTAGCCAAAACCTGCCCAAATATCCTATCGACTATCTTTTCTTTGACCTACAAGCCTTTATTTGGTCAGAAATCCATCCTTAGGAGCCCTATTGATCAACTCAAAAGTAAACACCCAAAGAAGAGATAATAATTTTACCACTCTATTTCATGTTTTTTTCTTCTTCCACTTCTTATATATTTGTTGTTTCCATACATAAATAATAACTCTAGTTCCCTCTACATACTTTGATGTTATTATAAATATGGTACAGCCATATTCATTATTCTATCCATCCTATAAATTGCAATGTAACCATACATGCGTACGTACGGCTTACCATCTCCACGTCGTGATGTAGTTTGTTATTAAAACACTCCATTATTTGGATGGGTATAATATTTAGTATAACCGATGTAAATAATAAATATTACATTTTAATGATTCTCTATATATGATATGCCATTCAATTACATACGATTTCACTATCAATATAATGATATCATTGCCCATGCGTACGTACGGATTATCGTCTCCACAAACGTGATGAGATTCATTTCCCATCATAATCATTCTAGAATAATTTTAATTTTATGATTAAAAATAATGTTTAAGAAATTAATATAATTATTTATATGAATAAAATAAATCCTATCCATAAAAAACTTGGCTCTCGTAACTGAGAATATAATGGAAAAAAAGATCAGTTAACACCTGAAACGATGACACTACTGAAATATTATTAACAAAGCAATATTAGAGGATCATATATGATATCATATTTATGTATATAGTTATTTTATAATTTAATAACTATGTTTTAACTATTATACAAGAGGTTAACATACCATTGACTAAATAAATGTACAAGGTAAGGGTTAATTTCTCAATCTCTTTATTATCCAAGGTTGTTTTTACGTAAGTATCTACTCAGACATATTTATTATCCATGTCCATGTTTCATAAAAGTGTTATCAAACGAGTTATTTTTAAGGGACTTTTTACTAAAACATCACTTGAAATTTTTTAATGATTTATTATTATAATCCTTTCTCATTAATGTCCATGTTTTCAAAATGGTTTTAAGGATTTATTAATATGGACATGAATGTTTTAAAATGTTAATTACTTTCAAAAGTATCAAAGAGGTATGTACACTTTGAAAAAAATATATATTTCAAATGCCTTCCTTTATATGAATTTAAAATTATTTCATTAAAAGGGATATTCCTCGCAAATATTTTTATTGATCATTTTCAACTATGTCAATATCATTTATTGGATATTATTCTTGATCGAGGTTGATTTATTATGATACAAATCTTCCATATAGTATTTAAGATTTTGTGATATGTTTGACTGTGGATTTGTTATTTTTATACCATTCATGGTTTATAGATAAAGTATTTCCATTTCGTATGCGAGTTTTAATACGAATGTTTATGTTATGTTCAAACCTTTTCAAATGAGGAATGCATTGGACTTATTAAGTGACGGTTGGAGCCTGATATTGCTCCTCAAGGCATCAGTAGGTCTCATGAGACAAACTATTGTCTTTCCACAAGGCCTTGACAAAATCATATTTGTAGTCTTGGAATAAGGAATTGACTATGTGGTTATGATGTATGGCATTATTAATTCCATCATTATGAAATTACCTATTGATATTACATGGGATTTTTAGAACAGTAGAATATCCATGTGAATATGTAAATGGAATTATTTGATTTATCTTTTCCATATTATGCTGATTTTTTTGTTTAAAAGGTTTTTGTTTTTGTTTTATACATTTCCTTAAATTTATATGATTATTTATGAATGTCTTCTCTATATTGTTATCCTTTATGAGCATATGATCTCACCCCTTTATATGTTTTATTTTTTCTATGATGCAAATAAGTATATTATGACTGACCTACAGGGATAGTCAAAGGGCTATGCATGTGGTCAATGGAGACAATGTTGTTGTTGTTTTTTATTTTATAATGTAATATAACTTTGATGTATTTAATCTATTTTCCAAGACATCTAATCCAATAGGTCCTTCAGAAATTCATTCCTTGTAATGATTCCAATGTATTAAAATAATGTGTTGACTCTACGTAACAGGGGACGAGCTGTTAGAGTTGGTATCATAGGAATTTTAGCAACAACCTAAGAAATATATTTATAAAAACTCCAATTAGATAAAATTACCCTAAGATAGACTTTGAGAATGTGTATATAAGAACTTTCTAGAATTTTGGAAATATAGAGATTTTGTGTATTTTCCAACCAATACATCTCTGTTTGGATACGAGCTGGTAGAGGCAGCTCTGGCACAGATGTACCAAGGACTGAAAACACCGACAAGGAGTTTTAGGCTTGACCCGAGGTATCCTGGTACACGACAATGGGCCTTGTTGCACTATTGGTTACGACACTCCTAGGGGATATTCATAGGATAATTCACATTTTCATTACAAACCATTATAAAGGATTTAGGAGTTAATACTTCCTCAAATAAAACATTTTATTATTTTAGATTATATGCATAATATTTTCAATTTTACTTTGGTATTTTACAAGTTTGGAATAATATATTGAGATTCATACACTAACCTAGTGTATGTCATTATTTATAAATAGAGCCTAGTGAAGGGAATGAGAATTCTAGCAATACGCATGATAGAAATATTAAGAAGGATCATATCTTTAATGGTATTAAGACAACATTTAAATGGGAAATAGTCCCCAATATATTCTCATCATATGAAGAAATGTTATCATGTGTTAATAAGATAAGTAAATAAATCTTTGAGTCTTATGAATTTAAAAGGAAGATAGAGAAGAAAATGATGGAAGAGAGAAACATGGATAAAGTAAAGATTGGAAAGAAGGATTTTTCCCATATGAGATAACTGTGGAATGAATAACCTTGGTAAATTCTTGAAGGGAATGGGAGTTTGTTACATGTGTGGAGAAAAAGGACACCACGTACATGATTGAAAGGGTAAGACAAAGGTTACAAATGTATAATGCTTCATCTGTAAGGAGTTGGGACACTATGTGAATCAATTTCGAAATCATCAGAGTATACCAAAAATGATGTTGTTGGATAATAAACAAGTTATGATATTACCACAGATGAAGAGTAATTACTGGAGTTTTTATGTTGATATTAAATAATTATTTCATTTGAGTATTGTATCAATGATGTATAGGTTATAATAATTATTGAGTATATAAAGATTGTACTACAGTAAAATTTCCCTAAGGACTTGAGATTTTGTGGAACCAAGAAAAGTGACTCAATAGCAGGTTATTTTTTGGAAAATATTTGGTTGAGAGAAAGATAAACCATAATATGGTTCTGATACTGAGGTACTGATTTAGAAATAATAAATTATTGATTATGATAAATTATATTGGATATTCTTGACTAACTTGAAATTGATTAATGATTTGTATATTCCATCATTGTTTGAGTTTACAACATTTTTAGATATAAGGAGTATATCCAATATTCTATAAGGAATAATAGATCATGAATGTAATCAATAAGGTTTTTTGGTAATTTAGGTTGTTATAGTGTTTTAAAAGAATACATGATGAAGATATTCACATGTTATTACATGGAAAAAAGGATTTTCATTATGTTTACCTTCCTTATAAATTGTGGACTGTGAGTTTGGACAGAATTATTTTGGATAAGTCTGAAGGTAGGAATCGATTATGTTTGACATTAGATAGTATTGTTAAGGTTAAATGATTTCTTGAGATTATTTTGTTATTATCATTAAGATGAAAACCTTGAGGTTGGTCGACAACTCGTCGTGTCTAGCAAGGCCACGGAACATGAACCAGCAACTGAAGGGCGACAAGGGTGCATCGCTTACCACTGACCTATGTGATGTCCTAGTTTGTATAATATAGTTTTCTTAAATAGTCTGACAAATGAATTATAAATTCATTATTTTTAAGAACCCTATAAGATTAGTATAAATAGAGAATTTTTGAATTCTATTATCTTTTAGAGTGAAAGATGAGTTTGTGGTAGGAATTAGTTGATGGATGAAAATCTACATATAAAATATATATTTTTTCTTTTATTCTATGAATAAATTAATTCTTAAACATTAGGGAAGGGACCGTAAAACCAAATATGTTTTATACTAATACCTTATGTTTTTTTGAACTAATGATATATTAAATCATCATTGATTGATGGTCTTAAGGCCCTAAATTTAAAACTTGTTTGTCATTAATGACCTCAATCACTCCCTATAAATATTTATGTTTTTCCTCCAATTATTTGTCTTTAATTTCAAAAAATGTTCTTCTAATTGAGATCATAATTTGGTGGTGACTTTTTCATTCTCTTTCCCTCTTATTATGAATATATTTTATTTCCCCAATTTCCTATGTGGGTTTTCCAAAAAGGTATTTTTCTATTTTTTACCTTTTCTTTTAAAAAAAAATTTAAAATTGTGAGGACACAATTTAATGAAAGAGGGTAGAATTTAACACCCCATGATTTCATAGTACGTTGTCTCATTAAGGTAATTCAATAACTTGTACTACATGCAACACCGAGTTCGAGCGCAACATGACTTACCAAACTAGTCGATCAAAAAATGGTTAGCAATAGTATTAACTGAATTTTTAATTTTATATACTTCATACAATTTTAACATCCGTATTATATTTTTTTAGACATTATATAAGAACAAATTCAATTTTTCAGATAAAAGATGTATTTAAAAAAATGAAATTTTACCACCTTTTAAGGGTGAACCATTTTTAAAACCAATATTTGACACTTTTATATATTCAAAATAGTGATATTAAATTATTATTTATAATAGGTACATAAAAATTTAGTTTGGATAAATTTTTGGTAATTTTCTGATAACATTCATATTTTTACCAATAGTGAAAAATAATATGTTTTAATTGAAAACCACTTTTTCAATTGAAATAATTTATATTGTTAAATTATGAATTTGAATGGTTTTTAAGTATAATTAGATTATTGTTTTATCATTTAATACAATGTAGGTTAATATAATAAATTTCACATTTAAATTTGACATAAACACATGTCAATCTTTGGATAGTTTTTACTTTTTAAAAACCCGATTTTTTGTTTTGACAACAAGAATTAATTTTAAATTAATAAATCCAACTTCTATATTAATAATTTTGTAAAAAAACTTCATTTTTGAATTCAGAATATCAAAATTAGCATAGGGTGATTTTTTGGTATTTTTCTGAAAACATTCATTTTTTTATGAATAGAGAAAAACACTACGTTATTATTTAAAACCAAAATTCTATTTGTATAATTATTTATTTTATTTAAATTTATTTAGGCAAAAATATATATATATAATACCTATAAAATTTCAATTTAATTCATCGAATTCATTTTATAAAAAAAATTTATGTTTAAAATTTTATTGATCTTTTTAACCTCTTTTACCCACATTATAGGAATGTTAGCAAATTTGCATAAAACATAATTGGGTCACTTCTGTGAGTTTAATTTCAAAAATCTGGGAGACATGGTTGAAATTAGTAAGTAAAATGTGGTTCAATAAGATGAAAACAATTTTTGATGAATAATAACTTTTGACTTTTATTTACCACAGTTAAAACAAATAGGGAAATTGTAGGTAAAATGATGTTATAATTATCCTAAAACATGTCCTAATTCTATTGGATAAGTGTAATTCGACCAAAAACAACATTAGGAATAAAATATGATCCTTTACTTCCACTTGGATTAGATTAGGACATTTATTAATATCTTACTTAAAGAAGAGTTAAAAGTGTTAAATTTAAAGTTTAATAACTAAATAATTTTTAATATTGGATTATACATAAGATAAATTAGACTAAATATTAATTAGAAATATTTAATTATTTACAACATAATGGTATTTTATTTGTAATTTTTAGACATTAAATAATTTAATTTATTTATGACACAATGATGATGCAGTAATTACCTTATTAATGAAATATTAAAATGATTGATATTATAAATATCCAAATAAATGTAAATTGAGTCTTCTGACTAATTTTATAGGGTTAATATGACATTTTGGGGTTGGTTTAATATATTACATTCGAAGTGATAAATTTCATATGGCTTTCAAAAAAATAAAATACTAAATAGTATCAAAATTGACATAATTGAGTCTTTAAAACAAATACTATATTATTAATTGATATAATATTCGTAAAAATATAAGGTTCAGACAAATGTCTTATATAATGTTATATATATTAATAATTAACCACATGGGGTTCTTTTTTCTTGTAATAGTATGTTTATTAACCATATTATATAAAAATACAAAGAGACATGGTAAATGTCAAACTATTTATCTAAGAGTTAAATCTATATGATAAGGTTAATATGGTGAAATAAACCATTCTAAAACCTATTGGTTGAGAGATGTTAAAACCATCCCCACCTTATCCTCAAAATAAATCATTTTGAATCCATTAGAAACCGAAAATTATTTTATTATAATAAAATATTACATGCTATTCCTAATGTGACCCTCACCTCTCTTATAAAAGTGTACTTCACCTTCTCTTAAATTCACACCTCCAAAGCCATATTAATTGTCCAACCCCATCCCAAATATCCTCTCAATTATCCTCAATTCTACCTAGAGTCCTTCCATTGATCATAAATCCATCCTAAGGATCCCCTTTGGTCAACTCAAATGGAAACACCCAAATAAAAGATAATAATTTCACCACCCTCTTTCAAGTTCTTTTTTTTCCACTTCCTCTTTCTTTGTTGCTTCCATACCAAAATAATAACTCCAGTACATCCTACATTTATTTATGTTAATATAAATATTTTACTACCATATTATTAATTCTATACATCCTATAAATGGGAAAGTCACCATACTTATGTACGTACTGCATACCGTCTCCACGTCGTGGTGTAATTTGTTATTCAAACACTCCATTATTTGTATGGGTATAATAATGAGTATAAATGATGTAAATAATTAATATAACAATTTAATTATTCTTTATATATGATATACCATACAATTGCCTATGATTTCACCATCAATACAATGACATTGTTGCTCGTGCATACATACGGATTACTGTCTCCATGAACGTGATGTGATTCATTCTCCATTGTAATCATTCAAAAATAAAATTCATTTTATGATTAAGAATAATGTTTAATAACTTAATATCATTCTAAATATTAATAAAATACATCCTATCCATTACAAACATGGCTTACATAACCGAGCATATAACGAAATACATATCATTTAACACCCAGAATGATGATACTACTGAAATATTATTAACAATGAAATATTAGAGGATAATATATGATATCATGTTTATGTATATAGTTACAGTATAATTTAATAACACTGTTTCATCTATTATACAGGAGGTTAACATACCATCGACTAAGAAAAATAATTAGGTAAGGGTTAACTTCTCAATCTCATTATTATACGAGGATTTTTTACGTAAGTATTTTCTAGCACATATTTAGTATCTATGTCCATGTTTCATAAAAGTGTTTTCAAAGGGATTCTTTTTTAGAGATTTTTTACTAAAACATCATTTTAAATGTTTTAATTATTTATTCTTCTAAAATGTTCTCATTAATATCCATGTTTTAAAAATGGTTTTAAGGATTTGTTTTTATGGAAATGAATGTTTTAAAATGATAATTCCTTTAAAAAGATTCTAAGTGGTATGGGACACTTTGATTCAAAAATATCATTTAAATGGAATCCTTTATATGAATTTTAAATGATTTAATTATAAAGGGATATTTCCCTCAATGATTTTTAGTAATCATTTTCAACTATGTCAATGTCCTTTAGGGGATATTATTCTTGATTGAGGTTGATTTATTATGATGAAAATCATCCATATTATATAGAAGGATTTGTGATATGTTTGAATGTGGATGAATTATTTTTCTAACATTCACGTTTTTAGATAAATTATTGATATTTCATATTCTTGTTTTATTATGAATATTAATGTTATTTTTAAACCTTTTCTTATGAGGAATGCATTGGACTTTGTAAGTGACGGTTGGAGAACGCTATAGATCCTCGATGCATTGGTAGGTCTCAGGAGACAAACTACTGTCTTGTCACATGGCCTTGAAAATATCTTATTTGTAATCTTGGAACAAGGCCTTGAATATGTAGTTATTAAGTTTGACATTATGCATCCCATCATTATGAAATTATCTATTGATTTTACAAGTGATTATTCGACTAGTAGAATATCCATGTGAATAAGTAAATGGAATTATTTGATTTATCTTTGTCATATTATGATGAAGTTTATGTTTAAAAGGATTTTCTTTTAATTCTATACATTTCCATAGATGTTTATGTTATTTATGAATGTTTTCGCTATATTGGTATCCTTACTGAGTATCTGAGCTCACCCATTTCCGTGTTTTATTTTTCCTAGGATGAGAAGAATCATATTATGACTGACGTGTAGGGATAGTCTAAGGGATATGAATATGGTCAACGGAGACAATGATGTTGTTGTTTTTCATTTTATAATGTAATGTAATGTTCATGTATGTAATCTATTTTCCATGACTTCTAAACTGATCGGTCCTTCCGGACTTGATTCCTTTTAATAAGTACAATGTATTAAAATAATGCACTGACTCTAGGTAACAGTGGTCAAGGAATTACAATGATGATAAGTTTGATGAGATAAATAATCTTACGGTAAATTCAAAAATATATTTCAATTAGTTATTATCATACGTGGATGATAAAGTAAATTTTTTAAAATAATTCAAGGATTCTACCAAATAACATATAGAATATGTGAATTCATTGAAACATATGATTTGAGAAATTGAGATGTAGATAAATGTGATTTGATGTACTGAAGCTAGTGATTTTATTGATGGATTAGAACAAATAATTCTCTAAGAATGTAAAATAGTTAAAGGCTCAAGATCGGACTCATGAAGAATGAATTGTGAAGCTTGAGAAATACCATCCAGAGTTCAAGAAGTGGTAAAATTTCATAAATAGATTTAGAAAAAATGAATGATTAATTTTCTATTGAAATCTCAGATGTATTATTTTGTAAAACACATTAATGTTCTTTTTTAAATGAATTTTTTTCATCGAAATATGATTTGATTGAATCGGTTATTTGTTATTTAGTTATCTTCATGGATGGTTTGTTAGTTTGATGCATTGTTTCACCTATAATGTTTATAACATTTTAGAAAACGTACGTCTATTCCGGTTTCATTTTTCAAAATCAAAATGCAGGTGATGAATTTATAAATTGGGAAAATATATTGGTTGATAATTAATTTTGTAGGGATATTTCATTCATAGGGGATAATGTTTTTTAGAAAGGGGAAGTATTATCCTAATGAGGAGAATAATTTGTAATGGGGGAAGTTTTATTTATGTAAGAACTATTATAAAACTCTCTATCATATTAAATATTGTATTCAGAATAGTTACAAACTCAAGGGGAGTTATGGTTTATGGAATAACTTTGAGTATGATGTTCTTAAAAGAAAAAAGAGTTTCATGTTTTTAATATTATTTTTTCATTTATGTTTTTTGATTTTTACATTCCAAAAATTAGGATATTGTTGAGTCATAAGTAATAATTATAAATTTTACATTCCATTAGTTTTAGAAATAAAAATTAATAATAAATACTTGTTTACTAACTTTTTATGTCCCATGACTTTTTATATTTTTTTTTGAAAACATTTTATTTTAACAACCATAAAAAAATAAGTAAAGTATTACAAATTATAACATTATATATGTAATTACGATCATTATAAAATGGAATACCAATGATTCATCAGACTCTCCAGTAATTAGACCAGGAGTTAGAATTTTCTGTTGTCTATTGTATTGTTAAAATACATAACCATCAACCAGTATTGTGTTTTTTTTGTTTTTCATTAATTTTTAGGTAAAAATGCGGGTACACCTAACTTATTTTCAAAAATGAAAAGTCTGTCCTCTTCACCCCTTACAAAGGCCTTCACTCCTAACTATTATTCACACCACTCAGTCCTCATAGGTTAAGAAAATTCCTACTCAATTGACTTTACAACAACCCTCAATTAATTTTTGAATTTTACCTTTGGGCATAAATCCAACTGAGGAATCCCTTTGGTGATAAGCAAAAGAAGTTACCCAAAGATGAGGTAACATCCTTCCTCAAGATCCTTTCCATTATTTCCTTTGTCCACTACATAAATTCATATAGTTACATGAATAAATAATTTCATAAGTTTCCCAAATAACCTAATATTTTTTAAGGTTATGGTTCTACCTATTCATACACACACATTCGTCTAATGGGTAACCAACTTATCATTCTTGTGTATGGCGAACTACCGCCTCAAAAAATTATGTTGTTTTCTTTTTTCCTTTACGACCTCTTGTGGTTGGGAATTATGATAGAAAATATAGATTTATTTGATATATATTATATTAAAAATTTATTTATGCTTCAATAATTATTATATACCATATAACTTCATTCATTCCATTTGTTTTAAATATGATAATTTAATTTGGGGAAGTGTGGGCTACCACATTCTCAAAGTGATTTGATTCATTCACAAACTACATAAGAATGTATTAAGGTTATATTTAGAAACATTATATGATATATATGAAATATTAATGATAAATCAATGATATTATTTATTTGAAAACATATATTTCATTTACTTTTTTCAATACTATAACAAAATTGATGCAGCATACATGCATACGTACGACCTACCGTCTCCATGAACGATTTATTTCGTTTAATATTTTTTTAATTTATAGATTGATAAAAATATTTATATAATAAATATGTATTATATATACGTCATTTTTTCCATTATTGAAATATTTAAATCTGGATCAAATTAAGATGATCATATATAACAATTCAAAACATGTACAATAAACAAAGCATTTACTACCTTAAATGTTACTTTAAGATAGAGTTGTTAATAAACAATTAATATAAATTCATAAGTTAATAATATATGTTATTATATATAATAAAATGATTATATGGAATATTTATAATAAATTTATACATTTTATACTTGTGGTTTCAATGTTTATAAAGAAACTCAAGACTTAAGGTAACATAATTTCATTTCACTTTTTATTTATGTGGGATACATGCCATATTTACCACCTAATTAATTTGTGTGGTATATATACTAACTTATGAAATGTTATATAATTAATTAACTTTATTATTGATATTAGAAGTATTAATTTATGTTATTATATTACAAGTATAATCATTCAAATACCACTCTATGTAGTAAGGGGATTTATAGTCTCACTTTTATTTCTATGTGATTTAAACCCTATTCAAAATCCATTTCTTCTGTGTGGTGTATATACTTCCCATAAAAATATTATGTGACTTTTATATTTATATATAATGGTATTTACATATCTATTTTCGGGACTCTATTTCTAGGGGTTTCGGTTCCCAATGTTACCAAATCTGTTGAGTACTTTTATATTAATTTTTTATCTCTGAGACACATGTTGTGAACATCAAAAACCATGTTAAAAAATGACCTTTTAAAATAACATTAAAGGAAAAATGATTTTAAATTTTTTATGGTTTTCAAGCATCCATTATATTTTTTCACTGAATTTTCAAATAAATTGTTTTCAAAATGTTTTAAAACTACTTTTATATGTTTTTATGAAAAATCATTTTCCAAATGTTTTCACGAATATATTATAAGCTATAAATGTGAATGTGTTTCAAAAGTTTTTCAAGAGTTATTTATCGGATTGAAAGTTGATTTAAAATATATGTATTTCAAACCTATTTCACGTTTTCGTTATTTGTTTTCACTTTGTCTTTCATTTAAATTTTTTTCAAAATGTTTTCTGTTTTAAAAAACACTTATTAAATATAAAATGATATCTTCCTCAATAAATGTTTTTAAAAGATACTTCATAATTATTTTCAATCTAAGATGAAATAATTGATTATATTTTATGTTGTAGTACATATATTATCCAAGAATACACTTCATGTTATTTCTCTAAATGGTCTATGGTTTTATAGCTTGATTCTTATGAAACTCGTTTCTCTCCAACGGGTTATACCATGATAAATGATTTTGAACCACACTTCCTTTCATTGGTTATTTGAGGATAAAAATATTCTGAAACCATTATATTTTCGATAGGTTATGATTTTAATAAATTTTTAACAAACCCATTTCATTTCAAGGGTTATGATATATTATTTCTGAAACACATATCTTTTTCTCAGTCATGATAGGTTGATAGTTTTTTTATCATGTGGAACATGTATGAATGTTTATTATTAGTTAAAGGTTATGAACTTTATATTCCAAAAATTAATTGGGTAATTAGGTATGAATCATGAGTATGTATGTTAAGCATGAACCTAATTAAATGTTCACAATGTTATGCATGAACCTGATTACATGTTCATAACTTTATGCATGGACATGGTCGTATGTCCATAAGTTTATTCATAAACCTGATTACATGTTCACAATATTTTTTGTGAACCTTAACACATGTTCAAAATGTTATTCATGAACCTGATTACATGTTCACAATGTTATGTATGGATGTGGTTTCATGTCCATATATTTATGAGTGATCCTGATTACATGTTCCCAATGTTATGCATGAAACAAATTATATGTTCCCAATATTATGTGTAGACCTGGTTTCATATTCATAGGTTTATATGAGGGATAAAATTCTTGTCCTTAATGAAATTATAAACCCTATATCTACTTATACATGTTGAGAATGTTATATGAAGATTCATATTCAATAAATTCTATGTCATATTCCTTAGTTATGTTTCAATGGGTTATTCTCTTTGTTCCCTTATGATTGAGGTCTAATGAACTACCAATATTTATGACATGACTCATTTATATGATCTTTTATATGTAGGTTACTATATTATAATGATATTTGCATGTTATCATACTCTTATTTTCATAAATTTTCTTATGTATCTTCCTTGTTACCCTCAATGAGCATCTGATCTCATCTATTTTTATGATTTCACTCCCTAGGATATAATGATTCATATTATGGATGATGTGTCTAAGAAGGGATTATAGTCATGAAGAACCTAGTGAGAGATAATGTAGATCATTCATGTATCATTTTTTATATTTCCATGCCTCCTAATGTACAAAACTACTACGGTATTTGGCCATATGTTTGTGTAATGTTTTAATTATTCAAAATGAGTGATGTAATGTATATATACAATAAGAATCAGTTTTAATTATTGGTATCAGGTTGAAGGATTATTCACCCTATGTAAATAAGGATGATAAAACTTTAGTGAGATCATTAGGGGTAAATCTAAAGACATATCTAGGGATGTATCTAATGATATGATTAAAGATGAAGAAAAGTATTGAAAATGGTCATGGAATTTTTGGTAAAGGATGGAGTAAGTGGTTTTCCAGAATTACATCTGTATCAAGATACTAACGATGGATTCCCTTAGGAATAAATGTATCTAGGGTTAACAACTTCAAAAAGGATCATTTGGCCTAACACGAGTGTAGCCTGTTAAATGACAATGGTCCTTTCTACAATGCTAGTTTGACACTCCCTGGGGATAAGCTTTGCGAATTTAAAAACTCTTTATGAACCATCTGAATGATTTTAAAATCATGAATATGAATATCATTGTATAAAGATATGGTTTTCTAGATTAAAAAATTATGTGTCATGATTTAGACATCCTATAATCAACTTTTCATGATTATGTGGTTTTCTATTATGATAATGGTTTCTCCCCAAGTCATTTATATTTTTAATAAATAGACGGAACTAGAAGAAACTGAGTCAACATTTAATGATTTATATGTGGAAAGTATGGGCATGATGAAAACTGATTTTCTATGTTGAAATATAATGAAGATAATTAGGAAGGAAAATGAGTATTGGTTATACTATTGAAGGTAAAGAGACTGCTAGTGATATTTGAAAGGTATGAAATGTCTTTCAGTATTATTTACATTAAATATAAAAATAATAATTGGACTGAAGTTGAGTAACCATAATACATGATTCATAATTCATGTTCTAGGAAAAGGTTATTGTGGGATAAGATTGTGAAGCCTAAGTAATGGTTTAACAGTAATGTTGAATTATTATAGTATATATTTTTTGGAATTCAATGATTATGTTATATGAATCATGATGTATATATGTATTTTAAGTATATGTTTTCAAAATGAATTTTGAAGGATGTGTTAAAAGGTCCTGGTCAGGAAAAAAATTGATTTCATAGAAAAGTTATATTTTAATTTAATTGACGTAGCCCTTAATTTATTTCTCTTGCTGATATAGTGATATTCAGATTGATATATGTTAGACAATATTTATTACCTCAGAACTATTAATGTATCTATTGAAAATGTAGTCTATGTTATTTTGGATTATGTTTAAAAATTCATGGATTTAAGGAATACATACAGTATTATTTGAAATAAGGAAGCATGACTTTTTTTCAAAAATTATTCCTCATAATTTAGGATATTACCATATATCAGGATAATATATGATGTGGGTATTCACATATTTGGAATGTGACAAGATAAGAATAATTTAAGACATAGCGGGTTAATGTTAAGTTTATTTTTTGACTTTGTTTATAAATTTTTGGATTTTCATCTCGCAGAAAGTATATGATTTTAACCATTTATGGGAATTTTTTGTGATACTTATGATGAAGTATTTTTGTATTGAGTTTGTGTTGAAAACCTTATATGAAATGTGCTTTATTGAATAACCTCATTTCAAGGATGTTCATAATATTTGTTTTGGAAAATATATTATTAGGGTTTTAGAAAATGGCATATTGCATGTTGGGTGACAACCCATCAAGTCTAGAATGACCCCATGTCATGAACCCATAACCGAAGGATGATAAGGGTTTCATATATTCCACTAACCTGGTCGATGTTCGGGTTAATGTGTAATTATTATATTTTAGTTATACTATTTGAATAATAAATATTAATTATTATACAATAGTGTTAATTTTTATGTTTAGATATTAATTTATTAACCATATTGAATTTGGATAATAGTTACAGACAAATACATAAACATTTCTATACTTTATAGGCACTAAGATCCATTAAAAGATGTTTTTTAGTGCTTTATAATTTAAAATAATTTTTGGATATCCATTTCATGAAGTAATGGATGAATTATATATTGATTTAAGAGCCACCAAAGGATGAGATTTTCATTAGTGGAATATATTGAGTAAGAATATTTTATTATATTCTTGGTCAATAAAATAATTACTCAACATTATGAAAATGATAAACAATGTTGTCATAAAACCTTGATTTTTATTGATCCTATTGACTTGTAAATCAATATAGATATATGAATATGAGCCCCTCAACATTCCATATTTTATTCAATTATTTGTGATTGATGACCTCAATCCCCCGCATTAAATATTTATTCTTTTCTTCAATGTCCATATTTTCACTTCCAACCTATGTTCTTATATGTGGAAACCTAGTTGTATGTTATTTTGGGTAACCTTCAGGTTTCCAACATACATTTTTTAAAGTATGTTTTAGTATTCATTTTATTTTCTTGTTTTCTAAGAAAAAACATTCATGTATAAAAATTGTTAATAATATTGATGAACGTAAGAGGTGAAACTCATTTAAGGGGGTAGAATGTAACACCATATGATTTTGTGAATTGCTTTTCTTCAAATTAGTTTATATTTTGGATATTTCACTTTTCACACAATAGTGAATACAGTTTTTCTAAAAGAAAAATGTTTGTATTTCATTATACACAACACCATGTTAATCATACACTACATGAATCATGACATTTATCTTATGCTACATGAAACACTGACTTCGCTTAAGTTACAAGCAACATTAAATTTCTATGAAACAAAATTTATTTATTATAATTATATAAATAAGATGGTTATAAAACAGACATTGAACATTGAAATATAAATAGTGATAACATATTTAAAATTTTATTTATAGTTTTTTATATAAAAATAAAATTGATTATAATAAATACAATTATGTTAGTAAATTCTTTATTTTTTTGAAAATATTAATTTCATAGAAGAACATCTTTTTATGTCCTTATCTAAAAAATAATAAAATAAATTCTAGAAACTTTTATAAATTTAATATGATAAAATAAACATTTTTTAATTTATAATTTCAAAATTATTTTAGGGTGAATTTTTGGGATTTTTCAATGAAACAACATTTTCAGATGAATAGTTACAAATATTAAATTTTAATTCAAAACTATTTTTTATATATTTAATATATATAGTTAAATTATATTTTATTTTGGTTTAAAATTATAAATAGATAAATTATATATCTATTAATCCAATCTAGGTCATTGTAATAATTTTTATATTGAATTCAGATATAAAATCTCAATGAACATTTGAACGTCTTAACTTTAAGAAACTCAGTTTCTCACCACGTCTACTGGATTAGTATTAAAATTAATTTATACACTTATATGAATTGAATTTTGAAAAATTGGAATAAAATATTTGAATGTTTATAATATTTATAATTTAATAATATCCAATTAATTTTTTAAAAGAATTAGTAGTGAATGTGATTAAAAGTAATTACAACAATTAAGGTAAAATTAAGATTAATAGGGGATTAAAACATTATCATAAGGTCCCTAATGACATATACACTTATAAAAAACAAATTTTATGTTCATATTTCAACCATATAACCTCCATGATTGAGTTTGGTTCGTTTTGGATGACTTATATTAGGTGAAAATGTGACTACAACTAACTTGTTTTCAAAAATGCCACGTGTGTCCTCTCCCTCCCATATAAAAATCCACCACACCTCCCCCTTCTTCAATCCTATAAAACCACATATCATAGTCCAATATCTAATAATTTCACTTCCAAAATCACTATGTATATCCTTTAATCCACTAATTTGGTATAAATCCAACAAAGGAAGCCCTTTGGGGAAAACCAAAAGGTGTTACCCAAAGAAAAGGTAACATCCTTCCACTACCTCATTTCCTATCATTCCTTTCTCTACTCCATCAATTCTTATTATTACATGAAAAAATAATATCTTAAGTATTATAAATATATTTATATGTTTTTATGATAAATTTTAAACCATTAATTAAACACACTTTGATATAATGGGTAACAAACATACCATTCTTGTGTACAGTGAACTACCGCCTCCCAAAATGATATTTTTCGTTTCTCCTTCACCCCTATTATGGTTATGAATTGTGATAGAAAATATATTTTTATGATATATATGAAAAATATGTTTTTATGAATCTTTAATTATTATATAACACATGCCTTCATTATTTCCATTTTTTGTAAATATAATAATTTCGTTTACGGATGTGTAGACTACCACCTACTCAATGTAATGTGATCCGTTCACACAATACATGGAATGTATTAATGATGAGTTTGGAAAAAATATATGATATATATGACATATTAATTATACGAGAATGATATTATATATTATTATACATATATATATTTTACATTTATTTCAATACGATGATAAAATGGAATCAGCAATCATGTGGACATACAACCAACTATCTTAATGAACGGTGTGTTTTGTTTAAAATTTCAATAATTTATAAATAATTATAAATATTTATATACTGAATATACATTATTTATAAAGGATGTTTTATATTAATTAATTGATTAAATAATTATCTAATTAATAGTTTCAATAATAACATGTCAAAGCATATATGATAAAGAAAGGAGTTATTACTTAATACATTACATTAAGATGGAATTGTCAAAAACGGGTAATATAAATACATATGTGAATAATATATGGTGTTAGATATAAGAATATATTTCAATGGTATATTTATAATAATCTTTTATTTATAATATAGTATTTTTCAATGTTTACAAATAAATCCCAGACTTATGGTTAGTAAATTTCATCTCACTTTTTTCCCATTAGATACATGATATTTATAACTCTATTTTTGTGTGTTGTATATACAATCTTATGAATTTTTATATCATTAATTTACTTTATTTAATCATATTAAAAATCATTAATTTTATTATTCTTTATTGGGTATCATGATTCAAAAGTTACCCATATAGTAATAATATTTAGAGTCTTACTATTTGGTGACATTTACACCCAATTCACCACTGATTTATTGTGACTGGTGTTTCCACAGTAAATGAATATAATATTGGGTTGGCATCCTTATATTTTTTGGTATTTAAATATATATTTTATTACCATTATTTCATTGTATTTATGTTTCAAAATTACCAAATTAGTAAACTAGATTTGTCTCAATTTTCCATCTTTGAGACCCATTTCATGATATTCGAAAACCATGTCTTAAAAAATGATCATTTAAGATAATATTCATGGAAAATGGATTTCAAAAAGAATTATGATTTTTAGACATCCTTTATAATATTTAAATGTATTTTTAAATGAATGGTTTTCATAATGTTTTCATTCTTCATTTATATGATTTAAAAGAAAATGATTTTCAAAATATTTTCAAGCTTATTTAATATGTTTTTGAGGAAAATGTTTTTTGAATTGATTTAAATTTTTAATTATAAGTTTTCAAATTGTTTTAGAAAAAATAATCCAAAAAAATTCAAGTTTTCATTATAAAATTTCAATGAAAATATTTTTCAAAATGTATTAAGTTTTAAGAATAATTTTTTAAAGAAGAAATGATATATTTCACATGATATGTTTTTAAAAGATATTTCCAAATAATTTCCAATATAATAAGACATAAATGGTGATAGATTATGATTTACTCAGTATGTGATCCAAGGATACTGTTTTTATTATTTCTCTTGATGGTATATCCTTTGATTTCCGAATGCATATTAAACCAGTTTCACTTCATTGAGTTATACTGTGAAAAATGCTTATGAAACTGTCTTCCATTTATGAGTTATTCTATGATGAAATGAGTATAAAACCAATATATTTCTCATATATTATGATATTATTAAAATTTTATAATACCAATATCATTTAATGGGTTATGATATGATGTTTATGAAACCCATATCTTATTATGGATAGGATATGATGAATGTTTTATTATCTTATGGAAAATGTACGGATGGTTTTATGATGTGACTGGTGGGACCGATATCTCCATCTAATGCATTGGTTAATTTTGAATGACTCATGAGTATGTATGTTATGCATGGAATTGATTACATGTTAAAAATACTATGTGTGAACCTGATTACATGTTCAAAATGTTATGCAAGGACCTGGTTTCATGTTCAGAAGTTTATGTGTGAAATAGATTTTATGATCACAATGTCATAAGTGAAACTTAACACGTTTTTAAAATGATATGTGTGAACCTAAATACATGTTCCTAATGTTATGCATGGACATGGTTTCATATCCTTAGGTTTAGGTGTGATCCTGATTACATGTTCCTAATGTTATGTTTGATCTAGATTACATGTTCACAATGTTGTGCATGGAACTAGTTTCATGCCCATAAGTTTGTGTAGGGGAATTATTAGATGTCATTAACATAATGAGTGAACACGTTTCTACCTATACATGTTAAAAATTTTATAAAATGATTTGTATGCCATATAATATATGTCTTCTTCCTCAGTTATTCTTTCATGGATTATTCTATTGATTCCCTTATGATTCATGTCTTATGAAATGAAATATTTATTCCATGAAACGTATATATGATCAATGATATGAATGGTATGATCTGATAATAATATGATCATATTCTCATACCCATATCTTTAGTATTATGATTATGTATCTCCCTTGTAACCTATACTATAAATATTAACTCCTCTCATTTTATTTTTATATTCCACATGTTATAAACATATGTATTATGTGTGATGTGTATAATAAGGGGTTATAGTAGGGAATAAAACTAGTTGGATATAATATAGATAACTTATGTATCGGTATTTATGTATCCCTATTTCTAATGGCACTCAACTAATACGATATTTGGGAATATATTTTTGAAATCCTTTACGTACTCAAAAAAACTTATGTAATGTTTTTGTACATTAATACATGGTTTTTATGATAAAAATACACTGATAAATTGGATAAATTATGATTATGATCTTTTAATATGATATAATCAGTTTTTTTCTACTGAAAAATTTTGTGCCTTTGCTACTCAGACTAATTCTGAGTCTGGAAAATTTAATTTAAGAGTCTTTTTGTTTTCTTTATTTTAAATCATTTAAGTGAAGTTATTTTAGAATATAATTGACCCAAGTTGATAATTATATCCATATAAGCTAATTCCTACAATCCTATATAGTGCATCTCCTAGCACTAGATCTGCAGGGAACTCAATCTCTCTCACTAGATGCAATATAGAAAATTCATTTGAGGAAACATCCCTGAAATGATCAACCATTGTGGGTAAATCAGAATGTTGTGTTCCCTAATAATCTAAATATAAACTCACAACATAGGGTATCACCTTATCCATCAAATTATTCTTGGGCCTATCTCACCTCTCTTGGACACTCCATTCACCCTTGTGAATAAATTGTCCACTCTTTGGTTATGTGAAGGTCAACCTATGATGATAGTAATAAAAAAATCCTGTAATGGATGTAACTAGTCGGTAAGGTACTAAATTTTCTCGAAGGTATGCACCATTTGATTTCTGATTAAATTCCTTTAAACTAACCTAAATATGACTCCCTAAAGGTTCAAGAAGATATCATGTATTTCTGTAGCTTATTCAGAGCTTGGATCCCCAAAATTTGAAGTAAATACTCGGCCGCATTGTTAAGAGAAACTGTATCACCTAACCAGCACAGTTTCCCTAAAAAGTGGGGCAGTAAATAGTGGGGACATGGGGTCTACAAATATTTTCTGAAACAATACAACCCAAGATTCCTGACCATGAAACTTTTTTATATTTTTTTGATATTGGGTATCACAAGGTTTGTGCACATTTAGATAAATAGTATGCATATCCTTGTGATGTGCCCCATTGATGCAGAACCTTACACATAGTTGGAACACAGTTTTTCCAACCGTGCATCCAAACTATGAGAACCTTTTTGTGGGTGAATTTACCAAATATCTACACTTAAATGATTTATATATGTTCTTTACTTTTCCCTACCTCATTAAAGTGGGTTTTCTCCTCCTCACATGCATGATGATCAACTTCCTCCTCCTCTGTTGTTTCATTACCCCTCCTCCATACAAACCCTGATTCACGCATCATCAGAAGAATGGGAAGTTAGAGGTACATTCATTAATCCTATACCTTATAATTTAAGTTATTCATTACTTGTTATGCACTATTTTGGTGCAATATCATTTTATCCATTTTGAGGGAATATGAGAATTTCTTGGATTTTTTCCAACCTAGATTGAGTCGAATATCAATGCTGGATGATGGAAGATATATAATAATAAGGTCGGTGGTGTGGGATATTTCACTCTATTTTATCACTTTCCATAAAATTCCCCATTATTCCATGAACCATAAATGTTTTGTGTCAAATATAATTTATCAAAATATATTAAATTATAAGATTAATCATTCTTTTGAAAACTCAAGATAGTGGCATATCATTGCCCTGGGTTGGTCGCCTTGACTAAACCCACCCAAATGTGTGTTCTATTCCTTAAGATACTTTTTTCCATTTCTTTAATTTTTCTAACAACCCTTGAGGGGTTTTTATAATCATTTTAAACGTGAATTGATTAATTTTTTTATTTGGGTGATGAGCCATGTCTTATTACCTATAAACCCATGTCATGAATGAAAGCGATTAGAAATATTAATTGTCCAAGTGCTTCACACCCTATTACCTATTCCATATTGGTTTTTCCAAATGAAATTACTCAACAAATATTCTTAAGATGATCTTCTTTATTTAAACAAATGAAAGGGTCCCCCTTTATATATTTGTTGTAAATATTGTTTTTCTTCGATTCTTCACCCTTAGTGATGAGGGTGAAACAAGGTGATCTGACTTCAGGACCGCATGGATGGACTATCAGTCCATCATTACTAATTTTTTATGCTTTGTAAACACACCTTTGGAGACACTATATATGTCTGGGATGGAATTTCAACGATTTACCTATTTTTACCTCTATATGAGTGACACTGATTTCTATGGGGAGACCTATTAGATTGTCTCGAAGGAATGATGGTTATACCATACTTCAAGAGATACTTAGGTTCTTACGTGCGATACAAGGTACAAAATTAAAGGCTAGTACTTGACATTTTCACAACATTCATGGAGTGACATGTGGGAAATTCACACTTGGATCGTGGATGGACTCCTCAACATTGATCATATGATGATCCCTTCAAGTGATACATGGAAAGTCTCGTCAAATATCAATTGATGGGATCAGGGCTTCTCACTATATTTTATAATGGGGTTTTCAAATTGAAGTAAAAAAATTAAAAATAAATTATTTTAAAATGATAAAAAACCCTTTGGATTTGAAAATGGAGGGAGGAGTCCTCTAAGCCCTATTATAAGCTAGGGGGAGTCTAAATTCTCACAATTTACCCCAATTTACCTTTAGAGGTTACTTTTTGTTCAGACTCATCAGCTTAGGCCAAAGAAGCTAAATTGGATGGGTGTCTAATTGGAACCGAGTAAAATGATTTATTTATTTATTTATTTTAGTTTATCATCTACTTATTATAGAACAATTGGCATTTTATATTCCACATGATAGAGACACTATTGTTGAGGACCTAGTGATATTGTATATCACACACTACATAGGCTCTATTGGTACCTGACTATACATTATTATTGCAAATATGGTTTCAAGTATAGAAAATGAGAAGCAACCATCTTTCAATGATTTCTTCTCAGTTCTATGATGGATATCAAGGATGAGGATTGATCCTATTCTCGACATGATAGTATTAACACTTTTTACTATTTTTGGATATTTTTTCAGCATATGATATATTCATATATCCCCTTCCCCTGAATATCCATTTTTAGGGATACAATTCATAGCATAATCATCAGTTGTCTCTTTATATTACTCAAATTTGTCTCATTGTTTATTAATGTGTACGTTTTTTTATATTTATCTATTGTTGCCTTCTGATTATTTGTGATACAGAAATCTATTATTATATTATAACATATATATATATATTTGTGATATAATATAATCAATGATGGAATAATCTCCCCATGGAAAAACCTGTGTCCCTCACTTCTAGTTGATAGCCTCTGGCATTTGGGGAGGAACACTTGTGGTCATGTGAACACCATCTCAGTGCTCATATACATGGAATCAAGGGAGAGAAGCTACATTGTTGTGCCAAATGATATTTGAATTTTTTTCTTATTTCTTTGGGTTGGACAGGAGAATGAGATTTAATAATTTGTTCATGATCCTATTCCTTGGATTTTATAGCCACATATAGGTGAAACCCAAATTACCTCGGATGGGTAAATGTTGTTATTGATTATGTTGTTACAGTTGATTGGATTTCACAAATGGGTGAAACATATTATTTGGCGTATTATTAATATTATATTTATTGCATTGGGATATTTATTTTATCTCAATAATAACAGGGAATATTCAAATCATCCATCATACTAGTAACCATATAAATTAAATTTTCATATATTATTCCATTCCATATTTATATTTCTACCCACATTTCATATTTTTCTTCTGATTTCCATTGTTCCTTGTCAGTTAAACCATCATTTGATCTAGATTTTTTATTTATAAATGTGTTTATTTTCCATTCTGAACAGAGAAAAAAATTAGTACCTAAATCATTTCTCATAACCAAATAGTGTTTTCCTACATTGGTTATATATGATTCTCTAAGCTTCCATTTATGCCATGTTATTCCGTTGATAATCAATTACATGGGATTGAAGGTGTTGTGGTTTAGATTAAATAGACACCACCATCTAATTTATATAGTGTACGAGACCTTATAAATTGTAGATTGGTATTATTCACATTAAACAACATAAATTAAATCTAATTGCATAAAAACAATTAAATTAAATGGAAAATTTATATGTAATGTGATACCATGAACCAGAACAGAACCTAGTTGTGGGAAGTAGGCTCTGTCTCATATACTCCTTCTCTGACTAACTCATATCACCTTGACCTGGATCAAGGAGAAGGCAGTGTGGTGTGTCCCTATAGGAAGTATATTTTTCAACATTGATTTTTTATCTCTTTTCGTTTCTATTATAAATCATGTCTCAGGTATCTGCATGGAAATTTTAGAGTTATTCCACCACAAAACGTCATACTATATTCTAAGAGAGTGGTGATGTGCATACATTGAAGGTGGTGGTCCTTGAGCCACCTATGATACCTCTTTAGTGACACCTGAGGAAGCTTCTACCAATCTTACATATGGTTCCAATTCCAAGCTCTGTGATATCTTCATTTGGTTAATGAAAACTTTTTAGGGTGCACCTTGACCAGAACCTTCTATGGAAGAGCTGACTTGGAATATCCCATATAACCATCCCCTGCCTTCTTAAGGGATGGTAGAATGGATGTGGTTGAGTCTTTATAAGAGGATATGGTGTCAATATTCAAGCATGTCTATAAGGCTCCAAAAAATAGGGTTGATATCATGACCTACATGCTATGTGACTCCCCCGAAGCATTGGTGGAATGTCCTAACTCAGAGTGGTCAACATCAGGGTATGGTCTGGATGAAATTATAGACAACCTTGTTCAACTTATTCTTCCATCATATGTTGATTAGGGATATTTTATGATAATTCATGAACCTTGATTAAGGTGACATTCTGGTGATGTAATACTTAGCTTGCTCTACGTAATTATATAATTTTTCACCAACCTTGACCGGTGAAGAGTTGACTACTGTGAGGATATTTATGGATTGGATTAAATATAAAATTATATCATCGATGAACATAATTTACTGATCACCATTTTATATATATTGAACAAGTCCTTTATCACTGAGTGGAACCTGAGGGAATTCAGAAACATGAAGTAGGGTAGTTCAACTTTGAGGATGAGCAGTGTTTTTCCTAACAGTTGGAAGAGATGCATTAAGGGTATACATAGGGGAGTTAACAAACCATAGGAGAAAATTGAATTAAATGTGTTGTGTCACCAGTATAGCAAGACATGCCACAAAATGGAGCAAAATATGATGAACCCAATCGAGTGTCAGACTTGCGGTAGGATAGGTCACCTCCAGTAATTCTTCTGGTATTTTTCTCCAGTTCCAAGTGAGAAGGGTTCTATTCTAAAGCAGCCATTAGTTTTGGATTATTGAAAACTCATCAGGATGGTATATGGTATTTTATATGTCATTCGGGTCGAGTGGGTGTTCATGATTGAGTTAGTCAGACATCAGAGATCCATTTTCATCAGAGTTGACTTATTCAGACTAATAAGACAGCATCATAGGGTCCAAATATATTCCATGTTAATGAAGTGAGCCATGCTCTTGAGGAGAAAATTTTAGGGCTATCCATAGTGAGCGGTAATAGTATGGTATCCTCTACTTTAGTATCTCCCTTTTTTGATATAGGCGGATTTCACTACTTTTTTTATCTTATGTGACTATGGGAAGTCTATTCTGAGTGATAGAGTATTCCAGTGGAGTTATAACCCTCAACATTCCATTATGAGTTTGGGATGATGGTATACATCAGTGGAAATAGTTAACCCTAAAAATAGGTGGGTTCCATTTTCTGTAGGGTTTCGTCATTCCCAAGATGACTAGATTTGACATCATTCTCGGTATTGATTGGATTGTGCCTCATAGAGCCATGGTAGATTACTACAACCATTGGGTATCTTTCGTATCACATGGGGAAACATGAATTTTCTATAGAGAGAATGAGACCTCCAGTTGACTAGTTCTAGAATCAAGCATACTGGGAAATGTGGAATGGAAACATAGATGGGAAACCACTTTATGAAAATTAAAGTTATGAAACTTTTGGAATTACATCCCTGGGGGATTTCATCCAAAATGTATTCCAGGAATATTAATCGGGCTACCTTTTGTGAGAGAGATTGATTTTACCATTGATCTTGTTCCAAGTGTAGCAAATGTGTCCATTCATACTTATATGATTAAACCTACAGATCTTCAAGAACATATTAATAATCTTTAATACATATAGTATAACGGTTTTATTTGACCCAGAACATCTCCAAAGGGATCATGTATTCTTTTTTTCCAAGAAGGTGGATAGTATTCTTAGATTGATCTTGGATTACAATCGATTGAACCTGCATACTGTGAAGAACCAATATCCACATCCTCAAATAGACAACCTGTTTGACCATATTAGAGGAGAAACTATTTTCTCTATGACCAATTAGAATATGGGCTACCATTATGTTCATGTGATTCCATCATACATTCAACATATAATGTTTTGAAGATGGTATGACTTGTATGTGTATCAATTCATACAGTTCGGTTTGAAAAACATTATGAAAGCCTTTGTGGCTATGTTTAATTGGGTTCTCCACTCATTTCATGATTCCTTTGTGGTGGTCTTCATAGATGAAATATTTTTGTATTCTCACACCATAAAAAACCATAAAAATCACGTTGATATCATTCTGAGTACACAGAGTGAGATCCTTCAATATGTGAAGCTTAGAAAATACCAATTTTGGATCTGTTAGGATCACTTCTTGGTTCATTTCATATATGGGGAAGGATTATTAGTTGACCTATTGAAGGAGATAATCGTGGATTCCAAGGTGCATCCTAAGAACATATATGGCCGATGCAGTTTCCTAGGGTTGTATGGATATTAAATGCGATTAATCTATGAATTTCCATCCCTATGAGTGGTTATTACAGGATTGACCAAGATGGGTATGGAATTTGAATGGACTGAAGATTGTGAAGAACATATTCATGAGTTAAATCTGTGAATGAATGTAGCATCAATATTTATTCTTCATAAATTAGGACGAATCCATACTTTTTACCTTGATTCTTTAAGAATGAGGATAGGTATAGTTCCGATGAAAGGTGGTCAAGTTGTGGAATATAGGTTTCTTCCATTGAGACATCATGGGTGGAACTATCCTATGCATGACCTCAATCTAGCATTCTCGGTTCATGTTGTACAGTTTTGGAGACACCATCTATTAATTTATTTATTCTCTATCTATATGGATCATAAAAATCTCACATACATATCCTCTCAATGATATTTTAACCTAAGGTAGCATTGGTCGGTGGAATACCTAAATAGTTCCGTATTTATCTTTCTTATACACCTAAAAAAGGAAATTTCATAGATAATTACTTGATAAATAAAACTCTGATGTAGCCATCAAGTGACATAGAAGTGAGTGTCATTTTATTGATATTTTAGTTGAGATGAATTTGGATGTTCTTGAAAAGCATGGAAAGCCTATTCTAGTAGCTCTAGAAAATACATCCTCCCTTATGGAGTGGTTCTGGATGAAACAAATATAAGATTATTAGGGCCTCATCTTGAGGCATATCATCACATGAGAGATCCCACCTCATTGTTGCGTTGTTGATGGTTATGAAAATATACGCTTCCATGTCCATGTATGGGTAACTACAAATACGAGGGAAGATGTTTAGAGTGAATCACATTCCCCTGCATGAGAAGTTCATCCTAGTCACACTAATACGTACAGTGACATTCATCAACAGTATTGGTGGCAAGTTATGAAGATGTAGATAGAATTATTTATCGATTGGTGCCACGCCTACCATCATATAAAGGAATAGCATCAATGACCTAATTGACTTCTACAACCTCTACCCATTCATTAATATAAATAGAATGAAATGACCCTAGATGTTATGATAGGCTTTACGAGATCCCATTAAGGTGGAGATTCATAATGGTTGTACATTGATAAGTTAACCAAGGTTTAAAACTTATTATTGATTAGGGAGACCTTCTCTGTTGATGAGTTAGGAAGTCTTCACATTTGAGAGATAGTGAGACATAATGTCATTCCCCATTTTATCATTTCAGTCCAAGACACATGTTGCACCACATGATTATAAAAAATATTTACAAGTCACTGATTTTACATGTTCTCATAAGTTCAGCATATCATCCATAGACTGATGGGTAGTCTAAGGGAATGATACAGGTGTTAGAGGATATTCTTTGGGCCTATAACATTGATTTTAGGGGTTCATGGGAAACACATATACATCTGGTGGATTTTTTCTACAAAACAATCATTTATTAAATGATTTAGATTGACCGATATGAGTGTCTCTATGGTATACTCTGTCATTCACCTCTATGATGGATTTAGGTGGGTGAGGCAACTCTACTAGTTCCATATCATGTCTATAAGAGTTCATAGAAATTCAATCTGATTCAGAAGCATATGGGTGCATCCTAGTCTAGGAATAAGACTTATACCAATAAATACCATAGACCTATGGAGTTCTTGGTGGGACATTTGGTTTTTATATGTGTTATACTATGATTGGGTCATAGGATAATCAAGATACAAGGAAAGTTATCACCTCGATATGTTGGGACTTTTGAGATGGTGGGATATTTGGGATGGTAGCTTATCTCTTGATATTTCATGAGATGTTCCATGCCATTAATAACATATTATACATATCTCAGCCTTAGTAGTATCATCTTGACCCATATCATTCATTAGACCTTGATGATATTGAGATGGCAGTAGATGATTCCTTTATGGAGCATCTAATACATATTATATATCAGAGAATAAATTCTCTCTAAGGTAGGTCAGTTCATCTTTTCGGGATGATATGGCAGCACAAACACATATAGGGAGAGACCCAAATGTTTTATGTTGATGTACATGTGTAGTGGATGGATCATTTTTTATAATACATTTTATGATCCTCAAAAGGGAAACCCAGGGATGAGTTTCCTTATGAAGGAGAAGTTGTAACGTCCTGACATTTCCCAATGGTATAAACAATTTATTTTTTTGTTTTAGTTCATTTAAAATTCCCTCATAATGTTTCCTAAAATGATCAAGGTTGTATCTGGGGAATCTGAGGATCATTAGGATCCCAGAGCCCCAAAAATGGAAGAAAAGACATGGTCACATGGTTAGGTGAAATTTTGCAGCCTATCCCGTATGATTTACAAAGGTTGTGTGGTTGTATACAGTGGGGACCTAGGGGGCATGCATTTTTTTGAAAATTGTACAACCCAAGTAATCTTACTATAAAACTGATCTTAATTTTTCATATGGTGGGTTTTTTTTATTTGAAAATGGTTAGATAAATTGTGTGCCTAACAATGAGATGTTCCCCTTTGAAGAAGAACCTTGTCCAGGGTTGGCACACTGTTTGATCAACCGTGAGACCAAGTATATGTGCCCCTTTTTATGGGAGAATTTACCAAATCACCTATATTAAAAAATTTAAAACTATTATTATATTTCTCCTTTCTCACAGCATCATTTTTTATCCTCCTCCAACACAAAATACCTACTTCATACTCCTCATAGGTTTCTTACTCTATCCTCCATATAAACATTAATTTTCTCTCTATCATGAGAAACAAGAAGTTGGTGGTATTTTATCAGATCCTATCCCCTTTATTTCATGTTATATGTTCCTTCTTTTGTATAATTTGGGTGAAAGATCATTTTACCTATTTTTAGGGAATTTGAAAATTTCTTTGATTTCTTTTAACCAAGATAAAATAAATTTTCGATGTTGGAAAAAAGTAGCTCTATAATGAAAATGTATGTTGTTTAGACTATTTCCCTTTGTTTTGTCACTTTCTATATAATGTTTTGTTGTTCCACAAGCTATAATATTCTAGTGTGCCCACTAAATTATCAGATTAAATTAAATTAGAAGCTTAATTGTGCCTTCGGTGACCTGAGCTAGTAGAGGATCAACCCCTTGGGATGATATCCTTGACTAAAGCAACCCCAATGGGTGTGATATTTTTTAAGAGGATAGTTTGCTTTATTCAAATTTTCCAAAAACACATTTAGGAGTTTTGTTATAACATTTAACTTGAATAGATAAATTGGTTTAATTTAGGTGATGAGCCATGTCATAGGTACTATACACCCATTCCATGAATGAAAGGTATGATCTAAATGAATTGGAAAAGTTCTTAATGCCCTATTTTCTTATTACATAGAGGTAATAACCTAATAAATTTCTTGACCAATATGCCTTATATTATCTAATTACTTGAATTAAATGATAGTTTCCACATTTATAGACATTTTATAAATGTATTTTCTGTTTGATGCTTTGAATTTTGTGATGAGGGTGGCACATGGGGATTTAACTTAATTAACACTTAGATGGAATCCTGGTCCTTGCTTTTAGATTTGTTAATAGTTTGTAAACATGATGGGGGTGACATTAGAAATTTATTGGATGGGCATGAGGAGTTTCCCCTATTTTTTACTTCCATTCAAGTGAGACATGTTCCTTATGGGAGACCACTTGGATTGGATCGAAGGAATGATAGTTTACCATGTATCGAGAGAGACTCAGGCCCCTTGTGTGATACTAGGTATGGAATTGTAGGATAGTAGTTTACAATTTCACACCATTCTTGGAGTGACACGAGACATCATCCTTGGGTCACCATGGATAGACAACATGGAATTGGTCATATGATGGTCCCCTCAAGTGATAATTCGTATGTATCTTCATATTTCTATATATGGGCTTAGGGGGTCTCTCTATATTTTATAAATTGGTTTTCAAATTGAATTAATGAAAAGGGTAACAGAATTATTTAAATATGAGAAACAATACACTAGTTTTTGAAACGTTGGGGAACATCCTCCAAGACCAATTAGATAATTCAAGAAGGTGATCCTTCTCATATATTTTCCCACTTACTTTGACTTATACTAAATTTTTCTATTAACATAAAACCCCTTTTAAGGGCTATGGGAGAACCAAACATGACATCGGACACTTAAAACAAAAAACATGCCTCCACAGTCCAATATCTCTAGGCCAAAACACCCAATTCTAGACTACAAAGAGAAGTCCCTCCCCAACATTAATAACATTATGAATATCATCCACCTTCACGTCACTACATGGCTAACAGTCACATGCACGACATCATGGGTCGGGTACCGATGGAAATTTCTATACCATATCAAACCTCCATGTCTAGATAGTAATGTACAGTGAAAACTGTCTTCTGTAAACCTCTTCTAAATAATCCCATGTAGCTAATCTGGTTGCATTGCCACCATGAACATATATTTCACTGACTCAACACAAAAACCCCACAAAATTCTTTCCATACATCCAAAAGTCCATCACAAACACACTAAATATATTCACAAAACTAGATCCAACTACATCATTGAGCATTCCTCCCAAGGCCCTATCCTCCACCTCTATTAGCCTCTCAGTCATCAGAACTGTAGCTAGAACAGAACCCCACTGCAAGCCACATGACATCCTCTGACACTTCAGTCGCAAAAGAAACCCGAAGAGGAAGAATTTATAGGATGCACAAAGATGAGCTAATGTCACCTAGGACTGAACTGATATTAGTACAAAGGATTGAGCCTATGCTCGATATTCCTATCTTAGTACTTTTGGGTCTTTTTAGATAATTTTTTATTATGTGTTATATGATTGTATCCCCTACCACTACATTGTAATTTTTCTGTAACTCCATTTCAAATCATCTTAATCACTTATATATATATATACACCAGGCTCCCACTTATTTATTATTTAGCATTCATGTCTTAATTATATATTTCTCCAATATTATCTTATGGTTATTTTATCTTTTCCTATCTATTATTATATATTCACATATATATTGTTGCACTCCACTCTAATAAATAAGTTCATACTCTCTCCATTGAAGAAACATCATCCATCTCTTCTAGTCAGAACCCTATGGAATTTGAGGAGGCACACATGAAGTCATATGGACACCGTAATGGAGTCCAACTATATGAAATATTTGGAGGGGTTCTAGAATTTCATCTTGGAGACGATGTTAAAACTTATCATCTTGAGGAAAAATTGTTCCCATATTAGGTGACACATTCCAATATGAAGGGTTCACTCCAGGAATTGGAATAAATCCTCTGTTGGAAATCCTAATGGAGTATCAAGAGTAATAATGGAATCAAAATAGTGTACCACCAGCCCAAGGCTCTCCTTAACAGGAAAAGATATTATGTTTTGAGAACATCCTATTTCAAAAATACTAGATGATTAAATAGAGGACATTTTAATTGTACCTCTCATATTAGAAGGCCCGAGAATGTTCTACCCACGTTTCAGTTTCAATGTGTATATGGGGCCTGATTTGATGCCTTATGATACAACCCGACTACCCTGAGTAGATACACTCTTTTGTCTCTACAAATATTGGGTCTGAAAACCACGGAAATGATCATAGGCTCATCCTAATTGTTTTTATGTACTCCAGGTCCCTTCCTGATGAGAATATGTTGACCCCTCTCTGACACATGCATTCAGTAGAGACCCTCTCTCACTGGATTCTAGAGGTAATGTTCAAAACAAAATCTATAGATGAACCATCTTGTAGTAGGATCATCACTCAAATGGGAATCTCAGGCACAGAGGTCTTGTATTTCTCGATCTACCACACTGGTGGAACATCTCCTGGATTCTTGAGTATATACTCTGGAAACTATGTTCACCACATGGAAGCACTAGATGACTCTTATAACTATTGATTTATTTATAACTATATCTAGTTGATGAACCACCCAAACTCACACCCCCATTGTCTCTCTGGTTATACTCTATGATAAGATCCTGATCACTATTCACGAAATAATAGTGAGATTAAATATATTCACATATTATATGATTTCATTACGGAATACCATCTTCAATTTTTTGGATTTAGATAACTCCCCGCCCATCAGAATAGTTCTGAAGCATTGGATCTCTGTAAAACGGGATGAATGATACCTAATTGATAATGCTCCCTACTCAATGTATATGACCTCTTGGGCTCTATCAGCCCTCAAAATCTAATGGAAGAAGTAATCATATAATGACATATGAAAATTCTTCCAAGATATCTCCCAATCATGATATTTTTATGTAATGAAATCCCACCATATCTTGGTAGAATCAAACATCATATTAGTATCAAGTATTACGCTCCCATCAAGAGGTGTCTCAAGATTTTCACAGATATGTAAAATGTCCTCTATCCATGACTTTACATACTATGGTCCTCCATCCTCAAAAAATGTGGGTGTATTCTATTGGAAGTCACACGTCAACTCCATCATAGTTGGGGCAGGTCACAGTTCTCTCAAAACGGTCTGTATAAAATGAATTAAGCTTTCATGGAACTATGTCTCATCACATTTTTTTGGATCAATCACTGTTGTCGTTCTTATAACTACTAGAGAATCTACTGTACCCCAAGGCCCACCACCTATAGGTCACGCAACATGCACCTAGAGGACGTTGTAGTGGAATAAAAATACAAATCCCAAACAGATTCTCTATAACAAGATTCCACAACCATTAAAATTGCAGATAACTAAATAGGATAGTTTAATAAATCTTATATAATAACCCACCCCTATGATTTACCCTTGAGTAATTTCTAGTTGGTATATATATCATATAAAAGTAAGATATAATACCTTCTACCAACTACTATGGTTGGGTATCAGTCATGTTCTATGCTATACAAAATTCTTCCCATATAATTTCACTTGAGTTTATATTCATTTCAAATTTCATTTTAAATGGTTGAACCAATTGGTACATCACACTTGATCCATAAGGGCATGTACTCCTCATGAAAGAAATATGGAATCCACCTAATACATACCATAACTCATTATTGCCCATTTGACTCATAGTCTATGAATCAACATGCCACAATTGGATGCATAGGGTTTCTATTATATCTTAATTAGAAAAAAACTATTTTACATATGAGAGGCACTCTAAGTACCAACCATGTCTTCTCAATTCCATGAATAAAATATATCTTTTCATTAGTTGGTAAATCGGTCATGGACATTATCACAACATCATGAAAATAAGAAATTCATCCTATATGGAGTGGAATAATTTAGGACATGTTATTTATAACAAGTGAGTAAAATGACACATGAGATGGAATACCTTCATCACATCAGGTTTAGAAAAATATAACCCATAATTGTGTTAGTAATAGCAAAAAAATTCATGTTTATCACTGAATGGTAGAATCAATCATGTATAATTTGAAAAATCTAGAAACAAAAAATTTTATTTTCATTTGAAGCATATTTTTTCTTGTACATGGGTCAAATACACACAATAACATCTCATTACCAATTTCATATTACATCATATCACTTTTCTGTTGACTCAAAATAGTAATGAAAATAAAAAAACACATCCTTTGTTACCACATTGTAACGTCATTCTCTCAGATGGCACTCAATGGTTCGCCAAGCGTGTTGGGAACATTTCCTCTAGCGCATCTCCCAAAATGATAGAGACTGGCGAGATTTAGATAGGGGAAATGGTGTGTCTATGGGGAGACTATTACCTTTTACCATATTGTAAAATAGATGTATCATTCATAAAATCAATATCTTAAGTATTAAATCAATCATACAACAAATAAACAGTAGTAATAGATAAATAAATCCAGAAGGAATCTCCTATAATAGTGATTATGATACATGTTATGTCTAAAAATAAGAAAAAATAACTTTCCATACAACAGTACAATACATGTCAAAAAACAAAAAATCCAAAATCTATCCTTGATAGCATCACAATCCTCAGATCGTTCATGTGCTCCTCTAATCCTAAGCATCAATCAAAAACCATTAGTAAGGCGCTTTCCCTTATCCATACCTGCATTCAAATAATATTCTCTGGTAACAGGAGAATGTTGAGTAGGTTGTGAGATAAAATCCTATTAGGCAACAAAAAATGCCTAATTCAATCCACTTAGGAAATATATAATAATAAGAGTGTGTAGACTCTACTAGAATATATAAAGGAAGTACTAAAAGTAAACAACCCCTAATGGTCTGGGATCCCATGGACTCCCATCCTCCGCTACCTGCGTTGACATCTTCTTAAATGTCTCTGAGTAAACAGTCAATACAATATAAACTTATATTCAAGGTTCATCTAAAAATCAAGTCTTGAGATCAGGCACATAGTACAACATCCCTTATAAATATATGTTTTCCAGGACTCCTAACTATGTATCAATCAAATGTATGAAAATGTTGGAATCCAAGCTTGTTATTTGTTTTGGAAGATGTATCATATTAAATATTCCATTTAAAATTTAAATAAGAACCCAAAACAAAACATGGAATTATTTATTTGGAACCATATATCACTATAGATATATCATGGACCAAACACCCTACAATATTGTTGATGGTGATTCTCATAAGAACACAAGTATCTCTCTAGGTGTGGTATAACATCATCATCATTGAGTTTTTCCTTTGAGATACACTTAGGGAACCCAAGTATCACTACTAGAATATAAATATATAATCCGTTATCTAATACCATCAATGGAATTCCAGATAAGGATTATATGTTTCACTCGACCATATAAATGTAAAACATCTGAGTATATCCTCGGTAGTTCTCTATGTAGTCCATGCATCACTTGAGAAATAATAGGAAAAAAACCAAATGTCCATCCATGGAATTCATATATAAATACCTATGTCACCCAAGGCATATGACAACATTCAATTAGTATCCTCAAATTATATCAAAGTTCGTCACCGAACTCATTTAAATTTAACCACACCTCAATAGATAGATTGGGGAAAAGGATGTGAAGAGAAGTATTGGCTTCATAATTAACTCACGTGTGAATTTAATTATAATAGAATCTCATTATTAAACTATAACAAACTTGGTGATATCCTAGGTAAATGTATTTATATTCCTTCCCTTTCATAAATTAGAATTACATTTCAAATTATAATTCAATTCGTCAATTAAAATCTCATAGAAAGGGATAAAAATGGAATATATAACTGATCAATCCATATGCTTCCCATGGTGGTCTATTAAACTAAGAATTGCACTGAAAGAGGTAGTTAAGATTCAAGGTTCTTAACCATTAATCATTCTTCAATGGGTCATCATAAATTACAAGGATCATACCTATCCATTTTAATCAATGATTAATTTTTATTTCAAGGATATATTGGAAAATTAGGTACATGACACAACAATATATATAAAATCACCTTGAATGTGAGGAAAAAGTTTTGGAATGCTTACCATGCATTCTTAGTGGAGTTATCATCTATTATTAGCTTCTAGTTCGACCCATATTGGGAGAAAAATAAAGAACGGATGACGAACCTCGAAATAGGTCATATTAGTTTTCACCTATGTAGAACATATGATACCAAGTACAATGAAGATCAACACAAAATTAATTGAATACGCACCAGTTTGGATCTAATGAGATGATCAGTGCTCGATATCATGTATAAATGGGGTTGTGGGATCAGAAGCTATGAATAGGAGCATGAACGAGCTCCCATGGTTCTTCTTTCTAAAGAAGGAAGATAAAATAAAAATAAATTATGTTTTAATATGTTTTTTATAAACTAAAGAGTAATTTAACCAAAATTTCTTTGTTCACATGATTTGCAACATGGTTGGGAAAATAGTTTTCTAGCCATGCACCCACTACTATAAGTAGGGGTACATCACAATGTTAGTGTGTTTAGATTTCCAAACTGTGTATAACCCATTTCTAAATCCAATATTCAAAGAATATGAGGCTAATTCATGGGTTTTATCCTCAATCTATATAGATTTTAGAATTGTGATGATTCATTATACTCTCATCCCAGGTCTTGAATGTTTAGTAGTAACTATTCATCCCTCCCTGCATGGTTTCTACTTACTGTGTGACCAGCTTGTTTCTCCCCAAAAGATGAATTTTAGGCTCCGAACAAGCCCTAAACACTCTCGATACCTCCATAACCACAAAGGAAAGTCAGAATAGTCCATAAATATGCACATAACATGAAAATTTAGGGAAATAAAAAGATTATCTATCTCATTAAAGAATGGTTTCTTACACCAACCTTCAAATCATTTGGGTCTCCATTAGTAAGAAAAAAAACCTTCTTTTGTATGTAGACGTCTGAAGGAAATTCATGTCCCTGATGTGAGTATTATCAACTGAAAATTTATTCTTTTTAATTATATTTCATCAATTTGATCTATGAACACTTATATATTGATATTATAATCATTAATATACTTTATTTTTTTATATAAAAAGTATTATCATTGTTTATTATATACCCCATCTATTATGAAAAACAAAACCATCATGAGTGTGTTGTGAAAAATATTACCTGCACGGCATAATGTGTTTCTTTTTTCCTTCACTAACTTACAATAATGGATATAAGGATGTAATTAAAGGATAAATAAGAAGTTTATAAAATCATTATGGTTATGTTTTGACAAATTATAAAACATATTAATGATATGATCAACAAATGATCATTGTTAATTAAATCATCTAAAATAATCATACTGTGAGGACAACATTTTCGTCAAATAGCATAATATATTAATATACATTATGTATTTTTATAATTCCATAGTAGTATGATTAACCACACTAATAAAATCAAATAATATCATTATGTTTTAGGCATAATGATAGTATAGTAAAAAAATCCTATACCCATTCATTAAATTGGTGAATGTTCATGTTTAGGTCTATTTGACAACTTAATTGAATGCTATGAATTTATATCATGAATGAATAGGGAATAAATTACTATTGTAATATGTTATAAATTTATAAATAATTTTTTTATTTATGGAGATGTAATTTGGATATTTAATTCTCTAATTAGAGAGACACCCTTCGACTATGAAGAGTCATCAAAATGGGATTATTA
The DNA here is from genome assembly GCA_963277665.1 of Viscum album. Lineage (NCBI taxonomy): Eukaryota > Viridiplantae > Streptophyta > Magnoliopsida > Santalales > Viscaceae > Viscum > Viscum album. Next base: position 1,933,951,377 of record OY728152.1, read on the forward strand.
TAGATTTCATCTTCAATGATAAATAATAAAACAATCATGAATTTAATTTTAATTATAATAATTAATTATAGATCATAAATAACTGTATCATTAATGGAATATTAATAATGAAATATAAAATAATAATAAACATGAAAACACTATAATGAAACTAGTACAAATGATCAAAACTAAAAACTCATGATGGGGAAAATAAAAATAATTCATACGGAGAATGAATATTTATGAAAATTATAAATGAAAATATATAAGGATAAGTTAATTAATTAAGAAATTAAGATAATTTTTTAATACAACATGATAAATTAAATTTATGGAATTCATGACCAGTTGTAATGGTTTCCTTCTCAAATTCTTCAATTTGATATATATTTGGCATTGTGAACCTAATTTCCTTTTTTTGGTGTATGTAATACCTATTTTTTATTTTATAACATTAATGATCTCTTGATCATGAATTTTTACGTTCAATTACAATCCCTCTCATTTCGGAAGTTTGGATTAAAAAGATTATTAATTCATAAGGGTTTTATTGGTCTCAATTTTGAATCATTGAGACGTAATATATTTCGTTCACCATGATTTATTTGTATGGTTTATTTACTTACCATTGATAAATTCTCGTTATGCTCCATGTATGACATTGAATTTACAAGCACAATCAGGTTCTCTTATTCAAGATACTATTGATTCATTTTTTTCCCTAGTAGTAAGAATTCTTGGTAACTCAATTTTCATTCATTGAATTGTGATTGTTCACTTAAACATATTTCATATAATTCGGGTAAATTCTACCCTTTAATTATATTATGTGGTATGATATCATTGTTTATGGGGATATAAATTCATTCATTATAAAACCCTTGAAAATATTTATCATACATCAGGATATGCTCTTTTGAAACCATCCACTCTCTTTCTCAATATGGATTATAATCAATTTATTCCAATATTTACTAATCCATATATGCATTATTCTATATGGTGTGAGAATCACATTTTACATAACTCATATTGGATAACAGTGATATATAATGGGTGATATTATATTGAGATGGGTAATATTATTTGTGTACTCTATATTATTGTCCAAATATGGATGCTTATTAGCATTTCGACTATGTGTTATTTAACCATCCAACATATTCATTAGGATGGGTTTTGATCATGTCACTACTCTTTTAACATGGGGAAATGTATAGATATTCCAATATGTATGGTTATTGGAATGTTTACTATGTATTTTTTAACCATCCTACTTCTTCATCTAAATAGGTTATGAGAACGTTGTTCCTTTTTTTACATGGGAAAAGTACTATAATTCCATATATCATTATAAAAATATTTATTTTATTTGAAATTTGACTATATAGTGTTTCACTATCAAACTTCTTTCTCAGGATGGGATATGGTCATGTTATCCCTTTATTTACATGGGTAAAATTGTTGACATTTTTTATTTTTTGGATTCTAATACAGGTCGATCATGTATTGATATTCTGTATTCATCATTATAAAAAAAATAATGTTTCTATTCATCAAATAGAATTTAAAGCCCCAACCCCAGTTACCCAGAGTCGGTGAATTATTTTGATACACTGGCATGATATAAAGAAATCATTTCCCGAAAGACCGATCAGTTTACCAGTCTTGGAAATAGATTATATACATCAACATCACATTACAATTTCAAACATAAAATAAATCATAGATCGTTCATTCAGAATTCCATTATTATCATTTAGCTTAACCCTATATATAAAAAATAATACACTTCTAGGAATCCTAGGAAAAATAAAACATAAAAAGGGGTGACCTCAAAGGCTCAGTAAGGATAACAATATAATAGAAACATTCATAAATAAACAGAAACATTTAAGGCAATTTATAAGACTAAAACAAAATCCTTTTAAACTTAAACTTCAGCATAATATGGAAAAGATAAATCAAATAATTCCATTTACTTATTCACTTGGATATTCTACTAGTCGAATAATCACATGTAATATCAATATCCACTTTCATAATGATTTAATGCATAATTCCAGACATCATAACCACATAGTAAAGGCCTTGTGCCAAAACTAAAAATATGATTTGGTCAAGGCCTTAGGCCAAGACACTAATTTGTCTCATTTGACCTACTGATGCATCGAGGAGCTATAGCAGGCTCCACCCGTCACTTACTAAGTACAATGCATTCCTCATATGAAAAGGGTTAAACAGAACACAAACATTCATATTAAAACTAGCATATGAAATGTAAATACTGTATCTTTAAATCATGAATGGTATAAAAATAAAAATTCCATAGTCATAAAAATCACAAAACCTTAAATACAATATGGATTATTTGTATCAAAATAAATCAACCTCGATCAAGATTAATATCCCGTAAAGAATCTTGATATAGTTGAAAATGAGCAGTAAAAATCTTTGAGAGAAATATCCCTTTTTCATGAAATCATTTTAAAGTCACATAATTTATAAAGTAATTTAAATGATAGTTTTGAATCAAAGTGTCCCATAGCACTTTAGAACTTCTGAAAGGAATTAAAATTTTAAAACATTCATATCAATATAAATAAATTCTTAAATCCATTTTGAAAACAAGGACATTAATGGGAAAGGTTTATAAAAATAAATCATTAAAATTTTTAATATAATGTTTTAGTAAAATGTATATTAAAAATAATCCCTTTGATATCTCTTTTATGAAACATGGAAATGGATAATAAAGATGTACCAGTAGCTACATACGTAAAAACAACCTCGGATAATAAAGAAATTATAAAATTAACCCTTACCTTGCACTTTCCTTTGATTGAGGGTATGTTTAACCTCCTGTATAATGACAATAGTATGTTATTAAATTATACCAGAACCATATTAATTTTTATTATATCATACATGATTCATTTATGACTTTATACTACCCATTTAATATTGATTTTCATGTTATATTAACATTTTGGGTAATAATCACTTTCTTTATCGCACGTGTTTTAACCTGTTATTCTTGGTCATATCATTTAGATCATGATTTAAACACATAATGAATATAAACTTTGATTTATATATCATATATATTTATAATATAAATATTTATAATAGATAGATATATGAAATGGGAGGCCTCGTTTATGGAGACGGTAGGCCGTACGTAGGCCTAAACGTTGTTTCTGTTTTCATAGCGTATTGAACAAATGTAAGTGAATAGGATATATGTAAGTATATATATATATATTCAGTAGAATTATTATTTCATATATTAAATACTTATTAATAATATATATTTTTATAATCATCATTGAAAGGTGAATGTGGAAATGAATCGTATCACGTCATGGAGATGGTAATCTGTACATAAACACTAGCGACAATATCAATATATTGATGTTGAAATCATATGTAATTGGATCTCATATCATATATATAGAATAATTAACATGTTATATTTATTTTTTAAATCATTTATACTCATTATTATACTCATCCAAATAATTAAGTGTTTTAATAACAAACTACATCACGACGTGGAGATGGTAAGTCGTACGAACGCACGTATGGTGACTTTTTCATTATAGGATGGATAGAAAAACGAATATGGTTGTACCATATTTATAATTACATAAATTTATATATAAGATACTGGATTTATTATTTTAGTATGGAAACAACAAATAAATATGAAGTGGAATAAGAAAAGAACTTGAAAGAGGGTGGTAAAATTATTACCTCTTCTTCTGGTGTTTCCTTTTCTGTTGATAAACATAGCTCCATATGATTTCTATTGGATCCAAGTAAGGCCTCTAAAATTAAAAAATTATAGTTGAGAAGGTATTATGTCCAGTTTTGTCCAAGCTAAATGGCTTTTGAGTGGTCATTTTGAGAGAAAGGGAAGTTCCATTTTATAAGAGGGTTGAGGGTGACTTTAAGAAAAGATTAAAATATTAATTTATTATACAATAATTTTATGTTTATAAGCAGCACCAAATGAATTTATTTTTACCCTTAGGTTGTTATGGGTCGACATCCTCTCAACCAATAATTTTTAGACAAGGTTAGGTTACCATATTAACCTTATCTTTTAGATATAACTCTTAGTTAAAAAGTTTAACTTTTACTGTGTCATCTTGTATTCTTACACTATATGGTTAATAATCATACTCTAAACTTTCAAGAGAACCTAAAGTGGTTAATTAATGACATATATAATATTATTTAATCCTTATTACTTAACCATATATTTTTATGAATATTATATCAACCAATACTATAGAATTGTTTAAAAAAATAATATATGTCAATTTTGACACTGTTTTGTATTTTGTTTCTTATGAAAGTCTAAAAAATATTATTACTTCGAAAAAAATACATTAAATCAATCTTAACATGTCATATTCAACTATTAAATTATTTTATGTAATCAAAACATTCAAATTATATTTATTTTAATATTTACAATACCATTTCTTGGATTCATTCATTAATAAGGTAATTACTGCATCATCACTGTGTATTAAATAAATTTATTTATTTAATGTATAAAAATTATTAAAAAAATATAATTATGTTTGAAATTATTTAATATTTCTAATTAGTATTCATAGTAGAAATTATAACTTATATAATCCCATTTAAAAAATGATTTACTAAAAGATATATGTTTATGTCATTTTGGTCTCCACTTTAACTTAATTAATATAAATAGTCATTATCACTCTCAAGTGCCTCCATGGGGTCCTGAAATAGACCCAAGGATGCCCATGGTCGGAAATTTATAATAAAATAATAATAGAACACATGTTATAGTAATTTAATATTAATATAATATTATTTGGTTTACCCTAATTTACCATATTTACCCTTTAACCATGGTAAATAAAATATTTATTGATGTAAATATTCATAATGTCTAAAAATAAAAGTTCCCTATTTACAAAATTTTTACATCATGATTCCAAATATGGAATCCATTTTTGCAAATTCATAACACATAATTGGAATAAATTAATTTAAAATCAATTTCTGTCTTCAATACCAAAAAGCGGGTTTTAAAAAAGTTAAAACTATCAAAAGATTGACTTCTGTTTATGTCAAATTTAAATGTGAAATTGCTTATAATGACCTAAATTGTATTAAATGATATAAATATAATCTAATAAAACTTTAAAACATTAAAATTCATAATTTATCACTATAAATAATTTCAATTGAAAAAGTTGTTTTCGATTAAAATTTAGTATTTTTCATTAATCATCCAAAATATAAAAGTTATCAGAAATGTAACAAAAATATATCCAAACTAAATTTTTATGTCTCTATTTTAAATAATAATTAAATTTAATTTAATTGAATATATTAATGTCTCAAAAAAATTTAAAAAGGGTTCTCCATTAAAATGTGGTAAAATTGCATTTTTTGAAAAATACTCCTTTTATGTGAAAAAATAGAAATTGTTCATATATTATGTCTAAAAAACAAATAATATGGGTTCATAAAATTATTTTTAGTATTTAAAAATCAAAATTAAATTAATAATATTCATAACTACTTTTTTAACGGCTATTCTGGTAAGTCGTGGCATGCTGTAACTCAGTGTTTCTTGTAATGAAAGTTATCGAATTACATTTGAAGAAATAATGTACTATGAAATATTGGGGTCTTACATGGATCCTTAGGGAATGGTATGAATGTTATTGTCTAATATTATGGTGATTTCACTGGACTTAATAAATTGATTTGTGGGGCCCAAAATTATATATCCCCTTGATTCATCAACATGTCTCATGAGACAAAATATGTTTTTTTATTTTCCGTATTCCCACACAATTCACTAATATTTATTGATTACGCACATGAAAAGAATAATATTCTATGTAAAAAAGCTTTGATAGTAGGTTTTTTATATCTAAAATTTTAAATTCCATCAATATGATATCAATGTTATTGGTATAAATGTTTTCCGATTAATTTCATGGATATAGTATGATCCTAATTTCGAGTTAGTTATAGCTCTATGATAATTACCATTTCCTAACAAAATATTTATGCCATTTTTATGCCATTATGGGTTCAACTTTATGTTTTCCCTTACTAAGTGTTTGATCTCAACCCTTATTCTTCTTCTATTTCCCCATGTTATGATGAAAAGTAGTACACATAGATTTCTTAAATGGATAGAAAATGTGGATGAATTTGTGGGAGATTTTGAAGACTAAATATGGATTATTTATTTTCTTATATTTTGGGAAAATAATATTTTCATGATTTAAAAACATAGTATATATTAGTTTATGGTGTTTTATAATTATCTAAATCTCTAAACCATAAAGGATGTGTAACATGTAATTGTTAGATTATTGTTATTTATTTTTTAATTTTTGATGGTTATACCTAGGATTTTATTAATGGTATCAATGTGAATTGGTAAATTACCTTTTTATGACCCCAGTACTAGATGTGTAAGACCCTGGAATCCCAATTGTTATCAAAGGAATGATTTAGATAATTTTCTACATTTTGATATATATTTTTTGGATAATTTCTGTGTTGATATGTTAAGGGTGATCAAAATAGATAACCCTTTGGGATAAGTTTAAGTTTTAATGCTAAGGTGACAATGAAAATTTTATTTTTGGTTTAAGATAATAAAACCTGAGAGAACACATGAGGAAGAAGTATTTTTATTGGATATCATTATGTTTTTTTTTTGATAAAGTAGATATTAAGTGGTTTATTCCTAACAAAACATCTTAATATGGGTAATGGAATATGGATATGGCTATTGAAAAAATTCATGTAAGGGTAATCACCTCAAAAATAGTGGGTTGAGTGTTGATTCAATGATCACTCTACTGAACGATTAGTGCATCTTAGGATCCACACCAAGAGAGGCACTCCATGGTGATATTCACTTTCTAATAAAATTATTTTTACAAAATATTATGCTAAATTTAATCTTGATATTTACTAATTTTAAAATAATAAATAATATAAAAATGATCATGGATAACCATGTATTAAACAACGAGACTCTTAGGTTGACCCGGAAGTATCATGTGTTAAAAAACAAGATTTCATAAGGTTGGAAATATTCTTAAAGTTGTTTCAATAATCTTATTTTAGATATTATAATAACGACTTTGTTTTTAGTATTTGGTTGAAATAGGTTCATGGAAATGAACCTTATAAAGGTATGGACCTAGAAACCACTATATGTTATTACCAAATAATGTAACATTCTTAAATGGTTTAGAACATTATAATTTTATTGTTATAATGTAAAATTTGAGTTACAATGTAATTATTAAGGTACTGGTATTGTTATTTTATTGAATTCCATAGCTATTTTCATTAATGATTAATATTTACCAATGATATTCAAATATATTCTGAAATTCTTAAGGATTATTTAAAACATATAAGAATTATTCTTTAGTAATTTTACTTTAATGGATTAGTGAGATATTTTAAATATCATTAATATCCTTGAAAAGTGATTTTATGAAAATGTAATATTTTTGGGGACAACTATTGGAGAACATGAGATCGAGGTGTTGATAAATCATAAGTTTAATATTTGAAATATATTTAGTTAATAATTAATTTCATGAGTTTAATTAAGTAACATAGATAGAAATTGATATCCATGGGATTTATAAATTATTTATGATATTTTTGGATAAGTTCATGTAATTTTTTTATAATTATATATACGTACTAGTTTTTGACCATATTAGCTAGTGGTTAGTACCGTTTAAAGGTTAAAGATATAGTTGATTTTAGAGGATCATATAATATCATTTTAGTTTCATCTCATGGAGATTAAAATTATTTTTGGGAAAGGTGTGTTATTGAGAGGATATTACTAGGGTCTATACATACTTGGTTTTACGACCATAGGTATGACTAGTTTTTTTTGAGGAATGATTCATTGTATTTTTTAGGGCATAAATTTCATTCATTATTGGATTTATAAAATTTTAATAATGGTCATGGTAATTTTGGAAATTTATATTAAGGGTTATCTTATAAGTATGAGATAAAATAACTAAACATAACCTATGTTAAACCAAGAATCATATATTTTAAATATAGAGTAATATTGGTTTCACTTACTCTAATACAAGTATTTTTTGTATGAACTATCGGCTAAAAAATAGTTTTTTATAGTGATAAATCATGAGGTTAAATTTTAAAATGGTGAATTATATAATTATAACTTGTGTTAAATCTCTTAGTATTATTAATGGATGAATCCTGATAAAGATATGTTAATAATAGATTCCATGGAATATGTCAAAATTATCTCAATGAAAAACCTAATAGGATAAGAGATTGAGTTAGAAATATTTTGATTACGCCAAACTGGTGATTTATAATTCTAATTAACAACATAAAAATTGTTGAATTCCAAAATATTCCGAATAAGAGAAGGATAGAATCTATTAAAAATTTGAGTGACAAATATGATAAAGGAATGACGATTTAACAACCCCCGTGTCAAAAATTTGGGTGGAATCATGGGGGATATTTCCATAAAGGGATGGGTAAATGATTTAATAGTGGAAATTATGGTGATCAGACTCATAAGTGTAAGGAAAAGAGAATATCTACAGTAAATCAAATATTAATTTTCAATATAGTTAGGCATTATGTAACTCATTGACCCAATCCAAGGGCTAATGAGGGAGATATTAAGAAAAATAGGAATAATGAAATTACTTTGAAACCATAACTAATGAATCTACTAGTGAGTTTTCACTCCAAAATTCTTAGTGTCCTCTGTAACGTAGGTTTTCCCCAAGTACTAGATATTTACATATAAATAAACCAACATAGTTATATGATTATAATATTATTCATTTGTATATTTTTGGTTATGTTATTTATTAAGGATATAGACAAAAATCCATTATTATAATTCTATGTGAAATTATGGATGGGTTTCCCCCGTTATAATGAGAAATTAATAATTTTTTATATAGGTAAATCTCATTCAACCTGTTAAATAAACCCATGATAATCTATAAGTCTATGATTAATTTCAGGTTCCTAATATAAGGTACTCTCATCTTATGAGTCAAAATTTCTAGAATGAATTTATTTATGGGGCATGTAACACCATGAAAAATTAATATATGATTAAATTTAAATATGTAAATGTATTCACTATATATCTCCACACGCATCGCTGAACTAAAATGGAACCATGATGTATTCTAATAAAAATAAAAATATTAAGTATGACCATTAAAACATAGCTACTAAATTTGATAAAATGAATAGGATTATTCAATATTTCCAATATTAATATATATATATATATATATATATAATGAAAACAAAATCTATTTTTAGTATGAATTAAATTGAATTAGTTTTCCTCAAATGACTAAAAAGATCATTTATTTTTTAAAATAGTATAATTATTAAAATTTATTTTTATACAATACATATTTATATTTTGGTAAAAATATTTTTAATAATAAATTATTTTTGTTATTAACAAGTTTTTATCACAAATTTAGTTGGTAAATGATGTGAAATTTGAATAATAATAATTAATGTATTAAAATATCATTTTACAATAAAAATTGGGTTTCATTATATTTTTTTATTCATTAAATAATTTAATTTTCAAATTTCAAAATTTTAAATAAATAAAATTGAACATTATTTTTTAATTCCTCATATAATATTTGTTTAAAATTTCAATCTTAATCATTTTTATTAAAATTAATTACTAATGTTTCAAAATTTAATAATAAGGTAAAATAAAGATTATTTAAAATGGAAAAAAGAAAAACCCCTATAAGAGACTCAATGTTATGTAAAAAAAGAGGGTGATGTGATTTTCAATCCACAATCATTTTACTCTCCTCTTTTTTCCATTTTTGTCATTTTTTTCATGAATAGAAACCCTACATTATTTAAAATAGAAAGGTTACTCCCCAAAATAACTATACATTCACATATAAAAGGGTAAAATCATCACAACTTCAAGTGACAATTTCCTTTTGAATTTCCATTTAAAGAACTGTTATTGTTCTACTCTAACAACCCTCTCCCATGTTAAAAGGAATCAGGTCACCCTTAGTTATCATAAGGCCTGAATATTTAGGGGGCATCCCAGGAAAATTCATGTTCATGACATGAATATTATCAACTACATATCTCTTTTTCTTAATTAGATTATTTCAAATTTATTCATTTCAAACTAATATAATGATATAAGTATCATTTATATACTTTAATGTGTCTGTATTATGGGTATTATCATTTTTTATTCATATGCTTCATCCATTAAGAATAAAAAAACTATCATTCAAGTGTTGTGTGAATTACCACATCTACATTGTTGCATGTTTCGTTCTCATTAATGGAATTATATGGCTAGATATAAAAATATAATTAAAGGATATATATCTTATTTGTGATATCATCAAGGTTATATTATGAAAAATTAGTGAACCTATTAATAATATTCCCTAGAAATGATTATCATTTATTTAATTATTTACCATATGAGTACTAAGAAGAAAATGATTTGGTCAAGTTCTGTAATATCTTTATATCGAATTTTATTATTCTAAATCCTTATAATAATGATATATCCCACTAATAAATAATAAAATATAACATTATTCTTATTTTATAATGTTATAACAACATAACCACCTCATAATCATTCATTAAAATATGGTATGTTCATCTTTGGGTCAATTGAACCACCCAATTGAATGATACTATGAATGTATGTCATCAATGACTATGAGAACACAATTCATTGTATAATATGATTTAAATGTGAACATATTTACTTTTTTCATGATATCTGAAATAAATATTTAATTTTATTAATTAAGAAACAACATTCAATTACCACGAATAAACATAATATTCTTATTGTTGGTTTAATATTTAAGGATAATAACTAAATTATCTTGATTGGAATTTGAAAAATCATATATATTTTCAAATAATTCATAATATGGACTTTAATGGTCTATTATTTATTAAAATTGAATTATGAATAAATACGAACAATGATATTATAAAACTAGTACAAACAATCCAAACATAAATCACCTGATGTAGAAAACAGAGACAATCCATGTAAATAATAAAAATATAAAGATATCATAATTAAAAATGGATATTATTAAGGTCATGAATTATGTGATTAAAATATCCATGTTTTTGTTACATGATATGAATGTTTGTTTGAGGAATTCAAGAAATGAGGGAAGGGTTTTTATCTTAATTTCCTCTCTTTATTAAAAGTTTGGTATTATACATCTAATTTAATTATTATAGTGTATATACTTTGTATTTGATATATAATATCATCAATTATCTTTCAATAGTGTAATTTGAAGTTAAATTACAATACCTCCCTTTCAAGGGGTTATGATTTAACTTTTTCTAAATTAATTAGGGTTTTGTTGGCCTCAAATACGATTCATTGAGAGATAATACACATCTTGCACCATGTTTACTTTATGTGGTTTATTTACTACCAATGTATGTATTTTTATATTAATCATTTTATGTCATGGGATTTACTATATGAGTCATTTTCCCTTATCCAAGAGGATGTTGATTCAATTTTTTTCAGTACAATGATTTTTTGGTAACTCATTTTTTAATTGTTGATTTATGATCATTCACATATTTTTATTTAATATATGTTTGGTACATTCTACATTTTGATTTTCTTATGTTTCATTATCTCATTATTTCTGCATAAATACTGTTATACCACATAAACCCTTTGAAAAATATTTATCAAATGTTGGGACATGTTCTTTAGAAACCATCTAGATTAATTATATGGATGGATTATTATAATGTTATTCCAAAATTGACTTTTTTGTATAGTCGTTTTTCAATAAAATTTGAACATCACATTTTATAGAACTCATATTTAGTGATATTCACTAATAAATTATCATATTCTATTTACATGGTGAAAATTATTGGCATACTGTATATTATTATCCCGTTACAGAAGATTATTTTCTTGTGGACTATACTTTGTTTAACAATACTCCTTCATCCCCCATATGGATTATGTCCATGTTGTTTTCATAGAGAAAATTATTGGAATTTCAATATGGATGATTATTGGAAAAATTAAAATTTATTATCTGTACAGACAACTTATTTCCTCTGATGGGTTATAATAATTTTATCCTTTATATTGACATGGGGGAAAGTATTTGTGTTTCATATAATATTATTCCATTACAGCTGATTTTTAGCATGTTGACTATGTGATTTTTGACCACCAAAATTTTCACTCTAAATGGGATATGATATTGTTATTCCTTTATTAACAAGGGTAAAATTGTTGAAATTCTTGATGATTATTGTGTTTTAACATAGGTTGATCATGTATTTATCATCCATATTTTTTATTATATATATAACAATGTTTTTAATAAATAAATTGTTCCTTAGGGAATGGTATGAAATGACTTTTTTGACTTCTATAGGGAATTCAGTGGACATTATTACGTGGTGAGTGGGGGGAAAATTATATATCCTATCGATGCGTCAACATGTATCATGAGACAAAACATGTTTGGGTATTTGGTGCATGGATTCCCAATTTAGTAAGATGTTTTGAATGTGGTTGCAAAAACAAGTTAATGGATTAGAATAACGTATTTATTGATGGATTTTTATGTATGAAATTATTGATTTCAACTGTATAAGTCTATTTTTATTTTAATCCATGTTTTTATTTATTTTAATCGATATAGTATGCTCCTAGTTTCATATTGATTATGGCTTCATATTGAATATCAATTCATGAAAAACTATTTATGATATGTTTATTCCATGATTGAATAAGTTTTATTTTTTACCATAATAATTATTTGATATCACCCCTTCTTATGTCTCCATTTCATCTATTTAGGAAGAAAATTAGTACAAACCACATTTGTAGAAGTATAGTACATATTGATGAAACTATGGGTGATTTCGAACAGTAATTCTGGAATAAGTAATATCTTATATAGTGAAAAAAAGTATACTTGATACAAATATCATGGTATTTATTAGCTTTTGATATTTCCTAATTATTTGAATTATTAAACCTAAAACATTCCTTCAAATATCAGTGATGAAATAATTGTTATTGATTTTTTAATTATGGATAGTTATATCCTAGAGATTATAGCTAATATCCAATTTAATATGAAATGTATGTGCTTTGGGTACCATATTAGAGAGTGTGGGTCTGGGGTATCACACAAATAGTAGGAAATTTTTCAATAAGAATGAAAACAATGTTATGTCTTACAGAATTATGATATTGAACTGAAGCTGAAGCCAAAACACCAGTCTTTATAGAGTATTTCTCTTAACACTTTCAATTTTCATTTCCCCAAAACTGTAAATAAAAAGTATTATTCCATCAATTATAATTCAATATCATTTATAATTTCACTATATAAACCCTTCACTAGTGGTTTTCCATAAACTCCCCCAATACTCCCCAAAATTAAATACCCATTGATTATAAATTTCTAAACATTTGGGGTGAAGTTACAATTAATATACCATATTAATATTATGAAATATATTTACCCTTCATTCATACTTTTATATTTGGAATTGAAATAATTTTTATTTAGTTACATGGTTTATATTATTCATTTATAAATTTTATAACACTATATTTTTTAATTAAACAATAATACTATGAAAAATATAAATTTAAAGAATATTTTTTCATATAAAAAATGGAATATTATATTATTCCACATTAAAATTTCATCATAATATTTTTAATTGAAACCCCTAAATGAAACATAAATGAGGATACTTTTATTTCATTTCATACTTAGGTTCCCTTGATTTCTCTTATTGTAAATTATTCCTCAATAGTTCTTTGAAATAGAGGGTCATCTTATTTTTTAGCATTTAATATCTATGGTCGAAAATCTTCACTAGCTGCTCATCATAATAGAGACAATTTTCTAATTTTTACACCCATTAATTCCAAAAATTTGATGGATCAATTTTGAGATGAAATATTTTTACTCTACGCTATCAAATCATGTTTTTAAAAATAAAAACCGCTAATTTAAAAGGTTTTACTTTACTACCATAATATTTATAAAGATTCTAAGAATGTTTTTTCAGAAAATATTTTTATAGATATAGAAGAAACTATTCATCAAATGAATATTCCTAATTGAACATACATTAATTCGATATATTTGATGTATTCACGGGGTAATAGTTTTATGATGTCAATAAGATGATGTATAAAAAAGTCACACCAAATGATGTTATAAAAATTATACCAGTGAAATATCATCATATGGAGGCAGACATGATTTGTGGAGGAAAATTTTTATTTTAATACTTGAAAATACTATTATATTCCACTAAATAAAAATAATAATTCGAATGGTTAAAAAATATATATAATGTATCGGTACAGATTTTGGAAATTAAATGACAATATGTGATGAACCTTTCCATGCGATGACTTGGTTTTCTGATGTTTATGGAACCAAATCCTAAGAATGAAAAATATGACCTTTGAATAAATTACAATAAATATAAACTAAATTCAATGTGAGGGAAGAATTTTCAAGTACATGTTTATTATTATTAATAATCAAATATCTATAGTTTCTATGAATAGTTTGAAACATCTTCTTATGAGTGAACAACAAAATGTATTTATTTAAATATGTTTTCTTAAGGAATCTGTTTGTGAGGAATTTTTTAAAATTATTAATCTTTCTAAATTTATAATTGAAAATTTTAATACATTTATGTTTGATATATTTCATGGTAAGAGAGACAAATATTTTTTTCCAATCATTCTAACATGGGATTCGTGGAGATAAAGACACAAAATTTGTCTCCAAACTACTGATCAGGGACTCCCATGTGGGGAAGGAATACCTAGTGATATGGTGATAAATCATGTATATCTTGAGTTTTCTTAAGATTTCCTTTATAATGAAGGATATTTCATGTAACCTTTTATTATAATGTTTTAGTAAGTTTTCACATATATACTTTATACACTTTTATTATATCTTTTCTTTAAGTGTTTATTCTGACTATTCATGTAGAAAGGAAAGTATATATTTTTTTATAAACATTTTATAAACACTAATATTTTTAATTATATCAATAAAAGAGTTTAGCCTATTACATTATTATATATTTTATAGAATATTTTTATGAAATATAATCTTAAATAGGTTATGTAAATTGTGCTTTTAATTTTATAAACTATAATTTACCCCCCTTTTGTAACTGTTTCATACTCTTTTTATCCTTTATTTTGTATCAGA
The DNA here is from genome assembly GCA_963277665.1 of Viscum album. Lineage (NCBI taxonomy): Eukaryota > Viridiplantae > Streptophyta > Magnoliopsida > Santalales > Viscaceae > Viscum > Viscum album. The sequence goes on from OY728152.1 coordinate 1,933,966,718, forward strand.
GTAGGATATACATCTATATTTACTATTTTATATTTTTGATAAACAGATGCATTTTATTTCATATAAGGGTTTTGTTATATCATTTTTAGGAAATAATATATTTTTTAGGATATTTGTTTTCTCATTTTACACATTTTTTAACTTGAATCCAGGAACAACATCAATTTCTGATGGTGCTAGTTATGGATATTGGAGAGGAATAATGTAGTCCTCAATTATAAGAATTGGAGACGAAAACAATAATATACTTTATGGAGATTATAATATTCATGAGAGTGAAGTGACTAACATTACTAGAGAATAAATGTTGGAATATCAACTCAAATGTTGAGTAAGAAAGAATCAAATTTTCTCTAGGATAAGAAATATTTATATCAAAATTTCATTATGTGACACTATGGATAATATTTTTAATAAATTAGAAGTTACACACATTGTAACTAAAAATTATCTAGAAAAGTGAAGTGCAATGTTCATATCTGATTATAGAGATAATTATTTTCTTCCCGGAGATTCAATAGTAAAAAGGCATCAAATGTTATGGAATATTTTTAATAGTCTTTAATTCCATTCAGATAAATACTTAAATAAAGATAATTAGGTTCCAAATACTTTTTATATAATAAAAAATGAATGTTAATCTAAAAGAACATAATTATGTGATACTAAATATATTAAAAATATTTGATTGGGGTATATCATTATAAATATCATTCAGTATGTGGAATGATTGAAAAGAGATTCATAAAAAGGATAAATAACTAATGAAAAATTTAAATATTTATTTGATAAAGAGAACATCTAAAAAAGTTTCCTAATATTTGAAAACTTATAAAGTATTGCTTGACATAGAATATAGTTCAACTAAAAAGGTGAAAATAAATTTTATTATCTTTTAAAGAATGAGAAAAAATTATTGTAATGAAATATTTCTATTATATAGGCAAGAAAATTTTTAAATATAGAAGTAATAAGAAATAAACTTCAAATATGATTATATATTAATTCAAAAATACAAGACATATATATCTTGATTATCCTAGACTATTGAAGAATTGTAACAAGGATAGAAATGCCACAATGTTTTATGACAAAAAATGTCAGAAAATTGTAATTATTTCTGAAACATGTAGTGAATATAGAGGGTATAGTTCTTCATAATTTACTTTTAAAAATAGTAGTGCAAATAAAAAATATATATTTATTTATTGAAATTACATAGATCAACAATTTCATTATATATAACGTATCTGATGAATCCATAAAAAATTTATATTTGAATGAAAGTTATCCAGATTAAGATAATGAAAATAATTCAACATTTTCATAAGAATGATAAGATACTTTATCTGTAGAATTTGATACATTACCATGTTATGAAAAAGCCTCTATATTTTCCACATTACATAAAATAAAAAATACCAATGTTTCTAAAAACTATGATAAAGATAAGGTAAAACTCACTAAATAAAATTATATAATTTCAAAACCTCTCTAAATATTTCAAATCATTATATTGATTTAGAAATTAAAAAACTATTCTTTAACTGCTGAAAATAATAATTTGATTCTTAAAATAAATTCTAAAATGCTTAGTTTGAAGAAAACTACTAACACATTTTACATCCATGATGTAATATTATATAAAATGTATAGATAATTGAAACCCATTATAAATAAATTTGTGATTGGGTTTAAAAACTAAAAATTAAATTTCCAAAAAAAATTGTTACTAATGTTTATCCCTTATGTATAAAATATATGATTTATGCAAACATGAATAACAAATTATTTCTGAATAAGGTTCAATATTTTGGTTTCTAGAAGTCATACATTTTTTTATAATTGGAAGTAGTACTACATAGGGATTCTAGACGGATGTGGATCCCTAACGATTTATTTTCTAATTATACTAGACCCAATAATGTTTGGGAAACAATATATTATCCATTTTATTCCAAAAATCACAAAATTACCAACATCAAATATATTTGTCACATGGAAAGTTGATGTTTTTTATATATAACTAGAAATAAAACAAAATTCATAATATTATCCAAATAAAAGCCGTAAATATATCATTTTGTGGTAATTATAAAGGATAGATACATGAAATATTTTAAATTATTCTTGTTGGAAAATATTTTATTTCAAATATTTTATTTGTTTTAGGACAACATTATAATATGTCAATTATTTGATGAATGATACCTTATCAACATCACCAATGATAAATGTAATATCCTAAGTTCAAAATATAAATTTATATTATCTGTAATCCAATATAAGAATTTTTATACACTTAAATTTGATAATGATAGAATATATGATATATATTGACTTACTGTAATAGAGGATAAATCATGGTTGGGGAATAAAATGTTAGAACAATATAATGTTGGATCTTTATCCAAACATTCTATTTAAGGGAAAGTTAGATATTTACTAGAGATTTTTATTAATTATTCTAAAATATTTGATCCTTGTCAGTTTAGAAAGAATCATAATTACATATTTAAAAATATTAGTGAATATTATATGAAACTTCTCAGAACCTAGATGGCGTCATCAAAATTGTATAGTTGAATGAAGAAATACAATTCTTTAGTAAATTACTAGAAATGTTTTGTTTTAATACTTAATTACTAAAAAATATTGGATGAATCTATCAATACATTCTATTACACTATAGATTGAGTTTTACTTAGATAATTTATTTATAAAATTAATTATGAGTTATATATTGGAATTAGTCCCAAACTATCATACTTATTATTTTTTGGATGTAAGGTGTTCATTATAAATATTAATGATAATTTTTATTAATTTTGACTAAAATATGATGAAGGAATTTTTCTTCTCTATTCCACAGCATGTAACAATTATAGCATTTTCAATAAAATTACATGTACTATTGGTGAAATAGTGAATGCGAAGTTTGATGAAATATACCATTTTATTTTTCAAAACATATAAATAGATATCTATGGATGATTTTACTAAAATGGATTTTCAAACCATGTGGAAATCACTACATATGGATGAATAAAAATGAACTTTTTTCTGATGTTATACTTCTATAAGACACTCAACCTATTTTCGAATAACAATGTTTTATAAACTCATGAAACCAAATGATCATATAGAATCATCTTATTGATAATATTATGGGCGGGGTAGGTTACCAAGTCGAAGCACAATGTTTGATATGAAATTAATGGGATCATTGTGTATTTGTATCACAATTTGAACCTAATACTCATAATGAGGATTTAGGAGATAATGATAAGATAAAGGTTATGTCGGATAAACTCAATGAATTTTAAAGGAACCAAGTTTGGACTTTGGTAAATCGTCCTAAGGGTTTTCTTATAATTGAAGTAAAATGAGTATTTCATAATAGACATGAAGAAAATGGAATAATTTTTATAAATAAGTAAATTATTACTGAAAATGGTTATAATCACCAAGAAGGAAAAAATTATACTGAAACTTTTTATCCTATTACTGCACTTGAATCTATTTTTATTCTCTAATTATATATATAATTCTTAGATTTAACACTTTATCCAATGGATGTGATGTGTTTTTTGCTAATAGATATGTATAGTAGGATGAATTGGTATAAAACCCTACTAGTTTTTAAATCAAAAGAAGCTCCAAATAATTTATTTAGACTCAAAAATGATCTCGATGTACATAAACAATCCTCAAGTGCATGTTTTTAGAGACATAGTGTATTTTTTAAAAAAATATTTATGGAGTCGTAGATCCAACTTTTTAAAAAACATTTTAATGAAACCGTTATTATTTAAATTTATACTAATTAAATTTAAATTTGGATCAATTCAAAAAAAATCCATCAAATTCCTTTGTAGATCTTATTAATTTAGAGTATTAAATGAAAATAATGAAGAACTTTACATTTTTTGTAGGATTTAAGATTTCTCAAAAACCAAATAGAAATTTTATTTCTCCACAAAATCTTATAAAATATATTTTATAAAATTGGATATGAAAAATCTAATAGTATTAGTACTCTTATCAGAACATAAAAAAAAGTTAGATTTTGTAACACTATGAATTATCTCGATCAAAAAACTTTTAGAGGGGTGATTGGGAGTATACTATACCTTATAGATATTTGTAACCACAAAATTTTTGTTATGAATGTTTGTGATATTTCAATAAAATATCAAAGGGTACTATATAAAATCTATTAAAACATTTTTTACCTCAATGGAACTATTGATCATTCTTTTTTTCGAAATGACTTTGAACAAAAAATTGTATCAAATTATGATTTTAGGGGATTAAACATTATAGAAAAATTATATTTAAAAAGATTTATTACATATGATATTATTTATCTTCGTGTTATTTTATGAGAGAACATTTAATAGTTCTTTCCACTACGAAAGATGAATATGTTGTTGCTAAATTTATTATGCTTAACTTTTGTGGATGGAGAACGAAATCACTAAATTTGGCTTCAGTTTTGGTAAACCTATATTTTTATGATTACACAATATAGATAGATTTTATTAAAATCCAAACACATCGATCATAGAAAAATAAAATATACATAAATCATAGTTTCCATCCAGATCAAACACAAAAAAGTCTTATCTTTTTATAATTAATTAGAACCTGAGATCCAATTTATGATATTTTTAAAAAACCTGAAAATTATAATATCATTCCATATATTAAATATAATACTATAATTTTTAACATATAATTATCATTCATATATACATCTAGTTTACTTATCTCATTACTGTAAAAAAAAATTAAAAAAATTGAGAATATTTTTACTATAGTTTTAAATATATTGTTTGGTCTCCATGAAAATGTTTCCCAATGTGTTCTTATTGGAATAAAATTCCATGGAAAATTTTCATAAAACAATTTCAAAAAATTCATTAATAAAAACATTTCATAAATTGTTTTTATTAAAATTATATCTTAAAACATCCTAGAATAATTTTTTAAAACAAGAAGTTACAATCATCATAAAAACATTTTTCAATAAAGATTATAATATTTTTCTCTGTAAAGAAATTTTTCCATCATTTTTTTATTCAATCTAGTGTTATCTTCTTTTTATACAAATTAGTTTTTTATGAAATGTATTTATAATTTTTTTTAGAAATTATAGTTTTAATGGTAAACATTTCTATCTAATAACAAATGTATCATTTTAGAAAAACAACATTTGGAGTTCTGTTAAATATTTTTTAATATATTTATAGACTTTTAAACCATTTACCTAAAAGTGAGTTTTATCATAGTCCACTACATCAAGATAAGATGAATAATCAATCACGTTGAATTTATTTAAAGGATATGCAGGTCACCACCTCTTTACATCCAAGGGTATCTGGAGAAGAACCTTCACCATTTGAATCTATGTTCATCCAATTGTTTTTTGTTCACCTATTTATAATCTCTCTCAAAATAATAAAAATGTATTAATTAAGTGATTTATTAGGACAACTGGATATAAAATAGCGGTTTAATCAATGAATATGGAATGATAAATATGACTCCTTGTTAAAGTCAGCCATATTTTTTCAATGATGGGAATCCATTTATGTTTGAACAGAATATTTTGACTCACAATTTCAATAGATATTCATAAAATTATATTCATTAGCCTAGTTCAATGAAATATTGAATCTAAAATTTGCGACTTTTATTAATTTTGGAGAGCAACATAAGTTGAATATCTATCATGTAGCTGAGTTGGTTGGAATTTTCTTGAAGTGGATGAAAATATTTTTACTCACAAACTACCTAAAAAATTTAATAGTTTCTTAATGTCTACAGATAATACATTATAATATGGGGCTTAAAAAGGTATTGATAGTACATAACCTATCTCTGGATTCTAGAATCATGGATTTATGGGTTCAAAATTCTCTCATTACATGTAAAGAGAACATTGATTCCAAGAAATGAAAATAATTTTTTTATTACACATCCTTTAAATCATGAGGAGAATTAATTTGGTGAAGTAAAAAATTTATTTTCATTGAGGTTATAAAACAAGGTACTACAATGTTTAATATTTTATTATACCATGTTTACCGTGAAACATTATTTTTTATCTTTATATAAGTTCATAACATTAATAATGAATTAACATCTATAAGGGAAAAGGCTTCCTACATTAGTGAGAAAACTATAATGAAAATGAGACATGTGTGTGTACCTTATCTAATGAAATTTGATGATAAGTCGATAATGTAGTTTATATTATGCAAATAGATAAACTAATTGAAAAAATTATTGGTAAAATGTATGATGGATAAAACTCATATCCATTTATAAAATTTAATAAAATTATTCAAAAAAGTGGAAGTTTAAATGAATGGACATGTTACATTTTTTCCTCCTTTATCTATTGTTCAATAAGAATAACTATAGTTCTATCAATTGGAAGGAAAATCAACTCATCTTTAATATGAATCAATGTCTCTTTAATTGGATAAATAAAAAAAGCAGTTTTTTAAAATAGTTTATAAGAAAATGTTCAAAATGAATATGAAATTCTTAAAAAAGAAAACGAAGACACATAGATTGTGAAATAATTAGAATAAATCCTTAATTTTGAAGAGATTGAAGTTGGGGATTTTATTTATATTTTAAAGCTATCTTATAAAGATGAAAATCTTATTGAATTAGGAAAATATGAATCTTCTAATAATGATTTTTTCAATTTGAGACAAAGTAATCATACAAAACTTTATCTGATAATTTTTTAATGTAATTGAGATTCATAAATCTCAATATATTTAAAATGAAGAAGAAGAACCTGCAAACCACTATATCCAATAGTTCCTTCATTTTTCAGTGATTTTACAAATTCATATCCATGTATAAGTTCTTATATAATTTTATTGGGAATGAACTAATTAAAAAAAGTAATAAAATTTGTCATGAACAAGACTATGATATCATCTGACCCGACACCGAAACTGGTCCACGGTATGGCCCGAAGGGCCTCCCCGATCCCCATAGGCAAGAAAATAATACTAAGAATCAAATATCTTCCAGATGGGAATGATTTTATCCCAAATAAAAAAGGATTAAATATATATTATCTGAACAATCAAATAACCAATAATCGATTCTCAAATAAATATAAATAAATATATTTAGTTACAAGTTACATCGATTAAGAAACAAAACTAAAATGGAAACAAGTACAAATTAAAATTAAACTACTATCAATAAGGTCTCCACGTGACCCCCTGGTCACCTCCAACCACAATACCAAACAGCTCCATGAGTCAACTAAAACCATAGAAACATGAACAATAAGATAAACCATCAAAATATATTGGGTCTACCAGCACCGAATGGTAAAATTACTGTGTGATCTAGATATCTCGGTAGGAAATCATCATAGAATACATGTGTTTCCTTTCCCAAAATAGTCCATTAACACTAGTTCGATATATAGTTATAAAAATATGGTTTTTCAAATTTTAATAAACAATACCATCATCCGAATTTAAAATCCAACACATTCCACAAAGCATTTCCATAATGGATCACAATTTTATAAACAAAAACTAAAACGAGGGATACCAGGGGTGTGTTGAAAAAAAAATTAAGTAGTGAAAGCATGAAACTAATGCAAAAAAAAGTATACAACAAATAAAAATAATATCCATTTGAAATAATAAAAATCCCTAGAAGACCCATACATACTCGGGTTAGAACCACCCTCAAATATATGGTAAATCCCCCCATGTATATAACCATCTGGCCACCCTCACGGGCCTTCCCAGTGGCACAACCCTCCTGGCCGAACAACAAATCCAGGGGGTACCAACCCGCCTAATCATGGTTGGAATGATACCATCACTCTATCATATAAAAAAACCCAGTAAAACAATGAAATCGTATACTATTTAGGGGGGATCCCTCGGACATGTGACTCCCCTTACCTACCGCCTCCACACCTGCCTAACCCAAATATGGACACCACTATTTGATAACCCATAAAAGGAGATCCCATAAAAACTGGTTCCCCACACACACACACAGATATATATATATATATATATATATAACATCTTAAAATGTTGCAACTGGGACTTCACATGATATAAAAATCCAAAACATTTCATAAAACACATTAAATCTCTAATAGGGTGCTCACATTTACTGAACCAAACTCTTTTCTAAAATCAACACAACATCACATCCAAAATTACAATGCCAAATAGGACTTCAATATTATCAAAACCAAATATTTCAAAATTTTCCATACCATTTCCGAAATACCACTTTCAAATACATGATTCCCAACAAGACTTAACATTTTAAATCCAACTCCATTTCCAAAACCATTTCAAAACCATGCTGAAACAAACATGATATAATCTAAAATTCCTAACAGGATTATGTAGAATATAGATACCAAACACTTTTCTATGTACCAAATATGAGGCCCTAACTGTAAGCATTACATAATATTGAGTTAATTCATGATTTCACATTGAGTATATTTTTAGGTTTATAGATTTATAGAATTATTCCATAACTATTACATAAAGAACCCTATAAATAAATAGTGGATACTTCCAATAGTATAAAGTTATTCCATAACATATATAATTTTAAAAAGAAACATGGTTTCTTTTCATGTTTAAAAAACACAAATTTTTCTTGATTCTACCCTTGACTCTATTCTCCCTTAAATCCAAGGTAAATATTGAAAAACATGGGATGAGCATAAAACGATGAGTAAAAGAAAAAAATTAATAAATCCATTTGTCTAGTTAAAACATGGTAAAACATTTAATGTTCTTTTTGTGGATGAAACAAAAAAATCACATGATTAACCCTCATACTTTTTTCTCAGATAAATACACTAAATCCAACATTAAGAAGTTAAAACACCTTTAGGTGAATTAGAGAATCATATACATAAAACCCTTTGAAACCTATTTCAATTGGAATAACCATATGGTATACTTCCAAATTATAGATCTTTAATGGGGATCACCCTTATTATAATATATATCGGTCTCAACAATGAGTTATAAGGGGAATCAACCCTTCATATAAGAAATAATAGGCCCAATCCGGAGCTATATTGGGGCACAACACTTTGTATGAGCGTTTTTAGGCTCAGTCATGAGATATAATTGGGTTCAAAACTTTGTATAAGCTTTATCCGTCTCACTTGTTTTATATAATTCTCATGTACCATTTCAAAAACACATTCATCACACAACCCTTTTGAAAAACTCTTATAATACCATATGAAAAACATTCTCATATAAAAAATGATTTCTATTTAAGAAACAATTTTCAATACCAAGATAACCACATAATGGATTTCATTTCCTTTTAAAATACATAAAGTATTATAGAGGAATCCAAATATCAAATAATTGTTACGGGGGAAGTGAAGCCATCGTCATCGTATACATTAAAACAAAAAACATTCCTCTTGTTGTATTGTAATGAAAGTAAAATGATTTGTATAAAAAGTTTCCATTTTGAAAACTTTTAATTTAAATTAAATATAGATATAAAATATCTTCTATAATTATTTTTATATCCATATGAATAAATATATAAATTATTATCATGAAGAAAAAGATTAGATAATTAAATCCTTAAACGGTCAAGGGGTCCCTTTCCACTTTGAACTGTTATATCATAATATACATGAATTAGTACATTTAAAAAAATAATAAATAACATTTTTATAGATAAAATATTTATATTAAATGTCATTTTGGCTGTATATTCTTTTTATTAATGAATAAATGTTAATACTATCAAGAAATGCCTTATTGAACGAAGATTGAGATGAAATCCCCTACCTCTGGAATAAAATGTCTTGGATGTTCTATGTCATCTGAAATAAAAAACATTGGTTAATTAATTCTTAATTTATAACCTTTTTAATTTTAATAATTACATTTCTACCACTTATTATCATTTATAACAATTAAATAATTATTTGTGTTCATATCAGACATTTTGTTGATATTAGAGGGTTGAGGAAAAAAACATGGTATGATGTCAACAGTCTATGTGATCACAAGTAAATCATATAAATAATGAAATTCAAGAAATAATAATAAAATTTATACATCAATTATACTTTTCAAATAAATACATTCAATTAATGTACAAAAAATGTACAGTGTTATAATAATTGAGACGGTAGGTTGTACGTACGCATGAGTAACGTTTTCATTTTTAATTGATCACTATGGAAATAAGGTAATAGTTATTTTAACTTTAAATAATTATAAAATTATTATTAAAATAATAATAATAATTTAAAAATACTTACATATATCGTACATGTGATGTGGTGAAGAAAAATCATTCGCATCGCTTCATGGATTTTAAAGTTCACACGTATGCACGAATGACAATATCCTTTTTATGTGCATGGAAAGCAAGAAAATAACTAAAATATTATTATTTTAAAATGATAAATATTTATTTAATATTATATATAAATAATGTTTCCATCCTTATAACCAGTCTTGATAGATGGTAATGAAAGATGAACTATACTGGTTTGTGAGGCGGTTGTCTAACGTACATGCAAACAAATTATTAATTTCCCAATTGATGTAATTTGAGACGAATTTAGGTGATGATATAAATATATTAACATATATTTATATTGAGGACACTGGAGTAATTATGTAACACCCCAGGTAAATAAAAAATATGACATCTTTATATTTATCCATATTTGTGAATAAAATATTAATATTACTTTAAAGGGGATGCTATGCTCGATGGAGTACCCAATATGCAACAACGAGTTTCTTGGGAATCTTACGTTGCACTCTAATAATAAAATAATAATATTTTATATGGCAGTTAACGTCTAGCCGTTGTAATGGCGAGAATGAATAGAACTAACTACAAAATGATTATATATGTTTGTCAAATAGTTTTACTTTTTATAATAAATGTTAGAGAATTAAAAATACGAATGAATCCAATTTTAAGCGTAAACATTCTAATATTCTTTAAAAGGTAGATTAAATTCCTTTTGATGGCGAACCTATTTTACATCCACTTTTTGAAAATATTATGTGTTATATTTGAAAAACTAAAACTCTTCTTTAGAATCGGGACATCAAAATTTACTTTGTGTAAATTTTTGGTATTTTTCCAAAAAAGTTCAATTTTTAATGAATAGTGAAAAATGTTGTATTTTAATTCAAAACCTCTTTTTAATCTAATTTATTTATATTATTAGATTATATTTTGAATTGGTTTTAAAGTTAAATTAGAATATATTTTTACCATTTAATAAAATAGTGGTCGTTGGAATGAATTTCACATTGAAATTGGACTTAAACTAGTGTCAATCATTTGATACTTATTGTTTCATAAAAACACGCTATTTGCTCTGACAGCGGGAATTAATTATTAACATAATTAATGCAACTAATATGTTTTTAATTTTTTAAAATAGACATCATTTTTGAATTTGGAATATCAAATATATCTTAGGGTGAAGTTTTGGTACTTTTCTGAAAAACTTCAATTTTTGATGAATAGTGAAACCACTAAGTGGTACTTATAAAAACTGATTTTCTGTTTAAATGAAATTTTGCCGTCTTTGTGTTTTGAATTTCAAAAATCCTACATACATGGTTGTCATTAAGAATTAAAATGTGGTTCAATGGGATTAAAATAATTTTTTTTGTGAATAGTAACTTATTAAGTTTTTAATCGCGATTAAAGGTAATTAGTGTAGTTTAAGATAAGAATAATGTCTTAATAAACTTTAATGACCTAGACACATGTCCTACCCTTATTGGATGTGTCATGGCCGACCAATAAAATCCATGGGTCAACATGGGGACTCCATGGAGCCACTTTGGTTGGAAAATGACATAAATATCTTTTTATTTAATGTTAAAGTAAAAAAGACACAAACATGAAATGTTTTACTAAAACAATTTTTACATGGGTTTATACAAGTCATATTTTTTGCTATAAATATTCATTGGAAAGAAAAAAATATTTCCTACATCATAGTATTTTTTTATAATTTTTAGACATTATATAAATTAAATTATTTATGACATCATGATGATGCAGCGATGACCTCATTATTTAACGATTTAAATAAAATGGAATGATAATGTAATATATAAGACCTAAACAGGTACAAAACCTATTGTATGAGTGTATTTAGAACCCATATCACATTATAATCGAAATAAATCAATGTGGGACCTTTAAAATCCGAATCTCTTTTGAAAATAAAGTAACATTTTGTAACTTTACAAGAGTGCCCCTCCTCTCCTCTTATAAAAGGCCACCATCTCTACCTCCTTCCCCACACTCCCAAAGCCTTTTTCTCGGCAAAAACCTGCCTATTTTATCTCTCCACTTCCCTCTCTTACTCCTTTAAGCCTCACTTTGGGAAGAAGTCTTCCCATGTAAGCCTTTGAGCTCAAACCAAAGGGAGTTACCCGATTTTAAGGTAATGTCTTCACTTGAGTCCTTTTGTTTTATTTTTCTTCTCCAACCCCCTAAACTCTTTTTATTAATTTATTTTGTAACAAATACAGTATCTTCAATATACTAGGATGTTTTTATTATAAGGTTTCGAGCTACACTTACACACACCTACATCTAATGGATAAAGAACATACTATTTCTGTGGATGGAAAATTTCGGCCTCCCGAAACGATGATTGTTCAACAGTATTCTAACACCGTCAAAGGTGGCCATTAAGATGACACTATATTTATATATGATATCTAATATGTTTATGTTTTACTTAAGATTCTGTATTTTTCTTTTATGGCATACCTTTATGGTTTCCATTATGGGTAAACATGATATCTTCATTTAAGGATGTGCGGACTACCGCCCCCTCAAAGTGATTTGATTCGTTAATACCATATGTGGTACGTTTAAAGGATATATTTAATGATATTATATATGATACCATAATGTAATTAAAATACTATTATGTACCATTTAGTTTTAAATCCATTAATATGATAAAGAAATGAAAGTAGCGTTCATGCGTACGTACGGCTTTCCGTCTCCATGAACGGTGCATTTCATTTCTTATCCCCAAATGTAATGTACTATTATAAGTACATATTTATAATGGATATATATAATTTATGTTACATATAAATGATGAATAAAATTAAGGAATTAAAATATACATACCTCTCATTTAGTTTTAATTCCATTAATATGACAAAGAAATGAAAGTAGCGTTCATGCGTACGTACGGCTTACCGTCTCCATGAACGGTGCATTTTCATTTCTTACCTATAAATGATTATGTAATATTATAAATACATGTATATGATGGATATATATGATATATATGATATATACATCATGAATACAATTCTGGATATAATGAACCTTTGACCACATGAACAACAAGTAATTATAAGAAGTTCACTTTCGACTTAAGAACCAATTATCGACAAAACAAACATTATTAACTTAAATGATTACATAATGTCTATGACATGGTAATAAGTGATATAAAAGAAATAATGAACTTTAAAAAGGTTATTAAGGAATTATAAATTAACTCAAGTTCGTTATTCAGGAGATTAAAGAACGATCGAGTCAAGTCGGACCCGAGGTAAGCGATCCTACTCCTCTCTTTCTTTTTAAGTACACTCTTTTATGTCATTCCTTTTAAGCTCATATTTCTTATGATTGGGATGTTCTTTTATATTACTATTACTTTAATTTTTATGTTCATATGATGAGAGACCCCATTCTCTCTCATCAATCCATTTTGGAAGTTTTGAGTGGCGTCGTTAGGCTGCCGAATTTTTGTAAGAGATTTAACCCCTCTCTTTCTTTTTAAGAACTCTTCTTTATGTCACTTCTTTTAAGATACTTTTTTTATGTTGGGGGATGTTCTTTTATATTCCTATTTCTGTAAAATTTATGTTAATATGATTAGAGACCCTATTTGATCTCATCAATCCATTTTTGAAGCGCTGTTAGGCTGCCGAGTTTTCAAAAGCGATTTTTCATCTCACTTTTATTCCCGTGAGATTTATGCTACATTTGCCACAATTTCCTTTGAGTGGTGTATGTACTGACCATTATAATACACTTTGTGTAGTATAATTTCATTTATGGGTATTCACATCCTCATTGTATGACCCTTCTTCCATGGGGTGTACGTTTCGAAAGATACCCACCTCGGTAAGGGGACCTTTCACCCTCCTTTTTTTAAAAGACTTCTTTTGTTATGTCTTTTAATGAACATACTATTATGTTGGGATATGTTCTTATATATCTTTATTTTTGTAAATTTAATGTCCAAGTGATGAGACCCCCTTTATCTCTCTCATCAACCCTTTTTTTGAAATTTTATGTGACGCCGTTAGGCTGTCGAATTTTACCAAGGGAACTTCTTAACCCAATTTTGATTTCTTTGGGTTTAACATGTGGTTATTGAATATGTCATACTTTGAATATGTGTGAGTAACCTTTGATTGTCTTAAACTTAATATCCACTTATATTGTGTGTATTTATATTTTTCACACATAATTATGAGATTGATTTATCCTTAACTTAAGGATAGCTTCTTTATAATGGATTTCATCTCATTTTACATTTCTCTTGAGACTTCATTGTTGTTATGCACCAATTCACTCTTATATGGTGTGTATATTGTCCTTTGACATATTATATCATGAATCCTTTTATTCTCATGATATTATAATGTTCATATTAAATGTTATTCCACTATTATTTGTATTCAAGAGTCTCTCATTTTGTTAAAAACTATTTAACAAAAATATCGTTTTAAATGTTTTAAAGATTTATTATTCTAAATCTTTATCTTTAATTTCCATGTTTTCAAAATGGTTTTCAGTATTTATTTATATGGACATTAATTTTTTAAAATTATAATTCCATTAAAAGCTTCAAAGTGGTATGGGACACTTTGATTCAAAAATCTCTTTTAAATGGTTTTTGAAAATGGATTGATCAATTCAATATCTGGGAATTACTTATTGTGATTGCAAATAAAATGTTGTTATTTAAATGTTTATATTTTCAATATTTTATGTGTAATGATGGTACTTGGTCATTTTACGGGTGGTTACGTGATAAACCATATGACGGGTGGTGCCGTGAATACCAGGACGGGTGGTTACGTTATAACCTCCAATGCATTGGGTATGGAAGTCGGCCATATGGCTATTCCATTAAGTATGTATGGAAGTTGGCCGAATGGCTATTCCATTAAGTGATATGTGTGGAAGTAGACCTTATGGTTATTCCACTTATGTATGTTTATGTACCAAGTTACCTTTATATGTTATGTGATCATTATATGGGTTTTATGGTAATCTTTTGGTTACAGAAGGGTAAGTAATGAACTTTAATTCAGTGAAGAGTTTTTTTACTACTTCATAAAGGTGAAAAGTATTACTTTGATAATTTATACATGCTTTAATTGTTGTTTTGATAAACTAATAGTTTTCATTATTTCTGTATCCCTTACTGAGCTTTTTATTCTCACCCGAAGTTTTTTTTGAAATGTTTTTCACATGAATTAATGTGGAATAGGGTAAAGGATGGGATCATGGGAATGTCATGCTATCTAAAACATGGAAGTAGACATGTTTCTTTTTAAGAGTTTTTAAACTTAGTAGAAGTGTCTACTTTGTAATCTTTTGACATGTAATAGTTATGTTCTAATTCTCTAAAACTCTAAACCTGAAAAGATCCTCAATGTGAATTATACATTTAATTCAATATTAAGTAAGGTTTAAGGCCAGGGATTTATAGTTGGTATCAAAGGTCAGTTTAGATAATTTTAGAGGTTAGGGTATTCTTTAAGCATAAGTGACATGGCCATAATGGTTAGGATTTCAGAAAAAGTCATAGTTTTTAGATAAAGTTACTAAGTAAGTATATATTCTTCATTAGTACATGATGGTTTTATTGTCATACTCACACTGACCATTTCTGGTTTTAATAAATTGCTGGATCTAGGAGGCCCCAAGGTAATGGTGGATGTGAAGGAAACTGTGACAGTTTTCTGAGCGAGCAACTGAATGATATGGGAACTACAATGAGAAATCTTGTGTTTATCCTCAACCAACTATCTGGAGTCACGATTGACCACCTAAACCTTTGTGATTTCTATAAGGCATCATATATGCGAGAAACAAATCCCTACTGAACTACAGGTAATAATCATAAAGGTAAGTGTGTTCAAAAACCTATGTGTCATATATGTGGAAAGAAACACCTAGGAAAATGATTCAAAGGGACAGAAATATGCTATAGATGTGGAAATGAAGGTCATAAAGCAAGAACCTGCCGTGGAAAAAGGAATCATCCAGTTGACTCGAGGAAAGGGAAAGAAGTTCTTTCGAAGGGATCAATTTAATGTTTTAAATGTGGTGTGCATGGTCATTACGTAAACACATGTCCTATGAAGATGTTTCGTGAATGGGATCACCAAGATCGTACAAATGTTCGTTTACCAATACCTAATGCCATTCTGATTGAGGATGAAGAAACTGAAAATGTCCAATCAAAGGTATGGATTATTTCATAACTATTGTTTTCCTATTTTGGAATCTTAGGATATGATTCATGATTTTGTTTATAGGAAAGAAGTATCTCAGAATAAGTTGGAAAGGAATGGTTAATGGATCATGAAGAATGTTGAATGAGTAAGATGTCAACATATAAGGCCTTCAAGAGTTATGGGGAAATTCTTAAGAGTATTAAGTCTCTTTTGATGATGGGGTTACATTAGAAGACTTTTTATAATATGTGTAACCCTGATGTTTAATATATGAAAATTTTATTCAAGGAATAGTTATCTGTACTTTTGTGGACATAGTTATAAAGAACTATTTGGGTTTATATGATCCTTACTTTTGAGGAAATTATGGGTTACTATATGTTATGAAGGAAGTGAAAGCCTTGAGATAAATTGGAGGTTAAATTATGTTATGGTTATTTTTGATGATTTTATCTCTTTTTGGGGAATGATTTGAGAATTGTATATTTTTGTAAAAAGGACAACATGCAGACCGTGTGACAACCCGTCGCGTCGGACAAAGCTGCGGGAATCGAACCCACAACCAAAGTGCAACTGGTATTTATCACCTACCATTGGACTACGTGAATTTTCTGGTTAGTTTGACTGATTATTTTTAGTTAGATGATTTTACGAATTAAGAGTAAGTTGATTTTGGGTTATCTATAGAAATTTATTAACCTATCATGGAGGATATGTTATTAGGTTAATTACTTTTCAATACGAGATATTAAGAGCAACTAATGTTGTTTGGAGATAAATGTTACGATTTAACTTGGAAGACTATGTGACTAAATCCTTCAAATAATTGGGTTTCAATCTTAGTTTGGTTTACATTGAAGAATTTTAGGGACAAATTGATTATCAAATGGTCCTCGTTGAACTCTAGGTTTTGTTGGACAAATTTTTGAGGTTAAGAATAAGTTTTATTTTTATAAAGGGTTATCCTTTTCTGGATTATCTGATCTAGTACTAACCTTTTTTGTTTTGGTTTTGGTTAAAGTCTAAAGACATGGGAAGTATTTAGTTATCTTTTGTGGATTAGGTGATTCTCTAGAAGTTTATTATAGTACACTTAATGTGAACAAGTCTTCCTAAATACTCGTCTTTTGGAGAAAATATGAGTTTGTGTAAGGAATCTAATAAAAGTTGAAAGTCAACATGATAAGTGATCATGTTTCCTTATGAATAAATTCCTCAATAAAAAGTAACTTAACACCAAAATGTTGTCTATTAACTTTTCCTACTGGGGAATCGAATACCGTTTAACCCATCACAAGTTTATGATTTTCTTGTGGTTAACTTTTTCCTAAACATGTTTTCTATCACTCTCCATCTGAACATGACCCTTTTTTTCCTCCATGTCCATATTTTCATACTTGGAATCCTAGTATGGGTTAACTCGGGTGACCTTTGTATTTATCTTTCTTTATTTTAAAGTGATTGTTTTACCGACTCTTGTTCTGCTGTGGGACTTTCAAGGATGTTTCCAAGACCACTTTTAAAATTGCGAGGATGCAATTCCCAAAAGGCGGGAAGGATGTAACACCCTAGGTAAATAAAGAATATGAAATATTTATATTTATCCATATTTTTGAATAAAATATTAATATTACTTTAAAGGGGATGTTATGCTCGATGGTGTACCCAATATGCAACAACGAGTTTCTTGGGAATCTTACGTTGCACTCTAATAATAAAATAATATTATTTTAAATGGTAGTTAACGCCTAGCCGTTGTAATGGCGGGAATGAATAGAACTAACTACAAAATGATTATATATGTTTGTCAAATATTTTTACTTTTTATTCTAAATGTTAGAGAATTAAACATGCGAATGAATCCAATTTTAAGCGTAAACATTTCAATATTCTTTAAAAGGTCGATTAAACGACTTTTGATGGTGAACCTCTTTTAATCCACTTTTTGAAAATATTATGTTTTATATTTGACAAAATAAAACTCTTCTTTATAATTGGGACATCAAAATTTACTCTGTGTAAATTTTTGGTATTTTTCCAAAAAAGTTCAATTTTTAATGAATAGTGAAAAATGTTGTATTTTAATTCAAAACCTCTTTTTAATCTAATTTATTTATATGATTAGATTATCTTTTGAATTAGTTTTAAAGTTAAATTAGAATATATTTTTACCATTTAATACAATAGTGGTCGTTGGAATTAATTTCACTTTGAAATTGAACTTAAACTAGTGTCAATCTTTTGATACTTATTGTTTCATAAAAACACGCTATTTGATCTGACAGCGGGAATTAATTATTAAATTAATTAATGCAACTAATATGTTTTGAATTTTGTAAAATAGAAATCATTTTTGAATTCGGAATATCAAATATATCTTAGGGTGAAGTTTTGGTATTTTTCTGAAAAACTTCAATTTTTGATGAATAGTGAAACCACTAAGTGGTACTTATAAAAACTGATTTTCCATTTAAATGAAATTTTGCCATATTTGTGTTTTGAATTTCAAAAATCCGACATACATGGTTGTCATTAAGAAGTAAAATGTGGTTCAATGGGATTAAAATAATTTTTTGGTGAATAGTAACTTATTAAGTTTTTAATCGCGATTAGAGGTAATTAGTGTAGTTTAAGGTAAAAATAATGTCTTGATAAAATTAAATGACCTAGACACATGTCCTACCCTCATTGGATGTGTCATGGCCGACCAAGAAAATCCATGGGTCGACTTGGGGACCCCATGGAGCCACTTTGGTTGGAAAATGACATAAATATCTTTTTATTTAATGTTAAAGTAAAAATGAAACAAACATGAGATGTTTTACTAAAACAAATTTTACATGGGGTTATAAAAGTCATATTTTTTACTATAAAAATTAATTGGAAAAATAAAAATATTTCCTACATCATAGTATTTTTTTTATAATTTTTAGAAATTAAATAAATTAAATTATTTATGACATCATGATGATGCAGCGATGACCTCATTATTTAACGATTTAAATAAAATGGAAAGATAATGTAATATCTAAGACCAAAACATGTCCAAAACATATTGTATGAGTGGATTTATAACCCTTATCACCTTATCCTCTAAATACATCAATGTGGGACCTTTAAAACCCTAAAATCTTTTTAAAATAAAGTAACATTTTGTAACTTTACAAGAGTGCCCCTCCTCTCCTCTTATAAAAGGCCCCCACCTCTACCTCCTTACCCACACTCCGAAAGCCTTTGGCTCGGCCAGACCCTGCCCATTAGGTCTTTCCACTTCCCTCTCTTACTCCTTGAAACCTCAATTTGGGTATAAGTCTTCCCAAGGAAGCCTTTGAGCTCAAACCAAAGGGAGTTACCTGATTTTAAGGTAATGTCTTCACTTGAGTCCTTTTGTTTTATTTTTCTTATCCAACCCCCTAAACTCTTTTTATTAATTTATTTTCTAACAAATACAGTATCTTCAATATACTAGGATGTTTTTATAAGAAGTTTTCGAGCTACACTTACACACACCTACATCTAATGGATAAAGAACATACTGTTTCTGTGGATGGCGAATTTCTGCCTCCCGAAACGATGATTGTTCATCATTCTTATAACACCTTAAATGGTGGCCATTAAGATGACACTATATTTATATATGATATCTAATATGATTATGTTTTACTAAAGCTTCTGTATTTTTATTTTATGGAATATATTAATTGTTTCTATGATGGGTAAACACGATGTCTTCATTTAAGGAAGTGCAGACTACCGCCCCCTCAAAGTGATTTGATTCGTTAATACCATATGTGGTACGTATAAAGGATATATTTAATGATATTATATATGATACCATACTGGAATTAAAATACTATTACGTATCATTTAGTTTTAATTCCATTAATATGACAAAGAAATGAAAGTACGTTCATGCGTACGTACGGCTTACCGTCTCCATGAACGGTGCATTTCATTTCTTATCCCCAAATGTAATATACTATTATAAGTACTTATTTATAATGTATATATATAATGTATGTTACATATAAATGATGAATATAATTCTGGAATTAAAATATACATACCTCTCATTTAGTTTTAATTCCATTAATATGACAAAGAAATGAAAGTATCGTTCATGCGTACGTACGGGTTACCGTCTCCATGAACGGTGCATTTTCATTTCTTACCTCTAAATGATTATGTAATATTATAAATACATTTATATTCTGTATATATATGATATATATGATATATACATCATGAATACAATTCTGGATATAATGAACCTTTGACCACACGAACAACATGTAATTGTAAGAAGTCCACTTTCGACTTAAGAACCAAGTATAGACAAAACAAACATTATTAACATAAATGATTACATAATGTCTATGACATGGTAATAAGTGATATAAAAGGAATAATGAAATTGAAAAAGGTTCTTAAGGAAGTATAAATTAACTCAAGTATATTATTCAGGAGATTAAAGAACGATCAAGTCATGTCGGACCCGAGGTAAGGGATCCTACTCCTCTCTTTCTTTTTAAGTACACTCTTTTATGTCATTCCTTTTAATCTCGTATTTCTTATGATTGGGATGTTCTTTTATATTACTATTACTGTAATTTTTATGTTCATATGATGAGAGACCCCATTCTCTCTCATCAATCCATTTTGGAGGTTTTGAGTGGCACCGTTAGGTTGCCGAATTTTCGTAAGAGATTTAACCTCTCTCTTTCTTTTTAAGTACTCTTCTTTATGTCACATCTTTTAAGATCCTCTTTGTTATGTTGGGGTATGTTCTTTTATATTCCACTTTCTTTAAACTTTATGTTAATATGATGACAGACCCTATTTGATCTCATCAATCCATTTTTGCGGTGCCATTACGCTGCCGAGTTTTCGTAAGCGATTTCTCATCTCACTTTTATTCCCGTGAGATTTATGCTACATTTTCCACAATTTCATTTGAGTGGTGTATGTACTGCCCATTATTATAAACTTTGTGTAGTATAATTTCATTTATGGGTATTCACATCCTCCTTGTATGACCCTTCTTCCATGGGGTGTACGTTTCGAAAGTTACCCAACTCGGTAAGGGGACCATTCACCCTCCTTTTTTTAAGACTTCTTTTGTTATGTCATTTAATGCACATAATATTATGTTGGGATATGTTCTTCTATATACTTATTTATGATAATTTTAGGTCCAAGTGATGATACCCCCTTTATCTCTCTCATCAACCCTTTTTGTATAATTTCATGTGACGCCGTTAGGCTGTCAAATTTTACAAAGGGAACTTCTTAACCCAATTTCGATTTCATTGGGTTCAACATGTGGTTATTGAATATGTCATCCTTTGAATATGTATGAATAACATTTGATTGTTTTACACATAATATCCACTTATATTGGGTGTATTTATTTTTTTAACACATAATTATGAGATTGATTTATCCTTAATTCAAGGATACCATCTTTATAATGGATTTCATCTCATTTAATATTTCTTTTGAGACTTCATTGTTGTTATGCACCAATTCACTCTTACATGGTGTGTATACTGTAATTTGACATATTATATCATTAATCCTTTTATTCTAATGATTTTATAATGTTCGTATTAAATTTTATTCCGCTGTTATTTGTATTCAAAAGTCTCTCATTTTGTTAAAAACTATTTAACAAAAATATCGTTTTAAATGTTTTAAAGATTTATTATTCTAAATCTTTATATTTAATTTCCATGTTTTCAAAATGGTTTTCAGTATTCATTTATATGGACATTAATGTTTTAAAATTATAATTCCATTAAAATCTTCAAATTGGTATGGGACACTTTGATTCAAAAATCTCTTTTAAATGGTTTTTGAAAGTGGATTGATCAATTCAATATCTTGGAATTACATATTGTGATTGAAAATGAAATGTTGTTATTGAAATGTTTATATTTTCAATATTTTATGTGTAATGATGGGACTTGGACATTTTACGGGTGGTTACGTGATAAACCATATGAAGGGTGGTGTCGTGAATACTAGGATGGGTGGTTACGTTATAACCTCCAATGCATTGGGTATGGAAGTCGGTTGTATGGCTATTCCATTAAGTATGTATGGAAGTTGGCCGAATGGCTATTCCATTAAGTGATATGTGTGGAATTCGACCTTATGGTTATTCCAGTTAAGTATGTTTGTGTCCCAAGTTACCTTTATATGTTATGTGATCTTTATATGGGTTTTATGGTAATCTTTTGGTTACAGAATGGTAAGTAATGAACTTTTATTCAGTGTAGAGTTTTTTTTTACTAATTCATAAAGGTGAAAAGTATTATTTTGATAAATTATACATGGTTTACTTGTTGTTTTGATAAACTAAGAATTTTCATTCTTTGTGTATCCCTTACTGAGCTTTTTATGCTCACCCCAATTTTTTTTGAATTGTTTTTCACAGGACTTAATGTAGAATAGGGTCAAGGATGGGATCAAGGGAAACTCATTCTATCTAAAACATGGAACTAGACATGTTTCTTTTTAAGAGTTTTTAAACTTCGTAGAAGTTTCTACTTTTTAATCTTTTGAGCTGTAATAGTTATGTTCTAATTCTCGAAAACTCTAAACCTAAAAAGATCCTCAATGAGAATTATACATTTAATTCAATATTAAGTAAGGTTTAAGGCCAGAGCCTTATAAATTATTTCATCCAAGTAGAAGAATATATAATGTAATTTTAAGAATAAATAAAATAAAAACACTTAAAAACTGATATCTCTTCGTCTGTTGATCACCTTTTAAGAACACCTTAACACCTCTAAAGGGGGTGTTATTCCTAAACTAAGGCCTAAATAACATGGGTAGGTATCCTAGGAATTGGTAAATGATAAGATTTTTCAATAAAAAATTCTTTGTATTAGTGAGTATTAGAGAAGAGTGGGTACCTTTTTATAGGAGAGGGGAGGGTCACCCTTTGAATCTCTTAAAATATTAAATTAATATAAATTAAATATAGTTTCTAAGTGGTCCCAAAATAGTTTTTTTGAAAGATAATATGTTTTTTAATTCTTTAGAAAACATCCATGTAAAAATATAAAAGACTTTATTATTTTTTTAATCCATATATTTTTTGTTTAGCCCTTATTTTACCCTTTTTAATTTACAGTGATATTATGTTTCTTACACAATGTGGGTTAATTTAATTACCATAACATGTCAAACGACCAGAAATGTTTTATTTATGAAAAATATGGACTTATCCTAACCATTTGGAAGAATATTAAATTTTTATGAATTTAATATCATTTCATAAAATATTTTATATATTAAAATACTAATAGTGTCAATTTTGAGACTATTCATTAGTTGACTTTTACTAATATCATAAAAGGAAAATATGTTCGAAAAAACTATTTTAAATAATAAAAAACATGACAAAAATATTCAAAAAAATTCATGTATCACATAAATTATTTCGGATAATTGATATTTTAATGTTTATAATATTATTTATATGATTATTTCATTAATAAATAAATTATTACATCATCATTGTGTCACCATTTAATGTAATTATTTATTTCCTAAAAATTTAAAAAAAATTACCATGTTGTAGTTAATCCTTTTATATTTCTAATTACTATTCATTGTTAGATAGATCACTTTTATAACCCCAAATTAGAATTGTCTTTGTTATGGTAGACATGATTATGTCATCTTGGTCTTCATTTTAAATTAAATGATTATACGTGTCATAATCACGTCCAAGTGGATCAAACTGGTCCTAAAATATACCTATGTATTCTCATGGTATGTGTACACTCATAAAATATAATTATCACATTTTTAGGGTAGTTTTTTATTATTATTATATTATTTGACCTTTAATTTCTCTATTTACCTTTAACCGTGGTAATAAAACATATTACCAAAGTCACTATTCGTAATGTCAAAAAATAAAAGGAACTGATTTACATAATTTGGAATTTATGATTAAAATTATGAAATCCATTTTTCCAAATTCAAAATAATTAATTGGCAGTAATTATTTTATAATTATAACATGTTGTTAAAATGATAAAACATTTTTATAAAATATAAAAACCCTAAAAAGGGTGCGATGTGTTTATATCTAATTTCAATGTAAAATTACATACAATGTCAAAAAAATGGATTAAATGATAAAAAAATAATTTAAAAATAATTTAAAATCAATTAAAAAATGTAATCTAAAAATATTAATAACTTAGATGAAAATATAGTTTTTAATGAAAATGAAATATTATTTAGTGTTCATTAAAAAATTATTATTATCATAAAAATACAAAACATTTATCGAAAGTAAAATTTTAGGCCCTAATTCCTAATGAAAATATCAGTTTTTCAAATAAAACTTATAAAATTGTCAAAAATATATTTAAAACGGGTTTTCAATTAGAAGGCAAAAAATTTATCTTTTAAATATATTAGAGTATGTTATGATTAAAATGGGATTTTTTTAATTTTAAGCCTATAAAATTTATTTGAAGAATGTAAAAAAACATTTAAAAACATGTGTAAACATAATATAGTTAAATCAATTCATTCATGCTAATATAATGACTAGGCATTAACTACCATTTAAAATAATAACATTTAAAATGTATTATCTTTTTAGTATATCTCATTCTTATCTGAAACATAAGATTTCAGAGAATCCCATTATTGTGTTTTGGGTACACTATCAAACATATCATCTATTTTAGATTATTATTACCATAAAATTAATAAATATTAACAATTATGAAAAAGTGTTATTCTATAATTACACGAGATGTTTCACCAATTGAGCCACACTTTCAAACCCAACATAAAACCACATTCATATCATTAAAAAACCACGAGTCCATTGGTGAAATATAATGTATTTGAAGTGAATATAGGAAGAGGTGGGATAGGTGTATTGAAATATGGGTTTTTTTAATTGGTAAATTTCAGTCAAGACTATTATCAATTGTGTGCCCATCCATGTGTGCATTCCAAGCACCCATGAATATTACCACATACAATGATTTTCTACAAGACATAGTGAAGTTACCCAAAAATAATTTTTAATGAAACAAACCATGCTCTCAAAACAACACAAAAAACCAAACATTTGGTTCATTCCATAAAAATAACAAATATTACACATACAATTCCAACTAGACATTCCATCAATTCAATCATAATAAAATAAATGTTTAACACTAATAAAAATTAAAATTTTCATTTTAAATAGAAAATGGAAATTTAAAAAAAAAGCATGTATACCATGTTTTAAAAATAAAGAAATACTTTAAAACCCTCTTAAACTATTTTTTTCAAACATAGAAACATCATACCATGCATGGAAAAAAATATCACAAGCATGAGAAACACATTATCACATTATATAAAAATCCACAAGAATAAATGGAATTAGTTGGAAAGGAAAATAATGAAAATACCTACCTCAACAGAGTGGAGACATAAAAAAACTCTACGAGAAGGAAGATCCAAGGTCGATACATGATCCACACACCCTAACATCGAAGAGAAATGACCCACACATCAACCGAAGATTCTAGGTTTCCGCCAAGGTGAAACCCCACCAATGGAAACTGAGTAATCAATAGAGGGAAGAGAAGGTAAGAGTAAATGGAAAGATTTGATGAAGAAATTATGAAGAATCACTACCCTTTTGTGAGAAATTTCCCAAATGTGGCCCAAAACAATGCATAAAAATGGGGTTTCTCTTTGGTAGATATAAAATAGATAGGTATTCAAATGGTATGTGGAATCACTTATTCCAGAATTTTTCTAAAAAAATTTATCCCATAATTGGTTGTACACTTTTTCAGCATGGGATTATAAACCATGTAGAAAAAGTTTGAATGCTATAGAAAATATTCTACAACATTGTAGGTTTATATTGCATGGTTTAGGGAAACTTTGTGACCTGAAAAATGGACAAAACTCACATAGGACACCTCGAACACTTGGGAATCCCACCCAATGATCATCGAATGATTTTAACACAATATTGTGACACCTTGGGTGTCACAAACTCCCCCGCATGAAACATTCTCCCAATAACATTCCCAATAACCATGAATAGGGTTTAAAGACAAATAAAACAACCAAAAAACTAATAATTTTGATAGAAACTCAACAAAAATATCTAACATTAAGAAGAATGTAAAATAAAGGAGTATCTAATGTTTGGATTTTACAAAGAGGATCAAAGCAGTATTACATTTATTCCATGACATTGATGAAATATGTAAGTACGTAAAACAAAGAATTTGTTTTTAGAAAATTCAAATTCTTTAACACATATACTCATATAGTGATTTATAATGATTTTGAGTGCACATATTTCAAAATTAAATCATAAGTGTGGTCAAAAAAGTTGAAACAATTAATTAAGGGGATCATGAACACAAATGGAGAAGTAAACTTTTATTATAAACAATTAGTTGGAATCAAAATATCAACAAAGTCAATTTCTAAGATTTCTAGAAATATAAATTATGGGGGTTTTTATAAAATTAGATCAATCGATAATAATAAATCTATAATAATGACTCAGGATGGTGAGATCTCATATCAAGAAAAGAAGATTCAAGTCAAAGAAGAAGAAGTCTTGATGATAAAACATGAGAAAAAAAAGATATATGTTCATGAAGAAATTGGGAAGATCAAATTAGTTTTTACTAGGTCTAATAAATACGTAATGGATGTCAAAGAACCTAAAGTTAATTATCACAATTTATTTTAATTAATATTGGTTTCCTTTATCTAAAGTATTGAATCATTTTTAAAAATGATAGATTATATTTTTTTGGATACATGTTTTTTTGAACGAATGTTCTTCCTTTAAAAAATTGATGGATATCCCCATTAAATTATTTGTATTAATATATATTCTATATTTTTTTGGATAAATATTATTTTACTTATATATTTTTTCATTGATTCCCCCCCTAACATTTCAGGTACACTTTCTACCTCTTTATAACATTTCAAAAAACAAAAAGTGGGGTGGGTAATAAAGAAATCTAAAAATTCAAAACTTTCAGAGAGAGAGCGGATAAAATGATCTATCAAATAGGCGGTATCTGTGAAATTTTTAATCCTTTCGTTAAAAATGTTAATGTTAAGGTTTATATCATATAGGGGAGAAATTATTTTCTATTTTTATACTTTATTGTTAATTTTTAAAAGTTTGGTGTTGTGCCTTTCAAAAAGTGGGAGATTATTGAGTAAATATATTTTCATCCAACACATTATATACTTGATTTTTGAAAATCACAATCCTCTTATTTAAATTTTTTTACACTACTAAAATTGTATTTTTGAATATCATAATTATGAATTTGTAGGAAATAATTTTACCCATTATAGAAACAACTAATCATCAAAAGATATTGTTAATAAAGAACACATGTATTATGTAAATTAGATAAACAATTTCAATGTTCATTAGATGGTGGTTTCATAATTTCGTGAATATAATGTATAATAAATAATCAATGGATAAAGTTATAAAAATTCTAATGGAAAAGAATCATTAGACAGAGGTTTAAATGATTTTTGGAACAACCGTTCTAAATGTGTATTGGATGAACCTTATATATTCCACTAGACAATCACAATTATTCTACCAGATTCCATATACACTATAGTTAGGTAGATTATTTCTATTACAATGAGATATTCAATGAAACATTTTAACTGAAGAAGAGTTTGTCTAATTCCATTAAAAAAACTCCACAGAATGTGAAATATTTTATCTGAGTAATATTTCAATAAAAATAAGTTACATTAAAGGAATTGGATGATTCTTCAATTAAAATTTCATTATATTAGATCATAAATTTTCTAGAGTCTTATTTATGCTTTTGTAATAAATTTTTATGAGTGAATGCATCATTGTATTTATTTATAGAGTTTTTCTTAATGCATCTATTTATGAAGACTTTGGTAAATTATTTATGATTTTTAATTTTGTAATTCCTATTTTTAAATATTTTTTATTGAGTTTTCTTATAGTTTTTAAAGATATATATGTTACTGATGTTATGATTAAGTGTTCCTCTAGATAGAAAAATAGATCATACATCCAATATTATAATTAATTACTTCTTTATTTGGAAGGAAGACCTAATGATTGGGTGATATATCAGGGATATATAGATTCTAATTAAGAATCCATTTATACTGAATTTTAATGTGTTTAACCTTTTATAATAATGTTTTAGATTTTTTCACTTAACTACATTATACACATTTTTTATTACTTGTCATTAAGATTTTATTTATACTATACAAGTACTGAAGAAATTTTATAATTATTGTTATAAACATTTAATGAACACTTATATTATAAATTATAATATTAATAAAGTTTGTCCGATTACTTTTTAATATATCAGAAATAACCCTTTTCCAAAATATACTATTTTAAAAATTATGTTAAATGTGGGTTTTATTTTATAAACTATAATTCACCCAAAATTATATAAATTTCCAAACCCTCTTGATCCAATATCTATAATTTATTTAGAATCCCCATAATCTGGCCCCCAAATAATACCAAATGGACTGCTCCCAATGTACTATGAAACACCACCCCATTTTCCAGATGCTGTCGACTAGAAGTAAGGGTCAATCAAAAATATAGAGATTCTATTCATAATATAATATATATCCATAAATAACATTGAGAATATCCAAATGAATTATCATTCATAACAAAGAACATTATTAATACATTATATCCTAATCTAAACAAAAAATAATACACCATAGGATATAAAAAATGAGAACTCGTTATAGTTTCACACAATCATATGTACAATAATAGATAATGTAATGGGTTTATCATACACAATTATATCTACAATGAAAAATGAAATGATAATACCATAAAATTATATTTTGGTCTCTACCTAATTCTATCTATGACTCCAATAATCTTCTCATATAACTCATAAAAAAATATCACATAACCTTAACCACATCACTAATTATAATGTTTTTATGTACACAAAGGTTCCCACGTATGGTATGGATACAACTCACTAGCAACCACCAATGGAGTCAGAAAATAAATCCATAATATAAAATTTCCCACATGACTAATGGAGATGATATTCTCTGATGTTTATTTAATTTGATGTAATAGGTAGTATTGTATATTATAATAGACAAGCAACCATATTTTATAACATGATATTCCTCAATTATAGTGTTTAATTGAGTTAATTTTATAATGACATACAAACATGCATATTACATGGCCAATCATAGTGTTTTATTGGAAAGATCATGATTCTTGGTTTCATGATACTTCCTTGAAATCTATATTGTACAGGATTCCAAATCACAAATTAGGGTATGAGATACCACTTCCATCAATAATAATGGCATAAAAACATTAAAAACACTATTCTCTATATTATATCAATAAAAAGTCATTTTATGAGATTTAACAAATGAAAAATTATTTATATAAGAGTTACATGATATGGTTATAGATTTTATTAATGCATTATAACACAGAAGTAAATGAAAAAATGCTTGAAGGGTTTACTAAAGGAAATATAAATCTCACTACCATATGATGGTAGTGTGTATGTGTATGTTTTCATAGTGTTATTCCATGACACCCCGTCACTAGAATATTTTATTTTATGCCTACTTTTCACTATGAGGTGATAACACCCCATAGAGAGTAGAGTGTCCCACTCATATGATGAGCTATTTAGATTAATCATTTGGATCTGTCATAGAGAGGGGGTCTTTCTCTTTCCCTTTGGTGATCTTCGTCAAAGATGGATGAAAGTGAAGTTGTGGCTACATTGGTGAATCGTACACAAATATTTTCATCATTTTTCCATCTACTTATGTATGATTTCATCTTTCTTTATAAGGTGATCTTGGGTTGGGGATTTTATTTTCTTCCACTATTAATAATTAGTTTTCTTGGACCCCATTTAATTCAAATAGTGGTATCAGATCCCAAAATTCATTTAAAAATATGAAATCGTATTGAAAATGAATAACATTAAGATCATTTTTTACTTTTATACTGGAAGTCATAAAATATGATTAATTCATTGTTTTATAAGTGTTGTATTAAAGAATATTATATAGGATATCATAAGAAAAAAATAGTTTAAATTGATGAATTTATATTACCCATTTTATATATCTCCCACCCATTATAAATTAAGTCTTCAACATAGTGTACTAAAAAAATATAGTATCATATCAAAAATATGATATCACATTATATCATAATATAAAATTTCATATTTCATATGATCATATTGGTCTATTACCCATAAAATATGAATGATAGTGAACATTCATAGTGATTACATTCCAACCAATGAGTCAAAATGGATTCTAATATATGACTTGAATTGTATTCTATAACTATAAAATTATTTTAAAATACAATTTCAAAATAAATGTTTTATTTTTATTAAAATTTATTTATGATTTGGAATTTATTATTTATAATATTTTATAAATAGTTTTAAAATTTATTTTGGGAATATTCAGTAATTTAAATAGTGTGAGAAGGTTTGGGTTGTGAAATGAGAGGTCAATTCATTTTATTAATGAAAAAAATAAATTATAGAGGGAATAATAGTATCTAAGTTCACATGTAATTTTTACCATACACATCTACAATATGGTCATGAAAAAAAGTATCATAGAGTCCAAATGATAAAAGATAATCCTAGTACTATAGCTCCTTTTTTATTGTTAACCATCCACTGCAATGTATTCATGGTATGTATATGAGACCATGTTCTAAATCCACTATTGATATTATAATCAATCATCCCATTCCCTGTAAAAATTACATGGAACTAGAGATGATTTCTCTCTACTATGAATAGTTATCCACACTAATTCATTTTTAATCATGATATTTATTAAATATTTAAATTTATAATAATAAAATGAATGAATAAATACCATTATATATTATTCAGAGGCCCTAAAATAGATAATAATATTAAAATAAATATACATTTAGAACCACAAGACTGGTTTGGAACACACTACAACCTAATGAAAGTGTAGGCTCCCCAAATTCTGCATTAATTGTGTTAATTATTATTCAAGATCATAGGGGAGGGATTAATATAAAAAATCATAGATACCTTAATACTCTTAGGGCTCTAAAAACTCCAATATTTTGATATATTATAATGTTCTCCATAGTGTTGTTCATGGATCGCATCTTAAAATTTAAAGCTCTTCAAATATCATTCACAACATCACTAATAAGGCACATCATAATTGAGTTCATAACATAAAATAATGGTTTTATTAGAGCTACCCAATAATTATTAAAATAAAAGGTCCCAAAAAAATAAAGATATTCCCAACCTGTTCACTATTCTCCATGTGAAAAAAATTATTCTTAAATGTGTCCATGGTGTTATTGGTTTAATGTTGACACTAAAAAATATCCTAATTTCGTTCTAGATTTTCTTTGATAATGATAATTTTAAGAGGATATGTGAGTGGTTCCTATAGTTTTTAAAATAGAAGGAGAAATGAGAAACCAGTTGCATACTTGCATGTAACACCCCGAGATTTTATGAAAATTATTCATTTAATTTCATTGATGTCTTGGGTTGTAAGCTACAACATGATTATCTTGTGTTATACGCAACACCTTATTATCTTTAAGTATAAACAACACTATTCTTAGATTTTGTTACACACAATTTCATGTTCATTTGATAGTAGTCAATCTATGCAAAATTGAGTGTATGTATATATATATATATATTCAATGTATAAATGAAAAATGGTTGGATTCTGTTATATGAAACAACAAAGGAGTCTTGATCAACACGGAACCCTAACTTGGCTTGCATTACATGCAATCACGACCTTCCTCAACAGTGAGTGTTGTACGCAATACCGGGTTTTACTAAACAACGATATATTATTATAATATTATTATTAACTATACGTTATGAATATTATTACCTAAATTTTAAATTTTATAACAGTATTATTCATCTTACACATTTTCTATAACATGGTATAAGAACAAAATAAATTTTTAAGGTAAAATATGTATTTTTCAAAAAATGCAGTTTTGCCGCCTTCTGATGGCGCACCCACTTTAAATCTACTTTTTGACATGATTATAAGTTCAATTTGAAAAAATAAAATTCTTCTTTTGAAACAGGATATAAAAATTTACATTGGATAAAGTTTTGATATTTTTCTGATAACTTTCATATTTTAATGAATAGTAAAAACACGCTATATTTTAATTAAAAATATCTTTTTTCATATTAATAATATATATGGTTAAATTATTATATTTAATGGTTTTAAAGTATAAATTGAATATATTTTTACCATTTAATATAATTTATGTCATTAGAATTGATTTTACCATGAATTCGTAGGTTAAATCAATTCAATCTTTTGCGATGTTTTAACCAAAAACCCATTTTCTTTCGACAACAGGGTTAATTTTAACATAATTTCTGCATCTTTTGTGTATTGAATTTAGAAAAATGGATTCCATATTTGGAATAATTGGTTTCAAATTTTCTTAATAAACTACTTTTTATTTTTGGTCATTATGAATATTAACTACAGTAAATTTTATTTACCATAGTTAAAGGTAAATCGGGTAATTAAGGGTAAATATTATATTATAAAATTACCCTTACACATACCAAAATTCTATTGGATGGCTCAAAGTTTACCCATATCACCTAAGGGTTGGATTAGATTCAATGTATGGACTATTGACCATGAAAATAATTTAATTATTTTTAAAACCAAAGAAAGTGACAACATGTCACTCTATTAAATCTTATAAGTATAATAATTTTAATTTAGTGATAAACATCATAAAACGTCGAACATGAATATTCTCCAGACTGCTAATAAAAGTATCTACATCATGATAATTTATTTAGAATTTTTAGGGATTAAATAAGTTTCATTAATGGTGATTCATTAATGATGCAGAAATTATTTATTAAGTGAAAAATCAGTAATATAGTTTTTATTGGAATAATAATTCACATTAAAAGACCCAAAAACCAGACCAAAACTTATTGGTAGTGTATATATACACCATAATAATCCAATTACGTAATATATAACCGTTTTGAGTCTTATAAAAGTGATTATGACACTTATATTATGTTATCTTAAATGATGCCAAAGTTTTCACCATCATAATTTAATAAATATAACAATTTAAATATTGTAATTTTAAGATGCTAAATTATAGTAAAAGTAATTTTTTTAAAGATAATGGATTTATCTTCATCATAGGAGTTTATTTTTATTTTTTATTCAACAAATAAGTATATTAAATAATTATACAAAAATATTTTAGTAATTATTTTATTAAGAGATAAACCAAATAAATGGTTTTAAAAATAATAAAATAAATATTATATGAACTATTTAATTTAATCCACTAATTTTATAGATACATATGACCTTTTATGAATCTATTAAAGATTTTATATAGAACATATCTTCTGTATATATTTTATTTAAATTCAAATAATTGAATAGTGCCAAAATTGACACTATTGTTATTTTATAAAAATAACAAATTATAAAATTGTTTAAAAATCACAAAAATATATAAAAATTTTAAATTTAAATTTATTAGGTCTAAAATGTTATAAAGTATTAAATTATGGACAATTCACAACAAATAAGTAATTATTTTTTATAATTTAAAATTTAGAATGTTATTACCAAAAATAAAATTAAAATTTATTAAGGATAAATCAAGTTGATAATGTTTAAAATAATTTCCTAACATGTATAAATTTTATTGTTTGATGAGATTAAAAACCTATCTCATCTAATATTCTAATATGACACATTTTTGGAGGTATTTAAGTGGGTTTAGATTTATTATAAATTAATATTTTTAAGATTTACAAAGGTGCCCCTCTCCTCCCTTATAAAAGAGAACCTCCTCCCTCTCTTCCTCACACCATTTTGAGCCTCTAATCTCGGCCAAAATCTTCCAAATTCTCTTCTCCACTTCCCTAGAAACATCCTATAGGTCCTGTTCTTCTTCAAAGACCAAATTTAGTGCCCTAAGAGTAGGTTTCAAAGAGGCGCTTCAAAAAAGAGGTAATGTCTGTTACCGATTCTTCCAACTTTATTTCTTCTTCCACTTCTTATTAATTAGTTGTTTCATGATGAAGTAATAACTTCAGTATCACTCATATACTTATATGTTATTATATGTATGAAACAACCCTATTTCACCATCTATCCATCCTATAGAAAACAAAATCACTGCACTTGCGTACATACGGAATATCATCTCCACGCTATGGTGTAATCTATTTTCCACCACCACCTTACATGGATGGGTATAATGGTGAAAGTAATGAATATATATGATTATTGTAAAGTGATATTGATTCTGTAATATTATACATACACTTTAATACAATTCCACAATCATGGGAATGATATCATCACTCGTGCGTACGTACGGAATATTGTCTCCACGACGCGGTGAGATTCACTCTCCATGATAACCATTCAAGAATGATTATAAAGTATATATAATAATTAATCATGAAATATATGACATAATAATTATACGGGATTTATTTATGTATATATATATATATGTCATCTACTTAATTCCATTCAATTCAATAAGGAAACGAAAACATCGTTCATGCGTACGTATGGCCTACCATCTCCATGAACGGTGTATTTCTTTCCATTTATCGATCCATTATATATATATATTATGAATATATATTATATATAAATCATGTTTTACTTTCTGGATGTAAGTAATCATGATCCAATTAATCATATGAATAATTACAAGTTAAAAAACGAACGACAAATGAAATGATTTTACCCAAAACGCTACTTTAACATGAATTTACAAAAGAACGGGTAATATAAAGACATAAGTGAACCATATATGATATAATAACAATGAATATGATTCTGTAATAAGTCAACGACAATATTTAAATCATTATACATGAGTTTTGGATACGTACGAAGCATATCAGACCTAAGGTAAGGGATAATTTTGTAAATTTCATTTTTATCCGAGATTGCTTATTCATAAGTATTTACTGGGGTTATATTTATCATCCATGTCCTTGTTTGTAAAAATGTTTTCATGTATGTTTAATTTCCTTTTTTTCCATTTTTGACTTTTACTCCATGGTATGTATAGAATCATTCTTTTACGAGGTACTTTTTGACTTTTCTGGAAAAATTACGAGAATAATGTTTTTTTAACTTATACGGCATGAAATGATTTTTACAGTTTTATAAAGCCTTATTTTCATGAAGCTTCCTCCAAAATATTTCATGACTATTTTCAACAAATATCCTTCTTTTAAAATCTCATGATGTTTTGTGAAATGAAATCGATTTTTAAGAAGAAAGGATATTTTTCTCAGGAATTCATTTCAAGTGTTTTATCAAAACCATTTTCCTTCTAAGATGAAATTATTTCATATGTGTATGTTTCAAGTATAAAGTCTCTATGATTTACGTCGATTCACTTTTATTAATATGAAATGATATCCGTTTCTTTTATATGGATTATGTGATGATGGGATGATGTTTATGAAACCCATTTTATTCGTTGGGTTATTATTAATGATGTATGTTTATTTTGTGGAACAAGTAAGAATGAATTAATTATGAGATGGGTTGGACCTATATCTCTCTCCAATGCATTGGGTAAATATTTATATCTCATGAGAAAGACATGGCTAGAACGGAAGGTTAAACCAGTTCAGTAATACATGACTGGAACGAGGAGTGAACTCAAT
This sequence comes from Viscum album, assembly GCA_963277665.1. Classification (NCBI taxonomy): domain Eukaryota; kingdom Viridiplantae; phylum Streptophyta; class Magnoliopsida; order Santalales; family Viscaceae; genus Viscum; species Viscum album. The sequence goes on from OY728152.1 coordinate 1,934,003,124, forward strand.
TCAGAAAGGGACTTTGTCCACTAAGATGGTCTTGGCAGCAATGTCTTGGCTACTATGGAAATCATATCATGTGCTTAATGTTTTTCAACTATTACAAGTTTTTTTTACAAGCTATTTTATCATGATTGATGTTATATTTTGATCTATGCCTTATGTACTTCCATGTTTTATGTCATTGCACAAGATTTCTATGTTTAAACATTATGTACATGTTTTTAAGTTCAAATGTATATGGTATGTTTTATTTTATCCATTCTTACCCTTACTGAGAATTGGAGCTCACCCTTTTTATGTTTTATTTTCCCCCAGGATTAAAAGAAAGGTTTTAGGTAAAGAAACAAAAAAGTGGAAGATCATTATGGGAGATGTTGAAGATCTTTCACCACGATTAGAAGATTACATTCCAAGTTTCCAAAGACACTAAACTATTATGGTTCTTGTGTGTCTGTTTTGTTTTATGAATTACGTATTCCGCAAAAGTAATGTAATGTCCATGTACGTCATGATTCGGGTCTCTATAGTTGGTATCAGAGGAAAGGTTTAGTTAACCTTTGGAAACTAGGATGCGAAAACATTAGTGAGATCCCTAGAGTTATTTCTATAGTATGTTTAGGGATGTCCCTAAGGTTAAGTATACGTATAGGATATAGTCTTATAACTACAGTAATGATCATAAAATTTAACCTAAGATGTTAGATATTGAGGGTACTCCCCCTTTACTATGTTGTTTTCCCTAGCATTATTTTTTCCTCTCACAGAATTCTTTTTGTGTTTTAGTCAATGGAAGGAACCAGAAGGAATTCGGTTAACATTGAATCCAATGGGAAAAATGGTGACTATGAGCAACAAAATTGCGTAATGCATAGAGAGAAAGATATAATGATTATGCCGAATCAGTCATCGCGATATATGATTAACAAGGTGAAATTTAGTGGTATGCTTAATTCAACAAATAAGAGGAAGGTAGACTTTTATGCATGTTCGCATGTTGAGGAGCATAAAGAAATGGAGATTGAGATTTATAAAGAAGGGAAGAGGAACCTTGAGGAATACCTCAAATGGAGGGGAAGATGTTATCTGTGTGGAGAAAATGGTCATAGAGTGACAGAGTGTTATGGAGATCAATGTATTATTTGTGGAGAACATGGCCATTACCCAAATCAATGCCCTGACCTAAAAAGATACTTCTTAAATCAAGGAAAGAATTATTCAAGGACAATCATTGATGTGGATGGATTGAATTGTTTATTTATTGGTATTCAAGAATAATGTTTTTGAGGTACTTTTATGGTTTATTATAATATTTTTGTATTAGTCTATTGCGGTTTTCAATAATTTTATGGTACCGACAACCATGAAAAGTGATTCAAATATTTCGGAAAGCAGATGATATGTGCATAATGAAGGGGTAAGAAGACAATGAGATGTTTTATTGTATTCATGAGCTCATGATTGATACAAGGACTAAGTGATATCATGGTTTGATTATATAGAATTTTGAGGATTTTGGTATGTGGAAAGTGTTAACTTTTAACTACATTCATGTTTTTACTAAGGTTCAATGGGTATTCATTCTTCAAGATAATACATGATTAAGGTATTCACATTTTTTTAATTTTACCAACAAGATATATCTTATGATTTGTTGGGGATAAATGATGGCATTCACGTGATTGTTATGTGACATTTCAAGTAATCATTTTTTTATACTATGAGCTTGGACCGATGTATTTTAGATAAGCCTAAAGATTGGAATGGATTATGTTAGACATAAGTTAGTATTGTTTAAGGATAGAACTTATTTCGATATTATTGATGAGATGTTATAGTAATGTAGTTTTAGAAATAGGACAACCTGCGGGACGGGCGACACCCCATCGCGTCAGAAAAGGCTGTGGGAATCGAACCCACAAATGAAGTGCGACTGGCCTTTATCGAATACCAATGGCCTACAGGAAGTCCCTGGTTAGTAGGAACTAGTTTTATTTTATTAAGCGGTATGATATATGAAGTATAAGTTCATTTTTTGATTCGTATATGATTAACCTCACCATAGATGGACTTATGTATTTTTGATAACTTTTCTAACCTTTTGTTTGAGACAGATGGAATGACCCATCATTCTATCACATGATCTGATAATAATTCACAAATGACAAATAAAACTTCATTAATTTAAGAGATTAAGTGGAAATTGTCCAAAGAACGACCAACGGTGAGACTGTACCAAAATCACGAAAGTATTTCTTCTAATTCTAGTTTCATCAACTCTAGGGAAATGATCTTGAAAACCAAAAATGGTGTCCTAGTGCCCTTATATCCGATGAATCATATGGTACCTTAGATCATCACAAATCTATGGCTTTGTGATTGATGGCTTTTTCATAGCCATGTTCTCTACAACTCTCCATCATAACTTGATGGTTAGATTTTTCTTCCATATCCATATTTTCACCTATGTTCTCCTATATGGAAATCCAGTGATGAGTTACTTTGGGTAATCATTACATTTCATACTTTAGTTTTTAAAATTAGGTTTTAGTATTCCTTTTTACGATGTGGGTTTCTATAAATAGTAAATGATTTATAACCCAGATGAATTTCAAGGGAGAAATTCATTTTAAGTGGGGTAGAATATAACACCCTGAGATTTTATGAAAAATATTCTTTTAATTTAATTGATGTATTGTGTCGTAAGCTACAACAAGATTATCTTGTGCTATAAGCAACACCATATTAGCTTGCAGTATATGCAACACTATTCTAAGATTGTGTTACACACAATTTCATGTTCGTTTGATAGTAGTCATTCTATGCAACATTGAGTGTATATATATATATATTCAATTTATAAATGAAAAATGGTTGGATTCGGTTATATAAAACAACAAAGGAGTCTTGAACAACACGCAGCCCTAACTTGTCTTGAATTACACGCAATCACGACCTTCCTCGATAGCGTGTGTTCTAAGCAATACCGGGTTTTACTAAACAACGAGATATTATAATAACATTATTATGAACTAGCTGTTATGAATATTATTAACTAAATTTTTAATTTTATAATGTTATTATTCATCTTACACATTTTCTAGAACATGGTATAAGAACAAAATAAATTTTTCGGGTAAAATATGTATTTTTCAAAAAATGCAGTTTTGCCGTCTTTTGATGGCGCACCCAATTTAAATATTGTTTTTGAAATGTTTATAAGTACAATTTGACAAAATAAAGTTCTTATTTTGAATCAGGATATAAAAATTTACATTGGATAAAGTTTTGATATTTTTCTGATAACTTTCATATTTTAATGAATAGTAAAAACACGCTATATTTTATTTAAAAACAACTTTTTTCATCATAATAATTTATATGGATAAATTATAATATTTAATGGTTTTAAAGTATAAATAGAATATATTTTTACCATTTAATATAATTTATGTCATTATAATTGATTTTACCATGAATTCGTAGGTTAAATCAATTCAATCTTTTGCAATGTTTTAACCAAAAACCTGTTTTCTTTCGACAACGGGATTAATATTAATTAAATTTCTGAAAATTTTGTGTATTGAATTTGGAAAAATGGATTCCATATTTGGAATCAGTGGGTCCAAATTATGTTAATAAGCTACTTTTTATTTTTGGGCATTATGAATAGTAACTACGGTAAATTTTATTTACCATAGTTAAAGGTAAATCGGGTAATTAAGGGTAAATATAAGATTATAAAATTACCCTAACAAATGTCAAAATTCTATTGGATGGCTAAAAGTATACCCAAATCACCTATGGGTCGGATTAGATTAATTTTCTGGACTTTTGACCATGAAAATAATTTAATGATTATTAAAACCAAAGAAAGTGACAACATGTCACTCTCTTAAATCTTATAAGTATAATAATTTTAATTTAGTGATAAACATCATAAAACATCGAACATGAATAGTATCCAGAAAGATAATAAAACTATATAAATCATGATAATTCATTTATAATTTTTAGGGATTAAATAATTGTCATTAATGGTGATACATTAATGATGCAGAAATTATTTACTGAGTGAAAAATCAGTAATATAGTTTTTATTGAAATAATAATACCGATTAAAAGATCCAAAAACCTGACCCAAAACGTATTGCTAGTGTATATCTACACCATAAGAATCCAATTACCTAATACATAACCGTTTGGAGTCTTATATAAGTGATTATGACACTTTATTATTTTATTTTAAATGATGCCAAAGTTGTCACCTTAATAATTTAATAAATATAACAATTTAAATATTTTGATTTTAAGATGATAAATTCGATTAAAAGTATTTTTGTGAAATTTAATATATTTATCTTCATCATAGTATTTTAGTTTTAATTTTTATGCAACAAATAAGTATATTAAATAATTATACAAAAAAGTTTTAGTAATTAATTTATTAAGAGATAAACCAAATAAATGGTTTTAAAAATAATGAAATAAATATTATATGAACTATTTAATGTACTACACTAATTTTATAGATACATATGAAATTTTATGAATCTATTAAATATTTTAGTTCGAACATATCTTCTTTATATATTTTATTTAAATTCAAATAAATGAATAGTGTCAAAAATGACACTATTGTTATTTTATAAAAATAATATATTATATAATTGTTTAAAAATCACTAAAATATATAAAAATTATAAATTTAAATTTATATGGTCTAAAATGTTATAAAGTATCAAATTATGGACAATTCACAACAAATAAGTAATTATTTGTTATAATTTAAAATTTAGAATATTATTACCACAAATAAAATTAAATTGATTAAGTAAGGATAAATCAAGTTGATAATGTTTAAAATAATTTCCTAACATGTCTAAATTTTATTGGTTGATGAGATTACAACCCTATCTCATCTAATATTCGAATATGAGTCATTTTTTGAGGTTTTTAAGTGGGGTTAGATTTATTATAAATTAATATTTTTAAGATTTCCAAAGGTGCCCCTCTCCTCCCTTATAAAAGGGAACCTCCTCCCTCTCTTCCTCACACCATTTTGAGCCTTGAATCTCTTCCAACCTCTGCCTATTCTCTTCTCCACTTCCCTAGAAACATCCTAGAGGCCATGGGCTTCTTCAAAGACCAATTTTATTTCCCTAAGAGTACGTTTCAAATAGGCGCTTCAAAGAAGAGGTAATGTCCGTTACTGATTCTTTCAACTTTATTTCTTCTTCCACTTCTTCTTATTTAGTTGTTTCATTATGAAGTAATAACATTAGTATCACTCATATAATGATATGTTATTATAAGTATAAAACAACCCTATTACACCATCTATCCATCCTACGGAAAACGAAATCACCGTGCGTGCGTACGTACGGAATACCGTCTCCATGCTGTTGTGTAATCTATTTTCCACCACCACCTTACATGGATGGGTATAATGGTGAAAGTAATCAATATATATGATTATTGTAAAGTGATATTGATTCTTTAATATTATACATACACTTTAATACAATTCCATGATCATGGTAATGATATCATTGCTCGTGCGTACGTACGGAATACTGACTCCACGATGCGATGAGATTCACTCTCCATGATAACCATTCAAGAATGATTATAAAGTATATATAATAATTAAACATGAAGTATATGACATAATAATGCTACTGGATTTATGTATATATATATTTATGTCATCTACTTAATTCCATTCAATTCAATACTGAAACGAAAACAGCGTTCATGCGTACGTACGACCTACCGTCTCCATGAACGGTGTATTTCATTCCATTTATAGATCCATTATATATATATTCTGAATATATATTATATATAAATTATGTTTTACATTCTGGATGTAAGTAATCATGATCCAATTAATCATATGAATAATTACAAGTTAAAACATGAATGACAAATGAAACGATTTTACCAAAAACGCTACTTTAACATGAATTTACAAAAGAACGAGTAATATAATGTCATAAGTGAACCATATATGATATAATAACAATGAATATGTTTCTTTAATAAGTCAATGACATTATTTAAATCATTATATTGGAGGTTTGGATACATATGAAGCATATCGGAGCTATGGTATGGGATAATTTTGTAAATCTCATTTTTATCCGGATTGCTTGTTAGTAAGTATTTACTGGGGTTATATTTATCATCCATATCCTTGTTTTTAAAAATGGATTCAAGTATGTTTAATGTCCTTTTTACCCATTTTGACTTTTACTACATGGTATGTATGGAATCTTTCTTTTATGAGGTACTTTTTGAATTTTCTAGCAAAAGTACGAGAAGAATGTTTTTCTTAACTTATATGGCATGAAAGGATTTTTAGAGTTTTATAAAGCCTTATTTTCATGAAGCTTCCTCAAAAATATTTCATTAATATTTTAAACAAATATCCATCTTTTAAAATTTCATGACGTTTTGTGAAAAGAAATTTATTTTGAAGAAGAAAGGATATTTTCCTCAGGAATTCATTTAAAGTGTTTTATCAAAACCATTTTCCATATAAGATGAAATTATTTCATATGTGTATGTTTCAAGTATAAAGTCTCTATGATTTACATGGATTCACTTTTCTTATTATGAAATGATATCCATTTCTTTTATATGGATTATGTGATGATGGGATGATGTTTATGAAACTCGTTTTATTCATTGGGTTATTATTAATGATGTATGTCTATTTTGTGGCACAAGTAAAAATGATTTCATTATGAGATGGGTGGGACCTATATCTCCCTCCAATGCATTGGGAAAAGATTTGTATCTCATGAGATAGACATGGCTGGAATGACAGGTTAAATCGGTTCAGTAATACAGGACTGGAACGAGGAGTGAACTCGATTCAGAAAGGGACTTTTTCCACTAAGATTGTATTAGCAGTAATGCCTTGGCTACTATGGAAATCATATCATGTGCTTAATGTTTTTATACTATTACAGGTTTTTTACAAGATATTTTATCATGATTGATGTTTTATTTTGATATATTCCTTACGTACATCCATGTTTTATGTCATTGCACAATATTTCTATGTTTAAACATTATATACATGTTTTTAAGTTCAAATGTATATGGTATGTTTTATTTTATCCATGCTTACCCTTATTGAGAATTTTAGCTCACCCTTTTTATGTTTTATTTTCCCCCAGGATTAAAAGAAAGGTTTTAGGTAAGGAAAGAAAAAAGTGGAAGATCCTTATGGGAGATGTTGAAGATCTTTCACCACGATTAGAATATTACGTTCCATGTTTCCAAAGACACTAAACAATTACGGTCCATGTGTGTATTTTTTTGTTATGAATTATGTATTCCGCAAAAGTAATGTAATGTCCATGTACGTCAAGCTTCGTGTCTCTATATTGCATGCATATGTCTATCATCTATGGGCTACTTGTTGAGTCTTTTTTTTGAAAGCAGCTAACGCATTGTTGGAGGAATAAGTGGCCTCTTAAAATGATTTATCCATAATGTGGGTTCTACCTCATACCTAAATTGGTGTATGTAATGAGTACTCTAGTTGAGTGTACCTATTATATTAGTTTTCGATAATGGTTTATCTTGGGCAGTGAAACTGTCAATATAAATTTCATGATGTAGTCCAATCATGATGATATGCTCCATTTATGAAATCCTATCATGGTATTTATAAATATAGATTGATTTTATAATTTTGAGAACATGAAAAACATATAAAAGTGTGGTTCTAATCAACATTTAATTATATAATTATTTTTTAGTGAGTTTTGAGGGATACCCTTGAGTATTTAAAATGATATCAAGAAATTACTCTTTGAATGAATTCCAAATAGAGTATGATATATTAAAAGAAATCCCCCATTGAAGCCTAAAGAAAGTATCTTCCTTTATAATTTTGTTGTGGAACATATTGATTTAGGATGCTTCCATAAAAATTCAGAAACCATGGCAATATTAAAAAGATAATGGGTTTTGATCCCTACCCCACCCATATCAATGGGAATGGAACATTTCCTCCCTGAAACATTAATCAGTTTCCTCTAATGGATACTTCTATACCACCAAAAACTCTCAATATGAGAATCTTGTTTTTTTATTTTCACCTTTTTCAAATATAAATATATAAGATGTAAAAATACTTATATGTAGTGACTATATTAACCAGTAATATTCTTCCAACCTATGATAGACACTTACCCTTACATCATGGGAGTTTAGAATTATTCTATTTTAAATTAACTCTAGAAAATAGGCCTTAACCCTCCCAACATACAAAAAAACACTAATATAAAAACGGTATCTTAGAATGTGAACTATTAGAAATTTTTTAATATGTCTCTTATTGTAAGAAGATACAACCTACACAAAGATAACATCTACCTTTCTAAAAGAAATATCATAACCCGATAGAATCTTATTGTATGAAAATACCTTTTCAATAGGAGAAATAAAACTACCATAAAATTAAAAAATCAAATAATATCATCATCATAAAGGTGGTGAGTATGGGGATTCTGATTCTTTATTGTCAGGATAGGTCTAACATGAAATTGATTAACAAACAAAATAATAAATTGATTGAGTCATTATTTAATCAATGCAAAGATAATGGTAGAGAGTGTGTCTGCCTACCTAACTCCTATTGGGAATGCAAATTATCCTCTATTAATGTTGTTCAAGAGAAATACATATATGGAACTTCTAATAAAGGAGTAAATGAGGATGATTAATATCTTGGAAAAAATATATCATTGCAAAATATTAATGATTAAAGTCCACATTATAGTGTCAACGGTATTATTAATATAGCTATCGGTCTATGTTTCAATTTATAGACTTTCTCTATATAAGTTTCACCCAGTCATATCTAGTGTGTAAGAAATTATGTATTCTTCTCAATTGAATAAATCCAAACTGGTTGTTTTTTACAATGTCACTAATGATATTACCAAGCCATAGAGTGATGATCTTCCCCACAATTTTCGGATGTTTGTTTCCCTTAACAATATGTTTAAAGTCTTTGATATCCATAGATTGAACCACTTTGCGTATAAGATTGATAAATTAATATTTTATTCTAGTTTTTAGGAATTCCTTGATAATGAACTCCCCAACAACACAACTATTGTATTTAGGGAAAATATCCCAGAAATTCATGAACCCTTTTTTGACTAACCATCTGGTCTAGGTGATCTATTCTTATTTAATGAAAATATGGTAGAATTTATATAATTATTAAAAGGGTTAAAAGTGAGGTATGAATTCTTCATACAACTCACTGAAGTGAAAATAACAAAAAATAGTCCAAGAGAATCCATGAGTGGGTATTCTTTTTTGAAAAATAGGGTTAAGTAATTTACCATAGAATTACCCATTTCATCAACATTTTATATGATAAAATCATTGAAAAATACGGAAAAAATGCACTTTTTGGACATTGTAAACCATTAATGAAGTTGTATGAAATTAAAATTTATATCACACACATTGACACATCTAATTTTGAAATTTTCCTTTAGTATTGAGTCCTCGTGAAAATAAGATTCTCTAAATGATATTCCGTTTTATTTTCTTCATCATATGAAATTTTGTACCATGAATAAATCATATGTAAGTCATATATATCATTCTGAGCTTTTTGAATATCAAAATAATGTCTTTCAAAACATCTATTTACTATATTCCCATATCATTGTCTTTGTTTTCTTTAGATTTGTAGAAAATACTTGGTAAGAATTTTTAGAATAAGATTCATTCTATTTATCTTATAAAACCACCCTACATTCTTGAGGTAAGACGATCATTTTCTAAAAAAAAGTGGTGTGAATAATTTTACCCATGTTTGTTTGAATAAGAATAAAGGTGTGATCAATATAATGTCTTAGAAGAGTTAAATAATTAATGATTGGAGTGGGTAAACCACCGTGCATAAATTAAAAATCCCAGTCAATTTGACATGACTGATTTACACAAAAAGGGTTCCTCCACCAAGTGAATTCAGATCCAATCAATCAATATTCGGTAAAAAAACAACAACATTCAAGTAATTTTTGAAACTCCATGGATGAAATAATATAAATATTAATGTCCATACTCTCATCAACATTTAAAAAAAATTAAATTCCCTAATTAACTATAACATTATACTAACTTGAGTGTGAATAAAATTAAGATCCTCTCAAATACCCCTTCTCCTAGAATAATATGTGGAATAATAAATAAGAGATACCATTATTGAGTATCTTTCAATGTTAGCTCTAATGGTTATATGGTGATTTCCCACATGGTAGAGTGAGAATATTTCATCTTGTATTCATAGAACCCATAGGGTTTAATCATCAGTATTGGATTTTTTAGAAACCAAAAAATATATAGTTTTTCTCTAATAAAATTAAATGAAATATTTAATCTTAACTCAAGGGTTCAAAATTTTAATTAACAATGGATTTTTGTGAGATATGAAATGCATAATGTTTGTAGAGGTATCTCTATTGTTCATCCCATGGAAATTAAAAAAATATACTCATTTGGGAACAAGTTTACCCCTTGAATGGGGTGCACTTTACGGTTCCTCCTCAAAGTATGTCTTCATTCCTTTTCTCCAAAACTTTTATCCATTTCAATGGCCATCTATTCTCATAGAATTTTGAGATTAAATAGCCTAATTTGACTATTCCTTCTCTATGTTATGAGATACCTTCTTAGACTTATATTCCCATATACTCCCACTATGTGGTGTGAATAAATTTGTAGAAATAGTATTTATAGGATTAGTGGAATCATGATTTTTCCTTCTAGAAATATTATCATGGGCTACCTGAATAAAATGAGCCTCCTACTTAATAGGGATATGGGATATATCATTTAATGGGTTACCTCTATTAGATAAATTCCAACCATAACAAAAGTATTAAAAAGTATAAATGAAGAAGTAGGAGTTGTGGTAATGCCATCTTATCCGTCTTTACTGGTCCATGGTCCTCCACAATAATAATATCCTTACTATCATATACCCTAGTAGGGATTTTATCTAACAGATCAAAAACCATAATATCCCTAGTGTCTTCTATTTCTATGGTCAGAAAAAAATCAGACTGGCTATTAGCATTGACCACCAATAAAACATCTCCATCAGACTGATAAATCTTCTAATTTGGGATACCATTATCTGTAAGCCTTGTTGTCATCTCATGATGATAATCTCTATTCTATGTTCCTCCAGTGAAGGAATAACCCAAATGTTTCTAGTAAGAAGAATGGTAGAATCATATCATGAGTAAGACATTCCTTTTACCTCTGACATTTCTTTTTATTTCCTACAATTATTCACAAAATTAAACATGATGTTCTAGAAGATACATGTGAATTTTTATCATCCATGTTCAAAAATACATGTCTAATAAATTTATAGTCTAAATAAATAGGTGGTGAGGCAGTCTGGAATTAATTCCAGTGGACTATAATTATTACCTATCAGGGCACTCCACGGGGGGTACACCCCCTGGGCAGGACACACCACTGTCCCCAGTGGCAGCCATTTCCTAATGAATCCCTTGGGAGGAGATCCATGCTTCGTCCAATGCTCACATGTGAGAGTTCCCAAGTATCGGATAGATTCCTACCTCTTTTGCCTCTGATACCAACTGTAGAGACCCAAAGGTTGATGTACATAGACATTACATTACTTTTGCGGAATACATAGTACATAACAAAAACAGACACACAAGGACCGTAATAGTTTAGTGTCTTTGGAAACGTGGAACGTAATCTTATAATCATGGTGAAAGATCTTTAACATCTCCCACAAAGATCTTCCCATTTTTGTTTCCTTACATAAAATCATTCTTTTAATCCTGGGGGAAAAGAAAACATAAAAAGGGTGAGCCTAAATTCTCAGTAAGGGTAAGCATGGATTAAATAAAACATACCATATACATTTGAACTTAAAAAAACATGAACATTAAAAATCTTGAGAAACGACATAAAACATGCAAGTACATAAGGAATAGATCATAATGGAACATAAATCATGATAAAATAGCATGGGAATAAAACATGTAATTGTGGCATCCATTAAGAACATGTAATGATTTCCATTGTATCCAAGGCATTGCTGCCAAGACCATCTTAGTGGACAAAGTCCCTTTCTAAATCGAGTTCACTCCTCATTCATGTCCTGTAATACTGAACCGGATTAACTTACCATTCCATCCATGTATATCTCAAGAGATATAAATCGTTTCCCAATGCATTAGAGAGAGATATAGGTCCCACCCATCTCATAATGAAATCATTCTAACTTGTGCCACAACATAAACATAAATCATTCATCATAACCCAAATAATAAAATGGGTTTCATAAACATCATCCCATCATAACATAATCCATATAAAACAATGGATATCATTTCATTATAAAAAAATTAAACCATGTAAATCGTTGAGTCATTATACTTGAAACATAGAGATATGAAATAATTTCATCTTAGATGGAAAATGATTTTGATAAAACACTTGAAATGAATTCTTGAGGAAAATATCCTTTCTTATTCAAAATCATTTTCTTTTCAATAAATGCCATGCAATTTTAAAAGAAAAGGATTTTGTTGAAAATAGTCATGAAATGTTTTGGAGGAAGATTCATGAAAATAATGCTTTATAAAACCATATAAATCCATTCACGCCGTATAGGTTAAAAATAAAAATCTTCTCATACTTTTGTCAGAAAAGTCAAAAAAGTACCATGTAGGGTAAACGAAAGAAAAATTCCTTCCATACCATGGGGTAAAATTAAAAATGGGTAGAAAAGGAATTTAAACATAAATGAAAACACTTTTATAAAACATGGAAAAGGATGATAACAATAACCCCAGTAAATACTTACGAATAAGAAATCTCGGATAAAAATGAGATTTGAAAATTTATCCCTTACCTTAGATCTGATATGCCTCGTACGTATCCAAACCTCCTCTTCTTTGAAGCACCTCTTTGAAACCTACTCTTAGGGCACTACAATTGGTCTTTAAAGATGACCAGTACCGATAGTATGTTTCTAGGGAAGTGGAGAAGTGAATTTGGCTGGGGTTGGCTGTGCTTGAAGGCTCAATGTGGTGTGAGGAAGAGAGGGAGGAGGTGCCCTTTTATAAGGGAGGAGAGGGGCACCTTTGGAAATATAAGAAATATTAGTTTATATTAAATCCCAACCCCACATAAAAACTTCCAAAATGACTCATATTATAAGATTATATGAGATAGGGTTGTAATCTCATCAACCAATAAAATTTAGAAATGTTAGGATTTTATTTTAAAAAATTATCAACTTGATTTATCCTTATTTAATCAATTTAATTTTATTTGTGGTAATAACATTCTAAATTTTAAATTATAAAAAATAATTACTTATTTGTTGTGAAATGTCCATAATTGGATACGTTATAACATTTTATACCATATAAAGTTAAATTTATAATTTTTATATATTTTTGTGATTTTTAAACAATATTATAATATGTTATTTTTATAAAATAACAATAGTGTCAATTTTGACACTATTAATATTTCTGAATTTAAATAAAATATATACAAAAGATATGTTCGAACTAAAAGATTTAATATATTTATAATAGGTCATATGAATCTATAAAATTAGTGGATAACATTAAATAGTTCATATAATATTTATTTTATTATTTTTAAAACCATTTATTTGGTTTATCTCTTAAAAACAAAAATTACTACAACATTTTTGTATAATTATTTAATATACTTATTTATTGCATAACAATTAAAAATAAAATCCTATGATAATGATAAATCTATTACCTTTCACAATAATACTTTTACTCGAATTTATCATCTGAAAATGACAATATTTAAATTGTTATATTTATTAAATTATGAAGGTGACAACTTTGGCATCATTTAAAATAAAATAATATAAGTGTCATAATCACTTTTATAGAATCCAAACGGTTATATATTAGGTAATTGGATGATTATGGTGTCAATATACACTACCAATAAGATTTGGTTTGGTTTGTGGGTCTTTTAATGGGTATTATTATTTCAATAAAAAACTATATTACTGATTTCCCACTTAATTAATAATTTCTACATCATTAATGTATCACTATTAATGACAATTATTTAATCCCTAAAAATTCTAAATGAATTTTCATGATGTAGATAATTTTATTAGATTTCTGTAAACTATTCATGTTCGATGTTTTATGATGTTTATCACTAAATGAAAATTATTATACTTATAAGATTTAAGAGAGTGACATGTTGTCACTTTCTTTGATTTTAATAATAATTAAATTATTTTCATGGTCAAAAGTCCATAAAATGAATCTAATCTGACCCTTAGGTGATATGGGTATACTTTTATCTATCCAATAGAATTTTTTCATGTGTTAGGGTAATTTTATAATATTATATTTACCCTTAATTACCCGATTTACCTTTTACTATGGTAAATAAAATTTACCGTTGTTACTATTCATAATTCCCAAAAATAAAAAGTAGCCTTTTAACATAATTTGGACCCACTGATTCCAAATATGGAATCCATTTTCTTAAATTCAATACACAGAAGATGCAAAAATTAAATTAAAATTAATCTCTTTGTCGAATGAAAACGGGTTTTTGTTTAAAACATTGCAAAAGATTGAATTGATTTAACCTACGAATTCAATGTAAAATCAATGATAATAAAATAAATTATATTAAATGGTAAAAATATATTATATTTATAATTTAAAACCATTCCATATTATATTTTAACCATATAAATTATTACGATGAAAAAAGTTGTTTTTAATTAAAATATAGCGTGTTTTTACTATTCATTAAAATATGAAAGTTATCAGAAAAATATCAAAACATTATCCAATGTAAATTTTTATATCCTGATTCAAAAAAAGAATTTTATTTTTTCAAATTGACGTTATAAACATGTCAACAACAAGATTTAAAGTGGGTGTGCTATCCAAAGGCGGCCAAACTGCATTTTTTTTAAAAATACATATTTTACCCGAAAAATTAATTTTGTTCTTATACCATGTTCTAGAAAATGTGTAAGATGAACAATAATGTTATAAAATTAAAAATTTAGTTAATACTATTCATAACGCCTAGTTCATAATAATATTATAATAATATATCGTTGTTTAGTAAAACCTGGTATTGCGTACAACACACACTATTGAGGAAGGTCGTGATTGCGTATAATGAAAGCCAAGTCAGGGTTGCATGTTGTGCAAGAATCATTTATTATTTCGTATAACAGAATCCAACTATATTTCATTTATACATTGAATATATATATATATACACTCAATGTTGCGTAGAATGACTATTATAAAACAAACTTGAAATTGTGTGTAACACAATCTAAGAATAGTGTTGTGTATACTTCAAGCTAATATAGTGTAACTTATAGCACAAGATAATATTTTTGTAGCATAAAACACATGACATCAAATAAATTAAAAAGAATACTTATTATAAAATATCGGGTTGTGACATTCTACCCCCCTTAAATTGAATTTCGCCCTCGTAATTCGTCGGGGTTATATATGGTTTACTCCTTGAAAGTTTATTTAATAGAAACCCACATCGTAAAAAGGAATACCAAAATGTGTGTTTAAAAATAAAGTATGAAACATAACAGTTACCCAAATTAACTCATCACTGGGTTTCCACGTAGCATAACATAGGTGAAAATATGGATATGGAAGAAAAATCTAACCATCATGTTATGATGGAGAGTGGTAGAGAACATGGCTATGAAAAAGCCATCAATCACAAATCCATAGATTTGTGATGATCTAAGGTACCATCTAATTCATCTGATATAAGAGCACTAGGACAACATTTTTGGTTTTCAATAACATTTCCCTAAAGTTGAAAATTTAGATTTAGAAGAAATATTTTCTTGATTTTGGTACAATATCATTGTTGTTCGTGCTTTGAACAATTTTCCACATAATCTCTTAAAGAAATAAAGTTGAATTTGTTATTAGTGAAGTTTTAAAATATCATGTGATAGAATGATGGGTCATTCCATCTGTTTCAAACAAAAGGTTAGCAAAAGTTATCAAATATACATAAGTCCATCTATGGTGAGGTTAATCATATACAATTCCAAAAATGAACTTATACTTCATATATCATACCGCTTAATAAAATAAAACTAGTTTCTACTAACTAAGGACTTCATGTAGGCCAGTGGTAGGCGATAAAGGCCAGTCGCACTTTAGTTGTGGGTTTGATTCCCACAGCCTTGTCCGATGCGATGGGTTGTCGCTCATCCTGTAGTTTTTCCTTTTTCTAAAACTACCTTACTATAATAATATCGAAAAAAAATTCTATCCTTAAACAATACTAACTTATGTTCAACATAATCCATTCCAATCTTAAGGCTTATCTAAAATACTTCGGTCCAAGATCATAGTATAAAGAAAACAATTACTAGAAATTTTATCTACCAAGAATGTGAATACAAGTATTTATCCCACATATATCATAAGATATATCATGTTGGTTGCATTCCAAACACATGAATACCTTAGTCATATATTCTCTTGAAATATAAAATACCATATAACCTTAGTGAAAACATGAGTTCTGTCAAAAGTTAACTCATTCCGCATTCCAAAACCCCAAAATTCTATATACTCAAACCATAATATCACTTAGTCCTTATATCAGTCATGAGCTCATGAATACAATCAAACATCTCATTATCTTCTTATCCCTTCATTATGTGCATAATATCTGAATAACCTTCCATGGTTACCGGTACCATTCAACATATACTTTCAAATACTTCAGGAAAAACAATAGTGTAACAATCCTTAGATGATTATTTATTCCATAGTACCATACATTATTCTTTATAAACATACAATCATTCCACTAACTTCTTAAACCACTGACTGAGCTTCATCATTTTTTTTCATCTCATATTTCATTTGTAGTCTCTTCATCGTCATCCACATAAATACTACCCCTATGACCATGTTGGTTCTCTTCATGAGATCTTCCCTTAGGGAATTGGTTTGCATAATTCCCATACATTCCACATTTAAAACATCTAATAATTGTTGATGTCATAGAAATACCATTATCCTTGAACAATCGGTTAACTAAACCTTTTCTTTTGCACTTACTGGATTTGTCTCCTTCTCTTACACACCCAAAGCATCTTCCAGTTCCTTTGAAACAATCTCCCTGATGCATCTTCCCACATGATTTACATGAGGGGAATTGAACTTTCTTTCCTCTATGATCATCATGAAACTCCATCTTTCTCTTATTATCTGAGTCGGGAAACTTACCAATTTGAGATTATTGATCATATTATGAGATTGCTGATTAGGCATAATAACAATGTTTGGACTTCAAAATCCATTTTCATTTGGATTCTCATGAATAATATCAATCCATTGTCCATTATATCCTCCATTATCGGGAATCTTCCTGTTTCCAGCCATTTTCTAAAACCCAAAAAGAATATTGTGAGAGGCAAAAATCATACTAGGGAAAACAACATAATAAAGGGGGCATACTGTCAATATCTAACATCTTAGGTTAAATTCTAATATCGTTACCGTAGTTATAGGACTATAACCTATACATATACTTACACTTATAAACATCCCTAGAAATACCTTAGAAATATCTCTAGGGATCTCACTAATGTTTCCACATCCTAGTTTCCAAAGGATAACTAATCCTTTCCTATAATACCAACTGTAGCGGTCTGGAATTACTTCTAGTGGACTATAATTGATACCTATCAGGGCACTCCATGGGAGGCTACACCCCCTGGGTGGGACACCCCACCATCCCCAGTGGCAGCCATTTCTTCATGAACCACTTGGGGGGAGAGCCTTGCTTCGTCCAACGATCACATGTGAGAGTTCCCAAGGATCAGATACATTCCTAACTCCTTTTCCTCTGATACCAACTATAGAGACCCGAAGGTTGAGGTACATAGACATTACATTACTTTTGAGGAATACTTAGTACATAACAAAAATAGACACACAAGGACCGTAATAGTTTACTGTCTTTGGAAACATGGAACGTAATGTTATAATCGTGGGGAAAGATCTTCAACATCTCTCATAAAGATATTCCCATTTTTGTTTCCATACCTAAATTCTTTTTTTTAATCTTGGGGGAAAAGAAAACATAAAAAGGGTGAGCTCAAATGCTCAGTAAGGGTAAGCATGGATAAAATAAAACATACCATATACATTTGAACTTAAAAAAACATGAACATTAAAAATCTTGAGCAACGACATAAAACATGGAAGTACATAAGGCATAGATCATAATGGAACGTAAATCATGATAAAAAAGCATGGGAATAACACATGTAATTATGGAATCCATTAAGCACATGTAATGATTTCCATAGTTTCCAAGGCATTGCTGCCAAGACCATCTTAGTGGACAAAGTCCCTTTCTGAATCGAGTTCACTCCTCATTCCAGTCCTGTAATACTAAACCAAATTAACTTAACGTTCCAACCATGTCTATCTCATGAGATATAAATCTTTACCCAATGCATTGGATGTAGATATAGGTCCCAACCATCTCATAATGAAATCATTCTTACTTGATCCACAACATAAACATAAATCATTCATCATAACCCAAAGAATAAAATGGGTTTCATAAACATCATCCCATCATAACATAATCCATATAAAACAATGGATATAATTTCATCATAATTAAATTGAAACCTTGTAAATCATAGAGACATTATACTTGAAACATAGACGTATGAAATAATTTCATCTTAGATGGAAAATTATTTTGATAAAACACTTGAAATGAATTCTTGAGGAAAATATCCTTTCTTATTGAAAATCATTTTCTTTTCAAAAAATTCCATGCAATTTTAGAAGAAAAGGATTTTGTTGAAAATAGTCATGGAATATTTTGGAGGAAGCTTCATAAAAATAATGTTTTATAAAACCATAAAAATCCATTCACGCCGTATAAGTTAAAAATAACAATCTTCTCATACTTTTTTCGTAAAAGTCAAAAAATTACCATATAGGGTAAACAAAAGAAAAATTCCTTCCATACCATGGGGTAAAATTAAAAATGGGTAGAAAAATAAAATTAAACATACATGAAAACACTTTTATAAAACATGGACAAGGATGAAAATAATAACCCCAGTAAATACCTACGAATAAGCAATCTCGGATAAAAATGAGATTTGCAAATTTATCCCTTACCTTAGATCTGATATGCTTCATACGTATCCAAACATCCTCTTCTTTGAAGCTTCTCTTTGAAACCTACTCTTAGGGCACTAAAATTGGTATTTGAAGAAGACCAGCACCTCTAGGATGTTTCTAGGGAAGTGGAGAAGAGAATTTGGTAGGGGTTTTCCGAGCATGATGACTCAATGTGGTGTGAGGAAGAGAGGGAGGAGGTGCCCTTTTATAAGGGAGGAGAGGGGCACCTTTGGATATATAAGAAATATTAGTTTATATTAAATCCCAAACCCACTTAAAAACTCCCAAAATGACTCATATCCAAATATTAGATGAGATAGGGTTGTAATCTCATTAACCAATAAAATTTAGAAATGTTAGGAATTTATTTTAAACATTATCAACTTGATTTATGCTTATTTAATCAATCTAATTTTATTTATGGTAATAACATTCTTAATTTTAAATTATAACAAATAATTGCTTATTTGTTGTGAAATTTACATAATTGGATAATTTATAACATTTTAGACCATATAAATTTAAAATTATAATTTTTAAATATTTTTGTGATTTTTAAAGAATTTTTTAATATGTTATATTTATAAAATAACAATAGTGTCAATTTTGACACTATTCATTTTCATGAATTTAAATAAAATATATATAGAAGATATGTTCGAACTATAATATATAATAGATTTATAAAAGGTCATATGATTCTAGAAAATTTGTGGATCACATTAAATAGTTCATATAATATTTATTTAAATATTTTTAAAACCATTTATTTGGTTTATCTCTTAAAAACAAAAATTACTACAACATTTTTGTATAATTATTTAATATACTTATTTGTTGCATAACAATTTAAAATAAAATCCTATGATAATGATAAATCTATTACCTTTCACAATAATACATTTACTCGAATTTATCATCTGAAAATGACAATATTTAAATTGTTATATTTATTAAATTATGAAGGTGACAACTTTGGCATCATTTAAAATAAAATAACATAAGTGTCATAATCACTTTTATAAGAATCCAAACGGTTATATATTAGGTAATTGGATGATTATGGTGTCGATATACACTACCAATAAGTTTTGGTTTGGTTTGTGGGTCTTTTAATGGGTATTATTATTTCAATAAAAAACTATATTACTGATTTCTCACTTAATTAATAATTTCTACATCATTAATGTATCACTATTAATGACAATTATATAATCCCTAAAAATTCTAAATGAATTGTCATGATGTAGATAATTTTATTAGCTTTCTGTAAACTATTCATGTTTGAAGTTTTATGATGTTTATCACTAAATGAAAATTATTATACTTATAAGATTTAAGAGAGTGACATGTTGTCACTTTCTTTGATTTTAATAATAATTAAATTATTTTCATGGTCAAAAGTCCATAAAATGAATCTAATCTGACCCTTAGGTGATATGGGTATACTTTTAGCTATCCAATAGAATTTTTTCATGTGTTAGGGTAATTTAATAATAATATATTTACCCTTAATTACCCGATTTACCTTTAACTATGGTAAATAAAATTTACCGTAGTTACTATTCATAATTCCCAAAAATAAAAACTATCCTATTAACATAATTTGGACCCACTGATTCCAAATATGGAATCCATTTTTTCAAATTAAATACATAGAATTTTCATAAATTAAATTAATATTTATCTCGTTGTCAAATGAAAACGGGTTTTTGTTTAAAACATTGCAAAAGATTGAATTGATTTAACCTACGAATTCAATGTAAAATCAATGATAATAACCTAAATTATATTATATGGTAAAAATATATTCTATTTATACTTTAAAACCATTCAATATTATAATTTAATCATATAAATTATTATGATGAAAAAAGTTGTTTTTAATTAAAATATAGCGTGTTTTTACTATTCATTAAAATATGAAAGTTATCAGAAAAATATCAAAACTTTATCCAATGTAAATTTTTATATCCTGATTCAAAATAAGAATTTTATTTTGTAAAATTGAACTTATAAACATGTCAACAACTAGATTTAAAGTGGGTGCACCATCCAAAGGTGGCAAAACTGCATTTTTTTGAAAAATACATATTTTACCCGAAATTTTTTTTTGTTCTTATACCATGTTCTAGAAAATGTGTAAGATGAATAATAATGTCATAAAATTCAAAATTTATTTAATACTATTCATAATGGCTAGTTCATAATAATATTATAATAATATATCATTGTTTAGTAAAACCCGGTATTGTGTACAACACACGCTATCGAGGAAGGTCGTGATTGCATGTAATGCAAGCCAGGTCAGGGTTGCGTGTTGTGCAAGAATCCTTTATTATTTCATATAACAGAATCCAACCATATTTCATTTATACATTGAATATATATATATATATATATACACACTCAATGTTGCATAGAATGACTATTATAAAACGAACTTGAAATTGTGTGTAACACAATCTAATAAGAGTGTTGTGTATACTTCAAGCTAATACAGTGTGGCGTATAGCACAAGATAATATTTTTGTAGTATAAAACACATGACATAAAATAAATTAAAAGGAATACTTATTATAAAATATCAGGTTGTTAAAGGTGGTTTCCACAAATAGAAAATCATCAAGTTGATACAACCTGTCATGTTTTTCAGAATGAGCTTAGCAACTGTAGTGGTTAATAAGTCTACCTTCTCATGAATAAAGGTGTAATCATCATATAATTATCTACCCATATAGCTATCAAATTTCATGGGATTGTCCACTAAAAATAAAATATACCACAGTATCCTAGGAGTCCCATAAAACAAATTGAGATAAATAACATGTATCCAAATATTTGGGTGAGTGTTAGTGACATTCTCAAGATCAATGTTTAGATAGAACTCATGAATCTTCATAAATAATAACTTCTAGGAGATTATTATAAATTCCTATTTCTTCATCAAAATCTCATATAATGGAATACAAACATGGTATAGACCACAACCTAAGGCAATCAATCTCTAATCAGAGGTACAACATATATCAGCAATTTGTTTAACCAGATCAGGGAGCTTCCAATGGTCCTTCTCTTTTGGAAGAATTAATAATTAAATGATAGGGAACATACGCTATTACCTTCATTATTTATTTGGATCCATATTGGAATAATCATTCATCGTCTATCCATTTCTAATAATCATACTAGTCCCATGTGGGGGCAGATTCGTAAAAGAATCCCAAAATTCAGGGATCAATGAAGAATGAAATGAATTATTATTGTTTTGTAGATGATAAAGGTCATCATTCATAACCATGTATTATTATAGGGGTTTGAACAACCCTTATTTCCCAGTTTTTACATTTCGGGTATACAAGTGAAGGAGTATGCTTTACAGATTCTCATTGCCAAAGGAATCAACAATGATCACCAACCACACATGATCCATATCCAATAAATTCATACCATTTTTATAGATTAAATAATTGTTAAGAATTTATTAGTAATTAATTAATTAATATAAAACATATATTATACAATATTATATAATATAGAATACTAATATCAAAGAAATTATCAAACTATTTGGTATTCCTTTTGGATTAAAAATAAATTGTTTTTTAGTGATAATAAGGGCTGATTTATATATTGTCCATAAATTCCAAAATAAAGAACTATAAAATTAATTTTTATTTAAATTAAAATGTGTTAATAATTAATTAATTTGAATTTATCAAATTAAAGGAAAATTTTAGAAATAATTTCATCCTCATCAATAAAAAATTTAATGATTATTTTATCATGGATTAATTAATGGTATTTTTGTGATAATTCAATTATTTAAATATTTTACATAATAATGATTAAATTATAAAATGTTTATAATTCAGAAACTATCAAATATTTAACTCGAAATTCTATATAATGTGTAATGTGAAGGGTTTTATATAATGAATTGAATATAAATAGTGTGTATTGAAGATTATGTATTGTATTTAAAATAAGCTAAAATTAAATATAATTTATAATTATGTTTTCTTTATAAATTATTCCGAAATTCATATTTCATGGTTAAATTTTTGAAATGTAGATTTATTTTATTTTTATTCCCCTATAAATTATTCATAGATAAAAAATTTTATATTTAAAATCCACATATGAATAAGTTTAAATACGTTAAAAACATCTTATAAATTTTTCAAGAGTTGTGATACATTCTATGTATTATTACATTCGATTATGTATTCATTTAACCTGACCAAAAAAATTTATTGATGTCATAACATTGAATATTGTTATCAAATATTTATTTTTTATATTAATTCTTAGAGTTATCATGAATTATATTATCTCTTGATTAATGTATCCCGAGGTAGAGGGACTTTGGGATGGATTTCCCATTTCCCAGGTGGCTTATTCCATGTCCTATAAAGGTAGGGGTTGACTATATAATGATCAGGGTATAGTCATGTAAATATTTAAAAAATTTCATATCATGAAACCATAACATTAATAATACCTATAAATGATGCACGATATTCATTAAGATATGTGTAAATATGTTTGGAATTGCTTTTGGTGAGTAACACAAATTTTGGGTTGTTTGTAAAGTGTTTCAAATATAATATGGTTTCAAAAAATAGATTTATTGGAATGAATAGGATTGTAAAAAATAAATAATTAAAATCATTCATACACAAAGGGAATATCATTATACAAGATATTCATATTAAATCCCCATAAAAATTTTATGTCATATATTCCTTCAAAAGTAGCACTTTTCAAGAACTCAATCATCCAAATGGGTAGTTTCACACCAAAGATAATTTTATTATATATGGAAATCATGTAATTTGTAGTTTGATACCAAAATATGGTTCATGTTATGGGAATTTTATTTGGATTACACTTGGATAGAAAACCATAAGTGTCAGAATACCCAAAAAAATAGAGTGGGGTTTACCCATAGGATGGATTGTATAAACTATTATCCAATCAACTATAAATGAGTCATATATGATATGGTTAGGATTATCTCATATATAAATTTATAATCAGTGATTTTCATTTAAAACAAGGTTTATTTTCGTAGTGGAATATATATCTTGTTACACTAAGAGATAATCTTTTCTTATAAAGGGGTCATCATTAATTAGGATACCATCTTAATAATTTCACTTAATAAATTTTAATAAAAGAAGAAACTCATCCTATAGAAGGATATTTTGTAGATAAATATCATCATTATATTAGAATTATAACTGAGATCATTCCATTAGGAATAAGTAACTTAATGTAAGTGACTCATAAGATTGGTAATTTAGAAAACGTTATCAAGTAAAATAAAATATATCTATTTGATAAACACCTTAATGAGTAACTAAGTGTTAATGTTATTCAACATGTGAATCTATATGCCCATGAAAATTTTTGAATGATTGAACTATAGTTACAAATGAATTAAATAAAACATTATATGATAATGTTTTAGTCTCATATACTAAATATCATTTTTCTATATCGATGATACTAAATATAGTTGAGTATACTAATGAATTGGTGAAATTATAGGTCATCTCAATGATCATTCTAATTAAGGAATTAATTATTTTTAATCCATCAAAATTTTATTATTATATGAATGAGTTCACAAAAAACATTTACTCTATATTAGAACTATTGAAAATAATTAAACTATACATGTGTTGTTTTGATTTTGGTGTTGTACAGCTGGTATATATAGATAAAAATTAAAACTAGAAGAAGAAAAATTAAATTTTCAACCAACCAAAAATAGTTTACTCTATATTAAATGTGTTTCATTAAAAACACCTCAACATAATGCTTTTCACCACCTTATAAGCCTTGGTGGTCAACCAATCATAATTCACCCACTCTATGCACCCAAACAACTAATTATATGACATATGTCCACCAAATGGTCAGACCATTCCCAGAACACTACAAACACGAGATACATTTGACAATGAAAAATATGATGTTCCTCACCATAAGAATATCCAAATTATTTTCCCACATGAAAAATTTCATCCATCTGATAAATTCATAACCCTTTAATTAATATAATGACTCGAACAATCCGAGTCAGTCACACTATAGATCCATTAGAAAATAGAAGCCACTAACCATCAAAAGATCACCAAAAATGAAATTTTCTTTGTTGAAAAAACCACATAAAAATGAATGACATCTTATAATGCCATATGGTTTTCTCCCCAACATAATTTTTTCTATATACCTATCCTTGATCACCAACCTTAATAATTCCACCATGGCTAACCACATAGGTTTTCAACAGACTTGAAAAACTATTAATGGGCCCGCACATATACCATTCATCAAAACTAGTATTAGGAACCTAATAACACTGAACATGATCCTCACACAGTTTAGTTCCAATCAGCCACATCACCCTTTATTCTACACTTTAAAATACAGGTATCTCCCTCATGCCAAGATCAATCACACTACCAAACTCAGCTTAGGTAATGATCTGAAACCATGAGTATTTAACCACACTCCCACTAGGCTATCAAAATTATCAACAAAAAAAACATCTAGGGATCTAAAATAACATTACCTCTCATGAAATCCTCTAAACTGGGAGAACTCACAGCGCTACACTTCTCAAACCCCATGAATCCTCAAACGAGACTTCTTACACCATGAATCACTAGTATAAGAATCCCCTTATTTACCCCTCTAAAATGGAAGATCAGACACACTTACCTACATCATTGATAAATAGTAAGTACTTGGGACACCACATTAAGATGTGACTAGTATTATCGAGTAAGAGTATACTCCCTCCCCTATGGACTCAAACCTATGACTTTTGGAAAACCTCAACCTTAGGGTAACTCAAGCCAGATCTAAACACCCCTTAAGAAACCATTCCATCATCGAGCCACCAAAAACAACACTAGGGAATGCAATGCCTAGAACGGACCATAAGGTCCATCATGTCTCCCTCGATGAAGGAACTAAATTTAAATAACCAATGATCATCCTGACATGAGATTCACAAGAACTATCATCAGAAGAAAATAACTATGGTACATTCAATAATATTTACACCATGTTAATATAGGTAGAGCACTACGTAAGACATTTTGGTCACATTAAACAGATGAACCACCATAATCAGTGAAAAATAATATATATTGGAATATATATTCTTAATCCTAAACACCTATAATGATGAATGAATACTATCATCTTACAATTAGAAAAAGTGAAAAAAACTATAATAAAACATGAATCTATAAATCCAAGTGCATCATACTAGTAGAAATAAAGAAATTGTAAAAATGTAAACAGAGAAAAACAATCACATTCCTTGGAAAATATGACTTCTTTTTAGTAAAGGTGTTCATGAAACACCATTCTGATATCCATCATATGTTTTAAAACATCCATAGACGACCTTTTTACTAACTACCATAATTATAAAATTATATATCTTTAATAATTTTTTTAATGAACTAGCATAGGTCGAACAGAAATGTCACCCGATTAAGATCACTATGAGTCCTCAAGTATGCCTCTTTATATTACAGAGGCTATCAACCAATAGGGAGAGTCTAAAAAATATTGTAAAAATACAATACCTCTAGTCAGAGATCAATAATTGTTTAAAAAAAGACAAATATAATAACAATATAAACATCATAGTCTGCAACATAAATACTTGAATCAAAATCTTTCTATAAAAATTGGAATGTGATATACTATTATATAGACCCAAAATAATTATAATACAACCAGAGATGACCCATCAGGCTGATCAATTTTAATAAATAATATAAAACTATGAATAAATACATAAGGTGATGCCACCAATACTGATATGAACCACATACCTGGTCTCCACAATAGTCAAAATTCCCTATATCAAACCTCAACATCCACATGAGTATCTCTACTCAATCATGTAACAAGAATACTTTAACATATAAACTATGAACGATGTGATGAACTTGAAAGTAAACATATGGTCTTCACCCAAAATAATTTTCATCTACAGGTGGTGATAAATAAATCTCATCATGACACTCCTAATGGTGAACCTATAATTCACCTTCATAAAAAGTAAATGTACACAGGATATGTCTATCCCAGTTGAAAACATATAACATATGGTATAAAATAAAAAACTTCATAAATAGAAGGATCCAAAAAATATGTGAACTTCATCTTCTTTCTTGAGAATCATGGAAAATTTACCCCCACTCCAACCTATGTTATAAGACTTATAGATCATAAATTAACCTCTCATATGATATGAGAGATGTATTACATACCTACATTATATATTTAAGATATCTATGAATGTAATATAGTAAAATTTGGAACCATAGGATCTCATCCAAGGATCCCAAAAACCACCACACACTACTCTAATGGGCTCTAGGACTCTAATGGAATGTTCCAAACTTACGATGGAAACTCTACTAACACTGAGTGAACCTATTGAATATTATTAGTCAAATATGACTAATAAGTATCAATAAAATATAAAATCAAGTATTATCTCACCATGGAACCAAGGTTATCCCAAATATCTAGGACCATGGACATGCAACCCCTAGACAGGTAAATATCCATTATACTAAGGGAGGTTGAACTCTGATAGATTTTCCTTTATCTACCTAAAACCATTTAAGAACATTACTATAAGAACCAGATAAATATTAGGACTAATTGATAGATAAATGATATTACAAAGGTATGATCTTATGTACAATCTTTAGGAGGAACTACATCAAACATCCTTAGCCACATTGCATCAAAGAATAGCTCGATCAACTCTTGAACCCATCATCCAAAATACTATATCCTTAACAAAAACAACCTATTGATAAAAAAAATATGTAATCGCATGATCCCATGAATCACAAAAAGTACTACAATGGTCTCAAACTACTAGTATTTGGGTTATAGGGTGACACTTGGAATCTTCAAATTTGAAACAGAACTGACCCTAACTTTGGGTTAATGTATCTTGTGGCACTCATAGTCCCCTAGATCATATAAATCTCGTACCATAAGAGACTTCCAATTTAAGGATCATCAAATAGTGACTGAATATCAAACCCATCAATGACCATAAATTCTCCCACAAGGGGCTCCACAAATATGGACAGGACAATCTATGAGGGGATCCTCTATCACTTCTAAATGATGTGAAAATCCAGAAATGAGAAACATCTACAAGTGGTCTTCAATGATTATACACTATTCCATGATCTACAATATTACATCAAGGGAAATTAAAATCATCACCCCAATAAAAGGTAATTTCAAACAACTGACTATGGCTTCCACTGATCAGCAATGTGAAAATCCATCAACATGGGTATCCCTGAGTATACCTCAGAATCTTCTAAACATTTATTCAATTTCACTTCCCCATACAGTAATTTCAACCCTACTATAAGGATTCAATATATCCAATCCTCCAACATGGTATCTAGACCTCATTTACTCTAAACATGATGAATCAGTCAATACATCAATGGCCATCTATTATATCATATGAGATATAGCTCGATACCGCCTTCTGAGAATTCCCTGAAGGAACCCCAAACAAAATTGGATTTTTATCCATAAGACATTTCATAAAACTAGATCATGCCTCTAATTTAGACCCCACATCTAAGAACATAGCACACATTAATATTATGAATCAAATCATAATGGAAATACCCTATCCAATGCTCATATAATCCAACAATCAATCTTGATGGTTCTCTATATATAATGTATTCCAATATTGTGATATATGGTGGAAACCCTAAAAATAGACCAATTAAGAGTATAATTATAATTAATAGGTGATAAAATTTGAAAATTTATTAAAAATGTAAATTGTATAGTATGAACCTCATATACAGGGCATGTACCACCAAATATCAACACAAGATGTGTAACATTGAAATAATTGGTGCATACTACACCATGTCCATAATGTGTACTACCACCACATGGTGTGTCATCCACGTATAGTTCTTATTTATGTTCCTTTCCATTTATCCCATATAGGTTTTGACCATGTAACTCACACAGGGCCAAACCATATACTCTATATGACAATGTGTTTGGACACTGAGTGTGTGGAAAGGTACTGGACCATACCCTATGTCTTCATTACAAAGATGTATTTGGAAACACATTCCTTATAGTCATAATATTGAATCCATTTCCAAAACTAATTAACAAAAAATATTTTTTCATGAATTACATTCCATGTGATTGGGTTTTCCCAAAACTACTATTCACTTTTAAATAGCATGAAATCCCTAATTCCACCAAAACACCCCACATTGATCTCATGGAACCCCAAGAAACACATATAAGGATTTAAAAAATAATAAAATTAATATATCAATTTTGGAAAAAAAATAGAAAAATCCTACAATCATTTATAATATGTCGACAATTCACTTCTAGATCTATGTTATGCGACCACCAAGATATAATCTTGGTACTAATGACCTCCCTGACATGATCTACTCTCTATCTCTCCCCCTAATTTATCCCACCCTTTCAATCATGGATGAGTGAGACTAAAGGGTGGTTTTTAGGTGATAAGACTCATGATGGAAGAGTAAAATGGAAAAAGGAAATGAAATAAAATAACAAGGAAAAATAGAAATGATAAAGGGGTCTATCCCCAAACTCGACACCTGATATAGATGTACACCTTGTCCAGGAACTCCCCCGACTCAACCATGATAGAGTCATATCAATCTGATTCTCGTTTGATAATATATATCTATTCAAACATGAATTAATATGTCATATATAATTCTTTATGTATTAAATGTTCTTTCATAACTCGAATGGCTCACAATTATGCTAAATTCATATCCTAGAGTTAAAACCCTATTTCAAGAAAAATGGGGTGGTTAGAAACATTATCCAATATCTACTATAGGGAAAATTTTCATGTTCCCCAAAAAACAATTAGGGAACAAAAATTTCAAATTTGTCTTTATTTTTGTTAACCAATAATGTCATGGTTTATTAGACCATGATTTATCCTCAGGTAAATCATTTCTTGTTGAATGTTATCATTTCATGGTTATATACATGTAATTGAATTTGTTACATGATAGATATGTGAAATGCCTTTATATCTAATATATGTTATAGAATAGTAGATTATAATATCATATAATGAATCTTAATGGAGTTTACTATAATGTTTATATATTAAAAAAATATTTTTTTAAAGGTGACAACTCGGTTAAAAAGACCAAGGGTGATTTTTAAAAAAAATAAAAACTATAAGAGTTTTGGGGTAATAATTTTAAAGAACATTTCTCAAAAATTAATTAAATATATAGGATGGTCTTCTAACAAGATGATGTCGGTATTGACTCATTTTTTAAAATACTATCCTCCAATGAGGTTGACTCAAGAAAATCATGAGTGATAATATGGTTGATCTCTAAAATGGATTGCAAGCATTCCATCCATTGAGTAGTGAGAATACAAGAGAGGCCTGTCATGCCATTTTGGACCACTTGAACTATGGTGTTTTAATTGCATTCAATACATATATTGGTCCAACATTTTTACCTCGAAATAATTTCCAAAGGGATAATAATAAACATTTCATCTTCCAATCAGGAAGTAATACCACAGGTCCTATAAAAGCATCCAAGAACCTGTACATTATGGTCTCTATATTCCATTCCTTAACCATAGTGGCATGAGTTACCCTTTTAAGGACCATTTACATTGTGTTTGATCTAACTAGGGATATGTTCATGCCAAAAAATCAAAGGAAACCCTAGGATATCTATTTTTTCAAGCAATTCCTAGTCCCTGTAGAACACTTATTTCATTAATGGGGTTGTGGAAATGACCTTTTTGTATATTTCCTACCACTTTGATAGCTATTTAAATCCTCACTTATGCTGCATGGAGATTAAATATATTATTATGAATAGTCAAAGCATTCTTATCATATGATATTGTGTGGGGAATTTCAGCCACTATGGAAATAATGAGATTCCGGATTTATATTGACAATTTTATAGTAGAGCGACACTGAAGAAGAGGTCAAATGGAGTCCATTCTAAACCACCTGATTTCAAAAAGATCATATATTTATTTCCATAATGTAGAAGTAGTATCACAGGACCAAAAAAGGTTATTAGTAACCTCTTAGTCCAAGTTACAAAAATGAAATTTGGAGCATATTTGAACACCAAAAAATGGAATATAAGCATCAGTGAGTATTCTATTATGATAAATCAACCAAAAAAGATAAAATATAGATGTTTTAATATAAGTCATATCAAAGATTTCATGTCAAGATAAGTTATTGGTTGTTATAATATTATTATTAATGTAAACAATGTTACAATCCAACATTCCATTGTAAGAAGGGACCCATATTAAAAAATAATCAATAATATTAAAAGGTTAATTGTTGATTATACTATTAATATCATCAAGTTATTTCATACACATAGATATCAATAGATCATTTATTAAAACATTTATATCAATTTATATATGAAGGGGATCCACCAAAGAGATAATGGGGGGCAAGTTTAGTTATATAACAAAATATTGAGAGAAGTATCTTTTTTAACCATCCATATGGAGTGAGACTTGATTTGAGAGAAATAATGTTTGATGGCCTGCCAAACCATAGATACTATAAAAATAAGGCTTCCTTTCATCAATTTTTCAAGAAACCTGTCTGTAAGGAAATTAAATTCTATATAATTATTATTTATGAGGTTCCAAGTGAACCTATCCTATAGGGAATTATTATATAAATTGAGTTTCTTAATTCCATGACATTTATTGATTATAGAAATATAATAATTGACCCGAGGGACAGTAATTGATTTCTTTTCAAGACTTCTTCCACTCTAAACAAAATTTTTAATCGAGAAATTAATGTTTTTAATTAGGCCAATGAGCCATATTTACACAAGTAAATTGTAAAACATTTTAAAAACAATAAGCGATTTGACCAGAAAACATATTGCATCCATAGGTAAATATATTCCTTTCCATGTGAAAATTTTATTTTTCAACTGATCTAATTTTTTACAAAAATAACTATATTTAGGCCTTACCCATTAGGTCCCAAAGATATGTGAAATAAAGGAATACCAATTTAACATTAAAATGTGTTTAAAATGAGGTATCATTGTCAAACTATATTT
Organism: Viscum album; assembly: GCA_963277665.1. Taxonomy (NCBI): domain Eukaryota; kingdom Viridiplantae; phylum Streptophyta; class Magnoliopsida; order Santalales; family Viscaceae; genus Viscum; species Viscum album. Next base: position 1,934,035,603 of record OY728152.1, read on the forward strand.
CTTTTTTGAATAATGTATCATTAAATGGTTATGAAATATTTTTAATTATAGGGATTCTGAAGAAATTTCTTTATAGCCAATAAATGGAGACCAAAACCATGATATGGTGGTAAAAATAATGGTATGAAAATTACTAAACAAAATTAGTCTATTCATCATGAATATTTTACCTAAAGGTTATATAATCCCATTAGTGTGAGGGAAATCATTCCTATGTATTCCAAGATACACTTAATCCACTAAAATCTATGCAGATATGAGACTTTTGATATCATCTAAGATACCTCCTTCATTATCTTATAGAAGATCATGGAAGGTTTAAATTCACATATTAAAGTAGATTTATATGATTCATTTTTTATATCAATCAATTCAAAGGAATGGTTAGATCATGTAGAATTTTTTTTGGAAAATTTTGTTTGTAGTAAACCCCAATAAGTAGAAAAACAAAAAAAATTATATTTAACAATCATCTGAATATAATTTAAAAACCTAATCCTCTCAATTTCTCTATATTTACTATACATAAAAATAATTAATGAAAATGGTTCAATTTGATCACACTTAATCTATAAATCTTTTATTTAAGTGATATAAGATACACTATAATAATTAAACATGTGATGATTTTTTATTTCGGTGTATTTTCCTGGAAGGATTGATCTATGAACACCTAGAGGTAAATTTGTTTCACCCTTATTAATTTTTAGGGAATTATTATAATAAGTTCATTTTTTAAAATGAAATATAAAAATACTTGTACAATAACATTTGTTGTATAATGATTTATTCAATGTGAGAAACATCACACTTTTGATTCTCCATGGACCAATGAGTAATATATTACTTAAATTAGGTTTTCTATTCTACACTACAATAAACCAAACTATGTTTATTAATGTTAATCAAAAAATATCTCTTATTTTATAGAGGAAAAATTTGGATCTACATATTCAATCTTACTACCAATATAATAACTAAAACATATTTTTAGTTATATTTATTCCATTTGATATCTTTGAATATAGTAATATAAAAGTAAAGAATATTTTCACCACTATATGTGGTCAGTAAGTAACCCAATATCCTTATGTTAAATTTTCATAAAGTCACATGACCTCTTTTTTTAGAGTTATAAATGTTAAATAATATCTTCTTTACTATATAAAAACTATAAAAAATATAAAATGTTTATGTTTAATGTTATTTACAACAATGATTAAATAATTACATTATACAAAAGTGAAAAAACCACAATATAGTGGGAATCTATAAAGAAATATCCCAAATCAATCATATTATATTAATTAATTCATTTTAATTCTAATTTATATTTTTCCTTATAATTTTGGATGTTTATTTTGACATATATATCATTTTGACTCAAATAATAGAAGTTGTAGGGTGATTATTGTCACAAGTACTATATATATCCAAGATAAGTTAAACTACCAATAAGGATAATAGAATTTATTATCTACATGATCATATTTTTAATGAACTAGTAGGGATCATCGTACTCTGATAGCTAAGATATCCCATCATAGGGCTTAATATATGTTTCCCAGCATCATGGGATGATTCAAGTGCTAAGGGAATAAAAAATACTAATTTTGAATGATTTCATTATAATTAAAATGAAAACAATGTAATGTATTCCTATTGTGAATCTTATATGACTTATGTATACATTAGACTAATCAAACAATAAATAATACATTTAAAAAAAATTACGACAAATTTTTTTATAACATTTTCATCAAATAAAAATGACACTTAAAATCATAAACTATTAATGCCCATCGCCTAAAGTGTGAAAAATAGAAACATAAAATATCATATTTAAATTAAGTGAATCACATATATATACAATAATAAAAATAAAACAATATTAGGACCATAAAAAAGGATGGATAAAAAATAATGACACTGAGTATTAAAAATTGATAACTAAAAATTCAATTAAAACCACGCATTAAAAATGTATATCTAAAAATTTAAAATCACCAATATCTATATGAAAAGTGATCACCCTTAACCTATAGAATCATTAATAATACTATAATCTGGAAACCCCTTATCTAAATCAATGTTAAAAATTTTCCTTTTTGATATCATGAAATTATCAAACTATATACACAGATAATTGTGCATATAAGGAGTTAGTATAATACTGAGTTTGATTTCTCTAGATATTCAAAGAATATCCACTCAAATTCTAAGATAATCCTTCTATTTTTTAATAGAGGAACGAAACCCATGTCATTTTAAAATTTTAAAAATAATTAAATTTAATGATGTGTTTCATTAATACCATCATTTTTAGTTTTAATAATTAAAAAACATATTATAGTCTATAGACAAGTAATATCAAACATACATTCCATATTCTAAAATTAAAATGAGGAAATCACTATTCCAATTGGGGATAATTTTTTAGAAGGATTCAAAAAAATAATTTTTGTGAACATAACTATCTTGTTAGTAGTGATTCAATACTACCTACTAAGAAAATTCCAAAAATCATAGTATTATCACGGGATCCCAAAAGGGTGTGCATGATCTAGGACTAACATATGAATTAATTACATCTTGATACCATTAAGACAATCCTACCAATGATATTTTAAATTAAAGATAAAATTATGTTCCTTTAAATATAAATATATATCTTAAAATATTTAATTTCCATTTTACAAATTACACCTTTATCAATGATAAAAAATACTTTAGATACCAATCATATGATATAACTTCATATAAAAATAGATGAAAATAAAATGCATTTAAAATATAAAACATTACAATAAGGAGCATTTATAAATGTATAATAAATTCATTAATCTGTAATAATAACCTTTATATTTACCAAAAACCCATAAAATGACATTCAAATTAAATAATCATTTATGATTACTCAATAAATATAACAAAACCAAATTTATTTTTAAATTTTGGTTTTTTTATAATGTACAAGTGAGTATAAATTATACATGATATATATATTCAATTTTTATACAATACATGTATTTTCCCATTATCACAAAATGCTTCTTTAAAGGTAAAAATTATAAATTAAAAGGGAACAAAGCAACCTCTAAAATAAGTGTTAGAGACATGATTTCATCCAATTTTATGTATTGATTTTGGAGAAAATATATTCATCAACTAGAAACACATATAAATGAGTTAAATAAATAAAGAAATATGAGTTTTAGACCTTAAAAATCATAAAAATCTATAAACAAATACCCAAAAATCCTTTTACCCCAATAGAATACCATGAGAAACCATAGCCTGATTCTGGAATATAGACATATGAAGATAATTAATAAGAGTGAAGATAAGGGATTAGGGACATAATTATTAACTAGTCACCTAATTTTAGAGTAAACATTTACCAATAGATCATAAGAAGAATGAAAATAAATGAATGGGACTTTCATAAGAAGGTTCCTGAATGATAGGAAAGAAAATGAGAGGTAAAAAGTGATAATTGATTTACAAATAAAAAATTACAGTTTTTTTAAGAAAATGCATTCTTGAATTCATAGACTCATAGACCATGAATCCTATTTTATAACAGTCATTATTGATATTTTTTAAACCCACAGAGTCATTTTACATTATTCCACTAAAATTTCTTATAGTCATGAATAATATAAAAATTTATATAACATCACAATTTTAAATCCAAACACAATGAAAATGTTGAAAATAATTAATAACCAGAATAAATAACTTTTAATGACATCGTGAGTGTTATAGTTATCTACAATATGATTCCTTATTATAATAAAAATTCTCTAGGGAAATACTTGACTGTGAAAGAGATGAGGTTATTTCTTCTTTATCATTGATCCTAGTCCCCCTGTTTTATAGAAATAAAATAATTGGTGTTATAAATTTTTTACCTGAAGGAATAAATTTTATTTCTGTCCATCTATAATCATAATTAAGAACTCAATTCATACACTACCTAAAAGAATCATCACTCTCTAAACCCAAGCCATTCCCATCAATCATGTTAGATGGATTAGAAAGATAATTATTCAGCTAGATGACTTGAAATAAATTATGAATTAATGTAATGTGGGGAGGTAACACTTTATAATTTTTAAAACATTTCATCTATTCCAATTATTTTGAAGACTGTGACACATATTGAAATTATCAAATCATTCTTCTATAATTATCTATGTTATAATAAATGAGAACATGTCAAAAAAACAAGTTCAAAAATTAAAAATTCCAGTAGTCATAGAAAATGACCCACAAAAAATTTATACTAATATTGATCCTTCTTTAATGAATTATACATTAGCTGATTCTCATCAGTGTCCCATTTCACAAAGATCGTTACCGATAAATATCATCACCAAATTAATCCAATTATATTTAATATCAGTATGATCAACCACGAAAAGCATCAAATGGATATATTTATATTGATGATGGATAAGTATTACTATATTAAAATTAAACCAATTATAGATGATTCACTCTAGATATAACCAAATAAAACATATAAGAATGAAACATGTATCTATTTCTTTAATATTCCATTCTATTTAACTATTTTACTGATGATTATATGATGTGGAAATATTCAACTGAGTTTCCCTAATCTCTTGAGGACCCTTGTAGGAATGATATGGGAAATGAAGATCTATATCAGAAATTATTACTAAAGGAACACTATAAAACAATATAGTTTCCTGTACAGATGAACTTCTTATATCCTCATCCTTTAGTATCCCATTGATATGGATAACATTATATGATTTATGTATCTTATTGATGATCACACATATTAAATTCCTACCAAGAGGGGTATAAAATAATCTGATGAAAATGTCCATGGACATATACTCCCATGTACATATTAAAATATAAAATGGATGAAAAATAATTTTTTTATGTGGATATAAAAAATCCACATTCTAGAAAGTGAGGTATTGAAGAAAATATTTAGTAATCTCCCTCATTATAGTAGGACACCAATGATAACATTTAATATGGTTGTATATCATGGTATCTCCTAGATGGATACCCCATTAATAATGATGGCCATTTTTTATCACTTCCCATATAAAAGATAGTGGAACCATAAGACCTTTATAGAAAATGGTGGTTCTATTTGAAGAAAGAAACAATTCACTATTTTCTCCCCATCATTTAAAATTACTCTTATTTGTTTAAATTATGGATATTTTTGTTGCTATTATTATATTAAATTTATGATAATAGGGGATGTTTTAATATTATATAAAAATATCAAATACCTTTCTTCTCTTCAAAATTCTAATGTGTAAGAAGAATAATGAACTACCATTACTGATAATAATCCTTAACATGAGACACTGTATTTATTTTTAAATAAAATTACTGACAACATTCTCTTTCTGGGGAGTTTAATAATGGTTGGAAAACATTTTATGATATTATACCTATATCCTTTATCCAAAATTCATGTAATTATGTGGAACGATTTAACATAGACTATTATTATTGGTATATATAGTATATTTATTGTCAAATAAGTAATGTTAAATATAATCAAGAGTATACATGACCTAAACTATTTCAAGATTATAGGTTGATTAGTTCTTCTCATTTCGACATAAGTTGTGTGATAAATAAGTCACTAAATGATTTTTTATATAAGAACACAACACAATCCCAGACATAAGGTTTCAAACTAAATAAAATGGCATTCACCAGACCAAGGAAAGATAAAAAATTGTCCAATACGAATATTTGTTTTAGATCATTAAAATATTTTTATATTCAAAATACTACTTGAAATTTATCCGATAATGTGTTATATTAGTTAATGGGGATTGAGATTTTCTAAATTCTTTAACAATACTCCTATGATGTATTTCTAAACAAAGGAATCCTCATATTTTCTAATATATTGTCTAGATTCTACCATAAAATAATAACTTCATTACTTTTAGGATCAAATGATATTAAATTTTCAAAGAACAAAAGTTCTAATAATTAAAATTTATACATATATAAATTAATCCTGAATATTCTATTATAAAAGACATACCCTCTAAGAACTTCTATCTGAATTTAGACGCGATCTTTATACATATAATTTGATTTAGACTAAATAAAAATATTTTTCTATACCCCAGGATAAAAGAGCTGATATATCTATGAATAAAATTATTCCTTATATTTTTTAAATTATCTAGACCATTATTTTAGCCAAATGGGATTACCAAATGTTCATATTTTATATTTATTCTCCATAATAATGTCATATGAATATCCTTATTCTTAACTCACAGTTGATTAAACCCTAACCTATTGAAAATATTTAAAAACTACCACCCCCCCCCCCGTTTAATTGATCAAATATGTCATATAAGTGTGATAAAGGATAATTATTTTTCATACTCACTTGGTTTAGTATCTAACAATCATAATAGGTGATAAATCCCAGTATCCTTCTTTAAAAATAGGAAATGTTTTTCCCATAGTTATTATCTTGGATGAATTAATGATTTTCACTCATGATATTAAAACATAATCTTTAAATTATTTTTTCATTATTGATACAAAAAAATAGGAAGTTAAGGATATTTGAATAATTTCTAGAATATGATCATCTAATAATTTCACATCCCTCAATATTTGAAAACCATGAAAGAAAATAGAAATATATATGTAAAATATATGGAAGTGGGAGAAGTTTCATCCATGAATCTTCTCTATTAATCTCAAGAATATGATGTGGAAATTGATATCATAAAAATAAAATATCTATATGAAATTTCTATAATGACCTAATATAGGATCTTGTTCACCATAAAATAGATGAGAATATTAACCAACTGAAAAAAATAACACCATGTGGCAGTAACAGTCAATGTGATCTTTGAAATAAATCATCTATTCTATTAATAAGATGAAATTAATCACATCCATATGATGGATAATGAAATACCATAATATTTCAATATTATTTATTTTTATTCAACATGAGTGATATTTTAACCTATAATGATTCCCTTTTTATAAAATGACAGATATCTATAAAGAATAAGATATAGTATCGTGTTAATGATTCTCTAGATTTATCAAAAATATAAATTTAAAAGTGTGTAAAGGCCAAGTATAAAATAATGTAATATACGTATTTGATTTCATAATAATGTAACTATAATCTATAATAGCTCAAGAATCAAACATAGTCGGCACATGCTCTACAAAAAATATTTTCTGTATTTGGACCCAATATAAAACATCCAAATTAATAAAGTTTATTTATATATTAGACACTACCATGGGGATGGTTCACTCCTCTATCTATACTCTTGAAAATGTTATGGTTTAACTTTTGATAAATTAGGTTGTAACGATGATTCCTTTAGAGTTATAGAGTGATTGACCCTATTTCACCAAGAATTCATTCTATAAAACAATTAAATCTATCCTAATTAAACACCAAAACGAAATGTTTTTAGAGTTTCATAGAAATATATCCTTAAATGAACATTATTGACACATTTAATAAATACAGGGGTTAAATTTTTCTTCAAATCCAATGAAGAACACTATGAAAATTTCCATGTATTACTACTACTTCCTTCTATAAACTCATATAAATTCCTCTTATTATTAGGCATGAAAATTTCACTACAATTATGTTAATGTGTAACACTTACCATTCTAGATAGCCCTTATAATTATGTCACTACAATCAAGTACATAATTACCAGTTATGAATTTTATGTGAGTATAAAAAATAAAATTTTGATATGTTATCTGGTTAAATAATTATTTTAATAGACTGATCATTCAGTGGATTATATGTGAAACTTTTAGGTTAAAACATCATTGTCTCTGTAAAGTAAGTAGAATACTCCTTAAACATCTTAATATCTTATTATATATAAAAAATCACCCTCATTCACAAGTATTATAATTATAGTACAACAATGATGAGTGACCATGTTCATTATGTCTTTCCATGAAAATTCCTTGTTTATCATTGCATGTAAAATTGATTCCCACAATTTACAAATAATACCCCTGAGTATATACTTAGTTAATTTTGATTCCAATATCTTCATAGTTTTTAAAAATTCAATGACCATATTGATCTTTTATATGCACTTTTATACACCTTAAAGATATTTATTATCTCTAAAGGCAGCAGTATTCTTCCCATGAAATTCATGAGAACAATATATAAGATGATGAGAGATTGGGCTGACATATATTTCTATATAATATATATTTTAATCAAAATTTTCAATTATTTTTCATCAATGGGATTATTTTAGACAGGGAATTATCAACATCTCCCTCTTGGGGTTTCACTGGGACACATATGGTCAGCAGAAATATATAATGTCCATAGATTACAAAAATAAATAAATTCACATTAATAGAAAAATCATAAATAAATGGAATCATATGAAATGGGATAACTTCATCAAAACATATAATTCCTATGAATTGAATAAAAATAATTTACAAATATTCAACTAGGTCATGTGAAGTCCTAATTAATAGAATTAAAAAAACATCTATTTTAGGAAATAAATCGATAATAATTAAAATTTCAAGAACATGTATTTAGCAAATAAGAACATATGGTTTCCCTAGAGTGACTTAAATTTTCTACATGCATGTTCATGATTCTATTTATTTTGACCATTAAATATGTAATTTGTTATATTTTTTATCCAATTCCTAAAAATTTCTCAGAAATAATTCATTAAATTTCATTATAAATAACAATAACTCTTATTAAAATCAGTTAAAAATCAAAAACAACTAAATATTCAAATATAAGATTAAAATATAATTTCTCAAAATCATGTAGTAACTCAAATATCATCTACATGTGTTTTGGAAGAAACTTTTTCACAGCATGCCCCTTGAGTTCCAATAATCCTATATCCTGTATACCTCAATTTATTTGAATAACATATTAAAATATAGTTTTTTATAACATTTTTTAATGATCCTACCTTGTTCTTCCTATATTAATACCACAAATTTACCTATCATAAGGATTAAAGTTCATTCCTATTTTTTTAGTTTTTTACAAGTGAAAAGTGATTTTTTTTTCAATTTTGGATTATTTTTTACACATTTAGAATGAAAACAATGTTTTAAATTTCTACTAGGAATATAATGTGACCAATCCATATATTGTACTAATAACACTGGTGAATAAAAAATTTCAAAAACATATATGAAAATGGGATATTGTATATAAATCAAATATAAAAATCAATTCAAAATCCTAAGGCATTAACAACCATCATCTCAAGCATATATAAGATACATATATACCATTTTATATAAATAATTCTTAAGGAATACTTATTTAATGGTAAAAATAGAACTTGATGAGGACTAAAATAGACATAGGTATAAAAATAAAGAATAAAAACTACCTAATATGAAACTAAAACCACCTATCTCGATGGGATAGGTGATAATCCATCACATGTAACCTACTTCATACATTAATCACTATAAAAACCTACATTACAAAAATATAAGGAATTATTTTAACATTTATCATCAAAACCAATGTATCTATACACATTAAAGTGTATTTGTTGGGGCATGAGTACAAAAACCATTAATATTACACCAGTGATTTTATACAGTCACACTCTAAATACTCAAATAAAAATGCTATATTTTAGAATGGAAGAAAAGAATCAATCATCAATTTGAAAGTTTAAAGCCTTTAAATTAAATATTATGAGTTTATATAAAACCATTAACAATAATTGTGAATATGAAAAACGTTTTATAGCCATGTGATTAGCTATATAAAATATACATTTACTATTTTGAAAAAAAATAAAAAATTAAACACTTCCATTATTGGTTAATTGTATCTAAGGATGAGACATAAAATTTCACTAAATGAGACAAATCAATTAATAGTGATGTGATCCTACCTGATAACACAACTAACACATTCATATCGTTATTTGGAGAACTCATATAGTGTGGAAGACCTATTATTAACCAGTGGACTACATATATATAGGTACCCTTTAATCTCATCCTACCCATAATGTTACAAATTAAATAATAAATCATATTATTTTTACTATAATGATACATATCAAAGTCCCTAACTCCCTTAAAATAAACAAAAACATTTACACTGATAAAATATATATTACATACCAATAATAATGGATAAATTCATAAAACTATTACTCAAAATAAATGTATTTTGATATATAATACTTTCCTAATAATAAAAAAACATATAAATATATTATAACTCATCTAAAATCCACATTGACATCAAATTAAAATAAGAAGTCATTTATAATGACCCAAAAAAATGTATTTCTTATAAATATTCATTTTCCTTTTTTTGTATTTTAGAAATAAAATACAATTTATTATAAATTAAGAATGCAAAATATTTATGACTTCTTGAAAAATATATTTTCAAATTAAAATATAATCTATATTTAAAAATGAAATAGTCAATCTAGAACAGATATTAAAATCATTAAATAAAATTTTAGAGATGATCAAATATCAAGATCTATGGAATAGTGTTTGTAGAGAATATAATAACAAACTTAAATTCTATAAAATTGATGTTAACCCAACAAAAAAGGGATATTGAGACCTTAAAAAGATTTTAATGAATTTAAATACAAATGATCCTAAATAATATGGACCTAATTTAAATTCATATGACACTATGGATTTATTATGTTATAAGTATGGAAAAGATATATAAGAAGTGAGAAAACAGAATATAGGAGTTTATGGAATATCCCCAAGATGAATCACAAAAAATGGTAAAAAAAATTACAAATTTGGAAAGGGAGATTGATGCCAAGAATTTTCCTAAAAGGATTCTAAATTATAGGGGAGAAAATTAGAGGTGTAAAGAGAAATAATGGGTTTAAAAATTAAAAATATACACTTAATAAGAAAAGTCCTGGCTATACATGTTCAAATGAACCATGCATTTGAAAATAAAAATTCCATTGTTTTTGTTTTTTACTACATATGGTATGTTTGTAATATCTTGATATCGACATATATAGATCATTAATTTTTGAAGAGTTTCCAAAATTTTATATTTGAAAATCAAAATTCCATGAAAATGAATGAAATAAATAATAAATAAATAAATATTTTGAAATTACATTATAGGTGGAAAATAATTTTTCATTTATTCATCAAAAAATAACTAGAATTAAGTTTTCTGAAATCTTATTTATGACAGTTATATCACATAGAGTTACATTTATAATACCCAGTATCACAATAATGGTCTGAAAATTCATTTATGTTATCAATAAAAGAATTCATACTTTATCATGATTGTTTTATTATGACCAAGTTGAAATACTATTATATTTCATGATGAACTATACCCATCATAAATCAATATTTAATATAATATCTAGCAATAATAAATAGAGGTAAACAAAAATGAACAGTGAAATTACTAATGGAAAGCCTATAGGAAAGAATTCTCAAATAAAGATCACTCTAGCTATAAAATATTAAAAATAAATATAATAGTATGAAATATTATAGAAATTAAAAATATAACTGAAAAAACACTTCATGTTAATTAGTGAATGTTGAGTTATGAGAATCATGGAGTAAATATGTGGTATTAAGGGTAAAGTAGCCATTAGGATCTGACTATTACCCGACTGCTTGTAAATATGACCATTGATGAATGTAACTATTGGGTGTTATAACCATCGATAATAATACCACTGTTATAATTAGTATATATAATGAGGTTTGATAAGAATTACACACATAATTATAAAATATTATTAGATAAATATTCAATATAATTAATTATGATCCATTCTATAAATATAAGGGTTTAGTTTCTCGTAAACATTGGATTAAAACAACCATTACAAAAAATTCAGGAATCATCTCATGCTAACTTATTTATTATTTTAAGCCTTTTTGAACATTGTATACTTAAAATCATTCTTCACATCCTAAGTAAAAGAAAACATAATAATGGCTAAGCACCAATGCTTAGTTAGTGAAAACAAGAGAGATAACTTGAAAAGAAAATTTTTAAGCATACCATGTGAATAATGACCTGATAACATTATATTACCATTTTAATATCATATCCATCAATTCGTAGATCATAATATAGAATCATAACATAGAGCTTGTGGTTTCAAAAAACATGAATCATAATAGAATAAAATAATATGAGACATGAGAGCTTAATGTTGGCACATGATCAGTTCATGAGGAGTGGAATAATGTGTGGGATAATAAAAATAATTTAAATATTATATTTATGATACCCACCAAGATATCCATCACATGTTTTTTTAGGATAAACAACAAGGAATCAAGTTTGGTCAGGATAACACATCATTTGGACCCTCTTTTCTACTTGGGGTGACCTCCCATGTACCCATCTTCTCATAAACATTTATATTTACCCAATTAATTTAATGGATATAATAGACCCACCCATCACATAATAATATTCTAATCATATATATGCTACAATATCATGGATCAATTTATTATTTCACCATAGTTTGAACTATAGAAAATAAATTGCGTTTCAATTGTTTTTTATTATCATTATCGTAAAACTTATAGAAAAATAAAAAGGATGGTATAATTATATAATATAACTAGTGAAGTATAAGTAATATAAAAGGTTGTTATAATAAATGAATTATGTATTTAAAAAAAATATGATAGTATTTCTTGAGAAAAATACACTATACATTTTTAAATAAATTATTTGAAATATAATTTTTTTCAAAAAATAATATGAAGAATCCTTTCTCTAAAAATATCCATGAAAATATTTAAAGTAATATTAAATGAAAATAATACTAATAAAGCTGGGAAATGTCTTCCTTGTGGTGTCTGTTAAAATAATGATTTTGTTGAGACCTTTGGTAAAAAAATAACTCGTTATAAAAAATAACCAGAAGATACAATTTTAAAAAATTATATAGAAAGTCAGATTTTTTGAAAAGTAATATTATTAAATCATTATATAATTTTAAAACCATTATTAAAACAAATTTAATGAAATTATGGACATGGTAAAAAATCTTCTAGATCAGATAGAAAACATTGTCTTCTTCACTAAAAAATATTATTTTAGAGATTTTAGTACATAGAGAGATGAATTTGAAAACAAATTTGTTTATATCCTGAAATATCTATAGGACACGGGGATAAATAATATTTTTGAGAGATAAATCATATAAATTCATAATTTCCCAATTTATTCAAAAATAATCTTGATAAAAATTGAGATTTTAACATAAAACACTAACCCCATGTTAATCTTGCTTCTTAAGCACTAAAACACGTTATGTCAAAAAATTAAATTTATTATACTTATATAAAATGAAAATATTAATAAATATTATACAATACATTGTTTAGATTTATCATCTTATCTCTCGATCATTAATAATTATTTATTGAAATTACTTTTTCAGGTGAAACTACTTAATCTTTCATGTATGATTCAATGTGACTTCATTGATCCTTGATTTTTTATCATGGATTCAAAATTTATATAATTATAATAATTATATAAATATCATATATTTTCATTATATAAAATTTTACATCCATTTATAAAAGGTATATATTGAAATTGGAATTAATCTATTCATGGAGATGGTAGTACATATATACACATGAATGTTGTGTTAATTTTATAATGAAAAGAATGAAAGAAATATATTTTATATTTTATCATTAAAAAATAATTATTATTTATTATATTTCATATGTATTTATTGAATCCATCATTATATCCATAAATGTGATGTGGTGATTTAAAATAAATCATATCATTATAGGTATGTGGTACTCCACATCTACACAAAAGTATTACTTTCATTTATGATTTCATTTAAATAAGGTGGAAAGTGGTGTCTAAATCATCATAAAAATCATCATTGTATTAATTATAAAAGAATCATCATGTTATTATATATATAATACTTTTTTAGAAGGTTGAAAATGAAATAAAATTGAAATATCTTGATAAATATTTATATAACTTCTTTGAAATACATCTTTTAATTTATATTGTATGTTTTGAAGGTTTCGTATTGGAAGAAGACCATGGGATATAGGTTTAAGTAAACGAATATTTAATTTTTTTACGATGTTGTTAGAAATTATATATTAATGAAAACTTATGAACAAAGAAGTATAGTTGGTTCCCGATAACAATTGAGGTAGAGAGTACACAAATAATTATATAATAGTTTTCAATAATGTAATATTTTTATATATGGTAGTGGAAGAAATATTTAATGTATTAAAAGATAAACTAACATATGTTCAAAATATATTCATCCAATCTGAGTCAGATAGGTTTATCTGGCATTCTTAACCCTATAACTTTGTTTTACCCCTTAGTAAAATCATTTTAACCTTAATCATTGTAATAAATTTAAACTCTGTTTACTATTAATTATAAAAAAAATGAATTCTTCCTCATTAAAAAATATGTAAACTATTATTAAAAATATGGAAACCATTTTATTTATTTAAATTTGTATTATTTTATTAAAGTAACTATTAAATAATCATACAAAATACAACGAAACCCATTTCTAAAAAAATAGTGTTTTTAAGAATAAAACTGGATTTAATATAATTTATTTCCCAATAAAAATTATTAGAAGGATCATAAAATATAGAAACGAAAATAAAATCTACATATTTAATTATCATTATTAATCATTTTTTAATTATTAAATTTCTTTGTAAAAATACACATTGTGAATATAAAAATAATTTTCTTAAAAATAACCCTTTTACCATCAAATGATTTTATCTTCCTTTCTATCCATTAGATAACTAATATATAAATTATTATTAAAAATAACCAATATATTTTATTATAGCCACTTTTTAATATTTATCAACATAGGTTTTTAATATAAAAGTTCATAACACTAAAGAAAATACATTTCATTAGAAAAGAGGTCTTTTAGTCCAGAAATGATATTAATAAAAATTTAATAATTATTTCTTAGTTATTCATCATTACATATGAATTAATGTAGAAGTATAAATCTATATTTCATAATTTTTATAATCATATTCACCCAATATTCCAATGACATATTTTTTAATATTATAATATATCACAATACATTTAGAGATGGGGTTGTGTGTAAATAAAATCATCAAACACATTAAATCTATTTCAATGGAATATATACAAAATATCATGGTGTTATAATAATCCATTTTAAAATTAATTTCAACATGTGGACTCCATCACATATATTCAAATAAATAAGTATACCTCTGATTCAATGAATCCTTTGGTTTACTTACATCTTCTTCAAATTTCTATTTACTCTAAAGAACATTTACCAACTGAGTGGTCTTATACTATTTAATTTTATCTCTATGATTGAATATTTCTACTAGTTTTTCTTCATAAGAAATATTTTGACCATTGCTACTACCTCTTAGTTCAGTAAAAGTGAAGGATAATTTACATACTTCATCAAAAGTGATACATAGAACACATCATGAACATTAGAGATGTTCTGTCATGGAACCAAGTGCTAAGAAACCATCCTAAAAAATCAAGAATCACAATAGGGATGATATATCCTGGTATTATATTTCAATTCCATCCGAATATAATAACATTCTCCCATGGATACATTTGCAAGAATACCTTCTCAACAAATTCTAATTACTTATTTTTCTGATCTATTTTCGTATAATGCTTCTGTCAAATCTGAGATACCTTAATGTTCTTATGAATAGAACTAAATTTCTATACAATTTATTTATCTAAATTGGTTCCCATTAGAAATAATTTTCCAAATTCATACACTAATTTCAATCTTCTTCACTTATTTCTTTTTAAAGGATTCAAAGTGGTCCTTATAAATTATCATGTTAAAGATATTATTATAAGAAAATTTTAAAAGAGGACGGTGGTCACCCCAAACAACTTTGAAATACTGGGAATAAGACCTTCACATATCATTCATGATTTGATTGGTTCTATCATACTAACCATCATCATCATCATCATGATAATTTTTTATTCAATGGAGAGCAAAAACACACAAAGGCCCCAAGGAGCAGGTCGGGTCAGACAAGACTACGGGGGTCTAAAGTGGTGAAGACCAAGGGAGTCATCCTTACAAATAATCATTCCAGCTAGAGGAAGACTATGAATATCATGAAAAAAATAAGCACTCAGAGTCAGGAAAGTCACATGCTGGATGGCAATATGCTGCCCTATTGCCCTCTCACCAGGTATGGGAGGCCATAGTGCCATTTTCAAGATGGCGGATGCATTTACGAATAACATATTCAATGGACCAAGTCACAACAACGAGGCCCTAGAGTGCATTTAAAACAAGCATGGGGTCTGTCTCAACCTCTGAAAGGATCAGCCTCCATTGTTGGCACACATTAAGACCCACAATAATGGCCTTATCCTCCACTAAAAGATATTTGTTATGGCCCAACCGAGTGGAGAAAGCCATGATGGTCAATCGAGATGAGTCACGAACGATCCCCTCGCTGCACAAATTTCTCGAGATGCAGGACATGTCAGTATTGTGTTTAAAACCCCTCGCCCGTAGATTTCATTTAACCCAGTTACCATAGTGGGGGTTAGTGACTGGAGGAAGGTTTAGGTGGCAGGGAAGAATTTATTTGTAGAGTAGAAGCCTCCTTACATGCGTTGATCACCCTGACCATATCAATAATAATAAGATTTTTTTTGCAGACAATGATCACTCGCACCGACAAGGACACCCCCTCATGAAGATACCTATTACGTGCCTGCCACATTCTCAAGTAGCATGCGTGCAACACCCGAGAGGGAGCTATTTTTTCTAGACATGACCACCAAAACCATAGAACCAATGAAGGAGAAAGGGATGATCGTCAATATACGAGACTGAAAAACTAGTGAAGGCGCCAAAGCACTCCCAAACCTCTCTCGCCCATGTGGTTTGAGCATTCCTCCTACTGCCTTTTTCATCAAACACAATGGGAGGCCATGCTCACGTCGCACTATTTGATGTGATAATAAGTGGGAATTGCTCTATTGTGGATCATCCAAGAGAGGAAATTGAATTTTGCAGGATGGACTTATCCCAAAGTGTGGCACTCCATTCATTAGCACTGGTTGGCATGGCCTGGACCCGACAGAAATCGTTGGAAGTGAAAGAGCTTGAGGAGGATGGGGTGAACACACACCGGTCTAGATTCGAGTTGATGTCAATGAGATGAAACACATTCGTCTGATCCTTTTTGAGGATAGAGTTAGTGAAATAAGGGTAGTTACTGGCCTCCCTGAAGTATATATTGGTGGTAGGGAATCTCAGATACCCAATGGGCTCGATGCACCAGTTATCATTCCAAAATGAAACCTCCCCTTTTTCGATGATCTAGCAGGTGGGTGGCCTATGAGAAGAAATGAGGTGGCTAATCTCCCTCCATAAGGGGTGCACTACCCCTGAGTCCCCATCCATGACATAGCTAGAATGAATGGTTATCCCACAGAAGGTTTTCTATTCCAGCACCTCCCATGACATTTTCGCATGCATGTTGGAGAAGGCATCGTCGAGTCTGTGGACGCTGATACCGCCTTCACTGGTGGGATGTGGAAAAATATTCCTAGAGGCATTGTTCCTCCTTCCCTCATACATTGGGTCCCATATGAAACCAAACAAACAATTTTCTATATTGAGTATAACCCCTTTTGGAACCTTGACAATAGATAGTTCATGGATCAGAGTAGTCCAGAGAACAGTATTAACCAAATCTATTCTACCTCCAAAGGGTAGAAAGAGTTTCTTCCAGTTAAGAACCATTTCTATTATTCTACATGAAATGTGATTGAAATCTTGGATGCGCAGAGGCATCGAGGAAATGGGCACTCCAAGGTATTGCATGGGGAAGCTACCTTTTTGTACGCCCAAATAATGGTTCACTTTAAGAGCACGACTATCATATAAATTATGAGAGATAAAGAAGGAGATCTTTTTTTTCAATGCTCTAGACACCCCAAAAACAATAGGCCTACAAAGCTCTATTAATGCCTCACACTAACCTTCTAGACGCATTGATGAAGAGAATGGTGTCGTTCGGAAACATAAGGTGAGAAATAGAGGGGGGCCTTAGCCTTCAGCAAAAGGGAAGAATCTCACCCATGCTGATGGTTTAGAGAATGAGATAGCTGAGGATGTCTTGGATAATGATGAAAATACTCGGAGAGAGTGGGTCACCTTGTCAAAGGTCGTGAGTTGATTTGAAGAACCTAAATTTTTTTCCCATGAGGTAGATCGCTAACCACGCTGAACTAAAACAACGGAAGATGGTATCCATGTTTTAGGAGGTGAGTCCCATACCTAAAAAAACCATGTTGATGAATCTCCACTCCACCCGGTCATATGATTTTCTAATATCTTGTTTGATCGCAAAGTTTGAGCCATGGGTTTTCAAGTTAATATCCCTGACCATTTCTTGGACCAGGTCGATCACTCCCGGGATGAATCACCCTCCCACAAAGCCGTTTTGTTCCATGGATATGCAAGTGGGGATGAATTTGGATATCCTAGAATTGATGATGTTGCCTAGAATCTTGTTTTTCATATTCCACATACTGATCAGACAGAAGTGCTCAATGGAGGATAGGTATTTTGATTTGGGAATGAGTACAACCGTAGTAGCGCATGAAACGTGGGGCAGAAGACCACCTGTGCAGAAATATTGAAAGGGTATGATTAAGTCCCTCTTTGCAATGTCCCACGAAGCTCTATAAAAGGTATCAAAAAACCCTATGGACCCGCATCATTGTCCACATTGAGATGAAGCTTGGCATTACGAATTTCATCCTCTTGCAGAATGGTGCCTAGAGATTTATTATCATGAGTAGAGAAAGTGGGTTGGATCTTGTATAAGATCCCCATGTCCATCCCTATGCACCCATTGGGAATGTTCAGGTTTGGACCAGATAGTAAGGCATGAATGTGGGAGCTAGCTAGCTCCCCTATCACCTCTCAATCATCAGAGAAAGAACCATCCCCCATATCAATGTTCGTATTTCTCCATAGTTTCCATTCCTTAATTCCTGAATGGAAAATGTTGTGTTCTTGTCACCATCTTTAAGCCACTAAATTATAGAGTCCCCCCTAGCCTGCCCTTCTTGCCTCAACAGTAAATCTGAAAAAAGTGCCTTCTTTCTGCCAAGGTCCTTAAAGAACCGATCATACCATTCTACTTCAGGACACCTCTCGAGATGATCAACCTCATGCATAGATTTTTTCTAGGTCTCTGGTGGCCAGGTGTGAATCCTTCAACCACTCTTGGAGCCTCTACTTGAACCATATTAGTTTATTGTGGAAGGTTTTCTAAGAATGGCCCTATGTGGGTGAAATCCAGGCATCCCTAACCATGACACTATAGTCAGGGATATGTACCCAGTGTTGATAGACATGGAAATAGGCATGATACACCTGTATAGAGGCAACAAAGAGAAAAAGGTGGGAGTGGTCTGATAAGACGCACACCAAGTGGGTTACCAGGGTGTGGCTGAAGATAGAGATAGCATTCATTTTGGCCAGACATCTATCCTGACGAATCCATGGCCTCTGGGAACCCGCCGGTTATTGCACCAATTAATGTTATTGCCTGTGAATCCCAGGTCCATGAGACCCTTTCCAGCTATAAATTGTGAGAAAGCCATATTGGCCTTCCTGTTGAAAGGGACTCTTCCTCTTCATTCCTCGGCTTCCAAAAAAACATTGAAGTCCCCCCGGACGAACCATGGGGTATTACCCGGGTTGAAGGAGCTAAGATAATTCCATAGGAACTCCCATTGTTGGAGATCACAACATACGTAAACAAATGATATGAATAAAGGTTGTAAGCATGGGAGACCTTAACAATGGTAAACTATTCCCCTGCCTGGGTAAGAACCACTAAAACAAGACTGTGCCAGAAAATCAAAATATGATTATTAGTCGGTTTAGCATGCATGTAGCCATGAAATTTGAGCCTCCTGGAGAACTCAAGAATCCTGCTAGAGTGTTCCTCGTTTTCAAGGATGTATAACACGATGGCCTTATGTTTGGGAACCTCTGAGGCTAAGAAATCCATTTTGACATGAGCACTTATACCTGGGGTATTCTAGATGATCATAGGAGTCATTGGGTAAACAAGGATCTTGGATTGGCCACATATTGGATGGCCTTCTCAAAGTGGGAGGACACTATTCCCTTGAGTTTCTTGGATTGGGATCATGTGCAGGAACCAATACCATTAGATATGATGTCATTCGAGGGGGATACAGGACCTTGTAGAGACCCTCGGGCACTCCCCCAACTGTCTGTAGAGGACATGGGCACCCTCTTCAAGCCTGGGGCCTTTCTTAAAGGGACTTCCATTGCATGCACCAGGTAGGAGACCGCATCAGTGGAAGGCAAAGATCCTTCGATGGTGTAACCCATCGATACTATTGCCAGTGACTGATTGTCTGCAACCTGACCACTACGAATCAGAGAAAACTCCAAATGGGGGGAATTTTCCAACCCACAAGACGAGCAGGAGAAGGTAGAGGGGAACAAACCTGAACCTGTTCCAAACATCTCGGATCATATGGAACTATGTCCCAACATGCCTCATCGGTGCTCGCCACAGACATAATTTTCTTGGGGGCCAAGTCCACCGGTTGCGTCACTGATGAAACACCATAGGCATGTTTCACCTCAAAGACCGCCCCTGGAAAGTCGCCTTTAGACGGAGCTAGATGAGGACCTCTAGGATTTCCACCCCCCCCCCCCCCAGAGAATTCGACCACCCCGGCGACTCCGGCGGCACACCTGCAAAGAGTTCCCCTGAAGAAGGCAGTGAGGGAAGAAACTCAGGAAAACAGGATATGAGAGGTATTGAACCAAAAAAAAAAAGGATTCCTGCACCCGGAGATCAATTTTTTCCAGCACTAGAAGAGAATGATCCAATTCCACGCAAATGAGAGCAACGAAATCCTCTTCATAACAGCTATTCTAAGGATCTGATCAGAGAAGGCTACCCAGCGAGTCGCAAATGGTTGAGAGGAACCCTTCATTATTGAAGGGGAGCGGGAATCCCAAAATATAGATCTACACAGCAGCGAGGGGACTCTCATTCCCATGATAGGAATCCATTGACCATTTAGAGAGGTTTAAGGACCAGCGGCCCAAGGATCGAGGCACCTTCCACCACACCTGAAGGAAATCTTCATGTGACGCGAGGACGATGCAGAAGGAGTGGCGATGAAGATGTGAGATCCGAAATGGAAGGCGGAGACCCCAGGAGTCCACAAAGCACTGAAATCACACAACATAGGGTTTAATGGCACTGAAATGAGATATAAGATTGAGATACAAGCTAGCTGCCACTTCCTGAAATGTCGAAGTAGGGATATCCTGGTAGACCAAAGAACCATCACGTTAAAACTCTGGTGTCCCTAGGGAGACCACTGGGAAATAAGGAAGGCTCATGGTTGAAGAGGAGCCATAGAGAGTGTGGAGAAAGGAGGTCTGAGAAATAGGGAAGAAAACATGAGCGGAAAGGGGGGTGGAGGAGCTAGGAGAGGGAGGGCCACAAGAGCCGAGATCAAAGGAGGGAGGCACAACCAAGTATCCATATCATATTGAATACTTCTCCTAAATATTTTTACAATCTAATGATCTGGAATAATACAATCGAATGTGGAATCTCGTTCAATAGTGTCACATCTAAAATGTATCTTTGAATGATTATCAAGAGGAAAATATTCTCTTATATCAGGGAAATGTCATCACTTCATAATGCAATGAACTAAAACCACTATAAAAAACTATATTTTATCATTTTTTAAAACATCACTATTTTTAAATTTAGGGATATTTTTATGAAATGATGATAATTTAGCTTTGTTTTTTTAAAAAAATGTCTAAATTAGTGTAAGTTTTTAGAAAACACTACAATATATATATATATATATATTTATTTATATATCCCATTTCCTTGCATTGATTTGAATATATATTAAGATATATATATATATATATTAATATATTAGTATATATAATAACCTACAGACACACACACTTATATATATATAAATATACATTAATATATATATTTATATATATATATAAACACACATATATATATATGTACATATATTTATATAAAACATATATATTTTAAATTTAGTAACTTTTTTACGAAAATGTGGATATTTTATTGACATTTTTAACAGTGTTTTAAAACATGACTAATTTTATCTATCTATATAAATAAATTTATAGTTATAATTATTTATGTGTATACATACCCAAATATATTTACACACACATAAACATATATATAAATATATATATATATTAATATAAACATATAATATTTATAATATATATATATAAACACTCACACACATATATATATTAACAAGCATTAAAAATATTTTTATATAATATAAAACATAAACATATTTATATAAATAACTATAAAAAACATATATAAATAAATATGTTAATATATGAACAATAATATATATATAATATTAATTTTTTAAATACTGAAATCTATTTATATATAAAAATATTTTATAGTTCAATTAAATATACAAAATAAACATATGTGAGTTGGTTGGGTCTTCTTGTGTGAAATTGGGGGTGTGGCATGTAAGATCTCGGAATTCATGAATGTACATCCTTGTACAAAATTTATCATTAAATATCTAGTTTAGGGTCAATTAATTTTTCTCATGTGTATGAGGGGACATAGGGGTGTTCTGGTGGTTCATAACATGAAAGTATGGGCAAACCAGGATAATCTGCACAAGGTGCATGGTTTTCACACAGTTAGGTAAACCCAGTGGCCCTTCCATACAAACTGTGCAGCCTTAGGCAGTGGCATATCGTAATGCTGGTGCATGTTTTATCAAA
The DNA here is from genome assembly GCA_963277665.1 of Viscum album. Lineage (NCBI taxonomy): Eukaryota > Viridiplantae > Streptophyta > Magnoliopsida > Santalales > Viscaceae > Viscum > Viscum album. Next base: position 1,934,058,582 of record OY728152.1, read on the forward strand.
CTATGTGGCCTTCCTAGGTTATCATGTGACCTATATTCCCTTATCAGTTGGTCACACATAGTTTACGCACAGATCGAAAAACCTTCTGAGTAAACTGTGTGACCCAGTAAAGTTGGGAAAATTTACAAAATTCCCATTACATGATTTTTATGTTTACCTATTATTTCCCTCATTTCTTCCCCTCTCATCCCTATGGATGATCCAAATATACAAAATATTAACAAGTGTGGTTCTCCTTCAATTATTTACCTTTTGGAGCACTGTTGTTTGCTGATTGAAACCATGGGTAAGTCTAATGCTCCTCTTTCTTCTGTTTTTCAGATTGGGGTTATTGATTCTCCCATATTTTTCTGAATCCCTAAAAACCTGTTTTTTCTATGTAATCTATGTTGGGTATTCAATGGGTGATTGAATCCAACTCTAAGGACGTGACTAAGAGTGTGTTCATCATCATATTTGAGGTAGGTGGTCTACATGTTTTATCCCATTATTTTTATATAGATATATGCATATGAAATTGTGTTCTTATATCCCTCTTGTTCTTTCCTTTGTATATTTAGTTGGATCTAGTAAAATGTGATTATAAATTATAAATTAAACCCCTCATGGTCACCATGGGATGCATAGAATATGACTTGACCATTTTAGGACCACCCATGTTGTATGCCAGTATTCCCAAACCTAGATAATGGTAGGGTTAAGTAATGGGTTGTCAAGTGATTATGTGGAGACATGTAGAATATGTTTTTATTTGTTGATTAATTTGAAAATTAAATAATGATAATTTATTCTAGGGTAATATTTCCCCAATGGGTTTTTCGGTATGATGCGAAATGGGAAAAATGGGTTAAATGAAATTTTATCAAATACATAATGAATTTTGTTAGAAATTCCTAATAGGATTGGTGATTGTGAAATGGTAAACTTTTAAATGGGTAATGGCATGGGAAAATGGGGAATATGTTATAAGGGGTATAAAAAGTGAATTGAAGATTATTTCTAATGGGTTAGTAGATAATAATTATGCGGTATACCTAAAGGGTTTAATGTAATAGAGTTGTTGTGCGATATGACATAAGTGTTTTACTTGAAAATAATAATCAGACAAATGGTTGTGAGATTATAAATGTTCTAAATGGTCAAATTAAAGGTAATTAATGAAAATTGGATAATTTATTGGAATTTTTGAATATGCATAATGGGTTAGGGCATGGGAATGGGAATTAAGATAAATGACTATGTAATATAAAGGATAAATTTTTTAATAGGTTATAACATAGTATTAATTCCCATGATTGATTTTTATGGAATGTGGTTTCTATTTGTATTGATGATTTTTGGTTGTGATATGGTATGTGTTTAGTATGTGTATATATAAGCTTATGAACATGGCTTGGTAGAGTGAGGTATTGACATGTGTTTCTACTCCCACAAGTCGAGTTAGACTGCGGCTCTAAACTCCACACCAAAATTAATATATTATGGAATGGGACAAAGGATTAATTCCCCTAATGGTTTCAATCCACCCAAACCAAGGTTTCGAGCTGAGGATAATGTGTTTATGTGAGGTTTTTATCCCTAGTAAGATTGTAACATTACTTATTCTCCTATTCATATTGATGGATTGTCATAGTCTCATGTGTAGATGATTTATATGCCTAACCCATGGAAAACATGAAGATAGAGGATTATGTAAATAATATGGATAACTGGTGAAAATAGTAATAACAATGGAAATAGTTAGGATACACATTGTTAACTAATGGACACTAAGTTGTTAATTTTTATTTCCCATTTCATTTATACGTACATGCATGAACATTCTAGTAGACTGTATATTTTTTATACTCCATTAATGGTGGCCTACTGAGTTTTTTACTCACACCCTTCTCAGGTTGTCGTTGGGTACACGAGAAGATTTCATTGTTTCGGGCTAGGATAGGAGACATGCTCTTATGATAAGATGTTGAGTTGGGATTGGGATATGTACGGTTGAGGATTTGATCATGGATTATGGGCCTGTTTTTGTGATTTAACGATTTGTTTTTATTTTGGGTTTTATTCACTTTGGAGGTATTATCATGTCATGATAGGGTTAATATTGAATTGTGGTTTCTACCCGGTTTTGGGAGATGTTTGAATATACATGGTATTTTGGATGATTCATATTTTTTTCATTGTTGATATTGTTTTCTACTGCAGATTACTCTAGTAAAGATGGTATAGTATCCCCACATGACATATTATACCCTCACTACTAGTTGAAATCCTTTGTCGTAATGGGATGCGAGCATGAGTTCATGTAACGACCCGGCTGGGGGAGCCTGTTAGTGGAACCCGGGTCATAGACGTTACAAATTTGTATCAAAGGAGTTTCATTTCTATTGTTTTTTCTTTCTATTTTGGTATGGTAGACTGAAGACTAGTAATTATCATCCTTGGTAATAAGCTTGTTCTTGGGAGTATCTAACCTATGTATGGGAGAAAACCCATGTTACCCAAGCAAGTAATTGTTGATCGTTATATTATTTGTTAGAGTTGAATGAAATTTTACCATTGGGTGATGCACATGTTGGGAGATTTCACTAATTTATGATTTTTTTATCATGTATGGAATGGGAAGATATTGTACATTCAGGCATAATTTTAGGAACCTATGGATATAGGTAGAATTCATCATGATAGGAACACACAGGATGTGTGTCTCAGACATAGATATTATAAGGCATTTTATTTCATTGTTGAATTTGAAGAAAATGTTGGTCGACAATGGTAATGAATGATGGTAAATGAAAAGAATGTAAATGAATAGTTAAGTAATGGTGTCTCTAACGAGATATTGTGACTAGGTTAAAATTTTTGGTTGTGAGAAATTTTAAATATTGAATGGGTTGTAAAAGAGAGTGTATTATATAGTGTATGTAATATAGTTGATGAATTTTTCCTAATGAAGGGTGTAAATGAGTTAAAATGAAAATTGTGACAATTTTTGGAATGGGTATTCTAAAATTTGAATGTTGAGATCAAAAGCGGTGAACTTAATTATAAAATGATGTGTAACTACAGAATTATAGGTCAAGCCGAGAAGTGGTTATTTCTTCTGTTGTCAATTTGACAATGTAGAGGTGGTTTAGGGTAGTGAGTGTGCCCTATTTTTAGACCTTGTATTTGGGTTATACGACCTTACTAGTTATGATATTCCATAGGGGATGTGTTTAGAGAACCCTTGGTGGCGCTATGGTCGTTGGGTCGTTAGACGTTGTATGGTAATGTGAGTATAGAAACTCTCATGATTCATGATTGTATAGAGTTTATTTTGACCTTAAGGATGGTACCTGTGTTGTGGTGACCATGTGAGTAGGGACATTATGAGTAGTGTTTTTTATTCTAGAGATGATGTTTGGAACATAGTGCTGATGTATGTGTATGGTTATCTTGGGTGTGGAACCTATAGAAAATGAGCATTTGTTGTGTTAGGCATAGTGTGTATTGGAACGAGGTTCAGAGTTTCGTTCGGAAGCATTATTTTTTTCATATATAGATTTTTATGGTTAGGAGAAAGGACGAATAGATCTATATTATCACCACTCCATTTTTTAAGATGGTATCATTCAACCTCAATGGTGGCCTATGAGAGAGGTTGTATGGGAGTCCTAGTATTGTTGGGTGTATGTCACATTGTTGTATGTTTGGACTTTGATAGTGGGACATAGAAGATGTTGTCTAGTATGGGTTTTGGCATTAAGGTGTTATGTGGGAAGATTTATGGTTAGTGATGTGACTCGAGTTATGGTTATGCATTGACAGCCTCAAAAAAATTAAGGTTTACCTCATCGGTGTTTAGCCTAGTGGTGTAGGTTTGTTGGAATTTAGATCAAGGGAGATGCTTCATAGGTACAGTCAAGGCATAATGAGTACCATAAAGCTTTTGTAAATTCTATATCTTTTATCTTGTTCGTTCATAAGGGAACCCTGATGCTCAAGGTGAAATTTTAGGTTTGTTTCTAAGTTTTTTAACATATGTATGACTTACCCATCTATTTGGATGACGAGTAACGGAGGTATTGATGTTTTTTTTAAGAAGAAGAGATAAGGATGACTGAAGGGAGGTCAAATAATTTTTTTTTGAATGTGATGCCCGAGGAGAGGGTATTCATGTATATTAACTTGTTTTTATGAATGGTTTAGTTGTTGGGTGAGATGTTGAGAAAGCATTGGGGCCGATGAGGCTGGTGAACCAAGAGGCATGGTTAAGTGAGTAAGTAGTCATTGGGTTTGTCTCAAGTGATAGTTCACCTGTGGGAACTCATGTGGGTGTAAGAGATGTCGTATGAGAGTGTGAATCTTTGATGTCCCTACTGAGGCCCATATATGGGCATGTGCGGGTAAGACACGATATAAATCGAGATATGTGTCTTTCGATATCGATGAAACCAGGGAAGGAAGAACTGTTATGCAAGAGACCGTTGGTTTTAATGGTGAGGTCGACCACTGTGTTTCAGTTGTTAACTGTTATGGTTATACTGAAGGAGCTCGAGTGGTGTGGTAGGAGTGGTGAAATGGGGACCATTTGTTCATGGATGCTTGGAATATGGTCACAGAGCAGTGGTGAGTCTTGGTTGGTAATTACGCCTATGTGGTAGCGGTTCAGTGATGATGAGATGTGTAAAACTTAGAGACCTAAGATCCATGGAATGTCATAGTGTTCCATATTGGGACGTGACATCAGTGAGGGATTGGTTGGTTGTAGTGTTATTCAAAAGCATCTTAGCGTACCTCAACTAGTGGTGATTACAACCAATATGTTGACATCTTTCTAGGATCATTGAGAAGATCTAGATTTATACCTATTAACGTGAATTTTTTTGGTATGATGAGGAAAATCATGGATTCTATTCCCAAGGGGCGGTATATGTAAAGATGGATGATGGGATGTACAACAGCGACAGTTTTTGGGTTGGGTCCTTGGGATGGAATTGGTGTCGAAAAATTGTGTGGGTGTAATTCACAGAAGCTGGGAATGGGTTCTAGGTGTTGTTAATTTCTTGTTCTGGGAAAATCTAGATATCAATGTCTATGTTTTGGGGATTTTCAAGTGATCTATTGTAATCTATGGTGGTTGGAATACCTTATAGAGGGAAATGGTAATGAAAATCCTATGGTAGGGAGTGATAAAGTAGTCAAGGATGTGGAGAGGAGAATGAGGAGTTGTTGTAGTGACACTTGGATTCCAATAAGGAACTTATGATGTTCATGTTGGGTCTCTCAATGAGGCAAGGTGGGACTTGATTATGGTGTAATTTTGATACCGTATTTGGATTTCAGCTCCAATGGTTTCGAATGAAATCTGTGGTTTTCGTGTATAACCATCTAAGGGTGTGGTGATACATAAAAACAATTTGTGGTATGGGAGGTTATATTATATAACTCCAACAAAAACAGAAGTAGACTCAAGTATGTTTCTTGGGGTGGTATTATAATGACTTGAAGTAATAGGGAATATTGGAAATGTTATGTGATTTCATTCCAATAGTGAAGCTACGAATTTCAAGATGGGTCAGCCGAGGATATCTAGACTTGGCAAGGTGTGGTGAAAAATGTGTAAAGAGGTAAATAACCTTTAGTGGATGTTTGGGTTGAGAATTATGTTTCAAATTTTGGAACATAGTGGTGTGATATCCTATCTTTCTTATTGGTGTATGATCATTAGAAGTGTTTTTGTTAGAAATTTTAATGGGGGTGGTGAATCCCGATAATCATTTGGAGGGCAATGATGCCTTGGTGGAGTATTTCTACTAGAAGTCCGTAAATGAACTAGATGGGTTCATTGTATTATAGTGGTAAGTATCAATTCATTACGTTCATTTGGAATTTAAAACGGGGGTATCATTCCCGAAGTGTGAGATTAGTTTTCTGGGACAAACCAATTGCAGTTTTTCTGACCTGGGGTGGTAAACAATAATAGGTGTGGTGAGAGTAACCCAAATCATGATTAAAGTTATAACATAAAGTTCCATTTTTAAAGGATGTTTTACTTAATTGAAGTTGATATTATCAGAGTCCTTTAATGGATATTTTAATAATTCCTTGTTGGGAGACTTCAATAGAGAGACTGAATGCCAAAATAGGGTGATGTTCGTATAGATGTCTGGGTGGAGTGAATTAGAGCATTCTAGGTAAGTTGTTAAATTTTTGTTATAATTATAATGGTATGACTTGAATAGAGTTTATAATAGATAATGGAATATGGTTGATAAAAAAATAATATATGGGTGACTGGTTGATGATGTGATTGGGGTTTCGGGTTTTAAGGACCCAAGTTATCATTATTCATGAGATTTGGTCCTGATAGAGTGTGTTATCATGAGCCAAAAAAATTGAGTGTCTAAGAATTTTGGTTGAGTTTGGATGGATGATTATAGAAGGGGGTTATTTAATTCATAAGTCATGGATCAATATATGTCATGAAATAGGGTTTGAAGTGTAACCTATTTTTACATTTTATAATTGGTTTTGGTCACCGTTAGAGTTTTAAATGCTTAGTAAATGATGGCATGTGATTTTTGTCATGAGTTGTGAATGGGATCAAACCGATGGAGTGTTTATTGGTTCCTTCACAGTGACATGATGATGTGCACGAAGTTTTCATGTGATGTAAATCATGGACTATTGCCAAAATTTTTCCTATGATGTTCTAATGGGTTGAGGTGTGGTTAAAGTCAATACTTCCTTCGAGGAGTATCTGGTGCATGTGGTGGATCGTATTGGGAAGGTCTTTCCAAGAAAAAAATTCCTTGGGTTCGGGTTTTATGGTAGCATGGTAATGTTTTGGAGGAAGTATGGGTATGGGGAATGGATAAGTGGTTTTATTATCTTCATCTCTTTTTTATGGAAGCTGACTATGCTTGTGAATGTGGTATAAGGACAAACCTTTATATGGTGGGGAGGTTGTAAAATCCCATATTTCGTCAATTTATGTCCTTGTATAAAATTTCGGTTTCAATATATTGTTTAGGATTAAAGAAATGTTTCTCGGGTATATGAGGGGACTTTTGGGTGTTTTGGGGGTTCAAACAATGAATTGGATGGGAAATAGGGCTAATCTGTGTAAGGTGCACAGTTTGTGCATGGCTAGGTAAACAATGCAGCCTGCCCAGGAAAATTGTGAAACCATTTGCTGTGGAACATCGCATGGTTGGAACATGTTTTATAAAACCATGTGACCTTCCTAGGTAACCGTTTGACCTAGCTTGCCTTGGGATGTTTTTTTCACACAGTTTGCACACAAATTAGAAAACTGTGTGAGTAAACTGTTTGGCATAATAATGTGTGGAAAATTAAAAAAAAATCGATTGTGGGATTTTTATGGTCCACCTGATTTTTCACTCATTAACCACTTCTCATACATAGGGACTAACCTAATCGACCCAAACATCCTAAGGGTGGTTCTCCTTTTATTCTTGGTCATTTGGAGGACAATTGGTTACGGATCAAAACCTCAGGAATGTCTAATGTTCCTCTAGATTCTTTTTTCTTAATTAGGGTAGTTGTTTCTCCCATATTCATCTTAATCCATAAAACCCACGTTTTCATATAGAATATAGGTTTTGGATTAAATCCGTTCTTCAATACAGATCTAAGGATGTGATTTTTCGGGCATTCATCGTTGGATTGGAGATAGGGAGTCTAAATATTATATCCCATGGTTTTTATATAGATATCTCCATATGAAACTATGTTATTTTATCCCTATTACTATGTTATTGGTACCTTTAGTAAGATCCATTAAAATTGGTTCTTAAATGATAAATATAACTCTTCATGTTCCCTATGGGATGCATGGAGGATAACTTGACCATTTTAGAGCCACCCATGGGGTGTGCCGATATTATCGAACCCAGAGAATGGTATGGTTAAGTGATGGTTAAACAAGTGATGATGTGGATCCATGAAGAATATGTTTTTTTATTTTATTAAGTTTAAAATTGAATAATTATAGTTTTACCTAGGGGGATAATAGAATAAGGTGTTGTTTGGTGTGACACGAAATGGGAAAAATGGGTTAAACTAGAATATGTCGAATTCTTAATGAATTTTGTTTGAAATTTATAAGAGGATTTGTGATATCGAAATGGTGAACTTGTAAATGGGTAATGGAATGGTAAAATGGTGAATATGTTAAATGGAATGTAACAAGGGAGTTAATGAATTTTTTGAATGGGTTAGTACATTATAATTATGGGGTATACCTAAAGGGTTGAATGTAATAGATTGGTTGTGTTATATGAGATAAAAAATATACATGAAATGAATAACTGTAAAAATGGTTATGAATTGATAAATAGTCAAAATGGTATCATGAAAGTCAATTGATGAATATTGGCTAATGTACGATAATTTTTTATTATAATTAACGGTTTAAATCATGAGAATGGGTATTGGGCTATATGTCTATGTTATGTAAATGATAAATGTGTTAATGGGTTATAACATAGTATTAATTCCCATCATTGATGGTTTTGGAATTTGGTTTCTATTTTTATTTTTTTTGGTTGTGATATGGTATGTGCATGGTAAATTGTTTAATAAGAATGGGGACATGGATTGGTATAGTGCGGTATTGACATGAGGTCCTGCTCCAATGGGTCAGGTTATATTGAGGCTCTATACTCCATCCGAAAATGCATGGGTTGGGGAAGGAGGATTTATTCCCTTAACAGTTGCATTCCACCCGAACTAAGGTTTCAAGGTGAGGATAATGTGTTTATGTGAGGTGTTTATCCCTAGTAAGATAGAGACTTGACTTATACATTTATCCATGGTGATGGATTTCATTAGACTCATGTGTAGATGATGTATATTCCTAACCCATGCAACACATTGTTGAGCATGCGTTGTTTTCAACAATACATAATTTTATTATTAATATGGGGGAGATTTTTGAGAACAATACTCTATCTCTTGGTGATGATTTTGATGCTCACAAATACCCTTATTTGTGATTCTGATGATTTTACTTTATGTGTATTTCAGGAATATAATATTTGATGTATTATTATTTCTGGAATAAATTTTTATGTATTTGAACTGTGAGAATTATTTTCTGAAATATTGGGAAATTGTTTTTAGCATGTTCTGAAAACACTGTCCATACCCTATGTTGAGAATCATAACATAAGGATGGAATGCAGAGTTCACACGTTGAGATATCAATAAATTATAGTTAAACAATCATACGTTATCGCCAAAGTATGAAGGAAAAAACATTACGTTTGGAAGGAACCTTACCTTTCGAAGGAACCTTACGTTTGGACGGAACCTTACGTTTGGAAATCATCAAAGTATGGAAGAAGATCATTTATGTAAGTATGGAATGATATGTTTGTTTCTTAAAAGTATGGTTCATTAGCCTTACTTTTGTGAGCAACCATTCTTTTGAAAGTAAATGATTAATGTATGGTTCATCAACCTTACTTTTATGAACAGTTGTTCATTTGATTTAAAAGTATGTATTATATACCGTATGTTTGAGAGTTAAAGAAAAACATTTGAGATCATCCTTACATTGTGAGCCTTACATTTAGAGAATGTGTGCTATGCAGTTCAACCCTACGTTTGACGTCAGATGTTCAAATTACTACATTATTAAAGTAACAGTATTTATGTGCATTATCAGGCTGATTTCAAGCCAGATTAAAAGCCCAAATTTAAAGCGGGCCTTTGACTGATTTAAAGCTGTTTATATGTTATTCAAATGATCAATTTAAGAGGATATTTTCATGCCAAATTTTTAGGGGAGTTACGACTGCTATGCTATTCAAAATTTTGAATAAAGTGATTCTAAAGGCAACTTTTATGGATCTAAATTTGCAGAATAAGTACTCATTTTTATTATATATATTTTAAAAATATAGATGTGATATAAAGATATACAATATGCAAGAACTGTTGATAAATGAGGAATATAAAGAAGTGAAAAATAGATTCAATCAAGATCTACAGATCTACAGTTTTGAAGATTGATGAAGTCCTTTTCTGAAGAAAAAGAAACTTGACTGAAGACTTATTAATCTACAACGAATATCCTTTTTTGAATCAACAACTGTTAAAGTTGCGAATGAAATTTCAAGATCTAATGTTACTAGATTATCTCAGAACTATTTTTTCTAATGATCATTATTTCTGAAGAAGAAGATCCATCTACTATCAATTGCGAGATGTTGAAATTTTGAAGAAAAACTGGGAAATTATTTTCACTGAACAGAATAATCTTTTATATTGAGTGACCAGATTCTCACACTAAGTTGTGTATTTGGTTCTGTGTATGAACCAGAAGACTCTTTTTAGCCTTAAGTTTGTAAAGTTGTCAACTACCTGTACTCAATTGTGAATTGGTCTATTGATAAGAGGACCATATAGTGAAAATCACCAAGATCGTGGAGTAGAGAGTAGGTGAAGTAGACTATGGGCCTTATGTTCCCTGAACCACTATACATCGTTCGTCCGGTGCTATTTATATTTCTGATGCTGAATCATTGATATAAAGATAAAAATACAAATCTTGATCAATCAAAGAAATTGAAAAGGCACAATTCACCACCTCTTGCGCATATCTAGTATAACCCGATCCAACACACATAAAGATATAAGATTATGTAAATAAGATAGATGAGTGGTGAATATTATAATAATGGTAGAAATTGATAGGATATGCACTGTTGGCTAACATCTACAAGGTTTTTATTTTTGGTTTAGATTGTTATATATTCATACATTTATGAACTATTTAGTATACTGGAGATTTTGTAGACACTATTGGTGGTGGCCTATTGAGTTTTGTACTCACACCCTACTCAAGCCGCCATGGGGTACCCAATCAGATTCCATGGTTGTAGGTCTGTACAAGATCAATGTACTTATACTAGGATGTTGATTTGGGATTGGTATTTTCATGGATGAGAATCTATACTTGGAGTTGGGACCCATTTTATGAATTTAGCTATTTGTTTTTATTTTGGGTTTTATTCACTTTGGAAATTTTATAATTTCATGACATTATTAATTTTGTATTTTGGTTTGTATATAATTTTGGGATATGTTTTTCTATTCATGTTTTTTTGGTTGTTTCATGTTTTTTCTTATATTTATATTGTGTTTTCTTATGGATTAAACAGGTAAAGAGGGTATAATCTCCCCATGGGACTTATTAGACCCTCGATTCTTGTTAGTAACCTCTGGAATATGGAGAGACATTATTAAGGTCATCTAATGACACGTATCAGAGCACCATTTAGTGGAACTGAGGTCATAGATGATAAATGACATTCATATTGTCATGGATGAGAAATTTCATTTTGTATCCTTGAGAAGATGGTGGCTACTTCCATGGTGGGGTGGAGATATCATGGAATGTTGGGTATGGTGGGGCCACAGGTGAGTGTTGGGTGGAGAGACACATAGAGTAGAGTGGGAAGGTCAGAAGTGAGCTAATAAAATATGGTGAAAACAATGTGTAAGAAAATATGAATAAAAAATGACCATTTTTAGAAATGTCATTAAATGGGGTCTTATTTACAAAGTATTGGTAAATGAGGGATTGGTAATTACCGATTTTTATAAATATAATTAATTTTGGGATATTTATAAACATATATAATCTAAAATGTTTATAAACTTTCTTAAATTAGCAATATTTATATAAAACACCACTTTAGTGACACCTTATTTACTAATGATTTCTAGAAATGTTGGTAAATGAATTAGTAATGTTTTGAAATGTATGTAATATAAAAATATTTCACTAATTTATATTTTTTGGAATTGAACCAAATAAGATTATGGACTTTAGATATTTTTGGTTGTTCAATGAGAAAATACATGGTGATGTTTTCCCATTTCTATTATTGTATTAGAAATCATTGTAACATATCATTATAATTCAATCTCCTCACCTTAACATAATAATATAACCTGTGTTGATATGAACACTCTACAATATATCTCCACTTGTTTTCCAACTAGAAATAAAATATCAAATCTCCATAGTCATAGTACATCCAAGATGAATAAAGAATTATGATCCATGAGTTTCTATCAATACCTCCTTGTTCAAGTCTAGGTTTAATGAGAAAAAACATGGTTCTTGAACAATATCTTTCTACCAAAACAAATGTTTAAATAATAATCATTTTTTATATTAGTTTATAACCCCAAATCTCCATTATTCACCACATTATTCTTATTAGGGAGGGATAATTTAACACTCATTTTTTCAACATAATATTTCCCCATTTTCATCAATATTTCAATGTTTATTGTTTGAAAATCAATAAATATATCACCTTTTTTGAACCTAATCATAAATATGATAGCTTGATGCTTTTGAATCAATGTATCGACCACATTTTTTTTCTTTCCAAATCTATAATTTATTGAGGAGTCATAATCCTTAATCAACTCCAACAATCCTCTCTAGAACATATTCAAATATTTATGATTGATTATACACATTAATATTTTATGATCAATATATAAGTCACACATTTTCCCATAAAGATAATTCATCTATATCATTAATAAAAATATTACAAATACTAACTCTATATTAGGGGTCCTATGATTTTCTTCAAGAACTATTAATTGATGAGAGGCATGATCTACCTCTATGTGATTCTCTATAAGAATACCTCCTGACACCTTGGTACATGCATTATATAAATCAAAAAAAACTCCACTATAGGGTAGTGTGAGTTCTTGTGAATTAACCAAACATATTTTTAGTTACTTGAATGTTTATATTTATTCATCATTATAATGGAACTTAACTCTCTTATTGGCTAATTAGATCTGTGTATTAGATATCCGTTATAAATTATTCACAAAAAATAGATAATATCCATTCAATCTGAGAAAACCACAAATCATATTCACAATGGTTGTTATTGTCTAATGTTAAATAGATTTCACCTTTGATAGAGCCACTTTTATACCCTTTATTGTGATTATATGACTGAGAAAATGAGACATTCTAAAACAAAAAATCCCACTTGGAATATTTTCATATAAATTCTTGTTCCTTAGGTTCTTTGGTAAATGACTCATGTAATCTTTATTTTCCCCCAAGATATTTAAATATATAAGAATATAGTTTATAAATTATATAATAAACTAATCAAGGAAGTCTATAAATGCTATTAATAAGATCCATCATGATTATGGGTGAATTATTATGACCAAATAGAATCGTTATAAAATCATATTTTCAATAAATAATATGAATGATTTTCATGGGTATGTTTTCACTTTTTAACCTCAAAATATTATATATTGATCATAGATAAATATTATAAAAATATTTAGATCCTAGAAATTGAAAAAAAAACATCAATATAGGGTATATGATAATTATTATTGACATGTATCCTGTTTTGTTCCAATGAATCAATGTAGAGTAACATAGATCAATATTTATTCCTAATAAAGAACTGATGCATCCCATTATGACTCACATGGGAAAATTAATCCCATATCAATAATATAATAATGTTGCTCCATCAATTCTTAAAACTAAACTAGGTCAATTTTCTATGGTTTCTATAAAATTGGTACAAAACTATGTATGAGCTCTATTGAAAAATAAACTTCTCTATTTGGTGGAATACTAGAAAAATCTTATGGATAAACTCAAAAAAAATCCCATAAAATAAGAGTATATTTTATTTTGATTTCCTATCTAATATTTTATGATAATAACTATTTAAGAATAAGAATCAATGCCCACAAAATTGATGTAATTTCTATTGTAAGATCATATGTTTCCTCACACCGATAAACAATAATTAGTCATTTTTAGAATATTAAATGCGACTTCCCTAATTTGAAATTAATATGTGATATATTTATCTATATATATATAATTGTAATTCATTCCCAAATTCAACTCATATTCAACTCTAGAAAGAATAATAATATTTATAGGATGTAAATTTACACAATCCTCAATATTATTAGAATAATATTATTGAGATGTAGTAATAATACTATTAGGGGTTGTCCCAACTAATTCAGCATTTAATCATTGAAGTGGAAATGTTAAACACTTATAAAATTTATCATATAATTTTTTTTTGGTATAAATATATTAAATAAAATAGTAGAAAATCTATATTGTAGGGTAAGTGTAGATTTCACAACTTCATTCTCATAACCCAAATTGATAATAGTGATAACCTAATATTTCCCTTTTACTTCATGCTCAATAGGTTTTTGATATCTATCATACATATTAACCCTCATATTCAAGAATGTTTTAGCTTCATTATGATACTCCTTTGATTTGAAACACTAGTGTCTGGGTGGTACATGCTGTGGATATTTTTCTCCATTCACCCCCATTAGATAACTACTTCCCATCACTTCGGTATTCAGTTTCCAAATAACTTTCTCTCTATAATTAATTTACAAGTACCCATAATAAAATTTCTACCATGTCTATTTCCAAACTTATTTTATAAAGGAAGAAATTACTTTTCTATCCCCAGTTCATTTTATATTAATTTCTATTAAACTAAATGATTCATTTGTTATTAGTACTATGAGAAATATGGATAAATTTGATCTCAATTTTTAACTTGAGAACATATAGAATGATTTCTCCAAACCTACTAAAGTATGTTATTTCTTTTCCCTTCAATTAATTGGTTTCAATCCACAAAATAATTAATGAATAATTAATTCATTTTTGATTATAATGTAATAAGTGTACATTACAATTCATGTAAAATGTTCCTCATGTGTACTGATGCATCAATCATAATATTAATCCAGATAAAATAATTTCCTCCCCATTTATATATGAAGAATTCAAGAAATCTATGTAAGAACCCGGATCTTCGTTCAGGTATGTTTTCCTTTTTTATGGATTTTTTAAGGAAAATAAATTTTATTGAAATTTCAGAAGTGCACGCCTTGTACTTTTTGAGTACACGTCGTGTACTCTATTCCGGCTCGAAGTCGTGTGTTGGTCGTGTCCGGGCCACACACACGGTGTGTAAGGCTGAGGTGGAGGGTAGTATTTCAGAGTACAGAAAGAACTGAAATACACGTCGTGTACTCAAGAAGTACACGCCGTGTACTTTATTTTTTTTTCATTAAACATACTGGGGTCGTGCCTAACCCCCATATTCGTCTTCTTCTCCAGTTTTCGACTATCCGGGAGCGTCCGTACGACCAGATCTTCAACAGAGTCCTGCCTCGTCGTCCATTCTCTGATTCGAGCATTGTCGATTGCATTGGAATCGCAGCGGTGAGTTCTTCCTTCTGCTTAAGCCTTGTTTCTTGATTCCTCCTCATTTCCAAGTTATCGTGGGATGAACGTTTTGTGTGTTTTCTTAGATATACGTTGTTCTAAGAGGAATCTGTCATCTAGGCTCACGTATATCGATCTCCTAGGATCGAGGTAGGTGGTTTGTGCCTTTCCGTAGAAAGTTGATAGCTATTTTGTGCAATTTCCACCAATACACTTGAATGGGGTATTGTGTGTTTCCTGTTTTTCCCTTGTTACTTTTCTACTTTGCTTGATTTCTCTAGTAGAGGTTATTTCTTGTGATTAGAGTATTTTGTTTGTGCTCAGTTTTCTTGTTATGCTTGTTCTGCCTATTTGGCGTTTTGCCAGTTGCCATGCCTAGTCGTAGGATAGTGGAACTATTGTTTAATTATCGCTGTTGAGCCTTAGTTGATAGCCATGTAGTTCTTGAGGTTTACTTGACTGATACACACGCGTTGAGCATCTTTAGTTATACTCAGCACTGTGAGAACCTAGTCTAGTAGACCAAAGAGATAATTTACGGAAGGGCTTCTCCAGAGTGTCTTTAATTAAGATGTGAGACTATAGGGGCAATTGATGTTGAGTGCTTCCCCAGAGAGTCTGGAGATCCACGACGCGGGCCACAGGGGGAATTGACGTTGACTGCTTCCCCAGAGAGCCTTTAGCACGATATGAGATTCTAGGGGGAATTGACGGTGAGTGATTCCCTAGAGAGTCTGCTTAATTGCGTAGCTAAACCAGAGGGGTGAGACTGTGTGTGCCTCCCAGAGGGTTGCTAGTACATAGAGGTGGAACCATAGGGGTAAGACTGTGAGATCTACCCCGAGGGTTACCTGTTTTTCTTCTTGTTAATGGCTGCTTTCTTGTGTGCTATACTGGTTAGAACTGTGGTTTGTAACTGTTTGTGCTTTCTATTTACTGCTTCTTGTTTTAGTACCGTCATGTATTCATTGACTGTTAGGCACAAATCATTTGGTGATTTCCTACTGGGATTGTATCTCACACCCTGTTTTGGCCATGCTTTTGGGCCCAAGCAGACTTTGTTGCTGCAGGTATAGATAAGGGCAAGCGACCTTCTACTTCAGGATCATGACTGCATCAGGAGCTGGGGAGAATGGGACCGAGCCATGGATCGCGATGCTGAGGAGCTTAATTTGTTTTATTTTTCACTTGGTTTCAGTATTATTTAAACACGTTGTTGTGTTTGCTATTTTCCTTAGATACTTGTACATGCTGCATCATTGTCATCATTGTTATATATCTACATTGTTTCCGCTGTTTGGTTTCTGTTGTTATGAATGTAATTTAATGCTTCTGCTATTTATTGTTGTTTTCTTACCATGTATACATTACCGAATGAGGGAATAGTTTCCCCACCGACTCACCAAGGCCCTCGCTGCTAGTCGGCAGCCTCTAGATTTCGGGGAAACGCGCTTGAGGTCATGTGTAGAACTGGGTATCGGGCACCAGTGGAGGGGCTCCGGACTCGAGACGTTACAAAGTGGTATCAGAGGAGTTATTTTCACTTGTCTTACTGTTTAGAGACCTTATCCCAGGATAGGATGGATTTGGTACTTGGAATTAAGCTATGCTCGGGAGTAGCTAACCCGTGTACAGGGAAAATCCATACTACCTCGTTAATTACAGTTTTCTGGTTTTGAGATTTTAGGGTTGGTATGTTTTCACCTAGAGTGATTCGCATGACTTGTGCGGTTAATTTTTTGATATTTATTTTCTATTTCTGTTGCAACCTGATGAGATGAGGGTATTCCATCCCATGTATCATATAGACACTTGTAGGAATCACATGTCATGCATTCTTGCCATGCCATCTAGGGTGCATTAGCGATTGCATGCTGTTGTGATAGGCTCTGTGTAGATTTTGCATGCTTTTGTGATAGATGCTTTATAGATTTTCTGCTGTTATGTTAGAAAACTATTTGTTTTGTTCCTTGCTTAAAAATGAAAGCCGAATTTTGGTTCTTGAGGTGTTATGGTCCCTCGCGGATCAGAATTTGGCACCTTTTCCCTTATTTTGGTGTTTCTGTAATTCTGTGTAGTTTCTGAGCTACTGCCTAGAAAAACCCAGAATACATGGCGTGTACTTTTTAGATACATGTCGTGTAGTTTTTAGGCCGTGTCACTGACCGTGTGAGCAGAACAGGGTGTCGTGGGAGTAAGTTTGGGAACACGCCGTGTACAATAGGTACACGCCGTGTGGGTTCGGAGCCGTGTACCCGGCCGTGTCACTAACAACACCAGTCGGGGAAGCTCGGGTAGAACACACTGTGTCCATAGGGAATACGTCGTGTAGTCCTGTCCAGGTACCTGGCCATGTCACGAACAACACGGGTCAGAATGACCTTCTATTCCACATGTCGTGTTTTTTCGGAACACACCATGTAGTCTTGTCTAAGTGCCCAGCCGTGTCACGAACAACACAGGACAGTGTCACCTTCGCCTATACATGCTGTGTTTGTTCGGAGGACACCATGCTAGGTTTAGCTGTGTAGACAGCCGTGTGCTTAACAACACAGGCCACTGAATCCTTGTCTAGTACATGCTGTGTTTGTTTCAAAAACGCCGTGTAGTCCCGGGTTGATTTGGACCGTGTGGGTTAGCTGTGTAAAAAGACTCGATCAGGGGACTAGTTTTCAAGTACACTCTGTGTGTGGTGGTCAACACGCCATGTAGTTTGTAGTGTACACGACTTGTAGGGTAGGAGTGCACGCCCATGTCAGTGGTTTAAGAAGACACGCCGTGTAGTTTTATACACGTCATGTAGTCGTGTTTTGAAATCTTGTGTGTTTTTATTCCCCTGTTCCCATTTTGTACTCTAGTGTTTCTTGTCCTTGTTTTCCTAATCTAAGGTGTGCTTTTGATCTTTCAGAGCTATGCCTCTGAGACATCCTCTGGTTGTGCGTCTGTCGCCAGGCAGTGATCAGACGCCAGAAAGGGCGGATCAGGGACTTCCTGTCGATCCCCCAGCCGAGCCATCCTTGGCACCGGTTGTAGTA
Organism: Viscum album; assembly: GCA_963277665.1. NCBI lineage: Eukaryota > Viridiplantae > Streptophyta > Magnoliopsida > Santalales > Viscaceae > Viscum > Viscum album. Next base: position 1,934,076,924 of record OY728152.1, read on the forward strand.
CCCGTAGCAGGCGCTGATGCGCAGTTCAGGGAAGGTTTCATGAGGATGATGCAGGCCTTCTAGGGAGCACCACCTCCTACATCGTCTATGGCAGACTTGACGTGGGTCTTTCAGTAGCAGCATTCTCCCACGTTCTCGGTGGAGGGAGGACCTCAGGCTGCAGAGTCATGGCTGGAATCCATGCTGGCTATATTCAAGCATCTAGAGATGCCTCCAGAGAGGCATGTCAAACTTGCCACCTACATGCTCTGAGACTCTTCTACGAGGTGGTGGGATGTGATATCACAGGCGGGTCAGCAGCAGGCTATGTATTGTGAGGATTTCTAGTGCGTGTTCTATAACTACTTTTACCCGGAGACCTTGAGGGCCGATTGAGCCCAAGAGTTCATGAGCTTAGAGCAAGGTACTCTATCTATCATGGAGTGTTCCTCCCGTTTCACTGAGTTGCAGCGTTTTACACCCCTTCGGGATGGGAGTGGGGTGGTTTGGTGAGGAAGTTTGAGGATGGACTCAGGCGGGAGATCCGTTCGCAGGTGAACATCTTTTAGCTGACTTCCATTACTTCCATCGTCAACCAGGCACTGATTGCAGAGCACAATCTGAGAGACTCTAGAGCTGTGAGTCAGGGTGGTTCGGCTTCCAGAGCTAGCTTTCCTTCAGATGAAAGCAAGAAGCACCTTAGGGATCCTACGCGCGGTGATTTTAGGAAGCAAGATGCATCATCAGGCAGCTAGGTGACATGCTACCAGTGTGGCCGGACCGGTCACACGAGGATGCAGTGCCAGAGAGACCCCGTTGAATGCCGACCTTGTGGCCATATGGGTCACCATCAGTGTGTCTTCCAGGCTTTCTCACCAGTAGAAGGCGACCGGGGTTCTTCCATGACTCCTCGTTCAGGAGCAGCCCCACCAGTCATTCACCAGTTAGGGAACAGGAGTTCTTCCGGCTGTTCGGGACGAGGTGAAGGTCAAGGTCGTGGCAGTCAGCCACTAGTCCCTCAGCACCAGTAGGGAGGTTCAACTCAGAGTGGTCAGTGGGGGGCGCAGGGTCGCGGTGTAGGCCAGTCTTTCGCCGTGGATCAGACTTATCATGAGAAGGATCTTGGCCCTTCTACTGTTTGAGATGCGATTTTAGTAGCCTAAGTTTTATCTTCAGCCCTTTTCAATACTGGTGCTACGCATAGCTTTATCTCTGTTGTTGTTGTGGAGAGCCTTGGACTCTGCATCTTTTCTTCTGCCGACTCATTGACACTAGACACACCTTTGGGAATGAGGACATCTAGTGTATGCCAATGTAGAGTGTTCCCTCTCGAGATTGCAGGGTATCACTTCTTATGGGATCTCTATGTCCTAGAGATGACATGATATGATTTCATCCTTGGAATGGACTGGTTGATTCCCTTCCGGGCAGTCGTCAACTACTATCGCTACAGAGTCAGTTTTATTTCACAAGAGGGTGAATCTTTCCTTCATAGAGGCGAATGGGTCGTTCGGATGAGATGGGAAGGACTCGAGCATCTTGGGCTAGGAGGGGTGACGTCCCAGATAGCTATCCATTACTTGGATGATCAGGGGACTCCACAGTTGGACATTCCTCCAGTGGTGCATTGCTTCATGGATGTTTTTCCAAAGGAATTTTCGGGTTTGCTTCCAGAGTGTGAGGTAGACTTCTCCATTGAGCTCGTGCCAGTAGTGGCACCGGTGTCCATTCCTCCATATAGGATGGCCACACCTGAGTTGCAGGAGCTCAAGAAGTAGTTGGAGGAGTTACAGGCTAAGGGTTTCATCCTCCCCAGTACTTCTCCTTGGGGATCGCCTGTTTTATTTGCGAAGAAGGCAGACGGTACCCTTCGGCTTTGTGTGGATTATCGGAAGCTGAACCAGTTGACGGTCAAGAACCGATATCCATTTATGTGGATTGATGACCTTTTCGATCAGCTTCGAGGAGCCCAGGTGTTCTCGAAGATCGACATGAGGTCAGGTTATCATCAGTTGCAGCGTAGACCATCAGATATAACTCTGACAGCCTTCAGGAGAAGGTACAGTCTTTAAGAGTATACAGTCATGCCCTTTGGACTCATGAACTCACCTACAATTTATATGGAACTGATGAACCGTGTGTTCCATCCTTACATGGATTCCTTCTTCGTGGTCTTCATGGATGATATCTTGGTGTACTATGAAACTCGACACGACTATGCCACCCATCTTGAGATCGGTCTGAGTACACTGAGAGAGCATCGGCTTTATGCTAAACTCTCGATGTGCCACTTTTTGATGGATCAGATTCACTTCTTGGGTCATGTCATCTCATAGGAAGGACTATCTGTGGACCTATAGACTGTAAGAGCTGTAGTTTCCTTGGATCAACTGAAGAACGTTTTTGAGGTACGGAGCTTCTTAGGGCTGGCTGGATACTACAGAAGCTTCATTCGGGACTTTTCTCATCTAGCATCACCATTGATAGGTTTGACCATGAAGTGGGAGAAGTTATTATGGTCATATTTTTGTGAGTCATCCTTTCAGGAGTTGAAAGGGAGGTTGACGCCAGCACCGATACTAGTCTTTCCAGAGCCAGGCAAGAGCTACACTGTTTACTATGATGCTTCGGGTATCGGGCTGGGAGTTGTGCTTATGTAAGGAGATGGATTCATTGCGTATGGGTCTCGGCAGCTGAGGCCACATGAGAGGAACTACCCTACGCATGATCTAGAGTTGGCAGCTATTGTTCAAGACTTGCGCTGTTGGATACACTATCTTCTGGGAGAGCACTTTGTGGTCTTCATTGACCACAAGAGTCTCAAGTATATCTTCACTCAGCGTGACCTGAATCTGAGGCAGCACAGGTGGGTCGAGTACCTTTAGTCTTTTGACTTCATGCTTGCCTATATACTGGGAAAGGGCAACACCGTGGCAGATGCGTTGAGTAAGAGAACTTAGATTCAGGCAGTTCAAGATTCCAGTAGTGAGTGGCAGCTGATGGATCTGTTCTTTGAGATGCATCTAGAGGTGCACGAAAGATGGGGACAGACTTTTCTATCTTCTGTAGCTGTTACCTCTATGCTACATGATTAGGTATAGATGAGGCAGCTATCAGACTCAGAAGGCTTAGTCCTGTGGGAGAGTGTGTCAGGAGAGGACCATATACCTGGATGGACAGTGGGCGAGTATGAGATCTTGCATTTCCAAGGATGCCTATGGGTGCCAGCAGACATACGCGAGGAGATGATGCAAGATTTCCGTTCCTCTGTTTGGGAAGGTCATCCTGGGGTCACCAAGATGTATCGGGATCTTCATCGCCAGTACTGGTGGCCCGGTATGAAGAAGGATGTTGCTGGTTTTGTCATGATATTTTCTACTTTTCAGCAGGTGAAAGCAGAGCATCAGCGACTAGCAGGCGTCTTACAGCAGTTACCCATTCCCGAGTGGAAGTGGAACGATGTTCCGATGGACTTTGTGGCCGGTTTTCCGAGATCACCTCGAGGGAATGACGCTATTTGGGTTGTCGTCGACAGACTTACGAAGGTTTCCCACTTCTTACCGATCAAGGAGACCTTCAGCGTCGATGATCTGTGACGACTTTAGATCAAATAGATTGTGCGTCTTCATGGAGTTCCACGCTCTATTGTTTCAGACAGAGATGCATGCTTTACCTCTCGGTTATGGTAGGGACTTCAGAAGGCCTTGGGTACACAGGTAATTTTGAGTACAACATACCAACCCCAGACTGATGGTCAGTCCAAGCGCACGATCTAGGGGCTTGAGGATATGCTCCGAGCTAGAATCCTTGACTTTGGAGGTTCTTGGGAGAAGCATATTCCGCTGGTGGAGTTCTCCTACAACAAAAGATTCCAGTAGACCATTCAGATGGAACCATACGAGGCTTGGTACGGTAGGCCATGCCAATCACCCTTATGCTAACTAGAGGCAGGAGAGGCAGCTTTGTTGGGACCTCGTTTTGTACAGGAGACTTCAGAGCATATAGAGCTGATTCAGAAGAGGATGGATATAGCACAGTCTCGGCAGAAGTCTTATGCTGATCAGTGTAGACGACCTCTGGAGTTCGAGGTCGGTGATCAAGTCTTCCAACGTGTCGCACCTAGGTTGGGACACAAAAGGATTCGGAGACAGGGTAAGCTTTCGCCACGGTACATCGGGCCATTTAAGGTTTTGGAGAGAGTGGGGCCGGTCACCTATCGGTTGCAGCTACCTCAGAGGTATCGGGCCATACATGACCTCTTCCACGTCTCTCAGCTCCGACGTTACTTTTCAGACCCGTCTCACGTCCTTCAGCCTGAGGAAGTCGAGCTTGAAGCGAATGCGTCGTTCGAGGAGCATCCTATATGGATTGTTGATCGTAGTAAGAAGGTTCTCTGTGGGCGGTCTGGTCCTCTAGTACGAGTGTTATGGAAGAATGGGCGAGTACAAGACGAGACCTCGGAGAGGGAGGCCAATGTACGGTCGCAATGGCTGGAGCTGTTCGGGGATTCTTCTTCTCCACCTCATTAGGGAAATTCAGGGATACATTTCATTAAGGGGGGAAGTTTGTAAGAAATCGGATCTTCGTTCAGGTATGTTATCCCTTTTTGTGGAGTTTTTAAGGAAAATAAATTTTTTGGAAATTTCAGAAGTACATGTGTTGTACTTTTTGAGTACACGCTGTGTACTCTATTCCGGCTCGAAGCTGTGTGCTGGCCATGTCTGGGCCACACACACAGTGTGTAAGGATGAGGTGGAGGCCGGTTTTTCGGAGTACAGAAAAAATTGAAGTACACACCGTGTACTCAAGAATTATACACCGTGTACTTTATTTTTTTTCATTAAATGGAAAGGTGTCGCGCCTATCCCCCATATTCGTCTTCTTCTCCATTTTTTGACCATCCGGGAGCGTCCATACGGCAAGATATTCGACGGAGTCCTACCTCGCCATCCGTTCTCCGATTTGAGCACGGTCAATTGCGTTGGAATCACAGTGGTGGGTTCTTACTTCTACTTAAGCCTTGTTTCTTGATTCCTCCTCGTTTCCAAGTTATCATGGGATGAACAGTTTTTGCGTTTTCTCAGATCTACATTGTTTTAAGAGGAATCTGTCATCGATGCTCACGTATATCGATCTCCTAGGATCGAGGTAGGTGGTTTGTGCCTTTCCGTAGAAAGTTGATGGATATTTTGTGCAATTTCCACCAATACCCTTGAATGGGGTATTGCGTGTTTCCTGTTTTTCCCTTGTTACATTCCTGATTTGCTTGATTTCTCTAGTATAGGTTATTGCTTGTGATTAGAGTATTGTTTTTGTGCTCAGTTTTCTTGCCATGCTTGTTCTGCCTGTTTGGCATTTCTCCAATTTCCATGCTCAGTCATAGGATAGTGGAACTGTTGTTTTATTATTGTTGTTGAGCCTTAGTTGATAGCCAAGTAGTTCTTGAGGTTTACTTGGACGATACATACGTGTTGAGCATGTTTAGTTATACTCACGACTGTGAGAACCTAGAGTAGTATACCAAAGGGATAATTGACGGAAGGGCTTCTCCAGAGTGTCTTTAAGTACGATGCGAGACTATAGGGGGAATTTACATTGAGTTATTCCCTAGAGAGTCTGTAGATCCATGATGCGGGCCACAGGGGGAATTGACATTGAGTTCTTCCGCAAAGAGCCTTTAGCACGATACGAGACTATAGGGGGAATTGACGGTGAGTGCTTCCTCAGAGAGTCTGCTTAATTACATAGTTGAACCAGAGGGGTGAGACTGTGTGTGCCTCCCAGAGGGTTTCTAGTACTTAGAGGTGGAACCATAGGGGTTAGACTGTGAGATCTACCTTGAGGGTTAACTGTTTTTTCTTCTTGTTGTTGGCTTCTTACTAGTGTGTTATTCTTGTTAGAACTGTTGTTTGTAGCTGTTTCTGCTTTCTGTTTACTGCTTCTTGTTTTAGTACTACCATGTATTCATTGACTGTTAGGCACAAATATTTGGGTGATTTCCTACTGGTATTGTATCTCACACCCTATTTGGGCCATGTTTTTGGGCCCAATCAGACTTTGTTACAGCAGGTATAGATAAGGGCAAGCACCCTTCTACTTTAGGATCTTGACTGTATCAGGAGCTGGGGAGCATGGGACCAATCCGTGGCTCGCGATGCTAAGGAGATTACTTTGTTTTATTTTTCACTTGGTTTTATTTGTATTTCAGCATGTTGTTCTGTTTTCGGTTTTCCTTAGATACTTGTACCTGTTGCATCATTTTCATCATAGTTATATATCTACATTGTTTCTGTTGTTTGGTTTCTGTTGTTATGCATGTCATTTACTGCTTCCGCTATTTATTGTTGTTTTCATACCTTGTATACCTTACCGAATGAGGGAATAGTTTCCCCACTGACTCACAAACGCCCTCGCTGCTAGTCAGCAGCCTCTGGCGTTCGGGGAAACGCGCTTGAGGTCATGTGGCGAACTGGGTACGGGGCACCAGTGGAGGGGTTCCGGACTTGGGATGTTACAATGTACTTGTAAAAAAAATACCCTTCTATTCTAATCCCACTCTATATAGTCAATTTACATTTTCTATATTTTTCATGGTTAGAGTACACCATAGATTTTATTTCCATAAAACAAATATAGCCAAAATTACATTTTATTCAATGAACATTGGAGAATTATAATTTATTTTAGTGGTATTGATCGATTTCCCAATAAATAAAATGTTAGTGGACCCACTAAAATATGGTTCATGTTTCCTTAGGATGGGCTGAATGAAATTTTTTTCTTTCATTTACTCTTTTAGAATCTTCACATTCTTCATGGATTTAGAAATATTTATAATCATAGAAATTTGATTTTGTATTCAAACTCCAATAACATTTGATTTCATTGGTGTAAAATCATTAAAATTCTAATTTAATTCAGTCTTATCATGGTTCCTTATTCTTATATTCATAGACTATAAACAAAAAGCATAGTTTGATCAACAATAATGATAGTGTTAAACAATATAATCATTAAAATCATTTATTGGACGTCTAAATGAAGACACCATATATTAAATATATGAAACCTTATGATTAACCTAGGTCATCCATGGTCATCATCTATTCAAATACATTATCATGGTTCATGAGTGAAATGTGAAATAACCCATGAATATCCCTAAGAGTTTCTATGTACATGTGTAGTATTTGGACCACTGATCATGTATCGATGATGATCGAGTAAATACCCAATATTTTCCTTTTAGGGGTGTAACCCCTATGTAAATCTATGACACAAAAACATAAAATTACTATTACCTACTAAGGGATATATTTTATATGAAAACTATACTCCTTTATTTACCATAAATTTTGATATTGTTCAATACATATACTTATCCTTAGGGTTCCCATTAAAGTTTCATCATCCGTATTTTGAAAAAAACTATTCATTAATTTGATACCAACTAAATGAATGCAGACATTATATACATAATTATTACATCTTGTTATGTAAATATTACTTACATATAATTAGGATCCAAAATATAACTATAAAATTTCCTTTTCATTGTAATCGTGGATTCCTAAACAACAACTATGAAACTTTTCTAAACTATCTACCACTACAGGATTCATAGCTATCACCCATCATTGATATATCATACTTAAAACCATTATTCATAACTTGGGGAAAAGAAAGTATAGTAATGGTTGAGCTCAATTTACCAGTAAGGGTGAACATGAGAGATATAAATCAATGATCATTTTTAAGAATAACAAGAGTATTATGGTATGAGTACAGGATCTTAACATGTTATAATCATACCCAACAATTAATATATCATAATCACAAGTCATAACATAGATTTTGGTAGTTCATAATACACAAATAGTAATGGAATAAATAATCATGATCCATTTTATCAAAACATTATCACAATATGAATACATAAAAGTGTATATAAAATGTTTCATAATCATAATCATTGAAAAATAATTTCATACTTTCCACTAAGATATTCATCACATATTTAGATTTAGGTAAACACCCATACACCATATGTCGGCTTCATTTAACCTTCATTTTAACCATTTTTATGATTTGAATAACCTCTCTTGTACCATGTGAGCACATAAAACATTAATATTTAGCCAATTTATTGGATTGATAAAATATACCCACTCATACCATTATCATTATCCATTTATATTTATTCTGATAGACCCTGGAGGCATTTATCATTTAATCATATCTTAACCCATGAAAACAAAATGACTTTCATCAATTTTCACCATGATAATAAAATCAATTGAAGAGAAATAATAAGTATGGTATCATAGTATCATATCCCTTATGAAGAATAAGTAACATCAAGGGATTTTATCGTTGATGAAAAATGTATTTAAAAAATTACAAAAATATTTCTTGAGGAAAAATACCCTTTTCATTTTAAAATCACTTATTTAAAATATAAAAAATGTTCAAAAATATTAATGAAAACATTTTAATTTAAAATAAATGTGTAGATATGTATATTAATCTTCAATGAAAATATTTTTCATGGAGGTGAGAAAAACATCTCAAGCAGTGTTCATTTAAACAATGATTATATTTACACATTTGGTATGAAAATAACCTCATATGAAAAATGAAAAGATGATTACATTTAAATTTTTAATAGTGGGTAAAAATTTACATTGTTAAATATTTTTATAATAGTAAAATAAATCATGAAAATATTTTAAGGAAAATATGAACATAAAATAAATGATTCTTGACAGAGTAGATAAAAATTTTGGGCTTCCTTAAAAATATTATTTCATACCTATGAGTATATAATGATATCAAAATTAAATGAAGAAATGAGATTTATCAAAATAATCAAATTATAATAAAATTAAAAATATTTATGAAATATATACCATATAATTCCCTCCTCATAAAATTAAGCTTGATCAATCTATGTAAAACGTGACATTGTAACGTAAAATCCTTACATCAAGTTGAAATTTGTTCTTATGTTTTCTAACATCATATATAGTAAATTTCAAATTTTTAGATTTATTTACCAGAACCATATAAAATCATATCAAACCATTCATGGTTAACTGATGCAATCTTATAACATATTCATTTAATGGTTTTTATCAAAATCATTATTCGGGAGATAGTTGTGTCATTTGTAATGTGTGTTTCAATTCAGCTGTTGTGGTCCACGAATATTTATCATGGTTTCATCATATATAATATTTTAATTATGATATAAGAATAATTTATATTAATTATATATTTATTTATAACCTTCCCTATATTTTATAGATTGAAAAATGAGTAACCCTGTTATTGGAGGTGGTAGTACGTATATACAAATGAACACCATTTTTATTTTCTAAGGAAAATAAAGAACCTAAGTCAAAAAATATTTTATCATTATTGATTCATATATATGTCATAAATTTAATATATGTTTTTAAAATCGATCATTATATCCATAAATTTTGTGCACTAATGGAAAATTATTCTTATCATTGCATATAGGTTGTAGTCCACACGTTTGCAGGTGTAATGTATTAATTTCTCATTTGATGGAAATGATGTGTAAAATGGTTATTTAATCATTATATAAAAATCATGGTATATTGATTTTATTAAATCCATCATTTTATATGGATAAAAAAGTTTTAGAAATGTTTTAAAAATAAATACAATTAAAAGTGCTCAGTTTGGATTTATACTCTTCCATGAAGGACCTCCTTTGGATTTCCCATTAGTCATTGAAATATATGTATTAGAAGATTAACTAGGGATATAAGATTAATTTAATAAATATACTAATTTTTTGGGGTAGGTATTGGTGGATATATAAGGCTCAAAATTTATCAATATGGGATGCGAGGTGGTTCTCTTTTATAAGTGGGGGAGTGGACAAACATGTAATTACATAAAAGAATAATATAATATATTTTCATTTTCAAGAAAACATGGAAAAATGGAAAAATATTTATTTTTAATTTAATAGAGGGTATAATATCCTAAAAATGATAATTATATTGTCTTATCTGGTATTCTAACCCTATTATGTTATATTAACCCTAGTTAAACTCGTTTTTATCATTAACCAGGGTGGCACATTTTTTAAAATACTCATTATGAAAAAAATGATTGTGTCACCATTAAAATGTTTTAAAATTAAGGTTAAATATGGGATCCATTTTATCAATTTCACTTTCTATACATGTAGGAAATTTATTTTGTGTTAAGAGCACAAAATGAAATGATAACCACTTTTGAAAAAATGGACATATTTTTAAGCATAAAGATGGATTTAATTTTAGTTACTAACTATTAAAAACTATTAGTTGAATGTAAAAATATTTTACTAAAAAAAGATTCAATATATATTATTAAAAAAATTAATAAAAAATGATTTATTTAATTTATTAATATAAAAAACATTTAGCTTATAAAAACAGTTTCTTTATAAATAACTCTTTATACATTGAAATTATTTTATCTCTATTCAAGACCATTTGATAACAAATGTATGAATTATTTATTATAAATTACTATTAAATTTCATTAAAAATATCTTTTTAATAGTGAGGAATATAATTATATAAAAATTTATAAGAATAAGAAAAATAAATTTTCCAGTAAAATAGTTCTTTTAATCCAAAATAGATTTGATTAAAAATTCAATTATTATTTTTTAAGAATTAATCAATAAATTTTATTTATGTAAAATATTTCTATTTATATTTCATATTTTTTTAATCTAATTCATATTGTACAATCTAATAACTTGATTTTTATGACATAATATATCACATATCATTTAGACTTTTAATGCATAAAGAAATATGTCGAGTAATTCAAATTTATTTCAAATAAATAAAAATAAAATCTCACAGTTTTATATATAATGGGTAATTACATTAGATAATTAACGTATACAAGAAAATAGATGTTCTCAACTAGCATAATCATGAATTTTGAAATCGAGCTTTTAGAACTTGGGAGGAAGGTATTGTCACCTAGGTTTTCCTATGACCTTGCCTAATAAGATCTTTAAGTGGAAAGCCTCAAGTGAAATCAACTATGGTTGGAGTACAAGTTAGTAGAGATCACCACTAGATCAATTCTAGTTTATCCACTCCATGAAATTACCACATTCAGAAAACATTCCATTATGGAGTATATTGATTAATGAAGGGCTATATATCTAGAAAATAGTATTACTAAAGTGTAAAGTTCTTTTATAAATGAAATAGTGGTTCAATCAATCCAATTTTTTAAAAATCTTCTTTAAAAAAATACACATCAATATAAGATGAATTTAATTAATATATTTTTGGATGAAAAGAAAACATATTAATATTTTTAGAAAATTTAAAATTTCAATTATGATATCAAATTAAAATAATCATTAAATAGTCTTATAAAAAATATTTTTTTAAATACAAATGATAATATAATTTAATAGTTTTGTATTTAATTTTTATTGGAATCAAAAAGTTGATTATGTTGTAAAAATTATTATTTTCAAATAAGTAAGAATTTTCATTTAAAATTTAACAATCATATATTTAGACAATTATTTTAATTAAATAAATTATATATTTTAAATTTGTTCATCTAAATTAGGTTAATGTGTTTTTTAGGAAATTTAATAATACGTTATTTTATAGTGCATATTAAAAATGTTGTTTTATGTATTTGGTATATTTTATGACAACATAATTTTATATGATGTAATAGTAAAGATAAGTGAATCTGTTACCAAAAATATTATTTTATTAATATAATGTATTTTAATTAATTGTAAATATTTTCCAATCCAATTAAAAACATTCCAAAGTCTAAAATAGAATATAATATGTTAAAAATAATTTTTTTTTGGAAATATTACTTTTTCATGCCCAAATAAATATTAAAAATTTATTTTTGTTCTCTGAAGGATAAAATTAAAGAAACATTTATTAAATATAAAAAACATGAGGTGAAACCATGGGAAATCCAATGATTGTCCATTTTCAACAAAAATTAATTCGAAGGAATATATTAATAATCAATTATAGTCATCGTGTTTATAAATAAACACATTTACACCCCATTTCATTCACTTACAATACATTTAGCATGAAGTTCCCCTAATTTTCTCACTATATAGCCTTTCCATGCAGTTTATTGTCTTCCAAGGAACTCTACTCAAGATTTATGAAGCTATCTCACAAGGTTAGTGATTTTATTCCTCTCCCTTTTTATGCAATTACTTTCTTTGTAGTTATTATTTTAATTTCAATGTCATTGAGTATCATGAAATTATGAGGGTTCCATTTCTACCCAAATACTTTTATATTAATGAGATACTTCCAGTCACTCTAATTAATCCTATTTCATAACTATAATTCTATACATGTTATGCAACAAAAATCATCCTTTGAATTTATCAGCCACAATTTTTCTATTTGGAATACCCGACCTTGTTTTTATTTAGGGGTATTAATATATATATATACATATATATCAATTAATATAATTAATTATAATTATTTATTGATTGATTTATATGATTGAAGCCAACATTCCCTTCTCATGGGTTAAAAATAATGAAAAGTTCAAGTCTTCAAACACTTATATGCTCAATCATTTTCTATGAAACTCATCATTTATTATCTAGAGGTTATTAATAAACATACATTTTATGATATATTATCTATGTAGAACACATTTATTAATAAATATAAATTGTGCACTGTGATAGAACTACAATTCATTGGGTAAATAATAAATATCTAGAGAAGACTATTTTTGCAATATTAAGGATAATAACCATGGTTATATGCTATAAGATAGGTTGGTGATGAACCATTACTATATTCTTTTGAATGTAATATTTTTAGATTTTATTCACATTTAAATGATATGTATTATTATAATCTAAGGTTATGACTCATGTTTAGTACATCATAATCTCCGAGGATCCATATTCTTTTTATCCCTTATGGGGATTTATAATCACTATTTTATTTTGATGTATCTCTGTAGGAAATCAATTTAAATAAGGTGACTGAGTAAGGAATATAAATGGAGCATTTAAATAAGACAAAAATAAAATTTGGGTTTATGTTTTACTTATATATTACTATTATTATGTAATGATTTCCCAATATATTAAACATCAACAGATATTTTGAATATATTAATCTTATATTTTTTATGGTATTATATCAAAAAACATGTTTGAAAAGGAAGGTTCCCATAGTTGGTATTAGATAAAAGGATCTGGTATTTGTTAAAATCATGACTAGAAAATAATATTATGAATCATATGGATAAGTATAAATAAAAAAACCTCCTGAAATTTTGATAAATTATAAATATGGTGCCATAAAATAACTTAGATCACTCTCTTGATACTACATTTTGAGGTGGATTTCATAAGGATATTCTTATGGGTAATAACTCATAAAGGGTTCATTGGGTTTTAAATTAACCTATAATTAGTGCAAGATAAATAGTACTAGCTACACACACAGTTTAACTTGCCTGGAAGATTTTTTTTGTTATTCACATGATTTTTAAAAGACATTATAAAGGATATACTGATTATACATTTTAAGCATTAAAAAATGAAATCCTAAAATTCTGTTATTTGAAAATATGATGATTAAAAATTCCCTTATAATTATTTTAATAATAATTCTAATAGTAACATATAAATCACTCTGGTTTTTTTATTCAATAAAAATGACTAGAATAGAAGGATTTGTGTAAATAATAGATATAATGGAAATTGAAACAATAATATACATAATGTTATGGATTTTAGAGGTTAAAATTTCATGATGAAGATGAGTTAGTTATCTCAAGACATAAATAGTGACCTAAATTAGGTGGTTCTTATAGATTCATTGTGGAAGGCACAACTAGTTGTTCAATACTTCATTCATAAATTATCATTTGTTTTTATGGTGCCTCTGCTCCATTTAAAAAAGAATAATGTATAAATACTATAGAAATGAAATTTTTTATCTATTGTTTATAGCCGAAGAAAGTTACTTTGACAGTATACCACTCAGAGGGAGGAGCTGATCAATGGTGGCAAATGATCAAGAACATTAAATGAAAGGATAACGCTGAATATATGGAATGATATGATTTTTAATGTGTTTTTCAACAATTATTTTTCTTGTATCCTTTGAACATTAATGGAAATGTATTCTTTTGAATTCAAATCAAGGGAAAATGAATGAGCTTGGTTTTATAATATAAAATTTACCAGAATTTCAAGATACAATTCATGATTATCATTAATTTTTAATGGAATATAGATCAATAATTTTTTGGAATAACATGGTCATGGGTATTGTTAATTATACAACAAGATGTTTAGTATGGCTTTTAGTTAATGCATAGTGAAAACTTCCCAAAAGAGTACTAGTACCACTACCCACACCTATACGGAAGTGGGTAAATATCTCTATGAACATTGGTATGATTATTTATTAAAAATTCAATGGAAATAATGCCTATTGGTTAATCACTGGTACATTATCAAAGTCTTACCAGTTTATCTCTATACAAGAGTATTTCTACCTAGAGAACCATACCAATTAGTATATTAAATAAGTTTTTATAATTCATGGGGAATCACTATCCATAATTGGAGACCTTGATCCATGATTTAATTATATTTTTTAGAAGATCCTTTAAATGGAATTGAATATATTAGTAAACCTAATATTATCCTATCATTCTCAAACTCATGGGCATTCTTAGAGGACAATTTATAGATAAGAATATGTAATTCCCTGAGATTCTAAAAGTGGATCACCATCTTTGATATCTTATATGAAATGAATCATTAATATTATAAGAGAATGTAAAACCCACATAATTGATGATATATTTATTTTTAAATAAATTCAATCTCTTTAATATCGTACTATACATGCAACACTAGGTTTAAACAAGACACAATACTCTATTAAAATATTAATATTTAAACATGAATGTTATAAATAAGTTGTTAACTTGTTGGGCATGAATATGAATAACTAAATTATAGAAGTAATATGGTTTAAACATGTATAACATAAATTAAATGGATATCCATTTATTAAAAATAATAAATTAATCATTTCAAAGAAAACTAAATATTTTCCCAAAAAATCGTATTGTTTAAATATACGGTCACATGTTACATTGTGTACATAATAATAAATTATTTTTTAACATATTTAAAAATTTTATTTTACAAAATGTGATTATTTTTTGAAGTTATCATGTCAATATTTACATAGTGTGTTTTTTTGATAATTTTCGAAAAAGATGAACTTTTCGATGAAATGTGAAAAATATTGGTTTTTATTTAAAACTACATTTTCATTTAAATGATTTAAGGGTTCCAATTTGATAAATTTTTCATAAAATGAAAATTAATTAAATTATATTTTATTCAATAACACTTATCTCATTTTAAGCAACGTTATAATGAATATTTATGGTAAATAATTCTATATATAGTAGAATTTTCTCTCTAGAAAAAGGAATTTTCATCTCATCTGTGGGTTTACTTTTTAAATAAATTTTCCTATTATGTGAGTTGAATTTGATAAAATGGATTTCTTATTTGTAAAAAATTAATTAATATTAGGTAATTATTAAAATTTAATTTTTTGTCACATTAATTAGTAAAAAATAATAAATAAATTGATGTGGTTAAGGTTAAAATAAGGTTTTACATATTTATTATTCTTGTGTTAAAAATATATTCTCGGACACATAAAATTGTATTTTATAAATTTCAATTAATATTTATAATAAATGGGTACTACTTATATATTATATATAATTTTATTTTATTATTATGGGATAAATTATCGAGGTTAATAAAAACAAATTTCCATTGTGAAAACTAAAATGGTAAAAGTGAGTAAAGTTAAAGGCTAAGGAATAAAATGTATAAAAAATGTGTTATTTTATATGATTTATATTTATAAAAATTAAATTCCAAAAAATAAATTATTTATTAATTTTTGAGGCACTTGTGGCGATAGTTAAATCCCATTATTGGATAGTTTTTCATATTTACAAAAATGCCACTCCTCCTCAATTATGAATGGGAACTCACTCCCCTTACTTTGTTTCCCACCAATCAAGACATATGGCTTCACCAAAAACTAGAAAAATACCTCCCCAAAATACTTATCCATATTATATAGATCATTTTCATTACAAAATACCAACAGTGGGGTCCTGAAAATGAGATCCATAGAAGGCTTTTTTAATAGAACATAATTATCTTCACTAAGCTTATTTGTATAATTTTTTCTTTTACAGAAATTAGTTATGTCCTAACACTTACGATATAATAAAAACATTATATGACACATACATAGAGGTTATTATTTAGATAGAATAGTATTTATCCATATTGGATTCCTTCAAATGGTAAATGAAATTGTTAATCTTTTGTGTGGTAATCTACAACCTCATGAACTGATGTAACTCATTCTCCAAGAACACATTCAACAGATGTATTTAATAATGGATTTAATATATATATATAGTATTTATAAAATATATATACTTATATATATTATAATATCACTCATATCATATTTTTTTATTCGATTTAAAATATGATAATGTCACTCGTTTATATGATAAAATACCCCCTCACGAAGAAATATGGGTTTTTTCAATTATAATTTACATAGAATGTAATAATGATAGATTAATTAATATATGTGATATATATTACATGATAAAAATTATATAGAATTAATATATCACACACTTCATTACTATTTCACCCTTTAAAGGTATGATATCATCATTCGTGAGTATGTACGACCCACCATCTCCACGAACCGATGAGATTCGTTTTCTATGTCCAATTTTGAATGATGATTATAAGGATGTATGTGATGAAAAAATTAATATTTATAAAATTAATATTAATTTTTGGATTATTGAACTATATCCTATATACAAATACTAAAACCATCATGAAAAAACATGCCTGTGAAAACACAGCATTTAACACATAAAATAATGAGAATACTAAAATATAATTAACAAATGCGTTCTATAATATTATAATTTCCGAATATATGGTATGAGATATTTGAATATTTATATTTAACATATTTATAATTAATATATATTTATTATACCATAGGAACATATACTTAAAAAGAAAATCAGAAATGAGATAAGGTTTTCTCGTGCCACTTTTACTTCTGTGAGACATATTCCACATTCAACACTTATTTCATTGTGTGGTGTATATACTCCCATTTTTATATATTATATCATGAATATATTTATATTCATGGTATTTATAGTTTCATTTGAAGTTATATCATTCATTGAAATTATTATTTAAACACTACGAAAGTGGTATGAGTTTATTTGACAATGTCATTATTATTTCGCAATATTTATATTTAAGTATCCATTTTAGGAATTTTTTGATATTTCACAATTAAAAAAATATATTTACATATCATTTTTCTATTAATTAAATTATAAATTTATAATATCATTTCCTTCTCTTTGGTCTATAAAACCACTACGAATTTTTTTTATGAAAATAGGACCGTATTTATCACTTGAGTTGAACAAAAATCATAAAAATCCATTTAAAAAAAAATCATTTTTTACATTATAAAAATTATTTACGGAAGAAATTTTTACCAACATATAAATTATTACAAAAAATGAAAGGAATATTCATTTCTCTCTAATCATGGCCCATTTGACTTTTACTAAAAATGTAAAGGGAATATTTATTTTAAATTATTCAACATGAAGGAAATTTTTCACCATCATGATTACCCAATGTTTTAAATAATAAATTATTTTTTTCAAATGTTCTTTTTATATAAAATTATTTTATATTTATGTTATGAAATTTTATTTTTGAAAATATTTTCAATGTGAAAAGTTTATTTTCCTTAAGAATGTGTTTAGTGCATTTTTGTGGTATTTTTATTCATGAATGAAATCAACCCTTTATTGTAATTATGATCCACTGGGATTATGTTTTATTAATAGCTTCTATATTACTTATTTTTATATTTTATTATCAGTTTGATAGAGGATGTACATTTTTTACTATTCAATATACTATATTGGATGGTTTATGACTATGTTTGTTCAATTATGATATGTTTTAATATTTCTGCATGTTAGATTTTTAATAATAATTTTTATTTTGATTATTTTTTCCCTTTAATATGATGAATTAAATGGACTTATTATGTTAAATGTGGGGCCCAATTATCGATATCCCCATGACGCATTAACAGATCTCCTAATACAAATCATTTGAATAAATTAAATGGGGGTTACACATAGATTTAAAATATATTGGGAATGGTATTGAATATATGTTTATGATGTCCAAAATTAAGCATCCAGTCATTATAATATTTGTTATTGACTTCTATGTGGTTATTTTTATAGTTTTAAAATCCAGTTATATGATTCAATATCATGATATTATTTATAAGGAATCATTTTATCATCATTTATTCTTGCTATATTATGATCAAGATATTATTTAAACGGAACATGTTTCAGTTATATACCTTACCATATTGATTGTTATTAGTTACTCATGATAGATTCCACTGTATGTATACCC
Organism: Viscum album; assembly: GCA_963277665.1. Classification (NCBI taxonomy): domain Eukaryota; kingdom Viridiplantae; phylum Streptophyta; class Magnoliopsida; order Santalales; family Viscaceae; genus Viscum; species Viscum album. Next base: position 1,934,095,549 of record OY728152.1, read on the forward strand.
TTACTAATAATCTAATGTCACCCCTTTCCTTTTTTTATTTTATACAATATACGAAAAATTGTTTTATGTTATATATGTGCGATAATTCTATATGTAAAAATGATTACCATGAAGAAAATTTTATTTTATTCAATTGTAAAGTGATATAGATGTTTTTATATAGTTTACAAAGACTATTAAACTATTTGGTCCTTCTAGATTTTATTCCTTGTATCTTGTTGCAATATAGTATTATAACTACCAAAATTGGGCTAAAATGGTTTGGGTCACTATAGTTTGTATAAGAGGATGTATAGTGGAAAACATGGGGACTAGATTTAGAAAAACATAGATTCGAGAATAAACCATATGACTTTCTTTAAGGATAATTAGTAGATTAGTAAAACATCCTAAACATTTGATTAGGTAGATATTATGGGGTTTTCCTAATAGTACATCCCTCTTAGGATACTCCAAATGGACATTGTTTTTCGTAGATGTACTTAGGTGTGATAACTCCAAAAATGGAACACAGGGCATGACTAGACCGTTAACCGGTACATAAAAATTGTCCTTATCTGGAACATGGTTTGATGATCTTATGTTACATTCTTGGGTTAATTAAATTTTTTTCTAATCCATTATTATGGATTTGAAAACATTTTTAATATTTGAAAAAGATACCAAATAATCCAAGTTTATAATGTTAATTTAAATTTTCATTTTTGAATACTCTTTTGTGGGAATGAGAAAACCCAAAAATATTACATGTAGTACCAAGTATCAACCCATATAAGAAATTACCAATCAATACCGAAAGAGATTTAATTTTTTTTTCTAATTAACCACCCTACGTAATCTCTGTGTGATAGAGGTTACCTGCATGTCTAGATCATCATTGATGAAAATACATAACGTGGTAGGCCAATCTATCACAGGTCTAAATATATTCCTACATGTTTATTTTCCCCCATTGATTCCATGATTATTTAGCTAGTCTTTTTTTATTGATCTAATCAGCATTCTCATTATTCAGATCCACCTGAATCGACCTTTCATACATTCTATCAGCATCCACCTTTAAAGCATTGATATCAAAATATTCTATGGAAATAACATCCTTATAATGTAATAGAAGATTCAGGTCAACATCCACCGTGGTTGTTTCCTTATAGACCCCATCATCCTCTAAATACAACAGAGTATTTGGACCTCCAAATATAAAAAATTTAGTCTCTTCATCCATATCCCTAAAAACCTCCACCACATTAATATGTGGTATTGTTGGAATACATGAAAAACATTTATGGTAAACCATTTTATCCAACCTTACCTATTTCTATTTAGTTTATGAATGGGTCATATTTATATATTCATTACCTTTTCCTGGTAATCCAATTTTCATAGGTTATAGAAGTTACAAATAATCCATCATCACCTTAATCTTCCCCCTAAATTTAACGGGATAGTCTCTAACAACAGTTACATTTTTCTTCCCTTTCAAAAAAACTATTTTTAAAGAAGTAGGGGTGATTCTCATCCAAATCATATGATGAATGAAAATGGGGACCTTCAATTGGAATTGAATCATTTTTTAAATATTTTTTCACTAGGGATGGACCCATATTCTTGCCCTTCTCATGATTGAGCCTTCTTCATTACACTGGTTCCTTAGTGATAGACACTCTATCATATAAATTAGAACTCATGTTCTCTAGGTTGATACCCATGCTACCATTTGTAGGATTATATTAAAAATGATCCTTGCACCCTAAAATTACAGGAACATAGATAAATCATGTTCTATGAATCCTTTACCTAAACCAACCCTTGATGGCCCATCGCACCTTATGATATCAAAATGTCATTTCAATTGTCCACAAAATCTGAAGAATATCATTATGATGATGGTAGAGAAATTAGATCACCATATGATCTCAAAATCATGTTACCTGATTCCTAACCATCACAAACAGGGTACATAGAATCAAATCATTCTATGACATTAACACACTTATAAGATAATTAGACATAACCAAGATTACTGCAAGAAGAATAATAATCCATCCATGATTCAAAACATACCCACTATTTGTTCCAGCACTCACTCTTGACCTTAATCCACACAATGTATACTAGTGGTTTGGAAACATCATCTTCCACATAGATGCATGGTTAAATTGGGTGGAAAAAGGAGTGTTATTTATTATCAAAATACAAGAACCTTCTTAGCGGGTTTCTAAGAATATAGATAACTGATTGGTTTTTGAATGGAAGTGGTGGTCTGGGAAAACATACCGAAATTGGTGATGTTGGAGGATCACGTCTCCAATAGAAGTTGGATGACCATAAGAATAAGATTAATCGAAATCTATTGAAGGATTATTTTCTTTTATATAGTAGGAAGAAAAAATAACATCCTCATTCTCAAATAATATGAGAAGATGACAGTGGCCCAATATTGAAACTACAATATGATGTTTCAAACCCTAAGAATCAGAGACGATGTAGACAAAGTAATCAATGTATATTTTATTCCAAATAAAACGAGGAACTAGTGAGTGAATATTTAGGTTTGATGCCTTAGTGAACTGAATAGATAACAATGGGCTAGGGATTCCTTGTAAAATAGATATATGTTTAGGGAAGATCTCAATGTTTGGGAAGGGAGGGAGATTTTTTTGGACCTATAAGAGGAGAGAAAGAAAGTGGTTGATTTTAGCCTAAGAAACCCATCCCCATCCCAAGATTTGGAGGGAAAAAGGTAATAGAAATGGTCATCATAACATGGAAGATGTAGATCAGGGAGGTGGGAGAAAAACCTTTTTTACAAAGTCTTATTTAAGAAACAATGTTTTTGAGTATGAGATTATCCATGCATAATTTTTTAAAATTTATGTTAAGTGTTTCACTAGTTTTCGACTATTAATTTTGTTTCATAATGTTATGATATATTACAGTGTATACCATTGTCTAGAAATAGTGTATAGTGAAATTAATAGAAACCATATTAATTTATGTACCCCATGTAGGTATTTTCCTCCTGGAAAAAATAATGAAGTTGAAGCTAGAGCTACAGTAAGAACTAACTGAATCACCAATATATTAGGGTAGATGAATTAGGTTATGAACAATAACCATTCCCATACGAAGAATCTAACTAATCCACCACACATTGTAACAATTTTATACCACTTAATGGGATAGAAACCTTCATCATCCATTTTGGATAAAAAGCCATATGTAGATAAGCCGTGAGTATGTTCTTTGGAGAATAATTTTCCCTTTTGGGAAGCTGTGAAAGGAATTATTAATTGATGTTTTTCATCTCTAATGTGATGTAGATTCAGAGTGTTCTTTGATTCAAAACTCTAAGGATTAAGAAGAATAATAAAACATATAATTGAACTATTTTAAGGTTCTCTTCTTCGAAAATTATTTTACTCAATAAAAATGAGTAGATATTGAGACGCAATTCCCAACTCTAAAAAAAGAAGATGAAAATTATTCTATGTATAAATCTATGGTTATCATGGTATGTTACTGACTATATATATATATATATTCTAAATTATATGATTGAATATTTTTATAATGGGTTAAATCTAATCCATTGAAGGGAAATAATTTAGAAAAAAAATCTCATCATATTAGGATATAGTATCATTTTTTATCAAGATATAAAAATAAATCACTATTTATTTTCGATTTTAATGGAAGATAATGAAGAATATGATGAAAAGAAAAAAAATATTAATAAAGGGAGGAAGGTAAAAAAGGATTTCCCTTTGGGATAATTATGTAAAGAAACACCTTGATACTTTCTTGAAGGTAATGAGAGTTTCTTAAAAGTGTATGGAGAAAGAACACTATATTTGTAATAAAAAGGGGTAGAAATAATTTTTTAATGTTCAATGCATCAATTTTAAGGTGATTGGGAACTACACAATTGAATTCTGCAATCATAATGAAAATATAACTTGGATTGAAATAATAGATCAGAGTTAAGAAAAAGATATTAATATGTATAATGAGGAATGATTAAAGTGATTGTGTATTCTGATTCAAGAATTATGTTATAGAACTATTTTATCAAACAAGTAGTATTTATATAAACCATGAAACGTATAAGGATTATATTCTAGTAGTATTTATTAATCTATTTTAAATAAAAAATTTACTGCTACCAATAAAAGTGATTTATTGGAAAGTTTAAATTTATGGGAAACATATGATTGAGGAATGGTAACCATTAATGTTTTCTAAATATGGAGATGAATATCAAAAAGGGTTTTTTATGTTAATGTATTTATGATAATTAAATTGGATATGTGATTTTATAGTTTATGTTCTCTTTTTTGGAGTGTATTGTTGGTCTAGATTTATGAAATATATTTGTGTACATGAGTTTTTTAGAAGAATTCATGTTTTATTTGATGTTTTTTTGGGGATCAAGGTATTCAAATATTTGTAATGTGAAATTAATATCCACTTTATATTAATTTTGGTGAATAAAATGTGTATTTAGTGACCTTCCTTCTAATTTTTTGGACATTGAATTTGGCCAACATATTTTGGATATTTCTTAATGTTAGCCATTTAAAAATAAATTATATTGAATTTTGGGAGTCATTATTTAGGTAATAGAGATTAATTTATTATATTGGAAAACATGTGATAAAATATATCATTTTTTAAATATATTAGGAATAGATTGTCTCTCTTTTATGGATCGTAGAATCCGTTAAATGTTAATTTTCATGCTTCAGACATAAAAACATTCATTCCCGATATTAATTTCATGTTGTAAAAAATGGAGTGGAAAATGGCCAATGTACAACCAAAGGATGAAATTATATTATTCATGTATGTATATTTCGTTATGTTCATAGTCTATATAGTAAAAGAATTAAAAAACTCTTAGAAAATGATCTGGAAACAAAAATGATAATATATTACCTTAATTTATAATGAGACTATAGTACCTTCAATAATATATATTTATATATGTGTGGTTGTTAGATTTTTACATCATCAAATTTCTTGTCATCAATAACCTCTATCACTCTACATAATTATTTTTGATTTTATTCTTTGACCATAATTTAACGACCCACTAATTTTTTCCAACATAAAAACCTAGAAGGTTTTATTCCAGATAAACTTTGCACTCTAGTTTTTTATAGGATTTTCTATTTTCCATTTATATGATGTTAATTTCCAACAATGGTTTTTTCAAATTTCAACCCCAGGATTACAGAGATCAAGATTAAATTATAGGGGTACAATTTATTTATGAGTGTAGAATGTGAAACCTGAATATTTTAAAATATGAACATCATATTGGATCAAATATATGAAAAAAGAACCTTAATTTTAAGATAATGTATAGCACTGATGCATTATTATATATATATTTTTAAATAATTTCAATCTCTTTAATAGGTTGTGATTCAAGAAACGCTTGGTTTAATTGAATCATGATACTATATTAAAATATTATTATTTAAAGAAGAGTATTATAAGATATCCATAAATTAATGGGTATTAATATGAATACCTAAATTAGGAAAATTATATTTTTTAAACATTTATAAAAAAAAATAAATTGATATATATTGATTATAAAAAATAATAATCATTTGATGAAAATGAAATGATTTTTGAAAAATGATATTTTTCTAAACAACATTTCATTAGACTTTCTGCACATTATTAGAAATAATTGTTTTACAAATTTTGAAAAATATATTTTAGAAAATGAGCTTAGTTTTTTAAATTATAATGGTAAAATTATCTTAAAGTTAATATTTTATAATTAAAATAATAATAATGAATTTGAATAAATACAATTTATTAAAATATAATTTTTTGTTTAAATTATTCTACAGTTTTTTTATTAAAAATTAATATAAAAGTAAAATTAGTTTAATTAAAATTAATCAATACATATTATCTTATTTTTTATCAATTTTATATATAATTATGATATTAAAACTTCTTATAATTATGAGAATTATTTTGTTGGAAAACTGGTCTTTTCTCGCATCCATGAGTTTAATTTTCAATTAAATTATTACATATATGTTTTTTGAATTGGATAAAATGGATTTAATATTTGGAATCATAACTATTATTTCTATTTAATAAGGAAATTTTATTGTTTTACAAATTAATTATTAGAAACAATAATAAATTAATTAACATGGTTAATGTTGAAATAATGTTTTGTGCATTACATGTGTTTGTGTTAAAATTAAATTTTCACACACATAGTATTTATATTCAATAAATTGGGTTTAAAATTAATAATAATTTTTTCAAAATTATATAATTATTATTATTTTATTTTTTTGTTAAATGGTAAAAGTTCCTAGGTTAAAAAAACGAATTACAATAGTGAAAACAAATATGAAAAAGTGAGTAAACAAAACAAATAAAGAATTACATGATTAAAACTTGTTATATTTTGTTTTTTGTAGATTTGGGACAATATTTCATTCTAAACAACAAATTATATATAATTTATTAAGAACATTGGGGGAGATTGACTTCCCATTATTTAATAGTTTTGGGTATGTTCCAAAACTATACTCCTCCATAATTATACACGGGTACTCAATCCCCAAACTTCGTCACACATTTCAATCCATTTTTCTCAACCAAACCATAACTAAATACCTCTACAACATAATTTTACACATTATGGAGCTTCTAGGATTCCAAAAATTCCAACCCTAATGTTCATAAGAATATATCCAAATTAGGTTTCTTTATGATAATGTAATTGTCTTCACTAAACTCATTGTTCTTCATTCTTCTTTTGCAACATTTAACTCTGTCTTACCACATACAATATTATGTTTTTATATGTGCGATAATTCTATATGTAAAAATGATTACCATGAAGAAAATTTTATTTTATTCAATTGTAAAGTGATATTGATGTTTTTATATAGTTTACAAAGACTATTAAACTATTTGGTCCTTCTAGATTTTATTCCTTGTATCTTGTTGCAATATAGTATTATAACTACCAAAATTGGGCTAAAATGGTTTGGGTCACTATAGTTTGTATAAGAGGATGTATAGTGGAAAACATGGGGACTAGATTTAGAAAAACATAGATTCGAGAATAAACCATATGACTTTCTTTAAGGATAATTAGTAGATTAGTAAAACATCCTAAACATTTGATTAGGAAGATATTATGGGGTTTTCCTAATAGTACATCCCTCTTAGGATACTCCAAATGGACATTGTTTTTCGTAGATGTACTTAGGTGTGATAACTCCAAAAATGGAACACAGGGCATGACTAGACCGTTAACCGGTACATGAAAATTGTCCTTATCTGGAACATGGTTTGATGATCTTATGTTACATTCTTGGGTTAATTAAATTTTTTTCTAATCCATTATTATGGATTTGAAAACATTTTTAATATTTGAAAAAGATACCAAATAATCCAAGTTTATAATGTTAATTTAAATTTTCATTTTTGAATACTCTTTTGTGGGAATGAGAAAACCCAAAAATATTACATGTAGTACCAAGTATCAACCCATATAAGAAATTACCAATCAATACCGAAAGAGATTTAATTTTTTTTTCTAATTAACCACCCTACGTAATCTCTGTGTGATAGAGGTTACCTGCATGTCTAGATCATCATTGATGAAAATACATAACGTGGTAGGCCAATCTATCACAGGTCTAAATATATTCCTACATGTTTATTTTCCCCCATTGATTCCATGATTATTTAGCTAGTCTTTTTTTATTGATCTAATCAGCATTCTCATTATTCAGATCCACCTGAATCGACCTTTCATACATTCTATCAGCATCCACCTTTAAAGCATTGATATCAAAATATTCTATGGAAATAACATCCTTATAATGTAATAGAAGATTCAGGTCAACATCCACCGTGGTTGTTTCCTTATAGACCCCATCATCCTCTAAATACAACAGAGTATTTGGACCTCCAAATATAAAAAATTTAGTCTCTTCATCCATATCCCTAAAAACCTCCACCACATTAATATGTGGTATTGTTGGAATACATGAAAAACATTTATGGTAAACCATTTTATCCAACCTTACCTATTTCTATTTAGTTTATGAATGGGTCATATTTATATATTCATTACCTTTTCCTGGTAATCCAATTTTCATAGGTTATAGAAGTTACAAATAATCCATCATCACCTTAATCTTCCCCCTAAATTTAACGGGATAGTCTCTAACAACAGTTACATTTTTCTTCCCTTTCAAAAAAACTATTTTTAAAGAAGTAGGGGTGATTCTCATCCAAATCATATGATGAATGAAAATGGGGACCTTCAATTGGAATTGAATCATTTTTTAAATATTTTTTCACTAGGGATGGACCCATATTCTTGCCCTTCTCATGATTGAGCCTTCTTCATTACACTGGTTCCTTAGTGATAGACACTCTATCATATAAATTAGAACTCATGTTCTCTAGGTTGATACCCATGCTACCATTTGTAGGATTATATTAAAAATGATCCTTGCACCCTAAAATTACAGGAACATAGATAAATCATGTTCTATGAATCCTTTACCTAAACCAACCCTTGATGGCCCATCGCACCTTATGATATCAAAATGTCATTTCAATTGTCCACAAAATCTGAAGAATATCATTATGATGATGGTAGAGAAATTAGATCACCATATGATCTCAAAATCATGTTACCTGATTCCTAACCATCACAAACAGGGTACATAGAATCAAATCATTCTATGACATTAACACACTTATAAGATAATTAGACATAACCAAGATTACTGCAAGAAGAATAATAATCCATCCATGATTCAAAACATACCCACTATTTGTTCCAGCACTCACTCTTGACCTTAATCCACACAATGTATACTAGTGGTTTGGAAACATCATCTTCCACATAGATGCATGGTTAAATTGGGTGGAAAAAGGAGTGTTATTTATTATCAAAATACAAGAACCTTCTTAGCGGGTTTCTAAGAATATAGATAACTGATTGGTTTTTGAATGGAAGTGGTGGTCTGGGAAAACATACCGAAATTGGTGATGTTGGAGGATCACGTCTCCAATAGAAGTTGGATGACCATAAGAATAAGATTAATCGAAATCTATTGAAGGATTATTTTCTTTTATATAGTAGGAAGAAAAAATAACATCCTCATTCTCAAATAATATGAGAAGATGACAGTGGCCCAATATTGAAACTACAATATGATGTTTCAAACCCTAAGAATCAGAGACGATGTAGACAAAGTAATCAATGTATATTTTATTCCAAATAAAACGAGGAACTAGTGAGTGAATATTTAGGTTTGATGCCTTAGTGAACTGAATAGATAACAATGGGCTAGGGATTCCTTGTAAAATAGATATATGTTTAGGGAAGATCTCAATGTTTGGGAAGGGAGGGAGATTTTTTTGGACCTATAAGAGGAGAGAAAGAAAGTGGTTGATTTTAGCCTAAGAAACCCATCCCCATCCCAAGATTTGGAGGGAAAAAGGTAATAGAAATGGTCATCATAACATGGAAGATGTAGATCAGGGAGGTGGGAGAAAAACCTTTTTTACAAAGTCTTATTTAAGAAACAATGTTTTTGAGTATGAGATTATCCATGCATAATTTTTTAAAATTTATGTTAAGTGTTTCACTAGTTTTCGACTATTAATTTTGTTTCATAATGTTATGATATATTACAGTGTATACCATTGTCTAGAAATAGTGTATAGTGAAATTAATAGAAACCATATTAATTTATGTACCCCATGTAGGTATTTTCCTCCTGGAAAAAATAATGAAGTTGAAGCTAGAGCTACAGTAAGAACTAACTGAATCACCACTATATTAGGGTAGATGAATTAGGTTATGAACAATAACCATTCCCATACGAAGAATCTAACTAATCCACCACACATTGTAACAATTTTATACCACTTAATGGGATAGAAACCTTCATCATCCATTTTGGATAAAAAGCCATATGTAGATAAGCCGTGAGTATGTTCTTTGGAGAATAATTTTCCCTTTTGGGAAGCTGTGAAAGGAATTATTAATTGATGTTTTTCATCTCTAATGTGATGTAGATTCATAGTGTTCTTTGATTCAAAACTCTAAGGATTAAGAAGAATAATAAAACATATAATTGAACTATTTTAAGGTTCTCTTCTTCGAAAATTATTTTACTCAATAAAAATGAGTAGATATTGAGACGCAATTCCCAACTCTAAAAAAAGAAGATGAAAATTATTCTATGTATAAATCTATGGTTATCATGGTATGTTACTGACTATATATATATATATATTCTAAATTATATGATTGAATATTTTTATAATGGGTTAAATCTAATCCATTGAAGGGAAATAATTTAGAAAAAAAATCTCATCATATTAGGATATAGTATCATTTTTTATCAAGATATAAAAATAAATCACTATTTATTTTCGATTTTAATGGAAGATAATGAAGAATATGATGAAAAGAAAAAAAATATTAATAAAGGGAGGAAGGTAAAAAAGGATTTCCCTTTGGGATAATTATGTAAAGAAACACCTTGATACTTTCTTGAAGGTAATGAGAGTTTCTTAAAAGTGTATGGAGAAAGAACACTATATTTGTAATAAAAAGGGGTAGAAATAATTTTTTAATGTTCAATGCATCAATTTTAAGGTGATTGGGAACTACACAATTGAATTCTGCAATCATAATGAAAATATAACTTGGATTGAAATAATAGATCAGAGTTAAGAAAAAGATATTAATATGTATAATGAGGAATGATTAAAGTGATTGTGTATTCTGATTCAAGAATTATGTTATAGAACTATTTTATCAAACAAGTAGTATTTATATAAACCATGAAACGTATAAGGATTATATTCTAGTAGTATTTATTAATCTATTTTAAATAAAAAATTTACTGCTACCAATAAAAGTGATTTATTGGAAAGTTTAAATTTATGGGAAACATATGATTGAGGAATGGTAACCATTAATGTTTTCTAAATATGGAGATGAATATCAAAAAGGGTTTTTTATGTTAATGTATTTATGATAATTAAATTGGATATGTGATTTTATAGTTTATGTTCTCTTTTTTGGAGTGTATTGTTGGTCTAGATTTATGAAATATATTTGTGTACATGAGTTTTTTAGAAGAATTCATGTTTTATTTGATGTTTTTTTGGGGATCAAGGTATTCAAATATTTGTAATGTGAAATTAATATCCACTTTATATTAATTTTGGTGAATAAAATGTGTATTTAGTGACCTTCCTTCTAATTTTTTGGACATTGAATTTGGCCAACATATTTTGGATATTTCTTAATGTTAGCCATTTAAAAATAAATTATATTGAATTTTGGGAGTCATTATTTAGGTAATAGAGATTAATTTATTATATTGGAAAACATGTGATAAAATATATCATTTTTTAAATATATTAGGAATAGATTGTCTCTCTTTTATGGATCGTAGAATCCGTTAAATGTTAATTTTCATGCTTCAGACATAAAAACATTCATTCCCGATATTAATTTCATGTTGTAAAAAATGGAGTGGAAAATGGCCAATGTACAACCAAAGGATGAAATTATATTATTCATGTATGTATATTTCGTTATGTTCATAGTCTATATAGTAAAAGAATTAAAAAACTCTTAGAAAATGATCTGGAAACAAAAATGATAATATATTACCTTAATTTATAATGAGACTATAGTACCTTCAATAATATATATTTATATATGTGTGGTTGTTAGATTTTTACATCATCAAATTTCTTGTCATCAATAACCTCTATCACTCTACATAATTATTTTTGATTTTATTCTTTGACCATAATTTAACGACCCACTAATTTTTTCCAACATAAAAACCTAGAAGGTTTTATTCCAGATAAACTTTGCACTCTAGTTTTTTATAGGATTTTCTATTTTCCATTTATATGATGTTAATTTCCAACAATGGTTTTTTCAAATTTCAACCCCAGGATTACAGAGATCAAGATTAAATTATAGGGGTACAATTTATTTATGAGTGTAGAATGTGAAACCTGAATATTTTAAAATATGAACATCATATTGGATCAAATATATGAAAAAAGAACCTTAATTTTAAGATAATGTATAGCACTGATGCATTATTATATATATATTTTTAAATAATTTCAATCTCTTTAATAGGTTGTGATTCAAGAAACGCTTGGTTTAATTGAATCATGATACTATATTAAAATATTATTATTTAAAGAAGAGTATTATAAGATATCCATAAATTAATGGGTATTAATATGAATACCTAAATTAGGAAAATTATATTTTTTAAACATTTATAAAAAAAAATAAATTGATATATATTGATTATAAAAAATAATAATCATTTGATGAAAATGAAATGATTTTTGAAAAATGATATTTTTCTAAACAACATTTCATTAGACTTTCTGCACATTATTAGAAATAATTGTTTTACAAATTTTGAAAAATATATTTTAGAAAATGAGCTTAGTTTTTTAAATTATAATGGTAAAATTATCTTAAAGTTAATATTTTATAATTAAAATAATAATAATGAATTTGAATAAATACAATTTATTAAAATATAATTTTTTGTTTAAATTATTCTACAGTTTTTTTATTAAAAATTAATATAAAAGTAAAATTAGTTTAATTAAAATTAATCAATACATATTATCTTATTTTTTATCAATTTTATATATAATTATGATATTAAAACTTCTTATAATTATGAGAATTATTTTGTTGGAAAACTGGTCTTTTCTCGCATCCATGAGTTTAATTTTCAATTAAATTATTACATATATGTTTTTTGAATTGGATAAAATGGATTTAATATTTGGAATCATAACTATTATTTCTATTTAATAAGGAAATTTTATTGTTTTACAAATTAATTATTAGAAACAATAATAAATTAATTAACATGGTTAATGTTGAAATAATGTTTTGTGCATTACATGTGTTTGTGTTAAAATTAAATTTTCACACACATAGTATTTATATTCAATAAATTGGGTTTAAAATTAATAATAATTTTTTCAAAATTATATAATTATTATTATTTTATTTTTTTGTTAAATGGTAAAAGTTCCTAGGTTAAAAAAACGAATTACAATAGTGAAAACAAATATGAAAAAGTGAGTAAACAAAACAAATAAAGAATTACATGATTAAAACTTGTTATATTTTGTTTTTTGTAGATTTGGGACAATATTTCATTCTAAACAACAAATTATATATAATTTATTAAGAACATTGGGGGAGATTGACTTCCCATTATTTAATAGTTTTGGGTATGTTCCAAAACTATACTCCTCCATAATTATACACGGGTACTCAATCCCCAAACTTCGTCACACATTTCAATCCATTTTTCTCAACCAAACCATAACTAAATACCTCTACAACATAATTTTACACATTATGGAGCTTCTAGGATTCCAAAAATTCCAACCCTAATGTTCATAAGAATATATCCAAATTAGGTTTCTTTATGATAATGTAATTGTCTTCACTAAACTCATTGTTCTTCATTCTTCTTTTGCAACATTTAACTCTGTCTTACCACATACAATATTATGTTTTTATATGTGCGATAATTCTATATGTAAAAATGATTACCATGAAGAAAATTTTATTTTATTCAATTGTAAAGTGATATTGATGTTTTTATATAGTTTACAAAGACTATTAAACTATTTGGTCCTTCTAGATTTTATTCCTTGTATCTTGTTGCAATATAGTATTATAACTACCAAAATTGGGCTAAAATGGTTTGGGTCACTATAGTTTGTATAAGAGGATGTATAGTGGAAAACATGGGGACTAGATTTAGAAAAACATAGATTCGAGAATAAACCATATGACTTTCTTTAAGGATAATTAGTAGATTAGTAAAACATCCTAAACATTTGATTAGGAAGATATTATGGGGTTTTCCTAATAGTACATCCCTCTTAGGATACTCCAAATGGACATTGTTTTTCGTAGATGTACTTAGGTGTGATAACTCCAAAAATGGAACACAGGGCATGACTAGACCGTTAACCGGTACATGAAAATTGTCCTTATCTGGAACATGGTTTGATGATCTTATGTTACATTCTTGGGTTAATTAAATTTTTTTCTAATCCATTATTATGGATTTGAAAACATTTTTAATATTTGAAAAAGATACCAAATAATCCAAGTTTATAATGTTAATTTAAATTTTAAGTTTTGAATACTCTTTTGTGGGAATGAGAAAACCCAAAAATATTACATGTAGTACCAAGTATCAACCCATATAAGAAATTACCAATCAATACCGAAAGAGATTTAATTGTTTTTTCTAATTAACCACCCTACGTAATCTCTGTGTGATAGAGGTTACCTGCATGTCTAGATCATCATTGATGAAAATACATAACGTGGTAGGCCAATCTATCACAGGTCTAAATATATTTTTACATGTTTATTTTCCCCCATTGATTCCATGATTATTTAGCTAGTCTTTTTTTATTGATCTAATCAGCATTCTCATTATTCAGATCCACCTGAGTCGACCTTTCATACATTCTATCAGCATCCACCTTTAAAGCATTGATATCAAAATATTCTATGGAAATAACATCCTTATAATGTAATAGAAGATTTAGGTCAACATCCACCGTGGTTGTTTCCTTATAGACCCCATCATCCTCTAAATACAACAGAGTATTTGGACCTCCAAATATAAAAAATTTAGTCTCTTCATCCATATCCCTAAAAACCTCCACCACATTAATATGTGGTATTGTTGGAATACATGAAAAACATTTATGGTAAACCATTTTATCCAACCTTACCTATTTCTATTTAGTTTATGAATGGGTCATATTTATATATTCATTACCTTTTCCTGGTAATCCAATTTTCATAGGTTATAGAAGTTACAAATAATCCATCATCACCTTAATCTTCCCCCTAAATTTAACGGGATAGTCTCTAACAACAGTTACATTTTTCTTCCCTTTCAAAAAAACTATTTTTAAAGAAGTAGGGGTGATTCTCATCCAAATCATATGATGAATGAAAATGGGGACCTTCAATTGGAATTGAATCATTTTTTAAATATTTTTTCACTAGGGATGGACCCATATTCTTTCCCTTCTCATGATTGAGCCTTCTTTATTACACTGGTTCCTTAGTGATAGACACTCTATCATATAAATTAGAACTCATGTTCTCTAGGTTGATACCCATTCTACCATTTGTAGGATTATATTAAAAATGATCCTTGCACCCTAAAAGTACAGGAACATAGATAAATCATGTTCTATGAATCCTTTACCTAAACCAACCCTTGATGGCCCATCGCACCTTATGATATCAAAATGTCATTTCAATTGTCCACAAAATCTGAAGAATATCATTATGATGATGGTAGAGAAATTAGATCACCATATGATCTCAAAATCATGTTACCTGATTCCTAACCATCACAAACAGGGTACATAGAATCAAATCATTCTATGACATTAACACACTTATAAGATAATTAGACATAACCAAGATTACTACAAGAAGAATAATAATCCATCCATGATTCAAAACATACCCACTATTTGTTCCAGCACTCACTCTTGACCTTAATCCACACAATGTATACTAGTGGTTTGGAAACATCATCTTCCACATAGATGCATGGTTAAATTGGGTGGAAAAAGGAGTGTTATTTATTATCAAAATACAAGAACCTTCTTAGCGGGTTTCTAAGAATATAGATAACTGATTGGTTTTTAAATGGAAGTGGTGGTCTGGGAAAACATACCGAGATTGGTGATGTTGGAGGATCACGTCTCCAATAGAAGTTGGATGATCATAAGAATAAGATGAATCGAAATCTATTGATGGATTATTTTCTTTTATATAGTAGGAAGAAAAAATAACATCCTCATTCTCAAATAATATGAGAAGATGACAGTGGCCCAATATTGAAACTACAATATGATGTTTCAAACCCTAAGAATCAGAGACGATGTAGACAAAGTAATCAATGTATATTTTATTCCAAATAAAACGAGGAACTAGTGAGTGAATATTCAGGTTTGATGCCTTAGTGAACTGAATAGATAACAATGGGCTAGGGATTCCTTGTAAAATAGATATATGTTTAGGGAAGATCTCAATGTTTGGGAAGGGAGGGAGATTTTTTTGGACCTATAAGAGGAGAGAAAGAAAGTGGTTGATTTTAGCCTAAGAAACCCATCCCCATCTCAAGATTTGGAGGGAAAAAGGTAATAGAAATGGTCATCATAACATGGAAGACATAGATCAGGGAGGTGGGAGAAAACCCTTTTTTACAAAGTCTTATTTAAGAAACAATGTTTTTGAGTATGAGATTATCCATGCATAATTTTTTAAAATTTATGTTAAGTGTTTCACTAGTTTTCGACTATTAATTTTGTTTCATAATGTTATGATATATTACAGTGTATACCATTGTCTAGAAATAGTGTATAGTGAAATTAATAGAAACCATATTAATTTATGTACCCCATGTAGGTATTTTCCTCCTGGAAAAAATAATGAAGTTGAAGCTAGAGCTACAGTAAGAACTAACTGAATCACCACTATATTAGGGTAGATGAATTAGGTTATGAACAATAACCATTCCCATACGAAGAATCTAACTAATCCACCACACATTGTAACAATTTTATACCACTTAATGGGATAGAAACCTTCATCATCCATTTTGGATAAAAAGCCATATGTAGATAAGTCGTGAGTATGTTCTTTGGAGAATAATTTTCCCTTTTGGGAAGCTGTGAAAGGAATTATTAATTGAAGTTTTTCATCTCTCATGTGATGTATATTCATAGTGTTCTTTGATTCAAAACTCTAAGGATTAAGAAGAATAATAAAACATATAATTGAACTATTTTAAGGTTCTCTTCTTCGAAAATTATTTTACTCAATAAAAATGAGTAGATATTGATACGCAATTCCCAACTCTAAAAAAAGAAGATGAAAATTATTCTATGTATAAATCTATGGTTATCATGGTATGTTACTGACTATATATATATATATTCTAAATTGTATGATTGAATATTTTTATAATGGGTTAAATCTAATCCATTGAAGGGAAATAATTTAGAAAAAAAATCTCATCATATTAGGATATAGTATCATTTTTTATCAAGATATAAAAATAAATCACTATTTATTTTGGATTTTAATGGAAGATAATGAAGAATATGATGAAAAGAAAAAAAATATTAATAAAGGGAGGAAGGTAAAAAAGGATTTCCCTTTGGGATAATTATGTAAAGAAACACCTTGATACTTTCTTGAAGGTAATTAGAGTTTCTTAAAAGTGTATGGAGAAAGAACACTATATTTGTAATAAAAAGGGGTAGAAATAATTTTTTAATGTTCAATGCATCAATTTTAAGGTGATTGGGAACTACACAATTGAATTCTGTAATCATAATGAAAATATAACTTGGATTGAAATAATAGATCAGAGTTAAGAAAAAGATATTAATATGTATAATGAGGAATGATTAAAGTGATTGTGTATTCTGATTCACGAATTATGTTATAGAACTATTTTATCAAACAAGTAGTTTTTATATAAACCATGAAACGTATAAGGATTATATTCTAGTAGTATTTATTAATCTATTTTAAATAAAAATTTTATTGCTACCAATAAAAGTGATTTATTAGAAAGTTTAAATTTATGGGAAACATATGATTGAGGAATGGTAACCATTAATGGTTTCTAAATATGGAGATGAATATCAAAAAGTGTTTTTTATGTTAATGTATTTATGATAATTAAATTGGATATGTGATTTTATAGTTTATGTTCTCTTTTTTGGAGTGTATTGTTGGTCTAGATTTATGAAATATATTTGTGTACATGAGTTTTTTAGAAGAATTCATGTTTTATTTGATGTTTTTTTGGGGATCAAGGTATTCAAATATTTGTAATGTGAAATTAATATCCACTTTATATTAATTTTGGTGAATAAAATGTGTATTTAGTGACCTTCCTTCTAATTTTTTGGACATTGAATTTGGCCAACATATTTTGGATATTTCTTAATGTTAGCCATTTAAAAATAAATTATATTGAATTTTGGGAGTCATTATTTAGGTAATAGAGATTAATTTATTATATTGGAAAACATGTGATAAAATATATCATTTTTTAAATATATTAGGAATAGATTGTCTCTCTTTTATGGATCGTAGAATCCGTTAAATGTTAATTTTCATGCTTCAGACATAAAAACATTCATTCCCGATATTAATTTCATGTTGTAAAAAATGGAGTGGAAAATGTCCAATGTACAACCAAAGGATGAAATTATATTATTCATGTATGTATATTTCGTTATGTTCATAGTCTATATAGTAAAAGAATTAAAAAACTCTTAGAAAATGATCTGGAAACAAAAATGATAATATATTACCTTAATTTATAATGAGACTATAGTACCTTCAATAATATATATTTATATATGTGTGGTTGTTAGATTTTTACATCATCAAATTTCTTGTCATCAATAACCTCTATCACTCTACATAATTATTTTTGATTTTATTCTATGACCATAATTTAACGACCCACTAATTTTTTCCAACATAAAAACCTAGAAGGTTTTATTCCAGATAAACTTTGTACTCTAGTTTTTTTATAGGATTTTCTATTTTCCATTTATATGATGTTAATTTCCAACAATGGTTTTTTCAAATTTCAACCCCAGGATTATAGAGATCAAGATTAAATTATAGGGGTACAATTTATTTATGAGTGTAGAATGTGAAACCTGAATATTTTAAAATATGAACATCATATTGGATCAAATATATGAAAAAAGAACCTTAATTTTAAGATAATGTATAACACTGATGCATTATTATATATATATTTTTAAATAATTTCAATCTCTTTAATAGGTTGTGATTCAAGAAACGCTTGGTTTAATTGAATCATGATACTATATTAAAATATTATTATTTAAAGAAGAGTATTATAAGATGTCCATAAATTAATGGGTATTAATATGAATACCTAAATTAGGAAAATTATATTTTTTAAACATTTATAAAAAAAATAAATTGATATATATTGATTATAAAAAATAATAATCATTTGATGAAAATGAAATGATTTTTGAAAAATGGTATTTTTCTAAACAACATTTCATTAGACTTTCTGCACATTATTAGAAATAATTGTTTTACAAATTTTTAAAAATATATTTTAGAAAATGAGCTTAGTTTTTTAAATTATAATGGTAAAATTATCTTAAAGTTAATATTTTATAATTAAAATAATAATAATGAATTTGAATAAATACAATTTATTAACATATGATTTTTTGTTTAAATTATTCTACAGTTTTTTTATTAAAAATTAATATAAAAGTAAAATTAGTTTAATTAAAATTAATCAATACATATTATCTTATTTTTTATCAATTTTATATATAATTATGATATTAAAACTTCTTATAATTATGAGAATTGTTTTCTTGGAAAACTGGTCTTTTCTCGCATCCACGAGTTTAATTTTCAATTAAATTATTACATATATGTTTTTTGAATTGGATAAAATGGATTTAATATTTGGAATCATAACTATTATTTCTATTTAATAAGGAAATTTTATTGTTTTACAAATTAATTATTAGAAACAATAATAAATTAATTAACATGGTTAATGTTGAAATAATGTTTTGTGCATTACATGTGTTTGTGTTAAAATTAAATTTTCACACATATAGTATTTATATTCAATAAATTGGGTTTAAAATTAATAATAATTTTTTCAAAATTATATAATTATTATTATTTTATTTTTTTTGTTAAATGGTAAAAGTTCCTAGGTTAAAAAAAACGAATTACAATAGTGAAAACAAATATGAAAAAGTGAGTAAACAAAACAAATAAAGAATTACATGATTAAAACTTGTTATATTTTGTTTTTTGTAGATTTGGGTCAATATTTCATTCTAAACAACAAATTATATATAATTTATTAAGAACATTGGGGGAGATTGACTTCCCATTATTTAATAGTTTTGAGTATGTTCCAAAACTATACTCCTCCATAATTATACACGGGTACTCAATCCCTAAACTTCGTCACACATTTCAATCCATTTTTCTCAACCAAACCATAACTAAATACCTCTACAACATAATTTTACACATTATGGAGCATCTAGGTTTCCAAAAATTCCAACCCTAATGTTCATAAGAATATATCCAAAGTAGGTTTCTTTATGATAATGTAATTGTCTTCACTAAACTCATTGTTCTTCATTCTTCTTTTGTGTACTACATTCTACCACGTCACGAACTGATGTAACTTGTTTTCTGTAAAAACTTCTTATGGTTGGATATGAGAATGGATTAAAAGTATATTTATAATATTTTCTATATAAATATTCATATGTATTCATATTATCACATTTACCTTCTCACATTACATTCTATTTAAAATATGATAATAATTCATGTGTTTACAGCGAACTACCACGCCACGAAGCGATGTGATTTTTTAATTATGATTTAAGTGGAATGAAATAAGTATAAACTTAATTAAAGTATTTCATATATATTAAATTATTAAAAATATTTAAAATTAATATATCATACAATTTATTACCCTGTAATCATTTAATGTAATGATATTGTCACTCTTCCATACATATGACCTACTGTCTCCACCTCCACAAAGCACTGTGATTCATTTTCTTTGTCGAATTTTCAAGAATGGTTATAAGGATGTATATATTTGAAAATAATAATATTTATTAAATTCATATCATTATTTATATTATGTAACTACATCCTATGTACAATAAAAAAACCTTCATGTTCAAACATGCCTTAGAAAATAAGGCAATTAACAACCAAAAAATTAAAAATAATGAAATATTTTTACACAGTTGGTTGTAAAAACTTATAAGAGGATAATATATGGTATGAAATATATTATTATTTTTATATAATATATTTATAATAAATAAATATTTTTATATCTGATTTATAGACACATACGAAGGAAATCAAACATGATGTAAGAGTTTCTCTTCTCACTTTTACTTCCTTGAAACATTTTCCATATTCAAAACATATTCCTTTTTTTGGTGTATATAATACCAATTTTGATATGTTTTATCCTGAATCTATTTCTATTCATGGTCTTCAAATTTTCATTTTATGTTATTTCATTAATGGGTATTATGATTCAAACATTACCAATGTGATAAGGGTTTATTAAACAATCTCATTATTATTGAGAATTTTTTATGTTTATGTCTCTATTGGGGAAATTATTAAATATTTATATCATAAAATAAATATATTTCATATAATATCATCATTAATGAAATTGTAAATAAATATTAACATTTCCCTCTCTTTGGTACTTAAAGTTTTGGAGAATATGTTTTTTAAGAAAATATGAATTTATTTCTCTCTTCAGTTAAAAATCTTATTTCATCTAAATCCATGTTTTTTAAAAGTGTTTTCAAAAATGATTTTAACCTTAATCAGATAATTTATTAAACCAATTTTTACCCATTTAATATTATTTGAAAATGTTTTGAAAATAATGTTCATTTGATTTTCTAAACAAGGACCTTTTAGCTTTTACCAGAAATTTGAAAGGAATCTTTCTTTTAATGTACATGACAAAAACCAAAATTCCTACCATCATGAATAGTCACTATTTAAAGATAAATTTATGTGTTTAAAAGGTAATTTTAATATAAATATTTTTTCAAAATATTTTTTTAACTTCTATATTTAAAAATATTTTCAAATTAAAAAAGTAAATTTTCATCAAGAATCTTTTTAATGAGATTTTTATGGTATTTATATTCATCAATAACATAAACCATTTATTATACTTTTGATACATAATTCATATGTTGTAATGATATCATCTTTATTAATAAATTTATGGTTTATTATAATTTTGAATAATAATGTACAATTTTATTACCATTCACTATATTACTCTAGATGGTATGTATTTATGTTAATTCGATTTGAGGTAAGTATTAGAATTTCTTATGTTATTTTATAATATGAACGTTCATTTTTTTTTGGTTCACCCATTTTCTATGGGAAATTCATTGGAAAGATTATGTGATTAGTGGGTCCCATTTATAAATTTCACATCAACTCATTTACAGGTCTTCTAAGACAAATCTATTGAAAAAATTAAATCGGGGGTTTACCCAGAGTTTAAAATTATCTTGTGAAAGGTATTGATACTGTTTTTTAGTTTCTAGAATTATTAATTTCCTAATTAGGAGATTATTTATTCATGATCATGTGATTATTAGATTAGTTATAATATCCATATATAAGTCTTAAGAACATGTTATCATTTATCTTGATTGAATTGACCATCCTTTATTCCTACCAAAATATCCAAAAGATATTTTTTAAAATTGAATGTGTTTCAATTATTTTACATTAAATATTGATTATTATAATTTATTCATTATATCATCCACTATACACAGAACCTTATTGGGCATCTAAACCAAAAATTTTCTTATGGTTTATTTTCTATAGGATTCCAGGAGTTTTTTGATTGATATTCAAGGTTATGTGTGAGTAAATAGTGATGAAATCTAAGAAAATACTATGTTATATTTTATGTTTTCAATTTTAATGTTACATTAAAGTTTTTAACTACTTTACCAATACTAATAACCTATTTAGTCCTTGAGTATGTGATTCTTTTTCACTCTTTCCAATTTGATAATGTATCCAAAAAAATTAGGCTACCAGGGTTGCGGTATTTTTAAAAGACATGTTATGGGATAGATCACATGAATTTTAATGTTTTTGGGATAAATATCATCAATAAGTAAAATTATTTTATAAATATTGTTTTCACTTGATAATCCAAATATATAGTTATTTAGAAATTTCTAGAAATATTGGTATGACTCTAATATTCTAGGATAATGTTGGATAATGAAAACAGTTTCGGCTAAACAATTTAAAAGTCATTATAGATAAGAAACAATTGGTCCAAAAATATATTAAGGAAACTCATAGTTTACAAAATGATTATAGTAATAGTTGATATAAGGATATAAAGGTTAATTTTTTGGATCATGTATTTATCAAAATATCACCAAAAAAGGGTTTATGAGAAGTTAAAATAATGTAAAAATTATTCAAAGGTAAATTAGACCATTTGAGATTCCAAATCATATTAGAGAGGTTTATTGTTGGTAAAAATTGCCTCCAATATTTCAAATTTCCATGATGTCTTCCACATGACCCTATTAATAATGTATATATCATCCCCAAAACATACATTAGAAACCAATGGAATGGAAAAACCTGACTGTTGAATGTCTTGTGGATAAATCAGAATAATGATGTAGCAAAATACGAGCCTGATGAAGCAACATAAGATAAATTCCCTCATTTTGTGAGTTAGGATAGAAATTTTTTGGACCAAACTTTCATAATGGGGTGATAATTTAATATAATGGAAATTATTTTATGTTATTAATAGAATTTATACAATTTTATGATGACTATTTTATTTTGATCAAATGAAAGTTCTATTATGTTTTATAAATACCTTGAAACATCAGGAATTAATATTGAATATAAAATATACAAATAATACATGGATATAAATAAAAAATAACACTGAAAACACTAATTAAAATAATAAATTCTTGAATTATCTAATAAAGATCTCTAATGTTATAAAAATATTAAAAAAATAGATTATATAGGATCATGATAGATATGAAAATGGAAGTATTAATAATTTATAATAGAGGTAGTGAATATTTAGGTATGATAATGGTAGAGTATATATAGGGTATAAATGGAAAACTGTCCTTTTGGATCTAAACACAACTTCACCATTATTCAATATGTCCACTTTCTATTAAGACTATTAGTAATGATGTTGTCGTTGTAATTTGGTATATAAAATGAGTAATGACGAGAGATAATTGATCAAGAATCGAGGAAAAATGACATAAAACAATGGGATCATGCCTTTTGAATCCCATATATTAGAATTTAGAAGGTAGGTATTATCACTGGGGTTCATCATTGACCAATCCCAATCAATTCAACAAGTAAGGCTTGAGAAACATTTTCTATTAGACAAGTTCATGTTAATGAATATAAACTCTATATCAATGTTAGGTAAGCCACTATATGAACATACCACCATCACACAACATTCCATTAAGTAAAACATCATTGTTTTATGGTGTTTTATATCTATACATTAGTATTAAAAAGGTGTAATTTTCTTACTGAAATTGAATAGTTGTTTCTTTAATCCCAGTTTCGTAATTAATTTTTTGAACAAAATAAAAATAAAAATATGATCAATATGGTAAATATGTTTTTAGATATAGTGGAAATATAATTTTGTTTCCAGAAAATATATTATTTCAATTATTATTTTAAACAATATATATTTTTTCATGAAATAGTCTTATAAAACATAATATTTTTAGTAAAATTGATAAAATAATTTTATTATGGCATTGGTACTTTTTATAAGGCTTGAAAGATAATTACATCATAAAAACAGTTGTTGACAAATTAATATGAATTTTATTTTAAAATATAAAATTCATATATCTATAAGATTATTTTTGATAAAATAAATCTTATATTTTAAATCAGTATGTTGACATTCGGTTAGGGTGAAATTTTTAGAATTTTCAAAAATACGTTATCTTTCAATGAATAGTAAAAATATAGTTTTGTGTTTTTACTATGTTTTATGACATACTAAATATGTAATAATGATGTAATAATAAATAAAAGTTACTCTATAAATGAAAATAATCCATTTTATTAATATAATTTTTTTAGTTAATTAAAATTATTTGTCAGGCTTATAAATAACTTTTGAAGGTATAAAATATAGAATAATCACTTTAGAATAATTTTTTATGAAAATTCTTCATTTTGATGAAAAATGTAATATTAAAATTTTATTTTAGTTCAATCATGGGTAAATTTGTAAAAAATGATATAAATTTCTAAAATCAGGAGCTCAAACTATTTTATGCTAATAGGTATCGATTTTCCACAATTAGTATTTTGTGGCCAATATGAATAAAACAATTATCCTCCTTTCTCTATAAATAACAACCTCATCACCCCATTTCCTTAAATCCCATGAAATTTATAATTAATTAACTCTCATATTCCCTCAGTAGATCCTTTCTAGATGTTTCTAAGGCTCCAAGGAACTCTCCTAAGCATTTATGAATGTTTTTCTCATGGTAATGGATTGTCTTCCTCTCCCTTTTTATCAAATTAGTTCCTTTGTATTTTGACACATATATCAAATGATATTATGTTATAATGATTTTTTGATGATTTTATTACTATCCAAATGTGGATCCATCAATTAGGGACTTCCATTCTCTCTCATTAATCACATTTTATAAACCACTATCTATATATATTTGGATATCAAAATCAACCTTTGATTTTCCAAACCTCCCATTTTATGCTAATAATATCCAACCCTATTTTTATTAAATGGTTTTAATATATAAGTAACAATACATAATTGACTTAGGATTTCTATGTGTGAAACCGAAAATCTCTTCTCACAGGATAAAAATTATTAAACACTCAATTCTTTAAACACTTATGTTCTTAATGGTTTTATAGAAAACCCATTTTTTATTCTCCATGGTTTTTTGATGAAATTTTTTATTAGATAAAGGATCTATGTAAAAATTATGGATCCTCACTCCCCTATTGCGGTGTCAATCTCTCCTAGGGTTTTCAACTCCTCCTTGCGGAACCCTCACCTCCTTGCTTTGATTGAGGATTTGCATACGACCTTGATCTTCATTGGATTATATCCTGGATGTAGTGCTCCATACCCATTTTTTCTACTTCTTCTCTAACATGGATGTCTCAATTCTCTATCTCAGATCTCCACATCCCTAGTTATGGTTCAGATCTGGGCTCTCCTAGCTGATCGATGTTTTTCACAGCTTCGGTGGACTTTGGTTAGTGTTGTAACTATCTGTTGTTAATGATTTGTCCTGTTATTCTATAAAGAAATGGGTTGTCTTCTATTGGTTTGGGATGTAGGTGTCTGTCAATTTTGACTTCTGGTTGTGGATGAGTTGTGTGAGGCGTCACGGCCCTGTTGCTGGAATTGAGTTGTTGGGGGTGGAAGATTTGGTCGTCAGTGCCCTATCGGACTGTAGCGGTCATATCCAATGTTGGTATGAAATGTCATAGATATACTACATTGTCTAGTAATTTTGAATCCCATTAATGGTTTCATGATACTATGTTGCATGTCTTCAGCTGGTGTTTTTCATGCAGTGTGATTCTTCTGGTTTTTCTTTGCACTAAACGGTTTCTCATGTCTTCTTGGTTCTGCTTGTTCTTGTGGAGCAGATCCCTTTATGTACACTAGTTTTTCATTAATTCATTTGGTGCGGAACTCCATATTGTTGGTTCTACTGGGTGGATGGAATCGAAAGGGGTATGGGTATGTTTATACCCATCATCCAGCCATTTTTTATCACTTTAATGGACTGATGGGTGCCTTTCCATGACATTTTCTCAGTGGTTTTAGTCATTTTTATGTGTTTCATCAAGTTGAAATTACAGAAATTTCCTTTCATGATTTTTCTGGTGGGTGGCTCGAAAGAGAGAAGGTTATTCTAGAACCCTTCATCCAGATCTCCACTTTCTATGTTGGTTGGATTGGTGTTTTGTATCATTGTACTTCCATAATGGTGTAACTTTTAGTGTAGGGTTGATGCATTTTATTGATTGATCTCATTGTGGAAATGTCTAGTGGGGGGATGAATATTTCTATTTCTTATTTATTGATTTTTCTTATGTTGAAATTATTAGACATTTTTTCATTTTTTTAAGGATTTATTCCCTTCTTGTAATGGGTTCCCTATTTCCCAAATAGAAATAAGGCTACATCTTTTTAGTTCAATAAAGGGAGATTTCCCCACAACCTCTTCAAAAAAATAGTATCTATTTGTAATACATGAATTATGATATATAATGTATGTCCCATGATAGTGCTCCTATTTATCGGTAAAATAATTGATCTCTAGAGAAAACATATTTTACTGTATCTGAGTGAATAACCTTGGTAATATGTTTTTTAAACATTATTGATAAACCATAGTGATAAGCTTATGTATGTACAATTTTTCTGTTATAGACACATTTCCATTTTATATTTCCTTATTCTCTCATATTATGCATCATTTTCATCCATGATAATTTCTCATATTCCATTTCTAATATTTACCCCTTACTAAGATTTATGATCACCTTTTAAATTTTTTTGTCCCCTGGAAATCACATAGAGTATGGTTTCCTCATATGAAATAATAGAGGATACATTCAAGGGAAATAAGTAGTGATTATATTTATGTTTTACATATATACTTCATGTATTATATACCCATTTTCTAAGGCACTAAACCTAAATTGATCTTTCAGAGTTATTAATTTAATATTTTTTTACGGTATTATTTAATAAAATCATTCATCAAAATGGAAAGCCCCTATAATAACAATAATAGTTAGCGCATGTTATTATCATGGAGACCCACCCCATCATATAAGAAATCCACACTATGACTTTCAATTCGTTGAAATAAAATTTAATACACAAATTAAATAAGAAAAAAAATAAAAAATAATATAATGATATCTAAAATAAATATAAATAGTAAATCATTAGAACCAAAAACTCAATAATAATACTATTTTGATTTTAATAATAATTTATTTAAAAACATGGTTTATTCATTATAAAGGATGATTAATATGGTAAAACCTATCCCCCAATGTAAATAATTATTATTCTATGAAATAACAAAAAATATATATTATTTTAAATAAGAATAATATTTATTTCATGTAATCCCCCTTTATGTTTTAAAACCATGATTTTCATATATCCTCTATTTTGGGGTTAATAAAAAACCTTGATGATTTTTATTTCAAATCAGGTAACATAAGAGTAAAAAGATAACACAGGTGTTATTTCAAAAAATATTTGAGGAAACCCAAAATTTTAATGACAAATTATGAGATCGGATAATTTATCGTAAAGATGGATCAAATAATCCCAATGTTACTCAATTCATAAAATTTAAAAGCCTAAATATTACATGATTAAATTGTTCAAGTATTTATATCAACATATTTCTTTGTGAGATTATATTCATCATAGAATTATAATATGAAACATTCAAATACATGTGCAATTCAAAAAACGACCACTTTTGTGCATGTATAACCACTAAAAATTAATTATAATATTAATATAAAATTTAAATTTTCATAAATATTTGATATATAATCATAAATATTTGCATTAAAATTTATTCATTATAATCTAATAATTATTTATTCTAAATTATATCAATATCATATCACAAGGTATCACTTTTATAGTCTAAAAAATCATTTGAGTGATTAAATATTTAATATTTCAATTAAATTTATTTTTTATTCATAATAATTAAATTGTAATTATGCCCTTCTATTGGTTTTCCCATGGATATTGAACACATATATGTCTTATCTTCTTATATTTTAGGAATATTATAGTTCAGTATTGTTGTGTTATTAGTGGACTCGAATAACAGTCACATCGATGATTTATGTGGTCATTATTTGATATGGTAATTTCACCACAATGTTTTAGTGTCTAATGGTGACCATGGGTTGTGTTTGGGTGGTTTCGGTTTAGATCCTATAATCATATGGGTTCTCTTGATTATATTCACTGTTCCAAAAAATGAATGATTGTTTTATTTCACAACCATCTTGAGGTTCATTATTACTAGAATATGATGTGTGGTAATTGAGAATCAGATGGATGCCTAATGTTTTGTACTATTTTAATGGTTTTTTAGTTTCATTTTTATATATTAAATTTAATATAAAATGTTTGGATATGGGTGTTTTAATGGTTGACCTTGTTCATCTAGTAGTGTAATGGTATGAATAGCTTTAGGGAGGAATTAATGTCAAACAATGTAAACAAGTTTCCTTTTTTAGTATTATTATAAACCTCCAGGCCATGGTTTTTTAACTTCATACATATTATCTATGGGTCATCGCTGGGGAGTAAAGGGAAGTGTAACATAGAATAGGAGAATGACTCAACACAACTATAAAGAAATCCATACTGGAATTTATTTTTATGCATCCTCGTTTAAAGGGATATGCATTTAGACACTTATGTTACAAACATTCATCCATTGGATCTTACAATGAGGTATGGATATGTGTCTTTATATGTGATTATATACACATGGAACTATTATGAAGGTGTGGAACAACATTCATGTTATTCAAGCAAGGATGATACATTCATCACCTTGTGAGATGCTCCAACGAGATATGGGTGGGCAGACACCAATCATTTATCCCTCCTTCCACAACATGGATAGAGGGGTACCCTATAAATAAGTGTCAATATGATAATGATTAAAAGGTTCATGGATGGGAGGGGGGTAAAATATTTAGGCTGGGATCATGGTTTGATGATTACTAATGTAGGTGCTATGTTTGACTCGTGACATCAAATTATTCATATTGCTTACTTAGGGCCTATGTTATTTTTTTATTATTTAGTCCATTGGGCCATTAAGTATTGAATATTTGGGCATATTTTCAAATTGGTCCTTCAGGTCATATATAGGTTATCTTTCTACCAAGTAAAAAATGTATATTTTTAGTAAAAAGTGTCATTGGCCCCTATTTCATAAGAAATATTTATAAACGTAGTGAATCCTGAAATTAGGATTATGAAATTTAAACTATTATTACATCATAAGTAATGAAAGTATCCATGAATACTTTAAAAATATTCTTTTAAAAATAAAATATTATATTATTAAATGATACTCTTTAATTTAATTCACTTATTTTTGTAATGAGTATAATTGAGTAATATTATGTGCATGTAATTCATGTAAAGTTGAAATAATTAAAATGAACTAAAATTCATACACCCCATTTACAATGAATCTAAAAATTGTATAATTGTTCTTGTATTAATCACCTAAATCATAAATATATTTCTTTTTCTAAAAAATTATTTAAAAAGATGAAATACATATTTTTATGAAATAAAAATTCCATAATTTTAATATTTGTTTATTTTAATGAATTTTCAATTCCCTAATTATTTTTATCATGAAATATTTCATTAGAACATATTAATTATTAAATTAGGATAATCCAAAATATATTCTAAAATATAAAATAAATGAGTAATCATATCAAATTTGAAATTAACTACCTTATTAAATTTTTTCTAACATCCACCAATTTAAATTTTTATAAAATCAAAAATAAAAAATAGATTTTAAAATAACCTTTTTTTGTCTTATATTAGAGATAATCCACCAATGAAAATAGTTATAAATTATCTTGGATTCTACTTATTATTTTGAAAAATCATCATGCATTCACCTGAGAGTGGATGGGGTAAATCAATGTGAACTTTTTATTTAATTCTTTTACACTCTTGAGTTCCCTATAAAAATTTGATACTCTATTAAGGATTAATAACACTTATGTATCTAATTATAATTTACCTTAACCCATTTACAGCACAATATTTAAAAATAGTAAGAAACTACAAAACATATATTCACAAGGTTAATTACCAATGTGGTTAAGTATTCCTTGATGAGTTTAGGTAATGTTTTAGATGTAAATATCCACCATTTTACACAACTAGGGAATGGATGGATGTTATCATCTTAAATATTTTAGAGTCTACTGAGTAAATTTAAAAGATAATGGAAATATAAAACATTGAGTATTTGTAATTTACCAAATGCTATATACTAACATCTATTTAGTCTTCCAAATACTATAGATATTATCATGAAAGATTAATCCAATATATCAATGTACAACTCATGAACTTCGAAACAATATTTTTCAATATAATCTACTTGGAACTACATCAAATATAAGTTATTTACTTTCTCTATAACCGGTCCTTGACTCCTAGAATATAATCAAAAACACATCATGCACAACGAATTTATTATTTAAACCAAAATCAAAATGATCAACACATGTAGATATAAAATATAACCATGGATGTGTTCCTATAAGATCTTTTTCAAGTGATTCAACACAAAGGTATTTCAAATAAAAAACATTTTTTACCTTTCTAAATTTCCTTCTACAATATAGTGATATGATGGGGTTTTGAATATCTCTTTCTTCTCCCTCTTCTCAATATTTCATCCTTGAAAAATATGTGTATTTGTTCCCAACTCTTGTTGTATACCCTCTATAATACTCCAGGATGAAAAAAAATTTAAATCAGTATTATTAACCCAAAGCTAGAAACAATACTTCTACTACTTCTATAATATATTTTTATACCTACAAATATTCTTGTTGACATTTTTTTAAAATATTAATATGAAAATCTTATTGATTTATGATAGTGAAATATAATCAATCCACTAATGGTTAATGTAACCTTTAGATTTTATATCATTTTATATTAGTCAAATATTATAAGAGAATCAGGATAATACTTCCTCAAAACATCGATAAAATACACAAGAATTTAATATCATCTCTAAAATGGTTTTTATTCTCACGTGTAAAATTTTTATCGTGGTATGGCTTCTAATATCGTCTAATGTTTTTATTTAGATATATTAGGAAGAAGCCACCAAATATTCACCCAATAAGTCATTTTTTAATACCATTTCTTATAGGGAAATATTATAATGTCCCTGAGAAAATAATTCTATATTGAGAATTACATTACTAAACTATAATAAGATCCATGGAATCAAATCCAAAGGGGTTGTGTAGTTTAGTAGTATTCAAAATCTAGATACATACATTATTTCTATATTACATTTGAATAATCAAATTAAAACATATTTTTTAAAAAATATCATTAATCCCTCTATAATATCCTTTCATATCATTCTTAGTACACTTCCAAGATTCCCTGAAAAGGAAAAAAATAACTGTGAACTCAAATGCTTACTAACAGTTACATAAAGTGGAATCTATCATGGATAAATTAAGAATAATCAATATGTAATAATCAACATGAATTGGTAAATACCTAAACACAAACTCCTTTTATTTTATCACATTACTATCAAGATAAGACAACGAATAATTGATATGTAAATGTAAATAACTAAAAAGACATTCCATTTAATCAAAAATTGAAGAATAAAATATATCCAGAGATAATATAAATATGAAAATCATAGGGATAATAATAATAGTTGAATTATCGAGGAAGGAAATTATAAATTATTAGACCTCGTGATCTTAGTAATCATGATACCTCTATCATCAAGACCTTTCATAAAATGGTTTAGAACTATATGTAGAAACCCATTTAATTCAATATTACTTATTCATATCGGGAGAGTAACGATGCAATGAGGGGTTATATAATTTTGGGTTCCACCCATCACAACATGTCTATAACATTCCTCAAATATAGAATAATATATTTAATTCATGAACAATGTTTTTTATCATCAAATAAATGTATTGATTAAATAACATAGATTTTTCAGTATTTCTATAGATATAAAAATAACACTTAAAACACCATATGTAGAAATGATATATGGTTTAAAAATATAAATACTGATGATAAATAATAAGGATATTTAGCATAAATGTACATTATAATGATCACAGTAATGTTAATATTTTTGGGGAAAGTTAATGAATTCAAAAATGAATCGAGAAAGTGAATGTTAATAATTTACATGGTAAAAATGATCATAAACCATCCATTGAATGGTTAAGTATGGTATCAATACAGTATATCCCAAGTAATGTATAAGTAAAAGAACTGGTTTTTTTCATTGATAAATATGAATACAATAAAAATATCGTTAAGAACATTGTTGAGGAAGATATCATTTTATGTTTGAATTTTTTTTTGAACTAAAAGTTCAAAAAAAAATTGAAAATAATTTTACATGACAAAAACATTTTAAACTTATAATTTATGCTTTAAAACCTAGAGTATTCATGATTGAGTTTAATTTGATACATGTTGTATCCAATGAAACAAAAATTCTTTTCTCATTTTTGATAAAATCTAAATGAGCCGTATTTGGAAGATGATGTCAATATTCTATTCAAAAAAACATAAAAAGATAATGAATTGGTAAAAATTTATTTGATAAATAATTTTGAGAATGTTAAAAACTCTTTGGAATAATTTTTAGAAAACATGGTTTTCGAAGAAATTGTTTTTGACTAAATGGAGAAATGAAGTCAGATTTTATTTAAATAATTTTATAAATAATTTTAATTATAATAGCGTGGAAAATGGCACCATTACATGAATTATTAATGAATACAAAGGAGATAAAAAATCTAAAGCGGTTTATTATCCATTGATCAAATAATTTTTTAATGGATATTCAAGCATAAACAATCTCGATTAAAATGAGATTGTGAAATAAACCCTAAAAAGATAATGATATTTAAGTGAGAATTAAAAAATTAATAGATTATCTTTATGCAATGTAAATACACATAAAACAGATTAAATAAATCATAATATAATCAAAATTACTTTCACATATAATATTCTATTATTATATAAAATAAAGAAGTAATATTTCCAAATGAAAATAAATTTGGTTATGAAATTATTTACTTCTTGGTAATTTTAATTTCAAATCCCCTTGGTTGAAATAATTCAATATTAAACATAAAATATCATTAATTTTTATGTAATCATGATGATATAATTAAAAGTGGTGGTATATACACTATATAAAATAATCTAGGTTTATAACATAAAAAATATTCCTCACTGAAGGGATTTAAGATAAAGTCCCTTACCGAATTGGTAATATTTTGAGTCGTAATTACTAATAAATAAAAATATCATTTTAAACATTAAATATCATGAGAAGAAATATATTCATGATATAACATGTCAAAGGTGCATTAAATATTCCACAACAATGAAATAAGTGGTGAATATGGAATCTGTTTTTCAGACCTAAAAGAGAGACTATAAATCTATTACCTTGGGATTCCATTTTGTTGAATGTGATTAAAAATTATATATAATGTTTTTAAGAACGTTATTAGTTTATAATATAACTATATTAATATTTATAGTATAATATATTATCTAATTATAACGTTTTTCACCTATTTGTTAATAATTTTTCTTTATTTTCACTGTTCTGGGTCTTAATTTCCTTACTTTCACATGCATTTGTGTTATGAAATATCCATTTCTTGAGCATATTATATAGGTAAATCATCTATAGAATTAAAATAATTTTATTCATATAATTATTTCATTATATATATGTTTATAATAATTATTTAAATTTGAACAATAAGAATGGATCACATCACTTCATGGAGACAATATGTCCTATATTAGTACTAGGGACATTATCATTTCATTAATGGAAGAAAGGGTAATAAATTAGGTGATATATTAGTTTTATAAAATTAATATAATGTCACATATATCAAATAAATTCACAACATTTATAATTATTACCTTATATGTAAAACATAAGTGGAAAAATAATCACATCGCTTTGCTAGGTGGTAGCCCAGTATACACATGAGTGATGTTATCATATTTTAAAAGGAATGGAACATATAATGATATATTTGATAAAAAAATTATATAAATATAATAAAATCCTACATATTTTATTAATGTTTAAAATCCAATTATATATCTTTCCTTGAATGGTGGTAATTGAAAATGAATTACATAGGTCAGTGAGGAGGTAGTCCGCCATAAACATGATCATCTGTTACATTTCCATTTTGACGAAATATGAGATGGATATAAGTCATGAACATAACATAATAAAATATCATAATACGGAAGATACTATGTTAATATATAATCCTGGTTTAATAATATTTTATGGAGTGGGAATATGAAAGAAAATAAAAATTCATGTTTTATAACTTTATTTCAGTTTTGGAAAACATAATTTTGATTAAAAAATCCTTAATAGGTTGGATTTATGATAAATAGTTGGATATAATATTTTTTTTGGTGATAACTTTAGTGATTTTGATAGTATATTTCTGAGCCAAATGTATTTGGATGTGTGAATTGGTGAGGAGAAGGGTGGCCTTTTATAATAGGGGGAGAGGAAGGACATGGTTTTTTAGAAATGAATCAATTTAATACATATTTTAATCGTTCCCCAATACTAAAAATGGGTTATTATTAACCATTAAAGGTTATATTGTCTAAATATCTCTGTAATATTTTTCTTGTATATGTTTTAAGTTCATTTTAACTATAATATTTTTAGTTTATCTCCTCATTAAATTATGTTTTACCATAACCATAGTAATTAATTTTTAAATATTTTACTATTCATAATGTTAAAAATAGATGTTGAGCGTGTTATATACATTAAATTATTCTAATTCCAAATATGAAATAAATTTTTTCAAAATAAATTTACACAAGTGGATGAATCTAAATTAATATTATACACATAGATGTGACTAAAAAAGGGTTTCGAAAGAAAAAATTCTCCTAAGTATAGAAACGTTTTTAAAAAAATCAATATGAAATTGATCAAAAATACAAAAAATAGATAAATTTTAATATAATTGAAATAATTTTACTTTAAAAATATTACAAGACAATTTATCCTTGTAAATTATTTTAATGAAAGTGTGGTTTCTAATAAAAAATAATTTTTTCACTACTCATCAAAAATGGTATATTTCATTAAAATCTCATGAATTTACCATAATATAATTTTTATATGTTTATATTAAAAAATTAATAACATGTTATCAAATATATTTTCTAAAATTCATAAAAATTAATTTTAAATTATGTGAACAAAGCATTACTATACCGTCATTTAGAGTAATATTGTTTTCAAAAAATGTTTATTTTTATTTTAAATGTTTATTAATTTATTTGTAATCAATAGATAACAATAATTTTCATAATATCATTATTATTATTTATTCCCAGAAATTTAATAGCTAGTTTATAAATTTTTACTATATTACGGTTTATATAGACTCAGGGTTGTGTGTTCCACAATATATTGAAGATATCAAATTAATTTGAAAATATATATTTACTAATGTCTCTTGGTGTTACATTATCATCTAAGCATAGTGTTTCCTGTCATATTCTCAATAAATCCCAACATTATTCTTTTAAAATATCAAGGTTTTATATTCTCCCAAACTTCAATAAATTATAACAACACAATTTGAACATGTTATTCATAATCAAGGGTTCCAATTTGGGAAATAAAATTATTGAAAAACCCACATTTTAAAAGGGTTAATAGAACATCATCTTGATAATAGATAAATGTAAGATATAATGGTCATCCAGAATAACACATAATTATATTTCCAAGTAGTACAACATTGTTTTCTAGATAAGATATGGACATGGAAGATAATTTTAAATAACTATAGAGAGTGATATATGTCATTGATCGCAAGAATGTGAACGATCAATGGAAAGTTAAGTACCTAAAATGATAAATCTATGATAATTTAAAAGGCTATATTATAAATTGAAAATTAATGTAATAGGATAGAAAATTTTAATATCCTTATCCTAAATTTTAGGAATACATTTACTATAAAAAAATAAAAGGAATTATAATCATTTGATATGAATCTATTTTGAGGAATATTTCATCCTTTAGTTATACTTCAATCAATTTCCAATTCATTTCTTACTAAAAAATGAATATTTATGAAACGGGTACTAACACTCACTTTTAATAGATTATAATATCTATAAAAGAGTGACATGTCCTAACATTTACCTCTATCTATTTTCAAAGAATAATATGGTTAGCATGAGTTATTAATCTATGAACATAAATAGTAACACAACTAGTTAATCATTAATATTTATTCTTAAATCATTTTAGTAGAAAGAACACCATATTAACTAGAACATCACGTAGTACAGTGGTAGGTGCAATACCCTTGCTACCCTTTGACTCTGAGTTCATTCCACGCAGCCTTGAGAGATGCGATGGGTTTCCACCTTGCATACACATTGTCCTTTTTAAAAACACATATTAATATAATTTTTATAAGATTAAATAATTGTTATCACACATAATTAATTAAACATAAAATATAAGATAAACCCTAAAGGTTACCAATATCATTAATTTTATTCCCACAAAATTAATGTCTGTATTTTTTAAATAGTTTCTTTTTAACTAAAACATATAATAAACCAATGGGTTGTATTCCCATAAATATCATTCAAAAATATATCAAATCATGGTATATACCTACCACACCAATTTTTGAAGCAGTTTTTAAGACATTGAACTTATGATCGTCCTTAAACTCATAAACCCATAATGGTATCCATGACTATTAATTAAATGAAAAAATATTTTCTTTTTATATTTAACAAAATCAATAGATGTTTCATGATTCTGATAACAAAAATAGCATCAGTAAAAATAATATTATAATAAAATATCTTTAATCCCAAATACATGAGTACATAATCTATTTTATTTCAACATAATTCCTTCATTGATCTAGGGGTTAACCATTATAAGAGGGAATTGATTCAGATAATGGCTAGGTTCCCCTCATTTAATATAGTGAAGAATAAATGGATCCCTATGGTGTGATTTATTTCATTCCATAATATACTTCATTTTTCTTTGGAAATTAATTTCCAAGTGCCATTATTTTCCATACATAAAAAATTTTCTAGTTCTATTGTTACAATTTTATAGGGTTCTCTTTCCACATTTCTGTTATGATACAAGTAAAACCTTCCATCCTAAATAGTCTCCCCCACTAAAGCCCTTGGTAAAATACCTCCATCGCTTATTGTTTTTAAGAGTTGGTTAAGGTATAGTTTGTTAATCATTTTTTAGGTTAACTATTTTGGTATAATCATGATATCATCCACTAAAATCTTCATCACTTTTAGGTTCTCTTAGTCACCACACTATCCATCATATTCAATGTTAACATGATTACATTGGGTTCCAGCCATAGAATAAAATAAAAAAACTAATAGTGTGAGCAACAATAATTATACTGGGAACAACATAATCAAGAATAATAACTTATGAAATTTCTAAGTCACTACACCTTAGGTTTATCCTAGGATATTAATTTTCATAATCTATTAAAAGTATTTATAATATATTGGAATGAAATTGTAAATTATCCAAGTCATATCCTTCATGAGTGTCAAAATAAGTGCACTGTAATGCCCATTGTTCTGTACCAGGTGATTCTCGAGTCAGGAATGACATGACGTTTTTAGAATTATTACTCCTAGGTATATCTATTATAGAACCACATTAACTTTTAGTATCAAGATATGGATGTATATCATTGAAATAACACATAATATATAAAATACCAGATCGTTAGAATGTTCTTATATCCTTAAAGTTTATCATATGGTTATGCTCACTAATCTATTTTTTCATCAATCCAGTTCCCAAGGTTTCTACTTAACATAATCTAATACAAACTATAACTTCCCTAACCCTAGTATCTCAATTCTAGTGGTCTGTTTACTACAATAACATATGATACAAGGAATCATACCATAAAAGATCATATAGTTTATTAGTCTTATTAAACTATATATATGTGATTTACATTTTAAATTTTAAAAAAAACATTTTTGAGAATATCATTATTCCATATAGAATATATTTGTATATCATTCGTTGTAAAATTCATGTATTATTGGGAAAAAACAAAATAATGGTGATAAAAAATTCCCAATTAAAGTTATGTAAATAGAAATCTATCAAGAATAAATGAATAATAATAACTAATTTATAATTAATATTTCATGTTAAGTATATGAACACATATTCCATTTAATTAAAAACATTATTGTTAGGATTAGAAAAGTCATAATAAATATGGAAGGTAAATTACCAAAAACACATTATATTAAAAAAATAATCCAGAAATGAAATGAATCTTGATATAATATCATTCTGATAATATCAGGGATAAAAGTAATAATAGAATTCAAAATTAAGTAAAATCATAATAATTGTATGTCATGATATTAGGAAGCAAGATACCTCTACTTTGAAGACCTTTCACATGATGTTTCAAAACTTCTATTACAATCTCTTTTAATGTTGGCTTATTGATCCTCCTCTTGTGATTATCAATGCATTGTAAGGATATATAATGATAGTCCCCACCCATCACGGTATGTCCATATAATTCCACATATATTTAATAATTGGATTATTTCATTAAAAATACTTTTTATCTTCTTGTATCCATTTTGAGTAAGAAATTCTGATTTATCAATACTTTTCCAGATGAAAAAATAACATTAAATTTAGAGCCCTATATGTTGAAAGGACAAACAGTTTAATAAAAAAATATCAAAGATAAATATTATGGATATATAGATTAAATTTTATGTCCAATGATAACATAAAAGTTGATATTTCAAGGGAATGTTAATGAGTGGAAAAATGAACCAATATTGTGAATATCAATACTTTCCTTGGTCAAAATGATGATAAATAATTCATAGAAAGATTATTTATGGTTTTATTACAATGAATCTATAATGGAATATATGTAAAATTAAAGGGTTTTTTTATTAATATAAATGGCATAAAAATCTCTAAATTTTTTTAGCAATATATAATTTAAAATTAGAATTCTGTTTGTTACTAAATTTTCACAGAATATTTTAGAAAAAAATTTCTTTAAAAATAACACAAAAATATTATAAGGTCAAAATTATAACAGAGTGATCATGATGGTATTAAATTTTATACATCTCATACAATATAAAATAAAGGTTTCTTTCACATTTTTGTTAAAATATTGAAAAATGTTTTTTGAAAAAAGAAATGATGATTCCTCGAAAAAGTTTTTGAAAAAATTAAAACACGAGTATAAATTACATTAATAAATCTATTTGATAATTTATAAAATGAAAAACATTTTTAGAAAACATGGTTTTGGATGAAAAGGTATTTTAAACCGAAGAGAGATATGAAGTCATCTTTTATGATGAAAAGTTTCTCAATCATTTTGTTACAACCCAACTAGCACCAAGCCTCAAGAAACCACTACCCCAAGACTGAATTCATAAGCTAGGGGTTGGCGACTAGTGTTGAAAGCACAACAATCTAGTGGAGGACTTTTCCTAAGAATCATTACACACACACAAACATCAAAATGAAAAAGTGTTTTAGAAAATAAATCCGGATAAAAAGTTGTCTTTCACATTTTTGTTCATATCCAAACAGGTATTTATTATAAAAATAAATGATTATTTATCTAAAAATATTCAAGAGTAAAAATTACATTAATAAATATATTTTATAATTAAAAAATTGAATTTTTTTTAGAAAACATGCTTTTTGAAGAAAATGGATTTAAACTGAAGAGAGAAATAAAGTCTTATTTTATGAATAACATTTTCTCAATAATTTTTTCACAACCCAAACCGTACCAGGGATTGATCCGCAACTACCCCATGCCTACCTCCATAGGGCAAGGGCTGGGGACTAGATCTGAAGGAACAACAAACTAGGGGAGGCCTTTTCCTAAGAAACAGTACGCACACAACCAACTCAATGAAAAAGGTGAAGATGAAAAGAAATCTTGATACAACACTGCTATAAAAGGAAACCAAACATATATGCATCGATCTTTAAAAACTACAAGTAAAAGAAAATTAAATATTAAAAAGAAAATAGAAAAAATAAACTCCCAATTATAAAATAATCATAACAAGGAAACAAGTGAAAAAGTAAAACATCATTGAGGGTCCCACTCTTGAATCCCAATCTACGACCACCGCACATGGTGAAAGAACCTTATATCCATAAACTCATCTGATATCACTGTTATCCTATCCATTTTCTGAAAGGAAAAACCAAGTGAGGGAAAATCCCAATCAAGGTTGAGTATAACAATACGCAGTAGGATGCCCCGAAGGCTCAAGGGAGCAGTAGGAGAGGTACATAAGTGGGGATCAGTAAGAGATATAATTGAAGAAGACAAGTATAAAGAAAAAGGAATAGTAAAGGAGAAGTGAAACTCAACCCAAAAAGAGTGTAAGTAAGATCATCACAACATAAGGATCTAGAAATTGTGAGAATCTGAAATTTTCGTCAAGTCATTTCTACCAATTATTGGATAGTAGAGTTGTCCAACCTTGAGAGGCTATATACGGAAAGCATGTGGCCTACCATGTGCGTCTTCACCTCTCTTTCAAGGAGAGTAGACAATGCAGAAGGAGTGGTAACTAGAAATAGGATATATATATATATATATATATGTTTGTGTGATGAGGAAAAGAAACCCAACTAGATAGTAAGGGTATCTTCATCTCAAAAGTTGTGCGCAAGAAAGTGATTAGCCAACAGTTCCATGTAAAATGCAACATGTAATGCCCAATACCTCATGTATCTGCCGAGGAGTTACAAGTCAAAGGGCTTCAAATAACCACACCTTGATTCTATCCGCTTTGGAAGGCATAGACTCTCCCACATAGTTTTTGGTCACATCGCAAAAAGGCATCCCGGTAGGTAAATCACCCCTCATTCTCATGTGTCCTTTGGTAAATCGAACCATGCCTCACCATTGTGCCTCATAGTCAAGGGTATTATCTGAATCATTGGGGACTATGATACCTGACCCGGTGGGTGTATCATTTCGATATCTCATTGGGTAATGCACTCTAGGTTTGCTTCAAATCTCCTCGGGGACTACTCTCTAGGTCATCCCAGTATCTCCGCAGGGGACTACGCTCTGGGTCAGACTGATATCTCCTCAAGGACTACTCTTTATATCATCCTAGTATATCCATGGTGACTACTCTTTGGGTCATCCTAGGATCTCCTCAGGGGCTATTCTCTAGGTGATCCTGGCACCTCCTTGAGGACTACGCACTGGGTCATCCTAGTATCTCCTCTGGGACTATGATCTAGGTCATCCCTATATCTCCTCAGGAACTATGCCCTAGGTCACCCTATAATCTCTTCTGAGACTACACAATGGGTCAGCCTAGTATCTCCTTGGGTACTACGCTTTGTGTCACCCCGGTAACTCCTCGGGGACTACGCTACCCGACCTAGTGGGAGGGTCGGCTGGGAACATCACTGGTCATCCCTCCTGGATGGTACCTCTCAAGAATCATTGAGGAACACAAGAAATCCCTGTGGTATTTTACCTCTCAGAAAGAACATAGTAACAATGGTCATCCCTACTTAATGGTACCTCTCATAAATCACAATGCTACAATCATTAGTTGTCACCCTGGATAGGTGTCTCACATGGAACATCTCGCATCATATCTTTGAAGCAACTACAGAGGGTACCATTACATTATACATGAAAAAAACTCCGGATATTAAATTCATATGCCAACGTAAAAATCCAAAAGACGAATATGTGAGAGATAGAAGATTTATAATGTGTTACACAGTTCATATGGGGCCCACACATCATGTGGCCCCACCACTTCGTCTGGCTGTGGACCTATCCATACTTGGGTAATAAA
Source organism: Viscum album (assembly GCA_963277665.1). Classification (NCBI taxonomy): domain Eukaryota; kingdom Viridiplantae; phylum Streptophyta; class Magnoliopsida; order Santalales; family Viscaceae; genus Viscum; species Viscum album. Next base: position 1,934,138,184 of record OY728152.1, read on the forward strand.
CTGAAAATGAAGTTCCCCTAGGCATTCTAGTGTACTCCCAGAGTACATGACATCTCTTGCCAAAAGGATGATAAGTGTGCATTTCTCATTATTAAACCAAAGGGAAAATATTTTCTTTTATTGGTATTCCTCTTTAAACAACAATAGGTAACTAAATGGACCATACCATTCTGATGCTTGGAGAAAACCGTACATGATCGACTATTTATTCTCCCTAAACGGACATCCAGTGGAAAAATTCATAAGTTCCCACATTGCGATCAGATTTCATTACATGGGGCCCACTCTTATATATTAATTTAAAAACATGAAATTGGTCTTGAAAAGTTTTCCTCAATTTCATAGCCACAACGTCCTTGAAATATTTCCAATCAAATTGCATTAGGAAGAATTATGAGAGATGCGAGATTCTGCAATAATAATAATAATATAATTATTGTTTGTTGTTTCATGGACCTGAGTCACAAACAAGAATTTAATATCCAACATTGGACTTGAATCAACCATCTTAAAGACAAGTTTACGTCACTACTAACAGCACCTCGATCGGACGTCGCACTCAAGAGTTATGGCGGGTTGAATATTTAATAATATTACTAAATCTATTATTTCATTGATCATTTGGAGGACCTGATCCACAATATCGAAAAAGACGTCCAATGTTGGACTTAGAATGTTTGTCTTGAAGTCAGGGTCGCATTTTTGCTGACAGTTCAGAAAATGGACATCTCAATTAAAAGATATAACTGATATTTGATTGTTTATCCAATACTAATAATAATAATATTTTGTATTATTTGTAAAAGAAGTTATAAATTTCATTTAACAAAATGAGGGGTCACGTCCCCCCCCCCTGGATTCCCTTTCTTCTTTTAAGTTATTTTATTATTTTCCCATTTTATTATCTTTTTTTCTATTCTCTATTCAATCTTCTTTCTTCTTCCTTGATACCCACTAATCACCAATCTTCACACTGCTTCTGCCCTTTCAACCCAAACATCTACATGCCAAAACTGGTGCACACTGCCCTCCTTCTACACCATCCAACCACACTACCACCCTCACCTCACGCTCCCGGTCATTCTCTCCCTAGTTCACCAGCCATGTTGTGTCGCTGTTCACCAGGGGCCACCAGATACTTCTAGGAATGATGGTCACACCATAATTGGTCATCGTTCATTGTTCATCATTCACCACCACCTTTTTGTCACATAATAAGAAACTTAGATCTCAAACATACCATGCCAGATCCAAATCGGATCCATGATCAAACATCAATCACACATAACCATGGTTCCACTGTACCCAATCTAGATCTTTTTTTCACAAAAATACCTTCCATTGTGCCAATATTTATTTCGATGTTGAAATATTTTCTTGGATCGTCCTTCAATTAAGGAACAGATAATAATGATCATACATAGGGTGGAGGAATAAAGGTGTATGAAAAAATAACATGGATCAATTTATGGTGGAGTTAGTTTTTCTCATTGAAGATCAAGAATAAAAGTAATTTAAAACTAAATATTTATCGTATGTCAAGAATTTCAATTTCAAGATAAATAATAATATAATTGATTCAACCATTTTTTCAATCCATGAATAAATACATTCGCACATGTTTAATTCGTGTTCTTCATGGAAATTAAATTAGCGATAAGAAATCTACAATGAAATGTCCAACCTTAAGATTCAATCATTTTTTTGATGAAGAACGTGATTTATAATAGATGAGGAAAATCATTGATTCTCCATTCCTTGATCCTCTTGGATCCAATGTTCCATCATTTTTCATTATCCCCAAATGCGAAAGAGAGGAGAGGTGAGGTGAGGGAATTTGAAAAATTACATGGTTTTGAGTCCAAGTCCCCTTAAACACAAATTTATATCCTCTAATTAGGTTAAAAGGAAATGAATAAATATTTAAATTTATTTATTTAATTATTTAATCGCTTAAATGCAGCACCAATGAGAAAGGGGTCAGAATGTTTGGCACCGACTTGTTTTATTTCGCGCCCTAGGTAAACACTATTTTTTGGACCCAATCGTGGCCTCATATTTCTGATCCGAGAAATGGTTTTGAAGATACCCTATTTCTGACACATGTGTAGTATATAAAATGATTAATATTATTATTAAATTAATTCTAGGTACATCGGGCCTTGGAATCCCAAATCATCTCAGTTCCAGGATCTGGAATAATTTCTAAAAATATTTCAGTGTATTATTAGGAATAAAATTAGTCTCTACACTATTACCTCCTTCAATATTTTCTTCCTCGAAAAGAAAAACTAGAGAAACAACTCTGGAAACAAAGGTTTCACTTAGTTCTCCCGCTCCTAGGGAAACACCTCGATGTTTTTATACTATCACAACATGTGATCCAAAGGTATGGTCTATCCTTGTAATGTTTTCTACTAGAAAAGAGTCTCATGATTACCTCCTACAAAATATATAGATGGTGAAATGTCGTTGGTTATTTGGTCACATAGAATTTCTTAGTCAATGTGTCATAACAAGACCCGCTTACGTGCTTGAGAAGAAAAGGATTTAACATCAGATAGTGAGTTGTGTGGTTTCTTACAAGGGGTCTCCATCACCTCAACCTAAACATGATAATTTTAGTATCATGGCTTGATTTTGAGCACACAAAGTACCAACAAATAGGGCCAGTGAGTTAACTCATCCAACCAAAAGAGGCTAAACATGGAAATCACGTGGCATACCCACGTGTCTTCTACCATTTTGGAAGTAGAGTATCAAAAAATCAGACACTCCATCATACCCACTAATGGAATTCCATGAAAAAATGGGTCAAGCAGAAAAACTCCATTGGAAATACTAGAACCTTCTCCGACAATCCATCACACAACCTTTCCCTAATGGCACATGTTAAAGGGACTCATACACTACTCCTCATGGATTCAAAATTGAAATGAAAAGTACTTCCATAGGGTTACACTAACGCCCCACATCACCTTGATAAAACCTCAATAAAGGATTATGTATAAGAAAGAACTTCACACAGTGTCTACCACATTCTATGGTAAAAAGTTGAAAATATTCAAGGTATGCCTCTTATCATCTCATTATCTACAGAATATTAGATTTCCAAAGCTTACGGCTTCCTGTGGATCTACCTTCTGAATTGTTTAGCATGACATGGGACACCTAGTGGTGCTAGGAATACCTTGTAACGTCATCCCCCACCTCCAGCTCCTCTTACTAGATTCTTGGTGTTCTTAGCATATCTAATATGGTAGTCTCATGCAATGTGACCTCACCCATCAAGAGCATAATACTATCCCTCACCAGGCTATCCTCGGTCTCTATGTTGCCTCATCCCTATATGACTGCATTCCTAAGACCGATTATGGAGGGGACTCTAATGTCAATATCTTGTTGACTGGAGTATGCCAACTACAATAGATGTATCAACCTTATTGCGGTCACTATGATGGCCATCTATATAGCCTTCTCTAAAAGAAAGATATATGTCACCAGTGCCTGCTTCAGCACCCCGGCATAGGTGGGGATACAGAAGAGTAATATGATAGCACAAATCTTTCGGCGGAGTCCCTTATCAAACATCCTCACTTAGAAGTATTAGTTATAATTCATTTTCAGAGAGTAGCGTGCAAGTTATGTAAATGTAATAATGTACTAAGTAACTTCCATCCCTCCCTACTAAAACTGTAGGAGCTTCTGAAGTCGAACGAATTGAAATTTAGAGGGGAAGTACTCCTCATGAAATAGATACTGGAAGTCAACCCACGAGAGTGTCGACTCATCGTGTACCTAAGTAACCAAGATCCACCAATTCCTAGATACTCTATAGAAAAGGATAGCTGCAATATCCACTATATTATCTTTCAATGTCCACACATGTTTGAAGAGGCTGTCCGCAAACTCTAACCAAAACTCTGCACCCTGAGGGGTCTGGCTCACCACGGAACCTCAGCGGCCCCTAATGATGGAACTCGCAAAGTGATCTCAACCTACGCATGTCCCCATCTAGATCGGTTGGAAATATATTATTCTCAATAGGTGGAGGTGCTACTACATGCCCACCTAGAGGAAAGGGTTCACACGATGGGTCTTGAATTGAGGTCTCATCGCTCACAAAATCGTTGTCATGAACTGGAGCTAATATCCTAGCCAGCTTTCCTAACAGAGATATCCTAAATGTTATCAAAGAGTATCATAGTCAGATGGGAAAAAATATTTATATTTCAACAGATGTGAGGAGATGACTAATTAATGTTAGTTGAAGACTCCATAGTATATGATTCATGTAACATTGTCCCCTAAAACAAGTGTCTTAATGTTCCGATTCAGCAAGTGGGTAATCAGGTTCCAAGTGAATGAATATGTCGGCTACCCATACCATCACTAGACACCCTGACCTGAGAGACTCTCTAGTGAAAATTTTACACTGTTTCCCTAAACCCAACCAGTCCTTTGATGGGAAAATTTCTGAGCAACATCCAAAGGAATAAACCACCCCTGATAAAACTTCTTCAGAACCTGACCCATATGAGGGCTCGAGATCACCTCTATATTCTAGAGGATGGTGACTAGAGTCGAAGGAACCACATAATAGTGGAGGCCTTTTCCTAAGAACTATTACACACACATCCAACTCAATGAAAAAGTGCACAGTAAAAGAAAAAAAGATACAACACTACAATAAAATGAAACCAAACATATATGAATCAACCTTTAAAAAATAAAAGTACTAGAAAATAATACTGAAAGTGAAAGGGGAAAAGTACACACCCAACAAGAAAAGTTCCACAACCTAATTACGAGTGGAAAATTAAAATATCTGGGATATTCCCACTCTTGAATCCCGTGATATTACCACTACATGCTATCCAATCACATTGCATCCCTATGTTCCTCGGATATCGTGATTAATCTATCCATCATCTGTAAGGCTACACAAAGTGTGGGAAAATACAAAGAAGAGGTGAGTATAAAAATAATGAGTAGGATGCCCTGATGGATCGAGGGAGAAAAAATAGTGGTAAATTAAAGGGGAGCTATAAAAGTTATTATAGAATAATACCAGTAGAAAGAAAAAGGTATTGTAAAGGAGATGTGAAACTCACACCAGTATGAGAGTAAGTAAGTTCATCGCAACATAAGAAGCTAGAATTGGTGAGAAGGTGAAATTCTCATCGATTCTTTTCTACCTATTGCAGGAGAGTAGACTCGTCAACCATGATAAGTTGTTCACATGAAGTACATGGCATACCCCACACATCTTTTCCTATCCTGGAAGGATATTAGCCAAATCATAAAGGAGTGGGAACTGGAAATAATATATGTTTGTGTGTGTGTGTGTTTGTGTTTGTGTGTGTGTGTATGGTTGTGCTGAGGCGAAGAAACCCTACTAGAGTGTAACGGGGTCTCCATATCAAAAGCTTAACCCAAGAATGTGAGTATCCAACATTTCCAAGTAAAATTCCCTCTTCAAAGCCCAACACCTCTTTCATATTCCCATGATTTAAAAATCAAACATGCTCAAATCACCACACTTCGATACTATCTACTTTGGGCATCATGGAATAACAAGCATGGTTTTTGGTTGCATCACAAGAATGTGTCTCAGTGGGGAAAGTGACCCTATTTTTCATGTGTCCGTAGATAAATAGATCCATGCCTCACCACTACGTCTCATAGTCGAGGGTCTTTTATTAACCATCAGGGACTATGCTACCTAGCCTGGTGGGATAGTCATCCTGATATCTCCTCGGGGAATACACATTACGTCAGTTCAGTATCTCCTCACGGACTACACTCTGAGTCATCCTGGTATCTACTCATTGAATATTCTATGGGACAACCTTATATCTCCCAAAGGACTGCACTCTGGTTGAACTCGGTATCTCCCCAAGTACTACTCTCCTGGTTAGCATGGGGTCTCCTCGGGGACTACTCTCTCGGTCATCCCAACAACTCATCAGGGACTATGCTTTGGGTCAGCCCTGTATCTCCTCGAGGACTAAGCTATGGGTCATCCTGATATATCCTCGGGGAATACACTCTAGGTCACCCCAGTATCCTTTTGTGTACTACGCTCTGGGTCACCTCGGAATCTCCTTAGGAACTAGGCTCTAGGTCACCCTGGTATCTCCTTGGGGACTACACTACCCAGCCTAGTGGGAGGATCATCATGGAATTTCAATGGTTATCCCTGTTGGATGGAACCTCTTGGGAATCATCGAGAAACACTGGCCATCCTTTCTATATGGTACCTCCCATAAAGCACTAAGGAACACTGGCCATCCCAGCTAGATGGTACCTCTAAGATAGCACGTCATTGCAGTCATTGGGTGTTACCCTGGCCACGCGTCATACACGAAACATCTCACATCATATCTCAATAGCCAATATGTGGGGAACCATCACATTATAAACGGAATAACACTATGTTTAGTCTACTCATATACCAATGTTCGAGTCCAAAAGAAGTACATACGATTTAAAGAAGATTCATAAAGTGGTACAAGATGCATATGGGGGCAACAAGTCATGTGGCCTCACCTCTTTGTATGGTTGTGTAACAATCCATACTTAGGTACTAAAATGAAATTAGAGCACCCATAGTTGTTATTTTATACTCCCATTGTACATGAAATCTCTATCCAAAAGGCTGGTGAGCATGCATTCCTCATTATTAATCGAAAGAGAAAAAATCGTGCTTTTACTAGTAGGCCTCCTCAAACGGCACTGAATAACCAAACGGACCATGCCATTATGATCCTTGGAGAAAAATTCCCATGTTAAACTATTCATTCACCCTAAACAGACATCCGATGGAAAACTCATAAGGCGCCACATTACACAGGAATGCCATCATGTGGGGCCCACTCCTCAATATCAATTTAAACACATGAAATTTTTCTTAAAATGTTCTCCACAATTTCATGGTGACAACGCTGCTGACAACTCGCCAATATGATTTTGTATTGAATACTTACAACAGATTCAAGATTCTATAATAATATTATTATTATTATGGTTTGGAGTTTTGTGGACCCAAGTCACAAAAATGAATTTAAGATCCAAAATCGTAGTTGAATCGACCTTCTTAAAGTCATGGTTACGTCATTTCTGAGGGAACCTCAATTAGAAATTGCATTCAGGATTTATGGGGGGTCAAATATTTAAAAATCTTATTAAATCTATTATTTCTTTGTGCATTTTGGGGACCTAATCCACAAAATAAAAATAGACATCCAATATTGGACTCGTAATTTCCGTTATGAAGTCAGGGTCACACTGCCACTAACGGTTCATCAAATGTACATCTCAATTAAAAGATATAAAAAATATATGATTATTTATTAAATAATAATAATAATAATATTTTATATTATTATTAAAAGAAATTATAAATTTCATTTAAAAGAATGTGGGGTCACATTCCACAATCCCCCCTCTTGGATTCCCTTTCTTTTTTTTAAATTTCATTTATTATTATTCCATTTTGTTCTCTTTTTTCTATTCTCTCTACATTCTTCATTATTCTTCTAAGATACCCACCTATCCCCATCTTTACAACGCTTCCCCCCCTCCAACCCTAACATATGCCCGCCAAAACTGGACCATGTTCCAGCCTCATATCTGCGTATCCATCCTACTAGGTAGGCTGATCACACTTCCAATCATGCCTCGCACCCCCGGTCTTCCTCCACCCAGATCACCAGCTGCACCACACTGTTGTTCACCAGGGGACACTGGATGCTATCTAGAGGAGGATTGCACCACCTTTAGTCATTCGTCTCTAGTCTTCAGTCTCCATCTCCATCGCATCTCATACCAAGAAACTCATATCTCAAACATTCCACACTAGATCTGACTCTAATCCATTCTTGAACTTAAATCACTCATCATCATTGTTTGATTGTACCTGATCTTGATCTAGATTCCACAAAAATAACTTCCATTGGGTCAATGTTTATTTTCATGCTGAATTATTTTGTTGGATCGTCTGTAAAATAAGAAAAAGAAAATAATAATCATACATAGAGAGAAGGAAAGAAAGTTTACAAGAATTAAACATTGATCAATTGATGTCGTTGTTATTTTGGCTAGTTGAGGATCTTGAAAAAAGTAATTGAAAAAAATTATCATATGTCATGAATTTCAATTAGAGGATAAACAAGAATCGAATTGATTAAACCAATTTTTTTTATCCATGAATTATTTCATTAAAAAAATTAATTCTTCTTCATCATGGAAATTCATTTAGGGATAACAAATCCACAAAGAAAATTCATACAATAGGATTGGATCTTTTTCAAATGAATAACGTTCTTTGCAATAGTGGTGGAGATCTATTGATTCGTCGTGCCTTTATCTTCTTGGATCTAAAGTTTCATCGTTGTTCTTCATTCACCAATGGGAAGGACAGGATATGTGAGGTGAGGTTGTTGGAAAAAAATTAGGGTTATAAGGCCAATTACCCTTAACCACACATTCATATCCTCTAATTAGGATAAAAGGTAAAAAATAATTAATTAAATAAATTCAGTTATTTTGTCTCTTAAATGTACCCCTAATGAGCGAGTGATTCGAACGTCCCACGCCGACTCACTTTATTTCGCGCCAATGGGTGAGCACCGCGTTCTAGACCTAACCATGGTAAAATATTTCTGATTTGAGCTATGGTTTAAGGGGTATCATATTTTAGACATGTCCATAGTATAAAAACACATAATATTTTTATAAAAATAATTATGGGCACAACAGCTCTCGGAATTGCATGTCGTCTCTACGTCTGGCTCTGAAATAATAGTTAGAAATATGTCAAAGTATTACTAGGTAAAAACCGTGTCTCTACACATTTCAAGTACCAAATTGTGGAAAATGGTACTATTACATGAAAAATTCAAAAATAAATAGATCAGAAGGAAATTAAATTGGTTTCTTATAGGGTAATCAAATAATTGTTTTTAATGTAAATCCAACCATAAATAATCCAAATTAAAAGAAGGTGTGAAATAAACCCTTTAAAACTTTATAAAGTTGAAGTGAGAATTGATGAATTAATTTATTATTTTTATCATATTTATATTCACATAAATATAGTGGAAAAATTATAATATAGTCAAATTTCATTACAGACATAATATTATAATATCAATAACAATGAAGATGTTATATAATCAATTGAAATCAAGTTGAGTTATGAAATTCTTAACCACTTGGTAATTATAAATTCAAATCCAATTGGACGAAATAATTCAAATTGAAAATTAAAATACCTTTAATTAATAATGAATAATGATATTTCATGTCAAAGGGTTGGTATGTAAACCATATAAAATAATATATTTGCATAACTAATAAAATATTCCTCGATAAAAAGAATTGAGAGGAAGACCCTAACTTCTTCAGTAATATTTTTAATAGTAATCCCCAATAAAAAGTGAAATAAAATGAAGCATTAAATATCATTAAAATAATTATATTCATGATGTCACAAGTTAATGGGGTAGTACATATTCAACCAAAAAAGAAACAAGTTGTTAATATGTCATATGACATAAAGAAATAAAATGAGAGAATTGAAATCCCACAGATCACAATTAATTTTAGTTTAACATGATTTAACCTCCATTATATTGGTTATAAACATGTTATTAATTTATTCTATAACACATATTATTATTTATAATATCATATATCATCCTCTAAAAACATTTTAATCTGAATGTCCTGAAGGCCCTCATTTTTTATTATTTTTGTTAATCCACCTTTCAAGGGTTGAGAGGAAACCCTTACAAGCCCTGATGTCTTAGAGACAATTACATGTCCTGTAGGTTTTAGGGGTAATCACCCAAAAAAGATAACATAGAACTACTCCTCCCCAAAAAATGTATTGATATCAAAACTCCACCTTAAAAGGGCTGGTCGTCTAGCTGTCATGTGTATAGTTGCACAGACCTGATATCAATGGAAAAGCCATACCCTCTCGTTCTTCCAATCTGGTTAGCTATGTTCTGGTGAATGTGCATGCTCTGGATTCTCATCAGGAGCCTTGTCCCTTGTAGTCTATCTGGAACATCTACAAATTCTTGTGTCCCGAACGCCTTGGGGGTCCCAAAGGCCTTGAGGTGTCCAGAAAGTCTTGAATTACAATAGGTCTGAGTGCATTCGGTGGCCCAAATGCCTTGCAGGACCTGAGGACCAAACCGGTGGCGTAGAGGCCCAGATGGATGAATAGTTCTTACTTCTACTATACATACAATACCTACTATAGTGGCTACTATATTTACTACTACAGTTCTTCCTACATTACTACTACGGTAACCCTGAAATGTGTCTCCACCCAAATTTGAACTTGGGTCTCTTGGTTGCACTTGTCGAGTCCTCACCAACCGGGATGAGGCTCATGTACTTATAATATTTTACCACCATATTGTTAAGAATATTTTTTTTATGGGTTAATTTACTTGTTCACTCATGCATGTTTTATCATTAAAGTTATGATTATTGAACATATTATATAGTTCCATAATATTTATAATTATATTAATATTATAAATATCAGTTTTTTAATGGATAAGAAGCAAATCAGTTCATTTCATCCCAATTCCCCTAATTTAATTAGCTACTCAGGATCAGAGAAACCCCCTAAAATATTTTCATAAAATGCATTTAAATAATTTGAGAACATAAGAATCAATAAATAGAATACCGATCTCCCCTCAAATTTTGGATTTTTCACAGCTCCGATTCAGGCTTCTAACCTCACTTCTTCAAATGGCGGTATAAAAATCTTCTTCACTATTTAAATTTTAACATGTAGAATGGATCGCATTGCTTTGTAGAGATGGTATTCTATATGTACGAATGAATAATGTTATTATTTCCTTAATGGTTGAAAGTATAATGAAGAGGGTGATACATTAGTCTTCCAAAATCAATATGATTTTATATATATCACATATATTCATTAAATTTATCCTTATTACCTTCCATTTAAAGCATAACAAAAATATAAATCACATCATTTCATGAGGTAGTAGTCTTATGAAGACAAAAACGACATTATCATATTTTAAAATGAATGTATTATAATCAGGTAAATGTGAAATTAAAATTAACAGAGTCTAATTATATCATAAATATCTTATAAATGTGATAAATTCATAAATATATGTAGCATTGAAAGGTGGTTATAGAAAACAACTTACATTTGTTCGTGAAGCTGTAGTTAATTATACACATGATTGAAGGTTTCATTTCCCATTTGACGAAATATGAGAAGTATATAGATCTTGAAACTAACATAATAAAAAGTTAGTATATTTATGATATATAGATAATTATATAATCAATTTTTAATACTATTTTATGATGATGGAAAAAGAAACTAAATAAAAATAATTTTTTAGAACATTACCTATTTTTTATTCACCAAAATTCTTTCTAAGATGAATTTATGATGAAAAAATGGCCCTATGATGTTGTTATGGGAGTATAGATGTTATGTGGGTAGTAATTGACGTAATCAAATTTCTTTTTAGGTGTGAAGAGGGAAGGATATAGGGTGTACTTTTATAAGTTGGGGAGAGGACACAGATGATATTTTTGAGAAGAATCAATTAAAATCATGTTTTTTTAACACCCCAAGCTTCCACGGTACTCTTCTCTTTGAATAATACAGTAGCGTGTGTTGTTCGCAACTTCGAGATTCTAACATAGAACACAACCAATCAAAGCAGCCATTATGAATAGTAATACCCACTTTTTGAAATTTTATAAATTTTATCTCTCAAAATGGACTTCATTTTTGGATTCAGAATATCTAATTTAGCCTAGGGTGAAATTTTGGTAGTTTTCGGATAACTTTTATATTTTGATGAATAGTAAAAATTACTAAATTTTAATTAAAAACAACTTTTTTAATAAAAATAACTAATACTGATAAATTATGAATTTGAGTTGTTTTAAAGTATATTTAGAATATATTTTGACCATTTAATACAATTTTGGTCATTTTACATAATTTCAAAATTAAAACGGACATAAACAATTATCAATCTTTAGGTAGTTATTATATGTTAAAAACACGATTTTTATTTTGACAGCGGGAATTAATTTTAAATTAATTTCTCCCACTTCTGTGTTTTGAATTTGGAAAAATAGACTCCATATTTGGAATCAGGATGTCCAAATTTTGTAGATAGGAAACTTTTATTTTTATACATTTTGAATAATTACTTTGGAAAATATTTTATTTACCACGGTTAAATGGTAAATCCGGTAAATAAGGGTTAAAAAATAATATTATAATAATAATAATAAACTACCCTAAATCGTGTCCTAACCTTATTGGTGGATACATGTCCAACCATGGGCATCTTTGGGTCGATTTTGGGACCCCATGGAGCCACTTGTAGATGATAGGGACACTTTATATTAATTAAGTTAAAAGTAAATACAAAAATGACAAAAGCTTATATCTTTTAGAAAAACAATTTTTACATGGGGTTATATATGTTATATTTTAGATTATAAAAATTAATTAGAAAGCGAAAACGATTTCCTATATAATGGTATTTTATTTATAATTTTTAGACATTAAAAAAGTAAATATATGTATGACACAATAATGATGTAGTATTTTATTTATTAATGAAAGAATCAAATAATTGATATTATAAATGTTAAAATAAATATAATATGAAAGTTTTGATGACATAAAAAAAATTTATTGGTTAATATGACATGTTAGGATTTCTTAAATTAATTTGGATCGAATTAATAATGTTGTTAAGTCTTTAAAAAATCAATTATTGAGTAGTGTCAAAATTGACATAAATGAGTTTTTAAAACAAATATTATATTATTAATTTATATTATATTCCAAAAAATCTAAGGTTCGGCCAAAGGACTTATATAATTATTTGTGTATCATTAGTGGACCACTTTGGGGTATCTTGGATGTATATAGTATGTTTATTAACTATATAATATAAAAATAAAAAGTGACATGGTAAGTGTCAAACTAATTAACTAAGAGTTAAAACTAAAAGATAAGGTTAACATAATGACCCAAACCTATCTAAAATCTATTGGATGAAAGGGTTTAGACACATACCAACTTTATACATTTAAAAATCTACTTTGGATCCATTAAAAACTGAATATTATTTTATTATAAAATAATACTTTAGGTTTTTCCTAAAGATACCCTCACCCCTGTAATAAAAGGGAACTCCCCCTTCTCATTAATTCACACCTTAAAAGCCATTTTGATCGGCCAAAATATGCCAAAATATTTTCCCAACATCCCTCACTTAGTCCTAGAGGCCTTAGTTTGATCCTAAATCCAACCTAAGGAGCCCTTTTGATCAAATCAAAAGGAAGAACCCGAAGAAGAGGTAACGTCTTCACCACCCACTTTAAAGTTCCTTTCTTCTTCAACTTATTATTTCCATGTTATTTCCATTATAAAATAATACCTCAAGTATCTTCCATATACTTTGATGTTATTATAATTATGGAACAAACAAATTCATTATTCTATCCATCCCTTGAATGCCATGTCATTATATGTGCGTACGTACGGCCTGTCGTCTCCACGTTGTTGTGTAATTGTTATTCAATATACTATTATTTAGATGGGTATAATAATGATGTATAATTCATGTAAATAATAAATATAACATGATAATGATTCTGTATATATTATATTCCTTCCAATTATATATTATTTTAATATAAAAAATGATATTGTTGCTCGTGCGTACGTACGGATTACCGTCTCCACGAACACGGTGAGATTCATTCCCCATCGTATCCATTCAAGACAAAATTTCAATTGATGATTAAAAATAATATTTAAGGACTTAATATCATTATATATATGAGTATGATACAACCTATCCATAACAAACAAGGCATATATAAAAGAAAACGAGTAAGTTAACACCCAAAACGACTATAATACTAAGATTTTATTAACAAAGCGATGTTAAAAGATAATATATGATATCTTATTAATATATATGATTATTGTATGATTCAATAACAATTATTTCACCATTATAAAGGAGTTTAACCTACCATCAACCAAGGAAAATTACTAGGTAAGGGGAATTCATCTCACTCCTTATTCCCGTGAGATTCATTCCATATTTCCACTGTTACCTTTTGTGTGGTGTTGGTACTGCCCATAATTGTTTTATTTGTGTAATACAATTTAATTTATGTTTATTTACATATTAATTGTATGATACCTCTTTAATGGGGTTTATGTTTCATAAGTTACCAAATTGGTAAATGTTATTTCACAATCTCTTCATTATCCGAGGTTGTTTATACGTAATTATCTACTGAGACCTCTTTATCATCCACACCCATGTTTCTTAAAAATGTATTTCAAAATGTTCTTACTATTTTACAGATATGGGTTAAAGTATTTTGTACCCTTGTTTTATGTTTTATAAGACCTTTATAAAGGAATCTTTCTGTTGTTTTCCAAACAAGGTCCTTTTTAACCTTTTCGATAAAATTAAGGTAAGAATGATTTTTTTAACTTATACGGAGGGTCTGCCTATTTTCGGCCGTTATAACATAGTCGAAGAATCACTTAAAAGATTATAAGAATATTTTCAAAATAAATGTTTTCTTTTTGTGACTATTAAATGATTTATAAATATAAATAGATATCTCTCTAAAAAAGGTTTTGATTTCATCTATGTCAACATCCTTTGATGGATTTTAAGTTTATTTGAAGTTGATTTATTATGATAAAAAACTTCCATATTGTATTGAAGTTTTTGTGATATGTTTGACTGTGGATGTGCTATTTTTATACAATTCATGGCTTATGGTTAAAGTATTGACATTCCGTATGCTACTTTTAATACAAATGTTTATGATATGTTTAAACCTTTTCATATGATGAATGTATTGGACTTAGTAAGTGATGGGTGGAGCCCGCTATAGCTCCTCGATGCAACAGTAGGTCTCATGAGACAACTAGACGTGGAATTGGCTAAGGCCCTTTCCCAATTTGATTTATGGTTTTGGCCAAGGCCTTAATCAATTTAGACGTCTTGGTCGAGGCCTTGACAAAATGTTTCAGAGTTTCCGGAATTATACATTCCCTCATTATGGAAATAATATTGATCGTTCATATGGTCATTCGACTAGTAGAATACCCATGATTATGTTTTATTATGGAATTACTTACTAAGCTCATATTCATGCCATAAAAGTATCCATGTTTATTATTATTAATTTCATGTGGTTTCAATTATTTACCATGATTAATATTTATGTCATTTTCTATTGTATTATTAATCCTTACTGAGCGTTTGAGCTCACCCATTTCAATGTTTTATTATTCCCAGGATATGAAGAAGTTAGTTATGAGTGACCTGCAGGAATAATCTAGGAGGCTTGGATGCTTCTAATGAAATATATATTTTTTATATTTCTCTTCAAGCTGTACAGTTGAACATATGTATGAATCTTATTTCCAAGGCTACCAAACTGATCGGTCTTTCAAGACATGATTTCTTTGTGATCATGACAATGTTATGTAGTAATGCACCGACTCTGGATAACGAGGGTCAGGGCGTTACATATTTATCCAATAAAAATCATCCAAAATGAGTGATTATCAACCATTTTAGGTGATAAGGAAGAAATATGTCTATCATATGGGGTTTGGATAATTTTTTATGTCATTCTATCCCTTATAATTTTAGTTTAACCCCCAAAAAATTGTTTTTACATTAACTATAAGCATTAATGTTTATGGTTTTTAATATTAATAATGGTCAAAAATTATGTTTAGCTTATTAGATAATATAAATTATTATAATTACATTTATGGAATCTATTTTACAAATTGAATTCGTAGATGTTGCAGAAACAAATTTTATATTATTCCCATAGACGCGAAGAAAAAGTGGGTTTCTAAAGAGAAAAATATCATATGTATTAAAGTTTTTAATAAAAAAAATCAATATTAAATTGATTAAAATGAACTAAATTAGTTAATATATAAAATATTTTATTTTTATTTATTTTAAAATAAATTTAATATATAATTTAATATTTTAAATTACAAAAACTAAAATGAAATTTTAAATAAAAATTGTGATTTTAACGGTTCGTTGAATAATTAAATATTTCAGAAAAATAACAAAATATCACCAAATGAGAATTTTGATATGACGATTTATTGAACTTCATTAATTTTAGCATATAAATTTTCTCTAAGTGGTAAAAATTAATTTTTAATTAAGTGTTTAAAGTGAGACTAAATCGTCATCTTGAAAAATACTATTTTTTTAAAAAAACATTTTTCATCATTTAAATAATTTTTTTTTATTTCAAATCAATAAATTACCATATTATTCATAATTTAGTTAGTACTGTTTATACACTCTAATTTGGTGGATAGATTATAATGTTATAAGGTATTATGATTTGAGACTCGGGGTTTCATGTTCTATAATCCATCAAAGAGATCAAAATTATTTAAAATGAAATATATTTTAATTTCTCTGGGTGTTGAATTCTGTTATTAGCTCAATTTTGCTTATCATATTATCTATCAAGCCAAAAAATCATATATTAAAATATTATGGTGTTAAAATTATATCTATTAAAACCCCTACTTATATGATGTGTACATCATCAATTTATCTTTTCATAGTCATTATGGTATGGATCATATGATTATGTCATGGATTCCTCTCAAAATAAAGAAATGGATTTTCCTAAAATGTAATTCTCATAAACACTTGATGGTGTGATTATTTTCTTCTTCATGTGTATATAATCTTTTCATAATTAATAATAATCCTAATGTTTCTTAATTAGTTAATTAATAACTTTTTTATTATCTATTTTATTTTGTTTAAAAACTACTATTAGAACACATTGTAACTTTCGGTATTTTCCAAATTTTTCTAACTGAAAAATATTACATGAAAAATATAATTTCTTATGTATAACTATATGGTTTTGAAATATGCGTACGTTTATTTACATTTCAAATACTCTTAAAATAATGATATTTTAATATGAATCTAAAATCAATACATATTTCCTAAGGTTCATGACTTTACCACATTTTCCCATGTGTCACAGAAAATTTATTACACTTGGTTATAAACATATTTAAACATTTCTTGGTATTTTTCAATTTCATTTACAAGACTTCATTAGTACTCTATTGTATAAGACATATTCATGGAGTTAATTTTGTGATTTTTTTGTAGGTCTCCTATATAATAATTCTTCACTTAATTTTCACTCAAAAGTTTCAACATTTAGATTCTAAAAAATAAGATTTTCACATAATCAATTATTCTTAAGGTTTCCCCGACTACAATAAATCTACTGGAAGAAAAATAGATGTAATTTGAAAAAAAATAAAAATTGTATCTAAATATTTTCCACATGATTCAAAATAAATTGCATCATATGACAACCCAATCTTGAGTATTTCAATCAAAGCTTCCAACTACCTCAACACTCCCAACTATCATATAGAAAACATCTTTAGTACATCATCCAAATGGAATTTTCTATATATTTCAACATCCATTATGTGTAATAATCTATGGATTATAAGATATATTTTCAAATTCACCAAGAATCCATTGTAGATAGTTCATTAAACTCATCCAATATTATTTCTATTTGATTCAGTATAACCCAACACATCAATCATCAAATGATAAAGATACTTCTTATAATTTATTAATGTATTCCAAGTAGAAAAAATCATTTTCCTTCATTCATGTCTTTACTGTGGAAAAATATTTTACGATCATTGGGATATTTCTTTATCACTAAAACATAGTATATATTTATTTTTTCATTATTTATATATGGAAACCAAATAAAATCAATGAATATATTCATCATGATCATATTTGGAAATTAAATCTACCATTTGGATTTATTTTCAATTACTATTTCTCGCCTAAATTAAATATTATTCACCTACTTATTTACCCTAAATTTAAAGGTGTATAAGTAAGGGGAAAAAATTAATCTCATATTTCCAATATGATTTGAATAATTGACACATTCTCCCATTTTTTTTACCATTTTAATATATGAACTCGGAATCACTTAAAGGATGGTTGAATCACATTTATCTTTTCAATGAGACATAAATTAACCAACTATAATTGTATGTAAGAAATGGTCAATATAGAAAACTAGTGTCACTAACTCAACCACCATGTTTTTTCATAAACAATTCAATATGTGATATTAATCCTAGTTTTACTTTTATTGGATATGTTCAGTAATTTATATATATAAACACATGCACTCATTTTCAAAAAAAACATTTCAAAAATTCAATTATAATAATTTATTTCCACATTAATGTTATATTCTAGTTCAACAAACACACCCCCTTAATGAATAGATTTTATTTGATCAAAAAATTAATTTGAAACTAGTTATAATACATTATATTATGAAAGTTATAAGTGCTATATATATTTTTATATTATCATTGAATAATTTCTTATGAGATCTTACACATCTAGTTTGAACCTCCACCCCCACCTCAAGTGATGCACTTCATAATTATTTTTCATGGTTGATATTATTTGAAAATGAACACAAATCACCTTCTTTGAGATACCACATGGAAATTTTGAAATGAGATGGTAATTAGATCACTGACTGATGGATGGGTCACCATGATGTATTTATGTTACAACATTATATTCTTCCAATTTTTTTATCAACTGTAACTACACACATAATGAAGCCTAAAAAAACATATATGGGAATAATGTGTATTATCAATATATTTTTTAGAGTTCAATAAGGATATTATTGACTTCTTAACTGAGAAACCTTTTTATTCTCAACTCTAGTTTGGTGATAACTCTTCATGCCATCAATTAATTTATGTTTTCATATTTCTAACTCCTTGGATGACAAGAAATTATTATTAAAATGAGATATATCCCTATGTGGGACTTTATTTTTCTTAGTGGATATTAAATTACATCCATTATATTCTATAAGTTTATATTTCAAAATTCCATTAATGATTCTTTATAGATTTTTTTATCATATCTATTAATACCTAAATTTATGTAATATAATTAATTGGGATATTTTTATGGTTTTTTATCAGACTAATATGTTTTGTTGAACTCTTAGGTTTTCATTTATTGAAAACAAATCATTAAACATGAGTCATTCTTCTTTTGGAATTTCCAATTTCTATCTTGCCTTTTAAATTATATAATATTTATCTACATTTATAACCATTTGTTATTGATACAAAAAAAGGGGTGCACTCTTTGAGGATATACATAGTTGAAATAGATTTTTCAAATGTATTTATCTGATTCCGTGTACCACCCTTCTAGGTAAACCCTTCTAAAAATTCATATTTATTATCTTAGATATTTTTCACCAAATCAATCCTTATATTAATTTCTTATCGAGATCACTTATTTACTCCAAATTTATTCTATTTTCATTAATAGTCATGAATTATTTGAAATGGTCCCTATTTTAGGCATTTAATCCACATTATATGCATTTATTACTTCTTAATGTAGAATATTTGTTAACAATCTTTTTTAGTATGCCTTTTCTTATGTTTCTCTATACATACACCACATTTAATTATCACCTATTTCCCATTGATTATTATTATTATATTGTGGAATTATCTAAATGAAAAAATTTAGAACATTTTTAGTTAGTGCATAACAAAAATATTTATCATAGTAACAACTTTTTTTATAACTCCAACCAATGTTTTGAATACATTAAAAAATATTTATGGTGAATAATTTTTAATGTTCTTTTGTTATTTTATATTATTCAACTTTTCTCCACTGAATGTAGGACTTATTTAATATTCATAAATTGTAATATTTTTTCAACATTAAATTGATATTTTAAAACCTCCATGAAAACCAAAAATTGGCTAATTAATCTTATTCTCTTACCTTTAGTTGCAATCTGACCAGATTTTGTATCATACAATTTATGGGTAGAAACACCAACACCTAAGCCTCTTAATGAAGAGCTTAATTGCTTTCAAATGATTTTATAAAACTTCAATGTTATGGTGGAATACCTAGTACTTTTATTCACCTATATTTTTATAGAAATATTGTTTTACCACGTACTAATAGTCGAAACAACATTAATACATAAAATATTTTTGCGGTTATATGTTAATTTCTTTCCTGAGATTTTAGTAGATAAATCGTTGGATGATATAAATCCCTTATTATCATAAAGTTCAGTACTTTTAGAGAAAATAATCACATTATAATTTTTCATGGTATTTTTCCTTTTCTCAATAACTTGGGATGCCTCATCAGGTGTCTCCACATTTTTTCGCATTTTTTATTTCTTCTTCAAGGAATTAAATATTGATGATATTATTTATACTCAATTGTTTTAAAATTTTCATACCATTAATTTTTCATCTACTAAAATAAGTTCGCATGCATATTTTTCCCCATATTTAATGAATATTGAAGTTCGTTTATTCCATTTTTTTATTTCTAACTAATAATATTTTACAATCTTATAGATTTTTATTAATTCTTACAATTCATGGTAACTCCCTTATATGATATTTTTAATCTCATATTTCTCAATAATTTCTTTTTAAAATGTTTATTCTCTTATTTACTTATTTTATTTATAAATAATAATGATTGTTCTGTAGATTCAACATTCTGAGTGATTGTTTTTCACTTAAAATTTTTTAGGTAATTATTTTTCCATATAGTCAATTTTTACCACTATATATGAATTATAATCACTTTGAAACTAGGATAAATCTGAATATATAAGTGAAAACATCAATTATAGGTTTCTTCAAAAAATATTTAACTTCAGAGTTGATATTTTAAACTGATTCATCTAACACATTCTCCACACACGCATCAAACATTGACATTTTTTCATTAATAGGATTATTATCAATATATTAATCATATAATATACCAATTATATTATTTATAAAAAGTGGTGTTGTTTTTTTAATTTTAACTTGACAACTTACTTAATTCTTTCTTATATAATTCCCTCATGGTTTTGGCTAAAACCACAATCATGGTATTGATAGTTATGGGAAATATGTTTTCCCAAAATGTAAATTTTTAATTTTCATTAAATTTTTACATTATTCATATATACTAAAAAACTAATATGTTGATCAGATCAAATAATTGGAATCCTAGTTATCTTTGATACCATTTCTCATACCCTAATATGATCATGTTGTTACCTGGGGGATGGTCAATCCTTGTGACCATTTTACTAAATTATTATATTTTTAATTATTATTTTTTTGAATCCCTTAATAATGTTTGGAAATTATTTATTATTAAATTTAACATATGGAGATACCTTTTATTTCCCTCAATACATTCACATGACATTCATTATAGAAAGTAAGAAAGAAAAATGAAAAAATATTTTTACAAGGTTTCATCCAAATGTGGTTTTCTACTCCTTGCTGAATTATAGTAAATCCAATATACATATATCATCTATTTGAAGAAGTGAATACAATGAGATAAGGAAGGGTTTATCCTCAACACCTAGAATTCTATATAATAAATTAAAATACTTGGGAAGAATACATACTTCCATATTTTTAATGAAAAAATAGATATAACTAGATAACTCTACAATATTTTGATTTGTATGGATACTATTATAATTTCTCACTCTAATATTCAATATATATATATATATATAAACTCTTGAAAAATATCTCCCTTTGTACCTTAGATAGAACCGACTTAGCAATAATAGATCATATTCCTCTATAATAGGTCTTCAACTATAAATATATTAAAAAAAATAGTACTTGGACAATGACCTTCTTCTTTATCTCAACATAAAAATGGTCTACACAAGTAGATGTCTAGGTACTCAACATTTTCATCCCCCAAGTCGATTTCAAGTGCTTAAACACTCAAATAACATGAACATAAAAATTGTTTTGGAAATTTTAAATCATATTCTATAATAAATTGATATCATAGTGTTGGATGACACACAACTTATTCTTCTTATCCATTATTTTTCATTGACATCACAATTATTCTCTTCTTGAACTTCATCAGATTACAACTTTGGAACTATAGAACTATTGATTTTGAATTATGTATCATGTTATCAAAATCAGTGAAATTACTTTTTTTATTATTATATATAATTTTTACATATAAAATATCAAATCTATACTTTTTTCCTTTTAAAAATATGTAATTCTAATTTATTTATGGAAACACTGTATCCTCAAAAATCATCCATTAAGAACTATAAAACAATATCCTATAGTTTTTATCTCATTTAATATTAGTCATACATTCTATGAGTCTAAAGATAATTCTTCTTCAAAATATCCATAAAATCTATAAGTACACAATATCCTCTCCATGTAAGAATGCCTGATCACATATAGGAATATTATCACAGTGTGGTATCTCATATCATGACATGTATTTCCTTAGATAAATGTGGTGCTAGACACCAAAAATTGAATTTCAACTTGTATATATTTCATCATTTCTTAAAAAAATATCAAATAATACATAGAATACCATGGAATGGTCTTCATTAACATTCCATTTCATAGCCACCACAACATAGAATTTTCCTCATAAGATGGATGCCTCTTAAACTACCATAATCAGTATGAATTTCATTCATAAACCTACTTCATGGTGGCATTTTTAAATTTAAAGAATGAATTAGTTATTGTTATCTTGAATCATAGTACATATAATGTTTAATTAGTGTAAAAATTCTTAAACATTATCTAGTTTTACTTATGAAACATATTTCTTGAACAAATTGTGAATTATGTTAATCTCATATTTTTTCTAACAAAATATATACTCATATAAAATATATTTTTTAGTATATCACTCTATGACTATGGAACATGCATTTTGTTTCTTAAATTGTACATATTCCTAAACATATGATCATTTATAAGAATTTATAATTGTTTTGTATTGCATAAGGTTATTGAATTTACAACACATCCCCATGAGCCTTGAAAATAACTAATGATCAATTTTAAATAAAGTTTTACAATTCATGAATTTGTGAATTTAAAACACAATATATTTGATCTACTCTTTTGAATGATTCATATTTTTATAGTTAATTTTACACAACATCCATATTATTCTTATTCACCAATTCCTTTTTCAATTTTCACTCAAAATCTATAATTTCTATATTACTAAAAATAGTCTTGATGTTCATTCAAATATCCCAAATGAATATCAAACCACTCTAAATAATTTATAAATACATTAAATGAATTTATAAATATATATAATAATGTTTCTAAGGATTTATGTCTGTATTACAAATCATTTTCAGGATATGGAAGTTGAATGTTAAGTATTTCAAATAGAGCTTTAAACTAGCTCAATACTCTAAACTATCAAAATCATATATTCTCGGGTTCATCATCTAAAGGTTATTTTATATAAATTATAAAAACTATTATTTATGAGAATTCATATATGGATTATCATTCTTTATTTCTTTTTATTTATTTTCCATCCAATCCATATTTTCACATTAACTATGAATCTATTGTAGATAGTAAATTTGTAAAGATCCAACTAGGGACAACCTACCACATCATGTGGGTCAACCCGATATGAGGTCCAAGTAGAATTATTGATTTTAATGAGATGTATACCTACACCACGAATAAATTCCAACTAATTGGGAATGATTTCATCGTTAAGATATTAAAATAGACACAATGTATTCCAATTGAGAATATGGTAATACCCAACCATATGTTATATTCTCATGCCAATAAATAAGCAATTACAATAATACAAATCATTATAAACAAAGAAAAATTATCTTCAATATAAAAATAATCCCTAACTAGACGAAAATATGTAAGAAAATTTGGAAAGGCCAAATTTCACAAGAATAAATATTAGATTTAGAATATATCTCTAGTGGAATTGGTCATTGCATAAATAAAAAACTAAAAATACCAAAATTCAAAGGATCGAAAAATTCTTTTTAATATTTTATTGATGTAGAACTTAGACACAACAACTCTCATACCATTTCAAATTATATAGTATCATGAGGCCTTTCTTTGAGATGCATCTCATTTTTCTTTCCTTACATTATAAAAAACCAAGTCTGTATTTTTCAAATAGAATATTCATGGCATGGAGAAGATTCTAGTAGGATACCACCATGAATACAAATACAACTTTTCATAATGAAAACTAATATTTATATTTTTAAATTATTTTTAAAAAAATCATTTATTTGGGAACCATTTTATAAGTCCTTTTGTTTTTTATAAAATAATCTATGAAAATGAATAACTAGAAATATGGAATCGTAGATCATAGTTTAGGGATTTAAAGGATATCCAATGTACTCATGATAAAAAAAATCATTATAATGAATCAATTTTATGTCATAATATGAAACATTTATATGTGAAATATAGGGCAACTCTGAACTATGGGCTAGAGGTGTCTAAGACTCACTTATATTACACTAGATAGCCAACATAGTCTTAAATAAGTAATATATATCTGGTACTATTAAGGACTCGCGAAAAATGTACCATGTGTATATAATGACTAATTCTAGTGCATTATACATTAAATAAACACATTCCAAAGGTCTCTTAGGTGAAACACGTAATAAAATCCACAATAATCAATGAATATCATGAGAAATAATTCAAATTACAACTAAAATTTTCATTCAAAATCTCTCCTTAAAATACATGTTGAACAAAATTCCCCTTTAATAAATTTTATGAATCACATTCCATTGGATTTTATTTCCCAAAAAGAAACTAACTTGTACTCTATATTATGTATATATATAAATAAGTTAATATTAATATATATATATCTTATCACATATTTTTTGTTCCATAACATAACATTGATGTGATAATGTCCTAGGGTATGTGTCACATTGATAATGTCATATAATATCCCCTCTATGATAATAACCATGAAATTCTCTAATGATATTGTTATACATAGATCTATGTTTGGATAACTTACTATGATAGGGAACATTGAATATATTTAGTCAGGGGTGAGTACTTTTAAGATTATGAGGTTTCATATCATGAAGTTCTTACTTTGTAATCCCCAATATGGGAGACTATGAGAACATACATGCTAGTAGGAATTCCACATATTTTAGTGTCATCAGATATTCCTATATGTGATTCTGTGTAATGGTCCTTAGACATTATGATTATTATTAATACATGTTACAACATGCACTCATATATGAATTTTTTTAATCCATAATGATAACAATTCATGGAGATGTATGATATGTTGGGTTCATCATGAGTGATGTATTATTAATAAATAATTTAATGAAGTATTTTTCCCTTCCATCTTTCATTAAGTTGATATTTGAACCCTTTTATTTAAGTGTGACAATTATATAAATTCCATATCCTTGATGTCATTATGTTTATTTCTAGTAGTCAAAGAAATATTTATCGAGCATATAGGTTGATGGAATAGATGTGAAACCTATTTCATGAGATATATAGCTAAAGAGATTATATTACATAGTGACTGTTAGTATGTAGTTATCATCATTATGACATTATGTTCTTACTCTTAGGTTCCTTCACCCATTTATAGACAAAAATATTGTACTTAAGGTATTACCATTTAATTCTAATGAGAATAAATCCTATAGGATCACACACTATGTGTGTCAATTGATCTTGATTAAATTTCACTTGAATATAATTAATGGAACTTATAATAATATCATGTATGAAGAATAATTTTTTTCAAATTTTATTGATCTCAAATATTATATAAATTGTTTTTCACTGCATTTTGAATAAAATAAATATCTTTATTTTATTGACTAATTAATAATTATTTATTTTTTAGTTTTTATATTTAAATATTTATCTATGAAAAAAATATTTATTTAGGTGTTCAATAAATTCCAAGGAGGATGAATGGACTAATACCATTTCCATTGATAAATATTAATTTTCCACCTAATAAAATATATGTATCATATCGCAAGAGAGAAGAAATCCTAAAATAATAATGTTATTAAAATTATATAGAATAGGGTTCAGTAAATTTTATTATATTATTTAAGACTAGATACAAAAATAAAATAATATTTTAATATAAATCCTAAATCTATAAATATATGGTTATGTCTATTGAGTATGGTTAATAAAAATAGATAATAGAGAATCGATGTGCACAATATAATTCACTCCCTATCTATCTCTCCCTCTCTCTATTTCCTCCTATATTACTCTCAATAATGAGTAGAACTCCTTAAATCTTGAAGGTTCATAGAGAAATCAATATGATCAGTAAATTACAATTGATTCTTCCCACTAACAATCGTAAATTAGCTGTTATTTCTTAGGGATGAATGGTAAAGGTGATGATCACCACTTGAATGATTCTACACTTGTATCCTTAAATTGTGATGAAGGTAGTATAGAATGTGTTTTTTGGAATAATAAAAATATCATCAAAAAATTATAATTTTTCCATGTATTCATTTCCTTAAATCATAAATAATTTAATTACAAGTTTAACATGATTTAACAACTCATGGTGTTTCAAAAAACTCAATATAAATTTAAATTTTAATATGATGCCCAGTAAAGGCTCATCCTCTACTTCCATAACATTCAAGTGGTACCATAGTAGTTTCATTTTGAAATTTTAATTATTTATTTTATTTATTATCTACATTTTCAATCATGGTTTAATATTTCATTTCAAATTATTTGTTCTTTAATTTGATTTAAATTAATATTTTTTTGATATTTTAATTTCCTTATTCAAGATTCAAATTTTCATAAGTCTTTGAATAGATGAAGAAAGATAAGACATTTCATAGAAAAGATTCAAGGAATTTGGTTGGATAGAATGGGATTTTATGTTATATGTCTGGATTAAACGTCATGTACCCAATTGCACTACACATGGACATGTCATGGATACATGATGTGCTGAGCAATAATTGCATGTGTTTCATTTTTAACACATCATGTGTATACTGGGCCAACCAGGCCTAAGTAATGTCAGATTAAATAACATGTAGTTGGTGTTCATGATGTGTAGTTTATACAGGTTAGCAGAAAAAATCATGCTATTCATGTGGCCATTATATACATTCAAACCCACGTGATACTAATAGAATACTGCATTAATGGGGTACACAATGTATAACTAGAATACACGGGTTGTAATACTTTAGTTCATGCTTTTGAAGTACACGCTGAACCATTTAGTAGAAAATAGGACATACTACATGCGATATACATGGATTTTAGTTAGAATTTACAAACTTTGTAGTACCACATTCAATTGACATACTGATTCCTTTAGTGGGTTTAATGGAAACACAACAACATGAATATAAGACAGCAACCAGGTTTTAAATGTTGTGTAGTATGATTAATTTAAATATTTAAGATCTTGTCATTTAACCTGGGTATATAGAAACTGAGATACAAATTGTGTAAATCATAAAATAAATTACATATAGTCTCCAATTATATAATTTAAATTCATTAAATTTACAATTTCAGTATTGAAACATTGTTTTATTGTTTGGAATTATTTGTGCCTAGAATTTTTATAAATTTTTAATTAATTTTAAATGATCAATGAATTTATTGTAATAATATGTAATTAATTGTTCTACCATTTTTTCCATCAAATAATTTTATAATGGGTGTCTCCAAATGTATTCATATGGTCATTATGATTATATGAAATTAATTAATTAATGCATGTGTGTTTATCTAAATTAAATTGAATGGATCGAAATGAATGCTAGCTAGTATAGTTTTGTGTATATGTTGCATTTATGACCATTAATGAGCATGACCAAGGCCTATGTATGTGTTAGATGTTTTAATATAATTTATTTCATGGGTTGACATTTATTTAATATTAAATTAAATTTAATAGTCTATGTGTCATCCCTCCTTGAATTATTATATATAACTTACGTGTCCATGAATTTAATCCCTATTAACCAATAATTTGGTTCCCCTCACCCATGTTTGACTAATAAATGAATGTAATTAATGGAGTTAACCATGGTGTGCAGAGGTTGTTCAAGACATAACCATTATGATGCAATCAAAGGTGATACAATAGTGTACATGTGGGATGATGTAACTTGTGCCAAGACCAGCACAAGTACTTTCCCCCTTAGCCTAAGGTTGATTTATTTCGTGTTTTATAAATCAACCATTAGATAAAACTATGATCAGGTATATTATTATTTATTTGTCACTATATTATTCGTTTTTTTATTATATGGATGCCATACTCTTATCAGATAAATAAATGAATTAATTTACAGTGATGGAATTTAAATTAATAGATTATTTAAAAGTGTTCAATCCACTATGGTTAATTAATCATGTAAAATAAACATAAAACTAACAACATGTATAAAGGGTAAAAAAGATAAAAATTATGCATAATAAATTAAAATCCCTCGACATAATATTTTCCTAGACATAAAATTTCATTAATTTAATGGGAATAAAACAATTTAAGTAATAGTTAACATTGTCAATGTCTAGATATTTATTTTATTAGGGAGTTCTCATGATAGTTTTGGGTTGACATAATTTAACCTATAATGAATTTAACAATGAAAGAATATTTAACAAAAAAATTGGAGGCATGTGTTGAGGGAATAAAAGTTAGAGTTTCTGGATTAGGGAGTACTCTCAATGGATCATAGAGTATCAAAACTACAGTTGGATGGATTTCCTAAAATATACCATTTAATTTTTTTATTAAAAAATGGATCCTAATGAAAATAAATATGGATCCCTACCACTAGAATATCAAAAAAATTATAAATTCAAACTTCAATGGTGGGGGATATTGGGACTTCATTAAATAATGGGTGATTTAATAAGCTTAATTTTATAATTTAGTATATAGGATATAATCATGTGATGTAATAATCATCAGAGTTAATTATTTATTAAAATTATTAGAAAACCCCAGAAAATAGTAATTATTAACATAGGGTATATCCTCACAAATATAAATATCTGAATAAGGTAAAAACGTTTATATGAGAAATTATTATTAGAATAGTTGTATTATGTGTTGGAATCCCCAATTATGGTTCTTCCACACCAGTAAGTGAGTGGAGGTGACAGGGATTCCTACTATGGATATGTAGAGGTTGCATCCTATGAACTGCTTTGTCATTTTATCAACTATTTATAGAGATTTAATGATACATCATTAGTATATGGATGCTTACCCAATTATACCATATATATATATTCTCTTAATAAATATAACTAAAATTATGAAATAAATAATATTTTTAACTCACACAATAATTGTAAACTAGAAGAACGAAATTGAGTTATGGGTCATGATTTCCCAATGTGGAATTATATTGACTGGTTAGTGAAATTGGGATTCCACTTGGATATGAAATTATCCATTATTCTTATCCAATTTTCTTTACTACCAACATTATCCTTATTTCTTCATGCCTAGATAAATGAAATTGATAAGTCATAGTAGAAATGTTTTTCAATACTTCACCATGAAGATGGGGACTGGTTGCGAATTGTTTCTCCACCCCTTATTGTTAATTCGTCTAAAGAAAATTAAAAATTTACCATGTCTAGAATAACACCAAAAAATCCATTACGATTTCCTTAAAAGAGAAAAAATATTCACTGTTAAAATAATAAATTAGAGGTTGTTTTCTTCTTATGTTAAAATAATGGGCATTTATATTAAATTTCAATGAATGGATGAGGTATGTAGCTTCATCTAACTTATGTATATTCATGAAATTTATATTCACCAACTGTTTATAACATACCATATGATTAAAATATACAAGTATTTTAATATAGGAAAGGTTTAAAAATAAAATGTTTATAGAGTGAACTAAAAAGGAATAGAGAAAGTAATATTTCTATATCATCCAATAGAACATTACTATTTATCATTTCCAGATTATATTGATTCAAGTATTTAATTAGTTTTACCAAAATAAAATTATATCAGTGTCTAGTTAGACACAATGAATAATTATTTAATTTAAGAATAAATTTTATTATGGTACTTTAATAGTAAACATATTGTTTTGTAACTCCTGAATCTCAAATATCCATTGAAATGAACTATGAAATAAAATAAAATACACATTCTTGATTTTGATAATATAATTATTTATCAATTAAAGATGATATTAGTTGAAATTTTAATTCCTATTAATGTTTTTTAGTGTCAATTAATTTAATATTCTTGATATTAAAAATAAATAAATATCATGTTATTGAGGAAGAAAAAAAATTTAAAAAAAACAGAATGTCAAAAAACCTTTTAGAGTTTGTTCAACATTGACACAAAAACAATCATAAATCTAAAAGTAACACAATATACATCATGAGAATTTGTTCAATAAATTTTAGATACACTCAGTGATGTAATTGAGTTAACTTGGTAATTATTGATGGATATATGAGATTTATTGTAAGAAAACATCCTTTCCAAGTAATATTTGATCATATATGCAGAGAAAATCATATCCCTAACTCTCATTTAATTAATACATAAAATTCATGATGGTTCTAAAATAAAGATCCATGATGAGTCTTATATATATTGAAGATATTTTATCATTTATTCAAAGAAATTTTTTTGGAAATAGTATTGAAATAACTAACCACATACGAACCATATTGTTGAATGGATATCGTATCTATTGTGATATAATAAGAATATATTACGACACTGCCAAAAGTTTTTTTTGGATAAATATTTGTTAAAATATATCCATATATAAAAATGTACATTAAAACACTAAGGTGAATCTATGTTAATTATGATATAGCCTATAGTGATATTACTATATATTTATGATTGACTAAATTCCCATAATGGAATCAAATATCTTAAAAGATACTGGTATTGTACTTAAATTTTATTGTTTATGGCTCTGCATATACACCAGTTGTCATTAGAATACTACACTCCACTAATCTTAGTTGGAGGGGTAGTTCTATAGAGTCGTACTACATAGGAACATATACACAAACATGTGGTTTATATTAACCCTAGTGGGTAAAACAAATATTTTATTCATCAAGAATAAATATTATTACAATTGAATTATAAATGGTAATATTCTATGAGTGAAATATTTGTATAAATTCATGTAGTGGACCAAATTATTCAAGGTTCATGGAAATAATATTTTGAATATTTCTAACACATGATATTGGTGGAGAGTATTCATTGAAAACCAGATACGGGTGGTACAAGATAATAACAATATATCATGATAGATTATTTCAAGGTTAAGTGTAATTCCCAAAAAAGATAAAGTATGAACATTGTATTCGATTGTGTGTATGTCACACAACAAGCGAACATGGGAATTAAATATCCCATGTTTTAAAATGTATTTAATAATTTAAATAAATTCAATTTAATTTATTTCCTTCAATGCACATGACACTGAATTAGAGTGCATCGCATGAAACAATTATTTTCAATAATTGATTCCATTACACGCAAGACTGGGTTTACTAAACAATAATGTATTATTGAAATATTATTATTTAATATAATATCATATAATCGAGCCCCTGAATCAAAGGTTATGAATATAATTAACTATCTTATTAAAATATATGGTTTACCAAAATATGAAATGAACTCATTGGTTAATAATTATTTAGAAATTTATATAAGAACCAATCAAATATAAAGGGAATGTTTTTATAGAAAACTTATTTATGATCAATAGTTTATTTTATCATAATAAATTAAATTAATTACCAGTATTGAGTGATATTAATTTAATATATATATATATATATTATATTCAACAAAAAATTAATGACATTCATCCAATATATTTGATAGTCATAATACAATAATAAACCAAATATTACACACAAAAGCCTATATTTTTATTAAGGTACTTTTAACACCTTTTAATGGTGAAACTATTTTAAATACACATTTTGGAATATTAATAAATATTATATATTAAAATAAAATTAATATTTTAAATAAGAACATTAAAATTATATTAGGGTGATTTTTTGATATTTTTCTATGAATTTTCATTTTTAGTGAATAATAAAAAATACTGAATTTTTACTCTAAATTAATTTTTCATCAAATTTATTTATAATGTTAAATTGTATTTTAAAATTTGTTTTAAAGTTATATTAGATATGTCTTTATAAATTAATCCAATTTAAGTAATTGGAATCATTTTCACATTGAAATTGGATATAAAAAACTTAGTAAACTTTTGAGCGTTTTAAAAAAAAACTCGTATTGTCGTCCCTTCTAGAGAATTAATTTTAAATTAATTTATTCTACATATGTGATTGGAATTTTAAAAATTGGATTTAATATTTGTAATAATCATAATTTATAATGTCTAATAATATTAAATTATTTTTTCACCAAAAATATTGGTGATAATAATTAAATTTAATTACAATGATTATGGTGAAATTAAGCTTAACAAGGGACTAAACCTTAAACGTAAAGGCCAAAATGACCTATATAATTATCCATAATATTTTTTTATGGACATGGTCATACCATATAATACATTTTATATAATATTTAAAATTATTTTATCCACTTTCAATGTGTAAACACAAGTGGAATTCCCATTTCTAGAATATACAAGAGTGTCACTCCTCTTCCACTATAAAATAGCCTCTTCCCGTGAAACTTCCTCACACCTCTCAAGACAATTTGGATAGAAAAATATCTAAAAAAATATATCCTCAACATCCCACCACAAATACTAGAAGCCTCTACATGGTAAAAATTCCATTCAACTAATCATTTTAGTGAAAACCAAAAGGAGTTTCCCCAATATGAGGTCACATTCTTCCTCGAGATATTTAATTTTATTTGTTTCGCCACTCTTTAAATTCACATTATTCAATTATTATGTATGTAAAATAGTAACATAAATATATTGATATGTTTTTTTATATGGTTTCTACCTTCACTTAGTGACACTACCATCTAATGTGTATCGAACCTATGGTTTATGTGTACGGTAAACTACTGCCTCACAAAAGGATGTCTTCAATTTTACCTTTAACACCTATCATGGTAGGGAATTATCATAAAAACTATATTTATATATGATATATATAATAATTTTATTGTATTTTTTCTTATTTAGCTTTCTTCTAACACATTCAGTTGTTATTTCTATTTTTTTAAATACTATAACGTTATTTGTGAATGTATGGTCAACCACCCCCTAAATGCAATGTGACTAATTAACAATATACATGAAACAAATAAAGGATGGTTTTAATAAACCAATGTAATATATAAAAAAATATATGATACTGTAATTATAGTATACATATATATAATTTAAATTTTTTATTTAATATAAATAAGAAATGAAAGTAGCATTAATGCATATGTACAACCTACCGTCCCCATGAACATTGCATTTCCCTTATTATCTATAAACATTAAATATTACTATAGATACATATATTCTATATATATATGATAATTAAATAATTTTTTATATTCCTAAGATTATTAAACCATGATCTATCTAATATGAACAATAGGCAACATGTTAAATCATACTTGAAAAACTATGAAATAAACACCCGAAATAGTGGATAGAATGAATATTGTTAACAAATATGTAATTAGATATTATATGAAGAAAATATATGATATTATAAATATAATTATGGTAATTTTATTAGATAGTGACAGATTTAAAACAATTATAACTTATTTTTAATATCGTTCACATGAATGTAAATGCAAGGTAATTTATTTCTTCTCAATTTACATTTGATTGAGACAAACCTGTTGTTATGCAACTAATTTCTTTTATATGGTGTATATATTTCCATTGAAATTTTATATCATGAATGTATTTATTCTAATGATATTATAAGTATCATTTTATTTTATTCCTCTGTGGATATTATGGTTCAATTATTCATATGTGGTATGGGACACTGTGTAATGTTTAATTATTATTCTCCTCGAGAACATTTTTAATGATCGTATTTGAAATCTCACTTACTTTTGTCTGTATTAAATTTCCCTTGAAACGAATATAATATTTTTTATCTCTTTACTACTTATATATTCTGAAAATTCTTCCAATTTTTCGTAAAATATCATGATTTATTCATTATTAATGATATTTTTAGTTCCAATATCAATTATTTCATATAAGGGGAATCGAGTAAATAGTTTCCAAGTGGAAATGAAATTTCCTAAAACTATTAATTTGGTTATATTACATCCTAATTTTCATTAATATTCTAGGATTATGTGTATGGTGACTTTAACTATCTTTTGATGTATTTTTGCTTCTATAATTGTATTTACAATTGATACACATAATCTTCTCAGTAATTAATTCTCACTCAAATATTACATTGTTTTCAAGGGTTTACTTTACAATATCATTTGGTTCAAAAAAAATTATACTTGAATTTCCATTAGAGAAAATTATTTGATCATTATCTAATAAACACATTATTTTTTATTTACTAAGGTTACACATGACCCTTTTTATGTGTTAGTACTAATTTTCCACTCTTTGGTACTTAAAATGTTTTAGAAAATGTTTTCAAGAAAACATGACTTCATTTTTCTTTTTAGTTAAAGAAACTATTTTCTTATAAAAACCATGTTTCATAAAAGGTTTTCAAAATTATTTTTATCTTTTGCAAAATTATTTACTAAAGAAATTTTTACTCTTTTTTTTATTTTACGAATGCCTTCAAAGGAATCTTCTTATCAATTTTTGAATAATGTATTTTCCTCACCATTTTACCATGAAAAAGCCATATTTTGTTAAATAATATGGCATGTATAGATTTACCCTATATAATTTATTCAAATATACCTTTTCATGTTTAAAAAGTATAAATTTTAATGATTTTGTTTAAAATTTATTTTAAAAGAATATTATTTTCAAAATAAAAATGATATTTTCTTCAGAATTTTTTTTTTCAAAATTTCTTTTTATTCTATTCTTATTCATAAATGAAATAAACCCTTTATTTATTCTCCAATTGGGATATGTTGTACTGATACCATATTTATTCTTCCTCTAGATGGTTTATTTTTGATTTTTCCAAGGATATCATTGGCATTCACTTCTTCGATTCCTTTTATCCCCCTTGAAATATTTAAATTTTTTATGATCCTTAAACATTTTATTTCTCATTATTGTCCATATAATATATCATGGATGTTAATATTTACTAAATCATATACATTTGAAATATGATGTAGACATTGATAGTTATTTGATTATTTGGGAAATATCGATACATCTGTATTCTTTGTTCAATACATGTATTTGATGTGGCATATTTTTTATTTTGACTATCTGATATAAGGAATGCTCTGGAAAGACAATGATACGATGGTGATGAACTACATATAGTCCCTAAATGTAAAGATAAGTACTCGTGAGATGAATTAGTTATCGAAATTAAACAGTTTTCTACCTATAGTTTTAAAACATATATAGAAAGTTCTTGATGATATTTTTTTCATGTGTCTCAGACTTGACATCCAACAATTAGTAATTTCCCTCATTTAGTTTTAGTTATTATCCTTCTATGATATTTTATGCCAACATACTTAAGGATACATTTTATTTTTAGTTCATTGATTAAAAGGAATCTATTTGAGTTAGTTACCTTTCTATATTAACATTTACTTATCGTGTTATTTGAATGGAATTTGCTTCTAATTATTACCTTTCTATATTGTTTATTCCTTCCCTTATCTATTTTTTGATAATATGGTATATGTGTTCAATTATATACCATTCCATAATTTTTATTCTCATCTATTCCCTATTTTTTCCATCATACTTTACACTTACTGAACCTTTAATATCACCCTCATTATGTTTTTATTCCTCGGTACTCCAAGAATTGTACTATGAAATATATGCAATGATATGCTATATAGAATAAGGTTACTCTCAAAAGAATGTTTTTAATTGTAATTAGTGTATTAATTTGTAATAAAAGACTCACGTATATATCTGGTTTAACTATACTAATAAACTCTTCAATCCCTCAGAGTTTCATTCCTTCAGATCATGCCAATTTAATGGTTGTAGACACTAGATCAGGGTAACAACGGTCAGGTCACAATAGTTGGAATCAAAAGACATTTAGTAGCAGCTGTGGGAACTATATTTAAGAAAACACCGATTAGATAATATATCCATAAGTTAGAATTTGAGGACAAGTATAGATTAACATACTATAATTTTTTATGATTGAGATCATGTGAGTTTTCAAAGAAATACATCCATGTATGGATACTATAAGTGGACATGGTTCTTGAACAGATGTACCTAGGAGTAACAAATTTGACAAGGTGCATCGAGGATGACTCAACCTGACCAGATACATGAAAACGGGCCATACTATGCACCTAGTTTGAAAATCCCAGGGGATATGCTAAAGATAATATCCATTTTCATTACAAACCATAATGAAGGATTTTAATAGATAATGATAATGGATGACATAGGTAAACCCTATGGTGTTTTAGATTGAGGATAAGGTTCCATGATTTTGAAATCCAAAAAATTATATTTTTGATAAACCCTAACCTAAGGAAGGGACAATCTGAAAATAAAATTGGTAACGTATTTTTGTATTGTGGTTGTATTAAAAAACATAGTTAAAAGTCTATTTAGTGATTAAACTTTTTTCAAGGATTTATATCTCATTTAATTTGGATATTATATTAATATGGTTTAAGAAAAAAAACAATGTATGCTAGGTGACAAACAGTCAATCTCGGGAAGGCCAGATGACTTGAACTCATGACTAAAGAACAATAAGAGTTTCACACCAACCACTTACCAACATAATGTCATGGTTAATTTGTTATTGTTTGTATTCAAACAATTTGATGAATATATATTAATAATAAAACATTAATATAACACCCTATACTTTTAGGAGAAATATTTTGTTTTTATGTTATATAAATCATCAAAGGAATCTTTCACTACACACAACACTAGCTTGGATTTCTATACACGCAATCGCAACATTCCTCGATAGCTTGCGTCGTACGCAATCGTGAGTTTCCCTGAACGACGATATACTATTAAAATATTATTAAAACTAGCCATTATGAATAGTAAAACCCACTTTTTGAAATTTTGAAATTTTTATTTATCAAAACAGACTTCATTTTTGGATTCGGAATATCGAAAATAGCCTAGGGTAAAATTTTGATATTTTTCTGAAAACATTCAATTTTGGATGAATAGTGAAAACACTAGGTTACTATTTAAAAACCGACATTTTATTTAAGTAATTATTTATTTTATTTAAATTTATTTTTGGTCAAAATTGATATATAATACCTTTATAAGTTCAAAGTAATTCATTGGAGTCATTTTATAATAATTTTAGATATATAAAAATTGTATTGAACTTTTCACCGTCTTTTACCCACCTCCTAGGAGAATTTGAAAATTTACATAAAAATTAATTTTATCGCTTATGTGAGTGGAATTTCAAAAATCAGAGAGACACGGTTAATATCAAGGACTAAAAATTGGTTCAATGAGATGAAAATAATTTTTTGTGTATAGTAACTTTTTACTTTTTTTACCATGGTTAAAAGTAAATAGGATAATTAAGGGTAAAAATGATATTATTATTACCCTAACACATGACCTAATTCTATCGGATAAGTGTAATTCGACAAAAAACAACCTTAGGAAAACAATATGACCATTTAGGTCCACTTGGATTAGATTAGGACATTTAATATTATTTTATTTAAAGAATAGTTTAAATAGATAAAATCAAGGTTTAATATGTAAATTATTTTTAATATAGGTTTATACATAAGATAAATTCGACTATAAATATTAATTAGAAATATAAAACTAGTCACTATATAATGGTATTTTATTTGTAATTTTTAGACGTTAAATAATTCTATTTATGCATGACACAATGATGATGCAGTAATTATCTTATTAATGAAATATTGACATAATTGATGTTATAAATACCCAAATAAATGTAGTTTGAGACTTTTTATGAATTAAAATTATTTTCTAGGTTAATATTACATATTATTACTGATTTAATTAACTTTTTTTGAACTAATCATTCTGTTATGATTTTCACAAAAATCAATTACCAAATAGTGTCAAAATTGACATAAAATAGTTTTTAAAACAAATATTATATTATTAATTGTTATTTTATTCATAAAAAACTAAGGTTCGGCCAAATGACTTAGATATGGTTATATATATTAATAATAAACAACTTGGGGTATGTTTGTCTTTTTATAGTAAGTTTATTAACCTTATAGTGTAAGAAAACAAGAAGACGCAGTAAAAGTAAAATTATTTAACTTAAAGTTAAATCTAAATGATAAGGTTAAAATAGAAACATAAACTTTTCTAAATTCTATTGGATGAGATTATTTCGACCCATACCCATCTTAGAATCTAAATAAATCAATTTGGGGCTTTTTAAAACCGAATATGCCTTTATGATAAAATAATATTTTTAGTTGTTCCAATGGTTCCCCTCTCCTCCCTTATAAAAGGGAACCTCCTCCCTCTCTTCCTCACACCACATTGAGCCTTCAAGCATGGCAAACCCCAGACAAATTCTCTTTTACACTTCCCTAGAAACATTCTAGAAGTCCTGTTCTTCTTCAAAGACCACTTTCAGTTCCCTAAGAGGAAGTCTCAATGAGGCGCTTCAAAGAAGAGGTAATGTCCGTTACCGATTCTTTCAAATTTATTTCTTCTTCCACTTATTCTTATTTAGTTGTTTCATTATGAAGTAATAACATCAGTAAAACTCTTATACTGATATGTTATTATAAGTATTAAACAACCCTATTTCACCATCTATCCATCCTACGGAAAACGAAATCACCGCATGTGGGTACGTACGGAATACTGTCTCCACGTCGTGGTGTAATCTATTTTCCACCACCACCTTACTTGGATGGGTATAATGGTGTAAATAATAACTATATATGATTATTTTAAAGTGATATTGATTCTGAATTATTATACATACACTCCAATACTATTTCACGATCATGGGAATGATATCATCGCTCGTGCGTACGTACGGAATACCGTCTCCACAATGTGATGCGACTCGTTCTACATGATCTTCATTGCATAATGATTATATAAATGAATTGAATGAATTATTATGATATATATTACACTAATACCATTCTGTAAATGAGGTATCTATAACCTATAATGAAGAATAACAATTTATTCAACAAAACACGCATAAGAACAAAACGTAATAAACACCAGAATAACAAGTAGCAATGAAATATTACTAATAATAAGCTAAGAATATGACCATATATGATATCATAAAAATAAGTATGATTCCGGAATAAGTATATAACATTATTTAAATAATTATACAGGAGGTTCGGACACTTACGAAGCGAATTAGACCTAAGGTAATGGAAAATCTCACAATATCATTTTTATCCGAGATTGTTTATACTTCAGAATTTACTAGGGAAAATTTATCATCCACATCCATTTTTCTTCAATATATAATGTTATTTATATACACCTACAATTTTTTAAATCCAATTTTAACCTTTGGTGAGTTTTTAGTAAAATATATGAAAGGAATCTTTTGCCGTTTTTCATACGAGGTACTTTTTGACTTTTCCGGCCAAAGTACGAGAAGAATGTTTTTTTAAATTATACGGCCTGAATGGAATTTTAGAACATTATTTCCATAAATCTTACTTTAAATGTTTTCATTTTTATTTTTAATCAACTTCTTTTAGTTTAAAATTGTATGATATTTTAATAAAGGAAAATATTTTGGAATTAGAAAAGATATTTTCCTCAAGAATGGAGTTCAAGTGTTTTATCAAAGTTATTTTCCATATAAGATAATGTAGGGTTCTGTTTCTATCCCTATTTTTACATTGATTTGATTATGTTATGATGGAATTATTTTTATGATGTCCTTTATCTTTTATGGATTATGTTATGATGATTTGATGTTTAAGAATCCCATTTTTATTACATGGGTTATGCTATGATGTATGGTTTATGATTTTGTGGCACACATAAGAATGGTATCATTATGAGATAGGTGGGACCTATATCTCCCTCCAATGAATTGGGTAAAGATTTATATCACATGATATAGACATGGTTGGAAGGGAAGGTTAAACCGGTTCAGTGAAACATGACTGAAACGAGGAGTGAAATCGGTTCAGAAATGGACATTATCCACTAATATAGTCTTGGAAATGAGTCTTGACTACTAAGAAAAGATTTTATATGATTATGTCTGTATGCCAAAAATCTTCATGTTTTAAGTTATGATTATTGGGATTACATTTCACTACTATGATTTATCCCATGTTATGAAATTATGATCTCTTTTGCAGGTTAAGATTTCCAAAATGTTATGTTCTTCTGATTATGATGTGATTGATATTTATTTTGTTTACCCTTACTGAGAATTTGAGCTCACCATTTTGATTTTTTTTCTTTCCCCAGGTCAGGAAGAAGGTTATTATATAAGATATTCCAAAAAAGGACTCTAGATATGATGAAATAAATATGAGGCAATGTAGATTCTTTATGAACCAGTTGTTTATATTTCCCAGTTTCTAAAGACACTATACCTATACGGTCCTTTCATGGTTTTGATATATGTTGTAATAAGTGTACTTAAATTTTTAATTATTAATAATATATGTAAAGTATGGGTCTTTATAGTTGGTATCAGAGGAAAGGTATAGCCAACCTTTGGAAACTAGGATGTGAAAGCCTTAGTAAGAAACCTAAGGATATGTCTAAGAATAGAACACAATCTTAGTGTCTCAGAAATGGCAATGAACAACCTATGATGAGACCATAAGTGTGAAATTTTATTCTTGATTATGTGGTATTCCTATTAAAATTAGTGTTTCTCACACTATTATTCTTGGTTTTAGTCAATGGATGGAACCCAAAGAAATCGTGTTAATGCGTAATGCGACGAGCAATGCAATGATTGTCCCCCTGAGAAACCAAACGTTATGGGAGATGGAATGAAAAATATTGTAGCCATGCTCACACAACTTTCTCAAGCTTTGAATCATGCTAGACTTCCAAATGAGAAAAGGAAAGAGCAAAATTTTGTTGAATCCTTCATGAGGCAGTGTCCACCTTCATTCAGCGGGTCTTCTAATCCATTAGTGACTGAACAATGGATCAGTTCCACTGAAAAGATATTTTCAGTTCTTCAATGTTCTGAACATGATAAAGTCATCTTTGCAATATATCGTTTGGAAGGTGATGTTGATCAATGGTGGAATATTATTAATAATATGAGGCAAATGGATGAAATTGAGTCCATGG
Source organism: Viscum album (assembly GCA_963277665.1). Taxonomy (NCBI): domain Eukaryota; kingdom Viridiplantae; phylum Streptophyta; class Magnoliopsida; order Santalales; family Viscaceae; genus Viscum; species Viscum album. Next base: position 1,934,179,701 of record OY728152.1, read on the forward strand.
AATGGGATGAGTTCAAGAACTTATTTTTCAATAATTTCTTCCCTCATATTCTTCGAACAACGATAGAGAAGGAGTTTCTTGAACTAAAGCAAAAGGATGATGAATCTGTTGGTACCTATGATGAAAATTTTACAGGACTTGCAAGGTACGCTTCTGGGATTATTATCCAACCCGAGAGTAAGATCGATCGATTCTTTAGTGTCTTAAAACCAAGTCTTCGAATGGAATTATCCATAAGGGACTTCAATAGATTTGAGTAAATCGTTCGATGTGCTCTCAAGGTTGAGATGGATATTGGAGTAACCCATCAGTCATGTGGGTATGATAAGAAGAGGAAAATTGAATTAAAAGGAAAATCTAAAGAGCGCACTGAAAAGAAGATGAGCTTTCCCTTATGTTAAATGTGTGGAATGAAACATGGAGGGAGTTGTCTTAAAGGGACAAGTAAATGTTTCAAATGTGGAAAGTAAGGTCATCGAGTATTTGAATGCCGCAATGATGGGATGAATATGTCTAGTGATGCGAACAAAGAAATGGCTACATAGTTTGCACCTCCTACACTTCAATGTTATAAGTGCAAGGAAATGGGGCATTATCCAAATCAATGCCCAAATCCAAGGGTTGATGATGATGATCGACGTCAACAAACTCTTAAGGCCAAAGACAAAGGAAAGTCACATGCAATTACTATCGGCGATGTTGAGTACGACAACGAAGTGGTGAGAGGTACACTTACCATCCAATATAAAGTAGCAAATGTTTTATTTGATTCTGGATCCACCCACTCTTTTATTTCTGAATAATTTCTTAAGGGTATCACCATATTACCTCAACAATTAGAGTTGAGTTAGCTATGACAAACCCTAATGGCCGAACTGTCGCATCAAAAGTTTATAATTCTTCTCCGATTGAAGTTTATGGGAAATTGATTCCTAGAAATATTGTGATCCTTCCTATAGTGGAATTTGATGTGATTCTTAGCATGGATTGGCTTTCTTTATATGGAGCTGAAATCAATTTCCAAAGAAGGGAAGTCACATTTCATATTCCTGATCAATCTATGATCAACTATAGATGCAAGGATGAACATAACCTTCCAGTGGAATTTTCTTCCATCATATGGGTCTTGATTCCACTAAATGAAGGTTATTTATCTCAAATATTTGGAGAGAAACTCACGATTAATAATATTCCCATTTTACAGGAATTTGATGATGTCTTTCCAAAGGAATTTCTAGGTCTTCCACTAATTCGTGAAGTTGAGTTTTCAATAGAACTTGTGTCGGGTTCTTTACCTATTTCAAAGGCACCTTATAAAATCAACCCAATTGAGTTGTAGGAATTGAAGAAGCAACTCCAAGAGAATCTTGATAAATAATTCATACGCCCTAATGTGTTACCTTAGGGATCACATGTTCTGTTTGTTAAGAAGAAAGATGGATCAATGAGACTCTGCATTGATTATCAAGAACTTAACAAGATCACTATCAAGAACAAGTATCCTCTCCCACGCATTGATGACTTATTTGACCAACTACGCGGAGCTCAATACTTTTCCAAGATTGATACTCGTTCAGGGTATCATCAAATAAGGGTCAAAAGGGAGGATATACCAAAGACGTATTTCTGAACAAGGTATAGACACTATGAATTTATAGGGATGCAATTTGGTCTTACTAATGACCTTGATATCTTCATGGATCTTATGAATAGAGTCTTTAGAGACTATCTTGATCAGTTTTTGGTAGTCTTTAAAGACGATATTCCTATCTATTAAAAGAGCAAGGAAGAACATGAAGATCAATTGAGAATTTTATTGAAGACCCTGAGAAAGGAGAAACTTTATGCCAAATTTACCAAGTGTGAATTTTTGCTTAAAAAATTTGCATTTTTGGGTCACATGATCTCAAAAGAGGGGATATCTGTGGATCTAGGAAAACATAGGTTATCGAAAGATGGTCAAGACCAACAACAGTAACCGAGATCCAAAGTTTTCTTGGTTTGGCTGGATATTATCGATGTTTTGTGAAAGATTTTTCACGATTATCTAATCCACTCACCAGGTTGACTCAAAAAGGAGTTAAGTTCGTATGGATGGAGGAATGTGAAGATAATTTCAAGGAGTTGAAAAGAAGGTTATCCAGTGCACATGTGCTCACACTGCCTTGTAGTAGAGAAAGGATTGTGATCTACAGTGATGAATCCAAGAAGGTGATGGGTTGTGTTCTTATGCAAAATGTTATGGTGATAGCTTATGCCTCATGAAAGATGAAAATACATGAGAAAATTACCCAACTCATGATTTGGAGTTAGCTGTGGTAATCATTTAATTAATGATTTGGAGGCATTATCTTTATGGAGAAAGGTGTGACATTTATACTGATCATAAAATTTTAAAGTATATTTTCACATAAAAGGAGCTTAATATGTGCCAAAGAAGATGGTTAGAGCTGATTAAGGATTATGACTGCTCAATTCATTACCACCCTGGGAAAGTAAACAAGTTGGCAGATTCATTAAGTCGACAAGACCATGCTAGCTTATCCATGATGAGGATCACAAAAGATCCAATATTTATGGATTTACAGAGGATGGATCATGGAATTATAATGGAAGGGGGAAATCGTATCTTTCTCAAATGAATGTTCAACCATCTATACATGTGAATATTAAAGAGGCACAGAAAGAATATGTAGAGTTACAAAAGAAGGTGTGAAATGTTCCTGAATTCAACCTTGATTGTGATGGGATAATAAAGTTCAGGAATCAGGTTTTTGTTCCTACCATCCCAGAATTAAAGGAGCTTCTAGATGAGGCTCATAGTTCTTCATTCTCTATTCATCCTGGAAGAACGAAGATGTATAGGGACCTGAAAGAGTACTTCTGGTGGGATGACATGAAAAGAGATGTTGCTGAATATGTCTCTCGATTCTTAGTTTGTTATCAATTTAAAGTTGAGAGACAGAAGTCTACGGGGATGTTACAACCATTACCCATACCCGAATGGAAATGGGAAAACATCACTATGGACTTTGTCACTGGACTTCCTAAAATGTCCAAAGGCAATAATGTTATATTTGTCATAGTTGATCGTCTTATAAATTCTGTACACTTCATCTCTATTAGAGAGGATTTCTCTCTGGATCAGCTTGCCAGGATATATGTGAAGGAAGTGGTAAGATTGCATGGAGTACCACTTTCCATTATATTTGATCGAGATCTGAGATTTACCTCAATGTTCTGGCGAAGTCTTCAGCATACTCTGGATACAAAGTTGAGTTTCTGTACTTCTTATCATCCTCAGACAGACGGTCAGTCTGAGAGAACAATTCAAACTCTAGAAGATATGTTACGAGCTTTCTCTATGGATTTCATAGGTGGTTGGGATCAAGACCTACCTTTGGTGGAATTTTCTCATAATAATAGCTTTCACTCCAGTATTCATATGGATCCTTATGAGGCTCTCTATGGAAAAAAATTCTGAACACCAACTTGCTGGGATGAAGTTGGGGAAAGAAAGCTATTAGGACCTGATCTTGTTGATGAGATGGCAGAAAAGGCCTGATCTATTCAACAACGCGTAAGAGAAGCTCGAAGTCGAAAAAAAAGTTATGCCGACAACCGAAGAAAATACCAAGAGTTTGAAGTGGGTGATAAAGTGTTTTTACGAATATCTCCTTGGAAGAGAGTAATGAGATTTTGAAAGAAGGGAAAGTTGAGCCCTAGATATATCAGTCCTTTTGAAATTCTGGATCGTGTTGGGAAGGTAGCTTACCGATTGGTGCTTCCACCAAATCTCTCTCAAGTTCACAATGTGTTCCATGTTTCTCTCCTGAGAAAGTACATACCTGATCCTTCACATGTACTCAGCTCAGAATTTGTACCGCTGGAACAAAATCTTTCTTATGAAGAACAGGTGATAGAGATTCTCTATCATAGTGAAAAAGTCCTACGGAACAAGACCACTCGCTTGGTGAAAGTTTAATGTAGGAACCACCAATTATAAGAAGCTACATGGGAGCTTGAGGATATGATGAGGGAGAGGTATCCTCATCTGTTTGTTACAAAGTGACGAATTTCAAGAGCGAAATTCATTTTACGGGGGGTAGAATGTAACACCCGAGACTTTTATGAGAAATATTTTGTTTTTATGTTATATAAATCATCAAATGAATCTTTCACTACACACAACACTAGCTTGGCTTGCGTTACACGCAATCACGACCTTCCTTGATAGCTTGCGTCGTACGCAATACCGAGTTTCACTAAACAACGATATGCTATTAAAATATTATTAAAATTAGCCGTTATGAATAGTAATATCCACTTTTTGAAATTTTTTATTTTTTATTTTTCAAAACGGACATCATTTTTGGATTCGGAATACTGAAATTAGCCTAGGGTTAAATTTTGGTATTTTTCTGAAAACATTCAATTTTGGATGAATAGTGAAAACACTGGGTTACTATTTAAAAACCGACTTTTTATTTAAATAATTATTTATTTTATTTAAATTTATTTTAGGTCAAAATTGATTTATAATACCATTATAAGTTCAAATTAATTCATTGGAGTCATTTTAGAATAATTTTAGATATATAAAAATTGTATTGAAGTTTTCACCGTCTTTTACCCACCTCCTAGGAGATTTTCCAAATTTACATAAAACATAATTTTACCGCTTCTGTGAGTGGAATTTATAAAATCCAAGAGACACGGTTAATATCAAAGACTAAAATGTGGTTCAATGAGATGAAAATAATTTTTGGTGAATAGTATCTTTTTACTTTTTTTACCACGGTTAAAAGTAAATAGAGAAACTAAGGGTAAAAATGATATTATTATTACCGTAACACATGTCCTAATTCTATTGGATAAGTGTAATTCGACCAAAAACTGCCTTATTAATAAAATATGACCATTTAGGTCCACTTTGATTAGATTAGGACATTTAATATTATTTTAGTTAAGGAATAGTTAAAATAGTTAAAATCAAAGTTTAAAACGTAAATCATTTAATATACGGTTATACATAATATTAATTAGACTATAAATATTCATCAGAAATATAAAAAGATTTCCTATATAAGGGTATTTTATTTGTAATATTTATACATTAAATAATTTAATTTATGTATGACACAATGATGATGTAGTAATTATCTTATTAATGAAATGTTGACATAATTGATGTTATAAATACCAAAATAAATATAATTTGAGACTTTTTATGAATTACAATAATTTTATATGTTAATATTACATATTAGTAATTATTTAATTAACATTTTTCGAACTAATCTCTCTGTTATGATTTTCACAACAATCAATTACCAAATAGTGTCAAAATTGACATAAAATAGTTTTTAAAACAAATATTATTTTATTAATGGTTATTTTATTCCTAAAATTATAAAGTTCAGAAAAATGACTTAGATATGGTTATATATATTAATAATAAACAACTTGGGGTTCTTTTGTCTTATTATAGTAAGTTTATTAACCTTATAGTGTAAGAAAACAAGAAGACACGGTAAAAGTAAACTTATTTAACTTAAAGTTAAATCTAAATGATAAGGTTAAAATAGAAACCTAAACTTGTCTAAATTCTATTGGATGAGAGTATTTCAACCCATCCCCACCTTATCTTATAAATAAATCAATTTGGAGCTATTGAAAACCGAATATGACTTTATAATAAAATAATAATTTAAGTTCTTCCAAAGGTGCCCCTCTCCTCCCTTATAAAAGGAAACCTCCTCCCTCTCTTCCTCACACCACATTAAGCCTCCAAGCTCGTCCAACCCCTATCAAATTATCTTCTCCACTTCCCTAGAAACATCCTAGAGGTCCTGGTATTCTTTAAAGACCAATTTTAGTTCCCTAAGAGGAGGTCTCAGAGAGGCGCTTCAAAGAAGAGGTAATGTCTGTTACCGATTCTTTCAACTTTATTTCTTCTTCCACTTATTCTAATTTAGTTGTTTCATTATGAAGTAATAACATAAGTATCACTCATATAATTACATGTTACTATAAGTATGAAACAACCCTATTTCACCATCTATCCATCCTACGAAAAATGAAATCACCGCGCGTGCGTATGTACTGAATACCGTCTCGACGCCGTGGTGTAATCTATTTTCCACCACCACCTTACTTGGATGGGTATAATGGTGTAAAGAATAACTATATATTATTATTGTAAAGTTATATTGATTCTGAAATTTTATATATACACTCCAATACAATTCCATGATCATGGAAACGATATCATCGCTCGTGCGTACGTACGGAATACCGTCTCCACAATGTGGTGCGACTCGTTCTACATGATCTTCATTGAATAATTATTATATAAATGAATTGAATGAATGATTATGATATATATTACACTAATTCCATTCTGTAAATGAGGTATCTATAACCTAAAAATAAGAATAAGAATTTACTCGACAAAACACGCATAAGAACAAAAAGTAATAAACAGCCGAATAACAAGTAGCAATGAAATATTACTAATAAGAAGAAAATAATATGACCATATATGATATCATTAAAATAAGTATGATTCTAGAATAAGTCAATAAAATTATTTAAATCATTATACAGGAGGTTCAGACACTTACGAAGCAAATCAGAGCTAATGTAAGTGAAAGTCTCACAATCTCTTTTTTATCCGAGATTGTTTAAACATCAGAATTTACTGGGGAATATTTATCATCCAAATCCATCTTTCCTCAATATGTAATATTATTTCCATCCACCTAAAAATTTTTAAATCCAATTTTACCATTCGGTGAGTTTTTAGTAAAATATATGAATGGAATATTTTGTCGTTTTTCATACGAGGTACTTTTTGACTATTTCGGCCAAAGTATGAGAAGAATGTTTTTTTAACTTATACGACCTGAATGGAATTTTAGAACATTATTTCCATGAAGCTTCCTTTACATGTTTTGACGTTTATTTTTAATCAACTTCTTCTTGTTTAAAATTTTATGACATTTTAATAAAGGAAATTTTTTTGAAGTACAAAGGATATTTTAATCAAGAATGGAGTTCAAGTGTTTTATCAAAATTATTTTCCATATAAGATAATATATTGTTCTGTTTCTATCCCTATTTTTACATTAATTTGATTATGTTATGATGGAATTATTTTTATGATGTCCTTTATATTTTATGGATTATTTTATGATGACGTTATGTTTAAGAATCCCAATTTTAATACATGGGTTATGATATGATGTATGGTTCATGATTTTGTGGCACACATAAGAATGGTATCATTATGAGATGTTTGGGACCTATATCTCCCTCAAATGCATTGGGTAAAGTTTTATATCTCATGAGATAGACATGGCTGGAATGGCAGGTTAAACCATTTCAGTGAAACAGGAATGAAACGAGGAGTTAACTTGGTTCAGAAATGGACATTGTCCACTAAGATAGTCTTGGCAATGAGTCTTGACTAATAAGAAATGATTTTCTATGATTATGTGTGTATGCCACAAATCTTCATGTTTTAAGTTTTGATTTTTGGGATTACATTTCACAACTATGATTTATCCCATGTTATGAAATTATGATCTCTTTTGCAGGTTAGGATTTCCAAAATGTTATGTTATTATGATTATGATGTGATTTATATTTCTTTTGTTTACCCTTACTGAGCATTTGAGCTCACCCTTTTGTATGTTTTCTTTCCCCAGGTCTGGAAGAAGGTTATTAAGTAGGATATGCCAAAAAGGGACTCTAGATATGATGAAATAAATGGGAGGCAATGTAGATGCATTATGAACCAGTAGTTTATGTTTCCCAGTTTCTAAAGACATTATACCTATACGGTCCTTTCATGGTTTTGATATATGTTGTAATAAGTTTACTCAAATTTTGAAGTATTAACAATGTATATAATGTATGGTTCATTACAATTACCGTTACCTTTTATGTTTAGAGACTAATGATTTAACTATATCTCCTTTAGAAAATAGTTAAGGACAAATGTAAGGACTTTTCACTCTTTTATGGGACTTATGATTCATTAAATGTTTATTTTAGTTATTTAGGGATAAAATTTAATTTTTGGATACCCATTTCATGAAGTAAGGGATTAATTATAATTTTACCCAGTCACAGCCAACATATGGAATTTTTCAAATGAAATGAAAATGTATTATGTATGTAAATTTACATATATTGATATGTAATAATGGAAGTTATCAACATGATGAAAAGGATCAAAAGAATGTTGTCCTAATACATTAATTTTTTTAAAAGGATGGATTTTTAAATCATCACAGATTTATGGATATTTGGCCATCAATATTACATTAATGATATAATTTTTTTATGGCCTAAATCACTCTCTTTAGATATTTATGATTTTCCACGAAGAATTTATCTCTACCTGACACTAATACTCTCTTACTCAGAGACCTATTTGTATGTTTTTCCATGTGAATGTTGTACTTCTAATTATCACTTTTCTAAATGATTTTTTATGAACCGTTATCAGGATGTGTGACTTAAAACATAGGAAATATCAAACAATATATCACCATAATCAAGTTTAATTAATGAGGGTGCAATTTAATTAATGTTGAGAGAATGTAACATCCTAAAAATCTAATATAGGAACATTATATTTGATAGTATGTATGACACACAACACTAAGTGTATAAGGTAATATAATATCCTGAGAATTTAGAATATATTTACTATTGTATATAAATTTAATATAATACATATCTTGCAATGAACATGAAACTATGTTATTGTACATCACACGCAATAATTATTTTCTTCAATGGATTCCATTTCAATCAATACTAGGTTTTACCGATCAATAATATATTATTAAAATATTATTATTTATTATAATAACATATAAACTAGTCATTGAAATAGTGGATATGAATAGGATTAAATAACTTATGAAAATATATTTTTTACCCAAATATGAATTGAATTCATTGTTTAATAGTAAATTATTATTTAATATAAGAACCAATTGAATATAGAGTGAATGTTTTTAAGGGAAACAATTTTTATGATCATAAATATGTTTTATCCTAACAAATTAAATTAATTAAAATTAATGAGTGACATTAATGTAATATCTAAAATATATATTAAATTTTTTGAAAAATTCATTCAATATATTTGATAGGAATTAGATGCTAATAAACCCAATATAACAAATAAAAATCTATAGTTTAATTAAGTTACTTTACCGCCTTTTAATGGAGAACCTATTTCAAATGAACATTTTTTAAATTTTATAAATATTATATGGTAAAAAATATTATTTTAAATAGGAGAATAAAAATTATCTTATGGTGAATTTTTGATATTTTTCTATGAAGTTTCATATTTTAATGAATATTGAAAATACTGAATTTTACCTCAAAACTACTCCATCATATAATTTATTTATTAAGATAAATTATATTTTAAATCAGTTTTAATTTTTTATTAGATAGTTTTATTATAAATTATTCGAATTTAGTAAATTTCAATCTATGTAAATTTGAAATTGGATATAATATCTTAGAAAACTTAACAACATTTTTACTTTAAAACAGCGCATTGTTTTCCTCACTGTGATATTAACTTTAAATTAATTTCTTCTACATATGTGATAATAATTTGGAAAATTGGATTCCAAATTTGGAATCATAATAATTTATAATATCTAATATGTGAAAATAGTTATTTGACCAAAAATATTAGTTAAAGTAATAAAAATTAATTATAAAGATTAAGCTGAAATTAAGCTTAATGAGGGAAAAAACCTTAACCATAAGGGACAAAAAGGCCTATAATATTATTAAAAAGTAATTGGATGGAAATATATTGACCATATTCTACCTTTTATCAAATTGAAACAATTATTGGAGCACCTATAATTGGGAAAAAATGGTGGAATTCCCTTTTCCAAAATTGTCAAGTTTGTTACTCCTCCTCCACTATAAAATGACATCCTCTCCTACTAATTCCTCACACCTCCCAAGACACATTGGATCGACCAAGATCTGCCCAAATATCACATAAACATCCCAAAATTCATCTTATAATCCTAAACATGTGAATAATTTCATCCAAGGAATCCGTTTGGTGAAAACAAAAACGTGTTACCCAAATAAGAAGTAACATTCCACCTCAAGATCTATAGTTTTATTTCTTTCTCTATTGTATCAATTATTCTTATTACAGAATTATGTAATAAAACCAATATCATTAATATATTGAGATGTTTTTATTATAATTTTTTTACCTTAACTTACATGCACTACCACCTAATGGGTAACAAACCTACCATTATGTGTACGACGAACTACCACCTCACAAAACGATGTTGTTCTCTTTTTTCCTTTACCACCTATCATGGTTGGGAATTATGATGGAAACTATATTTATATATTATATATATTATATATATTATATTTATAATTTAATTATTATTATTTATTTATTTTATAACACAAATTGTTATTCTGTACATTTTTTGTAAATATGATAACATCGTTTGATGGAGTGTGGACTACTGCTCCCTCCAAGTGGTGTAACTCATTCATACAATACATGGAATGTATAAAACATGGTTTTAATAAAACTATGTAATAAATATCACATATATATGATATTTTAATTATTATATACATATATAAAATTTTCTTTTCATTATTTTAATTCAAAAAAATGAAAGTAGCATTCATGTGTACGAACTACCTACCATCACCATGAACAATGCATTTCATTTCTTATATCCCAACCTTAATTAATATAATAAATACATATATAATTAATAAATATGATAATTAAATGATGATTTATATTATTTTGATGATGAAACCATGATCAAAATAATAAGAACAACATGTAACAAGTTAAAAAATACTTGACAAACTATGCAATTAACATCAAAAATAGTGAAAATAATGATCGATTTTTATCAGACAGGTAATACGATATTATAAAAAGATAATATCTGATATTATAAAAATTGGTATGGTTCTAGTATTAGTTAGTGACATGTTTAAAACCATTATAAATGAATTTAATGGTTGTTAACATGAGAGAAAGTGCAAGGTGAAGTATTTCCTCTCGATTTTCCTTTCATCAAGACTTATATGTTTTTATGCACCTATTTTAATTTGTATGGTCTATATATTTTCCTTTGACATGTTATATCATGAATCTATTTATTCTCTATATATTATAAGTATCATTTAATTTTATTCCTTAACGGATATTATGATTCAAATGTTTCAATGTGGTATGAGACACTTTCGAATGTTTTAATAGTATTCTTGTCAAGAATGTTTTTAATGGTCATCATTGTGATATGACATCCTTTTTTAATGTTAACTTTATATAGACAAAATAACAATATGTCTATAAACCTAATTTTTTATATAGGTTGTACATACTTCCACATTTTAATACAATATAATTTCTTCCTTCATTCATCGTGATATTTTTATTTTCAGTTTGATTTATTTAGCCAGAAGGTCCGAGAGACAAGCAAGAGGCATGCTCCCAACAAAATATTATAACAAAAAAAGAAATAAACAGTACAAAGAAGCTCAAATACAGGGACTCTTGAAAAACTGAGAATATAAGACACCATCCCTGTCCCTGCAGACCAAGGAGTCACAATAGGGAGGTAAGGTAAAAGACCAACTGGAGCTAGCTTCTGTAATGTCTCTCTTCGAGAGAACATCTGCGACTTGGTTTGCTTCCCGGTAGACATGAGAGACATCCAAGCAGAGCTTTTCAGCAAGTTTAATGCAGGAAATCCAGGAGGACATCATTCTCCAGGGAACATTCCGAGACCGATCTGTCTAAATCTTCACAGCAACAGCAGAGTCCGACTCCAGCCAAATTCTATGCCAACCATAATGGACAGCATACCTGATCGCTTTGATCATCGCCCAAAGTTCTGCCTCAATTGCCTGAGCATGTCCAACATAATGGAAGAAATAGCCTTTAACGAAGCCCCGATGAGTTCTGAAGACCCTTCCACAGCCAGCAGGACCTGGTGCGCCAGAGGCCGCCCCATAAACATTCACCTTCAACCATTCACAGATAGGTGGGATCCATCGGATAATCTTTACCATTTGGGACTTCCATTCCCTGCCACGAACACCAAGAGCTCTCAAGAGAACAAAGTCAGATACATCATTATGAATGGAGCCAGTTCGAATTGTCGAGGTAAATATGATGGCTCGATGCATCAGTAGAACACCATCTCTGAAAGAGGGCCTGATGTTATTAAACACAATGTTGTTCTAGGATTTCCAGATAAATGAGAAAATCGAGACAACAGCCGAGAGGAGCAAGGAATGAACTTTATCGCTAGAACCAGTTTTGAAGGACAACATAATCAAGGAATCGACAGAGAAAGTATTAAGGGAGCAATGGAAAGCCAACTGCACATGCTCCCAAAGCCGAGCAGCAAATTGATAGTGGATGAAGGTGTGAATCAAAGTCTCATCGCTTCTGAAACAAAACTGGAATACTGAAGCAAGGCTGAAGCCTTTTCGCTGTAGCGCGCTTTGGAGGGGCAACCTGTTTTGCCAAATCCTCCAGAGAAGCAGCAGGTCACTGGGTGGTATAAAAGGCCTTCGTAAGCCTTTAATCCATGCGGGCAGAGCATTAACCAAACCAACCTGCATGTTATAGCAATCCCGAGTAGAAAAACAACCAGTAAGTGCAGGTTTCCAAACAATGATATCAACATCCACATAAATGTAATCTGCAATTTCCAGCCTATAATTTTCTGGAATGAGGTTAATAGAAGCCGTATGATCATGTAAATCAGCAATAGACAGTTGCGCAAGAGATCCGAAAACTGAAACATGCTCATTGAGGGTAGAGGACAACAATGAAGTACTCCAGCAGTTGAGATGAGAGCCATGACTTACAATCCATTTTGAGTGAAACATAAGACTGGAAAAGGAAGACCTTATTGAGGGCCAAACCGAAGATTTGAGGTATAGACACTTCCCTTTCTGTAACCTGGAAACAAATCTATCAATCAAGAATTCCATTGAGATGTCAGGATTTGCAATAAGTTTCCAAACAAACTTCTGGATGAGAGCACTATTAAATACTCTGATATCTTTAATGCCCATTCCTCCCATATTGATGGGCTTAATGCACTTTTTCCATGCAAAAGTGACAAGTTTTTTCTGCTGTACAGAGCCAGTCCATATGAAATTTCTAATCTGGCCACTCAACTCCTTGAGGAGAGCTGCTGGCCATCTGTAGACAGAGAATGAGTAGACAAACATAGAGGTAATAACAGAATTAACGAGACAGATTCTCCCAGCCTGGGACATAGCTTTTCCTTTCCAGCTTGCCAGTTGTTTGATGATTTTTAGAGAAATACCCTCAAGATGTGCACGCTTTACCCTTCCCCAAAATAGAGGGATTCCAAGATAATGAAAGGGTAATGTTCCTTTCTTAACCCCAAGCCTTCTTGCAATCTTGCTCTACTTCAAGTTGCTAATACCTTGACCAAATACAACAAAGGATTTCTTCCAGCTGATTGCCTGACCTGAAACATCTTCATAATGAGAAAAAATCATCTTAATGGAGGAAATAGTCTTCCTGTCAGCCTCACAGAAAAGAAGGATGTCATCTTCATAAAAGAGATGTGAAGGAGCAAAAGAATTCCTTCCTGCCCTCATTCTTTGATAAATCCCACTGTTGACATGGTCATGTAGGCAGACACTTAAGTAGTATTCAGCTATCGCAAAAAGAATCCCAGATAGGGGATCACCTTGCCTGACCCGTCTAGTGCATTTTAGGAAACCCCTAGGGGATCCATTGATAAGAATAGAAAGCCTGACACATTCCAAAATAGAAAAAATCAAGCAAATGAACTTCTCTGAAAAACCATGCATCCTAAGGATATTGAAGATAATCTCCCACCTTATTGTATCAAAAGCCTTTGAGATATCAATATTTATAGACATATTACCATTGGGAACCTTACCTTTCATAATATTGACACATTTAGACGCAGTAAACAAGCAGTTTTGAATGTTTCTCCCAGGTACAAAGCCAAACTGATTGTTAGTAATGATGTTTTTAGCCACATCGCCAAGCCGAATGGCCATAATCTTACTGATTATCTTAGGGATCTTGTTCCCAATGGCTACAGGCCTAAAGTATTTTATATACAGGGCATTATCTTTCTTAGGAATTAACGTAATAAAATTGGAATTCATCCCAAATGTCAAGAAGGAGCGATGAACGAATTCTCTAACAGCATTGATAATATCTGCATGAATAATATCCTAGTAGAACATAAAAAATTTATTTGTGAAGCCATCAGGGCCAGGAACACTATCAATGTTTAAGGAAAAAAGACCAGAATGAATTTCCATTAAAGAAGGAGCTTCAGAAAGCTGTTTATTCTGACTCTCATCAACACTGGAATCAATACGATTTAGAATTCTGCTTGAGCTGCTCCCACCAGATTCAGAATAAAGCTACTCAAAGTAAGATGTGACAGCATTGACAATTTCATTTTCAGATGTAAACAAATCATCATCAATTCATAAGTCCTTGAGAGTCCTACTAGCCTTCTTCTCCCTATGCAAGCAATGAAACAATCTAGAATTTCTGTCTCCATCCTTGAGCCATTTAACATTCAATTGATTACGATCCAGATTCTCCTTTAGGACTAAGAGTTTATCCAGGTTGGCAGCAGCTTGAATTTCCTCTGAAGAAGGAGAATATTGAATCAGATTCATCTGCTGACAGCGTAACAGATGAGATTCATCCTCTTTGATATCTTTTTCAATGCTTGAAAAAGAAATTCTACTCCAAGTCTTGAGACTAGATATCACAGCTTTCAGTTTGTAAGATAATCTGTGCAAAAAACTGCCATTCGTATTAGATTCCCAAGCCTCCAAAATAACCTCCCTACAGTCTGGCACAACCAACCAGGCATTGTTGAATTTAAAGGGTAGAGGTGCTGATCTCATATTAGAAAAGAAAAGTTCAATTAGAATGGGATTGTGATCAGAATGAGTTCTGGGAAGGGTCATGCCAGAGATTTCCA
The DNA here is from genome assembly GCA_963277665.1 of Viscum album. Classification (NCBI taxonomy): domain Eukaryota; kingdom Viridiplantae; phylum Streptophyta; class Magnoliopsida; order Santalales; family Viscaceae; genus Viscum; species Viscum album. The sequence continues at coordinate 1,934,194,784 of OY728152.1, forward strand.
TAATATCATTCCTTTAATCCAATTGAACAAAGCACTGATCTAATTTGCTAGCTTCCCTCCCATTAATAGTGTGCCTGAACCATGTGAACTCTGAACCAGAGATGGGAATTTCATGCAACCTACAACGATCAATGAAAGAAGAAAAATCCCTAGCTGAAGCCCTACAAAAGTTCTGTCCAGTTTTCTCCTCAGGCCTCAGAATGGCATTGAAATCACCAAGAAGGATCCATCTAGTGGACATACTCTCAGAAATGGTGGTCAGCATGCTCCATAAAGATGTCCTTTTAATATATTGATTGAAAGCATAAACAAAGGTTACACACACTGAATTAGAGTGAATACAACAGAAAATGGTTACTGACTGCTGGTCATTTTGAAAAGAGTCAATAGTGACACTGTTATGTTTGAGCACCCATAAGGATTCACTATAATTCACCAAATGAATATTTGAGATAAGGTAATACCCAAAGCATTCCAATTAAAATCCATCCAACTTTCAAATTTCAGCCTTGGTTCAGCAATGCCCAGCAACATGGGTTTATTGGTCACAATAAAGTGCTTCAGAGTCCTGACTGTGGGAGAATTCCCAAGACCCTGGTAGTTCCAAAAGACAATCTTCATTGTTTGGAGGACCTCTGCCTAGTACAGGGTCCAGTATAACTTGAAGCGAGACATTCCTCAGAATGAGGTTTGCTGTCATCCATTTCAGTGTTGAAAACCTTCTCATCCATGGAGGCTTCAAAATTGTCATCAGAAAGGGTACTGAACCTATTCCCAGATTCAATAGGCATAGTGAGAGTATGTGGTAGCTTCCTTTTAGCAACCTTAGATGGATGAGTTTGTGAAAACTCTCCTGCTGCCTCAGCAGGGAGACATGACAACACATCTTCTTGGGGTCCCATAACAACCGGGTTATTGACCTGAAAGCCAGGAGCCTCAACAATGGGTAATGGCTGTCTTTCCATACTCTCATTGGACATCAGAAGGGGATCCTTAGGGACCATCTGAAGAGTCTGGCCTTCCTCATGTGTTATAACCTCATCCTGTGAGCTTCCCTTACTGGGATCAGGCAATTCCTGTTCAGAATCCACCTCAAAATCATGTTTATCCTCTGCCAAGGTGTACACCTTGTCCTTATCAGCAGCAGGTTCAGCAACAGTTTCCAAAGGTAAATCCTGTGCATTACAGCTAGTCTTCACAGGTCCCTTTTCATTATCAGACTCCCTGGAATCATCAACATCCTGTTCAGGACCGACCTCAAAGTCCTGTCTATCCTCTGCATTCTCAGCAATGGGAACATCAGCAGCAGCAGCATCAACAGTATCCGAAGGGCCAACAACAATCACTTTTCCAGGATGATTAGGTTGATTAACCTTCTCAACAAGGGCATGTGCATTACTGTCAGCCCTCAGGGCTCCATTTTTATTTGTCCTTTTTCGAAAATTTACAGAATCATGTCCTCTAATGTTACAATTAGAGCAGATTTTGTTAAAGTTGCAATCAGAGAGAACATGCCGAAAATTGTGGCAGTTAGAACAGAATTTTGGCTTTCTTTCATAACCTATTTCCAGGTTAATACTATAATCCCTAGTAGTGAAGACCACTTCTTCCACTAAAACCATAAACATATCAACCTCAACTAGAATCCTAGCATAATGGCCAAAGCTAGGATTATCTGTTTGTTTGTCTAACCTGATTGGGTTACCAACAGAGGAGGCAATATCCCATAACAATTGTGGATGCCAATAAAGCCAACTAAGATTATGAATTCGTATCCATACCTAGGAAAAGGTGTTTTGACCATATTAGGGTCAAAATTCCTATCCCATTCATGGATCCGCAGAAATCCAGGATGCAACGGAAGCGACCCCAAGCTCCATGCACGCCTTTTGCAGTCATCAGAGGGAAAGACCACATGATAGAAGCCCCTTCCCATTATTGTCATCTTCCAGTCGCTGAAGCCCCATAACTCCACCAGCCTGTTTGTAAGATCATGGAACTTCCAGGGCCGGACACCCTTTGGTATTATGACACGGGCATTGATTGAAAACTTCCACAGCTTAACACGCTCTTCAACAGCATCCTGATTAGCCGCCACATGAGCAATACGGCCCTTCCTTATAACTCTACCTGAGCCAGACGATTCACAGTATAGGAAAGATAGACCTCCAGCCCACATAACCACATCCGTGAAACTTTTACCGTGTTCTGAGGGATCCTTATTTGCCGCTTTCTCAGACTTGCGCTTCGCACACAGACTGAAGAGATCAGAGTGACCAATTCGATCTTCATCGCTAGGATTTGTCACCTCTTTCTCCCTGGGAATCCCATCATCACCGGCCCAATTAGGGTTTTCAACGTTATCGCCTTCGAGAGCTTCGAGCGCCATCGCACTAGAGATTTCGTTTGAATTATTTATTGTAAGGGGAATCAACATAAAATATAATATGTGGAAATGAAATTTCATATCCCAATTCATTTTATTTGGGTTATATTACATCTTCATTATCATTGAAATTCAATTATTATGTGAATGATTAATTTTATAACTATTTATTTATTTCCAATCCGATATGAGGATTTACAGTTGATACATATAATGTACTCATTGATTGATTTTCAATCCAACATTATAACATTTTCAAGGGTTTAATTTATATTCTCATTTTGTTCAGGGTTTTTTACACCTGGATTTACATCAGAATAATTTATTTTCAAATTTTATAATAAACCCTTTCATTTTCATCTCATCAAGTTATTAATGTCCATTTTCTATTATTGTTAACTTTTTCTCACTCATTGGTACTTAAAATGATTTAGAAAATGATTTTAAGAAAACTATAATTCATTTATCTCATTATACAAAGAATATATTTTAATCTAAAAACACCATTTTCTAAGAATGTTTTTAAAAATGTTTTTAACCTTTCCAAAATGACTTAGTAAATAAATTTTTATACTTTTTTCATTTTACAAATTTTTTTAAATTAATATTCCTGTCACTTATCAAAAAATGAATTTTCCTAAACTTTTTACTAAGAAAAATGAATTTTCTTTTTTCCATATATGGAATCTACAGGTATACCCTCCATTATTTTTTTGATTCTTCCATTTAATGTTTAAAAGGTTAATTCTTTAAATAAATTGTTTTTAATGTGATTTTAGAAGAAAATGATTCTGATTTTTTAAAAAAATTAAAAAAGATATTTTCTTCAAGAATGTTTTTAAAATATTATTTTAATGTATTAAAATTCATCAAAATAAAAATCTACCCTAAATGGGGTATATTGTATTTATACGATCATTATTCTTCCTTAGGATGGTTTATTTTAACGACCTGATCAATTATTAATAAAATTCCATTTCTTATAATGTGTTATAGATATAGAAAACCCATGTACTTTTTTATTGTGTTTTAATAATCATTATTTATTATTATTGTAGATAATATATTGATTGAACGGTAATCACATGACTAGAATAAATATAGGGTTTTAACAAAACCTTTTGATATAGACAAAGGAAGTGGTGTCCTCGACCAGTATGATTGTTCCCTTTGAAGCCCATTTATCAGATCGTTTGAGGGAGATAGCATTTCTAGGATCATCCCTAGACCAACCCTAGGAATAGATCAATCATCTTTAGCATGATAAAAACCAGTTGTCGGAGAAGTTTAGGCTCATCATGATCATGGGCCAAACCATGTACACCAATGGCCCCAAGAAAGCCCCACCAACTCACATCATACTCTTATGGAATATTCGGATGTAATAATGGAATATGTAACAAGACCCTAGCATTATGATTATGTTCAATATTTCTGTATATAATAAATAATATACATTCATTTTATTATTGTTACTTTGTATGTTTTTTTATAGTACAAATATTATTTTTAGTTAACATTCAAATACAATTAAGAAAACTATTTTGATGAATTAATGGATTTTTTAATTAAATAATATTTTAATGAAATATTATTACTAAATTAATTTTTATTAAATATAAAATATTGTATACTTTTTTTTAATACAACTGTAATTTTTATTAGGTTTTCAAAACTATTTTTTTCAAACATGTAAATTTTCAATAAATGTCGGGTTTCATTTTAAAATAAAAAATTCACATATTTATAAAATTATTTAGATTAAATTAATAATATTTATTGTTTAAAGAAATATAAATTATCTAAAAGTGATTTTTTCATAATTTCTGAGAAAGTCGAATTTTTGGTAAATATTTAATACTGTCTAAATATAAAATCTACTTTATGATATCTTAATGACCCAATAGTCAGGTAATAAAATACTTTAAAAGTGATATTAGAACAATATATGTTTCACCATTAATATAATGTGATTTTAGATTTTTTTTATTAATTTTATAATGCCTTAGTGGACTGTCCAAGACTTATAAAATATTGTTACATTTTAAAATGATTTCTTTGAGAGTGTGATTAACCTCTACATAAGAAAGCCCAATATTTTATTATGGTCGTACCATGGACATAAATAATATTTTTTCCACTCTTCATTCAAAAAAACCATGGGAAAATCATGGGAAGGTTTGTTGTTTTGAATATTTAATTATATAGATTTCAAAACCTATGTTTGTGAAATATTAAAGATTTACTATAACATTTCGTATATAAAACCACCCAATAACCCGCTTATCTTCAATAAAAATCCAATTAGAATGACCTTAATCTTCTATACAATTTCTATAATCCTCCCATGGTCTCCCAGGTTCTCCAAAATTTCCACTTCAGGCTCTGGATGTCACCCACTCAAGTAAGGGATTTCTTAATTTATCATATTCATACTAGTTTCTTTATGTTATAATACCCTTTTACATACTATTAGAAATGTTGGGGTATGATTTAACACCTCTCCCATACTTCCCTACTTATGTTTTAATGATGAGATACCAATTTCTCTCTCATTAATGCCTTTTTTGTACACCTGTTACCATATTGAAATTCAGTAAGGGATTTCTATATTCTTATTTCCATTCACATATTTCTCTCATATTATGCATCTATATCACATTTAATATGTGGGGATGTTATGATCCATGATACCCTTAATTTCTATTTCACGTATATATGATTATAGACTTTGATCTCTCTCATCAACCCACCTTATTAATTTCCAAAAGATGACATTATGCTACTGAATGTACAGCGTGATTTTCCAAGCCAAAATCATCGTGTAGTGAATACCATACCCATTTCTCATTCACGGGAATTTACAATTATTAAATTATAAATATTTAATTTTACATACTTATATTTATTCTAGATTCCTTAATATTTTAATATCATTTTATGTTGAATGATTCCATGTTATATGATCCATGTGGCACACTTATGCATGAAATTAATTGTTTATAAAGGGTGTGCCCTTATAGCGCTCCAATGCATTGGGTAATGTTTAGTATCATGATTTTAAATTTTCAATGAGGATTTACTAATGAAAATAAAAGTGAAATGAGGATTTACTCATGCTAATTAATTTGCAATGAGGGTTTAATCATAATAATCCATGTGCAATGAGCCTCGGCTCATGCTAATATCATGTTGCATGTTGTTTCCACATTTCCATGTTATGATAATCATGTTAAATAATTCCTTTATGTTCATGTTTATCTTGTTCTCTATTTATATTCCTAATTCCTAAAATTTATTTTATTCTAGAAGTTATTCTTTATTTTCTCCCTTACTAGGGTTTATAGATCACTGTTTTCAAAATGTATGTCCCCATGTTATCTAATGCAATGCTAAGTAAAAAAGGAATGTTTTGGTCAGGTAAAAGAAGTTTTCAAAGAAGATGATGTATTTTATGTCTTCAGCTGTCATGTACTATTCATAATCACCAAATAAACTAGAACTCTCGATCTTCTTGGTTGTATTATAATCTAGTTTATGTAACAAATAATGTTCAACTGTGCAATAATGAGTAGGGTTTTTATAGTTGGAATCAAGGGTTAGGTTTAATTATTTTTTGGGATTAGGATTAGAAAACCTCATTGAAATCATTAATTATTAAACTAATTAAAATAAAGGAATACCTAAATTTTATTGATTATAGATTAAGTGGTTTATCAATAAAATACATCCCTGTCTAGATACGAACAAGTAGAGGTGGCTCTGGCACAGATGTATCTAGGGGTAAAAACAGAAAAACCACTTTGAGCTAGACTCAAATGGGAAATGGTGCTTGAAAACAGGTCTTGAGGTACTCTTGGTTCAACACTCCCAAAGGTTATTATTTGGTAAATTCATAATCTTAGTATGAACCCTTATTAAGGAAAAAATTCTCCTACGAATATATATTGGGAAGTAGATCACGGATAACATAGATTGATTCCTATAAATTCATAAGTTAAGGAAATAAATGTAATTTATAAATTATACCTTTTTTAATTAGATTCTCCTAATTTTTTTAACAGTTTAAAATACATACCGCTATTTTTCCTTTTATTCTAGACAATGTTTTGTAATGCGAGGACTCGAGCTAACAACTGATACAGAAATCATTGTAATGATTATTCTAATGAGATTCTCAATCCGTTAGGAGCGATAATCACATAATTTATCATGATATTTTTTCAGATAATTCTTGTTTTGAATAGAAACATGGGTCACAAGGAATATCAACCCCCCCTGAAGAAAAAACAATCCACAATCGAGAACATTAGGAGGAAAATGAATTTTTCATTCAATGGATCATATGATCTCTCAATTTCCAAACTATGGATCTACTCCATTGAAAAGATATTCTCTATACCTCAATGTTTTAAAGAATATATGTTTCTTTTGGATGCTTATCATATTGAGGGTTAATCTAATCAATGTTGGACATTAATCAAAAATATAAACCCTAAGGAATAGATCGAGTTGTTGGAATGGAAGGACTTCGAAATTTTTTTTTCAATAAATATTTTCCTTACACCCTATAAATTAATATGGAAAGGGACTTCATTTACCTTAACAAAAAATACAATGAATAAATCAGAGCGTACAATGAAAACATTACAATGCTTTCACAATACACCTCCGACTTTTTATTTCCCCCAAATGAAAGGTTGACTGCTTCTTTGCTGGGATAAAACCTAGCCTACGAAAATCCCTAGTGATCTGTGACATCGATAGCTATGAGGAAATTGTATGATGTTCTCTCAATGTCCAAATGAAAATCAGAGAATCATAGTGGTATTATAGGGATAATAAGTGGAATTTTAAATTTAATTCTGGTGGTCCTTTGGATAAATCCAGCGGTGCTATTAAATTCTAGCACCCCACTTTCCAAAGGTGTGGAAAGAAGCACCCCAAAAATTTCCTGAAGTGGATAAGGAAATGATTTATGTGTAGAAGAGAAGGTCACATGGCCATTAATTTCTGATAATAAAAACTTTTTTCTATAACAGTGGAGAGGAATGCTCTGTTCCACCATCAATGTATTGTTCACTACAACTGCAAAGAACTGGGGAACTTTACAAACCAGTTTTCTAAACAAAGGGTTTTTTTAGGCAACCAGCAACCTCTAAGGAAGAAAAGGTGATATTTTTCCATCACTACCACCAATGTGAATCATGAAAATTATGTGGTGATAGGTATTTTATTTATTCAATCAATAATAGAGAACGTACTTTTGGATTCTAGTTCTACGCTTTCAATTATTTCCTGAATGTTTTGTAGAACAAAACCACCACCACAAATCATGGAAGTAGAGATGTCGATGAGAATGGAATATGGGGAACTTATTTTATCCCATGAATATAACTCCTCCCCTATTTTAATTTGTATATTGAAGTTCCCTGAGCACCTCATCATACTCCCTCTAGTGTAATTTGAGGAAATTATTGTCATGGATTGGCTTTCACAATATAGAGCCAACATAAATTGAAGTGAGAGGGAAATCACTCTCCATATGAAGAATAAACCCCTGATTATGTACAATTTCAAGGAGGTGGATGAATCTTATTTAGCACAATAAACTTAATCTTGGATATTACTAACCTATGAGGGCATTATCTGGCTCAAAATATTGAGTCGTCGGAATAAACCATCCTTGAAGACATGCCTATTGTGAGGGAATTCACAGAAGTGTTTCCCAAGTAATTTCATAGTCTTCCTCTTAGAAGAGATGTTGAATTTTTTATTGATCTTATAGATGGGTCATTTCCAATATCCCTGAATTTGTATAGAATAAATTCTATGGATCTTGAGGAGCTAAATAAACAACAACAAGAAAATCTAGATAAAGGGTTTATACGCCCAAGTGCTTCACCTTGGGGAGCACCAGTCCTCATTGTCAAGAAGAAGGATGGATCAATGCACCTTTGCATTGATTATTGTGAGCTCAGAAAAATCACGATAAAGAACAAGTATCCTCTACTAATAATTGATTAATTGTTCAATCAGTTACGTGGATCACAATATTTTTCCATGGTGGATCTACGGAGTGGATATTACCAAGTAAGGGTGAAGAAGGAGGATATCCCCAAGGCTATATTTCATACAAGGTACTGGCACAGTGAATTCATCGTAATGAATTTTGGACTCACTAATTCGATATCTATCCTCATGGACATGATGAATATATTCTTTAGATATTACCTCAAAAAAAATTTGGTATTCGTTACAGAAAATATTCTAATATACTCCAAAAACAAGGAGGAGTAAGAGGAGCATCTAAGAACTATAAAATAGACCTTATGATAGGGGAGTATCTAGGAAAATTAAATTAAGTGTGTTCTATGGGTTATGGAAGTCTCGTTCTTGGGGTATATCATCACAAGCAATGGGATATATATGGATCCCTCCAAGAAAAATTCAATTGAGGGATGGATGAGTCCAAAATCTGTGACAGATATCTGTAACTTTCTGGGGGTTAGCTGAATATTATTGCTGATTTGTGGGAAATTTATCATGATTTTATAACCCTCTTACCAAGCTAACTCAGAAGGGAGTCTAGTTTCATTGGAATGATGAATGCAACAATAGGTTCAAGGAGTTGAAAAGGAGGCCTATCACTATGCCCATGCTCACACTACACACAATTGGATAACTTTCTGTGGTATTCAATGATGATTCAAAGAAGGGAATGGGTTGAGTGTGGATGAAATTTAAAATAGTAATAGTCTATTATTCAAGGAAATTTAATGTTACTGAGAAGAAGTATCAACACATGTTTTGGAGTTGGATGCAGTAATATTTGCTTTGAAAATTTGGTGACATTACCACTTTTGGGAGAAGTGAAAAATATATACAGTTCATAGAAGCCTCAATTAAATATTCAAATAGAAATAATTGAGTATGTGACAATGAATATGGTTATATATCATCACGGATTATGACTGCTCAATCCATTACCACCCAAGGAAAGCGAACAAGGTGGTGGATGCTCTATGTAGAAAGGACCCAATGATTCTATCATTGATGAGAATTGAAATGGATCCAATCTTCTTAGATTTGATGAATATAGAAATGGGAATCATAAACATGGGAACATCATCAATCCTTTCACAAATTATTGCACAACCGTCTCTTTTAGAAAGGTTAAAGGATGCTCAAAATGATGATGTTTGAATTTATAATAGAGTGGAAACTATTAGGAAATGGAAATCCTCATAGTACAATTTTAATGAAGAAATAATTGTGATATTTAGGTCAAGACTATGTGTTCCATAAAATACGGAGTTAATTAAAGAACTTTTATATGATACACATATTTCAAATTTATCCATTCACCCAGGAATCAGAAAGATGTATCAAGAACTCGAATGGCATTATTGGTGAGATAATATGAAGAAGGAGATCATTGAGTATACATAAAATTTCATGGTATGTAAGCAAGTGAAGGCTGAGAGGAAAAATTATAAGGGGATGATGTAACCATTACCCATACAAACATGGAAATGAAAAAAACACTATAGACTTTGTCCCCAGATTTCCGAAGACATCCAAAAAAGAATTCAATTTAGGTTGTTGTGGATTTTCTTAAAAAGAATGTACACTTAATTAAAATTAGAGAGGATTTCTCATTGGATAGATTAGAAATGATATACATCAGATAAGCGGTAAGGATACATGGACTACCACTATCAATTTTATCAGATTGAGATCCAAGATTCACCTCTATGTTTCGGAAGAGTCTGCAACATGCTCGGAATACTGAGTTGAACTTCAGTATGACATACCATCCTCAATCTGATGGCTAATCTGAACAAACTTTCCAGACACTTGAGGACATGTTAAGAGATTTCACAATGGACTTCAATGTTGGATGGGGCCAACACCTTTCTTTTATGGAGTTCTCTTACAAAAATAGTTTCCACTCAATAATCCAAATTCATCCTTTTGAATAACTTTATGGGAAGAGGTTTAGAACACTGTCATGATGGGATGAAGTTAGGGAGCAAAAAAATCTAGGTCTAGAAATGGTCAACAAAATGGTGGAGATGGTTAAGACCATCCAGTAGCACATCAAAGCTACTCAGAGTTGACAAAAGAGAAATGATTTCAATCATAGTCGAGACCTATAGTTTGATCTTCGAGATATGGTTTTCTTCTATATATCACCATGGAAGAGAGTTATGAGATTTGGGAAGAAAGGAAATCTTAGTCCAAGGTACATAAACCCTTTTGAGATCCTTGATCACATTAGAGTAGTGGAATATAGACTATCACTCCCACTAAACCTGTCTCATGTACAAGATGAATTCCACGTATCACTCTTGAGGAAGTACATACCTGACCCATCACATGTACTCAATCCGAAGGTGGTACCATTGGAAAATTAACACTCTTATGAAGTGATGTAAGTGAAGACCTTATATCATAGAGAAAAATTTCTAAGAAATAATAGAATACACCTAATCAAAGTGTTGTGCAGAAACCACATGTTTGAAGAAGCAACGTGGGAAACATAGGATGTGATGTGGAAAAGATACCCTTGACTGTTTTAGTTTGGGGAAAAGAAAATTTTGAGGGAAACTTTTCTTAAGGGGGTGAATGTTGTAATGACCTTATAAATTATGAATAAAATTACCTTTCTTTTAATGTATTATGAAGATAGAAAACACATGAACATTTTTATATTGGTTTAAATAACTATTAGGTATCATTACCATTGATAATAAAGTCGTTGAACAATGATCACATGACTAGTATAAATATACGGTTTTAACAAAATCTTTTCACATCGAAAAAGGAAGGGATGGCCTCGACCAATAGGATTATTCCCTTTGAAGCCCATATATCACATCATTTGAGATATTTATAATTTTTTGTTTTTTCTCTACACCAAGCCGAAGTCGAGATCCAATGAATTAGGCATGATAGAAACTATTTACGGGAGATGTTCAAGCTCATCAAGATCACGGCCCAAATCATTTTCACCAAACAACCCCAATAAAGCCCCAGCATCGTGCAGCATACTCTTAGGGAATATGATGGTGTAATAAAGAGATACGTAACAAGACCCTAGAATTATTATTATGTTCATTATTTTGGTATAGAATAAAAAATATACATTAATTTTATTATCGTTACATTGTAAACGGTTTTTAAAGCACAAATAATATTTTTAATTAATATTTAAATACAATTAAGAAATCGGTTTAGATGAATTCATGGATTTTTCAATTAAATAATATTTTAATAAAATATATTTACTAAAATATCTTTTATTAAAAATAAATCATTGTATAATTTTTATGAATACAATTATAATTTTTGTTATGGTTTGAAAACTGTTTTTTTTTCAAACCATCGAATTTTCAATAGATATCGGTTTTCATTTTAAAAGTGAAAATTCACATATTTATAAAATTACTTAGATAAAATTAATATTATTTTTGGATTCAGGATTTAGAAATTATCTAACCCTAAAATTTTCATAATTTTCTGAGACAGTTGAATTTTTGGGTAAAAATAAAATATCGTATAAATATATAATGTGTTTTATGACATCATAATGTCCCAAAAGTGTTGTAATAAAATACAATAAAATACATATTTGGACAATATATTTTTTACCATTAAATTAATTTTATTTTATATTTGTTTGATTAATTTTCAAATTCCGTAGTGGACCCTCGAAGAATTAAAAAATATTTTAACATTATAAAATGATTTCTTTGAGAGTGTGACTCACATCCACATAATAAATCCTAATATATTAATATGTTCAACCCTTGTCCATATAAAATAATTTTTTCCACTCTACTTTGGAAAACCCCATGGGAAAGCCCTAGGGTTGGATTGTGGTTTGTAAATTTAATTACATTGATTCCAAAACCTAAGTTTGTGAAATATTAATGAATTCCCTTCTCATTTACTATATAAACCCACCCATGATCCCACTGAAATTGACTAAAAATCATTGAATCACGTCCCATTTCTTCCCTACTCTCTCTAGAATCCCCCCAAGGCTTCCCAAGCTCTCAATATTTCCCTCTTCAAGCTCATGAAGTCACACACTCAAGTAAGGGATTCATTCCATTATCATTTTTATTCATGTTTTTTATGTTGTAATAGCATTTTACTTTCAATTAAAAATGTTGGGGTATGATTTTTAAACTCCCCATACATCATTAAATATGTTTTTATGAATATATACCACTTTATTTCTCCTTAATTCCTTCCATGTACACCTGTAACCATGATGAAATTTTGTAAGATATTTTCCTCTTCTTATTTCCATTCAAGTATTTCTCCCATATTGTGTATCTTAATCCCATTTCATATGTTGGGATATTATATTACATGATCCCGTTAATGTATAATTAATGTATAAATGATTATATACCTCTTTATCTCTCATAAACACAACATATGATTTTCTAAATCATGTTTTTATGCTGTTGAAATTGCACAGTGTTTTTCCAAGACAAGATCACCGTATAATGAATACCATACCCATTTCTTTATAAAGGGTATTCAGTTTTATGAACATATAAAAATTCAATGGTACATATATGTACATGTTTCACATTCCTTAATCTTGTAATAACTTATTACGTAGAAATATTCTATGTTATATGATCCATGTTCCACACTTATGCATGAAATGAAATGTTTATAAAGGGTGCCCCCTAATAGCACTCCATTGCATTGGGTAATGTTTAGTATCAAGACACTCCATGTGCAATGAGGGTTTACTAATGATAATTAATATGAAATTAGGGATTACTCATTCTAATTCATTTTCAATGAGGGTCTATTAATGCTAATCCATGTGTAATGATCCTTAGCTCATACTGTTATCATATTGTATGTTGTTCCCACATTTCCCAGTTATGATAATAACGTTATATTATGCATGTATTTTCATTTCTATATTGTGCTCCATTGATATTCATACTTCCTAACATGTACTGTCTTCATCATGTTATTCCTTTTTTACTCCCTTACAGGGCTTTATGGCTCAACATTTTCTTATGTATGTCCTTAGGTTATGACATTGAATGCTACGTACGAAGGAATGTTGTGGTCATGTAAAATAAGTTTTCAATAAAGATGTTTTATTTTATATCTTAAGTTGTAATGTAATGTTCCTAGTCCCCAAATACACTAGACCTATAAATATTTTAGGTTGTATTAAGTGAAACATTATGTTATAAATCATGTTTAAGTGTGTAATAAAGAGAAGGTTTGTTATATTTATCGTTGATTTTTTCAAGGATAGTATAGACATTCACTTACATGATTTCTTTTAGTCCCCTTGAAATATTCAAATTTCCAATGATCACTGGACATTGAATTTTCCTTAATTATCAATATAATTATTAATATATATTTCTATTGCCTAAACCGTATACCATTTTTTATACGATTCCTACATTGATAGTTATTTTATTATTTGGTAAATATTGATCAATTATTATTCTTTATTCAATACAAATATTTGATAATGAAAATTACTTATTTTGACTATTCGATATAAGGAATGAGCTTGATAGAAAATGATGTGTGGGGCCTATACTTTATATAGCCTATCAATTCATTGACATGTTATCAGAAAAAATATTAGATGCACAAATGAAATAGGTTTTTACCATAAGTTATAAACCATCTTGTGAATGTTTTTCACAGTATAGGTTTTCATGTGCCTCTAACATGACGTAAAATAATTAATCACTTCCCAGAATTATTTTCAATTCATCCATGTGATTTTGGGTCGATATATCTATGAATACATTAATTTTTTTGTTCTGTGATTAAATATATTTTTTTCAAATTCTTACATTCCCATATTGAATATTTTTTATTTTGTTATTTGAATGAAATGTGTTTCCAAATTTTACATTTCAATGTTTTTTATTCACTTATATATAATTATGTTTGTTACATGGTATGTGTGTTCAGATCTTTACCATGACATAATTATTATTCAAATTAATTAATTATTCCTTACACTATGATTTTCACTTAATGAACATTTCAGATCATACTTATTGTATTTACCTTCCCTCATAATCCAATAATCATACTAATATGGATATGCAGGGACACACTAGATGGAGTAATGTTACCCTCAAAAGAACAAAATATGTTGTAGTTAATTTTTTCAATTGTAATACAAGACTAATGTATGTATCTAGTTTATCAAGAATACTAAACTCTTCAATCCCTCAGGGTTTTATTCTTTGTAATCATTCCAATGTAATGGTTGTAGACATGGACACTATGTTTCTAGGGTTGGGTCACTACATTTATAATTTGAAACCCATTATTCACCACCAACCATGACTATTTTTTCTAGAATATTACATGTCAAAATATTATTTTATGATCATTATTTTGTGTTATTTATTATCATGTCTATTTCATTTAGAGGTATCCTTATGGAATGTTTCTATATTACATGACTAAAAAAGATACCCTATATAATATTTACACTAGACATAAATAAAAGAGGTCGATGAAATAAATAAATTCTTATTGGATATATAGATTATAAACATTTATTTATGAATAAATTATGTATAGTTATCATGGGATATTTTTTAGAAATTAATAAGTGACATGTGTCTCTATCTAGTTTGTAGGAGAGCTATGAGTTTTTAAGATATATATGTTGATAATATTGAGAAATAAATTTTATATCTTACAATATTATTGTGACTATGGAATTTAATTTCTTAAAGTAATAATTAAAATAAAACCCATTTTATAGTGAACATGATATAAAAATTTTATACATGGGTTTTGGAAATGACTTCATAGTACATATTTTAAAAATGTACTAAATAATATAAGTTGAAAAAAATCATAGTAATGTTTTTGTTGGCAGATAATCCTTCCAATAGAACATACACGAGCATAGGAAGATGTTATAGAGATTGAAATAATTTCACAAGATTAAAATATATGAATTCATCTTATATTCCATCATATGCATTGAAATATGTTATTACTAAAATATCATTCATAATTGGTGAGTATAAAACATATCCAAAAAAATTAATTGAATTACAGTCAGAACAATCCAAAAGTGCATTGAAATTTAAAACTCGATGAGTTCATTGTGTCTGGAGAAGTGAGAATATAAGTCAAAAATGTAATTGAACCCTTATATATCTTTTGTTCATTTTGATCGAGAATTATTGAAATGAATATGGTAATATTCGTGAAAATACTATTACATCTAGTGGTTTCCATATTTATAATATGTGAGTATGTTTTATATTTTGATACAGCTTGAGAAGGGTTTTAGAAACATCATTTTCTTGATTTTGGGTTATACCAAAAGAAACATATTGATCATTATATGACAAGTGTTGACTACGGTTTAATTTAGGATCTTAGGATTCTGACATAAGAACAAGATGTGGATACTCGATTATATCACTACTTGAGGGATTTTCCCAAGAGAATAATGTTTCAGTGAACTAATTTACCAAAAAACCATATATATTTACCAAACCATGCAATGAAAATATGGTATTATAATTCGTTTTTCCATACTTAGTAGAATCGTTTTTCATGTGAGGAAAAATCACTCATTAGTAGTTGGATCTAGTGCAAGTTGGACTTGGATCGATTCGGTTACCAAAAAGAAACATCATTGTACATTATATTACATATATATCAAATAAAGTGACTTTTAATATTAATATCTTATCATGTATTGTTTTTTATTCTAATTAACATCTATGTGATAACATCCTAGAGTATTTGTTTCATTGATAAGGTCATATCAGTTTGCCGCTATGATGAGAACCTTGAAATGATGTGATGATATTCTTACAAGTAATTATACGGTTAGAAAATATATTGTGATAAGGAACATAGCATATAGACCATCATGTGTGAGTATATGTAAATATACGATACTTATATGGATGAATGTTTCACTTAGTAATCTCTAAAATTGGAGACAATGGGAATAGACTCTTAATGGGTAATTCCACTTGTTTTTGTGTAATCAAAAATTATTATCCTATAACATCTGTAATATTCCTTATATTTTATTATTATTATTAATACATTTTACAACTTTAAAACATCAATGCATTTTATTGAACATGATGATAAGAGTTAATTGAGAAGTTGGGTATGTTGGGAGTGTGATGAGAGACATCTTATTAATGAATATGTTTAGGAAGTATTTGTCCATTCCAACATTATGGATGTTGATTAATCATCCATTTAATTGAAATATTACTCTTTCACAAATTCCATTTCCACTATTAATGATGTATATTTTATATTTTCAATGAAAGATGTATTGAACATATTGGTTGATGACACTGATGTGTAACATATTTCATGTGATATTGAGATGAAGGGATTATATTACATAAGGATTTTTCATATGTGGTGTCATCATTGTGAAATTAAGTTCTTTCTATTGGTTTCCCTGACCAATTTTAATATTTTAATAGTGGAAATTAGTTATTCCTTCCAAATGACAACGAGAAAGAATCTTATAGGGCTAGATACTAAGATTTTTTGTTGATCTCGATTAAATTAAAATTTAATTTAGTTAATGGAATAAATATTATACTCAAGACTAAGGAATAATTTTATTTATGTTTTATTGATTTTATATATTAAATATATATGTATTCACTATATTGTGAATAAAATACAACTTTTACTTTATTTAATATTTTATAAATATTTATTTAGATTATTGTGGATTGAAATATTTTTTTATGAATAAAATATTTATTGGGTTATTTAATAAATACCAAGAATAATGAATGGTCAAAGTCCATGTCAATTAATAAATATTAATTTTATATCTTGTAAAACTTATTTATCATATCATAAGTTAGCACAAGAAATAAAATAATAATTTTATTTTCATTATATGAAAAAAATATTATTATATTATTTAAGGAAAAATAAACAATAAAATAATATGTGAATCCAAATCATAGATCATTAAATATTTGGTTATGTTTATTTTGTAGGGTTGATCAGAAATTGAGGATATAGAATCATTGTTCACAACCAACTTCTTGCCTATATATATATATATATATATTGAATTCATCCTCTCCTCCTCTCAAGAATGATAATAACTCCTTCAAGCCTAACCGATCATGAATATATCATGACGATCAAAAAAATAGAATTGATTCATTTTACTATAACTTAGAGATCCATTTGTGTTTATTAGAGATCAATAGAGCATGTGTGGATCACCACTAGTAGGATTCTATACTTATATCCTTACAATGCAATGAATGTAATCTAGTAATGGTTTTTTGGATGATCAACATCATTATAAAAGTATAATCCTATATCCGAGTATTCATTTTTTATTAATCATAAATAAATTGATTATAAATTTAATTTTAAAGATACTCACTTGAGGTTTTTGGAAATTAAATATTAACCAAAGTAACACCCATGAAAGCCACTTCTACTACAGCAGGAAACATTAAATTTAGAGTATAAAAGATGTTTGTTTTAAAAAACACAAGTAAAACTCTATTATTTATGTTACCAAACAAAATAACATAAAATACATCATCAAAACCATCTATAAATTTTTTCCATTACAAATTATAAATAAAAAAAGTAAAACTCAAGTCCAATAGCTAGGAAAAGGGAAAATTCTATATTTTAAGAGACACCTACCTCAGGAGTGACAAAACTTTGTATCCATTATTAAATTTATAGGGAGTGGATAATGAGAATCATCAATTACATAAATATCAAAGAGATTAATCAAAACTACAAACTAAACCCTACCTTCATACCTAGATTTTTATTAGGTTTAGGGTGACAATAAGGAAATATAATAACAATATATTAGTTTAAGAGGGGATGGAATCAATAGGAATCAAGATTTTATCTTCAATAATACCCCCAATCCTAAAAATATTCATCAAAAAATCCTAGTGTGAGGGAACCCACAGTTTATAGAGGAAATGGGTAATGAAAGGGAGGATATATAAAGAGTAATAAGGTTAATATTCCGTAGGTTCATAAGTTAAATTTCATAATTTATAATGTTTTTGGTAGATCAAACTATTGTGATACATAGTTTTTCAAACCATGCTCCAACAATTCCACCAAATTCCCCATAAAACAATATATCAAAAAATTACCGGGATAGTCCCACACGGATATTAAAACTATACAAAGACCATGAATAATGAATTTAGAGTCCCTCATCCCATTCCACATAATTAGGTGAATGGTTAATAGTAACTATGTACTAACCATTCTTATTATATTGGAATATAAAAATTATAGTTTTCTACCCCAAACTCCCTAAAAAATCCAAACACATAGAATAAAATAAATAATCAAGAAACATATATACCAGTGATGTGAAAGGTGTAAAAATTCCACCACCACCATGACACTTTATTTTACTATAATGTCATCATGGACTATATATTGAAAAATAAGGTTCCACCACTCTCTTACCAAGTCCTCTATCTCTAATGTCTCATGGTTTTATTGACAATACAACCATGAAATATGAATTTGGGTAATCAATTTACTTCATTTTATCATGAAATTATGATTCATAATGAATGCATATTCATCAACCATAAAGGTGTTAGGTTCCAAGTCCATACCTTCCAACTATACTATATGAGATGGTAATGAATAGTACTTCATCAAATGGGAGACATGGAAGACATCATAAATAATGGTCATATGAGATAGAATGTCTAATTAGTATGAAACCTTCCTGATAGTCTCCATAATCTCAAAAGGCCCAACATAAAAAAGCATCACCTTACATTTCGTTCCCAAATGATGATACCCTATCCAAGTAGAATAATTATGAAACATTTGATCCATAATTTAACACTCCAGTTAATAGTGAAGACAGCCAAAGTAAGATTTCTGTTTACATTGAGTCATTTTCAAACTCTTCAGAATAATTTGGGTGATTCTAATTTTCTATTAAACAATACCTTATCCTTATAATGGCCTTTTAACTAGCGTAGACCAACATAGATGGGACCATACATATATGGATTAAAAATGATACTTATTTATTGAATATTGGTAGTTATTTTTATTTTATGAATTATCCAATGTTAAATTTTTCTCTCCTGAGAATCAAAAGTTACGGACCCATGTATGGTTTATATGCTCTAAAATATGGATATCCCACTCCATATGACCATCAGTATGTAGATGGTAGGTCCAAATGAATTTAAACAGGGAGCCCAAATCGTACTAAATCCCCTTATAGAAATAAGATTTCAAGAATGGTTCTTGGTTTGAAATGATTTTTAAATGAACATTAGGATGACATATAACATGTATGATAAAAAGACACCCAAGGTATTCCATTTTTATTGACTTTGTGATTTGAATAAAATTGGTGAAATTTTTGAACCATTCCATGACCACACATATAAAAAAAAATTCATCAGGATACCATAGTAATCTGATAATGAAATCCATAAATATATCATACCATTTCTATATCATGATAAAGTGAACTTCCAATTACCCAACAACCTTACTATACTTATAAAATTTGAAACTATGAAAAGTAGGTCATTAGAATACAAAATCTAGAACATCTTATTTCTATTCTGGCTACCACTATTAATGTTTTGGATCATATAACATCTTCATATCCACCGGGTTAATGGAATAGCTAGAGTGGTGAAAACCATGAATTACATCTTGTCTCAAATTTAAAGAAACTATAAACCACTTCTGAAAATGGATGGTGCAATTAGAAGACTAAGAAAAATCTACTGAGGTTTCTCCATCAATTATGATTCCTATAATTGGTTGACAATCATGGTCTTGTTTCTTCCAAAGGAGAATATCATCATCATGATAGGATTAGTCACATACTAGTTAAGAGAACCCATTCACCCTCCTATTTTATTTCTAAATGATGCTTATCAATCATGCCCATTAAGACCAATTCTTCCTCAAACTATTTAAATTTAGGAGTTCGTAATTTTTTTTCACTGCATTAACTACTAGGATCCCCATTCTGAGAGTGTAGTCCAACTAAAATTAAAAAAAAATAGGTACACTACCCATAACTTTTGTCTAATATTTTGATATATCTGTTTAATGATGTACTATATATTGTTTTTATTCATAATAAACAATGTACTTGTCCCCCTAATAGTTAGTGGAACTACTCCTTCAAAGCATCACTAGTAAAAAAAATATTTTATATGAAAATTTATAGCAATTGTTATTTATAATCAATGTTATAAATTGATGATAAAATGACCGAGGTAAAAACCTATGTCAGCAAGTTTTTTACATTAGTTATGTGATAACCAGTGTATGAAACATGATTTTTTAGACCCATTATAATATAATTATTGTAAAACACCTTTAAAATATGGAAAATTTCATCCATGTTTTGATTTTTTAGTTGTGTGTAGTATTTCTCTCTAAGAACCTAATTTTATTCTCATGAAACTCTGGTCCAAATAGAGATCCATTTTTCATCCTCACCAATTCCATCTTTTTTACTTTATCACTCACTGGAATCCTTGTTTCCACCCTCAATCGCTTATATTATCGTCATTGCATACTTCACCACCAACCTCAAACATGCACCTCTATCCTCTAATTTATTTTATTGTATAGTTTTTATTGATTGTTTGAATTTTTCATTTCCATTATGGTATATTTAATTTAGTGATTGATTTTTTAATGAATATATTATATCCTAATATAAATGTGCATATATATAAATATATCATATGATAATTTGTTAAAATATTGATATATTTATATATGGTTCAGTGTTTTGGTCTTTTGGTTACTTTTACTATGATGGAAAAATATCAAGATTTAATAGTTATATATCATTAAATATTGAAAACTTGGGATCATCATTTCCTTTCATCTTCTTGGATATAAAATTCATGTTTAGATTAATTTTTTTTAATTTAATTTCACTTCCACATCATGGATTACCATGAGGAGATTGGTTTTAGTTGTATAGTTCTCCCACATAACATAAAAGCAGATCATCTCAATGATTTAAATGAATTTTTTATTACATTATATGTGATTTTATTTTTTAATTTATCTTGAATAAAAAATCAATAATGTAAGAATATTTTATGACACCTTAATCTAAAAAAATATTCATGGTATAAATTTTTGTTCACCCAATGGACCAATACCCACAGCTATCCTTTTTCACATCATTTAAAGGTAAATAAACGTGACCTATCCAACAAGTTCCATTAACTCTACTATATATTGGCATGGAAGAATTTATAGTTTCTTATTATAAGAATCATACACTATGATAAATTTTAAAATCATTTCAAACATTATATAATGATATTTTTTTATATTATTATAATATTAAATATATATTATTACCAAATTATATAATAATGATATTGGAAAATTATATTTTATTATTATTCAACATTTTAAAAATAATTATTAACATATGTTCCAAAATATATTAATTTTTTCAATTTTCTGATATATTATAATAAAATAAGTCTAAATTGATACTCATATTTCTGAATTTTGGAGAATATCATTTATTTAAGAATAGTATTGTGTATTGTTTTTTATTTTTTATTTAATATTAAATTTTAAATTAAATTTCATTATAGGGTAACTAATATTCAATGCTTGAATTTTCTAATATATGATAATGAGTTTTAGTTGGATTAACATAGGAAAATTAATTGATGAATATGAGAAATGACCATATTCTTTTTTGGATTTTTTCAAACCAAATATATCAAACATTGACCTATATTTTTATCCTTGGTTAAAATGTTCAAATATGAAAAATATGGAAAGTTTATAAACAAAATATTATTTCATTTTTTATGGTTTTAATTGTAGTTATAGTAATTATAGTTTTCATAGTGAAATGTGATATAATTCAAGAACTAGTGATGATTGATATTTTTAAAATGGAAATCTAGTCAAATTAATGAAATGATTCATGATATTAAAGTGAAAGAAATTGAGAATACACCATTTATTGAGAACATGAAGAGTAAAGATGAAAATACAATGTATCATGGTTGGAAAAAAATCATAGTTATATAATAATTCTCTGATTGTGGAAATTTAAATTTGAGAATGGATAGAGTGATAAGAGTTTTACTGAATTTCTAATATTATTTAATGGAATGATTTCTGAAGAAGATAATCATAAAGTTCAAATTATAATGAAAACGATATAATTCTAGATAGAACTGGGGCACAATATGATGACTTCATTCCTTACGGACTATGTGTTATAGTAGAAGAGATATGATAGTATTTTATAGTGTCGTAAATGTCGGATATCATAGTATATATTGAATGAAAATTAAAAATATTCTTCTACTAAGTACCAAGAATCAAATTACAGTAATCTAGTATATTTCAATAATTCCTCATCAAAAATGTTTATTTTCAAATTCAAATGATGAATAAATGTAATTATATCATGCGAGTGAGTGAGTATCGAATGGAAAATTTTTCCATTGAGATGATTTTCCATGGTGGAAAAAATCTCATCAATAATATCTTAAATTTCAAAATAAAATATCATACTTGGGATATTCATATGTTGAATGAATCCTTATAGAATGTTTAATATAAAAAAAATTATATCTATTTTTTTGATAATTTTGAACTTATATCCAAAATTTTGTATGAGGTCGAAATATATCATATTCATCTTCATGATTTCTTGACCAAAACAACCTGAAAACAATATTGATGTTTAATTCTAAAAATTAATTAATGCTTTGAAATACTTATAGGTGGAAGGTATCGATGATTCTATTTCTTAAAAAAACATGTATTTCCAATTATAAATAATGATTATGTTTACTCTAAATGAATTTATAGTATATGGAAATTTTTTTGGATACAATGCTAAGCTGATAAATCTTGTCCAATTTTTTAAGAAGGAACTTTATTTTTTCAACTACAATATGAGGGTATAATAGTCTATATTGTTGATTTATTTTTTCCCTATAGATCATTATTATATAATATTATAATATAGATTAAGTGGTTCAAAAAATATAACATCACTCTATTTACTTTGATACCTTATCAATATTTTGAGGCATAAAGAAACATTGATTTCATCTTTGGAAAGATACAATGACTTGGGAATGAAAAATATATATAGAATAAATTATCCTTATTTTTTATCTTCCATATTGAGGATATAATAAGATCAAACATAACATTAATGTGATGTATATTGAGAATAATATCTATAATAGTTTAATTGGAACATTTTTAGATATGAATGCTGATATGATAGATGGTTTGAATGAAATATTGGAATTACTATCAATAGGAATACCTTGGGGGTTGGATACCACTCTTAATGGAAACAAACATAAGGGCCTCTACATTTTCATACATTATCTAAGAGGAAAAAGGATCTTTTTTTAATTAATCCTTGGTATTAGAGTGCCTTAAGTATATTCTTAAAATATATAAAATGTTGTGTCACTAATATATTTGATTTTAACAAGTATGAAATATGGTGACTATCATGTTATGATTCAATAACCCTATAAGATTCATTGAATGGAACACTACACATATATTTTAGAATGACTATAATTATGGTGTGTTATTTTTACAATTCCATTTTAAATAAATTGATGGATTTAAATTCATATATCAATTTATGGAATGATGTAGTTTATATACATTATCAACTAGAAATGTACTTTCCCCCCTTTTTTAGAATTTCATGGTGTATTTAATTGTTTATTTGTTGTGAAAAATAAGGATTTTGGTATTTTATATATATGTTAGATGAATTCTTTTGACAGTTATATAAAGATATTAAAGGGGTATGTTAATAATATATATCAACTAGAATTATCCATTTTTGAGAAGTATATTTTAGAGGAGGTTTTCATGTTCTAAATATAATATTTGTCCACAATATATCATGTCACTCTACCTATATCTTATCATGGATGAGTCATTTTTTAGGGAAATGGGATTTATTTATTGAAAATAATGTAATGAAAATGTGAGAATTGAGGGTAAATTTATATATCTTGAATTAAATACATAATGATCATCCATATATAACATTTTCTATTAATATGATAGAATACTTTTATTCTAAGAAGAAAGATATATTGGTATTAAATGAGCAAAAAAATTATTTTTAACATTGTTTAAAGAGAAAATTCATGGTAAATTGAAAGATTCAAAACATTGAGATGGTTAGCTGGTGGCCCATGTTTAAATTTGATAACATTGTCTGAGTAGAACATATATTGATATTTATTTCATACCAATGATCGGGAAAACATGTGGGTAGTTCAAAATAGTATTGTATTGGTGTTTTCTAATGAAATTTATTTTTTAAGTTCAAAAACCCAATCTTAATGTAACACCCCGAGATTTTATGAAAAATATTCATTTTAATTTCATTAATGTCTTGTGATGTACGCTACACCAAAAGGATCTTGCACAACATGCATCCTTGACTTTCCTTGCATTACACGCAATCGCGACCTTCCTCGATAGTGTGTGTAGTACGCAATACCGAGTTTCACTAAATGAGATATTATTATAATATTACTATGAACAAGCCATTATCCATAGTGATACCCACTTTTTAAAATTTTATAAATTTTATCTCTCAAAATGGACTTCATTTTTGGATTCGAAGTATCGAATTTAGCCTAAGGTGAAATTTTGGTACTTTTTGGATAACTTTCATATTTTGATGAATAGTAAAAATTATTAAATTTTAATTAAAAACATCTTTTTAATCAAAATAATTAATAGTGATAAATTATTAATTTGAGTGGTTTCAAATTATATTTAGAATATATTTTTACAATTTAATATAATATTTTTCATTAGATGTAATTTCACATTTAAACCAGACATAAACAAGTGTCAATCTTTTGATAGTTATTATCTTTTAAAAACACGCTATTTGTTTTGACGACGGGAATTAATTTTTAAATTAGTTAATTTAACTGATATGTATTGAATTTGGTAAAATAAACATCATTTTTTTAATTCATAGTATCAAATATAGCTTAGGCCTAATTTTTGGTATTTTTCTGGAAACTTTCATTTTTTGATGAATAGTGAAACCACTAAGTGGTAGTTAAAAAAATGAATTTTACATAAAACATAATTTTACCGCTTCTATGAGTGGAATTTCAAAAATCAGATAGACACGGTTGATGTCAGTAAATAAAATGTTGTTCAATGAGATGAAAATAATTTTTGGTGAATAGTAACTTTTTACTTTTTTTACCACGGTTAAAAGTAAATAGGGTAATTAAGGGTAAAAATGATATTATTATTACCCTAAAACATGTCCTAATTCTATTGGATAAGTGTAATTCGACCAAAAACAACATGAGGAATAAAATATGACCATTTAGGCCCACTTGGATTAGATTGGGGCATTTATTATTAATTTATTTAAAGAAGGGTTAAAATAGTTAAAATCAATGTTTAATAAGTAAAGCATTTGTAATATAGGGTTATACATAAGATAAATTCGACTGTAAATATTCATTATAAAGATAAAAATATTTCCTAAATAATGATATTTTATTTGTAATTTTTAGACATTAAATAATTTAATTTATTTATGACACAATAATGATGTAGTAATTATCTTATTAATTAAATATTGACATAACTGAAGCTATAAATACACAAATAAATGTAATTTGCGGCTTTTTATGAATTCCACTAATTTTATAGGTTAATATGACATGTTAGTATTGATGTAATTAACGTTTTTCGAACTAATCATTCTGTTATGATTTTCACAAAAATCAATTAACAAATAGTGTCAAATTGACATAAAATAGTTTTTAAAACAAATATTATATTAGTAATTGTTATGTTATTCCTAAAAATCTACAGTTCGGAAAAATGATATAGATAAGTTTATATATATTAATAATAAACAACTTGGGGTTAGTTTGGCTTGTTATAGTTAGTTTATTAACCTTCTAGTGTAAGAACATCAGAAGACACGGTAAAAGTAAAATTATTTAACTTAATGTTAAATCTAAATGATAAGGTTAAAATAGGAACCCAAACTTGTATAAATTCTATTGGATGAGAGGATTTAGACCCATACCCACCTTATCTTCTAAATAAATCAATTTGGATATATTTAAAACAGAATTTGGCTTTATAATAAAATAATATTTTTAGTTTTTCTGAAGGAGCCCCTCTCCTCCCTTATAAAAGGGAACCTCCTCCCTCTCTTCCTCACACCACTTTGAGCCTTCAAGCTCGGCCAAACCCTGAAAAATTCTCTTCTCCACTTCCCTATAAACATCCCATTGGTCCTGGTCTTCTTAAAAGACGAATTTTAGTTCCCTAAAAGGAGGAATCAAAGAGGTGCTTCAAAGAAGAGGTAATATCTGTTACCGATTCTTTCAACTTTATTTCTTCTTCCACTTCTACTTATTAGGTTGTTTCATTATGAAGTAATAACATCAGTATCACTAATATACTAATATGTTATTATAAGTATGAAACAACCCTATTTCGCCATCTATCAATCCTACGGAAAACGAAATCACCGCGAGTGCGTACGTACGGAATACCATCTCCACGTCGTGGCGTAATCTATTTTCCACCACCACCTTACTTGGATGGGTATAATGGTGTAAATAATAACTATATATGATTATTGAAAATTGATTTTAATTTTTAAATAGTATACATACACTCCAATACAATTCCATGTTCATGAGAACGATATCATCGCACGTGCGTACGTACGGACTACCGTCTCCACAACGCGATGAGATTCATTCTCCACGTTAACCATTCATGAATGATTATAAAGTATATATAATAAGTAATCATGAAATATATGACATAATAATGATACTGGATTTATGTTTATATAAATTTTTATCATCTACTTAATTCCATTCAACTCAATAAGGAAACGAAAACAGCGTTCATGCGTACGTACGGCCTACCGTCTCCATGAACGGTGTATTTCTTTCCATTTACTGATCTATTATATATATGGATATTCTGAATATATATTATATATAAATCATTTTTTACATTCTTTATTTAAGTAATCATGATCTAAGTAATCATATGAATAATTACAAGTTAAAACACGAATGACAAATGAGACGATTTTATCCAAAACGCTCTTTAACATGGAATTTACAAAAGAATGGGTAATATAAAGTCATATGTGAACCATATAAGATATCATAACAATGAGTATGATTCTGGAATAATTCAATGACATTATTTAAATCATTATACAGGAGGTTCGGACACTTATGAAGTAAATCGGACCTAAGGTAAGGGAAAATATCACAATCTCATTTTTATCCGAGATTGTTTATACTTTGGTATTTACTGGGGTGTATTTTATCATTCACATCCATGTTTACTCAATATGTAATATTATTTCCATCCACCTACAATTGTTTAAATCCAGTGTTACCCTTCGGTGATTTTTTATTAAAAGATATGAAAGGAATCTTTTGTCATTTTTCGTACGAGGTACTTTTTGACTTTTCTGACCAAAGTACGAGAAGAATGTTTTTTAACTAATACAGCATGAATGGATTTTCAAAACATTATTTCCATGAAGCTTACTTTACAAGTTTTCAAGTTTATTTTTAATCAACTTCTTTTAGTTTAGAATTGTATGACATGTTAAGAAAGGAAAAATGTTTTTGAAGTAGAAAGGATATTTTCCTCAAGAATGGAGTTCAAGTGTTTTATAAAAATTATTTTCCATATAAGATAATAAAGGGTTTTTTTTCTATCACTATTATTACATGGATTTGATTGTGTTGTGATGGAAATATTTTTATGAATTCCTTTACCTTATATGAATTGTTTTATGATGTCACGATGCTTAAAATTCCCATTTTTATTACTTGGGTTATGTTATGATGTATGGTTTATGATTTTGTGGCACACATAAGAATGGTATAATTATGAGATGGGTGGGACCTATATCTCCCTCCAATGCATTGGGTAAAGATTTTATATCTCATGATATAGACATGGCTGGAACGATAGGTTATACCGGTTCAGTGAAACAGGACTGAAACGAGGAGTGAACTCAGTTCAGAAATGGACTTTGTCCACTAAGATAGTATTGGCAATGAGTCTTGACTAATAAGAAATGATTATCTATGATTATGTGTGTATGCCACAAAGTTTCATGTTTTATGTTATGATTATTGGGATTCCATTTCACCACTATGATTTATCCCATGTTATGAAATTATGCTCTCTTTTGTAGGTTATGATTTCTAAAAGTTATGTTCTTATGAATATGATGTGATTGATATTTCTTTTTTTACCCTTAATGAGCATTTTAGCTCACCCTTTTGTATGTTTTATTTCCCCAGGTCAGGAAGAAGGATATTAAGTAGGATATGCCAAAAAGGGACTCTAGATATGATGAAATAAGTGGGAGGAAAAGTTGATGCTTTATGAACCAGTTGTTTATGTTTCCCAGTTGCTAATGAAAATATACATATACGGTCCTTTTGTGGTTTTGTTATATGGTGTAATAAGTATGCTTCAATTTTTAAGTATTAACAATGTATGTAAAGTACGGGTCGTTATAGTTGGTATCAGAGGAAAGGTTTAGTCAACCTTTGGAAACTAGGATGCGAGAACTTTAGTGACATCCCTAGAGATATTTCTAAGGTATGTCTAGGGATGTCCCTAAGGTTAAGTATAAATATAGGTTATAATCCAAGAATTGCACTAAAAATCTTAGAATTAAACCTAATATGTTAGATATTGAAGGTACTCCCCCTTTATTATGTTGTTTTTCCTAGTATGATTTTTGCCTCTCACACTATTCTTTTTGGGTTTTAGACGATGGCTGGAACCCGAAGGAACCGTGTTGATCAATGCAATGGAAAATGAAATGATTTTCCTCCTGAACAAACAAATGTTATGGGATATGGAGTGAAAAATCTTATTGCTATACATACGCAAGATATGAATCATTCTGGACTTCCAAATGAGCAGATAAGGGAACAATATTCTATTGAGTCCTTCATGAGGCAACGTCCACCATCTTTCAGTGGGTCTTCTGATCCACTTGTTGCTGAACAATGGATCAGTACCATTGAAAAGATATTTTCAGTTCTTCAATGTTATGAACATGATAAATTCATCTTAGCAGTATATCGTTTGGAAGGTGAAGTTGATCAATGGTGGAATCCTATCAAGAATACGAGGCAAAGATATGAAATTGAGTCCATGGAATGGGACGAGTTCAAGAACTTATTTTTCAATAAGTACTTCCCCCGTATTCTTCGAACAAAGATGGAGAAGGAGTTTCTTGAACTGAAGCAAAAGGATGATGAATCTGTTGGTATATACGAAGTGAATTTTACTAGGCTTGCAAGGTATGCATCTGGATTTATCATCCATCCTGAAAGTAATGTTGATCGATTCTTCAGTGGCTTAAAACCAAATCTTCGAAGGGCATTAGCTATATGAAACTTCAGTAGCAATGAAGAAATTGTGTGTTGTTCTATCAAGGTAGAAATGGAATTTGGTGTTACGTATCCATCTCATAGTTTTGACAAGAAAAGAAAGATGGAGTTCAAGGAGAAATCTCAGAATAATGGTGAAAAGAAGATGAATGTTTCCTTATGCTCAAAGTGTGGAAAGAAGCATGGTGGAGATTGTCTTAAAGGGACAAGTAAATGTTTAAAATGTGGAAAGGAAGTTCATCGGGAATTTTAATGCCGCAATGATGGGAAGAAGATGTATAATGATGCAAACAAAGGAAGGGATACACAGAATGAACCTACTACACACCAATGCTTCAAGTGCAAGGAAATGGGGAATTATGCTAATAAATGCCCTAATCCAAGGGTTAGTGATGATCAACATGAGAAACCACTTAAGGTAAAGGACAAAGGTAAGTCACATGCGATCACCATTGGCGATGTTGAGTATGACAACGATGTGGTGGAATGATTAAGTGTTTATGTAATGGGATTCCAAAATAATGTTGTATATAGTATCGTGGAATATTGGAATATTTATGTATTGGTCTATTGTGGTTTTCAATAATTTTATGGTACCGGTAACCATGGAATGTTATTGAGATATTTTTGGAAAAAAAGATAATATGCGCATAATGAAGGGAAATGAGAAAATGAAATATTTGACATTATTCATGAGCTCGTGATTGATATAAGGACTAAGTGATATCATTGTTTGAGTATATAGAATTTTGAGGATTTTGGTATGTGGAAAGTGTTAACTTTTAACTGCATTCATGTTTTCACTAAGGTTCAATGGGTATTCAAGAGAATACATGATTAAGGACTCTGAATGTTTGGAATGTGACTAATAAGACATATCTTATGATATATGGGGATCAACGATGGTATTAAATCTCTGGTAATCGTTTTCACTATATTATGAGAGTGGACTGTAGTATTATGGATAAGCTTAAAGATTGGAATGGATTATGTTGGACATAAGTTAGTATTGTTTAAGGATAGAAGATTTTTCTATATTATTAATGGGATGTTATAGTAATATAGTTTTAGAAAAGGACAACCTGCAGGACGGGCGACAGCCCATCGCATCGGACAAGGTCGTGGGAATCGAACCGAAAACCGAAGTACGACTGGCCTTTATCGCGTACCACTGGACTACAGGATGTCCCTGCTTAGTAGAAACTAGTTTTATTATATTAAGCAGTATGATATATGAAGTATAAGTCCATTTTAGGAACCATATATGATTAATCTCACTATAGATGGACTTATGTATTTTTTGATAACTTTTCTAACCATTTGTTTGAGATAGATATAATGACCCATCATTCTATCACATGATCTTCTAACACATCACAAATGACAAATTCAACTTCATTTCTTTAAGAGATGAAGTGGAGATTGTCCAAAGAACGACTAACGGTGAGACTATACCGAAATCACGAAAGTATTTCTTTTAATTCCAATTTCATCAACTTTAGGGAAATGATCTTGAAAACCAAAAATGTTGTCCTAGTGCTCTTATATCTGATGTATCAAATTGTACCTTAGATCGTCACATATTTATGGCTTTGTGATTGCTGGATTTTCCATAGCCATGTTCTCTACCACTCTCCATCAGAACATGATGGTTAGATTTCTCTTCCATATCCATATTTTCACCTATGTGGAAACCTAGTGATTAGTTTATTTGAGTAACCGTTACGTTTCATACTTTGTATTTAAAGATTGGTTTTGGTATTCCTTTTTATGATGTGGGTTTCTATGAAAGAAACTTTCGAATAGTAAACCATTTATAAACCCGACGAATTCGAGGGCGAAATTCATTTTAAGGGAGGTAGAATGTAACACCCCGAGATTTTATGAAAAATATTCTTTCTAATTTCAATAATGTCTTGTGTTGTACACTACACCAAAATGAGCTTTCACAACGCACATCCTTGACTTTCCTTGCACTACACGCAATCACGACCTTCCTCGATAGCGTGTGTAGTACGCAATACCGAGTTCCACTAAATGATATATTATTATAATATTATTATAAACTAGCTGTTATGAATAGTAATACCCACTTTTTAAAATTATAGAAATTTTATCTCTCAAAATGGACTTCATTTTTGGATTTGAAGTATCGAATTTAGCCTAAGGTGAAATTTTGGTACTTTTCGGATAACTTTCATATTCTGATGAATAGTGAAAATTATTAAATTTAAATTAAAAACAACTTTTTTAATCAAAATAATTAATAGTGATAAATTATTAATTTGAGTGGTTTTAAAGTATATTTAGAATATATTTTTACAATTTAATACAATATTTTTCATTGGATTTAATTTCACATTTAAACCAGACATAAACAAGTGTCAATCTTTTGATAGTTATTATCTTATAAAAACACGCTATTTGTTTTGACGACGGGAATTAATTTTTAAATTAGTTAATGTAACTGATATGTATTGAATTTGATAAAATAAACATCATTTTTGAATTCATAATATCAAATATAGCTTAGGCCTAATTTTTTGTATTTTTCTGGAAACTTTCATTTTTTGATGAATACTGAAACCACTAAGTGGTAGTTAAAAAAATGAATTTTTCATAAAACTTAATTTTACTTCTTCTGTGAGTGAAATTTGAAAACTCCGAGAGACACGGTTGATGTCAGTAAGTAAAATGTGATTCAATGAGTTGAAAATAATTTTTGGTGAATAGTAACTTTTTAATTTTTTTACCACCGTTAAAAGTAAATATGGTAATTAAGGGTAAAAATGATATTATTATTACCGTAAAACATGTCCTAATTCTATTGGATAAGTGTAATTCGACCAAAAACAACCTTAGTAATAAAATATGACCATTTAGGCCCACATGGATTAGATTGGGACATTTATTATTAATTTATTTAAAGAAGGGTTAAAATAGTTAAAATCAATGTTTAATAAGTAAATCATTTGTAATATAGGGTTATACATAAGATAAATTCGACTATAAATATTCATTAGAAAGCTAAAAAGATTTCATACATAATGATATTTTATTTGTAATTTTTAGACATTAAATAATTTAATTTATTTATGACACAAAGATGATGGAGTAATTATCTTATTAATGAAATATTGACATAACCGATGTTATAAACACCCAAATAAATGTAATTTGAGACTTTTTATGAATTCCACTAATTTTATAGGTTAATATGACATGTTAGTATTGATTTAATTAACCTTTTTCGAACTAATCATTCTGTTATAATTTTCAGAAAAATCAATTACCAAATAGTGTCAAAATTGACATAAAATAGTTTTTAAAACAAATATTATATTAGTAATTGTTATTTTATTCCTAAAAATCTGTGGTTCGGCCAAATGACATATCTAAGGTTATATATATTAATAATAAACAACTTGTGGTTCGTTTGTCTTGTTATAGTGAGTTTATTAACCTTATAGTGTAAGAACACAGGAAGACACGGTAAAAGTAAAATTATTTAACTTAATGTTAAATCTAAATGATAAGGTTTAAATAGGAACCTAAACTTGTCTAAATTCTTTTGGATGAGAGTATTTCGACCCATACCCACCTTATCTTCGAAATAAATCAATTTGGATCTATTTAAAACCGAATTTGGCTTTATAATAAAAAACTATTTTTAATTTTTCCAAAGGAGACCCTCTCCTCCCTTATAAAAGGGCACCTACTCCCTCTCTTCCTCACACCACATTGAGCCTTCAAGCTCGGCCAAACCCTGACAAATTATCCTCTCCACTTCCATAGAAACATCCTAGAGGTCTTTATCTTCTTAAAAGACCAATTTTAGTGCCCTAAAAGGAGGTATCAAAGAGGTGCTTCAAAGAAGAGGTAATATCCGTTACCGATTCTTTCAACTTTATTTCTTCTTCCACTTGTTCTTCTTAGGTTGTTTTATTATGAAGTAATAACATAAGTATCAATCATATACTGATATGTTATTATAATTATTAAACAACCCTATTTCACCATCTATCCATCCTATGGAAAAAGAAATCACCGTGCGTGCGTACGTACGGAATACCGTCTCCACGCCATGGTGTAATCTATTTTCCACCACCAACTTACGTGGATGGGTATAATTGCGTACATAATAACTATATATGATTATTTTAAAGTAATATTAATTCTGAAATAGTATACATACACTCCAATACAATTCCATGATCATGAGAATGATATCATCGCTCGTGCGTACGTACGGACTACCGTCTCCACGACGGGATGAGATTCATTCTCCACGTTAACCATTCATGAATGATTATAAAGTATATATAATAAGTAATCATGAAATATATGACATAATAATGATACTGTATTTATGTGTATATATATTTATGTCATCTACTTAATTCCATTCAACTCAATAAGGAAACGAAAACAGTTTTCATGCGTACATACGGCCTACCGTCTCCATGAACGGTGTATTTATTTCCATTTACTGATCTATTATATAGATGTATATTCTGAATATATATTATATATAAATCATGTTTTACATTCTAGATTTAAGTAATCATGATCTAAGTGATCATATAAATAATTACAAGTTAAAACACGAACGACAAATGAGACGATTTTACCCAAAACGCTCTTTAACAAGGAATTTACAAAAGAACGGGTAATATAAAGTTATAAGTGAACCATATATGATATCATAACAATGAGTATGATTCTGGAATAAGTCAAAGATATTATTTAAATCATTATACAGGAGGTTCGGACACTTACGAAGAAAATCGGACCTAAGGTAAGGGAAAATATCACAATCTCATTTTTATCCGAGATTGTTTATACTTTGGTATATACTGGGGTGTATTTTATCATCCACATCCATGTTTACTCAATATGTAATATTATTTCCATACACCTAAATTTTTTTAAATCCAGTGTTACACATCGGTGATTTTTTAGTAAAATATATGAAAGGAATCTTTTGTCGTTTTTCGTACGAGGTACTTTTTGAATTTTCCGACCAAAGTACGAGAAGAATGTTTTCTTAACTAATAAGTCATGAATGGATTTTTAAAAAATTATTTCCAAGAAGCTTACTTTACAAGTTTTCAAGTTAATTTTTAATCAACTTCTTTTAGTTTATAATTGTATGACATGTTAAGAAAGGAAATGTGTTTCTGAAGTAGAAAAGATATTTTCCTCAAGAATGGAGTTCAAGTGTTTTATCAGAATTATTTTCCATCTAAGATAATAAAGGGTTCTGTTTCTATCCCTATTATTACATGGATTTGATTATGTTGTGATGGAAATATTTTTATGAATTCCTTTACCTTATATTAATTGTTTTATGATGTCACGATGTTTAAGATTCCCATTTTTATTACATGGGTTATGCTATGATGTATGGTTTATGATTTTGTGGCACACATAATAATGGTATCATTATGAGATGCGTGGAACCTATATCTCCCTCCAATGCATTGGGTAAAGATTTTATATCTCAGGAGATAGACATGGCTGGAACGGTAGGTTATACCGGTTCAGTGAAACAGGACTAAAACGAGGAGTGAACTCGGTTCAGAAATGGACATTGTCCACTAAGATAGTCTTGGCAATGAGTCTTGACTAATAAGAAATGATTCTCTATGATTATGTGTGTATGACACAAAGTTTCATGTTTTATGTTATGATTATTGGGATTCCATTTCACCACTATGATTTATCCCATGTTATGAAATTATGCTCTCTTTTGCAGGTTAAGATTTCCAAAAGTTATGTTCTTATGAATGTGATGTGATTGATATTTATTTTTTTTACCCTTACTGAGAATTTGAGCTCACCCTTTTGTATGTTTTATTTTCCCAGGTCAGGAAGAAGTTTATTAAGTAGGATATGCCAAAAAGGGACTCTAGATATGATGAAATAAGTGGGAGGCAAAGTTTATGCTTTATGATCTAGTTGTTTATATTTCCCAGTTTCTAAAGACACTATACCTATACGGTCCTTTTGTGGTTTTGTTATATGTTGTAATAAGTATGCTTTAATTTTGAAGTATTAACAATGTATGTAAAGTATGGGTTGTTATACTTAATCTCAGGTGTATATTATATTGTTATTTAAAAAATATAACAGATTTATTACATAAATGTTTGAGTTCTTGTGTTTAACTACAAATGGGTTGTTTTTTATAATAGTGTTAAACATAAAGACTTCAACAAGAAACTATTAAACATATATATATATATATATCAGAATACATATATTACAATTTTATAATGAAAACAATGTAAATTAAATGTTTTATGTTTTTGTTCCAACAAATGTTCCATGGTCTATCATTTTGTTAGGTAAAAAGGTATATTATGGTGATGAAATACATGTTGATGTTGATTAATTATGAGGAATCACTATTAATTTAGAAATATTATTAGAGAATAATAGTAAACACATCATAGAAACTGTTTGGTTCATATAGAATGATCAGTAGGAAAGAATATGACAAAATTTTCCTTCATTAATATCCAAATATTATTGGTAATATGTATTTATTTACAATTCAACTTGTCAGAATTTAATTTTTTTATTCAATTTTTTATTTTATTTTATTCACTTAAAAAACTTATTTTAAAAAATATCATAAATTTATTATTTCTTTTACACTATATGAAGTTAAAGAAATTTCCAAAGACTCTAAAACAATATAAGTAAATTTCACGATACCCTAAATAAACATATGGAAATTTCTATCTACCAAGTAGAAACATATGAAAGTTTTTACCAAACCTAATAAAAATTAGAGAAATTTCTAATCAAACTATAGAAAGTTAAGTAAATTTCCATGTATGAATAAAAAATTAATTAAATTAATTATTTCCTTATAATAACTTGTGAAAATTCCCATAATTCATCATAACCATTAAAATAATCCTAAAATCATTCAAAAGCATTCCAAACTATAAATCAACATAAAATTAATCTTATTCATTTATTAATGTAAAAAATTAAACCTCCAACTATGAAAAAGTATTAAAATTCAAAAGTTTGACCAATGGTTAGATCCAAATTACTAATTTTACATATCATGAATTATAAAATTTAAAACCATAATGAAAAATAAAATGATTTTGTTTTTTGTATAATGTAATTTTTTGATTTAAATTTATATGTATCAATTTTATTTTTATACTATTTTTCTTCGGTTTTAGTTTATTATATCTATATAATTAGATATATTATAAATATTGTCATCATTTTAGTCATATTTTTGTAACAACATTATCAAATATCAGTAAGAAATTTTCTTTTTTAGTTTAGTTTTTTTGGATCATTTGTTAATTTTATTTTAATTTTTTATATATCCATTAGAATTGTATATTCATATTCAATTTTTTGGTTAATTTGATTTATATGATAATTTCAAATAAAATTTTTGAGTAACCTAGATCTTTGGGGGGTAACCTATACATACTTTTAATGAGGATCATCCTCATCCTTCTTCACAACATGCATTTACTTCTATCGGTAATGAGAAGGGATTGAGGGTTGGTAAACACGGTAGCACACATTTACCTAGATTATCACATTATCATAGCCATAATTAGAGTATATAAGTTTATTTTTATGATAGTATAAATCTTAGGGGTTGAATTTTCAATAAACATATTTTTTTATTATGTTAAAAGATCAATAAAATGTAGTAATTTGGATTTCTAATTGGAGATGTGTTGAAAAGACGCCACTAGTACAGTTATGGGAGACTATTTTGGTATGACCATTATATATTTTTCCATCATTAAGTTTTTTTACTAATATATGTTATATTTTCTTTTTAAACATATGAAATATGATATATATAACACCATAGAATTCATTGAATTTATTTTAACTTTTTCAATTTGAAAATATAGGGATTTCCAATTAATCTTCACATTAGATTTCATATTTATTGAAATAAAATATGAAAATACATGTAATATATATCATTTTATAGATACATTTTAATGAATGTAGTTTATTGAGTGGATATATTATTAATCATTTTTGGTATTATCAATGTTAGATTTTAGATATTTTTTTATAAAAATGATCATACTAATAAATTTTTCCCCATAATCAATATTAACTAAGGTGATCTCATTTGAAGATCCAATATTGTAACAAAATTATTCAATATTTAACTCATAGAGTTAGAAGAGAAAGTTATTGCTAAAAAATTTGATAAATTGAAGACCAATCTTTTGGAATCATAGAGATTGACCCTCGTCCACCTAGACAGAAATGAAAAATAGAAGAGGTACCAAATGATAAAAAGTGGAAAAAATTACAGAATAGTGTGAGGTAATGTATGAGAGGAATATGAGAAGTTATTTAAGTTCTTTTAGCTTCTTAAATTTTGTGATTCACAAACATATTTTTAAGATATTCTATATAGGATGTCCTTGAGGAGATTATAACACATGAATACTTTTTACCTAAGGGTTGAAATGATATTTTAATTACATAATTTGGGAAACTGAAAAACTAGTGTAATGAATGAGGATATGTGGTGGGTGTATCAATGAAAAAATTGATTAGTTGTTGTGGAACCTTCTCTAGGGGGATATATAAATAAATAAATAGAATATTATGAGGATAAAATTATTAATATGGGTGATATGATTTATTAAAGGATTATAGATTTAGTATAATCAATGTTTACTTACATGTAGATACAATTTTATGTAACATATCCCACTCCACCTTCACCTTCTGATCTCACTCCTCCCCTTATATATCAAACTCCTAAATCTCTCCCTCCACAGTTTACCATATCATATAATTTATATATTGAGGATTCTTAATATCATATTTTATCATATATGATCATATA
Organism: Viscum album; assembly: GCA_963277665.1. NCBI lineage: Eukaryota > Viridiplantae > Streptophyta > Magnoliopsida > Santalales > Viscaceae > Viscum > Viscum album. Next base: position 1,934,233,584 of record OY728152.1, read on the forward strand.
TTATACCGGAAATTCCATATATTGTTAATATATTTAGATAAATATATTTATGGTAATAGTGTAGAATTTTATAGATGTATTAGAAAGAGTATAATTCCCTACAGATAAGGTTTCAACAGTTGGGTATAGTGTCATACATTTTTTACTTTGTATACCATGACTTATTTGAAAACTTACCACTAAGGTGTATATAAATTATATCAATTATTTTATATTAGTGTTAATTATTTTTAAATATATATATATATATGTTTATATATTATATCAACACATTGAATGTAATGAAATGTTTAATGGAAAATAACATGTTCAGTCCTGTTCGACTCTATATATGTCTTTTTCTAAAGAGATTTAAAATTTATCAAAATATTCATGTTTTTCAAAAACAATTATGAGTTTTTAATACAAACTGAAATTACTAGTGATGATATAAATGTGATAGCTTTATTTACTGATATCATATAATTTGTAAATAAAGAGATGTTGGGTGTTAACATCATTTAATTTTGTTCCATGTAAGTCAATTATAATATTTATTTCAATTATATCAAATGGGTTAATCATAATACTTATGTATAATTTTTATCAAGTATGTTCATAAACATTGTACTCAATATGATACAACATCATTATATACATTATTTGAACCAATATTTATTCATATAAAAATTAATGTAATTAAGGATTGATATAGAGTAGTATATATATATATATATGAATTATTTTAGAATTATGAAATTTAGAGTTGGATTATTATTTATTTTGATGGGTATGAAAAATATATTTCATGATGTGTTATTTATCCTTATTTAAAAAACACTAAAATTATATTATTATTTTATATTATCTGACATTTGACGTTGTGTTTTTTTATCATAAGAGTACTTAACATACTGGTTATCCTTCATTAATAGAGACATGCTATTAAAATTAAATGAATTATTAGATACATAATTTTTATTATTTAAATACTTGTATTTTGCAATATCTTTTAATTTTAAATCCTTATATATCAATTTAAAATAATACATGAAATTATTATAGAACAAATATATGAAAATTAAAAGGAAATATCAAATATGTTTGTGTATAGGTGAGTTTATTTGTAATTAATACAATATGGATCAAATACATAAAATCTTATTTTCAATTGAAAAAATTGAAACAAAAATTTCATTGGAAATAAGGAATAAATGATTTGGGGTATAATGTTAGGAAATTTGTGTTTATAATTATTTTAGCCAGGATAAATAAAAAATTCAATAAGGTTAGAGTTTATTATAACATTTCCTTTTATATTCCTTATAAATATATTAATAATTTATTTTGATTAATTTTATTTCAATTTTTATATTTTGGTATCTCTGAAATTTATATTTGACAATTGATAATTAATTTATGAATATGAGTGGATTTTTTAAGTATGATTCTATTATAGTTTATTTTTAATATTTATTTTGAATTTCAAATTTCAAATTTTATAAATATAATTTGAAAATAGTTGTGTTTTAAATTTTATTTTTAGAAATGTATATATGTGTTTTTATTTTACCATTATTGTTTATGTTTTTTCTATTTTAATCTTCGTATACTCCACAAATATAATTGTGTACTTATTTAAAACCCAATAATTGTTTACATCTTTTATTTAAAAATTGATGTCAAGTATTCAACAACTGTTATTTTATTAAAACGATGTGAAAAACATTTTTGTATGTCAGTTTTTGAAAAATGGATGTGAAAATATCATCCACTACTTTATTTTAATGTTTTTTTACAATAATAATTATTATAACAGATGTGAAAATCAATTTTTTACATCGATTAAAATCATTGTTTTAAAAAACACATTTACAACATCCCTTGTATTGACATATCTATTTAATCGATATTAAAAACATCAAACCTAATAATTAAAACACTATTTTATAATAGTGAATGAATTATTACAACAAATTCAATATGTTGAGTTGTTTAGTTCCATTAATTAAGGAACAATTTACATGGTCCATAGGATGACACATGGTCATCTTGCATCAATACACAGCCCACCCTCTTGTTTGAATCATTATATTAGAAAATGGAACCTATGTTTTTTCAAGGGAGGATTAATACAAGAGTTGAATTCAGCCTTAATTTAAAATCTTCGACAGAATCCTAAATTTTTTCACTCCACTCAATTTTCATATCCTTCTATGTTTAAGAGTCAATGGAGATATTATCCTAGATAAATCCTGCAGAAACATCTATAATATCTGACTAGTCCAAAGAGAATCCAAACATAGAATATGTTGTTATATATCTCACAAAATATCACTGCATGGATCTTCTCTAGGTCAACTAAAATACATCTTCCATTAACAATGAGACTAAATAATTTCATCTCTTAGATAAAAAACATTCATTTATTTAGTTATTCCTAAATATGGGAGTTCCTAAATTTTTATGAAACAACATCTAAATGGACCTCATTATAATATATTATATTAGAGTAATCCAAACTATCATAAAAAAATACCATTATGATGGAATCAAGATACTAATTGAAAATCTAATTCATAATTTCTATTAATACTAAAAGAGAATTACTTACACCAAATAGTATAACTATATTGTCTTAATTACCATATCATATTTGGAATGCATCCTTGTAAATGTCTATACCCCTAGCTCTCGACTAGTGCCTTTGAAAACTACTGGGCTCCGAAAATATAAGAAAAAAATTATCAGTCCAACTCAATGAATGAAAATTATAGATCATCACAATATTGATAAGTTTTTTGTGGATTCAAATCCCAAGGCTCTTGTCTTACTTCTTTTCAATGAGAATCGGTGATTCCCAGAGTGACATACTTGGTTGAATTAACACCTTTCCCTTGAGGTCTTGTATTTGAACTTTCATCTTCAATAATTTAGTTGGTCTCATTCAGTATGATGGAAGGGATATAGGTACTATCTATGGAAGTACATTGATGGTAAAATCTGCTTCCCACTAGAGAGAAACCTAATAAAAACAATGAGGTAAAATGTTAGGGAACCTATCCAAAACCAATATTTTATGTCCCCCATAACCCTATTCGATGACATCAAGAATTATCTTGGAAAATTGTTATCAAGGAGATCCCACAACATGGATAACCAAAACTACACTACCTAAAATGGTATCCCACTCACGATCAAACACATTGGTTTCCCCATAATGATAGACAAATAGAATCTTCTAGTGATAATAGTCAATCCATTCTTTAGTTCTCACTATCTAATCTATTCATACCATAATGTCAAAGTTTTTCACATCCAGAAGTAAGAAATCCAAAATAACCTTAGCATCAATGATAATTACACGGTACTCAGAGCATGTAAAACACTACTCTCTAATCCTTTCATATATAGCTGGAAGATATATGACATATGATATCAACTCATATCATTGTCCCCATGCATCAATCAATATAGAAAGGATAGAAAATAGGATTAACCATTTTCAAATAAAGAAAAGTCCATAGTGTAAGAAATAATCATTGTACCTATGATGGCCATTAGCCTCACCTAAGACTCCTCTAGACCATACTATACTATATAAAATAACATATATTCCATCGCAATATGATGATTATTCGTAGAATTGTAGTCCCCTTTAACATGGGAATGAAATCTATCCCCCTTGGATGCATTTGGTTGTACCTAGGATCCACTAGTATGGGTGAAACCCACATTACATCCCTTTGCAATAAAGATGAAGATGTTCTAGGAATCCACATTATTGGAAAGTCCTTGAAGCTTAATGTAAGTTATTTTTGGTAATACATTCTTTTCCTCAATGATAATACACAATAGACCATTGTCCAAAATAATATGCTATAATGGGTTTGGAGGGATGTTTAACACTCTAACTATTACCCCATTATGAATCCTCACACATTATCTTTTCCCCTGAAGAAGAACCCTACCTCCCACCCATAACAGTAGGGGAAAAACTCATACCAGTTCACACTACTATATCTTTATCAGAGATAACCACCTTATTAACAACTTCTACATAGGTTGGTAGACAAATAAAAATAGACCAAATTTATATCTTCAATATAATTTCAAAACAACACACCTTTAAGAATTTATTCACGAGGTGATCTGGTAACAGATGAAAAAGATCAGTTGACCATGTAAATTATTCCATCATATATTGGTCACCCTTCTAAACTGTCAAAAAACACCCTAGATTTCCTCACTTTTAATGTTTTTATAAAAAATATATATTAAAAAACTTATTTACCCCATCCCATGTAATATTTTCATAGAGCATAATAAAAACAATTGAGTCCCACCACCTTTGGCTCAACCCATCCAATATATAATCTGAAAATCCCAACATTGATGTCTCATGGGCCTAGAGAAATCAAATGATATATTTTATATTTTCCCACCACTCTTCGAGTTCTGTGGGTCCCCTATTCATGTTGAAACATTGGAGGATTGTGATTCATAAATTCCTAGGCTTGGTCTTCAGACCGGTCCTTCCCTTCCTTACAACTCTTCCCAAAATAATAAATGCCTATAACCAACAATTCAATGAGATAGTGGTTCAAAAAATTATTTTCCTTTTTATTATTCTCCATGGATTCTTTCATCTAATAATAAGAGTTTATTCTATGAGGAGTCATCTAAATTTATATAATATAAGAATCAAATAAATACATAATTCAAGTAAAAAAGGTAACCAATATAAATAACTCATAGAATCATCCAAAAATAGACAATATAAGTAACCATTCCAAAATCAATAAAATTAATCATATTAAAAATAAACTCAAAATATCATACCCAACCACCCAAATAACTCGTGATCTAGCATGACCAAGATATGTCCAAGAACTCTCATACACCACACACTCGAATCCCTATTTTAATACCCTATAATACCACACGACCCAAAATATCAAGAGAGAGTCTTTCATACCATTTTTTATGAACATACTCTAGTGTTCCAACCACATCAATTAGTTCAGTACTTTATAAGGCCTATGGAATATTAGATCCCAGAATTTTTGAAGCTATGTTCATATTAAAAAAATTGAATCCCTTAAGGATGGATAATTGAATTTTTACCAGGTTTGTGAGGAAGATTGGGAGTGGGGGGTTGGAATGGGACATGAAAGAATATGAAATCTAGCCATCTAGTTCATATTTTATTGTTGGTTCATGGTTAGTGTGAACCATAATCCCATACCATTCTAACTAGGAGGATAGGTACACGGTTATGTAAACCATGCAAGGGGTAAATCCAAACCATGCAGGCTTGGAAAAAGTTATTTTTGTGGTTGACACATAGTATTTAAAAACATTTTTTCTCTCTAGTTAACCATAGGACTTGGAATCTCTTGGATATAGGTCATTTCATGGTTTGGAAAAACGCGTTCCCAAATCGTGCTCCCCATTAAAAAGGGAAAAATTTCCATTTTTTCACTTGGAGATTTCATTTTCGACATGATTTCTTCCGCCATTTCTTCTACAGCAACCATAGTGATGAAACAAAATGACCAATGCTTCCCAAGGGTTTATCTCTATCATTTTTATTCCTTTTGGAGTGTCGTTGGTTTTAGATCAAATCTCCAGTTAAGTCTAATCATCCTCTTGCTTCTCTTCTATGGATTAAGTATTATGGTTTCATTCTTCTTCTTCTAAAGCCCTAAAACCCTCTTTTTTTAGTAGAACATAGGTTGTATCTTTAATGGGTGTTTAAATCTAAGTCAAATTCAATGGTTATGAGTGTATCCATCTTCAAAATTGAGATTGTTGGTTTACATGTTATATCCCATAGTCTTGATGTTGATATTTTCATGAGTGATTGTGTTAATGGTTCTATGTTTTTGTGAATTTTATTCAATTAAATTTATTTGGAAAAATTTTTGGCTAAATGATGAATTGAACCCCTAATGATCCCTGTTGGATGCATTAAGGATGACTAGACCGATTTAGGGAAACCCGTGATGTGTTCCACCATTCACGAACATGGAAAATTGTAAAGATAAACATATAATTGACTTGTGATAATGTAGGTTCCATGGTGAACACATTGATTGGTTAGTTGAGTTTAAAAGGGAATATTTATAGTTGTGTCTAAACTTTGATAATGGAATAAGGGATTGTCTAGATTGATATGAAATTGGTTGGATGAAATAGAGTGGGTTTGTAAAATAACATATTAATTAAACATGAAATGCATAAGTGGGTTATTGCGTGTTAAGTTATGAACTTGTTAAATTGGTAAATTCTTTTGAATTGATGAATGAGATAAATGGGTTAACATATGTGAATTGAAGAATAAATTAAATGGAAAAGGTATGGAAATTTATTATTATGTTAATGGGTTAAGGCCTATGAAATGAAAATTGGTTAAATGGTATTTTCATTGTAACTGGAAGATGTGATAATTTGTTAAGGATGGATGTTAATTCACATTTTGAATAATTATGAGATGTGAACATTATGTGTATTGATTTGTGTATTGATTTTTTTATGGGTTGTGATATTTTATATTTATTTAATGGATATGAAGCATGTGATCAAGGTCTGGTAGTTTTGTGGCACTGGACATGAGGATCTACACCCGCTGGTCGGGTTAGACTAAGGCTCTAATCCACACCCCATAATTCATGGGTTAGAGAATGGTATTGAGGTTCCATGCCCCTAACCGTTACATTTGTTGGGACTACCTAGACCGAGGATCCAAAGTATGTGCGAATTATTTTTTATGAAATATTTATACCTAATGAGAAAGGTACCATGACTTACTCCCTTCTGTATGGTAATTAGTCGTCTTAGGACATAGTTTAAATGATTAGAGTGCCTAACCCAAGGTAAAATTTATGAAAATTTCGAAGGAGAATATGGTTCACTAATGGTACATGATTTTCCTTTTGGTCACCTTGTCATTTATTTAGTACATTCCTAAACCTGGTGTTTATAATGAATATTTTGTAGTCATGGTTGGTGGTGGCCCATGGATTTGTACTCATATCCTACTTAGGATTCCATTGGGTACCTAAGAAGATTTAATTATTGCTTGTCAGGTGAAGGGTAAAGGCTCTATGTTATGGAATGGTGTTGGTATTGGGATATGAATGGATGAGGATCCATACTTGGAGTAGGGATCCTTTTGGGGACTCAACTATTGGTATTTATTTTGGGTTTTCTATCATTTTTTGAATTGTTAGCATGGCATGGAACAATTATTGTTTGGTTTTGTTTTTCACCCACAATAGGAAACAGTTAGTAATACATTTTTCTAGTTTAATGTATATTGTTTCCTTTATTTCATAGGTTATATTTTTTGGATTACTATTCTAAAGAGAGTATAGTCTCCCCACATGATCCATTAGACCCTCACTGCCAGTCACTAAACATTGGCATATGGGGAGGCACACATGGGGTCATGTGGAGACCTAGCTCGAGGCACTAGTTTATTCGTTTCTAGCTCCAAGATGTTATAATGTTGTATCATAAGAGTTATTTTCTTTTTATAATTATTTTTTAATGTTATATGGGATATTATGAAGTGTTCAACCTTGGAAATGATCTCATACTTAGGAGTAGCTAACCTATGTATGTGGGAAAACCAATGTACCAAAGGTGGGAATTTTTTTTCATGGTGGTTTTATAGTTGAATGATATTTCACCATTGGTTGATGTTATTATTTTTGGATGTGATTATCTTATGATATTTTTCTCATGGCCATAAAATCATGAGTTTATTTATTCATGCATCATTCTTGGTACTTAGGGACATAGGTGACATGCATCGTGGATGGAAGACATTAGAAGGATTAGTGGAACCTGAAAAGTGGAAGGAATTTCATATTACATAAAAATATAAAAATGGTATTTCATAATAAAGGAGGTCAAAATTGTAAATGTAAAAAATATTAAATAATAGTAAAATAATTGTTCTAAATGGAAAGGTAAGAATGAGTTAAAATTTTGGTTATATCAAGATGTAAAGATAAAAGGGCACGAATAAGGAATATTTACATTATGAAGGTAAAATGGATAGAAAAGGGTATCAAATGAAGACTTATGAAAATGTAAGTTGGTTTAACCCATGTTTTCCATGACCCACAGTAGGGATGGTTGATGATAATGTAATGGGTGTGATGATGACTATTGGGATAGTGTGTGTAGGATTAGTTGTATAAGGATGGTAGAGAGCCTTCATTTGTAAAAACAATGGATATTATATGTTAAGTGTTATGAGATTTGTGTTTGGAATTATAGAGATATGACACCAAAAATATGGGTGTCAGTTGGTCAATACAAGGATATCACCTTGAATGCTCCTCTAAAGGTGGGAAAAGGGATTCCATTGGTTTTGGGAAATGGGGGAGAGGATCAGCGCTATGAAAACCTAGGTCACAAAATTTAGATGATGTAATGGGACCCATGGAGATTAGTTCAGAGTATGTTTGATCTAACCAGAATTTCAATTGCGTAAACGTCTAATGTTTTCCAGAGAGGGTGGGACTGGAGGAGTAAATTTATATATAGTGTGAATCCAGATGACTTTATACCACTTAGATACACCTCCTGATAAAAGAAACAAGTTGGCAGTTGATATGTTGTGGGGAACAACAAAGAGGTGACAAGATATTTTGGTTCAGAATCAGCAGGTTGATGGTATGTTATAGAATGAATTCCAAGAAATGGTTATGGATAATTTCAATTGAGTGACATTGAGATAGTAGTAGGCAGTGTATTTTATGTTGTTGACCCAAGGGACTATGTTATTTAGGGATTATATGGGCCTCTTCATGGACATTATACGTTTTATTCTTGTTCTGGCAGGGGATGAGGCCGCTATGGTGAGAAGTTTCCCGAACGGGAATAGAAATTAAAGTATGCCCTAGGTGAATGGGAATGTTTGGCAGGCTATACATGTCATATTTTCAGCATTTTGGTGAAATCACAACACAATTGTAATGTCATATGATTGATGATGGGAGATTAGAGAAACTTTTCCTTCCTCCTATGGTGGATTAATTATAGGATGTGTTCCATAAGGAATTCATTGGGCTACTACCTGAGAGAGAGATGTCTATTTCACAAAAGAGTTGATATCAGGAGTAGAACTAGTTTCTATCCTTCCATATAGAATGAATCAGTAAGTGATCTAAGATCTAAAAACATATTTGGAGGATTTGGAGAGAATATAGTTTATTCATCCTATCAAACGTCCTTGGGGATCTCCAGAGTTGTCTTCTAGAAAGGATAATGAATAGTTTTGGTCATCTGTTGATTAAGGAATGATGAATCAGTGGAACATTAAGAATGGATACCCTCTTCTTAGAATTGATGATATTGTTTACTATATGAGTGGATCTTCAGTTTTCTGCAAGATTTATTTGATATCAGATACTACATCAGTTGAGGGTGAGACATTCTGATATAACGCAGAAATACTTTAAGAGCAAGTATGGATTATATGAGTCTTTTGTGATTTATTTCTGGTGAAAAAATGTGTTAGTAGTGTTTATGGAATTGATGAACCCAACAGTTCATCCATACATAGATCAGTTTGTGGTTTTTCTTGTTGATGATGTCTTGGTGTACTCCAGGACTCATGAAGATCATACCAAACATCTTTACATCATCTTGAGAACACTTATAGAGAATAGGATATATCCCAATATATCCATATACCATTTTTGGATTGAAAATTTTAATTTCCTAGGTTATATCATATCTGTGGAATGTATCATAGTCGACCTAAAAAATGTGCAGGATGTTTGTTTCCAACGCTTTCGCTGGGGTGTGTGTGTCTGTTGGCTTGAGGATGAAAGGCATGGTTTTGTTGCCCCATATTCCCACTTTCCAAAGGTGGGTGACATCAGTTCCTTGTTTAGGGATGTTTTCTCCCTGATCGAAATGGGATGATGGGATATCGGTTCTTCCTTCCATGGATTGCTCCTCAGAACTCGTCACCTAGTTCGGGTCTCCCTTATAGACTTAAGAAGTTGTTTGTAAAAATCTTCCAAGTGTCATATTTTCATTGACACTAGTTATTTTCACTGCTTCTTTCGGAACATTCCAAAGGGTTCAGTCAGGAAAGCAACCTTCAGTCAGATGAGTAGTCACGTTGGACATCACTGGCGTGTCTGGACACTAGAACAATGGCACTTCTAGGATTCTTCCCATTATTATAGGGCTTCTCAAGGGCATGGAAGCCTGAGGCATCCTGTGTAAAATGTGTGGAATTATATGCCATAGGTATTTATCTAAGGTTTTCCTCAGATTCCCATGTTTAACACAAGGTATGCTGCAAGTTTAATATCCAGCGGAGATGGATCAGACTGATCAGAACATTGACTAGAGTGGATCGGATGAGTGTAACCCTGGAGGACACACTGATGTAGGTGGGTTGACATGACCTCACCGGGATGTGGCGTCCCGGGTAATAATCAACATGGATGATGGGGTGCTGAGTGAAATGGGTGGTGAATGGGATGGTATAGCCATGAGGATGACGATAACGTTGGGAATGAGTCTCAGGGAGACTTCCTACGTATCCTCATGGCAGGGAATCAAAGTCCACGTAATTCATGAGGGCGATGGGATTCCTAAGGAGGAAGCCCGTGAGAATGGATGCGTGGATGGGACCTATAGGAAGTGGAATCTCTAAGGTGTGGCATGACCTTCCCAAGACATATAGGCTCTAGGTAAAGGTCAGGAGATGATCTTGAATTATGGTGTACAAATTGGACAATAACCTAATGATGTGTATGGGGATTATTCACGGTTAGCAGCCCGGGTTGGTATGACACCACAAGGATGGACCAGATATGTGGGTCCTAACGAAGGGGATTACAATAGATTTTTGATGAATAGGGGACGTAGCAGCTTACCGCTGATTAGAATACAATGGATTACCACGGATTTAGGGACACAACACTCACCACTGATTGGGGGACACAATGGCTTACCGCTACATGGGTTTTATAGTTTAATTTCATGTGGGATGAAAGTGAACCGATGTGAGTAAGGACCTGGGGACCATATGGATTTTTTGGGAAAACAAATATGAAGGGGGTCGGAACAACTAGGTGTTGGGCTTAAAGCTCAAGGAGGCTTCCTACATACCCTTGTTTGGCAAGGATCAAATACTACATAGTTCAGGTGGTGCGGTAACTCATGTAAAGGGGGTTAGAACCAATGGGTGGCAGGATTGATCCTCGTGGAGGCTTCTTACTTACCTTGCCATAGAAAGGATCAAAGACCATGTAGTTCAGGTATGGGTGTGGGGATTACACTATAGGCAACCCAAGGTGTTGGTGAACTGACATGAAGATGGTCATAATGACCGAGTGTTGGGCTTGAACCTCAGGGAGGCTTCCTACGTACCTTTCCTTGGTAAGGATCAAATACCACGTTGTTCAAGATGGTGTTTGGGGCCTACACTCTAAGCTCCCCACGGTGTTGGTGAACTGACGTGAAGGAGTTCGGAACGACCGGGTGGTTGGCTTGAACCTCGTTGAGGATTCCTACATACCCTACCTTGGCAAGGATCAAAGTCCTTGTAGTTTAGGGGGTGATTGGGGCTTACACTCTAGGCTGCCTGCGGTGTTGGTGAACTGACGTGAAGGAGGTCGGAATGAAGGGGTGGTGGGCTTGAACCTCGTGGAGGCTTCCTATGTACCCTACCTTGGGAAGGATCAAATTCCTCATTGTTTAGGTATGGGTGTGGGGCGTACACTCTAGGCTACCCAAGGTGTTGGTGAATTGACATGAAGATGGTCAGAATGACTGGGTGTTGGGCTTGAACCTCCGGGAGGCTTCATACGTACCTTGCCTTGGCAAGGATCAAAGACCACGTAGTTCAAGATGGAGTTTGGGGCTTACACTCTAAGCTTCCCACAAAGTATGTCATTGCTGATTCTTACTCTAATCCCACATCTGTCATGCTTGGTGTGAAAAACAAGAGGATGTAGAGACCTGACGATCACATCGTGAAAGGTGCATCCATGGGAAGTGGAGTGGGGCTTACGTGTGGTTAGTGTCTCAAAGAGGAAAGAGGGGCATACGTGTGGTTAGCATCCCATGGAGATGGAGATTGGTACTTACTCTAGGGTGGTGGCCTGGGTGACAAAGCCTAGTGGGAGAGGGATTCGGTGCGGAAGAGTGGAGGAGCACCATTACCCATCACGCCCTTTGGTAGCCTTGGTCATCTGAAAAGAAAGGAGGAGGAGTGGTGCTACCTCTTGCAAGAATGGCTAGGGGATTACACCAAGGTGGGTTCCCTTTCCCCACGGACAGATGCTGCTTCGATAAGGAGGATTTAATTCCATGTGAGGAATGATTTCACTGCCGTGGAGACCAATGGGTGTATAAAATGTCCGAGACGGGGCACCCTACATGCGAGGCACATGGAGAGGTCACATATTAATGTCATGTGTTGAGGAAGAAGGTTATTTGCAGATTAATGTCATGTATCTCGGAAGAGGTAGGTTTACTCTGCACCCCTAGGATTTATATAACTAGAACCCTCTACACCTTGGTGAAGAGAAGGGATAGGCAATGTCGTGGTTGGGGGTGGTATGAAGCGAACCATTGGGGGGGGGTCCACGTTAGTGTGGCTATGAGAATAAGCAATAGTCATTTGCGTGCCTATGCAAAGAAGCACGAGGCAATGCAATGAAACAGGCGGTATCATTTGAGGGACATTGATATTTCCTCATGCAAACCTAAAGGGCTGCATGGGAAAAAGAGTTTTAGAGAAAATGGGTCATAAGTAGAAGCCTTTTGAAGCTCTTGTTCTCCACGAAGTGGAGGGGGTTCGTGAAGGGATGTTCTTCGTGAAGTGAAGTTTCCTAGGCTGGGCATGGGGAAAATGTGTGTATGGGAGGAACATCATTAAGTGGAAAGGTACTCGAGAATCAATGCCTCGCGAAGTAGGGGTGCCTCATGAAGCGGGGTGTCATGAAGCACAGTGACCCTACCGTATCATACAGGTCATGTGGGTGTGGTGGGTGTTTCGAGAAGCATAAATGCTTCACAAAAACCCATGATCTTGTGGTGATCTCCTTCCTTCGCAAAGGCCTGTGGGCTTCATGAAATACATACCTCTCGGAAGAGGGGCCCAATAAATTCCAAGGGAGAGGCACTTCACAAAGAAGAAGTACCTTTAAGAACACATGGATCACAGAGCAAGAGGTGCTTTGCGATTTGAGAGCTCAGAAGGTGAAAGGTTGGATGCTCCGTCTCTTAGGCTCGAGGGGAGACATGTATTTATAGGGAATAGGCGCTGCGAAGAAAGTTTCGCTCGGCGCGAAGATGAAACTTTCCTCGCGGCGGGTCGCAAACTTCAAAGGGGTTCATGGAGCCGTCCCGCCTCCTTGCTTTGCGGTGGGTCGCGGACGTCAAAGCGGTTCATGGAGCCCTCCCACCTCCTTGCGTCATGGTGGGTCTTGAACGTCAAAGGGGTTCGCAGAGTTGTCCTACCTCCTTGATTCGCGGTGGGTCTTGAATGTCAAATTGGATCACAGATCCATCCCGGCCCCTTTATTTACAGTGGGCCTCGAATTTCAAAGTGATTTGAGGATCTGTCATTCCTCCTTGCTTCACGGCGGGTCGTGAAGGGGATCTCTTGCGCCAGCCACCGGGCTCTTAGGGCTTCATGATCCGTCTTCACGAGGCAGTCCCTAATTCTTTCATGATTTTCTATTCACCTCCAATTTTGGAGTCAACAAACCCCCCCCTAGACTTGGAGTCGAGGAGAAAACGAGAATCCAAGTGTGAGAGTCCATCGCCAAAATTCATTGGTTACCCGCGAGGCGGTTGCGCGAAGAAGGCTTGTGAAGCAGATCCGCGATGTGTGGGTTGGGCATTCCGCGAATCCCACCGCGGCTGGACGCGACGTAAGCACCCGGGGTCCTCGCCTATAAATAGTGGGGTTGACTTCTCCTTTTTTCTTTCTCTCCTCCATGTTTTCAACTTTTAGCGCTCTCAATTCGCGAAGCTTCTCATACATCATGATCGCTCTCCATTAATCGGGCCTTTTTCTTCAGGGCGCACAGAAAATCTTCTACTTCGCGTTAGTGCACTCCGCAACTTTCTTCTGAGGGTTAGTGCAAGGCACTGCGATTCCGCTATCCGGATAAAGATCTGTGAAAAGTCTCTGTGATCGATCTCCATGATTGAGCTTCACGATCCAGTCCGAAAATTATCTAGATTTTAAGGACAGGATGGCTCACCAAGTGGTTGTCAGTGGGGGTCCTTGCAGACACTACCCGAAGGGAAGAGATGGTTAATAGATTGGGTCTGGGGGAGTTGGTACGGAGCCACTTCAACCAAGATTCACCCGTGAAGCTATTATCAAAAATCCAATTGGACTACTTGTTGTGCCAGAGACTGGCTTTGTATGGATTTGGACTGAGGGATGACATCTTCATCCCTGAAGCAATTAGGGACGAACCAACCTACTAGTTCAGGTGCACGTCGTGCCAGCGCCACTTGGTCAGGGCGGCAAATGGCCATGTTGGGGATAACTTTACGCCTATTAACACTAATTGTCTATACAATCATCTAAATGAAATTGATGGTAAAGCATTGGAGTCAGAGATGTCCCCTCCTCTATACCAAACGATCCTAAAGGCGGGACTGAGGAACCCAAAGAAGGGATGGTCTGATGAGTGGGACCTGCACCAAAGTGGCAACTTCACAGATGACTGGGCCTGAGCCTACTGGGGAAGCACCTCGTGTGAATAGTTTGGGGGAGAGCCGAGGAGATTAGGTCTATATGAGGTGGTCTGGGTCTCCCAATTTTACATTTACTAGCCGAAGCAGCTGATTCCAGAGCTATTGAGCATGTGGTCGTCGAGGACCAATACTTTCCACCTACATCATAGGAAGGTTGGCCTCATCTTATGGGATATGCATCAGATATCGGGGGTCCCGATACTGGGAGGGATGTACGATAAACTTTTCCCTACTATGGGTGCATGAGAGGATCCGGAGCAGATACCATCTTTGGAGATGGAATTGATGAGACTGGTTCGAGGAGAGAAAAAGGAAGCGGTGAGAGATGACCACATCAGACGGTGGTTCAAGCAATTTATGAACTTCCCGGAAAACAGAAGGTTCCTGGTGAGGACTCGGACTTTCTCAAAGGGGGCTCATCAGGGAAAGGAGAACTCATATTTGTGGAAATGGAGGACAGTCAATGGAAGACCTAGGGCTTCAGCGTAAGCATAGAGCAGCAGCTGATAGTCAGGTTGACGACATTAAACGCGGCTCTTATCTGCAGCTAGATCATTCTGGTGAGGGACACAAATGCAGGTGTGTGACCCATAACATTCATCATGGACTCCATGCTAGCGGCCGGAGGGAAGGTGAATCTCTGAATCCTGATGCTCACTAAGATGTACTAAATGCCCTGGCACATCAGTGAGGGGAAGAGGCCACAGATGATATGTGGGATGTTCCACCTCCTGTATGGGAGGATACTGGAACACATTAGGGGGGTTTATGAATACCCAATCCCTATTTCCCCTCTGGGGTCAGACTTTTTCCCATCCATCATGAATGTCGTGGGGAGATTTTTGGCCAAGCTGATCGTACCATTTGTATTAAACCAAGTCTAGAAGGTAGAAGAGTTCAACTTCCATCCCTTAACACTGCCAAAGGGGGCCTTCATGAATGATGGTCAAGGGACATAAGAGCACTGGTCCTATCTCATAGGCATTTGAGGTGGAGTCATGGTGGTGAGGGTAGACCGTGAGACCCTATGCGAGCCGTACACCCCGCACCAGTTTTCCCTGCAATTTCAGTGAATGCAGCGACTGACCCTGAGGTACTATCTAGGGGTGATCATTGAGGAACACTCGTGTGTGATGATATAGATGTGGCTCATGTTCACACGAGAAGATGATAAGATGCGGAATGAGCTTCCTCTGCCTACCACTACCTTCGATTTAGTAAAGGAGTATGCCTAATGTTGGGAGGTGGCCTACCCAGGGGAGATGCTGAAGCAGCCAACTATTTGGGTCGGTGATAGTGAGCCTCCCCAATCTCCAATACAGGTCCAGAAGGTGGCAAGGGCATCCCGCGGTGGTGGGTCTACCATGGCGGAAAGATCTACATCGGTTGAGGGTGAGGCAGCAGTGATATATTCAACAGTGGTAGCGGACCTAGGGGTTCCAGAAGAAAAGAGTCATCTAGAGGGGAGGCCATCGAGAGGGTTCTATAGGATACCTACCCAGGCTCCGGGGAAGCGATTGTGACATATAGACATGCTGGAGAATGTTGTCTTCATGAAGGCTTGGGACATCTAGGAATTCAACTAGCAATTCCTCAGCCTGCATGAGATGTGGAAACACATGAACCATCATGGGATGGATTTTTAGGGGATAAGCCCTATCTAGGAGCAATACTTGGTAGATTTGGAGGAATTTGTGCATTCTCAGGGTGCCCCATGTCCAATGAAAGACTGTTTCATGGTGCTGATGGATTACATGGTCCCTCCAAAATTGTCCGCTACTGAACAAGGAGACCGCTTACCTCTCCTGGAAAAATCGGATGAGTCATCCTAGTGGGACGAGGCCAGTGGAGGAAGCCCGTTGGAGGAGGGCGAAGTCGGCGATCAGGACTCATACCTCGATGAATTTGCAGAGGCCCTTGAGGTAAAATCACAAGCCCCTTCCTCAGGGTCTTCTCCCAGGTCGTTCTGGATTCCATGCTAATACTTGAAATGTGCCGGAGAGTCTCAGACAAAGAACCTGTTCTAATCCCACTGGGGATGTAGGTGCGGATCCATCAGGATCCACAGCTGTGTCTGCATCAATTTCTATGTCTAGTGGGGCGAGGACAACTGAGGTAACCCCTCTGGAGCTTTCATACCTTTTGAAAATATTTTGGGGGCCATGCCTCGGGGTCCCAACAGCGTCAACACAAGAACGAGACCAAGAATTTGATATTTTTAAGTCTCTTCTACCAAATTCAGGATTTTCATCCACTGACCATGTCAACTAACTTTCAAGCCCTCTTTGGCGTGCACAGTTCTTCAAATGGTAAGGGCCCCCTTAACGAGTTTGAATGGGGATTTTGGTGGCGTCCTTCCCAGAGGAATGTCAGTGATCATGGAGATGGATATCCAGACAGACTGAACTATGGAGCTCCCAATCATTGGTGGGACTGCGAGGAGGGATGTGCCCAAGATTATTGAGGTGGGATCCAATGATGAGGATCGATCAGATAGACCAGGTCTTACCACGCTTGATCGGACACCAGATGTGGACCCTAATGAAGAGTTCCTGAGGGAATTCCTCGCATATGAGCCTGCCAACTGTGCTGACTAGGATGAAATAGCCTCTAATGAAGATGATAGAAAAATAGTCTATCTTCGATCATGGAATCTGATTACGCACTTCGTTAATAACACCCCCCAAGAACTATGGCTGGATGAGATGGACAGACTTCACTCGCGACTGCGTGAACTATGTGCTGGGGGAGTGGATGCCCTGTGTCCCCACCTACTCATCCGAGATCTTATGGCAGAGAAGATTCGTGAGTACGACCATGGCCTTGGTGTGCACTGGCAGCAGAGGAAAGCAGTGAACATCAAGACGCTCCAAGAGGATAAAAATGAGGTCCAGCAACTACAATGTCAAGCAGACAAGAACTCATCCACCCTTAGCGCGCAATCGGGCCTGATACTGCAGTTGAAGGCCCAACTAGAAGTGGCCGAAGAGGGACTGAGGCGATCCTCCAAGGAAATGACCATCATCCGAACTGACGTATAGTGGGCCCAGATTGAAGCTGATGAATTGTGCCCCATCGTTGCCGAGGAGGAGCGAGAACTTAACATGTTGTAGAAAATCATAGATACCACAAGCTAGAGGGTTGCGGAGCTGTAGCTTTCTTTTGACGGTGTTAATCTGTCCATGGGAGGGGTAGACCCTTTGGTGCTGTATTGATCATAAACCCTGTAACGCACATTCATGATTTGATTATTTGGATTACATAGCATGTATGATTATCGTTATTAGTACTGGTTTTAAACACAATTTTTATATTCGTGAAACGCCCAGTGATCAATCCATATTCTCACACAGGTTGATCCCAATGTAAGAACCAAGAGATGATCGCGACGTTATTTCGTCTGAACATAAGAGTGCTGACCATGTTTCAGGCATCCAGAGTTTGAAAAACAAACCGAGATCTCTGGGAAGAAATGGGGGAGACCTAAATGGAGAATGAAGATCTCTGAACATTCAGATTACTATTTTATCAGTGTGCTCTTGGGCACGGATGGGGTAACGCCATGGGCATTGGAATTAATATGAACATAGGGGGAAATGGAAGGTTTGAATCACAATACCCATGATCTGGAACACTGTAGTGATGGAATGACAATTAATAATGACTGTCGACTACGTTTGAAAGAAATTATTCTAATTGTGTTAGCGTGAAATGGGGATAACAAATGAGGGCCGACTGTTGACCTTGTTCGAAACATGGGGCCTGACTCAGAATGTTCTCCATTATTCTTCCGGAACGTTAGCCCAGAACATTAGGCAAGCCATAGGCCGTGTATCCATACTGTTAGGGGGTTCCTCAGGATGTGAAAGAGGGTAAGGATCTGAATAAAGGGCACATGAAGCGTGGAGAGTGTAGTGATGGGTTTGTTCGACTACAATCCAACACTCTTGAAATTAATCCACTGTAGTGGAAACACGTTAGGTGCATACATCGGTCTGATCAGGGATAAAACATACTTCCAAAAATGACGTCTCTAACAAGGAACATGTGGCCTCCCAACATTATCGTGGGGAATCCCGAACTTGTTTAGGGTAAAGCAGCAATTTCATGGTTCCCCAAGAGCGCTCAAGTCAAGGGATCGAAAAAAGAGGGAGAAACGAGAATCAGGATTCCTGGGGCTGGACCCAGAGACAAGAACTGTGGGGGTTTCTACATATCCCAAGAGAATGGTAATCATGTAAAATGTAGATCATAGGGCATGGTGTGGTTAAAGACCAACACGGGTAGGGAGAATCCTCTCTGGAAACTGACGCATCCCATGATTGATAAAGGGAATCCTGAACTTGTTCAGGGTAGAACCACAGTTTAGTGTCATGCATTGAGGACATATAGACTCACACAGTTTAACGTCATACGATGGTACATAGAATGAAAGGTTAGATCCCAGGGAGTATGTGGTGTCGTAGCTATAAACCCAACGTGAATGAGGACTTAGTCTGGATAACACCACGTATCCCTAGAGAAAACTCTTCAGGTCAGGGGACCAAGAGTGAAAATTAGGCTGGGCCCAAAGAAAAGTGGTCGGGAAATCCGACATACCCCATAAGGATGGAATCAAACCATACGTAGTTCTAAGAGCACAGTTTAACGCCATGCAGGACAAGGAAAGGTGAGTGTGACATGGCTGCACTAGTACACATCCTACCATAACTACTAATTCCACGTGAGTTGTGCTCGATGTGGTGAAGAAGAAGTAAATGTGGGACTTTCCTAGAACGGGGAGGCACACGTTAGGGATGGCGGGACTCTAGGTGAATGAATTACCACTAATGTTGGCCCACCTATTTTACACACCTAGATGCGCTGATGAATAAATCCAAGTATGTTGGAATTCCACATGAACATAAGGAGGTGGAAATGTGTGAATCCTGATGCTTGAAATCTGGACCACAATGATAGTGGCGTGACGATAGGGGATGGCTACTGACCATGTTCCAAACACATTATCCAAATTTTTTTTCTTGGAATGGGGACAAACATATGATTTCCAACCGCTAACCATGTTCGAAAAACGAGACCTCTCACAAATGTCATCCGAGATATTTAGGAGTGTTGGCCCGAAACGGTAGGTGAACCATGGTGGAATGAGACCAGGTCGTGAAGGGGGTCCCATTGGATGTGGAAGAGGGTGAGGATCCAATTAGAGGGCTCATGAAGCTAGATATGGAATGAGGGGAATGTCCCCGTGAAAATTCCACACTTCGTGTTCTTCGTCAGAATGCATCCGAGTACGACAATGATACGTATCAGATAGAGGGAGTTGGGTGACTACCCAAGGACAAGGGTTTGGGGGTCGCACGCTTTCAACCTAAGGTCATTGGGTGGACCATTAAGGGAGATTGATTTAATGGACTGTTCACTGGGTGGCGAAACAGCCAAACATGATGCGCAATTCCCAATAGGAGATCTTAGTTTTGTGTCATATAACTCGGACCACGCTGGGAAAAGATATGGGAAGAACACGGTGCGGCTATTGAAAAACTCGACATGAATGAGAACCTTAAAGGTACTCGCCACACCACATGTTCCCAAATGAGTTCGGGCCAAAGGGATGAAAAAGGAAAGACATGATTTTTAGATTCTTGGGGATGGACCTGGAGACAAAAATGAATGGGCTTTCCTACATATCCCATGAGGATGGGAATAAATCCATACATAGTTCTGCAAGATGTCGTGTAGTTTAACGTCTTGTGGCAAGGACTTGGAGTGATCTAATTTTATGGTCATAGATCTCAGACCATGGATTGGTATGGAATGAGAGGGACACATGGTGAGGTGATTATGAAACCCAACGTGAATGAGGACCTAGATTCCAGATTTCCATGTGTTCTGTGGAGAAGTGTTTAGGTCAAGGGATCTAACATGATAGTTAGATTGGGCCTGTAGAGAAGCGTTCGGGCATTCATACTTATCTATTGAGAATTAAAATCAATCCGAACATTATTCTGAGAGGTTGAACTATAAGGTACCAGTTCCAGGGATAAAAAGGGTGTGCCGGTCTAGACCTCACACCAAAAGAAGCGGCATTTGATAGGTTTCGTTTGTCCTTTAGGATGAATGAGTGTTTTATTTGTTTAGAAATGGACCTAGGATAGAAATTCCAGGCATCGCCATAAAAATAAAGATGTGTGTTGGTGTTGACAAATGGTATGGTGTGTGACCGATACCAAACATGATTCCTCCTTGAGTAAGAATATCATGGTGCAGCACCATTTTTCATCATGCATCCAGGATGATAATTTCATAGTTTAGGGTCATGTTATGGGACCAACCATGCATTTTTAACTTCATTCAGGATAGACGCAATAGTTTAAAGTCATGTGGGACTAAGTACCATAGTTTAAATTTATATGAGGATAAGGTCCACACCATACCATGTGCAATTCTGAGAAAGAAACCTCGAGCTGAGGGGCCAAAAATGTTAGAGGATATGGGGTAGGAGAAACTATCTCCCAATTGAGATGGACCTGATGAAGAGATGTTCGGGTGTTCCTACATATCCGATTAGAATGGGAATCAAGCCACATGTAGTTCTTGAAGGTTCCTTTTAATGTAGTGTGGGACTACATACAGTTTAATGTCATGTGGGATAGGAAGTATGGGGGGATAACTCCTATAAAGGGTAATGTGTGGTGCCGCTAATGAAAACCTGACGTGAATGAGGACATAATCCCATACCACGCCATGTATTCCCATAAGATTTAATGATCTGAAGTCAGAATAGAAGAGATAAATTAGTGGAAATCAAGCTGGACCTAAAGACAAGATGTCTAGGCATTCCTATGTATCCCATGGGAATTTGAATTAAGTTGTATGTAGTTCTAAAAGAGATCTTAGTTTATGGTCTTAGAGCTCGGACCATGGTGAAAACCTTCCAAGTAAGTGCGGACCTCAACCCAATCCCTAAGCCCATGTGAGTCAAACTCGGTGTGGGAAAGAAGGGCGGAAGAGGTTTTTTGCAATACCTAGAATGCACGCCAAAGGGAAATTTGTGTGGAACCGTGAATGAGGCCTTTACCAAATATTTTGTCCTCCTAATGTGCAAATTCTCACTGAGGGATAGTGTCAGGAGTGTTGAAATTATATTTGGACATGATGAGGTGGAGAAGGATGTGAGTCATGTAACTGACATTTGGGATTAATGGGGTAAGTGTGACGATGATGGATAACTATTGACTATGTTTGAAACACATCATCCATATCGTGTGACCTGAGAAGGGAACAAAAGACATGCGTCCACCACTGAACAAATTCGCTACGCGGGACTTGTATCAATTTGTTGCTCGAAACCCTTGAGGACGTTGGCCTGTAATGGTAGGAGGGACCTTGGGTCGAGCATCCATATCATTCGGGGGGTCCCTTTGGGTGTCAATGGTGATGGAATCCCTAATGAAGGTGAACACGAAGCATGAGAAATGGGTGAAAGCATGTCCATGTAGAATCCGACATTCCAGGTGCTAAACCAGATTACCCTTGGGAACATTGGTGAATCACCAAAGAGGATCGGGGGGATCATCTTGAGATCGACCGATTTGAAAAGATGAGTATAGGACATGGGGGGAGAACCCTCAGGAGAATGAGGTAAATTGTGTGGTTGTTACAAAACCCAACGTGAATGAGGATATAATCGCATACCACACCATATACTCCTCTCCCTAGGGGAATGTAGGGAAAGGGGCCAAGATGAGGTTGGACCCGAAGACTAAATGTATGGGTGGTTCTTCATATCTCATAAGGATGGGAATCAAGCCATACGTAGTTCTAGAAGATACAATGATAGGGGTAGGATACCCCAACAAGGGGGGTGTACGACACGACTAGTAACTCGGTGTGAATGAGGTCGTAATCCCATACCACGTCGTACAACCCCAAGTGAGAACTTGGTCCAGAGACCCGAGAAGGCTGGGGGACCTGAGATTGGGTGTTCCGGACAACTTTTGTCATATAACCTCTTATACGAGTGCATCTTCCTCATAGCTCCTAATCCCATGTGAGCAGTACTTGGTATGGGAAACAAGGAGTTGAACTTGGATCTCCCCATTATATAAGGGTCAGAGAGTTGGCATCACCCAAGGGAGACCGCAACTTGAAATTGTGGAGGGGCAAGATGAACAATTACACTCACTATTTGGGACTGATGGTGGTGGTGATAATGAAAAAGGATTGATGTTGACCATGTTAGAAACACAAATTCCATATCGTGTGGCCAGGAATGGGAACAACAAATGAGGATCGACCGCTGACTGTATTCACAATGTGGGACTTGTATCAATTTGTTGTTCGAAATACTCGAGGACATTGGCCCGAGATGGTAGGAGGGCCCTTGGGCTGAGCATCCATGCCATTTGGGGGACCTTTTGGACATGAAATAGGATGGATCCCCAATTAAAGAGTTTGATTGAAGCATAAGTGTGCATGTACATTTCAACATCAAGCAGGATGATGAAAGAGGTGGAAGTCTCAGGGGAATGGGACGCACGATGGGACCATGATGAACTCAACGTGGATTAAAGGAAAAGCATGTGACACACCATATGCTTTGACTCGAGGGGAGACTCAAGAGATTGGTCTGAGGCAACAAAAAAAATGTATGGGCGATCCTACATATCCCATGAGGATGGGAATCAAGCCATACGTAGTTCTTGAAGAACATGCAATTTAGCGTCTTGTGGTGAGGATGTGGGAGAATAGAAGAATGAGGAGGAAGCACATAGTGCGGTCATCTCAATTCTGACATGAGTGGGGCCAAGGAAGCCTTAACTACACCATGCAAGGACCCTCTGAGAGAACTACACCCAAGGGGGGATAGTCACAGAGAATTGTTTGGGGATGGACTTAAGACGAGGCGTCTGAGAATTCCTATGTATCCCAAAAGAACATGGATCAAGCCTTACGTAGTTCTATGGGTGTAGTTTAGCATCTTAGGGGATGATATATAGTTTAACATCATGTGGTAAGTAGTAGTTTAAGGTCTTTCAGGACCCAATACAGTTTAAGGTCATGTGGGACTTAAGCAGTTTAAGGTCATGTAGGACCTAGCAATTTAGGGTCGTGTAGGACCGGTAGGCTCAGGCAAAGTACTTCTTAAGGATCATGGAAATTGTGGGAGGAGTCATATTCTCACCATCCATGGTTACCATAGAGTATGTACTATAGGGATAGACCTTGTGGACTATGTAAGGTCCTTCCCATTTGGTCTCCAACTAGGGTGGACTCCTGCTAGGTATCACTAGTGTCTGTAGGGCCAATACCAAGTCGCCTTGAAAGAAGGAATGGAGGCAAAATTTCTTGTTGAAAGCTCTATCCATATTAGTCTAATGCCTTTCTAGATTATGTACGGCATGAATCCTATTCTCATCAAGTGCTTCCAATTCATCCAGATGAATTTCAGCTACTTTATCTGGCGCCTAATAATCATATACCATTGTGCATAATAAAGGCAACTAAATCTCGATAGGCAGGACAACATCTTCCCCATACACCAGGGAGTATGGGGTCACCTAGGTGGAATTACGAGTCGTCATCCGATAATCCTAGAGGGTGTTGGGGGGCTTTTCCATCCACCTCTTCTTGTTCTGAACATCCATTTTCTGCAAAATGTTAGAGAGGGTTTTGTTGAATGCCTCAATCTTCCAATTTTCTTGCGTTTGGTAGTGGGATGTATAGTTAGAACAGATGTTGTAATTGGCATACAACTTCTTCAACATGGCCGCCCAGAACTTGGTGCCATTATCGATGAGGATGGCGTGGGGGACTCCAAACTGGTAGATGGTATTTGAGCTCATGAAGTCAACAATAGAATAGGCCTTGGCCACATTGAGCGGGACTGCCTCTGCCCACATAGAATTGAAATCTGCAACAGTCAGAATAAAGCGACACTGGTGAGCTGTCACCAGTGGATATGGTCGCACAACATCTAGTCCTCATACTACGAAGGGCTAAGAGTACTTGGTAGTATGGAGAGGATCTGGTGGCTGATGAATGAAGTTGGAATGAACTTGGCATGCATGATATATATTGTAGAACTCAATGCAATCATGGATCATGGAGGGCCAAAAGTACCCCACTTGCTCGATCTGGTGAGATAGCTTCGGTCTGTTCTGATGAGCCCTGTAGGAACCGGCGTGAAACTCCTGCATGATGTGAGAAATCTCAACTCCTTGGATAAAATGAAGGAGAACACCATCAAAACCGTTCTTTTAGAGGATCTTCTCAAGACTAGGACCACTCTAGAGGGTAAACTATAGCGCACGACGTCAGATTCCCATGGGCTTGTCTCAATCAGTCAGGAGGTAACAATTTTGGAGATACTCGACAAAGGGGGATCTCCAGTCGGGAGTCAATTCAACCACTTCATTTAAGGGACCTGGGGGTCATGACGTGGATGATCTGGTTGTAAGACGGCTCACCATGAGGCCATCGTGTCTCTTGGGTGATTAAATAAATGACTCTCTAATGTGCCCCATGGATAATCAGATTATCCTGCTGAGGTTCTTCAAGTGATGCTGCCAGGCTGGCCAGGGTGTCAGCTCAACCATTCTGAGATCGAGGGACATGAGTAACTTTCGTCTGAGATGGGAACTGGGCCATTAGCTGGAAATTTCACTCTAACAATGGTACAAGCTACAGCTTTCTGATTATGTACTCACTATTGATATACTTGATGACTATTTCGGAATCCCCTTTCACATGAAAATGGGTCACATCAATCTCGAGGGATAGCTCGAGGCTTGTGATAAGAGCCTGATACTCTACCTAATTGTTGGTGCAGCCTTCTAACAACATAAATGAGTGTGGCAGAATAGCTTGTGCTAGGGTAATAAAGACGATACCCAAGCCTACCCTGTTGAGCCTGAGATCATTGAGCCTCCTATCGGTGGGACTTTGGGAAGCACCATCAAAGTGCATATACCATCATGGAATGGCATGATCTACTAAGAGGATTTCTTCATTAGGATAATTGATATCCAAGGACTGGTCAGTAGGAGCTATATGGGCAGCAAGGAAGTCTACCAGAGTTTTCCCCTTAATAGCTTTTTTATGGACAAACCTGATATTGTACTACTGAAGAATCACTGCCCATCGAGCTAGATGGTCTATCAATATGGGGTGGTTTAGAATGTACTTCAGTGGGTCTACCCAAGACACCAGTTGTACCTCATAGTGCTGCAAGTAATGCCGCAATTTCTGTACTTCGAATACCATCATAATGAAGCTCTTCTCAATGGGGGAGTATCTGGTCTCCGTATTGAGGAGCATGCAGATGAGGTAGTAAAGGCTATTTTTTGTCCCCTCATTGTTCTTATGGGCGATAAGGGCACCAAGAGATCATTTCAGGGTGGTCACATAAAGGACCAATGGCTTTTCGAAGATGGGTGGCATCAAGACCGGATGATAGAGTATATACTACTTGATTTCCTCGAATGCGGTCTGGCACTCTTTGTCCCGTTCGTAAGCGATGCTTTTCTTCATGAGCCGAGAAAAGGGAATACACTTCCCGTATATATTCGTAATGAATTGGCATATGTAGTCTAAGTGGGCTTGAAAACCTCTATGTTCCCGAATATTGCTCAGGGGAGGCATCTGGCTGATGGCCTTGATCTTCTCATGGTCAATCTCGATACCTCGTTACCTGATAATAAAGTCAAGGAACTTCCCAGAGGTGACCCCTAAGGCACATTTAAATGGGTTCATCATCAAGTAAAGATTAAGGAGGAAGCTTAACACTTTCTCAAGGTCCATGAGATGGTCCCAGCATTGGTGATATTTGTTGACCAGATCGTCCACATAGCATTCCACCAATGTCCCGAGGATTGGCTTGAATATGTGATGCATGGGCCACTGATAGGTGGCACCAGCATTCTTTAAGCCGAAGGTAATGACCTGGAAACAAAACATACCTTGTAGTGCCCTAAAGTTTGTATACTCCACATCCTTAGGGGCCATCCATATCTGATTATTTCCGGATAACCCGTCCATGAAGGAAAGGTCTTGGAACCCCGTTGTAGCGTCGATCAGCAACTCTGTCACTAGGAGGGGATAATCATCTTTTGGGCACTGACGTTTGAGATCTCAGAATTTGATGCAGACTCTGATCTTCCTATTATTCTTCCTGACGGGCACTATGTTGGCCAGCCACATGGGGTACTAGACCTCCTTGACGATGTCAGCTCTTATGATCTTTTCAACTTTTTCCTTGACAATGGAACCATGAGAAGGGATCATCTTTCTGGGATGATGCTTGAACCCGCTATGATTTGTCGGGAGACCAAGGCGATAAATAGCTACATGAGGATCTAGTCCTGGAATCTGGTCATATCTCTAGGATAATACATCATGATGTTTTTTCATGAAGTCTACATACCGCTGCTTCTCCTCGAGAGGCATGGTGGAAGAGATTAATGTAGGTCTCAGATCTTCCTCGCTACCGAGGTTTACCTATACCTACTGATCAACCCTGGCAGAAATTACCTCTTCAATGTTTGGGGAAGCATCCCCCAAATCCTATTCTTATCTTGCAGAGGAAGGATCCCCCATGGAAGGGTATTTCTCTAAGTCGGAAGATTCCAATGGGGGGATGGTACCAACCTGAGCAGCAGTGGTCACTACATCGGAAGATTCTGGTGCTGCCGAAACCATATCAATGAAGGTTATCAACCCAATCCCATATGGTCTTCGGCCTAAGGGGCCACGATTGATGATATCAAAACAATGGTGGTGCATTGGCTTGAGCTGGTTGATTCCATCCCAGAGAAACACGCAAGTATGACGTATCGTTGTTTCCATGGGATGGACAACTCGATACCATATGGGAGTAGGGGACTCAGGGATCACTAAGGCTTGATTCGTATAAGAATACGAAGTTATATATAATGAACCATACTTTATATAAATTGTTAATACCTCAAAATGGAAGCATACTTATTACAATATATAACAAAACCACGAAAGGACCGTATAGGTATAGAGTCATTAGAAACTGGGAAACATAAACAACTGGTTCATAAAGCATCAACTTTGCCTCCCACTTATTTCATCATATCTAGAGTCCCTTTTTGGAATATCCTACTTAATAACCTTCTTCTTGACCTGGGGAAATAAAACATAAAAAATGGTGAGCTCAAATGCTCAGTAAGGGTAAACAAAAGAAATATCAATCACATCATATACTTAAGAACATAACTTTTTGGAAATCTTAACCTGCAAAAGAGAGCATAATTTCATAACATAAGATAAATCATAGCAGTGAAATGAAATCCCAATAATCATAACTTAAAACATGAAACTTTCTGGCATACACACATAATAATAGAGAATCATTTTTTGTTAGTCAAGACTCATTGCCAAGACTATCTTAGTGGACAAAGTCCATTTCTGAACCGAGTTCACTCCTCATTTCAGTCATGTTTCACTGATCCGGTATAACCTATCGTTCTAGCCATGTCTATCTCATGAGATATAAAATCGTACCCAATACATTGGAGGGAGATATAGGTCCCACCCATCTCATAATGATACCATTCTTATGTGTGCCACAAAATCATAAATCATATATCATAGCATAACCCATGTAATAAAAATGGGAATCTTAAACATCGTGACATCATAAAACAATTCATATAAGATAAAATAATTCATAAAAATAATTCCATCAAATCAATGTAATAATAGGGATAGAAACAGAACCCTTTATTATCTTAGATGAAAAACAATTTTGATAAAACACTTGAACTCCATTCTTGAGGAAAATATCCTTTCTACTACAAAAACACTTTCCTTTATTTAACATGTCATACAATTTTAAACTAAAAGAAGTTGATTAAGAATAAACTTGAAAACTTGTAAAGGAAGCTTCTTGGAAATAATGTTTTAAAAATCCATTCATGCCGTATAAGTTAAAAAAACATTCTTCTCGTACTTTTGTTGGAAAAGTCAAAAAAGTACCTCATACGAAAAACGACAAAAGATTCCTTTCATATCTTTTACTAAAAACTCACTGAAGGGTAAAATAGGATTTAAAAAATTGTAGGTGAATGGAAATAATATTACATATACAGGAAACATGGATGTGGATGATAAAATACACCCTAGTAAATACTAAAGTATAAACAACCTCGGATAAAAATGAGATTGTGATTTTTCCCTTACCTTAGGTCCGATATGCATTGTAAGTGTCCAAACCTCCTGTATAATGATTTAAATAATGTTATTGACTTATTCCAGAATCATACATATTTTTATGATATCATATATGGTCATATTCTTAGCTTCTTAGTAGTAATATTTCATTGCTACTTGTTATTCGGGTGTTTATAACTTTTTGTTCTTATGCGTGTCTTGTCGAATAAATTCTTATTCTTCTCTTTAGGTTATAGATACCTCATTTCCAGAATGTTATTAGTGTAATATATACCATATTCATTCATTCAATTCATATTATGAAATGAAGATCATGTAGAACGAGTCACATCACATCGTGGAGATGGTATTCCGTACGTACGCACAAGTGATGATATCGTTCCTATGATCGTGGAATTGTATTGGAGTGTATGTATACTATTTCAGAATCAGTATTACTTTATAATAGTCATATATAGTCATTACTTACACCATTATACCCATCCAAGTAAGGTGGTGGTGGAAAATAGATTACACCACGGCGTGGAAACGGTATTCCGTACGTACGCACGCGCGGTGATTTCTTTTTCCGTAGGATGGATAGATGGTGAAATAGGGTTGTTTCAAACTTATAATAACATATCAGTATATTAGTGATACTGATGTTATTACTTCATAATGAAACAACTAAATAAGAAGAAGTGGAAGAAGAAATAAAGATGAAATAATTGGTAACGGACATTACCTCTTCTTTGAAGTGCTTCTTTGAGACCTTTTTCTAGGGCAATAAAATTGGTATTTGAAGAAGACCAGGACCTCTAGGATGTCTCTAGGGAAGTGGAGAGGAGAAATTTTCAGGGGTTGGCCGAGCTTGAAGTCTCAAAGTGGTGTGAGGAAGAGGGGGAGGAGGTTCCCTTCTATAAGGGAGGAGAGGGGCACCTTTGGGAAAACTAAAAATATTATTTTATTATAAAGTCAAGTTCGGTTTCAAATAGCTCCAAATTGATATATTTAGAAGCTAAGGTGTGGATGGGTCTAAATACTCTCCTCCAATAGAATTTAGGCATGTTTAGGTTCCTATTTTAACCTTATCATTTAGATTTAACATTAAGTTAAATAATTTTACTTTTACCGTGTCTTCTTGTGTTCTTATACTATAAGGTTAATAAACTTACTCTATGCAGCCAAACGAACCCCAAGTTGTTTATTATTAATATATATAACCTTAGCTAAGTCATTTGGCCGAACCTTAGATTTTTAGAAATAAAATAACAATTACTAATATAATATTTGTTTTAAAAAATATTTTATGTCAATTTTGACACTATTTAGTAATTGATTTTTGTGAAAATCATAACAGAACGATTAGTTCGAAAAAAGTTAATTAAATCAACACTAACATGTCATATTAACCTATAAAATTAGTGGAATTCATAAAAAGTCTCAAATTACATTTATTGTGGTGTTTATAACATTAATTATGTCAATATTGCATTAATAAGATAATTACTGCATCATCTTTCTCTCATAAATAAATTAAATTATTTAATGTCTAAAAATTACAAATACACTACCATTATGTAGGAACTCTTTTTAGCTTTCTAATTAATATTTATAGTCGAATTTGTCTTATGTATAACCCCATATTAAAAATTATTTACTTATTAAACTTTGATTTTAACTATTTTAACCCTTCTTTAAATAAATTAATAATAAATGTCCTAATCTAATCCAAGTGGGCTTAAATGGTCATATTTTATTCCTAAGTTTGTTTTGGTAGAATTACACGTGTCCAATAGAATTAGTACATGTGTTAGGGTAATAATAATATCATCTTTACCCTTAATTACCCTATTTACTTTTAACCGTGGTAAAAAAAAGTAAAAAGTTACTATTCACCAAAAAATTATTTTCATCTCATTGAACCACATTTTACTTACTGACATCAACCTTGTCTCTCGGATTTTTGAAATTCCACTCATAGAAGCGGTAAAATTATGTTTTATGAAAAATTTAGTCTTTTTAACTACCACTTAGTGGTTTCACTATTCATCAAAAATTGAAAGTTTTCAGAAAAATACCAAAATTTCACCCTAGGCTAATTTCGATATTCCAAATCCAAAAATGAAGTCCATTTTGAAAAATAAAATTTATAAAATTTCAAAAAGTGGTTATTACTATTCATAACGGCCAGTTTTAATAATATTTTTATAGCATATCGTTGTTTAGTGAAACTCGGTATTGCGTACGACGCAAGCTATCGAGGAAGGTCGCGATTTCGTGTAAAGAAAGCCAAGCAAGTGTTGTGTAGAAAACGATTCCTTTAATGATTTATATAACATAAAAGTTTCAGGTGTTACATTCTACCCCCCTTAAAATGAATTTCGCACTCGAAATTCGTCACTTTGTAACAAATAGATGAGGATACCTCTCCCTCATCATATCCTCAAGCTCCCATGTAGCTTCTTCTAATTGGTGGTTCCTCCATAAAACTTTCACCAATCGAGTGGTCTTGTTTCGTAGGACTTTTTCACTACGATCCAGAATCTCTATCGGTTGTTCTTCATAAGAAAGATCTTGCTCCAGTGGTACAACTTCTGAGCTGAGTACATGTGAAGGATCAGGTATGTACTTTCTCAGGAGAGATACATGGAACACATCATGAACTTGAGAGAGATTCGGTGGAAGTGCCAATCGGTAAGCTACCTTCCCAACACGATCCAGTATTTCGAAAGGACCGATATATCTGGGGCTCAACTTCCCCTTCTTTCCAAATCTCATAACCCTCTTCCAGGGAGATATTCGTAAGAACACTTTATCACCCACTTCAAACTCTAGGTATTTTCTTCGGTTGTCGGCATAACTTTTCTGTCGACTCTGAGCTGCTCTTATGTGTTGTTGAATAGATCTGACCTTTTCTGCCATTTCATCAACGAGATCGGGTCCTAATAGCTTTCTTTCCCCAACTTCATCCCAGTAAGTTAGATTCCTGCATTTCTTTCCATAGAGAGCTTCATAAAGAGCCATCTGAATACTGGAGTGAAAGCTATTATTATAAGAAAATTCCGCCAAAGGTAGGTGTTGATCCCAACCACCTTTGAAATCCATAGAGCAAGCTCTCAACATATCTTCAAGAGTTTGAATTGTTCTCTCAGACTGACCGTCTGTCTGAGGATGATAAGTAGTGCTGAAACTCAGCTCTGTATCCAGAGTATGCTGAAGACTTTTCCAGAACTTTGAGGTAAATCTCAGATCCCAATCAGATATAATAGAAAGTGGTTCTCCAAGAAATCTTACCACTTTCTTTACATATATCCTGGCAAGCTGATCCAGATAGAAATCCTCTCTAATAGCAATGAAGTGTGCAGACTTTGTAAGATGATCAACTATGACTCAGATTGCATTATTGCCTTTGGATGTTTTTGGAAGTCCTGTGACAAAGTCCATAGTGATGTTTTCCCATTTCCATTCGGGTATGGGTAATGGTTGAAACATCCTCTTAGACTTCTGTCTCTCAGCTTTAACTTGTTGACAAACCAAGCATCGAGAGACATATTCAGCAACATCTCTTTTCATGCCATCCCACCAGAAGTACTCTTTCATGTCCCTATACATCTTCGTGCTTCCAGGATGAATAGAGAATGAAGAACTATGAGCCTCATCCAGCAACTCCTTCTTTAATTCGGGGATGGGAGCAACACAAACCCGATTTCTGAACTTTATTATCCCATCACAATCAAGGTTGAATTCAGGAACATTTCTCACCTTCTTTTGTAACTCGACATCTTCTTTCTGTGCCTCTTTAATCATCACATGTATATATGGTTGAACATTCATTTGAGAAAGATACGATTCTTCCACTTTCATTATAATTCCATGATCCATCCTTTGTAAATCCATAAATATTGGATCTTTTGTCATCCTCATCATGAATAAACTAGCATGGTCTTGTCGACTTAATGCATCTGCCACCTTGTTTGCTTTCCCAGGGTGGTAATGGATTGAGCAGTCATAATCCTTAATCAGCTCCAACCATCTTCTTTGACGCATATTCAGCTCCTTTTGTGTGAAAATATACTTTAAACTTTTATGATCAGTATAAATATCACACCTTTCACCATAAAGGTAATGCCTCTAAATCTTTAATGTAAAGATTACCGCAGCTAACTCCAAATCATGATTTGGGTAATTTTGCTCATGTATTTTCAACTGTCGTGAGGCATAAGTTATCACCATATCATTTTGCATAAGAACACACCCCAATCCCTTCTTGGATGCATCACTATAGATCACAAACCTTTCTCCACTACAAGGCAGTGTGAGCACAGGTGCACTGGATATACTTCTTTTCAACTCCTTGAAATCCTCTTCACATTCCTCCGTCAAAACAAACTTAACTCCTTTCCGAGTCAACTTGGTGAGTGGGTTAGATAATCGTGAAAAATCTTTCACAAAACGTCGATAATATCCTGCCAAACCAAGAAAACTTCGGATCTCAGTTACTGTTGTTGGTCTCGACCATCTTTCGATAACCTCTGTTTTTGGTGGATCCACAGATATCCCCTCTTTTGAAATTATGTGACCCAAAAATGCAACTTTTTGAATCCAAAATTCACACTTGGTAAATTTGGCATAAATCTTCTCCTTTCTCAGGGTCTTCAATATAATTCTCAAGTGATATTCATGTTCTTCCTTGATCATTGAATAGACAAGAATATCGTCTATAAAGACTACCACAAACTGATCAAGATAGTCTCTAAAGACTCTATTCATTAGATCCATGAAGATAGAAGGGGAATTAGTAAGACCAAATGGCATCACTATAAATTCATAGTGTCCATTCCTTGTACGGAAATACGTCATTGGTATATCCTCCCTTTTGACCCTTAATTGATGATACCCTGAACGAAGATCAATCTTGGAAAAGTATTGAGCTCCACGTAGTTGGTCAAATAGGTCATCAATGCACGGGAGAGGATATTTGTTCTCGATAGTGATCTTGTTAAGTTCTCGATAATCAATGCAGAGTCTCATTGATCCATCTTTCTTCTTAAAAAACAGAACAGGTGCTCCCCAAGGTGATGTACTAGGGCGTATGAACCCCTTATCAAGTTTCTCTTGGAGTTGCTTCTTCAATTCCTGCAACTCAGTTGGGTCCATTCTATAAGGTGTCTTTGAAATAGGCAAAGCACCCGGTATGAGTTCTGTTGAAAACTCAACTTCACGATTCAGTGGAAGACCCGGTAATTCCTCTGGAAAGACATCATAAAACCCTCGTACAATGGGAATATTCTTAATCATGAGTTTCTCACCAACCATTTGTGATAAATAACCTTCATTTAATGGAATCAATACCCATAAAATGGAAGAAATTTCCACTAGAAGGTTATGTTCATCCTTGCATCGACAGACGATCATAGATTGATCTGGAATATGAAATGTGACTTCCCTTCCTTGGCAATTGATATGAGCTCCATGTAGAGAAAGACAATCCATGCCATGAATCACATCAAATTCCACTATAGGAAGTATCACAAGATTTGCAGGAAGCACTTTCCCACAAACTTCAATCGGAGAAGAATTATAAACTTTTGATGCAACCGTTGTGCCATTAGGTGTTGTCACAGCTAACTCAACATCTAATTGTTGAGGTAATACGGTGATACCCTTAGAAAATTCTTCATAAATAAAAGAGTGGGTGGATCCAGAATCAAATAAAACATTTGCTACTTTAGAGTGGATGGTAATTGTACCTTTCACCACATCGTTATCGTACTCCACATCGCTGATAGAAATAGCATGTGACTTTCCATTGTCTTTAGCCTTAAGAGTTTGTTGACGTCGACCATCATCATCAACCCTGGGATTAGGGCATTTATTGGCATAATGTCCCATCTCCTTGCACTTGAAACATTGAAGTGTAGTAGGGTCATTCTGTGTATCCCTTCCTTTGTTTGCATCATTAGACATCTTCTTCCCATCATCGCGGCATTCAAATGCCTGATGACCTTCCTTTCCACATTTGAAACATTTGCTTGTCCCTTTAAGACAACTCCCTCCATGTTTCTTTCCACACTTTTAGCATAAGTAAAAGCTCATCTTCTTTTCAGTGTGCTCTTTAGATTTTCCTTTAAATTCCATTTTCCTCTTCTTATCAAACCCATATGACTGATGGGTTACTCCAATCTCCGTCTCAACATTGAGAGAACATCGAACGATTTCCTCTTAGCTATTGAAGTCCCTTATGGCTAACGCCCTTCGATGACTTGGTTTTAAGCCACTAAAGAATCGATCGATCTTACTCTCAGGTTGGATAATAATACCAGAAGCGTACCTTGCAAGTCTTGTAAAATTTTCTTCATAGGTACCAATAGATTCATCATCCTTTTGCTTCAGCTCAAGAAACTCTTTCTCCATCTTTGTTCGGAGAATACGAGGGAAGTACTTATTGAAAAATAATTTCTTGAACTCATCCCATTCCATGGACTCAATTTCATCCCTTTGCCTCGTATTCTTAATAAGATTCCACCATTGATCAGCATCACCTTCCAAACGATACACTGCTAGGATGACTTTATCATGTTCAGAACATTGAATAACTAAAAATATCTTTTCAGTAGTACTAATCCATTGTTCAGCAACTAATGGATCAGAAGTCCCGCTGAAAGAAGGTGGACGCTGCCTCATGAAGGATTCAACAAAATGTTGCTCCTTCCTTTGCTCGTTTGGAAGTCCTGCATGATTCATAGCTTGAGAAAGTTGTGTGAGCATGGCTACAAGATTTTGCATTCCAGCTCCCATAACGTTTGGTTGCTCAGGGGGACAATCATTGCATTGCCTGTCGCATTCCGCATTAACACGGTTCCTTCGGGTTCCAGCCATTGACTAAAACCAAGAAGAATAGTGTGAGCAACACTATTTATAATAGGAAATCCAAATAATCAAGAATAAAATTTCACACTTAAGGTCTTATCCTAGGTTATTCATCGCCATTTCTAAAACACTATGATTGTGTTCTATGCTTAGACTTATCCTTAGGGTTCTTACTAAGGCTTTCACATCCTAGTTTCCAAAGGTTGACTATACCTTTCCTCTAATACCAACTATAATGACCCATACTTTATATACATTGTTAATACCTCAAAATTGAAGCATACATATTACAACATATAACAAAACCATGAAAGGACCGTATAGGTATAGAGTCTTTAGAAACTGGGAAACATAAACAACTGGTTCATAAAGCATCAACTTTTCCTCCCACTTATTTCATCATATCTAGAGTCCCTTTTTGGCATATCCTACTTAATAACCTTCTTCCTAGCCTGGGGAAATAAAACATACAAAAGGGTGAGATCAAATGCTCAGTAAGGGTAAACAAAAGAAATATCAATCACATCATATACTTAAGAACATAACTTTTTGGAAATCTTAACCTGCAAAAAAGAGAATAATTTCATAACATGGGATAAATCATAGTAGTGAAATGAAATCCCAATAATCATAACCTAAAACATGAAACATTCTGGCATACACACATAATCTTAGAAAATCATTTCTTGTTAGTCAAGACACATTGCCAAGACTATCTTAGTGGACAAAGTCCATTTCTGAACCGAGTTCACTCCTCGTTTCAGTCCTATTTCACTGAACCGGTATAACATACCGTTCCATCCATGTCTATCTCATGAGATATAAAATCTTTACCCAATGCATTGGAAGGATATATAGGTCCCACCCATCTCATAATGATACCATTCTTATGCGTGCCACAAAATCATAAATCATACATCATAGCATAACCCATGTAATGAAAATGGGAATCTTAAACATCATGACATCATAAAACAATTCATATAAGATAAAAGAATTCATAAAAATAATTCCATCGAATCAATGTAATAATAGGGATAGAAACAGAACCCTTTATTATCTTAGATGGGAAATAATTTTGATAAAACACCTGAACTCCATTCTTGAGGAAAATATCCTTTCTACTTCAAAAACACTTTCCTTTATTTAACATGTCATACAATTTTAAACTAAAAGAAGTTGATTAAGAATAAACGTGAAAACTTGTAAAGTAAGCTTCTTGGAAATAATGTTTTAAAAATCCATTCATTCCATATAAGTTAAAAAAACATTTTTCTCGTACTTTTGTCTGAAAAGTCAAAAAAGTACCTCGTACGAAAAACGACAAAAGATTCCTTTCATATCATTTACTAAAAACTCACCTAAGGGTAAAATAGGATTTAAACAATTGTAGGTGAATGGAAATAATATTACATATTGAGGAAACATGGTTGTGGATGATAAAATACACCCTAGTAAATACTAAAGTATAAACAACCTCGGATAAAAATGAGATTGTGACATTTCCCTTACCTTAGGACCGATATGCTTTCTAAGTGTCCGAACCTCCTGTATAATGATTTAAATAATGTTATTGACTTATTCCAGAATCATACTTATTTTTATGATATCATATATGGTCATATTCTTAGCTTCTTAGTAGTAATATTTCATTGCTACTTGTTATTCGGGTGTTTATAACTTTTTGTTCTTATGTGTGTCTTGTCGAATAAATTCTTATTATTCTCTTTAGGTTATAGATACCTCCTTTCCAAAATGGTATTAGTGTAATATATATCATATTCATTCATTCAATTCATACTATGAAATGAAGATCATGTAGAACGAGTCGCATCACATCGTGGAGACGGTATTCCGTACGTACGCACAAGTGATGATATTGTTCCAATGATCGTGGAATTGTATTGCAGTGTATGTATACTATTTCAGAATCATTATTACTTTATAATAGTCATATATAGTCATTATTTACACCATTATACCCATCCAAGTAAGGTGGTGGTGGAAAATAGATTACACCACGGCGTGGAGACGGTATTCTGTACGTACGCATGCGCGGTGATTTCTTTTTCTGTAGGATGGATAGATGGTGAAATAGGGTTGTTTCATACTTATAATAACATATCAGTATATTATTCATACAGATTTTATTACTTAATAATGAAACTACTAAATAAGGAGAAGTGGAAGAATAAATAAAGATGAAAGAATCGGTAACGGACATTACCTCTTCTTTGAAGTGCTTCTTTGAGACCTTCTTTTAGGGCACTAAAATTGGTCTTTGAAGAAGACCAGGACCACTAGGATGTCTCTAGGGAAGTGGAGAGGAGGAATTGGCAGGGTTTGGCCGTGCATGAAGGCTCAAAGTGGTGTGAGGAAGAGGGGGAGGAGGTTCCCTTTTATAAGGGAGGAGAGGGGCACCTTTGGGAAAACTAAAAATATTATTTTATTATAAAGTCAAGTTCGGTTTTAAATAGCTCCAAATTGATATATTTAGAATCTTAGGTGGGTATGGGTCGAAATCCTCTCATCCAATAGAATTTGGACAAGTTTAGGTTCCTATTTTAACATTATCATTTAGATTTAACATTAAGTTAAATAATTTTACTTTTACCGTGTCTTCTTGTGTTCTTATACTATAAGGTTAATAAACTTACTATAAGCAGCCAAAAGAACCCCAAGTTGTTTATTATTAATATATATAACCTTATCTAAGTAATTTGGCCAAACCTTATATTTTTATGAATAAAATAACAATTACTAATATAATATTTGTTTTAAAAACTATTTTATATCAATTTTGACACTATTTAGTAATTGATTTTTGTGAAAATCATAACAGAATTATTAGTTCGAATAAAGTTAATTAAATCAATACTAACATGTTATATTAACCTATAAATTTAGTGGAATTCATAAAAACTCTCAAATTACATTTATTTTGGTGTTTATAACCTTATTTATGTCAATATTTCATTAATAAGATAATTACTGCATCATCTTTGTGTATAAATAAATTAAATTATGTAATGTCTATAAATTAAAAATAAAATACCATTATATAGGAAATCTTTTTAGATTTCTAATAAATATTTATAGTTGAATTTATCTTATGTATAACCCTATATTAAAAATTATTTACTTATTAAACTTTGATTTTAACTATTTTAACCCTTCATTAAATAAATTAATAATAAATGTCCTAATCTAATCCAAGTGGCCCTAAATGGTCATATTTTCTTCCTAAGTTTGTTTTTGGTCGAATTACACTTGTCAAATAGAATTAGGACATGTGTTAGGGTAATAATAATATCATCTTTACCCTTAATTACCCTATTTACTTTTAACCGTGGTAAAAAAAAGTAAAAAGTTACTATTCACCAAAAAATTATTTTCATCTCATTGAACCACATTTTACTTACTGACATCAACCGTGTCTCTCAGAATTTTGAAATTCCAATCACAGAAGTGGTAAAATTATGTTTTATGAAAAATTCAGTTTTTTTAACTACCACTTAGTGGTTTCACTATTCATCAAAAATTGAAAGTTTTCAGAAAAATACCAAAATTTCACCCTAGGCTAATTTCGATATTCCGAATCCAAAAATGAAGTCCATTTTTAAAAATAAAATTTATAAAATTTAAAAAAGTGGTTATTACTATTCATAACGGCTAGTTTTAATAATATTTTAATAGCATATCGTTGTTTAGTGAAACTCGGTATTGCGTACGACGCAAGATATCGAGGAAAGTCGCGATTTCGTGTAAAGTAATCCAAGAAAGTGTTGTGTAGAAAAAGATTCATTTGATGATTTACATAACATAAAAGTCTCGGGTGTTACATTCTACCCCCCTTAAAATGAATTTCGCCCTCGAAATTCGTCACTTTGTAACAAACAAATGAGGATACCACTCCCCCATCATATCCTCAATCTCCCATGTAGCTTCTTCTAATTGGTGGTTCCTCCATAAAACATTCACCAATCGAGTGGTCTTGTTTCGTAGGACTTTTTCGCTACGATCTAGAATCTCTATCGGTTGTTCTTCATAAGAAAGATCTTGCTCCAGCGGTACAAATTCTGAGCTGCGTACATGTGAAGGATCAGGTATGTACTTTCTCGGGAGAGATACATGGAACACATCCTAAACTTGAGAGAGATTTGTTGGAAGCGCCAATCGGTAAGCTACCATCCCAACACGATCCAGTATTTCGAAAGGACCGATATATCTAGGGCTCAACTTCCCCTTCTTTCCAAATCTCCTAACCCTCTTCCAGGGAGATATTCGTAAGAATACATTATCACCCACTTCAAACTTTAGGTCTTTTTTTCGGTTGTCGGCATAACTTTTCTGTCGACTCTGAGCTGCTCTTATGTGTTGTTGAATAGATCTGACCTTTTCTGCTATTTCATCAACGAGATCGGGTCCTAATAGCTTTCTTTCCCCAACTTCATCCCAGAAAGTTGGAGTCTTGCATTTCTTTCCATAGAGAGCTTCATAAGGAGACATCTGAATACTGGAGTGAAATATATTATTATAAGAAAATTCCACCAAAGGTAGGTGTTGATCCCAACCACCTTTGAAATCCATATAGCAAGCTCTCAACATATCTTCTAGAGTTTGAATTGTTCTCTCAGACTGACCGTCTGTCTGAGGATGATAAGCAGTGCTGAAACTCAACTCTGTATCCAGAGTATGCTGAAGACTTCACCAGAACTTTGAGGTAAATCTCGGATCCCGATCAGATATAATAGAAAGTGGTACTCCATGCAATCTTACCACTTCCTTTACGTATATCCTGGAAAGCTGATCTAGAGAGAAATCCTCTCTAATAGCAATGAAGTGTGCAGACTTTGTAAGAAGATCAACTATGACCCAGATAGCATTATTGCCTTTGGATGTTTTTTGAAGTCCTGTGACAATGTCCATAGTGATGTTTTCCCATTTCCATTCGGGTATGGGTAATGGTTGTAACATCCTCTTAGACTTCGGTCTCTCAGCTTTAACTTGTTGACAAACCAAGCATCGAGAGACATATTCAGCAACATCTCTTTTCATGCCATCCCACCAGAAGTACTCTTTCATGTCCCTATACATCTTCGTGCTTCCAGGATGAATAGATAATGAAGAACTATGAGCCTCATCCAGCAGATCCTTCTTCAATTCGGGGATGGGAGGAACACAAACCCGATTTCTGAACTTTATTATCCCACCACAATCAAGGTTGAATTTAGGAAAATTTCACACCTTCTTTTGTAAGTCAACATCTTCTTTCTGTGCCTCTTTAATCTTCACATTTATAGATGGTTGAACATTCATTTGAGAAAGATACGATTCTTCCACTTTCATTATAATTCCAAGATCCATCCTTTGTAAATCCATAAATATTGGATCTTTTGTGATCCTCATCATGGATAAACTAGCATGGTCTTGTCGACTTAATGCATCCGCCACCTTGTTTTCTTTCACAGGGTGGTAATGGATTGAGTAGTCATAATCCTTAATCAGCTCCAACCATCTTCTTTGACACATATTCAGCTCCTTTTGTGTGAAAATATACTTTAAACTTTTACGATCAGTATAAATATCACACCTTTCACCATAAAGGTAATGCCTCCAAATCTTTAATGCAAAGATTACCGCAGCTAACTCCAAATCATGAGTTGGGTAATTTTGCTCATGTATTTTCAACTGTCGTGAGGCATAAGCTATCACCAAATAATTTTGCATAAGAACACACCATAATCCCTTCTTGGATGCATCACTATAGATCACAAACCTTTCTCCAGTACAAGGCAGTGTGAGCACAGGTGCACTGGATAACCTTCTTTTCAACTCCTTGAAATTATCTTCACATTCCTCCGTCCAAACAAACTTAACTCCTTTCCGAGTCAACTTGGTGAGTGGGTTAGATAATCGTGAAAAATCATTCACAAAACGTCGATAATATCCATCCAAACCAAGAAAACTTCGGATCTCAGTTACTTTTGTTGGCCTCGACCATCTTTCGATTACATCTGTTTTTGCTGGATCCACAGATATCCCCTATTTTGAAATTATGTGACCCAAAAATGCAACTTTTTGAATCAAAAATTCACACTTGGTAAATTTGGCATAAATCTTCTTCTTTCTCAGGGTCTTCAATATAATTCTCAAGTGAACTTCATGTTCTTCCTTGACCTTTGAATAGACAAGAATATCGTCTATAAAGACTACCACAAACTGATCAAGATATTCTCTAAAGACTCTATTCATTAGATCCATGAAGACAGCAGGGGCATTAGTAAGACCAAATGGCATCACTATAAATTCATAGTGTCCATACCTTGTACGGAAGGCCGTCTTTGTTATATCCTCCCTTTTGACCCTTAGTTGATGATACCCTGAATGAAGATCAATCTTGGAAATGTATTGAGATCCGTGTAGTTGGTCAAATAGGTCATCAATGCGCGGGAGAGGATATTTTTTCTTGATAATGATCTTGTTAAGTTCTAGATAATCAATGCAGAGTCTCATTGATCCATCTTTCTTCGTAACAAATAGAACAGGTGCTCCCCAAGGTGATGCACTAGGGCATATGAACCCCTTATCAAGATTCTCTTGGAGTTGCTTCTTCAATTCCTACAACTCAATTGGGTCTATTCAATAAGGTGTCATTGAAATAGGCAAAGCACCCGGTACAAGTTCTATTGAAAACTCAACTTCACGATTCGGTGAAAGACCCGGTAATTCCTCTGGAAAGACATCATCAAACTCCCGTACAATGGGCATATTCTTAATCGTGAGTTTCTCACCAACCATTTGAGATAAATAACCTTCATTTAGTGGAATCAATACCCATAAAATAGAAGAAATTTCCACTGGAAGGTTATGTTCATCCTTGCATCGATAGATGATCATAGATTGATCTGGAATATGAAATGTGACTTCCCTTCTTTGGAAATTGATATGAGCTCTATGTAGAGAAAGCCAGTCCATGCCAAGAATCACATCAAATTCCACTATAGGAAGTATCACAAGATTTTCAGGATGCACTTTCCCACAAACTTCAATCAGAGAAGAATTATAAACTTTTCATGCGACAGTTGTTCCATTAGGTGTTGTCACAGCTAACTCAACATCTAATTGTTGAGGTAATACGGTGATACCCTTAGAAAATTCTTCATAAATAAAAGAGTGGGTGGATCTAGAATCAAATAAAACATTTGCTACTTTAGAGTGGATGGTAAGTGTACCTTTCACCACATTGTTATCGTACTCCACATCACTGACAGAAATTGCATGTGACTTTCCTTTTTCTTTAGCCTTAAGAGTTTGTTGACGTCGACCATCATCATCAACCCTTGGATTAGGGAATTTATTGGCATAATGTCCCATCTCCTTGCACTTGAAACATTGAAGTGTAGTAGTGTCATTCTGTGTATCCCTTCCTTTGTTTGTATCATTAGACATCTTCTTCCCATCATCGCAGCATTCAAATGCCCGATGACCTTCCTTTCCACATTTGAAACATTTACTTGTACCTTTAAGACAACTCCCTCCATGTTTCTATCCACACTTTGAGCATAAGGGAAATCTCATCTTCTTTTCAGTGTGCTCTTTAGATTTTCCTTTAAATCCCATTTTCCTCTTCTTATCAAACCCATATGACTGATGGGTTACTCCAATCTCCATCTCAACTTTGAGAGCACATCGAACGATTTCCTCATAGCTATTGAAGTCCCTTATGGCTAATGCCCTTCGAAGACTTGGTTTTAAGCCACTAAAGAATCGACCGATCTTACTCTCTGGTTGGATTATAATACCAGAAGCGTACCTTGAAAGTCTTGTAAAATTTGATTCATAGGTACCAACAGATTCATCATCCTTTTGCTTCAGCTCAAGAAACTCTTTCTCCACCATTGTTCGGAGAATAAGAGGGAAGTACTTATTGAAAAATAAGTTCTTGAACTCGTCCCATTCCATGGGCTCAATTTCATCCCTTTGCCTCGTATTCTTAATAAGATTCCACCATTGATCAGCATCACCTTCCAAATGATACACGGCTAGGATGACTTTATCATGTTCAGAACATTGAAGAACTGAAAATATATTTTCAGTAGTACTAATCCATTGTTCAGCAACTAAGGGATTAGTAGACCCACTGAAAGAAGGTGGATGCTGCCTCATGAAGGATTCAACAGAATGTTGCTCCTTCCATTGCTCGTTTGGAAGTCCTGCATGATTCATATCTTGAGAATGTTGTGTGAGCATGGCTAAAAGATTTTTCATTCCAGCTCCCATAACGTTTGGTTGCTCAGGGGGACAATCATTGCATTGCCCGTCGCATTCCGCATTAACACGGTTCCTTCGGTTTCCAGCCATTGACTAAAACCAAGAAGAATAGTGTGAGCAACACTAATTATAATAGGAAAACCACATAATCACGAATAAAATTTCACACATAAGGTCTTATCCTAGGTTATTCCTGACCATTTATAAAACACTAAGATTGTGTTCTATGCTTAGACTTATCCTTAGGGTTCTTACTAAGGCTTTCACATCCTAGTTTCCAAAGATTGACTATACCTTTCCTCTGATACCAACTATAACGACCCATACTTTATATACATTATTAATACCTCAAAATTGAAGCATACTTATTACAACATATAACAAAACCACGAAAGGACCGTATAGGTATAGAGTCTTTAGAAACTGGCAAACATAAACAACTAGTTCATAAAGCATCAACTTTGCCTCCCACTTATTTCATCATATCTAGAGTCCCTTTTTGGCATATCCTACTTAATAACCTTCTTCATGACCTGGGGAAATAAAAC
This sequence comes from Viscum album, assembly GCA_963277665.1. Classification (NCBI taxonomy): domain Eukaryota; kingdom Viridiplantae; phylum Streptophyta; class Magnoliopsida; order Santalales; family Viscaceae; genus Viscum; species Viscum album. Next base: position 1,934,278,202 of record OY728152.1, read on the forward strand.
ATACAAAAGGGTGAGCTCAAATGCTCAGTAAGGGTAAACAAAAAAATATCAATCACATCATATAGTTAAGAACATAACTTTTTGGAAAACATAACCTGCAAAAGAGAGCATAATTTCATAACATGGGATAAATCATAGTATTGAAATGAAATCCCAATAATCATAACTTAAAACATGAAACTTTGTGGCATACCTACATAATCATAGAGAATCATTTCTTGTTAGTCAAGACTCATTGCCAAGACTATCTTAGTGGACAAAGTCCATTTCTGAACCGAGTTCACTCCTCGTTTCAGTCTTGTTTCACTGAACCGGTATAACCTACCGTTCCAGACATGTCTATCTCATGAGATATAAAATCTTTACCCAATGAATTGTAGGGATATATAGGTCCCACCCATCTCATAATGATACCATTCTTATGTGTGCCACAAAATCATAAATCATACATCATAGCATAACCCATGTAATAAAAATGGTAATCTTAAACATCGTGACATCATAAAACAATTCATATAAGATAAAAGAATTCATAAAAATAATTCCATCAAATCAATTTAATAATAGGGATAGAAATAGAACCCTTTATTATCTTAGATGGAAAATAATTTTGATAAAACACTTGAACTCCATTCTTGAAGAAAATATCCTTTCTACTTCAAAAACACATTCCTTTATTTAACATGTCATACAATTTTAAACTAAAAGAAGTTGATTAAGAATAAACTTGAAAGCTTGTAAAGGAAGCTTCTTGGAAATAATGTTTTAAAAATCCATTCATGCCGTATAAGTTAAAAAAAACATTCTTCTCGTACTTTTGATGGAAAATTCAAAAAAGTACCACGTACGAAAAATGACAAAAGATTCCTTTCATATCTTTTACAAAAAAAACTCACTGAAGGGTAAAATAGGATTTAAACAATTGTAGGTGAATGGAAATAATATTACATATTGAAGAAACATTGATGTGGATGATAAAATACACCCCAGTAAATACTAAAGTATAAACAACCTCGGATAAAAATAAGATTGTGATATTTCCCATACCTTAGGTCCGATATGCTTTGTAAGTGTCTGAACCACCTGTATAATGATTTAAATAATGTTATTGACTTATTCCAGAATCATACTTATTTTTATGATATCATATATGGTCATATTCTTAGCTTCTTAGTAGTAATATTTCATTGCTACTTGTTATTCGTGTGTTTATAACTTTTTGTTCTTATGCGTGTCTTGTCGAATAAATTCTTATTCTTATCTTTAGGTTATAGATACCTCATTTCCAGAATGGTATTAGTGTAATATATATCATATTCATTCATTCAATTCATATTATGAAATGAAGATCATGTAGAACGAGTCGCATCACATCGTGGAGACGGTATTCCGTACGTACGCACGAGTGATGATATCGTTCCTATGATCGTGGAATTGTATTGAAGTGTATGTATTCTATTTCAGAATCAGAATTACTTTATAATAGTCATATATAGTCATTATTTACACCCTTATACCTATCCAAGTATGGTGGTGGTGGAAAATAGATTACACCACGGTGTGGAGACGGTATTCCGTACGTACGCACGCGCGGTGATTTCTTTTTCTCTGGATGGATAGATGGTGAAATAGGGTTGTTTCATACTTATAATAACATATAAGTATATGAGTGAAACTGATTTTATTACTTCATAATGAAACAACTAAATAAGAAGTGGAAGAATAAATAAAGATGAAAGAATCGTTAACGGACATTACCTCTTCTTTGAAGTGCTTCTTTGAGACCTTCTTTTAGGGCACTAAAATTGGTCATTGAAGAAGACCAGGACCTCTAGGATGTCTCTAGGGAAGTGGAGAGGAGTAATTGGCAGGGGTTGGACGAGCTTGAAGGCTCAAAGTGGTATGAGGAAGAGGGGGAGGAGGTGCCCTTTTATAAGGGAGGAGAGGGGCACCTTTGGGAAAACTAAAAATATTATTTTATTATAAAGTCAAGTTCGGTTTTAAATAGCTCCAAATTGATATATTTCGAAGCTAAGGTGGGGATGGGTCTAAATCCTCTCATCCAATATAATTTAGACAAGTTTATGTTCTTATTTTAACCTTATCATTTAGATTTAACATTAAGTTAAATAATTTTACTTTTACCGTGTCTTCTTGTGTTCTTATACTATAAGGTTAATAAACTTACTATAAAAGCAAAACGAACCCCAAGTTGTTTATTATTAATATATATAACCTTATCTAAGTCATTTGGCTGAACATTAGATTTTTAGGAATAAAATTCTAATTACTAATATAATATTTGTTTTAAAAACTATTTTATGTCAATTTTGACACTATTTAGTAATTGATTTTTGTGAAAATCATAACAGAATGATTAGTTATAAAAAAGATAATTAAATCAACACTAACATGTCATATTAACCTAGAAAATTAGTGTATTTCATAAAAATTCTCAACTTACATTTATTTCGGTTTTTATAACATTAATTATGTCAATATTTCATTAATAAGATAATTACTGCATCATCTTCGTGTCATAAATAAATTAAATTATTTAATGTCTAAAAATTACAAATAAAATACCATTATGTAGGAAATCTTTTTAGATTTCTAATTAATATTTATAGTTGAATTTATCTTATTTATAACCCCATATTAAAAATTATTTACTTATTAAACTATGATTTTAACTATTTTAACCTTTCTTTAAGTAAATTAATAATAAAAGTCCTAATCTAATCCAAGTGGGCCTAAATGGTCATATTTTATTCCTAAGTTTGTTTTTGGTAGAATTACACTTGTCCAATAGAATTAGGACATGTTTATGTTAATAATAATATCATCTTTACCCTTAATTACCCTATTTACTTTTAACCGTGGTAAAAAAAAGTAAAAAGTTACTATTCACCAAAAAATTATTTTCATCTCATTGAACAACATTTTACTTACTGACATCAACCGTGTCTCTCGGATTTTTGAAATTCCACTCACAGAAGCAGTAAAATTAAGTTTTATGAAAAATTCAGTTTTTTTAACTACCACTTAGTGGTTTCACTATTCATCAAAAATTGAAAGTTTTCAGAAAAATACCAAAATTTCACCCTAGGCTAATTTCGTTATTCCGAATCCAAAAATGAAGTCCATTTTGAAAAATAAAATTTATAAAATTTCAAAAAGTGGTTATTACTATTCATAACGGCTAGTTTCAATAATATTTTAATAGCATCTCGTTGTTTAGTGAAACTCGGTATTGCGTACAACGCAAACTATCGAGGAAGGTCGCGATTTCGTGTAAAGAAAGCGAAGAAAGTGTTGTGTAGAAGAAGATTCCTTTGATGATTTATATAACATAATAGTCTCGGGTGTTACATTATATCTCTACGTCACTTGGACCTAAGAATATGCTTCCCCCATGTGGCAGAGACAACAAAACAGTGCCCCATATCATGGGTTTTGGCCTCCAATCGATGGATCGGGAAGTCGTAGGCATCATCCAGACCTGCCCAGGGGTTGGTTGCGATCGCGGCATGCTCGACCTCATTGGCCTGAATCTGTTTTTCCTTTCTCTTGTAATAATCATCATTAGGGTAGGGGATTTACAAGAGGCAAAAGGAGACGTGTCACCTTAGAGCACACCCACTCGACCATTGAGGGATTACATGAGGCACTGGTGATACGATGAGGGAACTTCCGCATGCAGGTGGAGCCATGGTCTTCCAATCAATGCATTGTACGCGATGTCTTTAGAGATAATCATAAATTATGTACTAGAAACTAGGCCATCGAACTGGGTCTTCAAACGTATATTGTTGACCGGGGTCTTCTCTATCCTGCTGTATCCCTAGATCCTCAGGTAGGAGAGAGTCATGTCATCTTCAGATAACCCCATCTTCCGCAGTGTTCCTGTCGAGATAAGGTTAATCCCAGAGCCGGTGTCAATAAGAAAGTAGAAAACCACCATTCCATTGAATTGGTCGGTGATGTACAATGGGTGAATGTTCCCATGTATGTGAGAACCTACATCTTCTCCAGAAAATGAGATAATGGCCTGGAATTCAACATTCTCTTTCGCTTCCACATGAAAGGCCTCTCCAGCTGCTACCTCTATCTCAAACTAGAGGGGGCTTCTTAAAGCCTCAACGAGGGCATCATGCATATCTGTCGAATGAAGAAGGGCCTATAGTATGGAAATCCTTACTGGGATGTTTTCAAGGTGATTGAGAATATCATATTTCCATTCCAGGCAGGAACTTCTACTTGTAGAAGGTCACTCTATGACAGGCGGTATGGTGGACCATGTTGGCTGGGCTGGCGGCTGACTGGTGTTGGGAATATCCTACTAATCAGTAGTAAGAGCCTGTATAGTGGCTACCGAATGACAAACTAATGACTAAGACCAGCCTGTAGTAGGGCGTGGCTGGTCGCGGCATGGTTTGGGTGGCTCTGCATGATCCAGTAGCACAAAAAGAAGTGAAGGCTCGCTTGATGACACCGGATGAGGTTGTGCGTGTTGATCTCGGTACTGATCCTACTGTCTAGTCACAGTGGAGTGCATGTCCTGGCTAGAAGTTCTGACTGATGTGCCTCGATGACCCATATAGTTGCGGCTCTTCCAGTGTGACCATTGTCTAGGGACGTTGGGAATATCCACCTAGCGCTCCCCGTCTTCGAGAGTCATGTAGGGGTTTACCAACTCTATGGTGTTAACCAAAGCGTACCCTTGACTGTCACTCAAAGGGTCGTCCATTACTGGGCGGATCCTGGGAGTAATCCCCATCTCTAAGGGCATGATGTCGTCGATTGTATGGGACGATAATCGCATTTTTGGGCCGCATTGCTTTCCCTTGTGCCACTGGTGTTTTCTCTTCTAGGAAGAGGTCGGCTGAGATGATAACGCAGAAGTGGTGGCCACATATTCTAAAAGGTCTAGCAGATTTAGTCATGCACGGATGATACCAGGGGAATGAGTGACCATTTTGTGAGCCACCCATTCATCATACTTCTGAGACCCATGGTTAGAAACCTGTAGCCACTCTCCCTTGTTGTCGCTGCTGCTGTCTAGCCTTATGATGATGCATGCCACTTGTGCCAGGGCCGGATCCAACCTAACTATATTGTTATTGACTTGATCTTGAAGCCAGTCCTTGAACACATAGCACTGCTTGAGAGTGTGGCCCAGGATCTAGTGGTAGGGGTAGTAGTTGGGGCGTTCAGTGAGGTTCTCCCCTTCTGGCCTTCTGCACTCAGGTAAACGAAAAATTCCATGTTCCGAGGCGCTTTAGAAATAGCCGGGAACCATATTCTCATTAAACGAGTAGGTTAGGTTTCTTCTATCCGGAAATGGGGGCCTTGGAACCTATCCCTGATGAGGGGCTACAGGAGCCTATCATGGAGGTGGAGCCTGGTTACCCCACCTGGTGGTGGCTGCACGTTTAGTGGGGTCACTTGCCGATTCTGAGGTGGCCGCTGCATGGCTGGAGGTTGCGCTTGTGGTGGAGGGCCTCTGCGATGTTGCAGAGGCCGCTACACCTGTAATAATTATACCTGTCTAAGAGCCTCTATTTAGGCCACTATGGCGGGCTCGGCTCTGGCATCCCTCCTTGCAGGAATTATAGGGGGCAACAAATGTGCCTGGATGGCCTATTGCAGGGTTTCTTCTATGCTCTGAGCCTTATCAGAGAAGTATCGAAATCCTTCAGGGGAGATGTGGGTGATCAGAGAGGGAACCGTTTCTGTCTTAAAATTTCTCACACACGCTGTCAGTAATTTCTCCTGAGTTAGTGGCATGTCAAGGGAGTATGTAAGCCCTTTCCATCGGGTGATAAAGTCTGTGACACGCTCATCAGGACTCTATTTTCACTTGAAGAGGTCTGTGATGCTTGTTTTCCATGTGGTAGAGCTGAACTGGTAGAGGAATTTCCTACAGAGGTCCTCCCATTTGGTCACTGATCTGATAGGGAGCTGGCTATACCATAAAAACATAGGCCACTCCAATATCTGCAAAAAACATCAGAGCTTGGCAGCCTCCTACTGTGCTAGAGTCCCTAACATGGGCCCACACCTTGTTGCGAAGTGGGCCAGATGCTGTGATGGATCCCCCATCCCATTGATGGGGAAATAGTGGGATTCCTGAAACATGATGGTGCTGTTATATCATCCACCCATGCTGGATATGGCTTTCCATCGGGTGGGAGTGCCACTTGTCACATTTCCAGCTCCTTAAGGCGGGAAATGAGTGCCTACATTAGATCATCTAGGTGGGGGTCCCTGTCTATATGAGGATCCCTAACCATGAGTGCATTAGATGGTTCTTCAAAAAGGTAAGGTGGCTCAGCAGCTCATGGAGAGGTGGGTGGAGAGACCTGCAGGGCAGCTGGGGGAACCCGAGATGGGTTCCATGGATTGCTGCACCGTTTCGGAGGGTTTGGCGAGACATACTGCGCCCTATTTCTGTATGTTCCGGAATCAACCCTATCTGCGGGTTCAAGATGGTAAGGGTCACCTAGAGCTAGCTCGCCAAGGGGAAGTTGCTCCTGCCCTTGTATCCCTGGCCTAGGATTGCCGTAGTCTGGTGGTCGCTCTGTAGCACGTTCAGTGAGAAGGACATTGACTAACTTCTTCTGTTCATAATGTTTTTGGATCAACGCGACCTTCTTAGGGTCCTCCATTATCTTCTACACTAAGACGGATGGGTCAGAGGGTTTAGAAGCTCCGAGGTGCTCTTTACCGTTGTCGTGATTTCAGCTAAGGACCAATGCATCGATTGGCGCATGGAGACCTAGCAGATTTCTCTGCTGGCAAGAAACTATTCCTGATGGATCTAGTAGTAGTGGCACGCCCTCGGGAGGTATGTCCCCATAAAAAATCTCCAACTTTTTCTCCTCATCCACTATGTCAGCCATGTTGACTGTGACCCTTCATGGGGGCATGTCCTCAATATCTCCTAGCGATTCAGGATGTCGTTGGATAGGACTAAAGAGAAGGGCATCATATTTTCCCCAGCCACGGATTTTCACATGTGGGGAAGCCTCCTTGATAACCTTTCATATTACCTTGAAACTCTAAATTCATTACTATTGGAGGGCCTTATGGCGTTCTAGTTACTCGAGGAACTAGGCCATAGGGAGTGCAGCTAAATCAACTTGATGGCATTGCACGCCAATGTCTTCAAAATGTGATTCGATCTTGGGATAAATTGCTCACTGATGGTGAAGGAGAAAGTTGGTCGCCCAGAGGGTTTGGTGGAAACATTCAAACTCCTCTTGGGTTAGGGATTCCGGCACTCTAAAATTTGGCTCCGCAACCAGCTAGAAAATCTCAGGGAAGTGGTCCGCTGAAAGGATATTTCATAGGCTCCTCAGATCGGATTCAAGGCCTGGCCCTTGGTTTCCCCATTCCTCGACTGGGTAGCTTTGTAATTGGCAATGATACTGAGGCAAACTACTTGGAGAGCAGGCTGGCTAGTAGGGAATACAGAGAACAGGCTTACTGGCCACTGAATCTCGGACTGTCCTCCGAAGAGTGTAGCGACTCAGCCACCACATCACGGTAGGATGGGCAGACAGCAGCAATTCCTGGTCGTAGGCTGCCCTGCTGCTCGTCTGCCATTGGTCCACTGAATATCTCTCTGTGATCTCTAGTATATGTAGAGAGTGCTTCTGGTGATGATGGAGGGGATTTCATGACCGTAACCTTCGGGGTGGCTATATTTTCATCCTCCTAGATATACCTGTGGAGGGAGGTAAGAATCTGATGGACCTCACATTATGAGAGTACTAGGCTGATACGCCTCATTCCTTCCCTAGCCCTTGACGTGGATGAGCGAGTGCAGGGTTCCTATGCTGAGTTTCAATCCTCTTCAGAGTCTGAGAAGCAGACACGTTTGATCTCTATTTGGACCTTCCTCGAATCCTTCTTATGGCATCGATGACCCCCCTTCCTGCCCCTGGATGGATCTTCTAGACAAGGCATATTTTTTACATGAGGAGGTCCTTCAGCCATACTATTGCTGAGGCGGGGAGGAATTCCACACGAAAAAGCCAAGGTGTGAGGAGCATTGGGGCAGATATCAAAAGGGGTATGGGGAGGACTTCTGTGGGAAGTTCTAGAGATGGTAGGACCTCCACTTGAGCTTGTAGGAGCTTGGGGAGGACCTTTATGTTTACTTACCCTCGTGAAATCAGTGCAAGGAAGGTCCTCGTACTGGTCGAACTGAACACGGGTAGGACCTCCATGCTGTGGGTTGATAAATCGAGGTTGTCCTTTGCTTATCTGGACATTGAGGAGGGGTGGACCTTCTCCAATAGTTGTGAAGACATGGGAGGGCCCCCACGTTGAATAGTGACTGGATGTGAAACATCTCCATACCAATATTCTATGGCGGGATGAATGACTCCATATCAGGTGTAGTGGGTACGAGAGAGTCTTCCGTGATGAGCGTCACTGCTGCGAGAAATGACCCTCATTTGGACTGAAGGTGGAACGGGGCAGACCACCATGCCAAGCTTGGAAGTTGTGAAGATCTGCGTTCTCCATGGTAGTGGTACGGGCAGGACCTCGGTACTGGGTGTCATTATAACAGGTTCATCCGCGGAATCCACTGATTTTGTCGGTGACCAAGAGAGTCGACCCTGGCTGCCCATGTGGTGGTTGGGGTCTCGATCCAGGTTGGGCATATGAATGTCTTTGTTCATCATACACAGGGAGTGGGTGGTATATGTCAGTGGTGGCTCAGGCCACAATAGCTGCTGACGTTAACACCACTTGGTAGGAATCCTCTTCGGCTTGCACCTGATGCTGGCATAGGTTTACAGAGACTGGAGATATTGGGGAAGGTGCATGGCTTTCCTACTCCTCATCCAGTATGATTGGGTAGCACTGTTGATGTGGCCAGGTGGGAGCCCTTGTGGGGAGCCGCTGGAATGGGACTTTGGTCGGGTTGGCCCGGACATACCCTACCTCTTCGGCGTAGTGTTGGGAGTTGTCGAAGTGTTCCAGGGACAGGCTCCCGAAATGATTATATATTGGAGTGGGGAGCAGTGGCTCCCTGCGCGGCCCTCAGGGTTGGTGTTGACGACGAGGAACAGACGCCTCTAAATTTAGGTGGGCCATAACCTGAGTTGGGATAATTCCCTCCTCCTCATACCGGCGTACAAGGTCATTGATCACCTTTCATTGGATGACCTCAGATGGGGAGATGGGGCATGGTCTCCCCATGATCATGGGTTTAGAGGCTGTTGTAGAAGAGGTAGAGCCACACAAGACTGTCGTGATGGTACTGCGCCTACCCCTACATCGGTGGGCAGATGGTGATCGTACTCTGGATGTAGTATCTTGGTTTCTGAAAGCAGGGAGATTAACTCATTAGTGCTGAAAAAAAAGGAATCACCGACCAGTGTCCCAGCGCCATTCCGTCTTCCATGGCTGGTAAGATGGATCCACGCTGACAACATCGTAGACTGGGACATCCAATGTTCTAAAACCCCAACTTCTGGTGAGTTTCACACCTGGCCTGCTATTTTCAGGGCTGGACCTGGTGCCATATATCTGGAATCAATGACATGTTAATCCACTTATGTCTCGAACTCTACTAATCACCATATTGAGGAGAAGATATTCACGTTAGGTTCACCATTTCTGTTTCTGACGCTTTTGCTGGGGCGCACGCATCCTCCTGCTTGAGGATGGAAGGCGCAGTTTTGTTGCACCGCATTCCAGCTTTTCAAAGGTGGGCAGCATCTATTCATTGTTCAGGGATTTTTTATCCTTCATCGAAACAGGATGATGGGATTTCAGTTCATCCTTCCATGGATTCCACCTCGGAACTACTCACCTAGTCCGGGTCTCCCTTATAGTCTTAATACATTGTTCGTGAAACTATTCCTAGTGCCATATCTCCATGGACACCAATTAATTACACTACTTCTGTTGGGACATTCCAAAGGGTCCTTTCAGGGCAGAAACCTTTGGTTAAGGGAGTAGTCATGTTGGACATCACTAGCATGTCTGAACGTTGGAACACTGGTGCTTTTGGTTTTCTACCCCTTATTATAGGGCTTCTCAAGGGCACGGAAGCCTGAGGAATCCTGCGTCGAAAGCGAGGAATTATATTCCATAGGCATGTTTCTGAGGTTTTCCTCAGCTTTCCATGTTTAACACAGAGTATTCCAAAAGTTTAACATCCAGCAGAGATGGATCGTACAGATCAAAACACTGACTAGAGTGGATCAGAGGAGTGTAACCCATGGAGGTCACACAGATGTAGGTGGGTTGACATGACCTCACCGGGATGTGGCGGCTCGAGTAAGAATCAAATTGAATCTCATGGAGACTTCCTGCATATCCTCGTGGTAGGGAATCAATGTCCGCGTAGTTCAGGAGGGAGATGGGACACCTAAGGAGGAAGCCCATGAGAATGGACGCATGGATGGGACCCAAAGGAAGTGGAATCTTTTGGTTGGGGAATGAACTTCCTGAGACACATAGGCTCGAGAGAAAGGTCACGCGATGATCTTGAATTGGGGTGTACACATAAGACATCAACACAATTATTTGTATGGGGATTATACATAGTTAGAAGGCTGGGATGGTCTGACGCCACTAGGATGGCCCAAAGATGTGGGTCCCAGTGAAGGGGATTACAGCGGCTTTCCGCTGAATAGTGGACTTAGCAACATGCCATTGATCGGTATATAATTTCTTACCACTGATTAAGGGACACAATAGCATACCGCTGACTGGGGAAAAAACAGCTTAACGCTACGTGGGGTTTACAGTTTAACATCATGCGGGATGAAGGTGAACCGACGTGAATAAGTACTTAGGGACCAGATGGATGGTGTGGGAGAACCAACATGAAGGGGGGTCAGAACGACTGGGTGTTGGGCTTGAACCAGAGGGTGGCTTCTTACGTACCCTTCCTTGGCAAGTATCAGAGACCACATAGTTCAGGTGGTGCGGGAACTGACGTGAAGGGGGACAAAATTAATGGGTGGTGGGCTTGAACCTCGTGGAAAGGATCAAAGACCACGTAGTTCAGGTATGGGTGTGGGGATTACACTCTAGGATGTCCAAGGTGTTGGTGAACCGACGTAAAGATGGTCTGAATGACCGGGTGTTGGGCTCGGACCTCAGGGAGGATTTCTACATACCATGCCTTGTTAAGGATCAATGACCACGTAGTTCATGATGTTGTTTGGGGCGTACACTCTAGGCTGCCCATGGTGTTGGTGAACAGCGGTGAAGGAAGTCAGAAGGACCGTGGTGGTGGTCTGGAACCTCGTAGAGGCTTCTTACATACCCTACATCGGCAAGGATCAATGTCCACATAGTTCAGTTGGGGTTTGGGGCTTACACTCTAGGCTTCCCGCGGTGTGGGTGAACCGATGTGAAGGAGGTCAGAATGACTGGGGTGGTGGGATTGAACCTCGTGGAGGCTTCCTATGTGCCATGCCTTGGAAAGGATCAATGTTTTCATAGTTCAGGTAAGGGTGTGGGGCTTACACTCCAGGCTGCCCAAGGTGTTGGTGAACTGACTTGAAGATGGTCGGAATGACCAGGTGTTGGGATTCAACCTCAGGCAGGCTTCTTAAGTACCTTTTCATGGAAAGGATCAAAGACCACATAGTTCAAGATGGTGTTTGGGGCTTACAGTCTAGGATGCCCGGAGATGATTTCATGGCTGATGCTTACTCTATGCCCACATGAGTAATGCTTAGTGTGAGAAACAAGATGTATTAGAGACCTGACGATCACATCATGAAAGGTGCATCCGTGGGAAGTGGATTGGGGCTTACGTGGGGTTAGTGGCCCAAAGAGGAAACAAGGGATTACGCCTGGTTAGCAGCCCAGGGAGGTTGAGATTGGTACTTACTCCAGGGTGGAGGCCTGGACGACAAGTCCCAGCAGGAGAGGGATTCAGCATGGAAGAATGAAGGATCACCATTCCCCATCACACACTTCACTAGCCTTGGGAACCGGAAAAGAAAGGAGGAGTAGCGGTGCTACCTCCGGAAAGAAAGGCTTCGGGCTTTAACCAAGGTGGTTTCCCTTCCCCCACGAACATACGTCACTCCGATAAAGAGGTTTTAATTCCATGTGCGGAATGATTTCACTCCCGTGGAGACCAGTGGGCGTAGAGAATTTCTGAGATGGGGCACCCTGTGTGCGAGGTGCAGGGCGAGGTCACAGTTTAACGCCATGTTCTGAGGAAGATGGTGCTTGGTAGTTTAACATTATGTAGCTCTGACATGGTGGGTTTACTCTGCACCCCAAGGACTTACACAACTAGCACCCTCTATACCTTTGTGAATAGAAGAGATAGGCTACTCCGTGGTTGGGGTTGTATGGAACGAACCATTGGGGGTCCACATTAGCATGGCTATGCGAAGAAGCAATAGATTTTAGCGTGCCTATGTGAAAAAACACAAGGTGAAGCAACACAATGGGTGGTATCATCCAAGGGACTTTCAAATTTCGTCGTGTGAACCTGAAGGTATGCATAAGAATATGAGTTGTTGACAAAAAGGGGCCATAAGTATAAGCTTTATGAAGCTCTTGTGCGCTATGAAGTGGAGGGGGTTTGTGATGGGATGTGCTTCATGAAGTGAAGTTGCCTACGCTAGGCATGGGGCATAGGTGCATATGGGAGGATCTATGTGAAGTGGAAAGGTACTTGCAAATAAATGCCTCGTAAATTAGGGGTGCCTCATGAAGCAGGGTTTCATGAAGAAATGTGCTTCGTGAAGCACAATGACCCTTCCTTAGCATACAAGTCATGTGGGTGTGGTGGGTGTTTCGTGAAGCATAAATGCTTCACGACAACCTGAGTCCCCGTGGGGATCTCCTTTTTTCACGAAGGCTTGTGGGATTCGCAAAAGGCATCCCTCTTGGAAGAGGGGATAAATTAATGCCAAGGGAGAGGCACTTCGCAAAGCAGAAGTACATTGAAGAACTCATTGTTCAAAGACCAAGTGGTGCTTCATGATTTGAGAGCTCAGAAGGTGAAATGTTGGATGCTCAATCTCTTGGGATCGAAGGGAGCCCTGTATTTATAGGTAAGAGCTGCTACGAAGTAGAGTTCGTTCAGTGCGAAGCCGAAACTTGCCTCATGGCAGGTTGTGAGTGTCAAAGGGGTTTGTGGATCCATCCCTCCTCCTTGCTTCTCGGTGGGTCACGAATGTCAAAGAGGTTCGTGGAGTCGTCCAGCCACCTTGCTTCACGGTGAGTCTGAAATGTCAAAGGGGTTCGTAGAGCCACCATGCCTCATTGCTTTGCGGTGGGTCACGAACGTCAAAGCGGTTCAGAGATCCATCCCACCTCCTTGCTTCGCGGCGGTTCGTGAACATCAAACGGTTTTGTGGAGTAGTCCCTCCTCTTTGCTTCATAGCGGGTCATGAATTGGATCTCTTGCGCCAGCCAAAGGGCTCTAGGGTATTCGCAATCCGACTTCATGAGGCAATCCCTAATTCTTTCAGGATGTTCTGTTCATGTCCAAATTTGGCATAAACAATGTTGTATCTTGGGAGCATCCCAAGAATGTTTCTGATGTACTGTGTTTTCTGGCCTTAGTAGACTATTAAGGAAGGTTCATCAAATATTCTCACATTTTTTATACCAAATTTGAGATTAACCAAAAATGGAATCATGTTTTTTGGTCTATGAGATGTAAGAGTTCCTTTTGGGAGTTAAATAAGTGGCTAAATGTTGCACCAATTTTGAGTCTTCCCCATATAGGTATAGAGTATACCATGTTCTACGATGCATCTAGGGTTGGGTTAGGGGTAGTGTTGATGTAGATATATTGGGTCACAGCATATGGGTCTCAAATGTTGAGGCCTCAATAACAAAATAACCATACACATGATATTGAATTGGTCATGGGGGTTTATCATTTAATGTGTTATTGGAATTAATTGTTGGTAGAATATTTTAATGATTATATTGATCATAAAAGCCTTAGGTACAACCTCTCCTTGAATGATCTGAATTTTCAGCGGTGAATGAGGGTTGTGTACATGTTTTACATTGATTTTGAATTGGTTTATATACCAGAAAAGGGAAATAGTTTTACATATTATTTTAGATGGAAGACTTAGAATCAAATGGTTCTAGAATCTAGTTCTGAGTGGAGGATAATAGTGTTGTATTCAGAGATGAATTTATAGTTTTAGCATCATTAATGGCAGATAACCCTTGCATTCTAGACAGTTTATTCTACACTTTTGATTTGGATCAATGCGAGGAAATATGAGGAATGGAAAAGTTTGTCTTTAAGGGAATATCTTGAAGTTGTGGAGACACCATCTGTTTAGACTATTGGTGAGGATGAGATCATTTATGTATGTGTCCATGTTATATTTCCTATAAGTATGTGGGAAGTGTTGATCCATAGGTTTTATGGATCTTTTTCGGAAGAACATCACAGTTTGGCCAAATTGTATAATAATATTCCCATATAGTAATGGTGGTTAGGGATGAAGAAATAGTCTATGAGTGTTGTGGCCCAATGTTATACCATTCAGTAGGTGAAGTTCAAGCATTAATGACTTGGTGGGTTTTTGAAGCCTTTTTCCATTCTGAAATTGAAATGGGATGATGTGATGATGCATTTCATGTAGTTCCTATAAGGATTCCTTAGATGAATGATGTGATCTGGGTAATTGTGGATCTGTTAAATAATGAGGATTATTTCACACCAATTTGAGAGACATTCATTATGTTTCATTTGGGTGAGTTGAATGCTTGAATGATGGTATCGATTCATGTTGTGCTATAGACTATTGGTTCGGACTGTGATCCATGTTGTACATTGTGCTTCTAGAAGAGATTACAGATGGTGATGGGCAACCATATATTTTTTTAGAATGGATTTCCACCCATATAAGGACCAACAGTCATATCATATTATTCAGGTACTAGAGGATATGTTGAGATTTTTTGTCTTATACTTTGGTGGATCATGGAAGAAACATTTGGCGCTTGTTGAGTTTGCATATAAAAATAGTTACCAAGTGACGATTTAGATAAAACCATATGAGGTACTATATTGTATACAATGTAGATATCCCTTGCGTTTTTTGAAAGCCAGGAAGTCCAAATTATTGGGACCATGTCTTGTGTAGGTGATGTCCAAAAAAGTTCAGTTGATTTGGAAACATATGGAAATAGCTCAGAGTAAGAAGAATTCATATTCAGATAGGCATCGTAGAACCCTTGAGTCTGTGGTGGGTAATCATGTGTTTCATCAGGTGTCATCAATGTTAGGATGCCATCGGATTCCGAAACAGGGTATGTTGGCACCCAGGTACATGGTACATTTGAGATTGTGGAGATGATCACACCGGTAGCATACTAATTGTCTCTTACAAAGTGGTATAGTGGAATGCATGATGTTTTTCAGGTGTCACATATTCAAAAGTATTACTTAAACCGATCTCATGTGATGGAAGTTGAGGATATTGATATTGATGATAATGTATTATTTGAGGACCATCATGTTTTAATTATGGATCTTAGTGATAAAATCTTTCGGGGAAATACATTTCAAATGCATTGAGTGTTGTAGCAGCATAGTAATGTTTAGTAAGAAACATGGGAGAGAGAGATGTGAAACTAGGGGCCCAATCAATTTACCTTGGAATCTCTGTGAGGCTTAGATGTGAGGCTCAAGTAAAATCCATTATAATGTGGGGAGGTTGTAATATCTTGTACTTCATAGAGGTACATTCCTATTAAAAGTTTTGTTTGAATCTCTTAATGTTGACTAATTAAATGTGTATCTGGTGTATGAAGAAGCTTAGGGGTGTTTAAGGGGCATGAGACATGAACAATGGTTAAATCATGCCATCCTATGCATGTTTCAAATTTTATACATGGTTAGTGGATACTATGTTCTCAAACCATGATAATAAGGTGGAGTGATGCATCGTTAGGCAATTTATGCAAGGGAGAAATCCAAACCATTAGGGTTTACAAAGACGCATTCCACAAAATTGGAACATGGGTTTTCAAACTGTGTGGGCTCCCAGGTAATCATGCAATATAGACCCCACATGGACCTAGAATGGAACATGGTAGGTGCACTATTTGGAAAACCATGTGGATGAACCGTGCGTCCCATTACAAAGTGATAATTCACCACCACCACCACCACCCCTCAAGATTTTATGTGGTCTGACTAATTTCATCTACAATTTATTCTCCATCTAAGGTAATGATGAACCACAATTACCAAGGCTTCTCTAGGATCAATCTCCTTCATTTTTCTTCCATTTGGAGTTTCATTGGGTGCAGATCGAAGCTCCGGTTATGTCTAGTCCACGTATTGTTTCTACTTTCCAGATTATGTCGTTTAGTTTCTTTATTCTACTTATGAAGCCTTAGACCCCTATTTTTCTAGTGGATAATAGTTTGGGGAGTAAAATGATATTTGAATATAAGTCAAACTGTTAGGATAAGTGT
Organism: Viscum album; assembly: GCA_963277665.1. Classification (NCBI taxonomy): domain Eukaryota; kingdom Viridiplantae; phylum Streptophyta; class Magnoliopsida; order Santalales; family Viscaceae; genus Viscum; species Viscum album. Next base: position 1,934,294,666 of record OY728152.1, read on the forward strand.
GATTTTATCTTTGTAATTGAGGTATGTTGTCTAAAAATTATATCCCATAACCATGAAGTTGATTTGTGCATGTGTGGTTGTCTTAATGGCAATATTTTTTTGGGCATCAGATTCCTTTATATAGATTTGGTAAAATTGTTGGATAAATGATGAATCAAACCCCTCATAATACATATGGTGTGAATTGAGGATGACTAGACTGATTTAGGGCCCCCCATGGTGTGTTCCAACATTCTCGAACATGGTAAATTGTAATGATAAGCATAAGATTGAATTGTGATAAAGTAGATATGTGATGAACATGTTGCTGTGTTAGTTGAGTTGAAAAAATAATATTGACAGTCGGTTACAAACATTGATAATGGAATAAGAGATTTTTTTCCGTAATGTGAAGTTGTTTGGATGAAATATAGTGAATGTGCTAAATGAATTATTAATTATACATGAAATGAATAAGTCAGTTAGTGTGTGTGAAATGAAAAACATGTTAAATGGGTAAATTCATGGGAATTGATGAATAAGTCAAATGGGTTAACACGTAGGAATGGTTGAATATGTTAAATGGACTGAGGAATGAAAAACTTGTCCACTATTATCATCGATTAAGTAATGAGAAAAGAAAATTGGTTAAATGGGCTATGAAATGTAATTATTAAAAGCACTAATTAGGTAAGTCATGATGTTAATTCACATTTTGAATAATTATGAGATGTGAATGTTATGTGTATTGATCTATATATGGCATGTGATATGGTATATGTGGTAAGAGGATAAGAATCATGTGCACATGGATTGGTGGTTGTAGGGATTTTGATTTGACGAACTCTACCCATTGTTTGGGTTAGACTGAGGCTCTAAACCCCACCCGATAATGCATAAGTTAGGGATGGGGAAAATTCCTTATTCCCCAAACTGTTTCACTTGACAATTCATCCAAGACCAAGGATCCAAAGTAATTCTGATGTTTTTGTTATGAAATTTTTACCCCTAGTGAGATAGGTAACTTTATGTACTCCCTTATATATGGTAATTGACCAGCTTTGGTCATAGTTTAAATGATATATGTTTCTAACCCATGGGAAAAATGATGAAAATGGATAAAGTGATTATGTTTAACTAATGGTTCTCGAGTTGTCTTATATTCACCTTTTCATTTATTTATTATTTTCATGCACTATAAATTTAGGCTGAATATTTTGAAGACACAGTTGTTGGGAGCCTATTGAGTTGTACTCACACACTTCTCAAACCGTTATTGGTTACCTGTGTAGATTTCAAGGTTATAATTTAAGAAAAGGGAAAAGGTATTATTATAGGATGTTGAGTTGGTCTTGGGATGTGAATGGATGAGGATCTTGACTTGGATTGAGGACCCATTTTGGGGGCTCAACTATTTATCTTTATTTTGGGGGTTCCTTCACCTTATAAACTATTATCATGACATTGAATATTTATTTTATAGTATTAGATTGTTGATTATTTGGGAAATGGTTAGTAATTCATGTTTTTGGTTTAGTATCTATTTTTTACTTTATTAAATATGATATATTTTGTGGATTAATCTGGTAAAGAAGATATCATCTCCCCATGTGATCTATTAGACCCTCACTACTAGTTAGAAACCTCTGTTATATAGTGAGGCGTTCTTGAGGTCATGTGGTGACCTGGCATGGGGAACCAGTTTACTGGCTTCTAGGTCACGGATGTTATAAGTCAAGTTACTCATCTCCTCAGGTAGGATACTTTCACTAGTGATCAATTTTAACTCAATGAGAATTAATTTCCCATTAGAATCTAATAAAATCACACCCAGGATTCAAACATTTAACCAACAAGAAACATCAATAGGTTGGACATCCACACAAAAACAATTCAGCAGTTATAACAATATAAATCATTCCAATTGGATCATAAGTGACATCAACATACAACATGAAAAAAAAACTATTGTATGAAATCCCAAACATCACAAGAAAAAATCAGAACCAAAGTATATTCATTTTTGAATTTACCATTACATAACCAAATATCTCAAAATAAAAAAAATATAGGATAAAAAAAATCTCATTCATGTAGTCTTGACGTGGCCCTTGTCTACCACTAGACTCATTATAATTCCATGATCTGGTACACCTAGAATCATTGGTGAAACACACCCTTTACATATTGCCTTCAATAATAATTGAAAAATATAGACATAAAAATTAATAATTATATTTTCAATTAAAAATTAATTAACCACTTATATCACAAATATCAAATAGGTTTTGAGTTTTGGATAATTTTTTAAAATATATTTATCTACCAATACCCATGTCAGTATCATCAAATGGTAATTTTTTCAACTATACCAAGATTTTTCCATTCCAAAATAAGTCTTCAACACCTCAATAAAATTATAAAAAATTGATACCATTGTTGTAACATCATAAATAATACATTTATTCATAACATTGGTAAATTTAAATATAATAAGGGTGATGTCAAAAGCATATTAAGGTTAAACATAGGCATTATCAATTACAGACCTTAAGTGATCATAAGATGATAATTGGTATAACAACATATTCAACATTCTTATATATAACAAAATAGATTCATACCCAAAACAATATAATGTAGTTATGTTTCAACATTATAGAACAATAATTCCATTAAACAATCACTTACGCAATCATAAAAGTACAATCAAAAATATTACTGGGGAAAACATGAGTACTCGTGAATGAAACAGATTTATAAAAAAATTACATTTAGAATATCACAAACATTACATAAAACATAAAAATATTTTATTATCAAAATATTTCCATTAACAATCATATAATATATAGGAAACCCATATAGGTATCTTTTAACATTTTCTTTATAATAACATTTTCAAGAAAATTTACAAAGGAATAACCTTCATGTTCAATTCTAGCATGTCTCTTCATGAGAACATATCAAGACACAATGAATTAATAAGCTATTTCAATCCCACTCATCATAATATAAAATTTATAAGAACCATAATATGAGTAAAGTTCTTAAGATATTAAACTCTATTCAAAATTCAAAAAAAACATTCATCATTCATTCATATCTTAAATAACCTGTGAAAATAAAAAGTGCTTGAAGAAAATTTTCTAAAAATACCATCAAATGGAATAAATAAAAAGTAGATGGTTGATATCATTATCAAAGATCCCCACTAATGCATAATGATGTTGATGTAGATGAAATAATCATCATAAAAAATTAAATAATTATTGCAAATTGATAATAAATAGTTTTATTATTTTGGTAACCCATTATAAACAAAAATTACATGAATAAAGAGAAAAGTATTTCCTTTGAAAAATGATGAAATCTTGTAAAAGATTATTTATAATTAACAACAGTCATGGTAGATGGAAAATTATTTCATCCCTTTTATGTTAAAAATCATTCTTTTCAAAATATTTTAAATAAACTCAAAAGTGACCAGAGTGGAAAAAATTACTAATATTCCTTTTTATAAAAATTACAAGAAAGAAAATGATAGTTGAAAATGAATTTAATCACTCATTTGAGTATAAATAAAAAAATCTTTGAAATTTTTTAAATAATAATGACATTTATGAAACTGATCTTGGGAAAACACTTAAAGCCCTTTAAAAACACATTCCTTGAAAACCCTTTACAGACATTTAAAATAAAAAAATATTTTGAAATAAAAAACATGGTAAATAACATTAAATAACATTTTTATAAAGGTATACATGATATAATATTTAAAATATGTGTTCTATATATTATATAAATGAATTATGGTGCATAAAAACTTTTCTAAAAGAAATGTTATTGAGATGAGTAACCCTTAAAAAATTTTAAATGCTTGAATAAAATAGAAATTGAATAGGGTAAAATAATTGGATTTTATAAATATCATAATTTCCATGAAATATTATGTTAAAAATAAATTTTTGGGGTATCAAGTACAACATATAAAATAAATCATGGTGTAGAATATAAAACCTTTCTCAGGGAATTGATATTATGACCAATAAACATTTACAATGATCATAACATTTCAAGTAGCAAACATTCAAAGAAATGAATATGTGAAAAAAATTATATCCACATATTTTTAGACCCAAATTATGATGTGGATGTATTTGTTGTCAATAGATAATTACATATGACACATGGTTGATGTTATGAAAATGAAAATATATGGATCATTGGACTCACCATTGAAATTAGTTATTAGACTTTAGAGATCTTAATAAAGTACATCTGATTAAAAATATGATTTCTATAAGAAAAGGCTCATCAGACTCACCTTGAGTCCAAAATGGAAGCATGATAATAATGAGGAAGTTAATCAGAGTCTTTATAGATCCAATTTAAATATGAATATACTTTATTATATATTAATTCAAAATAGTCATAAGTTGTCTTAGAACCTGTGACGTAATAATTATGATGAAATTTTCGAGAACCTATGCTTATACTCATAAATGAGACTCGGTTTGTAATAAGAAATTTTCAGGATGTATGGGATGTTGAAATACATCCCAATATAATTTATATGATGATGAAACTAATCCTGAACATATTAAAAGTCTTGAGGAAGTCATGATACACAATGGATTTTGTTGAAGATATGAGAATATGATGTGATGTATTCCTATTGATGCTCATCACCGTGAGGAACACCTGAATTATAAGGATGAAGATCATCCATATTATAGTCATCAGTGTGAAAGTATCATATGGATTGAATATGGATATTGATGATATAAATAATTCACTACCAATACTGGTCCACCAGATTTGGTATTCCATTGATCCATCATAATGTATTCTAACACCGATATTTTTTTAGGAATTTTTGGTATCTTTACGACATAAAATACAAGGATTTAAATATAGGTAGAATAATTAAGGAAGGTTTAATTTTGTTTCAATTAATACTTGAAAAAAATAATTCACACTTTCTTCTCTTACAAATTAGTTAAGGGAAAAAGAACAAAAGTAATGGATTGTTCAAGAATATGTGAAGACTTATCATACTGGAACTGAAAATGATCATTAGAGTGAAAAAATACTAATCCATCAGGTGCAGGATGAAACTAAATAATTAATTGAATGTAGGATCATTAGTATGAGTATTGAATAAAATGAGAAATAATATAATGATTTCTCCAAATAGTTTTCAATTTTTTAGACATAAGAGTTGATACTGAACATCTGTATGATAAGAATTTCAGAGTTTCTAATAAGTCATAAAAATGAATCATCTTCAATTATTCATATTTCATCATCATAATGAAGAATATTAATAAAGATCCGGAATGAATAATTTGACTGACGAATCAAAATGATGAAATTTTTTTAAACTTGAAGAAGTAAAAAAACTTTAGAAGCTTCTTGAAGTATTATGTAGCATTGAAGAAGAAAAATATAGTTACTTTATTTAAGTATAACTGAATATTTGAAATATTTTATTGAGAAGGAAATATTTTCAGAATCCCTCCCAAACCACGTCATGGTTTCTTATAAAATAAGAGCATAGTGCATTTGTAAATGTGTGAAAAAATAGAGTTGTTCATGTATACTAGAGCTCTGATAATTCTGGAACATGCATTTATTTTTGAAAAATAAATTTTTTTCCAAGATGATGTTGAGGAATTTCCATTGGAATGAGTCTACTAGATTGCTATTTAATCTGATAAACAGATAATATTCTATTGGATTTCACTACTTTTGAGCAAGCCCATCAGAGCAACATCAATCATAGAAATGTTCATCAAACTGAGTACCATTGGATGGATGAATTTTGATATTCCAATATAGATTATACTCAACTAAAGAAGAAATATAAGAAGAAAAATTGGACCAAGGCCAATCAGATAGATACCAACATACAGAGGTTACCAGACTAAGGTAGATCGGATTGACTATTACTAAGGATGATTTATGGACTGAGTTTCTAGAAGAAGATTCAAGGACAAAATGTTCCTTATATAATTTTTAATGTTCATGAATTTAGTATGTGGTTAGATATTGATTCATCTTATTTGTAAAGTATGTGAACACTTTCTAAAGTAGATCAAAAAAATAAGGAGGAAACTAACTCTAGTAACTGCGGATACTAACTAGTTACTGAAAATTCATGATTATCTTATTGGACTGTATAACCAGCTATGTAAAAGTGGATACTGAAAAGGACAGGGGGTATAACAATTTATAGAAAAATATTTGTACATGGATTGTACAATTATTCACTACTTGTTCCTATGTATTTGGAAAAGAAGTTTGTCAAATAATCCATATTGGTGGAACTATACAACATGGAAAGGAGTTGGTATTTGTCCCAAACCTTATAAATATCATGTTATGTTCCATATTTATATTTTTTAATGAGAAATGTGATCTTGTGAATTATATTTTAGTGTTTCATAACTCTAACATTTTTCATATGTTAATAATGTTTTTATTGTGGAGTTAAAAATTTTCTTATAAAAGAAAAAGGAACCACTGATTCACCCCCCCCCCCCACCACCTCTTTGAAGTATTGATCCTATTTGGGAAAAAAACATATCACATGTAGAAAAATTTCAAAAACAAATATCATTCATAACACATATAATATTTTCATATCATAGTAAATAAATAAATGATATAAATCAGTTAAAGGAAAATGGGTTAAAAATCACCTTACCCGAATCATTTTCTTGTCAAAAGATGGTTTAATATTATGTAGAATAACATTTGACTTATTTAAAATACATAAAATAACCATATTCATAATTATATTAGTATATATCAATCCCTTCTAATTTCTAATTTCCCATTTTTAACAATTTATCTTTTCAAAAAATAGTGTTTATTTGTTAACTATCCTATTTCGCATGAATGTTTTCATTCAATAGTTTTGGTCATTACACCTTGGTCAAGGTTTATATTTCATAAATATTAGGATAAGTAAATGATTTAATATTTTTGGATGAATATTTAAATAAATAAAAAAATGAACAAGAAGATGATCACAAGACAAACATATCTATGTGGTTTATGAAATGATGCCTACATCCACATATATGTATAATTTTATTATGTTCAGAATAATAATTTTAGGGTGAACATATTATTTTGATACCCACATATAAACATATTGAAACCCTATTGATAATGTGATTATATAGAAAAATTATTGTATAGTAAATCACATTGATATAGTTCCACCAACCATATAATATCATCACTATACTATAGTGAATAGTTGATTAAATTTTGTGGAGCTACAGTGACCTATCGGTGTCACAAGTCACATGATTCCAAAATACTATATTGAAGTCCACATTCCTAGAGTTATCTATCAGTGTCATTGATTAGAAATTATATAGTGAGATAACACTAGTACAATGTTATAAAAATTTGTTCCAAGGGACTTCAACCCTTGGACCACTAACAATGGGCGTGCTTCCGCTAGTAACCACCTTTAAACTCTCCATGGAGTTTGATACATGGGATTTTAGGTCTAGTGTAATGTTTAGGCCACTGTCATTTGACCCAACCCTCCAAATGGTTGGGATGCACCATACCAAAAACCTCTTAGTTGGATCCTGATCCATCATGAAAAACTACTTTGATGCTACTGACATAAAAAATGTATTTAATCTAATCTCCTCCACTTCTTCATCCAATAATTAGTGTTTTCTCATAAAATCATAAATTTCTAGTCATTCATTCATGAAATACCAGATTTTTCCCTTCCATACCCCACTCTGTTCTTCCACATTTTTCTTATCAAACTCTATTCATCAATGAAAACCAATAGATGAAAAACCAGTGCATCATCTTATCAATCACCATTTTTTTTAATCATGTCTATTATATTTTTGGTTCCATGAATATTCTTCAATTACATCAAACCAAAATGTATTAATATACTGATAAAATGGAACTTCAACTGAATATTCTATGTTTTGGAATGAAACACCTGATTATTCTCAATATATATTCCACTTTGTCTATCACATTTCAATACATTTTTTTCTTGATTTATACATAGATCCTCTGATATTTTATTTATCCAAACATTATATATTCCATATTCTCATATAGAAATTAATTTTTACTCTTAAGGTGTAATGTTATGTCACCTTCAGTTATTGAGATATCCAACTTAATACAGTTCATCTACAAGTAAAAAACATACCCTATGGTAATACTCCTAGTTTCAAAATCAACTAAAAGGTTTTTATTAATGTACCAATTCATTATATTTCGTTTCGAAAAGAATTTAGAAACATAATTACTTATATTCTGGTAACAATGTATCTACTTCACTTCTTTCGTGGTTTTTCCATTTACCTTTTCAAAAATCCCATTGGATGAGAAATATGTGGACCAGTATAAACTATAGAATACATAAATATTATAATAGCTTATGCATATGGATCCTTTTCAATATACTCAACATCTTTGGTTGTATTTAGTTCTTGATCCATAGATAAATTTAGATGGATTTATTGGGGAATAAAAACTTTTTTTCTATATATAATACTAAATATACTCCAAAAATTCCAATGTATTTAGCCTATAAAAAAATCAAATTTATAACTTCACGGTATCTCTTGATCATTATCCCCACAATATTTACATATTCTACATGATCATTCATCTTGAAATTTCATACCAGATACATTTTCAAGTCATTAATCCTCTATATACATGATCATGTATTGATAATTTAATCCTTATAGAAGAAATATATTTTATTGACACCAAATTATTGGGAATGATATCATTGATAAATACCACTTTTTTGTTCATTTTTTATCCTAAATGCATCAAACTTATTATTCCACTTCTTGGGTGAATGATTTAACCCGTATAGTCTCTTTGGGAGTTTTCACAGCATGTATTCCTTTCAAAACACTCCATAAACCTCTATCTACAATATATAATTTTTTCCTTCCAAATATCTATGAAGGGAAAAATCATTTCATCATGTTTCTCAAGAAGTAAATCCTTTAATGCAGTAATACTGAGAACCAGGTGGCTGGTGGTAAGCATCACTATAAGATAGATGCTTTTAGTGAATTCCACACCTTACTTATATATAAATCATTTCAGGAATATAATTTTCTTATATATATTCATAATGAAATTTTCTTACTTCACTCATCATTCCCATTTATTCCAAAATTATTCCATTCCTTGTTGATGAATTGTCAACTCTGATGTATTGTTTTCATGTAATTAATAATTATATTCCTTCCTAGAATATTCTCAATTGATCAACTTTTTTAACCTCATTTTTCATTATTGTGATTCTAGATCTCCACCAAAACTCAATATAAAATTCTTTAATGATCATGAATACCTTTGCACACCCCTTATTACCCATGTTTGTATTCTATTCTCTAATTGAGGAGTAGGATCCAATTTTTATTTTGTCTCACACTCATATAAACCATCTAGGTCTACGTACTTCTAGAATTATAATTTTCTATTCCAACCAACCAGATTCAATAGTATGTAAGTTATTCTTCATGAAACATTCATTAAATTTCATGTTTTAACATCTAATGATCTTGTTGTTCTTATCTATCCCAAAATTGGTAACCAAACTCCTTATCACTATAACTAAAAAAGAAACTTTGTTCGGACATAGAATATTGTCTATAAATTATTTCAGTTTCTATATATACTAATGAAAAAAACCACATAATATAAAAAGAGAGAGTTTATCCAATATTCCTAACTAGATATTCTTAGGTATACATTATCACATAGGTGTATATGAACTCATATCTATGAGATATATTTCCACGTTCACTTTATCTTCTAAAAAATACTTGGGTAACCAAAATAAAATCCTCATACTCTGGGAAAATTCATTTAGTTTTTTATTCATACTTTCAACCACAACATTCTATTTTGGGGTACCGGGAAGGGTCTTCTCCAACAAAAATCCCTTGATAGAATAGAATTACCTAAAATTAGGATTAAAATACATTCCTCTATTATCATACCACAAGCATTTTATATTTGATCCTAACTTATTCTCAACCATGTATTTCCACATATAGAACATGTTAAACATATCAGATTATATTTTTATAATATAAAATCACACCTTCATTATTGATTCATAAATAAATGTCACATAAAATTGTGAACCTCCATAGGATTGTTCTAGTATAGGCCCCCATACATAATACATAAAAGTTCAATCTTTTTGGGACTTTTGGGTTCATACTCCTTTTATAAAGGAAACCTTAATCTTATTACTTGAAATACAATCTTCATGGTATCCAACTTATACTAACATAATATCTTCTATCATTCATTTTGTCCATAACACCATTTTCTCACTCATGTGTCTTAATTGGTAGTTCTATATTTTTGAATCCCTGATGGAATTTATTAATTTAAGAATCTAAATTAATGTTTATATCATATTGTGTCGGCTTTCACTCTTTAATTCACGAGGTGTGACCATATATCCCTTAGTTATCATCCACACACCACCAGTTAATGTGATGTTAAATATTATATCATCAAGCATCCCAATAAAAATACTACTTCTATTAAATGCTTGGATATACCTCAGATTCTCATGAATGTGAAAATTTTAAATTTTGGTCTTATTCCTTGCACCACCCTTCCCCGCACATTCTAAGGGTTATTCATTATTGAGATATAAAACAACAAAATTTAAAGATAAATAATTGTTTACAAAAAAATTATATGATATGGAATGTAATTTTTCCTCTAAGGCTAAAATACCAGACAACATTGGGTTATCCATGCTAAAAAAATACATCACCAATTCCTTTAACATCTATTTTTTTATATTGGTTTCAATAACCTTATATTTTCATATACACTCCATCTTGGTTTGTTGTTTCTTTCCTCAAATACAATAGACAGGACTTGGCCCCTATCAATTGTCTTGACTCTTCACCATTGATTTTGATAATCTTTTATGACTATATCTCTATATGTATCTGCATCTTCCTTCTATGAAAATATTAGAACCAAAGAATCTACCCAATTATATTATTAGAAAATCCATTTTGAGGATCAGGTCCCACACATAAGTCTTATCCAAATTTATACATCCTAATGAAGTAATCATGAATGTTGTAATAACTTCTCAAAATTCAAGTTATAATGAATGTAATGCTAGATCACATACATCATCATTAAGCATAATTCCCAATGATGACAACTAACTTTTTATATTGTTGAACTTATTGACATGGTTCGCAGTAATCTTTCTATTAATCACATTCATATTAAATAGTAATCAAATCAAGTACACTTTTTAAAATTTAGAAGTATTATTTTTACATATTAATTATATATTTCATTAACTCATTCATTATATTCTAATAGATGATGTTTAATTCAACATTTTCAGCCAACATATGGCACACAACTCCCAATAAATATCAATATAATAACTACAACTATATCCTCTCTATCTTCACTAGTTTTTCTCCTAGAAGTGGTAATTGAATAATTTTCTAATAAATATAATTTTATAACTTCATCCTTCATTAAATGAAATTATGTTCTCTAAAATGATATATCATCACCTTGTGTTCTTTCATTACCATCATTAAATTATTTTAATATGAAAATGATTATCCAAACTCATCCTTTAATACTAGTTATTATAGAAAATATAGGATCAAATACCAATTAATTTGTTTTATAAGAATGGTAAAATTAATAAAAATAATATAATAAGAGGAAAACCACAATACATAGAGATATATGTGGTTCATTAAATGATCTTAATGTCCATTGAGAGGAAATACATTCGCTACACATGAGAGAATAATTACAGGGAAGAAATTGTAGTTTCCCACACATAGATACACACAAAAAATACCTTTCTCGAATATGTTCATAAAGTAACATGATTATACTATAAAAAATGTTTCTATGGTGCCACTGAAAACACAATATACCAATTTTTCTATATTAACCAGTGGATAGATGTATGTTGAGCTATAGAAACTTATCGATGTATCTAATCACATTCTTCTACAATACCATGTCGGTGTCTACACTACTAAAACAATTGTAATATTAATAATATCCTTGTTTGTATATATGATATATATAAGTAATACCTAATTTTATGAGATTTGTGATTTTTAAGTATTTTTCAATTGTGGGAAAAAATGATAAACCATAATAAATTATTATTTTCTCATATTAGCTATCATTTATTATATTGTTTCTTAAGAGAAAATGTATTGGAGTTCAGACATTCATATGATGAATGAATATATATTGACTATAGAAATTTTTTATGCATTTTAATTCATGAAAAAATCAAACATCATAAAGAGAATACTTGACGATTATTAATATACAGTCATAAGATAAATGTGAGGAATGAACACACTTTATACTTGGTCGAGAATCCTCATTACCAATATCTATCTTTATTCTACATCATTTTCATCAAGAGTATCTATCACATAATAGAGGATGGAGATTCTTTCATGTTCGACATGTGATTCGGTTATCCGATGGATACACCTTGGAGGTGGGATTATATTATTTTTCACTCATGTTACCTTTGTAATCTGTATATGGTGATGACGATCGAAGGTTTTTTTGGTTTTTTTTGTTAATGATATGATCAGTTTTATAGTTTTTCTATATTTATGCATTTATAATAGGTTTCATATTACCATGAATAAATGATTCTTGAGCGAGGGATTTAATTTCTACAACATGATCTGATAATTTTTATTAGACTCTAAAAAATAATTAATAGTATTAAAGTGAGTTCATTAATTAGATTTATGAAATCATACATTGGAATGAAGATTCAAATGAAGAACTGCACATCCTTTAATAAGTTTTTTAAAACTCAGAAAAAATAGTTTACCATGACACACTAGGTTAGGTAAATATATCCCATGAATTTACACATACATAGCTGGTATGCATAAAGGTAACCAATCCCATAATCTAATCCAATAGAGGTGCATATATATAACTAGGAATTATTTGTGATGTCCCTACCTAGGAGCCACTGAATGGTTCATCGAGCCAGTTTTCCAAATTCCCTCAAGCGTGCCTCCCTGTATTCCAGAGTGTGCCAACTAGGAGCGAGGTTCTGGTAAGTCTGTCTTGGGGAGACTATACCCTCTTTTATCAGAATAAAACACTAACCAATGAAAAAAAAAATAACCAAGTGAGGAATCGTATAAATTACCATACCAAATACATGTCATATGATAACCAAAACACAAAAAACAATACTCAATTGAAAGGTAAATCATTATATGATAATGAAGATGTCAAGTGCCTATAATTAAACCGAATGTAAGGACACAATGAATCCTAAGAAGGCCCTGAATCATGTCTGGTTCCCTCTCCCATTCTCCAATCCCAAACTGAAACCTATCCCAGGGCCTTGCACATATCATATCCTACAATAACAATGTCTGATTGGGTGCCGATCAGGCTTCCTGAACAGGTTCTGAGTACAAATCTGAGGGCCCCACCAACAAAGTCTAAAATGATTCCAGTCAAAAGATAGTGCATATAGTTTTTTGAAGCAATAAATACAATGCATAATTTAATAGTCATCACGATGTTATTTAATCTTTAATCATCACATTAGGTCTAGTTTCAGTTCATGTTTCCCATTTGAATCATCATTAATTTTTATAAACCATTTGGTGTAGGTCACCATGCCACGAAACTCAAATCTTATTTGAATCATCATTCATTATTATCATTCATTTGGTGTAGGTCTTTATGCCTAGAACCACAATCTCATTTAGTATAGGTCATCATTCCTAGTACACCTTTTCTCATTCTCTTTAGGTTGTCATGCCTAGCACACCATCATCTAAAACGTGGATAACTATTGGGTAGGAACTCCATGTCCAAGTCCCAACTTCTAATTTTTCTAGAACGCCATTTCTAGCACCTCAAAAATACTCATCCATTTAATCATTCATTAATTAAAAATATTTTTCCACAACATTCTTTTACTAATCTAACGATTATTTAAAATTTTCAAATTCTATTCGATTACTAAACAATTAACTAAGCACATAACCCATTAATTAATTCATCAATTTATTAATCAATCAACACAATTCTCTTTCCAAAGTTAGTTATTCACAAATAATTATCCATAGCAAATATCAACTTGTCATAATTAATTCTCACAATTAATTATCTTTGACCATCATCATGGCACATCATTAATTCTTGAAATTAATTATCTTTGGTGAAAATCTTGGCACATAATTAATTATCAAAACTAATTATCATAAACAACAAAACATCATTTCATAATTAATTCCACCAAATTAATTATCTTATCACAATAAATTCAATAAATCAATTACAATATCTCAACCAATACCAAATCTTTAAAGTATCAGTTTCAGAAACCCCCTTCATTTTTTCCATGATTCAATTTTCAATTAACCACTAAGGAAAAATCAATTCAATTACACTTTCCTAATTACTCCTATTTAGGATATCATTTATCAAGGGAATATAAAAAATAATAAACTCATATTCCCATATCAAAATCACAACTATGGGAGTCTGATTTAGTCCACCAACCTCGATTTATTGATGGATGTTAACCAAATAAAAATCCCAAAAATCCGAGTGAAACAACTTCATCGATCAAGCATCAGATCTAAATCCTTTAAACAGAATTAAGATCCAAAGCATCAACATCTTCAAAATATAGATTTGGATCCAAAATCCTTGATCTAGATCTCAACCCATATTTTTAGATCCAAGTAAATGGTGGATATATTCCATGAAAATATCATGGAATAATAAAGGAATGAATGAGAGAAGCAACGAGATGAAACCCACTTACCATGTAGAGAGCAGATCTTTGATCAGGGATTTTGATCTCAATGAACGGTGTTTGGATTTCCTAGGAATCACTTCAAAAGGATTTGGGAACACCTAGAATCTATCAAGACCAAGTCAAGGTTGGAATACGGAATCTACGGGGGTTCGGGTTGTCTAAAAATTGGATTTTCGGAATTAAAATCTCACACACACTATTTCTTGGGTAGAGGGACATGGTTATGGAAAATTGTGTGGTCTTCTACTGACTGCATGGATCAATGGAACATGTTTACAGAAACCATGCACTAACCGTGTCGGCCTCCACTATCCCCATGGTTAGCTTGCACACATTCTGGCCAATCTGTGTGCACACCATGCACAGTTCCCTATCTTTCCAATTCCATAAAAACTTCACCCAAACACACCCAAAGTCATACCCCAACCCAAATGTTCATAATAAAACCAAAAAATACCTGAAAACACACCTGATAATACTCCATAAAAGGTTGGGATCTTACAATCTCCCCACCTTATAAAATCTTTTCCTCAGGCTCCACTCCCGTACTTTTCTAAGATTCAGAGCCCAAAATATTCGGAAATGGAGCCCTCATATATTCAAACCATTCCCATGTTTCCTCTTGAACACTTCCATACTTCCATAGCACAAGAACTAATGGCACAGTCTTTCCTCATAACACTTTCTCATACTGACCCAGCATACGTATCATATGGTCCTCAAAGGACACATCTATCTTGAGATCAACCTCTTCCACATCAATCATATGAGAAGGGTCAGGGTGATACTGATGTAGTTGTGACAGATGGAAAAAATTATGCATAGAGATGAATTTTTGTGGAAGTTTTAATCATTACGCCACTGGCCCGATTCTCTCCAGCACGTCAAGCGGTCTTACAAACCTGGTGCCATCTTGCCCAGCCTCCATATCCTATGGTGACCCAATCCAGCTAACACCCAAAGGAATAGACGATCACCATCTATAAATTCTATGGGTCATATCCATCTATCAGAATAAAACTTATGTCTACTATGAGCCATATCCATACGTTTCTAAATCAACTGTACCTTCTTTGATGTCTCCCAAAAGAGACTCGGTCCAAACCACTCTAACTCACCTGCCACTAACCAACAAAGTGGTAATCTACAAGGTATACCATAAAGATCCTCATATGGTTCCATCTATATTGTTTCTTGATAACTGTTGTTATAGGAGAACTCCACTAAAGCAAACTGCTTCTCCCAAGAACCACCAAATTCAAGCACACATGCTCGAAGCATATCCTCTAACACCTGTATGGTATGCTCTGACTACCCATCTAATTGTGGGTGGAAGGTTGTACTGAATAGAACCTATGTACCAAGATTCTTATGTAAGACCCTACAGAATCATGATGTAAAGTGTGAATCACAATCTAAAACTATAGTATGTGGAACCCCATTCAAACAAACTATCTCTTGTACATAAAATTATCCAAACTATTCTAAATTAATGATTTCCAATATATGAATGAATTGTTCTACCTTTTTTAGTAGATCCATAATGACCAAAATAGAATCATTATTTTTAAGGTTCTTTGGAAGTCCTACCACGAAATCCATAGTCATGTCATCCCACTTGCATTCCGGAATAGGTATCGGCCGCAATAGGCCTCTAGGTCATTGATGCTCTGCCTTCACCTTCTGATTGGTGAAACAACTTGTTATGAACCCTGTTATGTACTTTTTCAAGCCTGGCCAACAAAATTTTCATCATTGGTCAGGATACATTTTTGTTACCTGAGGATGTACTGCCCATTTTGAGGCATGAAATTATTTCATGAGTTCCTCTCATGAACTAGAATTCAAAACAACCCAATTTTTCACATAGATGATATCATCCTAATCTATTATCCAATCTAAAAGTGTCTCTCACCTTCAAGTCTTTCTCTCAAGGATAAACACTCCAGTTCTGTGTACTGCTTGTCCCTGATCCAACTCAAGAGTGTAGACTCCAATGTTATAGAAACTAGATTCATCCCTTCCTGACTCTCCAGATCTACCACATGAATGTATGCCAACCAAGTAATCATATTCTGCTCTGAACTTGACTCAGGTACCAACTAAGTATGAGTTGTACTACTCAAGACGTCAGCCACACTATTCCCCTTCCCAAGTGTATATGTCATTTCAAAATCAAAGGACTGCATATACTCTTCCCATATTCACTTCCAATGATTCAAGTCACACTATGAAATGATGTACTTCAAGATTTATTTATCTGTAAAAACGTTAATATTTTCACCCAAAAGTTAGTGTCAAAAACCCTTAATATCATAAACCAAATCATCTAACTCGAGGCCATGTGTTGGGTAATTCCATTCAAGTGGCCTCAATAGTTGAGACCCATAAGCAGTGACTTGATCTCATTGCATCAACACAGCTCCAGTTTCAATCCTAGAAGCATCACAACACACCGTGTACTCCTTGCCCGACTCAGGTAAGATCAAAATTGGTGTTGATGTCATGTGATTATTTAACTCTTATAATTCAATCTCTCTTGATCGTGTCTAATAATATTTTACTCTTTTCTTTTTCATACCTGAAAGCGGTGCTACCAATTAGGATAAGTCTATGATCAACCTTCTGTAATAACCAGTTAATCCCAAAAAGCATCATATATCAAAAAAAAATCTTGGGATGCTCCCAAAAAACCAGTGCATGCAACATTTCTAGGTCCACTTCCAAACCATAATTCGAGATGATTTTCCCCAAAAAGTGTACTCTATCAATCCAAAACTCGTATTTAGATATATTGGCATATAGGGGAAGCTATCTCAGTTTACCCAAGATGATGTCAAGATGTTGGTCATGATCATCATGGTTCTTAGAGTACACAAAGATGTTGTCCACAAACACCACCACAAACTGATCTATGTTGGGATGAAAGATCATGTTCATTATGGACATAAACATTTTTGGAGAATTTGTCGACCAAAACAGCATTATGAAAAACTTATAAAGGATATACCTTCTTTTGAATGTTTTTCTTGGTATATCAGAGATCCGAACTCTCACATGATGATACCCAAATCTCATATCAATCTTTGAGAACACACAATACCCCTTCAGCTAGCCAAACCAATCATCAATAGGTAGAAGAGTATATCAGTTCTTCCTTGTCATCTTATTCAACATTTGGTAATGAACACAAAAACACAAACACTTTTCATCCTTCTTAGTAAACAAAACAGGTGATCTCCAAGGCGACATACTTGGATGGATAAACCCTTTATCCTTAGACTCCTCCAACTACGTTTCTAGCTCTTAAAGATCAATTGGTTCCATTATGCAAGATGTAATAGATAAAGGATCAGCCCCTGACATGAGCTCAATATTAAGTTATACATCCCTCATAGGTGGTAACCCTGAAAATGATTTATGAGAGACATCCTAAAATAGTTCTACTACTGAATGTAGGATGACTTGCCTAAAAATTTCATCATCCTGCAAAAGACTGGAAACATGGGTTTTGAGCTCTCCGATTTTCTTAGTAATTGGCCTTACTTGGCCTCCATGGATATCCCATTCTCTATGAAGAACATACGGGTCTCCTTAAGAAGATTCAAAGGTCATTCTCTTACGGTAACAATCTATGTGGGATCGGTATGTGACTATCCAATCCATACCCATAATCAGGTCGAACCTTGTTATATCAAGGAAATAGATATCCCAAAGGAAACGATACTCTATGATCTCTAGAGGACATCCCTTGCATAAACAGATATCTCTAGACCGTGTTCCCAATGTTGTGTCAATATTCATCACCCCGCTTAAGGAATCCACCTCCAGGATCTAGCCATTAACAAAATTAGAAGATTTAAAGGAATGATAATCACTAATATCAAACATGGCACTAGCTAAAGTAGAAGCAACTAGAATAGTACCTCTCACTTTATATGGACCGGCCTCGCTCTAAACAACTATAGGTGGCACTGCATGTAATTGTCCTTCCCCTCTTCCCTGTGGTGTCGTCTGACTCCCATGTGTAACACCACTCTACTGATATGGGCTCTAATACTGTGTATCACCACATCCACTACCTTTATTACCTATGCAAATAGAACTCCAACTGCCAGACTTATATGGTGTAGAATACCCCCTTCCCACACACTGATTCTGAGCAGCTGCTCCCTCAACACCACCGACCACTGCTTCCGGAAAAACTTCTGTAGGTGTCCTATATTTCCACAAAACCATCACTCCACTGGTGGTCAATGACAATGTGTATGATAGTGTCCCCTCCTAGCACACTAGTGAAAAAGAACATGAGAAACATCTGGTGCAACTGTTCCTACTAACTCTTCGCCATTCTTTCCATCGTCCTAACTATGATTTTCATGGCAGCACATCATACTCTCAGAAGGAACACTCCCTGATCATCCAGATACCTATCTAGTACTAGAATCCTCTTTTAGGTTCCCCTCTAAAATGAGATCCTACTTAACCACTTCTGAGAATTTATTTAGCCTGAAGATATTCACCTAGGATATAATTTCACACTTAAGTCTGTCCTAAAATTGTTTTGCCGAAGTAGCCTCATCTGCCTACAAAGCGGTAGAAAAACACTATAAATCTACGAAAAGTACAGAGTATTCCATTATTGACATGATTCTTTGGGCCAGATGCATAAAATATGAATCTTTATATTATCTCAATGTGTCTCTATTGAAGTGTTCCAAGTACTTCTCTAGAAATTACTTCCACAACATATCATTAGTCTATCCAGATCATACCTAAATGTCCCACCTCAACTTCGCTAAACCTGATTGCATATAAGTAGCCTAATTGACCCTAATCTCAGCCAGAGTCTCCAAATGGTCAAGTATTATCTCTATGGATTCAATCCAAAATTAAGCTCCCTCAGGTCCACCCTCTCTAGAAAAAGTAGGATGGTGATGTAGCTGAAACTCCCTTGTCAACTCAGACATGCTTTTCTGAACCCTCCCTGGGTATATCTTCATTAAATGCATGAAACGAGAAAATTTCTCTCATAACTGTTCCTCTCCTTCCTTAGCTTACACTAGTGGTTTCTTAAGCTTGCTATTTGGAAGTTCATTTCAGGACATACCCCTCAGTCTTTCCCTCAACAAGCGTCATGGTGAAAAATCTATACAAATCCAAACACACATCTTAAGTCTTATAATGCAACATTAAAACATTTACGCAAGAGGAGAAACTAACACAACAAGTTTCAACATTTCCTTCCCCTTTTTCTCACCAAACATTCAACACCAAGGCCTTTTCACTACCCTTAACCATCCTATTCCTATGTCTGGGTTAACATGGGTATATACATTTTTGTTAATTAATCCAACCATTAATTAATCACGCTATCTCAAATTAATTAATTCAACAATTAATAATTTAATAATACTCATTTTATCAATCATGGTTCTCATTATACACCCATTTATTCTCATGTTTTCATCATTATTTAAATCTGACAAAAAGAAAAAATAGTTCAAGTTCAAAAACATACCCATAACCAAATTTCCCGTGACTACCTAGAATGATGCATGTCACGAAAACCCTGAGTGCCTAGAATGATGCATGCAGACTCAACTATCATGCCTCTTTAGTCCACAAATCAAAATTCAACAAGTTTCAAAACAAATATCGCATCACACCATAAGTCTGTCACCCATGGTGAAATAATATCCAACTATAACAACAAACAACAATCACAACAATCCCTCCCTGAGTACATGGATTTCCCCCATACATGGGTTTTCAACTCCCGTACATGATATCATAAACAATACTTAACTCTTCATAGTCTCCTACTTAACTTTCCCAAAATAGTAATACAAAATAAGAAGAAATAAATGAAAATACCTCTAATACCACTTGGTGACATCCCAACGTGGGAGCCACTGAATGGTGCCCTGAGCCGTTTGGCCACATGTTGTCAAGCGTGCGTCCCCATATTTCATAGGGTCATGACTATCACTGAGCTTTTGGTAAATCAGTCTTGAGTAGACTATACCCAATTTTATCATATTAAAATATCAACATAAGCAACAATCATAACCAAGTGCGTAAGCGCATAAATAACCAGAAACAACCATGTCATATGATAACCAAAACATGAAAATACATTACTCAACTGAAAGGAATATAATTCTATGATAATGAAAATGCCAAGTGTCTAAAATGAATCTGAAAGTAAAGAAACGACTCATAAGAGGGTCTCGAACCACATTTGGTTCCCTCTCCCATGCTAGAATCCCAAACTGCAACCTATCTCATGGCCTTTCCCTTATCCGGTCCCGCAATAAAAAATTCGGATCATGTGCTAATAATTTGGTCTGAATAGGGTGTGAGTACAACTCAGTAGTCCACCTCCCACGGTTTCTAAAACACATCTAGTCAAAAGATAGTACATGCAATTTTATGAAGTAATAAATAAAATATATAATTAAATTGTTATCACATTTTCATTTAATCTTTAGTCATCTAATTAGGACCAGTTTTAATTCATGTTTCCCCTTTGAATCATCATTCATTATTATTAATCATTTGGTGTAGGTCTTCATACCTAGCACCCCAAATCTCAATTGAATCATCATTCATTATTATCATTCATTTGGTGTAGGTCATCATGTCTAGAACCACAATCTCGTTTAGTGTAGGTCTTCATGCCTATCACTCCTTTTATCATTCGATGTAGTTTTTCATTACTAACACCCCATAATCTCAATCTTGGATAACT
This sequence comes from Viscum album, assembly GCA_963277665.1. Lineage (NCBI taxonomy): Eukaryota > Viridiplantae > Streptophyta > Magnoliopsida > Santalales > Viscaceae > Viscum > Viscum album. The sequence continues at coordinate 1,934,316,283 of OY728152.1, forward strand.
ATTGGGTATGAATTCCATGTCCAATTCCCAAATTCTAATTGGTCTTGAATGCCATGTCTGACACTACAAGAATCATAACTATTTAATCATTCATTAATTCACAAGAATTTTCAACATCATTAAAATACTAATCCAATGATTAGTTACACTTTTTAAAGGCCATTAGTTAACTCAATAATTAACTAAGAACAAAACCCATTAAATAATTAATTAATTAATTAATTAATCAACACAATTCTCTTTCCAAAATTAATTCTTCACAATTAATTATGCATATCAAATATCATGATGGAATAATATATTCTCACAATTAATTATCTTTGACCATCATCATGGAACAAAATAAATTATTACAATTAATTATCTTTGGTGAAAATCACAACACATAATAAATTATCACAACTAATTATCTTACACAACCAAACATCACTTCATAATTAATTCACCCCAATTAATTATCTTAACACAATCAATTCAATATCTCAATTAAAATTTCTCAACCAATACCTAATCTCAAAAATATCTATTTGAGAAACCCCCTTCATTTGTTACATTATACAATTATTGTCACGACCCGACCCGTACCGGGGCTCGAGCGGCAACTACCCCATGCTCGCCTCCATAGGCCAGAGGCTGGCGACTAGCACCAAAGGCTAAACAAACTAGGGGAGGCCTTTGCCTAAGAAACTGTATGCACATACGCAACAAATCAATGAAAAAGTGCAGAGAAAAGAAGGAAAGATACTACAATGCAAATAAAGGGAAACCAACATAAATGCATTGACCTCTAACTAGTACAAGTAAGGTGCTGAAAAGTACTAACAAGTAAATTGAATAGTAAAAGGGGAAAAACACTCGCCCAACCAGAAAGGTACCACTACCTGGCAACTGGTAAAATGAAAATAAAATGCTGGTGAGTCTCTCTCTTTAAAGACCTACTAAGACCACTAAACGTAGCCCAAGCTATTGTGTCCTCTACTCTCCTCCACAGTCTTGATAGACATGTCCATCGTCTGCAAGGGAACTCCAAGTGTGGACAAAGCCCAAGCAGGGGTGAGTATAAAGATACTCAGTAGGACGCACCAAAATCTTGAGGGAGCAACAAGGAAGTACTAAAACAGTGAGATGTAGACAGTACAAAGTATAATTCAAGAGTAAAAAATAGAGAGTGCAACTCATCCCAACCAAAAGGAAGGAAGTATACTCGTCCAATCCACGAGGTGCTAGACACAGAAAGCACATGGCATACCTTACGCGTCTTCTCCCCACCTAGAAGGAGAGTAACCGAACCCATGGAGTGGAAACAAAAGTAGGTTGTATATATATATTCAATAAGAAACCCAAACGAGTGTGTAAGTGGATCTATATCTCTAAGCTCAGTCCAAGAAAAGTTGACAACAGTTCAAAGGATACCCATCACTGATTCCCAAAAGTCATGCATGCCAAAACTACCTCATCGCTAAATCGTACCACCAAGGGTCCTCCTCCGGTAATCAGGGAGAAAAGTCACGGACTAGCCTCATAGAAAGGACTGAGTCTGAAATAAGTCATCGGGTACCCCACTGCCCAGCCCCGCTGGAGGGTAAACCCCCATAAGTCAACGGTGACCCACTACCTAGCCCCGCTAGAGGGTAGACCATAATAAATCATTGGTTGACCCACTTCCCAGCCCTGCTAGAGGGTAAACCGCAAATAAGTTGATGGTGACCCACTGCCGAGCCCCGCTGGAGGGTAAACCATAATAAACCATTGGGTGACCCACTGCCCAGCCCTGCTGGAGGGTAAACCCTAAATAAGTCGACGGTGACCCACTTCCCAGCCCCTCTAGAGGGTAAACCGTAATAAATCATCGGGTGACCCACTTCTCAGCACTACTAGAGGGTAAACCCTAAATAAATCGACGGTGACCCACTGCCCAGCTCCACTGTAGGGTAAACTATAATAAATCATCGGGTAACCCACTACCCATACCTAATTGAGGGTAAAGCCTAAATAAGTCAACAGTGACCCATTTCCCAGCCTCGCTGGACGGTAAACCCAGAACTAGGCCTATAACTCCGCACTACACATGCCATTACTGGGTGCCACTAATGCTGCGACTGTGCGTAGGTTCATAGTGCGTCAAAGGAACCTCCGACCAACGACCTTCCATGTTTCCACATTTAATGAGATCTCGAAAGAGGCTTTGCACGCCCAAATAGATTACACCATTGTAATCCTCACAGAAAAAACACACGAGATCGACTATTCACTCTCTCGAAACGGGCCCTCGATGGAAAAGTTATTCAACACCACTACAAACCCATACGGCGTCTCGTGCGGCCTGCACCTCGGTCCCTAAAGAGGTTAGGAAAACTGTTCCATCATGATGCTCTCTGAAAAACATGCTGAAATGACTATTCATATGCCCAAAATGGATGTCTGGTGAAAAAGTTGCAGTACGCTGCACACAGCTCAAAAGATGACCCGTGGGGCCCATGCCTCAAGTCTGGATTCAACGCCTGAAACCACCCTGGTCAAATCCGTCTCGATGCTAGGGTCACAATTCCACTGACGGCACATAAATCGGACTTCGGATGCGGAAATCCCAACACCCACATTACACGCTAGCGGGGCCCTGTAGGGCCCATACCTTGACCCCGAAACACGTCACGCAAATTATACCATCGTGTTCCTTGCCGATGACCACACGGCGTAGGCTATTCATTTTCTCTGAACAAACTTATGTACCATATGTCGTTAAAACGCCACATACATCCGAAATCAGCCTCGTGGGGCCCACACCAGGGGCCCGAATTTAGGCGGGTGAATCACACCGTTGCAATCCCCTCAAAAAAACACTCAGAAACGTGTGCTCAAACACCCCCAAATGGATGTCAGGTGAAAAAGTGACATTTCACCGTAAAACATGCGAACTATGCCCTATGGGTCCTGCACCTTATCTCCAACCCAAGCACTTTGAAAAGCATCTCAAAAAGTCCGCTTGAGGGCTGGGTTCACGCTGCCGCTGACAGCGCATCAATCAGACATCCCAAATAGGAGTAAGGTCTGATGCAACAATTAATTAATTAATTAATTACTCACATCGAGTTTCGTGCCACCAAGCAATGAATGCAACCTACAAAGGATCCAAACCTACCTCGGAAGGACAATCTCAGTTTCAGGGCCATCACACCTCTGACGGTGCGTCAAACTGATGTCCGGCTCGCAATCCACGTCTGTCGCAACATTAATAATAATTTATTATTATTAAATTAAAACTACTCGGGTCACCCGCCTTCAGGCGCAAAACCACAAAAACTTGGAAACTCACTTTAAAAGTTCTGTCTCGCCATCATGATCTCGCTGTCATAGACGGCGTGTCGAACGGATGCACCGTTTAGAAGATACGCCCCCCCCCCCCCCCCCCCCCCCCGAGTGCAAGGGGGGACAACTGGGCCGGTTCACCCCGGTTGGCCTGGTCCGAACCGTCGGCCCGCGGCCCAGCCGCAGGTCCGGTCCAGTCTGCCGCAGCCCACCTCAAGCCACCAGACCCGCCTCGGGTCCGGTTATATTCAAAATAGACCGGCCATCTGGGTCGGTCTCCCCCCTCGCATCACGTCATGGAAGACCCGCATGCTGCAGGTCTTGTTCCCTCCGAGGTCGCTGCCTCCACCGACCGGCCAGACTGGCCGATCTTCTCCTGCAAACTGCGTCAACGAGGACCCGCAATACGCGGGTCCTGTTCCCCGATGTCACTGCCTCGGTTTCCCCATCAAACGTGAAGGACCCTGGTCGGAACCTCCTACAGTGCGTCGCCGCACCTCACAACGGGCCGCTCCACCCGACGTCGTGCCCCCTGCTCGCCTACCGAGCTCCGCAGCCGCCTCACACCGGGCTACCGAACGCCACCACCTTCTCACACAGCCTATGCCCGCTGGTCCCTCCGAGATCCGCGGTGACGTCGTCACACCCTCTAACTCGGGTCCCTGCCCCGCCTTTGAACAGTCGGCCGCTCCGGCTCGTTCTCCGGCCGCTCAACACACTGCGGTCGCCGCGCACAGCCGCCGGCCACTCTTGTTGGTCGACTCTGGTGGTCCCTTCCGTGGACCACCGGGACCTCATCAGAGGTCCAATTTCGATTCTGAGGCCTCAATTCGGGTGCTCGAGACGAGGCCATCACAGCGCCGGCCCCCCGATCATTGATCTGACACAATTGGCGCGTCCAAAAATTTGGACGAAAAAACCCCAAGAACGACAAATAAAATGGGGATCGGGCGTTGGCTGTGTTTTTTCGGCCAACACACCTAATTCTAAAATTTAAGAATTTAAGATTAAAAAATCGACAAAACTCCAAGAATTTCATGAAGGTGCGAAATTTATTCAGAAATCCTACCTTGTTGGATCCGTTCTTCATTAGCGACGCACCTGCTCGATCCTGCTTCGATCCGCCGGAGTCCGCTGCTCAATCCGGCAAAGAACAACAATGAACTCCGAAGAACGATGAAGAATTCTCGAGAGAGAGAGAGAGAGAGAGATAAGGAAGAACCTCCAACTCCTATTTCCTGATTTATAGGAAAACCCGCTTTGCGCGGAATCCGAAATCACTGCACCCTCTCATTTTATATCGTGACTAGGAAAAATGCCACATTTCAAACTCAACAAAAGTCTCATATTTTCATTCCAATTATTTTTTTTGAAAGTTATTTGGAAATATCGTCTGTGATAAAAACCACTAGGTCATTAATTCAAAAATACGATTTTTCCCCTATGTGGCATCTCTCACAGCGGGCCCGCGCCCGCAAATTTTACACCCCTCCTGGGGTAAATGAAACGCTCCGGATTCAACCTTACCCTCGGATTTCTGATCTGAGCTACTATTTAGTAGTTATTTAGGAATTCTATTAAATGAATAATTTGATAATTTAACTATCCATTTAACACACTGCCAACAAGCGTGGAGTCCGAACGTCTCGCACCGACTCATTTTATGTCGCGCCTTGTGTAAACACCACGTTCCGGACCAAACTGTGGTCTCATTTTTCCTATCCGCTGAACCATGTAAGAGATATTACATTTTATTTATTTAACCACATGTGTGTAATATAAAAACACATAACATTATTATATAATTAATTTTGGTCACACCGGACCTCAAAATTGCACGTTGTCTGAACTCCCTGCTCTGGAATGATATCAAGAAATTTTTTAAAGATTGAGAGTCCCAAAACATGGGTTCTTACATCATACCCTACTTAAAACTTTCCATCCCTGAAAAGAAAAACTGGGAAAAACAACTTGGGATATAGAGCTCACACCTAGATCTCCCGTGCCTAAGAAAACATGCACAACACCAAGTTGGCACAGCACACAAACCACAGGGATGGTTTGTACTTATAAGGTCTGATACTCTCAAGGACATTTGTAGGAATACGCATGCACCTCATCAACTGAGAAACGTGGAAGACGTTGTGCGGCCACTCCTACTTTTGGGAGGGTAGGGCAAGATGGTAGGAAACCTGTCAACCATTTGCACGATTCCCAAAGAGCACAAAGAAACTCTGGGGTCTTTCCTGGCCGCACCTCTACTTTACACATCTAGATCAAAATCACGGTTTGTTCCTGGTACCTGGTCTCGTGATTCCATCCTTTAGAATACCCATCCAGTGAAACACCCAAGGATATATGGTCACCCAAGTTTTCACAGTCGATGCATCACAACCGATATTCTCTGGGTGAGGACGCACCTGAGACACTGGTTATAACGACCCATACTTTACATACATTTTTAATACTTCAAAAATTGAAGCACACTTATTACAACATATGATAAAACTACAAAGGACCGTATAGGTATAGTGCCTTTAGAAACTGGGAAACATAAACAACTGGTTCATAAATCTTCTACAGTGTCTCCCATTTATTTCATCATATCTAGGGTCCCTTTTAGCATATTCTACTTAATATCCATCTTCCTGACCTGGGGAAAAGAAAACGTAAAAGGGTGAGCTCAAATGCTCAGCAAGGCAAATAAAGGAAATAAAAATCATATCATATCTTTTTGAAAATCATAACCTGCAAAAGAGATCATAATATCTTAACATGGAACAAATCATAGGAGTGAAAATGAGATCCCCATAATCATAACATAAAACTTGAAACTTTGTGGCATGCACACATAATCATGGAAAATCATTTCTTGTTAGTCATGACTCATCGCCAAGACTATCTTAGTGGACAAAGTCCCTTTCTGAACCGAGTTCACTCCTCGTTTCAGTCCTGTATCACTGAACCGAAATAACCTTCCGTTCCAGCCATGTCTATCTCATGAGATATAAAATCTTTACCCAATGCATTGGAGGGAGATATAGGTCCCACCCATCTTATAATGAATCCTTTCTTATGTGTGCCACATAATCATAAAACATACATCATCGCATAACACATGTAACAAAAATGGGATTCTTGAAACATCATGACATCATAAATCAATTCATATAAGATAAAGGAATTCATAAACATAATTCCATCACAAAATAGTCAAATCAATGTAAAAATATGGATAGAAACAGAACCCTTTATTATCTTAGATGGAAAATAATTTTGATAAAACACTTGAATTGAATTCTTGAGGAAAATATCCTTTCTTCTTCAAAATCAATTTCTTTTCACAAAACATCATGCAATTTTAAAAGAAAGAGATTTTATTGAAAATAGTCATGAAATCTTTTAGAGGAAGCTTCATTAAAATAAGGCTTTATAAAACAGTAGAAATCCGTTCGTGTCGTATAAGTTAAAAAAACATTCTTCGTACTTTTGTCGGAAAAGTCAAAAAGTACCTCGTACGAAAAACGACAAAAGATTCCTTTCATACGTATTACTAAAAACTCACCGAAGGGTAAAAATGGATTTAAACAATTTTAGGTGGATGGAAATAATATTACATATTGAGTAAACATGGATGTGGATGATAAAATACACCCCAGTAAATACTTACGAATAAACAATCTCGGATAAAAATGAGATTGTGATATTTCCCTTACCTTAGGTCCGATTAGCTTTGTACGTGTCCGAAGCTCCTGTATAATGGTTTAAATAATGTTATTGACTTATTCCAGAATCATACATATTTATATGATATCATATATGGTCATATTATTAGCTTCTTGTTAGTAATATTTCATTGTTACTTGTTACTTGGGTCTTTATAACTTTTTGTTCTTATGCGTGTTTTGTCGAATAAATTCTTATTCTTATCTTTAGGTTATAGAAAATTCATTTCCAGAATGGTATTAGTGTAGTATATACCATATTCATTCATTCAAATCATTTATATAATCATTATGAAATGAAGATCATGTAGAACGAGTCGCATCACATCGTGGAGACGGTATTCCGTACGTACGCACGAGTGATGATATCGTTCCTATGATCGTGGAATTGTATTGGAGAATATATATATTATTTCAGTATCAATATTAATTCATTATAATAATATATAGTTACTCATTACACCATTATACCCATCCTTGTAAGGTGATGGTGGAAAATAGATTACACCACGGCGTGGAGACGGTATTCCGTACGTACGCACGCGCGGTGATTTCATTTTTCCGTAGGATGGATAGAAGGTGAATTATGGTTGTTTCATATTTATAATAACATATCAGTATGTAAGTAATACTGATGTTATTACTTTATCATGAAACAACTAAAGAAGAAGAAGTTTAAGAAGAAAGAAATTGAAAATATCGGTAATGGATATTACCTCTTCTTTGGAACGCCTCTTTGAATCCTCCACTTAAGGAACTAAGATTGGTCTTTGGAGAAGACCAGGACCTCTAGGATTATTCTAGGGAAGTGGAGAGGAGAAAATGGCAGGGGTTGGCCGAGCTTGAGTGCTCAATTTGGTGTGAGGAGGAGGGGGAGGAGGTGCCCTTTTATAAGGGAGGAGAGGGGCACCTTAGGAATATCTCAAAATATTATTTTATATTAAAGTCAAAATCGGTTTATAATGGTTCCAAAGGGTCTTATTTCGAAGATAAAGTGGGGATGGGTCGAAATCCCATCAACCAATAGGATTTAGACAAGTTTAGGGTATTATTTTAACCTTATCAATTAGATTTAACTCTAAGTTAATTATTTTAACTTTTACCGTGTCTTTTTGTTTTCCTTCACTATATGGTTAATACACTTACTATAACATGCCAAACGAACCCCAAATTGTTTATTATTAATATATATATCCTTATCTAAGTCATTTGACCGAACCTTATATTTTTAGGAATAAAATAACAATTAATAATATAATATTTTATTTAAAAACTATTTTGTGTCAATTTTGACACTATTTGATATATGATTTGTTTGAAAGTCATAACAGAATTATATATTCGAACCAAGTTGATTAAATCAACACTAATATATCATAGTAACCTATAAAATTAGTGGAATTCATAAAAAGTCTCAAATTACATTTATTTTGGTGTTTATAATATCAATTATGTCAATATTTCATTAATAAGATAATTACTGCATCATCATTATGTCATAAATAAATTAAATTATTTAATGTCTAAAAATTACAAATAAAATATCATCATGTAGGAAATCTTTTTAGCTTTCTAATTAATATTTACAATTGAATTTATCTTATGTATAACCCCATATTAAAAATGATTTACTTATTAAACTTTGATTTTAACTATTTTAACCCTTCTTTAAATAAATTAATAATAAATGTCCTAATCTAATCCAAGTGGGCCTAAATGGTCATATTTTATTCCTAAGTTTGTTTTTGGTCGAATTACACTTGTCCAATAGAATTAGTACATGTGTTAGGGAAATATTAATATCATATTTACCCTTAGTTATACTATTTACTATTAACCGCGGTAAAAAAAGTAAAAAGTTACTATTCACCAAAAAATTATTTTCATCTCATTGAACCACATTTTAGTCCTTGATATTAACCGTGTCTCTCGGATTTTCGAAATTCCAATCACAGAAGCGGTAAAATTAAGTTTTATGCAAAATTCAGTTTTTAACCTACCACTTAGTGGTTTCACTATTCATCAAAAATTGAAAGTTTTCAGAAAAATACCAAAATTTCACCCTAGGCTAATTTCGATATTCTGAGTCCAAAAATGAAGTCCATTTTGAAAAATAAAATTTATAAAATTCCAAAAAGTGGTTATTACTATTCATAACGGCTAGTTTTAATAGCATAATGTTGTTTAGTGAAACTCGGTATTGCGTACGACGCAAGCTATCGAGGAAGGTCGCGATTGCGTGTAAAGCAAGTCAAGCAAGTGTTGTGTAGAAAAAGATTCCTTTGATAATTTATATAACATAAAAGTCTCGGGTGTTACATTCTACCCCCCTTAAAAAGAATTTCGCCCTCGAAATTCGTCACTTTGTAACAAACAGATGAGGATACTTCTCCCTCATCATATCCTCAAGCTCCCATGTAGATTCTTCAAGTTGGTGGTTCCTCTATAAAACTTTCACCAATCGAGTGGTCTTGTTTCGTAGGACTTTTTCACTACGATCCAGAATCTCTATCGGCTGTTCTTCATAAGAAAGATCTTGCTCCAGCGGTACAACTTCTGAGCTAAGTACATGTGAAGGATCTGGTACGTACTTTCTCAGGAGAGATACATGGAACACATCGTGAACTTGAGAGAGATTCGGTGGAAGCGCCAATCGGTAAGCTACCTTCCCAACACGATCCAGTATTTCGAAAGGACCGATATATCTAGGGCTCAACTTCCCCTTCTTTCCAAATCTCATAACCCTCTTCCAGGGAGATATTCGTAAGAACACTTTATCACCCACTTCAAACTCTAGGTCTTTTCTTCGGTTGTCGGCATAGCTTTTCTGTCGACTCTGAGCTGCTCTTATGTGTTGTTGAATAGATCTGACCTTTTCTGCCATTTCATCAACGAGATCAGGTCCTAATAGCTTTCTTTCCCCAACTTCATCCCAGCAAGTTGGAGTCCTGCATTTCTTTCCATAGAGAGCTTCATAAGGAGCCATCTGAATACTGGAGTGAAAGCTATTATTATAAGAAAATTCCACCAAAGGTAGGTGTTGATCCCAACCTCCTTTGAAATCCATAGAGCAATCTCTCGACATATCTTCTAGGGTTTGAATTGTTCTCTCAGACTGACCGTCTGTCTGGGGATGATAAGCAGTGCTGAAACTCAACTCTGTATCCAGAGTATGCTGAAGACTTCGCCAGAACTTCGAGGTAAATCTCGGATCTCGATCAGATATAATAGAAAGTGGTACTCCATGCAATCTTACAACTTCCTTTACATATATCCTGGCAAGCTGATCTAGAGAGAAATCCTCTCTAATAGGAATGAAGTGTGCAGACTTTGTGAGACGATCAACTATGACCCAGATAGCATTATTGCCTTTGGATGTTTTAGGAAGTCCTGTGACAAAGTCCATAGTGATGTTTTCCCATTTCCATTCGGGTATGGGTAATGGTTGTAACATCCCCTTAGACTTCTGTCTCTCAGCTTTAACTTGTTGACAAACCAAGCATCGAGAGACATATTCAGCAACATCTCTTTTCATGCCATCCCACCAGAAGTACTCTTTCAGGTCCCTATACATCTTCGTGCTTCCAGGATGAATAGAGAATGAAGAACTATGAGCCTCATCCAGCAGCTCTTTCTTTAATTTGGGGATGGGAGGAACACAAACCCGATTCCTGAACTTTATTATCCCATCACAATCAAGGTTGAATTCAGGAACATTTCTCACCTTCTTTTGTAACTCGACATCTTCTTTTTGTGCCTCTTTAATCTTCACATGTATAGATGGTTGAACATTCATTTGAGAAAGATAAGATTTTTCCCCTTCCATTATAATTCCAAGATCCATCCTTTGTAAATCCATAAATATTGGATCTTTTGTGATCCTCATCATGGATAAACTAGCATGGTCTTGTCGACTTAATGCATCTGCCACCTTGTTTTCTTTCCCAGGGTGGTAATGGATTGAGCAGTCATAATCCTTAATCAGCTCCAACCATCTTCTTTGACGCATATTCAACTCCTTTTGTGTGAAAATATACTTTAAACTTTTATGATCAGTATAAATATCACACCTTTCACCATAAAGGTAATGCCTCCAAATCTTTAATGCAAAGATTACCGCAGCCAACTCCAAATCATGTGTTGGGTAATTTTGTTCATGGATTTTCAACTGTTGTGAGGCATAAGCTATCACCATATCATTTTGCATAAGAACACACCCCAATCCCTTCTTGGATGCATCACTGTAGATCACAAACCTTTCTCCACTACAAGGCAGTGTGAGCACAGGTGCACTGGATAACCTTCTTTTCAACTCCTTGAAATTATCTTCACATTCCTCTGTCCAGACAAACTTAACTCCTTTCCGAGTCAACTTGGTGAGTGGATTAGATAATCGTGAAAAATCTTTTACAAAACGTCGATAATATCCAGCCAAACCAAGAAAACTTCGGATCTCAGTTACTGTTGTTGGTCTCGACCATCTTTCGATAACCTCTGTTTTTGCTGGATCCACAGATATCCCCTCTTTTGAGATTATGTGACCCAAAAATGCAACTTTTTGAAGCCAAAATTCACACTTGGTAAATTTGGCATAAAGCTTCTCCTTTCTCAGGGTCTTCAATATAATTCTCAAGTGATCTTCATGTTCTTCCTTGCTCTTTGAATAGACAAGAATATCATCTATAAAGACTACCACAAATTGATCAAGATAGTCTCTAAAGACTCTATTCATTAGATCCATGAAGATAGCAGGGGCATTAGTAAGACCAAATGGCATCACTATAAATTCATAGTGTCCATACCTTGTACGGAAAGCCGTCTTTGGTATATCCTCCCTTTTGACCCTTAATTGATGATACCCTGAACGAAGATCAATCTTGGAAAAGTATTGAGCTCCGCGTAGTTGGTCAAATAAGTCATCAATGCGTGGGAGAGGATATTTGTTCTTGATAGTGATCTTGTTAAGTTCTCGATAATCAATGCAGAGTCTCATTGATCCATCTTTCTTCTTAACAAATAGAACAGGTGCTCCCCAAGGTGACGCACTAGGGCGTATGAATCCCTTATCAAGATTCTCTTGGAGTTGCTTCTTCAATTCCTGCAACTCAATTGGGGCCATTCTATAAGGTGTCTTTGAAATAGGCAAAGCACCCGGTACGAGTTCTATTGAAAACTCAACTTCACGATTTGGTGGAAGACCCGGTAATTCCTCCGGAAAGACATCATCAAACTCCCGTACAATGGGCATATTCTTAATCGTGAGTTTCTCACCAACCATTTGAGATAAATAACCTTCATTTAGTGGAATCAAGACCCATAAGATGGAAGAAATTTCCACTGGAAGGTTATATTCATTCTTGCATTGATAGACGATCGTAGATTGATCTGGAATATGAAATGTGACTTCCCTTCTTTGGCAATCGATATGAGCTCCATGTAGAGAAAGCCAATCCATGCCAAGAATCACATCAAATTCCACTAAAGGAAGGATCACAAGATTTGCAGGAAGCACTTTCCCACAAACTTCGATCGGAGAAGAATTATAAACTTTTGATGCGATTGAAGTTCCATTAGGTGTTGTCACGGCTAACTCAACATCTAATTGTTGAGGTAATACGGTGATACCCTTAGAAAAGTCTTCAGAAATAAAAGAGTGGGTGGATCCAGAATCAAATAAAACATTTGCTACTTTAGAGTGGATGGTAAGTGTACCTTTCACCACATCGTTATCGTACTCCACATCGCTGATAGAAATTTCATGTGACTTTCCTTTGTCTTTAGCTTTAAGAGTTTGTTGACGTCGACCATCATCATCAACCCTTGGATTTGGGCATTGATTGGCATAATGCCCCATCTCCTTGCACTTGAAACATTGAAGTGTAGTAGGTTCATTCTGTGTATCCCTTCCTTTATTTGCATCATTTGACATCTTCTTCCCATTATCACGGCATTCAAATGCCCGATGACCTTCCTTTCCACATTTAAAACATTTACTTCTCCCTTTAAGACAACTCCCTCCATGTTTCTTTCCACACTTTGAGCATAATGGAAAGATCATCTTCTTTTCAGTGTGCTCTTTAGAGTTTCCTTTGAATTCCATCTTCCTCTTCTTATCAAACCCATGTGACTGATGGGTTACTCCAATCTCCATCTCGACTTTGAGAGCACATCGAACGATTTCCTCGTAGCTATTGAAGTCCCTTATGGCTAACGCCCTTCGAAGACTTGGTTTTAAGCCACTAAAGAATTGATCGATCTTACTCTCAGGTTGGATAATAAAACCAGAAGCGTACCTTGCAAGTCTTGTAAAATTTGCTTCATAGGTACTAACAGATTCATCATCCCTTTGCTTTAGTTCAAGAAACTCTTTCTCCATCTTTGTTCGGAGAATACGAGGGAAGTACTTATTGAAAAATAAGTTCTTGAACTCGTCCCATTCCATAGACTCAATTTCATCCCTTTGCCTCGTATTCTTAACAAGATTCCACCATTGATCAACATCTCCTTCCAAACGATACACTGCTAGGATGACTTTATCATGTTCAGAACATTGAAGAACTGAAAATATCTTTTCAGTAGTACTAATCCATTGTTCAGCAACTAATGGATCAGTAGACCCGCTGAAAGAAGGTGGACGCTGCCTCATGAAGGATTCAACAGAATGTTGCTCCCTCCTTTGCTCGTTTGGAAATCCTGCATGATTCATAGCTTGAGAAAGTTGTGTGAGCATGGCTACAAGATTTTTCATTCCATCTCCCATATCGTTTGGTTGCTCAGGGGGACAATCATTGCATTGCCCATCGCATTCCGCATTAACACGGTTCCTTCGGGTTCCAGCCATTGACTAAAACCAAGAAGAATAGTGTGAGCAACACTAATTATAATAGGAAACCACATAATTCAAGAATAAAATTTTCATGCTTATGGTCTTATCCTAGGTTATTCAAGGCCATTTCTAAAACACTAAGATTGTGTACTATGCTTAGACTTATCCTTAGGGTTCTTACTAAGGCTTTCACATCCTAGTTTCCAAAGGTTGACTATACCTTTCCTCTGATACCAACTATAACGACCCATACTTTACATACATTTTTAATACTTCAAAAATTGAAGCACACTTATTACAACATATGATAAAACTAAAAAGGACCGTATAGGTATAGTGCCTTTAGAAACTGGGAAACATAAACAACTGGTTCATAAATCTTCTACAGTGTCTCCCATTTATTTCATCATATCTAGGGTCCCTTTTAGCATATTCTACTTAATATCCATCTTCCTGACCTGGGGAAAAGAAAACGTAAAAGGGTGAGCTCAAATGCTCAGCAAGGCAAATAAAGGAAATAAAAATCATATCATATCTTTTTGAAAATCATAACCTGCAAAAGAGATCATAATATCTTAACATGGAACAAATCATAGGAGTGAAAATGAGATCCCCATAATCATAACATAAAACTTGAAACTTTGTGGCATGCACACATAATCATGGAAAATCATTTCTTGTTAGTCATGACTCATCGCCAAGACTATCTTAGTGGACAAAGTCCCTTTCTGAACCGAGTTCACTCCTCGTTTCAGTCCTGTATCACTGAACCGAAATAACCTTCCGTTCCAGCCATGTCTATCTCATGAGATATAAAATCTTTACCCAATGCATTGGAGGGAGATATAGGTCCCACCCATCTTATAATGAATCCTTTCTTATGTGTGCCACATAATCATAAAACATACATCATCGCATAACACATGTAACAAAAATGGGATTCTTGAAACATCATGACATCATAAATCAATTCATATAAGATAAAGGAATTAATAAACATAATTCCATCACAACATAGTCAAATCAATGTAAAAATATGGATAGAAACAGAACCCTTTATTATCTTAGATGGAAAATAATTTTGATAAAACACTTGAATTGAATTCTTGAGGAAAATATCCTTTCTTCTTCAAAATCAATTTCTTTTCACAAAACATCATGCAATTTTAAAAGAAAGAGATTTTATTGAAAATAGTCATGAAATCTTTTAGAGGAAGCTTCATTAAAATAAGGCTTTATAAAACAGTAGAAATCCGTTCGTGCCGTATAAGTTAAAAAAAACATTCTTCGTACTTTTGTCGGAAAAGTCAAAAAGTACCTCGTACGAAAAACGACAAAAGATTCCTTTCATACGTATTACTAAAAACTCACCGAAGGGTAAAAATGGATTTAAACAATTTTAGGTGGATGGAAATAATATTACATATTGAGTAAACATGGATGTGGATGATAAAATACACCCCAGTAAATACTTACGAATAAACAATCTCGGATAAAAATGAGATTGTGATATTTCCCTTACCTTAGGTCCGATTAGCTTTGTACGTGTCCGAAGCTCCTGTATAATGGTTTAAATAATGTTATTGACTTATTCCAGAATCATACATATTTATATGATATCATATATGGTCATATTATTAGCTTCTTGTTAGTAATATTTCATTGTTACTTGTTACTCGGGTCTTTATAACTTTTTGTTCTTATGCCTGTTTTGTCGAATAAATTCTTATTCTTATCTTTAGGTTATAGATAATTCATTTCCAGAATGGTATTATTGTATTATATACCATATTCATTCATTCAAATCATTTATATAATCATTATGAAATGAAGATCATGTAGAACGAGTCGCATCACATCGTGGAGACGGTATTCCGTACGTACGCACGAGTGATGATATCGTTCCTATGATCGTGGAATTGTATTGGATTATATATATATTATTTCAGTATCAATATTACTTCATTATAATCATATATAGTTACTCATTACACCATTATACCCATCCTTGTAAGGTGATGGTGGAAAATAGATTACACCACGGCGTGGAGACGGTATTCCGTACGTACGCACGCGCGGTGATTTCATTTTTCCGTAGGATGGATAGAAGGTGAATTAGGGTTGTTTCATATTTATAATAACATATCAGTATGTAAGTAATACTGATGTTATTACTTTATCATGAAACAACTAAAGAAGAAGAAGTTGAAGAAGAAAGAAATTGAAAAGATCGGTAATGGATATTACCTCTTCTTTGGAACGCCTCTTTGAATCCTCCACTTAAGGAACTAAGATTGGTCTTTGGAGAAGACCAGGACCTCTATGATTATTCTAGGGAAGTGGAGAGGAGAAAATGGCAGGGGTTGGCCGATATTGAGTGCTCAATTTGGTGTGAGGAGGAGGGGGAGGAGGTGCCCTTTTATAAGGGAGGAGAGGGGCACCTTAGGAATATCTCAAAATATTATTTTATATTAAAGTCAAAATCGGTTTATAATGGTTCAAAAGGGTCTTATTTCGAAGATAAAGTGGGGATGGGTCGAAATCCCATCAACCAATAGGATTTAGACAAGTTTAGGGTATTATTTTAACCTTATCAATTAGATTTAACTCTAAGTTAATTATTTTAACTTTTACCGTGTCTTTTTGTTTTCCTTTACTATATGGTTAATACACTTACTATAACATGCCAAAAGAACCCCAAATTGTTTATTATTAATATATATATCCTTATCTAAGTCATTTGGCCGAACCTTATATTTTTAGGAATAAAATAACAATTAATAATATAATATTTGATTTAAAAACTATTTTGTGTCAATTTTGACACTATTTGATATATGATTTGTTTGAAAGTCATAACAGAATTATATGTTCGAACCAAGTTTATTAAATCAACACTAATATATCATAGTAACCTAGAAAATTAGTGGAATTCATAAAAAGTCTCAAATTACATTTATTTTGGTGTTTATAACATCAATTATGTCAATATTTCATTAATAAGATAATTACTACATCATCATTATGTCATAAATAAATTAAATTATTTAATGTCTAAAAATTACAAATAAAATATCATCATGTAGGAAATCTTTTTAGCTTTCTAATGAATATTTAAAATTGAATTTATCTTATGTATAACCCCATATTAAAAATGATTTACTTATTAAACTTTGATTTTAACTATTTTAACCCTTCTTTAAATAAATTAATAATAAATGTCCTAATCTAATCCAAGTGGGCCTAAATGGTCATATTTTATTCCTAAGTTTGTTTTTGGTCGAATTACACTTGTCCAATAGAATTAGGACATGTGTTAGGGTAATATTAATATCATATTTACCCTTAGTTACCCTATTTACTATTAACCGCGGTAAAAAAAGTAAAAAGTTACTATTCACCAAAAAATTATTTTCATCTCATTGAACCACATTTTAGTCCTTGATATTAACCGTGTCTCTCGGATTTTCGAAATTCCAATCACAGAAGCGGTAAAATTAAGTTTTATGCAAAATTCAGTTTTTAACCTACCACTTAGTGGTTTCACTATTCATCAAAAATCGAAAGTTTTCAGAAAAATACCAAAATTTCACCCTAGGCTAATTTCGATATTCTGAGTCCAAAAATGAAGTCCATTTTGAAAAATAAAATTTATAAAATTCCAAAAAGTGGTTATTACTATTCATAACGGCTAGTTTTAATAGCATAATGTTGTTTAGTGAAACTCGGTATTGCGTACGACGCAAGCTATCGAGGAAGGTCGCGATTGCGTGTAAAGCAAGTCAAGCAAGTGTTGTGTAGAAAAAGATTCCTTTGATAATTTATATAACATAAAAGTCTCGGGTTTTACACTGGTGGTCTGAGCAAACCACAAAGCGCTCTCCCAAAAGATGGCGTCTTCACATTCTCAGAGAAAAGACCACTACTACCAGTACCACATAGTGAAGCGTGCAGTTCTGTTTATGGGATTTCCATCATCTCAACTTGTACTTGATAACAGAATCAAGATTGACGTCGAGCACCCAAGGTGCCAATGAACAGGGCAGGTGTGCAAACTCATCCAACTTCCAGAGGCTAGACATAGAAAGCACGTGGCATACCCCATGTGTCTTTTCCCTTATTGTAAGGAGAGTAATCCCCAAAATAGGCACTCTGCCAAACCCACTAGTGGAACATCAAGCAAAGGGGTGTCATGCAGAAAATCCCCTCTTGGAAAATCTAGAACCTACTCTGACACTCTACCGGAAAACCTTGCCATGAATGCACGTGACAGAGGGACTCATCCTCCGCACCATGATACTATTCGCTTTGGGTGGAACTGACTCTCCCTCACAGTTTTGATCGCATCACAAAAACGTGTCTCAGTGGGGTAAGAACCCCTCTTTCTTGTGCATTCAAATCTATGTCGAACAACACCAACACAGGGTTACACCGACACCCTACGTCACCCTCGGTAACCCCTCGAACATAGAGTTAAGCGAAAATATTACCCCATGCAGTTTCTAACATGTTCTACTGAGAAAAGTAAAAAATACATAGAGTGTACCACTTATCATCTCATGCATTGCAGGATTGTAGACATCCATAGAAAACAGCTGCCTGCGGCCTTGTCTGTCAGCTCCCTGAGCCTGACATGGGCCGCCTTGTGGTGGTGGAAGGACCTTGAAACATCGTCCGCCAACCATAATTCTTCCTTCTTTTCTGCCAACACTGCCTCCCTAGGGAACACCCATTCCTCAACGTGGAGTTTTCTGATCACGACACTACCTCTGCTGTAGCGGCGCATCTACCAACTATCTAGAAGACTCGGCACATTCGGTCAGATAGTCTCACGCCAAGTAACCACACACATCACAACCATAGCACTAGTCCCCCTTGGGCTATATCAGTGCTCTATGTTGCCCCCAACCATGTACCTGAGTCTCATCAAGAGGAGACATCTGGTGTCGAAGCCCTACCAATCGACATCTCTCTGCTAGGAATATCTCTGTCTCTAGTTCCTACTCCATCACCAAATGATGGGTGAGGATGCACAATGGCACTACGCTGGCATGAATCTCCTCTATAGAGATCTCTCTCAAACTTCTGTTCTCGGAATATGTTGTCACATACCACATCCAAAGAGTACCGTGTATGGTCTGCAAACCTAGTCGCGTACTCAACCACTTCCATCACCCCACATTGAAGCTCCAAAAGCTCCCGAAACCATAAAAAGCGTAAGTAGGAGGGGTAGTACAAATCACGAAACAACTTCTAGAAGTCATCCCATGTGAGTACCGACTCATCGTGTATCTGAGTAACACTATATCTACTAGTGCCAAACTGCTCAGTGGAAAAACTGGTTGTCAGGGCCACCATCCAACTTGTTAGTGTCTGAACAAGCCTGAAGAGGCGAACCACTGACTCTAAGCAACCCTTCACTGTCTGAGGGTATGGCTCACCGTGGAACCTCAATGGTCTCTAATTCTGGAACTCACAGAGCGCGCCTAGTCTGTGCTCGTCATCGACCCTCGCTGCCGGTACTATCTGCTACTACACTGGTGGATGTGCTACTACATGTCCTCATAGAGAAAAGGGTAATTTTATGATGGATCTTGAACTAAGGCATCATCGCTCACGGAATTGTCATCACGAATCGGAGCTAGTATCCTAGCTGGCTATCATTGCGGATACATCCTGAATACAATCAAGGAGTATTGCGGGCAAATGAGCATATATATATCAACAAAGATGGGGAGGTAACTCAAGATGTACAATCAAATACTCGATCCTATATGATGAATAAACCAAATTACCTACAACAAGTGTCTTAGTGTGTTGAGTCAAAAAGCGGGTTATCAAGGTACTGGTGAATGGATACGTCGGCCACCGCACCATCACTAGACTCCCTGCCCTGAGAGCCGCTCTCGAGACACATTGACAATATTTCCCCAAAACTCAAACAATTACTTTTTAGGGATGTCTGAACAACGCCCCAAGGAACGAACCAGATCTGATACCACTTTTTCATGACCCGGCCTGTACCGGGGATCCATCCATAACTACCCCAATCCCGCCTCCATAGGCCAGGGGCTGGCGACTAGTGCCAAAGGATCAACAAACTAGGAGAGGCCTTTTCCTAGTAAACTGTATGCACACACGTAGAAACTCAATGAAAAAATGAATAGAAAAGAAATCAAGATACCACACTACTAGAAATATGGAAACCAACATACATGCATCGACTTCTAACTAGTACAAGTAAGGTGTTGACAAGTACTGACAAGTAAACTGAACAGTAAAAGGGGAAGAACATGTGCCCAACCTGAAAGGTGCCACAACCCGACAATAGGTAAAACGAAAGTAAACCACTGGTGAGGCTCTCTCCAGAAAGTCCTACTGCAACCACTGAACGCGGCCCAAGCTCCTATGTCCTCTACGCTCCTCCATAGTCTCAATCGACATATTCGTCATCTGCAAAGTCACACCAAGTGCGGGCAAAGACCAAGAAGGGGTGATTATAAAGATACTCTGTAGGACGACCCAGAAGCTCGAGGGAGAAACCAGGAGGTAATAAAAAGTTGATCAGTAGACAGTAAAAAGAACAATGCAATAGTACAAAAGAGAGAGTACAGCTCTACCCAACCAAAATGAAGGAAGTAGACTCATCCAATCCAAGAGGCTCTAGACATGGAAAGCACATGGAATACCCCACATGTCTTCTCCCCACCTAGAAGGAGAGTAACCGAACCCAAGGAGTGGTAAAAAAAGTAGGGTGTATATATATACTCAATTAGAAACCTAGAAGAGTGTGTAAGGGGAACTCTATCTCCAAGATCAGCCCAAGAAAGGTCACAAATAGTTCAAAGGTTACCCATCGCTGATGCCCGACAGTCCTACATGCCAAAACTACCTCTTCGCTAAACCATACCACCAAGGTTCCTTCTCCGGTAATCATAAGGAATGTTTATGGACTAGCCTCAAAGAAAGGACTAAGTCTGAAATAAGTCATCGGGTAACCCACTGCCCAGCACTGCTGAAGGGTAAACCCCAATAAGTCAAAAGTGACCCACTGCCCAGCTCTGCTAGAGGGTAGACCTTAATAAATCATTGCGTTACCCACTTCCCAGTCCTTCTAGAGGGTAAAACCTAAATAAGTCGACGGTGACCCACTGCCCAGCCCCATTGGAGGGTAAACCCTAAATAAGTCGACGGTGACCCACTGCCCAGCCCCGCTGAAGGGTAAACTGTAATAAATCATTGGGTGACCCACTGCATAACCCAACTAAAGGTTAAACCCTAAATAAGTCGATGATGACCTAGTTCCCAGCCCCGCTAGAGGGTAAACCATAATAAATCATCGGGTGAACCACTTCCCATCCCAGCTGAAGGGTAAACCCTAAATAAGTCGACGGTGAACCACTGCCTAGCCTTGCTTTAGGGTAAACCCGGAACTAGGCTGATAACTCCGCACTACACATTCCATCACTGGGTGCGACTAACGCCGCTACCGTGCGTAGGTTCGGAGTGCATCAAAGGAACCTCCGACCAATGAACTTCCATGTTTTAACATTTAATGAGATATTGAAAGAGGCTCTGCACGCCCAAACAGATTACACCGTTGTAAACCTCATAGAAAAACACACGAGATTGACTATTCACATGCTGGAAATGGGCCGCCGATGGAAAATTTATTCAACACCGCTGCAATCCCATACGACGTCTCGTGGAGCCCGCAGCTCGGTCTCGAAAGAGGTTGGGCGAACTGCGCCATCACGATGATCAAGGAAAAACATGCTGAAACGACTATTCATATGCCCAAAATAGATGCCTGATGAAAAATTTGCAGTACGCTGCACACAACTCAAAAGACGGCCCGTGGGGCCCACGCCTCAAGTCCGGCTTCAATTCCTGAAACCACCCTGGTGAACTCTGTCTCGATGCCAGGGTCACAACACCATTGACGGCGCCTAAATCGGACTCTGGATGGGGAAAGTGTAACCCCCTCATTACACGCAAGCGGGGCCCAGTGGGGCCCATACCTCAACCCCGAAACATGTCACTCAAATCGTACCATCACGTTCCATGTCGATGACCACACAGTGTCGGCTATTAATTTTCCCTGAACATACATATGTAGCATAAGTTGTAAAAACGTAGCATACGTCTGAGAGCCACCTCGTGGGTCCCACGCCTTGGGCCCGAATTTAGGTGGGCGGATCGCTCCATTGTAATCCCCTTAGAAAAGCACTCAGAAACGAGTGCTCAAACACCCTAAACAGTTGTCGGTTGAAAAAGTGGTGTTTCATCGTAAAATGTGCGAACTAGGCCCTACGGTGCCCACACCTTGTCTCCAACCCGAGCACTTTGAGAAACATCTCAAAAAGTCTGCACGAGGACTTGGGTGACGTTGTCGCTAACGGCACGTCAATTGGACATCCCAAGAAAGAGTTAGGTCCGATGAAACAATTAATTAATTACTTAATTAATTAATTAATTACTCACATTGCCTTTTGTGCCGCCGAGCAACGAAACTAACCCGCAAATGCTCCGAACCAACCTTGGAAGGACTGTCTCAACTCCAGGGCCACCGCGCCTCTGACGGTGCATCAAACAGATGTCCAGCTCGTGAGCCATGTTTGTCGCAACATTAATAATAATTTATTATTATTAAATTAAAACTCCTCGGGTCACCCTCCATCGGGCGCAGAACCCCCAAAACTCTGAAACTCGCTTTAAAAGGTCCATCTCGCCGACACGATCCTGTAGCCACAGATGGCGCATCAAACGGAGGCACTGTTTAGATGATACAGCCTCCCCGAGTGCAAGGGGGCCCAATTGGGCCGGTTCACCACAGTCGGCCCGGTCCGACCGCTGGCCCGCAGCCCAGCCATGGGTCCGGTCCAGTCCACAGTGACCCGCTAGACAAGGCCCGCCTCATGCCCCCGGACCCTCCTCGGGTCCGGTTTTTTTTCAAAACATACTGGCCATCCTGGCCAGTCCCCCCCCCCCCCCTCGCGCCGCATAAAGGAAGACCCGCGTGTTGCGGGTCATGTTCCCTCCGAGGCCGCCGCCTCCACCGACCGGCTAGACTGTCCAGTCTTCTCCCGTACACCACGTCAATGAGGACACGAAATACGCGGGTCTTGTTCGCCGAGGTCACCGCCTCGGTTTCCCCTTCGACCGCGACGGACCCCGGCCGGTGCCTCCTATAGTGCGCCGCCGCGCCTCGCCGTGGCCCGCACCGCCTGACGTCGTGCCCCCGGCTCTCCTGCTGAGCTCTGCAGCCGTCTCACACCGGGTTGTCGAATGTCGCAGCAGCCTCACTCCGCCTACGCTCGGTGGTCCTTCCGAGCTCCACTGCGACGCTACTGCACCCTCGGACTCCGGTCCCTACCCCGCTTTCGAACAGCCGGCGGCTCCGGCTCATTCTCTAGCCGCTCGACACACCGCGGCTGCTGTGCCCAGCCGTCAGATGCTCCTTCCAGCCAACTCCGTTGGTCCCTTTCGCAGACCACTGGGACCTCATCGGACATCCAATTTCGATTCTGAGGCCTGAATTTGGGTGCTCGGGACGAGTCTGTCACAGCGCCTGCCCCCGATCGTTGATCCGACACAATTGGCGCATCTGAAAATTTGGACAAAGAACGCCCAAGAACGACAGAAAAAATGGGTCTTGGGCATTGGCCGGGTTCGTTCGGCCAATGCCCCTAATTGTAAAACTTATTAATTTAAAATGACAAAATCAACGAAACTCCATGAATTTCACAAAGGTGTGAAATTTAATCAGAAATCCTACCTCGTTGGATCTGTTTTTCATTGGCGATGCGCCTGCTCGATCCCGCTTTGATCTGACGGAGTCCGCTCCTCAATCTGGAAAAGAACAGTGAAGAACACCAAAGAATGACGTATAACGCACGAGAGAGAGAGAGAGAGATGGGAGAACCTCCAACTCCTATTTTCCAATTTATAGGTAAACCCGCTTAGCACGAAATCCGAAATAACCACACCCTCTCATTTTATATCACGGCTAGGCAAAACGCCACATTTTAAACTCAACGGAAGTCTCAGTTTTCCATTCCGAGGCTATTATTTTAATTTTATTCAAAAAGATCGTCAGTGATTGTTGACGCTCCTTTCGTCATAGAATCTAAAGATCGGAAAAGGGAATTTCTGAGCTCAAAGTGATTCAGCCTTTGAAGAAAACATCAAAAATCAACAAAGGAAGGAAGAAAGGATCAACAGCAACCTCACCGCACAAGTTATCTAACTGGCGCGCAAGTGTACTTGCGCGGCTACCTTGGTCGCAGAGGTGACTTGCGCGACCTAAGTGGTAACCGCCCGGTAACCGCCTGGGGTCTTCTTTTGCCTATAAATAAACACTGTGGGCCCCCCATTTGAGAGTATCTTTTTCCAGAAACTCGGATTGAAGCTCCCGACGCCCAAGTCTCTTCTCAAAGCTTCTGGAACACTTCTAAGGTAATATCTTACCTAGAACGGAAGATCTAAAGAGAAGAAGGAAGGCCTAAGTGTTGAAACTTATCAAACTCTTGCGTGCCGACTTATTTCCTTCAATATAACTTGCGCGTCCCTTTTTTGGAAGAACCTCAAGAAAATTCTAAAGGGTTTTAAAAAGAGGCGCTCAAGTATTTCAATGCTGGTTGAAAATCGTGCAAGTACACCATGTGCCGCGCAGGTATACCTGCGAGACCAATACTTGCGCGCCCACGGAAGACTTGCGCGCCTTGCAAGACTTGTGTGCCCCTATCTTTTTGGGTGCCCATCTTGCCCATTTTTACCCCTCTTAAGCCATCACACCTTTCCTTTTCAAGAGTCAGTCTTCAAGACACTCTTCAAAGCCATTTTTGGCATGATTTCTTGATTTGACTTTCTTATCTGAAAGGAATTCTGTGGAATCTCTCTCAAAGTCTAGTGATTTAAATATCTTTATGTCACTAAAATACAGAGAGTTCATTCATTCAACCTCATCCTTTAAGATGAGAGAATCCTAACCTGGGTCTCCTTTTCAGGAATAATCCCCAGTTATAAAACCTTTAATCTGGGCATCCTCCTCAGGAGTAAGCCCCAAATTCTTAAAGTTCCCAAACTTGGGCATCCTTTTTCAGGAGTAAGCCCCAATAAAGTCCTCTAATTTTGGGCATACTCCTCAGGAGTAAGCCCCAAACCTTAATCCCTAACCTGGGTCTCCTTTTCAGGAATAAGAATCAGTCATAACCTTGGGCTTCCTTTTCAGGAGTAAACCCCAAGCCCCCTTAAATTTCTCTTAACCAGTCCTAATTTACCCTTGATTTGGGTTTCCTTTTCAGGAGTAAAACCCAATCATAAGTCCCCTCCTAACTTGGGCATCCTCCTTAGGAGTAAGCCCCAGGATTAGAGTATTCAAATCTCCATGAAGCACATATAACTTTATGGACCCTGTTCATGGATTTTCTCCCTAAAAGTCAATCCTAAACCTTCATCTATCTGGGCAGTCATACATGCATAAGCCCCAAACAAATTCTTATGATTGCATCTTTCATGGCACAATTGTCTAATTTTTACCAATACCTCTTGTTTCTCACACTGAGCATGACTCACGTGAGCTTAGAGTGTAAAAGTAATTATGACATTCTTCTTTGAGCCATCAATCATAAACATCATACTCCATTACTCGAACTACGTGGGTTCTGATTCCTTTTCCAAAACAAAGGATACGTAGGTAGCCCATTTATGGGTTCGATCCCAACTTTGAAATAATCTCTGTCCTTCTGAATGATGATAAAATTCAAGTGCCCCACTGAGTGGCTTTAAAACCAGCCTGGTCATCATAATGACCAAGAGACTTTTATATAAATGTTTTGAAGGATACCATTGACCAGGAATCTATAAACAGATATAGATGATTCTCTATTGATGAAGAACCTCGAATACATATAAAAGATTCTCTAAATTTCTTGAATATTTAATCATTGATTGTTAAAACTAAAGGAAAGCTAATTTTATACTTGGTAATGTAATAAGGATTCACGAACATAACTTAAATCTATAAAGAGAGTCCCGGAGTAGACAATAATTCCCCTCAAAAAGGTGTGATGAGTCCGACCTCCCATCCTCTCGACCAATGCAAATTCTTAAGCCTCATTAGTCCACAAGCTAATGAGCGCCTGCCTTTGGAAAGTAGGTCCAAACGGATGTGGAATCATTGGATGTTTCCGGTTCTACGAACAAACCCGTTAAAAACCGATCGGAACGTTTGAATCTCCCGTCCAGGAGGTCATCCCCGGAGTCCGTGTGAAACAAAAATGGTGAACCCGACGTGAATCCTTAACCAAGTTAAAGTGATGTTCTTCTTATTTGTTAGGCCCCTTGGGCCAACAAAGCAATCATTGATATGTGCTCATCCAAAAGATGCAGTGGCCGGATTCATCTTGATTATGTCTGTTATATGGAACAGGCACTCTTTTCTCAAGATCTTCTGCAAAATGGCTTTCCTTAAATTCACCTCTGTGAATACTGCTGCTGTGAACACCTCTACTGTGAGGTCTACTGCTGTGAAAACCAATGCTACTACTCCTGCTGGAACGTCATCCGCTCTGAGAATGACATCACCAACTCAGCATCTTCAACGCTAGGTTTCTAATGCACTGGTTAAGGAGTATTGTCGCAACGGTACTATCCCAACTCTGGAGGCCGCTCGTCAAGCCCTCCAAGTTAACAACTCTACCTGGTCGTCCGGACAACGGCTGCCAGCGATCAAAAATCAGGCGGTGCTGACTACCGTCTCTAACCGTTTCGGGTCGTTATCCCCGGAACGCAATTTCCATTCACTCCCTTACTCTGAGGAAGTGAATGAGCAGGTCCCGTAGGACCTTAATTCAAAAAGACAAGAGTCCTTCTCAAGGGCTCCCATCAACAATCGCTGCCTGACTCGTGCGGTAGTGCGCCCTCAACATGATGAGGGTACCGACTCCAGGTATTCAGCTCAGGTTCCTCGAACCCGAGCAGGCAAGATGAACCGCCAGGGACGGAATCCAGTTAACAATAGGCAGGTTTTCATCCCTGCCATCTCCGGAGAAGTCCACCAACCTAACTTGGTGGAAAATAACGAGCAGACACAATCACCTGCCCGTTTTAATTCCGTTGTCCAGCAGACTCGTCTGGTAGCATCAAGCCGATCCCGCCAGGCAATTCCGGCGGAGTACCATAGGCAGGAACAAACACCTGCTTATACATCACCAGTTAGTCAGCAGGCTCGTCTGACTACATATGATGGATCTCGTCAACCGCGTTTGGCGAAGTGTAATCAGTAGGCACATACACCTGCTAATACAAATCAAGCCTACCAAGAGTCTCGCTTGGTAGCGCACGGAGAAGTTAGTCGGAAAGTCCCGACGACAAACAGGAGGCAGACTCAACTATCTGCCTCCACACTTGAGTACTGTCATGATTCACTGACAGGAAAAGGAGGACAAGAGCAGGCACATAAACCTACTCCAAGCCCGGAATGGACATATATCCCCGTTCCGGTGGCTGAAGTCACCAAACATATTTTGTCAATGGTGAAAGAGCAGAAGCAAATTCCTGCTCATATTCTGGATGCTTGCCAGGATATCATAACAGCTTCAACATCATCTCAGGGACAGACACATAAATCTATCCCTAGAAATGAAGTGACACATCAACGATTCACTCAGGAATAGACACACACATCTGTTCCAGTCCAAGAGGGTTATGGGGCATACTCCCCCATATCATACGGACAACCAAGTCAAGCACATACACCTGATTTGAGTGGAGATCGTCAGCCTAACCTGACCATCTTTCTTGATCAGGCATATACACCTGCTCAGAGCAATCACTTTCGTCATCAAGTGGTTTCTAAAGCGAGTAAGAAGGCATCTAAGAAAAAGATCTGCCCAGCACAGTCAGGAGATCAAAGGCCAATCTGCAACAAGGCCTTGCTCGATGTTGGAGTTCTTGAAGCCCTCAGACATTTATCTGTCGGAAATCAAGATTCTACTCCCTCAGTTCCCAATAACGGGAACATTAATTCAGAAGGTCTTCAACAGAAACTTCCTCATGAAGACTTTCTTCATGAAAATTTGGTCAATCTTGAAGTTTCTTCTTTAGATGAGAGCCACAGGAACCCTCTGTGTGGTCAGAAGACCAAGGAGCAAGAGATTTCATCTTTTACTGTAACCCATCATGACGGTCCTCCTCATGATGATGAACTTCGCTGCGAAAGTCCTCTCCGCAGTAGTGATTCACGTTGTCTCGAAAATTCTTCAGAAGGCAATGTAGTGACGAGAAAGCCCTCCTATCTCGAGGCACTTGCAAACGTAAAACTAGTCATGTCTGATGCTTTACTATCGGCAGGTGAAACTCTTTCTCCATCAGAAGATAGCCTGGGGTTCAAGTTATTCTCCAAACCATCCCTGGGTCATTCATCTTCCAGCATGAATAGTGATTTCTCTACCAATCTTGTTGAATCCGATGAAGCAACAAGGAAACACCAACTCTGGTCCAAACAGGTAGAAGAATCTTCATTTAATGATAAAGAGGAAATGCTGAACATGAGGAAAAAACTGGCAAAAGGTGAAGTACCAGTCATGTTTTGGCCTTTGGCTGACTCCCACTACGACATTCCAAAGATGTTGACGGATGAGGGAATCCATGATATTCGTCTCAACATATGGAAGACTCTTTGTCAATTGAAGAAGAAAGTATTATATTATGGTGATTATGAAAATCATATTAAGATAATAGAAGGGTTACAACGACAGATTTATTTGGCATCTCTATCAGTCTCTCGGTATCCGAAGGCTGAAAAGCAACAGAGAACTCTTCAACGTTCATGCCTTGGCGCACTAAGAAAATTGCGTCAGTTATTTGCCAATGCTCCATCTGATGTTCATATCAGAGGATGGGGTGTTCACAGAGCACTACACTTCATAGTGCTTTCCAGTCAGCAAATCCCGCCGAAAATGGTCTCATGCAATGTTATTGCCCATGGCCGGCCACAGTCAATGGGCTTTGTTCATAATCAAAATCTTGCTCAAGAACAGGCTTCAACTAGTTCCTCTCAAAATCAAGTATATAGAGAACAAGTTGTTGAATTTCTCCTACATCAAGCAGGCGAGAATATTGCACAAGCCTCTCATCTGGAGCAAACACGTCATCAAATGACAGAAGTTTCGGAAATCATCCAACGGTCTGTTGAACCAGGTGATAAAAGTGGATACAGGTTAATGCATCCAGCTGATTTCCGAACTAAAATTCACAAGATCAAGAGAGATTTTAAGAAGATCTTAGACATAGCATGTCAAGAGACACCCCAGCTTGCCAGACTGGGGACTTCTCTAACCCTACCCTCAGAGTCAACAAATGGGATTCGAGGAGTTGAGCGGAAGCAGCAGGAACATCCCCAGTCTACCGGACTGGGGACTTTTTCAAATCCTCAATCCATCCCTCAGAGAAAGTCAGTATTCTCTCGATTAGGGAATAAGCCTCAAGAAGAACGAAGAGCCAAGCTATCAGGAGATTCTCTCCAAGTGACGGTTCTCCAAGAAGTTCCTAAGGGATCAAGTCAACGGAATTCCATGTCTCATCATGGACATGGAAGAAGAAAATATCACAGAAATGCTGATAGAAAGGATTCCATGCAATATGCATCCATTAATTTCATCAATGCCGTTGCTGCTGATTCACCAGATGAGGCTCAATCAGAAGGATCAGACGAAGAGGTTCTTGCTCAAGAAGTTGCGCACACAGACTTAAATAAAGAAGGTGTGCGCACACGTAATCAAAGGCTTACCCAAAATCCGGGTATTCCTTCAAGTAACCCACTTCCCCCTCTCAAAAAAGGATCCAATAAGGGGAAAGGAAAGAATCAGGTTACTTCTCACCCTTCCTCTGAAGGAGATCAATCACTCTCATTAGAGCAAAGGTTTGCACAACAGGGGGAAGAAATGAAAGAATTAAGAAGGTTGAATGCAGAACTGCTTCAGAGTAGTCTTCTTCTTAAGAATGATAAAGTCCGACAGCCAAAGGAATTTGTTGTAACTACTGAGATGGATCAGGAATATCTTCCTCTACCAGTACACCCTCAGAGGTCTAATTCTATGGGTCAAACGCAACAACGGTTGGCAGCACTACCATCAGTTGTAGCACCAACCACCACGTCTGTCCAAGATCCATTCATTGCACCTACCCAAAACCAAGTTCAACCTGATGTTCCTCAAAAGTTAATAACTACTATTGAGTCATTAACAGCTCGGTTAGAAACTATGGAAGGGAAACGGGTGCAAGTTCAACCTGAAAATAAAGTTTATCCTGAATGGGTAGATTCAATTTCTCCTCCATCCAGTTTTGGAAACCCTGTTTTCCCTACTTTCAATAGATCAGGCGACCCCGAACAACATTTGATGCATTACATGTCCTATTGTGATCCTATGATGGGAACTCCAGAGCAGCAAGAAGCAGTGAAACTCAGATGCTTCATGCGAACCTTGCAAGGACCAGCTTTTGTCTGGTATACAAGCTTGCAATCCCAATCAGTCATCGGATGGGAGGATCTTCGTCAAAAATTCCTTCTTCACTTTAGCTCAACTTTGCCAAAAACGACAGTTTTCGATCCTACAAACTGCAAGCAAAGGGAGAATGAAAGAGTCTCTGATTTCATTGTTCGTTGGAAGGGATTAACTTATTCCTTGAGTTTAGAACTCCCTCAGGAGGAATTGTTGCCAATCTGTGTGGAAAATTTGCGTGACGAATTACGCACGCCATTGATCCCTGTGAAATACACAGGAGGGTTTCGAGACCATACTTCAATCGCTCAACAGATTGAAGATTCCCTTATACAGGCTAAGGTTAAATCTCGTATAATTCCATCAGCTCCAGGAAGGAGAATGGGTAAAGCAGAAACTGCTACAGTTATGCTTAAACAAGCACTTGTACCTATTTCTACTACAAAACCTTCATCTTCTCGAAGGGCTCCACCTCCTGAACGCCAACAACAAAGGTTGTTTCGTCCAAATGATAAAAACGATCAACAACGAAAGCAATTTGAGGATATGAAGAGTAAAACTTACTCTTTCCGAAGTGAGCAAGTTCCTGGTTACTTCATATCAGCTCTGGAAAATAATTTGGTTCAATTACTAGTGCCAAAGAGGCCAAACAAGGAAGGAGTTAAAGACCGTCCCAATTATTGTCCCTTTCATCAAATGTTGGGGCATCCCATCCAGGAGTGTTTTGTCTTTAAAGACCTCCTGCAGAAGATGGTCGACTTGGGACAAGTCAAATTGAAGGGTTCTCCAGCTCATGTAGCATGTATTACCGCTACAGATCTAGAGGAAGGAGGCGAGTGGCAGGAAGTCAAAAGCAAAACTGCGAAAAAATATGATGATTGGATGGTCAGAAAGACAATCAATCAGACCCATTCCATTTTGCGAACACAATTGAAGAAGCCAATTGTGTCTCCTACAAAAGCTGCAGTAAAGCCTCCATCAAAAGACAAATCCTCAAAAGGGCAGCGCAATTCAAAGAAGAAAGAGGAATCCGAAGAAGATGAGTATGTATCAAAGCCTAAATTGTCTTTGACTCTGGAAGATTTCATGCCATCTACTTCGAAGCCACGGGCACCGTCCCACCAAACGGCACAGCCTAAACAGGCTAACCAGGCAGAGTCTTTATCAGACGAAGAGTTAATCTTTGGTTCTGTTAATATGATTCAATTAACAGATCCATATTCCAGTCTTGATGATCCTGAATTCCCTGTATCAAATAAGGGAACCCAAGGAAGTTCTAGAGGTTCAGGATATAGGGGAAGACGTGGATCTTTCCGAAGCCACTACTCTAATTCTACCCCTGCTAGCACTGTATACGCAGCAGAAACTTGTGGTAGAGCCCTTCAGCGAGCTCAAAAAGAACAAGCAAGTTCTTCTGCCAATGGCCAACTCAGTTTCGGCACAGTTATTTTGGAAGACCGATTAAAAGTTCCATCTTCTTTATCTCAACAAGTAAATGGATCTAATCAGTCTAATCTGCCAAAACCAAGGATGTTGTCAGCTTCAATACAAGATGCATCAGCTTCCAAAGCATCTGCTTCCAAGGTACCTGCTAAACCGCATATTCCTATTGGGAAACACAGACCTCTAGATCAAAAGTATGATATATTGAAACACTTGGCCCAAGTACCAGCCAAGTAATCAATTTTCTATGCTTTGAATCTGTCAAGAGATCTTCGGGAAGCACTCATCGAAGCTTTGTCAAGTCCTCAGGAGTTTGAAGCTGAAATTGCTGCAGCTGAAATCTATCACATAGGGAATAATCCTACAGAATTCCATGCAGTGATATCTTTTACTGATAAAGATGAAGATGATGTTGTGCATGGGCATATAAAACCTTTGTACTTATCTGTAAAAGTCAATGGTATAGATGTTCGAAGAGCTTTCATTGACAATGGTTCAGGAGTCAACCTCATGCCCATTCGTACACTTCGTCGATTGGGCCTCACGGAATCTGATTTATCTCCTTCTACCATGATGTTGCAAGGATATGATAAAAATGAACAAGAACCACTGGGAGAAGTTACGCTCAGAACTCAGTTTGGAGATCTTGTTTCCAATTCGGATTTCATGATTGTTGATCATGACTCAGCTTTCAATATCTTGCTTGGAAGACCTTGGCTACATCAGCATGCAGCTATTCCATCATCATACCATCAATGTCTCAAATACTGTTCCGATGGTCAAGTTGGAACATTGTATGGTGATAAGGCCCCGTTCAAGACATGTGAGTCTCAATACATTGAGGCGGAATTTTATCACATGAAGGGAAGAGAAAAATCTACAATGAAGGAAATTACCAAAGTTAATGCTCCATATGGTTTGGAAAAAATACCAATAAATCCATTTTCACATGTGAGTACAGATTATGTGTTACCTATCAGTCAAATTGACAAAATAGGCCCAAATCAAAATACTCTTATGGAAAGATCCATAATGTCAATTACGACAATCGATCCAGACAACATGGGAGAAATTGGTAACTTACCAAGCAGTGACGAAAGCATAAGTGGTGAGGTTTTAATTTCGTCTGCTGAAATCCAACAAGTTTATACTTCGATAATCAGGCCAGAAGAAGTTATAGCAACACCAGAGGTGAATAATGATGTCGATTCTCAATCCATCATCTCCTCTTTATTTCCCAAAGAAGGCCCTTTATCATCAATAGGGTCGGAAATGGAAGCTTCTTCTTCAAAATGTGAAAATTTTGACATCTCTTATGATCATGATAATTTCGTTTTTTCATCTACTTTGCAAGTAGAAACGAAAGAAATAACACATGATGAAGAGGAAGAGGAAGATCTTAGAGATGCTCCTCCAGCATTTGAAGAGGGTATCTCTACCACTGTGGATGAACGCAGAGAAGTAAATCTGGGTACAGAGAAAGATCCACGCCCCACATTAATTAGTGCGGCCATGACCCTTGAAGAGAAAGAGATGTATATTTCTTTTCTAAAGCAAAATAAAGATATTTTTGCTTGGAATTATACAGAGATGCCTGGCCTTGATCCTGATGTTTCTACTCATCATTTGGGTTTACCAAAAGAACATCGAGGATTCAAGAAAGCCGCGAGAAGAACACACCCAACCTATGCTTCCCAAATTGAGGCTGAAGTGGATAAGCTTATCAAAGATAACTCCGTCAGAGAAGTTCAATATCCCAAGTGGTTGGCTAATATTGTCCCTATAAAGAAGAAGAACAGACAAATTAGGGTTTACATCGATTTCAGAGATCTTAATCGGTATTTTCCTAAAGATGATTTCCCAGTTCCGATTACAGAACTCTTAATTGATGCGACGGCTGGCTATGAAGTACTTTCTTTCATGGATGGATATTTGGGATATAATCAGATCCGAATGTCCCCAGAAGATGAGGAATATACAGCCTTCAAAGCTCCTCAAGGTGTGTTTGGTTACCGGGTGATGCCCTTTGGTTTAAAGAATGCAGGTGCAACATATCAACGCGCCATGCATCGTATCTTCAAACCTCTTTTAGGGAAGTTTGTTGAATGCTATGTAGAAGATTTGGTGGTTAAATCCAAACAACGTTTTGATCACTTGGCTGATTTGGAAGTCATATTCCACAAGCTTCGACAACATAATTTAAAGATGAACCCCTTAAAATGTGCTTTTGGGGTAACCTCATGAAAATTCCTCGGCTTTGTTGCACGGCATCGTGGTATTGAAGTCGATCCTGAGAAGGCCAAATCAATCCTTGGTATGTCACCTCCTCATAATTTGAAAGAATTAAGAGGACTTCATGGACACTTAGCCTACATTCGGCGTTTCATCGCTAATTTGGTAGGCAAAAGTTTTCCCTTTACCAAATTATTGAAGAAAGGAGTCACTTACCAGTGGACTGAAGAATGTCAAGAAGCATTTGATGTTCTCAAGAAATACCTCTTGAGTCCACCAGTACTCATGCCACCTATTGAGGGTAGACCTCTTATCGTCTATGTGACAGCTTTAGAGCGATCATTGGGTGCCTTTCTCGCTCAAAAGAATGATGTTGGGAATGAAAATAGTCTCTACTATCTCAGTAGAACTATGCTTGAAGCAGAAACCCGGTATTCAAGTATTGAAAAGTGCTGCCTAGCATTAATCTTTGCAGTTCAAAAACTGAGACACTACCTGCAACATCACGAGGTCCAATTGGTATCTCGTAATAATCCACTCAAATTCATCCTTAGTCGTCCAATGCTTACAGGACGTCTGGCAAGGTGGGCGGTTATTCTACAGCAGTTCGACATCCAGTATGTGTCTCAAAAGGCAATTAAGGGCCAAGCTCTAGCTGATTTCCTGGCTGAACATCCTTCAGTGGAAGACACGTATTCAGATATCAAACTCCCTGATGAGGAAGTTTTCTCTATTCAAGAGAGTCCTCAAAAATGGGAAATGTATTTTGATGGTGCTTCTAGAAGTCCAACAGGGAAGAAAATGGAAAATCCTAAATTCAACAAAGTTTGTTTAGGAATTGTGCTCATTTCTCCAGATAAGGCAGTGTTACCTTATTCTTTTTTGTTGTGGGGAGGTGGTACCAATAATGAAGCTGAATACCAAGCTCTCATTACAGGCTTGGAATTAGCGCTTCAAGCACAAGTGAAACACTTAAAGGTGAAAGGTGATTCAGACCTGGTAATCAAACAAGTCAATGGGGATTATGCCATCAGAAAAGAAGAATTAATCCCTTTGTATGATTACGTTAGAGAGTTAATGTCGGAATTCCCTTCCGAACCGACATTTTCTTATGTCCCAAGATCACAAAATGCACAAGCTGATACACTGGCTAATATAGCCACAGTTTTAGCAGATCCAAATCGGGACGAAACAACCATCTGTATTGCCCACCATCGTGCAATTTCACCTTATGTTCAAGTCAGAACAGAGGAAATTAATGAAATTAGTCTCATTCCTGAACCGTATGGTCATACTACAGGATGGATGTCACCTATCAGGGAATACCTTTAAAATGGAAAACTTCCACCTGATAGAGCCGAGAAAGAACAAATTCGGCGATGTGTGGTCAATTTTACTCTTTATGATAGCCCAAACCACCTCGAGAAAATTCTCTACAAATGTGGTTTTGATGGAGTTCTCTTCAGATGTATTGATGGTGAAGAGACAATGGTTGTCATAAAAGAAGTGCATGCAGGATTCTGTGGTGCCCACCAGTCTGGACATAGACTATCTGATCAAATTCGAAGGTTTGGATACTTTTGGCCTTCAATGATACAAGATTGTGTTAATTTCACAAAGAAGTGTCATTCATGCCAAGTATATGCCAACTTCATTCATAAACCTCCAGAGTTGCTTCATACAGCTAAATACTCATGGCCATTTTCCACATGGGGAATGGATGTGGTGGGACCTTACCCTTCAGCTACGGCCAAGCAGTTTAAGTACATTCTTACTTCTACTGATTTCTTTTCCAAATGGGCAGAGGTAGTACCTCTCAAAGAAGTCAGTTCTAAATGCATTCTTAGCTTCATCAAGTCTAACATCATTACTAGATTTGGTGTCCCTCATACCATATTGACGGACAACGACACCAACTTCTGTTCTTCTGAGGTAAAGAAATTGTATCAAGAATACAACATTAAGTCCAACCATTCATCTCGATATCATGCAGCGGCTAATGGCCAGATAGAGGCCTTCAACAAGACTCTTTCAAATATACTGCAAAAGATGGTGGATAAAGATAAGAGGTCATGGCCTGATAAACTCTTTCATGATTTATGGGCTTATCGGACTACCACTCGCAATGCAACGCGGTCAACTCCATATTCATTGGTATATGGAACAGAAGCAGTCTTTCCAATTGAAGTTCAATTGCCCTCACTCAGAATAGCCATTTGTGATCAGTTATCAACAGATGAGAAATCCCAAAAGAGATTGAATGAATTGGAACAGTTAGATGAGAAAAGATTGTGCACTTTGCACCACTTGGAAATCTATCAGAATCGGATAGCACGAGCTTTTAACAAAAAAGTTCGTCTTCGTTCATTCATTCAGGGAGAATTGGTATTGGTTCTCAGAGAACCAATGATACCAGGAAAGAAGCCTCCCAAGCTTGAACCAAAATGGGAAGGACCTTATTCAATACATAAGGTCTACTCCAATGGAGCATATTCTCTAATCTCAATGGATGGAGAACACATCCCGACTCCAACTAATGCCAGATTTCTGAAGAAGTATTTTGTATAAACACAAAATATTGTTCCCAGATCCAAAACAATCACATTGGTTCATGATATGTCCGAGATGACATTAAACTATATTTTGTCCTACATGACACTAAACTGTATTATGTCCTACATGACAATAAACTGTATTACGTCCTATCTACATGACATTAAACTATACAGAAGTTCCTATATTTTGTCCGAGATGACATTAAACTATATTGTGTCCTAGAAACATGACATTAAACTGTGTGGCACTTTCATCGTCCAGCATGACGATAAACTGTAAAAAGTCCCCAGAACTGATATTCTCATATTGGTTCACCTTAGTCCTAGCTACATGACTTTAAACTATACAGCAATGGTCCAGTATGACTTTAAACTGCAACTTCGTCCCACATGACATTAAACTGTTAAAAAGTTCCATAAACCGTCCAGCATGACCTTAAACTGCATCATCCCTGGTCCATGTACATGACCATAAACTATTTGCAAATCCCTTATGTCCAGCAAGACGTTAAACTTTGACATCCTAACTACATGACGCTAAACTGTATAAAAGTCCCTCACGTCCGGAAAGACGTTAAACTATATAATCATCAAAGTTCCAGCATGACATTAAACTGCACCATCCACGGTCCATGCATATGACCTTAAACTATTTGCACTTTCATCCAACATGACATAAATGGTGTGTTATTTTGTCCTTATGGAATGACATTAAACTACACAGTCCCCCTTTCATCCAATATGACGTTAAACTATTTTATTCTCATCGTCCTAACTACATGACGCTAAACTGTACAGAAAATCCTTGATAGGTCCTACATGACATTAAACTGTATTTTGTCCCTGCTACATGACACTAAACTGTGCAGCACCAATAGTCCTAACTGCAAGACTTTAAACTGCAGAGTCCCTTTTTTATGTCCTACATGACATTAAACTGTACATCGTTAAGGTTGTTATTACCTCTTGTTTCTCACACCGAGTATGACTCACGTGAGCTTAGAGCGAACATCAACCATAACACTCCCTTTGGGACACTAACCATGTGTAAGTCCCAACAATATTTTTTATTAGATCATTTTCCATAGGAACAAATTGTTCATTAATTCATTCTTTAATTGAACTACACGGACTTTGATCCTTTCCCTCCAAGCTGGGTATGTAGGCAGCCTCCCAAGGTTCAAGCCCAAAAACAATCTCTTCACATCGGTTCACCACCATCTCACATGATGTTGATTCGTGAAACCGCCCCTAGAATCAATATCTTTACATTTATTCACTTTCGTCCTTGTTATATGACGTTAAACTATACAACACTTTTGTCCGGTACGACAATAAACTACAATATTCTATGATTTCCTCATTTGAGAAGGAACCATTTTTGACATTGATTTTTTAAATCATGTTTCATTTTCAAAAGACTATGTGCATACATGGTAATGCCTAAAATTTTTATCTCAGGTTAAACCATCATTGCACTAAAGTCCCCTTTCACCCTTCACATGTACGAACCAAATTTGTACAAAGGGTATTTCTAGAACTACGTGGACTTGATTCCCATCCTTATGGGATACGTAGGAACATTCGAGTGTCCCTCGAATCCAGTCCCAAGTCTTTTGGGCCTAACCCAAAATTTTACTTTCAGTCCCTTGGCTGAAAAGTCCTCATGAAAACACACACTGTGTATTCATTATTATTGTCCGAATTCTATGACCCTAAACTATGATCACTCATACTTTCGTCCTGCACGACGTTAAACTGCATTTCAAGAACTATGTATGGCTTGATTCTCATTCTTATGAGATACGTAGTGAAGTCCAAAATTTCAATTCAGGACCCAGCCACAACATGATTATGGTTTTCATTGACCTATGTATCTCTATATACATTGGACAATACCCATCTTTATGTATTATAATCCTAACCTTAAATATTTTCAGATCTCCATAACCCTTTTCATGACTTATAGTCACAAAAATGTCAAACTTCTACGAATTCTTTTGCCTGACTATGCAGCACGTGCCCATAGGTGGCCTTACATAAACAGTCCACATAACAGACTTGTCAGCCAAAAGATTCTATTCATTTGACCATGCAGCCAATGCCCATAGGTGGTCCTGCATATTTCAACCCCCTAACGGGTTTTGTTAAATAATAGTAACTTCATTCTTGGGAAGAATGCCTCTTTTGTCCTTATTTGTCTTAAACGACAGTATGTAGGGATCCGCAAAAAAATAGAAATCCTTAAACATATTTGTCCCATATCATTTTTCATGATCTGAAAGTATTCAAGTCTATGGTTTATTCTTCTTCCCTACGTTTGGGTCAGACCTTCGTAGGAGTGATATTCATCCAGTTCTTCGATATTCTTGTTCGGAAATATCTTCTCCATATTCAAGTACCTCTTTCCATACAACAAACTCTATACTTTAGAAAATTTGAATCTCCATAAACTTTCACTGGCTTTTAGCACTAGGAAAGTAAATTTCTAAGAGTTCTTTCGCCTGACTATGCAGCACGTGCCCATAGGTGGCCTTGCATAAACAGCCCACATAACAGACTTGTCAGCCGAAAGATACTATTTATTTGACCATGCAGCCAATGCCCATAGGTGGCCCTGCATATTTCAACCCCCTAACGGGTTTTGTTAAATAATAGTAACTTCATTCTTGGAAACTACTTCTTCTAATGCCTTTTAGCTCTTTTTCATATCATTCCTCAGATTCAAATATTCTTAATCCATAGTTTACATATTTTCCCTCATACTTGAGTATGGTAGTATATTTTTCAGATGAACTTTCAAGGAATTGTGTCAATTCTAATCCATTTCGGTCAAAGATATTTCGACCTTAAACATTAGCCCCTTTATGTCCGGCATGCATGACTTTAAACTGCCCACAAAAGACAAAGGAACTCTGAATAAAAGTCAAGTTCCAGCACACTTTCTTGCTGCCTTCTGCGCACTGAAGACTTGAAAACCACCTTTTCCTTTGGATGTCTTGGATTTCCTCAGAGTAAAATCCTCATTTCTCTCTGGATCCAACTCTGAGGGGGGACTTTTGTTGACGCTCCTTTCGTCACAGAATCTAAAGATCGGAAAAGGGAATATCTGAGCTCAAAGTGATTCAGCCTTTGAAGAAAACATCAAAAATCAACAAAGGAAGGAAGAAAGGATCAACAGCAACCTCACCGCGCATGTTATCTAACTGGCGCGCAAGTGTACTTGCGCGGCTACCTTGGTCGCGCAGGTGACTTGCGCGACCTAAGTGGTAACCGCCCGGTAACCGCCTGGGGTCTTCTTTTGCCTATAAATAGACCCTGTGGGCCCCCCATTCGAGAGGATCTTTTTCCAGAAACTCGGATTGAGGCTCTCGACGCCCAAGTCTCTTATCAAAGCTTTCGGAACACTTCTAAGGTAATTTCTTACCTAGAACGGAAGATCTAAAGAGAATAAGGAAGGCCTAAGTGTTGAAACTTATCAAACACTTGCGCGCCGACTTATTTCCTTCAATATAACTTGTGCGTCCCTTTTCTGGAAGAACCTTAAGAAAATTCTAAAGGGTTTTAAAAAGAGTCGCTCAAGTATTTCAATGCTGGTTGAAAATCGCGCAAGTACACCATGTGCCGCGCAGGTATACCTGCGTGACCAATACTTGCGCGCCCACGGAAGACTTGTGCGCCATGCAAGACTTGCGCGCCCCTATCTTTTTGGGTGCCCATCTTGCCCATTTTTACCCCTCTTAAGACATAACACCTTTCCTTTTCAAGATTCAGTCTTCAAGACACTCTTCAAAGCCATTTTTGGCATGATTTCTTGATTTGACTTTCTTATCTGAAAGGAATTCTGTGGAATCTCTCTCAAAGTCTAGTGATTTAAATATCCTTATGTCACTAAAATACGGAGAGTTCATTCATTCAACCTCATCCTTTAAGATGAGAGAATCCTAACCTGGGTCTCCTTTTCAGGAATAATCCCCAGCTATAAAACCTTTAATCTGGGCATCCTCCTCAGGAGTAAGCCCCAAATTCTTAATGTTCCCAAACTTGGGCATCCTTTTTTAGGAGTAATCCCCAATAAAGTCCTCCAATTTTGGGAATCCTCCTTAGGAGTATGCCCCAAACCTTAATCCCTAACCTGGGTATCCTTTTCTGGAATAAGACTCAGTCATAACTTTGGGCTTCCTTTTCAGGAGTAAACCCCAAGCCCCCTTAAATTTCTCTTAACGAGTCCTAATTTACCCTTGATTTGGGTTTCCTATTCAGGAGTAAAACCCAATCATAAGTCCCCTCCTAACTTGGGAATCCTCCTTAGGAGTAAGCCCCAAGATTAGAGTATTCAAATCTCCATGAAGCACATATAACTTTATGGACCCTGTTCATGGATTTTCTCCCTAAAAGTAAATCCTAAACCTTCATCTATCTGGGAAGTCATACATGCATAAGCCCCAAACAAATTCTTATGATTGCATCTTTCATGGCACAATTGTCTAATTTTTACCAATACCTCTTGTTTCTCACACAGAGCATGACTCACGTGAGCTTAGAGTGTAAAAGTAATTATGACCTTCTTCTTTGAGCCATCAATCATAAACATCATACTCCATTACTCGAACTACGTGGGTTCTGATTCCTTTTCCAAAACAAAGGATACGTAGGTAGCCCATTTATGGGTTCGATCCCAACTTTGAAATAATCTCTGTCCTTCTGAATGACGATAAACTTCAAGTGCCCCACTGAGTGGATTTAAAACCAGCCTGGTCATCATAATGACCAAGAGACTTTTATATAAATGTTTTGAAGAATACCATTGACCAGGAATCTCTAAACAGATATAGATGATTCTCTATTGATGAAGAACCTCGAATACATATAAAAGATTCTCTAAATTTCTTGCATATTTAATCATTGATTGTTAAAACTAAAGGAAAGCTCATTTTATACTTGGTAATGTAATAAGGATTCAAGAACATAACTTAAATCTATAAAGAGAGTCCCGGAGTATACAATAATTCCCCTCAAAAAGGTGTGATGAGTCCGACCTCCCATCCTCTCGACCAATGCAAAATCCTAAGCCTCATTAGTACACAAGCTAATGAGCGCCTGCCTTTGGAAAGTAGGTCCAAACGGATGTGGAATCATTGGATGTTTCCGGTTCTACGAACAAACCCGTTAGAAACCGATCGGAACGTTTGAATCTCCCGTCCAGGAGGTCATCCCCGGAGTCCGTGCGAAACAGTGATAAAAACCATTAAGTCATTAATTCAAAAAGACCATTTTTTCCCCTGGATGACATCTCTCACAGCGGGTCTGTGCCCGCAACCTTTACACCCTGCATAGGGTAAACAGAATGCTATGGACACAATTGTACCCTTGGATTTCTGATACGAGCTACCGTTTAGGAGTTATTCAGGTTTGATCTATTAAATGAATAATTTCATAATTTAATTGTCCATTTAACACAACGCCAATGAGCGATGGGTCCAAACGTCCCGCGCCGACTCATTTTATGTCGCACCTAGGTTAAACACCGCATTCCGGACCCAACTGTGGTCCCAGATTTCCGATATGATCTACCATCTAAGAGATATCCCGTTTTATTTAGTTAACCACACGTGGATAATATGAAAACACTTAACATTTTTATATAATTAATTCTGGGCACACTGAACCTCAGAATTGCACGTCGTCTGAACACCCTGCTCTGGAATGATATCAAAAAAAATTCAAAGTCTTAGAGTCCCAAAACCTGGGTTCTTACAATTATCAGTTAACCACCAAGGCAATCTCAATTCAATTCCACTTTCCTAATTACTCCAATTAGGAAATAATTTATGAAATGAATCTATTAAATTATGAACTCGCATTCAAATATCAAAATAGAGAATATTGAAGTTCGATTTAGAAAAAATACCTTAGTTTATTGACAGAATGTTTCCCAATGGAAATCCCCAAAATACAAGGGGCACAACGTTTTAGATCAAGCTTCAGATCTAAATCCCTAAACCAAAATTAAGATCAAAACCATCATGTTCTTGAAAATATGAATATAGATTCACAATCCAAGATCTAGATCTAAACCCATAGTTTTATATCCATGGAAATGGTGGTGATCATCCATTAAAATTCAAGAAAAGATAGAGGAAATAATGGGAGAAGCAACGAGATGAAACCCACTTATCAGAAAGAGAGAAAATCTTTGATCTGGTATTTCGATCTCGATGAAAGGAATTCAGATTTCCTTGAAATACCTCAAGAAGGCTTTGGGAAAACCTATAATTTTTCAATCCTGATTCATGGTCAAAATATGGAAGTATTAAGGGTTTGGGTGGTTTTAAAATTGGATTTTCAAAATTTAAATCCTACATGCACGGTTTCCAGGGAAGAGGCGCATGGTTAGGGAATACAGTGTGGTCGTCCACTAATCACATTGCTCGATGGTGCATGGTAAGGAAAACTATACAGAAACCTTTCCAACATCCAAATTCCATATAGTTATATTGCACTTGGTTTGGCCAAACCGTGCGCAAATCATGCACATCTCCCTATCGTTCCAATTCTATAAAAACTTCACCCAAACACACCCCAGGTCATACCCCAACCCAAAGGTACATAATTACAACAAAACGTACCTGAAAACATGCCCGATATTTCTCCAAAAAATGCTAGGATCTTACATTATCCTAACACAAGAAAGGATTATCAAGCCTTAACCATACATAAATGTTTTCTGAAAAGGAAATTACCATTACATGTAAAGGCAGTACAAGGTTTTATAATCATGAAAAATTGAAAATGGTGGTTTCATAAATGTTTTCATTTTGTTACCTATACATAGGAGCTTATGTAATGGTGTTACATCAAGGTAGATCAGTTTTTCTCAAATACTTGTAAGGTTGACCAACCACTTACCATTATATGAGCACATCTATGTAAGTGTAAGAACTGATGTACTGTTACATAGGGCCAACTTTGGAAATGTAGTAACCTTATACAATTCTTTGTTTATAATTTTTTAAAAGGTAAAAAAATTACATATCTTTACAAAAGGGCTCCATAATCAGGTTACCCTTACACAGAGTGTCTATGTAAGGGTAGAGTGAGCTTTCCATTACTTAAGAATGGGTTTTTGTTTAAGGGTAAACAAAAACTTTATTAAAAGTTATTTTAAACATATCTAATGGTTTATAAAATGTTTATTAATAAGTATAAAAAGTATTTTTGGAATATTTAATTTATAATGGGTTTATATATAGATACATAAATTATAAATGTTTTATAATTAAATAAATAAATTCATATGAACCTTTTTTATTCCCAAATAATAAATAATAATTTTTAAAATAACTTTTTAAATATTATATATGTAGTGACCCGACCCTAGAAATCTCCAAGCCAGTTGCATGCTACCATTACACTAACATGATTACAAGGAATAAAATCCCAAAGGACTGAATTGTTTATTAGTCTTGGTAAAATAGATATATACATGATCCTTCTATTACAAATGAAAACATAAATTACATAATATTTTTTTCTTTCGAGTATAACGTAATTACATATATAATTTCCTTTTATATCTTTATTCATACACTTCCTGGATTCATGAGGAATGAAAAAAAAATAAGGGTGAACTCAAATTATATGAAATGGTAAATTCTAAATGAAGAAATGGTGAATCAATTAGAATTGTCTATATATAATGGTAATAACTAAAGACACTTTCCATATAATCAATAAAATGATAAGGATGTGGGTAAAAAATAAGAATATCTAAATGGATGAAAATACAATCCATTTAAATAACTAGATAAGGAATAATCAATATGAAATGGGTTCAAAATGAAAACAAAATCCATTTAATCAATTAAATGAGAATTAAATGCATCCATATACTTTTTCATAGTGAAAATATCATGGATAATAAGTTTTTAATCAAAATGAAGGCAATTCATAATTATTGGATGTCATTTTTCTGGAACATGAAAACCTCAACTATCAAGATCTATCCTCCCAAGAGTCTAAAACTATAGGTAGAGAACTAATTAATGTACACAACAATATTGTCACACGAAAACATATCGATTCATTGAGGGGCTATATAAATATTGGGACCCATCTATCACCACTTGTTCAAAGCATTATTTATATCGAGTAATCTATTTTTGTAATATACAATATGCCTTTTCAAATATCCATATTGAATAAAAGACAAAGGTTTATAAAATTTTAACAAGTAAATAAAATAACATTCAAAATGAACAACATTTGTAAAAATGTTATATGGTTTAGTTAATGAACATATACATGATACATTATATGGATAATTAAGTAA
Organism: Viscum album; assembly: GCA_963277665.1. Lineage (NCBI taxonomy): Eukaryota > Viridiplantae > Streptophyta > Magnoliopsida > Santalales > Viscaceae > Viscum > Viscum album. The sequence continues at coordinate 1,934,361,207 of OY728152.1, forward strand.
AGTACAATTTTCAATTATCCTAGGAAATTAATATTTCAAGGGGAATAACAGTGGAATCAAAGATGTCAGTGTCAATATTATCCTTGAACAACTCAATAATAACCCATCTAGAGGGAGAATAAGGATATTATCAATAAAACATATCCCAAGTGGAGTAAAAATAAATATTTTTTGTCATTGATGAATGAAAATATTACAATAATATATTTTATAAATATTATTGAGGAAAATAACCTTTTTATTTTGAATTTTTGTCGAATTACTTTTCATTGAAAATCCATTTTGAAAATATTTTCTATAAATATTATCCTTTTAAAAATTAAACATATTATTCATTGAAATTATGGTAAGAAAATATGTACTTTTCATATAAGGTAAAAAAGAATTTTCCTATTTCACAGTAAATGTTTTAAAAAAATGCCTCGTTCAGCATGTGGTAAGAAGACTCCTTTGAAAATATTTTTAAAAGAGAAAACGGTTAAAATTTTATTTAATAAATAATTCTAGAAAGGATAAAATATTTTTTTAAACCATTCTATAAAAAGGGTTCTATTTTAATAAAATATGTTCTCTGACTAAAGAGAGGAATGATGTTGGATTTTCTTAATAACACTTTCTAAAATATTTTTTGTACCAAGGACTGGAAATGGAAATATTACTTGAAAAGGGCCATAAGTGACCAGAGTGAAATATAATGAACGGTTTTATTGAAAAATTATCTAACAGTTTTCTCTGATAGATATTCAAGAATAAACAATCCCGAAAAAAATGAAATTGTGAACTAAACCCCTGAAAAGGCCATAATATTGAGGTGAGAATAAATCAAAAAAAAAGTTATGTGTGTACAATGTAAATCCACATAAAAAATTTGAAATATGAAAATATAAATTAAACAGTGATTATAGATAGAATCTTAGAATATTGACTACAATTATGGATTAATATAACGCAAAGAAACTAAAATGGGTTATGCAATTATTTTCCACCTGGTAATGCTTAATTGAAAACCCCTTTGAGGAAATAATTAAATTTTAAACTAAAAAAATAATGAATAAGGAGTTAACAATGAAATTATATGTCAATGTGGTAGTATTAACACTATATATTATAAATTATGTGCAAAACAATAAAATATGTCTCAATGAATTGAAATTTAGATGATGCCACTTATTACTTAGTAAATTTTGAATTGGAATACCAACATGTAATAATAAAAAAATGAAACATTTAAATACCATGAATATAAAGTAATTAATATTATATTATATCAAACGTTTTAGTGGATACACTATAGAAAAAAAGATATTTGTATTAATGGAATATGCCTGAGAGAAAAAAAAGTGAGATAAAAATCTCTTACCTTGTGTTTCCTTTCATGTGAACATGAAATAAAAACCTACATAATGGTTTTAAACATTTCACTGTATTATACTATAAAAAATATTACATATATCATATCATATATTAACATATTATAATATATTATTACCCATTTGTTAATAATCATTCATTGTTTTCACTATTCATGGTGTTAATTTCCCAGTTTGTCAGGCATGTTTTAACTTGTTACATATTGTTCCTATTTTTTAGATAACTTTTTAATAATATATATTTTAAACCTTGATTTAGTTATAATATCTTTCCATTATATATGTATTTATAATAATAAAAATATTTTGAGATAATAAATTAAATCCACCATTCATGGAGATGGTAGCCCATACGTACACATGAACGATACATTCATTTATTTTATTCATTTAAAAGAATGAAAATAAAATTATATATATGTATATTATCATTATATTATCATTTCTATATCATATATGTTATATTGGTTTATTAAAACCATCATTTATACGATCCATGTATACTGTAAACAAGTCACATCGCTTTGAGGAGGTTGTAGTCCACACATCCACAAATGATGTTATTGTATTCCAAAAAAATTGAAAGCATAAAGGTATGTTTTATATAAATAATAAATAATCATACGAAATTGTTAAATATCATATAAATCATAAATAAATAGTATGAACATCATAATTCCCAACCATGAGAGATGGTAATGGAAAAAAATGAACAATCATCCTTCCGTAAGGTAGTGGTTTTCCATTCAAAAACAGTTAGTTTGTAAACCATTATATGGATGTATGTGTAACTATTAGAAAACACCTTAGAATAAAAAAATATCAATATATTTTGAATTATTATTTTATTATATAATTTTTAACTAAGAAAATTTAATGGGGGGAGAATAAAAAATAAAACTATGTTTCTTGAGGAATGATGTTACCTCTTCTTTGGGTAACTCCTTTTGGATTCAACCAAATGGACTCCTTAGATAGATTTATGCCAAAATAGAGGCTTATAAGATGAGGGTATGTATATTAAGGAACTATGTTGTAATTTTTTTTGATCTAATGTTTATTAAGAGGTGTGAGGAAGAGGGAGGGTGAGTTTTTTTTATTGTGGATGAGGTGTTTCAATCTTGTAAGTGTTTGAAAAGGGAACTCCACCCACTTTTTTATTAAAAGTTACTCCAATAATTTCAAAATTTTATCCATATAATTATAGGGTCTATATAATTAAATTAAATGTCTTTTAGAAAACATTATATTTCATATTATCTCTTTAGTTTAAGATTTAGTCCATTGTTAAGCTAGTTTTTCTTTTAATCGATGTAATTAATTTTAATAACATTAACTAATATTATTCTAGAAAACTAGGTTGAATTTTTTATAAATTATAAATTATTTTGATTCCAAATATGGAATCCGTTTTTTTGAATTCCAATAACATAATTAGAATAAATTAATTTAACTATTTTTCCCATAGCCAGTACGAAAAATTAGGTTTTTAAAATAAAATGTTCAAACATTTGATATGTTTTTGTATTCATTTTTAACGAGAAATTGATTCCAATGAGAGAAATTAGATTAGTTAATATATTATTTTACCCATTAAAATTTAAGACCCATTAAAACTGTATTAATCTCTATAAATAATTTATAATAAATCTATTTTGAATTAAAATTCATTATTTTCCACGATTCATCAAAAAATGAAATATTTTAGAAAAATACAAAAACCTCACTTTACCCTAAATTTTATGTAAAAATTTAAAAATTTAAGTTCTTTTTAACACATAAAGTTTATATAAGTTCAAAAAAATTGATTTAAAATTGGTTCTCTATTAAAAGGTTTAAAAACTTCCCTTATAAGAATATTGGTTTTTATTCATAAAATTGGGTTTGTTATTATCCTATGACTATCAAATTAATTGGATGAATATAAAAAATATTTGAATGAATATATATCATATATATTTCATTAATATAATTCAATAATAGTAATTATTTTAATTTATTATGATATAAAACTTATGTAAACATAAAAACATTTCCTTTACATTCATTTTGATTTTATATTCATTCCAAATTAATTGGTTACATAATGAATTCATTTTATATTTTTGTAAAGAATATATTTTAAAAAGTTAGTTAATATTATTCATAAAAACTAATTTAATATCTAGTTAAATCCTTATTATATTAAATAATGATATTTTAATAATTTATTGTTGTTTGGTAAAACATAGTCTTGCGTATATCCCAAGTCATTGAAGAAACTCGTTATCGAATGCAACACATGATAACTCAGTATCTCATGAATTAAAATCTATATCATGGATTAATTTTATTTAAAATATTAAATATATTTTAAATTCTCCAGATAATATATGAACTTACACTCTGTGTGTTGTAGGTCACACACACTATCGAATACAAGGTTCTTATATTATAATTTTGGGGCATTACATTCTCCCTAACTTAATTAAATTACGTCCTCATAATTTAATCTCATCCTTGGGAATAATTTTTTTGATATTTTATAAATTTAAATCCCACATCATGTGAAGGCTTTGTAAAGCATCCTATAGAAAATACAGAATTGAAAGTACAAAGGTCATGTCAACTAACATATAACTAGTCTCTAGGCAGGAGGACATTAGTCAAAAGTAGAGTTACACACAGAAAGGAAAAGATTAAATATTTTTAGGGGTGTTTGAGGTCATCACTCAAAAACAAGTTAATGATAAATGTAAATTTTAGGACTTGAAATACATAAATATATAAACATATAAAAGACCATAGGTTCAAAAAATATATGGTATTATGACAACATTTGTTTTGGAACATTTTCTTAATGCTGTGTAATTATTTTACTACTTATAAATATAAGGAAATATAATTACATGATACATTTTAATTTCATATGAAAAATTCCATATATATTTTTGTTCTTAAATCAAATTATAATTTATCCTTTACACCGTGAAATGTATATTTAAAAATTAACATTGGTGCATAAATCACTAAAATACACATTTAACGGATCCTAAGAACTATAAAAGAGTGACATTCCTTTACATTTGTCTGTAAATATTCTCTATAGATAATATAGTTAATAAATTAATCTATAAACCAAAAAATATTACTAATGGTTCATCATTTATATTTATTCATGAAATTGTTTAATTAAAAACAATGGCATATTTACTAGATCATTGTGTAGGTCAATGGTTGGAGTTAAACCATTATCATCCTTCAGTGATAGGATCAAGTATCATGTACTTTCTTAACTTGATGGGTTTTTACCAGAAATACATGTTTTAATTTTATGAAAATATATTAATATAATTTCTTAAATAAATATGTCATACATCCTTGAAATAAGGTTAATCACTAAATATTATTTGAAATATGGTTTTCAATAAAACCTCAATACATTAATACTCAATCCATTTATTTCAACAGAGGAACATCCTTGGCCTAGATCTTGTCCTTTATAAGAAGGAATTTCCTATAACCAAAACCCTCATGTGTAGATCGATTATCATATTATAAGAACAATAAAATCATTTTTAGGACGTCTAAATCTAGTTACAATATTTTCAATCAAAGAATCCTTAGTTTCAACCAGTTCATTCATTATCATTATCTATCCAAATACATTATAATGGTATATAAATGAAATACTAGTTATTCCAAGTTTATCACTTTGGAGTGTCAAACCAGGTGTTCTACAAGACCCATTTTCGTGTATTGGGTTACGCTTGAGTTAGGCCCAATGCATCTTTTTAGATTTTTTACCCCTAGATACATATATGACAGAACCACGTCCACTTTTAGTATTCATGTAGATATGTATCTCTAGAACGAACCACATAATCTCTACCTCATCCGAATTCTCGGATTTCCCTCTATACTTATCCTAAAGGTTTACCTTACATTTATGTTATCTAGTCGTTGTTTTCCTATATCTAGTTCCCAAGGTTTCTACTACAGTTCCTATGATACCAACTATAGTGACTCAACCCCAGAAATATTTAAGCCAATTTCACGATACTATTAAATTGGCATTATTATAGGTAATAAAATCCCAAAGTACCACATAGATTAGTAGAATTGGTAACTAGATACATTCATGAGTCTTATAATATACATGAAAACATAAATGAAAACATTCTTTTATTCTTTTGAGGATAACTTAATTTCATATGGCATACCATTTTATATCATTCTTAGTAGACTTTTTGGATTCCTGGGGAATGGAAATAAATAAAGGTGACTTCAAATGATTATTAAGGGTAAAGTAAAATAAAATAAATAATGAATAAATGAGAATAGTCAATATGGCATGGTAATAACTAAAGTCACTTTCCATATAATCAATAAACTGATAGATAATCACGTAAAAAATATTGAAAGGTAAATAAATGAATGAAAATTCCATTTAAATAACTCTATTAGGAAAAATAAATATGTTAAGGTATGAAACTGGAAACACATTCTATTTAATAAATAAACTGAGAATGAAATGAATCTATATAGTTTTAATTGTTAAAATATCATATTTAATAAATAATAATTCAAAATGAAGCCAATTATTAATTATTTGACATCATATCTCAGTAATATGAAAAAATATACTACCAAGAACTATCATACAGACAATTTAAAACTATTGGCATAAACCGGTTTATTTTTTTCTACTAATATGTATCATGAGAAAATGTCGATGTGTCAAGGGTCTATATAATTTATCATCCCCAGCTATCACTTCATGTCCAAATAATTATTTATATCAAGTAATTGATTTAAGCAATAAAAAATTTTCCTTATCAAATTTCATTATTTAATAAAAGATATTGATTTATCAATATTTACCTAGTATATCAAATATCATTTAAATTTAATATCTTTTGTAAAAATGGTATATGGTTTAGGCGATGAACATATCCACGATAAATGATATTCATAATTAGATGAAATTCATTGTTCAATTATCATAAAAAAATTGAATATTTAATGTAGAATAACAAAGGAAACAATGAAGTGAATGTTAATAATGTATTTGGCAAAATCAATCTTAAACCATCTTCAGTAAGAATAAGTACCCTATTAACAAAATATTTCACATGTATAGTAAATTTAAATGGGTTTTTGTCATTTATTAATGAAAATATTATAAACATATCTTTTCAAACCATTCTTGTGGAAAATTTCCTTTTCATTTTTAAAAATAATTTGGGAATCCTTTTCTCTGAAAATAACTTTTGAAAAAAATTTCTTTAAAATTAACCTTTTAAACATGAAAATTATTCTCTAGAGAAATTATGGAAGGTAAATCCACAAATTTCATATAAGGTAAAATGAATATTTCGTTTTCATGGTAAAAAGGATAGAAAAATTACTTGTTTGGAATGTGATAAAAATATTCCATTGCAAAAAATTTGTAAAATAAAAAAATGGTAAATTTATTTAATATAAAATAATTTAATTTTTAAAAAAAATTGAAAACCTTTTTCGAAAATAGGATTTATTTGAAGAAAACAGTTTCTCCATCTATAAAGATAAATGAAGTCTGGTTTTCTTAAAAACACTTTCTATAACATTTTTAGTACCAAAGAGTGAAAAATGGTATAATTACATAAAAAATGTCATTAATAACCATATTTGAATAGAATTAAAGGGTTTATTTAATAAATATAAAATAATTTCCTTAGATGTAAATTAACATATAAACAATCCCGAATAAAAAGTGATTATGAATTAAACCCATGAAAGGACGATAATATTGACACGAGAATAAATAGAAAAATATATTATGTGTGTAATATGTAAATAAAAATTAAAAAATTAAATACAAAAATATATATTAAAATGTGATGACACATAATCTTATAATACTAATTATATTGGGGAATTAATAGAACCAAATTAAAAGAAATCAGGTTATGAAATACTTTTCAACTTGGAAACACTTAATTCAAATATACATGGATGAAATAATTCAATTTGAAACTCAACATATCATTCAAAATGAAATAATCTTGATATTATATTAAAAAATTTAATTATTTACACCATATATATGAAATTAGGTTCACATAAATAAAATATGTCTCGAAGAATGGAAATTGAGATGTGGTCCCTTATTGCCTGGTAACTATTGAATTGGAAGACCCAAAATTAATAATCATCAAATGAAACATTTAAATTTTATGAAGATAAAATAATTCATGATATCATATATCAAAATGTACATTAGTTATACCACACAAAATAAGTAACTAGGGTTTGTGGTATATGCGTCACAAAAAAGAAAAGTGAGATATAATTACCTTACCATGTATTTCCTATGAAGAGAAAATTATTTAACCTCCATTATAATGGATTTAAACATTTTAATGAATTATAAAAGAACCGCACTTATATTTATAATATAATATATCAACTTATTATAATATCTTAATACTCATTTGTTAAAAATCATTCTTTATTTTCACTATTTCAGTTGTTAATTGCCTAGTTTGTCGATATGATTTAACTTGTTCCTCATTATTACTATGAAATAGGGAATGATTTTTTCATATCCATGATTTAAACCATGATTCAATTATCTTATATAATCATTATATATTTATTTAGAATAATCCATTATATTTTTAGTTATGAAATGCAATGCACTGTTTATGGATATGCTAGGTCGTACGTATGCAAGAATGCTACCTACATTTTTTCTTATATTTAAAATATAGAAAATTAAATGAAATGAATGAATATTATAATTATAGATCCATATATATTTACTATATATTACATAGTTTTATTAAAACCATCCTATATATTTTCCATCTATAGTGAGAATGGGTCACATCGGTTTGAGGAGGCGGTAGTCCACTCTTTCACAAACAATGATATTGTATTCCAAAAAAATGGAAATCTTGAAATTATGTTTCATATAAATTTTACAGAAGAATAATTAAATAATAAATACCATATCTTTCATATATAAATAATTTTTCAATCATAATTTCCAACAATGAGAGGTGGTAAAGGAAACAATGAACAATCATTGTTTCGTGAGGCGATGGTTCACTGTACATGAACTGTAAGTTTGTTACCCATTAGATGGAAGTGTGTGTAATTTTAGGACAAAAACATAAAAAAAAATAACATTATATTAATGAAACTAAATAACTAAATGTTAAGATTATAGAAAGAGGACAATGAAAATAAATCAAAGGATCTAGAGGAAGGATGCTACCTCTTCTTTGGGTAACACCTTTTGGTTTTCACCAAAGGGCTTCCTTGTGTGGATTTATTCCCAAAGTTAGGATTATTGGATGAGGGGATACATTTTTAGGATCTATTTTTTCCTATTTATTTCAATCAAAGTATTATTTATATGAATTAGTGAGTGTAAGGGTGAGTTCCTTTTTATAGTGGAGGAGGAGTGACATTCTTGTAATTTTCTGAAAATGGAATTATACCCACATTTTTTTTGTGAAAAGTGGCTCAAATAATAATCAGAAGACAATAAAAGGTTGGATATTGTATATATATTACCATAAATGTTCTTCGGAAAAATTATATAGGTCATCTTGATCCCTAAGATAAATGTTTAGTCCCCTGTTAAACTAATTTTTCTCTTAATCGCTGTAATTAATTTTATTCACTATAACTAAATTTTTTTTACAGAACTAAGTTGAACTAATTATAAACAATAAATTATTATGATCCCAATTATGTAATCCATTTATCCAAATTTCAATCACATAAGTGGAATAAATTAATTTAAACTCAATCCCACAGACTTGATGACAACCCTAACTTTTTAAGTAAAATGTACAAACAATTTCTATGTTTTTATATTTAATTTTAATATAAAATTGATTCCAATTAAATAAATTTAATTAAATGAATTATTATATATCCAATTAAATTTAAAAAAAATTAAAAATAATAATTTAACTTTATTAATAAATTAAATGAAAAAGCTGTTTTGGTTTAAAATTCAATATTTGTTACGATTCATCAGAATATGAAATATTTCATAAAAATACCAAAGTCATCATTATACACTAATTTTTATACCACTATTTCAAAATTTAATGTTATTTTTAAATATAAAATTTATAAAATTTCCAAAACATTGTATTTAAAATATTTTTTATATTAAAATGCTGTAAAAATGCCTTTAGAAAAATATAGGTTTTTATGCATAAAATTGGGATTTTTATAATCTTATTCCTATAAAATATATTGGTTCAATATAATTATATTTCCTGAATATATATCTTATATATTTCATTAGTACAATTAAATAATATTAATTAATTTTATTTATTATTATAAACACCTCTATGAGGATAAAACATATCTTTTATAATCAATTGGTATTTATATTAATATCAAATTAATTGATAACCTATGAATTCATTTAATATTTTTATACACCACATATTTTCATAATATAGTTAATTATATTCATTACTAAAAGTTTAATAACTATGTAAAGTGATATTATATTAAATAATATATTTTAATAATATATTTTTTTATTGGTAAAGCTTGGCTTTGTGTGTAATGAAAACCATTGAAGAAACTCATTGTTGTGTGGGATGCATGCTAACTCAATATTGTGTGAATTGAAAGATATATGAGGAATTAATTTTATTTATAATACTTAATATATTATAAATTCTTGGGATAATATATTCCATTATACACATATTGTTGTGTTTAAAATATGCAGTATAATAAAATGTTCTTATTTTAGAATTTTGGGGTGTTACAATAAAGAAATTTTTAGGATATATAAATAAAAAAAATTTATTTGTAGATAATAATAAAAAAATTATTAAGGATTATAAATTATAAAATAAGTTAATAGTATAAAAATTTATATTTTAATGATAAATTGTTCATAATTAATGATATTAAACTGTTGAAAATAAAAGGGTCACTATTTGGATATTATTTAAGGCACATCAAAAAGTGCGTTGGAAATTTTTATAATCAAGGATTAAAAAATAATAAAGTATATGATATTTATATTTGGTAAAAAATTTATAAAATAGAAATTATATTACACATAGTTTATAATTTATAAAATATCATATAAAATTGACATTCTATATAATGATAAATTTTAAAGAGTTCATATTAGATTGAATATAAAATGTTCATATTCGAAATTATGTAATGTACATAATATTAAAGATAAAAAAATTTAAAAGGGGTTTATAATTATATTTAATTTATGATCTACTTATAAATGTTAATGTGATGGTAAGTTTTTCATTTATCTAAAGGTTATTCCATAATATATTCATTTCTAGTAAATTTTTTAATAAACTTTTATATTCTTTATGATTTAGATTAAATTGTTAAATTACATCAAGGATATATCCTTGCATTATATTCTAGGATTGACTCTATAATGAATTTATTTTTTCATCTAACCTAACCATTTTTTTTAATTGACGTTATTTTATTAAATTTAGTTATTGAATATAGTTTTTACATATTAGTTGTTATATTTATAATGAATTGGATTCTATCTTGAGTAAAGTAACCTTTGGTAGAAGAACGTGGATTATAACTACCTACCTACCTGGAGGCATATTCCTTTTCATGAATGATGAATCGGTTTTCCTATCTCTCACTTTGGGCTTACTCATGTGGAAAAATATATTCCGTTACATGAATTTTTAATGTACATTATGCTTATAATGCATCTAGATGTGTATGAAATTGATTTATATCTATTGTTTGGGCGAGTAACATAAACTTGTGGGTTGTGTAAAGACTTACACATCAATATGGTTTGAAATTATTGGGTCAGTGGAGGGATTAGGATTCCAAACTGAATTACTATAGTAATGCCTAAATAAAGGTAATAACATGATACAATATGGAGAGATTAAAAATCCCATTAAATACTTAGTGTATGATTACATTGAAAGTGAATCTTGTTAAAACAATAATCAATCAAATTGGTATTTTTTAGGTGATCACAAGTACCCATAAATTATCTCTGGTAAGGAAAGAATGTTATAAGAAATTTAAATTATTTTGTGGATATTCTAGTGCTCATCATATTTATCCATTTATTGACCCTTTTTATCTTATTATTATTGTTTTCTTTTAGGTACACTAGAAAAGTGTCCCTAATGGTCAGCATACTAGAAGTATGGAGTTAAGAATTTCCATATAATGGATTTGATAAAGGGTTTTCCAATCAAGAATCCAAGAATAATTGGTGATATTATTAGTATTTTTACTTTCCAAAACAATCATGGATTATTTACATGACCACCTATTTAAGTCATTGTGAAATAGGAATCCTGGACCACTAATGAATATTATGGATTTCAAAAAGGGGGTCATCATTTTAATGTGTTCCCATTTAATAAAATATCATATTCAATGATTAATAATACATAATACTCATCTGATAAAAGCTTCAGTTGTAGATAATATCATAATCTTCATTATCAGGAAAAAATTTGTGGTCATCCTTTGATAAAGAAAATATTAATATAAACTATTACTTACATTATTAACTTATGAAACGTTTTTTAGAATGATTGGTGATTTAAAAAAAATTAATGAATAATATATGTCAAAGAATAGTGCCTAACAAAGTAATAAATTGAATAATTTTTTCAAAAAGTGAATTTAGATGCTAATGGATGAATTAAGTGATTCGTTTAAATAATTAATGGAAAATTGAAAAAATGAATCTTACTCTCCTCTTACGTAAAATATAATATTGTGTACGTCGCTTTTTGTATAATATACTCAATATGATTAAGTTAATAAATATATATTCATTCTGATTGAATATATTGAACATATTTGTAGGGGTAATGGTTTCATTATAACATTAATTATTATAGTAATCAATTTAATTTTTCTGACTGATATATGTTATTAAATATATGTTTTACAATGTTTTGTAAATATATAGATTGTTAGAAGATGAAATGAACTGATTCTTGTATTATTATTATTTTATAATGTGTAAAAGGGGGTTTTGTATTGATAACTGGTATACTTTATTCCTGGATAAACTCATCATATATGTTTATTTTTAACTCATTTAGTTCCTAAGAAGAGTATCTAAGAAATATTTGTTTTCATGAAATGTGATAGGTGTTTTTGATACACATGATTTTTTCAATATTTAAATTTATAATATGTTTTATGGGTGTAAAAAATGAATTATTATGGTTGGGTAATTCAATCTATTTTCATTTATTGAACTATTCTGACAATTTGAATGAATTCAAATAAAATATTACCTATTATTCTCAGTGTTTTGAGAATGGATGAACCAAGAAAATAATGCTTAGATTCTAGTACTATATAGATAGTACAAATAAGTAAGAGATTAATCCAAGAGAATTAGTGTTATTTGAAATGTTCAAGAATGTTTCTTATAAAATTCATTCAAGTTCATTGAGACCTTTGTTTTTTTGGAAGAAGTTATAATAATTCAATATGATTGGAATATCCAAGACATATCTAAAAAAGAGTTTCGAAAAATCCATGGAATGTTCATGCCAGGTATGAATGTTATATAAAATAATCTGTTATTTTCAAAGGGCATATTACAAAAAATGTATATTTTACCAGTTTGGTAAATATATTTTAGTTCACATTGAATAAATTATTAATTGGACTTCTATTTTATATTTATGAAGTAAAGGGTTTCTACATTTGAATATGAAGGATTTTATCAATCTCAAATAAATCTAAGAAAAAGATGTGAATCATAATATAATTTCCCTAATGTGATAAGATAATTTTTGAATGATAAATAGTTGTTATGAATATTTATGATATTATTATGTGTATATAATTGAATTATGATTCATTAATTTTTATAACACGTTTTGAGAAGAAAATTGGGATCATAATGTTTTTCCGGGATAAAGGTTCTTATCCCGTTATTTGTTAAAATATAAGGGAATGTGTTCCACACACCCAATAGAGTTATATTTTAAAAAAATCATATTTTAAATTTAAAAAATTTACCAACCTATATAACCCCATATATGATAGGGGAAACTGTAGTTTATTTGTAAAATATTTCTACTGAAAGGAATTAATTGTTATTTCCATACACAAAAGAGTTCTTTATATCATAGAGAGATATTATAAAAATAATAAAGTGTCTAAAATGGTAGTGGAAATATATTTGGACATATAAAAATAAAAAATAAAAAATAAAATGATAATATGATACATAAATTTATGTGTTTTCCACTTAATGTCATAAAATTTAATGATATGTGATGGTAAATAAAAATATAAACTGTTAAATTTAGTAAATATGTAGAAATTGGATATAAATATTATACCATCCAAAATTTAGAATGGTATTTCACTAAATATCCTAAAATAGTTTAGGATATTTGAAGATAAAGATAATTTTAAATTATTACATTTAGTTATCATGAAAAATGAAATACACAACATCTTGAAAGATTATATGAGTCTAAAAAGAATACTTAACTACCACTTATTTCAAAAAAAAAAGATTTTGGGATATAGTGGTAAAGAAAATTTTAATTATTTATAGTAGTAACCGTGATAAAGTGTTTTTACATTATCCTAAAATAGTTTAGGACTAATGGTTAATAATAATGTGTTAATTAAATTATTTCAGGGAAAAAGTTGGGTGTAATAGGGTTCCAAGGATGATGATGATGATAAACTCAAAAAGATATATAAGTATAAAAACATATAAAATCCTAACATTTTATGTTTTAAATATAATAAGTATAATATTCTTCAAATTTGAATAATTATAAATATGACTCCAAGTCACTATTATTGAAACTTGATTACTTCATATATTTTTCTCACAATAGTTTTTAGTGAGAGGGTTTTATTATATGGTCACATAGTGATAAAAAAATACATATGATGTAAAGAGTTCATAAAACCTTGAAAGTATAGAAAACATAAACATGTTCAGGCAGTTTAACATATATGATATGATAAACCGGTTCTTATGTTGATTCAGATAAATATTATTATAATATTTATTAATATAAAATTATATAATGTTAATATTATAAAAGTGATTAATAATTATAAAATATATTAAAATTTAAAGGCAACATCTATATTATAATTCATTCACATTGGATGCATAAATTTATAAATAGATATGAATTTCATGAAGTGCAACGATAATTGACCTATCAATGTGTGACTTTGATTTTGTCCCTAAATAATGTTCTCCATTGGGTATTATAGGTTTTGAAGGAATGATATGGTTATAGTGAATATTATTCATGTATAGAGATACATAATATTCTCAAGAGGTGAAAAAAGAAAGGGATTATTGGTGTTCATTGGATGACTTACTAAGTATACTACATGGAGGGTCATAAAAAAAGATGACATTTGCATACAATGGGTAAAAGGATATTACATGGGGACCCAATAACTAAAGTTATAGAGATACCTAGCATAGGAACCTTCATACTTTAATACCTTACTCACACAATTATTTATATTGACTTAGATAATTCAAGGGTGGTTGGGTATGTTGGGGGTCATGTCATCAGTTAGGGATTATTCAAGACGGTATTTTTTCTCTTTTATGATGAGTATGAAATAATATCCATTGATAGATATAAACCATGGGAGTGTGCAGATGCACCTAGATATTGTATATCCGTGTGGATGATTGATATGAGATATGTTGATATAAAAGGATGAATGACATTATATGTATTCATGGATCAGATTAGTCTATAATTCCAGATTAAAAAATAGATGAGTTTGATAAATGGGATTGAAATTATCCATGTCACATGGTCATTTGATATCTTAGAAAAAGGGTAAATATGATAATTCATTCATTTATATAATATATACTTGAGGATATATTTATAGGGATATGTGTGTTTGACAAAGATAGTGATAGATCATTTTATATCCTAAATATCATCGATGATTTTATAGGGCCCTCCCTTCTATTACATATTGGATCATTAGTTTTTTTTTGTAAATGTGGTAATGGCCTATGGGGTCACACATTTTTTTTACTAAATGGGGATTTAATTTCAGATAGATAGATATTCAAAAAGTGTTTTATAGTTAATATGAAAAAATTATGGATGGTTTTTTACAAGGTATATTATATGACGTGATGCAAGGTGAATTTAATGATATAATTCCAATGGTTTTGGAAGATGTCAAAATGGATTTTTGGATATGTTTTAATAAGTTGTTTTTTATGGTACATTATAAGATGAAACAGTACAAATACTTTTAAGTACTATTTAAAGTGGTTGATTTATAGAAATATCACATAAAACCTTATATGAATAAGAGATATAAATAACAAATCTCAAATCTCAAGATTTTTATTTATTTTAATGAATTTTAGGATTGTGTAAGAATTGATAAATTATTTTCATTAATTATTCTCTCCTATTAGATATAATTTATTATACCATTTTAGGTGATTAAACATATGTGAGTTGAGAAATTCACATTATCAATGTATATATACTAAACAAATCATTTATTTATAAATTTTAATTCATGAATAAATAAAATATCCAAAAGACCTTCCTTTAGGATTATAAATATATACCCATAAAATGATTTTAAGTCATAGAAAAACATTTTCATTATCCAAGAATCCCCATAAATAGCTTATCTCTTTCTTCTACATATATTTGATGATGAGTTTCTAGAATATTTTGTAGGATAGAGAATCCTGAATGTTTGAGTTGAAGTTAATTTAGCTCATGGATACACCATTGTAATGGGATACTTTTTTTCAACTTGTGATATTTATCAAAAGATTATAAGGATAATGATCAAAAGTTTTTATGGCTCTTCAGTGAATGTGAATATCAATTTTATGATATTTCATTATTTATATACTTATTTAATCTATCATTTTAATGTTTGTAAAATATACTCATATAAGGGTTTTAGTTTATTCCCCCAAAGATGATAGTTGTTCTTATAATGATTCAAAACCCATCATATAGTTCCATGTGCGAGTTGTAGTATGGTGTACAGTATGGGCTGCTTACAGATGGCCTAACTTAATCCAATGGATAAGGATAAACCATTACAATTAGTTCATCATATCAAAAATCATTAAAATTTTATAATTATCATTTTTATAAATTCAATTCACCTATAGAACCACCCCTGATAGGTGATGAATAATAATGAGATACGCCATTCATGGAGGCAGTGGGTCACACGTATGCATGACTGATGTTTTCATTTATCCAAAGGTTGAAAATAAAAAAAGTAAAATAAAGCTATAACTTTACATAATCGTAATCATATAATAATTATTGAATTTATTCTGCAAATCAATACTTTCGACATGTCATGTAATGTGGAAATGAAAACTGAATCACATTCCATTATGGATGTGGTAGTCCACCCATAAACATGAGAGAAATTATCATTTTACAATAGATGTAAGGGTAACAAGGTAGATTTAATTTTATCTTTATAGAATCATAATTATGACATAAACATAATATATATCCATTAAATTCATCATTATAACCACCTGTGGCTAATAGTGATTAAAAACAAAACACATCACCTCATGGAGGTGGTATTCCAAACATTCACCCATGTGTCATTTTCATTTTTATAATGGATGGAAAGGTTAATAAATAAGTTTTTAACACACAACTTGTAGTATATAAATTATTCATAAAACATTCTATGTGTCATAGAAAGGTTTTTAAACATGCCTTACTCCGATTCGTGGATGGTCACCGGCCTTTTCTCTTGAGAACTGGTTGTGATGGGTTTAATATTTTGATGTATGACTTCTATTTTTCATTGGTCAATCTTTTCTATTTGGGATTATATTTATTTTTTGGAAAAAAATAAGAATTTTTGGGTTGAACAGACTAGGGTCACAGTTGGCACATGATTAATAGCAACTATGCGCCAGCCTGGGAAACTATGCGGTGAGAGATAAAACCTACTGCAAATCCTCCACATGGTTGTGTACATTGTCCCAGGTAAGCATTAGGATAGTGTCTCCCCAGTAAAGGTGGTTAAACAATTTCTTCATAGTTTTAAAAATGTATAGACTAACAGTATGGCCTGCCAAGTCATTAAAAATTTGTGTATTTTTCTCTCTCCATATAATTTTAACCCTTATAACCCCTCATTTCTCCCCTCCCTCATATTCTTCTTCCCTAGGTGTACCTCCCCTTCCAGTCTCCTCCCTTGGAGCCTCAATTTATTGCTGGATTTGGGTGGTTCTTCTTTGATTCATCAAGTAATTTTCCTCTCTCTCATTTATTCTCTCTATTTATGGATTTCTTATCCTTTTCCTTGGGTTTATCTCTATCCAATGGCTAAGGATCAAGTTTTTAGTATTGAATACTAAATTTTTGTGTTTGATCATAATGTATTAGATCAGATCCTGTCTCCATTGAGTGTGGAGGTGGTGCAATTGATGTTTCACATCGGATTTCAAAAGTTTCTATATTCTTGAGGTACGAACCCATTACATATTTCCCATTAATTTAGAATTATAATGATTTCATGACGTTTGTTCCTCCATTAATTTCTAAAGTGGAATTTATTATTTTATAATAATTATATAATGTGAAAATATTTAGTTTTTCCTTATTTTGTGATTTTTTGGAATGGTTGGAAAGGATTTTCCACCACAAATGGTTATTAAATGAAATGTTTGGAACTTTTATATGGTTAATGGTTTTTAAATACAGGATTTGGTTCTTATAAATGTATTGGTGATGGTCAAAATGGTTATTGGAGTTTTTAAAAGGATATTTTCACAATTAAGTCCTTATTGATATGCCCATTTGGCCTTTGTAAATGCATTTTGGTTTTGAAGGGTGGTGTGGATTATAAAATGGGGTTTTTATGGATTTTTATTACATGGATTATTTTTTTGAAAAAGTTATAAGGCCTCTTTATCATCTTGAATTGTTTAATTGTAAAACTCCTCTAGGAGGGAGCTATTTCCATGATGATTTAGAAATGAGTGGGAATGCCCTCAACTTGGGACACCACCCCTATGATTCTTGATTTAAAGCATGGGATGCTCTTTGAGGAGGTCGGGGGGTTCTGGTTGTGGGAGTGTAAGATAGTATATATATATATACATTTATGTATAATTTTTTCTTGAATTTTTTGGAACACCCCCTTATAAACATGGCAAGGGAAGTTAGCAAACCCAAGAGGATTTCTGAGAACATTTGATGCACTAGTTTATGTTATTTTACTAGCTATTGGCCCATAGTTTTTGGTTTATTTGGTTTATGGCTATGGGATTATTCCCCTAGAACAGGATAGGTAGGGAGATGGTTTGGCATTATGGATTAATGATGTCATCGAGAAGGGAATGCCTTCAAGATTAGTCAAATGTATAGTATGTTCTGCTTCTCCTTTATCTTCTTAGGTATTCCCATATTGCTTTGACACTATTACCATTATAAATTTCCCCCATTGTTAATATATCCCATATTCTTGTTTTTTGGTGTTCTTTATGTAATTTTATAAATTGAGGTTTTGATCAAAAAGGTTTCAAGAATGACACTGTGAATAAACAAGTGTTCTCCATATTTCTCCTTATAATGAAAAATGAAATTTTTATTATCTAGTTCCTTTTATCCTTCTTCCCTAGGAACTCATCTTATGTCCTTAAATGATCATGGTTTTCAAATGTGAGGGAAATGGGTCTTTTTCTGTTTATTTAAAATCAAAAGTTTGTAAAAACTATGTTTATAGTTTTTATTTCAATACTAAAAATAATTATTTCGTTATTTAAAGGATATTCATTGAAGAGAGAATAATCTGGTCCTAACTAATGAGTTTTAATACTCATTCCTATAGTTTTTTCTTTTTTTTTAGTTTTTTCTATAGGTTCCATATTTGTTTCAGTCATCTTAGGTGATGAGGGTGTTTGGTTGGAGAGTGACCCTCGAGGACACTTGGAGGTGATATTTAGGGTCGAGTTCTATCTTGGTTGTTCTTGTTTTTTTATTTCTCAGCATTTTTTCTGTTTATTTTCATTGTAAATTATGTAAGATTTTGGAAATCAATTTTATTTTCTTTTGTCTTTAATTTATTATGCTCACTTTATTTATTATATTGTGGGAAACCATTCAAATCATCTCTATTTATTCCCTTAGTTATTTTAGCCATCCTTGGAGGATTAGGAATGCCTATCGGGCCCTGTCACTGATCGGCATAGGTAACTGACTCAAGGGTCAACCCAGGTTGGTTCATGAATAAATGATATCATAGAAAATCTGTCTCTTTGGAGTACCTTTATTATATAGAACCCATTTTTTCTTGTGTTTGTCAAGGTATAATGAGTAGGATTGTCGGCTTGAGGTGTATACATGGGAAGAGCTTCCTGAACTCTTGCTCGTTCCGAACCTCAGGTTATCATATAGTGTCATGGTTTTTGGTGTATTTGGTTATGGTGAATTATTTGGTATTTTGAAATGAAAATTTAGTTAGGTAGTGGCCTTCATGAGCTCTTAGGGCCTATAAATCTATGTGGGGTTAGGGAAAATACCCTGCAATTATCTCCTTGATGGTGTAGTGACTAGAATATGGTTACCAATCATATGAGCAAGTCACCCAACGATGCTAGTTTCCCCCTTTTGAATCATTTGGGTCTTTTTTAACTCTGAAAATTGTTTCAAAAAGTCGTGTTTTACAATTGTGAAAACCCAAATTTAAAAAGGAAATTACCTTCTTTTGGTTATTGTAAAAATTAGTCTCTGTGAAATGAATCTTTGGGTTAAAATTAAAATGGTTTTGATTAGGTGGTTGGTAATTTTTTGGGAAGTCTTATAATTTTTTTGAAATAAATAAAATGAATTAGATTCGGCATACAATGGTGGAAAATGAGTTTGACTAAATGGTTGGCATTTATTTTAATGGGGTTTAGTGAGATGTGGATGCGATTGAATATTTTTGTAGATAGTAGTATTTGATAAGTGTATTATGGGATTTTGAAAGGAAGGGTGAGTTAGATGTTATAACATTGGTGTTTCTAAAAGCGACCCAATTCATATATATTTATGATAAAATGGTCGGGTTCCTGGTATTGAATGAGTATGTGCATGGGTGATTTCTATGGGACACCACTAGTGGGTGCAAACTTCATTCATGCTTGTTTTCTTTTAAAAAGTGTTTTAGTGGAAAATTTTATATTTCGATAGCTTATAGTGGTGTGTTGTTCCCCTTGTATTTTGTAAATTGAAGTTTATTTTGTGATTTTTTATGTGAAGAATCCATATTTTTGGATTATATTTGAGAGATTTCATTGTTTTCCTTGCTTCTTAGTGTCCACTCACACAAACGATTGATGGATACCAAAGATGCAGCATCGGGTAGTTCATCTCAAGTGAACGATCCCATTGATCAACCAATAGACTATATCGTAGAGTTCCGAAAGTAAAATCCTCCACTTTTCTATTTTCAATTGTATCCCCTTGAGGTGGAGAAGGGGATGCATAAGATGGAGAGGTACTTCAGTTTCCTCTGGTTTCCTGTGGTGTAGAGGGTAATGTTTTCAACCTTAATACTCAAAGGCCAAACCTGGAAATTGTCGAAGTCTTTTTCACGAAAAAAAGTTTCAAAAATATCTTATCTATGAGTTCTTCAAGTCTTATTTCATCCCACTACACTTTTTTGAGATGATATGGTGAGGAAGAGGATAGAGTTATGTGGTCTTAAGCTCGATTTGGGATCAGTGTTGGAATTCTTTCATCGCTTCTTAGACATAGCTTCATATGAAATAGGGTATATTGGAAATGGTCTCATGAAATCTTAGCATTTTTAGCTTGGGATTCATCCTGATATATAGTGGAAGGTGGAAGAGATCATCCTAACCACGTTATCTGATGTAGTGAGGAAAACTATCCGTGTTGAGGTTGGGTTAGAATGAGGGATTGAGATGACTGGTCTTCCTATGGTCTCTAGAAATAGTGAATAGGATTCTGGTAAGAAGAATGGGATGTGGCATGATGTTGGCAATTTTGATAGGGGGATTAAGAGGCCTTCATACCTCTCATCAATTTCTTCAGGGACCAATGTTGAGAACTACCATCAGTGTGGAAGGAATGGTCATAAGAGACTATCATGCCTGAGAGCCTTAAGAAACATACAAAAATATGGATGCTAGGGTCACCTGAAGTTGTTCTTTCGGGTTATTTCCAACAAGCACTGTGAATCTAGTACCGAATCCTTAAAGGACAATCCAACCCATCTGTGAGAGTAGGGTACTGTTCGGGGCCATTTTAGGGTCTCTTTTTCTGTAATTTTAACCATTGTAATATTCATTTCTTGTGGAGTTCCATGGTGGTTCACCGTTATTTCAGGTGTGAGAGTGGTGTTTTCTGAACCCTTTTGAAATCAAATTTCATTTTATGTTTTTTTTTGATGTTTTTGTCTATGTGTTTTGTTCGGAGGTTCCTAAATCCTGACAGCGAAGCAGAAGATTCTTCAATCTTCATAGCTCTAGGATTAGGTCCCATAGTGAAGCTAGAGCATAGTAAGGGGAACCCTAGTAGTGTGGAAGATATTAAATTTATGTTAAGTTCTCTATGTGGTAAGTGGAGGTAGTTTATGCCTCCTTTATCGTTTTATTGTTTTGGTTGTTCTGTTTGGTGAAAAGTGACATGGGGACCTTGTTTCCACATTTTGAACCATATGGGTGTAAGATATTTCTCAATATTTATAAGTAGGCATAGATATCTCATTTTCTTAAGATCTCAGTGTTTGTTTTCCATCGAATGTGGGCCTCCTTTGTATGGACCATTCAATTTTCCTTCACTAGTTGAGTATGGTATTTTAGTGGTTACCTGGGGAACATTGAGAGGTTGGTGTAAGTCTGTTGTGTTTTTGATGTCCATTGGAAGGGCCCTTCCTCCTCTCCCCTTGTAGTTGGTGTCCTTGGTTTCTGTATTAAAATTCTTGAGTTCATTGGATATTGTTAGTTTCTATGGTGGGAAAACCCATCATGGGTCTCGTTGAACTCTTCTCATGAAGGGATGTAGTGTAATCCAATCTCTTATGGTGGGGTGTCTTTTCGGACCTCCCTATGTTGGGGTCTTGGTTCCATTCCTAGTTTTAGTTTTCAAGAGTTTAGTTGGAGAAAGTATTTAAAAGGTTCTCATTGGTTTTCATTTATGCTCATTTTTTGGTTTGATAGTATGGTTGTGTCCATTTTGGGGTCATTCAGGATGTTGTGTTCCATGTATGAATTGTGGGTAGTGAAAATTGGTCTAAATTTTGTATCGATCAACTAGAGGTGTCTAAAATTTGGGAGTGGGTGCCACATAGCATGGATTCCATTTTTTTCTCCTGAGTTATTCTTGTTATATTATATTCTTTTTCGGGATTTATTGATAATGTCTTTATTATTCATACCTTGGGATTCTTCTTGAGTTGTATGGAAGTACTAGGTTTTTCTTTTGAGTAATCCTTGGGTTGTATTTCTAGGGGAGGAATTCATTATGGTGGGGATAATTTTCACACCTGGGTTTTTAAGAGTGCCTTTATTCTAGTTTGGGGCCAATCCCTAGAATTTTCTCTTGAGAACCGAGAGTGAGAGGTTTAATATTTTCAGGTATTCCTTCTATTGTTTGTGGTTTATCTTTTACATTTTGTTTTTCATTGAGGTTTTGGTGAAAATGAAAATTTTTGGGTTCAACAGACTAGGTGGATGGTTTGAGAAAGGTTAGTAGTAACCATGCGCCAACCCAGAAAACTGTGTGGTAGGAGGTAGAACCTACTGTACGGCCTCCACATTATCACGAACCTCGTCCCAGGTAAACATGCGGTAGGTGTATCTTTGGTAGAGGCATTCATACGATTTCTTCATGGTTTTCTAAACTGTGTGGACTAACTGTGTGGCCTGCTAGGTCATTAAAAATTTATGTATTTTTCTCCCTCCAGTCAATTTTAACCCGCCCTACCCATTATTTCTACCCTCTCTTAGTTTATTCCTCCCTTGGCATAATTCTTGTTCCATCCTCCTCCCTTTGGGCCTCAATTTCTTGTAGTATTTGGGGCATTATTCCTTGATTCATCAATTAAGTTCCATCTACCTCATTCCTTCTCTATATTTAGGGACTTATTCTCTTTTTCCTAGGGGTTATCACTCTCCTTCAGCTAGGGTTACAATTTTTAAGGTTCAATCCAAATTTTGTGGGTTAAATATTAATTTATTAATTCAGATCTTGTCTCCCTTGACTGTTATGGTGGTGTAATGGATGTTTCTCACAGGATTCTAGAAGTTTTTAAATTCTTGAGGTAGGACCCAATTGCATATTACCCATTAAATTTGGTTTACATTGATTTAATGATGTTTTCACCTACCTTAATTTCTAAATAAGAATTTATCATTTTTATAATAATTATATCATGTTAAATTAGTTGGCATTCCCTTGTTTTGTGATTGTTTGGAATGGTTTGAAATGATTTTTCTCCCAAAATGGTTTTCAAATTGCCCAGTTGGAACTTGTAAGTTATTAATGGTTCTTAAAGAAACTGATCGGTACTTATAAATGTATTGGTGATGTTCAAAATTGTTATTGTCTTTTATAAATGTATTTTTTTTTCACAATTACGTGGTTGTAGATATAACCCTTTGGCCTCTGTAAATGGGTTTTTTTAAGGGTGTTTTTTATTATAAAATTTAGTTTTGTATAGATTTTTATGAAATCATTTGTTTTGTGAAAATTTTGTAATTCGTGTTTGGAATCTTTAATTGGTTAATTGTAAAACCCCTCTAGGAGGCAGCCATTACCTAGTTGATTGAAAAAATGGTTAGAATGTCCTCATCTTGGGACATAACACATGTGATTCTAACTTTTAGGCATGGGATTCTCCTTGTGGTGGTCATGGTAGTGCTAGTTGTGGGTGTGTATGATATTATATATATATATATATATATATATTACTGGGTGTATGATTGTTGCTTGAATTGTTTTGTGCACCCCCTAACGAATATATCATGGGAACCTAGCATAGCAATGAGGATTTATGAGAACATTTGATGTACTGGTCTAGATTATTATACTAGCTAGTGGCCTATATTAGGTGGATACATTGGTTTATTTCTATGAGATCGGGTCCCCTAACCTGGGTATGTATGGTGATGGTTGGGCTTTATGGCGTTATGATTTCATCATGTAGGGAATCTCTTCTAGATGAGTCACATGTATAGTATGTTCTAGTTCTCCTCTGAGTTTTTAGGTGTTCCCATTTTTCTATGACACTAATACCATTTTCCAACATTATGAAATATATCCATTGTTCTTGGTTTTGGGTGTTCTTTGGGAAAATTGAGAGTGTTTGGTTTTGTTCAAAAAGGTTTTGAGAAATAATTTTTGAACAAACAAGTATTCTTCATGTTTCTCTTTATAATAAAAAATGAAATATTTCTAATCTGGTTCCATTTATCCTTCTTCCCGATGAACTTAACTTATCTACTTCAGTGATCCAATTTTTCTAATGTGAGTTTAATGGGTCATGTTTTGTTTATTGTAAATGAAAAGTATGTAAAACCTATATTTATCATTTTTATTTCAAACCTAAAAATAAATGTTTCTTTATTTAGAGGATATGTATTAGGGGAAGATTAATTAGGGCCTACCTTCTGAGTTTTAAAACTCCTTCTTATAGTGTTTCCTTATTTTAAATTGTCCCATAGGTTACAACTTTTGTCCATTAACCTTGGTAAATATTGTTTGTTTAGTTGGAGAGTGACCCTTGGGGATTGATGGAGGTGTTTTTTGGTGTTAGATCCAGCTAGGTTGTTCTGGCTTTGTTTACTTCTCTTCCTTATTGTATCTTTATTTGGAATGTAAATGATATAAGATTTTGGAAATCAATTTTAGTTTGGTTTTTCTTTTATTTATTTTTCTTCCTTTATTTATTTTTCTCCCTTATTTATTTTATTAGGGAAAGCTATTATCATCATCTCTATTGATTCCCTTGGCACATAACACTAGCCTAGGAGGATCGAGAATGCCTCTCGAGCCTTGTCAGGGATCAGCTCAGGTGACTGGATAGAGATTATCTCAGGTTGGATTGTGAAAATATTTGTATGGTAACAAAATATTGTATGGATGTAGACGAAGAAATAAATTTGAAAGAAACTAGTTAAGACTTATACCACTTATTTTGATATCATCCTTTCAATTGAACTTATGTCATTGAGAACATATGTTTATGGTCACACGAGGGGCATAGAAATCTCTTCTCATATGTTTGGAGAGTAATTTTGGCATATATTTGAGATAAAACCAAACTCATAAGTTCCATTTGATATGTCATATTAAGACCATTATTATATGTAAAAATCAATGATTTTTAACAAATATAAATTCTATATGGGGGTTTTAATGGAATTTTATAAATGGATAGTGGAATATAAATAGACCATATATGGTATTAAAAAAATTTATCATCCCAAATATCCATATATAATGTTTTTATGATTTTCAAAAAATTAAAAAAAAATATATTTTAACATAAAATATCATTAAAGACATTTTTTATACTTTTCGAATAATTTGACTTTATTAACATGGTGATCATAATAGAGTTACATTTTATATTTTAAAATAATAATTAATTATAATATTAATACATTTAAATCATTAAATACTTTAATTTATCCTAAACACATCACTTTTATTATTTTTTAAACTATTTACGTTTATTTTTCATCTGCTTGTATTAGCACCACATCCCTGATGAATAAGTGTTCTAGATAATTATACAATCATCAATTTTTTAAAAAAATATCATAAATATATTAATTTTATGTTAAAAATAATATTTAATATCCATTTATTATTTATTTATATCCCAATTAAAACAATATTTAAATATTAAGTGAAAGAGAGTTACATTTTTCAAATAAAATTAGTCTAGAAAAAAATAAACATCATAATCAAAATATAGTGGAACAAAATTTACATGTTTTAAAATATTAGATGATTTATTTTGAAATAATATCATCAAATGAAATAAAATAATGTTTTTGAGAGATTTGGTGACCTTAATCCTTAGTTTTATCCATGTTCAATCCATTTTACCCTTAATCATAATAATAAACGTTTACCATAGTTAGTATTCATTATCAATAAAAAACAAATAAACCATATTAACTGATATGAAAATGGTTATTCCAAATAATTAAAAAATATTCTAATATTCCCTTTCAATTTTTTTAGAAATTACATTTAATATAGCTTCACAAATCATAAGTAAAATCAGTTTTTATAAAATTTATCATTTTAATCATTAATATGGTTTTACACCAAAATAATGAATAATGTCGATTTCAATGGAATTGATTACATAAATTAAATAAATGTAGGCTTACTAAGAATTAAATACAAACCAAAACTGAAAATAACCTTGTGAAAACTTTATTAAAAGAGAAGAGCTAAAAATTGTTATCATTTGTATAAAAACATTACCATGATTTCAAAAACAGTGAACATATATTTCTATTACCAAAATTATATTATTAAAAGAATTATATAACTTATTAAATTTATTTTTTTATAGAAAAAATAATCAAAAACTTTCAAGTCACTATTATATTATGTAAATATCAGAAAAAAGATAGTATTTGTATAATCATTATTTTTTACAATTCACCAAAAAATTACCAATTTTAGAAAATTCATAAAATTAAACGTTATGTTTTTTTTAATATGATTTTCTAGAAAAACCCCATTTTATCAATTTAAATTTAAAAATTTATTCAATTTAAATTTTCGAGAAAAAAAATAATATTATGAAAACCCATTTATACATATTTTTTTAAAACATTAACTATACTAAAACTTATATCATATCAATCTTAATGAGAGATACATTTTTTCACCTTGTACAATTATAATTTAGTAATGTTTACCTTGAATTTTAATAATGAATTAATCACTTATTTTTGGTGGTGCATAAATCAAATTCTAATCAATAAAATATTTACTTAAAATAATAGATACTAAATTCTTGGGGCATTAAATTCTCACACCAAATTGAATTGAGCCTTAATAATTTTAATCTCATATATGATGATGTAAAAAGTTTAAAACATTTTTATAATCAATTCCATTGAGTGGAATATGACTTCATAAGACATTAATTTGAAAAGGATCCCTAATAATAGAGTCATAAAATAGAGTAAAGGATAATTAATTTAGAGTGAAATATTAATATACATAATTGGAAAGAAAAAAAATTTAATCCATATCTATTACATATTTTTTTATTATAATTATAGTGTCTATAAGAAGACTAAATAATTTATCATTTTCTATAAATTTCTTAAACTATGCATTTATCATTGCGAGACAACTAATTGTGAATGAGTTTTATAAATTATACCCTAATAGATAAAAAATATTTTATATATAAGACTCTATATATTTATTTTCTCATCAATTGAGTTTAAGAATTATTTTTCCATAATGGTATAAAATAAGAGTAAATATATTTACTTGATTTCATTCCATTAGAAAAATTTCATCCTTCAGTTCTGTTTGAGTAGTCTTCAACATTACTTTATCTCATATTCCAAATTATAAAAACCCATGATATATTTTTCATGCAAAGTGAACTAAAATTAACTTTTAATTGGTCATAAAATACACAGATGGATGATAATTTTTTCCTTGGGTTTGTATCAATTAACAAAAAAAATTGTTATCATAAGCTAAGGTAATATCCAATGTGAAAAAACCATCATATGAATAAATAAAACAATCCTCTCCAAAACCTCAACAGTAACATCCGGAGTATAACTTAAATCACTCCCACAAATAGAAAAACCTAAAACTCTTCAAAATATTCAAGACCAAAATTTGAATAACAAAAATTATTAACACTCTATCACATATTCTTTAAAAATAAACATAACATTTATCTCCAAATAATAATAATTACTCAAGAAAACAAAAATAATTATATTTTCTATTCATATATTCTTCAAAATATGGTAATATTTTTGATAAATAACATTAAATTCCATAAATCCTCAATAATAAAATATATACTTCCAAAAGTTTATTCAATTTTTATTCCTTAATTATTATCAACAACGTTGACATTAAAATCCCTTACTTGAAAAAATATCCACTTTTCACTGATTCTTCTAATTTTTTAAAAAATATGGAGAAATTATTAAAAAATTATAGGAACCACCTAATCACCAAATCACTTTTTAATCCCCACGTCTATCTTGATTAATATTCCAAAAATCAATTAACTCATTTTCCCATTTATCAATTATTATTTCTATCTAAAATGTTATCTACGCATCAACCATGTATTATTACTAAAAGCAAATAAATTTCTCATAATGTGTCCTAACTCATCTTAAACTCCCATCTCATAAAACTAGAAAAATGTATCTATAACATTGAAATTATGATAAACATTACACTTATTAACCCAAGATTTTATCAAACACTCTTAAATTTTCATCATAAACTAAACATCAAACCTATAAATTTATCAAAAATATTTCCCCAATACAAGATATAGAGACCTAGACACATACACCAAGATTTAGTGATAAAAACATACTCTTTACATATTTTCCTTGATACCAAGAGAAGAAACACAGAAATAAACATCTATAATAATATTTTCAGTAACATAATATTGAGTCACTTACATATAAGGTACCTTTTCGATTTCGATCATTATTGAATAAAAAAAACTTTTAATGAAAAAATAATAATTTATTTCTCAACAAAAGAAATAAAATTCATGTAACGCCCCGACCCCAGCTACCCAGAGCCGGTGCATTACTTCATAACATTGGCATGATCACAAAAGATCAAGTCTCGAAAGACCGATTAGTTTAGTAGCATTAGAAACACTAGATACATTCGTAAACGTTACATTACATCATAAAGTGAAAAACTACAATAACATAGTCTCCATAGTCCACACTTCTATCCTCTTCGGACTATCCCTGCAGGTCATTCATAAAATACTTCTTCACATCCTGGAAAAATATTAAAACATTGAAAGGGGTGAGCTCAGATGCTCAGTAAGGATAACAATATTGCGGAAGCTTTCATAAATAAACATAAACATTTAAGGCAATGTATAGCTAAAACAAAAGCCTTTTAAACTTGAACATCAACATAATATGGCAAAAGTAAAATGAGGTAATGCCATTCACTTCTTCACATGGATATTCTACTGGTCGAATAATCACATGAAATATCAATAACCACTTTCATAATGATGGAATGCATAATGCCAGACTATCATAACCACGTAGTCAAGGCCTCGTGCCAAGACCACAAATAAGATTTTGTCAAGGCCTCGTGCCAAGACACTAGTTTGTCTCATGATACCTGCCGATGCATCGAGGAGCTATAGCGGGCTCCACCCGTCACTTATTATGTCCAATGCATTCCTCATATGAATAGGTTTAAACATATCATAAACCATAACATAATCGTATCACATAAAACATGAATAAAGGAAACATAACATTTCCACATTTCAATCACAAGATATCAATACAACACATTGATATAATAAAAATGCTTTCAAAACCATTTTCAATAAAAGAAAGTTAAAACTTTGTATTTATTTTTCATTAAAAAAAATGATGGCTTGTAGAGGAAGCCAAATCTCAAATAATGGTCACGGTGGCGGAGAAGTCATTGTCTCCGCATAAGTAGGGAAAGAAAAACATTCCCTTTTCTCGTTTAGTAAAACTCTTCGTATAAAAAATATTCCTTTTGAATAAACATAAAAGTCAAAGGGGTTTATACACCGTATAAAAGAAAGTTGCGTATAAAGCCAAATATGCCTCAATGAAAGGAGATTGAGACGAAGTCCTTAAAAAGATCATTTTTAAAATAAAATAGATCTATTATGTGTATTCACTATAGTTACACATAAAGAATACAAAATAAGACATAATAATATTATGACATAATTTGAAAGTAGGAGATTAACCCAAAGAATGGAAGTTGGGTTAAGAAATTCCCTTACCTTGCGTCCTGTCCTGACTTGACCATTCTTTAACGTCCTGAATAATAAACTAGAGTTAATTTCTATTTACTTAAGAACCTTTTTCATGTTCATTATTCCTTTTATATCCCTTATTACCATGTTATGAACATTATGTAATTATGAAAGTTTATAATGGTCATTTTGTCGATCTTAGGTACTTGAGTCAAAAAAAAACTTCTTATAATTACAAGTTGTTCATGTGGTGAAATATCCATTATATCCAGAATTATATTCATGATGTAGATATCATATATATCATATATATACAGTATATACATTCATTTATAATATTACGTAACATTTAGAGGTAAGAAATGAAATGCACCATTCATGGAGACGGTAAGCCGTACGTACGCATGAACGCTACTTTCATTTCTATTTCGTATTTAATGGAATGAAATCATAATGATATAAATGTATAATATAATTACAGTATAATATAGTGTATAATACCATTTACTCCATCCTTTATACATCCCACATATGGCATTAACGATTCAAATCACTTTGAGGGGGCGGTAGTCTGCACTTCCTAAAATGAAATTATCGCGTTTTACCCATAATGGAAATGATAAAGTATGCCATAAATGAGAAATACAGAAGAATAAGTAAAACATAAACATATTATATATCATATATAAAAATAGTTACATCTTAATGGCCACCTTTGAAGGTGTTATATGAGTGTTGAACAATCATCGTTTCGTGAGGCAGAAATTCGCCATCCACAGAAACCGTATGTTCTTTAACCATTAGATGTAGGTGTGTGTAATTGTAGCTCTAATACTTCTTATAACAACATCCTAGTATATTTAGGATACTGTTTTTGTTACAAAAGAAATTAATAAAAAGAGTTTAGGGGGTTGGAGAAGAAAAATAAAACAAAACAACATTAGAGAAGACATTAACTCAAAATCGGGTAACTCTTTTTGATTTGATCCAAAGGCTTCCTTGGGAAGAGTTCTACCCAAAGTGAGGCTTCTAGGAGTAAGAGAGGGATTTTGGGAGAGTATTTGGGCAGATTTTGGCCGAGCCAAATGGCTTTAATGTGTGAATAAGGTGGGAGAGGTGGGGGCCTTTTATAAGTGTTGAGGAGGGGCTCTTTTGGAAATATTGAAATGTTACATTATTACACAATGATTTTCGGATTCTAAAGGTCCCACACTTATATAATTCGAGGCTAAGGTGATACGGGTTCGAAATCCCCTCATCCAATTGGATTTGGACAAGTGTAAGCCTTGTATTTTTCATTATCTTCCCATTTTATTTAAATCGTTAAATAATGAGGTCATCGCTGCATCATCATGATGTCATAAATAATTTAATTTATTTAATGTCTAAAAATTATAAAAAAATATTATGATGTAGGAAATCTTTTTATCTTTCTAATGAATATTTATAATCAAAATTTGGACTTGTGTAACCCCACTTAAAAACTGTTTTAGTAAAACAACTCATGTTTGTGTCAATTTAATTTTAACATTAAATAAATATATATTAATGTCATTTTCCAACTAAAGTGGCTCCATGGGGTCCCCAATTTGACCCATGTGTTGTATTGGTAGGCCATGACTCATACAATTGGAGTAGGACAAGTTTCATGCTCATATCATATTATTATAACATTATTTTTTTACCTTAAACTACACTAATTACCTCTAATCGCGATTAAGAACTTAAAAGTTACTATTCACCAAAAATTATTTTAATCTCATTGAACCACATTTTACTTCTTAATGACAACAATGTATGACGGATTTTTGAAAATCAAATCACAGAAGTGGTAACATTTCATTTAAATGAAAAATCAGTTATTTAACTACCACTTAGTGGTTTCACTATTCATCAAAACTTGAAGTTTTTCAGAACAAAGCCAAAATTTTACCCTAAGCTATAATTGATATTCCTAATTCAAAAATGATGTATATTTTACAAAATTCCAAATATATAAGTTGCATTAATTAATTTTATAATTAATTCCCGCTGTCACAAGAAATAGCATGTTTTAAGAAACAATTTATATCAAAAGATTGACAATTGTTTATGACCAATTTCAATGTTAAATTAATTCTAATGACCACCATTGGATAAAATGGTAAAAATATATTCTAATTATACTTTAAAACCACTAAATAATATAACTTATCACTATAAATTATTTTTATTAAAAAAGTTGTTTTAATTATTTTTCACTATTCATAAAAATTCGGAAGTTCTCAGAAAATTACAAAAAATTCAACATAGGCCAATTTCAATATTAGGAATTCAAAAATGAAGTCCATTTTGAAATATAAAATTTCTATAATTTTAAAAAGTCATTATTACTATTTATAATGGCTACTATGATTAGTCGCGGTGTTTTAGAACTCGAAGTTGCGTACAATGTAAGCTATTGCATTATTGAATGAGAAGCGTATCATGGAAGCTCGGGGTGTTACATTCTCCCCTCCTTCAATAAATTGCGTCCTCGCAATTTGAAATTTTTCTTTGAAAATAAAAGGTTGAAAAGAGAAAATACCTTTGAGGAAAACCCACATCGGAAATAAGATTAATAAAATTTAGACTTAATAAGAGGGAAAGGGAAATGAAAAAGTCACCACCCAATTATGATCTCGATTAGGAGAACATTGTTGGCAATTAGAGACATATAATTGGAGGGAAAATGTAAATATTTGTAGGGAGTGATTGAGGTCATCAATTACAATCAACTGTCAAATTGAGGGCCTCAAATCCTTCAATCTATGTTTATTTAAAATATCATCAGTTCAACAAGACATAAGGTATTAGGATAACGCATTTTTTTAATATCCCTTTACTAAAGTTTAAGAATTAATTTATTCATTGAATAAGAGATAGGTATATATATATTTATGCTTGACAATTAGAGTTTCAACCTTTAACTCATCTTTCACTCAAAAAGATAATAGAAATCTAAAATATTATACTTATCCTAATTATATAAGGTTCCAAATGTTAACACATACCATTTAGATTATTTTGTAATAACCAGGGACTTCCTGTAGGCTAGTGGTAGGAAATAAAGGCCTGTCGCACTATGGTTGTGGGTTCGATTCCTGCAGCTTTGTCGGACGCGACGGGTTATGCCCCACCCTGCAGGTTGTCCTTTTCCTAAAAATATAGTACTATACTATTCCAAAAATAATCTTCATAAATGTTTTAACCTTAAACAATACTATCCAAAGATTAACTTAATCCATTCCATCCTTTATAGTTATCCAAAATACCTCCGTCCAGACTTTCTCTAAAGGGTCGTTAAATTCCAAAATCAATTGGAACCTCAGATTCCCCAAACAAAGTAAAGTTTCTCTTAGTGTCACATACTAAAAATATGATTACCTTCATCATATTAAATCCATGTACTGCAGTACAATCCTTATATATATATCACATTATTCTTATAACCATAATCTAGTTCTTGAGTCCAAAAACACAAATACAATAATTATTCCGCTTCAACTGTAGTCACAACATAAGATTGGCCTTGATCCCTTGGCCTTTTCTGAGGTAAGTTTCCTTGACGCTTAGGACATTCATTTGCATAATGACGCATTTCTCTAAAATTGTAGAATTCATCTTTGATAGCCTCTTTCTTTCCCTTGCAATCACGAGCCTGGTGACCCTTTTCTCCACATTTATAACAAACTCCCATTCCTTTTAGGCACGTACCAGGGTGATTCTTCCCACAATTATCACATAATGGAAAATTCTTCTTTCCCTTTTTCCCTTTATCTGTCTCTTGTTCCACCGTTCTCTTCTTCTCTTGCTTTACATTGTTGTCATAAGACTTAGAGAATTCCTTTTCTGTCTTGATACCACACGAGACAATATCTTCGTATGATGAGAAGGATTGTGATACTAAAGCTCTACGGAGAAATGGTTTTAACCCATCAAAGAAACGATCAATCTTACTCCTTGGGTTACGTATATAATCAGCAGCATGCCTCGCTAACCTTTTAAAGTTAGCCTCATACTTTGCGACATTCTCATCCTCCTTCTTCCTCAGACTCAGAAATTGCCTTTCCATATATGCTTGATGGTCTCGAGGAAAGTATTTTTCTAAGAAAAGCTCTTTGAACTCCCTCCATTCCATATTTGATACATCATCATCTTCCTTTGTGTTTTGAATCAGCGACCACCACTGATCGGCATCTCCAGTGAGGCGGTAAACTGCCATGACAACCTTCTCCCTTTCACTACTCCTCAAGGCATGGAATATTTTCTCTAAGGAATTTATCCATTGCTCAGATACTAATGGATTTATACTCCCATTGAAGGTTGGTGGTTGTTGCCTCATGAAACGGTCTAGCATTGATCCTCCACGTTGCGGATCAGGGTGCTCCATACGAGTAAGGTTATTATTCATAACCTGCGTGAGTTGTCCGAGTATGGTAATAAGTTGATCAGCACCAGTTGTATCTCCAGATCCACAATAATTATCTTGAGCAGGAGGGCAATCCCTACACGGAGTTCGTGCATTGATACGGTTTCCATTCCTTCCACTAGGCGCCATTTCTAAACAATGGCATAAACTAGATTAGTTTATGAATCAAAATACATAATTCCATACTTGTTAAACACTTTACATAAATTGAACTATTTATGGATATAATCCATAATCATAAAAAGAAATGTTTTCTTTGAGGAAGTATGTACTCATAACCCTTCATAGTGGTTTGTAAATAAAATGAGAATTATCCTAAGCATATCCCCCGGGAGTGTCGTAACCAAGAGTGCAGCAAGGCCCGTTGTCATGCACCAGTTCCCGTTCGAGTCTAGCTCAAAGCGGTGTTTTCGGGTTTTACCCCTAGGTACATCTGTGCCAGAGCCGCCTCTACCTGCTCGTATCCAGACAGGGATGTATTGCTCAGAAAACTCATAACATCTCTATAATACCAAAATTCTAGGAAGTTCTTCTATAATAATCCTCAAAGTCTATCTTCAGGCTATGTGCTCTAATCAGAGTTTATCTAAATCTAGCTTCCAAGGTTAGTACTAAACTGCCTC
Organism: Viscum album; assembly: GCA_963277665.1. Classification (NCBI taxonomy): domain Eukaryota; kingdom Viridiplantae; phylum Streptophyta; class Magnoliopsida; order Santalales; family Viscaceae; genus Viscum; species Viscum album. The sequence continues at coordinate 1,934,396,666 of OY728152.1, forward strand.
TGATACCAACTGTAACGCCCCGACCCCAGCTACCCAGAGCCGGTGCATTACTTCGTAACATTGGCATGATCACAAAAGATCAAGTCTCGAAAGACCGATTAGTTTAGTAGCCTTGGAAACACTAGATACATTCGTAAACGTTACATTACATCATAAAGTGAAAAACTACAATAACATAGTCTCCATAGTCCACACTTCTATCCTCTTCGGACTATCCCTGCAGGTCATTCATAAAATACTTCTTCACATCCTGGAAAAATATTAAAACATTGAAAGGGGTGAGCTCAGATGCTCAGTAAGGATAACAATATTGCGGAAGCTTTCATAAATAAACATAAACATTTAAGGCAATGTATAACTAAAACAAAAGCCTTTTAAACTTGAACATCAACATAATATGGAAAAAGTAAAATGAGATAATGCCATTCACTTCTTCACATGGATATTCTACTGGTCGAATAATCACATGCAATATCAATAACCACTTTCATAATGATGGAATGCATAATGCCAGACTATCATAACCACGTAGTCAAGGCCTCGTGCCAAGACCACAAATAAGATTTTGTCAAGGCCTCATGCCAAGACACTAGTTTGTCTCATGAGACCTGCCGATGCATCGAGGAGCTATAGCGGGCTCCACCCGTCACTTATTAAGTCCAATGCATTCCTCATATGAATAGGTTTAAACATATCATAAAACATAACATAATCATATCACATAAAACATGCATAAAGGAAACATAACATTTCCACATTTCAATCACAAGATATCAATACAACACATTGATATAATAAAAATGCTTTCAAAACCATTTTCAATAAAAGAAAGTTAAAACTTTGTATTTATTTTTCATTAAAAAAAATGATGGCTTGTAGAGGAAGCCGAATCTCAAATAATGGTCGCGGCGGCGGAGAAGTCATTGTCGCCGCATAAGTACGGAAATAAAAACATTCCCTTTTGTCGGTTAGTAAAACTCTTCGTATAAAAAAGATTCCTTTTGAATAAACATAAAAGTCAAAGGGGTTTATACACCGTATAAAAGAAAGTTGCGTATAAAGCCAAATATGCCTCAATGAAAGGAGATTGAGACGAAGTCCTTAAAAAGATCATTTTTAAAATAAAATAGATCTATTATGTGTATTCACTATAGTTACACATAAAGAATACAAAATAAGACATAATAATATTATGACATAATTTGAAAGTAGGAGATTAACCCAAAGAATGGAAGTTGGGTTAAGAAATTCCCTTACCTTGCGTCCTGTCCTGACTTGACCATTCTTTAACGTCCTGAATAATAAACTAGAGTTAATTTCTATTTACTTAAGAACCTTTTTCATGTTCATTATTCCTTTTATATCCCTTATTACCATGTTATGAACATTATGTAATTATTAAAGTTTATAATGGTCATTTTGTCGATCTTAGGTACTTGAGTCAAAAAATAAACTTCTTATAATTACAAGTTGTTCATGTGGTGAAATATCCATCATATCCAGAATTAAATTCATGATGTAGATATCATATATATCATATATATACAGTATATACATTCATTTATAATATTACGTAACATTTAGAGGTAAGAAATGAAATGCACCATTCATGGAGACGGTCAGCCGTACGTACGCATGAACGCTACTTTCATTTCTATTTCGTATTTAATGGAGTGAAATCATAATGATATAAATGTATAATATAATTACAGTATAATATAGTGTATAATACCATTTACTCCATCCTTTATACATCCCACATATGGCATTAACGATTCAAATCACTTTGAGGGGGCGGTAGTCTGCACTTCCTAAAATGAAATTATCGCGTTTTACCCATAATGGAAATCATAAAGTATGCCATAAATGAGAAATACAGAAGCATAAGTAAAACATAAACATATTATATATCATATATAAAAATAGTGACATCTTAATGTCCACCTTTGAAGGTGTTATATCAGTGTTGAACAATCATCGTTTCGTGAGGCCGAAATTCTCCATCCACAGAAACCGTATGTTATTTAACCATTAGATGTAGGTGTGTGTAAGTGTAGCTCTAATACTTATTATAACAACATCCTAGTATATTTAGGATACTGGTTTTGTTACAAAAGAAATGAATAAAAAGATTTTAGGGGGTTGGAGAAGACAAATAAAACAAACCAACATTAGAGAAGACATTACCTAAAAATCGGGTAACTCTTTTTGATTTGAGCCAAAGGCTTCCTTGGGAAGAGTTCTTCCCAAAGTGGGGCTTCTAGGAGTAAGAGAGGGATGTTGGGAGAGTATTTAGGCAGAGGTTGGCTGCGCCAAATGGCTTTAATGTGTGAATAAGGTGGGAGAGGTGGGGGCCTTTTATAAGTGGAGAGGAGGGGCTCTTTTGGAAAGATTGAAATGTTACATTATTACACAATGATTTTCGGATTCTAAAGGTCCCACACTTATATAATTCGAGGCTAAGGTGATAAGGGTTCGAAATCCCCTCATCCAATTGGCTTTGGACAAGTGTAAGCCTTGTATTTTGCATTATCTTCCCATTTTATTTAAATCATTAAATAATGAGGTCATCGCTGCATCATCATGATGTCATAAATAATTTAATTTATTTAATGTCTAAAAATTATAAAAAAAAATATTATGATGTAGTAAATCTTTTTTTCTTTCTAATGAATATTTATAATCAAAATTTGGACTTGTGTAACCCCACTAAAAAACTGTTTTAGTAAAACAACTCATGTTTGTGTCAATTTAATTTTAACATTAAATAAATATATATTAATGTCATTTTCCAACTAAAGTGGCTCCATGGGGTCCCCAAGTTGACCCATGGGTTGTATTGGTAGGCCATGACTCATACAATTGTAGTAGGACAAGTTTCATGCTCATATCATATTATTATAACATTATTTTTTTACTTTAAACTACACTAATTACCTCTAATCGCGATTAAGAACTTAAAAGTTACTATTCACCAAAAATTATTTTAATCTCATTGAACCACATTTTACTTCTTAATGACAACAATGTATGTCGGATTTTTGAAAATCAAATCACAGAAGTGGTAATATTTCATTTAAATGAAAAATCAGTTATTTAACTACCACTTAGTGGTCTCACTATTCATCAAAAATTGAAGTTTTTCAGAACAAAGCCAAAATTTTACCCTAAGCTATAATTGATATTCCGAATTCAAAAATGATGTCTATTTTAAAAAATTCCAAATATATAAGTTGCATTAATTAATTTTATAATTAATTCCCACTGTCACAACAAATAGCGTGTTTTAAGAAACAATTTATATCAAAATATTGACAATTGTTTATGACCAATTTCAATGTTAAATTAATTCTAATGACCACCATTGGATAAAATGGTAAAAATATATTCTAATTATACTTTAAAACCACTAAATAATATAACTTATCACTATAAATTATTTTTATTAAAAAAGTTGTTTTAATTATTTTTCACTATTCATAAAAATTCGGAAGTTCTCAGAAAATTACAAAAAATTCAACATAGGCCAATTTCAATATTAGGAATACAAAAATGAAGTCCATTTTGAAATATAAAATTTCTATAATTTTAAAAAGTCATTATTACTATTTATAACGGCTACTATGATTAGTCGCGGTGTTTTAGAACCCGAAGTTGCGTACAATGCAAGCTATTGCATTATTGAATGAGAAGCGTATCATGGAAGCTCGGGGTGTTACAATTCATCTATAAAAGATTTTATTATTTAATAATATATCATTAACATATCTAAAAAATTATCCACACATGGTATACTTCTAGTAATATCGTTTGTAATACATTTCATCATAAACTTGGGAAATTGAAACCAAATAAATGTGATCTCAAATTCCCAGTATGTTTAAGCATAAGAATTATCAATCAAAGATCATAAGTGAGAATTAGAAGAAAAAATTTGTATGAGAATGTAATAAAATATCATAGATATATCATAAAATATTAATACCTGATAAATAATAACATCGATACATTACATCCTCTTAGATCAAAAAATTCCATAAAATCATCTCATAAACAATAAAAAAAGAATAATCATGATGATTTCATGGGAAAATATAAGAAATAAATAAATAAAAATATATTATCTAAAAACAATATTTTTACCCCTAGAATATCATAAACATTAGTTTTAATGTGAACACATTTTATTATAAAAATATTTCCATTAAATATCATAGAAGGAATAGAAATTACATATAGTAATTCCATCATAAAGAAATGGGTTTAATATAATGTTAATAAATTATCTACATTATTAATTATAAAAATCTTAAATAAATTCATCATTCCTTCATAACATAAATAACCTAAGAACATGCACTCACATCAAGGCTAGATAATCAGCAACCTTTCTCACCGCCCGCCACATTTTGAAAAAATGATAGTGTCATTGTTGATGATGTTCCTGAATCTCCTCATAATATAGGTAACCGACCAAGGGGTGTTTCCCTTATGATGCATGGAGTCATAGAGGATGGGAGAATCGTTCTAAATCACGATAAGAGTGCTACCCCACTACCTGCATAGTTAGATACCCATGAGGATAGGCATGGACACAACTTGGAGGGAGTGGCCCCTGCCAAAATGAGCAGTAAAGGAATGGATGGTATGCCCTCTGGGATCCTGAACCACACTGCCTCCCTTCATGTCATATAAGGAGCAGAATCTATCAATGTTGAGCTTCAGTCCGAGTTGGTGGGGATGCCATCTGACCCAGTGACTAGATTTTGAATGGAACCTATCAGGAAGGCCTTCTAGAATAATGCGAAGGGAGGGGGCCTCATGCTATTTGTTTCATGATTGAACCAGATCAAGAAAGATAAAACTAGTCCTAGCCACCAGAGTCCTACTAAATCACTAAAACCCCTCATACCTGGCTTGGTAATGAGTGATCCAAATACACCACCAACCCAATATAAGAATCATAGCATGGGATGTCCTCTCCAAGACACCTCCCCTATCACCATGGAACTGTAACACCCCGAGATTTTGTTCTTTCAATTTCATTAATTTCTTGAGTTGTATACCACAGCAATATTATCTTGTGCTATACGCAACACCGTATTATCTTGCAGTATATGAAACACTTTTCTTGGCTCTTGTTACACACAATTTCAAGTTCGTTTGATAGAAGTTATTATAAGCAACCTTGAGTGTATATATATATATATTCAATGTATAAATAAAATATGGTTGGATTATATTATATGTAACAACAAAGGAGTCGTGCACTACACTCAACCCTAACATGGCTTGCATTACACGCAATCGCGACCTTCCTCGATAGCGTGTGTTGTACGCAATACTGGGATTTAATAAACAACGATATATTATTATAATATTTTTTTGAACTAGCCGTTATGAATAGTGTTAACTAAATTTTGAATTTTATAACATTATTATTCATCTTACACATTTTCTAGAACATGGTATAAGAACAAAATAATTTTTTCGGGTAAAATAAGTATTTTTCAAAAAATGCAGTTTTGCTGCCTTTTGATGGTGCACCCACATTAAATCTAGATTTTTACATGTTTATAAGTTCAATTTGACAAAATAAAATTCTTCTTTTGAATCAGGATATAAAAATTTACATTAGATAAAGTTTTGATATTTTTCCGATAACTTTCATATTTTAATGAACAGTAAAAAGGCGCTATATTTTAATTAAAAACAACATTTTTCATCGTAATATATTATGTGGTTAAATTATAATATTGAATGGTTTTAAAGTAAAAATAGAACATATTTTTACCATTTAATATAATGTATGTCATTAGCATTTATTTTACCTTTAATTCATGGGTTAAATCAATTCAATCTTTTGCAATGTTTTAAAGAAAAACTCATTTTCTCTCGACAACGGGATTAATTTTAATTTAATTTCTGCATCTTTTGTGTATTGAATTTGGAAAATTGGATTCCATATTTGGAATCAGTGGGTCCAAATTATGTTAACAAGCTAATTTTTATTTTTGGGCATTGTGAATAGTAACTACGGTACATTTTATTTACTATAGTTAAAGGTAAATCGGGTAATTAAGGGTAAATATAAGATTATAAAATTACCCTAACACTTGGAAAAATCCTATTGGATGGCTGAAAGTATACCCATATAACCTAAGGGTCGGATTAGATTCATTTTATGGACTTTTGTCTATGAAAATAATTTAATTATTATTAAAACCAAAGAATGTGACAACATGTCACTTTCTTAAATCTTATAAGTATAATAATTTTAATTTAGTGATAAACTTCATGAAACATCAAACATGAATAGTCTCAAGAAAGATAATACAATTATATACATCATAGGAATTTATTTAGAATTTTTAGGGATTAAATAATTATCATTTATTATGACACAAAGATGATGCAGTAATTGTCTTATTAATGAAATATTGACATAATTGATGTTATAAATGCCCAAATAAATGTAATTTGAGACTTTTTATGACTTACAATAACTTTATAGGTTAATATGACATGTTATTGTTTATTTAAGCAACTTTTTTTGAACTTATCATTCTTTTATGAATTTCATAAAAATCATGTACCAAATAGTGTCAAAATTGACATAAATTAGTTTTTAAAACAAATATTATATTATTAATTTTAATTTAATTCCTAAAAATCTAAGGTTCGGAACAATGACTTATATAAGGATATATATATTAATAATAAACAACTTGGGGTTCTTTTGGCTTGTTATGGTAAGTTTATTAACCATATAGGGTAAGAAAACAAAAAGACACGGTAAACGTTAAATTATTTAACTTTGAGTTAAATCTAACTGATAAGGTTAAAATAATAACCTAAACATGTCTAAATCCTATTGGATGAGAGTATTGCGACCCATACCCACATTATATCCGAAATAATACCCTTTGGAATCATTATAAACCGAATTTTACCTTAATATAATATAATATTTTGAGATTTTCCTAAGGTGCCCCTCTCCTCCCTTATAAAAGGGCACCTCCTCCCTCTCCTCCTCACACGAATTTGAGCATTCAAGCTCGGCCAACCCCTGCCAAAATCTCTTCTACACTTCCCTAGTATCATCCTAGAGGTCCTGGTATTCTTCAAAGAACATCCTTAGTTCATTAAGTGGAGGTTAAGTGAAGGCGCGTCAAAAAGAGGTAATATCCAATACCGATCTTTTTCAATTTCTTTCTTCTTCAACTTATTATTCTTTATTTTTGCCATGATAAAGTAAAAACATAAGTATTTATTATATACTGATATGTTATTATAAATATTAAACAACTCTAATTAACCTTCTATCCATCCTACAGAAAAAGGAAATCACTGCGCGTTCGTATGTACGGAATACCGTCTCCACGCCGTGGTGTAATCTATTTTCCACCACCACCTTACTTGGATGGGTATAATGGTTTAAATAATGACTCTATTTGACTATTATAATGTGATACTAATTCTGAAATAGTATACATACACTCCAATACAATTCCACGATCATAGGAACGATATCATCACTCGTGCGTACGTACGGAATATCGTCTCCACGATGTGATGCGACTCGTTCTACATGGTCTTCATTTCATAATGATTATATAAATGAATTTAATGAGTTAATATGATATATATTACACTAATACCATTCTGGAAATGAGGTATCTATAACCTAAAAAGAAGAATAAGAATTTATTCGACAAAACACGCATAAGAACAAAAAGTTATAAACACCCGAATAACAAGTAACAATGAAATATTACTACTAAGAAGCTAAGAATATGACCATATATGATATCATTAAAATAATTATGATTATTTAATAAGTCAATAACATTATTTAAATCATTATACAGGAGGTTCGGACACGTACAAAGCATATCGGACCTATGGTAAGGGAAATATCACAATCTCATTTTTATCTGAGATTGTTTATACTTTTTAATTTACTAGGGTGCATTTTATCATCCACATCCATGTTTCCTCAATATGTAATATTTACATCATTCTAAAATAGTTTATATCCAATTTTACCCTTCGGTGAGTTTTTATAAAAAGATATGAAAGTAATCTTTTGTTGTTTTCGGATGAGGTACTTTTTGACTTTTCCGACAAAAGTACGAGAAGAATGTTTTTTTAACTTGTACGGCATGAATGGATTTTTAAAACATTATTTCCAAGAAGCTTCCTTTACAAGTTTTCAAGTTTATTTTTAATCAACTTCTTTTATTTTATAATTGTATGAAATGTTAAGAAAGGAAAACTGTTTTTGAAGTAGAAAGGATATTTTCCTCAAGAATGGAGTTCAGGTGTTTTATCAAAATTATTTTCCATCTAAGATAATAAAGGGTTCTGTTTCTATCCCTATTATTAAATTGATTTGATTGTGTTGTGATGGAATTATTTTTATGAATTCCTTTATCTTATATGAGTTGTTTTATGATGTCACGATGTTTAAGATTCCCATTTTTATTACATGGGTTATGCTATGATGTATGGTTTATGATTTTGTGGAACACATAAGAATGGTATCATTATGAGATGGGTGGGACCTATATCTCCCTCCAATTCATTGGGTAAAGATTTTATATATCATGAGATAGAAATGGCTGGAACGGTAGGTTATACCGGATCAGTGAAACTGGACTGAAATGAGGAATGAACTCGGTTCAGAAATGGACTTTGTCCACTAAGATAGTCTTGGCAAAGAGTCTTGCCTGACAAGAAATGATTCTCTATGATTATGTGTGTATTCCACAAAGTTTCATGTTTTAAGTTATGATTATTGGGATTACATTTCACTACTATGATTTATCCCATGTTATGATATTATGATCTCTTTTGCAGGTTAAGATTTCCAAAAGATATGTTCTTATGAATATGATGTGATTGATATTTCTTTTTTTACCCTTACTGAGCATTTTATCTCACCCTTTTTATTTTTTATTTTCCCCAGGATATAAAGAAAGGTTTTAGGTAAAAAAAGGAAGATCTTTATGGGAGATGTTGAAGATCTTTCGCCATGATTAGAAGATTATACTCCAAGTTTCCAAAGACACTAAACTATTACGGTCCTTGTGTGTGTGTTTTTGTTATGTACTAAGTATTCCTCAAAAGTAATGTAATGTCTATGTACGTTAAGAATCGGGTCTCTACAGTTGGTATCAGAGGAAAGGTTTAGTCAGCCTTTGGAAACTAGGATGTGAGAACATTAGTAAGATCCCTAGAGATATTTCTAAGGTATGTCTAGGGATGTCCTTAAGGATAAGTATTCGTATAGGATATAGTCCTAGAACTACGGTAACGATCTTAGAATTTAACCTAAGATGTTAGATATTCAGGGTACTCCCCCTTTACTATGTTGTTTTCCCTAGCATTATTTTTGCCTCTCACACTATTCTTTTTGGGTTTTAGACGATGGCTGGAACCCGAAGGAACCGCGTTGATCACTGTAATGGACAATGCAATGATTGTCCTCCTGAACAAACAAGTGTTATGGGAGATGGAGTGAAAAATCTTATTGCTATACTTACACAAGATATGAATTGTTCTGGACTTCCAAATGAGCAGAGAAGGGAATAATATTCTATTGAGTCCTTCATGAGGAAACATCCACCTTCTTTCAGTGGGTCTTCCGATCCACTTGTTGCTGAACAATGGATCAGTACCACTGAAAAGATATTTTTTGTTCTTCAATGTTTTGAACATGATAAAGTCATCTTAGCAGTATATCGTTTGGAATGTGAAGCTGATCAATGGTGGAATCTTATCAAGAATACGAGGCTAAGATATGAAATTGAGTCCATGGAATGGGACGAGTTCAAGAACTTGTTTTTCTGTAAGTAATTCCCTCGTATTCTTCGAACAAAGATGGAAAAGGAGTTTCTTGAGCTGAAGCAGAAGGATGATGAATCTGTTGGTATATACGAAGTGAATTTTACAAGACATGCAAGGTATGCATCTGGCATTATCATCCAACCTGAAAGTAAAGTTGGTCGATTTTTCAGTGGCTTAAAACCAAGTCTTCGAAGGGCATTATCTATAAGAGACTTCAATAGCTATGAAGAAATTATGCGTTGTGCTATCAAGGTAGAAATAGAAGTTGGTGTTACTTATCTATCTCATAGTTTTGACAAGAAACGAAAGATGGAGTTCAAGGAGAAATCTCAGAATAATGGTGAAAAGAATATGAATGTTTCCTTATGCTCAAAGTGTGGAAAGAAGCATGGTGGAGATTGTCTTAAAGGGACAAGTAAATGTTTCAAATGTGGAAAGGAAGGTCATCGGGCATTTGAATGTCGCAATGATGGGAAGAAGATGTCTAATGATGCAAACAAAGGAAGGTATACACAAAATTAACCTACTACACTTCAATGTTTCAAGTGTAAGGAAATGGGGCATTATGCTAATAAATTCCCTAATCCAAGGGTTAGTGATGATCGACATGAGCAACTGCTTAAGGCAAAGGACAAAGGGAAGTCACATGCGATCACTATTTGCGATGTTGAATATGACAACGATGTGGTGGAATGATTAAGTGTTTATGTAATGGGATTCCAAAATAATGTTGTATCATGGAGTATTGGAATATTTATGTATTGGTCTAATGTGGTATTCAAAGTGATTGTGATATTTTTGGAAATAATATGATATGCGCATAATGAAGGGAAAACGAGAAAATGAAATGTTTAACAGTATTCATGAGATCATGATTGATATAAGGACTAAGTGATATCATGGTTTGAGTATATAGAATTTTGAGGATTTTGGTATGTGGAAAGCGTTAACTTTTAACTGCATTCATGTTTTCACTATGGTTCAATGGGTATTCATTTTTTTCAAGAGAATATATGATTAAGGTATTCATAAGATTGGAATGTGACCAACAATATATATATATATGGGGGATAAATGATGGTATTCACATGCTTGGTTGATGACATTTCGAGTAATCGTTTTCTTTATACTATGAGCTTGGACCGAAGTATTTTAGATAAGCCTAAATATTGGAATGGATTATGTTGGACATATGCTAAGTTTTGTTTAAGGATAGAACTTTTTTTCGATATTATTGATGGGATGTTATAGTAATATAGTTTTAGAAAAAGGACAACCTGCAGGACGAGCGACATCCCATCGCGTCGGACAAGGATGTGGGAATCGAACCCACAACTGAAGTGCGAATGGCCATTATCGCCTACCACTGGCCTACAGGAAGTCCATGTTTAGTAGAAACTAGTTTTATTATATTAAGGAGTATGATATATGAAGTATAAGTCCATTTTAGGAACTATATAAGATTAATCTCACTATAGATGGACTTATGTATTTTTTGATAACTTTTCTAACCTTTTGTTTGAGACAGATTGAATGACCCATCATTCTATCATATGATCTGCTAACACATCACGAATGACAAATTCAACTTCATTTCTTTAAGAGATGAAGTGGAAATTGTCCAAAGAATGACAAACGGTGAGACTATACCAAAATCACAAAAGTATTTCTTCTAATTCCAATTTCATCAACTTTAGGGAAACGATCTTGAAAACCAAAAATGTTTTCCTAGTTCCCTTATATCTGATTAATCATATGATACCTTATATCATCACAAATCAATAGCTTTGTGATTTTTGGCTTTTTCATAGCCATGTTCTCTACCACTCTCCATCAGAACTTGATGGTTAGATTTTTCTTCCATATCCATAGTTTCACCTATGTTCTCCTACGTGGAAACCTTGTGATGAGTTAATATGGGTAACCGTTACATTTCATACTTTAGTTTTTAAAAGCCATGTTTTGGTATTCCTTTTTACGATGTGGGTTTCTATTAATGAATCTTTTGAATATTAAACCATTTATAACCCCGACGAATTTCGAGGGCGAAATCCATTTTAAGGGGGGTAGAATGTAACACCCTGAGATTTTATTCTTTTAATTTCATTAATGTCTTGAGTTGTATTCCACACCAAGATTATCTTGCGTTATACGCAACACCGTTTTAGCCTGCAGTATACGCAACACTTTTCTTGGCTCTTGTTACACACAATTTCATGTTCGTTTGATAGAAGTTATTCTACGCAACATTGAGTGTATATATATATATATATATTCAATGTATAAATAAAATATTGTTAGATTCTATTATATGCAACAACAAAGGAGTCATGCACTACACACAACCCTGACTTGGCTTGCATTACATGCAATCACGACCTTCCTCGATAGCGTGTGTTGTACGCAATACCGAGATTTACTAAACAACGATATATTATTATATTATTGTTTTGAAATAGAAATTATGAATAGTGTTAACTAAATTTTGAATTTTATAACATTATTATTCATCTTAAACATTTTCTATAACATGGTATAAGAACAAAATAAATTTTTCGGGTAAAATAAGTATTTTTAAAAAAATGCAGTTTTGCCGCCTTTTGATGGCGCGCCCACCTTAAATCTAGTTTTTGACATGCTTATAAGATAAATTTGAAAAAATAAAATTCTTCTTTTGAATCAGGATATAAAAATTTACATTAGATAAAGTTTTGATATTTTTCCGACAACTTTCATATTTTAATGAATAGTAAAAACACGCTATATTTTAATTAAAAACAACTTTTTTCATTGTAACATATTATGTGGTTAAATTATAATATTTAATGGTTTTAAAGTATAAATAGAATATATTTTTACCATTTAATATAATTTATGTCATTAGCATTGATTTTACCTTGAATTCGTAGGTTAAATCAATTCAATCTTTTGCAATGTTTTAAAGAAAAACCCGTTTTCTTTCGACAACGAGATTAATTTTAATTTAATTTCTGCATATTTTGTGTATTTAATTTGGAAAAATGGATTCCATATTTGGAATAAGTGGGTCCAAATTATGTTAATAAGCTACTTTTTATTTTTGGGCATTGTGAATAGTAACTACGGTAAATTTGATTTACTAGAGTTAAAGGTAAATCGGGTAATTAGGGGTAAATATAAGACTATAAAATTACCCTAACACTTGGAAAAATCCTATTGGATGGCCGAAAGTAGACCCATATAACCTAAGGGTCAGATTAGATTCATTTTATGGACTTTTTTCCATGAAAATAATTTAATTATTATTAAAACCAAAGAATGTGACAACATGTCTCTTTCTTAAATCTTATAAGTATAATAATTTTAATTTAGTGATAAACTTCATGAAACTTCAAGCCTGAATATTCTCCAGAAATATAATACAATTATCTAAATCATAGGAATTTATTTAGAATTTTTAGGGATTAAATAATTATCATTTATTATGACACAAAGATGATGCAGTAATTGTCTTATTAATGAAATATTGACATAATTGATGTTATAAATGCCAAAATAAATGTAATTTGAGACTTTTTATGACTTACACTAATTTTCTAGGTTAATATGACATTTTATTGTTTATATAAGTAACTTTTTTCTAACTTATCATTCTGTTATGAATTTCATAAAAATCATGTACCAAATAGTGTCAAAATTGACATAAATTGGTTTTTAAAACAAATATTATATTATTATTTGTTATTTAATTCCTAAAAATCTATGGTTTGGCCAAATTACTTAGATAAGGATATATATATTAATAATAAACAACTTGGGGTTATTTTGGCTTGTTATGGTAAGTTTATTAACCATATAGTGTAAGAAAACAAAAAGACACGGTAAAAGTTAAATTATTTAACTTAGAGTTAAATCTAATTGATATGGTTAAAATAATAACCTAAACTTGTCTAAATCATATGGGATGAGAGTATTTCGACCCATCCCCACTTTAGCTTCTAAATAAGACCCTTTGGAACCATTATAAAACGAATTTGACCTTAATATAAAATAATATTTTGAGATTTTCCTAAGGTGCCCCTCTCCTCCCTTATAAAAGGGCACCTCCTCCCTCTCCTCCTCACACCAATTTGAGCATTAAAGCTCGGAAAACCCCTGCCAAAATCTCTTCTCCACTTCCCTAGTATCATTATAGAGGTCCTGGTCTTCTTCAAATACCATCCTTAGTTCTTTAAGTGGAGTTTAAGTGAAGGCGCGTCAAAAAGAGGTAATATCCAATACCGATCTTTTTCAATTTCTTTCTTCTTCAACTTCTTCTTATTTAGTTGTTCCATGATAAAGTAATAACATAAGTATTTATTATATAGTGATATGTTATTATAAATATGAAACAACTCTAATTAACCTTCTGTCAATCCTACAGAAAAAGGAAATCACCGCGCGTGCGTACGTACGGAATACCGTCTCCACGCCGTGGTGTAATCTATTTTCCACCACCACCATACTTGGATGGGTATAATGGTGTAAATAATGAATATATATGACTATTATAAATTGATACTGATTCTGAAATAGTATACATACACTCCAATACAATTCCACGATCATAGGAACAATATCATCACTCGTTCATACGTACGGAATACCGTCTCCACAATGTGATGCGACTCGTTCTACATGATCTTCATTTCATAATGATTATATAAATTAATTGAATGAATTAATATGATATATATTACACTAATACCATTCTGGAAATGAGGTATCTATAACCTAAAGATAAGAATAAGAATTTATTCGACAAAACACGCATAAGAACAAAAAGTTATAAACACTCGAATAACAGGAAGCAATGAAATATTACTACTAAGAAGCTAAGAATATGACCATATATGATATCATAAAAATATTTATGATCCTGTAATAAGTCAATAACATTATTTAAATCATTATAAATGAGGTTCGGACACGTACAAAGCATATCAGACCTAAGGTAAGGGAAATATCACAATCTCATTTTTATCCGAGATTGTTTATACTTTGGAATTTACTGGGGTGCATTTTATCATCCACATCCATGTTTCCTAAATATGTAATATTTACATAATTCTACAATAGTTTATATCCAATTTTACCCTTCGGTGAGTTTTTAGAAAAAGATATGAAAGGAATCTTTTGTTGTTTTTCGTACGAGGTACTTTTTGACTTTTCCAAAAAAAGTACGAGAAGAATGTTTTTTTAACTTATACGACATGAATGGATTTTTAAAACATTATTTCCAAGAAGCATCCTTTACAAGTTTACAAGTTTATTTTTAATCAACTTATTTTATTTTATAATTGTATGAAATGTTAAGAAAGGAAAAGTGTTTTTGAAGTAGAAAGGATATTTTCCTCAAGAATGGAGTTCAAGTGTTCTATTAAAATTATTTTCCATCTAAGATAATAAAGGGTTCTGTTTCTATCCCTATTATTACATTGATTTGATTATGTTGTGATGGAATTATTTTTATGAATTCCTTTATCTTATATGAGTTGTTTTATGATGTCACGATGTTTAATATTCCCATTTTTATTACATGGGTTATGCTATGATGTATGGTTTATGATTTTGTGGAACACATAAGAATGGTATCATTATGAGATGGGTGGGACCTATATCTCCCTACAATTCATTGGGTAAAGATTTTATATCTCATGAGATAGACATGTCTGGAACAGTAGGTTATACCGGTTCAGTGAAACAGGACTGAAATGAGGAATGAACTCGGTTCAGAAGTGGACTTTGTCCACTAAGATAGTCTTGGCAAAGAGTCTTGACTAACAAGAAATGATTATCTATGATTATGTGTGTATGCCACAAAGTTTCATGTTTTAAGTTATAATTATTGGGATTACATTTCACTACTATGATTTATCCCATGTTATAAAATTATAATCTCTTTTGCCGGTTAATATTTCCAAAAGATATGTTCTTATGAATATGATGTGATTGATATTTAATTGTCTACCCTTACTGAGCATTTGAGATCACCCTTTTTAGGTTTTATTTTCCCCAGGATATAAAGAAAGGTTTTAGGTAAAAAAAGGAAGATCTTTATGGGAGATGTTGAAGATCTTTCGGCACGATTGGAAGATTATATTCTGAGTTTCCAAAGACACTAAACTATTACGGTCCTTGTGTGTGTGTTTTTGTTATGTACTAAGTATTCCGCAAAAGTAATGTAATTTCTATGTACGTTAAGCTTTGGGTCTCTACAGGAACCAACGATCAATAAAGGGGAGGTCCCTCAGCACTGCTAAAGAAAAGCCCAAGAAGTATCCAAAAGCCTGTCACACCTTGCATGCCCAGTCACTAATAAAGTAGAGGTGGGAAGAGTTTTCCTCCCTAGGAACCCTAAAACACATGCAACGTGAGGCTAGGATAATGCCTAAGCACTTCACATTCTCGTATGTAGCCAGGGCCCTGTTCTGGATGCGCTAAAAGAGAAAATTGCATTTCATAGGAACTTATTTAACCCAAACGGTTGATCCCCATGGGTAATACTAGTTCGCACTAGTATTCACCCTCTTGTAATCATTAGAGAAGAATATACACAAAGACAATGCAGTGAAAACACAGTGATCTGGATCATTCGAGGGGTTGATCATTTCAAAAGCATGGAACTGCATACTGTCCAACACCACACTGATGAACCCTGGGTACCTTCTCGCCTCCATGAAAGTGATTTCAGTGCTGGGGAATCTTGGAAACCCAAGACTGGATCCTACCCAGTTTTGGTTCTAGAAAAATATGTCCCTTATCCACACAATCCATCTGTAAAAAGGTTGTAGGGCCTACATGTGGGAGAGAACAGCAATGCAGAGTGGAAACTGGCGAGCATTGGGGTTGTTACCCCCTCCACTGAACTGGGTAGCCTTGTACTTACCATAGAGTGTGCACCCCACAGTAACCTCCCATGATAGCTTCTCATGTATGCCATGCAGTGTATCAGAGATATTCTTGACAACAATGACCCCCTCCTGCACTGACTATTCAAGCCTATCCCATGACACCCAGTGTTTTCTCCCATCCTTGTGAGCATCCCAAATGAAAGAGGAAAGGATGAAATAAATATTTGTGATCACCCCCTTCGGGACCGTGGAAGTCATGACTACATGGAAAGGAATGGAAGATAAGACATTGTTAGCAAGGGTAATCCTACCTCCAAAAGACAGGAAACGGTTCTTCTTGTTCAAAATTATTCTAGTTATATTCCAAACAATTTTTTAAATTGGAGGATACACATCCTGCCAGGGGAGACCATGGTACCTAGATACTTCATGGGGAAAGATCCTTATCGCATTCTAAGACGTGTTCTCAAGGAACCCACCCTACTATCTAAGAATCTGATTTGAACATAGAAGGTGACCTTGGTGTGATTGACATCCTGTCCACTCCATTACAAATTGTCTTCCAGAATACTGTTAAACACCCAAACGGACCGCATACCTGCATTCATAAATATAATAGAATCATCTGCAAACATAAAATGAGAGAAAATCCTTGGACTAGGACCACACCGATAGGGATTGATGGATCCCTGGAAGATAGAATTTTTTATAAAACGACTGAGGACATCCTGTGTAAGAATGAAATGGGTCGGTAAGAGAGTATCCCCCTACCTCTGACAACAAATAACCTTGAAGAAACCATAGTTCCAGCACATGAAGTGTATAACCATCCAAAAAGAAATAATATAGGGGAAGATAAGATCCACAGCCCATGCAGATAGTCCCGTAGCTATCATGACCTTGATGATGAATGCCAACTCTCTTTTGTCATAGGCCTTATCCATTTCCATCTAGACCACCATGTTTTCTCCATGTAATCACGTGTTTAATACTTCGATGATCTCTAAAGCTAGCACAATTGACCCTTGAATGTACCTATCATGCTTCTTGTAGGAGAACCATTGATGAAGATGGGGGGTAAGTCTGTTGTTAATAACTGAGGAACATATCTTGTATGAAAGATTTAGCTTTCTCTTGGGGAGAAAATGGTGGAGCATGGAGGTATATTTGACCTTAGTAATGAGATCTATGGTGGTGGTACTGGAAGCTCGAGGAAGAATACCCCCTATAAAAAAGTCTCAGATGGAGAGCACTATATCATCCTTGATCACACTCTAGGAGGCACTGTAAAAGGGGCTTAGGAACCCATCCGTTTCTAGGGCGTTGTCCAGGTTTAGGTTCATAACAGCATTAATAATTTCATCCTCCTGTGGTAAGGATCCAATAAGATAATTTTCATGATAATCCATCACCTGGGGGATGTCGAATGTGATGGCTTCATGGCCCTGTGGGTACCCCTCGTGCATATTGATATTAGCCCCAGTAAGAAAATTTCTAAAGAAAGCCTCTTCCAAGCCACCCACCAGGTCTTGATCTTCTGTATAAGAACCATCCTCCAACCTTAAATTGGTTATTTCATGCCTTCTCCTTTCCTTAATGCATGCATGAAAAAAAATTAGTGTTATGTTCCCCCTCATGGAGACACCTCACTCTGGATTCATCACAGGCCACGCGCTCCTCTCCGAGGAGCATATTTTCCATATCATCTTTCTTTGCACCCAACTCTCCGAACAACTCCTCATTTCATTACACTTCCAATATGGACTTCAGGTGATAAATCTATGACTTAATCCCATCTAAACCACACATTTATAGATGTTGGGCACCAAACCACACCCAAAGATCCCCCAGGAGACACCATAATTTATTCTGTAACTTTTCCCAAGGATTCCAATGCATGCACCTATTCCATGAGGAATCAACTGTGTCCAGAATGTCCAGGTATCTAAACCATAGGGAATAGAATGCCATGGAAAATATCTTATCTCATCCTGGTAGGATGTAATCCAGAAGAGGAGAGTGGTCCAATAAGCTGCAGACCATGTGGGAAACCTTCACATTCTTAACAGTGGAGAAAACATAGGCATTGGTAAGGCATCGGTCCAGCCGGAACCAGGTGCGATGTGTACCTCTATAGTTGTTTCACCAAGTGAATCATATCCCCAGAAACTCCATGTCTAGAAACCCTTTTCGATACACAAATTGGTTGAACTCCAGGCTAGAGTGGCCGGGAAACGACCCCCCTGCCCTTCTTCTCAGCGGGATCTGCCACCATGTTGAAGTCCCCCCCCCCCAAACCAAGAGAGGTTTCCGAGGTCAAAGGCCTCTAGATCGCAACACAAATGCACTCGATCATGTCTTTCAAAACTACCATGGAAAAGTGATAAGAAGACGATTTGAATACCATCCCTTATCTTTGTACTGATAAACTAATCTGAGGATTGTACCAGGCACACACTGATGGCTGATTTCTAGAAGATCTAGATGGAGGAACTAGAGTCTCCAGCTTCAAAGAAACCACTCATCTTTATCCTATGGGAGAACTCCATAATCTTTATGCTATCTTGTTTAGGTTTCAGCATAGTAACAAACAAGATCTTCTTGGAATGGACTTCACTGATGATAAATTCTGATTTAACTCGGGCTCCCATGCTGCGAGCGTTCTAGATAAGGAAGGATAACATTAAAAAAATCCTAGTCCTGGAATTGTCTCAAGGATTCATGGTTAGAGATATATAATAGGTGTTCTATCTCTGATTCTTTGAGATGGATCTGGTCATCGCCCATATAAAATCCAAGGAAGGAGGTGGTGAAGGAGGGGAAGATAACACCATGTTTCCCTAGGAATGGTTTGGGAGGAAGGAGGCTTAGGGGGACCACAGGGGCCATGATAGGAAAGGACCTTATATGAGAGGAGGGTTGTCTAGAGGGACCGACCGAGGAGGAAGTCTGAAATCCAACCTCGGTGGTGCCCTCATGTTGGTGAGTAACTAGAGAAGGCAGATGAGATGGGGCACAACCGGATCGTCTGACCCCAAGAGAACCCACAGGCAGGCACTCCAAGGAGGGAGCCTCCTCAGACGAAGGTGATGCGTAGTAAGAGGCCACTTCCCTAGTATATCTTTCCTCAATGAAAATAGATATAGATCCCAGGGGAAGACCATAGAGATCTGAACCTTCATTAATCCATGAGATTTCAAAACAGGACTGAAAGGGTCCAGAGGAACCGATACAACCTGGTGCGTAGTAGGGGACTAGGGCCATGCAAGAATCCTCAGTAACTGCTTGAGATCAACATACCACTAGATCCAGAGACTCCATGCCACCTGGATCCACCACCACATTCAAGGTATTAGATTGATGGGAAACATCCCCAACCTGACCTAATGAGGAAGTGCCAGAATCCATGTCGGACCACACGTCTAGTTCTGAAGAAGCGCAAATGGGCGGAGCTAGTGAGACATACTTCCCAGAAACCACCTAAAACTTTCTCCTGCAAATAGGAATCAACTTCCATTGGAGATGGAAAAAGGAGAAGAAGCGAGTCGGGGCTGGGTAGACAAGGGATTGACTCCAGTCAAAGCTATCCTGAACACAAGGCTAGATCTGATCTAGAAGGGGAGTAGCAATTTCCATGTCCATGCAGATGTGAACCATGGATGGGTCATACTAGAGAATAATATTATCATCCGAACATAGGTAATAGATGAGATAGTTTCCAACATCCCAGAGAAAACCCCCATTCTAGAAGGGGAGGAGAATGCTAGAAAGAGATATCCACAATAGAGCCCGCAAGGAGTCCTTCCCCCGATGAATTTCCATATCCCAACGCATCAAGTTGAACCTATATCTACCCAAAGCCCTGGGGGAGAAACACCAAGATAAGATTAAATCCTCCTACAAGCCCATGATAATATAGAAGGACTTCTAATTCAAGGATGAGACCTTTACCAGTGCTTCCATATCCCACGATCCAATAAAGTTGTGAAACAAGGGTAGAGAAGGTTGCTTCGCTTAGAATTTGGCCACGAGAGTATAATGAAGACCCTTAAAAGTAGCGTTGAAGGCCTCCAAAAGGATTCTATAGAGGGCCTATAACCCTCTAGGAAAGATGTTTTATCAGAGTTGGAAACATGTGGAACCAAGGGAGAGTGCCTCACCGAGGCGCTTCCACTAATGGAATCCCTAATGGAGAGTCCCCTCTGGGAGGGAGGTGGATCTGGTGCCTTTGAGGGGGAGAAAGGCATATGCCCAGCTAGTGAAGCTCCATGGGAAAAGGGAACCAGAATAGTGGCCACTGATGCTATAAGCAATGGAAAAACCACCCTAACGGTCGAAAAATTTGAAACCCCGGAAGGCATGTGCGGCAGGTGCATAATGGACCCTTTTTTCCATCTCGTGAAAAACATCAACCATATTAAATTGCATTTAATAACCTATTTGATTATAAATAAGAATATTGTTGATTTTTTTATGAATATGTATATAAAGTAAAAAAGGTTTGGTAAAATAATTAAAAAAATTAAAGAAATGCTTTTCAAGAAAACCACATACAGTATTTTAAAACCCAAAACTCCTTCAATGAAATAAGTAGATACAGAAATTAAATAACAAGAGAATTTTATTGATATTATATGTCAATGAAGAAATATATAAACCCTATAAATGAATGTAGATTCATCAGTCAAAACATGTCTCAAAGAATGAAGTTTGAGATAAGAGACCCATAAAACAATGGAAATAATACAATAAAAAAATTTATTGAGTAAATAAATATGATTGTGTAAAATCCATAATTTTCAAAAAAAATAATATTTCAAAACTCATTCATGGGGAATTAATCACACTATATAAAATAATTTATGGATAAAAATAAGAAATATATATCTCATAATTGAAATGGGCACCAAGAAACCCTTACAAAGATAATAAAATTTGAAATTGGAATAAATCATGGAAATGATTATGTGGAACATATGAAAATAAAAAATAAAAATTGAAATAAAACATAAATATCATAGACCATAACACACACAATTGGTCAAAACATACTCAATGAACCTAATTAAAGGGACTCAAGTTAAAAATCTCATTACCAAAGTCCTCATCGTGGCTAAAAATTGTTAACCTATTGTATAATAAATTTATAATTTTTTAAAATTTATAAAAAAACAATATTCATACTCATATTACTATATATAATTCTATTACAATTTCAAATTCTGTATTTATTAATATTTTTCTTTTTAAAAATTTTAAGTTTATGTGTAAAATTTATCATCTCCTATGATTTTTTCGATTTTTTGGATTCATTCCTCACACCATGGTAATAGATTAATCATATAAATTATATTAAACATGTTAAAATTATTATGATCACACATTAAATATTGTTTTATAACAATACATGTAATATGATGATGAAAAATTAGATACATCATTCTTAAAGGTGATCGTCTACGCATAACCATGAACTATATTCTATTATTTATAATCAATGAGAATGAAATAATATAGGTAAAGGATTAAAATTATAAGATCGTAATTAAATTATAATTATAATTTTTATTCATCATTTATATTTTTATAACTATCCTTGCAAGGTGGAAAATAAAAAATGATTCACATTGATGGAGATTGTCTACATGTCAATATTCCGATGTAACAATTTTCCAATGAATTAGAGGTTAATAATGTAAAAAATGTTTTATCACTAGAAGAAAATTACTACATAAACATAATATATATAGATCAAATTTATTTTAAAAACTATCTATTTTTTGTGGTGATGAAAAATAAAACACATTAGTTTGGGGAGGTGTTCTTTCGAATGTACACGCGAGTGGTGTTTTAATAATTCTAATGGATGAAAAGAAGATAGAAAATATTTTTACCAAAAAAATAATTATATTTGTATATATTTTTTTTGAAGGATGTAGAATAAAAAATAAATATGAAAGAATTCGGTTATGAATTATAATTATTCTATTGATTTCTTCCTTTTGATTTAAATTAATTCCTTTGGAAGTGAGGTTTATTTTCACACCAGGGGATTAGGAATGTGGTTTGGGATGTTTTTATAGAGTTTTTTCATACTATTTAGAGAAAACTGAATTCATATGTTCCTCTTAAAGGGGTTGGATATCCAATTTTTATAGGAAAAAATCATAGATATTTTGGAAAATGATAAGTCATTTAAGAACCTGAGAGTTATTTTAAAAAATAATTTTGGAACATAAATTGAACTTTTATTACATTATATACCAATTATAATCTCTCTTATCAGCTTATAATTTTATTTATTTTTTCTAAAAACAATTAATAAAATATTGTTTTACATAAAATATCTTTAGTTATTTTCGAGAGTATTTACATAATATTACTTTAAAAATATCTAGATAATAAGGGAGTAATAATTTAAATATTTATATCTTTATGTATCTTTCTTCTTGATCCCTATGAAATTTTGAAATACTTTTACTTATTAAAAACACATCACTTTCAATTTTTTAAACAATTTTCTTTTATATTTCACCCACTTAAAAACATTTCACCAGGGACACATAAGAATTCTAGGTAATTATATAATCCCCAAAATTTTAAAATAAACTAACATCATAATATAATATATTAGTATTCAGAATAATTGTTTATAAATATTCGTTATTTCCTTTAATCCTTATGACATCATATTTTAAATGTTTAGTGAAATAGAGTGGCATTTTGTATATACTCTTAACATGGAAAAAAATAAAGGTCTTCATCCAGGTAAAGTTTCAAGAAATTGTCATATTTTACTATATATGATTATTATGGTCAAAATAAACCCATATAATTAAATAAAATATTATGTATGAAATATTTTGAGACATTTTCCATAGTTATGTCCATGATTAACCCATTTTTTCTTTTATGAAGAGGATGCACTTATACCATTGTTAGGATTCATTATGACTAAATATTAAATATATCATATTTCCTAATTTTAAAATTTTGATTCCAAATATTAAATCCATTTTCTAATATATTTTTCCATATTTTTTATAAGTAAATTTAATACACTTTCAAAAAGAATAATGCAAAATTGTTTTTATAAAAATATACTTTTGAAGAATAAAAATAATTTTACAACAAATTCAATTATAATATTGTTTATCACAAAATTACTTGGATTTATAAATAATAAAACTGTATTTAATTTAATTTTAAACTAAATATATATGCAAAATAGTATTACGAAAACTTGATTAAAAAATAAGAACTGAAAAAAAAAATATTTGAATAAAAACATTAATTAGATTTATAAAATGTTAAAGAAATAAATTTCTATGTTCAAAATTATATTTTACAAATAATTATACAACTTATTAAATATATATATTCTTTAAAAAATGGTTTTAAAAACTATTAAATCACTATTATATAATGTTACTATCATAAAAATTATAGCATTTATACATTCTGTATTTTTCACCATTCATAAAAAAAATAAACTTATTAAGAAAAAATAAAATCAAATTAGTCTTAAAATTATTATGAATTGCTGATTTGAAAATTATATACATTTTATGAATTCTAATTTTTTAAATTAAAAATTTTAACTTTTAAATTTAAATAAAATATATAATAAAAGAAGGCGTTTATAGAGAAATGATTACTTTAAACATTAGGTTTTCTTAACCCTATATCATATCAATTACCTTAGATTTTTAATTTATTTATTTTCACATTATATATTTATAATATAACAATAATTACCTTTCACTTTAATAATGAATTACCCACTTTAGTATATATTTTAATATAAAATTTGTTATCTGAAATGATTTTAACTTATTTTATATTAAATTGTCTAGGTGTTACACTCATACCACAGAAGGAGACATAACATGAAGAAGACCTCTTATGAGATGCATCTTATTTTACTTTCTAAATATCGAGTAGAACTATGTTTTATAAATTCTTAGTGGAATATTTATGCTGTGTGTTTAAGCAGAATAGGATGCCATAATGAATCTACATATCAGTTTTTACTTGGAAACCCAACAGTTTTATCCTGAAAATGTTAGATTGAAAAATAATTTCATATTGAAACATTTTATAAATATTTTAGTTTTCATAAACTTAGAAATGAAAATTAACTAAAGGGAAAGTGAAATGATAGATCATAACTCAGGGTAGAAATATATAGCAAATATAATCATAATCAAACAAAACAATTCCATAAAATAATGGTATTCCATTACTGGCCATGAATAAGTGAAACATGGGGATGCTCTGAACTATGGGATCTAGGTTTCCATGACTCAATAAAAGAAATAAATTTAGTATATTTTGGATAAAAATGTAATATAGCCTAAGGCCTCTAGAGGCCTTATCAGAAATGCTCTATTCCATTACCCTTCCTAAGGATAGGGTAGCACTCGTCCAAAGAATACTCACCCATGGTCTCACATGTTCAACCCATAATCACATCTAGATAAATTAATAAAATCCCTTATTATGATATCAAATTATTACAAAAATTCTCTTTCAAAATATTTAATTGAATTAAATTCCCATATTATGTGTTTTATCAAACAAATTCGAGGAACAAAATATATTTTTTAAAAACAATATATGGAATACGTAATTCTAACCAATATAATCCAAAAGGTCCACAAATCCACCCATAAAGCCCTAAAAATGACTTTAAATCATAAATTATATTTAAAACCCTTGAAAAAAAATCACAAAATAAATGTAGAAAAAATCCTTGTATATAGAGACACCTACCTCAAAAGTGATGAAATGTCATTATATTTCAAAAGTATTATAGTAGAGGAGTATAAGGATACTCACCAACAAAAACATCAAATAAATTCATTAAAACTTCTAACGAAACCCTAGTTTCGAAAATCAATAATTATTATGGTTAGGGGAAGAGAAAAAAATTGAACAACGTGATATTACAGTGAAAGGGGAAGAAGGAATCCAGAGTTGACTTTGAGAAATCCACTATACTTAAAGTAGATTCACGATGAAACTAAGGGGGAATGGAATCCAAAAATGGAATAGGACCCATGTAATTTTTGGGAGGGAAAATTAGGTTTAAGGGTATTGTATTTTTTTATGTTAATATATTTAATTTCATAATTTTTCATGTTTTGGGATGTCATCAAGGTTTAGCTATACAGTTCTCTCAATAATTCACTACTGTGTAACCCACTCCAACTTCACAAAAAACTGAACCAAGTTACTTTTAAGGTCTCACATGGTTTGAATAACTATGGGGATATAGTAAAAAATGGATATCCAATACCTTACCCCCTATTTCAAGGTTCATAATTACTGCAACGATGCGTTAACTGTGTGTCTTAGCCTAATTCCACAAAATTCATTTTTTCAACCCCAAACATTAGGAAAATAAAAAAAGTAATTAGAATAAAATCAAAATGTATTAATATAAATACTGGTGACTTGGAATGTATCATAACATTTCAATAATCCCATAATGAATGCCTTTGATAATTTATAATCCAACACATCAGTCATCATATAGTAAGGTTTCTTCCTAGAATTTTTTCAATTATTGTAAGAATAAATGATCTTCTAAATTATTTCTAGACATAATAATACAATAATATTTTATAATTAATGATCTCTTATTTTACTAACCAAATTCATAATATATTTCCTTTTCTTCTTATTGATATATGGACAAGAAATACAACCAATGAAAATCGTCATCCTAATCCAATTGGTAACTTCACTATAACATTATTAACAATGTCTACTCATGTGAAATTCATGTAGCGCATCTTGATGAATGATACAAAAAATAGATATGTTTTCCAAACCTCTAATTTTAATTGAAAATAACCAAGACTATGTTAATTATTTTCAAGCCTTTGGGACCACCAAAATCATGTTTACATTTCATTACATGAGTAATATTTTCATGTAATTGGATCAAGAATTCAACCTTCATTTTCAAATCGATATCCATATATTATTAAAAAAAGAGTTAAATAATTCTCTATTATAATTAACGTCAATTAAACATTTTTAGAAATATTTGAAGGATTTACCCTATTCAAAATCTTATACTAGAATATGAATCTTAATGTTTCTTCTCAAAATGTATCACAGGCATCCAAGACTAATTCATACTCAAGGGTTGATAAAATAATGAATATTCATATTTAATTCCCATATAAATATAAATAGATTTATTTCCATGAATTAAAATAATACTCAAAAATGTGTTAACATCAATATCACCCAATACAAGAGACATTTTCTCATCAATTATCCCACAAAATTTTGAACTATTCATTGATAAGTCGTAATCATTATTATAATCACATGGATATAAATCTATGAATTTATTCTCTTATAAATTTTTCTTCATACATTTAAACATTATATATATATTTTTTTCATTTGAAAAAAAAAATTCCTTTTCTCTTTATTTTTCTAAATATTTTGTATATCTATAAATTTTGAAAATCATTTATAATATTTCAGATCTCATAAATAGTATCTTTTTTTAATTAATCTATATTTTTGTCTTTTAAAGATTTGAGATGAATAATATTTTGATTTTTATTGTTATTGTTATTTATTATGATAGGATCAATCTAATTAATTATTCAAGAGTGAATTATTCAACACTTAATATAACCGAGTATTGATATATTTAATTTCTTTCAACTCTTAGAGTGTTATAAGTCTTATATTCTAAATTTTATTTACAAAATATGATAAATATATAAAATAATTTATAATTAATTTATAAAATAATATCTCAAAACGCTTCTATAATCTTCATTTATTTTTTAGAAAAATATAATATGGGTTTTCTTTTAATACATGATCACTTTATTTAATAAGTTGATATTTTTTTGAATTGTAGAAGTTGTAGGGAGGTTATAATGATAATGGATGGGTCGTTTTTGAATCACAAGGACTTAAATATAGCTGGTTGTAAATATTTATTTAATTTATATATATTATCTTAATAACATAATCATGATTATTTAAAGATGAACAATTATTTTCCTTCTTTTATTTCCATCCACGAAAAAATAAAGACATTGCCTGCATCTACGTAAAGACTACCACCTTCATGAAGTGATGCATTCCATTTTTCATCACTACCTTACTTGGATAGTTAAAAAACAAATTTAATGAAAAAATAATATATTTATAAAATCATTAAGATTCTATATTCATTAATAGTGTAAATATAATAGATTCATGAAATAGAAACATTTATTGAAAATAGAATAGTTATTACCCAAATATTTATTTTGAACATGGATTGTAAATAATTGTGAGATAAATAAATTAAAATAGAAATATATATTACGACATGTTAGGAAAAAAAATTATTTTTAATGAACCTGAATTTATTATATAGTAGGTTAGAGAACATATGAAGGAATTTGGGACTTGAGGTTGGGGTTTATGTGACAGTATCACTATTAATTAAGATTGTTTATGTTTTAATTTCAATTAGACTAATAGTATATATTTTCCCTATAAAAACTAAAATATATTCATCTACTATTTTTATTCATTGGGTTTTCTAGAATTATTTCCATTTACCCCCTCTTTGGAAGTAAAAAATAATTAATGAATATTTTTAAGAATAGCAGACCTTTTTTATTCTTTTTGGATAGGAATCATTGTCCACCAAAAACATGTTTTAAAAAAAATTATATAAATTTTATTATCTAATATTAAACTATTTTTAAATTTATTTTTATAATATCATTAATATTCATTGAATTTTTTTAAATAATCTTATTTTTCACTTTTCAAATTGGTAAATTTTTACTTTACAAAAGTTTGAAATGAATATTTTTTATATACTCCATGACATAAACAAATTTTAGTAATTTAATTTATTTGTTATGAATATTACTTTACATGTTTCAAAGTTGTTATCAAATAAAATTATAAATCTATTTTTCAATAATTTATTATTTATTAAAAGTTACAAAAATAAATTTATATTTCTTATGGTTTTTACAAAGAATATTTCAATGATTTTAAAAAATAGATTTCATATATATAAATATTCATTATGTATTTTTATGCATAATTAGAGATATAAAATTTTGATACCATACACATTCATTGTATGTATGGATTATGAAATTATTTTTTTAAGATGATTTCATGAAATTCATTTCTTTCACTTGGGTTGCTTATATTATGATGAAACCATGAATGTGTTTTTTTATCTTTTTCACAAATAGGTATATTTTTAATTACATGAATAGTTTTATGAAAATTATATATCCCTCCAATTAATTTTATAGATATTAATATCTAATGTGATAATATAAAAGAGAATGGTATTTGAACCTAATCCACTATGGGTCTTGGTCCACTTTGCTTATGGGAATGTTGAGTGAACCAAATCCACTATGGGACTCTATCCACTATATTAAAATCTACTTAGAAGATAATGGTTGATATGAATATGATTTTCTATAATTATTTGTATTCTAAAAGATTATTTCTTATTCTTATGTTATCCTCTCATAGCTCATGAGTGATTCTTAGAGATTGTTCACCCTTTTCAATCATATATCTCCTAATAATCTATATTTTTTATTTTCAAATGAAACTTTTAAATGCTCAGTGTAGACCCACAAAAAATACAACAAGATAAAAAGTCATAACCCTACACTAAAAGAACAAATAACCACACCCCAAATTTTTTATGATTTCAAATTCCAAATTTCAAAATGAAAAAAAAATAATCTCGATCCACGTGCTGGCCCACTTCATGTGCCTCATCAGTACCTACCACAATCCTTCATCATAGTCATCAATGAAAACCACTACTTGAGAATCTATATAATAATATCAATTCCAACCATATCATTTCTCCACTAACACCATCATCGCATTGATCCATCGTCGTCGACATCAACATCATGAGTCATCATCATTGGCCACTTCTCTGATAATCTTCACAAGCTGTGATCATCATCTTCAACTTTGATCCGCTACCACATCAATGTCTTTTTTCGGATATCCCACCAAAATGATGAATACCATCATCATTGGCTCCTCATATCATCACCAAATACCAAAACTATAAATCAAAATGAGAATCGTAGAGCATGAAATGTAGTAAAGAAGAATACCAGAAGATAAATTGGAACTGTGGCAGTAACTCAAAAAGAAACAGAAACAAGGGGAACTGGGAGTTTCAACCCTAAAGGAAGCATAGTTGTTTTGAAACCGTAATAAAATCCATGAATTAAACCATAAAAGGGGAGCTCTATGACCACCAAAACCTCCCGGCCCAAAACCCCTTGTTTCATAACACATGATTTATAGTATATGAATTTTTTGGTATGTTTTCAATTTTTTTGATAATGTTTGCATGAAATTATAATTAACTATATCTAATTTATGTTTATCTATTGATATAAACTTTTTGTATCATTAATTTTCATTTGAGTTCACCCTTTCTTATTTTTCAATATCCCCAGTTAATAAAGAAAGGTATTAATTATGATATTTCTAAGAAGGATACCATGTTAGAAGAACTATGTGTAATATATCTAATATTGTTTATAAATAAGTTTTTTTATATCTATTATATAATGACACTAATCCTTTATGGTTATCAAGTGTATATTAATATGATATTTATTGAAATTTCTTCTAAAGTTATGTCATATTTGTGTACATTATTATCATGTTTCCTCACTTACTTTATTTTATTAATAATTAACAACGGAGTTATTATCAGGCTAGCTCTGAAAAATAATGATGCACATTATTGACATGGGATGTATAATTAGTATTTTTATGTATTACTTTTTCAAAAGGTATTATTTTCTTTAGTTATTTTTAAATTTTTGAAGGTGAATTTCACATTCCATAAGTAATAAAAAAATTATCATCTTAACCTGGAATATGATATTTTATAATAATTTTGAAGATTGTATTGAATCTAAAAAATGGTTTCTACCATAGGGGATGAATTTTATACCATTAAAAGTATTTTTATATTTTTATGTAATTATTAAAATTAACCAAAAATATTTGACATATATTTTGGATATAATTTATTTTATTGATATAAAATAATTATTAAATTTTATATATTTAATTTAATCAAGGAATATATCCTTGGTATCCAATTGATTATAATGATTAATTTTAAAAAATATTATTTACAATTAATATTAAAATATTATTGAACGATTTTAGTATAAATTGTGATCAAATGACTTTTTCCTCTGAAATAAATCATTTTCTTTATTTTAACCCATTATGAAGATTAATGCCCACTCCGACATGAAGTTTTCATTAATTTCTATATGATATTCATATTGATTTTAACAATTTTTGGAGATCTTACCACTATAATTCTTGAATACTTCATGATAAAAAGATAGAATCAATTCCTTCTAGAGTTTAAGGTAGTGAGGTTTCTAAAAATGTTACAAAAATTTAAAAACAAAATTTTTGTATTATAGGAATGCTCAAGAGGTAGGTGCCTCTAAATCAATTTCTTTATACTCATTATGAATAAGAATATTCTTTCATTATCATATTGAGGTACTATATTATGATTTAATAATAGTTATGTATTGGGATTAAAGTGTTCAATAACTATATAGTGGTTCATATTTATATTGTTCCATTTTATGTTATTTGGTTAGTGAGGTAATCATGGTGGGAGGGAGAAACAATTAGTAGTGGGATAATGTGTATTCATTATTTATATTTATTTTAGACCCATGATGTTATTGATATACATTGATAATATATAATTTTACTAAGTATGTAAATGGATGGGAAATTATTTTTACTCTTATAATATGAGTGTTGATTTTTGGAATAATATTTCCACCATTTCAATCAGTTCCTCATTCCTTTTTCTTTATTTTATCAATATTGTGGATGGTTTGCATTTGATGAGTTCTTCATATAGTGAATATTCAGAAGGGGGTATGTAGATACCATTTCATTAGATTATTTATTTCCAAAAATTTTACATAAAATTTATAAATTTAGGTAGTATAACATTTATGTAGGTTATGGTGGATGTGTTGTGGTGATTACTCTATTTATGAGTTTATTCCATTTATTTGTAGATTGGGTTACAAAAGATTTTTTTCATGATTTTTTTAGGATTTATCGTATTCTAATTCCTATTATTTGTCATTAGTTTTTATTCTATATTTGTTTTTAAATGTGGTTCAGTTAGTAGGGAATCAATAGGATTCATATTTCTAAATCATTGTTCTTAAATTACATTTTCATTCATTTTCTCTCTATAATATAAGTATTCCCTGATAACTTTATCCTTTGAAATTAATTTGAGATGGGTTTATATGTAAGGTGGTTTGGTTATTTTAGGTTGTTTTGTGGTCTATTTTATCATTGATACATTAATGTTATGTGATTAAAAAAGGTATGTGTTGTGTACATAGATTAATTAACATAAACTTTTAAGGAAATATATGATTAATAGATATGGATATAGTTGAAATATTTATCAAAATTAAATTTAAATTTTAAATTTTTAATGTTTTATAAACTTACTATATATATATAGTGAAAATAGGGATAGATCTAACTGATTTAAAGCGATTTTCCAAAGTTTATGTCTTAGAAAAAAATACTAATTTAATTTATAATATAATGAAAATTTATAAGAAATAAATTCAATATTATTTCAATAGATATAAGAATGTAATTTTAATTTAATAACAAATTTAAACCTAAATTCTGTTTTTTAGTATTCAATCATTATTTATGGTCAATTTATTCGGTGGTAATTATATATTTCAATGATATGAGTGAGTCCTCATTCTGGTACTCACAGAACCATGGTAAAAAACTAAACCCATATATTAGTGTAAAATTTTTTCCAAAAAAATAAGATCACTAACCCTTATGAATATGATAAGAAATATAATGTAATGGAACTTTCTATTGACACTTTTTTTGATTTCCCCTCATAATAATCATCTTGTCTCAAAATATCAAATAGGGAATATTTTCTATTTTTATTCATATCACAATTTGATGCATAAATGATGAACTAAAACATTATAAAAAGTAATAAAATTAATATATAATAATATACATCATAAAAAATCAATAAAAATAAATATCATATCAAAAAAATATCTACATTGTATTTAAAAATCAATTTAAATTGAAAAAATAAAGCACCAATACTAAAAATATTCAATGATAATTCCATAATATAAAATGTTCATTTCTATAAAAACTTTTAATCTTCCTTGAATTAATATTTATGGAAACATAAAAAGATATAATAAATATATAACTGTGGTTAGAACCATTAAAAATTCATATTATTTCTTTCAATCACTTTAAAATCATGAAAATTTTTTATAACCAAATCGACAAGAAATCATGGTTAAAAAACATAGTTTTTCAAGTGAAATTATTAACAGTGAAATATTTTTTATTAAGGTGGAGTGAATGTATGGTTTTTAATAAATTTATTAAAAAATGTATGAAAAATAAATCTAGGAACTATATATATAAAAATGATTTCACAACATAAAAATATCTTGAAATAGTTTCCAAATTCATATTATAATTTAAATTGTTAAAATTTCACCAAAAAAGGTCAAAATAATTAAAAATTTAATTGGAGATTATATTCTTTCCAAATAAACCTAAATTCTCAATTTAAACATGATAAAGGATGAATTATATTGAATTTGAAACATTTTCACATGAAATTAAGACAAATAATGTCACACAAATTGGGTTCCTCAAACTCACCTACACATAAACTTTGTCATCCCTCAAGAAAATACCTAAATAATTTTCATTCGGTTTAAAAATAAATAATAAAAAATAAAAAAAACCCTATAAATTAGAAGTACATTAGGTAGTGTTAATATCCATAAATACATGTATATACCCTTTAAAATTTACCAACTCTCAAATTAATAAACCTATGTATATTTTAAGTTCTTTTCAAAAAAAACATGCATGTAAAATTTTTTATACTAAATATTTTACTATTCATTTCAAAAATCCTCCTTATCATACAAATTCTCTCATTCTATTGGGCAAGAAAATAAAATATTTCCTTAAAAAATTATTAAACACAACTTTTATATGTCACAATATATCAATAAATTATAACATTGAATCAAAAAATATGGTACTTATCATTTTTTATTCTTGATTCTATCATAAAGTTTATTTAGGTAACATATTAAAAAATTTACCAAATTTTTTAGTTACTAATTCAATTAATTACAAAAAAAATAAAGGGATTATGAATTTAATACAATGCATTAACCACATAAGTTATGTTAACAAAATACAAATAATATCTTCTTAAAATGTATTGTAAATAATTTAATTTAATGTATTACCTTAATTTAATCTATTCGACATAAATTACATAATTAAATCTTATATTTCAAATTGAAAAATATTTTTTAAATATTTTTCTATTGTAACACACCTAAAATAATGTCCCGCAAATAATACTCTATTTAAAAAATCAATATAATTAAAACATGATTTTTCTTATCATTTAAAAATATACAAGGGTAATATTTAAATCATTCCATGAAATGATCCACAAGTAAATTTTTCATAATTGAATGTAAAAGTGATATAGTTTAGGTGTGGAATATAATTGATCCACTAAATTACAAAAAATTATGTAAAATTTTAAAAGTATGATTATAAGGTGGGTATGAATATAAATATTATGATGAAATAATATTTTAAATTCCTATAGAGAAAGGGGAAAATATATTTAGTGAATAATACTCCCCTCACGGTTTCTCAAATTATTTCTCAAGTATCATATGAATGAATATCTATAAGTCTTCTTACATAATACATATATGTCTAAAAAATAAAACAAATTGTATAAAAACACAAGATCATTCATCATAGATATTCGAAAGTAATGATAATTTCTACATTATAATGACTGAATGTGAATGATATCTCCATATTTATATGAAAACATAATACTTAAAAGGCTAAAATAAGTGTCCCAATTGTGTATAAAATGTTTTATATTGAATATAACATATAATTCTGACACAATAGACATGAAAAATATGTACACCTTATGTTTTGGTGGTCATAGAGTTAAAATTTGATGTTTTTAGAGGGAATAAAAACACATGATTGAAATTATTGTCTCTCAAACATTGAAGGATGACCATACATAGAATATTTTTTGATAATGAGTAAAATAAGATTAGGTCCATAATATTTGTGACCAAGCTATGAGAAAATTCATTATTGTTTTCTTATGTAATGTAACATGCATGACGAATCACATATTTCCAAGAATCATGTAATATGACTATGCATTCATGTATGGGGTTCATATTTTTAGATTTTTAAAACCATTTTTAGCTTCATTTAACCATTACTAATTCCATTTTATAGCTTTTTATGGATTTAGGGTACCTTATGACTGTGTTTTTATTTTTAAAATATATTTGGAAAAATAGTTTATAATATTGAGTGGATAAAAAATAAATCAAAGGTTTTCTCTCTATATTCTCTATGATTCAAACCATTATTTCTTTCTAACCATCTATTTCTCAACCTTTATGTTGATTTTTTAAAAATACATGGATATATTATGATATAATTTTAGATATCAAATAATTAATTTATGAATAATGATATCATATTCTTGATACAATTTTTTTATAAACAAAATCATTACAGTTTACTTCAGATCTATGGTTTTATTGATGTTTGGATATTTTTAATTAATGTTAGTTGGATCCGATTTATTCCACTATGGATTATAATTTGTTAGTTTATAGTAGAGGTGTTTTGAAATTATTTTTATATATTTAATTATATACAATATTTTTGAAAAATTAATTTGATAAAAAATTGAACTTTTCTGGATTTATGAAAATCCTCAATTTTTAGATTAGTTTCTAATTCTATGGGATTTCGTTCAAAATGTGAATTTTTTAAAATGTGTTTTATAGTATGAAATTAATATGATTTTAATATATTTATTTTTATATAATTGTTTTAGATAACTGTATTTGAAATAAAAATGGTTTCATGGAATTTAAATTAATTTGGGTGTGATCAATGACTAGGAAGTATCAGTAATGGGTAGATTAGAAAAAATAGTTTCAGAAACACTTTGGATAGTGATGATTCTCTTTGGGTGTGTTCTATGAACCCAGATTGGTATTTGTGATATATATTTTATATTTATCTCATCTTTATGAGTTTCTATAACTAAATATGGATATGCTGATAAGGGTGGTCTAAGAAGGGTTACACTTATTTTGAGAAAATGTTTGAATGAATAACTTTCATATAATGAGTTGGATCTATTTAAAATTTTATGATAATGTTTTTATAATGTTATGAATGTTTTTATATAGTAATTATTACCTTGATTTATCCATTCATATATGTGAATTATGGGTGCGATAGAAGAAAATCATATTTTTTAATACTATATTAATCCCTACTTTCACACCTCTATGTGCGTGAAGATGAATTTTTTCAACACAGATGAATAGGTAATACTTCAAAGTTCATTTTTTATGGATCCTTTGATCCATGATCATGGTTGATGTGGTATTTCTCATATGTAAGTTATTGGAGGTATTTTACTATTCATGGTGGTCTGGAATTGTTATTTTAGTTGGTTATTCCTTGTTTGAAAAATATAATTTTTTTATAAACTATTTTGGAATTATAACTACATTAAAATTATTTTTGCTATATTTTCCTTTTATATTAATAAATTCATTTAATATCTTCATATATTATATATTTTTCAATTTTTTAGTGAAAAATTTGGAAAACAATTATATATTATCACATATATCTTATTTCATACACTGGTGATCAAGGATAATTCTTATGCATATGTATCGATCTGATCAGTTCCTTGGGGAATCTGTTTGTGTTATTAAAAATGGTATCAATGTGTTGTTTTAAAATTTGACTTTTATTATTAGGGATTAGGATTTTATGAATTAAATAGGAACCCATAAAAATATATAACTATTATCATTATAATTAGGATTGTGTTTTTAAGAACATTAGATAAGAAAAGTGATCATGAGATCCCTAATAGGATGTTTTTTAATTATATGTTTTAGGTATCTACATCCATAATGGTTTGAGATCTTTAGTGTGTTCATTTATCATGGAAAGCATGTATAGAAATAGAATATATCTTCATTGGATTTCAGTAATTGATTTCATTACATGGGATTTTTTATGAAAGTGATTTTTTTATAATAGTAAAACAATTTTTGTTTTGTAAGAAATTTTATTTAAATTTATGATTATTTAATACATGAAGAATGTCTTTTTGAGGTAATAAATCATTGAAAGGCGAACATGTATACTTATACATAAAAAAAGTTTTTATATTTTGAGTTTAAGACTCTTATATCTAGAGAAGAGGAAATTTTTTTAGTAACACATTTCATTTTTATCTTTTATGTTTATACATAGATTCCTCTACGTAAAGAGCCTAATATAGGAAAAGGAGACATGAACAATGAAAGTGAACTTGAACTGTTGAGTTCATTAGTCGAAGTAATTTCTGTTCTAGAAAATGATGTGGAACATATGTAATATAAGAAATCAAATTTATCTATGGAGTTTTAAATGAAGAATCCTCCTATGGATAGGTGTGATTTAATAGTATATAATGCCAAATATTTGTTTGAGAGGATCAACCAAACTTTCATATTCTTCAGACTCATGAAATTTTGAAGGTTGATCTCGCAGTATACATAATTAATATAGCAGTTTGTAATTTGTCTAAGAGTGTTGTGGATATCAATATATATAATGGTTTGAAATTGTTTACGTTTCATAATATATTTAATTAGAAGTTCT
Source organism: Viscum album (assembly GCA_963277665.1). Classification (NCBI taxonomy): domain Eukaryota; kingdom Viridiplantae; phylum Streptophyta; class Magnoliopsida; order Santalales; family Viscaceae; genus Viscum; species Viscum album. The sequence goes on from OY728152.1 coordinate 1,934,434,279, forward strand.
ATCCCGAGACATTTAAGAAGAGGAATAATTGGGAGTTCTTGTAGTTAAATTAGGGTACAATGATTCTTCTATAACATAATTCTTCATTTATGGAGCAGGTACATTTTACCCCAAAGATAATAATTTATAATAATCTTAATTAATAATGTGTTGAGATGATGTTTCCATTATAGATTTGATTTTGTAGGATTTTTATTAATTTAGATACCCATTTAGAGATGTCGAATAGATTAGATATGATAGAAATATATGTAATATCTATTTATAAAGGTGAGTTTAATTTTCTTCCATGGACAGAGGGAGGGAAGATAATTTCTAATGTAATAAATAGAAAATTGGATTGTTATTATCATAGAGGTTTTCATTAGAGATTTTCATTCTTTGATTCTTCTTAGGGAAAGAGATATCTGGGTAACTATTAATTCCTAAATTGGATGATAGAAAATACAAGAGGATGTTTTGAATTTGTTATCATAAAAATTGGATTTACATATTTTTTTATGTTTTGTAATTTTTTGGATATAATATTTACTAATTTAATGCAAAATATATATTTTTAGTTATTTTGAGAGAATAATTATAAAAAAATTCAAAGGAAAACAATTTTATAGTAGTTCAGATCCAAAAAATCCTACATTTACCATTCACACTATGACCTAAGAGTATATATATCCACTATAGATAATGTCCTTTTTTATGATTACACCTAACCAAGACATTTATAAATTGATAATCTTATAAAGGTCCTTTAACTACAATAACTATTTCAGGACTTTTGGTAATAGAGTAGTCCAAAACAAAACTAGTGTTTTTGTGGGATCATATAAAAAAATATTTTTACTAAAACTTTCATCACTAATATTTTAATCATGAAACAAGATCAATGAAAACCTATTTTAATAACATTTGGTCAGTTGGGTCAAAAAAAATACCTTTTAAGGGTGGTATAATCCATGATAGTGAATAATTTAGTGCATATAAATAACTAAGAAAATTATAGATAAAATGAACCCACTGGATAGATACATAAAAGAATGTTGTCGTACTAATGTTTTATCATCCATTTGTGAAATCTATGTTATGAATTATGGGAGATCCATATAATCATCTATAGGAAAATAAATGATAAAGCTCTAATATTTTTTTAAAAACAATACATAATTTTATAATAAAATCATGTAATGTTACTTTTTTACCTTTATATCCTACATGGAGTTTATTTATCCATTAATTAGATAGAAGTAATATTGACTATGTTTCTACATTGAGTATTAAGGCTTCGTGATAGATAAACCATAAATAATACACAGGTATTTTCTTCTTAAATACCTTGATATACTATGAAAACAAACCATGAAGAACACATTATCATAAGACTAATAAAGGACTAAATGATAAATTTAATTAATCAATCATCAGTTAATCAACATTAAATATCAGGGATAATTCCCATAAGTCGTCCATAATTACTCCCCTTTTTTATTCCATACGTATTCAAATTAAAATAAAATAACCTAAATAAATATTTCAATAGAACGAATAATAATATGGAAAATATATCTTTAGAAAAATTATAAGAGAAAAATGCATGACTTCACTATTGAGTCATACAGGAATTATAAATTATAAGAATTTATTATTCATACAATACATTAGAGTATTTTATAGGTATTTATATTTTTATGAATTTGAAATCTCAGTATGTATGCCTTTGATTTCATATGACTTCAATGAATTTTACATTAATTTGAAAACTAAATCACATATGTATTTATAAATATATGAATTATATAGAACAAGATGAATTCAATGGATTAATAAATTATATTTGGAGTATAAATTATAAAACTATAATGTGAAAAATTTTCAATTTTAATGAAATTGAACTTCAATAGACTTTTACATAGAACACCATGAAAATCAAAATAGAAACTTAAAAATAATAATAATAACAAATAATAATACGATGAAAAAAATTGAAATTCAATTTAACTTCATTTATTCAATAATAATTTCAATATTTTAAACATGGGTCAGAGGAAAATTATAGCATTTTAGTTATCAAATCCATATTAAGTGAAGTGGAGAAAATCCAGTCAATAATCTCCATTTTTGATAATTTAAAAAATAGATATAACTTAAAATAATTCTCACCCATTTGGAAATTATTAGCAATATATCAAGGTTTGAAATCATCTCACCCCCCCATTATAAGGATAACAGGTTTCCTCCTTTCTAAAATATTACATCTCCACCATTTTTTAAATTCAAAATAATTTTTTGGGAAATATATTTTCCAACATAAGTAAACATAAATTCATAGTAAAACATAATAGAAATTATAATGTTATAATAAATTAATAATAAAATTTTTAATTAGGAATTTAAGAATATTTTAACATGTATAATATGATTTTAGCATGAATATTGTGAAATATTAGTTCATGAATACGTCCTCTATATTAACCACTCAAGTATAATAGGTACTACTCTATACGGATAAATATAAAAAAAGAGAAAATTTTAGTAATCAAAATGAAAATTGTCTCCTCTAAAATTAATGAATTCTAAATATAGGTATCGACTCAATTCTTTGATTAGAAAATAAAATATTAAATGACCTCCTTAGTTAATGATTTTGTTTTATTGAGTAAATTTTTTTACTTTACAGAGAGTGTGTGAGATAATTTCAAATGATTTCTATAGAAAAAAAGTATAAATTTTCCCTATGTAAACACATTAAAAGACTCAAGGATCCAAAAAATATGATATGTGATGTCTAAATAATTTATAAAATATTAGAAATTAATTAAAAGTAACTAATATTTAAATAGTAAGATAGTAAAAAATAATTCAAACTGTATTATAAAAGTTCACTAGATATAAAGAAATTATGTATATTTTAGTGCATCCCAATAAACCATATTTTTTAAATAGTATATGAATGCATTTAATTCATAATAATAAACATACTTGTTCAAATATATATTGAAAATCATTAATGAAAAATCAATAGAATAATTTTTATATGAACACATCTAAAACATTTAAAAGTGTAAATACCATTACATTTACCATAAAAAATTATGTTTTTATAAATTTTGGGAAGTCTATCTTCAGAATAAAGAAAATTTCTATTTTTATTTTCTATTGACATTTTCTGTATCATCATAAACTAATATAAATTCTTACTTCAATAGTAAATTTAGATAATATTTAACTTAATCTCTTAAGATTAGTCTTAATCTTTCAATTTTTTTGGAAAAAAATCCTGATCATCATAAAAAAATATCTTCTGTACAAGAAGATTACATTTTCATCATTTTTTTAATTCATTGCATTTAGTGTTATCTTCCAAAAACACATTAAATTTATTTAATTCAACTGCATTATTTTCAAAAAACAATCCTCAAAATTTTCATTATCCTCCAAAACCTAATAAATTTCATAATCAACACTCTATAAATATTCAATTCCAATAGACATATTATTATTTTCTTTTTTAGCTTTATTATGAACCTTATTCAATATTTTATACATTGCATATACTTTTCTGAATCCTTCAAAATATTTATCACTATTTTCAATACATTCACTAATTTTGTTTTATTTTTATATAATTATAAGTGGAATTATAATTATTGTATGAAATAATTTCTTTGTTATAATTTTCCATTAAATATATATTTGTTTTTTATTAAAATATTCACCTAGATAACCTGAATAAAAAGATAGTGACATTGAGAAAAAAATATACAATGCAAAGAAAATGATCTCCTATTTATTTTTTACTTACATATATTGATTGAGATTATGAATCCATAGTCAGACTCCAACCATTAGTTAAATCCTTCTTATTTTCATTTTTTCACTTCTTCTTATCGGTTTCTTTTTTCATCCATATACATTCAAATTGGATTGTTTCTTCAATTTTTATATTAAAAACCAATAATTTACGAATTAATATTATCATTACTTATAATATTATTATTTTTCTTATTTTTCATTGATTTGTATCACTTTACCATTTATTTATGATCCCTTTTACAAACTTTAATAATTAAATCATATCAACACTTTTTTTAGAAGAAGATCCTGAATAGTCACTAGAATTGTTAGAAGATACAATTCTTGATTCAAAAGAAACTAACTTATTATTATAATGATATTTATTATCTATATTATTCTGGTCAATCTCATTTTAAATTACTAATATAATTATCTCATCAACATTATATTCATTAAAATCATTTCCTTCCTCAATTTCTTCCTTCTTATAATAACATATACTTGGTAAAGAATGTAGGGTTCTTTCAATCGAAACACAATTCTTCAAGGATTCACCAAGGGAATACTTGTTGTTACCGATTTTTGAAAACATTTTATAAATTTCAAAAACACTAATGATCTAAAATTAGAAAAATCAATAAAAAATTTGTAAAAATCATGTTTAGTTCATTTTAATTTTTAGTTCCAAGATTATTGAATTTTAAATTCCACTAAACGTTTTAGGTGGTCTTAAAAGAATAAATATGACATTAATACATTTCTACTAAAAAATAAATATAGATAATTCATTAATTTTTAATTCAAAACATATTTAGTAGAATCATTACAAACTAATGTGTCAATGAAAATATCCAATATCTTATCTAGTTTAGACATGATTTTCCAATATTAAATAAATATATTTTCCAAAAATACCTCAATTTTTTCTTTATAATATCCATAATCACTACCATTTAAATTAGGTGTTCTCAAAGGAATCAAAATTTCAAACACATTGCTTCAATAGTTGGAAATAAATCATTCTCTTATTCTTCTTAAATAATAAGCTATATGTTAGTGCATAAAAAATATATAATAAAATAAATCACATCACTTATATATTTTCCTAACAAGATCCTTCTATGATACTAATTAATAGGTAAAAACTAGGAGTAAGGGAAAGAAAGTAGGGTTTGGATTGTGAATATTATTAATAATAGTTACATAAAATTATATTGATTTATTTAGTGAAGTAATATATTTAATAATAGATTCAAAAATGTTTATATTTGTTTAGTGTTAGATAGTAAGTAGAAATGTTATTATGAACAAAATAATGTTATAGTAATTAGAATCCAAATGGCCATAGACATACTTTTCACACTATAAACTATAAGTTTAGATATACAATATATACATTGGAATTGTATAGGTTTAATCCAAACCTAGAATTTTACAAAGGGAGTACTCTTAACCAAGTCTTTTAACAAGGGAAAAATTAACCAATAAATTTTATTAACAAATCATTTCCAAAGATAACTAGTCTTTTTGTAAGATAATACTCAACCCATGATTTTACAACAACAATCATCCCCAAGATAATTAAATTTCAACATGAGCAATCAAAACCTGCTTTGATTCCATTGGCAAGTTAGGAAAACACAACGATAACATTAATGGGTGGTATAACCTGTGAAAATTTAGAGTGTAGCCTAGAAAACTACATAGAATAAATATAGAAATTATAAACATGGATTAAAGATGTAAATAAAAATTTGAACAATTGAAAGATCCACATAGACCTTAAATGAATCTGAATGATGAAGTGTGGTAAATCTGGAAATGCCTCAAAAAATAATGAAATGATAAAACTCTAGTGTTATTGATTGAACTCTATATTTTTTTTTATAAAATATATTCATATTAAATTATCACATTCATAACTGGAATGATTTTTCTTTTGAATTTTAATAGATAAAAATATAAACGTCTATCTTCTTCCTTTGATTCTAAATTAATCATTAAAACCCCAAGAAAATCACATTCTCTTCCATAATAAATCCTTCAATATTGTAAAAACCCACACTAAACACAATATCATTACATTAGTAAATGATTAAACAATAAATATTTTCATTTAATCATACACTAATGAGGATTATATCTTATGGATAATTCACATAAGACATAAAAAAATTAACATTTTTACTATTCCATTCATATTCAAATTCAAATAAAATAAGATTAATAAATATCTAATTAAAATAGAAAATAATCAATAAATTCATATCTAGAAATGATCTAAGAGAAAGTTTATGAATGGACTATTGAGTCACAAAAAAATAATTTTTAAGACCTTATTTCTCATGTAAGTCATTGAAGTATTTCTTAAGTCTTTATATTACAAAATAACATGAAAGATCATCATATATAACTTTTATCTTATTTGAATTCAATGAATTTTTAATGCATTTGGAAACCACAAAGAATATTACTTTATAAAAGTATGACTTATATAGAAACATAATAATTCTACAATGTATCAACTTAAATTATTTTTATGAATTTTCAAACACATGAATTTAATTTTCTTTTTTTCTCTAAATTGAAATTCATAAGACTTTTAGATATAAATTCTAGAAAATATTATTTTAAAAGAATATTTAAAATAATAATAAACACACATTATAATATGAATATGAATAACTGATCAATAAATTCAATTACAATCAATTTCATCAATGAGTAGTGTAATCTTAAAAACTCTTGTAAAAGAAAATAATTATAATTTATTGACTATCAAAACATAATTAAGTGGAGTGGAAAGGAGACACTGATTCGATGCTACCTATATAATATTAAAAACATTAAAAATTATCCTAATGACCATAGGTAATATCCTTAGTGTAGAAATCATAGATATATATAGACATTTTTAATTATTTTTATTGTGATTTTATTATTAGTGGATCTATTGTATTATATATATAGAGGATACACATACATGAGTTAATGAAATCTAGAGTTAAGTTGTAGGTAAGGACTAATGGTAATCATCAATATGTCCAAAGTCAAAAAAAATAGGTAAATATATTTAATTCATATTATACCACCTCTAAAGTTTACTTCAAACACATATGAGTTTGATAGTAAACTCATCCCAATAATTCAACTCATATATTACCTCATCATTAAAAACTCTATAGTAAAATCGTAGGCTCGTATAAGTCTAAAAGTAATGTCTCGAGATTCATGGAGAAAATATATTGGAATCTTGACACATTATGACCATTAAATATATGTTTGATGCATATACCACAACTAATAGTCAAACTAGTTTAATCAAACTCTTACAATACTACAATATGAGACTCTTATTGTCAAATTATTCTAAGTTGAATCTTGATTTTGACTTCCTGATTTTAATGTGGATCATGCACCATACACATATTGAGTATGACCTATGACTGTGATAGGTACCATATATTTTTTTAATAATGGTATCTTCTATATTTGATAGAGATGCACCTCATTCATTCATATACCCATGATTAGTATAAAATATCACTTTTCATGTTGAGTATATATACTTGAAATGTCCCTTAGTATTGGTGCAACCACATGTGGGAGGGGGTCAATTAGGAATTCACTAGTTTTTAATAATTACAAAATATTCTTAAAATATTTAACTCCTTTGGTAATTAACCACTAATTCCAGTTGATATATTTGGATATATTTTATGTTTAACTAATCTATTATCCCACATCTAATGAAAGTAATCCAATGAACAAAATAACATGATATTTTGAAGGTTCGGACAGAAATACATACTTCTTTCCTTGATTGGTTATACTCTACAATCAAGGATTATCTACTCTAATCAGATGATGAATACAAAGGTTGGTTCTTCCCAAAGTTAAACATTATTTCACCCAACCAATAATTTCTTGTTTCTTATTGGATTTATCTTCTATGTAACACACTATACTGCTTCAACATTTTTTAATTGTAGTCACAATGCACCAATATAAACTCCCTATATACCATGAGTTGTATAGGTTTTATGGCTTCATGTAATGTATATAAAAGTGTTTCCTTTCTCCTCATTCTTATAAGTCTATCACTAGGTCTGCATGGTATGATTTTTCATAAACATGACAAGTCTTCTTATTCTTAACATAAGATTATAAAATTCTTCCACATATTTAACATTAGTACATGTACCTTAGTCTTCGTTCTAGATCATCTTTGAAAATATTTTAAAGAAATACTCACTAGGATTTTTTCACCTCAAACTGTACTCATGTGATATCTATGAATTTATCTTCTACACCAAACTATTAAAGGGTTAACACTAGGAATAAGAACACGTAGAACGTATTTGGTATCTTATTATGCTATTCATGTCTTAGTTTCATATCACTTCATTTGATCTCAAAAATGATTATAGGATTCATCATTCCTTCATCATTGATACCATTCAATCATCTCTTCATTTATATATAAAATAATCCTTATTATTATTCTTTGAGATTACTCTATTTCACCTTCACATGACTACAACTTTGGGTTTTAACAACTCTAACCCATCTTTCTCTCTCGTTCATTTTCTTTTTATATGTAGTATACCGAGTGATTAATTTTTTATAATTATAATGTAGAACGTACTTAAAATATTTTTTCACTATGATCTTCAATTTCTTTTTCTTCATTTATTTCATATGTGGGTGTTCCCACAATCTTGATGTTCTATTTTCCTATAAAAAATTTTCCCTGTTAAAACACTTTGAAAACCCTTTCCTTTTTCAATATCATTAATCTCAATAGAATGCATATACCCTCATAAATACTTTAAGTGGTAATGAGATCTTGTTCTATTATTTAAAAACTATTCATTAAAATCCTAAAATCATTAGATATTAATAGTTATTATATTTAAATCATACATTATCATCATTTTTATCTCAGTTATTTCTTCTTCTACTCAATAAATTACCTCAAATTCAACAGCTAATAATCTATTTATTTCAATATTTTTTAATATAGAATCTTCTCTTTACATAATCTATCAGATTTGAAGAACCCTCTGAAGTATTAATTCCTTTAAAGCAATTCAATTCACATAAATAATGATCCATTTAAAATATTCTCATTTGAAAATCCTTAATTGATAGAACAATGATCTCCTCTATTTCTTATCTTATTCATCTTCATCAAATCCATCATGGATCATGGCTATTTGAGGATTCATAATGTTTTAATCTTGATTGATGATCTCATATATCATCTCATATGATCCTAATATAGATAATCAATTTCCAAATTTTCTATAATTTTAGTTTTTCAAAAGTCTATATAACTCATATGATCAATGAATTCATTCACCTATGTCATTCGACTAATAAAATTAATATGATCATTGAAGTTATAAAAACTACCCTATGGGTGAATATTCTTTATATGAATTCAAAATCCAATAGTCTCTATATCTAGCACTAGATAATATAGTTACTTCCAATCAAAAAATTTATGATAAAGTATGATGTTAGAACTCAATTTCATACAGTCAACTCAATGTATTATTATTAAGTCATACGATCTATAAATTTTATTTTCGATAACTTCAAAAGTCACATTTTGATATCGTTTTTTGAAGGATGATGCTCCATTAGGAATTAAGCTAATATTATATGATGTTATATACTCTTAAACTCATGATAATTTAATGTCTAGTGGTTATTAAAATTCTGATGCTGGTAAATGTATATATCCAAGTCATAAAACTAGGAATAGTAATATGGTCAATTAGAAAATTCATATTATTTTTTACATTTCAATTTTCTATCCTAAACTCAAAATTCATTTAAATGACTTTTTTTCTTCATCCATGGAACTCTATCCTTTCCAAATCACTTCAAATATTCTTTAATCGGCTTCAAATAAATATGTGTATTATTAAAATTATTCTAATGAAATTTATCTTTTTCAAATTACCATTGGAACATGTGATTGTAAACTCTAAGTGTCTCAAATAAACCTCACTGCCTTCAAAATCCCATGCTTACTTCAATAATCAACCAAGGATATTTTACCACTAATGTCAACAACCAATATGAAAAGTATTACAAGGATGTATTCTCCACAATTATATCGACCTTCGTACAACTCCTTAAATTTTTTTAAATATTTTTAATGATAATTGTAATAGATTTATAGTTTATGGTTTAGTAACCAGATTATTATTTATTATTTATTTCATTAAATTATTTAATAAAAGGTTTTAACATCATTGAATAATTTCTTAAATATAATGATGTGATAAATAAATATTCTGATGTATTCCTTATATATTTTTAAAAAATTGTATCATCCCATAATCCTTCATAGTGTAGAGTTTCTTAATATTCAAAAAAACTTGTCTGTTAACTCCTTGAAGATCAGAGAAAAAATATTTTGATGTAATAAATAAAAACTATAAGTTTTATTACCCGGTATTTTTAGTTTATAGCAACTTCCATCTATATCCATTACCCATATTTCATGGGAATCACCTTTACTATTTAAGTAATGGGTGCATACTCAATCCATCACATAACTCACCACACATCTACTGGTGTGTTTTCTGAAAACCATGGATAATAAATAAAACCAAACACATCCATTGGAACATAAATCTCCCCTTTTTTAAATTTTCAATAATACGTAATTGTTTCACTCACAATACATGTTAATAGGAGTTCAATTTTCTTCTCCTCCTAAAAGAAGATAAATAGAAATGTGAAAATTATTTTATATCACAATGGTTTAGAAAATATATAATAGGGGAGGAATAATTTGGGAAATTATTTATCCCATTTACTCATATAGTTTTAATATCATCTCCTCTATAATTATCTTTAATTTTCTTATGAGAAGAATGTAACCACGTATTTCTTATCAATGAGCCTTAAGTAAGCCATCCCTTGGTCAAAGTGGGATAGGACAATGTAAAAAACAAGAGTAAATTTTCCAAAGAATCAAACATATAAAGTAAATTGTAAATATATGGTACCAAATTTTATTTTCTTCACATAGGGGATGCATAATCAAATTTTGTAATAGATTTGTAAACATACACTTAACAATATAGAGTACATCAAAAAAATTCAAGTCAATATTGTTTATTACCTATTTTATAGACAATCACTCCCCCTTAATTATTATAAAAAATATAAACCATAATATATATTGGAGAGTGTGTATCATACATAATCCTTCATCATTTGTAAAGCTATCTAGATTATAGTTTAATGTGAAAGAAACAAATCACTATAGCCAAGACTTATTAAATACCTCACCCTAAAGGGATTTATTATATAATTCACAACTAGGGTTAATTTTTTCAAAGAATATTCTCCCATCAGTTATGATACTAATAAAATAATTATACCAAATTGAAAATGAATTGCAGAGGAAATTTCATTGCACAGTGGTGGAATAACTCTCTTTTAGTTTCACCTTTAATTCCCTCTTCAAAAAAATTCAAAAAATGTGATAAAAATGTGAGTATTAAATTATTATTTAGTTGTAGATTAAGGGATAAATCATATTTCTAAACCAAATATATTATTTCCTATCATCTATAATTTTTATTATCTTCTTCATTCTTACTTCTTTCATCACATTTTTAATAAATTTATCTTAATGAATCATGATTTACTTCATGTTTTTTGATTTCTTCTTGGTTGAAAATGTTATTTCACTTGTGTCAGCATATAAATTTTACCTTCATCAACCAAATATAACATTTTAACCTTCACCAATAGATAAAGAAATATTTTAAAATAAACTTTAGAAACATTATTTTATTTCTTTTTTAGTGCGAACTTCATATTTATGAAAATAATTTTTTTAACATGATTCCACTGATTATTTCCATTTTTCTTTTTTATGTTACTTTACAATGGGAATCCATGTCATGATATTTTATGGAATGTGATATTACTTGATACACTTTACACATAAAACTTCATATTTTAAGTTTCCTTTTTCAGTCTCCCTTTCAAACAAATTATCTATGATATCTTTAATTATTTTAATCTTCGTGTGCATCTCCTTGGTTGACTTCTAGTTTGTTTCCAACTTTAATTGATTTTAATTATTATTTATGGAGTTTTATAAAAATATATAATGTGGTATTTTTAAAAAAATAGAATAATATTTTCTTCTCCAATGTGACATATTTATCATCATTCATTATTAACTCTATGGGACAGTCTTCCGCAACTACCACCATCACATTTTTTGTTCCTAATGATGACTTTTATTTCATTACTGCCTATTGGTTCTTGTATTTTGCATTCCACTACACATTTATATAGGGGTTTTTAGGGTCTTGAACACACTAACATTAACTATAAATTTTTCTTTATAGGTTTAGATACTATTATAAGTTAATAAGGATCTGAAATATATTTTTCACTGATAGATTCTTTCCATCATGTGAATTCTATCTTGTATGTTTCTTATTTATTTCTGTTTTTATAAACCTTATTTATATCCTTATACCACTTATATAATATGAAACAATATTAAAATAATTATTGTACAAATTTATTAACCTCCTACAACACCATAAATAACAAACAAATCTCTTTATCTACTCACTAATGGAAAAATACATATATTTTAATTGGTTTTGTTTATGATTGAATTAAAAAATGGTATTTGTTTAGAGAAATTCTAACCATAAATATTATATTATCCACCATTTATTATATTGTGTATTTGTAAAAAATTCCTACAAAATGTGTCCATCAATGTGATTTTTTTTGTATAATAATATTCAAAACATATTTTCTACATATAGCTTTATCAGAACATTAAAATACCTTTCTTCATGAAGATTTTGTGGATGTTTCTAAACAATCTATCAAGAATATATTTATTTAAATTTTATAATTCTTAAAACCAAGACTAGTATCTAAATTACATGAGGCATCCACTCTTATTTCTGTAGATTGGGAGGATTCATGTTGCAAAACTTCTCGATTTCACATAATTTCCTCAAAAACTACTAACATCATGTTCAATATATATTTCTCCACCTAAATTTATTTCATCATGAATTTAAAATAACAATAAATCTTATAATCTTATTCATCATGCATACTAATTCTCTATTAAAGTGAACTATAATTTTTATAATTATTTTTACCTTCAAATATTGTTGTGCATCTGTGACATTCACATTAAATTTGTGTATATTTTCTAATTCTTGGAATACCATAGATATAGAATATCTAAACACATTCTTCTAAAAATATATTCCTTTCAATTTTACCTAAATAAAAAAAATATTTTCATTGTAAATTGAAACATTTTATCCCTGTGGATTCTAAACTATTTATCTAATTTATCTTACATTACATTAACCTCTTTCTCAAGATACGACTTCTCATCGAATATTCGGCTAATTTTTATCAGTATGAATGTTAAAAATCCAATGAGAACTATTCCCAATATACTCATTAATTTAAACATTAAAATAACTAAGTGATTTATCATTTATAAGATTCTAAAATTATATACATCTTGGACTAGATTCATCTAAGTAATCTTACTCACAATGCATAAATGAACACATTCCATTATATATATATATTCATATAGTGGGTGACCTTTCATATTATTTTATATTTTCCTAATTTTCTTATCCTTTTTCAACATCTTTGTTTTTAGCATATTAAAATATAATTCACTATATTTAGAAATAGAAGTAAAATAAATTCTTCCATCTAAGGTTGTTTAGATCTCTCTTTAATGGTGAAATCACATATACACTTACTGTATTCATGTGAAAGTTAGATCACACCAACGGTAATCTCATTTGATACCACATTAAATTCCTATTATGATTTATGGAGACACCTTAGAGGGGGACAAAATTAAATCAGATATTAACATATGTTTACTAATTACCAAATCTTATTTTCAAATTTAACCCCCTTCGGTTATATTCCTATGCTATCTATTAACAATGTTACATCAATTTTATGTTTAAAAAAGTAATCATGCCACATATAAGGAAAGTAAACAAAATAAATAGAGTGCATAATATTTACAATATTTTACCTGAAAGACAACCACCTTTATTTGATTATTTATTCATCCCATGAAATTATTCTAAAATATAATCATAATATTTCAATTATTATTATACAGAAGACCCTATAATAGTAGGAAAACACTATAACTAAACTATCACACAGTCTTCAATCTAAAGATCCTTTATTCATAATTATATTTAAATGTTCAATTTATCAATGTTATAATATTATTTTAAGGAAATAAATTTTTTTAAAAAAATCTTCATATAGATATTAGTATAAGATAAAATTTAATGATTTTTCTATAAATGGGTTTTATGTGTACAAATAGTAAAACTAATTTTTCCAACACAAATTTATATCATTTGAAAAAATGGAAATTAAATTTTCAATAAGTGGGTTCAAATATAGTTAATGTTACAATCTTATTTCTAATCATTTAAACTAAACTACTCAATATTAAAATTAAATACTAGAGTAAAAGATAATTGGTTGTTTTCAAAGAATTAACTTTATTAGAGTTATATAATTTCTATCTAAAACAATTAAATTAATTAAAATTAAAATATGACTATAATATTAAATTGAAACAACTAAATAAATGAAAAATAAATCATTCAAATAATAATTATTTGTAAATAATAATAATAATACATAATATATAAAAAAGTATTTTCCTATAAAATCTAGTTTTCCTATATCTTATTTTTTAATTTAATAAATCCTTTTCTTGTATTTATAAAGTTAATTGGGTTAAATGGATAAAAAATCAAGATTCATCATATATAAATTTGGTAATAAGTGTTTTATAATATTTTCATTAATAAAACTATTATCATGGTTAATTTTTACTCAAGATTAATAAAGGTAAAATGGGTAAATAAGGAAACTCAAATTTTTAAAAATTAAAAGACCCAAAAACCTTATAGAAAGGATTTTTAGTCATAAAAATGATATACACATTTATCTTCTACCATTTATCCACTTAATTATCTTAAATCACCAACCCCAAAAAACCCATTTGATTTCATTCATACCCCTTACCTAACTTATTTTCCATTATGGAAAACCTTTTTCAACTATAAGTTGGGAATATCACCACCTAATAAATACCACTCTAAAAATTAGGTTTTCTATTGAAAATTTGGCCCAATTAATTCCCAAAAAAATAAAATTTTATTTCTCTTAGGATTCTACTCAGATGATATTACTTTAATCCATTTATTTCTAATGAATCCTCTATGAGGAACCCAAAGTGTTCAACATAATTCAGTATTTTAACTAATGCCATTTAAATTCATCTTCTAATTTAAAATTTTTTTCTCAAAATATTTTTTCCACTTATTTATTATTTATGGTAAAATAATTTTTTTATATTTTTAAAAAATAACACTAAAAACCTTCCCCCCTTCCCTAATCAAAAATGAATCTATCATTCATGCATTGTGAGAACGACCACCTCTATGACTTGATATGTTTTATTTCACATCAGTACCATAAAAGAATATATATGAGGGTGGTATTAATGGAAAAATGTATAAGAACCCAAGTTTTTAGAAATGGGTCAAATCCCGACCCTGTTTAAACTTTTTGACTGGTTTTTGAGAAGTCTGGAAAATCTAGGTAGTTTGTGAGAATTTCTAGATTACACGCTGTTTACATTAAGTACACGTCGTGAATGAGTTACCCGAGTGACCGGCCATGTTCTTGTCGAGTACATGCTGTGTGAAGACCGTGTAGAAGTTTCTTACTACACAGCTTGTATTTATAGACACGTCGTGTATCCCTTACCTGTGCGAGGCCAAGTACATGTCATGTGGTGCCCATGTGTAAATTTCAATCTACACAGCGTGTAGCCTTCCTTGACACGTTGTGTACCTTTGTACCGTGTAGCAGCCAAGACCCTGACCGTGTGTTGACCGTGTACACGGTCCAAGCCGTGTGTTGGACTCCGCTTAAGTCGGAGTATGGAAACACAACTACACGGCGTGTACTTTGGAAATACACACTGTGTAATTTTATTTTTATTTGACAGTTCGAGATGCCATCGCGTATTATTTCCAGAACACCATTCTTCCTCTCCTTTGGACAAATAGTTCGTCCAAGAAACCCTGAAAACTCATACCCTCCCAGAATCTCCATACGACCTCAGTTCTTTGATCCGTCGGTCGCAGCGAGACCGCATCGGAAAGACTAACCCCACGCACCCTTCATCATCTTTCATCCCTCACCTATTCCTTCGCAGATTCCATCCGAACGAAATTACCGGATTTGATGGAAACATAGATCTATCGCGATTCATTCCGATTAAGAGGCTGAAATCAAATGAGTGTCATCGTACGAGTACGAGGTGGGTGGTGCATACCTTCTTTCGTGTTTTCGTAGACAATTTGGGGTTGCGACCTCCGGGCGTGACGTCGGGTGTTGAGTAAAACCCTGTTTATTTATTGTTAATTAATTATATACATTTTGGGATGCCTCTGGTTATTCCCTGAGCCTTGTTGTGCTTGAGGAAGGCCTGGTGAGAGGTCATGGCTCATTTGGGGCAATTCGGTCAGGGGTGCCAAAATATGTATGTTTTAGACCAGTATTTAAACTGCTAATATTAGACTGCTTTTGTCGCTGTTGGATTAAACTGATGTGTTTGACTTGTTAAAGCATGCTAGTAATTGTTTAAGGTATTCAAGACCTTAGGTGCTGGTATGGATTGGTGTATGTTAGTGCAATTAATTGGTTAGTAATTTCCTGTTTCAAGTAATTCTTGGGTATAGTTATGAAATGTGTGATATTATCTATGTTGAATTTCTCGTTGTGTAGGGAGTGTCCTGGATATTTGTTGAGTGATGAGGATCATAGGATGGGGCTTTGGCTCGGGTTACGTTGGGTGGTTGCTATCATGGGATTTGGGCGTCATGGACGTCAGTTGAGGTAGTTGGACTGTCAGGTTGGGCTTGGCCTGGGTTACTTGGATGGGGAGGCCATCAGACTTGAGAGATAGGTTTGCAGGGACATGAGGTGTCAGAGGTGTTGTGGCTTGGGACATAATGACGTGATTACCACTCATATGATACTTTTGAGTAGTGTGCACACAGATAGACTCCCAGATGAGGTGGTACGGACACTCGCTGGGTAGAGGCCCCCGATAGTTGCGGTTAGGTATTTTGTGGTTTGGGGGTTTTTTCCATAGGAAGCCACGTGGAAGGTGAGGAGCCTTCGGGAGACAGCTTTGAGGCGGTCAGGTTGGGGGCAGAGGCTCTCTATGATTTGAGGTCATACATCGTTGTCCCTCCGGTTATCTTTCGAGGACAGGTATTGCGGTTCCTCTGAATGTTGTGTCTTGGGTAGGTTGAGCTTTCAAGATGGGTTACGATGGTTGGGCGTGCCTTATGGATGACGGTACTTAAGACACATGGTGTTAGGTGGCATGAGGTGTCGGGCTACAGATCAGACTTTCCGACGTTGGCTGAAGCAGGTGACACTTCCTGGTGGCTGCTGAGCACCAGTGAAGTCTTTGTTTACTTTGTGGCATTGCGTTGTTTACTATTTTTCTTATATAAGCATGTCTGTCTAAACACTTATATTAGGTACGCACCACTGGGTGGTGTCCTATGGAGACTTGTCTCACACCCTACACGGGACCTTCAGGACACATGTAGACTTTATTAAATAGCGTGCAGGTAGAGGGTCGGCCTCAAGAGCTGGACATTAGTACTATTGACATGGAGACTGGCATAGACCTTGAGGTCGTTCCATACTGGAGTAACTTGTTTAGTATTCTTTTTCAAGCATCATCATGTTTACTTTATATTATAGATACTGCTGATTATCCATTGGCACCATTATATATATATTTATATATATATTGATTTGTATGACTTGATTGGATGCATGCTTGGTTGTTTTAGCAGTTATTGCAGTTTATTGCTGGCATGATGTTCTGTTTACTTTCCGTTGCTGTTGTTTCTATATTGCTTCCACTGGTTATTGTTATTGAATGTGCTTCTACTATGCGGGTCTGGATCGAGTCTGCTGAGTTATTTGTTTCCGCTGCATATTTTAGATTATTACTTGGACCAGTACCTTTAATTCCTCCGAGAGGGTATATCCTCCCCATTATACCTATTCAGACCCTCGCTGCAAGTTGGCAGCCTTTGGCGTTCAGGGGAGGTGTGCTTATGGTAGTAACACCTGACATGTTCGGCACTGTTCGGTGGCTGGCTAGGTCCGGGTCGTTTCAAATTTTTTTTTATTAAGATATCATTAAATTATAGGTATGAAAAAATTAATAACCTAATAATTATATGGTCAAAAAACAATCATCATTAATTTAATCATTTCAAATAAGAATACTATGAGTGTAATATTTTATTAAAATTATGTAATGTTTTCATATACTTTTATTCTTAATATAATTTTTTAAAAGTATAATATATCACACTAATAACAAGTAAATAATATCATTATTCTTCTGGTATAATGATATTAAAACAAAAACACCACATAATAATTCGTTAAATTAGGGTATGTTCATGTTTGGGTCATTTAAACCACCTAAATAGACAATAATAAGAATTTATATCATGAATGAATATGGGAAAATTAGTAATTTTATAATAAAATATAAATGTCCGAATAATTATTTTTTATTCTAGATATGTTATATCAATATTTAATTCATCAATTAAGAAAACACCCTTTCATCGATAATAATCTATGAAACATGCTTTATATTAATTTAATCATCACAGATAAAGAAAAAACACTCAATGATGGATTTTAAAACATAATAAATAATTAAAATTTATTCTCAATAGTAAAATTAATGACCTATTAATGATTAAATGTTTAATAATAAAGAATAAAAACACCATTATTACTAAAATAATACAAAAAATGAAACCTATAGACACCTGATTTGAAAAAACGGTAGAATTCAAATTGAGAATAACTATTTACAATGAGTATAAATGAATATGGATATGATTAATGTTATTAAATTTTTCATTAAGATAGATGTGTTTTTTATACATGTCATTAATCCACCTTTTTGGAAGTCGAGACAGGATGCAAGGGCTTTCTAAATCAAATTCCTCTCTTGGGACCAGTTTTGTATTATTCACCTAATATCCCTTATGTGAGTAATATACTGATTATTTTAGATGATATATCATTAACTAAAAATCATCATGGTGTATTAATATTAAATCAAATTATTCTCTTCTATGAGGTTTTTATTGAATTTCTACCCAATCCGTAAGTTGGGTTTTGTTGTCTCAATTTCCATTCTTTAGGACTCATGTTATATTCACCACCTATTTCCTTTTTCCTAGATCATACATTAACATGATTTTTTTTTACCATGTTTCTCATTATATTTAATGATTTTCCATATCTATATTATTCTTCCTCTCTCACATTCCTTTGATTAAAGAGACACAAAAACAATTTGAAAACTCAATCTCTTCATTGGGGGGAAACCCAGCCTCTGTTTTGGTAAAGTAAATGTGTGTGTAGTTTTCATGAAAATAAACCCCTATCTCAATATGATACTTTAGATGTGGTTGTGGCATACATACACCAAGGTGTAATTTTTTAAAAGGGTTGGTTGATCTTTGATTCAATAATCACTCTGATAAATTAAGAAAGAGGATAATACTGCACACTTGGATAGACACATCTGAGGGATATGCTTTGGAATATTCACATGTTCCTTATAAAAAATGAAAAATTATTTTTCCTACCATTACCTGGGTCTCCTACCAATGAAAACTATTGAATAAAATTATTGACTTCCATGTATAAACCAACACATTTAAGTTACCCTCTGCCTAATATATTATTGATAAGGGTACTTCCTATTACATTTATGATACCTTATATTTTTCAAGTTAATCAAGGGATGTTCTCCCATAAATCCAAACTATATTATTGAATAAGGAAGTATTTAGTTTTAATATTTCTCATGATACATATAGATATGTTTTATTGAGTAAGAGTTTCCATTGAGAATTTTATGAAAGTTCTTGATGAATCTTATGGTGGATGTATGAAACTTAATTAGGTTATGTGATGACCCAAAATTAATGAGCCCCTCAATATATCAATAGGCCTCATGAGAGAATATGTTTTGGGTTTTGTTGTATACTTAATCCAGTAATATGATAAATTATTTTCATAAGGCCTCAAAATCATGTTTTGATGTCTTGGATTATGTGTTCCATTAGTATGTGATAAATTATTATGTGTTTCCATTATTAATTTATTATCATGGCTATAGAATGGACAAATTTTTAGTTTATTATTTCATTATTGTATTTATTTATTCATTAAATGTCACTTATACAACATTATGTTATCAAATCCTCTATTGTATGCTACCCCGTACTGAGCTTCTGAGCTCACCCTTATTTGCTTTCCTTTCCATAGGATGCCCAAAGGAGGACTATATCTTGTTTTCATAGATATTATATAGGTGATAATAATTCTATAATAAAATTTTAATGTATTCTCTTGTGTTTTGAAATGTAATGTATGTATGTATCTCGTCTTCCAATACTGATGTATTGTTGGATCATTTGGGAACTCTGGTATCCTACACCAATAATGTAATATAATTACTTTATCTATGTTTCTGGAATCTAAGACGTTATTTTTTGTATCAATGGATATTTTGTGGGAACCATGGGGATTTGATTTAATGTAACCATGTGAGATAGCACAACTAAAATAAAAACCCATATGATTTGTATAGAATAATATAGAAAATTAAAAGGAATTTTATTTTAGAATTTGATATCATTAGCTAATTTTTCTTATTACATTATATGGTGATATTGACTAATGAGAGTAATTGTAAGTGTATCAACACCCATAGTGAATTTCAATATATTCCTCTGTAATGAATATGGATTTGAGGCTAATAATCTCATACCAATTTTAGGGAAGTGGATCCAGGTTATGAAAAATAATACCACTCACATAGAGAAAAATGTTGATCCAAAACCTACTATAAATATTTTGGACTTCTCCATACTACAATATCCTCCGACTTTTATTGGAAGTATTAATACATCGGTATCTAAATAAAGGATCAATTCCCAGGATAAGATCCATCTCACTTTGAGAAGTAGTGAAAATAAAAATTTCATTATGGAAGTTTATCTTCTGAAGGGAAATTAATCAAACCATTTCCCCAAACATTAAAGGAATTTACCATAGAAAAGGATCAGGTATCAAGTAAAATCTTTTTCACATATAATAACTGAAGTAGAAATTCATAATGATGTTTTGGAAGGTAATTTTATTATAGTCTCAAATTTATCAAATTTTTTATTTTATAATGGTACTTATCACTCATTTATATCTTCCCCTTTTCCAAGGTCATTATATATTTTCTAGAAACCTAGTGAGGAAGTTATTAATTTAGGAACTGAGTGGAAATATTATGGAAAAAATGATGTTTTAGGAAGCTCAAACTATGTTTTAGGGACATACCATATATTAAAAAAAATATTATATATATGTTAAGCATTGATATGATCCTTGGTATGGATTTTCATTAAAAATAAAATGTCAAGAATTTATTTTCTAAGAGAATTAGATTTTGAATAATGAAGGTCAAGTGGAATCTCATGTCTTTGAAGGTGAAACTTCATCATCCAAATCATGTTCAAATCCTCCCAAAGTAGATTTCTTTACTGAAATTATGGGTAGATAGGAATATATGGCATGATCAATGGATGAGGAAGGCATCCTAATAATATAGAACATATCCATTGTATAAAATTTCAATGATATTTTTCTTGAAGAATTACATAGTCATCCGCTATAGTATGAATTTGAGTTCTCTATTGAACTCAATACTTATGAAAAGATTATACCAAAAACAATCTATATAATAGTATCAGTGGGGTTAGTGGATTTGAAGAAACAACTACCGGAGTTGTGTTATAAGTGATTAAGATTCTATAGTTTATCTTTATGTTGGGACCCAATTTTATTTTTTAAAAATAATGATAGATTTATTATACTATAAATATCTTAAATAGATATAAATTACGTTACTATAATTAATAAGCGTCTTTTATCAGACATTGATGAATTATTCAATCAACATCAATGAGACCAATAATTTTCAATTTTCAAACATCACTCTGGTTATCATCATCTAAGTGTAAATAAGGATGATATATTAAAGTTCACATTTTAAAAAATCATGGAAATTATGAGTTTATATTTTTGCCTTTTGGATTGACTAATAGACATTATATCATCATAGATATGATTATTGATTGTACAAGGATTATTGGGATAACTTTTTGGTGGTATTCATTTATGATATCTTGATACACTCAAAGAGAAATGAATATGATATGAATCATCATCAAATAATTATAGAGACCCTCAGTAAAAATAAATTTTATAGGAAATATAGTAAGTTTGAATTTTAGATTAATGAATTTTTTTTTCTTGTTCATATTATCTCTAAGGATCGAATATATTTTGACTCACCAAAGACAACTGTAGTAAAGTAATTTCCAACAATGACAAACATAACCAAGATCGGAATTTTATGGGTTTAGTAGGCTATTATCAGTGGGTTTTTCAATATTTCTCATTGTTTCTCATCTCATTAAACATGTTAACACGTAATGGGGTTAAATTAACATGCTCAAGAAAATGTGAGAAATGTATTAAAGAGTTTGATAGGTGACTAATTGTTACACCAGTACTAACAATACCATTAAGTAAGGGTGGATTTTAAATTTATAGTGATTCATTAAATAAATTGTTGGGCTTCATCCTTATGTATAATTACATGCAAATTTCCTATTCAATAAAGAAAAAATAAAATTAATAAACCTAACTAGAAAAATCTTAACCTTTATCTTGAATCTATACAACAATAATTGAAAATATAAAGGAACTAACTCTATGGGAAATGATTCTATATATATAAACCAAAATAAATTTTAATTATATTTTATCTCAAAATGATCTCAATATAAAGAAAATAATATGATCAAATCTACTAAATGAATTTAATTTCAGGACACACTACCACCCATGGAAGATACAAACATTTGGTTGATGTGTTGAGTAGGAGGGACCATAGAGATATGATAATGATGAGGATTAACAAGGTTCTTATATACAAAGATATATTAAAGATGGATGTGGTGATTTAAATGCCAGAGGATCCATTATTAATTTTCTATAAAATTGTGAAATAATACTTAGAAAACAATTAGGGAATTCCAAGAATGATGATAAAGATATTAAATGAAAAATTACAGTCATAACTAATGGGAAAATGAATGATTTTATCTATGGAGATGGTGTGTTAATGTTTGGGAAGTGGTTATGTTTTCTATTAATAATAGAGTTGAAAAATGGAACTTCTTGATAAATTATATTTCTATAACATCTCTATAAACATTAGTATCATAATTATGTATACAGATTTATGAGAACATTTTTCATTGGATGGTATAAATAATGAAATTTAGGAAAATGTGTCTAGATTCTTGGTATGTAAACTGGTAAAGGATAGAAGATAATATCCTAGGGGCTTCATGTGACCTTTTACAATACCTATACAGAAGTGGGATTATATTATAATGGATTTTTTCACTAAAATCCCAAATAATCAAAGAAATAATGATGTTATATGGTTCAACATTGATCTTCTTACTATGTATACTCATTTATTAGCAATAAGATAAGTTATAACCCTAATCTTCCAGCCTAGATCTATAATAATCAAAGCATAATGCATCATGAGGAACCTCTATCAATTATATGTGATCATGACCATAAGTTAGCATAAATGTTTTGGAATAGTCCTTAAAGGGTTATTAACACTGAGATACATCTCTCCACCACCTATATTCCCCATACTAATTGGTTGTCAAAAAAGACTATCCTTAATTTGGAAGATATGTTTAGATAATTTTCTCTTGAATTCTAAGTTATGTTGGATTGTTATTAAAATTTGGTTTAATTTTCATGTAATTTAATCTTCCATTAGAGTATCCATATGAAACTATATGAATAATTATATGGAATAGGTTTTTTACTCCAACATGTAGGGAAGAAGTTGGATAAAGAAATTCAGTTTGCTCAAAGCTTATTAATGGAGAAACAATTAATGAATGAACTATTAAGGAAAATATTAAAGATTTATAGAGTTTAAAAAGATATATACTAATAATTGAAACAAAGAATGGGAATTTTATGTTGGGAATTACATATTTGTGACGGTTTAACCATCAATGACTATTGTAAAATTTAGTAAAAGAGGTTTTTAATCCCAGGGTAAATTGGTCCTTATAAATTACTGGAATAAATTAGAGTTTTATATTACCAATTGGTTATTTTGACCATCCTTTCTAATGTAGAATAATTATTCTATGATAAATTTATGTGGAAATACATACCATATCCAATGCATGATCCTATCTAAGGGAATATAGTTGGTGCATGACTTTTCTTATAATTAATAAACATGTATGGATTCTTAAAATTGGAGAGGAAATGTTTTCTAATTAGATAGCAAGATTAGTGACTGTACAATGGAGGAATAAAAAATTAGAAGTCGAAACATAACAGCCTAAAGAAGTTATAAGGAAATAATATCCACATTTATTTGACAATAGTTATACACCCCATTTTTAGGGAAGAAATTATTTATGGTGGGTGAGGAATCTATAACTCAATACCCTACTATATCAGGTAAACACCATATCATAAACCATCAATGAATATATACATAAAGGAGGTTTTATTCATTAGTATAATTAAAATTTCAATTTCTAAACGTTATATTTTTATTTTAACAAAATTAAAATCATTTTTTATTCATCATAATGATAGTATCTTTAGATTATTTTTTGGGTATTTTTTCAAAAAACAAGTCTTACTCATGAAAACGATAAAATTTAATTTTTTGAAAAAAAAAATCATTTTATTAGATAAAATAGAAATTATATTTAGAATTAGTAGGTCCAATTTATGTATATATTAAATTATTATTTTTAGTCAAAAAAAATATAAGTACTTAGGATAAATATTAAGTACTATGGTGAAGGAAAAATTGTTATTTTCGTGCAATTTATAGTATAAGAGATATATAATTTTAATGTAAATAAATTTGATTAATATACTACAAAATCAATATTTAACATGATGTTAAAAAATTAATTAAATATACAAAAAAAATTCAATAAATAATTCATGGGAAAGAAAAACAAATCACTAAATTTAAAAATGATTTTTTTTTATAAAAATATTTTATCATTTATCTTATGTATTAATTTTAAAGTAAATATTTTCATATATATAAATTTAATTAGTTTAAATGGGTATAAATTTTTTATTTAGAATGTATAAATTTTTTAAGAATTTTCATCTTACATTTTTAGTAATAAAACTATTACTATCTTCAATTTTTAATCAATATTAATATAGGAAAAATGGGTAAATGAGTTATATTGAATTCTTAATAATTAAAAGGTAACAAACAACATATATAAAGACTTGGTAGGTATGGAATTAATTCCCACATGTATCACCAACCATTTTTACTACTAATTCACCTAACTCAACTAATCTACCTTACACCCGTGTGATTCTATTCATACTCGTTACTTAACTTAGTTTCCATGAAAACTCCCTCTTTTTACCTATAAAAGGGTGATCTCACCACCCCTTCAATACTGCCCTAAAAATGTTATTCACTTCAGAAAATATACCGATATTTATTCCCCTATAATACCCTTTTAGTCTCATTATCATATAGTCAACATATATTATCCTAATCCATTCCTTTAAAAGGAATTATCCAAATAAAACCCAATGAGATGAATGTAAGTTTAGTATTTCACTAATAACTTTTCATTTTACCTTTAAATTTAAAATTTATTTGTTACAATATTGTAACATTAATTATTTATTTATGTTATGTTTAAATTTGGAATATTTTGTAAATAAACACTAAACACATTTCTCCTTCCCTTAATAAAAACTTAACCGGCATTCCTGCATTGTGCGGACTACATCCAAAATGACACAATGTGTTTTGTTCTTCATTGATAAATTAAAAGTATAGATAAAATGATGATAATAAAGGATAAATATAATTTTTATGATATCATAATGGTTATTTTATGATAAATTATAGAACAAATTAATAATATGATCAATTAACTATGATTGTTAGTCTAATAGTTTAAAATAAGAATTCTAAGAGGATAATATTTTGTGAAAATTATGTACTATTATCATATCGCTTATATATTCTTCTAATTCCTTCAAATTATAATATATCTGAATAATAAATAATAAGTAATTTCATTATGATTCAGGTATAATTATAATACTACAAAAACACCACATAATAATTCATTAAATTAGGTTATGTTCATGTTTAGGTTGCTTTAGCCACCTACTTGTACACTAGAATAAATTTATAACCTGAATGAATATGGTTACATAAGTAATATAAAAATATAATATATATGTTAAAATAATCAATTCTCTATCATGTAAATGTTATATCAATATTTAACTCATAAATTAAGAAAACACCATTTGATCGATAACAATCCCCGAAATATGATTATTATCAGTTCAATATTCAATTAGAATGACTAAAAACTCACAAAGATAATTTGAAGCATCATAAACAATTAAAAATCATCAATAACAATCACTATAATGACTAATAATGATGAAAATTATAATAATAATGAATACAGAAAATGTTATTATGAAACCAATACAAATGATCAAAACTATAAACACCAAATGTATAAAATTGGTAGAATTCATATAGAGAATGATTGTTCATGAATTGTATAAATGAAAATGGATTTGGATAATTCTTTTGAGGAAGTGATTAATATAGATATTTTTTTATATATCCGGATAGGTTATGTTCTTGGAAGTCATTGTAATTAGTAAGGGTTTTTTGTATCAAATGTTTCACTTGAGAAATGTTTTTTATTATGCACCTAATTTACTTTATGTGATGTATATAATACCTATTTGATATTTTGTATTATTAAATTTATTCATGTTATTTTATGACCAATTTTATTCCTTATAATTCATGGGGTTTTTAATGAATCACTACCCAATCTATAATTGGGCTTTTTTCCTTTTCGATATTCATTCGTCGGCACTCATGTTATGTTCACCATCTATTTATAATTGCATTGTGAATACATTTCCATGGAATAATTTTACTATATTAATCATGAAATTTAATTTATTTTCATATTTATTTTTATCCCTATATCATATTATTTTTATTCTCTATCTACCAAAAAATTTAAAATTAAATATTTTCTATGTAGGATAAATAATCTAATGTTTTATTTAAATAAAAGTGTTTGTATATTTTTAGAACAAACAAACCTATATGTATACTAGATTGTGGATTTGTATGTAGAAAATATGAACCTAAGATTAATCACCCCAAAAAAAAAATTTAACCTTGAATCAGTCGTCATACGAATACATGATGAATGGTATTAAGACTACACACCAAGCTAGACACTCCTAGGGGATATGCTTTAAATTTTTCACATTCTCTTTCTAAACCACGAGAAAAGATTTTCCATAAAATTTATATTTTCTCTTACTAATGAAAACTATTGATCCAAATTATTATCTTCCATGGATAACCAATCACATTTAAAGTACTCTATTATCATTAATTATTTTATAGCTTTACTTCTTATTTATTTGATGATTCCATATATTTTTCATGTTTATTAACAGATGTTTTCCTAGACTTCCAAATTAATATATTTAATGGGGATGTATTGTGTTATAAAATTTATTATAATAAAAATATCCAAGTATTATTTAGTAACAGGTTCCTTAAGGGATGGTATTTATGGTCTTGATGATGCTAATTGTGAATTCAATGGACTTAATCAAGTGAAATTTAGGGACCAAAATTATATAGGCCCTCATTGCATTGATATATCTCATGAGACTAAACATAATGGGTTTTGGTGTATATCACTTCCCATAATAATATAGTTTCTTGGAACAAGGCCTTGAAAACATTTTTTGATTACCATCATTATGAAATCAATCAGTATGAGATTAATTATTATCATTATCCATGTTTCATTTATTATCATTGATATATAATGGCCTTATTTTTAGTCTATTATGGCTTCATGTTGTTTATTTATTCATACTGTATCACTTATGTGATATTTATATTATAAAATATTATAATTTTTTCTACCCCTTACTAAGAATATAAGATCATACTTATTTGTTTCCCTTTCTATAGGAAACTTAGAGGTGGGCTATGTGTAATTTTCTGGGATATTATAGAAGGGATAATAATGTTATCATTATATGATCATATTGTATCATATGTTTTAAAATGTCATGTATGTATGTATGTATATGGAATTCCAGGACTAGTAAAATATTTTCTTCTTTGGAAAATATTATATTTTTTTAATATAACTACTGACTTTGGATTTCTGGAGTCTAGTAAGTTATAATAGTCTTTGGTTCCTCTAACATCTACCAAAAAACTCACCATTCATAGTATTCCCTACTTATCATATAACTTATCCTACCAACTTTTCCCTAAAATTTCCCAATAAATTTTCACTGTAGTCACAAATTCACCCTATAATCACCCTATATAAGCTTAGTTACATAGATTCTATAGAATTATAACAAGTATATACATTTTGTTTTATTCATCTCTTTCTTCGAATTCAATCGCCAAGAATGTACAAGATACTTCTACATCAACAAGATTAGTATTATTCTTCTTAATATATCATCTATGAATTCATGCAATTAATTTATATTCCTATATAAAAATCATTATCTGTTCTATATCAGCTTGATTGATCTACACATAATCTTATTACTTAGATTTCTCACCACAAACTAATATCCTTTGATCATTACAAATTTAGTAACTCGTCAAACTCTTAAATACTCTACATTAAAAATAAGAAATTTCATAGAATATTTGGTATCTCACTCTATTATTATTCATTATAAATTGATATTCCCAATATTATCTCATAATAGTGGTTGAACAGATCTTGTTCATTTAGCTCTGATACCCAGTGATATTCACTTTAGTTGAGTATCAGATCCACATTATTTTTCTCATTAAGAGTTTTTTGTTACTATTCACCCAACAAAAAAACATGGTTTTAACCACTAAAACTCATCCTACTATATTATTATTTTTAATTTTATACATAGTTCATAAGGAAGTTAATTTTCATTAATTATAATATATAAAATCTTCCACAAATTTGTTGCTCATGATCCTCAATCACTTTTTCTTCACCTTTTCTATACTTGGGGGATCCCAAGATCTCGATATTATATTTTCTTCTTAGTGGTTTATACCTAGTAAAATATGTGGAATACTCTTTATTTCTCTTTCTCATTTATCACATCAAAATTCATGTACTCTTTCAAATACATTAAATAAACTTGTGATCTTTTTATCTTTTTCTTAAGAAAATATTACTGAAATAAAAATATAATAAAATATTTATCTTTAATATATTTATATCACAAAATATCCTCATTTCCAATTAATTTCAATATATATATACTCATTATAATAAAAAAACATAGTAATTATTCTATTTTTCACTTCCAAATTTAATAAATTGAAAAATTATCCTCACAACTTCTTACTGCTTTCAAGAAAACACCACAAAAATAATTATTTGCAAAAAAAAAATCAATTCTCATCACTAATAATGAATTTAAAATATTATCAATTTAATTACCTGAATAGATAGCAAATTTATCTCTTATAATTTCCTTCTCATTTAACCTCATCAAATATATCTTTTATCATGGATGTTCAAGGATCCATGATGTTGTAATCTTGATTAAATCTCTCTGTAATCATCTCTTGTGATTTCCCAATTTTGAAAATTAATTTGGATTTTTTTTGTAATTTCAATGTTTCTTATAAATTTTATTGTCATATGATCGTTGAATTCATATATAATATTCATATACTTATACCAAATCATCTAATTTGAGAAGTCCCATGATCTTCCCTTTTGGTGAATCTGCCTCATATATCTGTAAAGTTAAATTGTCTCAAAGTCTTCTACTTGATCAAATCCATATGTTGAATCCAAATTTTAACAATTAATTATTACAGCATATATAAAATTCATAAATTCAATTTAATTTCTTATCTTTATGTCATACAATCCAAATAATTCATACATTATAACTTCTAAAGATTCACTCTAGAGTCATATGATGATGTTTGACACTCCATCCTCAAATCAAATGTTCTTATCTAAATTTATACTCTATTCACTACTTGTGACATTGAATTCAAATGATTATAAAATTTCTATAACCAGTAATGGTATACTACCCATGTCAGATGGCCGATAAAATTTATATGATCAGTGGGAAATGTTTCACACTCTATTAATTTTCTATTTTTTTAATTATGGCTCCAATTTTCAAACATCATCAAAATGAATTCAAGGCCTCATAAAAGAAACTTCATCCTTACTCATTCAATGTAAATCATATTGCACCAACATAAAATAAATATAAGAATTATTAGACTAATTAAAAACTAATTCATATTGTATCTTTAGACATTTACAACATGTGATCTTAATATTGAATATCTCAAATAAACACCACTATCATCAAAATTATAGACTTACTCTATCCATAATCATATTATAGGTTCCCAATAATATTAGTAACAAACGTATGATGTAATCCAGGAATGGATCCTATAAAATGTTAGGTATATTTTCCCAATATTTGAACCTATTTAAAATCATCTTAATGAAAACTATATAAGTTTTATATCACATGGTTCAAAATACATCTCTTTCTTACATATATTTTCATTCAAACTGTTAAAGATAAATATTTTAAATCTCAAAAACATTTCATTGATATTAATATTATCTCAAAAATCATAATATATATTCCTTTTATATTATCTATAATGTAAGAAACTCAAAATCATTTATTTTTAATAATACCTCAATTTTTAACAACGCTTGTCTATTAACTCCAAAATTTTATAATGTAATAGAAACAACCTTAATGTTTTCTAACACAATATTCATTGGTAGTAGATGAATATATGAATCTAGATTGTATATTCATCACATGTAGTACCTCTAATTTTCATGTAATGGATGAATACTCAATCAATCACCCATATCATCACACATCTATTAAAAAGATTATTCAAACCCATTGGAAACAAATACATCAAAATATATCCTTGGGAACATCACACTTTCTCACTGAAAATTGAGAGGCCTCTTCAAGAAAGGGTTGAATAATTATTCAAGTCAAATTTTTATTCCACTATTATTACTGAGGTGGAAATCACTTGGAACTTATTAAATCCAGTGACAAACAAATTTTACTTCATAACTAAATTGGATTATATGGTAATTTTTATAGATTAATTTGACTATTATAAGAGAAGTGTTAATTTTATATTTCATGTGTTCACTCTTTTTAGAGAGAATATGAAATTTTTATAGTCAATTATGAATAGTAATTATATATATTAAAGCTAAAGCATGCTAATTCTCATAATTTCCACTTTAATAAGATGGATTAGGTAAGTAAATCCAATTTTAATTTATGGTGGATGACTATTAGATATATTTTTTTGAATAAATTCATGTATTTCCATCTGAGATATACAAATTTATCAACTAAATTGTTTCATAGAATGAGTCTAATATCATTACCTTTATATCTCATCGATATTATAGATCTATGAGAGTTGAATATCCAATTAAATAATTTAGAGGAAATGTGATTTATTCAAAAGACTATTTCACTTTAACAAACAATACAAAAACTTATGATATGAATGATAGTAACCTCATATTAATAATTGTCACTGTGATTCAAATTAGGTAATATTGAAGAATTAAAACCATGTACCTAGGATCAATGATCTATTTGATTTGTTGAAGTGAGCTAATTTGTCTTCAAATATGACTTAATATATGGATCTCACTACATAAGTATAAAATAGTTATACATTACAAATACATCTTTTAGGATAATGTATAAATATTATGAGTTCTTGGTAGTTCTATTTTGGGTAACTAATTATCCAATCATTTGTATTCCCTTGATGAGATATATGTTCTATAAATATATAAAATTTCTTAATATGGTGATTATGGATGATATTATTATTTAATAATTATTTTAATAAGATCAAATGATACATTTTTGGAGTTTTATAGGGATTTTGTAGAAGAAAAAGTTTATTACTATTCAATATTTTTTTATTTGGTTATTTTTTTGGGAAATTTAGTTCTTAGAAAGATAATTTTGATTGATAAGGATAAATTTAAAGTAGTGATGTATTGGATGTGTCCTAATAATGTTTTCAAGATTAATAGATTCCTTATATTATTAGGTTACTAAAAATAATTCATTCATTACTTTTTTTTAGCATCACTGATATTTAACTTAATCATAATGGTATAAAATCTGACTTGGATTATAAGTGTTTGGTAAATTTTAATGATCTAACTAGGAAGTTGTCATTTAATATAATGTTGATTTTAACTAAATCCAATGATTTGTTGTCAATGTACAATGATGTATCTAGAGTGAGATTAGGATGTGTGCTCATGAATGATTATATCATGGTAGCATAAGGATTAAGGAAGTAGTAACAACATCAGGAGAAATATCCCATTGATTATTTGGAGAAGTTTTTGGTTGTTCATACCATGAGGAGGTGGAGGTATTACCAAATTAGTGAATTTTTTATGGACTATTTAGGTCATAAAATTCCTCGGTATATTTTTTCTGTGGAGGATTTTATCAAAGGAAACAAAGATGTGTAAAATATATTTAGATGTCTTTATATCATGGTATCTTAAACACTAAATAATGGTAATGTTTTAGTGGATTCTTGGACAATAAAGAACCATTTTGTGGTGTAATTTCAGATTTATTAGTAGGTGTTGTGTATGATAGAGGATTAATATCTATAATCTTTTGATCATGGGATTAGTATTATATTACATCTAGTTGAAATCATGGTTACATTTTTGGAATAAGTAATGGAGAGAAAACATAAAAATTCTAAATATAAAAATATTAGTGTTGCCATACTGGGTGAGAATACTATTGAAGTTTTGTCTCTAGAAACTAATTCATTTTTCTGATTCAAAGATAAATTGGTTTTCCCCAAAATATTGAAATAGGAGGTTATAAATATATTTCATAAATCTTTTAGGGAAGTTCATCCAGGATTGGTAAATATTTATCATGGTGTCAGTTAGAATGAAGGGTGATATATCTGAAAATGTATATTGGTGGATTAATTTTCAATAGTTTATTACAGAGTACTGGTGATCAACAATACTTTTACTTCCCATGGTTTTTCTAACCTATAAGTGCGAGTATGTAGTAATGGATTTCATAGTTGAATTATAATGATTACTATGACAACATTACACTATCTATGTTATTTCATATTGACCAATAAATTAAGATAACTTTTTACCTCTTCAAGATATATTCTTAATAAAAGATCTTAGAATACTATACATAAAGGAATTGGTTAGGTATTATGGTGTGTCTTAATCTATTATGTTATATATAAATCTATAGTTTACTTAAAAGTTTTGAAGACTACTATATAAGGTAATGAATTCAAATAGTATAATTATTTCATCAAAACATTTTTATATACAAGGATAATCAAAATAAACTATATAGACATTAGTGGATATTCTTTTAGATTGTTATCTAATATTGGTAATTTAATGGGATGATTATATTTATTTTGATGATTTTGTTTAAAATAATATTTTTCAGACGTTAATTCAAATATCTTCTTTTGATGAAATTATTATATATACATACTGATAACCTTTCAATTGGATAAATGTGAGATAAATGTCACTCTTGGGACATATTTTGGTGTAATATATTCTCAAAAATGTTCATTTAATAATTATTAAATTATCTACCACTAATAAATGGGAGAATTTTTATAATTACCATCAATCAAGACCATTGGAATATGTGATTATAGATCAAGTCTTTTTATCCCTGTCATCATGGATAAGACATTGATAGCTCATGGAGTAATGGAAATTAGTGCCCTGGTATATATGTTCATTTGAGATTGTTAATATGATTAGAGACATATCTTATCATCTAAAATTTATACTAATGTATATTATAGTGGAACATTCATTCTATGTTCTACAAAAAATGATGTAAACACTATATCAATTTCTTGTTTTTCTCTACGAAGTGGTAGATTCGGAACTAGATGTTACCTTATAAAAAATATTGTTTTTATTGTTGTCAAAAATGACAAGATATTTAGAGGGAATATTATTTAATTAAGGGGAGTGTTTTAGTTTAATGGAATAATTATTGCTGATACATTAGAGAGAGAAGAAAATATATGGAAGTAATAATCTTGGTTTTTTATGGAGTACATATCCCAATTACTTCTTGTTAATTAATGTTTTTTGGGGGGTGGATTATGACACCCCCAAAATGGAAGGTATGTCCTTTTTTAGGTAGTTTCTTTGATTATATTTGGTTGTTTTTTAGGTATATGGATAAATTCATGATCCAGTTCACAATATCATTGACCAAACAAGATATATATAAATTATATATTTTTTGAAAAATAGGAATGCATGCTTTTATTTGTTTTCCTAAAAACTAAACAAATTACCATAGATTTTTTGTTTTTTAAGAAGATAGGAAAAATTATTGGGTTCATAGTTTTAGGGACTGAGAAATAAGATGATTAAATTGTGTTTGGTTTATTTATTGAAACATAAAAAATCATTGAATAGAATACGATAACCCTTATTGACTCCCTTTAATATATTTTCAAGACTCTAGGATTATTTTGGAGAATCATTTAATAATCTCTACTAATAGAAAATAAAATTTTTTCTATAATTGATTAAATTAGAACTAGATTAAAAGTTGGATCTAAATAATGACATAAGTTATTGAATATATCTCTTTCACTCTATCTCTTTCTCACTATGTATATCTCTTAAAGATTATTATACCTATAGTGAGGGATTTTTCTATCATGAATGATGAATAAAATAATCATGATCCCATGTTCTTTATCTAAGGTTATAATAGATTAGATCATGGTCATTGGATTTAAATCTTTTGTTTGATGGATGTTTGGATATTTTTCATATATGGAAGGTTAATCCAATTAACTCCTCAATAGATCATTATTCCTTATTATTATGTTGATATTATTTTTGACTATTTTCATATCAAGTGTTTTATTAAATAATTCGTAGAATTTTATTTGAAAACATAAAATATTTTTAGATTTAAGATCGAATAGATTTTTGTATTTCTTTTGAAATACATGGGTTTTTATATCGATAATTTTGGAAACCTTAATTTTTTTTGAATTATAAGTGGGATTAATTTAATATAATGGGTTTAGTTGGAATTATTTTAGATAATTTATTTTAGAAACAGAAGTGATTTTATAAGTTAAATAGATTTACGTATGAGTACTAAGTGGGAATCATTAGGAATATATATAATAGTACAAAAATTGACTTAGATGGAATGTGGTATTTTATGAAATGATGTTGTGGAGGGTGTAGTTTTAGAAACACTTGGGTGGGTGAAAATACAATGTGGGTTTATGATATGGTCATTACTATGTTTTTATGGTGTATATTTCATATCGATAATATCTCTAGGAGTTTTTATAAATAATAATGGATTTAATGTGTAGGGTAACTGGGAAGGGTTACTCTTGTTTTTTAAACATTGGTGAGTTTTTTCATGAATTCAATTTAATCTTCCTTTATTTTCATGATAAACTATTTTATAATGAAATATTATAAAAAAATCAATGGAATTAAATATATGGTTGGTAATAGATATTGAATGGGAATGCATAGATTGAATATAATGAAATCCAACAGATTATTCATGTAATCAACCCTACTTATACAACCCATTAAGATTATTGATTAATTTTTCAATAATAAAATAATGAAAAAGTATCTAATGTTAATTGGGGATTGATTAAAGTATTTTTTCTCATGGAGGATGTTTTAATGATCAACTATACATTATAGGAGGTGTTGGACTATCCATGATGGGTTGTATTGTTATTTTAGTTAGACAAGTTTGGTAAAAAATGTGGTGTTTTTCCATTATACTCTATTTGTCAGAAACATTACATTAAAATGGTTTATTTTAAAACATTAGTTTTGTAATTTTAAATGAAATATATATTAATATATATATATATATCATATAGTTGGTACTTTAAATATGAGGGAAAATCATTCCACAATAATTATGTTTTAACCCTTAGAAATTTATTCCTTCCCTTAATGATTAGAAAATTATATTGAGAACATAAAATGATAGAACATGGGTTCTGGGGTTTGGGTCCTTTAGTTTGGTGGTTACGAAAATGAAAAATAAATTTAAAATATGAAAGAGAGGATAGAAAAATCATAAATTTTATTTGGGTTTATTCACAATATGTATATTTTTTATGATCATTAGATTAACCATGATGTCCCCCACTCATCAATAATTAATGGGAGGATAGTGATTATTATTGAAGAACCAATACAAGTGATTGGTGACTCAATCCAATATAGATAAAAAATTCTCTTGGTGGATAAGGTAGAAATTTACAAAGGCCCAAATCCATAGCAAAAATGCACCAAAGTTGTATTCATTACTGTGATACTCAATCCATACACATACAATTAAATATATAGCTTAACCTAATTTAGGGAAATTGGATGTTGGTAAAACATAAATGGTTCCCCCTTAGGTTGCTCATTATCCTTGTTTCAAAATATATAAAATTTATTAGATTTATTTTTTTAGGTAAGTCATTATCGGATTGTTCAGAATTAAAATGATTTTCTAATTTAGAACCAACATTTCATAATGTATCTTTATAACTACATAAAAATGGTATCTACAAATGGTTTTTAACCCATGGTAAATGATACCTGAATTTTTATCAATATACCATGATTTTTTGTGCAATGAATCATTGAGTGAAAAAAATTTGAACCGTCATAAATTATTTACATGAAACATTTTATTTAAATTCTTATTTTCAAAAAAAAAGTGATTTTTTTATTATTAAAAATATAAATTTTAAATATATTTAATTGATAATGATTATTAATATATTTTCTATTTTTAAACTATTAATTTTTATTTTCCACATTTTTTAATTTTTTTTATATATAGCACAAAAAAATTTGAGATGGTCACCCCTCTAGTAAAAGAATTTAATTCTATTAATATGTCAATAATGGTAATTTAACATTATTATTTCAATATTTTTTATATTATGAAACAAATTCTTAAGAGATCACCCAATCTTATACTACTCCCACCCATTCTTTCTTTAATATATATGTACTGACCACTCAACTAAATGAATTTACAAATAATAATATGTAAATAAATGTTAGTAAAGATGTTTTTTTTCATTTTTCTAACATTATGAAAAAACATCAAAGTATATCATTCATCCTCAAAATACTACCCACTCTCACCTAACTATCTAACCACTAACCACTCCACAAAATAAATTTACATGTTTTAATATGCCAATAAGTGTTATTTTCTGTATTTGTCAAAATTAATTGCATTATATAAATAACTAATAAATAAAAATTACCAAATTTTAATTAATTAGAAATTACGAAAAATATTAATTATTAAGACATACTAATTAAAAAATAATAATATTTTCACAATTAAATATTAATTATTAACTATAAAATCATTAATAAAAAATTAAAAAAACAAAAAAAATTAATAATTAATAATTAGCTTGCAATAAAATTCATAAATACAATATAGTTAAAAATTATAAATAATTTATAATTTATATTTAATTTTTATTAAATATTAAATGATCATAAATAATTAATAATTAGTAATTAATAATTAAAAGGTTATAATTAACAATTAAAAATTAATAATTAATAATTAATAATTGGTAAATTATTAATAATTATAAATAATATTTAATATTTAATATTTAATTATCAGCCTTTGATGTAATATTTTACTGATACTTTTGATATTAATGAGTTTTTTTGATCTATACGATCGCATACATAAAAAGAGTGATGATTTGATTACTGGTATGAGTGATATCAAGAATAAATCAGTGCGTTCCTTAACTGCAGTTATTGATGACCCCAACAAGCATATTATTAAAAAGGGAAATAGAATGCACCTCGCTGTTAACATGGATGTAGTGTCCAAGATGTGTTAACTCAATGTTTTCAATCATTTATCTAGTTTATTTATCTAAGGGGGATAAACATTGGAAATTGGATGAAATCATTAAAATAATTTTTTTTTGTATTTGAGTTTTTTCAGGATAGAAGATTTTTTTGATTTTTCATAAAATGTTCCATGTTATATTTCCTTCTAATCACCCTAAGAACCCAACATGGGGATTCAATTATCTTTCACTCAATCCTAGGTTACTTTGAATACAAGTATGATCCCCCACTTTAATCTTTTTGAATATAAGAATTCATTTTAATATGTATGGGTGAAGGTTCATTGGTTGAATTGCATATATAGTAATCCTAATATACTGGGGAACATTTATCTTAAAACTAGATATATAATAAAAAGGCATAATTTAACATCCATCCCCTCCTCATTGTCTTCAGAAGGCATTGGAATATTACTTATACTTAAGTGACATCCCCAAGATGCCAAAGGCATGCAATAAATGTCAAGTGCTACAATATAATAGTGGGATTGTTTCCCCTTTTATAAATAAGAAAACCATGCCAAACCCATCATAATAATAAAACAACTAAATTATGCATTATTACAATGTAAGTAAACTCAAATTAATAGAATTGATATCAAAACCAAACTACAATATAGCACCATAATGGAAGATTACTAACATCAATATATAAATGGGAATATAAAACCAAAAAACTCAAAGATTACAATCAAAAATCCAAGATCGAACTCCATGCTCACGTGTCACTATGAACCACTATTTAAGTGTGAGGATTTACCTTTTCATATCTCATGATAGACTATATCTGCAAAAGGACCAAGGTGATCAAGCATGGGTCAGTGATGAAACTCAGTAGGTTTTACCCAAATGAATTCCCTAATCATGCCAATATAATATTAAAAGTTAAT
Organism: Viscum album; assembly: GCA_963277665.1. NCBI lineage: Eukaryota > Viridiplantae > Streptophyta > Magnoliopsida > Santalales > Viscaceae > Viscum > Viscum album. Next base: position 1,934,473,384 of record OY728152.1, read on the forward strand.
AAATTTATATAAAAAAATTATATAAACAATTTCAAATAGTTTATATACATGAAAATAAATTTAACACCAAAACAGTGTTCCATACAATAACAGTTTCAATGGAAAGTAACCCAACAATACTTTAAAACCCTTTGAAAAATTTCATTTTTGAATATTCCATTTCATTTCACATATCCAAAAATCCAACCATGCATGCAGCCATGGACCACTCTATACTCACGAGTGGTGAGTCATACTTTCATTAAGCCACCACTTAATGAACTATTCTGATGTGGGAATGTCTGAACCCTTATCCATCCCCTGAATGATAGGGAAAACTTCATACCCTTATCAATCCAAAATTCACATGAACACACATCTACCCATTATTCTAAAATAAAATGCCAAAAAAATTTACCTTTTCAATAAAAAAAATGTTTTATTGAAAACCTTTCTAAAAAACCATTTCCATAAATCAAACAAGTCCATATTTTAAACTCAACATTTTAAAATTAAGAAAACATTTTACTTGTGCAACCAATTTTTACAAATCCAAAAAATATCACTAATTATGGTTTTTACCATACCTTATATATCAATTTCACAATTAAATTCAATAAATTAAAACCATTTGAAACAAAACCATAAATTTATAATAATTGGATCTGAGTGTGAAGCCACATACATTAGGAATTATGTTGAAAATGTATCAACCATCGTATATATATCCTTAACGGAATAGATCTTGGATTCTGAGGGAGGCAAGGAAAGTTTATCTAAGAAAAACTATGAGAAACTTCCCCAAATTAAGACATAAAAAGGATATAGGGATTCAACACCCCAATAAAAACCTTTGGATCACTCCCTTATTGATGGGGAATGAATCTACAGCATTTGGGTGGAATAAATATTGATTTAAGGCACAAATAGAGGAAATCAAAGAGTCTTAGAGTCAAAAACAAGTGAGATTTAATTTTTTAGGATCTCAATTTTACACGATTCATGGTTAGTTACATAGTTAGGAAAACCATACACTAATAGTGATGTAGCCCCACCCTCTAGATGATCATCACATCTTTGGCCTACACTATTTGAAAAACCACACGCCAACCATGTAAATTCTATCTTCCCCACATTGCACAGTTTCTTCTGGGTGGTTTCACAGTTTGGTTATACCATGGGACTTAATAGTGCACCTTCCCATAATCCCCTATCTCACTATGTATAGTTTTCATTTGGATTTTCACGGTTTCCACTAACTGTTCTAAAACCATTCACCATTTGAAAATCCCAAAAAATACTCCATAATTACTCGAAACCCTCCAAAACGTCACTGAAACAATTTAACATCTTAAAAAACATAAATAAAGGGTTACTTACTTGAATCTAAGGGTGTTATAGTCTCATGAACTTTGGTATTTCTATCCATAGAATGTTTAAAATCATCATTTCTCTGAAAGAGTTTGGGTCATTTCTCAATTATTTCATTCTCTCATTCCCAATTTTCTTCTTAAATCCAACCGTGTTACCAAAAAAGCATACTAGACTGATGATTTTACCACATAAGACTTTATCTTTCCTATATAAAATCTATACTCAAATGTTTAAAAACAAAGTATCCAACTCCAGTTCAATATTATCCCATCAAATCACATGGTCAGAATTAGGATGATACTTTTTCAACTAAGATACATGAAACACATTATACACTACACTGAATCATGAGGACAAATACAAATGATATGCTACCTCACCAACCTATTCACGTATCTCAAAATGGAATTTTTATTAGCGAGATAAGATTCCCTGCTTCCTAAATAATGGTGTACAATCCTTGGAGAGATCCTCCAAAACGTATGATCACTCACCTCGAATGATCATAGTCCTCGATGATGATCCGTATGAAATATCTAATTACTTTATTCCATTTCCATTCATTTCATGATCAATTATATTCTCTCTGTTGTTTCATGGACAATCTTCATCCCAACCATTGAAGTATCTTCTATCCATCCAAAAAAGTAGAGAATGATAAGTATTACCATACAATGTTTAAAAATGATCGATCTATATTGAGTCCTGATGATTGTTTTAATAGGATAACTCCACCAACAGTATACACTCTTACCATGAGCCATCAAAATCAATTAAAAATCCCACAATATGTCTTCAAATGTCTATATCATCCATTTAGATTTTCCATACGTATGAGGATGATATGCCATACTCATAGTCAAAAAAGTCCAAAGAGATTTCTATTAGGACTTCAAGAAATGATACATAAACCTAAAATATGTATCTAACACTATCGATACTACTTCGTCGTTCCACTTTACCACTTCTCATATATAGATTTTGAAAAATTCATCCACTGTATTAGATTCATGAATATGGTTGAAATGGAATGCCTTTGTGAGATGATCCATTATCACCCAAATGGAATCATATTTTCGAGCAGTTCTTAGTAGACCTATCACAAAATCCATGGATATCGTGTCTCATTTCCATACAAGAATAGGTAAATATGAAAATATACCTATTGTTCATTGATGCTCTACATTAATGTGTTGACAAGTTCAAGATCTTGAAACAAACTCATCCACCATTCTTATCATACCAAGCCACCAAAATTTTACATTAAAATCTTTATAAATTTTTTGTATTCGAGGATGAACATCCCATCTCGAATGGTGGTGAGCATAAATAATTTTTTTCGGAAAATCCATAGCTATACCCATCCGATTTCTGATCCAAAACACTAATATCCCATATAGAATCTAGCCCTCAATGGTCTCCCCGCTCTTAAGTTTTGACTGTATCACTACTCATTGTGAATAAGATGTTTGTGCCTCATTAACTAACTTAACCAAATCAGGAATGAACAAAACAGGTAATAATACCACAACTTAACCTCAATCATCGCATTCTAAGGGCATGTAGGCAATCACTAACATTAGTTACCATTGGTCTCAAGCCTCCTTTTTGAAATCAGTATACAACTGTCTACTTAATCCATCTTCCATCATATTTTTATTACCTGATGTATACGTCAAGTCAAAGTCAAAAATTTAAGGATACTCTATCCCTATTCCTTATCTCATGTTTGAATATATTTTTTGATAATATGTTACAGGTTATTATGATATGTAAACACTGTAATTGTCTCACCAAATAGGTAATGATTCCATGTATTCAAAGCATGAACTATAAAAGAAAACTCCAAATCATGTGTTGGTTAATTATTCTCAGAAACCTTAACTACCTTAATCCATAAATCACTACATGATCTCATATAATTATAACACATCCCAAATCATATTCCAAAGCATCACAATACACCTCATACACTTATCATGATTCTGGTAAAATCAAGACTGGTGATGTGTAAGGAGAAATTTTATATGTATAAAAGACTAATGACATTCCTTATTACATTGGAATAGAACACTCTACCTTATCAAAGTAGTCCTTGGGGAAGCTATTCATAAAATATCATGAACAAAGCATCAGTAATAACCATCCAATCTAAGGAAACTATATATGTCAATAACATTATTAGGAGGATTCCCAGGGATAATAACTTATATCTTTTAGGGATCCATAGATACATTTAGAGATTACATGGACAAGGAAATATAACTCTAGTATCCAAAAATATCACCTTGATAGTTTGGAATACATATGATTATACCACAATATTCCTAACACTATCACCAACTGTTTCTCATGCTCAACACTTTTCCTTTAATACACAAATATTTCGTCCATAAACACCACCAAAAAAGAATCCACATACCTCTAAAATATCTGATTCATCAATTCCATAAATACCGCTGGTGGATTCATAAGACTGAGAGGCAATACAACTTACTAAAAATGGCTATATCTAATTTGGATATATGTCTCTTGAATATTCTCTTTCTGAACCAACAATTGGTGATATCCCAATCAAAAGTAATTTTTTTAGCACAATTGTGCTCCCCTCAATTGATAGAATAGATTATAAATGTGTGGATATTGATATAGGTTCTTTATTGTAACTGGTTTAAGCTTATAATAATCAACAGAAAACTAAATAATTTTATTTTCTTTTTTGACAAACAAAACTGGTTCTTCCCACAAAGTTGTCCTCACCCAAATAAACCCCTTATTTTCCATCTCTTCCAACTAATCATTTAGATCCCTTATTTATATTGGTTATACCTAATAATATGATAGGTAAATAGGACTCGTCCCTAGAAAGAGATCAATTCTAAACTCCACTTCTCTTCTGGGTGGAACCCTGATAAATTTTTAGGAAAAAAATATGAAAACTTATCAATAATCACTGGAAAATTTCTATTTTCATTCTCTTCCATCAATGCCATATTCAACAATGCCAAAAAATACTGGATAATTTCATCTTTTGGTTCCAACTAGCCCATTGTACCTTTCTTAAAATTCTAGTATCCTTTAAAGAGATGCTCAACACTATTATCATTTGTAAAGCTAACCCTTTGGGTATAACATTCAATGTGAGCCTTGAACCTAGGAAACCAATCCATACCCAGTATTATGTCATATACATCTATCTCAATCACTATGAAATCTCAGATCATATTATCTACATAAATAATTATCAAACATGATCTATACATGAAGGCTCAAAATTTTATTTTACTAAGAGTATATTGATGTTTGAACATAGAAGGAATCATCTCAACACAAAAACATATTAAATCGACAAAATGAGTAGCAATAAATGAATAGGATTCACCCATATCAAAAAATCATGAAAAATGTTATAATTGAGAAGAATCGTACCTATCACATTCAATGGTACTAACTAATCGTCCACTATAAGATTCTCATATCCTTATAATTTCTTGCTCGAGGAACTTTTTTCTTTATTTACTTGTTAATATTTCCCTTAAAATGGAGTTATGGAATCACATGAATCAACTTGTAGAACTCTGTTATGTGGATGATATTTATTATTATCCCCACATTATGTCAAAGAATATGGTATCTGTGACACATGAGAAGTGTCCCAAAATCCCGACCTTGGAGAACAGTGAATATCGCACTGAAGTTGTACCATATTTATGAAATTATATAATGCTCTTGGAGGTGTCATTCAATATCTTTTTATGTGGTCTAAGGGACCACAATTTAAACATCTAGGCTTTCTATTTAGTTTTGGAGGACTATTCATCAATCCAACTATTTGATTCTAAGCCATTACACTACCATCGAAATAAGTGTCCCTATTCCGCTTTCTCCCATCATTGTTGTTTCCAACATTTCTCATAGGTATTAACATTCTCCCCCCACCCATATCTTTTCAAATGTCCCTTTTTCCAAAAATCACTCTATTGAACATATATGTGTAATCCATTATATAGAGAATGTCAATACTCAAGTGAATCTAATTACATGGTCCTGATTCAAAAATTCATGCCTTCAAGAATGCACTAGAATCAAATTTGGATATAGAAAAGACTAAATTATTGAATTTAGCCATATACTCTATCCCCTATAGACTCTATTTATTTTAGTTGAAGAAGACCATTGTTCTTTCAATCCTTATCGTATGTGGAAATAATTATTTGTTGAACAATTATTCGAAATCATCGCAACCAATGTCTTGGTCTCATTTAGCCTGAACAGCAAAATACCACCACTGGAATGCAAGATCCTCCAACATATACATCGATAAATTGAATTTTAGATCTACTTTTGGGTTAAAAAAATTGGGTATTCAATTCATACTATTCAGCCACACCTCTACATTCTCTAGCTCTGAATCAGCTTGAAGCATGGGTGGATTATGCTTTTAGAATATGATGGAATGATCCACTTTCCTTTGTTTATACAGTATGTTCCCTCTATCCCCAGCCTAAAAATAGTTTACTATACATTCCACCAGTTGTTGGTTCACATGTGGCTCAGGTTCAACCACATTCTTAGCAACTTCCTCTAGTTAGTTTCTTCTATGCCTAACTGATTCCATTTTTTAAAATAAAAAAAATTCCTAAGCTTCACTCTCTAGAAAATTGAAGGCTTAATAATTTCAAATTATACCACATCACACACATTAAAACACTACATTCAAACATTAATTATTTTTTGTTTTCATTCCATTTTGAAAATTCTACCATGATTTTGAAAATAAATCCATTTTCAAAATATCACAATCCCTTCGTTGTCAAAATATCGTATTTTAAAAACCAATAAAAAATCATCATTTTTTTACACAATCCTAAATCATGGATCCAAATGAAATACATACACTTAGTGGAAATTCATTTTTATAATGAATTCCATGAAAATTTCATTGGATAAACCCATGACCGTGAGATTTCAAATACTATATGTTTTTCAAAAAACATATGTACCCATCATTATTTTAACATGAAGTTAAACATAAAAAGGTAGATGTATTTTTATGCTCCACATTTCACATCCCAATAATCCTAATCCTTTCTACCATCCCAATACATGGATTAACTATAATGAATTTTAAAATCAAAGACCTACAGGAGTTTTCACCAAGGATCGAAAAAATTGATACCATATAAAATTAAAGAAGGTAACAAGATAATACCACTTGTAACATCCCTCCCCTCCTCTTTGTATTCATAAGGTGGTGGAACATTACATGGCCTTAAGTGACATCCCCAAAACTCCAAAGGCTAGAAATAAATTTCAAGGGATTCATTTAAACTAGGGAACAATTTTCCCCTTTTGAAGTAAAACAAACCAAAAAAACCACATCATAACAATATAACCACTAAATGATGCATGATAACAATGTAAGATAACTCAATGTAATACTATTGATATCAAAAACAAACTACAATAGAGGATAACAGTGGATGACTACTATCATCAAATTAAAAATCATGAGACAAAACCAACACAACACAAAGACTCCAAAAATAACACCAAGTTCAAAATCCAACTCCATTATCAATAATTGTGAATCACCACTAAATAATTGTTTTTAATTAACTTTACCTATGTATAGATATAAAATTTCTACAATATCACCAATGTACCAATGCAGAGGTGTCTAATGAATATCATTTGGTTTTCCCCAAATTACTACCCTACTCAAGCCACTAGGATAGAACATTTTTTCACATTTATGTAAGAAAAACTATATAAAATATTGATAAAAAAAATTATATACAAGACATTTAGTTTAAAACTAGAATATTTTTCCATACTAAAACAATTTCCAAGGAATGATACAAAATAATACTTTAAAATCATTTCATGAATTTCATTTTGGAATAATCCACTTCATTCCATATATCCACAAATAAAACCATGCATTCAATAATGGACCTCTCTATAATCCTGAATGGTGAGTCATCCTTTCACTATATTTTCACATAATGAACGATTTTGAAGAGGGGAAGTTCATACCCTTATCCATCCCACAAATTATGGGGTAAACATTATATTATTATCTATCCTAAATGCACGTGATCACACACCAACCCTTTATAACCAAATTCAATGCCAAAATACCAATTTAAACTATTTTAATAAAATTATAATTTTATTTACAACATTTCTAAAAATCCATTCCCATAAATCCAATAATGACATATTTTAAAATAAATATTTTAAAATCAAGAAAACAAATCACTTTCACAAAAAATATTGACAAATCCAAAACCCATCACTAAATTGGGATTATATCATTCGTTACATACCAATTTCACAATAAAATTCACAAAATTTAGATAATTTTAAACTAAACCTTCAATTTCCAATAATAGGTATTGTTAAATAACTCACCTACCTCGAGAATTCTGGTAAAAACGAAAAATGTCACAAAATGCCAACAAAATGGGGTAGTATCTCCAAATATCCCCCTCAAATCTCTTTACCTAATAACAACACAGCCTTATATCATCCTTATTGGAATAAAACACCATTGATCTTTCCCCAACATACTATATCTATGATTTTTAGAGAGGGTAGAAAAGTAGATCTATGAAAAACTACAAAAACTATAACAAATGATGACTTACCAAGGGATTCAGGCTTTGATGCACCATGATAATCCTTTAGATAACTCTCTGATCAATGGGGAAGGACTTTATAGTCTTGGGATGAAGAAATATCGAGTTAGAGATGTAAAAAAAGGGGAAACTAGAGGCTTTGAGGTGAAAATGAGTGAGATCCACTTTTTTAGGATCTCGCTTTTAAATTCAACATAAATAGTTAAATAGTTAGGAAAAATGTGTGCTAACCATGTGCCTGCCCCTGACTCTAGAAGCCCCAAAAATGGTTGGAGCATACGGTTAGAAAAACTATACACTAAACCTAAAAAATCTGTTTGTCCCACAATTCACAGTTTATCCTGGGTGGTCGCATGATTTGGCCAAACCATGCACCTTAACCATGTGCCTTCTCATCAGCCCCTATCTCACTATTCTTATTTTTGTATAAGAGTTTCATGGTTTCCAATATTCGTTCTCAAACCATTAACCATTATAAAAGGCACCAAAACACTCAAAAATTCTTCCAAACCCTCCCATACATCATCGAAACACATTAAATACATAAAAATCATAAATAAAAGGATACTAACTTGAAATCGAGTGTGCTATAGATAAAGAGAAAGAGATAGTAAGTTTTGGACATTTTTCTCAAAGTTTAAAGGAGGTTTATCTCCCTAACCCACTTATTGATGATGTCATCCTATCAACTAATGATGATAACATTAACTTAAATGTTTTGTATGAAAATATACTACTATTTTGATTCAATGGAAAAAATAATTGGCTATGATTTTAATAACTAAAAAAGGTCTGATTTGAGTTATTCTATTTATAATATAGTTTTTTTAAGTATTTAATTATAGTAAGAAAAATATTTTAGATATATTGAATAAGAATAAAGAACATTTTTGGTCTACACCTATGTTTGTTGCTGGCCAAAATAAAAATTATTTTTTAACAGGAACCAATGTTAATGGAAATATCCCATGCTAAAATATTGGTATAATACATAATTTTTATGAAAAATTATTCATAGATGATACAATCAATGAATCCACTGTTATTTTTAATGAGGATCATGAAAATTTTTTCATTTTCACTGATGATGGATTTAGAGGAAATTTAGTTTCAATGTATTTGGATCATGGGAAGGTAGGGAAACTTTCTTTTGGTAATAATGTGTAATTGGACAAGTCAATTTGGTCCTAGGATGTCATAGACGGTAAAAAGAAGGTGATACTTGTAGGATCATAGTTTAAGGAATCACTATAAAAAGGTATGGAGGTTGATCAACTTGATGTTATATTTTAATATGGTTAGACTCAAAATAAAATAGCTTTATAAGATTATGTGGGCTATGAACTATTGAAGGAACATAAACCTCCCTCTACATAAAATAATGGAAATTAATGATTGATGCTACTTATTCAATGAAAAATTATAAAAAAGTTTCATTTCTCTATAATTGATTGGGATTGAAAAATATCTTATTCTTAAGATTAGGGAATAATGGGGGTGATAGTGGTTCTCTAAATACACATGACCAATATTCGGTCAACACTAATAGTAAATCCTCTTCTATGGGGATTTAAGACAAAATTATTCAATATGATAGGGAAGGGTGTGTCGAAATTGAATTAGTTAAAAATCATCAAGTAAGAAGTGACTTCTCAGGAGGTAGAACATACATGGTTTATGGGTTTGGTATTTATGGATTAATATCTTACATTACATGTGGGGATGACACATCTGAATCTAAGAAGGGCGTCAAAAAGAAATAGGGTAGGTCTTCTTCAATGGATGAACCTGTTGTTACAATTTTGATGGGTTCTATTTTTCAATAGGCCATCAAAATACCTCTAGTGAGTATTGTAACAATCTAAGGTCAAAAAAATATATCTGATCCTTTTGAATTTGATCACATACATTCTAAATCAAGTGCTTCTATGATGGTATGCTCTAATGTAAAAAAGATGGAAACTCTATGATCAATTTTTCCTCAACTTTTGCCACTTATAAAGGTCATAATGGCCATACTCAACTCTCCTAATGGAAGATGATATGTTAATTCTCCACTTTTTATTCATTTGAACGATTCTATTATGAATTTTATACACAAAGTATGATTTTGGATTTTGGAAATTTTATTAAGACTTCAAATATGGTGGTGGTTTCTTCTAACTTTGATGGTTTCACTAAGGTAGAAAACATAGATAATAAAAAAAATTAATGTAATCCTATTAAAACCTAGAGGATATGATATCTCCTTCATGATATCATAGGTCTTGGGCCTATCAAAACATGAGTCTGTATTCTTGGACTTAATTTTGTTGTATTTTATCCTCATTTGTGGGATTTTTCATTGTCTGTTGTGTATTGTTTTTGTTGGATGGTTTGATTCCTATCATTATTTTCTCTTATTTTATTGTATTTCACTAATAATGAGAGGCAAAATGTAATATTTTTCCCCATCCACTCTTGGATTCAATTATTAATTTTATTAAAAAATTGGTTTTAATCCTAATTTGTTTGAAAAATAAATAAAAAATAGATAATTAATAATTTATTATCAATAAGTACTAATAAGTAAATGATAAATAATAAATAATAGTTAATTGTTAATAGATATCAAATCATTAGTTAATAAATAGCAATTAATAATTAGTAATTATTAATTATTGAATAATAATTCTTAAATAAATATTAATTACAAATAATAACTGGTGATTAGTAATTTATATATAATATATAATAATTAATTAATATTGTAATTTTTAAATAATTATTAATTAATTATTATAAATAATTATTATTTATTCCTTAATTAATTAAAATAATATATAAAAAAATAAATAATTTTAAATTAATAATAAATCATTAATAACTAATATCTAACAAGTGGGAAACCATTTAAATATTCTTATATAATAATCTACTATATTTACTAAACCTATGTGTACACAGGCCTATGTGTCACCATCACAAATAGCCATGTCACCATTTTTCCAATACCAATTACACTAATACCCACTACCTTCTTCACAAACACCTACGGTGCCCTACATTTCTCGACAACCACCCACAGCTTCACCGCATTATGCATTCGCGCTTAGGGTTCAGCTCATCGACCTTCTTCCTCCCCCAGTTCTCATGCGACGACAGCCATACCTGCGACGCCTTCACTGCCTTACGCCTTCGACATTAATTGTATCCTTCGACATCCACCATCCCCATTGTCCTCTTCCCAACTGCACAGAAATCTACATCGACTCCCTCCCAACGAATTAGGGTTTCCGTATTCTCCATCGACAAGCTACAGTACGAATAGAGATTCCCTCTCCATCGTATTCCTCTCGCATACATATCTATCTACATATGTTTCAACCGATACTGAACTCATACTTCTTCTCATCATCTAAACTGATTTTACTAAGACGTCAAATAGGGTATTTCGACTTCTACCACTACTACGGAGATAAGGGGTTTCGCCGCCTACCAGAAGCATCTAGTACACCTACTACTACCAAAACCGATAACCCAATTCCACTCCTTCTAATTGCGTAAAGGTAACAAATCTTTCCTTTTCACCCTAACTATGCAACCTACAGCATCCAATAAACAATCTTTTTTACTTTACCCAGGAACCATTCAAGGAATTTCTACTGAAAACGATTCATCCACTGCTTCTCAGAAATACGGAATCATATGATGCTTCTTAGGAATTTCTATTGTGAGTATACATAAGAATTTCTTCTGTGAGTATACATTGGATTCTATTGGAACAATTACCTCTTTCTGTAGTGATGTTATGGTTTATTTTCTAACCTATAAGTGAACTTTTCTGAGAACATTGTTTTCAAAAACTACAACTATAGGATATATGTTTACCATACAGAAAATAAAATACTTCAACTGCTTTACCTCATACAATATTAATGAAATGCCTAAAAATTGGTAACATAACTACTTCCATTTAACATAGTCTCTGAAACAAAAGACACCGCAACAAAGCATACATGTGATATATGCCTATCAATTATTATAGAATACTTTACTTCTAATATCTGTTACCTACAGCTTTCACTATATGTTACATGCAGATTACATTTGGGACTTATTCACAACTACATAAATGTATGCACATACATATTTAGCCATTTCCATGTCTGCAATCACAAATTATACTACGTTTTATTCACTTCTCACTTTGCATACAAAAAATACAATACACGCCTTGACATTATTATATAAAGATATACAACCAAAAAATACATTCCCCAACAACCTCCACAGATGAAATTTTTGAAAGAGGAGTGCTACCAAATGAACAATGCAATTGTGAGTTCACTATTCCCTACATTTTATACTTATTCATGTTATAAATTTTATCCACTATTTTTATAAGATACTATTTTCACAATACAGTGTCAAGATCTACTGGAAATCCCTCAATGACGTCTACAAATCTCTCTCTTGCTCTATTTAGTGAACCACATTCTACAAATTGCGGTGCAGATGAAGCCACACGCATGCCAATAACACCATTGTATATCAACGGTTTTTCTATTTACATTGCACTGCCTAAATCCATACTTTTTAAATGATTTACATACTAACTAAAGTTATTCCTATTTCACTACATCATCTACAGTTCAACAACAAATTGAAGCAATGAGAACATTTAACACAAACGAAACCAAGAGAAAGCAAACATCAGATGCCTTCAAACAACCACCTATTCCTTACTATAAGAATGATGACAATTATCTTCACTTACCACACTATACTCCACACAACCGAGCAACTCATTGTCTAACTATTTCCTTTACACTCTCGGCAGCGATCATGACTGACGAAAACATGCATTCCCCATCAACCTCTAGAGATGAAAGGTTTTAGAGAAGACTGCAAAGGAAGGAACGACACAATTATAAGTTCACTATTAGCTTCATTAGATACTTCTTTCTATTCAATTATATTTTCATTGTTTTTATAAACTACTGTTGTGATACTGACATTGACAGCATCTACTGGAAGTCCCTCAATGACATCTACAAATGGCAGTGGGGATGGACTCACACGCAATCCATTACGACCACTTTCTATCAATGGTCTGATCTATTTACATTTTAGTGTCTAAATCCCTAATTTTCTAAATACTATACATACAAACATAATGTATTCCTCTTTAACTACATCGTCTACAGTGCAAAAACAATCTACAGGTAGGACATCATTTATCGCATGACCAAGCAAGAAAAATCAAATAATGGATGCACTCTTACAATCTCCTATTCCTTATTGTAAGTATGATGACTTGTGTCTGCGAACACATCGATGTACGCCACAAAACCGAGCTACTATTCGACTGACCTTTCCCTTTAATATTCTGGTAGCAATCATGATTGACGCTACCAATATGACAGATTCATCACCAGCCTCCTTGACAGTGTAATTACAAGTCATGTAAATATATTTTACTGTTACCGTTAAGGGGTCATCATTGATTGTAGTCTACGCTAACATTTGTTATAGATTAAGTCCAGTTGATAACGGGAACAACACTACTATATCATGTTCTGGTTAAATGACCTCTTTAACACAACTATACTGCATCACACACACACACACTTCAATAGACATAGATTTCAGTTATAATAATGTTTTATACACATTCTATCAGTCCGTAGGAAACAACTCTTCCGTCAAGAAGCATCACATCCTAACAATTCAGAATAAAATAACTGCGTCAACGGTGGCATCCAGCATACAGAAACCTATATATTTATGTTGAGGAGTATTATTGAATACTAAAAATAATCAGTTATGAATTATTTACTGTGATATTCGTAATAATCAAACTGTTACTACAGGCAACTCAGTACAACAACAGTTTTCAGATAACACAGGTTAGTGAACTTATTGATTCATTTTTACTGCTACCGGAACACGGTAGACAAATACCGTACTGCCACTACTTAGTGAATACCCACTGATATATCTTTTTTCCACTCAGGATATTCAAATATTGGAGACCTTACTTATGTTTGTCCATATTTTCATGCTTTAATGTGGTTCGATGAATGAAACATAAAATATAGCAATAAAAAAAACCAACGTTTCGCAACATGTTGTGATATGGGAAACATTTCTTTGAACTTGATACCACCATGTCTGCAGTACCTTAAAATGTTTCTCTCCAGTTCAACTTCTATAGTAGCCAAAATATTCCATGAAAACATGCATATTTATAACTCCATGTTTTCTTTCACTTCATTGGGTGGGAAGATTGATAGGTCTATCAATAAGGGTGGAGCTCCATGTACATTCAGATTGAATGGACAGAACTACCATTGTATAGGATGTTTATGTCCACCAAATGGTCAACCACCAAGATTCACACAACTATACATGTGTGACACTACACATGAATGTCAAAATAGGGTGCACAAATTTAGGTATGTCTAAACCTATTTGTTATGGACTAATTGGTCAAAGTCGTCTATTTCTGTATTAACATGACTAATACCATCAGCTCGTAAAACCAGAATTTCCAAACTCATATAGACTACATGATAGTCGAGAACCTGCAACAAATGCTTCATGATAACAATTCTTTAGCAAGACAATTCATAACTGTAAGTGATTTTCTTCAGAGTGAGGAGGTGACCAATTTGAAACTATGACTACTAAAAAGAAGAGGAACAAATCCCAGTACATATATCTTTCCAAATAATTCTGAGATTGCAATGCTTATTGTCGGTGATATCGAAGATCTCAACCAAGAGCGTGATATCATCATTCATACCAAAACTGGAGATTATCAAAGAATTGATGAGAAGCACCCACTATATCTTCCATTATAGTATCCCGTAATTTTCACAGATGGCAGTGATGGATATGTTGACAACATTCTTCATTGGCTAACTCCTTTAACAACAAGTTCTGAATTAAGGAAGTTTACCATGAGAGAGTACTTCTCATTCTATTTGCAATTCCGTGAAAATCATGCCTCAACGCTACTTCATTCAAGAAGACTTTTGCAACAGTTTGTTGTCGATGCTTATACGATGATAGAGTCTCAGAGATTTTCATTCATTCTATTCAATCAAAAGAAAAGGAGGGTTTATCTACACAATGGATTGCAATATGCATTTCTAATAGGTGATCAAGATGGTTCTTCATGCGGCAAACACATTATTTTACCTTCAACCTTTATAGGTGGACCAAGGTATATGATCCAGAATTACAAAGATGCAATATCTATTTGTAATTGGGCAGGTTATCCATATTTTTTTCTAACCTTTACATGTAACCCAATGTGGCCTGAGATCACTCGGTATCATAGACATAAGAATCTCTGCCCAGTGGACTCCCCTCAAATACTGTCTTGAGTTTTCAATATTAAACTTGAACATCTAATGAATGATTTAAGAGAAGGTTTTTTCTTTGGAAAATCAAGGGCATGTAACCATATATGTCCATACATTAAATATATTTAACCATAATGGTTTCAATTATATCATCAATTACTAACAATGACACTTTTCTTCCCATTCTATTGTTCGAACTGTAGAGTTTCAGAAACGCGGCTTGACTCATGTGCACATCTTATTATTTCTCTACCATGAAAACAAAGTGAACACTCCTATAGTTGTAAACAAGTATGTATGTGCTGAAATCCCAGATAAAGTTGCATACTCAGGGCTAGATGAATTTGTCAAATGTTTTATGCTCCACGGCCCTTGTGGTGCTGCGAACAAGTCGTCACCTTGTATGAAAAATGGTAAATGTGCACAACTTTTCCCAAAAAAGATTTCTGAAAATACTATAGTATATGATGATGGTTATGTCATTTTTCGGATAAGGGATGACAAAAATATTGTTTTTACGCATAACATTCCTTTGGATAATCGATATGTGGTTCCATACAATCTGGTATTGGTGTTAAAGTATCATGCTCATATCAACATTGAAGTTTGTAATTAGTTGTCTTCAATCAAATATTTGTTTAAGTATATCAGAAAGGGAAAAGATCAGGTAACTTCCGCACTCTATGAAGGGAACAATGAACAACTATCAAATAATACTGTAGATGAGATAAAAATGTATTATTACTATCGATACATATCTCCCTATGAGGCATCTTGGATGATATTTTCATATGACATCCATTACAGATATCCACCAGTTGAGAGGTTGCATTTCCATTTGCCTAAACAGAATTCTGTCACATTTTCAGATAATGATAACATTGAAGATGTATTAAATAATACAAACAGTTCTCAGTCTATGCTGACCACTTGGTTTGAAGAGAATATTATATATCCATAAGGAATAGGTTTAAATTATGCAGAATACCCTACAAAATTTGTGTTCCACTCTAAAGACTGAAAGCGGCATCCTAGGAAACAAGGAATTTGTATTGGAAGACTATACTATGTGCCTCAGACCACTGGAAAACTCTACTACATGAGGCTACTTTTAACAAAAATTAGAGGAGCACCTTCATATGGCTATATCAGGACTGTAGGCAGCATTACTCATGGTACATTTAGAGAGGCCTATTCTGCTATGGGATTACTGACAGATGACAGAGAGTTTGTTGAAGCCATAAAATAACTCTCCACCTGGGGAATGGGACAACATGTATGCAGATTGTTTACAAGAATGTTAATTTGAAATAACATATCTCGCCCAGATATTGTATGGGATGAAACAAAAGACATACTATTAGAAGACAGTTTATATATACAGAGAAGGGCCCAACAAAATCCAGGTGCACATTTTTTCTTCTACCTGATTTACTGGTCTCAATTATTGTATTGATAACATCTTTTTATTACTGCTTGATGCTATTTATAACATCGTAATAAAAAAATTGCTGTTGTATTTTTACAATAAATGATATACTTCACATTACATCTGCTACATCTTACTCTGTATGTGTACTTACAGAATTGTAGTACACATAATCCCTCCCATTATGTTACTTACAATACTAACTACAAACAGCAGTTCTGTTCATATTTAAATAATAAATTAATTTTTATATTTAGTTCTGTAATCCTTCTTAAAAAATCAGCAGATTTTATCAGATAACTGGTTTTTCCGCACTTTAAGAATTTAGAAATTAAAATATGTGCATGTATTTCACATATTTATACATAACTTCAACACATAATAGTTGAGACTACATTTTACTTACAATTATTATACATCATTCTCTCAAGTAACTATGTTTATATTTAATATAATTCATTAAATCAAAATGTACAGCAATTCTGTTCAAATAAAAATACAATAGTACTTCATTCATTTTAATATGTACTATTCTGTACAATAAATCCACAGTTTCATTTAACAATTATTCACATTACATTGCAAACTATAATATTGTCATATAATTATCTGTTAATGCATTAATGACAATTTGTTAGTACAAAGAAGGCCCAACATTAATAATAAGATGTTAATACAAAATGCATGAGTTTAAATTATACTATAAGCCTTAGTAAAATAGTACAGCAGTTTCATATATCAATTTTGAATACCTGCAGACTGGATCCTACTAGGAGAAATTATTTATAAGAACTTTCTCCTCAATAGAACCTTGTATTGGTATAATGTTGCCTAATAATGTAGACTACAACACATAAATACTAATGGTCTGTTAATATGTATTTCTGATTCCACTTGAACTTCTTATGTTTAATTTAAAATAAACTGTTGTAATATCTTTATTAATGCTATTTCATACTGGTATTTAACAATATTCCATGACATTGTAGATTTTACACTCACAAATCAACAGATACATATGTATGATTTGAGAGAGATAGAATGAATCTTACAGAGCAATGGAAGGGAACTTCAGTTATATCCTCCTATGCCACTTCTAGATTCATATTTTGATGCCACTCCAAATCGTTTGGTTGCAAAAGAATTGAATTACAATAAAGAATCACTTCTACAAGAGAACAAAAGTTTACATGGTATTCTTACAAATGAACAGAAAGAGGTGATGTCTATCATTCTCTCTTCCCTATCTAGCAATTCTGGTGGGTTCTTCTTCTTGCATGGTTATGGCGGCATAGGTAAAACCTTTATCTGGAGAGTATTAACATTGGTGTTGCGAGCTCAGGGCATGATTGTACTTGCAGTTGCATCGAGTGTAATAGCTTCACTACTACTTCATGGTGGACGAACAACACATTCTAAATTTCGTATTCCAATCTACATTACAGAAAAATTAGTTTGTAATATTCAGCAAGTGAGTGACGTAACAGAACTTTTGCAATTGACTAAGCTTATCATTTGGGATGAGGCATCTATGATTCACAAGTTCTATTTCGAGGCATTAGACCGAACTCTTAGGGACATTATGACTATATCAAAGGATAATGCTCAGAATTTTCCGTTCGGTGGTTTGATAGTTGTCTTGGGAGGAGATTATAGGAAAATACTACCTGTTATACCTGGGGGAAACAGAAATGACATTGTCTATGCAAGTGTTATGTCATCGGTTCTTTGGAATCATTGTTGGGTGTTATCTATTACAAAAAACATGAGATTTCATTGTACTACTAGCAGTCATGTTGCACCTATATTACATGAATTTGCTAAATGGACATTGGATATTTTTGAAGGTTGAATTATAGAGCCTAATGACGGTGAAGCACTCATTAAAATTCTGTAAGCATTTCTTCTTACCGGGAGCGATAATGCCATGACTGCAATCGTCATCAATACATACATGGGTTTCTGTAGAAAACATGGAGACCAAAACTATCTGAAAGACCATGCAATTTTAGATCTGACCCATGATGTCATAAAAGAAGTAAATGAATATATGTTATCCCTCACTGGCTCTGAATACAAAGATTACTTCATCTCAAACTCTGTTTGTAATTCAAGTTATGATAAAGACAGACCAGAAAATATTTACACATCTGACATGTTGAATAGTATAAATGACTCTAGGTTACCTGCACACAAAAATACACTACAATTCGATGTTCCAATTATGTTACTACGAAATGTAGACCAATCTATTGGTTTGTGTAATGGAACCAGGATGGTAGTTACACACTTGGGTGATCATGTTATTGGGGTTGATGTTATAACTAGACGTCATTCGAGATATTCTGCATTCATTCCATGATTAACTATGACTCACTGTGATTGAAGATGGCCATTCAGACTACAAAGAAGACAATATCCTTTGATAGTTTCTTATGTGATGACAATTAATAAAATTCAGGGTCAATCTTTGACTTCAGTTTGGCCTTATCTTCGCAAACCAGTATTCTCTCATGGTCAATTATATGTTGCAGTTTCTAGGGTCACATCAGCTACGGGATTGAAAATTTTAGTAGACGGTAACAATAATGATTCCTCAAATTACACAGAAAATATTGTGTACAAGGAAATATTTCATAATTTCTCTTAGGTAACATCTAAAATGATTTTTATATACTCTATTATGCTCTGGAAAATAAATATGTTTACTTTCATGGGTTATTTACCAACTTAATATGATTTATTTGAACACTTCATGCTTATGTAGAGTCACAAATATGTCACTCTAAATAACTATGCTGAATGAGATTAGCCCAGACGATGATGAAACACTGCGAATACAAGTTTGTGTCTTGAACATGTGGTTCAATTCATCTTCTAAATACTCCAATGAAGTCATTGCTATTGATCTCATACTATGCGACATTCAGGTGATTTTTTTTACTATAAGTAATTATAAAATATTTTCACTCCTTCTCATCTACACTCTGAACGTATATATATATATATATATATATGTGTGTGTGTGTGTGTGTGTGTGTGTGTGTGTGTGTATACTTTCATCGTTCCGTGTAAACTGTATTGTTTTCTCATTAGCCATCATTTTAACGTACTCTATGTAGGGAACCAAGATTCAATGTACCATTATGAATCATCAGCTTATCTCTAAGTAAAAACAACTTTTGGGTGAGGGACTCTGCTATATTGTACAAAACATCCAAATATGTTCAAACAAAGGGAGTTACCTTGGAACTAGACACCCATGTCGAATCATGTTCACATCCAAAACATATGTTCATCCTTGTGAAGTACAACTACCTCTTTTTAGTTTTCAATTTACTTCATTCGATGACATCATTCACGGAAAAGTCCTGAAAGAACATCTAATAGGTACATGTACTTAATACCACATATTTAAAGTTTCATTTACCAACTTATGTTAAATTAATCTGTATAATGTATTTTAAATCAGCCTTATGTTATTCATAAGAAAACATTTCATCTCTGTACATTGATTTAGAACTTATTGGAGTTCTACGTTACTCACATCCAATTCAATCAATGGGCACTTCCAACCACATGATGCAGATTATTTTACAAGATTACAGGTCCTTTTTTATTTTGATTAATTTCATTATATAACTCTAACATGCTATATTTGCTCATTCTGTCACTTGATTTTCATATAGAGGGTTGAAGGCTACTTGCATCTTATGGGGTAATTTTTCATTTGAAATGTCATGTTACATGGAAAAAAACATAGACCCCACTACCATTTTGATATTACAGCTCATCCGAGTGAAGAGATTGACATGTATGGTTTCTATCTACAATTATTAATCTCAATATTTCTACTATGTGATTTCAATATGTCGCTTGAACATATATTTATATAATGCGGACTTCAAACTGCTTTCAGCCTCTATTCTTGTCACTACAACTGTGAAGGCAACAAAGATTCTTTACAACCAAAACCTTCAAGTAGTTAAAAACTTTAGAAGCAGGTATCATTTTAACAACCTTTACATGTGTAGTATAATATTTTACTTATCTGAATGTCATAAATGAACTACCAAAAACATATAACAGTTTACTTCCATGTATGTTGTTCTGCTTTAATCAGGCTTGGTGTGATAATAGCATCACCGTTAAATGCTACATAACCAACAACTCCCAACCCGACAGCAGATACATTATATTGGAATAACAAGAAATCCATTATAGATGTCAAAACCTATCAATAGGTCGGAAATATACCCTTATTTTTGAATTGTGATAATGCAAAATTATTAACTGTTTACTGCTATCCTGTAATAAATTATATATTAACATGTAATGAATATACTGCAGGCTACATGGTGCTTAATTGTGGCTACAGTTCAAAAAAATTCAAAGCACCCACAAATGGTTATATGAATCATGCCATTTGTGCATGAAAAAAGTGCAGATTATAGATGGAATCATTTTTTGCATGTCCTACAACCCCTCACCTATTAACATTACTTCGATGTGAGATTGTATTCAATGCTTCCTATATTTCTTTTTATCATTACGCTACACTCTGGGTTCAGTTGAACAGTCCAAATGGGACTGAAAGTGTAGTCATAATAACAATTGAAATAGATTTAGAGTTCAGATGCTGGTTACTAACAAGACAGACTCTTTTTCAGTTGTGTTATTTGAGAAACAAGTCATACAATACATACACAAAACAGCTGTGCAACTAAGAGTGGCATTGATACAGGTATATCCAAGTCCTTACATTCTATCATTATAAAAAATTGAATATTTTAATTAATAGTGCCTATGGATTTTTTTGTTATGATGACAACGATTTTGGTTTCCCTCAGTAATTGAACTACTTCAAAGCCAAGAAATTTCTATTAGAAACTGAGGTGACATAGTACAATATTAAGAATTATCATTGTTCATCTGAGAAAAATAGTTACAAAGTAGTTTATATGAATGTTAATGACAACTTCATCAAACGTTTTACCGACATCTTAGAACTTAAACATGTAAGTCTGAATTTTTATCACATTATCTCTAAAAACAAAAACTCAGAATACTTGACGTTTTTCTTCAATAATATACAGGCAGATCAAAGTAGTGGGTCTTCTAGAGTAAGCAGTGTGATTCATTATATGCAGGTAACTGTGTATCATTTTCTTTAAAATGTATTTCTGGGTATGGATATCATTATACTGATATATTCCATTACATGTTTACTCATAGGATCATCAATCTGTTGGAAATACTCCTAGTACTGTAAACATTGACACATGATTACATACTACACCCTTGAACACATGTTTTACTCGGGTATAAATATAATATCTTTCCTTACTGCAAAATGATATCCATTACTATAAGAGTTAATTATGTTAACATAAAGCATTCTGATTTATAAATATTTAAAAATCATACATTTATTTCAAATTACATATGTGTGCTGATAAGAAACACTACACTATTTAAACTCTACTCTGAATTTCAATGATTTCAACCTATGTACATTATAGGTTAAAATTTTTCTCATAAAATCATCTATGTAGAGAAATATGTCACGATGTTTTGATATTGAGTATGGTGTGGAAGATAATGTCCAGACGTCTCCAGATAGCATGCCTACAGAATGTCAAACTACTGACATACAGACTATGCCAAAGGAATATATAAACATGAAAACTGAAAAAACAGACTGAAATATCGTAGTGGAAATTGAAGGTAAAAATAAATCTTCAGTGACCAAATTAATCTCATTATTCTGTTCATAATTAATAAATGATGTACAATGTGTTACATTTTAGACTGTACAGAACGTTCATTTGAAATATTTTCTGATACTCATTCAGTATTTTGATAGGATTACTATATACGGTGTCATTGAGGAGACAATAGCACCATGAGAATTTCATGTTTTCAACCAAATCAATCTTCTTTTTCAATTTTATCATACAGTACATACATAATTCCCAATTTCGTCATTCATTTAGAGCATGTTTCTTCTATATGCACAGTTTGGTTCTTCTATATGCACAGTTTGGTTATTCTATATGCACAGTTTGGTTTTTGTTCAATATGCACAGTTTGGTTCTATATGCATAGTTTAATATCTGCACATTTCAAAGTCTTAAACATGCCCAGTTTGGTTCTATATGCACAGTTTAATATCTGCACATTTCAAAGCCTTAAACATGCCCATTTGGGTTCTATATGCACAGTTTGGTTCTATAATGCCCAATTTGGTTCTATAATGCCCAGTTTGGTTATATAATGCCATGTTGGATTCTATAATGCCCATTTTGGTAGTTTATTAGGATCATGTATCTTCTATATGCACAGTTTGGTTCTATATGCACAGTTTGGTTTTGGTTCTATATGCACAGTTTAATATCTGATCATTTCAAAGTCTTAAACATGCCCAGTTTTGTTCTATATGCACAGTTTGGTTCTATAGTGCCCAGTTTGGATCTATAATGCCCAGTTTGGTTCTATAATGGCCAGTTTGGTCATTCATTTGGAGCATGTTTCTTCTATATGCACAGTTTAGTTCTTCTATATGCACATTTTGGTTTTGGTTCTGTATGCACAGTTTGGTTCTATATGCACAGTTTAATATCTTCACTTTTCAAAGTCTTAAACATGCCCAGTTTGGTTGTATATTCACATTATGGTTCCTCTATATGCCCAGTTTGGTTCTCTAATATGCACATTTTGGTCGTTCATTTGGATCATGTTTTAGTTTTTTTTCCAACTATTTTGTAAGTCTATTAGGATATATGAAATGCATACAGTAACAGCTATTCCTAATAGTTGTTTCGATGATCAGAAAATTAATATACTTGGCTGTTATTTATTCAATGGTTTCTAATATTTATTTTTTTTCATTATTGATATTTGAGGTCCTAACTCAAACTCCCAACTATAGTATTTGATTTTGGGTTTCCGTATTATTCCCCTTTACAAGGGCCTTTTTTACATTCATCATATTTTGGGTACAATATATTCCTAGCAGGTTTAAAAGGATTAGGAGTTTTGATCTGGTACATTCATTTACATAAAACACCCTCTTTATCTATTTATTTCTATGTATTTATGTTCAGCATTGTACTTTGATATGCAGGTTGGGAAACCTATATGAGAAATAATCAAAAAACCTATTTCAGGTATAATTTTCTTCTGCTTTGCAAAATGTAATATTATTCACTGCACCTCAATATTTTCTATACATCAATATTACACTGCAATATGCACACATTTCCATATGAAATGTTTAAGAGTTTGAAATGTGCAGATATTACATACAAAAAGACTTTAGCATACAAGAATATATGTACAAAACATATTTTTTTACCTTTCCCTACTAATTTTCTATTGTCACTAAAAATTTTGTAATTGATCCAATTTTGTATTCATGTTTTTATTTAAATTACGTAATATTTTCTTCTATTTTCTATATTTCATTCTGAACTCCTGTACTTAGTATTTCCACCTTTCGACCACTTTTTTTTACATTTGTATACTATACAAAACCTCCAATTTTTCTACCTATTTTCATTCCCATTTCCTATTTCTATACATTAAAAACACACCACCATTGTAATGTTTGAATTTTAAAAAAAATTATACTGTGCACTAAAGAAATTTGTCTAAACATATAGCAATCATATATTCTTTATACTATTCATGTTTAGAACAATCAATTTTTTACTACTATTTTTTTCATTGTTGGATTGGATTTTCATATTTCTATATTCATTACAATATATTAATCTATCTAATGGTTTTTCATCTGTAGAGTGCATTCACTGGACGATGATGAAGATTTAAGAGTTATTATCACAACACTTTGATCTTGCAAACTCTGTAACTTCATTTAGTTGGAGAACTTCTACATTAGCAACTTCATAAATTTTGGTGCAACTAAAGAATGAGTTTTTTCATCATGTATTAAAATTATTCCCCTACCCAGTTCATATTTTTTTTATTACATCCACTTCTATAAAATATTTTTCTTTCAATTCAAATTACAATACATGCATTACTCTTTCTATGGAGCATGTTCTCCATACCGATTTTCTGAACCATATGATGACATGTAGTGAAATGGAGCACAGGTGTTGACCCACTATGGCCATAAATCAGGACTTGAATGCATTTTAAAATGATGTGAAACCTTCTTGAAAGTTTAGAAGTTAATTTTTATATATCCTTCATTGTTTCAAGTAAATTTTTGTTGTGTCCATAATTTATCTACTCCTATTCCCTGACTTTCCTAAAAAACTTTGGGATTAAAATATATTAAATATTACTATTGGTGGGTAACATTAACTAACAAAATTTGCTTTACAAATAATAACCATTATTTCAACATGTTGTGCGTACGCACGGGCGAGTACTAGTTATTCACTATTATTGATTTCATAGTGGTTTTTTAAAAATATTACTAAAAACATAAATAATGTAAAATAAATTTCAAAAGTAGCAATGATTTTAACTCCTAAAGAAACTGCTAAATAGAACTAATTTTTTAATAAACTTCCACAAATTGGTGATTATTTTCTAAAACCATTTCTAAAAATATATGAAACATTTAGAAGAATTTTTGGAAATCCCCACTGGATGTTTTTTTTCTTGTAGTGTATATTTAGGTTTATCCCATAAAAAATAAATTTCATAATAATTAAATTTTTAATATTTAGGCCTAATAATAATCCATTACCCCATGAGGAAAAACTATATACAATTTATATTTACTAATAAAAATATACTATCTACCACATTTATAAGAAATATCACGTCCCAATTTACTAGTAGTTTAACTCCTTTGGTCTTCCTTTAGTAAACTTGAGAAAAATGACAAAAATCATGGTATCCAATTAGAACTATTGGAGGAGTAAACTATATGTGTAATAAATAAATTGATATAATGCTTTATCATGTACTAGGATATAATAAATACAAATCAATGTAATGTTAAATATTACAATTTAATAAATATATTCAAAATACAATATAATGTAATTGAATAAATATCCATATATGTATTGCACATTTTGAACCAATTTAATGAAACATAAAACTAAAATTATGAAAAACTAATATGGAATTCATGATGAAGACTCTAAGATATCAGTTACTAAATATCCCATTAGTATCCTGCCTCTAAGGACATCTACTAACCGCATATGCTGGTCTATAGAAATATAATCTTGGAAACTATATAAGTGAATATATGTGGACAATAAATATTACTTAGTATGGTTAACCCAAATAGTGTGATACCAACTATAAACCACTTGTGTCTATGAGAATAATCAATATATAATGTATGGATCAAACCTATATCTCAACACACATATTCATAAAAATAATAAATATTCATATTCATTTCTTATTTTTCTATCCACAAGTAACCATTGTCATGATTACCAAATAACTATTTATTTACATGTAATTATTATAATCAGATTTCTAAATGTCAAAATATGAAGGACCCCCATGAACCACATCCCATTAGATAATATTTGAAACCATGGTATTAAAAAATTTTCCCCAATATGGTCGGTGGACTCTTGTATATCTATTATAGTTATAACACTTTTTTCATTAAGAGAATCACCAAACCACTCTCAAAATTGGTTTTTAAACTCATACGTCCCACATATGAAAAGTATTAAAATAAAGAAATAATATATTAAAAAATTGTTTTATCATATAATGACCATTTATAAGTTACATGTTGAATGAAATACTCAGGATACACCACTATTTAACACTGAAATATACCTCAATATCTAGTATCATAAAACAATCGCACCTAAATGATTTTTCTTACTCAATATTATAGTTTTAAGATAGAAAATAGTGAGTTTTTAATGCATTGATATCTTAATATATACTTAGATTTTGTGGGTGAAAGAGTGTAAACTCACAAAATTCAGTTTTTATTATTGTTGATGAAATCATACAATAAAAACAAGGTGAACATGAAAGTAAGAAAGCAGGACCTCTTGCTCATGGGTGTCAGAAGTGATAGATACCTAAAGTGCTATCCATTACAAAGAGAGAACAGTCATTTGGGGGGAACCAATATGAAACTAAACGATGATACATGCACTAGGATTTTTATTCCTTTCTAGTATTTTAGTAACAAAGTTTCATTCCTTTATGGTTTGGACAATACTTATTCTTTTACTAATTATGGATTCTCACTTTCTGACCAGGTAGAACAAATTTGATAGAAAACATCCCTTTCTGTGGAGAATACCAATTATTTTTCTAGATTCTGACTCCACCTCCATTATATTGATACTATAAATCCTGCATAAGGATAGTTCAATGGAAACTTATATGATCTATGCCTCCAAAAAATTGTTGTCACAAAAAAAGTGATGAAGCCCATAATCACCAAACCATAATGGTCCCTCACAATACCACCTCCTCTCATTTATTAGGATAAACACAAACTATAAATATTTATTTTTGAACCCATTATAGGCCTCTTCCATCTGATCCATATCCATTTACTATTGTGCTCTCTTTCCCACATATCTGTGAAGGTTCCTGGAATCAAGTTTATATATCTCAAGGATGACCCCACATATTGGCTAAACACACCAAGTTCCTTAGTAATAATTCACAAATAGTTCATATTGAAAATGGAGTTTATTCTTTTACCATCCTTAACATTGAACCTCGCCTCCCAAATCACTAAGTAAACTATGTTGAAAATAAAATTTTGGACCTGAATATCCACTCATAGTTGATCATCCCTATAAAACTAGTTTTCTTAAATATGGTTAATGTTATCCCCTATGATGACCAACCCTATATTCAATCCAATAATGTTCCAAAGACAAGTCCCCTAATATTTTTTAAAGAATAGATTCTTGGTATTTTCAAAGTTGGAAATAAATAAGAATCAACGTCTCGTAGTGAACACCACCCCCCTCTTTTTCACATTGTTATCGGTGGGAAGCGCAATGTTCCTTAGAATCCACAATATGAAATACTTTTTCACAGGGATATTTTTTCACCATAACTTTGATTCTCATGCATCATGATCGTTATTTTCATGAAACATTCACTAGAAGTCCCAAATGATAAAATCCCCAACTTTAGACCTTATATAAACACATCAATCTATATTTTCATTCACTCTTTTTCTATCATGAATAATATTCTCTTAATAATCAAGAATATAATTGATAATATTTTGGTAGCATCTAGATTAACTTAACAATATTCTTAGAGCTGGGAACCCTAGAAAGAACTACTTATCTCTAGCGTAATTTTCCTCCCAATAATTTATATTCCCAATTCCCACTACCAATTGAGAATCATTTTCTAGTATCTCCAAGTGTGTAGTAAGGCACATGGATAGATTCAATATTCTCCATGGTATGTCCACCCATTGACTCCACTTTTTTCCATACTTATCTTTTATAACATTTTCCCACAATGATTGAATATAAATGATCTCCCATGTCATTCTCTCTTGAATGTATTTCGTGGGTTATGTTACACTAGATTGGTTTAATCCACCATCCTCAATCGTCTTGTCCTTTCTTCCCCGCAATGACCAATGAAATTTATGGTATTGATTAACATCCCAAATAAAGTCCATCATAATTTTCTCTATCCTTTCCACAGTTCCCTTTAGGGATCTCAGTGTTGATAGAACATGCATGGCTTTGGATATAAGTGTGTTGTTAACCAGTGTAATATTCTCACCAAACAAAAGAAACCATTTTTCCAATGGGAAATTCTCCTAGTTATCTAGTTAGTGAATTCATTATAAAAATCATTCCTAATTATTCCATTGAAAATTTGGGATCCTAAATAAACCATTGGGAGTTCATGACTCTAGTGAATCATCATATACCACAAACCCAAGGAATATGGATAGAATAAGACCAAAAACTCATGCACATGATTTTTATCCTCTAACTCTAATCCATGGGTGATAATAATAAGGATATTCATTTGTGTAGAAACTAAAATAATATTCCATAATCATTTCCATAAATACTATTATATGATCCTCATTTTAATGACATGATACAAGTATAATCAAAAAGATCATCTCAATAATGATGAGAATGTAGATTGGATCTCCATGTTCTATATGATTACTTACACATTGAATAATAGATATTCCTATTAAAATGATTATTATTATGTTTTCCTGGTTCATAGAACCTCCAATTGAGAGTAATCCATGGATTTCATTTATATACTTAAAATACATTTTTAAAGGAAAACTAATCCACTTTTAACCTAAAAAGACACTTTTTATAGGAACACCCATATCCAAATGCATACTTTTTTCTGTAGTATTTGATGTGACTTAATGTGGATTTAAAAAATAATCATCAATCAAATTTTTGGGTATTTTGATGTTATATTTATATTTTAGACATGCGAAGAAGAAGTTCAGATAATTTTGGGTATAATATGAAAAGTGCACTATTTTCATGTCTGAGGAAATAATAAGAAAAAATACAAGGACATGAGAAGATAAATTCTAAGAATTATCCAGGATTAATTTTCAGTGCACACCAATGTTAATGTTGGGTGACCATAGCATAGATGCTAATATATAGACTATTAAAATTCCCCATTGTGGAAAAAATAAATGTAACTAATTTTTTTAATTTAAATGAGAGAGAAAAACATGTTTATAATTGACTCATATTTTCTCTATCATTAATGAATTTTTACAGGATATGTTTAAATCAAAACAAAAAAGTAAATAGAATAATATGGGAAATTCATGTTATATAAAGGTTTAATGAATGTCACAATAATGGGAAACCACTTCACCATTGACATATATTTCAACTTTGGTGAATCTCACCATTGAATGAAAATATTGATGTATCTTGATGGATTGTCATGGGAAAGATTTCCCCTTTAAAATAATGAGTTCTTAGAAAACCATGATTTTTTATCAATGTATTGGCTTTCTTTAGGATCACCTACCATGGTGATGTATTCCTTTTTCAACCTAGTCGTCTTACCAACCTCAATTCATCAATTTCACTAAGTAATATAACATAGGATTATCATTTTTATAGTTTCCATTCCACTATAGTACACTATTATAATTGTGTTATTTTTAACATGTGTATGATTTATATGTATATGTAAAAAATTGATAATAGATATCTGATATAGACTAGATGATCTCATTATGGTCTTTCTTTACTACTTATGGGTCCTTAAGGATTAGTCAATCATATAACCCATTGATAATAATGATCCTCCATATTAAAGAACCCCTGGGATATTAACCTTGATTTATATTTTGGAATGACTATTGAGGTGGATTTTTACACATTTAGAATATATTCTTCGAGAAATCCGCACATATTATCCAAACATTTTCAATGGATCCTTTCAGGGAAGATTATACGTAATCCTATTTGACGCTATCATAGTATTTCATTCTTTTTTGAACTACCATCATCATCATATATCCCATCACTATGATTTCATATTTGGGTTGTTGATTTTTAGGAAACATAATCATATAATTTATAAGAACATTCCACCATGTGGTACTATTTATATAACCATAAACTACAAGACAAAGTAAGTAATTTTTTTACATCCATAAAATTCATAACATAATGTTCAATATTATAAGTCCTTAAACAGTATTATATAGGGTATTTTTAGCACATTTTTAAATAATATGATATAATATCTTTTAGGGATTTAATCTATAAGAATCATTATTAAGGATGATTTTCACACATTTCTCACAAAATATTATAATATGTTTTTTAACTCTTACTCATCCTAAAATTATAAGACTCATTTTAAATGATGATTGAAATGAATTATAAAATGGATAGAAATTATGACACCATACAATGTGTATTTTTATTCCCCTAATGGTGATACATAAAAAATATCTTTTTAGATATAGTCCAAAATTTTTTGTAATACCTATTTTATTATGTTTTCCAATATGGAGTTAAATTCCAGAGTGTCGTCCTATAAATATTTTAATTATATAATAATCATTATTTATTATGGAAAATTTTGGATTAACAATGCATTAAACATATGATTATTTAATTTTTTGTATTGTTCTTTTAAATGCATCAGTGTCTGTCAACACCTTTAGCCAATGCTAACTGATATTTTCATTTATAAGGATTTCATGAAAATTAGATAAATCTATATGAATTTATCATATTATACAAAAATATCATTTAATAAATGTTCCTATCCCCAATCCTTAATATTTTTTAAAATTCAAAACTATAGTACCTAAAAAGGGTTCAAATGAAGAAAAAATAGAAAACATAATGAACTAATCATGAAATAAAATACATTTCAAAGAGGGTGATTAAAAATGCACGTGGATGAGGCATCATCAAAATGAATATAAAATGATATTTATAAAACTCAAAAAAGATAAAACTATAGTTAGACATATAGGTTGATTCAATATATCTTTTCTAATCACTCGGTGTCTCTTAATTTTAATTAGGTTTCGGTATTTTCTATTTTTAAGAAAGATCTTGGAAAATAGTAACAATGATTTTTGTATGATGAGATGAAGGGATGGACCGAGTTTAATGAAAATGAATACTTAAAAATTAATGGTTGTAAATGAAGGTTTTTAATCCTTTGGCATGTCTTATATGATTTAGTTTATTTAGAATGTTTTTATGATCATCATGAACTTATATCATTTTATTTAATATCAAGATTATATATTGGTTAAAGAATATTATATAAATTATAATATGTATTTAAAATCTTATTTAACCAAAATAATGGTTTTATGACCATCCTTGTAGGTGTTAATGTAAAATGAATCGGTATCATCCATGATGGTGTTAAATCAACACATCACGGATGATGTTCTCGTTCTTAGAATCAAGGGGAGAGAAGAATAATTTTGATTATTAAATTTTTCATAAACATGATAAAGTCCCAGTATATATAATATACTATTTTTTTATTACACCTGGATAAGGGTAGGTGAGTAAAGAATAAGAAAATAAAAGAAATTTAAAATAAAATAGAAGAAAAAGAAACATGATTTTACCTATTGAACTCTTCTCCTTGAAAACCTATTTAAGGCCCTTGTATTTGTAATTTTGGTTAGACCAGGAGGTCTTGAATGTGGGGAAGAGGCTTGGGAATGGAATTGGGAAAAAAATTAAACAAACTAGAAGGCTTTGAGGTGTGAGGAGAAGAGGTGCTGAGGGGTGGTATTTATAGTAGAAGATATTGGTATTTTTTTGGTTATTTAAATCTTTAGTTTATTATTTTTTGCTCAAAACTACGAATAGTTTAAGAATTATAACGAAATATATTAAAATAATTAAATATAGTTTGAGATTATGTGATTACATCATCCATACATCATCTATGACTCAATAATTCATGTATTTATCTCATGCGGTAAATTATCGTATTTCACAATACACCAAAAATTCAAATATTTTAGAAAAAAATCACCCTAACCATTTTTGAAAAGTGAGAATTCAAAAATGAAATTCTTTTTATGAAAATAATTTTCTCAATATAAGAAATTTAATTTTTAATTATAATCATAATTTATTTTAAAAATAAAATATTTAAAACTATAACAGATTTTATGACACTTTGAAAAATTAATTGAGATATTATAAAATTATCTTATAATCATAATACATTAAAATATTTATTTTACCAACCAATTTAAAGAAAATTAATTTTATTTTAAATCATTAAATTAGATATATAATTATAAATAAACATTTATGTTTTGAGAAAATACCATCACTTAATTTATCATTTTTATAAAATTTATTTACATGTTCCATGATTTAAATATATCATATTTTCACATTTAAGAAACATAAATTTTAGATATAACTTCATAGATGAGGTTACTATTCTATAAGTATATATTCTTTATTTTTTATAAATACTACTTACTTATTTATACATTTATAATGAAGTTTACTATTTAATTCCAGAATGAAAAAAATTTAAGTAATAAGGTTGATACATTCTACCCCCTTTCTAGAAATCATATCCTCATAATTATTTATTTATCTATTCACTTATTAGACAATTGATGATACATTTCCCTTATAGAATTTTTAGATTTCTATGTGGCTTCTTCAACCATGTGGTTTCTCCACAAAACATTAACATAGTGAATTAACTTATTCCTTAATACTGGCTCTCTGCAATCCAGAATTTGAATAATATTTTCTTCATTAGAAAGGTTATCTTCAATTTGAACTACTTATAATCTCAACACATGAGATAAATCGGGGGTATACTTTATCAACCTAGAAATATGAAGAAAAAAATGTATACCTGATATAAAATCAGTAGAAAAGTTACTCTACATGAAACTGATCCAACTTTCTATAGGATTTTATAGGGTCCAATGTACCATGGAGTCATCTTTCCCAAATTTCAAAAACAAATCACACTTTTCCATAAGGACACTTTGATAAAGACATGATTACCTACCTCTAAAGAAATATCCTTCCTCCTATTATCTGAATAAATTTTCTACCTTCTCTATGTCTTCCTCTTATATTCCTAGATCATCATTACTTTCTCAACAAATTCATCTACTAATTATGGTCCCATAAACTTCCATTCCCCAACATCATCCCAAAATGCTCGAGTTCGAAGCTTCTTTGCATAAAATTCTTTAAAAGGATCCATATTTATTATAGAATGAAAAAATGTATTATAAGAAAACTCAAATAGAGGAATATGTTGATCCCAACATCCCTAGTAATCTATTTAACAATCTCAAAGAATATCCTTTAATATATGAATAGATCACTTTGACTATCCATCAGATTGAGGATGAAAATATTTTCTGAAATTTAATTTACTTACAAATGACTTCTGAAGGCCATTCTAAAAGTTATAAGTGGACATGGGAACATGGTATGATGCAATGGATATAAGAACTCCATATATCCTGACAATCACTTTGAGTTACAAACAATAAAGCTAATGTAGAGACATAGTATCTCGAATTGGAAGAAAATGTTCAGATTAATTCAATCAACCAGGAATAACCAAAATTTTATTATTACCTCAAGAATTATTTGGTTTTCTTGCCACAAATTCAATAGATATATTGTCATATTTCCACTATGGCACTAGAAAAGGCTGAAGCATTCCCTTTGGCAGTTGTCTCTCTACTTTAATATATTGAAAATTCAAACATTTCATGGTAAAATTAGAAATATATCTTTTCATTCCATCCCACCAGTAATACACCTTAAGGTCCCTATACATCTTAGTGATGCCAAGTTGAACTAAAAATGGAGAAATATGAGCTTCAATTAAGAACTATTGCTTTAACAACGAATCAAAAGGCACACAGAATCTCTTTCTAAATCTAAAAACACAAACATTATTAATGTTAAGTTCCAGAAAGATACCCTTTTATAATGTTTTTTTGACTTAATATTATCCTGGTGTTTTAACCATAAGATCTTTTTTCATTTATTAAGTTGAATTTTAAAATTATTCAAAAATAAAGGAATATGTAAACCCCATATCAAACAACAGATTTGAAAAATATGAGTACAAAACAATATATCGGATACCACTTCATTGATTGAACCAATTACAACCAAAGTAGTCATAAAGGATTTTATTTTACCCTTCTACTTATATTCTAGATGACTTATCTTACGACATTTAAAAGACTTTATAGTTTTCTTATCAAAATTAAACATACTATCACTAAGAACATTTTCATTTCAATCTCGAGAAATATGTCCAAACCTAACACCTCATAAAATCATCCCATATATGTTAAGGCATTCCCCGTGATGCTTTTTATCACACTTCCCAGAAACTGGAAACTGATTATTCTTACCTTCAAATTTCATTGATCGACGATTACCCATTACTTTCCATTTTCACCACTTACTCTTACTATTGTAAAAGTATATGTGATCCTAAACATTCTCCATTTCTACCCTCCCTGCACATTGAAAAATTTTATCAAAACATTTTATTTTATGGGAGTTCGATGCCCTTTGGTATCCTGGATTCGATACTAAGTAAAAATGATATATTTTACAATCAAGATTGGCCCCTCCCTCTCCAGGTTTTCTGCTCTCACCCTCCGGTCCTTCTTCTCTCTCGCCCTAAACTTGGGTTTCGAGAGTCTTCCAGCGATGCTATTTTTCCCTCCTTATCCTGCCTCTTCAGCCTTTCTAGTCTCTGGTTTCTTTCCCAATCTATTCTCGATGGCAGCTATTTATGGGTTTTCCCCACCTTTGGCTTGGCGGTGTTTCACCTCTCGGTATGTTGGTGCTCTCTCCCCTACCTTATCCTATTTTGGTTTCCTCCTGAATCCCCTCTCTGGTATTTCTTCCCCTCTTCGCTTTGTCTTCCTCGATTTCGCAGTTGGTCCGCTCCAATAAAGGGGTTATGCCTTTTCCCCGGCTTCTGCTCCTCACTCTGACCTCGAGTTCTTCCGCTCCTCTCTTGGTCGGTTTGGGAGAGTTGGATTCTTGAGGTTTTGGGCTTAGTGTCTCGGTGGTCATGGATATTCAAGGCATCATCATCTCTTTTATATTGGGTTTCAACCTCGGTCTCTCCTTCCTCTTTCTCGGTTTCAGCTTTTCCTTTCACTCCTCTTTGTGCTTGCTCGACCGCGTCAACCTTGCTCTGACCTAACATTCCATCGCTCCTCTCCAGGTCATATTTTGAGTGATGGACACACATGGGTTTTGGGCCATGTGGTTCAACGGTCGTGGAGATTTCCTTATGGGTTTCATTTCTGGCCTTCTTCTTGTTTTCTCCTACGATTTCTTTCATGATCATTTAATGTTCAGTCAGTTTTGTGTGTTTGTTGTGTTTTAGGGTCGGTGTTGGTCGAATATGGTGGGTTTTTTATAGCAGTTTTGGAGGTTCTACTCATCTTGTGGTGTTCGGTGGAGTGTTTGTTTTTACTTTAGTGATGAAAATGATGGACTCTGGTGGCCTTCCTCATCGGCGATGGTAGATAAAGGGTGAAGACGTTCTATGGGGTGTTTTTTCGATGACAATAGTTCTTTAGTGATAATGATGGACTCTAATGGCCTTCCTCGTTGGCGATGTTAGACAAAGGGTGAAGATGACCAGTGTGTTGAAGGTTCATCTTTCTCGAAAGGCGATGACGACGATTATGACTATTGTGTATGGAAGCTACGTGAATGACGGGGATGTGTTTGGCAGAGAAGATAGTGATTTTGATCGCGGGATTCGCGAGATATTTTGAATTTTGAATTTCATTCAAGTCTAGTGTTATCACAGGGTTCAGCTTTTGTTAGGGTGCATATCACGAGGAGGTTTGTGGTCCGATGCGGTGATGATAGTCTATGCTTATATTTTGAAATGGATAGAAGTTTTTAATTTTAATTTTGAAATCAGGCGGGTATGTTTTTTATAAGGTTCCCACTATTTCCTAAAGTGGATCTTTCAATAAAATAAAAAATAAATTGATGGCAATCAAGATCCTAAATATTATTTAGTGTATACCTTTCCAATAAAGTAATGTTTTATTCAAACATTACAACTTAATATTTTTTATATTATTTCAATTCAAGGAATTTATTTTACATCTTATGTTGAACCACCATAAGAAAATATTTTTCAAGGAAATGATTCTTAAATTCAACCCATTCCAAGGAATTAATATCTTTGTTATACCTGATATTCTTGACCATTGACCACCAATGGTTATATTAACCTTTTAAATGGTAAATATAATGAATAAACTTTTGATTATCTAAACACCCGATGACATAAAATATATTTTCAAAGTATTTAATCCACCCATAAGTCGCAACTAAGTCAAAAGATCCACTTAAAGTCAGAGGGTGTTACCTCATAAAATGTTCCACTATCATCATGTTACTTTATGGTAGCTATGTATATTCTCTTGAAAATATTACACCACAATTTATATCCTATATCATCTGAGACATCACTGTTACAAACTAATTAGTTCTAATTCCCACCATTATGGTTTGTGTATTCAGAAATATATCATCCTCTTGGTGCCTTCATACTTCAAATTCCTTGTTTCATCTATGAAAAACCATTCTGAATAGAAATATATTATATAAAGAAATGTGGTAATATTCATATTCTATATCATTTAAAATTAACCATATAAAACATTTATGGTATTCTATTAATATCATCTTATGCCCTAAATTTATCTTATCTATGCTCTAATACCAACTATAAGGACTCACCCTTAAACATTACACAATCAAGTTAATTTAACTCGAATACACTTATTACATTCCCAAAGATATGTTATGTTTAGAGTTGTATTGAATTAAGAAATAATATGTATCAATACACTAGCATACAAAGTGGATACTACTAAAAATGTATTCATTTCTTCTATAATAGTATTTTTTTAATAGTACATGAGTTCCTTTCATGAATTTTTTTCAAGACATTCTTCTTGGATTTTTCATTTCTCTCA
Organism: Viscum album; assembly: GCA_963277665.1. Lineage (NCBI taxonomy): Eukaryota > Viridiplantae > Streptophyta > Magnoliopsida > Santalales > Viscaceae > Viscum > Viscum album. The sequence continues at coordinate 1,934,510,659 of OY728152.1, forward strand.
CCAATCCTTCAACCATGTGAAAAAATATTTAAAAACATGGGCTGAGAACAAGAAATCTCATTAAGTGACACAAAATAGAAAGGAACTATTAATCTATGAATGCTTATAGACATATGGAATCATTTTCACAAGATATACTTATCTCCCTTAGAGTATCATATACTTACTTTGTAAAAAAAGGAGATTTATATAAAATATAGAAAACATAAATAAAACCATATAGGAAAATTGGGGAATTAAATCCATAATATTGTAATAATCATGAAAACCATATAATTTATAACCCTCACTACTACCTTGTAATGTTACCCTCTTGGATGTATTATGATGTTACCTGCATGGCTACCTTATGGTGTAACAATCATATTTGCACTTGGAGTAACCATTAATGTTGACCTCAAACATAAACGTAAAAAATGCATTGGATGGAGATATAGGTCCCAAATATAATCATAACTAATTACAAAGAACTGTAACATAATCATAAAACATGAATACTTTCATCATAGAAACATTCCTTAAGAGTTTTGTAAAAATAAAAACTTAAAAGTGGATTTTTTTTAAAAAATATCTTACCTCAAGTTAATCTTAATTAAAAAGAGTTAAAACAACCCATATAATTATTTAAATAGTGTTATTAATTTATTATAGAACCATACCCATATTTATACTACCTTATATGACTATATTATAACAACTTTCTGACCATTTATTAATAATATTTTCTTATTTTTATTGTTTCATGTGCGTTCTTTTCATAGTTTCCTTGTTTGGTTCATTATTGATGTTCTATTCTACTAGAAGAAAGACTACAGAAGTTAAAAGAAGTGGTATTAATCTATTTCCATAATTATAAATGATAAAATATATCATTTTTTCATTTTAGGAAGAATCATTAGATAAAACATTAATGAAAATGATTTAGTTTATTTAGGCAGTTTTTACGACCATCGTGAACTTATATCATTTTATTTAATATCATGTTTATATATTGGTTATATAACATTATATAAATTATAATATGTATAATAAAATCTCATTTAACCAAAATAATGTTTTTATGAACATATCTAAAGGAAGTAATGGAAAATGAAAGTGTATCATCCATGATGATGGTAAATTGACACATCAAGGAAGATGTTCTCTTTTTTAGAATTAAAGGGTTAGGAGAAGGATTTTAATGATAAATTTTTTCATCAACAAGATAAAATTCTATTATATATAATTTACTGGAGTTTTTATTCCACTTTTATAAGTGGAGTTGAGAAGATAATTATAATAGAAAATAAAATGAAAAAAAAATGTTCAAAAAAAAAGTGGATTTTACCTCTTGAATTCTTCTCTATGAAAACCTCATAAATTAACTTGGTTTTTTAATTTTGGTGACACCAAAGTTTATAAGAAATGGTTATGTTTTTTTGGAATTTTAATTTTATAGAAATTAATCAAGGTGAAAGGCTTTGAGGTGTCTGGAGAAGAGGTGGTGAGGGGTGGTATTTATAGTGAAGGATAAGAGTGTTTTTAATCATTTTATTAATTAGTTAATTATTTTAGTTCAAGAATATAAATATTTCAATAATTATGAATAAATATATTAAAATAATTATGGAAAGTTTGAGATTATGGGATTAAATCAGCCATAAATCATCTATAACTCAATAATTTATGTATTTAGCTTATTCTATAAATTACTATATTTCATTATTCACAAAAATAACTCACCCTACCTATTTTTTTACAAGTAAAATTAAAAAATGAACTCCATTTTATGAAAATAATTTTCAAAATATTATAAATTTATTTTTTAGTTAAAATAAAAAATTATTCAAAATATACCAATTTTAAAACAATATCTTATTTTGTAGAAACATTGAAAAAATAACTACGACCTCATAAAATTACCTTATAATAATAAGATGAGAAAATATTAATTTACAAATAGATTTTATGAAAACAAATATTATTTTAAATCATTAAATTAATTATAATATTATATATAAATATTTATGTTTTACAAAAATACCATTAATTAATTTATTATTTTCAAAACAATTATTTACTTATTCCGTGATACAAATATATCATATTTTCACCTATAAGATACCTAAATTTAAATTAAACTTTAATTGGTGTGTTTACTATTCTATTATTATAGTTTTCGTAATTTTTATAAATACAAATTATTTCATTATACATTTATAATGACTTTAATTATTTTATTCAAGAATGAATATAAATTTTTTATAAGAGTCGGTGTTGTTACATTATAAGAAAGGTTTAATTGAATATTGTCTCATCTCATTACTGAAAAATCTCCACCATATGTTAGATGAGGCAAGATAATAGAGGGAAGAAGGTTTATAGAGTGTAATGGGTTCAATTGAAGATATTAGATATTTGGATGACAGCCACATACTGAAGGCAACTCACCATCACTTCCAATTATGTAACAATTAATTACATATAGAAATGAAGTAAAAAAATAACTAAACACAATTTCATCAAATAGGTATCAACCCCTAAGGTTAATCACTCTATAACTATAGATCATGAAGAGGTATGGTGGTATGATAAAAACAATAGTGAACAAAAATTATACTCCATTGAACACAACAATTACATTAATACAAATAAACTTAGACTACACCTATTACGATAAAAAAACTTTAACAGAGGCTTGTATATCTATATAATTATGAAATTTTAATACATATCTTGTAAAAATAAACATCTGGCCCATAAAAATATATATTATCTCCCAAAATTTCTTTAGTTCTATAATCCTTTATAGATATATACTTCTTAAAACCTTTCTCCATAACATAATGAAATGGAAACATAATAAAGGGTGAGTTAATATTCTCATTAAGGGTAACTATATGACATATAAATATCACATAATAATAACATGAGCAAAAGGGTATAAGAACACAAACATACTAATTGAAAATTATACCTTTCATAGAAAAATTCATAATCTTGAGTTATGGAATAAATCTCTGTAGTTCATTAGAAATAAAACCATATGGGAAAATGATCAATGAGAAAATAGAATTGGCATAAAAAATAGAATTTTGTAAAACATATAATCATATAAAATCATTTCCTTAGTAGTAAATCCACGTTTCCAATACTATCATAGTGGAATGGGTTTAGTCCCCAAACTATCTTAGTAGTCAAGGATCACTCCCAATTGTATCATGGAGGAAAAAGTACCTTACTAAACTAAGTTAACTCCCTATTGTATTCCTGTCTATAGCAGGAGATATAAATCATGACCTAACTCATTAAAATGATATATAGGTCCCACCCATCAAATAATGAAAACCATACATACGTTTTCCACAAGAACATCACACAATCGTTAAAATTATAAAATAACTATTGAAAAAATAAGGATATTATCCATGAATCAAAACCCAGTATTACATAAGTATCATTAAATAATATTATCTTAAATGGAAAATTGTTTTGAAATATCATTTTAAATAATTCTCAATTAAAATATCCTTTATTCATTAAAAACACTTTTTAAATCAAAAAACATTTATATAAAAAATCATTTAAAATAATCTTAAAAACATATAATGTAATAATTGAAAACAATTTTAAACATATTTGAATTCAATTTTCATGAAAATTTATAAAAGGTCAATTAAAAAAAATTTAAAATATTTTTAGTAAGACATTTTTTGAAGGAACACAAATTTTCGAATGAGGATAAAATAAAATTAAATGAATCTGATAATACCATGAAAATAAAATAATTCAAGATACAACATGCCAAAAGGAATTATATAAACCTCATAAAATAATCTAGGTGAATAATATAACATGTGTCTCAAAGAAGGAAAATTGTGAAAAACTTCCTTTATATATATCGTAACTTTTGAATCGTAAACCCCGTGAAATATATATCATCAAATAGATATGTGAATAACCAAATATTTAATGATAAGTATCATATATTAAATTATTTTTCATTATATACACCAAATAAAATAAAGTAGTGGTGAATATGGAATCAGTCTCATAGAAATAAAAGTGAGACTAGAAATCCCTTATAATTCTCATATCGTTGAAGTAATAATTAATAAAATGAATAAATTATGTGAATTCCCTTTAAATCCACATAATAAAAGTGAAAATAAAACTTAATATATTTATATCTCATTTCACACATTATCATAGAATTACATAATCAATGAAATGGTAGTTTATCCCAATAAATTGAAATTTACTTAAGAATTCCATTACCTCAAGTCTGAAATTTCATTATTCATGTTGAAACCTATGGTATAATAAATATGGATATATAATAAATTTATTACCTAATCATATATTTATCATTCATTTTATTATATATTTATAACATCTTATACATTTCTTATTAATATTTTGTTAATAAAATCACTCCTCTGGGTGATAGCTGCTTCATTTTAAAATCATATTTCGGTTTGGTACTCTTGGTCCATATACTTTGATCATGAACCATAATTTCCATAATTTTAATAATGTTTAAAAACAATTAAATATATTAACAATATAAATATTTATATTCATTCATAAAAACTAGATATATAAAAATAAATTATACCATTCATGGAGACAGTAGGTTTTACGTACGCATGAACGATGATTTCATTTTTCATCTAATGGAATGAAGGAATGTTATAATAATAAAACATTACATAATAATTATTTTTTTTTAAATATCATATATTTTCATAAAAAACAATCTTATTAACATCAATGTTAAATAAATTTGAAAATTAAATCACATCGCATTGTGGAGACGATAGACCGTATATACGCACGTGTGACGTTATTGTTTCTAAAAAGATTGGATGATGATATGGTAGACAAAATATTATTCTTCCAGAAGTATAACTATTTTATTTATATCAAATATAATCATTAAACCCATAATAATATTCATTCATAAAATATGGTGATGAAAAATGAATTACAACGCTATGTGGAGACGATAATCCATATCTATGCATGAGTGATACATTTACTTATTATTTGATGGGAAAGGTGTATTATAATAGTTTTTAATAATAATAATAATAATAACATTTTATAATATTTATAATTCATAATATATTATTTTATGAAAAAAATATTAGATTTAGAGGGCTTAAGGAATAGTATAAAAATGAAGTGATCGGTTAGAGTGATTCCCTCTTCTTGGAAATGTCTAATTTGGATCCCCTCTAAATGGAACTGAGGTTGGTACTTTGAGAACCAAATAACCTCTATAAGTTGTATAGAGAGTTTTATAAGAAATATTGGTAGGTTTTGGTCATTATATAATTATCAATGTGATGTGTAGAAGTGGGGGAGGAGGTGACCTTTTATAATTGAGGAGAGGGGTACTTTTGGAATTTATCAAAATATTAATTTATAATAAATTAAATCTAAATCCAAATACCTATAAAGTAATTTAATTAGAATATAAGACAATATAGGGTTATAATATTTTTAATCAATATATTTTATCCAAGTTTTTTTGTTACATTAAACCTTGTCATTTTGATTAACCTTGGTTAACCCATTTTAATTTTAACAAAGGTAACAAAATTTCAAATTTAAAAGATTTTAATATTTTCATATATGGTGTCAATTGTTAATAAATGAAAAACTTATTATATGAAAGACCTTGTCATAATCATTTTTTATTCCTTAAAAAATTTTATGGTTTTTATAAAATTTAATAAAATATTATTTTTCTAAATTATCATTAACGTCAATTATGAGACTTTTCATTTACTTTGACTTAAAATAAATATATAGAAATCGTAAATTATTATATAATGGTTTAAAAACTCAATAATAAGTCATATTGATCTATAATATTCATTTCACACATTAACTAATTCAAATTATACCAAAATTAATACTTTTAAATGAATTTATCTTAATTTTATGTTAATTAAATATATATTGTATTTCCATTTAAAAATAATTTATGGTAATTATATAATTTATAAAAATTATGATATATATATATACTTAAAATAATTAAATTAATATCAACATAGAAATTTTTTATTCATATATTCATTTTTTCCCAATGTGGAAACATAAATGATATTAAATAGAAAGAGAGAATCATTTTGTAACTATCTTTGATTTAAATAATATATAAGACATTTTCATGTACATGATTCCCTTAAACCACTCATATTCAATCCTATGGTAGTAAGGGTCAAATAATATTCATTTATAAATTTTTTTGGACAATTTTATGTTAGGTTTGTACACTTATCATTTGTTTTCAACCTTTATTTAATCTATTTAACACTTACCGTGACAACATGGATTTTTACTTTTTGAGGCTTCATATAGTTAATTTAAAATTAAAAAAACCCATTAATGTATCATTTATGAAATCTTAAGTACTATCCAAATAATTTTATATAATTTAATATTTTTAGGAATTTTATATAATTTAATGAAATATTATTTCCTGTTAAATATTCCTACTGTCAATTTAATAGACTATTAATTATTTTTAATTAAATAATATCAAGATAACACTTATAATTCAAACCAAGTATTTAATTAATTATATATATATAATCTAATTTAAATCTATAAAATTTATCTATGATATTAATTATCTCAAAATATATTTATTTTAGAATTATTAAAATCATTTATTTGATACTTCCAATAATAAAATAATTACTCCATCAGCATTTTGTGAGAAAATAAGGTAATTATTTTTTTCATTGCAAATTTAAATTAAATTACCATAATTTATGTAAATAATTTAGACTGAATATCAGTATTTATAGTCTAATATATATCTTGGATAATTATATATTTAAAATGTTATATTAATTAAAAATATAATTATGACATCTTTTAGTTTTCTTTAAATAATACATTATTTGTAACGACCCAATCTTTTTGAGTAGTATATTAACTTACTCTTAATGATTTAATAAGATGTTAATGGTTAAGGCAGAAAGGGGAGTCGATGGCTTCATCCAGTAGACTCGACCCTTATGAAGACCACTTATAAGAGCTTGGGAAGGAGGTAGCATCTGTGGGCATCGCTTTGGACCAAGCCCAAGCCGAACTACAGCTTGTCAAGCTTGAACGAAAATGCCTATGGGAGAATTTCAAGTTAGAAGAGATTACAACTAGGGAAATTTTATCTGAGCCTCCCTCAGATTCTCTCACCATAGCACACCTTACACTTAGGTCTTATGCTGGTGTTATAAGGGGCTATGTGACGAGACCCTAGCTTCCTTGTGTAATCCTTTCGGGTGAATAAATTGAGATCTCTTCCTTTAGTGATGTTTGTGGAATTTCTTTTGTCCGGATAATTTTAGGATATATTTTATTGATGAATTTTTCGAAAAAGGGATATTTTAAAACATTTATGTAAACCCTATATAATTAATGATCTGTAATGATTTTCAAAAAATGGTCTTCTACAAAAGTGTTCAGTAAGTAATTTGGAGTCTAATAAGATCAACTTAATTTTTGATGAATAGTAAATTATGAACAGTGATTTTACGCTTAAGATTAGTAATGTGACCAAATGGATTAGTAATTTCACTCAAAGAAAGTTTTAATATAATTTAGACACCTAGATTAAGTAATGTGATTCAATAAAATGGGTAAATAACGGTTTCATAAATTATTAGTCAAGTATTAGTTTTTTCGGATGAATAGTGTTTTTTAATTAAAAATTTAATTAAAAATAATTTGAAAATTATTTTTATAAAAAGGACTTTATTTTTGAACTCAGATCATCGATATTATGTTAATGTAATTTTTGGGGATTTTTCGGAAAAAAATGAATTTTCGGTGAATAGTCTTTTTTTTAATTAAAAATTTAATTAAAAATATTTAGAAAATTATTTTTATAAAATGGATTTCATTTTTGAAATCAAAGCATTGATATTTGGTTAAGGTGAAATGTTGGGATTATTCTGAGAAAGATGAATTTTCGATGAATAGTGAAAGTATAGTTTTTAAGTTACAGGTGTTTAATGACATCATTAAATGATGTATTATGTATGTAATCAATATGGTCGACTTATGAATAGTAAGATAAGGTATGAGGTGTCCCAAGTGGAAAATACCATGGGCAAGCCCATGGTTTTTCCAAAACCACTAATGAGGTGTCCCTTGGCCATTAATGCCTTGTCCCCTCACTTTCCCTATAAATATCCCCCCTTTCCTCCTTTAGTTTTCACTCCCAACTCTCCCCCAACAAAGTTATGGTCTCCTTACCTCCCAAGTAGTCCTCCCAAGGTGCCCCCAAGCCCTCAAGGTCTAAACATTGAGTTTCAAGAGTCACATTTTAAGGTAAGGGATCCGACCTCTCTCGTTCTTTTCATGTAATCTCTTTTATGTCATTCCTTTTATGCTCCATGTTATTATGTGAGAGGATGTTCTTTTATATTCCTCTTACTGCCCTATCATTTTTATATGATGAGAGATCCCCTCTTACTCTCATCATTTCGTTTTATGAAAGTTTAAGTGACACTGTTAGGCTGCCGAATTTTTAAGTGATTCTTTCACCCTTCTCATTTTTCAAGTTCAATTTTCATGTCAAATCTTTCAAGTTCCTTTTTATTATGATGGGGTATGATCTCTATATCTTTCATACTGATCTCTTATGATCATATTATGAGAGACCCTATTTGATCTGTTCAATTCATTTTTGTTGAAGTTTAAGTGACGTCGTTAGGCTGCCGAATTTTCATAACAGAAATCAAATTTTTGTCTTCCTTCCATGTTTTTCATTTCAAATGGTATTTCCTTGACATTTCATCACCATGTCCATATATCCTTCTTATTCTGTCCCTCTACTATTTTATGGGTCAGTTATGATTGTTCGACCCATGTTCCCTCTCTTTTCAATGTTTTCTAAAACCTTGTTACATAGCCGTTATGCTGCCGAATTTTCATCTCAAAATGCCTCTCTTTTCTCAAAATTATTTTCTATTATAAAGTGAATACTCAAATATCATATTTCTACAGGGTTATTCACATATATATAAAACTGTTCTATTTTAAATTCGGGGATTTACATACATGATACCCGCTTTCCCTTTCGGTGGGTTTAAAGTAACGTAAAGATCATGTCTTTAAAGCAGTTTTTAAAATGTTATGATTATGAAATGAAACCCATTTATTTTATGCTATATGGGTTATTTATGAAATGTTTGATGATGATATATGTGGCTCACATGATAATAAATGCAAATTTAAGGGTGCTCCCTGATAGTGCTCCAATGCATTGGGTAAAGACTTAATCTCTAGAGATGACCATTTTAACGACGCCTTGGTGAATAAACTTGGTAATTTTTAACGACACCTTGGGGATTGACCTTGGTGAAACGAAACGATTGTAAATATTAAAAGTTGCAGCCACATCTTCAAGTTATGAAAAATTTTATTTTTATTATGATGTATCTCATTATTTCTTTCTCATGCCTTAAAGTTCTTTTCATGTCCTTATTGAAGTATCTCAAGTTCACATGTAAAATGTTTCTCTTGTTTCCCTTACTGGGCCTTCTGCTCACCCTTTCTTTTGATGTATGTCCCCAGGTTATCAGATGTAGTAATGAACCTAGGATGAACTAAAGGAGAATCCTTTCAAGTGTTTAATAAGAATTTTTTATGTTTTTTTTTCATGTATTATGTTCCTTGTTTCCAAGACACTAAACCTTAATGATCCACAGATCCGTGTAATGAAATGAAAGTTATGTCATAAAAAGATGGGATTCTATAGTTGGTATCAAAGGATGGTTTAGTTATTTGTGGAAATTAGGATATAAAAACTTTAGGAAGAACCCTATAGAAAATTTTAAATATAGGAAAACTTCCTGGTATATTGGTAAGTATTGAGTAAGTGGTTTATCAAACAAATACATCCCTTTCTGGATACGAGCAAGTAGAGGCGGCTCTGGCATAGATGTACATAGGGGTAAAACCCGAAAACACCGCTTTGAGCTATACTCGAACAGGAACTGGTGCACGATAACGGGACTTGCTGCACTCTTGGTTACGACACTCCTGGGGGATATGTTTGGTTAATCACAAGATTTTTATGAATCATTATGAAGGAATTATAGAAAATTGTAATTGTCTAAGCATGAAGTCTTAGTTAAAAGATTCATAAATGAAATAAGTTTCTTACTAAGGTTTTATTCTTTTATAAAATGGTGGGCAATAGGAGGAACCGTGCTGTTGGTGACCGTAATGCACCATGTGCTGACGACCCTCCGATGGAAGCCGGAATGGAAACATTCATGCGAATGATGAACCAACTGACTCAAGTTATGAGTAATAACTTGAATCAAGATGAGAGGCCGACCTCACCACGAAGGGAACAACACTCTGTTGAGTCCTTCATGCGTCAACGACTTCCAACATTCAGTGGATCTACTGACCCATTGGTTGAGGAACAATGGATAAGCTCCATTGAAAAGATCTTTTCTGTACTTCATTGTTCGGAACAAGAAAAAAGTCACCCTTGCTGTTTACCGCCTAGAGGGAGAAGCTGATCAGTGGTGGTCACTAATCAAAAACATGAAGCCACGAGGAGAGATGGAAGTTATGGAGTGGGAAGAATTTGGGGGAATTTTCTTTAACAAGTATTTCCCTCGTTCCATGAGAACAATAATGGAGAAAGTGTTTCTCGAGCTGAATCAGAAGGAGAACGAATCTGTCGGAATCTATGAGATGAACTTCACAAGGCTTTCCCTTTATACCTCAAGCTTTGTCATGGACCATAATGGGAAGGATGATAGATTCTTTGGTTCACTACGACCTCATCTGCGGAAGAATCTAGCCAACAGGGACTATGGTAGCTATGAAGAAATAGTTTGAAGTGCTATGAAAGTCGAGCTAGAGTTTGGTGAGACACAGTGGTCTCATAAACCAAATTAAAAGAAGAGATCGTTGGAGCCCAGTTTAGGGAAGTATTTTGATCAGGGAAGAGGTGGAAAGAAAATGCAACTTACCACATGCAATAAATGTGGGAAGAATCATCTGGGGAACTGCTTGAACGGAAGTGGCAAGTGCTATAAGTGTGGAAGAGGAGGCCATATTGCTCGGAATTGTCATAGTGAGGTGAAGCCTCAGCTTCCCAACACTAACGACAGAAGAAAGATGGTTCTAGCCCTACCCGAAGTCACATGCTTCAAGTGTGGACAACTTGTGGACTTTTCTAACCAATGTCCAAATCTGAGGGCGGTGGAGGGGAATCACCATCAACCTCAGCAGAGGCCAAGGGAGAAAGGTTGTGCTTTCACTATCACAACAACTGAAGTTGAAGTTCCGAACGATGTGGTAGCAGGTACTCTTTTTGTCCTCTCAAAACTAGCAAGTACTATATTTGATTCTGGTTCTACGCGTTCCTTTATTTCCTCCAAGTTTGCAAGGAATATAGAATCAATCCCTGAACTGCTAGAGGTAGAGTTGTCAGTCAAGACGCCAAGTGGGATTATCCTTGCATCAACAGTATTTAGAGACTCTAGTGTTTACTTTGGTGAGCACAATCTTATCTCAAATCTATTAGTCATTCCCATGATGGAATTCGACATTATACTAGGGATGGACTGGCTCTCAAAGTATAATGCTAAGATAAAATGCAGAAGTAAGGAAATCTCAGTAGTCTTGAATGAATGACCTACAGTTATCTTCCAAGGAGAGATATCCCGAACTGATCCCTATCTAGAAGCACCTCCTATAGCTTTCTTTATCGAGTTAATCGGTGATGATGAAGAAGGAAAAGGGAGCATACAAATAGAAGATGTTCTGATTGTTCAGGAATACATGGATGTATTTCCTGAGGAGTTACCTGGACCTCCCCCAGAAAGAGAGGTAGAGTTCTCCATTGAACTCGTACCTGGGTCTCAACTGATATCAAAGACTCCATATAGAATGGAAAATGTGGAGCTAGAAGAGTTAAAGAAACAACTCCAAGACTTGTTGGAGAAGGGGTTTATTCGACCGAGTGTGTCTCCTTGGGGAGAAGCAGTTCTCTTTGTGAAGAAGAAGGATGGATCAATGCGGCTATGAATTGATTATAGAGAACTGAACGGGATCATAGTGAAGAACAGATATCCTCTTCCAAGAATTGATGATTTATTTGACCAACTTCGCGGGACTCAATTCTTCTCTAAGATTGACCTTCGATCTGGTTATCATCAACTGAGGGTGAAGAAGGGAGATATTCCAAAGACTGCCTTCCGATCAAGATATGGGCATTATGAGTTTACTGTTATCCCCTTAGGCTTGACTAATGCTCCTGCTATTTTCATGTATTTGATGAATAGAGTCTTTAAGGACTACCTTGATAACTTTGTGGTAGTTTTTATTGATGATATTTTGATATATTCAAAATGTCGTGAGGAGCATGAAGATCATCTTAGGGTTATATTGAAAACTCTTCGGAAGGAGAGGCTCTTTGGGAAGTTCAGCAAGTGTGAGTTTTTGTTACAACAAGTGGCTTTCTTGGGGCACATCGTAACCAGTGAAGGAATATCGGTTGACCCTGCAAAGACAATGGTTGTGGAGGAGTGGCCTCAACCCACAACAGTAAATGAGATTCATAGTTTCCTTGGTTTAGAAGGATACTATAGGAGGTTTGTGAAAAACATTTCACGGCTTTCTAATACACTAACCAAGTTGACTCGAAAAAGGGTTAAGTTCATTTGGACAATGGAATGTGAGGAAAGTTTCCAAGAGTTGAAGAAGAGATTGGTTACTGAACCTGTGTTAACACTACCCTCTATCGGAGAAGGATTCGTTATTTTTAGCGATGCATCTCTGAAAGGTCTTGGGTGTGTCCTCATGCAAAATGACAAGGTAATTGCTTATGCATCTCGACAGTTGAAGATTGATGAGCAGAATTATCCTATCCATGATCTAGAGCTGGCGGCGGTTGTTTTTTCTCTAAAGATATGGAGGCACTATCTTTATGGGGAGAAATGTGATATATACACTGACCACCAAAGTCTAAAGTATATTTTCACACAGAAAGAATTGAAAATGAGACAAAGGAGATGGTTGGAGCTTATTAAAGACTATGATTGTTCAATTCATTGTCACCCGGGAAGAGAAAACAAAGTCGCGGATGCGTTAAGAAGGAAAGATCATGTTGTTCTGGAAACAATGAAGATCCTAGGAGATCCCTTGATTAAAGATCTAGTAAAACTGGACATGGGAATTATAAGGAAAGGGACATCATCAACCCTATCCCAAATGATTTCTCAACCTTCATTACTAGAGAAGATCAAGAAGGCTCAAAAAGAAGATCCTTTGCTGCAGGAGAAGTTGGAGGCTGTAAAAGATGGTAAGTTCCCTGATTTCAATGTTGATCAGGAAGGTGTATTGAAATTTCGTACAAGACTATGTGTTCCATCTATTCTGTAGATAAAGAAAGAACTGATGGATGAAGCTCATAGATCTACTTTCTCTATACATCCGGGAAGCACTAAGATGTATAGAGACCTTTGTGATCATTATTGGTGGGATAACATGAAGTGGGAGATTGCTGATTACACTACAAGGTGCCTGGTGTGTCAGCAATTAAAGGCGGAACGACAACTTCCTAAGGGGGTATTACAACCGCTACCCATACCAGTATGGAAGTGGGATAATATCACTATAGACTTTGTAACTGGTCTCCCGAAAACATCCAAAGGAAACAATGTGATATGGGTTATTGTGGACCGTCTCACAAAGACAGCCCATTTTATCTCTATTCGGGAAGATTTCTCTCTGGATCATCTTGCCAAGATATACGTGAAGGAAGTGGTAAGGCTGCATGGGGTACCACTATCCATCGTGTCTGATCGTGACCCAAGATTCACATCAAAATTCTAGAGAAGTCTTCAATATGCTCTGAATACAGAATTGAATTTTAGTACGGCCTATCATCCTCAAACTGATGGCCAATCTGAAAGGACTATTCAGACACTCGAAGACATGCTGAGATTATGCTCAATGGAATTTAAAGGTGGATGGGATCAACACATCCCATTAGTTGAGTTCTCCTATAACAACAGCTTCCATTAGAGTATTCAGATGGCACCCTATGAAGCTCTGTATGGAAAGAGATGTAGAACTCCCACTTGTTGGGATGAAACTGGTGAGAGAAAGCTTCTTGGGCCTGATCTTGTGCAAGATATGACAGAACAGGTTCATTCCATCCAACAACACATAAAGGATGCTCAGAGTCGGCAGAAGAGCTATGCTTACAATCGTCGAAGGGACTTGGAGTTTGGTGTTGGTGACAAAGTCTTCCTTCGAATTTATCCATGTAAAAGAGTCATGCGGTTTGGGAAGAAAGGGAAGCTCAGCCCTAGGTACATTTGCCCCTATGAAATCCTTGATTGCATAGGAGAAGTGGCCTATCGTCTAGCACTTCCACCGAACCTAGCTCAAGTTCATGATGTCTTCCATGTATCTCTCTTGAGGAAGTACATACCCGACCCTTCGCATGTACTGAACCCAGAGGTGGTACAACAGGAACATGACCTCTCTTATGAGGAGCATCCAGTGGAGATCTTGGAACGTAGAGACAGGGTCCTACGAAACAAGACTACCCACCTTGTGAAAGTGTTGTGGAGGAATCATAAATATGAAGAAGCGACTTGGGAGCCTGAGGAAACAATGAAGCAAAAGTACCCTCACCTTTTCGACTAGGCCTCAAGTATAAATTTCGGGGACGAAATTTCTTAAGTGGGGAAGAATTTAACGACCCAATCTTTTTGAGTAGTATATTAACTTACTCTTAATGATTTAATAAGATGTTTATGGTTAATGAAGAAAGATGATTCGATGGCTTCATCCAGTAGACTCGACCCTTATGAAGCCCACTTATCAGAGCTTGGGAAGGAGGTAGCATCTGTGGGCTTCTCTTTGGACCAAGCCCAAGCCGAAATCCAACGTGTCAAGCTTGAACGGAAACGCCTATGGGAGAAGTTCAAGTTAGTAGAGATTACTACTAGGGCAATGTTATCTGAGCCTCCCTCAGATTCTCTCACCATAACACACCTTACACTTAGGTCTTATGCCGGTGTTATAAGGGGCTATGTGACGAGACCCTAGCTTCCTTGTGTAATCCTTTCGGGTGAATAAATTGTGATCTCTTCCTTTAGTGATGTTTGTGGAATTTCTTTTTTCCAGATAATTTTAGGATATATTTTATTGATGAATTTTTCAAAAAAGGGATATTTTAAAACATTTATGTAAACCATAAATAATTAATGATGTGTAATGATTTTCAAAAAATTGTCTTCTACAAAAGTGTTCAGTAAGGAATTTGGAGTCTAATAAGATCAACATAATTTTTGATGAATAGTAAATTATGAATAGTGATTTTATGCTTAGGATTAGTAATGTGACCAAATGGATTAGTAATTTCACTCAAAGAAAGTTTTAATATAATTTAGACACCTAGATTAAGTAATTTGCTTCAATAAAATGGGTAAATAATGGTTTCATAAATTATTAGTCAAGTATTAGTTTTTTCGGATGAATAATGTTTTTTAAATTAAAAATTTAATTAAAAATAATTAGAAAATAATTTTTATAAAAAGGACTATTTTTGAACTCAGAGCATCGATATTATGTTAAGGTAATTTTTGGGGATTTTTCTGAAAAAAAATGAATTTTTGGTGAATAGTGTTATTTTTTTATTAAAAATTTAATTAAAAATATTTTGAAAATTATTTTTATAAAATGCATTTCATTTTTAAAATCAAAGCATTAATATTTGGTTAAGGTGAAATTTTGGGATTATTCTGAGAAAGTTGAATTTTCGATGAATAGTGAAAGTATAGTTTTTAAGTTACGGGTGTTTAATGACATCATTAAATGATGTATTAAATATGTAATCAATATGGTCGACTTATGAATAGTAAGATAAGGTATGAGGTGTCCCAAGTGGCCAACACCATGGGAAAATACCATGGGCAAGCCCATGGTTTTTCCAAAACTACTAATGAGGTGTCCATTGGCCATTAATGCCTTGTCCCCTCACTTTCCCTATAAATACCCCCCCCCCCTTTCCTCCTTTAGTTTTCACTCCCAACTCTCCCCCAATGAAGTTCCGGTCTCCTTACTTCCCAGGGAGTCCTCCCAAGGTGGCCCCGAGCCCTCAAGGTCCAGAACATTGAGTTTCAAGAGTCGCGTTTTAAGGTAAGGGATCTGACCTCTCTCTTTCTTTTCATGTAATCTCTTTTATGTCATTCCTTCTATCCTCCATGTTATTATGTGATATGATGTTCTTTTATATTCCTCTTACTTCCCTTTCATGTTTATATAATGATAGATCCCCTCTTACTCTCATCATTTCGTTTTATGAAAGTTTAAGTGACGCCGTTCGGCTGCCAAATTTTTAAGTGATTCTTTCACCCTTCTCATTTTTCAAGTTCAATTTTCATGTCAAATCTTTCAAGTTCCTTTTTATTATGTTGGGGTATGATCTCTATATCTATCATACTGATCTCTTATGTTAATATTATGAGAGACCCTATTTGATCTGTTCAATTCATTTTTGTTGAAGTTTAAGTGACGTCGTTAGGCTGCCGAATTTTCATAAGAGAAATCAAATTTTTGTCTTCCTTCCATGTTTTTCATTTCAAATTGTATGTCCTTGAAATTGCATCACCATGTACATATATCCTTATTATTCTGTCCCTCTACTATTTTATGGGTCAATTATGATTGTTCGGCCCATGTTCCCTCTCTTTTCAAAGTTTTCTAAAACCTTGTAACATAGCCGTTATGCTGCCGAATTTTCGTCTCAAAATGCCTCTCTTTTCTCAAAATTATTTTCTGTTATAAAGTGAATACTCAAAGCACATATTTCTATAGGGGTATTCACATATATATCAAAATGTTCTATTTTAAATTCTGGGATTTACATACATGATACCCTCTTTCCCTTTCCGTGGGTTTAAAGTAACGTAAAGATCATGTCTTTAAAGCAGTTTTTAAAACGTTATGATTATGAAATGAAACCCATTTATTTTATGATATATGGGTTATTTATGAAATTTTTGATGATGATATATGTGGATCACATGATAATAAAGGAAAATTTAAGGGTGTTCCCTGATAGCGCTCCAATGCATTGGGTAAAGACTTAATCTCTAGAGATGACCATTTTAACGACGGCTTGGTGAATAACCTTGGTAATTTTTAACGACACCTTGGGGATGGAACTTGGTGAAACGAAACGATTGTCAATATTAAATGTTTCAGCCGCATCTTCAAGTTATGAAAAATTTTATTTTTATTATGATGTATCTCATGATTTCTTTCTCATGCCTTAAGGTTTTTTTCATGTCCTTATTGAAGTATCTCAAGTTCACATGTAAAATGTTTCTATTGTTTCCCTTACTGGGCCTTCTGCTCACCCTTTCTTTTGATGTATGTCCCCAGGTTATGAGATGCAGTAATGAACCGAGGATGAACTAAAGGTGAAGCCTTTCAAGTGTTTAAGAAGAATGTTTTCTGTTTTTTTTCATGTATTATGTTCCTTGTTTCCATGACACTAAACCTTAACGATCCTCAGTTCCGTGTAATGAAATGAAAGTTATGTTATAAAAATATGGGATGATATATTATAAATGTTATAATCTCATCCAAGTGTCTCCTAATAGTTATAATTTATTTCCTAGTATTATTATGGTCTAAAATAACTCATCCAGAAAAATTGGGGCGAGTTTTAGGGTCCTTTTCTAGGCCTTATCATTTTATTTTTTACCCTTAATTAACCAATTTACCTTCTACAGTGGTAACAAAAATTATCAAGGTTACCAATCAGATTGAAAAATAATAAATGGTAACTATTAAATAAATTTGAACCCTATGAATCCAAATATGGAAATTATTTTTCTATCTTCAACACAGAGATGTTTCAGAATTTTACTTAAAATTAAACTGGAAAAACAAAACCTAAAACATCATTTTTAGAAAAATTACTTTTAAAATATAAAATGTAGTTATACTAAATTGATGTTTAAAATCCATTAAAAACCCTAATTTAAATATTATAAAAAAAATTAACTAATTAAAATTTAAAACTAATTCAAAATTTAATTATAACTTGTAAATACTTCTAAAATATAAAAAAATCGGTATTTTTTACTATTCATTGAAAAAACAATCTTTTTAGAAAATTATCAAAATTTTACCCTAAGAAAATTTTGATATTGTGATTTAAAAAATAAAGTTAATTTTATCTGAAAAATATAAAATCAATATAAATTAATTACATTATTATCATTTTTTTCTCTAAAAAGTAATAAAAATAATTTTATAAGAAGATAATTTTTTGATGAATTAAATGAATTCACTAAAAAACTAGTACTTATTAAAATGAATTAATTAATACCTTATCAATGAGTTTTACCACTATATATTTCATAAATCCATTTATATTATTCATTCTCACTAATTTATCATCTAGGTTGTAGTGGTCACATTATAATATTTCATTGTTCATTTAAGTTCAGTGTTCTGTATCTCATACACTATCTAACACAGTCATTCCTTCAATAATATCCCGATATTTTATTCAAAAACCCCCCTTAATAAATTTTGACCTAATAATTTGACACTATTATCGTTAACCATGGGTTTCAATTTTCAGAATTCCATTTTTTAAAATCTCACATTGGAAAATGGTTCAATAAAAGATCCATTTGAAAAGACAGAAAGGAAAGTATGAATGTAAACTAAGATAACCCAAACTAGGATTCCACGTAGGAAAACAAGGACACGTAATAAAATTTAACTACAATTTTCTGATGGAAGGTAATATAGAACATGGATATTATAAATTTAAACATAAAAACTATAAATCTGTGTTGTGTTAAAAGGACATTGATTTCTCAGTAAGAAAAGTAAATAGATAATATTTTTTTAAAATTTCATTTAAGTATTATTTTCCATGATTCAAGGAATTACTTTGATATATATATAAATAAAATAATGAAATATTCATAATTGAAAATTATAGTTTCATCCTTAAATCAATTTCCACTACAAACATAACCTTTTCTTCAAATGATGAGTAATCATGGTTATTTTTTCAAACTCAAAGAACTAGAATTAACTTATAATGAATCTTACGATCCAAAAAATATTAACCAACTATTTCCCATATCCTGAAACATTAACCAAAACTAAAATGGATAGTATAATATAACATAATTCCCTTAAAATAATTAACCATCATATGAGGAAAAACTATTTTAATATCCAAAATTTAACTACCATACCCAGAGGTAAACATTGACCACTCAACAAAATAACTAATGTATGAATACATAAAAAAATATTTTAATCTAATGTTGAAACCAAAAAATAAAAATTATTCAACCACATAATATTCCAAGATAAATTTTTACATTTATCTCTAAATACCATTAGTTGATATTAATGTATCATAACAAAAGTTAACTTCCTTACTAATCCTTAAGGTACAATAACCATTTTCATAAATAACCTAAATCACTCTAAATACAATATAAAATCATATATTCTTCCAAAATATAATTCAACCTTTTTTACCCAAATAAAATCACATAGTTTTTTTTAACTTAATTATATAAGGTTCCCAAAATAGTGAACTTATTCTAAAATAACATTTGTCACTTAACACCAAATCAATTTCAAATCTTATGGTTATCTATTTGATAATTATTATGTACAAAAAATGAAAATATCCTTTTTACATTATATTTTTTTAATAAAAAAAATTAAATACTAATTGAGACTTCAAGTAGGCTAGTCGTAGCTGATTCACCATTGTCACCCTTCAGTATTGGGTTCAATCATTGTGTCCTTGCTATATGTGACAAGTCTTCACCCATCATGAAGATTGTAATTTTTCAAAAACTATGTTAGTATAATCCTTATAAAATTCTAGAAATGTGATAAAAGTCCTAAAAATAAACTTAACATAATCATCATTAATGAAATGTTTTAACCTAAAGGGTTATTTCAGACCCTTCATTTTGCATCCCAAAATGAAATAACCCCTAATTACATCAAAAAAAATAAATTTCTCTGAGAATATCATTTTTCGCCTTAAAATTTCATATCATAAAAGATAAAAAGGGGTTTCTAAATATCGGAACTTATGGTTTTATATACCCTTGATTGTTTCTATAACTCTTGTGATAACTTCTCTTGAAAACATCAAAGTCTCCAAAGTTATCAAACCCCTACTCTCATACCAAATGTTGTCGTCCTTAATCTACACTTCTAAACCCGGTGCTGAATACATAAACCATAAAAATGTGACCAATTTTTTCCCATAAAAAAATGAAACATAAAAAGCAAATAATGGATCACCGACATACCCAAGGACCTTTTAGAATTATAGTTTTAGAAAATTATGAAAAACTCTTACATATCTTCAAAAAAATTCTAAACTGGCCCATAAATAACACTATTATCTCTAAAAAATTCATTTAATATGTCAACATTCTTAAATATATCATATTTAAAACATTTCTTCATAAACTGAATAAATGAATACAGAATAAAGGGAGAGATCAGATTCTTATTAAGGGTAACTATTAGAGATATCAAAGATTATGTAATCATAGAATGATTATAAGTATATAATAGCATAACCATAGCAATTGAAAATTATACCCTACATATTGAAAATCATAATCATGAGTCACATAATAAATTAGGGTATTTCATAACACATAAATCATATCTAAATATGATCCATGAGAAAATATAATTTTCATAAAATAAGGAATTTTGGAAAACACGTAAGTATAGAAAATCATTTACTTGGTAGTCAAGGTTCTTTTCAAAGACAATCATAGTGGAATGGGTTCACTTAAAAATAATCATTGTAGTAATGGTTTACTCCCATTACTTTCATGTTGGAATAATTCCATTGTTACAATGAGTTCAAATCCCATTACAGTCTTATCTATCTCAGGAGATATATATCATTATTAAATGCATTGGATGGGGATATAGTTCTCACTCATCAAATAATGAAAACCATACAAATGTGTTCCATAATAACATAACTCATTCATCAAAAAGAACATGCCATAGAAATAATAAGGAATGTATCCTTTAATCATAACCCCAATAAATCATATGTGACAAAAATAATTTTATCCAAAATGGAAAATTGTTTTAATTGTACTTCTGAAATAATTCATGATGAAAATATCCATTCTAATTTGAAAAAATTAATTTCAAATCATAAAACATTAAAAAAAATCATTTAAAATAACCTTGAAAATTTATAAAGTAATGTTTTAAAACTTTTTTAAACAACTTTGAAATCATTTTCTTTTAAAATTCATAATATATCATTTAAAACACTTTATAAACATTTTTAGAAAACATTGTTTGGAAGAAACATATATTTCTGGCCGAAAAGAAAACAAATTAAATGAAACATATAAAATCATAAAATAAATGATATTAATGATAAAAAATGTAAAAGGTAAGTATATACACATTGTAAAATAATATTGGTGCATAACATATCATGTGTCTCAAATAATAGAAATTACAACAAAATTACCTAACCAATTTCATTAATTTTGAACCGTAAATACCATGAAAGATAGATCATAAAATAGATATGTAAACAAATATAATTTTAAGTATATAGGTCATATATTACATTCATGGGTATTACATAGACCAAAAATAGTAGTTTAATATTGAATAAATCTCAATGAAATAAATGTGAGACTAGGAATCCCCTTAAAATTATCATATCATTGAAGTGAGATTTAATAAAATGAATTCATAATGTGTATTCACTATAAATACAACATAAGATAATCAAACATAGTTTCAAACATAATCATATAATGAAATAATAAATGAAATAATAGTTTCACCCAATCAATGAATTGAGTTATGAATTCCCATACCTCAAGTCTCCACTTTGTTTATTCATGTTGAAACATCATGTATAAAAAATATAGATTTATTATAAATTTATTACATAAGAATTTATTTATCATAAAATTTATAATTTAATTATAATATCTTATCCACCATTTGTTATTAATTTTTTATTAAAATCATTGTTCTGGGTGATAGCTGTTTTGTTTTCCTAGCATAGTTTGGTTTGGTAGTTTTGATCCTTATAAATTGATATTGGTACCATAATTTATAGAATTATAATCATGGTTTGAACATCATATATATTAATTATATACATATTTATAACCATTCATAAAAATTATATATAGATAAATGAATTACACCATTCATGGAGACGAAAGGATGTGCATACGCATGAATGATGTTTCAAATTCTGTACTAAGGGAATGAATGATGGGTAAATAATAACACACCTATACAGAATAAATATTTTTTATATATCAAAAGTGATCTTAAAAACAATCCTTATTACCATCCATGTGAAATATAAGTGAAAAATGAATCCCATCGCATCTTGGAGATGGTAGTTCATACATATTCATGAGCAACGTTATCGTTTCTCGAAATATTGGATGATGATATGGTAGACATAATATTATTCTTATATAATTTTAATTATGTAATATATATATATATAACATATAATCATTATAACCATCATAATTCTCATCCATAAAATATGGTAATAAAAAATGAATTGTATCACTGCGTGGAGACGTTAAGCCTTACATATGCATAAGCAATACTTTTCCTTCTTGTTTGATGGGAAAGAGGATTTAAAATAGTATTTTAATGATGATATTAATATTTAAGAGTATTTATTATAATGAAGTTATTATTTTGTGAAAAACATATTAGTTTTATAGAATGTGGGAAGAGTAGAAAAATAAAGTTATTGGTTAGAGCGATTACGTCTTCTTTGAAATGTCTCATTTGGATCTCCCATAAATGGGTACAATGTTTGAAATATGAGAATACAAACACCTATAGAAGATGTATAAATTATTTCATAAGATATATTGGTAGGTTATGATCTTGATAGAATGATCAATGTGATTTTTATAAGTGATGGATGAGGTGACCTTTTATAATTGAGGTGAGGGGGACTGTTGAAATTTCTGAAATGATTATTTTAAAATAAAATAAAATACAATCAAAATACCTCCAAAATCCAATTATATATAATCTAAGATAATATAGAATCATAATATCATCAAAATATATATTTTATGGAATTTTATTTTTATTTTATACCTTTCCATTTTGATTAACCCTAGTTAACCCATTTTGATTTTAATTAGCGTAACAAATTTTTTAATATTAAAAGATTTTAATTTTTACATATATGGTGTAAATTTTCCATAAATTATAAATTTATAAAATTTTATACATTATAATAATCAATTTTAATTTTTTAAAATAGTTTTATGATTATTAAATAATTTAATAAAATAATATTTTGATAAATAATCATTAATTTCAATTATGATACAATTCATTTAATTTCACATAAAATACATCTAGAAAAAGATTAAATTCTAATAAAATGGTTTTAAAAAAATATAATATGTTATATAGATCTATAAAATATATTTACAGCATTAGATAATTCAAATTTTAACATAATTAATACTTTTGATGTAATTTATCTTATTTTTTTGTTAGTTAAATAAATATTGTATTATAATTTCCCAAGAATTTAAGAAAATTATGTAATTCATAAAAATAAAAAATTAACTTATAAAATGAAACTAATTACATTAATATATAAAAGTATACATTTTGTTTTATTCATATCATCATTGTTTTTCAATGTCGACATATAAAATATATTATATACAGAGAGAGTGACATTTTGGAACTATCTTCGAATTAAATAATTTATAAATCATTTTCAGGGGAAGGTGTCCACTACACCACCCTAATTAGAGCCTAATGTGGTAAGGGTTAAATGATATTAATTTAAAAATAATTTGGACAATTTTCTATCAGGTTTATACCCATATTTTTATTATTAACCATTATTTAATTGTTTCAACTCTTATCATGTCAACATTGATTTTTTACTCTTTGAGACTTCATATAGTTTATATAAAGATAAAAATGACCAATAATGGATTATTAATGACTTTTTCAATGTTATCTCAATTATTTAGAGTAATTTAATATTTTTAGGAATTTTCTATCACTAAGAAAATATTATTTATTATTAAATATTCTAAATGTAAATTTTAAGAACTATTCCTTACTTTTAATTTAATAATATCAACATAACACTTATAATTAAAATAATATATTTTATTCTATCTTTATAATGTCATGTTCATCTAGAAAAATTATGTGTGACATTAATTATCTCAAATTATATTTATTTTAATATTTTTAATTTCATTTATTTAAAATTTATATTAATAAAATAATTACTCTATCAATTTTGTTTGATCATTATAGGTAATTATTTTAGTACTAAAAATTAAAATTAAATTACTAGGATGTATATAAATTCTTTATCTTTAAAATTAATATTTATAGTTGTATTTATATTCTTTATAACTATATATTAAAAATGATACAGTTATTAAAAGTATGATTATGATATCATTAAATTTTATTTAAAATATATTATAATTGTAAAAATCATATCAAAATGGATCAAAATGGTTATCATTTAAACCCTTGTATGATTATGGTCTAAAATAACTAATCTAAGAAAATTGGTTCAAGTTTTAGGGTCATTTTATAATCCCTATCAATTTATTTTTTACTATTAATTACCTAATTTACCATTTACCATGGTAACCAAAATTACCAAGGTTATTATTCATATTAAACAAAAATAAGGGGTGTGTATTTATTTTATTTGGAACATCTAAATCCAAATATTTAATTTATTTTTCAAAATTATATACAGAGATTTTTTATAATTTACACAAACAAGTTGGGGACCTACCACATACTTAAAAAAGAAAATAGAGATCCATTTTGAGTAGGGTTAGGGAGTACCCATTACATTCCTAGTGGATAGAGGCATAATGTCTTGAAATTGAGTGGGTAAACCCCATAATAATATTGGAAAATAGATGATTACAAATGAACCCAGTAAAACATGATTAAACTGACCCTTCCAGGCCCAACACAGATCAAAACCCTAGCTGACACCACCATTTTATCCGTATCTAAGCCTACACGGCTGCACCAGAGCTCCACTGCATCGTCATGACCCACTTTCATCCACTTCCTCCATGCTCTTCACATCTCTCCTTACTATCGTGATGCTATCACCCCTGAGGAACCAATGTTGACCGAGTGCACCGGCCACAGTAATACCTCCCATGTCGCCTCTCGTGGCCTCAATAAAATAGAAATCACCACCTCTAAGCCCTGAATAACCCCATGTACCACTTTCACCATGTCATAGATGATAAGGATGTCTCCACCACCAAGATTCATCACCGCCTAATAACACCTTAGTAAGAACATCGCTTCACCACATCGAAGCCAGAACACGCTCAAAACACAACCAAAACCATTTTGATAGCCAGATCTAAACTTTCCATAGCTAGATATGTTGTACAGACCACAAACACAACCCCAAAATTCCCACTGTTTCAAAATCATCATGCTGCCCAGGACCTCCAATGATCGTCATGGAGGGAAACACCTTCGGAGGATTGAAGCTACCGTGGGTGTTATAGAGCATCGAATTGTGAGAGTTCGATCTATCGACATCATCAAGAAACAAAAAAATGAAGATAATTGGAAATTATAAACATCGAGGAAGAGAGACGCAAACAAATTTGCTATTTTTTTAGAATTTAATTTATAATTATAGTAGAAAAATGAAAACCAAAAAAGTTTTTCGAAAAATAGTCCTTTTAAAATATAAAATGTTTTTATACTAAATACAAGTATAAAATTCATTTAAAAACATTTATTGGAATATTAAAAATTATTTTTAGCTAATAAAACTATAAAACTAATTCAAAATATAATTTTTCCTTGAAAATTCTTGAAAACTATAGTAAAAATCGTTATTTTCACTATTCATTGCAAAATCAAACTTGTTAGAAAATTATCAAAATTGTACCATAAGAAAAATTTGATTTGATGATTTCAAAAATAAAGTTCATTTTATCATATAAATTTTCTATAATATTCATAAATTAATTATTTTAATATTATTTTTTACAAAAAAATAACAATTTATTTTTGAAGAAAATATGTTTTTGATGAATAAAATCACTTTACTAAAAAATAGCACGTATTTACAAATATTTAATAAATAAATTATAAATGAGAATGAAAAATATATATTTTATAAATCTATCAATACTATTAATTCCCGTCAATTTAGTAGCTATGTCATAATGGTCACATAATAATATTTTGTTGAACTTTTATGTTCAGTGTTGTGTATCCCATTAATTATTGAACAATGTATTTCCTTCCTAAAACTCGGGATATTACACACTCAATATATATAAAAATTAAGAGGTTATAAATCCCTTCACCTCTTAATTTTTCAATCAAGAGGTTTTTTGTTGGGTTTGTTGATAATAAGTGTCAGATTTATGGATAAAAAAGTTGGATGGATAAATTAAAAGATTTCGATTTTGAAATTTTTTGGATAAAGTAAATTATGTTATTATTGTTTGGAACAAGATTTGGTGAGTAATTCATTGAGAGGTGATATTTGAGTTTTTCTATTATGGTCTACAGAGGTGTTTTAAGAATTAGAAGATTGGACAAATTTAATTATATAATCTTGGAAGTATTTTAGTAGGGATTGAATTTTCCACCACAATGGTTTTACTCACACTCTGAAGTATATTATGTAAGAATAATATTTCTTATATATAATATAAATTTAGGATAATCTTTATAGTCCATTCCAAGGGATTGTTTATAATACTTTTATGAAAATTATGGACGGATAAAATAGAGTGGTTGGTTGGATGGTTGGTTCGTGGAATGCTAAACTATAGCACGTAAGGACTCGTGTAAAATTAATTAGCGATATACCCAAGTGCTACATGAGATTAATTAAATTTTCTATATGATATATGTAATGACGAATGAGTTGTTTCAACATCATGAAGAAAACACACCCATGGTTTCAAAAATATGAATAATTTTTAATGTTTGAATGATGTGTAAGAATAACACATCGGGCCCATTGAATCTACATATTATTAAACCAATGATAATTTAAAACTGATATTCTATGAAAATGATAACCAAAAAATAAAATATTACACATATGATAAAAATATAATGAAAATACTACAGTGAGATGAATTAATTCCATAGTGAGAAGTTGTGAGATATTCATGTAGACTTAGAATATGGTGGATTTGATAAATATCACCACAGTACATAAATCGTGTTGTAACTAGTATAAATATAATAATGGGTATTCTATAATATATAAGTATCACTATTGATGATTTTTTTTTTAAAAAAATCTATAATTTTTTTATTTCATGGTATTGTAGAGAATTTTTCCATGAATAATATTTCCATTTCACAATATAATCAAGGTCATAGAATACTAAAGAATATTTCCAAAAACACACCACAATTCTTAGAGGAATGTTAACTTAGATATTTTGTTCATTTATTGGTTATGGATATCATAAAAATACCACACTAATTGGGATGATATTATTCCCTAATATGGATAACAGTGAAACAAGTCATGTAATAGTAGAGAGTATTATTCCCTGATCCAAAATATTTCAATAAATTTTTAGATATTAAGTTTGAATTTAAAAGGGAAGTTTTTTTTTATTTAGGAAGTTGATTAAAATTAATTAGATGTATTTTACTACATTTAATTATATATTTCTCTTGAAATTATTTTTATTTTTAGATAAAGTAATATTGATCCCAACCATTGGATCTAGTGTTGTACTGTTCAAGAGATTGATAAAAACTTATCATAGAAGTTCTAAAATAAAAAACTGAGAATTAATGATGCATTTAGTTTTAAAGAGTTAAATGGAGAGGAGAGACATTGTGAAGTTTGAATGATCTTATCTAGTCCATCGAAGAAGGAATAATTGATGAGTACATGGGTTATATTTTACATCCATCTCTTCAAGAAGAAGAGATATTCATACAAGATTATGTTAGTATGATATTCTTCATCTAGAAAAAGGTATTTCCATCACTCTGATTATTTTTAAAGGCATAAAGTTGACCCTTACATAAATAGGTCACTCAAATATGGTTTTGGAAGGTAAATACACAACTCTTACAGGATGACCTTTATATCATCTAGTTTTTTAAGTAGAAATGATCAAAAAAGTAGAGATTAACAGATAACCTCTTTATTGATGCTGATGTAATGTATCTCATCCAACTATATTAATCTAGAATATACCATCATGTTTATAAACTATTAAAGATACCCAAATATATATAAACCATCATTTCATTCATCAAATTAGTGAATAAAGGATAATAACACTTTGTGTCCCTTGGAATTACAATTGTTTATTCCAAAACATAGTATAGAAAGTACGTATTGGAATAAAATGATTGTGTCATAAAATCTTATTTCCACTAAATAGTGTGAGATATTGGATTCTGGTACACTAGTACATCATAGTGTATATACCCCTTGTATTTTACCACAGTGGTAAACTATTTAACATAATTTGTGCCAATTATATATAGTAATATATTTGTATTCAATATTTTGTGTGATTGGTGATGAGGGTAAGTAAGATTGAATGTGATCCTTCAAACTAGAACACAAGATCTATATGTTAAATGTAATTCCAGTAAGAAAATATTTAACCCAATTTTCACCCTCATTTATCCCCCTCTTAGGAAAATTTTATTTATTTTACTCCCAAAAAGTGGTATTAGTGCCTAAATGTTTTCTATTGTTGTTAAATATTTAAATTTAGGTTTTTTATTTGTTTTACATAGTGAATAATTGATCCGACCTCATGTTTTAAATTCCAACATGTATTATTACTATAAAAAATAGATTCTTGTTTTCTTATAGGCTAGTGGTAAGAAGATAGTGGTTAATATACATAGGCATGTGTATTTGATAAAGAATAGTAAAATAATTAGTGATGGACATATATATAATATATTGGTTATATCATTATATTTTTAAGTATACAAGAACACCTCTCATTGTTCTACTTGTTTAGAGATATGGAATGATTTTAGGTTATATATGTAAAATATATAGAATACGTGAATTTTATAGATCCTTCCATAATATATGATTTAAAATAAATTTCTAATGATAAAATAGTGAACAAAGTTATAGGATACAAACTTATTTCTAAGGTAAATAATCAAAGGAGTAGGATGGAAAATCCCATGAATAAAGACACCTATGTTGTGTTATGTGTGGATAAAAATGATGATAAATATTTCTCCTAAAATATCATGGAATATAATTTCAAATATATACTTTTATCTTCCCTCATAAATATTTATGTGAATGGTGATTAAATTAATGAAGCTCTAAAAAATCACGTCTTAAATCTAGAAAATTTTCATTCAATAGCCATGATAAGATCCATTATCCATATGAGAAGTTGGGGACCAAATAGATAAGTATAACTATAAAAATATGGATATTGTAAATTTTTTTTTCAGATTTAAATTAATGGAGACTCAAAATATATATCAAAGAGGGGGAAAACTCTCCAAATGAAGTTTTTTATGCTTTTCTAAGAAAAGGAATTGATTTAATGAGGATATATAAGTGATATTTCCTTGATAATGTGGTCCAAATGGAATTACATTTAATGGACTAAACCCTTTATAATTATTTTTTAAATATGGATAAAACATGAAATAAAATCTATTGGACACAGAAAAATAAATATCATATTTATAAACTTTGGTTCCTTTACATAAACACAAGGTAAAATGGAATGAAAAATATAGATAATGAGGACCCATTTCAAATTGTTGTAAAATGAGTATGGTAGGAATGAAACATAAATACATAAATATCATTAATTAATTTAGAGTTAATTGTAGGTGTATTATTTATGGTAGTATGATAAAAAACTCAATATTAGGATAATTTTAAATCTATGAAGTTTTGTT
The DNA here is from genome assembly GCA_963277665.1 of Viscum album. Taxonomy (NCBI): domain Eukaryota; kingdom Viridiplantae; phylum Streptophyta; class Magnoliopsida; order Santalales; family Viscaceae; genus Viscum; species Viscum album. The sequence goes on from OY728152.1 coordinate 1,934,540,692, forward strand.
TAATATTTTTTGGTAATAAATATTTTATTTTTTGATAAGAAAAAGAATATTGAGTACATTATAAGACTTAGATCTTGGATATTATTAGATTAATTGAATTTTATAACCATATAGGGGAACCAAATTTGATGAATAGTTAATTTATTGGTGATAGTTGAGTCATAATATATCTATTTTTTTTATAGAAGTGTTGGAATAAGTATGAGCTTGCATAAAGTCATTTGGAGTAGTACATAAGTATTTTGGTAAATAATTTGTATCACTTAATAATGGTGTACCTCATGAGGTGAAATATGATAGTTTTTATTAATCTACCATATATATAATATTAATTCAATTAAATTCATAGATAATATACTATAAACATATTTGTTGCACTATAATTGTAGTTATTAATGAATAAAATGCAGAAGATGGCATTTGTGTTTTGTAAAGAGAACCCATACTACATGATTTATCAAATTAAAATTATTAGTAAAATAATAATGGTCTACATGAGATAAATAAATTCTTAATAAGATAAATATTTGGAAATGATTGATATGTCTATCTAAAAAGGAATAGAACGCCTTGTATTTTATATCATGTAAGAATAAATTAAAAAAATTAAAGCTATGTGAGATTAACCAATGTGGCCTAAAATATATATACTTGATTAAACTGAGGATAATTGAAAAGTGTTATTCATAAATACAACAACCACAATACGATGAATGATATAATGTATTAAAGAAATGTGATAATGGGAATTCATGATGAAATCACACCACAATGAGATGTTGTGAGTGGTTTATGTGTCTCTTGAATATAATGGATTGGAGGCCAAAGTACAAGAATAATGACACAAATATTAGGGAGATGTGAAGGATTCAATAATGGTTTTGTGTCTACACCATGGATGATAAATTTTGGTTGAATGATATAATTATATTTTTTTAGGTTGTAGGGAGTTGTGTTATACAGAATAGTTTCACATCACACCATGTTCAAGATTAAATTTACTTTATAATATTTGGGAGAATGCATAATGACACTTGGAGGAATTTTAAATGAGATATTTTAAATATTTTTTTAGATCTGATTGTTGATCATAGAAGTTTCCATAGTAGAACAGTTCACCATACATTATGGTTTTAGTCAAGACAAGTCACACCATAATGAAGAGTATCGCTCTGTGATGGAGAAAATTTCTTGAATATATTTTTTTTAAATTTCATAAATAATGATCTATATTATAATTTGGGAGGCTGAAATAACATAATTTTATGCATTTAACCGAATTTAATCATGTGATACCCTTTTAATTATCATAGAGGATTTAAGATATGTATATTTTCCCAAACTAATAAATGAAGGATTTAATGATTAAAGATCATTATAAAAACTAATAAAAACCTTTATATAAAGAAAATATAGGGATATTGAATGAAATATCTAGTTTCAAATAGATAAAAATAGGGGATACATATAGAGGAGTTGCGAAGAATATATTTGGTTAATTTAAGAGAGAAATATCAAAGAGAATAAGGGTTTCATTTCTATATTCTACCATTGAAGAAGAAAATAATTAAAATTGGATAATTTGTGGATGATAATCATCATCTAGAAAAAAAGTATTACTACATATTTGATAATATTGGAAAAAAAGAGTCGAACCTCACATTAAAAAGTCACTAAAATATTTATTTGGAAGTCAATGACCAAAATCAAAAATTATGGATTTGATCTCACACAGTTTATGAAGACGTGAATCGTGACGAAGATCATTTTAACAATGTATCTATATATAGATGATGATGTGATGTATCTTAGTAACCAATGATTATCTGAAATAGACCATCAAATTTATAAATTATTTATGATACCTTCATATATATAAAGTACCTTTCACTTTAATGAAGAAGTGCATGTTGGGAAAGAAGAGGGTGTGGTCCTAGGATTGATAGTGAGTCTTTATTAAAACTTGTAACAGTAGTATGTTTTAACATTGAGTAATTGTGACCTAAATTCTTGTATCCACTAAACAGTGACTGATGTTGGATTCTAGTATACCAACACATTTCCATGTGTATGCTCTAAGGATTATCCCTTTGATGTGAACCATGAAAAATCCTTTTGTGATTGATATTTACATTCTTACATAAGTGTTTCATATTCAGTGTGATCAGTGATGAAAAAATGTGATATTAAATGTGTTCTTTTAAATGAGGGAATAATATCTATAATGATCTAGTATATTTAAAAAGAATAGTTTTCATCGAGTTTTCACCTTGAATCACCCTATTCGAAGGGTTTTTAACATTAATCTTATTCATTAAAATTATCTATGACAATTACAACACTCACAATCTCTTGGGAATTTCTGGGTAGAGCATTTTCTTAGATAACCAACATAATAAAGAAATTCATGATATTTGTGTATTTTTTTAATATTTTATAAATATTTATAAAATAAATTTTAATATTTGTTAATTCATTTTATTCCATCGATTATTATTTTTCATATTAAAAAACCCATTTAATTAATATAGATTAAAATAATAAATCGTCTATTCACCCACGTTTCTTAAACACTCCCACCCAAAAAATCTATTTATGATTTTTCCAAAAAATGGATACCTAACCCATATATTCTTTAAGACATATCACAAAGCAGTCTCTCTGTTCTTGGTTCAATTATTATATTGAATCCATGTGAGGTGGGGACTATGCATGGAAATCCTAATGATTAGTTATTCTTGTGGCGCCAATGTCACTAGAGTGAGTTAATAATACCTATTTTTTCTTCTATAGGAAAAACTTTTATTCATGAGGAACTCTATTTATTGGTGATGTGAATTAGTATTAAATGATTTCTCAATTTATTTCTCAATATCCTGGTGATGCATCTCTAAAAATATTCATGACTGAAACCCTCAATATAGATATAATATAATCTCTCTCTCCCTGAATATTTATTTATGTCTATCATTTCACCTCTCCATCCATCTGATCTTCCACATGAGCTACACTTTTCTCTCCACTGTCTTTAAACCAAAAAAAATAAGGTATTATTAGTTCATCCATCTGTATGAAATTGGATTTAGTGATCTAATAAGGTATATAAAAATCTATTATTTCTTTATAAGATGAGAGGAATGTGATGGTGCTATAATTATATAATGGGGAGTTTCTAATAGTGTATAAAATTCCTTCTATATGTGTCATGTTTTTTAAAAAATTGTATCATTACTAGAGGTATGGATTGAAACACTATGTTGTATATGGATAAATATTTAGTTTACCAAACTAAAATAGATATATAGAATATTTTGTAACTTTGAAATTTCATTAGTTAATTTTATTTTTGGTTATCATAGTTATAATTAATATGTTGTCATTTTTCATTGTCAAATAATTTAAAGAATTTTATTTTATTATTTTAAAAAATATATATTTTAGTAGTTTTGATCATTTTCTCACCCCTCTATATGTTTATATTGTTTCCCATAAGTTAACATAAAAACTAATACTTATCATGATGATCACCACCATTATATGATTTCATATTCCCTAAAAATCATGAGGAGGTTCTTGCCTTAGTTGTATAGGTCCAATCCCTATAGAGAAAGACCACTCATGTGTAGTTTACCAATATAGCCCTAGGGAAAGTTAATTCTCTTATCATTACAAAGAACTTTAATATTCTTCGTCAAATACAAATAGTGACCCTAAATGATTTCAAGGTAAATTATTTGGATGATATGGCCAAACTTAGAATATAATTTTTTAACCATATCAACTGATTCATCCACCTTGATGTAAAATAATAATTTTAGTGGATTTTCACCCTATGATAATGTTTAAATAAACCATGGAGGCCCAATACATGGTATAACTATTACGTTACAAGGAGTTCATTCCCATTCCAATGTGGACATTAGTAGTTTTGGGGGTTTAACTGATGGTAACTCCCATAGAGGCCCTACACATGAGGAGAAAATTAACCTCTATAGAGGTTATCCCAGTTGTGATATTAATAATAACCATATTGGTAGTCAAACATATAATGAAATAGTAAAATGACAGGGTGTTTTTCCTTGTGAAAGTAAATTATGAAATACTCATGGTATTACTCTACATACGACACATCATAGAGGCCATACATATAACGGGACATAAAAACTATACAAAGTTTCCCACTTTCCAATAAAGAATCAAGAAATTATATAGTTCCTATTTATTTTATGCACTATGGAGTCCCTCTCCATGATGATAGAAAAATACTAATTGGAGGTTCTCCCCATGCTAATAATGAATTAAAAACTAATGGAGGTTCTTCCTATGGTATTCACTATGGAGGCCCTCCCTGTGAAAATACAATAAACCTATGAGTATTATTTGGGGTTTAATAACTCTTAATATAATTAATAAAAGAAACCAAAATTCATATCCCATGATATCCATGCATGGGAAATATAAAAAACTCATAATAATAAATGAATAATAGTTTAAATTCATACTATTTAATAAAGAGCCTCGACTTAATCTTCATCAATTCTTATTAAGGATCATATTAGAAGAAAACTCATCCCTCCTCTATGTTGAATACATGGGTTTCATATAAATGACCCTTTATATAGATGGGATCCTTCTTATGTATTGTGGATTGTTACATCTTTTATCTCCAATAGTAATGGAATATGAGAGATTTGAATTCCTAGGATTTTAAGAATATCCACTAAGAATCAAGAATTGACCACATCAATATTTATTAAATGGAAGTGGGTTTCTATAAGGCTCTAAATGAGGATCCTATGGTCTGTAGAATTGAATAATGTATAATAACATAAACTAAAAGTGAAACCATCCTAACCAGGTCATGACTCTAAATCAATGAACACCCATACATTTTAATTCATAATTAAAACCAAATCATGAATATGGTATTTTTTAAAGGGATATATAACATTATCTGGCCTCCCTATGAAATAATATTTCACTAATATGATACATCGATGAATCCAAAACAAATTAAAAAAACACTAAAAATAAAATAGGAAATTTGAATTGATTAACCAGAGTAGGATACTTAATTACTGCTATATTGATAACCACATCAAATCAATGGTCAGTATCTTTAATTAAGAACATAACATAGAGTATCACAAAATATAGGCCACAAATAATATAAGGGAAGAAGGTTGATAGAATCATTACTGATGGAATGTTTTAACAGGATAATATCACTAATAGGATAGGAAAAGAAATAAGAATGAAAATAAACTATGTGGGAATAAGAATATGGCATCCTTGATAAGATCTTTGAGGTTACTTCATTGATCCATTTTATTAGTCCCCAATTCAATTAAATCTCAAAGAGGATTCCTCTCGTCATAAGAAATTGTAGTCACCCAAACTCCTCTGATAATAATTTTTATAATAACTAAGATAATCAAAATAAAAAAGTATAAAAAAATTGATTTCACATATAATTAAATACAATATATTAACGGTTATATACTAATTATATGAATTTTCAATACTTGGTATGGTTAAAATTATCATTAGTGGTCTCACTCATCTACTCTAATTGGTGTTTCGGTAGGGGTGATGACTTGAAATGATACACTAAAACTTCAAAAGATACCATCCTATAATGAACTCTAAGGTATTAACTTCCTACAATCCATCACAACTGATCGGGTAGGTATACTTCTAAAAACAAAAAATAAGTCAAGACTATATCAAGAACACTAGTCCCAATAGAATGTAACTAAATATTTTACTCATACCAAACCAAATGAATGAAAAATTAAAACTAAGTCACCAGAAAACAAATCATTACCACTGTGTAAAGGCCAAAAATCCTAAAATAAACTATAATATATTTTAAATATTTGTTATGATCTTTAAATTCCCATGAATACATGTTTTAAATACACTCGTTCATCACTAAATTCAATAACAAATTCCAAAATAATAAACTTGAATCAATTAATTCTAAAAATATTCCAACAAAAAATTTGAAAACTAGTATTTTTCTAGAAAAATATTTATTTAACCATAAAACCACATATTAAACCATATTATATTGAAGTTCATTCAAAATTAAGCTCATAGAAAAGGACAATATTGTAAAAATATGAAAAATAGACATTAAAACCATTCTAAAATGCAAAATGTTCTTTATTAAAAACATTTACATGTCCCCAATCATTAGATAAATTCTATACCTTTTTTGAAGCCTATTTTATATATTAAAATACAAATTTTCACTATATTAAAAACATTGTCCAATTATATTTTAAATAACACCATTTTAAAATATCAAAAACAACTTATTTACGTTTTGAAAACCATGTTTAAATTTTTATTAATATCATAAAAATCAAATAAAATAAATCCACTAATCAAAAAATATCAACTTTAATTCATCCTAAGTAATATTTCCACAAGACCCAAATTAATTTAGAATAAAATTGGTTTTGAGACACAAATTCATAAGGTGTTAGTGGATGTTCATGGTTATTATACATGGGTTAACTGAGGAAGTACCAATCATTAAACTAACATATAAAACTATAAAAAACTATGCACATGATTTTCACATAGTTTCTATATTATGAAAGATAACCACTAACCTCTATCTATTCCTCCCTTTTACCCCTCAAAAATATAGAAAACCACTATATTACCCATAAACAAAAATTAAATTAAAAATTAAATCAATATAGATAGAAAATATTATAAAATAATTAATGATTCTTAGAATTCAAGAATCTCAACCAATTATCACATGTTAACATGAGGCTATAAATGAAAAATATCCACATAAACTCTTCCCGTACTTACCTTTAGAGTTTCAACAGTACAATATCTAACCTATTATTGCTCTGAAAATAACAAAGGGATCCTGGAAAACTTTTTTCATGAACCATCCCACTTAACCACTAATTTGGGCACTCGATCCACCATATGAAAACACCTAAAGATTTATCTTGATCCCCATGAGATAGAATCTAGTTATATAGAATCAATACATACTCAATGGGAATGATTATTTCTAATAATATCACAAGATGTGTAATAGATTTCTATTTTAATTATTTCATGGTTTGTTTATACATTAGAAATCTATAAAAAATGAAATAAATATATTAAAATAAAACCTAAATAAATAAATTAAAAATATGTAAATAAACCATTTAACAATAAATAAATTAAAATTTGATATGAAACTATAATAACAAGGAAGGCCAATTTAGATTACCCTTCCATTACATAGAAATGAATGATAAGAAATACCCAGTGTGATCTACATATAACCTCAAATTCAATATACAATATCAAATACACCTACACTATGAGTGACTTGATGAAATGATTCTATTGGGAGGCACTCCTTGATACTGAAATCTTAACCTAAAAAAATAAATCTGTTAATATACACCAAGTGCATAAGTACGGTGTGAAAATAAACATCCTAATAGGATTTAAATAGAGTATGTGTTTTTCCTTTAAACAAGCAAACCAAAAATTAATTTCAAGAAAATAAATCTATAATAAAATATGGTTTTATCATTTTAAGAGAAATAAGCACCTAAAAATTCCAAAATCCATTTCTAAAACGCAAGCATTCCCTTATAAACATGAAATTGTCATTTGAAAATCCTTTTAAAAATCCCTTTAAAAATACACATTTTAAAATATTATTTAAATATATATAGAATAAAATCCATAAATTACTAAATTAATCATCAACTATATAAATAGAAAAAATACCATATGTTATAGAATATAAACAAAAGAACAACATAGATACCATAACTATAATTGAACAAGGATAATAATGAAAAATATGACAGATATAAAATGATAACAGGATCCTAACACAATGTTTATGTAAATAGGATATGATATGAAGGAATTTAAATCATCAACAAGAAAGATAAAAAAATAAAAAACTCATCAGAAAAATAATATCAACAAAATAAAGATAGTTTTGTAAACACATAAACGTACATAAAGAGGATCCAAGATGTACTAGGGTGTAACCATTTGTTGTTCTAAACAATGATATTCCCTAATAATAACCATTTATCTCGCTCTACCCAACCACATTGGTGGAACTCCCCTAATAGGGATTGAAACAAAGAACTAGTGGATGAAAGTCAGTGTGTGAACAAAACAACCATCACAAACATCTCTCAATATCTCATTATGATGCCTAGGTTCTATATAAAAGTAGAGACAAGAGGAAATGAATCATTTATCACACATAATTTACAAAAAACACATATCATAATGAAATTCATAATTCTACGTCCTTAAATCGCATAATAAAAATAACCTTCCTATAATTCAGTACAAAATTATAAATCTTGTCAATTTTGAATCTATAATATATAAATCAAGATAAAATGGGCCTCAACATAACGATGCATATAATTTTGAAAACATTTTTATATAATGGTTAAATAAATCCTTAATTTTAAACTCTCAATATCAATTCTAAAACTCAATTGAAATTTATTTTTAATTTATTATTACTCATAAACCCCTTTTTAATGGTACTAAATGGGCCTTTAGTTTAGAGTTTAGAAACTATATTTAATGAGTACATTGGAAAACCATTTTGATAATAGGTTTCACTCTAAAGAAACATTGAGATAATAAAAAATATATAATAATAGTTTGATATAATACCTTATAGTTAATTAATGTATTAAAAAAATATCTTATAATAGATACAAATTAATAATCATAAATTACTTGTGAATAACATATAAATATATTATGAAAACTCATCAAAACCTTTAAATAATATAACTTGAAGAAACAATGTATAAAAATCAAAAATTAATTCATGTGATAGAATTTCAAAATCCTAGTCATCATTTAACTACCCCAATCCACTAAAAATAACCTTTTTTACATTTTTCAAAATACATATTATACATAATCCTTGGTTCAAAACCTATTGTAATAAGAATCCATTTTGAAACCCCATTCAAAATGAACCCTATTATAATAAATAACTCAAAATGAATTAATAATTTTAATAAAATAATATTTATATGAAACTATAATTTTAAAACACAAGAGAAACACATGGTTCTTAAAAAAAATTTAAATCATGGACACTAATACCCTGAAAGGGTTTTTATGATACAAAACAATGAATATGGAATAAAGAGGACCAATAGATCATTCCACACACCATATACACAAAGAACCACAATTGGTTTTAGAAAAACCATTTACTTATGGTTCTTTCAACGTGATATATGACCACATGATGAAGGAGAAACTATATAAGGATGATAAAGAAATTAAAATTGGGTTTTGGATTGAATAATTCACTCAAAATTAATGGGAGATGCTCAAAAATTGAAGGGTGGAGAGGAAGTCACTTTGGGCTCCCCATGGAGGTGAATATCATTAATGGAGAAGTATTGAACCGAATATGGTTCTTATTTTAAAGAGTATAAATATTTTTATATTGAAAATTTTAAATATTTGGTTATGATGCAATGTTTGGTTATAGGGTTTACAAAACAATGAATTAACAATTCACATAGCACTGCATTCTCCCAAGTGGTTTCATGGTTTGGATTCATTGTTTGAAATTCATTTCCCCAACCATGAAAAAACTTTTGTGAAATCTTGTTGGTGTTTCATGATAATGCTACATTGTATTACCTAACCAAGAAGAAACCATAAAACTAGCATTATAACCCAAATTCTTTAAAAATTCATTGAAATTAAATCCAAAATTGAAGGAAAAATCAATAAATATAATGATATGAAATATGAATGTAAGGGTGTGATAATATGAGATCCAAGGGTCAAGAAATTAACTATCCTTAATACTATTGGTTTCCCATCATCATAATACACTTGGTATGGTAACTAAATGAGATATAAATTCCCAATTTCATCCACAACATGATGCAATGAAAAAAATAAGAAATAAAACATAATTAAATAAGAAGAGTATCTGGAAGTGATCATTATACACATTATATATTACCTATAAAGGATAATTTTATCAATAGGAGATATATTAAAGGGTAATACACAGAGAATAAAAATACAAAATAAATGAAAATTTCATACTCATGATGATTTATAAAAGACTACTTAACCTTGAATGTTTATAATATGATTGTAACTTACACCACTATAATATACCTCCTTAGTATACCATGAAATATCTAATAGAGTTATAATTTGATTTAAGATAACTTCCACTAATCTAATATCATATTCTTATTAAAAATGAAAAACACAAGTTACTCCTTCCAATGATAAATCAAAATTAAGAAACAAGGATAATTTTGTAAGATTTATAATTGTATAATTTTTCTACTTAGGATATATGGATTGCATGTTTTTTAATAAACTATTCATAAAAATAATTCATAGTTATTTTATACCTCAATAATAAGTTATAAGACTCCTCGTAAACATGACATGGTTTCAAAAGCTATGTTTTCCTTTAATGTGATCAGTTTTCCCTTAAAAAACATAAATATAATGAAATATATTATAGGAAATGGAATGTAAGGAAAATTAACTAAATAAATCATTTAGACATAATACTAGATATATTAGGTGGAATTTAAACCATTTTCACCTAAAAAGTATATAAAACTATCATAAAATGGATTAATCAATGGGTGAGTAGTGAATAAATGTGGATTTTGGGTAATTATGGTAACATTTTTTTTTACAAAGTTATTTGAGATATTAAAAACACAATCATTCTATATGTTACCACCACCCTAGTTTGGGGTATGATTATGACCTAATATCTTGATAATATGTAAATTAATAGATAAAAAACTGAGTTACAACTATCTCCACTCCTCACTATGGTATATAATTATTAATAGGATGTTTAATATTGGTACTTGTGGTGATTATTAGGAGGAATTAAAATTTTAGTACTTGTATTATTTTATAGTTTTAATTATGTTGTGATGCTGTCAAATCCATAATAACCCTCATTCTAAAAATTTATATGAACCTCTTTCTGAATATCATTTTCCCAATTGACTCTGTGTTTTTGAAATAGGATATATTCAACCCAATCCCACAAAAAATAACCAAATATACATAACTAAATAATTAAAGGAAACAAAATGTAATAAAACATAGAAAATAAGTGGTTCTAACCAAATTCCTACATATACAGAAGAAAAATACAAGCATAACTAAATTAAGGTACAGGAGTTACAAAAACAGTCTCAAAATCACTTATCCCACTCATCCAAGGTCTTCTTATAATGAATTTTAAATTAGTATCTTTGATATGCCTTATCATGTATTTCCTCCTCCTATATGTTTAGGTATTTTCCTATTAATCTTGTTCCACTGACCTCTAAAAATCATGTTTTACATCCATTGACTAAGGAAACCTCTAATACAATGATACACATTATAATTGAATAGTACCAACCAATTAACTTGAATTCTTCCTAAGTATCAAAATTTACCTTCCAATACATTATTCTAAAAATCAGTGAAAAAAAATTCAACTATAATCATTTAGAAAAATTCAATGTCTATAGTTTCTATCATAAGAATCATTCTAAAAATGATCCTTACAGAAAATATTCTTATAGAAACCCCCTTATAGAAAAATGAAGAGACATTAAAAATACCAATAATCTACCACTTTTAGACTAATTATTTTATTACATCCTCTTTTCACCTTAATGAAATGCCACCTCTTTATGGTGATAAAGTGCACAACATTTCCTTTCATTTACACATGTCCAACATAGTGACAATGAATCCTCAAACGTTTTTTTACTAACATGTTTTTGAACATATCTATTGGGTTTTTAATTACATCTATCTTATAATGTTCCAACACTATATTTTCAATTATATTTTACGTGAAATGTAATTTCAAGTAAATTTTTTTGGTATTTAAATGAAAAAAATGAATCATATCAATGTTAATGAAACTCTAATTGTCATAGATCAATATTACTACTTCCAATTCCTTTCTTATATCATTTAGAAATCACATCAACAACAAAAACCATTTACTTATTCTATATCAAACACATATTCTACCTCTATTTCTGATAGAGTACCCATGGATTATAGATGATACATCCAATAGAACAATTTGCTTCTAAAATTGAAAAAACCTATCATAATATTACCAGAAACCATGTCTCCAGAAAAATCAATATCCAAAAAATCCTCCAATGTATAATAATCACCAAAACATAATGATATAACATCTAAAACATTCCAATATCACATAAACCATTTCAAATCCACCTAATGAATCCATCTATGAATTGACATGATTTAACTCTAAACTTCCTATAAAAAGGAAATATTAGGCCATGTGAAAATAATTTCATACATTAAACTTCTAATGGATGAATCTTAATGAACCATTTCCATGTTATAGATTTTCCCTATTGATGATGGTGCATCTAACATTGAATGTTTTATGTGTCAAGTAAGGAGATTTGATATAGTTTTACATTTAGACATTTTGAATATTTCAATGGGATTCTAAATTTATTCACTTTGGGTTTAAAAACGTTTGACCATTCATAACCCTTTCAATTTTAGTCCCCGTAATTTTATTTCAATGTCCATGATCCTCCATCTATAACATTCTATAAAATTTTACATTATACTTATCCTTCCATTTAATTTATTATGCAATAAGAAACATCTATTCCATATATAATATTAGTATAATGAGTTGTCCATCATTCTATTAATTTCGTTAGAAATAGTGATCAGAATCACACAAAGTGTCACACTCTTCAAGAGTGAAATTGTAAAACTTATAATACCACTATTGAAGAGATTTAATCCATCCATAGAGACTTATCCTCATCATAGAAACTATTTTCTCCTTCTAATAATATTTATAAACATTATGTTAAACATTATAGTTATTTTCATCCAAATAACTATGAAGAATGGTTTTCTTAATATCCATGTCTTCCAAGTAATAATTATCAGTGTCAAGAACGCTTAGCATTGTCCAGAGAGTAGTGTTCTTGATGAATGGTGAAAAAATCACTAAAACATTAATTCCTTCCTTTTGATAAAAACTGTTCACATCCAAAAATTATTGTTACCTTCAACTATCATCAACTTCTTACCTCATAAGAAAAAATATTTTTTTCAGAGCTCATCTTACATCCTAAAGATTAGCTAACTTTCATGATCTATTGATCATTATGGAATTAAATTCCTATTTTATATCCAATTACCTCTATATTGAGTCATTGATGGTAGATACTTCTTTCTAATAGTTTGGTTCACCAACATGTATTAATAGAAAAAATTTCATATCATCCTCAAACCTCTAAAATGGTTTCCTCATTATAGTTGATATCCTCAACTAAATTTACTCTTCTTAATAGCATCGCTCAAATATTCCTTCTGAAAATATAACTTCTTGTGCTTTATCATGATCCTCATCAACTTATGATATTTTTAATCTTTCTTTTAAATTAATTCCATTACTATAATTACGATTAACTTTAATTTCAATAGTTGACTTTTCCTCAACTTATTTCACTTACATTTTCCAATTTCCATATAAGTTTCTCACGAATAATAACATTTATTCAATAGAAAACCTACATTATCTCATCATCACATAAACTATATTCATATTTCTCAACCACATATGAAATAATAAAACACACATTGAATTTTTCCTCAAACTTTTATCTTCCCTTGACATCAAAATGAACATGTTCCATACTTTTGAATGCTTCCAAATGGCTCACTTATAAAATGTTACCCTAGAAAAGTTCATATAGATGTTATTTTCCAAGGTTTTAAACTAGAATTCTTTAATTTATAAATGTTACCATGTTTATAGCTTCTTATCAAATTTAATTTGGAATTCTAGAATGAATTATCATACATTGATCTTTCTCTAACAGGGACTTTATCATTCTTTCAGCTCTTCCCTTATATTATAGAGTTCCAATAACCATTTTCTCACACCTATATCTCTTTCCTAAAAAAATGTTTCATAATTTGTATCTAGTTTACCCTCCACCATTTTGTATTTAGAATCACTTAATCTTCTGGTCAAAATCCCTTTCAGATGAATCCTTACAATAATTAAACGTCTCAAAAACTGCGGATTTTTTCTATAGGAAGTAGACACTTACCTTCAAAGTGTAATCATAAAATAAAGTTAAAATTTATAGATAACCAATAATACATTTATATTTTATATTATTTTTTCCTTTTAAAATGAAATTATTTTTTATAGCATGCACCACAGGCAACCCAAATCTTAAATGATCCATGTAATAATATAATTTAAATATGACAATTATTACATAGTTGTTTGTAATGAGGCCATGAATATGAATAAGTAAATTATGAAATATTTGTTTAAACGATTTAAAAAATATAAATAAGGAATCAAAAAAATAAATCTAACACTAATCTAATTTTTGTTATTAGAAAAAGAATAAAAATAAATTCATTTTATGTTTTAAAGTTACTTTTCATTAATAATGGGTTTTATTGTATTTTGTGTACAAATAATTTAATAAACATCTTCCACTTTAAGAAATATTATTTCAAAATAATGAATATCACTTTTGAAATAAAAATTTCAATATTATCTTTGGATTAATGTTTTGTACTTTTTTAAAAAGCCTTATTTTTCAATGAATATTGTAGAATATAATTTAAAAAAACACTCCTTTTTTTAAAACATGTAATTTAAAAGCCTCATTATGTTTTGAATTTTCTTTTAAAGAAACATAATATCCATTTAATTAAAAATAATTTAAATTATTCCATTTCAATCAATATTTTATTTTATATTGTTAAAAGGTTATTATTATGAATAAAAATGAAATTTTCTAAAAAATGTTTTTAAATGAATTTTGAAATATTAGATTAAAATAAATTTCTTCCACTAATTTGTATTTAATATTTAAAAAATTATGAAATTTTTATATTTATGAAGTTCAAATTTGGTCAATATTTAATTTTAATTTTATTATAGCAGCCTCAGTAAAATTTTATCGACACGGTTATATGTAAAACTAGGTAATTATGGATAAAACTATGGGGTGAGGTATCAAAATCTACAAAAACATGCCTTTATTTAAATGGATAAATTTAATTAGACCATATACATCCAATTTTTTAATGTATGTAATTATTATTTCATTTTATTTTAATAATGATATTTATATTATTTCAAGTTTAGAAAATTATAAAATTTCACCGTTTTTAAGATCCCTATTATATTTTTATTGGGATAAAAAGAATTTATGATCCGTTATAATTAGTTATTTAAAATATAAAATTATTTTTTAGATATTAATTTATTTTTAATTTTTAGTGATGATATAAAAACTTTAAACCCTTATTAAATGTTGATATTGTGCTTGTGAAAGCAGTATAAAAATCAAGGTAACTGATTTTGAAAAAATTAAATTAATATTTTTTGGATGAGTTAGAATATTCCATGACCATAAAATGTAATTATAAAGTATAATTATTTTTAAATTTATATATATTATTTTTAAATTTCTTCCTTCATTTATTTGGAATCATATTAAATGAATAGTTCCAAAAATTAATTTAATGATATTTTTTGATAAAAAATATTTTATTAAAGGATTTTAAAAAATTAAATATTAAAATAGAAAACTTGTGTTGTTAAATGCTCTAATATTTTATTAATTTACCTTTTTTTTGCAAATGTCCACCTTAGAAGTAATCTTACGACCCTTAAAGGCTAAAAATGTGTTTTATGATGGTTATGGTTAATAAGGGTTAATGAAGGGGTTAAATAAAAAGATAATGATTAAAATGAAACATAAAAATGTATAAATTTTATTTTTTGATGTATTTTTTACCTTATCATGTCCTAAATTTGAAAGTTTGGCCATTTTTTCCACTTAAAATTATCATGATATATATTATATTTAAATCTTTTAAGTAATACCATGTGTTTTCTTTCATTCACTTTGAAAAGGGCATCAACTCTTCTCCATTATTTAGAATGTTTGAGCCCTATAGATCTACCAAACCATTCTTTAATACCTCTCTGTCTTCCTTACCTTAAACTTATAGATTTTTATCATCACCTAAGCCTAGCCTATGAACTTTTAAGGTGTAATCCAAAGGATCTCTCTCAATGAATAGGTAATCGTCTTACCCGACTCTTTTAAAGTTTATTTCTCCTCATACTTCCCCTAAATATATTGTAACCATAATAACATAATATCAATGTATCATAAATATATTTCTATGTTATTATGATTATTTTAAAATAATTTTACACCTTTTCCATCCTATTAAAAATGAAAACATTTCCCGTGTAAATGTATAACCTATTGTCTATGCATAATGGTGTGATTTTTTTTCACTGTTGGTTTACATGGATGGTTTTAATGGTAGAAAAAAATAAAATATATGATATTTATCACATAATTATTATTTTTTATATATAATATATCATTTAAAATTTAACTTTTCCCCTCGATAAGAAATTAGAACGTCATATGTGTGTATGTGTGGACTACCACCTCTACAAAGAATTGTTATTAATTTTTCATGTTTGTATTTCATATATGATTATAAATTTGTATATAATGAATATATTTTATATATAAATCATATTGAAAATTATTTATATGATTGAAAAATGATCAAGATAAAAGGATCATAACTTTTGAATAGAAACATATATGAAAAATAAAGCAGCTCACACTCAAAATGATGATGAAGATAATAAAAGATTGTCAATAAAAATATGATAATATGTCATCTGTAAAACATGTATAGTATTATAATTATTAATATGATTCTATTTTATGAGTATAATGAATTTATATTTAATATATATTAGGTTAAAATAAATTAAAAATATGTAAGAACTCCGGTAAAGGTTTTCTTAACTCAAATCCATGTAATTGGGTTTTATCCCTACTTCATTGACTATGTTATGCCAATATTCTGATTTTAATGTGCTCTAATTTATTTAATATTTTTTCCAATTTATTATATTTATTTAAATTTTTTAAACATACTAATAAAAATTTTTATTTCTCACTTGAATGTTACGATCTTCGTAGTGGTTTCTCATCTAAATGTTAACACTATGAGACATACCATATTCACCAATTGTTTCTTTTTGTGGTGAATATACTTATAATTTTATATTTTATATATTTAACCAATTTCTATTAATGGTATTAAACATTTCATTTTAATCTATTTCTTTCATGGGGGTTATTAATCAAATGTTACCAAATCAGTAAGGGTTTGTTTTACAAGTATATCTTTATTTTGGATTTTCTATGACTAAGTTTTCATTGGAGGAATTTCATGACATTTATATCATAAATTTGATGACACCAACTCCAAAAATCTAGAGCCAATGTATTATTTTTAACATTGGAATAACATATAATGAATCATATCTTGAATGACCAAATAGTTTTGTAGTCTTGGTAATGAAGATACATTCATGAGTCTTGATTTACATTTGAATATAAAAATTAAAATATTTTTTTCAAATAATCATCATTCCCTCTATAATATCCTTTCATATCAATCATATTAATGTTTATGTATTCCTAGGAAAACAAAAAAAATTGGGTGAGATCAAATTCTCAATATGGGTGAAGTAGAACAAAATAAACAAGGAATCAATAACCATAATCAACATAGAATGGTAAATAACTAAACAAAAATTCCATTTAAATTACTTGATCTGTAAGGATAAGATAAGGTATAATCAATATGGAAAGGTTAATAACTGAAAATACATTCCATTTAATCTATAAAATTTGAATAAAATGCATCCATATATAATATCATTGTGAAAATATAATGGATAATAATAAAGGAATTCTTAATAATGAAATTCTAAATTATAGGACATCGTGATCTTAGGAATAGTGATACCTGTACTCCCAAGGCCTTTCAAAATATTGTTTAAAACTAGAGGTAGAAACTCATTTAATTTTTCCAAATTATTGGTATCAAGAGATCAACAAATGCATCGATGGGCTATATTACAGTAGGCTCCACCCATCAATAAAGGTAAAAATAATTAATCACATATCAAATAATCAATTTAATCTATGAATAAATATTCCTTTTCATTAAATATCCATATTGAGAATAGGATATAGATTTATCAATATTTCATTAGTTAGTCAAAAAAATCTCAAAATATTAACTGTATGTAAAAAATGTATATGGTTTAGTCAATAATCATATCCATCATGAAATAATATAGAATTTTAAGAAAAATGAAATTTCCCATGAAAATTTATTATAGTAAAGTGATTTCTTCAAGATAATATAAATGATAAAAAAGTGATATTGTACAATAACTTTTACCACATTGTAATTATCAAGTCAAATCCCCTATGATTAAATGAATCAAAGTGAAAAATAAAATACCAAGAAGTATGAATGGATCAGGATATTACATATCCAATGGAATCTATATACATCAAATAAAAGTAAATTTGTGCATAATAACAAATAAGTCTCAATGAAATCTAAATTGAGATGTAATCTCTTACAAAGATTATATCATTGAAGTTAGGATTAATCAATGAAGTGATTATGTGCATAAAATGTAAATCCACATAAAACAACTGTAAATACCACATACTATATTCTATGGTAGTTACACATATAATCTTATCTAGTAATAATAAATTAAGTTTATGTTTAACCCAATAAATGGAAATTGAGTTAATAATTCCCTTTCCAAACAATTCCTTTTGGATAACCATGATTTATTATCATGTATAATTATTTTTAGAAAGTAATTATATTATACAAGAACCATATTTATATTTAAATTAGTTTTTATATAATTTAATTAATTTTTATTTAAAACAAATTTAAAATAAAATTTATCTTTATAAATAATATAAAACAAATTACGTTTTCAATTAAATTTTAGTATTTTTTACTATTCATTGAAAAATGAAAAATTTATGAAAAATAAAAATAAATCACCCTAAGATAATTATGATATTTTTTTCTCAAAAAATTAAGTTAATTTAGAATCATAAATTAATTTTAAATTATGAATTCAAAGTGTGACTAAACTATATTTTCAAAAAATACTGCTTTTCAGAAAACATTTCTTTTTATTATAAATGATTCAAATTTTATTTCTAATTAATAGATAAACTTAATTTCCATAATTTGTTATTTCTCTTCATACCCAACAATTTAATGACTAGGTATACTATATTATTGTTCATTTAGACTTGGGGTTTCATTTTCTGAAAGCTATCAAAGAGGTATAATTTAATGAAATTTATTTAATGTATTATTTAATATTAATGTCACATATTTCATAAGTCAACAAATAAAATGTTATTCATCTAGAATATTGAGTTTTTACATTCTATAAATCTTAAATAAAATTATTACTTATAATTTAAAAATGATCTTGTAAATCGAGAGTCTGTCATTTGGAAATACCATTGTTTAGAATGAAACATCATAAAAGGGTTAATAAAATATCCTCTTAATAATTGAGAATGGGAAGTACAATGGTTGTCCGGAATAATAGCATTATTGGTATTCCATTTTGGAGAATATAGGTGGAAAATAAAATCATGTACATAGAATAAAATAATAACACCTAAGGATTAATGTAGAGTATCTCGACCCCGACTTCTCATGCATTGATATTACATTGTTTTTTATGAATATTCAGAACATTAAAAAACTACATTACTGAGGACTGTAATAGTTTAGTGTCTTAGAATATTATAATAGAATATTATAACTTGTTTAAATATCTTCATGGTTTCCCAAAAATATCTTCCCATTTAGTACTCCGATTTAAAACCATTCATCATAACATGGGGAAAGGAAGCATTAGAAAGGGTGATAAAAATGCTATGTAAGTATAAATAATGGATATACGTAAGCATAAGATGAACATAACAATATGATAACATGATCATATCATTATAAGACCATACCCTATATATTAAATGTTATAAAAATATGTCATGTCATAAATATTGGATGATAATAATATATACATCATAAGGTAATCAAGATCATATGTCCTGAGAGAATAACATTGGAATAAAACATGAAATTTTTGGTAAACACATAATCAAATAAAATAATTTCCATATTAGATAGGGCTTACTACCTAGGCTATCATATAGGACAAATTAATTTACTAAACCAACTTCACATCATGTTCCATACCTGCATTATTGAACTAAGTTCACTTCTCATTCAAGGCCTATATTACGGAATTGAATTCACTCCCCATTCCAATCATGTCTATCTCAAGATGTATAAATATATACATAAATAATTAGAGTGATTTTTGGGATAACTCATAATGTAATATATAACATTCTCAATTATTTTTATCTGGATCACCCCATCATATAAGATTTAATGGAATTACTTTTTACTATTTTGGTCACCCCATCATATAAGTTATAGCAGGATTACCCATTTCTATCTAGGTCCTCCCATCCTATAAGATATAACGAGATTATCGAGATCTATCTGGGCCACCCCATCATATAATCTATAATGTTCTTACCCATCTCTATCTGGGACACCCTATTGTATGAGCTATAACATTCTTATCCAATTCTATCTGAGTTACCCCATCACATAAGAAATGTCTATGAAACAAAACATGAATAAAGTATATAGAGACTTCATGTCATCATAAAAGATCTTGAAAAATTATAATTTCATAACCTAACTAAACCATTAAATGTAAATTGGATTCATATGAATTTCTTTGAAACATTATTGACCTGTGGAAAAGAAACGGGTTCCATAGACATCATGAAATAAAAACACATACCATTCAAAAGAATAATATAAATGGTATCCTTATATCATATTCCTATTAAAAGATGCATTATATAAAAGTTTGTAATATTATATAAGAATTTATTTTGAAATAAAATTTAAAACATTTCTTGAGGAAAATAGCCTTTTTGCTTTTAAAAAAAATTAAAACTAAAAAATTTTAAAATCTTTTTTTTAAATATCCTTGAAAACATATAAGAGGAGATTTAAAAAAAATGAAAAAAAATTTAAGACATAAAAAATTTTAAAATTCCCTTTTCCTTCAAAATGAGCACAAAATATAATTTAAAAATAATTTGAAAACATTTTTAGAAAACATTTTTTGGAAGGAACATAGATTTCCGATTAAACAGAGAGATAATGATGGATTCCCTTAAGAACATTTACTTATTTATATTAAGTACCAAATAGTGGAAAAAATTGTACCATTACATGAATATATCACGAATAAAAGGAGGAGAATAAGAGTCTTGATTATCCTTGATAGATTTATCTTAATATTTATTCAATGAAATCATAATCATAAATAATCCTAATAAATAATGAGATTGAAGATATAAACAATTATAACTTTGGTAACATTGAATCTTAATACCCAATAAATAATAAGATCACATAAAGATTATAATATATTAAATGAAGTAGTCTCATTATATAACATGTATAAGGATTATTTTACACCTCAAAAAAGAAGATAGGTGTATAAGATAACAATCATCTCAAATAAGTCTAATTTTTACAATAATCCATTACCACATTGGTAACTTTGAAACCATAAAACCCATGCATGAAATATCCTAAAAAGGTCATGAAAATCCATATAAACGTAAAAATAAGAATTATAAAATACATTATTGGGTATAATATGCACCACAGAACAAAAATAATTGTTGAATATGATATGCATCTCATAGAAATATTAGTGAGATGAGAATAACCCTTACCTGAAGTCTTAACTTCCTTCATACGTGTTCAGAAATACTATATAATATATATAAGTTTATTATAAATCTACCAAGGAACCATATTCATATATATATAGTACTATATATAATTTTATAATTAATTTATATTACATGTTTATTAATAATTCCACATTAAATTTATATTTCGTGTAATAACCCCTCTGTTTTTCATATATGTTTTGACTTGTTATATTTTTTCCTTTTACTTTGATTGTGATTTATTCATTTTATGATATAAAACATGATATAAATACCATATATATTTAGTATATATGTTTTTATAATAATCTATAAAAGATATAATTAGGAAATTAAATACATCATTCATGTAGACGGTTGTCCATACATACGCATGAATGTTGTTTCTATTTTCTTATCATATTGAAATAAAGGAAATTAACTGACACACACATAGATATATATATATATATATATATTATCATTAAAGTGAAATTATTATTTATTATATATCACATATTTCTATTTAACCCATCCTAATACATTTCATGTATTGCGTGAATGAAACACGTCACTTCACGAGGCGGTAGTTTGTTGTACACATGAATGATGTTATCATGTTCCCACAAAATGGAAGGAATGAATGTATGTGTTATATATAAACAAACTAAGCTTAATAAAATCATATTTATCATATATATAAACTATAAATACATAGTTATTCTAAACCACGAATGGTTGAAATGGAATAACGACATCAGTCCGGGAGGTAGTAGCCTATCGTACACATGGATGATGATTGTGCATCCCATTTAATGTAAGTGTGTGAAGTTGTAAGAATTACATGTAACATAAAAATATTATTATATTTTTTATCGTGATGTTATTATATAATAATTATATAAAAAAATTAAGGTTTTTTAGGAATAAATAAAAAAAATTTCATTGATGAATGTTACCTCTTCTTTGAGTATCTCCTTTTTGTTTCCACCAATAGAACTAAATGGTTAAATTTAGGCCAAATTTATGGTTTTTAGGATGAGAGGATAGATGTTAGTAAGTGGTTTTATTATATTTAGGTAGATTAAAAATTCATCAGAGGTGTGAATAATTTGGGAGAGTGAGTGCCCATTTACAGTGGAGAAAGAGTGAAATTCCTATAAATTCAAAAAAGGTAAGATCATTTTCCCTTAATCGTTGTAATTAATTTTAACTATATCCACAAACAATTGTAGAAAAAAAAATTTTGAACTTCATATAAGCTATAAATTATTATTATTCTATATATGGATTCAATTTTACAAATTATAATCCCATAAATGGAAAAACAAATTGAAATTAATCCCATATACGTGATGAAACAATGTGTTTTTAAATTGAACATTTCAAATGTTTGAAATGTTTTTATATAAAATTTCAAATAGAAATTGATAGAAATAAACTAAATTGGATTTATACATGAATAAATGATATTATTATAATTTAAACACAATTAGTAATATAATTTAACTATATAAATAATTTGAACAAAAAGGAATATTTTAGACAAAATTCAATATTTTTCATTATTCAAAAATAATCAAACATCTTATAAAAAACCAAAAATTCACCCTATTATAATTTTAATGTTTATATTTAAATAATAACGTTTATTTTTTCAAATATAATTCATAATAGTGTCATAGTTTAGTTTTAAAATTATTGAGTCTATAAAGGCAGTAGAACTGCATTTTAGAAAAGTACATCTTTTTATGTATAAAATTTGATTTATTCATATCTCTAGTATAGAAAAAAAATTAGATGAATGTTAAATTTTTTATTTAATAAAAAATATATATATTTAATTAAATTAATTCATCAAAATTTTATTGTTTAATTTATTGAGATAAAACATGTTTGTGCCTTGAAAAATAGTTTTCAAAAATAGAATTTCTTTATTTTCAAATAATTAATTATGTTAAATTATATTTAATTTGTTACCAAAGATTTAATTTTATATAATTTCATAAAATTTATTTTCATAATTTAGATAAACCATTTCATACCCGTGATTTAATGGGTTAGGTGATAACTATGATAATATTTTAATAAAATTTCATGTTTCATTTAAACTCTGTGTTGTGTGTAATGCATGCTAAGCTCATTGTTGAGTGTAACACAATCTAAAAATGGTATTTCATATATAAAAAATATAAACATAGTGTTTCATGCACCTAAAGATAAACTTAGGGTTTTGTGTAGTTTAATATTGACTTTTTGTTATGTATAAAGAAATCTTAACTTGGTGTAGTGTGCAATGCAATCCATCAAAGAAATATAATTTATTATAAAAATAATAATTTAGAAAATCTAGGGTTTTTACAATCTACCCCCTTAAAAAGAATTTTTCCCACGATATTAATTTGTACCATGAATGGTTTAACATTTAAAAATTAATTCAATGAAACTAATGTCTTATAAAAATCAATACTAAAACTTATTATAAAGATGAAAAGTTGGAAACATAGTGGTTACACAAAATAACTCATAACGTGGATTCCATATAGGAGAAAATAAGTAGATGTGAATATTTTTATATCCAAGAAAAATGTAAATAATTATATTGAGTGATATATATCACTGATCATAAGAAATTGGTTGATCCGTATATGGTTAGTGTCTATAAAACCATAACTGAATTAAGCATGAAGAGGTAATTAATATAAAAAAAATGATAACAAGAAAAAACTTTATTTCAATATCATTTTAATAATGTTGAAGAATTTTCAAAATGATATATACTTTATTTATTTCCATTTCATGTGCACAATATCACCCTTTGGTTGTTTCTTGACCAATTTCCACTTCATATAGTACTTAAAAATGATAGTGAATTTGTTTTTACTAAACAACTAATGGATTATAAGATCTATAAATAGAAAGATAATTCATTATTTATATTAAAGAAAAATGGTTATATAAGGTTTTACAATATAAATAAATATTTATATTTTGAAGTAATACACAAGTCTTCAAAACCTCATCCAACGTTAAACTCAAACCATTCTATAAATGGTTAACATTAGAATACTTTAATAATATATTCATTATTTATTCAAAAAATAAGGTCTTATCTTATATCAAAAAAATTCATTAGAAAATTAGGTACATTGTTGTTTTGATTGAATCTAAAAATAATTTTACTATTCAAGAATCTCTGTAGAAGCATATAATCACATGAAGTTTCACTAAAGGATGAAAAATAATATCTTTATAGGTATTATTCATGCAAAATAAAACAAGAAATTTCCCAACTAAGGAAGGGTGGATAAGTGTTCCCTAATTATAATTATTCACATCATCCAATGCGATGTCATATTCCTTCATTTTTTTTTGTCCTCAAAGTTTGGTGCAGTTTATCATCGATATTATCCTTTGAATTGTGTATTTATTTATATAATTCCAAACTCATTGTACTTGAAATACTGGAGTGTGGGTGGTGTATTAGTTGACATTCTCTTCACCTTTATTTCATTAACCATCCCATTAATCATATTTTTACATTTATAGGCATTGTAACCTATATTTGAACATTTAAAGTACCACATAGATCCATTATATAAATTTCATTGACGCTTCTTCCCACATTTATGGCACATAGATTCTTAGAATTTCTTTCCACCAGTATTTTCATGAGAAACAGTCTTCATTTTTATTGTCAAACCCATAGGAATGGTGGTAATATAAAATTTCCATTTCTACCATTAGTTAACATAAATCACCTTCTTTATAGATACTAAATTCACTTATATCCATTGCCAATTTATAACATGTTTTTAGGCCAACAAGAATCAATCAATTTTTCATTCAGATATAATGATCAGACCAAAATCATTCCATGTATCTCTTCTAAAATTACTTCATAGGTACCAAAAGATTCATCATACTTTTGCTCAATCTCAAGGAATTCCTATTCAAAAAAACATTATATAATTAGTGGTAATTACTTAATAAAAAATATTCTCTTAAACTCTTCCTATTAGATAGATTCAATTTTTTATTTTTCCCTCATGTTGTTAATAAGAGTCCACTACTAATCCAATTCACCATCCAAATGATGAGTATACAAAACGAAATGTTCATGCTATAATTACTAAAGAATTGAAAATATTACTTCATTTTTACTAATCCACTTCTCAACAACATATGGATTATTGAAACCAATAAAATAAGGTGGATGTTTCCTCATTAAGGACTCAAAAAAAAATGTCACCTTTTTTTCATTTGTAAGTTCAATATGATTCCTATATTGAGAAATTTGTTTGAGAATAACATAAATACATTCCACTCTATATCCCTTATCATTTTATTTATCATGGGTAAAATCATCTAATTTTCTATTGTATTCTAAATAAACATGATTCATTTGGGTTCCATCCATCAACTAAAACAAAAAAGGGTAGCGTCTACAACACTAATAATAGTGGAAAAACATATAATCATGAAAATTTACTTATAGTATGTCTAAATAATGATACCTTATTCTTTAATATATCAAACATTTTTTTATCTTAGGTTATTTATAGTCATATACTATTCAAATCATTTATGATGGTCTATAATGAATTTGTGAATTTCTAAATCACCCCCCCCCCAAGTATCAAACCAGGTGTGCAGCAATGTGTGTTTTCATACACAAGTTCCCAGTCGATTCTAGATCCATATAGTATTCTAGGGGTTGTTACACCTAGGTACATATGTTCTAAATCCACATACAATTTTATTATCCATACATGTATATTTTTCTAGGAATCCACTTTCTCTATCCATTATCAAAATTCTAGGATATTTTCCCACACTTTGACTCATACTTATACTTTTCCTTAGAGATATTTTTAGAAATATACTTATAAATATCCCAATGGGATTAATGAAATTTTCTCAACCTAGTTTCCAATGTATTACTAAACATTTTCATTAATACCAACAATAGTGACCTAGGCTTCTCATACATGGATATTACATCATTCTAGATGCATATTCAGCACAATATTCCTAATTAATGCAATAGTTTAGTTTACTTGGAAACCTAAAACACAATACTCTAACATAGTGAATGATATTCAATGATCCCACAAATATCATCTAATTTATTACTTCTATATAAAACCTTTCTTCATGACATGGGGAATGGAAACATAATAAAGGGTGATCTCACGTGCTCGGTAATGGTAAATAAGGGAGATGAATAAGCATAACATGAACATAAGGGTGTGAGAACCTGAGAATAACATTTGAAGATAATAACCTACATATAAAAGATCACACACATGATTCATGTCATAAATATTGGAAAATCATAAGACATGAATCATATGGGAATCAAGAGCCATATTCATTGTAGAATATCATATGAATAAAATATGGAGTTTTTTATATACACATAACAATAGAAAATAATTTATATATTAATATAGTCTCACTTACAAGGACATCATAGAAAAATAATTCCTTTACTAAACTAATTTCACATCCCATTCCATCCATGTATTACTAAACTAAGATCACTTTACAAACTAGCCTTATATTACGGAATTGAGGTCACTCCCTATTCCAATCATGTATATATATTGAGATATACATATTTACCTAATGCATTGGAGTAATATCTAGTATCACCCATAATGTAATATATAATGGTATCACTCAACACTATATGGGGAACCCCATCATATAATCTATAATGGGCTTACACAGCACTATATTGCCAAACCCCATCACAAAAGCTATAATGGTCTTACTCGATACTATCTGGGTCACCCTATCATATAAGCTATAATGGTATTACCTAGAGATATCTAGGATACCCCATAATATAAGTTATAATGGGATTACCAAATGTTTTCTTGGCCACTCCATTGTTAAATCTATTACAATATTACACTATTCTATCTGAGCAACCCCATCATATAAGAAACCTTTATGAACCACAAAATGAATCAAAAAAATATCTTGAATATAACCATAAAAACTCATAAAAAATATTCTTTCCTAAACTGATTAAATCATGGAAAATAAATGGGATTCATGTCAATATCATTTCAATATGATTGACTTATGGAAAATAAAAGGGTTCTATAAATATCATGCCATAGAAAAATAGACCATTCAGAGGAATAATATGAATGGTATCCTTGGATAACATCCCCAGTAAAAAAACTATTTAAAGTACATCATATTAGATGGAAAATAATTTTTTAATATCATTTAAATCACGTATTAAGTAAAACATCATTTCTTCTTTGAAAAATAATTTTTAAAACATTCAAATTTCTGGAAACATTTTTCTTTAAAAATATCTTCCAAAACTCATTTGGGAAGAATTGAGAAGCATTTTAAAAAATTATTAAAACATGAAACATTATAAAATATTGTTTTACTTGAAAATTATCTTAAAATATCATTTAAAACATTATTAAAATATATATATATAACATTGTTTTGAAAGAACAAATATTTCTGACCCAAGAGAGAGATAAAGTCAGGTTCCTTTAAGAACCTTTTATTATTATATTAAGTTTAAAAGATTGGAAAAATGGTACTATTACTTGAAGATATCATTAATAAATATATTAGAATAAAATTCATGATTATTCATGAGATATTTATCAATATATTTAATCAATTGAAGCACAATCCTAATCAGTCTCGATAAATGATGATATTGTAGTAATAAACTCTTACCACTTTGTTAAATTTGAATCCAAATCCACATGAAATAATTTCATTGCATTAATCTCAAAATATCATGAAAATAAGGATATTAGTTTTATAACATTTCAATTTATTAGCATATGTATCTTATAAAAGATGATAGGTGTATAACATAACAGTCATCTCAAGGAATGAAAATAGTGGCAAAAACCATTACCACATTGGTAACATTGAAACTGTAAACCCCGTGATAGAGTGATAATAAAAAAGTTGTCTAAATTCCCATAAATATAATTGTAACAATCCTAAAATACATTAATGGGTAGTATATACAAAAAAACAAAAATAAGTCATTAATATTATAAGGCCCCAGCCTTAAACATTACTTAATATTGAATTAAATGAATAGTTCACATAGAGGATCTTTTCAGGTTTATAGTTTTAGAGAATTAGGTCATAATTATTATATCTCAAAAGAATACAAAGTATACACTTCTACTAAGTTTCCATAAAATAAAAACTCTTAAAAAGAAACATGTCTAGTTCCATGTTTTGGATAGCATGACTTTCCCTTGATCTCATCCTTGACACTATTCCACGTTAAGTCCTATGAAAAACATTTCAAAAAAACTTGGGGTGAGCATAAAAAGCTCAGTAAGGGATACACAAAGAATTAAAATTGTTAGTTTTTCAAAACAACAAGTAAACCATGTATACTTTATCAAATTAATACTTTTCACCTTTATGAAGTAGTAAAAAACTCTTCACTAAATAAATGATCATTACTTGCCCTTTTGTAACCAAAAGATTACCATAAAACACATATAAAGAAAAAATAACATATAAAGGTAGCTTGGGACATAAACATACTTAAATGTAATAACCATACGGTCGACTTCGACACATACTTAATGGAATAGCCATACGGCTGACTTCCATACCCAATGCATTGGAGGTTATAACGTAACCACCCGTCCTGGTATTCACGGCACCACCCGTCATATGGTTTATCACGTAACCACCCATAAAATGTCCAAGTACCATCATTACACATAAAATATTGAAAATATAAACATTTCAATAACAACATTTCATTTGAAATCACAATAAGTAATTCCAAGATATTGAATTAATCAATCCATTTTCAAAAACCATTTAAAATAGATTTTTGAATCAAAGTGTCCGATACAACTTTGAAGCTTTTAATGGAATTATAATTTTAAAATATTAATGTCCATATAAATAAATAATGAAAACCATTTTGAAAACATGGACATTAAAGATAAATATTTAGAATAATAAATCATTAAAACATTTAAAATGATATTTTTGTTAAATAGTTTTTAACGAAATGAGAGACTCTTGAATACAAATAATTGTGGAATAACATTTAATCCGAACTTTATAATATCATTAGAATAAAGTTATTCATGATATAATATTTCAAAGGATAGTATACACACCATATAAGAGTGAATTTGTGTATAAAAACAATGAAGTCTCAATGGAAATGTAAATTGAGATGAAATCCATTATAAAGATGGTATCCTTAAATTATGTATAAATCTATCACATAATTATGTGTGAGAAATCTAAATACACCCAATATAAGTGGATATTAAGTTTCAAACAATAATAGGTCATTTACACATATTCATAGGATGGCATGTTCAAGAAGTACAAGTTGAACCCAATGAAATCGAAATTGGGTTAAGACGTTCCCTTGTAAAAATTCGACAACCTAACGGCGTCACTTCAAAATTCAGAAAATTAGTCCATGAGAGAGTGAATGGTATCTCATCACTTGGAAATAAACATTACATCAATAAGGATATATAAGAACATATCCCAACATTACAATATGTAAATTAAAAGACCCAACAAAAGAAGTCTTTTAAAAAGAGGAGGGTGAAGGGTTCCCTTACTGACTTGGGTATCTTTCGAACCATGCACCCCATGAAAGAAGGACAATAAAACATCGATGTAAAGAATAATAAATGAAATTAGATTAAACAAATAGTATAATAATGGGTAGTACATATACCACTCAAAGGAAATTGTGGCAAATGTAGCATTAATCTCACGGGAATAAAAGTGAGATGAAAAATCCCTTACGAAAACTCGGCAGCCTAACGACGCCACTTAAAACTTCCAAAAATGGATTGATGAGATAAAATAGGGTCTATAATCATATTAACATAAAATTTACATCAATACTAATATAAAATAATATCCCCCAGCATAACAAATAGGAGCTTAAAAGAAGTGACATAAATGAGAGTACTTAAAAAGAGATAGATTGGATCTCTTATGAAAATTCGGCAGCCTAACGGCGCCACTCAAAACTTCCAAAATGGATTGTTGAGAGAGAATAGGGTCTCTAATCATATGAACATAAAAATTACAGTAATATTAATATAAAATAACATCCCAATCAGAAGAAATATGAGCTTAAAATGAATGACATAAAAGAGTGTGCTTAATAAGAAAGAGGGGTAGGATCCTTTACCTCAAGTCCGACTTGTCTTGTTCATTTATTTATATTCCTGAATAATAAACTTTGGTCATTTTATAATTTATTAAGGACCTCTTTTAAAGATTATTATTCAGTTAATATTATAATGTTATAATAATTGTTTAATAATGTTAGTTCATATCATACGTTTTTGTCGATGTTTGGTACATGAGTCAAAAATGAACTTGTTTGAAAATGGTTGCCCATGTAGTTATAAGTAAATCATTTACAGAATAGTATTAATGATAAAAATATCATATATATCCAGTAAATATTCATTTTATACTATTCCATAACATTTGGAGACAAAAAAATGAAAAACACCATTCATGGAGACGGTAGGCCGTACGTGCGCATGAACGCTACTTTCATTTTTTGTCATATTAATGGAATTAAAAATAAATGATATATATATATATATTATAATTCCATTATAATTTATATGTTATATAGGTCATATATGTTCATTAATTTCATTCTTTATACATTCCATGTATTTCATTAACGAGTCACATCACTTGAGGGGGCGGTAGTCCACACTTCCTCCTATGAAATTATCGCATTTGCACAACATGCAATGAATAAAGGTATGTTTTAAATATAAAATACAGAAGATTATAGAAAATAAAAATACCATATATATCCTATATAAAATACATTGACATCATAATGGACACCTTTAAAGGTGTTAAAAGAATATTTAACAATCATCGTTTCGTGAGGCAGTAATTCACCATCCACAGAAACGGTATGTTCTTTAACCATTAGACGGATGTGTGTGTAAGTGTGGATAGAATACTTATTATAAGAACATCCTAGTATATTTAATATAATATTGTTGTTAAAAAATAAAGGAATAAAAAGATTTTACGGGGTTGGAGAAGCAAAATAAAACAAAATAACACGAGGGAAGACATTACCTTTAAATCGGGTAACTCTTTTTGATTTGAGCTCAACGGCTTCCTTAAAAAGGATTATTCCCAAATGTGAGGCTTCAATGATGTAGATAGGGGTGTGGAGAGATAAAATGGGTATGTTTTTTCTGAGCCAAAGGCATGAGAGGTGTGGGTAAGGTGGTAGAGGTGGGGGCCTTTTATAAGAGGAGAGGAGGGGCACTCTTGGAAAGTTATAAACTTTTACTTTATTATAAAATGATTTTCGGATTTTAAAGGTCCCAAAAATATATATTTATAGATTAAGGTGATAAGAGTTCGAATCCACCCATCCAATAGGTTTTTTACAAGTTTAGATCTTAGATTTTACATTATCTTTTCATATTATTTAAATAGTTAAATAATGAGGTAATCACTGCATCATCATGGTGCCATAAATAATTTAATTTATATAAAGTCCAAAAATTATAAAAAAAAATATCATGATGTAGGAAATCTTTTTATATTTATAATTAATATTTATTGTCAAAAATATGACTCGTATAACCCCATGTAAAATTTTTTTTAGTAAAACAACACATGTTTGTGACTTTTTAATTTTAACTTTAAATAAAAAGTTATTAATGTCATTTTCCTACCAAATTGGCTCCATGGGGTCCCCAAGTTGACCCATGGATTGTCTTGGTCGGCCATGACTCATCCAATAAGGTTAGGTCATGTTTAAAGGTCATTTAATATTATTATAACATTATCTTTACCTTAAATTACACTATTTACCTTTAATTGTGATTAATAAAACTTAAAAGTTACTATTCACCAGAAAAATGATTTTAATCTAATTGAACCAAATTTAACTTTTTAATGAAAAACATGTATGTATTATTTTTGAAAATAAAATCACAGAAGTGGTAAAGTTTCATTTAAACGAAAAATCAGTTTCTTTAACTACCACTTAGTGGTTTCACTATTCATCACAAATTGAAGTTTTTTAGAAAAATACCAAAACTTCACCCTAAGCTATATTTAATATTTCGAATTCAAAAATTATTTCTATTCTACAAAATTCAAAATATATAAGTTGCATTAATTAATTTAATAATTAATTCCCGCTGTCAAAACAAATAGCGTGCTTTTAAGAAGCAATATCTATTAAAAGATAGACACTAGTTTAAGTCCAATTTCAAAGTGAAATTAATTCCAATGACCACCATTGGATTAAATGGTAAAAATATATTCTAAATACACTTTAATATAAATTAAAAATATAATCTATCCATATAAATAAATCAGATTAAAATGATGTTTTTAATTAAAATGCAATATTTTCACTAAAAATGATCTTTATCGGAAAAAATAACAAAAATTTACACAAAGTAAATTTTGATGTCCAGATTCTAAAGAAGGATTTTATTTTGTCAAATAAAACATATAAAATTTTGAAAATTATATTTAAAAAGGGTTCTCCATCAAAAGTCGGTTAATCGACCTTTTAAAGAATATTAGAACATTTATGCTTAAAATTGGATTCATTTTCATTTTAAGCCTCTAACATTTATTGGATAAAAGTAAAAATATTTGACAAACATATATAATCATTTTTTAGTTAGTTCCATTCATTCCCACCATTACAACGGCTAGGTGTAAACTACCATTTAAAATAATATTATTTTATTATTAGAGTGCAACGTAAGATTTCAAAGGAACTCGTTGTTGTGTACTGGGTAAGCCATCGAGCATAGAATTCCCTTTAAATTAATATTAAAATTTTATTCACAAATAGGGATAAATATAAAAATTTCATATTCTTTATTTACCTGGGGTGTTACAAATACCGTATGTATGTCACAAAAATAAATATGAGATGATAAAAACTCTTACTTTAAGTCTTGAATTCCACTATACATGTTCCAAATTCCAACATAATAAATATAAGTTTTTTATAAATAAAAAAAATAACCTTATTCCTATATATATTATCATATATTATTTTATTATGACATTATATTACCATTTTGGTAACAATTTAACATTAAATGTACATTTTAGCTAATAACCGCTTTGTTTTTCTTATAAGTTATAACCTATTATTTCCTGTCCTTTTACTTTGATCGTGATTTACATAATTAAAATATGAAAAAAATGATATAAATATAATATATATATATATATATATTCAGTATATATTTATTTAAAATAATCTATTAATGAGATAAATAGTAAATTAAATATACAATTCATAGAGACGGTAGATTGTACGTACGTGTGAATGTTGTTTCCATTTTCTTATCATATCAAAAGAAATAAAATTAATTGACATATATATATATATATATTATTCATGTAG
The DNA here is from genome assembly GCA_963277665.1 of Viscum album. NCBI lineage: Eukaryota > Viridiplantae > Streptophyta > Magnoliopsida > Santalales > Viscaceae > Viscum > Viscum album. The sequence goes on from OY728152.1 coordinate 1,934,574,919, forward strand.
TATTATTATTTAATATATATCACATATTTCTATTAAAACAATCCTTAATTCATTCCTTGTAAATAGTAAATGAATCACTTCACTTAATGAGGTGGTAGTCCACCGTACACACGAACGACATTATCATATTCCCAAAAAATTTAAATCACGAATGTATATTTTATATAAAAATAAAATAATATTAGTAACATCATAAATACCATATATGTAATATATAAAATATAAATCCATCATTATTCTCAATCTTTAAAGGAGGTAATTGAATAATGAATTTCATATGTTCAGGAGGTGGTATTTCACTGTACACGCTAATGATGATTGCATATCCCATTTGATGGAATTGTGTGAATTTGTAGGTAGTAAACAAAAAATAAAAAAAAACTATGTATATTTATGATATTGTGGTTATTATAAAAGATTTATTTAAAATTAATTGATATTTTTTATGAATAAATAAAATAAACACATTAGTTGATGAATATTACCTCTTCTCTAGGAATCTCATTTTTTCCCCAAAAATACTTCCTTAGTTGTGTTTTGGTCAAAATTAATTCTTAAAGTATGAGAGTAGGGAAGTTGTGAAATTATATTTCAATGTTTTCTCTATCCAAATGGATTTATATGTGTGATTAATTTTGGAATGTTAGTTCCTATTTATAGTGAAAGATGAGTGGCATTATTGTAAATATCAAAAAGGTAAAAACTATTGGGAGGTCTCCCTTACCTCATTCAATGCCAAAAAGAAAACAATTTATATAAAACAGGGTATATGGTCCAAATATGTGTATAAAATGGGTTTTGGAAATGTTTCAAATTTATTTGGACCATTAAGAATAAATTGTTTTCCCTTGGTAAGATTGTTTTTCTCTTAATCATTGTAATTAATTTTTGTGGTTATCACAATTATTTTTGGTCAAAAAATAAGTTTACCATATTAGAAATTATAAATTGTTTTTATTAAAAATTTGTAATGAATGTTTTTTTAAATAAAAATCCTATTAGTGGAATAAATTAATTTAAAATTAATCCCACATACAGGATGAAACATAGGGTTTTTAAATTGAAAATATTAAAAATATTGAAATATTTTTACATTTGATTTCATTTTTAAATTTATCTAATTGATTTATTATTTTAATAAATTTATAATTTATATAATCACACTTTGAAACTAATTTAAAATAAAATTTTACTATTTAAATAATCCAAACAAAAAGAAAGCTCTACGTTAAAATTCAGTATTTTTTCACTATTAAAAAAAAATTAAACTTCTCAAAAAAAACACCACCCTATAATAATTTTTAGATTATGATTTTAAATGTAAATATTATTATTTTCAAATATATTTCATAAAAGTGTAAAAAGTTATTTTTGAAATAAGTTCTCCATTAAAAGGCACTAAAACTGCCTTCTAGAGAAATACATCTTTTTATGCATATATATGGATTTATTTTTATCTATTGTATAGAAAAAAAATTGAATGTTAAATTTTTTATTTAATATATTATATATAAATTTCATTAAAATAATTCATAAAAATTTGTATGTTTAATTTATAGAAATAAAATGTGTTTTTTCATTAAAATGTTGTTTTTTAGAAAAATAATTTCATTATTTTAAAATAGTTATTATATTCATTTATAACTAATAGGTTTCCAAATAATTAATTTTATAAACATTAATAAGAAACATTTTCATAATTTATTTAATCCCTTTCATATATTCCATTACAATGGATAGGTGATAACTATAATAATATTTTAATAATATGCCACATTTTATTTAAACACAGTGTTATGTGTAGAAAAATTTATTCTTGGTTTTGTATGTAATAAAATATAAACATGTTATTTAATGTAAAATAAGACCAAAATAGTATTTGTGTACCTCAAGATAAACTTATCATTGCTTGTAGCACAATATTAATTGGTTGTTTCATATAAAGCATGCATAACATGATGTATTGTACAATGCAATCCATTAATAAATTTAAATTTACTTGAAAAATAATTATTCATAAAAACATGAGATGTTAAAAATATTGATATATTCTATTGATCATAATAATTTGGGTGATATATATAATTTTAATGACCAAAAAATCATAAACTAAAGAGGTGTGAAAAAGGTCGTTGAGATAATAAAAATTGTTGATAATATGAAAACATTTTTATTTCAAGGTCTTCTTTATAGAGTTAATGAATTATTTTACTCTCTATAAATATAAATAAATATGAATACTTTATAAGCTTCTATTTCTTAATCACAATTTCATACTTTGTTTATGCGTTGATCAATTTTTAATTCATCTCTTTCTCCCGTAAATGAATATCCAAAAATGATTTTTGTATGCATGACTCCCTAAAATTAAATTTTAAGAGATCATAATATCCATAAAATAATGAAAATTTATTCTGTGTGTTGGTAACTATTTTCCAAAAACAATATGGTTAGTAGAAGTTATTCAATATAATACATTAATACATAGACCTAAACATTATCACAACTAGTTTATCACTAATATTAATTTTTTAACACATTTAACTAATGACATATTACCCAGGATATCTCATAGCCCACTTGTATGAATTAAACCCTTGTCGTGATTTAGATGTGGGCTCAATATAGTTGACTTTATTTTCTATGTTGGTTTGTCACTCGGTATGTGCATCGTTCTTTTTCTAAAACAATCTTCATAGATTCCAATAATTATCCTAGAAAATATGTTGAACATCATTGAAGTAAATTAATAATTAAATTAAATTTTTTACTAAGGTTTTTAAATAAAACCTTTAATTTGAATATCTAATAATATTATTTTAATATTATTATAATTTTTTTAATAATCATATTAAACCTAAATGTTATCAATACCTTTAAAATTATTTAAATAATATGTAAAGGCATTATTCGTCAAATAACATTTCAACTAAAACATATTCTTGTCGTAAATTTCTCCCAAAATATCCTTAACCTTAGTAGAATCTCATCGCATAAAACCCAAAAAGTTGTGTTTAAAAGTTTAAAATTATGATCAATATTAAACTCATTAAACCATGATGGTGTCCATAACTCTTAATTTAGTGAGGTCATATATTCTTTTGAAATTTAATATAATCCTTAAATGTTCATGATTCTTATACCGAAGTAAAATTAGTAAACAATTATACAACATAATACTAGAATATCAATAAATACTTTAAACTTATAATTTCAGCATATGTCCTTCCTTGTTCTATGATTTAACCTTAAGGTGATCTAATTGACTCTTATAATTCCATGGTTCTCCACTTTTAAGATAATAAACTATAAATTGATCCCTATGATGCAATTTATTTTCTTCCGTCATACTCTCCATTATACCATATTAATTATTTTCATTGTCCCTTAATTTCCACTCATAAATAATTTTCTCATTCCATTGAGAAAACATCCTCAATGTCTAATTAAAAATTTGTAACATAAATGAAATCAAGCCTTCTTCTCTCCATGGTTTCTATCACTCGAGATCATAAAAAACTCCATCCTTCTCTTCTTTGGTCAGTTAGATAGTTGGATAATGTTTAGGGTGTTAATCGTGTATTAGGTTAATTAATTAGGAATAATCATGATATATTTCACTCCTATTATCATTCGATTTGGTTTCTCAAAGTCACTACATTGTCTTTCATGTTCAATGCTAACATTATTTTTCCCTCCATGAACTAAAACCAAAAAAGTATAGTGTGACAAAATAATAACAATAGTGGTAAATACATGGAATAATTTATATAATTTATTAATCATGACACATTATTTTCAATATAAGACACCTTAGGTTTATCTAAAACCATTCATTGTCATCATCTATTCAAATCCTTTAGAATTTTTTGTAAAGAAAATGTGAATTATCCAAAATATATCACTGGGAGTGTCAAACTATGTGCACATTAAATATTTTTTTCATGCACTAGTTGATGATAAGATCAATACCAATTCATCCTTTTCATATTTATTACCCCTAGGTTCCACTTTTCTAGAACCATGTCCAGTTTTAGTATATAGATATGGATGTTTTTCTAAAAAAACTACATAATCCATTCCATAAAAAATCAGCATGTTCTTATATTGTTATTTTAAAAGTATATCACAGATTTATGTTCCCTAATATATATATTCCTTACCCTAGTTCCGAAGTATTTTATTAAACTTTGATTGATACTAACTATAGTGACCCCTACCCTAGATACTCGAACCTGCTGTATGTCTTATTACATTGGCATAAAATAAATGGAAGCACAATCCAAAAGACAAAATAGTTTAGTATCTCTAATAATCAATATAAATATATTTGTCTTTCGATACATTGGAATATAAAAATTTCAACACATTTTTTGAGAAAAATATTATTCATTTTTTATATACATTCATATTAATCATAGTACACTTCATGGATTCTCGGGAAAAGAAAAACATAATGGTTATCTAAAATTTTCAATAAGGGTTGAGTATAGAAGAAGTTATAATGATTCAAAAATAATAATCAATATTTAAATTTAAATTAGTTAACGTAAATTCCAATTAAATAACTTTAATATCATTATAAGATATGGAATAATTAATATGGAAAGTTGAATAACTGAAAATACATTATATTTAATCAACAAACAAATAATGAAATTTATCCATATATAATATTATTGTAAAAATATCATAGAAAATAAAAAATGATTTTTTAATGAATAAAATTCTTAATTATTGGATTCTATGATCTCAGGTATCATGATACCTATATCGTCAAGACATTTTTCAATACCGTTGAAAACTACATGTAGAAACCCATTTAATTTTCCAAACATATTTTTCTTATGAGACCTACCGATATATCAAAAGGATAAATTATACCAAGCCCCACCCATTACTATAGGTCCAAACCATTCCTCACATATTGAATGATATATTTAATGAATTATTCAATATTCCTTATCATCAAATACCCTTAATGAGTAAAGGAAGCTAATTTATCAATATTTCCCCAGTTAAAAAATTAACATTAAAAATAAAAAGTGTACTTTAGAATTTTCTATAGTTTAGAAAATAATAAAATCTATAATGAATGAATATGTATATTTAATTGAAATATAATCTATAATGAAAAATAATTACATAAAAGTGACTTTTAAGGGAAAATAAACAATTAGAAAAGAAAGTGTGATTGTAAAATAACCTTTACCACTTTGTAATTTTTAATTCAACTCCACTTAGATGAAATGATTCAAAGTGAAACTTAAAATGAAATGATTTATGAATGAATCATGATATTATAAGTCAAAGGGGTAGTATATACATAACATAAAAGTGAATTAGTTCATATTAAGAAATAAGTCTCAAAGTAATGTATATTGTGATGAAATCCATTACAAAGATAAAATCATTGAAGTGGGTATTGATCAATGAATTAATTATGTGTATAAAATATAAATCCACATAAAATAAGTAGAAAAAAAAGCCATAAATAATCAAATGTAATTACAGACAAAATCATTGCATGACATAATCAATGATGTAGAAGTTTAACCAAATGAATGAAAATTGGGTTATGAATTCTCTTACCTTACGCTTCATTTTGGTTGAATTTTTTTTTCCTCATATATAATCATTTTAAGAATGTAATAATTTTTTAAAAAACTGTATTCAAATTTATAATATCATATATTATCCTTTTATAAAATCTTATAACCTGTTTGTTAATTATGTGTCATTATTTTCATTGTTTGAGGTGTTAATTTCCTTGTTTTCTCTTGCATGTTTCATCATGAAAGATCTTATTATTGTGTATATTATATAGTTTCATAATATAAATATTAATAATAATGAAATAATTATAATATTTATTAATTAACTATACATTTTATACAAATCATGAAAGATGGTTTTGAAAAATGAAGTATGTTACAATCATAGACACGGTGGGTCATACGTACACATGAGTAATGTTCCCAATTTCCAAATATCATTATGAAAATTATGTAAAAAAATTAACATTACAATAAAATATTAATATAATATCTATTATTTAAATATACTTATATATATCATCCATGTGGTATGTTGATGAAAAGAGAGTCATATCACTTTGTGAAGGTAGAAGTACACACAAACAAGAATGATGTTATTATTTTTTAGTGAGTAGAAATGTAAGAAATAAAATGATATATTATCTTTCTATAATGATAAATATATCATGAATATCAGAATTATTTAATTTATATCACATATATTCATTAACTTTATCCTTATTATGTTTCATGTATAAAGTTAGTGAAAAACGAATCACATTGCTTCGTGAGGCGGTAGTCCTCCTTACACATGAGAGACATTATTGTATCCCTATAGAATAAGTAAAATATATATATTATATAATTACTAATGTGGTTTAATTATTTTATATATAAAATATATATATAATTTTTATTTATAATCATACCCAACCATGGGAGGTGGTAGTGGAAAAATTAATAACATTGGTTCACGAGGGGGTAGTCCACCGTACACATGAATAATGATTTTGTAACTCATTTGATGGATGTGGAAGATGTTTTAGGTAATTACATAAACATAACAAAATATTATTAAATGTATGATACTGAGTTTATTTCATAGTCATGTCTTAATAATAATCTAATAAAGGGAACTAAGAAATAAAAAAACACCCATTGAAGAAGGCCACCTCTTCTTCAGGAAACCTCCTTAGGTTTTCACAAAAATTCATCCTAGGATGGTTTTTTACAAAATAATGTTTAAAGTATGAGATGAGGTAATTTTGGAAGTGATTTGGGTAGGGTTTCTTTGATAAAAAATAGTTCTAATATGATAAGAAGACATGAAATGAGGTGGCCTTTTATAACTAAGGTGAGTGGAACACTAAATATATATAAAAAGAAAAATGTGTACCCATAAATTTCACATGTAAAAAAAAATCCAAAAAAGGAATATTATAAATAAAAATACATTATAAAGTCTAAATATTTCTTTCCAATAGATTTTATCATTTTTATGTCATTTTAACTTGTCTCTTTTTAGTTTAACCCCTGGAAAATCTATTTAAATGGGATATAATATAATGATACCATCCACCTTATTTCTCTATATGTCTCATGATCATGTTGATATATTTATTAATAATTAAAATATTGAATATATGTACACTTATTTGTTCTATATAAATGACTATTAACTACTAATGTAGGTTGAATATTCATTAGTGAAATATTAAAATTTTATATACTAGTTTTCCAATACAAATGTTTATTATTAATCCATTCTTATTATATATTGAATTTATATTCATATCTTTCATATGATTATTTCTTTAGACATAGTAATTTTTGAGAGGGGCCCTCTATATCCCCTCAATGCATTGGGTGGTCCCATGATAAAATATTTCCTAGGTTTTATTGTATGTATTCAAATTAATTTATGATATATTTCCATGAGTCCTTGATGGTATGTATATAAATTCATGTGAAAATTCCTTGATGATATTATTATGATTTCTTTTATTATGAATGAAATCATTATGAATGTAGTTATTGTTATCAATGCTATAATTTATGTCCCTATGCCATCTATGGAAATTTTCTACATTTATGATATTCGTTATATGGAATATTTTATTATTTTTTATCACTTCCATATTATTCATGGTTTATTTATTCTATGATGGTATTTTTTGTATTATTTCCCTTTATTAGCATCTAATATCACCCTTTATTATTTTTTTCCTTTCCTAATAATATAAAGAAAGGATATTTGAATGATCTCAAGGATATAGTAGAAGAAATAATAATGTTATCATAATACTTTTATGTTCAACTTCTTGTATTCAAATGTAATTTGAGGTTAATGTATGTATATAGTCTCCTAAAAGATAATTTATTTGATCCCTCAGGATGTGAACACCTGTATCTTTTACCAATGTAATAAGTAAGAACTAGGTCAAGCATATTGAAGTCGCAGTGCTACATCTATTATCAAATAAATATTAGTAGTACCCTTGGGAAGTATATTTTAGAAGACATATACAAGAGAACATAACCATGTGACATATTCTAAGGATAATTTTAGGTATATGATAATATCATTATGCATTGTTAAAGTAGAGATTGGTTGGTTTTCAAGAAAATAAATGCCTTTGTGGATACATGAATTTTGGTGGGGCTATGGATTTTATAAAGCTAAGGGTAAAAACTATAAAATGGATGGATTGGATTTTAACTCTATCATCACCAATGCATGATGACGTGGCCTAAGACTAAACACCTCACTACACACTCTTGTGGTATATTCATGGGTTTATTAAAATTCTCTTTATGAACCATTATGATGAAGTAGAAGATAGATTGTAAGAAAACATATAATATTCCATAGTGATGTATGATAAGAATACGGTGTTATGGGTTGATAAGTATAAGGATTATCATAAGTTAAAATACATATATACCCCTTATGTGGTTTTATGTGATTGGATTTTAAAATTATTATGGATATATTTAGAAACATTATGGGAATACAAACTATTAGTATTTTTATTTTTTCATTAAAACATTATTTGAGGAATAATGATTTTATATTTTTTGGAAAAAGTTTTAAAGGTATTGATAGCCATTAGGTTTAATATCATCTTTTATTTTAATTTAGGTAAATGGGATATAAGGTGTTTTACACATTGGGAATATATATTTTATCTTATTGACAACCATGGGATTAAAAATTTAATTTCATACTAAGTGATTAATTTTTTTGAATAAGTGCACTATATTAGGAAAATTATATGATTAAGATAAATAGAAATATTTTTTTGATAAGATTAGATTTTATTTAATGAATAAAGGATGACATATCTAATGAAATCATATATGATTTTTTGTGGCATTATGATGATTCATGTTATTTATGGGAAATATTGGAAGATTTTGGTGATTATCTGATAGGGTATATGAATTATAAATATAGGGATTTACTATTGATAAATTTGGGTTGGATAAAAATTTAAAATTTATCATTGAATAATATGTGATCAAATCTTTTTTGTTTTTCGGTTTTTAACTTGGTCAAGAATATTTTTAATGATTTTTACGCTTAGTTACATATAAAAGGATTTGTGTTCAAATTTGGGTGTTATTATTGAGGCTTTTAAAATTTATTTATTATTTCATAATATGAAGGTCTATTCATATTTCTAATTATTTTAACTTGTGCAAAAAATTTCAATTTTTAATAGGAGGAATAACTTTTCATCCTTATATAGATCTTATAATCGATTATAACTTTATTTTAGATCTATACGCTTGAAAATTACATCACATTCAGGATTATTCACTTTCAAGATAGAAACAATTCTTATATGATGGGATGAAATTATGTATGTAAGTGTTATCAATTTATTTATATCTGAATAGAAAAATAAATTCTCAATCTAAAGAAAAATAAAGGTAAATCTATCGATACTTATGTGGAAAGTGACACTCATATACCGAGTTAAATTTTCCTGAAATTGTTTTTTTAGTATTATACTTACATAGGTATATTCTTTTTAATGTTCTTGTACATAACCTAAAAAATTACAGTTCATGAGAAAATCAATTTCTAATTATATTTATATAACATGATATATTCAATTTAGAAAAGAGAAATTAAAATTGTTATGTATAAATTTTTGTATGGATTGTAACATCCCAAGTAAGTAATGAATAATAGATATTTTTATCTATGTCTATTTATGAATTAGATAGTGTTTTAGAGGCTTAAAATGAGAATAAATCCAATCTTAAGCATAGAATACACTAATATTCTTAAAAGATTGTTTTACTGCCTTTTGATGGAAAACCATTTTTAAATCAAACTTTTGACAATTTTATAAGCTCTATTTGTCAAAATAAACTTATTATTTATGATTGGGACATTGAAATTTACAATGGATAATTTTTTGGTATTTTTCTAGACAATGTTCATTTTTTAATGAATAGTGAAAAATACTGCATTTTACATCAAAACTGATTTTTCATCTAATTTAATTATATGGTTAGATTATCTTTTTAATTGGTTTTAAAGTTTAAATAGAATATATTTTTACCATTTAATTCAATGGTGGTCATTGGGATTAATTTCACTTTGGAATTGGGCATAAACAAGTTCCAAACTTTTCATAGATATTGTTTCAAAAAAAACCCGCTATTTGTTTTGACAACGGGAATTATTCTTAAATTAATTATTTCAATTTATATGTTTGGAATTTGGTAAAATTGATTCCATATTTTGAATCATAAGTTCAAAATTATGTAATTAATACTCTTTTGTTTTTGGACATTATGAATAGTAATGATGGTAATTATCTTTAATTATCTTGATTAATGAGTAATCGGGTAGTTAAGGATAATAAAATAATATCATAATAATAAAAAATGACACCAACATGTGTCCTAATGATACTTGTTGTCTCATGTTATACCATTCTATGCCTTGTGCCAAACTTGGGGATCCCATGGAATTAATTTTCTATGAAAGTGACTTTTTATCTTTTTATTTTTAAAGAAAGTTATATATAACAAAGAATATATCACCTGAGTAAAACATTTTTAATTTTGTCTACATAAATTATATTATGGACTATAAATATTCATTGTAAATCTAAAACTATTTCCTACATCATTATATTTTTTTTATAATTTTTATACATTAAATAAATTAAATTATTTATGACGTCATGATGATGCAGCGATTACCTCATTAATAAAGGATTTAAATAAAATGAAAGGATAATGCTAAAACTATAACTTACACTTGTCAAAGACCTATTGGATGAGTATATTTCTAACCCTTATCACCTTATACTAGAAATACATCAATGTGGGACCTTTAAAATCTGAAAAGCATAGGAAAATAAAGTAACCTTTTATACCTTTCCAAGAGTGCCCCTCCACTACTCTTATAAAAGATCCCCACCTCTACCTCCTTACACACACCTCTCAAGCCTTTTTCTCGGCCAAACCCGGCTCATTTTGTCTCTACACATACCTTTATTACTCCTTTAAGCCTAAATTTTGGCAGAAGTCTTCCCAAGGAAGCCTTTGATCTCAAATCAAAAAGAGTTACCCAATTTAAAGGTATTGTCTTCTCTTGTGTTCTTATGTTTTATTTTGCTTCTCCAAACCCATAAACGCTTTTTATTCATTTCTTTTGTAACAAATCCAGTATCTTCAATATACTAGGATGTTGTTATAAGAATCATTAGAGCTACACTTACACACACCTACATATAATGGTTAAAGAACATACTGTTTCTGTGGATGGTGAATTTCTGCCTCACGAAACGATGATTGTTCAATATTCTTCTAACACCTTCAAAGGTGGCCATTAAGATGTCACTATATTTATATATGATATATAAAATGTTTATGTTTTCCTTAAGCTTCTGTATTTTTCATTTATGTCATACCTTTATGGCTTCCATTATGGGTATACGCAATATCTTCATTTTAGGAAGTGCGGACTACCGGCCCCTCAAAGTGATTTGATTCATTAATACAATATGTGGTACGTATAAAGGATATATTTAGTGATATTATATATGATACCATACTGGAATTATAATACAATTATGTATCATTATGTTTTAATTCCATTAAAGTATGATATAGAAATTAAAGTAGCGTTCATGCGTACGTACGACTTATAGTCTCCATGAATGGTGCATTTCATTTATTATCCCCAAATGTAATGTACTATTATAAATACATATATATAATGGATATTGATGATTTATGTTACATCTAAATGATCAATATAATTCTGGAATTAAAATATACATATCTCTCATTTAGTTTTAATTCCATTAATATGACATAGAAATGAAAGTAGCGTTCATGCGTACGTACGGCTTACCGTCTCCATGAACGGTGCATTTCATTTATTACCTCTAAATGATTATGTAATATTAAAAATGCATGAATATACTGTATATATATGATATATATGGAATCTACATCATTAATATCATTCTTGAGATAATTGATATTTGACTATGTGAACAACTTGAAAATATAAGAAGTTCATTTTTGACTCAAGTACCAATGATCGTTAAAACGACCGTTATAAACTAAAATAATAACATAGTGTTCATGACATGGTAATACATGATATAAAAGGAATAATGAACTTAAAAAAGGTTCTTAATCAAGTATAAATTAACTCAAGTTTATTATTCAGGAGGTTAAAAAACGTTCGATTCAAGTCGGACCCGAGGTAAGGGACTTCGTCTCAATCTCATTTAATTGAGGCATATTTTGTTTTATACACAACTTTATTTTATACAGTGTATAAACCCTTTTGAATTTTATGCTTATTCAAAAGGAATATTTTTTTATACGAAGCATTTTACTAAACTACAAAAGGAATGTTTTTTTTATCGTACGTATGAGGTGACAACGACTTCTCCGCCGCCGTGACCATTATTTGAGTTTAGGCTTCCTCTACAAGCCATAACCTTTTTTTTGAATAAAAAAATAAATACCATTTTATACTTTTCTTTTATTTTGGTATTGAAAATGGTTTTCATAATGTTTTTATATCAATTTGTTGTATTGATATCTTTTTATTGAAAAGTGGAAATGTTATGTTTCCTTTATGCATGTTTTATGTGATACAATTATGTTATGGTTCTTGGGAATTGTTATGAAGATGGGTGGTTCCGTGATAAACTAAGGGCGGGTGATCCTGATATAGATCTCCAATGCATTGGGTAACATGAAGGAGTTACCCGTTAAGGTTTCTCCAAAGAGATTTAGGGAATATACTGTGATGGGTATTCCAAATGTAACCAAGAGGGTTACTCCCTATGTAAGAATGTTATGAATGCATCAAGTTACCTTTATGTCTTATGATTTCTATGATTTATTCATTATTTGATGAGGTATGTTAAAGTTCTTATGTTTTATGAGTAAAGTATGATTTTATACATGGACTAATGTTTTCATTTCATACTTTTATATCCCCTACTGAGCTTTTTATGCTCATCCCAAGTTTTTGAAATGTTTTTCACAGGTCATGGGAAAGGTAAATGATGTGATGATCGGGTCAATTAAGTGTCAAGAAATAATCCATGTTTTATTTTAAATATGTTTCTGCTGATGGGAAAAATGAGTACTATATTTTATGTAACCACTTTGTTTAAATGTGGTATTTAATGCATGTTTTATGATCTAATTCTCTAAAACTCTAAACCTGAAAAGATCCTCAAGGTGTATTATTGAAATATCTCAAGATTAAGTAATGTTCAAGGCTGGGGCCTTATAGTTGGTTTCAAAGGTCAGTTTAGATAACTTTAGGAGTTAGAATTATGTTAAATGATTATCCAAAAATATTTTTTTTGTCAAATGGAAATGATATAGCATTTGAAGATTACCATGTTGCTTCATCTAAGACATGTTTGTTCAGAATGGTTTTCCACAGAGGAAACAGTGAAGCAGTGCTAGGAAGGCATACAGAAGGAAATAACCTTCTGAATCAGCATCCTGAAATGGTCAGAATCAGAACTAAATAGTTTGTTGCAGCGATGGCTCGGTTTCCTCAGGTGAAAAATGTTGCTTGTTTTTATTGATTATATTTTGGATTTTCTAAAAGTAAATAGGAGCATGAAAGACATTTAAGGGTTATTTTGAAAACCTTAAAATAAAAGAAATTGTATGGGAAATTCAGAAAGTGTGAGTTTTGGTTGCAAAAAAATTCTTTCCTTGGTCACATTGTTTCTAAAGATGGGATAACTGTTGATCCTGCAAAAACAAAGGTTGTTGAAGAATAGCCAAGACCCACAAATGTAACTGAGATTCGTAGCTTCCTTGGTTTGGCAGGCTATTACCGAAGGTTTGTTAGAAATTTTTCATGGTTATCTAGTCCAATGACTAAGCTAACTCGGAATGGTGTTAAGTTTATCTGGACAAAAGAATGTGACGATTGTTTTCAGGAACTGGAAAGAAGATTGGTGAATGCTCCAGTTTTGGCACTACCTTCCAGGAATTGGGAGCTTGTTATCTACAATGATTCTTCATTGAGAGGACTTGGTTGCATCCTAATGCATAATGATCAGGTAATTGCTTATGCTTCACGACAGTTGAAAACTCATGAGGTAAATTACCCTACACATGATTTAGAATTAGCTGCAGTTGTTTTTGCTTTAAAAATTTAGAGGCATCATTTGTATGGATTTAAGTGTGAAATATATACCGATCACAAAAGTTTAAATTATATATTCACACAGAAAGAATTGAACATGAGACAGAGTAGATGGCTAGAATTAATCAAGGATTATGATTGTATAATTCATTACCATCCAGGGAAATCAAATAAAGTGGCTGATGCTTTGAGTCGAAAAATAATGCTTCATTAACAATGTTGTGTTTGGAACGTGATCCTTTGGTTAAGGATTTGATGAAATTTGGCATAGAAGTTGTTGGTGCAGGATGTTATTCTATTTTGTTTCAGGTATCAGTGAAATCTTCTCTATCAGACAGAATCAAGTAAGCACAGAAGCAAGACAGTGAGTTGCAGAAAAAGGTAGAGCTAGTTCAGAAGGGTAAGTTTCCTGAATTCAACAATGATAATGATTGTGTTTTGAGATTTGGGAAGAGATTGTGTGTGCCTTGTGATTTATAGTTGAATAGAGAGTTGTTATGTGAATCTCATAGATCTCTGTTTTCAGTTCGTCCTGGCAGTACTAAGATGTATAGAGATCTTCGGGAGTATTACTGGTGGGACAGAATGAAAAGAGATATTGTTGATTTTACTGTGAAGTGTTTGACATGTTAATAGGTTAAAGAAGAACGGAAGTTACCGAAAGGGATGCTTAAGCCTTTACCAGTGCCAAAGTGGAAATGGGAGAATATATCCATGGACTTTGTTGTGGGATTACCGAAGACATCTCGAGGTAAAAATGCAATCTGGGTTATTGTTGATCGTTTGACTAAATATGCTCATTTCCTTGCTATACGAGATACGTTTTCCCTAGATCAACTTTCAGATTTGTATCTTAAAGAGATAGTCAGGTTACATGGGGTTCCTCTCTCTATTGTATCTGACCGTGATCTCAGGTTCACTTCTAACTTTTGGAAAGGCCTTCAGAAGTCGTTGGGTACTGAATTAAATTTTAGTACAGCTTTTCATCCTCAATCATATGGGAAATCATAATGAACAATTCAGACATTGAAAGATATTCTACGTTCTTGTTCGATGGATTATCAGGGAAGTTGGGACCAACATCTTTCTTTGTTTGAGTTTTCATATAATAACAGTTTTCATTCCAGTATACAGATGGCACCATTTGAGGCGTTATATGGGAAGCGGTGTCGAACTCCAACTTTCTGGGATGAAGTGGGTGAAAGGAAGTTGATGGGACCAGAAGTGGTAGATACGTTGGCAGAAAAAGTTCAGCTAATACAGAAACACATGAGAACAGCTCAAAGAAGGCAGAAGAGTTATGCGGACAACAGGAGGAAGGATCTCTCTTTTGAGGTAGGTGATCATGTTTTTCTCAAAGTATCACCATGGAAAAGTGTGATGCAATTTGGTAAGGAAGGAAAGCTGAGTCCAAGGTTCATTAGACCATATGAAATTTTGGAGAGAGTTGAATCAGTTTCATACCAAGTGTCTTTACCTTCGAGTTTATCTCAGGTACACAATGTTTTTCATGTTTCAATGTTAAGGAAGTACATGCCAGATCCATCTCATGTTTTGAGTCCATAGGTAGTTCAGCTGGAATAGAACCTATCTTATGAGGAAAAACCGGTCCAGATTCTTGAAAATAGGGAGCAAGTTTTACGAAATAAGGTGATTCATCAGGTAAAGGTTTTGTGTAAAAACCACATGATTGAAGAGGCAACATAGGAATCTGAAAATGCAATGAGGGATAAATACCCCCACTTATTCGATAAGTAAATAAATTGCGGGGACACAATTTTCTAAAGGGGGGAAGGATGTAACATCCCAAGTAAGTAATGAATAATAGATATTTTTATCTATGCCTATTTATGAATTAGATAGTGTTTTAGAGGCTTAAAATGAGAATAAATCCAATCTTAAGCATGGAATACACTAATATTCTTAAAAGACTGTTTTACTGCCTTTTGATGGCAAACCATTTTTAAATCAAAATTTTGAAAATTTGATAATATCTATTTGTCAAAATAAACTTATTATTTATGATTGGGACATTAAAATATACAATGGATAATTTTATGGTATTTTTCGGACAATGTCCATTTTTAAATGAATAGTGAAAAATACTGCATTTTACATCAAAACTACTTTTTCATCTAAATTAATTATATGGTTAGATTATCTTTTTAATTGGTTTTAAAGTGTAAATAGAATATATTTTTACCATCTAATCCAATGGTGGTCATTGGGATTAATTTCACATTATAATTGGGCATAAACAAGTGCCAAACTTTTCATAGATATTGTTTCAAAAAAACTCGCTATTTGTTTTGACAACGGGAATTATTTTTAAATTAATTATTGAAATTTATTTGTTTGTAATTTTATAAAATGGATTCCATATTTGGAATCATAAGTTCCAAATTATTTAACTAAGACTCTTTTGTTTTTGGACATTATGAATAGTAACGACGGTAATTATCTTTAATTATCTTGATTAATGAGTAATCGGATAGTTAAGGATAATAAAATAATATCATAATAATAACAAATGACACCAAAATGTGTCCTAATGATACTGGTTGTCTCATGGAAGACCATGGGATGCCTTTTTCCAAACTTGGGGACCCCATGGAATCACTTTTGTATGAAAGTGACTTTTTATCTTTTTATTTTTAAAGAGAGTTAAATATAACAAATAATGTATCACCTGAGTAAAACATTTTTAATTTTGTCTACATAAATGATATTTTGAACTATAAATATTCATTGGAAATCTAAAAATATTTCCTACATCATGATATTTGTTTTATAATTTTTATACATTAAATAAATTAAATTATTTATGACATCATGATGATGCAGCGATTACCTCATTAATAAAGGATTTAAATAAAATGAAAAGATAATGTTAAAACTATAACATAGACTTTTCAAAGACCTCTTTTATGAGTATATTTCTAACCCTTATCACCTTATCCTTGAAATACATCAATGTGGGACCTTTAAAATCCTAAACTCATTTGAAAATAAAGTAACCTTTTATACCTTTCCAAGAGTGCCCCTCCTCTCGTCTTATAAAAGGCCCCCACCTCTACCTCCTTACCAACACCACTCAAGCCTTTGGCTCGGCCAACCCCTGCTCATTTTGTCTCTCCACATCCCTCTCTTACTCCTTGAAGCCTCACTTTGGGAATAAGTCTTCCCAAGGAAGCCTTTCAGCTCAAATCAAAAAGAGTTACCCAATTTAAAGGTAGTGTCTTCTCTTGTGTTCTTATGTTTTATTTTGCTTCTCCAACCCCTTAACTATTTTTATTAATTTCTTTTGTAACAACTCCAGTATCTTCAATATACTATGATGTTGTTATAAGAATCATTCGAGCTACACTTACACACACCTACATCTAATGGTTAAAGAACACACTCTTTCTGTCGATGGCGAATTTCTGCCTCACGAAACGATGATTGTTCAATATTCTTCTAACACCTTCAAAGGTGGCCATTAAGATGTCACTATGTTTATATATGATATACATTATGATTATGTTTTCCTTAAGCTTCTGTATTTTTCATTTATGGCATACTTTTATGGCTTCCATTATGGGTATACGCGATATCTTCATTTTATGAAGTGCGGACTACCGCCCCCTCAAAGTGATTTGATTCGTTAATACCATATGTGATATGTATAAAGGATAGATTTAATGATATTATATATTATACCATACTGTAATTATAATAATATTATGTATAATTATGTTTTAATTCCATTAAATTATGAGATATAAATGAAATTAGTGTTCATGCGTACGTACAGCTTATCGTCTCCATGAACGGTGCATTTCATTTCTTATCCCCAAATGTAATGTACTATTATAATACATATATATAATGGATATATATGATTTATGTTACATATAATTGATGAATATAATTATGTAATTAAAATATACATATCTCTCATTTAGTTTTAATTCAATTAACATGACATAGAAATGAAAGTAGCGTTCATGCGTACGTACGGCTTACTGTCTCCATGAACGGTGCATTTCATTTCTTACCTCTAAATGATTATGTAACATTATAAATGCATGTATATACTAGATATATATGATATATATGGCATCTACATCATGAATATCATTCTTGAGATAATGGATATTTGACTACGTGAACAACTTGTAAATATAAGAAGTTCATTTTTGACTTAAGTACCAATGATTGTTAAAACGACCGTTATAAACTTAAATAATATCATAGTGTTCATGACAAGGTAATAAATGATATAAAAGGAATAATTAACTTGAAAAAGGATCTTAATAAAGTATAAATTAACTCAAGTCTATTATTCAGGAGGTTAAAGAACGATCGAGTCATGTCAGACCCGAGGTAAGGGACTTCGTCTCAATCTCCTTTCATTGAGGCATATTTTGTTTTATACACAACATTCTTTTATACAGTGTATAAACCATTTTGACTTTTATTCTTATTCAAAATGAATATTTTTTTATACAAAGCATTTTACTAAACGACAAAAGAAATGTTTTTTTTGTCGTACGTATGCGGCGACAACGACTTCTCTGCCGTCGTGACCATTATTTGAGTTTAGGCTTCCTCTACAAGCCATAACCTTTTTTTGAATAAAAAAATAAATAATATGTTATACTTTTCTTTTATTTTGGTATTGAAAATGGTTTTCATAATTTTTTTATATCAATGTGTTGTATTGATATCTTGTGATTGAAAAGTGGAAATGTTATGTTTCCTTTATGCATGTTTTATGTGATACGATTATGTTATGGTTCTTGGGAATTGTTATGAAGATGGGTGGTTCCGTGATAAACTAAGCACGGGTGAGCCTGATATAGATCTCCAATGAATTGGGTAACGTGAAGGAGTTAAACGTTAAGGTTTATCTGAAGAGATTTAGGGAATATACTGTGATGAGTATTCCAAACGTAACTAAGAGGGTTACTCCCTATGTAAGAATGTTATGAATGCCTCAAGTTACATTTATGTCTTATGATTTCTATGATTTATTCATTATTTGATGAGGTATGTTAAAGATATTATGTTTTATGAGTAAAGTGTGATTTTATAAATGGGCTAATGTTTTCATTTCATACTTTTATATCCCTTACTGAGCTTTTTATGCTCATCCCAAGTTTTTGAAATGTTTTTCACAGGTCAAGGGAAAGGTACATGATGTGATGATAGTGTCATTGAAGTGTCAAGAAAGAATCCTTGTTTTATTTTAAATATGTTTCTGCTAATGGGGAAAATGAGTACTATATTTTATGTAACCACTTTGTTTAAATGTGGTATGTAATGCATGTTTTATGATATAATTCTCTAAAACTCTAAACCTGAAAAGATCCTCAAGGCATATTATTGAAATATCTCAAGATTAACTAATTTTTAAGGCTGGGGCCTTATATGGAGGGGACAATTTAATAACCTAATATTATATTTTATATAATTCTTTTAAATAAGAACTATATTTTAAAACATACAATAAAAATGTCCCTAAGGTTAAATGAACCATGAAATAACATTATTTAAATATAAATGTTACAACCAAGTCACTGGGTTGGTATGAATTAATAGAAATAAAAAAATCTGAAATATATTTTAAAATTATTTACATAATTAAAATTATAAATTCAATAAATAAATTTATCATTCATAAAGTAGTTTCTACTAGGAAAAGAGTAAGAATAAATTTATTTTATGTTTTACCACTACTTTTATTCAAAAATATTTTCAATTTAATTTTGTAAGTGGATATTATAATTAAGTTCTAGCTATTTTAATTTTTTTTAAATAAAATTAATGTAATTTTGAAAATAAATATTTCAATATTATCACGGAGTGAAATTGTGGGATTTTTCTTAAAAAAAATTTATTTTCTAGTGAATAATGAAAAATATTTATTTTTGTAAAACTATTTTGTCTTTCCCTTCAATAAAGTATTTAAAATATAAAATTACTTTTTGAATTTAATTTTTATGTAACATAAGATCCATTTATTATTCATAATATACCTAATTTTATTACAATAAACATCATATATTAGTTTTGTATAAGCATTTTTTATAAAAAATGCACTTTTAAAATAACTATTTTTCATTTATTTTTTCAAATTTATAGAGACTTGATTTTATCAACTTATAGAAATTTTTTACTGAAAAATGTATTAAATATTTATAATCACGAGGTTCAAATTTTTTCAATTGGTCAATTTGATTTTCAATCCTAAAAAATAGTAGTCATGGTAAAAGCTTGTCACAACGATAATGGGTAAAATATGTAAATTAAGGTTTAAACTATTGGACAATGTATCAAAATTCAACCAAAACATTACATTAATTAATTGGATGAGATAAATTTGAACATATCCCTAACAAAATTTAATATATGAAATTTTGTTCAATTTTCTTTAGATAATGAAATTTATATTATTTTAAGTCAAGAAAATTATAAAATTTCACTTACTTTCATTTCATATATCGAATAAATTTTCAATTGGATAAAAATTTGATATGAATAGTTATAATTTTTTTAATATTAATATTTTATTTTTAATTTAGTAATTAATTTTATATTTTTAGTGAAGATATGAATACTTTAAACGCTTACGTAATGTTGATACGGTGCTTATGTAAGAAATAAAAAATTCTTGGAATTTATTTTAAAAATGGTAAAATTAAAATATTTGGGATAAATAGTGTTATTTAAAAAATTTAAATGGTACACATAAATTTTCATTAATTTTAAACTTTTTATATTCAAATTTAATTTTTTGGTTAATGACATTGAAATCAAATTGTTTGAATCATAAAAAGGAATAATTTAATGATATTTTTACGATAAAAAATATTTTTTTAAATGATATAAATTTTAAAAAATATATTAAAGAGGAAAAGTGGGGAATGGTATAAAATTTCATCTAGGGTCCAGTTTTGAGCCTTTTTTCACCTTATAAGTGAATTTATAACTGATAAATCTGAAAAACATTATTACCACAGTGAAAGTTATAATGGGTTTATGAGGGTATTAAATTAAAAGATAGAGTTTAAAATAAAAAATTAAAAATGTATTATTCTATTTTTTTAATGTAATTTCAAACTTTTTAGGTTCTGAATTTAAAATTATGTCCATTTAGTTCTAATGGACAAGATCATGATATATTTTTATTTAAATATATTTTTTAATTCAAAGTGTGCATGTTCCTCACTTATAAATAGATCCTCCTCTAATCCATTATTCTCTAATTATGAGCACTATATCCTAAAAAATTTTCCCTAATTTAATTATAGATTATTTCTTTTTCTACTATAACTTTAATTCTTCCCCTAAGATCATCCTAATACAACATATGTTATATACTAAAAAAGGTCTCTCAAAGAAGAGGTAATTGTCATGCCCGAATCTTTCAATATTTATATATTCTTATAAATATTATAAAAATGTTATACCCATCCAATAATACTAACTACAATATCATAAATACACTGATATTTTATTATGATTATGATAAAACCATTTTCCGCCTCCTATACATCCTATAGAGAATTAAAATGCTGCTTGCGCGTAAGTACAACCTACCATCTCCACGTAAGGGTGTAAATCATTTCTCATCACTAGTTTATATTGATTGTTATAAAGATTGAATTAATGAATATATATAATATTTTTGAAATAATTTTGATTCCATAAATTTAATATTTTATTTAAATTTTTACCCTTCTACCTTTTAGAAAATGATAATACTATTGTGTGTATGTGTGGACTACCAGCTCCATGAAGCGATGTGATTCCTTATTCATGTCTAGAATTAATGGATGGTTATAAATATGTATATATTTAAAATATATAATATTTATCTATTTATTAAAATTATATTTATCATGGTCTCAAAATTAATATGTGAGGTCCATGACATTCAAATCAAAACATACATGAAAAATAAATATATTAACAATAAAAATGGTGATGAAGAAAGATATTATTAATGAAAAGGTAATAAGATGATATAATAAAACCATGTATGATATTATAAGTATGAATATTAATATGTTATAAAGGTATAATAAATTTTTTTATTACATAGATGTTTAAAATCACATACTAAGAATGCCAGACATGAGGTAAGGGGTTTCTTAACTCAATTTCATTTATTTTTTTGTCACCACTTCATTTACTATGTTATTAAATGATTATATTTTTAATTAAATATGAATATTTATTGTTTTATTACTACTTATTTTATGTGTATTTTAATTTCTTACACATTATCACATTACTGATTAATTCTCACTTCAATGTTATGATCTTTGTAAGGTTTTCTCATCTAAATTTACTTCTATGAGACATATTCCATATTCACTACTTGTTTCTTCTGTTTGGTTTATATACCTTAACTTTTACATGTTATATATTTAATCACCATATATTAATGGTATTTAAATATTCATTTGATTTTATTTCTTTCATGGTTTTTAGGATTCAAAAGTTACTTAAGAAAGAAGGGTTTGTTTCACAATCTCATCCTTATTTGGGATTTTTTATGTTTAGGTTTCCATTAAGGGAATTGTGTGATATTTATATCTTCAACCATATCTATTTTATTATAATCAATTTATTTATTAAAATTAAAATTTTTACTTTTATTTTCCTCTCTATATATACTCAAAATTATAAAAGAATATTTATATTTAAAAATTAGTTAGTTTTTTTATTTGATTGAGGATTTTCTTTTCTTCAATGTTTGTATGTTATTTAAAATGTCTTTAAAAACGTTTTTAAAATTCTCAAATGATTTATTAACGAAATTTTTACCCATATTTTAAATTTTATAAAAATATTTAAAAGGAATCCAATTATCATTTTCCAAATAATGCTTTTTTTATTGAAGGCGTTGAAAAAATAATTACTTTAAATCTTACCACATGAATGAATTTTCGCACTATCATAAGTATTATTTTTCATTAATATTAAATTAAAAGTTACCATGGTAAAATTAAAATAACTTTTTTCCTAATATTCTATAATTTTTTATATTTTAAAAAATTTCCTTCAAAATGAAAAGGTAATTTTCTTGAAGAAATGTATTACTAATATTTTAAAGTATTTTCATCAATATTAAGATAAAAATGATAAATCTTATACTTTACTAAGGGAAAAAAATAATCATACAATCCAACTTATTTCCATGTATAACTTATCATGATTTATTTTTGTATTTATTAATTTGGAAAACACTAAAAATCCATAAACTTGTTAGTTCAATAGGGATGACTGTTGAAATCTAAGGAAGGTTGAATATGTAACTAGTGAAATATTGACAATTTGAATGCTAGTTTTATAATGAAAATTTCTATTTTTAAGGCATGTTTATTATGTATTGAATAGCTATTAATTTATTTTTTGTGATGAATGCATTGTACATTGTAAGTGAGGGTCAGGGCCTATTATAGGCCCTCAATGCATTGGTAAGTCTCATGAGATAGAATAGCCTGGGTATTTGGTGAATGTCTAACTAATTATAAATAATGTCTTGACACATGGCCTTGAAGGTATGTGTATGATTTCCTGGAACAATTCCTTGATGGTTTGATTATGATGTCTCATATTATTAATTCCATCTTTATGAAATAAATTATTATTATCCATATAATTATTTATATTCCTATGTGATCCATGGATATATTCTCGTTTTATTATATTAGTTATATATAATATTTTGTTATTGTTTATCAATGACATAGTATTCATGATTTACTTATTCTATAATAGTTTCTGTTAAATTCATTCCATTGATAATAATCTTTGATCATCCATAAAAATGTTTTTATTTTCCTCAGAATACCAAGAAGGGATATATGAATTATTTCAAGGATATACTAGATGAAATAATATATAATCATAATAATTTTTTATTTTATTTCATGTTTTAAAATATAATATGAGAATCATATATGTATTTAGTGTATAAATAGTGATAAATTATTTGATCCTTTAGGATATGATCTTATGTATCTTATGCCAATTTATTATGTAATCACCCAATATATGTTACTGGAGTCAGGGTACTACAATTTGAATCAATGGAAGTTTAGTAAGACACATGGTACTTGATTTAGGAAAACCTATATTAGATATCATTACCCTATAATGAAATAAATGTAAATGGGGTAAAAACTATAAATGTGGATGATTAATAATTTACTCAATCTTCATTAGTTCACATTTTGTTGGCCTAAGACTACACACCTACATTGAAACTTCTAAGGGATATTCTTAGGTTAATTCATATTTTCATTATGAAACATTATGATGAATTAGATTACATGACCTATGGGAACCTATGATATTCCATAATGGTATGGGAGACCTAAAGTGTCATATATTGATAAGTATAATTTGTAAATACCCATGCCATATTCGATTCCACTGAGAGGGGTGAATCTATGATATACTCGTTTAATGAATTCTTTTTTACATATGAATTCAAACTACTGATCTTGTTATGGTTCTCTATCCACTCTATGATATCTCTCAATCTCACCTCATGTGTGATAACAATAACAGGGAGACCAGAAAATAGTATATGAAATATTTTGTATATAGAAATACTCCATGAAATGTTAGTTATACCCCCCAACATAAATTCTGCTCTATAATCGTATTATCAATTATAAAAAATCTGGTACAAAGGAGTTATATCCCAAGTAATAAATCCTACATTTTATTCTTACTATATTCCCAGAAATCTAACTCTGTATACCCCGAACCATATTCTCCTACTCCTAACTGCAAATAAGAGACTTATTTACTCTAGACCTAACTGAGTGACTCCCTCTACTCTTGGGACCAACCAAATGACCTCACAATCTCCTGACACTAATTGGAAGATTAGACCTTTACTCAATGTTAGATAAAATATAGGATAATCTTTTGATCTTCACTAGTGTAAAAGGAATATATACCAATAAACCAACCCCAATAGTTTCCGAAAATCATTTTATTGGTCTATATAAACCATAAATTTATAGTAATTGTTCATATATGTTGTTTTGGTGAAAGGATGTACCAATTTCTTATTAATCCATTGTTAAAGGATGATTTAGTGGATGTTATACCAGAAATTCCAAAAACCATTAGTAATGTGTAGTTTGTGTGAATGGCTATACCAATGGTTATATATAACAGCTAGTATTGGCTGAAAACATTGAAGTTATACCAATGGTTTTCATTATGAATAGTTATATATAATCTATACAAATGGTAATAAAAAATCCATTGGTATAACATTAAAAAAACCCAACCCTGCGGAATCCACCTACTCAAAATCTAACTCCCATCCAAATAGAACCATATAGGATCCTTCCATTTTCTTTTCCTCAAATCTCTTTTTTTTATTTTCTCAAAAAACCACTTTATGGATGATTGTGAACCTCACAAAAAGAATACCAAATTTTAAACACCACAAACATTAACATCCTTCAGGCATCAATATTCACCCCAAAACATCAAATTTCAAATTCAAGAAACTGAACCTATAATTCAAAAAATCACACAAAAAAGAACGATCTGCCTCGATCCATGCTCCTAGATTCACAATCAACCCTTCATTGACATCACATCACTTGTAATTAGAATCCTCTAGAACAGAACATCATCGTCGCCGTAAACAAAAACCAAAAACCATCGAAATGGCAGTCGACCCGCCGGAGCATCAAACAACCTTCACTTAAGACAGCTTCAACCTCGCCATCCACATATCACGATTTCACCTTCGAATCGAACCAAAATACAAAACTAGAACCACCTTCGTAGCGTCTTCAAGCAACATCACCTTCAACCAGACTAAAAATCAGGATGCCTTTGAGAGAGCCATGACTCGTAGACCCAACATCTCTTCACGAATCAAACAAGAAAACCAGCGCTGAACAAACCCTTGCCATCGAAACAAACACAACGGATATCTGACACAGCACCGACACAAAAGGGACATAGCCGCACAGGACGAGCCACCTTGAACCTAGAACCACTTGAAGATCACATCCTAAAGCTTCTTTCCGACCACCACACCAGACCAACTGGGAGAGGAGCAATGGGAGCTGAAGCCAGAGCAGATCTGGAATCTTCCGGGCACAAAACGACCTCCCAGGGAACGCCGTCCATCATCCACATCCGAGAGCATCGACGTCGCGAACCTACCAAAAACACAAAAAACCCAAAAACCAAATCAATCGAAGAAATAGATCCACGCTCTGTCGTCACCATCCCAAGACGACTTAAGCACCATCGTGCTAGACCAAAATGGGGTTTAACACGATGGGAAAACTGCAAAGAGAAGTGGAGAAGGGGTAAATGGGCTTCAACCGCAAGAGAATCAGAAGAGGAGGAACACCTGGAGACACGGACAAGAAAGCCACCAGCCTAGAAGTAGAAGACGCGATGAGACCGAACATCGAGAGGGAGAACCATCATTGAAGAAGGAGAAACCCTAGAAGAGGGTGAGGGAGGTGCAAGAGCACTAAAAGCCAGGGGAGTACGGCGCCATTTGGTTTCCATCTCCATTTTCGTTTCCAACCATAGTGTTCTATCCAATATTTTTTTTTAATTTTTTTTCACTTAAAAATAAAATTAGGGAGTCCAAAATATTTCATATCTTATCCCAAGATTCATATCCATTTTTTCTAGGTATAAAACACTATACTAGATTTTTATGGTAGTATTCTTTTAGACCCATTGAACAAGGATTTGTACCGGTAATAATGGATTGTAGAATCTTTTTTATTTTATATTTTTTTCTAGTTATCCTTACTATTATTATATATTTCTTGGATATATGTAAATGTTCATATAATATGAATGATGGTGTGTTTTTTTTGTTATAAGTCGTTTGACATGGTAAATGTATGAATAGAGTGGGGGAAAGTGGATTTTCCTATTTTTATAAGGTTTTATCGCTCTATGGGGGGTATAAGTTTTTTGTATGGGTATAATTTTTAGGTTACATCTATTGTGATTTTAGATAAGTTTTACTTCTTGTGTGTGATTAAAACAAGGGTTGTCCATATATCTATTTAAGGAGAGTTTCTTAACTTTATTCTTGTTCAACCTCTTTATTTATCCTCTTTTCTACATTCTTGACTTCTATATTTTTTTAGTGTTTTAGTGGATTATTTTCTTATCTCAAACCCTATAGGGGACTTATTCAGTAATGGGTAGTTTACAATAATTATAATCCCAACATTTATTTTAATTGGATCCTAATTTTACCTTCATGGGATTATTTTTCACAATTAATTTTTTATTCTTAGGTTTTTACTGATAAGTTTAGTGTGATAAAATCAATCTTTTAAATAATAATAAAAAAATTATGGAGTAATAAATTGAAAATTTGAACAATAGTGAACTACTAAGTCAAAATACACTAATTTAATGTGACAATATTCAATTTATTTATTCTTTCTGAATAAATTAAATTCTTATTACTAGTTGGTCTTCTTTTTGGAAATGATACTGGCTAGTTTTGATTAATTGATAATTCTTGATAGAGATCATTAAAAACTTTGAACATGATTGATTATCCAATAATTAAAACTTGCATTTGGAAAAAACATTTCATGAAACCCATTAATATAAGGGAATTAAATATCATGTTTATATATATATATATATATATTGTTTATATATATAATATTTTCTCTTAATTTATATAATAATTCTCATATAGACTAGTGTTTAGGTTATTGTTTTACATAAAGTAAAAAATTATCCTATCCTTAAATTTATTTTCAACTTAACTTCAATATTATTTCATTTATTTTATGAAATGACATACAAATTTTTTTATTTAATGGATAAAATTTAGATGTAAGAGACTGATTTGATATTAATGTATTTTCAAAATGGAGTTGGATATGTTTTCATATTTTTGATTTAACATTACTTTAGAAATAGACTCATACAGTTATATTATAATTATATTGGAATACCTTGGTTATACTATGAATATTTTAGATACCATATAGCCAACTATGGTTTTCAAACAACCCACTATGTCTGGTATCATAATGAGGATAAAGGAAATATCAAAATGATCATGATCTGAATTGGTGTATTGGATTTTAGAATTAATTTGATTATCAGTTTCTATTTATTCATCATTATAATAAGTAATGTATTCCATCCAAATAATAATTTTATGTGAGAATATTTGATGCATTTAATAAAAATGATGATTTTGACATGGTAAAAATTGAATGATGTTTCCATGAATCCTGTATATTGGAAATGTGGTAAAATGAAAAGAGATGGAATTTTTAATCTGGTTGTTTCATGGGAAAACCATGTATGGGATTTCTAATAAGATCATAAATTATATTCATACATATTTTAATTAATTACTTCAATTTGTTGAAAATATTCTCTCAAACCATTATATGGAAAAGAAGTTACTTGATGAAGTTGGATTCTCAAAATAAATCTTGCTTGGCCAAAATATTGCAGCTTATTCAAGAAGGAAGCTACTAAATGAAATTATTGTATAAAATGAGACACATCTCGATAGAGACAAAATGTTAATAGTACACCATCTCATGTACTCTAGAAATTAATGTTTGAAATTACCTTGATTCCAATACTCTATAATATTTTCTTGTTTAATGAAATATCAATAATTACATAATAGAATGATACTAATAGAAATATGTGTAATGATAATTTCATTCATCATGTTGATGGATTATCTTGGAAAACATTTGATGCTCAATATCCTAATTTTTATCTTAAAGTGGGTAATGTGAGTTTGGGTCTATCATGAGATGGGTTTAATCCATTTGTGAATATTCTTACTTCGCACAACACATATAAGGTTTCCAAACACATTTATTACCTTGCTCTATATATTTTTATGAGAAAACCTTTCACTTTCATTAGTATACTCATATCTATATCTTTAGATCTAGGAAATGATATATATGTATACATGCAACATTTAATAAAATTGTTAAATAATCATTGTAATTTTATTATGTGAACAAATGATGCTTGTTCAAGAGACATATTTTAGATGTGTATTTCACTTATGTGGATGATAAATGTTTTTCTTGCTTATATAATGATGTGAGTATGGAGAATGAAGGGAAAAATTCTTGTCCTATTTGTATGAAGTATAAATGATCAAGAAGACTTAATGACCATCATAGTCTTAGTTTTAACGTACATCGAAGATTCTTTCCAATGGATCAAACATATAAGAGTAATATTTGATGGTTTTGAAATACCATGGAGATAGAAAATAAACCTCAACATATGTGTAGAACTAAAGTCCTTAATGAATTTCAAGATGGTAGTTTTTTATTCAGGAATTGTAAATTGAAATCTAGAAATAAGAAGAAGGACTCACCTAAATCCAATAATAATTGGAAGAAGAAATGTATCTTCTTTTTGTTTCTTTATAGTTCAAACAACTTGGTATTTCATTTCTAAGAGACAATGTACATTTAAATAAGTATATGATAATATTTTATATCAATCATTATAAAGGTCAATTTAATTTAAAAAGATGATTTTCTATCCTAGTGTGACTTAGTAGATTTGGGTATCATTGCATAATTTCATCTTGTGTGTATCATTGAAAATAAATGGAATGTACCATGTTCTTTATTTGTGATGAAACATGTAGAAAAAAATCAATTTATGGAAGTACTAGAGACTATTAATTTTTCTAATGGATATCCCTAATAAAAAATTCATTATTCATTCCTATAATGATTTAATATATGAGTATGTGAAGAAAAATACAACTGAACCAACTAATGTTTTCATATATTTCTCATTTTCTAGATCAAGCTAAACAAATACCACTATTTCATTCATTTAATGATTATATAAAAATGATAATTTCCATGTAATGTTATAGAAATTTATATAATATTTTATTCAATGATTTCATCAGGACAATGTTGTTTTTTATATCCATAGAGTCATATTCTGAATAATATTATTGGTTTCCAAGAAATCTAAATACTTATTTTGATTCACTATTAACTCCACAAGGCTAATAGAATTAAAATTATCCCAATATCTAGAATAATATAATGAATAATTATCATTACTAATAACAACATTTTCATTAATAAATTTATCATACTTGAAATTATAAGATAATTGGAAAATTCTAAACATATTATGCAATAAACCACTGATATTACACACATTATTAGAAATATATTTCAATATATCAAACTAACTAGAACCATTTTCCTTACCATTTTAATTTAATCTAAATTTTATTATTCTACCACTACATAGTTTTTATAAAATTTTATTTTATAGGTATTTCATCATATGGATACAATTATGAATTTTAGTAGGATCTGGTCACCACAAAGGACTCATAGGCCCTGACCTAATAAATCGATTCCATACATGATACATCCTCCTAAAAAATGATGACAATATTTTATGAAATAATTATACCATAAAAAATATGATCATGTATGGATCAATTCTCAATTCACACATAACCCATTAGAATATGATAAATGAATAACACTTCAAGAATTATAGCCTTAATTTTCTTAGTATTAACATCCCACTTGGGGAGATGATAACCTTAGTACTATCAAAAAAATTATAAAATAAATAACTATAAAAATATATATTAGGATTGTAATAAATTATATAATAGTGGAATACTTTATGAAATGAATATATGAATAAAAACATATAACATGTTATAAATAAATCATAGTCATGTAAATCATATAGTAACATATTAATGAATATAAACCCAAAGGTACAATTAATTAAAAAATATAAAAAATGACAAAAATAAATATATGACACATTTATTTTTTTACTACATTACCTTTAGATTATCTATATATCCATTTTATTCCCCTCAATCACACTCACCAACACATTTTTCATCACACTGGCCTATATTTTTTTATATATTCTATACACCCACCAATTTTCAAGTATATTTTTTCAATATAATAGGAGAATGTTTATTTTCAAAAAACCTTACCCACATCTACTATTGAGTGGGAAAAATATAATCTAAAGAATAGAATATCACACAATTGACTGGACATTCAACAACTTATGGATATTTAATTTACTTCGAGAAAAATAGGGTCTCCTCTTCTAAGAAGTTTTTTTAAACAAATAAAAACATGATCAACATTCAATTCCACCACTATAATGAACATATGAACATACAATTAATCAACATATTGAATTCCATTTCTAGTTTTTATAAAACCTCCGATCATCTATAAAAACTAAAATTCATCATTATTTTACATCTTTAATAATCTCAATCTAGGCCTCATGTGTCTGGTAACCATCCTCTTCCACTTGTGATTCACCAGGTATTCTAATATCATCGTACATGTCATTACTAATAAATATGACTCTTGTGCCATCAAGTGGAACACATTAAATCCTTTTTTACAATATACTAATATGTATTATTTTTTTATAATACTACTATAATTAAAATACCCCTTTTTAACACTAGTTTTTAAAAAAATGATTTATAATGAATTGTACCCAGTAATCATTTTTAAATTAAATGATAAGTGGTTATTGTATATATCCCTCTCACATAGAATTTGTTGA
Source organism: Viscum album (assembly GCA_963277665.1). Taxonomy (NCBI): domain Eukaryota; kingdom Viridiplantae; phylum Streptophyta; class Magnoliopsida; order Santalales; family Viscaceae; genus Viscum; species Viscum album. The sequence continues at coordinate 1,934,606,755 of OY728152.1, forward strand.
GGGTATATATTTTTATATCTAATATCCATTAATTTTTGTTTTATTGATTGTAGTTTCACATATATGGGGAAAACACAAAGCATTGTTTTGTGAAATTTAATTCAAATAGTTATTATTATTATTATTTAAATAAATATTGGTTACAATAACATAATTTTGTTTAAAAAAATATTATTCAATAATGGTATTCTACCTTATATTTCATTATTGAGAAATGTATTTAATATTGAAGGATATGTGCCATAAGAAAAAAGTATTTGCTTGATTAAAAATAAGAAAGGTGTAAGTATGATAAATTAACAGACCCAAAAACATATTATAAGTTTTAATTTGTTAATTTTAAACTTTTATATCTATTTGTTAACCAAATAGTTCATTTATATTTGTAGAATTTCACTTTGGACTCCCTTGATGAGTTTTCAGATGTTAAATTTGGGACTAATAATCGTTTCCCTCATGTATTAGGAGATGAGCACCATGTTAGTGTATACTGTTGACCAGGGAGGGGTATTTTCCCTTCTGGGTATTGTCCCAGTTCATGTGATTGTTCTTGTAGCACTATGTTGGAAGAAGCTCATGTAGAGGCATAACATGCTCATATAGAGGATTAAGAGGGAAAAAATTAATGTAGGAGTGTGAATAGAATCAAAAGTCCATCGATGATTTTAAGAAATTTTTGTAAGCCTTATGTCCATCAGTTCTAATTGATATCACTATGGTTTTTGATACATATATGTTTCCTCTGTGTATGTTAAATGGTGCACCATGTGATGGTCCTAATGGTGGCCTAGATTATGATGTTCCTAGTGTTGGTGATAATGATGGTGATGGTGATGGTGATAGTGATGGTGATGGTAATGGTGATGGTGATGGTGATGGTGATGGTGATGGTGATGGTGATGGTGATGGTGATGGTGATGGTGATGGTGATGGTGATGGTGATGGTGATGGTGATGGTGATGGTGATGGTGATGGTGATGGTGATGGTGATGGTGATGGTGATGGTGATGGTGATGGTGATGGTGATGGTGATGGTGATGGTGATGGTGATGGTGATAGTGATGGTGAGGATTATGGTGCAGATGATAGTGAGAATGATGGTAAGTATGATGGTGAGGATTATGATGATGATTATGACAATAGAGATGATGATGATGATTACGATGGTGATATTGATGATATTGGTTTTGATGAGAGAGATATTTATCCTTTACATTTTTTAATTATATTTAGGAAACATGATGTTTGACGATTGGATTTGAATTAATATATGTGATGTTTTAAATGTGTTCTTTCACTAGTTAAATTAATTAATTAGTTTCTTGACATTTTTATATTTTTAGGCATTGGTTTGGTTTTTGGTGTTTATAGGTGCAGGTGTGTGATGATGATTGAATGTTTTGGGGCATAGTGGAAGGATAAAAGTGTTTTCTAATGATTCCATCCTTAGGTGTGGGTTTTTATGGCTATTAACGTAGTGCATGTGTATACCAATGGTTTTAAAAACCACTGGTATAAATATGAACCAACAGTTTCATAAAACATTTAGTATGGTTTATAGTCATAAAAACTATTCTAATGGTTAAAAAACTATTTTTATAGGTCTATACCAAATTTTTATAAACCCAATTATATTTCTATATACTAATGGTTTCATAAAACCATTGGTAAAGTGTTAACCCAAGTGGAAATTAATTATGGTTCCTAATAAACCATTGGTATAGGCCAATATTGATGAAATTATAACCCAAGGATTCGTGAAACATTGTTATTGGATATACCAATTTATTTAAAGACTATTCTGGTAGTTTTGAACTTTTGGAATAGCCCCATTTTCCATATTTATTCCTCCATGAGCTTATTGAATCACAATTTCTCATGTACACTTCATGTACCTTCAATAGCCACAGATTGGTTCTATTGTTCTTGCTTAAAAAATTATGATCACCAGTAATTAATCATTTTCCTCAATGAATAAATGGTCAGTCTATTATTCTTTCTGATGTTGAAGTCCTAACCTTACTTGATGTGTGAAATTAGTTCACAAAAATTATTCAATTATTATTTTCCATGAGAAATCAATAGTACTTCATGAATTTCATGAGTCATCTCAAATATGGTTTATTATAATTAAAAAATTAATAATTCATAATAATTTAATAACCTGATCACATATTATTTAATTTCATTAGTTTTATCTTATGTTCTTTCTAAAGATCAAATATTCACAATTCTGTATTCCATAGTATATTTATCTTGGGTTCTCAAATATTGTTCATTTATGGATACATGGAAGCATGATTTTACTATTATTCACTATATTTTATTTTTCTTTGGATAAAGAAATATATGAAAATGGTTTGAAGATTCCTTCATGAAAAACACTATGTTTCTATACTCCCCACCTTCATGAAATAAGTACAGAGTATCTCAAACAACCAAATCTGGTAAAATATTATGGGAATAGGATTTTTAAGTCCTTCAAACTTTTCTATTACCTGAATCATGTGTTCTTAATTAATTAGTACACAATGGTTATTCTTTAGGAATGATAAACCATTAATCAATAATGTGAAAACCAAGAAGGTTTCATGGAACTAGGTTCTTCATGAAACCATTGATTATGTTCTTCAGAAGTCAATAAGATACATGTTACTATTCTTATTCATGAAAGTAGAACTCTTATTTGGTTTCCTATTTTAAAATAAGAAATATTCATGATGGTTTATTTTTCTTTAGGAAAATAAGATCCTCTAAATATATTAAGAGAAACAAATATCATATTATAATATAATTATTTATATACCATGATAACTTCCTCTCTTTTGAGTTTCATGCAAGGTTATGTCTTATTCATTTTATGTTGTATCACTATTTTATTATCAAAGAATCATTGGATGTTTCTCAAATATCTTAGAGCAAATTTTTGTTTGTCTTTTTTTATTTTAGTTTGTGATTTCTTTTCATGGTGAGTAACTCACACACACACGAGGGCAATTTCATGTTCGTTTAATCCTTGAAATCCTCCTTCCATTTTGAATGCATGAAATGCCACCTATAACTATGCTTTCATTTGTATGTGGTAAATATCTTGGAATAACATCATGCATGTAGGATTATGACTCCATTCATGGAGGTCCTTCATCTAATCATCTCAGAATCTCACCCTTAGAATGGAAATGGAATTCTCAGAAATGTTCATGTTAGGTTTATCCATAAAATTCTTTGTATTAGAAATCCTCTTGTGGATGAGGTTAAATACACTCCCTCCTTAGTGATCAAATGCCTTAGATAAAAGCGATTCAAAAACCAAGATTCCATATGTATAATTTTAAACACAAATCTACAATAACAAATATACCATGTCCCACATCAAATTTTGGCACAAATTCTCACTTTCATATATTACAAGAACTTACATAAACCAGTCAATGAGTAGCACGTGGTCCCCTCTCATACATATACTGTAGAAATCTGACTCACGGGCTGTTCCGAACCAAACTAGACCATAATTATCTCTCAATGTTCTCTTCTCACACCATGTTCACACCTATGTACACTTCATCGGAACTATGCATTCCCAATCTCACACCTCTACCACTATGGGATGTACATTTCAATTTACTCCCCAATAGTTAACCCCTGTGGTCCCGTATGAGGTTGAGGTTATCCTTGGATGGCCTATTTTTGGTCTATTTTTTTATCACTTAGAAAGTGTCTAATCTAAATATACCTTTATGAAATTTCATTCCAATCTGGAATCTCAACATTTAATTATTCGTGAAAATTTATAATATATTTCTTCATGGCCTTCAATGCTTTTTCTATTCATCAGTGATTCATCATGATAATAAATATTTTCATAGTAATTCCTCTTCAAATTCAACATGATTTAAACACTATTTTACTACTAAAACATGTCTCAGAACATAAGACCAGTTCAAAAATCATCACATTTTTTAAGGATAATTCTTCAATAATGGAATCCAATTTCCTTAAATGAATCACATTTCTTGACGTATTTAAATTTCATTAAGTGTGATTAAAACGTTCTACCTCTTGTAGGAAATCAAATGAAAAGGGTTAGTGAGGGGTTTTCTAGGATTTTCTTTACTTTGAAAATATATTCTCTAACTTTATATGATTATTTTTTTGAACACTTCTAATATATGGATGTCATCACATGGTTTTCCTAGGATATATCCCTTTGTTAATAAACTCTAAGTCTATATGTTTTGACCTAGAGTAGAAAAAAAGAGACAAAACCATGCTTTTACATGAAGACTATAAACTACCATTCATGTGAAATTATGAAAAAAAAATTACAATTCTCATTTCAGGGGTTATGTGTAATCATATTTTTCAATAACATACTAAATCATACACGCACTTCAACAAACGCAATAGAATATTTTTGGTGAAAAAGATATAGCACCCCCTTTGCCTCATTTTTTCATCAACCAAGAACTCTCACTTAATTTTCAAGATTAATATAATTAAGAATGAGGGATGAATTTATTGATTGGAATAACTCAACTTCAAATTATATAAAACCATTTAAAAGATACATATTCATTATTGAGTGAAGATTTAACATTGTTCTCTCATTAATTCTCCCCCTCATGGGATTAATCCATGAGCTACAATTCATTGAATGTCAATACAAAAGAATATATATATATATATATATGAAAATAATGAGGAACCTTATTTTCTTTAGGAGTAACATTTAGGTTGATAAATCCTCTAAATATGTGATATTATTTTCTCCCAATATCAATTTCTATAGAAACTTTGTTTCTATTAGATTGAAAAATTTATACAGCTTCCTCATACTTCTGATCAAATTTCAGTTGATTTGGTTAACAAACTAAAGATTCGTTCTTAATATTCTATGTCTTCTAATAATTTCAGATGACATACCACTATTTTTTTTCTAAATTCGCTTCTTTTTCATAATATAGGTAATATATCTTGGAGGTATTATCATTAATTTCTAAGCTATTTCACCCTTATGATTACATCTTCCACAAACATATTTTAATAAATCATATTTTTTTTCCATAGAAACATGAAGGGTTTTTTGATAACCATCTTATTTATTTGAAAACTTCTTCTCTTATATACACTATGACTCTCCATTGATTCACATTTTTATCCTATAAATGACATATTATAACAATAAGAGTAGGATTTGTCCACAAAACATTCATAACATTGGAAAAAAACATCTAAACTCAAATATTTGATGATGATATGATATCTATCCAAATTATTTTTACTGATACAATTCTTGAAACTGACCCTTATTTTTTCTAGGAGAAGTGATATTATTGAAATATTTCTATTCCATTTGATGTATGAAATAACATAAACTTATTCTTCTTGGTGATAGTTTTTTTAAAATATTCTTTTCCTATTCATATCTTATGGATGACTTCTCATCTTTCATTTTCAATGGATTTCTCTTTTCGGTGAATTTTTTTAACTTTCCTCATCCCTCCTAATGAAGGGCTGATGTTATAGTCATTATTTTTCATGTTGTGACTACATTTATGTTCCTTGTACACAAATTTTTAGCAGCACTAATAACAACATATGATCCTTTCAATTCATTTGGGAGGTTTTATGTTTGGATTTCAATGATTTTGAACCTTGCATCTTATAAGTATAACCCCCAAAATTTTGGAAAATTATTGGGTAATATATCTTTGTTAAAAAAATCAAACTTTATTATTTTGGTTGGTTTCCTTATATTTTTCATGATCCATAGATTTATAGAGTTTTATTACAACTTCTACCATCATTTGAATCAACATTCATACACAAGATAGTTTCTAGGTTATGGTATACCTTCTTCTTAAAGGATGTATCCATTTGATTAAAGGATAATTTATTAATTTTATAGGATTCATGGTATTCAATGAAAGCTTTTGTGTAAGTATATCTTTTCAAGCCGCATGGGAAGTATCAAATTGTACTAATTTTTTCTTTTTTAATCACACTTTTATCTCTAAACAATTCATGTTGAGGTAATTATTTTAATCCTCAACTATTCTTAACATGTATTCCAAATATTCCTTTATATTTTTTACATATTATTCATGAATTTTCCCTAATTTTTAAACATAAATATCAATATCCTTTACCTTGTTTTCTTTATCCTCTAGTTTATCATCTTTGAAAACCATAAAAACAAATTTAATTTTATCATGTACAAGGAAATATTCCAAAAAAACTATCACATAAACAAATCTCATAGGAATACCATTTAAATTATTTTCAGATATTAATAATGGATTTATCACATATATATTATAGTTATGTAAGAGTAATGAACCTTTTTAACTTATTATATAGTGAATACCTCATTTTATTAACATCATTATATAAATGGGATTTACCAGAATGAATTCCCTTATAACCATATGATTTAAAACTTCTTTGGGAACTTTATTATGATTTATTTTGAACAGATAGTGATTATAACATTGTGATAATCATCATCTTAAAATTAGTTTGATTTTTTAGATGAATCATAATCAATAGAAATATTAAAATATATACCAATTTGATTATCTTCATTCCATGGTATAATTTTTATAATGTAGAGATTCATCGCCTATTTCTTATTTATGTTCTTATGAGTCTTGGAAGAAATATCCATATTATAATTTTTAGGTGTAGCTTCCTTTTTCTCTATATATTGTATCTTAATAATTTGCATAAATATTATATTCATAAATACTCACCTGTATCATTATAGGGAACCAACCTTTAGATATCCCTTGTAGATCCTCAAGTTAGATTAAGTTTCATAAAGATGGGGGTGAATCATTAGTACACTCATTTTATGAATTCTTTTTTTACTTTTCAATTAAACTTATTGAACTTGTTATGGTTCCCAATACACTATAAGATATCTCTCAATATCACCTAATATATATTAGTAGTAATATATAGATAATCATATAGTATTTAAATGGTTTGGTAAAAATATCTACTTCTTTACATGTTATTAATACCCCACACATGAATTCTCTACTATGATCTTATTATCAATTGAGTTGTTTCACTAAAAAAATAGTCGTATCCCCTAGTAATTTATCTTCTAGTGGGTTTGGGTTATACCTCCACCAATACAACTCTTTTTCCACAGTTGGTTATACCCCCCCACAACCATCTTCTCTAGTTCCCAGGTCCTTCTGAGAGACTTATTCTACTTTGGATCCAACCAAGAGACACATTATTTTTCTAGAACCAACCAAAAGACTCTATATTCTCCCAACACCAACTCGCATACTTCAAAATTATTCAAGGATTGATCCTGTTTAGGATGATATTTTGATCTTCCTAAATGATCTTGCTAAATCACATATTCTCATGCCCACTTTAGGTACCCTCAATAACCACTAATTATGTTTTTGTGCCTTGATCAATTAATTGTGACCACCTATAATTGATTAGTTTCCTCAGTGAAACACTACTCAGCTATTATTCCTCTTGACATTGAATTCTCATCCTCACTTAATATGTTAAATTGGTGTGGAAAAATTCTTCAAGTGTTATTATCCTTGAGTTCTCAATGGTACTTCATGAATTTCATGAGTCCTCTTAAAAAAATTTCTAATTCTTGAAAGTATGATTCATAAACATTGAATAACTTGTGTATGTATTATTTATTTTCATTATTATTATCTTATGTGGTTTCTCAACATCAAATATTCATGTTTCATTGTTCCAAAATATTTTTTACTTGGGTTCTAAAAGCTTTTGTATTTAAGAATTCATATAAGCATGAATGCACCATTGTTCAGAATCTTCTATATTTATTTATTCATATTGATATATGCATAGGATCTCAAGATGACTTCATGAAATCCACTTTTTGTGTGCACTCTCCAAATTCACATAATAGGTTCAAATTATCTTAAATATCCAATTCACACAAACTAGTATGGGTATATAACGTCTAAGTACATCGTCCATGTTTATCACATTAATATCATGTTCTTCACAATGTGGTACACATTGGTCCTGATTTATAAAAGATACAACGTCACTCAAGAACGCACAAACCATAAAGGATTCAAAAAACCATTTTATTTGAGAAACCCATGATTTTATGGTTTGATAGTCAAGGGGTCACAAATTATTCTTATTATTCACATAAGTATTATTATTGACATGATTCCTCTATTCCAATCATAAGTCGTTGTAGTGTTATTTTTTCATTGCAAAAACAAGAGCCTCTAAATAGAGTAGAAACAATAACTCTCTACATAAAAGGTTAGTATTTATATACCTCAATCATTTCATCTCTTTTTAGATTCATGACATGTCAAGGTTTCTACTTTTTATGTCATGTCACTATTTTAATATCACTAAATCATTTGGTGTTTCTCAAATATCTTATGATTATATTCATGGAAACATTTATTATGATTGATTTTGATTAGTCTGTATGAGAAATAAATCACATGCACATGATAATGACCATGTTAACCCTTAAATCATCATATGATTGAATTTTGAATACATGAAATCCTTCCAAAAATGTCTTCTGCATTTAGCAGTGGTCAAACAATTAAAATAAAATCATGCATGCAAGAGGAAGATTGCATGCTTGGAGGTATTTAATCTCATCACCTTAGAATCTTGGTATTAGAATGACCATGTTGACCTTGTAATCTTTCATCAGAGCTTTATTCCTGTACTACACCATATGAGAAATACTTGGGTGGATAAGGATGAAGAAAATCCATCCATAGTGATTGAACGACTTAGATACACGAGATAAGATTACCAATATTCTATCCATATATTTTTATATACAAAAGAAAAGTAATCCCTATTTCATGTCCCATATTTATGTTTGGAAAATATTAAAACTTCTATATATTACAATCCCTTCAATAAACTAGTCACTAAGAATAACAAGGTATGTTCAAATATCCACACTGCACACACCTACCTCACAGGCCATGTCAACATGCACTGGCCCAACGACACCTCCATACACATTATGTGAATGTATTTCACACATTCATGAATTCTACATGGACATTTTTCATTCCTAATCTCATAACCCTTCTATAATGTCATGGCCAGGTCAATTTCATCCCATGTGGTTTAACATTATAGCCCCTTATGTGGTTTAAGTGATCATTGGTGGGCCTATGGTTGTAATTTTTGTATTATCACTTAGAAAATTTATAATTCAATTAAGACTTAATAAAAATAAATTTTAATCCCTAATCTCAATATGAAATCCATCATAATAAATATATAATATATTTTTGAGTTTACTTTTTAACATTTTCTTATGTATCTTCGATTCATCTTGTAAATAAATATTTTCATGGTAATTCTACATCTTCATCAAAATGATGTTAAAAATGTATCCTCATTGGAAAAATTCAAAAAAACATAATAACATCATGATAATCACCACGTTTTGCAAGGATAATTTTTCAATCACGACATCTGAATGTTATTCTAGTAATCTATAACATTTTTTCAAGGATAGCCATTTCATATTCAACTAACCAAACACATAGTGACACATCATTGATAAAAAAATACAAAATTATGCCCAACATAAAGTTGATCATAAGTTTAAAGGCATATATACACATTTTTCAGTATTATGTAATGAGAGTGTTAGAAGAATAATAATATTTTCAGAGACTTTTATTGGAATATAACTATTTGGTTCAGTATGGGTTTTAGTCAAAAGGTTATTCGAGAAAGACTTATTTTATATTTTTTAGAAATAAGTTGGAATAAATTGATATCCTTTAGTTTTTATATGATATTTAATAATATTTTAGTTGATTGTGATAAAAGGGTTATTACATTTTTGGAATATATTATTAATCATACATATTCCCATGGGATTAAAAAATGATTTGGAATTTAAATTCTTATTTTTAATTTTGAAGAAGTTCGCTATAATGGGAATAGTAAATGACTAAGTAAAATAAAAATATTTTTTTGTAAAATCTTATTTTTTTTTTAAAAAATAAATGTTAAATTTTATTTTGGAATAAAATATGATGTTATTGTGTTATTATGGTGATTTGGGTTATTAAAAAGAATGATTATAATAATTTGGGGTTTATATGATAGTGAATATAAGTTTTGGTATATGATTTTATGGGTGAATAATACTGTTTAGTGATAAAAGTTAAAATGATCTTGAAATAATATGTGATGAAATATTTCTGATTGTTGGGTTTACTATTTAGTCAGGAATATTTTTGAAGATATTTATGATTAGTTACTTAATAAAATTTTTAATTTGAACTTTGGGTTTTATTGATGAGTCTTCAGAGATTATTTTAGTATTTCTTCATATGAATGGTTATTCATATTGGTTATCATTTTATCTTGTCTTAACCATTTCAGTTATAGACTTTAGTAATAATTTCTAATCATTTTAGGGATCTTATAGCATATTAAAACTTTATTATAGTGCTTTAGGAATGAATAATTCATCATGATAATTATTATGAACATTGAAGGATGAAATAATCCTTATATAATGGGAGGAAATCAAGTAATTAAATTTTAACATTTCCTTCTACCCCAATTTTAATGAAATTTATCAAAATAAAGAAAGACGGAGGTGAATATATCAAGTCTTATGTGGATAGTAACAATCATACACCAGCATACATTTTCTTAAATTTATTTTCATGTATGAGTTATAGTGGTGCATGAGTAATATTTTTCTTCATTGTAACCTAAAAATGAATGTTTGTGATAAAATGTATATCTAATTTTATTAAAATGTTATGATTTATTTCATTTATTATATAATTTTCAAAATTTTGTGAATAAATTTTTTGTATGAAGTTGTGAATGTAATGGACCTATATTTTATTTTATATTTTCCAATTAAAACAACACTCTATTTGACAACATGCACCCCACACAACCCAAATCTTAAACAAATTGAAAAATAATATTATTTAAATATAATTATTATAACCTAATTGTTGGGTTAGTGGGTAAGAATGGTAATAACTAAATTATGAAACATATATTGAGATTATTTACTTAATCAAGAAATGAATTCAATCAATAAATTTAATATTCAATTAATTTTTTTACTAGGAAATGAATAAGGAGAAATTCATTTTACATTTTAAAGTTACTTTTCTTCAAAAAAATTTCTTATTATAATTTTTTTGGATATTATAATTATTTTTTCAACTTTAATAAATTGTATTTCAAAAAATTAATATCGCTTTTGGAAAAAAAATCAGTATGATCTTATGTTTAATTTTTGATATTTCTTTAAAAATATTAATTTCTTATGAATAATGAAAAATAAAAATATTTATAAAATTGTAATTTATATTATTTACATCAATTAATTTAAAATTATCTCTATATTTTGGATTTTTTCAAGAAAAATAATATCCATTTTATTAAACATACTATAAATAATTCCATAGGAATCAACAATATATTTTATTTTCTTAAAAGTTTATTTTTAGGCTTAAAACAAAATTTTCTAAAAACTATTTTTCATTTCATTTTATGCATTTATTTTTACTCTTATTTTTTCACTTATATAAATTTAATCTTGAGTTTTGGATTACATATTTGGAATCAGGATGGTAAAATTTTGTCAATGGGTCAATTTAATTTTATTTCATCATAAATTGTAATCATGGTAAATGTTTATCACTGTGAAAATGGGTAAAACAAGTTAATTAAGGTTAAAAATATTGTATAAGAACTTAAAATTAACTAAAAATATTTATTTATTTATTTATATGAGATACATTAAACCAAAAACATCTTAAAATCAAATATATTTTATTTCGGACACATTTTCAAATGATAATGACATTTATATTTTTTTATGTTAAGAAAATTACAAAATTTCACACTCTTTATTTTATTATCTCTAATATATTTTCATTGAGACAGAAAATAATTTATTATAAGTTATAGATTTTTTTTATAAAATAAATATATTATTTTTATGATATTAATTTATTTATAAATTTTAATGATGATATAATCAGCTTAAATGCTTAGGCAACAACAATACGGTGCTTATGAATATAATTAAAAAATATTCATAATTGATTTTAAATTCAATAAAATATATATATTTTAGATAAAAAATAATATAATCAATTTAATAGATAATTATATTGTATAATTAATTTTAAAAGTTTTCATATTTTTATACACTTTCTATTTTGATGCCATTAAATTCATATAAAATGAATAGTCCTAAAAATAAATTTAATGATATTTTATGATAGACAATATTGTATTAAATGATTTAAAAATAAAATAATATTTTAAAATGACAAGAGTGGGTTAAAATGGAATAAAATTTCATTCATGGACAACTTATGATCCAATTTTCATAGTATATGTAAATTTTTCACCCTTAAATGCCAAATAGTGTGTTAGAACATTTAATGTTAAAAACGGTTAATGTGTGGGTTAAACCAAAAGATAAGGTTCCAAATTCAAAAAAATATCTATATTTTATTGGTTACAGGTATTTAAAAAAATGTCTTAAATTTGAAATTATTTCTATTTTTTCCACTTTACAATATCATGATATATATTATACATAAATCTTTTATGTAATTCTATGTATGTCATTTCCCTCACATATAAAAGGGTACCTACTGTTATGCCTTATTCGCAATGTATGATCACTCAATATCTTCCAAAACCTACCCTAATAAATTCCTAGATTCATTAATATAATATTATTTATTTTTTCATTCCACTTTGACGGTCCAAATAATACTTAAGGTGTAATCCAAAGGAGGTCTCTCAAAGTAGATGTAATTGTCTTAACTGACTTTTTAATGTTTATTTATTCCTTTAATTCATCTAAATCAATTGTACACATACTAACATAATTATTAAAGTATCATAAATATTATAATTATTTATTATGATTATGGGAAATCCATTTTACACCACCTTTCATTCCTATGAAAAATTAAAATATCTCTCATGCATACATACGATCTACCATCTCTACATAGTAGTGCTATTCGTTTTTCATCACCATTTTATGTGGATGATTATATAGATTAAAATAATTAATATGTATTATAATTTTCACATAAATATTAATTATTAATTAAAATATATCATTTACCTTCTTACCCTTCCACCCATTACAAAATTGATAATGTCGCTCGTGTGTATGTGTGGAGAACCACCACCACGAAGCAATGTGATTCATTTTTCATGTCTCCCTTTAATGGATGAAAAAAATAGGTATATAATGAATATATATGATATTTATCTCAATATTAAAATTCTATAGATTTTGGAACAAAGATCAATATATATTTACCATAACTACTGAATCAAAACACATATGAAAAATGAAGTGGGTAACTCCCAAACTGATGATAATAAAATATTGTTACTGAAATGATGAATAAAATTTATCATAATAACATGTATGGTATTATAATTATGAATATTATTCTAGTATAGAATATAATTAAATATATATTTATTATATAGTTGGTTAAAATAACCTATGAAGCAATTCATATCAAATGTAAAAGGATTCTTAACATGATTGCCATTGATTGGGATTTATCATAACTTTATTTTTTACGTTATGACAATATTATGTGTATAATTACCAATAATTATTTTATTTTTTCTTTAAAATTATTTTATATGGATTTATATTTTTCAAATTAACTATTCATTGATTAATTTTAACATTAATGTTATGATATTTTTAGGTGTTTCTCATCTCACTTTTAATTTTGTGAGTCATATACCATATTAAACACTTGTTTATTTTTTTTACTATATATAGTTATCTATTGGTATTTTATATTAGGAATATAATTATATTAATTTTAATTAATGATTAATTTTATGATATTTATTACATGAGAGTTATGATTCAGAAGTTAAAAATAAGGTAAGGGTTTGTTTTAGAATTTCATCCTTATCCGGGGTTTTTTATGTTTATGTTTCCATTTTTGAAATTATATGATCTTTCTACCTTAATCCAAATCTATTTTATTCCGTTATTTTTTTTTAAATTATGATTTTTATTTTCAATTCCATCACTTTATGTACTCATAATTATGAAATAATGTTTTAAAGGAAACCTTATTTATTTTCAATTTTAGTTCAGAATATTTTTTTCCATTTCTATATTTTCTATAAAATAATTTCAATAATGTTTTTATTATTCTAATATGATTTATTAAATTATTTTTTACACATTTTTAAAAATTTATTAAAATATTTAGGGGGAATAATTTTTTTCTGAATGAGTAACTTTTTGCCACATTTTTTAATAGAATATTTTTTTAATGCTTACCCCATGAAAGGATTCTCTTATCGCCATAGAAATTATTTTCATTCAATTATCCCAGACATCTATCCATATTAATTTCCAAATTATATTTTTCATAATATTATATAATTTTTTATATTTTAAATAACCAAGGTCAAAATGAAAAGGGTGTTTTCCAAAACACATGTTCTTGTAATTTGAAAAATGCATTATCATCTATGTCAACATATTTTAATGAATCTTATTCTTTATTGTGGATACAATCTAACAAATATATCATCCTTATTTCATTATAGGTTCTATGATATTTTTGTGCTATTTATTAATTTGGGGAAATTTTAAAAATCTATATATTTATTAGTTAAATACGGATGACTATTGACTACTAAGGTATGATTAATATATACTGGGAAATATTGATATTTCATGTGTTGGATTTCCAATAAGAATATTTATTATTAACCCATGTTGATTATGTACTTAAGGGGTATTCATTTAATTAACATGATGAATGAATTATACATTGTAAGTAATGTGTGGGCCTAATTATAGCCCCGCAATTCATTGGTAGTTCTCATTAGAAAAATTAGACTATGTATTTGGTGCATGTCTTCTAAATTATTTTTGATGTATTTACATGAGTCCATGATAGTTTTTTTATGATTAATTATCATAAATCCTTGATTGTATGATTATCCTGGATAACATTATTCATTCCAACCTTATGAAATAATTTATTTTTGTTTGTTCAATTATTTAGGTTCATATTTAATTCATGGATTTCTCCCACTTTTATAATATTATCTATATAAAATATTTGATTATTGTTTATCTATTCTATATTATTTATGGTTTATTAATTATATGATAGATTATTATGAATTCATCCCCTTACTGATCATATTAGTGTGCCCATTTTTATTTTTTCCTTTCCCCACAATACAATGAAAGTATATGTTAATGATTTCTAGGATACACTAGAAGAAATAATTAATTTTACACTAGAAATTTATGTTTTATTCATATTTTTTAATGTAATATGAGAATAATGTATATATATAGTCTTAAAATAATGCTAATTTATTTGATACTTTAATATGTAATCTCTTGTCTCTTTTTCAATGTAATAAGTAATAATCATCTCTACATTACTAGATTTGGGGTGCTAGAGTTAGTATCAAGGGAAGTTTAGTAGGACCCTTAGGAACTAGGTTTAGGGAAAAATATATTATTTAATATAAACCAATAATAGGCTATAATGATAATTCTAAGTATTATATAATATCATGAAGCTATATTGATGAAACTTTTGTGTGGGTTTACTTGAAAATGCATCCCTTTATGGATACTATAAAGTGGTTATGGTTGTGGCCTAGATATACCAAGGGGTAACAACTATGAAGGGATGGATTGGGTATTAATTTGATCTTCACCTATACATGGTTAATGGTATTATGACTGCACACTAGGAAATATACTCTTGGGGGATATAGAAAGGTTAATTAAAATTTTCTTTATAAACCATTGTAATGAATGTGATGACAGAAGATATGGAAACCTATGATATGCCACAATGATATGGGATAAACATAAAGTGTAATGATTTGATAAGTCAATATTTGATCATATGACTAAAGGAATATATACCCCTTTTGAGGTATTATATGGTGGGAGTTTAAAATTATTAGGGATATTATTATAGAAAATTATGGGAATTAATCTATTTATTTTAGAATGTGTTTTAGTGAAAATGTTATTTATGGAAAATTTGTTTTATATTTTGTGGAAATAAGTTGAAACATATTTATAAAATTTTGTTTTAATATATTATATGATGTTATAATGAATACTTGGGATAAAAGGGTTATTTTATGTTGGTAAAAAATGTTTTATCCTAAAGATAACCAGGGTACTAAAAGGTAATTCTTTAAATTAAGTGATTAGTGTTATTTTTGATAAAGTTAACTATATTGGGAACATTATAATATTAAGGAAAATGGAATTATTTTTGGTTAAGTTGGGTTGTTTTTATAGAATGGAGGTCAATTTATCTTTTGGTAGTATATATGATTTTATTATGGTTTTACAATGAATCAGGTTATTTATGAGAAGGATTAGTATGTTTTGGAGATTATATGACATGCCATATACATTTTTGTTATATGAAATTATGATTGGTAATTTTTTGTGGATTTAAATGATACATTTATATTAGAATATTATGTGATCAAGAATTTCTAATTTTTGGATTTTAAACTTGTTCATTAATATTTTTGTTGATTTTTAACATTAGTTACATATTGAAAGATTTAAGATGAACTTTTGGATTTATTATTAAAGCTTTAGAAATTAATTTATTTTTTCCTTATATGAAGGTTTAATCATATTGGTTACTATTTTATCTTATTATTGAAAAAAAATTTAGATAGGAGGAATAATTTTTCATCAGTTTTTGGATCTTATAGTTGATTAAATGTTTATTTTATTGTTTCGGTTAAGAAAAATTCATCATGATCATTATTATAGACATTGAAGGATGAAATCATGCTTATATAATGAGAAGAAATCTAGTATGTAAATTTAATAATTTTTTTATATCCCAATATCAATGGAATTTCTCTAACTCAAGAAAAATAAAGGTTAATCCATCGAGTAATATATATAAAATAACATTATATACCAATTTAAACTATCAAAAGATCTTTTTCAAGTATGAGTATTATAGTGTTACATGCCTAATATGATTTATTTCCTTAACATAAAAATTTAAACTTTATGATAATATCTATATTTGATTTTATTAATATGATATAATATATTCATTTTAGGAAAGAAAAATTAAAATTATAAATATTAGATTCTTATAAGGATGGTATAATTTAATACCTTGAGATTATAGATTATATATTCCTTTTAAATGAACAATATGTTTTATAGTGTACACCACACACAACCTCGAGCTTAAACAAACATTGAAATAATATTATTTAAATATATATATTATAACATATTCATTCTGTAGCTGGGTATGCGTAGGAACAACTGAATTATGAAATATATGTAAAAATGATTTCCTCAATATAAATAATGAATTAAATCAAGATATTTGACATTCATCTAATTTTTTTTACTATAAAAAGTATAATAATAAATTCATTTTTTGTTTTAAATTATCTTTTATTCAAAAATGGGTTTTATTATTTTTTTATCGATATTATAATTAGTTTCTACCACTTTTATAAAAAAAGAATTTAATAAATTAATATCATTTTTGAAATAAAAAATAAAATATTTTATTATGGTTAATTTTTATAATTTTTCTAAAAAAGTTTCATTTTCAAGGTATAGTGAAAATGATGATTTTTGAAAAAAAACATTTCATTTCATTAAATCAATTAATTTAAAAGTTTTAATATATTTTGGATTTTTTAAACCATTTATTAAAGGTATGTATCATTGAAATGTATCTATATCTTTTGAAAATTCTATAATGCAATTGGAGGTGGGTTAGAGGTTTCTGAGAGTATGGAATCAAAGAAGGGACAAACTAGTTAGGATATAACCTAAAAAAGATAAACCAACTCCATCAGCTAGTTGGTAGAGCTCCAATGGCTTACCAGTATAGTTTGCATGCTCTTATATATAATTTTATATTCCACCTTCTATCCAGGGTGAAGACACTAGCTGGTTTGTTGTGTCTTCAAGTGCCTAGTGAGCCCAACATGTTTTATCAAGTTTTTTAAAAATCCAAAAATTGACTAACTTTTTCACCCTCTCAAACATCCTTAGAACCCTAGCACCCAAGGATCACTCTTCTAGAGACTTTTTTCTCTCTCATACTCTTCATTCTCATCCCTTCAATTTCGAGAGAATGTCTTGATCCCACATTTCAGTTTTTTGGTTACTATCTTGATCAGGATTAATACTATCTTCCATTACTCTATCAAAAAAATTCTTGATGTCTTGATTGGATGTATTGGTTTGGGTATGGTTAGAAGTGGATATTCTTGAGTATGTTTGAGATTGTAAGACCTTTTGGATATGGATTCTCTTCAACAGTAATATCATAATAATAAATACCATTGATCAGGGATGGTTCTAGGATTCATAGTGGTGTAATAGGACTCAGACAATGACCCTTTTCTTTGAACATTGTTGGACCTATGGTAAGCAGTCCTTATCATTAGTTTATATTTAAATGAGTTTTTAGCATGCTTTTTAGCAACTGTGTAGCCTTGTGACAGATATTCTTGATATTTTATCACATATGGATTGATTTTGTGGCCCCATGAAACTTTGTTGTTTTTTTATTGCATTTATATTTATTATGATTAGGAATCTTACTTGGAATGATGTGATGTATGATCTAACATTCTATATGTCATGTAAAATGTGATGTCTTCTACAGGTGAGTGGCCATTTTGATACATATAGACTATCCCTTTATAGGGTATGTCTCATCCATTGGTTCTAATGTACATGTTCTACCCCTTAAAATGGAATGTGTCAAAAATGTTTTTCTGTTATCCCATCTCTGGGGGACTTTTTACATGAATCATTGACTTTCTTTCTAGTATGGAGCTGAAACAGGTTTAGTTGGTCTCTAAGGACCACACATATATTTTTTTTCTTGGATTATATACTTGGTTCTTATATTTCTGTTTATTTAAATACATTTCATGCTCTATATATCTTATGGATTTATGTTATGGACCCATTAGTGGTGTCCTATAGGGTTTTATTATCACACCATATCCGGGAGTCTCGACGTGCATATATATTTCATGATTAGGGGCCTGAGTAAGGGAAAGGCCTTTGTGGTGGGAAGTTAAGAATGTTTAGTAAGAGGTTGAAAAAATTATAGGAAAGAATTTTTTATTGGATATATATTTCTATTTTCCTTAGTCACTTTTATCTCATATTTTAATCCATAACTTGTGGCAGCACTTATTTCATAGTTCTCTGTTGTGTGAATGAAATTCCCTTTTTCTATTATCTGGGTTAGTAATTTATATGTATGCTACTACTCTATTGATATAATTATTCTCTATTTATTGATTATTATTTTTATTTCTCCTATTGAAAAAACTGTTGATTACCTGATACTGAGTGAATTATCTCTCCATGAAGCCCCTCTTAGACCTTACTGGTAGTCGGAAAACTCTTGCATATGCAGTTGAATAAATGATTTTGTGGGGTGTTTCATCCAAAAATCAGTGATTCGGGTTGGGTTAGTAAAAAAATGTATTAGATAATTAGGTTTCATAACTTATTTAAATTATTTCCTTTGATTTAGTATTGGTTAGATAAGATATAAGACTGTAGGGACTTCAGAACTGGAATTGTGGTAGTTCCTGGATACAACTATATAGTATACTTTAGAGTTTCCATGAAAATGTGATTTTATGTTCTTTTTTTTATATAATCAAGATTTGATTCACCTATGGTGATGAACATCATTTTTCTATAAATATTTGTGGGATTTAGTGTTCTTTCATGATTCATTTTCTAGTCACATCAGATCATATGCCACATGGATACTTCTTACATTAGATAGAGCCTAGATAATTATATTACATATTTCAATTTATGATATATACACTTTGTGCATTATTTATTAAATTTATTTATTTTAGTATGAGTAATCCATGTTTGAGTGTATATATATGTTTATGACTAATGTTCTAGTATCATAGTCATGGCTTGTCTCCTAGGTAGTGCTTAAGGGGTTATACCTTTTTTGTGGGATTCCTATTATGTTGAACCTTGTTATAAAACCCTATGTGTCCTTGTGATCTATTTCCGATATTATTGGTTTAGCTATTTTATTTTTCTAAATTTTGGTCTGTAATTTTATTAAATGTCACCATTTAGTCAGATTATGCCACCTATTTTATAGGAAATCCTACTAAGAATTATCCCCTGGATGCTCTATCAGCTCAATCATTAGAACCAATTCATCTAGGACTCTCATGATTAGTTCCTATTCATAGAGAATTATACCACATGAGTGGGTTTACAATGGTTAATTGTACTCTTTTATTTCAACTCTAGTACACCCTGACATTTCAGGGCACTGGAGGCCCCTATGACGCAAGGGACTAGATATGATTCATTGAGAGGATATTTGATTTGATGGAGACACTAGAGGACATCATGCATCAAGCTAGTGTATGTGAGGGATTAGAAAGGAAATATTTTAAAGGATCTTTTATTCATGGAATTATTCCCTGATGTGATTGAGATAGAACGTTCTCATGTGTACATGGATATCCAACATTGAATGATGTCAGTGTTATCCAAATGGTCATGATTCATTGAGTTGATTTTCATTTATCTTCATTTGGATGGAAATAAGTATCAAAATTCAAGGAATTTATAGATCGACTTCCATACATAGCTAAAACGCCAGGAAAAGAACTTTGAAATGATGACCTATGTCTTAACTCTTAATAAGGATCTAATTATAGATAAGGGAATCTAGGAATACATAGTTTAATGAATTATTTTAGCTACAGTTGGATGGATAGATGAATTTTCTAGAATAACTACAATTTATTATTCTAGGAATAAGAAATTAAAGCCATAGGATGATCTCTAGGGTAGAGATCGAAAGTCGGAGAAGAGTAGAGGTTCTTATAATCCATCTATGGTAGATAGATCTTCTAGGTGCAATAATTTTTGGTGTAGGGGGTGTTATCTAATGGATTGTCTTATTTCTATAAATATGTATCATTGGTATAGTTAGATCAGTCATTTGAAATGGTTCTATTATAAGGAATCATAGATGAATTAAATAATGTCAGTCTATGATGAGGGTAATGTATCTTCGTAGTAGTAATTGGCCCCACAAGGGTAAGTGAATCAGAAAACTCATAAGTCTCTAGTTAATCATGGAGTGGATACTGGCAAGGTTTATATAGGTGATCTGGATCTTGATGATGGTAAATAGGGACCTTTAACAGTTTTTGTTATGGTCCTGATTTCTTATAAACTGTCATTTTATTTTATTTTATACAAGAGAATCTAATTTTTTTCATATCTTTTCAAGTGGTTACTAGGATTGATATAATAGTTAAGTACCCTTATTAGTTGTTATCTATTGATACGCCCCTACAAAAGTAAGTGGGTCATATTTATATCTATCAAGAGTGCCATACGGTGATTACTAGCATCAAGAATGTACTTAACAACACAATTATGGATATATTAGGCTTTGATTGGATCCTTGGAATGGCTTTGTTGGCCATCTACCATGCACATATCAATTGTTATCAAATATGAGTTACTTTTACATCACCTAAATGGGATAAGTTCATGTTGAACGGTGAATGGAATATCGAATCAAGAAAATTTGTACCATATCCATGATATAGAGAATTATTTTCAGCACAAGTTGATATAATTATCCTTGTAGTGGATTATATAGTGACTCCCTGCTTTTTTAGTCCTGCAATGCGATAAATCTGAGATATATTTCTATAATATTTCTTAGGGTTTCCTCGAGATGTGGGAGTTAATCTTGAGATTGAAATTTTACCCAATACATATCCTATATAGATTCCTTCGTATCAAATGGATCTAGAAAAAATTGTAATTGATCCAGGTACGGTTTTTATATCTTGAATTTAAAGGGTTAATCAAACCAAGAACTTCCCCTTGGGGTGCCCCAGTATTATTTTATAAGAATCCAGATGATAGTATTCAAATTTTTGTGGGCTAAAAATGTTGAAATAAATCACTATGAAATACATATTCCTATTTCCAATGATTAATTAGTTTTTTGATCATTTTGGGGAATTTGATATTTTTTCAAGGATTTCACTTCATTCTGACTACCATTTTATTCATGTTAAAGAGGAAGACATAACTACGACATAGTTTTAGATTATATATAGGTTTTATGAATATCTCATTATGCCTTATAGAATAAATAATTATTTGTAAATGTTTACACCTCTCTTGGACAAGATCTTTCACTCATATTTGGACTCCTTCATTGTTGTGTTCATTGATACTATAAGGCCCGTAAATTTCGTGGAATTTTTTTTCTTAAATTCTTTTGAATTTTACAAGTACGAAGTTTCTGACGGAACCTGATTCTGAGTCCCAATGTGGCCGGACTAATTTTCTAAAGTTTTGCTCGGGTACGTTCAGTGAACGAACGAGTGGGTTTTTCTATCTTTTGAAGCGGTGCTCGGATTAAAAATTCGAGGGCACCGATGAACTCGCAGTTCTGGTATTTTCTTAAGGGGACCTTTACCGCAGTTGCGTTTTGTGTGGGTTGAAAGTTAATTTGTTGGGGTTTATACCTAAAATTAAATAAAATTTGGTGGTGCACAAATTTTATTTTGTGAGTTGGGGCCCACACGAGCCCCAACCATTTAACTCCCATTAATTCTCTGTCGTTTACTTTGACAACTCCACGCATTTATTATGGTGGAGCCTTCCCACCTCCCTCTTCGCAATTAATTGTTCCAAATATGATAATTAATGTCAGTGTTAATTTAATTGGCACCGCGTTGGAATTAATAAGAATTGCATAATAATTAAATTAATTAGAGAGCCGCTTTTTCTTTGGTTGGAAAATCTCTTTGGGAAAGGGCTCTGGAGAATTAAGTAGATGAGATCCTTCATCGACGAAGAACACTGTTCTTCAACGAAGAATATCCCCAGCGAAGAACGCGAAAAACTTCTTCCAACAATGCATCTTCCTCAGATGCACCTCGACATCAAGGAGCCTATGTTGCCTACGACAGCAACCATTCCACCATATATGATGGAACGACACCATTCTTCCACGAATCCTATCTACAGCGACGCTCGTCTTCCATGGATCGACGAAGTATGACAACAACTTCGAGGTATGGGGAATTTTTTGTGTGTTTCATATACGTGATTATTACTCTTGAATAAGGCGTTTAAATTGTTGGGAGATGATTTGAACCACTAACACGGTGGGTACGGACTAACGAACAAGTCCGGACACACCAATATTTTGTTCTTGATGTGTGGGGTGTTTCGCGATGACAAAACGGGATCGCAACGGCGATTGGGGGCCTTCGCAGGGATGTACGTATCCCAAGACAACTGCTGGCGCAGTCGGAAGCAAAAACGGACTACTGAAATGACTCTAGTGGCCCGCGGAAGACCCCCGTGGCGCGGGTCGCCGGCGCGGCAGTGCCCCGTCGCGCCGTCGGTAGGAGCTCACCGCGGCATCGGCTGCGGCGGCGAGGGGAGGATCGTGCAGCCTTGCGGGATCCTAGGGAAACAGCAGCACCATCCTAGCGTCGCATTCGCCGAACACAGGGTCACCCCCCCCCCCACTCGGCCAACTGGCCAAGCCAGCGCACCCCCCCCCCCTGGCCGGACTGGGGCGGGTCACGCGGACTGTTCCGTGCCAGACCCGGGTCTGGTCGACCTGGTTCGGGCTGACCCAAGGGGGGTTGGGCCGAGTCAGGTCGGGCCCAGACCCCCCCCACTTCAGACCGTTTTCGGTCATTCCCCCGTAACTTGAGCTACGGGCCTCCGATTGATGCACCATCAGTTGTGTGGGAACCCTTGTATCGAGAAGATCATTTTGTTATATTAAACGCAAGGTTTCGGTGAAATTTCTGTATGTCTAGGTTGGTTCGGACCCGAAGCCAACCGGGCCCTTGAAGCGGAAATGCTTATAACTTAAGGACTCAACGTCTGATTGACGTGTCTCCAACTATGTTGGAATCATCTTGAAGAGACGGTCATTTTTTCATACCCCACATGAGGTTTGGACGTAGCTGGAGTACAGTCAGGTTGGTTTTAGCTTAAAAACCAATCGGTCCCCTAGAACGGAAAAGCCAATAACTCTCAGACCAGGCGTCCGATTGACGCACCGTCTATCGCGTTGGATTTCTTTTGACGAGACAGAACATCGGGATACATCAACTCTGGTCTTTGTGATATCTGATGTATCAACCCCCCTTGGATTGAGGAGCGGACCCTCCTGGAATCGAGCGTGCTGTGTGCGAGAACCCTAGAGTTGGCTGCGACTGCGACGTTGACGACTGTACATGGATCCTTCGTGGGTTCGGCAGCGAGGATGACTGTACTTGGATCCTCCGTGGGTTCAGCAGTGATGACGACTATACTGGGATCCTCTGTGGGTTCGACAGTGATGACTACTATTCTTGTATCCTACGTGGGTCTGGCAGTATTGACCTCTGTACTTGTATCCTGAGTGAGTACGGCAGAGTAGCTGGTCTTGTATCCTATGTGGGTCTGACCGCTTTGCTGGTCTTATATCCTATGTGGGTCTGACAGCTTAGTTGAATCAGTGGATACATTTGATCATCTCTATCGCTATACAAAAGTTGTATACCTGTGTGAGATGATTCTTGACTTTCAATCATTATCATCGATGTGATTGACTTCTTTCCAGTGTGGAATGGGTTATACTTGGGCTCGGAAGCTGGAGCCGAACTGTGATTGATAACTTAGGTATATATATGGGCATACACCTAAGTAGAGTTGGTTGATACTTCGTGAGTGTATCTTTTATTTGTGGTTTATAATTTGTGGATTCTGGGAGACCTTCGGGGGTATCGGGGTCCCTACTTAGTATCGTATACTCACCCCTGCATGGGCTTGGCCACACTACGTTGTGTTGGATGCAGATGATGGACAGCACTGATCATGGGGGAGACTTGTTGATCTGGACGGTACCTGGAGGTGGACCACCTAGTAAGGCATGCGTAGAGCGAATAGATGGACCCGAGGTGCTGAGGAGGCCATCTATACACACCTTTCAGGTGGGATTCCCAGAGGATGACTTAGTGGTTGCCGAATTACTTTACTACTGTTGTACTTCCCCTTTCCAGTTGTATTGTACTTTTAGTTGGGTTTGTATACTGTCACATTTACTCTTCAGCACTTACTTTTGTACTCAGTTTTACTTAGTGCTTGCTTCATTTGTGTACTCTTTTGTGTTCTTTAATTATATAAAAGGTAATGCCTTCCCTTTTATTAGGATTTACGCCTTTGGTTCTAGTCTCCAGCCCCTGACCTATGGAATGCGGGCTTGGGGTAGTCATGTCACGGGCCCTGAGGATGGGTCGTGAAAAATTGGTATCAGAGGGAGGTTCTACCACATAACTCATGTCTCTGATAATCTTCTTCTCTATGAAGCAATAGTGTTTAGATTATTGAGTGTGGTTTTTAGTCTGGGGAGTCTAGTGTTGGTGCGGCGGCCGACGTATCCATACACCAGGACCCTGACATCTAATTTCTGACTTAGTGCATGAATACACTGATTGCGTGTGTGTTTCCCTTGAAATTTTTTCTTTGCGATTATTTTGTGTCAGCTCACCAGGTATACTGTTTGACCACGGCGCACCTGTTTCTTTTCAGGATGGCCCCACGAAGGCGGCTAGCCAGGGTTCCTAGTTATGTGCGAGATGGCAGCCCATCGAGCGATGAGGCCTCAGTACAGGGCCCCTTCACAGTAGAGGCACTAGCGGTACCACTACCTGCTGAGCCACTGATGCTACCAGCCCCAGCGGCTGAGAGTGCATGCCACCTGAGTGCGTTGCACGAGTTTCAGCGATAGAGGTCGCCCAGGTTCCGCGGAGAGACAGACCCTCATGCAGCCGAGGATTGGCTGGAGGCTATTGTCAGAGTGTTCAGATTTGTAGGGACACCAGCTGACCTTATGGTGATCCTTTCCATGAGTCTACTACACGCGGCAGTAGGTAGATGGTGGATCCTGATGCTCTAGGTGCACGACGAGGCATCTCTACTTTGGACGGACTTCGAGAGCCTCTTCTGCTCGGAGTTTATTCCAGCCACCCTTTGTGCAGTGCGCATCCAGGAGTTACTACATCTACGGAAGGGAACTATGACAGTGGCTCAGTACTTGGCGAGGTAAACTTACCTCTCACACTACTCCACGAACATGTTATGGGACCTGTTATTCAGGGCCCAAACCTTCAAGCAGGGACTGAGACACGATATCAAAGCTTCAATGATTCCCCCCAGCATCCTGACGCAGGTAGGGGTGCTGGAGCGAGCCCTTTTAGTGGAGAGCTTTCTTACTGAGCAACTACCAGCAGAAAGACCCACTGCAGGATGACACAGAATAGAGTCTTCCGTAGCCGGAAGTCAACAGATGTCGTAGGGGTCCAAGCGGGATAGGCCATATGGTGGAATAACTTAGGATAAATGATCGGTTGTGTGGGTCACCCGAAACAGAGCCAGCCTTACGAGGAGCAGATAGTTCTATGCATGTGGTGGGCAGGGCCACATGGCTCGTGACTTCCCAACCCTCCATGCAGATGAGCAACAGACAGTGGAGGGACCTCCCAGGCAGAGGAAGAGGTTCGACCGTGGTAGTCCGCAGGGTGCAAGAGGACGAGGCAGAGGAGCTGGCCGAGCAGCGGGTGGTGGATGACGCTTCGAGGCTCTACCACCACAACCCCCAGGAGGTCCACCCCGACCACAGGGAGCTGGCGGGCAGAGGCAGGCTCCGCTCTAGGCAGCGAAGGCTTACGACCACGGCACACCTGAGATGATTCGAGGTATTATCTGTGTATACTCCACCCTTTTTGCAGTTCTTATAGACCCAGGTGTGAGTCATTATTTTATTTCTGCTGCCTTTGTTCGGAGCTCGGAGATTCCGATGGAGTCGTTGGCTCAATCCTTATGGCTAGAGACTCCTACGGGAGCAGACTCGACGATTACGCATTGGTGACGGCAGTGTGAGCTTACTCTAGGAGGCAAGAGCTTCAGCTAGGATCTTCTTGTAGCGGCCTCGAGGCCTTACGACGTCATCTTGGGTATGGACTGGTTATCTATAGTCCATGCTCAGATAGACTGTATTAGGCGCAATGTGTGGTGTGTCCGCACAGATGGGACCAGGTTTACCTTCACCGGAGAGAAGGGAGCTTTTGCAGCGTAGGATGGACTTGCGCAGAAGAGAGGGCAGCCAATCACACATCAGTTGGCTAGTCTCATCCTCGGAGAAGTTTATTTGCAGAGTCCGAGTTTTCCTGTTGTGGTGGATCAGTATGTGGATGTTTTCCCTGACGGCGTTCCAGTACTACCTCCTTGAAGATAGGTAGACTTCTACATAGACCTGTACCCCAGGACAACACCGATATCTACTCCAACATATAGGATGGCCCCCGCCGAGCTTCGTGAGCTGCGGGTACAGCTGGAGGACATACAGGGAAAGGGATTCATCCAACCCATTGTTTCACCCTGGGCTTCTCCGATTTTGTTCGCCAAGAATGTGGATGGGAGCTTGCGACTGTGTGTCGACTACTGTCGCCTGAATTAGGTGACCGTAAGGAACAAGTACCCACTTCTGAGGATTGATGATCTCTTCGATCAGCTCAAGGGAGCACGATGGTTCTCAAAGATGGACCCAGGTCAGGCTATCACTAGATCAGTGTTCGAGATGAGGATGTGCAGAAGGCGGCCTTCAGGTGTCGGTATGGCCACTACGAGTTCTTGGTTATGCCCTACAGCGTGAACAATGCTCCAGAAGTGTTCATGAGTCTCATGAACAGGATCTTCCAGCCTTACCTCGACCGGTTTGTCATAGTATTCATTGAAAACATACTGGCTTACTCAACTACTGTGGAGGAGCATGACTAGAACTTGAGGAGTTTCCTAGGTCTCGCCGGGTACTATCGGATATTTGTGCCAGACTTCTCCAGAGTTGCAGCACTGCTTAAAGCTTTGATGAAGAATGTGAAACCCTTTGTCTGGTCAGACAGATGTCAGCAGATCTTTCAGAAGCTGAGGCGGAGATTGACCAGTGCGCCCATCTTGAGGCTACCGGAGGAGGGCGTTGGGTATGTGGTTTACTGCGACACATCAGGGACCGGACTCGGGTGTGTCCTGATGCAGGAGTGAGCAGTGATCGCTTACGGTTCACGGTAGTTAAGGCAGCATGAGCAGAACTATGTTACCCATTACCTGGAGTTAAAAGTAGTGGTATTCTCCCTGAAGATGTGGCTACACTATCTGATGGGAGAGCGCTTTACAGTCTACTCTTACCAGCAGAATCTCAGGTATATCTTCTCCCAAAAGGACCTGAACCTAAGACAGCGGCAATGGCTTGAGTTCCTCTAGGACTATGACTTTGAGATAGTCTATACTCCTAGGAAGGGGAACGTTGTGGATGATGCTCTCAGCAGGATATCGGGCATTCAGCTGCTTGGAGAGGTGACAGAGTAGTT
The DNA here is from genome assembly GCA_963277665.1 of Viscum album. Taxonomy (NCBI): domain Eukaryota; kingdom Viridiplantae; phylum Streptophyta; class Magnoliopsida; order Santalales; family Viscaceae; genus Viscum; species Viscum album. Next base: position 1,934,635,303 of record OY728152.1, read on the forward strand.
AGCCGCTTTGCAGATATCCTTTGTGGATAGAGATAGAGTAGCCTTTCTACAGTCTCTCACAGTCACTCCTCCACTACTTCAACGGGTCAGAGAGGCACAGCATGGGGACATTGATTGTGAGGCGCGATGTGCTCAGATATCCTCAGGGCTAGCACCCGATGGATTTTCTGAAGGCAGGGAGCACATCATCCTCTTCAGGGGACATACCATGGTACCAGTTGCACTGAAGGAGGAGGTGCTGAGGTAGTTCCACACTTCCCCACTAGCGGTACACCCAGGAGTAGCGAAGATGTATCAGGACCTCAGATGACAGCACTGGTGGCTAGGTATGAAGAAGGCAGTAGCGGAGTTCGTTTCACGATTCCTCACTTTTCAGCAAGTGAAGGCGGAGCTCTAGGTACCAGTAGGCTTGGTACAACCCTTAGAGGTCCTGGAGTGGAAGTGGGATGGGATATCCATGGATTTCGTGATGGGGCTTCCACATACATCCAGGGGTCATGAATCTATCTGGGTGATTGTCGACCGACTCAAAAAGTCATCCCACTTCCTACCGATCAGGGAGCAGGGCTCAGTAGAGAACTTGGGACGCCTCTACATTCAGGAGATCGTGCAGCTCCATGGTGTTCCTTCGATGATCGTATCCGATCAAGAAGATCGCTTTACTTCCCAGCTTTGGAAGGGGTTACATGAGGCTTTTGGGATGCAGCTATGCCTGAGCACTACCTTTCATCCTCAGACGGATGGCCAGACGGAGAGGACTATTCATACACTTGAGGACATGCTCCGTGCATGTGTCCTTGACTTTTTTCGCAGTTGGGAGGATCACCAACCCTTGGTGGAGTTCGCGTACAACAACAGCTACCACTTCACCATCGGGATGGCACCATATGAGTCATTGTACGTCCAACCATGTAGATCACCTCTGTGCTAGGCTGGCCCTGGGGAGTTAGCACTTGTAGGACCAGAGATGGTCCAAGATACGATGGAGAAGGTGCAGGTCATCCAAGAGCGGATGAGGACTGCACAGAGCAGACATAAGTCTTATGCTGATAGGAGACAAAGACAACTGGAGTTCAAGGATGGCGACCATGTTTTCTTACGGGTCTCACCTTGACATGGTTTACAGACATTTGTCCGGGGTGGCAATTTATCTCTGCGCTTCATCAGGCCTTTCCAGGTCCTCGGTAGAGTAGGTGAGGTGGCTTACCGCCTGGCCCTTCCACCTCAGTTGCACCGTGTGCATGACGTCTTCCACGTATCTCAGCTGAGGAGATACGTGAACAACCTGACCCACATCATCGATCACGGGGAGATGGACATCGACGACGGGGTGACATTCACAGAGGTTCTGGTGGAGATTGAGGATCAATAGGATCTGTTCCTTCATGGGTGTTCGATTCCTCTAGTGCACGTTCGCTAGCATCCCAGGACCCTTCAGGAGAGCATATGGGAGCGGGAGGATCAGATGTGTGCTCATTACCCCTTTTTGTTTCCCTAGTATATGTTGTAGCTTTACGGGGATGTAAATCCCTGAGGTAAGAGTAATGTAAAGACCCGTAAATTTCAAGGAAATTTTTTTTATTAAATTCTTTGAATTTTACGAGTACGCAGTTTCTGACGGAACCTGATTTTGAGGCCCGGTGTGCCCGAAATAATTTTCTAAAGTTTAGGTCAGGTACGTTCAGTGAACAAACGAGCGGGTTTTTTTATCTTTTGAAGCGGTGCTCAGATTTGAAATCTGAGAGCACCGATGAACTCGCAGCACCGGTATTTTCTTAAGGGTACCTTTACCACAGATGTATTTTTTGAGGGTTGAAAGTTAATTTTTGGGGTTTATACCTAAAATTAAATAAAATTTGGTGGTGTAAAAATTTTATTTTCTGAGGTGGGGCCCACACGAGCCCCAACCATTTAACTCCTATTAATTCCCTCAAGTTTAATATGACAACTCCGTGAATTTATTATGGTGGAGCCTTCCCACCTCCCTCTTCCCAATTAATTGTGCCAAATCTGATAATTAATGTCAGCGTTAATTTAATTGGAACTGCGTTGTAATTAATAAGAATTGCATAACAATACTATTAATTGGAGAGTCCCTTTTTCTTTGGTTGGAAAATCTCTTTGGGAAAGGGCTCTGGAGAATTAAGCAGAGGATATCCTTCATCGACGATGAACACTGTTCTTCAACGAAGAACATCCCCAGTGAAGAACGCGAAGAACTTCTTCTAACGACGCATCTTCCTCGGATGCACCTCGATGTCAAGGATCCTACGTCACCTAAGACAGCGGCCCTTTTCCAGCGTTGACGGAACTACACCGTTCTTCCGTGATGACCATCTACTACAACGCTCATGTCACGACCCGTCCTCGGGACCCGTGCCGTGACTACCCCAAGCCCGCCTTCCATAGGTCAGGGGCTGGCGATTAGCACCAAAGGCGTAAACCCCAATATAAGGGAAGGCATTGCCTTTATGTAAGAAAACAAAACACCATAGAGTATGCAAGCAGAAGTAAACACTAAGTAAACTCAGTACAATAGTAAGTGCTGGAAAGTAAATGGGCCAGTATACAAACCCAACTGAAAGTAAAGTACAACTGAAAAAGAGAGTACAACAGCAAAAAAGTAAAGCAACAACACTGAGCCGTCCTCTGGAAATCCCACCTGAAGGGTGGGTACATGTAGTCTCCTCAGCTCCTTGGCTCCAGCTGTCTGCTCCGTTTACGTCTCGTCCAGTGATCCACCTCTAGGTATCGTCCAGCTCCACGAGCTCCTACCTCAATCAGCGCTGTCTGTCATCTACATCCAACACAACGTAGTGCGGGCATAGCCCATGCAGGGGTGGGTATACGCTGCTCATTAGGGACCCCGAGACCCCCGAAGGTCTCCCAGAATCCACGAAAGATAAACCGCAAAGGAATAATACAATCTCGAAGTAACAACCAACTCTACTTAGGTATATGCCCATACATATACCTAAGTCATCAATTCCAGTTAGACTCCATCATCTGATCCCAAGTTCGATCTAGTCCACACAGGATTGTACAAATCATTCCACACAGGAAAGCACAACCCAATCCACACAGGAAAGCAAGTCAATCATATCGAAGATATTGATTGAAAGTCAAGACTCAACTCACACGGGTATACTTCTTCATAAGAAGATAGAGATGATCAGATGTAGCCACAGATTCATCAAAGATGTTGGACCCACACAGGATACAAGACCAGATAAGCTGTTAGACCCACAAAGGATACAAGACCAGCTACTCTGCCGGACCCACATAGGATACAAGTACAGATTCAAATACTGTCGAACCCACATAGGATAAAAGAAAAGTAGTCAAGTACTGCCAGACCCACACAAGTTACAAGAATAGAAATCATTGCCGTCAAACCCATAGAGTATTTCAGTACGGTCGTCGTCGCTGTCGAACACACGGAGGATCCCAGTACAGTCGTCGTCATCGTCACAGTCACAGCCAGCTCTAGGGTTTCCGCACACAGCATGCTCGATTCCGGGAGGGTCCACTCCACGAGCCAAGGGGGGTAGATACATCAACTGACATGAAGTCCGGAGTTGACGTATCTCAAAGTTCTGTCTCATCAAAAGGAACTCAACGTGACAGATGGTGCGTCAATCGGATGCCCGGTCTGAGAGTTATTGTCTTTTTCGTCCCAGGGGCCCGGTTGGTTTTTAAGTCAAAACCAACTCGACCGTACTCCAAATGTATCCAAACCTCGAGCAGAGTAATCCAAAAGAATCTTCTCACTAAGAGAAATCCAACAAAGTCGACGGCATGTCAATTGGACGTCCGGAGCTCAAGTTATAAGCGTTTCCGCTCCGAAGGCCCGGTTGGTTTAGTGTTCGAACCAACCCGGTCGTACCCAAAGTTCTCAGAAACCTTGAGTGTAATATACCGAAACAACCTTCTTGATCCAAGGATAGTTACGCAACTCATGGTGCATCGATCAGAGGTCTGTAGCCCATGTTATGGGCGTTTGAATATATCTATCTGAAAACATGGTGTTTGGGCCTGGTCTGACCCGGCCCAATACCTCCTGGGTCGGCCAGAACAGGGTCAACCCAACCCGGGTTCGGGTCCGACCCGGTTGGGCACGTCCCGGCCCTACTGGCGCGGCCTGGCCCATCGCGGAGATCCGGCCCGGCCCGGAGCGGGCAGTCCAGCCCGACGCGGGCGGTCCGGCCTGGTGCGGCCGGTCCGGTCCCGTGCGGGCGTCTGCTCACCGAGTGGACGCAGAAGGGGGGGGGGGCGCTGCCCCCCTTTCTTTTGAAACAGCGGATCCACGGGGGTCCCCCCTTGCAGCACTGGCCGGGGTTTCAAACCCCTGGTTTCTTCGGGTAATGGTTGGTCGTTGTTACTGCCGTGAGACCAGCTGGTCCAGCCTCCCTGTCCGTCGGCGGCCGGCTGAGTCCGGCCGCCTCCCTGGTGAACCATCGCGGCCCCTTTGACACTCTGGCGCGGCGTGACAGCTCCGCGCTCCTCCGCCGCGGCCCGCTCTGGCTGTGGTTCTCTCATCCCCGCGCGGTGTTGTTACACCGTGCCGCCTCCATTCCAATCCATAACGAAGTACAACAACAAAGGAGAGGAGGGTCAGCTGTGTTTGTGTGGTCTGACCTCCTCCCGTTAATTCTATAACAAGCGGCTAATTATTTAACAATGAACACCAGAAAAAATCATGAACATAAAAAAACCCCTACCTCGAAGAAGTTGTCGAACGATGATCGTCGCGGGAGAACAGCATCGCGAGATGAAGCTCCGTATATGTTGATGGAGAACGTCCGAGGAAGAGTGGTGTCTCCCTTCCTTTGATGTGAGAAGAATAATGAAGGAAGGTGCGTCATCGCCCTTCAGGAATGGTGTCACACATCGGCTATGGAGAGGAGAAGAGACAGCACGTCGATCTCTCCTTTCAGTGATGACGTTTTTCATCGAAGTCTTAGTGTTCTTCGTGTTCTCCAATGAAGAATATGAAGATCCTCAAGGCTTTGAGTATCCTCTCCCAAAATCCCCACACAACTAAACAACCCCAAATAAAATAAGGAAGGCTTATTTTATTAACACATGCCAAGCATTTTCAAAACTTCAAAAACTCAAACTCAAAATTAAATTCATTGAACAACTTTAATAAATCAATTTAATTTGAGGGTTGACATGGAATAAAGAGGGGGAGTGGGTGAATTACATAATAAAAGGGGGTTTTCCAAAATTAAGAGGGGGTTTAGGGAAAATGAAGGGGTGGGAATTGTGTGGGCCCCACATCACTAATATCTTATCAAGTGGAGTTAGGATGTTGTGGGTCCCACCCCAACTTCCACACAAAGGTTATAATTACTTAGAATACAAATAAAATTGTAGCACAAATTTTATTTCACTCTTCAGTTAACCCATTTATTTAACAACACCTCCCGAGAAAACGCAACTCCAGAAAAGATCTTCTTAAGCAATTACCGGCACTGCGGTTTCATTAGTGCCCACAGATTTCGATTCCGAGCACTGGTTCAAATGTTAGGAAAACTCTCTCGTTCGTTCACTGAATGTACTCGAGCTCAACTTCAGAAATTGATTCTGGGCACACCGGGCCTCGGAATCAGGTGCCGTCAGAAACTACGTACTCGTAAAATCCCAAAGAAATTAAGAAAAAAATCCTTGAAATTTACGGGTCTTTACATTACTCCCACCTCAGGGATTTACGTCCCCGTAAAGATATATGTCAAACTAGGGGAACAAATGAGGGTACTGTGCATGCATCTGAGCCTCCCTCTCCCAAGTGCTCTCCTGGAGGTTCCCGTGCTTCCACCTGATGTGCACTAGAGGAATCGACCTCCCACGTAAGACCCTCTCATGTCGATCCTCGATCTCCACTAGGACCTCCGCAAAAGTCACCCTGTCATCAATGTTCAGCTCCCCATGGTCCATGATATGTGTCGGGTCGTGCACGTATCTCCTCAACTGAGATACGTGGAAGACGTCGTGCACCCGGTGCAACTGAGGTGGTAGATCCAGGCGATAAGCCCCCTCGCCTATCCAGCTAAGAACCTGGAATGGTCCTATGAAGCATGGAGATAACTTTCCACCCCATCCAAATCTACGTAATCCACATCGAGGTGAGACCCACAAGAAAACGTAGTCGCCATCCTTGAACTCTAGTGGTATCCACCTCCTGTCAGCATAAGACTTATGTCGGCTCTGAGCTATCCTCATCCGCTCCTAGATGACCTATACATTCTCTGTCATGGCTTGGACCATCTCTAGTCCCACTAGTGCTAACTCTCCAGGGTCTGTCCAGCACAGAGGTGATCTGCAAGGTCAGTCATACAGTGCCTCATATGGTGTCATCCCGATGGTGGAGTCGTAGCTGTTGTTATACGCAAACTCCAACAAGGGCAGGGTATCCTCCCAACTGTGACCAAAGTCGAGGACACATGCACAGAGCATGTCCTCGAGGGTCTGAATGGTCCTCTCCGTCTGACCATCCGTCTGAGTGTGAAAGGCGGTGCTCAGGCATAGCTGCATCCCTAATGTCTCCTACAACCCCTTCCAAAGCCTGGAAGTAAAGCGAGCATCTCAATCGAAGATGATAGATGATGGAACACCATGAAGCCGTACAGTCTCTTGAATGTAGAGGCATCCCAATCTCTCCACTAAGCCCTACTCTATGATGGGTAGAAAGTGGGCCGACTTGGTGAGTCAGTCGACAATCACCCAAATGGAGTCATGACCTATGGAAGTACGTGGAAGTCCAGTCATGAAATCCATAGATATCCAATCCCACATCCACTCCGGGACATCTAAGGGTTGTACCAATCCTGATGGTACCTGATGCTCCGCCTTTACCTGCTGGCAGGTGAGACATCGAGAAATGAACTCTACCACAGCCTTCTTCATACCCGGCCACCAGTGCTGTTGTCTGAGATCCTGGTACATCTTCGCCACTCCTGGATGGACCGCTAAAGGGGAAGTGTGAAACTCTCACAAAACCTCTTCCTGTAAAGCAGATGGTACCATGGTATGTCCTATAAAAAGGATGACGTGCTCTTCTCCTATAGAAAATCCATCAGGTGCCTGTCCTGAGGATATCTGTGCATGCTGAGTCTCACATTCAATGTCCCCATGTTGTGCCTCTCTAACCCGCTGAAGAAGTGGAGGTGTGACTATGAGCGACTGTATAAAGTTTTCCCCCTCACTATCCACGAAGGATATCTACAAAGAGTCTAGCTGCTCTGTCGCCTCTCTAAGTAGCTGAATGCTCGTCCTCCTGCTGAGAGAATCGGCTACTACGTTCACCTTTCCAAGAGTATAGACTATCTCAATTTCATAGTCCTAGAGGAACTCAAGCCATCACCGATGTCTCAGGTTCAGTTCCTTCTACGAGAAGATGTACCTGAGACTCTGGTGGTCAGAATAGACTATAAAGCGCTTTCCCATCAGATAGTGCCACCACATCTTCAGAGCGAAGACCACTACTGCTAACTCCAGGTCATTAGTAGCATAGTTCTGCTCATGTTGCCTCAACTGTCATGATCCATAGGTGATCACTGCCCACTCCTACATCAAGACACACCCGAGTCTGGTCCCTGATGCATCGCAATAGACTACGTATCCTACTCCCTCCTCAAGTAGCCTCAAGATGGGCGTACTGGTCAATCTCTGTCTCAGCTTCTGGAAACTCTGCTGACATCTGTCTGACCACACGAAGGGTTTACCCTTCTTCTTAAAAGTTGTAAGCGGTGCTGCAACTCTAGATAAGCCTGGAACAAATCTTCGGTAGTACCCAACCAGACCTAAGAAACTCCACACCTCCGTCACACTCCTAGGTGGCTCCAAATCTAGCACTTCCTCGATCTTCACAGGATCCACCGCAACTCCCACGTCAAAGATGGCGTGTCCCAAGAAGTGGACCTCACGTATCCAGAACTAACACTTTGAGAGCTTTCCATAAAGCTGCTGCTCTCAGAGTGTGTCCAGTACAACCCACAAGTGGTAGGTGTGCTCCTCCTCAGTAGTCAAGTAAATCAATATTTCTTCGATTAAGCCTACGAAAAATCGGTCGAGGTAAGGCTGAAAGATCCTGTTCATGAGACTCATGAACACCGATAGAGCATTGGTTACGACAAAAGGAATAACCAAGAACTCATAGTGGCCACACCAACATCTAAAGGCCATCTTCTCGAACTCTGAGATGATGATAGCCTAACCTGAGGTCTATCTTTGAGAACCATCATGCTCCCTTGAGCTGATCAAAGAGGTCATCAATCCTTGGAAGCAGATACTTGTTCCACACGGTCACCTGGTTCAGGCGTCGGTAATTGACACACTCTCGCAAGCTCTCGTCCGCCTTTTTGGCGAACAAAATCGGGGAAGCCCAGGGTGAAACACTAGGTCGGATGAATCTCTTGTCCTGCAAGTCCTCCACCTGTACCCGTAGCTCTCAAAGCTCAGCGGGAGCCATCCGATATGCTGGAGTAGATATCGAAGTCGTCCTAGGGTACAGTTCAATATAGAATTCTACCTCTCCGCGAGGAGGTAGTCCTGGAACATCATTAGGAAAAATTTTCGCATATTGATCCACCACAACAAGAAAACTCAGAATCCGCACGTAAACTACTACTAGGATGAGGCTAGCCAACTGATGAGTGTTCGGATGTCCTCTCCTCTGCGTGAGTCCATCCTGTGCTGCAAAGGCTTCTTTCTTGCCGGTGAAGGTGAACCTTCTCCCATCGGTGCGAACACACTGCACCTTGCGCCTGATACAGTCGATCTGGACATGGACTGTAGATAACCAATCCATGCTCAAAATGACATCGTAAGGCCTCGACGCCGCTACAAGAAGATCACAGTCGAAGCTCTCGCCTCCTAGAGTAAGCTCACACTGCCAGAACTAGTGTGTAATCGTCGAGTATACTCCTGTAGGAGTCTCTAGCTATAAGAATCGATCCAATGGCTCCGTCGGAATCTCCGAGATCCGAACAAGGGCAGTGGAAATGAAAGAATGACTCACTCCTATGTTTATAAGAACTGCAGCAAGGGTGAAGTAGACACAGATAGTACCTCGAATCATCTCTAGTGAGCCATGGTCGTAGGCCTATGCTGCCTGAAGTTGAGCCTGCCTCTACACGCTAGCTCCCTGTGGTCGGGGTGGACCTCCTGGTGGTGGTGGTGGTAGAGCCTCAAAGCATCGCCCACCACCTGCTGCTAGGCTAGCTCCTCTGCCTCGTCCTCCTGCTCCCTGCGGACCGCCACAGTCGAACCTCTACCTCTGCCTGGGTGGTCCCTCAACCGTCTGATGCTCCTTTGCATGGCGGATCGGGCAGTCACGAGCCATGTGGCCATGCCCGCCGTATGCATAGCATTGTCTGCTCCTCGAAAGGTTAGCTCTACTGTGTGCGCCCCGCACCTCTGAGCCAGTATCCTGAGGTCGTACGCCTGATGGTCTGGTCTGCTTGGACCCCTGTGACATCCTTCGACTGCTAGCTACAGAAGACTCAGCTACATGCCGCCCTGCGGTATGTCTCGCTGCTGGTGTAGGCTCAGCAAGAAATCTCTCTACGAGAAGGGCTTGCTCCAGTACTCCTACCTGCATCATAATACTGAGGGAGATACTCAAGGTCCTTATCTCATGCCTCAGTACCTTCTCAAAGGTCCGGGCCTGTAAGAATGGGTCTCGTACCATGTCTGTGGAATAGCGCGAGAGATCGGTAAATCTCACTGAGTATTGGGCTACCGTCATGCATCCATGCAGCAGTTGTAGTAGCTCCTAAATGTGCACCGTACGGAGGGTGGATGGGACGAACTCTGAGAAAAAGAGGCTCTCGAAGTCCGACCAAAGGAGAGATGCCTCATCATTCACCTGGAGCATCAGGATCCACCATCTACCTGTTGCCGCATGCAGGAGACTCGCTGCAAGGATCACCATGAGGTCAGCTGGTGTCCCTACTAACCTGAAAACTCGAACTACAGCCTCCAGCCAATCCCCGACTGCCTGAGGGTCCGTCTCCCCACGAAACCTAGGCAGTCTCTAATGCTGAAACTTGTGCAGTGCACTAAGGCGATGTGCACTCCCAGTGGCTAGGGCTGGTGGCATCGGTGGCTCGGCTAGTAGAGGAACCGCTGGTGCCTCTGCTGTAATAGGGCCCTGCACCGAGGCCTTGTCGCTCGGTGGGTTGTCGTCTCGCGTAAAGCTCGGAACCCTAGCTGGATGTCGTCGTGGGGCCATCCTGAGAAGAGACAGGTGTTCCATGGTCAAAACAGTATACCTGGTGAGCTGACACAATGTAATCACAAAGAAAACTTTTGAAACACACATGCAATCAGTGTTTTCGTTCACTGAGTCGGAAATCAGAAATCAGGGTCCTGGTGTATGGATATGCCGGCCACCACACCAACACTGGACTCCCTGGACTGATAACCACACTCAATACCCTTAACACTATTGCTTCACATAGAATAAATATCATAGTCCTGAGTTCTGCGGTAGAACGGAACTCCTCTGATACCAATTTGTCACGACCCGTCCTGGGGACCCGTGTCGTGACTACCCCAAGCTCGCCTTTCATAGGCCAGGGGCTGGCGACTAGCACCAAAGGCGTAAACCCCGATATAAGGGAAGACATTGCCTTTATGTAAAAAAACAAAACACCACATAGTATGCAAGCAGAAGTAAACACTAAGTAAACTGATTACAATAGTAAGTGCTGGAAAGTAAATGGGCCAGTATAAAAACCCAACTGAAAGTAAAGTACAACTGAAAAGAGAGTACAGTAGCAGAAAAGTAAAGCAGCAACACCGAGTCGTCCTCTAGAAATCCCACCTGAAGGGTGGGTTTAGATAGCCTCCTCAGCTCCTCGGCTCCAGTCGTCCGCTCCACGTACGTCTCGTCCAGTGATCCACCTCCAGGTATCGTCCAGCTCCACGAGCTCCGACCTCGATCATTATTGTCTGTCGTCTGCATCCAACACAACATAGTGCGGGCATAGCCCATGTAGAGGTGAGTATATGCTACTCAGTAGGGACCCCGAGACCCTCGAAGGTCTCCCAGAATCCACGAAGGATAAACCACAAAGGAATAATACAATCACGAAGTAACAACCAACTCTACTTAGGTATATGCAGATACATATACCTAACTCATCAGTTCCAGTTCGACTCCATCATCTGAGACCAAGTTAAATCTCGTCCACACAGGATAGTATAACTCATTCCACACAGGAAATCACAACCCAATCCACACAGGAAAGCAAGTCAATCATATTGAAGATATTGATTGAAAGTCAAGACTCAGCTCACACAGGTATACTACTTCATAAGATGATAGAGAGATGTAGCCACTGATTCATCTAAGCTGTTGAACCCACAAAGGATACAATACCAGCTAAGATATCGGACCCATAAAGGATACAAGACCAGCTACTCTGCCAAACCCACATAGGATACAAGTATAGAGTCAAATACTTTCGGACCCACATAGGATACAAGAACAGTATTCAAGTACTGTCGAACCCATCCAGGATACAAGAACCGTAGTCATCGTCGTCAAACCCATGGATAATTTCAGTACGGTCTTCGTCACTACCGAACCCATGGAGGATCCCAGTACAGTCATCGTCATCGTCGCAGTCGTATCCAGCTCTAGGGCTTCCACACACAGCATGCTCGTTTCAGGGAGGGTCCGCTCCACGAGCCAAGGGGGCTCATTACATCAACTGACACGATGTTCAGAGTTGATGTATCCCAAAGTTCCGTCTCATCAAAAGGAACTCAACGTGACAGACGGTGCGTCAATCGGACGCCTAGTCTGAGAGTTATTGGCTTTTTCGTCCCAGGAGCCCGGTTGGTTTTTAAGTCAAAACCAACCCGACTGTACTCCAACTTCAATCAAACCTCGAGCGGAGTAAGCCCAGAGAACTGCCTCACTAAGAAGAATCCAACAAAGTTGACGGCACGTCAATCCGACGTTCGAAGCTCAAGTTATAAGTGTTTCCGCTCCGAAGGCCTGGTTGGTTTTGTGTTCGAACCAACCCGTTCATACCCAAAGTTCTCCGAAACCTTAAGTGTAATAAACCGAAATGACCGTCTAGATCCAAGGATCGCTACACAATAGACGGTGCATCGATCAGAGGTCTGTAGCCCAATTTATGGGCATTTGAATGGATCTGTTCGAAAACAGGGGGTTTGGGCCCGGTCCGACCCGGCCCAATACCCCCTGGGTCGGCCCGAACCGGGTCAACCCAACCCGGGTCCGGGTCCGGCCCAGTTGGGCGCGGTCGAGCCCGGCTGGCAGGGTCCGGCCCGGCTGGTGCGGCCCAGCCCGACGCAGGGATCCGACCCGGTGCGGGCGGCCTGGCCCGGCACGGGCGGCCCAGCTCGGCGCGGCTGGTCCGGTCCCGTGCGGGCGTCCGCTCGCCGAGCTGACGCGGAAGGGGGAGGGGTGCTGCCCCCTTGCTTTTGGAACGGCGGACCCGCGGGGGTCCACCCTTGCTGCGCTGGCCTGGGGTTCAAACCCCCGGTTTCTTCGAGTAACGGTCGTCCATTATGGTCGGCTGGTGTTGCTGGTGCGGGACCAGCTGGTCCTGCCTCCCTCTGCGCCGGCAGCCGGCTGAGTCCGGCCGCCTCCCTGCTGAACCACCGCGACCAAGGGTTGCGGCTCTTGCCCGTCTGGCGTCGCGCGATGGCACCGCGCCCTCCCACAGCGGTCGGCCCCGGCCGCGGACCCTTTGACGCTCCGGCACGGCGCGACGGCACCACGCTCCTCCGTCGCGGCCCGCTCGGGCCGTGGTTCCCTCGTCCCCGCACGGTGCTGTTGCACTGCGCCACCTCCATTCCAATCCATAACGAAGTACAACAACAAAGGAGAGGAGGGTTGGCCGTGTTTGTGCGGTCCGACCTCCTCCTGTTAATTTGATAATAAGCGGCTAATTATATAACGATGAACGCCAAAAATAATAATGAACGTAAAAACAAACCCCTACCTCGAAGAAGTTGTCGAATGATGATCGTCACGGGAAAACGACGTCGTGAGGTGATGCTCCATATATGTTGGTGGAGAACGTCCGAGGAGGAGCAGCATCTCCCTTCCTTTGACGCGAGAAGAAGAACAAAGGAAGGCGCGTCTTCATCCTTCGGGAAAGGCATCACACACCCACTGCGGAGAAGAGAAGAGATGACATGTCGATCTCTCCTTGCGGTGACAGCGTTCTTCGTCGAATTCTTAGTGTTCTTCGCATTCTCCAACGAAGAAGATGAAGATCCTCAAGGCTTTGAGTATCCTCTCCCAAAATACCCACACAACTAAACAACCCCAAATAAAATAAGGAAGGCATATTTTATTAAAACATGCCATGTGTTTTCAAAACTTCAAAAACTCAAACTCAAAATTAAATTCATTGAATAACTTTAATCAATCAATTTAATTCGAGGGTTCACATGCAATAAAGAGGGGGAGTGGGTGAGTTACACAATCAAAGGGGGGTTGCCAAAATTAAGAGGGGGTTTAGGGAAAATGAAGGGGTGGGGCTCGTGTGGGCCCTACCTCACTAATATTCTATCATGTGGAGTTAGGATGTAGTGGGTCCCACCCCAACTTCCACACATAGGTTATAATTACTTAGAATAGAAATAAAATTGTAGCGCAAATTTTATTTCACTCATCAGTTAACCCATTTATTTAACAACACCTCCCGAGAAAACGCAACTCCAGAAAAGGTCTTCTTATGAAATTATGGGCGCTGAGGTTTCATCGGTGCCCTCGGATTTCGATTCCGATAACCGGTTCAAAATTTAGGATAACCCGCTCGTTCGTTCACGGAACGTACCCGAGCTCAACTTCAAAATTGATTCCGGGCACACCGGGCCTCAGAATTAGGTGTCGTCAAAAACTGCATACTTGTAAAATCCCAAAGAAATTAAGAAAAAAAATTCCTTGAAATTTATGGGTCTTTACAGCTCATCTTCCACGGATCAACGACGTATGACGACAACTTCTAGGTAGGGGAATTTTCTGTGTATTTCATATATATGTTTATTACTCTCGAACAAGGCATTTAAATTGTTAGGTGATGATTTGAACCACTAACGTGGTGGGTAAGAACTAACGATCAAGTCTAGACACACCACTATTTTTTCTTTGAAGTGCGGGGTGTTTGGCAACGGCGAAACGGTACTGCAACGACGATTAGGGGCCTTCGTAGTGAAGTACGGATCCCAAGACGACCGCAGGCGCATTTGGAAGCACAAACGGACCACCAGAATGACTATGATGGCCAGCAGAAGACCTCGGCGGTGTGTATCGCATCCAGCCTTTTTATAACATAACTTTTCATTACATTTTACAAAACCGAGGATCTTTAAGGTTTAGTGTTTTGGAAACTAGGAACTTAAAACATGAAAAAATAAAACATTCTTCTTAAACACTTGAAAGGATTCTCTTTATGTTCATCCTAAGTTCATTACTGCATCTCAAAACCTGGGGGCATACATCAAAAGAAAGGGTGAGCAGAAGGCCCAGTAAGGGAAACAAAGGGAAACATTTAACATGTGAACTTGAGATACATCAACAATGTCATGAAAAAGAACTTTAAGGCATGAGAAAGAAATAATGATGCATATCATAATAAAAATAACGTATTTCATAACTTGAAGATGTGGATACAACATTTAATATTGACAATCATTTCTATTTCACCAAGTTCCATCCCCAAAGTGTCATTAAAAATAACCAAGGTTATTCACCAAGGCGTCGTTAAAAAGGGTCATCTCTAGAGATTAAGTCTTTACCCAATGCATTGGAGCGCTATCAGGGAGCACCCTAAAATTTGTATTTATTATCATGTGAGCCACATATATTATCATCAAACATTTCATAAACAACCCATATAGCATAAAATAAATGGGTTTCCTTTCATAATCATAACGTTTTAAAAACTGCTTTAAAGACATGATCTTTATGTCACTTTAAACCCACGAAAAAGGAAATAGGTTTTGTGTATGTAAATCCCAGAATTAAAATAGAACATTTTGATATATATGTGAATACCCCTGTAGAAAAAGATCTTTGATTATTCACTTAATAAATTAAAAGAATTCGAGAAAAATAGAGAGACATTTTGAGACGGAAATTCTGCAGCATAATGGCTTTGTTACGAGGTTTTAGAAAACATTGAAAAGAGAGGGGAAATGGGTCACCCACTCATAACTAATCCATAAAATAGTAGGGGTACATAATATAAAGGATTTAAGAACATGTTTATGAAATTTGAAAGATATACCATATGAAATGAGGAACGTGAAAGGAAGACAAAAATAAGATTTCTCTTATGAAAATTCGGCAGCCTAACGACATCACTTAAACTTCAAAAACAATTATGAGATAAAATAGGTTCTCTCATCATATGAACATAAAAGATCATTATGATAGATATATATATCATACCCCAACATAAAAAAAAGGAACTTGGAAGAATTGACATGAAAGTAGAACTTTGAAAAATGAGAAAGGTGAACGAATCCCTTAAAAATTCGGCAGCCTAACGGCGTCACCTAAACTTCAACAAAAATGAATTGATGAGATAAAATAGGGTATCTAATAATATAAACATAAAATTTCAGTATTATAGATATATATATCATACCCCAACATAACAAAAAGTAACTTGAAGGACTTTACATGAAAGTAGAACTTTGAAAAATGAGAAAGGTGAACGAATACCTTAAAAATTCGGCAGCCTGCGGCGTCACCTAAACATTCTTAAAACGAATTGATGAGAGCAAGAGGGGGTCTATAATCATATTAACATGAAAAGGGAAGTAAGAGGAATATAAAAGATCATCCTCCAACATAATATCATGGAGCATAAAAGAAATGACATAAAATAGATTACTTGAAAAGAAAGAGAGATGTAGGATCCCTTACCTTAAACGTAACTCTTAAAACTCAAAGGTTGGGACCTTGACGGCTTGTGGACACCTTGGGAGGACTCTTTGGGAGGTAATGAGACCATAGATTCGTTGGGGGAGAGTTGGGAGTGAAAACTAAATGAGGTAAGTTTGGGTATTTATAGGGAAAGTGAGGGGACAAGGCATTAATGGCCAAGGGACACCTCATTGGTGGTTTTGGAAAAACCATGGGCTTGCCCATGGTATTTTCCCATGGTATTGGCCACATGGTACACCTCATACCTTATATTACTAGTCATAAGTCGACCATATTGATTACATACTTAACATATCATTTAATGATGTGATTAAACACCCGTAACTTAAAAACTGTATTTTCATTATTCATCAAAAATTCAACTTTCTCAGAAAAATCCCGAAATTTCACCTTAACCAAATCTCGATGCTCTGATTTCAAAAATGAACTCCATTTTATATAAAATAATTTTCTAAATATTTTTAATTTAATTTTTAAATAAATACACTATTCACCGAAAATTCATTTTTTTCAGAAAAAACCCCAAAAATTATCATAACATAATATCAATGCACTGAGTTCAAAAATAAAGTCCATTTTATAAAAATATTTTTCAAAATATTTTTAATTTGATTTTTAATTAAAAAACACTATTCACCTGAAAAAACTAATACTTGAACAATAATTTATGAAACCGTTATTTAACCATTTTATTGAATCACATTACTTAATCAAGGTGCCTAGATTATATTAATAATTTCTTTAAGTGAGATTACTAATCCATTTGGTCACATTACTAATCCTAAGCATAAAATCACTATTCATAATTTACTATTCATCAAAAATTAAGTTGATCTTATTAGACACTAAATTTCATACTGAACATAATTGTAGAAGACCATTTTTTTGAAAATCATTACACATTTTTAATCATTTAAGGTTTACATAAGCATTTTTAAAATATCCTTTCTCTAAAATTCATCAAAAATATTTATACTATATTTATCCGGACATTTGAAAATTCATAAACTTCATCATAAGAAGAAATCAAAATTTTTATTTAAAACAAAGGATTACACAAGGCAGTTACGGTCTCCTTACATAGCCCCTTATAACCCCAGTATAGGACCTAAGTGTAAGGTGTGCTAAGGTGAGAGAATCTGAGGGCGACTCATCCAACATTGCACGAGTAGAAATTTCTATCAGTTTGAACTTCTCGTGAAGGAGATTCCGTTATAGCTTCACACGATGAAGTTCAGCTAGGGTTTGGTCCAGATAAAAGCCCAGTGGTGCTACCTCCTTCCCAAGTTCCGTTAGATGGGCTTCGATTGGCCCGAGACTACTGGATGAGGCCATTGAATCTTCTTTCTATATTAATTAACCAAGATCAATTGTATTTAGAGACAATATTTGTAACGTTTAGTTCCAGTGTTCATATTGACCAATGGTCATATAACAGTCAAAACCCAACGGTCTCATTTTAATTATACGTATGTTATCAAATGAAATAGTTTTGTTGAGTATAAAAATAAAATAACACAAAAAATTAGGAAACAATATTTATTCAAAATTTTGGGTCGTTACAATCTTCCCCCCTTAAGAGATTGTGTCCTCACAATTTTTAAAATTGGGTTTTTAAATTTCATTGAAAGTCCCACATCAGAAAAGGAGTCAGTAAAACTATTACTTTAAAAGAAAGAAAGGGAAGTACAAAGGTCACCCGAGTTAACCCACACTAGGATTCCATGTAGGAAAACATGGACATGGAGGAGAAAACAAAGGGTCACGTTCTGAGGGAGAGTGATAGAAAAAATTATTAGGAGAAAGTTAACAAGAAGAAAATCACAAACTTATGATGGGTTAAACGGTATTTTATTTCCCAGTAGGAAAAATTAACAAACCACGTTTTTGTTTGACGTTCCTTTTCATAGTTTTGAGGAATTCATTTACTACATAGAATAAAACACAGGGAAATATACCTACCTTCAAGTAGAGGTTCATCCTTTAATAAGTTTCTACCAAAACTAATCCTTTATCCAAACGATGAGCATTCAAAACTACTTGGTCTCATCAAAACACAAGAATCATCTTCTGGGGAGTCACGTAATCCACAAAATATTAACTATCAATTTCTTTTATCTTTAAACATTATCCCAAAAACAGAAAGGGTAAGATAAAACAACTATTCAAAAAGAAATAAACCCATAGGAAGGAAAACTACTTTTAAATCTTCAAAGTTCCATGGTACTACCCAAAGTTCATCACAGACCATTCCATAAATAATTGTCCTTAAAATTCCTCAAAATAAACCAAACTAAGATTGAAACCCAAATACAAGAAAGATTTGATAACATTTTCTTCCAAAATAAACTTCATCGTTCATCTCCAAACAACATCAACCACTCTTAACATCTTATAACAAAAGTAGCTAACCTAAACATATTTTCCCCAAGATAGGTCAATAATTTCCATAAGTAACCTAAATTACTCTAATTCCAACTTAAATTCATCGATTCTTCAAAATATAAGTCAAACATTACTCCTCAAAGAAAATACCGTAGTAATATATTTACCTCGATCAAATAGGGTTCCCAAAATAGTGAACGTCTTCCAAAATAATAATTATTTTTTAATCCCCTAATCACCTTTTTTTAAGAAGAACAGCTTCACTACATCAACATGTGGTACATAACAATAGATGTTTTCCTTAATGATATAAAATCATCATAGGTAGTGACTCGATGATCCTAGAAAACATAAAAGATATTCTCATAGAGCACGAACTAAAATACAACATGACATAGACAATTATTGTGAAGAAGTTACATGTACTTTAGTCATCATGATCCATCTCAGCATAGGACTTGCATTGTTCCCTTGTCCTCAAATATTGTTGATGCTCATCATGCTTCCCATCCATTCCAAGAGAGCATTGCCTTGGATAATGTCTAACTTCTCCACATTTAAGACATCAAAATGTATAAGGTACATTAGATCGAACCTTATCTCTATTAATCACATTATCCATTTTTTAAAGCAATTGGATACTTTATGCCCTATCTTCCCACACTTAAAACATCTCTCGGTTCCTTTGTGACATTCTCCTTGGTGCCTCTTCCCACACTTTTTGCAAAAAAGAAATCGGGTCTTCTTTCCCTTATCAACTTTATCAGATGAACATCCTTGAGACTTTGCCTTCTTCTTCCATGATGAATTTGGGAATTAAACTAGGTAACAATTATTAATTGTGATTTTTGATAGCTGGTTTGGCATAATCACAATATGTTCAACACGATCTTTCGTCATCTCTATCACATTAATAGAGCAATCGTCACATTTCCTATCACATTGGTTGTTGGGACATGCTCTTCCATTTCCCACCATTAAATAAGAAAAGAACGTATAATTAGGGGTCTTAAATACTTAGCCAATAATCATGAAAAAGAAAACTTTAAGAATATAAGGATAAACTTGTAGAAGAAAAGTATATCCTAACTTGTGATCCCCTAGGTTCCAATCTAGGTTATCCATGATCATATGCTCTTATGTGAATATTTATTTTATTTTATCTTTGTTACTTTAATAATGGTTCATACTAAGCTTATGAATTTACCAATACAAATCCCCCAGGAGTTTCATAACCAAGAGTGCAGCAAGGCCCATTGTCGTGTACCAGTTCCTGTTCGAGTCTCACTCAAAGCGGTGTTTTTGGGTTTTACCCTTATGTACATCTGTGATAGAGCCACCTCTACCTGCTCGTATCCAGACATTGATGTATTTTCTTGGCAATCCCTTACTCAATACTTACAAAAATACCAGGAATATTTTCTATATTTAAAATTTTATATAGGTTTCTTCCTAGAGTTTTCATATCGTAATTTCCACAAATAACTAAACAATCCTTTGATACCAACTATGGCATCCTGCCTTTTTATAACATAACTTTTCATTACATTTTACAAAACCGAGGATCTTTAAGGTTTAGTGTCTTAGAAACGAGGAACTTAAAACATGAAAACATAAAACATTCTTCTTAAACACTTGAAAGACTTCTCCTTATGTTCATCCTAGGTTCATTATTGCATCTCATAACCTAGGGACATACATCAAAATAAAGGGTGAGCAGAAGGCCCAGTAAGGGAAACAAGGGGAAACATTTAACATGTGAACTTGAGATACATCAACAGTGTCATGAAAAGGAACTTTAAGGCATGAGAATAAAATCATGAGGCATATAATAATAAAAATAATGTACTTCATAACTTGAAGATGTGGCTACAACATTTAATATTGACAATAATTTCCGTTTCACCAAGGTCCATCCCTAAGGTGTCATTAAAAATTACCAAGGTTATTCACCAAGGTGTCGTTAAAAATGGTCATCTCTAGAGATTAAGTCACTACCCAATGCATTGGAGGGATATCAGGGTGCTCCCTTAAATTTTTCTTTATTATCAATTGAGCCACATATATCATCATCAAACATTTCATAAACAACCCATATATCATAAAAGAAATGGGTTTCTTTCATAATCATAACGTTTTAAAAACTGCTTTAAAGCCATGATCTTTATGTCACTTTAAACCCATGAAAAAGGAAAGCGGGTTTCGTGTATGAAAAACCTAGAATTAAAATAGAAATTTTTAATATATATGTGAATACCCTTTTAGAAAAATATCTTTGAGTATTCACTTAATAAACTAAAAGAATTTGAGAAAAAGAGAGAGACATTTTGAGACAGAAATTCTGCAGCATAATGGCTATGTTTCGAGGTTTTAGAAAACATTGAAAAGAGAGGGGACATGGGTCACCCACTCATAAATGATCCATAAAACAGTAGGGGAACAGAATATAAATGATTTAAGAACATGTTAATGAAATTTGAAAGTTATACCATATGAAATGAAGAACATGAAAGGAAGACAAAAATAAGATTTCTGTTATGAAAATCCGGCAGCCTAACGGCGTCACTTAAACTTGAAAAAAAAGAATTGAAAAGATAAAATAGGGACTCTCATCATATGAAAATAAAAGATCATTATGATAGATATATAGATCATACCCCAGTATAATAAAAAGGAACTTGAAATACTTGACATGAATGTAGAACTTTGAAAAATGAGAAAGGTGAACGAATCCCTTAAAAATTCGGCAGCCTAATGGCGTCACCTACACTTCAACAAAAATGAATTGATGAGATCCAATAGTTTCTCTCATCATATGAACATACAAGATCAGTATGATAGATATAGAGATCATACCCCAACATAATAAAAAGGAACTTGAAAGACTTGACATGAAAGTAGAACTTTGAAAAATGAGAAAGGTGAACGAATCCCTTAAAAATTCGGCAGCCTAATGGCGTCACCTAAACTTTCTTAAAATGAATTGATGAGAGCAAGAGGGGCTATCTCATAATATGAACATGAAAAGGGAAGTAATAGGAATATAAAATATCATCCTCCAACAGAAGATCATGGAGCATAAAGGAAATGACATAAAATAGATTACTGGAAAAGAAAGAGAGATGTACGATCCCTTACCTTAAACGTAACTCTTAAAACTCAAAGGTCGGGACCTTGAGGGCTTGGGGGAACCTTGGGAGGACTTTTTGGGAGGTAATGAGACCAGAGCTTCATTGGGGGAGAGTTGGGAGTGAAAACTAAAGGAGGTAAGGGTGGGTATTTATAGGGAAAGTGAGGGGACAAGGCATTAATGGCAAAGGGACACCTCATTGGTGGTTTTGGCAAAACCATGGGCTTGCCCATGGTATTTGCCCATGGTATTGGCCACATGGGACACCTCATACCTTATCTTACTATTCATAAGTCGACCATATTGATTACATACTTAACACAACATTTAATGATGTCATTAAACACCTATAACTTAAAACTGTGTTTTCACTATTCATCGAAAATTCAACTTTCTCAGAAAAATCCCAAAATTTCACCTTAACCAAATATCGATGCTCTGATTTAAAAAATGAACTCCATTTTATAAAAAATAATTTTCTAAATATGTTTAATTTAATTTTTAAATAAAAACACTATTCACCGAAAATTCAGTTTTTTCAGAAAAAACCCCAAAAATTACTATAACATAATATCGGTGCTCTGAGTTCAAAAATAAAGTCCATTTTATAAAAATAATTTTCTAAATATTTTTTATTTAATTTTTAATTAAAAAACACTATTCACCTGAAAAAACTAATACTTGGCTAATAATTTATGAAACCGTTATTTAACCATTTATTTGAATCACATTACTTAATCAAGGTACCGAGATTATATTAATAATTTATTTAAGTGAGATTACTAATCCATTTGGTCACATTACTAATCCTAATTATAAAATCACTATTCATAATTTACTATTCATCAAAATTTAAGTTGATCTTATTAGACTCTAAATTTCATACTGAAAATAATTGTAGAAGGCCATTTTTTGAAAATCATTACACATTTTTAATTATTTAAGGTTTACATAAACATTTTTAAAATATACTTTCTCTAAAATTCATCAAAAATATGCATACTATATTTATCCGGAAATTTGAAAATTCATAAACTTCATCATAAGAAGAAATCAAAAAAAAAATTTAAAACAAATGATTACACAAGGCAGTTACGGTCTCCTTACATATCCCCTTATAACCCCAGCATAGGACCTAAGTGTAAGGTGCGCTAAGGTGAGAGAATCGGAGGGCGGCTCAGCCAACATTGCACAAGTAGTAATTTCTATCAGTTTGAACTTCTCGTGAAGGAGATTCTGTTCTAGCTTCACACGATTAATTTCGGCTTGGGTTTGGTCCAGAGCAAAGCCCAGGTGCTACCTCCTTCCCAAGTTCCATTAGATGGGCTTCGATTGGCCCGAGACTACTGGATGAGGCCATCGAATCTTCTTTCTATATTAATTAATCAAGATCACTTGTATTTAGAGACAATAATCGAAATGTTTAATACCAGCGGTCATATTGAACAATGGTCATATAATAGTAAAAACCCAACGGTCTCATTTTAATTATACTCATGTTATCAAATGAAACAGTTTTGTTGAGTATAAAAATAAAATAATACAAAAAATTTAGAAACAAGATTTATTCAAAATTTCGGGTCGTTACAGCGCGGGTCGCCGGTGCGGCGGCGTCGGTGACAAGAGGTGGTAGCCGGCGCCGGCCGTCCGCCTAGAGGTGGCGGCGCCCAGATGCGCCGCCAGAAAGAGCTCGCTGCAGCATCGGCTGTGGTGGTGAGGGGAGGATCTCACGGCCACGCGGGATTCGGGGGAAACAGTGGCGCCAGCCTGGCGCTGCATTCGCGGAACAGGGGGTCGTGCACCCCCACTTGGATAGCTGCCTGAGCCAGCGCACCCCGCCCAGCCAGGGCAGGGCGGGTCCCGCGGACCGGGCCGTGCTGGTTGGGTCAGACCGTGCCCAGTTGGGCCGGTTCCGGCCGACCCAGGGGGGTTGGGCCGGGTCTGGTTGGGCCCAGACCCCCACTTCAGACCATTTTCAGTCATTCGCCCATAACTTGATCTACGGATGTCCGATTGACGCACCGTTAGTTGTGTGGAAACCCTTGGATCGAGACGGTCGTTTCGGTATATTACACTCTAGGTTTTAGAGAAGTTTGTGTATAGCCAGGTTAGTTCGGACCCGAAGTCAACCGGGCCCTTGAAGCGGAAATGCTTATAACTTAAGGACCGGACGTCCGATTGACGTGCCGCCAACTACGTTGCAATACTCTTGATGAGATGGTCCTTTTGGAATACTCCAATTGAGGTTTGGACGCATTTGGAGTATCATCAGGTTGTTTTTATCTTAAAAACCAACTAGGCCCCTTGAACGGAAAAGCCAATAACTCTCAAACCGGGCGTATGATTGACGCATTGTCTGTCGCGTTGGGTTTCTTTTGATGAGACGGAACTTAGGGATACATCAAATCTGGACTTCGTGACAGTTGATGTATCGACCCCCCTTGGCTCGAGGAGCGGACCCTCCCGGAATCGAGCGTGCTGTGTGCGGGAACCCTAGAGCTGGATGCGACTGGGACGTTGACGACTGTACATGGATCCTCCGTGGGTTCGGCAGCGAGGAAGATTGTACTTGGATCCTCCGTGGGTTCGACAGCAATGAAGACTATACTGGGATCCTCTGTGGGTTCGACAGCAATGACTATTGTTCTTTTATCCTACGTTGGTAAGGCAGTAATGACCTCTGTACTTGTATCCTGAGTGGGTCCGGCAGAGTAGCTGGTCTTGTATCCTATGTGGGTCCGACAGCTTAGCTGGTCCTATATCCTATATGGTTTTGATACCTTATATGAATCAGTGGCTACATATTATCATCTCTATCGCTATAAAAAAAAATTTATACCTGTGTTATCTGAGTCTTGACTTCCAATCATTATCATCGATGTGATTGACTTCTTTCCTGTGTGGACTGGGTTGTACTTGTGCTCGGAATCTAGAGTCGAATTGTGATTGATAACTTAGGTATATGTATGGGAATATACCTAAGTAGAGTTGTTTGATAATTCGTGAGTGTATATTTTCTTTGTGGTTTATCCTTTGTGGATTTTGGGAGACCTTCGGGGGTCTTGGGGTCCCTTCTGTGTATCGTATACTCACCCATGCACAGGCTTACCTGCACTACGTTGTGTTGGATGCAGATGACAGACAACACTGATCATGGAGGAGTCTTGTGGAGCTGGACGGTACCCGGAGGTGGACCACCTAGTGAGGCGTGTGTGGAGCATACGAACGGACCCGAGGTTCCGAGGAGGCCATCTATACCCTCACTTCAAGTGGGATTCGTAGAGTACGACTCAGTGGTTGCCGCATTACTTTACTATTTTTGTACTTTCCCTTTTCAGTTTTACTGTACTTTCAGTTGGTTTTGTATACTGGCCCATTTACTCTTCAGCACTTACTTTTGTACTCAATTTTATGAAGTGCTTTCTTCAGTTGTGTACTCTATTGTGTTAATTAATTATATAAAAGGCAATGCCTTCCCTTTTATCGGGATTTATGCCTTTGGTGCTAGTTTCCAGCCCCTGGCCTATGGATGGTGGGCTTGTGGTAGTCATGGAACGGGCCTCGAGGATGGGTCACGACAGATGCTACCCTGATATATTCCAAAATGTTATAATCCCTTGCTTGACACTATGAGATCATACAGAGTATGCTTATATCACATTAGTATTACACCATGTTATAAAAGTGTCACTTTTTTGGATGTATAAGGTGAATTTTCATGTCCACATGGATTCTGAATAAGGAATATATATTAATAAGTAAAATTTATAAGTAGTTATTTTTTGGGAATATTCAAGGAACATGTTCGAGATATGAAGTTTAATTGGTTTGGCTCTGTAGTATGATAGGTTCATTCATAAAATTTATCAACTGGAAGATTCAATGAAAGGGGATAAAAATATGTAGTCAAGTTTAAATAGATATACTATTGTGAATATTCCTTCCTATATTTGAAGGGGAGGTTAACAATGACTCTGATTCTAACTCTTTCTGAGTATAGAGTACGGTATGGAGTGTTTTATGATATATCAAGAATTATCTTAGAATAATTTTTTTATACATAATTATAAGGTACTCTCTTATGGTTCTCTTTATCTATGACCAAATGAGTATAGATACCATACTAATGACTTAGTGTTGTGATTTATGGTTCATGTGTCAAAATATTAGCGACAATACCTCTCTAGTGATATATTTGTCTTATAAAGATACAACAAGAATTCGCAGAATATTTTCACCTAGTGGGACAGGAATCTTTGTTAGAGTAATTTAGAATAATTCTTGTAGACATTAAAATATTTGATGGAGTATAAAGGTGGTAGTGGTAATATCTTTATATATTCTTTTAGTACGAATATGAATAAAATTGAAGAGAAAACTACATATGGGGTATGTAAGCTAATGGAATTGTTTTCTGACTAACATATGTGAATAACTAAGGGTCATATTGTAGTGTATTATCCAACCTTGGTGATCACCTCCTCATTGGAGGAAAAAATGAAGGCCAAAAATGAATCTAATCAAGATTGTATCATGATTCTCAATAGGTTTATAGAAACTTCTTCCATTTCAGGATGTACTTCATACAAATGTGGTGTAATTATTGTTCATGGATGAATGATAGTTCCTTCTTCTATGAGTGAAGATTTGATGAAATACTATAATGCTTCAGGGTGTCCATTGTATCAATGTTCAACCAAAATTTATCATGATATCATAAAAAATTTGTAGTGTTCCAATATGAAAACATACATGACATACTTTTTCTCTTGTTTTCTGACTTGTTAGAGGATTAAGGATGAGCATCCAAGATATGAAGAGTTCATCTAGCCACTTACAATGACTTTTTTGAAGTAGGATAAGTTGAAAGTGGACTTCATGATAGGTTTAACTAGAACCCCAAGTGGTCGATATACGATGTGTGTTGTAGTGGATTGACTGAACAAGGTTGATTATTTCTTTCCAATCCGATAGAATTAATCGGTATAAAATCTATGAAATATTTTTGTTTGGTATATTTTGTTGCTAAAAGATGTTCCATCAATAATGTTATCAGATAGAGTTTCTGGGTCCACATAAAGTTTTGTGAGATTCTAGTAAAAGGTGATGGGGACTCATTTAAAGATAGGAATGGGTTATCATCCTCAGAATGACAGGAAATCAGGTAGGATGTTCAAGACCATAGATGATATTTATAGAGTGTTTGTTATGTATTTTGGGGGATCTTTGTATGATCACTTAGCTCTAATATTGTTCACCAAAAATAATAGTTTTTATTATTCATTTCATATGGATCTATTTGAGGATATCTTTGGATGGACATTTCATTCAAAGCTATACTACAATGTGGTAGGTGAATCTTTAGATATTGGGTTTAGTATGGTAAAAGATACCTCAGAGGAGTTGAAGATGATTTAGTTTCCCTTAGTCATGAACCTAAGTAGAAAATGATCATATGATGATCTTAGGAGATAAACCATGGAGATCATTGTGGGTGACTAAGTTTTATAACATGTGTCCCGTCAGTTGGGGCATAGGCATTTAAGGAAACAAGGGAAGTTGGCATCGTGTTATGTTGGAATGTTCGAGATCACTGAACGCATTAGAAGAATATCCAATAAGTTGGATATTAATCCATGGTATCATGGTATGTAAAATTTGTTACATGTGAATCATTATCAAATGTAAGAGGTTGATCATATGCATGTGATTGACTATGAGTATATTTTGTTGGAACTAGATTCATCTTCTATGGAGTGGCTTGATTAGAACGTTGGCCGAAGTGGAAAGGAGTTATAAGGGAAGATTATGCCTCTTTTTTAGGTTCAATAAATGCATAGACATATACATAAATACACATAATATTAGAATAAATAAATTTCGGTGTAGTGACTTGATATGTTCGAAAATATCTCTAGAGAAACTTCTCAAGGATGAGAAGTCATTATAAGAGGTAATTATGACACCATCTATTGAAGGTACATCTCATTTAATCATTTTTATATATTTTGAATATTCATTAAATCATTTTGAGGATGGTTTGAGTTGTATAGGTGGATGGAATTGGGGAAGGGTCATACTAGTGGATAGATATTCACCCAAAAAAGCTATATATGCTCCCCCATCCAACTAGTGGGATTCTACAAGCTAGCTGATGGGATCTAGTGGTCAGATGGTAGAGTATATAGATTCTATTATAGAATTGTAAATCCTATATTCCTAATGATACAAATAAACAAACTGGGTGGTGGGTTTTCAAGGTGAAGTTGATTCTTCCCACAAACCAATGATGATCCGGTGGAGGCCATTGGTTAAATGGCGGTGTTGTTGGGGACCCAATGAGCCTAGAAGGTTATGTTGAGTTTTTTTTGAATCCCAAATTCTCTCCCAAAATTTGCACCTCTGAAGACTCCTTCAAACCCCAACACCCTAAGAGATCTCACCTAACGATTTTGGGATCTCCCATAACCTTCTATTTCCTCCCGTCGACGCTTAGACAACGTTTTGATTCCACGTTTCTAATTCAGTGAGTTCCATATTAATATATATTAATTTATTAATCCTTTCAATATTCAAAAAAAAATATTCTTGTATTTATGATATAGTCGATGTTTTGTCACTGTATAACAAGTTAATTGTTTTTCATTGATATAATTTGAATCCATATTCATATATTTTGGAATTTTTGAACTAATTAGACTCAAATAATTGATAGTAGAGCATGTTATATTGTATGTGATGTTTTGTTCTACATTTGGGTGTATTTTATCATTATCATTGATCCTATAAAACAAATTATGGTAGATCTTGGATAGTTCAAGGATTTTTAGTTTTTAAATCAAGTTAGGACATCAAGCCATGTCATTCCATGGAATGTAGTTTCACCTATAGTAGGTCATCATTGTGAATAGAGTATATTTATAAGGGTTCTTTTAATAATTGTTTTTCATGAATGTGTAGCCCTGTAAGACCTATTATTTGTGATTGATCATGTGTGGTTTGTGTGTGTAGCTCTATGATACATATTCTTAATGTTTTCTCACGTTTTAATTTGTAATGGTTATATATTTTTCTTACCAACATGTGATGTTTAATCGACAATAATTATCATGTGTTGCATGAGCTATCTATTATAGTTGAGGAAGAAGGTTTATCAATATAAACTATCCCCCAGAGGGTGATGTTTCCAAAATTGGTCAGTTTTTACATAGGATATCCCTTAGAGTGGGATGTTTCAAACATTTTTTTCGTATATCCAATATAGGGAATGTATTAGGTGTATTGTTGAATTTATTTCCTTCATGGATATGATGTAGGTAGATTTGTTCACTAACGACCTTACATAAATGTTTTTCTTGTTTTATATACTTATTTCATATCTGTGATTTATTTACATTCATGAAAATAACTATAATATTTGTTTATGTTATATTAAGTACCCATTGGTGGTGTCTTACTAGGTTTCATAATCACACTCTACTCGAGCATCATGGTACATGTGTAGATTTTATAACTAGTGATCTGGGAAAGGCCAAGGGCCCTATAGTGGGAAATTAAGAATGTTCCGAGGGATAGTATAGACTATATAGGATATAATTCATGATTGGACAGTTATTTTTGTTTTCCATAGTTAATTTTATCTTTTACATTAATCCATCACTTGGTGGGGTCCTTATTTTTTAGTTCTAGGTTGTGTGACTGAAATTCCATTTTTGTATTACATGGGTTGGTACTTTATATGTATGATTATACAAAGATGGTTTATTTATTTCTTAATATTTTATTATTATTTTTATCACTACTATTTCATACTCAAATAATTACCTGATTCCAAGAGAATAGTCTCCCCACGACATCCCTCTTGGCCCTCGCTACTAGTTGGGAACCTCTAGCATGTGGGGAGGCACACGTGAGGTGTTATATAATTTCATCTCAAACATAGTTATTTGGGTTAGGGTGTTATAAGATTAATTTTTAATGTAATATATCATCTATTTTAATAAAAAAATATAAATAATTCCATACTAATCAATATTATATTTTATTTTGTTGGAATTTTATTTTTATTCTTAATAACACAATTTTATAAAAACTATTTTTCATTCTATTTCACTCATTTATATTGAAATTTATTTCTACTAATCATAGAAATTTAATCATGAAAATTTTATTACATGTATGGATCTAGGAGGTTCAAATTTAGTAAATATGTCAACTATATTTTTTTCATAATTACTTTTAACCATGGTAAAAGATTATCAACATGTTAATTGGTAAAATAGGATATTTAGGATTAAATAAATGGGATAAGGTGTCCAAATCAACCTAAAAAATTAATTTATTTTTTTTATGATATGTATTTAAATTTATTCATCCTAACTTATAATATATATCATTTTGGGGTAATTTTTCATTGATATTTACATTTATATTAGTTTTTTTGGAGAATTTCAAAACATCACTCTCCAAATTTTAATATCTCCAATATATTTTCAAGGGAATAAAATTAATTAATGATCAGTTATAAATGGTTATTTTTATAATAATAATTTAATTTATGTTTATAGTGGTAATATAATCATGATAAATTATTACACAATGTCGATACGATGGTTGTACAAGTAGTAGAAAAAACATAGTAAATGAATTTAAAAATAATAAAATTAATATGTCTTGAATGAATTGTGGTATTCTATAAAATTTATATTTAATTGTAAATTATAAATATTATTAAATTTGTTTATATTTTAATTCAATTTTTTTATTGATTTATTTGAAGAAAAATTAAATAAGTATTCCCAAAAATATCTTTAATGATACTTTATGATGAATTTTTTATTAAAATATTTAAAAATAATAATGGTTGAAATGAAAATAAAAAATGATGTAAAATGTTCAAATATTTCATTAATGTACCATTTATGATTCAGTTTTCACCTTAGAATTAAATTTATAATAGTTGAAGGAAAAAAAGTGTTACCGTAATTGTTGTTAAAAAGGGATAATTAGGGGGTTGCACTGAATGATAAAGTTTAAATGTAACATAAACATGTAAAAATTTTATTAGATTAATTTATTTCAAAAATACCATGTCCAAAATAAAAATTTAATTCCATTTAATTCCATTTTACATGATCATGATATATTTTATATTAAAATATTTTGAGTAATTCCAATTATTTAATTTTCGACACATATAATAGGAAACCGCATATTAACATTTATTCACCAAGTTTGAAGACTCCATATCATCCATTTA
Organism: Viscum album; assembly: GCA_963277665.1. Classification (NCBI taxonomy): domain Eukaryota; kingdom Viridiplantae; phylum Streptophyta; class Magnoliopsida; order Santalales; family Viscaceae; genus Viscum; species Viscum album. The sequence continues at coordinate 1,934,666,026 of OY728152.1, forward strand.
TAACCCTAATACATATAGATATTCATTTAAATTATCATAATTCTTGTTATCTTCCAATAATAACATCCTAAGAAGGCCTAAGGTGTAAGCCAAAGGAGGTCTCTCAAAGAAGAGGTAATAATCTTACCTCACTCTTTCAATGTTTATTTATTCCTCTACATCCTATAAATCTATTAAGGAAAAAATAAAATAATTAATAAATTATAATTCATATACTATTATGTTTTTATTATTATCGAAAAACCAATTTCCACCACTTTTCCAACATCTGGAAAACAAAATTATCACTCGTACAGAAGTACAACCAATATTATCCACATAGTGGTGTAAATATTTTTTCATCACCAAGTTACAAATATGGTTATAAAGATAGAACTAATGAATATATATGATATTTATGAAATAATTAGTATTATTTAAATATAATATATCATTTCACTTCTTACCCATCCACCCATTAAAAATTGATAACATCGCTCATGCATACATGTGGACTACAACCTCTATGAAGCGATGTGATTCATTTTTCATGTATTCCTTATATAGGAGATTTTAAATACATATAATATATATATGTTTGTGATATTTATATCTTGATTAAAAAAATTTAGAATGCAGAACCAAGATCATGATGTAAGTACTATAACTATCAAATGAACACATACATAAAAAAAGAAGTTGTTAACACCCAGAATAATGATGACAATAAATGATTATTAATGAATGAGTAATAAGAAGTTATAATAAGTCAAAGTATGGTATTATAATTATTAATATGATCCATTAATATAAGTATGATAAATTTAATTTTATTATATATAATGTTAAAATAACTTACATAGAATGTTGAACCTGAGGTAAGGAGGTTTTTAACTCGATTTCCTTCAATTAGGTTTTATCATAAATTTATTGACTATGTTATGCCAAGAATAAATATGTAATTAATTATTATTGTTTTATGTTTCATTTACACTTTTTTATTTGAATTATTCTTTTCTACATGCAGTCGTTTCATTTATTAATTATCACTTCAATGTTACGATCACTATAACGGTTTCCCATGTTATATTTACTTAAATAATATATATGTCATATTGAAAATTGGCCTATTTTTTTAGTGTATATAATATCACTTTCATAAGTTATATCATGAATCTATTTATATTAATGGTATTTAAATTTTCATTCGAAGTTATTTCAATCATGTGTGTTGTAATTCAAAAGTAACCAAAGAGGAAAGGGTTTGTTTCACATTCTTATCCTTATTTGGGATTGTTTTTGTTTTTGTTTTTGTTGGGGGAATTATGTGACCATTATATATTAATTTCCATATATTTTATTCAAATTTTTTTATATATTTAAATTTCAAGTTTAATTTTCATTTTCCACTCTCTATACTCAAAACTCTAAAAGAATGTTTTTAAGGAAAACTGACATTGTTTTTCTATTTGTTTGGGAATATTTTTCTTAAATGTCCCTACATTCATTAAAATGTTTTAAAGAACATTTTTACTATTCTATATTGATTTATTAATATAATTTTTATCCATGTTTTATTTTTTATATGAAAAATTAAAATTATTCTTCTTGTCATTTTCTGAAGAATGATATTTTTACCAAAGGTGAGAACGAAATAGTTATTTTAATGCTTGACACACAAATATTTTTTACATTTTAATGAATCATATTAACCTAATAGAAACCGTTACACGTTTACATGGTAATTTTAATGGAATTTGTTTCCCAAATATTCTAGAACTTTTTAAATTTTGAAAAATTAATTTCAGAATTATGAGGGTGTTTCCTCAAAAAACTGCTTTAGGGGTTATTTTAATGTATTTTTATCTATGTTAACATCCACTGATGAATAAAATAATTTATTGAAGATACAATCTAATGATAGAATAAACCTTATTTCTTTGGATGTATTATGATCATTTTGTTCTATTTATTAGTTTTGGAATCATTTAAAATACATATACTTGTAAATTCTATACAGATGACTATTGATTGGTAAGGAGATAATATGTGTTAAGAAAATATTGACATTTTATATGTCAATTTTCCAATATGGATGTTTATTATTTTTGAATATTGATTATATATTTATTAGTTATTAATATCATTCATATGATGAATTTATTAGACTTAGTAAGTGATGAGAGGGGCTTGTTTTAGCCCCTTAATTCCTTAGTAGGTCTCATGAGACAACCTATCCTGGATATTTGGTGTAGATATACCCAACTATTTATGTTGTATTTCAACAAGGACTTGATATTATGTTTATGATGTCATGGTGCAAGGCCTTGATGGTATGATTATGATATATGAAAATATGCATGTCGTCACTAGGAAATCAGTTATTGTTATAGAAAAAAAAAATTATATTCATAAGTATTCTATGAATATATACCCCTTTTCTGATGTTAGTCATATGGCATGTCTGATTATTTTTTATCTCTTCTATATTATACAAGATTTATTTATTATATGATATATATTTTTTATGTTTTCTCTTATGGATCATCTGATCTTACTCTTTGTTTTGTTTTACTTTCCTTATAATACCGATAATGGATCAATGAATGATTAAAGGGAAATAATAGATGAAATAATAATGTTCTCACTATAATTTTATATTGCATTTTATGTTTTGAAATGTAATTTTACAAAAATGTATGTATATATTCTCCCAATATTAATAAAATATTTTTTCTTTTTGTATTTGGTCTCTTGTGTCATTTTAAAATTTAATAAGTAAGAAATTGTTCTAGGTTACTATATTTATTGTGCTATATTCCACTGTTATATTTTTAAGGGATAGGTCCCCAAACATTAGAATTTACAACATTAAGATTCTGATTCATAGGTTTTTTTCTATCAAAATAGAGAGAAACTTTGTTCTATTTCTCAAATATAAAACTCTCACATATTCTAAAATTTCTATGATTGAGATTATTTATTCCAATTACTGACTTATATGTCATATTATTAACAATGACGTTTCCATATCAACAATTTCATACTTATAGATCTTATGATGAAGTTGTTCCAATCATTACAATTTCATTTCTTTCATCCAATAAAGAATATGGATCCATTCTTCATCCCATGAGAAATAACTGTATATACTCTAGTTATATACCACACTCTATCCATGAAATTTGTTTAGTAACATGATACATCATGTTTTCTAACCGGTATGGGGTTATTTTAGTGAATTGGAATGTGTATAACATATTTTAGCTTCAAAAAAATTATATTCTTCATCTTAATATTAAAATTAAATTTTAAAACTATGTATATAGCTTCATCATCTACTAAATGTTACTTTTCAAAGATTTTAGATACATAGTTCACAATGAACCCCTACTCACCAGTTTAAAGGAAAGATTCACTAGATTCTATAACCCATGAATCTTCTAGAATATCCACACTCGATAAAAAAATACCATCATCCACCATAATGGTAGAATTTATGATTCCATGTTTTTAATTAATTTTGGTAGACTCCATTCAATTTATATAGTAATTATTGATATGTACCGTATTTCCACTAATAAAATAAGTATAGACTTGACAAGCCAATCGACTGTAATTTCTTTCATTATTCTTATCCTCTAATGAATTTTTCTACTAGTACATATGTTTAGATGAATGTCACTATACTCAAGCATTGAACATAATTTTGGAGGGTACATGGACTTCCTTTCACCTCAATTCCTCATTAATAGTAATATTTACATGTTCAAGAAATACAAGGACTATTTTTCTACATAAATTAATTATTTTCTTAACTATAGAAACCTAGATTTCTAGAAGTGAATTTAAAATAATCAACACCCATACAACACCCTTGAAAGAATCCTTAAAAATGCTGAGTAGTCCTTGAATAAATTTGAAATCATTCACATTTCCACTAATGGACTTTCTTTTAATAGTATCCATCTGAATTATTTATTCAAAATAAAGAATTTGTGTTGTGATGTTGGTTTATTAAATATATATCAGACAACTCTTTCATAACATCAACAGTTGTATTCTTTTTCCAGATATTGAAATTCACATTCCATGTAGTTGACATTCATTCCAAGGATATATCTTTCATATCTAACCACTCCCAATTTTATTTTTTTCATATTATCTGTACATTCTACAAATAGTGGGCCATAAAAATCTTTCTGTATCAAATGATCTTCAAAATATATCTTACAAAATCTAAATTATGTCTCATAAAACATGTTAATATAGATATTTCCATCATATAATTCCATTCATTCTACTTCTATGTGACTAACCCGACCCAGATACCCTCTCAAACTAGTACCTGACCCAAATTTCCACATACATGAAGGGTGTTCTTAATCCCCACAGGATAGAAACTAGAACTAGGACATCAAAAAAACCTGAGGGAATTATTTCACCAAACACAAAGCAACACCAAGTCATACATATTTATTACATAGATAAACAATAGAAGGAATAAATATATTAAATAAATGAAAGCATACAATAGAAATAATAAAACTTAAAAGCATTCAAAAAACCAAACGTAAATGTCCAACATCAAAGAACATCTATAAAAAAAACTAATTAATCCATCTGATAGAATGGGTAAATCCCACTATCTCACAACTAGTTACCCAGAAACATCTGATAGAAAACCTCTCCACCTCACTATATATCCATTCTTTCCCCTGCCTCGAAATAAATACAATGTTATACACACAAGAGAATGGGTGTGTAGGGTGTGAGATAAAAGGCTCAGTAGGATCCCACCCAAGTATTCTATAACAAGTCTCTATAGAATAATATGAACATGGTCAACATTAAGAAATAGGCATTATAAGAATTTTATAGTTTTTATATCCAAATCAGGGGGGAAATTATATTCTTTTTTTTCAAATATCCAAAGAAAAAAAGTTAAAAAATAAATTAATTTCACATAAATATATAAAATCATATATATAATATTATAGAAAATAATGTGTCAAATATTATATCAAAACAAGTCAGTACAATCCAAAATCATAAGTAACATCATTCCAAGGATCAATTTTGGTCTGGATACCTAGGACACTCATACCCCCAACATAGACAATCACACACATCAATTTTTTAGATATATACATATAGTATAGATAGAAGAGGAACACCCTAGAAAGTGAACAACCCAAAATATCTATCATGTCCCTAGTACAATTGGCCAAGAGATCAAAGGAACACCCCATGAGTGAACCCCCCGATAGTATCGTTGGAAGAGGCATATTACTACACCATCCACCTAATTACCAAAGGCTTAACATGTGCTCTATTTTCCAATCCACTTCATCAAAACTATTCTTTCAAAAACATTTCAAAAATCCATTTCATAATTTATTTATAATACCTATTATTTTCCTAAAACAATGAAAAACCATGTTTTACCAAAAAAATCATTTCCAAACACACGAAAATGCAATAATAAATCATTATATATAATTTATATAACAATTTATTAAAACTATAACTGTGTAGTTCATCCAATGTAGGATAAATATGGAACTAACTACCTCTAACATGGGTCTCACACACCAAAAATGGAATCCACCAATATAGAAGAATGAAGCTATGACAAAGGAGGCCCTATATTCAATCTACACATCTTATAAATGATTAAATTTATAAAAATGGTTGAAAAGTAGATATATCACATATAACATGATGGACACACACCCACTACACCATAACTAACAAAGGACCATCCCCTATAATAGGATCAGATGATAGATCAAGAAAGTAATAAAGAGAATCATCATCACATATCAACAAATCCAAAATCATAGCATAATAGGTATACCATGATCCAAGTAAATGGAGAAAACAATATATTGCTCACCCAGAGAGACGTAATATGAGAGAAAAATGATCAATGATTTAATGAAAAGATTTATAAGGATTTTAGGTCTCTATAATATCCTCAAAGAGCCTCTAGGTTAATACAGAAGATGGCTTGAAATGAATGAAATAAGAAATCACTTATATGACACTCTAAATTCACTGTCTATGATATTTAAATTTAATGTAATCCCATTACACATCGTGTAACCCAAAATAATCAAATACACAAAAAAGCATATTCTTTTTTAATAAAAAACACAATTTTTACTAATATACGACATGAACTAAATACACTATGTAAAATCCATTCACGTTTTGTACTATAATCGTGGATTCCTCTCAGTTTATATTATAGGTTTTGTAGTCCTATTTAATTGTGTGTATTTTTCCTAAAAACTATGAAATTTCTAGTTTATTGTTTAAAACTCTAAACCACAACATACATTCTCTAAACTCAGGGAGAACCCTCCAAAGATGTTAAAAAATGTTACCATGGTTTCACTAATTAAAAAACATACATCCTAGACCATTTGTTTACTTTCCCCAACAAATAATCTACATCCTAAAGAGTACCAATATGCATAAAAATAAATAGTATAGACAATAAAGATAAGGTAATTACCTAAAATCCAGAAACATGGTGTTACAAACTCCTCACCATAAGTCTTTTCACCCCCGAGAAGTTATATGGATAAATTATGTCAAGAAAAGAGTTGAGGCCACCAATCCATTATCAATGACTCGTGATCTTAAGTATCATGAGAAACTAATATACTCCACCACAACACTCAAACTACTAGAATCAACTTCCCATGTAATAAAATAACATGATAATCCATGATATCCACTGGCTCCACCATAATAGAATTTTTTGGCTCAAACTCATTCAATTCTGAACTCAGGTGTGTGAGGTATCAGGAAGGTATTAATTAAGCTTTGATATGTGTAAAAGGTCATGAATAACTATCAACAGAGATGGAAATACCAACTGATAAGTAACTTACCCAAGCCACTCAACAAACTCAATTGGTTTAAAATATATCTAATCAAACTATCCCTATTTTCCAAGATGACAATGACACAACTAAGGATAAAATTTCATGAAAACCTGGTTACCCATATAAAAAATACAAAGGATTGTGTCATTTATCCTTATAATATTTATATTTTTTACTTTTAGATATAATCATCCACCTATGTATATCTTGAATCCTCACTGATATCTCCTGAACTATAATTTCTCCCACCAAAGAATATCCTCCCACCTCTACCCAATAAATAGGTTCCCATCATGGGAGACCATACATATACTCCAAAGTATCCATTTTGATTGAATAATAATAACTATTTTTATAATCAATCTCAATTTTTCTCAAGTGTCTATCCCAATATCAAAAAAACTCCATGCCACATTGATCATATCCTATATGGTCTGAATAGCACACTCTGAGTGACCCTCTATTTGGGGATGATAAGTTGTACTTTAGATGAACTGAGTCCACAAAATATCTTATAACTCCACTAAAAACTAGAAGTAATCATTGAATCCCTATATAAAATAATGAAAGAAGTAACCCCATGTATTATCACAATATCTACCACATATAACATACCTATATCATCATGTTTTGTGGTGTCTATGATTGGAATAAAAATAGATGTCTTTTAAACAAATCTACCACCATCTAAATATCATTACTCCATCACTAAGTCCATGGTAATACAAAAAAAATAACACCTAATCCCATTTAAAAATCCAAAATAGAATAGTTTTGTGGAATCCAAAAGGTTTTAGAAGCTATGCCTTTATTTGTTGGGACGTGTAATAGTTGGACACATAATTAGAAATGTCATGATTTATACTCAGCCACCAGAATCATAGTCTTGTGTCATAATACATATTTATAGTTCATGAATGAAAGACCCATAATAAACTGTTACATTCAAACAAAAATGATATCTTAATAGTTTCTAGGATGATAAGATAACTCCTAAAGCAAAGAATACAATCTAAAGAGAGAGACCAACCTAAAACGGACTCCCCACAATAAATGATTTCTCGAGTTCTTCAGAACACATCATCTTACTCCTAAATTTACAGAGCAGACTCAAGATAATAGAGTGGTAACTAAATAGTGGTTAAAACCATAACTGAAATATCTTCTTGATCATCTATGTGTAACTAAGAGAAGAGTCCAATTAGGTTCCACATTTACTTCAATTCCAAAGAAACATGTGATGGTACATTCCCACTAATATCTTTTATAATGGCATTCCCCTTTCCTCAAGTGTAGGCAATGTTGAATTAAAATTTATGAGGGTATTTAATCACTTACTCTGTTTAATATTCAATTCCTTTTGAAAAAATAAATAGATCATACTATTGTGTTTTGAAAAGAATGTGAATCTCTCCCCAAAAAGATAGTTTCACCAACACTTAAACTCATGTATAAATTTTGTGAGCCCCAAATCATGAGTGGGGTAATTATTGTCACGTGGTCAAATTTGAAAAGATTTATAAGGCACCACATGATCATTATTCATAAGAACATAACCCAAACAAGAACTATAACTATCACAAAAAACCACATACCACTTACTGGGCTCAGGTAAGAGCAGAATAAGATCTGATGTCGGATGTCTCTTCAGTCCGTTAAAAGAATATTTACACTTTCATCCAACATAAATTTCACTCCTTTCATGGTAAGAGTAGTAAAAGGTGAATCCATCTTTGTGAAATTATTGAAATTACATCTATATTATCTAGTAATACCAATGAATCTATATATCTCAAATAAGTTACATAGATATTCCCAAGATGAAATGGTCTTAACCTTCTGAGGATAAAATGAAATTTTATGTCTAGAAATCATGATCCCCACAAACTTCATTCCTAAATCCATAAATTCAATTTAAAAATCATTACATAAAACTAGTGAATACTCAAGATCTTTAGAACCAAACTCAAATAGTGCTCATTCTAAATATTTGACCTAGAATAAACCAAAATATCATCTACGTACAATACTACAAAATTGTCACGATACTGATGGAATATCTGATTCCTCAATTACATAAAAACTATATAAATTCTTTTCAGACCAAACAACATCACAAGATATTCAAAATGGCCATATATGTTCCTAAACTTTGTATTCAATATATCATACTCCCAAACATTTATCTAATGATAACCTGATCAAACATCCATATTTTAAAACAACTCCTCTCCCATTAACTAATCAAAAAAATAAACCCAAAGAGGTAAAGGAAACATATTCTTAACTATTTACTGATTTGAATTTTGATGGTCCATGCACAATTAGAGTAAACCATCTTCCTTCTAGGAAAATAGCACTAGGGTTACCCATGTAGAAACAATAGGGTGAACAAAACCCGTCTCCATCAGATCACCCAACTGAAACATGAGCTACATAATCTCTAATGGATCCATAGGATAAGAAATAATCCAAATCAGCTTCATACCTATCACTCGATCAGTCATAAACATTTCATCTCTCTTCATAGAAATACTAGAGAATCATTTGGGAATGCATAAGGAAAGTCCCGAACAATAACAGTAAGGAAAAAAATAGAAGAAACATCATTGGGATTAACTACTACAGCAGATAACAAACTCTTAATCTCTGGGAAAGAAGGTCCCGCATTACTATAAAATGGGTCCTACTATACCTAAAACACTCACGAGCTCCCATAATATATAATAAATAATAAACAATGATGATAAAAATCAACCATATCATGATGAGGAACAATCCAATCTATCCTAATGATGGCATCAAAAAAATAAATATCATGAATGATAAAATCCTAGACTAAATATACATCATCAATAAATATAACACAAGGACACAGAAACCTCTTCTCTTTACTCTTCCCAAGATGTTTCACTAAATCAATAAAAAAGGACATAATATATATTGTAAGTTTAAGAATATCAACAAAATAGACAGATATAAATGAGTGGGAATCATAGGTATCAAATAAATAAATTTCTATAGAAGATAAATAATGATGTTACCTCTCACTGTTTCCAGACCCATGTCTACCACATCCAAAAACTCACCTACCATGTAAAGGTGCTTCACTCCAAAGGCCTATTCTAAGTTCCCTATAGCCTTTGAAGCATTTGACATCACTTCAATAGCCTTTGGTTCAGAAGATCCCTGACTATATCAAGGAATAGATATAGCCTAAAATAATAGCTTCAGATGAACATTACATCCATTACTATTACACATCTTCAAAATTACATGATAATAATTTCAGGTGTGTCTGACATTTCCACATTTATAGAAATTCGGAGGCACACAACTAGCTATAACTGAAGGTGTAGAGGAGGCTTACCATTGAGAACCACCTCTAACACTCCTTATATGATCTTTATGCTTCCTCTTTTTCCCTTATGTGACACTAAATCTTCCACTTGTTCATAGATAAGGAGTATAATAAACAACCTTGTCTTCCATATTCATCTCATCCAACATTTCTCTACCTACTGGATCCACGTAGTTTGAAAGATTCAGCTTAAATACCTATGATATGATATTTATTTGAAAACCCTACATGAACTTCTATGTTTTTAGTTGTTCATTATTTAATACATATTGGAAAAAATGAACCATCTTAGCTAACAGATTTGTGTGAGTCGTCACCAAACCTTATCCCTTTTGTAAAGAGAGGAACTCCAGATACATCACCATCATCAAAAAATCTACACAAAAATTCAAGAATAAGAGAGCATGTAAACCATTATAGTCAAAACCCCAAGGCCTATCCACATGTACCATGGAATACGACCATCATTTTTTGTGACCCACAATTATGAACACTTCACACGTCACCTTAATACTCTTGGATGTATATAGGTTTTCAAATAACTGATCGGTCTTATGAAACTATTCTATTTTCTATTGAGGTTTATTATAACATATAATGTATGGTGGATTATTTCACAAGAAATCACATGATTGATCCATTTCTCCTCCATATCCTCTTGGTACATCAACCACTACATTCTAGACTTGCGGTTCATCTTGGTTGATAACAAGAACATCCCAAACAATTTCCTCAATAAGGATATAATCTATTGGTGGACACCTTTGAAGAGAATCCGTTGTAACCTCCTAAGGAACATGCAGAACATGTCTTAGAGACATAATTATACACACTGAAATAGAAGAAACAATCTGGAAATAGAAAAGTAATAGATAAAACTAGGAAAAATATTAACAAAAACTGATATTAAGATCAAGAACTCAAAGTAGGATACACACGTCCCACTGCACCATGGTAACTTGAGTACCATAACTACAAGATATTTCTAGGAACTCCCCACAAACTACCTCTCATGTCCCAAAAGTCCTATCTCCAGTATACCAAAATTCAAAGATAAGAAATATTGAGGATATACCAAATTTGATACTAAACTACGACGAGCCCGGCCAAGATACCCTGTCAAACTGGTACCCAACTTGAATTTTCACATACTCTAAGGGAATTATTGATCCCCATAGGTTGCTGACTATCACCCAATAATCAATGAAAACTATAGAAAATGATTTCACCCTACCTAAATTAACAACATGGTATACATATATATAATAGAGAGAAATACTGGAAGGAAATAATATATTCCATAAGTGAAATAAGACAGTGGAAATGATACAACTCAAAGCAATCAAAAAACCCATGTACAGTTCCAACATCACAGTACAACTATAATAAAAACTCACTAATCCATGTGATTACATGGTAAACTACCACCATATCACTACCATCTAAACCAAAATAGATGACATAATACTTCACTTACTCACAATGACAATTTACCTTTACCAACATCAAAATAAATACAATGATCTACGAATCACTGAAGGGGTGAGAAGGAATTGAGCGAACAGGCTATGTAAGATCTCACCCATGTGTTCCATAATAAGTCACTATACAATAATATAAAAATTATCATCATTAAATAAAAAAAGGCATGATAAATAGTTTATAGTTTTTATATCCAAAGCATAAAAACATTTAATTTTACCATTTAACAAATTTCCAATGAAAACCAGTTGAAATAGTTTCAAAGCATTACATATACATATATCAAAGAAGATATATCAAAAAAAATAAAATCATGCATCACATATCATATCAAACCATGGTAGTACATGATAAATAGTATAATCTATAAGAATAGTTAACAACACGCCAAGGATCATGCTAGGTCAGGATTTCTAGGACACATATACCACCAATATAGACAATCACATTAATCATGCTTCAAGATATATGTATCAAATCTAGAGTGAAGATTTAAATCCTATAAAGTTAATCTCCCAACAAGTCTATTGAGTCCCTAGAACAATGGGCCTTGTGATAAGAGTAACACCCCATGAGTTACCCCCTAATAGTATCAACACATGAGAGTTGTTACTAAAACTACTACATTAGTACCCAAGTCTTACCATGTTCTCTATTTTCCAAAACATTTCATCAAAAACATTCTTTAAAACCCATTTCATAAATCCATTTTCACAATGCATTAATAATACCTTTTATTTGTTAAAAACTAAAGAAACCCCATCTTTTATAAAAAAACCATTTCCACAGACACCCAATTCCATAAATAATTCATGCCATTTAATTTAATAAATAATTTATTAAAACCATATCCATGTAGTTCATCCAACATAGGCCAGAAATGGAACTACCTACCTCAAACTCGGGTCACACGCACCCAAAACAAAATACACCAACATTTAAGAACACAACTATGATAATGAATTCCCTAGAATATATCTAAACATATTAGAATTTATTTCAATTTATAAAAATGTTCGGTGAAGAGTATTGATCACACATACAACATAGAATGCATACACTCCACCCCACAACCAACAAATGATCAGCCCTTAGAACAAGATCACATGAAATATCTTGAAAATAATAAGGATAATCGTCAATATAGATCAATGGATCCAAAACCATTGTGTAATAGGGAAACCTCAAGCAACTGATATTATGTATCCAATGTATTAATCACCTAGAGAGAACCACCATGACTATAATAATGATCAATCACTAAAAGAAAATACTGATAGGATCTAGAGGTCTCTAAAATTACTTCTGAGAGACACTAGTTCGGGAGCGAAGAGGGATGAAAATGAATCAAATAATAAATAACCCGTAAGAAAAGATAAAGCATTTTATATGGTATTTTTGTGGTGTGTAATCCCATTACACATTGTGAAATCCATGAAACTAAAATACATTGAAAAACCCAATGACTTCTTATTGAAAATCATATATTTACCAATGAACAGAATGTAATCCTATCATGTTGTGTACCATACTCCCATATTCTTCTAGAAATATATTACACGACATATAATCCTATTACACTATGTGTATTTTTCATGTAGACTGTGAAAATTCTAGTTTTTAGTAAGAAAAAACAAACTACCAAGTACATTATCCAAACTAGGAGAGAAACTTGAAAGTATATTAACACATTTATACTTAGACTCTAATTATTCAAATGAACTAGCATCCTCGAACATTAGGTCTTTTGGATCATAAAATTATTTTCATCCTCAGGAGTCCCATGACGCGCCCAAATAAACAGGAAAACTAATAAAGAGAAGAGAAATATATAAAAGTGGTTAATGGGATGTTACATTAAAATTGTGTTCAACTGAACCAATGACCTTTGATACCAACTTTTGGGATGCCACCAAATATATAAGAACCCTCATAGAAATATTTCATAAGAACCTATTTCTAAATTTTATCCTTTTAAATCATCATATCCCACGGACTCTATGTTCTATAACTAGGAGATATATAACCTAATCACCATAAAAAATAACAAAATATACATAATTATAGAATGAGTGGAACAAAATTAAACAACACATGGTAATTACATATTTCATACAAAAGTCTAATGTCAATGGGAGAGAACTACCAAAACATTCCTAAATTAATACACATGACTTACAAGAACACTCTTAATCTAACTTCTCTCAATCAGCCGAAGTCTCCTTTTTAATGAATATTTAAATATCGTTTTGATATATATCATCTATAACCAACTCATATATAAAAATTTCTTCTTCAATTAATCTAGTAACATCACCCTATGAGATTCATTACTATACTTTTATTGAATTAGGAAACCTATGATACATTGTTACGCATTATTTTTACTCGATGATAACAAGAGAACATGGGTGTTCAAAAAGTGAAAAAATTAACTTCCAATAATTTCAACTAAATATCATAGAAACATGTTTCAGACATTTTCCTTTTGAAAAATCCAAGATCCACAACCACTGTCAAAAGCACAATTCTAAAAATTATTCTTTTAGAAAATATTATTTTGGAAAAATGAATGTTCTTTAAAAATAACAACATGTTATACATTATATACACGTAACATGTGTTTAAAATGTTATTCTTTTGGTGTTTAATGATTTAATATTAATGGATATATACCTTTACTTATTTTGGATATATTTCAATTTTATCTATCATACTTCAATGTTTCATGATTATGATGTAGTTATAATGGAATTGTTGGGGGTTCCAAGGGAGGAATATTCTGAATATTTTTATAATTTTTATAATTTTTTATATTTTTATAAAATTTCAATACCATTTTAGTTGTAGTGTAATTAAAAATTATCTCAAACACCTAGTTTGAAAATTATTTTGGAGTTTATACCACTTTTATCACATTCTAGTATTCAGATTTATTAGTGTGTAAAGTTGTAGGGATGTTTTTATTCTTATTCTACCATAATATTTTTTTGGTTTTAATATGCTTATGGATAATCCATGCATGTTACTTTGATTGTTTATAATCTAAACATTTTCAATTATTTTTTGATTATAGAACTTTAGTATCATTTAATATATATTAATAGAAATATAAAATCATTCATGTATGTTTTATTTTTATAAAATAGGGAATATCAAATGATAACAATATTTTAAATAAATATATTATCAGTTCATACCTTATTTATGGTAATCATGTTGGGTTGTTATAATATATTAAAATTAATATGATTAAGATCACCTGTATAGAGATACATTTTATCACTCATAGGATATAAGTTGGTGGACTTTTATATAGATTAACCCACTTAAATGTATGCCACAAAAATATTCATATATGTTTCATTGGTGTTTTTTAAGTGAACATCGTCTATGGATACTATAATTTGTGGTTTTAAAATAGGTTTCCTGCTTCATTGGAATCATACTTTGATACCAATATAAATTTATTTGTAAAATTTGGCTTAATAAAAGGTAATTGGGTATAAAACTAACCAAGTAGATGGATTTTATTAACAAATATAGTTTTTGGACCCCCATATGGTGGGTCATGAAATCATAGACCACCATTGAGTTTTGAATATATATGTTATTTTCCATGCTTTGAAAATTACATATTTTTTAATTATATAAGATTTAGTAAACTTAAGAATTGAGAAAAAATATATATTCTATACAGGATTGACATGATCCATGTCTCTTATTTAATATCAATGTGAAGAAAAAAAGGAACATTTATAATGAACATGTGGTCAATTAAATCACACCAAAACCTTTTATAATTTGGGTATATATAATGTCTTTCAAAATATAAATCATAGTTTAGGATTATTAATGACACCTTTAATTATGTATATTTTTAAAATTATTTATTTTGGTTCAGAATCAGATAATTCTAATTTTAATTTTTGGACCAATGTGAATAGTTTATGTTTAAATATTCTTATGTTATTATAAATGAAAATAGGATTTGGGTGTCACACATTTTAAATATTTAATTAAATAATAATTATTAAATTAAATAACAAATGTGGTGTTATAATATAAATAATGAGTTATATACTTTCAAATAATAAATATGAGGAAATTAATATAATACCAAATGGGTTGTCTTGAAGTAAAGGTATTCCATGACCCATTATTTGTGAAAAAAATTGACAGACATGCAATTAAAAAACCTCAGTTGTTAGCTTTAACCAGTCTGAAGGCTCATTAATGAACCTCCAAAGGATTTTTTCAAATTAATCCACATTTTAAGGATATTTAATATTTTAAATGACCAATGTATTATATTTATTAAACAACCTTTGTATTTAAATAGATGTAGCATCCATAAATGATATTGAATGCACCTCATTTTATGAATTGAAAGGGAGAGGGTTGAAGTATTTTTTCTACATAAATAAAAAATGTAGTTCTTAATGTTCTTTATTTTCCCACATCTGAGAGATACTTGCATAGTATTCCTCAATCGTGGGGTTATTTGGTTCTTTTCTCATCAAATATTCCATAATTTTCCCATTGTAGTGATGAACATCACTTGTTTTGGAAGAGGATCCCACTAAGGCATTTATGATTAATGATATAAGTGGATATTTAAATATACTTGAATTTTTCCATTCAAGTTTGAACTAAATATTTTTAGAATATTTTAAATTTTAATATTTTAGTAATCTATAATTGTGTTTTTAATTTACTTAGTGTGATAATGGTTGGGATTAATTATATCTTTTATTTTTCATTTAGGGTATGTAATGTAATTAAATCCTTATAAATGGAATAATATACACACTTTATAAATGTAAAATGAATAAAGTATGTTTTAGAATATTATATAGTTTTAGAATTTATTAATTATAAGTAAAATTAATTTAGGATTCACATGAAACATTAATGGAATGTCTGTTGTTGTGATTTCTCCACTTAATGGTAACTATGGATACTCGATTTTCAGTTGTCCCCTATATGAAATATCACATCCCCTGTGATATTGTTCATCGGACCCCAAATGAATTCTAGATCATTACTTATTACTGAAATAAGAGTGGAGACACATAATTGACCTATGTATTTTTATTAAAGTTCTAACTATAGTATGAGATTCAAAGGTAAATTTGTTAAGTAAATTAAAATTCAAAATATTCATTGAGTATATATAAGATAAATACTATTGATTTTTTTATGAATAAAATCATATAAGTTTTATGATATATATAATATGAATAGTTATACTTAATATAAAATAATTCATTAAAAATCTAAGTGTTGGATTCTTTCTAATATGAATCATATTCTTTGATACATTAATTGATCAATAAAAAGGTTCATGGTCAGCAGACAATCAACAATTTATCATCTATTTGAAAATAAAGGGTAACAGTAATCCTAATGTGAATTATGGGTGACATTTGACTTTGTAACGGAATTATATTGGAACTTAGAGTCATTGTGTTGATCATATTAATGAGATAAATTTAGTAATAATTTTTTTATCTAAACAATCCATGAGTTGTATTAGATACAATTAACAAAAAAATTCCCAAAATATACATACCCTAAGAGAAGATGAATGTTGAGTTAATACATGTAAAAATATAGATCTTGGAAAAATATATTATATAATATTGAGTGTTATTATTTTAGTGGGAGTATATTAAATAAAAATAAAAATTAATAACATAATACATGATACTAAAAATGACACACATTTTGTTATAGATATTCATGTCATCACACAAAAACTCAAAATTTTCATTGAGAACAATCCTAATGAAATAAAATTTGAATATTGATAACTTTATTGATTATAATCATAATTATATAATTATTATGAAACATGAAGAGAAAATATGTGTTCTAGATAAATCTATCCAAGTTGAACCTGTTTAAAATATCAATCATTTTGATTAGGATTCTTATTAGAATAATAGGAATGATTCTTTTGATGTATCATTTTTAATACTAGAAACCTTGATTCTTGAGCTTCGATCAACATGAATCAATGGAGGTGTTTAATATGATTGATCTCCTTTAATTGAAATGTAAATATAAATCTATAATTGAATGGTATGAGTAAACAAAGTCATTTTTTAAGTGGAATATGTTTTAAGTATCATCATATTCTACTCTTGTGATAAATTGTTTTGGGTAAATAAACAATATATAAAGTCTTATATTCCCTCTCAAGAAAGATATGGCCATTAATATGGTATTACATTTGTTTATGGGGTCCTATAATTAGTTTTATATTAATTTTAATATTGATAAGATTGATTTTACATTATCGGGATTCTAAATATGATGAAAATAATAAAAAACCTACAAATTTCATGCCCTATCTTGAGGATGAATAAGGGAAAGGTTAATGTTAAGGCTGAAAAGAAGGAAATTATTGGAAATTGTAAATCATTAATTTTGTCACTAAAACCTCATAAATAAAAAATTTCAAATGAAAGAAAAATTTTCTATTGTAAACAAACTACGAATTTTAATAGAAATTTTTATGAATACCTATAGATTTTTAAGAATTAATGTTGTGAAGGTTCAACCACACAAGGTAATTAAATTATTAAATTCAATTTCTCTATATATGAGTCATATATATTTGTTACTGGATGTGAATCAAATAATTTTTTAATGTTTAGATATTCAATGAATAGATTAATATGAATGAAAGAGATATATTATAACATTATGACCCTCTCCAATTAGAATGGGAAGAGGTGGTGGGTGTTAATAGATTTAGGGGACATCTCTAAGACACTGAAGGTTGGAAATAAATTCTAAGGGCCTCATAATAATTACGGGATGAATTTCCCTATAAATATAAAACATCCAAACCATGAAAACATGAAAAAACAAACGAATATATGATGCATGAGTAAAAAAATACAAATCAAAACATAAACATGAAAAACCCCCCATTAGAGTATAACAAGAAACTAAGGGACATAACCAAATTAAAACCAATGACAAAAAAACCAAAGACACTAAAGACATCCAACAACAATTTCTAACTTGTAATAACCCACACTTTCTCAAAGAAATTTATCCCATCATATAGTAATGTAACATAGTAT
Organism: Viscum album; assembly: GCA_963277665.1. NCBI lineage: Eukaryota > Viridiplantae > Streptophyta > Magnoliopsida > Santalales > Viscaceae > Viscum > Viscum album. The sequence continues at coordinate 1,934,684,847 of OY728152.1, forward strand.
AAATAACATAAAATCACTTAGAGACCATAATAAAAACTTTATAAATGAATAATTAGTTAAATAGTAATTATTTCTAGAAGTTAAGGAACCTATAACAATGAAATAGTAACTTGACCTTAGGAATTCTAATATGAATCTTATGATTAGTAAACTAACCAAATTAATAACAGTCTCACCCAGTAATGTATAAATTAAATTTAGGCATCTTATAAGTGAAAATATGGTATAACTATATCATAGTATAAGTAAAAATTGTAAAAATTATTACTTTAGTGTTGGTATTTTATAAGTCAAAAATATTTATTTACAATTTTATAATTAATTTATGAATGAGAAAAAAAATTATTTTCATAAAATTTATCCATAAATTAAAAGTTTTATGTCTTATAATTTTAATATAATTTTATTATACCTTCATTAATTTTTCAAAGTGTTACAAAATCAGTTATAATTTTAAAATCTATACTTTACAAGTAAATGATGATTTTTACTAAAAATTTAATTAATCATATTTAGAAAATTATTTTCATAAAAAGGAGTGCATTTTTGAACTATAAAGGTCAAGAAATGGTTATGGTGATTTTTTGGGATTTTTCTGAAATACTTGAATTTTTTATGAATAGTAAAATATGATAATTTCTAATAAATGCTAAACACATGAATTATGGAGTCATAGATGATATAAGGAATATGTAAGCCCAAAATCTCAAAATCTCCTTAATTTTTTTTTGATATATTTAGAAATAATTCTCAAACTATTCATATTCTTGAGCCGAAATAATAAATTAATGAATTTATATTGAGAAAACACCCTTATCCTCCCACAACTACAAAAATGGGCTATTTCCATGGTTCAAAACCATGGAAATAGGGCCCAAAATCATGGTTGTAGGCTACGGCCATGGTTTTTTCCAACTGTGGGATCTATCTCTATGGCAGTAGGGTCTGACCTATGGCCACAGTTTTAACCATGGCAATAGATGTCTCTATTTTCAACTGTGGCAATTGACCTATGGACACTATTTTAACTGTGGAATTGACCAATGGCCATGGTTTTAACCATGAAAATAGGTGGCCTACTACCATGATTTTAACTATAGCTATAGCCATAGAAAACCATGGTAATAATAAAAAAAATAATGTGTGCCTAGCCAGAATCAATCCATGCACCTTCACTTCCCGTTTCAGCACTCTAACCACTACACCACCAAGGATTTGGTGTGTGTGTGTGTATATATATATATAATATGTTATATATATTATTAAAAACTATGGAAATATCCTAAAGACCAAGGAAATAGTTCTTCCTGCCATTTTTTCGGCGGGAAAGTTTTTCTCCTGCACAAGGGCGGGAGACCTATATCCACGGTTTTCAAAACTGTGGCTATAGCACTTTGAAAAAAATGCCTTATAGATGCAGTTTTCAAAACCATGGCTATAGGTGTGAGTTATAGACATGGTTTTGAAAACCATGGCTATATCCCATGAAAAATTTTCCTATAGACACAGTTTTAAAACCATGGTTATATGCCACATAACCATGGTTGTAGCCACCTATATCCACAGTTTTAAAATCATGGCTCTATGTCCATGGTCGTAGCCTGTTTTTTAGTTGTTTCCACAGTAAATACCACCCCTCACCCCCTCTTCTATACACACTTCTTAAGATTTGAGCCTTGAATATATTCTACCTAATAATCTTCCACAATATCTCCCTGTAATGACCCACACATTCTCATTGTCTTTAGAACACAATTTAATTTTCATCAAAAACTAAATTTTAATGCATGTCAATCAATTCCAGTAAGGGTATATGAGATTGAATCCACCTACCTCACTCGTTATAATAAACCTTCTATTTATTACACATTTAAACATGATTTATTATATAAACTTTCACTAATACATCTCTAAGGATAGATAGGTCTAGTGTCCTGGGAAAATTGGGAACATTAGATATCAACTTAGAACATAAAACACAAATTATTTATTGAAATCTTATTTTACCTGACCACAACATTCACTCATACTTAGAATTGCATGGGATAACCTAATGACAAGCAAAAGAAAAGGGTGATCTATAAAGCCCAGTAAGGGAGTAATAAAGGCATAACATGAAGAATATAGTACAAGTTAGGCAATAGGAATATAAATGGATCACAAGAGAAACATGAACATTAAGGTATGATATAGAATGATTATCATAACATGGAAATGTGGAAACAACATTTAACATGATTATTAACATGGGCCAAGGTTCATTGCACATGGAGAATGAGAAAACCATCATTGTACATGAATTAGCGTGAGTAAACCCTCATTTCACTTGAGTTATCATGATTAAACCATCATTACACTTGACATATCATGATACTAATCTTTACCCAAAGAATTAGAGTGCTATCAGGGCACACCATTTATAAACATTTCATTTCATGCATAAGTGTGCCACATGGATCATACAACATGAATTCATTAAAAATAATAATTTATTACACCAATAAGAGATGGGGAATACATAAATTCCTATTTCAACAAGTACATGTTCATAAAGTTGAATACCCTTGATAGAGAAATGGGTATGGTATTCACTCACCCAATGATTTTGGCATGGGAAATTTTGGTGTAACTTCTGCGGTATAACGACATCAAATAGAAATTGTAAAATGGGTTGATGAGATATAAAGGTGTCTATAATCATTTATACTTGAACTTTATAGTAATGGGGTCATGTAACATAATATCCCAACATATTTACTGGAATTTGGATGCATAATTTAAATTAATTGCTTCGATGTAAATGAAAAGAGAGAAATTCCTTGCGGAATTTCAGCACGGTAACGGGTGTTCATGGGAGGCATTAATGAGAGAGAAAGAGGTATATCATCATTAAAAAATAATTAGGTAAATATGGGGGAGGTTAGAAATCGTACCACAACATTTTTAATTGAAAATAAAAGGGTATAACAACATAAATAAATTTAGAAAAAATGAGAAAGGAAGAAATCCCTTACTTGGAAGTGTGATCCCAACGGATTGGGAGAGGCTTGAGAGAGGCTTATAGGGAGATTGGGGCACCTTGGAAGGATTATAGAGAGAGTATGGTATATTTCAGGATATCTCCAAAGGTTTTGAGTGAAGAATAATGGGAGATTGAGTGGTTTTATATAGGAAAAGTGAGGGAATTATTTATTATTTAGGGTTAAGACACTATACATTAAACTAATCAAAACCACAAACCATCCCTTGGTTTTTTCCCATGGTTTTTTTCAATTGGAGTGGAAATATTTATTTTATAAGTAAAATAGAAGAAATTATTAAAATATAAGTCTTTATTATGTGAAGGTGAGTCACACTTTCAAGGAAATCATTTTTAAAAAGTTAAAATACATTATAAGTCTTGGAGGGTCCACTAAGGTACCATAAAATTAATCAAAAAAAATAAAATCACGTTATTTAAAAGTTAAAACATATATTGGCCGAATATAACTTTTATATTATTTTATTAAATAACTATTGGGTCATTATGATGTCATAAAAACATTATATAATTAAACAATAATTAATTTTTACCCAAAAATATGACTGTCTCAGAAAATTATAAAAAAATTACTATTAGATAATTTCGATGTCTTGAATACAAAAATGATTTTTATTTTATCCAAATAATTTATTAAATATATGAATTTTTAATTTTAAAATAAAAAATAGCATTTATTGGAATTTCATGTGTTTTGATAAACCAGCATTCAAACCTTGATAAAAATTTTAATTGTATTCATAAAAAATTAATACAATAATTTATTTATAATAAAATTTAATTTATTAATAATATTTTATTAAAATATTATTTAATTCAAATATCTGTTAATTCATCAAAATAGATTTCTTAATTGAATATTAACTAAAAATACAATTTGTGCTTTAAAACCCATTTACAAAGTCACAATAATAAAATGAATGTATATTATTTATTCTATATAAAAAATAATGCACATAATAATAGTGATAGAGTCTTGTTACGTAACCCCTTATAACACATGCATAAGACCTAAGGGTAAGGTGTGTGATGGTGACAGACTCTTGGGGCGGCTCAGATAACATCGTCTGGGTGGTAATCCTTATTAACTTCCACTTCTCCCATAGGCTGTTCTGTTCAAGCTTAATGTGTTGAAGCTTGGGTTGGTCTTGGTTAAGAGTGAAGCCCAGTGACCTTACCTCCTTTCCAACCTCCAAAAAATGGTCTTTGTAGGGGGAAATTCTACTAAATGAGGTTATTTCCTCCTTTGTATGAGTAAATTGGATTTGTTAAAGTCTAATATTTATAATAATCATGTGATCATTATTCAATGATTATATTAGAAACATTAATAATTCATATAGGTATTTTAAAATCCAAAAACATAAAACCAAGGAATTTAAGATGTCTTATATAACCATTTTACATAATAAGACTTTTAATCAGATCAAGAAGAATTTTTATTAATAAAAGTTTGGGTCGTTACAATCTTCCCGCCTTAAGAAATTTCACCTTAGAAATTTACTTTTACCGCACTAAAATAGATGAGGGTAACTCTGCTTCATCACTTCCTTTGATTCCCACATAGCTTCTTCAAACTTGTGGTTTTTCCATAACACCTTGATGAGGGGAATTATCTTATTTCGTATAACTTTTTTCCAACAATCTAAGATCTTCACTGGATTCTATTAATAGGAGAGGTTATTCTCCAATGGTACCACCTCTAGATTGAGTACATGTGATGAGATAGGTATGTACTTCATCAAGAGTGATACAATGAATACATCATGCACTTGAGATAGGCTCAATGGGAGTGTTAGTCAACAGGCCACTACTCTAATGCGATCAAGGATCTCAAAAGGATAGATGTACCTTAGATTAAGCTTTCCCTTCTTCCCAAATCTCATTACTATATTCCACGGTGATATGTGGAGGAATACCATGTCTCCAACATCAAAATCTAGGTCTCATCTATGATTATCAGAATTTCTTGTTTGTTGACTCTGAGTAGCTTTAATGTGCTACTGTATTGTATTAACCTTCTCCACCATTTCTTCAACCATTTTTTGTACCTAGGATTTTTCTATCTCCAACTTCATCCCAACATGTCATTATTCTGAATCTCTTTCTATAAAGGGATTCATAAGGATCCATTTGGATTATTCAGTGGAAACTGTTAATGTAAGAGAACACAACCAAAGGAAGATGTTGATCCCATCCTCCTTTGAAGTCAACTGAGCATTCTCTAAACATGCCCTCTAGTGTTTGGATGTTCTGCTCAGATTGGCCATCTGTTTGAGGATGATAAGTCGTACTAATTTTCAACTCAGTATTCAGAGCATGTTGGTGACTCTCCCAGAACATAGAGGTGAATCTTGGATCTCAATCGAATATAATCGATAGTGGTACTCCATGAAGCCTTAGAACTTCACTGATGTATATCTATGATAGTTAATCTAATGATAAATCATGTCGAATTGTAATGAAGTGTGAAGTATTTGTAAGACAGTCAACAACAACCAAGATAGTATTGTTTCCTTTGGATTTCTTCCGAAGTCCAGTGAAAATGTCCACAGTGATGTTCTACCATTTCCATATTCGTATGGGTAATGGTTGCATCATCCCCTTAGACTTTGTCCTCTAAACCTTCACTTGCTGACATACCAGGTACTTTCATGTATACTCTGTTATATCCTTCTTCATGTTATCCCAATAATAATGATTTCAGATATCTTGATACATCTTATTGTTTCTTGGGTGAATAGAGAAATTCAAACGATGTGCATCATCCAAAATTTCTTTTTTTTAACTCCAGATTTGATGGAACACATAGTCTTGACCCAAATCTAACAATTCCTTCTTCAGTAACATTAAACTCTAAGGATTTCCATTTTCTGATAGTCTCCACTTTCTTCTAAATTCATGAATCACCATTTTGATAATCCTTTAACCCTTCCAAAAGATACCATTGAGAAATCATTTGTGAAAGGATTGATGATGTTCCCTTATTTATGATTCGCATGTCCATATTCAGCAAATCTAAGAATATTGGATCATTTTCAATTCTAATCAATGATAGAATCATTGGGTCCTTTCTTCTTATAGCATCTTCCACCTTGTTCACTTTCCAATGGTGTTAATGAATTGAGCAGTCATAGTCTTTGATCATCTCTAACCATCTTCATTGGATCATATTCAGCTCTTTCTGTGTGAATATGTACTTGATTATTTTGTGATTCATATATATTTCACACTTCTCCCCAAAGTGGTAATGTCTCCAAATTTTTAAATTAAAGATTACTACACCCAACTCCAGATCATGTTTTGTATAGTTTTTCTCATCAACTTTCAATTGCCTTGAATCATAGGCAATTACTTTATCATTTTGCAATAACATTCAGCCTAGGACCTTCTTTGAAACATCACTGAATACCACAAAAAGTTCTCCACTTGTGGTTAGTGTGAGCGCAACTCAGTGATAAGCCTCATTTTCAACTCCTTGAAGCTATCTTCGCATTCATCACTCCAAGAAAACTTTACTCCCTTTTGAGTTAGCTTGGTAAGAGGGTTTGACAATTTGGATAAATTTCTCACAAATCATTGATAATATCTAGGTAACCCAATGAATCTATGGATATCTGTTACAGATGTTGGCCTTGGTCATCCCTCAATTTCATTTTTGATAGAGTGATCCATAGATATCACATTTCTTGTGATGATATAACCCAAGAATGAAACTTCCTTCAACCATAACTCACATATTTTGTACTTTTCATAGAGCTTCTCATTTCACAAGGTCTTTAGTACAGTGCTTAGATGCTTCTCATGATCCTCCTTGGTTTTAGAGTATATTAGAATACTATTATAAAGACTACCACAAATTTTTCTAGATAATATCTAATGACTCTATTCATCAATTCCATAAATATTTTTGGAGCATTAGTGAGTCCAAAAGGCATTACTATGAATTCATAGGTCCTGTACCTTATACAAAAACCAGTCGTGGGGATATCCTCCTTCTTCACCCTTACTTGGTAATATCCCAACCGCAAGTCCACCTTGGAGAAGTATTGTGATCCACATAGTTGATCTAATAATTCATCAATTTGGGGTAGAGGATAATTGTTCTTTATCGTGATTTTTTTGAGCTCATGATAATCAATGAAAATGCACATTGACACATCCTTTTTCTTGATGAATAGGACTGGTGCACCCCATGGTGAAGCACTTAGGTGTATAAACCCTTTATCCAGATTCTCCTATAGTTGTTTCATTAGATCCCCAATCTCTACAACATCCATTCTATATAGAGTCTAGGATATTTACAAATCCCTAGGTATAAGATCAATCTATAACTAAACATCTCTTCTAGGTGGAACACCATGCAATTATTTGGGAAACACTTCAGCGAATTCCCTCACAATAGTCATGTATTCATGGATGGTTTCTTCCTTAGACTCAATCATCTGAACATGATATGAATTCTCATAGGGTAGTAATATCCATGCTTGATATGATGGTGTTAAACAAGATTCATCCTCCTCCTTTCACTAGTATAGAATCAGGGTTCGATTCTCCATATGGAGAGCTATTTCCCTCTCATGTAAATTTATGTTAGCTCTATAGATAAATCCAATCCATGACAAGAATTTTGTCAAATTCCACCATAGGGAGTATGATGAGGTTCTCCAGGAATTTCAATCCACAAATTTTGATAGGGAAGGATTTGTATTCATGGGATGCAATAATTAACCCATTTGTAGTTCACACCAACATCTTTACTTCCATGATTTTTGGTGGTGTTGTAATTGTTCTACTAACCATTCAGGATATAAAATAATGCGTAGAACCATAATCAAAAAAAATGTTGTCTATTCTAGAATGAATAACTAGCATACCTATCACCACTTCATTTTCGGGGTTCTCTCCGGAGGTAGTGATGGAAAAATCTCACCCTTGTTGCCATGAAGGTTGTTGGATGACTCTGAAAACCCTTTTCTTAGGGAACTGGTTTGAAAAGTGCATTGGTATTTACAATTGAAGAAATGAACAATGTGTTGAGGTTCTAACGGATAATTCCTCTCCTCTGTCGTAGCAGTGAGTTTTTCTTGTTGTCAGTTAATGGCCAGGTTTCCTTCTCTTCCACACCTAAAACATTTCTTCTTCCCCATCATGAAATCTACAGGGTTATTTTTTCTGCACCATTGGCAACTGGGGTGCTAGAATTTCTTAGCACCATTGGATTTATCCATCAGACTACCAAAATTAAAGTTCACTTTCTGCTTCTTATCCCCATGATACACCTAAGATTCACTGATCTTCATTTCAACTTTGATGTCACATTGGACAATTTTCTCATATCTATCAAAGTCACTGATCTCTAGAGATTTCCATAGGCTAGGTTTTATCCCACCAAAGAAGCGGTCAACCTTGAATTCAGGGGTAATGACAAAGTCAAAGTATTATCGTGCAAGCTTTGTGAAGTTTACCTCATACACTCCGATGGATTCTTCGTCGTTTAGATTCAGGTCAAGTAATTACCTTTCCATATTAATTTGGAGGGTGCGAGGAAAATATTTATCGAAAAATATTTTCCAAAATCCTTCCATTACAATGCCTCAATCTCTTCCTCAACCTTTATATTTTTTTATCAATATCCACCATTGATCAGCTTCAACCTCTATACAATAATTATCTAGAATAACATTATCTTTTTCATAACATTGAAGTATGGAGAAGATCTTTTCAATGGAGTTGATCCATTGTTCGACGATTGAGGAATCAGTTGATCCATTAATAGTAGGAGGTCTTTATCTCATGAATCTCTCGATTGCGGATTTTTCTTTCTTATGTGGGGTTGGAATTTCCTCTTGACCCATGTTTCTATCAAAAACTTGAGTTAATTGAGAGATTATTGTGACAAAGTTTTCAATTCATGCTCCCATTGGATTGGACATCTCATTTGAACAGTCATCACATTGATCTTTGCATCAGTTGTTAGCACATGTACTCATATTACCAACTATTAGCTAGAATAAAAGCAAAGTTAGGGGTAACACATAAAGGGGAATCCAATTTCAAAAAGTTATAACTTATAAATTACATTTATTTCCATAACATATGAATTTATAGGCTTCAATCTATGTTATCCATGATCTACTTCCCAACATATATTCTTAGGGGAATTTTTTTTATTCCCTTAATAATGGTTCATAAAAAGCTTATGAATTTACCATATAATATCCCCAGAGAGTGTCATAACCAAGATTGAAGAAAGCCCCATTTTTGTGCACCAGTTCTCATTCAAGTCTAGATCAAAGTGGCGTTTTCGGGTTTTACCCCTATATATATCTATGCCAGAGCCACCTCTACTTGTTTGTATCTAGACATGGATGTATTTACCTAATAAAACACTTAATATATAGTCACCAAAATTTATAGATGTTTTTATTATACTTAGTCTTATCCCTAAGGCATCCACTAGGGTTTTCTAATCAAAATCCCAAAAATAACTAAACCAATCCTCTAATACCAACTATAACAACCCTACTCTTTATTACACATTAAAACATAATTTATTACATAAACATGCAATTAAGACAACTTGTAGGATTGATAGGTCTACTATCTTTAGAAAATTACGAACATTACATATCAACTTAGAACATAAAACACAACTTCTTTATTGAAAACTTCTTTCATATGACCACAACATTCCTTTGTACTTAACATTTCATGGGATAACCTGAGGATATACATAAGAAAAAAGTGAGATATAAATCCAATAAGGGAGTAATAAAGTCATAATATAAAGAATATAGTAAAAATTAGTCAATAGGTATATCAATGGAGCACAGTAGAAACATGAACATAAAGGCGTGATATAGCATGATTATCATAACATGGAAATGTGTCAAAAACATTTAACATGATATTATCATGAGCCAAGGCTCATTGCACATTGAGAATGAGTAAACCCTAATTGCACTTGAATTATCACGATTAAAACCTCATTTCACTTGATTTGGAATGATCAAATCCTCATTTCACTGGATGTATCATGATACTAATCTTTACCCAATGCATTAGAGCGCTATTAGGGTGCACCCTTTATAAATATTTCATTTCATACATAAGTGTTCCACATGGATCATACAAAATGGATTCATTAGACATCATAATTTATTACACTAATAAGATATATGGAATACATAAATATAATTCCTAATTCGACAAGTACATGTTCATAAAGGTGAATACCCGTGTTAGAGAAATGGGTATGGCATTCACTTGCACGATGATTTTGGCATGGGAAAGCTTTGTGTAACTTCAGTAGCATAACGACATCAAATATAAATTTTAAAATGGTATGAAGAGAGAGAAAGGGGTCTGTCATAATTTATACATAAAATTGATAGTAACAGGGTCATGGAACATAATATCCCGAAATATTTAATGGAATTTGGATGCATAATTTAAAATAATGTTTTGAATATAAATGAGAAGAGAGAAATTTCTTACGGAATTTAGGCATGGTAAAGGGTGTACATGGAAGGCATTAATGAGAGATAAATAAGTCTCTAATCATTAAAAAATAAGTATGGTAGTATTTTGGAGGTTAAAAATCATACTTTGACATTTTTAATTGAAAATAAAAGGGTATAACAACACAAAGAAATTTGGAAAAAAATGAGAAAGGAAGAAATCCCTTACTTGGAAGTGTGATCCCAAAGGCTTGGTAGAGAATTGAGAGAGGATTATAGGGAGCTTAGGGAACCTTAGGAGGATTAAATAGAGGGTATGGAAGAGTTTGGTCGATATCAAAAGGTTTTTAGAGAAGAGTAATGGGATATATAGTGGGTTAACATAGGAAATGTGTGAGAATTATTTATTATTTATGTTTTGGACACTACACATTAAACTAATCAAAACTATAAACCATACCATGGTATTTTCCCATGTTTATTTTAAAATTGGAGGGGAAAAATTATTTTATAAGTCCAATGGAATAAATTTTTAAAATTTTAGGCTTTTATATGTGGAGGTGAGTCACACACTCAAGGATATCATTTTTGAAAAGTTAAAATAGTATATAAGTATTGGAGGGTCCACTAAGGCACCATAAAATCAATCAAAAAAATCTAAAATCACATTATTTTAAAGTTAAACCATATATTGTCAGAATATACCTTTTATAGTATTTTATTAAATCACTATTGTGTCATTATGATGTCATAAAATTCCTTATTTTATTAAATGCTATTTAATATTTACGCAAAATTTCGACTGTCTCAGAAAATTATGAAAAATCACCCTTAGCTAATTACGATGTCCTAAATCCAAAAATGATATTCATTTAATCTAAATAATTTTCTAAATATGTGAATTTTTTATTATAAAATAAAAACCAATATTTATTGAAAATTCATGGGTTTTGACAAAACAGTTTTTAAACCTTAATAAAAATTTCAATTGTATTCATAAAAAATTATACGATCATTTATATTTAATAAAAAGTAATTTAGTAATAATATTTTATTAAAATATTATTTATTTAAAAAATCCATTAATTCATCAAAATATATTTCATAATTGAATATTAACTAAAAATACTATTTGTACTTTTAAAACTATTTACAAAGTAACAATAATAAAATGAATGTGTATTATTTATTCTATATAAAAAATGCACATAATCATAGTGTCAGGGTATTGTTACATAACCCCTTATAACACCTGCATAATACCTAAGGGTAATTTTTACAATGGTGATAGACTCTTGGGGTGGATCAGATAACATCACTCAGGTGGTAATCTCTAATAACTTCCACTTCTCCTGTAGGCAGTTCCGTTCAAGCTTAACGTATTGATGCTCGGCTTGACCTTTGTCAAGAGAAAAGCCCAATGACGCTACATCCTTTCCAAGCATTGAAAAATTGGATATGTATGGAGAAATTCAACTGGACGAGGAAATCTCTTCCTTTATCTGAGTAAATTGGATTTGTTAAATCCCTATATTTATATTAATCATGTGATCGCTATTCAATGGTTATATTAGAAATAGTAACAATTATTAACGATATTTTAAAATCCAAAAACATAAAACCATAGAAGTTCATATTTCTTATATAACCATTTTACATAATAATACATTTAATCAGATCTATATTAATTTTCATTAATAAAAGTTTGTGTCGTTACACTCGTTTCAATGAAAACCAACAACAGGTGAAGAACACTCACGAATAAGGGTCAAGATTCCAATGAATTTCCCAAGATCTCCTACCCTATAATTAACAACATCATATATAACATTATATGACCTAAACAATATTATATCTACCCATAGGGTCATAAATATAAGAAAAAGAGATGAAATTATGAGTAGATCTAAGAAAATGTGAAGAAAATGATGATGAATGGGCACTTGTCACAAGAATCTACCTTTTATTCTCTAAGGAATGTGTTTGTATCTCTTCTAGATTAATGGGAGAACCTCATTTGTCCTTTTGAGCATAAAAATTTGTGTTAGGGTTAATTTGGGTTGAAATAGATCAAACATATGGCCAAACCGAATTATATCTAAAAAGGTATGGAATTACTCTTGGTCTTGCATGGTTTGGCCACACAGTTTGGTCAAACTGTGTGCGACTGTGAACCCCTTTTTTCTTTACCTAAAACCCTCAAAAATTACTCCAAAGTCTCCCCCAACTTCCCACATAACCATGAAAAAATATGAAAATCATTAAGGAAGGTTTATATACCAAAAATTGTGGTGGTACAATCCCCTGTATTGAGGTGCTCTTAGTCTCACAAAAAGACCAAAAAAATTCCCTAAGGAGGTTCTCAAGGAGGATAAATTCAAGAGGTAAATCCTCTCCTTATTTATTTTAATTCCCTTTAAATTTATTTTATTTTATTATTTTATCCTCACCTTATCTTATCCAAGTGGAATGGTAACTCCATTATGTTTGATATACTATAATTTTATCATTTAAATGGAAGATTCATCATTAAAATCCACACACACTCTCTCTCTCTTATTTTAAAAATGAAATCATCACCTGTGATGTGTAAATTTACCAGCATCATGGGAGATGCACTATAATGTTCCTTTAACACCTTCATTGATGTTAATAAATCCATTAACATGTTCAAAAAATATTTTAAAGTTTATTTTATAACCATATTTATGCTCTAGAACTACCATCAATACATAATACTAAATGATAAAACAAAATAAATTCATTGTGATCGAAAGCCCGCTAAAATTAACATTAAAAATCATCATTAAATTGTATCTAATGATTAATCCTTATGACATATAACCAAATAAATTATAATATCATTCAAAATTTTGGAATATCATTAATAAAATATAATAACAATTCTTTATATTTATCATCACTTAACATTAACTTCCAATCATGAATACAAGTGAGTCGATCGTGAAAACCATTAAACTGAATGCTCTAGAATGATGAAATGAAATTCTATTATTCATACAAAGGCCCATATAAGAACATAAGAAAACCATAATAAATAAGATACATGTATAAAAGGTTTTATAATTATTCATTAATCAATCTAAATTTGATTATACCGGACATTAATGTGAAGGAAGCTTTCGAACACAATGTAAAGGTAATTCTCAAACCCAACAAACTTTCTTTGGTTTTTCCCTATTTTACCCCATTTTAATATGGAAATTCTTTAAATATCAATTCTCTGTCATTATCTTTTTCATGACCCATTCCCCGGGGCTCGTGCTATGACTACCCCAAGCCCGCCTTCCATAGGCCAAGGGCTGGCGACTAGCACCGGAAAGGCGTATCCCTAAAATGGGAAGACATTGCCTTTAAACCTATTCATACACACAGAGTAGAACGCAACAAGAAGGAACCACTAAGAAAAGCGTTGTAGTAAAAAGAGTGATGAAAGTGAAGGGGTTGGAATACAAGCCCATCTGAAAGTACGAGTACAACTCAAAAGTACAAATACAACTAAAAAGTGAAAATCAGCTCCTAGATCATCCACCACGGATCCTATAATAAGGGTAGGTACAACTCACGATTATTAGTCCCCGTGTCATGTCACACCAAATGGTCTGCCTCCGAGTAACGTCCAGTCCTGGCTCCCTCAACCTCGATCAATGTTGTACGTTGTCTCCACAAGACACAAAAAGGTGTGGGTGAAGCCCGTGCAGGGGTTAGTATAATGATACTCAGTAGGGACCCTAAGACCCTGTAGGTCTTCTAAAGTTTCACAAAGGAAAACCACAAAGAAATACATAAACTCTACTTAGGTATATTCCTATACATACACCGAAGTTATCAGGATATATGCATCTCATACATGATGAAATAATACCGCAAAGGTAACACCACAAAGGTTATACGACAAAGGTAAAAGTACCACACAGGTAAGACCATGAAGGTTACACCACGAAGGTAAAAGTACCAAATAGGTATCACCATGAAGATAGTACCACGAAGGTAAAATTACCACATATGTGTCACCATAAAGATAGTACCATGAAGGTAAAAGTACCACACATATATCACCACGAATATAGTACCATGAAGGTAAAAGTAACACACGGTTATCACCTCTAAGATAGTACCTCGAAGGTAAAATTACCACGTAGGTATCACCACGAAGATAGTACCACGAAGGTAAAAGTATTAGTTCAAACATAGTCTTAGCTCAAACCAGGTTTTAAATGAAGGATAGAAATACAGATGATTAGTTGTGGAGCTAGATCATCTTATTCTATCAAGAGGTAATACTACTGATTATATGGAGTCTGACCCACATAGGATCGATAGGTACTAACCCTCGCAATGACCCACACCGGATGTTTTTGCGCGGACCCACACAGGATCTGGCCCACACAGGATCGGTATGTGCTGACCCACACAAGATCACTAAGAACTGACCCAAATAGGATCGATAGGTACTAACCCCCGCAATGACCCACACAGGATCCGACCCGCCCAAATTCCATAGGTAACTAACCTTCATATTATCCATCTCCAACCTCCGCCTCACTACCATCCACTGGATTCCACACACCCAGTGCGCTCGAGTTCTGTAGAATCATTCCCCTGAGATATCGGTCATACCTCGACCACCACTAAGTCCAATGGATATGTATACCAAAGTTCTTTCACGTCATAAAGAACCCAACGCAACATATGGTGCGTCAATCGAATGCTCGGTCAATAAGTTATTAGTGTTTCCGCTCCGAGGGCCCGATTGGATTTGGGGTTTGATCCAACCCAGCCATACTAAAACTTTATCTAAAACTAATGTGGAGTATACCAAAAGGGTCATCTAGATCCAAGGATTCTGGTGTCGTAAACGGTTTGTCAAATGGACGCTCGGTTCTCAAGATATGGCCATAAAGGCACATCTGGGTCTAGAGGGGCCCGAGTCCAGTCCGACCTGGTCGGCCTGACCCGGGATGACCCATCCTGATCTGGAACCATCCCGGTGGGCCTAGTCCGCGGCGGGTTGGGCTGGGTTAGTTCGACCAGGTCAGACCAGACCCGGGCCCCTCTAGACCCAAATGCGCCTTTGTGGCCATATCTTGAGAACCGAGTGTCCGTTTGACAAACTGTCTACGGCACCAGAATCCTTGTATTGATATGGTACTTTTGGTATAATCCACTTTAGTTTTGGATAATGTCAAATTATGTCCTGGTTGGATCGAACCTCAAATCCAACTGGGCCCTCGTAGCGGAAACGATAACAACTTACAGACTGGGCGTTCGATTGCCGCGTCGTCTGTTGCATTGGGTCCCTTATGGCATGACAGACCTTTGGAATACTTCCCCATGGGAATTCGTGGTGGTCGAGGTATGACTGATATCTTGAGGGATAGATTCTAAGAAACTCGAGCACACCAGGTGCGTGGAATCAAGTGGATGGCAGTGAGGCAGAGGTTGGAGACGGATATAATGAAGGTTAGTTACCTATCGACTCTGGGCGGGTCAGATCATGTGTGGGTCATTGAGGGGTTATTACCTATAGATCCTGTGTGGTTAAGTGCTCAGTGATCCTGTGTGGGTCCGTGCATACTGATCCTATGTGGGTAAAATCCTGTGTGGGTCAGAGCTAAGTGATCCTATGTGGGTCAGTGCATACCGATCCTATGTGGGTCAGATCTTGTTTGGGTCATTGTGAGGGTTGGTACCTATTGATCATGTGTGGGTCAGACTCTGTATAATCAGCAGCAGTACCTCTTGATATAATAATATGATCTAGCTCTGCGACTAATCCTTTATACTTATATCCTTTACTAAAAAACTGTTTTGAGTTGAGACTCTGTTTGAACTAAGACTTTTACCTTCATGGTACTATCTTCGGGGTAATACCTGTGTGGTAATTTTACCTTCGAGGTACTATATTCGAGGTGATACATGTGTGGTACTTTTACCTTCATGGTACTATCTTCGTGGTGATACTTGTGTGGTACTGTTACCTTCATGGTACTATCTTCGTGGTGATACATGTGTGGTACTTTTACCTTCGTGGTACTATATTCATGGTCATACCTATGTGGTACTTTTACCTTCATGGTGTAACCATCATGGTGTTACCTGTGTGGTAATTTTACCTTCATGGTGTTACCTTTTCGGTATTCTATCCTCATGTATGTGATGCGTATATCTTGATAAATTCGGTGTATGTATGGTCATATACCTAAGTAGAGTTTATGTCTTTCTTTGTGGTTTTCCTTTGTGGAACTTTAGGAGACCTACGGGGTCTCGGGGTCCCTATTGAGTAACATTATACTAACCCCTACACGGGATTTACCCACACCTTGTTGTGTCTTATTTAGATGATGTACAACATTGATCGAGGCTAAGGGAGCTAGGACTGGACTGTACTTGGAGGCGGACCATTTGGTGTGACGTGATGTAGGGACTACTAGTCGTGAGTTATACCTACCCTTCTTGTAGGTTTCGAGGTGGATGATCCAGGAGCTACTTTTCACTTTTTAGTTGTATTTTTACTTTTGAGTTTTACTCGTACTTATAGTTGGGCTTGTATTCCGACCCCTTTACTTTCATCACTCTTTTTACTACATCAGTTTACTTAGTGGTTGCTTCTTGTTGCGTTCTACTCAGTGTGTATATACAGGTTTAAAGGCAATGCCTTCCCATTTTAGGGATACGCCTTTCCAATGCTAGTAGCCAGCCCATGGCCTATGGAAGACGGGCTTGGGGTAGTCACGGCACGAGCCCCAGGGGACGGGTCATGACAAAGTGGTATCATAGGTGGTACCCAGCCTTAAGTGTGATGCACTGCCTAGGTTGAGATGTAAGTCCCACAACGAGGACGTTTTGCTCTAAAGAGGGGGTGATTGTAATACCATAGAATGATAATTGGATAAATGACTAAATTATATGACTCATGTCAGCAAGATGCACCTTCCTTTTCGAGATCCTATCTAATTAGAACTTCATAGTTAAGTGTGTTTGGCCTAGATTAGTGATAAGGATGGGTGACCTTCTGGGAAGTTACTCAGGGTGTGTGAGAGTGAGGAAAAAGTACACTAGAAAGGAAATGTGTTGGCCTATGTGGACTATCATTAGTCAGATGACTTGTTCGGGCATGTGGGTGGGCCCCAAGGTGGGGACCAAGTGTCTACGGGGCCACAAGTGGTACCTGGCAGGCCAGGACCCGACGACCATGTGAAGGCGGGGTGTCTATACTATCACCGGGACCCAGTTGTCACAATCCTACCTTTCATGGGATTTAAAAATTTTCTAATTGAGTTTATGACATACACAATGTTTTCCAAAATAACTCTTCTTTCAAGAAACACACATTTTACTTCTTGAGATTGGTTCTTCAAAGTTGATGATTCAAGTATTTTATTCCCTCTTTCATTTAGGAACCCAAAGTTTATGAATGTATACTTATGAAATGAAACCACTTATTTTATGTGGGTTATTTTATGTTCAATATTGATATATTTTCTATGTTTCATACATGATAATGTAAATTTTATGATGTGATGAATGCACCCAGAATTATATAGTGCATTGTAAATGTTATGATGTGATGGGTGGGCCTAGAATTATATAGTGATCCAATGCATTGGGTAGTGTGATTTATCTCATGAGTGAAATTGAAATATACATTAACATGATTCTTTCTTTGTTCACAACCATATTTGGTTGTTGACCACTAAGACAAGATGTTTCATTATTATGTATTTCCACATTCCATGAATTTTCTTGATGCTTCCTCTCATGATTAAGATCTTATGTCTATGTTATGATTATGATCACCCCATGTTATATTGTTTCATATTATTATCTATCATATTAATATGATTTTATCTCTTCCCTTTTTTGATTTATGTCCTCAGGTTATTACATGTACTATGGAGAATGAAAGGGCCAATAAAAAGTTAGAGAATAAGGAATTAAATAAATATTTATGTTTTATTTTTTAAATGTTATGTATCATCCTAATTTTCCTATAAAAGTAAACATTGGATCAGTATTGTTTAATTATTTTATGTTTTTACTTTTAAAATGATGAAATAAAAATGAAATGGATGTAGGGTCATTGTAGTTGGTATCTGAGGGAGGTTTAGTTAATTTGAGAATTTGGATTAGAGAACCTTGGTGAAAACATATAACACCCTTGGTTTCTATTATGTTACCCTTACCTAATTCTTTTCATATTTTTAAAGGTTATGTGGAAAGTTAGGGGAGACTTTGGAGTACTTTTGTAGGGTTTTGGTTAAGGAAAAAAAGTGCACGGTCAGCACACAGTTTGGTCAAACCACGCAAGGCCAGGACTAATTCCCTACATTTCTGGATCTAATTCGGTTTGGCCATCGGTTTGATCTATTTTGACCCAAATCAACCATAAAATGAATGTTTTCTCACCCAAAGACCAAAATAGGTTCTCAAATCGATCTATAAGTGATTCAGACATGTTCATTGGTGAATCAAATGCAGATTCTTGTGGTAAGTGCCCACTCTACATCATTTTCTTCACAGTTTCTTAGATCTACTCCTTCGTTCATATCTTTTTCTGATATATAGGCCCTATGTGGGTAGATCTAAGAGTTTTGAGGCCAAATAATGTTATATTTGGTGTTTTTTATGATAAGGGAAGAGATATTGTGTGGTTTCTTGGAATCTTGACCCAGATTCTTGGTGGTTCTTCATCCATTGTCGGTTTTCATAGAAACGAGTGAGGTAGGTGGCTTCACTCTAATCTCCCCATTGTGTAATTGATTGGAATGAATTAAAAGTTTGTTTTTGATGAAAATTATATTGTGTTTTCAAGACAATGATAATGAGTGGGAAATTAAAAAACCATTAGTATGAGACTAAGTATAAGTAATCACCTAGTAAGTTATTCTAAACATAGGGATTCCACAAGATATTCCTTTAGACTTAATTGAAAAAAGTAATAAATTATTTATTCATGAATATTTTACTTATGTTTTGTTCTAACCTTTTCTATTTTAGTAAATGGTGGGAACCAGGAGAAACCAGGCCAACAAACCATGTGATGGACAATACAGTGATTTCCTGAATGACATCCCCAATACCTTAGGAGATGAAGTTCAAATTTTCTTGGAAATTCCTACCTATTTATCTAATGTAGTGAACTATAACCTGAATAATGTAGAATTTATTCCTTCACATAAGAGGTAGAAACTAGTTTTCAAGTGTTTTATGAGGGAACGACCAGCTAAGTTTAGTAGATCTTCATATCCACTAGTTGTGGAATGGTGGGCCAACTCGATGGAGAAGATCGTTTCTATACATCAATATTATAAGATAGAGAATGTGACACTATTCATTTATCATATAGAATGAGATTCTATCCAATGATGGGAATTGATTAAGAACACAAATCCAAGGGAACAAATTGAAGAGATGGAGTAGGAAGACTTCAAGATAATGTTTCCTAACAGGTATTTCCATCAAACTCTTCAAAAAAATATGGAGAGAAAATTCATAAAGATGAACAAAAAGGAAGGAGAATATATCGTGACCTATGAAGAAATTTTCCCAAGGCTTGAAAGGTATCATTTTGTTTTTTTTATAGAAAATGATAGAAAATTTGATAGATTCATTAGTGGTTTAAAATCGCACTTTCAAAATGCTCTAGAAATTAGATACTATGAGAGTTATGAAGATGTTGTTCGGTGTGATCTCAAAGTGGAGATAGATTTGGGAGAATGGTCCCATGGATATGGTGATAAGAAACAAAATATATAGTTTCAAGATAGAGGCTCTAAGGAGAAAGGTGGAGAAAAACTCAACCACTCACATGTTATAAATATGGGAATAAGCATCATGGGAATTGTCTAAAATGGATGGGTAAATGCTTCAAGTGTGCGATTGAAGGTCACCATGCTCATAAATGTTGAAAATATTTGAAGAAGTAGGATAATGTGGAATAGGAAAGTAGAGAACCACCCATGGTCCAATGTTATAGTTGTAGGGTTAAAAGGATCTATGCAAGATAGTGCACTAAACCTCGAGTTCTCAAGGGTAATTGGAGTCATTATACACCAAAGAAAAAGGAGAAAGTGAAGGCTTATTCCATCACTAAGGAAGAATTAGATCAAGAAAATGAAGTCATATAAGGTAAAATTCATATTCACTAAATCATGAAAAAAGTCTTATTTGATTATTTTTCTAAACATTCCTTTATATCTTTTAAGTTTTTTAGAACAATTGAATTGAATCCCCAAAACCTTTAAGTAGAGATATCCATAAAAACACCTAGTGGTGAAATCATTATAACCCAAATATTGGACTCTTATACTATTGGCGTATGAGGGAAGATTCTTTAAATGAATCTCGTGATACTTCCCTTGGTTGAATTCAATGTTGTACTGGGAATGGATTGGATTCCATTATATAGACCGCATATCAACTGTTGGGAAAAGGAAATATATTTTAATATTCAAAACCATCACATGATCCTCTACAAATTAAAGGAATATCATGAATCTCCTTTGTAAAATCCTTCAACAGTGTGGGTGTTTATTCCATGTCAAGAGGCATACCTCTATCAAATGGTTGAATCAAAGGAAGGTATCACCCAATGGTAAATTCCCATTATGATGGAATACAGTGATGTATTTCTTAAAGAGTTACCCGGACTTCCCTCAAGTTTTGAGGTAGATTTCTCAATAGAACTCATACTCATAGATCCTCTTACCTCAAATTTTACCAATAGGATGGACCCTATTAAAATAAAGGATTTACAGAAGTAGTTACAAGAGAATTTGGATAAAGGGTTCATACATCCTGTTGTTTCACCTTGGGGTGTGCTAGTTCTCTTTTTCAAGAAGGATGGATCAATGAGGATGTGTATTGATTATCCTGAACTCAAAAAGATCACCATAAAGAAAAATTATTCTCTTCTAAGGATTGATGACTTGTTCAATCAATTGTGAGGATATCAATACTTATCAATGGTGGATCTTCGTTCTGGATATCATCAACAAAAGGTGAATATGGAAGTTATTCAGAAGACTTACTTACCTAAAAGGTATGGGCACTATTATTTTATAATGATGGCCTTCAAACTTACTAATTCCCCTACAATATACATAGATTTTATGAATAGATTTTTTAGACATTACCTCAAAAAAAATTGTGGTAGTGTTTATCGATGATATTCTCATATACTCCAAGATCAAGGAGTAACATGAAGAACATATAAGGATTGTGTTGGAGACATTATGGAAGGATAAGTTGTATGCCTAGTTCATAAAGTGTGACTTTTGGATGTATCAAGTCACATTCTTGGGGCATGTGATCATAAGTGAGTGAATTTCTATGAACCCTTCAAAAAAAGGCAAATGAGGAATTGCCTAGTCCCTATAATGTCACAGAAATACATAGTTTTCTTGTATTAGCTAGATACAGTAGACATTTCATGATAAATTTCTCATGATTCTGAATCCTACTAACTAAGTTAACAATTAAATGAGTAAAGTTTGTATGGATGGATGAATTTGAGGAATGCTTCAAGGAGCTAAAGAATAGGAAAATCACTACACCTATGCTCACATTACCAAAAAGTGGAAAATGTTTTGTGATATACAGTGATTCTTACATGAAAGGATTGGGTTGTGTACTCATAAAAAATGATAATGTGATAGCCTATGCCTCAGAGAATTTGAAGATCCATGATCAGAACTACCCAACTCATGATCTGGAGCTTGCAGTTGTGATTATTTCCTTGAAAATCTACTGGCACAACCTATATGGTGAGATCTGCGACATATATACTAATCACAAGATACTAAAGTAAATATTCACACAAAATGATCTCTACATGCATCCAAGGAGATGGTTATAGCTAATAAAATACTATGATTGCTCTATTCACTATCATATCGGCAAGGCAAACAAGGTAGATGATGATCTAAGAAGAAAAGAACCTACCACCTTATCCATGTTATAGATTAAGAGAGGCCCTATATTCTTGGATGCAAAGGAAATATTTGGAAATCATAATGGTAGGGAATACATCCTACCTTCCCAAAATTATTTCCTAACCATCTATCCAAGATAATATTAAGGAAACATAAAGGGATGATCTGGAGTTACAAAATAAGGTGAATGTAGTAAAGTAATGGAAGCTAAAAGAGTTCCACAATAATGATGATGGTGTGATTCAGTTTGGAATGAGTCTTTGTGTGCCTTCATCACCTAGTATAATGAAGTAGCTATCAGATAATGCACATAGCTTAACATTATCTATCCATCCCAAGAGTACTGATATGTGCCATGATCTCTGAGAATACTTCTAGTGGTACAACATGAAGAAGGAAATTGCTGATTATATCTCAAGGTTATTGATATGTTAGAAATTTAAAGATGAGTGATATAATTCAAAAGGGATAATGAAACCATTTCCTATACCCATATGTAAATGGTAGAATGTAACTATGGAATTTATCATGGGTCTCTCGAATACATCCCAAGTAAATATTGTGATATGGGTTGTGGTAGACCAACTCACCAAGACTACCCACTTTATCACTATTCAGGAAGATATCTCACGTAAACAACTTGAAAAGATATATGTGAAGGAATTAGTGAGACTGCATGGGGTCCCACTCTCAATTGTCTTCTATCATGATTCTAGGTTCATATTGAAATTCTGGAGGAGTCTTCAATATGCTTTGAGTACTGAATTAAATTTCAGCATGGCCTATCACCCCAAAATTGATGTCCAATCTGAAAGGACTATTCAAACACTCAAAGATATTCTAAAAGCCTTCTCTTTAGAATTCAAATGTGGATGAGATCAACACATCTCATTTGTTGAGTTCTCATACAACAATAGCTTCCACTTGAGTATTCTGATGGCTCCATATGAAGCTCTGTATGAAAAGATATGTAGAACTCCAACCTATTGCGGTGAAGTTGGTGAAAGAAATCTACACGGACATGATCTTGTGCAAGAGATGATAGAGTAGGTTCAATCCATCCAGAAACACATCAAAACTACTCAGAGTAGGAAAAAAAGCTATGATCACAACCGTCAAAGGGACTTTGAGTAAGACATTGGAGATAAATTCTTCCTTCAAATATCATCATGGAAGAGGGTCATGTAGTTTGTATGGAATGGTAAGAGTATATCGGACCCTTTGTGAACCTTGACCGCATAGGAGATGTGGCCTATCATTTTGAACTTCCACTGAATATATATCATCTTTATGATGCATTCCATGTATCACTCCTTGGGAAGTACATACCAAATCCCTCACATCTACTAAACTCATAGTTGGTATAGCTAGAAGATTATATCTCTTATGAGGAGCAGCCAGTAATTATTATGCACCAAAGAGATAAGGTTCTATGCAACAAGACAACCCACCTTGTCAAAGTGTTCTCGAGGAACCATAAGAATGGAGAAGAAACTTGGAAACCAGATGAGGTGATGATGGATAAGTACCATCACCTGTTTATGTAAAAAAAATTCCGTGGGAGAAACTTCCAAAGGGGGGAATAATGTAACGACCCAAACTTTTATCAAAGGAATTTACTCCTTCTTATAGTAATGTCACATAGTATAAATCACATAAAATCACCTTAATACCATAATAATAAAATTATAAATTAATAATTAATGAAATAAAAAGTATTTAGAAGTTAAGGAACTTATACCAATGAAACTGTAACTTGACCATAAGAATAGTAATAAGACCCTTATGAATAGTAAATTGGCCAAATGAATAGTATCTTCACCCATGAAAGTATAAATAAAATTTAGGCATCATATAAGTGAAAATATGGTATAATTATATCATAGTATAAGTAAGTAAATATTTTAAAAATTATTAATTAATTGTTGGTATCTTTATAAGTCATAAATATGTAATTACAATATTATAATTAATTTAATAATTTAAAAGAAATTTTATTTTCACAAAATGTATCCCTAAATTAATATTTGTATGTCTTATTAATATAATTTTATGAGACCTTAAGTAATTTTTCAAAGTGTAACAAAATCATTTCTAATTTTAAAATCTGTATTTTTCAAGTAAATGATGATTTTAATTAAAAATTAAATTCATCAAATTTGGAAAATTATTTTAATAAAATAAATTTCTTTTTTTAATTATAAATGTAGAGAAATGGTAATGGTGAATGTTTGGGTTTTTTCTGAAATAGATGAATTTTTTATGAATAATAAAATACAATAATTTCTTATAAATGCAAAATACATGAATTATGGAGTCATAGATGATTTAATGATGATGTAAGCACAAAATATCAAACTACCCTTCATTTTTAAAAATATTAAATACCACCCATCTCCCCCTCTTCTCCTAGAACTTCTCAAGCTTTTATCCTTTCCTATATTCTGCAAAATACTATTTTCTATTCCCTCCCCCATGCCTAGGATCTCTTGTTCACAAAAAAGACCAAAACCATGTCCTAATGAGGTTCTCAAGGAGGATAAATTCAAGTGGTAAATCCTATCTATTTATTTTAATTACCTTTCAATTTCATTTATGGAATTATATCATTTTAATGGATGATTCATCATTAAAATCCACCCTCCATCTCTTTTATTTTAAAAATAAAATCATCATCTGTGATGTGTCAATTTACTAACATCGTGGGTGATGCAATTTTATTTTCCTCTAACACCTTCAAGGATGATAATCAAAAAAATTAAATGGTTGAAAATAGATTTTAAAGTTTATTTTAGAACTATCTTTATGTTCTTAAACAAAGTTTTATACATAATACTCAATGATAATACAAAATAAATTCGTTGTGATCAAAAAACCACCAAAATTAACCTAAAAATCATTATTAACTTGTATTTAATGATTCCACATAATTCTATATAACCAAATTCGATATAATATCCTTAAAACATATGGAATATAATTAAAAACATATACCAAAAATTATTAATATTTATCATTATTTTACACGAACTTCTCTTAATGAATACTAGTGAACCGATCATGAAAATCATGAAAATGAATACTCCTGAATGATGAAATTAAATTCTATAACCCATCCAAAGGACAATAAGAAAACCTAATAAAATCATAATGAATAAAATTCATGTATAAAAGGTCCTTTAATTTTTAATTAATAAATATAATGTGATTATATAGTACATTAACATGAATTAATCTTTCAGACACAAGGTAAGGGGAATTCTCAAAACTAACCCTATTTCATTGTATTTTCCCTAATTCACCCAATTTTTTGTATGGAAATTTCATAAATATCATTTATTCATCATTTTATTAACTTTTCCATCATATAAATGTTTTTTACTTGAGTTTATGACAAACCCAATGTTTTCCAAAACAACTCTTCGTTCAAAAAACACACCTTTTACTTCTTATGATTGTTTCTTCAAAGTTTAGGATTCAAGTATGTTATTACCTATTTCATTTCAGAACACAATTTTTATGAATGTATTATTAAGAAATAAAACCCATTCCTTTACATGTGTTATTTTATTCTCAATATTGATATATTTTCTCTGTGGAATTCATGATAATGTAAATGTTATGATGTGATGGGTGCGCCCAGGATTATATAGTGCAATGTAAATGTTAGGATGTGATGGGTGCACCCAGAATTATATATCACTCCAATGCATTTGGTAAAGTGATTTATCTCATTATTAAAAGTGAAATATACATGAACATCATGCTATATTTTTTCACAACAATGTGTGGTAGTTGACCACTAAGACGTGATGTTTCATTTTTATGAATTTCCACATTCCATGCATTTTCTTAACGACTCATCTCATGATTATGGTCCTATGTCTATGTTATGATTATTATCACCACATGTTATATTATTTCATTTTCTTATCTATTCTCTTAATAGGATTTTAGCTCACCCATTTTTTATGTATATCCTACAATGGTTCATTTATCACTTTCTTTCATGTTACCACTACTACCTTTGAAGGAAGAGAAATGGAGCTGCCTCTATCCAATTATTGAGGTAATCTTAATGTTTGAATAGTAAAATCATTTTCCATATAATTAATGTATTGTATCATATTTATGTTAAATTTATTTCTTTTTATAATTACTCACATGATAATTGTTTTCATATACAGTTTGATTCTTTTGATCGAGTTCGGGTTCTTTGTCCATCTTTCATGCATTTTGGCACCAAAAAATACCAAAACTTATTATCCCTCAAAACAATTCACCCATGCAGTGGTTTATTTATCACTTTCTTTCAAGTTACCTCTAATTCCTTTGTAGGAAGAGTAACTATTCTGCCTCTGCTCAATTATAGAGGTAATCTTGAAGTTTTTATAGTAAAATCATTGTCCGTATAATTAATGTATTGTATCATATTTATGTTTAATTTATTTATTTTTAGTATTAACCACATAATAATTGATTTCTTATACAGGTGGATTCTTTTTTCTGAGTTGGGGTGCTTTGTCCGTGTTTCATAACACTCTCCACCAAAACATCCATAGACTTCTTCCCCCTCAAAACCTTTTCACCCCTATAGTGGTGAATTTATCACTTTATTTCATGTTACCACCACTACCATTGTATTAAGAGCAATGATGATACATATGCTCAATTATAGAGGTAATATTGTTGTTTTCACAGTAAAATAAGTTTCCATATAATTAATGTATTGTTTAATATTTATGCTTAATTTTTTTTAGTATTACTCACATAATTATTGTTTTCTTATATAGGTGGATTATTTTGTTTGATTTGGGGTGATCTCTCCATATTCCATACCTTTTGCACTAAGACTTCCACAAACTTCATATCCCTCAAAACCATTCACCCCTGAAGTGTTGAAATTATTCACTTTCCATCATATTCCCTCCACTACTCAATGACAGAGGTAATCTTGATATTTTCGCAACAAAATCATTATCCATATAATTAATATATTATTTAAATTTTATGTTTAATTTATTTCTTTTTATTATTACTCATAATAATTTTTTTCTTATACAGGTGGATTCTCTTTTTTTTGAGTTGATGTTGTTTTTTTGAAGCATCTCATGTTGTGTTGGTAGTTTGAAAAATAAAGTCAGTGAAAATTGTGGTAACAGTGATAATTAAAATTTATTTGAGACATTGGGATGTGTAGGAATTAGCCTCACCTCAATACGAAACATTATGTGACCGGTTTGAATCCAATAGCTTCATTCTATTTAAAATTAACATTAATTTTAATAAAAAATAAAATTGACTCAATGTTCGCATTATCATTTAAAATCAACATTTTAGTTCAAAAAATTTTACTCACTATAAATGATCAAATGTGCTCATATGTTATTGATAATTTAGGTAAATTATTCAAAAGCCATTTGTGACATGTTGGAATCTGTTTCACATTAAACTGATACATGATGTGATCAAAATTTGTCAAAAGTATGTCTTTCAAGTTTAAAATGAAATTTTAGTAAAAAATACAAGTGACATACTCAAAACTAAGAAAACGCATTCATATTTTTTGATACTTTTGGAAAAAATCCATATTTATTTGAAACATATATAAATTATCCTCACCTTAATCTGATTCATTGTGTGATCGGTATGAATCTAAGTGCATCTTCATTTAAAATTAACATCAATTTTAGTAAAAAAACAAACAGACATACTAAAAAATGAAAAAACACATTCAGATTGTTTTTATACATTATTTAAATGATTCATAAGTGATTTTAGATGTTCATTAATCAGTCATATCTCAATCTGATGCACAGTGTGACTGGTATGACTCAATGTGCTTTTTTTATTTAAAATTGACATCAATTTTAGTAAGAAGACCAACTCCCCAACTCAAAACTGAGAAAATATATTAAAATTGTTTAAATACATTAGGAAAATTATCCATAAGTAATTTTTTATGTGTAGGAATCAGCCTCACCTTTAGTTGATACACAATGTCATCGGTTTGAGTCAACATGAATATTTCAATTTCAAAATGACATTTTAGTAAAAAATACAAGTGATATACTCAAAATTGAGAAAAAAAACATTCATATTGCTTTGAAACTTTTTTAAAATGATCTATAAGTCATTTAGGATGTGTAGGAATTAACTACACCACAATCTGACACACAGTGTGATCCGTACAACTCAAAGCGGATATTTTTATTTAAAATTGCAATCAATTTTAGTAAAATGGAAAAATGACCTACTCAAAACCAAGAAAACATATTCTAATTATTCTGATACTTTACTAAAATGATCTGTCAGTTGTTTTTGATGTGTAGGAATTATCCTCAAATCAATCCAATACATGATGTGATGGGTATGACTCAAAGTGTCCATTATCAGTTTAAAATTGAAATTTTAGTTCAAAAAGTGTCACTTGATGAAATCCAATCAAACATTCTCATATTTTCTTGATAATTTAGGAAAATGATTAATGTCATTTTTGAAATGTAGGAATAATTTTAACATCAAATTGATTCATGATGTGATCAGAATTATTCAAAACTGAACGTATCCATTTTAAAATTACATTTTAGTAAAAAAGACAATTGATGTACTCATAACCGATCAAACACATTCATATTATTTTGACACTCTAGTAAAATGATCCACAATTCATTTGAGGCGTTTTGAAACTATCCAAACCTTAATACAATTCACGGTGTGACCGGTATAACTCCAAGTACATATTTTTATTTAAAATTGACATCAATTTTAGTAAAATTAACACTTTATGTTAATTTATTTCTTTATATTATTACTAATATAAAAATTTCTTTCTTATATAGGTGCATTATTTTGTTTAAGAAGGGGTGGTTTGTTGGAAAATGGAATGATTTAGGTTGGAATTAAAAGACAAGAAAAACATGTATGTTTTTTAATGTATGTAATAATTCATATTTATATAGTTGTATAAAACAATTTCTGAAATGTCTATAATATAGTGTTTTTTCTTTTGTTTGTGTTATAAATTTCATTTCATTTAAATCATGTATTGGGACTTGTGTATTTTATATCTGGTGTGTTTTTAGTGTTGTGGTGTGCTATTATAGAACATTGCAGTATGTCTCTCTATCAGTGCTTTTAAAAGCACTGACAAAGGACACATTTATCATCCCTTTTAAAAGCATTAATAAAGGTTAGATTTATCAATTATTTTATAAGAACGGATAAAGGTACAATTTATTAGAACTTTTATATGCACTGATAACAGATCCTTTATTAGTTCTTTTATAAGTGAAGATAAATGGTGCCTTTAGCGGCACTAAATTAAAATACTGATAAATTGTTCCTTTATCAGCGCTTTTTTCGATAAAGGACCCATTTATCAGTGTTTTTCAGCACCAATAAATGCCCATGGATTTAAACATCGCTCATGTAGTCAGTTCTTTTCTAGCACAGATAAAGGCCATTTATAGCATTGTTAAAGGCCTATTTTTTAATAGTGAATATAATTACACTAACCAATAATGATGTATTGGACTAGACTCCCTCCCCTTGGATAAACTCACCACCAATCGATCATTGAAATGTGAATGTGGGTTATACAACATCCTATAATCATCAAACATTTTCCACTTATAATGTATGTGCCACCCTGGAAACACGGATGGATGGTGTATGATGCAACAAAGTAGAATAAAGAGGGGTGAGCTACATGTTAGGAATAATTTGAAAATTAAAAAATGGATACATTAAATGAAAAATCATGGGAACATTTGATGGGAACTCGAAGGAATGAAAATATGTTCACCCATAGAAAAATAAAGTTCACATCTTGTGACTAATTGATAAGGTGGTTGATTATGAGAAAGGTTGTATCATATTTATAGGGAACCACAATGGGAGCACATGGATATACATGGATAAAACACCAAACATGAGAAATTTTATAAAATTGAGATGTCGTACAAATAAAAGATAGTGAATACAATAAAATAATATAAAAATATTTGGGGAAACATGTAGTCATTGTGAGAGATAATAAGGAAGGGGTGTTGCCTTTGCGGTTTCCCAACTACTAAAAAAAGAGAACAAAGAGTGATGAAGATAGTGGAAAGTGATAATAGTGAGAAAAATTTGGGTGATATTCTGTTAAGAGTTTCCATTATGGGGAGCCATGTATTTAATTTAACACCCTATTACCTTTCTTCAGGTATGCTTTGAATCTTGTTATGGTTTTCCCTTTTTGATTGGGTGCATTGTAGGCTGCTTCACGATGGAGAACCTCGTGAATTTTCTTGAGGGTTTTCTATAGGAAAATGGACTGCACACTACCTGTATGACATATTCCTATCTTGAATGTGTTACACAATGTGTACTATTTTCAAGGTAGATGTCACAATTCTTGTTTAGAGTGTAAAAATTTACAAGTCATGAAACCATTAAATGTTGTAAATGAGTCTTTCAGGATTTAATTAAAACCTAGGTGACAAGTTATTTAGCATACTTCAAATTCATGGAATTAATTCTAGGAAAGGGATTCATGAAATGAATTATACATGCTCATTTGTTTTAACAATGCTGTATTTGAAACCCTTTTTGTTATCCAGTGTTCATGACTATCATTCAAGATTTAGGGAAATTTTAGGTGATTTTGGGTGATCTCCCTCCATTTGGATCACTTTTTTTGGTATTTGACTCTGATAGAGATTATCTCACATATCCCTAGTAACAATCCTTCCTATTTCTTCATTTCCTATGGGTTTTGTAACAGCGTTGGAAGCATTTGTGATTCAGATTGTGATCAGTTGTTTTTTCTATCAATCCATTATAGTTTTCATATGTTCCTTATCTTTTGAAGGATAATTTTTTGGTTTTCAATCTACATTGTTGAAGGACACTAGGTTTATATCGTTATTGAGGTTAGTTTATCTATAAAAGTGGCTCTAATTCTTTAATTTCTACATTTCAATATCAATTCCTTTGCGTTATTGAGTGAAAATTCATGATTTGAAATTTGAAAGGATTTTTTGGAAATGACTCGCATTTTTAAATTAATTTTTATCAAAAATAGATATTATTTTATATGAAAATGTTTTAGGAAATGTGATAATGCATTTTGAAATGGTATTAAAAAAATAAAGTTCATTGGGAACCTTTTGCATTTCGGGAAATGAACATGTCACTTTATTTTGTGTGACACTGATATAGTTTTTGTGATATTAATAGACTATAGAAGGACTCGGTATCATTTGGAACAAATAAATATGTCTAGTTTGAGATTATTTTATATATATTATAAATTTCCATTGGCTAAATCCCAAATGGTTTTCTTTTTCATTTATTACTGTTTTATCACATGATGATTTATTTGATCGATATTTTCTCACATGATTATCTTATGAGGTGTCTATGGTTTGGTTTTCCAAGTATCACCTATTTTCATTTATATATTAAAAATTTTGTATTTGGTAAATATGGTTATTCATTTATAGAAAATGATTTACTTTTTATAAAATGGTTTCATTTATGAAAATTCTTTATAAATTGTATTTTTTTTATAGATAGAAATTTTTCATTATTGATATTATAGCATTTATAGGTTCTTTAGTGGTATCCTACTTGGATTTATTCTCACCCCTACTTTTTTCATTTGGCGAATGTAACCCTTTTTTTGAGGACACGGGTGAAGTGAGGGGAATCATGTATCGTGTTGGGTTCTCTTTTCATTCATCGCCTTTGTAATGGGATGGTTTTTTGGTGATGGATAGTCACATAGAGACTTGTTTAGTTTGGTTTTTTTATATTTATATTTTGGAATGTTTATCTTGTTGTTGTATGACTCATGGATAATTATTTCTTTCTTATGCATTTTACTTCAATGTTTCATCAGTTTTAAATGATATATTTTGTTCTTTTCTATATCCCACTATATAGCAAACCATTCAGGGAGTCATTCCTATTTGACCTAGGTTGGTTCATTTCAGATTTTCTATCAGATCGAATACTTAGCATAAAGTGTTTTTGAAACTACCTAGGCATGGTTTAGTGATTTGGTATACTAGATTTAGGACCATAATAATTCTGGTAGTAAGTGAATAAAAGGGGTCTTTCCAGCTCACTTTAAGGTCTAAATCTAAAATTTCATAGGTGGTCAAGGATTTTTTTTCCAATCTTGAGACTTGGTGGTTGATGCTGTTTGAAAAAACCAGATATTGGGTTTATTTAAATGGACATGATCCCTCATTATGTTCAGTATTTTTTCTAAGAATACATAATTTAATTAAATTCATGTTGTTTTATATAATTGATATGGATACCGGAATTTGGTCATATAATTTTTTACTCTACACATGAAAGAATGGGTTATGTCCTCCAATTACAAGAAAATACCTCTTAAATAGCCCTTCCAAATCTGAGTGAGGAAGCTATGAGAAATGATCTGTAGGTGAATCCTCTAATGAACACTTCTTTGGTAGAATATATAATCCAAACTATTCAAACTCTAGGTTAAGTAGGTGTTAGGGAACTAGGATGAATAGTGGATCATGACTCAGAATTTACTAAGTATCATCCACCTGTATTATGTGGTGATAAAGGACCCCAGGAATATGAATAATGTCTTCAGCATATCTAGAGGATCATTAACCTTCCAAATACTCCATATGAATCTATGGTGTTTCTTTACAAGTATATGCTTGTGGGACTAGGAAGGAGATGGTGGGACTCTATTGTGAAAGATATGTTGTATGAGGATATCACATAAGTATCTTTCAAGAAGATCTTCAACTACCAATTTTATCCTGAGACATTACAAGGGGAAAAGATACAAAAGTTTTTGACCTTTTAGTAAGGAGATTGTGTCATTCTAGACTATTCCACTTATTTTCCTGAATTGGTGAACATGGAACCCGAGCTATTCACTAATAATTACCAAAGGCTTAGAGGATTGAGTTGGGGTTGAGGGCTGATATTCAATCAATGCTGATTCACATGCTCCTTACGGCTATTATGGAGGTATTTGATAATAAATATTTAGAATAGGATGACATAAATGGAGAATAGGCTTGTAATGAGCATTAGATGGTAATTACAGAAGAAATGGGGAATCCACTAGCCATAAAATGAAGCACAAATGTAGAAAGTCATCTTTAGGACCAGTTTTGGGTGATTCTTTAGGGAAGTATTAGGTTGTTTTCTTTCAGTGTTGAATTCCTATTCATACCATGCCTAATTTTATAGAGTCTCCAAATACATGTCATCATTTTGGACAATCTATCCATTTAAGTGTTTTTGTGAAAGGAATTCCTAATGAAATATGGTCGAATCCACTCTCGCCAAGGGTTAATAGGTTTTTACTAATGCTTCTAGGGATGATGGAACTTATAGTTAGGCTAAGGGTGAATTTATGTGGCTAAGAAATATTAGGTAGGAGTTGATAATGGATGTCTTTGTATGGTGGATTACTCACTATAGGAATCTAAACCAGGGCCAACTATAGTTAGATGTGTGATGTCTATTTCATCTTCAACGGTTCCAGCTTTGTTTGTTATAGGTGTTAATCATTATTTTATATAATCAAATTAGGTTTAAATGATTGGAATTTTTTAGATATTATGTCATTCTTGTTGGATCTTTCCACATCATTTGGAAAGTGGTATGAATAAGGTTTCAATTTTCTATCATGTGAAGTGACGATAGAAGACCATGAGGTAGAGTGTGACTTCTTGGTGCTTGATCATGATGTATCCAACCTGATTATTGGGATGTATTGTATTATCATCATTAATGACCAAAATGATTTTTATCTACATCATGTTTAGTTTTTAACTCCAAATGGAATCACTCATGTCTTTCAGGGTGAGTGGGATTCCTGGTTTGGGAGAGTGTGGAATGTTTTTCCTTACACAGGGGTCATCTCATGTCATTTATCAAAGTTCTTACTATATTTTTTTGATACTTGTTTTATCATTCCACATCCTATGGAGGTGTGTGTACCCTAAGGACATTCTCGATTATTAATTTATTTATCACCAAAGAGTTTGGTTGATTTTACTATAGAACTGATTCATGGAATGATTTCTATTTCCATACCATATTATTGTATAACACTATCTAAGTTTGTAGAAATTACTATCCAACTTAAAGATCTTGAGGATAATGGATTTATTCATACTTTCATGTCACTATGGGCTTCAATTTCCCTCTTTACTAAGAAGACATATGGGAGACTCAAACATTGTATTTATTATCGAAAGTTAAATCGGGTGGTCATTAAGAAAAAATTCGACTTTCCAAAGATTGATGTTATCTTTTATCATCATAGAGGGGATCATTGGTTTTTAAATATTGACCTTAATTCAGGGTACCACCAATTGATAGTTTGAGAATATGATATACTTATTATAGAATTTAATAATTGTTGTGGGAATTTCAAGTTTCTACTTATTCCATTAGTTCTCACTAACACTGCTTTGGTTTTTATGGGTTAATGAACTATATATTTCATCAGTTCTTAGACTTTTATTTTGTTGATTTCATGGATGAAATTTGGGTTTACTCCATTTTCGAGGAGGGGTGCATGGAATATTCAAATATAATTATTAGAACATTTAGGGAATATATTTTTTATGGTATTCTTTCCAAATGTTTGTTCTTTTTTGAATAAGTAACATTTATGAGACATTTTATATGTAATAGGGGTGCCTCAGTGGATCATGAAAAGGCATAGGCAGTTCTATCAAAGGATAATACCATATATTTATTTGAAATCTAAAGCTTCTTGGGGTTGTTTGGTTATTAGAGGTGGTTTTTTTGGGACTTATCTAAGCTTGAATATCTGATGACAACTTTAACTAGTAAAGGTGTGAAATTTTTGTTGAATGAAAATTGATAGAGATTTTTTGAGGAACTAAACATGATATTGAATTCACCTCTAATTTTGGTTCTTCCCAAACCAGGTTTAGGTTGTGATTTTTAATGATATTCTTATAGAATGGGTTTTGAGTGTGTGTTCATGCAGGGGAGACAGATAGTGGCATAGATGTCTTTACATTTATGCCCTAATGAGATAAACTACCCAACCCATGATCTTGATTTGGTAGAAGATATGTATTTACTCAAAACATGATGTCACTACCTCATTAGGGAGTAGTGTACAAGTATATTCTGATCATAAGAGAATGAGTTATTTTTTCACTGAGAAGGATATGAAATTTTGATAGAGGAACTGGGTGGAGTATCTATAGAAATTTTATTTTTATATTTTATATACTCCTTTAAAAGGGAATGTGGTCACTAATGCATTGAGAAGGAAAATTACAAACATAAGAAGAAATGGGTTTAGTGGAAGAGTGGTCAATGATCAGTTTGTTTGCTAAGATGATCTTGTGAATGGTTTTCACTGGTGGGAATGTATTCTTTCATTTGATAAAGGATGAATTTTCAATTTAATTAGAGTGTTTAACATGAATATAAATCTGACACCAGATTTTAGTAAAATCAATTATGGTGGGGTGACCTCAGGTGAGTGTTCTAGGTCTCCCAATGGAAATTTATGTTTTTGAAACAGGTTTTTTGTCCATTTTCTCTATGAGAGGAGTTGATATATAGAGGAAATCATTCATGTTGGGACATGCACCTAGGTACTACTATTTCCAATTCTTTCCACCGGGGAACACCTCCTACATGTTTATTTCAATTGTGACAGTTTCATTGTACCCTGAATTATATCTTTCCAACAGTGGGATACATTCATCACTTCTTTAGGGATGCTTTCTAATTAATCTAAATGGGATGATGGGATGTGGGTCTCTCTTTCTGTGGACTCCTCCTCAAAATTAATCTCCTAGTACTAGTATCCCTTAGAGAATAAGACGTTGTTCATGAAACTCTCCTCAGTTCCATCTCTTTGTTAATGCCGGTTAATTATTCTTTTTCTATTGGGACATTCCAAAGGTTCATGTCAGGGAAGCAACCTTCAGTTAGAATAGTAGTTTCTTTAAGAATCACTGGCATGTATGGATGCTGGAACATTGGTACACCTGAAATATCCCTTATTATAGGGCTTCTCAAGGGTGTAGAAGCTTGATCCATCCCACATAGACTGTTGGGAAATTATTCTAGAGGCATGTCTCCAAGGTTTTCCACAGCTTCCCATGATTAACACAGGGTATATTGTGGGTTTAATGTCAAGAGGAGATGGATCAGACTAATCAAAAAACATATAAAAGTGGATCAAATATGCACATCCCTAGGAGGGATCACCCGGAAGGTTTACAATGTGGATGGATCATAAACCCCATTGAGGACAAACCTAGTATTGTGTGTCCCAAAAAGGGAAGGTTTCACACCGTCAAGGCTGATCTAGAAATCACAGAGGATGGATCAGGGAAGCACACCCCAAAAAATGTGGATTCAAGGTTTACCATTGGCTAGGATTGAACCTCATAGAATGCTTCCCATGTAACCTGTTTAGAAGACATGGATCAAAACCCACATATTTTTAAGGGTTGATTTGGGTTTTATACATGTTTAGCTTCCCATCACAAGAGGGGCACTCTTTGTTGGATGAATATATTTTGTGTGATGGTTATGCATGGATATCTTCCCATATGAATGGTGTGATCCCACCAGGATGTGGTGGCCTGAGTAATAATCAGGATGGATGATATAATATTGAGTGAAGTGGATGGGATGAATGATATGGATCTTATGTGAAGATGGGAGTGTTGGGATTGAACATAAGGGTGACTTCCTATGTATCCCATTGGTCGAGAATAAAAGTATGTGTAGTTCAATATGGGTTAGTGAGACACCTATGGAGGCCGCCCGTGAGAAATGTAGTGCATAGATAAGGACTCGAGGGAAGTAGAGCCATTAGGTTAGGGAATGATATTCCCAAAACACAAATGCTCGATGGAAAGATCTTGATGTAAAATGGGTGATGGGATTGATCCTATGGGAGTCTTCATTCATATCCTATTTTAAAGATAAGGATCAAAGTCCATGTAGTTTAGGATGGGGGAATGGAATCGGGTTGTACATAAAGGACATCAACCTGGAGACATGTCATGGGATTATGCATGGTTAGAAGACCTTCCTAAGAGGATCACTCTTTGTTGGAGGAGTATGGTGAAGTGTGAAGCTTATGTGTGGTTAGCTACCCAAGTGGATTAGAACACCTTGGGGAAGAGGATCTAGTGTATGTGTCCTAAAAATGGAAGATGTCTTGTCAAGTGGGTATATCCATTTAATAGAGCACCAAATTTTACCATTGGTTGCTATTGACCCTCAAAGAGGATTCCTACATAACTGAAAGGGATCAAAACCCTCATTGTTCAGAGCATACAATTTAATTTCATGTAGGATGAGTGAACCAACATTAAATAGTTGGGACAATTTGATTATGGTGAATTATGGACTTGAACCTCAAAGAGGCTTCCTACATACCATGTTTGAAATATAGGGATCAAAGTCCACATAGGTCTGTAGAGAGGGTAATGGGTCTTACACGTGGTTAGCGTCCCAAAAAGGGATTCATGGTCACTATCACTCTAAGACCATGTGATTCATGTTCAGTGTGATAAAAAAGAGGTAACATCAGACCTTAAGATATTTTCATGAAAGATGTGTCCATGAGGTGTGGTGTGGGATTACGCTTGGATAGAGGCCCAAGGATATAGAGATTGGGACTTACTCCATGAGGGAATCCAAGGGAATTGGTTCGGGGCTTACATGGAGATGGCCCGAGGTGCACATGGTGAAAAATCCCAAAGGGAGAGAGAGAGAGTGGGAGGGAACAAGTTCTAATACCCTTTCTGGACCTCTCAAACTTTCCATGTATGCAACGATCACGGTTTAATATCATGTGTTGAGGACGTGAATTCTTGGAAGTCTAATTCCTTCCATATTGGACGATGATGAATCACTTCTCATCCCTTGTACTTAAATAACTTGTACCAACCCACACTTGGGGAAGGGATGGCAAAAAAAATGCTCGAAGGAAGTGAGGTAGATGATTTTTCAATATAGGGGTCCATGTTAATGTAGCTATGTGAATAATTAATAGATATTAGTGTACCTATGTGAAGAACCATAAGGTAGGGTAACACAATATGAAACACCACTCGAGGCACCATAAAATCACTTTGCACAAGCCTGGAGGACAGCACAGGATAGGGTTTTGTGATTCCATGGGGATCAACTAGAGGAGATTCATGAAGGTTAAGAGCTTTGCGATGGAAGGGTTCTTCATGAAGGAAATGTGTTTTTCAAAGGAAGTATGCTTCGTGAAAGAAATGTACTTCATGAAGGAAGGGTGCTTCGTGAAGGAAGGTTTCTTTGAAAATGAAGGGTGCTTCATGAAATAAGGGTTCTTCATGAAGGAAATTTTTTTCATAAATGAAATACTTTGGCTGAGCATGGCTTATCCTTATAAAATATCTCATTATTTGAAGAGTGCTCCACAATGGAATGATTCTTTACAAATCCTTGGGAAACCCAAAGGGGATCCATCCTTCACAAAGGATGAAGGCCTTTATAAAGGTAATCTCTACAAGTAGGGGCTATGAACAACATATAAAATAAAGGTACATGATGCTCATGTACCTTGGGTTATCCATATTTCTCTTAGGTTCACAATTCTCAAGAGCTTCCTAAAATGGGAGGTGGTAAGGTGAAAATTCAGGGTAGAAATGGTTATGGGAGGTGAGCCTTATATTAATTGGAAATAGTGGTTTGCATTGCTTGTGGGGCTCGCTGCGAAGAGAAAACAGGGTTCCATGAAGAAGATGTGACACCATGAAGAAAAAAAGCATCTTTCGGACTCCGCCAGACTTGCAAAGTTACTATCAATGTGGAAATCATGGGTTATTTCATGAGGAATAAGTATGTTGTGAAGGGGATAGGCTCTATCATACTTGGTTCAACTCACGAAGGTACCATCAGAGCAGTGATCATGGGGCATGCCATGAAGAACTCGGTCACCATGAAGGGGCTAAGATCTGTTGTACTAGATCGGACTCAAGAAGACACTTTCAACCTTCTTCGTGGTTGTGGAGGCATGGATCTCTATGGAAGAACTTTGAAAAATAAACTCATTTGAGGATTTTGATGAATTATGTGTCCATTCATGTTTAGAAGAAATTTTAACCAGTCGTGACTTTTTTCATGCCTTCAATATCACAATTTTCATCACCAAAAAAAGCCACCCCCCATAGAATGGGACCTAAACGAAAATTGGTTCAGATTCTGAAGTTAAGTTTCCAAAAATTAAAAATTATCAAATCATGAAGGTGGCTTGCAAAGAAAGTGCACGGGGCGCACTATGAAGCTTCACTAGAAAAAGGTTTTCATGATGCTTAGGTAAAGGTCACCGAAAGGATTGGATGGGCCTCACCTATAAATAAGGCCACAGGGGCCCGGTGTCTATACTAGATCTCTATGAATGATTACACTAATGATCTTTTTTCGCAAAGTGATTCACCCTACGAGCACGAATTTGAGAACCTATTTCTACGGTCCATTTCTTTGGGAAGCTTTTTAGTAAACCGGTCCATTGTGATCTACTACTCCTTTGTGATGCATGCCAAGAACACGGCTTTTTCATGGGATGCTACTTCATGAACAACCTCTGTGAATGATCTTTTCGACTAAGCATCGCGAACAGGCTCAGAGAAAATCATATGTTCCAGACTGATGTCTGATCAAGAGGCTACTTAGGATGTTCTTTCTAATGTCACTCAGAGGGAAGCAATGGTGAACAATATCCTGATAGGGTAGTGTGTTCAGATCCACTATGATAATAAATCATTTTTCATGCTACTATTGGATTCTCAAGAGGACTATCCACTATGTAAAAGGTTTTCATTGTACATATTTGGCTTGTGGGATGATGTCTTCATTCCAAAGGCCAATAGAGATAAGCCAGCATAATGATTAAGCGGCACCCTTGGAAAAAATGAGTGGTATAGGGATACATATGGACATATTGCTATGGACCACACTCCTGTCATAGTTCACTGCCTCCACAATCACCTCAACAAAATCATAAAAAAGGTTTTGGAGAAGTATACTTCCCCACCTTAGTAAAAAACAATCATCAAGGTAGGTCTTGTGAACTTAGATAAGGGGTTGATAAAAATATGGGATATGCACTAGGGTTAAAACATCATGGATGAGTGGTCTTGGGCCTAATAGGTGTGTGAATCCTACATCAAGTTCGACAATGTGCTAAGGAGAGTAGGTCTATATGAAGCAACATGGGATTCCAAATTCTATGTCTCCCAACTAAATAAAATCATACCAAGATATTGAGCTGGTGGTCACCGGATACTAACACATTCCACTAGCATCATGGGTAGGTTGTCATAAGCCTATGGGACCTTCATAAGATCTTGGGCATCCCAATTCTGGGGATCTCTATAAGATCTTGTTTCAGTCATCATCAATGAAGCATATCTCACCTTATGTTTGCGGATGACATGGTCATTTTCCTTAATAGCAACAAGAGGTCCTCATGTGGAATCAATAGAGTCTTGGAAGAATATATCCATTGGAGTGGACAGATTGTGAACCATGAGAAGAGCATCTTGTATATTTCTAACTGGTGCTCAGATAGACGGATCAATACCCTAGAAAGGGACTTAGTCATCCACAGATGTGTGTTCCCTATAGAATACTTAATAGCTCCTATCTCTCTGATCAAGCTTCACATTCATCATTTCAACAAGGTGTTGGAAAAAATTATCGATCATATTAACAACTGGAAAAAAATTCATCCATCGGTGGTATAATTAATTTGGTTAATTATGTTATTACCTCAATTCTCATGCATACTTGTTTTACTCTAAAGGTACCAAATTATATGATTAGTGGCATTGAGAATATTCTGGTATCCTTCATTTGGGATGCACACTCAAATGGGAAACATCATTGTGTGTCTTGGGTGAGAATGAAAAAACCAGATAAGGAGGGGGTATCAATATTAGGAGTGTATCCAGCAAAATTCTTGGGCTCCATGAAAAACTAGCTTGGGAAGTGTTAGAGGGAAAGACACTTTGGGGTAGACTAATGGCTCAGAAATATGGGAAACGACTGGATTCAACCAACAGGAATTATTCCCCCCTTTGGTGCCTAATTCTCCTACATATTAGTTCTATTTTCCCCATAAATGTTGGATCATGGGTAGAGGTGACATCAACTTCTGGCATGAAAACTGGTCTGGTTCACCCTTGGGTTTCCCTGGATGCTCGGTTTTAGACATGAACTTTAGATAAGCATGGGAGTATATGTGGTTTACTCAGGTAGTCTTGGATAAAGATCAGTGTGATCTTTTTGACCTCATCAAACTGAACCAAGATCCAAATCATTGTATCCTTACTAGCTTGGAATCCAAAAATTTCTCAAGAATGGATTACCGATCCTTGACATCTCCCTCAACTGACCTGGATAGATGGGACGATATTCTCTGGTGTAGGGACATCCCTTCCAAACTGAATTTTCTCTTATGGTATATCTACAATAATGTAATTCCCAATGATTAGTGGATCAAGTGAACTGAAATCAATATGGACTCTAGGTCTAGTTATTGAAGTAACCATCTTGAATAATCCCTATCTCACTTATTTAAATATTGGGATTGGGCACTCTTAATATGGAGTGACTTTGGAATTTTCACGGTTTTTCATGATCATAGGCTATCTGATTCCTCCTTCCTAGAGTGCTGTTTTTGAGGAGAAGAGAATAAAAACATGAGTAGAAGTCCAGAACCTTTATTCTTTCTATAGGGTGTTAGAATATCTGGACATCTAGGAACAAAGCTCAACATGATGGCTTCATCTCTTCATAGACAGCCCTGGCTTTTTTCCCCAAAATCTTGTTTCTTGACCTCTATAGACACTTCAAACATTTTTCTGATTCCCCTAATCATAGGCCATTAATGGATTCATGAGTCCCTTCAGCTCTGGATTCTAACACTCAGTAGGGTAAGTGGTTTTTATGGTCTCCTCATAAGATGGGAATCAAACTAAATACTAATGAATCTTGTATTTTAGGTGTTATGATGGGTTGTGGAATTGATCGAGATACCATGGGTAACCCCATTTTTTCTTTTTCTATATTATTCAGGTATGGTGACTCCCTCAAAGCTGAGTCAAGGGATATGTTTAATAGTCCTCTTCTCTATAAATAGAACAACATTTCACTTTCTGTGTTGAAAACTAATTCTAAAATCATACACAACTCTTTGTGCGACTCTTACACCACAACATGGAATGTTTCATACATCATACGCAAGTGAATAAGTTTCATAAATGATCAAATGTAAGTTCTACATATGTACCGAGAGGGGAAAATGGGTAGATTTCCTATCCTTCAAGGGAACTCATGACAGTTAGGTCACTTTCTTTCATGGTTTTAATTTCCTCCCCCCCTAAGGGAATTCTTTTAGTCCAAGGGGATTCCTTTGGTCTTCATTACTTTAGACCTCCTTAGTCCCTATTTTGACTTTTGTATTTTTTAAAATTTAAATAAATAATGATGATGAGAGAACTTGGGAGGATTTGGAATAGATGTCTCATTGG
Source organism: Viscum album (assembly GCA_963277665.1). Taxonomy (NCBI): domain Eukaryota; kingdom Viridiplantae; phylum Streptophyta; class Magnoliopsida; order Santalales; family Viscaceae; genus Viscum; species Viscum album. The sequence goes on from OY728152.1 coordinate 1,934,727,886, forward strand.
GTAAAGGCATTATTGAACCTGGTGTCGGGAATGAACAATGATAAGTATAACACAAGGGATGTCCACTTCAAGAATTGGTTCAGTTTCATTTTGAATTCCCCATTGTAGAAGCCTACCGAGGGAGATTCAATGCCCATGAAACTACCAGTGAGTCACCGCAACTATCTAAGGGGAGATAAGCATGGTAGGGATGGTTCTTGCTGTCAGATCCTAGAGGATAGTCAATGGTTACTATGGGGATTATATATTAAGGATGATCAGCATCTAATAGTCAAGATTCCCATGTTCATATTAGTTCTGATTTGTGGATGGATGTTGTTGGTGAGGGAAATTCATATGGGAGTGTGGTCAAGCACATTCATTGTGGTGGTGATACTTACCTTTGGGAAATTCATAAACTTGGGTATCCTGGTGCTAACGAAGTTGTATCACTTACTCTAGTACATCACTTAGGGGAAGAGGTCTTTGCACATGTGTGGCCCCTTCCACTTCCTATACAATTGGTCCATATCACACATGGGAAGATACGAATACCTCAAACTCATCTCTCCACCTATGATACACTCTCGACCATCACTCCTAAATATTTCAAGGATCTTCCCGCTCAAGTTAGGTCTGGTGGCCATGTTAAGAAAGATTGGATGAGAAGAACAATTCATCATTAACCCATTATTTCTTCAAACTGGAGCACTCACTAACAATATCAAAGATACCATAGATAAGTGATCATATCTGTTTTCCTTCCGCGGTGGAGTGCTAGTGGTACGGGTGGGTAGTGAATTGATATGTGGACCATACACAACACACTGATTTTCAAGACAGTTTAGATGCATGAAGAGGCTGAATCTGAAGGTGTATCTAGGTTTGCATCATGAGAACCACCCATGTGTGATGAGTCAGATCTGGATGATGTTCACATGGGAAGATGGGAATATGTGGAATGAGATTCCACCACCCACTGCTGCATTCGAGTTAATTCACTAATATGCATAGAGATAGGAAGTTTCTTATCCAGACGAGATGTTAAAGCAACCAAAACTACGGATCAATAAAACATTAGTCCTTGTTCTAGGAATTTAGGGTCGATTAGTAGTAAGGAGACGTCATGAGGGAAGCGACGATGATTATCATGGTGGTGAGGCTAAAGAAGTAAGGGCATAAGACCACGATCCAGCACCAATTGAAGGTGTAGGAAGGGAGGCAGTAGTGCAAGACCTAGCGGCTTTGACCAGGAGGTCTTAGGAGAGAGTGGAATCATCGAGGGGATTTTTTAAAGAACCTCCTTAGGATCCTGGGAAGCAGTTGCGTCGATCGGTGATTCCTCTTGATGTTGTCTATCTAGAAGCTTGGAAAGACTGGGAAACATATAGAAAGATCCTCAACATTTAAAAGATGTGGGAGAACAAGAATAATTATGGAATGGAATTGGGAGAAGTTTAATTCAAAATAGTTAGCTTCAACGTGGCCCCTATTATAGGGATAATGTTTGTGATAGAATTGGTGAAAATAATTCACACATGAGGAATAGTGTGGCCCAAGAAAAATCGAGTGAGGGTGTTGTTGAACATGAATCCCCCCCCCCCAATATTGTTGGTGGCTCAGATGGTAGAGTTCTTCCCCTTGTCTTATAACTTGGATGTATCATAGCGGGAGAGGGAGAACCTTCAGAAGGATTCCAAGGAAATAGCTTCTTGGGAGGCTCTATAGAAGAAGGAGAAATTGTGGCCTCAATGGAAGTTTCTATGGGTGGATTTGATACATCTATTGAAGTAATCTCTGACTCATCCCCATGTTCCATTATCTCTCTCACTTTATCTTAGTTCCTTGAATGACATCCACATGTATAGGAGGATCATGGGTAGGGAACCCCTACTAACAGGGATGAAGGTGTGGTGACGGATGTGGGGGACCAAGCTCTGGGACTCATATCCAATGAAGTAATAGTTCTAGAGTCCAGAAACACTAGGGAGGCAAGTGTGGTCTCCTCATAATCCTCAAAACCCACAATCATATATAGGGACCACACTTTGTTATCCTAGAAGAGAAAATTTATGGTCGATATCAATACCACTCTATGTTTCTTGCCTTTAGAAACCATACCTGTCATTTTGTCAATTAAAATGAAAAACACAACCCTTTTTTGAATAGTCATCATAGTGGTGGTCATTTTTCTAGTGCAGATGGCTGAAGGAATTGGGGGCCCTTTACTGAGAGGGTGTCGATCTATATGGAACCAAGTATCCAAGATGTCTAAGCCATGGCCCCTTATGAATGATCAATTGTGACCACTACTGATGCCACTAGAGGGGAGGACCTGAAATCAGCCCGAAAAAAATCAGTGAAATATAATCAAGTGATAAGGACCATCTAGATGATGTGGATCTTGACTCTTCAAATGATATTCCCAAAGAAGATCATGCTACTGAACTCCTGGATGCATTTTGTGAGTTTGAACCGGTTGATCCTATGGATCTGGATGAATCTGATTCTAAGGTAATTGAGGATATCTATAATATATGATGTTGATCATAGAAACATATCAAATTATTTCTCCATAAGGTTCCAGAATCTGAGTGGATAGACCGGATGGGATCACTTCACCTTTGGTTGTGTGATCTATGTGTTGGAGAGGTTGATGCATGAAATTTGAACATGATGACCTGAGACTACCTCATTGAGAATATGTGGGTGAGTAGTCAGCACTTGGATTCTCCTTGGTTCCAGAAGAAGTAAGTGAATATCTAGAAGCTCCAAGAGGTCAATCAGGAAATCCAACACCTCGATGATCAGATTATAGTTCATTTCACATTCATCCCTAAGTATCCCAATCTTAATTAATGACTGAAGACCCAACTAGTGGAAGCCCAGGATAAGCTATCATAGGTGAACCATCCAGTGGAAGAACTCTGAGCTGAATGGGAATAACTGCATATTAGTTCTAAAAATCATCACTCGGTGGTCATCAATAAGGATTAGGATATTAGGAATTGGAAAGAAAACCTAAATTCTACATGCTAGAGAGTGGATGAATTAAATTGTTCCATTGAAGGAGCAGATCCATAAGGGTCATGTTTTGGAAAAACTGAAACATAGTTTCTTTTCCTACCTTCCTCTCATTAAAACCATATGCATGTATATATTTATTTTCTTTATTCAATCACTACATCTGAAAAATATTTTTGAAACAAACAGCGATCAGTTCCTAAGCTCACGTAGGTCATGCTCAATGTGATAAATGATGGATAACCACATAATCAAGTGCCAGTCAATCATCAGATACTCAGGTTCTTCCATTGTTGACTGAACACTAAGAGTATCTGGACTAAGGGAGGCTACGAATGGAGAATAGGGTTCTTGGAACAGCCAACTTACCTTTCCCAATATGTTTTAGTACACAAGCGGTATAACGCTAGGGGCTTTGGAATCAATTCAAACAAAGGGGAATGGGAAATGTGAATCACGATACCCATAATTTGGAACACAATAATGATGTAATGACAATATAATATAACTTCTGACCATTTTTGAAACATAGTATTCATACTATTAAATTTAAATGGGGAAAAACAAATGAGGACCAACCGCTGACCGAATTTGAAAACATGAGTCCAAACTCGAAATGTTGTCCAATGTCCTTTGAAACGTTGGCCCAAAATGGTAGGTGAGAAAAATGGTCAATCATCATGCCATTAGGGGGTTCTTTTAGACTTGAAAGAGGATAAAGATATGAATAAGGGGAACTCAAAGCATGGGGTGGAGGGATGGAATATTCAAAAGGATTTCAATACTTATGAAACTATTCCATCATGAAGAGATCACATTGGTGTGAGCATATCCATTTGAATAAGGATCAAACCTACTTTCCATAAAGGACCTCTTTGGTGAGGACCTGGGATGTATTGCAATTTCACATCATGCAAATAAGTATGAAATTCACGTAGATTAACATTGTATGACCATGACACATCCCGTAGTTTAACATCATGCAATCGGGTCATTGCACATAGTTTAAAGTCATAATGCCTGGAATATGGGTGAGTTGATGATTCTGTGGATGGGCTTAGGGAAAAGGTGTTTGGGGATTTCTATGAATCTTGTGAGGTAAGGAATCAATCCATACATAGTTCATGAAGATGACATGGTAAGGCAGTGATGCCAAAAGAGGGGTGATATCCTCTCGAATGAGAATATTGTGGGTATTACATAGTTTACAATCATCAAAGCTAGGATACTGAAAATATTAGTTTAATGTTGTATATTTTGGACTATATAAATGGTGGAGAGGTATAGTGTGGTTCCATAAGGCATCCCAATGTGAATAAAGACAAAGGATGTCCACATCACACCATGCCATTCTAAGGAGAAAACCCAAACCAATAAGGGGGTGAAAAAGAGTTTACAACTCTATAGTTGGACCCAAGGACATGATTTTAAGGCATTTCTATGTATCCTAAGATGGAAATAATCAATACATGCATAGTTCTTGAATTTTGTTTAGTTTAACATCATGTGTTAAGAATGATGCATGGATAGTTCTCTTAAAAGGGGGTGTATGGTGTGGTTGTTGTAATCCTGACGTGAATGTGGCCAAAGAAGGATCACAACCACACCACATACTCATTGGAGAAATCTAGGTTGAAAGGTTGGGATGATGGAGGTCCTTCTGGTTAGACCTCAAACAAAAGTTCTAAGTGTTCATACATATCCTATAAGGATGGGAATCAATACAGACGTAGTTCTAGGATAGAACTCAGATTTAGAATGTGTATTTTAATGTCATAATATAAGTAAAAGGGTTATTATATAGTTTACCATCATCCAAAAAGGACACTGGAGATATTAGTCTATGGTCGTACTGTTTGGATTGTACCAGAGGGGATACGTATAGTGTGGCATCGTGACTTAACCCTATATGAATAAAGATCAAGGAGGTCCATACCATACCAAACATTCCTAGGAGAACATGCATACAATTTAAATTCATGATGCTTGGACTTTAATGATCATTTTAAATTCATGTGGAACTTTTCCTCCTAGTTTAAGGTTGTAGAGTTTCGACCGTGGGGAAGTGAAATTTTTTCATGTGGGTAAAAACCTTCCCAAGACTCATAATCCCACATGATCCATGCTCGATGTCGGAAACAATGGGAGGAGAAGATATTTACAACCCACAAAAGTGCATAACAGGGGAGTGGGAGTGCGGATTCAAGGATGAACCCACAATGTTGGTCTTCCCACTCAATGCACAATGGTGTACAGAGGGATAACACCGAGGGTGTTGAAGTTCCTCCTAAACATAAGGATTTGAAAAGGGATGTGAATCATGAAATATGATATTTGGGAAACAATGGGGTTGGAATAAATATGGAGGTTAATTTCTGACCGTATTCATAACACAACATCCATATCATGTAACCTGAGATGGGAAAAAAAGGAGGGTCGGCCACTGACCATATTTGAAGCATGGTACTTGTCTCAAAATTCGATTTTAAATCCTCTAGGACATTGGCCCAGGATGGTAGGTGATCCATGAGGTCGAGCATCCATACCATTAGGGGGTACTTTAAGATATGAAAGATGATAAAGACTCAAATAAAGGGATACATGAAGTATGAAGATGAAATGAAGAAATTTCCATTCAGAATCCAACACTATGGATCCTATTCCATAGTGAATCTAAGAACATTAATGTGGCATATCATATAGAGGGATCCAAACCCCCTATCAATGGAAAAATCCTTGAGAGGGCTTCTATACATGGAATGGAAATATTCTAATGCTGAATGATGATGAAAATGGACCAAATAGGGTTAATAAACTAGTTACTAGACCTGAAGGAAAAAATGCTCAGGCATTCTTATATATCCCATAAGGATGGGAATAAATTCACACGTAGTTTTCAAATATCGTACAGTTTGACATAATATGGTAAGGACAAATGTTCCATGTGGTTTATCATCGGGCGACTGGGAAATGGGCATCCAAAAGAGGAAATTCATGGTGTGGTAAATATACCAATGTGAATAAGAACCAATGATGTATCAACCATAAAACACGTTCTTAAAGGGGAACCTAGGCCAAAAGGGAAAAAATTGTGAATTGGAAATTATGAATTTGGTCCTGGGGATAAGATGTTTGGGCATCTCTATGTATCCTATGAGGGTAGAGATCAATACACACCTAGTTCTTGGATTCATTAAAGTTTAATATCATTTGGTAATGATGAAGCAATATTTTAATGTCATGTAGGATGGGGCAGTTTAATATCATGCAGGATAATGGGGCACTTTCCTTTTACGGTCATGCATAAAGGACCATAAACACTATGAAGTTTAATGTATTTCAGGTAGGACACGGTAGTTTAATGTCATGTGGTATGGGAAATATCTTTTCTTTAAGTTCATATATCTTGGACCATTGGGCAAAAAGGGCTGGAAAGGCTAATGAACCAAGGGTTGGACCCGATGACAAAATTTTCAGGTGTTCCTATGTTTCCTAAAATGAAAGGAATAAAACCACATGTAGTTCTTAAATGTCATTAAGTTTAATGTCCTTCAGTAAGTATGGTTCAAGGAATGAATGATCTTAATGGGTGGGGCGCATGGTGTAGATTTTGTAAACCTGGCCTAAATAAGGACCAAAGGGACCCTAACCACAACATGTGTAATCCCCATAGAGAACTAAGGCCAAGGGGGGAAAGATATGAAAATATTTTTGGAACCTGTGGCTATACCCAAAGACAAAAATGTATGGTATTTTCTATGTATCCTATGATGGGTAAGTTTAATGTCATATAGGACAAAGGTGATGGATAGTTTTACATCCTACAGCTCAGATGGGATTAAGAAGTTTAACAACATATAGGAAGAAGAATCCTTTTACTCAAAGTACATCTTGAGGAAATTAGCATTGGTGGGAGGACTTATTTTCTCTCCATATATGATGATGAAAGATTATACACCATTGGGGTAAACCCTGTGAAAAATGTAGGGTCATTCTCATTTGGGATGTAGCTTCAGTGGCTTCCTACCATGTATCATCGGCTTCCTAATAGCCAAAACCATGTCACCCTAGAGGAAGGAGAAGAGATGAATTTTCTTGTTGAGATACTTGGATAACCTATTCTAGTGCCTCTCCATTTAGTGGAAGGCCCGTAGCCTGTTCTCAATGAGGGGTTCCAACTCATTCAGACACACATCTGCTACTTTTTCTGATGTCTGCTGATCATAGAAGGTTACACAGAGTGATGGAAACTGAATCTCAATGGGTAAGACTTCCTCTATTCTATATCCCAGGGAATATGGGGTCACCTCTGTGGAATTACGAGTTGTTATCCGATAATCCCAGAGATCATTTGGGAGATTATCTGGTAGGTTTTTCTTGTTCTGACCAACCATATTCTTCAAAATATTGGATAGGGTTTTGTTCAATGCCTCAATATTACCATTTTTTATGCATATTAAAGGGAAGTATGATTAGACTATATGTTCTACTTAGAATACAATTTCTTTAGATCATCTTCTCGAAAATTAGTGTCTTTGTCGGTGAGGATGACATGTGGGACTCTGAATCGATGGATGATGATGGAGATCATGAAATCAACAATATAATAAGACTTGACATCCTTGAGTGGAATCTCTTCTTCCCACTTGGAGAATAAATCTGTGGCTGTTAGAATGAACTTGCATTGGCGAGCTATTGATGGTGGATATGGTCCCATGACATCAAGTCCCCAGGTCAAAAAAGGCCAGGAATACTTGGTAATATAGAGGGTATCTAGCATTATATGGAAAAAAATTATGGATCAGACATGTGTGGAACCTCTTGGAAAACATGGTACAGTCATGAACCATGGTGAGCTAGAAGTATCCCAAACATCAGATTTAGTGGGAGAGTTTTGACCTAGCCTAATGAACTCCACTGGAACTGGCATGAACTTCCCGCATAAACTAGGTAATCTCATCTTCTTGAATGAAATGGAAGAGAATTCCTTCAAACCCATGTTTGTAGAGGATCCGTTCAAGTCTAGGACAACCATGAATGGTGAACTACATTGCACGCCAAAGGATTCACTCATGTTAGGATCTATATATCAGGAGATTTACATGTTGGAGATACTAAAAAAAATGATTTGTACAACTAGGTCTCTATTCTATTATAGAAAGGGGACCTAGTGGTCCTGATGTGTAAGTATAAATGGTAAGGTGGATTACCTTCTTTCTATCATCATTTTATAGAGTGACGGGAGTGACGAACCTTTGATGCACCACATGGATAATCAAATCATCCCAGTCATGCTCTGCGAGAGATTCAGCAAGGATGGATAAGGCATCGATCCAACCATTTTTTGATCGAGGAACACGAGTGAATTCCAGCCAAGAAGGGAACTGGTCCATTAGATGGAGAGTGCACTCTAATAGGGGCACAATTTCTGGATTTCTGATGACATAATCACCATTAATCTATTTGATAACCAGCTCAATGTCTCTTTCACATGTTGGTGGGAAACATCAATCATGATGGCCATATTGAGACCTATTATCAGAGCTTTATAATCAACCAATTTGCTGGTGAAACCTTCTGATCACAAGAATGAATAGGAAAAAATAGCCTTTGCAGGAATGATGAAGACAATACCAAAAACTACTCTATTGAGTCTAGGATCATTGAGCCTTCTACTAGTGGGGCTCCATTATGAACCATCGAAGTGAATATTCTAACATGACATGACCTGATCCACTGAGAGGATGACCTCGTCTAGAAAATAAAGACCCAAAGACTACTCTGCAGGGGCGGGATGGGCATCTAGAAAAACTTCCAGTGCTTGACCCTTAATAGATTTCTGCAGAACAAACCTGATGTCGAACTTTTGAAGTATCACTACACATTGATCTAGATGAATTTTCAACATTAGGTGGCTCAGAATATACTTCATTGGATCCACATGGGACACTAGCTATATCTCGTGATGCTGTAGATAATGCCACAACTTCTACACTATGAAAACAAACATGGGGAAGCTCTTCTCAATAGAGGAATATCTGGTCTCATTGTCAAGGACCATGTGGCTAAGATAATACAAATTATTCTCTTCTCCCTAGTTATACTTCTGAGTGAGAAGAGCACTGAGGGATCATTCTAGGGTAGTCACATAAATGAACTGTGGGTTTCCAGATATGAGTGGCATAAAGACTGGTGGTTGAAGAAGATACTACTTGATTTCCTCAAAAGTGGTTTGGCACTCTTCATCCCATTAATAGACAATAACTTTCTTCATGATCCATGAAAAGGGAACAAATTTTCTATTCATATTCATGATTAATTGGCATATTTAGGTTAAGTGGTCTTGAAATACTCTGAGATCTCGAAGGTTTCTTGGAGAAGGAATATGAATGATAGCCTTGATCTTCTCTAGTTTGATCCTGATGCATCTGTATCTGATAAAAATTCTGAGGAAATTCCTAGAGGTAACCCTAAAGGAACAGTTCAAGTGGTTGATCTTCAGATGGAGGGAGAAAAGGAAGATGGACACTTTCTCAAGATCTATGATATGGTCTGTACACTAGTGGGATTTTACCACCAAATCATCCATGTAGAATTCCCCCAATTTCTTGAGGATTGGTTTGAATATTTGGTTTATATAACACTAATTGGTGGCTCCTACATTTTTCAAACCCAAAGGCATTACTTGATAGTATAAAGTTACCTATAGTTCCCTAAAGTTTATTCATTATTCATCCTCAAGGTCCATATGGATTTTATAATACCTAGAATATCTATCCATGAAGGAGAGGCCTTGGAATATAGCAGTGGAGTCAATCAACAGCTCTGTCACAAGAACGGGAAAAACATCCTTTAGACAAAGACAGTTGAGATCCTAGAATTTGATATAGACTTTGATCTATCCATTCTTCAACATGATGGTAATGATTTTGGATAATCATCTAGGGTACTAGACCTCCTTGACGAAGTTGGATTTGATGAAATTATCATCTTCATCCTTGACCATGGAACCATGAGAAAGGTATGTATTCTTGAGAGGTTGTATGAACCCACAACATCTTACCAAGAGACCAAGGTGGTGGAAGGAGACCATAAGATCTATTATTTTCATCACGTCATAGCTCCAAGAAAAGACATCACATTGTTGATTTAGAAAATTCACATATTGTGGTTGTTCTTCAAAAGGCATAGTTGGCTGATCAGCGTCAGCCTCAGATCTACCTCGGTATTGAGATTCATCTATACTAACTCATTGACTGGGGTGGAAATACCTTCTTCAAATGCTTGAGGGGAATCCTCCAAATACTATTCATCGTCTGAGGTGAGAGGATCATTGACAGCATAAATTCTTCTGAGTTATCTAGCACTAAAGGAATGATGGTACTGGCTTCAGCGGTGGTGGAATCTTCATCGGGAGACTCCTACACTACCGATACCATGCTGAAAAAAGTTTTCAACCCAATTCCATCAGTCCTTCGGCCCAAGTGTCCATGCTTAATAATATCAATGAAGTAATGGCGTGTTGACCTAAGTGGGTTTAACCTGACCTAATGGAACAAGAAAGTATAGCATATTGTTGTTGCCACGGGTCGAATATCCTAATACCTTATATGGGTAAGGGGCTCCAGAATCACTTGAGCATGATTTTTTTAGTAGTATGATGTGATATTATGGTATTTCATATAACTAGGAATGTGCTTCCCTCTTTTATTAGAAACAACAAATAAATTTCCCATGCTCGGGGTTGTGGCCTCCAACTGGTGAATTGATAAGATGAAAGAATCATCCAAGTCTACCCATGAGTTATCTGAAGGAGTAGTGTGTTCAATCTCATTGGATTGAACCCAATTGTCCTTTATTTTTTAATATTCTGTGTCTAGGTAGCCTTATTCACAAGAGGCAAAGGGATATTCATGACCTTGGAGCATGCCCACTCAACCATTAAGTTATTACATGAGTCGTTGATGATATGATGTGGTAATTTCAACGTACAGGTGGAACCAAGGTCTTACCATCAATACATTATAGGTGGTGTCTTGTGAGATGACCATGAACTTGGTATTGGAAAGAAGGCCACCAAACTGGGTCTTCAAGTGGATCTTTCCACATGAACTCTTCTCAGTCCAGTCATAACCATGAATTTTTAGGTTAGATGGACACAATTATACTTCATTCGGTCCTAGATTGCGGAGAGTCCAGGTAGGGATATGATTAATACCAGAACCTATGTCAACAAGATAGTTGTGGACTTCCACGCCATTGAACTGGCCAATGATGTACAAAAGGAGAATGTGACCCTATACAAGGGACACTTCATCTTCTCGTTATAACAAGATGATGGAATGGCATTCTTCTTGTTTAACATTCTCTTCATGGAAGGTATTTGTGGATGTATAACAACCCTACTCTTTATTACACACATAAACATGATTTATTACATAAACTTACACTTAAGATAACTTTGAGGATCGAGAGGTCTAGTGTCTTGGTAAATTAGGAACATTACATAACAAATTAAAACATAAAATACAACATCTTTATTGAAAACTTATTTTACATGACCATAAAATTCCTTCGCAATTAGCATTGCATGGGATAACCTGAGGACATGCATAAGAAAAGGGTGAGCTATAAAGCCTGGTAAGGGAGTAAACAAAGAATAACATGAAGAATACAATACATTTCAGGCAATAGGCTTATCAATGGAGCATAAGAGAAACATGAACATAAAGGAATGATATAGCATGATTATCATAACATAGAGATGTGGAAACAACATTTAACATGATATCAGCATGAGCCAAGGATCATTTCACATGGAGCATGAGTAAACCCTCATTTCACTTGAATTAGAATGAGTAAACCCTAATTGTGAAAGACGTATCATGATACTAATCTTTACCCAATGCATTGGAGCGCTATCAGGGCGTACCCTTCTTGATCATTTCATTTCATGCATAAGTGTGCCACATAGATCATACCACATGGATTCATTAAATATAATAATTTATTCCATGAATAATATATGTGGAATACATAAATGTAAGTCCAAAATCAAAAATTACATGTGAATAAATTTGAATACCCTTGATAGAGAAATGGGTATGGTATTCACTTACATTATGATTTTGGCATGGAATATTTTGGTGTAACTTCGGCAGCATAACGACGTCAAGTAGAAATCATAAAATGAGTTGATGAGATTGAAAGGGGTATATCATCATTTATACATGAAATGGAAAGTAAGGGGGTCATGTAACATAATATCCCAACATATTTAATGCAATTTAGATTCATAATATAAAATAATTTCTTGAATGTAAATGAGGATAGAGAAATCCCTTATGAAAGTTTGGCATGGTAATGGGTGTATATGGGAGGAATTAATGAGAGAGAAAGGGGTCTCTCATCATTCAAATATAAGGAGGGAAGCATATGCGAGGTTATAAATCAGACCCCAACATTTTTAATTGGAAATAAAATGGAGTAACAATATAATAAAACTTGGACATAAATAAGGAATGAAGGTGATTCATGCTAAAATTTACCCAAGAGATGAAGGTAGAACGGTCCTTGTAGTTTATCTTGGGTTATCGACTCCTCAGAGACCTAAGAAGAAACCTATAGACACGTACATTCTATGGACTATTTTTGGATATGAAGTGTCCAACATGGGTTAATAGTATATGGTTTAAATGATAACTAAAATATTTAAGTGAATTAAATTTAAAAGAGTTAGTTCATCCTAGGTTATCACTTGGGGTGGATTGGACATATTTCCTTTTCAATGATTTCAATTTCTTATATTTTAGATGGGTTCATTTAAGAAGATAAAAAAGCATCATCACTTACTGGTTTAATGCCTACACCCTTTAATACTAATCACCTATACACTTGATGGATCAAGGTTTTGATCACTTCAAGGTAAAGGTTTGTATTAGCACATGAAGTGTGTGGCCTTAAATTCAACAAGGACGGTGGAGTTTAAAAATAATCAAATAAAAACATCCATTAAATAAGTGATTATACATTAATGGGGTGATAAATAACATCAAATAAAGCCTCTTTCTACTCCCTTGGATCAACCCATAAGTGGGTAATCCCTCCATTGATGCTATGGTTTCAATGGAAGCGGGAAGTAGACTCATGAGGGAGGAATTGAAGAAGTAAAGAAAACAATAAAAAGAAAATGATCACTCCACCGTTGTGTGAATAATTTTCACAAGGTTTAGTGTGAATAAATTCACACCTTTAACCAACGGTATCAAAGTGATATGAATAAAAATAGAATAAGAGTAAAATAAGATATTTTATTAAGAAAATAAAGTGAATTGAATAACTTACATGTGAAAGACAAACTTGAGACAACAAAATCACAGCATAACATTACAATTGAACAAAGCACCCCAGAAGATAAAATCCTCCACCACCACTTCCTTAAATAGGAATTTTTGAAGCCTTGGGTCAAGAATCCAACAGTACAAAGCATCCCACTTGATTATGGTAGGCCAAGGGTGGTGGAAAGCTTGTGGAACTTGGACTTTTCCACACTTGACCCGAGGTGGCAGCCAGCTTTCATCCACCGAACGGACGAACTTGTAAGACTTTTGGATGGCCGAATCAGAGTGGTCCACAGAAGAATAAAATGGATCTATGGATGTCTACTAAAATCCTGTAAAATTTGGGCCCATTTGGAGTTGTATATTCGGAGATATGATTATATTAGTGGTCTGTTTTTCTGGGCCGCAGAATCTGGCCCAGAATTTTATCTCTAACTTGGGCCACCATAATGACCACCATATAGGCCTAATTAGCATTGTATCCTGAAGATGTATTTGTTCCTATACATGTCTTATAGAATCCCATGAAATTTGGAATTAATTAGGCCTGTATGTTTGTCCTCACATTCTCATCAGTGGGATGGTGTCCAATCTGACTTCTCTAGAATTGCTTCCATTCATCTCCAAATATCTCCATCATCCTTTATGAATCCTCCATTGATCCCTGCATGAAAAATGTTCATATTTAAGTTTATATACAGTTTACAAATTATCAAATTAAAATATGGATAATTACATTTCTTAAAATCAGATAAATCATTGGGTACTTTAAATGATGTTAAAAAATGTATCACATAATAGTGCATTTTTAGAAGGTATTACAATCATAATGTGAAATGTTGTTCAAAGTGTAAAATGCACTAAATGGTGTTTATGAATAATAAATAACATGAATATTATATATATTAACAATGAATATTATCCTAATTTAGTGGCTAATCACACCCCCCAACTTGAGTTTTTCTAGTCCCGAGCAAAATATATCTCAACAATATGAAATTCGAATTCCCTTTTCCAAAAAAAATTTAATACACAATGATCACCAGAAACCCTTATACCAAAAAATCATGAAACCCATCAAAATATTTTATTACAAGATAGTTTCATATGAATATCCCAATCCCAAACCCATTCCTTTGTTCAAATTCATTTCCATATTTCATCCAATATCAATTAAGTATGAGGATGTGTTGTGTATCACAATAGATATGGGGGTTCATCTTTATTCAAGGGGGAAATGATGGAAGAGTTAGGTGGAATCACATTTCAATATTAAGATGCGTATTAGTTTTTTTTTGTATTATTTTTTTTTTTTTGTTTTTTTTTTCAATTTTTTCATGGTAATTGAAGTTGCACTCAAAAGAGTCAACCCCTGTAGCGATACATTGCCGATGACTCCCAGGCTCAAAGACCTTAGGGCACCAATTGAAGTCCACATACTCGGGCATCATCTTGAGTTAACTCAGTAAAAAAATAAAATTACCAAAAATAGAGATTAAATTACTAACTCTGGGCCAGACAACTATGGAGTCACGATCCCCAAGTGCCGAAAGCCACGCATTATGTCATTTCATTGCTCTACGTGCAATTTTTTTTTATTTTTTTTTTTTGAATACTCATATTAAACTAAAATGATCACAAAACCTATGATATTTATTTGGGGGACCCCATGAACTCAAACTAATACCCCACTATCCAAAGGACGTGCATTGTGATCTTTTTTTTATTTGGATGAAAATATAAACGATGAAATATCACATTGGACAGCCACACTTTCCAAAATCTATGCTCATGAAATTATACAAGGATTAAAATCAGAATCAGGGCATGATAAATTATTTGATATTAAGTTTCAAAGTGTGCAATTTGTATTACCATGTTCAAAGTTAAATAAATTTTTCCTTCCATTTACAATTTTTTTTCGAATCATTTTTTTTTCACAAAAGAAAAAAAAATTCATCTCTCCCCCCCAACGTAAAACGACATTGTCCCCAATGTTTGAAGAAATGAAAATTTAGAAGGAGTAGAGGCAGATAATGTAATTTCAAAAAGTAAATTGAAAATGAGGATCATGGAATGAATTCACCTTGTGGTTGAAGTTGAAATTCTTGCTGCTCCCTTTTAATCCTTTGATATCCATGTCACTTGCAGAGTTCCCTAGTAGAAAAAGGAAAAACAAAACAAACAAAACAAAAAAACAATATATATATATATAATAAATAAATTGAAATATAAGTATATATATAAAAATTATAGAATAAGGAAGCACAAAAAGATGTAGGTCAGTGGTGAGCACGCGCCCCAGTCTCCCTTCGGTCCCGGGTTGGAGTCCCCGCAGCTTCGCTGGTTGTGACGGGGTTTGCCCCACGACCTACGACATGTCACTTATTATTATTATTATTTATTTATTTATTTTTTATTTTATTTTATTTTAACCTACAAACACATAAAAATAAAATAAAATAAACTGATGATACATTGTCATCTTTTTAAATTTATGGGTAAGGTATTACTCAAGGATTACACCACGTGACACGGATGAATATAGTGCTCCCCTTTCATACCCATCCATACTCATAATAGAATAATAGGTCAATAGTCTATTTTTTAATTTTTTAATTTCAAAATGATTCATTAATCCTATTTAAAATATAAAGTTGATTAAAACAACAAAATTATTGAAAACTTGAAAACCATGGGTTGCCTTCCATGCAGTGCTTTGTTTAACGTCATTAGCCCGACATGGATCCCCCTAACTTACCCAATACCAACTTTCAAAAATTTTAGGACCACATGTTTCACTAATTCAACTAGGATGAGATTTATTATATGTTTATAATTTGTTTCATTAACAAACCTATGTTCTATAATGAGTGGTAAAATCCAAGGAATATCAGAAATGGTTGATCCAGTTTTTTTAGTCTTTCCATAGACATTAAGAATAATTACCTATTTATTGGTTTCAAGATAAGAAATTGTGAAAAATGGAAGTTTTTGGATATCCCCAATGAATGGAAAATTGAGGGTGGATGGAAAGTCATTTCGTTCAAGTTCAGGTAGGCTAACACTTTCAGGCATAGGTTGGGACTTTGAATCAAACTAGATTTCATTTTCAAAATTTCTCAACAGAATTGGTTCATTTTGAATAGAATATTCAACCACCAAATTGGAATGATCGGTTTCAGGAATGGGTATGGACTCAAATTTTGTGATTTCTCTTAATGGTTCAGTGATTTGTGTTTTTGAAAATTCATCAATGGATTTATATTCATGAGACTCAATCCATGATGTCAAATTTCCCTCTTTTGAATATAAAAAATCAGTTTCCTCTTGATTTAAACACCCATCAACAATTCATTTATCCTCTTCATCTATCCCAAATCTAAAGGTTGTCTCTTTAGTAAATTCATGAGTAGTTTCTGAGAAACTAGACACTTCACATGAGGTTATGAAAGGTGCAGCTGGTGTAGGCACGTGTTCCTCGTAAGTTTTAATGTTTTTTAGTTCTAATCTCAAAGATGAAACATAAAAATTCATTTTCTCCATTTGTTGACATAGTTTTTCAAGTAATGGTTGTGTATAGTGATGGGATAGGGGTTGAGACAAATGGTCTATTCCAGTTGGATAACTATGTTGTTGGAATTCCATAGGTGGATGCTCATATTGGCCTTGTTGGGATTGGAACTCATAATATGTTGGAATGTTTTCTGGATAATAGGAGTTAAAACATTTTTTCTCAATCGGTTGTTGGTTATCCCACCAGTATAAACTAGGAAGGTCATTGTACATCATAACTGGTGTGGTGTAGTCAAAGTAGGGAGAGGTTCCCCATGTTTGGGTTTGTTCAAAAGGGATTTCCATTGGAGTGAAATAGGGGATGAGAATATAAAATTGGGGTGAGAAAAGGATGCTAGTGTCTATGATAACATACATAGTTCCCCGGCAATGGCGCCAAAATTTTATTCACACTCAAATTTACCCCAAGAGATGAAGGTAGAACGGTCCTTGTAGTTAATCTTGGGTTATCGAATCCTCAGAGACCTAAGAAGAAACCTATAGACACGTACATTCTATGGACTATTTTTGGATATGAAGTGGACAACATGGGTTGATTTTATATGGTTTTAAAGTATAACTAAAATATTTAAGTGAATTCAATTTAAAAGAGTGAGTTGATCCTAGGTTATCACTTGGGGTGGATTGGACATATTTCCTTTTCAATGATTTCAATTTCTTATATTTGAGATGGGTTCCTTTAAGAAGATAAAACAACATCATAACTTACTAGTTTAATGCATACAACCTTTAATACTAATCACCTATACACTTGAAGGATCAATTTTTTGAGCACTTCAAGGTAAAGGTTCGTATTAGCACATGAAGTGTGTGGCCTTAAATTCAACAAGGACTATGGAGTTTAAAAATCATCAAATAAAAATCTCAATTAAAGAAGTGATTATAAATTAATGGGGTGATAAATAAATTCCAATCCATACCCTTGCTACTTCCTTGGATCAACCCATAAGTGGGTTAGTCCTCCATTGATGCTATGGTTTCAATGGAAGCGGGAAGTAGACTCATGAGGGAGGAATTGAAGAAGTAAAAAAAACCAATAAAAAGAAAATGATCACTCCACCGTTGTGTGAATAATTTTCACAAGGTTTAGTGTGAATAAATTCACACCTTGAACCAACAGTATCAAATTGATATGAATAACAACAGAATAAGAGGAAAAGAAGAGATTTTATTAAGAAACTAAAGTGAATTGACAACTTACATGTGAAAGACAAACTTGAGACAACAAAATCACAGTATAATATTACAATTGAACAAAGCACCCCAGATGATAAAATCCTCCACCACCACTGCCTTAAATAGGAATTTTGGAAGCCTTAGGTCGAGAATCCAACAGTACAAAGCATCCCACTTGATTATGTTTGGCCAAGTGTGGTGGAAAGCATGTGGAACTTGGACTTTCCACACTTGACCCGAGGTGGCAGCCAGCTTTCATCCACCGAACGGATGAACTTGTAAAACCTTCTAGATGGTAGAATCAGAGTGAGAAATAGAAGAATAAAATGCATCCCCAGATATCTACTAACCTCCTGTAAAATGTGGGCCTATTTGGAGTTGTATATTCGAATATAAGATTAGATTAGTGGTCTGTTTTTCTGGGTCGCAGAATCTGGCCCAGAATTTTATCTCTAACTTTGGCCACCTTAATGACCACCATGGAGGCCTAATTAGCATTGGATAATGAAGAGTGATTTGTTCCTATACATGTATTATATAATACCAATAAATATGGGAATCATTGGGCCTATATGTTGAGCCGCATATTCTCATCAGTGGGCTGGTGTCCAATCTGCCTTCTCTAGAATTGCTTCCATTCATCTCCAAATATCTCCATAATCCTTTATGAATCCTCCATTGATCCTTGAATGAAAAATTTTCATGTTTAAGTGAATATACAGTTTCCAAAATATCAAATTAAAATATGGATAATTACATTTCTTAAAATCAGATAAATCATTGGTTACTTTAAATGATGTTAAAAAATGTACCACATAATAGTGCATTTTTAGAAGGTATTACAATCATAATGTGAAATGATGTTAAAAGTGTAAAATGCACTAAAATTGTGTTTATGAATAATAAAGAACATGAATATTATATATATTAACAATGAATATTATCCTCATTTAGTGGCTAATCAGAAGGAATGTGAGGATCATTTACTTGGAAGTGTGTCACTTCAAAAGCTCGAAGAGGGGATTCTTGAGAGATTGGGGTGCCTTGGGATGATTATAGAGATAGGATAGAAGAGTAGGCACATGATAAAAGTGTTTTTAGTGAAGATAAGTGGGATCATGGGTGGGTTCATATAGTACAGAAGAGAGGAATTCTTTAATATTTCACAAACTTAGGTTTTGAATCTATATAATTAAATATTAAAAACTACAAACCAACCCATGGTTTTTTACCATAGTTTTTTCCAAATTTGAGTGGAAAATTTATTTTCTAAGGCCAATGGCTGAACATATTAAAATATTAGGCTTTCTTATTTTGAGGTGAGTCACACTTTCAAGGAAATCATTTTAAAAAGTTAAAATATTTTATAAGTCTTGGAGGGTCCACTAAGGCAGCATAGAATTAATTAAACAAATCTAAAATCACGTTATTTTAAAGATAAAATTTATATTTTCCAAATATTTTTTTTATAATATTTTATTACATCACTATTGGGTCATTATGATTTCATAAAACACATTTTATATTTAAATTGTATTTAATTTTTACCCAAAAATTTGACTGTCTGAGAAAATTATGAAAAAAATCACCATTAAATAATTTTGAAATTTTAAAGGAAAAAAAATATTCATTTTATATAAATAATTTTCTAAATATGTGAATTTTTACTTTGAAAATAAAAACCAACATTTTCCAAAAATTTATGGGTTTTGACAAAAACAACTTTCAGACCTTAATTAAAATTACAATTGTTTAGAAATTATCCAATCATTTATATTTAATAAAAAGTAATTTAGTAATAATATTTTATTAAAATATTATTTAATTAAAAAATCCATTAATTTATCAAAATATATTTCTTAATTGAATATTAACTAAAAATACTATTTACGCTTAAAAACCCATTTAATAAGTAAAAATAATAAAATGAATGTATATTATTTATACAAAAAATAATGAACATAATCATAGTTCTAGGGTCTTGTTACATAACCCCTTATAACACCCACATAAGACATAAGGATAAGGTGTGCGATGGTGACAGCCTCTTGGGGCAGCTCTAATAACATTGCTCGGGTGGTAATCTCTATTAACTTATACTTCTACCGTAGGTGGTTCTGTTCAAGATTAATGTGTTGAATCTCGGATTGGGCATGGTCAAGAGTGAATACCAATGATGCTACTTCCTTTCTGAGCTTTGAAAAATGGGCTTCGTATGGATCAATTCTACTAGATGAGGTCATAGCTTCCTTTTTCTGAGTAAATTGGATTTGTTAGAGCCCTATATTTATACAAATCATGTGATCACTGTTTAACGACTATATTAGAAATGGTAAAAATTATTAACGGTATTTTAAAATCGAAAAACATAAAACAAAGGATGTTAATATGTTTTATATAACCATTGTACATAATAAAACATTTAATTAGATCAAGAGGAATTTTCATAAATAAAATTTTGGTTCGTTACAATCTTCCCCCCTTAAGAAATTTCTCCCTTGAAATTTCTGTTTCCCAAACTAAAATAGATGAGGGTAACTCTGCTTCAGTACTTCCTCTGATTCCCATATTTCCACTTCTATCTTTTTATTTCACCACAACACCTTGACATGGGGGATTTTCTTATTTCATAGAACTTTTTCCCTATGATATAAGATCTATACGAGATTCTCTTCATAGAAGAGTTCATTCTAAAATGGTTCCACCTCTGTATTGAGTACATGCGATGGGTATGGTATGTACTTCCTCAATAGTGATACATGGAATACATCATGTACTTGAGATAGGTTTGGTGGGAGCGTTAGTCGATAGGCCACTACACCAATGAGATCAAGGATCTAAAAAGGTTCGATGTACCTTATATTAAGCTTTCCCTTCTTCCCAGATATCATAACTCTATTCCACGATGATATGCAGAATAATACAATGTCACAAACATCAAACAATAGGTCTCATCGACAATTATCATCATAGCTCTTTTTTCGAATCTGATTATCTTTAATGTGCTATTGAATGGTCTTAACCTTCTCCACCATTTTATTGACCATTTCTGGACTTAGTAGTTTTCACTCCCCAACTTTATCCCAACATGCTAGTGTTCTACACCTCCTTCCATCAAGGGCTTTATAAGGATCCATTTGGATTCCAGAGTAAGAACTATTATTATAAGAGAACTCAAGCAGATGAAGATGTTAATCCCATCCTCCTTTGAAGTCCATTGGGCATGCTCTCAACATGTCCTCAAGTGTTTGGATAGTCTGATCATATTGGCCATCAGTTTGAGGATGATAATCCGTACTGAAGTTCAGCTCAGTATTTAGAGCATGTTGGAGACTCTTCCAGAACTTATAGGTGAATCTTGGATCTCGATCGGATACAATCGATAGTGGTACTCCATGAATCCTTACAACTTATCTAATGTATATCAATTCCAGTTGATCTAATGAGAAATCTTCTCAGATTACAATTAATTGTGTAGTCTTTGTAAGATGATCCAAAACAACTGATATAGCTTTGTTTCCTTTGGATGTCTTCGGATGTCCAGTAACAAAGTCCATGGTGATGTTCTCCCATTTCCATGTTATTATGGGTAATGGTTGCATCATCACCTTAGAATTGTACCTCTCAGCCTTCACTTTCAGACATACTAGGAACTTTGATGTATACTTAGTGATATCCTTCTTCATGTTATCCCACTAATAATTATCTTTAAGATCTCGATAAATCTTTGTGTTTCCTGGGTGAATGGATAAATTTGAACTATGTGAATCATCCAAAATTTCTTTTTTTAACTCTGGATTTGATGGAACACAAAGTCTCTACCTAAATCTCACAATTCCTTCTTCATTAACATTTAACTCTAAGGATTTCCCTTTTAGGATAGTTTCCAATTTCCTCTTAATTCCCACATCATCCTTTTAAGAATCCTTTAACCTTTCCAAAAGAGACGGTTTAGCAATCATTTATGAAAAGATTGATGATGTTCCCTTCTTTATTATTCCCATGTCCATCTTCATCAAATCTAAGAAGATTGGATCCTTTTCAATTCTCATCAATGAAAGAGTTATTGGATCCTTTCAACTTAGATAATTTTCCTCCTTGTTCACTTTCCTCGAATGGAAGTGAATTGATCAGTCATAGTATTTGATCATCTCTAACCATCTTCATTGGCACATATTCATCTCTTTCTATTTGAATATATACTTGAGGCTGTTTTTATCCCTATATATTTCACAATTCTTACTAAAGAGGTAATTTCACCAAATTTTTAAATTGAACATTAGTGAAGCCAACTCCAGATCATGTTTTGGATAGTTTTGCTCATGAACTTTCAATTTCCTTGAATCATAGGCAATGAATTTTTCATTTTTCATCAACACACAACCTAGGCCTTTCTTCTAAGAATCACTGAATACCATGAAAAGTTCTCCATTAGTGGGTGGTGTGAGCATGAGCATAGTGAAAAGAAATATTTTCAACTCCTTGATGATATCTTTGCATTCATCCCTCTAAGAAAACTTGACTCCCTTCTCAGTTATCTTGGTATGATAGTTTGACAAGCTTGAGAAATTTATAAAAAATCAGTGATAATATCTATCTAACCCCAGGAAGCTATGAATATTCATCACTGATATTGGCCTTGACCATCCCTCGATTTCATTTGTCTTGGAGGGATCCACAGATATACCATTTCTTGTGATTATATGACCCAAGAATGAGACTTCCTTTAACTAGAACTCACACTTGTTATACTTTAAAAATAGATGCTCCTTTTGCAAGTTCTCTAGTATAGTGTTTAGATGCTCCTCATGCTTCTTCTTGTTTTTTGAGTATATTAGAATATCGTCTATAAATACTAGTACAAATTTTTCAAGGTAATATATAAAGACTCTATTCATCAAGTACATAATGATTTGTGGAACATTAGTGAGTCAAAAAGGAATTACTATGAATTAATAGTGCCCATACCTTGTACAAAAATAAATCTTGGGGATATCCTCCTTCTTCACCCTTACATGGTAAAACTCTGATTGTAGATCTACCTTAGAGAAGTATTATGCTCCACGTAGCTGATCAAACAAGTCATGAATTCATAGTATAGGATACTTTCTCATTATCATTATAGTTTTGAGCTCATTATAATAAATGAAAAGGCGCATTGAATGTAGATGATCAAACAAGTCATGAATTCATAGTAGAGGATAATTTTTCTTTATCATGATAGTGTTGATCTCATTATAATAAATGAAAAGTCACATTGACCCATCCTACTTCTTGATGAAGTGGACTGGTCCACCCCATGGTGAAGCACTTGGGTGTATAAACCCTTTATCCAGATTCTCTTATAGTTGTTTCTTTATCTCCTCTTGATCCAAAACATCCATTTTATATGAATTTTTGGATATTTTCAACTCCCCATTTATAAGATCAATTGAGAATTCAACATCTCTTCTAGGAGGAAGACCATGCAATTCCTAGGGAAACACTTCAGAGAATTCCCTCACAATAGGCATGTATTCAAGTATGGTTTCTTCCTTAGAATCTATCATTTGAGAAAAATATGAATGCTCATAGGGAATTTATATCCATGCTTGAGATAATGGTGATAAAGAAGATGAATCCTCCTCCTTGCACTTGTACAGAATCGGGGGGTCAATTCTCCATATGGAGAGTGATTTCCCTCTCACGACAATTAATTTTGGCTCTATATAGGGAAATCCAATCCATACTAATAATTTCATCAAATTCCACCAGATGGAGTATGATGAGATTTTTTGGGAAGTTAAATCCACAAATTGTGATTGGGAAGGAGTTATATTCATGGGAAGCAATGATTTCCACATTTTCTGTTCTCACCGACACCTCTAATTCCATGATTTGTGGTGGTGTTGGGATTGTTCTGCTAAACTTTTGGGATATAAAATAATGTGTATAATTAGAATAAAAAGGTACATTTTCTATTATGTAATTAATAACTCGCATAATTTTCACCACTTCGTTTTAGGGGTTCATTTCAGCAGTAGTGATGGAAAAAAGCTCACCCTTGATGCCTTAGAGGTTGTTGGTTGCCTCCGAAAACTCTTGTCTTAGGGAACTGGTTTGAAAAGTGGCATGGTTCTTTGTAGTTGAAGAAATTAATGATGCATTGAGGGTCGAATAGATCATTCCTTTACACAATCACAGTAGTGGGTTTTTCTTGTTGGTAATTAATGGAAAGATACCCTTATCTTTCACACCTAAAGCATTTCCTCAACCCCTTCAGGAAATTTTTGAGGTTCTTCTTTCTGAAAATTTCCCAAGTGGGGTTCTGGAATTTCTTAGAACCATTGGATTTATCCATCAGACCACCGTAATTAAGGTCCACTTTCTACTTCTTATCCCCATGATACCGCTGAGACCCACCGATCCCAATTTTGTCTTTGAGGTCACATCGGACAATTTCTTCACAGCTATCGAAGTCACAGATCGCTAGGGCTTTCTATAGGCTAGGTTTTTTCCCACCCAATAAGTGGTCAACCTTGCATTTGGGGATAAAAAATCTAGAGGTGTATCGTGCAAGGCTTTTGAAGTTTACCTTGTATGCTCCGATGGATTTTTTGTCTTTTTTTCTTTAGGGAAAGGAATTCCCTTTTCATCTTAAGTCAGAGGGTGTGAGGAAAATATTTATCAAAAAACATTTTATTGAAATCCTTACATTTTATCACCTTGATATCTTCCTCAAACTTTTTATTTTTTATTAATGTCCACCATTGATCAGTTTCACCCTCCATATGATAAATATCAAAAATAACCTTCTCTTGTTCAGAACATTTAAGGATGGAGAATATCTTATCAATGGAGTTGATCCATTGTTCGGTGATTGAGGCATCAGATGATCCATTGAATGTAGGAGGTATTTTTCTCATGAAGCTCTCAATTGTGTCTTGTTCTTTCTTAGGGGGTTATATGATCATATTGACCCATTTTTCTATTCCAAACTTGAGTTAACTGAGATATTATCGTTTCAAATTTTTTGATTCCTTCTCCCATTGGATTGGGCATCTCATTAGAACAGTCATCACATTGATCTTTACATCAGTTGTTAGCCTGAGTCCACTTATTACCAGTCATTAGATATAATAAAAGAAAAGTTAGGGGTAACACATAAATGGGAATCTAATGAAAAAAAATTGATAACTTATAAATTAAATTTATTTCCTTAACTTATGAATTTATAGGATTCAATCTATGTTATCCATGATTTACTTACCAACATATATTTTTAGGGGAATTATTGTATTCCCTTAATAATGATTCATACTAAGCTTATGAATTTACCAAATAATATCCCAAGGAGTGTCAAACCAAGAGTGCATCAAGGCTAGTTGTCGTGAACCAGTTTCTTTTCAAGTCTAGCTCAAAGCGGTGTTTTCGGGTATTACCCCTAGATACATTTGTGCTAGAGCCACCTATACATGTTCGTATCTTGAAAAGGGTGTATTTAATTGATAAACCACTTACTCTATACTCACCAAAATTTAGGGATGTTTTTATTATAATTAGTCTTATCCCTAAGGTTTTCACTAGGGTTTTCTAATCCTAATCCAAAAAATAACTAAACATATCCTCTGATAATAACTATAACTACCCTACTCTTTATTACATACTTAAACATGATTTATTACATAAACATTAACTTAATATAACTCTTAGGATCTATAGTTATAGTATCTTGTGAAATTAAGAACATTACATAACAAATTAAAACATAAAATACAACATCTTTATTGAAAACTTATTTTATCTGACCACAATATTCTTTCGTATATAGCATTGCATGGGATAACCTGAGGACATACATAAGAAATGGGTGTGCAATAAAGACCAATAAGATAGTAAATAATGAATAACATTAATAATAAAATACATGTTGGGAAAAAGTCATATCAATGGATCATAATAAAAACATGAACATAAAGGCATGATATAGCATGATTATCCTAACATGGAGATGTGGAAACAACATTTAACATGATATTAGCATGATCAAAGGATCATTGCACATGGATAATGAGTAAACCATAATTTAATTTGAATTACCATGAGTAAACCCTCATTTCACATGACGCATCATGATCCTAATCTTTACCCAATGCATTGGAGCGCTGTCAGGGCGTACCCTTCTTAATCATTTCATTTCATGCATAAGTGTGCCACATATATCATACAACATGGATTCATTAAACTTCATAATTTATTACATGAATAAGCTATATGGAATAAATAAATATAAGTCCCCAATCAATAAGTGCATGTTCATAAAGGTGAATACCATTGATAGAGAAATGGGTATGGTATTCAGTTACACTATGATTTTGGCATGGGAAATTTTGGTGTAACTTTGGCAGCATAACGACATCAAATAGAAATCATAAAATGGTTTGATGAGAGAAAAAAGGTTATATAATAATTTATACATGAAATGAAAAGCAATTAAGTCATGTAACATAATATCCCAACATATGTAATGGAATTTAGATTCATAATTGAAAATGATTTCTTGAATGTAAATGAGGAGAGAGAAATCCCTTACGGAATTTCGACATGGTAATAGGTGTACATGGGAGGCTTTAGTTATAGAGAAAAAGGTCTCTTATCCTTAAAACATAATCATAGGAGAGGTTCAAAATCATACCCCAACATTTTTAATTGAAAATAAAAGGGCATAACAATATAAGGAAACTTGGACATAAACAAGGAAGGAAGGAAAGTGAGGATCTCTTCCTTGGAAGTGTGTGACTTTAAGAGCTTGAGGAGGGGATTGTTGAGAGATTGGTGTTCCTTGAGAGGATTTTAGAGATAGGATTGAAGATTAGGGTATTTCTCCATGGGTATTTAGTGAAGATAAGGGGGATCTTGGGTGGGTTTATATATGAAAAGAGAGGGGAATTATTTAATATTTCACAAACTTAGGTTTTAGAATCTATATAATTAAATATTCAAAAACACAAACCAACCCATTTATTTTTCCCATGGTTTTTGTGAAAGGGGGTTTTAAAAAATTATTTTAAAATTCCAATGTCCGATGTTATTAAAATATTAGGCTTGCTTATGAGTAGGTGAGTCACACTCTCAAGGAAATCATTTTAAAAAGTTAAAATATTTTATAAGACTTAGAGGGTCCACTAAGGCACCATAAAATTAATCAAAAAAATATGATTTCACATTATTTTAAAGGTAAAACATATATTTTCCGAATATAGCTTTTATAGTATTTTATTAGATCACTATTGGGTCATTATGATGTCATAAAATGCATTATATATTTAAACAGTATTTTATTTTTACCTAAAAAAATCGATTCTCTCAGAAAATTATGAAAATTTTACCATTAGATAATTTCAACATCCTGAATCCAAAAATAATATTCATTTTATCTAAATAATTTTCTAAATATGTAAATTTTTACTTTTAAAACAAAAAATGACATTTACTGAAAATTAATGGGTTTTGACAAAAACATCTTTCAAACCTTAATAAAAATTAAAAATGTATAAAAATTATAAGATAATTTATATTTAATAAAAAATAATTTAGTAATAATATTTTATTAAAATATTATTTAATTCAAAAATCCATTAATTCATCAAAATATATTTCTTAATTGAATATTGACTAAAAAAATTATGTGTGCTTTTAAAACCATTTAAAAAGTAACAATAATAAAATGAATGTATATTCTTTAAAAAAATGAACATAATCATAGTGCTAGGGTCTTGTTACATAACCCCTTATAACACTCTCATAATACATAAGGGTAAGGTGTGTGATGATGACTGACTGTAGGGGTAGCTCGGATAACATCACTTGGGTGGTAATCTCTATTAACTTCCACTTCTCCCATTGGCAGTTTCATTCAAACTTAACATGTTGATGCTCAGATTGAGATTGGTCAATAGTGAACCCTATTGATGCTACCACCTTTTAGAGATCCAAAAAATGGGCTTCGTGTGGAGCAATTCTACAGGATGAGCCCATCGCTTCTTTTCTCTGAGTAAACTGGATTTGTTAAATCCCTATATTTATATTAATCAAGTGATCATTGTTAAACAACTTTATTAGCAATGGAAACAATTCTTAATGGTATTTTAAAAATAAAAAAACATAAAACCAAGTAATTTAATGTTTTTTAAAAAACCAATTTACATAATGAGACATTTAATTAGATCATGAAGAATTTTCATTAATAAAAGTTTGGGTCATTACAGGCCGCTACCTCTATTTAAAACTGGAGGGGACTTTTCAGAGCCTCTGTGGGAGCTTCATGCATGTATTCTTACATGTGGAGAGCCTAGAATGTTGAGATATTGACAAGAATTATGGAAATTTTCTTAATCACATCATACATCCATGCCAGACACACATTCCTACTACCAGGGAGTTTCTCCACAGAAGATGGTATGACAGGTGTTGTTGGTCGAACCAGAAAATTGTGGTTGGTGATGGGAATATCCTACATATCACAAGCTAATTCATTCAAAATAACTACATACTGACTATTGGGTGATTTAATTCTAGCCATGACTGTACACGAATGGTCATGGCATAGTTGTGGTGGATTTTCCTGATTGAGTAACACAAACAGTGGTGGTTATATGCCTAACGAGTTTGGATGAGGGGACTACACATTTTGAGATCTACACTGAGCCTGCTACCTGGTCTCAGTGGCATACACGGCCTAGCTAGAAACACTAGTCTGAGCATTCTTATGGTTCATATAGCCATGAATACATCGACGATGGCACCGACTGGGGACATTAGAATGAACATCCTTGTTCTCCTCGTCTTCGGGAACCATGTAAGGGTATACCTATTTCAAAGTATTCAATGAGGTACTGATATACACTGGAGTAATATTCTAATATGGGGTTGATCATGAGGTGAACTCCCATATCTAGAGCCATGAAGTCACTAAGAGTGAGAGATGGCTTGGGAACCGATAGGGGGATTTAATTTCCATTGTGTCGATGGCACCTATTCTTCTGAGAAGCATAAGGATGAGAAGTATATTTAGAAATAGTAGTGGTAGAAAGGACCATGACATCAGAAGGATTAGTCTGATTCAAATGGTAATGTATGATACCATGGGCATGAGCGGCTAACCTATGGGCCAACTAGTTTTCATAATTCTGAGCCCCATGACTAGAGACCTGCTTCCATTCACTCTTGTTTTCGTTATCTGGATCTTCATAGATACATACCACCTATTATGGTGTAGGAACCAAATTGGCTACATTGTTGTCGACCTGGTCTAGAATCTGGTGCTTGAACATGTATCATTACTTGATAGTATTTCCAAGGAATTGGTGGTAGGGGCATCAGTTGGGGAGATCAGTGATATTATCCATATGGGGTATTATGCAGTCTGGAAACCTCAAAAATCCCCTAATCTAAGGAACTTTGAAAATAACTGAGGACCTAAGCTTCTTCAAATGAGTAGGTTTGTTTTCTCCTATTTTGGAAAGGGATCTTGGTATCCTGGCCCTGATGAGGGGACGGATCCTAGCCAGGAGGTGGGGCCTGATTATCTCTCCTGGGTGGCGGTGGTGCATTACACTGTGGTGCCTGCCAATTCTGGGGAGGGAAATGTTGAGCCTCAAGTTGAGCCTAAGGCTACTTCCCTTGTTGAAGTTATGGATACGGCTCTACCAGTAACAACTCTAGTAGCCTCGGGGCCTCTACTGGTGTGACAACAGCAATCTCAGCTATGGAAGCTCTTCTTGCAGGAGTAGTGGGGGGCAATAGACATGCATGTTTTTCTGATGTAAGGCTTCCTATAGGAATTGATCCTTATCATAGAAATCCAAAAATCCACCTAGGAAATTCTGAGTGATGAGGGATGGGACATATTCAGTCTTCACATTCCCCATGAAAATCATTAGCAGTTATTCCTTAGTCAATGAAATATTGAGTGAATATGTGTGGCCTTTCTACCAAGTGAAAAACTAAGTGATGCACTCATCTGGCTATTTTTTTTACTTGAATAGGTCATAAATACTAGTCTTGTGAGTGATGGAGCTGAACTAATAAAAACATTCATGGGGAGATCTTCCCAACCAGCTATAGACCCAATGTGTAACAGGTTGTACCAGATGAACGCGAGCATTTCCAATGTTTGTATAAAGTACCAGAGCTTGGTGGCTTCCTAATATGTTGGATTTCCTAGCATAGGCCCACATCTTGAGATTAATTGGGCCAGATGTTGTAGCAGCTCTCTCATCCTGTTGATGGGGGGGAAAGTGGGGTTCCCGAAATCCAAGTTTGTTGTCATATCATCCACCCATGATAGATACAGATTTCCATCAGGTGGGATCTCCACCTACTACATTTTAGAGTCCATAAGGAGGTCCGTTAGTGTAGCCATTGGATCCACCTGGCATGGATTCTTGTCTTGGAGAGGATCCCTGGCCACTAGTGTGTTTCCAGGTTTTTCAATGTGATAATCCGGCTCAGCAGCTCATGGAGTGGCTGGAGGAATAACCCATGGAACCACTAGAGGGATGGCATACGGAGTAGGGGGAATAACTTGAAAATCATCCTGAAGATATACTGGAGTAATGGATTTTAGATCCATGTCTCAGAGTAGATTCCCGCATAGATCGGGTGGATTCAGCAATGCATAACGCGGTGATTTGACATAAACTTCAGCCTCTGCCCTATCTGGGTGTACATGGTTGTTGGGATCAACAATAGGAAATTCTACAAGAACCCTTGGTTTACCTTGATACCCTGGAGGAGGGTTTATTAGATCACACCAAGAATCAACTTAATCTATTCTTAGTTCTTTAAGGCATTGAGTGAGGAGCTCATCAATGATCATTTTCTGTTTCGTAAGCTGTTGAAGTACCGTGGCCTTCTCGTGACCATCTTATGTCTTCTGCATTGATACAAATGGGTCAGAGGTATTAATGGTACTAGTGTGTCCTTTTCTGTTAATGGGGTCCCAACCAAGAGTCAATGAATGTAGAGACCCGAAGCTTAACGTACATGGACATTACATTACTTTTGTGGAATACTTAGTACATAACAAAAACACACACACAAGGACCGTAATAGTTTAGTGTCTTTGGAAACTTGGAATATAATCTTCTAATCGTGGTGAAAGATCTTAAACATCTCCCATAAAGATCTTCCTTTTCTTACCTAAAACCTTTCTTTATATCCTAGGGAAAAGAAAACATAAAAAGGGTGAGGTCAAATGCTCAGTAAGGGTAAACAAAAGAAATATCAATCACATCATATTCATAAGAACATATCTTTTCGAAATCTTAACCTGCAAAAGAGATCATAATTTCATAACATGGGATAAATCATAGTAGTGAAATGTAATCCCAATAATCATAACTTAAAACATGAAACTTTGTGGCATACACACATAATCATAGAGAATCATTTCTTGTTAGTCAAGACTCTTTGCCAATACTATCTTAGTGGACAAAGTCCATTTCTGAACCGAGTTCATTCCTCGTTTCAGTCCTGTTTCACTGAACCGGTATAACCTATCGTTCCAGCCATGTCTATCTCATGAGATATAAAATCTTTACCCAATGCATTGGAGGGAGATATAGGTCCCACCAATCTCATAATGATACCATTCTTATGTGTGCCACAAATTCATAAATCATACATCATTGCATAACCCATGTAATAAAAATGGGAATCTTAAACATCGTGACATCATAAAACAATTCATATAATATAAAGGAATTCATAAAAATAATTCCATAACAACATAATAAAATCAATATAATAATAGGGATAAAAACATAACCCTTTATTATCTTAGATGGAAAATAATTTTGATAAAACACTTGAACTCTATTCTTGAGGAAAATATCCTTTCTACTTCAAAAACATTTTCCTTTCTTAACATGTCTTACAATTTTAAACTAAAAGAAGTTGATTAAAAATAAACTTGAAAACTTGTAAAGGAATATTCGTGGAAATAATGTTTTAAAAATCAATTCATGTCGTATAAGTTAAAAAAAACATTCTTCTCGTACTTTTGTCGAAAAAGTCAAAAAAGTACCTCGTACGAAAAACGACAAAAGATTAGTTTCATATATTTTACTAAAAACTCACAGAAGGGTAAAATAGGATTTAAAAAATTGTAGGTTAATGGAAATAATATTACATATTGAGGAAACATTGATGTGGATGATAAAATACACCCCAGTAAATTTCAAAGTATAAACAATCTTGAATAAAAATGAGATTGTGATATTTCTCTTACCTTAGGTCTAATATGCTTTGTAAGTGTCTGAACCTCCTGTATAATGATTTAAATAATGTTATTGACTTATTCCAGAATCATACTTATTGTTATGATATCATATATGGTCATATTCTTATCTTCTTATTAGTAATATTTCATTACTACTTGTTATTCGGGTGTTTATTACTTTTTGTTCTTATGCGTGTTTGTCAAATAAATTCTTATTCTTCTCTTTAGGTTATAGATACCACATTTCCAGAATTTTATTAGTGTAACATATATCATATTCATTCCTTCAATTCATTTATATAATCATTATGAAATGAAGATCATGTAGAACGAGTTGCATCACATCGTGGAGACGGTATTCCGTACGTACGCACGAGTGATGATATCGTTCCTATGATCGTGAACTTGTGTTGAAGTGTATGTATACTATTTCAGTATCAATACCACTTTATAATAATCATATATAGTTACTCATTACACCATTACTCCCATCCAATTAAGGTGGTGGCGGAAAATAGATTACACCACGGTGTGGAGACGGTATTCCGTACGTACGCATGCGCGTTGATTTCCTTTTTCCGTACAATGGATAGAAGGTTAATTAGAGTTGTTTCATATTTATAATAACATATCAGTATATAATAAATACTTATGTTATTACTTTATCTTGAAACAACTAAAGAAGAATAAGTTGAAGAAGAAAGAAATTGAAAAAGATCGGTAATGGATATTACCTCTTTTTGACGCGCCTTCACTTAACCTCCACTTAAAGAACTAAGGATGGTCTTTGAAGAAGACCAGGACCTCTAGGATGATACTAGGGAAGTGGAGAAGAGATTTTTGAAGGGTTTGGCCGAGCTTTAATGCTCAAATTTGTGTGAGGAGGAGAGGGAGGAGGAGGTGCCCTTTTATAAGGGAAGAGAGGGGCACCTTTCGGAAAACTAAAACTATTATTTTATTATAAAGTCAAGTTCGATAATCATTTTTTTTTTTTTTATAGATTTTCAAAAAGCCGGTTTGAGGGTAGCCGGTTCCCATGCTGCCCGGTTTGAGGAAAACCGTGAACCACACCCAAATTCAAACAATTACAGCGATTAACAGATTCAAAATTCAAACATCAGGTCCAACCACGTGTCCCGCCTCGAGCCCCGGGCCCGTCACGCGACTGCATGCCACTCTGACACCTCGACACGCGCCACCAAGCGCTGTCACCTCGAGCCGTACCATCGCCTCGAAACGCGCCTCAAGTCGCCGGCGAGACACGCCGGAACGCCTACTGATTCACCACCGGTGACCGTACCCACCGTCAACCGTCATTGTCTACCGTCGGTCGTCGACGTCACTAACATCACAGCGTCCATCGACTTCATCGGAACAAACATCAACGGCGCAAACCAGATATCATCGGGGGAAGCCGAAGAGAAACCATCACAACATACAGAGACATCCACGCACTCAAAATCACCATCCTCAAAACAAAGAGGGATAGAATCATCCCATGCTCATGAAGACGCATGGACCTCAAAAAACCGTGGCCTGAAGCCGCCATATCCATCCTTGTAACGTCAACCCAAAACCACCCATCCAGGAACCAGATGCACAAAGGAAAGAAAAGAAAAGGAAACAGAAAAACGCATAAAAACCGAAAAAGGATCCAGTGAAAACTAGATCTAGTTCCGAAACCCAGCGCCACCAGCCTTCAGCCCCCCGGAAGCCACGCCCCTCACCAGATGCCTGTGACCACGAACGGGAAGACTCCCTCAACCCGCAGACTCTGGGACTCGGTCTTCGACGCCTACGCCGCCGTGAAGAAGGCTGAATCAAGCGCACCGTCATGTTGACCAAGCCGAGGAAGTCCCCGCCGCGAACCACAAACAAGAAGGGGGAGGAAGCATCGCCTGACCGGGGTGAAACCAGGAGGCGGCGCCGGGAGAGAAACCCTCGCGCAGCGTCGCCCCTTACGGGCTCATATTATAAAGTCAAGTTCGATTTTAAATAGCTCCAAATTTATATATTTTGAAGCTAAGGTGGGTATGGGTCGAAATACTCTCATCCAATAGAATTTAGACAAGTTTAGGTTCTTATTTTAACCTTATCGTTTATATTTAACTTTAAGTTAGATAATTTTACTTTTACTGTGTCTTCTTGTTTTCTTACACTATAAGGTTAATAAACATACTATAAGAAGACAAACTAACCCCAAGTTGTTTATTATTAATATATATAACCTTATCTAAGTCATTTTTCCGAACCTTAGATTTTTAGGAATAAAATAACAATTAATAATATAATATTTGTTTTAAAAACTATTTTATGTCAATTTTGACACTATTTAGTAATTTATTTTTGTGAAAATCATAACAGAATTATTAGTTCGAAAAAAGTTAATTACATCAGTAATAACATTTCATATTAACCTAGAAAATTAGTTTAATTCATAAAAAGTCTTAAATTACATTTTTTTTGGTATTTATAACATCAATTATGTCAATATTTCATTAATAAGATAATTACTACATCATCTTTGTGTCATAATAAATGATAATTATTTAATCCTTAAAAATTCTAAATAAATTCCTATGATGTATATAATTGTATTATCTTTCTGAAGACTATTCATGTTCTAAGTTTCATGAATTTTATCACTAAATTAAAATTATTATACTTATAAGATTTAAGAAAGTGACATGTTGTCACATTCTTTGGTTTTAATAATAATTAAATTATTTTCATGGGAAAAAGTCTATTAAATGAATCTAATCCGACCCTTAGGTGATATGGGTCTACTTTTAGTTATCCAATAGGATTTTTACATGTGTTAGTGTAATTTTATAATATTATATTTACCCTTAATTACCCGATTTACCTTTAACTATGGTAAATAAAATTTACCGTAGTTAGTATTCATAATTTCCAAAAATAAAAAGTAGCTTATTAACATAATTTGGATCCACTGATTCCAAATATGGAATCCATTTTTTCTAAATTCAATACACAAAAGTTGCAGAAATTAAATTAAAATTAATCCCGTTGTCGAAAGAAAACGGGTTTTTCTTTAAAACATTACAAAAGATTGAATTGATTTAACCTACGAATTCAAGGTAAAATCAATGATAATGACATACATTATATTAAATGGTAAAAATATATTCAATTTATACTTTAAAACCATTCAATGTTATAATTTAACCATATAAATTATTATGATGAAAAAAGATGTTTTTCATTAAAATATAGCGTGTTTTTACTATTCATCAAAATATGAAACTTACCAGAATAATATGAAAAATTTATCCCAAGTAAATTTTTATTTCTTGATTCCAAAGAAGAATTTTATTTTTTCAAATTGAACTTATAAATATTTCAAAAACTAGATTTAAAGTGGGTGTGCCATCAAAAGGCGGCAAAACTGCATTTTTTTAAAAATACTTATTTTACCCGAAAAATTTATTTTGTTCTTATACCATGTTCTAGAAATGTGTAAGATGAATAATAATGTTATAAAATTCAAAATTTAGTTAACACTATTCATAATGGATAGTTCATAACAATATTATAATAATATATCGTTGTTTAGTAAAACCCAGTATTGCGTACAACACACACTATCGAGGAAGATCGTGATTGCGTGTAATGCAAGCCAAGTCAGGGTTGCGCGTTGCGCAAGAATACTTCGTTGTTTCGTATAACAGAATCCAACCATATTTCATTTATACATTGAATATATATATATATATATATATACTCAATGTTGTGTAGAATAACTATTATCAAAATTGTGTGTAACACGATCCAAGAATAGTGTTGCGTATACTGCAAGCTAATACGGTGTTGCGTATAGCGCAAGGTAATCTTGGTGTAGCACAAGACATTAATGAAATTAAAAGAATATTTTTCATAAAATCTTGTGGTGTTACATTCTACCCCCCTTAAAATGAATTTCACCCTCGAAATTCGTCGGGGTTATAAATGGTTTACTACTCGAAAGTTTGTTTAATAGAAACCCACATCGTAAAAAGGAATACCAAAACATGGCTTTTAAAAACTAAAGTATGAAATGTAACGGTTACCCAAATTAACTCATCACGGGGTTTCCACGTAGGAGAACATAGGTGAAAATATGGATATGGAAGAAAAATCTAACCATCAAGTTCTGATAGAGAGAGGTAGAGAACATGGCTATGAAAAAGCCAACAATCACAAAGCAATTGATTTGTGATGATCTAAGGTACCATCTGATTAATCAGATATAAGGGAACTAGGACAAAATTTTTGGTTTTCAAGATCATTTCCCTAAAGTTGAAGAATTTGAATTAGAATAAATACTTACTTTATTTTGGTACAATCTCACTGTTGTTCGTGCCTTGAACAACTTCCACTTCATCTCTTAAAGAAATGAAGTTGAATTTGTTATTCGTGAAGTGTTAGCAGATCATGTGATAGAATGACGGGTCATTCCATCTGTCTCAAACAAAAGGTTAGAAAAAGTTATTAAATATACATAAGTCGATCTATAGTGAGATTAATCATATATGGTTCCTAAAATGAACTTATACTTCATATATCATACCGCTTAATAAAATAAAACTAGTTTCTACTAACCAGGGAATTCCTGTAGGTCAGTGGTAGGTGAAAAAGGTCAGTCGCACTTCGGTTGTGGGTTCGATTCCCACAGTCTTGTCCGACGCGATGGGTTGTCGCCCATCCTGCAGGTTGTCCTTTTTCTAAAACTACATTACTATAAAATCCCATCAGTAATATCGAAAAAAGTTTTATCCTTAAACAATACTTAGCATATGTCCAACATAATCCATTCCAATATTTAGGCTTATCTAAAATACTTCGGTCCAAGCTCATAGTATAAAGAAAACGATTACATGAAATGTCATCAACCAAGCATTTGAATACCATCATGTATCCCCCATATATATATATTGTTGGTCACATTCCAATCATGTGAATACCTTAATCATGTATTCTCTTGAAAAAAAATGAATACCCATTGAACCATAGTGAAAACATGAATGCAGTTAAAAGTTAACACTTTCCACATACCAAAATCCTAAAAATTCTATATACTCAAACCATGATATCACTTAGTCCTTATATCAATCATGAGCTCATGAATACTGTCAAATATTTCATTTTCTTGTTTTCCCTTCATTATGCGCATATCATCTTTTTTCCAAAAATATCTCAATCACTTTCCATGGTTACGGGTACCATAAAATTATTGAAAACCATAGTAGACCAATACATAAATATTCCAATATTCCATGATACTATATACAACATTATTTTGTAATCTCATTACATATACACTTAATCATTCCACCACATCATTATCTTATTCAACATTGCCAATGGTGATCGCATGTGACTTCCCTTTGTCCTTTGCCTTATGTGGTTGCTCATGTCGATCATCACTAACCCTTGTATTAGGGAATTTATTAGCATAATGCCCCATTTCCTTGAACTTGAAACATTGAAGTGTAGTAGTTTCGTTCTGTGTATCCCTTCCTTTGTTTACATCATTAGACATCTTCTTCCCATAATTGCGGCATTCAAATGCCCGATGACCATCCTTTCCACATTTGAAACATTTACTTGTCCCTTTAAGACAATCTCCACCATGATTCTTTCCACACTTTGATCATAAGGAAACATTCATCTTCTTTTCACCATTATTCTGAGATTTCTTCTTGAACTCCATCTTTCGTTTCTTGTCAAAACTATGAGATGGATAAGTAACACCAACTTCCATTTCTACCTTGATAGCACAACGCACAATTTCTTTATAGCTACTGAAGTCTCTTATAGCTAATGCACTTCAAAGATTTGGTTTTAAGCCACTGAAGAATCGATCAACTTTACTTTCAGGTTGGATGATAAATCCAGATGCATACCTTGCAAGTCTTGTAAAATTCGATTCATATATACCAACAGATTCATCATCCTTCTGCTTCAGCTCAAGAAACTCCTTTTCCATCTTTGTTCGAAGAATACGAGGGAAGTACTTACTGAAAAACAAGTTCTTGAACTCGTCACATTCCATGGACTCAATTTCATCTCTTGGCCTCGTATTCTTGATAAGATTCCACCATTGATCAGCTTCACCTTCCAAACGACATACTGCTAAGATGACTTTATCATGTTCAGAACATTGAAGAACTGAAAATATCTTTTCAATGGTACTGATCCATTGTTCAGCAACAAGTGGATCGGGAGACCCACTGAAAGAAGGTGGACGTTACCTCATGAAGGACTCAATAGAATATTGTTCCCTTATCTGCTCATTTGGAAGTCCAGAATGATTCATATCTTGTGTAAGTATAGCAATAAGATTTTTCACTCCATCTCTCATAACACTTGTTTGTTCAAGAGGACAATCATTTCATTGTCCATTATAGTGATTAACACGGTTCCTTCGGGTTCCAGCCATCGTCTAAAACCCAAAAAGAATAGTATGAGAGGCAAAAATAATTCTAGGGAAAAAACATAGTAAAGGGGGAGTACCCTTAATATCTAACATCTTAGGTTAAATTCTAAGATCGTTACCGTAGTTCTAGGACTATATCCTATACGTATACTTATCCTTAGGGACATCCCTAGACATACCTTAGAAATATCTCTAGGGATCTCACTAACGTTCTCACATCATAGTTTCCAAAGGTTGACTAAACCTTTCCTCTGATACCAACTGTAGAGACCCGAAGCTTAACGTACATGGACATTACATTACTTTTGCGGAATACTTAGTACATAACAAAAACACACACACAAGGACCGTAATAGTTTAGTGTCTTTGGAAACTCGGAATATAATCTTCTAATCGTGGCGAAAGATCTTCAACATCTCCCATAAAGATCTTCCTTTTTTTTACCTAAAACCTTTCTTTATATCCTGGGGAAAAGAAAACATAAAAAGTGTGAGCTCAAATGCTCAGCAAGGGTAAACAAAAGAAATATCAATCACATCATATTCATAAGAACATATCTTTTCGAAATCTTAACCTGCAAAAGAGATCATAATTTCATAACATGGGATAAATCATAGTAGTGAAATGTAATCCCAATAATCATAACTTAAAACATGAAACACTGTGGCATACACACATAATCATAGAGAATCATTTCTTTTTAGTCAAGACTCTTTTCCAAGACTATCTTAGTGGACAAAGTCCATTTCTGAACCGAGTTCATTCCTCGTTTCAGTCCTATTTCACTAAACCGGTATAACCTACCATTCCAGCCATGTCTATCTCATGAGATATAAAATCTTTACCCAATGCATTGGAGGGAGATATAGGTCCCACCCATCTCATAATGATATCATTCTTATGTGTGCCACAAATTCATAAATCATACATCATTGCATAACCCATGTAATAAAAATGGGAATCTTAAACATCGTTACATCATAAAAAAATTCATATAATATAAAGGAATTAATAAAAATAATTCCATCACAACATAATAAAATCATTTTAATAATAGGGATAAAAACATAACCCTTTATTATCTTAGATGGAAAATAAGTTTGATAAAACACTTGAACTACATTCTTGAGGAAAATATCCTTTCTACTTCAAAAACATTTTCCTTTCTTAACATGTCATACAATTTTAAACTAAAAGAAGTTGATTAATAATAAACATGAAAACTTGTAAAGGAATATTCTTGTAAATAATGTTTTAAAAATCCATTCATGCCGTATAAGTTAAAAAAACATTCTTCTCGTACTTTTGTCGGAAAAGTCAAAAAAGTACCTCGTATGAAAAACGACAAAAGATTCTTTTCATATCTTTTACTAAAAACTCACCGAAGGGTAAAATTGGATTTAAACAATTTTATGTGAATGGAAATAATATTACATATTGAGGAAACATGGATGTGGATGATAAAATACACCCTAGTAAATTTCAAAGTATAAACAATCTCGAATAAAAATGAGATTGTGATATTTCCCTTACCTTAGGTCCGATATGCTTTGTAAGTGTCTGAACCTCCTGTATAATGATTTAAATAATGTTATTGACTTATTCCAGAATCATACATATTGTTATGATATCATATATGGTCATATTCTTAGCTTCTTATTAGTAATATTTCATTACTACTTGTTATTCGGGTGTTTATTACTTTTTGTTCTTATGTGTGTTTGTCGAATAAATTCTTATTCTTCTCTTTAGGTTATAGATAACTCATTTCCAGAATGGTATTAGTGTAACATATATCATATTAATTCATTCAATTCATTTATATAATCATTATGAAATGAAGATCATGTAGAACGAGTCGCATCACATCGTGGAGACGGTATTCCGTACGTACGCACGAGTGATGATATCGTTCCTATGATCGTGAACTTGTGTTGAAGTGTATGTATACTATTTCAGTATCAATATCACTTGATAATAATAATATATAGTTACTCATTACACCATTATACCCATCCAATTAAGGTGGTGGCGGAAAATAGATTACACCACGGCGTGGAGACGGTATTCCGTACGTACGCATGCACGGTGATTTCCTTTTTCTGTAGGATGGATAGAAGGTTAATTAGAGTTGTTTCATATTTATAATAACATATCAGTGTATAAGAAATACTAATGTTATTAATTTATCATGAAACAACTAAAGAAGAAGAAGTTGAAGAAGAAATAAATTGAAAAAGATCGGTAATGGATATTACCTCTTTTTGACGCGCCTTCACTTAACCTCCACTTAAAGAACTAAGGATGGTCTTTGAAGAATACCAGGACCTCTAGGATGAAACTAGGGAAGTGGAGAAGATATTTTGGCAGGGTTTGGCCGAGCTTGAATACTCAAATTGGTGTGAGGAGGAGAGGAAGGAGGAGGTGCCCTTTTATAAGGGAGGAGAGGGGCACCTTTGGGAAAACTAAAAATATTATTTTATTATAAAGTCAAGTTTAGTTTTAAATAGCTCCAAATTGATATATTTAGAATATAAGGTGGGTATGGGTATAAATCCTCTCATCCAATAGAATTTAGAAAAGTTTAGGTTCCTATTTTAACCTTATCATTTATATTTAACTTTAAGTTAGATAATTTTACTTTTACCGTGTCTTCTTGTTTTCTTACACTATAAGGTTAATAAAATTACGATAAGAAGCCAAACTAACCCCAAGTTGTTTATTATTAATATATATAACCTTATCTAAGTCATTTGACCGAACCTTAGATTTTTAGGAATAAAATAAAAATTAATAATATAATATTTGTTTTAAAAACTATTTTATGTCAATTTTGACACTATTTAGTAATTGATTTTTGTGAAAATCATAACAAAATTATTAGTTCGAAAAACTTTAATTAAATCAATACTAACATGTCATATTAACCTATAAAATTATTGTAATTCCTAAAAAGTCTTAAATTACATTTATTTGGGTATTTATAACATCAATTATGTCAATATTTTATTAATAAGAAAATTACTGCATCATCTTTGTGTCATAATAAATGATAATTATTTAATCCCTAAAAATTCTAAATAAATTCCTATGATGTAGATAATTGTATTAGCTTTCTGAATACTATTCATGTTCTAAGTTTCATGAAGTTTATCACTAAATTAAAATTATTATACTTATAAGATTTAAGAAAGTGACATGTTGTCACATTCTTTGGTTTTAATAATAATTAAATTATTTTCATGGAAAAAAGTCCATTAAATGAATATAATCCGACCCTTAGGTGATATGGGTCGACTTTTAGTCATCCAATAGGATTTTGATATGTGTTAGGGTAATTTAATAATATTATATTTACCCTTAATTACCCGATTTACCTTTAACTATGGTAAATAAAATTTACCGTAGTTACTATTCATAATTTCCAAAAATAAAAAGTAGCTTATTAACATAATTTGGATCCACTGATTTCAAATATTGAATCCATTTTTCCAAATTCAATACACAAGAGTTGCAGAAATTAAATTAAAATTAATCTCGTTGTCGAAAGAAAACGGGTTTTTCTTTAAAACATTGCAAAAGATTGAATTGATTTAACCTACGAATTCAAGGTAAAATCAATGCTAATGACATAAATTATATTAAATGGTAAAAATATATTCTATTTATACTTTAAAACCATTCAATGTTATAATTTAACCATATAAATTATTATGATGAAAAAAGTTGTTTTTCATTAAAATATAGCGTGTTTTTACTATTCATCAAAATATGAAAGTTACCAGAATAATACGAAAAATTTATCCAAAGTAAATTTTTATTTCTTGATTCTAAAAAAGAATTTTATTTTTTCAAATTGAACTTATAAACAAGTCAAAAACTAGATTTAAAGTGGGTGCGCCATCAAAAGGCGACAAAACTGCATTTTTTGAAAAATACTTATTTTACCCGAAAAAATTATTTTGTTCTTATACCATATTCTAGAAATGTGTAAGATGAATAATAATGTTATAAAATTCAAAATTTAGTTAACACTGTTCATAACGGCTAGTTCATAACAATATTATAATAATATATCATTGTTTAGTAAAACCCAGTATTGCGTACAACACACACTATCGAGGAAGGTCGTGATTGCGTGGAATGCAAGCCAAGTCAGGGTTGCGTGTTGCGCAAGAATCCTTCATTGTTTCTTATAACAGAATCCAAACATATTTCATTTATACATTGAATATATATATATATATACTCAATGTTGCGCAGAATAACTATTATCAAAATTGTGTGTAACACGATCCAAGAATAGTGTTGTGTATACTGCAA
Source organism: Viscum album (assembly GCA_963277665.1). Classification (NCBI taxonomy): domain Eukaryota; kingdom Viridiplantae; phylum Streptophyta; class Magnoliopsida; order Santalales; family Viscaceae; genus Viscum; species Viscum album. The sequence goes on from OY728152.1 coordinate 1,934,771,006, forward strand.
GCTAATACGGTGTTGTGTATAGCGCAAGGTAATCTTGGTGTATCACAAGACATTAATGAAATTAAAAGAATATTTTTCATAAAATCTCGGGGTGTTACAATGAATCATCACATTCATTAATTCCAACCAAGTGTCTTTGCTGGTGAGTGACAATGCCCAGGGGATCTAGTAGATGTTGTGTTGTTCCCAGAGGAATTTTCTCTTCAATGATCCATGTCTTGGTGTCCTTATCCTTAACTGTATTGAGGTCATCCATGTTTATCATGAATAAACATGGTATAATGTCCTCAATATCACCTAAGAAGTTGGGTTGGCATAGAATAGGACTAAAGTGGAGAGATGCATACTTTCCCCAGCCACAGACCAAGGCATGTGGGGACACCACGAAAATAATCCAATAGAGCATAGTGAAGCTCTGGACGTATCATTACCAGAGGATCTGGTGATAACCGGGTGATGCAGGGTTTTGATAGATGAGAAGGTCGGTTAGGTCGACCATATGACACAACTGGATGATATCGTCATAATGCTCTGAGATCTTCAGATAAACCAACCAATGACGATGGAGACAGAAATGTGTTGTCCAGAAATTCCATCAGAAATAGTTGACCTCATCCTGGGCGAGGGACTCTAGGATGTTGATTTCTTGAGTCACGATCACCCAAAACATCTCATAGAAGTGGTCTATAATAAGATTTTCCCACAATAATCTTCATTCATAAGTAGGATCCGACATTTGGTTTCCTAATTCCTTGACTGGGGGTGGTTGAGGGATCAGCAAAAACATTTATGTAGACCATTGTGGTAGTGGAATGTCAGATGAAGAGAACGGTATGTGAGTCGATAGGCCACTACTCATAGGGTTGTATCATAGGGACGGTTAACACTGCATCATCACATCCCTATAATATAGAGTATCGACCAATATAGGGAGAGACCCTAGAAAGGATAAAAATATTTCTCGTCCTGTATGTACCTTCTGAGGGCTTCATGGATTTAGTGCATTTCACTTTCCAGAAGTATGAAACACACATGTTGAGTTCCTTCCCCAGAACCTGGCATAGAGGATCGAGGTTAGGGGTGTAATTTCGGCCCGGTAGCCCGAGAGGCCGGGCCCAAAAGCCCAAGCAGCCCAGCTGGACAAAGCCCGTGTCGGGCCAGGTTGGGCTTGGGCCATAGGATCATCAAGTTGGGCCTGTGCCTGTCCAAGAAGGCCCACAGGCTAGTCATGGGCCGGTCTAAGAAGGCCCACAGGCCATGCCAGGCCGGCCCGAAAAAGCCCGCTCTGCTGGCCCATACGAAGCCCGTCCCGCTGGCCTGTATGAAGCTCAGCCCGCTGTAAAAAAATATAATGGGAAGCTACTGGTAGGGATATTTGATCCCCCTACCTCAAGCTTCCAAGGATACACCTAGACCAACTAGCCCAAGCACTGCACCTATTATATTCTCACCAGATTATATATATATATATATATATCAACGATATATGTGTGTGTATATATATATATCATTATATATTAAAAATATATATATATATATAATAATAATGTATATATATACATATAACTATTATTATATATAATTATAATGTGTGTGTGTGTGTGTGTATACAACGATATATAATTATATATATAATATTGTGTATATATAAAGAAATCCATTAATAATATATATTAATTAATTGTGAATTTTAAAAACCCATTAATAATATATATATATATACAAACAAAGCTATAAATATATATATATATCAATGATTTAAAATTACATATATATATATATATATAATAACTTGTTGTATATTAATAAAAAAAATTAACATTCACCTAATGATGTTCGTGAACGTCCCTCAACTTCATTAATTTGTTTAACTATGATGTGGCTTGCATATATTATACATACTATACATATATAAGTCTATTTAGAAAAAAAAATTAACCCGCCCACTACAGCGCAGCCCTCAACCCCTAATTATTATTTTTACAATTTTCTAATAATATATATATTTATATATATCAATCATTTGACATTATATATATAATAACTTATTATATATTAACAAAAAAAATAACATACTAACCCAATGATGTTCGTATATACCCCCAACCTCATTAATTTTTTTAAATATGATGAAACTAGCATATTTTATATATATATACATATAAACAAATCTATTAAAAATATATATCAATTAAGTGTGGCTTTTAAAAATCCATTAATATATATATAAATGATTTAATATAATATATATATATATATATACAAACCTATTAATAATATATATATATATATCAATAATTTAATATTGTATATATAATAACTTATTGTATATTAATAAAAAAATAACACACTCAACTAAGGATATTGGTGCACACCCCCCACCTCATTAATTTATTTTAAGTATGTTGTAACATGTATATATTATATATAAATCTATTTAGAAAAAAAAAATTAACCCGCCAACAGTGACGTACCTCCCAACCCCTAATTTGTTTTTACAATTTTCTCATATTATATATATATAATAACTTATTATATATTAAAAAAATAACTAGTCACCCAATGATGTTCGAACACCCCCAACATCATTAAAGTTTTTTAAATATGATGAAACTTACATATATTATATATACTATATATATTTATAAATCTATTTAAAAAAATTAACTCCCCCAGTGTTTCACAACCCCCAACCTCTCATTATTTATTTCCACATAATATATATAGATTCACATATATAAATATGTTTAGAAAAAAATAACATATCCTCTCACTATAAAATGTAAATAAAATAGAAAATAAACGTTCTTACAAAAAAATGTTTTAATGATTAATAAAAATACATCTAAAAACATGCGTTTAATTTTTTTTTAAATGATTAAAAAAATGTTTTAATGTAAAAAAACGTTTAAAAATAATTTTCATAAACATGTTAAAAAAATAAATGTAAAATTTTTTTTACATAAATGATAAAAAAAAATTTAAAAACAACACTTTAAACCAACCCACTATTGCGCACCCCCCAGTTCTTAATTATTTTTTTTAATTTTCAAATAATATATATAAATTAACACACATATATAAATCTATTTTGAAAAAAATAACATATCCACCCATTGTAAAATGTTAATAAAAAATGTTTTTACATAAAACATGTTCAATGTTTAAACAAAATATATGTAAAAAACATGTGTTAAAAAAATATTTTAAATTAAACATCTAATAATAAATGTAAAAATTGCTTTAAACAAATGTTAAAAATGGTTTAAATAAAAATTTTTAAAAAAAGTTATTAAAACAAACATTTAAATTATTATTATTTTAAACAAACACTTAAAAAACCTTTTATATTAAAATTTAAAAAAATTTAAATGTTTTAAAAAAAATACAAGTAAAAAAGAATGCATTAAAAAAAATTAAAAAACATTTTAATTAATAATTTAGAGTTAAATGTAAAAAAAATTAAATAGATGTTAAAAATGGTTCAAATAATAATTTTTAAATAAAAAATTAGCAAACGCTTAAAAAATTATAAATAAGTTTAAAAAATGTAAAAAAAATGTTTTAAATAAATGTTTAAATTTTTTTAAATAATAATGTTTTAAACTCACCCATTGCGCATCCCCTAACCCCTCATTAATATTTTTTTACAATTTTCACATAATATATATAGATTCACATATATAAATATATTTAGACAAAAAAATATCATATCCACCCACTGTAAAATGTTAATAAAAAATATAATAAATGATTTTACAAAAAACATGTTAATAATTTTAAAAAAAATACATGTAAAAACATTCATTTGAAAATAAATATAAAAAAATTAAATAAATGTTAAAAAATGTTTCAAAAAAAACAATTATTTTGAAAATAATAAAATCTCACTATGGCTTGACTTGAAAAAGCTCGGGTGGGCCTGAAAGAGCCCAGCCCGACCCAATGGTTTGGGTCCGCCCAAGGTCGGGCTCGGGCTACCTCATAAAGTTGTTCGGCCAGCCCGGCCCAGCCTGAATAGTGGTCAGTGGCCCAATTTTTTTCAGGGCAGGCCTAGCCCGGTTCGGGCCGGGCCGGGCCAGGCTAGGCCAAAATTACACCCTTAATCGGGGTGAAGGCTCCATCATCGAGTCTCACTCCACTTCAGAATCTGAAAAACAGACTATATATACCATGATCTAGCATTTCTAAATGTTCTTCCCTCAGTGTATACAGTTCACCCTCCTACCCCAGGATAGTTTTTTTGGAAAATTTAGATCTTGAACATGAGGGGAACCTCTGTGCGGGTAGGTGCTAGAGCAGGGAGTACCTCCACCTGATCTGGATGGGATACGGGGAGGGCCTCTGTACCTGTTGTCGTTAGAGTGGGGATGAACACCGATGGGACTGTGGTGAAAGTGGTGATGACCTCTACTATAGGTACTAAGGATAACAAGGGGAGGACCTCCATTTTGGGAATGAGAGCGGGGTGGATCTCCACTCTGGTGAGTTTCGGTGCGAGGAGCACCTGGGCAGATGTCAAACAGGACAGGGGGAGGACCTTCATGTCGCAAATCTTGGGTATGAGGAGGCCCTCTGTACTGGTCTCTGGGAGCATGGGGAGGACCCTCGATAGAGCTAGTGAGGACATGGGGAGGACCTTCATGTCGTCCGCCTATGGCACATGGAGGAACTCTATGCCAATTGGTAGTAGTAGCATGAGAAAGACCTTCGTGTTGATCGAGTTGGAAATAAGGAGGACATTCATGTCAACCATCGATAAATCTTGGAGGGCCTCCTCTTGGATTGGTGATGGTACAAGGAGGACCTCTATACAGGATCTCGATATCACGGGTTGGCCCGTGATAGCTGTTGATCATGTCAGGGACCAGAAGAGTCAACCCATATTGCACATGGGGTATCTAGGGTCTTAACCCTGATCATTCATGGAAGTATCCCTGCTCTATAATAGTGGGGAATTGATAATATGAATTTGTGGTGGAATGGGCCATTGTATCTATATATGATGACTACCCTGGCAGGAATTTTCCTAATCCTATACCTGACATTGATGTCAGGTCTGCCGGACTAGGGGTGGTGATGTAGGGGAAAAACCACCTACTCTTCGGCATGGGGGACCAGAAGCCGGTGGCGTTGATAAGGCCTGGTAGGAGTCCTCCTTGGTGTCTCTTGAGTGGTAGTCATCATTGGTTCGACTCTGATATCCCTTACCTCATCGACGTAGGGTAATGAGTCATAATATTGTTCCAAGGAGAGGCTCTTGAAATGGTCGAATATCAGAGTGGGGGGCAGTGGGTCCCTATGCGGCCTTTGGGGGTAGCGGTGATGGCAAGGCACAAAATCCTTCAAATCATGGTGGTCCATATCCCTCATTGGGATGAACCCACCCTGTACATAATTTTAGATAAGAGTGTTGATCACCCTTATTTGGATAAATTTTTAGGGTGATATGGGGTGTGGGTACCCAGTAGCCATGGTTGTGAATGACAATGTGGAGTCAGTGGAGCAATGCGGGATTACTGCATTGGAAATGGCCATGTCACTACATATTCTGATGGAAGGTTACTAGCTTTATGTTTCCAGGCTCCTGCAAAGCAGGAATATTCAACTATTAGTATGGATAGTCAGAGAGCAGTGCCCAGTGCCCCAGTTTCGTTCAGTCTTCCATGGATAGATTGAGAGATCCACACTAATGATATCCCAGACTGAAATTCCCAGTGATTAACTACACCAAAATTTGGTGAGTATCACGCCATTTCCACTATTTTCTTAGAAGGACCTGTAGCAATATAGCTTGATCCGGTGACATTCTTATTTTATGATGTCTTGAACACTACTAATCCCCATGGTGTTTGGATACAATATTCACTTCGAGTTCACCATTTTATATTTTCGACAATTTCTAATAGGGTGCACCACCCTCACGTGCATATCAATGGTGACAGAGGAATTTTACCCCGCATTCACACTTTACAAAGGTGGGAGACATTCATCACTTCTTCAGAAATGTTTTCTCCTAGATCAAAATGGGATCATGGGTTGTTGGTCTCTCCTTATGTGGATTCCTCCTCAGAATTCTTCACCTATTCTGGATCTCCATTAGAGATTAAGACGTTGTTCACAAAACTCTCCCTGGTGCCATCTCTTTGTGGATGCTAGTTAATTATGCTAATTCTGTCAATGCATTCCAAAGGCTCAAGTTAGGGAAGTAACCTTCAGTCAGGAAAGTAGTCTTGTTGGGAATTGCTGACATGTCTGAATTTTAAAACATTAGTACACCTGAAATATCCCTTATTAGAGGGATTCTCAAGGGTACGGAAGCCCAAGGAATCCCATGTTGACTGCGGGGTACTTATCCCGAAGGCATGTCTATGAGGTTTTCATTGACTTACCATATTTAACATGGGGTATTACATGTGTTTAACTTCTTATATAGATTGATAGAAATGATCAAAACACTTACAAAAGTGTATCAGATAGGAACATCCCTAGGATTAATAACTTAGATGGTTTACCATATAGATTGATCATAATGCCCAATGAGGATGGACTCGGGATGGAGTGTCCCAAAATGGAAAGGTTTTACATCATGAAGGCTGATATGGACATCACAATGGATGGATCAGGGAAGTGCATGCCAAAAAAGGGGGATGCCAAGGTTTACCATTGGCTAGGATTGAACCTTGGGGAGACTTCTTACGTACCATGTTTAGAAGACAGGGATCAAACCCCATGTAGTTTGAAGGGGTGATTTGGGGAATATACATGTTTAGCTACCCATCATATGAGGGTAAGTCTTGGTTGGATGAATATGTATTATGTGGCGATTATGCATTGATAACTTCCCATTTGAATGGCGTGATCTCACCAAGATGTGGCAGCTCGGGTAGGAATCAGTATGGGTGATTGAAGATTCAGTGAAGTGGATGGGATGAATGATATGAAAATGATGTGAAGATGTTGGTTTTGGGACCTCAGGGAGGCTTCCTACGTATCCCAGTGGTTGGGAATAAAAGTTCACATAGTTTGGTATGGGGTGGTGAGACACCTAAAGAGGTGGCCTATAATAAATTAATCACATGGATAAGGACCCGAAGGAAGTAGAATCTCTAGGTGGTGGAATGATCTTCCCAAAACGCAAAGGCTAAAAGGAATGACCACGATGTGAAATGGGTGATAGGATTGAACCTTGGGGAGGCATCCTTCATACCTAGGTTAAATACAAGGATCAATGTCCACATAGTTTGGGATGTGGGAATGGAATTGGGGTGTACACAAAGGACAGTGACCCAGAGATGCGCCAAGTGCTTATGTGTGGTTATTGGCCCTTCGCAAGAGGTTCACTCTTGGATGGAGGAGTATAGTGATTTGTGGGGATTATACATGGTTATCTATATATGTGCATTAGAACACCATAGGTAGGCGGGTCCAAGGGATGTGTCCTAAAAAGGGAATATGTCACATCATGAGGGTGTATCTCTATAAGGGAGTACTATAGTTTACCATTGGTTGGTATTGAACCTCAAATAGGCTTTCTATGTACCCGAAAGGGATCGAAACCCACGTAGTTCAGAGGATACAATTTAATGTTATGTAGAATGAGTGAAACTATGTGAAATAGTCTAGAAAATGTATTGTGGGGAATGAGGGTCTTGACTTGGATAGGCTTCTTACCTACCAAATTTGAAATTTAGGTATTGAACTCCATGTAGTTCTATATAGAAAGGAATGAGGATTACACATGGTTAGTGGTACAAGGAGGGTGTCATAGTTTCTATCACTCTAAGCCCACATGAGTCATTCTTGGTGTGATAAACAAGAGGTAAAAGTAGACCTGAGGGTCGTGACACGAAATATGTAGCCACGAGGGCTAGTGTGGGGTTTTGAATGTCTAGAAGCCCATGGAGTTGGAGATTGGGACTTACTCCAGGAGGGAAGCTTGAGGAGGTGGTTCGGGGCTTACGTGGAGATGGCTCGAGGTGCACATAGAGACAAAGACTAAAGGGAAAGAGAGATAGAGAGAGAGTGTGGGGGGGGGAGGTTACTAGTGCCAATCCCCTTTCTGTTCCTCACTATCTTTCTACGCATGCATTGGTCAAAGTTTAACGTCATGTGTTGAGGATGTGATTTCTTGGTAGTTTAACGTCCTATAGCTCATATGATGAGGACTCACTCCTCATCCCATGGACTTACAAAACTTTTACCAACCCACATTTAGGGAATGGAAGGAACAAACATTTTTCGAAGGGAGTGACGTGGAGGTGTGGTCAATAGTGGGGTCCACGTTAGTGTAGTTATGAGAGGAATCAATTTTTGTTAGCGTACCTATGTGAATATGTATAAGGTAGGTAAATGAAACATAAAACACCACTCTAGAGGCCATAAAATCCCTTTGTACAATTCTGGAGAGCCATATGGGAGAGGGGTTCATGATGCCATGGGGCTCGAATGGATTCTCATTGTGAAGGCCAGTAGCTTTGTGAAGGAAGTGTGCTTCACAAAGGAAAGTTGCTTCATGAAGGAAGTATGATTCAAGAAGTAAAGGTGCTTCGTAAAGGAAGGTTTCTTCATGAAGTAAATGTGCTTCATGAAGGAAAGGCATTTCCATAGCAGGGATTCATCTTAACAATGAGATCATTATTTGGAGAGTGCTTCATGAAGGATTAATGCTTCATGGAGCCTCGAACAACCATAAGGGGCTCCCTACTTCATGAAGGATGAAGGCCATAGGGAAAGTAATCCCTACAATTAAGGGCCATGAATATCCTGCAAAAGAATGGTTTGAGATGATCTAGTACCTTGGGTGATCCATATTTCATTAAGGTTCGAAATGCTCGGGAGCTTCGTAAAATGGGAGGTGGGAAGGTGAAAATTTGGGTTAGAAATGGTTAAGGGGGAGGGGGATTTTGAACCTACTATTTATAGGAAACAGTGGTTCGCGATGCTCATGGGGCTCACCATGAAGAAAAAATAGGGCACCACGAAGAAGATGTGATTCCTTGAAGAATAAAAGTGTTTGTCGGACTCACAAAGGCATCGTCATAGTAGAAATCATGTGGCATGTCATGATGAACAAGAACACTACCAAGGGGGTGGGCTCTATCACACTCAGTCAGAATCATAAAGACACCGTCAAAGCGGTGACCGCGGTGCATGCAAGGAAGAACAAGGGCTCTACGAAGGGGTCGAGCTCTGTCTCACTTGGTCAGACTTGGGAAGACACTGTCAACATTCTTTTTGGTCACAGAGAGAGGGATCTCCATAGAGGAGCTTGGTGAAAAATACTTCTTTGAGGATTTTGATGAATTTTGAGCCCATTTCAGTCCATATTAGCTTCGAACCGGCTGTGACTTTTTCCATTACTTCAATATCATGATTTTTAATGCCAATAACTACCACGATTTATAATGTGTTGAGATATTAGTATTATTAGTAAGGGATGAGATGGTCGATTATAGAGTTTTTATCATAATTTGTTACAGGTATTAAATTACGGAACAACACCATATAATTGTTAGTTTTTTCATCTCTACACATTAAAGTATCTTAATGGGATAAAATTTCCATGGATTTCGTCATTTTGTTAACATAGACTCCTAGTGGGAATGATTTGATTTGTGTGTTCACTGTTCGACTCCTTAAATCAGCGCAATTCCTTTATGTAAAGGAGATGATTAAAGTGGAATATCTTGGGGACTTTTATAACCGAGAGACTGTGAGACATCATGGAGTTCCTTCTATAGTAGTTTCTAATATGTTATCTGGTTCACATCCATGTTTTGTAAATTTTTTCAGGATTCGATGGGTTCTTATTTGAAATTATGCATGGAATATCATTCATAGATGGATGGATATACATAGAGGGTTATCTAGGTTTGTGAGGATATTCATTGTGCTTGTATGCTTGATTTTATTGGTTATTTGGAAAATAATTTACCTTTATTTTAGTTTTACTAGAACAATAGATATCAAGCCCTGATCAAAATGGTTCCCTTTGAGGCTTTCTTTGGGAGTCCATGAAGATATCCCTTATGCTAGGCATAGTTTGGTGAGTCTTCCATGGTTTGGACAAGTATTCCTCAAAAGATGATAGAAATATTATTTTTCATCTATAAGAGTTTGATCATGGAATATATTCATCAAGAATCTTATGTGGACAATCATATATGGATTCTAGAGTTTGAGGTTATTGATCAGGTCTTTATTAGAGTTTCACCTTTTCTAGGAAATCATTAGTTGGGTAAGTAGGGTATGTTGGAATCGAGGTTATTGGCCCCCTTTGATAAATCTAGATGTCTTGGAAAGGTGGAATATTAGTTGGAAATACCATCTCCTTTTACTTCTATCTATGATGTTTTTCATTTTCCCCAACTTAGGAGGTTCTGACTAAATATATTGCATTTCATTGAATGGGAGGATGTTGATCTTGATCATGACACCACTATATTTGATAAAGTAGTTCAAATTATAGATCACTAAGATAAGGTGTCGCGTAGTAGAATGATTCCTTTGCTCAATTTTCAATGGAATTTCGGATGCAATAAATATGAGATGTAGGATTGGAAATTTTTAATGATACAGTTATGGTCTTCACATTTTTTGAGTCCAAGATCTTTAGGACTTCGTCAAGATATAAATAATTTATAGTGTGGATATGTTATCAACTATTTAATATCCATCATGTATTATTTGACTCTTGTTTCGATTTCCCCTTTGTTTGGATGCATTTTTCAATTCTCAAGGATGAAGATCCTCATGAATTGGATTAGGGTTTTTTTAAAAAACTAGACTACATATTACATGTTTTAAATATTCAATTCAATAATGGGTTACACAATGGTAACCTATTGTAGGTTAGATGTAATGAGTCATGTTCATAGCATGAAAATTTACAAGTTGTAAAACCATTACACGTTACGAATGGGTCGATCATGATTTAATTTAACTGATTGAAAATTGTTTTTCACTATACATGAAATTAATTGACATATATATTTAAAAGTAGTTCTGATAAGATTAATTCATGCATACATTTTAGAGTGTTTTTTATATTTATTTTTTTATTTAATTGTATATTCTTTCTAGTTTTGGATCATATTGATTTGTGTTATGTTTTATAGTGGGAAAAAATGAATATATGAAAAAGGAATGAAAAGGGGTGAATAATGGAGATAAAAGACACTTCATTCCATGAGTGAAGCATGCAGTGTGACACCGGATTGTTTAGGATGTTTGATGTTGGAAAACCTGAAGCAGATTGATTACACAACATGTAATTCATTTGTAAGTCATGACTTTATCAAGTGAAGTAGATCCATCCTGAAAAGTTGTGAAACTATTACACATTGTGAAAAACAATTGCACATAATGTATTACATTCACACAATATGACTCGTTTTTGGGAAAATTTTTGAAATCAATACACCGATATTTCCAGGATTTGAAGATTTAAGGATTACACATTGTGTATTCCACTTGCACATATTGTAAGTTTCAGGATGGGATTCAACATTCCATATTCATAGTTTCATTGATTTTTGACAAAATCTACAATAAGGGACCTACCCAAAAACCATAGAGTCCTATAAATAAGAGGCTAATGCTCTACTCAAAGCATTCATTTGGATCATCTGCCACCAAGATCAAGGATTTCCATTATCGTGATGAGTAGAATGGTATTTTTATTTTCCTACCTCTTTGTGGCTATCATTAAGTGATAGAACTTGTGTGAAGAAACTATAATGAAGGGGGGAATGATTTTATTAAGGTATTTTATTTTTAATTTCAATTCATTAGGGTCTTTTTCCATCACCTTGTATTCTTAAATTATATTCCTATCTTTTACATTAATGACCATTGTGTGATTAGTGAGGGAGTGACTTTTTTATCACATTCAACTATAGAATGATTCACACCATAACCATTGGGTGGATTTTACACTATGTTTAAAAAAGGTTCTGAATTATCATTTCAATGAATACCCAGTGTAACATGACCATTGCGAAAAGGGAACTTCAGTGATTTGGGGGATTTTCTACCATGAGCATTGGATTCACCCTAACTTAGTTCCGACACTATATGAATTCTATTTAATTAGTTTATACCCTAATTAATCATTAACCTAGATTTTAAATTTCCAAGCACATTTTTCTATTTTCCCTTAAATCCAAATCAATCACCATCTATTATTCCAATTAATTAGATTAGATTTTAAATGTTAAATATCATAGGCTTATTTTATTTAATTAATATTTTTTGAAACCCTTTCTCTGTGGGGTTGACCTTGGACTTTAAATTCCTATACTGCTATATAGTTTAGTTTTATTTTTTAATTCTTTTTATAAATTCCTAAATTCAGTAACCTAGTGGGAATTAATGACACCGGAAGGGATATTAATTTTTTGATTATTTTAGCGCATTCAAATAGAAAATGATTCACACCATAACCATTGGGTGGATTTTCCTCTATGTTTAAAAAAATTTATGAGCTATCATTTCAATGAATTCCCAAAGTAACATGACCTTTGAGAAAATGGAACTTTAGTGATTTGGGGCATTGTCTTCTATGACCATTGGATTCACCCTAACTCAGTTCTGACACCATGTGATTGTTAATTAATTACTTTATACCCCAATCAATCATGAACCTATATTTACAATTTTTGAGAACGTTTTTTCATTTTTACTTAAATCTAAATAAATCACAATCTCTTATTCCAATTAATTATTTTAGTTTTAAAATATTAAATAACTTGGGTAAATTTTATTTATTTAATATTTTCTCCAACCTTGTCTCTGTGGGTTTGACCTAAGGCTTGCAATTATTATACTACCCTATAGTTTAGTGTTTTTTATTCATGTTTATAAATTTCTAAATTTATAACCTGTTGGGAATTAACAAAACTCGTAGGGATATCAGGTTCATGACATGAATTCTTCATATTTAGTGGTTTTAACCATGCTTTACACATAACCATTTTTTTACCCAGTGTGCAGAACTCCCTATTGAGATTAATAGGGATTTCAGTTATTTTAGGTCATATACCTCCTCAAAGATCACTGCTTCCAATGTTTGAATCCCATGGTGGTTTCTTTGCAAATCTTGAGAAAGTGGTTTTCTAGTTTCTTCATTTCCTTAAGTTTTGGCAGTATCTTTGGCTATGTTTTTTGTTTAAATTATGATCATTTTGTTTTTCTCATATATTCTTTGTAGTTTTATTTTGATCATTGTATTTTTAAGGCTGATTTATTGGTTTTCAACCCCTATTGTTGAAGGGTTTCTAGGTTTCCATCATTCATGAGGTAGTTGTATCTATACAAGAGGTTCTAATTATTGAATTTCAATATATTATTATCAATTCCTTTAGGTTATTGAATTAAATTTCATGTTTTGAGATTTTAAAGGATTTATTAGAAAGTAATCATATTTTTAAAATGTAATTTTCATTAAAAATATATTTTAATTGATATGAAAAGTTTTTATCAAATGTGAGAATAGATTTTGAAATTATTTTGAAAAAAAATACCACATTGGGAACATTTGGTGTGTCAGGAAATGGACATGTCACTTTTGTCTGTGTGACTCTAATATAGGTTTTGTGATATAGATAGTATGTGGTGGAAATTTATATCAACTATATCCAATATATACACAGATTAGGATTATTTTATGTCTTTAATTCTTTCCTGTAGTCTATATCCTAAATGGTGTTCTTTTTCATTTATACCTAGTTTATCGCCTAATGGTTTATTTCATGGATATTTTATTACATATTTGTATTGTAGTGTATCCATGGATAGTTTTTCCTAGGAATGGATATTTTCATTTACATTTGACAAATTCCTGGATTTAGGAAATATGGTTATGAATTTATTTAAAATGAAAGAAATTTTAAAAAATGGTTTTATTGATGAAAATTATTTATAAATTGTATTTTTTTAAAGCTAGAACATGTTAATTATTCATAATAGAAATTGTATAAATTATTTGGTGGTATCCTACTAGGATCTGTTATCACACCCTACATTTTCCTTTTGATGGTTATAGACCTTTTTAAGGAATCAGTTAAATGGAAGGTAATCATGTACCATGTTGGGTTCTCTTTCCATTGGTCTCCTTCGTAGTGGGATGGTTTGGTGGCGACAGATGGTCACCTAAAGACTTATTTTGTCGAGTCTAATTTATCTTTATGGTTTGGCCTATTTGTATTAAATTTTTATGTCTCATAGATATGTATTCCTTTATTTCACATTTTACATTTATGTTTATTCAGTTATACATTATATATGTAGTTATTTTCATTATCTCACCATATGGTGTACCATTCAGGATGGTTTTTCTTGTTGAATCATGTTATTTTGTAACATAGGAAGTCCTAATTGTTTGGGAGATCAAGTGGAATGTAATAGTATTGATGATCAATGGTAAAATAAAATGATATGTCGATATGTGTTTCAAAAATTACTTTGGATGAGAGAAAATTTCCACCAGCTTATGAAATAAAATTTTTTTGGGTGGGTTGTAATATTTCTTCAAGTGATGTGAAAAATTACTTCAGGTGATAAAATGTCTTTGAGTGAATTATTTATTGTGTTTATGACTGAATCTGATATGATTAAAACTCTAAAAAAACATGGAATAGGTGGATGGTGATCTTATTAAAATAGAGATCCCACAAATGATATATTGACAAGAGATGGTATCATGGATGAAATGATGGGAGATAGGTTGGCCTGGTATGACAACATCCTGATCTACAATGATGCATTGGTGAATGTACTGATTGGATGGTGTGATAAAACACCTAAGAGGGAAAGTGGTGTAGAATCCATTGCTAGTGTTTTTTACTCCATGATAGAGAGGTAGTCTGCTATGAACCTGTGGAAGAGGCACGGGTGATGGTGGGAATAAATAAAATTGATGGATGTGATTTTGATCCCCATCAGAGAAGGTGAAAGATCAAAGTTGATGAAAACCTCATGGATATCTTTATAAATATAGGTTTTAAAACATCAAAATAAATTTAAAATTTAAAATTAAATTTATCTAATTTTTCAAGTATTAAAAATAATAAAAAATACTAATAATAAGGATAATGATAATAATAATTATTAGATATTGTTAGGATTACATATATAATACTATAATAATTATATAGGATAAATTATAGAAACCTTAATAATTATATTAATAATATAAAAATGTGAAAATAATTATAATGAAAATAATAATAAGTAATAATAATAATAAAATAACTAATATTAATAATAATATTAATAATAATAATTTATCATGTTAAAAAATATATGAAAATTCATAAATAAGAAAACTAATTTCAATAACTGTTATTAATATTAAATTTATCTAAAAACTATGAAAATAACTAAGATACTATGGGACTATGAAAAGAACATAAAGAGCTAAAAAATATTAGTCTAGTTAATTAAAACAATATTAAAATTTTATAAAACATTTATTGATTTCAATGTGAATAAATTATCCAACACATAAAAATTTTGTAATTCTATGCAATAAAATCATAATACAACACACAAATGCACCCAAAAAATAAAAACATCACAATTTCATATTTTGGAATATTCCCTTTACCCATAAAATATCATGCTTCATTTAAAATCCCAATATTTAAAAAAACATTTCACTCATATTCCTTCAAGATAATCACCTACACTCATACAGTATATGTCCTAACTCTCCTTCAGTCTCATCACTCAAAACATTTTATGACCAATGTTATACTCAATTTTTATACACAAGAATTCTTACAATATTCTTTTCATGAATTTTACATCTTAACAAATTGAAATTAAAACAATGAACAAGTCACAAAGACATAAATATGGGTTCAAATGCACTATTAAGGTGTGGGATGGTGGGTCATAAATATTTTTGACATATTTTCAAAAAAAAATGTTGAATCTTGAAATAAATACATGATAAATGTCAATTCAGATTTCTACATCAAAATATCACTCCCCCAAATATAAAATGTTTTTTCCCTTAAAAAATCCTAATATCAAATTAAAAAATATAAACATGGTATATAAATCATCTCAAATAATGGAAAGATAAAAAAAGTAGGTATTAACTCCAAGACCCCATAAAATTGAAATAAGACATTATCCCATAGAAAATGTAGACAAGTAGCCCGCACACTTTAGAATTTTAGAGAAAGTAGGTTATATAAAAATTGTATAGCTACCAGAGCAATGGGTTGTCACTTTTATTGGTATCCCTAAAGGTGAGGGTTATAACATAATAACCATAAGCATACTTATTGATGGAATCATAAAGAATTAATATCTTCATATCAAAATATACATGTATTGAATGGAGCTCCTATGAAAAAGAATATATATAACATGAGAATATAATTTTTATTGATGTGTTTCAAATTATTCATTATCCCTAAAATAACCTTATCCATGAATAACTCCCCCCACACAAAGATTGAAATTCATCTTGAAAATATTTTGGACATGGGAAAGGAAGGGTATCAACAATGGGTTCATCCAAAAAAGGATTATTCATTGTATATATGGGCTTAAAATTGATAAAATTTAAGGGTTCCTTTATATGTCAAGGATCATAAATAAAATAAACAATATTCCTCAGTCATTTCAGTGAAATATTCAAATTTTCCACTTCTTTAATGGAAAAAACATGGAAATTTCTAGAAGGAAAATAATAAAATAAATTCTTTAGAAAAAAATTGAAATATTAAGTAATGTAGAAAAGAGTATAGATACCTCAAGATTATGGAAATATAATTTTTTACAACACAGATAGTATGTGTGAAAATAAGTTTCTAAAAAATATAAAAGTTTCATAATTTTTTCTTTCAAATCATTGATTGATATTAGAAATCATCTACTTCATGGTATAAAGAATCAAATAATTTTTAATAGGAATCATGTAATCAGGAATTATAGGGATACAAGTGGCATGTCTAAAACTATGTTACTATATTAATATATTAATTTTCATATGGGTTCAATAATGATAGGTATATTAGTTTTTTTAATCATTATTAGTTAGTTATTGTTGACCTCACCTGTTTTGATAATCCCAATTATGCCTTCACATACTTTAATAATCCCAATCAATGTTTATCTATATCCTAATTCTCTCAATATATGATATTATGTTATCAAGATGATAATAATCTTAAAATAATCCTTGAAATATGTTAATCATTGTTTATTCTATGTTTATAGGAGTTCTAAAGTTCTTCTAACCCATTAGGATATATTTTGCATAAAATAGACAAGTATTAAGTCACTGTTCTGGGTATGGATACTAATATAGAACTACTGGTACTCAGTCTACCGATAGACAGAGTCACCAATAAGCTAAGTTCACCAATACGCAGAGTCATTGATATGCATCAATCTACCGATAGAGAACACTCAAAGCTACCGATACGAGCTACCGACAGAAAATGATCTACTGATAGAACAAGTCTACCGGTATTCTTAAGTCTTCTAGTATACACTTGATTGCTTATATGCATAGAGCTACCGATATGAAGAAGTCTACCGATAGAACCAGTTCACAGACAGTTACCGATAGAAGTCTGCCGATAGAGTAAGTCTACCGATACGAGCTACCGACCAGCCTACTATTACACAGACTGGAGACTGACATGAAATGATTGATATAGTCTACTGATACAAGAACAGAGTCACCGATACATCGAGCTATCGATAGACCAAGAGCTACCGATGGATTAAGAGCTACAGATAACAACAGCTACTAATATAATGAAGTCACCGGTATATAGAGCTACCAATACAAGTTCAAAATAGCTACCGATGGAAGGTTCTGCTACACAAAGTCCACCGTACACATTTACCAACATGAGCTACTAATGATTGACCAACCAGTCAAACTCTATACTCTCAATACAATTTATTTATTTAGCTAATGGTTACATTTTATGTTTTTAATGCATTAAATGTTATTTAATGGATTGTGTTGCCATGTCAGGGAGCCGTACCTAGTACCCATGCAAAAGGTGATCATTCCTTTTTCTGGAGCTAAAAACTATAAAGGGAAGGAAAGAGAACACTAGAAAGAACAACCAAAAAGGGATAGAAATAGAAGACTTGATGAAAGCGTGAAAGAGAGGATCTTTAAAAAGAAATCAAGGCTCTTAACGTGTAGAGAAGCTGGAAATTGGTGCATACAGAACTACTACATCCAGAATCCAAGAACATTGAACATACATCGAGCAATACTTTGCTAGAGGAAAACACAAGCTGAAACCTAAGTGAAGAACAACAAACGCTTCATACACTTGGGCTGAAAAGTTGAACCTGGAACCAATAAAGAAAACGATACTCTATTTTCTGAACCGAAACCAGAAAAGGACTTAGAAGCTTTTCTGACCAATCAAACAAGTCTAGATCTGCACTTCCAATCACTAAAGATTCTTTAAACTCATCAATACTTGATTTTAGTGATTCTTTTATGTAAATTTCGAGCAGTGTGTGTACCCTGTTTATCTTACACACACACACTGTCACTTGATCTAAACTGTAGGATTCTTAAATACTCATTAAAACTCCATAAATATTTTGTTTCCCACTGTGGATAGCAGTAGAGGTTGAGTAAGACCTGGACTGATGTGAGTTGTTGTCTGTTTTCCCACATAGAATTGTGGTAGAGGTCTTTGTACCTGGATAGTGTGTTCACTGTTGTTAACCCCGATCCAGGGTGTGGATCAATTTATATAAATTTTTGAGAGGACTAAGTCTCGTCTTGAGACTGAACCTCTTGGTTACATCTTCTGTGCATTTTAGTTTAAATTATAAGTATACTATAAATATATTTCATATTCCACTTCTGTTACTTTTAAATACAAAATTATTTTAAAGCTACTTTGATAGTTAAATTAGAAAGTGTTTATACTTATTGTAAATCAGTAAGTTAGTTTCAAAAGTTAATTTAAACTTCAGATTAAGTTAGCTGAGACCTAATCAATCTTTGAGAAACTTATTGAACATTTATACTCTGTATAAATTCACTACATTTTAACTTTGATTTTAAATTGTGGGATTTTAAGAGAAATATTTCTAACAGAAATTTTAATTGGAACTCAATTCACCCCCCCTCTTGAGTGTCCACTCCGACCAACATTTGGTATCAAATGTTTTTTTTTATTAATACATGTTTTAAAAAAAAACTCTGTTTTTCAACTGTGATTTTAGTTGCATCTTTAAAGATCTTGAATTTTGGTTTATTCTAAATTTTATCTCTTTAAAACTATTTTCTAAAATCTAGTTATGAACAATAGACTAGAGGGTGCTACTACTAACCAACCACCTTTCTTCAATGGCACAAACTATCCTCAGTAGAAACTTAAAATGGAAATACATTTAGAGAGTATGGGTTTTGATATCTAGACTGCTATAAAATCTCAATATAAAATTCCAGAAACTGAAAGAACAACTTGGGATGAACCTAAAAAGATAGCTTACAATAATAATTCTAAAGCCATGAATGCCCTGTACTGTGCTTTAGGAGATGAAGAGTTCAATAGAATTTCTACTTGCAAAAATGTTTATGAAATATGGGGTACTTTGGGTGTTTCTCATTAAGGAACAACCAATGTTAAAGAAATGCGATTGAATACTTATACTATTAAATATGATAATTTTAAAATGAAGACTGATGAACCTATTTCTGATATGTATCTCAGGTTCAATGAGATATTCAATACAATGAGTTCACTTGGAAAGGTTGTTCCAGCAAAGGAACAAATTATGAGGATCTTGAGATGTCTGCCAGACTGATGGAGGGGCACATCTGTTTCAATCAGAGAGTCATGTGACATTGGAGATCTTCCTATCAAAGAACTTATTGGTAAACTAATGATGTATGAGGAAGAACTCAAGGTGAATAAGGAAGAAGATGATGAACCCAAAAGAAAATCCGTGGCATTCAAGTCTAGTGCTTCTAAGAGAAAAGACAAGGAGAAAATGCATGTACCTACTGAAAGTTCAACCAGTGAAGATTATTATTTAGACAGTGATGCTGAGATGGTTCAAATAGACAGTAGATTCAAGAAGTTCTATAGGAATAAGAGGTTCTTTAGGAAATCTAACTAAAAAGTAAAATATGACAACAAGTGTCATTGGAAGAAGGATTAGAAGAAAGCTGACAAGAATGATGAAGTAGTCTTCTATGAATGAAAAAGGAAAGGACACATCAAGGCTGATTGTCCAAAATTAAAATTCAAGAAGAAATATGATTATAAGGACAAGAATTACAAGAAAGCTATGAAATATATGTAGAGTGCTTTGGAGGACACCACAAGTGAATCTAATGTTTCTAATTCTGAAAAGACTCATGCCAACATGTGCTTCATGACCAACACATCTGAGGTACCTGTTTCCCTTATGCTGAACGGTAATTATTCTGGAAATAAAAGTGATTCATAAAATGATGAAAATATGTCTAAGGAAGAACTGTTTGAGCATTGTAATATGCTGGAAGAAACATGTAATGAACTTAAAGACAAGTATAAGTCACTAAAGAAACAACATGCTCTCACTGTCAATGTTAAATGTGCTCTTGATGTAGAAAAAGAAAATAATGTTCAATTGTTAAAGGAAAATACAGAACTGAAAACGTCTAATGAGAAACATAGAAAGGACTTAGAAAAATTTACAAAGGAAAAAAGACGCACTTACTCAAATGTTAGGTAAACAAGTTACACCTAAATACACTACTGGTTTGGTATCCCAACCTGGACAGAGGCAGTTCACTAAAACTCGATTTATTCCTAAGTCTGGACAAAATTATTCTTATTCTAGTTCTGGAAATTCCTATGCTTTAACTAGTTATTCATTTGGTTATAGATCAAATAAAATTTATCTTTCAAAATCTATTGATTCTGTAAATTATATGGGACCCATAAGACAAATATGGGTACCTAAAGTTTTGATTTCAAACCTTTCTAGACCCAAGAAGATCTGGGTACCAAAACCATTTTATGTTTAAATCTGTTTTGTAGGAAACCTCTTTGAAGAGTTCTCACAAAAAGGTATGGTACTTGGACAGTGGATGTTCAAGACATATGTATAGAGATTACTCATGCTTAAAAAGCTTAATAAAGGTTTATGAAGGTCATGTCAACTTTGGTGATAATTCTAAAGGAGAAATCATTGACCTAGGCCAGATTGGTAACACTGATTCAATTTTAATTTCTAAAGTCTTATTTTTTGATGGACTTAAGTATAACCTGTTAAGTATTTCTCAATTATGTGATGATGGTTTTAATGTTAAGTTTGAGAATGATTCTTGTAATGTTTTTAACTCTAATAATTTTTTATTATTCTCTTCTTTAAGAAATGAAAATGTTTATGGTGTTTATTTAAATTCTTTAGCTAAGCAAAATGTTACTTGTTTAAATGCTTTTGATAAAGAATCTTGGTTGTGGAATAGAATATTATGACACTGCAACATCTATTCACTTAGAAAATTGACTAGGAAAACGTAGTTAGAGACCTACCTAAACATGAATTCCCAAATGACAAAGTCTGTAATCGTTGTCAAAAGGGAAAACAACATAAAGTTTCTTTTAAATCAAAGAAAGAAGTTTCAACTTCTCAACCTCTCGAGTTGGTTCACATGGACTTGTTTGGACCTTCAAGAGTTTCTAGTTTAAATGGGAAGCACTATGTCTATGTTTTAGTAGATGACTTTTCTAGATATACTTGGGTATACTTCTTGGCTCACAAAAGTGAAGCTTGTTCTTACTTTGTTAAATACTCCAAATCTGTTGAAAACCTTAGTGGACTTAAGATTAAAACCCTGAGAAGTGATCATGGACGTGAGTTTGAATATCATGAATTTGAATCTTATTTCTCACACAATGGCTATAGTCATAACGTTTCTGCTCTTTGGACACCTTAGCAGAATGGTGTAGTAGAAAGAAAGAATAGAACCCTGCAAGAAATTGCAAGAACTATGCTTAATGAGTATGATCTGCCTATTTATTTTTGGGATGAATCTGTAAATACATCTTGTTATATTATTAATAGATTCTTAATTAGACTTGTTCTTAAGAATACCCCATATGAGTTATGGAATGATAGAAAACCCAAAGTTAGTTACTTTAGAGTCTTTGGCTGCAAAGTTTTTATTCTTAATACAAAGGATAATCTGGAAAAGTTTGATTCTAAAAGTTATGAAGGAATTTTTCTTGGTTATTATTTAACTAGAAAATCCTGTATAGTCTTTAATAAAAGAAAAAAAATGTGTGGAAGAATCTGTTCACTTCAAGTTTGATGAAACTGATCTACATGAACCTAAAAACTCTCTTGAAAATCTTGAAGAAAATTTGAGTGTTCTGGACCTGAATGATAAATCTAAAGAACCTACTATAAAAACATCCAGTTCTGGACATATTCCAGAATCTGCTTCTGTTGAACCCGAACCTATAGATGAACCTAAAATTTCTAGTCCTACCTTAACTAGATCAACAAGGATTATAAAGGATCATCCTTTGGATGCTTTTATTGGTAATCTTGATAGAGGGACAACGACTAGAGCTTCTCTAAGAAACCAAGTTGAACATCAAGCCTTTCTTTCATAGTTAGAACCTAAAAATGTCAATGATGAAATCAATGATGAATTTTGGGTAATGGCTATGCAAGAAGATTTAAATCAATTTTAAATAAACAAAGTCTGGGAATTAGTTGACAGACCCAAGGACACCTTGACAATAGGCACTAAATGGGTTTTTAGAAACAAATTTGATGAATCTGGAAACATAGTTAGAAACAAAGCTAGACTAGTTGCACAAGGATATAGTCAAGAGGAAGGTATAGACTATGAGAAAACATTTGCACTCGTAGCTAGATTAGAATCCATTAGGATCTTACTTGCCTATGTTGCTCATCTAAACTTCAAGTTATATTAAATGGATGTCAAAAGTTCTTTTCTAAATGGTTTTATTGTTGAAGATTTTTTTGTCGAAAAACCACCTGAATTTACTAATCCTCATTTTCCAAACCAAGTTTTTAAACTTTCTAAAGCTTTATATGGTTTAAAACAAGATCCAAGAGCTTGGTAGGATAGACTTAGTAATTTTATTATTTCAAAAAGTTTTACTAAAGGGATTGCTGATCCAACTCTTTTTATTAAAATAATTTCTAAAGATGTCTTAATAGTTCAAATATATGTTGATGATATTATTTTTTGGATCTTCCAAACATTCCTTATGTACTGATTTTTCAAAGAGTATGAAAAATGAATTTGAAATGAGTTTAATGGGAGAACTTAAATATTTTCCTGGATTTCATGTTTTTCAAAATGAAAATGGTATTATTTTGAATCAAAGTAAATACACAAAGGATATTTTAAAACATTTTGGTTTGGATAGTATTAAAGGAAGTGAAACTCCTATGATTATAGTCTATAAATTGGATGTAGATGAAACTGGGAAACCAGTGGATCAAACAAATTACAGAGGTATGATTGGAACCTTCCTTTACCTTAATGCTAGTTGACTAGATATTTTGTTTAGTGTGTGTATGTGTTCAAGATTTCAAGCTAATCCTAAAGAGTCTCATTTACTTGCTGTTAAAAAAATTTAAGTATCTTAAACACACTGTAAACTTAGGTTTGTTTTACCCAAAAGGACAATCTTTTGACTTAATGAGTTATTCAGATGCTGATTTTTCTGGTTGCAAGTTGCATAGAAAAAGAACATCTGGAACATGTCATTTATTGGGAAAATCCTTAGTATCTTGGTGTAGTAAGAAGCAGAATTTGGTAGCTTTGTCCACTGCCGAAGTAGAGTATATAGCTGCTGGTAGTTGCTGTGCACAAATTCTGTGGATGAAACACACACTTTTAGGCTATAGATATGACTTTAAGCACGTTTCAATCAACTTTGACAACACTAGTGCAATTAAAATCTCGAAGAACCCTATATCTCACTCTAGGACCAAACACATTGATGTACGACACCACTTCTTGAGATATCATTACCAAAAGGGTGATATTACTCTTGAATTTATTGGTACTGAACATCAATTAGCTGACATTTTCACCAAACCTTTGATTTCGAATAGGTTAAGTTACATTAGGCATGAGTTAGGTATGTTTAACCTTGATCGGTAGCTACCTCACCGATGTGAAATCCTCACCGATGTGAAATCCTCACCGATGCAAAATTCTCACCAATGGACCTCTCTCATAGGAATTCTCACCGATGAGTGTGTTGTTTTAAAACTTCTGTATGCCACCAGAATCTGAATAGTTTTTACTTTATTTCTTTTTATTCATTTATTTTATGATTCCTAAATGATAAAAACTAAGTCCTAGATACTTCTCAATTAACCAAGCCTTAAGCCCTTTACCCTCAAACCTTAGCTCCCGAATATTCCGAGAACCCTAAATCCCTTGAATCTGAGATGGAAAAAACCAAAATCCCTTCTATTAGAGATGTTGGTGATGAGCCTAAGGCAAAGAACCAAAAGTCTGAGCCAGAAGAAAGTGGCAGTTCTAGCAGAACAAGATCAGGAAGGCAACCAGTGAATCCTCATTTTCATAATAGAGTTATTGTAATTGAAAAAGAACTCTGCATGGAATGGCTGCTGCCTAGTAAATTGCTAGTGCCCGAATTGCTGAAAGACCAAAAGTGGTTAGATTGTTTTTTGAACAACAATGGTCCCTACTATCTGAATCTTGTGAAACAATTTTATGTCTATGTAAGTTTTGAGAAATATGAATATGAGAACCGAGTAATGTCATTTTTGAATGAAAAGGAAATATCTTTCTCATTTGTTGAATGGGATGAGTGCTTGAAAGCTCCACATGAAGGTGTATATGGATATTTCGTGAAAGATATGATACTTACTAGTGATATTTTATATTATGAGACTTCTTTGGAAGAGCTGGCTGGTGATAGAAATCAAAGACAAGTTGTAGCTGCTAAAATGGATGGAGAGAATAGATTGTTGTTCAAGTTTGTTCAACATGTCTTAATATCGAGGAGAGGAGACTTTCCAAACTTGATATATGAGGATATCTATCTCTTGCATATTTTGAGAAATGGAGTCAAGGTGAATCTATGCATATTGTTGATGACTCAAATGGAAGATATGATTAGACCCAAGTCAAAAACTAATGCCTTGTTCTTTTCCAAATTGATCTTTGTGATGATCAAAGTCAAAGGAATAGCTGAGTCTCAAGATGAGATAGTGGTAGTAAGGAATAATTTATGTATCACAACTACAGTATGCAAGTACATGAAAATAAATTGGAACCCTTGGAGAGAATAATGGGTCACTGATGACCAGAGGGTGTATGATAAGTTCAATCATGTGGATCACCCTTCAAGACCGAAGGATCTGAGGGATCCAGGTCTAGGACCTGATGAAGAGGAGCCAGAATACAGTGATGATTCAGAAGAGGAAGAGTCCTCTGCTGATGAAGGAGGAGATCCTGACTTACCTCCAAGTCTAGCTCATGAAAATCTACATCAACATAAATCAAATAAGGAAGAATCTGCTTTAGAGACTATTGAAGTGGCTGCTGTAGAAAATGAAGAAGATGTTCATGAAATTGAAGCATCTATAACAGCTTATTTGAGCCTTAGTCCAGTGATTGGAAAATCTTTAGTACCTTCTAAGGATGTAGGTGAAGTTGACATACCCTTTCCTATTTTGGAAGACCTTCCTGCTGTTGTAGAGAAAGAATTGATAGTAGAAGATTCTCCTGAGAAAGGAAGACCTGCTGAGAATGCTGCTGAGAATGTTGTTGCTATGATTGAGGATGCACCAGTTGAGGGGGAGCATCAAACCAAGTTTGGAAGTATTACAGTGGCTGTTGATATTGAGGACTGGGCAGAAGACTCGGGTTTTGTAGTCTGTGGTTTAGAGTATCCTTATTCTGAGAATGAAGCATCTCTAAATAGACCAAATATTGTTTATGATGTTGAGACTGAGTTGCTACCTGAAGATGTGGTCAGAATTCATGACCTGAATACTTTAAAGAAAAAGCTTAAGGACAGTTTTGTGGAAGAGGTAAAGAAGATGGAAGTTTCTTTGGTATCTTCAATCCAATCGATCATGACTGACTCAGTGGTCAGTTTAGCATCTGAAAGAGTACCCACTACAGTTGCACCTGCT
Source organism: Viscum album (assembly GCA_963277665.1). Classification (NCBI taxonomy): domain Eukaryota; kingdom Viridiplantae; phylum Streptophyta; class Magnoliopsida; order Santalales; family Viscaceae; genus Viscum; species Viscum album. The sequence continues at coordinate 1,934,797,175 of OY728152.1, forward strand.
GACTTGGTTACCAAAGCTGATCTGGAATCCTTAAAGGATGATCTGAAAGAGTCTTTTAGTGCCTCAGTTGCTGAGATGAAGCAGATTTTTGCTAAAGAGATGAATTTGTTGGTAAGATCTTTTGAGCTCTCTCTTGGTTGTAATTTATCAACCTTTATGGGTGAAATAGTGGAAGAATTTAAAGACTTCCAAACTCAAATTACTAAACTAGATGTAGATCTTGAAGCTTTAAATAAATTTGTTATCTCTTTGGAATCTTACATGAGCTCAAAATCCCAAGCCGACAAGGACTTAGCCTATGTCAAGAGTGTTGTAAGTCAGATGGTTTCAGTGTTCGAAGGTTTTAAAACTTCCATGAAAGATCACGTTAAAACCCAGGATTCTCAAGTTCAAAATCTTATTAGTGGGTTGACCAAGAATTTCAATGAAATAGTAACCTTTTCTGTTGGTTCTATTGCATCTAAACCTTCAGTAGATTTGAATCAGATTCAAGATATGATGAAGGAGGAGCTTGGTTCAGCCTCAACCAGTGGCTCCGTGGACTCATCAGATCTGAGCAAGTTGTGTTATCTACTCGAGATTCAACAAGAGAAATAATGAAGATAGTCCAAGACTATATGAGACAATCCTTTGCCTCTAAAGAATAAGTGAAAGATAATGTAGACTCCTATTTCCAAAATATTTACACGAAGAACCAAATGACTAGTCACTTCAAGCTTCTGATAGAGAATATGAAGCTTACTCTTGTCAATCAAGCCTTCAGAGAAAAAGTTAGCAAGCTCAGAGAATTGACTCCAGCGTTGGACAAATTTATGGAGAACAAGGATGACTTCATATCTGCTATGGAGAGGGGAGGAGGAATGATTATGGATTTCAGAAATCGGTTGCTGCCTTTTCTGTATGTTGATGCTAGGCCAGTGATTGTCCCTCCTGCCTTACCTCCATCTGCCTCTACTACTTCTCCAGTTCAGATGACTCCTGCACAATCAATTTGCAGCCTCACACCTATGATCACACAAAGAACTAGTCAGTATAGGCCAGGCACAGTGTCAGTTTCTTAGCCTCCTGTGGTCATTTCTAGAATTCCTAAGCCTTCCCCAGCATCCTCAACTCCTGAATCCTATTCTAATCCCAAGGGAAATTTCACATTGAGGATGTGGGTTGATCAAGTGGTTAGACTTTTTGATAGGAATCCTTTGTATTTTGTTTTCTATCTTTTTACCTTTTTGTAACATTCAATACAAGTGATTTTCTTCTTTTTCTTATTGTTCCACTTCTCTTTGTTATTTCCCACTTTTTGATTATCACAAAGGGGGAGAAATATTTTACAATGATTTTATAAAGGGAGAGAATACATAATGGAGAGAGATATAAATGAAAGGGGAGAAAGTATCAAAGGAGAAGAAAGTTTATCTAAGAGCTATTATTCTTTTCCCCTCTGATACCAGTGCTTTTACTCTCATCCTACAATACCATTACATTTAGTTTGTTGATACCATTTTGTCTAACTCTATGATACCACAAAATTTTACCTCTGATATTATGGCATTTTCTTTTATCTCTAATACACTTAATTCTATATCTGATAAATTATGTTTTATAACATACTGTTTTCTCTGAGAAAATTGAGTTTAATTATATATCCTCTGATAAAATTATTCACTTTTTTAAAAATTGACAATATCATAAGTTGTGATTATCAAAAAAGGGGAGATTGTTGACCTCACCTATTTTGATAATCCCAATTATGCCTTCACATACTTTAATAATCCCAAAAATGTTTATCTATATCTTAATTATCTCAATATATGATATTCTGTTATCAAGATGATAATAATATTAAAATAATCCTTGAAATATGTTAATCATTGTTTATTCTATGTTTATATGAGTTCTGAAGTTCTTCTAACCCATTCGGATATATTTTGCATAAAACAGACAAGTATTAACTCACTGGTCTGCATATGGCTACTAATATAGAGCTACCGGTACTAAGTCTACCGATAGACAGAGTCACTGATAAGCTAAGTTCACTGATACGCAGAGTCATCGATATGCATCAGTCTACCGATAGAGAACACTCAAAGATACTGATATGAGCTACCGACAAAAACCGAGCTACTGATAGAACAAGTCTACCGGTATGCTTAAGTCTTCTAGTATACACTTGATTGCTGATATGCACAGAGCTACAGATATGAAGAAGTATACCGATAGAACCAGTTCACAGACAGTTACCGATATAAGTCTACCGATAGAGTAAGTCTACCGATATGAGCTACCGATCGGCCTAATGTTACACATACTGGCGACTGATATGAAGTGACTGACATAGTCTACCGATACAAGAACAGAGTCACTGATACATCGAGCTACCGATAGCCCAAGAGCTACTGATGGACTAAGAGCTACCAATAACAAGAGCTACTGATAGAATGAAGTCACCGGTATACAGAGCTACCGATACAAGTTCAAAAGAGCTACTGATGGAAGGTCTTGCTACACAAAGTCCACCATACACATTTACCAACACGAGCTACTAATGATTGACCAACCAGTCAAACTCTATACTCTCAGTACTATTTATTTATTTAGTTAACGGTTACATTTGATGTTTTTAATGCATTAAATGTTATTTAATGGATTGTGTTGCCATGTCAGGGAATCGTACCTAGTACCCATGAAAAAGGTGATCATTCCTTTTTCCGGAGCTAAAAGCTATAAAGGGAAAGAAAGAGAACACTGGAAAGAACAACCAAAAAGGGATAGAAAGAGAAGAGTTTATGCGGACGTGGAAGAGAGGATCATTAAAAAGCAATCATGGCGCTTAACGTGTAGAGCAGCTGGAAATTGGTGCATACAAAAATACTACATCCAGAATCCAAGAACACTGAACATACATCGAGCAATCCTTTTCTACAGGAGAACACAAGCTGAAACCTGAGTGAAGAACAACAAACGCTTCATACACATGGGATGACAAGTTGAACCTAGAACCAAGAAAGAAAACGATACTTTTTTTTCTGAACCGAAACCAGAAAAGGGCTCAGAAGCTTTTCTGACTAATCAAACGAGTCTAGAGCTGCACTTCCAATCACTAAAGCTTTTATAAACTCATAAATACATTCTTTTAGTGATTATTTAATTTACATTTCAAGCAGTTTGTGTACCCTATTTATCTTACACACACTATCTCCTAAGCCAAACTGGAGGATTCTTAAATCCTCATTCAAACTCCATAACTCTTTTATTTCCCACTGTGGATAGTGGTAAAGGTCGAGTAAGACCTGGACAGCTGTGAGCTGTTGTCTGTTTTCCCACGTAGAACTATGGTAGAGGTCTTTGTACCTGGACAGTGTGCTCACTATTGTTAACCCTGATCCAGGGTGTGGATCAATTTATATAAATTGTTGAGAGGACTATGTATTGGCTTGAGACTAAACCTCTTGGTTACATCTACTGTGCATTTTAGTTTAAATTATAAGTATACTATATATATATTTCATATTCCTCTGCTGTTACTTTGAAATAAAAAATTATTTTAAAGCTACTTTGATAGTTAAATTAGCAATTTTTTATACTTATTGTAAATTAGTAAGTTAGTTTCAAAAGTTAATTAAATCTATAGATTAAGTTAACTAAGACCTAATCAATCTTTGAGAAACTGATTGAACATTTATACTCTGTATATATTCACTACAATTAAACTTTGATTTTAAATTGGGGGATTTTAAGAGAAATATTTCTAACAGAAATTTTAATTGGAACTCAATTCACCCCACTCTTGAGTGTCCACTTTGACCAACATTTGGTATCAAATGTTAATTTATTAATACAAGTTTTCAAAAAAAACTCTGTTTTTCAACTGTGATTTTAGTTGCATATTTAAAGATCTTAAATTTCTATTAATTCTAATTTTTATCTCTTTAAAACTATTTTATAAAATCTAGTTATGGGAAATAGACTAGAGGGTGCTGCTACTAACCAACCACCTTTCTTCAATGGCACAAACTATGCTCATTGGAAACTTAAAATGAAAATACATTTAGAGAGTATGGGTTTTGATATCTGGACTGCTATAGAATCTCAATATAAAATTCCAGAAACCGAAAGAACAACTTGGGATGAACTTACAAAGACAACTTACAATAATAATTGTAAATCCATGAATTCCATGTACTGTGCTTTAGGAGATGAAGAGTTCAATAGAATTTCTGCTTACAAAATTGCTTATGAAATATGGGATACTTTGGGTGTTTCTCATGAAGGAACAACCAATGTTAAAGAAATGCGATTGAATACTTATACTATTAAATATGATAATTTTAAAATAAATACTGATAAACCTATTTCTGATATGTATCTCGGGTTCAATGAGATAGTAAATACAATGAGTTCAATTGGAAAGGTTTTTCCATAAAAGGAAAAAATTATGAGGATCTTGAGATGTCTGCCAGAACGATGGAGGGGCACATCTGTTACAATCAGAGAGTCATGTGACATTGGAGCTCTACCTGTCAAAGAACTTATTGGTAAACTAATGATGTATGAGGAAGAACTCAAGGTGAATAAGGAAGAATATGATGAACCCAAAAGAAAATCTTTGGCATTCAAGTCTAGTGCTTCTAAGATCAAAGACTAGGAGAAAATGCATGTACCTACTAAAAGTTCAACCAGTGAAGATTCTGATTCAGACAGTGATGCTCAGATGGCTCAAATAGCCAGGAGATTCAAGAAGTTCTATAGGAATAAGTTATTTAGGAAATCTAACTACAAAGGAAAATATGACAACACGGGTCATTGGAAGAAGGATTGGAAGAAAGATGACAAGAATGATGAAGTATTCTGATATGAATGCAAAAGGAAAGGACACATCAAGGATGACTGTCCAAAATTAAAATTCAATAATAAATATGATTATAAGGACAAAAACTACAAGAAACATATGAAAGCTACATGAAGTTCTTCATAGGACAGCACAAGTGAATCTGAAGTTTTTGATTCTGAAAAGAATCATGCCAACATGTGCTTCATGACCAACACATATGAGGTACCTATTTTCCCTATGCTGAATGATTATTATTATGGAAATAACAGTGATTCAGACAATGATTAAAATATGTCTAAGGCTGAACTGTTTGTGTATTGTAATATGCTGGAAGAAAAATGTAATGAACTTAAAGACAAGTATACGTCACTAAAGAAACATCATTCTCTCACTGTCAATGTTAAATCTTCTCTTGATGTAGAAAAAGAAAAGAATGCTAAACTTTTAAAGGAAAATACAGAATTGAAAATGTCTAATGAGAAACTTAGAACGGACTTAAAAAAATTCACAAAGGGAAAAGACACACTTACTCAAATTTTAGGTAAACAAGTTTCACCTAAATACACTACTGGTTTGGGATACCAACCTGGACAGAGACAGTTTACTAAAACTCGATTTATTCCTAAGTCTGGACAAAATTCTGCTTATTCCAGTTCTTGAAATTCATATGCTTTAACTAGTTTTTTATGTGTTTATAGATCAAATAAAATTTATCTTTCAAAATCTATTGATTCCGTAAATTATATGAGACACATAAGACAAATATGGGTACCTAAAGTTTTTATTGCTAATGTTTCTGGACCTAAGAAGATCTGGGTACCAAAATCATTTTCTGTTTAAATCATTTTTGTAGGAAACCTGTTTGAAAAGTTCTCACAAAAAGGTATGGTACTTAGACAGTGGATGTTCAAGACATATGTCTAGATATTACTCATGCTTCAAAATATTAATAAAGTTTTATGGAGGTCATGTCACCTTTGGTGATAATTCTAAAGGAAAAATCATCGGCCTAGGCTAGATTGGTAACACTGATTTAGTTTTAATTTCTAAAGTCTTATTTGTTGATGGGATTAAGTATAACCTATTAAGTATTTATAAATTATGTGATGATGGTTTTAATGTTAAGTGTGAAAATGATTCTTGTAATGTTTTTAACTCTAATAATGTTTTAGTATTCTCTGCTTTAAAAAATGAAAATGTTTATCCTGTTGATTTAAATTCTTTAGCTAAGCAAAATGTTACTTGTTTAAATGATTTTCATAAACAATTATGGTTGTGGCACAGAAGTTTAGGACACTGCAACATCTATTCACTTAGAAAATTTACTAGGAAAAACTTAGTTAGAGACCTACCTAAACTTGAATTCCAAAATGACAAAGTTTGTAATCCCTGTCAAAAGGGAAAACAACATAAAGTTTCTTTTAAATCGAAGAAATAAGTTTCAACTTCTCAACCTCTCGAGTTGGTTCACATGGACTTGTTTGGACCTTCAAGAGTTTATAGTTTAAATGGGAATCACTGTGTCTATGTTTTAGTAGATGACTTTTCTAGATATACATGGGTATACTTCTTGTCTCACAAAAGTAAAGCTTATTATTACTTTGTTAAATACTCCAAATCTGTAGAAAACCTTAGTGGACTTAAGATTAAAACCCTGAGAAGTGATCATGGCCATGAGTTTGAAAATCATGAATTTGAATCTTATTGCTCATAAAATGGCTATAGTCATAACTTTTCTTCTCCTAGGACACCTCAGCAAGAATGGTGTAGTAGAAAAAAGGAATAAAACCCTGTAAGAAATTGCAAGAACCATGCTTAATGAGTAAGACCTGCCTATTTATTTGTGGGATGAAGCTATAAATACAACTTGTTATATTATTAATAGAGTCTTAATTAGACATGTTCTTATGAAGACCCCATATGAGTTATGGAATAATAGAAAACCCAAAGTTAGTTACTTCAGAGTCTTTGGCTGCAAAGTTTTTATTCTTAATACAAAGGATAATCTGGACAATTTTACTTCTAAAAGTGATGAAAGAATTTTCCTTGGTTATTATTTAACTAGAAAAGCCTATAGAGTCTTTTATAAAAGAACCAAATGTGAGGAAGAATATGTTCACATAAAGTTTGATGAAACTGATCCACATGAGCCTAAAACCTCTCTTGAAAATCTTGAAGAAAATTTGAGGGTTCTGGACATTAATGATAAATCTAAAGAACTTGATGTAAAAACATCCAGTTCTGGACATATTCCAAAATATGATTCTGTTGAACCCGAACCTATAGGTGAACCTGAAATTTCTAGTCCTACCTTAACTATATTAACAAGGATTCTAAAGAATCGTCCTTTGGATGGTGTTGTTGGTAATCTTGATAGATGGACACAGACTAGAGCTTCTCTAAGAAACCAGGTTGATCATCAATCCTTTCTCTCACAACTAGAACCAAAAAATGTCAATGATGCAATCAATGATGAATTTTGGGTAATGGCTATACAAGAAGAGTTAAATCAATTTGAAATAAACAAAGTCTGGGAATTAGTTGACAGACCCAAGGACACCTTGACAATAGGCACTAAATGGGTTTTTAGAAACAAAGTTGATGAATCTGGAAACATAGTTAGAAACAAAGCTAGACTAGTTGCATAAGGATATAGTCAAGAGGAAGGTATAGACTATGAGGAAACCTTTGCACCCATAGCTAGATTAGAATCCATTAGGATCTTACTTGCATATGCCGCTCATCTAAACTTCAAGTTATATCAAATGGATGTCAAAAGTTCTTTTCTAAATGGTTTTATTGTTGAAGATGTTTTTGTTGAACAACCACCTAGATTTACTAATCCTTATTTTTCAAATCAAGTTTTTATACTTTCTAAAGCTTTACATGGTTTAAAACAAGCTCCAAGAGCATGGTATGATAGACTTAGTAATTTTCTTATTTCAAAAATTTTTACTAAAGGGATTGCTGATCCAACTCTTTTTATTAAAATAATTTCTAAAGATGTCTTAATAGTTCAAATATATGTTGATGATATTATTTTTTGGATCTTCCAAACATTCCTTATGTACTGATTTTTCAAAGAGTATGCAAAATGAATTTGAAATGAGTTTAATGGGAGAACTTAAATATTTTCTTGGATTTCAAGTTTTTCAAAATGAAAATGGTATTATTTTGAATCAAAGTAAATACAAAAAGGATCTTTTAAAACGTTTTGGTTTGGATAGTATTAAGGGAAGTGAAACAACTATGAGTACAGTCTGTAAATTGGATGTAGATGAAACTGGGAAACCAGTGGATCAAACCAATTATAGAGGTATGATTGGAAGCTTACTTTACCTTACTGCTAGTCGACCAGATATTATGTTTAGTGTGTGTATGTGTGCAAGATTTCAAGATAATACTAAAGAGTGTCATTTACTTGTTGTTAAACTAATTTTTAAGTATCTTAAACACACTGTAAACTTAGGTTTGTTTTACCCAAAAGGATAACCTTTTTAGTTAATGAGTTATTCAGATGCTGATTTTTCTGGTTGCAAGTTGGATAGAAAAATCACATTTGGAACATGTCATTTATTGGGAAAATCCATAGTATATTGGTGTAGTAAGAGGTAAAATTCTGTAGCTTTTTCCACTACCAAAGAAGATTATATAGCTGTTGGTAGTTACTGTGCACAAATTCTGTGGATGAAACACACTCTTTTAGACTATGGATATGACTTTAAGAACGTTTCAATCAACTGTGACAACACTAGTGCAATTAACATCTTGAAGAACCCTATGGGGTCCATGTTAGTGTAGTTATGTGAGGAATCAATAGTTGTTAGCGTACCTATGTGAATATGTATAAGGTAAGTAAATGAAACATGAAACACCACTCTAGAGACCATAAAATCCCTTTGTACAATTCTGGAGAGCCATATGGGAGAGGGGTTCATGATGCCATGGGGCTTCAATGGATTCTCATTGTGAAGGCCAGTAGCTTTTTGAAGGAAGTGTGCTTCACAAAGGAAAGTTGCTTCATGAAGGAAGTATGATTCATGAAGTAAAGGTGCTTTGTGAAGGGAGGTTTCTTCCTGAAGGAAATGTGCTTCATGAAGGAAAGGCATTTCCATAACAGGGCTTCATATTAGCAATGAGATCATTATTTGGAGAGTGCTTCATGAAGACTTAATTCTTCATAGATCCTCGAGCAACCATAAGGGGCTCCCTACTTCATGAAGGATGAAGGCCTTTGAGAAAGTAATCCCTAAAATTAAGGGCCAAGAAGATCCTGCAAAAGAATGGTTTGATATTATCTAGTACCTTGGGTGATCCATATTTCATTAAGGTTTGGAATGCTCAGGAGATTGGCAAAAATGGGAGGTGGGAAGGTGAAAATTTGGGGTAGCAATGGTTAAGGGGGGAGGGGTATGTTGAACCTACTATTTATAGGAAAAGGTGTCTCGCGATGCTCATGGGGCTCACCATGAAGAAAAAATAGGGCACCACGAAAAAGATGTGATTCCTCGAAGAAAAAAAGTGTTTTTTGGACTCACAAAAGCATCGTCATAGTAGAAATCATGTGGAAAGTCATGATGAACAAGAACACTACAAAGGGAGTGGGCTTCATCACACTCAGTCGGAATCACGAAGACATCGTCAAAGCGGTGACCACAGTGCATGTAAGGAAGAACAAGGGCTCTACGAAGGGGTCGAGCTCTTTCTCACTTGGTCAGACTTGCAAAGACACCATCAACATTCTTTTTGGTCACAGAGAGAAGGATCTCCATGGAGGAGCTTGGTGAAAAATACTCCTTTGAGTATTTTGATGAATTTTGAGGACATTTGAGTCCATATTAGCTTCGAACCAACTATGACTTTTTCCATTCCTTCAATAGCATGATTTTTAATGAAAATAACTACCAAGATTTATAATGTGTTGAGATATAAGTATTATTAGTAAGGGATGAGACGGTCGATTATAGAGTTTTTATCATAATTTTTTACAGGTATTAAATTATGGAACAACACCATATAACTGTTAGTTTTCTCATCTCTACACATTAAAGTATCTTAATTAGATAAATGTTCCATGGATTTCATCTTTTTTTAACATAGACTCCTAGTGGGAAGGATTTGATTTGTGTGTTCATTGTTTGACTCATTAAATCAGTGCAATTCCTTCATGTAAATGAGATGATTAAAGTGGAATATCTTGGGGACTTTTATGACCGAGATATTGTGAGACATCATGAATTTCCTTCTATAGTAGTTCTTAATATGTTATCTGGTTCACATCCATGTTTTGTAAATTTTTTCAGGAGTCGATGGGTTCTTATTTGAAATTATTCATGGAATATCATTCATAAGTGGATGGATATTAATAGAGGGTTATCTAGGTTTGTGAGGATATTCTTTGTGCTTGTATGATTGATTTTATTGGTTCTTTGGAAAATAATTTACCTTTAGTTTAGTTTTACTAGAACAATAGATATCAATCCTCGATCAAAATGGTTCCCTTTGAGGCTTTCTTTGGGAGTCCATGAAGATATCCCTTATGCTAGGCATAGTTTTGTGAGTCGTCCATGGTTTGGACAAGTATTCCTCAAAAGATGATAGAAATATTATCGTTCATCTATAAGAGTTTAATCATGGAATAGATTCATCAAGAATCTTATGTGGACAATTGTATATGGATTCTAGAGTTTGAGGTTATTGGTCAGGTCTTTATTAGAGTTTCACCTTTTCTAGGAAATCATTAGTTGGGTAAGTAGGGTATGTTGTAATCGAGGTTGTTGGCCCCCTTTGAGAAATCTAGATGACTTGGAAAGGTGGAATATTAGTTGGACATAACATCTCGTTTTACTTCTATCTATGATGTTTTTCATTTTCCCCAACTGAGGAGGTGTTGACTAAATACATTGCATGTCATTGAATGGGAGGATGTTGATCTTGATCATGACACCACTATATTTGATAAAGTATTTCAAATTATAGATCATCGAGATAAGTTTTCGCATAGTAGAATGATTCCTTTAGTCAATTTTTAATGGAATTTTGGATGCAATAAATATGAGATGTAGGATTGGAAATTTTTTATGATACTGTTATGGTCTGCACATTTTTTGAGTCCAAGATCTTGAGGACTTCGTCAAGATATTAATAATTTATAGTGGGGATATGTTATCAACTAGTTAATATCCATCATGTATTATTTGACCCTTATTTCGATTTCCCCTTTGTTTGGATGCATTGTTGGATTCTCAAGGATGGAGATCCTCGTGAATTGGATTAGGGTTTTTTATAAAACTAGACTACATATTACATGTTTGAAATATTCAATTCAATAATGGGTTACACAACGGGAACCTATTGTAGGTTAGATGTAATGAGTCATGTTCATAGCATGAAAATTTACAAGTTGTAAAACCATTACACGTTACGAATGGGTCGATCATGATTTAATTTAACTGATTGAAAAATGTTTTTCACTATACTTGAAATTAATTTACATATAGATTTAAAAGTAGTTCTGATAAGCTTATTTCATGCATACATTTTAGAGTGTTTTTTATATTTATTTTTTTATTTAATTGTATATTCTTTCTAGTTTTGGATCATATTGATTTGTGTTATGTTTTATAGTGGGAAAAAATGAATATATGAAAAAGGAATGAAAAGGGGTGAATAATGGAGATAAAAGAAACTTCATTCCATGAGTGAAGCAAATAGTGTGACACCGGATTGTTTAGGAAGTTTGATGTTGGAAAACCTGAAGCAGATTGATTACACAACATGTAATTAATTTGCAAGTCATGACATTATCAAGTGAAGCAGAGCGATCTGGAAAAATTTTGAAACTATTACACATTGTGAAAAACAATTGCACATCATGTATTACATTCACATGATATGACTATTTTTTGGAAAAAAATTTGAAATAAATACACCGAGATTTCCAGGATTTGAAGATTTTAGGATTATGCATTGTGTATTCCACTTGCACATCTTGTAATTTTCAGGATGGGATTCAACTTTCCATATTCATAGTTTCATTGATTTTTGACAAAATCTACAATAAGGGTCCTACCCAAGAACCATGGAGGCCTATAAATAAGAGTCCAATGCTTCACTCAAATCATTCATTTGGAGCCTCCACCACCTAGATCAAGGATTTCCATTGTTGTGATGAGTAGAATAGTATTTTTATTTCCCTACCTCTTTGTGGCTAGCATTAAGTGCTAGAACTTGTGTGAAGAAACATAATGAAGGGGGGAATGATTTTATTAAGGTATTTTGTTTTTAATTTCAATTCATTAGGGTCTTTTTCCATCACCTTGTATTCTTAAATTATATTCCTCTCTTTTCCATTAATGACCATTCTGTGATTAGTGAGGGAGTGACTCTTTTATCACATTCAACTAGAGAATGATTCACACCATAACCATTGGGTGGATTTTACACTATGTTTAAAAAAGGTTCTGAGTTATCATTTCAATGAATACCCAATGTAACATGACCATTGTGAAAAGGGAACTTCAGTGATTTGGGGGATTTTCCACCATGAGCATTGGATTCACCCTAAATTGGTTCTGACACCATATGAATTATATTTAATTATTTTATACCCAAATCAATCATTAACCTAGATTTTAAATTTACAAGCACATTTTTATATGTTCCCTTAAATCCAATCAATCACCATCTATTATTCCAATTAATTAGATTAGATTTCAAATGCTAAATATCTTAGGTTTATTTTATTTAATTAATATTTTTTGAACCCCTGTCTCTGTGGGGTTGAACTGGGACTTTAAATTCCTATACTACTATGTATTTTAGTTCTATTTTTGAATTCTTTTTATAAATTCCTAAATTCGTTAACCTGGTGGGAATTAACGACACCGGTAGGGATGTTAATTTTTTTATTCTTTTAGCGCATTCAAATAGACAATGATTCACACCATAACCATTGGGTGGATTTTCTTCTATGTTTAAAAAAGGTTATGATCTATCATTTCAATGAATTCCCAAAGTAACATGACCATTGAGAAAATGGAACTTCAGTTATTTGGGGGTTTGTCTGCCATGACCATTGGATTCACCCTAAATCGGTTCTGACACCATGTGATTGTTAATTAATTACTTTATACACCAATCAATCATGAACCTATATTTTCAATTTCTGAGTAGGTTTTTTCATTTTTACTTAAATCTAAATCAATCACCATTTCTTATTCCAATTAATTATTTTATATTTAAAATATTAAATAACTTGGGTAAATTTTATTTATTTAATATTTTCTCCAACCTTGTCTCTGTGGGTTTGACCTAAGACTTTCAATTCTTATACTACCCTATAGTTTAGTGTTTTTTATTTATTTTTATAAATTTCTAAATTTATAACGTGGTGGGAATTAATGAAACTCATAGGGATATCAGGTTCATGACATGAATTCTTCATATTTAGTGGTTTTAACCATGCTTTACACATAACCCTTTTTTTACCCAGTGTGCAGAACTCCCTGTTGAGATTAATAGGGATTTCAGTGATTTTAGGTCATCTACCTCCTTATAGATCACTGCTTCCAATGTTTGAATCCCATGGCAGTTTCTTTGCATATCCCGGGAAAGTGTTTTTCTAGTTTCTTCATTTTCTTAAGTTTTGGCTGTAGTGTTGGCTATGTTTTTTGTTTAAATTATGATCATTTTGTTTTTCTCATAGATTCTTTGTAGTTTTCTTTTTATCATTGTCTTTTTAAGGATGATTTATTGGTTTTCAACCCCTATTGTTGAAGGGTTTCTAGGTTTCCATTATTCATGAGGTAGTTATATCTATACAAGAGGTTCTAATTATTGAATTTCAATATATTCTTATCAATTCCTTTAGGTTATTGAATGAAATTTCATGTTTTGAGCATTTAAAGGATTTATTAGAAAGTAATCATATTTTTAAAATGTATTTTTCATTAAAAATGTATTTTGATTGATATGAAAAGTTTTTATCAAATGTGAGAATTGATTTTGAAATTATTTTGAAAAAAATACCACATTGGGAATATTTGGTGTGTCAGGAAATGGACATGTCACTTTTGTCTGTGTGACTCTAATATAGGTTTTGTGATATCAACATTATGTGGTGGAAATTTATATCAACTGGATCCATTATATACATAGATTTGGATTATTTTATGTATTGAATTCATTCTCTTAGTCTATATCCTAAATGGTGTGCTTTTTCATTTATACCTGGTTTATCGCATGATGGCTTATTTCATGGATATTTTATTAAATATTTGTATTATAGTGTATCCATGGATAGTTTTTCCTAGGAACAGATATTTTCATTTACAGTTGACAAATTCTTGTATTTAGTAAATATGGTAATGAATTTATTTAAAAGGAAAGAAATTTTAAAAAATGGTTTTATTGATGAAAATTATTTATAAATTGTATTTTTTAAAAGCTATAACATGTTAATTATTAATAATAGAACTTGTATAAATTATTTGGTGGTATCCTACTAGGATCTATTCTCACACCCTATATTTTCCTTTTGATGGTTATATACCTTTTTAAGGAATCAGTTAAATGGAAGGTAATCATGTACCATGTTGGGTTCTCTTGCCATTGGTCTCCTTCATAGTGGGATGGTTTGGTGGCGACAGATGGTCACATAGAGACTTATTTTGTCAAGTCTTATTTACCTTTATGGTTTGGCCTATTTGTATTAAATTTGTATGTCTCATAGATATGTATTCCTTTATTTCACATTTTACATTGATGTTTCTTCAGTTATACATGATACATGTAGTTATTTTCAATATCTCACCATATGGTGTACCATTCAGGATGGTTTTTCTTATTGAATCGGGTTATTTTGTTACATAGGAAGTCCTCGTTTTTTGGGAGATCAAGTGGCAGGTAATAGTATTGATGATCAATGGTACAATAAAATGATATGTCGATATGTGTTTCAAAAATTACTTCGGGTGAGAGAAAATTTCCTTCATCTTATGAGATAAATTTTTTTTGGGTGGGTTGTAATATTTCTTTAAGTGATGTGAAAAATTCCTTCAGGTGATAAAATGTCTTCGAGTGAATTATTTATTGTGTTTATGACTAAATCTTCTATGATTACGACTCTAAAAAACATGTAATAGGTGGATGGTTATCTCTATAAAAGATAGATCCCACAAATGTCATATTGACAAGAGATAATATCATTGATGAAATGATGGGAGATGGGTTGGTCTGGTACAACAACATCCTGGTCTACAATGATGAATTGGTGAATGTACTAATTGGATGGAGTGATGAAACACCTAAGAGGGAAAGTGGTGTAGAATCCATTGCTAGTGTTTTTTACTCCATGATAGAGAGGTAGTCTGCGATGAACCTGCGGAAGAGGCACGAGTGATGGTGGGAATAAATAAAATTGATGGATGTGATTTTGATCCCCATCAGAGAAGGTGAAAGCTCAAAGTTGATGAAAACCCCCATGGAGATCTTTATAAATACAGGTTTTAAAACATCAAAATAAATTTAAAATTTAAAATTAAATTTATCTAATTTTTCAAGTATTAAAAATAATAAAAAATACTTATAATAAGGATAATGATAATAATAATTATTAGATATTGTTAGGATTACATATATAATACTAGAATAATTATATAGGATAAATTATAGAAACCTTAATAATTATATTAATAATATAAAAATGAGAAAATAATTATAATGAAAATAATAATAAGTAATAATAATAATAAAATAACTAATATTAATAATAATATTAATAATAATAATTTATCATGCTAAAAAATATATGAAAATTCATAAATAATAAAACTAATTTCAAAAACTATTATTAATATTTAATTTATCTAAAAACTATGAAAATAACTAAGATACTATGGGACTATGAAAAGAACATAAAATGCTAAAAAATATTAGTCTAGTTAATTAAAACAACATTAAAATTTTATAAAACATTTATTGATTTCAATGTGAATAAATTATCCAACACATAAAAATTTTGTAATTCTATGTAATAAAATCATAATACAACACACAAATGCACCCAAAAAATCAAAACATCACAATTTCATGTTTTAGAATTTTCCCTTTACCCATAAAATATCATGCTTCATTTAAATTCCCAATATTTAAAAAAAACATTTCACTCATATTCCTTCAAGATAATCACCTACACTCATACAGTATATGTCCTAACTCTCCTTCAGTCTCATCACTCAAAACATTTTATGACCAATGTTATACTCAATTTTTATACACAAGAATTCTTACAATATTCTTTTCATGAATTTTACATCTTAACAAGTTGAAATTAAAATAATGAACAAGTCACAAAGACATAAATATGGGTTCAAATGCACTATTAAGGTGTGGGATGGTGGGTCATAAATATTTTTGACATTTTTTCAAAAAAAACAATGTTGAATCTTGAAATAAATACATGATAAATGTCAATTCAGATTTCTACATCAAAATATCACTCCCCCAAACATAAAATATTTTTTCCCTTACAAAATCCTAATATCAAATCAAAAAATATAAACATGGTATATAAATCATCTCAAATAATGGAAAGATAAAAAAAGTAGGTATTAACTCCAAGACCCCATAAAATTGAAATAAGACATTATCCCATAGAAAATGTAGACAAGTAGCCCGCACACTTTATAATTTTAGAGAAAGTTGGTTATATAAAAATTGTCTAGCTCCCAGACCAATGGGTTTTCACTTTTAATGGTATCCCTAAAGGTGAGGGTTATAACATAATAACCATAATCATACTTATTTATGGAACCATAAATAATTAATATCTCCATATCAAAATATACTTGTATCGAATGGAGCTCCTACGAAAAAGAATATATATAACATGAGAATATAATTTTTATCTATGTGTTTCAAATTATTCATTATCCCTCAGATAACCTTATCCATGAATAACTCCCCCCACACATAAATTGAAATTCATCTTGAAAATATTTTGGACATGGGAAAGGAAGTGTATCAACAATGGGTTCATCCTAAAAAAGACTATTCATGGTATCTACGGGCTTAAAAATGGATAAAATTTAAGGGTTCCTTTATAGGTCAAGGATCATAAATAAAATAAACAATATTCCTTGGTCATTTCAGTGAAATATTCAAATTTTCCACTTCTTCGATGGAAAAAACATGGAAATTTCTAGAAGGAAAATAATAAAATAAATTCTTTAGAAAAAGTTGAAATCTTAAGTAATGTAGAAAAGAGTATAGATACCTCAAGATTATGGAAATATAATTTTTTACAACACAGATAGTATGTGTGAAAATAAGTTTCTAAAAAATAAAAAAGTTTCATAATTTTTTCTTTCAAATCATTTATTGATATTAGAAATCATCTACTTCATGGTATAAAGAATCAAATAATTTTTAATAGGAATCATGTAATCGGGAATTATAGGGATACAAGTGGCATGTCTAAAACTATATTACTATATTAATATATTAATTTTCATATGGGTTCAATAATGATAGGGATATTAGTTTTTTTAATCATTCTTAGTTAGTTATTTTATATGATTTTTTTCAAAGTGATAATAAAATATAATTGAAAATGTAAAACTTCCCTAATTTTTTTAGATACATACGAAAATGTTTCATGTATCTTATGAAACTTTAGAAATGAAATACCTATAAAAATCAAATATTAACAACACATCCCTTAATCATATCATAAAAAACACCAAAATAAATAGATCACAATGATGATAAAAAATATTAATGATAAGGAAAAATATACTAAAATATCAAGATCAAGTGAATAAGGTCCATACATACAAGATTTATATCCCAAAATACACAAGAAAAATAATGAAAATGAACAAAAAATGGGTTGCCTCCCATTAAGTGTTATGTTTAATATATTTAACTAGATGAATAGAAGAAGATAAATGTTGTGGATTTTTGTTTCAGAATTCCTATCCATCTTCTTTATTCCTAAAGATGTGTATTATAAGTCCAAATATATCTTCTCGAGGATAAGCCTCTCTAACCATTCCGTAAGGAACCACTCATGAGGAATTTTATTCATCATGCCATCCCTTCAAAAAAATGCCCATAAAGGATCATAATTAAACTAATTAAATGGGAATCAACCATCACCTCTTATTCATTTGAATGAATCATATTAAAGAAAATATACCCAGAAAGTGATAGTTAGTAAATAATGATGATGGATTTTGAAACTAGTTGTGTTGTCAACTGATTAGTACTAATTTTAATATCTTTATCCATATGAACCACCTCTAATTTTAAATAAATTTATTTAATGAAAACTATCATATATGAAGTGTTAAAAATATTGATGCATTTAATAGTCACCTAAAATGAAGGTATCATCCATCTAACATTTCAACAACTCCTTATAGATAGAAAATTGTGATCGTGTATAGTCTTGATCACATTAATTTAAACTTTCCCATCATAACATTAATATTTGAATTGAGGAGAAGGAAAAAATTACTTGATGGAAATTTTCATTTTCTAATCCTCAAATCATTCTAGAATCAGGTTATTGCTTTATAGATCATATAATTATAATACGCTTCACTATTTATCTCATCTAATTCATTTATCTATAGAAAAACATTTCTTGAGTGAATTTAAATTCCATGTCCAACTACTGTACATGATAGTAATCATTATGATCTATCTCTACTAGTAAGAGGTAGGTTTTTAAAATGTCTATGTAGTATGGGGACAGTCCAATAGTTTTTTTAATGATTTCCAATAGTCCCAAAGTGCTTCATCAAGTTTAATGGCCCAATATTTTCAATATGTGTTTAAAATTTTCCCCAAGATGCCTTCAATCTCTCAGTTTAAAGTTTCAGCTTGGTCATTAGTCTACGGATGATATGTGGTGCTCATGTAAGGGTGGTAACCATTGTGAGTCATTTTATTTTGAAATGTATAATAATTGAAGAGATTACCACAATAATTGATTATGAATGTTGGAATCATGAACTGGGTAAATAGTCATTGTTACAAAAATTTATTTATTGGTTATGTAGTTTTTTCTATACACACTTCATCTTCCACCCACATTGAAACATAGTCAACATAGACTATGATATATATTTTTCCAAAATCATTGGGAAAATATCACATGATTTTCATCCCCCATACATCAAAAATATCAGTGACCATTATATGATGTTTTTTTATCCCATTATTTCAAATTATCCTCTATTACATTGGAATTTTTCACAATTCATGATGAAACATTGAATATTTAGATGCATAATGCACTAGAATAAGCCAAATTATAACCATTTGATAAATTTTTAATGATATAAATTATTTGATCCTAATTATCTAAAATGGAAATGATTCAAAACCCTATCAAGATCACATTTTGGGATACACCTTCTAATCATTCCATCCAAATTGTACTTGAAAAGTAATGGATTGCCACTGTAATAATGGAGATCATCATTCAAAAATATTCTCCATAACTACATTTTTTAATATAGATGCATGAAACATGAAGCTAATAAATTATTGAAATTAGCATATCATGGTATGATAGTATCAATGGCATAGAGTTGTTAATTATGAATTTTTTTTAATAATATAATATTGATATCACTTAAATCATATTCATTCAATGATAAAAGATTGGTAAAGACATTATAAATGATATTTTTATCATTCAATTCAATTTCAAAATACTGATGTAGAAATATTTTTATGATTGAATTTGGGCTTAGTATCCTTCTTGTTCATTAAATATCACAAGGAATAGTGATCTATACATATATATAGTGACTTTAGAGAATAATGGGTAATACTAGAATTTATTGAATGTGAAGTAAAATTTTAGTAGCTCATTTTTAGTTGTTGTGTGATTGTGTTCAGCATCATTCAAGGTTTATTTATAATAATATATTAGTCTGAAAATCCTCTCTTTCATTTTTCTTAAATAAAAACCAATTTTCCAGTCACTTGTACTACACATTAACTCACATTTTTGAACCAAGTATAGTGAAATCATTATTAAATATCTTACCAATCACTGACTTGATTATTTATATACTTCATGACATTTAAACCCAAAATTAATGTTGGAATATTTTCCAATAGGTTGTTCATGGGATATAAAATAAATAAGGAATTCCTAATGAACCATTGGTAAAACTCTACATTCCCAAGAAAAGATCATATTAAATGAAATGATAGAGTCATGGGTAGCTCATAAACTTGATTGATCTTTTTTAGGTTAAAATCAATGAAATTATTTGAATATTTATGAACTAAAATTTCCCCACATTATATGATTATGTGAAATGTTTCCAATTTGTGAAAAAAATTATTTACATATTACCAAAGATTTATTAAGATATTATATATATTCAATGAAGGAATTACCATAAATTAATAATTCTTCCATGAGAATTTCCAAAAAAAATATTCACTAATGTCATGAAATATTTCCATAAAAAATTATTGAAAATTGCTTGGTTCATTAAAAATTCCAAAATGCATTCATCGATATGTGAATGTACCATATGGATAGGTGATATTTCGGTACAGTTGATATTATTGTCTAAAAACTATTTTATTATAACCTGAGTATCCATCAAGAAAAAAATATTAATCACTTCCCATTATTCTCTTAAGTATCTGATCAATGATGGGTAATTCAAATTGTTCCTTTTTTTCTTCCTTAAATTTTCAATGGTCGATACACACAATCTATCTAGTCATTATTCTAGTGGGAATAAGTTCACATTTTTAATTTTCAACCATAGTAGTACAACACTTTTTAGGTACCACATACAACAAAATAACCCACTAACTATCCAATATAATAAGTATCAATCATTATTGTGATGTTTAATAACTTCTTTAATCATAGGTGTTCACTGAATGAAAATTCTATTTTTAGATTTTCAAAATGTTGATTTATGGTTGAGCAGTAAACAAAACAACACACAAGATACACATCATAACATTAAATATTAGAAATTGAAAAATCAAAACACATAATAGGCACAAAACCCGATGAAACGTCAAACAGTGAGGAACCTGTGTCACCTAATAGAACACCTACCATCATCCTCATGAGTCACACTAATCTCCATCGCCATCCTATCACCACCATTATCATAATCATCCATCACCACACCAGTATGCTATATATTACCATTTACCAAATCCTATTGTGTCTAAGCCATGAATAAGAAACCACTCTATAGCCACCATAAAGAAACCAAAACCAGACACATATATCCATATACACAGAATAATAATTAAACAGTTCAAGATCTCATAGAAAACCCAACAAACCATCATGATGGATTTGAGGGATAAACACTTAATAAGAAACTTATCCATTAAAATATATATATTTCCAACTATGAATGTTTACATCATTGAAGGGAACACTCCAGGAACACTGATGGTTGTCACACCACACATCCCAAAACATCATTATTACTATTACTCTAGATCTGACTTGGAGAGGAGAAGTGGAATATGAGGTCAAAGTAGGGATTTGAGAAGCTTAGGACTCTGCAAAATGGCATTATTTATGAGGTAGAAAACTAGTAACCAATAAAATAGGATAAATCACACACAAGTTATAGCATCCCGTCTTTTTATAACATAACTTTTCATTCCATTACACGGAACTGAGGATCTTTAAGGTTTAGTGTCTTGGACAAGGAACATAAAACATGAAACAAAAAAAAAATTCATCTTAAACACTTGAAAGGCTTCTCCTCATGTTCACCCTAGGCTCATTACTGCATCTCATAACCTGGGGACATACATCAAAAGGAAGGGTGAGCAGAAGGCCCAGCAAGGGAAACAAGTGAAACATTTTACATATGAACTTGAGATACATCAATAAAGTCATGAAAAGAACTTTAATGCATGAAAATGAAATCATGAGGCATATCATAATAAAAATAAAACTTTTTCATAACTTTAATATGTGGCTGCAACATTTAATATTGACAATCGTTTCGTTTCACCAAGGTCCATCCCCAAGGTGTCGTTAAAAATTACCAAGGTTTTTCACCAAGGCATCGTTAAAATTGTAATCTCTAGTGGTTACATCATTACCCAATGCATTGGAGCGCTATCAGGGCGCACCCTTAAATTTGCCTTTATTATCATGTGATCCACATATATCATCATCAAAAATTTCATAAATAACCCACATAGCATAAAATAAATGGGTTTCATTTCATAATCATATTGTTTTAAAAACTGCTTTAAAGACATGATCTTTACGTCACTTTAAAACCCACAGAAAAGGAAGGTGGGTCTCATGTATGTAAATCCCAGAATTTAAAATAGAACATTTTGGTATATATGTGAATACCCCTTTAGAAGAAAGAGATTTGAGTATTCACTTAATAATATAAAAGAACTTTAGAAAAAGAGAGAGACATTTTGAGATGGAAATTCTGCAGCATAACGGCTATGTTATGAGGTTTTAGAAGACATTAAAAAGAGAGGGAAAATGAGTAAAACATTCATAAATGACCCATAAAACAGTATATGGATAGAATAAGAAGGATACATGATCATGGTAATGAAATTTCAAGGACATACCATTTGAAATGAAAAACATGGAAGGAAGACAAAAATTAGATTTCTCTTATGAAGGTTCGACAGCCTAACGGCGTTACTTAAACTTCAACAAAAACGATTTGAAAAGATCAAATAGGGTCTCTCATCATGTGAACATAAGAGTTCAGTATGATAGATATAGAGATAATTCCCCAACATAACAAAAATGAACTTGAAAGAATTGACATGAAAGTAGATCTTCAAAACGAGAAGGGTGAAGAACCACTTAAAAATTCGGCAGCCTAACAGCGCCACTTAAAACTTCAAAATACTGAATTGAAGCGATCAAATGGGGTCTCTCATCATGTGAAAATAAGAGTCCAGTATGATAGATATAGAGATCATACCCCAATATAACAAAAAGGAACTTGAAATAATTCACATGAAAGTAGAACTTCAAAACGAGAAGGGTGAAGAACCACTTAAAAATTCAGCAGCCTAACGGCGCCACTTAAAACATCAAAATACTGACTTGAAGAGATCAAATGGGGTCTCTCATAATATGATCATAAAAGATCAGTATGATAAATTTAGAGATCATGCCCCAACATAATACAAAGAAACATGAAAGACTTGAATGAAAATAGAACTTGAAAACGAGGAAGGTGAAAGAATCCCTTAAAAATTCGGCAGCCTAACGGCGCCACTTAAACATTCTTAAAATGAATTGATGAGATAAAGGGGGGGTCTATCATCATATGAACATAAAATAGGCAGTAGGATGAATATAAAAGAACATCCTCCAACATAAGAACATGGAGTATAAAAGAAAAGACATAAAAGAGATTACTTGAAAAGAAAGAGAGAGGTCGGATCCCTTACCTTAAAATGTAACTCTTAAACCTCAAAGGTTGGGACCATGAGGGCTTGGGGGAACCTTGGGAGGACTCCTTGGGAGGTAATGAGACCGGAAATTCGTTGGGAATGAGTGGGGAGTCGAATGGATGAGAGGAGGGCTTGGTATTTATAGGGAAAGTGAGGGGACAAGGCATTAATGGCCAAGGGACACCTCACATGGGCTTTTCTCAAACCCATGTGCTCTCCCTTGTCATTTATCATGGAGTTAGGCCACATGGGGCCCCCAAAACAATAATTCATAACCCTTGGCCGGCCAACCCTCAAAAGATCTCATGAAATCATCATGACACCGTTATGATGTCATTAAACATACCGAAACCCTAAAACTGTATTTTTACTATTCACTGAAAATTCAACTTTCTCAGAAAAATCCCAAAATTTCACATTAACCAAATATCAATGCTCTGATTTCAAAAATGAAATCCATTTTATAAAAATAATTTTCTAAATATTTTTAATTTAATTTTTAAATAAAAACACTATTCATCGAAAATTCATTTTTTTCAGAAAAAACCCCAAAATTTACCATAACATAATATCGATGCTCTGAGTTCAAAAATAAAGTCATTTTTATAAAAATAATTTTCTAATTATTTTTAATTAAATTTTTAATTAAAAAACACTGTTCACCCGAAAAAACTAATACTTGAATAATAACTAATGAAACCGTTATTTAACTATTTTATTGAATCACATTACTTAATCAAGGTGCCTAGATTATTTTAAAACTTTCTTTAAGTGAGATTACTAATCCATTTGGTCATATTACTAATCCTAATCATAAAATCACTATTCATAATTTACTATTCATCAAAAATCAAGTTGATCTTATTAGACTCTAAATTTAGTACTGAACATAATTGTATAAGACCATTTTTTGAAAATCATTACACATTTTTAATTATTTAGGGTTTACATAATCATATTTAAAATATCCTTTTTCTAAAATTCATCAAAAATATGCATACTATATTTATCCGGTCATTTCAAAATTCATAAACTTCATCATAAGAAGAAATCCCAATTTTTTTTTAAAACGAGGATTACACAAGGTAGTTATGGTCTCGTTACATAACCCCTTATAATACCAGCATAGGACCTAAGAGTAAGGTGTGCTAGGGTGATAGAAGCTTGGGGCGGCTCAGTCAACATTGCCCGAGTAGTAATTTCTATCAGTTTGAACTTCTCACGAAGGCGATTTCGTTCCAGCTTCACATGATGAAGTTCGGCTTGGATTTGATCCAGAGCAAAGCCCAATGGTGCTACCTCCTTCCCAAGCTCTGTTAGATGGGCTTGATCGGTCCAAGACTACTAGGTGAGGCCATCGAATCTTCTTTCTATAATAATTAACCAAGATTACTTATATTTAGAGACAATAATCAAAACATTTTGTTCACAGCGGTCATGTTGACCGATGGTTATATAATAGTCAAAACCCACTGATCTCATTTTAATTATAATCATGTTTATCAAATAAAACATTTTTGTTGAGTATAACAATAACACATAAAATTAGGGAACAAAATTTATTTAAAAATTTCGGGTCGTTACAATCTTCCCCCCTTAAGAAATTGCGTCCTCGCAATTTTAAAATTGGGTTTAGAAATTTCATTGAAAGTCCCACATCGGAAAAGGAGTCAGTAAAAATATTACTTTAAAATAAAGAAAGGGAAGTACAATGGTCACCCGAGTTAACCCACACTAGGGTTCCATGTAGGAAAACATGGACATGGAGGAAAAAACAAAGGGTCAAGTTCTGAGGGAGAGTGATAGAGAACATGATTAGGATAAAGTTAACCATGAGAAAATCCCAAACTTATGATGTGTGTAAACGGTCTTTGATTACCTAGTAGGAAATGTAAACCAACAACATTTTTGTTTTACGTTTCTTTTCATAATTTTGAGGATTTCATTTACTACATAGAACAAAAACATAAGAAAATATACCTACCTTCAAGTAGAGTTTCATCCTTTAACAAGTCCCTACCAACACTAATCTTTTCTCCAAATGATGAGAATTCAAAAACACTTGGTCTCATAAAAGCACAAGAATCATCTTCTAGAGAATCACATAATCTACAAAAGATTAACTATCTATTTCTTCTATATTTAAACATTATCCCAAAAACAGAAAGGTTAAGGTAAAACAACTCTTAAAAAAGAAAGAATCCCATAGGAATGGAAACTACTTTTAAATCATCAAAGTTCCATGGTACTACCCAAAGTTCATCATAGACCATTCCATAAATAACGGTCCTTAAAATTCCTCAAAACAAACCAAACTAAGATTGAAACCCAAATACAATAAGGATTTGATAACATAGTCTTCCAAAACAACTTCATTGTTCATCTCCAGACAACATCAACCACTCCTAACATCTTATAAAAAAGTAGCTAACCTAAACATATTTTACCCAAGATAGGTTAGTCATTCCCATAAGTAACCTAAATTACTATAAGTTCACCTTAAATTCATCGATTCTTCAAAATATAAGTCAACCTTACTTCTCAATGAAAATACCGTAGTAATCTATTTAGCTCGATCAAATATGGTTCCCAAAATAATGAATGCCTTCCAAAATAATAATCATATTTTAATCCCCTAATCATCCATGTCATATTAATACGAAAATCGTCGCATTTCCTATCACATTGGTTGTCGGAACATGTTCTTCCATTTCCCACCATTAACTAAGAAGAGAAAGCATAATTAGGGGCTTAAGTACTTAGCTAATAATCATGAAAAGGAACTGAAAGCATATAAGGATAACTTGTATATGAAAGTTATACCCTAACTTGTGATCTCCTAGGTTCCCATCTAGGTTATGAATGATCATATATTCTTATGTGAACCTTTATTTTATTTTATCTTTGTTCCTTTAACAATGGTTCATACCAAGCTTATGAATTTACCAAAGCATATCCCCCGGGAGTGTCGTAACCAAGAGTGCAGCAAGGCCCGTTGTCGTGTACCAGTTCCCGTTCGAGTCTAGCTCAAAGCGGTGTTTTCGGGTTTTACCCCTATGTACATCTGTGCCAGAGCCACCTCTACCTGCTCGTATCCAGACAGGGATGTATTTGCTTGGCAACCCCTTACTCAATACTCACCAAAATACCAGGAAGATTTCCTATATTAAACTTTTCTATAGGGTTCCTCCTAGAGTTTTCATATCCTAATTTCCACAAATAACTAAACCATCCTTTGATACCAACTATAGCATCCCGTCTTTTTATAACATAACTTTTCATTCCATTACACGGAACTGAGGATCTTTAAGGTTTAGTGTCTTGGAAACAAGGAACATAAAACATGAAACAAAAAAAACATTCATCTTAAACACTTGAAAGGCTTATCCTCATGTTCACCCTAGGCTCATTACTGCATCTCATAACCTGGGGACATACATCAAAAGGAAGGGTGAGCAGAAGGCCCAGCAAGGGAACCAAGTGAAACATTTTACATATGAACTTGAGATACATCAATAAAGTCATGAAAAGAACTTTAATGCATGAAAATGAAATCATGAGGCATATCATAATAAAAATAAAACTTTTTCATAACTTGAAGATGTGGCTGCAACATTTAATATTGACAATCGTTTCGTTTCACCAAGGTCCATCCCCAAGGTGTCGTTAAAAATTACCAAGGTTTTTCACCAAGGCATCGTTAAAATTGTAATCTCTAGTGGTTACATCATTACCCAATGCATTGGAGCTCTATCAGGGCGCACCCTTAAATTTGCCTTTATTATCATGTGAGCCACATATATCATCATCAAACATTTCATAAATAACCCACATAGCATAAAATAAATGGGTTTCATTTCATAATCATAACGTTTTAAAAACTGCTTTAAAGACATGATCTTTACGTCACTTTAAAACCCACAGAAAAGGAAGGTGGGTCTCATGTATGTAAATCCCAGAATTTAAAATAGAACATTTTGGTATATATGTGAATACCCCTTTAGAAGAAAGAGCTTTGAGTATTCACTTAATAATATAAAATAACTTTAGAAAAAGAGAGAGACATTTTGAGATGGAAATTCTGCAGCATAACGGCTATGTTATGAGGTATTAGAAGACATTAAAAAGAGAGGGAAAAGGAGTCAAACATTCATAAATGACCCATAAAACAGTATATGGACAGAATAAGAAGGATAAATGATCATGGTAATGAAATTTCAAGGACATACCATTTGAAATGAAAAACATGGAAGGAAGACAAAAATTAGATTTCTCTTATGAAGGTTCGACAGCCTAACGGCGTTACTTAAACTTCAACAAAAACGATTTGAGAAGATAAAATAGGGTCTCTCATCATGTGAACATAAGAGTTCAGTATGATAGATATAGAGATAATTCCCCAACATAACAAAAATGAACTTGAAAGAATTGACATGAAAGTAGATCTTCAAAACGAGAAGGGTGAAGAACCACTTAAAAATTCGGCAGCCTAACAGCGCCACTTAAAACTTCAAAATACTGAATTGAAGCGATCAAATGGGGTCTCTCATCATGTGAAAATAAGAGTCCAGTATGATAGATATAGAGATCATACCCCAATATAACAAAAAGGAACTTGAAATAATTCACATGAAAGTAGAACTTCAAAACGAGAAGGGTGAAGAACCACTTAAAAATTCAGCAGCCTAACGACGCCACTTAAAACATCAAAATACTGAATTGAAGAGATCAAATGGGGTCTCTCATCATATGATCATAAAAGATCAGTATGATAAATTTAGAGATCATGCCCCAACATAATACAAAGAAACATGAAAGACTTGAATGAAAATAGAACTTGAAAACGAGGAAGGTGAAAGAATCCCTTAAAAATTCGGCAGCCTAACGGCGCCACTTAAACATTCTTAAAACGAATTGATGAGAGCAAGGGGGGGTCTCTAATCATATGAACATGAAATAGGCAGTAGGATGAATATAAAAGAACATCCTCCAACATAAGAACATGGAGTATAAAAGAAAATACATAAAAGAGATTACTTGAAAAGAAAGAGAGAGGTCGGATCCCTTACCTTAAAATGTAACTCTTAAACCTCAAAGGTTGGGACCATGAGGGCTTGGGGGCACCTTGGGAGGACTCCTTGGGAGGTAATGAGACCAGAAATTCGTTGAGAATGAGTGGGGAGTCGAATGGATGAGAGGAGGGCTTGCTATTTATAGGGAAAGTGAGGGGACAAGGCATTAATTGCCAAGGGACACCTCACATGGGCTTTTCTCAAACCCATGGGCTCTCCCTTGTCATTTATCATGGAGTTAGGCCACATGGGGCCCCCAAAACAATAATTCATCACCCTTGGCCGGCCAACCCTCAAAATATCTCATGACATCATCATGACACCGTTATGATGTCATTAAACATACCGAAACCCTAAAACTGTATTTTTACTATTCACTGAAAATTCAACTTTCTCAGAAAAATACCAAAATTTCACATTAACCAAATATCAATGCTCTGATTTCAAAAATGAAATCCATTTTATAAAAATAATTTTCTAAATATTTTTAATTTAATTTTTAAATAAAAACACTATTCATCGAAAATTCATTTTTTTCAGAAAAAACCCCAAAATTTACCATAACATAATATCGATGCTCTGAGTTCAAAAATAAAGTCATTTTTATAAAAATAATTTTATAATTATTTTTAATTAAATTTTTAATTAAAAAACACTATTCACCCGAAAAAACTAATACTTGAATAATAACTAATGAAACCGTTATTTAACTATTTTATTGAATCACATTACTTAATCAAGGTGCCTAGATTATTTTAAAACTTTCTTTAAGTGAGATTACTAATCCATTTGGTCATATTACTAATCCTAATCATAAAATCACTATTCATAATTTACTATTCATCAAAAATCAAGTTGATCTTATTAGACTCTAAATTTAGTACTGAACATAATTGTAGAAGACCATTTTTTGAAAATCATTACACATTTTTAATTATTTAGGGTTTACATAATCATATTTAAAATATCCTTTTTCTAAAATTCATCAAAAATATGCATACTATATTTATCCGGTCATTTCAAAATTCATAAACTTCATCATAAGAAGAAATCCCAATTTTTATTTAAAACGAGGATTACACAAGGTAGTTACGGTCTCATTACATAACCCCTTATAATACCAGCATAGGACCTAAGAGTAAGGTGTGCTAGGATGATAGAAGCTTGGGGCGGCTCAGTCAACATTGCCCGAGTAGTAATTTCTATCAGTTTGAACTTCTCACGAAGGCAATTTTGTTCCAGCTTCACATGATGAAGTTCGGCTTGGATTTGATCCAGAGCAAAGCCCAGTGGTGCTACCTCCTTCCCAAGCTCTGTTAGATGGGCTTCGATCAGTCCAAGACTACTAGGTGAGGCCATCGAATCTTCTTTCTATAATAATTAACCAAGATTACTTATATTTAGAGACAATAATCAAAACATTTTGTTCACAGTGGTCATGTTGACCGATGGTTATATAATAGTCAAAACCCACTGATCTCATTTTAATTATAATCATGTTTATCAAATAAAACATTTTTGTTGAGTATAACAATAACACATAAAATTAGGGAACAAAATTTATTTAAAAATTTCGGGTCGTTACACAAGTAGTGCCTTGAAACCCATTGTCCACCGAACCAAAAATCCCGAAACGTATTTTTTACCACCAATCCATATCTGACTATGAGATGAGAAGCGTAGCATGAGGTCAGAGAAGGGGATTGAGTTCCATGGTCTTCAACATCCCAAAAACTTTATTGGGACCCCAAATCCTCATTGAAAGAATTTTTTTTCATCACGATTGGAGATCAGAGTTCCTTCATCTGAATGTATGTGAGCATCAAGACCAAAGGGGAAAAGAAAATATAGGTGAAAAAAAAGACATGAAGGAAACAAGGGGGGCATAAACCCTAGATAATCCTTGATTACATAGCATAAAGAGGAATATAGGAGGAAAAAGGAGAAGAATAAAATAGGTGAAATAATTGTAATGGTGCTTAAATGCATTGTCGACCCCATAGTAGCAGGTTTGGGGAGGAAACCCTAGGTGGATCCCAGAGAGGGTGGGGGAGATGAGAGAGAAATGGGACATACCTTTGACCATAATAGGTGTTCATAATATTTTAATTTACCTAAAAGTTATGTAATTACCTTCCATATATATTTAGTGAGTATATATTGTATGAATTATACCATTAAAATCAATTATTATCCATAATATTACCTAATTATCTTAACATAATACATTGAGAAATATACATTCATATTCACATGATAGATCAAAATTTATGATGACTGGTATGGTGTTTTAATCTCCCAACCAGTTGTATCTTATGTTTTATGGGAGAGATTTAGGCTCAAGTGTTGTAGGGTTTTCAAGTGATTGAGTCAATGTTGTGAAATTTTGTCTATCTAATAACACTACTTTATATTTTATGAATTTCACTTCATCTATTGATTTTTTGAATTACTCTTTTTCCTTTTCAAAATCCTCATGAATAAATTCTTCATTTACTAACTCATCCCATTCTTCAATTATATCCACGAAATTACAATTATCTAGTAATGGTTTTCCATAGATACTAGGATGTCAAATGTTTGGTTTTCCTCCCCAACACTAAATATTAACCTTTCCTCCTATACAAAAAAAATATTTTGATATACCTAAGGATGATTTCCTAAGAATGAGTGGGATTTTATTATATGTTTTCATATCAAGGATTTTCAAATTAGCATATAAGTAAAACATTTCATCCTTGAAAATAACATCATCTAAGATTCCTTTATTATGATTTGATGATTCTTCTGTAAATTTATAGGTGTTTAAAGAAGGAATTATTTCTAAAATCCTCGATTCATAAAGAAATCTTGATGGAACAAGTTTAATTCGAGATTTGAAGTCACATATAGCTTAACTAAACTAGCATTGCCAAATATTATAAGGAATAGTGAAACTTCAAGGGTCTCTCAATTTAGAAGGTATGGATCTAAGTATGAATGTCGAAAATTACTCATGCATTATAACATTTTCAACATAATCACGTTTTCTTCTTTTGGACAAACTATTTTTGGGAAATTTATCATAGGGGGAATTTGTGTGATGGCCTCTATAGAATGAATATTTTTGTGAATTTTATTGAATATATTTTTGAATTTTAAAAATTAAAAATATAATTTCATTCTATTCACAATTTATGTGAATTAAGGAATAGGTATATGATAAATCAACCTTTTATCAAATGATTCCTTAAATTTTTATTTTCTTTCATTTTCAAATGTTGTTTTATATTTTATTTCTTTTTTATTATTTGGAATAAATCTTTATTTTGAATGATTATCCTTATAAGTAGTTGTTGGTGTATCTTCTGCTAGTTGAGAAGTTGGTATTTTTAACTCTTAAATTAAATCACTATGTAATTTGATATATTTTACTTCTTTTATTGGTTTTACCCTACTGTTACCTAGAAAAGATCATTTTTTCAGTCATGAATTTTTTAATCTATCAGGCCTAATTTATTTTCCATGTTATAAATGAAAGCTAATATGTTTTTTGTTATAGTTCATATGGTTTTGGTTTCACTCTCTTGTATCTTATGAATTTATTGAGTGTTCGACATGAATTTTTCTAAGATTACTACAAACATTGGTTGACTTTGCACTATAGTGGGAGCATAGTTTTTTATTTTTCCCCTTGAATTTTTATTTTTGATAGGAAGGTGATCATTATGTTTATTAATATAATTTTCCTTGTGATTATATTCTTGGTTCTAAATGAATGTTTTGAAGAAAATGTTAGTAGAATCATTCTCTTATTGATTAGTTGATTAGACACTGGTTCCTTCAAACTAAGATATTGATTATTTTTCTCCAGTTTTTCTTATTTTCTTCTTCATAATTTCATTTTTTGTAACTAACAGTATTTTTCATCAGACATGTTGTTCAATGATTTACTATACATACATATTTAATAATCACAAGTCTACCATAGTGCGGAAAATATTAGAATAAAACAATATGGACTGATTAGGGTAGACTCAATGATAATTTCTTTATCCACTTGTCAGGAGATTCAAATTGTAAAGATATGAATATTTATTAATTGACATAATGTAGTCTATATTTTCTTAATGAAAAATCTTTCGACCACAATAATTTTTTTCTGTTGTTCTTTGAATTAAGGTGTACATATCATCAGGATCAATATTTATGAATGAATTTATAGTATTTGTTTTAATTATTATCATACAATCTGGTTTAATTCCGTAGTAGAAATCTTGAAACTAGTTTTCTAACTTAATCCCATGATGTGGATAATGCCTTAGTATGGCCACAAATCATCCCTATGATTATATCAGTGATTTTTTTTAATTTTAAAAAAAATGAATTGAGGTGTCCCTTTTTTATAATAATTTTGATGTTGTTTAATAATGATATATACATTTTATTCTCTACACCTCTTAGGTGAAGATGTCGTTTGGGTCTAAACTCACTAACCAATATTTACCCTTCCCTTACAACGTTAATGGGAACATTTTTATTATCTATGAATTGTGAGTTGTCCCATTATATTTTAATGTGTCACATACTTTAAGAAATATTTTCTCAAGAATATAAGGGTTTTCACTTCTCAATCCATGGATTTTTTTTCATGTTGTTGTAGCATGTTGATCGTTACAAACTTCAATTCAAAATGTGTCACCTGGATCCTTGATACTTCAATGGTTGAACTAGATAAAATAGTGTAGGGGCTCAATTATTGGATCAAATTAGTCTTTAGTCTATGATTATCCATATGGTTCTGGAAAATTATATATTCTTTTACACTATGATACATTTGAATATGGGTCTCTATTATTTCTTCACATGGATTTATATGATTCTTGAAATTGATACAAATTAGTAACTATAATTCCTCAACCCTAGAAAACCAGAGTTGATGCATTATTTTATTACATTAGTATTATTACGAGAAAACAAATCCTGAAGGACTGATCAGTTTAGCTATCATGGAAAACCATATTACTTACATGATACCCATGATACATTATGAAAACAAAATGAAACATTCTATATAATAAACTGGAATAAACTATATCCTTGAACACTTATTCAATGATTTATTCTTAATAACCTAGGGAAAGAAACATAATAAGTGTGAGCTCAAATTCACAGTAAGGGTAATTAAAGAGGATAAATAATGAATCAATAGGAATAAATTAACTTGGCAAGGAAACTAATAAATAACATATGCCATTCAAATAACTAGATAATGAAAATTCAATATGGAAAGGTAATAAACTGATACACATGCCATTTAATTGATGAACATAAATGAAATGTTTCTATAGATATGTTGATGAAAAATCTCATGGATTAATAATAATTAAAATATCTATTAAGGAAATTATTAACTATCAGATGTCATGTCTTAGTCAAATAAGGACCTATATAATCAATATTGATCCTCTGGACATTTTAAAACAACAGGTTGAAACCTGTTTAATTGGGAATCTTAATCATCTCATGAGAACCTATAGATGCATTGAGGAACTATATAAATTCTATACTTAACCTATAATTTATTTTCCAAGCCATTAATCATGTCAAATAATTGGTTTTATCAATATACAATATGCCTTATCAAATATATGTACTGAATAAAAGATATAGATCTATCGATAATTCCCCAGTTAATAAAATAATAGTCAAAGTAAAAAACATATGTGAAATGATATAAGGTTTAGTTAATAATAATATCCATCATATAAAAATATGGATATTCAATGAAATTTAAAGTGAAAATTTATAAAAAAAAGGAAGTGATATTGCAAATTTTTTCATTAAGAACATTCTTGAAGAGAATAGTCTTTAAACATTCCAAAGTGTTCCATGAAACATTGAAACATTTGAATCATAATCTCTAGAATGTATGACATTAAATGAAAAATATAATATCATGAGAATAATTTTATTCATTATATAACATGAAAATGGCAGCATATACACCAAATAAAAGTGAATTGGTACATAATAACAAATATGTCTCAAGGAAATGTAAATTGAGATGAAATTATATTACCTTATTCTTCCTTTTAATTTTGTGGTCGTTAGCCTACTATGTAGAAGTTTAAAAAAATTAATAACTAATATAATACCTTACTCATGTTTATAATACAATATATTAAATTCTTATACAATCTTATTACTAATTTGTTAACAGTCTTTCATTCTTTTGACTATTTCATGTGTTAATTGCCTAGTTTTATCAAGTATGTTTTGACTTGTGATTTGTTGTTACTATTAATTATATCATGATTTAATCATATCCAAAATGTAATACATGAATTAATTATCAAATATATTCATTATATAAGTATTTTTAGTAGTCTTTAAAATTTATATATTATAAATTAAGTGCACCGTTCATGGAGACGGTAGGTCATATGTATGCATGAATTCTATTTTCATTTCATTGTTGTATTGTAAAAATGAAAAATAAATGGTACATATGTATATTATAATTAAATTATCATATATATGTTATATATTTTACATAGTTTTATTAAAACCATCATTTATATGATCCATGTATGGAATGAATGAGTCATTTCGCTTTGAGGGGCGGTAGTCCACACTTCCTCAAATGAAATTATCGTATTTACACAAGATGGAAAGAAAAAATTTATATTCTAACTAAAAATTACCAAAGTATAAATACATTATAAATGTCATATATATCATATATAATCGTATTTTCCATCATAATGGCCACCATGATAGGTGGTAAAATAAAAATGAACAATCATAGTTTCGTGAGGTAGTAGTTCATCGTACACAGAAATAGTATATATGTTACCCACTAGATTGAGGTGTGTGTTAGTGTAGGTAGAAATATTTACATAAAAACATCCAATTACAATGAATATAATGTTTTTTTATATAATCGTGTAATAAATATATTTTATGGGGTGTATAATGGAAATGAAACTAGAGAGCTTGAGAGAGGGCGTTCTCTCTTAATCGGGTAACTTCTTTTGGTTTGTCCCAAAAGACTTCCTTGGAAGATTTTCTTCTCATAATAAGGCTTAAAGGTCTAGGTGATGTATTTTGGGAATCTATATGGGTAGATATTGTCCAAAAATATGTGGGTTTATAGGTGTGAGGAATGGGGATAGGTGGTGGCCTTTTATAAGGGTGGAAAAGGACTCACTTGGTATTTTTAAAAGAAGTAAGGTATACCCACATTTTTTACCTAAAAAAGTCTTATAAAAGAAACAAAAATAAATATTTTGAGGTTAGGGTAAAATTTATTTCCATAAAATGGGTCTTGGACATGTGGATAGGTTATTTGGGTACTTAAGTTAAAGGTTTAGTCCTTTATTACGATTAATTTTACCTTAATAATTGTAATTAATTTTAATTACTTTCAATAATATTTCTGGTAAAAAACAAATTTTTCCTCATTAAACATTATAAATTATTTTTATTCCAAATAGGTAATCCATTTTTTCAAATTCCAATCACATGATTGGTAGAAATTAATTTAAATTTTATCACACAGATGGGATGACAATGTGGGGTTTTAAGGTTAAAATGTCCAAAAGTTTGCTATGTTTTAATATTCAATTTCAATGTAAAATTGATTACAATGAAATAAATTGTATTAATTGATAAATATAATATCTAATTAAACTTTTAAACCAATTATAAATATAATTTATCTTTATAAATAAATTATATGAAAAAGCAGTTTTGAACTAAAATTCAGTATTTTTAACTATTCATTAAAAATTGATATGTTTCTGAAAAACATAAAAAATACACCCTATCCTAATATTTATGTTCATGTATAAAATATTAAGTTTATATTTACATATTAAATCAATTAAAGTGTCAAAATTCGGAATTAAAATGGGTTCTCTATTAAAAGGTGGTAAAATTGCCTTTATAAAAAAG
Organism: Viscum album; assembly: GCA_963277665.1. Taxonomy (NCBI): domain Eukaryota; kingdom Viridiplantae; phylum Streptophyta; class Magnoliopsida; order Santalales; family Viscaceae; genus Viscum; species Viscum album. The sequence goes on from OY728152.1 coordinate 1,934,833,478, forward strand.
GTTTTTAAGTGCAATATTTGGTTTGTTCTTATCTTATTATTATAAAATATATTTGATGAACATAAAAATATTATATTGAATAATTATATATATATATATATATATATATATTAAATTATTATCAACCACTAATTGTTATTGATTAAATCTATTAGGGTAAAACAACGTTGTGAAAAAAATAATATTTTCTTTTATATTGAATCATTTTCATATTAATTTATAATTAATTTATAACAAATTAATTCATTTTAAATTTTTTAACCATATATTTTCATAAATTAGTTACCCATTTTCATAAATAATAATTTAAAGGCTAGGTTATATTTTATTATTTTTTATAATATATCATTATTTGGTAAAACTTTGTCTTACGTGTAATGTAAAATTTCAAAGAAAGTCTCCCTTGCTTGTAAAAAAAGGTAACTTTGTATCAATTTCAATACCAAATATAGAATATTTGAAATATATTTAAAGTATAAAATATAATTTAATGTATCAAGGTATTATTTTCCCTTACACGTTTGGTGTCGCATTTCATGCATGTTATCGAATATAAGGTTCTTAATTTAGAATTCTGGGGTGTTACATTCTCCTCACACTACAACACAAATAGGTTTTAGCAGTGGTTTTGTGGCGGCGGTTCACAAAACTACTGATAAATGTTTTCCGAAAAAGGTTTCACGGTGGTTTTTAATAAACCGCCACTAAACCCATATTTTTTTAAAAAATTCCTGACCCTTCCCAACCCCGACCCCCATTTTCCCCAACCCTCCTGACCCCGTGCTCCCTTTTTCCCGCACCCCCCCCCCCCCTGGCGACCCCGCGACGACTTCGGAGAATGCGAGACCTCCGTCTCTAGCGACCCCACGACTAACTCCTACGGCGGAGGCCGCGACCGGCAACCCCAGCAACTCGCAACCCCCTTTCTCCCGGCGACCCTTATCACTGTGACTTCAACCCCAAAGTGAATTTTCCAACATTTTTTATCTTTTTTTACATGATTTTGTGAAATATATGTTTATTATTTAATTATAATGTTTGTTACTTTAAGTTTTATCATGTTAATTTGAAGAAAATTGTTAATTTGATACCTAATTCATGTTTAATTGAAATTGTTATTCCATGTGTTAAAGGAATTGGATAAAGAAGATGAATCTAGAAATACATATATATTCTTTGTTTATGGTATTTCAAAACATTTCTCCTCTATTATTTATTTTATGAGTAAAGGAATTCTATAAAATTGGAATGATGAATTACATAATACTTGTAAAGAGTTGTCGGTTCATCTTATAACAACACCCCTCCTTACATTGACAAAGTCAGAACTATTATATATCATCTATTGAGATTCATTAGGATTTGGGTTGGGATGTATTATTATATAAGGAGATTATGTCATTTCTTATGGATCATAACGATAATTACGACCAAATAAAATTTAGCTGATTCAATACTTTGAATTTGATACTGAGGATCATTCCTTGAATACATGTCATCATTATATTTTCTGTGAGAAATTAATAGTGTTCAAAAATCATAAGTATATGAAACACATTTTATCATAAATGGATTTTAATCAAAGGTAATGAATATTAATGTATTATATATAGATGTTTGAATTTGAATTGATTTATATACATTGGGTATAGGTAATTTTTTAATAGATTAATTGATTTTGAATTTATATAATCAGTTGGATAAATAAGCTTTAGGCTAATGAAATATGATATTTCATATAGTTGATATTTATTTTGATTGAGTTTAAAAAGGAAATTCTACTATTTTATATCATTTTTATCTTGCTACTGATTTGAATGATATGTTTTTTGATGCTCAGACCACTAAACCTAAAATGATTGAATAGTTGGCTAAAATTAAATCATGAGGAGAACATTGAGGGAAGGTGGTTATATAAGAAATATTAATTGAAGTTTATATATCAAATATTTGTTCTTATAGATTATTAGGAATATATTTTTCATAGCTACAATTATTTTAGATGGTTTGTTCATCTAAGATTCCAGAAGGTGTATAAAGGGTTTAAAACTGAATATTGGTGGGATGGTGAAATGTGGAATTTTCAAGGGTTTGTATCATGATTCCAACCATGTTAATCTTTCATGGAAACAAGACAACTCACAGTGGGTACATTCATCTCCTTACTATTTCTCAGTTGGACATTGGATCATATAACTATGGATGGTATCATTAGTCTACAAAGAATAAAATGAAAACAAAATTACATATGGGTGACTATGGATTGTCTCCAAATGGTGTCCCACCACAACCCTATTTTTATATATATTACAGTGGTAGATTTTTACAAATTCAATATTTTAGAAATTAATTTACCCCCATCAATTATGTTTAACCCGGTTCCTAGGATTATATATCAGTTTTGGTATGCATTAATGTAATCTCTATGTGTATAGTATTCAATGGAATATATTAATCATCATAAATTGTATATACAATCGAAATGGTTTATCCAACCATTGTAGGAAATGATAAAATATTTTGTGATTTATTTTAGAGGCTCATGTAAAGATGTGTTACTACTACTTGTGTCTTTATACAATAAATTCTTTTGATACAGTGATTAATATGGATATAATAAAACTATTTTATGGATTTACTTCATGTTCAAGTCATTTTTGTGAGAAAAGTTTTGATAAATTTATTATTATAACTATTAGAGTTTTAGAGACAATGACAAATATTCATATTGTCAAAATGAGGTTGTTGATGGCTCAATGTCATCTAAAATCATATATAGGTCATCCATGATTACCATTATCATTTGAGGTGGCTAATGATATTATATTAATAATATCTCCATTATTTGGAAAACAACATTTTGATTACTATTAAATGTTTCTCCCTAATATATTATCAATTTTTAGATAATTGAACTATTGACTATTGTGAATTATTAGTTGTCTTCACTACCACAAATCAATTTTCTACACAATTTGCTTCATGGATCTCAATTTATTATATTTGATCATGATCTATATAATGAAATTAAAAGGGAAATCTTCCAATAATACAATATTATATCATATTTTCTACTCAATTTGTCTTCATATTTTACGATGAAACCATACTTTGATGAATAATATAATGGAGGTGTTTTTTTCAGACACTCGACAATGTTTCTTAGTGTACATCATGATATCCAATCGTCTAATTTCTTATGGAACCTATGGTAACATGCTTACATCAATGTTTTTCCTGTCGAGTTCTAAATGTTGTAATGAATATATGGAGTTCGGTTAAATCATTGAACCATGGGCTGTATTTAAGGTGTCGGGTCATCTACGGAGTTGATTGACCTATGAATTAAATAATCAACTATGTCTCAAAGCATTGGAGGACTTAAAAAAGAATAAGGTGTTTTGGTATGCTGGTCAGTTTGGTTTTGGCCCTCTTTATGATTATTATGACATAATGAGTGTGCTTGAGGGGAGAATCAAACATATGTTTGATGTGAATATGATATAGATAACTTATTAGTGGCTGATATATCACTAATTTTGATAACTAGAACACTCTATAAGTGGGGAGAATCTTGTCATTTTTGTTAAACATGTGTCATTCCCGGTAGAATGAACACAACCTAAGATGACAATTGAAAAATGGAAATTTTTTTCTAGAATTTCTTTTGAGCTCTCATGTCTTAAATCTCTTCAGTTATTGCTTGGAAATACGACTTTGATATGGTTGGTTGTGTGTGAAACCATTGACAAACATCATTCCTCTTGGAGGACATATAAGGTCAAGCCTAAACAATCACATAATGTCTCAGGTTTAAAATGCATTATGATCAGTTTCAATCACACATCAATTGGGTGTTGTTTGAGGCAACATAAATGTGTGATTGACCGTGTAATGATATGTTTGTAAACTGATATTCTTACTGCTCCTCAATGAGGTGTTGACATTGTCTCCTATGGACCAGACTTGTTCGGTTGGTCTGAAGTGGTAAATGTGATCAATGAATGAACTTTATTATATTATGCATACTTTATGATCAATGGGTCATCTTTATTATATTATGTTTCTATAATATTACACTATCGTATATTTTGTGTAGGCACATTGTGATATACATGGATAAAAGCTGGATCACATTACCGAGGAATACACCTTAGTATGTTAATGGTTTGAATGAGTTTTTAGATTTTTCAATTTCTAATTGATCCGTTGAAGGGAGAATAAAATTTTCATGTCCTAAATGTAAATTTAGAACATGGTTGAAGAGAGATGAGGTTTATGAACATTTAATACTAAAGCAATTCCCTGCTCAATATTTGTGTTGGATTTGGCATGGAGAATTGAACATTACAGAAAGACTGAGCACTGATGTTAATCTACAAAATGAGGTCCCAAGTTCATCGACAATGGAAAATGAAAAGCAAAACCTAATAAATGATGCATTAGGCACTGCAAGACACCACTATCAGCATCAAAACATATCATAACAACCATAAGAGGGTGCTACAAATTGTAACGTGACAAGTGATGTTTTTGAGACTGTAACACAGGCAGATCTAGATTGTAACATATCATTGGATCCTCCTCTTGATTCTATGGAGCCAAATGTAAGAGAAAACTTCACTGAGGAAAATTCATTTCATGATTTAGTTGATGATGGAAATCAAGAGTTGTATAGTGGGTGTTTGAAATATTCAAAGCTTTCATTTCTGCTGAAGTTGTACCATATCAAATGTCTATGTGGAATTACAAATAAGGCAATGTCCATGATATTGGAATTGATTCGTGATGCATTTCCTAAAGAAAAAATCTTATAATATTTTTATGATATGAAAAAAGTTATTAACAAGATTGGTCTGAATTATTCAAAAATACATGTGTGTCCCAATGATTGTATGCTTTATTGGGGAGAGGATTCAAGTAGATAGAATTTCAAGAAATGTTCTTCTTCTAGATGGCAAGAAAAGGGTGATGTTGGAAGTATGAATGAACATAATTTCATGGATAAGAATAAAAAGAGAACACCTACAAAGGTTTTGCGTAACTTTCCTTTGAATCCTCGATTGCAAAGATTATTCATGTCATTGAAAATCGCCGAACACATGAAGTGGCATTCTATAGATAATAACAATGATGGGTTAATGAGACATCCACAAGATTCCCAATCGTGGAAGACATTTGATTCATTACATCTCGATTTCTTAGCTGATCCTAGGAATGTTCGATTGGGATTGGATGCTGATGGATTCAACCCATTTGGGACTTTGAGTACCAATTATAGCATGTGTCCAGTTGTTTTGATCCCTTATAATCTCCCTCTGTGGATGTGTATGAAACAAACATATTTTATCCTTTTGATGATTATTCCTGGAAAACAAATTCTTGGAAATGATATTGATGTATACTTGCAACCTTTGATTGACGAATTGCAGGAGTTATGGAGAAACAGTGTTGAGATATTTGATGCTTCTTCTAAAACAATGTTCAAAATGCATGCTGCTTTAATGTGGACCATTAGTGACTTCCCTGGGCTTGGGAATTTATCTGGTTGGAACACATAAATGGGTTTGGCTTTTCCCGTTTGTAACTTTGATTTTGAGCCCAAACGGCTACCTCACAGTATAAAATGGTGCTTCTTGTATCATTGAAGATTTCTCGATGCATCTCATAGATTTCGGCTGAATAGATCAAAATTTAATGGTTCCATTGATCGTAGACCACCTCCAAAGTTGTTAAATGGTTTTGAAATATTGACATAGCTTGAAAATGTTGAAACAGAATTTGGGAAGGTTCATCATTTGAATGATAGCAGAAAACGGGTCTGAAGTGCATAGTCAAGTGAAACCAGAACACAACAATGGAAGAAAAAAAGTATATTCTTCAAACTTCTGTATTGGGAATTTAATTTGTTTTTGATAATCTTGATGTGATGCATATTGAGAAGAATGTTTGTGACAATTTTATTTTCACATTACTTAATGAGCATGGAAATTCAAAGGTTAATCTCAATGCTCGCAAAGACTTACAAGCAATGAACATAAAATGCGATCTCTGGCCAGATGAGAATGGAAAGTATCCTCCGGAAATTTTTTCAATGAAAAATAGGGATAAAGATACATTCCTTCGAATGTTAAAGAATTTTAAGGTATCTTATGGGTATTCAAGTAACATCTCGAGGTGTTTTGACTTGAAGAATCGTAAGTTACATGGATTGAAAATCCACGATTCACATATTTTGTTACAACAGTTACTACCATTGTCATTGCGTACATTATTACCTGAAAAAATTGCTGCTGTTGTACTCCAGTTCTGCACATTTTTCAGAAAACTATGTGAGAAATATCTACATCCATTTCAGCTTGACAACCTCCAGGAGAGGTTTGTATTGACCCTTTGCGTAATGGAGATGATCTTTCATCCGTCCTTTTTTACTGTAATGATGCATTTAACTGTGCATTTTTTTGAGGAAGCTAAATTAGGAGGCCCCATTCATTATCGATGGATGTATCCAATTGAGAGGTACATTATTTATATGTTTTCTAGTTAAGTAAACAATTTTTTTTACTTAATTAAATGCATAATTATGTTTATTTTATTTCACAGATATCTTGGGCATTTGAAACCATACGTGAGAAATAAAGCTAAACCAGAAGGCTCAATTGCTGAAGGCTATGTGGCTGAGGAGTGTCTTACCTTTTGTTCTCGATAATTGGATGATATTGAGACAAGATTTAATTGATTTGGATGTGTTGATGACACATCGACTCAATATCAAATACATCAGAAATCCAAAATATTTCCTGCTATTGTCTGATCAGTTGGGAGGACCACAAATGTGACACTGACTAAATTGAAATTATTATAAGCACATAGATATTTTTTTTCTGAATAGTGAAATTGCAGATCCATTTATTGAAGAGTTGAGGATACAAACAAAGAGACGAATGAGAGGCCGAACACGAAATGAGAAAGATATAATGAAATATGTTAATAAAGATCGTGTAGAATGGTTTGCACGATGTGTAAGTTCATAAATATTGCAATAAATATGAATATTAGTTTGAAACATACATTTTGTAAATCTAATAAATTATATTTATTTTTTCAGATCATGAATACTGATACTCGAGCAGAGGTGTGAGAAGATTTGAAGTTTCTTGCTAGAGGTCCTCTAAAAGAAGTTAGAAAGTTTGACGCTTATAATGTGAATGGATTTAGATTTATTACAGTCAATCGAGAAGTGGGTTTGAGAACACAGAATAGTGGTATATTTACATTAGCTGAAGTGGAATACTATGGAAAGCTACATGATATTATTGAATTAAACTACCACGGACATTTTTCGGTTGTTTTATTCAAATGCAAATGGATCGATATTATCATAGGTGTTAAAAGAGATTCCTTGAAATTTACTTCTGTGAAATTCTCTCGCATTATGGATGTTGGTGATCGTGAACTTCATGATTCATATATCTTAGCATCGCAAGAAAAAATGGTATATTATGTGAATGATGTTTCCAATGAAGGGTGGAGTGTAGTTGCTCACGTAATACAAAGAGATTTGTATGATATGGGTGATGAAGTGGAAAATTTGACCTCTGAAATTGAATTTAATCAGCAATAGTAAGCAGGATTATTTGTCCATCATGATATTGAAAATATTAGTCTTGAAAGGATGAATGAATTGGATGAAGAAATACAGCAGTAAACCGACATGATTGAAGGGGAAAATGATTGTATGTACAATTATTTATTTATTCATGAACCACTTGTTTCATTTCTACAGTCATTCATTATCATTGTTATATATATATATTGTCTGTTAGTACTCCATCTATTATCCTTTCTAATTTTTTTCTGCATAATTTTTTTGAAATATATATTCTGAACTTAATTTTATTTTATTAAATGATAGGAATTCCAAGGATGAAGTGGTATATTATTTCATTCAGTTCTACGAGAGATGACGATCCATCTGGATCCCTCCCCACGACATCTGAGGCACCAGCTGCCGACACCCCTACACCATCTCCCCCTGCACCATCTCTCACACCATCTGTGGATTTTCTAGTAGAGGTTGATTCGTCGACTCCCCCTTCAGGAGCCTCAGTAGTGGGGCAGCGACGCGCCCCTTCTAGTTTATCCCGGAATTACTGGAGTGTCACTGTCATAGGTACAAATTTTAATTAAATAAATTTATTGCATTTTGTTTATACAAATTGTTTTCTCATTGAAGATAACAAAAATGCAATCGTGGAGAAAAACGTAAAAAGTTCAGATGTATGGAATCTGAATGGCGATAAGATTGTTGTGCCATTTGATTCTTACGGGATCCCTACGGATGATGCTGCGGGGTTACTTGGCCAGATTCTAGGTTAGCTGGTAGCGGAGCCCATTTCCCTTCCCATTTCATATGACGATTGGAGACATATGCCTCCAAGATGGAAAAATGAAGTGTTTGATTCTCAAATCAAGGTAAATTTATTACATTATGGTTTAATTGAATTTCATGTTACTAATATGTTCAAAATGAATTTCTGTATATAGATGTTCTTCCACTTTACCATTGCTAATGTGATAGCATGGAAGTGGACGTTGAAAAATCTAGGTAAGAAGTGGAATGATTTTAAATGGAGATTGTGGTGTGATGTCAACGATGCTTCATTGGCCGCGCTGCAAATGTATGAGAAGCTACCCAGTGGGGTACCGAAAGAGCAGTGGAAAGTGTTTGTTGATAGGCATTGGGATTATAAGCGAATGGTATTGAAATATATATATTATTATATTATCCTCATTTTACTTTTATACATGTATATGAAAAGGACATGACATTCAATACATCATTATTAAATTTCATTTTATTTATTTCAGGATCTCTCAAGATAGAATGCGTCAAACCGAGCGAAGCAAGTCATCCTACACACTGCGGGCTCAAAAGTTTTTTTAGAAGTCGAACAACATTGGTAATCTTTTAATTAGTTTAAATATTTATAAGACAATATTATCTGTTTAATATATTGAATTGTTGGTTTATCTTTGATTAATGCAGTCACAGAGTTTAGGCCATAAATCATCCAGAACTGAAATGTGTTTGGATGTTCACAGGAAATTAGAAGGATGTTTTGTTAATGAGACTGCTAAAGAAGTTGGGGTATGAAGTCAATTTTTTATCATAATAACTTATTATCAGTTTTTACTGTGTTAATATATATTAATATTTGATTTATAGGTTAAAATTAAAGAACTATGGGATGTCAATCCTGCGCATTCCTACTATGTCTTCCAGGATGACCCGGTTGCTAAAGTCCTTGGGAAGGAGCATCCTGGGAGAGTGTGCGGGATGGGTTTGGGACCCATGCCATCTAAGGTTTTTAGTAGGCCACCAGGGATAGATACTTCATCTACTCCTGACTTTAGTCAGCCCATACCCAGAGATGCTAAGAAAGAGACTGTTTCTTTATGAAACACAGTTCACCAGCAAGGGGAACATATATCTGTATTGCAGAAAGAGTTGACTGAAATATGTCAGCAGATGAGAAGATATGCCCCTAGTGGGAGTTCATCGATTGGTGGTATGCAAGTAAATCATAGAAAATCAAAATCATTTAGTTTGATAACTTTCATTGGTTTTAAGTTTTAATATAAATATGCAACCGTATTTAATTTTCAATATAATGTTCTTACAGGTGACAGCACAAAGTCTAAATGAAGGTGGAGAGGGTGACAATGCATCATCGGACCCTGAGTAGTTTTATTGTTGATGTGTTGAACAAAAATGGAAACAGTTGGTTTGTATATATAACATTTGTGGCACGTAGTTGCCACCACACATTTTCATGTCCTAAAATTTCCTTGATTTCTCATGTTTTTTTATGCATTTTATTTATTTATGATGTTTCTTTTTATGTCTTCATTTCTCGAGTGTGGTATACATCATTCCATTTAGGTCTGTGTTTGAATTGGTAGTCAAGATTTTGGATGACTAGGAGTTAAACCCATTGTTGATGTGTTGAACAAATTGGGTCATTTCTTGTTAAATATGAAATTATAAATAGTAATGAAAGAGTTCATGTGGTATAGAGTTAGATTTGAAATTCAAGTGGTGTAAAAGCCTTATATAAAGTATTCAATGCTATCAATCAAAATATGGTGATAAAAGTGACATTATAACATATAAAGTGGTATCCAATTGAGAATATGGAAGAAGATATCTTGATGGATACCACTGGAGTTATTAACTTAAGTTCTTGTTTATTATATTAAGTTCTAGATCATTTGGTTTAAAGGATTTATTTATAACTAATTTCCAAGTTTTAAATTCACTCACTGAAAATCTATAATAAAATGAAGCTATATGTGAAATAGGTTTTGAGATTAAAAGAAAATTTAGATTTTTTTTAAGACAAGTGATATCAAGCATGGAGATATAACGAGGAGTAAAGGATGAGGTTAAACTAAAGTTAAACAGAGATTAAAGTATAGTGATAAAATGAAAACTTAGTAGCTGAATACAACCCTCAAGTGGTCAACAGAGTCGAGAGGTTTTGAGGATAATTTACATGCAGTTGTAAGAGATCAAAGGTTCTAAAATAAAATCAACAAGAGGATGAAGTTTTATGTAGATTTCCTTCATAGAGTGGTACTTTCTTGATATGAAATGGTGTTCAAAGGATGAATTTAGAGTTCTTCCAGTTGGTTATTTATGGTGTGTATGCCTCTATCATGACACAAGGACCTAGAGGTCAATTTATAATGGTTCTTCCTTGGGTGATGTTATGTTGTAGTTCTTTTTTCATATTGCGACCTTCCTCAATGATATTGATTTAATGATTTTTAAACATGTATCAGAGGGGTTATATAGTGGATTGGATTTGGTTTTTATGGGAAATAACTATTTTTTAGGTCTATTAAGGCTCCCCTCATGTGTTTTAGGTCACCATATTATTTTTCTCCTTCATTACACAATAGCCATCAAATATTTGGTTAAGGTAGAATATTTATAAACGTATCTTCTATCTTTAGGAATAAATTGTTTGACTATCCTACTAAGAACTTTTCCAAGGGTACTATATTATTATTTTTATATGTATTTGGTTATGAATACTTTATTACTCTTGGTTATGAGGAATTGGAAAATGGGGGAATAGTCTTTAAAGAAAAACAAACTAAATAAAGATAGTAAACTAGTTAAGAGTAAATTAGAAGGGAAAAGTGAGTTGCTTGTACTTTATGGATTTTCATGATATTACTATGAATTGAATCTTATTGATTGATAATTGATGATATGGATTACTTCTTGTTTTTATCATTTAAGAAACTCTCGACCATTATAATAAGATAATTTTTTAAAGATGGTAGTAAAAAAGAAATTTTTTGGAAACTAGAATATAATAATTTATATTACATACCAATGAATTTCATATTTATGTATCAGTGTATAGGTATGAGACTATACATGTTTGAGTATATAGAAATGGAAATCTATGGTGGAACTTTCCCAATTGAAAGGGATTACGTACCCTATATTTGACAGTCATCTCATGTTTGGTTTACTACCTTTGTGAGTGTGTTTTAGCTAAGCTGATCAAATTGTTTTTTATTACACTTTTAGCAGAACAGTTACAGGTTATTTGTTGGGGTGTCCTAATGAGATTATTTATCACTCCTACATGTACACCATGGTGTATGTTTAACCCTTATTTTTTCTTTTCGTGTTGATCATAAGTATCATGGGGGATGTGGATGAGGCCTAGTGTTACATGATCGAGCAGAGCTACATTAGTCGTTCTACTAATCGGGCTAGTGCAGTTTGAAAATGTATGGAGATCAGGTATGTTGTCTAGAATAGAGTTTGTAGTGGATCCATGTACTTTTACATTGATTTTATTGCGTATTGTTTTATTTTTATGGTCAGCCTAGTGGGTCACTAGTGTTGTATTGTGTTGTGTAGTTGTTCAGGATTTTACATCAATGTATTATTGAAGCTTTTTATTTTTTAGTTGTGTGAATCTTCTGCATTCATTTACTTTCCCTTTTTCATGATAATTATATATTTTTTATTTTTTATTAATTTTATATGAGGTCATAGTTCTCCAAATATTACCACTTGGGTCCTTGCTACTAGTTGGTGGTATCTGGCGTACGGGGAGGTTTGCTTGATTCCTAGTAACCCATCGGCTCAGAGCATCAGTTTAGTGGAATCCAGTTTGGGATGTTACAATGTTGTATCAATGGAGTTTTATCTTCCTAGTATTTACTATTTAGGATATTGTATACATGAGTATGAGGAATGTGTTGGAACCTTTTATGGATATCTGACTAATGTGTTAATAATACTTTCTCTAATAGGAAGTCTTATTTTCCAGGGTTTCAGATTTTTTTTCTATTTTTAAATATTAAAGTTGTATATTATTTCTCATTGAGAGAAAAACATGTTTTTTGGATGTTGTGATTTATTCTGGATATTCAGCTCTTGGTCATTGGTGGGAGATTAGGGATGGTTTTTGACTCTTGGGTGGGGAATAAAGAGGACTCTCATGCATCATATTTGGCATGTAGGATTCACATCATATATATTTTCTAGTGTGTGATTTTACTGACAAAGGAGTACTTTGAGCCTTCATAAAAAGATAATTAACTTTCATGGAAGGTTATGTGGGTCTATGTTGAAACATTTTTTTGTGAGGCTGATGACTTTGTCCTCCTACACATGAGGTGTAGTGACCTTTTGGTCGATATGATATGTGATTCCTTCCTATTGATCCCCATGTTGGGTGTTGTTTCTCATGTTGTTCTCAGTTGGTTTATATTTCTGGTTTTATTTGTCAGGGCAGTGGTGCAGCAGAAGAAAAGAATTATTTTTTTTATTCTGGTTAGCTTTTCACTGCGTTTTTAACCACAACGAAATGTATATTGGCGGAGGTTTAAACCGTCGCTAAACAGTTAAAGTTGCCGCTAAAGGTAAAATACAATTTACGTTTAGAGGCGGTTATAATCGCTGCTAAATAGGAGAATCGTGGCTGCCTCATTCTGTGGTGGTTCCCATGACTTTAGCGGCGGTTTTACGGTCGCTGGAATTTGAGTTTATTAGTGGCGGTTATAACCACCGTGAATAAAGTAATATCCAGGGCTCATAAAACCGCCTCTAAATTCAGGAAAACTGCTGTGAAATGAGGCATCTACGATGCTTTTCTAAAACTGTCGCTAAACACAAATAACCGCCACTAATAGATTGGTGACGCCCTATTAGGCGGTGGTTTCTGTAAACCACTGCCAAACAATGTAGCGGCAGTTTAAACCACCGCTAAAGGCAAAAAACCGCCGCTAAACGACGATTCTGTTGTAGTGCCACTATAAATAAATTGTGTTGTCGCAATTTAAAAATGATATCAGAAATATAGGTATTGAAAATAAACTATTATTGAATGATAAATTTCATAAAAAGTTTTAATAACACATCTTCTTAAAAAAGGGAAAGGAAAGTACAATGGTCACGTAACTAGGTTCCCTAGTTGGATAACATAGGTGGGAATTGAAAACATAGATATAGATGAAAAATATAACAATCAAGCTCTAATTGAGGTTTCTAGAGAACATGGTTAGGAGAAAGTCAGTAATCATAAATCCCTAAATCGATGATGATCTAAGGTCTATTTGATTCATCAGAAAAGAAAGTCTTAGGACAAATTTTTTGGTTTTAAGACACTTTTTTATATACCTGATGAATTCTATAAATCTATAAAAAATAAATAAATATACTTTTCTATATATACAATATTATCTTTTGGTTGTGACTTAAATTATTTCTAATTTTCTTCTTATATGGTGAAGTAATACAAAAATATATAAAAACTTATCTAAAGATAAAATTAAACCATCTCATAAATGGTTAACTTTTCCAAATTATTATAATCCAATACTTTAGAAATAATTTCACTAAATTTAAAAAATGAACATATCATTAGCCTTTAGTCAACATGAAGTGACTTTAAATTTTCAAATTACAAACATGTGAATAACTTCATCATGTGTCCTCTTGAAATATGGTAATAACTTGAATTTTTATAAAATATTATTGGAAACATGCATTATTCCATATTCCTTAAGTAAGACACATATTATTGGATATATCCCTTAAATCCAAAAATTGTTGTAAACTTTATTAGTAATAGAATAAACCACTTGTCATCAATTCATTAATCGGATCCAAGGTAGTCAATAATTTTCCAAATCAATGAGCTATTCATCATTATCTCAACATTAGGAATATATTAAGGGTTTTCTTTTCATCAATCAGGTGTTTTCCAAAAAAAATAACTTTCTACTTAATAAGTTTTCTTGGTACCATTCAACATATGATCTCAAATATTTAATCAAATTGTAATATAGTATAGTCCTTACATATTTCATAATTCATATGATGAGAACATCATAAAAAAATACTTTTACTATGTATTTCATGGATCCAAAATAAAAAGAACATTAATCATTCCAGTTCAGTTGTGTCAATAACATATGCTTTACCTTGATCCCTTAGTTTCCTCAGAGGTATAATTCCTTGATTCTTGGGGCATTCATTTGTGTAGTGCCTCATCTCTTTGTAGTTGTAGCAATGAATAGTAGTGTTTCCTTCTTTCCTTTACATTATTTTTTATGGGGACCTTTTTCTCCACACTTATAAAAAAACTCCCAATCCTTTCAAGAATATACTAGGGTGATTTTTTCCATAGTTATCACAAGTTTGGTAATCCTTTGTCACACGATGACCCGTGTTTTTTGTATTTTTAATTATTTTCTGGATTTTAAAATTTTAATGTTGAGGTTCATGTTGAATCTTGAACAAAAATTTTGAGTTACGTCAAAAAAGTCTGCATTTTTGAGTTGACGTCATTGGGAGAATGGGTGGAGCACGTTTTGGAAACCCTGTGTGGCTTCGCCCAGGCAATGACATGATCCGCCTATCTTCAGAAAATTAAAATGGCTAAATTTTGTAATTCATTGTGTTATTTAAAAAAAATTGATGTTAATAATTTTACTATTATTATTAAAATGAAATGAATATTTTTATCATTTTTATTTTTATCATTGTGATTATTATTATCATTATTATCTTTATCATTATGTTATAATTAATTATTTATTTATTTTTATTAATTTATTATTATTGTTTTTTTGGCTGGTGCACGGGCACCGCACAGTTAGCAGAGGTCGTGCGGTCAGCTTGGGCACCCGTGTGGATGCTTCTATATCGGAAAGAAGCTACTGCATGGGTGCTTGAGTTGTGTGGAGGTCGCGTGGTTGTGGTATTCATATTAATAAAATAAGGAAAAGCAACAGATCTTTGTAAGAATAATAATGACATTGTTAATGTTGTAGATAATAGTATTAATATATTTAAATCTATTTTGTCATTAATATTTATTACTATTATTAAAATTGTTATTAAAATTAGTAAAATTAAAAATGTTATTCATGATAATATTATTAAAAATTAAATAAATGTTTTAAATAATTTTATTTTTATGTGAATATATTTATTATAATTATTAGTGTTAATATTTTGGACTATTATTATTTCTATTATAAATATTAAAATTAAAATTAGTGTCAATTAAACTACCATTAATAACTCTTTATTTGTTATATTATTATTATTGTTGTTGTTGTTGTTGTTGTTATTATTATTAGCATTATTTTTATTATTAATATCTTAACATTATTTTATTCAGTTTTTTTAATTAAAAAAATGGGGGTGCAACCCTAATTCTGCCTAAATCCCATGCTACCCCCCCCCCCCGTCTAACCCTTCTTCTCTTACCCCTAGTGTGCATCCCCCCCCTGGCGTGGTCTCCTTGTTGCGCGACGCTCCTCCACTGGCCAGATCCCTCTTAGGAGGCCACCTAGCCGGCATTCCCCCACCTTATAGTCATCATCCGACCGGCCTCTCGACTACCTTCTCATCTGTACGCCCTCCGGCGCCACCCTGCACCCAGCTGGCACCCGCCGTCCAACCAGTCATTGGCCTCCCGATGCACCTCCCTTGGCTTGCCTGACCGGCCATGATGCCCTGGCCACCCTTTCCCTGCTTCGGCCATGCCCCCCCCCCCACTACGGATCTCCCTTCGGTGGACTTCGCCGCCTCCAGCAACCTCTCCGGCATTACTCCCCTACCCGACAACCCCTCTCTGGTCGACCTGTAACCTCCATCACCTCCCTCTCCTTCGCACACAACCTCTTCAGTGAACCCCTTCCATCGATTGCTTGCATTGTGTTTTTTCCATCAACCTCTATTTTTAGGGTCTTTTTCTTCAAATTGTGTGCTCAATTTTGATGTGTTAGGTTGGTGTTGTCTTTCTACTAGTGCGTTTGAGTTTGTTTGGGTTTTGAAATTGATTTCTGGATGTTTCGTCGTCATGTGAGGTAGGATCCCATTACATCTCTCCTTTAAATTTAAGCTTACAATGATTTCTTTCATTTTTCACACTCATTGAATATTAATTAGTAATTTTATTTTATTTTTTTGAATAATTGTATTGGGATAAATTAGGTAGTTTTGGGGATAATCTTTTTATTCTAAATTTAATTATATTGTTTAATTGAACATTCTTGCTCTTTGATTTTTTTGTAAATGGTGCAGAAAAAGACTATGTTGAATTAGAATGTGCATTGGTTCCAAATTAGTATTCTCATACAAAATTGGTTGTATTTGGTGTGTAAACCCATATAGTATTCTTGAAAATATATTATAAATCTCTTAAAATATATATTGGATTGTAGAGGTGGTAAAAATTATTCTTATAAAAGGTTTGGTTCTGTGTTTGTTTTATTTTAAATAGGGTTTTGGGTTGTTTATTGGGAATGTTTTATAAAACAATTTTAATGGGTTATTAAACTATAAAATTAAGTGAAAACATGTTTATAGGATTAATCAGGGTGTCTATGATTCTAAAATAGAATATGATTGTGTGGTGTTTTAAGTCTTAAAATGGGTTTTGTGCGCTATGTGTTTTAAGTACTTAATGGTATATGCCCCTTGAGATGTTGGAAGTGTGTTTCTAATTTAAATGGGGTGTGTGAGTGATGAAATGGGTTTTGAAACGTATGTCTAGTTACAGAGGTGGGTTGTGTACTGTTACTTACTAAATAAACTTCTTTTGTGAAAAATGTGTAAGGATTTTTGGCCATGTAAGTAAAAAAGATGATGTTTGTCAATATTTTGGAAATGATTTATAAGTCTTTTTAGTAAATGGTTAAATTTCATAAATCTAAAGGCCCATTTAGCATCTTAAAATAACTATTTGGAAAACCCCTCTTGAATTATGTCCCCCACCTAGTCGTTGATTATGAGATGGGAGGGTCCTTTGTATGTTACCTCCCTTGTATGTCATTATCTTATGGTAGGGAACTAACCTTGAGGTGGACAGGGTGGTGATGGTTATTATGGTGTGTGTGGGTATATGTATGTGACTTGTTGTTTGAATGTTATGGAACACCCCTTGTGAAACTTACATGGGAACCTAGCATAGTAAAGAGGTTTACTGAGAATGATTGTTTCACTAGTTTAGATTACACATTGGCTAGTGGCCCATAATAGGGGGTGTTTTTGTTATTATTACTATGGGATTGGCCCCCTCAACCAAGACAGGTAGGTAAATGGTCGGACATTAGTTCGTTATGAATACATTGATTAGGGAATGCCTTGAGGATGAGTCACATGTATAGTATGCTCTGGTTCTCCTTCGAGTTCCAAGGATTTCCCATGTCTTCCCGCTACGAGTACTATTAGATTTGTTTCCCTCATTGTGTGAAACTTTATATTTGCACATGGTTCTAGTATTTTTTGGAATATTTTGGATGTGTACTTACCTTAAAAAGATTTCAATTATATGTTTTAGAAAAGAAAACACAACTTCTTCTATATCCTTCCTGTTTTTTATTTCAAATTAATAGGGCAATTGATCATGCTTGTTTTCTATTAAAAATGTAAAATGTAGAACACCTATTTTCTATATTTTTTAATTCAAACCAATTAATCAATGTTTCTTTTATTTAAAGTGTGTTCATTGGGAATAGAATTAGTCAGGCATACCTATTGAGTTTTAATACTCATGAATATAGTATTTTCTTGTTTTAGTTTCTCTTGCAGGTTCCAACTCTGGTTCGGATTTCCTTGGGCGATGTTTTGTTTCGGTATAGGATAGTAACTCACATGGTTATGTGGAGTTTTAGTCTTGGATTGGTTAGTTGTGTTTTGTTCATTCATTCCTTTCCTATCGTTTGATTATCTTTCTTTGTTCTATTTTATTTTTACTACATAGTTTTCTTTCATTGGGAAAAATCATTCCCATTTGTACTTTTTTGATGCCCCGGTGCTTTTTTCCAACCTGGTAGGATTGGGAATGACTCTTGGACCTTTTCATGGATTGGCATAGGTGACCGGTTCAGGGTCGACCCGGGTTGGTTCATGACAGAATGGTATCAGAGTATGTCATCTCTTAGCGTACCTTTCTTTCTAGAGCACCTTTTGTCATTTAGGGTTATCATGGTATAAGGAGTAGGATTTTCAGGGCTTGAGGTGTAAGAACAGGAAGAACTTCATGAACCCTTGCTCATTCTGAACCTCGGGTTACCATGGGATGTCTGGGTTGTTAGTGTATTTTTTGTTCCTTTGAATTTTTTTTGTTGGGAAATGAAAAGGGAGTTGGGAAAGTAGCCTTGTGAGCTCACAGGGCCTGAAAAGCCCTATGGAGCTGAGGACTTACCATAGAATTATCTCTATGATAGTGGCGTGATTGGCGTATGGCCTCCAACCACATTTCTGAGTCACCCATCAGCACTAGTTTCCCCTAGTGAATCGTTTAGGTCTTCTTTAATTATGAAAATTGTTTGTAAAGTTTTATTTTGGAGATTGTGAAAAGTAGAATTTAAAATTTAAATGACCATGTTTTGATTAAGTTCTTTGTTTCATTGTTTCTTATTGTTTGGCCCCACGATGGTTTGATGAATTCCCAAGGTGAAGCTTTGGGTGGTGCGCCCTTAGAAAATCCTCCAGTTGATCAGCCCGTAGACTACATCCTCGAGTTTCAGAAAATGAACCCTCCTCTATTTTATAGAAAAGCATTTCCTCTTAAGGCAGAGGGGTGGTTGTGGAAGATTGATAGAAACTTATATTTTCTCATTCCTCCTGAGTCATTGAAGGTGAAATTGGATAACTTTATGCTTGAAGGTCCATCCTAGAAATGGTAGAAGTATGTGTATCAAAGAAATCCTTGGAAAGATCTCACTTGGGAGTTCTTCAAGTCATCGTTCATCAAATAGTATTTCTCTGAGGTGATAAAGGTGAGGAAGAGGATGGAACTGTGAAGTCTTCAGTAAGGTTTTGGATCAGTTTTGGTATTATTTCTTCATTTCCTAGACCTAGATCTATATGAACTAGGGTATGTTAAAAATGATATTGTGAAATCTCGGCATTTTGATCTCAGGATTCGTCCTGAAATGAAGTCGAAAGTGGTAGAGCTCAACCTAACCACCTTTTTAGATGTTGTGGGGAAATCATTTCTTACTGAATCTGAGTTAGTAGGAGGACATGAGGTGGAAAATCCTACTCTGACCTTGGTAATAAGTGTAGAGGATAGAGATAGAAAGAATGGAAAGGGTCCTGATGCTGGTGACTCTAATAGAGGAATCAAGAGGCCTTCAGACCTTTAGTCATCTTATTCACAACGCAATGTTGTGATCTGTCACCAGTGTGGTAAGAAGGGTCATAAGAGGCCGATGTGCCTGAGTGTTCTGAAACCCTGCCACACCTATGGACACTGGGGTCACTTGCAGTGATTCTTCCGAGGTTTTTATAAAAAATGCGCTGAATCCAAACCTGGCTCATTGAAGGTCACCTCAGTCCATCAATAGGAGTAGGACAATGTTTGGGGATTAGTTTGGGGTTTTATCTTTGTAGTGTTCCTTGGATGTAGTATTCATCTCTTATAGCATTTTTTATGTTTCTTTTCTTTCAGTTGTAAGAATGGTCTTTGTCGAACCTCTTTGAAACCTTTATTTTATTGCAAGTGTGTTTGGTAAAATTATTATTTGGGTGTTATGTTTGGGGAATTTATGAAGTCTGACTATGAGGCTGGAGATTCTTAAATCATCGTAGCTCCATCTATAGGTCCCAGAGTGAAGCTAACCTATAGTCAGAAGAACCCCAACGGTGGAAAAGGGCCTTGGTTTAATATTTGTCCTTAGTGTGGCGTGATTTTTGTTCTTTAGATGGTGTTACAATGTTGATATGGTGATGGCAGTAGATTGGATTCTCTATCAGTTGGGCCCTTCCCTTCACCCCCTTGTGGTGGGGGTTTTTGGTCCACGGGGGAAGTTTTCAAGTTTGCTTAATTTTTTCAGTTCTTATAGTGGGGAGACCCACAATGGGTCTCATAAAGTTACACCTAAAGTAATTTAGTTTTATCCTGATCCTTATGGTGGGGAGTCCATTTGGACCTCCCCATGTTAGTATCAGATTTTCTTTTCATGTATCGTGTGGTGTCAGGTGGTCTTGTGCGGAACCACCTAATCCTAAGTTCTTCCCATTGAGAAAATGTTGGGATTGGAGTACACCAAATGGTTCCATTAGACAAAGATTAAGGGAATAAGTGTCAGAGGTGGTTTAAATTCATTCGTTCCTTAGTTGAAATGGATCGTCTGGGTTCTTCTGGGTGGCAGTTAAAGTGATCGTGTTTTAAGGATGAGTTGTGTGTCATGGGATTTCAGGGTCTGTTTGGATTGATCAACTGGAGGTGCGTAAAATTTTGGAGTTGGTGACACTTAAGAAGTTTTATCTTTGGGTATAGATCTTTTTGTGGCTTTCTGGGGGAATAAAGCATTATGGTGGAGAGAATTTTCACACCCGGACTCATGTTTTTGGTCTTTTTTATTATTTTCTGGCTTTTAAAAATTTTGTGTTGAGGTGACGATTGAATTTAGAACAAAAAATTTGAGTTACATCAAAAATTGAGCGTCTTTGAGTTGATGTTGTTGGGTGCACGGGCAGAGCGCATTTTGGAAACCATGCGCACCTTCGCCTAGGCAACAGCATGGTCCACTTGTCTTCCGAAAATTAAAATGGGTAAATTTTGTAATTTATTGTGTTATTTAACATTTTTATTGATGTTAATAGTTTTATTATTATTATTAAAATGAAATGAATATTTTTATCATTTTTATTTTTATCATTATTATTTTTATTATCATTATTATCTTTATCATTATGTTATAATTAATTAATTAATTAATTATTGTTATTAAGTTATGATTATTGTTTTTTTTTGCCGGTGTGTGGGCACCGCACGGTTAGCAGAGGTCGTGTGGTCAGCCTGGGCACCCATGCGGCTACTTCTTGATTAGAAAAAAGCTATTATACGGTTTCCGCATGGGCTCTTGAGTTGTGTGCATGCCACACGGTTGCGGTATTTAAATTAATAAAATAAGGAAAAGCAACAGAGCGTTATAAGAATAATAATGACGTTGTTAATGTTGCAGATAATAGTATTATTATTATTAAATTTGTTTTTTTATTAATCTTTATTACTATTATTAAAATGGTTATTAAAATTATTACTATTAAAAATGTTATTCATGATAATATTATTAAAAATGAAATAATTGTTATAAATAATTTTATTTTCATGTTATTATAATTATTATAATTATTAGTGCTAATATTGTGGACTGTTATTATTGTTATTATAAATATTGAAATTAAAATTTGTGTTAATTAAAACTATTGTTAATAACTATTTATTTATTATATTATTATTTTTAGTATTATCAATATTTTTTTTATTATTAGAATTATTTTTGTTATTAATATTTTAACATTAGTTTATTTAGTGTTTTTAATTAAAAAAAATG
Organism: Viscum album; assembly: GCA_963277665.1. NCBI lineage: Eukaryota > Viridiplantae > Streptophyta > Magnoliopsida > Santalales > Viscaceae > Viscum > Viscum album. The sequence goes on from OY728152.1 coordinate 1,934,855,381, forward strand.
AGTTCAACCCTAATTCTACCCAAATCCCATGCTACCCCTCCCCCCCATATTCACCTTCTTCTCTTACCCCCGGCTTGCACCCCCCCCCTGGCATGGCCTCCTTGCTACGCAATGCTTCTCCACCAGCCATCTCCCTCTCAGGCGGCCACCCAGCCAGCGCGCCCCCGCCTTGAAGTTGTCATCCAACCGGCCTCCCATCTACCTCCCCATATGCATGCCCTCTAGTGCCACCCCACACCCAGCCGACACCTGCCATCCATCCTGTCATTGGCCTCCCAGCGCACCTCCCTTGGCTCGCCTAGCTAGCCGCGACACCCAGTCCCCCTTTCCCTACTTCAACCGCAATCCCCTCCCCTCCCCACACCACGGATCTCCCTTCTGACGGACTTCCCTGCCTTTGGGAACCTATCCAGCGTTTCTCCCCTACCCTACAACCCCTCTCCATCCGACCTGCAACCTTTGACGCCTTTCTCTCCTGCATGAGCAACCTCTCTGATGAACCCCTTCCATCAGTTGGTTGTGATTAGTTTTTTCTCCATCAACCTCTCTTTTTTTAGGGTCTTTTTCTTCAAATTGTGTGTTCAAATTTTTTGTGTTAGGTCGGTGTTGGCTTTACGTTGGTGTGTTTGAGTTGCATTTGGGTTTTGTCATTGATTGTCGGATGTTTCACCATCATGTGAGGTAGGATCCCATTACATCTCTACTTTAAACTTAATCTTACATTGATTGATTTAATTTTTCATAATCTTTGAATATTAATTAGTTATTTTATTTCTTTTTTTGAATAATTTTTTTGGGTTAAATTAGTTAGTTTTGGGGATAATCTTGTTATGCTAAAATTAATTTTCTTGTTTAATTGAATCTGCTTGTTCTTTGATTTTTTATTCTATAAATGGTGTGGAAAAGGTCTATGTTGAAGTTGAATGTGTGTTGGTTCCAAATTGGAATTTTGAAAAAAAAAATTGGGCATATTTGATGTGTAAACCCTTATGGTGTTCTTGAAATGTTTTTATAAATTTCTTAAAATATTTATTGGATTGTAGAGGTGGTGAAAATTATGCTTATAAAAGGTTTGGGTGTGCGTTTGTTTTATTTTAAAGAGGGTTTTGGGTTGTTTATTGGGAATGTTTTATAAAACCATTTTAATGGTTTATTAAACTATAAAAAAAAGTGAAAACATGTTTGGAGGATTAATTGGGGTGTGTATGATTCTAAAATAGAATCTAATTGTATGGCGTTTTAAGTCTTAAAATGGGCTTTGCATGCTAGTTGTTGTAAGTACTTAATGGTATATTCCCATTTGCACATTGCAAGTGTGTTTATAATTTAAATGGTGTGTGTGAGTGATGAAATGGGTTTTGAAACGTATTTCTGGTTGCGAAGGTGGTTTTTGTGTCGTTACTTACTAAATGAACTACATTTTTGAAAAATATGTAAGGTCGTTTGGCCATGTAAGGAAAAAGATGATGTTTAAAAATGTTTTGGAAATTATTTCTATGCCTTTTTAGTAAATGGTTAAATGTTGTAAATCTAAAGATCCATTTGGAATCTTAAAATAACTATTTGGAAAATCTCTCTTGAATTAGGTCCCCCGCCTAGTCGTTGATTGTGAGATGGTAGGGTCCTCTGTATATGACCTCCCTTGTATGTAGTTATCTTAGGGTAGGGGACTAACCATGAGGTGGTTGGGGTGGTGTCGGTTGTTATGGTGTATGTGGGTATATGTACGTGAATTTTTGTTTGAATGTTATGGAACACCCCCTTGTGAAACTTAAATGGGAACCTAGCATAGCAAATAGGTTTACTGAGAATGATTGTTGCACTAGTTTAGATTACGCACTATATAGTGGCACAAATAAGGGGTATTTTTTATTATTACTATGGGATTGGGCCCCTCAAACATGCCAAGTAGGGTAACGGTCGGGCGTTAGGGCACTATGAAGTCATTGAGTAGGGCATGCCTTCAAGATGAGTCACATGTATAGTATGTTCTAGTTCTCCTCCGAGTTCCTAGGATTTCACGTGTCTTCCTGCTGTGAGTACTATTAAAGTTGTTTCCCTCGTTATGTGGAACATTCTCTTTTCACATGGTTTTCGTATTTGTTGGAAAATTTTGGATGTGTGTTTACCTTAAAAATATTTCAATTATATGTTTCGGAAAAGAAAGCACAACTTCCTTTGTATCCTTCCTATTTTTGATTTTAAATTAAGAGGGAAATTGATCATGATTGTTTGATTTTTAAAATGTAAAATACTGAAAACCTAATTTCTATATTTTTTAGTTCAAACTTGTTGATCGATGTTTCCTCTATTTAAAGGGTGTTCATTTGTAATAGAATTATTTGGGCCTACCTACTGAGTTTTAATACTTGTGCCTATTGTCTTTTCTTGTTTTTAGTTTATCTTTTAGGTTCCAACTCAGGTTCAGATTGCCTTGGGTGATGTTTGTTTTCGGTATCAGAGAGTAACCCAGAAGGTTATGTGGAGTCTTAGTCTTGGACTGTTTAGTCATGTTTTGGTAATTATTTCCATTCCTATCATTTTTTTATCTTACTTTATTCTATATTATTTCTACGACTTGGTTTTATTTCATTGTGAAAAATTGTTCCCATTTGGACATTGTTAATACCTTGGTGCTTGTCACCAGCCCGAGAGGATTGGGAACGCATCTTGGGCCTTTCTGTGGATCAGCTCAGGTGACCAATTCATGGTCGACCCAAGTTGGTTCGTGACATCCTTCTTTCCCTTAATCTTTTTTGACTCATCCCATTTTTCACGGTGTTCATAAGTACTATTCTTTTCTTGGTTTCCCATGAAGTAATAGGACCTGGATAATTATTTATCTATCTTGATAGCACATAATACTACCTCTTCATATGATGATAAACTCTTAAAAACCAACAACCTTTCAATATTTTTCTTAATATCTTCAATGAAGTGGTCGATCATTCACTATATGTTTCATATATAATCTATAGAATATATGGAAAACCTTGTAAAGGTATCTTCATAATCCACAAGAGTCTCTTATTCCATTTTCATTAAGCTGAGAAACTATCTCTTCATCTCAATTTGTTGATCACAAGGGAATTATTTATAAAAGAATGTATCCTTAATAGTTATAAATTCTATCAGTTCAATTTCTTCTTCCTCCCTTGTATTCTAGATCAGAGACCACCACTGATTAACATAACCTTAGAGCTAATAGACCACATATGTAGCTTTTCGTTCTCGCTACATTACAAGTCTGTAAATATATTCTCCAGAGAATTAATCCATTTCTCAAAAATAATTGGATTAGTAGTCCTGATAAATGATGGGGGATTCTACAGTATAAAGGGATACATCATAGTAGATTCTCTCTATGGAATATTTTGTCCCATTTAGGCATGGTTATTTTTCATAACCTGACTAAGCTGCCCTAATATATCTATAACTTGCTCATTTCTAATACTAGCTACATTGACTTTATTATCAGGGAAACCTCTACATTTTCCATGAGTATTAAACCCATTATCCCTTTTAGGTTCCATTTCCAAAAAAATGGAATATATTGGATTAGATCATAAATTCATGGTGTATAATTACAAATATGGTATAACTCATAGCATAAATTTATGCACCATAAATCATAGAATCATAAAAATTGGTTACTTTGGGTAAAACTTTAATTTCATATCCTTCATAATTTTAGGTATAGAAAATGTGAATGAACCTAAGTGTATCCTCCGGGATTGTCAAACCAGGTGCGTAGTAAGGCTCATTTCTGTGTACCAGGTTACCCCAAGTCATGCCCAGAAAACCTTGTCAGATTTATTACTCCTAGGTACATCTGTTCCATAACCATATCCACTTGTAATATCTATAAAAAGATGTATTTCTAAGAATACCTACATAATCATTATCTTACCAAAATTATAGGACGTCTTTTCTATAAATATCTTCTATTTCTATATTAGGGTTTCACTTCCTAATCAATGTTTTCTAAATCTAGTTTATATGTTTTCTGTTAAACTTCCTCTGATAATAACTGTAATGCCCCGACCCCAAAAACCTGGAGCTGATGAATTATTTTATTAAATTAGAATTATTACAAGGAAAGAAATCTTGAAGGACCAATTAGTTTATCAGTTTTGGAAATCCATATTACATACATGATACCCATAATACATTGGGAAAAAAATAAATCATGCTACACAATAAACTAGAATAAAGTACATTTGTGAACTATTATTCAATGATTTCTTCTCCCTAACCAGAGGAAAGAAACATAATAAGTGTGAGATAAAATGCTCAATAAGGTTAACTAAAGTGGAATAAATAATGAATCAATAGGAATGAATTAACATGGAAAGTAAAATAACTGATAACACATGCCATTCAAATAACTAGATAAGGAAAATTTAATATGAAAAGGTAAGAAACAGATACACATTCCATTTAATCAATGAACAGAAATGACATGTATCCATAGATATGTCAACGAAAAATATCATGGATGAATAATAACTCAAATATCAATGAATGAAATGATTAATTATTGGACATCATGTCTTAGGCACAATATGACCTATGCTTTCAAGATCCATCCTCTAGACATTTTCAAACTACAAGTAGAAACCTATTTAATTTGGACAAATTAATCATCTCATAAGAAACTATCGATGCATTGAGGTTCTAAATAAATTTAGGGATTCACCCATCATTGCATGTACAAATAATTCCTTATATAAAATAATCAATTTTATCAACATATAATTTTCCTTATCAAAATTTTGTATTGAATAAAATATATGGATTTATCAATAATTCCCATGTTAATAAAATAACAGTCAAAGTAAGAATTGTATGTGAAATGATATACGATTTAGGAAATAATAATATCCATAATATAAAAATATGTATATTCAAGGAAATTTACAATGAAAAATGATTATAAAATGAAGTGAGATTGAAAATTTTATCATTAAGAACATTCTTGGGGAGAATAATCTTTAAACATTCCAAAGTGTCCCATACCACTTTGAAACATTTTAGTCATAATCTTCAGAATATATGTAATTAAATGAAACATATAATATCATGAGAATTATGGGATTCATTATATAATGTAAAAAATGTATTATATACACCAAATAAAAGTGAATTGACACATAATAACAAATAAGTCTCAATGGAATGTAAATTGAGAAGAAATTACCTTACCTTGTCCTTCCTTTTCATTGTTTGGTCTTTAGCCACATGTATAGTGGTTTAAAATATGTTAATAACTAATAATATAACTATAATAATTTTTATAATACCATATATTAACTTATTATAATATCTTATTACCTGTTTGTTAACAATACTTCATTATTTAAACTATTTTGGGTGTTAATTGCCCAGTTTTCTTAAGTGTATTTTGACTTGAGATTTATTTTTCAGATTAACTGGATAATGATTTAATAATATACATAATTTAAACCGTGACTACCCCAAGCCCGCCTTCCATAGGCCAGGGGCTGGCGACTAGCACCAAGGCGTAAATCCCGGTAAAAAGGGAAGGTATTGCCTTTGTAAAGTAAACAAACACTACAGAGAAAGCAAGTGGAAAGTAAACACTAAGCAAAAATAGAGTACAACTGAAAGTGCGGAAAATTAAATGGGCCAGTATACAAACCCAAACTGAAAGTAAAGTACAACTCGAAAGGGAAAACAGCAACTGAAAGGTAAAAGCCGCTACACCGAGCTGTCCACTGGAAATCCCAATTATCATATATATTCATTATATATGTTTTTGTATTGTTCTGTAATATTTGGAGATTATAAATTAAGTGCACCATTCATGGAGGTGGTAGGTTGTACTTAGGCATGAACACTACTTTCATTTCTTTGTTGTATTAAAAGAATGAAAAATAAATGATACATATGTATATTATAATTCCAGTATAATTTATATTTTATATATGTTACCTAGGTTTATTAATACCAACCTTTATATGTTCCATGTATGGCATGAACGAGTCATATCACTTTGAGTGGCGATAGTCCACACTTCCTCAAATGAAATTATCATATTTACACAAGATGGAAAGCATAAAATTTTGTAATAATTAAAAATTACAGAAATATAAATATATTATAAAAATCATATATATCATATATAAACATACTTTCCATCATAATGGACACTATGATAGGTGGTAAAGTAAAAATAAACAATCATTGTTTTGTGAGGTAGTAATTATCCATACATAGAAACATTATGTCTGTTGCCCATTAGATGGAGGTGTGCGTAAGTGTAGGTCAAATAATTTACGTAAAATTATACTAGTATATTTAGGATACTGTTATTGTTATATAATAATTTAATAAATATATTTTAGGGTGTGGAGAATGGAAATGAAACTAGAGAGCTTGAGAGAAGATGTTACCTCTTAATTAGGAAACTTCTTTTGGTTTGTACCAAAAAGATTCCTTGGAAGGATTTATGAAAAAATGGAGGCTTCAAGGTCAAGGGGAGGTATTTCAGGAAAATATATGTGTATATCTTGGCCGAACCTATGTGTTTTGAGAGGTGTTAGCAATGGGGATAGGTGGTGGCCTTTTATAATGGAGGAAAAGGACTCACTTGGTATTTTGAAAAGAAGTTAGGTGTACCCACGTTTTTACCTGAAAAAAGTCTTCAAAAACAAACCATACTGAATAATTTAAGTTTAATGGCTATGCCCTTAAGTTAATGGTTTAGTTATTTATTAAGATTAATTTTACCTTAATAGTTGTAATTAATTTTAATTACTTTTACTAATATTTTTCGTAAAAAACAATTTTTGTATTATTATAAATTATAAATTGTGATTATTAAAAATATGTAATCTATTTTTCCAAATTAAAATCACATAAGTGGAAGTAATTATTTTAAATGTAATCCAGCATATGGGGCAACAATGCGGGTTTTTAAGGTTCAAATGTCCAAAAGTTTTCAATTTTCTCACAATCAATTTCAAAGTGAAATTGATTCCAATGAAAAAATTTTCATTAATTGATAAAAATATTATCTAATTAAACTTTAAAACTAATTAAAAATATAATTTAACCTTATAAATAAATTATATTAAAAAGCAGTTGTGAACTAAAATTCAATATTTTTTACTATTCATTAAAAAATGATATGTTTCCAAAATGTATCAAAAAAATTACCCAAACCTAATTTTTATGTTTATATTTCAAATATGAATTTTATTTTGACATATTAAATAAATTAAAGTGTCAAAATTTATATTTAAAATGGGTTGACCATTAAAAGGTGGTAAAATTGCATTTATAAAAATATAGGTTTTTAAGTGTAATATTTGGTTCATTCTTGTCTTATGCTTATGAAATATATTATATGAACATAAAAAATATTATATTTAATATTTTATATATATATATATTACATTAATATCACCCATTAGTTTTTATTAATTAAATCTATTAGGGTAAAATAACTTTGTGAAAATAATAATATTTTCTTTTATATTCAATCAATTTTCATATTCATTTCTAATTAATTTATAACCAATGAATTAAATTTAAATTTGTATAAACCATATATTTTGATAAATAATCTTCCTCTTTTCATAACTACTAATTTATATGCAAGTATATATCTTATTATATTTAAAAATTTATCATTATTTGGTAAAAATCAGTCTTAATGTAATGTAATCTTTCTAAGAAAGTATCTCTTGTGTGTAGCGCAAGGTAACTCATTATCGTGTTCAGTACCAAATATGGAATATGTAAAATATATTAAAAATAGTAAATATATTTTAAATTATCAGGGTATTATTTTCCCTTTCATGCTTGGTTTCATGTGTCATGCACATTATCAAATATAAGCTTCTTAATTTAGAATTTTAGGGTGTTATAGTAACTTCCCTTTCATTTTATTTTCTAGATATGGTTTTATTAGTGGATCATTTTTTTACTAAGCTAAATTATGATTGCTCACCATCTAAGTAATTTATGCCTAATGAAATGTCTTGTTGAGACTTCACTAATTCTCGTTTGGCACATGTTATCTGGTAACAGTGTTATAAATTTGGTATGTTTTATCATGGAAGGAATAATTTATCAATCAATGGAATGCTAGATACTACAGAAGTGGTAATCAGGATATGAACACAAGTAAAATGAGTTTTATATAATTAAAAAGCATCTCTTTCAATAGTGTCTTGGTGACTAATCTACTAGGTATTTTTTTCTTATTAAATATTTTTAGGTTTAAAATTAAAAATTACAGAGAGATAAATAGTTAGAAACAATATAATACAAAAAATATTGTATAAATTTAAGTAATTTTTTGTGGTTCAAACATTGTAATGTAATTATTAAAGAATTATAAAAATATCCTTTATTGTGATAAAATAATTATCAGACACAACTATCATTTCTTCCAAATTTATAATTATTTTCAAGATGTTTATTTTTATCACCTAATTTACTCAATGTCTTCTTCCCTAGTGATAAAAATAAATTAGGAAACTAATTTTAGTGCAAAACAATTTAGTTAAATGAAACAAACCATTTATAATAATTCTTTATCGCCTATTTGTGCTACGATTGGTTAAAGTACCTTCGAATAAACTAATTATTAAATTATTCAAAAGTAATTTTTTGAAATTAATTTCAATAAAAACATAATTAAATAGAAAAATTATTAATTTAAAATTAATTAATTTGATAGTTAATCATTGAGGAAAAACAATAAATGGAATATGAATCAATTCATATTTGTTAGTTAACATCCCCATACAAATTAACACTAGTCTAAAATTGTGAAAAAAATGCATGCTATGCTAAAAATAATAATTCAAAAAAAATTGTGAAATTAAATTCTATCTATGTGAAGAAACTTGCTACACATAGTTCCCCAAAATATGAAATTGGACCCCCTATGTGCATCGTTGGCGTGCACGAAGAACCTACCCACTTTCTCAAAATCAACATACAAGGACTACTACTAACACTTTTATTAACACCAAACTACATATGTCCCTATTATCAACACTATAAAACCATTTATCATTGCTAAAAACCGACTAATGTTCTAAGTACCAAGAAACAAGGATCCCCTTTATCATCGCTAATAATGGACCGTTTTATTAGTGTTTTCTTAATAGTTATAATAGTTCAAAAAATTATTTTAATGGGAGAGAGATTCAGGAGAGGGTCAACCCCCTTTTTATTAGTGCTAGACCTCCCCCTACCACATCTATATGCACTCCTCTAGTCCTCTAACCCTTTATCAATTCTAAACAACAACTCCTTATCACACCCATGTGTTCCTTCACTTCGATTTGAACCTGAGGCTTCCGCCCTCACTCACCTATGCCTTTATCCCTTTTCTATGTTGTTTGGTAATTTTTATGATATATCTATTAATTTTTAAATATTTAGTTATCTTTTTTAACTTTATATTTATTGATATATTTATATAATTAATATAATTATTTTTAAATACAATTATAAAATATTTTTTGTGTGTTCATGTTTATAAATACATACATACATACATGAATACATATTTATACATATCTGTGTGTCTATAAATATAATTATACATATTTATATTTATTTACATATAATATATATTATTATTATTATACATATATTATAATATATTGATAAATATTTTTTTTGTTAACACATACACAACCAAATATTTATATATATATAAACACTATATATACATTTTATAGGCATATAAATATTAATATAGACACACACACAAAAATATTGTGAAATATATTATATATGTAAATATGGTAAAAAAATTATATATAAAATTATATTTTATGTGTAAATATATATAAATATATATGTGTGTGTGTGTGTGTTTAATTATAAATAACATAAAAATATGAAAGATTTTATAATTTTAATTTCATAATATCCATATGATTGTAATCCTTGAGAATAAATTGATCCTCCACTCAAAAAGATAAGAAGACCATCTAAAGTGAGGTGGAAATTCCATCAAATGTTCAAAAAAATAATGTACCCCCACATAAAAATCAGTTTTGGAGGTCATTTAGGCCATTTGTAGCCTAAAAAAACAATAATTTTGGATCCCCACTTCCTATGACTTAGATATGTTTTTAATATTTGAATTGATAGGAGGTGGAGCTCAAACAAACTCACTGATGAAAAGATATCATAGTTTAAAGTTTGAGACATGTTATCCACATATTTTAGGTCGTTTATTAATTTATTGAATTTTTATATCATCAATAATTTATTAAAATACTATTACTCAATAATAATTATAAAATTGTTAATTAATATTAATTTTTAATAATTTTATAAACCATTTTTCTCAAAATATCTTATTTATTTAATTTCATTGCATATTTAGTGTTATATAAATCAATATTTATAAAATATATTATATTTATATCCATATAGATATATTTATATATTAATATATTATTTTCAATGTTATATATTTTTTTATAAAATATATCTTTTATTAATGGTAAAAACAAGTGTTTTAACAATGATAAATTAATACTTTTATGAGATCTAAGAAAATCACTAATAAAGGTACCCTTTATCCTCTTAAAAAATAATTGATAAAGGGGTAATTTTATCAATTCTTTTTGTTAGCTTTAATATATTCACCCCTTTATTAGTGTTATTTATAGTGTTAATAAAGGGTAGCATTAAATAAACCAAGATTTATAGCAGTGATTGCAGCATAGGTACTATAGAGTGGTACTATATCTATAATACAATTCATCTCGACTGTGCTTTTGGTCCACATAAATGGGCCTTCATTCCATTACAGGCCACAAGGCCTTCAGGCCATGGAGTATATCAGGTTCGACTATACTAGAGCCACTACTATAGAATCAAATATAAATAGTGCTACTTTTTATCAGTGCTAGCTAAAAACATAGAAAAAGGTTAACCTACACTCTTGCAGATCTTACAATATTCAACGTTTACCTTTATTAACACAAAACAAAAGGCGTTGATAGAGTGTTGATGTTTATCTATGGTAGAAAAAAATCATTAATAAAGGTTAATTTTATCATTGCTAAAAATAGGGATGATAAAGGGGTACCCTTGGTTAGCAATTTTTGTAGTGCTGATAAAAGCCCACCCCCCCCCCCCCACCTTTATCACCATTTTTTATTACCACCAACAAAGGTCATAGTGATTAATTTAATTTATATATACATATTTATATATTTTTAAATTATATTTATATTAAAATAATTATAAATATGTATATATATATATATGTGAAAATATAATTTATAAATACGTTTTATATAACTTTAATAAACAATGAATCTTATTTTCATAATTTTTTATAAAAAAATATTAATTTAATGTTAGTTAATAAAAAATTTAATTGTATATTTATACAAATTAATTGTAAAATGTGTATAAAATTAATAAAAATATGATGTGTTAACATTTTATTTAAACAATTATATAATATATAAATGAATATATTTATTTAAATATGTGATTTATATTTGAATTTAAATAATAATATCTGTACTAAATAATTTAAAATTTATGTACATTTATTTGTGTGTATATGCATGTGTATATATGTCAATGCATGTGTGTGTGTGTATTTACGTATGTATGTATGTGTTGTATGTGTATTCATGTGTTGTGTTGTGTGTGTGTGTGTGTCATGTGTGTGTGTGTGATGATGTGTCCATGTATTATATGTATGTGTGAAAATGTAGATGTGCATATATGTGAATGTAAATGTACGTTTATGTATATACATATGTGTACGTGTACGTGTATATATAAATGTATATATATGTATATATGGGCATGTATGTGTATGTGTATGTGTATGTGTATGTGTATGTGTATGTGTATGTGGATGTGTATGTGTATGTGTATGTATATGTCTGTGTATTTGTATGTGTATGTGTATGTGTATGTGTATGTGTATGTGTATGTGTATGTGTATGTGTATGTGTATGTGTATGTGTATTTGTATGTGTATGTGTATGTGTATGTGTATGTGTATGTGTATGTGTATGTGTATGTGTATGTGTATGTGTATGTGTATGTGTATGTGTATGTGTATGTGTATGTGTATGTGTATGTGTATGTGTATGTGTATGTGTATGTGTATGTGTATGTGTATGTGTATGTGTATGTGTATGTTTATGTTTACGTTTATGTGTATGTTTATTTGTATGTGTATGTGTATGTATATGTGTATGTGTATGTGTATGTGTAAGTGTATGTGTATGTGTATGTGTATGTGTATGTGTATGTGTATGTGTATGTGTATGTGTATGTGTATGTGTATGTGTATGTGTATGTGTATGTCTGTATATATATGTGTGTACGTGTATGTATATGAATGTGTATATATGTATGTCTATTTTATGTATTCTTATATGTGTATGTGTATGTGTATGTGTATGTGTATGTGTATGTGTATGTGTATGTGTATGTGTATGTGTATGTGTATGTGTATGTGTATGTGTATGTCTATGTGTATGTGTATATGTATGTGTTTGTGTATCTGTATGTGTATGTGTATGTTTATGTGTATGTGTATGTGTATGTGTATGTGTATGTGTATGTGTATGTGTATGTGTATGTGTATGTGTATGTGTATGTGTATGTGTATGTGTATGTGTATGTGTATGTGTATGTGTATGTGTATGTGTATGTGTATGTGTATGTGTATGTGTATGTGTATGTGTATGTGTATGTGTATGTGTATGTGTATGTGTATGTGTATGTGTATGTGTATGTGTATGTGTATGTGTATGTGTATGTGTATGTGTATGTGTATGTGTATGTGTATGTGTATGTGTATGTGTATGTGTATGTGTATGTGTATGTGTATGTGTATGTGTATGTGTCTGTGTCTGTGTCTGTGTCTGTGTAGGTGTACGTGTACGTGTATGTGTATGTGTATGTGTATGTGTATGTGTATGTTTATGTGTCTGTGTTTGTGTCTGTGTGTGTGTGTTTATGTGCGCTTATGTGTATGTACGTGCACATGTATGTATATGCATATGTATGTGTGTATGTGTATGTGTATGTGTATGTGATTATGTAGTATGTGTTTGTATATATGCATATGTATAGATGTGTATGCATGTGCATGCATGAGTATGTAATAGTATGTATGTGTATCTGTGCATAGATGTATGTGTATGCATATGCATATTCATGTGTCTGAGTATCTATATATACATATACGTATGTGTATGTGTATGTATATACGTATACATGTATGTGCATTTATATGCGTGATTATGCGTACATAAGAGTGTATGTGTATGTGTATGTGTATGTGTATGTGTATGTGTATGTGTATGTGTATGTGTATGTGTATGTGTATGTGTATGTGTATGTGTATGTGTATGTGTATGTGTATGTGTATTTGTATGTGTATGTGTATGTGTATGTGTATGTGTATGTGTATGTATGGGTACATGTAGGACAATGCATATGTATGTGTCTACATGTATGTATGATTTTTGATTTAGTATTATTTATTCATTTTTAACATTTCTCCATTTTTAATATTTTATGATATTTATTATTTTTAATATTTATTCTTTTATAATATTTATTTATTTAATATTTTGTAATATATTCAATTTAAATAGTTATTTAAATATTTTTAAACATTTTTACTTGTAATTAAATAATAATTTTTTTGATAATTATTAAAAATTATAATGATTAATAATTAATTATAATTTCTATATACAATCAATACAGTACATAAATTGATAATTAGAAGCAATATTATAATTTGTTGGTTTGTTTTTACTTATTTTATATGTGTTTTCAATTCATATAATTAAGGTTATGAATTAACTTTTTTTTCAAAAAAAAATTACCATTTAATTAATTTTATTTATTCTCTTTAATTATTATCACATTAAAAATAATTTTTTTAATATTTTTAATTTTTTAATTATTAATTATTTTTTGTAATTTATTTACTTTATAAAATTTATACGTATTAGTTTACAAAGTTTAAATATTTTTAATATTCTTGTAATTTATATTATCAATATTTTTTCATTTTTAGTTATTATGTTTTAATATTTTTAATATGTTTCAAATATATATAATTGATTCCTATAAGACCATCTCAAACCCACGCCATTTTGGAGTCAAATTGAACCCCCAACATATGTAATCTCTAACACCAGTTTGGTTTTTGTGTAGTTAATTAGGTTATTAAATTTACTATATTTTTTTAATGTATGAAAAAATGTAGATATTGATTAACTAATTTTTCATATTTTTTTCTTAATTAATCAAATCATGTAATTATATTAATTTTAATTTATCCATTCCGAATATATCATTATGTATACAGTTTAATTTTTTTTAATTTATTTATTAAAATTTTTGTATTGTCAATGTAATTCTTTTTTATTAATTTTGTTATGTATATAATTAATACTATCTATTTATTCATTTTAATTAATTTTTTAGGTGTTTTTAATTCACGTAATTAATCTCCCAAATTAAATTTTTTTAAATATTTTTGTTATGTATTCAATTTTTTTATTCATTATTCAAATTATTCTCTTAAATATTATTTATTCATTTGTAATATTTATTGTTTTTTAATAATTTTAAAATTTATTCACTTTTAAATACTTATTTATACATAAATATTTAATAATTTTTAATATTATTAATATTTTTTTAACTAATATGATTAATATTTTTTCAATTTCATTTACTAATATGTAATTTTTTTTAAAATGTTTGAAATTTATATAATGAATTTTTTTAGATGAATTTTTTTAATATTCTCTTTATTTTTGTACATGTATACAATTAATGAAATTAATCATACCCATTATACATAATTATTTTCTATGTTATAATATTTTAAACATTTTTTTATTTTGAATTATTAATATACAATCAATTTTATTTATTATGTTGTAATATTGTTTAATGTTTGAAATCTATATAATTAATTTATTTAAATTAATTTTTTAATATTTTCATCATTTTTTGAACGTGTTTACAATTCATGTAATTAATCTCATGGATTCACATAGTAGATCGAAGTTCTAAATTTTAGACCAAAGAGGTGGAAAATTGAATGTAGTTAATGATTGGGATAACACTGTGTATTATAGATCATCTGATCTGATTACAAGTGTGAAAAATGATGAAGACTGTATCAAAGATATGCTTGCATATGTGAATGGTGATGAAGATCATATTATGGAAATGACAATGAAAGTTGAAGATGAACTTTTTGATTTATCAAAACTGTTTCAGGAGTTAAAGAGTTTTGCAAAGAATCCATTATGTACTGGTTGTACTAAATATGCAGCATTAGAAACCATACTGAAGGTATATAATATTGAAGCTAGAAATGAATTGTGTGAGATTTAATGAATTGGTTTCTCTATTTAATGTTATTCTCCCAGAAGATAATGAGCTTCCTATCTAAACATATGACGCAAAAAAGAATGATATGTTCAATGGGTACGATCTTTAAAAGAATACATGCATGTATAAATGGATGTATACTATTTTCCAAGGACAATAAATCACTTAAAAAATTCCCAATGTGTGGTTTGTCTCAGTACATGAAAGATGAATCAAGTCTTTCGAATGTTGTATGGTACTTTCCAATCATTCCATGGTTTAGGCATCAATATAGATGTGAGGAGACTACATGACAATTTATGTGGCATGTAGATACAATAAATAACAATGGGAAACTTTATCAACCAACAAACTATCCTCAGTTGAAGAAAAATTATTATGAGTATTCTGAATTTTGAAATGATCTGAGAAACCTTCATCTTGAAATATCTATAAATGAAGTGAATCCTTTTGGTTTTCAAAGAAACACTCATAGTATATGTCTAGTTATGTTGGTAAATTATAATTCTGTATCTTGGTTATGCATGAAGATAAAATAAATTATATTGTCTCAAATTATATCAAAACCAAAACAACCTGCTAATGATATTGATGTTTATTTGGTTCCATTGATCAATGATTTGAAATTAATGTGGGAGTATAGTCTTATATAGTATGTTGCATACAGAAATGAATATTTCACATTCAGATTCATGTTGTGGGGATAATAAATGATTTTCCTACTTATAGAAATTTTTCAAGATATATAATTAAAGAAACTCAAGGGTGTACCATTTGTGAACAAGGTACATGCTCAATTAGGTTTAAACATTCATCGAATACTTTATTTGTAGGACTTCACAGATTTCTACCCCAATGACATAAATATCTTTCTTGGATGACAACATTCTAAGGGAGTATAGAAAAAGGTTAAACATTATCATCGCTAACTGGTGATCAATAATTTGAGAAAGTAAAATATATGGAAATCTCTTTTAGTAAAACTTCCACTAGTAGAAAAATGGTCTTTAATGTCGGTTTTTTTTTAATTTTGACGTCGTTTTCTAACCGACATTGATGTCGCCGACGTAAAAAAAAATATGAATTTTTACGTCGGTTTTTGTAAACAGACGCCAAAAATGAATTTCATTTGTTTTTTATCATCGGTTTTGTAAAATACTGGTTCTAAAAAAACCAGCTGTATCATTTTGGGCGTCAGTTTCCATAAATACCGACGCCAAAAAGTTAAATAAATATTTTTGGCATCGGTTTTTAAAAAAAACCGACGCCATAAATGAAAAAAAATTTATTCTTGGTGTCTTTTTTTACAATAACCGAAACCAAAAAGTAACTTTTTTTTATTCTATGTTTTATATAATTTCCTAAGCTTCAATTTGACACGTCGTGGAGAAAAAATGGAGTTATGTATCAAAAGTTTTGGTCATTGGAAGTTGAACTTGTCAAAGTTTTGATTGATAAAACTCATTTCAAATAAAATATGATAAGCATGAATTAAAATCACATACCCCAAATAAAATAAAATAAACATAATATTTCAAACATATTTCAATGGTTTTAAGAGCTTCCATAAAAATGACACATTTTTTATCATCATATCACTTTTATTTAAGGTATAACTCTTACGATAATAATAATGGTGATCGATAATTAAATTTACACCACATATAGTAAATCTTATCTGAATATTCTATATTTTTAACTCGATAATAAGAATAAATAATATTTATAAGAAATCTAATTGAGTTGTTTATAAATGAAGAAACATAATAAAAAAAATTATTAGAATAGGTACCGTGTTCAAATTAATGATTCAAGCAACGTAGAAAACTTGATTTAATCGAAGAGGTTGAAAATGTTGAATGAAGGAGAAAACAAATTTATATATAGTAAACAAAAATATTTTCGATAGTGATGTGTAAAAATGAAGGTGGTAATTTAAAAAGTTAAATGCGCGTTGTGAAAAAAATTGAAATTCTGATCCCGTGTATTGGTGAATACTCTTTCGCGTCCGTTTTGTTTGAAACCGACACAAAAGAGGATTTCATTGGTCTTTTGGCATCAGTTTTGTAGAAAAATGACGCCAAAAATGACAATAGATGTCATTTTTGGCATCACTTTTTAAATAAACCAATTCTAAAATGTGAAAAAAATTTGTCTTTGGTTTTTAAACAAACTGACGTTAAAATTAAAAAAAATACTCTTTGTGTCGGTTTTCCTAAAATCCGATGCCAAAAACTAAAAAAAATGTTTTGGCATCGGTTTTTAAAAAAACTGACGTGAAAAATAACAAAAATATTTTTGGCATCAGTTTTTATGAAAATCGATGCCAAAATAGGAAATAAAATTACAATGTTTTAGATAATATATTAAGATTAGATTTGACTACTCATGGAGCTAAAACAGAGTTACTGATTAAAAGTTATGGTCTTTGAAAGTTGGACTTCTTTAAGACTTCTCTTAGAGAATATAAACTTATGACATCCATAACATTTAATACGTAACTCCATTTTTTCTCCAAGACTAGTCAAATAAAATATTATGAAATAATCTAAAACATAGTAAAAACTCCAATTATTAGGATCAGTTTTTGTAAAAACCAATTCTAAAAATATTTTGGCATCTGTTTTTAGAAAAAACGATGCCCAAAGTAATTTTTTTTTATTCATCAGTTTTCAAAAAAACCGATGCCAAAAAGTCTCCACAAACTCATTTGACATTGGATTATAAGAAACCTACATCAAATTGATGATGTTAAAAACCATTTTTCTACTATTTTCCATTGAAAATCATAATGAATACCAGTTGGAAAATTAAATCAATTTTTTGAATTACCATACAGTAGTTGTTTTATGTCTTTCAGGTGGAAAAAATGTATGTGATAACATCATTGTCATGTCACAAAATGCACCCATAAAAATAAATGATGAAATTGAGGCTACGTTAAACATGATTTATATAAGGCCCCAGCCTTAAACCTTACTTAAAATTGAATTAAATGAATAATTCACATTGAGTATCTTTTCAGGTTTAGAGTTTTAGAGAATTAGGACATAACTATTACATCTCAAAAGATTACAAAGTAGTCTCTTCTACTAAATTTCCATAAAATAAAAACTCTTAAAAATAAACAAGTCTAGTTTCATGTTTTAGGTAACATGACTTTCCCTTGATCCCATCCTTGACCCTATTCCACGCTAAGTCCTGTGAAAAACATTTCAAAAACTTGGGATGAGCATAAAAACTCAGTAAGGGATACACAAAAAAACTGTTAGTTTATCAAAACAAAAAGTAAACCATGTATACTTTATCAAGGTAATACTTTTCACCTTTATGAAGTAGTAAAAACTCTTCACTAAATAAAATATCATTACTTACCTTTTTGTAACCAAAGGATTACCATAAAACTCATATAAAGAACACATAACATATATAAAGGTAACTTGGGACATAAACATACTTAAGTGGAATAACCATACGGTCGACTCCCACACATATCACTTAATGGAATAGCCATACGGCCAATTTCCATACATACTAAATGGAATAGCCATACGGCCGACTTCCATACCCAATGCATTGGAGGTTATATCGTAACCACCCGTCCTGGTATTCACGGCACCACCCGTCATATGGTTTATAACGTAACCACCCGTTAAAATGTCCAAGTACCATAATAAAATCATAAAACATAAAACCAATACAAAGGAATGATAACATTTCCACATTTCAATCATAATATAATCCTTTATCAAAACCATTTTCAATACCAAAATACATAAAAGAGTATATGGTATTTATTTTATTTTAAAAACATTGTGGCTTGTTGAGGAAGCCAAAGACCAAATAATACTCGCGGTGGCGGAAAAGGTCGTTGTCACCGCGTACGTTAAAAGAAACATTCCTTTTTGTCGTTTTGTAAAACGATTCGTAGAAAAAGATTCCTTTTTTATAAAAGTAAAAGTCAAAGGGGTTTATACACCGTATAAAAGAAAGTTGTGTATAAAACGAAATATGCCTCAATGAAAGGAGATTGAGACGAAGTCCCTTACAAAGACGGTATCCTTGGTTTAAGGATAAATCAATTACATAATTATGTGTGACAAACGAATAAACCAAATATAAGTGGATATTAAGTGTAAAATAATCAAAGTTCATTCACACATATTCAATGGACGACATATTCAATAAATACGTGTCGAACCCAAAGAAATCAAAATTGGGTTAAGAAGTTCCCTTGACAGCCTAACGGCGTCACATCAAAATGAGTTGATGAGAGATAAAAAGTGTATCTCATCACTTGGACATAAAATTTACATCAATAAGGATATATGAGAAAAAATCCCAACATAATAATATGTAAATTAAAAGACCCAACAAAAGAAGTCTTTTAAAAAAAAGGAGGGTGAAAGGTTCCCTTACCGACTTGGGTATCTTTCGAAACATACGACCCGTGAAAGAAGGAAAATACATCATTGATTTAAATACTAATAAATGAAGGAATATTACACAATGTGTAAAATAATGGTCAGTACATACACCACTCAAAGGAAATTGTGGCAAATGTAGCATAAATCTCATGGGAATAAAAGTGAGATGAAAAATCCCTTACGAAAACTTGGCAGCCTAACGGCGCCACTTAAAACTTCCAAAAATGGATTGATGAGATAAAATAGGGTATCTCATCACATTAAAACAAAATTTACAGCAATAGGAATATGAAATAACATCCCCCATCATAAAAAATAGGAGCTTAAAAGAAGTGACATAAAGGGGAGTACTTAAAAAGAAAGAGAGAGGTTAGATCTCTTACGAAAATTCGGCAGCCTAACGGCGCCACTCAAAACTTCCAAAAAGGATTGATGAGAGAGAATAGGGTCTCTCATCACATGAACATAAAAATTACAGTAAGTTTAATATATAATAACATCCCAATAACAATAAAGATGATCTTTAGAGGGAATGACATAAAAGAGTGTACTTAAAAAGAAAGAGAGGAGTAAGATCCCTTACCTCAGGTCCGACTTGACTCGATCATTATTTAATCTCCTGAATAATAAACTTTAGTTAATTTATACTTCCTTAAGAACCTTTTTCAAGTTCATTATTCCTTTTATATCACTTATTACCTTGTCATAAACATTATGTAATCATTTAAGTTAATAATATTTGTTTTGCTGATATTTGGTTCTTAAGTCGAAAGTGGACTTCTTACAATTACATGTTGTTCGTGTGGCCAAATGTTTATTATATCCAGAATTGTATTAATGATGTAGATATCATATATTTCATATATATCCTGTACATTCATGCATTTATAACATTACATAATCATTTAGAGGTAAGAAATGAAATGCACCGTTCATGGAGATGGTAAGCCGTACATACGCATGAACGCTACTTTCATTTCTATTTCGTATTTTATAGAATGGAATAATAATGATATAAAGGTATATTATAATTACAGTATAATATCATATATAATATCATAGTTCCATCCTTTATACGTCCCACATATGGTATTTAACGAATCAAATCACTTTGAGGGGGCGGTAGTCCGCACTTCCTTAAATGAAGATATCGCGTTTACCCATAATGGAAACCATAAAGGTATGCCCAAAATGAAAAAAAAACAGAAGCTTAAGGAAAACATAAACATATTATATATCATATATAAAAATAGTGACATCATAATGGCCACCTTTGAAGGTGTTAAATGAGTATTGAACAATCATCGTTTCGGGAGGTAGAATTTCGCCATCCACGGAAACTGTATGTTCTTTAACCATTTGATGTAGTTGTGTGAGAGTGTAGCTCGAATAAATCTTATAACAACATCCTAGTATATTTAAGATACTGTTTTTGTTACAAAAGAAGTAAATAAAAAGAGTTTATGGGGTTGGAGAAGCAAAATAAAACAAATGAACATGAGGGAATGAATTACCTTTAAAAGTGTATCTCTTTTTGATTTGAGCCTAAAGGCTTCCTTTGAAAGGATTCTGCCCAAAGGTAATCCTCTAGGATGAGTAGAGGGATGTGGAGAGATTAAATGGTCAGGGGTTGGCCGAGACAAAGACTTGAGGAGTGTGTGAAATGAGGTAGAGGTGGGGGCCTTTTATAAGAGGAGAGGAGGGGCACTTTTAGAAAGTAAAGAAATATTACTTTATTTGAAAATGTGTTTCGGTTTTAAAAGGTCCCACATTGATATAATTCGTGGATAAGGTGATAAGGGTTCAAAATCCACCCATCCAATAAGTTTTGGACATGTGTAGTTCGTATATTTTACATTATCTTTCCATTTTATTTAAATCGTCAAATAATGATGTCATCGCTGCATCATTATTATGTCATAAATAATTTAATTTATTTAATGTCTAAAAATTATAAAAAAAATTACTATGATGTAGGAAATCGTTTTATCTTTCCAATTAATATTTATAATAAAAAATCTGACTTGTATAACCCCATTAAAAAATTGTTTTAGTAAAACATATCATGTTTGTGCCATTTTTTTACATTAACATTAAATAAAAGGTATTTATGTCATTTTCCAACCAAAGTGGCTCCATGGGGTCCCCAAGTTGACCCATGGCTTGTCTTGTTCTGCCATGACACATCCAATAAGGGTAGGACATGTGTCAAGGTATTTTCATTTTATTATAATATCATTTTTGCCTTAAATTGCACTAATTACCTCTAATCGCGATTAAAAACTTAATAAGTTACTATTCACCATAAAAAATATTTTTATCTCATTGAACCACATTTTACTTCTTAATTACAACCATGTATGTCGTATTTTTGAAATTCAAAACACAGAAGTGGTAAAATTTCATTTAAACGAAAAATCAGTTTAATATAAATACCACTTAGTGGTTTCACTATTCATCAAAAATTGAAGTTTTTCAGAAAAATACCAAAAATTCACCCTAAGCTATATTTGATATTCCGAATTCAAAAATGAAGTCCATTTTACAAAATTCAAAACATATAAGTTTCATTAATTAATTTAATAATTAATTCCCGATGTCAGAGCAAAAAGCGTGTTTTTATGAAACAATAAGTATCAAAAGATTGACACTAGTTTAAGTCCGATTTCAAAGTGAAATTAATTCCAACGACCACTATTGGATTTAATGGTAAAAATATTTTCTAATTTCACTTTAAAACCAATTAAAAATATAATCTAATCATATATATAAATTAGATTAAAAAGAGGTTTTGAATTAAAAACAACATTTTACACTATTCATTAAAAAAATGAACTTTATCGGAAAAATACCAAAAATTTACACAAAGTAAAATTTGATGTCCCGATTCTAAAGA
Source organism: Viscum album (assembly GCA_963277665.1). Taxonomy (NCBI): domain Eukaryota; kingdom Viridiplantae; phylum Streptophyta; class Magnoliopsida; order Santalales; family Viscaceae; genus Viscum; species Viscum album. Next base: position 1,934,878,112 of record OY728152.1, read on the forward strand.
AGAGTTTTATTTGGTCCAAAAGAATTTATAAGAGTTATCAAAACTATTTTTAATGACAGTTCGCCATCAAAAGGCGATAAGTGAACCTTTAGTGAAAATTAGGGTATAAAAGCCTAAAATTGAATTCTTTCCGTATTTTAAGCCTTTGGATAAATGTAAAAACATTTAAAAAACATATATAATCATATTTTTGTTATTTCTATCCATTCCCGCCAATACAACGTCTACATGTTAACTACCATTTAAAATAATATTATTTTATTATTAGAGTGCAACGTAAGATTCCCAAGAAACTCGTTGTTGCATGTTGGGTACGCTATCAAGCATAGCATCCCCTTTAAAGTAATATTAATATTTGATTCACAAATATGGATAAATATAAATATGTCATATTCTTTATTTACCTGGGGTGTTACATCCTTCCCCCCTTTTGGGAATTGCGTCCTCGCAATTTTAAAATTGGGCTTGGAAACATCCTTGAAAGTCCCACATCGGAGAAGAGTCGGTAAAAAAATCACTTTAAAATAAAGAAAGATAAGTAAAAAGGTCACCCAAGTTAACCCATACTAGGATTCCAAGTATGAAAACATGGACATGGAGGAGAAAACATAGGGTCATGTTCTGATGGAGATTGATAGAAAACATGTTTAGGATAAAGTTAACCACGAGAAAATCACAAACTTGTGATGGGTTAAACGGTATTCGATTCCCCAGTAGGAAAAGTTAATAGACAAAATTTTTGTTTTAAGTTACTTTTTATTGAGGAATTTATTCATAAGGAAACATAATCACTTATCATGTTGACTCTCAACTTTTATTAGATTCCTTACACAAACTCATATTTTCTCCAAAAGGCGAGTATTTAGGAAGACTTGTTCACATTAAAAGTACTATAATCAACTTCTAGAGAATTACCTAACCCAAAAAAGAGAACTACATACTTCCCAGGTCTTTAGACTTTAACCAAAACCAAAACCCAAAAGATTAGTACCAGATCAGATAACCCAGAAAAGGATAACCCATTAGAAAGAAAATCTATTCTTAATCTCCAAAATTTGTCCAACAAAACCCAAAGTTCAACGAGGACCATCTGATAAGCAATTTGTCCATAAAATTACTCAATGTAAACCAATCTAAGATTGAAACCCAAACATTTGAAGGATTTAGTCACATAGTCTTCCAAGTTAAATCGTAACATTTATCTCCAAACAAAATCAGTTTCTCTTAAAGTCTCGCATTGAAAAGTAATTATCCTAATCACATATCCTCCATGATAGGTTAATCATTTTCATAAATAACCCAAAATCAACTTACTCTTAAAAAAAAGAATCAGTCAAACTAACCAGGGACTTCACGTAGTCCAGTGGTAGGCGATAAATACCAGTCACACTTTGGTTGTGGGTTCGATTCCCGCAGCTTTGTCCGACGCGACGGGTAGTCACACGGTCTACGTGTTGTCCTTTTTCCAAAACTATATAATTCTCAAATAATTCCCCAAAAAGGGATAAAATCTTCAAAAATAACCATAACATAATTTAACCTCAATTTTATCTCATGCCTTTCACTTCAATCATAACATATAGTAACCCATAATTACCTCAAAAGTAAGGATCATATAAACCCAAATGGTTCTTTATAACTATGTCCACAAAAGAAAAGATAACTATTACTTGAATAAAATTTGCCTATATTAAACATCAGGGTTACACATAATATAAAAAGTCTTCTAATGTAACCCCATCGTCAAAAGAGACTTAATACTCTTAAGAATTTCACCATAACTCTTGAAGCCCTTATATGTTGACATCTTACTCATTCAACATTATTCATGATCCATTATCCATTCCTTTCCAACTTATTCCGAAATACATCTTTCTTACAAACAAAATCATGAATCATATCCTAAGATTCCAAAATAGGAAAACAATAGTCATGAAATAGTACATACCTTTGATTGGTCATTGTCAGTTTCTTCATCCTCAATCGGAATGGCATTGGGTATTGGTAAACGAATATTGGTACGCTCTTGGTGACCCCATTCACGAAACTTCTTCATAGGACATGTGTTTGCATAATGACCATGCACACCACATTTAAAACATTCAATTGATCCCTCAGAAAGAACTTTTTTCCCTTTCCTCGAGACAACTGGATGCTTCCTTTTTCCATGGCAGGTTCTTGCTTTATGACCTTCATTTCCACATCTATAGCATATTTCTGTCCCTTTGAAACATTTTCCTAGGTGTTTCTTTCCACATATTTGACACATAGGTTTTTGAACACACTTACCTTTATGATTATTACCTGTACTTCCGTAGGGATTTGTTTCTTGCATATATGATTCCTTAGAGAAATCTCCAAGGTTTAGGTGGTCAATCATAACTCCAGATAGTTTGTTGAGGATAAACACAAGATTTCTCATTACAGCTCCCAAATCATTCAGTCGCTCGCTCAGAAAACTGTCACAGTTTCCTTCACATCCACCGTTACCTTGGTGCTTGCTAGATCTAGCCATTTACTAAAACTAAAAAGGGTCAGTGTGAGTATAACAACAAAACCATCATGTACTAATGAGGAAGATAAAAACTAATATATTCTTAATCATTCACTTTATCTAAAACTAGGACTCTGTCTGAAATCCTAACCATTATGGTAATGTCACTTATGCTTAAAGAATACCCTAACCTCTAAAGTTATCTAAACCGACCTTTGATACCAACTATAAGGCCCCAGCCTTAAACCTTAATTAAAATTTAATTAAATGAATAATTCACATTGAGGATCTTTTCAGTTTTAGAGTTTTAGAGAATTAGGACATAACTATTACATCTCAAAAGATTACAAAGTAGTCTCTTCTACTAAATTTCCATAAAATAAAAAATCTTAAAAAGAAAAAAGTCTAGTTTCATGTTTTAGGTAGCATGACTTTCCCTTGATCCCATCCTTGACCCTATTCCACACTAAGTCCTATGAAAAACATTTCAAAAACTTGGGATGAGCATAAAAACTCAGTAAGGGATACACAAAAAAACTGTTAGTTTATCAAAACAAAAAGTAAACCATGTATACTTTATCAAGGTAATACTTTTCACCTTTATGAAGTAGTAAAAACTCTTCACTAAATAAAATATAGTTACTTACCTTTTTGTAACCAAAGGATTACCATGAAACCAATATAAAGAACACATAACATATATAAAGGTAACTTGGGACATAAACATACTTAAGTGGAATAACCATACGGTCGACTCCCACACATATCACTTAATGGAATAGCCATACGGACAATTTCCATACATACTAAATGGAATAGCCATACGGCCGACTTCCATACCCAATGAATTGGAGGTTATAACGTAACCACCCGTCCTGGTATTCACGGCACCACCCGTCATATGGTTTATAACGTAACCACCCGTTAAAATGTCCAAGTACCATAATAAAATCATAAAACATAAAACCAATATAAAGGAATGATAACATTTCCACATTTCAATCATAATAGAAACCTTTATCAAAACCATTTTCAATACCAAAATACATAAAAGAGTATATGGTATTTATTTTATTTTAAAAACATTATGGCTTGTTGAGGAAGCCAAAGACCAAATAATACTCGCGGCGGTGGAAAAGGTCGTTGTCACCGCGTACGTTAAAAGAAACATTCCTTTTTGTCGTTTTGTAAAACGCTTCGTAGAAAAAGATTCCTTTTGTATAAAAGTAAAAGTCAAAGGGGTTTATACACCATATAAAAGAAAGTTGTGTATAAAACGAAATATGCCTCAATGAAAGGAGATTGAGACGAAGTCCCTTACAAAGACGGTATCCTTGGTTTAAGGATAAATCAATTACATAATTATGTGTGACAAACGAATACACAAAATATAAGTGGATATTAAGTGTAAAATAATCAAAGGTAATTTACACATATTCAAAGTATGACATATTCAATAACTACGTGTCGAACCCAAAGAAATCAAAATTGGGTTAAGAAGTTCCCTTGACAGCCTAACGGCGTCACATCAAAATGAGTTGATGAGAGATAAAAAGTGTATCTCATCACTTGGACATAAACTTTACATCAATAAGGATATATGAGAAAAAATCCCAACATAATAATATGTAAATTAAAATACCCAACAAAAGAAGTCTTTTAAAAAAAAGGAGGGTGAAAGGTTCCCTTACCGACTTGGGTATCTTTCAAAACATACGACCCGTGAAAGAAGGAAAATACATCATTGATGTAAATACTCATAAATGAAGGAATATCACACAATGAGTAAAATAATGGTCAGTACATACACCACTCAAAGGAAATTGTGGCAAATGTATCATAAATCTCAAGGGAATAAAAGTGAGATGAAAAATCACTTACGAAAACTCGGCAGCCTAACGGTGCCACTTAAAACTTCCAAAAATGGATTGATGAGATCAAATAGGGTATCTCATCACATTACAAAAAAATTTACATCAAGAGGAATATTAAATAACATCCCCCATCATAACAAATAGGAGCTTAAAAGAAGTGACATAAAGGGGAGTACTTAAAAAGAAAGAGAGAGGTTAGATCTCTTACGAAAATTCAGCAGCCTAACGGCGCCACTCAAAACATCCAAAAAGGATTGATGAGAGAGAATAGGGTCTCTCATCACATGAACATAAAAATTACAGTAAGTGTAATATATAATAACATACCAATAACAAGAAAGATAATCTTTAGAGGGAATGACATAAAAGAGTGTACTTAAAAAGAAAGAGAGGAGTAAGATCCCTTACCTCGGGTCCGACTTGACTCGATCGTTCTTTAATCTCCTGAATAATAAACTTGAGTTAATTTATACTTCCTTAAGAACCTTTTTCAAGTTCATTATTCCTTTAATATCACTTATTACCATGTCATAAACATTATGTAATCATTTAAGTTAATAATATTTGTTTTGCCGATATTTGGTTCTTAAGTCGAAAGTGGACTTCTTACAATTACATGTTGTTCGTGTGGCCAAATGTTTATTATATCCAGAATTGTATTCATGATTTAGATATCATATATTTCATATATATCCAGTACATGCATGCATTTATAACATTACATAATCATTTAGAGGTAAGAAATGAAATGCAGCGTTCATGGAGATGGTAAGCCGTACGTACGCATGAATGCTACTTTCATTTCTATTTCGTATTTTATAGAATGGAATAATAATGATATAAAGGTATACTATAATTACAGTATAATATCATATATAATATCATAGTTCCGTCCTTTATACGTCCCACATATGGTATTTAACGAATCAAATCACTTTGAGGGGGCGGTAGTCCGCACTTCCTTAAATGAAGATATCGCGTTTACCCATAATGGAAACCATAAAGGTATGCCCAATTTGAAAAAAAAACAGAAGCTTAAGGAAAACATAAACATATTATATATCATATATAAAAATATTTACATCATAATGGCCACCTTTGAAGGTGTTAAATGAGTATTGAACAATCATCGTTTCGGGAGGTAGAATTTCGCCATCCACGGAAACCGTATGTTCTTTAACCATTTGATGTAGTTGTGTGAGAGTGTAGCTCAAATAAATCTTATAACAACATCCTAGTATATTCAATATACTTGTGTTGTGACAAAAGAAGTAAATTAAAAGAGTTTAGGGGGTTGGAGAAGCAAAATAAAACAAATGAACATGAGGGAATGAATTACCTTTAAAAGTGTATCTCCTTTTGATTTGAGCCTAAAGGATTCTTTTGAAAGGATTTTTCCCAAAGGGAATCCTCTAGGATGAGTAGAGGGATGTGGAGAGAGTAAATGGGTAGGGTTTGGACGAGCCAAAGGCTTTAGGAGTGTGTTAAATGAGGTAGAGGTGGGGGCCTTTTATAAGAGGAGAGGAGGGGCACTTTTGGAAAGTAAAGAAATATTACTTTATTTGAAAATGTGTTTCGGTTTTAAAAGGTCCCACATTGTTATAATTCGTGGCTAAGGTGATAAGGGTTCTAAATCCACCCATCCAATAAGTTTTGGACATGTTTAGTTCATAGATTTTACATTATATTTCCATTTTATTTAAATCGTCAAATAATGATGTCATCGCTACATCATTATTATGTCATAAATAATTTAATTTATTTAATGTCTAAAAATTATACAAAAATTACTATGATGTATGAAATATTTTTATCTTTCCAATGAATATTTATAATAAAAAATCTGACTTGTATAACCCCATTAAAAAATTGGTTTAGTAAAACATATCATGTTTGTGCCATTTTTTTACATTAACATTAAATAAAAGGTATTTATGTCATTTTCCAACCAAAGTGGCTCCATGGGGTCCCCAAGTTGACCCATGGCTTTTCTTGGTCGTCCATGACACATCCAATAAGGGTAGGACATGTGTAAATGTATTTTCATTTTATTATAATATCATTTTTGCCTTAAATTGCACTAATTACCTCTAATCGCGATTAAAAACTTAATAAGTTACTATTCACCAAAAAAATATTTTTATCTCATTGAACCACATTTTACTTCTTAATGACAACCATTTATGTCGGATTTTTGAAATTCAAAACACAGAAGTGGTAAAATTTCATTTAAACGAAAAATCAGTTTAATATAAGCACCACTTAGTGGTTTCACTATTCATCAAAAATTGAAGTTTTTCAGAAAAATACCAAAAATTCACCCTAAGCTATATTTGATATTCCGAATTCAAAAATGAAGTCCATTTTACAAAATTCAAAACATATAAGTTGAATTAATTAATTTAATAATTAATTCCCGCTCTCAGAGCAAAAAGCGTGTTTTTATGAAACAATAAGTATCAAAAGATTGACACTAGTTTAAGTCCGATATCAAAGTGAAATTAATTCCAACGACCACTATTGGATTTAATGGTAAAAATATTTTATAATTTCACTTTAAAACCAATTCAAAAGATAATCTAATCTTATAAATAAATTAGATTAAAAAGAGGTTTTGAATTAAAAACAACATTTTACACTATTCATTAAAAAAATGAACTTTATCGGAAAAATACCAAAAATTTACACAAAGTAAAATTTGATGTCCCGATTCTAAAGAAGAGTTTTATTTGGTCCAAAAGAATTTATAAGAGTTATCAAAACTATTTTTAATGACAGTTCGCCATCAAAAGGCGATAAGTGAACCTTTAGTGAAAATTAGGGAATAAAAGCCTAAAATTGAATTCTTTCCGTATTTTAAGCCTTTGGATAATTGTAAAAACATTTAAAAAACATATATAATCATATTTTTGTTATTTCTATCCATTCCCGCCAATACAACGTCTACATGTTAACTACCATTTAAAATAATATTATTTTATTATTAGAGTGCAACGTAAGATTCCCAAGAAACTCGTTGTTGCGTATTGGGTACGCCATCGAGCATAGCATCCCCTTTAAAGTAATATTAATATTTGATTCACAAATATGGATAAATATAAAGATGTCATATTCTTTATTTACCTGGGGTGTTACAATTTATATGGGGATGCAGGAAGAATTGGCACCAGTGAAAGGTGAATGGAATACTTTTCTATCTCTAGTTACTTAAACTCTTTCCAAGAAAAAGATATCTCATTTGTGAAACTTCTTGAATTATGTAAATATTATTCAGGGGTATTCATCAAATATCAATAATATTGTTTCAATGAATGATTTAAAGTTAAATGTAATTAAATCACATTATTTTCATGTTTCCATGGAATATCTAATTCTCGTATCTTTACATTTAATTTTTTCCTAATAATTTCTTTTACACATTAACCTTGATCAGTTTCCTTTTCAATGTTTTAAGTAGTAATTTAATAGACCTGAATAAATTTCAATCTGTGAAAAGGTAAATTGCTATCATATTATATGAATTAGAGATCTTCTTCGTATTATAATTCTTTGATATGATGGTTCACTTGATTCTTCACTTTGTTAAAGATATTAAGTTATGTGGTCTTATATATTATATATGTATGTTCTCAATTGAATGATATATAATGATTTTGAAAGGGAATGTCAAAAATCATAGCTTTCCAGAAGTTGTTATTGTGGATAAATATATTTATAAAAAATCCATTGAATTATTTACCGACTACCTGTGTGATGTGGAAATAATTGTCCTAATAAAATCTCATCATATAGGGTGGCTTGTGGGTGAATTAATTTTTAGAATATATGTTTTCAAAGTTACCATTACAGAGCAAGAGCAGGCTCACCTTTTCATTTTTCATAATAGTTCAATGTTTGTTCCATTTTTTAAGACTATCAATATAATTCTTATGAATTTTAAACCATCATGGGATGAAATATGGATATCAAATACACATAATAGATAGTTTATATGATGGTTTTGTGACCATATTTTTAACCAGTATACTATAAATAAAAATTCAATTTTAGAACAACTTCAATGGAAAGCCAAAGGATGAATTGTGGAAGTATTATCATAGAATGGTTATGTAATTAATGGTTATATGTTCAATATAAAGAAACATGATAAACATGGTACCATGAAAACTAGTGGAGTTACACTTGGGGTTGAAGTGATTCATGTATCTGTTATGAAGGATAGAAATAAAATATATGTTCACATGTGAAACTTTGGCATCATTGAACAAATATAGAAGTCAGATTATGCAATATTCCTATTGATGATTTTTCAATGCACGTGGTTTGATAACATGACTGTAGTGAAAATCAATGAATAGATATTCATGAAAGAGATTAGTTAATAATAATTAAAAATAATTAGTAAATAATAATTAATAATTATAAATGAAAATTTTTTAACTAACAAAATAAAATTAATAATTTGTAATTAATTAATAATAATTGAGAAAAAAATTAATTCATTAATTATAATTAATTGTAATAAGTGATTATTTAATAATAATTAGTAGCTAATTTTTTAAAATTAATGAATTTTTATTAATAAATTATATAACAATAATTGTTAATTATTAGTAATAATTTATTTTAATATGTTATAATTAGCAGTAATTACCAAAACGGTGTGAATCATGGGATAAAACCATGATCCGGAAATTTATTAATGAAAGAAGCATAAAGTACATGAGGATATGGACTGTTGAAAGCATATTCAGACCACCGTCAAAGAACAAAACAAACTGAGATGCAGCTAAAAGTAAAGAAATCATCTTGTGGATCAGCCGCCGCCCCTCCCTCTCGGATGACAACCCCTATTTCATGTCTTTTAATTTTACCATGTATTCTCATCATCAACATGGGGATCATAGAAGTCATCTGTTGGGATGGGATCCTCAAGAGTTTGAGGCACCTACCTTATAACTAGACTTGGGACCTCAGATTAGTCCTTTATATATGTCTTGTTCCTTTCCTTTCCAGTATCAACACCTGAGGATTTCTCTACATCATGGAAATATACATGATCATTTCCAAATTATTCATATAAGACCTCCTTACTATTGGTTCTATTTAATATTTCAAGAAAACTATTATATCCAGCAACAGTTTTATCCTTCATAATACATCATTTGCCACAAACATTTTCCATTTCTTGGTTCATTCCAATAGTTATGGAGGGTTCTCCATCCAATGTGTTAGACACTAGGGCATTAAGTATAAAATATGATTGACCATTATTGTCACATTTCTTAAAACAAGCCTTATATTTTCCAGGATTGAGCTAAGAATATGAAAGAGTGGACATCTCAATAGGATTCTTCCCTTTCCTAGAAGAGGTGTATATGTACTGGTCATCTCGACCCTCCAAAGAGTCTAAAAATTCAGATGTATCCTCTAAATATGGCTTAGAAGTTTCATTCACAATAGTGTCCTTACCGATGGATGAATGGGTGGGACCCAATTGGTTAGGATAATTAGACTGGTCATCCTCAAAAATATCATTATTTTGACCTATTAGATCTCCTTCTCCATTCACCTTATTGCTCAGGTCTTTTTCTAAGATATGAGTAGGCGTCTACTCACCATCCTCCAATTGAGTATCATTATATTGACCCTTAATTCCATGATCCAAACTACCCTATTGTCTTTCATTGGGATCCTTATTAGCAGAACCCTTGTACTAATCATGCCTGCAAAGATTGGTGGAGTGACCTTTCACCCCACATGAGTTTCAAACAAGTCTTCTTATGTATAGGTATGTTTAATGTTATGGAAACCCATACAGAAAATCAAGCACTTTTTCATAATCAATCATTAGATCAAACAAAAAATCATCAGCTGAATGAACCGTTGTTTTTATCAGAGGAGAAGATAGGACAACCTCCATAAGAAATTGATAAAAATGTCCATATCTTTCTTTTTCCATATCCATTTCCATAATAATTGGAACACCAATATTTAAGGAAATTTCCTATAATATATGAGGGTGCCATAGAAACCATCTCAAACCATGAATTCATAACTAAATTTGAGTGAGAGAGTTTTTCACATTTAAAGGATTAAAGTATGGTTAATATTCCTATATTCTGAGGAATATGGGATTTAGGTTCTCATGACCAAACCCCCATGCCTTGGATTTCATAGTTTCACTTCGAAAGGCAATACGAAAAAAATCCCTTTTCTTAATGATGTAATCTTCCAACCCTCAAACCCCCATATTTCAAGAAGTATTTTCTTAAAATCAAATAGACTATATCGATTCTCTTTCTCTTTAAATGATAAATGGAAAATGATAGGATTCTTATAATCCCTGACCTTTTCTACGATGATGCCTTAACTGGATTAAAAAAAATAAGTTTAACACATCTTTGTGATCTTTTGGGATGCAGATCTAAGATCCCCTGTATATCATCAAAAGATAGTTGATTCTTCACAAATTTATCATTATGCAGGGAACTTGGAACAAAGGTATCGGTTGTTGATCGAGGGGAATTAACTTCATTGGAGACTTTTGTAGGCATATGCATCAATGACCAAGATGCCCTAACTATAGCCTAAGCATAGGAAACTCTTACCCTTTACAAATCTCTAAAAGAATCAACATTATTCAATCCCATCATCTTCAATATTCTTTTTTTATGAAATATGGATTCAAAATTAGGTGGCACCAAATTTCTATGACTAATACAACAATACAAGTGTTGTAGAAAATTTGTAGTGGGTACTATATCATTGTAACCATAATAGTACTTTAGTATGTACTATAGTGTTGTACTTTAGGATCAATACTCTTCATCTTGAATGGGGATTTGGATCACATAAATTTCCCTTTGATCCATTGGTCCTTCAGGCCATTACGGGCCTCTTGGTCATAGGGGCTTTGGGCCATTAAGTTGACTTTGTTTGACTATACTGGAGAAACATCATGATGATGGATCAGATGAGTAGCAGTCAACTAAAAGAGAAAAACATAATCATGGTTGATGAAGGGTTATGGTGACCACGTCTGTAGCCTATGCATCTCATTATAGGTCACTTCAAGCTGATAACTACATGAGGTTGTGAGCTTGGTGAAGATTCTATGAATGTTCCAAGGAGGGGTTATTTTTGTGAAGCTGAGTCTAATAATCTTGTAAAGGATTTTTCCTCTCGACATGGGTGACATGAAATTCTAAGGCCTTTGTGTCACGATCCCCTCCCCACAATGTGTACCCCTCCTGGGTAGTAAATGTGAGAAAAGAGATAATGACCCCTGAGTCGTGCCTCCAGAAGGCCCCAGGTTGGCGACTAGCACTGAGGGTATAGTAAACACAGATATGGGAGGAATTACCCTCAAATATAATGATCTTGTTGTATTGATGAATCAAATTGATAATAGTTTAATGTTTATTTATATTATAGGGTAGACCCTAGGTTGTCTCTCAAGGAGCGTTGATGGGTTTAGAGCATATATTTTTAATAAGAAGAACTAAAGGATGTGGGTGGTTTTGAAAATAACGTTAAGAAAATAACTTAATTTAAAGAGTTTATTAGTTTAAAAACCAAGTTGATTTTAGAAAAATATGAGATAAAGGGTTCATTGTAAGTTCAATACACACCTTTCAAGTTCATTTTCCATGGATATTAATTAGGGTTTTATGTAAGTCTTGGGTTGAAATTAATTAGAATCCCGATTACTTTCCAAGATTTTATATCAAAGCACATTGAGTCAAACCTTAACATAAAAATCTTATAGCTAAGGTCCAGATCTCAAGCATGGTATAATAACTTCAAAATAAAATTTAAATCTTAAATAAATGGGGAATAAAAGGGTTATTGTGTTGTCCAATCGAAACAACACAAGTCACTCACTCAAGACTTCACACCAACTTGTTAAAAGTAAAGAGAATTTCATTCGGTTAAATAAAAGTAAGATAATTTTAATGAAATGTTTTCAAACCCAAAATACATAAAACTAGTATTATTATATGTTCTATAACTCCCTTTATAAGATGTGTATCTCCCTCACAACAAACACCCATTGTTTAGCCCAACATCAAGAGGAGGAGGAAGGTCGGGTGGAACTCCTTCTTCATCCTTGATCCCCCTATGAGGATATGGGCCTCTAGAACTTATAAGATGATGAGGATAATTATTTAGTACTCTAAAATAGAATATATTGTCTCCCAGTTCAAACTTAAAAATGAGTTTCCCATGGTGCCTTTTTATAGGTAAAATGGGACATGGTTTTGAGCACTCTTTTTTTGAGATACCACTTGTGTCTCAGTTTTGAACTAGTATAAAGCCATATTATGACATGGTAAAAGGATAAGAGTTGTTGGAAGGACTATTTAATATCTCCATATCAAATTAGGTGGACATTAGAAAACGTTATTGGGAGATATGGTCAAAATACTGAACTAAACTTTTGAATTCGTGAAGATTCTATCTTCTGGATAGAATGGTTCGGATGGCCCACCAGATGGACGAATTGGGATTCGGTTACTTGAGATAAGTTGTATCCCATAAAGTTCTGGAGAGTACCACAAAGTTTCATCCCATTTAGAGGAACATAATTCTCTTAATGCTTAAAATAGTGTACGGATTTCCATGGGATGCCATGCAGTTTGGCCCATTTCCTTCTGGATCATCTCTAAGGCCTCCAAATCACCTCCTCCTATGATGAATTCATCAAAACAAGTAACATATTCTTTTTTAAAATTGATAAAAACAAAATAAATTAATAAAAAATTAAGTTAAATTTATTATTATTTCTATAATTTTCAATACAAAAGATTTTTATTACAATGGTGAAAGGGTGAAAATGAAACAGTGAATTGTGGTGTGATGACACCCCCACACCTAAACATTAACACTCCTAGAAAAGTATTATATACTAACCAAGTATCATTACTAGATAAAATGTTGGAAAAGTTCCAAGATTCTTCTAAAATAAAATTCATCATGTCTCGTTTTATGAAATCAAATTTCCTATCATTTTTCTTCTCTCACATTCAAATTTTTTAAACATCATTTGTTCACCCATGTAACATGTCGAAACCTACATCACTTAAAAAAAATTCCTCTTCACTCAAGGAACATATGAAAGTGGAGTTATTCTCTTTTCCCAGAGTTCATGTGATTTTACCATATTCTTGCTAAGATTCTATGTTCTCTACTGGAAGAAACTAGTGTACTACTCAAGAGGACTTCCAATAGGTTGTTCTGAGGTTCAAGGGTTGGTTGAATTTAATGTATAACAAAATCTGAGGTATAAGAGGAGTGTTTAATCTCTTAAATACAAAACATTTCAAAATTCAGAAAGTGTATACGATGAATATACACACTCATCTCCTCATAAAGTGTATCACTTCAAACTCATTATCCCCTTTGTCTATTTGTGTGGGTCACAACTGATCAGTGAATAATAATGAATAAACTTCCTCTTTTCTCCATTAGTTTTTTTTTCTTTTTGTTCTGTTTTTTTTTTCAATGTACAGAACTATTTTCATTTTTTTACAATTTTCATTATAAATAAAGAGGGAAAATTTGTAAAACAATGATACAATATGTCTTGTGAACCCAATTCCCATGGAAAATGTAGGCACCCTTTCTATCAACCCATAACAATGATTCATTCCTAATAATTCCCATGGAAACACCCTCTCCCCCACATTTACTGAAAGTAAAAAAATAATTTACATAAGATATGGGTATTTAGGGATAAATAATCTTGTAATGTGGCTACCTAATAGGCATTTCATGGTCTTTAAGTCTTAAAAAGGGTAAAATGTCAAGGTGACCAAAAATAGAAATCAATTGTACAAATGGATTTTCAATGAACGATGGCCTCTATCATGAATGTAGAAAATTTGAATCTTATGGCTTCAAATATAATAAAGGAAAGTTTTGGTTTCTCTACAAGACCTAAGACTCTCAATAAAGTGATCAAAAGGAAGAATATGCAATAAATGTCTTAGAATGTCTCTCAACTAAGGGATTGAAATATTGGTTAGTGGTAATGAAGCATGGGTTTCAAAAATCCATTAAACCTATTAATGATTTGAAAATATAAATTATAGAAAAATATTCCATATCAACATTCATTTGAAAAACATTTTTTCCAAAAACAATGGAATTTTCCACACAATCGACACAAGAATGGAAAATTATTTGGAATTATTTTAAAGTTGGAATCTTTTTCCAGGATAAAATTAACATTCTTACCCAAAAGTGAGGGATAAAAAATAGGGAAAGTGAAAATGCTATTCAACAAGAGAGAAAATAAGTAAAAATGATGAAAATTCCTGACTAACCCAGGAATGTACTCATCCCCCCACATCTAGAACATGCAATTTCCTCGCTGTAAAAAAAATGTGGGAAGGAAGGATAAAACCTGATGGGTGTCATTCATAGGTCTCTTATTGAACATGGATTTTCTCTATCAGGGACTCTATAATGGCTTCATAAAAGTGCTTCAACCACTTCCCATTGATAGTGAATTTTTTCTTGGTTTCTTCATTTTGAACCTGAATAACACCAAACGGAGAGACATTAGTAATAGTGTATGGTCCAAACCATTGGGAACGAAGCATACCGAGATGTAATTTGATCCTTTTATTGTGGAGGAGGACCTTATTCCCAATTTTGAACTAATAATGAAGGATAAGGTGGTCATGGGAAGTTTTGGTTTGCTTCTTATAAATCCTGGAGTTCTCATATTCTCTACACATTGCCTCCATCCCCTATGTCTGTAACTTCCTCTGAGAACCTACACTAGAAAGGTTAGAATTGCATTGTTTAATGTCCTAGTAATCCTGGTACTCAATCTCAATAGGGAGGTGACAACTCTTTCAAAAAACAAGCCTATAAGGTGACATTCCAATTGGTCTTTTAAAAGCTGTACGGTAAGACCATAATGAATCATCAAGTCTAAAACTCCAATCTTTCCTATTGGGTTGAACTGTTTTTTCAATAATTTGTTTTACCTATCTATTTGACACCTCGGATTGTGAATTTTTCTATGGTTGATATGCAGTAGAAACTCGATGACTGACCCCATACCGACGCAAAAGTGATTTCATGTTTGGTTGCAAAAATGATAACCCTATTCACTAATGATGATCCTAGGTAAGCCAAACCTATAGAAAATTTGGGTTCTTAGAAATTCTACAACTATTTTGGAATCATCTATCATTTTATCTCATTCCACTACCCATTTTTACACATAATCAACTTCTATAAAAATGTACAAGTTTCCAAAGGAATTGGGAAATGGCCCCATAAATTCAATGCCCAAAACATAAAAAATGTCATGAAAGATCAATGGTTTTTGTGGCATTTCATTTCTCTTAGATACATTGCTCATTATTTGAAAACGAGGACAATATTTAAAAAAATCATGGGCATCCCAAAAAATTGTTGGTCAAAAGAGACCAGAATCATGGACTTTGCGAGCAGTCTGTTGGGGACCAAAGTGGCCCCCACAAGCAAGAGTGTGGTAGAATCTACGGAAAGACAAAAACTCTCTATCAAGAACACAATGACTAAGGACTTGATCACTACATGTGCGCCAGAGGTAGGTTTCATCCCAAATGTACCAATGAGACTCATGTTTTAGATGATTGGATTGGTTTTTTTTAAAATCAATAGGAATTCAAGATGCTATCAAATAATTTAAAATTTCGGCATACCAAGGAATAATATCTTTCACTTGGTACAATTTATCATCTAGAAACATTCCATTTATGGTAATATAGGGGGATGATTCAATGTTTGAGTATGGGTGGATCCTACTGATATGGCCAGCCACCACATTATCTTCCCCTTTTTTATCTCTAATTTCTAAATTAAATTCTAAAAGGAGGATCATCCAATGAATGAGATGTGGTTTGGCTTCCGATTTCTTAAGGAGATACCATATGGTTGTATGGTCTAAGAACATAATGACTTTAAACCCCAAAGGGTATGACCTAAATTTTTCCAAGGAAAACATGATGGAATGACATTATTTTTCAGTTATGGTGTATTTTACTTGGGAAGGGTCTAGTGTGCATGAGGTGTAAGTTATGACATGTGGAGCTCGGTCGACCCTTTGTGACACGACTGCCCCAACTGCATAGTTAGAGGCGTTACACATGAGCTCAAATGGTAAATCCCATATAAGTGGTTGGATTAATGAGGGTGACATGAGAATCTATTTTAACTTATTAAAATATTCCTCATATTTTTTATCAAAAACAATTTCCTTTTATTTTTGGATCAATCAGTAGAGGGGGAGTGCAATTTTACTAAATTCACGAATGAAATGATGATAAAATCCAACCTGACCTAGGAAATACCACACATCCCATACATTTTTAGGGAATGTAAAGGAAGAAATGACATCCACTTTTGATTTATCTATTTGAATACCATCCCCAGAAATGACATGCCCCAAAACGACACCTTGTCACACCATGAAATGGAATTTATCATAATTTAATATGATATTATTTTTAATATAGTGAATTTGTACTAAACCTAAACTACTAAAACATTTATCAAAAGAGGATTCATACACATTTAAATCATCCATGAAAACTTCCATGCAATTATCCAGGTAATCTGAAAAAATACTAACCATACATCACTGGAAAGTACCTAGAGCATTGCAGAGAACAAATGGTATCCTTCTATAGGAAAATGTTCCAATGGGGAAAGTGAAGGTTTTATTTTCATGATCCTATAGGGAAATATGGATCTAAAAGTATCCATAATACCCATCAAGAAAATAGTAATGAGACTTCCCCATTATCCTCTCTAGTATTTGGTCAATGAATGGTATTGGGAAATTCTCCTTCCTAGTGTGTTGGTTTAGTCGGATATAGTCTATGTATAAATGAAAACTATTCTATATACAAGTTGTAACCAATTAATTATTTTAATTTTTGATTACTATAAGAGTGGTTTTTTTAGTAACTACTTGAACGGGACTGAATCATTGGCTATCAGAGATGGGTTAAATGATTCAAACAGCCAATAATGTTTTTACTTAATTTTTAAATATATCTAAGAGGTTTGGGTTTAGTCAATGTTATGCCTACCTCATTGGGTTAACCTCATCATTTAACAAAATATGATGTGTAAAAACTGATGAGATAATACTAGGAACCTCTGCAAGTGTCCATCCCAATGCTTGTTTATCCTCCTTCAAAAGTTCAATTAGTCACAATTCATTCTTAGGAGGGAGTGAACTAGAAATTATGATTGGTGTCTTGTTTCCATTCTCAAGATATGAATATTTTAAATTTGGAGGCAGTTGTTTTAGTTCTAATTTAGGTGGATTTTGGATTGATGGGAGTCTGTGTGAAAGTGATTGGTCACTAATCTCATTGAACTTCTCAATGATATCATCCTCAGATGAGGAATGAGCTTTTACAAACTTATCAGTATCATAGATGGTCATCAGATCCTCAGTGTTAAAGAAATTATCAATTAATAAAAATGTGTGATACTTTTCTAGACCACTAAAAAAATCAATCCATTCTTAATTACAAATAATTTCAATCAAGGAAGAAAAATCAGAAAGGGGATCAGGGGAATGAAAAAAGTGCTTTTAGGGGAAGGGAGTACATCAATTAAATTTACCAATAGAGAGGAATGTTCTTCTGAGGGGTGAGCATGGCATCAAGGATGTTGAAATGGACTATGTCCCCACCAAATTCCATAGATAATATACCATTATGGACATTAATTATGGTTTTTGCAGTTTTCAATAATGGTCTCCCCAATATAATGGGGTCGTGTCCATTCATCATCTCATCTTTCATTTTTATCACATAAAAAACAGAAGGAAAAAATTAAAATTTTCACCATCACAAAAACATCCTCTAACACACTAAAAGGGGGTGTTTTACTTTGATTTTATATCTGAATGACTATTCCAGTGGGCTTTAGTTCACTGACCTGCAAAGAAGAGTAAATGGATTGAGGAATCACATAAATATAGGGACCCAAATAAAGCATAGAAATAGAAAAATAATACTCCTCTATGGTGTATAGAATTGATATTGTTCTAGGATCATCTCACTTGGTGGGAAGTGATGTCTCTATCAATGCTGAGACGTTCCTCCCTATTCTCACCTTCTCATCACCTCGAAGTCTCCTCTAGTGTGTACACATATCCTTCAGAAACTTGTCATATCTTGGAATTTTCTTGATGGCATTAATCAAAGGGATGTTCACCAGCACTTTTTTTGAAAATTTTCAAGAATTTTTTATCAACTTCAGTTTCCTTTTTTTTTCTTGTTTGGGTGGACCTTTTGGGAAATGTAAGAGTAATGGATGGGATAGGTGACTCATCAATAGACACACTATTTCCTTGGGAAGGGCTTCTCTCAGGACAAGGATTTTCTTCTCTTGAATCATTTTTAGCTATTTGGATGGTGGTTTCCTCAGGAGTGGATTAATATAATAGAGGTTTCATTTGGGTTTTAAGTTGTTTCCCACCCCTAAGGGTGATGGTACTAATATTTCCCTCCTTAGGGTTAAATACTAGTTGAGAGGGTAATTTACCTGACCCATGACTTTGAATTTCCCCTAAAGAGTTAGCTAGTTGTCCTAATTGGGTTTTTAGGTCTTGTATGTCTATTTGGGTAGTTTTTTGGATTGGATATTTTTTGCAGCAATTTTTTCATTATATCTTCTAGGATAGGCTTTGGTTTTGGAGGAGGTGGTTGGAATGTCCTTTGTGGTGGTTGGGTATTTCTAGGTGGTGGTGGTGGATGACTACTCTGCCCTGGTTAGTTCCATTTTTGTTGAGGTTGTTTTGAATACCCCCTTCCTATAAGCATGTTTTTCTTCCACCCATGGTTATATGTATTGTATGGTTATTTCCTAAAGGGTTGGTTATAAGGGCGACCTAGAAATATTTCCTCACAAATCTCAGAAGTTTCTCTCAATTGAAGACATTAGTCAGAGTAGTGGGTATTAGAAGAACATATACCATAATGGATAGGAGGAGGATATTGGTATTTCTCTCGGGAAAGAGAAAGTTGTCAAAGAAGGGTACTTACCTCTTTGAACTTCATGTCCACCTTCTTCTCGAATTCGTTACTTTTCAACTCATGGCCACCTCGAATGGGTACACTAGACCTTGAACTGAATTGTTGAGTAATATGTGTCATGTTCTCAATTAAGGTTCCTGCAATAATTGGGGTCTTATCTACTAGATCACCACCTACAGCAACATCAATCATATTTCGATCAATAGGGATTAATCCTTTATAAAAATACTGAATTAAAATCTGATCACTTATCTGCTGGTGTGGTCAACTTGAACATAACCTTTTAAATATTTCCCAATATTCATTAAGTGTTTCCCCTTGATATTTTCTTATACCACATATTTCTTTCCTTATTTTTTCAATTTGAGATATTGGGAAATATTTTTCACGAAAAAGGTGTTCATGTCCACCCAGCCTTTTATTGGGGAATTAAGATAATATAACCAATATTTTGTGGTGTATTTTAACGAAGAAGGAAATTACCTAAGCTTTACTTATTCTTTATCCACATTTTCAGGTTTTAATTTAGAACACATGGTATGAAATTCTTTTCTGTGTTTTTGTGGATCTTATCCTGTGAGCCCATGAAATCTTGGAAATAAGTAAATTAGACCGGATTTTAGTTCAACGTTGGGTGCCTCACCATGTATTTGAATATATGTGGGTTGGATATCAACATCATGAGAGGTTAGTTATTTTAATGTCCGGTTATTTTCAATCATGTTATACTCATTAATTTCATGTTCTAATTTGGTTCTAGAAGAAGAGGGATTTTGAAAAGTCTCAAGTTGCGGTGTGTCCTCCTTCAAAGGGTTGTCTTGTGCATCTCGAGGTCTCTGACGTAAGATCCTCTCTAGTTTGGGATCGAAAGGTGGTAAATTTCATGGAGTATAATGCATAATGCACAAAACCTACACAATAAATAAATTAGAACACAAAAATATACGTAAAGGTATAAGATAAAACAAATAAATATTCACAAAATTTACAAAAATCTTATAAAAAACATGCCCTAAAAACCAAATCACTCCTCCGTAATAGAACCAAAATTTAGTCATGTTGTCATAAAAAATCAAATTTATAATGGTTTAAAGTTTATTTATAATCTAGGGAAGACCCTAGGTTGTCTCTGAATGAGATTTTATGGGTTTAGAGAATGTATTTTTAATAAGAAGAACAAAAAGAGGTGGGTGGTTTTGAAAAAATCTTTAAGAAAATAACTTAATTTAAAGAGTTTATTAGTTTAAAAACCAAGTGGATTTTAAAATATATGAGATAAAGGGTTAATTGTGAGTTAAAAACAAACCATTAAAGTTCATTTTTCTTGGATATTAATTGAGGATGACTGTGTGTATTTGGTTGAAATTAATTGGAATCTCGATTACTTTCCAAGATTTTATATCAAAGAACATTGACCCAAAACATAACATAAAATTCGTAAAAATAAGGTCCATATCTCATGAATGATATAAAAATTTAAAAATAAAATTGAAATCAAAAATAAGTGGGGAAGAAAAGGGTTTGTATGTTGTCCAATTGGAAGAACACAAGTCATGCACTCAAGACTTCACACTGATCGGTTAAAAGTAAAGAGCATTTCATATGGTTAAATAAAAAAAAGATAAATCAAAGTAAGATACTTCTTAATGAAATGTTTTCAAACCCAAAATACCTCAAACCATTATTATTAAATTTTTTGAAACTCCCTTTACAATATGTGTATCTCCCTCACAACGAACACCCACTAATTAGCCCAATATCGAGAGGAGGTGGAAGGTCGGGTGGAACTCCTTCTTCATCCTTGATACCCCTATGAGTATAGAGGCCTCCAAAACATATAGTATTATGAGGAGAATCCTATAGAACTCCAAAATGGTAGAGTTTGACTCCTGGTTCGAACTTGAAAATGAGGTGCCCATGGTGCCTTTTTTATATCCAAAATAGGACATGGTTTTGAGAAACCTGTTTTTGAGATACCACTTGTGTCCTAGTTTTGGACTAGTATAAATCTATATCACGACTTGGAAAAAAGGGAAGAGTTGTTTCAAGTAATATTTAATATCTCCATGTAAAATTAGGTAGCCATTAGACATCTGGATTGAGAGATATGGTCAAAAGACCGAACTAAGCTTTTGAATTCGGGAAGATTCTGTCCCCTGGACAGAATGGTTCAGATGGGAAACCATATAGATGAATTGGGATTTCATTCCTTGAGATAAGTTGTATCCAATGAATATTTAGAGAGGAACACAAATTTTAAGCCCATTTGGAGTCACATAATTCTTTTAATGTTAAAAATAGTGGACAGATGTCCATGGGATGCCATGTAGTTTGGGCCATTTCCTTCTAGATCAGCACTAGGGCCTCAAAGTCACCTCCTCCTACAATGAACTCATAAAAAAGTAACATTTCCCTTTTTAACAATGATAAACACAAAATAAAATAATAAAACATGAAGTTAAATTTGTTATTATTTCTATAATTTTCAATACAAAACAATTTTAGCATAATGGTGTAAGGGTGAAAATGAAACAGTGAATCGCGGTGCGATCAAAGAACACATGTGAAAGAGAGAGATAAGATTGACACAAAGAAACTCCTCCTCAGACAAAAAAAGTAAAATAAACCCATGTGAACACATGTAATTTCATTCAAAGACTACTATAACTAAAAGAAAAAAAAACTATAAGTACCAAAAGAAAGTAAAACGGAAGCGACCACGAAGCCCAAACAACTCCTGCAACCTCAAGCTAGTATTAACCAGCATAACCTCCAACCTTCTACAAGAGATGTGAAAAATATTTTATATAATTTATGGTGAGTATAACTGTATACTCAGTAGGATCCTCCCTAGATCTTCTTGTGAAAAATTAAATAAAGCATGCTAAAGCATAGTGAACAACAAGTGAAATTAACTCATAACCTAAATAGGTATACTATATTCCCAGCCTCACCATGTCTACTCTCTCCAATTATTACACAAAAGAGTATATAATATAATAAATAATGTCAAGGGTAAACCACTACCACTTCCCCACTAGTTTTCCACTTTTCCACAACGTTTCACATTTTGAGAATCTCTCTCCAAAAAGGCTAGCTGGAAGGCACCTGGGCGTAGAACCACAACATGTACCTCGTGCAACTCATCACCACAACCACACACAAAAAAGTAACTAGGTAGTTCTTGGGAGCCACCACATCTCTCATAACATGTATCATACGCCAGGTATTATACCTCAATCCATTACATCCCATACACCGAGTAAGGATCCTTAATCCATCACAGCCTAAACATGTTACACCTATAGTAATCCTTAAGAAACTATATCTAGAATATATGTGTGTGAAATAACCAAAAGTCTTTACAGCCCTCTACACACATATATAGGAAAAAATAACCATTCTGCATATCAGCACAAGTAACTACCAAGTGAAGAGAGTGGGGCCAAAGGGGGTAGTCATACATCCATCCTCCTACTAGGATGTTAGGGAAAACATGACCCACCCCCCCCCCCCACCCCCCCGGGCTCAGAATCCTCATGTTATCATTTTCCCTAACTGATAGGGTGGAGTAGCATATAGAAACACAAAAATTACAAGATATGACAAAGATTACTACCATACTGTGGGAAAAACCTAGTCTTAGACTCAACTACAGCTAACAACCCTTGGACTCTCGGTTTCCATTACTAATACTAGATATCCTATAAGCACACAACCATTAAAATAGATATATTAAGTTACTTTTTCCCTTTTAATTAGTTTCAATTTTCATTAATTAATTATTTAACCATTAATTATCCATTATCAGTTCCACATTACATCTCATTAGCATCAAAACAAAGTTCAACACCCTCCAGGCATAAAAAAATTGAGTCCACAACTTCTAGAAGTCACAACCTCAGCATTGCATCCCAGAAAACTTCAATCACATGAGTTAAACAATTATTCATTCACTTAACAACATTACCAATTTCCATATTTCCATATTTCCAGGTATTCTAGGAAAAATCTTAAGCTACCAAACACAAGGGGCTCAAAAAGGTGATTAGGTGAACTACATGTCAAGTCTTTGACACCTATAGTTGGAGCGTAGACTCATCCATCATCGAGAATCTAAACATGGAAAGAACATGGTATACCCCACACGTATTTCCATATTTTGGAATGAGGGTATGTAAGACCATATTCCTCAACAATTGGGGTAATTAAATCAAATAAAGAAACAAAAAAATCAATAGCAACCACTTTCACATCAACAGGTAAGACCATATTCAACCTATTCCATCATCCCTGGTGTCCTACCCGACACCCACATACATAAATCGATGCATCTCGCCACTCTAGGCGTCAACTGTTACAACAACCATTGGGTATCTCTACCCTCTCAACCACAAGTATCATATCCAAATCACATCACAAGCAGCATGAACAAACATAACAACGGGCTCTTAGCCCCAAATTAAGGCATTTATCCTTCACAGACAATAAGCTCTACTGGATACAATGCATAGGCACTCAGCCATTACAATAAATTAGGAAACTCAGGCCCTCCACAGTATTGAATTTATAATACAACTAATTCTTATTCTATCTTTAATTAACTGATTCAATTAAACATACATAGTTGCATCCATTTGATTATCATCGAATCACAACAAAAACAACAAAAACTGACTTCATTAACAAGCCTCTTTATTTCTTTAGTCAATAAATTTACAAATAATATCATCTTTAAATTCTTTACCAATTTCCCTTAATAATGACATGTTAAACCAACAATGAATAGATACGGCACTATCTAGTAAATCAAGAGGCAATAACATTGCTAATCAATTGATACCAATTCATTAATATGGTTCAAATAATTATTATTTCAATTTCATTGTGATCCAGTGGCTAAATCATGTTAAATCTAATACTTCACATAAATAAAATAGATAATCCATGATTCCCCCACCTCAAAAGGTTTCTGACGTTCTTTACATGAGAATAGACCAACACAATAGATCATGATCACCACTCCTTCAATGAATGCATCCACCCGAGGATGCTGTAACACTACTACATCATCCAACACCCAATAAATATCCATTAGAAACATGGATATCACATGACATAACATGGCAAGGATAACAGGAGTAAATATATCAAGGAACCTAGAAGGTGGTGGTTGAACATACCTTATATCAAAGATGGATCAAAACTTCCTGGTTACACCAAAACAGGGGTGCACATACAGTATGAAAAACTCCAAGGGGAACAGGATCCAAGGATTACTATTCGATCGCATTACTCCTATGGGAAGAAATCTATGGGGTATCCTGTACCAAGGAAAATAAGAAGGAATAACAATGAGAAATATATCTCAGCCTTTTGAAAATATAAATAGCGCAACGGTTTAGATATGGTTTAGATTTTCCATTAAAAGAGGATCTGTCAAGACTATGTGGTTTGACTAAGTAAAGGAATCCAGAAACATAGGAATATTAATATAGGAGTTATGGGATTTTAATCAGACTTAAATCCTTTAAAAAGGATTTGAATGTGTTTTGTGTCAAAGATAACGTCAAATGGGAGAAACTGTTGCAAGCTTGAAACATTGTACACCCATAGATAGTTGGAAACACTGTAGAACCTACCAATTGATTACCTACCAAACCAAAAAAAATGTAGAACCTACCAATAGATGGCCTATCAATAGTTATAAACACTATAGAAACTACCGATAGATGACTTACTGATAGCTGGAAACATTGTAGCACCAACCGATAGATGACCTACCAATATATGGAAACATTGTAACACCTGTCAATAGATGACCTACTAGAAACTAGAAACATTGTAGAACCTATCGATATATGACCTATCGACATAGGAAAATAGTGTAGAACTTATCGATAGTTGGAAACACTATATAACCTACCGATAGATGACTTACCAATATCTGGAAACACTGTTCATGGAACTGGAATTTTTGTAAAGTGTCGGGAATAAGTCACCTTGACCTACCATTACATGGCAAGCACCATATTTTCACAAAGTAATAGACCAGAGAGGTATGGGCCATTAAATTAGATACCTCTCAAAACATTTTCATCCCCAAGAATCCAAAACCAACCTAGAGAGGAAACATAAAAGGGGTCGTCAGAACATCCACCCTATAAGATACCTCTCAAGGATCTCACCACCATAAGAGATTAAACTCTTCATAAAAAGAACAATGTAAAACCACATGATAACCACAACAAGCTCCTAAACACACTCCTAGGGGAGATACCTCTCAAAAGAGATCTAGCCACAAAAAGCAATAAGATAATTCCATCCCATAAACAGAAAGGGTATACAAACACCAAAGGAACAATGTTACAAGAGAAAATCTAAACGTCAAATAGATCGGGGTACCGAGCACATATATGTGACTCATATTCCCAATTACTCTCCTCCATTCCCCCGTGCTTCCACAAGACATGAACTAAGGGAATAGCACGCTTGTGAAACACCTTCTCCTTGTTGTCTGGGATCTCTACAGGTCGCTCCTCGAAGTTTGCTTCATCATCAACATCAATCTCACCCCAATCAATGATGTGGGATTTGTCATGAAGATAACAACAGAGATGTGACATGTGAAAAACATTGTGTATCCAACTCATCTATGGGGGAAGTGCAATCTGGTACTCTATGGCTCCAACATGAGCCAAAACCTCGAAAGGACTAACATACTGGTGAGAAAGCTTACTCCCGCAACCAAAGCTTTGATTCCTATGATAAAGAGTCACCTTCAGAAACACATGATCCCCAACTTCAAACTCCATAGGTATCCTCCATTGATCAGCATAGAATTTTTGATGATCCTACGCTGCCTTCATCCTCTCACAAATCACCTAAACCATCTCTGTCGTATTCTGTACCAGTTCTGGCCTAAGAATTATTGACTCTCTTACCCCAATCAAACACAATGGAGAATGGAAATGTCTTCAATAAAAGGCTTAAAATGGCACCATACCAATGTTGGAGGGAAAACTATTGTTGTAAACAAACTCTACCAAGGTTAAGTGCCTCATCCACAAACCTCCAAAATCTAGGACACAAGAGTGAAATATGTATTCAAGAGTCTAGATGGTCTTCTATGCCTGACCATCTGTCTGTGGATGAAAAGAAGTGTTAAGGCATAACTGAGAACTAAAAGCGTGATAGAGACCAATCCACACCCTGTAGGTAAAATAAGGATCTTTATCAGAAATGATATTCCTCAGGACTCCATGAAGTCTCACCACCTCCTTCAGATTATACCTTGACAAAACCTATACTGAGCTTAACTCCTTGATCACTATAAAGTGGGATTATTTCATCAAATGATTCACTACTATCCATATAGAATCATAGCCTCCCTAATCTTCAGGTAAAATAGTAATAAAGTCCATCAATATTTCCTCCCACTTCCAATGAGGAACATATAATGGCTGGATAAAACCACAAGGAACATAGTTCTCGGCCTTCACCTTCTAGGATACCAAGCATTGAGACACAAGCTCTAAAACTACATGCTTCAACCTAGGCCACCAAAACTGACTCCTCAAAGTTTGGTAAATTTTTTTCACTCTAGGATGTACTGCTAAGGGAGAACTATGAAACTATCTGAGAACTGTCTCACACATTGAAAAAGGAACAAAATCCTTCCCTAAAACAAAACCTATTGTTGTTCATCCTCAAACCAACCATCAAGGGCCTTTACATAAACATCTCAGTCTCTCTAGAACTCCACCTAAAGATCACCCAACTGAGATTCCTCCACCTGTTGCACCATAGATGACTGCACTATAATCTAAAAAAGACAACCACTTCCCCAAATTTCTACCATATCGATATGTAATGCTGAAAGTTCTTCCATTACTCTCTTGGAATCACCCGATTCATGCACTGTATCACTACGCGACTTCATTCTTAGAGCATCGGATATAACATTCCCCTTACTTGGTGTATACGTGATTTCAAAGTCATAATCCAGTAAGAACTCCATCCATAGACATTATTGCAAGTTCAAATCATGCTAGGATAAAATGTACTTCAGGATCTTATGATCGGTAAACACTACAAAACACTCACCAATTAGGTAATGTCTCTATAACTTTATGGAAAACACAACTACTTCCAACTTGATATCATGGGTGTCATAGTTACATTCATGGGGATGAAACTATCAAAACCCATAAGAAATGACCAATCTCTGCTGCATCGGAATACAACCTAACCCCAGACACAAAGCATCACAGAAAACCTCATATTGAACTCCTTCTACTGGAAGACAAAGAACCAGAGCACTGACCAACTTCTCATTCAGATAATTGAAATATGCATGACACTGATTAGTTCGCAATAATTCCTAGTCTTTTTTGGTCAATGTTGTCAGAGGAGTCACAACCTGAGAGAAATCATCTACGAACCACCTATGATATCTTGAAAGACCAAGGAAAATTCACATTTATTCCATTGTCTTGGGGGCTTCCCAAGAAAAAAACTGCTTCTGCCTTCAATGGATCTACAGTTACTCCCTGTTGGGATACAACATTCCCTAAGAAACAGACTTCTCAAGCCCAAAACTCACACTTTGAAAACTTACAAAAACATTGTTGTTGATGAAGAACACCCAAAACAGTATATAGATGCTCTGCATGCTTCTATTCATACATGTAGTATACAAGGATGTCATCAATGAATTCCATCATGAACATATACAGGAACTCATGGAACATAGTGTTCATTAACCCCATGAACACAATCGGATAATTCGTTACACCGAATGACATCACAAAGAACTTGTAATGCCCATGAAAACAATGAAAAGTAGTCTTTAGGATATCCTCATCCTTCACTCGCATTATATGATATCCTGACTGCAAATTTATCTTCAATAATCAACATGAACCCTTAAATTGATCAAATAAATAATCAATATATGGAAGATAATAGGGATTCTTCACTATCACTTTGTTTTAAGTGACAATAATTGACAAACAACTGCAAACTATCGTTATCCTTATTTGTGAAAAAAATGGTGCAACACACGATGACACACTCAACTAAAGAAAACTACACTACAATAGACCATTGAGCTATATATGTAACTCCCACAACTCATAAGGATCTATCCTATAAAGAGACATTGAGATAGGAGACACACCTAGCTATAGCTCGATCTTGAACTCGATCTCCCATAGAAGGGATAATGCTACAACTTCTTATTGAAATATATTAGGTTACTCTTCCATGACACTAAAAAATTCAAAGTACTGAACCTCTAAAAAACTCAACATCATCTCATCCATCAAGGATAACAAATAAGGAACATGCCTCTTCCCCATTTGAGGGTCTCACTCACCAACTAACACTACTGGCTCTCCATCATCATCGAAGAACACCACCTACCTCCGAAATAAATCTACAATATTCTGAACCAAATAAAATCAATTCATGCCATGGATGACATCATATATTTGAATTCATAAACATCAGAAATCTCCCCAAGAGTAGTGTTTCCCCAGCACTAGCTCTCAGTCTCTATATACTTCAAGCATGTCAGCTCGACCTCCAATTAGCGTAGTAAACGCCAAGGGAATAGGGATCCTCTCTACCTCAAGTCACAGGGAATGAACAAGGGTAGGTGATATGAAGGAGTGGGTCACTTTTAAATCAAACAAGGCATACACCAAAGTAGAAAACAAGCAAAAGGTACCTCAAGCGACGTCTGGCTCACCTGGCACTGGAAACACTAACGCATGAAGTTGACCATGACCTACTCCACAACCTCCCTGACCCTGATAGTGTCCACCTCTATGGCCACACTCTTCTCTCTGAGGGTGAGTAGAAACCTAGGGATATCCCCTTCCTGCCCTATATTCTCTTTGCTAATCCAAAACCGATGCAATCTGCTGCTGTTGCCTCGGCTGGAACTACCTCAACAGAGGAAACTAAAGCGGAACACCTAATGCACACTGACTACTCAAAAATTTTGGGCACTCTTTCTATTTATGACCTTAGCCTCCACAAGAAAAACAAGTGCATTATCCCATAGTATAGGCCTGGGAGTTTCTACCCCCATAGAAATGAGACATTGAGGGCTAAGACCTACCCCTGACCGAACAGAAACTCTCCGACCCTAAAACTGGGAACCCATGACCACAAATCTTCTTTATGAGGAATACTTATGAATCCCCTCTCATGAAAATATGGTTCTAGATAATGTCTTCTCGACTGCCTATGCCCTCTCCAGCACCTCAAGATATGTCTTTGGCATAAACAGGGTGACCTGGTGTTGGATCTCTGGACACAAAGCCTCCTCGAAATGCCTTTTCATAGCCTCCTCATCTAGTAATAGGTCCGAAGAATATCATATAAGGTTCCCAAAATTGATCTCGAAATCTCGCACACTGGAGATTCCCTACCGAAGGGTAAGCAGCTCCTGGAAACTAGCCACTTTCGCAGTCGAAGAAAGAAAGTTGACTCTAAACTAGTTTGGAAACTCTTCCCCTAGGAATGTTGAATCCTTGATATCTATAAGGAACAAGAAACACCACTAACTCACAATTTCATGCATCACTGTCACAACCAACAATACCCAGTGCTCCTTCTCAGAACAGATCGAACTAAAAGCTATCTCAACCTCCTCTAACCAGTCTTTTGTGATTACATCTGAAATAGATCCCTTGTACTTCTATATAATCTAGCACTAAAACTCTTAGAGTGTCCTTCTCCAAGTGTTTTCATCGTCAACCTATACTCTATGATAATCTTCTGGCACATAATGTTGAACATCTTCTGTGAAAACCTAATGAGGACATCGACCTGGAGCCATAACTGTAAAAGAAAAAACATTTAGATCTCATAAACCTAGAATATGGAATAATTTAACATTAATTAATTGTTTTCTATTATTCATTTTAGGTTAACCTACCCCAAGGTCTACCCATTGAAACACATTTGTAGAGAATAATGATAGGTGATCCTTTCCTAGGTCTCTACCCTACAACCAGCATCACCTCATTTAGTAGCAACTGTAAACTTAAATGTCCATGCATCAGATCATAGGGGGGCCTAAATACCTATGTCTTAGTTGGTCTCCAATGTTCATAGTGCTTACTAAACTTGACTGGCATCATTTCCCTACCAACTCATGCAACCTCACCTATTCCTAACTCCAAACTCTATCTTATCCCTCAACCAGAGCTATAATACCACTTTTTCATGACCCCCTCACCACAAAGTGTACCCCTCCTGGGAAAGCAATGTGAGAAGAGAGATAATGACCCCCAAGTCCCACATCCAGTAGACCCCAGGTTGGTGACTAGCACTGAGGGTATAATAAACACACAGATGTGAGGCATTGACCTCTAAGAGAAAACATGTGAAAGAGATAGATAAGATAGATACCAAGAAACTCCTACTCAAGACACAAAGTAAAAGAAACCAAAGTTCAGATATGTTATGTCATGAAAAGACTACTACAGCTAATAGGGAAAAACTGTAAGTACCAAAAGAATGTAAAATGATAGTGACCATGAATCCCGAACAGCACCTGTAACCCCAAGATAGTAGTAAACAGCCTGACCTCTAACCTTCTCCAAGTGACCTGAAAAATAGTTTATATAACATAGTGTGAGTACAATAGTATACTCAGTAGGATCCTCCTTAGAACCTCTCATGAAAAAGTAAAGAAAGAATGACAAAGCACAGTGAACAAAAAGTGAAACAAACTCATCACCTAAACAGGTATACTATGTTCCCAGACTCACCATGGATACTCTCACCAAGTATCGCATACAAGAGTATATAATATAATAAATAATGTCAAGGGTACCCCGCTACCACTTCCCTACTAGTTTTCCACTTTACCCCAACATTGCACGTCCTTAGAATCTCTCTCCAAAAAGGCTAGCATGAAGACCCATGGGCATATCACCAAAACATATACCTCGTGAAAATCATCATCATAACGACAAAACCAAAATTAATCAGGTAGTTCTCAGGAGCCACCACAACTCACATAGAAAGTATCATACATCATGTATTATACCTCAATCCATTACAGCCCATACACCAAGTAAGGATCCTCAATCCATCATAGCCTACACATGTTATACATATAGTAGTCCTTAGGAAATTATATCCATAATATATGTGTTTGAAATAACCACAATCCATTGTATCCCTCTACATACATATATGGGTAAAACTAAACGCCATGAATAACAGCTCAAGTAACTATCAAGAGAAGAGAGTGGATCCAAAGGGGGTAGTCATCCATCCATCCTCACACAGGTATGTTGGGGAAAATACCCCCCCCCCCAAGGGATGAGAATCCCCAAGTGTTAGTTTCCCTAACCGATAAGGTAGATTAGTGTATATAAACACAAAAAGTACAAGATATAACGTATCTCACAACCACACTATTGGAAAAACCTAGACTTAAACTCAATTGTAGATAACGTCTCTAAGACACCCGGCTTCCACTGCTAAGACTAGATTTCCTATAAGAAAACAACCATTCAAAGAGCTATATTAAGTTACTTTATCCATTTTAATCATTTTCACTTTACATTAATTAATTATTTAACCATTAATTAACCATTATCAATTCCAAATTACATTTCATTAGCATCAAAAAAAAGTTCCATGCCCTACAGGCATAACCAAATCGAGTTCATAGCTTCTAAAAGTTACAACCTCAGCATTGCATCCCAGCAAGATCCAACCCCATGAGTAAAACAATTATTCATTCATTTAACAACATTAACACTATCCATATTTCCATATTTCTAGGTATTCTAGGAAAACATATAAGATACCAAACACAAGTGGCTCAACACGGTGAGTAGTTGCACTACCCATCGATTCTTTTCCACCTATAGTAGGAGCGTAGACCCATCCATCCTCAAAAATCTAAACACGGAAAGCATGTGGAATACCCCACATGTATTGGCCTCTTCATGAAAGAGGGTAATCAAGACCATATTCCTCAAGTAGTGTGGAAATTAAAGAAGATAAAAAAACCACATATTCAACATCAACCACTTTCACATCAATGGGTAAGCCCAGCTTCAACCTGTTCCATCATCCCCGGTTTCCTCCCTGATACCCACTTTCATAAACCGATGCATCTTGCCACTCTGAGAATCAACTTCTTCCATAACCACTAGGCCTCCCATCCCACACAACTACAAGTCTTGTATCCATATCCCATAACAAGCATCATGAACAAACATATAAATGGGATCTCGGTCCTAAAGCAAGGCATTAAGACTTCACACACAACAAACTCTCACGGATCCAAAGCACAGGCCCTCAGCCTTTACCAGAAATTGGGAAACATAAGCCTTACAAGGCATTAACTTTATCACACAACTAGTTTATATTCCATATTGAATTAACTGGTTCAATTAATAATGCATAATTTCATCCATTTGAGTATCATCATATCGAAACAACAACAACTGGATTCACTAACATTCCTCTTTATTTATTTAGCCAATCAATTTACAATTAATCTCGTATTTGTGTTCTTTACCAATTTCCATCAGGAATGACATGATAAACTAGAAAATAATAGATATCACACTATCTAGAAAATCAAGAGGCAATAACATCGCTAAGCAATTGATACTGGTTCTTTAATCTGGTTCAAATATTTATTATGTAAATTTCATTTTGATATGGTGGATACATAATGGTAACTCTATGAATGAAAGTAAATAAAATAGTAAATCCATGAATCCCCAACCTCAAATGGTTTCTGAAATTATTTGCATGAGAATGGGCCAACACAATAGATCATGATCACCTCTCCCATAATGATTGCATCCACCTGAGGACGCTGCGACACAACTGCATAAAAAACACCGAAGAAAGATCTATTAGAATCATGGATATCACATCCCATAACATGGAAATGATAATGGGAGGAAATAGATTGAGGAACCCAGAAGACGGTGGTAGAACATACCTTATATCAAAGATGGATCGACACTTCCTAGTTTCACAAAAATAGGGGTGCACATGCAGAAGGAAAAATTCCAAGGGGAACACAATCCAAGGATTACAGTTAGACTGCTCAACTCCTATGGGAAGAAAGGTATGGGGAATCATGTACCAAGTAAAGCAATAAGGAAGAACAAGGTGGAATGTATCTCAGCCTTTTAAAAATATAAACAAATCATTGGTTTAGATATATTTTAGATTTTCCATTAAAGGAGGATCTATCAAGACTACGTGGTTTGACCACATAAAGGCACCCAGACACTTGGAATATTAATATAAGAGTTATGGACTTTCAATCAGCCTTAATTCCCTTAAAAAGGCTTTGAATGTGTTTTATGTCAAAGATAATGTCAAACAGGCGAAACTATAGGATGTTGGAAACATTGTACACCTATCGATGGCTCGAAACACTGTAGCACCTACCGATAGATGACCTAACGACCTGGAAACACTTTAGCACCTACTGATAGACGACCTATCGATATTTGGAACCATTTTAGCACCTACTGATAGATGACCTACCGACAACTAGAAACACTGTATCACCTACCGAAATATGACCTACCAATAGTTGGAAACACTGTAGCACCTACTGATAGATGACTTACCGATAGATGACCCACTAACAGATGGAAACACTTTACCACCTACCGATAGAGGAGCTACCGATAGCTGGAAACATTATTCATAAAATTGTAAATTTTACATAGTGTTGGGAATAAGTTAACTTGATCTCCCAGAACACCTCAAACACTAGATTTTCACAAAGGAATGAACCAGAGAGGTCCGGACCATTACACTTTGTGCCTCTGGGCCTTCATACCATATAAGGTTTCCCTCTCAACCCATTTAAAAAATAAATATTATTAGAAAAAATATACATAATTGATCACCACCACTAAATAATTAAATAGCGATAATAATTAATATTAGAAAAATAGTAAGATATATTTAAAATTATTATTTGCTTACTAATTTGCAATTGCTTAATAGTAATGAATAAAATTTATTAATTAATAGGTAATTAATTAATAATAATTAGTAAATTATTAAATATTCCTAATTATGAAATAAGAACAATTTAATATTCCTTAAATAAAAATTTATTTCCAATTACTTTGAATTGATTACCATTTTTATCTGACATTTTTAATTGTCTTCTAATTATTATTTATTAGTAATAATGATTTTTTTTTAATTTAGAATAATTTTTTTAACAATAATATTTTACATAATTATTTTTAATATTTTTTAAATTAATAATAATAATTGAAAATAATAATTATTTTTAATTTTCTTACTATTAATATGTAATTGAATATAAAAATGGGGTAGGCTCAAGAGCTTCTCTCTGTGGTAAAATAGTGATTAGAGCATTCAATCAATGCATATTGATTAGGATTTTTTATTAGATACTTGATATATATTTATCGCACCTATGAAGGATACAAGAAAGGCATAAAGAGATTCAAGTTGTGTGCAAAAAAGTTGTTTCTCTATCAATAAATCTAATTTTCTTCCCATACTTAAAATAGGTTCAAAATTTTAAAAAAAAAGTCACTATAAATGGATTTATTTCTATAATTTAGGGTTAAATTTTCATTCTTTAGGAGAATATTTTAGAGTGAAAGAAATATATCATTGTATTACCTACCACAACATGATTTTTATGCTTCTGTAATGGATTACTTTCATAAATGGATTTTTAGTAATGGGAATCCATCACAAAGATCCTGTTGCAGAAAATAGTGTCACAAATATACTTATTTGTGATAGTCTATTATTCTTGTTGCAACTAATCCAACATTAAAAAAAACTAATTGCATTAGATTAGAAAATTTGTCACAATTACCTAAATATTTAATAAAAAAACCTAAAAATAAATATAGAGTAGTAAAAACATGTGTAACATTATTACATAATTTCACACATAATAGGTTTATATAACCAAAATACATAACAATGAGAAAAAAATAGAGGATCAACTGGTATTAAGGGGAATATCACCATAAGGATCGGGGGTAATATATACCAACAAGATGTTCAAGTTGATGTATATAATCCAACATCTACTCATCTCTCAGACGATACCTCTAGCACTCCTCCTCCCACTCTCTCTACATCTACTATATCATATCATCATGAGCATCCAACCTCTCTTCATACTTTACAATGGATAATTAAGACTCTCTATGAGCTCCCATTGAGTTGAACAATAAAATTGCAAAAGTATCATAATAACAATTATGTGTCAATAGTGAACCAATACCAGTCCCATGTACTTTCATGACACCATGCATAGTTTCATGTATCGAATCCTCCTCATAAAAACCTAACTTATACATGGGATCTGAATTGGTATCATCTTGAATCTTGTGAAGGAAAATTCACACTCTCAAATCTTACCTTCAAATATATATATAAATTAAAATAACAATTAAATTATTATAAGAAAAAAGTAAAAATAAAATACTAACCACAATATGGTTATTTATATCATCAAAAATAAATCCTATATTGGAATTAATGTAAATATTATTGTAAACATCAAAAACGGTAATATAGGGTTTAGTAGCGGCCTATATAATGTAAAAAATCATTATAAGTATATAGATATTAATAAATAATATTATATACCATATGGCAATGATGTATACCAATTGTACGATTTTCGACCCTATGTGTGACCTATTTCCTCCTGTGTTTCTAATGCCCATATGATAACCTCCTCATATGTTACTCCTTTCTAGTAGAATCACAATCCATTCCATACCTGAGCTAGGATATAGTCAGGTCAATGAGAGAAGAAAGACTAGTTAGAAATAGTAATCGAATCTCTATCAATGGATCTCCTTCTTATATTTAGTAAAAAGTGACATGATGAGTATGTATAAAAATCTCCCATGCATCCTAGGTTGAAGCTCCTATGATATCATCGATTGGGGACCATAAATTTAAAAAGATAATTAAAAACAACATGTTACTAATAAAACAAATTTAAAATAAAATATATTATTTATTAATGTACAATCTAGTGGTCAAACATATGATGTTGAACAACAATGAGAACCGGATCCAATGAAACTTATGACATAGAAAAATAATTTCAAAAAATTGAACTAGCCCACCTAATTTCTAAATATGAAAAAACTATGAAAATAGAAACAAAAAATCTGAATATTATTACAAAAAATAATAAAATAAAATTATATAAAATAAATACCTTAATAATTTGAACATACCCCCATAAATAGTTATAAAAATCAATATATGAATGTATTTTTTGGAACAGTGACTAGAATTATCAATCTAAAAAGGCCACACCCAATTCTAATAGGCAGTTTTGTAGTAGCATCTTGCTAGTCATATGAATTGGAATCATTATCAGGAATCCAATCATCAGTGAGATAAAGAAATATATTGTCGGGACTATCTTCATCCATCTAAAACAAATAATCATACATGTAAAAAATTATTTATACAGATATCAAATATAAAAAATTAATAAATATGAGAATATAATTATCCTACCTATAAATATATTTTAATATATATATTGAATATAAAAAACTAATAAATACCATAATATAATAATTACTTGAAAATAAATAACACAATATAATAATATTACCTATAAATAATTTTTAATACAAATATAAAATAAAAAAAACTAATAAATACCATATATAATATAATAATTGAACCTATAAAGAATTTTAAATATATATATATAATATAAAAACAAAAAAATACTGACATCAGAAAGGGAACATAATAAATTTTCAGGAATATATCCATCTATCTGAAATGAAAAATATTATAAATAAATAATTGTTAATAAATATATCAAATATAAAAAACTAATAAATATCTTAAGATAATACATCATTCATCATCTTCATCCTACTCTTCATAAATAAAAATGTTATATTCCTCTTTAGAATCTTTAACTTCTATATGAATTTCAATTTCATCATCCATTATTACTTCATCAATAGTATAAATATCATTGGCCATTAACTGTGGTGCTTCATCATCGATATGTATATATAATTGATTAAGAGATGTAATTGGGGATGTTTCTTGAAAAATTTCAATATGTTTCACTTCCATATAACCATTATCATTTTTATGAAACTTATTGTTAGAAGATTTCATTTTTATTACACTCCACCGATCATTCAAATCTCTTAAAATAGCACAGTAATTTTGATAATGAAAGTTATGTTTTTTTATGGTCCAGCATAAATGGATCATTTTATGCACGAATACTTTTATATTTAATTTCAATGGAACTATGTCATGGATGAAGTCACAAACCCTAATAATTATGAAACCAATAAAATTTAAACATTATTACATAATTTATTCCTAGATAACATAACTCAATTATTTTATCCCACATTTCATAAAATTCAAATTTACTATATTTATGGTGAGATCCTTTCAAACAAACACCACTATTCATTAATCTATTTGATTCAACATATATGCTTGTATAGAATTGAAACCCTTTAACTGTATACCCATTATAGGTTTTAATCTATTTTACAGAAGATTTTATTATCACACATAATCGACTATTAGTTTTACATTAATGTTGTGTTGTTTACAAACAATAAAATTTGTTTTCTATAATAGGATGGGGTCAATCCCCTTTATTAAGAAAGAAAAATATGCAACATTAATAAAATAATGGTATAATACATGACATAAAATTCCCAAATTAAAATAAAAAAACTTTAATGTATTCCTCATATATCATATAATCCTCATTGTCCCCCTCAAATTCTGACTCGTCTTATAAAGAGATGAATATTTGGTATGTTGCTTCCTTTCATCAACAAGAGTTGTCTACCTGCTTCTCATGGTGGGATTGAGATGAGAGTAACCTCTCTTTGGCCTTGAATTCTTTATAGGAGTCGATGTAAACCTTTAATTATCTTTTATCTTTTCATTACCAACAATATTCCTATAAGAGATCTGCAGTGATAGTTGATCATCATTCATGTCGGCCCATTTTCCCCCAATATTATTCAATTATAATTTCTTGTCCTACTCCTCCATGATTTGACTTCCTACATGAGTGAAGTCACAATATTCCTTCTCATGTTGAGTATAAATACTCACATATCCATGTGGTCCTTGTATAATTTATTCTCTATGGTTATCCCCTTAAGGGAATTATGCCTGATCACACCCTGCTTTGGAATTATCAATGTTATCACCAGCCACTAAAATGAACCAATATCAAGTTTCACTATCATATCTCAAAGGAGTTCCACCCTCATAAGAGGAAGTTAAATCCCCTATATTATGGATATCAATTTCAAGATCTTCTGCACTTTCCTATAGAAAAAATGATTCTTTAATATGAATAGTAAATAATTTTCTTCATAATAAATATCATTAGAAATTTTATTTAATTTTCCATTATAAAACGTTTTACCCACCAGTCTATGAAACCAAAATGAAAAATTATGTCATTGATGTTCATAAAGAGTATAATGAATAATTTTTATAAACTATTTTATCGATATGGTCATCATGTTGTCTAAAAACAAAAAAGGAAATAAATTATCACTTAAAAAATATAAATTAATAAAAAAAGTAGTAATTACTATAGAAATCAAGTCATTTCTTTGCAATTGAACATAAAATGTGTATTAGCTTTATGAATTTTTTCATCTAAAGGCCATCATTCCTAATAACCACCAAAAATAAGCTCTGATTGATTAAATACTAACAGTTGATGGTCCATGACATCATCAACATTTTCCTCATAAAAACCCATGAAATTATGTTTTTAATGATATTCAGATTGAAAATAATAAGTGTAGAAATTTTAAATTTCTTTCTTTAAGTATGCTTCTTCAATTTACCCTTAAAATAATGGTTTGTTACATAATTTCTTCTTACATTTTTACACCTATCTATCAAATGGTCACATCCTTTGGAATTATACCATGCCTCTACATTTAAATTCATATGATTAATGCAATATTTAATATTTTACTGACTCAAAGAATACCGGTCAGAATATTTTCTCAAACTTACAAAAACATCAAGAAAATAACATGTTTCAACATACTCAATGCATCGTAACCTGAATTTTATGCATAAATATCTCAGAATAATATGAAATTATGAACAAAAAATTGAGATTTTAGAATTCAATAGCCCTCTAAGACAAATAGGCATCTGTATTTCCATTATGACATGAAATTCATGACCATTTAACCAGGTAATATGTCTATTTATGATGCAATGAGAAAAATTAAGAGCATAACCAACTGGTAACCTCAAATATCTAATCCACTAATAGAATAATTAATGACTTTTTTAGAATGTATGTAAGCTACTTTTTTCATTAATAAATTTTGTGATCTTTCATCATAAAATAATTCAGGTTTAGGACTCTGGTAAATTTGGGAAAGATCTAACCATGCCTTTACATTATATTTGGTGCCATTGGGTGGGTCAAATATGGTTTAAAATCTATTATAAAAAAATATCAATATGCATTTAATCTAACACGTGATAAAACAAAAAACCAAACCAATATCGAAAGTCCAAAAAAATACACCACTTTGTCCAATTATGATCTATCCCAAAACCATATATTATTTTTTCATTTATATTTTCTACAAAAGTTATAGCTAGAAAGGAAGACATGATATATTTTACCAGAATACCTAAGAGCGGTATAGGAGGATTTTCACATTCAATTATACCTTTTGAACATTTATTTCTAATTATTCAAAAAGGATGATCCAAAAGAATAAATATCTGATAATAGTAAAAATAACTATTCTTTCATCCATTAATATGCATAAATTATTTTTTCTCAGCAATGTAGTTCAAACATGATTTTAGACTATGTGTACTCCATGCACATAACATAACATATACCGAAAAGTCACGAATTTTACACATTAATGCAACATTCAATGAGAAATTATTATCTGGAACTATATCATATGTAGTTACACTTCCATTCCTTAAATAAGTTAACTCATCAATTATTTTCTTCAAGAAAACATTGATATTATCCTTCAGATGACCATGAATTAATATTTGAAAATATATATATTGTTTCTTTATCATCATACATGTAGGTAATTTTCACGGAGTTATGAAAATAGTATCATAAGAATATTGACTTCCACAAGCACCAAATAGACAAAAACCGTTAGTAGAAATACATAATCGTATGTTATATGGTTTTGATGTAAATGTAGGATGCATCTGATCAAAGGGTTTCCATGAATCACCATCATATGAATGATTTAAGAATTTAATAATGGAAATATTAGACTTATGTTATATTATCAACACAACTGTGTTGCATGAAATAAATTAACACTGTAAATGTGGTGTAATTGAAAAATACCTCAATTTTTTCCTATGAAATACAGACTTTACTTATTTTTCCTCTTTATACACTAATTCTACAAATGTTGGATTATTGACTAATGATTCATAATCACCATAACATATGATGATGTAATTTTTACATGCATGGATCTTTTGATAAGTAATACACAAATTATGAAGCAACTTCTTAATTTCATATAAAATTATAGTTAGTATAATTATGTTAGAAAACAATAAATTGTGAAAATAATATATATGATCAAAAAAACTATTTTGCATTCCAAAATATGATTTAACAGCCATAAATTTTTTAACATCTTCAAATTTTCTTATTTTTCATCTTTGATACAAGGTCTCCTTAGAAGATTTAAATAAATTATAAAATTGAGATGGTTTTGATTTAGAATTTTGAATATCATTATGAGTTGATGTTTCATGAATAGATGTGTAACGACCCCGACCCCAATATCCTGGAGCCGGTGCCTTAATTTATTACATTGAAATAGATATAATGGGTCTAATTCTGAAGGACTGGTCAGTTCAGTAGTATTGGTAAATTATATACATACATGATACCCTTTTTGAAGTGAGAATAGAAAATAAAAATAATAAATATCAAAGGAAAATAAACCGCATCATTAAAAACTTATTAAAATATTTATTCATCATATCCTATGGAAAAAAATGAGTATGATCTCAAATGATTAGTAAGGGATAAGTAAAATGGAATCTATCATGAATTAATAATAATAATCAATATAGAAAGGAAAATAAAAACTTGAAACACATTCCATTTAATCAATAAAATTAGAATAAAATGCATCCATGGATAATATAATTGTGAAAATATCTTGGATAATAATAAATTAATTCTTAATAAGGTAAATAATTTATTATTGGATGTCATGTATCATGAACATGATACCTATATAATCAAGACTTTTCAAAATATGGTTTAAAATCACTAGGTATAAACTGCTCTGGTTTGGCCAATATACCTCTTTTTTCAAGACCATTCACAACACAAATTAAAACTATTGGATACAAACTCAAAGGGTTTATCCAACTAATTTGTCTCTTGAAATCTGTGCATGTATCAAGGGGATATATTATACCAGGCCCCACCAATAACTATATGTCCAAATCATTCCTTGAATATAAAATGATCAATTTAATTCAATAATCAATAAACTTTATCATCAAATATCTATAATGAAAAGAGGATACAAATTTATGAATATTTCCCCATTTAATGTGACAGCTGAGTCCCGGTGATAGCATAGACACCCCGCCTTTACATGGTCGTTGGGTCCAGACCCGCCATGTACCACTAGTTTCCCCGCAGACACGTGGTCCCCACCCTGGGGCCCACAAACATTCCCCATGAACTTGATACCTCTATAATCAAGACTTTTCAAAATATTGTTTAAAAGTACGAGGTATAAACTGATCTGGTTTGGCCAACTATATCTCTTCTTCCAAGACCATTCACAACACAATTTAAAACTATTGGATACAAACTCAAAGGGTTTAGCCAACTAATTTGTCTCATGAGATCTGTGGATGTATCGAGGGGATATATTATACCAAGCCCCACCTATAACTATATGTCCAAATCATTCCTTGAATATCAAATGATCAATTTAATTCAATAATCAATAAACTTTATCATCAAATATCTATAGTGAGCAAAGGATACAAATTTATGAATATTTCCCCATTTAATGTGGCAACTAAGTCCCGGTGATAGCATAGACACCCCAACTTTACATGGACATCAGGTCCAGACCCGCCAGGTACCACAAGTTGCCTTGCAGACACGTGGTTCCCACCCTGGGGCCCACCCACGTTCCCCATGAACATGATACCTCTATAATCAAGGCTTTTCAAAATATGGTTTAAAAGTACTAGGTATAAACTAATCTGGTTTTCCTACTATATCTCTTCTTTCAATACCATTCACAACATAAATTAAAACTATTGGATACAAACTCAAAGGGTTTAGCCAACTAATTTGTCTCCTGATATCTGTGGATGTATCGAGGGGATATATTATACCAGGCCCCACCTATTACTACATGTCCAAATCATTCCTTGAATATAAAAAATGAACAATTTAATTCAAGAATCAATAAACTTTATCATCAAATATCTATAGTGAGTAAAGGATACAAATTTATGAATGTTTCCCCATTTAATGTGACAATTGGGTCCCGATGATAGCACAGACACCCCGCCTTTTCATGGTTGTCGGGTCCTGACCCGCCAGGTACCACCAGTTTCCTCGCAAACATGTGGTCCCCACCCTGGGGCCCACCCACGTGCTTGAATGGGTCATTTGAATATTGATATTCCCCACAGGCCTACACATGTCCTTTGAAGTGTTATTTTTCCTCACTCACACACACCTTGGGAAACTTCCTAGAAGGTCACCCATCCTGATCACTACTCCAGGCCAAGCACACTTAATTATGGAGTTCTAATCAGGCAGGATCTCGAAAAGGAAGGTACACCTTGTTGACATGAGTCATATCATTTAGTCATTTAACCCTTTAACATTTTGGGGTGTTATAATCACCCCAACTTTAGAGCACAACATCCTCATTGTGGGTTCTACATCTCAACCCAGGAAGTGCACCGCACTTAAAGCTGGGTTCCTCCTCTAATACCAAATGTAACAACTGGGGCCCAGTGACAGCACAGACACCCCGCCTAAACATGGTCGTCGGGTGCTGGCCCACCAGGTACTACCAGTTACCCCGTAGACACATGGTCCCCACCCTGGGTCCCACCCATGTGCCTGAACGGGTCATCTAACTAATGAAATTCCTCACAGGCCAACACATTTACTTTCTAGTGTGTTTTTTCCTCACTCACACACACCCTAAGAAACTTCCCAGAAGGTCACCCATCCTGATCACTACTCCAATTCAATCACACTTAACTATGGAGTTCTAATCAGGCATACTCCCAAAAAGAAAGGTGCACCTTGTTGACATGAGTCATGTCATTTAGTCATTTAACCCTTTATCATTTTGGGGTGTTATATTTAATCAAATAATATCCAATGTAAACACCTTATGTAAAAAGGGTATAGTGTTTAGGAAATGATCATATCCATCTTACATGAATATGGATATTTAAGATAAAGGTAATATATAATGAGAAGTGATTACATGAATCTGATTTTTTCAAGAGAAAGTTAACAATCACAAAATAAAGTGAGATTTCATAATTACTTTTACCGCTTGGTAATTTTAAATTCAAATCCCATGGGATTAATTAATTCAAACTAAAACATAAATAACATTAATAATTAATTATTCATGATATTAGATGTCAAATTGTTAGTATATAAACCTCATAAAATTTAATTTGTTCATATTAAAAAATATGTATCAATGGAATGTAAATTGAGACAAAATCCCTTACCTCAAGCTTCCTTTTACATGAAAATTATTTAACCTCATGTATACTGGTTTTAAACATATTATTAACATATTAAAAAACCATATTAATAATTATTATATCATATATTATCCTTTTATTACATCTGATCAACTGTTCGTTAATAATATTTCATTATTTTCATTGTTTCAGGTGTTAATAGCCTTGTTTTCTCATGTGTGTTTCATCATAAAAGATATGGTTATTTGACATATTATATAGTTATATAATATAAAAAATAATAATGATGATAAAATAATCATATTTATAAATAAATTATAATTTTTAAATCAATCATAAATGATGGTTTTGAAAAATGA
The DNA here is from genome assembly GCA_963277665.1 of Viscum album. Lineage (NCBI taxonomy): Eukaryota > Viridiplantae > Streptophyta > Magnoliopsida > Santalales > Viscaceae > Viscum > Viscum album. The sequence continues at coordinate 1,934,922,717 of OY728152.1, forward strand.
AGTATGTTACGATCATGGAGATGGTAGGTCATACAAACGAATGAGTAACGTTTACGATTTTCAATGATCATTTTTTAAAATAGGTAAGTAACATTTTGTCATAAAATAATGATAATAATATAATATATATCATTTTTTTAATTTTACTTATATATCATCCATTTGGTGTGGTGATGAAAAGAGAGTCACATCGCTTTGTGAAGGCAATAGTCCACACGTACAAGATTGATGTTATTATATTTACATGAGTGAAAAGGAAAGAAAGAGACTAATTTATATATTATAATTTCATAATGATATATATGTAATTAATATCATAATTATTTCATTTATATCACATATATTAATTAAATTTATCTTTATCACCTTCTACGTAAAGCATTAGTGAAAGACGAAATACATCTCTTCATGGGGTTGTGTTCCGCCGTACATACGAGCGACGTTATCATATCCTCTAAGGAATGGAATGTAAAAAAGGAATATATTATATAATGACTTTAGATGTATAATTATTCTATAAATATCATGTGTGTATATATATATTTTAGATCTGTCAGCATACCCAACCGTTAGAGGAGGTAATGGAAGAAATTAATGACATCGGTTCGCGAGGTGGTAGTCTGATGTACACACGAACGATAATTTCATAACCCATTTGATGGAATTGTGGATGGATGTAGGTCATGAAAATAACATAAAAAACCTAAGTATATGAAATATATATTTTTTATTATATAATCATTTTTAATAAGAATTGAGGATGTGGTGGAAGAAATAAAATAAAAAAGATCATTGAAGAACATTAGATTTTCTTCAGGTATCCTCAATATGTTTTCACCAAAACCTCTCCAGGTTGGATTTATACCCAAAATAACTATTCCTTAGGTGATATGAGGTAATTAGGGAAGTGATTTAGATAGGTTTTTTTTAATCAAATGTCTTGAGATGTGTGATTTAGTTAGGGAAGTGAGTGCCCTTTATAATTGGGGAGGGGTGGATTTTTTGTAAATACCCAAAATTATTCTATATCGGAAGTTCACACATACCAAATTAACCTCAAAAATATATAAATAAATTAATTTAGGTATTATTATGTAAATACACACAAGAAGAATAAAAAATAAACACGTTTTTGGTATTTTATTCCTTAGTCTGTTTGTTTACTTAATTTTACCCTTTTAGTTTTTTACCGTGGTAACATGTATCTTTTTATATACCCAGGTAATTTATCCTTTAATACTAAAATTGATATTATATTTAATAGACTTTTTGGAAATATTCATTATAAATATTATGACTATTTTATTAAAAAAACTACCCATATGTAATTTTAATTTTAATCAAACACACATAATGCGCAAAACCCTATTTTAACCTTAATCATAGTATTTAATTTTAATAGTTTTCAATAATAATTATGTTCACAATTTAATTTTACCTTATTATATAATATATATTATTATAATTTCAAATATTTAGTCTATTTTAACCAAATTCAATTCACATAGGTGGAATAATTTAATTTAAAATTAATCCTACAGACACAAAAGATTGAAGGGTTTTCAAAGATAAAATTTTCAAAAGTTTAATATGTTTTTATATCAAAATTAAATACTAAAATTATTCCAATGAACTAAATTAGATTGATAGATAAAAATTTGAACTAATAAACCTTTAAAATAAATTAAAAACATAATTTAACCTAATAAATAATTTAAACAAAAAGGTATTTTTCAATTAAAATTTAGTATTTTCACTATTCATCAAAATATGAAACCTCTTAGAGAAATCTCAAAAAAAATTACATAGTAATTTTGTCATGAATATTTCAAAGATGGAGTTTATTTTTTGAAAAGTGGTAAAAATTAATTATAAATTATGTAACAGCCCGACCCCAGAATACCAAGAGTCGGTGCCTTGAAACATGATGTGTACATTTTTACAAAAAAATATACACTGATACTTTACACATCATTTCCCATACATAGGATCGATTCGGTTCAGTTTCTGGGAAACCAGCCTCATATGATATGCTTCTTCAAATAAAAATTGACACCTGAAAAATTTATTTCAAAAATGTAGGCTGAGCATAATAATTCCCAATAAGGGGTTTTAAAATAACATAATATACCAATTATAAATTTTGAAAACATTATTCAAAATTTTCTATAAAAAAATTTCTTAAGAAATGTCGTAATATATGTAACATATCATAACAATTGTCTAAGAAATAAAAGTGCACAATTAAAAGCATACTAACAGAATTACAAGGGAAGATGATTTAATTATAGGCATGCTCATCTAGAGTAATAAGTAAATGAAATTCTAAATAATTATGACATATGAACATGAAAGTACAAATTTAACAACTAAGAGTGATACATAATCAGAGTTGTGCATAAAGGTAATGACTTCAATTTCATCCTTAAATACTATGAAACATACACTGGATAATAAATCACTGAGGTCTAAATAAACATCATTCCATAATCATTTACTTCTTCTAATACTAATAAGTAATGGCCCTTAACCATGGATATTCTACTAGTCGAATATCCACTAGGTTAATTAATTATCATAGACATAATGAGGAAACGTATAATATCAGACGCTGTCAAGACCTCATGTCAAGACCTGAAATGTCAATGGACTCATGCCATGACCTAATTGTCTCATGAGAACTATTGATGCATCGAGGGGATTTCATTAACCGTTCCCCAACCTGTTATACCGAGTCTATTACATTCCTCATATTCCAAATGGGTCATATATTCAAAATGTCCCATACCACATTGAATATTTAATTTCACATTTCATATTTTTCAAGGTGTCCCATACCACCTTGAATAATTCAATTCATAATTCCATAAAGGGTCATAAGAGTTTTAATTACCCTCATTGGTATTTAAATATATATAGTGAATCAAGCATATAAGTATTAATTACAAAACTATCAACTGCATGGCTATGTCATTAAATGGTGAGTATAATAAGCAGATTATGGCATATGTGATGATAACCAATGCACTAAAAGAAATAAAAGTTTTGTTACATAAAATGATAACCCTAAATGCTAAAATATCTACAGATAAATTACACATTGTAATTTCATCCTAGATTGGTTGCTTAATTAAAAGATTAACCAAATATTTAAAAAGGGGTATTAAACACATAAATACCCAAAATTTCACTTCTAGTAAGCTTATGTTTAACGTATCCCTGGGTACACATAAAGTTAAACATGAAGAGCATGAAATTAAACCATAACTAACACTATTTAGTATATGTTTGAAAATAAGTGATTCATAAATATGTATGTAAGAGTAGTAAACCCCAAATTTTATACTCATTAACTCTCCACAATTACTAAATTCATCAAGAGTATAATATTTGAAATATCTGAAATTAGGGTATAGTGTTGTTTAAATATGTTTAAACACAAGGGTATAAAAGTAGTTTTTTCAAACAAAACTAAACATATTTTGAAAATAGCATGTTTTATTCTTTCTTAGCAATCCTTCTAAATAAAATTGAGGATCAAATTTTACATGTATACACTTATATTCACATATTCAAATATACATCATGTATTAAAGGGTTTGTACCAAAAATCCATTGGCACCCATACGACTTTAACATATTAGACACATTAATTAACTAGAGTCCCTATAACTTTAAATCAGAATATATATTTTTAAAGGGTTTATTTATTAAACAGTATTAAATAAATGTTTATGTAAACATATATAACCTATGTGTATGACCGATCCCTACAACTAAGTTAATTGGCACATACTTATTTACCAAAAACATAAATTATTCATAGAAGTTCAATGTTAAAAGACTTAAAAATGGTCCATAGGGTGAGTTATATAAACTGTATAATTATACATTCCTGTGTATACTCTCTCTCTCTATATATATATATATATGTGAAAATATAATTCCATATGTTTAAAACAAAATACTACCACATATTTGAAACTCAAAGTTTAGAGGACTTGAAACCGAACATAATATAGGTTCTTTTAAAACTGTATGATTATATATATATACATATATAATTTGATATATAAGGTATATGTATATTTCAAGAGAAGAATAATTCTTCAAGTTTAAAAACTACCCAAAATCCATAAGTCTTAGGACCGATTATATGCAGGATTTCACCCAAACTGCAAGGATATATATATATATATATTATAGTATACATATTTATATAAGAATATAAACTTCCAACACAATAAGAAAGAAAATATAAGTTCCCTTGCCAGGTTTGAGGAGGAGGAGAGGCTCAAGGAAGATGCTGGAGATCTCAAAGGAGACTTGAGAAGAGGGAGGACCGAGAGGTTAGAGTGAAAACATATTGTTTATATAAACTAAATTATACATATATTATATAGAATATTTTAATGTCACTTTAAAAGAATATAAAACCTATTCAATTTAAAATAAGATCGGGGTGTCGGTTTTGTGGAAAACGTGGGAAAGGAGGCTCAGATGGTGATGGAAGGGGTCACGGGTGTGGAAAAAATGGTGAAAAGCAAGTGGAAAACCATTGGTGCGACACACGGAGGAAGAAAAAGGCGCTGTGGGTGAAGTAAAACTGGAAAATGAATGGAAAATAGAGATTAAATGCAAAGAAGATCGGACGACCATAGATGATGCGGTGAATAAAAAGAAATGGATGGTCGCGATTAGATCTGCAGTAGATCGGATGGATCTAGTTCGATGTGGTGTTTTTAAAAATCTTGGACGGCTGAGATTAGATCCGTGTTGGATCGGATGGCGCACATAAAATGGGGAAGATACCGTGGCTGCTAGGCGTTGAGCGTCAGATCAAAATAGACGGCCCAGATCGCGCATTACGTGATCCAACATTCTGGATTCGATCATGGCCAAATTTACTCATCCCACATCGAAACGAAGGGACTCTCACGGATCCTTTATAAGCCCGGAGATCCGAGCAATGGCTCAGATTACTCCCTCCCCCTCACGGTACCACCCAGTATCGAGTTCTATGGGCGCCTTTTTGCGCCCACCCATGCCGTTGTGTTGCCCCGCACGGTAGAACCTCTGGTTCCATTGTGTGTGCTTAAAGCCCTCACACACACTCGCCACTTTCCCATAGGGCAAGCTATGCTGAGGTTGAGGGATAGTCTCGGCCGGCTAGTGTGTGCTGCCTCCCTTGGATTGGCTAGAGGGCTGGCCCTTGTGGGGTATTTTTTTATAGAACAACTTTCAAAATAAACTAAAAGAAAAGAAAAATAATCAAGTTTATAAAACATGATTTTTTGGGAAAATCAAAGTACACTTTTACCTAAAACACTCAAGATGCTTTTATACCAAAGTTACTAGTAAGATAGATATATTTTATATATATGATTACAAAAGAAAGTTTAATATAACCTCTGAAAGTTGATTTATAAAATCGAATACACTAAATTTATAAAATCTAGAGTAACACCGTACAATATTTAAAACGTTTGAAACATTTAAAAATTATTTGCAAATCCTACCTAAGTTTTGAAATCATACTTAGTTTTATAAAGTACCCTCTTCAATTCAAAACTGTGATGTTAATGATGATAATTAGGATATGTTAAATGCATCAAAATAGTTATTATGCTTAATCTGTGTAGTTTTATGAAATTCTATTCAATGTATCTTTAAATTTTCCACTTAAATTTATTTTGGTTTGTCAAGTTACTAACAGTCACTTATTTTTAAAGTCAATCTACCCTAAAAGAAAAAAAAATGGTCTCAAGCATCTCCAACGGTCACCCAAGGGGTAACAGTCAGGTGTATACCTTATAAAACCATACATTAGGGTGTCCTAAACTCAAGACAATTGAAGAATATGGTGCACATTATTCCACCGATGCTCAGTGTTGTTGTAGTGGCTTTAGCCATACTAATGTTCATTGTGACAGATCTGAAGGACTCATATTATATTCTTGGGGTTTTTGTTGTTTTGGGGGGTCTCCCTATAATTCTAATAGGACTTTTAATTGGTATTTTTGGTTATTATGGTTTTCCTTTGACCTTGTTGTAATGTAAACACTTCGGTGTTTTATTTAAATGAAATTTCTGGTATTTATAATTTGTAAATTTTTTAGATAACATGAAAATAAAACCATAATATTACTATTACATGTGAGATTAGTTTTGGGGCATCACAAATTATGTCTGCGAATGGAGACTTGACAGCCTTATTGAAAAATACCATTTTTCAGAAAATATTTATTATCCTTTTAAATGTTTATTATATTATTTGTAATCAACAAATATCCATAAATTTCATTATTTATTTTTTAATATTCATAAATTCCAATTTAATGAGTAGGTATACTTATAATATTAAATAATAACATTTTAATAATATGTCACATTTCATTTAAACTTGATGTTTCGTACAACACAGGATAAACTCAGTGTCGCACTTAACAAATATCAAAATATGTGTTACATGTGATTCAATATATTGAATTATTTAAAAATAAATATACAATAAAGTATTGGGGTGCTATATTTTCATATAATCTTGGTGTTTGTTTCATGCACACTATCGAAGAAAATATTCTTATTTTATAATTTCAGGGTGTTACATTCTACCCCCCCCCCCTAAAAAAATTTCGTCATAATTTAAACTTGATCTAAGAAATAAAAGGTTTGATATTTGATTTTTTTTACCCCACATCATAAAAAGTTCAAATAAAATATCTTTTTAATTAGATAGAAAGGGAATTACAAAGGTAATATTGAATAACACATATAATTATTTCTAAGTGAGAGAACATTGGTGGTAAATGAATAATAGAACATGAAAGAGAATACTAACACCCAAATACTAATGTAGAGTGATAGGGAGAATTGATCATATGAATGTTGAATATACAAGGAATGTTAAAGACCAAAAATACATAAACCAACAAGGCATTAAAAATGTTTTTGATATCATTAGAAATGATGATAATAGGAAAAAAAATTGTTTCAAGATACTTCATAAAAAGTTGATGAACTCTCATGAGAATATATACTTACTTGATTTCATTCCATTTCATATGAATAGTCTCATCCTTTTTTACTTTGATCAACTTCCAGTTCATATCCTACTCTATGAAATGAAGATAAATTTGTTTTACCTGATGCACTAGTAGATAACAATATCAATATTAGAATGATAATTCATTACATTGATATCTAGTTATCATTATGGAAAAATGGTTAGCACAGGTTATCCAATATGAATAAATCTTCATATGGTGAAGTAATACATTAATCTATAAAACCTCATCCAAAGTTAAACTTAAACCATTTCATAAATGGTTAACCTTACAAAGAATCCAAAATATTATGATCCAAAACATTAGCAAAACGCTTACTAAATTTCAAAAAAGATGTTATCCTTAATCCCAAAAACAACATGAAGTATCTCTTAATCATCACATACCAAACATGTGAATACCTTTATAATGTATTCTATTAAAACATGATGATAACCTTAATTACTATAAAACCTTATTAAAAACCTGCATGATTCCTTATTCATTAAGTAAAAATTATTTTATTTGATATATTACTTAAACCCAAAAATGATGTAAACTCCATAAAATGATAGTATAAACCAATTTTTTAACAAATAATTAATCACATCCAAGGTAGTCGGTGCTAGAAAAATTACTTTATCCATAACAATCATCTCTTTATCCAAGAACAATTATCTCAACATCAGGAACATATTAAGGATTATCTTTCCCTCAATCATGTGTTTTCCATGAAGTTAAAATTTCCAATAAATCATTTTTCTTCGTCATCATTACCATTCAAAATATACATTCAAATCCTTAATGAAAAGGTAATTAAGTAAAATCCTTATACATTTCATAATAATTATTTTTAGGATATCATTAATAAAATACTCAAGTGACATAATTATTGAATCCAAACACAAAAAACATTAATCATTCCATGTATTATATGGTAATATACTAAGATTTACCATGATTCAATGGATTAATTTGAGGTATATTCCTTTAAAAGTAGAGACATTGATTTTCATAGTGCCTCGTGTCTTTATATTTGAAGCATTGTACATTTGAAAAAAATTATTAAACTTTATCTCACAAGAATAGTGTCCTTTATATCTACACTAATAGAAAAATCAAATTCTATTTAATAATGTATCGGGGTGTTTCTTTCAAAAATAATCACATGTGGGAAAATCTTTATTTCACTTCTTTCCTTTATCCATATTTTTCTTGGTCATCCCTTTCTTCTCATGCTTCCCTTTGAAGCCATAATACTAAGAGAAATATTTCTCTATCTTTTCATCACATGATACTATGTACTACTATATTGAGAAGGTTTTGGAGAATAGTTCCCTTTGAAATATTATCTCAAACTAATTAAAGAAATGATCATTTTTACTCATTGGATTACATGCTTTGATGTGGTTCTCATAACTTATGCTAGGATCCATTTCTAAATGATGTAATACACTATATTAGATCATGTAATTAATAAAAATAATTTTTAATCCCAAAAATATTGAAATACATATCATAAATTGAAATATATATTCATATAAAATCTCTTAATCATAAACATTGTTTATATAGGGATATCTATATTTCGAATCCATTAAAATGGTTTATAATGAAAGATTGAATTGTCCTAAGAATATCCCTTGGGAGTGTCAAACATGGTGCATTGTAAGACCCATCTTCGTGCACCAGATGATGATCAGGTGAATCCAAATGTTCCCTTTTTAGAGTTATTACCCCTAGGTACATCTGTTCCAGAACAACATCACCTTATATTATCTAGATAGTGGCTTATTTTAATGAAAACCACATAATCTATACTATAAAAATACTTTAGGGTGTTATTCTAGACTTATCATCAAATTCTAACATATTGTTGTTTTCCATAATCTATATTTTCATAAATCTAGTTTTTATGGTTTCTACTAAACTTCATATGATACCAATTTCAATGACCCCAACCCCAGTATCCTAGAGTCAATGCCATACATTATTACATTGGCATAGATAAAAGGGTAAAATCCTGACAGACTGATCAGTTTAGTAATCTTGGTAAACTAGATACATATATGATACCAATTTTACAATGGGAATAAAAAATAAAATATAAAATATAACAAAGGAAAATGTACTACATACTTGAAATCTTATTCAAATATTTCTTCTTCGTATCATAGGGAAGGAAATAAAAATAAGGGTGAGCTCAAATGATCTGTAATGGTTATGTAAATTAGAATATATCATTAATCAATAAGAATAATCAATATGTAATGGTAAATAAAAATTTAAAACACATTCCATTTAATAAATAAACTGAGAATGAAATGCATCTAGAGATAATATCATTGTGACAATATCATGGATAATAATAAATAAATTCTTAATGAATGAAATGATTAATTATTAGAATACATGTCTCAGAAACATGACCCCTCTACTATTAATACATTTCACAATATGGTTGAAAACTATTGGTTACAAACCGATCTGGTTTGGCTAACTATATCTCTACTGTCATGACCTTTTAAAAGATAGTTTAAAAATATTGGGTAAAAACTCATAGGGTTTGGACAACTGATTTAACTCACAAGACCTATCGACTCTTTAGGGGTCTATATTATAATGGTCCCCACCCATCACTGAATTTAAAAATCATTCATCAAATATCTGATGATTGATTTAATTAAAGAATCTATATGGCTTATCGTCAAATATCAATATTGAGTGAAGCATATAAATTTATCAATATTTCCACAGTAAATCAAATGACTTTCAAAGTAAACAATGTGTGTAAAAATGATAAGTTTGGACAATGATTATATACATCCTGAAGGAATATGAATATTTAATATAAATGTAATATCTAATGAACTGTGATTACAATAATGTGGTTGTATAAAGATAAATTTAATAATCATAAAAGAATGTGAGATTGCAAAATAATTGTTACCACTTGGTAATTTACATGTTGATTACCCATGTATGTAATGAATAAATTTAAAACATAAAATACCATGAATTATGAATGAATCATGATATTACATGTAAAATGGTAGTATATACACCACATAAAAGATAATTGGTTCATAATAAAAAATAATTCTCAATGGAATGTAAATTGAGATGAAATCCCTTACCTCATGCATTCTTTTTCTGAACATGAATTAATATACCCTATAGTGGTATTAAACATGTTGTTAACTTATTCCAAAACCATATTAATTTTTATACTATCATATAGGATCCTTTTATAATATATTATCAATCATTCATTAATAATCTTTCATTGTTTTCATTGATTCCGGTCTTAATTTCCATGCTTTCTCATGTGAATTTCATCATAAAAAATCTATTTCATTCACGTATTATATAGTTACATAATCTCAAAAAATAATAATCACGAAATAATTACCATATTTAGAAATTAATTATACTTTTAAAACCAATCATGAACGATGGTTATGAAAAATGAAGTATGTTACGATCATTGAGACGGTAAGTCATACATATACATGAGTAATGTTTCTATTTTAAATGATCATTATAGAAAAGGGTTAAATAAAATTTTATCTTTAAATAATTATCATAATATTATATATATCGTATTATTTATTAAAATATAATTATATATCAACCATTTTTTTAGTGATGAAAAGAGAGTCACAACACTTCATGAAGGTGGTAGTCCACAGGTACAAGAACAATGTTATCCTCTTTATATAAGTGAAAAGTAAATAAAGAAAATGATATATATATATATATATTATCTATAGGATCGAAATAAGAATATAGATGCTAAATTAAAAGAGGGGGTGAATTGTAAGTTTAGAAACTTTCATTTTTAACCTTAAGGAAAACAATGTTTAACATAGTTAAACTAGGTAAATTCACAAACCCTAAAATAGTTATATAAGAAAAACTTGCTAGGTTTTGGAAATATGGTTCTGAAAAGGAAACTTAAGGAAAATTTACTTAGGTAAAGATTATACCTTAAAGCATATAGAATCTTATTTATCAGAGTACATACAAGAATAAGAAAGTATAAGAATGTTATATTTTCCTCCTTTATCAAAATACAATGGAAATAAACTTGAAACAAGAGAAGTAACAAGTATTAAATATTTTAACCCAAAGAGTAGGGTATCCAACAACCTTGGATAAAGGTCCCTTGATTTATAATTTCAAGAAAGTTTATCTTGCCCACACCAGGGTAAGCCCTTGATAGGAATATCAGAATTTGTCTTGTTATCTCCGCAAGCCCTCGATCTTTAAGGTAGTCGGCACCTCTTTCTTCTTATCCCCAAAAGTCCTCAAACTTTAAGGTAGTCATCACCTTTGTCTTCCTATCCCTGTAAACCCTCGATTTTAATCAGCAATAATTGGAGTCGCATAAATAAAACTAAAAAATATGTTCAGTATGCATAAGTCATGAAGGTATCTCACTCTAGAAATCACTTCAACAACATGTAATATCTAGAGTGATGGAACAATTTTTCATCACTGAGCTCATTCAAATGACCTCAGATTTATAGGCACAACTCCAATAGTTAGCTCCCTCCTATAATGGTCATATTTTTCCTTGAATTTTAGAGGGACCTGTACATGTGTCACTCAACCAACGGTTAGTTAGAAATGGATTACACGACATCGTTTCATAACAATAACATGTGTTGGGAAAATTAAGTTGCTTAACCAAATATATATTTCAGATTATAAGGAAAAAAAGAATTCAGAGTCTTACCAAATAAACATTTAGAGTTTATAAGACAGAGATATTCAGATTCTCTTATCAAAGAATTCAGAATCTGAATTCTATATATTCTAGGGTCTAAAATCTAATGAATTTGGAATCTAAATTCTAAGGAATTAGGAGTTTGAATTATGAATAATTCGGAGTCTGAATTCTGAGGAATTTGGATTCTGAATTTTGAGAAATTTAGAGTCTGAATTCTGAGGAATTCGGAGTCCAAATTTTAAAGAATTTGGAGTCTTAATTTCAGATAATTTGGAGTCTAAATTTTAGATAATTCAGAGTGTGAATTTCAGAGAATTCATAGTCTGAATATTAGAGAATTCAGAGTCTGAATTCAGAGGAAATTGGAGTCTGAATTTCAGATAATTTAGAGGCTGAATTTCAAGGAATTCAGAGTCTGAATTTCAGAGAATTTGAAGTCTAAATTTCATAGAATTCAGAGTCTAAAAATAGAACACTCTATATCTAATGAATTATAATATTCTGAGGTTTTACATAAGAATTTGAATTTTAGAATTAGTAATATAATGATTTTGATTTAGAAATATTATAAAATGAAACAATGAAAACAAAGGTAAGGATAAAAATTTCCTTAGAGAAGGTAAATTTTCCTTGTAAAAATAATCCTTAGGGAAAAACAGTTTTCCTTAAGATAAAGTGTTTGTGATTTTCAAAACATAAAGGAATGGAAAATTCATAAGGAAACCTTATTGAATCAACATTATCATTTCATAATAATAAATATTCCATTAATATAAAAATTATGTTATATATATAAAATATAATTATTAAATTAATTTTTATAACCTTTAATGAAAAGCGTTAGTGAAAGACGAATCACATCACTTCGCGAGGCAGTAGTCCTCCATACACACGAGCGATGTTATCATATCCCATAAGGAATAGAAAGTAAAAAAAGGTATATATAATTTAATTAATCTAGTGGTAATTATAAATATCATATATATACTTTAATTCCATCATCACAGCCAACTGTGATAGGTGGTAATAGAAAAACTAATGACATTGGTTCGTGAGGGGTAGTCCACCGTACACATGAATGATGATTTCGTAACCCATTTGATGGAAGTGGGAATTTTTTTAGGAAATTTCATTAAAATAACAACATATAAGTATATGGAATATATTTACGTTATTATATTATCATGTTTTAACAATAATTAAAGGAGGTGGAGGAATAAATAAAAAAAATGTTCATTGAAGTACATTACCTCTTCTTGAGGTGTCCTCCTTAGGATTTCCCAAAATCCTCCCTTGGTTGGATTAGTGCCAAAAATAAGGATTCTAGGATGAGAGTAGGGAATTTTGGAAGTGATTTGGGTAGTTTTTGGTCGATCCAAAGGTTTCGAGAGATGTGACTACGTGAGGGGAGTGAGTTCTCTTTTATAATCGATGAGGGGTGGAATTTTTATAAATACTCAAAGGTATTCACAATTGAAAGTTCAATATTACCTCATGTGGATCTAATATAGATTAATAATGGATTTGAGGGATTATTTGGTCTAGAAACACCTCCACAAAACAAAAAACACATTTTTTATCACGTTATTACTTAGACTTTATGTTTACTCAATATTACCCTTTTGGTTTTTTACCACGATAACTTGTGCCATTTTATTTAATAAGGTAATTTATCCTTTAATAATAAAATTAAAATAAGATTTATTAGATAAATTATACGTAATTATTCTAAATATTATTTCAAATTTATTAAATAAAAATCCTTCCTGTGTGTAAAATTAATTTTAATTAAAAACGCATGTAAGGCAGAAAACCTCATTTTAACCTTACTCATAATAACTAATTTCAATAGTTTTCACTAATTATTATGTTCCAAAATTAATGAAACCTTATTAGATAATATAAATTATTCTAATTAAAAATATGAAATCCAGTTTTTCAAATTTAGTTCACATAAGTGGATGAATTTAATTTAACATATATCATGCAGATGCGATGAGAAAGAGGGTTTCTTAAAGAGAAAATGTTCAAAAGTTTACTATGTTTTTATATCGAAATGAAGCATTAAAATGATTCCAATTACCTGAATTGGATTAAATTATATTTAATTGAACTAATTTTACTTCAAAAATAATTCAAAATATCATTTAACATTATAAATAATTTAAATTAAAAGGCATTTTTCAATTATAATATATTATTTTCACTATTTTTCAAAAATTAAACTTCTCAAAAATATATCAACACTTTTCCAAAGGATATTTTTGATATATATATTTCAAAAATGAACTTTATTTTTCATTTAATTTTTTAAAAAAGTGGTAAAAAAATAATTATAAATTATGCACACAAATCACGACCAGACTTCATTATAGAAAAATACCATTTTCCAAAAACATTTCACATTCTTTTAAATGATTCTTATTTTATATGTAATAAATATATATCCATAATTTTCATAATTTATATACTACTATTAATACCAACTAAATTATGAACTAGGAACACTTATCATATTAAATAATAATATTTTAATAATATGTCACATTTAATTTAAACTCGGTGTTGCATGTAACACAAGCTAATCTCAGTATTATGTGTAGTACAAGCTAAGATCAGGGTTGTTTGTAATGAAAGATACTTAAGAGATTGAATTTATTTAAAAAATATATATCATAAGGGATCAGGGTGTTATATTTTCTTTTAACAATTTTGTTTCATGTCATACACGCTATCAAATAAAATATTACTATTTTTTGAATTTCTTGGTGTTATAAGATGGTCCAATAACTACAAATACTAAATTATGAAATGATTGACCTAGAACAAAAAAATATTTTATATAATATTTCATTCACCATATTGATTCTAAAAAATATGGTCTTTCCAATAATCAAAATGTAGTACATGAAGTCCAACATTATCAAACATTTTCAATCTCCTATGATGAAATTTCTTACACGAAAAACTAAATTTTCTTTTAGAAACATGATCTAAATTTGATGACTCAAATGATAAAAAATTTAGCAGCCTCAATGATGACATGATTTATACCCAATCTGTCAGGATATTTGCGATGATTTATCAAATCATGATCACATAATAGAAACTGGTGTCTATTTATTGAGTTCATAGTTATTTAAAAACACAAAAAATATATGAATATTTATTTTTCATTTTGACTAATTACAAATTATTATTAAATTTTAATTGTGGCTATTTATGACTACTTATCATTAATTCTTACTAACTTTTACTAATTATTAGTAAAAAATTTTAATTACAAGAAAATATTATAAATATTTTTTAATTAATAGTAATTGTTTAATCATTTTAAATAATTTTTAAATAAATATTAATAATTATTAATATATTTTTTCTTTTTTCTTTTTTCTTTTGCAAGTTACTACAAATCATCCTAATTTATGCTAATATTTAGAAATTATTAATAATATTTACAAATTATTAGTAACATTTACAAATAATTTCTAACATGGACTAATTATTATTAACATTTACAAATTTTTACTAATATTTATCAATTATTACAATTTATTTAATACTTATTAAAAATTTATTTAATTATTAACAAATTTTCACTAATTATTGGAAAATTTTAATAATTATTGGTATTTTATAAATGTTATCACAATTTATTCCAAATTATCATAATTTATTAGTATTTAAAAATTAGTAATGATATTTACTAATTAATACTAGCATTTGCTACAACCATCCAACGTTAAAAATTTTATTTCATGTTGGGAAGTGCCCTAGACTGAACAAGATTAAGGTGGTCTAAAATAATGCGGACCGAGTTCATCAGCCTTAGAAAAATTAACACATGCCTGTGGGAGAGACCCCAACCTGGAAAATAAAAAAAATAGTGATCCCCATTAGTTATCCGAGAAGATACGAATTTTGAAACCTTGTTCCCCTCGTGCTAAGTATGACTAAGGGCCACCCGCGAGTCTAGAATCATTTTTCATTTACAGATGATGTAAGTGATGGTCCATGGAATTTAAAGTTTTCCCTGCATAGAACTGTGGATAATAGTCAAGTTTGTTTCCACCAACTCCAACATACTTTTGTGAGGGTGAAACAACTCAATACCCTTCACATCGTACATGCCTTTTTCATGAGGCAGACCCCCTCCCAAAGCCATCATCAAAAGCCTGGATCACTTCCCTTTTATGGTCACGACCCCACCCTCCACATGACCCCAGACATACATGATCTGTCCTCATTGAGTTTAAAACCACTGCTTAGGGGGTTCCATCTCACTTATCTCCATGCCTATTGATAACCTGAGAAGGGCTAGCTATAGGGAGACCATCCATAAGCTTTCTCGGTTTGGGATAACCCACCCATCTTTTGGAAATATGGGCGAGCTCTTCCGTGACGATTCTTCTTCTAGCCACCATTCCCAGACGTAAACAAGACATGCCCCCCATGTCAACATTGGTTCCTCACACTCCATATACTCCAAAAACCCATCATAATTAGTAACGCACTCACTATCCATTCATGGGAATTTTTATCAGTTCCAATAAACCAATCTTGAAGAAAGGAGACTTGGTCGTCGACTCAAAGTCCCAGCCTAATGGACTATCCCAAGACACTCCAAACTAATTCCTCCTAGTCACTATCAAATAAGTGGTGCTTGATGGATTCCTCTTTGTGACTCCTGCAGTAAAGAAACTTAGAATCTATTGTGATACCTTTTTTCCTCACCTGTTCTTCTGTCAGGATGGCTTGTTTTTGGAGACACCACACTAGAAATTTTTATTTTGTGGGGATGTTGTTGCACCACATGGTTTCTTTCCACTTATCATGTACCCCATGTATCTAAGCCACCAAGCGGTAACATTTATCCGATAAAACACCTGATAATGATCATATAAAAATGATCTTGTCTGGTTCATCGTTCATGATGATGTTATCAAGAATCTTTAGTTGATGATGGTCGAGGATGGATTGAATGAAAGACTTGAACATGATAGCCTATAAGAAGGTGATCTCTCAAGTTGGACGACCAGGAAATCCAAGAAATGAACCAGTCCAATTTTCATTCCATAAATTAATTTGGCCACAACCCATAATCCATTTGGAGTGGTTCCAAAACACAAGTACATTTTAAGAAATCATGATCCAAATCTGAGAAGTGGTGCCCCTTCCTCTATCCATTTTGTCACGACCCGTCCCCTAGGGTCTGTGTCGTGACTACCCCAAGCCCGCCTTCCATAGGCCAGAGGTTGGTGACTAGCAACAGAAATGCATATCCATAAAATGGGAAGGCATTGCATCAAAACCTATACACACATAGGCGGGGAACACTACCCACAAGAAAAACACAATGAAAGAAGATTGGTACAACCACAACTAAAAACCACCACTGAGTGTAAAAGTAAGTACTGAAAGTAAAGTGGCCAGAATACAAGCCCAACTAAAATAGAAGTACAAAAAAAGGACAAAATAGCTCCTAATGTTGTCCACCAAGGATCCCACCTGAAGGGTAGGTACAACTCGTCACTACAGCTCTTCATGTCAACTAGTCACCTCCGGGCACCGTCTTCCAATCACCTCTGAGCACCGTCTAGCCCTGACTCCTCAAGACTCAGTCAAGTTGTCCATCATCTACACAAGACACAACAAGGTGCAGGGGAAGCCCGTGCAGGGGTGAGTATAATAATATTCAGTAGGGAACCCGAGACCCCCGAAGGTCTCTCAAAATTCTACAAAGGAAAAACCACAAAGCATGATCTCAATCACAAAGCACAAAACAAAAGACAACTCACACCAGGTATAACTTAAGTACAGAAGTACAGATGATTAGTCGTAAAGCTAGATCATCTTATTTTGTCAATAGGCTCTGCTGCTGACCCACATAGGATCGCTTGGTGCTAACCCACACACGATCGCTAGGTGTGAAAATCACAAGATCACTAGATGCTGACCCACACATGATCGCTAGGTGCTGACCCACACAGGATCGCTCAGTGCTGACACACACAGGATCACTCGGTGCTAACCCACACAGGATCCCTCGGTGCTGACCCACACAGGATCGCTCAGTGCTGACCCAGACAGAATCGCTCGGTGCTGACCCACACAGGATTGCTCGGTGCTGACCCACATAGGATCTCTATTCATTCTTCACGTCACAACCAGCCACTAGATTCCTGCACAAAGTACGCTTGATTCCGGGAGGATCTTCTCCTCAATCCATCGGTCTAATTTCAACCGGAACGAAGTCCCATGAATAAGTAACCTAATGAACCTCCATTTCATAAGGGTTCTAACTCAACAGACGTTGCATCAACCGGATGCCCAGTCTGTAAGTTATAGACATTTTAGTGTTGAGGGCTCAGTTGGATTTGGATTCGATCCAACCTAGCCATACTAAAACTTTCTCCAAAACACAAGTGGATTAACTCATAAGGACTGCCTCATCCTAAGGGTTCCAACGTCGTAGACAGTTCATCAAATAGACGTCTTCTTTAGAAGATATGCCCATTTAAGCGTAACTGGGCCAAAAAGGGACTGGGTCCAGTCCGACCCAGTCAAACCGGCCCGGCGTGGCCCGAATGGGGCTAGGGTCTGTCCGGTTTTCCAGGGCCTGGTCTGGCCCACTGGGCCGCGGGCTCGGCCTGGACAACCAGGATGGGTGCGGGCCGCCGGGCGCGGGGGTCCACTCCCCTCCTGAATGGACAAAAGTTTGTTCGGTTTCAAAGCAACGACGCCCGTTGGCGCAGCACCACCTGGTCGGTCCTGCTGGACCGGTCACCTACGGACCGCGGGTCCTCCATCTAGTGCATCTTGAAGCTGCAACCTTCTTCTGCAGCGCGCCACCCTACTTTGATGTGGCCAACAAAGGTCTACCGCCCCTTTGTCTATCGCAGCGCCTTCAGGCACCGCCACCTTCTCGCGGTTGGTGGTAGACGACCGCCTCCTCCTCCAATTGTCGGCACCGACGATGCTTCCACGAGCCATCGGTGAAGCTCCGGTGGTCTGATTCCTTTCCCATCTACGCCTACGGGCCTCCCGGGATGGCGCCTACACCGCGTGGCCCAAAGTTTCATCTTTCCGCCATATTTCTCCGTCACCCACGAAGAACGCCACCAACTCGAGATTGGCGGAGGGTCTGGGCCTTATTCGGCATAGCCCGAGCCCTCTGAATTAGTGTTATAACATGAGAAGGATAATTTAATCATAAAAACTCCCATAAAGAAACCATGTATTATCCTCCCACATTAAAGAACGAAACACGAATCAACCCGTTGGACGGTTGATGTGGCCTTGTTTTACATAGTTTTTTCGTATCTTTTTACTTAATTTTTAATGATTTAATTAATTAATTAAGCACTTTTTACTAAATTAATTTATTTTTTTATTTTTATAATTAAATTTGTTAATTAATCATTTTTTATAATTAATTATGTGATTTTTAGTCTTTTAATTAATTATTTTAATCTTACTTAACTTTTCTAATTTAATTATTTCTTAATTAGTTTTGTTAATTAAAATATGCTTAAATTTTTAATAAATCAACATATATTTTAAATAATTATTTAATCATCATATTTTTATTTATCTAACATAGACTTTATTTTAATATTTTATTCTTTTATTTAGTTTCCTTAAATTATATTAACTTCATTAATTAATTTGTTTAATCATCCTACTAATTAATTAAGTTAAGAATTTGAGTTTAAATTAAATGAAATAATGTGATTTTAAATTTAAGTATTAACTTATTTATTTAATTAATTAATTTAGATTTTTGAAACATGAACTATTAAATTGTATATATGCAGTTAAATTATTAAATAGTAACAAATTTTTTTAATCTAACGGTGAGATACACTGGAGCTATTGGTGACTTATTTAGTCACTGATACTATCCTTTTCCACTCACTGTTTACCCTGTAATTAATTTATATTATAAATTTTAATTTTAGTTTTTTTATCGACTTTGTTTAATATTAATCCAGTTTTTAATTTAAGTGTTAACAATTAAAAACTTAAATTGTAACTTTAAAGTTTAAGTTCAATAATAATTCTGTTTTAATATTTTTTGTTTAGTCTTGTTCTATTTTTTTAAATTATTTAATTAGCTTAAGTTTTTAATTTTAAGTTTAAGTATGCAGTTTTAGTTTTTGTGTGTCAACGTTAGTTCTTTTTTTTAAAATAGTCACCGATGTTGTTGCGCATCAGTACCGATCACTTATTGATTAACGGTGACGTTTTCTATTTTATAGTCGTCGATGACCTTAATATTTAACTACATCGGTGACCTTTTATTTATATGTATCGGTAACCATAATATTTTATAAACTATCGGTGACCTTTTTCTATTTTTTAACTTTCGGCGATTTATTTTAACTATCGGTGACCTTTTTCTATTTTTTTTATAACTAACAGTAACCTTTGTTTTATAACTATCAGTAGCCTTTAATTTTTTTAAGCTATCGGTGACCTTTTATAACTATCGGCATCCTTTAATTTTTTAATCTACTAGTGACCTTTGTTAACTATCAGTAGCCTTTAATTTTTTACATTACCGGTGACTTGTTTATTTTTTAATTTCAAACTACCGATGACCTTTTATTTTAAACTAACGGTGACTTTACCTTCTTTTTCTCACATCAGAGAACTTTTGATTTTCTACAATGGTGACCCTTAATTTATTTTAACTAATGGTGACTTGTTTAATTTTTAATTCTAAACTATCGGTGTCCCTTCCCTTTTCACTATCGGTAACCTTTAGTTTTATTTGCAACGGTGACCTTGGGTTTCTCCCCTACTTCACACATTGCTGTCGTGACTCACTAATCTACTCTCACCGATCCACGTTCTCCACTCTGATCCACCGGCAAGCTGCACATCCACCAATACACCATTATTCTTTCATCACAAACCTACACAGGATCCTACCGTCGTGCCCACTAGAGTCTGTCGCCGCAGCGGTTCCTTGTGGAAGAAACCCCCTCCCATGTGCACCGATTTGGGGGGAGGAAGAAGAAGCTTAATAAAAAAAATATTATAAAATAAAACAAATTAAAATAAAAATTAAAATAAAATAACAATTATATCAAATTTTGATTATAAATTTATAATAAAAATAATATATTTAATTTTAATAAAACAAAATGATTAATTAACTTTAATCAAACTAAATTAATTAATAATACCATCAAAATTAAGTTTAAATAAATTATTATTTTAATTCTCCATACTAAATATTTTTTAAAAAATAAAATATATAAAATAAAATATAAATAATAAACTATAAATAAAATTATAAATAAAATTAATTTAAATTAGTAAATAATTTAATTTCCAAATTAATAATAATCTGTTTAATTAACATTAATATCTTTGTTAATAAATAATATAACATTAAAATTTAAAAAATAATTATGTTTTAATTTCATTTGTGTTTTAACTTTGTTGTCTTGTTCTACTTGTGCAGGTTCATTCAAGTATTAGAACCACGTCCAGTTTCATCCAACTAACTCATGCGGAGTTAGTTACAGGGGTAAAGTTAGTGTGACGTGTGGTTTGCGAAAAAACACATGTGTGTTGTGCAATAGGAAAAGACAAGTTTAAGTCATAGAAGAGTGGCAGTGATGTGTTGTTTATGACAACAGGATTTAAAAGAAAAGAAAGCATAGAAATTGGAAAGGGCAACATATACACATTCAACAACCTCTCACACATTAGAGTAGAGCAAGAACAGAGGGCGGTTCTTGAACCACTTCTGGAGTTGAAGTGTACAAGAACAAAGCATCATTTGGGGAGTTCTTTTTCCCTCGTGTTCCAGATTTTTTACTCTGTTTTAGTATATTAATTGTTGTAATGATAATGAACATGTTTTTTAGATAAATCTTCTAGTTTGGGGAGAAATTGAAGTTCCACTAGTTATCTTTTAATATTCTTTTTCACTTCATCATTTTGATGTATTCAGTATTGATCAGCGAGATCAATACTGGATTCATTCAATTGCTTGTACCACTAGAAATTAATTTCAAAATTTCACAATTAATTGGAATGATTGACTATGGATACATCTTTCAAAAGATATTAAATTCATAAAACTTTAGGACTTATGGTGAGTTCGTCCTATTGGAAATTTCAAAATAACGATTTTCATAGTTTATCTATTTTGGAGTGGCGAACTTTGAACTCGATCAACCTGTCCGACTTGACTCCTGGAAAGGGAAGTAAGTCATTCTCTTTAAATGGTGGTATATTGTAACAACTTTTAAGTCAATTTGAATACTTTTTAAGCCAGTAGAACGAAGAAATTTTCCCCAGTCGATTTACTTTGTTAGTTCATTTATCAGTGTTCTTAATATTTGTTGTTCACTATTTTCAAACTGTTTTCTGCTTCATCATTTTAGTCTAGATCAAAAACTAAAGAATGTTGTGTTACTTTACTACATTTTAAAAAAAATAAACCTATCCCACTGCTGACAATAGTGGGGTATTTTGAAGAGTTTTAGAAATGTTTTGCTCAAAATTTCCTTCTCTGTGGGTTCGACCCTACTTGCCACATATACAGTAGTTAGTATGAATATAAATAATTAAACTTTGACCAACTTCAATGATGTTTGAAATTATGTTTTTGGTTTCATTTCTAGGGAAGGCATGAGACATTCATTTTCTAAAAAAACTAAAAAATCACATATAAAAAAATCTATAAAAAAATGAAAAATTGAAAACTGTAAAAAAAACTACTCCATTTTCTACTAAATTTCAACTGATTTCTATATTGTTGAGATCCTGTTTAGTTCTACTATTGTGGTACTTGAATTGTTGATATACTTTGTATGAGTACAAGACACTCTTCTATTAGTCTAGAGCCACTGAACTTAGAAATAAACAAACATTTAACTGCTCTTAGAAAAAAGAAAAACAAAATAGAAATGGAGAACATAGATGATTGGGTTCCTGCACCTAATAACTATCAAAATCAACCAAAACTCTTAGATGACGTTGAAAGGCCTAGGATGAGGGAGTTCAAACTCTCTCAAGTTTCAAGTAATCCTTCTTCCATTAGTTTATCTCCTAGAGCCTGAAATTGTGATCTAAAACAGTCACACATTTCACTGCTACCTGCATTTTATGGACTATCTAATAAGGACTCTCTAGCCTTCATTAGAGATTTTTACAACACTTTACAGTTGTTACCTCTTCTAGGACTTACAGAGAATGAGTTAAGAATGAGAGTCTTTCCCTTTTGTCTTATAGGGAATGCTGGGAATTGATTTTTAAGCCCAGATTAGAACATTTTTGAGAACTGGGATCAAGTCTACAATTCTTTTATCATGAAATTTAATCCCCAAAGACTAAAGGGTTAACTTAGAACAAAGATCACTAGCTTTTATCAAGAGGATGGAAATCTTTTCATGAAGCTTGGGATAGATTTAGGGACCTTCTTAAGTAGTGTCCCCATCATCAACTCCCATATCACCTTCTCATGGACACCTTTTATAAAGGTTTTCCCTCTTATAGACAGAATCTAGTTGATCATGCTGCTCGGGGTAATAATATTGACAAGACAGATGAAGAACTTAGACAAATTTTTAATAATCTTACACTGAATTCTAAACATAAAAATTCAAGAAGGAAAAGAGTCAATAGAAATGTTAATGTTAACACTGGTTCAACAAATGAAACTCAAACTCAACTTGCTGAAATCACCCACCAATTGAAATCTTTAATGAACCAGAATTTCAAACAAACTGTTAATCAACTTGGCTATCAAAACACCAATCAACCTTTAAGATAACAATCTCCATAATGTGGAATGTTTGGTAATACTGAATTTTTTTTTCCTAACTTCGATATGTCATCCCAACAATAAGAAAACTCAAATTTTGTCAATTATGTTCCTAGAATGCCTCCTAAGGAAGATCCATTTTCAAACAACTATAACCAAGGCTATAGGAACCATCCAAACTTGTCATGGATAGATCAAGGCCTAATTAAACAATCCACTGTCCCTAACTATCAAAACCAAACAAGATGAAATTTTCAAAAACAACAAAGGGGTGAGTCTTCAAATGCACAAGGAACCAATGATAATCAAATATCTTCTAAGCTTGATTTAATCTTGAACAAAATTAAATATCAAGAGAAAAGATACATGACTCAGGTAACCAAACAACAAAATCAATATGAGTCAGATAAAATGCAAAATGATGTGAGGATGTAAAACATAGAAACATAGCTAGGCCAACTTGCTAGAGATTTTTCATCTAGGGAAAAAGGTAAACATACAAGCACAACTGAACTTAATCCTAGAGAGAATTCCATGGTAGTAGTGACTAGAAGTGGGCTGAATACTCAAACCGTTGTGGATAAATACCTTGAAAATGTCCAAAATAAAAATCTTCTTAAATATGGTAATAAAAATATTCTTCGTTCACATTATGGAAATTCACAGAAAAGTCTTGAAAATGAAGAAAATCTGAATTTATCATCTGAAACTCAAGATAAAAACTCATCTAAAAATCAAAGAAATAAAGGAAAATAAAAAATTGATGAAGAGGTGAGGGAAATGCCCACTATCCTTAAAAAATTTTCCCCACCCATCCCTTTCCCTGAGAAGCGGAAACCTCAAAGTAACACCAGGGTTGAACTTCTTCGGTTCCTTGGTCTCCTTTCCAAACATCAAGAAAACATTCCATTCATCCAATCCTTAATTAAAATTCTATCTTACTTGAAATATCTCAAGAAAATTGTTTCAAACAAAAAGTCCCTTGAAGAGTTTTCTACCTACAGCCTCACTAAAGAGTGTGGTGATGTACTCTAAAAGAAAATCTCACCTAAATTGAAAGACCCGAGTAGTTTTTTTATTACTTGTACCTTAGGAAATTTTGATCAGCTTAACTGTTTATGTGATTTAGGTGCTAGTATTAATCTACTTCTACTCACTATTTTGACAGTTGAGGTTGGGTGACCTTCAACCCACCACAGTCATACTGTAGTTAACTAATAGATCTTTCACTCATCTTGTGGGTAGGATAGATGACTTTCTAGTTGGACTTGGGAAGTTGTTTCTTCCTGTATACTTTTTAGTCTTAGATATGGAGCGTGATCAAGAGGTGCCCATCATCTTGGGTAAGCCCTTCTTGGCCATAGGTGGTGCTGTTATTGATGTGTCAAAGGGTCAACTTATTTTCAAAATTGGAGAACAAGAAAAAGAATTCAATGTGTTTAAAAATGTTAAAGGACCAACTTTTTCTGAAAACTGTTTAATGGTAGTCCTTAGAAGATGAAAACTCAATTGGAAACTCTGAAAAATCTGAAAATCAATCATTTGATGAAGAAAATAATTTAGAAGCTGAAAATTCTGTTGAATCTGTCTTAGAAGTTCAAAATTCTGCTCGAACACCAAATCTGAAAAATTTCCCAGAACTGGACTACTGTTCAGTTTCTGTTGTAGAAGATTTCTCTATTCTTGAAATTAAGTGATTTTTGAGTGAGTTTGAGGGTGTTTCTGTTAACACCAATCTTGAGGATCATTTTAATGAATTTAAGGGAAAATTTATAAGACAACATGATGATTCTGCTTTGATTAACTTGTTAAATTCTGACCTAGAAAATCTAGACAGTGTGTTGTCCACTCTGGACAGAAGCACTGTTAATTCTGAATCTGAGCATGAAATTGAAAATCATTCATCATTTAATACCCCTTAAAAGAGACATGTTGAATATATTAGACCTCCCAAGCCTAAGAGTCTTCCTTCTAGTGTAGAACCACCCACTCATAAACTAAAACCAATCCCTACTCATTTGAAATATTCATTTTTGGGTGAGAATTCCAAATTGCCTATCATAATTTCTTCTGAACTTAATGAAAATTAAGAGGATGAACTGTTGAGTGTGTTGAAAAAGATTAAATCTTCCATAGGCTAGACTATAGCTGATATCAAGGGTATTAGTCCCTCATTCTGTATGCATAAAATACCTATGGAGCCTGACCATAATCCTAGGGTAGAGTTTCAAAAAAGATTGAATCCAAACATGAAAGAAGTAGTGAGAGAGGAAGTGATCAAACTACTAGACACTGGAATCATATATCCCATTTCTGATACTGCTTGGGTCATCCCTGTTTAGGCTGTCCCCAAGAAGGGAGGTTTTACTATAGTAAAAAATGAAAAAAATGAAGAAATCCAAGTTAGGAAAGCCACAAAATGGAGAGTATGTATAGATTATAGGAAGCTTAATGAAGCCACTAGAAAGGACCATTATCCAATGCCCTTCCCTGATCAAATGCTAGAGAGGATTTCTGGAAATGAATTTTTATGTTTCCTGGATGGGTATTCTGGTTACAACCAGATTCCTGTTGCTCTAGAGGATCAGGAAAAGACCACTTTCACATGCCACTTTGGTACATTTTCCTACAGGCGGATTCTCTTTGGGTTGTGTGGGGCTCCATCCACCTTTCAAAGGTTTATGATGGCTATCTTTTCAGATATGATTGAGAGAATCATTGAAGTTTTCATGGATGACTTTTCCATTGTGGGAAGTAATTTTGATACATGTCTAAGAAATCTTGAGTTAGTCTTAGAAAGATGTATTGAAACCAATCTTGTTCTTAATTGGGAAAAGTGTCAATTTATGGTCACAACAGGTATAGTGCTTGGTCATAAGGTATCCAAGAGAGGTCTAGAGGATGATACTGTTAAAGTTAAAGTCATTCAAAAACTCCCTCCTCCTCAAAATGTTAAAGGTATTAGAATATTTCTAGGGAATGCCGGTTTCTACCAGAGGTTTATAAAATAATTTTCCAAAATAACTAAGACCTTGTGTTCTTTACTGGTCAAGGATGCACCTTTTAACTTTAATGAAAACTATTTGAAATCATTTAATTTGTTGAAAGAAAAACTCACTACATCACCTATTATCACTTAACCTGATTGGAAATTACCTTTTGAACTTATGTATGATGCTAGTGACATGGTTGTAGGTGCTTTCCTTGGAAAGAGGAGAGATAAGAAACTGCAGGAGGTGTATTATGCTAGCAAATTTCTAGATGAGGCCCAACATAATTATACCACCACTGAAAAAGAATAGTTAGCTATTGTGTTTTCTCTAGAGAAGTTTAGACAGTATCTCTTAGGCTCAAAAGTCATTATTTTCACAGATCATTCAACATTAAAGTATTTTCTATCTAGTAAAGAAATTAAACCTAGTGTAATTAGATGGATTCTGTTGCTACAAGAGTTTGATTTAGAGATTAGGGATAAGTAGAGAGTTGAAAATCTAGTTACTGACCACTTATATAGGCTTCCTCATACCCATTCTGAAGATCCAAGGGAGATCAAATCTTCCTTTCCTAATGAGAAGCTGCTCACTGTGTCAATTAGGCAATCTGCTTAGTATGAAAATTTTGATAACTTCCTAGCAGCAGGTGTCTTTCCCAAAAATATGTCAAATAACCAAAGAAATAAATTCATTTCTGAACTTAAATACTATATTTGGGATGATCCCCTGTTGTTTAGGAGATGTGCTTAATGTATTCTTAGGAGATGTGTGCCTGAGGGAGAGATGATGTCTGTCTTAGAGAGTTGTCACTCCTCACCTTGGGGAGGTCATTATGGTGGTGAAAGGACGGCTCTAAAAGTCTTACAATCTGGTTTCTTTTGGCCCACTCTTTTCAAGGATGCTATGAGCTTTGTAGTTGGCTGTGACAAGTGTCAAAGGTTAAAAAATGTTGGTAGGAAGCAGGAGTTACCCCAAAAAGGAATTTTAGAAGTTGAAATTTTTGATGTCTGGGGCTTAGATTTCATGGGTCCATTTCCATCTTCTCATGTGAATGAGTACATACTTGTTGCTATTGATTATGTGTCAAAGTGGGTTGAGGTAGTTTCACTGCCCAACAATCAAGCCAACTCTGTAATTAAGTTTGTGAAAAGGAACATCTTTACAAGATTTGTAGTTCCCAATGCCTTTATCACTGATAATGGAACACATTTTAAGAACTATAAATTTAATGTTTTGATGGAAAAATATAGTTTTGGTCATAAAACCGGTACTCCTTATCATCCACAGTCCAGTGGAAAAGTGGAAATTTCTAATAGATAACTGAAATAGATACTTGAGAAAACTGTGTCAAATTCTAGGAAGGACTGGTCTCTTAAATTGGATGAAGCTTTATGGGAATATAGAACTGCTTTCAAGACCCCAATAGGTATGTCTCCTTACAGGCTGTTGTTTGGGAAATGTAGTCATTTACCTATGGAGTTGAAACATAAGTCTTATTGGGATGTTAAGGCTCTCAACTTTGATTTTAAGAGTGCTGGAGAGAGGAGATTACTTGAGATGAGTGAATTAGATGAAATTAGGAGAGAGAGTTATGATAATTCAAGGATTTATAAATAGAGAACTAAAATCTTTCATAATTATATCATTCAAACCAAAGAAAATTCAAACCTGGATAGAAGGTCCTTCTCTTTAACTCTAGACTTAAACTCTTTCCTGGAAAACATAAGTCCAAGTGGTGTAGACATTTTACAGTTGTGAGAGTGCTTAAGAATGGAGCTGTGGAAATTATAGATGAAGAAAACAAACCTATGTTGGTTAATGGGAAGAGAGTGAAACTGTATTTTGAGGGACAACCTAAGGGCTTGGCTGCCTTCACAGTGCTTGAGAACTGATCTTAAATAAAGTCTGGCTGAAGACTTTAAAACTTAGCGTTTCATGGGAGGCAACCCACAGTTATTTTTGTCTTTACTCTGTTTCATTTGTATCCTTGAATAAAGTGCTGCTTCTGTGCTCTATTTTTCTGAAATTCATGTTATTTCTTGATCTTGGTTTACTTTTTCTATTTTAGAGTTATCAAAAATCTTTGTTTTTTCATTTTAGGAGTGAAATTTCCTTGCTAAATCTTTAATGATAAACTGTAATTTAGGGAAGTTCCCTATCCTTTAGTTGTATTCATTTTTCTGCTTCTTGTTCATTTAAATAAAATTTACTGCAAGTTGCTGCTGTCGGTGACTCATTTGTGCTACTATCGGTGAATCTTTGATAGTATTTTTGGTAAGATAGTGATTGTTATTTCAAAAATTCTGCTTGTATTAAAGGTTTTTGTTGCATGTCACTTTGTTTAAAAAAAATCTGTTTGTCCCTCCTTGCTGAAAAATTGAATTTCATTGTTGTTAAAATCATTCCACTACTTGAACTTAAGTGTGGGGGGGTACATGCAAACTGAGAACTTTTGTTTTGAATCTGCTTTAGGTTGGGGTGATTTAGCATTCATTCTTCTGCTCTATTAAATACATATTATTGAACTCGATCTATTAAAATGCTTACACCCAGTTCACTATGCATCCACAAGTTACATGCCATGTTTGTACTTTAATGGAAAATCTTTATTCGTTGGACTTAAATGATAATGCATGTACTTGCTAATGAACCTGCTGTAAATTAAACTTTGTGGCAAACAATATTATTGAACTTCAAAGAGACCCTTTATACATGTATTCTATCTATTAAATTGAAAAATCTATTTTGAACCTTTAATGTTTAATTGTTCTTCTCCATATTTGGAAGTCAACTTTGGAGACAAAGTTGGATTTTAAGTGTGGGGGAGGGGGTCAATTATTGACTATGTTGAACTATGATTAATTGAAAGCCCATCAATTTCCACTGCAACTTCAAACTTTTTTTGTAAAAAATGGGTAAATTTTTTCAAAAAAATTCAAAATTCTTATAATGATTTTAGGCTTGCTTCTTTCTTCAACTAGGTATTTCCTAAGGATGTTTCCATATAAGTAGTTAATAACTGCTTTGAATCTAAAATTAATGTGGTTGGATGATTGCTGAGTGAATCTACTTACTGATTTTATGAAATTTTGGTTTAGGAACTATTTCTGAGAGTGATTTGGGTAAACCGTTTGTGAAGTTATGATTATAACCCTTGGAACTATAAGTTTGATTTTGATCATAGGGGACACTCTTTTTTATTATTTATTCAAAGTAATTACCTTATTGAGTCAATGTAAATGGTTTTCATATAAATCTTTTGAAACTGGAGTAGTATGGGCATCTTGGATCCCATGGTGAAACTCTGAGACCCTAGATGCTAGGTGCATTTCTGTTTACTATAAGCCCTCTGTACACCTTGAATAAGTGCATTGCACAGTTTTTAGCACATGATACATGGCTTGGGAAAAAAATAAATAGTTTCTAGGGTAAAAAACGAGTTCATTAAGGTGTAGGGAATGATGAACACCGGATGAAGAAGTGATCATTTGGTTTATATAGAAGTCATTTAGGTTGTTTCATTAAGGTGATTCACAAAAAACATAATTATTTTTGGAACTTAGGAAAGATTCATTATACATAGTTCATACTGTTAAGTTCTTAAATCCACTGAATTTTTACCTCTTATCACTCTTGGACTTTGAACTTAAGCCTGGATTGAACTGAGTCATTAAGTAGAGTCGCATATGAGGCAAGACACCTTATTTGATAGATGATTTTTTCTATCTTGATTGCCCTTTTAGTACTAGTTCGAGGAAAGACTTGATTTGAACATATTTTTTCAAAAAGCATGTTTTCATGTTTCTGTCCTCTGTTCTTAAGTGCTAGACATGTTACAGTTTGAGCTGAATCATTAATACTACTTCTGTTTTTTTAAAGATAACAAAGCATGAGATTGTTTGAGAATAAACAATGCTTAAGTGTAGGAGAATTTGATGTGCCCTTGTTTTACATAGTTTTGTCACATCTTTTTACTTAATTTTTAATGATTTAATTAATTAATTAAGCACTTTTCACTAAATAAATGTACTTTTGTATTTTTATAATTAAATTTGTTAATTAATCATTTTTTATAATTAATTGTGTAATTTTTAGTCTTTTAATTAATTATTGTAATCTTACTTCACTTTTCTAATTTAATTATTTCTTAATTGGTTTTGTTAATTAAAATATGCTTGACTTTTTAATAAATCAAAATCTTTTTTAAACAATTATTTAATCATCATATTTTTATTTATCTAACATAGAATTTATTTTAATATTTTATCCTTTTATTTAGTTTCCTTAAAATATATTAACTTCATTAATTAATTTGTTTAATCATCCTACTAATTAATTAAGTTAAGAACTTGAGTTTAGATTAAATGAAATAATGTGATTTTAACTTTAAGTATTCACTTAGTTATTTAATTAATTAATTTAGAGTTTTAAAACATGAACTATTAAATTTTATGTATGCCGTTAAATTATTAAATAGTAACAAATGTTTTTAATCTAAGGGCGAGACAGACTGGAGCTATCGGTGACTTATTTAGTCACTGATGCAATCCTTTTTCACCCACTGTTTACCCTATAATTAATTTATATAATAAACTTTAATTTTAGTTTTCTTATCAACTTAGTTTAATATTAATCCAGTTTTTAATTTAAGTGTTAACAATTAAAAACATAAATTGTAACTTTAAAGTTTAAGTTCAATAATAATCTTGTTTTAATATTTGTTGTTTAGTCTTGTTCTATTTTTTTAAATTATTTAATTAGCTTAAGTTTTTAATTTTAAGATCAAGTATGCAGTTTTAATTTTTGTGTGTCAACATTAGTTCTTTTTTTAAATAGTCACCGATGTTGTTGCGCATCGGTACCGGTCACTTATTGACTAACGGTGACCTTTTCTATTTTATGGCCATCGGTGACCTTAATATTTAACTGCATCGGTGACCTTTTATTTATCTCTATCGGTAACCTTAATGTTTTATAAACTATCAGTGACCTTTTTCTATTTTTGTACTTTCGGTGTTTTATTTTAACTATCGGTGACATTTTTCTATTTTTTTTATAACTAACAGTAACCTTTGTTTTATAACTATCGGTAGCCTTTAATTTTTTTAAGCTACCGGTGACCTTTTATAACTATCAATAGCCTTTAATCTTTTTAAGCTACCGGTGACCTTTGTTAACTATCTATAGCCTTTAATTTTTTAAGTTACCGGTGACTTGTTTATTTTCTAATTTCAAACTACCGGTGACCTTTTATTTTAAACTAACGGTGACTTTACCTTCTTTTTCTCAAATCGGCGACCTTTTGATTTTCTACAATGGTGACCCTTAATTTATTCTAACTACAGGTGACTTGTTTACTTTTTAATTTTAAACTATCGGTGACCCTTCCCTTTTCAACTATCAGTAACCTTTAGTTTTATTAGCAACGATGACCTTTTGTTGCGCCCCTGCTTCACACACCGCTGTCGTGACTCACTGATCTCCTCTCACCGATCCACGTTCTCCACTCTGATCCACCAGTGAGCCGCACATCCACTAATAGACCATTCTTCTTTCACCACAACCATACACAAGATCCTACAGTTGCGCCCACTGGAGTATGTCGCCGTAGCGGTTCCATGCAGAAGAAACCCCCTCCCCTCTGCGCCAATTTGGGGGGAGAAAGAAGAAGCTTAATAAAAAAATATTATAAAATAAAAAAAATAAAAATAAGAACTAGAATAAAATAACAATTAAATAAAATTTTGATTATAAATCTATAATAAACATAATATATTTAATTTCAATAAAACAGAATGATTAATTAACTTTAGTCAAACTAAATTAATTAATAATAACCTCTAAATTAAGTTTAAATAAATTATTATTTTAATGATCCATACTAAATATTTGTTTAAAAATAAAATATAAAATATAAAATATAAATAATAGAATATAAATAAAATTATAAATAAAATTAATTTAAATTAGTAAATAATTTAATTTCCAAATTAATAATAAACATTTTAATTAACATTAATAACTTTTTTAATAATTAATATAACATTAAACTTTAAAAAATAACTATTATTTAATTTCCTTCGTGTTTTAACTGTGTTGTCTTGTTCTACTTGTGCAGGTTCATTCAAGGTTCAGAAGCACATCCAGTTGCATCCAACTAACTCATGCAGAGTTAGTTACAGGCGTAAAATTAGTACGATGTGTGGTTTGCGAAAAAAACACACGTGTGCGGTGCAACAAGAAAAGACAAGTTTAAGTCGGAGAAGAGTGGCGATGACGTGCAATTTATGATAGCATGATTTAAAAGCAAAGC
This sequence comes from Viscum album, assembly GCA_963277665.1. Taxonomy (NCBI): domain Eukaryota; kingdom Viridiplantae; phylum Streptophyta; class Magnoliopsida; order Santalales; family Viscaceae; genus Viscum; species Viscum album. Next base: position 1,934,955,592 of record OY728152.1, read on the forward strand.
AAGCATCGAAATTGGAAAGTGCAGCATATACACTTTCAACAACCTCTCACACATCGAAGCAGAGCAAGAACAGAGGGCGGTTCTTGAACCACTTCCTGGAGTTGACGAGTACAGAAGCAGAGCATCATTCGGGGAGTTCTTTTTCCCTCATGTTCTAGTTTTTGTACTCTGTTTTAGTATGTTACAATTGTTGTAATGATAATGAACATGTTTTCTAGCTAAATATTCTAGTTCGGGGAGGAATTGAAGTTCCACTGGTTATCTTTTAATATTCTTTTTCACTTTATCATTTTGATGTATTCAGTATTGATCAGCGAGATCAATACTGAATTCATTCAATTACTTGTACCACTAGAACTTAATTTCAAAATTTCACAATCAATTGTCGAGATTGACCGTGGATACATCTTTCAAAAGATAATAAATTCATAAAACATCAGGACTTACAGTGAGTTCGTCCTGTTGTCAATTTCAAATAACGATTTTCGCAGTTGATCTATTTTGGAGTGGCGAACTTTGAACTCGATCAACCTGTCTGACTTGACACCTGGCGAAGGAAGTAATTCATTCTCTTTAAACGGTGGTATACTGCAATAACTTTTAAGTGAATTTGAATACTTTTTAAGCCAGTAGAATGGAGAAATTTTCCCTTGGCGATTTACTTTGTTAGTTCATTTATCAATGTTCTCAATATTTGTTGTTCACTGGTTTCAAACTGTTTTCTGCTTCATCATTTTAGTCTAGATCAAAAACTAAAGAATGTTGTATTACTTTACTGCATTATAAAATATATATATATATATATAAAGTAAAAAAAAGGAAATATATCCCACTGCTAACAATAGTGGGGTCTTTTGAAGAGTTTTAGAAAAATTTTGCTCAAAATTGTCTTCTCTGTGGGTTCGACCCTACTTGCCACATATACAGTAGTTAGTAGGAATATAAACAATTAAACTTTGACCGACTTCAATGACGGTCGGCATCAACGGTTGATCCGTTTTTTTCATAATATTCAAGAACGAGGAAAAAAGGAGGAATTAAACACATAACCCCTACCTCGAATACATTGGTAGATGGTGCGGATGAGGAAGACGGGACCACGTTCGAAGCGTGTTCGTTGGTGTTCGTCGTTGTCCGGTTCGAATCCTATAAGGCGTCGAAGCTCCGTTCTACGTTGGAGGAAGTCGTCATCGGCAATTCGTCAGAGCTTCCTCTCATGAGTGCACAAGAACCATGCCCAACCTTTGTTTAAATAGATGTGAGGAACCAACCATTTGCATAACATTAATGTGGTGCATTAATGAACCACATTTAGTATTACATTAAAACAACCAACGTCGAGGTTACGTAACCCAAGAGCCAAGTCATTGAATGACCTATTAACTCCGTGGTTCCGCCACGTCAATCAACGGTTACAAAAGGAGATAAAATAACTCATGGAGTTATTTTATTATTTTTTGTAAAATCCAAAAATTGACTTTTTCGTCTGGCCCTTGCTTGTCGAAGTTAAGCTTCGCCTAAGCGAATCCCGGCACTACGAATTCAATGGTGCCCTCAAATTTTTAATCCGAGCACCGTTTCAAATGATAGAAATCAATGCCCGCACGTTTATTGAACGTAAAAGTTCAAAAATTTATTAACAGTCACATTTGACCCGCGTCGGTCGAGGTTAGGCCCTACCTAAGGGGAACCCGCCCTCACGAGCTCAACGGTACTCTCATATTTCTAATCTGAGTTACCGTTTAGGAGTTAAAGAATTTAAAAATAAAATAATTGTTACTTAGTTATTTTATTTACGACCAAAATCTAACTTCCACTGTTGGCTCACGCTGGCAAAGGTTATAATCTGCCTAAGGAAATCATACCCTCACGAGCTCAACGGTGGTCTCGGATTTTCTATCTGAGTCACCGTTCGTGAGTTATAAGCATTTGAAAAATAAAATAATTTTATTTAATTATTTTATTTACGGTTATGCCATTTTTGGGTTTTCTTACTAGAGGTATGCACCGACTAAACTTAAGTCGCGCCTAGGGTAAACCCATCATCCTGAATGCAACGATGCCCTCAGATTTCTGATCCGCACACTTGTTTAAGAGTTATTCAACTTTTTTAGAAAAAACTGCTCACACACGCTATTTAAAGCTTAACATTTTTTTCGTCGGATCATTCTGGGCACCCTGGGCCTCGGAATCACGTGTCGTCAATTTTCGCAGTTTCATAATAATCCCATATAATAAAAAAATACGAAAATTCTAGGACATTACATTCTCCTCACCTTAGGGCTTTACGTTCCCGAAAGCCAAAACAAAGGAAAATCAAATAAATGAGAGTACTGAGCACGAATCTGAGCCTCTCGCTCCCATGTGCTCTCCTGAAGGTTCTCGTGATGCCACCAAACTCACACCGAAGGTATCGACCGTCCACGAATGACTTGCTCCTGTCGATCCTCTATCTCCACCGAGAACTCTGTAAAAGTTGCTCCATCATCAAACTCCAACTCGCTCTAGTCGATAACGTGCGATGGATCATGCACGCATCTCCTCAACTGCGGCACATGGAAAACATTATGCACCTGGTGCATCTGTGGGGGAAGAGCTAGGTGGTACTCCACCTCGCAAACTCTACTGAGAATTTGGAAAGGTCCGATGAACCTTAGAGATAGTTTGTCGCCTCGGCCGAATCTCTGCAATCCTCGTCGGGGTGAGACCCATAGGAAGACATGGTCTCCCTCCTCAAACTCTAAGGGTCTCCGTCTCCTGTCGGCATAAGACTTCTGGCTGCTCTGTGCAGTCTTCATCCTCTCCTAGATGATCTGCACCTTCTCAGTGGTAGCCCGTACCAACTATGGACCCATAAGTGCCGACTCTCCTGGGTCTTTCCAACATAGAAGTGATCTACACGGTCGCCCGTACAAGACCTCAAACGGTGCCATGCCAAAGGTGGAGTGATAACTGTTGTTATATGCAAACTCCGCCAATGGTAGGTGGTCCTCCCAACTGTGACCAAAATCCAGGACACAAGCACGAAGCATGTCCTCCAAGGTTTGTATGGTCTGCTCCGTCTGACCATCAGTCTGGGGCTAAAAAATTGTGCTCAAGTGTGATGGAACCTGATACTCAGCTTTCACTTGCTGGCAAGTGAGGCATCGTGATACGAACTCTGTCACCTCTTTCTTCATCCCTGGCCACCAGTACTGACGCCGGAGGTCCTGGTATATCTTTTCCACACCTAGATGTACCTCCAAAGGGAATGTGTGGAACTCCCTCAATCACCTGCTCTCGTAGCGTCATTGGTACTATGGTGTGTCCTCTGAAAAGGATGGTGTACTCCCCATCTTCAGAAAATCCTTCAAGAGTCTGTTCTGAGGATATCTGAGCACATCGGGTCTCACAGTCCGCGTCCCCAAGCTGTGTCTCCCGAACTCGCTGAAGGTGTGGGGGAGTAACAGTCATAGACTGAAGGTAAGATGCTTCATCACTGTCCACGAAAGATATCAACAACGCGACTAGCTGCTTTATCGCCCCATCAGCAACTACATACCAGACCTCCTGCTAAGCGTGTCTGCCACCACATCCCCCTTCCCAGGAGTGTAGACTATCTCGAAGTAACAATCCTAGTGGAAATCCAACCATCGTCATTGTCTCAGCTGTTGAAAAGCCTATGGGTACCTTTCCATCCACACGAAATGCTACCCCCTTTTAACTGATTGGTGTGCCATCAACCCTCTAGTAGTGGGTACTCATTCTGTACGGCCACTTGGTTAAAGTGTTGGTAATCCACATATAACCTCAAACACTGGGTCTTACTAAGCCCTTCCTCTGTAAGTCTTCCAACTATACTCTCAGGTCCCAGAACTTCGTGGGAGCCATCTGATATGCAGTTGTAGATATCGGTGTCATCCCTAGGCACAAGTCAATGCAGAAGTCCCTTTCCCTGCAGGGAGGTAATCCTGGAAACATCTTTATAAAGGATGTTCCTGCACTCTGTCACTACTGTTGGGAACTGAAAACTCAAAACACATGTTGCCATGAGGGTAAGGATGGTCAACTCAAGAGTGATCGGTTGCACCCTCCTATGCATGAGTTTATCCCATGCTGCTTAGGATTCCTTTTTCGCCGACAAAAGAAAACCTCATTCCAACACTGTAGATATACCATATCCTTTTTACCTAAAACAGTCAATCTGAGCATGAACTATGGATGACCAGTCCATACCCAAACTAATATCGTAAGGCCTCGACACTGCCACCAAGAGGTTCCACCGAAACTCTCACCTCAAGGGTCAGATCACACCGTCGGCATAAGTGTGATTATTGAGTCTCCTCTCATAGGTATCTCCAGACATAAGGGTCAAGTCAACGGTTTAACCAGAAACTCTAGGTCTTGAACAAGATTCGTGACAAGGAATGATTAGTACTTATGTCTATTAATTATGTCAGCTAGTAGTAGACACATACTATACCTCGAATCATTCATAGAGCCCTTGGGTCACACTCCTTGATCACATGCAGTTACTCCCTTCCCATGTCCTTCAGCTCGCTAAGCCTGGTGGGAACCACATTGAGGTAGTGGTTATAACATGTCGAAATTACACCACCTCCTACTGCTCTCCTAGCTCCCCTTCCACGTTTGTTGCCCTGCAGATTCATTTGTCCCTATCACTTCCTCTTCCCGAAACATTTTACACGTCTAAGTCTCTGAGACTGACGACGGTTTCGTACTTTCCCACTGCTGACATTCACTGGTTGCATCTACTCAGCCAAAGAATTTTCAACCACAAAGGTTCTCTCTAGAACCCTAACATAAGTAGGAACGCACAGAGGAATAATGTTGGCTCGGATGTCCCTAAACACGTCTCGCTCGAAGGTCCGAGCCCTGAAGCACTGGTCATATCGTATTCATCGAGTACCTAGAATGGTCGGTACACCTCGATGAATACTCAATTAACGACATTTCATCCTGTCAAAACTGTAGAAGCTCTTGGGAACACAAACCCCCTTAGCTTTTCATGGCAAGAGAACCCCTTCTCTGAGGAAGGTTCTCAAGCTCTGTCCACGGAAAAAGCCACCTCATCGTAAGATATGGGTAATCGAAACCCTGTCATCGCCCAGCTGAGCCACATAGAATGCTCACTGCCATGACCACCATCTGATCTAATGGGGCCCTGGCTAGATGGCAACTCGATCACCACCTCAAGTCAATCCTTAGCCGCCTGTGAGTCGGGTTCGCCTTGGAACCTGAGGGGTATTTGTCATTGAAACTCTTGTAAGGCACTAAGCCTACATGTGTCCTCTACCGGTAGCGCTGGTGGTAACTGCTGACCAACGGGCAATGGTATCGCTAAGACACCACCCGAAGGTACCATCTCGGGCAACAGTCCTTGTACGGAAGCCTCATCACACTATGGACCATCCTCATGGTCACACATTGGAATCCTGACTGGCTGTCTGTGTGGAGGCATCTTGAAAGAGAATCAAGATGAACCACGGTCAATAAGTTATACCTGGTGAGCTGACTCAAAAGAGATCAAAAGAAAAACATTTCAAAAACACACACAATCAATGTTTTCGTGTACCTAGTCGGAAAACAGAATTCAGGGTCCTGGTGTATGGATTCGTCAGTCGTTGCACCAACACAAGACTCCCTGGACTGAAATCCAAACGCAAGACACTTAACACTATTGCTCCATTGAAAACATAGACTCTTAGTTCTTCTGGTAGAACTGACCCCCCTCTGATACCACTTTGTCACGACCCGTCCCCTAGGGCACGTGCCGTGACTACCCCAAGATCGTCTTTCGTAGGCCAGGGGTTGGCGACTAGCACCGAAAACACATATCCCTAAAATGGGAAGGCATTGCTTCAAAACCTGTACACACACAGATAGGGCACACTGCGCACAAGCAAAACACAACGGTAGAAGAATGGTACAACCACAACTAAAAACCACCATTGAGTGTAAAAGTAAGTACTGAAAGTAAAGGGGCTAGAATACAAGCCCAACTGAAATAAAAGTATAACAAAAAGGAAAAAACAGCACTTGAGGTCAACCGCCAAGGATCCTACCTGAAGGGTAGGTACAACTCGTCACTACGACTCTCCACGTCAACCGGTCACCTTCGTGCACCGTGTGTCAATCACCTCCGAGCACCGTCTAGCCCTGACTCCTCAAGACTCGGTCAAGTTATCTATAATCTACACAAGACACAACAAGGTGCGGGCGAAACCCGTGCAGGAGTGAGTATAACAATACTCAATAGGGACCCCAAGACCCCCGAAGGTCTCAGAATTCCACAAAGGAAAAACCACAAAGCATGATCTCAATCACAAAGCACAAAGAAAAAGACAACCCACACCAAGTATAACTTCAATACAGAAGTACATATGATTATTCGTAAAGTTAGATCATCTTATTCTGTCAAGAGGCTCTGCTGCTAACCCACACAGCATTGCTCGGTGCTAACCCACACAAGATCGCTCGATGCTGACCCACACAGGATTGCTCGGTGCTAACCCACACAGGATTGCTCAGTGTTGACCCACACAGGATCACTCGGTGTTGACCCACACAGGATCACTATTCATTCTTCACGTCACAGTCAGCCATTGGATTCCCGCACAAAGCACGCTTGATTCCGGGAGGATCCACTCCTCATGTTATCAGTCATATTTCAACAGGCACGAAGTCCCACAAAGAAGTAACACAATGAACCGCCATGTCATAAGGGTTCCAATGCAACAAACGACGCGTCAACCAAACGCATGATCTGTACGTTATAGGCATTTTAGTGTCGAGGGCACGGTTGGATTCAGATTCGATTGAACCCGATCATACTCCAACATTCTCCAAAACTCAAGTGGAGTATCTCATAAGGACTACCTCACCCTAAGGGTTCCAGCACCACAGACAGTTCGTTAAACGAAAGTATGGTATATGAGATATGTCCATTTAAGCGTAATAGGGCCAAAAAGGGTCTGGGTCCGGTCCGACCCGGTCGGGCCGACCCGACCCGAATAGGGAGGGGCTCAGTCCGGTTCGCCTGGGCCTGGTCCGGCCCGCTAGGCCGCGAGTTCGGCTGGGCGCAGCCCGCCGGGCCGGGCGTGGGGGTCCGCTCCCCTCCCGAACGGATAGAAGTTTGTTCAGTTTCAAAGCAGCGGCGCCAGTTGGCGCCAGACCACCTGGTCGGTCCCACTGGACCGGTCACCTGCGGAACTCGCAGACCGCGGGTCCGCACTCCGCCGCGGCCTTCCTCCGCGGCGCGTCACCCTGCTCTGACACGGCCAGCAAAGGCTGGCCACCCTTTTGTCTGTCGCAGCACCTTCGGGTGCCGCCACCTTCTCGTGGCTAGTGATAGTTGTTCGTCGCCTCCTCCGGTTGTCGACGTCGTCGCGCCGGCGATGCTTCCACGGGCCACCGACGAAGCTCCGGTGGTCTGATTCATTTCTCGTCTACGCCTACAGGCCTCCCTAGACGGCGCCTACACCGCGTGGCCCGAAGTTTCACATTGCCACCATATTTCTCGGTCGCCCACGAAGAACACCACCAACCCGAGATCGGCGGAGGGTCTGAACCCTGTTCGGCTCGGCCCGCGCCCTCCGTGACAGAATTTTAACATGGGAAGGATTATTTAATCATAAAAACTCTCATAAAGAAACCGTGTATTATCCTCCCGCATTAAAGAATGAAACGTGGATCAACCTGTTGGACGGTTGATCCGTGTTTTTCATAATATTCAACAACGGGGAAAAAATGAGGAATTAAGCACATAAACCCCTACCTCGAATACGTTGGTAGACACCCCTACCTCGAATACGTTGGTAGACTGTGCGAATGAGGAAGACGGGACCGCGTTCGAAGCGTGTTCGTTGGTGTTCGTCGGTGTCTGATTCGAATCATATAAAGCGTCGAAGCTCCATTCTACTTTGGAGGAAGTCGTCGGCAGCATTTCGTTAGAGGTTCCTCTCGTGAGCGCACAAAAATCATGCTCAAGCTTTGTTTAAAAAGATGTGAGGTACCAACCGCATTGCATAACATTAATGTGGTTCATTAATGAATCGCATTTAGTGTTGCATTAAAACAACCAACGTCGATGTTACGCAACTCAATGGTCATGTCATTGAATGACCTATTAACTTCGTGGTTCTGCCACGTCACTCAACGGTTACAAAAAGAGATAAAATAACTCGTGGAGTTATTTAATTATTTTTTGTAAAGTCCAAAAATTAACTTTTTCATCTGACCCTTGTCGATCGAAGTTAAGTTTCGCCTAAACGAATCCCGACGTTGCGAATTCGATGAAACCCTCAGATTTTTAATCCGAGCACATGTTCATAAGATAGAAATCACCGCACACATGTTTACTGAACGTAGCTTAAAAAAGTTCAAAAAATTATTAACAGTCACCCTCGACCCACGCCGGTTGAGATTAGGTTCTGCCTAAAGGGTACACGCCCTCACGAACTCAACGGTACTCTCATATTTCCAATCCGAATTACCGTTTAGGAGTTAAAGAATTTAACAATAAAATAATTGCTACTTATTTATTTTATTTACGGCCAAAAACTAACTTCCATTGTTGGCATGTGCCGACCAAAGTTAGGATCCACCTAAGGAAAGCATACCCTCACAACCTCAACGGTGGTTTCTGATTTGCTATATGAGTCATCATTCGTGAGTTATAAGCATTTGAAAAATAAAATAATTTTATTTAATAATTTTATTTACGGTTATGCCATTTTTTGGTTTTATCATTGAAGGTCTGCGCCGACTAAAATTAAGTCACGCATAGGATAAACTCACCATCCTGAACGTAATGGTGCCCTCAGATTTCTGATCCGGGCACCCGTTTAAAAGTTATTCCACTTTTTCAAAAAAAAATTGTTCGCGCATGTTATTTAAAGCTTAACATTTTTTTCAACGGATCATTCCGGACACTTTGGGTCTCAGAATCACGTGACATCAATTTTCACAATCTCGTAATAACCTCATATAATTAAAAAATTATACAGAAATTATGATACATTACACATTTGTTTGCCATATCTATTAGAGATAAATCTAGCTCGTAGTGATTTATTCCCTAATAAATTCCATGCAAGCCTACCTTGCATACTTTTCATTTCCTCCTTGACACTCATGAGATTGACACCGCCATCACATATCCCCCTCGCCAATTTTTCATATGAGGCCCAGTGAAATCTTCATTCAGAATGAGAGTCCCAGATGAAACCATTCATCACTTGTTGAGTGTTGTTCAACACTGCCTTAGGAACATTGAGCCCTGACATCAAATGCATTGGAATCAAAGATATGACACAGTTGACAAACATAATTCATCCCCCAAAGGAAAGAAACTAGTTCTAATTTGTAATGCGGGAAGTAATTTTGTCAATTATCCCATCAAAATGATGAATCTGAACCTTTCCCAGCATGACAGGAGCTTCTAGGTACTCCATAGGGAAGGATTTCTTTTGCATACCCAGGCCCTCCTCGATATTTCCCCCTTCTTTCTGAGCACCAGTTTAAAATTTACACACTATAATTTTACCAATTTATGTCTTAACCACTCTAATTACAATAAGTTTCCATGATCTGTTAGAATACTCTAATGTTCTGTCTGTTCCCCATCAAGAAAAATATAATGACATCAGCAAAAAAGATATGTGACATGTCACTGGTATTAGCTTTACCACGATATGGCTGATGTTTTCCACTGAGGATTTTCCCCTCCATAAATTTTCTGAGGGTGTCTTGAACCAAGATGAATTGGCTAGGAGAGAAGGGATCTCCTTGTCGCAGTCCATGGTTGGGTTTAAAGAACCCGCACTTCTTCCCTATTTAAGGAAATAGCCACCCACACTAGGTTGAATGCTCTGAAAAGAAGGTCAATCGCCCCTCTCAAGAAGCCCATGTTCTTCAGCACTTTGATGATAAAGTTCCACTCCATTTTATAATAGGCCTTGTGCATATCTACCTTTATCATCACATTGAAACCAGGTGACTTTATGTTAGTATCCCCAACCATTTCATGCACCATGGCTATGGCGAACAGACTAGATCTTCCTTTGATAAAAACCTGTTGTTTCACCGAGTCCCATTGGGGAAGATGCAACATGAGTCTTCTATTGAGGATGTTTGCAAGGACTTTATAAGTGAAATTACACAGTCCGATTGGCCCATACTGATTGAGTAAAATTAATATCAATGCACAAGCAACCCATGACAAGATTTCACCTCAACATTAAGGTCTCGAATTGCCTCCCAAATCTTGGACTCCTCTAGCATGTTTTGAAATGATCTGTGAATCTTGTTGGACACCACACTTGGTAAAAAGTCAAATAATTCAGTTTGTTCACTCAGATAACCTCCCTATAAGGAGGGGTTAGGATCAGCTAGCAACATATTGAAATAGTCATAAGTCATACCTCCCACGACCTCAATATCCTGTGTGAAAGACCTGTCTTCCAGATGTATATTAGGAACGTTTGTGTGCCTCCTTTCCATGATGCATTCCTGAAAGAGGGCCATATTTATATCTACCTCCATTAGCCAAGTCGCTATGGACCTCTCTCGGGCAGCTCTCTCTTGTTTCAGAAGAATTTCATCTAACTTCTTTTTGTTTTCCACCAGTGGGAAAAAAAGATTACTGGTCCCAGTTGTCTTCCAGCCTTTTCTCAAGTTGATTGACCTCTCCCTGCATCCCCTCCAGGTTAATCGATTGTTCAGGTCTATTGGTGAACCAATTCTGTAAGTCATATTTGATTTTCCACAGCACTGTGTAGGCCCATCCATCTTTACACTTTCATGGGCTTCGTCCAAGATGTTGTAACCGTGGAATGAAAACTGCTATCCGCTATCCATTGATTGGAATCACACAATCTCTTGTTATTCACCAATCCTTGTTCCAGCGAAATGAAAAGAGGAGCGTGGTCTCATAGTGCCCACACTATATTTTCCACCCTTGCATTTGGAAAAGAGGAAATTGACAAGATTAGTAAAGCAATGATCCAATCTACACAAAGTGCGGAGATTTCCTCTTTGGTTGCTACACCAAGTAAATTTTTTTCCAGCAAAACCCAAGTCCATTAAACCATTATGAGTAGCGAAGGACACAAAATCATGAAAGAAGGGCGGAGAGAACAGACCTTCCAACAGATAAACAGGGTACCCAACCGACTGAGAAGTCAGAACAAGCACCCCCAGAAAACTCCCACAGAGAAGAAATCTAGAAGAGTTCATTCGTTCATGAAATAATGCACTGTTACTAGGGGAGGCCTGAAGAGGAGCGGGTGCCGGTTCTCATGGGTGGGGAAATTCAAAACCAATACCGGGTTGAATGGAGGGTATCAAATCAATACACAGAGTATCTGTGACGTAGGAGGGAATAGTATTCATGGCAGCAGCGACGAATTCTTCCTGAACAATCGGAGAAATATCTGTTGCGCCTTGTGAACCGTCACCAGCAGGCGATCAGATCTGGTCAGGAACGATGGGATTCAATAGCTCCGAATGGCCATCATGGAATAGAATCTCAGACTGGTAGCCTTCTGTATGCTTCTGACGGCTCCTACGACATGTAGGAAATGAGTTCCATTGAAGTTGATAACCAGAGCAGAACAGTGGCGTTGAGGAATAAACCAGGGATTGGTCCAATTCTTCCGTTCCCTCAACCCTGAGAATGATCCTCGATGGCATGGGGACAGCATGGTCCAGATTGATGCATATCCGTGCCTCCACCACATATTAGAGCTGTAGAGTCCTTTCATCGGCGTAGAGGAAGGATCTGATTGAGTTCCCGATCTCACATAGGAGGGTGACGTTCTGAAACGATAGGGGTAAACCTGGTAATGAGTTCCAGGCCGCTTCCCTCGAGGAATCCCTTCCAAGATGGGTCGCCATCGCGCATCAGAACAAATAGAATCTCCAACGCCTAAAAGATTCGGGGCACGAACACCATGCCTTTATGAAGACATCTTTGGAGTCCACTTGAGATGATTCGAAGCTTCCATGAAGGACGCCGACGATACATAGAGCACCGGTGAACTGACATCCATGGATGAAACTATCTCTAGCGTAACCCAAGGGAATGGGCCTCCCCCTGAGTTTGGGACAAATCGAGACCGGCAGAGCATCTCTTTGAAAGAAGGCTTAGGGAGCAGACCAGAGTTCGGGGAAGAGAGGGTTCCATCCAGCGGAGCCTTGGCGTAGGCCGCCGGAGACTCGAAGCCTCAGTCGCCTCCAAACCCGAAGGGCCCGGATCGACGGTGGCCGGAAGCTCAGAGGTAACGATCAGAAAAGATTGAAAACCTAGCGTTCTTTTCATTCATCTTATTCATTTTTAAAGAGTCTCAACATTTACTAATTATTACTAATATTGACTAATAATTTATTAATTATTACAAATTATTTAATGATTATTACTAATTATATTAATTATTACTAATATTGACTCATAATGATTATTTATTAATTATATTAATTATATTTTTTAAAATGTATTACAAAAAAATCAATAATATTTATAAAACTTTACTATTTAATACAATTATTTATTAATTAATACTAATTATTCATTAATTATAGGTGAATTTTTAATAAATATAAGTAATTTTTAATAAAGATTAGCATTTCCTATATTCTTTTACTATCAATTACCAATTATCATAATTTACTCATATTTACAATTTATCAATAATATTTAGTAATTAATAACAACATTTACTAATAATTTCTATTAGTTTCTAATTATTTATTAATTATTACAAATTACTTAATGATTAGTAATAATTATTTTTAATTATTATCATATTTTTACTAATTATTCTGATTTTTTAATAATTGAATTTTTTTACAAGATATTACAAAATTTATACTGAGTATTAATAACTACGGTTTAAATAAATATTTCTTATTTTTAATAATTATTGCTATTTTATATATTTTTACAATTTATTACAAATTATCATAATTTACTATTATTTATTTATTATTAAAAATATTTCCTAAGTACACATTAATTATTAAAAATATATTAATAACTAATTATTTTTTTGAAATTATTATTACTTTATCACTAATTATTGTGAATTTTTAATAATAATAATAATTTTATATATTATTCTTACAAATAATTGCTAATTTTTTACTAAATATTACATATATTTATTATATACTAATAATTATTTATTAATTATAAATAAAATTTTAAGAAATATTAACAAGATATTATATCTAATTTCAATCATGGGAAAAGATAAAATACTATAAGATTGATAATAAAATATCATTGACAAATGACATACAACATAAAAATAATTAATACAATCAATGCTCATGAATCACGTGAAACACTAGGGAACGAATCAACTACTACTCACAATCTTTATAGAGTGTTTGATTCTATTAATGATGACCAAGAAGGCGGAGTCCATGCAAATAAAGTGCAGACCCTCGTAGAGAAATTCAGTGAGGTTACCTTGCTTGATGTCCTATCTAAGTGGGTGGAGATTCAATCAGATATTATGAGAACTCACTCGGAGGACAGAGACATTGAAGGCCTTTAGAAACAAGTGAAAACTAAGAGGAGAGACCATCATCCCAGTGGTTGAGGTTGTGGGCATGGATGAACCGATTGGAATGCTTTATATGTTTAGGAGCATAGGATTGTGGTTGAGATTAGAAAAAATTTAGTTCAGTGAATGTTATTATTGATGAGGGTAGTTTGCCATGTATGAACCCATCCTTCATCTTTTTGGTTTTTCGTCTTTCAATAAAATGGCTATGTCACTACATTTTTTTTAAAATAATATGGTGTCACCAATTTCGAATGATATAATATTAAATCTATAATGATTCACAACTCAAAATATATCCAAGACCAAATATGAAATTATAACACGAGGCTTAAAAAAATGTGTTGCTTATTAAAACAAATCATTTTAAAAAAATTCCAAACAATAAATTATTTTTAATGCACTCTTGAAAAACACACAAATAACACTTCAAATCAATTTTCAAAGCATTTTTTGATTGAAAATCTCTATTAAAATCAAAATAAATAATGATGAACACACATATCAGAAAATATCTTAAATCTAAATGATAATAATTGGAAAAAATACCTCAAATTGAGTGGAATCAACTTGGGTGGAGCCAGAAGATGTCATATTTGATGGTGGATACACAAAAAGGGTGAATAAATCTATATTAACCGTAAGTACCAAATAAACCATAAACATAAGGTAACTTTTTTGATCTAGGGTTTGATTGAACCAATTCTAGCGAGAGGGAAGGTGAAATTGAAAAAATAAGGTGGAGGGAATATGACTCCATATGAGGAGGATTTGAACCTCAATGAGAAAAAAAATTGGGTGTGATGAACAAATTTGGGGGTGGGCTAACGTGATGACAACACGATGGGGGTTGGCTGCATGAATGGGATGAATAGATCGATGGAAGGGAAAAGTGTTCACTTGTGTTGTAGTTAATTTTTTTTGGGATGAGGTAATAATGATGGACTGCCTATTGCAAAGAATGATATCGGTATGACCTTTTGTGTCAGACCATGTTATCCATTGCTATTAGTCTTATTGCGATGACTTATAGATATGGATAATATAGTCAGTCAGTATTAGCCATCACAAATAATGTTTTTTGTGAAAGATATTAATCTCCATTACAAAAACATAGTATTATCAATTATTTGAGATGCATTTCCATTCGTCAAAAATAAGCTATTGAAAGTGTCAATTTTTCTAGGTGTGTATGATCCTTTCATAAGGGAAGTCCGAGAACCATGAGGATCTTTAGAAACAACATCTCCATCTTTGGGGCTTTGAAAGATGGAAAATCACTTCGATTGGTAAGTTTTTTCCATGTTGTGTTTGTTTCAAATAAGATCAAGCTCAAGTCTTGGGGATTTGGATTTCTCATACTAATACTAGGGTTCTTACACATTTTTTATTAACAACCATTTTTTATCTAGATTTGGTTAAAAATTCACTAACACAAACCTAAATTCACATAAGTGGGCTAAGTTTTTTTTCTAGTACCCACTAATCCTTTGGGATGTTGATTCAACTATTGGGGTTCCCGTTACAATTTATAAAGAAACGAAGCATGTAAGGTATTGACATATTTCAAGAATTCAAGTTGAAATTGATCTTTGTGATACTCTAATGAAGACATTGATTATGGTTACTTATGATAATTGTCTTAAATTATGCATTGAATTCGATATGCTCTCTGTTTTTTATACAAATTTAAATTGAATTTTATATTCCTTAAGGGATATCATTGTAATTTAAAATTCAATAACTATAGGTAAAATGGAGACAGTACTGATCAATGCAAATTCATTGGCCTGCCTTGATATGATCTAGTTTTTCTTCCATGAATTGATCAGAATTATAGTTCCAAGTGGCACAAGATGTCTGCAAATAGGATGGGTATTTAAATTAGTAAGCAACTAACTAGATCTAAATCAATCGAACCATGGCATGCTTCGAATGCACAATTAGTTGAATCACAACTGCATAAAATCTAGATGTTTTACTAATTAGAGGTTGATCCTCTTAGTTACTCGACACATGTATTGAAAGGGAATAAAAAATTGTATTGGGGTGATCTTATTAATTATGTGACCACATCAGAAGCTATCCCTAAAGATGTCTCTATGAAATATCCAGAGGCTAAACCTAGCGATGACGGATGTGATCAAACAGAGGTTGATGCTCAATTTTCTACTGACCTCCATCTTTTGAAGGATATGAAAATAGTGGCTTCAATGGGTTTCAAAGGTAAAGAAAATATTCATTTTCTAAATCAAATTGTGTGTGAGTGTGTGTGTGTGTGGGGGGGGGGGTTCTTATTTTCATGTTCCAAAATATTCTTGATGTAAGACAAGATCAGTTAGTGCATCCATGGCAATCCCACATGTATAGGTTGTTCAACATGCTCAACAGTAGGTGGATAAGAAGGGGAATGATCATGAACATGTTTCTCAAAAGGAATAGATTCATATTGGTTTATCAGTAGGTTATATGATACTTGTGCTTATACGGAATCTTTGTATATATCCTTTGGAAATTAAGGGGTGAGTCTTTCCCCTTCTTCACAAAATAAGGTGAGTCTAGTCTTCCAAAAGATGGGCATGATCTCAAATGATCTTCCACCTCAGGTGATAACAAAAATACCTATGGTTTAGGTTACACTTGAGCTCAAATTTCTTCAAATAAGAAAGGAAATAGGAACACATGATGGTGAGTAGTAACATCAACAGCTCAGTTCTCCATCACTTGACCGAGTCTGGTCATTACGATACCTCAAGCATACATCCATGTACAATGAATCATGAAAAAATGTTTCATTACCTTAGGCAATCAATTGGAAAATCCTATCAACTACATGCATCAAATATAAATATACTTCTCACCCTCAAGGATCATGTAATAGTGCATCCAACCCTTAAATGGTCTATATCCATGCATCTTGACCTATGGTGTTGTGTACCCATGCATCTTTTCCTCATGTGGTATATACCATGAATCTACACCTCAGGTAGTATGTAACCATGCATCAATCCCTCTGGCCATATGTAACTATCGATCCATCCCTCTAGCAGTACATTAACATGAATTTATCCCTTAACTAGTATGCGACCATGTACCTAGTCCTCATAAATCAAACACAATCAATATTCATAATAATACAATATACCGAGTAAGAAATATATAATACCAAACACCAAACAAGCAAAACTTGTTTCAAAATCCATATTACATAACACAATAAATAACCAATTATCATTCCGTTTATTTCATTTACTAATTCATGCAAAAAAAATCAATACAATAAAACTACCATTTTATTCCATGTTACCAATTATCAAAATAATTAAAACAATTCTAATTCACATATCGTTTAATCTTAATTACAATTACACATGTCATCATATTTATATTTCATCATGCCTTTACACTAATTCCCATTTCATGCCAAATTACATTCATTAAGACATGTAATTAATTTTCAAGACAATTATCACAATTACCAAGTCATTTAAATTCCTTACCAAGCCAATTAATAGTATTAATCCATTCAATTAAAAATTTCCAATTTAAACCGGGGATATAGGTTCTTTTGTTCCATGATCCAACGCAGGGTCGAAGGTTGGAACACTACTCTAGTGGCTGCAAGTCCTACTCTTAACACCAATGGATCCAATGGGTCTTGATGGAGGTACAATCATATGGATATATCAATTCCAATGGATCAACAAATATGATATTTTTCATGCCTAGAATGATAGTGTAATCTCACATGTTACACATACTAGAAAATCAGAACAAACTTTATAGAGTTGTTCTAGACCACCCAACTCATGTAATGATGAACATGGAAAATGATATCGGGTTACAGATTAATATGTAACATAAAGTTCCCCTATGAACAATGATTTGAATACCTCATCAATCCTGGAATAATAGGATCGAAAGAGTAAATGGGTGGAATTCACCAAAGACAAGAGAGACTTACTAATTTTAGATCACCAAATCGTAGAATGGATTAAAGAACCAAGGAAGTGTGTTGGAGAATCTTAAGATCCTTAGAGTGCCATCAAAATTCATAAATCCTAAGTTAGATTATAATTAGTGGTTAATAGGTAATTAAATGGGGTTACAATAGGTAAAAAGAAATCCTATAACTTTATTTACACAGCCCAGTCCAACAACATCGGGTAGCCGGTGGTGTCCTCCAGTGCAGTAGCATGGCTAGAGATCCCACCTATAGACCAATATTATCTAGTATCCTTAAAATGATACTGGAAGACCCACCATCTATAAAATAGTGTTACAACCTCTCCTTGGGTGCACACCACCACTAGCCTCTTAATAACATAGATCTCGAAGTCTCCGACACCAATGAATCCTCGCATTAATCTAATAATGAGGCTTGTTTTTCCATAATTAAAACAGTTTATCAAAACTAAAATAAGTTCAAATGAAAACATTAATTATTATATTATTGGGAAAATATAGGAAAATTCAACCTATGAACCATATAATATATCATACCCAAGATCTTATTCTAAGCATCACTATGGGGTATTAGTGAATAACTCAAGCCACAACACCGTCATATCAGAATACCTATCTCAAGTCTCCTCTTGAACTCTAATTCTGCCACTACACTCTCAATAGAGGCACATTATTCCATAAAATAATCTTCTCACTACAATCCATGATATGAATTGAATTATACTCAATGGATTCATCAACATTAAGATCAATATCAAAAACATCTATCGCATGAGAGATGTTAGAGTGATATGTTCAAATCTATGGCATATGAAACACATAATGAAGGTAACTAAATCACTGTGGAAGATCCAATCAATTATCACTGGACCGATCCTCTCCATTATCTCAAATAGACAAATGAACTTGGGTTCAAGATTTCCCTACTTCGAGATACATCGTTTCCCCATCCTAGGTGAGACCCAATGAAAAACCTTATGTCCAACCTCAAACTCTAATAGTCATATTTGATGGATAGGAAATGATTTCTTCTAACTCTTCACTTTCACCAACTACTTATTGATCAACTAAACATGCTCAGATGTCTCCTACATAAGACTAGGTCCAATGAGCACTGAAACACCTACCTGCATATAGCATAGAGGTGAATGACAAGACTTTTAATACACGTACTCAAAAGGATCCATTTGGATTGATTCCTTCTAGATATTATTACACATAAACTACTTTAGTTTCAGATACTACTCTCAAGAGCCTCTGAAATACAAAACATGAGCTCATAACATTTCCCCTGGAATGAGAATTGTCTATTTACATTGGCCATCAATATGAGGATAGGTGGATATTGATAGAAGAACCTATGATACTGACACCTTATAAAGTCCCTTATAGAAATGTGATATGAAACATATATCTTGGCCACAGATTATGCCCCTTAGAAGACCATGCAAGTGATCAATATCTCACACATGGAGACTACTAGGATCATCAACTGTAAATGTCTCCTTGATAAGAAAGAATTAGGCCACCTTCATCAGTTGATCCATGATCACGCACACTTCATCACCTTTCTAAGACATCCTGGTTTATCCAATCACAAATTATATAGTGACATCATCCCACTTCCATTCAATAATGGTCAAATTCTATAGTAACCCTAACTAGCCTCTAGTTCTCATCCTTCGCCTATTAACAAGTGATGCATCAAACCAAAAATCTCACTATCTTCTTCTTCATCCCTGGCCACATGTACTACCTATAGAGGTTTGAATACTTCTTCATCAACCCAACATGTACCACCCACTTAGAAAATGAAAATCACTTATCAGCTCCACTTGTAAGCTTGTAGGAACCTAGAATTACCATGGACAAAAACGAAATCATATCTTCCATGAAACCATCCTAGTGGGGGCTCCCCTCCATATATGATACCCCTCACAGCTAAGACCTCGAAATATGATAACTTCCCTATCTTGATCTGGTATAGAAGTACATGAAGAAAAAATTCCAATTTTTTATTTGTTCTTCCCTAGGACTCTAGAATATCCAAATTTATATCATCAAAAAGTGTCATTAGTTGTAACTCATCACAAGAATCCAACACTACATCCATCTTCATCTTCCTAATCAAGGCTTCAGTAACAATGCTTCCCTTTCCTAGAGTTTATGACAACTCAATGACAAAAGACATTAGACGCTCGAACCACCTCCTCTATCAAAGGTTGATGTCATGATGAAAAATATGTACTTGAGGATATTATGGTCTATGTACACCAAAAACCACTCAAAAAAATATCAATACTGTCGGTATATTTGGACATGTAACAAAATAGATAAATAAACATCATAAGTTTGGTAATTGTGCTCATGTGGCCTCAACTGTCAGGAGTCATAAACAACCACTCAATCCTCCAACATCAAAACTGCTCCAAGTCTAACATCGGATGTGACATTGTACATGGTATATTCCTTACCCGACTTAGGTAAGGTGAGGATTAATGTTGATTTAATCATGCTCTTAATGTCATAGAGGTCATTGTCATAAGAAAATGAGAAATCAATCTTCACCCCTTTCCTAGTCGGACCAGACATTGGTTCTTCTATATGGGAGATGTCCTAAATGAAAATAATAATAATATCAAGCTTGACCCATAAAATGATAGATCATGAAGGAATTCTTGGGTAATTTCCAAGATAACATGGATTCCACCTTCTCTGGGTCCATTAAAACTCTATACTTTGAGATAATGTGACCCAAGTAGTGAACTCTCTCAATTGTGAAGTGATATTTAGATATATAGGAATATAGAAAAATCTCTCTTAGTGTGATTCAAATGATGTCATGATGTTGGTCACGATCGTCACTAGAATGTGAGTATGTAATGCCCCACGAATTTATACTATTTTATTCTTTTTTAATATATTCTATAGCTTTTAATTCATGAAACACTGAGTTAACTTGTGTAACATGCAAGAGAGACTTTCTTTAGTAGCCTATGTTATATGCAATACCGAGTTTTACCAAATAAGAGTATATTAGAATATATTATTATATAATATAATACAACCTAGATGTTAAAATAACATGAATAAATAGTAATTTATATATATTCCATATAATTTTGAAATTTATCTTATATATTTTATATACATGATATAAGAAAAAAATCAAAATTTTAGCATAAAAGAAGTATTTTAAAAAAATGTTAATTTTACCGCCTTTTAATGGAGAACCCATTTTAAATATAATTTTTGACACTTTTATAATTTTTATAGTAAAAAAATAATCTTTTAATTTGAATTTTGAATTTTAAAATTAGTTTAGGGTTATTTTTTTGGTATTTTTCTAAAGAGTTTCATTTTTTTGATGTATAGTGAAAAATACTACATTGTAGTTAAAAAATTGACCATTTTTAAATAATTATCACAATTTAAATTGATTTTTAACGTCACAATATACCAATAATATATATAAATAAAATTTAGATTATTGTAATAATTTTTATATTGAAATTAGATTTAAAAATTTATTGAACTTTTGAACGTTTTCTTTTACCCGCATTCTCACCACATCTGCGAGATTAGTGTTAAACTAAATTTATACACTTCTGTGAATTAAATTTTGAAAAACAAATATACATGGTTTTAATAAATATGATATTTATATTCGAATAGGATGAACTTAATTTTTTTTTATGAATAATAGCTTTAGTATTTTATTTACCACGGTTAAGGGTAAATCGAGTAAATAAAGGTAAAAATAATATTATAATATTATAAAATTACCCTAACACATGTCCTTATATCATTGGATAAGTAGGTTTTGACCAAAATAAAAATTAGGTAGAAATTATATTCTTTTTAATCCACTTGGGTAAGAATATGACATTTATAATATTTTATTTAAAGATAAGTTAAAAATGTCATACTCATATTTCTAATAAACAGATCATTTCTAATATATGGTTATAGAGAAGATAAATTCAATTATAAATATTCATTTTAAATATAATAAATTTATAATCATCATGAAAATTTATTTTTATTTTTTAGAGAAGAAATAATTTAATTAATGGATTTTTTAATGATGATGTAGCAATTGTTTAATTAATTGAAATATCAAAATAATGATATTAAAAGTATTAAAATATATATAATTTGACATAATTAATGACATACTAAAATTTTATAGATAACATATACATGTTAGTGATATATTATAAGTTGTGGTTTTAAGTTATCATATTTTTAGGATTTTTTAAAAAGACAAATAATGAATAGTATCAAAATTGACATAAATGATACTTTAAAATAAATAATATTTTAAATGATATAAAATTAATTAAAATATTAAATTGGAACAAATAACTATAATAAAGATAAATTGGTTCTCAATAATTCATTTGGGGTTTTTCTGGCATTTTGTAATTACTATATTAACCCTTGAGTAGTAAAAAACATGTTGTCATAGTAAGAGTTAAAAGAACTAATTTAGGGTTAAATCCGAAATTTAGGGGTAAAAATATATCCTAAAGCTGTATAAAAATTATTGGTTGATATTATTTTTACCCATCCTCATATTATATTTGAAATAACTCACTTTGGAGCAATTTTATATCGAATACCAATTAATATTTATTTAATATTTTAAGGGATTCCAAGAGTGACCCTCTCCTCTCTTATAAAAGGCACCTCCTCCGTCACTTACTCACACCACATTTAGCCACATTTATCAAAAAAACCTTCCAATTTACCTTCTAAAATTCCCTATCCACATCCTAGATTTTTTGGTATTCTCAAAAAAACCAACCCTAGTATCCCTAAGAGGATATCCAAGGATGGATCTCTAAAGAAGAGATAATTATTTTTACTGACTCCCTCAAAATTATTTCTTCTTATAATTCATATTAACATGTTGTTTACATTATAAAAGAATAGAACTCATTTCATCTATATGTTAAGATTTTATTATGATTATGGGACAACCATTTTCCTCTTTTTATCTATCTTATGAAAAACAATATCACCATGCATGCGTACGTACAACTTATCGTCTCCACGCTGTGGTGTAATTTGTTTTTCGTAAGGGTTATAAATAAAAAATATTATATTATATTTATTATTTATAATTAATATAGCATACAATTCCTTACCACTTTACAAATAAGGGAATGATACTATCACTCATGCATATGTACGACCTTCCATCTCCATGACACAATGAGATTAATTCTCCACATTAACCATTCGAGAATGATTATAAAAATGTATATGATGATCTAATATAATATTTTTAAACATAAAATAATTTTGGATATGAATAAAATATATAAAATAAGTCTTATAGGATAAAAACAAACAAAAGAAAATGAAGCAGTTAACATCCAAGATAATGATAATAATGAAGTATTATTAACAAAGTGATATAAGAGGATCAAATATGATATCATAAATATGGATATATTTATGGTATAATTTAATATCATATTTTAACCATTATAAAGGAGTTTAACACACCTTAAATTAAAATAAAGTACAAGGTAAGGGTTAATTTCACAATCTCGTTTTTATTCAGGATTTGGTATACATAAGTATTTACGTTGACATATTTATCATCCATGTCCATTTTTCTTAAAAATGTA
The DNA here is from genome assembly GCA_963277665.1 of Viscum album. NCBI lineage: Eukaryota > Viridiplantae > Streptophyta > Magnoliopsida > Santalales > Viscaceae > Viscum > Viscum album. The sequence continues at coordinate 1,934,978,771 of OY728152.1, forward strand.
TTTCATAATATTTTTTATATTCTTATAATTTTTTTTAAATTCATTTTTACCCACATTTGAATTTTTATAAAATCCTTTGAAATGAATCTTTTTTCATTATTTAAATGAGGTTCTTTATGACTTTTTTCGATGGTAAGAATGTTTTTTAACTTATATGGTGTGAGCGGCTTTTTATGCCATTGTGATGCCTTAATGTTTTGAAGATTCCCTTAAAATAATACAAGGTTATTTTAAAAAAAATATTTTATAAATGCACATTATTTAAATGATTTCAAATTAAAAAGAGGTATTTCTCTCAAGAAAATTTTAATGATTTTATTAGATTATTTTCATCTATGTCAACATCTTTTGTTGAATTTTATACTAAATTGGGGTTGATATCTTATGATATAATATACCTAATTTTATTGATGCTTTTATGATTTTTTGAATGTGGATGTGCATGTTTTATTCCATTCATGGTTTATGATTAATGTATTAAAATTTCAATGATAGATTTAATACGAATGTTTATGTTGGTTATGATTCAATCATTTTATATAAGGAATGCACTAAACTTTGTAATTGTTGGGCGGGGCCCACTATATCCTCTCGATGCATCGGTAGGGCTCATGAGACAAACTAGTTGGTTTTTTACCCATTTATTCATGGTGTCTTATCCGAAGCCTTGATAGTATGTTTATGATGCCCCGCATTATGAATTATCTCATTATGAGATTAGTTATTGATATTAAATGTAATTATTATACTAGAAGAATATCCATGTGAATTTTTATATGGAATTATTTGATTTATTCGTGTCATATTATGCTCAAGATTATGTTTAAAGGTCTTGTGTTTTCAGTTATATACCTTGCCTTAAATTTTTATATTTGTCTATGATGGATTCTATTGTATTATTTACCTTTACTGGGCATTTGATCTCACCAATTTCTTTTGTTTTATTTTACTAGGATGCTAAGATGTGTATTATGATTGATATACATGGTTAAGATAGAAGAATAATGAAATTATAAATGTATTATAATTTTTTTATTTTAAGTTTGAAAATACAATTTATGTTTCATATATGTAATCTACTTTCCAAGACTTCTAAACTGATCAATCCTTTGGGATTTGACACTTGCATCTATGCCAATATAATAAAATAATGCACTGGATCTGGGCTCTTAAGGTTGTGGAATTATTGTAGGTATAAGAGTAAGTTTAGTAGAATCCTTAGAAATTAGATTTAGAAAACACAGATTAGAGAACATAACCCTAAGATAGACTTTGAGGATATGTATAAAAGAAAAACCTTGAAGTTTGGTAAGGTAGAGATTTTGTGTGTATTTTTGGAAATAAATCCTTGTATGGATACTATAAGTGGATGTGGATCTGAAATAAATGTACCTAGGGGTAACAATTCTGACAAGGTGTCTCGGGCCTGACTCTGGGTAACCTAGTACATGACAATAGACCTTACTGTGCACCTGTTCTGACACTCTCGCAGGATATGCTTAGCAAAATTCAAATGTTTTTTAAAAAAACATTATCAATGATTTAAAATTACATATTTCCTCAAAGAAACCATGTTTATGATATGGGATATGATATGCATAAAATTTTCAATTTATGTTTAGTATTTTGAAATTATGCATTATGATTCATAACCTAATATAGTGCATGTCATTGTTTAGAAATAGAGAGTAGTGGAAGGAATGGAAACTGTATCAACACATATAATCCATATAGGTATTTACCTCCTATACAATATAATGATGTTGGTGCTGGAACTACAATTGGTGTTGAACAACCTATAACTATACTGGGATTACTGGCTCAGGTTATGAATAATAACCTTACAAGTATGGATAATCCTGATCCACAACATGGAGGATCAATGTTAGACTACTTCATGAGACAAAAACCTCCATAATTCAATGGGACTACAAATCTATTTGTAGTTGAGCAATTAATAAGTTCCTTAGAGAATATATTTCTTGATTTGGGAAGTAATTAAAGGGAGAAATTTTTCATGGAAATTTATTATCTCTTAGAAGAAAAAGATCAATGGCGGTCATTGATTCAAAACAAAAAAAAGGATGAATAAATAACAAACATGTAATGGAGAGAATTTGAAGAAATTTCTTAGAAAAACACTTTCCTCGTGAAAGCGAGTGGATATGGAAAGAAAACTTATGATTCTAATAAAAAATTAGGATTATAATGTTTCAAATTATCAAGAAAACTTCTCAAGGTTATCAAGGAATGCTATGGATTAAATATGCATTCCAAAGAGCAAGATTGATATATTATTTGATGGGTTAAAACCATTCTGCCATAGCGAACTAATCTCCAAACTTTTTTCATCATACAAAGATGTAGTCTCATGTTATATCAAGATAGAGAAAGAATACTCTAAGTCTTATGACTTTAAGGTAAAGTAAGAGAATAATAGAATGATGGATAAATAGATAAATAAAGGGAAAAGGAAAAGAAGGATTTTCCCACAAATGATAATTGTGGGAAGAAACACCCCACTAATTTCCTAAAGGGAATGAGAGTTTATTACAAGTGTGGAGGGAAAAGTCACTAGGATCATGATTGTAAGGGAAAGAAATAATGTAGTAATGTCTAGTGCTGTAATTGAATGTAGTTGGAACAATATGCATATGAATGTGCTAAGCGTCAAAAAAATATAACTCAGAAAAAGAAAAGAGATCAAGGTCATGCTTATGATATTACTATAGTCTAACTGGAATAATTATTCTATTTGTGTTTTTGGATTCAAGAACTATGTTACGATATCATGGTTATAAGAACCATAAAAGTATTATACTATAGTACTACTTCTTTAAGGATTGAAAAGAATGCATGTAATATTTAAGGTTTTAAAGGTGATAATGGTATTCATATATTTTTTATGTGACAAAAATATTTTCCTTTTGTTGTTTGGAGAAAATATGTGGTTAAGTTGATTTTTTAAATTTAGTAACCTTCCTTATAATTTTTTATTGATGTATTTTTCATGAGTCTTAAGGTTGAAATGGATTAGGTTGAACATTGGATATTATTATTTAAGGTTAAAGTATGATATAATGGATACCTTATGCTAACCCTTTTGGTTTTAGTAAATATTTTGAGGATAAATGACATAGTTTAAGACCTTATGATTCATCAGAAGTGCTTCAGGAATAAAAATTCATCTTGAATATCCATCTTCAGGTGTATTAAGTAAAGTAAAAAATAGACTAAGGCATTACTAAAGGATAAGATTTTGTTTATAGAAACAAATCAAGTAATTATATTTTCCTTAAATTAAATGTTAATTTTTTTAACTGATGGTATTTTAAATCATTATATATTTATGGCTTTGATTCCCTCAATTTACCATTGATCATTCACATGTTTGTGATTTATGACCTCAATCACTCCATGAAAATATTTAAGCTTTTCCTCTATATACATATCTCTACATTCCACTAATGTTATCCTATTTGAAAGCCTTGTTTTGTGATGATCTTCACATTTCCATTTACTACTTATTAAGAATATGTTTTATTAACCCTATTTATGATGTGGGTTCTTCAACAATAGTATTTTCAAATATCGAACTCTTGATTAGTGAGGTCAAGTTTAAATTGTGAGAATGAAATTTAATTAAGATGGGTAGAATGTAACACCCCAAGAATTTATAATTTTTTTAATATATTCTATATCTTGTAATGAATGAAACATTGAGTTATCTAGTGTTACATGTAAGAGTGACTTTCTTCGACAACTTTCATTATACGTAGGACCGAGTATTACTGAATAAGAGTATATTATTAAAATATTATAATTTAAAATAATATAACCTAGCTGTTAAAATAGAGGGTATGAATATTAATTTATATATATTCCATATAATTTTATCATTCATCATATATTTTTTCTAGATATGATATAATAAAAAATCTATTTTTTTCGCATAAAAGAAGTATTTTTCAAAAATGGTAATTTTCCCGCCTTTTATTGAAGAACCCATTTTAAATCTAATATTTGAAACTTTTAGAATTTTTATATGAAAAATTAATCTTCTCATTTGAATTTGGAATGAAAAAACTAGCTTAGGGTGACTTTTTTTTATTTTTCTAAGAAATTTCATTTTTTTATGAATAGTGAAAAATACTGCATTGTAGTTAAAAACTAACTTTTCGTTTAAAAAATTATTATACTTTAAAATTATTTTTAAATTCAAAATAGATAAATTATACATATATTAATTCAATTTATTTTATTCTAATCATTTTTATATTGATATTATATTTAAAAACTTATTGAACTTTTGACCATTTTCTTTTACCCGCTTTCTCGCCACATCTACGAGATTAGTGTTAAATTTAATTTTTCCACATCTATGAATTGAATTTGGAAAAATAGACATATATAGTTGCAATAATTAGGATATTTAGAGCCTAATATGATCAACATAATTTTTGTTGAATAGTATCTTTAATATTTTATTTACCACGGTTAATGGTAAATAGATTAATTAAAGGTAAAAATAATATTATAATATTATAAAATTACCCTAACACTTGTCCTATTTTCCATGGATAAGTGGGTTACAACCAAAAACAACCTTATTAAAAAATTATAATATTTTTAAGCTACTTTAGTAAGAATATGACATTTATTATATTTTATTTAAAGATAAGTTAAAAATGACATACTCATATTTTTTAATAAGAAAATCATTTTTAATATAGGGTTATATAGAATATAAATTCCACTATAAATAATCATTTGAAAGATAATAAATTTATCTTCATCATGAAAATTTATTTCCAATATTTATAGGATAAATAATTTCATTAAAGGCTAGCATAATGATGATGCAGTAATTGTTTAATTAATAGAAATATCAAAATAATGATATTAAAAGTATTAAAATAAAAATAATTTGACATAATTAATGACATAAAAAAATTAATAGATACATTAGACATGTTAGTGATAGATTTTAAGTGTGGTTTCAAAGTTATCATATTTTTAGGTTTAAAAAAAATACAAATAATGAATATTATCAAAACAGACATAAATGATACATTAAAATAAATAATATTTTAAATGACATAAAATTCATAAAAATATAAAATTATTCCAAATAACTAAAATAAAGATAAATATTTCAAACATGATCCATTTAGAGTTCTTTTGAAATTTTATAGTAAATATATTAACACTTATGTAATAAAAACAGTTGTTGTCACAGTAAGAGTTAAATGAATTGATTTAGGATTAAAGCCAAAAGATAAGGGTAAAAATATATACTAAACCTATCTAATTTTTTTGGGTTGATATTATTTAGAACCATAATCATCTTAGCTTATAAATAACTCACTTTAGAGCTATTTTAAATCTAAAAGCAATTTATATTAATTTAATATTTTAGGGGATTCCAAGAGTGCCTCTCCCCTCTCTTATAAAAAGGAACCTCCTCCCTCACTTCCTCACACCACATTGAGCCTTATTTATAAAAAACCCGACCCATTTACCTTATAAACTTACCTAAACACATCCTGGAGTTTTTTTTCTTCTCAAAAGTCTAATCCTGGTGTCCTTAAGGGGAGATCCAAATGAGGTTCGCTAAAGAAAAGGTAATCGTTTTTACCGACTCCTTAAAAATTATTTCTTCTTATACTTCCTCTTAACACATTATTCACTCAATAAAATAATAAAACCAGTATAATTTATATTTTAATATTTTATTATGATTATGGGACAACCATTTTTCACTTTTTATACATCTTAAGAAATACAATATCACTATGCGTGCATGCGTACGACTTACCATCTCCACGTTGTGGTGAAATTTGTTTTCATCACCACTTTATTTGTATGGGTATAATGATGAATATAATGGATGTAAATAATAAATATGACATTATATTGATTCTTTATAATTAATATACCATCCAATTTCTTACCACTTTACCAATAATGGAATGATACCATCACTAGTGCGTACGTACGACCTACCGTCTCTACGAAGCTATGAGATTCCTGATCCAAATTAAAAATTCAAGAATGATTATAAAAACATATATGATGAGTGAATATAATATTTATGAACTTAATATAATTCTGGATATGAATAAAATATATCCTATAAGACATACATGACAAAACAAACATAATAAAATGAAGCTGTTAACATTCGTAACAATGGAAATAATGAAATATTATTAACAAAATGATATAAGAGGATTGTATATGATATCATAAATATGGATATAGTTATGTTATAATTTAATAACATATTTTAACCATTATAAAAGAGGTTAAATCACCCTTAATGAAATTAAATTACAATTTAAGGGTTAATTTCACAATCTCATTTTTATTTGGGATTGTTTATATGTATGTATTTACTGGGACATATTTATCATCCATGTCCTTATTTCTTAAAAATGAATTTTAAAATATTCTTACTATTATTATAAAATATTTTAAATTTATTCTTACCCATGTTTTAATATTTATAAAATGTTTTTAATGGAATATTTTTTCATTTTCCAAATGAGGTACATTGTGACTTTTTTCGACGGTAAGAATTTTTTTAACTTATACAGCATGAGTAGATTTTTCCATCATCATGAATTCTTAACGTTTTAATGCTTACCTTACAAGATTAAATGGTTATTTTCAAAAGAAGAAAATTTATTTTATAATTTCATATCTTTTAAATGATTTTAAAGTAAAAAGGGGTATTTCTCTCAAGAAAATTTTTATGATTTTATTACATTATTTTCATCTATGACAACATCCATTATTGGATTTTATTCTTAATTGAGGTTGATCTCTTATGATAAAATATAACTTATTTTATTGAAGGTTTAATGATATTTTTGAATGTGGATGTTCTATTTTTATACCTTTCATGGTTAATGGTTAATTTATTAACATTTTGAATACTAGATTTAATACGAATGTTTATGTTGGTTATATTTCACCATTTTCATACAAGGAATGAATTGGAATTAGAAAGTGTGGGGAAGGGACCGCTATATCCCATTTATGAATCGTTAGGTCTCATGATAAAAACTAGTTGGGTTTTTACCCATTTATGTATGGTGTCTTGTACGAAGCCTTGACGGTATGTTTATGAAGTCCCACATTATGCATTCCCTCATTATGAGATTTGTTATTGATATTACATGTGATTATTCAACTAGTAGAATATCTATGTGAATGTTTATATGAAATTATTTGATTTATTCTTTCAATATTATGATCAAGATTATGTTTAAAGGGATTGTGTTTTTAGTTATATACCTCACCTTAAAATTTTATGTTTATCTATGATGGATACCGCTGTATTATTTACCCTTACTGAGAATATGAGCTCACCCCTTTCTTATTTTTTATTTTCCCAAGATGCCAAGATATGTATTATGAACGATATGTAGGGTTAAGATAGGAGAATAATGGCATTTTCAAAGGATTATCTTTATTTTATTTTATATTTAAAATTGTAATTTAAGGTTCATATATGTAATCTATTTACCATGATTGATAAACTGATCGATACTTTGGGATTTGACACTTGCATCTATGACAATGTAATAAAATAATGCACCATCTCCTGGATCCTCAGGTCAGGGTGTTATAGAGTACACCAATATTTTATCAATGGAATCCACCAAAAACCAATCTATAAACTGATGGTAGATCCAATTCATCATTTTAATGAATACCACTAGTGAATTTTTAAGAACAAAAGGTGTCACAGTAGACTTGTACAAGATTTAAATGCTCCTTAAATAATTTTGGGGCATGTCAGATGATCTCACCCTCAACTAATGATACCTAACTTCAATTTAAACTTGGAGAAAATTTGGGCACCGCTTAGTTGATCAAAGAGAACTTTGATGCATAGAATGGGATGTTGGTTCTTGATCATCATCTAGTTAAGTCTCTGGTAATCCACATATATGCACAAAGTCCCATTATCCTTCTTGATGAAAAGCACAGAGGAACCCCAATATAAAGTGTTAGTCCATAGTAATCTCTTAGATTGTAGAGATTAAAATTGAACCTTTATTTCTTGATGCTCCATTTGTTCCATCTTATGAGGAGGGATGGAAATGGGTTTGGTTCCCAATAATAATATGACAGTGAACTCAATATCTAGCTTGGGTGGTAGGATAAAGAACTCTTATGGAAATACATCCTGAAACTAGTCTACCAAGATCATTCAATATTCAGTTTGACATAGGCTAAAATCCCCGCCCCATGAAAAGTAATATCACACATGACCAGGTTGAAGCTCCCCACCAAAGAAGAATCCTTCACGTTACCTTGAACTATTTACATAGGTTCACCTAAAACTTTTCTAGTCTATTACTGATTTTAATGACTATATGTGACCGTATTTTCATACCTTATTGTCACGAAAACAAAAATTTCTACTCACACCTATTAACCACATTATCGAATCAAATTATACTATGAAAAAAAATTCTATAGCAGTCCAAGAATGGGTTACAACTTCTGACCTAGAGAGTATCATACCCTAATAGATGTTTCTAATTAAAACCATCAAATTTCCATCAGAAATAAAACTCAGGTTAACCACACAATGGTACTTTGGTCAAATACCAAAGTAGTCTTCCCCCATTGATATATCTCTACAAACATCAACTATTGATCTACCAAGACGTAAAAGATTCATGAAAAATGTGGTTTCAAACATAGAGGGTGACTCTATACGGAACTCATCAATAGCCTATATTCACTATCTCTTTCGGGTTCCTCTACAGAACTTGAAACATTTACAACTATCAGCTCATCAACTTGGTTCCACTAGTTCAACCAACCTCATGAAACCATTTCATGGTTACTCATGCATCAATGATTCCTAGAAATACAAAATAAAAAAATATTTACTTCAACATAGGGATATATCATGATTCATAGAACCCTAATCCTAGAATCACTTCCCTTTCCAATTGTTCACACAATAAGGTGCCATCACCATAAAATTGAGAACTCACAATGAACATCTTAGAATGAGATTCTACTTTCCACTATGATTCACAATGAACCATCCGACACACAGGTGCTAGAAAAAACAACTATGAATCCATCCTTTCTCAATAATTCCAAGTTTTGAAAATCTAGGAACTCCTAAACTCATGGGATACATAGAAAGATCAACTTCATAAGGTAAAAACAATAAAAAAGAACCAATAAAATAAGGTTAATCCATAACATGGATTAAAAATTGAATTGAGATTTCATAATAGTTTAATTTATTATTTTATATCATATTTTTCAAGGAATTACATTTCACAATTCAGATAATAATATATCTCACAAGTGATAAAATTTCCCTAGAATTAATAATGCATGTCAGCATATTCCCCTAGTTTCCTACCATGATGCAAGAATACTCACCTCATTCCATACTAAACTATGAGTAAAATCACATAAAATAGTAACATCATGCAAAAAGTTATTCATCCAAGGTCAAGTAATATCATAATTGTAACAAAGAACATAAAAAACTATAATCTCATCCATGGGAAATTCGATTTCCCCGACACATTGGTCATATACTCCCATGCATGATCTCATTTCTAAGACCTGATATATCATAGTCTTCTGTATATATTCCCAAGATATTAAAGAAATTGTAAAGTCCTGAGATCTAATTCCAATTTAGAATTTCCTCTAAATGGATCCCCCTCATGTGGCTGAGTCGGGTTATTAGGATATATAAATCACACCTCCCTATATTCTAGATGAAACTGACTATCTATGAGGGTGAAAAGATTATAGTGGGGAGACTATACCATCAGGAATAGAGTTAAAATATCAATATAAATAAGACAAACAATCAAATCATATAACATAAAAATCCAATAATAAAAAAAACCAAATCAATCCAAATAGAATAACCCATTTAATATCATATTAAATGTAAACTATATGTAATACTAACATCACACAATAAAATAATAAAATAGACTATAAAAGAAACTCAGTCCAAAACCATGATCTTGGTCCAATCACTAAGATCTATTCCTAGCCCAATGTAGAAAATAATCAAGCACTGCATACATTAAATATTCCTGGGCACAAAATGGTTTCTGAATAGAATGTGAGTGAAACTCAGTAGACTTATGCCCATAATGTCTAAAAAATCTAGTCTGAATATATAGTGAATGAAATATGTATAATAAATATGGGAATTAATTTATAAATTAATTTTGAACATCATATTACCCATCAACCCTCAATCTATGGGTTGAAACCTTGGGTTATTTGAATCTAATTTAGCACAATTCAAGGTATATATATCAATAGGGGGATTATATTTAATAGGAAGAATCACCCATGCCACCAGAGGATCTCTTGTTGAGGATGAATCAACCATACCATTAATCAGGAACCATTGTGTCTTGTACCTAGGAAATCAAGTTGTAACGACCCGGATCTTTGGCAAAGGTACAGATCATTGGTTTTCTTCCAACTCTTTCCTTTAAGCATGTTTAATATGGGTAACATCCTAAGGAAGGTCTAGGGAGTTTCCGGGGTTTATTCGGAGCCTGGGAGTTTGAGAAATGGTCTTGCAGACAGGGGCACACGGCCTGCGCATGACTTGCGCATGGTTTGGGGAAACCGTGCGGCCTTTGGTCTGGAAGAAGGGAGGTGCGCACGGTTTGCGCACGGTTTGGGTAAACCGTGCACCTAAACCGTGCAACCCTTTTTCTGGAGGCAGGGAGGTGTGCACGGTTTGTGTACAGTTCAGTAAACTGTGCGCCTAAACCGTGCGACCCGGTTCTGGGTGAAATTACAACTTTGCCCTTAAATTTCAATTTAAGTCTAAACCCATTTATTTCTTCCTCCTATAGACAAAACTAGAGGAGAAGCCTCTTTGAGCTCCCAAAACCTCTTCCCACTCAATATCTTGTGGTTTCTTCCCCCGGTGTCCGTTCCTTGATCCGACAGAAGCATTGGAAGGGCCAAGGTAAGGCTTACGTGACGCACCCCTTTCTCCTTGGAAAATATTTCCTTCTGTCTTGTTATTTTGATGCTGGATCATATGCCCTATTTTCAGGGCATTGGACTGGAACTCAGATCTCTTCCAACCTACTGTGAATCTAAGGTCGTTATCGAGCGAGTCTACTCCTACAACCCTAAGGTAGGTGGTCATGTGTTATCCTTTTGGGTTTTCCGTCGCTTTGAGTTTAAATTGTCGAGCCATGGGTTGTCTTTTGCCAAAACCCTTATTTGTATTGATTGCTTCATGTCTAGATGACCCTTGTGGTATATTATTGATGAATCTAACCTTGTTAGGGTGCTTAGAAGAGGTATGGACTGGGGGTGGTCAACCATAGGTGATATGCCTTGGGAATTGCCCTTTTTCACCTTTGAACCTTAACGATATGTCTTGAAAGCCATTCGCCACGTTAGGAAAATGGGATGGCTTGGTTAGAGGTTGGCTAGGACGAGATAGCTTGAACCCCTTGAACGAATTGAAATGTACATTGCCTTGAGATGATTGTTTTCCTTATTATGTGATTGGGAAATGCCATGCATTGTTAATGTAATGTGATATAAGATGCTTTGCCTTATATATTGTGCTGTGAATGATTATGCTTGCTATGTTGACATGCTTGTGACAACCCGTGTGTGGGTGGGAGGCATTTCTACCCCACACCAACTACAGTGATTGAGGACGAGATGCATTTATACCTCATGCCTATATAACCTTAAGGGGGGGAGGCATTTCTACCCCACGCCAACTACAGTGATTGATGATGAGAGTCATTTATACCTCGTGCCTATATAACCTTATGGGTGGGAGACAATTCTACCCCACGCCAACTACAGTGATTGAGGACGAGAGGCATTTATACCTCGTTCCTATATAACCTTATGGGTGGGAGGCATTTCTACCCCACGCCAACTACAGTGATTGAGGACGAGAGGCATTTATACCTCGTGCCTATATAACCTCACGAGTGGGAGGCATTTATACCCCATGCCAGCTACAGTACTTGTGGATGAGAGGCATGTTTACCTCGTGCCATTGATAACCTATATACCTCTAGTGTTTGTTCAGATTTCCAGCCATGAGCTGAAGTAGGTAGACCCGCCAGGTGTCCTTCCGGAACCTGAGCGGGAGGGTTGTTTATTTTACTTTGTTTTACTTACTTGCAATATATTACTCATTGTTACATGCGAACACCTTTTTGTATTACACGTAGACATCGTTGGTGGTGGCCTACTGAGACTTGTCTCACACCCTACCTGGGCACCCTCCTTGGCACCCTTGTAGACTTCACTAATGAAGGTACTAGCAGGGGAAATGGACCAGCTTCAGGTTGTTGACTTATATGCATTCTAGATGGAGATCCAGAGCAGAGGATCGATCCTGTCTAGAGATGCTTGTGGACTAAATTTGTTCTTTTTTTATTATTGTATAGAATGCTTCTCTTCTATTTCAACTGTATCAGCATTCCATACATCCATTTTGTATTAGACACTACCTATGTGGATTTTATATATCTATCAGGGTTTTCTTACTTCTGTTGTTTGGTTTGTATGTTCCCCTTTTCCTCCTGTTTGTCCATTGGTTGTGCTTCCGCTATTTTTACTACTTGCTGCTATTCTGATGTGTACTCTAACATGGGGGTACAGTCTCCCCACTGACTTACCATTACACCCCTGCTTCTAGTCGGCAACCCCTGGCCTATGGGGAGATGAGCCAGGGGTCATGTGGCCAACCAGGCTCGAGGCTCGGGTTGATGGGAAACCGGGTCCGGGACGTCACAAAGTGGTATCAAAGATATCTTTCTTTCTTGCTTTACTATTTGGCGATGACAAAATTGGAGACTGGGAATGCGTAGGGACTTATCCATGAGTCATGCTTGGGCATCGGCAACCCATGTACGGGGTATGGGCCAAGTTTCCTATTTCATGTTGTTATTAATTCTACTATTTACTGTTGATACCATTTCACCTTTGGGTGCTTCACATGTTTTGTGATGTTATTGAGATTTCCAATGTTGGAATTTGGATTTCATGGTTTGACCTGATGAAATGAGGGTTATGCATTAGAACATGCATCACGATAGGCATAATATGATTAGGCCATGCATCTTGCCATGCCACGTTTAAAATGTTTCAGAGAGCATTGCATGTTGTTTATTGCCATGCCTTGGTTATATGTGTGCCTTTGTGCTAGCCCTTCATGCTTGTTGTGGATTTAGTAATGATGTGGTTTTAGTGGGTGTCACTCTTTGTTTTATAAGGTGTATGGGCCCTTATGGATCGGAAAATGACATTCCAACTAAACCAATATTTTTCTTAAAAGGAAATTTAAATGCGTGACTAGTTCTAGTAAATGAGAAATGACATCCAAGTGTGTGTCATCTTTCAGTTCATGAGGAGTATGGGCCCTTATGGGCTGGAAAATGCCATATCACCAGATTAAGTTAATTTTGACATGTTGCAGGTTTTACTAAGAGTTTATATGGGTGTGGATAGGTGATCTTAGGGGCAGGAAGGCTTAGTACATGTCCTAGCTTCTAGAGTTCATCCATTAATCTTATTGGTTCCTTTTTTTGAGACATTCGTTTGGCATTGTAGCACTATGCCTCCGAGACATCCTCGAGTTGCACGTGCTGAAGGCGGCGATGACCACATTCCTCAGGTGGCGGGCCCTGAGCCGCCAGTTGATCTTCCTGTTGAGCCACCTGTGGCTTATCCTGCTATTCCTGAGATAGGCATCAATGCCCAGTTCCATGAGAGCTTCTTGTGCTTGATGCAGAGTGTTCAAGGTGAAGTGTGACCTGCCCTGAGTATGGCAGAGTTGACCCGCGAGTTCCAGTCGCAACATCCTCCTACCTTCACGGGAGATGGCGGACCACTTGTTGCAGATTCCTGGTTGGAGGCTATTCTGACCATCTTCGAGCACCTTGAGATTCCTCCAAAGCGGAGGGTCAAGCTCGCAACTTATATGCTACGTGGTTCATCCAGGAGGTGGTGGGATGTCATCACCCAGTCGGGACAGTAGAGAGAGATGATCTGGGCTGATTTCCAGACCGTCTTCTACGATTAATTCTTTCCCCAGACTTTGAGGGCTAATAGAGCTAGGGAGTTTATGAATCTGAATCAAGGGACCATGATAGTCATGGAGTATTCATCCCGTTTCACTGAGTTACATCGTTTTATTCCTACCCTAGCTGCTGATGATCTCATGGCCGCTAGGCGTTTTGAGGATGGGCTGTGTTACGCCATCCGGTCGCAGGTTAACATGTTCGGGCTAACGACTGTTTTAGATATCGTCAATCAGGCTTTGATCACAAAGAGGAACTTGAGGGAAGCAGACAGTGTGAACCAGGGCGGTTCGACACCGAAGGGTTTTAGTGGATCTGCTTTTGGGAAGAAGCGACGTTTTGAGGACTCTCGTGGTGTGAGTAGTGGTCAGACCCTTTTCTCTAGTGGTACTCCTATCTATCACCAATATGGGGTGCTAGGAAATATGAAGAGGCAGTGTACATGAAACCCAGTGGAGTGTAGAGGTTGTGGTAGGTTGGGACACCTCAGCCGCTTCTGCCGGACTTTTCCCCCAGGGTCTAGTGAGCAGGGATCTGTACCTACTCCATGATCTGGTGCTGGATCGGTAGGATCACATCAGTCATGCACCTAGAATACCACCGGCCGATCAGGCCGTGGTGGCGGTCGAGGCAGAGGTAGTCAGGTGAATGACTCTCAGCACCAGCAGGGTGGGTCTGCTCAGGGTAGCCAAGCTGTGACTCAAGTCCGTGGTACTGGCCAGTTGTATGCAGTTGAGCCTACACCGCAGGAGTAGTACGCCAGACCATCTACTGTGCGAGGTACAATTCTAGTTGCCTCTACATTAGTATCTACTTTGTTTGACACAGGCGCTTCTCACTCTTTTATATCAGAGGCGATTGTTGGAAGTTTGGGCCTCGACGTTAAGTCATATCATGGTATGATCACGTTAGATACCCCATTAGGTATCCATTCAGAGGGTGTTCATCTTTGTCAAAATTTTCCCCTCGAGGTGGGCAATTACCTTTTCATGTGGAACCTATATGTTTTGAATATGACAGGTTTTGATGTAATAATCGGGATGGACTGGTTAGTTCCCTATAGATCCCAAATTGACTGCTATCGTCGGAGGGTGGTGTTTACAACACCAGAGGGCAATATGCATATGCATAGGGGAGAATGGTATCTTAGTGCGACACGAGCAGGACCAGAACACCATAGTTTGGGTGGTGTCACGACACAGGTTTCTAGTATTTATCTTAACGACCAGGGGTTACAACCCTATATTTTCCCTCCTGTAGTGGAGAATTTCAGTGATGTCTTTCCTGATGATTTCTCTGGTCAACCTCTAGTGCGAGAAGTGGAGTTTACTATTGAGATTATACCAGGAGCAGCACCCGTGACCATTCCTCCTTATAAGATGGCACCTAAGGAGCTTCTGGAGCTCAAGAGTCAGTTGGAGGACCTGGAAGCAAAAGGATTTATACATCCCAGTACTTCTCCTTGGTGATCACTGGTTCTTTTTACCAAGAAGGCATATGGTACCCTTCGTCTTTGCATGGATTATCATAAGTTAAATCAGCTGACTATTAAGAATCAATATCCTTTACCTCGAATCGACGACCTCTTTGATCAGCTCTGAGGAGCGAAGGTGTTTTCAAAGATAGATTTGAGGTTGGGATATCACCAGGTGCGTGTTAGGACTTCGGACATACCTCTAACGACGTTCAGGAGTAGGTATGGTCTCTATGAGTACCTAGTCATGCCGTTTGGACTTACAAATGCACCTGTAGTGTTTATGGCTCTTATGAATCGGATTTTTCACCCTTACCTTGATTCTTTTGTGGTTGTATTTGTGGATGATATCTTAGTCTATTCATGCTCGAGACACGACCATGCAACCCATCTTGAGATCATGCTGAATACACTAATAGAGCATCATCTTTATGCTAAGCTCAGTAAATTTCACTTTTGGATAAATTAGGTTCACTTCCTAGGTCATATTATTTCTCAGTCTAGAGTTTCAGTTGACCCTGAGAAGGTGAGTGCTGTAGTTTCATGGGAACATCCCAAAAACTTCTTTGAGATCAGGAGTTTCTTGGGGATTTCCAGATATTATAGGCATTTTATTCAGAATTTTTCATGCCTAGAAGCACCGCTTATAGCTTTGACCAAAAAGGGGGTGAGATTCATTTGGTCAGAACCTTGTGAAGTAGCTTTTTAGGAACTAAAGGGCAGACTAACTTCAGCACTGATACTAATCTTTCTGGAGCTAGGTAGAGCTTATACGGTCTTTTTTGATGCGTCAGGTATCGGGCTTGGATCTGTCTTGATACAGGATGAGCGAGTCATTGCGTATGGTTCTCGTCAGTTAAAGCATCATGAACGGAATTATCTGACGCGCGACCTTGAGCTCGCAGCGGTTGTGCATACCATATGCTATTGGAGACACTATTTTTTGGGAGAGCGTTTTGTGGTATTCACTGACCACAAAAGCCTCAAATATATCTTCACTCAGCGGGATCTAAATCTCAGGTAACGCAGGTGGGTCGAGTACCTGCAATCCTTTGATTTTGAATTGGCCTACACTCCTGGGAAGGGAAATTCAGTAGCCGATGCTTTGAGTCGGAAAACTCAGTCGCAGGTGGTTCAGAAATCTAATGAGGAGTGGAAGCTGATGGCCCTATTTTCGGAGATGCAAATTGAGGTTTAGGAGGGTCAGAGTCAGACTGTTCTCTCAGCCTTATCGGTGACATCTACTCTTTTAGAATGGGTCAGGGCAAGACAATTATCAGATCCTGAAGGCCTTGTTCTACGGGAAAGTGTTTCTGATGATGCCTATACAGATTGGACCATGGGTAAGGGTGATACTTTATTGTTCCGTGGGAATATATGGGTCCCATAAGACATCAGAGAAGAGATGATGATGTATTTCCACGCCTCAGCATGGGCAGTTCACACCGCAGACTGATGGACAGACCGAGCGGACTATACAGGTACTAGAGGATATGTTACGTGCCTGTGTTCTCGATTTCGGAGGTTCATGGGAGAAACACATTCCTCTTGTCGAGTTCAGTTATAAAAATATCTTCCAGGATACCATTGAGATGGCTCCCTATAAAGCCTTATATGGTTGGCCCTATCGCTCGCCTTTGTGTTGGATTGAAGCAGGGGAGGCAACTGTTCTAGCACCACGTCTTTTATAAGAAACTACAGAGCAGATACAGCTTATTAGGAAGTGTATGCAGACAACTCAGTCTAGATATAAATCCTATGCTAACAAGCACCGACGACCTCTTGAGTTCGAGGTTGGGAACTGGGTTTTCATGAAGGTCTCACCCAGGTTGGGGCAGAGACGTATATGGAAGCAGGGTAAGCTTTCACCAAGGTTCGTATAACCCTTTGAGGTGATGAAGAGGATCAGAACAGTAGCTTACCAGCTTGCACTTTTATAGAGATATCAGGCCATGCACAATGTTTTTCATGTATCTCAGCTACGCCGATACTTTTCAGATCCGACCCATGTCTTTCAGCCTGATGAGGTTGAACTGGTTATGGATGCTTCCTTCGAGGAGTATCTGATGTGAATTGTTGACTGGAGTGTGAAGACACTCCGTGGAAGGTCCGTTCCTCTTGTATGGGTGCTATGGAAGCACGTCCAGGTATAGGATGAGACCTGGGAGTGAGAGGCTGATATACATTATCAATGGCCAGATCTTTTCGTTGATGACCCCTCAGTACCCTCGGAAGGCCAACTCGGGGATGAGTTGCTTTAAGGAGGGGAGGTTGTAATGACCCGACTCTTTGGAAAAGGTACGGATCATTGGTTTTCTTCCAACTCTTTCCTTTAAGCTTGTTTAATATGGGTAAAATTCTAAGGAAGGTCCAGGGAGTGTCCAGGGTTTGTTCGGAGCCTGGGAGTTTGAGAAATGGGCTTGCAGATAGGGGCGCATGGCCTGCGCACGGCTTACACACTGTTTGGGTAAACCGTGCAGCCTTTGGTCTGGAAGTAGGGAGGTGCGCACGGTTTGCACATGGTTTGGGTAAACCGTGCGCCTAAACTGTGCAACCCTTTTTCTAGAGGTAGGGAGGTGCGCACGGTTTGCGCACGGTTTGGTAAACCGTGCACCTAAACCGTGCGACCCTGTTCTGGGTGAAATTACAACTTTGCCCTTAAATTTCTATTTAAGTCTAAACCCATTTCTTTCTTCCTCCTGCAGACAGAACTAGAGGAGAAGCCTCTTTTAGCTCCCAAACCCTCTTCCCACTCAATCTCTTTTGGTTTCTTGCCCTGGTGTCCATTCCTTGATCCGACAGAAGCATTGGAAGGGCCAAGGTAAGGCTTACCTCACACACCCCTTTCTCCTCAGAAAACCTTGCCTTCCGTCTTGTTATTTTGATGCAGGCTCATATGCCCTATTTTCAGGGCATTGGACTGGATCTCAGATATCTTCCAACCTACTGCGAATATGAGGTCGTTATCGAGTGAGTCTACTCCTACAACCCTGAGGTAGGTGGTCATGTGTTCTCCTTTTGGGTTTTCCGTCGCTTTGAGTTTATATTGTCGAGCCGTGGGTTGTCTTTTGCAAAAACCCTTATTTTTATTGATTGCTTCATATCTAGATGACCCTTGTGGTATATGATTGATGAATATAACCTTGTTAGGGTGCTTATAAGAGGTATGGACCGGGAGTGGTCAACCATAGGTGATATGCCTTGGGAATTGGCCCTTTTTCACCTTTGAACCTTAATGATATGTCTTGAAATCCATTCACCACGTTAGGAAAATGGGATGGATTGGTTAGAGGTTGGCTAGGATGAGATAGCTTGAACCCCTTGAACGAATTGAAATGTACATTGCCTTAAGATGATTGTTTTCCTTATGATGTGATTTGGAAATTCCATGAATTGTAAATGTAATGTGATATAAGATGCTTTGACTTATATATTGGGATGTGAATGATTATTCTTGCTGTGTTGACATGCTTGCGACACACCATGTGTGGGTGGGAGGCATTTCTACCCCATGCCAACTACAGTGATTGAGGACGAGAGGCACTTATACCTCATGCCTATATAACCTTACGGGTGGTAGGCATTTCTACCCCACGCCAACTACAGTGATTGAGGACAAGAGGCATTTATACCTCGTACCTATATAACCTTATGGGTGGGAGGAATTTCTACCCCACACCAACTACAGTGATTGAGGATGAGAGGTATTTATACCTCATGCCTATATAACCTTACGGGTGGGAGGCATTTCTACCCTACGCCAACTACAGTGATTGAGGACGAGAGGCATTTATACCTCGTGCCTATATAACCTCACGGGTGGGAGGCATTTCTACCCCACTCCAGCTACAGTACTTGTGGATGAGAGGCATGTTTACCTCGTGCCAGTGATAAACTATATACCTCTGGTGTTTGTTCAGATTTCTAGCCATGAGATGAAGCAGGTAGACCCGCCGGGTGTCCTTCCGGAACCTGAGTGGGAGGGTTGTTTATTTTACATTGTTTTACTTACTTGCAATATATTACTCATTGTTACATGTGAACACCTTTTTTTATTACACATAGACATCGCTGGTGGTGGACTACTGAGACTTGTCTCACACCCTACCCGGACGCCCTCCTTGGCACCCGTGTAGACTTCACTACTGTAGGTACTAGCAGGGGCAGAGTCCCAGCTTCAGGTTGTTGACTTATATTCATTATAGCTGGAGATCCAGAGCAGAGGATTGAGCTTGGCTAGAGATGATCGTGGACTACTTTTGTTCTTTTTTATTATTGTATATCATGCATGTCTTCTATTTCTACTATATCAGCATTCCATACATCCATTTTGTATTAGACACTGCCTATGTGGATTTTGTATATCTATCAGGGTTTTCTTACTTCTGTTGTTTGGTTTGTATGTTCCCCCTTTTCTCCTGTTTATCCATTGGTTGTGCTTCTGCTATTTTTACTACTTGCTGCTATTCCGCTGTGTACTCTGCCATGGGGTTACAGTCTCCCCACTGACTTACCATTACACCCCCGCTGCTAGTCGGCAGCCCCTGGCCTATGGGGAGACGATCCAGGGGTCATGTGGCCAACCAGGCTCGGGGCTCGGGTTGATGGGTAGCCGGGTCCAGGACGTCACACAAGTAACCATTCATCTCTCCATTAATCCTCAAATATAAATACAAATCTCACCCTTAGGCATCAATTAACCATGTATCTAGTCCGTAGGCTATGTGTTCCAATGCATTTATCCCTCAGGTGGTGTGTACCCATGAATCTATCCCTCATGAGATATATACCACACATCTATCCCTCATGCGGTATGTAACCAGGAATCTATTCCTCAAACGATATGAAACCATTCATTTAGCCTTTAGGAGGAACATTACCATCCATCTAGTCCTCAGGCAGTACATATCCATGCACATAACCCTCAAGAATAAACGATAATCAAGAGACACTAATAGAAAATATATCAAGCCATCCATGTATATTACCTAACACCAAACATTCCAAACATGTGTCAAAATCCATATTAATCAATTAAACAAATAACTAATTATCATGAAATTTATTCCATTTACCAATTCATTCTAGAAAAAATACAATCCAATTACCATTTTATTCTAATTTACCAATTATCACCATAATTTAAATTATTAGATTTAACTTATCACTTAATCTTAATTACCATCACATATGTCATCATATCTATATTGCGTCATACCTTTACATCAATTCCAATTATATGCCAAATTACCTCTTTTATACTATCTAATTAATTCTAATTCCAATGATCATAATTACTTTATTATTCCAATTCCATGTAAGACCAATTAATATTTTTATGCCATTAAAATGACAATTCTCAATTTAGTGAAGGGATCTAGGTTCTTGTGTTTCAAGTTCCAACCTAGGGTCAGATATTGGCACACCTCTCAGGTGGACATAAGTCCCAATCTTAATTCCAACATATCCAATGGAACCCATTAAAGGTCAAATAATATGAATTTATAAATTATAGTAGGTTACCAATTAGGATAGATCATGCAGAATTTTTTTAAGGCTATATCACATGTTTCACATACTATAAAATGAAAATACATATTAATGAGTTATTCTAGTCCAACCACCTTAAGAAACTACGAAGAAGGAAACTAGTATAAGGAATATGATTAAGATAAAACATAATTTTACCCTATGGAAATTAATTTTTAGACCACTTCAATGCTTGGAGAAGTGTATTTGAAGAGGAAATAAGAGGAAATCACCAAATACAAGAGAGACTTACCAATTTTGGATCATCAAATTGAGGAACAGATTAAATAACTAAGGAAGGGTTTTATATAATCCTCAAGATCCTTGGAGATTCTTAAAAATTTATAAATCCTGAGCTAGAGTCAAATTAGAGTTTATGTTGTCATTAAAAGGGGTTTCTGTAACACCCTAATATTTTTTGAATTATTATTTTTGGAATTAATTTATCATTTTTTTTTCATTTCATGCAACACTGAAGATAACATATTTTATATTAAAAGACTATGTTTTGATTGAGTTACATGCAATAATGATTTTCCTCGATGACTTTCATAACACGCAAGGCCAAGGTTTACCAAACAATAATATATTATTAAAATATGATTATTTAATATAATAAGAAAAAAACTTGATTTTAAATTAGTGATTATGAATATTATTAACTAACTTATGAAAATATATGGTTTAAATAATATAATATGAATTCATAGGTTACTAATTAATTATAAATGAATATGAAAACTAATTGAACATAAAAAGAAATATTATAATGATCATAAATATATTTTATCCTAATAAATTAAATTTTCATTTATTTCTTGAAATGCACTAATTCAAACATTACTTTCACATGGAACATCCATCCATCCAACGACCCAAAGGCCTTCAATATTTTTATTATAATGAGAAAGACCCCTTTTAAGGGAAGAAGGGGGAAACCCGCACAGACTTCATGGACATAAGACAGATCACACCCAAAGGAAAAGAAAGTAAAACCAAAATGAAAACATGGAGATGCCCCACTCTAGCATTTAATCGTGATGAAGCTCTACACCATTGTAAGGCAATTCAGAAATCAAGTGTCCTGTGTCAAAGCACATGCCCGATCTGATGGCAAATTCCATACCCTCTCAAACAACCAAATCCAAAAAGCTCTACAAGGAAGAAATGCTCTCTCTGAATCCTCCTTTGAGGCATGTTCTATGTGGTCAAATCCGGCTGCACTGTCGTCCCACTATAGGGATCATTGAAAAAAACACAAAACAAAACTTCAAAAACCCTTTCACCATTCACGAGAAAGACTTCAACAAGACATGAAAAACCCCGCCGCACTCCACAAGACTCCTACCATCACTGCAGTCATCGAAACAGTCAGAAGACGGTCT
This sequence comes from Viscum album, assembly GCA_963277665.1. Classification (NCBI taxonomy): domain Eukaryota; kingdom Viridiplantae; phylum Streptophyta; class Magnoliopsida; order Santalales; family Viscaceae; genus Viscum; species Viscum album. The sequence continues at coordinate 1,935,001,258 of OY728152.1, forward strand.
AAGGAATGCGAAGCCAAGCCATCGTCACCTGGGACTGGATGACCCAACACCTCACCGAAGGAATGTCTCCAATGAAGGGGTTTGAGCCGTTCTGAACTAGAAATTCCTCTCTGGGCATGGATTTAGTCATATTGAAGCTGCATACTTACCCTCATCAGATTCTGACACATGCCGACCATAGATAGGGTGAAAATCCAGGAAGTGACGGACTCAAACCAGCTGCCGCACATCATTTCAATAGAACCACCATACCAACAGAACCACCATTGCACCACAAACACCAAATACACAGAAAACACCTAAGCCTAACCTGCAAAAGAACCAAAAGAACACCGAAGAGGAAACAAGAGTCCTCCCCCCTCCGCACCACTCTGAAGCCGACCTCAGTCCTAGGATGCGAGAAGTGGTAGGGGCCCTTGAGACACCATCGAGCCGGCGACCAGAGAATACGAAGATCGAACATGGAAATGCCGGTGCCGAGCCAAGTAGAAGTCAAGGGTCATCGGTGAAGATGATCTGGAAGATGCCACACCTAGCAAGAATCATCCTTCAAACTTCTGTATTGGGAATTTAATTTATTGCGGCATAATCTTGATGTGATGCATATTGAGAATAATTTTTGTGACAATTTTATATTCACATTTCTTAATGAGCATGGAAAGTCGAAGGATCATCTCAATTCTCACAAAGACTTACAAGCAATGAACATAAAATGCGATCTCTGGCCAGATGAGAATGAAAAGTATCCTCCGGCAATTTTTGCAATGAAAAATAGGGATAAAGATACATTCCTTTGAATGTTAAAGAATGTTAAGGTATCTGATGGGTATTCAAGTAACATCTTGAGGTGTGTTTACTTGAAGAATCGTAAGTTACATGGATTAAAAAGTCACGATTCACATATTTTGTTACAGCAGTTACAACCATTGGCATTGCGTACATTATTACCTAAAAAAATTACTGCTGTTGTACTCCAGTTCTTCACATTTTTCAGATAACTATGTGAGAAATCTCTACATCCATTTCAGCTTGACAACCTCCAGGAGTGGTTTGTATTGACCCTTTTTGCAATGGAGATGATCTTTCCTCCATCGGTTTTTACTGTAATGATGCATTTAACTGTGCATTTGGTTGAGGAAGCTAAATTAGGAGGCCCCGTTCATTATCGATGAATGTATCCAATTGAGAGGTACTTTATTTATATGTTTTCCAGTTAAGAAGTTGAAAGATTTCAAATGGAGATTTTGGTGTGATGTCAACGATACTTTGTTGACCTCACAACAAATGTATGAGAAGCTACCCAGTGGGGTACTGAAAGAACAATATAAAGTGTTTGTTGACAGATATCGTGATCAGAAGCGGATGGTATTGAAATATATATTATTATATTATCCTCATTTTACATTTATACTTGTATATGAAAAGGACATGGCATTAAATACATTAGTATTAAATTGAATTTTATTTATTTCAGGATCTCTCAAGACAGAATGCATCAAACCGGGCTAAGCAAGTCATCCCACACACTACAGGCTCAAAAAGTTTTTCTAGAATCCGAACGACATTGGTTATCTTTTAATTAGTATAAATATTTATAATACAATATTATCTGTTTAATATATTGAATTGTTGATTTATCTTTGCTTAATGTAGTCCCATAGTTTAGGGCATGAAGCATCCAGAACTGAACTATGGTTGGATGTTCACAAGAAATCAGATGGAAGCTTTGTTAATGAGCCTACCAAAAAAGTTGGGGTATGAAGTCAATTTTTTATCATAATAACTTATTATCAGTTTTTAATGTGTTAATATATATTGATATTTGATTTATAGGTAAAAATTAAAGAACTATGGGATTCCAATCCTGTGCAATCCTACTCAGTCTCCCAAGATGACCCGGTTGCTAAAGTCCTTGGGAAGGAGCATCCTGGGAGAGTGCGCGGGATGGGGTTGGGACCCGTACCATCTGATGTTTTTAGCAGGCCACCGGGGATGGCAACTGCATCTAGTCCTGAATTTACTCAGCCCATACTCGAAGATGCTAAGAAAGAGATTGTTTCTTTACGAAACACAGTTCACCAATAGGGGGATCAGATATCTTCTTTGTAGAAAGAGTTGACTAAAATACATCAGCAGATGAGCAGATATGCCCCCGGTGGTAGTGCATCGACTGGTGGTATGCAGGTAAATTACAAAAAATCAAATTCATTTAGTTTTATAACTTTCATTGGTTTTATGTTTTAATATAAATATGCAACTATATTTAATTTTCAATATAATGTTTTTACAGGTGACAACAGAAAGTGGAGATGATGGTGGAGAGGGTGACGATGCATCATCGGACCCTGAGTAGTTGTATTGCTGATGTGTTGAAAAAATATGGGAACAATTGTTTTGTATATGTAACATTTGTGGCACATAGTTTCCACCACACATTTTCATGTCCTAAAATTTCCTTGATTTCTGATGTTTCTTTTTATGTCTTGATTTCTTGAGTGTGGTATACATCATTCCATTTAGGCCTGTGTTTGAATTGGTAGTTTCCACCACACATTTTCATGTCCTAACATTCACCCATACTATCACACATCAATCACTTCTACATCCTCCCTCAATAGTAGAAGTAATAATGGACTCATTAAACACTAAATACTTTGTTATTCAAGAGGGTTACTAGCTGCAATGAATGATCTATGCCTCAATGTGAATTGTGTGCATAAACTGAGAGGGTTACCAACTCTATGAATAGAGGACCCATGTCCTATCACTATGATAGGGTTACGCAATCCAAAAAATAGAGGACTCATTCCTTGGATCTATTATGCTACCAGGAGGGTTATCGACCCGATGGATGCTCCAATTGTCCACCCACACCTATCATAATCCCTACAAAGCTATAAAGCACCATCTACTTGTATGTTATCAATATAAACCACAGATTATGAATGCATGTGTAGAATCATGTTCTATATAGAAAAATTATTATAATGGACTACTCATATGTCCCAAACTAACACTCTAGTGGGAATATATATAAAGTACTAGAATATATCTAGCACACAGGACCCGATGGATTTTTTTTTGCAAAAAAGGTACCACCATTAGTTATACATCTATCATATATGATTGATGATAGTTGTACTAAGTGTCCAACCCAAATATGTCATGATAATAGATTATAAACACAATAAGTATCAAAGGGTCTCATCCGTCCCAACAAGTGATTCACAGGTGTCCTAAGTAATGAAAATTGTGTCATGCCCAATTAGAGATTCTAATGAATCTTGTTAAATATCATGAATCAAGACTAAATATAAATATAAATAAAACCATGGTCAACCGAACACCCATTCCCATCATTATCATCCTAGCTCCATCAGGCATCCACATTGGTTCAGGTTCTATAGTAACACCTGTAACCATATCTAAAGAAACACATGCACCTGTTCAGGGTTAGTCTATCTACTGGGAGCCCACATGGGTCCTCTAGGTCTGTATGTATGTAGAGGAATATCTCTTGAGATCCTTGTTCATGGACCACTATCTCAATCTAGTACTTTTCATTCGATAAAATCACAATTTCTAGCAGTGTCTATATAAAATAATATCTCAGCCACAATGCGGAAACCAAATAATGGGTTTTCCAAGAATATCGATCATGAACCATCTTAGTTAGAAGGTTACACTTAGATGGCCCACTCAGCAAACCCAATCCTAGTCCATCCTATGTTCATCCACCTAGAGTAAATCACAACTAATGGAAAAGGGTTTGGTCAATACAAACAATTACTATGATTACATAACTTGATGGTATACCCAAGACACATTCCAGACTAGATAGGACATGATTTCTAAGTCAAACATTACTTAATTGTTGGAGGTGTCTCAAGGGTCTTAGCTAGCCCACATTGGATGGTCATCTTATGTCACAAAACACCTCCATAAAAAGGTATAAAAGGCTCAACCTCTAGGGAAAAGACATCTCAAAAGGTCCCCCCTAATGAAGGGGTCAGGAAGTCACATGAGATCTCTAAGTTCAATGCCTCATCCTTTAGAGACTGAGGAATCAGGCCAGTACACAATCTTCTATTTTTTCCCTAGAACATAGTTTGGTTTTCTCATGGTCTTCAATCACCTTAACATTTTAATTTCAATTAACCATTTAATTAAAAAAATAATAATTGGGTTTATAGAAGGAGAATGGAATCCAATGGAAATATTACACACCTCAAACCACAAAAAATAATAATAAAAATAATAGGTCTAGAACATTAGAGAGCCTAACTCATTTTGAAGCCCCTTTCCATTAACACACCACTTAACAGCTCATGGAAAGACCTCACCCCCAAGATTTCCATGGACCAATCTTTCACCACCCATTTTATTAGGTCCTATAACATACAAAGGAATAATATATAATTAATTATAATATTTTATCATAAGTTATAATTAATTAATCCATTTTAACCAAATATGAATAATATATAATTTCTTACCAAATGATTTTTTGTAGAAAGTGATGTTTTGGTGTGTGATTGTCATGTTGTTATTTTTGATATTGAGGAAGTGATTGTGGGAATGTGATGTAGTGAAGGAGGAGGGCTAGTGATGATGATACATGATGTGGGTTATGCATGGTAAGAGGGTTATAATGTATCTCAATTGGTTTATATTTCTGGTTTGATTTGTTTTTCAGGGCAGTGGTGCGACAAAAGTAGAATTTTTTTTCTAGGCAGATTTTAGTGGCGGTTTTAACCGTCGCGACATTTATATGGGCGGCAGTTTAAACCACCGCTAAACTGTGAAAACCGCCGCTAAGCGTAATTTTTTTCTTACTTTTAGTGGGGGTTTTAACTGCCGTGACATAGCTGAATCGTTGCTTCCTCGTTCTGCGGTGGTTCTCGTGAATTCGGAGGCGGTTTTACGGCCGCTGAATTTGATTTTATTCGCAGTGGTTATAACCACCGCGAATAAATTGATATCTAGGGATCGTAAAAACCACCGTAAAATTCAGGAAAACCGCCGTGAGATGAGGTAGCTATGACGCTTTCCTTAAACTGCCATGAAACGGGAAAAACCTCTGCGAATAGATTGGCGACGCTGTATTAGGCGGCGATTTCTGTAAACCGCCGCCAAACCATGACGCAGCGGTTTAAACCACCGGGAAACGCAAAAGAAACCGCCGCTAAATGGTGATTCTGTTGTAATGAAAGTTGGATGAATAAAGTATTTACATTTTGGAATTCAAATATTATGAATTATATGAGTATTTTCAGTATAAGTTTTCATTAAGGATTGAAAATGAAATGTTGAATAGTGACGAAGACATGGAAAAGTGATTTCATGGAAATGTGATATTTTGATTAAGGTAAGGTAACCCTTAATTAATTCATGATGTTAAGATAATGATGTTTGGATAAAGATATTCTGGAGATGAATAAGTAAATTGGATGGTACAGATTACCCTAGAATTTATTACTAAAAAAGTGTTCTATTTTATCAATGATGAAGTTTACAACTTCTTGTATTTAAAGAATACATATAGTAATCATTAGAATAAGGAAGAATGCATGTTTTTAAAAGTATTTATGGTAATTAAGTTTATTACCATGTGTCAAGGGAATATACTATGAGGGTATTCTCATATTTGGAATGTGAAAACTAAGTGGTACTTTATGATATATGGGGGATCAATTTTAAGCCGATTTCATGAATTTCTTTCTAAATCTTTAAATTTTTATTTTTCATAAGGCTTATAAGGTTAAACATTTATGGAAATTTCATGTCAATATTCAATTAATGTTTTTGAGATTAATGTATTATCTCACCACATGAGGACTTATGCATATTGGATAACCTATTTTTTTGATGGCAAATGAATATAGATGGGTTGAATTATCATGAATCTCATGATCTGTTAGTACTTTAGAAAAAAAGAAATTCTCATTCATTTATTAGGCTATGAGATGGAGTGGGAATATATCAAGATATAACCAAAGGTTGGTATTGTTCATAACATCAAGTAATTATATTTCCATATATTCTTGGTCAATAAAAATAATTACTCAATGATTGGATAATGATCAAAAAATATGTTTTCCTTATACATTAATTTTCGTTGAGAAGATGGCCTTTTAAATCATTGCAGATTTATGAATTTGAGGCCCTCAACTTTTCATTGATTATTCACTTGTTTATGATTGATGACCTCAATCACTCCCTATAAATATTTACGCTTTTCCTCTATTTTCAATCTTCACACCCAACCTATGTTATCCTATGAGGAAACCCAGCTATATATTACTTTGGGTAACCATTATGGTTCCAAATTTCCCCTCTTAAGGGAAGTTTTAGTATTAATTTTTACAATGTGGGTTTCTATAAATGGAACTTTCAAGTATTAAATATTTGATAACCCAGATGAATTTTTAGGGTGAAATTCATTTTAAGGGGGGTAGAATGCAATAACTCGAGATTTTGTGAATTATTATTTTTCGAATTAATTTATCATTTTTGATATTTTTTTATTTCATGTAACACTGAATATAGAATATTTTATATTAAATCACAATGTTTATCTTGTGTTATAAACAACACCAAGTTAATCATGAACTAAAAAAACATAAACCTTGGTTTTCTCTACACAGAACACCATGATTATCTTGCGTTATATACAACAATGACTTTCCTAGATGCCTTTCGTAACACACAATATTGAGGTTTATCTAACAATAATATTTTACTAAATTATGATTATTTAATATAATAAGATAAAACCTTTATGTTAAATTAGTTGTTATGAATATTATTAACTAATTTATGAAAATATATAGTTTACACAATATAATTTGAATTCATAGGTTACCAATTAATTATAAATGAATATGAAAATTGATTGAATATTAAAAAGAAATATCATTATGGTCACAAATATATTTTACCATAATAAATTAAATTTTAATTTATGTATTGAATTTCAATAATTAAAACATTCCTTTCACATAGAACATCGACTTGGTGTATATTACATGTAGTACTGAGTTTCTCCAAAACATTATTTTATTATTATAATTCTTTAAATGATTTAGTTATAACCTAGACATTAAGACATTGTAATATAAATATTAATAACTACTTTTAAAATGTTTTTATAATAGTTATATATATAGAACATATTTATAATTAAAGATATTATTTTTGTAAAATTCCTTTTATGTTTAAAAATACCATTTTCTCGAATGAACCGCTTTTAATGTCCTTCAGTGAAAAATAATAAAATAAATTTTAGAATAATTTATAAATTTAATTTGACAAAATTAAATTAATTTTTGAATTCCTAATGTCAAAATTATCCTAGGGTGAATCTTTTGGATTTTTCTGAGAAACTTCATTTTTTATGAATAGTGAAAACTACTGCATTTTAGTTAAAAACTGCCTTTTGGTTTAAATAATTGTTAATGAAAAATTATATTTTAATTTTTTTTAAAGTAAAATTAGATCAATTATACATCTATAAACAAAATTTATTTAATTATAATAAATTTAACTTTTAAATTTAATATAAAACCTTAACACACATTTGAACAATTTTCTACTTTAAAAACTCATTATTTCATCCCATCTACGGGATAAGCATTAATATTAATTTTTCCACTTCTATGAATTTAATTTAAAAAAAACAACATAAAACATTTTATTCAGTATAATATTTATAGTCTAATAATTTCAAGAAAATATTCGACCAAAATGATTAGTAAAAGTGATTAAAATTAATCACAACGATTAAGGCCAAATTAAGCTTAAGTAGGGACTAAACCTTGAAATTAAGGGCCCAAATGACCTATAAACTTGTCCAAAACAAATTTTTATTCCATATTTAGGTAATTAACCTTAAATTACTGATTTATTTTGGTTTTTTATGACTTTTTTTAGGAAAGAACATGTGTACACCTAACATGTTTTTAAAAATTCCAAGTGAGTCCTTTTGCTTCCCTTAAAAGGCCACCACCACTCCCACTTCCTCACACCTATAAAACCACTTAATTTCGTAAAATAACTTACCAATAAAATTTCCAACATCCCTATATTACTCCTATAATCCTTACCTATGGAATAAGGCAATCCAAGGAAACCTTTTGGCAGAAACCAAAAGGAGTTACCCGATTAAGAGGTAACATCTTCTCTAAAGTTCTTTATTTTATTTTCCTTCTTCACCCCTCCAAATATCTTTATTATATTATTGTATAAATAAAAAATTATCTAAAATATAATATGATTTTTTTATGTAAATGGTTCTACCAACAATTAGAAACACCTCCATCTAATGAGTAACGAATATACTGTTTCTGTGTACGAAAAACAAATGCCTCATGAAATGATGATTGCTTATTTTTCCATTACCACCTATCATGGTGGCCATTATGATGGAAAATATGTTTATATATGATATATATTATATTTATAATATCTTTATTCATTGGTAATTTTTATTTAGAACATAAATTTATGCTTTCCATCTTATGTAAATACGATAATTTCATCCGGGGAAGTGTGGACTACCGCCCCCTCAAAATGATATGACTCGTTCATACAATATATGGATTGTATTAAGGATGATTTTAGTGAATATATATGACATATATGATATCATAAATATAATTTAATAATTATATATATATATATATATGTATTTATATATTTTTATTTTACTTTATTTCTCTCGACATGACAATTAAACGGAAATTGCATTCATGCGTACGTACAACCTACTGTCTCCATGAACAGTGTATTCCATTTCATACTTATATATTATATAGATTATTATAATACAAATATAATGTATATAAATTATATTTATATCATGTTTTATATTATTTAATCATGATATAAGTATAAGGACGAACAATATAACAAATTAAGACATATACAAAAAACAAAGCGAATATTACCCGAAGTGAAACCTTAACATATGATGATTCAAAAACGGATAATATAAGGTCATAATAAAACCATATATGGTATTATATATAATAATATGGTTCTGTATAATATTTATAATAAATTTATATTTATTATACAGGTGGTTTGAATGAGTACGACGAGAGTCAAGATACAAGGTAAGGGGATTTCATCTCACTTTTTATTCTCATGAGATACATGCTATGTTCCCCAATATTTCATTTTGTGTGGTGTAATTACTTCCAATGATTGTATTATATTTATATTATACCCAAATTTATGGGTATTAAAATATACTTTTTATGAACTTTCATTCATGTGGTTTTATGCTTCAAAATATACCAAATCGGTAATTTTTTTTGTCTCAATCTACTTTCTTTAAGGCTCATATTTTGTTATGCTCATAAACTCTTTTTTAGGTGTATATACTTACATTTTATAGTTATATCAAGAATATAATCATTTTCATGATATTTTAACCTCCATGTAATTTAATTTTTTTACATGTATATTATGATATGAAGTTACCAAGTTATAAGAGTTTATTGATACAATCTCATCGCTTTTCGAGATTGTTTTCTTTTATGATTACTTTGATGAGTTATTAAGTTCCATATCTCACAAAATTAATGAATTTTATTATCATAAAGTTATTAATTATATATTCATGTATTGGTACCATTTTTTACTCTTTGGTACATAATATAATTATGGAAGTTTTTTTAAGAAAGCCCGACCTTACCCTCTCTTCGGTCAGAAATTTGCATTCCTTCAAAATCATGTTTTTTAAAAATAGTTTCCAAGAATATTATACTAATATCCTATGATAATTAAGATAATATTTTACCCTTTTTTCTTTTACAATTGTTTTCAAAGAAATATTCCTATCGCTTTCTGAGTGAGGCTATGTTCTATCCTTTTTACCATGAAAAAGGAATGTTCTATTTACATCATACGACATGTAAGGATTTATCCACAATCAATATTTTGAAACTTTATTTTCATGTTTAAAGGTTATTTTTTGTTTAAAAATGTTTTTAGAATAAAATTTCAAGAAAAATTATTTTTAAAACATTTTTAAACTTCTTTTATAATTTTTCATGGAAAATGGATTTCAAAACATTTTCAAGCACTCTTTATATGTTTTAAAATTATTTTCAAAGAAATTATTTTCAAAACATTTTCAAGATTTATTTATAAGTTTTCAAGGTGTTTTAGAAGAAAAACTTTTTTAAAAAGTTTTGAAGATTATTTTATAAGATTTCAAGAAAAATGTTTTTCAAATTATTTCAAGTATTCTTTACATGTTTTAAAGGTATTTTCTTTGAAAATGATTATCTAATGGTTTTATGTATTAAAAATAACTTTTCAAAGAAGAAAGTATGTTTTCCTCAAGAAATGTTTTTGAAATATGTTCCAAAATTATTTTCCATTTAAGATGACATCCTTGATGTTCATAATTCCCTTCAAGGTAATTATATAAAGGTTCCATTCATAACTTTTCTATGAGTGGGTTATGCTTAATGTCTTGGTCTTTAGGAAACCTGTTTCTCTTCCATGGGTTATAAGTTTATGAAATATATTTCTATTCCACATGTTACATGTTTATGAAATCCATTTATTTTCCATGGGTTATATAATTTTGAAACCCACTTCTTTTCATGATATATAATTTGGTGAAATAATTATGACACCAATCTCTTTTCCATAGGTTATGATGTGATAAAATTTTAATGATACCCATTTCATTTCATGGGTTATTATTTGATGTTTATAGAACACATCTCTTTTATTGGGTCATGATATAATGAATTTTTTGCGGGACATGCATGTATGATTTCATTATGTAATGGGTGAGACCTATATCACCCTACAATACATTAGGAAAATATTTATATCTCATGAGATTGACTAATATGGACATGGGAGTGAACCAAGACTACCAAGATGGTATGTGGAGTGAAATCATGCTACTAAAATGGCCATGGGAGTGTACCATGACTACCAAGATGGTATGAGGAGTGAAATCATGCTACTAGTATGGCTATGGGAGTGAACCATGACTATAAAGATGGTACTAGGAGTGAACTAATGCTACTAATATGGCTATGGGAGTGAACCATGACTACCATGATGGTATGGGGAGTGAACCCTTTCTAACAAGATGGCCTTGGAAATGATTACTTGACTACTTTGTGTGAACCTGATTACATGTTCACAATGTTATGCATAGACCTGGTTGCATGTCCATAAGTTTATGCAAGGTCCTGACCTTATGTACTTACACTAATGAGTGAACTTGTTTCTACTTATAAATGTTCACAATAATATATGATTATTTGTCTTCCACAATTCCATGTTTTATTCCTATGTTATTATTTCATAGATTATGTTCTTTATTTCCTTATGAATCATGTCTTATGAACTGCTATTCTTTATTCCATGATTTAAGTATATGATCTTTGATATGTATGGTATGATCTTATATTTTCATGATCATGTTATCATACCCTTATACTCGTAATTATGCTTAAATATTTCCCTTATTTACCATTACTAAGAATTTAAGATCACCCCCTTCTTATGTTTCCTTTCTCCAGTTTATGAAGAATGGTTTTATGTAGAAGTACAAAGATGTAGATATTTATGGGAGATGTTGAAGATCTTTCACCAGGATAAAAGATTTTGTTTTAAAGTTTCCAAAGACACTAAACTATTATGATCCTAAGTCATTTATTTTTGCAATGTACTAAATATTCATCTAAAATGATGTAATATACATGTATGTTAAGCCTGGTCTGCTATAGTTTTAAATGAAAAATGACTTATTGAACCCTCATTTACACAGTCTTGCCCGAAACCACCGGGTTGCCGGTGGGAACCATGGGCTACCCGGTGTTGTCCTTCAGAAGAACTGCATGGATAGAGATCCTACTAGGTAACCTATGGTCTCTTGTAACCCTACTAAGCTTTTGTAAATCCCACCATCTTTCCAGTGGACTACACCATTGAGCTAGTGGGGCTGCAACCTTGCCTTAGTTACAAAACACCTCCAGCCTCCTACTAACATGGATCCCAAGTCCCCAAAACCTTTATAAAGTCACCTTAAGCTATGAATGGGGATCTATTTTCAAAGGAAAAAATTTATTATGAAAACTCAAATAGGTTTAAATGAGAAATTAATGAGGGAAACATAGGGTAAAAGTTGGGATTATACACAGGTGGTAGGACTTATCTCTTTTTTTAATAACTAAATGATTGATATGTAGGTTTTGGTTGACTTAGAGTATCCCACTATGTAGTAGTATATCATGTCATATTCTATACTCAAAGAGGTCTCATTCAATAAACTTGATGCTTCAAACCTTCCTTTAGTGTTGGGTGATGCTGGAGACCTATCAAAAGGGATGAATGTGAACTATTTTACTATGAAATCTATTAATTAGAGTACACCAAATAGTGGTATGGTTATGATTTTGGGGTATTAATATAATTATTTTTTAAAATTTGAATCATTATATTTTCCTCTTGACTAGGGACCTCCTATGGTGGAATCTAATAATAATGTGGTGGGTGATAACACTTCTTCAATGATACATTTGTTTATTATTATTACTGATGATTCTTCATATAATTTTGGAAAATATTTGGGATTCCATTCTAATTATGGAGATAAGAATTATGTGTATTTTTATATAGATTTTTTGACTTCTAACACTGATAATGTATCTATGGAAGAGAAATACGATGATTAAGAAAATCAATGGAAACAACCCATGACATGGAGGAGATGCCAATATATGGGTGACAGAGGTAATTATAGTTTTCAAGGTAGAAGGGGGGATTTATTATGATCCTATACACACGAGATGAGTTTATAGATAATATTGGAATCTATTATTAATTGTATTTTTAATTTTGATCAATTTCTAAGACAAAGGTAGTATGCCATGTCCAACCCATTCTATACCTTTTTTCTTCTTCTTCTATATAAGGGAAATAACCCCTTCATATGAATATAATATATAAATTTTTAATAAAAGTTATCAATTATTAATATAAATTATAATTTTTAATTAAAATTTATTAGTAAATACTATGAATTAAAATAATAATAATAATTTTAATTACCATGTTGATAATTAACATGGTGTATGCATAGAAATATGAAGTAATATGATCGAATTAGACTATGATAAATGATCTATTTTGACTAGGAAGATGAAATGACATTGTGACACACTAGTGTTCCTAGGTGGGTGCCTTGAAAGATATATGAATGCATTGGAACCTATCAATTGGACCTCTACCAACTCATATTTTTTATGTGGGATGGGGGGGGGGGTCCCTTCCATGATATAAAAATGTTTTAAAAAACATGATAGTTACTAGAAGAGGGGGTGACACATAGTGTTGTACGGTGAAAAAACATGCTTATGTGATTATAAGGATGACTTTATTAATTTGGTAGGAGTTGAAATTTGTCGATATATTGGTGTTTTTGGGTGGGCGGATTGAAATTTTGATAGGTTTGAATACACCTATCAACCATCACATTACCCATATAGTTTTTTGATGTGGGAAAAAGCAGTGACCTATAATAAGATCTTGTTCTTTACATGTACACTCATATTTAAATTTTAGTTAATCCTTTATATAGTTTTGGTTTGGACCATATTAATCAAGTAATTGAGTAGGTTAGGTTAGATATAAAATGATGCAGAAAAGGGAGGTGATGTCTAGATGTAGGAAAAATTGGTGTTGTGAATTGTCCATTCACAACATGAATTGCTTGAGGTAGACCCCATGAACATCATTCACGACCTGAATGGGTATTGGAAAACCACATGAATCCCATGAAAGTAATTAATGGAAGTAGGTGGTCCCCATGAATTGTGCCTACATCATGAATGAATTTGGAAGGCTCAATGGATCTAAATCTCATATCATGATAATGGTTCACAATTTGAAATCATATTTTAGGTTTTTAGGCCGAGATGACATTTTTCAGTATATATATAAAAAACCACCAATTCACATCATAAATACCCTATTCACAACATGAATAATTTGTACCTAGTTTTCCTTTAAATTTATAGTGACCTTTGATTCTCCGATCACATAGTCATTTTCTCTCATATGCTTCCCTTATTTCAGTGATCTCTAGGGTCCTCTTCGAACCAAAATCATGACTCATTGGATATTAGTGTTGTGAGACTAGATTTTAAAGGTAAGAATGTCAGTGTCTACTCCCCCACTTGTTTCACTTTATTTCCATTAGGAAACCCTATTTAACTAAATTCCATGTCATCCTTGAAGGTATGATGGAAGAATCTGATTGCTACCTTAGACGTTGAGGATTTTATAACATCTACTTTTCTTTTGAGGTGGTCAGTCAATACAAACACCCTAATGTCTATTTTATCTCTCATAGTATGTTTAATAAGGATGATCACACTGGAACACCATGAACATGACCTAACTAAGTAAGAACAAAACTATTTTGATGAAATCCATATACTTTGACCTCCCATGGATCCAGTTGGGTCCAATGGCATTGAGAATAAGACTTGTGATCACCTGAGAGGTGTTCCAACCCATGATGAAATAGAAATACCTATAAAAATGGATTACCTTTGTGAATTTCTCATGATATGTAGATTATGATATATTTAACTTGGAATAATGTGACTTTAGTGATTCATCCTTGTTTGGATAATCTACAAAATGATTGACATATGCATTATTCTTGATACACATGATGTTTCCCCACATGATTCCTAAGGGTTTATTTCAATATATCATGAGATTTTATTACAGTGATTTATCCTAAGAAGAAGAATCTGTCACTTGATATGAGAAGTCTTATTTTCCCTTGCTGATGTGCACCATGGGAAAACATATATGGATCTTGAATATGTCTTGAGTCCAATATGATTTGGTAACATTCCCCTTAGGAATGTGTTCACTTATAAGATGTAAGTGGCATTGTAAAGGGATAGGGCTTAGTGATATGGTAACTTTTCCCTTTGAAATGTGGATCATGGGAACACATAATCTACTCTAGAATGGGGATATATATATATAGATCCCAGTTCGGTTACTTGAGACATGATACTAGATATTCACCATATATAGGAGAAACTACCAACATGTTTGGTGGTTCGTCATATTCAAGAGGATCCACCCCTTAACAGATATATCTAAAATGGGGCTAAAAAAGGCTTGGAGGACCATGGTATCAACCAGGAGCTCAAGGGATGGAAGGGTTATTTGATTTTTTTTATCAATTTATTAACGAATAACCTTGTTTATTGTATAATTATAGGTACTATATATACTCATACAAGATTGTTTAGACACCGTGGGTGCCTGCCTATTGAGTTGAACTCATACATTGGTCAGACCGCCGTTTGGTACCAAGGAAGGCTTCATGGATATAATTAAGAAAAGGTGAAAAGGAACTTATAAATGATTGCATGCTTTGCTAGAAGGGTCTAGAGATTAGTTATGAGACTAGAATGGGGTTTGAGACTATGAATTTTGGAGTCTTATTGTTTTTGTTTAGTATTTTTCTTCTATGATAATGAACATTTCATTTAGTTAAATTTACCCCATCATTTCTTGTTTTTTTATTATTTGTATAATTTGGATTTACACACTTTATTATCATCAGATCAATATTGATAATCAATATTATTTACTTAGTTATTTCAACTATATATGGAGGGTATTATCACCCAAATATATTCATTACTCCCCTACTATAAGCGAGAAACCTTTGGCATATGGAAGGGGAACCCCAAGTCTCATTACTACATGAATTAGTCATGGGATGGATAACCAATCCAAGGAATTTACAAGTCATATAAGAGCTAGGTTGGTTCGTTTCTTTTGATTTATTGTTTAGGAATTTTAGATAGAAGACTAGGATTTGTTGAGATACTATAATCCACTTGTGCATGGGTGTAGCTAAGCCATGTGTAGAGAAAAAATCAAGTACCCAGTGATGGGATTTCTATTCTTGTTGTTATCATGATATAATATTTATGTTACTTCACTTCGAGAGATTCACAAGTTGTGTGATGTTACTATTTATCAAGATTTTACTCATGGGCCCGTACAATACAAGATGAGAATGTATACATCATAATAGGCACATGGGGATATATTTTGATAATAATTTTTCATTTTATGGACATATTTATCATATGTGACATAATATACTATCAAAATTAAGAAAATAAATCCCATGTTTGATCTATGAAATGAAAATCAAAGAAACTACTTTGTTACGAAAATTCTATTATTCTTCCACGTATAAAGGATACATGATCCCATGGTTATCTATTTTCGTCACCCATGTTAAGGTTAATATTTTTATGTATCATGTTTTCTAAGGAGTGATCCGACCCCTATAGATAAAATGCCGACATGAAATCTTTGATTTGAGTTTCTGGAGAGTGGAAATCAATGAACTCATAATGCAGCCAAGCTGGAACATCTTGTGGATCTAGGGAACTAGGTTCAAGAGATAATTTATGAAAACTTCACATGATTCATGTGATCCCTAGAGAGGGATATGAGTCACACCATACCTTTTGTGCATATTCTAACCATATAGTTCCAGCTATAGCATCCACCCACATTCACTAGGGAGGGAGGCCCCCCTGCAACTCTTCCCTAGATCGAGTTAATCAATATGATATTTGATCACCTCGAGACACCCACATATAAAAAGATAAATATTATTACCTATATGTTATGAGTAATATCCAAGCATTTGTGGGACATTGTGAAGAAAGGAAGGTTTCAATAGGATATAATCTAGAATTAATTCAAGTGGATTTTTCTTAGCTACATCTATCCAGATACATTGACAGATGAGAGGATTCTCTATTTCATGTACCAAACATAGGAGAACATGAAAATGATGAAATATGAAGGAAATTTCTCCAACCTACATTTATTCTCCATATTTGGAAGATGATGAGCTAAATAGGGATAAAAACTTCCTGGATGGGCCTCTCTATAAGATAAAGTCACATGTTAATGAAATTATCTTGAACAACTCCACACAAATAATGAATCAGAATCTCTTCAAGGAAGGGAATATGATGGAGGACCCTATTTGATTCCATAAATTCTCAGTAGGTATATCATGGATTTCTTCTATCCATAAGAATCACTGCTATAATAGTAACCATTAGGGATGTAGCGGGTAGAGCAGTCAGGGTAGTGGGTAGTCGTCTCATGATCACTTCCAGTTAGTGTGTCAGGGATATCTAGAAGCACCCTCAGTGTCCTTATCCTACTATGTAGTTCAATTTTTGTGGAAATATGAGACATAATTATAGATTATTCAGGAAACTTATTAGATGAGTGGTGTTATAGGATTAGGGAAGACACCTGAGTTTGGGAAGGACCCAACTACCCCTCAATAGAATGATAGTTGGGGATCCATCGGAAACACAGGATGAGGTAGGGGAAGTGGTACATCAATGTTGGAGCTACAATATCACCTGGAGGGATCATCATAGGGGGTTCATACTTTATCCCATTATATAGGGTAAATTCAATAACATTCTATATATTCTACACTGACTAATATAGATGCAATGCCTTATATTGTCAGAGGTTTGAATCTTGTATCATCTACCCTTGAATGTGATTTGTTTGATATAAGATCATCACATTCCTTTTTATTTTCTCATTTTAAAAATTTAGTTTTTTTGGAGAATTTTTATGGAATTTAAACCATAAAAAACTATTGGAAGTGAGATCAGAGGGTATTATAAGATTCAAATAATGTTCTCTTGATGTTGGTGACTATCATTTCCTTTGGGAGTTGTTTATGTTGGAAGTGAATAGATTCAGTTTGATCGTGGATATGGATTTTATAGTTCTATATTAGTCCAATATTAACTATTATTCAAGGGTATTTGGATTCTTATCTACAAAATAGGGTAGCTATTATCCCCATGGTGAATGATACCATTAGGATAGTCATGTAGTAGTAAATTAGTGTAGATTGGATTATATCATGGATCATATAATTGTCTTTGATTAGTATGATAGTAAATTGTATTAGGATAATTTTACCCAAGTGGTATACCAATTTCAGGACATATTCCCCAAAGAGTTATTCGAATTACCACTTGAGTGGAATATCATTGTCACGATTGAGTTGGTTCTAGGATCTAATCTAATTTATATCATGCATTATAAAATGGAATTACCAAGGATTTATGAGTTGAAATTTTAGTAGTAATATCTAGAAGATAAAGGATTAATATGACCTAGTACTTCACCATTGGGTTCTATCAGTCTCTTTAACAATAAGTAAGATGGAACTATGTTCATATATATCGATTATCAGAAGCTAAACCAAATGACTGTCAATAACTAGTGTCCCCATCTGTTTATTGATTGTCTCATTTACTAGTTAAGAGCATACCATATTTTATCAAAGATTTATGTGAGGTCAAGATACCATCAGTTGATGGAGAGACTGTCTGACATACCTCAGACTTATTTTAGGAGATGGTATGGCTTGTACGAGTTCTTGGTGATATCATTCTGTCTAATGAATCTGATGAAAATATTCATGGTCATGATGAACTAGATCTTTCATATGTTCTTGGATTATTTTGTGATGGGTATCATTGATGATATATTATCATACAAATAGTATGTAAATGATCATACCCAATATCTTAACATCATCACGAGTATCCAAATATAGAATCAACTTTACATCAAGCTACCCAAATGAAATATCTGGATTGATAGAGTTCACTTCTTAAGTCATGTAACCTTAGATGATAGAGTATCAGTGGACATAGGGAAGGTTGCAGCTTTGGTATCTTGGTAGATTCTCATGAATTTATTTGAGATTCAAATTTTCATGGGTTTAACAAAATATTCCCAGTGTTTCATCTAGTACTTCTCTCATTTGGAAGTACTAATGTCTAGATTGACCAAGAAATGGTGAAGTTTATTTTTTTAGATATTTTTGATAGGGATTTCCAATATTTGAAGAGAATACTAACATTATCACTAATCCTCACCATACATATGACATGTGAATAATATAACATGTTTTAAAAATCATCCTATGTAAAAATAAGATATATTCTGATGTAGGAAGACCGAGTGGTTGTGTATGGATCCAGATTGTTGAGTCCGCATGAGTGAAACTACCCCACTCAAGATCTAGAGCTAGCTATAGTGGTACACACCCCATGCTTCAAGAGGAACTATATCTTAGGTAAGAGGGTTTTTTTGTACATTGACCATAGAAGCATCAAGTACATATTTTCTCGGTGATACTTAAACCTTTGACAGAGGAGGTGGGTCGTGTATCTATAATCTTTGAAATTCGATCAAGCTTGCATACTATAAAAGAGAAATATTTCTTCCAATTCCTTGAGTTGGGATTCACTTACAGAGGCATTATGGGATTATTACGACTAGTTTACTCTAATGGAACTCCTTATATACATGTGTTTAGATGTTTGAGAGTCTTAGGGATGGGTGGATCTGACATCGACATCTGTTATACCCATAATTCTAGACCATACCAGTAGAGATAAATTATCAGATATGGAGGGATTATCTATGAGGGAAAAATTATATGGTTGGGGTCCACCATTAGGATAGTCTATTGGATGTGGTGAAGTTATATTTATACATGGTATTGTATGGGTTCCTATAAGCTTACAAGGAGACATGATGAGAGAGTTACATGATTAAAAGTGTGTGGAACATACATTTTTGAAAAATATGCATCAAAATATCTATAGACAGTACTGGTGTCCAAGAATTAAAAAGGAGTTTGTAGGATTTCTGGAGAGATGTTCCGTCTTTCACCAGGTGAATGCTATGTATTAGAGACCTTCTAGGATTTTGAAGCCTTTTTCCATTTCAGAATGGATTTGGGATGATTTAAATATGGATTTCAGGATAGGATTACTCAGGGAACATCAAAATAATGATGTAGTATGGATTATCATGGATCAAATGATGAAGGTATCCTACTTCTTTCCTGTAAGGGATACCTTCACCTTGGATGATCTGGGTAGTCTTTATGTGTGGGATATAGTTCGATTGCACTATGTTATGAGAAGTATCATTATAGATTTAGATACCTGTTACATGTCATGGTTCTAGAATTTCCTTCTAAAGGAACTAAGATCATAAATAATTTAGATTAAAACCTATCATCCTCATACAAACATCCAATCTAAATGGAAGATTCAAATTCAAGATGATATGTTGCGAGCCTGTGTTTCAGATTTAGATGTTTCTTGGGGATAACATATGGAACTCATGGAGTTATCTTACAATAAAAACATCCAAGAATTGATTAAAATAGTATATTTCTTGGAAGTGTATGGATATTCGTAAAATCCTCCATTTTGTTGGTTAGAGGAAGGTGAATAAATTCTTTTTGTAGCTATCCATGTATAATAAATATCTAAGATGGATCAGTTGATCAAAAAGTTGTTGGTGACTGTACAGAGTTAGCAAAAATCATACATTGACCATAGAAGATGACCTTTGGAGTTTGAGGTTGGTCATCATGTTTTTATTTGGGTGTAACCTAGGATAGATAAACATCGTATTAGAAAACAAAGGTTCCTAACTCCTAGGTTTGTCAGGCCATTTGAGATAGCAGAAAGTGTCTGACCAGTAGCATGCCACATGGACCATCAATAGTACTACATCGCCATGCATGACCTTTTCACCCATCAAAACATTGAAAATATCATCCTAAACCTTGTCACATGATATAATTTGATTACATCAAGCAGGACATTGATGCATCCTTTGAGGATCATTTGATTAGTATCATGGACTGCAGTTATAATAATACCTAAGGGAAGACCATGTCTTTAGTGCGAGTATTATAGAAACATGGGTGTTTTAAATAGGATACATGGGAGAGTAAATGTTATATGTGAACACAATGGACATAATTTCTTTCCAATACCTAGAGAGATTCTTTACATCATAGATCATAGATGAGCAATTATATGGTGGGGAGGTTCTAAGATCTTATCTTTTCTAGGTATTCCCCTCTTTATGTTTTAGTTAAAACATCTTTTGTATCATTATATTTTGTTTGGACTATGGTAGTCTAGTATATGATTATGTTGGGATAGTTTTAAGATGATGTAGAAATGGGATGTGATGTTTGGATGTAGAATAAATTCACACTATGAATACTCCATTCCTGACATCAATTAATAGAGGTAGACCCCATGAAATTTATTCATGACCTAGATGTGCATGATAAGAACCCGTGAAACCCATTCAATGTGTAAATTGAACTAGTAAGACCCCATGAAATGTGTTTTATACAAGAATGGATTTAGAAGATCTGATGAAATAAAATATCATGTCATGATAATGGTTCATGCAATGAAATAGGTTTTCTAGGTTTTTACAATGAGGTGACATCTTTTACAACATGTATTAAAAAATACCAATTCACCTCATGAATCCCCAATTCACATCATAAATATGGATATCCTATTATTCCATTAAATTTATAGTGACATTAATTTCTCAAATCATGTAGTCTCTTTCTCTCATCTTCATTATTTATTTCAGATATTTCAAGAGTCCTCTTCAATCAACAAGTAAGACCCATTTGATATTAGTGTTACAAGAATAGTTTTTAAAGGTATTCCTATTAGTATCTCTTCTCTTTGTCATCTTTTTATTCACTTGGGAAACCCTTGTTAATATAATTCCTTGTCATAATTTAAGGGAAAGAAGAAAAAATTTGATTACTACCTTGAATGTTGATGATTTTACTACAGCTAGTCTACTTTTGAGGCGAATGGTCTATAATAAATCACTAATTTATGTTTGATATCTCCTTGTATGTGGAATAAGAATGATCACGTTGTAATACCATGTGAGTAACCTAACTAAATAGGTAAACCACTATTTTGATTAAATCCATATGAATTGATCTCCTATGGATCTGATTGGGTCTAATGGTGTTGATATCAAGTCTTGTGGCCACCTAAGAGGTGTGAAAACCCTTGATGAAATGAAAATTATTGCAAAAATTGCCTTAACATTATGAATTTGGAATAACATGAAAATCATGATAAATTTTATCTAAGAATAATCTAACTTTTGTGATTCATCATAGGTATGATAATCCACCAAATGATTGATATATGTATTTTACATAATGTACTCAATGTTTTATGATATTATGAGTGAGGAAATATTTCCATACCTCATGAGAGATGATTATGGTGATTATTTCTAGGCAAGAGAATCCACCACTTGATATGATATAGTTTCATTTACCTTGGTGATGTGCACCGTGGGAACACATATGAGGCTCTAGTATAAAAATTGAGTCCAGTAATAAATTGTTACTTTCCCCTTAGTGATGTGAACCCCGGGAATACATTAGTGGATCTAGAAAGGTCTTTGGATGAGTGATATGATTATTCTTACCTTGGTTATGTTCACCATGGGAACACATAAGAGGCCCCAACAGTGGTATATACACATGTATCCTAGTCCGGTTACATGATAAATGATGCTAGTGATTCATCTTATATTAGATAATCCACCAATGGTTTGGGTGATCTGTCTTATATAAGAGGATTAACCCCTTGATAGAGATATTTTTCATGGTTCTAAAGTAGGTTTGGAAGACCTTGGTTTCAACCCAGATATTTAGGGTTATCAAGGTCATTTGATTTTATGTATCAATTTATTAATTAATAACACCTTTTATTGTACTAATTTGTGAATATAAACTCATACTAGATTGTTTACACACTGTGGGTTTTCGCCTTCTAGGATGTACTCACACCCTATCTGGGCCACCATTTGGCACCTGGGAAGATTTTATAGATATAGATATGGAAAATGGTAAAATACCTAGTACTTTATCATGTGATTTTCTAGATTGGTTTGGAGCTTGGAGACGAGACTAACATGGGGTAAATAAATGAAGTGTTAGGTGTATTTTATTGATTATTTTCAATCATTTTCATGTATTTTATTTTTTATGTCATTTATTAACATTCATATAGTCATTAAATGGTTTCTATTATTATTTTTATTGTTCAGTTTTAATCCTTATTCTTCTTTGATGTATGTTGATGATTTATATTATTTCTACTATTATTGTAACTCCATTAAAGAGGGTATTGTTTCTCCACTATATTAATTACACCCCCACTTCTAGTAAGTAGCCTCTGGAATACAGAGAGGTGTGATTGAGGTCTCATAACTACCCAACTCAGCCACATGAGTTAGAACTAGGCTAGGGATACTACACCATCCACATTGCGATTGTGGGAAACACTACATGCCTATGATATAAGGGGGGTGGGTGTAATTACTTAAAATATACTGACATGACATGATTCATGGTTGTCCATGTATTTCTTTAATTCATATTATTCATGGTCCTTTAGAAAAAATTATGTTGGGCCTTTGGACCATCAAGGACATGGGCCTTCTGGCCACATATATGTAATAAATAGTTCCTTTAATATCTTATCATTCCTTATGGGTATGTGTCATTCCTAGTGGAGTGATCAAGAGGAATTGAATTGAGAATCCAAAAGTTTTTATTTTAATTTCACTAATTAAAAACATTAAACCCACCAATTAAAATAATCGTATTTAAAAAATAGTACATATATATAAGTTGATTCCTTAAAATAATTTCTCAAATTATCAATCAAAACCTCAAATAAAAAAATTTAGGTTACTTTAAAATTTTAAATTATTTAAGTCACACCAAAAAACATATATATCACTGATATGTATTAACCACTAGAGTTATTTTTCAAGTGAATTTTGAAAAATACTTAGTTGAAATCATAGAAATTGGAAAATATTTTATGAAAACTAAATTACGAAAGATTAAGAAAATAATATTAAAACACAAAGTAGAATTAAAAAAACAAGATTTTTAGTCCCAATATATAACCTGGTATTATACCCTTGATATTAAACCCACTATCATGAATGTTTATAGAAAAAAAATAAACATATTGACAATCTATATTGGGTCTACAGATATTATACTACCCAAAAGGTGGTCTAGGATACAACCATTCCTCTTCCATTGTTAGTTATGGGAGTATAGATGAAATGAGAGAAAATATAGAGAGTATTTGTGTAATCATATTTATAGTAAAGAAGTTTTCCTAATATATATATATAGATGAATACTAGAACATCTCATATTAAAATTTAAACAGAGGAAAAGAAAGTGTAGTGAAGTGTAACGATACCCTATCATTTATCTATTTTTTAACCTAAAAGGTTATCTTCCTTCTTGTATATTATTCCAAACCATTTTTGATAGAATATGGAATGGTTTTTGGGGCTTCCCCATAGATATAGAAAAGTGTTTTAGAAAAAAGTATCCCAAAATAAAGGAAAAAATATGCCGAGAGTCTAAAAATGATCAATATCCCACACACTTTTCATGAGCAAGGATTCATCTGATTTAAAGAATTTCTTCCTCTAATTATCAATTGGATGTAAATCATAACCAAATATGATTAAATAGGAAATCATAAAATCTCAAAATTCGATCAATCTTCATTAAATTCTCCAAAAAACATCTGTTGGTGTTATAAAAATTTTTATTTGAATTTTAGAAATGATATGTTCGAAAGTCACTATCAGTGTAAATGCTTCTTATAATATCTTCACCCATATGAAAATAGGTATGGTTGGTTCAGAACTATATTTCTATCGATCAAATAACTATAGTTGATTGAATTTCTTTATAATATTGATTGATTTGTTCATATATTTTCATAATAATAGATTGAGTTTGGAACGTTTTCTCAACTGTGTTCATGTATTCGGTTAAAGTCATCATATCGTCATTTGATTTATTTTATGTGAAATAACTTATAGTTATAAAAATTCTAAATTTTTTACATGGTAACTCAAGATACTTCATGTAGTCACTCATTTGTAACATGCAATTCTTAAACACATTGAAATATTTTTTTTCTAGTTGGGTATCTTTATATATTAGGTAAGCTTTCATAATATGGCCAATCTTTCTTATTGTGTATTCAATTGAACATTATGTGTGGTGATTCCTTTGTTCTTGTATTCTATACCCCAAATGGTTGATTTATTAATTTAAACTATGGTCTATTTTATATATAACATTATGTCACATTTATACATAAAAAGTTTACATTTATTTCCTATAAACATTGTTTACTATCAAACATTAAATAATTCAATATTTACATAAGAATCAAGATTTTATATTGTTAAAATAAAGTAATTAATGGAATTATCCAATAATATCACTATTTTTGATGATCACAATACATGGTAGGATAATTTACATAATAAAACCAAATTACACAACTTACAAAAACAGTTTCCTTAAATAAAATATATTTTTTTACTTCCATAAAATATTTATTCCCCTTTTGAGATTATAAAAAATAAAAAATTTAATCAATATAAGAACAAATTATAGTCACTTAAAAGTTGTTAAAATAAAATTAAAATACATAAGATTCCCTATTAGAGATCCTAATATAAATCATAACCTAAATTGATTTCCATATAGTCTTTGGAATGAATAGGTTCCCTTCTATTTCTATGAGAATAAGATATTTGTTTGGAAATAGGAGCAGGTTGTTCAATTAAAAAAATTACCTTAGAAAGTGGCCTAATTTTTTTCACAACCTAAAGTGGTGTAGAATAAAGAGGTTTTATGGAAGGTGAATAGGGGTAATAATTATAAAGTTAAAGGTGGTGGAACTTCTAGGTGTAAGAAAAGATGATGGTATAACTAGGATAGTGTGAAAATTATCAAGATATGGTTCCACAATCTAAGAAAAATACTTTAAATCACTAGATCCTTTATCTATAATTTATAGATTTTTTTCTTTTTTCTAAAGAAAAAAATCCATGATTGGTGCTAAGTATCTCAACTTATCAACATAATAATTAAAATCCAATGATAAATGGGGTATTCTGAGCTCACTCATCAGTGTTCTAAATAGGGTATTCAATTAAATATTGGTTTAGATTCTAGTCAAGTGATGCTTAATTTAATTTTTGATAAATTGTTTATCCTATTATTCCTTAGAAGATTCAACATTCACATTATCAAAAAATTTATTACCATGAGATTCAATATCCAACTAAATTAAATTTTTTATTTTTGAAAAACCTTCTATGATAGATTTTAATTCCTCTTGGGAAATATTTCTGATTAGACTCTCATCAATAGATATAGTAATAGGATCTGGAGGTGCACTGGAAGAGGAAAAATCTTACCCTGACATTCAAAAATATTTGATGAAATTTTCTCATCATGTCATGTAATTTAGTCAGCAAGGCACCAACTTGACCACTTAAAATCCAAATCTCTTGATTAATATGCACTAAAAAAAATTTGGTTTATTCAATAGAAGATTTTATCAGTTCTAATGAAAATATTTTGTTAAGGAAACCATTATTAATGCTAAAAATGTTTTTATAAATGGTACATTTTATAAATTCTAAAAACGAACCAATAAAAAAACACATTTATCAGTGATTTTTCTTATCACTGATAATAAGAAATATTTATTAGTACTTTATTTTAGCACTGATAAAGGGTAACCTTTTTCATTATTTTTTTAGTAATGATTAAGGTTTTCGTTTTAAGTTCTAGACAAGGTATTAATAAAAATAAAGTGACCACATGTGAGTCCCATATTGAACATATGAAAATTTATCTATCTCTTTTAATATTATTCTATTACATAGAAACACAAAAAGCCTTCTATTAGGATGGGCTCCAACATAATGTCACATATTGACCCCTTTTTTATTTTATTTCCATTGTTTTTATTAATTTTTTTATGTTGGATCTTTTGGTTAATGTTCATGTTGAGTTCGTGGTGATAATTTTTTAGTTTTGTAGGTTTCCAGTGTTTTTTGGATATGTTCACTGTTAGTGTACATGGTTTCATATGAAAATGTTTCGCTGGGGAAGGTAGAGTGTTTTCTTATTTGTTATTTTCTTGAATAGTATGTCTACAATAACCTACACACTGTTTTCCCAAACTATGTGATCCAAAGGAGTAACTGTGTGGCTTGTGGTTGATGTTTGGGGAAAGCCACGTGGCTTATGCATGGTTAGTAGAATTGATGAAAAAAGCATGTGAGATGATCTTCAATTGTGAACAATCCAAATTACATAGTTGGAACATAGTTTCCTAAAATGTATGGAAAACCTGTGTTAGTTCCCCTCCTTATAGTAAGGTGAAAAGGGTTGGTTCATGTTTTGGAAAACCCTGTGGCCAAATATTGTGATATACCCAGATTCTTGAAAACTTGAAATTCTATGTTTTCCATACTTATTTTTATCCTTATTTCAAAAATTATACCATCTTTCTTATTTTTCACACATAAAGGGGGCTCCCAAACCCCCTTCCCTTGGATTATCTTCCTCCTTTGATACTCCTCCAAGTTTACTTTATATGTTTATTTGAATTTTTGGTCATTTTATTATCTTCTTCTCTTCTATCTTGGTTCCTTTTTATTTCATGGCTTGGATCCATTTTGGATAAACATTAGGGTGAGTGTTGGCTGATGTGTGTTTATTTCTATGATTTTAGTGTTTTCAGTTTGTCTCTTAGGCTTAGTTCTTCCTTCCCCTAGAGTTTGGTCTCATTCATACATCGCTGAGGTAGGTTTTTCCATCCATTTCATTTTTAAATCATTCCATTTGATTCTTTATTGTTCTTAAATAATTTATAAATGTGTTATTCATGGTTTTTATGTGATATTTATATTTATTATGGTGTTTCCACATTAAAATTTGATGAAAATTTGGTTTTCAAAGTTTTTCCTAAATTATACATATATATAAATATATGCATGCAATGTGGTTGATGAAATACTAAGTGGTATTTTAAAATGAATTTTAATACATTGATATTATTTTTAACCTTGATTGAGTTTTGGTAGTTAGATGAAATCTGAAATTAAACTTTGTGTGTGGGGTTGGTTATTTCTATGGTTTATTGCCAATGTGTGAAGTCTTTTTCTTTGATGTGACACAGTTTCATGATTCTTGATTGGACCCATAAACATTATTATAGTTATATATTTTTATTCTAGGGAATATGGGCATATCCATATGTTCATAGGGTGAACATATTGATATTCCCATGTATACAAATGGAAGGTACATAAAATGTATAAGTTATCACCTTGATTTTTAGTATAATTTTTCCATTTTTCTTCTTATATTTCTATTCTTTCTTTCAAATGGTTCTTTCAAAAACATCAAATGTTCTCAAAATGGATTATTGATTTAAAAATGAAATCGAATCTAGTTTTTAAATTTTTTTACAAATCATGCCATGTTTGGAACTTTAAGATGTTATTTGTTAACTAAATTACATAGAAGGATCATTTGGAATCTTCTAAGCATAAATAGTGTTGTCACATTGGTTTTCTAAATGGTTATGAATTTTTAAATGTTAAGGAATGGTTGGAACATTGTGATGATTTAGAAATTGGATTTAAATTTACATGATGTGTAGGCCTAGTTGGCACTTTTGAATAGTTAAATATATGATGGGAACCCCTATGGGCACCCATTCTATGAGAGGGCCTTCACATATTTAGTGTCGTTGATTGGGAAAGGCATGCATAGTAGCATCATTGAGTTGTGTTTAATGATATGTGTGTTATGAACTCATTAATTTCCAATATAATATTATCATAGGATTCATGGATGTCACTTATAGGGTCAAGTTTTGATTGATTTATATTCCCAATTAGTCATATTCTAATGCCCTATATAAAGGACAATCCAGGTGGTCTTGGCCATTTATGAGGCTAGTTTAGATAGCTATGATGGTTATTGAACATGGTGGTTCACTATATGCCATAAGTTGGGTTTTAACTGACTGAATCTAGGGATTTTTTCTAGTGATGTTGAGAAAATTCTATTGATTACATATCTGTATGTTCTTGCTTTATTTTTGAGAACATTAGTAACTTGTATTATTAATATTTTTATATGTAACTCTTATTGTTTCCTTTATTTCTAGCTTGGTTTGGTATCCCCTACTTCTTTTTCATATTTTATAATTTTTTTCATTATTTTAAATGTGTCTCCAATTTCATTCTTGGTTTTCAAACACATTTTAAAAAAAGGACAAATGAGTTTGGATTTTAAAATAATAAAAATATAATTTTCATTAAATTTATTTTAAAACTATTTTTATGGAATGTTTTGGGAAAGGAAATTTAGGGATTCTGTGGTTCTTACCTACTGAGCTGTTTTATGATCACACACTCCTTATGACACTAAGAGGCAGTTGACCTGATCTTTTTTGTAGTTTTTTTATGTTTTCATGTGGAGTGGGTTTGTCTTATAGATGGTGGTAACTAAGAGGTCATTTGGTGACCATGTCAGTTCCAGTTTGATTTTTTGTTTCATTTTTAGTTTTCTATTGTGTTTTGTTCATGTTGTATTCGTATCAGTTATGTATCCATTTTGTTCAGTTATCTTTGTATTCTATTTTTTATGTTGCGTACTCCATTTTTCTTATTTTATAACAATTTTTATTGGAAAAAATCATTCCCATTATGATTATCATTGATGTAAGGAACTATTTTCTAGCCCAGGAGGATCAAGAACACCTCTCGAGCCTTATCGTGGGTTGGCTCGAGTGACTAGTTTTTTGGTTGATTGTGGTTGGTTTGTGGAAAAAGGGTATTAGTGTAGCCCTTATTATTTGGGGTGTTAGGTTGACTGGAGATAATACTATTAAAACTCAAGAGGTAGGTATGAGAAGATCATCATGAAATCTTACTCATTCTGAGGCTCGAGTTACCAGGGGTAGTCTAGGACTTGAGTCACTTATTTTGATTTTGAGTTTGATTCACTGGTTCTTATTGGGTTTGTGGTTTGAGGAATAGGAATGAAAGTGAACTATTCCTACACAGTGATCTTTCATGGAGTAGTAACCCATGTGGAGACCAAGCGCATTGTTCAAGATACTTCTAGTGGTTGGTTCATCCTTAGAACATGGTATTCTAAACCATGTGGCCGTGTTATGCATGATCATTAGTTTCCTACATGAATTTTTATGTTTATTATTCTTTGGATTGGTTTTGGTTGGCATGAGTAGACTTTATAATGAAATAATTTTTGGAAAAATGGTTTACTGTGTGAAGAAATGTTTTTTTGAATGTAAAACTGTTGGAAAATGGTTTTATTTCTAATAGAATCTTGGTTTTAAAAGGAAAGGTGGATGTGATATGTTTTGTTTTAAAGTGTATGTGTTGGAAGGGTTTCAATTTTGAAATGGGGAATTGGTTTTAGAAATGGGAATTTAAAAAATTATGGTTTTTTAAGAGGAATTTTAGTTCATTTTTTGGTATTCTGGATTATGAAAATTATGTTTTGGGTTGAGGTATTTCTTTGGTTAAATTTGTTTTGATTTTTAACTAGATTTATGTTACATTTCATTTAGAGTATTCCTTCCAAAAAGGCCTTGAAGTTTTCTAAGGAGCCTCTTCCGGTCTTTGACCTTGACCAGACTCCTAGTGGGGTGAAAGAGTTGATTTATATACAGTTGTATCCAGTTTTCCATGGTGATTGAGTTCTGTTAGAGGATACATAGTGGCTTTTGTAAGTCAAAGGTGTTTTTAGATATTTGGGAACTCTCGAAGCAATGAGGGTGAAAGCTGTTCTGGGATTATATGAGGTTCTGAGTTTGGATCAGTGGAAGGTGATTGTCCCATCGTCATTGTAGGTTGGGATGTCTCTAGGGTTCTTTAAGACCATTTTAACTAATAGTTCATATATGGGTAGGTGAAGGTGAAGAAAGTGACAGAGCTCTTGGGTATTTATCCAGGTCAATGAATGGTGATGTCCTATGTTGATCATTTTAAAGATCATGATTATTTTATTCAATGATAAAATCAAAGGATCATCCAAGAGATCCCCATATTTTATGGGATATTTTTTATGATATTAATGAATTAGTCCACTCATCTAGAGATGTTATATATGTGAATCTAGTATAAGTGGAGTTTCTAGACAAGTTTTTACTCATACCACATTGGGTAGTAGTTGGTAATCCTGTTTCTCTTGGTGCTCGTGAAGGTTACCCATATGGTCCCATTTTTATATTTTTCCTCTCATTCATCTAAACACCTCCTTAGGTTTTTCTAGTGTGGTTAGTTTGGGCATTCAAAGCTGTCTTACAGTGGTCCTCCAAAGTTGAGTAATCGGTGTGGTCGTTTGGGTCATCTAGAAAAGTTTTGCAAATAACGTCTAGAGAAGAAGAAATATCGATCGGAGGATACCAAATCCTAATTACAGGGTAGTATATTATTCAAGGAACAAGGGCTCTAACCATATTCCCCAGAGTGAACCTCTCCACACACTAAGGAATTTTTGGTTGTGTGGGTGTTAGATTAGATTTTTTTCATTAATAATTGAGTGGGGATGATTTATGTTTTTATCTATTTCTGTTCTTATGTTCTCGAAAATCCTTATAGTTCAAAGGGTCTTGGTAGATTTATATTTCTATAATTTTTTAGTGGTTCCTTATGGATTTGAATATTAATATGGTTCTCCAATTATTGTGTCAGTCATGGTTCAGATTATGCTTCTTTTGGAGACACATTTGTTTTGAGGAAATGATGAATCATGGTTTTGTTCAGTGATTGGTTTGAGCTTCTTTTGTTGGGTTTCTCACCGTGCTGGAAATTATGGAGGTGGTTTCATTATTCTAGTAGGTTTCTAAATTATAGGGAGAACCACTAGGGATCTTCTCATGTTTTCCTCTTGTGTTGGTCTGGTGTGAATTGTGGGTTGAAAGTACACACTGAGAATCATTGTTTTCTTTTCCCTCATTTTGTTTCAACTTCAAGTATTGTTCCTCATTTAGATGGGTAAATTTCTAGGTGAAGAATGATTTTTTGGTGGGGAGAATTGTCACACCCTAACCATAGTTTTTATTTATTTCATTGTTTATTTATTTCTTGATGTTAGATATTTTGGATGAGGTTCGGGTTGAGTTCTTAGTTATAAGTTTTGATTTTTGGAGGACTCAGGTGGTTTTTGTTCCTATACATAATTAGTGTGCATGTATGGGAAGAAACCATGTGGATGGTGAAGGAAATGGGTTTTCTTTATTCTATTTATTCTTGTAAAATTTTCCTTTCAAGTCCTACATACAGTTTCACCCAAACTGTGTGAGCCAAAACAGTAACCATGTGACTTATGGGTTATTTCTCAGTCAAGGTGCACATCTTGCACATGCTTAGTAAAAATTGTGTGGGAATCATGTGAGAGGATTTAAAATTTTTATTGAGACAAATTTCATTCTTGGCCCATGGTTTCCAAAACCATTTGTCTAGCCCATGTGGGTACCCCCTCCTTCCAGTATGGTGTGCATGGTTAGCACTCTGTTCAGAAAAATGTGTGGCCAAAATGCGTGACATACCCAGATTCTTGAAAACTTAAAATTCTAGGTTTTCACATCTCATGTTTTAATTCCATTTCAACCCTCCTCCCATATTTCTCGATTTTTTCACAAAAAGAGGCTCCCAAAAACTATCTACCTTGGATCATATTCCTCTTTTGTTTCTCCTCGAAGGTTCCTAGGTATGTTGTTTGGATTTTTGGTCATTTTCCCCCTCTAATTCTATTCCTCTCTTGGTCCCCTCTTATTTCTTATCTTAACTACCATTTGAAAAAACCCTGGGGTTAGGGTTGGCTAATTTTGGTTGATTTCTTTAGTTTTAGGGTGTGTGGTTTGTCTCTCAGGATTGGATTTTCCTTCCCCCAGAGTTTTTTCATAATATCACGTCATCAAGGTAGGATTTTCCATCCATTTCCTTTTCAAACCATTCTATTTGATGATTTTTCATTATTAAATAATATCTAAATGTGTTATTTATGGTTTTGATGTGATAGTTTGATTTATTATGGTGTTTCAACACTATAAATTTGATGAAAATACGGGTTTAAAAGGTTTTCTTTAATTATATATATATATATATATATGAATGCAAGATGTTTTATGAAACATGATGTGGTATTTTAAAATTAATTTGAGTACCTTGAGATTGTGTTTAACCCTGTATGAGTTTTGGTAGTTGGGTGACATCTGAATATGAACTTTGTGTGTTGGTTTAGTGCCTTTATATGGTTTATATTCTATATGTGAACTCTTGTTCTATTATGTGAAACTCTTTAGTGCTTGTTGATTTAAACCATGGACATTCTATGTTTATCCATTTTTATTACAGTGAAAATGGGTATATCCCTATGTGCATGTGGTTCACATATAGATATTCACATGAATACAAATGGAAACTCCATAAAATTTCTATGTGATGACCTTGTTTTTTCAAAATAACTTTTTTTAATATTGTTTCTTCTCTTTATATTTTTTCATTCAAAAGGATTCATTCAAAAACATATAATGTTTTATGAATGAAATTTTAGATTCTAAATGACATCGAATCTAGTTTTCAAATGTGTTTTCCAAATCATGACCCATTTGGCACATTGAGATGTAATTTGGTAACTAAATGACATAAATGGAACATTTTACCACTTCCAAGAATAAATAGTTTTTTCACATTGGTTTTTGGAAATGGTTTTGGACTTGTAAATGATAATCCCCTATTGGTTCTTTGTGATGTTTTAGAAATTAGATTTAAATTCACATCAAATGTAAACCTGTTTGGAACTTATTAAAGGTTATATGTGTGATGGGAACCCAGATGGTTTCCTTATAATGACAGGGCCTTAATGTAGTTGGTGTCAGGGATTGAGAAAGGTATTCTTGGTGGCATTAGTGAGGTGTGTTTAATCCCAACTGTGAGATGACCTCCTCATTCTCCTACAAATGATTATCAGGGGAGTCCAAGACATCATCTACAGGGTCAAGTGATGATTTCTTTATAGTATATATTAGATGGATTATTACCCCTAGAGAGAGTATAGGCCTGGTGGGCTTGGCCATTGGCAAGGAAAATTTAGAGAAGCCTAGTTGGTTATTGAATATAGAGGTGCACCATATCCTGACAGGTGGGTCATAACCAATCGTATTCTAGGATTTCTTATAAGGATGTTTAGGAAATTTCCATGATTACATGTCCATATGTTATTTCTTTATTCTATGGGACTTTATTTACCTGTTTTATTAGTATTTTTCATCTCGCACTCACATTGATTCCTTTATTTCGAGCTTGATTTAGTATACCTTTCTACTTACTCTTTGTTCCAAATTTTCTTTTTCTTTATGCATTATTTGAAATGTGTCTCGAAATTATTTCTTGGTTTTTAAACTTGGTATCTAAAAAGGAAAGAATATTTTGGATTTAAAAATAATAAAAACCCTAAAGTTTATGGGCTATTTCAGGAAATGACATGTATGGATTTTGTGGTTCTTTCCTATTGAGCTGTTTTAATCTCACACCCTACTTGTGCCACTCAGTGTATATAGACCTAAGATATTTTATAGGTTCAATTTGTTTTCATGTTTTTATATGGAGTGGTTTGGTCATATAGATGGTGGTGGATAAGAGGTCACTTGGGTATCTTTTCAATTTCAGTTTTTTTTTCGTTTTTAGTTTTCCACTTCCTTCCACAGTTGTTTTATTCAGATCTGTTATGTAATTTTTTTTTCTGTGATATGTGGAATTTCATTTTTTATATTTCATAATCTATTTTTTATTCTTTTATAATAGTTTATATTGGACCAAATTATTTCCATTTGGATTATATTTGATGTCTGACACTAGTTTCTAGCTCGGGAGGATTAAGAACTCCTCTTGGGTATTTTCGTTGGATGGATTGGGTGACCAGTTCATGGTTGACCCAGGCTGGTTCATGGAACATACACTCTTTAAAAACCTATATGGACCCGTACCTACACGTATGACCCAACGTAGGTCTTTTCCCACCCAATTCTTACCATGGGTATTGGCCCAACCTCTACTGAGTAAGCCTTCCCTGTTTGGAAACAGAAATGGCAGGCCCTCCTAGTTGAGGGTTATGTGACTTAATATGTTTTTTATATTTACATTCTTATTTAATACAAAAAATATATTTTGATATATATGAATGTATTGAATATATATATATATATATATATTAAATTTTCTTTTTTAATTTTTATTAGATTAATATTTTTTTAATATTTATTCATTTTTATGATTTATTTATATATATTCATTTTTTATAATTAAATTATTTTTTATTATAAAAAATATATATTAATATATAAAAAATATATTGATATATTTTAGATATTAATATATATATATATAAATTAATATTTATTGAAATATATTAATAAATAATATATTAATTATTTAATTATACAGATATATTATTAAATTTAATATATATATTTTATTAAAATTAATACATATAAAGGTTCCCTTTATCAGGGAAAAATAAAATCACTAATAAAGGTGGACCTTTATCTGTGCCTAAAGAAGCACCAATAAAGGGGGGGGGGGCTTTATCAATGCTTTTGTTGGCACTCATAAAGGGTCCCTTTCTCTAAAATTTTGTAGTGCTAACCACGACCTAGTGGTATTAAGGGTGATATGATTTTTATTGTTTTATGGTGCTAAAAAGCCCTATTATAGGGATTTTAAAGGCCTTATCTATAGTAGGGATGGACAACCTTCAAAAATTACTTAGGTTAGACATGAAAATCTATAAAAAAAACAATCCTCAATATTTTTTCTCCTCTAGAAGGGTAAACAATTTCTCCAAACCCAAAAAAAGTTTCCTTTAAAATAATAATTAGAATAAATTTGAATTCATTTAAATATTATTTAGTAACATAAGAATAATATGGAGCATGAGGAGTGAGTGATTCATATCTTGGAGTTGATACCATATATGCCTCTTCAATGTATTATGTCTCAAACTCTATTTCCCTTTGAACTGATTCTGACTTTCCAGATTCAATCATTTATATCTCACCAGATCCCACTTTTTTTGAATCACCATTGATATCAGATTATTCAACTTTATTTTTTGGAGTGTGAATAAACAATTAATCTATAAATTCTGGATTTTTTATATTATCCTCACTTCTAGGAAAAAATATAGGATAATTGAGCTCAATTGTTTCTTTAAGATCTCTATGATAAAAAAGTAATACCTTAAGGGTATTAGATAAAATAGATATTGCAGTTCCACCATATTTAGGTTGAAAACCACCATCATTTTCATCACTACTATCTAAACAAGATTTCCCCCCTCTGGATACGCTACCATTTCCATTATCTTTAAGGTACTCCTAATTTATAGAGTTATATCAGATATAACTTGAAAAACCCTTGAAACTGTCTCAATAGATATAAGAAATAATTCCTCAGTCTCCATGTAATAAAAAACACGATATTTAGGAGGCATAGACTTAGTAGTATCAACATGACCATACGATATAGGTGGTGATATATCCTCATATGATCTCGCAGATTATTCATCCAAACCAGCTATTTATTATTCTCTTTCTATATCCATATCCTACTCATTTTTGAAGAATATTCAATAATAGTATTAGGTTGCAAACCTTTATATGTTGTATTATTTGGAATTGTAGAATGAGTAAACCCCCTTGCCTCCTTCCCTCAAAGTGAGGAGGAGGCGTTCTTTTATAATGAATGATAAACTCCACATCAGACCACAAGTCCGATGTGGGATACAGACTCCAACACTCCCCCTCAAGATAGGTGTACCTAGCTTGGACACATAATGAAAAGAAATCAACAAAACAGACGCTAACACTCCCCTTCAAGGTAGACATGCCCAGCTTGATGACAAAACAAGACAAAGCAAAAAAAAATTAAAATCTGCAAGGATGATGCTCCCCCTCACGATCGCAGCTCCCCCGCAGGATGATGGATGGATGATGGTGCAGGCGCAGCAGATGACCACTCAGACCGGCTAGTTGACAGAACGCCAGGAATGCCGCACTAGTGGGACCAGTCGATGAAATGCCTGGAAATCCAAACTAGCACCGGGAAAACCGCATTTGCGGGGCCGACGATGGGAGGCAGGGATTCCGAAAAATTGTTGCGGGGCTGGCGGTGCCAAAAGGCTCGAATCCAAGACGGTCAAGGTGCTGCGCCATGGTGGATGAAGTGTGAAGGTGTTCCTGCGGACAGAGAGGCGACTTCCTGGAGTAGTCGGGAGATGCCGGTGAGGCGGGGATGCCGTAGGCGGTGCTGGAGAGCCAAAACTTGAAGCTGAGCAGCCGCAGGGAGAAACTGGAGCCGGCTGGCTGCCGGAAGAGGAGCGCAGGCACAACGGGAGGCAGCGCTGGAAGCTGGAGGAGAATGGAGGCCGACTGGTGAAGGGAGGCCGTCGGCGCATGGAGCCAGCTGGGATGGAGGTCGGCTGGAAGTACCACCCGCACAGGAGGCGGGCTGCCGGAAAGATCCATCGACTGTAACCGGGAAAGCCGCGTGAGGGTGGGGCCGGGACGCGTCGCAGTAGAGGGGAGGAGGGCAGACGGGAAACAGCGCAGGGAGGAGCACCGCCGGACAGAGCCGGAGCAGGGAGGCTGCGTTGCAGCGAGATTGCAGCAGAGGTGCACGGGGACAGATCTGGCTGGAACAGTCCGAAACTGCCCAGATCTGGCCGGATCCACTCCCTGCACACGACATCTCTCGGATATGGCCGGGAGAGAGGGCCGACAGGAAGGAAATCCACCGGGAAGGGATCGCCGGCAGGGCTGGAGCACTGGATCTGGACGGGAGATCACCGGATCTGGCCGGATTTGGGCAGATATGAGAGATGTTGCGTGCCGAGGGCGCCTGGATGAGGGCGTTGCAGGATGAGGACGCCGCTGGGTGAGGGGAGCCGCGCCTGCTGGGGTGAGGGTAGTGGAAGGGGAGCCGCTGGGTGAGAGCAGTGCGAGCGCACGAGAGCAGCGGGAGGCGCGGGAGGCGCTGGAGCAACGGGAGGCACCGGGAGTAGCGGGAGGCATCGGGCGAGGGTGACCGAGAGGTCGTCGGGGTTTGGACGCCAACAGGAAGATCCGCGCTGGATTTGGACGCCACCAGGAAGATCCGCGGAGGGCCGACGACAGGAACTGGAGCTATGGGAGAGACCTGCGGAGGGACCCGCGACCGAAGGAGACGCCGAGGAGCCGGGAGCCGCGCTAGGCAGGATGGCCGCTGGGGAGCCGCGCCAGGCAGGAGGGCGACACGGGGAGCCGGGACGCCGGGGAGCCGGGAGCCGCGTCTGGCAGGAGGGCCGTCGGGGAGCCGCGCCAGGACGACGCGGGGAGCCAGGACGAGGCGCGACGTAGAGGCGCACCGGGGCCGATGGGGGCGACGGGATGCGCGACGGGGAGGGTGCCGGGAGGGAGGGCCGCCGGGGCAGGGAGGGCCGCCAGGAATGATGACCGGCATGAGCAATATAGGGAGGGGGGCGGCAGCTATATGGATTGGAGCCGCCGGCTCCCGGATGGGGAAAACCTAAAGGAGAGAGAAGAAAAAAAAATTCGGGAGGGAGGGTCGGGAGTAAATCCCTCTGATACCATATAGAATGAGGAAACCCCCTTTCCTCCTTCCCTCAAAGTGAGGAGGAGGCATTCTTTTATAATGAATGATAAAATCCACATCGGACCACGAGTCCGATGTGAGATACAGACTCCAACAGGAATCATATGGTTCCTCAATGGATTATATTTTTCAAAAAAAAATTCCCCATATTCAACCCATATATTCTTCCATTCATTCCAGTTTACCTTCATTCTCATACATATCATTTTATTTAAATAAATTCCAATAGAGTTTATAGAAATGATCCCCCCCTCTGAAAAAAACAACTTAAAGTCTTACAAAGCAAATTAATCATCAGATATGTCTATGATTTAAACCTAGAAGATGGTTAAACAACACCACCATATACCTAATGATATATCTAGGAAGACTAATCTACACACCATGATTCTAAAAAATATAGACTGAATATTTATTTTTTCCTCAAAATTCATAAATACTCTTCTATTGAATACAAAAAAATGTTAAATAAATTTGATCAATATTTTTCACTATTTTCTCAATGATGTTTTGAATCTATAGATAACTTATCTAGGGATCTTCCAATCTCAAAATGAGGATGGTTAACAAGATAATAAATTTAACAATAATCAAAATATCCTCTATATGTAATTTTCAAACTCATAGCCCATATTTTTAAAGAAAACACCAGTTACATCCCATTGATAGTTTTTCATATGAAATTCCTATGCTCACCAACATTAACTTCTATATTTAGATAAAAGTATCTTACTAAAATTTTATTAAAATGATATGTTTTTTTCACTAAACCAATATGTCCATTTTTACTTATTTATAGATTTCCACACTAAATATCAACTCAATTTTAATTATTCAACATCTACTTATTTTTCAAGAATAACTATACAGATCAAAAGATGTATCTTGAGAGGTTGTCTAGATGCAGTAGTGTTCATTTTTTCCAATTTGTAGGATATAAGGCTTCCAAAATTGATGAATCAATATTATGCTTCATACTAACCATATTACACTAATTTTTTAAGTTCTAGAGGCTAGGATTTTGTTGAATGAGAAATATCAAGAAAGGAGGATTCAAAATATAGAGGGTTTAGTGTATCTAGAGAGAGAGGGGCACCAATTCGAATTCCGATTTGGGGTTAATTGAAATCCCAAGGGTTTTATATAAATTAATGAGAATAACATAATGATATATATATATCTATAATCTAAAAAAACCAATTAGATATTGTACGTTGACTAACTTTTCACCTTGTGACAACATGACTTAACGTGGTCGCATCACCTACCACACGATCAATTGTAGAACTATTATGGTAGCTCGATCGACTATACAACTTGACTATGTTTAATAACATCATGATATGTTTTAATACTATATGAAAAAATTATCATTATTTTATCATATTAGATAAACTTACCAAGTAAAATAATCGAACATTAAATTAAGCCGCGTGTTATCTTTAAAAATTTTAGTTATTTGTGACATTTAAATGTAATATATTATAGTTTTAAACTTAACCCCAAAAGAGTTATAAATAATTATGGGAAATAAAATAAAATATTAAGAAAAATATCTAACTAAAACCCATTAATCATATATTTAAAATGATTAATTCATAACATACGAAATAATTTAAGAAAAAAATTATCAATAGTAAATAATCATTCCAAACTCTTGTTTGATATAATTCTATATTTTTACATTTAAAGGATTTGTAAAAATTTTAGTAAGTTGATTTTTAGTTCCAATGAACACAAGAATGATGTCTCCTTTATGAAAATTAACTCCCAATAAGTTGTGTCTTATATCAATATGTTTTGTCTTGGAATGTAATATAGGATTCTTAAAAATATTAATTTCACTTGTGTTGTCACAATTTATAGGGGAACATATAAATTGATTACCATATTATAGCAAAGTGTATTTTATCCAAAAAATTTGTGCACAAAAACATCTGATAGCAATGTACTGTACTTCTATAGTAGACAGTGCAACAAAATTCTACTTTTTTACTACACTAGGATACTATAGAATTTCCCAAAAAGTCACATGTTTTAGAGGATTTTTTCTATCTAACTTTCAACCACAAAAATCAGCATTATAGTAACTAACTGATTCAAAATCATGTCCTCTAGAGTGGAATATTCCATGTTTTGTATTCTTGAGTATATTAAAATTCTTTTTACAATATTTAGATGATATTCCCTAGGGGTTTCTATAATTTTATTACACAAACATACATTAAACATAATATCTGGATAGATTGTAGTTAAGTATAGTAAATTAACAATCATACATTTATAAATAGTATAGTCAATTGGTTTCATAGTTTCATCCCAATATAATTTATAGTTTAAACTTATAATATTATCACAACCTTTAGTTCTATCCATTCAAAAAAGTTCACAAAACTATTTTTTATTTTCTTTTGTTAAAACAATTACACCCTTTTTTTGAAAAAGATAAAATACAAGGAATAATTTTAACTCACTCATTTAACTCAATTAAAATTAATTTTATATAAACATAGAAAACTAAAAACACAAATAGTTTATAGCTGAAAAAAATATCATCAACATAGATTTGAAGAATCAATTTTTATTAATTTTTTTTATAAATATGGAAGGAGTACCTATAAATTTTGAAAATCCATTTGAAATAAAAAAAGACCTGAGCCTATCATACCAAGCTCTAGGATCATGTAAGACACCATAAAGTTATTTTCAATGTTTAAAAACATGATTTATAAAATAAGGGTTTAATAAACTAGGGGGATTCTCAATAAAAATATCCAAAACAATATGATAATTTAGGAATGCACCCTTGACATCCATTTGATAAATATCGAAATTAATATGATATGTGAAAGCTAAAAGTATTATAATGGATTCAACCCTAACTTCTAGTGAAAATTTTTCTTCATAATAAATTCCTTCCTATGGACTATAAACTTGTGAAACCAATCTAAAATTATTTATAACTATAGTTCTAGATTCATAAATTTTTTTTATATACACCCATTTATAGCTAATAGTGAGGTAGTATTTTGGTATTTCTATAACATCCCTAATTCCTCACTCCTATATCCACTGTTAAAAACATAATCATTACATTTCTGGCTTTGGTACAAATAAATATGAAAAAATTTCAACCATCCAAAACTTACAACATCAAAAAGAAATATTGGATCACATACATACACAAATAAATTTTAGATTTTTTAGTTTTACATCAATAGGAAAAAATCATAAATGATAAATTGGATGAATAAAGAACTAGTTCATAAAAATCAACATCATCTACAAATAATTTCATCAAATATAGAAACCTTCTTAGGAATAAAATACTAAAAACCTTTCTTCACAACTTGGGAAAAATGAAATATAATAAGGGTAAGATATAATTCCCTTTGATGTTAAACACAATAATTAATAATTCAATTTTATTATTGAGATTATGATGAGTATAAGGGTATAATGACAAAATCAAATTTCAGGATCATAACATATGATAATTCAAACCCATAAAAATATGGATCATAAATCATGAAACATGGCATAAAGCTTTAACATAAGGAAAGATTCATATAATTCAATAATCATGATCCATGTGTAAACAATGCTTGATCAAAGGATATATTATTAACTGAAGAAAGTATAAAGAAAACATGTTGGTAACTTGTAACCTCACTTTCATATCACTCTTATAATCATGATTGTAAATGGAATAACCAACTTGGTAAATTCCAACAATCTCTCAACAAAAACCTATAACCAGTTAACACCATCCCTTTAACCAATGCATGTGAGAGTTATATTATGCTCAACCATCATAATAAATAATTTCCAATAATAATAAAATAATCAGAACACATGAATGATTTCATTTTTCAACATAAAAATAAAAATTGTTCTTTCATAGCTTGATTTACCCTAGGTAAATAAATAGGTTCCATGAAAATATTTTTGAAACATTTATATTCCATATAAACAATAAATAATCTTGGTATCATTAAAATATATCCCCAGTGAAGAATATGTAAAATCAAGGGTTTTTTAGTTGATGAATAATACCAAAAAAATATCATTAAAAATTTATTTAGTAAAATGTCCTTTCCAAATTAAAAATCACTTTTGAAAACAAAAATTTCCATAATATTAGGGAAAAATCATTCCATGAGAAGAACCATTGAAAATTTTAATTCAAGATTCAAATCATTTAGTGTACATAATGGTGGGAAATTCCATTCATGTTGTTATTTTTAAAACAAATTTTTTGTTCCCACTTGTGGTAAAAAGTAACTTGTTTAGAATAAACAAGAAGATTATTTTTAATATTTTATATAAAATGTCAAAAATTTGTAACAATGACTCTAAAAAACAATTTATGAATAGTCAGAAACATTCTTGTTTACATTTTATAAAACATTTATATGTTCGAAAAAGGTTTTCTCAATGAAATAAGCAAAATAATGTTGAATTTTATTAAAAATAATTTGGAACCATTTTGAGTACCAAAGAGAGAAATACAGTACTTAAACATAAAAATTCATGAAATATCCAAAGTTTATAAAAAATGAAATGGGTTTATAAAATAAGGATCATATAATTTCTCT
Source organism: Viscum album (assembly GCA_963277665.1). Classification (NCBI taxonomy): domain Eukaryota; kingdom Viridiplantae; phylum Streptophyta; class Magnoliopsida; order Santalales; family Viscaceae; genus Viscum; species Viscum album. The sequence continues at coordinate 1,935,044,427 of OY728152.1, forward strand.
ATGGAGATTTATGTATAAATAATCGTTATTAAAAATGAGTTTAAACATAGACCCCTTACCACTTTGGTAAATTTTCAAATGTAATCCCCAAGAAATAATATCATCAAATGAATCATTAAATATCATTAATGAATGTTAAATAAATTATATATAAATTCAATGGGGATGTATATTTAAAATATTATCGGTGTATAACATAAACATTCCTCGAAGAAGAAAACTTTGAGATGAATAACCCTTACAAAGATCATATAATTGAATTGAGAATTAATAAATGGAGATATTATGTGTAAAAATGTAAATCAGCATAAAAAAATGCTTAAATAAAGTATAAAAAATAATATGTAAATTCACAAAAAATCATTATGTAATAATTTCAATGTAGAAGTAATATAACCCAATGAAAAGAAAATGAGTTATGATATCCCTTACTACTTTGGTAATTTTCGAATAAAAACCTCTTGGATGAAGTGACATGAATTGTAACTTAAAAAACATGAAGTCTGATATATTAATGATATAAAATATAAAAGGGGAAACAAATACACCATATAAAATAAAATAGTTTTATAACTTTTAAACATTCCACAATAAAGAGAAATTGAGACGAAACCCCTTACCTCAAGTCTAGACATGCTATGTAAGTCCCATAACACTTGTATAATAAAATTATATCAATTATTATCTTAAAAAATTTATTTATAGGTTTAATAAATTATCATTAAACAATAAATTTAATTTATTTTAATGACATATTTAATTACATAATCAGTTATTTCCACATCAGGTGTTTTGAGGATGTTCGGTTCGTAACCTCAAAATAACTTTGATATGCTTACCATGGTCATTAGGAAATTTATAAAATAATATACATAATCATAATAATGAAATTAAAATATTTTTTTTAAATTTATTATATTTTTAAAGTCAACCATGAATGATGGTTATGAAAGATGAATTATGTTACAATCATGAAGATGGTAAGCCGTATGTACACTTGAGTAACATTTTCATTATTCAAAGAGTGTTAGGGAAAGAAGGTAAGTATCATTTTATATTTTTAGAATAATTATTGTATCATAAATATCATATTATCTCTTTAAAACTTTATATATATCATCTATGTAATGCAATGATGAAACAAAATCACACCGCTTAAAGGAGGTGGTAATACGAACATATGAATGAACAACATTATCAAATTTAAATGAATTAAAAGGTAAGAAAATAGATGATATTTGAATTTTCCATGATGAAAATTATATCATTATTATCATGTATATTTATTAAATCATTCATTATAACCAGTCATGAGAGATGATTTTTTAAAATGAAATTCATCAATTCGCTAGGTGGTAGTCATCCATTGACATGAACGATGGTTTCATTTCCCATTTGATGGAATAGGAGATGGATATAGGTTATAAAAAAAATAAAAAATAAAATCATAGTATATAGAAGATAATTATTTTATTATTTAAACTATATTTAAGACTATTTTATGGTGGTAAAAGAAGAACTAAAACAAAACCAGTCAGATAAAAGCTATAACTCTTCTTCAGACAACCTCAATTACATTACATATTATACCCTCTATGGTTGGTATTATTCAAAACTAAAACATCTAAGATGTGTGGAGGGTATTTTTAAATGGATTTTGATAATTATTCAATGAACCAAATGGATCTTGATGTTTGGAGATGAGAGGACAGTGTGTATCCTTTTATAAGTAGAGAGAGTAGAAATCGTGGAAATACATGAAATATTATAAAATAATATGTGTCTAACACTTGCCAAATTGATCCAAAATTATATAGAATCAAAGTTAATGAGGGAATGGTTTTAATATAATAATATCCAGCCAACGTTTTTGAGGATTAGATATCATTTTAAAAAATATATTTTTTATTAACCCTTTAGTTAATAGTTTTTAATCTTAAACACAATAACTACTTTTTCAATATAAATGAGTTATAAATTTAAATATAAGTTTAAAATTAGGTCATAAAAGGGTAAGGGATGAAATTTTTAGCCATTTATAACCCCAAATTCCCCATTTAATGATCTATATGTTTTTAAAATAATTTAATAAAATATATTTAACAAAAATACACATAATATTACTACAAGAAAATTTTAATTTAGATAAGTTTTTTATTAGAAACATTAAAAAAAAAGATAATTAATTTACCTACATTTTTGAAAAACATAGCTAAATACAATGTCACTAATTATCTATAGTTATTAATATGGAAATTTTTTCATTTACCCATGTTTTCCAAAACATTGGTAATTGCATTTTTTCCCTATATTTTGTTTGAAATGCTTGTAAATTTTACTTTATGTTTTTATTAAATCTCAACCATTCATTTTGTAGTCATTTACCAAAATTTTTGTGAAATAGGACTAATTTCATATTGAACTATTTTTTTAACAGTGGGTAAATTATATTTTGTAGATTTTTTTATTTTGAAATTACCCCCTACCGCAGTACCTCGCCTTGACCCTCCCCCCCTCCGCCGCTTCAAGTAGACGAGGCTCCCCACCATTTCTATCCCTTTTGTCATTGACCAAATGAGACCGCCATAATAACGGCGCCTTGACCCTAACTCCAACCACCAATCTTTGTCACTACTATGTTGAACAAGCACTCTAACGCTGCAATGACACCTCACCCCAGATCCTACCACCTCCCTTCATCGTTTCTTGAATGGATGAGCCACCTAGAATTGCAGCAGCAACTCCTCGCCTCCTCCTTCAGTTTCCACTCAACTGGATGAGCTCCCTATACCCACCTTCAGAGAAGATCCTTGCCCCCACCTCCCGCCACCTCCCTCCATTGTCACTTGATATCCAAAAATACTCACTTGACTAGACAGAGCCACACAACAAGACAATGCCCCCTCCCATGGACAAACAACTGCACCAACCACCACATGCATAGGGTAAACAACAAGCCACCTCTCTTTAATTATTAAGAGTTGGATACCCTACCTTGATTTTCAATATTGTACTTAAACAACAAGCCACCTCTCTTTAATTATTAAGAGTTGGATACCCTACCTTGATTTTCAATATCGTACTTAAACCCAACACCCACCAACTTATATTATTAATATTAATATATTATTAATAATGAAATAAATTATAAATAATAAAAAATTTATTAATTTTTTTAAATTAATATAATAATAAAATTATTATAAAATATTATATACCAATATATATATGTGTATATATTTTGTTATTATATTTATTATTATTATATTTTTTTTCATATTATTATAAAAATATATTATTTTTATATTATGTTGTTATAAAAATATATTTATGTTATATCATATCACTATATATTGGTATTTTATTTATTATTATATTATAATTATATTTATTGTTATAATTTTTTATTATATTTGAATTTATAATATTTATTTTTATATAAATAATACTTTTATTATATCATTATATTATTATCAAATTTATTAGAATATTTAATTTTATAATATATATCGTAGTATTATTATGTTTATTATTATATTGTTATAATATTTATTCTTGTAATATTATATTGTTATATATTTATATATTTATTGATATTATATTTTCATATATTTTTTGTTATATAGTGTTATTATATATTTTTATGGAATTCAATCCCACTAGGCCTATAGACCACATACTAGATAAATAAGACTTGATTAGTGGTCTATGGTCTGCCTTTCTGGCCTATGTCGGTGGTGTATGTGGGTTTGAATATAATTATACCCAAACACCTTATATATATTATTGATAAAATATATTTATATATATTTATTATTATTGTATTATCATATATAAATATTTTTATTTGCAATTATAAATTTTATTTTTATATATTATTATATATTATTATTTATATTTATTGATATGTATATATTGTTTATTATATATATATTTAATATATATTTATATATATATTTATTGATATATATATATATATACATGTTATATAACTATTGTTACATATTTTAAAATATTATTCTGATTAGAAGGGGTTACTTTCATATTGTTTTTCAGAATGATGATGATCTATAGATGGCACAACATACATGTAATTTGTAACTTAAGCCCGATATTTTTAGGATTTGGGAATGAGATTGTAATTTAAATCCTTTAAATATAAAATAGTACAATACTCAAATTTGGATTAGGCTCCATGGTCTCAATTGAGTTTACTAGGATCCTAGGATATTAAATGATATTTCTTACAGTGTTGGCACTCTTATCAAAATGGATTAGTGTACGATTGAATAGGAAGTTGGATTTTCTTCTATAATTATTATAGATTTTAATCTTGCATCTAAGCATCCTAATTCTGTATTTTTGTTTTCTAATGAGAATAAAATTGAGGTTAAGATTGTGTTTGAACGAACTCATACCTTTGGTGTCCTTTGCAAGATTGTGGGACACTCCATTGAATCTTACAGAGTTATAAAGAAGGTTAGAGAGGCTCCTAAACAAAAGTATTGGAAGGAGTTCAACCATAAGAATAAAGTGGTGACTCTTGAAAAAAAAGATAATCTATAAACCTGTTGCTGGAGTGAAGCAAGCTCTTCCTCCTTTACCAGGGGTTTATTTGGATAAAACATGGGTAGAAATTACAGAGGAAGAGGATGACCGTCCTCCTACATATCCTCCTCAAAATGGTCATGTTCCCCTTATTATTTCTAATAAGGATAATTCTAAGGATAATATTTTGGCTTCCCAAATTTCTTCAAAAATTATTGAACTAGTTTATAGTCTGCAACTTGAGCTAGAGGATCAGTCCCTATTCAATGACATTACACAAGATGTCAATGAATTGGTCACTCTGTTTCAAAAGGATTTAGATATTTCATATACCAAGGAGGATGATAGTAGTTCTATAGGCCTCATTGGTTCACCTTAGATGAGTATTCATTTCTCAGATAATCATCTTGAGGAGACTGTCTAGGTTTTTAACTAGGAATAATGAATTGGGGATGGTGCTATCTCAATTTATTCCAAGGATTTCAGTTTGATAGACTCTCTCAATGAGAATATTATCCTTTTTGAGCCTCATAAATCCGATGATACCGCTATTGAATATCTAAAACAAAGGAAAGATAATCTGGATATTTATGTGAATGTTGTAACTGAAGAAAATGGCCTTGTGGATCATTCTCTCCCTGATCACGAAGGGTTGGATAAAAATAATAATAAAGCTATGGATATTACCAGTTTAATCCAAACCACTATGGTTCCCAAGAACAAGGTATGAAGGCCTCTGAAACTCAATAAACAAAATATTGGAGATGAGAATAAGAGGGGGTTCAACCCCAAGATAGGTTCCAAATGTGGGTTATCTTCTATAATTGTCAGGGACTGGCCAATGAAGCCACTGCTAGGTCTCTTAGGCTCCATGTTCAAATTCAAAAACCATTTTTAATTGGACTGGATGAACCCAAATGTATTTTCAATTCCAGAATTTCTAAACTTAAGATTTTGGTATTCTTTATGATTGGTTATAACAATAATATATCAGATGTTAAGAATTTATGGGTGTTGGATCATTACTCCTTAGTTTATCCTGTTATTTTATGTTTCTTTTCTCAACAGCTTACCCACTCTTTAATATTTTGGGAATCAAGCATTTCTGTTCTTTTTTCTATGCTCATAACAGATATCAGGATCACAAAACTCTTTGTTCTGATGTCATTTCTCTTAATAACATTATTGATGGTTCTTGGATCACTCTTAGTGATTTCAACTTGATTCTTAATGTTGATAAAAAATAGTCCTTTTATCTTTTCCTGTATATTCTAGAGAGTTTAAGTAATGTATTGAGCAGTCTGATTTTGTGGAGGTTAACCTTGTCTGTGCAAAATTTACTTGGTACAGAAGGCATCTCAGTGGTATGATTGCTAGAAAACTTGATAGGGATTTTGTTAATGATATAATTCATAATCATTGGGAATCCATTTCTTTCATGAATTTATCAAGGATTAACTCAGACCACCATCTAATAATGGTTAACCTTGTTGAAAAGGATTCTAAGGTTACTTTTCCTTTTAGATTTAATAAAGATTGAGTGTCAAATTTGAAATGTGGGAAAATTATCTCTGATGTATGGGGTTCGATTTGATGAATTAATAATCCTTTTTATGTATTTTTAAGTTATAGTTTCCCAAAGTAATCTAAAGGTATGGATTAAGGATAGAATCGGTCTTCTTGAGTAGGAATTTTCCACTCTTGAGACTTATCTTTGTTTTTTTTAAGAGCATTGCACTCATTCTAATTTTTCTGATGGTACTTTGAAGGAAACTGTGTTGACTCTTAGAATTATCAATCTCCTCAATTTTAATGATGCTATAAAAAATGATACATTTAAAGCTATATAGCTTAAGTATGGAGATAGTAATTCAAAGTTTTTCAATTCCCTATAAAGGGTTAGGAAAATCTCTCAACCTTTAGCTCTTCTTAAAATTGGGGATCATATTATGGACAATTGATATGATCTATCAGCTTATATTACCTCTTATTATATGGATCTTTTTAATGTACCTTCTACCATTTCAGATCCTATTTAAGGTATCCAAGATCATTTCTCAGGAGGAAAATAAAAGCCTCATTTCCATTCCTTTGGAACCAGAAATAAAAGCAGCTATTTTTAGTGTCAAATATGATAGCTCCCCTGGTCCTGATAGTTTTAGAATTTTTTTTCCAATCTTATTGGGGAATTATTTGTGATTATGTTTGTAGGATTGTTCTATATTTTTTTTAAAAATGGTTTTCTTCCTCTTGGATTAAATTCTCAATTTATTACCATCATTCCCAAAGTTGAGAATGAAAATGAGATTCATTTGTTCAAGCTGGTTTCTTTGATCAACACTATTTATAAGATCATTACTAAGATTCTTGTGAGTATATTGGATCTCATATCAGGTAAAATTATATCCTTTAATCAATTTGGTTTCATTAAGGGGCGATCCATCCCATATCGTCTTATCACTGCTTCGAAATGTGTCAACCTTCTTAAAAACCGGTTAGAGGAGGAAAATTTTCCCTTAAGTTGTATATTAAAAAAAATCTTTTGACATTATGGATTAGGATTTAATCTTTAAGATCCTTAGTATGTGCAGTTTTGATGATGCCTTTATTATTTGGATTAAGATCATTTTTGTTCTTGCTCACATCTCTGTTCTTGTCAATGGTTCTTCAGAAAGATACTTTTCTTATTCTAGAGGGGTTAGGAAACCAGATCCGTTTTCTACAATCATTTTTTTGGTTTCTGAAGACTATCTTAGTAGATTTCTTCACATCATGGATGTGAATGGAAAATTAAAGGTCATAAATTCTAATAGAGGGACTTCTGATCATACTCACCTTCTTTATGCTGATGATATAATTTTTTTACACAAGGTTATAATATAAATATAAAAAATATCAAGAAATCCCTTTTACATTATGAGGAGGGTTTAGGTCAATTAGTAAGTTAGAATAAATCTTTTGTTTATTTTGGAAGAAACATCACTACAGTCAGGAAAATTGAAATTATTAGAGAGATGGGTATTAGGTAAGGTATTTTCCCCTATAATTATCTTAGAGTTCCTTTGTTTTGGGGTCACCCAAAATCTATTTATTTCTTAGAAATTTTTATTCAAATTAAAAATAAATTATCTTCTTAGAAAGGGATATCTCTATATATGGTAGGATGAATTTATTTGGTTAAAACTGCTATCATTTCTAAGTTGGTTTATTCTTTTATGGTTTATAAATGGCCTGCTTCTCTCATCAAATCCATCAATGTGGTTATCAATAATTTTATATGGAGTGGAAGTATTTTGGAAAGAAAATTGGAAACTGTTACTTGAACTACATGCTGTAAACCTTTTGAGGAGATGGGACTTAGTATCAAAATTCTCACTTTATATAATCAATATTTACAAGATTATTTTTTGTGGAAGATTTCAATGGTACTTTAGAATCCCTTTCTTTCTTTTATACCAAATTTATTAATAAGATCAAATTTGGGAATTTTTCTCACTTTGATTCCTCAGTCTAGACCTCTATTAAGTCCACATCTTCCCTTATTGATTCTAATACAAGATGGTCAATTTCCAAAGATTCCTCTTTTAAGTTCTAAAATTCAAAATGTAATGATTCCCCTCTTCTTAGTTTTCTCAATCAAGAATATTTAAACATTGATCTTTATATTTCGATTAAATATCAACTCAATGATATTGAATCTATCCTAGTTCATATTAAGAAAATTTTCCTAGATTACTATTTCTCAAATCTGGGTGATTTTTGGATATGGGAGCCAACCTTGAATGGCATCCTTACCTCAAAATACTTTTATATTCATATCCTTATTCATCACATGGGTGCTCAATGTCTTGGTCAGTTTAATATGAGCTCAATTTATCCTTCTCAGTTCACCATGGTTTGGAGGGTGTCACACCACAGGTTACCAATTAATAACTACTTCCAGGTTTGTGGTATTTCTTTGTGCTCGACAAGTGATCTATATCACCAACATAGGGAAGATATTAATCATTTATTTTTACTTGTGCTATAGCTTTAGCCATATGGAAGGCTCTTTTTGACATATTTGATATTTGGTATCTATATTTTAACTCTATCCGTAATTTCATGGAAAGATGGTTGAACATGTCTTTATCTCCTCAGGTCTTGCCATTATTTCAGGATGTAGCGGCTGAAATGATTTCTTTCCTTTGGCAATCGAGATATAGGCATCGTCATGATGGTATTCTCTCCATTCCCCAGACTACTATTGAGAGTATTATTCTTGTTATTATGCGGACTCAGGCACCAAAAAAATCACATTGTTTCAATTCAATGCATGATTTGTCTGCTATTAGAAGGCTTGGTGTTAAAGCCATTTTTCATCCTCCCTCTAATACTATGGAGGTATTATAGAAATCTTTATTTTTTGGTTAGATTAAAATGAATATTTATGATTATTAAATGGGTAACCTAGGTCTATCTGGGTATGGGCCTATTTACAAGGATAGTTTTGGTGATATTCTTGGTTGTTTACATAGATTTTGTGGTGCTTTCTCTTCACTGGAATCTGAAATGAGTACTGTTATCATGGATTTGGAGGTTTCCAAGGAGAAAGGTTAGAATAACTTATGGTTAGAGTGTGACTCTACCATTGTTTTATAGACTATTAGAACCGGTTCTATTAATGTTATTTGGAGACTTTCTAATAGATGGTCCAACTGTTTGGTTTTTTTATCATCTATAGAGTATATCATCACTTATGTCTACAAAAAATAAAATGATTTGGCAGATGGTCTCACAAAAAAAGAAGCGAATGAAAAGATACTTAATTGATCTACTTAGATCCCTTTTTATTTAATTTATATTTTTAGAGGGAGAAGTGTAATTTTCATTCATTTAGACTTGTCTGAACTATTTGTTTGTCTTTTTTTATTTTATAAAGGGACCCTGTTTTCAAATAGGTTCTCATCTTCTTACAAAAATAATTATAAATAAGAATATATTATTAATATGTTATTAACACACACATATATATACATAAATATGACTATCTTGGTTTTATAAAAGTTATCAACATTTTAATACATTGTTAAAAACTGTGGGAATTTTTTTTGTGTTTTCTAAAAAATATTCTAAATTCAACATTAGCTACATTTTTAGAAACCACAACTACGAAATGTTTCTAAATGTATTTTTTTTATAATTTCCTTTTAAAAAATAAATAAAACACATTTTTATTGAATATTTTATTGATAATAAATAATAAAATTTCCTCACATTGTGTTAAATATGTTTATTTATAAAATAGTTGGGATTAGATCATTCATTAGAAAATTAGATGGAAATTCCATTTTTACCCTTTATAGTGCACTGTAGTATTTAGAAGATAAATATTTTCATATTTATTATTTGAATATGAAATTTTGTAACTGTGTTCATGACTTTATCAGATACAACATTTGTTCAGGACAATGGAGCTAAATCGTGCATTTGGTTGGACTAAATGGACCATGAAGTCAAAGGTGGGATGGACCCGACATATTGGACATTGGTTCTGTATTTGGGCCATAAAATATTCATCAGAGCTTGGATGGGGCCCACATTTTGAGAGTAGCTCTATAACCTAATTTTTCACAAATAATTATACTTTAATACCTGTTTCTTTATGCGTTTTAGAGTACAAATGGGAGGTTCATGTTGTATTAAAATATTTGGTTGAGATTCCTCATTCAAACTTGAAACCTCTTTAAACCTACACTCCCTTCTACTCTATAAATTAGTGTTTTCCACATTTTGAGTGGTTGAGATGTGCATTAAGAATTTTAGGGCATAGTAGAAGAGGTTCCAATCCAATTCTCCAAGCAATTCAATAAGGGTAGCTCTTGAACAAGGATCCCTTTGTTGATGCCCTCTTCTTCTTCCTCATGTTGTAATGTTTGTGTTTTCATAATAAATATATTTGTTGTTATTTTGTTTATTTTTCTTTTCTTATATTATTTTAAATTTATTTATTCTATTAATATTTTTTATTTGGGTTGTAATTTAAGAGTGGAGATAAGATTGTGTTATACCCTTTCAATCCTTTATTCATGCAAAATGTCTCCATGATGACCACACCACCCATGGAAGAGTAGTTCCCTTAGTGATCAATCTATCTTATACCCTCTTCATTTATTTAGTTTGAATCATTGAGCTACTATAATTAAATTAATATTATTCATGAATTGATTTTTTAAATTATAAGAAAATAAGAAAGCAATTGAACAATTAACACAAAAACATGTAAGGTCGAGTATTGTGTAAATTCTGAGAGCACAAACTTAATCGGTACAATAAGACCACACAGGATAAATTTGTAGAGTTAAAATATAATCCCTGAGCTCAATTCATCCTCATTTTCCAGAATAAACATGTGACTTAATTTACCACTGATCATAAGTTATCCTTAAAACATCAATCAAAGCAGGGTACTGCGATTGCATGTTCCAAAGATATCATAGGGTTTAATTCTCTTTATATTTGTGGTAAAGTTAATTATCATAGGGTTCAGGGGTTAATAAATTAGGGGATCATAATTAAATGGATATTAATTTAAATTATAATTATTAATAATTAAATAAATATGTATAGTTAGATTGATTGTGTCTTTTAAATATTGTCTAAAAAAACTTCTTCTTGTTGTGTCTTTTTAATCGAACATCATTTCAAAAAGAAAAAAAGAAAAAAATTATACAATATTATTACAAAAAACTTATTTTAGTTTTATAAATGGTAAAATCCCCCCATATCCATTCAAGTAGTTTTATTATTTCCATTTATGTTATTTATAAAATACCTTTAATAAATTTTCAAATTTACTTCCTCCGTTGAGAGATGACCTTGGTCAGCCACTCTGCTGCACCTAAGTACCCAAAAAAAATAACTAATCATTTGAGGGCGCCCATGACAGCGCCTTTAAAATTGGCATTATTTATAGGGAGGAAAGTAATTATTTCAACCATCTAGAGGTATTTATTTTATTTTACATTTTATTCTTTTCTTCTCATCTTTTTTCCTTCTTTACCCAATCTGATTTTTTTTTCTTTTTTTTGGACCATCAACTCAAACTTCTCATTTTTATTATGGTCCAATTTCTTTATTTTTATTTTTATATGATTTATGACATGAAATAATATGGAGGATCGTTTAGATTTTGACCCTGAGATTGAACGTATCCTTCGAGCTCGAATCAGACATTCTCAGTTTATGGGAAGTTTCAACATTCAACCAGTTGGAGAATTCCTCCAATCTAAAAACATTGAAATTGGAAGCAATTAAAATTCAAACAAAAAACAAGAACCAATAGATGAAAATAATTTAAATGAAATTAATAGAACCATTCGAGAATTGGCTGCACCTGATATTAACTATAAACCAAATTGCATTGCATACCCAAATCTCGAATCAGACTTTGAACTGAAATCTGGGTTAATACATATTCTTCCAAAGTTTCATAGATTATCTGGTGAGGATCCAAATAAACATTTGAAATAATTTAATGTGGTTTTCTCAACCTTAAAACCAAGAAATGTTTCTAAAGATCAAATAAAACTAAGAGCATTCTCATTCTCACTTGATGGAGCTGTAAAAGATTGTATGTATTATTTACAAACTGAAGATGTAACTTGTTGGAATGATTTGAAAGGTATTTTCTTAAAAATATTTTTTCTAGAATCAAGGACCACTTCCATTCATATGGAGATCTTGGGGATCAAGCAATCCCAAGGGGAGTCAATGTATGAGTACTGGGAGTGATTCAAGAAGTTGTGTGCAAGCTTCCCACACCACCAAATCTGTGAGAAACTCCTCATCCAATACTTATATAAAGAAATCACACCTATGGAGAGGAACATAGTGGATTCCTCGGCTGGAGGGTCATTGGTGGAAAAGACCCCAGTAGTTACACGTTAATTTATTGACAAGATGGCCCAAAACTCCCAAAAAATTTGGCGATCGAGGTACACCACATGTCAGGAGAGTACATCAAGTAAGTCCATCTTCTCTTGAAAGTCATTTAATTGATACCAAGTTGTAATAATTGACCAATATGGTGAGGTAGATTGCTTTGGATCAAAAGACATTCCAACCCCCTTCTTCAAGGCCATGTGGCATTTTCATTGAAACAGACCACCCAACTGACTGTTTCCCCCAACTAAAACAAACAGAAGATTGTGCAGCAGTGTTTCCCAGGAGACCATATCAGCAACAACAACAACCATATCCCCAAAATAAGTTTGATTCATTTTCTCCAACATACAACCAAAGGTGTAAGGATCAATCCGACATGAGGTATGGCTCTGGACAACAACAAAGGTTCCATTTTCAACAAAACTTTCAGCAGCCTCCACCTTACCAACATGGTGTCACGACCCATCCTCGGGGCCCGTGTCGTGACTACCCCAAGCCCGCCTTCCATAGGCCAGGGGCTGGCGACTAGCACCAAGGCGTAAATCCCGATAAACAGGGAAGGCATTGCCTTTGTAAAGTAAACAAGCACCTCAAAGTAAGCAAGCGGAAAAAATAAACACAGAGTACAACTGCAAGTGCCGAAAGTAAGTGGGCCAGAATACAAACCCAAACTGAAAGTAAAGTACAACTAAAAAGGGAAAATAGCAACTGAAAGGTAAAAGCCACTACGCCGAGCTGTCCACTGGAAATCCCACCTGAAGGGTGGGTACAGATAGCTCCACTGCTCCTCGGGTCCCGCCGTCTGCTCCAAGTACGTCCCGCCCAGTGGTCCTCCTCCAGGTACCGTCCTGCTCTGCAAGCCTCAACCACGATCAACGCTGTCCGTCGTCTGCAACCAACACAACGTAGTGCGGGCATATCCCGTGCAGGGGTGAGTATAAGCTACTCAGTAGGGACCCCGAGACCCTCGAGGGTCTCCCAAAATCCACAAAGGATAAACCACAAAGGAAAGATACAATCACGAAGTAACAACCTACACTGCTTAGGTATATGCCCATACATATACCTAAGTCAACAATTCCAATACGATCCAACCTCCGAGCCCAAGTACAAATCATTCCACATAGGAAAGTACACGTATTCCACATAGGAAAGCAAAATGTAATCCACACAGGATAACACAACACAATCCACACATGAAAGCAAACAGGATTCAGCTCACACAGGTTCAATCATGAAGTTGAACCCAAAGCTATTGGGAAACTCCTTCTCCATCAAGTACAGTGGTTATACCGCTACAACCAAGCGCTTCCCTCTTACCTTGGACTGCTGTAGTTCTCCACCTATCGGGTACTGTGGGCCTGCTTCTACCACCAAGCGCTCCCCCGTGCCGTTACAACCAAGTGCTCCTCCATCGTGGGTCTATCGCTACAACCAAGCGCTCCCCTGTGCCGCTACAACCAAGCGCACCTCTGTCGTGGGTCTGCCGCTACAACCAAGTGCTCCCCTATGCCGCTACAAAGAAGCGCACCTCTGTCGTGGGTCTGCTGCTAAAACCAAGTGCTCCCCTGTGCTGCTACAACCAAGCGCACCTCTGTCGTGGGTCTGCCGCTACAACCAAGTGCTCCCCTGTGCCGCTACAACCAAGCGCTCCCCTGTGCCGCTACAACCAAGCGCACCTCTGTCGTGGGTCTGCCGCTACAACCAAACGCTCCCCTGTGCCACTACAACCAAGCGCTCCTTTGTGTCGCTACAACCAAGCGCACCTCTGTCGTGCTATCCGTAACACATCGAGTCGTTCGATCAGCAGTCGTCAAGTATCAATCGGCTCTAGGGTTTCCGTACACAGCATGCTCGTTTCGGGAGGGTCCACTCCACGAGCTAAGAGGTCGATTCATCAACTGACATGTAGTCTGGAGTTGATGTATCCCAAGATGTACCATAGTGGTCACTGCCGAAAATATGGAGGATTCCCGTACGGTTTTCATCATCGTCGCAGCCGAATCTACTGAGGATCTCTGTACAGTCATCATCATCACAGCAGCAGTAGCAGCCAGCTCTAAGGTTCCCGCACACAGCAAGCTCGTTCGGGAGGGTCCGCTCCACGAGCCGAGAGGCTGATACATAAACTGACTCAAAGTCCAGAGTTGATGTATCCAAAAGTTCCATATCATCAACAGGAACTCAACGTCACAGACGGCGCGTCAATCGGACGCCCGGTCTGAGAGTTATTGGATTTTTCATCCGAGGGGCCCGGTTGGTTTTTGAGGCAAACCAACCCGACCGTACTCTACCTACGTCCAAAACTCAGGCGGAGTATGCCAAAAGATCCTTCTCACTTAGAGGAATCCACCAAAGTCGACGGCACGTCAATCGGATGTCCGGAGCTCAAGATATGAGCGTTTCCGCTCCGAGGGCCCGGTTGGTTTCGTGTACGAACCAACCCGGCCGAACCCAAAGTATTCCGAAACCTTGAGTGCGATATACTAAAACGACCGTCTCGATCCAAGGATCGCATCAGCGCTAACGACGCGTCGTTCGGAGGCACGTAGCTCAAGTTACGGGCAAAAGACCGAAACGGTCCGAAGACGGGGGTCTGGGCCCGGGCCGACCCGGCCCGACCCCCCCTTGGGTCGGCCGAACCGGGTCGACCCGACCCGGTTCAACCCGGCTGGACCCGGTCCAGTCCGGCCAGGGTGCGGCCTGATCGATTGGACCGGCCCGGCTCGGCTCGGCCGAGCGGCCGACTGAAGCCGCCGCGGGGCGCTGCCCCCGTGGGTTGGAAGAGCCGCGGCCCCGCGTGGGGCCGCGCTGGAGATCAGCGGACGCGGCTTCTGCCGCGTCCCGTGTGGGCGAGCCGGGGCACCGCCACCTACGGCCGCCGGAGCCTTCCACGGGCCACCGGAGTTGCTCCGGTGGTCCATTTTCCTTCCCGTCTGCGCCGGTGCTCCTCCCGGGACCTGTTCTTCTCTACTGAATCATCAAATTGCCTTTGCGGCACGTTTTGTCGTCGCCCGCCAAATCCGCACAACAACGAAGAATGGCGGAGGGTTGTTGGGCCGTGTTTGTTTGGCCCGCACCCTCTGCATTAGACGGTATGAATCGGGAGGATAAATCAACACATAAAAAAAACGTATCAAAAACAATTTTAATAATTTAAAATTGCACTTGATTCAGGTTCTTGTTTTAAAAGAAACAATCACGGGGATAATAAAAGGTATTTCCAAAATAAAATCCCTACCTCGTCAAGTCGTCGCATGCGCGTTCTTCTCGGAATTGATCCCCGTGGAAGGAGTCGATCGTCGCGTCGCGGAAGGCGTCGCGTCGTCGCGGAATACGGTGTGCGTCGACGAACTCCGAGGTTCAAGAACATATAGATTTGATTAATAATAATTAAATCCATATTGTTGTTTTAAACCACAAAGAAAACTAAAGAACCGCAATCTCTCACCGCAACGGATGATCAAATATTTTGTTGCGGATTAAGGAACGTCGCTGAAGAACATCGCGGGAGAGGAAACGTCAGCGTCGCAGCACACGACGTCGCGTCGTCGATTTCCACGGGTTCAGCATTCTTCGTCGAAGGCCAGCGTTCTTCGGGTTCTTCACGTTCTTCGTGAAAGAGGATGAAGAATTCTTGGTTTCTGTCAAATCCTCCCAATGAACATTTTTCCAGAAGTCGTGCGTTGGTCTTATTTTATTATTACGCCAACAGATTTCAAACAGGTTAAGAAACGAATGAAATTAATTCATAGAATTAATTTCAACGAATAAACCGCCCATTTAATTCAATGAAGAAAAACTTCCCAATTAATTGGTGCGTTAAGAAATTTAAGAAAACGTGTCAGTTGACTTTCATGATGACGGGTTTTCGCGGGTGCGTTACTTAGCGGAAAAGAAACGGTGGGGCTCGTGCGGGTCCCACCTCACAAATATCCTACCAAGAGGGTAGGATATTTTTGGATAGCACCCTATCCGCATCAACTCAGCTTAATCCGCTTTAAGTGGCTTCAAGTGGCTTACAAGTGGCTTAAGTGAAATAAAATAAAGTTTGTCGTACAATTATTTTATTTCTTAACTTTAAGCCCAAAAATTAAAAACCACACCCGAGAAAACGCATCTCCAGAAGAGGCGTTTCTAAGAAAATACCGGCGCTGCGATTCCATCGGTGCCCTCAGAATTCGATTCCGAGCACCGGTTAAAAAGTTATAAAAACCCGCTCATTCGTTCACTGAACGTACCCGAGCCAAACTTCGGAAATTAATTCCGGGCACACCGGGCCTCAGAATCAGGCGCCGTCAGAAACTGCGTTCTTATAAAGTTTTAGGAAAATTAAGAAAAAAATTTCCTTTAAATTTCCGGTTCTTTACACATGTTTTCCAATAACCCCAAAGGTGATTTGAAGCTCAAGAATCAATAATTCATTAACAAGGGAATCTACAAAACAAGGTAGATTCTAACACTGATGATATTTTGAAAAAAATTGTTCTTAATCAACAGAATGAGATGAAGTGTCAAGGTTCAGAGCTGAGGGAGTTGAATACTCAAATGAGCCTAATTTCCACTGTCCTCCATGAATTGGTAAGTAAGAATTCTAGAAATCTACTTTCCCAACATACTCCAAATCCAAAGGGTAATGTCAGTGCTATCACATTGAGAAGTGGGAAGCAAATTAATGATACATCTGTACTTACCATTCCACCGAGATTCACCTCAACTCTAGAAAATCCTCATTCCACACCAACTATTGAGAAACCCAAGGAGAAAGATAAATTTAAGAAAAAGATTGATGATGTTCCTCCTAAAACCCTTCAATTTCTAAATAGTGTTGTAAAAACCAAGAAGATGGTTGAAGAGGCGATCTAAAAATAAGTTTTGGACACATTCAAGTGTGTGGAGATCAACATCCCTTTACTTGAATCCATCAAGAAAATCCCAAGGTATGCCAAATTCTTAAAAGAACTTTGTACCAAGAGAAGAGGGATCAAGGGAAATGAGAGGATCAATATTGGAAGGAATGTATCATCACTCATTACACCAACTATAGAAATTCCAACAAAGTGCTAGGATCCAGGGACATTCACCATCCCATGCACCATAGGGGAGTTGCACTTTTCTGATGCTTTATGTGATTTAGGAGCTTCCATAAATGTAATTCCTCACTCTATTTTCTCTTCTTTACTGGTTGGTGATTTGAAACCGATGAGAGTAGTGGTGATGTTGGAAAATAGAGCAACGATATATCCAACGAGAGTCCTTGAGGATGTACTTGTTCAGGTAAGAGACATGATCTTTCCAGCAGATTTCTACATGGTTAACAAGGAGGATGACCAGGTAAGTTCTCATGCTCCCATTATCTTAGGTAGAACCTTACTCAAAACTGAAAAAACTATCATAAATATCAATGAGGGTACACTTTCCATGGAATTTGGAGATGAAGTTGTGATATTTAATTTTATAGACTCCATGAAGTACCCCTCAAAGGACCATTCTTCATTTGTTATCTCCCATTTTGAACCACCAAATAAAAACCCCATGGAATTTTATTGTTCTATTCTTAGGGAGATTATAAGTATTGGTTATAGTTTAATGTCTAAGAGTACTTCCACACCTGTTTCTAATGCACAATACTCTCTTATATTTGATTTTTAAATGGATTCATATTCTGTTTTTGATCATGTGAACTCTAATTATGACATGGCTGTTGAGTATGCTGATGGATTTGATGCTTTATTCTCTAATTTTGATGATGTATATTCCGATACTAATGTTCATTGTGCACATATTTTAGTTCCATCAATTTCTCTATTGATACATCACCCCCTACATTGGAACTCAAGACATTACCACCAAATCTCAAACACTCATACTTGTTGAGTGGTGATAAATTACCTGTTATCATTGCTAAAAATATCCCGTTTGAACATGAAGAAAAACTTTTGAATCTTTTGAGGGAGAATATTAAGGCAATCAGGTGGACCTTGGCTGACATATCAGGTATTAGCCCCTCCATTTGCATGCATAGGATTTTTTTGGAGGATGGGGATAAACTAGTGAGGAAGCCACTAAATAGACTCAATCCAACACTTTTGGAGGTTGTTAAAAATGAGGTTGAAAAATTTCTCATGGCAGGTATAATTTACCCCATTTTAGATTCTTAGTGGGTGAGTCCTATTCAGGTTGTGCCTAAGAAAAGTGATGTTACTATTGTTAAAAATGAGAAAGATGAGTTAGTGCTAATGAGGGTGCCAAACAATTGGAGCATGTGTATTGATTATAGGAAACTAAATCAGTCCACTCGCAAGGATCATTTCCCCCTCCCATTTATTGATCAAATGCTTGAGAGACGACCTAGGAAGACACATTATTGTTTCTTGGATAGATTTTCTGGATATTTTTTAGGTTCCTATTGATCCAGAGGATCAAGATAAGACAACATTCACTTGTCCATTTGGTACGTTTTCCTACTGAAGGATGCCATTTAGACTTTTCTAATCCCTCGGTACCTTCTGGAGATGCACGGTGAGTATTTTTTCTGATTTTATTGAGACCTTCATGGAGGTATTTATGGATGATTTTACAATGTATGGATCCTTATTTGATGAATGTATAAGTAGTTTGGGAAAGGTGTTGAATCGTTGTATTGAGAAGAATATGGTCTTGAACTTTAAAAAGTGTCATTTCATGGTAGAGCATGGAATTGTCTTAGAGAATGTGTTGTCAAAATATGGAATAGAGGTTGGTAGATCTAAGGTAGAAATTATTTCATCCTTACCATATCCTTCATGTGTGCATGATGTTAGATCATTCCTAGGGCATACAATATTTTATCAGGGCTTCATCAAGGATTTTAGTAAGATTTCTCTTCCTATATCACAATTACATCAAAAGGTTTCTAATTTTGTGTTTGATGATTCATACATAGTAGCATTTTATGAGCTAAATAAGTGTCTAACCACTCCACTGATCATACATCCCCCACAATGGGACATTCCTTTTGAGCTTATGTGTGATGCATTCAACTTCGCGGTTGGAGTTGTCTTATCTCAGAGGGTGGAGGGACATTCACATGTGATTTCCTATGCATCGAGGACACTAGATTCAGTCCAATAAAACTATACAACCATAGAAAAGGAGTTTCTTTCTATCATATTCGCTTTAGATAAATTCCATTTATATTTATTGGGCTCTAAAGTAGTTTTTTTCTAACCATGTACCTCTGAGGTACCTATTGAAGAAGCTAGATGCAAATCCCATACTTATTCAATTGATGCTCCTTCTTTGGGAATTTGATATTTAGATAAAGTACAAGAAGGGGTCAGAAAACCTAGTGGTGGACCACTTGAGTAGGCTCACTCACACACTAGAGGATGACACATTGGACTAGGTACCACTTCAGGACACTTTCCCCGATGAGCATCTTTATTCCATCTCAGGTACGCATCCTTGGTATGCTGATTTAGTAAACTACCCTGTGGCCTTTGAAATTTATACATTTTTAAAGAAACATCAAGTCTAAAAATTAATGACTGAGTCTAGATTTTATGGATGGGATGATCCCTACTCATGGCACATGTGTAGTGACCAAGTTATTAAGAGGTGTGTTCCTGACCATGAGTTTGAGTCTGTTCAGCAAATCTGTCTTACACTTGCTTATGGTGGACACTTTGGATCCCAACAGACAGCTAACAATGTTTTGGACGTTGGATTATATTGGCCTAGTTTATTCCATGATGCTCATATGTTTTGTAAGTCATGCTCATGTTGCCAACACACTGGTAATATTTCTAGGAGACACAAGATTCCCCAACAACCCATATTATTCTGTGAGATTTTTGATTTATGGGGCATTGATTTTATGGGTCCTTTTCCTAGTTCATTTGGTTTCCTATATATTTTGGTTTTCGTTGATTATGTGAGAAAATGGGTGGAGTCTAAGGTCACCAGGACTGATGATTCTCATGTTGTTGTATATTTTTTCAAAGCACATATTTTTTGTAGGTTTTGAGTACCGAAGGCCATCATCAATGACGAAGGGACACACTTCTGCAATCGTAATTTGGCTTCCCTCATTCGAAAGTATGGGGTGACACACAAAACATCAACACCATACCACCCCCAAAAAATGGCCATGCTGAGGTTTTAAATAGGGAGTTGATTTTTTTGTAGAAAACCGTGCAGCCAAATAGGAAGGATTGGAGCGGGTGCTTAGATGATGCATTGTGGGCTTAGTGGATAGCATACAAAACACCCATCGGTATATCCCCATTTCAGATTGTTTTTGAGAAATTATGTAATCTCCCCATGGAAGTTGAGCATCAAGCTTATTGGGCTATAAAGAAATGCAACAAGGATTTGGCCCAAGCTAGAATTCAAAGGAAGATGAAAATTCAAGTGCTTATAGAGATACAATTGTCTTAATATGAGAACTCAAGGCTCTACAAGGAAAGATAAAAAAATCTCATGATAGAATGATCCAACAAAGGGAGTTTCATATTGGAGTGAATGTCCTTATTGATAGTTCACGACTAAAGCTGATGCCTGGTAAGTTGCATTCCAGATGGTTAGGTCCTTATGTTATGACTAATGTTTTTCCTTATGGCGCAGTGGAGATCACACATGAGGACACATGAAAAAGATTTACAGTCAATAGGCAACACTTGAAGAAATACATTGAGTTAATTTCTAGAGATGCACTGGATTTCATCACACTGCATGACCTCATCACCACTTAAAGATATCAGGCTATTCTTAACCCTTTCACTTTTATATTATTTTTCCTATTTAAAATTATTCTTTTCATGTGCACATATAATCTCATAGGTTCAAATTGAAGACAATGCAATATTTTAAGTATGGGGTAGGGGATAACATTATGGGGTAGATATTTAGGATTTTCATTTGTGTGTTTTGTGTGTATATTCTATTAAGTTTTTCATTAAAATTAAAAAAAAGCAAAAAAAATAAAATATATATATATATATCATGTAACTTTCTCATGTGGAACATATAGAAAATGTATGTTTTCAAAATTCATTGGTTGAATGATAAGAATTAGTAATATTTTATCATCAATGGTTGACTTTTATAAAAAATTGAAGTCATCAATGATATGAATGGTTGTGTCATTATAAAACCTTTTAGATTCTGACACCATTATTTGTGATATTTGTTTATGGTAAATTATGTCATTAATTTCTCCACACATTTTTTTCACACAATCATGACTTGTGAGTTTCTCTTACCTAATTGAATATATATTTAGGGTAAGTAATCCTTTTCATCTTATAACATGGTCTTTCCATATGTTCGTTTCTCTTTCGATTGTTTCCATCACTGTACCAGATTGACCTATGTGTGTGGTCCTAATATCTGACTATTGTATGCACTCTAAAAAAAATCAAAACAAAAAATCAAAAAAATCAAAAAAAAACAGTCAATAAATAGGGGAGTGAATAAATGTACAACATGTGGGGATATTTAAGTTCGGAGCTCATGGTTTGACTTATGGGAATGATTAAATGAGTGGGTTTTAGAATTTGATTGCAAATGATGTTGAAAAGGTTTGGTGGAATATCATCAGATAAGAAGAAATGTTTTTACTGACCTTAATATACTAGATAAAGGGTGGAGTGACAAGCTTGGAATAGTTGGCACACACACATGTGGAGAATTAGTGGCATGATAGACCCATGACTTGTTTCGCTATGATTGGTGTTATGAATCTCATTGGATTTTTTTAACACAATTTAAGAGAAAATGAATTTAAAATTTATTGATATTGACTCTTTATTTTATTCTTACATTGCCTATATTTTCACAGTGGATTGAGAAATATGAATATGCATATCTTGTCACAATTTTTTCAAATACATGATATGAGGTTTTTCCCAGGAGTGCAAAAGGGTAAGTGTGGGGGAGTTGATAAAACAAAATTTTATTGAATATTTTATAGATAATAAATGATAAAATTTTCTCACATTGTGTTAAATATGTTTATTTATAAAATATTTAGGATTAGATCATTCATTTGAAAATTTAATGGAAATTCCAGTTTTACCCTTTATATTGCACTGTAGTATTTCAAAGATAAATATTTTAATATTTTTTATTTGAACTTAAAATTTTGTAAATATGTTCCTGACTTAATGGGATATAACATTTGTTCAAGACATTGGATCTAAATCGGGCATTTAGTTTGACTAAATGGACCATGAAGGAAAAGGTGGGTTGGACTCGATAGTTTGGACATTGGTTCTATATTTGGGCCATAAATTATTCATCCGAGCTTGGATTGGGCCTAAATTTTGAGACGAGATCTCTAACCCAATTTGGAAAAAATCATTCTTCTTTAATAATATCCGGTTCACGCATTTTGGAGGTAAAATGGGTGGTGATAGTTGTATTAAAATACTTGTCTGAGATTCCCCATTCACACTTGAAACCTCTTTAAATCTAGCATCCCCTCCACTCTATAAATTAATGTTTTTCTCATTTAGAGGGGTTGGGACGTGCATTAGGAAGTTGAGGGCAGATAATAAGAGTTTCAACTCTAATTATCCAAGCAATTCAATAAGGGTATCTCTTGAAGCAAGGATCCCTTCGTCGAAGCCCTCTTATTCTTCTTCCTCATGTTGTAATGTTTGTGTTTTCATAATAAACTTCTTTGTTCTTCTTTTATTTATTCTCTTTTCTTCTGTTATTTTCAATTTTATTCTTCTCTAAATATTTCGATTTGGGTTGGAATTCAAGAGTGGAGATGAGATTGGGTTCTACCCTTTCAATCATTTTCTCATAGATAACGTCTCCACGATGACCACACCACTCATGGAAGAGTAGTTCTCTTAGTGATTGATCTATCTTCTACTCTCTTAATTTAATTATTTTGAATCATTGATATACTATAACTCACTTAATATTATCCAAGAATTGAGTTTTTAAATTATAATAATCTAAGAATGCAATTTAGAAATTAACACAAAAACACACGAGGTTGAGTATTGTGTAAAATGTGTGAGTGAAAACTTAATCGGTAAAACAAGACCACACAGGATAAATTTGTAGAGTTTAAATATAATCCCTAATATCAATTCATCTTGATTTTATAGAATGGACATGTGCCTTAATTTACCACTGACCATAATCTATCCTTAGAACATCAATCAAAGAAGGGTGCTGTAATTGCATGTTTTGAAGATAGCCTTGGGTTTAATTCACTTCATATTTGTGGTAAAGTTAATTATTGTAGGGTTTAGGGGATAAAAAATTAGGGGATTATAATTAAGTGGATATTAATTTAATTGATAATGATTAATAAGTAAAGGAAGTGGTAGATTTATATCAGATATGTCTTTTAAATATTGTCTAAAAAACATCTTATTGTGGTGTCTTTAAAATCAAAATTTATTTCAAAAATAAAAGCACAAAAATATTATACAATCTTCTTCAAGAAAAATTCTTCTAGTTTTATGAATAGTAAAAAACCCCCACATCCTTTAAAGTAGTGTTATTATTCCATTTTATGTTATTTCTAAAATACCTTTAATAAGTTGTCAAATTTACTTCCTCTTTTGAGAGACGACCTTGGTCAGCCACTCTACTGCACCTAAGTACCCAAAAAAATCACTAATCATTTGAGGGCGCCACGACAACCCCTTTCAAAAAATTTCATATAATTTAAAATTGAAAATAAATACAATAATTAAATTAAAATATAATTCATTTCACCATCAATTATATATTATTATTAAATATAAAATTCATTTGAGGCTATAAGACATCCAAAAAATATTTCTTTTTACTTTTTTAAAGTCATTTATTTTAATTTTATACTCATTACAAAAGAACTATAATGATGCTTCATAAGAATTTAAGATAATTATATCATTAATAAATTTTAAAAATAAATTTCCATCATAAAAATAATATCATTATGCTCAATTTCACCTTTAATAATCATTTAAAAATTATTTTTATCCCTATGAGAAAATATAATAGAAATTGAAATAAAAGAGTGTGACCTTTTGTATTTTTCTTTACATAAAATATTATAAGACATTTTGAAAGAAAAATGTCACAAAATTTGAATAACTTAAAATATTGTATGATTATTCACAAAAAATAACTAATCCAATAGATGAAATGGAAGTTTTAGGTTCAATTTTAGTTCTTATCATATTATTTTTAACCTTAATTATCTGATTTACCCATACTAAAGTGAGAAATATTTACTATAGTTACTATTCATGTTGACAAAAAATAAAAGGGGATTATTTAACAAATTTGAAACTCATGATTACAAAATGGGATCTATTTTATAAAATTCAATTCAAATAATTGGAATAATTTAATGTAAAATTAAACTTGCAGAACATGATGAAAAATCTGTTATTCAGAAATATGCATTTATTAGTATAAAAATGTTTTTATACCAAATTCAAGTATAGTGTTGATTAAAATTAAATTTATTGAATTAGTTTTTATAAAAATAAACTAATTAAATTATATAAATAATATAAAATATAATTATAATTTTTAACACACGAAACTAAAGAAAAATTTACAATATAAATCAATATTTTCTACAATTTAATAAAAAAACTGTTCAGAAAATTCTCAATAATTTATCTAAATAAGTATTTAATATGAAATTTAAAAAATTATGTTTATTTTTTGAAATTATAATTCTATAAATTTTAAATAAATTTTTTAAATAAAACAATATAATGTAATAAAACATAATTTGGATAGAAATAAATAATTTTTCTTTTTACTAACTAAATGAACTAAGATTCATATAATGAATAAAAATATATAAAATATAATTAATGGATTTAAATAACATATAAAAATTATATATCTTTATATTACCTTAGTTGTTAAATTTACATCCCTTTGGAAATTCTTCCACCGCAATCTAATATCACACATGATAGAAAAGTTTCAAAAAAAATTCAAAATCAGTTCCATGGAGTGGAAGATAAAAAATACAGACATGAAAGAAAAACCTATTTAATATTTAAAAATAACTTTTTTGAAAACACATATTTTGAAAATAAATACTATAAATTCATTTTGAAAATAGTTAAAGGTAAATATGAAGTTCATTTGGAGTAACACATAACTAGGTCTCCAAATATGAGAAAATTAGTGGGGAGTAAAAATATTGACATCAAGAAAAAATGCATGGTAAAAAAATGGAGAGTGGTAGAGAAAAATGA
The DNA here is from genome assembly GCA_963277665.1 of Viscum album. Classification (NCBI taxonomy): domain Eukaryota; kingdom Viridiplantae; phylum Streptophyta; class Magnoliopsida; order Santalales; family Viscaceae; genus Viscum; species Viscum album. Next base: position 1,935,070,121 of record OY728152.1, read on the forward strand.
TCACAATTAAATGAATTATCAAGATAACATCAATGAACACAAACCCATTAAACAATGAAGTGTGAAAAAACCGTTGATTCATCATAAATGAAGGTAATTGGATAGCATTTTTATTTCAATATCATTTTCTGAAAGTTGAGGAATTAAATTAACCTATTGAATAAATATGAATGGAAATATATATAATGAAAAAATATAATTTCTTCCTTTAATCAATTTCCACCACAATCATATCTTTTTCTTCAAACGATGAGAGTTTAAGAAGACTTTTTCTTCCCTGAAGCACTAAAATCAAATTTTAATGAATCACATAATACTAAAAAGGATAATGATATCATCCTTTTATCTTTTAATATTATAACAAACTAATATGGTGAGTATAATTTAATAAAATAATGGAAATTTATAAAACTTCATAAGATTAAATAATAAATTAATCAAAAAAATTCAATAATAACACCAAAATTTCAAATTAAATCATTTCATAAATAATTAACCTTATATCCTAATTAACATCACTAACCTAATTATTAAATATAGTTTTATCCTCAAAGGTTATCTCATAACATTCAACTTTTGTCCCAAAAAATGAAATAGTATTTTTTTCAAATAATCCTTCATGTTAAACCAAAGGATTAAATATTCATCAACCTAATAAAACATATCCTAAAATATCATTAATCGCCTAAAAATATCATCACCTAAAACCTAAAATGGGATGTCTATGCCTTTTAACTTATGATTAACCTTTAATGTATAAAATAATTATGGTATTAATATCTCTTAAGTTAACATCAAATAAAAATATCATAGTCTCCAAATTTATTTAAACCATTCTATGATGCCAATTATAATAACCCCAATTCCACAATCCCTGATCTTTTGTTAAAAATATAAAAATTATATTTCTTGTTTTAATATCGATAAATGTGACCAAACTGAAACCATAAAAATCTAATAACATCAATAAGAAATATTAGATCACTTACATACCCAAGGACCTCTGATGTTTATATTTTTATAGAATTAGGACAAGATCTTACATAAGAACTTGGATATATAAACAAATGATTTATAAAAATATACATCATCACTAAATGACTTATTCAAAAACAGTATCCTTCTTAGAGATAACATACTTAAAATGATTCTTCACAACAAGGGTAAAATGATAAATAAGAATAGTGATATAAAAATTTGGTAAGGAAAAACACAAAGTTTAAAAATTCAATGTCATTAGAAATCATAATACGAGAATAAGGGTTGGATGAAATAATCAATGTTCATGAGCATACTAAATTATAATTCATAAACATAAAAACATAGATCATAAATCATGAAAAAAGGCATGGAGCATTGATATAATACAATGATCATATAATTCAACAATCAAGATCCATGTGCAAGAAATCCTTGTGGAGAGGATACAATAGGACATGATGAATGAATAAAGATAACATGTTGGTGATTTGGAACATATTTTTTATATCACTTGTATAATCAAACCTACAAATGGAATAACCTACAAGGTAAATTCTAATAATCTCTCATGAGAAAATTATAATGGGTAACTCTTTATCTTTACCCAATTCATTATAGATCTATATTAAGCTCACTAGTAATCATAAATAATGTACATGTAATATTACATAATCATAACACATGAAATCCTTCATTTTTCAACATAACAGTAACCATTATTATTTTGAAGCCTGATATTCCCATGGATAAGAAATGAGTTCCATTAAAATCTATTTTAAACAATCATAATACATTTAGTGAAATAATTAGAACATTATTATTATAACATATCCATATTTGAGTATAAGTAAAATCAAGGGATGCTGTCATTGATGAATATAAATACCCTAAAAATATCATTTATAACATTTTTGAAGAAAATTCCCCTTTGACTTTGAAAATCACTTTTAATAATTAAATATTTCACGAATATTAGGAAAACCATTTTATTTGAAAACATCAATGGAAACCTTTAGAGGTAGCTTCATGGAATTTAGAAGTTATAACAATGGTAAGTTCTATTTATTCTATAATTGTTAAATCAAATATTTTGTTCACACATTTAGTAAAAAGAACATTGCTCAGAAAATGATAAGAATATTCTTTTTAAACCTTTTTGTACAAATTCAAACATTGATAATAATAACATTAAATAATAAATGAATTACTGTAAAATAAATTATTGAAAAAATATTATAAAAAATGATATGGAAGAAAAAGTTTTTTTATAAAAAGAAGATAAATAAGGTCATATTTTCTTAAAAATATATGAACCATTTTGAGTACCAAATAGAGAAAAATAGTACTTAAACCTAAAAATTTCATAAATATCCTAAGGATAAGAAAAATGAAATGGTTTTATCAAATAAACATCATATACTTTCTCATTAGAGATTCAATCATAAATAATATCGATTAAAAATGGGTTTGAAACATAAAACCCTTTCCACTTTCCTATCATTTGCAACATATTCCCCATGAAATAATAAATTCAAATGAATAATTAAATATCATTAAAATAAGGAGATTCATGATATAACTTGTCAAACATATAGTATATAAACATAAAAAAAGTGGAAATACAATATAAAACAATTTCAGGTCATTACACACATAATCATTGCATAATATAATAAATGAAGAATAAATATAACCCATTGAAAAGAAAATGAGTTTTGAAACCTCGTACCACTTTGGTAGAATTAAAATCAAAACACCATGGATGAATTAATATGAATTGTAACTCAAAATTCCATGAATTATTAATTATATAACATATAAAATGGAAAAAATATACAATGTATAAAATAAATTAGGTGAAAAACATTAAAAATGACACAATGAAGGAAAATTGAGATAAAATCCCTTACGATGACTCTAAACTCATTATCTTTATCCTTTAACATATGTATAAGAAACTTATATATGTAATTTTATTTCCTAATAAAATTTTCTAATTTTAAAATCTTATCATTAAATTATTGATTTATTTTATTTTATGAACATATTTAATTACTTATAGGATTTTCCCATGTCATGTGTTTTGAGGATGTTCGGTTCGTAACTTCAAAATGAATTCTAAATGTTGAAAATTTAAAAATGGATCTTTGTTCCATAATATTCATAATAATAATATTTAAAAAACTATATTTTTTTAAATGAATTATTCTTTTTAAATAAACCTCAAATTATTCTTAGGAAAAATGAATTATGTTACAATCGTGGAGGTGGTTGGTCATACATACACATGAGTATCCTCTTACTTTTTTCAAAGAGCATGGGGGAATGAAGGTAAGGATAATGTTTTATTTAAATAAGTATTATTATATAATAAATTTGATATTATATCCTTAAATTATTCATATATATTAGCCATATCATGTAGTGATAAAAAATTAATCACATCAGTTTGTGGTGGTGGTTTTCCAAGTACAAATGAACAAAATTATAATTTTTCAAAAAATGTAAGGGTAATAAAATAGATGTTATATTATCTTTAAAAATTATAATTATGTCATGAATATAATATATATTCATTAAATTCATCATTATGACCAATAATGCGATACAATAATAGAAAAAGAATCGCATTGTTTTGCGAGGTGATAATCCGTTGTACACACGAATGATGGTTTCATTTTCCATTTGCTGGGAGATGAGATGGATATAGGTTGTTGTACTAAAAAAATAAAATCTAAATATTTTTGATATATTTACGTTATTATTTCATCATGTTTTAAAAATATTTGAAGGTGGTAGAAGATGAAATAAAACTAATGATTTGGTTAAAAGTTATAACTATTATTCGGAAAACCTCATTTTCTTTACACATTTACCACCCTAATGATATGATTATTCATAAAATATTTCATCTAGTATGTGGTTAGGTATGTTAGGTATGGATTTGTATAGGTATTTAATGAAAAAATGGCTCTTAAACATGGATAAGATAGGGGAGGAGGTTCCTTTTTATAATTGGGTGTGGGAACTTCTGAAAATACATGAAATATTATAATATAATATATTCCAAACTCATGTAACATGGTTAAAAACGAAATGTATTCAAATAAAAATTTTATATGGTTTTAATATAATCATCCAATCAAATTTTCAGTAGTTTAGATATAACATTATCTTCTGGATTAACCCTTCTGTTAATTAATTTTAACTGTAACTATGGTCACAACTGTTTCAAAATAAAAGGGATATAAATTCACTAATAAGTATACAATTCATTAAAAAATGGAAAAGGGAATATATTTTAGAAAATTTCTCATTATACTTTTCTTATTTCATTATTTTTGAATTTTTAAATAATTTAATAAAATATATTTAACATTAAATACTATTAAAGTCATTTTATGAAATATTCATATAATTTGATTTTAAAAATAAAATTATAATGACATAATTCGAATAGAATCCATTACACCATAAATAATATATTTTAATAACTATAAAAATCAATTTACACCATAATTCTACCAAAAAAATATTAATTTTTATGTTTTTAAAATCATTTACTTTAATTTTTCACTATATTCACAATCATTATGTCAGTGTTGCATAAGAAATTATGGTAATTATTTCATCACTAAAATATAAAAAATTCACATAATAAAAAATTTTCATTATCCTAAAAATAACCTTTATTATTTCTTTAAAAATTATTTTTATCCTTGTGTACATAAAATATTTTTTTAACAAAGTGTGATATTTTTTTATTTTTCCTTACATAAAAGAATATATATGTCATTTCAAAATAAAAATGGATCAAAAATTTTATAACATAGAATATTAGATCATTATGGAATAACACCACCCATCCAATATATTAAAATAACTTTTTAGGGTCATTTTTAATCATGATCATATTATTTTTAACCTTAATTACCTGATTTACCCTCACCGATTTGACAATATTTACTATGGTTACTATTCATAATGAAAAAAATAAAATGTAATTATTTAAAATTTTAAATCCCATATTTAAAATATGAGATCCATTTTATCAAAATAAATTCATAGAAGAGGTATAATTTAATTTAAAATTAAACCCGCAAATCGTGATGAAAAACAGTTGTTTACCGTTTATGAATAAAAATGTTTTTATACCAAATTCAAGTATAATGTTGATTAAAATAAAACTTTAAATTATTTTTAATAAAACTATACTAATTAAAATTTTAAAATAATTTAAAATAGAATTTTACTTTGTAAATACCTGAAATTAAAAGACTGTTTTCAATAAAAATCACTACTCATTTACTATTCATTGAAAAATCAAACATTTAAGATTATTATAATAAGAAACATCCTAAAATAATTATAAAATTTTAATTTCAAAAATTATTTTCATTAATTCAAATACAAATTAAATAATTTTGAAATCAATATTTTAAATAAAAATGAATAATGCATGAAAACTAGATTTGGTTAGAAATAAAGCCTTTACATTTGTCTGAAAAAATTACTTAATATTATTATAAAGGATGAAAATCTATGATATTTAATTAATTAATATTAATATGATATAAAAATGATTTATCTTAACTTACCTAGCTTGTTAAACTTTCATAAAATTTTCAGAAATTACTTCATTTAAATAGATTCAGTTCTTCTTGTATAACCGTTAAGAAGTGTTTACCATTGATTCCTTCATTGATGTTCTTAGGATTTAACTAAGATAATAAGAGTTGATGTTTAAAAATAATTCTAAAATATTACTTATTTTGAGATACTTTATCAATATAACCAAAAAAATTCAAATTATAGGCTCTATGTATCCTAATGATTCTTTGAATTGAATTACATTTTTAATCCATGACTTATTAAAGGTTAGGTTAGCCATATTAGTCTCTTATAGTTGATTAATCATGTAAATCAGAAATATATTATGTAGTCTTATAGGTATTATTAATATTCATATTTTAAATTTCATCTTCATGGCCATCAATAGAAGGTTTTGGTTCATGTGGATTTGTCTCATCAAAAGTTACATGAATGTATTCTGTAACACCTCTTCCAGGGATCCACACAACGGTGCCTTGAGATAGTTCTTTAAATGACCTTAGGAATGCCTACCCATACCCTAGATACTGCTGACTAGTAGTGAGGGTGTGATAAGTTAATCATGGGGAGACTATACCTTTTTTTTCGGAGTAAACACCAGTAGAAATGATAAACAATTGCGAAAGCATAAATAACCATAGAGAGTACCAATATATCAACATAAATAAATCAGGAAATAAAATATATAACTAAGTAAAAAACATGCAATACTAACATAAGTTTCAAGTGTATAAAATGAAAACTAAAAATAAAGACCCCAATAACTCCCATGCAGATCCCGAACCACGTTCGATTCCCTCATCCAATCTCCAAACCTAAATCAGCCATCTATCCCTGGGATTTTGCCCTTAACCAGTCCTAAAACAATGAAGTCTATTCAAGTACTGATTAGGCATCCCGAGTAGGGTGTGAGTAAAACACCATAGGCCACCTTCAATAACATCTAAAACAATATCCAGTCAGAAAATAGAGTATAAAGTTATATAAATAAATAAGTACAATGCATAAATAAAAAATTATCACATTATCATCTACTATTTATTTAACCAAATAAACTCCAGGGTTCCCAAGGATATCCATACCTCAACACTAACTTCTTCTCATGCTAGAGACAAAAGTGTTCTCTGGTAATATAATATCTTAATACCTGCTTCGACTCATGTTGGAGCCCAAAGTGTTCAAATTTTATATCATATCTCAATATCTATTTTGACTCATGAAAGCATGTGAAGTATTTTCAACCGAGTTCATATCTCTAAGTACTTTTATTTCCATTCTCCAATTCACACTTAATTTCCCACAACAATAGTATTAAAATTCATATATAATATGACCATGTTTCCATTCTTACATCTCAATAAAATGACTATGTTACCATTATTTTACTCCTAAGTATAATATTCATGTTAACATGTATACCAATAAATTAAATGAACATGTTCCCATTCATTTACTCAAAAGTGAATGACCATGCCTCCCTTCATACTTGTTAGATTTAAAATACCATGTTCCCATTCTTTTATAGATAATTAATTTATCAATGAATTATTCATCATCAATTACATTACTAATTCATCAATTAGTTTATCACACAATTACCATTAATGAATTCCCTAATTAATTAAGTATGTTAAAGACATTAATTAATTCATCAATTGATTATTTCAAGTTAATAACCCAAATTTCCCACAATAAATCTACCATTAATTATCTTGACACATATATCTTCGTATTTCATAATTAATTTATCAATTAATTATCGTAAACTAATTATCTCAACATCTCATAATTAATCCCCTGATTATTTATCTAAACCGCATATCCCTAAATCTCATAACTAATCCTCAAATTAATTAACTAAATGGGAAGCCCCTAAACCAGATAATTAATTCCCCAATTAATCATCAAAATAGATAGCCCCTAAATCCCCTGATTAACCCCCAATTAATCATAAATTTCAATAATAAACCAATTAATCAATTGTCCACAGTAACTAAATCAATTTGGGGATTGAATTTCTAAATAATGATATAAATACTAAAACATGAATATAAATATTAGAACCATAAATATGGGAATTGAATATTAAACCACCAACCTCAAACCATTCAAGAATTACCATCCAATGGAAATCTTCAAAAATTGGGCAACACAACGATGTATATTTAGATCTGGATGTCAAACCCCAAACAAAGACTTACAAACAAAAATTTATTTAATTATAGATCTAGATCCATAATCCTAGATCTATATTCCTAAAATATAGATCTATATCTATAAAAATATGGAATAACTTCAACCAATAGAATTAACGAACAAGGGAGGTTGAACTGGATAACAATGAGATTGGATCCACTTGTAAGGGGAGGTGAAAATCTTAAATCCGGGATTGAGATAATGAAGAAAGAATGTTAGGAAGGATTAGAATTCATCCAGAGAGCTCAGAAAATATGAAAGGAGATATAAGGTTGAGGGGGGGGGGTTGATATAGGTTAGTCATGGGGGTTTGGGGAAATTTTAAAATAATTTTCAGGATAATTTAAGTCCTGCACACAGTTTCCTATGCAATGGCTCACATTTTTCCTTAAATGTGCACCAACCATGCCCTAGTTATTTTTATGGTGCATGGTTTTTCTTTTTAAGGCGCACAATTTTAAAAACCATTCACCAACAATGTGAACCCTCATTGTCTTGGGCTGTATGGTTTCCTAGGTTGGGTGCATGGTTTTCTCTAATCCTGTGCCAACCATGCACAACCCATTTTCTTCCATTTTTCTTAATTTTCACCCAAACACACCCTAAGTTATATCCCAATCTAAAGTTACTTAAATAAAAAAATGTACTTGAATTCAAGGTCAAGTCAATCCAAAAAAGTTAGGTATCTTACATATTCTTACAAAACCATGGAAATTTTATTAATGAAAAGATATGATTCAATTCATGTTTATTATCCTAATAAAATTCATTCATAAATCATATTAGAAAAATTAACCAAATTATATTTTGTTTTGGGAATAAATACTTTACATCCTGAAATTTTTATTTGATTTTACTATGCTTTTATACCATTTATAATTAATAAATGGACTTCTTTAAAGTTGTCTTATAAAAAGTCTATTGATTATATAAAAAAGATATATTTATATCTTTTTATTAAAAATAAATAGGTATATCATATTAACTAGCAGGAAAAGAAAATTTCTTGAAGGGTCCAGTTTCTCTTTTCAAAACCACTATTTTCTTAAGATATTCCAATGGTAGATAAGATGTGTCTATATCCATTTTGTGAAAAAAAGTTATCAATTTATTGATTCTAAAATTCAAAACAATGACCACTTCTTATTATTTAAATGGTAATCTTATTAAGATTCAATAAATATTTTTCATATTTGTCAAAAAAATATCAACATTCACTTCTGTGAGATAAGAAAAATACATTTGTGAATATTAGATAGTAATCCACAATCACATATGTATGATTTCTTCCACCTAGAATATAAATTCTAGTGGTTGAGAGGTAGACACCACTTTCTTTACATCGAATCAAATTTTATACTTAATTCCCATTTATCAAGGTTTACACACTTTAATTTCCTATTTTCATATTCCATAACCATGATTCCTTATGAAAGGCACTAAAAAAGAATTTGTTTGAGAAAATAAATATTTTAAATCATCAACATGGACATTTTCATTTGTTAAAGAAGTGAAATCCAACTCATTATTAGAATTATAAATACTATAGTCATTATTCTAATATTCTAAATGAAAATTATCATCACAAAAATAATATATAATTATTATATTATATTTTAAACAATAAAAAAATATAACTTGTAAATAAGAATTATTTTAGAGTACCTAATTTAACTGAAATCAATTAGTTTGAAATTTTAATTTTCCCCAAAAGTGACATGTCCACCATCCATATTCATCATGATATTGAATATTGAGTAGTCTCCAGTAAGATGTCTGTAACATCTAATTTGTACATAACAAATAATTTAACCATACCTCCTTAATCAATTTACTTAAAAAATTATATAAATAATAATTTTTATACCCAAAATTTATTAGGTCCTTACAGGTTAAAAATTAATTATTTTTGAATACAGATATGTCTTATCAAATTTTTAATAGGTATATTAACACATTTTAATCAATTTCAAAAAATAGGAATTTTTTTTGATCCAAAAAGGGCTCCCCTTATCAGGAAATTTTCACTATATTACATACTAATGATTCATTAATAAAAATTGAACCATGGATAAAATAATTTTTATATATATTATATTTATATCCTGGTATATATCTAAAGCCCATTCCCAAAATAGGTATTGTATGACAACCTGATATCATATTATGATTTTCAATTGTATGATTAAATCCATCAAATTCATTTTTAGGATTCTTATTTTCTAATCTCAACTCATTATTCTATTTTTGTGTGTTTTCATTTTTATATTTTTCAAATTTATGATCACTTGTATGAATTAATAGATAAGGTATGAAAATTTTTCATATTCTTATTTTTTATAATGTTCATTTATGGTATCCTCAAGAATAATAATGTACTCAAATAGTTATTCATTATAAATTTATTATTCACCATGAGAATTATATTATGAAGGAATAGAGTAAATAACTATTTCCTCATATATAGTGGCTATAAAACAGAAATCATCTTTTCTCATAAATCATTCATGGAATAGTTTGAAACACTATAGATATATTCTGAAGAACTCTAGGTTTACATCATTTAATTCTTGGATTTACTCTCTCAATAATAATACTTATTTTTGTACTTCATATTTTTAAAATTATCCCTTATGTTTCCTTTTATATTACACTCAAACCCTGCTATCTCTCTATATGAGTTAAATCTCTTCTAATTTCAGTTTTTTCCATACTTTCATCTATAAGTTGACATTTTGAAAATATTTTTTAATTCAGTAAACTTTTATGAATCTTTTGGACAGGTGATCCATCCCCACATTATTTTTACAGTCTAATTCACTTCCACATGAATCATCATTGACTACTTCCTTTTATTTTGACTCAGATGCTTTGAATGTTATAGATATATTTCACAGAACTATATCATTATTATTATATTTGTGTTCCTCTTAATACATCATCAGATTTATAATCAGTTCTTTGATTGTATACATGGTCATTTCATATGATTCTTGAATTTAGAAAAATTTACTTCTCCATCCATCAAGTAGATATATAAAAATATTTAGCACTTTGTATTTGTCATTTATAATATATTTATGTGAAATTAGGGTGTTTATGATTTTATTAAAACTAAGAAACATTTCACAGATAGTTTAATTGGGTTTTATTTTGAATGTATCTTACTTAATAGTATATATATTTAAGAATATATTTTTAACATTAGACATTCCATCTTGTGAAAAAACATGAGTTTACATGATTTAATAATATTTAACACATCTAGATATTATTAATATTTAATCTACACCTAAGGAATAATACAAATAATTGAATAAATTATAATTATAATCATTACCAACCTTTATTTTCATCACTCAATTCTTATCTGACATTATTTATTTTTTCATATTTATCTTATATAGTAGTATGAATGTATAAACACATTCTCTTATGATGTATTTCCATTTTTATTTTCTATTGATAATTTTTCCCCATTAATGTGGGGAGGTATATTAATATAAGTTCCTATAGACTTATAAGATTCCATAATTAATAAATACACAAATAACAAAAAATAAGATCGTTTTCAAAGTTTATGATCAAATTTTATAGAAAATAAAGATAGTATATAATTTAAAAAATATTGAAAACAACTTTCTCTGATACCAAATGTGGGTTATATAGAGTACTTAAGAGGGGGGGGGGGGGTGAATTGACAGTCAATTTTTTTTAATTTCAAAACCAATAATTTAAAACAAAAAATACCCAATAAAAAATAGCATAGTTTATTGAAATAGAAGATCTATATAATTTTATTCATTAAATAAATTTCTCTAAAGATTGATTAAATCCTATATTAAAAGAAGTTAGGATACATTAAACATTGAAATTATTTAACCCATACCAAACTATATATATATATATTTATATATATATATAACTGATATGAGTAAATTATCTGATCATCTTTTTAAATGATGTTTGAAAAATAATTTATTGAAATAATGGAAAATATAATAGATTTTTGAAAAGTATACTTAAAATAGAGTAAGAAATGAATGTTAAAAAACATAGATGAATTTAAAAACTAACAGGTTCAGTACCAAGATGGAATATAATCCTCTGTACATTATTGTAAATCCACATTAGAGAATATATATTGATAACAAAAAATCGATCCATGACCTAGATTGGTTATACAAGCATACTACTGTACATAAGGTAAACCATGAAATAAAAAAACCTCATACATGGTTAGTCATGGTAGTATAGATAAAATGAGAGAAAATATAGAAAGTATAAAAGTACACTTTTTTATAGTGAAAGAGTGTTATTAATAGATATATAGATGAATACAAGAATTTTTTTAAAGGTTAATATTGGTAGTGAATGTTTAGTGATGTATAATGCATCTATAACATTGATCAAATTCAGTTGATCAAAAAATTTGACCTTCTCTTGAATTTATTATTCCAAACTATTCATAAGAGCTAATGGAGAGGTCTTTGAGGCTTCATCTCATATCTGTGAATGTGGATTATAAAAAATTGTATTGTAGAAGAATGAAAAAAATACTATAATCCTAGAGTCAACTTTTTTTAGTATTAAACACAATTTCAATGAGAAAGTATTACTTTGATTTAAATAATCTAATTCCCAAATTATCCATTGAAATATACTCATAACCAAATACTATTATTAAGGAAAAAAATATAGAAATCATGAGATTTGATTAAATTCATTAAATGATCTAAAACAAAGCCATTGAAATAAAATAATATTCTATTTTATCATTAGAAATTCTAAGTAAAAAACTTACAATTAATGTAAACTATTTATGATGTAGCATTAACCTTAAATAATTAAGTATAATTTATTTATAATGGTCTTGTAGTCGATCAACCAACCATAGTTGATTGACTTCATTTATGCAGTGCATTGATTTATTAATGAGGTTTCTTAACAATTAAATGATTCTAGCATGGTCAATAAACTATCTTATTGGTGTTTGTTGAAGAAATAATGTGGTCAATAAATTTACTTCATGTAGTTTATTTATCAATATGAGCATATAGTTACTTAAATATAAAGAGTGGCTGGTCATTTGTTCTTTCATCTAGTACATTGAATCTATGACCACTTCATATAACATGCGATCAATTTTCCATATAACATGCAATAACTTCCATACATAGAAAGTTTTAATTTTTTTCCTAGAAACATATTTTACTATATAACTATATATAATTCATTGAAACTGTTAGAAAAATGATTTGAGATCATTGAAATCATATAATTTCTAAAATAATCCAACAGGAGGTATGAGGCATGACCCACTAGGGTTCTTAGGTATATTGTGTGTGTTTTTTTCCTAATAACTATTTACACATTCATAGATGTGGGCCTCAAAAACCATGTCTCATACCGTTTAGTATTAAAATATAATTTAACTAAAAATTATAAAATACGTAAAATACTATGTAACTAGGAAATAATGCTAAAAAACTAAACCATTTTAAGCATAATAATTAAAAATAAGTTAAAAATTTATAATACTGTTAGCGATTTTCATGTGTATCAACATTTCTAACAATTTAATTTTCGAATCCCTAATCCATTCAACAAATTAATGCATTCACACCACATTATTTTGTAACTCTTTACAAAACCAACAAGTTTGTGTACTCACCCAAAAATATATTCCAAAAATATTCATCCATATCAAAATTCATATCAGATATAATTTATATTAACTCTTCATGTAAAGGATTAATGTCATATGTGATTGAAAAAATCCACACGAGTAAGCTTGATTTGTTAGATATCCAATACCACCATTCTAGAAGATGGCCTAATACTCTGGTCCATTGGGAAGTCTGACCCCATGTCCCACTCCCTAGGGAGACTTTACACAAGAATTCATTCAAGTCATGAAAAAAATAAAACCAAATATGCACAAACTATATTCAACAACTATTTCCATTCCCACGACTCTAATACCAAACTATGGTCATGGTAGATTAAAATTAAAGCATATGATATCATACATACAATAAAATTTCAGGCATTATGTCATAGAATAAATTTATCTTATAAATTAATTATATAAAATATTAAAATTATATAAATAATATACAAACATGGATATTCCAAATGAACATTAATAAATAAATAAACACAGTTTTTTTTATAAAACATGATATACTAAGATAAAATTTTCATTTTTTACTTAGGAATGATGAATTAAATTTTATAATTCCTTGGAAAAATAGTATACAAGACTTTTATAAAACATAAGTAAAACAACTAAAAAATAAAAATTTTAATTTTTTTTGGGAATGTCATATTTTAAAACTGATAATAATATTATTAATCATAAAATACGATTGATATAGGAGATTGACTGAATGGCCTGAAGGCCTTTATTTTTTTTTATTTTTTTGATAATCCACCTTTCAAGGGGTGAGGTGGAACCCTTAAAATGTCCTAATTCTTAGAGACAGTCACATGACCTCTAGGTCTTAGAGAAAATCACCAGACAAGACAACTTGGAACTGCTCCTCCCCCATACATGTCATGATATCATGACTCCACCTTTTCAAGGCTTGTCATATAGATATCCTATACAGAGTGAACAAACCCGGTACCGATGGAAATACCATACCCTCTCGTTCTTCCAATTCCAGTTAGCTCTGCTCTAGTGAATGCGCCTACTCTAAATCCTCATCTAGAGTCTTTTCCCTTGTAGTATGACAAGTAGATCTGCATATTCACGTGGATCAAAGGCCTTGGGGTGGCCCAAAGGCCTTGAGGTGGCCTGAAGGCCTTGAGAGAAAAATGGAACGAAGGCATTCGATGGACCAAAAGTCTTACAGGACCTGAGGACCATACTGGTGGCCCAAAGGCCTAGATGGATGAATAGTTTTGACTGCAACAGTACCAAACATTACCTGCTACAATGCCCGCTACATTACTGCCATAGTACTAATACAGTACCTCTATAATAAATATCATATAATATTTTATGATATATCTAATATTTTATTTTTGTTATTATCCCCTATTTCCATGCTAACATTTTTTCTAATAAATATTATGATATCATATTTCATGACCTTTGATCCAAAAAAAAAACTAGCATGAGTTTTCATCATATCTTACTTCATAATATGTCTCAATCATATGCTTTTACAATAAAAAATAAAATAAATGAGTCATATCATATTTTATAACATATCCCAATAACTTTACAATAATTATTTCTTAAAAAACTATTAGAATTGCACATTGATATCTTGAAGAAATGGGAACTTATTCCAATGATAGGTTTGGGGGGGGGGGGGTCATCTAATGATCCTAGGAAGTATAATAAACCAATGTAAGGTATATTTTTATATTCTTAGAATAAAAATTCATAGTAAAAAAAGTACATCATTCCTAAAAAGAGAATGTGACAGCCTTAATATTATTCTTGGATTGATTATTTTTAATGAATAAAACTAAAGTAGAAAACATATGCCTCCTACCATAGAAGGTGGCACACCATGCAGTAGATCCTAAATAATATCATGGGGATTCTAGTACACCAATTGGATTCTAACACCTTAACTATGTTATATACTATTCTTCATGAATAATATATCTTTGATAAGAATTCAAGTTACTAGGGATACAAAGCAGGAGGGATCTGATCATTTTATATACCCATTATAACACCCCAAACATTTTATGGCATGTTTCTATTAATATATTCTATTCGTAGCCTATATTTTATAAAGAACTGAGTTTCTTTGAAAATTTTTTTTGTTATTTATCACTGGTATCCCTATCCACTGGGCTCTCCCTGCTTTGGGGTATTCTTGTTCTACAGCTGTGGTGGCAGTGGATTGATGCACTGGAGATTCAGAGAATCACGATGAAGTTTTGATGAATGATGGTGGTCTAATTAGAATGGTTTGTTGTTGGGTGATCTTTTCATGGCGCGATTTGATGCTTTTACTATCAGTCTTCTTCTTGTTTTTAATCTTCTATACGAATCTGGTTGTTTTTAGTTGGGTGGTGTGTTCTGTTGTGTGGTCAGAGGTCCAAGGGTCTATGTTTCCATATCTGCATCAAGGGATGCTCTAGATGAGGTTTAGAGCTGACAGTTTTCATCAGATCATGGCTATTTGGAATCGAACGTTTGAGAGGGTATGACTTTTGTCATCGATACGAGGGCCGTACATCACTGCATGGGATGCTAGCCGAGTAGCGTTGAGAAGGTGGAAGCTGAAATGATTGTTTTATGCCGAGGAGGGGCTTCTCTTGTTGATTTGATATGGTTTTATGGATTTTGATCCTTTAGGGAATAGTTTAATGTCTTATTTCCTTGAAGTCATGTTCGGTTCCCCCTCACCTATTAAAAGGGGTTTATGATATAATAAAAAATAATAATTTTCAGTCAAAATGTATAAATAAAATTTAGGCACCTTAAAAATGAAGATGAATATTTTAAGTGTTGGAATTTTTCAATTAAATAATGATTCTAATTAAAAGTTAAATTTATCATATTTAGAAAATTATTTTTGAAAAATGGAGTTCATTTTTAGATTCTACACATTGAAAAATGGTTAGGGTAAATTTTTGAGATTTATCTTAAATTCTTGAATTTTTGATGAAAAGTAAAATATGATAAATTACGATAAATGCTAAATACTTGATTTACTACATAATAAGTGATGTAAGGTTTATGTAAGCCCACTTGGTTCAAAAAAAATGAAATTATTACTATTTTGGATCATATGAATCATGACTATTCATAGTCTTGAGAAAAAATATTAAAATAATGATTAAAATAATGTAAAATTCCTCCTCCCCTACATTATATAAACCACCCCTAACCCCTCTTCCTCCCTCACAACTCAATCTTCAATACTTTCCTAAATTCTACTCAAATATCTTCCTAATCTCCTCTCCCACGTCCGATACCTTCTGTTCTCACCAAAAGGCCCAAAAAAGGCCTTAAGAAGATTGTCCAGGAGGAGTACTCAAGAGGTGAACCTATCTTCTCTTTTCTTTAAAATTCTATTACAAGTTCCATTTTCATGTTTCTCTCTCTTCACCTCCCCACATCCAAATTCTATGATAATTAAATTACCTTACATGGAATTTAATTTTATTATTCTAATATAATATTTCATCATCATCTCTCTTTTTCCCAACCTCTTACACTAAAAATGAAAATACCGTCCAAGATGTGTTAATTTATCACATTCAAGGATGACGAGTTTGAAATTTCTATTACTATCTTCAATACTGGACATGAAAACTTTTTAATGGTTGAAACATATAATAATATATATGTTTTACCTTATTCAATTTTCTGGAATCCTTACACACCCATAATACAAAATAATAATACAAAACAAGTTCATTATGCAGAAAACTGCCAAGTTAATCCAAGCATTTATCAATAACTTTTAACTAATGAGTCACCCCAAGGTATATAAACTGAAATAATTATAAGATAATTTATAATTTCACTAATAATATATATTTACAGTTATTTATGTTTAACCACATTTTAAATGAACTTCCATTCATGAATACAAGTAAACCGGTCATGAAAACCAAGGAAGAAAATGCTTCCAAAACAATAAAATTGAATCTCTTAAACCCATCAAAAAAAAAATTAATGAAAATAATAATGTTATAATATAGAAATTAAATGTTTATGAGGTTCTAGAATTATTAATTAATGAATCTAAATTCGATTATTCAGGTTTTTAAGATCAATCAAGAACACCTTCAGGCATAAGGTAAGGGATCCTATCTCTCACTTTTATTCAAGAATCACCCATATGTTGTGTCCTTTTATTTTTAATTTATAATAATGGGGTTTGTTTTTAAACCTCACCCATACTTCCCTTATGATATATAAATGATGTGATACCAATTTACCTCTAATTAATCTCTCACTAGAACACCCATTACCATGTTGAAATGTTTGTAAGGGGTTTTCTTATCTCACTTTTAATTCCGTGAGATTTCCATTTTTTGCCTTTATTTCATGAATGTGGTGTATTTTGTAAATCCATTTGATATATATTTTCATGATTATATTTATATTCATGATATTCTATGATTCACTTGGTGGTTATTAATTTTTGGTCATACGACTCGATTGATTACAACGTGGTGAGGGACTTTGTCTCAACTTCCATTTTATTGAGACTTACTTGGTATTGTTCTACTAATATTTCTTCTGTGATGTATCCACTACCCATTTGAGATCAATTTTCATTTGAAATTGTAAATATATTATATATACATATTCTGGTTTCATATATATGAGTATTTTCATAATCCGTATACCCTTTTACATACGGTGTTTATTTGGAATATTGTTTTAACTATGGAAATATTGATGAATTTGTATCCTCTAATATATACGAACATTGGGAATGCATGTTGTGCTTGTATTAAATATATGTATAAATAATTCTTTGTACTTTAAGTGATGTATGGGGCCCGCTATATCCCCTCGATGCATTGATAGGTCTCATGAGAAAAATCAGTTGGTGACAAACCCTTTGAGTTTGTTTCCAAAAATCTGTCGAGTTTTGACCCACAAACATAAACCATTTTGAAGTTATAGTGGTATCATGTGCCAGATACATGAAATACAATTAATAAACATTCTATTTATTCATTTTTTGTTATTAATATCCATAAAGTTTTCACTATGAAAAAATATATGGATGCAGTTTTATTCTCAGTTTATTAATGGCATGTGTTTTTCATTTATTCACCATGCCATATTGACTATACCAATTTGTTTATGATTCAGTTATTATTGATTCATGATTCCACTATTTTTAACCCTTACTGAGCATTTGTGCTCACCCCTTTCATTTTTTTACCTTCAATAGTTTATGAAGAAGTGACCATTTATTGAGTTCCTATGGTTTCAGTTTATCAGTTTTTGTTATGTATTGTATTTGTTACCTTTATCATTGAAATATGAGTTCTATGTATGTATCTAGTTTCTTTAAGACTACTAAACTGATTGTTCCTTTGGTATTTTATTCCACTTAATAATGTCAATGTAATAGGTAATTCACCAGCTCTGGGATTTTGGGGTCGAGTCGTTGCAATTGGTATCAAATGAAATTTAGTAGAAAACTTGGAAACTAGATTAGAAAATGTATATTAGGGAGAAAATCCCTAAGGTAGTATTTGAGGATAAAAATAGATGAAAGTCCTGAAATTTTGGTGAGGAATAGATTATATGAATCCTTATATAAAATATATCCCTGTATGGATACAAAAAAGTAGAGTTGGATCTGGCAGAAATGTACCTAGGAGTGAAAACTCTGACAATGTGTTTTGGGCATGACATGGGGTATCCTGGTATAAGACAATGGGCCTTGTTTCACTCTTGGTTTGACACTCCTAGGGGATATACTTAGAATAATTCACATCTCTTTTACAAACCATTATGAAGGATTTTAATGTAAATTTTTCCTCAGAGAAACCATGTTTATGGGATTAGTTATGCATAGAATTTAAATTTATGTTAAGTACCATTCTAGTTGAGATTATAAATTATGATTCATAACCTAATATAGTGTATTCCATTATTTATAAATGGTGCCTAATGGAATAATGGGAATCAATACTTGTGGACAATTTAGGGATGTCACCACTGAGAAAGTTAGCACAGTCAATGTTGGAGAGAATAAGATCATAACCATATTGGAACAACTCACTTAGGTTGTGATGAATAACCATGCTACACCTGTGTTGGATTGTTTCATTCGGTATAATCCCCAACATTTTAGTGGGACTACTAATCTAGTGGTAGCTAAGAAGTGGATCTATACCCATGAAAATATATTCATTGCATTAATATGCAAATAAAATTGAAAGGTAGTGTTGTAAGTATATTGTATCAAGGGTGATGCTGATCAATAGTGGTACTTGATCTATAATACCATGGAGGAAGAAGAAATAGAATATATGGAATGAAGTAATTTTAAGGAAATATCTTTCAATAAATATTTCCCTCATGATCAATGAACCAAAATGAAGAGGAAATTTCTTGTCTTAAAGAAAAGGGAAGAAGACAGTGTTGTAGAGTATGAGTCTACCTTCACAAGATTATCCAAGTATTCCATAGATTACATACGTGACTTGAAATACAAGATTGATAATTTCCTTTAATGTATTAAGGCATGTATTTGAAGGGCACTGGATTCTCAAACATTTTCATCATATGATGAAATTTTATTAAGTGGCATCAAAAAAGAGAGGGAGTTTTATATATCAAATTTTTTCAAGGGAAACCAATATAAGAAGTGGTACTCTGATAACCATGGAAAAGGTGAAGCACCAAAGAAGAACAAGGGAATGAAGCAATTCCTATTATGAGAGAATTTTTGAAAGAATCATCCTGGAAAATTATTGAAAGGAATGGGAGTCTACTATATGTGTGGAGAAAAGGGTCATATATCTAATGAATGCAAGGGGAAGAAACAAGTCAATGATGTTCAATGCTACAATTGTAGAGAGATGAGACACTATAAAAATGAGTGTCCTAAGCGCCAAGGAAACTTGACTTAGAAAAGGCCACGAGAGAAAGGGAAATTTTATACGATTAAAACCACAGAGGTTGAAGTTCCTAATGATGTGGTGGAAAGTACTTTAATTGTTTTCTAAAACTTAGACAACGATTTATTTGATTATAGATCATCGCATTCATTTATATCTTCCCAGTTTTTCTAGAAAATTAGACATGTACAATTTGATTTAATGAAGGATTTTTTAGTCAAAACTCCTAGGGGATATATCATTGCAACAAAGGAATGTCGATCAGTCCCTCTCATGACACATAAATGTAATTTAGTTTCTAACCTTATCATCACAACAAGGAATGACTTTGACATAATTCTCAGTATGAATTGGCTGTCATATTATGATGTGAATATCTATTACAAGAAGAAGGAAGTTACAATCTTTGAAAATGGTTTACAATACCTTATTTTTAGGGCAGAAACCTCACCATCTGATTCTTATCTAGATCCAACCCTAGTATCTCTAATGAATGAAATTATTGTAGAGGAAGAGAACCCAATATCTATGGGTGATTAAAGAAATCTTCAAATTGAATATGTACATATAGTGAAATAATACATCGACATATTTCCATAAGATTTACCTAGAAATCCTCCAGATCGGGAAGTTGAGTTTTGTATTGATTTAATTCCTTGTGTAAGACCTATATCAAAGACTCCCTATAGAATGGACACTATGGAATTAGTGTAGCCAAAGAACCAACTAGAGGAATTGAGTGACAAAGGATTTATTCAACCTAGTGTTTCTTCATGGGGAGCCTCTTTCCTCTTTGTCAAGAAGAAAGATGGATCCTTGACACTATGCATTGATTATAAGGAAATCAATGATATTACAATAATGAATAAGTATCCTATTCCACGAATTGATGATTTATTTGATTAACTTCATGGATCACAATACTTTTCAAATATTGATCCTCGATCTGAAAATCATCAACTATGTGTGAGGAAGATATTCCAAAGAAAGCATTTCGAACTAGGTATGGGAATTATGAGTTTACAGTGATGCCTTTTGGACCGACTAACACACCCTCTATTTTCATGGATTTAATGAATAGACTTTTCAAGGAATATCTTGATAACTTTTTTGTGGTATTTATCATTGATATACTGGTATACTCCAAAATCTACGAAGACCATGAGAGTAACTTGAGGATTATTATGAAAACTATTAGAAGAAATGAATTATATGTGAAGTTTAGAAAGTGTGAATTTTGGATTCAGTTAGTTTTTTTATAGGACATATTTTCTCTAAGGATGGAATCCTAGTTGATCCTGTGAAGAAAAAGGCGATACAAGAATGGACCACACCAATGAACATTACTGAGGTATGAAATTTTATTGGATTAACATGTTACTATCGGCGTTTCATTCAACATTTTTCCCGACTGGATAACCCGTTAACCAAGATCACACGTAAAGGGGTTAAGTTTGTATGGACTAAAGAATGTACAAAATTCTTTGAATAATTGAAAAGAATATTTTTCAATGCTTTAATTTTGACTATTCCATCTAAAAATGATGGATTTGTGATATACAGTGATGAATCAAAGAATAGAATGGGTTGCGTATTTTTTAAAAATGATAAAGTTATCAATTATGTATTAAGGAAGTTGAATAATCATGAGAAAAATTACCCATCTCATGATCTAGAGTTAGTAGCCATAATATTTACTCTGAAAATATGGAGACATTATCTCTATGGTGAAAGATGTGAGAAATATAAGGATCACACGAGTTTGAAATACATTTTCAGATAGAAAGAACTCAACATGAGACAAATGAGATGGCTCGAGTTACTCAAAGATTATGATTGTTCAATATACTACCACCGAAGAAAGGAAAATAAGGTGGTAGATGCATTAATTTGGAAAGATCATGAACTTCTGACCCAAATGAGGATTGAGAGAGATCCTATATTCATGGATCTACTAAAGATGGATATGAGAATTGTTAAGGAAGGGGAAAAATAATTCCTTTTTCAAATTATTGATAAACCATATTTACT
Organism: Viscum album; assembly: GCA_963277665.1. Taxonomy (NCBI): domain Eukaryota; kingdom Viridiplantae; phylum Streptophyta; class Magnoliopsida; order Santalales; family Viscaceae; genus Viscum; species Viscum album. Next base: position 1,935,092,516 of record OY728152.1, read on the forward strand.
AGAGAAGATAAAAAGATATCAATCTGATGATGAGAATATACACAAGAAAGTTAATGCTTTTAAGGATAGGAGATTGGAAGACTTCGTGTATGAGGAAGGAGTTCTGAAATTTGGGAAGAGGTTATGCATTCCATCCGTACCTGATCTAAAAAAGGAACTATTAGACAATGCTCATAGCTCAAATTTCTATATACACCCTGATATCACAAATATGTACAATGATCTAAAGGAACATTTTTGGTGGGATAATATGAAGCGAGAAATTGCTGACTACGTGTCAAGGTGTCTAGTTTTTCAATAAATGAAGGCAGAGAGACAACATCCTTGAAGGGTGATGCAACCACTACCTATTCTTTTCTGGAAATGGGATGACATTATGATGGATTTTTTCACAAGACTATAGAGGATTCCTAGAAGGAATGATGCTATATGGGTAATTATTGATTGTCTCACAAAATCAGAACATTTCCTTGCTTTAAGGAAGGATTTACCACTTGAAAATCTGAAAATAATTTATATTAATGAAGTTTCAAGACTTCATGGTACACGTTTATTGGTTGTGTTTGATCGAGATCCCCGGTTTACATCAAATTTTTGTAAAATTCTCCAGAATTCTTTGGATATTGAGCCTTATTTGAGTAATTCTTATCACCCCCAAATCAACGGATAGTCAGTAAGGACTATTCAAACACTAGAAGATATGTTGATATCTTTCTACCTTCACTTTCAAGGTATTTGGGATCAATACTTTCCTTTGGTGGAATTTTCATATAATAATAGATTCCATTATAACATTAAAATGGAGCCATATGAAGCATTATATGATAATAGGTTCCAAACTCAAACTTGTTAGGATGAAGTTGGCGAGAGGAAATTTTTAGGCCCAGAACTTATCGAAGTGACAATAGAAAAGGTTAAGAAAATTCAGGCTCATATTAAGGCATCCCAAAGTAGGAAAAATAATTATGATGACAAACATTGAAAGGATTTTTGAATTTCATGTAGGGGATGATGTCTTTCTAAAAGTATCTCTATGGATGGGTGTATTAAGGTTTGGTAAGAAAGGGAAACTGAGCACCAGGTACATCTGGCCATTTGAAATTTTGGAAAGGATCGGAACTGTAGCTTACCTTTTAAAAATGACACAAAGTCTCTCCAAAGTTCATAATGTGTACCATGTGTAATTATTGAAGAAATACATGCCATACCCAATGCATGCACTCATCTATGAAGAAATAGAACTCAAAACTGATTTGTCATACTATGAAGAACCTATCGATATTATTAACACAAGCGAGCATGTATTGAGAAGTTGCAAAACTCATCTAGTAAAGGTTTTCTGGAGAAACCATAATATAGAGGAAGTAATGTGGGAACCTGATGATGTTATGAAGAAGAACCACCCACATCCTTTTAGGGAGCAATATACATGAAAAATTTCGCAGATAGAATTTCTAAAGGTGGGAATAATATAGCACCCCAAACATTTTATGGTATGTTTCTCTTAATACATTCTATTCATAGACTATATTTTATTAAGCACTGAATTTATTTGAAACAAAACTTGGTTATTTAGGAGATAGTCATAACTTATCCCTTAAATATAAATTTTCCACTTCTGTGTTTTTAATTTTGAAAAATAGTCATACACGGTTTTGATCAGGGTGATATTTGGAGTCTAATAGAATCAAGTTAATTTTTGATGAATAGTAACTTACCCTTATGAATAGTAACATATTTTTATGAATATTAACATGACCTTATGAATAGTAATACGACCCTTATGAATGGTAACCTTCTTTATGAATGTATAAATAATATTTAGGCACCTTAAATATAAAGATGAATATTTCAAGTGTTGGTATTTTTTCATTTAATAATGTTTTTAATTAAAAATTAAATTTATCATATTTAGAAAATTATTTTTAAAAAATGGAGTTCATTTTTTGATTATACATGTGAAAAAATGGTTAGTTTTAATTTTTTGGATTTACCTAAAATTCTTGAATTTTTGATGAATAGTAAAGTATGATAAATTACGATTAATGCTAAATACTTGATTTAATATATCATAGGTAATTAAAGGCTAATGTAAGCCCACTTGGTTTGAACTCACATGAAATTATTAATATTTGGGATCACATGAATCAAGACTATTCATATTCTTGATCAAAAATACTAAAATAATGATCAAAATAATGTAAAATCCCCCCTCCCCTCCACTATATAAACCTCCCCTCACCCCCTCTTCCTCCTACACCACTCAAGCTTCCCTTTTTGCTTAAATTCTACTCCAATATCTCCCTAAACTCCTCCCCCACGTCCAAGACCCGCTGGTCTCACCAAAAGGGCATAAAAAAGGTCTTAACGAGATTCTCAAGGAAGAGTACTCAAGAGGTGAACCTCTGTTCTCTTTTCTTTCAAATTATTTTAAAAGTTCCATTATTTTGTTGATCTCTCCTCACATACCCACGTCCAAATGCTATGATAATTCTAGTACTTTACATGGAATGTAATTTTATTATGCTAATGGAATATTTCATCATCATCTCTCTTTTCCGCACCACTTAAACTAAAAATGAAAATACCGTTTGAGATGTGTTAATTTATCACATTCAAGGATGACGAGTTTTCAATTTCTATTACTATCTCCAATACTGGTCATGAAACCTTCTTAATAGTTTCACCAGATCATAATATATGTATTTTACCTTATGCAATGTTATGTAATCCTTACACACTCATAATACAAAATAATAAAACAAAACAAGTTCATTATGCACAAAACCGCCAAGTTAATCTAAGTGTTTATCAATAAATTTTAACTAATGAGTCATACTCAAGGTATATAACCCGAAATCATTATAATATCATTTATAATTTCACTACTAATATATATTTACAATTCTGGATGTTTAACCACATTTCAAACGAACTTCAATTCATGAATACAAGTAAACCGGTCATGAAAACCAAGGAAGAAAATGCTACCAAAACAATAAAATTGAATCTCTTAAACCCATAAAAAAGAACATGAATGAACCTAATAATGTTATAATATATCAAATAAATTTTTATGAGGTTCTTTAATTATTAATTAATGAATCTAAATTTGACTATTCAAGTCGTTAAGATCAATCAAGAACACCTTCAGGCATAAGGTATGAGATCCTCTCTCTCACTTTTATTCAAGAATTCCCCCAATGTTGTGTCCTTTAATTTTTAATTCCTAATGGTGGGGTATGTTTTTGAACCTTCCCTATAATTAACTTATGATATATAAATTATGGGATACCCCTTTACCTCTTATTAAGCACTCACAAGAACACCTGTTACCATACCAAAATGTTTGTAAGGGGTTTTCTTATCTCACTTTTAATTCCATGAGATTTCCATTGTTCACCACTTATTTCTTGAATGTGGTGTATTTTGTACTTAAATTTGATATATATTACCATTATTATCTTTATATTCATGGTATTATATAATTAATTTGGTGGTTTTTAATTTTTTTTTCATATGACTCTATTGATTACAATGTGGTAAGGGATTTTGTCTCAACTTCCATTTCGTTGAGACTTACTTGGTATTTTGCTACTAATATTTATTTTGAGGTGTATCCATTAACTATTTAATATCATTTTTCATTTTAAATTTTAAATATATTATATATTCATATTCTAGTTTCAGGGATATGATTATTGTCTTAATCCATACACCCTTTTACATACGGTATTTATTTGGAATGTTGTTTTAACTATGGAAATATTAACGAATCTGTATCCTCTACTCTATATGGATATTGATAAGGCATGTTTTAATTGTATTAAATATATTTATGAATAATTATTTGGACTTTTAGTGATAGGAGGGTCCTGCTATAGCCCCTCGAAGCATTGAAAGGTCTCATGAGACAAATCAGTTGGCGACAAACCCTTCCAGTTTGTTTCTAAAAATATGATGGGTTTCTACCCACAGACATAAACTGTTTCAATAGTATAGTGGTATCACGTGATAGATACATTATGTACAATTAATAAGCATTATATTTATTCATTTTCAGTTATTACTATCCATGGGGTTTTCACTATGACAAAATCTATGGAAGTCGTTTCATTATCAGTTTATTAATGGCGTGTGTTTTTCATTTATTCTCCATGCTATATTGACTATGAAAATTTGTTTATGATTATGTTATTGTTGATTCATGATTCCTCTCTTTGTAACCATTACTGAGCATTTTTTCTCACCCATTTTTTTTGTTTACCTTCAATAGGTTATGAAGAGGAGATTATTTATTGAGTTCCCGTGGTTGTAGTTTATCAGTTTTTGTTATGTATTGTATTTTGTTACCTTTCTCGTTGTAATATGAGTTCCATGTATGTATCTAGTTTCTTCTAGACTACTAAACTGATCATTCCTTCAGGATTTCATTCCTCTGAATCATTCCAATGTAATAGGTAATGCATTGGCTCTGGGATTTTGTGTTCGAGGTGTTACACCCATCCTATATGTGCTTTAAAGATGATGAGTATTGTCCAAATTGACCATATTATGTGACATATTGTGGAAACCATAGGTTAAATCCCATTGTTTTTATTCATTTATCTCCATTAATGAATATACAAGCCACGTATGATCAATTCCTAATGAATTATTGAAAAATAATTCATGAAGGATATCATGGAAATATAGCCTGCATCTCATGAAAAGTATATATAACACAAATTGTATGATATAATATAAGTTGGATACAATATATCTATATTTATTACAATATCAATGTATCATAGTCTATGATATCCATATCATGGATATCATTTACTATTCCATGGATATATTTTTAAATATTATATACTCCATTTTAAGTGAATATTCTATAGCTTATAACTATACCCCATTTGCTGAATACTATTAGTGATTATCCCCTTTTCACACTATTTATATGTTTGAGTTTCCACTCAAGTGAGAGAGAGATTTTATTGGATTCCATAATATTGGGGTATACCCTATATTTTAATCATCAGTGTAGTTATAAGACTTATTATAGGGACCCAAAATTAAGATGACTTAAATACTACATTGAATTAATGAATTAAATAAAACATCTCACAAATATCCACGTAACCCAAAGACGGAAAGGTTTAGTGTCTTTAATATTGACTATATAAACATATTATTTTACTACAATAAAAAATATTTCTCCATAATCATGCTTATCTAGACCATATTCTTGATTACTTACATGATGTAATAATCTTCATAACATAGTGATTGGAAACAACAAAAATGGGTGAACTTTGATTCTAAATAAGGGTAAAACATATCATAACATGAAATAAAACACGAGTAATATATAAATATCATAATAAAAGATCAAAAGACTTTAAATTTAAATAATAAAACATGATCTAGTATCATAAGATCATACAAATATAACTAAGGAATCATAAATGATATAACATTGATCAAAAAACATCTCAATAATAATATAACATGTGATAATGACATAAAAGATTTGAATACATTAAAAATAAGGTATAATTTTGAAAATATGGAATTTCATAGAAATAAAATTCATCTTAAAATATTTATTATAACTTTATGAATAACTTGGAAATGAGGAACAACCATAATTATAAGAAAAACTATGTGAGAAAACTCATTATGCCCATGCTTATGTGAAGAAACTAAATATGTCCACACCTAAAAATGTGAACAAACCAATATTGAAAAAACTTGTGTGAACAAACTCATAATGTTCATACCCAATTATCTCATGATATATTAGATTAAAAATAATTCATAATAAAGGCTTCTACTTCTAGTTTCTATTTCATTATACTTCCTTTATTGGGTTTCTTATATAGTTACTTCATGTTTTACCTACTAATTTAACAGATAAGTTTTAATAATGATATCTAATAATCTAAATATATTCTATTTTTTTATCCTTAGTTTTATTTTTCATGTGAAACACAATATTAACAAAAAAGTTATGCAAATATAATATATAGTGAAATCTTGGGTCCTTACACTAATTGGAGAAATATTTTCAGTAGGATAACTGTGACTTATATGAATAGTATATGGGAATAAAGGGGTTCCTTGAAGTTAAACATATTCCTATTTGGTATTATATTTAGTTTATTATGGATGACATTCAATAGGTAGCATTCTGGCATCGCTACAGATATCATGTAATACTTGTGATGTTGATAAAATAAATGGGAACATTAACTATGTTTTTATGAAACACAGATCAATTAGGCAGTCTTTATTAATGGAACCATCATTTAATTCTAGTTATAAGAGTATTTTAGGTTTATTTAAAGCCTTCTCTGAGAGAATCATATGTATGGAAAATATAAAAAGAGATAGTTATGGATTTGAGAGATCCATATTTTTTGGTATGATTATAATATGGTGCTGTAGTGGTAAGCCTATGTAAATGTTAAAGATTTTATAGACTATGTGATTAGAATTTTAGTGTGGTAGGTAAAACCCCTATTAGAAAAATCTTGCTCACAAGGTGTACAAATTGTGCGGGTAGTTAGCCTTACTGTTCTTGGTTCTAATCAACGAGGGGTATTTGCAATGTTTTTCATCATTTATAACGGAAAAAACATCTCATTATATGTGGGAGTCTAGATTTAATGGATCAGTTATATAATATATAATGGATATATAATTTTAGGAAGGGAACTTGATTGATTGTCATTGATGTGGGGGTGATTCATTATATTCCAAGTTTGGATAAAAGTGTTTCTATAAGGATTATCATGGGTGTTGTTTTTGGTGGTTTTGGAATATGGTCACTAAATATGGAATGAGAACTTTTTGATGTTTTCTAATAGAGAATTATTTTTCATCATGTATCAAACCTATCTATTCTTTAAAGGATGTTTCTATAAAGGTCACAAATTTTGGTCACCTATATTTCTAGAAGATTTAAACCAAAATTTAGATATGAAAATTTAAGGTTGTTTTAATGAGTCAATAATATCAGATTTGTGTTGTGGTAGAATGGGTCATCAATAAGTTTAAGTTTGGTTTCATATTGGATTGAGAAGGTTGGTGTCAATTCTTGATGTGCTTACTAGTAATTTTTTTAAAGGAACACTGCAACCCAAATAGGTTAACATCAATATAATTAGAATCATTTTTATAGTTGGTGGTATGGTTTTGTGTCTTCCAAAAATGATTTGTAAATGATTATAATTTGGATCTAGTGATTTTATTATTATTAATATTGGTGACATAAGTGTGTGCGTCTTATCAGATTGTGATGAAAATTTTAAGTAGACCTCAAAGAGCCTCCCTTGTGGGCACATGCAGTGTTATTGTTGAATCACCAAATAAATTACCCCATGGAATGGTTTGGTTGAGAATAATGGTTTTTATGGAATAAATTTTGGGGTTCTATTTAACTAAGGGGAGAATAATTATTCTAAAAGTGTAAAGATTGATGAAAAACCTTTCTATGGTTGATGTTGATGGTTCATGGATATTTCACCAGGCTATAAGGATGGGAGACCTAAATATGGAAATGGATTCAATGAATAATTATATATGAAGTCATGTAATGTGTAATTATGATTTTTTAAAGATTTTTTAGAATGATCTTGATTTATATGATTCTTATAAGGAGGTAAAAAATTCATGAAGGTAAACTAGGATTATAATGGTAGTATAGAAGAATGATTCGCTATATTTTTGTGTATTGGGTTTATATAAATCCGGGATCTTTTTAGGTGGATTAAGTAAATGTGAGGATGTGTTGTATTGCATAATGGGTTGTTTGGGAATATTCTTGTTTTAACTAATTTGGATATTTCCTTTTTGAGAGTGAAAATTTTTAAAGGTCAGAAAGATTTTGTGACCCATGTTTTCCACATAACATAGCTCATTTAAGAGTTTCCATTTTTAGGTCCCTTAATTGCATTAAATGATATATTTACTCTATATATCAAACATAAAAAAAATTCAATCATTTTTCTTGATCTCAAAATACAACATTTATCCTTGGGATGAATTTTAATGGAGTTTCATTATCATATAATCTTAAATCATATGTATTTTTGTGAAGTTTAAATCCTATTGAATTTTAAAAAAAACTCAATATTTATTAAATAAAATAATATTTTTACTATTAGCATGGACATTGGTATCTCCTGAAAAAAATCAAATGAATATTACAACAATGTGGTTGTGTCCATAACAAGGTTTTTTTATATATACTTTTATATAAATTATGTTCTTGGGTATTGGGTCTTGGGACATACTCTTTTAAGACATTAATTTAAAATCCATTTTGGACCTCTAAACCATTATAAATTTAACATTAGGTAGTTACTTATTGTGATATACATTGAATATAATTTCCCTCATCACTAACAACAGAATAGTGAGATGGATATTATTAAAAATGGAGTTGAGATATATCCTTCGAGTAAATGTGAATCTATGTGAAAGTGGTGACTGAGTCTCAGGCCTCAATTTACATATTGAATCAATTAATTTTATTCCATGTTGTAGGGATTTTTTTGTTTCTATTTAATTACCCCATTCTTATCATCTCTATTATTTATTCTCGAATCTCAATGGTTGTGACAAAAATGATGAAATTAGTATAAAAAATATTTTTTATTTTTTAACATTGATATTATTTAACTTATATAGTTGTAATTCTTTGATAACTATTTATTTATAAGTTTATTTTTTCATTAAATATTTATAATGAATATATTTTTTGAGAATTTATTTATAATACCTTATGTGATTTTTTCAGTACAAATTGTTTTCACTATTATTTTATGGAGTTTTAGTGATCATACGATGAATAATAGAGGCTTCTAATGAATGATGATGAATAATGGAATAAGATGAAATTTGTCAGAAAGTGATCAATAACGGTGAATAAATTATATCATTGAAATTATTCACCTAATTTCCAATGCATTTTTATCACAAGAAACACTCATTGATAGCCGTAATGATTTCCAATGGTTTGAAATTGGATGAAGATGATATAGATCATGAATGGTACATATGGAGGATAGAAAGCTGAATTAGTGATAATAAATAATCTGAAATTATATATCATGATATTGTATTGGTTTAGATAGTGGAGACACATAGGGTTTTTGATTTATTAGGGTAACATGATTTATGGATGATGATCGATGACCAAATACATGCTATTAGAGCTCTGATGAGTTGAGTCAATTAAAATGGCGGTTTTAGGTTTATATGGTAGTGGAGGTATGGTCGATGATGAGTTTAATGGAGTGAGATATGCGTAAATACATTTCATGGAAATATATTTTCTTATTATTCTTGGTTTAGTACATTAGGTTGCATACCATATATGTAACAATTCAAAGTGCTAGTATTTCCATAGGTTGTAAATATTACATGGGGTGTTACTTCAGATCAAACATGTATATTCCAAGATTCATAATTTTGAGAGTTTATTAGGGTACACACTTTTCATACAAGATCTACCAACATGCATTTTGGTCCATATTACAAATAAAGTAAAACGGATTCATGAATCTGGAAGTACTGGTAGTACACACCAGAGTGGTAGGTGGGTCCCACATGTCATGTACAACACTAGACAGAACACACATGTGAAAAATGAATTGATTATATAGTTCTAGTCCAACACACCATGAATTTATATCAACTTGATCTATATTCAGGTGATATAGGTCAATGTGTTCTGGAAGTACACACTTGAACATATTAGTAGGTCATATACATTATATACCATATTGGACATGTCATGTAGTTAAAAACATATGTTTTAAATAATGGAAGTTCACACTTTGATATCACTCAAGGATTACATATAATGTATCCATTAAGAAAATTTAATTTAATAGATAGTCTATGGTGTTCCACTTATCTTCTCAATCGGGTATTGCAATTGGACATTTGATTTGTCATTATTTTGAGTAATTTTCCATGTTAAAGAAAATGTTGCATGTTTCATTTATAGTAAGAGAGATTTTAAAATAAATTATAGTAGATATAAATATATCTCTTTGAGGATAAAAACTGAAATATGGGTTAAATATTAAGTGAAAACATTGGGCCCAAAACCCCATTGATACATTCTAATGATAGGGAATGATTCCCTTATATTTTTTTTGAGTTGTGTACTCCCTTGTGGAGTCAAGGGTATTTCTATTCTATTCACAGGGTGAATGTACACCATTTTTCAAATGGGATGGTACCCCATCTATCCTAATGCGGCATGATCCCCTATAATATAGATAGATTCAGTTACCCCTTCTGAATTATAGTTCAAGTCCTTCACCTATAGAGATCAAGGTTATCCATTCATGACAGGTATGCGTTTCGAATCCATATATGGAGTCCCTAAGACTCTTGATCAATGGGTATTCCATGAAATGAGGTGATGATAATTTATAGGGCTCAATAACCCCTTGAATGACATGTATTTATTAGCAAGAAATATTCCATACATAATGATTACATTATGGTATCATTAATGTCATGATGCTTGTGATGTTGTGGTTGATTGTTAATTTAGGTATCTTATGTATTACAACATCACTAGAAAACTGGTTATACATTAAATTTTGACTTATATAAAGGATATTAAATTTATTATTTATGATAATTTTGATATTATAGGTATGTCCAGTTTCACATGAAAAATGATCATTTGAGGAGTTGAGCTATGAAGAATGTTTTGTACTATCCTTGGTTGTCTAGAAATTTCATCATATCTGGGTTTTCTATTCCTTTAAGCCCTATGTACAATGTTTAATTTTTGAGTTGACTTAATATTGTATATTTAACTTTAATATTTAGGGGTTTCTACTAGGTATGTTTATAATCAACCCAAAAAGATCCTTATATCCATATATATTGTGTTTATATAGATGTTACACTATTTTGTGGTTACTTTGGTGGAAATGTTTCTAGAAGAGCTAGTATAACTGGTGTTTTTTGGTGTATAATGGTACATGATAGAGATGGATTCTACTAGTGTTTTGTTCCTTGGAGTTATTATATCATGGAGGTGTTTTCCTCTGTCTCTTATCATTTTTTCTTGGTGATACTATCTATTATATTTTTACCTTATGGGTTTTACCATAATAGAATTGTACATGATAACTTTATTCTAATAAATGTATGTTTATACAGATAATTTGTTTATATTTATATGTGGATGTTGGATTTTTTGTATGTATTATATATTAGAGTTTTATTTTTTGTTACAAGTTATCATAGGCTAATTTTTCCTTATTGGTTATAACCACCAACCCCTCTCTAATTGAAAGTGGGATTAGGGTTTCGTACATGGCTTATCATCCTCCCATGTGGATATTTGTTTGGTAAAGTTGTATCATGACTTAATTAAAATCATAAATTTATCTATAATCTACTAGTAAATCCTCTAAATAATATGATACACACATATATGTGAGGAGGTTTATGAGATATGTGAATGAAATCGACCTAGTAGAAATCCACCTAGGTTAGAAATAAGATATGTGTTCCACCCTGAGATCACTTCAAATAGGCAATGAGCTAGTGACTATCACCGAGAAGTAATATCACACATAATAAGAATTATCCTATTTGAAACATGGAATATATATATATCTAGTAAACATGATAGGAAATAAAAACTTAGTATATATATATAAATAATTGAATTGTAAATAAAATTAATTTATTAGAGAATGGATATACAGTATAAATTTATATTTTAAAATCATGATGTAATCTATATATAAAATGATAATATAGAAAAAAATGATATATAAATGATAATGTAGGAACTATTCTCACTATTAGGACTATTGGGAGGAGTGCATAAATAAAAAAAACTATCAACTAGCACCACTGAGATCCACTAAGAATTAACACCACATAGGGTACACCAACTCCATATACACTGAGATCATCTCTAAATAAGGTGTTGTCTTCTTATAAATATCACATGTGAGTACCAATCCCATTCATGTATGTGCATTAAAATACCCAATAGGATTAAGAAAATCAATAAAGGAATGAGAAAATAATAAGTAATCTCAAAACCCTTGAATAAGTAAAAATGAAAGGAAACTAGATATACCCAATAGATGTGAAACCTAGTGAAATATGAAAGTTTTCAAAATGATAACAGAACTCCACTATGGATTGATTCTCTAACTAACTAGGTATAGTTATAATGGTATAAAACTCAAAATTTCTAATGATCATAACTCATATGTATTCCATATCTATAAATTATCCATCAGAAAGGGAGAATCCCATACTACTATAGACTAGATCCAAAAAAATTGTACGATAAAGGGATCCTAAAATTATTGAAAAAAACATGATATCCAACCCAACCAATATCTTATAATTATTATATTTCTTATCAAAAACCATAGTATGGGAACCAAAACATGTCATGTTATAAATAATGGTTATGGGGGGACAGAAACCCCATAGATGTAGGATCCATTCTTCATCTCAAATAGGGGTTTCTAACTCCATTTTTCAAATGGAGGACCCTCATCTCATCAATGTGGTTCAAATGAGAGACTTAAAAAATACTATAGAGTACCATTTCCTTATAGGGACCAAGGAGTTATTGACACCATCCATGAATTCTATGGAGGACCCCAGTCCTATCATAGGTATGTCATCACGAGAATTAGTTACTAACTCTAAACCCTCTCAATACATGTTATATAAACCTATAAATTGTCTATATAAAGCCAAAATATATTAACTACCAAAAATACCTTTAAAAACCCCCATGAAAATAGGATACTTTCAACATTTGGTTATATATAAATAACACAAAGAGTGAGAGGAAATGAAAATCATATATAAATGGAATGTATAATACATGTACTTTTAGAGGGAAAACCATGTGTGCATTTGAAAGAAGATACAAATGGAAATCCACTAATATTTATATAATACATCCATACATGGTGGTTTATTAAGGTGGAATTATGTGTTCATCCAAAGAAATAGTCAAGAATATACCCTACCAATAATTTCATGTGACATTAACCTATATGATGTATCTTGTTTATAAACATGTAATGTGAAAGCCTAGGATTAGTTAGTATGTACCCTTCCAAGTCATATACTTCCCACAAACACGATGTGTTTCATAGTCTATAATACATGTGTGTCTAGAGTGATATATGAGAATTTATATCAGTATATCTCGAGTCATGTGGGTTAGCATATATGATGAGTTAACCAAGACTACACACCATGTGATATTTTATCCAACAATATAAACCCTAGCCACCTTTGATGTCAACATTTTAATTTCACCACAATGTAACACATTATATTATATTTAAATACAATAATAAACCCTTTATATGGATGTAAAGTGAAAATAGTTTTTCTATATGACAACATTCCATGTGTTAGGTATTCGATAGATCAAATGTTTCAGCAAAAATCTTCACTGCTATAGCATTTTTGGATCCTTTAGGTACTTTGAAAATCCTCTATTTAACATCAAAAAAATTATTTATCTTTCACATCTTACCTTTTCACAGTTTTAGTACATTGAATTATTTTTCTTTCACATCGAATCCTTTCTTGATGCCCCACCAACCCATTTCCCCACTATTGCTACTCTATGAGAATATGCATTTCCCAGTTTTTTATTTCCATTAGTCCACCCTAAATTTCCTCTGCTACATTTCTTGATGTAAACCTCACTAGTACCAAACAAATCCACTATCTTAGAATAATATTGTTGAAGTTCTTACCATTATTAAGGATAGTGGTGAATTTTCATCATAGAGCGGGAAGAATAAGAAAGAGTATATGGGGGGGGGGTTGTGGCATGAAACTCTTTTATACCCTATACATTTACCAAATCATAAATGTTTGAAAAATAACTCACAATATCAAGGTTTCATTGTGAATATTCATGAATAATACAACTTTTATAAATTTTCAAAATAAATAAAAAATTTATATAATGATAAAAAATACTTAAGTGAAAATATAAAATAAAAAAAATCATAGAAAAAATACTCAATAATATATGGAATATCATATATCTCTAATAAAGGATTCTATATTAAAACTCTTTGAGATTGAGTCATGAAGAATTAAAATGATTCACTTATTTGATGAAACTTTACCTTATGTTCAAAATCATACTTTTGGATCAGAAATCCATCGCCTCCTTAGTAATCATAACCTCCATACATGTTATCATAAAAACAAGAAAAAATTGAAATGCATAAATCATCTAGAATACTAAAATAAGGGATGAAGTATGCGAATCACATCCTACCCCATTATCGATTATTAAAGGCTTCCAAGAGTGGTCCTAATCCATTGTCTGATGTTTAATCCAACAAGAATAGGCTCTATCATCCTATAATTTTACCCAAAGTTTATCACATCCATAAATTATTAACCTCTGAAGAGAGGTTAATTATATAATTTATAATTTATAACCAAGATCAAAAGTTTTTTTTATAAAACTCAAAATGATCTGGTCCAAGGCTTGAACCAAAGACATGGAAATTACACCTATTTTATGTAAAACCTCCAATTTTGTATATATTGTGATCTATTTAAGAGATATAAATATACATCTATGAAAGATAAATATTTATTTAATAATAAATACTATACATCCCTTAAAACTGAACTAGATCAAAATAGACCCAAAATTAAACCCAAGGGTAAGAACTATGTCCAAACACCAATGACATTATTAGTAAATTTTTATGATATTTTTTTCTTTAGTTAATTTATCATTTTAAGCATTAATGAATTTGGGCCCTAAATTTTAAAAGTTAGAGAATTTATACCCAATGGAAAGCCTTTGGCACTAAATTCTATCAATTAGTAAACCTTTTTATCCTTTAAATGGAAGAAAAAAATGAGCTTCAAAAACAGGAATCCCATAAGATAACATTTTAAAAAGGAATAATACACCCTCACACTTTCTCCTTCCACCAGTGGAAGTCTAAATTATATGCATACTTGAAACATAAAACACACGAGAATGGAATTAATACATTTTATCATTATAATTTTTGGACTTCCTTCTATTTACATTAATGATAAACTAAAGCATGATATAATGAAACACCTTGGAAACATAATAACACTTAACTAAAGTAATTATTTAAACATTCTCAACCAATATATTTCCCAATTATTGGAATTTAAGTCCATAAAAGGAATTGAAACTATGAACCATAAATACAAAATATAAAATAGTTTATAAACAGTGTAACCTTCTATAGGGGAATTATAACCCCCAAAATTAAATAATGATCCACATTACTATCACATAAGACAAATCTATTAATACCAATATCAGTTTCCATGTGAAAAAACAAATAATCTATAATAATACCAAAATATCCAAAAGGTAGCATGATTTTTGAGTTCTACATATACTCCTCATCATTTACTTAAAAAATATAAAGAACAGAAATTACCTACAAAAAGTATAAGGTCCACACATAACCTATAGATTATTGTTTTTAGTAAGCATGAATCAGGTATATTTTCCTCTAAATCAAAACATGATCACATCCATTCCCATATATAAACTAGATGGGTTATTTTCACCCTTCAAGAAAGCTACAAATGAAAATATCATGAAAATAATAATAGCATCCTCAATACTCCATTGTAATGACCCTTATATTATTAATGAAAAATTCCTCCAAAATCCAATGTGGACAATTGTAAACCATTTATATGATCATACATTATCAAATCCAGAACCTAGGATAACACCTATCCAAACTCGGGTGACTAAAACCATAAACTATGGAGTAATTTCCTCCATTATGTAGCTATAGTTTCCACACATTGAATATGGTTATATGCTTAGTATTTATGAAAACACCTTGGACCAATACTCTATTAGGATGACCATATTTCAACATCATTCAACAATATAAAAAAATGATCACAGTGGGAATACCACTATCTAACCATAGATGAGAATTATATGCCTCCCACCATTATAGAATCCTTTAGCTGCAATGCATAGGAATATATAGTCATGTAAGACCCCATAATTACTGATTCTATTCTTGTAATATCTCACTCAATTATTACCTTAGGGATTACCGTGGAAGATTAAAGGTATTATATTTATCCCCCTCCTATAATAAAACATTCACATTCTGATTTTCTATTCATATGTATCCTCCATTAGTTGGAAGTGATTTTTTAACAAATGGATCCATCTACCCCACTAATATTATTCCACTTTGATCATATTAACTGTCATAGACACAACATTCATGGAATCCAATTTCCAATCCTCTGACCTAGAATACATTCACAATAAGAATTGACCTATCAAATATAAAACTCACACTATGATATTTCATTATACTATAGGTGATCTGAAATTAAAATAAGAATAAAACTAAATTAAAAAACATATTCATCCTTTATAGTACACTAAATGGGGGTTTCATCAATTAAGAATACCATAACTAGTTCATTAGTACAATTACAACTAAAGGGACATTATTCAATCCCAACTGTACTACTATGAACACACTATTTCAATAGTGATTATTGAACATTTTATCTAAATAATTATCTATAATAATCTAATGATGATGATATGAATACATGAGATAAAATATTAGGAACCACCCAACCACTTATCATTAGTTAAATGGGGTTCATACAGGGTTTGAAAAAACCATCCCCAAAGGTCCTTCTAGTTCCAATATTATCTTCTTAATCTAGTCTTTTTATCTGATAATATGTATAAGATATAAGTTTGATCCTAGAAAAATTTGGAAAGAAAAACCAACCACATGATAGAATAAAACATATAATGTTTTCTAGATAATAATCATTAAATTATCCCAAAACAATATTGATGGTTTAGAATACATTAGAAACACTTATTAGGGCCAATCCTGAATAAGTAAATATCGGATTCCATAGATCATTCACATGTTGTACAAGATGTAAATGTTAGGAACAATGAATTTTTTCTAGTTGAATATTGAAAATAAAAGATTCCAGAACCAAGATAATATCTTTTTAAAATTAAAATTAAAATTAATTAATTTGAATTGGAATAAATTTTACCTCATTTTTGAGATCTTAATTTATAGTAGTTTTTGAGCCTAAAAAAATCTTTGTAGTAGTCCATTATTGTGCATGTAAGATCCAGATGTTGAATAACACTAGCAATGATGAAATAATTTTCATATGATATCTGAATTATAGGGATGAATCTCAAGGTGCAAGTGTGTTCAATTAATCATATTTCATTATTTTCTTGATCACTTCATGTTTCACTAGCCTTGTAGAAATTATCTTGATCTTATCATTCCTAATAGGATGCGAAAAGGAATAGGGGAATTCTAGAGATCAATCCATTGAGAATAATGATTCATTATTATCCTCTCTAAGAATGTATTAATAGTCCATCTATAGAACCTGGGTTAGGGTTTGTAATTTAATTAATATCACAGGTGTTGTTAATAAAATGTTAAACCCATGTTTTACCCCATTACATGTATTAAAATAATAATATTATTTTTATTCCATGTCATGTGAGAACTAGAATAATGGTAAATATTATTCTTCTAGCACGTAAATTAATATTTTTCAATGGTGTCAATACTTTTTTTTCTAGTCTTCCTCAACATTTATTGAATAGATGACTGAATTTAATATATATTTAATAAATAAATAAATATTAAATATCTATGTAATTTAATAATTACCTTATGAATAAATATTCATTTAATTTATGTGATAATTAATACTGAATAAAATTATTCATCAGTATTGAGTATAATATTTATTATTTAAATTAAATTCACATAGAACATAATTGAAATCAATGGAAACACTTTGTTCATGAACTTCTAGGTGTTTTTCTTGTTGACATTAAAAGAGATTTCCTAAATTTTAAAATTTCTATCTAGAAACGGGTTAAGGTAACCAAGAGAAATAATTTAATGAATCAATGTTGAAAGCCACATACAAGAACTCACTATATAATATGGTCCCCTTTTCACAATATCTCATTATGATAGTTTCACACTGATGTCATCAAATTATATGCCTAATGTATATTACTTTGAATATCTAAAATAAAACCATCATTATTCCATGGAAATTGAATTTAATGTGATATTTCAATTCCAATCAAAGGGATGATATATAAAATTCCATTAATATAGAAGGGGTAAATCCTTTCTCTACATTTTCATTAATAACCCATCATTCTAGACACACTCAATGTGCCCAACATCACCATGAATTGTTTTCATTGTTGATTACAAAAATTAATCTATGTGTGTGAGTCATGTAATTTCATTATTAATAACTTTATAGTCTAATAAACTTTACACATGCTCATAGATAGGAATATAAAATGACACATAAACATGTGGTATTTCTATTGGAAGGTTTGTACTCATAATCTTCCATCTTGGTGGTTACCAAGTTCACAAATCATAAGAAGAAGTCTATTTTTTTATGAGTAGTCACACCTGATTGTCAATATGCTATGTCACCTATAAAATAATGTTATCTAACTATAGAACTAGATTTTAGAATATTATCATGGAATTTCATGGTTCACATCATTGTAGGGAGATACTATAGCCTTTTGACACAATAGACACCCTAGATCATTATTACATTAAATTAATATAGAAATATGAATGATATTTAATAAGACATTTAAATTAATATTCACTTATTTGAATATGAAATTAATTCGGTGAACAAATAATTGATTCTAGAAAAAAAACTCTATCAGAATCTCAGTTGGACTAGGTCCAACTACCTATGACTTTCAGTCCATTAGATCTCACATGATGATCATGTTTCTTCTATATTAATACTATAGTCAAGGTATTTGTTATGTTATCTTCCATGAACACTCTACTCACCGTGAATTAAAAAATATGATAAAAAACCTCAAGAAACGATATTTTCTATTTATGTGCTTCATTTATTTATTTCATATTGGCTCCATTTCAAGGGATACCATTTTAGTATTGTCACAATAGGCTGTGATGGTATCTTTACTGGTAGGAATAATAGCAAGATCTTGGATGATGTTTTTTATAAGAACTATTTATTTAGCTAACTTAAAATCCATAATATACTCTTCCTCTAATATAGAATCTATGACCATAGATTTATTTTAGCTATTAAAGTTCGTAACCCATCTATTGAGAGTGATGATGTATCCCATATATGATTTCAGTTCATCTTGATATTTTTGGAAACTAGCATCTGCGTATCCTCTGATGACTATCTCTAAATATTCTCCATATACCAAGATCAAATCCTTAGTTAAGCTTAGATACTTAAGGATATTCCTAACTACCATCCAATGGAAATCACCTAGGTTATCTTGATATATTCCTACCCCAAGGCATAGGCGAAATCTAGCATAGTACATAGCATATCATACAAGACTAACCCAATAACCAATGTACATTGAATCCATTTCATCCTTTTTCTTTACACATGCGTCTTTGAAGAGATTTTCTTGGAAAGATAAATTCCACATGTTAGTGGTAAAAATAACCTTTTTTTATTATTCCAAACTAAATCCTTTCAATATCTTGACAATGTATGTACTTTGATTTAGATCAATAAACCTATTAGATCTATCATGATGGATCATGATCCCAATAATATATGGTGCTTCTCTTATTTTATTCTTGGAGAAACATGTGGTATACCAGGACTTACTAGTGTTTAAGGCTGGTATCTTATTTCCAATAATTAGTATTTCATAAATATAAACTATTAAGAAAATGACCACACTCCCATTAAAATTATTATAGACATAGGGATTTCATTTATTCTTTATGAAACAAAATTACGTTATGGATTTATAAAAATTAATATCACATGAATGGGATAATTTATTTAATCTATAAATGCATCTATATGACTTTCATAACTTTTTGGAATCATTTGGAGTCAAAAAACTTTGGGTTATATCATATATACATCTTTATGATGGTTCGTGTTAAGGAACTATATTTTTAAATACATTTTCAAAAACTCATAGTCATGGGAAATTGCTATTGTAATTATAATTCTACTAATTTTCAGCACAACTAATAATAAAAAGGTTTGGTTATAGTCAATGCATTGAGTCTATTTAAACCCTTTTATAACTAGTTATTCATTATAAGAACAAACTTGTCCATACATGTAAATTTTTTTCTTTAATACCAATTTAAAACCAACAGTCTTTACATTCACTACATGATTTTCTAAAATCTAGAATTGATTTTGAAATATGGAATCCATTTCATAATTTATATGTTTATTCCATAGAGAAATATCTTTTACACTTAATACTTTATTGTAGGTGACATGATCATTATTACAAACTAATAACAATTCACCATCTTCAATGACTAAAAAAAACATACCATTCTATTTCTATTACATCTCTCTTACTCCTATATATTATTATTTCTCTACAAATTCTTTTTATTATAGGGTTTTATAGAATATATTCTTGAGATAAATCTAATTTATCTTTATCTTTGACTTCATCAATGTTTATCTCACTCACATTATCCCTTTTAGATATGTGATTCCCTTCGTGAAAGGCGGGTCTTATGTGTAACACCCCGACCCTAGTTACCCAGAGTCGGTGCATTATTACATAACATTGGCATGATCACAAAAGATCAAGTCTCGAAAGACAGATTAGTTTAGTAGCCTTGGAAGTACTAGATACATTCATAAGGTTTACATTACATCATGAAATGGAAAACAACAACAACATTGTTTCCAAAGACAACACTGAGATGCCATAGACTATCCCTGTAGGTCAGTCATAATATACTTTTCACATCCTGGAAAAAATAAAACATAGAAAGGGGTGAGCTCAGATGCTCAGCAAGGATAACAATATAACGGAAACCTTCATAAATAAGAATAAAAATTTAAGGAAATGTATAAAATTAAATCAAATTCCTTTTCAACATAAACTTCATCATAATATGGAAAATATAAATCAAAATAATGCCATTTACATACTCACATGGATATTATACTTCTCGAATAATCACATGCAATATCAATAGCCACTTTCATAATGATGGAATGCATAATTCCAAACTTTCATAACCACATAGTCAGGGACTTATGCCAAGACTACAAATAAGATTTTTGTGAAGGCCTTGTGCCAAGACACTAGTTTGTCTCATGATACCTACCAATGCATCGAGTAGCTATAGCGGGCTCCACCCGTCACATACTAAGTCCAATGCATTCCTCATATGAAAAGGTTTAAGCATAACATAAACATTCGTATTAATACTAGCATACGAAATGTCAATACTTTATCCAAAAACCATTAATGGTATAAACATAACACATCCACAGTCAAAAATATCACAAAACATTCAATACAATATGGAAGTTTTGTATCATAATAAATCAACTTCAAATAAACATAAAATCCATCAAAGGATGTTTACATAGATGAAATCAAAACCATTTTAGGGAAATATCTCTTTCTATTTTAAAATCATTTAAAATTCATATAATTATAAAAGAAAACATTTATTTTGGAAATATTCTTATAATCTTGTAATTGAAACTTTGATGATGTCATAACGGTGGAAAATAGCCGCACCCGTCGTATAAGTTAAAAAAAGACATTCTTACCTTAATTTTGTCGAAAAGGTCAAAAGTACCTTGTTTGGAAAACGACGGAAAGATTCCTTTCAACCATTTCATAAATAGTAAAACAAGGGTATAAATGAATTTAACCCATAGTCTATTAAATAGTAATAATTTTTTGAAATACATTTTTAAGAAACATGGATGTGGATGATAAAGAGGTCCTAGTAGATAATTATGTATAAACAACCTTGGATAATAAAGAGATTGTGAAATTAACCCTTACCTTGAAATTTTCCTTGGTTGAGGGTAGATTAACCTTATTTATAATAGTGAAATAATTGTTATTAAATTATACAATAATCATATACATTAATATGATATCATATATGATCTTTTAACATTGCTTTGTTAGTATTATCGTCGTTTTGGGTGTAAACTGATTCGTTTTCCTTTATATGATTTGTTACGTAAGTATTTTTTGTTATAGATAGGATTTATATTATTCATATTCATAATTATATTATGTATTTGAACATTATTTTTAATCATCTAATGAAAATTAGTCTTGAATGGATACGATGGAGAATGAATCTCATCGCGTTCATGGAGACGGTGATCCGCACGTACGCACGAGCGACGATATCATTCTTTTGATGTTAAAAAAATATATAATTGGATGGTATATCATATATACAGAATAATTATCATGTTATATTTATTATTTACATCAATTACACATCATTATTATACCCATCCAAATAATAATGTATTGAATAACAATTACACCACGACGTGGAGATGGAAAACCGTACGTACACACGTATGGTGACATGTCATTGAAAGGATGGATAGAATAATGAATATGGTAGTACCATATTTATAATAACATCATAGTATATAGAATATACTGGAGTTATTATTTTAGAATGGAAACAACAAAGAAAAGGGAAGTGGAAGAAGAAAGGAACTTGAAAGAGGTGATGAAATATTTACCTCTTCTTCGGGTTATTCCTTTTGATTTGATCAAAAGAGATCATTAAGTGGGATTTATGACTAAAGGAAGACATCTAGGATTAAGGGAGGATAGTTGAGAGGGTATTTGGGTAGAGTCTGGCTGAGCCAAAATGCTTTGAAGGTGTGAATTTTAGGTAAGGGGAAGTTCCCTTTTATAAGAGGGGTGAAGTTAACCTTAGGAAAAGCTAGAAATATTATTTTATAATAAAATAAATTTCCGTTTCTAATGGATCCAAAATGGATTATTTAAAGGATTAGTTGGAGATGGGTCGAAAAACACTCACCCAATAGGTTTTAGATAGGTTTGGTTTATTATATTAACCTTATCTTTTAGATTTAACTCTTAGTTAAATAGTTTGACATTTACCATGTCTCTTTGTATTTTTATATTATATGGTTAATAAACTTACTATAAACATTCAATAGAACCCCAAGTGGTTCATTAATGATACAAATATCATTATATAATTCTTTTGGCCGAAAATTATATTTTTAAGAATAGAATATCAATTAATAATATAATATTTATTTTAAAAACTTTTTATATGCTAATTTTGACACTATTTGGTATTTTTTTTTGCTAAATTCATAACAACATTATTACTTAAAAAAAATCATCTAAACAACCCTAACATGTCATATTAACCTATAAAATTAGTTTAATTCATAAAAAGTATCAAATTACATTTATTTGGATATTTATAATATCTATTATTTTAATATTTCATTAATTAGGTAATTACTGCATCATAATTGTGTCATAAATAAATTAAATTATATAATATCTAAAAAATATAAATAAAATACTATTATGTAGGAAATCTTTTTATATTTCTAATGAATATTTATAGTCTAATTTATCTTTTTTGTAAATCTATATTAAAAATGTTTTAGTTATTAAACTTTGATTTTAACTCTTTTAACTCTTCTTTGAATTAAATAATAATAAATGTGCTAATCTAATCCAAGTGAACCAAAGAGGTTCATATTTTATTCCTAAGGTTTTTTTGGTCAAATTATTCTTATACAATAGAATTAGGACATGTGTTAGGATAATAATAATATCATTTTTACCCTTAATTACCCTATTTACTTTTAACCGTGGTAAATAAAAGTAAAACATTACTATTCACCAAATAATATTTTCATCTTATTGAAACAAATTTTACTTACTGATATCAACCATGTCTCTTGGATTTTTAAAATTCAATTCACAGAATTGGTAAATTTAAGTTTTATTCAAATTTGCAAATGCTCATAGGAGGTGGGTAAAAGACAGTAAAAAGGTCAATAAAATTTTTATATATCTAAAATTATAATAAACTGACTCCAATGAATTAAATTGAACTTATATAGGTATTATTTAGATATTTTGACCTAAAATAAATTTAAATAAAATAAATAATTATTTAAATAAAAATTCTGTTTTAAACTATAACTCAATGTTTTTCACTATTCATCAAAAATTCAAAGTTTTCAGAAAAATACAAAAAATTCACCCTAAGTTAATTTCGATATTAGAATCCAAAAATGAAGTCCATTTTGAAAGATAAAATTTATAAAATTTCAAAAATTTGGTATTACTATTCATAACGGCTAGTTTGATTGGTTGTGGTATGTTATAACTCGAAGTTATGTACAACACAAACTATTTTATTATTAAAAGATAACCGTACCGTGGAAGCTTGGGGTGTTACATTATCCCCTCCTTCAAATAATTTTGTCCTTGAAATTTTTAGAGTATTACTGTGTAAAAAGACTCGAGTGGTTCTTCATCATAAGTTCCTCAGGTTCCCACATTGCCTCTTCCATCTTATGGTTTCTCCACAAAACTTTTACCAGACGAGTCGTCCGATTTCTCATCACTTGTTCTCTTGTATCAAGAACCTTGACCGGTTATTCGCAATAAGGCAGATTGGGTTCCAGTTCTAATTCCTCATAGGTGAGTACATGCTTTGGGCCAGGCATGTATTTTCTCAATAGAGATATGTGGAACACATCATGAACTTTGGAGAGACTTGGCAGCATTGCCAAATGGTAAGCTACAACCCCAATTCGTTCTAGAATTTCAAAAGGTCCGATGAACCTGGGACTCAATTTACCCTTCTTACCGAAACGTATAACACCCTTCCATGGAGATACCTTCAAGAAAACATGATCTCCTACCTGAAATTCCAAATCCTTCCTTCTGTTATCGACATAGCTCTTCTGCCTACTTTGACCTTCTTTGATGTGGTTTTGGATTACCTTGACCTTTTCCATCATTTCCTCCACATGTTCTGGGCCTACGAGTTTTATTTCGTCAACATCATTCCAATAGGTTGGTGTGAGACATCTCTTTCCATATAACGCTTCATATGGTGCCATCTGAATACTTGAATGGAAGATATTGTTATAGGGAAATTCTACCAGAGGTAAATATTGACCCCACATACATTAAAAGTCAAGTGATCATGATATCAACATGTATTCTAAGGTTTGAATAATCCGTTTGGATTGTACATCAGTTTGGGGGTGGTAGGAAATGCTCAAATGAAGCTGAATCAATATCTAGGGCTTTCTGAATAATTTTACAGAAACTTGATGTAAAACGTGGATCACGATCAGAAACAATCTATAATGGTACTCCATGAAGTCTTAAAACTTCATTAATATATATTCTTGCTAAATGTTCAAGTGATAAATCTTCCCTTATAGTAAGAAAATGTGCTGACTTAGTAAGACGATCAACAATGACCCATATTGCATCGTTCCTTCTAGGAGTCTTTGGTAGTACCATGACAAAGATCATCGTGATATCATCCCATTTCCACCCAGGTATGGGAAGAGGTTGCATGACTCCTCTAGGCTGTTGCCTTCTAGCTTTCACTTGTTGACAAACCATACATCTTGACACAAAATCAGCAATCTCTCTCTTCATGTTGTCCCACCAAAAATATTCCTTCAAATATCTATACATTTTGGTTCTACCAGGGTGTATAGAGAAATTGGAACTATGAGAATCATCCAATAATTCCCATTTTAGATCAGGTATATTGGGAACACAAAGTCTCTTACAAAATTTCAAAATTCTATCTTCATACAAAAATTCACTCAATCTCCCATCATTCACAGCTCTAATCTTCTTTTGAAACTCTTCATCATCAGTCTGAGAACTCTTTATCCTTTCTAGTAAAGATGGTTTGGCAACCATTTGAAAAATTATTGATGTTTCCCCTTCCATGGTGATTCCCATATCCATATTTACTAGATCCATGCATATAGGATCCTTTTCAACTCTCATGTTGTTCAAAACTCCATGATCCTTTCTACTCAAAGAATTTTCCACCTTATTTTCCTTCCCAGGTGGTAGTGTATAGTGAAATCATAATCCTTGAGTAGTTCAAGCCATATCCTTTGCCTCATGCTGAGTTCTTTTTGTGAGAAAATATACTTCAAACACTTGTGATCGGTATTTATCTCACATTTTTCACTATAGAGATAGTGTCTCCAAATATTCAAAGAAAATATTATAGCTGCTAACTCAAGATCGTGAGTAGGATAGTTTTTCTCATGAATTTTTAGTTGTCGTGATGCATAGGCAATAACCCTATCATTCTGTATATGGACACAACCAAGTCCTTTCTTTGAAGCATCACTATAAATAACAAACCCATCATTCCACGATGGTAGAGACAATATAGGATCATTGTCTAATCTTCTCTTTAGTTCTTCAAAAAATTCTTCACACTCTTTTGTCCAAACAAATTTAACCCCTTTCGTGTGAGCTTTGTTAACGGGTTAGCCAACAGGGCAAAAGTTTGGACGAAACGTCGATAATAACCAGCTAAACCAATAAAACTGCATACCTCAATTATACTCATCGGTGCTGGCCATTCTTGGATTGCCTTGGTTTTTGAGGGATCAACAGAGATTATATACTTAGAGACAATATGGCTAAGAAAATAAATCTATTGAATCCAGAATTCACACTTGCTAAACTTCCCATATAATTCATGTCTTCTAAGAGTCTTCAGGATAATACACAAGTGATTTTCTTGATCTTCATAGATTTTGGAGTATACAAATATATCATCAATAAATACCACTATAAAGTAATCAAAATATTCCTTGAAAACTCTATTCATTTGATCCATGAAAATAGAGGGTGGATTAGTCAATCCAAAAGCCAATACTATAAACTCATAATGCCCGTACCTGGTTTGAAATGCTATTTTCGGAATGTCTTCCTTCTTCACACACAACTGATGATATACATATTTAAGGTCAATCTTTGAAAAGTATTGAGATCCATGTAGTTGGTAAAATAAATCATCAATGCGAGGTAGGGGATATGTAAAGACCCGTAAAATTCAAGGGAATTTTTTGCTTAATTTTTTTTGGGATTTTACAAGAATACGGTTTCTGATGGCACTTGATTCCAAGGACCGGTGTGCCCGGAATTTCTATCCGAAGTTTACCTGGGTACATTCAGTGAATGAATGAGCGGGTTTTTCTAACTTTTGAACCAGTGCTCAGAATCGAATTTTGAGGGCACAGATGGATTCGCACCGCTGGTAATTTCTTAGGAACACCTTTTCTGGAGTTGCATTTACATGGGAGAAGTTGTTAAAAATTGTGGAAGTTAAAATAAAAATTTAGCTACAATTTTTATTTTTTTTCTTTCTAAGTGGTTAACAACATTGAGTGGAAGTTGTGGGAAACCACCCAACTTCCCATGGGAGGTTATGAAATGGGTGGGGCCCACACGAACCCCTCCCCTTCATATTCCCTAACTCCTTCAACTCACCATTTAATTTGATAACTTATGTTAATTAAATAGGTGAGTTTAACTTGAATGTTTGAAATTCAAACTTAAGTCATGTTAATAAAATAAGGGAAGTACTTATTTTATTTTGGTTAGAACTTGTTGCATTGGGAGGATTTGGAGAAATGATAAGGGTCTTGAAGATCATCTTCTTCTTCGTGAAGAACACGAAGAACGCCGACCTCCGACGAAGGTCGATAAGAACTCCGGATCCTCGGAGATCGACGACATGACGCCGATGAATCTTTTCTCTGCGACACAATGATTCTCCTTCCGCGACGCCTTCTTCCACGACGTGAAATTCCGCGATGAACCTCCGTTCAAAATACGCTTGAGGTAGGGGTTTTGGTTGAATTAAATCTATGTGATTTATATCCTCGGCATGTGTTTAGAATTGTCGGAAGCCTTTTTAAAACCACTAACACGGTGGGTGCGGACCAACGAACAAGTCTGAATCCACCATCTCTTCTTTCTTGGTGTGAGGATCGGAGGGCGACGATGAAGCAGGCCGCACAGGCGTTTTGAGGTCTTCGTAGTGAAGAACCGGTCCCAGGAGGGCCGTTGGCGAAGACGACAGGCAAAATCGACCACCGGAGCTCATTAGGTGGTTCGCAGAACACTCCGCCGGCGCACTGTCGCGAATGAAGCCGCGGCGGCAGGCCGCTGGTCCTGCGACCGTGCGAGACCGAGGGAGGTGGGACGCGGCGCTCGTCCGCGTCCGTTGGCAAGGAGCGGCCCCCATGGGCCCCGCGGTTACGAGACAGGGGGGCAGCGCGCCCCCCTCCCCCCCATCCGCTCGGCCGAAACGGCCGAGCCACCTGGCTAGCGCCAGCGCGCCGGGCCAGCTGCCTAGGCTGGACCGCGCCCAGGCCGAGCCGTGCCCAAGCGTGCCGGACCCGAACCCGGGTCGGGTCGACCCGGTTCGGGCCGACCCAGGGGGTACCGGGCCGGGTCGGACTGGGCCCGAACCCCATAATACCGGACCTATCACGGTATTTTGCCCATAACTTGTGCTGCGGACCTCTGATCAACGCACCTTTAGCGGCGATGTGATCCTTGGAATGAGACGGTCATTTCGATATATTACACTCAAGGTTTCGGAGTAATTTGGGTTCGGCTGGGTTGGTTCATACACGAAACCAACCGGACCCTTGGAGCGGAAACACTTATAACTTAAGCTCCGGACGTCTGATTGACGTGCCGTCGACTTTGATGGATTCCTCTTAGTGAGACGGACCTTTTGGCTTACTCTTCTAGAGGTTTGGATGTAGTTGGAGTATGGTCGGGTTGGTTTTTACTTAAAAACCAACCGGGCCCCTAGGATGAAAAAGCCAATAACTCTCAGACCGGGCGTCTGATTGACGCGCCGTTTGTGACGTTGAGTTCCTGTTGACGATACGGAACTTTTGGATACATCAACTCTGGACTATGTGTCAGTTGATGTATCAACACTTTGGCTCGTGGAGCGGACCCTCCCGAACGAGCTTTCTGTGTGGGGGAACCCTAGAGCGGGCTACGACTGTGATGACGATGACGACTGTACAATCCTCCGTGGATTCCACGATGACGACTACAGCACTCAGCGATCCTACGTGGATCAGTGCTACCGATCCTATGTGGGTCAGATCCTGTGTGGGTCAGCGCTCAGCGCTCCTGTGTGGGCCAGCGCCTACATATCCTGTGTGGGTCTGATCCAGTGTGGGTCATTGTGGGGGTTAGTTACCTATCGATCCTTTGTGGGTCATTGCGGGGGTTAGTTACCTATCCATCCTTTGTGGGTCATTGCGGGTGTTAGTACCTATCGATCCTGTGTGGGTCCAACGGCTTAGATGAATCAGTGGCTACATCTGATCATCTCTATCATCTTACGAAGAAGTATACCTGTGTGAGCTGAATCTTGACTTTCAATCCTTATCTTCGATAAGATTGACTTGATATCCTGTGTGGATTACGTTATGCTTTCCTGTGTGGATTAGGTTGTGATTTCCTATGTCGACTGGGTTGTACTTGAGCTCGGATGTTGGAGCCGAACGAGAATTGAAGACTTAGGTATATGTATGGGCATATTCCTAAGTAATGTCGGATGTTACATCGTGATTGTATCTTTCCTTTCTGGATTATCCTTTGTGGATTCTGGGAGACCTTCGGGGGTCTCGGGGTCTCTACTGAGTAGCTTATACTCACCCCTGCACGGGCTATGCCCACACTATGTTGTGTTGGTTGCAGACGACGGACAACACTGATCGTGGTTGAGGCACGAGGAGCAGGTCGGTACCCGGAGGTGGACCACTGGGCAGGGCATACTCGGAGCGGATGGCTGGACCCGAGGAGCTGTGGAGGCTATACGTACCCACCCTTCAGGTGGGACTTCCAGTGGACGGTTTGAGGCTATGACTTTACTTTTTAGTTGCTGTACTCCCTTTTTCAGTTGTACTTTACTTTCAGTTTGGGTTTGTATTCTGGCCCACTTACTTTTTCGCACTACTATTGTACCTAATTTTTACTTAGTATTTACTTATGCTTGCTTTCTCTGTGTGTTTGTTTACTTTAAAAAGGAAATTCCTTCCATTTTTACCGGGAATTACACCTTGGTGCTAGTCGCTAACCCCTGGCCTATGGAAGGCGGGCTTGGGGTAGTCACGGCACGAGCCCCGAGGATGGGTCGTGACAAATTGGTATCAGAGGAGTTCGGTTCTACCGCAGAACTCAGGACTCTGATCTTTTTCTATGTGAAGCAATAGTGTTAAGAGTATTGAGTGTGGTTATTAGTCTAGGGAGTCTAGTGTTGGTGCGGCAGCTGACGTATCCGTACACCAGGACCCTGATTTCTAATTTCCGACTTAATGCACGAAAACATTGATTGCATGTGTGTTTCAAGTTTTCTTTGTGATTACTTTGTGTCAGCTCACCAAGTATACTGTTCTGACCGTGGCGCAGCTGTCTCTTTCAGGATGGCCCCACGATGGCAGCCAGGTAGGGTTCCGAGTGTTGTGCGTGACGACATCCCACCGAGCGTCGAGGCCTTACGACATCATCCATGGCATGAATTAATTAATCATGATGGGTCTGACTGTATTAGGAAAGGAACTTGGTTCATCCAGGGGATGAGACCAGATTTCCCTTTTCGACAAAGGAGAAATCTTTGCAGCTTTGCATAACGTTAAAGAGGAAGGGGCAACCCTTTGTGTGGTCAGATAGATGTCAGCAGAACTTCCAGGAGCTGAGATAGAGATTGACCAACACACCTTTCTTGAGGCTATCGGAGGAGGGAGTAGGGTACGTAGTTTACGACGATGCATCAGGGACTAGACTCGGGTGTGTCCTGATGCAGGAGTGGGCCATGATAACCTATAGATCACGTTAGTTGAGGCAGCATGAGCATAACTACGCTACCCATGAACTGGAGTTAGCAGCAGTGGTCTTCGCTCTGAAGATGTGGAGACACTATCTGATGGGAGAGCGCTTTTCATTATATTCCTATGGCAGAGTTCGTTTCTCGATGCCTCACCTGCCAGCAGGTGAAGGCAGAGCACCAGGTACCAGCAGGCTTGGTACAACCCTTGGAGGTCCCGGAGTGGAAGTGGGATGGGATATCTATGGACTTCATGACTGGACTTCCACGCACTTCCAGAGGTCACGACTCCATTTGGGTGATTGTCGACCGACTCACCAAGTCGGATCACTTATTACCCATCAGATTGCAGGGCTCAGTGGAGAGCTTGGGACATCTCTATGTTCAGGAGATTGTACGACTTCATGGTGTGCCATCATCTATCATCTCCAATCGAGATGCTTGCTTTACTTCCTGGCTTTGTAAGGGGTTACAGGAGGCGTTCGGGACACAGCTACGTTTGAGCACCGCCTTTCACCCTCAGACGGATGGTCAGACAGAGAGGACCATTCAGACTCTCGAGGACATGATCCATGCATGGGTCCTCTACTTTGGTCGTAGCTGGGAGGACCACCTACCCTTGGTGGAGTTCGCGTAAAACAACATCTACCACTCCACCATCGGGATGGAACCATACGAGGTGTTGTACGGCCGACCTTGCAGATCTCCTCTATGCTGGACAGACCCTGGGGAGTCAGCACTTGTGGGACCAGTGATGGTCCATGCCATGATAGAGAAGGTCCAGGTCATCCAGGAGCGGATAAGGATAACTCAGAGCCGACAGAAGTCTTATGCTGACAGGAGGCGGAGGCCACTAGAGTTCGAGGATGGCGACCACGTCTTCTTGCGGGTCTCAGCTCGATGTGGATTACGGAGATTTGGACAAGGCGGAAAGTTGTCTCCACGCTTCATCGCACCATTCCAGGTCCTCAGCAGGATTGGCGAGGTGGCTTATCTCCTAGCTCTACCACCTCAGTTGCACCGAGTGCACAACGTCTTCCACGTATCTCAGCTGAGGAGATATGTGTACGACTCGACGCATATCATTGACCATGGGGAACTAGACATAGATGATGGGGAGACTTTTGCGGATGTTCCAGTGGAGATCAAGGATCGACCGGAGCGGGTCCTACGTGGACGGTCGATTCCTCTAGTGTGCATCAGATGGCAGCACGGGAACCTCGAGGAGAGCACTTGGGAGCGGGAGGCTCAGATGCGTGCTCAGTACCCACATTTGTTTCCCTAGTTTTTGATGTATCTTTACGGGGATGTAAAGCCCTGAGGTGGGAGTAATGTAAAGACCCGTAAAATTCAAGGGAAATTTTTTCTTAATTTTCTTTGGGATTTTACCAGAACGCAGTTTCTGACTGCACTTGATTACGAGGCCCAGTGTGCCCAAAATTTTTATCCGAAGTTTAGCTCGGGTACGTTTAGTGAATGAACGAACGGGTTTTTCTAACTTTTGAACCGGTGCTTGGAATTGAATTCTGAGAGCACCGATGGATTCACAGTGTTGGTAATTTCTTAGGAACACCTTTTCCGGAGCCGCGTTTACAGGGGAGATGTTGTTAAAAATTATGGAATTTAAAATAAAAATTTAGCTACAATTTTCATTTTTTTTCTTTCTAAGTGGTTAAAACCTTTGAGTGGAAGTTGGGGGAAACCACCCAACTTCCCATGGGAGGTTATGAGGGTGGTGGGGCCCACATGAACCCCACCCCTTCATATTCCCTAACTACATCAACTCACCATTTAATTTGATAACTTATGTTAATTAAATAGGTGAGTTTAACTTGAATGTTTGAAATTCAAACTTAAGTCATGTTAATAAAATAAGTGAAGTACTTATTTTATTTTGGTTGGAACTTGTTGCATTGGGAGGATTTAGAGAAAAGATAAGGGGCTTGAAGATCTTCTTCTTCTTCGTGAAAACGCGAAGAATGTGAAGAACGCCGACCTCCGACGAAGGTCGACAAGAACGCCGGATCCTCAGAGATCGACGACGCGACGCCGACGAATCTTTTCTCCACGATGCGACGATTCTCCTTCCACGACGCCTTCTTCTGTGATGTGCAATTTTGCGACGAACCTCCGTTCAAACCACGCTTGAGGTAGGGGTTTTGGTTCAATTAAATCTATGTGATTTATATCCTCATCATGTGTTTAAAATTGTCGGAAGCCTTTTTAAAACCACTAACACGGTGGGTGCGGACCAACGAACAAGTCCGAACCCACCGTCTCTTCGTTCTTGGTGTGCGGATCAGCGGGCGGCGATGAAGCAGGCCGCACGGGCATTTTGAGGTCTTCACAATGAATAACCAGTCCCGGGAGGGTCGTTGGAGAAGACGACAGGAAAAACCGACCACCGGAGCTCGTCCGGTGGTCTGCGGAACACTCCTTCGGCCGGCACCGGCTGACCGCCAGGAGGCGGCGGCGCCCGGTGTGCCGCCGGAAAGAGCCACCGCAGCAGCAGGCCGTTGGTCCCATGAACGCGCGGGACCGAGGGAGGCGAGATGTGGTGCTCGGCCGCGTCCGTTGGCAAGGAGCGGCCCCCATGGGGTCCGCGGTTACGAGACAGGGGGGCAGCGCCCCCCCCCCCCCATCCGCTCGGTTGAAACGGCCGAGCCACCTGGATGGCGCCAGTGCGCCGGGCCAGCTTCCCAGGCCAGACCGCTAGGCTGGGCCGCACCCAGGCCGGGCTGTGCCCAAGCGGGCCGGACCCAGACCCAGTTCAGGCCGACCCCGGGGGTACCGGGCCGGGTCGGACCGGGCCCGAACCCCCTAATACCGGACCTCTCACGGTCTTTTGCCCATAACTTGGGCTGCAGACCTCCGATCGACGCACCGTTAGTGGCGATGAGATCCTTGGAACGATACGGTAATTTAGATATATTACACTCAAGGTTTCGGAGAACTTTGGGTTTGGCCGGGTTGGTTCGTACACGAAACCAACCGGGCCCTCGGAGCGAAAACACTTATAACTTAAGCTCTGGACGTCTGATTGACGTGCCGTTGACTTTGATGGATTCCTCTTAGTAAGACAGACCTTTTGGATTACTCCGCTCAAGGTTTGGATGCAGTTGGAGTATGGTCGGGTTGGTTTTGACTTAAAAACCAACCGGGCCCCTGGGACGAAAAAGCCAATAACTCTCAGACCGGGCGTCCGATTGACATGCTGCCTGTGACGTTGAGTTCCTGTTGACGATACAGAACTTTTGGATACATCAACTCCAGACTATGTGTCAGTTGATGTATCAGCCCTTCGGCTCGTGGAGCGGACCCTCCCGAATGAGCTTGCTGTGTGCGGGAACCCTAGAGCTAGCTGCGACTGCGACGACGATGACGGCTGTACAGAAATCCTCCGTGGATTCGACAGCGACGACTACAACACTCAGCGATCCTACGTGGATTAGTGCTACCGATCCTATGTGGGTTAGATCCTGTGTGGGCCAGCGCCTATAGATCCTGTGTGGGTCCGATCCTGTGTGGGTCATTGCGGGGGTTAGTTACCTATCGATCCTTTGTGGGTCATTGCGGGGGTTAGTTACCTATCGATCCTTTGTGGGTCATTGTGGGGGTTAGTACCTATCGATCCTGTGTGGGTCCGATGGCTTAGATGAATCAGTGGCTACATATGATCATCGCTATCGTCTTACGAAGAAGTATACCTGTGTGAGCTAAATCTTGACTTTCAATCCTTATCTTCGATAAGATTGACTTGATATCCTGTGTGGATTACGTTATGCTTTCCTGTGTGGATTGGGTTGTGATTTCCCGTGTGGACTGGGTTGTACTTGAGCTCGGATGTTGGAGCCGAATGAGAATTGAAGACTTAGGAATATGTATGGGCATATACCTAAGTAATGTCGGATGTTACTTCATGATTGTATCTTTCCTTTGTGGATTATCCTTTGTGTATTCTGGGAGACCTTCGGGGGTCTCGGGGTCACTACTGAGTAGCTTATACTCACCCCTGCATGGACTATGCCAGCACTACGTTGTGTTGGTTGCAGACGACGGACAACGCTGATCGTGGTTGAGGCACGAGGAGCAGGTCGGTACCCAGTGGTGGACCACTGGGCGGGGCATACTCGGAGCGGACGGCTGGACCCGAGGAGCTGTGGAGGCTATCTATACCCACCCTTCAGGTGGGGATTCCAGTGGACAGCTTGAGGCTACAGATTTACTTTTTAGTTACTGTACTCCTTTTTTCAGTTGTACTTTACTTTCAGTTTCGGTTTGTATTCTGGCCCACTTACTTTTCCGCACTACTATTGTACCCAGTTTTTACTTAGTATTGCTATGTGGGTTTGTTTACTTTACAAAGGCAATGTCTTCCCTTTTTACCAGGAATTACGCCTTGGTGCTAGTCGCCAGCCCCTGGCCTATGGAAGGCGGGCATGGGGTAGTCACGGCAAGGGCCCTGAGGATGGGTTGTGACAGGATACTTGTTCTATATTGTTATAGCATTGATCTCTCTGTAGTCAATGCACAACCTCATAGATCCATCTTTCTTTTTAACAAAAAGGACAGGGGATCCCCATGGAGAAACACTAGGCAGAATAAATCCCTTATTACTCAATTCCTCTAGTTGTTTCTTTAGTTCCACTAATTCCACAGTGGCCATTCTATAAGGGGTATTCGATATGGGCCTTGAACCAGGAATTAAATCAATGGAAAACTCAATTTCTCATTCTGGAGGATGCGCAGGAAAATCTTTTGGAAACACATCAACATATTTTTTCACAATAGGTACATCCTCTATTTGAACATTAATTTCCTCACCCACAGTTATTATATTCTCTTCCTCCCCAATAATTGAATTTAGTTGAGCTACTGGGGGTGGATCTAGATAAGAATTAGGTAGTGACATTTCTGTTCTAAAGATAAGGTACTCCTTATCATCATAAAAAATTGTAACCTCCTTCTTCTTACAATAAATTTTCGCATCATGGTATGAAATCCAATCCATACTGAGGATTATATCAAATTCAATCATGGGTATGACGATGTGATCAGCAGATAAAGAACATTTATATGCCCTAATGGGGACTGATTCGCAAAACTTTTTTGCAATGATACTTCCCTTAGGAGTTTTTACTTACAACTCCCTTGTTAAATCAAATTGTAAATATCTAATTTTCTTAGCAAACTGGGAAGATATGAAACAATGCGATGATCCAAAATCAAATAAAGCATTTGCTAAACTTGAGGAAACCATTAAATTACCTTCCACCACATGTTTAGAAGCTTCAACCTCAGTAGTAGTGATATCATAAGCTTGGCCTTGATCCCTTGGCATTTTCTGAGGTAAATTCTCCCAGCCCTTAGGAAATTCATTCGCATAATGCCCCCTTTATCTACAATTGTAGCATTCAACATTGACAACCTCTTTCTTCCACATGCAATCACGAGCTTAGTGGTCTTTTTCACTACACTTGTAACAGACTCCCATTCCCTTTAGAAAAGTACCAGGGTGTTTATTCCCACATTTACTATAGGATGGATATTCAACTTTTCCTTTCTTCCCCTTATTTACATTTCCCGAGTGTTCAACAAATCTCTTCTTCTCTTGCTTTTCTTTAAAGTCGTAAGACTTAGAGAATTATTTTTTCTGTCTTGATAGAACATGAGACAATATCTTTGTACAACGAGAAGGATTGTGAGACTAATGATCAATGGAGAGATGGTTTTAACCCATAAAAGAAATGATCAATGTTACTTCTTGGGTTACGTATATAATCTGCAGCATGCCTCGCTAACCGTGTAAGGTTAGATTCATACTTTGCGACATTCTCGTCCTCTTTTTTTCCTCAGACTCAAAAATTGTCTTTCTATATCTGCTTGATGGTCACGAGGAAAGTATTTTTCTAATAAAATTTCTTTAAACTCCCTCCATTCCATATTTGATACTTCATCATCTTCCTTTTTGTTTTGAATCAATTACCATCATTGAACAACATCTCCAGTGAGGCGCTAAATTTCCATGATAACTTTTTCCCTTTCGCTACTCCCTAAGGCGTGAAATATTTTTTCTAAGGAATTTATCCATTGATCAGCTACTAGTAGATTTGTACCCCCATTGAATGTTGGTGGTTGTTGCCTCATGAAGCGATCTAACATTGATCCTCCTCACTGCGGATCAGGGTACTCCATACAGGTAAGGTTATTATTCATAACCTGAGTGAGTTGTCCCAATATGGTGATTAACTGATCAACACCAGTTGCATCACCAACTCCACTATAATTATCTTGAGTAGGAGGAAAATCCCTACATGGAGTTTGTGCATTGATACAGTTTCCATTCCTTCCACTAGGCGCCATTTCTAAACAATGGCATAAATAAGATAAGTTTATGAATCACAATACATAAATCCAAACTTGTAAAACATTTAACATAAACTAAACAATTTATGTATATAATCCATAATCATAAAAAAAATTTCTTTGAGGAAGTATATACTCATAAACCCTTCATAATGGTTTGTAAAGAAAATGAGAATTATCCCAAGCATATCCCCTGGGAGTGTCGTAACCAAATGTGCAGCAAGGCCCGTTGTCGTGCACCAGTTCCCATTCAAGTCTAGATCAAAGCGGTGTTTTTAGGTTTTACCCCTAGGTACATCTATGCCAGAGCCGCCTCTACCTGCTCATATTCAAACAATGATGTATTTCTTGGAAAACTCACAAAATATCTACAATACCAAAATTCTATGAAGTTATTCTATAATAACCCCCAAATTCTATCTTAGGGCTATGTCTCTAATCAGAGTTTATCTAAATCTAGTTTCCAAGGTTTTTACTAAACTTCCTATGATACCAAATACAATTCCCTAACCCTAGTTACCTAGAGTCAGTGCATTATTACATAACATTGGCATGATCACAAAAGATCAAGTCTCGAAAGACCGATTAGTTTAGTACCCTTGGAAGTACTAGATACATTCATAAGGTTTACATTACATCATGAAATAGAAAACTACAACAACATTGTTTCCATAAAAACATCGAGATTCCATATACTATCCCTGAAGGTTAGTCATAATATACTTCATCGCATCCTTGAAAAAATAAAACATAGAAAGTGGTGAGCTCTGATGCTCAGCAAGGATACCAATATAGCGGAAACTTTCATAAATAAGCATAAACATTTAAGGAAATGTATAAAACTAAAACAAAAGCCTTTTCAACATAAAATTCATCATAATATGGAAAATATAAATCAAAATAATTCCATTTACTTACTCAAATGGATATTCTACTAGTCGAATAATCACATGCAGTATTAATAGCCACTTTCATAATAATGGAATGCATAATGCCAGACATTCATAACCACATAGTCAAGGCCTTGTTCCAAGACTACAAATAATATTTTTATCAAGGACTTATTCCAAGACACTAGTTTGTCTCATGAGACCTACTGATGCATCGAGGAGCAATAACAGGCTTCACCCATCACATACTAAGTCCAATGCATTCCTCATTTGAAAAGGTTTAAACATAACATAAACATTCGTATTAAAACTAGCATACGAAATGTCAATACTTTATCCATAAACCATGAATGGTATAAAAATAAAATATCCACAATCAAAAATATCACAAAATCCTTAATACAATATGGAAGTTTTGTATCATAATAAATCAACTTCAAATAAACTTAAAATCCATCAAAGGATGTTGAAATAGATGAAATCAAAACCCTTTTTAGAGAAATATCTCTCTCTATTTTGGAATCATTTAAAATTCATATAATTATAAAAGAAAACATTTATTTTGGAAATATTCTTATAATCTTGTATGGGAATATTTGATGATGTTATAATTGCGGAAAATAGCCACACCCGCTGTATAAGTTAAAAAAATACATTATTACCTTAATTTTGTCGAAAAGGTCAAAAGTACCTTAATTGGAAAATGACAGAAATATTACTTTGAACAATTTTATAAATATTGAAACAAGGGTATAAATGACTTTAACCCATAGTCTAGTAAATAGTAAAAATGTTTTGAAATACATTTTTAAGAAACATGGATGTGGATGATAAAGAGGTCCTAGTAGATAATTACGTATAAACAACCTCGGATAATAAAGAGATTGTGAAATTAACCCTTACCTTGAACTTTTCCTTGGTAGAGGGTAGTTTAACCTCCTGTATAATGGTGAAATAATTTTTACTAAATTATACTAGAATAATATACATTAATATAATATCATATATGATCTTTTAACATTTCTTTGTTAGTATTATCGTCGTTTCGGGTGTTAACTGATTCATTTTCCTTTATATGCTTTGTTATGTAAGTAATGTTTGTTATGGATAGGATGTATCATATTCATATTAATAATGATATTGAGTCATTAAACATTATTTTTAATCATCTAATGAAAATTAGTCTTGAATGGATACGATGGGGAATGAATCTCATCGCGTTCATGGTGACGGTAATCCGCACGTACGCACGAGCGACAATATACTTCTTTTGATATTAAAATAATATATAATTGGATGGTATATCATATATAAAGAATAATTATCATGTTATATTTATTATTTACATCAATTACACATCATTATTATACCCATCTAAATAATAATGTATGGAATAACAATTACACCACAATGTGGAGATGGTAAGCCGTACGTACGCACATATGGTGACATGTCATTCAACGGATGGATAGAATAATGAATATGATTGTACCATATTTATAATAACATCACAGTATATATAATATACTGGATTTATTATTTTAGAATGGAAACAACAAAGAAAAAGGAAGTGGAAGAAGAAAGGAACTTGAAAGAGGTGATGAAATATTTACCTCTTCTTCGAGTTATTCCTTTTGATTTGATCAAAAGGGATCATTAGGTAGGCTTTATGACTAAAGTAAGAACTCTTGGATGAAGGGAGTATATTTGAAAGGGTATTTGGGTAGATTTTGGCCGAGCCAAAAGGATTTGAAGGTGTGAATTTGAGGGAAGGGGGAGTGCCCTTTTATAAGAGGGGTGAGGGGAACCTTAGGAAAAGCTAGAAATATTATTTTATAATAAAATAAATTTCTGTTTCTAATGGCTCAAAAATGGATTATTTAAAGAATAAGGTGGGTATGGGTTGAAAACCACTCAACCAATAGGGTTTAGATAGGTTTGGGTTACTATATTAACCTTATCTTTTAGATTTAACTCTTAGTTAAATAGTTTTACATTTACCATGTCTCTTTTTATTTTTATATTATATGGTTAATAAACTTACTATAAACTTAAAAGAGAACCCCAAGTGGTTCATTAATGATACATATATCATTATATAATTATTTTTTCCTAACATTATATTTTTAGGAATTGAATAGGAATTAATAATATAACATTTAGTTTAAAAACTCTTTTATGTCAATTTTGACACTATTTGGTATTTTGTTTTTTCTAAATTCATAACTACATTATTAATTCAAAAAAAAATTCATCTAACCAACCCTAACATGACATATTAACATATAAAATTATTTTAATTCATAAAAAGTATCAAATTACATTTATTTGGATATTTATAATATCAATTATTTTAATATTTCATTAATTAGGTAATTACTGCATCATCATTGTGTCATAAATAAATTAACTTATTTAGTGTCTAAAAAAATATAAATAAAATACCATTATGTAGGAAATATTTTTATCTTTATAATTAATATTTATAGTAGAATTTATCTTATGTTTATCCCTATATTAAAAATGTTTTAGTTATTAAACTTTGATTTTAACTCTTTTAACTCTTCTTTGAATTAAATAATAATAAATGTCCTAATCTAATCCAAGTGGACCAAAGAGGTTCATATCTTATTTATAAGGTTGTTTTTTGTCACATTATACTTATACAATAGAATTAGGACATGTGTTAGGGTAATAATAATATGATTTTTACCCTTAATTACCCTATTTAATTTTAACCGTGGTAAATAAAAGTAAAAAGTTACTATTCACCAAAAATTATTTTCATCTTATTGAACCAAATTTTACTTACTAATATCAACCGTGTCTCTCAGATTTTTGAAATTCAATTCACAGAAGCGGTAAAATTACGTTTTATTCAAATTTGCAAATTCTCCTAGGAGGTGTGTAAAAGATAATAAAAAGTTCAATAAATTTTTTATATTTATATAATTATTATAAACTGAATCCAATGAATTAAATTGAAATTATATAAGTATTATGTATATATTTTTACCTAAAATAAATTTAAATAAAATAAATAATTATTTAAATAAAAATTCAGTTTTAAACTATAATTAAGTGTTTTTCAATATTCATCAAAAATTGAAAGTTTTCAGAAAAATACCAAAAATTTACCCTAAGCTAATTTCCATATTCCAAATCCAAAAATGAAGTCCATTTTGAAAGATAAAATTTATAAAATTTCAAAAAGTGGGTATTACTATTCAAAACGACTTGTTTGATTGGTTGTGGTGTGTTAGAACTCGAAGTTGCATACAACACACACTATTGTATTATTCAAAGAGAAGCATACCGTGGAAGCTTGGGCTGTTATAATATGTTAACCAAAAATCTATTTTATATAGGATTATATAAGAAATATCCATTAGTTTATTCAGTATACCCTATAAAAATAAAATTATTTCCTTTTAGTGGATTATTATTACTAGAAATGGTTTTAACAAACACTTCACAACCCCACACTCATATATGTGACAACATT
Source organism: Viscum album (assembly GCA_963277665.1). Classification (NCBI taxonomy): domain Eukaryota; kingdom Viridiplantae; phylum Streptophyta; class Magnoliopsida; order Santalales; family Viscaceae; genus Viscum; species Viscum album. The sequence continues at coordinate 1,935,134,101 of OY728152.1, forward strand.
AGTTTATTTCTATACTAAAGATAATATGGAATAACAGTTGATACATTAGTTGGAACTCAGTTGTGTATATATTATATTGTATATGATTCATACCCGAAAAGGATAATATAAGACTTTCATAATTCATCATTGATCTCACCATTTATTACAAGGTTTGGTTCCTCCTTTTGCTAACACCATTCTACTGAGGTTTTTAAAGGGGAGTGAGTTGGGATAGAATTACGAACTCCCAAAAATATAAAAAAGCATTGATTATGATGTTCTCCATGATAGTCTGAGTAGAGTTTCTTAATATTCTTACTAAACTTTTTCTCAACTTAATTATTATATTAATTGAATCTCTCTAAGTATTTTGACTTTTTACTCTTTAAGTAGACATATCAATGTCCACACAAATCATCCATAAAAGTTATAAAGTATGAGTGCCCAAACCATTATTCAACTGGAAATGTTAAAAATATATCAGTAGGAATTAATTTATGAAGATCATTGTACCTTTAAAAATTTTCACTAAATGTGGATTTGATTATTTTTTCATGTAAAAAAGAGTGACATACCCCAATTTATTTTAGTTCAAATGAATCCAAATATCAGTGTTGTTGTAATTTAGTCAAATTATTTTCATTTACATGATCTAGTAGATGATTCCACAGATGGGTGTAGTATGATTTAGGTTAACTATTTTCATTATCAATTTACATTACTTGGTGTATGTAATCCTTCATTTAAAGGCTGTTATTTAAAATTTACTTACCATAAAAATTGATTTCATTGTAAAAGAGGGAAAATTTATACCCAAATATGAAAATAAATCCATTTGTATTAATATATATACCTAAATTATGTTTTTGGTAAAAAATTAAACATAATAATGAAATTTTAAAACCAATATCATTCTTTTAAGCAATGTGAGGGGGTATTCCCTAATAACCACATCAACAAGTCGACACTATTGGGTACTCATAGGTCCACCTAAACATAGGATATATTATATAATCTACTAGGTTTTGATATTTGAATTAATATTTGAGAACCACTTGATATATATAATAACTAATTTCCAGAGTAAGATAGATTTCTATCGATGTAAAATATACCTAAAGACTCCTATTGCTTCTAGGTAATGGTGTATTTTTCCTTCAAGTGGACCTTCTTTACACATGTAAAATATATATAATACTATTCCAAATTTTACCCATGATATTTCTCCCCTTATAATAGAATTGTAAAGTAGCTTCAATCTTAGAGATATTTACTAGGGCTTTCCTTTTATTCACAATAAGGTCAAAAGGCTCTTCTAACATCATACACTTTAAAACATGGAAAAGTAATGTGATAATATCTATGAGATACTTATCCATGTTATTTATATTGAAATTAACAAAAAAGATGAATAATATTTGAGTATGTGATGAAACAATTATATTGGTGTACAATCCATCAGATAGTTTAAGCCCAAGAACCTCTTGGTGATCAATGATTCAAATGAGTTTGACTATGTGAGGCCCACCCGATCCACCTTCTCCATTTTTTCTCTAAATGAGTGACTTAGATATATCAAACCATTCGCATGTTTCTCTATATTTATATAAACCATATAGATACTAGAGAATCATATAAAAATCCATGCATTCATTTGACTTTATGAGTTTATTAGAAATGGATGCAAGCCTTAAACACTGAATGTCGACCATGTTGTTCATGTGTTTTTCAGACATAGAACACCTCATCACTCACCTCCTTAATAGGAATATCAGGCAGTGGGAATTTTATCACGTAATATTTCCATTCATTATGACCTAATACCCATAGGCATCAAAACCATTACTAGAAAATAATTCCTGTAAGGAGATGGTATTTCATGAAAATTGTTTATTGGGATACTGTGGTTGATGATTTTCCATATTTCTACACTATTAAAAGAGTATATTATTCAAGATTTTAATGATTTAAATTTATATGAGACTATAACAATTTCAATTTAATTAAGCCTCACATTATTTTATAATGTTATAAAGTCCTTCAAAATTGAACTCGAAATGTATCATCACCATATAAATTCTAGTGGAAAGGATTCATATTTCTCATCTTTATGATCTATACTATGTCCATGAAGACTATAAGAAGGTATTTTGATATGTGGTCTTTACAACTACAAACTAGTAGCTCCATGAACCATTATGTTGGATCCCCAATATAGAAATCTTTAATGAGATTTCCTCAACACTTTTATCCAAATATATATTGATTAAACTATGGATTCTAAATTCAATACCTATTCAGTTATGTAGACCCATCATCTTAGTTAAGACTCCGTGATAATTAATTGATCCCTCTACTATGGCCTGAACCAACACCTTATCTATGTTTTAATTATAATTTATATAATGTAAGGTGTAATGAATTAATATTAAATTGATGGATTTATTATTAGGTGTAAAATTTTCTTATTTTTTCATTTAAATGTATTGATATCATTAATTGGATTTTTCATATGTGAATAACTTTTTTTGATTAAACATTTACTCATAACCAATTTATTAAATTATATTGTAACAACATAACACAAATTGTAGTATGTGAAAATTATATTATAATAAAACTTTAATTCAATTCACATTTTAATATTTCATTGAATGAAAATTATAATTTTATATGATGAATATCTATTTTGAACTTACTTAGTCAAAATTAGCCAAGAATGAATTTTTATAATTTTCCTTGAAAATAATATTTTATGAATACTAAAAAATTTCGAATTTAACTATTAAATTTTTTATTTTGAATAATTTATTATAATATATTTAATTTACAATTTATTAACTATCAATTTTATAGAGATAAAAATAATATTATTTATATCTATGAAGGGATATTTCTTATAAAACTATTTTTAAACGAATAATGTATATCCATTATAATTATCTAAAAAATATTTAATGATGAATGTTTTAAATTTAATTTATAAAATATATTTGTAGATATATGAATTTAAATCCACATAATGATTATTAATAGACATATAGTTATTGTAAGTTCATCTTATGGTTCAAAAATTCATTTCTTGATAAAACATTTTCTGATACATTTTGAGGGTTTATCTTCAAATTAAATTCTTAAAATTTTATAAATTGAATTTGATAAAATAGATTCTATAATTTTAATTAGTATATATAATATTATTTAATATTATATACTTAATTATTATTCATAATTAATAGTAAAAATAGTAAAAAATAATTACCACGATTAAGGTAAAAATGGGTTTAGTGGGGGTTAATCTAAAATGATAAGGGTCAAAAGAACCTAAACACTTGTCGAAACCACATTTGTTGGATTTAAATAAAAAATATTCTTTTTATATTTCAATATGATCTATTTTTTATCCATATGATTAAGAAAGTGTAAGACATTATTGAAAAACACTGAAACATTACTAGTGTGCCACTCACCTCAATTATAAAATGGCACCTCATTCACTCACTTATTAACAAATACCCATCAATTTATCTTGAAAAAACCATGGAAAAATATTTTAAAAAAATAATTATCCACTTTATATAGTTTTTTTCTTCTAAAAATTCTAACTATAGGTTCCTTAATAAGATATCTAAAAGAGGATATTTTAAGTGATGTTAATTATCTTCACCAAGCCCTTTATTTTTTCCTCTTCTTTTACAACCTCAAATTATATATTAACACTTTAAATATAAAGACAAAATTATATACTATATATTTATTTGATATTATTTTTATTTCATAATATTTATCTTTATTATACACCATAAACTGGAAAAAAACCATCATTCGTATGTACGGTGGACTACCGCTTCATGAACCAATATAATTTGTTTTCCATCACAGAATCACATGGATAGTCATAATGATAGAAATAATAAATATTTATGATACTTATGACATGATATAGATTCTATAAAATTAATATATCATTAAATTACTTAACCTTTCATCCATTAATTAAATGATATTTTCCTTGATGCATATGTATAATTAACCTTCTCTATGAAGCAATATGAATCATTTTTTCATGTAAAAATTTCAAGATTTACTATATTTTTTTTAAAACAACTAAATATGAAATTTATAACTTTAATATAATTTTGGAAATGATATAACTATATCATATATTCCAAAAATTGAACTTCTGTAACAAATGATGCTTGAGAAAATGAAGTAGTTAACACTAGAAATAATGGTAATAATGAAATAATATTAAAAAATGGGTGAGAAAATGTAATAGAAGAATAATATAAGATATTAAATATATTAATATTGTTCATTTATTCATTAATAAAATACTTATAACCATTATAAAGTATCATAAATCATTTTTAAATAAATGGAGGCATGAGGTAAGGGATTTCGTCTCAATTTACACACCATTGAGACATATTTCTTATTATACACCTATTCACTTTTATGTTGTGTATATAATTACCCTATGATAAATTTAACATGAATAAATTTTTATTCATGATGTTTAATGTTTCCATTCATATTTATTCTTTCATGGGGTTGCAATTTGAAATTTACCAAAGTGGTAAGATTTTATTTTATAATATCAGTTTATTTTACGATTTCATTTTATTTCATTGAAAGAATATTATAATTTACCCTTCATAAGATCTAACAATTTTATGGGTATTTGAGAAGTTTCCACACTTTTAAAAAAAATTCCCCACTTTTTCAATTAAATCAAGCAATGAAGTGTTGGAATGGAAATTCAATCAAACTACTCTTTTTTATCTGGTATATTTTTATTACCTATCCATATTGTTGAAAATTATTTTAAAATTTTCATTTTATTTACTCAGATGTTTTTAATGAAATATTTAGTTAACAATGAATTTTTAAATTTTATTGAAGTAATATTTAAATTATTTTTCAAATGGGATGATTTTTCCTTTATTTATAAAAATTAAGAATGAATTTTAATGTATATGGTGTTAACAATCATCCCTACTACTATAACCATTTTAAACAATTTATATTATTATAAACATTTTATATTGATTTAAAAAGAAAAATATTTAATGAAATATTATTTTAATATTTCACTTCCATTCCCTTTATTATTTCAAAGTACATGATTATATTACACAAAATATATTCCATATGAACCGATGATTATCTCTTATGTCTTATTAGTTTTTGGTCACTAATATTCTCTTGAAGAATTTTATTTCTTGTAATAATTAGAAATATCCATATTTATTTTATCATTTATATGATTATTTCTTAAAACATATACCATTTTATATATAGTGTTTTACAATAAATTTTATTTGATTAATTGGGTAAAATATTGATAAATTCGTATTCTTTAATCAATATGATTATTTATTAATAATTAATATTGTCTATAAATTTAATTTATTAGTTAATATATATGGAATTATTTATACATATAGTTATGAGTGAGGCCCTATTATAGATATCCCCTCTAAGAATCGGCATGTCTCATGGGACAAATCAATTAGCCAAATTTAATGGGGTTTTTTTGTGTATAACTACCAATAGTTTTAAACTCTCTTAGAACATGTTCTTGGAGGTATAGATATCATGATGTATGATATTATGAAATCCAACATTATTAATTTAATTAATTTATAATATATTTATTATTATCCATGGTATTATTGCATTTATATTATCCATGGATACATTTTGTGCCCAATTTATTAATGAAATAGAATGTGTTTTCATCTATTTACCTTGAAATATTGATTATTCATTTCTTAATAATTATAGATTCCAATTTATATAAACATTAATAATTATTTTATATTGCACTTACTTTGTTTCCTTTCCCCAGGATATGAATATGAATTCTTTCATTATGTTCAAGGACACTGCAAGTTTTCTATTATTAATATTTGTATTGTTTCCCAATGTATGAAGGGTTTCATGGATGTATATAGTTAAAAAAGATTGATAAAATGATCATTCCTTATGTATTAGAAACTAAGTATCTATGATAATTTAATAAGGTGACTACCATATTTGGGTTATTAGAGTCATTATTATTATAATTGGAATTATAGTATGTTTTATAGAAACATTGGGAACAAGATTTAGGAAAATATAAATTAGGGAACACAACCCTATGATAGACATTGAGGATATAAAAAATTTCCGTATAACATTTATTTTTTTGGAAAGGTAGATATTATCTGGTTTTCCCAAGAAATTCATCCCTTTCTAGATTCTATAAGTGGATGTGGTTTTGGAACATATGACTCTATGGGAAATAATCTCGAAAATAGTTTTTTGAGTATATATCCACCATCATTCTATTGCATGGTGAGTGGTACCTTAATACACACTTGGTTTAACACTCTCAGGGGATATGATTTAGTTAATTTTTATTTTATTTATAAAACGTTGTAAAATACTTGAAAATATTTTTATTTATTTAAAGGTATTCCCAAAGAAACCTAGCTTATGATTTTGAGATTAACAATGAATACATTTTCATTTTATGTTAAGTGTTACTAAAAATATATAATTATATATTATGATTAAATATTAATAATTTGATAAAATAATTCATTATATGTCATTTTTTATAAATAGAACATAGAAGAAGGAATGGTGTTAGCACTGGAGGTGAATGGAGAAATTTCCAAACTGATCAAGTTAATACAACTAGTGTTGGAGTTGAATAGGTCATAGTAATATTAGGGAAACTGACCCAGTTTATGAATAATAAACCTGAATATATGGAGAAACATGATGTCTCATGGAATGATACACCTATATTTGATTATTTCATACAATAGAAGAACCTAACATTTAGTGGATGCACTATTATAGTGGTAGTTGAGTAATAGATTAAGTAACTTCAAAGGATATTTCTATCCTTAAGATGGAAGAAAAATGAAATGGTTATAATGGAAGTATATTGTAACACTATTGATTATTATTAGTGGTTTTGATCGATCTAGAATACTTGGTAGGAAGTTGAAATCGAACACATAGAATAGAGGCATTTTAAGGTAATATTCTTTGATAAATACTTCCATCATGGGAAAGAAATTGAAATAAAGAAAAATTTCCTTAGATTAAAGTGAAAGTAAAAAAGTGTTCATGAGTAAAATGATACCTCTACAACACTATGTAGTCATGATAAATATTACATATGCATTATGGAATACAATATTGGCCATTTCATTGAAGAGACTAAGAAAATTAGCTAAAGGTAACTGGTTTCTCAAAATATTTCATCATATGATGCAATAGTTTCATGTTGCATAAAAGAAAAGAATAAATTTTATAGATCCTACATATTTAATGGGAATAAAGTGATGAACCGTTTATCTAAAAACCAAGAAAATTAAATTCTTCTTAGAATAAGAAGAAAATAAATCAATTTTCATCACATGAATATTTGTGAAAGAAACAACCTAGAAAATTGTTCAAGGGAATAATATTATGTTACATGTACAACGATAAGGGTTATGTAGATCATGGAAGTAAGTAAAATAAATATATCACTTCTATTTAGTTATTCAACTACAAAAAATGGGTAATTATTCAAAACCATTTCCCCAAATGAAATAAAATTACCATAGAAGAGGCCAAGAGGAGAAGACCAATCTTATGCGATCACTATAACTGAGTTTTCTATTACAAAAAATGTTGTACAAGTTACTTTAATCATATAATAGAATATATATATTGATTTATTTAATTATTTATACACATAATATTTTATATTTTACATGTTTTTCCAGAAAAATATATATTTATCTAAAACCTTATGAATGTAGTTGTCTGTCAAAACTCCTAGTGGAAATCTCACTATGATAAAGATGTGTCCGGAAGTTCCCATTATGATATATGAATGTGCTATATTTTATTAATTTATTATCATAAATATTTTAGAGTTTGACATAATTCTTATTATAGAATGGAATTCAAAATGTTATGCACAAAAATTTATTACAAAGAGAAGGAAATTATGATTCGTGATAAAGATGAGGAATTCCTTATCTTTAGAGTGGAGAATTTATAATATGAGTAATGCCTAGATCCATGAAAAGTAGATCATATGAATGAGATTACTAAGGAAGAAGAGAATAAAAAATATAAAAATTGAAGAGTTATTATTAAAATTTATGATGTTCTCATTATAAATAAATATATTGATCTATTTCCTAAGAAACTACATGGACACCCACCAGAGCATGAATTTTTTTTCCTATTAATTTAATCCCTAATGAAAGACCCATATCAAAGAATCCATATATAATATCCACTTAAGAATTAGTGTAAATTTAAGAGACAACTAGATGAGTTGTGTGATAAGGGATTTATACACCCTTGTGTTTCACCCTGGATATCCCCTAATCTTTTTGTTAAGAAGAAATTTTTATCCACGAGTCTGTGCATTGATTATAGGGAAATCAATGATATTAAAAAATAGTACAAGTATCCTATGCATCACATTGATGACCTATTTTATCAAATTCATGAACCTAAATATTTTTCAAATATTTACCATCACCCTATGAATCATAAATTGTGACCAATGAAGGATGATATTTTGAACACAATATTTCGAAGTATTTATGGACATTAAGATTTTTCAAAAAATTATATTTGGAATGACTAATACATAATCTATTTTTATTGTTCTAATAAACTTATTATTCAAGGAATATTTTTATAATTTCATTTTGGTATTCATTAATGATATCTTGGTGTATTCTAAAATCTATGAGGACCATGATAATCATCTGTGGATTATTCTCCATTCTTAGAGAATAAAAGAGTTATAGGGGAAATTTAGAAAGTGTGTTTTTAAATTCATGATGTTTCATTTCATGGATAAATATTCTCCATAAATGGAATCTCACTTGATCCCATAAAGAAAAATGTTGTGAAAGATTATCATACAACAATGAACTTAACTGAGGTACATAGTTTCATTGGTTTGGCAAGTTACAAACAATTTTTTTATAATAATTGGTTAAGTTCATATAGAAAATATAATAAGAAATAATTTTTTAAGAATTAAAGAAGAGGTTGGTCAATGCTTTGATTTTGACTCTACTATCTTGGAAATATGGATTTTTGATATATATTGATTCCTTTAATAAGGGAAATGGTTATGTCATTATATAGAATAATAAACATACTTCTTATGCATCAAGTAGTTAAATACTATTGAACATAACTATTCAACACATGATATTGAGTTAATAGCTATAGTCATTCCATTAAATATATAGAGACATTTTTTATATGGTGACATATATGAGATATACACAGATCATAAGAGCCTAAAACATATATTTTCAAAGAATGTTCACAATGCTAGTAAAAGTAAATTTAATGAATTACCCAAAAACTATGATTAATTAACACACTACCACCTAGGGAAGGTAAATTAGGTAGCAGATGCATTTAGAATGAATGACCATGGACCAAAATGAGGATTTATAGGTATCCTATGTTCCTGGATCTAGTAAATATAGATATAGAAATTATTAAGGAAGGGGGTATATCAATAATTTTTCAAATGATTGTGAAACCATCAATTTTGAAAAAGATTAAATGTTCCAAATATTATGTTGAGAATTTATTAAAAAAAATTAATACTCTGGATGATGGAAAATTGGAAGAATAAATTTGTGAAGATGATGTTCTAAAATTTGGAAAGAGACTATGTGTGCCATTTATACCCGAGATAAAAAACATAATTTTTAGATGATTCTCATAAATCAAATTTCTCTATACAGCATGGCAGCACTATGATGTAGAAGGATTTTATGGAACAATTTTTTGGTATAACATGAAGTGAGAAATTGTTGATTACATATCATAATGTTTGTTTGGTCAATGGGTGTAGTCTGAGAGAAAACGTCTTAGAGAATTCATTCCTACATAGTTTCCTTTGTGAATATTGACAGATCATAGACCATGAGATATATGCGAGGAGGTGGGGTGATCCAGGATTCAAAGGGATCATTGGTTATTTATTTTTGTGATGCCTTTAGCAGAGGAGTCTTTATCCAAGAATAGACTCACATAATTATCAATGGGTTATATTATGCAGTCAGAATGACATCCACCTTGTGAAAGTTGAAACCTATTCTATTTTATTATAAAATACTCTATGTGGACTTGGCTCTATCCCATGTACTATTGAATATATAATTCAGAGGTGTATGAGGATCTTGAATAACCCCATGGATGTTTTCTATACATGGAGAAAAGGGAATGTTGTTGATGATTTTCTTGCATCCATGGCAGTACAAGGCATGAGAATTTCCTATTTTTCTGATCTTGGTTTATTTATCCTGGAGGGAGTCAGCCTTGTATGAGTAAGCACACTTGGCCACCACTAATTTAGACCACTTTGATCCCTATCCATTTAGCATTCCCTTTTTCCCTATAATGTTTCTATAATCTATATTTAATAAAATAAATTAAAATCTTGATTATTAATTACTTTTCAATTCTTCATTGGATTACCAAGGAATCCTAGAGATAGTGATGTGATATGGGTTATTGTTGATTAGCTTACAAAAACTATGCATTTCCTCATTATAATAGAATATTTACCGCTTGATCAACATAAATGACTATAAATTAATGAAGTTGTAAAAAATCATGATGAACCTATTTCAATTGTGTCTGATCATGATCATAGATATAGATTGAAATTTTGATGAATTATTTAGAAGGACCTTGATAATGATCTTTATTGGAGCATCGCCTACCATACTCAAACTGATAGATAACCTAAAATGATTATTAAAACATTATAATACATGTTTATATCAAGATAAATTGACATTAAAGGTATGTGGGATCAATATTTACCTTTCATTGAGTTTTATTATAACTATATTTTCTATTTATGTATTCAAATGGAATTTTATAAAGCATTTTATAGAATGAGATGTAATACTCCAACATTTTGGGCTAAAATTGGAGAAAGGAAATTTATTGGCCCAAAAATAATTAAGGAGACAAAAAAGGTAAAGTATATTCAAAATTTTATTAAATCCTAATAGATTATAAAAAAGAGTTATAAAAATAACTAGAAGAAATATTTATTTTTTCAAGTGGGAGACAACATTTTATTAAAAGTATCTCCATGGAAGGGCATTATAAGGTTCGATAAAAAAGGGAACTGAGCTCTAAGAACATTAGACCTTTTGAAATTCTAAAATTAATTGGAGCTATTGATTATCGATTATAAATTACACCATGCCTATCTAATGTACATGATGTGTTCCATATATCATTGTTATGGAAGTTTATTCCATACCCAACACATATTATTATATATAAAGAATAAAAATTGGAACCTGATCTAACTTACATTGATGAGATCATCCAGATTATTGACATTAGAGAGAAAATTTTGAGGAATAAGATAAATGAAATGATAAAATTACATTGGAGAAATCAAAACATGGTGAAAGAAATGTGGGAACTAGAGGATGTTATGAAGAAGAACCGCCCTCATTTGTTTAGAAGATAATATCCATGAAAATTTTGAGAATGAAACTTTTATAGGAGGGAAAAATTTAATACCCAATCCTCAATTATAGTAGGTGAACATTTTAATTTTTTTAAAATTTAATAAAATAAAATTTTAATATTTCATTTCACAAAAAATCTAATATTATAGAATAAATATTTATTTTTAACTTACTTGGTCAAAATAATCCTAGAACGAATTTTTAAAATTTCACCTTAGAAATAAGATTTTATGAATAATATAAAATAAAGTATTTAACTATTCGACATTTTATTTATAAACAATTATTATAATACCTAGAATTAATAATTCATTTACAATCAATTTTATAGAGATATAGATAATATCATTTGGAAGTACAAAAAGATATTTGTTAGCAAACTATTTTAAAAAAAGGAGTAATGTATTCCCATTATAATTAATTAAAATAATATTTAATGATAAATGATTCAAACAAAATATATATATTATAAAAAAATATATGAACTAAAATACATAAAATTTTGGTTACTAGTCACATGGTTAATTTAAGATCATCATATGAATGAAAAATTCATTTATTTTAAAATTATTTTTTAACACATTTTGTAGGTTTATTTTTAAATTAAATTTCAAAACATATACAAATTGAATATGATAAAACAGATTACCTATTTGGAATAATAATAAATAATATTATGTAATAATTTCCACTTAATTTTTGGTCATAATGAATTGTAAAAAAAATAAAAATTAATTACTATGGTTAAGGTAAAAATAGATTTAGCATGGTTTAATATAAAATGATAAGGGTAAAAATGACCTAAAAACTAGGTGAAACCAATTTGGTTGTTTATATTTAATCCCTTTCCTTTTCCCCAATTAATATGATCCATTTTTATCCATTTTTACACTAAAGTGACATGAAATTACTAAAAAACATAGAAAAATTACATGTGTGCCACTCACCTCAATTTGAAAAGGGAACCTCATACTCCCAATTAATCACACTATTAAAGACTTTTATCTTGGCCTAAAACTACAAAAAATATATCCCAACATTATTACAAACTTTATATATGTGTGGTTATTCCCAAAATATCAACATTGGGTTCCTTGATTGGAGATCCAAATGAGGTTCTTATAAGATAAGGTAATTAACATCAACAAGGTCATTATTTATAATTCTTCTTTTACCACAATAAATTTTATATTAAAACATCTAATATATTAAAAAATATCTACCATATAAATTTTTATATTTTTATCTTGATACTATAATATTTATGGATCTCATTCTCCATCAAATGGGAAGCAGAACCATCACTCACGTTTATGGTGGACTACCCCCTTGTGAACCGATGTAATTTGTTTTCCATCAAAGAATCAGATGGATAGTAATAATTATGGAAATAATGAATTTATATCATACTTATGATATTATATTAATTCTTTAAAATTAATATACCATAAAATTATTTACCCTTTAACCAATTAAGGCAATGATATCACCGCTCATGTATACATGCGGCCCACTATCTCCATGAAACAAGGTGAATCATTTTCTATGTATAACATTCAATAATGATTCTAAAAATGTATCTAATGGGAAAATATGATATTTATAAAATTAATGTGACTATAGATATGATGTAACTATATCTTATATGGAAGAACCATATCATACATGATCAATCATGCTTGATAAAATGCCGCTCTTAACCACATAAATAGTGGTAATGAAGAAATATCATTTACTAATGAGTGATAAGATTTCCTAAAAGGATCATATATGATATTATCAATATGAATATGGGTTTTTTTATAAATTATTAGAATGTTTAAAATAATTAAAAATTATTTTAAATAATATTAAACTAAAGGGAAGCATGTGGTAAGGGATTTCATCTTAATTTACACTCAATTGAGACATATTTGATATTATGATCCTATTCAATTTAATGTGGTGTATATAATAACCCTTTTATATACTTAATATGAATACCTATTTATTATTTATAAATAATTTCTCAATTCATGTTTATTATTTCAAGTTATTACAATTTAAATGTTACCAAATAGGTAAGAATTTATTTTATAATCTCTCTTTCTTTTGGGATTTCTTATATTATTGTTGAAGTAATTTTATAATTTACCCATCATAAGATATAATAATTTTCATATCATATAGATATTTAATAATATTTCATATTTTATTTCAAGTTTTCCCCTCTTCAAAACTTGTATCAAGCTATAAAACTTTTTTTAAAAAAGTTTATCCTATTACTCTTTTAGATCAGGTAATTTCTTCTTCAACATCCATATTTTTTAAAATTGTTTTGAATTTTTTTTTATTCACTAAAATGATTTTTAGGATATTTCATGTTATCCTTTACATTTTAAAAGGTATTAAAGGGTTTTTAATTATTTTTTAGAAGATTTTTACTTTCATCTTTCATTATAAAAAATTAAAAGGATATTTTTTTAACATATATAGTGTTAATGGACATATCCACCTCCATAACCATTTAGAGAAATTTATCTTATGGTTGAAATTTTGAACTATTTTATAAAGAAAAATAATAAATGAAATATTATTTTAATATTTAACCTCAATTACTTTGATTATTCCAAAGGACATTTTTTTTACAAAACCTATATTCCTAATGAACCAATTGTCATCTTTTGTCTCTTATTAATTTTTTAGTTGTTAACTTTATATTGAAACATTGATATTATTGTGATCATTGGAAATTAAATATATCTTATATATCCATATACTTTGTATCATGAATATTATTTTTTCATAACCCATATACCATTTTTAAATATGGTATTTTACTATGAAAGTTATCTGATTGAATGGGGAATGTCTTGATAAAGCTATATTATTTACTCAATATGGATATTTATTGATAAGAAATATTGTTTTTGAATTGAAGTTATCATTAAAACTTGAATAATTATTTAGGGATGTAGTTATGTGTGGTCCCTGGTTATACATAACCCCTTAATGCATTAACAGGTCTCATGAAACAAATCAGTTTTACAATTAAATGGGTTTTTAGTTTATACATACAAATTGTTTTAAATTATCTTGGTGCAAGGAATTTATGGTATATATATTAAAATTTATGAGATCAAGATTTATAATATTATGTAGTCACTTAATTTAGAATTTAGTAATTATTATTCATGATATTTTTTCCTTGATATTATCGATAAATGCATTTTGTACTCAAGTTATTGATTATTTGAAATGTGTTTTTAGTTATTTTCCATTCAGTATTTATTTTGATATAATTCATCATGATATATTAATCTTTATTAATACATTACTAAGAATTTGATATCATCATTATTTTGTATATGAGGAATAATTATTTAATTGAGTTTATGGATTGTGATTGGTTTCCATTACTATGGGTTAATTTTATTCCTAATATAAAATGGGTATCTTGTATATATAAGGTTCTCCAAGACTAATAGACTGATCATCCATTAGGGACAAGAAAAATTGTATCTATTCCAATATAATGAAGTGACAACTGGCTCCTGGTTATAGTAATAGGGATTTTCACATGAATCCTTGTGTATCAGTCTATTTATTTATGTTACAACATTCTTGAATCCATAAAATAAATCATGCATAAGATAGAAATAAATAAATAAATGGCCTGATCATGATATTATCTAATGATTAATTTATTGAGTATATAGTAAATCAACTTATGACCCTTATGGGAAACTCCTTGTTACTTTATTGGTATGAGTGTTAGCATTCCTCTTATACACCTATATATCTTCCGTGTTGGGTTCATATCGGTTCCATTCAAAATTGACTTTACCTTATCTCCACCACGAACTGACTCAATGTGCCTTTAGATACTCATATAACATATGTTTTTAACTCACCTAAATTCAATTGAAAAAAAATTATTCATTAAGGGGAATTATATAAAATAAGCATAGACATGAAAGTCCTACATCATAAAAGAGGAAGAGATGTCTCACATGCCATTATATTTCATTTAATACTTATTAGTTGAAAAACCAAACAATAAAATTATATTAAATATTTTTTTATACAAATTACATGTCAAAGATCATGTTTGATCATAAATATGAAATAATTAGACATTTAAAATAACTATCTACTATTCATTTAAATCAATTATTTAATATGATAAAACATTCAAAAATTAACCCTATTAATAATCTTATTAATTAATTCAATAATGATATATTATTTAATCCAATATTCCTTAAATTATAATCTTATGTGATTTTAAATAAAACAAAAAATTTTATTTTAAAAAATAATAATAAAATAGTATGCATCTTTGTACTTGGAAGAGACTCAATAATAATACTACTCAGTATTCTTTTAATTGAAACAATGAATTGATATGATATAATATGTAAATAAAATGCGTCAAAATTTTATAGCATGTAATTTCAATTTAATTCAACATAGAATACATGAAAATTATATAGCATATACATTTTAATGTGTTTATTCTTTAATATTCAATCACCATACGTTATTCATAGTTTGAGCAATTATACTAGATTAATTATGCATTAAATATAATACAAAACCTAACAACCTGTATGTATAATAAAATTAATGACCCATAGAACTTAGGTCGATGAGGTTTAGTGGAGTAATGAATTAAATTTAATATTTTTGTGTAAATATGTAAAGTCCACATCATAATAAAGCTGGCCAAATGGTGTGTATTTCTTTTCACTGGATATCCACATTACAAACCTAGTGACTTGGATTGTACTTATCATAGAAATATCTGAATTACATGACATGTAGAAAGAATAGAATGAGTGTAGTTCATGTTACATGGAAACCAATCTACAAGAATCATGTATTAAATACACAAGGTGTATTAATTATATGATGCGGTTTAACCCCAAGTTATTATCACTAAAAAAACATGGAATACAAGATGCGAAATAAATATATATGATATGTAGTATAAAATATCCATGTTCCACCATGGATGATTAATATGTGTTGCCATTATTTCACATAAAAGGTAAAAATTTCTCGATGACCTGAAATCCCCATGTGCATCCTCATTGAATGAACAAGGATTAAAGGCATGTAAACAAGTATTAAACACCTTGTAGTTTTTTATTATATATCCAGAATGATTGGAACCTCAAGATAGTTTATTTTTATGTAATGATAATTAATTTTTTTTTCCAATATAGGTAAAATGAGTGAGAAATTAATAAGAGAAGAATATATTTCAACAACAGATCAAGAATGAATTAAAACGTGAAATTAATTTTAAATTTGAAATGTATAATGATCAAAAATAAAACAAACAATTATAAATTTTAATGTTAATTGTATGATACCACTTAATTTCTTTAAGCATAGTGGAAGAACATATTAGCGCTAATCCCAAATCAGAAAATGTCAAGATTTGAGGGATTATTAAAATATTTTACAAGATGTAAAAATCATAAAATATAAAATTTGTCTAGTTGAATACTGATAAAAATAGATAATATAACCAATAGAATATATTTTTATATTAAATTTATAATTAATTTTATTAAATCATAAGAAATTTTACCTTATTCTTGAGATATTTCTTCATAGAAGATGTTGAATTCCAAAAAACATTTTCGGTAAACCATTTTTGTGCTTGTTGGATCCAACTGTAGAATCCATCTAGAGGTGATCCACATGTGCTCCTATGATCTTAAAAAGAACCCATTGCATTAGTGGAAGCTAGCTTGGTCAATTTATCATATTGAATTGTTCACATTTATTTCATCATGTTTCTTCAGTCTTGATGATATTTCATCGATCCTATCATGTTTGAGAGGATGTGAGAAGGAATAAGAGTATTCTAGAGGGAGATCCATTATGAAAAAGGATTCTTGATTAACCAATATTAGAATGTATTATCTATAAATTTATATAACTAGGGTTAGTGTTAGTAATTTAATTAATTGTAAAAGTGTATGGACCTGGACTTAAACATTACTTAATCTTGAGTTAAGTCAATAATTTGACTTCCAATAACATTAAGGATCTTTTTAGGTTTATAGGTTTAGATAATTAGTCCATAACTTATACGTATCAACTTTATTATTAAAAAGTATACAATTATACTCACTATCCATTTTTTCATAGATCAAATTTTTTTAAAGAAAACACGGTTTTGTTTCATGTTTAAACATTATAACTTTTCCATGATCCCATCCTTGACTCTATTTCCCTTTAAATCCCATGAAGAACATTTCAAAACTTAGGATGATCATAAAACGAACTGTATGGGATACACAAATAAAGAAAACTATTAGCCTTTCTAAAACATGAAGACCATAAATAATTTAGCACAAAGTAATACTTTTCACCCTTAAGAAGTAGTAAAATACACTTCACTGAACATAACTTCATTGATTTCCTTTTTTTTGTAATCAAAATATTACCATAAAATCCATAGCATTTAATATATAACATATAAAGGTAACATGGGACATAATAATACTTAAATGGAATAACCATACAGTCAAATTCCACACATATCACTAAATGGAATATCCATACGACATACTTCCATACCCAATGCATTTGAAGCTATAATATTACCACTCGTCCTTGGTTTATCATAGAACCACCCATATTTTATTTATCATGTAACCACCCATCTTTGGTTTATCATGTAACCACCCATAAAACGTCCAAGTACCATTATATAATAATAATATAAAAAAGATTGTAATTATCAATAATCTGCACCTAAAATTTCATTTTCAATATGAAAAAATCTACTCAATCTATTTACAAAACAACTTAAAACATTTAATAAAGATACCTTTTAATCAAAGTGTCCCATACCACTTTCAAACTTTTGAAATAAATTAACATTTTAAAACATTCAAAAAAGAGTCTATTGAATCAAAGTGTACCATACCACTTTGAAACTTTAAAAAAAATATCATTTTAGAAAATTCATATCCATATAAAAAAATTCATAAAAACCATTTTGAAAACATGTAAATGAAAGAGAAGGTTTTAGAAGATTAAATCTTTAAAATATTAAAAATTGTATTTTAGTTAAAGCGTCTGTTTCTACTTGAGAAACACTTGAATAAAAATAATTAAGGAATAACATAAATAAAAACATTAAATATCATTATAATAAATTATTTTATGATATAATGTATTAAAAGGGTTTTATATAAACCTTATAGGGTAATAAAGGTATATAACATCAAAATATGCCTCAATGAAAGAAGACTGAGACAAAGTTCCTTATAAAGATCATATCATTAGATTAATTTTAAATCAATGAAATCAATATATGTGAAAAAAATAAATACACCCAATATAAGTGGATATTCAATTTAAAACAATAATAGGTCTTTAAAACATATTCTTTAGAAAAAACCAATGACATGGATATTTAACTCAATTAATAGAGATTGAGTTAAGATTTCCATTACAAATATCATTTTGTAAATAAAATAGATTGATAATGCGTATTCACTATATATCCACATAAATCAAGTATAAATAGTAGATAATATATCAAAAGTAATTTATCACATAATCATAGCACAATATATTCATGAAGTATAAGATCAACCCAAAGAATGGAAATTGTGTTAAGAAGTTTCCTAACCCTGATTCCGACTTGTCTCATTCATTATTTAATTTCCTGAATAATAAAATCAGGTTAATTTATACTCTTTTAAAAAACTTTTTCGTGTTTATAATTTATTTTATATCACTTTTTACAATGTTATAACAATTAGTTAATTATTTGAGTTCATATCAGATGTTTTGTCGATGTTCGGTACTTGAGTAAAAAATGAACATGGTATGATGTAAATTGTCCATGTGGTCATAATTCCATTATCTCTGGAATAGAATTAATTATTTAAATATCATATATATCAAGTATATATTTTATTTATAATAATCCATAATATTTTTAGATAAGAAATAAAATACACCGTTCATGGAGAGGGTAGACCGCATGCACGCATGAACTCTAGTTTTATTTATTTGTCATATTAAAGGAATAAAAACTAAACGATAAATAGGTATATTATAATTATAGTATAATATCAATGTTATATATGTTATATAAGTTTATTAAAACCATCCTTTATACATTCTATGTATGTCATGAATGGGTCATATTAATTTGAGGGGGTGGTAGTCCACACTTCCTCAAATGAAATTATCATATTTACATATTATGGAAAGAATAAATGTATGTTATAATAAAAATTATAGAAGAATAGAGAAAATATAAATATAATATATATCATATATAAATAAAGTTCCATCATAATTTCCACCATGAGAGGTGGTAGGAAAAATTTGTACAATCATCGTTTTATGAGGCAATAGTTCACTGTACACATAAACAATAAGTTCTATATCCATTAGATGGAGGTGTGTGTGAGTGTAGGTAGAATACATAGAATAAAGAAAGAAATATATTTTGGATACTATTTTTTATGTAATAATACAATAATAATATAATAGGGAGTGGATAAGGAAAGAAATGGAAAAGATCTTGAGAGAAGACATTACCTCAAAACTGGGTAACTTCTTTTGGTTTGTACCAAAAGGCTTCCTTGAGTTGCCTTCTGCCCAAGGTAAGGATTATATGAGGAATAGAGGAATGTTGGGATCATATTTTATAAGACTTTGGATGATACGATGGGATTGAGAGGTGTGAGTAAGTGGGTAGAGGTGGTGACCTTTTATAAGAGGGAAAATGAGCACTATAGAAAAATCTTGAAATATTAACTTATTATAAAATGATTTTTTAATAGCTTAAAAGTGATATATGTCGAGGATAATATGATTATGGGTCAAAATATTCTCAAAAAATAGGTTTTAGATAAGTTTAGGTCACAAATTTAACCCCATCTTTTGGATTTAACCCTTAGTTAAATAAATTTACTCTTACCATGCCTTCTTGTATTTTTATACTATATAGTTAATATAGTTTCTATAAAATGAAAAGTGAACCTCAAGTAGATCATTAATTAAATTCAGTTGTACAAATATTATATTTTTGTTACTATTATATCATTTAGTAAAATAGTATTTATTTTAAAAACTCATTTTTGTCAATTTTGACAATATTTAGTAATTGATTTTTGTTAAAGTCATAAAAACTTGATTGATTCAAAATTACTATATTAAATAAAATATAACATGTCATAAAAATTAATAAAATTTATGGCTGATATCAAAATATTCAAATTACATTTATTTTAATATTTATAACATCAATTATTTGAATCTTTTATTAATAAGGTAATCACTATATCATCATTGTGTCATAAATAAATTTATTTATTAAATTTCTAAAAATTATAAATAAAATACCATGATGTAGAAAATTATTTTATATTTCTAATTACTATTTATACTCAAAGATATTAGTTATATAACCCTATATTAAAATTTTTTAGTAAAAAGATACATGTTTATGTTATATTTCTCTTTAATTTAAATTAATTATTATAACATGTCATTTTCACACCCAAGTGGCTAAAAAATGACAAAAGATCAGAATAAGGATTTTTTTGGTCACCCATTACTCATCCCATAATATTAGGACATGTTTTAGGGTAGTTTTATATTATTATAATATTATTTTTACCCTTATTTATCTAATTTACCCTTTAACCGTGGTAAATAAAAATAATTAATGATTTTCTATTCATAATGACCAAAAATAAAAGGGACCTATTTATATAATTTATAAATTATGATTCCAAATAATGAATAAATTTTTTCAAATTAAAAACATAGAAGTTTCATTAATTAATTTAAAATTAATTCCTTTTGTCAAAACTAGAAAATGTGTTTTTAAAAGTAAAAACCATCAAAACAATGACACGTCTCTATATCTAATTTCAAAGTGAAAATACTTCCAATGACCAAAAGTTGATTAAATTATAAAAATATAATCTAATTAATTTTTAAAAACAATTAAAAGAACAATATAACTATATAAAAAAATTAAACTAAAAGGCAGTTTTGAATTAAAATGCAGTATTTTTCAATATTCATTAAAAAAATAAATTTTATTAGAAAATTACCAAAAATTTGTACCAAAGTAAATTTTGATGTCTCAATTAAAAATAATAAGTTTAAATTGTAAAATATAATATATAATATTTTCAAAAACTATATTTAAAAATGGTTCTCCATCAAAAGGCAGTAAAACTACCTTTAAAAAATATTAGAGTATTTTATGCTAAAAATTGGATTTATTCTCATTTTAAGACTCTAAAATATATTTTATAAATGTAAAAAAATTTAACAAACATTTTTAATCATAATATAGTTATTTATTTTATTTTCCGCTAATATAATGGCAAGGTGTTAAATAACATTTAAAACAATTTTAATATTTTTCGGTATAACTTAGTCTTGTGTGCAACATAAGATTTCAGAGAAAACCATTGTTTCGTATCGAGTACGCTATTGGAAATAGCATCCCCATTAAGGTAAGAAAACTATATAATATATAAATATTATTATATATGAAAAATTATTATTCTATAATTACTTATGATATTGTATCCTTTCCCCCTTTTAGAAATTGCGTCCTTGCAATTTTAAATTTGGGCTCGGTAACTTAAGTTTCACTTTTCGATATAACTTCATTGAAATCCCACATCTGAAAAGAATCAATAAAACCTCCACTTTAAAAGAAATAAAGTGAATTACAAAGGTCACATGATATAAAAATTCTATGGTCCCATGTTTGAAAACATGGATATAGAAGAAAAACTAACTATGATGTTCTGATGGAGAGTGATAGAAAACATTGTTAGGAGAAATTAAACTATCAAAAAACCATAAATATGTGATTGGTTAAAAGGAATATTATTTCACTCTATATAAGTAAATATGATATATTTTTTGTTTCAGGATCCATTTCATATAATTGAGAAATTCTACGACTACTCAGAATAATCTCATAAGGACAATTACTTACATAAAAAAAGGATTTCATCCATTAATTGAATTCCACCACAAAATAATCTTTTTTCTCCAAATGATGAGTATTTAAGATGATTTTTTTCACACCTAAAGCACTATAAAAAACTTCTAAAAACTCAAATCATCCAAAAAATGTTAACTATTTATTTCTTATACTTTTAAACATTAAACAAAACAAAAAAGTTTAGGATAAACATAAAAAATTTCCCCAAAAAATAATAAACCATTGTATGAAGAAAATCTACTTTTAATATCCAAAATGCATTAGTAATATCCAAAGTTCAACAAAGACTATTTGATAATTAAATTTATTTAAAAATCCTCAAAATAATCCAAAGTAATATTGAAACCCAAAATTCAGAAGGATTTGATCACATAGTATTCCAATATAAATCTTAATATTTATCTCTAAATAACATCAACCACTCTTAAAGTGTCTTACTAAACAGTAATTAACCTAATAACCTATTCTCCATGATAGGTTAATAATTTCCATACATAACCTAATTCACATAATTCCACAACTAAAATCACAGATTCTTCAAAAATATAATTCAACCATTAATCCTCAAATAAAAACCCATAATATTATATTTAAAATAATCATATAAAGTTCTCAAAATAGTGAATGTCTTACAAAATAACATTTATCACATAATCCTAAAATAATTTTCCAGTATTAAGGATATCCATTTGATAAAATATAATTTACAAAAATCAGCTTATTTTTACACCATCAACTTGTTTAAAAAAAGTGGTCATAATAAAAAGGGACTTCATGTAGGATAGTGGTAGGTGATAAATCCAAGTCTCACTTCGGTTGTGGGTTCGATTCCTGCGGCCTTATCAGACATGAAGGGTTTTCACATGGTTTGGGTGTTATCCTATTTTAAAAATAATATAATTTATAACATTCCAAAAAAAGAGATAAAATCCTAAAAAATAAGCACAAAATGTTTTAACCACAAATTTTATCTCATGAGTCATTTTTCATCCCAAAAGGTAATAACCCATAATTACCTTAAAAACTTATGTCTCAAAAAATACCATTAATCACCTTAGGATTTTGTAACATAAATCCAATAAAGGTATTTATAAGATGTTGAAAATATAATCAATCTACAAATTATAAACTCATATGTTATCCATATCTATTAAGAAGACACTCTAATCCCTATGGTTATCTAAACTGACCTTTGATACCAACTATAAGGCCCCGACCATAAACATTACTTAATCTTGAATTAAGTTAATAATTTTACATTCAATCACATTGGGGATATTTTCATGTTTATATATTTATAGAATTAGGCCATAACATATACATATCAACTTATTTATGACAAAGTAGACACTTTTATTCACTATCTATTTTTTAGTAAAACAAAAACTTTTAAACAAAACATGGTTTTTTTTTCATGCTTAAACATCATAAATTTTCACAATCCCATCCTTGACTATATTCTCATTTAAATCATATAAAAAAAATTCAAACTTATGATGGGAATAAATAGCTCAGTAAGGGATACACAAATAAGGAAACCTGTTAGGCTTGCTAAAACATGAAACCCATGAATACATTATCATAATATAATAATTTTCACCTTTAGGAATTAGTAAAATACACTTCACCGAATATAAGTTAACTGCTTACCCCTTTTTTTTAATAAAAATATTACCATAAAACCCATAGAATGTAACATATAACATATAAAGGTAACTTGGGATATAATTATACTTAAATAGAATAAAAATATGGTCAACTTGCACACATATCACTAAATGGAATAGTCATACGACTAACATCCATACCCAATGCATTCAAGGTTATAAAAATACCACTTGTCCTTGGTTTATCACGAAACCACCCATCTTTGTTTTATCACATAACCACACATCTTTGGTTTATCATTCAACCACCCATCAAATGTCCATGTAGAATTATATAATCATAAAACATAAAATATTGAAATTATCAATAATACATTCATAAAATTTCATTTCCAATAAGAATAATTCTACTAAATCCATATCCAAAACAATTTAAAACATTTAGTAAAGATACATTTCAATCAAAGTGTCCCATACCACTTTGAAACATTTGAAATAAATTAAAATTTTAAAACATTCAATAAAGAGGCTTTTTGAATCAAAGTGTCCCATACCACTTTGAATATTTTGAAATAAATTAAAATTTTAGAAAATTCATATCCATATAAATAAATTTTAAAAACCATTTTGAAATCATGGACATGAAATGGAAGGTTTTAAAAGATTAAATATTTAAAACATTAAAAATGAGGTTTTAGTTAAAGTGTTATTTGCCAGTTGAGAAATAATTGAATAACAATCATTAAGGAATAACATTAATAAAATTTTAAATATCATGAGAATATATTATTTCATGATATAAACTTTCAAAAGGGTTGTACATACACCTTATAGTAAAATAAATGTGCATAACGTCAAAATCTGCCTCAATGAAAGGAGATTGAGATGAAGTCCCTTGAAAAGATCGTACAATTTGATTCAGGATAAATCAATGACATAAATATATGTGACAGAAATAAATACATCCAATATAAGTGTATATTTAGTGTAAAACAATCATAGGTCATTCACACATATTATTGGAATAACAAAACCAATGACATGGATCATTAACCCAATGAATGGAGATTGAGTTAAGATTTCCCTTAGAATGATCACTTGGTTAATAAAATATATTGATTATGTGTATTAATTATAAATCAACAAAAATCAACTATAAATATTAGATAATATATCAAAAGTCATTTCTCACATAATCACTGCACAACATAATCACGAAGTATACGATCAACCCAAAGAATGGAAATTGTGTTAAGAAGTTCCCCTACCTTGAGTCCAACTTGTCTCATTCGTTATTTAATTTCCTTAATAATGAACTTAAGTTATTTTATACTTTCTTAAAAACCCTTTTCAAGTTTATAATTCATTTTAAATCACTTATTAGCATGTTATAACAATTCTTTAATTATTTGAGTTTATATCGGATGTTTTGTCGATGTTCGGTAATTGAGTAAAAAATGAACATGGTATGACGTAAATTGTCCATGTGGTCGTAAGTCCATTATCTCCAGAATAGTATTAAGGATTTAAATATCATATATATATAGTATATATGAATTTATAATAATCCATAATATTTGGAGATAAGAAATAAAATGCATTGCTCAGGGAGATGGTATGCCATATGCATGCATGGACGCTAGTTTTATTTCTTTGTCATATTAAAGGAATGAAAAATAAATGATACATAGGTTTATTATAATGAAATTATAATATCTATGTTAATTATTTTAAATAATTTTATTAACACTATCCTTTATATGTTCCATGTATTTCATGAACGAATCATATCAATTTGAGGGGGTGGTAGTCCACACTTTATCAAATGAAATTATTGTACTTACATATTATGGAAAGAATAGAGGTATGTTATAAAAAAATTATAAAATAATAGAGATGATATAAATATAATATATATCATATATAAATATAGTTCCATCATAATTTCCACCATGAGAGGTGGTAGGAGAAAATTGAACAATCATCATTTTGTGAGGCAATAGTTCGCTGTACACAGAAACAATATGTTCTATATCCATTAGATAGAGGTGTGTGTGAATGTAGGTCAAATAAATTGAATAAAAAAACACTAGTATATTTTTGATACTTGTTTTGTTATGTAATCATATAATAATAATGGCATAGGGAGTGAAAAAGGAAAATAAAGGAAAGGATTTTGAGAGGGGATGTTACCTCAAAACCAGAAAACTCCTTTTGGTTTGTACCAAAAGGCTTCTTTGAGTTTACTTCTTCCCAAGGTAAGGATTATATGAGGAATTTAGGGATTTTTCGAGCATATTTGAGCATAATTTGGATAATATAAGGGTATTGAGAGGTGTGAGTAAGTGGGTATAGGTGGTGACCTATTATGAGTGGGAAGAGGGGCACTTTAGGAAATTCTAGAAATATTATTTTATTATAAATTTATTTTAGAATAATAATAGCTAAAAAGTGATATATTTTGAGGATACAATTATTATGGGTCTAAATCATTTCAAACAATAGGTTTTAGACAAGTTTATGTCACAAATTTATCCATATCTTTTGGCTTTGACCCTTAGTTAAATAAAATAACTCTAACCTTGTCTTCTTGTATTTTTACACTATATGGTTAATATAGTTACTATAAAATTCCAAGAGAACATCAAGAAGATAATTAATGAAATTTTTATCATTATATAAGTCAGTATTAAGAATCATATATTGTTATGACTATTATATTATTTAATAAAATAGTGTTTTTTTAAAACTCGTTTATGTCAATTTTGACACTATTTAGTAATGGATTTTTGTTAATGTCATAAAAACTTGATTAATTCAAAAAAAAATTTATTAAATAAAATATAAAATTTTATAATCATCCATAAAGTTCTCTTATGGCATAAAAAGTTTCAAATTACATTTAGTTTAATATTTTTAATATCATTTATATGAATCTGTCATTAATTAGGTAATCATTGCATCATCATTGTGTCATAAATAAATTTATTTATTTAATGTCTAAAAATTATAAATAAAATACCATGACATAGGAAATATTTTTTATATTTCTAATTAATATTTATATTCCAATATATCAGTTATATTACCCTATATTAATTTTTTTAGTAAAAATATACATGTTTCTGTTATATTTCTCTTTACATTAAATTAATTATTATAACATGTAATTATGACACCCAAGTGGCTCCAAAATGCTAAAAGTTCATCCTAGGGATTGTTTTGGTCGTCCATGACTAATAAAATAATATTATTACACATTTTAGGGTAACTTTATATTATTATAATATTATTTTTACCCTTATTTACCCATTTTACCCTAAAACTATGGTAAATAAAAATAATTATTGAAGTTGTTATTCACAATGTTAAAAAATAAAATGGACCTATTTACATAAATTGGACCCTCTGATTCCTAATATGGAATAAATTTTTTCAAATTCAAAACACAGATGTTCGATTTATTAATTTAAAATTAATTACTGTTTTCAAAACTAAAAAATGGGTTTTTAAAAGTAAAAACCATCAAAAGATTGACATGTGTTTATATCTAATTTCAAATTGAAAATACTTACAATGACCAAAATTAAATTAAATGATAAAAACTCAATCTAATTAAACTTTAAATCTAATTAAAATTACAATCTAACTATATAAAAAATTAGACGAAAAGGTAGTTTTGAATTAAAATGCAGTATTTTTCACTATTCATTAAAAAATTAATTTTATTAAAAAATTACCAAAATTTCAACCAAAGTAAATTTTGATGTCCTTATTGCAAAGAAGAAGTTTATTTTTTAAAATATAACATTTAAGATTGTCAAAAAATATATTTAAAAAGGGTTATCCATCAAAAGGTGGTAAAACTACCTTTAAAAAATATTAGAGTATTTTATGCCCAAAATTAAATTTATTATCATTTTAAGCCTCTAAAATTTATTTTATGTATGTAAAATAATTTAAAAAACATGTGTAATAATAATATAGTTAGTTCTATTTTTTCCTTCCAATATAATTGCTAGGTGTTAACTACCATTTAAAATAATTATATTATTTTTTGGTATGACTCGGTCTTGTGTGCAACGTAAGATTTCGGAGAAACCCATTGTTGCGTATCGAGTATGCTATCGGTGATGGAATACATTTTAATGTAATACCACTATATAATTCATAAATATTAATATAAATGAAAAATTATTATTCAATAATTAGGTGGGATGTCGTATCCTTCACCCCTTTTGGAAATTACGTCCTTGCAATTTTAAATTTGGGCTTAGTAACTAAAGTTTTACTTTTCAAAATTACATCATTGGAATACCAAATCGGAAAATAATAAATAAAACCTTAAATATGAAAGAAATAAAGTGAAGTACAAAGGTTAAATTAGATAAAAATTCTAGGGTACCATGTAGGAAAACATGGATATGGAAGAAAAACTAACTATGAAGTTCTGAAGGAAAGTGATAGAAAACATTGTTAGGAGAAATTAAATGATCACAAAACCATAAATATGTGATTGGTTAAAAGGAAATTGATTTCTCATTATGTAATTAAATATAATATATTTTTAGTTTCAAGATCCTTTTCATATAATTGAGTAATTCTATGTCTACTTAGAATAACATCATAAGGACATATACTTACTTGACAAATAGAATTTCATCCATTAATCGAATTCCACCAAAAAATCATATCTTTTTTCAAAATATTGAGTATTTAAGATGAAAATTTTCACACATTAATCACTACAATAAACTTCTAAAAACTCAAATAATCCAAAAAAGGTTAACTACATATTTATTATACCTTTAAATATTAACCAAAAACAAAACATTTAGGATAAAATCCGATAATTTCCCCAAAATAATAAACCATTGCATGGATAAAAACTAATTTTAATCTCCAAAATTCAATAGTAATATCCAAAGTTCAATAAACACCATTTGATAAATAATTTTCATTAAAATTCCTCAAAATAATCCAAACATAGATTGAAAAGAAAATTCTGAAGAATTTGATCACATAGTCTTCCAAGAAAAATATTAACATTTATCTCCAAATAACATCAACCAATCATAAAGTATCTTACGGAAAAGTAATTAACCTAATCACATATTCTCAATGATAGTTTAATAATTTCCATACATAACCTAATTTACATAAGTCCAAAATTAAAATCATATATTCTTCCAAAATATAATTTATCCCTTACTCCTCAAATAAAAACCTATAGTACTTTATTTACCTTAATCATATAAAGTTTCCAAAATAGTGAATGTCTTCCAAAATAGCATTTATCACGTAATCCCTAAATCATTTTTCAATACTAAGGATATCCATTTGATAAAACATAACTTACCAAAATTAACTTATTCTTATTCCATCAACCCATTTAACTAAAAAAAGAAGTCATACTAACTAGGGACTTCACGTAGGCCAGTGGTAGGTGATAAATCCCAATTGCACTTCAGTTGTGGGTTCGATTCCCGCATCCTTGTCTAACACGATGGGTTTTCACATGGTCTGTGTGTTTTCATTTTTAAAAAACTATATAATTTATAACATTCACAAAAATGAGATAAATTCATCAAAAATAACCATAAAATGTTTCAACCTTGAAGTTTATCTCATGAAATTAATTTTGCATCCTAAAAAGTAATAACCCATAATTACCTCAAAAATTAATGTCTCAAAAAATACCATTAATCAACATAATTTTTTTGAACATAAATCCTTAAAAGGGATTTCTAATATATTAAAAATAAGATCAACCTAAAAATTATAAATTCTTATGATATCCTTATATATTAAGAAGGCACCCTAATACCTAAGGTTATCTAAACTAGCCGTTGATATCAACTATAAGGCCCCATCCTTAAACATTACTTAATCTTGAGTAAATTCAATAATTTTACTTTCAATAACATTGAAGATCTTTTCAAGTTTTGAGCTTTAGAGAATTAGGCCATAACTTATACATGTCATCTTGATTATTACAAAGTAGACACTTATACTCACTTTTAATTTTTTCCATAAAACAAAAACTTTTAAACAAAACATGTTTCATTTCATTCTTATGCATCATAACTTTTCCATGATCCCATCCTTGACTATATTCTAATTTAAATCTTGTGAAAAAATTTCAAAACTTTGGATGAGCATAAAAATCTCAGTAAGGTATACACAAAGAAGGAAAACTTTTAGCCTTTATAAAACTTGAAAACCATTAATACTTTATCATAAAGTAATAATTTTCACATTTAAGTAGTAGTAAAATACACTTCACTAAATATAAGTTCATTGTTTACACTTTTTTTTGTAATAAAAATGTCACAATAAAACCCATAGAACGTGACACATAACATATAAAGGTAACTTGGGAAATTATCATACTTAACTGGAACAACTATATGGTCTACTTCCACACATATCACTAAATGTAATAACCATATGGCCAAATTACATACCCAATGAATTGGAGGTTATAACATAACCACCCATCTATGGTTTATCACGGAACCACCTGTCTTTGGTTTATCACGTAACCACTTGTCTTTGGTTTATCACGTAACCACCCGTCAAATGTCTAAGTACCATTATATAATCATAACCCATAAAAGATTATAATGATCAACAATCCACTCATACTATTTCATTCTGAATCATAATAAATCTACTCAATGAATTTCCAAAACCATTTATAACATTTAACAATGATAATTTTGAATCAAAGTGTCCCATACCACATTGATACTTTTGAAATAAATTAACATTTCAAAACATTCAATAAGGAAGCTTTTGAATCAAAGTGTACTATAACACTTTTAAAATTTTAAAATAAATTACCATTTTATAACATTCACGTACATATAAATAAATTCATAAAAACCAATATGAAAACATGTACATGAAAGATAAGGTTTTAGTAGATTAAATCTTTAAAACATTAAAAATGATGTTTTAGTTAAAGAATCATTTTCCAGTTGAGAAACACTTGAATAACAATTATTATGGAATAAAATTAATCAAAACATTAAATATCATGATAGTATATTATTTCATGGTATAACATGTTAAAATGGTTGTATATACACTTTATAGGATAATAAAGGCGCATAACATCTAAATATGCCTCAATGAAAGGAGATTGAGATGAAGTCACTTACAAAGATAGTATCATTAGATTAAAGATAAATCCATGACATAAATATGAATGAGAAAATAAATACACCCAATATAAGTGGATATTTAGTTTAAAATAATCACAAGTCATTCATAGATAATCTTGGACAATGAAATTGATATTTAACTCAATGAATAGAGATTGTGTTAAGATTTCCCTTAAAAAGATCATTTTTTAATCAAATAGATATATTATGTGTATTAACTATAAATAAAAAAACAATTATAAATACTATATATGATATAAAAATTCATTTCTCACATAATCATAGCATGACATAATCAAGAAGTAGAAGATCAACCCAAAGAATAGAAATTGGATCAAGAAGTTCCCATACCTTGAGTCCGACTTGTCTTGTTCATTATTTAATTTCCTAAATAATAAACTTAGGTTAATTTATAATTTCTTTAGAACCTTTTTCAAGTTTGTCATTCATTTTATATCACTTATTACCATGTTACAACAATTAGTTAATTATTTGAGTTTATATCAGACGTTTTGTCGATGTTCGATACTTGAGTAAAAAATGAACATGGTATGATGTAAATTGTCCATGTGGTCATAAGTCTATTATCTACAAAATAATATTCATAATTTAAATATCACATATATATTATAGTATATATTTATTTATAATAATCCATAATATTTGGAGATAAAAAATAAAATTCACCGTTTATGGAGATGGTAGGCTGTACGTACGCATGAATGCTACTTTTATTTCTTTATCATATTAAAAGAATGAAAACTAAATTATACATAGGTATATTAGAATTATAATTTAATATATTTTTTTATATATTTTATATAAGTTCATTAATTCAATACTTTATATGTTCCATGTATGGCATGAACGAGTCATATCACGTTGAGGGGGCGGCAGTCCACACTTCCTCAAAAAAAATTATCATATTTACACATTATGGAAAGAAATGAAGGTAAGTTATATTAAATATTATAGAATCATAGATAAAATATAAATATAATATATATCCTATATAAATATAGTTTCATCATTATGTCCACCATGAGATGTGGTATGAGAAAATTGAACAATCATCATTTCGTGAGGCAGTTATTCTCCATACACAGTAACAATATGTTCTATATCCATTAGATGGAGGTGTGTGTGATTGTAGGTCGAATACTTAGCATAAAAATATCCTGGTATATTTAGGATAATGGTTTTGTTTTTTAATCATATAATAAGAATATTATATGGAGTGGAGAAGGAAAATAAATCAAAGGAGATTTAGAGAAGACCTTACCTCTAAATCGGGTAACTCCTTTTGGTTTGGGCCAAAAGGCTTCCTTGAGATTCCTTCTGAAAAAGGTAAGAATTATATGATTAATGGAGGGATGTTGGGATCTTATTTTAGCATAATTTTGATGACCCAATGGGATTGAGAGGTGTGAGTAAGTGGGCAGAGGTGGTGGCCATTTATAAGAGGGAGGAGGGGCACATTAAGAAAGTCTTGAAATATTATTTTATGATAAAATTATTTTCGAACTAAAATAGCTCCAAATTGATATATTCCAAGTTTAATATATGGATGGGTTGAAATATTCTCAACCAATTGGTTTTAGACAAGTTTAGGTCAGATATTTATCCATATTGTTTGGCTTTAACCCTTAGTTAAATAAATTAACTCTTACCATGTCTTCTTGTATGTTTACACTATATGGTTAATATTGTTTCTATAAAATGACAAGATATGATCATTAATGAAATTTGTAACATTAATTAAGTCAGTTGGTCGAATATTACATTTTTATGACTTTTATATCATTTAATAAATTAGTATTTATTTTAATAACTCATTTATATCAATTTTGACACTATTTAGTAATTTTTGTTGTTGAAGTAATAAAAACATGATTCATTAGAAAAAACTATGTTAACTTAAAGATAAAATGTTATAATCATGTAGAAAATTCTTGGATGGCATCAAGAGTTTCAAATTTTATTTTTTTAATATTTATAATATAATTTATTTTAATCTTTCATTAATAAGATAATCACTACATCATCATTATGTCATAAATTAATTTATTTATTTAATGTATAAAAATTATAAACAAAATACCATTATGTAGGAAATTTATTTATATTTCTAATTACTATTTAAATTCAAAGTGATCAGTTAAATGATCCTATATTAAATTTTTTTTAGTAAAAATATGCATGCCTATGTTATATTTCTCTTTACACTATGTCAAGACCCGTCCCACGGGGCCTAGACGTGACTACCCCAAGCCCGCCTTCCATAGGCTAGGGGTTGGTGACTAGCACTTGAAGGATTTTCCGAAATAGGGAAGGAATTTACTTAAAGATCTGTACACACTCAACTGTGGAAATTGATGTAAACAACCAACAAAAGTAAGGAATAACCACGAGAGTAAAGTAAAACTACAAGTACAACTGTGAAATAAAAAAAGTGGGCCGAAATACAAGCCCTAGAAACTGAAAAGATAGTAAACAACTATCGTATCTTCCTTGGAGCTCTACTTGGAGGGTAGTAGCTGTAAGTCTAAATTCGAAGAAGAGGATCTCAACTACTCCCGTCGCACCAAGCTCCACCAAGTCCCGAACCACCAAAGTTTGCCTCAGAGTGTTAGTAATCTGCACCAGACACACACGTGTGGGCAGGGACCGTGCAGGGGTGAGTATAACAACTCTGTATGGGACCCCAAGACCCCCGAAGGTCTCTCAGTAATCCACAAAGGTAATATCACAAGCATGATCTAAATCATGAAGCACAAATAAAAAGAGAAAACTCACTCTAATGGTATAACTTCTAGGTTACAATGATAGGGATGACTAGTCTTAAATCCAGATCATCCTATCCGTAGTAACTCTACTGTGGACCCACATAGGTCACTATATGATGACCCGTATTGTTTGCTAGATGGTGACTCGTATTGGTCGCTGGTGCTGACCCGTATTGGTCGCTGGTGCGGACCCATATTGGTCACTGGATGCTGACCCGTATTGGTCGCTGGTACAAAGTTAGGGATGATTAATCATACAGCTAGATCATCCCACTCTGGAGTTTCTGATGTTGGCCCGTATTGGTCGCTCTTCATCTTCAGGTCACAACCAACCACTATATTCCCGCATGAAGCACGCCTGATTCTGGGAGAACCGATCCTCAAACCATCAGTTGTATTTAAACAAGAACAAAGTCCCACAAAGAAGTAACCCGATGATTCATCATGTCATGAGGGTTCCAACGCAATAGACGAGTGCATCAACCAGACGCCCGGTCGGTAAGTTTTTGACATTTTAGTGCCGAGGGCCCGGTTGGATTCAGAGTCGATCCAACCTAATCGTACTCCAACATTCTCCAAAACCAAATTGGATTATTTTAAAAGGACTTTCTGACTCCAAGGATCTCATCGCCGCATACGGTTCATCAAACGGACATCTAGTTCTCAAGATATGGCCCTTTAAGCGTTTTTGGGTCTGAGAGGGGTCCGGGTCCGGTCTGACCTGGCCCGACCTAGACGGGGCTGACCCGACCCAGTGAGGGTTGACCCGACCCGGTGTGGGTCATCCCGACCCAGTCCGAGTCTGGTTTGGCCTAGCCCCCCAGGCGGTCTAGCCCGCTGGCTAGCGCAACCTGCGCAGGTCACGCGGTCTACTGCACCCAAACGACTTAAAGAATATGTTCAACTCCTTTAATTGGTGGTGCCAAATGGCACCGCATCATCACCCGTAGGACTCGAAGGAGGCGTATCTCGGCCTTCACCACTGCCGTGGCTTCAAAGTCGCAGTCCTTCAACGTGGCGCGCCGCCTCCGCAGCCGACTGCACCCGGTTTCCCATTAGACCATCGCGGCACCGAGAAGTATCGCTACTCCACCGTGGCTGGCGGTTTCCAACCACCGTCCTCATCTGCTGGTGCCGGTCTCCAGTGCTTCCGCGTCGGTGCCGCGCTGGTGCAGTGCAGGTTTTTTTTTCTGTGGGCCACCGTGTCAGCCCCGGTGGTCCGTTCTTCTTTCTGGATGCGCCTACGGTCCTCTCAGGATGCCTCCATCATTTCATAGCCCTCAAATATGCCTTGCTACCATGTTCGTTATTCCTCCACGAAGAACTCACCAAGGACATGTTTAGCGGAGGGTCCGAGCCTTATTGGTTTCGACCCACGCACTTCTCATTAGTTCTTTAAACATGAGGAAAATTAATAACAATCAAAAGGATGAATAATCCCCAAATTTAGGACCCCGTAATAACTACCTTCATGATTTGAAAAGACACGGATCAAACCGTTAGTCGGTTAGTCTGCTTTTGTTATATTTTTCAAGAACATGAAGAGAGGGAACATTAAATCATGTAAACCCCTACCTCTAGATCTGTTGGAGGTGTCGTAGTTGCGGAGGTTGGAGCATCGATGTTGGATGGAGTCATCATAGTTCGTCGATCCCAGATCATTGCTTCCTGAGCTTTCATCCTCCATTGGAGGGTGTTTCCACAGGACTTCCCCAGAGTTTCCTCGCTTGAAGTAGCCGTTCCAAAACCCCACCTCGAGCTCCATTTAAAAAGGAGGGGGAAAGGTGAGTAACACATGAGGAATTTAATAAAGAATTTAATTTGGAATTTAATGAGGTTTATTAAATGAATTAAGGAACCTATTTTAATCCTCAATAGTTGAGTTACATAGCTGATGATTCATGCCATTAAATGGCTTGACAAGTCACCATCCCCACCACCGCCACTCATCAGTAGAAAAAAAAAACAAAATAACAATTACATGTTATTTTAATATTTTTGAAAAATTCCAAAAACTAACTTTTTCTCCCAAATTACTATGGTTGAAGTGAAGCCTCCCTTAAGAGAAGCCCAAAAATGTGGATTCAACGATGCCCTCAGATTTTTAATCCAATCACTAGTTCAAAAGATAGAAAATGACACCCGCGCGTTTACTGAACTTACTCAAAAAAGGTTCAGAAATTCATTCCGGGAACACTGGACCTCAGAATTACACGCGATCAATTTTTACAGACTTATAATAATACCAAAAAATTTAAAACAAATTACATGGAATTTTCTGGGTCCTTACATTCTACCCACCTTGGGGATTTAAATCCCCGAAATCTAAACAGGGCTACACCAACAAAGAGGGGTACTAGGCACACATATGAGCCTCTTTCTCCCATTTTATATCCTGGAGATTCCCATGCTGCCACAGAATGTGCACTAGAGGTATCGACCACCCATGAATGATCTGCTCTTGTCGATCCTCCATCTCCATTAGGTACTCCGTAGAAGTCGCCCCGTCATCAATATCCATCTCGCCATGGTCGATGACGTGAGATGGTTCATGAACGTATCTCCTCATCTGGGATATGTGGAAGATATCATGCACCGTCTCCAACTGTGGTGTCAGTGCCAAGTGTTATGCCACCTTTCCAATCCTCCGATGTATCCGGAATGGTTTGATAAAACTCGGTGAGAGTTTGTCACCTCATCCAAATCTCCATAGTTCTCGTCGAGAGGAGACTTGAAAGAATATGTGGTCCCCCTACCATGATTCCATTGGTCTCCATCGCCTATCATCATAGGACTTATTTCAGCTATGTGAAGTCTTCATCAGTTCTCAGGTGACCTATACCTTCTCAATGGTATCTCATACCATCTCTGGGCCCACGAGTGCTAGCTCTTCTAGATCTGTCCAGCACAAGGGAGATCTTCACGGTCGTCTGTACAATGCCTCAAAAGGGGCCATACCAATGGTGGAGTGATAGTTGTTGTTGTACAAAAACTCCACCAGTGGTAGGTGGTCCTCCTAACTGCGACCAAAATCTGGGACCCATGCACGAAGCATGTCCTCCATGGTCTGGATGGTCCGCTCAGTCTGGTCATCTGTCTGTGGGTGAGAAGTAGTTCCCAAGAAAATATGAGTCCTAAAATCATCCTGAAATCCTTTCCACAACTGGGAAGTGAAGTGTACTTCATGGTCTAATACTATCATATATGGAACCTCATGAAGTCTCATGATCTCCTAAACGTAGAGATGTCCCAAACTCTCTATCGAACCCTTCTCTCGAATATCAAGGAATTGGGCTGACTTGGTGAGTCAGTCAACGATCACCCATATGGTGTCATTCCCTCTAGATGTACGTGGTAACCCTATCACAATTTCCATAAATATCTCTTCCCACTTCCAATCTAGTATCTCAATGGGTTGGGTCAAGACTGCTGGTACCTGGTGCTCAACCTTCACTTGCTGGATGTGAGGCATCTAGAAAAAACCTCCGCCACAACTTTCTTCATCTCTGGCCACCAGTACTAACACCAGAGGTCCTGATACATCTTCATCACATGAGGATGTACTACCAAGGGGGGTGTATGGAACTCCCTTAGTACTTCCTCTCATAGCGCCAATGGTATAACTGTACTTCCTCTGAAAAGGATAGTGTTCTCCCCACCTTTAGAATATCCGTAAGGTGCATGGAATTAAGATATCTGAGCACATGTAGTCTCGAAGCTACTATCTCTGAGTTGAAGCTCCCTGAATCGCTGAAGGAGTGGAGGGGAAACTACCAATAACTGGAGGCAGACTGTCTCATCTCTATCCAAATAGGATATTAGAAGCGAGGCTAACTGCTCTGAAGCCTCATTCAGTAGCTACGAACTCGATATCCGGCTAAGTGCACTTACCACTACATTCCCCTTCCTAGGAGTATAAAATATATCAAAGTCCTAGTCCTGGAGGAACTCTAGCCAACATTATTGTCTTAGATTCATATCTTTCAGTGTGAAGATATATCTGAGACTCTTGTGGTCTGAGTAAACAATGAACCACTTTCCCATAAAGTAGTGTCGCCACATCTTCAGTGTGAAGACTACTGCTGCCAACTCAAAGTTGTGAGTCCCATAATTCGTCTCATGAGGCCTCAGCTATCGTGACCCATAAGCAATCAATGCATCACCCTGCATTAGGAAACAACCAAGTCCAGTCCCTGATGCTTCACAATAAACCACATAGCTAGTGACCTCATCCAGCAACCTCAGGATGGCGGCGCTGGTCAAGCTCTGCCTCAGCTATTGAAAGATCTGTTGGCATGTCTCTAACCACAGGATAGGTTTCCCCATCTTCGTAAAGGATGTCATAGGTAATTATACTCTGGAGAAACTGGGTATGAACCTCCAATAGTATCCTGCTAATCCAAGGAAGCTATGCACCTAAGTAACACTCCTAGGTGTCTCCCAAGAAAGTGTTGCTTCGATATTTTCTAGATCCACTGCAAATCAAGCCTCTGAGATGACGTGTCCCTAGAAGTGGGCCTTCAGTATCCAGAACTCACACTTTGTGAGCTTCCCATATAAATGGAAATCATGGAGTGTGTTCAAAACTATACTCAAGAGTACATCATGCTATTCCTCACACACTGAGTACACCAATATGTCGTCAATGAGGACCACTACAAACTGGTCTATGTAGGTCTGAAAGATCCTATTCATAAGACCCATAAACACTGCAGGGGCATTCGTCACACCGAACGACATCAGCAGGTATTCATAATGTCTGTACCAACATCTGAAGGCTGTCTTTGGGATGTCCTCATTCTGCACATGAAGCTTGTGATATCTTAATCCGAGGTCTATCTCTGAGAACCACTTCGCTTCTTTCAACTGATCAAACAAATCATCAATCCTCGGCAGAGGATACTTGTTCTTCATGGTCACCTGGACTAGGCACCAAAAGTCCACACATAGCCTCAAACATCCATATGCCTTCTTGGAAAACTACACCGGGGATTCCCATGGAGAAACACTAGGCCTTAAAATACCTTCCTCTGTATGTCCTCCCACTATACCCTCAGCTCTCGGAGCTCCGCAGGGGCCATGCGATATGCTGGTGTAGATATCACTGCTGTTCCTAGGTACAAGTCAATGCTGAAGTCTACGTCTCTATAAGAGGTACTCCTGGGAAATATTTTGGAAAGACGTCCTCATACTCGTCCACCACCATTTGGAACTGTGGACTCATCTCATCCACTATGTAGAAGGCCATGCAAGCCAGTTGATAAGTAATCGGCTGCACCCTCCTGAGAATAAGTCCATCTTGTGCTGCTCTATTTTCCTTCACACCCACAAAGTAAAACTGGCCTCCATCTCTGTGCGTACATTGCACTGTACGTCTCAAGAAGTAAATCTATGTGTGAACTGATGATAGCTTGTCCATGCCTAGAATGAAGTCATAGGGCTTCAACTTCGCTACTAGAAGATCCCATCTAAAACACTCTCCAATGAGAGTAAGATCACACTGTCGACACCAGTGTGTGACTGATGAATCTGTTCCCGTAGGAGTATCCAAACTCAAAGGTAAAGCTAAAAGCTAAGTCAGAATCTTAGAGTCTCAAACTAAGTCCACGGAAAGGAAAGAATGGATATCACCTGTGTCAATAAGCACTACTTCTAAAGTAGAGAAGATATAGATCATTCCTCATATCATCTTAGGGACATTAGGATCATGAGCCTC
The DNA here is from genome assembly GCA_963277665.1 of Viscum album. Taxonomy (NCBI): domain Eukaryota; kingdom Viridiplantae; phylum Streptophyta; class Magnoliopsida; order Santalales; family Viscaceae; genus Viscum; species Viscum album. The sequence goes on from OY728152.1 coordinate 1,935,173,906, forward strand.
TACTGCATATAGCTGAGCCTGTCCCCATACACCCACTTCCTGAGCTCATGGTGGACCTCCTGGGGGTGGGGGTAGTGCCTGGTGACCCTGAAATCCTCCCACTACACGTCTTTCCCCCTGCCTCGTCCACCGCTTGGATGAAGCTCATGCTACTATTGATGCCGCTGCCTTAGTGGACCCTCCACTGTCCGCCGATCATCCACACGAGGATTCAGATAGTAACGAGCTCTATGACCCTATCCCCCATAGTAAAAACATATCATGCCTCGTTCGTGGCTCCCTCGGCCTCTCAAGCCTTGTACCTCTGACCCTGCATCCCAGGATCTCCCTCCGGAAGGTGTAACCCGCTTGGGATTCTGCATCGTCTGTCTACTGCCAACTGCAGATGACACTGCTACCTGTCATCTGGTAGGGTCTCTCACTGTCAGTGCCTGCTCGACAAGGAGGTTCTCCATCAGAAAAGCTCGCTCTAGCACCCCATCATATGTCGGGATGCTGAGAGAAACTATCACAACTCTGATCTCTCATCGTAGCCCCTGATCAAAGGCCCGGGCCCTAAAGTAAGGGTCCCGTACAATGTCGGTGGAGTATCAAGAGAGGTCAGTAAATATTGCCAAGTACTGATCCCCAATTTGGCTGACCTAATGAAGATTCAAAAGCTCCTAAAAATGAACAGTGAGTAGTGTTGTTGGCATGGAATCTGCCCTAAAAAGGCTCTCAAATTTAGGCCCAGTGAGGGTCATCTCCTCATGCACCTGGAGCGTCGAGCTTCACCATCGTCCTAGTGAGCCCTGAAGAAGGCTAGCAGTGAAGATGACCATTTTCTCAGAGGGTGTCTTTACTAAGAGAACGACCCGCGAAACCACCTCATGCCAGTCCTCTACTGTCTGGGGGTCCGTCTCACCTCAAAACCTTAAAGGCCCATGTCTTCGGAACACATGAAACATGCTCAGACGACATGCATGATCCACTGGTATAATATACTGCTCAACGGGTGGTGGTGCTACTGGTACACCAACCAAAAATTCCATCACTGTGAGTGGTCCCTGTACGGACGCCTCGTTGCACAGTGGGCCACTATCACGATCTCTAACTGGAATCCATGCTGGATATCTTTGTGGAGGCTTCCTATATGAAATAGATGTGCCATATTCAATAAGTCATACCTGGTGAGATGACTCAATAAAGATCAAGAAAACATTTCAAAACACTAGAAATGGTGTTTCCATGTACCGAATTGGAAAACGGAATTCAAGGTCCTATGGTATGGATACGTCGGCCACCACACCAACACTAGACTCCTTGTACTGAAATCTAAACTCAAAAAACTTTACACCATAGCCTCATTAAAAGTAGACTCTTAGTTCTTATAGTAGAACCGACCCCCCTTTGATACCACTATGTCTCGACCCATACCACGGGGCCTAGACGTGACTTCCCCAAGCCCAACTTCCATAGGCCATGGGTTGGTGACTAGCACCTGAAGGATTTTACGGAATAGGGAAGGCTTTGACTTAGAGATATGTACACACTCAAAAGGAGAAAATGATGTAAACAACCAAAAAAAGTAAGGTATAACAATGATATTAAAGTACAACCACAAGTTCAACTAAAAACTGAAAATAGTGGGTCAGAATACAAGCCCTAGAAACTGAAAAGAAAGTAAAAAACTGTCACATCTGCCCTTGAGCTCTATTCGGAGGGTAGTACCTATAAGTCTAAAGTTGAATAAGAGGATCTTGACTGATCCCGTCACACCAAGATCCACAAAGTCCCAAAACTCCAATGTTTTCCTCAGAGCATCAGTAGTATGCACCATACACACACGTGCGTGCGGAGCCTGTGCAGGGATGAGTATAACAAATCAGTAGGGGAGCCCAAGACCCCCGAAGGTCTCTCAGCAATCCACAATTGAAAACATCACAAGAAATACCACAAAGGTAATATCATAAGAATGATCTAAATCATGAATCACAAAGAAAAATAGACAGCTCACTCTAACGGTATAAATTCAAGGTTACTCGGATAGGGATGGCTAATCGTTAAGACAGATCATCCTATCATTAGTAACTCTAATGTTGAACCATATAGGTCATTGTATGATGACCTGTATTGGTCGCTAGTGCTGACCCGTATTGGTCGTTGGTGCTGACCCGTATTGGTCGTTAGTGCTGTCCCGTATTGGTCGCTGGATGCTGAACCGTATTGGTCGCTAGTACAGAGGTATGGATGATTAGTCTTACAGATAGATCATCCCACTCTGGAGTTTCTGATGCTGACCCATATTGGTCGGTCTTCTTCTTCATGTCACAACCAGCCACTGGATTCCTATAGGAAGCACGCCTGATTCTGGGAGAACCAATATTGAAGCCATAATTCGTATTTCAACCAGATCTAAGTCTCACAAATAAGTAACCCAATGATTTGTCACATCATGAGTGTTCCAATGCAATTGATGGTGTTTCAACTAGACGCCTGGTCTGTAAGTTATTGGAATTTTATTGTTGAGGGTGCAGTTAGATTCGGAGTCGATCCAACCCAGCCGTACTCCAAATTTTTCCAAAACCCATGTGAACTGTGTCAAGATATGGCCCTTTAAGTGTTTCTCGTCCTGAGAGGGGTCCGAGTCTTGGCTGGCCCGACCCACCGGATGGGCATGGCCTGCCGGGTGGTCTGGCCCGCTGGCTAGCACGACCCGCACAGGTCGCGTGGTTTGCTACACCTGAATGGCTCCAAGAAGCCATTCAGCTCCATTAATTGGCGACGCCACATGGTGCTGCCACATCACCCGCAGGGGGCAGGTCCAGGTTTTCGCCAACACCATGACTTCAAAGCCGTGACCCTTCAATGTGGCGTGTGTCGATGCGCCGCCTCCGCCTCTGCCTCCACGTCCGACCACTGTCGGCCACCTGTTCGACCACCGCTGTGCTGATAAGTGCCTCTATAACGTTAATGAAAGTCTAAATAATCACAATTAAAATGAGATTGAAATATAAAACCTTACCAATTTGGTAAATCTTCAATCATAACTCCCAAGAATGAAGTATATGAATTGTAACTCAAAATACCAAAATGTATAAAGGATTCATGATATAATATGTAATAGCATAGTATATACCCCATATAAAAAATTAGGTATATAAAAGAACATGTATCTCAATGAAGGATTCTTTGAGATAAAAAACTTACCTCAGGTGGAAATATTATCGTTTATATATTTTACATCATGTATAATATAATTATATCAATTATTTATTTTCCAAAAAAAATTGTACAATTATAATCCATTATAATTAAACCATTTACTTAATTTATTTTAATGATGTATTTAATTACTTAATCATTTATGTCCACATTGGGAGTTTTGTGGATGCTCGGTTTATAATTTCAAAATGTCTTCAATGTGTTGACCATGGTCAGAGGATTCATTAATTAATAATATCCATAAAAACAATAGTGAAATAATTATCATTTCAATACATTAACAACACTTTTAAAACCAATCATGTAGCTTGTTTATGAAAAATGAACTACGTTACAATCATGGAGAAAGTAAGACACACATACACATGAGTAATGTTTCCATTTTTCGATTACCATGATGGAAGGAAGGTAGGTGTTATTTTATAATTAAATAATGAAAGTTATATAATAAATAAAAAATATATTCATTAAACACACAAATATATACAATCCAAGTGATGTGTTGATAAAATAAACGAATCACATCACTTCGTGATGCTGTAGTCCTCCATTCACATGAACAACATTATCATTTTAAATGGATAAAATGGTATTAATGAGTATGTTATATTAATTTAAAATAATTTTAAACAAGTAATTATTATAAAATATAACCACTTAGTCCATAATTATAAACAACACTTAGAAGCGATGATGGAAAAAAAATTGTATCTGTTCACAAGGAAGTAGTCTTCCACACACACGATCAACCATTTCATTTCTCATTTAATGGAATAGGTTATGGATTAATATTATAAAATAAACAAAACAAAAGAACTATGTTTTAAACATGGTATTTCATTTACCTATATGATTACTCACTTTTCACCCTTATAATTTTTCACTATGGTAACAAGTTTTTTATTGTTTTAACTATTAAGTATAAAACAAGTTATGTTGACCATATGATATAATACAAATAATGATTATTTAAAATATGGAATCAATTTTATCAATTCAATTCATATAATAAGAATAATGTAACTTTAAATAAAACCCACAAACTGGTCAAAAAAATAGGTTTGAATGAAAATCAATTTTCAAGCATAAGATGATCTTATAATTACCACTTGAATAATAAAAACAATAAAATTATATGTAATTAATATATATATATATATAATGTTCATTTAAATGAATCCTGATTAGGGGTTATTTTAATTACTTTAAATGGAGAAACATATTGTAGTTTAAAACAATATTCAGACAAATGTGTTTTAAATCCCAAAAATAAAATTACATTAAAATCCACAAAAAAGATGACTTACATATAATTAATTTAATGATATATAAATAAATAAGGAATATTTTAATTTTAAATCATATTAAAATAATATCAGGACTTATAAATTACTTTATTAATAAAAAATAATCATTATTCTAACCAAATATCCATATTTTTCACGATTCACAAAAAAATAAATATTTTCCAAAAAATATGAAAATTAACCCTAATATAATATTGATATCAGGATTTAAAATATGAGGTTAATTTTATCAAATAACATTTATAAAATTTATAAAAAAAATTTATTATTTTTTCATAAAATAAATATTTTCTTTTTTAAGGAAACATAATTTTTATAACAAAATATCATTATTAATGTTGAGTTCTTATTTACATATAATTTTTAAGTAAATATATATTGATTAGAACCATAATATATATTTCATAATGTAGTTTATACTATTCAAATAGTTCAATTTGATGACTAGGTTATATTAGTGATGTTTAAATAATAATTTTTTAATATTATAATAATGTTTATTTAAACTCTTTGCTTCATGTTGAATATGTTATCTAGCATCCATTTAAAATCTTAGCATGTTAAATTTTAGCTACTAAATATATTTTACATAGATAATTACCTATAACATTTCATAGTTATATAGGAGTTGGATAATAAACCACTCATCTTAAAACACTTTTGGGTAGCCACAATGGTTAGTGTTTCTTAGCATGAAATACTTCTTATCCATAGATGTGTTGAATTTATGGTTCCATTATACAAGTTTTTACTTAAAATAATATTTAATAATATTTATATTATATGAAAATTCCTTATTATATTCAAACTCAATAACAAATAGTTACTTTATATATGTTTCCTCATCTAAATATCCATGAAATACAGTTATTGTTCCATGTAAAAATTACCTATAGAATCCATACTAATCACAATTGATATAATAGCGTGCTTGATTACTAGTTAAAATATTATTGGGAATCTATTCGTTCCTTTTTTTAATCCTTTCACTACAATTAAAGACACATGTCATTTACATTGATCAAGTTCTTTATGTAAATGGATGACCTAATTTTTAACAAGTTTTTTATCCCTTTTCTCCCCCTACTAATAGTGGAATGTAATGTAATTAATGTCTGAACATTTTTTTATAAGTAATATGACTAAAAAAGATCAGCACAACTCCAACCACGATGATTCTATTTCCAGTATATATTCTTATAAAAACATCCCATATAAAATTTTCCTCACTCATCTATAAACATTAACCACTTTGGTATATTATCTATTAGACTAGTTTCCAATCATTTTGTGACACTATTTGAACCTTTTAAAAAATATTGTATTTTAGAGATTATATTTAGATCAACATGAACCTGGCCTATTAGTTCACTATCATTAACTCCCACAATGTCCATGTTATTTTATTTGTATAAGACCATATCATTAAAGATAATTTTATATTATCTAACTATATTTTAATGAACATCACCCCAAAGGGAGAAGGAAGTTTTTTCATCTCCAGGGCCCATAATGAAACATACTAAGGAATTAGAATCGATAATGATCTATAAATAGAATAAATATAGAGACATTAAAAAAATATGAAAAAAAATTATTTCATTAGTTTATAGTGCTTTAACAGACCCTAATTTCTCGAGAATCTTATACCCCACTAGTGACGAAGTACATTAGTTAACTAGTTACATTACACAATTTAGATCTTCCACCATAATTTTTTAGACATTACAAATTGAAACCACAAGATTTATTCTTTCTCAGTTAGGATATAATTCATCCATTATGAAAAAACATTTTTTTCTAGTGTTCCAGGAATTGTTTTTTAATTCTACTTCCCTTTTTATTAATGTAGTTATTAAAGTGAATTTCAATACATTTACCTCAATTATGGGACAATAAATATTTTATCTTTTTCCTAAATTCTATTTCCACCATGGATTTATACTGAATGAATAGAAAAAAACACATATGATTTTCTTTTTAGGAATTATACCCAATCCATCCTTGTTTCATCATAAATAAATGCAACAATGTACTGGGATAATCTAGTAGATAGAATTGAGGTAGGTCCCCAAACATCTGAGTAAACTAGTTCCAAATTATGGCTCCCTAGAATCCATCCATTTAAATTCCATAAAACAATCATCTTCTAATTGGGTATAAAAATTTCACAAAATATGAATTCAATATAATAATCCTTCATTACAAATTTTACTATAAGAAACTTCATGTTATTTTCACTAAGCTTTCCAAGTTAATTGTTCCACAACTCTAAACTTCAAAAAGCTATCATTCCAAACATCATTGAAACATTTGATATTTTGTTCAAATATGCCATCCCAACCGTTACTCCTCTTTCCACCACCATGTATCCACATGTAAAATTCTATAATAAATTATAAAATATTTAACAAAAACCCTCTCTATTAAGATATATATTTTAGATTATTATTTTCCATAGTCCAAGGATGTGTCTAACTTACTTCAACTTTTGGAATATTTTATTTAGCATATGGATGATTAAATTTACCTTTCCAAAAACTCCATGAGCCTCATTATCTAAAAGGTAAAACTTGTTGAACCCTCTAGGTATATAATTCACATTCACCCTTTGTATTTCATGGAATGAAAAGATTCACCAGAGTCAACTATCAATGATTTCACTAAGAAATTGGACCATAATAACACTATGCATATCCCCTCTATTAAATTAATAAAAATGCAACTTATTGAATATTTCCTTTTGATATTCACCATGAGATCCTTTCCGTCCTTTCTAAGATTCCCTTTATTATATATATTTCATCAAATAAGTTATGTTTTTGTAGACTTACCTCTACAACTATCTTTGGAATTATCTTCTATTTTATTATAATATGTATTTTGATTTAGTGGCCATCCTCAACCTTACACATTCAATTTATTTATGGTATGTTCTGATACATCATTTTTTCTATGATTCTTATTCAATATTAACTTCCAAATATCCATATACACTAAATTTAATTTTCATCACAAACTAGTGACAATAATTACTCTCACATCCCAACTCCCTAGTAGTATTTAAAATAATAATAATAACAAAACAATGTACCTAAACATTATGTTCACTAACTCATGATGGCACTGGATCATATTGAAATCATTAATATGGTTCTCCAAATTTCATATATATGAAAATATCATGACAAAAATCCACCGAATCAAGAAATATTTATTCAAATTATAATATTTCTCATACTTTTATTGAAGGAATTCATTAATTAAAATGTATTTTACTTCTCTTAGACCTTGATTGATATTCCTTTCTAATGAAATCCATATCAGTGCATGTCAATTAAAATCCACCCATTCCTATTTTTCTTTTTCCATATTATTCACTATGATTATATTCAACAGAATTTATAAGTCCTTTTGGAAGTGATAATCCAATATTTGTATCCTCTAGAAATGAAATTCTATTCCATTGAACTTTTCATCCAAAACCATTACATTATCTGATGTAATAATTTTCTATTAATAGTAAACTCCCACTAAAAATGAAAAAAATTTAAATAAAAGAGTGAATGAAGATACTTGAGTATACAAGGATTTTACCTAGGTCCCAAATATGATATTTGACTCTACTTATTTGGGATAAAAGTTGAAAAATTGTGAGAACACCAAATTTGATCCACCAAAACCAGGATCTGAAAGTCCATTATAAATTTAGCAATAGTAAGTCACACATAGTAGAACAAAAATATCCTCCATTGAACTTAGAGTACCAAAACATAGTAAGAAGAATCCAATCTAAATAGAAAAACTAAATACAATAGTATTTTGACACACACACACCAAACATGAATTAATGAAAAAATAGAAAATAGTAAAGATAAGTTTGGCTTTATATGGTTTATACATTATTCCCTTCATTCACATGATATAAACGATACATTTTATTAATTCATTGAAATACAAAAGAGTATGTAATCACTTATAGAAACATTACCACATATATTAAAAATCATTTAGTATTCAAACACCAAATATGAATTTGGTCCCACATCAATTGTACAGATAGGTTCCACTATCCAATTGGTCTCATCGACCTTTGAATTTCGAAAGGATTTTTTTGTTGAACTTAGATGACTATCAATATCTTGTAGAATTTCATATCATAACCACTGAAATTAAGTTGAAAAATTCTTCACTCCTATAAAAATAATCTTCTCACACAACCTCACCTTCAATTTAATTAACCTTTTGGTCCACATCACCATTATTAATTAATAAATTTTGATAAATATTCGATTTTAAGGTGTTCCGTTACAACTAAGTAAAACATTAAGGCTGAGTAATCTTATAGATTAAATCCTTTTGGTTAATACAGTTGTAACTAGAAAATATTCTTAAAAACTCCTAACAACATTCTCCTAAAAATATAACATGATTTAAATATCATGTCCTACTCTTTATAGCCATGACATCGGCCCTATGTCTGGACTCTCTAAATACAAAACCACCCTCTAATACAAACATCCCTTTACACCATGAATCTAATGGCCATGAATCAAAATATTTTTCCCATCTAAAATCACATATTAAATAACAATTATATCCCTTAAATATCATCCAACCACCTCCAATTCCTATGAAAAAAAAGTAATATACCTAGATGGTCCCAATCATTACATGAACGGATATGTCTACTACTACACAATCTTTAAGTTACATGGTTTATACACCGAACTAAAAATCTATTAACAAAATTGCCTTAAATTTCCAAACTAACTTTTATAAGGAAACTCTTTACAAAATTCATCCATATGAATCAAAAATTTATTATACAATTATAAAAGGTCCCAACCCACTAGGACCCCACTTGGGACAAAAATATGCTATGTGTGCTAGAAAAATATCACTTCCAATATATAAGAAGATGTTGACTAGAACCAGAAGGAATATTACACTTAATAAGATTAGCATATATAATAACTAGAATAGATACACATGTCGTGAAATTATGAAACAAAAAATAATAAGGATAATATATAAATAACTAAACTATATAACAAAAGTATGAGTTAGACAAATAATATCAAGTAAAAACCCATATAGAAAAATTGAAATCACTAGAACCACTAGGACCCTTCTTGGGATGGTGTTTATTGAGTTTCCACCAAATAATACCTCTAATATGTTAGGGGATGGTGGCTAACACCATGAAGTAATAAACATACATTAGAGTCATTATCCTATTATGAACAATAAAAATAATCCAACACTTTCGTAGAATAATATCCAATAACATAAGTAATATTTATAACAAATGAATTATACATAGTTCATGTGTGAGACATAAAATAACAAGTATGATGACACAATGATAAAAACCAAAAGGTAAATAAAAAAATGGAAAAAATTTACTATTTGTAACTAAATCCAAGAATCGGAAAGATCCTCTTCACAATATGGTATCTTTGAATGAACTTTACCAATGACTATCTACTACCACATACCACCCTCTACAACTATGAATCAATCTGTTATATTCCTTTTCTCCACTTTCTCAAAAAATAATATAGATCCATTAAATATCATCAAAGTCACAACATGTGTGGAAAGTAAGACCACACAAACATGAGTATAAATATAAAATGTAGGACACCATGAAATAAAAAGTAAATATGTAACAATATGCTATATTAAAACCCTACTGTAAGGAAAATAAGAAGAAGTATCCCATGGGAAAAAATATTATCTGAAGTCAAGACATCCATGTGAAATGAATAAAAATTATATTCTCAGCACAAATATATAAATAAATGTGTCTCAGTGAAATCTAGAATAATAGTTTAAATATGGTTTCACAAATCTCAAAAATAAATATCCAATTTATAAGTCATATCTCAAAAAAAGTGTACAAATCATATCACATGACTCATAAACCAAATAACATGGTGATATATATATATATGAAAACCGTATAACTTATACACAACCCTATATTAACTATAACAAATGACTAATAACTTGTTTAGAAGTGCACAGCAGTTGAGGGTGTACCATACTCTAACTTAATAGGAACCCACACACTATCCCATTGGAAAATCACCAAACACTATAGGTGGAGGACTATAAACCCACCACATAGTGAAGTACCAAAATAACCAATAGTATGGTGGACTCATACAATATAAATATCATGGGAGTATGGCCCCCCTTCCCAAATGGAGGAATTGTTCCCTAGTAATCAAATTCATTTCTTACAACCCCATGTGATTGTACATTACTCTATTATACATATTGGGGACCCATTATATTCCCTAATAACATATATCAGGGTTCAATGATCTCATACCAACACCAAATGAATTTTCAACATTCCATTATCATATCTATTAAGATAAGAAATATTTTTCCTAGAAACTTTAGAAACAACCCAAAATATATAAACGAATAACCATCATGATAAAATAAAAATCTACAATAATATGTTAATCATATACCAAAAACTAACACCTAGGAGGAAAATATGAAGTGTATGATGAAATATCCAATACACGGTGTGTTCACCCACTATACATGGTGTGTAGGCCCCAACTAGCAGATTTTTTGTGCTTCCATTTTCTATTCCATGTGGAAGTGACAAGCCAAGTGTGTCATAGAGGGTATACAAGATATGTGATACTCAAGTAAGCTATTAATGTATTTTTTTGGTGGTTATTTTCATGAATCAAAGTATAAATACTATACTCATATTGAAAAATATGTGAAACCATGAGTCATGATCGACATACTCTAGATATATAATGATTCTTCTATCCAACTATATATGGAATTATCACCAAATAAAAGGTTCGTGGGACCACATGGATACTAGGTGTTTATAACTAGTATATTCCAAGACACCATTTTGATATTGATAATATGCTTCGAGTAACACATCATGTGTGGGTTCACCAAATCGACTTAGTGTACACTCAAATACACACCATGAAACTCAGACCCAAAAAAAAAACTGTGTAACCTGATGTCATGTGATTTCTAATATTTATAAATCCATGTAACCCAAGTAATAAAAATTATGATATACATGATATGTGACCTTGATGACACCATGACATGTTATTGGGTAATTTTGACTAGATTCTTTATCCTATATGAATTTGGATACTATGTGGGATTCTATATGAAAATCCATGTATGTATCATCACCAATGCATCCCAACACCACCATGCACCTATACTTCTATTACTTAATTCATTTTTTGGTGTCCAATATAACCATCCAACCACTGATAATGCTATTAGGAAAAACATTATTGGAATTCCCTCATAAAACACATGCTGTCCGGTATGAACCCATGACTCTGCACATTAAAATTATGTATATGTAAGTAAAATTAAATTATGATTGATAGAAATAGAGAAATAATAATGGTGGTTGGGGAAGGTTTGAGCCACCTAAAAATGAATCTATCTTTATGGTTAGTGAATAATAAGGGAACACAAAATCTAAAATAACTATCTAAGTTTAAATTAATTATTCATTTTTCATTAGAAAACACCATTCACATGTGATTATCATTATTTAATGTAAATCTTAAATAATAATAATAATAATAATAATAATAATAATAATATTTTTATTCTTTTATAAAACCAATGGCCAAATTATAAAAATTATCAAAAGCCGTTAGTGGAAACAATTTCATCATTAAATTCCCATAGATATAATTTTATAAAAACTACATTCATGACCGAAATATTCATTAATTTAACAATTTAAAATAATTATAATTCAAATTTAATATAGAAAATTTTCCCCATAAATATTCTTTTGTATAATATTAAAATTAAAATTTCCATCAATTATTTGTAAAAAAAATTATTTCGAAAATTGGAAACATTTAACCCTAACATATCCAATGAAATATAAGTGATTCATTATTGAAGAGAAAGAGTATAAAATAACAGAAAATGAATAAGTCATGAAGAATTAATATAAATGTCCTTCCCTATTGGAAAATTAATGACAAATCAAAAAATTTTGTTGTCAATGTCAAGTAATTTGATCATAATTTCTATTCGATGAACAATACTCCCTTATGAGAAGAGAGATAGGTAGAGAGAGATGAATTTATATAAGATTTTTCTTTTGCCATTTAATAATATATATAATGGGGAAACTTCACCCTTGATTTCTAGTAGAGTAAGTAAATTAGTTTGAGGAATTATTCTCTATATAAATTTTGGCCATAATTCCTCTATTGACTAACATTATGACATGATTTTAGATTCTAGTTCAATTACCATAAATATATTTTATAAAAAAATCCTATAATTAGAAACCTCAATTCCACTATGATATGAAATTTCCATGTCACTAGTTTATCAAATAAAATGATAATTTTTTTATTTACATAATTTTTTGGTTTAAAAAAATACCCCCAAATGATTGATACACAGCTCATTTATTAAGAAAAAAATACGTATTTCCTATCAAATAGATCCCATATATAACACATCCACAATGTCAAAATTTCCATACATGATTAGGAAATATTACCATTAACATATGAAAAAAATTTATTTATATATTTAATAAATATTAAATATTCTTCCAAATCCAAGCAGGTAAAAAATTCAATAAATACATATCAAGGGTAAATACCAGGTTTTTAATTGAATAGAACAATTAGAAAATTATTTGTGATTATTTACATAGGGTTAATTTTCTTTTTTACACTTTTATGGGACCTAAATATTCTTAAAATAAATAATATATGCACATCCCATGAAATCCCAACTCATTACACCCTATAAACATCTAAATTATTTTATCATTGAAATGGATACAACCCAAGATGTAACTTATGAAATCAAAAAATTCAATCCCATGTATAGAACAACCCCCAATTGCCCATTATTTATCAACCTCTAGTGGTCTTGGTTCTAGGAGAAAACCACAAATTGTTAACATCAACCTTAAAATGGTTCATTTATAAAGGAACTATTTTTGAGAGAATTATACTCTCAAAAATTAATAAATACAACAGAAATCCCCCATTTGGAAAAAATAAAACCACAATAATCATTACCATAGGCTATTCTAACTAATGGTTTATAATAACCATATACGAGATCACTGAGAGACTCTTTTAGGAATATTCCAATTTCAAACTATCTTTGACAAGGAACACATACCAACATCACCAAAAAAATAAAAAGACAATACCAAGTTCAATGGATAACCCCTATTATTTTATTGTATGAAACTTTTCAGAAATTAATCAAACTCCAAAGTGTATTACATTAATCACCGAAGAAAATGGATTCATTATGGCCCCTCTTTACAAAACTGACCAATGAATAAGTAGGGAAATGACAGTATCCTCTTAATGTTTACCAAAAACTAAAAAATATCATTAGTCTCAATTTTTGACAATTTAAGAGGATAGTCTTTGAAATTTAGATAGCCTTTCTATATTGAATCCATTACAGAGACCCAATAATTTTACACATATTTTTACATGATTTTAACCATAATTATTCTCGAAATATAGACTAAGGATCTAAATGTCTAATGTCTTTGGAAAACTAAGAACATAATTAAAATACATGAAAATATAATAATTTTTTTATTAATCTCTATAATTATCTATTAAATACCTTTGATCTCTTATAACTACATTGGATAACTTTAGGAATACATAATCAATATGGATGAGATAAAAAACCTTGTAAGGGAATAAACATGGGAATAAAGCATGTCACATGATTTTAAAGGCATAAAATGATAACATAAAAGGAATTTCTCATGAATAAAAACAAGGAAGAATAGAATTTAGAACATAGAATCATATGATCGGGGAAATTTTGGAATATGGATGCAACATATAACATGACATAAGTATGAGTCAAGGATAACTACCAAGACTATATCACATGGTGGACAAGGTCCCCTAATGTATTGGGGTTTCTCCCTAATCACATACATAAAGTCTCATGAGACTAACACATTTTCCAATTCATTGGAGTGTAACCTAGGAACACCCATAAAAAAAAGTTCATGAATATGTTTTCCATAATAAGATGTGAAACATAAGGACTAAAAATAAGAGTAATCCATTCAATGAAATGGGTATCCGAACCATACCATAATTCATAACCAATGGGAATATCATAATAGTGTAAATTAAAGATGGGATTTAAACCATTCTTGGTAACTACTAAGGAAAATAAATATTAGCTCATGAATAATGATTTTAAACTAAATTGAAAACAAGAATAAGAGTTGTTAGGAATCTTTTTAAATGTGCCAGTTAATTTCGGTTTTTGGGAAATGAATAAACATTCGTTAAATAAGTCAATGGAATAATTGTCTGTATAAAACCAAAAATAAACTAAAATATTTTTTTCAAGATAAAATTACTTATTTTATAAAAATATTTGTGGTTATTTTTTTTGGAGTGTACTTGAAATTGGTCAGAAATGGAGATGTTTCCTTTAATCAGGTTTTCTTATTGAGAGGAATTGAGAAGGGAACATTTGAAAAAACATATTTCCCCATAAAAGAAGGAAAAATTGACCAAGATTCATAATTTTTGAACATATAAAATTATTAGAGAAGGATTTTATAAGAATAATGAAGAAATAATTTGGGGTAAAGAGTGAGAAAGTGTAACCCAAAGTAAAAATGGAAATTCAGAGAGATACCTTACATTTTATTTGAATGTGTTCTGCACTTGCACTTAGTGTCTTGGAAAATAAAAAATATAAACATGAGTTAATTAATCCAGAACCTCTTATACATTTATTTGATTTATTATAATTTTATTTAGTCAACTTATGGACATTTTGATGAGTTATAATGTTCAATTTTTTAATTATGAGAACATTCATTTTCAGGGTTTCATTATAATGACCCATACATTACATAAATTGATATTAATTCAAAATATAAGTACATTCATTACAAAATATAATAAATCCATGACATGACCGTATTGGTTTAGTGTCTTTAGAAATTGGGAAACATAAACAACTGGTTCATAAAACATCTACATTGTCTCCCACTTATTTATTCATAACTAAACTCCTTTATGAGATAGCTTACATGATACCCTTCTTCATGACCTAGGGAAAAGAAACATGGGAAATGTTGATCTCAAATGATCAGTAAGGTTACAAAAGGGAAACATCGACCATATCATAATCATAAGATATAAGAACATAACATATTAAATCATACCCTACATATGAAATATCATGATATCAAGTCATGTGATAATAGTTAATAAGAATAAATGGACATAATCCCAAATTCACAAAATAATACATGAATTATTGTGGCCTACACACAAGCAAATAAAAATTATTTCCTTATTAGCCAATGCTCAAATCCAAGACCATTATAGCAGACAAAGTCTATTATCGAACTGGGTTTACGTGCTATTCCAGCCCTGTATTACTGAACCGGATTTACTTTCTATTCCATTCATATATATCTCATGAGATATAAATCTTTACCCTATTAATTAGAGGGTGATATAGGTCCCACCCATCTCATTATGAAATCATTCTTACATGTGCCACAAAAACATTAATCAATCATCCTAGCATAAACCAAGAAATATAATGGGTTTCTTAAACATTATTTAATCATAAAATAATCAATATAAAATATCATTATATCATAAACACAAAAAGATAAATGAAATAATTGGGATATAAACATAACCCTATGTTATCTTATATTGAAAATAATTTTTATAAAACACTAGAACTTAATTCCTGATGAAAATATCCATTCTTTCTCAAAAATGTTTTCTTTTCTCAAAATGACTCACAATATTAAAAGAAAAGAATTTAGTTGAAAATAATATTGAAATTTCATAGAATAAGATTAATGGAAATAAGGTGTTATGAAACTATAAAAATCCATTCATGATGTATAAGTGAAAAAACATTCTCCTTGTACTTTTTCCCTAAAAAAATCAAAAAGTACCTAAAATCAAATAAGGATAAAAGATACCTTCCATACCGTTTAATGACAATTCAAAAAAGGGTAAAATTAAATTTAAATAATTTTATAATAATAGATATAGTATTACATAATTAGGAAACATGTATGTGGATGATAAATATACCCCAGTAAATACTTACATATAAAGAATCTCGGATAAAAATGTGATTGCAATATTATCCATTACCTTAGGTCCGATATCCTTCTTATGTATCTAAACCTCCTACATAATGATTTATTATTTTTATTTAATTATTCCAAAATTATAATAATTTTTATGATATCATATATGATTATATTATCATCTGTTTTTTAGTAACATTTCATTGTCACCCGTGATTCAGTTATTAACTGTTTTATGTTTTATGAATGTTTTTTCGGGTCAGTTCATGTTCCAATTCATAGGGTATATTTATATCTTTTATATAATGATATTAGAATAATATATATCATATTTATTCATTACATCCATGTATATAATCATGGTTTAATAATGATCATGTAGAATGAATCACATCGCATAGTGGAGACCGTAGGCCGTATGTACACATGAGAGACGATATCATTCACTTAATGGTTAAATGATATGGAATTGTATGGTATACTAATTATAAAGAATAATTATAATTTTATATTTATTATTTATATCCATTATAAACATCATTATACCCATCCAAATAAGGTATTTTTGAATAACAAATTACACCACTGTGTGGAGACGGTAAGTCGTACGCACGCACGCACACTGATATTGTTATTCATAGGATGGATAAAAGGAGGTATAATGTTTTCCCATAATTATAATAAAATATCTGAATGTATAAGTTAATGGATTTATTACATTAATATGGAAACAACATAAGAAGAGTAAGTAGAAGAAAAATCAAATTTTGAAATAGGTGAGAAAACAATTACCTCGTTTTTGAGTATCTCCTTTTGATTTACACAAAAGGTCTCCTTAGAATGGATTTATGCCCAATGTGTGGACTATATGAGAAAGGGATGGAAGTTGGGAGATTACTTGACCATAATTTGGATGATACAAGGGGATTTAATGGCGTGATTAAGTGGGTAGAGGTGGTGACCTTTTATAAGAGGGAGGAGGGGCACTTTAGGAGAGTTTTGAAATATTATTTTATTATAAAATAATTTTCGAATTCTAATAGTTCCAAAGTGATAAATTTAGAGTATAATATTATTATGGGTTGAAACTATATAAAATAATAGGTTTTAGAAAAGTTTAGGTCACAAAATTAACCTTATCATTTAGCTTTAACCCTTAGTTAAAAACATTAACTCTCACCATCTCTTCTTGTATTTTAATAATATATGGTTACTATAGTTACTATAAAATGACAAGAGTACCAAAAGTGGAACATTAAGGAAATTTGTAACATTATATTAGTTATTTTTCTGAATAATATATTTTTAGGGCTATTATATCATTTAATAAAATAGTATTTGTTTAAATAACTCATTTATGTGAATGTTGAAATTATTTAGTAATTGATTTTTCTTAAAGCCATAAGAACTTTATTCATTCGAAAAAACTACATTGACTCAAATATAGCATGTCATATTCATCCAAAAAATTCAAGTATAGAATGATAATGTTCAAATTTTATTTATTTTAATATTTATAATATCATTTATTTGAATCTTTCATTAATAGGTTAATCACTACATCATCAATATGTCATATATAAATTTATTTATTTAATGTATAACAATTATAAATAAAATACCATGATGTAGGAAATATTTTTATCTTTCTAAGGATTTTTTATAGTCAAATAAATATGTTATATAACCCAATATTAATTTTTTTAGTAAAAGATACATGTTTATGTTATATTTCATTTTTACTTTAAATTAAAAATTCAAAAAGGACATTATCACACTCAAGTGGATCCATGGGGTCTTAAAATCAGACCAAGGATGATCATGGTTAGACATATATCATAAAATATTATTAAAAAATGTTTAGGGTAGTTTTATATTATTTTAATACTATTATTTTTACCATTGTTTACCAGATTTACCCCTTAACAATGGTAAATAAAAATAATTACTGGAGTTACTATTCATAGTATCCAAAAATAAACAGTACCTATTTACACATGTTGGACCTTCTGATTCCAAATATGGAATAAATTTTTCTAAATTGAAAAAACAGAATTGGTAGAAATTAATTTAAAATCAATCCCACTGTCGGAATGAGGGAACATGTTTTTAAAAGTTAAAACATTGCAAAAGATTAACTTTTTTTACATATTAATTCAATGTATAATTAATTAAAATGACATAAATTATATTTAATGATAAATATATATTATATTTATACTTTAAAACCATTCAGTATTATAATATAACCATATAATGTATTTCGATGAAAAAAGTTGTTTTCACTTAAAATTTAGTGTATTATTACTATTTATCAAAACATGAATGTTATTAGAAAAATATTAGAAATTCATGAAAAGTAAATTTTCATATCCCTATTTAAAAGAAAATGTTTATGTTGTCATATAAAAATTATTAATGTGTTAAAATATTAATTTAAAAGGGGTTCTCTATTCAATGGTGTTAGATTACCCTTAAAAAAATATAGATTTTTATTCAACAAATAGGGTTTATTCACACCCTATGATTAAAATATCCATTGAATGAATATAAAAATATTTTATATAACATATATATCTTATTAATTTCATTATGAATACTAATTCACTCAAAAATAAAAATATCTAATTTTTATTTTTCATAAATAAGTGATAGCCAATGAATTCAAAATAAATTATCATAAGTTAGTTATACTTATTTCTGCTAATCCAACAACTAGGCTATAATGATAATTTTGTACTAAGGGAATATCATGATTTGTTTAAAATAATGATTGCATGCAATGAAAGATACTAAATAAAAAAATTTATTTAAAGACAATATTTCATAAAAACATCCATGTTTCACAATATACCCCCCTTAAACTGAATTTCTCCCTCGAAATTCGTCACTTGGAAGAAAATAGATGAGGATGCCTCTCCCTCATAATATCCTCAAGTTCCCATGTAGATTCTTAAAATTGGTGGTTCCGACATAAATATTTATCTAAGCGAGTGGTATTATTTCGTAGAACTTTTTTGCTACGATCTAAAATCTATATCGGTTGTTCTTTATAAGAAATATCTTGCTCAAATAGTATAGATTCTATATTTAGTACATGAGAAGGATCAGGTATGTGCTTTATAAGGTGAGATACATGGAACACATCATGAACTTGAGAGAGATTCAGTGGAATTTCCAATCGGTAAGCTACCTTCCCAACACGATCCAAAATTTCAAAAGGACTGATATACCTAGGGCTCAACTTCACATTTTTTCTAAATCTCATTACTCTCTTCCAGGGGATATTCATAGAAAAACCTTTTCACCCACTTCAAACTATAGGTTTTTTATTCAGTTGCCAGCATATTTTTTTTCGACTCCGAGCTTCTCTTATGTGTTGTTAAATATATTTGACATATTCTTCCATTTTATCAATAAGATCTGTTCTTAAAATCTTTCATTCCCCAAATTCATCCTAGAAAGTTGGAAGTGCATACTTATTTCCATATAAGACTTAATAAGGTTCCATATGAATACTAGATTGAAAGCTATTAATATAAGAAAATTCCACCAATGGTAGATGTTGATCCCAATCACCCTTGAAATCCACAAACAAAGCTCTCAACTTGTCTTCTAGAGTTTTAATTGTCCTCTCAGAATGACCGTATCTCCGAGGATGATAAGCAGTGTTGGAACTTAACTCTGTATCTAGAGCCTACTGAAGACTTCTCTAGAACTTCGAGGTAAATCTCAGATCCTGATCAAATATAATTTAATGTGGTACTCCATCAAATCTTACCACTTCCTTTATATATATCTTGGAAATATGGTCAAGAGAGAAATCCTCTCTAATAGAAATGAAGTGTGCTAACTTTATAAGGCGATCAAAGATAACCCTAATAGAATTATTGCCTTTGGATATTTTGGGAAGTCCAATGAAAAAGTCCATTGTGATGTTTTCCCATTTCCATTCTTGTATGGGTAATGGTTATAATATCCATTTAGACTTCTGTCTCTCTGCCTTAACTTGCTGACCAACAAAGCATCAAGAGACATATTCAACAACATCTCTTTTCATGCCATCACACCAGAAATACTATTTCAGGTCCCTATACATCTTTTTGATTCTAGGGTGAGTAGAGAATGAAGAACTATGAGCCTCATCCAAAAGATCATTCTATAATTCTGGTATGGGAGGAATACAAACTTGTTTCCTGAACCTTATTATTTCATCACAATCAAGGTTGAATTAAGAAACATTTATCACCTTCTTTTTTAGCTATACATCTTTCTTCTTCACCTCCTTAATCAATACTTGTATAAATGGTTCAAAATTCATTTCAGAAAGATAATATTTCTCCTCTTCCTTTAAAATCTCACGATCCATCTTTTTCAAATCCATAAATATTGGTTCTTTTGTGTTCCTCATCATAGATAGGCTAGTATGGTCTTGTCGACTCAAAGCATATGACACCTTGTTCGCTTTTCTAGGGTGGAAATGTATTGATTATTTATAATCTTTATTCAACTCCAACCATATTCTTTGGCACATATTCAGCTCATTTTGTGTGAAAATATACTTTAAACATTTATGATCAGTAAAAATATCACACATTTCACCATAAAGATAATGCCTCCATATCTTTAATGCAAAGATTACCACAGCTAACTCCAAATCATGAGTTGAGTAATTTTTCTCATATATTTTTAACTACTGTGAGACATAATCTATCACCATACCATTTTCATGAGAACACATCCCATACCCTTATTGGATGCACCACTTTAGATCCCAAATATTTTTCCACTACAAGGTAGTGTGACCACAGATGTACTGGATAACCTTCTTTTTTGCTCTTTTAAATTATATTCACATTCTTCTGTACATATGAACTTAACTTCTTTCCAAGTCAACTTGGTGAGTGTATTTGATAATCGTGAAAAATATTTCACAAAAAATCGATAATATCTAGCCAAACCAAGAAAAATTCAAATCTCAGTTACCATTTTTTGTCTCAGCCAACTTTCAGCAACTTCTGTTTTTGATGAATCCACAAATATCCCATATCTTGAGATTATGTGACCCAAAAATGATACTTTCTGAAGCCACAATTCACACTTGGTACATTTTTATTAAATATTATCTTTTCTTAGTTTCTTATGTTCAATTATCAAGTGGTCTTTATTTTCTTCTTTGATCTTCGAATAGATAAGGATATAATCTATAAAGACTACCAAAAACTAATCAAGATAGTCTCTAAAGACACTATTCATTAGATCCATGAAGATAACAAGGTTATTAGTAAGACCAAAAAGTGTCACTATAAATTCATAGTTTCCATTCCTTGTACGAAATTACGCCTTTGGTATATCCTTCTTCTTGAACCTTAATTGGTGATATCCTGAATGAAGATCAATCTTGGAGAAGTATTGAGCTCAGTGTAGTTGATTGAATAATTCATAAATGTGGGGAAGATGATATTTTTTATTGATAGTGACCTTGTTAAGTTCTCAATGATAAATATAGAGTACCATTGATCCATATTTCTTCTTAACAAATAGAACAGGTTCCCCCCAAGGTGACACACTAGGGCGTATGAATCCTTTATCAAGATTCTTTTAGAGTTTCATATTCAATTCCTACTACTCAATTGGGGCCACTCTAAAATGTATATTTGAAATAGGCAGAGCACCATGTATGAGTTCTATTGAAAACAAAACTTCACAATTTGGTGGAAGACCTGGAAATTCCTATTGAAAGACATCATAAAACTCCCATACAATGAGTATATTCTTAATTGTGAGTTTCTCACCATCCATTTGAGGAAAATAACCTTCTTTTATATGAATCAAAACCCATAAGATGGAAGAAATTTCTATTGGAAGATTATATTCATCCTTGCATCGATATATGATCATAGATTGATCTGGAATATTAAATGTGACTTCCCTTCATTGGAAAATAATATGAGCTCCATTTAGAGAAATCTAATCAATGCCAAGAATCACATCAAATTCCACTATAGGAAGGATCACAAGATTTGAAGAAAGAACTTTCCCAGAATCTTTAACTGGAGAAGAATTATAAACTTTCTATTTGACAGTTGTGCCATTAGGAGTCTTCATAGATAACTCAATATCTAATTGTTGAGGTAATACAGATATACCCTTAGAAAATCCTTCAGAAATAAAAGAGTGGGTGGATCTAGAATCAAATAAAATATTTTCCACTTTATAGTGGATTATTAGTGTACCTTTCACCACTTCATTATTGTATTCCACATCACTGATAGTGATTTCGTATGACTTTACTTTGTCTTTGGCCTTAAGAGTTTGTTGACGTCGATCATCATCCATAAATCATGGATTAGGGAATTTATTGGAATACTTCCCCCATTTACTGACATTTGTTACATATAAGTGTAGGAGGTGAATTCTATGTAGCCTTTTCTCTATTCACATCATTAAACATATTTTCCCAATAACTTTGACATTTAACTTTCTGATGACATTATTTTCCCCACTTAAAACATTTAATAGTCCCTTTAAGTCAATTTACTCCATGTTTCTTTCCACACTTTGAGCATAAGGGGAAACTCATCTTCATTTTTGTGTGGTCTTTAGATTTTACTTTGAATTCCATTTTTCCATTATTATTAGACCCATATGACTGATGGGTCACTCCAATCTCAATATCATCCTTGATATCACATCAATCTATTTCCTCATATCTATTAAATTACCATATGGCTAATGCTCTACGGAGAATTGGTTTTTAATCCATTAAATAATCTATCAATTTTACTTTCAGGTTGGATAATAATTCTAGAAGTGTACCTTTCAAGTCCTGTAAAATTTTCTTCGTAGGTACCAACAAATTCATCATCCTTTTGCTTAAGTTCAAGGAACTCCTTCTCCATCATTGTTCGAAGAATATGAGAAAATTACTTATTAAAAAATAAGTTTTTGAACTAATCCCATTCCATGGACTCAATTTCATCTATGTGCCTCGTATTCTTGATAAGATTCCACCATTGACCAGCTTCACCTTCCTAACGATAGAATACTAAGGTAACTTTATCATGTTCAGAACATTGTAGAACTAAAAATATATTTTAAGTGGTACTCATACATTGTTCAGCCATTGATAAATCATATGACCCGCTAAATGAAGGTGGATGATATCCCATGAAGGACTCAACATAATGTTTCTCCCTAATTTTCACGTTTAGAAGTACTACAAGATTCATAGCTTGAGAAAGATATGTGAGAATCGGTATAAGATTTTTCATTCCAACTCCCATAACATTTAGTTGCTTATGTGGAAAATCATTGAATTTCCCGTCACATTCAATATTAACGTGGTTCCTTCAGGTTCCATCCATTGAATAAAACCAAGTAACATAGTGTGTAAAACACTAATAATAACTTGAAAACCACATAATCAAGAATAAAATTTCAATTTAGGACACTTTAGATTTTATCCTATGTTATTTATGGCCATTTTTAAAACACTAGTATTGTATCATACACTTAGACATATCCTTAGGGTTCTTAATAAGTCTTTTTCATCCTAGTTTCCAAAGGTTAATTATACCTTTCGCTCTAATAACAACTATAATGACCCATACTTTACATACATTGATATTACATCAAAATTTAAGTACATTCATTACAACATATAATAAATCCTTGATAGGACTGTGTAGTTATAGTGTCTTTAGAAACTGGGAAACATAATCAACTAGTTCATAAATCATCTACACTGTCTCCCATTTATTTCCTCATAATTATAATCCTTTCTAATATAGATTACTTAATGCTATTATTCATAACCTAGGGAAAAGAATCATGTGAAAGGGAGAGCTCAAATGCTCAGTAAGGGTATAAAAGGAAAATATCAATCATATAATAATCATAAGACATAAGAACATTACATTTTAAAATATTTTCCTACATACGAAATATCATGATATCTTATCATGGGATAAAATTTAATAATAATCAATGTAAATAATCCAAAAATTCATAACATAAGACATTATGTTTTTTAGAATACACATAATCCTAGAAAAATCATTTCCTTATTATCCAAGGCTCATAGACAAGACCATCATAGTGGACAAAGTCTATTATTGAACTGGGTTTACTTACCATTCCAACCCTATATTATTGAACTAGATTTATTTGTTGTTCTAGTAATGTATATATCATGAGATATAAATATGTATCCAATTCAATTAAGGGAGATATAGGTCCCACTCTACTCATAATGAAATCATTCGTACATGTTCCACAAAAACATAAATAATTCATCACAACATAACCCAAGAAATAAAATGGGTTTCTTAAACATCATTCCATCATAAAATAATCCATATAAAATATAATTATATAATAAAAACAACCAAATCAAAGTAATAATAGGTATATAAACATAACCCTATGTCATCTTAGATGGAAAATATTTTTTTTATAAAACACTTGAACTTAATTCATGAGGAAAATGTCCTTTCTTTTTCAAAACAGTTTCTTTTCTCAAAATTCCATGTAATTTTAATAGAAAAGAATTTAGTTAAAAATATTCTTGAAATAATGTTGAGGAAGATTCATAGAAATAAGGTGTCATAAAACTGTAAAAATCCATTCATACCATATAAGTTAATAAACAGGCTCCTTATACTTTTGCCGAAAAAGTCAAAAAGTACCTCCAATGGAATAACGAAAAAAGATTTCTTTCATACCATTCAAAAAAAATTCACCAATGGGTAAAATTAAGAATAATTTTTTTATAATAATAAAAATAATATTACATAATTATGAAACATGTTTGCGGTTGATAAATATACCTTGGTAAATACTTACGTATAAACAATCTCGGATAAAAAAGAGATTGCGAAATTATCATTTACCTTAGGTCTGATATCCTTCATAAGTTTATGAAAATCCTGTATAATTATGTAAATAAATTTATTGACTTATTCCCTAATCATAGTCATTTTTATAATATCATATACGATTATATTATCATCCTCTTGTTAGTAACATTGCATTATCACCCGTTATTAAGATATTAACTGCTTTATGTTCTTATGCAAGTTTTTTCGGGTAAGTTCATGTTCCACATCTTAGGGTATAGTTATATCAATTACATAATGATATTAGAATAATATATATCATATTTATTCATTCCATTCATGTATATAATCATGGTTTAATGAAGATCATGTAGAATGAATCACATCGCATCGAAGAGACGATAGGTTGTACGTATGCATGAGAGACAATATCATTCACTTAATGGTTAAATTATATGTAATTGGATGGTATATTAATTATAAATAATAATTATAATTTTATATTAATTATTTAAATCCATTATACTCATCATTATACTCATCCAAATAAAGTATTATTGAATAAAAAATTACACTGTGACATGGAGATGGTAAGCTGTACGTACGCAAGCATGGTGATATTGTTATTAGTAGAATGGATAAAAAGAGGTATATGGTTGTAAAATAATTATAATAACATATAATAATGTATATGATACTGGATTTATTAATTTTGGATGGAAAAAACTTCAAAATAAGAAGTACATAAAGAAATATTTTTTGAAAGAGGGGATAAAACAATTACCTCTTTTTCAAGTATCTCATTTTGATTTGAACAAAAGGTCTCCTTATGATGGGTTTATTACCAATGTGTGGCCTCTAGGAGAAAGGGAGGGATGTAGGGAGATTACTTGAGAATAATTTGGATGAGCCAAGGGTCTTGAAAGGCATGAGTAAGTGGGTATAGGTGGTGGCCTTTTATAAGAGGGAGGAGGGGCACTTTAGGATAGTTTTGAAATATTATTTTATTATAAAATTATTTTCAAATTATAATAGTTAAAAAGTGATAAATTTAGATGATAAGATAAATATAGGTCTAAATCGTAGGTTTTAGATGAGTTTAGGTCACAAAAGTAAGCTTATCATTTAGCTTTAACCCTTAGTTAAAAACATTAACCCTAACCATGTCTTCTTGTATTTTTATAATATATGGTTACTATAGTTACTATAAAATAAAAAGAGAACCAAAAGTGGATAATTAATGAAAATTTTAACATTATATAAGTTATTTTTCTGAATATTAAATTTTTAGGACTATTATATAATTAATAAATTGGTATTTGTTTTAAAAACTCATTTTTGTCAATTTTGACACTATTGAGAAATTGATTTTTCCTAAAGCCATAACAAATTTATTCATTCGAAAAAACTACAATAACCCAAATATAACATGTCATATTCATATTTAAAATTATTTTATGGCATAATAAGTTTTATTTTATATTTATTTTAATATTTATAATATCATTTATTTGAATAATTCATTAATAAGGTAATCACTACATCATCATTGTGTCATAAATAAATTTATTTATTTAATATCTAAAAATTATAAATAAAATACTATTATGTAGGAAATATTTTAATATTTATAATTACTATTTATTTTCAAAGAAATCAGTTATATAACCCAATATTAAAAATGTTTTAGTAAAAGATACATGTTTATATTATATTTCTCTTCACTTTAAATTAAGAATTCTAAAAGGTCATTAGCACACCCAAGTAGCTCCATGGGGTATTAATACTGACCCAAGGATGTTCATAGTCTGACATATCTCATCCAATAATATTAGGTCACATTTTATGGTAGTTTTATATTATTATAATATTATTTTTCTTACCTTTATTTAACAGATTTACCCTTTAACCAAGGTAAATAAAAATAATTACTAAAGTAACTATTCATAATGTCCATAAATAAAAGGTAACTATTTACACAATTTGGACCTTATAATCCCAAATATGGAATCAATTTTTCTAAATTCAGTTTACATAACTGGTAGAAATTAATTTAAAATCAACCCCGTTGTCGGAATGAGAGAACATGTTTTTAAAAGTTAGAACATTGCAAAAGATTGAAATGTTTTTACATATGAATTCAATGTAAAACTGATTCTAATGACATAAATTTTATTTAATTATAAAAATATAGTGTATTAATACTTTAAAACCATTCAATAATATAATTTAACCATGTAAATTATTTTTATTAAAATAGTTGTTTCACTTAAAATTCAGTGTATTATTACTATTCATCAAAACATGAATGTTATCAGAAAAATGTTAAAAATTAATCCAAAATCAAATTTTTATATTAAAAATAAAAAAATGTTTATTTTTTCATATAAAAATTATAAATTTGTCAAAATATTAATTTAATAGGGGTTCTCCATTCAAAGGCATAAGATTACCCTAAAAAAATACAGGTTTTTATACAAAAAATAGGGTTTATTCACACCATATGATTAAAATATTCATTGTATGAATATCAAAATATTTTATATAACATATATATCTCATTAATTTCATTACCAATAGTAATTCACTCAAAAATATGAATATCTAATTTATATTTTTCATAAATAATTGATAGCCAATGAATTCACAATGCATTTTCATAAGTTAGTTATACTTATTCCCGCTAACCTAACGGCTAGGCTATAATGGTAATTTTTTACTAAGGTCATCTCATAGTATGTTTAAACTCACAATTTATTTCAACACAAGCTACTAAAGAATAAGAAATTATTTAAAGACAATATTTCATAAAAACATCGGGGTGTCACATTCATGGTCAGTTTATAATTATGGAAGTACTTTTTAAATAGATATAATTTAATAGAAGTGAAATTATTTGGTGTTAATGAACTTAAATAAGTTTAAATTATCCCATATAAAATTTTTTTCTAGTATGAGGATGTTTAATTTAATGAAACATTAATGATAATTATTTAGTATATTTTGTCAGTTTTTTCGATCACCATCATCTAGAATAATTTTATTTAATATTATATTTATATATTATTTCTAGAACATTAAAAATGGTATAATATAAATATTAAAATATTTTCAACCTTATTAATGGTATTATTTTTATCCTTGAATGTTATAATGGAAAAATAAAACTCATTATCCATGGAGATAGTAAACAACCATAATTTGTAAAATGGTTTCATTTCATTGAATAAGAGGAGATGAGAAATGAGGTGGACATAAGATTTTAATTTAGAAACATAAAATTCTAGTATATAAATTATATTGTATTTATTGTTATTTTATGGATTAAATAGGTGAGGATAAGGTATAAAATAGAAAAGAAATTAAAAAAGTTGGTTTGAGAATGTTACATCTTGAATATCACCACTTTAAAAGACCCCTCACAAAAATCGGAATTGTTCATCTATTGATACTGGAAGATATTGGACACGGGGAAGAGGCTTGGGAAGTTAATTTGGAATAATATTGAAAAAAATAAAAGGCTTAAAAGGTGTGAGGAGAAGATTCGGTGAGGGGTTTTATTTATATGGAGAGGAGAGGGGTGTTGTTGATTATTATATACACTACTTTATTATTTTGGCTCAAGACTATGAATAGTTTTATTAATATAAATAAATACAGTAAATGGGTTATGGGAGTTCAAAACAATGGCTTATTACACTAGCCATGAATCAAAAAATCATGTATTTGTCTTATAATATTAATTACTATAAATTACCATATTTAACTATTAACAAAAAATTCAACTATTTTATAAAATTAAAAAAAACTCATCCTAACCATTTATTACTCTGTATATTTCATAAATGGAATCTATTTTATGAAAATAATTTTATAAATACAAGAAATTTAATTTTTAAATAAAATAATTATTTATTCGTAAAATACCAATTTTAATATGATAATTGATTTTATGACCCTTTGAAAAATGAATTTAAGTCTCCTAAAAAAAATATTATGATCACAATAAAACACAATATTAATTTAGGAATCTATTTTATAAAGATAAATTTTATTTTAAATCATTATATTAATGATAAAATAGTAAATAAACATTTAAGTTCTACAAATATACCAATACATAATTTATTATTTTTAAAGCATTAATTTACTTATACAATGGTATAATTATATCATTTTTTAATTTATAAGATTCCTATATTTTATGTATACTTCCATAGGCGAGGTTACTATTCTAATGACCATATTACTATTCTAATGGTTAGATTAGTTTTTCAGTAGTTACCATACTATTCCAATGCTATAGGTTCCAAAATTTCAATAAATTTCTATTATTTCATCCATTTTTCATTAAAATATACATTATATTAAAGTAATATATTTTCATATTTAAATTAACATTTTATTATTTAAATTATGTTTTATTTATAAAGTTTTGTTCATGAGTGTGGCAATACTAGTGGACCAAGAAGACCAAAATTTTCCTATTATTATTATTATTATTATTATTATCTTATTATATATATATTTTCTTGCTGTAATATTTGGAATTATTATTGATTTATTTAATAAAAAATGTATCATTTATAATTTATGAGAATAATTTTTTGATTGTATTATCTATGTGACATATGTGTTTTATGTAATAATTATAATAACGGAAATTCCACTGATAAAATTATGGGTTATTACATTATTCTCCCCTTATGAAATTTCACCCTCAAAATTTTATTTTACATACATACGGAGAATGATGGTGAGGGTATTTCTCCTCCATTTTTTCCTACGATTCCCATGTTGCCTCTTTATACTTATGGTTTCTCTATAGTAACTTGACTAGTTTAATGGTCTTGTTAAATAGATCCATGTCTCTACGATCCAAAATATTCACCGAATTATCTTCATAAGAGAGATCATTTTCCATTTGTACCACCTCTAAGTTAAGTACATGTGAGGGATATGGAATGTAATTCTATAGGATGGATACATGGGATACATCATCTAATTGATACATGGTTGTTGGAAGTTCTAGTCAATAGGACATAACTCCAATATGATGAATAATCTCTTAAAGTTCGACGTACCTGGAACATAACATTCCTTTCTTCCCAAATCTCTTAACCATCTTACATAGATATATGCAGAGGAATAACTTATCAGAAAAATCACAATCTCTGTCCCATTAATGATTATCTACATAACTCTTATGTAAAATTTGGGCATCCAAGTTATGTTGTTGAATGGTCTTCACATTTTTTCCCATTTACAAGTACATTTTAGGTCTTAGATGCTTACATTCACCAATATCATTCAAACATACAGGTGTTTTACATCATTTCACATAAAAGGGAATCATATTGATCCATTTGGATGCTTGAGTGTAGACTATTGACTTATGATAACTTGAGAAATGAAATTTTATTATCCGATCCTCATTTCAAGTCCATTAAGAAAGCTCTCAACATGTATTTCAATGTCTAAACAGTCCACCAAAAGTTTCTATTTTCTAGGGGTAATAAGTGGTACTGAAGTTAAACTCTATATTTAGATCATGTTAGATACTTTTATAGAATTTAGAGGTAAATAATGGATCATGATAATATATTGTCTCTAATGGTACTCCGTACATCCTAACCACTTCTATGATGTATATCCATGCATGCTGGTCAAGTGATAAGTCCTATCGAATCACAATAAAGTGAGAATTATTTGTAAGATGATCCCGAAAGACCGATATAGAGTTATTCACTTTGGGTGTCTTCATAAGTATAGTGAAAATGTCTATAGTGATGTTTTCTATTTCCTTGTTTGTTTGGGTAATGTTTGCATTATCCCATTAGACTTTTTTCCTTTTATCCTTCAATTTCTAACAAACCAGGCACTATGATGCGTATTCATTGTTCTATTTCTTCATATTTTCCCACCAATAGTTCTCTCAGACATCTTGATACATCTTTATACTCCCTAGGTGTATGAAGAAGGTTAAGCTCTGTGAATCATTAAAACATTCCCTCTTTGTCTTATGATCTGATGGTACACATAGTCATGACCCAAATGTTACCACTCCTACATCGTTAATTTTGATGTTTAAGGATTTCCCATTTCTGATAGCTTCCACCTTCTTTTGAATTTATACATCATCACTTTGAGCATCCTTTATCTTCTCCATAAGGTATGGTTGATGAACCATTTGAGAATGGAACGATTATGTACCTTATTTTATGATTCCAATATCCATCCTTTGAAAGTCTAATAATATTGGATACATTTAGATTCTTATCGTTGATAAAGCTACATGATCCTTTCTTCTTAGAGTATCTTACAATTTATTGGAATTACCATGATTGCTATGAATTGATAAGACATAATAACTGATGAGATAAAACCATATTCATCAGTTCATATTAAGATACTTCTATGTGAATATATATTTGAGGCTCTTATGATTAGTATACATATCACGCTTCTCCCCATAGAGAAAATTCCCTAAATTTTCAATTGGAAAATCACTACTACTAACTCCATATCATGTGTTGGATAGTTTTTCTCATGAAAAATTAAGTTTCTTATGGATTATACTACCACTTTATCATTTTTCATCACTACACAACCTAATCCCTACTTTGAAGCATTTTTGTATACCACAAAGAGTTCCCTAATTTTTAGTATTTCAAGTACTGGTGTAGTGATAAGCCTCTTTTATGAATATTTGTAGCAGTCTTCACATTTAATTTTATAGAAACACATTAATACCTTCAAATTTGACTTGGTTAATGTGTTTTATAATGATGATAAGTTCCCCACAAATAATCAGTAAACTATTGAAAGACCATGAAAATTATGTATCTCCATTACAGATGTCGGCTTGGGGCACTCATTAATTGCCTTTTTTAGAAGGGCCTGCATATATTTCTTTTCAGGTTATAACATGACCCGATAATGAAACTTTTTGTATCTAAAACTCATAATTAGTATAATTTTCAAATAGTTTCTTCCTTTTAAATGTCTTTAGAATGATGTTCAAATTCTTCTTTTATTCCTCCTTTCTCTTGGGGTATATCAAAATATCATATATAAAGACTACAAAAATATTTTCAAGGTAATATCTACAAACTCAATTAATTAAGTCTATGAA
Source organism: Viscum album (assembly GCA_963277665.1). NCBI lineage: Eukaryota > Viridiplantae > Streptophyta > Magnoliopsida > Santalales > Viscaceae > Viscum > Viscum album. Next base: position 1,935,206,528 of record OY728152.1, read on the forward strand.
AATTTATAGAGAATTAGTGAGTCATAAGGGAATATATATGAACTCATAGTGTCCAAACCTCATTTGAATGTAAGTATTGGGAATACCTTCATTCTAATCATTAATTGGGGATATCCTAACCGAAGGTCTAAATTTGATAAATTCTTGTACCCACTTAGTTGATCAAAAAATTCATCTATATATTGTAGGGGATATATTTTCTTTATCATGATTTTTTTATCTCACAATAATCAATGTGAAGTACATTTACTTATCCTTCATATTGATGAAGAGGAATGATGCACACCATGGTGAAGCACTCAGGCATATAAAACCATTGTTCAAATTCCATTGTAAGTGATTATTCAGTTCCTCAAACTCCATGGTGGACATCCTATAATGAGTCTTTGATATAGGTAGAGATATAGGTATAATATCAATTTAGAACTCAACCTATCAGTCAAGAGGAAGAATAGAAAAATATTTAGGGAACTCATCTGTGTAGTCCCTCACAATGGGCATGTATTCACACATGATCCTATCATTTGATTAAATTTTTTGATCTAGATATGATTTATTATAAGGAAATAATATAAAAAATTGAGATGATTATTCTGAAGGAGATTTATACTTCTCCTTACACTTGTATAGAATTGGCGGATTCTCTAATATGTAAAGAGTGATATCCCTTTCCTCGAAGTTGATGTTGGATTTATATAAAGATAGAAAATTTATATCCAATATAGAATTAAACTCCCCAAAGTAAGTAAGGTGAGATTTTATGGGAGTTTTGGTTTACAAAGATTAACTAGGATGAAGTTATATACTTTAGATGAAACAATTTTTTCATTCCCTATTCTCACAGATAAATCAACCTTTATATTTTGAGGTGGTGTTTGAATAGTTATACTAATAATTCAAGATATGAAAGAATTTTTTGAATCGGAATCAAATAAAAAATTCATTATTCATGACTAAATAAAGAGAATACCTATAACTAAATCATTTTCGGACTCTGCCTCATTATTAGTGATACAATATTCCATTCATTGATGCTTAGAGATTTTTTTTGTTGATTGTCTCTAGAAACCATTGGATTAGGTCATTGGATCGCATAATTTACATGTTCCCTATAATTGAAACAATGAACTGTAGGGTGAGTGTTGATCTTTACATTCATTTCTTATTCCTTATTAGTGGGATTCTTCAAATCAATTTACCAATAATTAACTTGATTCCCATTTCTTACACTTTTGAAACATCTTCTAGATCTCCTTAGATAGTTCCCAACATTCTTCTTATGATACTTTTGACATGTAGGATGCTGGGATTTATTTCCTTCATGGTATTTATCTATTAATAGAACCCTATTAAACTCTATTTCCCTCATTTTATCTCTGATCTCATGAAACCACTCTACATCACCAATCTCCATGTCAAACTTTAGTTCATATCATACAATCTCATCATAGATGTCAATGTATCAAATGGAAAGAATTTTCATAGACTTATATTTAATACAATAAAAAATAGATCCACCTTAATTTTAGTGTTAGTGATAATGACAGAGTCATATCATTTAATATTTATAATTTCTCCCAATAAATCCTGATAGATTCAACATCCTTTGGCTTCAGTATGAGGAACCCCTCACCGTCTTAAGATGACGAGTTTGGGGAAAATATTTATTTAAAAATATTTTCTTGAATCCTTCCCAATCCATGGAATCAATTTCCTACTTAGACATTGTGTTTTTGATTAGCATCCACCACTGATCATCATCCCAATGGAAATGAAATACCGTCAGTATGATGTTACCTTCTTATGATAATTGAAGGATAGATAATGTCATATCAATGGAGTTAATCCATTATTCCATGATGAGGGTATCAAAAGATAAAACAAATAAAAGAGGCCTTTTTCTCATAAAGGATTTAACCTAAACATTATCTTTCTTAAATGAAATATGGAATTCCAAATAATTCAAGTTATTATTTATTAATTGATCCAGTTGATCCCATACATTCATAATGTTCTGAGATCTCATTTTCATCAATTTTGGAATCTCATTAGGAAAATCTTCGCAGTTTTGATAACATTGATTATTGGATGGAATTATCTAATTTAAAATAGAATGAATAACATATAAATTAAAATTATATTCCAACTTATGATTCCCTAAGATTCAATCTTGAAATGGTGATAAAATTATCTCTATGTTTTTACTATAGTTTTCTTGTAATGGCCCACTAATTCTCATTGGCTTGAGAGTACAATGAGTCATTACTTGGACTTAAGCAACATCCACAAGATTCTAAAGGCTAGAAAAAAATACCTAAGGGTTTCAAATACAAGAGGGGGATAATTTAACCTTTTATAACCAAACTACTAAACCAACAAACCATAATCAAACCGTTCACTAAGTGATGCATAAACAAAATCAAGACAACAAAACTAATTTATTTATATCAAAAATACTCCAAAGTGTTCAAAAGTGGAAGAAAAACTAAAGACACCCAAAATATCACAACACTCCATGCTATACAAGCTCTAAGATCCATGATCACCGAATAACCCAATTATCACAATGTGGTTCTAAAAACATGTTATACTTTACCTTTTCCCATATATAGGAAGATAACATCTAAAAAATCACCAAAGTGATAAAGAAGGGGTGAGTATAACACTCAATAGGTTTTAACCAATGAATTTCCTACTCATTCCACTATGAAAGAAGATTTATAAACATTTACATAAAATAGTTTATAATAAACAATTTCTCAAAATAGTTATAACTACATATAAACAAGCTTCCAAAACCATTTATAACCAAAAGCATACAAGTGCAATTGAGACCAATTTTCCAGAAAGTTATTTTTCCAGAAAAATAACTAAACAAACCTTTAAAACCATTTATCAATATTACTTTTTCATACCCAATCCATTATACACATCCACACAACCAACCATGAATGTTATGTGATGACAATTCCATACTAATGAGTGGTTTCTCATTGATCTACAAAGTCATCACCATGTAATTATATTCCATGTTCCATTTGACCTTTGGAACTTATCACAAGGTCATATTTCAACCATTCCATATAAATGAAATATGAAATCACACACCAATATGACCAAGGATCATGCCAAAACACCTTTTCAATAAAACCACATTTTTATTGAAATCCATTTTCCCATCAAAACCATTTTGAAGCCAATTCTTTTAATAAAACGCCTTTTTTACTGAAAAAACCATTCTCAAAAACCATTTAGATATTACAGAAAATCCACAATTTAAAATCCCCATTATAAATTCAAGAAACTAAAACATGTTTCGGAACTATTCACCAAAACTACACAATTTAAAAATATGATAAATCATCACTAAAAAAGATTTATTCCACGCATTGAAAAAAGATTTCAAAATAAATTTTATTAATTTTTATCAATTTTTAACCAATCCATTCAATTCTATCAAGAGGAGAAGAGAGTGAATACACCTTTCTTGAAGGATTTGAATAAACTTGATAACAGATGAAGAACGCTCACACAGCCAGGTTGAAACCCCCCCAAATGGCCTTAGATCTCTTCGCCCACCATAAAAGAACCAAAATCTCATCACATTAAGAATCCCCAACATAGATCTATCTATAATACGCAATGATCTAAAAAATACAGTAGAGAGGATAAGTAGATATTAGTAGATATAAGTAATGAGACAAGAATGGTGAAGAACGTCACTTACCATGAGAATGGGGCTTGAAAACACCAAGGTATGGATCCAAATTGGTTCCAAAATGATTAAGAGGGGTTCCCCAAACTTCAATGAAGATAAATATTGAATTAGGTCCATTCAGGAGAAAAAAGAGCATATAGAAGAAAAAAAAGTAAGACCATAAAAAATTGGATCTTACTTTTTCCATGCGCATGGTTAGACAGAAAAATTAAACAAATAGTGTGCTAATCATGTGTTAGCTACTACCTTAAAGAAAACCCCTGTAAGACCTCATCAAATAGTCTCCCCATCCATGATCAAACCATGCCAAAGCTACTACCTTAAAACTAAAACTATGCATGGTTTATTCTAGGATATCTTCATAGTTTATATAAACCATGCACATCCCGTTCTCATCTACATTATCCCCAAAAACTTTTTGAAAGTTTACCAAACTCTCCCAACATTCACCCTTATAAAAAAATCACCATGTTAGGGTTACATACCAGAAAACAGGGATACTAAATTCTTCCCACTATGGGTCTTTCCGTTATTAAGAAGTAGAAAACCCTCACTGCCCGGAAATAGTTCCATCCATAGCTCTTTCATTTCCTTTACACGTTCCCAAGTCTGATCATGAATCCGAACATGTTTCCGTAAAACCCACACTAGAATGATTATTTTTCCAAACAAGAAATTCTCTTGCCTATCCATAATCCACACTGGGATATGTACCAACAAAGCATCTGACTCTAAGTCAACATGATCCCATCTAATCACATGGTCAGGATCAGGGTGATAATTTTTCAATTGAGATACGTGGAACACATTATATAATAAACTGAACCATGGTGGAAATTCCAGCCAATATGAAACCTCTATGAATTATTCCAATATCTTAAAAGGGCCAATGTATTGAGGAGATATATTTACATTCTTCCCAAAACAATGATGTTCTAATCTTGGAGAGATCCTAAAGAACATAATATCACTCATCACAATCGAAAATGGTCTTCAGTGATGATCTACATAATATTTTTTATGAATATGAGCCATCTCCATACACTTTAAGAACAAATAAATCCTCTCCATTGTCTCTTGTACAAGGCTTAGCCCAACTAGTGAAGTCTCCCATATTTCCACCCAACACAGTAGATAAAGACAAGGATGGACATACAATGTTTCAAACAGAGCCATATGTATCGAGGCTTGATAGCTGTTATTATAAGATAACTACACTAAGGGTATATTATATTCCCATGAGCCACCAAAATCCATTACACAAACCCTCAACATGTGTTCCAACATCTGTATTGTTATCTCATATTTCCCATCTGTACGAGGATGACACGCCATACTCATAGTCAACTAATTCCCAAGGGATTTCTGTAAAGATTTCCAGAAATGAGACGCAAAACTTTGATCTCAGTCTGACATGATCAAAACTAGTATTCCATGTCTCTTTACCACTTCTCAGATATAGATTTTGGATAGATCCTCTACCATATGAGTTTCACAAATTTTAATGAAAAGAGAAGACTTGGTAAGCCGATCCACTATCACCCATATGAAATCTTGTTTCCGAACCATTCTTGGGAGACCTGTAACAAAATCCATTGCTATCTGCACCCATTTCCACACTAGGATATGTAATGATTGCAATATACTCACTAGTCTCCTATTATATTCCTTAACTTTCTAACAAGTTAAGAACCTTGAAAAGAACTCAACCACTTTTCTTTTCATGCCGATCCACCAAAACTGTGCCTTAAACTCATTATACATCTTCTGTATTGATATATATACAACCCATCTAGAATGGTGGTAAGCATTAATAATTTTCTCCTAAAATTCCATATATACAACCATCCAATCACTAAACCACTAAACCATACTCACATCAAGTTTCCATCCCTCAATGGTCTCCCCACCATTGATTTTTGAACTCATAACCAGGCATTCCACATCACATGTTTGTTTCTCTTTGAAACTCTTTACCAAATCAAGAATGATAGAAACTGAAAATAAAACCACAACATCCCATCAATTTTCACATTCCACATGCATGTCATCTAGTACCATCATCAACATCCATTCATATGAAGATTATCTACCCAACTTCACATATAAATTCTATATTAAAGTATCATACATCAAATTACCTTTTCTTGGTTTATACATTAAGTCAATGTCAAACATTTGGAGATACACCATCCATCTCCTTTTCCCCAGATTCAAATCCCATTGTGAGAAAATATATTTCAAGATTTTGTGGTCTGTGAACACAGTAAATTTCTCACCTAAGAGATAATGACACCAAGTCATCATGTCATAGAAAATCATAGCTAACTCCAAATCGTGTGTTGGGTAATTATTCTCATTCACTCTCAATTTCCTTGAACCATAAGAATAAACATGGTATCCTTGCACAAGAACACATCGTATACCAGATCCCAAAGTATTACAGTACACGACGTACCCCTATCCTGATTCTAGAAAAATCAAGATTGGTGATGATGCAAGATGAACGTTCATCTCCTAGATGGAATTATGAAATTCATTAGGCCATTTTAATGGAGAATTCTTCTTTTTCAAAGCATTCATTGGTGAGGTTAGTCATTTTAATTCATGAACATAGAATCTGTAGTGGTTAGGTAGACTAAGAAAACTTTGTATCCCATATAAATTCTTTAGTGTTTGCCACCAGATAATAGTCTCTATCTTCTATGGATCCACAGAAACACCCTTTTCATAAATTACATGGCCGAGAAAGCATACCTCATATATCAAAAAATTATACTTTGACAATTTGACATACAAATGAAGGTCTCTCAAGATTCCCAAAACTGTCGTCAAGTGTTGATCATGATTATCCCTTGTCCTTGAATACACCTATATGTCATCTAAAAACAACAAAAAAAGAATCTATATCTCTCTAAAATATATGATTCATCAATTTCATAAAGACCGCTAGTGAATTCTTAAGGCCAGTAGGCATAACTATATATTCATAGTGGCCATATCTGCTTCTGAAAGCTGTCTTCAGAATATCCTATTTCGAAACTTGTAATTGATGATATATTGATTGCAAGTTAGTTTTAGAGAACCACTTGTATCCCCTCAATCGATCAAGCATATCATCAATGTGAGGAAGTGGGTACCTATTCGTTATTGTAACCTGGTTAAACATACAATAATTAACACACAATCAAATAGTTCCATTAGCTTTGTTTATGAACAAGACTGGTTCTACCCACAGAGACATACCTGGATGAATGAAACCCTGGATTTCTAGATCCTCCATTCACACTTTCAATTCCCTTAACTCTGTTGGTTCTATCCTATTAGTTGGAAGGGAAGTCGGCCTCATCCCCGGAAAGAGATCATTTGTAAACTCAACTTCTCTTATAAGAGGTAACCTTGAGAAGTTCTTGGGAATGAAATCTAGAAATTGATTCATAACTTCTAGAAAACTATATTCCTTGACCTCTTACATTTATTCCAAAGTCAAACCTTCCCACATATAAGAGATTTTTCCCACCGTTGGTGCCAAAAAACTTGTTTCACCTTTCATTATAACCCTATCTCCTCTGAAGAGATGCTTAATGCCATCATAAATCAGGAATCTAACTGTCCTATGATAATAATTTATTTGAGACTCAAACATTGACAACCAATCCATTCCTAGGATTACATCATATACATCCATCTCTAACACTGAGAAGTCCCACTTCAGCTTGTCTCCATCAACAGTTATAAAAGAATCTCTACAAATGAAGGTTCTACATTCTCTTTCACCATGAGGAGTTTATATTTTTATCATAGAAGGATGAATCTCAAGTTTTAATCATAAAAAGTCAAAAAAACACAAGAACCAATGAAAGAATGTGATTCAATAGTATCAAACAACACTTTCATAAGGTTATAATTCAAAATAATCATACCTCTCACCATAGATGGTTCACCATGGTCATCCACAATCATCTGCTCAGCTCCATACAAATGCTTCATTGTTGTAAATTGATCCTTGTTTAGTTGCTGAGATTTACATTACCGAGGAATCAAGGTATTCTAATAATCACCAATTATATCTTTTCTCTACTAATGATACTGATTCTTCTAACTTAATCCTATCGAAGTATAAAATTCTTATGAGAAATGAGAAGTATATCAAGCACCTAACCTCTTAGTACTGTGAAAAAAGGAATAAATTTGTCACATATTGTTGTGGATATGGCATGATCTTAGTGATCCTATACACTCCCACTTCATGTGTTCAAAGGAACTATATTGGTAGCATCCCTCTTGGATCTTTGTTCATGGAGGAATATTTATTGATCCAACTATTTGATTCTGATTCCCGCTCTCACCTTGGAAATAGGTGTCTCTCTTCCTCTTGCTTGTATCATTCGAGTTCCCACAATTTCCCATAGGTATCATCATATTTCCTCCTTCCATAGATCCAGATATGTCCTATTATGCCACTATTTCTCTATTCACCATCTCTTTATAATCAGTAATACAAAGCACTGCAATCTTCGATCAAATTTCTTTCTTTATCCCGGATTCGAAGATGCATGCCTTCAAGGATGTACTCAATGAAACTTTTGGTGAAAACCATACTAAATGCATGAATATATCCTCATACTCAATGAAAGGAAGATTTTCCTACTTTAGAGTAAATAATTTCATCCTCATCTGGTTCTTGAACCTGTGAGTAAAGAATTCTTTATTAAAAAATTCCTTAATATCCTCCCAAGTAAGACCTTGATCCCCTTTAGCATGCATCAATAGTTCCCACCACTAGTGTGCAAGATCCTCAAGTGTATAAGTCTTCAGGTTAACATTCAGCTCTGATGGTGTGCTGATGAAATCAAAGATATTATTCATCCTATTCAGCCACACCTCTGCCTTTTCCAGTTCAGAAACACCCCATAAGATGGGTGGATTATACTTTATAAACTGGATGGAATAATATTCATGTCTTGTCTCATTCATATAGATCCTTGTATCCATAGATTTAAATTCATGGATGATACTTTGAACCATATCTTGGTTCACCTATGGTCCAGGTACAATCACATTCTCCGCAACTTCTTTCAATTGATTTCTATGACGCCTACCAGGTTCCATTTGTTAGACAACAACAATTCAGTAAGTCATGATCCCTAACAACTGATGGATTAGAATTTAAAACACTATTACATCAACTATCACATAATTGTTTTCCAAACAAAACCTTTTCCATGTTCAACCATTTTTAAAAAACCATTCTTTGTTTTGAAAATCAACCCATTTTCAAAATATTTCTATCTGGCCCTTTTCCAATGTATTTTATTTGAAAATTATATTTGAATTTTTCAAAAATTTACACATTTTCAGAAATCATAAATCATTATTCCAATTGAAATATTCATTCCTAGTGGGAATTCATTCCTCTAAAATTCATTCAATGCTCATCTCATTAGCTAATCCCATGACAATGAGATTCCAAAATCCTATATGTGTCTCTAAAACACTTATGTACCCAACTCCCTAGTAACTTGAAGTTCAAATTAAAAAGGTTAGCTATGTATTTTTATTCTCTACCTTTCAATTCCATAAAATCCTACTCCTTTATATGATAAAAAACCAAATAATAGACAAGAATGAATTCAACTCCAAGACCAAGAAACTGAAAACTACTTGTTAGGCAAGGACCGAACAAGCTGATACTATTTGTAATGACCCACAAATTCTCATTGGATTGATAGTACAACAAGTCATTAATTATCCTTGAAAAACTTACCCAAGATACTAAAGGATGGAAATAAATTCTGAAGAGTTTCAAATACAAGTGGGGGATGATTTACCCTTTTCGAAATAAACAGCTGAACCAAAAAACCATAACCAAACCATTCACTAAATAATGCATGAACAAATCACTAAGGGAGAGCAATGAATCAGTTCCAAAACACTTGGGAGAGGTTCTCCAACCTTAAATGGATAGAAAAATAAAATTAGGGATATTTAGGAGAAAAAATGAGCATGTAGGTATAAAAATGAGGAAGATCCTAAAAAATAGGATCTTACCTTTTCCCTACGCAAGGTTACCACACAGTTAGAAAAATGTGCACTAACCGTGCGTTAGCTACTACCTTAATAAAGCCCATGCATGGTCTTTCTAACCGTGATAAAACGGTGCCAAAGATACTTCCTCAAAACTAAAATTGTGCATGGTTTCACATAGGATATCCGCACAGTTTAGACAAACTATGTGAAACCCATGCACATCTACTTAGCCCCGAAAACTTTTTAAAAGTTTAACTAACTCTCCCAACAATTACCCTAACATAAAAAGCATCAAGTAAGGGTTACATACTAGAAACTTGGGGTACTACGTTTCTAGTTTGAATCCCCAAAGATAAAAAGACCATTATTTATTAAAAACTATAGAGGCCCAATCAATTTAAACATATTTTTACATGATTTTAAGCATAGTTATCCATGAAATACAATCCCAGGATTGAAAAGACTAGAGTGTTCGGAATACTAGAAACATAATTAGAAAACATTAAACTATAATAAAAAATATTTTTATTAATTATCATACTGATCTTCTAAATCCAATTTATATCATATAACTATATAGGATGAGTTGCCAAATCTAAAATCTATAGGGATAAGCTAAAAAACCTAGTAAGGTAATAAACATCATAATCAAGCATAACACATGAGTTTTAAGGCATAACATAATTACTTAAAAGGAATTAATCAAGAATAAAAATATGGAATCATAGAATTTAGTACATATAATCATATGATAATAGAACATAATAATGTGATGGAAACATATAACATGACATAAACATGAGTCAAGGTTAATTTCCAAGACTATATCACATGGTGAAAATTGTCCCAGAATGGATTTGATTTACCCCATAATCCTTTAAATATCATTTAATGAGTCTAAACAAATATCCAATGAATTTATTTTCTATATGGTATCACCCATCATAACATGTTCATGAATATTTGTGCCACAGTAAGTAGTTAAACTTATGGAATAATCATAATAATTACACATGGAATAACATGGGTATCATAATCATGTCATAAGGCATAACCAAAGGGTGTGTCAAAATGGTGTCCATAAAATAAGGGATTTAAATAATTAGTGGTCATTCATAAGTAATAATAAGAGTATATCATGAATAATGATATCCAATTTAATTGGAAGTAAGAAAGAGAGTGGTTAGGTAACATTAGAAAAGTTCAACTTAAGTTTGGTTTAAGGGAAAAGAATAATGATACTTTAAAGAGGAAAAAGGGAATTTTTTTTTATTAAACCACAAGTTAACTAAAATAGTTTTTCATTATAAAATGAGTGATTTCATAAAAATATTATTTGCTTGAAACAATTTATAGAGTGTACTTGAAAATGGTTAAGAAATAGAGAAATTCCCTTTAACTAGGGATTATTATTGAGAGGAATTGTGAAGGGAACATTTTAAAACATGTATTTACCCATCAAAGAAGGATTAATTGTTCTAGATAAATAATTAGGGAATTTATAGATAGATTATATAATAATTATATATGAATAATTAAGAAATAAGTTTGTGTAAAGAGTGAGAAAGAGTAGCCCAAAGGAAAAATGGAGGTTTAGAGAGATCCCTTACATTTTTTCAGAATGTGTTATGATCTTTAAAATAAAGTACAATATACTAAAAATAGATTCATTAATTAAATATTTAATAACCTATTATTAATTTATTTTATTTATTATAATTTAATCACGTTCATTTATGGCTATTTAAATGTGTTATAAAGTTAAATTTCATTATTCCATGTTCATTCGTTTTATGGTTTCATGGTCGGTTTATAAATATATAAGTTCTTATCAAATGGATATAATTCTAAAAAAGTGAAATTATGGGGTATTAATTCAATTAAATAAATTTTAATGTTCCCATATATAATTTTTATCTAGTATGATGATGACTCATTTTATATCATGTTAATGATAAATGTTAATATTATTTTAGTGATGTTTCTATCATCACGAAATACTTTCATTTTAATTAATATTATGTCTATATATTAGTTTCAAAATATGTAACATGTTATAATATACATATTAAAATATGTATTAACCATAATATTGGTTTCATTTCTATCCATTAAGGTGAAAATGGAAAACAAAAACTCATCATCTATAGAGATGATAAACTTCCATAATTTTCACAAGAGGTTTGTTTCTTGGAATATGGTGAGATAAAAAAGAGGGGGCACAAAAGATATCGATTTAAAAATATTACATCACTATATATAAATTATAATATATTTATTATTCTTTAATGGATGACATAGGTGATTAGATTTTATAAAAATACTATTAAAAGATATGGTTAGAGAAATTTACCTCTTGAATATCATCTCCTTGAATGACCTCTTAAAGAACATGGAATTGTTATTTTTTCATGACTAGTATATCTTGGATGTGGAGAATAGGCTTGGGTAGGTAATTGGGAAAAATATTGAAAAGATACAAGTATTATATGGTGTAAGAAGAAGATCTTGCGAGAGGTTTTATTTATAGGGGAGGATGGAGGTGTTTTTTTATTATATTAATTAGATTATTATTTTGGATCAAGAGAATAAATATTGTTGATTAAAATGACTAAATAGAGAAAATTATTTCAAGAGAGTTTATACCGATGTGTTTTAAAATCATCCATGACTCAAAAATTCCTCTATTTGGATTATAATGTTAAACACAATAAATTACCGTATTTCACTATTTACAAAAATTCAACTATTTTAAAAAAATCCCAAAAATTCATCCCAACCATTTTGGGACATGTATATTTAAAATATAGAATCTATTTTATAAAAATAATTTTATAAATATGAGAAATATTAATTTTAAATAAAACCATCATACATTTTCAAAATACTGATTTTAATATTATAATTGATTTTATAAAGGTTTGAAAAAGAAATTAATGTCTAATAAAATTATATTATAATATTAATTTAAAATTATATTAATTTATGAATATATTTTATGAAAATGAATTTTCTTTTAAATCATTATATTAATTATAAAATTGTAAACAAACATTTACAATTTATAAAACATACCAATTTTTAAATTTTATTTTATAAAAAATTAATTTACTTATAAAATTAATATTTTCATTTATAAGATTCCTTAATTTTATTTATACTTTCATAGGTGATATTACTATTCTAACATCGAAATTAATATTCATAACTATCATATTACTATTACAATGTTCTGGTTGATATTCCAATGGTTTAGGTTTCTTAATTTCAATAAATACCTCTAATTTCATTCATTATTCATCCACTTCTAATTTCTATAAATGTTACATATTTTCATCTTCAAATTTAATATTATAGTATTAAAATTAAGAGTTATTTCTTCATATTTGTTCATGAGTTCAATCTTTCAAGTGGATCAAGGAGATCCAAATATTCCAATTATTATAATCTTATTTTCTATTTATTAGCTAGCTATAAAATTTTGCAGTCTTATTTGTTTATTTTATGAATAAAGTATCTTTATTTATTTATAATAATTTTTTTTATTGGGTTATCTATGTGATATATTTGTTTCATGACATAAATATAAGAAGGGGAATTCCATTGATAAGATTCTTGGTCATTACATCCAAACCCCTATAAACAACTTCTAAAACTCAAGAGACTAAAAACAAAAACCACAAAGAATCATCCTTCACCATGAATCTAGATTCACCACATAAAAACACTAATTCTCAACTAGACATATCCTATAAAGGTCCTATACTTTTTTAGCTATATTATCACAACATCACTTTTCAAAACAACCTAGATGCGCCTAATAAGAAAACCACTATACAATATTGATGAGAAATTATATACTCCACAACTTTAAGAGAACCTTTTAGGTACAATAAATTAAAATAACTATTCATTTATGATCCTATATTTTCTGCTACCATATCAATTCTCACAAACCTATTGAGATTTAAGATCCATCAATATTGGAAGAAGAAATATTAATTCTTTCACTTATATAAAATCAAACCATATTAGGGATGAATTCTCTGATAGATCTTGCACCTAATAAGATAAGAATTATCACTAGGGGTATTATTTACCACAACAATGATACACCACTCTAATCAAAAAATAAATCACAAACTAATGTTAACATTAGAAATCTAATACTGAATTTTTTTATAAAGTAATGACTATTTTTTTTTCAAATACATTCCTTAATATACTACCACACATGACAGGAAATTCACTACTCCTAACATATTTAAAAGAATATTTAGAATTTTGTTGTGATATTTGAATGCTACTTGTGGAATGTTATCTATGTGAAATCAAATATAATATACAATTTTGACACCCAAGAATACTTCTATTAATCCCCCTAAGTGAAAGTCTCCATACTACGCTTAATTGAAACCTTTCTTCAACCAGTATACCAGTTATTCCATCAGATATCTTAGTTCGATTTGATTATATGAGGAAATTTAAATGATATTTCTAAAACCTATAAGGTTTTCTAACATTAAATAGATCATAATAGTTAAATATAACATGTTATATATTCAATTATATAGTTCACATGATGAATAACCATTATGGGTAATAGATACACCATAGTTTACAAAAAAATAGTCAAAATATACTCAAATTTTGATGGACGATCAACTGAAATTGATGAAAACTTCACTGAAGTCTCTTCAATATTCCTAAAAAAGATAAAAACAATTGAACACAAACCAAGGGAAATAACAAATATCCTTATCCCATCATACTATAATCTGATTAAAGTAATTCCTTAATTGAGGGGAAACTCATAGTCAATTGCCATGGGAAATAGACGATCAACATTAGTAAGAGTCCCTAACCATAATGCCTTATTAAAATCCCCATTAGAATATAAAAAATCATAAAAACTATATAAATGTAAAGGTATGGATCTGGAATTTATTAATGAGAATGATTGTTAGTGATGATCACAAATAATAAGTTAAAACTTATTGGGTACTACTTTCTTTGAGCCACCTATCACTAGTTACTCCAATAACACCAACTCCTTTAACAACATCACCACCACAAAAAATGGAGTTACATTTTATAATAATAATAATTTTATCTAAAAAATTTATTAAATATCAATATACTTCCATAAAACTACTCTAGCTATATAAAAGTAATAATTATCATATCTTGATCCAGGGTGCACTTTTAATAGAAAATATTAACCAACCAATGATCACTCTAGGTCTCTAGTATAAGCGGGAAACATAGAAAAACATAATAATAACTCTATATCCCACCTTATGGACCTCAAAAAAAACTCCATTTCTTATATAAAATTCATCAAATATCACCCCTAATATGTAACTCATATGAAACCTCAATCCATTATTGGTAATGGTAATGATTACCTAAAGAGGGTCCAACTCCATCTAATGCCATCATAAAGAATTTAATGAATAAATATAAACTGAATCCATGGTTGTGTCTTGTTTTTTGCGATTTCATGTAAACATCAATAAAAAAAATTCCATCATAAAGGTTAAATAAAATATAAGAACCACTATTTTATTGGTAGGTATTTAAACCTAAAAAGATGTCTGAATATAAGATTTCAATTAACCCTATAATATATAATTATTAGGATGGATTTATAAACCTATGAGGTATCTATCATTGGAGAAGTAATAGTGTATTAAAACAAAAAGTATCACTACCTGGAACAGTAGTAAAAACCATCTAATATATCTAAACATCTACATGAAGAGAAAATGATTTATGAATCATTACATTACTCACATAGAGAAGATCCCTCTCAATATCTCCTTAAATTAATGCCTCATCAATCAAATTATTAGAAGGAAACTGTTAAATTAGTATTATATTCACATAATTAATACACCTATGAATATGATTATTATATTAGTATGTTTCATCCTCTATTATGTGGTGAATCACACATTATTTTTGGATTATATATAGGTGAGCTATCATAGGAAGGACCTGTGAAAAAAATACCCCCTACCTATGAATGTACTAACTTTATTGTAACCCATAAACAATTATTTAGAGTTATATTCCCACTATCATATTTTCAATGTCTTGGATAAATAATACATTGGTATCCATACCTATTCAGGTCATCAGAGTCTAATAATAGAACTCAAGTACCCCTTAGGATCGCTACCCAAATTCCAAAAAGTAATCCCCATATGAAATCTAAATATAAATCTATATCCCTAGGGATGTAATTTTTTTCTCCATTATAACATGACCTGATACTCCTAGGCCCTACCACTTGGGTTGATTGTGATTCAATTTTTCTACCCCAACACCAAATCTAATTTGACAGGTTTTGGAGAATAGTGCCAAGAAGGGATAAACATAAATGAGATTCCTTATCAAATAACAACATTTAATCAGAATGAAACAAAAAACAAATCTAATACTAAAAATAATATATATATATATAAACAACAAACATGTAAATAATGCATGAACTAGACATTAAATGGAAAAAATGATTCCATAAAGGAGTAAAATGAAAGTGAAAATCAATTATAGTAAAAAAGGGTAAAACTAACTATATAAATTGGATGAAACCTCCTTATAATATAGTCTCTATGAAAGAACTCCATCAATAATTCCTCCACCATGTTCCACCTTCTCAAATTATTAATTATCTATACTAGGTCTTGCAACTCTACATACATAATTGAAAACATTGATCCTTGTTATGTTTTAAACAACATAATTAGAGTATGTAAAACGACTTTTTAGTGGTGATCATAATCATACCCAGTATAATTCATCGACACATAATGTAATTATATAAAAATTGGTTATATAAAAACCTAATTCTATGGGAAATAAGGAGAAGTATCCTATGGAAATATAAATCCTCTAAAGTCAATACTATATTGTGAAAATAAATAATCATGATATTCACAGCTTAGCTCCATGAAGGAATGTATATCATAGTAATCAATATACCTTGAGTTATCAAAGATTAGAAAGGTCTAAAATTAACCAATCATTTATAAGTCCTATCCAAAGTCTAAATAGTGTACTTTTCATATCACAAGACTCATAAATCTAATGACATACAGTTACATATAATTATACATTATAAATTAAAAAAACCCATACAATAAATGTAACAGGGACTCATAACTCATCAATGAGTGAATAATAGTATATGGGGTACCAAACTCAATCATAATAGGAACCCATAAACTATTATATAATAAAGTCACTAACCACTAAGGTGGAGGACCCATTTTCTATCACATGGGGGAGTACCAAACCCACCTATAGTTTTGGAGACAAGCATGTTGTTAAGATCAAGAAAATACCTAGACCATTCCCAAATGGAGAAACCATTCATGAGGATGGAATTCCCATGCCTAATCCTTTGTTAGAGTAACTAACTACAAAATACTTACAATGGACCCACAACATATATTAAAAACATATACCAGTGATAAATGACCCCATGAAAACACTGAATGACTTAATCATACACCAACATCATCACCATGAAGCTAATGAATATTTTTCTATCGAAGAAGCCTTCAAAACAAGCCCAAATGTAAAATCAACATCCCACTATACATGGAAAATCTATCAGAATGGTCTACTCATATGTCTAGAGCTAAAATATAGGAAGGAATATATGAATACCATTTTATAATATCGTACACACATCATGGACCCCTACTGTACATGGTGTGTAATACTTTTCTAGTGGCTTCTTAATTGCTTCCATTATCCTTTCTATGTAGAAACAATATACATGATATATCTTAGAGGGTGCATGACATGTGGGATTCTTAAGCAGGATGGACATGTAATTTTATGGGGGTCCATGTCATGTATAAATCTATACCACATGTAATAATATTACATGATTATTAGAACCATGTGGGTTGGTTAGTGTATAATCTGGATATAGGATATGTTATATCTCTATATATGTATCATGTGTCTAATAAACACACATTTCATGGTTCCATGAATTTACTTTGTAGGTATTGTTAGTATGTTCTATGATACCGATTTTCACATAAATGACATGTTTGATGTAAAAAATGTCTTATGGGTCCAATGAGTTGATATGGAATTTACTTGGATACATGTTAATACATTCATAAATTTAAAATATGTTTTTTGACTCAAATTCACATTGAATGTGATATTTATAAATTTGTATAACCCAAGTGATTTAGCTCATGAAATAGGATGTGTATCCCCTTGGATTACTGGATGTGTAGTTGGGTAATTTCCAAAAGATTCTTCTTCTTATGTGATTTATCCTAGAATGTCTAATTCTTTAACTAAAATCATAAAATGTTCACTACTAATTCATCCCAATACTAATTTTCAGCTCTAAAAAATCTCGATGGTGTCTTTCTTTTGTTTTACGCCAATATATTACATTCATTGATGCTATTGGAGAGAACACCATTAGAATTATATCACCATTAATTTAAGGGATAATCCATGACTCCATAAGTCATAAATCCACATATCAAGTAATGAATCAAATGTGATATACATGGTTAGAAAATTGAAAATGGAGGTTATGGAAGGTTTCAACATGGTGAGATTTATAGAGAATATTTTCATCTTCCAGAATCATATTATGGAAAGAAAGGATCCTAAAATTATGTTGTTCTTGAGAGAATCATTTATTGGAATAAAAAAACCTTGCACTGATACATTTATTATAAGGTTCTTATTTAATATGAAGGGATATTGGTTGTTAAGTTCTGTATATGGGGATGTAAGGGTAGATCATTTGAACATAAATGGGTTGGATATTTCTTATACCAGAAGTTAGTGGTCATGTTGTGGAATGATATAGGAGATAAACCATTATAATAGTTCAACTGATAGACCCATACAAATTCTAGTGGTTGGTATAATTTTAACACTATCTAGAAATCAAGGATGATAGGTTTTTTTTCAGGCCCTCATATGTTTTTTGAACCATGATTAATGTAGTTGTAGGAAGACAAGGGTTGTGTCTAAAGGGGATATTTTTTTGGATGCATTCTTATCTTGTATAATGAGTAATTTATATGAAAAAATTATTTAATTAGATTGGTTTTGTATTCAATTTTAATGAAAATTGGCCTAAAATCGGGCATTTCCACACATTTATTATAAAATAATTATTAAACATTAAGTATCTCATTCTATCTCATATGATATGAACTATCACTAATCATACATAATTGGATATTTTAACTTAATCATAGGGTTAAAATGATCAAAAAAATCTATAATGTCACTAGGAATAGTGAAAAAAAGTCATAATGTATGAAAAATCAATTATTTCCTAGTTCAAAGGTGTTTACAGTATAAACATAGGGTTGTTTTGTAGAGAGAATAGAAAAAAAATAATTTTTTAATTTTTAATTGGTTAAATAAAATGTGGATATGGATTTTAATTTTCGAAAAAAATAAAGTAATGAAAATAATGATTTGAAAAAAATATGTTGAGAGGGTGACCGGTTTAGGGTTGAATTCTCTTATTACAATGCTATCCTAGTCAAAAAGTTATCCATTATTCTTCTGATATGATAATAATAGATAGAATCCACAATCACTTAATGTCTCTCCATTAACAAAATTATAATGGTGAGAGTATTACTATGTAAGATCAAGTGTTAGTCTAACCACCATTCTTTATAAACAAGTGTTATATTAGACCCTCATAATTGACATAATCAATTCCAAATCATGTATACTTTTTTAAAAATAGATAAGAGTTCCCACTATCACATAATATTTTATTGAAAATCATTATGAACTTCACAACATAGGTCTTGTATATTCCATCATATACACACTTTCACTCAGAAGAGGAATATAATGAACATTAACCCAGGTAATAATTAATAACTGAATCAAAATCCAAATACTATCGTATATCATAATAAAAAATTCTACTAAAAATTTGAAGCTAGTTTTATAAAACAATTAATGGATTTTATTCCATGAAGTGCATGAAACCAATAATTAAAATGGTTTTTTTCATTCCCCTTAACCATTACTAAGAGTTAACCCCTCTATGTGAAGTGTAAATTATATGAGAGATGAAAACTAAATCTTGGTTATACTATGAAAATAATAAATAAAGAATGTATTAAATCTAAATCTCCAATAATTAACACATGGAGGGCATCATATAGTTCCCTCATTCTCATAACCTCCCCATTATCTTATAGACATTCATATTTCCACTAACATAACCTTGGTCAAAATTTATGATCTTCACATATTCAAACCATGAATATATTACAATTTTCTTCAATTGAGGTATTTCTTGAAATTATTATTCTTTGGACCTCTATGAAATATTTTTATTCCTATTTGATTTGGAGTTTCCTTATATTGAATGATTTGTTTAGCTACAATGTTCTTAATCATCATCCATATGGTATTTTCTTGTTGCTTTTATGAAAGATGATATTATATCATAGATATTGAACATAAAATATAGTAGACTTTCATTGTGAAATTAATGACTCTTACATGGGTTGTGTAATCTCAATGCTAACCTTATGTAGTGCTTAAAATAATTTTATGAACATTACGGAGGTTTAAGAGTCTAAGAGTAACCCTTAAAAAGTTCTTTGTTTGTTTATATGGAATTTATGGTTCTTTTAAAAAAATGTGATAGACTTTATGTCGGTCCCTTAACTCATTATTTTCCATTTCCAAGCCTCAAAACATGTGTGGTGATATGTATACATCCTTTTAACACCGTTATATAGGTCTTTAATGACATTTATGTGTCCTTAATACATCTTTGAGTAACCTAATGAATCTCATGGATTGTGAATTTTACCCTTCAGTGTGGTTACATAAGATAGTCTTGTAGTCAATCTTCACATTATGAACCCTTACAAATTTGGTCTAATCAATGTGATTTTGATGAATAATATATGTGCTATCTTATATTTACTTCATTATATAGTAGGTACATCAATCAAATAATATTACATAATTTATTCAGCTAACATGAGTTTTCAGTAGGTTGGGGACTTTGAAAACATTTATCCACATCTGAATCAGAATGAGACATTTAGTCAGATCCTCTTTGTGGTTATTGGATCAATCATATAAAAGAAAAGTGATCATATGATAGTATTATTTGGTAGTCACTGAAATTTACTCTTATAGTTAGTTGTCTATAATTTTCTAGAATGCCTAGTTTTTCATATAACTCCTGTGATTTATTGAGATTCCCTCCAATCACATGAAATAGTATCACTCATGTAAAACTAATCAAATGTGATATAAACACATGTTATGGTCAATATGGTGGGTTTAAAATCATTGAAACAAAAGATAAAATGTATAGAAATATATTTTTATAAATTCCACCATACCTAAAGCTTAGACTCAAGACAAGTGAATTTGATAAATATTACCAAATAAATAATAAAGAACCCAACCAATATGAATTTTTATTTTAACACTACATCACTCAAGTTATCATTAATCCTCAATTTCCTACCTTCCATTTTCTCTATTAAGTACATTTGATTAATTAATAGTTATTTTATCCCCTCATTAAAACATAATCATACCTTATTAGTGTATTCTACTCACCACTCATGTATGATTTTTAGGGAATGTTTTTTCTCATTACATTTTTACAAATGTTTCCTTATGGGAATGGTGAATTTCAACACCATTTACAAATGAGTAAATTATTTATGCATATAAGGAGGTATTAATATTGGTTTTTTTCTTTGGGAACATGCTTGGTAGTATTTTAATGTAATTGTATGGTGGCCAAATGAGGAAGATTGTATATAGTGTAAAGATCAATTCTTGTTTTCAGCTAATCTATGACTAGATTCACCCACAAATTACTCTTCACCAATCCAGATTTACTCCTTTAAATTATCCTTGAAACCCCACACCTTTTATTAATTTGATATTAGAAAACATTCCATTCCTTTATTTTATTCACTAGTTTTCCCAAATATTTATTAAATTGGTTCTACTTTTTAATGTAGAGGTAATATTTTGAATTTATAAACTTGGTGTGGGAGCTGTATTTCCCCACTATAGGAAGTATTTTATATTCTCAATATTTTTATTAGACCTTATTCAAAATTCTTTCCCAACATGTTCTCCAAAAAACACATAAAAATGGTTATAACTTCATTATACTTACAATATATTCTATAGACTCATATATAGGCTTCCCCCTTTATAACATATGTATAATCATTAATTTTTTTCCATCTTTCTCTCTTTTTTTAGTATCATTGTTTTAGTTTTTCTGATAATGATTTTTCTTCATATTCAACTTTTTAATAGAAATAGAGGATTATTTGACTCCAAGATAAGGGGGTAATTACATGGGAATACTTATGTGCCATAAAAAATAATTCTCTACTCTTCCTATCAAGATTTTCCTCCCATTTTAATTAAAGAAATGTTGTAATAAATTGTTTTCTTAATTTAGGCATGTTCTTCTAATTTATTTTTCCGTATTGTCTTCTCCCTCATCCACACATGAATTTAAAATAGATGATGAAAAATGATCTAGATCAAGTTAGAGATATATATATATATATGTGTGTCATATAATGTGTCTTACTAAAAATTTAATTCTTTATTAGTTGGGAAAATTAGCAAATGATGTTCTGGTTGTCTTGAAATAGTTTTTATTGAAAAAGGAGAAATATAAAAAATTACTCAATCATTTAAGAAAGATTTCCTTAAATGATCAAATGTTTGGAATATATCACTAAAAAATTATAATTATTAAATCATTTCATGATTCTATCATGTAATAGTCATCGTAAAAAAATGTAAAACATTTGTTCATAAGACTCTCAAGTAATTGATTTAAAATTTTTGATGTCATGTCATGGAATGTGATTAATAAATACGAGGGATTTGCTTGAAATATGTCACTTATAATTCTAAAAATAATTTATTTTTAGAATTCATATAAATAGAGATGACATGTTACATAATTTTGTTGACATTGGAATGGATTAAATGTTTTCAATGATATTTATGATCTGGGGTTTCAAAAAACCCAGAAAATGAAAATGAAAATGATGAAATTTTTTATTGAAAAATAAATAAAAATTGAAAATTTTAATTATGTTACACTATATAGGTTCCCTTCCCCACACACAATTTATGTTGTTTTCTCAAGAATTATAATTGATATATCACATATTCATATTTTAAATTGAATAACAATATGTAATCAAATGTTAAAGAGATGTATAACTTGGTTGGTTTAATTGATAAATAGGTTGGAGGAGTGTGATACCCTCAATTAGCTATTGTGGTGATATACCATATGATTTCTCTAATATTTTTACACTAATAGTGAATGGATCTTACTCTCACTCCTTAAAAATCAACAAAAAATAGAAATATATACATAAGTAACCATAAATGAAGAATATCATATGAAATGATGTATACTTGTGATCATCCTGATTCATGAGTTATATGAGAACACTTTACCCCCCTGTTTTACGGATTTTGGTTGAATAAAATTGTCAGGATCCACCCTTCTTATCTCTTTATAAATATTCAAATTTTCAAAATCCACACTTCATGTTTCTTCTAGCACTTGCAGTTGTAAGCTTGTCTCCTTCATAGCTCTATCAAAATTCAATTTCCTCTCACTTATGAACCAACATGATTTATTTACCAATTACACATGAATATGGAACCTTTTCCCAATAATAATCCTTTATAGAATCATTCCTAATGGGTGTTTTAGGCTATAATCTAATTCTAAAAGGCTTATTCTAAAAATTTTATTTAATCATTTTGTTATGGGGTTTAATCTGCTTTAAAATTACCTTGATATCACTATTTAACACTTCATCTTGGTCATTAGTTTGTGGATTATAAGTTGTTAAATATTTATGTTTTACTCCTTGTTTACTTAGTAAATACTCTAATATATGATTGAAAAATTGAGTTTATTGACCAATAACAATGGATCAAGAAAATCCCAATATACCAAATATTTTAGGTTTATAAAAAAAAAACACAACATAAGTATCATTAGTTTTGGTGGATTTAATATCCATCCATTTTAAAAAATAATATTCCACATTAAAGATATAATATTTTCCAAATAAAAATACAGGAGTTCTATAAAATCTACCACTAAAACCTTTATAATTTTAAAAAACCTAAAATTTATTAGATTTATTTCTTGTCTTTTTTGAACTTTTTATAGAATGTTGGATTTTGCACATTGTTTTTAAAATGTCATGCATGTCTTTGAAGAATGTGGGAAAATAAATTCAAGAACCAAAAACATTTCGTGTTTCCCTTAAATGTCTACATCGGCCACCATATGTGAGGGTCTTGAAAAGACCTAAATAAGACTCAGTTTTACTTGTAGGAAAACATATTCTTATCATAAGACCATTGAAAATTTTACAAAGAAATTGATATTATATAATGTTAAAATTGATTCAAATTTTATTTTTATAATTTTTTGGAGATTTAAATTTTTTGGGGCTTTAGTTTTTCCAAATATTTTGTCATGTCTACGTATCATGGTACTCCACTATCAACCAACTAGATCTTCTCCAATGGAATTAGGGTTGGTGATGGTGTGTGGGATAAAATATCTAATTCATCTATGTTGGACCAGTCTAATCAAGTGATTAGAAACTTATTTTTGATCTACCATATTATCTTTGATTTCTATATTAATCTATTAAATTAGTAGCATCCATCTCACAAGACTATACTTGGAATTTTTATTCTTCATAAAATATAATAAGGATATATATTTATAAAATTCATAAAATTTAGTTTTAAGAAAAATATGATCTAATTTTTTCTAAAGTAATGAAAACTACCAAAAAAACTTTTTATATGGTTCTATAGTGGAATTAGAAAACATCATGTGTTTTGGAGGAATATACTATACATTTTTTCCTACCCTAAATTCACAACAAAATGAATGCTCCAACTGTATGGTTAGAAGCATCACAACATAAATTGAAGGGTTCTTACCAATTTGGTGGGTTCATGACTAGTGGTGTAATCAATATCCTATTATATTCATCAAATTCTACCCATTAGAAGTTATAAAAAAATTATAATCTTTTAAATGTATTCTAGAGAGTGGAAGGTAATTATTTTTGAAATTCTTGAGAAACCCAATAAAGATCCCTACATGTCAAAAATATAATCTAACATCTTTCATACAATGTGGGTAAGGTAAAGACTTTTTTACATAAAATTTTAATTTATTGAAATAAATGAATTTCTATTTTTTGATGTTCTGAATGACGCATCCCTTATCGAATATGAAAAGAAACATTCAAAAATTTAAAACAATATTCTCTTCAATGAAACTTTCAACCAATTTTTAATGATTTTTCAAATAGTTCTCAAATAAATTATCAAAAAAATATTAAATCATCCAAGAATACATATAATTAATCCTTAATATGATATGAAAATATAATTAACATGAACATATAACATATACTTGGAACATTACATAGTCCCAATGGAATCCACTTAGAAGCGATGGTTCTAAATATTCATTTAATGATGGGCTTTTCTTGGTCCTCCAAGGCAATGGGAACTAGGAAATAATATGAGAACTCATCCAAAGAGTTAATGATGTTTCCTCCCTAAAAATATCCATAACATTTAGTAAATTAAGGGGATGTGGAAATGATATTTCTAGGTTACATGATTTAATTTCATATTCTCTGTACAAACTCTCAAATTTTTCTTAATTCTCATAGGGATTAATTCATTATTTTCATTTATAATAACATTTAGTATTATTTTCTTAGGAACTACAAGGATTGGGATAAACCATTTTCAATATGAAATTGCATATATGATCCCTCATTCTAAGAGATTATCTATATTCTCTTTCACTAACTCCATTATTTTAGGATTCAACCTCGTTTAGGCTTTTACTAACCAGCTTGGAATATCCTTCATGTAGAAATTTATCAAAGTATATATTTTTAATTATTTAAAGGATATAACCTATGATCCATACAATTTATTATACATTCTTTATAAAAATTCTAATCAGTTTTTTCTCTTTATATTTAAAAAAATTATTATAAATTTCCACATGATATTTTTTGACCTATATTAATAATACATATTTCAACAATTTGGGAAAGGGTTTTCGTTCTATATTATGTGGTTGAATAATTTATTAAATTAAATTAAGGTTCCATAATCCTAAATCATGTAATTATTACACATAAGGTAACATATTAGCTTATTATTTATTAAATAAATCGTCAGATTAACTATAAAATTCCAAAGTGACTTTTTGTTCCATGATGAATATAATGCCCCGACCACAGTTTCCTAGAGATGTTGCATTATTTTATTACATTGTCATGATCACAATAGAAATTTATACCAAAGTAATGAATATTTTTGTAGTTTTGGCAAACCAGATACACCATAAGAATGACATTACAACATGAAAGGAAAAAATAATATATCATTTCCATTGGAAACATGCATAACTCCTAGATTATCCCTACAATTAATTCATAATATTCATCTTCACATCATAGGGAAAAATAAAACATAAGAAAGGGTTGATATAAAATTCTCAATAAGGGTATGTAATGCAATGGATGTTAACATAAACATAAAAACTAGGCATGGTGAACAACTAAGAACACATGGTTTTAAAATATACTTGAGAATAATATGGTATGAATGAGAGTTGATTAAAAAAATCCATATAAATGATCATTAAAGAAATAATAACCATGGATATTATAATAGTTGAATAATAATGTGGTTTATCAATTAATAGTATCATAATTATGGAATGAATAATTATAGACACCTCAAAAATATTTCCAAGGCATCATCTAGGACATCTAAAAATGATTAAGGCCTTGGACAAAACCTTATCTGAAAATGGGAATGGCCTTGACCAAGTCCATATAATTTTTGTCTCATGAGACCTAATAATGAATAGAGAGTCGATATCAGGCCCCTTCCATCAATTTCTGGGTCCAATTCATTCCTCATATGAATGGGGTTAAATACAAACCTCATATACATATGCAATGTAAATAACTTTCCCCAATATATAAACATAATTTCTAACCATTCAGAGTAGTATATTGAATGGTATCAAGATAGAACATATAAATTAAATTGATCATAAACCATTAAATATAATATTATAGATGAAATAATTAAATATTAATCCCAATTAATCAAAATAATCAGCAAGAGTTTTGAAATAGATGAAAATACTCTTATAAAATCATTGAGTAATTCTTGAGAGAAAAACTCTTTTACTTTGAAAAGAAGATTTATTTTGAAAAAATATTTGTATAAAACCATAGGATAACTAAGATAGTTTTTTCATAATAAAATTATTTATTTTATAAATATAATAGTGTATTAAAATAGATTATAGAGTACACTTGAAAATAGGTAAGAATTCGAGAAGTTCCCTTGAATCGGGTTTGTTTATCAGGAAGAATTTGAGAAAGATCCTTTTAAAAAATGTAACTCCCCATAAAATAAAGAAGGATTATAATTGTTATATATATATATAATACTCACATAGAATTTATGGGGAGTATATATGAATAATTTATAATTTCATTGGGTTAAATAGAGAAAGAGTAACCTGAAATAAAATAGAGGTTCGGGTTGAAATCCTTACCTTATGTCTGAATGAGTTCTGTACATGACCTAAATGTCATGAAAAATAAACTTAAATACATTTATTAATTAATTAATAACCTCAATATATGTATTTTTTTCATTATATATTTTTAGGTTCATTTATGGCCTTATTGATGAGTTATGTAGTTTAATCTCATCATTTGGAAGCATTCATTTTTTTAGTTTTCAAGATCTGTTCGATTGTTTGTAAGTAATGAAGTTCATATAAAATGGGTATAATTCACTAGAATTAGAATTAAATGTTATTAATGGAAATATATAATTGTAAATGGTTACTCATATCATTTGGTTATATGATATGAGCATGAATCAGTAGATAATACATTTAATGATAATTGTTTAGATTATTACGACGGTATTTCGATCACCATGAACTAGTTTTGACATATGAATTAGTATTATGTATATATACTAGTTAATAAACATTAAATATGTTAGAATAAATATATTTTAGTCTTTTAATTATAAAAACGGTATCATGACCATCTTCAAAGAAGAAATTGAAGAATAATAGTTCGTCGTCCATGAAGGTTGTAAATAGGAACCTCCCAGATGATGATGTCATTTTTAAAATAAAATAGAGAGAGTAAGGAGTTTGATAATGGATATTCTATTAACATGATTTCATTAAAGTATATATATGATACTGGAATTATCCTGATCATTTTTATATATGAGGTGAGTATAGAATAATAATGGAAATAACAGGAAAATAAATTAAAAGGAAAAAGGTAGAGGATTTTACCTCTTTAATACTCATCCTTGAGAATTGCCTTAAGAGGTTTGGTTTTGGTCTTTTGGAAATAACATGTGATCCTGGATGTGAGGAGAGACTAGGGAAGATAATTTGGGTAGAACTATGACAATATTCAAGGCTCATAAGGGTAAGGAGAAGAGGGGGGTGCAGGTGGTTTTTATAATGGAGGAGAGGGGCAATTTCCCATTATTTTATCCATTATTTTGTTATTTTTCTCAAGAAAAGAAATAATATTGATTCTTGTGAATATATATAGTAATTATTTCATGCTAGTTTGAGAAAATGGTGCTTACATTTTCTAAACCTCATCCATGACTCTATAATTCATGTATTTAGAATTTATCATAAATTATTGTATTTTACTACTCATAAAAAATTCATGTTTCTTAAAAACAATACCAAAAATTAACCATAAACAATTTTCAACATGTTGAATTCCAAAATTAACTCTATTTTATTAAAAAAACTTTCTAAATAAGAGAAATTTAGTTTTTTATTAAAAACATCATTTACTCAAAAAACACAGTTTTTAAGTTTAAAACTAATTTTATAACACCCTAAAAAATTAACAAAGGACTTAAATAATACTAAAATCATAGAAAAACAAAATATATATTTAGGGATAAATTTAATAAAAAATAATTTTCATTTAAATATATTTATTAATAATTAAATATTTATTACTCATAAAAATAGCAATACTTAATTAGTAATTTTTAAAATATTCACTTACTTAAAATATGATATCATACATTCATTTATAAGGTGACTAAATTTTATTTATACATTCATTAGTTAGGTTACAATTAATTTGGTTGATTTACAATTCATAAGGGCCATATTACTATTCATAGGGGTATATTACTCTTCCCAAGGGTCAAGTTACTATTCACCTAAATATATGTTGATCCTATTTGACTCTAAATATATTAGTAATTTCAACCTTTTACGTACATTTGTTGAAATTAAAAACACAGATGTGGAAAAATTATGTTTAACAGCTAGGATATAACTATCTCCTACAAATAACAAAGTTTTGTTTCATAGAGACTCAATGTTTCATTTATTTCATTCTATATTAAATTTTTTTAAATCTTTGGGGTGATACATTCTCCATTCCTTCAAAAATTTAATCCTCAAGATTACCAAAATGTTACCACATAAAAAGATTTGGATAGGTATTCATCATATGTTCCTTAGGCTCCCATGTCTCTTGTTCAATTTTATGATTTTTACAAAGTTCCTTTATCAACCGAGTTGTCTAATTTCTCAACACTTGTTATTTAGTGTCCACAATTCAGATAGAATCATCATAGTAAGATAACTCAGGTTTGAGATCTATTCCTTCATAAGTGAGGAAATGTGTTGGGTCTAGCACATACTTTTTTAACAATGAGATGTTGAACACATATTGTACTTTCAAAAGTCTAGGTTGTATCTCCAAATAATAAGACACAACTCCAACTCTCTCTAGAATTTCAAACAGACCAATATACCTAGGGATGATTTTCCATTTCTTCCCAAATATTTTAACACCCTTCCATAGAGATAATTTCAAGAAAATGTGATCTCCCACTTGAAATTAAAAATATTTAATTCAATTATCGCCATAAAACCTTTTCCTTCTTTGAGATTCTTTGATATGGGTTTGAACAGTCTTTACATTTTATGTTGTTTCCTTCACAAGATCAAGGCCCACATGCATTTTTTGACAAACTTCAACCCAACATGTTGGTGTATGATATCTCTTTCCATACAATGCTTCCTATGGTACCATTTTAATACATGAAGGGAAACTATTATTGTAAGAAAATTCTACCAAATTTAAATATAGATGCTACATACCTTGAAAATCAAGTAAGAACTATCTCAACATATTTTATAAAGGATAGATCATCTTTTCCAACTACCAATCAGTTTGAGGGTGGTAAGTAGTACTTAAATGAAGCATAATATCCCAATATTTTTGAATCATTTTGTAGAATTTTGATGTAAATCGTAGGTCATAATCAGACACAATTGATAGAGGTCCTCCATGAAGTCCTGAAACATCATTAATATAATTCATGCAAGGTGCTCTAGTGGAAAATCCTCCATTACGGTGAGAAATGGTGCAGATTTAGTAAGTCGATCAACAATTACCCACATTGCATCATTCTTTCTTTGAATTTTGGGTGATCCAGTGAAAAAATCCATGGTAATGTCATAACATTTACATGTTGGAATATGAATAGGTTTCATGAATCCTCTCGGATGTTGTCTTTTATCCATAACCTATTGAATGACTAAACATATTGATACATAATCACCAATTTCATGCTTCATATTATCCCACTAGAAATGCTACTTAAAATCTCTACACATATTAGTGATACTGGGTAGTATAGAGAAATTATAACTATTGTAATCTTCTAATAACTCACATTTAGCTTGGTTATATAGGGAACACACAAACTCCACCCATATTTTAGAATTCCATCTCTATACACAAAGTCTGCTAACTTCTAATCATTCATAGAATTAATTTTTTTGAAAATTATCATCATTAGGATGAGAAATTTGAATCCATTATAAAAAATATGGTTGGGGAACCAATTGAAAAAGTAATGATTTTCACCTTCTTTGATAATTACCATGTCAATCCTCACTAGATAAATGTACATATGATCCTTTTAAATCCTCATTTTGTTTAGAAATTAGTGATCATTTTTTTTCAATGAATCTTCTACCTCATTATCCTTCCTAGGGTAGTAGTGTGTTTTACAATCATAATCCTTGATTATTTTGAGCCATCAACTTTTCCTCATGTTGAGTTCTTTCTGTGAGAATATATATTTTAATCTCTTGTGATTTTTACCTATCTCACATCTTTCTTGATTGAGATAATGACTCCATTTCTTCAGGGAAAATATTACTCCTGCTAACTAAATATCATGGTTGGATAGTTTTGGTTATGAGTTTTTAACTATCATGATGCAT
This sequence comes from Viscum album, assembly GCA_963277665.1. Classification (NCBI taxonomy): domain Eukaryota; kingdom Viridiplantae; phylum Streptophyta; class Magnoliopsida; order Santalales; family Viscaceae; genus Viscum; species Viscum album. The sequence continues at coordinate 1,935,237,739 of OY728152.1, forward strand.
AGGTAATAACTCTATAATTATTTATAAGGAAACAACCAAGTCCTTTATTTGATGCATAACTATAAATCAAAAATCTACCACTACCTGATGGTAGAGTCAAGATTAGAGCATTCACTGACCTCAACTTTAATTCTTCAAAACATTATTCACGTTCTTTTGTCTATAAGAATTTAACCCCTTTACAAGTAATCTTGGTTAACAGGTTATCTAATCAGTAAATTTATTAAAGAAATGCTAATAATAACTTGCTAAAAAAATAAAACTATGTACCTCAGTTATGTTTGTTGGAGTAGGCCATTCATGAACTACCATTTTTTTTTCAGGATCAATTATGATTCCTTACATAGTGAAAATATGGCCAAGATAAGAAACTTTTTGAAGCCAGAATTCACACTTTCTAAACATCCCATATAACTCGTTTCTTATAAGAGTATTCATTATAATGTGAAAGTGATTCACATGATCTTTATAGATTTTAGAGTATACCAATATATCAGTGATAAATACCACAACAATGTCATGAAGACATTGAAACGCCCCGACCCCAGCTACCCATAGTCGGTGCATTACTTCGTAACATTGGCATGATCACAAAAGATCAAGTCTCGAAAGACCGATTAGTTTAGTAGCCTTGGAAACACTAGATACATTCATAAACGTTACATTACATCAAAAAGTAAACAAACTACAATAACATGGTCTTCATAGTCCACACTCATATCCTCTTCTGACTATCCCTGTAGGTCATTCATAAAATACTTCTTCACATCCTGGAAAATATTAAAACATTGAAAGGGGTGAGCTCAGATGCTCAGTAAGGATAACAATATTGCGGAAGCTTTCATAAATAAACATAAACATTTAAGGCAATTAATAACTAAAACAAAAGCCTTTTAAACCTGAACATCAACATAATATGGCAAAAGTAAAATGAGATAATGCCATTCACTTCTTCACATGGATATTCTACTGGTCGAATAATCACATGCAATATCAATAACCACTTTCATAATGAGGGAATGTATAATGCCAGACATCCTAAAACATTTTGTCAAGGCCTCGACCAAGACATCTAAAACGATTAAGGCCTCGGCCAGAACCATAAATCAAATTGGGAAAGGGCCTCGGCCAATTCCACGTCTAGTTGTCTCATGAGACCTACCGATGCATCGAGGAGCTATAGCGGGCTCCACCCGTCACTTATTAGGTCCAATACATTCCTTATATGAATAGGTTTAAACATATCATAAACCATAACATAATCGTATCACATAAAACATGCATAAAGGAAACATAACATTTCCACATTTCAATCACAAGATATCAATACAACACATTGATATAATAAAAACACTTTCAAACCCATTTTCAATACCAAAATAAAAGAAAGTTAAAACTTTGTATTTATTTTTCATTAAAAAAATTGATGGCTTGTATAGGAAGCCGAAACTCAAATAAAGGTCACGGCGGCGGAGAAGTCATTGTCGCCACATAAGTACGGAAAGAAAAACATTCCCTTTTTTTTAGCAAAACACTTCGTATAAAAAAGATTCCTTTTGAATAAACATTAAAGTCAAAGGGGTTTATAAACCGTATAAAATAAAGTTGTGTATAAAACCAAATATGCCTCAATGAAAGAAGATTGAGACGAAGTCCATAAAAAGATTATTTTTAAAATAAAATAGATCTATTATGTGTATTCACTATAGGTACACATAAAGAAAGTAAAAATACAGAATAAGACATAATAATATCATGACATAATTTGAAAGTAGGAGATTAACCCAAAGAATGGAAATTGGGTTAAGAAATTCCCTTACCTCGTGTCTGACTTGACTCAACCATTCTTTAACCTCCTGAATAATAAACTAGAGTTAATATATACCTTATTAAGAACCATTTTCAATTTCATTATCCTTAATATATCACTTATTACAATTATATGAACATTATTTAATTATTTAAGTTAATAACGGTCGTTTTGTCGATCTTTGGTACTTGAGTCAAAAATAAACCTCTTATAATTACAAGTTGTTCATGTGGTGAAATATCCATTATATCCAGAATTATATTCATGATGTAGATATCATATATATCATATATATACAGTATATACATTCATTCATAATGTCACGTAACATTTAGAGGTAAGAAATGAAATGCACCGTTCATGGAGACGGTAAGTCGTACGTACGCATGAACGCTACTTTCATTTCTATTTCATATTTAATGGAATGAAATCATAATGATATAAATTTATAATAGAATTACAGTATAATATAGTGTATAATACCATTTAATCCATCCTTTATACATCCCACATATGGCATTAACGATTCAAATCACTTTGAGGGGGCGGTAGTCCGCACTTCCTAAAATGAAATTATCGCGTTTTACCCATAATGGAAATCATAAAGTATTCCATAAATGAGAAATACATAAGCATAAGTAAAACATAAACATATTTTATATCATATATAAAAATAGTGACATCTTAATGGCCACCTTTGAAGGTGTTATATGAGTGTTGAACAATCATCGTTTCGTGAGGCAGAAATTCGCCATCCACAGAAACCGTATGTTCTTTAACCATTAGATGTAGGTGTGTGTAAGTGTAACTCGAATAATTCTTATAAACACATCCTAGTATATTGAGGATACTGGTGTTGTTACAAAAGAAATGAATAAAAAGAGTTTAGGGGGTTGGAGAAGAAAAATAAAACAAAACAACATTAGAGAAGACATTACCTCAAAATTGGGTAACTCTTTTTGATTTCAGCCAAAGGATTCCTTGGGAAGGGTTATGCCCAAAGTGAGGATTCTAGGAGTAAGAGGGGGAAGTTGGGAGAGTATTCGGGCAGAGGTTTGCTGATCCAAATGGCTTGAAAGTATAAATGAGGTGGGAGAGGTGGGGGCCTTTTATAAGTGGAGAAGAGGGGCTCTTTTGGAAAGATTGAAATGTTACATTTTTAGACAATGCTTTTAGGATTATAAAGGTCCCACACTTATATATTTCGTGGATAAGGTGATAAGGGTTCTAAATCTCCTCATCCAATAGGCTTTGGACAAGTGTAAGCCTTGGATTTTGCATTATCTTCTCATTTTATTTAAATCGTTAAATAATTAGGTCATCGCTGCATCATAATGATGTCATAAATAATTTAATTTATTTAATGTCTAAAAATTATAAAGAAAATACTATGATGTAGGAAATCGTTTTATCTTTCTAATGAATATTTATAGTCAAAATTTGGACTTGTGTAACCCCACTTAAAAACTGTTTTAGTAAAACAACTCATGTTTGTGTCAATTTAATTTTAACATTAAATAAATATATATTAATGTCATTTTCCAACTAAAGTGGATCCATGGGGTCCCCAAGTTGACCCATGGGTTGTCTTGGTCGGACATGACTCATCCAATAGGAGTAGGACAAGTTTCATGCTCATCTCATATTATTAAAACATTATTTGTACCTTAAACTACACTAATTACCTCTAATCGCGATTAAGAACTTAAAAGTTACTATTCACCCAAAAATTATTTTAATCTCATTGAACCACATTTTACTTCTTAATGACAACCATGTATGTCAGATTTTTGAAAATCAAATCACAGAAGTGGTAATATTTCATTTAAACGAAAAATCAGTTATTTAACTACCACTTAGTGGTTTCACTATTTATCAAAAATTGAAGTTTTTCAGAACAATGCCAAAATTTCACCCTAAGCTATAATTGATATTCCGAATTCAAAAATGATGTCTATTTTACAAAATTACAAACATATAAGTTGCATTAATTAATTTTATAATTAATTCCCGCTGTCACAACAAATAGCGTGTTTTTAAGAAACAATTTATATCAAAATATTGGCAATTGTTTATGTCCAATTTCAATGTTAAATTAATTCTAATGACCACCATTGGATAAAATGGTAAAAATATATTCTAATTATACTTTAAAACAACTCAATAGTATAATTTATCACTATAAATTATTTTGATTAAAAAATTTGTTTCAAGTATTTTTCACCATTCATAAAAAATAGAAGTTCTCAGAAAAAGACCAAAAATTCAACATAGGCTAATTTCGATATTCCGAATCCAAAAATGAAGTCCATTTTGATAAATAAAATTTATAAAATTTCAAAAAGTAGGTATTAATATTCACAACGGCTAGTTTAATTCGTTGTGGTGTGTGTTAGAGCTCGAGGTTGCGTACAACACATGCTATTGCATTATTCGAAGTGAAACGTACCGTGGAAGCTTGGGGTGTTACATTCTCCCCTCCTTCAATAAATTGCGTCCTCGCAATTTGAAATTTTTTCTTTGAAAATAAAAGGTTGAAAATAGAAAATACCTTTGTGTAAAACCCAGATCGGAAATAAGGTTAATAAAAATATAACATTAAAAGAACAAAAGATAAGTACAAAGGTCACCCGAGATTGCCCATTCTAGGATTCTATGAAAATATGGATATGGAGGAGAAACAAACCATCAAGGTCTGGTGGAGAGTTATAGAAAAAAGGATTAGGAGAAAGTTTAACTACAATAAAATCACAAACTTGTGATTGGTTAAACGATCATTGATTCCCTAGTAGGAAAAGTTAACCGACAACATTTTTGTTTTGAGTTACCTTTTATAAAGTTAAGGAATTTATTTAGGTGATTTACTAAGAACGTAAGGGAATATACATACTTGTCATGTAGACTTTCATTCTTTACTAAATTTTTACCACAATCCCATCTTTCACTCTAAAATGTAATACAACTCAAAAATATTCTATTTATCCTAATTGTATAGTGTTCCAAATATTAACACATATCATTTAGATTAGTAAAACTATTTTGTAATAACTAGGGACTTCCTGTAGGCTAGTGGTAGGAAATAAAGGCCTGTCGCACTATGGTTGTGGGTTCGATTCCTGCAGCTTTGTCCGATGCGATGGGTTATGCCCCACCCTGCAGGTTGTCTTTTTCCTATAACTATAGTATTATAATATTCCAAAAATAATCTTCATAAATTTTTTTAACCTTAAACAATACTATCCATGGTTCAACTTAATCCATTCCAACCTTAATAGTTATCCAAAATACCTCCGTCCAGACTTTCTCTAAATGGTCTCTAAATTCCAAAATCAATTGTAACATCAGATTCCCCAAACAAAGAAAAGTTTCTCTTATTGTCACATACTAAAAATATGATTACCTTAATCATATTAAAACCTTAATGAAAACAACATGTACTGTAGTACAATCCTTATATATATCACATTATTCTTATAACCATAATCTAGTTCTTGAGTCCAAAAACACAAATACAATAATTATTCTGCTTCAACTGTAGTCACAGCATAAGATTGGCCTTGATCCCTTGGCCTTTTCTGAGGTAAGTTTCCTTGACGCTTAGGACATTCATTTGCATAATGCCCCATTTCTCTACAATTGTAGCATTCAACATTGATAGCCTCTTTCTTTCCCTTGCAATCACGCGCCTGGTGACCTTTTTCTCCACATTTATAACAAACTCCCATTCCTTTTAGGCAAGCACCGGGGTGATTCTTCCCACAACTATCACATAATGGAAAATCCTTCTTTCCCTTTTTCCCTTTATCCGTTTCTTGTTCCACCATTATCTTCTTCTCTTGCTTTACTTTGTTGTCATAAGACTTAGAGAATTCCTTTTCTGTCTTGATAGCACAAGAGACCATATCTTCGTATGATGAGAATGTTTGTGATACTAAAGCTCGAAGGAGAAATGGTTTTAACCCATCAAAGAAACGATCAATCTTACTTCTTGGGTTATGTATATAATCGGAAGCATGCCTCGCTAACCTTGTAAAGTTAGCCTCATACTTTGCGACATTCTCATCCTCCTTCTGCCTCAGACTCAGAAATTGCCTTTCCATATCTGCTCGATGGTCACGAGGAAAGTATTTTTCTAAGAAAAGCTCTTTGAACTCCCTCCATTCCATATTCGATACGTCATCATCTTCCTTTGTGTTTTGAATCAGCGACCACCACTGATCGGCATCTCCAGTGAGGCGGTAAACTGCCATGACAACCTTCTCCCTTTCACTACTCCCCAAGGCATGGAATATTTTCTCTAAGTAATTTATCCATTGCTCAGATACTATAGGATTTGTACTCCCATTGAAGGTTGGTGGTTGTTGCCTCATGAAGCGGTCTAATATTGATCCTCCACATTGCGGATCAGGGTGCTCTATACGAGTAAGGTTATTATTCATAACCTGAGTGAGTTGTCCCAGTATGGTAGTAAGTTGATCATCACCAGTTGTATCTCCAGATCCACAATAATTATCTTGAGCAGGAGGGAAATCCCTACACGGAGTGCGTGCATTGATACAGTTTCCATTCCTTCCACTAGGCGCCATTTCTAAACAATGGCATAAACTAGATTAATTTATGAAATAAAATACATAATTCCATATTTGTAAAATACTTTACATAAATCGAACTATTTATGGATATAATCCATAATCATAAAAAGAAATTTTTCCTTTGAGGAAGTATATACTCATAACCCTTCATAGTGGTTTGTAAAGAAAATGAGAATTATCCTAAGCATATCCCCCGGGAGTGTCTTAACCAAGAGTGCAGCAAGGCCCGTTGTCGTGCACCAGTTCCCGTTCGAGTCTAGCTCAAAGCGGTGTTTTCGGGTTTTACCCCTAGGTACATCTGTGCCAGAGCCGCCTCTACCTGTTCGTATCCAGACAGGGATGTATTGCTCGGAAAACTCACAAAATCTCTACAACACCAAAATTTTTAGGAAGTTCTTCTATACCAATCCTCAAAGTTCATCTTAGGTCTACGTGCTCTAATCAGAGTTTGTTTAAATATAGCTTCCAAGGTTAGTACTAAACTGACTCTGATACCAACTGTAACGCCCCGACCCCAGCTACCCAGAGTCGATGCATTACTTCGTAACATTGGCATGATCACAAAAGATCATGTCTCGAAAGACCGATTAGTTTAGTAGCCTTGGAAACACTAGATACAGTCGTAAACGTTACATTACATCAAAAAGTAAACAAACTACAATAACATGGTCTTCATAGTCCACACTCATATCCTCTTCTGACTATCCCTGTAGGTCATTCATAAAATACTTCTTCACATCCTAGAAAATATTAAAACATTGAAAGGGGTGAGCTCAGATGCTCAGTAAGGATAACAATATTGCGGAAGCTTTCATAAATAAACATAAACATTTAAGGAAATGAATAACTAAAACAAAAGCCTTTTAAACCTGAACATCAACATAATATGGCAAAAGTAAAATGAGATAATTCCATTCACTTCTTCACATGGATATTCTACTGGTCGAATAATCACATGCAATATCAATAACCACTTTCATAATGAGGGAATGTATAATGCCAGACATCCTGAAACATTTTGTCAAGGCCTCGGCCAAGACGTCTAAAACGATTAAGGCCTCGGCCAGAACCATAAATCAAATTGGGAAAGGGCCTCGGCCAATTCCACGTCTAGTTGTCTCACGAGACCTACCGATGCATCGAGGAGCTATAGCGGGCTCCACCCGTCACTTATTAAGTCCAATACATTCCTCATATGAATAGGTTTAAACATATCATAAACCATAACATAATCGTATCACATAAAACATGCATAAAGGAAACATAACATTTCCACATTTCAATCACAAGATATCAATACAACACATTGATATAATAAAAACACTTTCAAACCCATTTTCAATACCAAAATAAAAGAAAGTTAAAACTTTGTATTTATTTTTCATTAAAAAAATTGATGGCTTGTATAGGAAGCCGAAACTCAAATAAAGGTCACGACGGTGGAGAAGTCGTTGTCGCCACATAAGTACGGAAAGAAAAACATTCCCTTTTTTCATTTAGCAAAACACTTCGTATAAAAAAGATTCCTTTTGAATAAACGTAAAAGTCAAAGGGGTTTATAAACCGTATAAAATAAAGTTGTGTATAAAACCAAATATGCCTCAATGAAAGGAGATTGAGACGAAGTCCTTAAAAAGATTATTTTTAAAATAAAATAGATCTATTATGTGTATTGACTATAGTTACACATAAAGAATGTAAAAATACAGAATAAGACATAATAATATCATGACATAATTTGAAAGTAGGAGATTAACCCAAAGAATGGAAATTGGGTTAAGAAATTCCCTTACCTCGTGTCTGACTTGACTCAACCTGTCTTTAACCTCCTGAATAATAAACTAGAGTTAATATATACCTTATTAAGAACCATTTTCAATTTCATTATCCTTAATATATCACTTATTACAGTGATATGAACATTATTTAATTATTTAAGTTAATAACGGTCGTTTTGTCGATCTTTGGTACTTGAGTCAAAAATAAACTTCTTATAATTACAAGTTGTTCATGTGGTGAAATATCCATTATATCCAAAATTATATTCATGATGTAGATATCATATATATCATATATATATAGTATATAAATTCATTCATAATGTCACGTAACATTTAGAGGTAAGAAATGAAATGCACCGTTCATGGAGACGGTAAGCCGTACGTACGCATGAACGCTACTTTCATTTCTATTTCGTATTTAATGGAATGAAATCATAATGATATAAATTTATAATATAATTACAGTAAAATATAGTGTATAATACCATTTAATCCATCCTTTATACATCCCACATATGGCATTAACGATTCAAATCACTTTGAGGGGGCGGTAGTCCGCACTTCCTAAAATGAAATTATCGCGTTTTACCCATAATGGAAATCATAAAGTATGCCATAAATGAGAAATACAGAATCATAAGTAAAACATAAACATATTTTATATCATATATAAAAATAGCGACATCTTAATGGCCACCTTTGAAGGTGTTATATGAGTGTTGAACAATCATCGTTTCGTGAGGCAGAAATTCACCATCCACAGAAACCGTATGTTCTTTAACCATTAGATGTAGGTGTGTGTAAGTGTAGCTCGAATAATTCTTATAACAACATCCTAGTATATTGAGGATACTGGTGTTGTTACAAAAGAAATGAATAAAAAGAGTTTAGGGGGTTGGAGAAGAAAAATAAAACAAAACAATATTAGAGAAGACATTACCTCAAAATCGGGTAACTCTTTTTGATTTGAGCAAAGGGCTTCCTTGGGAAGGGTTCTGCCCAAAGTGAGGCTTCTAGGAGTAAGAGGGGGAAGTTGGGAGAGTATTTGGGCAGAGTTTTGCGGATCCAAATGGCTTTAAAGTATAAATGAGGTGGGAGAGGTGGGGGCCTTTTATAAGTGGAGAGGAGGGGCTCTTTTGGAAAGATTGAAATGTTACATTTTTAGACAATGCTTTTCGGATTCTAAAGGTCCCACACTTATATATTTCGTGGATAAGGTGATAAGGGTTCGAAATATCCTCATCCAATATGCTTTGGACAAGTGTAAGCCTTGGATTTTTCATTATCTTCTCATTTTATTTAAATCGTTAAATAATGAGGTCATCGCTGCATCATAATGATGTCATAAATAATTTAATTTATTTAATGTCTAAAAATTATAAAAAAATACTATGATGTAGGAAATAGTTTTATATTTATAATGAATATTTATAGTCAAAATTTGGACTTGTGTAACCCCACTTAAAAACTGTTTTAGTAAAACAACTCATGTTTTTGTCAATTTAATTTTAACATTAAATAAATATATATTAATGTCATTTTCCAACTAAAGTGGCTCCATGGGGTCCCCAAGTTGACCCATGGGTTGTCTTGGTCGGCCATGACTCATCCAATAGGAGTAGGACAAGTGTCATGCTCATCTCATATTATTAAAACATTATTTGTACCTTAAACTACACTAATTACCTCTAATCGTGATTAAGAACTTAAAAGTTACTATTCACCAAAAAATTATTTTAATCTCATTGAACCACATTTTACTTCTTAATGACAACCATGTATGTCGGATTTTTGAAAATCAAATCACAGAAGTGGTAATATTTCATTTAAATGAAAAATCAGTTATTTAACTACCACTTAGTGGTTTCACTATTCATCAAAAATTGAAGTTTTTCAGAACAATGCCAAAATTTCACCCTAAGCTATAATTGATATTCCGAATTCAAAAATGATGTCTATTTTACAAAATTACAAACATATAAGTTTCATTAATTAATTTTATAATTAATTCCCGCTGTCACAACAAATAGCGTGTTTTTAAGAAACAATTTATATCAAAAGATTGGCAATTGTTTATGTCCAATTTCAATGTTAAATTAATTCTAATGAACCCCATTGGATAAAATGGTAAAAATATATTCTAATTATACTTTAAAACAACTCAATAGTATAATTTATCACTATAAATTATTTTTATTAAAAAATTTGTTTTAAGTATTTTTCACTATTCATAAAAAATAGAAGTTCTCAGAAAAATTCCAAAAATTCAACATAGGCTAATTTCGATATTCCGAATCCAAAAATGAAGTCCATTTTGATAAATAAAATTTATAAAATTTCAAAAAGTAGGTATTACTATTCACAACGGCTAGTTTAATTCGTTGTGGTGTGTGTTAGAGCTCGAGGTTGCGTACAACACACACTATTGCATTATTCGAAGTGAAACGTACCGTGGAAGCTTGGGGTGTTACAGACATTCTTTGAAAACTCTATTCATTGGATCCTTGAAAATAGAGGGTACATTAGTCAGTACAAAAGTCATTAATGTAAACTCGTAATTCCCATACCTGGTTCCAAATGTTGTCTTTGGAATATATTCCTTATTCACACATAACTGATGATATCAAAATCTAAGGTAAATCTTTATGAAATACTAGGTTTCCTGAATTTGATCAAATAAATCATCAATGTGAGGAATATAATAGTTGTTCTTTATCGTAAAAACATCGATCTCCTTATAGTCAATGAAAAGCCTCATATATCCATCATTACACTTAACGAAAAGAACATGATCTACCCATGGAAAAACACTAGGGTGAATAAAATACTTACTACTCAACTCCTCTAGTTGTTTCTTCAGATCCACTAATTCTACTTTGGCCATCCTATAAGGAGTCTTTGATATAGGCCTTTCAATAGGAATTAAATCAATAGAAAAACTCAATTTCTCACCCTAGAGGATATCTTAGTAAATCCTCTCGAAACACATCAATGTATCCATGCACAATAGGTACATTCTCAATTTGAATGTTTCTTTCCTCACCCATAGATATTTCATTCTCTTCCTCCCCAAGAATAAAATTCAGTAGATCTATTGGGGGTGGATCTAGATGAGAATAAAATGGATAGGTTTCTTCTCTAAAGATAAGGGACTCTAAATCATTCTCAAAATCTGCAACTTCCTTCTTACTAAAATAGTTCTTCACATCATAATTTGAAATCCAATTCATACTGCGTATTATATCAAAATCAATCATAGGCATTATGGTAAGTTCAGCAACTAAATCATGATTATGTGTCATATGGGGGATTCATTGATGCATATTTGTTGCAATGATGCTCCCCTTATATGTTTTGACTGAAAACTCCATTATTAAAATAAAATTGGAAATGTATAATTTTCTTGGAAAACTAGAAAGATATAAAATAATATGATGATCTAGAATCAAATAAATCATTGTCTAAGTTTGATTAAATGATTAAAGTACCTACCACTAAATCATTAAGAACTTCAACCTCCAATGTTGTGATCGAATAAGCTTGGCCTTGATCCCTTGGCCTTTTATAAGAAATGTTTCCTTGATGCTTTGGAAAATCATTAGAATAGTGTCACATATCCCTATAATTATAGCATTTAACATTGATAACTTGTTTCTTTCCATTTTAATCACCATCGTGATGACCTTTCTCTCCACACTTGTGGAAAACCCCTTTAAATTTTAAGCAGGCACCCAAGTGTTTCCTTCCACAAGTATCACATGTTGGAAAATTATCATTTTTATTCTTCACCTTGTACATTATTTCTTCTACCACTCTCTTCTTATCTCATTTTCCCTTAATTTCATAAGACATAGATAATTATTTCTCTGTCTTGATTGTATATGAGACTATATCTTCGTATAATGAGAAATTTTTGGAGACCAATGACCTTAGGAGTAATGGACTTAAACCATAAAAGAATCAATCAATATTTCTCCTTGGATTATGTATATAGTCTCTGGTATGCCCTATTATCCTTGTAATGTTATATTCTTACATGGAAACATTCTCATCCTCATTCGTCCTCAGATTTGAGAATTAACTTTCCATATCTTCTCATTGTTCGCGAAGAAAATATTTGTCTATGAAAATTTCAATAAAATCCCTCCCTTAAATATTTTCAATATCCTCATCCTCTTTTTTGTTTTGAATCAATGACCACCATTGATCATCTTCTCCCAATAAATGATAAACTTCCATGAAAACCTTATCCCTTTCATTACATCCCAAATCGAGAAATATCTTCTCTAAGGAACTTATCCACTACTCTACTATGAATGGGTTTTTAGTACCATTAAATGATTTAGGATATTGTTGGATAAAGTGGTATTACATTTCTCCTCCATGTTATGAATTAGGATGTTCCATATGAGAAAGGTTATTCTTCATAGCCTGAGTAAGTTGTCCCAATATATTTATAAGTTTCTCATCACCAATCAGAGCTCCAGAACCAACATCATTATCTTGCATTAGTGGGAAATACCTACATGGGATATGAGCATTCATGCAGTTTCCATTTCTTTAAATAAGAACCATTTATAAATAATGGAATACACTAAATTAGGCTATGAATCATAATGTATAATGTCAAACTAGTATAACACATAAAATAAATTATAATTTTATGCACGCACAATCTCATAATTTTAATAATGGTTTCTTTGAGGATATATTTACAATTAAATATTTCTTAATGGTTTGTAAAGAAAATATGAATAATCCTAATAATATACCCTAGGAGTGTGAAACTAGGTTCACAATAAAGCCCTTTTTTATGTACTAGGTTACCCCGAGTTAGGCCTGGAACACCTTGTTAGAGTTGTAACTCCTAGGTACATCTGCACCAGAAACACATCCACTTGTAGTATCTAGGTAAGGATATATTTTCTAGAAACATCCACATAATATATACATTACCAAAATTATAGTATGTTTTTATAATATTATCCTCAGAGTCTATCTTAGTATTATGTTCACTAATCTATGTTCTCAATATCTAGTTTCCAAGGTTTCTACCAAACTTCCTCTAATACCAACTGCAATGCCTTGACCATAGTTTCCTAGATATGGTGCATTATTTTTTTTAAATTGGTATGATTACAAGAGATAAATATCATAATGGAATGAATTTTTTAGTAGTTTTTTAAAACTAGATACATCCTAATCTTTACATTACAATATATCATTTCCATTAGAAACATCCATAACTCCTAGATTATCCTTGAAATTGATTTATAATATTAATATTTGAATCCTAGGGAAAAATAAAAAATAAGAAAGGTGTGAGCTCGAATTCTTAGCAAGGGTAAGTAATAAAGTAAAATTTATCCTAAACATAAACACTAGGTATGGTGAACAACTAAGAACATATTCTATTAAAATATACTTGAGCATAAAATGGCAGGAATGAATGTTGATTAAATAAATACATATAAATGATCATTAGAGAAATAAACTTAACCATGGATATTATACTAGTAGAATAATCACATGGTTTATTAATAACTAATATCATAATAAGGTAATTTATAATGTCAGAAATTTAAAAAATACCATCGAGGCCTCGACCATGGCATGCGAAAATGATTAAGGCCACGACCAAAACCATAACTAAAAATTGGAAAGGCCTCAACCAAGTCCATATCTATTTTGTATCATGAGACCAAATGATTCATATAGGGGATATAGTGGGATAAAACCATCAATTTATAACTCCAATTAATTCACCATATGAATGGGGTAAAACATAAAAATCAAATATATATTCAATGTAAATAACTTTCCCTAATTAGTAAACATAATTACTTACCATTATAAGTAGTATGGTGAATAGTATAAAGATAAAAAATCCATAAAAAACTAATGATAAAAAATTAAATATAATATGGTATATGATATCAAAAAATATTAATCCCAATTAAACATAATAATCAATAATAGTTTTCAAATAGATGAAAATAATCTTATAAAATCATCAAGTAACTCTTGAGAGAAAAACTATTTTACTTTACAATGAAGAGTTATTTTGGAAATATCTTTGTATAAAAATTGAAGTGAAATAATATAGTTTTTTTTTCAAACTAAAATGTGTAATTTTTGAAAAATAATGGTGGATTAAAATATATTATAGATTTAACTTGAAAATAAGCAAAACTTTGAGAAGCTCCCTTGAAACATGCGTGTTTATCAAGAAGAATTTGAGAAAGATCTTTTTAAAACATGTAACTCCCCATAAAATAAAAAAGGATTATTATTAGTAAATATATATAGAACATTCAAAAAGAGTTTAATAGTAATAAATAATAATAATTAATAATTTAATGGGGTAAGAAGAGAAAAATAATTACATGAAAGAAAATGGAGGTTTGGGTAGGAATCCTTACCTTATGTTTGAATGAGTTATTCAACTGACATTAATGTCAGGGATAATCAAATTAAATCAATTAATTAATTAACTAAGAACCTTATATATAATTATTTTATTCATTATATTTTTATTATATTCATTTATGGTGTTATTGATGAGTTATAGAGTTTAATTTCATCATTAAAAAGCATTCATTTTTTTTGGTTTTCATGATCAGTTCACTAGTTTACAAGTAGTGGAGTTCATATAAAATGTGTATAATTATCTATAATTAGAATTAAATGTTATTAATGAGAAAAAATAAGTGTAAATGTTTATTTATATCATTTGGTTAGATGTTATGAGGATGAATATTTAGATAATACCTTTATTGATAATCGTTTAGATTATTACGATGATATTTCAATCACCGCGAACTAGTTTTTTCGTATGAATTATTGTTACTTATATATAATGGTTAAAGAAAATTAAATATATTATAATACATATATTATTGTATTATTTAAACATAATATTGGTATCATGAATTTCCTTTAAGAAGAAACTGAATAATGAAAGTTCATCATCCACAAAGGTAGTAAATCAGCACCTCTCGGACGGTGAATTCGTTTTTAAAATAAAAGAGAGAGAGTAAGGAGTTTAATAACAGATAATATATTAAAATGATATAATTATAATATATGGAATATAATAGAGTTATCTTGATCATTTTTATAGAGGTTTTTAGGAGAGAATAATAAAATAAAGAACATGAAAATAAATTAAAAAGAAAAAGGAAGAGGATTTTACCTCTTGAATACTCCTTAAGAACCTCCTTAAGTTGATTAGTATTGGCCTTTTGGAAGGAACAGGAGATCCTAGATGTAGGGATATACTAGTTAAGAGGATGTGGTTTGAAATTTGATAGGCATGTAGGCGTATAGGATGAAGGAGAAGTGAAGTGTGAGGGTGGTTTTTATAGTGTATGAGAGGGGAAAATTATCATTATTTTATTCATTGTTTTATTATTTTTCTCAAGAAAAGAAATAGTATTTATTCATGTGACTAAATAAAGTAATGAGTGCATGTGAGTTTTAAAAAATGGTTCTTACATCATCCAAACATAATCCATTTGTCTCTAATTCATGTATTTATAATTTATCATAATTTATCGTATTTTCCAAATCATAAAAAATTCAAGTATTTTAGAAAAATCCAAAACATTTACACTAACCATTTTTTAAAGTATAGAATTCAAAAATGAACTTTATTTTATGGAAATAATTTTATAATGATGTGAAATTTAATTTTTAATTAAAAACATCATTTACTCGAAAAATATAGTTTTAAGTGTAAAACCGATTTTATAACACACTGAAAAATTAATGAAGGTATTAAATTATCCTAAAATCATAGTACATCCAAATATTATTTTTTTAATACATATAATGAAAATTAATTTTCATTTTAATGAATTTATTAATTATCATATAGCGACCCAACCTTTTCTTACATTACTATTACATAATTTTAAAGATAAACAACATAATAGTATTACACATAGAGGATCCAAAGGTTTAATGTCTTGGGAAAACAAGGACCATACATAACAATTACAACATCAAGCATAAACATTTATTTAATTTCTTCTTCTCTAGATTCTTATTAACACTTGTCCTATACTTAGTACATGTATCCACCTAAGGATATACATCAAAAGGGGTGATCTAGAAGCCCAGTAAGAGGATAGATAAGTACAATATAGCATGGGGTGAGCATAATCATAACATGGGAAACATATCATGGACATGAGAGGAGCATAAATAAAAGACTTGAAATGTTGCAATGTATAAAAAAGAAACATCATGTCTTAGTGGTTAACTACCACACATACTAGTGAACAAAGATAAAATCATGTTCACACATCATTTCACATTTACTCATGAGATTCATCACTTTACCCATTGCATTGGAGCGCTGTATAAATCCAGGCACACCCGTCACATTCAATCATTCATATTGCGCTATATAATTCAGGGCGCACCCGTCACATCATAACATTATCATCATCATACTTTCCACATGGAACATATATCAAAAGTAAACATAACTAACCCATGGAAATAAATGGTTTAAATCTCATAAGAACACATTCATAAACTTTTGGTTCCCAAAACACAGAGGGAATAACATACTTAATACAAGAACCATCAACCATGAATGAGAAGTAAAAGGTGAGTTCTTAAAAGAATAGTTCTTTGGGAAAAAAATTTGTTTGACATAAACTATAGTGGATAACATTTATATCCCAGAAAAGGAAGGAAAATGATGAAAAAATAATCTTTAAGGAGTAACTATATCAAAAATGGAGTGAAAGAGGGAGAACCCGAAGAAAGAAAATTGAGTTCGAGATTTCCCCTTACCATGTATCTGAATGATTACTTCTCTTTAATGTCCTATATAATGAAATTATATTCATTAATTAAAAATACAGAACCATTTTTAAATTAATATAGTTCATTATGGATTCATTAAGTGATTTTATGTGCCTTTTTATGAGTTATAGAGTTTAAAAACATTATTCGGGAATGTTTGTTTTTATGGTTTTCTTGAGTGGTTCACTTGTATTCTTAAATTGATGTTTGGGTAGAACATGGGTAAACATACTGAACGGATATTACATTTTATTAATGATATTAAAGTATATTTAATGATATTATAATGAATCATATTATATACATGTGGATGAATCATTAGATAAGAATTAAATGATGATTGTTTGTGTTAATTTGAGCGATTTTTCGATCATAACAAACTTGTTTTAATTTATAACTTAATAATATGGCCATAAGTTATTTTCAAAACTTTAAATAGGAAATAATACATATAAAAAATTCTGGTTTAACTATAAAAATGGTTTCATGACCAGATCTAAAGGTAGATATGGATGAAGAAAGCATGTTGTTCTTGAAGGTTATAAATTAACACCTCACGAACACCGTTCTGTTTAATAAAATAAAAGGAAGTGGGAAAAAGGGTTGGATGATATAATATGCCATTTGCATCATAACATTCCAGTAAATGTATAATACTAGAGTTACAATACCATTTGGATGAGGATGGGTTGGGAGAGATCAAGAAATGAACTTGAACTTGAAAGGAAATTAAAGGAGAAGAGGGAGAGAAATTACCTCTTAAATCTTCCACTTGAGATCCTCCTTAAAGAAGCTAGGCTTGGTATTTTTATGAGACCAGAAGCTCTATAATGTGGGATAGGGTCTAGGGAGGATGTTTGGGAAGAGTTTAGAGAAGGCTTGGAGCTTGATAGGTGTGAGAAAATGAGGGTGGGAAGGGTGGTTTTTATAGTGGAGGGGAGAGGAGTTTCCTTAATATAAAATTCATTAGTTTATTAATTTCCCCTAAGAAAAGGAATAGTGAGTCTTGAATGACCAAGAATAGTAATTTTATCATTTCATCCCGAACCAAGTTGGCTTTCATCAACAGAACATCACACATGACTCTGTAATTAGCTTATTTAGCTTTTTTTTTGTAAATTAAGGTATTTCACTATTCATAAAAAATTCAAGTATTTCAGGAAAATCCCAAAAATTTACCCCAACCATTTTTCAACGTGTATAATCCAAAAAATGATTTCCATTTTTCAGAACTAATTTTATAAATATGATTAATTTAATATTTAATTAAAATCATGGTTTATTACTAAAAAACAGTTTTAAAACATTGATTTACTTATTCTAAAATATAGGTACATCGTACTTTCACTTGAATATTATTTTTATACTATCATAGGTAAAGTTACTATTAATTAGGGTATATCACTATTCATAAGGGTATGTTACAATTCATAAGGGTATTTCACTATTCACCAAAAATTATTTTTGTTTTATTAGACTCCAAAAATCATCTTGAACATAACCATGTATATCAGATTTTTAAAACCCCCAATACAAAAGTGACAAAATTATGTTTAAAGGTCACTTAGCACTTAGTAGTTCATTATTTTGTGTTTTAATGTGATTTTAGGACATATTTATAAGAAGGGAATTTCTATTGAAAAAATTTGGGTCATTACATTCTTCCCCCTTATGAAATTTCACCCTCAAAATTTCACTTTGAACAAATAGAAAAGGGTGTTTCTCCTTCATTGCCTCTTCCAGTTCCCAAATTGCTTCCTAAAAATTATGGTTTCTCCAAAACACTTTGACAAGATGTGTTGTCTTGTTGCGTATAACCTTATCTCTTCGATCAAATATCTTTATCGACTTCTCCTCATAGAAGAGATCATCTTCCAGCTGCACCACCTCTGAGTTTAGTACATGTGAGGGGTCTGGTATGTACTTCCTCATTAGAGATACTTGAAACACATCATGAACTTGAACAATATTCAGTGGAAGTTCAAGACGATTGACCATGACTCCTATGCGGTCAAGGATCTCAAAGGGGCCAATATACCTTGGGCTTAGCTTCCCTTTCTTCCCGAATCGCATGACTCTCTTCCATGGAGATATTCGAAGGAAGACTTTATCTCCAATGTCGAACTCCAAGTCCCTTCGATGGTTGTCAGCATAGCTCTTTTTCCGACTTTGAGCAGCTTTGATGTGTTTCTGGATGACTTGAAACTTATCTGTCATCTCTTGAACAAGATTGGGTCCAAGTAGCTTTCTTTCTCCACCTTCATCCAACAGGTCGGTGTTCTACATCTCTTTCCATACAGTGCTTCATATGGAGCAATCTGAATACTCGAGTAGAAGCTATTGTTGTATGAGAACTCAACCAGTGGGAGATGCTGATCCCATCCACCTTTGAATTCTAGAGAACATTCTCTTAGAATATCTTCAAGCATCTGAATAGTTCTTTCAGACTAGTCCTCAGTTTGAGGGTGATAGGCCGTGCTGAAATTTAACTCAGTACTCAAAGAATGTTGAATAATCCTCCAAAATTTAGATGTGAACCTTGGATCACGGTCAGAGACAATTGAGAGTGGAACACCGTGCAGTCTCACCACTTCCTTCACATATATATTTGAAAGTTGTTTAAGCAAGAGATCCTCTTGAATAGTGATAAAATGGACAGTCTTGGTGAGTCGATCAACCACAACCCACATCACATTATTTTCCTTTGACGTTTTCGGGAGACCCGTGACAAAGTCCATAGTATCATTTTCCCATTTCCACATGGGTATAGGCAATGACTGCATCATACCTTTGGAATTTTTTTGCTCATCTTTAACTTTCTGACATACCAAGCACCTTGATATATATTCCACAATATCCTTCTTCATGTTATCCCACCAGAAGTGTTCTCGGAGATGACGGTACATTTTGGTACTCCCAGGACAGATAGATAATGTTGAGCTATTTGCATTGTCCAATAGCTCCTACTTTATCCCGGGAGATGAAGGCACACAAAGCCGCATTCCAAACTGAATCACACCATCATCATCGATAAGAAACTCCTGCAGCTTCCCTTCCTTTACTGCATTCATCCTCTTTTGTATCTCCACATCATCCCTTTGTGCTTCCTTAATCTTCTCTTGGATGGATGGTTTCAAAATCATTTGGGTAAGGTAGGATGTATCCCCTACCCTTATGATTTCCAAATCCATTGTTTGCATATTCAAGAAGATAGGGTCTTTCTCAATTTGCAGCATGGAAAGAGTAGCAGGGTCTTTTCTGCTTAGAGAATCATTTACCTTATTTGCCTTTCTAGGATGATAGTGAATAGAGAAATCGTAATCCCAGATTAGCTCTAACCATATCATTTGACGAATGTTGAGATCCTTTTGTGTGAATATATAATTTAGGCTCTTGTGGTTGGTGTATATGTCACACTTCTTACCATAAATGTAGTGTCGCTATATTTTCAAGGCAAAAATCACAGCTTCCAGCTCTAGATCATGCGTCGGGTAGTTTTTCTCATGGATATTAAACTGTCGTGAGGCTTAGGCTATCACATTATCATTTTCCTGAGTACGCAACCCAAGCCTTTCTTTGAAGCGTCACTGTATATCACAAAACTTTCTCCACTTTTCAGTAGTGTGAGTACAGGTGCAGTGATCAGCCTTCTCTTTAGATTCTTGAAGCTTCCCTCACATTCTTCCATCCAGACAAACTTTACCCCTTTCATTGTTAGCTTAGTTAGGGGGCTTGAAAATTGTGAAAAGTTTCTCACAAAATGTTGATAGTACCCAGCTAATCCAAGAAAACTATAGATTTATGTGACACTAGAGGGCCTAGGCCATTCCTCAATCACCTTTGTTTTTGAAGGATCCACATAAATTCCCTCACTTGTGATCACATGTCCCAATAATGTGACTTGATTCATCCAAAAGTCACACTTGCTGAACTTGGTGTACAAATTCTCCTTTCTCCATGTCACCAACACAAGTCTTAGATGTTCTTCATATTCCTACTTTCTCTTGAAGTAGATGATAATATTATCAATAAACACTACAAAAAATTTGTTAGGGTAATGTCTAAATACTCTATTCATAAAATCCATGAAGAGTGCAGGGGAATTAGTAAGTCCGAAGGGCATCACCAAAAACTCATAGCACCCATACCTTGTACAGAAGGAAGTCTTCTAAATATCATCCTTCTTCACCTTTACCTGATGATATCCATAATGAAGACCCACCTTTGAGAATTATTTAGCTCCTCTTAACTGGTCGAACAAGTTATCAATACATGGGAGAGTATACTTTTTATTTATGGTGATCTTGTTGAATTCTTGATAATCGATACATAGCCGCATTGTTCCATCCTTCTTCTTCACAAAGAGAACTAATGAACCCCAAGGTGATGCACTAGGGCGTATGAACCCTTTTTCCATATGCTCTTGCAGCTGCTTCTTTAACTTCTCTAGATCTATAGGAGCTATCCTATAGGGACACATCGAGATAGAAGTAGCTCTGGGTATGAGTTCATTTGAGAGCTCAACCTCACTATCCGGTGGAATTCCAGGTAAATCTTCAAAAAATACATCACTGTATTCCCTCACGATGGGCATTTCCTCAAGGTTGGCACTTTCATTCAACTACACCATTTGGGCGAGGTATGCTTCTTCATATGGAATCAACACCCACACCATTGAAGGAATTTTAAAAGGATATTCATGATCTTCCTTGCATTTGTAGAGGAGCATAGGATGGTTTAGAATATGGGAAGATATTTCTTTTTCCCGACAGTTGATATGTGATCTATATAATGAGATCCAATCCATTCCCATTATAGCATCGAATTTAACCAAAAGAAGTATTACAAGATTAGCTGGAAGAATCTTCCCACATACGCCAACAGGACAGGAGTCAAACACATGGATTGCAATGATTGCACCACTTAGTGTTTTTATAGATATCTCTACTTCAAGGTTTCAGGGCTTCAATTCTATAGTCTAGAAAACTTGTAATATATAAAGGAATGCATAGAAACAGAATCAAATAAGACTTTCACCATTCTTGAGTGAATAAAAAGGGTACCTTGTACGACTTCATTATCTTGCTCCACTTCCGCAGTAGTGATGGTATAAGCCTTCCCTTGTTTCTTTGGCTTTGGTGGATACTGACACTGATTACCCTCAAGAACTCGAGGTTTAGTGCACTGGTTTGCATAGTGCCCTAGCTCCCTACAGTTATAGCATTGAACCATTAGTGGTTCTCTCTTTTCATCGGCTACATTCTCCTTCCTTTTCATGTCTTTTCGACACTCTTGAGCATGGTGTCCTTATTTACCACACTTGAAGCATTTCCCCATCCCTTTGAGGCAATTCCCATGGTGCAACTTCCCACATTTTTGGCATGTGGGTCATTGAGTTTTCTTCCCACTTTTGTCATTAGATCCTCTAGCATGAAACTCCATCTTTCGTTTCTTATCCCCATATCCATGGGACCATTCTACAAACACCATCTCCACTTTGAGAGAACATCAAAAAACTTCTTCATAACTCCCAATGTCTCGAATTGCAAGAGCCTTTGGAAGGTTTGGTTTTAATCCACTAAAGAATCTATCAATTTTTCTATTATTTTTGATAAAAAACCCGAAGCATACCTAGAAATCCTTGTGAAATTCACTTCATAGGTTGTGACATATTATCCTTATTTTTGTTTGAGCTCTATAAATTCTCTCTCCATCTTCGTGTGAAGAGTTCTTGGGAAATAATTGTTAAGAAACATTATCTTAAAGTCTTCCTATTCGATCTATTCAATTTCCTCCCTTGGCTTGGTGTTCTTAATCAATTCCATCCATTGATCGGATTCTCCATCTAGATGATAAATAGCTAGGGTCACCTTCTCCATCTCAGAATAGTGAAGTGCAGAAAAGATCTTCTCCATGGAGTTGACCCACTGTTCCACAACCAGTGGATCAGAGGATCCACTAAACATCGGCGGTTGTTGCCGCATAAAACATTTGATAGCCAGTTGCTCCCTCTTTGGTGAAGAAGGATATTCCCCATTATTATGGTTATTATTCATAACCTGAGATAAGTGGGTAATCATCACCATGAAGTTCTGAAATCCACCTCCCAAATCATTGGGGATGTCATTCGGGCAATCGTTGAATTGGCCCTCGCAAGAGTTGTTGGCCTGATTTCTCCTAGTTCCCATCATTTTCTAAAATAGAAATGGTTAGAACAAAACATAAGTCAACAATACATGAATAAAAACATATTTATTTGAAAAATTTATACTAAAATCATAACATATGGGATCCCTATATATATATTCTTGTGTGCATATTTGTACTTAGTCTCATGCTATAGGTTTTCTCTAGGGTTCACTAATCCTAATTCTCAAATTAATTAAACCATTCCTCTGATACCAACTATAGTGACCCAAACTTTCCTTACATTAATATTAAATCATTTAAAAGATAAACAACATAATAGTATTACACATAGAGGATCCAAAGGTTTAGTGTCTTGGGAAAACAAGGACCATACATAATAATTACAACTTCAAGCATAAACATTTATTTAATTTCTTCTTCTCTAGCTTCTTATTGGCACTTGTCCTAACCTTAGTACATATAGCCACCTGAGGATATACATCACTAGGGGTGATCTAGAAGCCCAATAAGAGGATAGATAAGAAAAATATACCACGGTGTGAGCATAATCATAACATGGGAAAAATATCATGAACATGAGAGGAGCATAAATAAAAGACTTGAAATGTGGCAATGTATAAAAATGAAACATCATGTCTTAGTGGTTAACTACCACACATACTTGTGAACCAAGCTAGAATATTGTTCACACATCATTTCACATTTATTCATGAGATTAATCACTTTACCCAATGCATTGGGGTGTGGTATAATTCCAGGCACACCCGTTACATTCAATCATTCATATTGCGCTATATAATTCTGGGCGAACCCGTCACATCATAACATTATCATCAACATGCTTGGCACATGGAACATATATAAAAAGTGAACATAACTAACCCATTTAAAGGAATGAGTTACATCTCATAAGAACACATTCATTAACTTTGGGTTTCCAAAACAAAGAGGGAATA
The DNA here is from genome assembly GCA_963277665.1 of Viscum album. NCBI lineage: Eukaryota > Viridiplantae > Streptophyta > Magnoliopsida > Santalales > Viscaceae > Viscum > Viscum album. The sequence goes on from OY728152.1 coordinate 1,935,261,848, forward strand.
ACATACTTGATACAAGTACCATCAACCATGAATGAGAAGTAAAAGGTGAGTTCTTAAAAGAATAGTTATTTTGGAAAACATTTTGTTTGAAATAAACAATAGTGGAAAACATGTATACCCTAGAAAAGGAAATACAATGATGATAAACTGATCTTTAAGGAGCAACCATATAAAAAATAGAGTGAAAGAGGGAGAATCCGAAGAAAGAAAATTGGGTTCGAGATTTCCACTTACCTTGTATCTGAATGCTTCCTTCTCTTTAATGTACTTTATAATGACATTATATTCATTAATTACAAATACAAAACCTTGTGTACCTTAATACGGTTCATTATGGTTTCATTAAGTGATTTTATGTGCCTTTGGATGAGTTATAGAGTTTAAAAACATTATTCGAGAATGTTTGTTTTTATGGTTTTCTTGAGTGGTTCACTTGTATTCTTAAATTGAAGTTTGGGTAGAACATGGGTAAAATTCCAGAACTGATATTACATGTTATTAATGATATTATAGGATATTGAATGATCTTATAATGAATCATATTATATCCATGTGGATGAATCATTAGATAAGAATTAAATGATGATTGTTTGGGTTAATTTGAAAGATTTTTTGATCATAATGAACTTGTTTTAATTTATCACTTAATAATATTTCCATAAGTTATTTCCATAACATTAAATAGGAAATAATACATATAACAAATTCTGTTTCAACCATAAAAATGGTTTCATGACCAGATCTGAAGGTAGAAATGGATGAAGAAAGCATGTCATTCTTGAAGGTTATAAATTAACTCCTCACAGATAGTGTTCTCTTTAATAAAATAAAAAGAAGAGGTAAAGGGGGTTGGATGATATAATATGTAATGACCCGCATTTTGAAATGGACTAAAACCTGATGGAATTTGAACTTTTTTGATTACTGAACGGGTTGTTTTTAATACCGAGCTTCAGAACGGAATTCCGAGAGTTGAAACATTTTGTTGTTTTGGTTTTTAGCTTGGGAAAAGGCCCGAGGACTTTCCCTAGTGTCTCGACAGGTCTCAGGAGCATTGTTCCTAAGAGAGAGGATGGTTTTTAAAAGTCAGTGGAAGGCGCACGGGCTGCGCATGGCATGAACAAACCATGCGGCCCATTGTAGGCAAACCGTGCAGCCTTATTTGAAGAGGCAGTGGCTTGCGCATGGGTTGCGCACGGTTTCTCAAACTGTGTGCCTAGCCCGTGAGAGGGATCTCTCTTAGGCAGAGGTTGCCACACAGTTTGCAAAAGTTTTGGAAAACCATGTGGATCAAACCGTTTGGGCCGGTCTGTTTAAATAATTTGATTAATTTTAAAATAAAATAAAAGAAAAACTTAAAAACAAATCCCTCCCTCACTTCCTCTCTCCCCAGAACCGCACGCAGCACCCAGGGAGCTCCCCCTTTGAGCCACGTGACACCCTCCTCCCTCCTCCGTTTTCTTTGGATTTTCTCTTGGTTTCTTCTACGATCCTCCGTGGTAAGTTCACTCCTTCCCTCTCTTCTTGTTTTCTGAACAGATTTTGGCCTATCCGTCGACCAGCGAGATTCGGCCAAACCCTAGGTATTGGGGGTTTCTTGATTCTTGTTTTTCCTTTATTCTATGGTTGTGCCAAGGATGTCTTGGGACCCTTGGGTACAAGTTTGGGCATCCGTCGCCGAAGGTGAGGTAGATATGGTCGGTTTTGGTTACCAGCTTTGGTTTCAGGTAAGGGTTTTACCCGTGGCTTATTTTAGAAACTTCTAATCTAATGCCTTAGTTGTTATGAAGGGTCCTGGTATTTTTGCATAGTTTATTGTCGGGTTCGGGTTGGTTTATCTTTTCCGGAGCTTAGGCGACTCTTAGTTAGAAAGTGCAAAGAGCCGGAGTGGACGGATGGATCCACCTAGAGGTAGGGTCCCTCTCCTTGCCCTTTAATTTAAAGTAAAGTAGTAAAGAGTTATTTCTAAATGGTAATAGTATTTTAATTCTCCAAGTTAGTCTTGAATAAAAGCTTCTGTGAAAATAGTTTGAGTTGCAGGAATAAGATAAAAATGGTTTTCTGCTAACTAAACTCACAATTTAATAATAAAACCCCTCAATTAGAGGTGCACTGTCTTCAAGATAAAAAGTACTGATAGGTTTTTTATGCTTGCTTGATGGATTATTGTGGCACCTCTTTGATGATTTGTATGTGAACTTTCATTGTTGAGACAAAGGGAAGGAAATGGCTGTGATACTTGTGTTTGGGTCAATTTTCCATGTTTAGGAAAATTGAGTAAGATGATAACCATAATGGGATGAATTAAGACTAAATGACTTGTTACCTCTAGAAGGTACCAAAGGGTTAAAGAATGATAAAGGTATCCTTTGAGAGGGAATGGTGAAACTAGGAAGGAACATACTTGGGTGGTACGACCACGCCTTGGGATAATGTAATGATCACGACTTGTGTTAGTAAAATGAATATGTGAGTATCTTGATTTAGATACTTAATATGGGTTTCCTTAATTATGAATGTGAATGTGTTCGCTTATGTGTATGTGATATGATTATTTGAATGCTTATGAGGTAATTCCATAAGCAGTATACTATAGACATGTTTGTATTGTCAGTGCGCACATGCTTATGCCACATAATGAATGATAATAAAGGTGAGTGCATGCTGAGGCAACCTAGTGATAAATATGTGGTTGGAAGGGAGGCGGTTATACCCCATGCCAGTGTGACAGTACATGTCTGTAAGGGAGGAATTCTTACCCCTTTCCAGTTGACTTCTGTTGATGATTACATGTCTAGAAGGGAGGCATTCTTACCCCTTTCCAGTTGACTTCTGTTGATGATTACATATCTAGAAGGGAGGCATTCTTAACCCTTGCCAGTTGACTTCTATTGATGATTACATGACTGGAAGGGAGGCATTATTACCCCTTTCTAGTTGAATTATGTTGATAATTACATGTCTGGATGGGAGGCATTTATACCCCATGCCACTATTATGAATGTGACAGATGGGAAGCAGTTGTACCCCATACCGGTTGAATGAATGTGATGGAAGGGAGACATTCTTACCCCTTGCCAGTTGACTCATAGGGATGAGAGGAATTATTACCTCATGCCTGCTAATCACAATTAATAGGTGGGAGAAATTCTTACCCCATGCCACCAATGATCTAAATGCTTTTATATATGTATTTGGTGACATGATCAGGTTACTTTACAGACAACGAGCCGAAGCTGGTATAACCGTCAGGTGTCCCTTAGGAACCTGGACGAGTATTATTTACTTATGTAATTTTGTTTACTTATTTCTCCATACCTGCTCACTATTTGATTATTATACACTGTCTGGATTGGGTTAGACACTGGTGGTGCCGACCAAGTGAGATTTATATCTCACACCCTACTCGGGCCGCCGTTGCACTGGGGTACCTGAGTAGACCTTCTTGCTTGCAGGACCTAGGTTGTGTGATGTTCTGTTTGTACCTAATGAGTTAGCAGCAAAAGACCAAGCGGGATCTTGGGATGCTCAGGGGATTGTCATCGGGCTTTTCCATCTTTTATTTTTGTATTGTTTATAAAGCATGATGTAATGTTTCTTGCTTACATAACTGTATCATCATCTGTACATGCATGCATTGTAAATTGGTGTTGCCACCTTTTATAAAATGGTTATTACCTGTATTTTGATTCTTCCTTTCAATTGTTTACTGCTTACGCTATTTAATATTATTTACTTTGATAATACTGCTGTGTTACTCTGATATGAGGGTATAGTCTCCCTGCTATCACCTCCTGAGACCCTCGCTGCTAGTCGGTAGCCTCTGGCGTACGGGGAGATGCGCTTGAGGCCATGTGACCTACCAGTCTGGTCACCAGTTCGATGGTAATACGGGTCAGGACGTTACAAAGTGGTATCAGAGGTGTTTCTTTTCTTTTTTCCTTACAATTTTGGGTTGGTAGACAGGAGATTAGGAAAGTGTTGGGTCTTGGCTTATAGCCATTCTTGGGACTGATCACCCCACGTACGGGAAATGACCAAGTGGCCAGGGCTGGGAATTTTTGTTCTTGTTGTTTGCTATTACATTGGATATGGTTTCACCTTGAGTGATTGTTATATTTCTGCCACATATGGTTTATGAAATTCCTAGAATTTTAGCCTTGGACTGATATGGAAATAAAGCTGCATTGCATGCAGCATATTAGGCACATAGGAATTAACATGGAATGCATGTACCATGCCATGTAGTTGCATCCTAGATTTCCTATATAATATGCTTAAGTGATTATATGCCATGCTTATGTGTTATAACAAGTTTTTGTGATATAACATGTTTTGTGTTTACTGCTTATTATGGCATGTATTACTTTGGCTGTACCTGGGTTGTGAATGAACAGGAACCAATTTTCGATTGTAAGGTGTATGGGTGCCTTACAATTGGGAAGGGGTAACCCATATATTAAAACCATTCTGAGCATGATATAAATACGTTTGTAGGGCTATTGATAAAAATGTACAGCTGTGGAAATTAAAATGCTAAAGTAAATTGGTTTTGATTAAAAAGGGGAGCCAAATTCCAATTTATAAGGTGTATGGGCGCTTTATAGGTTGGTAGGTGGCCACCCATATACGTGGGCCGTTGTATGTGAGCATGTTAAATTCTGGGTTGGAATCTGGTTTTGATAAAAAGGGGAGTCAATTTTCAATCCATGAAGTGTATGGGTGCTTCATGAATTGGGAAATGTCAACTCGTATTAAATGTAAAGGCTTACTGTATTGTGAAATGATTAAATGGAAAATGTTGCCAAATTTCAGAATTAAAAGGTTTTGGCTAACTGTTAAATGTGCAACTGGACCCGAGTAGGTTAGTTGAAAAGTGTTGTATGAGATAACCCAGTTTGGGGTGTTTGAGAAAAATTGATAATTTTCTTTGGGGTTGCTTCTTGAAGAACCCGAGATGGATTGAATGAGACTCTTGTAGGTCTCCCTTTTGTTTATATGGTTATGTTTTTCTCTTTTGATTGATGAATATGGGATGTCTATGAATGTTTAAATGTTTTGAAAAGGAAGTTTTTGTAAAACTTGCCTGTTTGATTGATGTGTTGATGAAACTTTTAAATGGTTAAAGATTAATGTAATTTAATAAAAAGGTCTTGGAAATGGAACTCTTAGTGGTGTGTTGAGACCCTCGTGTATAATTCATACTTCTCTTTGAGTTTCCTAGAATGGAAGCGTGATGTCACGACCCGACCCAACGAGGCTCGAGCCGTGACTCCCCAAGCCCACCTCCAATAGGCCAGGGGCTGGCGACCAGCGCCGAGTAGGCTATCACACACATGGGAGGCATTAGCCTAAGGTACCTGTACACACGCACCCACAAACACCTCCATGCAACAATGCAGAGATATAGAAACTAAAAAGTAAAAGCATGCATACACTATCCCAAACCAAAGTACAATAGAAGTACAGAAGGGAAAATCATGGCCCACCAAAAGAAAACTACAAGCGCGTCCAACCTGCTCTTACGAGGGGAACGCTTCCACAAACACCCACCGGAAAGCTCCCTCGGCACAGCTCCGGTAAACACCTCGGTCAACTCGCTCACTAAGATCGGCCTGCTCCGGGTCCTCCTGGGACTCCGTCGAAAGGCCTGTGGTCTGCACAAGACACAAACATGTGCGGGCAAAGCCCGTGCAGGGGTGAGTATAAACATACTCAGTAGGCACCCCAAAAACCCAAAACCAAAGGAAGCAACTGAAAGGCAACAGTCTGTTCAACCCAGCTAGAGGGAACCCATACGAGAGAGAAACTCCATCTCGTGACCATCCTTGGCTAAACACGACTAGTCAGCTTAGCTCAGGTGTATGCCCATACATACACCTTGAACAAACCATATATACTCAGCTCACGCCACAAGCCACAAGAGGTACCGACCTCATCACCAGCAACTGTCCCAACAAGGAGAGTACACCCCATGATCACTGTCATACCAGATGACACTCATCCGAGAGATACACTCCATCAGGTCCCAAACAAACATCTCAGACGCTCACCCGAGAGATCACGCTCGTCAGATAACATCAGTGAGGAAACATCGCTGAAACAACATAACCACCGAACTCCTTGGATAGGGGATCGCCGCTAGGGTCCGCTAGGGGATACCAAGACCCACTCCGGTATACGTAGCTCACAGATAGGGGATCACTCCCAGGATTCGCTGGGGGATACCACGACCCAATCTGGTATATGTAGATCTCACAGATAGGGGATCACACCCAGGATCCGCTGGGGGATACCACAACCCGATCTGGCGCTCGACAGAAGCTCAACACTCAGATAGAGGATCATCGTCCATATAAAGATGGTCACGACGATACCGGAACCCTATCTGGTATAACTCGCGATGTAGGGGATCGAACCGACGATGGTGAAACCCTACCGAAACCACGCGCTGAGTAGGGGATCGCATAACCAACGATACCGCAACCCTACCGACACCAAGCACTGAGTAGGGGATCGTATAACCAACGATACCGCAAACCTACTATAAACATCATGCTGAGTAGGGGATCGTAAACCCGACGATGCCACAACCCTACTGTGCATGACCCACTGCGTAGGGGGTCATATTCCTGATGATGCCACAAACCCTACAGGGTTAACCTGCTAGATAGGGGATCACCGCCCGTAAATAAGCGGTCACAGCGATACCAAGAACCCGATCTAGGGTAAAGATACTAGAGGATCCACTCCGGACCCACCGGAGGGATACCACAACTCTAACAGTTTAAACATCCCATCGAGAGGATCAAAAACCCATATGAAGGTTGTGATACCACACGAACCCTCGTAGGAACGAACCAAGGGAGAACCCTCAACCACTACTGGTCCAAACATCGCTAACCCGAGAGACCCGCCACAACGCCACACTGCGCACCTCCTAGGCCAAAACCGAGGCCACCATCACGTTCCACGTGAAAAAAAACACAGGATAGACTATTTACTCGCCCGAAACGGGGCACCGGTGAAAAAGGCACTATTCACCATAGCTAGCTCGTGCATGGCCCACACAATGATCCCGAAACCCATCGAGCGGATCACACCACGTCGATCTCCTCGGAAAAACAAGCAGAATTGACTACTCGCTCGTCCAAAACGGACACCCGGTGAAAAAGGTACTATTCAACGAAGGCCAGCTCAGGTGGGGCCCACACCTGGATTCCGAAACTCATCGAACGGATCACACCACTGCGATCCTCTTAGAAAAACACACAGGATCAACTATTTATCCGCCAAAATCAGACTCCTGGTGCAAAAGCTGCGTTTCTCTGCAAATGCCAAAACCCGGCCTCGTGGGGCCCGCACCCCGTTCTCAGTCCCAACACCCGGAAACCATCTCAAAAAGTCCGTCGTACCATCAGGGTCTCAATGCCACTGACGACACGTCAATCGGACGCTCCGGATAGAAGTTACAACAGCCCGAAGTCGTAAAATAATAAAATAATATTATTTTATACGACGTTTCTAACTCCCGGGACATGATCCCGAACCATAAAATTCTCAAAGTGATTTCAAAAGGTCCGTCTCAACGCAAGGAACATGTTGCCGCAAACGTCTTGCAAATCGGAGTTTCAGTTTGCGAGTTACGGGGGTTTTAAGAACCCCCGGAAAATCCTGGTCGGACCACCGCCAGTCTCGCCGGAAACCACCGCGCCGCCGCCGGATTCCGCCGCGCCGCCGCCGCCGTCGCCGGAAACTGCCGCGCCGCTGCCTCGCCGCCGCCCTGCCTCGCCGGATTCCGCCATGGCCGCCACCGGAATCCGGAATTTCCGCCGGAAAACTTCCGAGGACCCCCGGGAGCACCCCGGTGCTCCAAAATCAGATCTGAAACAAGTTTCAGAAACCTCGGGACCCAAACTATACAACCCTTATAACGATTTGAAGAAAAACAACAAATTAACGGGTTCCGGGATTTCAAAACTCAAACTGCCTACCTGTTGGCGGATCGCCGAAGCTTCGGGTGCAGAACGACGCCGGCGACGCCCTGAAGCTAGATCCGCTGACGAACGGCGCAGAAAACGGACGATTCGGGCTCGGTTTGGCGACGAAATGGAGGTCGGGAGGGGGTGTCGTTCCGCTGCATAGGAGATAGGGGGGGGAGATGAAATGTTTTTTTTATATATAACATAACACATTTCACTCCCCACCAACTCGCACCCGTCTCGGCTCCCAATGCAGACCAAGGTAAGGTCACCCCTAGGGTAAACGCGCTGTTCCGAACGCAACAGTGGACTCATATTTGCGATCCGACACTCCGTTCAGAAGTTATTCGAGCCGACACCCGCCCACTAACTTCGCCACTTATTTATGAAAACGCCCCTGGTGGCGTTTCTCACCGCAGGCCCGAGCCCGCAAAGTTTACACCCCGCCTAGGGTAAACGACACATTCTGGACGCAACCGTGCCCTCAGATTCCAGTTCTGAGCTACCGTTTAAGAGATATCACACCCTCGCCACGTGAATAGTATAAAAAACTTAATATTTTTTATAAAATTAATTCCGGGCACACCGGGCCACGGAATCGCACGCCGTCTTCGCCCCTAGCTCTGGAATTATTCCTAGAAATATTCCAAAGTCTGATAGGGCCAAAAACCGGAGTCGCTACACGTGAGGACTTTCCGTTGGAGCTCTTTCCTTTAGTAATGGTTAGATCATCGATTTTTGAACCGAGTGACTTTGTTTCGCGTGACCCAGTGTTAGGGTCGGTGCTTGATCTTCGGAAGGGGTTATCCCGTGGTAGGTAGCACCCTTAGAGTTTTAATGCTTTGCTTGTACCATGATATTTTTGACGTGAGGTTTTGTTCTGGTGCTCTCTTCCCTCGTATGAATTTCAGTTTCGTTAACACCTTTGTTCAGACGAGTGGTTGTTGAGTTTTTGTTTGTCGTTTTGATCTCAGGTCATCTCCTTAGTAGAGTGGCCCGACGTTAATGAATCGGTTTCGTCCCAAGGCTCGGGGTGAGGTTTTCTAATGACTCGTGTGTTTTGACACGCCGATATCAGTGGTTTGGTCCTCTTGTATGCTTTGACATACATGAGCAACACACATATGGTTAAGGATGTTTTGATCTAGCATGCTGTTGAGTGGTTAATCTTCTTTCCCTTTGACGACTATCACACTCCTAAGGTGGGGAGCGTGTCACGTCGAATCCGGTAAAAAAGTCCTTCCAAGTGGAAGGGACACTTCTTAAAAGGGCTTATTAGAATGGTTGATCATATTTGAATGCCTGTGAGGCATGCGAGTTTAAAAAGTGTGGATGTGTTGGTAGGTGAAGCCGAGTTCCTTCCTTGAGGTCGACCAGTTGACGTTCGACTATTCTTCCTTCCAGTAGTCTGGTATGTTTAACTAGAATCCATTCAATCCTCTTAGTGTATTCTATTTAGCGACAAGCATGTCCCCTATCTTGTCCTCATTCTAGATGCACTAAGAGAGCATCAGTCTTATCCGTGCTAATGCTTTTAAGCTGTTGGGCTTGATCAGATGGTTCTCTTTCAGCGTTGCACATGGGATGCATGGATTCTTGAATGTTTTTATCTTAGAAACGTCATTGGAAGTCGAGTGTAGGCTTCGGTGAATGTGTTTGTGCTAAACGTAAGGTGCCTTGGAGAAGGGCATTGTGATTCTGTTTGAAATACGTCAGCCGTTTAGGCCGAGTGTTATTGTAAATATTCAGCTGGAGATGGCGTGACTCGGGGTTCTTGTTTAATGTCTGAGGTCGGTGACATACTGTTCTCTGGCATGTCGTTAGGTAGAGGTGAGTGCGGTTTGTGTCGGCTGGTGCCTAATATGAACAACCGGCTCGACTTGGGCCTTGAGGTCGATGGGGAATCGACCGTTTGATCTATTTCAAATCATGATAGGAGCGTCGTGGGAATGCTTGGGGTGTGCTTTGATAGTTAATTCCAACGGTGGTCTGAACCGTAGTTTGGAGTTGGTTGCCTAACATTAAAAATCTATGGTGGGAAGTACCTGTGGCTGGATACTTGGAGAGACAACAACAGGTTCATGTCTCTGGGTAGATGGGATCGGGAAGAGCCGTCTTGGTGTTTCATTTGGGAAATGAGTGTTGGCTCGAGTTTTGGTGGCTTAAGCGTCGTAGGGTTTATGGATTCTTAAGGGTGTGTTGGATGTTTGTGAACGCAATGTGATCGTTTGAATGAAGCTTCATGACCGTTGTTTGTTGGGTAATGTGTATGTTGTTCTCGAAGGATTCTCGGGGTTGAGAAGTTCTAAGGTGGTAAGGTTGTAATGACCCGCATTTTGAACCAGACTAAAACCCGAAGGAATTTGAACTTTTTTGATTACTGAACGGGCTGTTTTTAATACCGTGATTCAGAATGAAATTACGAGAGTGGAAACATTTTTTTGTTTTGGTTTTGTGCTTGGGCGAAGGCCCGAGGAGTTTCCCTACTGTCTCGACAGGTCTCGGGAGCTTCGGTCCCGAGAGAGAGGTTGGTTTTTAAAAGGAAGAGGAAGGCACACGAGCTATGCACGATTTTACCAAACCATGCGGCCCATTGCAGGCAAACCATATGGCCTTATTTGAAGAGGCAGTGACTTGTGCACGGGTTTCGCACGGTTTCCCAAACCATGCGCCTAGCCCCTGTGAGGGATCTCTCTTAGGCAGAGGGTGTCACACGATTTGCGCATGGTTTGGAAAATAGTGTGGATCAAACTGTGCAAGCCGGTTTGTTTAAAGAATTTGATTAATTTTAATATAAAATAAAATAAAAAGTTAAAAACAAATCCCTCCCACACTTCCTCTCTCTCCAGAACTGCACACAGCACCCAGGGAGCACCCCCTTTGATCCGCACGACGCCCTCCTCCTGCAGCCTCCTCCCTCCCCCATTTTCTTCGGATTTTCTCTTGGTTTCTTCTCTGATCCTCCGTGGTAAGTTCCCTCCTTCCCTCTACTCTTGTTTTCCAGCCGGATTTTGGCCTATCCATTGACCCGCTGGATTTGTCCGAACCCTAGGTATTGGGGGTTTCTTGATTCTTATTTTTCCTTCATTCTAGGGTTGTGCCAAGGTTGTCTTGGGACACTTGGGTTCGAGTTTGGGCATCCGTCGCCGAAGGCGAGGCAGATATGGGCGATTTTGGTTTCCGTCTTTGGTTCATGGTAAGGGTTTTACCCGTGGATAGTTTTTGTAGCTTCTAATCTAATGTCTTAGTTGTTCTAAAGGGTCCTGGTATGTTTTTCTTAGTGTGTTGGTGGGTTCGGGTTAGTTTCACTTTTCCGGATCTTAGTCGGCTCTTAGTTAGAAATCTCAAAGAGCCAGAGTGGATGGATGGATTCACCTGGAGGTAGGGTCCCTCTCCTTTCCCTTTAATTTAAAGTAAAGTAATAAAGAGTTATTTCTACACGGTCTTAGTATTTGAATTCTGCAGTTAGTCTTGAATAAATGCTTCTGTGAAAACAGTGTGAGTTGCAGGAATAAGATAAAAATGGTTGCTTGCTAACTAAACTCACGATTTAATAATAGAACCCCTCAATCAGAGGTGCACTGTCTTCAAGATAAAAAGTAGTGATAGACTTTTTATTCTTGCCTGCTGGATTGTTGTGGTGCCTCTTTGATACTTTGTATGTGATCTTTCTTTGTTGATATAGTGGGAATGAAATGGCTGTGATACTTGTATTTGGGTCAATTTTCCCTATTTAGGAAAATTGAGTAAGATGATAACCATAGTGGGATGACTTAAGACTAAATGACTTGTTACCTCTAGAAGGTATCAAAGGGTTAAAGAATGATAAATGTATCCTTTGAGAGGGAATCATGAAACTAGGAAGGAACATACTAGGGTGGCACGACCACGCCTTGGTATAACGTAATTTGCATGGCTTGTGTTAGTAAAATGAATATGTGAATATCTTGATTTAGATACTTAAGATGGGTTGCCTTAAGTATGAACATGAATGTGTTTGATTATGTGTATGTGGTATGATTCTTTGAATGCTTATGAGGTAATTCCATAAGCAGTATACTATAGACAAGTTTTTATTGTGAGTGCGCACATGCTGATGCCACATAATGAATGATAATAAAGGTGAGTGCATGCTGAGGCCACCTAGTGACAAATACATGGTTGTATGGGAGGCAGTTATAACCCATGCCAGTGTGACAGTACATGTCTAGAAGGGAGGCATTCATACCCCTTTCCAGTTGACTTCTGTTGATGATTAAATGTCTGGAATGGAGGCATTCATACCCCTTTCCAGTTGACTTCTGTTGATGATTTCCTGTCTGGAAGGGAGGCATTATTACCCCTTTCCAGTTGACTTCTGTTGATTATTACATGTCTAGAAGGGAGGCATTATTACCCCTTTCCAGTTGACTTCTGTTGATAGTTACATGTCTGGATGGGAGGTAGTTATACCTCATGCCAGTATTATGAATGTGACATATGGGAAGCAGTTTTACCCCATACCGGTTGAATGAATGTGATGGAAGGGAGGCATTCTTACCCCTTGCCAGTTGACTCATAGGGATGAGAGGAATTCTAACCTCGTGCCCAGTAATCACGATTAATGGGTGGGAGGAATTTTTACCCCATGCCACCTATGATCTAAATTCTTTTATATATGTATATGGTGACATGATCATGTTACTTTACCGGCAACGAGCTGAAGATGGTATAACCGTTAGGTGTCCCTTGGGAACCTGGACGGGTGTTATTTACTTATGTAATTATGTTTACTTATTTCTCCATATCTGCTCACTGTTTTTATTATTATACAATGTCTGGATTGGGTTAGACACCAGTGGTGCCGACCTACTGAGATTTATATCTCACACCCTACTCGGGATGCCATTTCATTGGGGTACCCGAGTAGACCTTCTTGTTTGCAAAACCTTGGATGTGTGTTGTGCTGTTTGTACCTGAGGAGTTTGGAGAAAAGGACCAAGCGGGAGCTTGGGATGCTCAGGGGATTTCTATTGGGATTTGTTGTCTTTTCTTTTTTTATTGTTTGTAAATAATGCTGTAATGTTTCCTACTTACATAACTGTATCATCTTCTGTACATGCATGCATTGTAAACTAGCATTTCCACCTTTTATAAAATGGTTATTACCTGTCTTTTAGTTCTACCTTTCAATTGTTTAGTGCTTACACTATTGAATATTATTTACTCTGATAATACCGCTATGTTACTCTGATATGAGGGTATATTCTCCCCGATATCACCTCCCGATACCCTCGCTGCTAGTCGGCAGCCTCTGGCGTACGAGGAGATGTGCTTGAGGCCATGTGACCTACCGGTCTGGTCACCGGTTCGATGGTAATCCGGGCCGAGACATTACATAATATCCCATTTTCATCATAACATTCCAGTACATATATAATACTGTAGTTACAATACCATTTGGATGAAGATAGTTTGGGAGATATGAAGAAATGAACTTGAACTTCAAAGGAAATTAAAGGAGAAGAGGGAGAGAAATTACCTCTTAAATCTTCCAATTGAGATCCTCCCCAAGGAAGCTAATCTTGGTATTTTGATGAGACCAGTAGCTCTTGAACGTGGGAGAGGGGATAGAGAGGATTTTTGGGAAGAGTTTAGAAATGGATTTGAGCTTGATAGGTGTGAGGAAATGATGGTGTGAAGAGTGGTTTTTATAGTGGAGGGGAGAGGGGTTTCCATAATATAGAATTCATTAGTTTATTAATTTCCCCTAAGAAAAGGAATAGTGATTCTTGAATGACCAAGAATAGTAATTTTATCATGTGATCCTAAACCAAGTGGGCTTACATCAGTAGAAAATCACACATGACTCTATAATTAGCTTATTTAGCTTATTTTTGTAAATTACGGTATTTCAGTATTCATCTAAAATTCAAGTATTTCAGAAAAATCCCAAAAATTTACCCCAACCATTTTTCGACATGTAGAATCTAAAAATGAAGTCCATTTTTAAAAAATAATTTTATAAATATGATTAATTTAATATTTAATTAAAATCATGGTTTATTACTAAAAAACAGTTTTAAAACTTTCATTTATTTATTCTAAAATATAGGTACATCATAATTTCACTCGAATATTATTTTTATACTATCATAGGTAAGATTACTATTAATTAGGTGATATCACTATTCATAAGGGTATCTTACTATTCATAAGGGTAGGTTACTATTCACCAAAACATAGTTTTGTTTTATTAGACTCCAAAAATCATCTTGAACACAACCGTGTATATCAAATTTTCAAAATTCCCAAAACAGAAGTGACAAACTTATGTTTAAAGGTCACATAGCACTTAGTTGTTCATTAGGTTGTGTTTTAATGTGATTTTAGGACATATTTATAAGAAGATAATTTCTATTGAAAAACTTTGGGTCATTACATATTAAATATTTATTACTCACAAAAATACCAACACTTAATAATTAATTTGTAAAATATTCACTTACTTGTACTATTATATCACACTTTAATTTATATGGGGCCTGAATTTTATTTATACATTCATGAGTGAAGATAGTATTATTTTAACCAGTTTACTATTCGGAAGGGTTATATTACTATTTATAAGGGTACATTACTATTCCAAAGGGTGAAGATATTTTTCTCTAAAAAATGTAAATTGATCCTATCGAACTCTAAATATCTTACTAATCGCACCTGTGTATGTCCATTTTTTGAAATTAAAAACACAAAATCCAAAAAATTATGTTTAATGGATAGTTAATAACTATCTCCTATAAATAACAAAGTGTTGTTTTGTAGAGACACAATGTTTCATGAATTTCATTCAATATTAACTTTATTTTTAAATCCATGGGGTGTTATAATGAATATAGAATTTATTGAATTCAGGATAGCTACATTATTATTAGGATTTTCAATCAAAAAATGTTCTCTAAAGGATAAAAAATATTTCAATAGAGCTAAATATTTAAAGGTTTTGGATTATTCATGGATGGATTGTGTAATATATAAATAGTTATCTAATGGTTTTCTCATAGAGTCAAAAAAATATGTGAATAGTGATTTATGTAAACTTCATGATGAGTTATACGTCATGAAAATTGATGATTATCATGTATTTAATAAAAAATGGTCTCCCCAAAATGATTTGTGAGTGTGCCAATGTTCTATCCTGCTCCATGATGTGCACATAGAATTTAGTAGAAAATAGAAGACTGTGGACATTTACAAGGACATCTTCCAAAACTCATGTTGAAGTTACAGTAGATTAGGTATCATGTTGTTACCCTAATCATGAAAGATTTAAATATTATATAAGAAATGATGTAAACATATATTGGGGAGTAAAATTTATAGAATAACTAAGATCATATAAATAATAATTAAAGTCACAAAACCAATGGTCCAGTGAATAGAAAATATCTGTGGATCTTGAAATTTGGTTGGTAATTGATGAGTGATTGGGGTTGAGACACTTCTTTCTATGTTGATCATTTAATATATTTGAAGATTCCCATTTCTGGTGTCAATTTCATTGATATATTTAGAAAATTATGATATTTTTGTAAGAGGTTTAATAAGGGAATATGAATTTTGTTTTTTAGTGTTTTTAGAATTTTATAAAGTGCTTCTCCCTAAATATTCTATGATTTTATCATTCCTAATGGGAGTGGAAGTGTTAAATAAATCATCTCCCTTTGATGTTTCTGAAATATTTTTTTTCTCATTTCATTATTCATTATCCCATTTTATCTTCATCTTCCTTTGTTTATTACACTAATTTTGATATATGTATAGTTTCTTCAGAAACTCATTCCTCTAGGTTTTTATTAACACCCACTTTAGCCTATTTTTCATGGCATGGTTATTCTTTTTTAGGTTCAGCCTTTTCAAATAATTCTTATTAATTTCTTGGAAAATATTTCTCCGAATCATGTGTTTTAAAGGGATTACTTTTTTTCCTTTTCTATTGGTTATGATGTTTACAATATCATTATGGTTAGGGATTTTTTGGTATGGAAACTTGCTTATGTTTTCAGGGATATGGTTAACATGACTGTTGATCACAATTTTATCTATCCTTCTTCATTCCAAAGCTTTTAAACTTTAGTTCCTTATAATTGTCTTTATATAAGGGGTAGAAAACTACTGCAATGCAACTTATATGGTCACTTTTACTAAATTGTGGACATTTTCACATGGATTGATCAAAGGACTACTTGTATGAATATTGAAATTATGGTGGGTTTTGGTAATCTTGTTTAATCTTTTGTGCCCATACCAATGTGTTTTCACTGAGAATGAGAGGGGTGAATTAGTGATCCCATTTTCATTTTACAAATTGTTTTTTTTCAATTTCAACCTCTATGACTAGTTAAAGCATCAATCCACTCTACTTTTCCCCTCATCCTTACCTTGAATGGTACTAAAAATCAAAGTCATAAAAAAAGGATTCACAAGGTATAGTAAAAATAAATTCTCCCTCTCATAATGAATATTCCCCCAACAAAGATTCCATATTATATGATAATGTGATTATAAATTGTAATTTTTCTTACCCACAATTAAAAAATAGTTAACCCACATATCAAATCCACCATTAACAATTGGTTATACCCCCAAACTACACATTATTATTCAATTATTAGTAATACCCACAATCAAAAATATTCATACAACCATTTATGCCTATAAATATATCTTTTATCTTTAGATGTATCAATCCACTATAGAATGGACTTTTAATTATCCTTTTACATGAGGTTTTTGGATCACACTTTATATACTAAAACTCAAGAATTATTATAAATATTATAGTATTTCTCAAATATCTATAATCAACTATATTTGATTATTTGGATTAGTGTAATAATTATCAGATAATTCTTCATTATAAAAATGAATTTTATAGCTAACTAATGTGTGAAAGTGGTGTACACAATTTCATAAATTTATTACATAGGAATAGTAATTTCTCAATCTCATTGAATCTTCCTTCAATAATTTGCAACCCCATTTCAATAACTACACTTCATGCATGGAAATTTGAATGGATTCTCATGTAAAAACCCTTTCACATATAATGTTATTTTCTTTGTTATTTTATGTGACATTTATTATTTATTCTCATTCTACACATATCATGTGATTATTCACTTGTGCATGCATACAAGAATGACCTTATATGTGAAACCCTCTTTCTTCAATGGACACACCTGGATAGATGCGAGGGTAATTATGCCTCATGTGTTTAGGAATATTCAACTCATGAAGCCTACTTCCTCAATGATTTACAAAATTAGTGTTATAAAATATCTTTATTCAAGTGTAGCGTGATATCTCCTATCCCCAAATTTCACACATACCACAAAAATTATTCATATATTATTAGCTATGAAGAAACAAATAAGTATAATACCTTAGTGAGTTCATTCAAGATAGAAGAATGACATCTGACGGTATCATGCACATTTGAATGAATTCATGGAAAAATTTATTCATGAATATATTTGAGTTTTTTTTAAAAAAATTGAATACTCATAGGATTTTACTCTTCCTTAAGAACAAAGTGGATCATGATAACTAATCATGAAATATTGTTCCTGGTGCATATTTTTTCTTCTAAAAACTATGTTCTATCAATATCTCTAATAAAATCCATGACTGAGTTTCTTCTACTTCAATAGGTGATGACCACTACCTCGTTTCACTACCTTGTATATTTATTTCCAACCATGTTGAAAATCCACGTTTTCTTCCTTGTAATATCTTTTATAAACACCAAGTAGTTTGGTTTTATTTAAAAATAGTAATACTAAAAAACAAGGTGTTTTTCTTACATGAGTTTTTATCATGTAGAAGCAATATGGATCACATACTTATCTTTATTATAAAGATCGAATTCATCCTTTCATTTTAGCTTCTCTAAAAGTTGATTAAAACTTTTTTTATTCGAAAGTATCTCATTAGTTGAACATCCACTTACATGCAATAAAAGATTTCATGTATGATGGTTTGTGGACACATCTCTTAAAAATATCAATCTACATATTACCATATAGAGATATGTTTCAATGACAAATTTGAATGTATTGATTAATATGACATAAAAAACTCTTTAACATCGAGAGGAATAAGACAAATGATTAGGATATTCAAACGACTTAGATCACCCACATTATAAAGCACTCATTTTATCTATAAAATATAAATTAAGATGAACAATTTTGCATTGGGATTATCCCAAAATGAAAATATTGTAACTCAGGATAGACGAAGTTAATAAAAAGGAATAAAAGGATTTGGAACCACATACCGCTTCACACATGGGAGCCTTTGGACACCTACATTGCTAGCCAAACTGGCCCATCTGCATTACCATTTTCTAGGGCGTATACCCTTGATGGTCTGCACTCTACCCACTGACACCTGCCACTCCTAAGGCCATCCAAGTTTTCCTCTTCCATGTGGTTGACCCATTGGTCTTACATGAGTAGATGAGTTGTCCTTCATTGGCCTAAGGGGTTTACAATATTCTGGATTACTAATATTTAAAATATTCAATGTAACATTTTTTAAAATTACTTCAGGAAAAATATATATGTATTTGTCTTTTTGATGGCCTTTTTTGATTATTCATCTTATTATAAATAATATAGATATTTTAATATTCCCCAAAATGTTTCATTAAATGTTATCTAAAAAATGCCTTTTTTATTAAAAGATTAATTCAACAATCATCACATTTAAGTATGGATAATAGAAATTCTCCATAACTTTTCACTTCATATAATCTTATAACTCCAACACATAATGAACCTTACTGACCAAAAATAAAATCCAATTCTACTTGTCCTAAAATTCACAAACTTTATTTTTAATATATTTTTACATTTTCAAAAGTGTATATGTGTATAATTTTTCCCCCTTTTTGATAATTAAATGAAAATTATAAATGTTTTATTCTCATCTTAGATTCTCTCTATTTATATAAAAATTTATTAATTCAATCTCTTTAAATAATAGAACCAAATTATTTCTTAAAGAAATGAAATTTTATTTAGTTGGATCTAATTCTATATGGGATAATTCAAGTTATAAAAAAAGAGTGATGTTACTAAAACATCAAATCCTTCCTTGAAGAATGTTTATAAATGATATCATTCTCAATCTCATACATCTTCTTCATTTCAACAATTATCAAAACATGTTATTAATAATATATCATGTTCAAAACTTAATAAACACATAAAAAATTTCATGTGAATAAAATATAACCCCTACATATCATCATTCTAATGATCCATCACTACCCCTTGAGAACTAGTTTAACATAATCAAGGAAGTTTCTCAAGTGTTGTGATTATACCATAGCTTTGCTGTTGCTCCCCCAAAATGGATAAACTCCATTCATTATCATATAAAAAAATATTCTTCCTGATGAAAAAGTATTCTAATTCAATTCCCAACATGTTTTTTTTTCATATGAAAGGATACTAAAATATTGAGGTACCAATTGGTGTTTTAAAAACTACATTCAGACTGAGTGATTCCAATCAATCCAATATTTCTCATATTCTTAGATTTCAGAGAATGTGGATTTTATTTTTTCCTCTTTAGTTGAAACTTATGATATTTATGTCTATTACTATTGATTTTCTGAAGAACTTCTTTCTACAGAATCCTCTTCCTCATGATCTATTCTTTATCTAGTTTTATTATCATACTATATTTTTTTCCATTCCTAGTTTTCAACACTTTTTAGACTTCAATATTTTCATTTCATCATTGGAATAAGACTTATCATAAACATTATCTTCTTTAACTATTACCACTTTATTTCCTTTTGAAATACCATTCTTATGATCTTTCTCTATTTATTACACTTTTCACAAAAATCACTAGTGAATATCGCTTTCTTCACCAAATAAATTCTCTTTTATTTCATATGGTGAAGAATATCACTCTATATGTTTTATCTACATTTGTATTATTTGTGACCTTCCAGATGACATATACCACAACTTCATTCGAGAACTCATATTTATTATATGTTAATGATTTAAAAGTTTTCCCAGTCACATGATTCACATTCTAATAAACTATTCACATATTTTTAGTATTTCTCCCATTTCATTCACAGCTCATTCCTAGTAGTAACATGTTATACCAGCATGAGTAAGATTTATAACAAAAAACTTCATAATGCTAGACGTATCCTTTAATCATTGATCTTTTAGACTGATGGTAGTTATTATGTAAATATTTTTGTTTCTATCATTCACATATTGTGGTAGTTTTTTCTTGGTTGGAAACCTTATATAATAATTAGTCCACTCTTCCTTTAGGGAAGATGTTTTCTCATTTATTTAGTTGATCCATATTTGTTTATTATTTCCTCTTAAACCTTCACTATTTGATATTACAGATATACATTAATAATGTTTAAGAGTAATTTTTTTTCTCCGTTGACACTTCATCTTAACATCTTATTATGATTTATCATTAAGTTCACCTAGTCCTGTGAAGTCTTATCTCAATTTATTTTACTCACTTTGATAAGTTAGACACATTGAATGTGTCCGAGATAATTCATCCATCTTCTCCATAATATTTTCACTCAGATCATTCACTATATTATTATATTCACCATTCACCAATCAGTTTTGTTTATTATATTCAAAAAGTGAGGATTCTTTTTTGTCAATATCTTAATTATAGATATTTTTTCATCAAAAATTTTATTATTTACTTCCAAATCAGATATCTTCGTCTTATATGACAATTCATAAGATGTGTTCCCTATTTTATGATAGATTCATTATTTTCAATGCTGATCTCATCAACTCGTTCCATTTTCCTTTTCTTTTACTTTATTGAGTTCCATCCTATCCATAAGTGAATCTTCGATATTTTTTTACATCCATTCTAGTTCAGATCTATCATCATCATCATAATTTTCAAATGAGTTTTTGGTTTTTTGTATAAACCCATAAGACACATATGATTCTTAGAAGATCTTCCATATTCTGGCTCACTACTTGTTAATGAAAATTTATCCATTTCAATTCTCATCATATTTATCTTCTTGGAAATAAAACACTACATATGATTCTTCTAGTTACTTTACAGGGTATACCTATCTTAATTTTTTTTTATTAAGTGTCAATATAATTTTTCTTTGGATTTTTATTAAACAAATGGATACTACTTTGGAAATTCCAACTTTTTATTGATTGTTTTCCATTTCCATTCCATCTTCCCCCTTTACCATTCTTTTAAACAAGGACAAAATTTTATTGATTTCCTATTCAGATTCCTCTTATTTATAATCACTTGATTTTTTTCTTCTTAGATTATAGATTTACACTTTATTATTGTTTCAAATTAAATATAATATACTTTCTTCTTGATGAATTTTATTAATTTTCTCATTTTGTATGTTACGAGAATATTAAAAGTTCATCTAATGATAGATCTTCCTAATATTCCAAATATGAATCATTTGGATCAAGTCTATCTAAAATATTTCTCATCAACTTCATCATAATGGTTGAGTCATCCGTCATTTCCCCAGAACTTCTTAGGTTATTGGAAATGTCATGTAATCTTGTAATTTAGTCATCAACACATTCATCATCACCCATTTTAATAACTTCAAAATTTACTTCTCCAAATTTCTAACTTAGCATCATTGACCTTATGATTTCCTTTATAGATTATTATCAGGTTATCCAAGATCTCTTTAGCAGTTTATAGACCAATAAATTTATTTTATGCATTTTTTATGAAAGTGTTTTCAATAATAAAATTTGAGCTTCACCATCCATTTACATGTTCCTATTATCTGAAAAAGACATAGGATCAATCTCACTATAGTTTGGAAATCCAATTGTAACTATATCTATTTATTCTACCATATGTGATAGGAGATACATTATCATTATATTCCTCCAACTATGATAGTTCTCATCCTTGAAAATATCGACACCCCTTCTAATAACGGAATTCATGTTCTCCATCCTTAGTAGTCTATTGGATGTTTAAACTATGACCCGCCCTACGATATCTCTTGTAGAACCCAAATCAGTGTGTGATCACTAAAAGGATCATGGGTTGAATTAATGATCCCATTTACTTAATTTTTTGAAGTTTTTATCTTTCAATTTAGCCTCTTTGGGTGGAAAAATTCTATATCCACTGTTCTTATATCTCTCACACTTTCCTCAAATGATGTTCTAAATCAAAGACACAAAAAACTGTATTTACAATTTTCTGTACGAAGACCTGCTTCTTGCTATGTTGGTTATTCCCCCCACCTATATTATACACTATATTAGGATGTGATTAGAAATAATAATTGTTTATACCAATTAATTTTAAAAATCATTGTAATCCTAGATCTAATCCACATTCAACAGTTGGTTATACTCCCCAAATCCTCCTATTTCTAAAGTTATTAATTATATCCCCAAAATCCATAAACTTATAGGAACTGGTTATACCATCCCAACTATAGACATCCTATTTATATAGATCAATCCACTTTAGAAATACCTTTTGATGATCCTACTCTATGGGAATTATGTATTACACTTTCTTGTGTATAATTCAACTTCCTTTACAAAGATGATGTTCCTTCTCAGTTATACAAGACCCCTTGTATCTAATCATTTACCTGAATGGAAAAATTCTCAAGAAATTATTCCTTCTGTAGATATATTACATGTCTCTATAATGTGTTCAAGTGGTGAAAACAATTTCAAAAATATGTTATAAAAGAATAAGACTTCAAAAATCTCAACGAATCTTATTTATTTATTTCACAACTCAATTTTGATAAGTAATATTCATGAAAGGATATTACATGGGCTTATCATGTAAAAAACCTATAAAATATAATGTTCCTTTATTTATGAATTTATATTCTATTTATTATTTATTTTCCTTTGGTATATCTCAAGTAATTCTTCACATTTCCATGTATACATATATTTCCTCCCATATGCAAACCTCTATCACCCTTTCACAAATCCGGATGGATGTGAGTGAAATTTTTCCTCATGCATGAAATTATATTAACCTCCTAAAGCCTAATTACTTAAGGATTCATGATATTAGTGTTATAAAATTCCTTTTCAAAAGTGTAGTGTGATATCTCCAGTATCCTCTTAGAAAATATACAACCACAAGTATACAAAGCATCTAACTCCTGCAACACCAGAGTTACATGATACATCAGTGAGATCCCGCATATCCTAAGGATAATGTGAGAGGGTAACATGAACCTCTAAATGGATTTTCATAATAATTTTTTCATAAATATATTTGAGTGTATTAAAAAAATTTAAATGATTATTGGAATATCCTATTCCTGTGAACAATGTGGAATAAGGAAACTCTTTATGAAATAATTTTTACAATGTCTCACTTTTTTCATAAAACTTAGTGATGTCAATATCAGAAAAGACACACATGAATGATGTTATTCTACTTTTATAGGTGATGATCAATGCATCATTTCACCACCATAGATCATATTTTCAATCCATATCGAGAGTCCCTTTTTGAAATACTCTCATGAAATTTATAAACACAAAATAGTTGGGTTGTTTCTCAAAATAGTTATTCCAAAAAACCTTGTGTTCATTCGTATGTGTGTTATCCTCATGTGTATGAAATATATATCCTATTATTTTATTTATTTAAAGCTAAAATGAATCCATTCATTTTGGGTTCTAGAATATAAAACATTTTTTTCATTCAAAAGTAGATCATTCTTTGGATTTCCAGAATGCATGAAATATATATATTTCATGGATGTAGGTTTGAGGCCTTATATTCTAAAAATATCAACCTAAAACATAACATGGAGAGATCAGGTTTGATATGGGAATTCATTACATAAATTACTCTAGAATATTTGATCTCTCTGATGTCAGGATATAGAATATTGTCGGTTAGGATAATCGGAAGGTTTAGATCATCCACATCACATGGTGCTCATTTTATCTATAAAATTTTTATATAGATGAACTATGTAGTGGTGTGGTTTTCCCACATCGAACATCTAGATGGATGTTTTCTTAAATATATTAAAAATTAATTTGGAAATAATTCATTCCATGGAAGTGGAGGACTTGAAACCATATACACCTTCACACATGGGCCACTATGGGCCACTTTCATAGTTAGAATATCCAACCCATTCTCGTTTGTGATCTCAAAGGTGTGTACTTTTCTAGGACTCTAATCAGACCGCTCTTACTTTCTTCTCAAATGACTGGAAAGGTTGACCTATCCCGTGTGGTCAACTACTTATGTACCATATGAGTGGCAGATGGGTCCTTGGTTGGCCTAAGGGTTGTACAATTTTTTAGCTAACTAATATATAAAATATTTCAAGTAATATTTTATCAAATTATTCTAAGATATATATAAATGTATCCATATTTTTGTATGGAAATTAATAATTCATCTTCATATATTCATGGAAAGTGATTTTTTCTTGGTATTCAACTTGTTGCATTGATTGTTATATCTTAATGACATTCCATTTTCATAGAAATATTTTTTAAACAATTATCATATTTAAATACGGAGAATAAAAACAATCAATACATATTCACATAATCTATTCTTATAACTCCAATTCATATTAACCCTTATTAATAAAAATTAAAACCAATTTCCATTGGTCACAATAGTATCTACTACTGAAATGTCGGTTGGTTTGGTTACTAATTTTGGTAGTGAGGTCTAACTTAGATTTATTTATTAAAAATACATAATGAACTTGGTTTTGAAATCTCCAACCCTAGTTTTATTGAATTTTCTCAATTAAAATGTTTGATCAGAACTCTATATACACTTCACTTTAACACACTGGTATGGGTAATGATTATGTGTTGAGTATTGGATACATACCTTATTCATTTATTGCAATTTTGTGACATGTTTAAGAGACATATGTCTCACCAAACTAGTTTTCTATTTACTATAAAAGGTGATGAATTATAATTTATTACCACATGAATATATCTTGTGCCATTACATCTTGTGTCAAAATTTTATGATTTCTATAAAATCTTCTCAATTAGTCCCTTTTTAGTGGTGACTTCAAATCAAATCTCTTCTAAATGACGAATCTTTATGATTTCTATCATTATTGGGTAAAATTGATAAAATTAAAAAAATGAAATGGTTCCCTTATACTACTTGATGTGGGCATCTATTACAAAACTTTTTTAACCTCTCCTAATACTTATAAAGTGTATCTAAAAATTCCTATTTGATGGAATATATTTCCCTTCATAAAATAGTACCACTATAGTTGAGGAAAATTCTCTTAATAAAGAACCTCTATAAGTTATATAAATAATTCACTTCACCAGGCTATATGTATTATAAAAATTATTTTTCATCACCTCCCCTTAATAGGAAAATTTACTCAACTTAATCTTCTCCTCAGCCACTCCCCAAAGTTTTAGTATTGGGTAGACTTTCTTGAAGTAATGTATGTGTCTTTTTGGTTCTTATTTAGTGAGTCTATGACTTTTCAGAAATATTTGGATGAGACCAATTTTCAATTCAGTCATTTTTTAGTTCAGGAATAATAATTACAATATATTGCTAAAAGAATATGGTTTTGAAAGATATATAATGGGATGGTTGGGATTTACATCCATTATTTTAGGCTCTGAGTGGACACATGAGACTTCAATAAAATATATAAGATAAATAATCTCAATGTCTGATTAAAAATTTAGGTGTCCTTGTTTAGTTAATTTTCTTTCATCATTAAAATCAAAATAAATTAATTTTTTATTTTATATCATTTCAAGAAAAGTTAAAATAATTTTTTTATGGAATTTTCTCAAAAAATGAAATTATTTTTTTTTTGAAAAGTCCATATCATGGGGTTTAAAAATAAATTATTCCCTAGTATAAATGTAGTTATAGTAGAAATATAGGGGTTTCTACTTAAGAGGAGAGCACAAAAAATTAGTTTCCACATTATTATTTTTATAGAATTGGGGTTTTAATTTCATTCTTTTTATTTTGAAAATAAATAAATAAATGAAAATAGTTATTCGAAAAAAATGATGAGTTGGTAATAAGTTCAGGGTCAACTTATCCTATTAAAATTCTATACTAATCACATTAAAATACAATATTTTTATTCAATGAAGATAAAAGAGAGAATCCACAATCACTTCCTCTATCTCCCTTATCTAAATCATGATGGTGAAAGTATTCCTAAAATAGTTTTCTAGTTGATTTATAATCCATTATGTACAAGTGTTCTAGTAGAACCTACTACTTGAACTAAACTCTAATTAGGCCTTGGTTTTCTTAAAATTATAGGATTTCCCACTAACATAATCACATGTGCTGAGAATACTCAATCACTTCATGTCATAGGTTTGGTCTTTTCTAGTATAAACATACCAGTACTAAGAGGAGAGAGATAATGACAATCAATCAAGGTAATAATTATAAAAATACCCAAAATGAAATATTATTTAACTTAATATTAATATCCACTGTTTGAAAATTGAAATCAGTTTGTCAGAAGAATGAAAGGGTTGTATTCCATGAATCTGATAAACTAGAGAACAAAAAAGGGTTTTACCTTCCGGTTCCCAATCACTCAGAGTTTACCTCTCTAAGTAAAGGGTAATAAAGATGATAGAGGAAGAATAATAATGGATAATCTACGAAAAGAGGAAACATAAAATGTAATAAAAAACTAAATCTCCATCAATTCACACGTGGAATCCCTAGTCCAGACCACTCCTCTAGTGTTTCTCCTCCATCTCTAATAGACATATGATTTTACCCACGCATCACCTTAGAAAAATCAATGAGATATTTAAATCTTCAAGTCATGAATATCATCATCTCTTATTCAATAATAGAATTCCGTCAAACTCATGGATTTGATATCGTTATAAAATCCATGATTTCCAATTTCATTTTGTGATTCCTTATTTATCATATTTTCATTATCATTGATTTTAATAAACATAATCCACTTGGAAGCCTCATATTTTTTATTTTCATGCTGACATGGAATCATAGATCTTCAACATCATTTTAAGTGTATTTACCCCATGAAGTGTGATAGATTTTATATGGGATATGAAATCCTTGACGTATACTTACATAATTATTGAAACATTTTTATGACATTTACATATAATTAAAAGTCTAAATGATACCCTTATACTGGTATATTTCTATTTTTAGGACCTTTATTTAGCTCTTTGAATAGGGATATGAACTTTATGCCAGTCCTTGATATCCTTAATAATTCTTCTATAACATTAGAAATTGCACGGAAGCATTTACGTAGCCTTATAAAACCGTTTCAATTATCTTGAATGACCTTTTAAAAACCTTCGTACATCCCTAAGAACCATCATTCATAATGTGGAATAGAATTTTTAAAATCATATGTGTTATATTCTAAGGGTTATGCAGTCTATCTTCACATGATCGATATTCACATGATAGATATTCACACAGTATCCAACTTTAACATGTTTTCTATAGATCAAATTTGTGATAGTTTATCATTCCTTCACTACATGGTAGGTGCATTGATCACATAACAGATTCTATATTGTAGATAGTTTACATGAACATTCAATAGGTTATGGAATTTGAAAAAATTCATCCACAATTGATTTTACAAGTAACAATTAGTAAGATTTGACATTACATTTCGTCAGTCAACTGTATAAAATTCACAGGACTGCGTGAATTATTCTTCATGGGGTTAGGGAATTTTATACTTATAGTTAGTTTCATGTAATTTTGAATAATTCTATTTTTACCAACAAAACCCATTTGATTTCATTATATACCATCCAATCACATTAAATATTCACCCTCAAGATTAAGTTTAGGCTTTTCAATAATAAGTGCAAAGATCAAATAGAATAATTTAAACACTGTATTTAATCCATTTATATATTAAAGTCCATATTAATCCTAAAACTAAAAAATGGGATATAAATAAAATATCTTCTAAAAATTGTGGGGTTAAAATCATTGAAACTCAATATAAAACTTATAAAAATATTGGATTTCTTTCTCGTGATAGGAAATCTCTGATCACCATCAGATCTACCTAATACCCATGATCGCAATCAGTGGAGAGAACCCCAGTGGTATATGTGTTCAATATAGTAATGGAATAAAGAAGAATTTAGAATACATATAAAAAATTAAATCTTTTAATGCTTGTAATTTCATATAAATATTAAGAGTTTAATAGAAGAAACAATGCAGAAATAATAAAATTCCTTAATAGATGGCGGAAATGGGAATCTTCTCACATTATCCCCTAAATTTTTATTATTCAAACACTTGAGAATATAAATAAAGAATATGTAAGATAGTAGAAAAAATAAAATATTATTCAGGAAATTGTACAACCAACCTTCCACATTAGAGTGATCAATAATTTATTTGCAGAGATGGCTTATGGTTTCTTGCTTGGATCAATAAATTTCAAAGATTCATCAAATTATTAGTTTAATATCATTCATCTCTGATTACCGCCACATTCATAATTGAAGGTTTTTGATCAATGAGTTCGAAATATTGAATACCATATCTCAGGGTCAATATTCCCTCAGGATCTCCATCCTCTTTTTTAGATTTAATGATTTCCATATTAATAGTCAGTTAGATCTTGTTCTAATTTTTGGCCAATAAAAGGCATGAATAATTAAGTTTATATCGAATTTAGAAATTTTTGGAATTCTAGGTATAAATCTTATGGTGTAGTAAAGATCTATATGATGATACCATTTCGAGATCTTGGTTTCCATACCTGTAAGTAGTTGTGGGACCATGATTATTTCCCTTACGTAGCAACATTGGTACCTTTATATAATATATTTTACCCTTATGTGATCACATCAACTTGTGAATATACCCTTACACGATCTCCTTGGAACCTTATAAGACCCATATTGAAGAGATACATGGACTTTATGTATATGTTTTAACTTTAATATTCCCTTAACAGAGTGTAAAGAAGGATCTTGGTACCTTTACATGATGCTTTCACTAAAAAAAACTACACGATTAGAAGGGGTTATAACCCCTTATAAACACATTATTAGCGGTTATGAGGAACCCCTGCTAATGTGCTTTCCTTTTCTTGTTAGAGGAGGTTTTGGTGAACTACAGGTAAAGTAGTGAAAAATTTAGTGACAGTTAATTTAGAGGCGGTTAACACCCCCTATAAATTCAATACAGAAGCTTAGTTTAAAGGGGGTTTTAACCACCTATAAATTATTGAACAGACTAGCAGCGATTTCCAACCGCCACTAGTTGAGTAGTATATTCCATATTAGAGACAGTTCAATGAACCACCTCTATTTTATACTCATTTAGAGGGGGTTAAACCCCCCTCTAAATAAACCTCATTAGAGGAGGTTCAATGAACGTCATCTAAATAAATATTTTTTTTTGTGGTTTAAACCCGTTCCCCACCCCATCTGTTACCCTCTAGTTTATGAACTAGCCAACCATACGACCCTCCAGTTTTCCCTCTAATTCACAAACTCGCACCCAGCTCCGTACATGCATCACCATCACATGAGACCCATCCGGTTCCTATAAGATCTGCCACCCACGTAGCCCCGTCCATGCCCCCTCACCTATATACTCGTGAACCCACCGACGCTCCCCTTATTCTATACACTCCCCGTAGGTTTTAATGTCTTAAAAATAATCCCACATCATTCGAAGCCCAGACCTCCACATTACAATCCCAACGACGATACTACCCCACCAATTGGACTTCATTAAAATATTAACACCCACCATTCTATTTATATATTTTAAAAAACTAATTAAAATAAATATTATTTCAATAAATTTGTAAGTACATATATTATTATTTAAATTAGTGTATTTATTTTACATTATAAATTTATGTGAATATATTATAATTCTTTTATATTATATTAAATTTATACATTTATATATATTATATATTGTATATGTGTATTTACATACATTTGAGTTTGTATTTTATAACTCTATTCATGTTATGTATATAAATATATAAATATATATTTATAAATATAATTATGTAAAATATTTATATACTGAAATACATATTTATATAAATGTTTATTTATATAATATATATAAGTATTTATTAAATATATTAATATAATGTTTTAAATATATATTTATATAATTTATTTCAATATATATTTATTATTATGTAAATTAATATATAATTATTTATATAAATTATATTATATTATATATAATTAATTTTACATGAAATAAAATTTAGACAAATGTTATATATGAAAAAAAATTTATACAAAAATTTATAAAATGTTATATAAAATAAAATTTATACAAATTTATATTTAATATTACATTAAATAAGATTTATATAAATATTTATATAATGTATTTCAAAACATATATTTATTATTATGCAAATTAATATATATGTATTTCAATAAATATAATTTTATAACATTATGTACAATAATATATATGTATTTAAATAAATATAGTTGTATAATATTGTGTACATTAATATATATATATATATATATAATAAATTTTAAATCATATAATATTATTTATATATAATATATAATCATAAACATATTATTTAAAAATATATTTATTATTATTGTAATTAAAATTATAAAAACTACAAGCTTGAGTTTTTATATGATTTATTTTTTAATTAAATTATATTTATGTATATATTTATATAGTATGTTTGTACTTTTATGTTATATATAATTAATATTATATGAAATAAAATTTATACAAATAAATATATATAAATATACAGAAAATTATACAATTATATTTATGTATATATATAAATACAATTAAATACAATCATATAATTGGAAATATATATTATAATTAAATGATATATATATATATATAGTAAATCAATTTATAATTAATATTGTATACTGATATATATATATAAAATAAATATATAATATTTATTAATTTATACATAATAAAATATTTATAATACAATATATACAATATAAATATAATATATATATATATATTTCATTTTTTCTATAGTGTATTTATTTGTATACATAATATAATATAAATATATTTATACAGAAATATACAATAAAAATGTATTTAATATAATATATGTATAATATAAATCATAATATAAATGTTTTGTATTTATAAAACTGTATATAAATTTTTTATATTTGGATAAATATATTTATAACTACATTTATATTATGTATGAAAGAATTTAAATATGTATACATTTTTTTATATGTGTACGTATTTATTTAAATTATTTATATAATTTCTTTATATATATTTGTTTATAATGAATTTAAATACATTTATATAATATATTTATGTAATATATATATATTTATATATATGTAGGATTA
The DNA here is from genome assembly GCA_963277665.1 of Viscum album. Lineage (NCBI taxonomy): Eukaryota > Viridiplantae > Streptophyta > Magnoliopsida > Santalales > Viscaceae > Viscum > Viscum album. The sequence continues at coordinate 1,935,293,277 of OY728152.1, forward strand.
AAATGATGAATGTGGACGCTCAATATACAAGAGGGGGGTGAATTATATACTTTAAAAAATTCCTTTGGAACTTTTAAAGATGGTAAAGTTTAACAAAGTTAAACAAGGTAAATTTACAAGACCTCTTAGTTATACAAACTTGCTTGATTCTGGAAATATGGTTCTGGAAAAGAAACTTAGGATAAGTTTATATGAAAAAAGATTCTACCTTAAAGCGTATAGAATCTAACTAATCAGAGTATACAAGTACAAGAATGTATAAGATAGTTCTACATTTTCTATTAGTCAAAATGCAGTGGAAAACAAACTTGAAACAATACAAGTAACAATTATGAAATATTTTAACCCAAAGAGAATGGTATCCAAAAAATTTGGATAAAAGTTCCTTGATTTATACTTTCAAGAATGTCTGTCTTACCCACACTTGGGTAATCCCTTGACAGGAATATCAGAGTCTATCTTACTATCCCTGCAAGCCCTTGAACATTATGATAGTCAGCACCTCGGTCTTCCTATCCCCCTAAGCCCTCGAATTTACTCAGCAAAATTCGGAGTCGCACAAAGAAATTATGAACAAGATGTTCAGTACACACAAAGAATGAGAGTCTCTCTCTCTAGAAATCACTTCCATAGCATGTAATCTCTATATTGATCAACATGTGTTGAACTCGTTCAAATAAGCTCCTATTTATAGGCACATCTCCAATGGTCAGCTCCCTCCTCTAACAGTCATATTTTTCCTTGAATTTCAGAGGGACCTATACACATGTCACTAAAAAAACTATTGGTTAAAAATAGAATGTGAAACATAATTTTATAACTCTAACAAGAGTAAGTAAAAACAATTTCTCAACCAAATTCAATTTTTTAGAGTCTAAGGAAAAATAGATTTCGGTGTCTAAGAGAGTAAGCATTCGGAGTCTATGTTACAAGGATATACAGATTCTTTTTTTTTCAAGGAATTCATAATCATAATTATATAGAATTCAAAGTCTAAATTCTGAGGAATTCGGATTCTGATTTTTTAGGAATTCAGAACCTGAATTCCCAGGAATTCGATGGGAATTCTGAGGAATTTGGAACCGGGATTCTAAGGAATTCAGAGTCTGAATTCAGAGGAATTTGGAGTGTGAATTTTGAGGAATTCGGAGTCTAAATTCTGATGAATTCAAAACCCGAATTCTATGGAATTCAGAGTCTGAATTTTGAGGAATTCGGAGCCTGAATTAGGAGGAATTCAGAACCTGAATTACGAGGAATTCAGAGTCTGAATTCTGAGGAATTCGAAGTCTGAATTCTGAGGAATTCGGAGTTTGAATTTTAGAGAATTTGATTTTGAATTTCAGAGAATTTGGAGTCTGAATTTCAGAGAATTCAGATTCTGAATTTCAGAGAATTCAAAACCTGAATTCAGATCAGTAAAACAAAATACTCTATATCTAATTATTTATAGAATTCCTAGGTTTTAGATGTGAAACCGAATTTTACACTTTGGAATAAAAATAGTTATATTTAGATAGACTAAAAAAATGAAAAATGAAAACAATGTAATGATAAATTTCCTTGGGGAAGGAAACTTTTCCTTATCAAGATGAAGCTTATGGAAAATGAAATTTTCCTTAAGATAGAGTGTTTGTGATTTTCAAAACATAAAGGAATGGAAAAGTAATAAGGAAACATCATTGACTCAACAATCTCCCCCCTTTTAGAAAGCACAAACATCCTTACGAAAAAGAATATAAGGACTTGATAAAATTTATGGGCTTGTAAAAAAAACTTATCTCCCTTTACATATAGATCGTAGTGAATATGACTAACCCCCCCTTAGGATTTGGAAACAATAAGGATTGTTTTCTGAATTTTATAAATGAGATTTTTCATTTTCTTGCATACGAAAATCTTCATGATGAAAACTCTCCCTTAGATGAAATCCCCATTACTTAGGGAAATTTATTTTTTACCAAGTATTCTTTTTTGACATTCCTTTCTCCCCCTTTGTGATTTTAAAAAAGGTTTAAAGGGAATTGAAAAGGAAATATGGTACCTGAAATATTAGTACTAGACAACCCAAAAATAAAGAACATCCAAAATTTTCATTAAGATTGGAAAAATATGTACAATAAGGAAAATAAAACAAAAGATATGATTTAGAATGAAATTATCCTTCCTTCTCCTTCGACATCAACTTCTTCACTATGGTTTTGAGCTTCTTGAGTTCCTTGTGATCCTCCTCTTCACGTTTGAGAAGTGGATCCTGATCTTCTATTTTCTTCTCAAAGGCTTTGATTTTCTCTTCCTGAGCCTTAAGAATATCAGCTCGAGCCTTCAAGGATTATTCTTTCTTAACAAGATTTTCTTCTATCTCAATTCTAATATCCCTTTCTCTCTTCCAACTCTGAGAAACTGAATTCAACTTCCCATTCAGATCTTTCACTTCTTGCTCTCGAGAAGTCTGTTGCAGAGTTAGCTTCTCCTCAAAACTATTTGTGAGATCTTTGATCTTCACATATTCGGTGTCAAAAGAATGCTTGAAACTTTCTTGGAATTCATCAAGGATTATCATCTCTTCTACTGTCTTACTTGACTAGATTGTCATCTTCTTACCTGATCTTTTATGAGCCTCATAGCGGATGAGAAAATTCTTGAAGTCTGCCTCAAGTTTGACACATTTACCCATCTCCATTGATACTGAATCCGATTTCCAATTCAATGGATGCTGAAGTATCTAGCATCTCGACTCTATACTGGGAAATAATGGAATAATCCCAACAAGATTTTTCAAAGACTGAACTTTAAAGTCATGTCTAAGAGAGGACAATTCTGAATCTGAGACTTTGGTTGGTGAGGTTTCTTTTTCTAACTCACCAGCTTTCCTCTTCGATGAACTACCGACTTCTATCTTCTTTACCAAAAAATTTCTAGGTGTATCAACTACCACCTATTTTCTCTTATCAACCTTCAGAATGACTTCTTATTGATCAAAATAATCATGTTCACTCTCAAATAGCTAGAAAATTTGGTCTTCATCAATTTATTTCTTCTCAACTCTTTCCTCAAAATCCTGTGGGTGTATGAAATATTTATTTATGATTTCTTCCCTAGATATTTTATATAATTCATATTTACTCCTCTCTTCATACTTTCTAGAAGTATCAAGCTTAGACCATTTGGATTGAGAGGTTTAGAATGATAATTTCTCACAAGGGATTTCCTTCTCATGATATTCCTCTACCTTCTTTAACAATTCTTCAAATTCACCACTACCTTATTCTTCTTCTTCTACTTATTCTTATTATACTTATTCTTCTTCTTCAAATACATCTTCTTGATGTTTTTTTCGGAATTAAAAACTTATTTCCCAGAGTCTCAGGAAGTGGTTCTTGAAGAAACAACTCCGGTAGCTGAATATTCACGGAGGCTTTCTCAGCAGCCTTCAGAAGGGATTGCACTATCTCAGCTTCAGACAACTTCTTACTTTGATTATTTTATTTTTCTTCCTTTTCTAGATTCTCACCAGTCTTTTCCTTTAATGATTTTGCCTCAATAGGGTCGAGGACAAGTTTTGGTTCCCATTCATTCTTATTTTTCATGTCTTCTCTCCAATTTTCCACTACCTCATCAGGATAATTCTTTTTATTATTTGTGTTTGGAGGTGCGGATTGAGTTTCCTTACCCACTTGGGTTTTTTCCTTCTCTTCTGGTTCCTTCGCCTTCTTCTTTATTCCTCACTTCTTAGAAGTTTCAGCGACTTATGACCTCTTTAAAAAAGCTTCAATTTCTGCTTCCGACAAATCTTTAAATTCTCCAGATTGAATATTAAATCCAATCTTCATCTTCCTCAGAGTATCATCACTCAAAAGCATCACCTTACAATTTTTTGGCTTATAACTACAAGGGATACTGAAATACAGAAGAAAAAGAACAATTATTTTTGAAAGAATAACCGGATACATAATAATCTGAGCCTTCAAATTTCCATCCTTTATATTCTTAATCGTAATGAAGATATGCTTAACAAGGTTTATCTTTCTTAGATTCACCATGAAATTCAGAAAATACATATCGCTTTTCTTCAGGGTATCCTTGTACCCTTTTCTTAGAATTAGAAAACCTTGATCCCATAGATGAAGAATCCGAAGATTTGTAGAGAGATGAATAATTTTCAGAGTCTTCACTTCCTCAAGAACAAGATAAGCAAATACCTTTTTCTTATCAAACGACCCTATTTCATCAGTTAATTTGTGAGAGAAAAGCTCATCTTCTCCCTCATAAGTAATTCCTATTAGATTTTCTACCATTTTATAAGAATGGGAATACATCTTTCCATAGATTTTGAATGAAAATTTATCTCTTCCTCTTTCATTGAAAAAGATTACTGTCTCGTAGAATTCAACCAGCAACTCCAGATACACCGGATCCTGTGCTTTCGGTTTCGATATGCAAACACTCTCCCAACTATTCAGCTTGATATTCTTAGAGATAATGGAATCATACATAGTAAATAAATTTGGATGAACCAGCCTTTCTCTGTAAATTTTTCAATAGGAGATTTCCTTTATAGATGACATTTATTTTTGAGATGAAGCTTCAACAGAAATTTAGAATTAAGGAAACCTTGAAGATCTGGAATGGGCTTATGTACGAGGGGAAAAGATTCAGTACGCGAAGGCTTGAGTTTGATGTGGGAAAAGATATATGGGGTCCTTTATATAGGAATTTAGACGACGGTTGAGCTTCCCCGATTAATCCAATGGTTGAACACTTTATAATCAGATCTGACGGTTGAGATGAAAGCTGAAGAAGGATTTTGATGGATTCTGATCTTTTGATGTTTTTGAGATAAAACATTCGGATTTAAGGAAAAGTTAATCCAAAAAATTTAAAACCAAAATAAAATACCAACCAGTAAAATATGATTATGAAAACTTAGAAAATGAAACATACCTTTCTGATTTCTAGGAAGACTTCGTAATGAGGAAAATTCTTCTTAAATAACATTAGATTCTGAAAATTTTCATTACGAAAACTTTGACTACAAAAAACTTTATTACGAAAATTTTTAAGTACGAAAATTTCCATTACGAAAATTTTAAGTATGAAAATCTACATTACAAAAAATTTAAGTATGAAAATATTCATTATGAAAATTTAGAAAATCTTATTACAAAAAATTTGACTATGGAGAATTTTTTAGTTTAACTAATAAGGAAATGTACTCCCCTTATGAAAAGGATTTTATTACTATAAGGAGATAGGTTTCAAAAAGAAGTTAATAAGTAATATTCCCTCATAGTTATGATTCTTAACTTCTATTTGATGTATTCAAATCTATCATAGGGTAAATATTTTGTGAAAATATCAAGAAGTTGATCTTGCATTTTGATAAATTGAAGAATGATATCTCCTTTTTGTGTGTGATCCCTAAGAAAGTGATGCCTAATATCTATGTGTTTTTTACGAGAATGATGTGCAAGGTTTTTACTTAAGGAAATGACACTAGTATTATAACACAGAATTTGTGTTTTGGTAAAACTCATACCATAATCTGTGAGTGTGTGTTGCATCCACAACACTTGAGAACACCAACATCCAGCTGCTACATATTCCGCTTCAGTAGAGGAAAGTGCTACTGAGTTTTGTTTTTTACATGACCAAGAAACTAATGAATATCATAAGAAATGACAAGCTCTAGATGTACTTTTCCTATCCATTCTACATCCACCAAAGTCTGCATCCAAACAACTTTTTAAAACAAAATAATTTCCAGAAGTATAAAAGAGTCCTAAATCCATGGTTCCCTTTAAGTAGCAAAAAATTCTTTTCACTGCATTTAAATAATATTCCTTAGGATGTGATTCATATCTTTCACATAAGCATAATGAAAACATTATGTCTAGATGACTAGCTGTCAAGTAAAGTAGACATCCTATCATACCTCTAAAAGATGTTTGATCTACTAGTTTCCCAGCTTTATCAAGATCAAGTGAATTTGAGGAACCAATGGGAGTAATTATACTCATAGTGTTGTCATATCCATACTTTTTAAGAAGATATTTAATATAATTATGTTGGGATATATAGATTCCTTTTGATTTTTGAGAAATTTGAAAACAAAGGAAAAATGTTATCTCACCCATCATACTCATTTCAAACTTAGATTTCATTAGATCCGCAAAAGAATCAGTTAAAGATTGCTAAGTTGAACCAAATATAATTTATTCAATCTAAATTTGACTAATCAAAACATTTTTCTTATCTTTCTTTATAAAAAGGGTTTGATCAGCATTTCCCTTAACATAATTATTTTGAAGCAAAAATTCTATAAGTCTATCATACCAAGATCGAGGGGCTTTCTTAAGTGCATACAAACCTTTGGTAAAATTGAAAACATGTTCAAGATGTTTTGTATCTTCAAAACTAGTGGGTTGTTCAAAAAAAACTTTCTCTTGAACAAAACCATTAAGGAAAGGACATTTAACACCCATTTGAAAAAGTTTCAAATTGAAGAATGCTGCCAAGGCAAGTAGAATACGAATAGATTCAAGTCTAGCTACTAGAGCATAGGTTTCTTAATAGTCTATTCGTTCTTTTTGATTATAGCCTTTAGCAACCAATCTAGATTTATTTCATACTATGATTCCATTTTCATCACATTTATTTCTGAAGACCCATTTTACTCCATAACAGAAGTTTCCTTAGGTATTTCAACCAAGGTCCAGACTTTATTCCTTTCGAATTTATTTAGCTCATCTTGCATAGATTTTATCCAACCATCATCACCTAAAGCTTCATCAGTGTTTTTTGGTTCTAATTGTTGAGTTATTAAGGTTTCCTAATGAATTTACTATTCTTTCTTATTTTGAAAATCACAAAAACCATATCTTAAGGCCAATCTCTTTTTACCCCTTGTTTTACTTCCTTAAGAAAAATTTCCTTTCCCAAGGAAATTTACCCTTACCTAGATTTCATTGTTCATATCATAAATTTTCTAAGTGTAAAACTCGGATTGAAACCAAAACCTCGGAATCCTATAATTACCTAGATATGAAGCATTCTGTTTTAGGATCCGAAATCTCAGAATTATAGTTACGAAATCTTTAGAGTTCTGACTCCGAATTCTGAATACGAATTCTAGATAAGAACTCTTCAAAGTTCTAACTCCGAATTCTGATTACGAATTATGGACATGAACTCTACTGATTTCTGACTCCGAATTCTGACTACGAATTCTGGATATGAACTCTACTGAGTTCTGACTCCGAATTCTGATTATGAATTATTGTGAATCGAGACTCCGAATTCTCATGAATTCTGACTCCGAACTTTGTAAGTTTAGGTTCCGAATTCTTGTGAATACAGACTCTGAATTTCCTTGAAATTCAGACTCTGGAATTCTATAGAATTCAGGTTATGAATTCCTAGAAAACAGAATCCAAATATCCTTGTACTATAGAATCCGAATTCATTTTTGGTTAGACTCCGAACTTTCATATACTTACATTCTGAATATCAGTTTTTTTGTCTTACACCTTTTTTTGTTATAAAACGATGTCATTCTTTCAGTTACTCACTAACCATTGTTTGAGTGACACGTGTATAGGTCCCTCTGAAATTCAAGGAAAAATATGACCGTTAGAGGAGGGAGCCGACCATTGGAGCTGTGCCTATAAATTAGAGCTCATTTGAAAGAGTTCAGAACTTTTGGAAAACAACTTTGACAATTGTGCTTACATGTTGTTGAAGTGATTTCTAGAGAGAGAGGATCTTATAAACTCTCAGGCTTCGTGTAGAAAATTTGAACAACTTGTTCAAACTTTTCTTCATGCAGATTTTCTTAGTTTAGAGGTTCGATTTCCTTAAAATTATAGACTTCAGGTTGTGAAGTCAGAGGTGCCGATTTCATTACAAATCGAGGGCTTGTGGGGATAGCAAGACATATACTGATCTTCGGATTGAGGGATTACCTGGATTTGGGTAAGACATACTTTCTTGAAAGTATAAATCAGGGGACCTCTTATCCAGGGTTGTTGGATACCCTCCTCTTTGGGTTAAAAGAGTTCCTACTGGTTACTTGTAGTGGTACTACTTTGTTTTCCATTGTGTATTTGAGTTGTTAAGGAAAGTATAACTTTCATATACTTCCTTAAACCTGTACTCTGATTTTATAGGATTTTATACTCTTTAAGGTAGAATCTTAGTTGGTGTAAACTTTTGTTAAGTTTCATTTCCAGAATCACTTTTATGGAATCAAGCAAGTTATTAGAACATAGAGTTGTTGGGAATTTTGGTTATGCAAAATTTCCTTAGAGATTTTTTAAAAGTGTACAATTCACCCCCTCTTGTATTTGAGCATATCATGTTTACATATTCGATCCTATATTTGGTATTATAGAGTATATCATACTCACATACCATCTCACAGTTGGTATCAGAGATTCCTTGACATATTCTTGAAATTGATCAAGCTCTCTCAAATCTACAACAATCTTCTTTGACCAGCTGGTCATCTTCTTGCATGATTTTCTGTGGGCTTCATAGTTGATAAGGAAATTCTTGTGATCAGCCTCAATCTTTACACACCTATCCATGACCATGGATACACAATCTAACTTCTGATTCATGCAATGCTGAAGCACCTGGAATCTAGAATCAATTTCCAGAAAGAACGGAATGGTATCCACCAGCTTCTTCAGGGACTGAACAACAAAATCATGTCCTAAGGCTGATGACTCCGAATCTGACAATTTTCATGGAGATGGTTCTTCCTCTAGCTCTACCAGCTTCCTCTTAGAGGATCCTCCAGCTTCCTTCTTCCTCAAAATTCCTTTCGTTGGGGTATCAACAACCACTTATTTTCCTTTTATGATTTTTTCTCTTCATATGGAGATTCCTAGTCACTCCCAGAGAATTGTAAAATCTTATCTTCATAATTTTTCTATTTTTCATCTCCTACCTCAATGTATTCAGGAAGACTGAAGTCATTATTATGAATCTCTTCCTCAGATAACTTGTTTACTTACTCTTCAACCTTCTCATCTATTCCCGGAGTAGCAAGTTTTGAAGATCCGGCTTGAGAAGTCTGGATTAGAAACTTTTCCAAAGCACATTCCTTTTCATGAAAATACTCAACTTGCTTAATCCCATCATCAGAGCCACCACTATTCTCAACTTCTTGTACTTCTTCTGCAGCTTTATTCTCTTCCATAATCTTCTCTTGTGGTTTTTCCACAATCATAAAACTCTTACCAAGAGTCTCAAGTAATGGTTCAAATAAAATGGTTTTTGGTATAGGGATTTGTTCGGATGCAACTTCAGTATCCCTTAGAAGGGATTGAAAAATTACAACCTCCAACATCTTTTTCTTAAGATTATTCTTTTTGGCTTGTTTCTCAAGCTCTTCAGTAGTTTATTCTTTCAAGTCCTTAGCCTCAGTAGGATCCAAACCGAACTGTGGATCCCCTACTTTTCTATTCTTCTTATCCTCCCTCCATTTCGCAAGAACTTCATATGGGTAGGTTTTTTTTGCTTCTTGGGTTTAAGAGATGAGGAATGAACTTCTTTGGCCTTAATAGTTTCAGATTCTGCTACTAATTCCTTCAACCTTTTTTTCTTCCCAGACTTCTTTGAAGGTTTAGGTTCTTCTATATTTTTTGGAATGGATTCTACCTCATCCTCAGGCAGATCAAAAAATTCTTCTGTCTCCTTAGAGAAACCAACCTTCATTCTCTTGAGGGTGTCATCACTGATCAACATTACTTTGAAATTCCTCGGTTTGGAACTGCAAGGGATCTTGAATGATTCAAGACACCGAATAATGATCTTGGAGAGAAGGGCATGATACATAATAATATGAGCTCTTAGATTCCCATTCTTGATTCTCTCTATCGTAATGAGAATGTGATTCCTGAGGTTCACCTTCCTTAGGTTTACCAAAAAATCCAAGATGTACATGTCACTTTTCTGGAATGAGATTTTCATTATCTTGGGTATGGAAATCTTTGTAATGAGAACTACCCCTTAAATAAACTCCCCCTTACATAGGGATATATCTTCTTATACTTAGAATTATTTTTCCTTCTCCCCCTTTTTGGTTTTCAAAAAGAGTTTAGAAGGAATGGAAAAGTCATAAGGAAAACCTTATTGACTCAACAATAATTGGGAATGGAATGCTAGATGTTCTACTTCATTTTGTAAGGAACTTCTAGTCCTTACAGGTTAATTTACATCACCACTAATACTATCACTAGGATGATTCTTTTGAAACAACTGATTTGTGTTTTTTAAAACCTGTTCATCAACATGGGGTAGGAAATCTTCTGGGGTAAATGTTTCATAAATACCTTCTTGAAAATTTTCCTTATCAGAAGGATCTTCTAACTAGGGTTGATAATCAGTTTTTGAAAACACATCTGAAGACATAGGTTGAGGTTGTTTAAAAACAAATGGATTAGTTTCATCAAATTTGACATGTACTGTTTCTTCAACAATACAAGTATTTTTATTGAAAACTCTATAATCCTTAGAAGTTCTGGAGTAGCCTAAGAAAATTCATTCAATAGATTTTGGTGTGAATTTGTATAGATTATCTTTATTTTTCAGAATGAATACCTTACAACCAAAAAACATGAAGTAGTAAAGTCTAGGTTTTATACCATTTAATAACTCATAAGGAGTTTTGTTAAGAAAAGGTCTAATCAAAAAATGATTTATAGTATATCAATAAGTACTTACAGCTTCAGCCCAAAAATGTTTGGCTACTGAATATTAACTCAACATGGTTCTTGTTATCTCTTGAATAATTGTATTTATTCTTTAAACAACACCATTTTGTTGAGGATTTCTTGGTGCTGAGAAGTTATGATTAATTCATTTTCTACTACAAATTTTTAAAATCAGAATTTTGAAATTCACCTCCATGATCACTATGAATAGTTATCAAAGGAAGGTTTTTCTCATTTTTAACTTGGGATCTAAAAATTTTGAAATAAGAAAAATATTCAGATTTCTTTGCTAGAAAATTGACCTATATAAATCTTGTGTAATCATCAACTAAAACAAATACATAAAATTTGCCTCCAATGCTTCCAGTTTGTGTTGGACCAAAAAGATCCATATGCACCAACTGTAATGCATTAGTAGTTGAGACGTCACCGATTGATTTAAAACTTGATTGATGTTTCTTTCCATATTGACAAGGATCAAAAACTTTTGAAGAATCAAATCAAAGCTCCAGTAGATCCTTAACTAGTCTTTTCTCAGAGAGTTTTCACAGGTTCCTAAGATTACAGTGTCCTAACCTTCTATGCCACAACCAAGAATGATCTTCCATTGCACTAAGGCAAGCTAGATATTGGCTCCTATGGTCTTCTAAGTTTAGTGTGTAAACATTCTCTTGCCTATTGGTAGAAAGAATAAAATCTTACTTTGAATTTTGTACTAAGCACTTGTCATTCATAAAATTCACAAGTTAACGTTCATCACATAATTGAATTATGCTAATGAGGTTGTGCTTAAGACCCTTAACAAATAAAACATTTGAAACCAAAGTTTTTATAAGAAAACAAATGTTACATATACCAATAATGTCTCCTTTAGCATTATCTTCGAAAGTTACTTTTACTCCTTTCATCTTGATAATATTTTCAAATAAGTTTTTGTTACTAGTCATGTGTCGGGGACATCCACTATCCATGTAACATGTATTTCCATTGGTACTATCTCTATTTTCCTAAAAACAAGAGTGTCAGAATTTTAGAACCCAAACATTCTTGGATCTGGAAACTTCAGAAAGCAAAATTTAACGAATCCACATTTCCATAGAAAAATAAGCTTTATGAAAACCTAAAGACTGAGTTTTGTATAAGGAATAATTTTTTGCCCAATTCCCACCACACTGACACTTAATGCAGAAAGAAGAACTTTAAGGAACAAAATAATAGTAACTAAAAATTGGGTTTGAACTAGTATAACCCAAACCAGAATTATTCCTTAGAGGTTGAATTTGAGAATACATCTTATCAAAATTTTCCTCACCTAAGGTAAAGTTTGACAAACACTTCCTCAAGGAAAATATTTCTGACTTTAGTCTAATAAATAAGTTCTTATCCAAAAAACATCAGTTTTAGCACTAGAGTTAGGCTCAAAAACATTTTTCATAAAAATTACTTTTTCTAGATCCATAGAAAGTTTATCCTTCTCAAAAATTACTTCCTCATGTTTTTTAAAATACTTTATAAATCAAGGGTTTTCTTATCAATATCTTTAGAAAGACTTGATATTTGCTTAGTAAGAATAGAAATCCTTTAATTTTCCTTATCAAGCTTTTTCTGGACTTTATAATTTTCATTCTCAATAAGCTAAGAAAACCTAGAAACTTCTTCATAGGTAGGTAAAGAATTATCTTTATCAGAAGAAGATTATTCATATGGAGATTCATAGTATTTACTATCACTATAATTAGAATTCAAGGATACATTGGTTATGGAATCACCATTGTGTACCTTGTCCATTAAACAAGGATTTTCAATAGGTAACTTGGCATGTAAACCAAGATTATTCTGTCTAGATGATTCACACTCTGAGGATTCATCAAAAGAGTCTCTACAACCGGCACTCTAGGTGTCATTAGCTTTCAAAACTTTCTTAGGTTTAGCCTTGTAGTACATCTTTCTATTCATCTCAGAATGCTTTTCCTTTATATCTTTTCTCTTAAGAATAGGACAATATGGCCTTATATGCCCAGCTCTTTTGCATTCATAACAAGTGACTTCAGAGTATTTATTATACTTTATTTATTTCTTTTTATATCTATAATGAAAGACTTTCTTCCCAACTATCATGTTCATCCTTCGACCAAGATTAACTAGTTCATTATCAGAATGTTCACTTTCACTAGATTTAGATAAAATAGTAACCTTATTAGATTTATATCTTGTAACTCTCTTAGGAGTCTTGTCTTTCATATGATTTGAAGTAGTTATAAAATAAACACTTAAATTCCCATTATTCTTCTTAACATTATCAACATCTCTCTTCATACTAGTCTCATGATGAAGAATAGTTCCAAAACGCTAATCTAGAGTAATCTGTGAGACTTTCCTACTCTCATTTATAGCTGTTCTCTTTGATTCCCACTCATTAGGCATGATTTCTATAATCTTGTCTACAAGTGCCTCATCATCCAAACCTTTTTCACCCATAGATTGCAAGCTGTTGAAAATAGTCATAAATATCTATTTTACCTTATATATAGGTTCTCTATAAGGAAAGAAAAAACCATGATACTCAGCTCTAAGAATAGCTCTTCTAGTTTCAATAACTCTGGATGTACCAAATTTATTAACATCAAGCTTCTTCCAGATACAATTTGCAGCTTCACAAGAAGAAATCTGGCTATATATATTCTTGGTTATGGAACACACCAAATTATTGCGTACCATATAGTTAAGTTGATATTATGAATTTTCTTGGTTAGAAAAAGTTCTGACTTCCTTATCAGGAATCTTGTAATCTCCAGTCATCATAACAAAGTTGTCCACTCTAGTGTTAATAACAAAAGTCTTCATACGATCTCTCTAATATTTATAATCATTCCCATCAATTATATTTGGTCTAGTAGGATTAATATTGTCAACTGAACCAACATTCATTCCTTCCTTCTCAAAGGGAAAGAAAACTTTCCACACAAACTTGTTAGTAATAAAATTTTGTAACCAAGGAAAAAAATATCCAAAGAAAGGAAAATATAGAACAATGAAAACTTGAGAAAGAAAACTTATATGGGAATATAAGTATTTCAGTGACCTCCTATGATACCAATTGTTGGATCAAAATGAGGAATGTAGATGCTCAATATACAAGAGGGGAGGGGGTGAATTGTATAATTTAAAAAATTGATTTGGAACTTTTAAAGATGGTAAAGTTTAACAAAGTTAAACAAAGTAAATTCACATGACCTCTTAGTTCTACAAAATTTCTTGATTCCAGAAATATGGTTCCGGAAAAGACACTTAAAATAAGTTTACAAGGACAAATAATGTACCTTAAAGCATATAGAATCTTACTAATCAGAGTATTCAAGTACAAGAAAGTATAAGATAGTTATACTTTACTTATCAGTCGAAATGTAGTGGAAAACAAACTTGAAACAATACCAGTAACATGTATGAAATATTTTAACCCAAAGAGAAGGGTATCCAACAACCTTGGATAAAGGTCCCTTGATTTATACTTTCAATAAAGTCTGTATTACCCATACTAGGGTAAGCCCTTGATAGGAATATCAGAGTCTGTCTTGCTATCCCCGCAATCCCTCTAACTTTAAGGTAGTCGACACCTCTATCTTTCTATCTCCAGAAGCCCTCGAATGTACTCAACAACATTCAGAGTCACCCGAAGCAATTCTTAACAAGATGTTCAGTACAAACAAAGAATGAGAGTTTATCTCTCTAGAAATCACTTTAGCATCGTGTAATCTCTATATTTATCAAAGTGTGTTGATCTTGTTCAAATGAGCTCCTATTTATAGGAACATCTCCAACGGTCGAATCCCTCCTCTAACGATCATATTTTTATTTGAATTTTGGAGGGACCTATACACATGTCACTCAAACAATGGTTGGTTAAAAATAGAATGCATGACATAGTTTTATAACTCAAACAAGATTAAGTAAAAAAGGATTTCTCAACCAAATTCAATTTTTCGGAGTCTAAGGAAAAATAGATTTCGTAGTCTAAGGGAGTAAGCCTTTAGAGTCTATGTTACAATGATATATGGATTATATTTTTCAAGGAATTCGTAATCAGAATTATATATAATTTGGAGTCTAAATTCTGAGGAATTCAGAGTGAATTATGAGGAATTAGGAACCAGAATTCTAAGGAATTCAGAGTCTGAATTTTGAGGAATTCAGAATTTAAATTTCAGAGAATTTGTATTCTGAATTTCCAAGAATTTGGAGTCGGAATTTCAGTGAATTTGGATTCTGAATTTCATAGAATTCAAAACCTGAATTCGTATCCTGAAAATAGAATTCTCTATATCTAAGTATTTATATAATTCCTAGGTTTTAGATGTGAAACCGAATTTTACACTTAGGAATAAAAATATTTATATTTAGAGAGACTAAAAAAAGGTACAATGAAAACAAGGTAAGGATAAATTTCCTTGGGGAAGGAAAAATTTCCTTATCAAGATGAAGCTTATGGAAAATGAAATTTTCCTTAAGATAGAGCGTTTGTGATTTTTAAAACATAAAGGAATGGAAAATTCATAAGGAATCCTTATTTTCTCAACAACATATATATATATCTCTCTCTATGTAAATGGACACATAAACACCCACATTAATATATTATAAAATATGAATTTATATGGTATTTATTTTAAAAAATAAATAAAAATTAAGAGGGGGATAAAAAACCCCTATAATCCAAGGGATTAGCGTTAGTTCATGAACCCCCCCCTCTAATTTATAAAATTAGATGGGGTTAACAAACCCCCATAATATCTTAAGTTATAGGGGGTTTAAAACACCATATAAATTCTTAAATTATAAGGGGTTCAAACCCCCCTCTAATATAAGAGATTAACGACAATTCACGAACCCCCTCTAATTTAATAAATTAGTGGGGGTTGTGAATCTCCATTATTTACATTAAAAAACAATTTCCATGTTATATATATAGACTTTAATATATATCCAAATGAATAATATATATATATATATATATCACCTATAAAATACATCTGAACATATAGAGCCATTAATTATTAAATTTATGATGGTTTTGACATAGCTACCTCTAAAATCTAACGAAATATTACAAAGAAAAAAGTGATAAAAAATTTAGAGGGGGCTGTGACCCCCCTCTAAATTCGATTTTTAGAGGGGCTTGTGCATAACCTCCTTTAAAATTAATTTATAGGGGGGATGTACATAACCCCTTCTATAAAACTAACGCTAATCTGCTATTATTTTTATAGTGGTTGAAGCATACCAGACCTTTATGTAAGTGGTATAAGACCTTGATTGAGGTGAATTTAACTTGATGTTGAAGGATTATACACTAAAGCATTGATTATATAGATATTATCCTTATATATACTTTGATATATGAATAAAAAATTACATGAGTGGTTGGTTTTTAGATGGACCTTACATAGTGTATGGGTGTGGTCTTTTCACTCAGCAGAACATGGATTTATATTCACAAAGATACATGATAATGTTGGTTCTGGATTACATATATCATGGATCTGGATGTAGAGTTTTGTCCATTTGATCAATCAACTAATGTTATTCCTTCTCTAGAATCATAACTAGTACATTAGAGTGATGCTAGGCCCCATTATGTTTGATTTTACATTGGGAACAAACTTAAAAACTAGGGATCAAAGTTAATCAAGTTCATATTCATCATATTATACTCGATTAGTGATAATCATATTCAAACAAAATTTGATCCACAAAACCTCATTTCTACAAACCATTATTTAGTATTCTTTAAGAATCATGTCCAATCTCATCATACATCAACTTTCCTAGTTCATTCATCAGTCAAGATCCTAGATATGAAAATCATTCTTAGTTCTAAACACCATCATTTGTCTCATTTCATCTCCCTTATGTTAGCATCAATCACTATAACTTCCAATATTTTCAAATAATTGTGGATTCTTCAGTTGTGTTCGATTGAGATTTATTCTTAAGTTAGGTATTTAATCTCATGTTTAATATATTTTAATTCTTTGATTATCTTGAGATCTTCACTTATGGTCAATATATTTCATATAATTTGTTTAATCTCATTGAAGTCTTAGGGTTGATCCATTTTCGATCGTATGGTAGCTCTATATGATAGGTTGAGTACTTTTGATAACATGCACCTTGATATAGTGAGTACAATTCAATAGTTGACCATTACACATCCTACTAGAAATTTCACCCAAAATCATTAAATAAGTAAATGGATTTTAATAAAAAAATAATTAAAATGAATAAAATGTAATATTCATTCCATTTGATAATTTTATTTTGGATTATAATCTAAATTAATTTTTATCACTAAAATAAAAAACATATGCAAAATTTAAATTATTCACCTGAAACATCCAAATTTATTAAAACTGGATAAACATTTAAATTTTATAATGGATTGACTAGATTTTAAAATTGAATTAGAATTTTTTTAAAAATAATGTTTCAGAACTCCCCCACACTTATTATATTAAAATGAAATAATTATTTTCATTTGAATATATATTTTATACCAATATTTAAGTAAAAAATATAGAGAATAATGAAGTCACAGACTCATATATTTTTTGAATAATCATGCATCATTTATGACTATGATTCAATAAATCACATTAATTTAATAAAATGTTTAATTTTCATGTTATAAATAGATTTAATCCTAGTGGAATGAATATTTTATCAAGTGTAACTTTCTCGAAATCCATTTTCTCTAAGATTATATAACCAAATTTCCTTTTCACACTTCCTTGATACATTCCAAATGAAATTACGATATATAATCTTTTCCCTATTTATCCATGTTCAGAATTTATAAATATTTTCATCCCTTATGTCACTAAGAACTTAGTCATATTTTCCAAACCACATTTACAAAAATAACTTATTGAATAATAACTGATAAACCTTAATAAAAAATTGCAATATAGTAGGAATCCCTTGATACTAATTGTAATAGGAAAGGTATATAAGAAACTAATGTTAAAATGGATCTCTTATCCCTCTAACTATTATTTGATTCAAAAGAAACACCCACAAAAAAATATTTGATTTTGTTGACTGATATTGGATGATAGATTAGTTACAATCTTCCATTTTTACTCTAGGTCATATGAGCTATTTGTATGTCTTCTATGGATTTTCTACAATGTTTTGATCAATCACAAAGGGTATGTTACCTAATTTGGAGTTAATTAGTTTCAGTTTATTCATGATATTATTTTGTTTCAACTATGTTATTTTTCCTTTACAACTATTTTCCAAGTTCTAAATTAAATAATATCCATGAAACAGAAGTGAATTTACAAAAAAAAAATCTAAATACTACAAATACTAAACTAGTTAAATCCCTCCACTATATCATGGTATTTATTTTATGAAAAAGGACTTTCAACTTATGTTTTACTATTTGAAGGGAATACATAAATCTAAAAATAAAATCCTACAAAAATTATAAAATGATCACGAAAACCTAAATTTTACTTTTATTTATTTTACATCAATATTATATAGATATATTCAAACAAACATAGAAATAAATAAATTACATCTTATGTTACTTGTACATCTCCCCTTGACATATCATATACTCAATTACAATTAATGTAAGAATGAATCAATCAAGGATAACATATTTTAAAGAGTGGGTATTTAGACTAATACGAGGGAATGAGACAACAAGGATGTCCTTTATTCAATTATCATAGTGAGATATTTGAATCATCTTTTGAATCATTCCAAAATTCTTCATAGTAGTGCTTCAATAATTGTCCATTCACCCTGAAGTGGTTTTTTGATTTCACTCCCTTGATATCAACTTCACATAAGTGAAATGTATTAAATTATATGTATATTCCAATCCACATGGAATTATGTTTACCAGCTATGGGTTTCATTATTAAGATAAATAATGACACTTATTTCTGACTTGAATGACTCTTCTCAATATGATTCTATCATATAAAGTTATGGAATTATCCTTTTAAAATTGGGAAATCTCATAAACCTACTTTCCTCATATCTCTAGTTCACTCATTCATCCTTTGGTCTCAAACCATTCCAAATTACATGTTCACTCTCTCTACATCCCAATAGGCTTTATACTTCTTCTTAAATAAAATGTGATAGTGTTTTAATCATATAATTCTATAAGGGAATATACCCAAAATGGTTATGTAGGATGTTTTGTTTGATAACAGTGCATATTAAATATTTTTTACATTAGTTATTTCTAGTGGGTTTCACCATCTTCTCAAGATTCCTCTTTATCTCTCTACTGGACACCTATTCTTTAACATATGTCTATGGGTGATAAGAATTTGAGTCCTTGTTATACAGTTTCTTTTTCTTGATGAGGGATTACATATTCCCATTTTATATGTGTGTTCTAGAGTCACGATTTATTTTTCAAGACACCTCAAACCTATAAAAAATGCTTTATCATAGAAATAATATCAGAACCTTTGATTCATCAGTATTGGTTTCTTCTTGATCAATATAATTCGAAACAAATTCCACTACCAACATGATTTAAGATAATCCAAATGAGATAGGAAATTAACCCAAGTAATCCAATACCCATATAACAAATATTGAACAACCAATTTGGGATTTTTTGGACATTTAATGTATTTTTGAAACTCCACTAGTATGTTTATATTTAGAAAATGATTTATAGATTTTTTTTGATTCTTTAAAAAATTGAAGGAAAAAATATACCATATTTTAACACCATCTGATCCATTATTTGATGTAAAAAATGGCCTCCTTATACAAGGAAATGAAAAAATATAATCACAAAATTATCCTTTCTTATAAGATCTATCTCGTTAATACTTTTTCATTAAAAAAGATTCATAAATAGATATCTTCTTAGATATAATTTTTTTTAAAATATTTTAATTTTAATTTTTATTCCTATTAAAGAGGGGAGGTACATTTTATGTGGCATGTAAATTCACAAGATCAGTATACTGAGACACTTGGGTTAAATCTTAAATTTCATTATTGGGGAAGGAGCTATCCAGGTTCATTTTAGGGGGTTATTCCACTTCGGTAAGTGTGATACAACCTACTCATTTAGTCTCTCACCATATTTTTATTACTATTAATTTCTTCAATATCTATGTTCAACACTTTCAATAGAAAAATCCATCACACTAGATTTATACTTTCCTTAGCCTTCAAAATCAGTTACATAATTTTAGAATGAACACTATAAATAGTTATTTTTTTATTAACAAGTATGATGATTTTTTTCCAATGAAATGACACTTTATAAAATATAATTCTCAAATTTTGTGTATTTTATTTGGGTTGTGTATATTGTCTTTGAATTAGGGGTAATAATTTTATGTCTCAATCATTTTTTTGGAATGTAGAGGTCCTACTTCTATGTTTGAAGAATCAAATAGTATCTCAAATTTCATTCCATTTATGTGGGCTGATTTCAGAGGATGTGGTCAAAAACTCATTATTTTTATCAAAATTTATCCTTAATAATTTCTGTTACATTCTTAGTACTTATAATTATTTTTAAAATATGTATTATAAGTTTGATATTTATGGAATAATTCAGGCCTCTTGAGTTTACATTAGTGTTTGAATTATTGTTTTTCATTTACCACCCTATAATTTTACTAGATATTTTAGTCAACATTATTTTATAATACATTATATTAATTTGAATTTTAAATGTCATTATATGTGAATCTAATATAAGATAAAATAAATATATCATAGTGAATAAGGTAATTTTCAGTTAGTTACATTCTCTCCTTAAGAAATTTCACCCTCAAAATTTCATTTTCTATATTAAGGTTATTCAAATGAGGTTATTTTTTCTTCATTGAATATTTAGTTTCCAAAGTTTCCTCTTCGTATTTATGATTCCTTGAATTCAACTTTACATGGTGAAATTCATTATTTCATAGAAATGTGTCTTTATGGTTTAAGATCTTCACAAAACATTAAATTATTCCTGAACATCATCACTCTATTACAAGAAGATATATGAAGGAAATTTTTTTCAATAACCTCAATCTTGATTTCTCTTTAATTATTATATATATAAATATTTTATTTTTTATTTTTTCTCTTCGTATGTGTTCTTGAATGGACTTGACCTTCTTTGTTGTTTTGACCACCAATTTTGTCCCCAATAACTTTTATTATATAAAATTTTCCCCATATGTTATATTTCTATATTTAATTCTATAGAGGGATTCATAAGGATGCATCTTAATTCTTAATTGAAAGATATTATTTAATGACACATCAAACAAATACATATATTGACAATTATAAAAATTGAATTCCATTAAGAAATATGTCAATATATCTTGAAGTATATGCATTTTCTACAAAAAATTTACTTCTATCTATTTCTGATGGGTCCTACTAAATTTCAACTATGTGTTTATAGAATATTGGCAATTTGAAATAATTTTAAGGTTAATCTAAAATCTTGATCAAATACAATTTATGATGGTGTCCCACGCAACCTCAAAACTTATAATGGGTATACCCTTGTAAGGTGATTGAGTGAGATGTCATCCTAAATGGATATTAAATGGATAGTATTCATAAGAAAATCTACAAAACCAAATATGTAACTATTCCCATTGGTTTTCTTCATAAGGCCCATGAAAAAATCTATGGTGATGTTATAAAATTTACAAGAAGGTTTGGGTATGTGTTGCACCATTCCCCCTACCTCTTTCCTCTCTTCCTTCAATTTCTGACGTACTAGAAACATTCATGTATATTATGAGATCTCATTCATCATATTGTCCCACCAATAGTGCTATCATAGATCTCTATAAATATTCCTACTTCATGGGTGGATAAATAATTTCAATCTATATGCATCATTCAACAACACCATAATTATCTCATTATTTTATGGTACACATATTCATGACCCAAATAATACAACTCATTCCTCAAAAAATTTAAATTTTAGGGATTTCCCTGTACAAATATCTTCCACATTATTCTATATTTCCACATCATCCCTTTATGCATCCTATAAATTCTCTAGAATGGATTGCTGAGAAATAATTTGAGTCAGGTAAGATATTGTTCCTTATTTTATGACTCCCTTTCCCATCATTTATCTATATTAGAATAATATATGATTATCAATTATAATCATTGATATAAATTCATGATTATTTATTATAACATCCTAGGTAAATAATGAATATGAAATGTTATTATATATTAATATTTTTCAATAAAATGTTAACATTACTTTAAAGTGAATGCTATGTTTGAGGGCGTACCCAATACGCAACAACAAGTTTCTTTGAAATCCTACATTGCACACTAATAATATAATAATATTATTTTAAATGGTAGTTAACACCTAGCCATTGTAATGGAGAGAATGAACAGAAATAACTAAAAAAAATGATTATATATGTTTTTTTAAATATTTTAACAATTACCCAATAAATGATAGAGGCTTAAAATGCGAATGAATCCAATTTTAAGCATAAATATTCTAATATTATTTAAAAGGTTGATTAACCACCTTTTAATGATGAAATCTTTTTTTAAAACTACTTTATTTCAATTTTATATGTTATACTTGAAAAAATAAAATCCTTCTTTAGAATCGGGACATCAAAATTTACTTTGTGTAAATTTTTTTTATTTTTCCGATAAAGTTCATTTTTTAATGAATAGTGAAATTGCTGTATTTTAATTCAAAACCTCCTTTTGATCTAATTTATTTATATAGTTAGATTATATTTTAATTGGGTTTAAAGTTTAGTTAAAATATATTTTTACCATTTAATCCAATGGTGGTCATTAGAATTAATTTCACTTTGAAATTGGACATAAACAAGTTTTAATTTTTTATAGATATTGTTTCTTAAAAACACGCTATTTGTCTTGACATAAGGAATTAATTATAAAATTAATTAATTCAACTTATATGATTTTAATTTTTTAAAATGGAAATAATTTTTTAATTTGGAATATCAAATTTACTTTGGAAAATTTTTTGGTATTTTTTTGACAAATGTTCATTTTTAATGAATAGTGAAAAATACTGCATTTTACTTCAAAACTGATTTTTCATCTAATTTAATTATATAGTTATATTATTTTTTAATTGGTTTTAAAGTTTAATTGAATTATTTTTTTTATCAATTAATACAATTTTGTTCATTGGAAGTAATTTCACTTTTCGATTGGATGTAAAAACAAGTCAATATTTTGATAAATTTTACTTCTTAAAAACCCGTCTTTGGTTGTGACAACGAGAATTATATTTAAATTAATTACTGAAATTTTTTTATTTGGAATTAGGTAAAATAGATTCCATATTTTGAATCATAAGGTCCAAATTATGTAATTAGGACTCTTTTTTTGGACATTAAGAATAGTAACGACGATAATTATCTTTAATTATCGTGATTAATTAGTAATCGGGTAGTTAAGGGTAATAAAATAATATCATATTAATATAAAATGAACCAAACATGTGTAAAAATCCTCTTTTTTGATTCATGTACGACCATGGAAATATTTTTACCGAACTTGAGGGCCCATGTTGTCACATGGGTGTAATAGTGACATTTATGACATTATCTTTAAAAAGAAGAGAAATATAACAAAAGTTTGTAGATCCTAAGTAAAAAAATTTAAATTTTGTTTAAATAAATGTTCTCTTAGACTATAAAAATTCATTTTAGAGCTAAAAATATTTCCTATATCATGATATTTTTTTTTATAATTTTTATACATTAAATAAATAAATTTATTTATGACACCATGATGATGCAATGATTACCTCATTAATGAATGATTTAAATAAAATGTAAATATAAGGTAACATCTAATAATTAAACTTGTAAAAAACATAATGTATGGGTGGACTTAGAAACCTTATCACCTTATCCTCGAAATATATCATTTTGGGACCTTTAAAATCCTAAAATCATTTTATAATAAAGTAACATTTCAAGACTTCCAAAAGTGACCCTTCTCCCTCTTATAAAAGGCCCCCACCCCTACCCCCTTACCCAAACCTCTAAAGCCATTGGATCGACCAACCACTACTCATATTATCTCTCCAAATCCCTCTCTTACTCCTAGATGCCTCACTTTGGGTATAACTCTTTCCAAGGAAGCCTTTGTGTCAAATCAAAAAGAGTTACCCGATTTAGAGGTAATATCTTCTCTCGAGTTTATTTATTTTATTTTCCTTCTTCACTCACCACTGTATTCTTTTTATTTGATCCCATAATAACAAAAGTATCCTCAATATACTATTATTTTGTTATGATATGTATTCTACCGACACTTACACACACCTCCGTCTAATGGTTAAAGAACATACTGTTTCTGTGGGTGGTGAATTACTGCTTCACAAAATGTTGATTGTTTAAACTTCTTTTAACACATTTAATGGTGAAAATTATGATGGAACTATATTTATATATGATATATATTATATTTATGTCCTCTAAATTCCTCTTTATTTTATATTTAAAACATACCTTTATGCTTTGCATGTTGTGAAAATGCGATAATTTCATATGAGGAAGTGTGGACTACCACCCCTCAAGTGATGTGACTCATTCATGCCAAACATGGAATTTATAAATAATGTAATTAATGAACTTATTTTACCTATATAGCATATATATTATACTGGAATTATAATATACCTATTTCTAATTTATTTTTAAAGTCCATTAATATGACAAAAAATGAAAGTAGCGTTCATGCGTACGTACGACTTACCGTCTCCCTGAACTGTACATTTCATTTCTTATCTCAAAACATTATTTAATATTATTAAATACATATATACTTTATATATATGATATTTAAATTATTAAAACCATTCCGGAGATGATTTAATTATAACTACATGGACAATTCTCTTCAAACAAGTTTATTTTTGACTCATATACAGAACGTTGACAAAACGTATGATATGAACTCAAATAATTAACTAATTATTATAACATGATGATATATGATATTAATTGAATAATAAACTTTAAAGGAAGTCCTTAATCAATTATAAATTGAACAATATTTATTATTCGGGAATATAAAGAAACGAACAAGACAAGTCAGATTTGAGGTAAGGGGCTTTCTTATCTCACTTTTAATTTCGTGAGATTTCCATTGTTCGCCAATTATTTATTGCATGTGGTGTATTGTGTACTTAAATTTTATATATATTATCCGGATTCTATTTATATTAATGCTATTATGTGATTCATTTGGTTCTTATTATCTTTTGGTCATATGACACGATTTATTACAACGAGGTAAGGGGTTTTTATCTCCCTATTTATTCCCATGAGATTTATGCTATATTTATCACTATATCCTTTGAGTGGTGTCTGTAATGCCCATTATTCTAATATTTGTGTAATATAATTTCGTTTATGTGTATTTACATCAACATTGTATAGTCCTTCTCTCATGGGGTGTACGTTTCGAAAGTTACCCAAATCGGTAAGGGAACCTTTCACCCACCTATTTTTAAAAAACTTCTTTTTGTTAGGTATTTTAATTTACATAATCTTAATGTTGGGAAATGTTATTATATATCATTATTTCTATAAATTTTATGTCCAAGTGATTAGATACCCTTTTTATCTCTCATCAACTCATTTTATGAATTTTAAAGTGGAGTCGTTAGGCTGTTGAATTTCTGTAAGGGAACTTCTTAACCCAAATTCAATTCTTTGGGTTAAACCTATACTTATTTATTATGTCGTACTATGAATATGTGTTGATGACATCTGATTGTTTTACACTTAATATCCACTTATATTGGGTGTATTTATATTTGTAACACATAATTATGTAATTGATTTATCCATAATCTAAGGATGTCGTCTTTGTACGGGACTTCGTCTCAATCTCCTTTCATTAAGGCATAATTCAATTTTTATATGACCTTATTTTATTAGTTTTATAATAAACCCTTTTGAATTTTCATTTCATTCAAAAGGAATATTTTTACCCGAATCATTTTACTAAATTACAAAAGGAATGTTTTTGTCTTACGTATGTGGCGACAACAACTTCTCCACCTCCATGACCATTATTTGTGTTTCGGCTTCCTCTACAAGTCATAACTTTTTTTAACTGAAAAATAAATACCATGTTTTAATTTTATTTTATTTTGGTATTGAAAATGGTTTTGATAATGTTTTGATTATATCAATGTGTTGTATTGATATCATGTGATTGAAATGTGGAAATGTTATGTTTCCTTTATACATGTTTTATGTGATACGATTATGTTATGGTTCTTGGGAATTGTTTATGAAGTTGGGTGGTTCTGTGATAGAATAAGGGCGGGTAAGCCCGAGATAGATCTCCAATGAATTGGGTAACATGAAGGAGTTAAACGATAAGGTTTCTCTGAAGAGATTTAGGGAATATACTATGATGGGTATTCCAAACATAACCATGAGGGTTAATCCCTACATAAAAATGTTATGAATTCCTCAAGTTACCTTTATGTCTTATGATTTCTATGAGTTATTCATAAATCTTATGATTTCACGAGGTTTGTTAAAGTGCTTATGTTTTATGAGTAAAGTATGATTTCATTGATTCTTATGTATACAAGGGCTAATGTTTTCTTTCCGTATTCTTATATCGCTTACTGAGCTTTTTATACTCATCCCAAGTTTTTCAAATGTTTTTCACAGGGCATAAAGTGGAATAGGGTCAAGGATGGGATCAAGGAAATTTCATGCTATATAAAACATGAAACTAGACATGACTCTTTTGCTCAAGAGTTTTTATTTTGTGAAAAAATGTAAACTGAGTAGATGTGTCTACTTTCTAATCATTGAGATGTAATAGTTATGTCCTAATTCTATAAAACTCTAAACCTGAAAAGATCCTCAATGTGAATTATTCATTTAATTAATGATTATGTAATGTTTAAAGGCTGGGTCCTTATAGTTGTTATCAAAGTTCAGTTTAGATAACTTAAGAGGTTAGGGTATTCTTTAAGCACAAGTGACATTACCATAATGGTTAGGATTTTAGAAAGAGTTACAGTTATGTTTATAAAGTGAATGAGTTTAAGATAACATGAATAATTATATCTTAGTATTATATGATGATTTTAATAATATACTCACACTAACATTTTTGGTTTTAGTAAATGGCTGGATCTAGTATGCACCAAATTAACAGTGGATGTGAAGGAAACTGTGACAGTTTTCTGAACGAGCAACTGAATGATATGGGAGCTACAATGAGAACTCTTATGGTTAATCTCAATCAACTATCTGGAGTCATGATTGACCAATTTAACCTTGGTGATTTTTATAAGGCATCGTATATGCGAGAAACAAATCCCTACGGAAGTTCAGGTAATAATCATAAAGGTATGAATGTTCAAAAACCTATGTGTCACAGATGTGGAAAGAAAAGCATATGAAATTTTTTCAAAGGGACAGAAAGATGCTATAGATGTGGAAATGAAGGTCATAAATTAATAACCTACCATGAAAAAAGGAAGTATCTAGTTGACTCTAGGAAAGGTAAAGAAGTTATTTATGAAGGATCAATTGAATGTTTTAAATGTGGTGTGCATAGTCATTATGAAAACACATTTCCTATGAAGAAGTTTCAGGAATGAGATCGCTAGGATCGTATAAATATTCATTTACCAATACCTAATTCCATTCCAATTGAGGATGAAGAAACTAACAATGACCAGTGAAAGGTATGAATTATTTCTTAACATATGTTTTCTTATTATTGAAATCTTAGGATATGATTCATGATTTTGTGTGTAAGAAATAAGTATTTCAAAATAAGTTGGAAAGTAATGGTTAATCAATCATGAAGAATATTGAATGAGTAAGAAGTCAACATATAAGGGATTCAAGAGTTATGGTAGATTTTTGGATGGTGAAATTCTTAAAATTATTAAGGCTCTTTTGGTGATGAGATTACATTAGAAGACTTTTTATAGTATGTGTAACCCTGATGTTTGATATATGAAAATTTTATTCAAGGAATAATTATCTTTTCTTTTGTGGATATAGTTATAAAGAACAATTTTTGTTTATATGATCCTTGAATTTGAGGTAATTACCGGTTAATATATTTTGGGATGCAAAATGAAATTTATTAGATAACCTTTAGGGTTAAAATACATTATGGTTATTTTTGATGAATTTACCTCTTTTGTAGAATGTTATAAAATTATGTAGTTTTTGAAAATGGACAAAACACAAACCGTGTGACAACCCGTCGCGTCAGATGAAGCTACGAGAATTGAACCCACAACCAATGTGCGACTGGTATTTATCGCCTACCACTGGGCTACATGAAGTCCCTGGTTAGTATGACTAATTCTTTTTAGTTAGATGATCTTATGAATCATGAATAAGTTGGTTTTTGGGAAATAATTAACCTATCATGGAGGATATGTGATTTGGTTAATTACTTTTCAGTATGAGACTTTAACAGTAACTGATGTTATTTGGAAATAAATGTTAAGATTTACCTTGGAAGACTATGTGATTAAATCCTTTTGAGTATTGGGTTTCAATCTTAGTTTGGATTACTTTGAAGAATTTTATGGATAACTGTTTATTTAATGGTCTTTCTTGAACCTTGGGATCTTTATGTTGACTTTTAGAGATTAATAGTAGTTTTTTTATATAAAGGATTATCCTTTTGGAGATTATCTGATCCTGTACTAACAAATTTGGTTTTAGTTAAGCTCTAAAGACATGGGAAATATATAGTTTATCTTTTGTGGATTAGGTGATTCTCAAGAAGTTGATTATAGCGCTCTTAATGTGAACAATTCATCCTGAATACTCATAGTTTGGAGAAAATATGAGTTTGTGTTAGAATTCTAGTAAATGATGAAAGTCTACATGAAAAGTAAGTATATTTCCTTATGATTTAGTTAAGCTCACAAATAAATTCCTCAATGTAAAGTAACATAAAACAAAAATTTTGTCTGTTAACTTTTCCTAATGGGGAATAAAATACCGTTTAACCTATAACAAGTTTGTGATTTTCTGGTGGTTAACTTTATCCTAAACATGTTTTCTATCACTCTAGATCAGAACTTGACCCTTTTTTTTCTCTTCCATATCCATGTTTTCATGGAATCCTTGTATCTGTTGTCTCGAGTGACCTTTGTACTCATCTTTCTTCTTTTAAAGTGACAGTTTAATTTACTCCTTTTCCGATGTGGGGCTTTCAATAAAGTTTCTGAGCCCAATTTTAAAATTGCGAGGACACAATTCCCAAAAGGGGGGATGGATGTAACATCCCAGGTAAATAATGAATAAGAAATGTTCATATATATATATATATATATTAATATTTGTGAATAAAATGTTAATATTACTTTAAAGGGAATTCTATATTCGATGGCGTACCCAATACACAACAACAAGTTTCTTTGAAATCTTACATTGCACACTAATAATATAATAATATTATTTAAAATGGTAGTTAACTCCTAGACATTATAATGGTGGGAATGAACAAAACTGACTAAAAAATTATTATATATGTTTGTTAAATAATTTAACAATTACGCAATAAATTATAGAGGCTTAAAATGCGAATGAATCCAATTTTTAGCATAAATATTCTAATAATATTTAAAAGGCCGATTAACTGCCTTTTGATGGAGAACCGTTTTTTTAAAACTAATTTTTGTCAATTTTATATGTTATATTTGACAAAATAAAATCTTTCTTTAGAATCGGAACATCAAAATTTACTTTGTGTAAATTTTTTGTTATTTTTCGATAAAGTTCATTTTTAATGAATAGTGAAAATGCAGTATTTTAATTCAAAACCTCCTTTTAATATAGTTTATTTATATGGATAGATTATCTTTATAATTGGGTTTAAAGTGTAGTTAAGATATATTTTTACCATTTAATCCAATGGTGGTCATTGGAATTAATTTCACTTTGAATTTTGACATAAACAAGTGTCAATCTTTTGCAAGATATTGTTTCTTAAAAAACGCTATTTGTTTTCATAGTGGGAATTAATTATAAAATAAATTAATGCAACTTCTATGTTTTGAATTTTGTAAAATGAAAATCATTTTTTAATTTGTAATATCAAATTTATTTTGGATAATTTTTGGTATTTTTCTGAAAAATGTCCATTTTAAATGAATAGTGAAAAAATAAGGCATTCTACTTCAGAACTGATTTTTGGGTTTTGGGCCATGAGGTTCGGATTTGGAGTGATGGATACACAGGGGTTTTGGGCCATGAGGTTCGGCGGTCGTGGAGTTCCCCAAGTCGGCCTTCGTTTGCTTTCCTTTGTCCGGGTTTCATTCCCAGTTGTCTGTTGATTCGGTTTCGGTTAGGGCTACTACCCCAGTTTGTTTTATCTTTTTGTGTTCTACCTTGATGGAGTTTCATGATCTATGGTGGTGGTTTCATTCTATGGTGTTGATCTTTAGTGGCATGAATATGAGACAGCAACAACATTTATTTGACGGTGGTATCTGTTGATTTTTTGAGGTGACAAATTTGGTGTTGTTTGTGATGTTGTGAAGTCGGTGACATGATGGTTATGAGATCATTTTGTGTTGAAGAGGGTGGGGTGACGGTATATGGGTTTTTCTTCTTGGTTTATTTTCTGGTGTTTTCTGTTCTCGTGGTACTGATACAGGCTGGCGGTTCCTCTGGCCGACGACCGGCAGAGTTCATAACGACGGTGCTTGGAGAGGGGTTGATGGTGAAGGGATGATGCATTAGGTTGTGCGATGATAGTGGTGGCTGTGTGGATGCGACTTGACAGGCTTGTCCTCGGTCCATGAAGTGGATCTCGCGGCCTTCGAGGTGACAATTTGGTTGGATTTGAGGACCACTTTATTTTGAATTTATGGATCTGGTTTGGTTTAAATTTTGAATATTGAATCCGAAAATTTGAATTTTGTAATCCTGATGTACGGTTACCACTACCATAAAGTGGCTTTCAGAAAATTCAAAAAATAGATTTGATGAAAAACCCGTCTTTGGTTGTGACAAAGAGAATTATTTTTAATTTAATTACTAAAATTTCTGTGTTTGGAATTTAGTAAAATGGATTCCATATTTGGAATCATAAGGTCCAAATTATGTTATTAAGACTCTTGTTTTTGGACATTATGAATAGTAATAATGGTAATTATCTTTCATTATCGTGATTAATTAGTAATCGGGTAGTTAAGGGTAATAAAATAATATCATAATAATATAAAATGACCACAACATGTGTCCAAATCCTCTTGTTTGAGTCATGGCTGACCATGGTAATCTTGTTACCGAACATGAGGGCCCATGGAGTCACATGGGTGTAATTGTGACATTTATGACATTATCTTTAAAAAGAAGAGAATTATAACAAAGGTTTGTATATCCTAAATAATTTTTTTTAAGTTTTTCAACATAAATGGTCTCTTAGAATATAAGTAATCATTAGAAAGCTAAAACGATTTCCTACATCATGGTATTTGTTTTATAATTTTTAGACATTAAATAAATAAATTTATTTATGACACCATGATGATGAATTGATTACCTCATTAAGGAACGATTTAAATAAAATGAAAAGATAAGGTAAAATCTAAGACTTACACTTGTCAAAAACCTATTGTATGGGTGGATTTCGAACCCTTATCACCCTATCCTAGAAATATATCATTGTGGGACCTTTAAAATCTGAAAATCATTTTATAATAAAGTAACATTTCAATACTTTCCAAAAGTGACCCTTCTCCCTCTTATAAAAGGCCCCCACCTCTACCCCCTTACCTACACCTCTCATGTAATTGGATCGTCCAACCTATGCTCATATTATCTCTCCACATTCATCTATTACTCCTAGAAGCCTCACTTTTGGCATAAATCATTCCAAGGATGCCTTTCGCCCAAATCAAAAAGAGTTACCCGATTTAGAGGTAATGTCTTCTCTCGAGTTTCTTTCTTTTATTTTCCTTCTTCACTCACCACTATAATTTTATTATATGATCCCATAATAACAAAAGTATCCTAAATATATTAGTATGTTGTTATTATAAGGATTCTACCTACACTTACAC
This sequence comes from Viscum album, assembly GCA_963277665.1. Taxonomy (NCBI): domain Eukaryota; kingdom Viridiplantae; phylum Streptophyta; class Magnoliopsida; order Santalales; family Viscaceae; genus Viscum; species Viscum album. The sequence continues at coordinate 1,935,325,122 of OY728152.1, forward strand.
ACACCACCATCTAATGGTTAAAGAACATATTGTTTCTGTGGGTGGAGAATTATTGCCTCACAAAATGATGATTGTTCAATTTTCTTTTAGCACCTTCCATGGTGGCCATTATGATGGAACTATATTTATATATGATATATATATATATTATATTTATATCCCCTAAATTCTTCTGTATTTTATATTTAAAACATACCGTTATGCTTTGCATGTTGTGCAAATGCGATAATTTCATATGAGGAAGTGTGGGCTACCGCCCCTCAAGTGATGTGACTCGTTCATTCCAAACATGGAATTTATAAATAATGTAATTAATAAACTTATTTTACCTATATAACATATATATTATACTATAATTATTATATATCTCTGTCTAATTTAGTTTTAAAGTCCATTAATAAGACAAAAAAATAAAAGTAGCGTTCATGCATACGTACGGCTTACCATCTCCATGACCGGTACATTTCATTTCTTATCTCCAAACATTATGGAATATTATTAAATAAATATATACTGGATATATATGATATTTAAATCATGAAAACCATTCCGGAGATGATTTACTTATAAGTAATGGACAATTCTCTTCAAACAAGTTTATTTTTGACTCATGTACCGAACATCGAGAAAACGTATTATATGAACTCACATAATTAACTAATTATTATAAAATGATAATATGAGATATTAATTGAATAATAAACTTTAAATTAATTCCTTAAGCAATTATAAATTGTCCAAAGTTTATTATTCAGGAATATAAAGAAATGATCAAGACATGTCGGACTTGAGGTAAGTGGATTTCTTATCTCACTTTTAATTCTGTGAGATTTACATTATTCGCCAATTATTTATTTCATGTGGTGTATTGTATACTTAAATTTGATTTATATTATCATGATTCTATTTATATTCATGGTATTATGTGATTCATTTGGTTCTTATTATCTTTTGGTCATATGACACAATTTATTACAACGAGGTAAGGGGTTTTTATCTCACTATTTATTCCCGTGAGATTCATGCTATATTTATCACTATATTTTTTGAGTGGTGTGTGTACTTCCCATTATTCTAATATTTGTGTAATATACTTTTGTTTATTGGTATTTACATCAACATTGTATAATCCTTCTTTCATGGGGTGTACATTTCGAAAGTTACCCAAATCGGTAAGGGAACCTTTCACCCTCCTTTTTTAAAAGACATCTTTTTGTTAGGTCTTTTAATTTACATCTTTTTAATGTTTGGATATGTTCTTATATATCCTTATTGTTGTAAATTTTATTTCCAAGTGATGAGATAGCCTTTTTATCTCTCATCAAATCATTTTCCAAATTTTAAAGTGACGCTGTTAGGCTGTCGAATTTCTGTAAGGGAACTTCTTAACCCAATTTTAATTCTTCGGGTTAAACCTATACTTATTAATTATATAGTACAATGAATATTTGTGCATGAACCCTGATTGTTTTAAACTTAATATCCACTTATATTGGGTGTATTTATATTTGTCACACATAATTATGTAATTGATTTATCCTTAATCTAAGGACATCATCTTTGTATGGGACTTCGTCTCAATCTCCTTTCATTGAGGCATACTTCAATTTATATAAGACCTTATTTTATTAATTGTATAATAAACCCTTTTGACTTTTAATTTCATTCAAAAGGAATCTTTTTACATGAAGTGTTTTACTAAATGACAGAAGTAATGTTTTTGTCTTATGTATGCGGTGACAACGACTTCTCCGCCTCCATGACCATTATTTGAGTTTTGAATTCTTCTACAAGCCATAAATTTTTTTAAATTAAAATAAAAACCATGTTTTAATTTTATTTTATTTTGGTATTAAAAATGGTTTTGATAATGTTTTGATTATATCAATGTGTTTTATTTATATCTTTTCATTGAAATATGTAAATGTTATGTTTCCTCTATGCATGTTTTATGGGATACGATTATGTTATGGTTCTTGGGAATTGTTTATGAAGTTGGGTGGTTCCGTGATAAACTAAGGGTGGGTGAGCCCGAGATAGATCTCCAATTCATTGGGTAACACGATGGAGTTAAATTCTAAGGTTTCTCCGAATAGATTTAGGGAATATACAATTATGGTTATTCCAAACATAACCATGAGGGATACTCCCTACATAAGAATGTTATGAATGCCTCAAGTTACCTTTATGTCTTATGATTTCTATGAGTTATTTATAAATCTTATGATTTCATGAGGTATGTTAAAGTGATTATGTTTTATGAGTAAAGTATGATTTCATTGATTTTTAAGTATACATGGACTAAGGTTTTCTTTCCATATTCTTATATCCCTTACTGAGCTTTTTATGCCCATCCCAAGTTTTTGAAATGTTTTTCACAGGGCATAAAGTGGAATAGGGTCAAGGATGGGATCAGGGAAATGTCATGCTATCTAAAACATGGAACTAGACATGACTCTTTTATTCAAAAGTAATTATTTGGTGAAAAAAATGGAAACTAAGTAGATGTGTCTACTTTGTAATCATTGAGAAGTAATAGTTATGTCCTAATTCTCTAAACACTAAACCTGAAAAGATCCTCAATGTGAATTATTCATTTAATTCATGATTATGTAATGTTTTAAGGCCGGGTGCTTATATTTATAACTATAATGTCTTACAATTTATTCACCTTACTAATATGGTAATTGATTGAGCAGTTGTAGTACTTGGTTGAATATAACCATCATTATTGGTTCATATTATGCTCATTCTATATAAATATAAATTTTCCAATCTTATGATCTAAATATATTTCAATATTCTCACCATATATTATATATATCCAAATATTAAATGATAAAATCACTGTGAATAACTATAAATAAATAATTTCATTGTTCTGTAATTTGAATTTTATCTTCCTTGTGGAATAGGCTATCAATTTATAGATTTTCATTATTAAAAATCCCAATCCAGTATTTGATGAATCACTGTATACCTTGAAAAATTACCCACTTTTGGGTAGGGTGAGTACTGGTGAAATGAGAATTCTCTTTTTCAATTCACTGAATCTCTCATTTCATTTATTAGTATAGAAAGAATTCACTCCATTATTTGTCATCTTAGTCAATTTGTTTTAAAATCTTGAGATGTTCCTCACAAATCGCTGATTATACCATACTATTACAAGTAAACAACCTATCTCCATTAGAGATGTTGGTCTAACCCAATACTCAATTACTAATTACTTTTATGGAACCACATATATACCTTTTTTGGTTATATCATTACCTTATAAGGAAAATTCCTCCTTCAGAACCTCACATTTATTATAATTTTCATATATTTTCTACATTCACAATGTGTTTATAAAAATAATCAAACTATTCTCATGCTCCTCCTTTATTTTTGGGTATATATGAATATAATATATAAAGACGACAATAAATTTTCAAGGTAATCTCTAAATTCTCTATTAATTAAGTCATTTATGACTTCTCGAACATTAGTGAGTCTGAAGGGAATCACTATCAACTCATAGTGTCAACACCTTGTTCAAAAGTAATTAATTGGGATTTCTTCCATTTTCACCATTAATTAATGATATCTGAACCAATGGTCCATATTATTGATGTAATAATCCCAAAATAGATGATCAGATAAGTCATCAATATATGGTAGGGTATGAATATTCATTATCATGATTATTTTTAGTTCATGAAGATCAATATAAAAGATCATTTAACCATCCTTCATCTTGAAAAAATTAACAGATATTCCCAATGGTGAAGAACTCGATTGTATAAAACCCGTATCCACATTCTCTTGTAACTACATTTTTATATCTTATAATTTGATGGTGTATATTCTTTTGGGAGTCATGGATTCAAGTATATATATAGTAATAAGTTCATTTGATAAATCAAATTATTAAACATTAGGAAGGCTAGACAACTCTTAAAGCAATACATCAGTATTGTCCCTCTCAATGGATTTTTCTATAAGAATTATTTTCGCCATTATCTCAATCATGTATGCTAGATATTCTATCGCACAAGGAAATAATAACCCAACTTGAAAATAATATAAAAAATAGATTTATCAACCAACATATAAATGTATGGAATAGGAGGATGATTTGATATACAAAGTTATTTCCCTACCCTGGCCATTAATGTTGTGTTTATATAATTACAACCATTTCATTCCCAACATTACATCCAATTCCAACAAAATATGAAAACAAAATTTATTTGGAGGTCTAATTGAAATAAAATTTATGTGGGGGAGTCATATAATTACGATAAAATAATTTCCCCATTTTATGTTCACATAGATGACTTATCCTCCTTATATTGATGTGGTGTTTGAATAGTTCTACTAAATTGCATGATATGAAAGAATGTATAGAACAATAACCAAATAATAGGTTTAACACTGTTTTATGAATATATATCTCACATATATACACTTAATTATTAGGGTACAACTCATTAATTGAATAATCTGTTCCTCCCTATATGGCCCTTAGAGGTAATTTTCATTGAGTATATCTGACAACCCTGTGTTTAGGGTATTGAATTAAATAATTTATGTGTTGCATATAGTTAAAACACTCGAATAAGGGCTAAGGGTTAAAAATAAAATCCATTTATTTCATCTCATAAGGGGAAGTATTCATATCCATTCAATATTTATTTTCTAGACACCCCTCATTTACACACATGAAGCATATCCCAAATCCCTTGAGATATTTTATGGGATTCTCCTTCCCACACTTCTGACACATGGGCAGTGGGGTTTTATTTCCTCCATGTAATTTATCTGTTGATCCACTAAAATTAAACTCCATTTTCTATTTTTATATCTAGTGCATCAAGAAAAATGAGAATAACTAATATCTTTCTTGATGATACGGTCACAATGGAAAATATCTTTATATCATTACAAATCTTGAATTGATAAATATTATAATATAGTTTTCATTAACCTAATAAATAAGTATACAAAATTACTTTCATTACTAGTGAAAAATATATAGGAATATCGTGCAACCCAATTGAATTTTACCTTATAATCTCTAACAGGCTCGTCTTTGTTTTCTTCAGCCCAAGAAGACCCCTTTACATTTTATGATGGAGAGTTTGAGGAAAATATTTATTAAAAAAATATTTTTTTGGAATCATTCTCATTCCAAAAAGAGTATTTCCACTTTCATCATCATGTTCTTGATTAGGGTTTACAACTAGTCAACTTCTCCCTCTAAGTGATAAATGGACAATAAAACATTCTATTGTTTAGAGCAGTAGAAGAGTGGAAATATCTTCTAAATTAAGATAAACAATTATTATGCATTTATGGTATTATAATATCTATTAAAATTAAGATTATTTTTTCAAATACAGGACTCAAATGTAACATGATATTTCTTGAGGGAAAAAGGGAGTTCCACATGATTCAAGTTATTATTCATAACATGAGTTCGTTGATATAGTTCTTACATAAAGTTATTAACACACACAAAAATAATTATATATATATATATATATATTAATAATTAAATCATAAAATTTCCCATAAAATTGGATGCTATCACAATTCCTCCCACTTCCCTCCATTAACTAAAGTAATGTAAAATTAGGGATGATAATTATTAAACTAAAAATAATATAAAATGGAAACTATGAATGTATCCGTAATATCTTATAAATGAAATTTATATATGAATATATGATTCTTGAAGTTATAATCTAGGTTATCCATGGTAATTTTTCATTTAGGTTTTATAACTTATCAATCAATTCAAGTCCATTACATTGGTTCATAAAGAGCTCATGAATTTACCAAATCATATCTCTCAGGCGTGTTAAAATATGTGTAAAATAAGGCCAATTTATTATATATGAGGTACCAGTCAAGTTAATTATGAATGATCCACTTCATAATTATTACCCCAAGGTAGATCTATGATAGATCCACCTCAACTTGTAGTATTTATACAATTATTTCATTACTTGGAAACCACTTTCTCTATAATTTACCAAAATTTCAAGATATTTTCCTATACATATACTTATCCAAAAATATTTTTACAAATTTATTCTTTTACATATACACAATAATAAATAGACCCTAATATGATTCCAACTATAATGACCCATTCTTATTACACATATTAATATATGATTTTTCACATATATATCCAATAAAAGAAACTGAAGGATCTAGAGGCCTTGTGTATTTGGGAATATAGTTTGAAAAACCCTAAACATGAATCTAAAAAAAACTTTATTTTAAACTCTAAAATGTGATACCACATCTATTTTAGCTTCTAAAATTGCCTATTATATCCTAGGGAATTCATAAACACAAGGGGTGAGCAGTAAATCCCAGTAAGGTAATATGAATTGTAATTAAGAATTACGTATGAGTGAAATGGAATAAATGAAATGATAAAAGAAAATTATCATATGCAATCATATGAAATAATGAAATGAATATGATATAATCAAAGGATAATTTCATTATAGTATTGTGAAATCATCATAATACACAACATAATGTGCACAAGTTAGGACACACTATAGATAAATATTAAAATTGTGGTTTGAGTCCAGTAATGGATTATGTGTAACCCCAATCAAAATCAAGTAAGATCAATAGATATAAAAATAACCAATTTCATTAGATCATCATTTTGGAACACAAATTATAACATGAACATGCATATGTGTGCCAAAAGAGTGAATAAAACATAATGTTTAAATATAGGATATACCTCTAGAAAATAATGGGATACATAATATTTCCTAAAAGATTAATGAATGGATAATTAATAAAGATTAAAAAAAGAAAAATTAATTAATTAAATTATAAATCCAAATTTTAATAAATAATTATAGGTCTCAAATATGATGTTCATTTAGAAAATACATGATAAAGGGAATAGAATTTCCTTTTGAATTGGACCTTTAAAATGGTGTGTTATGGAATTAGTAAAAAAAATTTAATTAATTAATTAATATGAAGTAATTATTGAAAAAATGGTTGAAACAAAATGGTTAAACCTAAAATAGTAATTATTTTATGAAATCATGAATGGTAATTTAAAATTTTGTAATAAGAATGATTTTGCGATTGAAAATTTCCACTTAATCATGTTCTATTTTAAAGAATGTATTGTAAAATGAACATAAGGCAGATTTAAACCGAGTAAGGAAATGGAGCATAAAATATGTATATATTTAAGGAAAATTATGAATTATGAATCATTCCATAATGTAAAATATATAGGGGAAGTTAGTTAGATATAAAAAATTCATAACCCAATGAAAAGAGGGTAGGTTGGAGAGTTCCCTAACATCATGTTTGAATTCATTCTGTACATTCACTAAACATCATAAATGGTCAAATTAGATTTTTTAAAAACATTATTGAAATATTATATAAACTATATTGTATTTATTATTAAGATGATATAATATTTTATAGTTATTTAATAAAGATACCGAGATCATATTCACAATCTCAATGTTGTTCTTATCATGTTTCCAAAGCCGTATTAGTTTTAGGAAATTACCAGAGTTCATATGGATTGAATAAATGACTATAGAGATGGTACTTCAAGTATTTAATGAGTTTATAGAAGATAACAAGTTTATTTAAATCCAAAATTATACATAAATAATAAATATTTTGAGAGTATAGTTTTTATTGGTAAATGGTTAGTTCATTTAGGGGGTTTTCCAACCATGATGATCATACATCATTTTATTTAACAATTAGAGAACATAGAGATTTCAAAATAAGAACTAAAATAAAATATACTTATTAATATCAGTTTTGACATTAATAAATGAATTTAAACAACCAAATATGTTTGTAGTGTAAAATGGAATTCTTCATTTTTGGTGGTGGTGAACTGATAATAATATGTTCTACATTTTAACATTTAGAATCCATTGACTGTGGGTAGGAAATAAATAATCCAAAATAATAATAAAATATTAGTATAACTAAAATATTTATGTTTCTATGTAAATGTGGGTGGAATTCATATTTTGGAGGTAGAAGAAGAAAATAATTTAAAGAGTCTCAGATGAGAATTTTACCTCTTCCTTTGGGTGTCACATCTTAGTTATGCCTCAAGGATCATTGGGATGGTATTTGGGTAAGAGTAGAACAATATGAATATGAGGAAGACGATTTTGTAGAGATATGAGTAGATTTTGGTCTATCTCCAAGTCTTATTAGTTGTGTAGAGATGGGATGATGAGGGTGGTATTTATAAGGTTATAATAGGGGTGTTTTAGAATATAATGTTCATTAGTTTATTATTTTTTATAAATACTATCAATAATGAATAATAATTTAAATAAATATAGTAATTGGTTGATTTGAGGTTGATATAATGGTTTATTACTTGACCCTTTAACAAATATATCGTGCATTGAACATATAATGTAAAGTATGTAATTTTTTATATATATTATTATTCATTAAAATACACATTTTTCTGAAAAGCCAGAAATTCATCATAAACTGATCTTAATATGATGATACAAAAAATTAAATATATTGTATCAAGGTATCTTTCAAAATATTAAAAATTTTATATTTAAATAAAAACATTTTTTTTTAAAAATATAATTTTTATGGAATGATCAAATTTCTAATACTAAGAAAATTTACTGATGGTTTCATAAAATTTTATTTTCATATTTATAATAATATAAAATGCTTCATGAAAATATTTTATTAAGGTGATATTTTATTTTGAAATTTTATATGTTTCATTGAAATTTATTTTAATGAAGATAAATCATATATATATATATATATATATATATTTTCGGAAATATAATTAGGATTTCATTAGCTCAATCATTTATTTTATCATATTTAAAAAATAATTTAATTATATTGTAATAAAAACTCATTATATTATTTTCAATATTTTTTTACTATTCAAATGGCCAATTTACAATTCCTAGTAGTTAGATTACTATTCTAATGGACATATTTCCCCTTACCTCCAATATATAGTAAAATTTTCTCATTCCTAATCATTCAATACATCACTTAAAAGGTTATACACTTCCCTTAAATGTATTTATCATATTATCAATGCTAAAATTTATTTTTACAATTTATAGGGATATAGTGATGTTCATTGTGGAATTTGTGCCTAAGGAGTGTACATTCAGGTATAACTGATTCTTTTTAGTTTAACTCCCTTTAGTGTTATTAGCTATTATAGTCAAACATATTTTATGATGTTTAATGTTAAAATTAATTAAAAAATTCATTCAATATTAATCTATTGTAAAACAAAGTAAAAATAATTTCAATGAATCATGAATTCATTTACTTTTAATGCGATTTTTGGGTTCATTACAATAATAAAGCATAAAGGATTCCTCTAGTATCAAAACATACTGAATGAACATGTGAATGTTATTTTTTCATATTCATCCTATGTTATTGTACCCTAAAAATACCCAGAAGAATCCTTCCAAGAAATACTAATGGGTCTAATGTAACGCCATAAATTTCTAATGTAAGAACATTTTATTTTATAATGTGCAAGACATGAAACACCAAGCGCATGAGTGAATAAAATATCCTAACACAATACAATATTATAATTATTTTTAAATAAATTTAATATATTCTATATCATAAAATGAATGCAACACCGAGTTTGCTTGTCAAACATGCTAAAATGACTTTCTTCGATTACCTGCATTACACGGAACACTCAGTTTTACCGAATAATAATATAGTATTAAAACATTATTTTTTTAATATTACTTGATATAACATAGCCATTAAATTATATATTATGAATAATATAAAAAATGTTATGAAAAAATGTTTTTTATAAAAACATAAGATAAATTAAATTTTTACCAATTAATTAGAAACAAAAATATAAACTAATTGAATATAAAGGGTATATATATTAATTTTTATCCTATAAATGGATTTTTTTTAAGAAATTAAATTAATTACTATTAGTGATTTATAATTGTCAAATATATATATATATATTATTAAATAAAATAATATTTACATTAATCTAATATAATTTATAGTCATAAAATAAGAACAAACCCAATTTTATGCATAAAACCAATATTTTTCAAAAGATATTTTTATCACATTTTAAGGGACAACCTATTTTAATTTTTTTTTGCAATTTTATAATTTTTTTTTGTTAAAATAAGATTTATTTTTAAAATATAAACCTCAAAATTATGTTAGAGGTAAATTTTGGTATTTTTATATGATATTTCATTTTTGTATGAATAGTGAAAATAATGAATTTTAATTCAAGATAGCATTTTCATCTAATTTATGTACAATGAATAATATGTTTTTGATTGGTTTTGAAGTTAAAATAGAACAGTTATACATAAAATAAACCAATTTTGGTAATTGGTGTAAATTTCAATTTTAAGTTTTTTGTAAAAGCATACCAAACTAGTAAACATTTTTACATTAAAAACCCACTTTGTCATCCCGTCTATGAGATTAAATTTAAATGAATTTATTCAAGTTATATTATTGGAATATAGAAAAATAGATTAAATATATTAAATAAGAAATGTTTATAAAATATAATAATATCAACTTAGTTTTTGAGGCAAAGGATTAGTGAAATTGAATAAAATTAATTAGAGTGATTAAAAAGAAAAATAGCTTAATAAGGGACGTAACCATTAAATTAAGAGCTAAAATGAAAAAAAAACATGTCCAAAAGACATTGGATGTTCATATTTAGAACCTATATTCACTTTTTTACAATATAAACCATAATGTGATCCAGTTCTCATTGAAAAACGTTGGTGTAATTCCCTTTTAAAATAAATACAAGAATGCTACTCCTCCTCCACTATAAAAAGGCACTCACCCCTCTCACTCATTTACACATATAAAGGAATTTAGATCACCAAAACTATGACTAAATAATGTACCAAAATATCGCCCCTTATCCTTTAATACATAAATTTTTCATAAGGTAATTCAAGGAAGTATTTTGGTTTAAACAAAAATAAATTACTTTAAAATGAGGTAACATTCTCCAAGGATCACTATTATTTCATTTACTTATCCACCCAAGAAATTCATTATATATATTTATTATATAATAAAATAATTATACTAAATATACTTAGATTTATTTATGTTAATGGTTTGATATAATATTACATTCACTTCCATATAATGTTTAACTAACTTATTATTCATGTGTACAATGAACTACTACCTCACGAAACGATATCATTCGTTTTTCCTTAACCACCTCTCATGGTTGTGAATTATGATGAAAACATTGTTTATATATGATATAAATGATATTTATAAAATATATATTCTCCTTTTATTTTTATATAACACTTAACTTTATGCTTTCCATTTTATGAGAATACGATAATAACATTTGTGGAAGTGTGGACTACCGTCTCCATAAAGCAATGTGATTCATTCATGCTGTACATGGAATGTATAAAGAATATTTTTAATAAACCAATGTATAATATATAAAATATAAAAAATATATGAATTATAATAAACATATATATATATATATTAGTTAATTTTAATTCTTTAAAATATGGAAAAGAAATGAAAGTAGCCTTCATGCAAATGAACGACCAACCATCTCTATGAATGATGCATTTCATTCCTTATATCCCAATATCATGGATTATTATAAATACATATATAAAGGATATATTTGATAATTATATAATGTTTTACATTATGGATATGATGAAACCATTAACTATTTAATTTTTACAACAAGTATCATGATAAAACATACCCAACTAACTAGGAAATTAACATCAGAAATAGTGAAAATAATGAAAGATTATTAATAAACGGTTAATAAGATGTTAAAAGAAGTTAATATATGATATCATAAATATAACTATTGTTATTTTATAAGTTATTCACATGTTTAAAACCATTTTATATTAGTTTAAAGGATGTTCACCTGAAAGGAAATATAAGGTAAGAGATTCTTGTCTTACTTTTCATTTCATGAGGTATACACCATTTCCACCACTGAATAATTTTGTGTAGTGTATCTACTTACCGTTTTAATATATTATATCATGAATTATTTTATCTTCAAAGTATCTAGAGTTTCATTTTATTCCATCTAATTCAAGGGTCTTATAATTCATAATTTACAAGTAATAAGGGACTTCGCCTCAATTTCCATTCCTTGAGGCATAATTTATTATTCTGCACCTAATATGTTACATATGGTGTACATACATCTAATTTGACATATAATATCATGTTTCATTAATTATTCATGATATATTTAGTTTCATATTAAATTATTTCATCAAATATTATTTGAATTAAACTTTACCATGTGGAAAATAATTTTATCACCCTATTACTTTTCTTTGGGTTATATTACTTCCTCAGTGCCATTAATATTTTAAGATTTTGTGTGTAATAAATTTTTACTATATATTTTTTTATATTAAATTTGTTTATATATATTTAAATTTCACACATATAATCTATGTATCTATTGATTCTTATGTCAACATTGTGGTCATTTCAACGGTTTACTTCATAATCTCATTTTGTTTGGGATTATTTATACATGAATTTCAATCTGAGGAAATTATTGGATCATTTTTCAATAAACCCTTTAATTATATTATCCTCTAGTTATTCATGAAAATTTTATTCTAATAGTACCATTTCCACTCTTTTTTAGAAAAAATATTTTAGAATTTATTTTAAGGAAACCAAACTTCATTTTTCTCTTCGGTCAAAGACCCCGTTTTCTTCAAAAAAGTCCTTATTTTCTAAAATGAGTTTAAAAAATGTTTAATGTATTACAAAAATATTTATTAAATACATTTTTACCCTTTTTTATTTTACATATTTTTTCAAAGGAATCTTGTTTTCACTTTATGAACAAGGAATTTTCTATCCTTTTTACCTTGCAAAAGGAATGTTATTTTTCCCTTATTCGATGTACATGGATTTACCTTCACTACATTCTTTGGAGCTTCCATTTATTGTTTACAAGGGATTATTTTCAAGAATTTTTTTTTCAAAATTGATTTGAATTTGAAAGAATTTTCAAAATAATTGAAAATAAAAATGTTATTTTCCTCAATAATTTTTTCAAAATATCTTTCTATAATATTTTTATTCATAAATGAAAACAACCATTTATTTTTACTCAACTTGGGATATATTGTGTCAATACCATCCTTATTCTTTGTCTGGATGTGTATGATTAATTTGGACAAGGATTTTATTGATATTCAATTCCTTGATTCACTTTTTAGTTCAATTGAAATATTCAATATCCTATGATCATTAGACATTGAATTTCCCTTAATTTTCTAGATGATTTATCATGGATATGTTCATTGATTAAACCATATAACATTTTTCATACGGTGTTAAATTTTACTTTTAATTTATTTAATAGGTAAATATTGAAAAATTGTTATCTCCTATTCAATATGGATATTTGTTAAGTCATAGTGTTTGTCACTTAAATTGATTACTCGATATAAAGAATGATTTAGACATGTAGTTAAATGTGGGTACATGACTTTATATAGCCCCTCAATTCATCAACATGTTCTCTTGAGGAAAATTAATTGAAAGAAATTGAAATTATTCTAACTGTAGTTTTAATATTTCTAGGGGATAGTTCTTGACATTATAGTTTTCATGTGCCTGGCACATGATGGCTAGTAATTTAGAATTTCCTTCATTTTGATTCATTATTTATTATTGATGAGATTTTAACTATGAAAAATTATAAAGATTAATTACATTCTTTTTTATTGATTAAATAACATGTGTCTTAATTTATTCACATTTTCATATTGTTTATGCACGTAGTTCTTAGTTTATTGATTACACGGTATGTGTGTTTTGTTATTAACTTTACAAATAGACTATTATAATTGATTAATTTTTTCTTCCAATATACTTGAAACCTACTAATAATTTTGTCTCACCCTCATTTTCTTATTTCCTTAGTATTCCACAAAGTGTACTAGGAAGGATATGCAAGTATATTATAGATGGAATAATGTTAACCACAAAATAAAATAATTATTTTGTAATTGGGGTATTTAGTTGTAATACAAGCCTCATGTGTGTATCTAGTTTACCAATACTACTAAACTCTTCAATCCTTCAGGATTTGATTCCTTGTAATCATGCAAATGTAATGGTTATAGACATTGGTTCCGGGATACTGGGGTTAGGTCTCTAAAAGTCACCCATTAAGAGTCTAGGATGAGGTAATTTTTTGTTTATCCTTTCATCCTATTAGTTTAATTTTTAACTATTTTCATGAAGGTATTGTTGAGATACCATTGGGGTTGTATCACAATATTTGAACAATATTATTACAAAATCAAGTGCATATAGATAGTAGGGATTATTTTTTTAATATCCAATAAGGTCCAGCATATGGATCTAGATTTGGATTCAAATTTTCTAGAATATTATTCACATGATCATATTAAAATTGGCTTGAAATCAGAGAAGGAAAATTATCATTTTCTTTTAGAGAATAATATTTCATGTTCGGGTAGAGAAATTATAATTATAGTTTTGGGATTTGTTCTATTGATAGTTTTAACTCCGTATTCTCTATATTGTAAATGTTCACATCTATTATATAAGTATTATTAGAACTTTTTTAATAGATCATAAAATTATTCATGGTAAAATTATTCAATATTTTAAACAGAAAAAAATGATTCTAGATTATATTCATTTTAAAAAATACATTCAGTAGAAAAATCATCTGATTTTAGAGTTTCTAACAATATAATTTTGTTATAAAATGTTTCAATTTATTCCTTAGAAAAAAACTGGATATAAAATTGATTTTATTTAAATAGAAACTTCTCTTCATGAAAGGATTTTCAATGAATCAAGAATATTAAAGCTCACATTTTGTTCTCTGAATGAAATTTAAATTCTTCCTTCATCAAAAATAATTATTTTCTTAGTAATCTTGAGGAATGGGATACCTAAAATGACTAGGTAGTGTGATCTATCTCTATCCTATTCCATATTTTGTATTTAAAAATAATTGGGGGAAAAAATCCATTGACACATACAAAAAAAATCCTCAAAAAAATCCTAGGTAGCGAGTGGTTCATTTATGAAGTTTTAAAAATTCAATGGTGGGTTTAGTTTCTCATATATATAGTGAAGAATAAGATGAGTAAGAAATTACATTAATTGATGCTATAAAATAGGAAAAATCATTTGAAAATGTTAGTTCTCTTATATTTCATGGGAAATTGGCTATAACCAAATCATGAAAATTCCTAGGAAATTGGTGGTTAACAAGGAAAGATAAAATCATACCTAAATTTACATTTTCATGTCTTTATATTATAGTCTTATTAATTTAAATTTCCATGAAAATCTATGTATAACTTAGTATACAGTGGATATATTCTAGGGAATCAATGTTGATATCTACAATTTTTAATATTTACAAGATCTCTTATTATATTTACAATTTATTAATTTTTATGAGTGGTTTAATCATTATAGGTAAGGGAGTATGGGGATGATGTTTCTCTTATATTATAATTTTATCTTTTATACTTATTCAATGGGGGGGGGTATTTATAGGAACATATTCTTTCAGTTATTTCTAAGGTAAAACATCATTAAGATAAATAGGATTTACACTTATTGATTCAACATGATGTGATGAATATTTTTAGTTTTTCAACTCCTTTACACCCACTGAGGAAATGGAACTAACATTACCTTTGGTGTTATAAATTAATAGAGGTATACATTTAAATGAATAACTATTTTTAAATTCAATTATGAAAATCACGATCAAGCTATATATTCCATGTAGCTCTTTCCATGACAATTTTTGAGTGTTGGGTGTCATAAATATTCCTACATACCTTAGTACTCTGATACCCGATCTTGCTCTGACATGGCCTGAAGGGAATTCCCTACCCCCATGTTTTGGTGATTATCACTTGAAATAATACTAGAATCATAAGGGATGATTTTTTACACATAAAAGTGGAATATAAAAGATATATGTTTGTATTATCAACACTCCAATGGGAGAGAGTACTGAAATCATATGAACTAAACAATATATTAGCTATACATCATCAAAATACCCAACGTCCTCCCTAATAAAACTCAAAGATAAACCCATGTAATGATTGGATCACATCTCCATCAATCACCTCCATCAATTTGGGTCTAAAAGATTAAGATCAGCCCAACTTTAATGTGGCTTTTTCCATTGATCAAACATGGTATACAATAATCTTCAAACACCCAAATGAAAAGGAACGATATGAGTTATAAAAACTAGTAGGGTCTCACAAAGTCTTTTATAATAAACTCCTAAACTATTAACCCAAATATTATTTCAATTTGAACTAAACAAATAATAGAATGGAATAAACATATTTTAAATAGAACATCCTTTGAAAATCCAAATAGATGGAAGATATATCAAAAAATACATAAATAAAAAACATAAATAAAATTATTTATACAAAATTATTATCATGAATAAAATAGTTTCATTAATTAATGTAATGTATAAAAAAATTAGGTATAACATAGAAACAAGTATCAAGCCTTGTGATACATTAATTTTTTGGTAATAGGGTCCTCACACTACTCATCAGTGATCTCATCTCAATGTGTGCACATGTCCTATGTCCATGTCCATCGAAACTCAACTCCCCATCAGGGAAACATTATGTTGAAGTATGTTTATGTCATATTTTTCCACATCAATCTAGTGATAGGGGGTCCGATACTTGTGTTCTTATCAAAATTAACCACTAACTACCCAGGATTACATGTAATTCAGTCAATGAGTCAATCATTCATGGGAAAAGCAATCATTTTATATTATCTAAAATATAATTTACCACATTTAGATTCGAAATTGGCTTTCTCATTTTGAAACCAAATCACTTATTTTCATCAAATAATTCCTTCTTAAGTAATATTTAAATTTATGACAATTTAAATAATTTCGTTAAATCAATTTTCAAACCAAGCCATCCATTATATTAAATCTGGTTGAAAATTTAAATTTCATTGAAATTGGGGGTTTTTTATAATCCCTATTCCCCTTTAAATATAATCTATCATGCATCCGAAAATAATGTTTTTAAATCATTTAAAAATATAATTTAAATTATTCATGTAAATAAGGGATTAAATTTTTGGAAAAATCATATGAAACCACCTACCTTTAATTTTTTGAAAAATAATTCCACCAATTGGAAAATCCCAAAAAATAATGATGTCGAAGGAGGATAATAAAAAAATTTTAGATTAGAAAAATCAAAATCAACCTCTAATATTATTTAAAAACATGGGATCAAACCACTGTAAAAGATGGATAGTAGATTGAGGGAGAAAACCAAAGAGATAGAACTCACAAGGGATCAAATTCCAAACAATGATGTCCAGAAGGGAAGAAATCTCTCATTGAATATATGAGGAAGCCTAGGGTTTTCAGGATGATACCCCAAAGTGTCCCTAAATAAAAGTAGGCAAGATTAAAATTATAAAATACTATGTGTGAGGCATTTTCAATATATATATAGTGTTTACAACAAAAATATATCAAGCTTCACTTACATCCAAAAATGCATCTACTTAAGTTAAAAATCTCCATATAATAATTTATTGTGTAAGTTAATTCATTAAGAAATAAATCATTTTCACCATACTTAAATTCCATAGTTTGTGGTTAGTCAAAAATTTATTCTTTAAATCAAATATTTATGGAATAAATTATTTCAGTAGCCAATGGAAAAAAATAGAAACTTTTTTAAAAACGAAAACAACCTCAAACTCTCCCGAGACCAAAAAATAGAACCTTTTTTTCCCTAAGAAAAGTTATCCATGCTTGAAAATATAGAAATTATCCCAAAAAAATGAAACAAAAATAAGAGTCAAGAAATAACTTGAATGAAGGTATAAATATGTTAAAATATCCTGATTATAAACACTTTTTCCCTATAAATCCTATAAATAAGATTACATATTGAAGTTATGAGGAAAATACTCTCTCATCAGTGCCTCTAGCTCCCAGGACTCATATAAAGAAGAGCCATTCTTCCATAGAACATAGACTATAGGTATCATCATCTGATGAAAAAACATGGTCTCAGAATCAACATTTCTATATTGATGCTCAGTCATGGATAAATCAATAACAACATCAAGATATTCCATACCTAGAACATGAGAAGGTTCATAAGGGAACTTTTGAAGTTATGATAAACAAAACATACTATTCATCGAAGTCAAATGTAGTATAAATTACAAATGGAAGGAAATATTATCCACTCTCTCAACAATATCAATGAACCCAAAACCCATGAAAAAATATTTCCATGTTTCCCAAGACGCCGATGAACCAACTGTGGTGAAACTCCATAAAATACTAGGTCACCAATAAAAATCACAAAAAATCATGGATAATGATCTATGTTGGATTATTCTAGATCAGTTTAGTCAATATCCTCTAAAGAATCAACTTAATCCTAACCATAATCTATTTTAAAAATCATTTTCCAACCTAGGACCATTCACTAATCTACAATCAACAAAACAGTGACCTATACGACCCACCATACATGAAAAATGAAGCCATTTTTATAATGGATTGGTAACTAGTGTTATATGAAACCTCAACCAGTCCCATATAGTCTTCCCAATTTCCATAAAAGACAATAAAAAATTATGAATCATGCACTCAAGAATATACATATCTTGTACTACCTATCCATCCCATTGCGGATGAGAAGCCATGCTCAAATGAACCGAGGACTCTAGTGCTTCATAGAGGGCTCTCGAAAAGTGATAATTGAAAAAGGGATCACTATCTGAGGCTATAATAGGTGGATATATATGAAATATGATAATTTTATGCACATAGAGGCATCCTAATTATTCAAATTTTGATATGTATTGAATTGGTATAATGCGTGCTGGTTTCATTAGCCTATCGATCACAACCAATATCAAACTCTTCCATAATGGGTAATTCAGTATCCCAACCAAAAAGTACAAGAAAACCCCATCCAACTACTAAGTTGGTACTAGAAGCAGCTAAAGCTACCACAATGATCTTTGGTTCCTGGAATTGACATTTTTTATAGTATAATAATGAGATATAATTTATGAGATTCCACGAATCATATCTTGCCAATAGATTCATTAACACATATCATAGAAAAAATTTTGTTTTCTAGGGTGAACATTCCATAGGGAACTATGGAAGTCCTCCGTCACAACATTTATCCCAGAAAAGGGAATAATAAAAAAAGTTCTAGAAACATAGGATAACCTCAGAAGAGAACATCCACTCACCAATGACATTCCAACTACAATGAGAGTCCTTAGTACCATATAATTCATCATCAAACTACTGATCCTAAATAATCTTCTCAATAAGAGAGGATGTTAAGTTATAGCTTTACAAAATGACCATAGACTCATTCTTTGGAATTTCCAAATGGTACTATGAAATAATGGCTATTAGATTCAACTCTTCTGATGATTCATTCATGGAATGCATCATATATTTTCTAATCCAATCATCAGTGATGATATTCCCCTTTCTAAGGGTATAAAAAATGTTGAAATAAAAAAACTACAGGTACTCCACCCAATTCCCTTTTCATTGATTTAGTTCTTTTTCGAGAATGTACAAGTCAAGATATTATGGTTGGAATAAATAGTAAACATTTATAAAAATGGATATTTCTCCAATTCTTATGAGTATGCATCACAATTTCAAAGTACAATTTATGGGATGAGTAATTTTTCTCATTTGGACAATGATTTTTGGAACCTTAGGCTTCCACATTACTACTATTCATTAGAATCCATCCAAGACCCAAACCTAATGCATCATAGAAGACCACATAACCCTACCTTTCCTATAGAAGTATCAATATTTTAATAGATGTCAAAAGACATTTTAGGTCAACTTAATTACTCTGAAATTTCTCATCCCAATAGAACTTCACCCCTTTTCGTGTGAGAGTGGTTAAAAGAAAAAAAATCCAAGAAATATCTAAAGAATTAGTGGTAATAAAACATTAAAACCAAGAATCTCTAAATCTAAAAAACATTTCATGGTTTCTCCCATGTGATAACAGCCTTCACCATATAAGAATTAATTTATGTACCATGTTTTGAGTCCACATATCCCATGAAATTTACTTCTTAATCCTAAAATTACATTTCGAATGTTTCAAATAAATTTTATAATTTTTAATGGGGTTTAGAACTATTCTAAAATGATGTACTTGGTCCTCCTAATTCTAGGAATACACTTGGATTTCATCAGCAAATAACACCATGAATGAGTCGTGGTACTAATGAAATATCCTATTCCTTAAATCCTTGAAAAAAATAGTAGAATTGTTTAGATAAAATGAAATAACAAGTCACCCATCATGGAGATACCTAATCCTAAATTATTTCTTTGGAATGTTATATTAATTTATTCTCAACTGGTGATAATCAGATCAAATATAAATTATTAAGAACCACTTCTCCCATTTCAGATGGTCAAAAATATCATCAACCCTTGGTAATATATAATTTTTCTTTACTATGACTTGATTGAAGTTTCTATAATAAAAAAAATGTAAAGCATTCGATCAACTTACTTCACAAAGAGAATATGATCTTCATAAGGTGACACACTATGGAATATGAAACCTTTCTCTAGAAGATCATCCACAAAATGTTTTTAGCTATCTTAGTTCAGTAGTTTCGATATGGTATGAAGGAATAGACATTAGATGATTACCAGGTACTGAATTAGTAGAGAAATCTACATCCATTATTAGTTGTATCACTGAATAGTTAGTTAGAAACATGTTGGGAAACTCAAAGATAAGTGGATGGATATCATCACTCAAATATTACAAATATATATTTCATGAAAACAATGATATTACCCTACCAAGATCTAGAATACTAGGTCTGAATCTGTTCGTCTTTGAGTGACATAATCCCTGAAAAAACAAAACACCACATCGAGCACAGTAAATGTGACCCATCTAAGATAATACTCAATCCAAGGCTTATGAGAAATCATCTAGTCCATCCATAAAATTATGTCAAGAGGATTTTTATTGAGAACTAGAAAATTCCAAGTATGATCAGTCTTTGATAAAGATAAAATAGAAGTAACACACTGAAGATCTTACTCTCCCTTCGTTCTGATGGGAATAGTAACATCAACCAAATAAGCCCAAATATCTATGATAATATTAATAAAATTAACTAAAATGGTCGATATCAATGTGTGAGATGAAAAAATATCAAATAAAGTGGTCACTAAAGATAAATCTATAGTGATGGTACCTATCACAATCAGTAGACCCAAATCATCTTTCTCTAGAGAATATTATAGTACATGATGAAGCTCCGTTCCAAATTCATGTGGCTCGAACAACTTAGTTCATGAATGTTATGATTAAACTATTTAAATTTTTGATATTTATGACCCCTTTTCACTCCATGTAGTTGAAAAGTAATGAAATAATTTTTTATGTGGCCTGAGAAACTACCCAAACTACAAGTCTTGGGTGCCTCAGTGGGAACCCATATCGAACTCCCATCATTGTCACATTTGGAGTAAGTCAAAGGGCCTATTCCTGGAACTAAAGGAGGTATAACCAATTACTTCTATTGAGAACCACTATAGGACTCATCACACTTTATCTTTCCATTAATGTAACTCATAGAACTTCCACTGGGAGAAAATGATACGCCCATCAACAATGAATATCTATCTAGGTCAAGATCAACCATTAATGATCTATCTAGTACATTATCATAACAAGTGATATTCATCCAGAAAACCTATAATGATATATTAGAACAAAGAACAATCTAAAATCAATATTACTTTATTTTCTCACTGGAAATAACATTAGGTCAAAATAAGATAGGCTCAACAAAATGGGTCACATACTATGTCACAATCCTATCACTGATATGGAGGTTGAGAAAAACTATATAATTTTCTAAAACCATCTATCGTAGAAATAATTTATTAGTGAAAATAAAATTAAAGTACATCAATTATAATATCACATTCTTCTTCAACATCACCATAAAATTTCACCATCAACTAAAAAGTTCCTCAATATTAAAAGTCACATATTTTTATTTAATCAAATCACGAATTTCCAAGAACTCAAGTAGCATACTGACGATGAAACCAATACTTAGATCATTTGATACTCAAGTAGTATCAATCATTTTCAACCAATACTTGGATTCATGAGGATCATTTGAGACTTAGAACAGAGGTGTATTCTGACGATGAAACTCTGGATCACGATATCTTGATTCATCCCTTTGATATTCCATAACTGCATCCTGAACATGAATTAATGCATATACGTGTCTCAAATAATTGACAATGAACACCAACATATTTATAATATTTTATTCTACTAGAGGATATGCCTTTTGTGGATCACAATAAGATCATATTTTGGCCTATTAGAATGTATTTTCATAGTCATGTTAAAAAACATCCAAAAAACTGAATCATTAGTAAGGACACACTGATGATTAATATAAGGCCCCAGCCTTAAACCTTACTTAATATTGAATTAAATGAATAATTCACATTGAGGATCTTTTCAGGTTTAGAGTTTTAGAGAATTAGAACATAACTATTACATCTTAAAAGATTACAAAGTAGACACTTCTACTAAGTCTCCATAAAATAAAAACTCTTAAAAAGAAAGATGTCTAGATTCCATGTTTTAGATAGCATGAAATTCCCTTGATCCCATCCTTGACCTTATTCCACTTTAAGTCCTGTGAAAAACATTTCGAAAAACTTGGGGTGAGCATAAAAATCTTAGTAAGGGATATAAAAATAATGAAAACTGTTAGTTTTTCAAACATCAAGTAAACCATGTATACTATATCAAAGTAATACCTTCACCTTCATGAAGTAGTAAAAAAAAACATCACTGAATAAAGTATCATTACTTACCTTTTTGTAACCAAAGGATTACCATAAAACCCATATAAAGAACACATAGAATATATAAAGGTAACTTGGGACATAAACATACTTAAGTGGAATAACCATACGGTTGACTTCCACACATATCACTTAATGGAATAGCCATACGGCCAATTTCCATACATACTTAATGGAATAGCCATACGGCCGACTTCCATACCCAATGAATTGGAGGTTATAACGTAACCACCCGTCCTGGTATTCACGACACCACCCGTCATATGGTTTATAACGTAACCACCCATTAAAATGTCCAAGTACTTGTATAAAATCATAAAACATAAAACCAATATAAAGGAATGATAACATTTCCACATTTCAATCACAATACATCATAAATATATTGACATAATAGAATCCTTTTTCAAAACCATTTTCAATACCAAAATACATAAAAGAGTATATGGTATTTATTTTATTCTAAAAACATTACGGCTTGTTGAGAAAGCCAAAGATCAAATAATACTCGCGGTGGCGGAAAAGGTCGTTGTCATCGCGTACGTTAAAAAAAACATTCCTTTTTGTCGTTTAGTAAAACGCTTCGTAGAAAAAGATTCCTTTTGTATAAAAGTAAAAGTCAAAGGAGTTTATACACCGTATAAAAGAAATATGTGTATAAAACTAAATATGCTTCAATGAAAGGAGATTGAGACGAAGTCCCTTACCTTGGGTCCGACTTGACTCGATCGTTCTTTAACATCCTGAATAATAAACTTGAGTTAATTTATACTTGATTAAGAACCTTTTTAAAGTTCATTAATCCTTTTATATCACTTATTGCCATGTTATAAACATTATGTAACCATTTAAGTTAATAATGTTTGTTTTGTCAATATTTGGTTCTTAAGTCGAAAGTTGACTTC
The DNA here is from genome assembly GCA_963277665.1 of Viscum album. NCBI lineage: Eukaryota > Viridiplantae > Streptophyta > Magnoliopsida > Santalales > Viscaceae > Viscum > Viscum album. The sequence continues at coordinate 1,935,349,083 of OY728152.1, forward strand.
TTACAATTACATGTTGTTCGTGTGGTCAAAAGTTCTTTATATCCAGAATGAAATTCCTGATTTGGATATCATATATATCATATATATCCAGCATATACATGTATTTATAATATTACATAATCATTTAGAGTTAAGAAATGAAATGCACCGTTCATGGAGACGGTAAGCCGTACGTACGCATGAACGCTACTTTCATTTCTTTCTCATATTAGTTGAATTAAAACTAAATGAGAGGTATGTATATTTTAATTCCAGAATTATATTCATCATTTAGATATATCATTAATTATATATATACATTATATACATGTAATTTTAATAGTACATTACATTTGGGGATAAGAAATGAAATGCACCGTTCATGGAGACGGTAAGCCGTACGTACGCATGAACGCTACTTTCATTTCTATCTCATACTTTAATGGAAAGGAATAATAATGATATAGAGGTATATTATAATTCCAGTATAAAATCATATATAATAACTTTAAATCCATCCTTTACACGTCCCACATATGGCATTAACGAATCACATCACTTTTAGGGGGCGGTAGTCCGCACTTCCTTAAATGAAGATATCGTGTTTACCCATAATGGAAACCATAAAGGTATGCCAAAAATGAAAAATACAGAATCCTAAAGAAAACATAAACATATTATATATCATATATAAAAATAGTGACATCATAATGGCCACCCTTGAAGGTGTTAAATGAGTATTGAACAATCATCGTTTCGGGAGGCAGAATTTCGCCATCCACGGAAAACATATGTTATTTAACCATTTGATGTAGTTGTGTGATAGTGTAGCTCAAATAAATATTATAACAACATCCTAGTATATTGAAGATACTGGTGTTGTTACAAAATAAGTAAATAAAAAGAGTTTAGAGGGTTGGAGAAGAAAAATAAAACAAATGAACATGAGAGAATGAATTACCTTTAAAAGTGTAACTCCTTTGGATTTGAGCCTAAAGGCTTCCTTTGAAAGGATTATACCCAAAGGGAATCCTCTAGGATGAGGAGAGGGATGTGGAGAGAGTAATTGGGAAGGGGTTGGCCGAGCCAAAAGCTTGAGAAGTGTGTGAAATGAGGTAGAGGTGGGGGCCTTTTATAAGAGGAGAGGAGGGGTACTTTTGGAAAGTAAAGAAATATTTCTTTATTTGAAAATGTATTTCGGTTTTAAAAGGTCCCACATTGATATAATTCGTGGCTAAGGTGATAAGGGTTCTAAATCCACTCATCCAATTGGTTTTGGCCATGTTTAGGTTTTATATTGTTCATTATCTTTCCATTTTATTTAAATCGTCAAATAATGATGTCATCTCTGCATCATTAGTATGTCATATATAATTTAATTTATTTAATGTCTAAAAATTATAAAAAAACTACAATGATGTAGGAAATCTTTTTAGCTTTCCAATGAATATTTATAATAAAAATTTGGACTTGTATAACCCCACTCAAAAATTATTTTAGTAAAACAATTTATGTTAGTGTCATTTTCACTTTAACATTAAATAAAAATATATTAATGTCATTTTCCAACTAAAGTGGCTCCATGGGGTCCCCAAGTTGGCCCATGGCTTGTATTGGTCGGCCATGACTCACCCAATAGGTGTAGGACAAGTGTCATGGTGTTTTCACATTCTTATAATATCATTTTTACCTTAAACTACACTAATTACCTCTAATCGCGATTAATGAAAAAAAGTTACTATTCACCAAAAAAATTATTTTAATCTCATTGAACCACATTTTACTTCTTAATGACAACCATGTATGTCGGATTTTAAAAATTCAATACACATTAGTGGTAAACTTTCATTTAACTGAAAAATCAGTTTGCTTGATTACCACTTAGTGGTTTCACTATTCATCAAAAATTGAAGTTTTTCAGAAAATTACCAAAAATTCACCCTAAGCTATATTTGATATTCCAAATTCAAAAATGAAGTCCATTTTACAAAATTCAAAACATATAAGTCAAATTAATTAATTTAATAATTAATTCTCGCTGTCATGACAAATAGCGTGTTTTTGTGAAACAATAAGTATCAAAAGATTGACACCAGTTTAAGTCCAATTTCAAAGTGAAATTGATTCCAATGACCACCATTGGATTAACTGGTAAAAATATTTTCTAATTTCACTTTAAAACCAATTAAAATAATAATCTAATCATATAAATAATTTAGATTAAAGTAGGTTTTGAATTAAAATACAACATTTTACACTATTCATAAAAAATGAACTTTATCAGAAAGGTACCAAAAATTTACACAAAGTAAATTTTGATGTCCTGATTCTAAAGAAGAGTTATATTTGGTCCAAAATAAAGTATAAGAGTGATCAAAACTATATTTAATGACGGTTCACCATTAAAAGGTGATAAGTGAACCTTTAGTGAAAATTAGAGTATATATGCCCTAAAATTGAACTCTTTCCGTATTTTAAGCCTTTATCTTTTATTGGGTAAATGTATAAACATTTAAAAACATATCTAATCATATTTTAGTTATTTATATCCATTCCCACCAGTACAACGGCTACTTGTTAACTAACATTTAAAATAATATTATTTTATTACTATTGTGCTACGTAAGTTTCAAAGAAACTCATCGTTGCGTATCGGGTACGCTATCGAACATAGCAACCCCTTTAAAATAAAATTAATATTTAATTCGTAAATATTAACAAATATGAAAATTCTTTATTCTTTATTTACCTGGGATGTTACAATTAACATAATAAATATTCCATAGAAAATAAAATTACTTAGATGAAGAGTAATTATAATTCTAAAAATCATATCTAAACACTGATCAGAAAATATTTTGTAAGATTATATAGTGACTTAAGGGTGATTACGTTGAGCGATTTCTGTGAACTCACTCATTACTATCTCATAACACCCATAAAAACAACCCAACTTCATACATAAATCAACGAAATATCTATATACACCCTTAAATAACACTTTTACACAAACCATCGTGGATACCCTGGTACCCCATTACCCAAGATGACCAACATATGGCCTAAAAAGAGTTATTGATCCCCATGAGTTGGTTACTAGCACATAGAATCATAAAATAATCAAAAGGGGATTATTTTTTCCAAATAAAAAAAAGATATAAATGATACAGGTTAGTATGATCAAAACTATAAAGGTATAATGTACCAAAATGAAATGGATAAAACAATACCCAAATAGTAAATCATCTAAAGACACAAAGTATTCCAAGATAGGAATCAAAGATAAACTGATTTAATGAGTGGATCACATATTTACTAGTAACCTAAATCAAAATGGGTCCCAAGGATCAATAACATCCACCACCTTCAAGTGTCACTTTTCATTTGATAAGACTAGGCTGAAAATAATATAAAAATTTCTGAACAAAAAGGTTTGATGTGGGATATAAATACCAGTAGGGTCTACCAAAGTATTCCATAATCAATTTCATAACTATTAAAAAAACATGATTTCAATTTAAATATAACAAAGAATATCATTATATTCACAAATTTAAAAAATTTTTAAAAATATTGATGGATGATATATCAAAACATGTATAAATAAAAAATTTATAGTTATCAAGAATAGAGAAGATCAAAAAATAAATTTTATTCAATCGTAAAGTTAGGTTTATCATAGAAACATGTTTCAAACCATGTGGTAAGTCAAATCGTGGTAATAGGATCCTCACACTACTCATGAGTGATCTCTACTCAATGTGTGCAAATATCCCATGACCTAGTCCATCGAGACAGAACTCCCCATCATGGAAAAAATAAGTTCATAGTATATTTAAGTTTGTGTTTTCATCATCAATCCATTTCTAGGGGGTAAGATCATAATGTGATTCAGACCTATCAAAATAATAACATAATATATAGGGTCACATTCCCTTTAGTCAATTAGTAAATCAATCAAGTGAAAATCAACCATTAAATATTAACTCAATTTTTTTTACCACTATTGAGTATCCAAATTGTATTTATTATTTCAAAATCACATGTTTTAATGAATTCACACCTTAAAAAATCTTCTTTCAATTTAATCCATTTCAAATCATTTCAACAAATCAATTTTCAAATCAAGACATACATTTTACCAAATCCTCTAAAAAATATCAATTCCATTTAATTTGTGGGTTTTATTAATCCCAACCCACCTTTTAATATCATATATCAATCATCTACAATATAGTTTTTTAAATCATTTAAAAAATCACATAAAATCAATCAAGAAATTAATGATATCAATTGTAGGGAAAAATCATTTGGAATTACTATCCTTTAACCAAAAATAAAAAAACACAAAAAATGGGAAAATTTCAATGAAGAACAATGGTGAAGTAGAATAATAAGGAAATAATATATTAGAAACATTAGGATAAAACTATGAATTGATTAAGAAAAATAATATCATACTAATTCCAAAGAGGGGTGAGAGAGAGGAGAATAATAAAGTAAAAGATCTCAATGGGTATGAAATGAAAAACTAAGATGTCCAGAAGGAAATAAATTGATCACTATGCATGTGAGGAATCATAGGTTTTTTGGGAGGAGAACATAAAGAGGTCCTAAATAAAATTAGGCAAGCAGAAAAGATTAAATCCTCTCGGAAGAAGGTATTGACATCCTAAATTAGGGGGTTATGGAATAAATACACCAGTTTCACCTACACCAAAAGGCATCCCATTGGGTTAAAAATCCACATTGATTAATTTATAGTGTGTGTTAATTATTTATTGCATAAATAATATTTTTTTAATAATTCATCTTCCCAGTTTGTTACTAGTAGAAAATTTACATTGTAAATCAATGATTTATCAAATAAATTACGTTTTTTTCCAGTTCCCAGAAACAAAACCCTATAGAAACACCCAAACAACCTCAAACTAACCCCATACCCAAAAAGGGAATCCTATAGATCCCTTAACACATGTGTACATAGAATCCATTAATTCAAAAAAATCACAAATCTTTGAACTATGATTCATTTTCCTTGGAAAAAGCACTCCATCCACCAAAATCTTGAGACACTCCCAAACTAAAAGGGAATAAAAACAAGATTAAATATGTACCTAAAATAAGGTAGAAAGATGTTATATTGGAGGTAATATTTTTAGTTGTTTTATACTCTACCAGAAGTTTCATTAGGTGCATCATGGAGGGTTATTAACTCTCCCTTGTTGCTAACTTATTGAATTATATGAATTGATTCAATGACTGGGTGGATTTTAGAAAATTTGTTGAAAATTATAGTAGACTTGAAGTCTTTAGGGATTTTTTATAATAAAAATTGATTTATATTCAAATACAGGCCATATTAAAACATGAATATTCATTTCATTATACCAAAACATTCATGTGGATCACAAATAGTTAAATTTTTTGAAAAATGGGATGTATAAAAACGTGTTCATCAGTGAACAACATCATCCTCCACTACATTCTTCATAACTATATACCTTTTTAAGCATATAATAATTCATAACTTTATTTATAAAATGGGGAAAGGAAACAAAAGAATGTATGAGATTGGAAACTTAGTATGGGTAGACACGGGATATATCAACATAACATGAGCATAATGGTATAATAACATCAAAATAACATTTGAAAACCATACCATTTATATCACAGATCATAAACATGACTCATGGAATAAATCATGACAGTTCATAAGACACAAATAATAAAGTAATGATAGAAAATAATCTATTAGTGAATAAAATTTTCATTATACAAGGATTTTTAGAATACATATAAGAATAAAAATCCTATGTCAAGGCTACCCACTAAGAAATTCATCACATGTTAGGCCTGGGCTAACCACCATTCTAACTGGTTATGGCTTGGGATTACACCCCATGTACCGTATATTTTTCTTGGGATAAACTCCCATGTAAAATTTAGTTTCGATCTTGTGATGACCTTCTGTGTACCAACATATTTTAGGATTGAGATAACCTCCACTATAACCACTTGTTTTAGGCTTGTGATAACCTCCCATGTACCCTTTGAGCTCATAAAACAATAATCATTATCCAAAGTATTGTTGGGAGATATAATACCCAACCATCACATAATCCATACATTTGTGGGGTACAGGTTCATAAAAAATTCATAACATTATAATCCAGGAAATTAAATGGGTTTCCTAAAAATTTCATCTTGGTATAACCCATGGGAAAGAAATAGGTATCATAACTATTTCATCAATTCATATCCATGGAAAAGGAACAAGTTTCATAACCCGTTTTATCTCATAATTATAATAATAAACCTTCAAAATAAATAATAAGTATGGTATAATTGGATCATATCACCAGTAAAACATAACAAAAAAAAATTTTCATTGATAAATTGAAAATCCATAAAAGGATCATTAAATCACTATTGAGGAAAATATCCCATTCATTTGAAATAAATTATTTAAAATAAAATAATTTAAAAAATATTAAGGAAAAAAATTTCATATAAAATATCCCTTAAAAAATTAAAAGGAATATTAAAATAATTTAGTGGTCATTTTGGTATAAAATTGGTTCATTCCATACATGTTAATACAAATATTCCTCTCAGATTTTCAATAAAAAGTCAAAATATCCTTATTTGGAAAAAATAAGAATAATAATTTATTGAATTTTAAAATAAATTCAAAAATGGGTGAAAAATCAATTAAAAGTCATTGTTGAATAGTGAAAACATATTTGAATTTTTTTTAGAAAGCATGGACATAGATGAAATGAGGGTTTCGACCAAAGAGAGAAATAAATTTGGTTTTTCATTAAAACCCTTATTTGTGTATCATTAGTAAATAAAGAGAGGGAAATTAAAGGAAAAAATTTATTACATATAAATAATTATAGGATAAGAAAATTCATGAGTTTATTTAGAGATAGATCATAATATTTTATTATTGGAAGATTAATCATAAACAATATTGATAAATAAAGAGATTGTAACATAAAACCACAACAACTTTTGTATATTTTGAATCGAAATCCTCATAAAAGAAATAAAATTTTGTGGATATGTATATAGAATAATTTTGAAGATAATAATATCAAAATACCGTCCTATGAAGTATATATAAACCACACAAAAGAAATGAGTGGTGCATGAGGCAAGTGCCCCATAAAAATAAATGTGAGATGAAAATCTATTCCTGATTTGGTGATAATTTGAATCAAAATCCCCATTAAAGAGTTATGAAAAATAAAAAATTACATAACATAAAATGATATAAAATAATCATATAAATTTTCAATGGGGAATTATATAAACTAGAGAAAAGAAACATGTGGTGAATATGGAAGATGTCTCTAAGAAATAAAAGAGAGACTAGAAAACATTACCTTAAATATAGGATTGCATAGTACATCTTAGAACATACTTTATAATAAATATAAGTTTATTATAAATCTAATAAAAAACATTTCTCACATTTATCATACCATCTATGATTTACTTATGTCCTTTTATTACTATATTATTAGAAATTCATTGTTAGAATCACATTTTGTGTAATAACAACTCCATTTTTCAAAAATGTTTTAGTTTTATGTATTTTTCAATTTTAATTTGATCGTGGATAAATCATATACAAAATTGAAACCATCATATAAATAAAATATTTATCTATTATATACTAATTTAGAGTAATCCATTATAGTAATATATATAAAATGAATTAAACCGTTCATTGAGACGGTAGGTCATGCGTATGCATAAACAATGTTCCATTTTCTTGATGGATAAAATGAAAGAAAGGTAAATAATATATTATAATTAAAAATAATTTTTATTTTATATATCTCATATATTTTCATTAAACATATTCTTATTACATTCCATTTTAGCATAAGTGATGAAAAAATCACATTCCTTCGCGAGGAGATTGTCTGCTGTACACATGACCGACATTATCGGATTTTCAAGTAATGGGAAGTAAGAAGGAATATGATATATTATAGTTATAGAAAAATAATTAATCCATTAATATCAAATAAATATGTCAAATAAATTATTATATCCAACCATAATAGGTGGTTATGGAAAACGAATTACATCGGTTCGCAAGGAGGTATTATTCCCTATAGGTGATCGACGTATTCGTTTCCCACTTGATAGAGGAGGAGATAGATATATGTCCTAAAATTAACGTTATAAAGTATCATAATATGGGAGATGGTGATGTTTTTTATAACCATGGTTAAATGATATTGTGTGTTTTATAAGAAGAAATTAAATGAAAACACATAGTTGAAGACTATACATCTTCTTTGGATAACCTGTTTAGGATTACACTTAAATCCTTCATAAGAAGGTTTACTAAACACCATAATAAATCTTGGATGTGGGGAGTGATGTAAGTAATTTATTATAAATTTATTTTCCAAACTAATGGTTTTTTTAAGTGTAAATAGGATAGGAGAGGGGTTCCCTTTTATAAGTGGGAGAGAGTACACACATGGAATTTTTTAAAGGAAAAAGTGCACCCATGTTTTAAAAAAAATGATAAAAAATGTGTCATTATAGAACTTTATATGATATAAGATCTGTATATGGATATTAAATGGTTTTGGATAAGTTTTTAAGTCATTTTACCTCTTATATATTTAGTTAGATCCCTAGTAAACCCATTTAAACCTTAACCGTAAAAATTAATTTTTATTGTTTTTACTATTCATTTAGACTAAAAATATGTTCAAGTTATTATATAATATTAATAATTATTATTAAAAACATGGAATACAATTTTTAAATTTCAATTTATAGAATTTTAATATTCAAATTGAAAATTTAAACCCATAGATACAATGGAGAGTAATTTTGAAATGGATAATTTTTCATATGTTTTGAAAGTTTCAATTTCAAAATTCAGCATGAAATTGATTACAATGTCCTAAATTTGATTAATAAATTTATAATTGAACAAATATTTATTATAACACTGTATTCAAATAAAGTGGAGATTTTAAATTCCTTGAACAAAATAAAACATTTTTTAATAAAAAATACTATTTTTTAATTTTCATCAATAAAATTACATTTGAATGAAATTCTCAGAAATTATTTCACATATAATTTTGAAATATATATTTCAAAAGTGCAATTTATATTTTCCAATAAATAATATATTATTTTTAAAAAATAATTTTATTATTTTTTAACAAAAATCTTTAAATCATTTTTTGAGAAAATATCATTTTTAAAATATATAATTAATTTACTAAAAATTTTGTACTTTTTTATCAATATGATACCTTTATGTAATGAAACTTACCTAGTGGCATAGATCCCATGGTTACATTATTACATGGGAATGTGATAAAAGGAATCACATTCTAAAAGGATGAATAGATTAGTAATCATGGTAAACTAGATACACTAATGAAATTAACATTACAATTGAAAATATTAAATACAAAATGTGTTTTTATAATTTCATTATTACTCACTATGTATCCCAATATATCAATCAAAAAACACATATTGGTATCAAGGGGAAAATAATACATAAGAAATTGGTGAGATAAAATTATTATTAAGGTTAAACATATAATAAAAACTATAATGAATAAATAAGTTTAATCAGTATGCCTTGTAAAATTACAAAAAAACATGACATTTAATCACTGAACTGATAAGAATTTATCATTATTAAATGATGTTAAAATAAAAAATATAATAATCACATAATCTTAAAAATTACATATGGATACTCAAAATAATTGAATAATGCCATGGAAATAAATAATTGATCTCAAAAGGACGGAGCGTATAATGTTGTACATCTATAAAATACTATCAAGATCCTTCACAAGAATATTTAAATCTATGGGTATAAACCCATCTACATTGGCAGAATGATTTTTTTCATGAGACATGTCATTGAAATGAGGGGTTATCTATAACTATCCCCAAATGTCACTTACTAATTCTAATTCATTCCTTATATAAAAGGGTTGAAATATAATCAATATACAAATTCTTACTAAAAAACTAAAATATGAAATGTTAATACATACCACAATGAAATAATCATAATCATAAACCATCTAGAGGGATATAGAAAATTGTAATAAAATTTTACATTCTTAGTCAAACTAATCATAAACTATCCATATAAATAATAAATATAATATCAATACAATATATCCCAATTGGATCATAAGTACAATAATTTTTTGATGTTATTGATGAATATAAATATCATAATAATGTCATTAAAATTATTTGTTTAAAAATTTAAATTTTCACTTTTAAAATAATTTTAAAAAAAATTGTTCATAAAATATTTTTAAAATGAATTTCATTGAAAATATCCATATAATAATTATAAAATAATAATAAAATTATTTATTGGTCATGATGGAAAAAATTTTCATTCATCCTAAACACTTTAAAGTATTGATTCATTTCACATTTTAGGTAAAAAAATGGTCCTTATTTTGAAAACAACAAGAATATTCCTTTCAAATAAATTGTAAATATATAAAGTGGGTAAAAAATTATTTAATAAATCATATTGAAAATTTTAAAATCATTTTTGAAACCATTTTTAGAAAACTTAGATTTTGATGACAATATATTTTTGATCAAAATGAGAAATGAATTAATATTTTCTTAAAAACCATTTTCCCTATCATTTTATGTACCAAATAGTGAAAAAATGTAAATATCACTTTAAAATTTTCATTAATCACTTAAGGATAATATAATATATTTATTTTAATAAAGAAATATGAAATAATCTCTAAAAGGAACACTTAAACAAAAAAAATCTCGAATAATGATGACACTGTGAAATAATCCATTACCACTTTGGTAACTTCTGAATTGTAAGCCTATAAAAAATAGTCATATAATGAAACATTAAATACCATGAATATAAATAGATTCATGATATTTAATTTAAATGGGGTATTATTTTCACCATGCAATGGAATTGGTAGTTAATATGGTGTATGTCTCGTAGAAGTAAAAGTGGGGTGAGGAACCCTTATCTCAGTTTCAACTTCATTAACATGTGTCTAAAACGATTGTATAATTAATATAGGTTTATTATATATAAATTAAATAACAAAAATAATATATATAATAACATATATGATTCACTTATAGCCTTTTATCACCCATTTAATAATAATTCATTGTTAAAATCACTATTTCAGGTGATAATTGTTTATGAAGATGGTGGAGAGAAGCAGTTCCATGTAGTTAGTCTGGGTTTTATGTAATTTTTGAAGCCTACAAGAATTTAATTCCTCTAAGGCATATGGGACAAGAAATACTTATACCTAAAAACCTTTTAAGGGTTCCAACTCACCCCTTTAAAGGTGGATTATAAAAAATCAATAAAAATGAAGGCCTTCAGGCCATTGGAGGTGGGGGTGATAATTGTTTAATTTTCCATACACATTTTCGTTTTCTGATTTGGGTCCTTATAATTTGATCATGGATAAATCATCTCTAGAATGTTAAGAATTATATATTTATGATATATATATTAATTACTTATTTATTTTGGGTATTCTATAAAAGTTATAAATAGAAAATAGATTACACCATTTATGGAGAAGGTAGGTCATACGTACACATGAACATTGTTTCCATTTATCATGATAGATGGAAAAAATGGAAAACAAAAATCAATTAATAATTATTATTAAATTACTATTATTATATATATAATTTATATTATGAAAATTCATCCTTATTACTATATTTGTAAAAATGAAATGAAAAAAGTTCATATCCTTACGTGGAGGTGGTAGTCCACATGTACGCATGATCAATGTTATTGTTTTCTGACGGATAGAAAGGAAATAAGTTAATTGTGATATTATATTTATAGAATTATTTTTAGATAATAAATATTGAATATATTCATTAAATTATACCTTAATAAATACCATGTAAATTTTAAAAGATAAACGAATCAAATCCCTTCTTGAAACAGTAGTCCACCATACATATGAGAGACATTATCATACCACCAAAAAAATCAAAAGAAAGAAGTTATATGTGATATAATAAAATTATAATAATAATAATTTCATAAATATATTAAAAATATGTTAAATAAAAACTTAAATCAAAACTTTAAAGGTTATTAAGAAAATTTTATTACATCAGTTCATGAGGTTGTAGTCCTCCATACACTCGATCGACACTGTCATTTCACATTTGATGGATATAGTGAATGATATGGGTTATGTAATTAATATAATAACATCTTAATATATTGGATATATAGATGTTATTATATTATAATATTTTAATAAGGTTATATGGATGTGGAAGAAGAAATAAAACTAATGTACACGTTTAAGAATTTTACCTCTTCTTTGTAGAGCCATTTTAGGATTATACCTAAATTATTCATGTGAGGGAATACTAATCAAAATAAGGCCTCCAAGACATGTATAGGGAATTAAGTAAAATATTTTTTGAGTTATTGTTCAAACCAAGGTGGTTTGGATGTTTGAATATAGGAGGATAGTGAGTGGCCTTTAAGAAGAGTGTTGAGAACACACATGGAATTTTTGAAAAGATAAAGTTATACCCACATTTTTATAATTACAAAAGTCTAATTTTTTTTATTATATAACCTTATAACTTATAAGGTTTCAATATGGACATATAATATATTTTCTTCAATTTTGAGGTCATTTTAACCTGTATTTTGTTATTTTAACCCTCGAAAAAACCATTTATACCTTAATCGTGGTAATTAATTTTTATTTCATTTATTATTCATTATAGTAAATTTTTTTTCCTTAATAGATAATATAAATTACTTTTTATTAAATATATTGAATCCATTTTTCAAAAATTCAATTCACATAAGTGGGTGAATCCAATTTGATATTAAACTGAAGATGTTAAAAGAGCGGTTTTCAAAAGAGAAAATTCTCATAAATATAGAATGCTTTAATATCAAAATTTAATATGAAATTGATAAAATTAAAAAAAATTTGATAAATTTTAATTTAATTAAAATAATTATACTTTAAAAATAATTTAAAATATAGTTTACCTCCATAAATAATTTAAATGAAAAAGTAGTTTTCAATAAAAATTACTATTTTCACTATTCTTCAAAAACATATTATTTTATGAAAATTACCAAAAAAATCATCAGAAGATAATTTAAACATTCATATTTAATAAGTGAAGCATATTTTTAAAATAAATTTCCTAAAATTTTAATAAATTAATTTTTACTTATCTTCACAAAGCACAACTAATCCCACTTCCAGAAAAATACAATTTTATAGAAAACATTTATTTTTATTTAAAATAATTCTTATTCCATTTAAAATAAATATATAAGCATTGAATTTATATTATAAATTTTAATATTATATAATTTTCATAATTTAGTTATTACTATTCATACCCATCATCTCAGTGATTATGTTATAATGGAAATTTTTAAATAATTATTTTTTATAGAGTATCATGTTTCATTCAACCTGGTGTTGCATGAAATGTATTATATCGATGATAATGAATTTATATTAGAATAAATATTTCATAATTTCTTTGCGTGATACATAATAATAGGTTCTTGGTTTTATTCATAATATATTCAATCAAATTTGATGTTCCTATTTTAAAATCAAAGGGTGTTACATTCTCCACTGTTAAATAAATTGAATCCCTGCAGTTTAATCTTGAACTGAATAATAAAAGGTTTGAAATTTGAAAATAACCTTCTTGAAAACCCAAATTTGGTATTAATGTTAATAAAACATCCCCTTAATTAGATATAGTAGGAAGTATTATGTTCATTAAAAATAATCACATAACTTGTTTTTATGTAGGATAACATTGGTGGGATGTAAAGACACGAACATTAAAGAAAAGACTAATGTACAAAAAATGACAGAGGGTGATAAAGGCCATTAATCATAATAAAAATGATAATAAATATAAATTAGACAACAAAAAATCATAAATTTGTAAGGATTTAAGGTACTATTTTATTAATTGGAAATGAAGCTATTAGGATAGTTTTTTTGTTTCAAGATCCGTTTCTTGGAGTCGAGGAATTATTTTACCATATAGACTAAGGATATATAAATATATAAGTATATCATTCTATTTCAAAGTCGCCATTTCATCCTTTGGTTGTTCATCGATCAATTCCAACATCATCTCTTACTCTATAAAATGAATACCCAATAGGAATATTTTCTTCCAAAAAAAAAATAATATTAACATTTAACATATTGTTAGATCCATAAATAAATGAAATGTAAAGACTCATGTATCTAAATATTTTCCAAAACCAAAGTGGTTAGTATATGTTATCCAATAAAATAATTTAATCTCTAATACCTCAATAGTAACTACAAAAATTCGACTTAATCCATTTCATAAATGATTAACATTAAAAATAATCCAAAATATGTCCAACCAAATTCTTTGTCTTTAAATATATAAGGGAGGTCACTAAATCAACATTATATTCCCTATAAAATATAAACTCGATCATAATTTCATATACCAAATATGAAAATATGTTGACCATCATAAAACATTAATGAAAACATGCATGCTTCAAAAAATAAAATCTCATGTTGTCAATTTGGTTATATAAATTCAAACATGCATCAATCTCCAACAAAGATAACATAAACCATGAAATAAGTAATGATTTCATGGTCAATAATAAAATCCCATAAATATCTATTTATCATTATTATTTTAGCTTATATAAAATATTAAAAGTTATCTTCTCTCAATCACATCTTTTTCAAAAATATCAACTTTCCACTGAATCTCTTTTCATAGTGATAAGTACAATTAATTATATTAACTCATATATTAAAAGAAAGATATTTATTACAATCCTTATATAATTATTATAACGATAATTTCAATGAAAAAATAACACTATAACATAATTCTTATACCCAAATACACTTGAACTTTAATTAATACACTTTGGTCGTAGTAATGGCATATGTTTGAAAATGATCCCTTTACTTATTTATATGTATATTCCCAGGATGGTTGGGTAATTCATTTATGTAGTACCCCATATCCTCAATGATCAAACACTGACCATAATAGGTTTCTTTCCTAACTATATATTCATTCACATGATGGATTTACTCCCCACACATGAAGAAAATTACCATTCCCTTAAAGTATGTATCAAGGTGTTTCTTTATATAATTACTACATGTGGGAACACCCTTCTTTCCCATCTTCCCCTTATCCATTTTTTCTATACATTCATATTCTTATCTATATTTCCTTTGAAGAAGTAATACAAAGATATTACTTTCTATATTTTTATAGCATGTGATACTATGTCCTTATATGATGAGATGGTTTGGGAGTGTAGTCCCCTTAAAATGATTATCTTAAGACTATCAATGAAATGATCATTCTTACTCTTTGGATTACATGAAATGATACAATTCCCATTTTGTACACTATAGAAAATTTCTAAAAAATGGAATAAACTACATTAGGTCATAACATTATGTATCGTAATGTATAATCCCAAAAATAGTGAAAAAACATAACATAAATTGTAAAAGTTATACATGGATGATCTCATAATAATAAAAATCATTTGTTTGGGGATGTTTCCAAGTCATAAAAATAATTTCAAATCCATCATAATTGATTTCAAAAAAAATGTGAATTATCATAAAAATATCCACTAGGAGTGTCAAAATAGAAGTTTAGTAATTTCTATTATCATGTACCAGGTAATGCTTGAGTCAAAACCAACACCACATTCTCAAAGTTATTAACCCTATACACTTGTATTGTAGAACCATCTCCACATGTAGTATCTAGAAAAATACATATTACTAGGAAAACCAACATAATCTTTAAATTTCCAAAAATATAAGATGTTCTTCAATACTTATCATCAATTTTTAATATAGGGTTATATTCTATAATCTATGTTTTTATAATTAAAGTTCCCAAGGTTTCTACTAACATTTCTCTTATACTAACTATAATGACCCGACCTCAATGGCTGGGAATTGGTGGTGAGTTTATTACATAAAAAAACATATAAGGAATCAATTTCAGAAGGAATGAATAATGTCTTAGTCTTAGTATTCTAGATACATACATGAAATTCACATTAGTATTGAAAGCATAAAATTAAAAAAGTTATTCCTTTCAGAATGCAATTATTACTCATACTATGTCCCTACATATCAGTCAAAAAACAATTCCTCGTATCCTAGAGAAAATAAAAACCAAAGAAAGGGGTGATATCAGATGATTAGTAAGGGTATATATAGAGTGTAATATATCATGAATAAATATGCATAATCATTATGGTAATGTAAATAACTGAAACTCATTCCATGTAATCGATGAACATGGCATAATATATCAGAAATAAAAAATGATCAATTAAATATATATAAATAATCACATATGCTTGAAACTTATCCATGGATATGTTAACTAATAAAATAATCAGTTAGAAATCAATAACATATCTCAAATTTGATAATTCATAATTTATAAAATCTGAAACATATTTTTAAGGCCTTTTATAAGATAGTTTCAATCTGTGGGTAGAAACCCATCTAATTTGACCAACTGATTTTTCTCATGATACCTATAAATGGATCCCTGGGATATCGATAACAATAACCCACCCATAAATTACTATGTCCAATACATTCATCATTTGAAATGGGTGAAATAAAATGAAAATAATAATTTTTATTAAAAAATTAACATAATAAATGCTAATAGATACCCCAATCACATAATCATAATCACAAACCTTCTAGAATAATATGGTGAATTAAAATAATACTATACATCTTTAGTCAGACTAATCCTAATCCATCCAAAGAATGAATAATTATAATATCAATACAATATATACCAAGTGGATCATATGTAAAATAAAGGTATTATATAATTGAAAAATATAAATACGATAAAAATGTCATTAAATAAATTTAAAAAGAACATCACTTTCTCTATAAAAATATTTTTGAGAAAAAAATTTAACAAATTATTCTTAATATATTTTCAATGGAAAATAATAAATTAAATCTTGTGAAATAATTTTTAAATCATTGATTTCTCATGAAGGTGGGATATTTCATTTATTCTTTACATGTTTTTAGAAAGGCTCCTTTCACATTTCTATAAAATCTAAACATGCCTTATCTTAAAAAAACAAGAATATTTATTTCAAAATGTTTTGTAAGAACACAAAGTGGATAAAAATGTTTTTAATAGACCATTGGAAAAATGATAAAATTTCTTCTTGAAATAATGGATTTTGGTGATAAAATATTCGATCGAAGAGAGAAATAATGTTAGATTTTCATTAAAAAATATTTCTCAATCATTTTTAGTACCAAAGAGTAAAAAAATTGCATAATTACTTGAAATTGTTCAGGATATTCATAGTAGAATAAAATTCATTTATTTTATGATATAAATATCGAATAATTATCCTAAAGGAGACAAAAAATAAAAAGATACCGAATAATGATGATAATGTAAAAATAAACCATTACCATTTTTCTGACATATGAGTCATAAGAACCACAAAATAAATAGTCTTAAATAGAATATTTAAATTCCATACATATAAATAGATTAATTATATTACATATCAATGGGGGAGTATATACACCACACAATGAAATAAGTTGTAAATATGGATTAGGTCTGACTAAAGTAAAAGTGGGATGTGATACCCTTAACTTGCGTTCAAATTCCAATACATGTCTTCGAAACTCATGCACAATAAATATAGTTTTTTAATTATTTTACATAATAATAATTTATATATTATAAAAATTATGATTTAATTATACTATTTTTTCAACTATTTATTAAAAATTCATTTTTAAAATTACTTTTTTTGGGAAATAATTACTTTGTTTTTCCTCTTTGTTTACTTTAGTAATATTTATTATTTTAAGTTTATCATGGTTAAATAATCTCAATAATGTTAATAATTATATAAATATAATATATATTCATTGTGTATTTTGAGTAATATATTACATTTAGAGATAAAAAATAGATTACAATATTCATAGAGATGGTAGGCCATATGTATGCGTGAACATTATTTCCATTTTTATTGATGAGTGGAATTAGAGGAAAATAAATATTAAATAATATTTCTAGAATAAATTTTATTTCATATATATCAATGATATTAATTAAATACATCCTCCTAAAAATATATGTACAAATAAAATGATTTTTTTTCATTTTTATGTGGAGACAGTAGACCACATGTACGCACGAATGAAATTATTATTTTTAAAGGATTGAAAGGTATGAAGATATATGTGATATTATATTTATATATGTATTTTTAGATCATATATATGACATATATTCATTAACTTCAACCTTACATATTTTTATGTAAATTTTAGGTAAAAAACAAATCATATAGCTTCACGAGGCGGTAATCCTATATACACATGAGTGACATTGCCATATATTTAAAAAAATGAAAGGTAAGAATTTATATGTGAGATAATAATTATATAATTTTAATAATGTCATTAATACAATATAATTATGTTAAATACATAATTATCCCACCCTAAATAGTGGGGATGGAAAATAAATTACTTTAGTTCCTGATGTGATAGTACACCATACAAACGATTGAACATTTTGTTTCCCATTTGATTGAAGTGGGGATGAATATTGTTTATTTCATTAACAAAATAAAATTTCAGTATATATTATAAATTGGTTTTATTATATTATAATATTTCAAAAAAGGTTTGATATAGGATGAATAAGGAATAAAACCAATATGTACATTTAATAATTTTATCTATTCTTCAGAGAGAGTATTTAGGTATAGACCAAAATCCATCATAGGAGGGATTCCTAATAACAATGAGGCCTCTAGAATTAATTTAGGGAAATTTAGATGGTATTTTTTAGATATGTTTTTTTAACCAAAGGGCTTCAAATGTGTGAAGGGGTAGGGGTGATGGGGAGGAATTTTATTAATTTAGGAGAGGATAGAAATGGAATTGGTGAAAATCTAAAGTGATACCCACGTTTCAGTCATTAAAAAAGCCTAAAAAATATAACAATATTGAACCTTATGATTGATATTGTAGGAATATCATCATAAAATGGGTTTTGGATAATTTTTGTGTCATTTTTCACATATCTTCTTAGTTTAACCCCCTTGTTAAACAAATTTTTACCTTAACTATGGTAAATAATTTTTAGGATTTTAATTATTAATTATGGTAAAAAATTATGTTGAAATTATTGTATATGATAAATTATTCCAAGTCAAAATATAAAATAATTTTTTTGAAATTCAATTTATAGATGTGGGAAAAATTAATTTGAAAATAAACTACAGACGCGATGGAAGAGATATTTTTTAAAGGGAAAATTATTATAAGTATAGAATGTATTGAAAAATAAATTTAGGAAGAAATTGATTTGAATAACCTAAATTAGTTTAATTTTAATATAATTGAACTAATTTTAAATTAAAAATAATTTAAAATATAATTTATATTTGTAAATAGTCTAAATGAAAAGTATTTTTCAATAAAAATAATTATTTTTCATTATTTATTAAAAAAGTTAATATTTTCATAAAATTCCCAAAAATTCAACCAAATAAAATATTTACATGAAGATATCAAAAATAAATTTTATTTTAAAAAATAAAATTTCAAAAAGTGGTAAAAAAACAATTTAAAGTCATGTGTGCAAATTTTGACTAATATGCCTTTTAAAAAATACAGTTTTTTAAAAACATATATTTATCTTTCAAATGGTTATTATTTTATTTATAATTAATATATAATCATTGAATTTATTTTATACATGTTTAAAAAATATAATTTTAGAAATTTTGTTATTTCAATTGATATATGAAATCTTAATGGCTGAGTTGTAATGATGATGTTTAAAAAATAATATTTTAATAGTGTATCATGTTTCGTTCAATAAAAATGTTCTTTGAATTAAAAGATATTGAAGTGATTGAAATTATTTAAAAATAAAAATATAACATTTTCTTATTTTGTAACATTCTCTTCTAATATTGGTGATATATTTTATATAAGAAATTAAAATGATTTTCCACTTTTAAAATACCTAAGTGGTAAACTTTTTATAAAACTACTATACCTAATTTATAAAATGTGGTTATTCCTATTCATACTAAAATATTAATGAATAGTTAATAATGGTTAAATTTAAATAATAAAATTAATAGTAAATTATAATTCATTAAAATTGGGTGTTGCATGAAATTCAATGTATCAAAGAAATTATATTTATTCAAAAAAAAATCATAAATACTTGGGGTGTCACATTATACCCCTTAAAACAAGTATTTCCCTAGAAATAATCCAATAATTTTTTTATACTTATACCTCATCATATCCTTATGTTCCCATATAGCTTCATTAAATTGGAGGTTTCACCATGAAACATTTTCCATGTGAGTGATCCTGTTTTTATGCACTTTCTCACTACGATCTAGAATCACCACCTATTGTTCATCACAATAAACACTATATTATAGTAGTACAACCTCATAGTTTAGTATAAGTTATGCATTTGGTATATACATTGTAATGAACCTGAAATTTCAAGGAATTTTTTTTCTTAAATTCTTTGGAATTTAAGAGTACAAAGTTTTTGACGACACCTGATTCCGAGGCCCGGTGTACCCAGAATAATTTTGTAAAGTTTATCATGGGTACGTTCAGTGAAAAAATGAGAGGGTTTTTCTATCTTTTGAACCGTTGCTCGGAATTGAAATCTGAGGGCACCGTTGAAACCACATCATTGGTAATTGCTAAAGGGGTCCTTTACCGCAATTGCGTTTTATGCGGGTTGTAAGTTTAAAATAAAGGTTTAATTAAGAAGTTAAATAAAATTGTTAGAACAATTTTATATATCTGTGGAAGCTAATTCCTCCCATGGGAAGTTGTTGGTGGATCCCACACCCACCCAACTTCCCATGTGTGGATAATTGAGAGGTGGGTCCCACACGAGCCCCAACCTTTAACCTCCCATAACTCTTTTCAAACCCCCTTTAACTCCATTGTTTAATTCATGACAACCCCCATCCCCTTAATTTAGATATCCCTTCCTCTTCCTCTCTCCCTCATTATTATTTTCCAACATACCTTAATTAATAAAATGAACCTCTTTAATTAATTAATTAAGTGATTTGAATTTTTGAAATTTAAATTGCATGTGTTAATAAAATAATAACATTAGCCAATTATTTTATTTTTGGGGAATTCATTGTCTTAAGGAGAGTTGGGTGAGAGCTCTTGAGAAAGAGAGAAAAGTATTCCTCTCCTCAAAGAAGAACGATTTTCTTCTCCGACGAAGTACACCAACCTCCAATGAAGAACTACTTGGCGAAGAACGCTCCACGATTCTCCAATCCTCTTCTTCCTCCACGTCGGGGGAGGAGAGACCAATGCGGGGAACTCACCAATGTCAGTGATTCTTTCTCCGATGTTGACAGAGCGACATTGCTTTCCTCGTCTATGACGAACAAACCATATTCGAGGTAGGGGTTTTTTTTGATGTTTTTATCTCATACCCCATTCATTGTTGGAAATCATTGTTTATTTTCGGCCAACTACTACCACCTAACACGGAGGGAGCGGGCCGAACGCACACGGCCCGAAGACCCTCCGCAGTCTCTTTTGGTTGCGATGGAAATCATGACAAGAAGGTGGCGATGAACGAGATTGGAAGCTGTGCGCGGGCCATGTGCAGAAGAACCGCAACCCACAACTGCGGGCCGCTCGACCGGGGAAGAGCCAGCCGACCATAGCCGGCCAGGCCGAAGGGAGGGACCACAACTCCCCACGGCGCCCCGCTACGGAAGACCTTGGCCGCCCGAGCGGGCCGGCTTAGAAGAAAAACCGGAAGGCCCATCGGCCGGACGGGCGGAGGAAAGCCGCGACGCCAAGAGGGCGCCGCGCCGGATGAACCGCGGCCCGCCCGAGTGGGCCGCTTGTGCCAAGAAGGTCGGCCAGCTTTGGCCGGCCAGTTAGGGAGGGAAGAGCCACTTGGCCCCACTGGTTCGGGCAGCCGGGGGGCCGTGCCCCCCGGATCGCTCGGCCTACGGGCCGAGCCACTCGGCCAGCCGGCCGAGCCGCGGCCAGACGGGTCACGCCCTGCTGGGCCGCGCTGCGCCGTGCGAGGCCGGGCCGCTTCCCGCGCCCCCTTTGGGCCGAGCGGCGCCCATTCGGGCCGGGCCGCGCCCCCTTAGGGCTTGACCGCGCGTTTCACCGGGTCGATCTGACACCTTCCGGGTCAGACCCGCCAAGACCGGGTTGACCCGACCCGCCAGCCCACTGGGCTTAATGGGCCGAGCCCTTTTTCACTTAAAGGTGAATAACTCAAAGTCCGCACGTCCGATCGACGTGTAGTCTACGGAACTAGGACCCTTTCAACGAGGAATCCATTTTTCAATACTATAAGTGAGTTTTGGATGACTTTGGATGAAAACCAGGTTAGAAACGAGCATATTTCTAACCTGACCCCTCGAACAAAAAGGCCAATATCTCTCAGACCGGGTGACCGATTAACGTGCCGTCTATCACGTTGAGTTCCTTTTGATGAGACGGAACTTTGGGATATATCAAATCTGGAATTCGTGAGAGTTGATGTATCTACCCCTTTACTCGAGGAGTAGACCCTCCCGGAATCGAGCACGCTGTGTGCGGGAACCCTAGAGTTGGTTGCGACTACGACGACCACCTTGCTGGGATCCTCCGTGGGATCGATGACGATGATGATTGTACTTGGATCCTCTGTGGGTTTGGTAGTGAGGACGACTGAACTTGGATACTCCGTGGGTTCGGCAGCGATGACGACTGTACTTGGATCCTACGTGGGTTCGGCAGTGATGGATAATATACTTGGATCCTCCATGGGTTTGGCAGCGACGACTTCTGTACTTGGAACCTACGTGGGTTCGGAAGAAGAGATGATTCAGAGGCTACATCTAATCATCTCCACCCTTCTTCACGAGTAGTATATATGTGTGAGATGAGTCTTGACTTGCAATCAATACCAACGGTGTGAATGACTTTTTTCCTATGTGGATTGGGTTGTGCTTGGGATCGAGAGTTGGAGCCAAACTTGAATTGACGACATAGGTATATGTATGGGCATATACCTAAGTAGAGTCGGTTGTTACTTCGTGATTGTATATTTCCAATGTGGTTTATCCTTTGTGGATTCTGGGAGACCTTTGGGGGTCTCGGGGTCCCTACTGAGTATCGTATACTCACCCCTGCATGGGCTATGCCCGCACAATGTTGTGTTGGATGCAGACGACAAACAACACTGAAGGAGCTGGAGGCTTGTGGAGATGGACGGTACTCGGAGGTGGACCACTAGATGGGACGTACACGAATCGGATGACCAGACCCGAGGAGCTGATGAGACCATCTGTACCCACCCTTCAGGTGGAATATCCGGAGGAAGAATCGGTGGTTGATGATTCACTTTACTACTGTTGTACTTTCTTTTCAGTTGTACTATACTTTCAGTTGGGTTTGTATACTGGCCCATTTACTTTTCAGCACTTAATTTTGTACTCAGTTTAACCTAGTTCTTACTTCAATTGGGTACTCTATTGTGTTTGTTTAATTTTATAAAGGAAATATCTTCCCTTTTATCAGGAATTACGACTTTGGTGCTAGTCGCCAGCCCCTGACCTATGGAAGGCCGGCTTGAAGTAGTCATGGCATGGGCCCTAAGGATGGGTCATAATAAATTGGTATCAGAGGAGTTGGTTCTAACACAGAACTCAGGACTCTGTTCATTCCCTACTATGAAGCAAAAATGTTAAGAGTAATGAGTATGGTTTTCAGTCTAGGGAGTCCAGTGTTGGTGCGGTGGCCGATGTATCCATACACCAGGACCATGACTTCTGATTTCCAACTCAGTGCACGAAAACATTGATTGCATGTGTGTTTCAAAAGTTTTCTTTATTATTACTTTGTGTTAGCTCACAAGGTATACTATTTGACCGTGGAACACTTGTTTTTTTTTCCAGGATATCCCCACAAAGGCAGCCAGCTAGGGTTCCTAGTTACATGTGAGATGGTAGCCCACTCAGCAACGAGGCCTCGGTATAGGACCCCATCACAGCGGAGGCACCGACGGTACCACTACCCGCTGAGCCACCGATACTACCAGCCCCAGCAGCAGAGGGTGCACGCCGAATGAGCGCATTTCACGAGATTCAGCGACAGAGGCCACCCAGGTTCCATGGGGAGACAGACCCTCAGGCAGCCAAGGATTGGATGGAGGCAATCGTCAGAGTCTCCAGATTGGTAGGGACACCAGCCGACCTAATTGTGATACTTTCTGCGAGTCTCCTGCACGCAGCAGCAGGTAGATGGTAGAGCCTGATTCTCTAGGTGCATGACAAGGAATCTCTATTTTGGATAGACTTCGAGAGTCTCTTCCGCTCGGAGTTTGTTCCAGTCACCCTTCATGTGATGCAGATCCAGGAGTTACTTCATCTGCGGAAGGGCAGTATGACAGTAGCTCAGTACTCGGTGAGATTTACCGACCTCTCGTGCTACTCCCTGGACATGGTATGAGACCCATTCTTTCGGGCCCAAACCTTTGAGCAGGGACTGAGGCATGAGATTAGGGCTTTGATGATCTCCCTCAGCATTCCGACACAGGAATGAGTGCTGGAGCGAGCCCTTCTTGTGGAGAGCTTTCTTACTGAGCTGACACCAGCAGCGAGACCCACCATAGGGTGACACATTGCAAAGTCTTCTATAGCTGGCAGTAGAAAGATGTCGCAGAGGTCTAATCATACTAGGCCATCAGGTGGGCGACGTCAGGATACTGGTTCGGATGTGTGGGGAACACGAAGCAGATCCATCCATATGAGGGGCAGGCATTGCTATGCATGCGGCGGGCAGGGCCACATGGCTCGTGACTGCCCGACCCGCCATGTAGAAGAGCAGCAGACAGTAGAGGGACCTCCTAGGCAGAGGCAGTGGTTCGACTATGGCAGTCTGTAGGGAGAAGGCAGACGATGCAGAGGAGCTGGCCGAGCAGCGGGTGGTGGACGACGCTTCGAGGTTCTACCACCACCACCACAAGGAGGACCACCCCGACCACAGGGATCTGGAAGACAGGGGCGGTCTCAGCTCCAGGCAGTCAAGGCCTATGACCACATCGCACCTGAGATGATTCGAGGTACTATCTGTGTCTACTCCACCCTTGCTGCAGTTTTTATAGACACATGAGCGAGTCATTCTTTTATTACCGCTGCCCTTGTTCGGAGCTCAGAGATTCCGACGGAGCTGTTAGCTCGATCCTTATGTCTAGATACTCCTACAGGAGCGGACTTGATGATTATGCACTGGTTCCATCAGTGTGAGATTACTCTAGGAGGCGAGAACCTCAGCTGGGATCTTCTTGTGGTGGCGTCGAGGCCGTACAACACTCTCTTGAGTATGGACTGGTTATCTACATTCCATGCCCAAATCAACTGTATTAGGGGAAAAGTGCTGTGTGTCCACACAGATGGGAGCAGGTTCACCATCACCGGTGAGAAGGGAGCCTTTACAGTGCAGTATAAACCTACACAGAGGAGAGGGTAGCCGATCACACATCAGTTATCTAGTCTCATCCTAGGAGTGGTTGATGTGTGGAGTCAGAGTTTTCCTATTTTGGTGGATCAGTATGCGGACATTTTTCCTGACGATGTTCCAGGACTACCTCCTCGCAAAGAGGTAGACTTATACACAGACCTGTACCCTGAGACAACCATGATATCTACTACAACATATCGGATGGCTCCCGCCGAGCTTCGTGAGCTGCAGGTACAGCTGGAGGACTTGCAGGGAAAGGGATTAATCTGACCTAGTGTTTCACCATGGGTTTCTCCGATTTTATTTGCTAAGAAGGCAGATGGGAGATTACGACTATGTGTCGACTACCGTCACCTAAATCAGGTGACTGTAAATAACAAGTACCCACTCTCGGGGATTGATGACCTCTTTGATCAACTCAAGGGAGCATGATGGTTCTCGAAGATAGACCTCAGGTTAGGCTATCACTAGCTCAGAGTTCGAGATGAGGATGTGCAGAAGATGACCTTCAGGTGTCGGTATGGTCACTACGAGTTCTTGGTTATGCCCTTCGGCATAAAAAACTCTCCAGCGGTGTTCATGAGTCTCATGAACATGATCTTTCAGCCTTACCTCAATCATTTTTTCGTGGTCTTCATCGATGACATACTGATTTACTCGACTACTGAGGAGGAGCATGCCTACCACTTGCGGGTTGTACTGGATACACTCAGAGAGCACCATCTTTATTCTAAGCTCTCGAAGTGCCATTTCTGGATTCAAGAGGATCATTTATTGTGACACGTCATATCAGAGGCTGGAGTTGTAGTAGACCTAGTGAAGATCAAGGCAGTACTTTCTTGGGATCCACCCCGGAGCATGACGGAGGTGCGGAGTTTCCTAGGTATGGATGGGTACTATTGGAGATTTGTGCCGGACTTCTTCAGAGTTGCATCACCACTTTCAGCATTGAATAAGAAGGTGAAACACTTCGTGTGGTCAGATAGATGCTAGCATAGATTTCATAAGCTGAGATAGAGATTGACCAGTGCATCCATCTTGAGGATACTGGAGGAGGGCGTTGGGTACGTGGTTTACTGCGACACATCAGGGACTGGACTCGGGTGTGTCCTGATGCAGGAGTGGGCAGTGATCGCCTATGGTTCATGGCAGTTGAGGTAGCATGAGCAGAACTAAGCTACCCATGACCTGGAGTTAGAAGCAGTGGTCTTCGCCCTGAAGATGTGGTGGCACTATCTGATGGGAGATCTCTTTATAGTCTACTCTGACCACCAGAGTCTCAGGTATATTTTCTCGCAGAAGGACCTGAACCAGAGACAACGACGATGGCTTGAGTTCCTCCAGGACTATGACATTGAGATAGTCTATACTCTTGGGAAAGGGAACGTAGTAGCTGATGCTCTCAGCAATAGATCGGGCATACAGCTGCTTGGGGAGGCGATGAAGCAGCTAGCCACATTGTAGATATCCTTCGTGGATAGAGATGGGGCAGAATTTCTAAAGTCTCTCACAGTCACTCCTCCACTACATCAATAGGTCATAGAGGAAAAACATGGGGACGTTGACTGTGAGACGCGACGTGCTCATATTTCTACAGGGCATGCGCATAATGGATTTTCTGAAGGAGGAGAGCACGCCATCCTCTTCAGGGGATGTACCATGGTACCAGTTTCACTGCAGGAGGAAGTGCTAAGGGAGATTCACACTTCCCCTCTAGCGGTACATCTAGGAGTGGCAAAGATTTACCAGGACCTCAGGCGACAACACTGATGGCCAGGTATGAAGAAGGTTGTAGCAGAGTTCGTTTCACAATGCCTCACTTGCCAGCAAGTGAAGGCGGATCACCAGGTACCACTATCCTTGGTACAACCCTTAGAGGTTATGGAGTGGATGTGGGACCGGATATCAATGGATTTCGTGACTGGGCTTCCACGCACATCTAGAGGACATGACTCTATCTGGGTGATCATAGACCGACTCACCAAGTCGTCCCACATCCTACTGATCAGAGAGTAGGGCTCATTAGAGATCTTGGGACGCCTCTACGTTCAGGAGATCATACGGCTTCATGGTGTGCCATTGTCTATCATCTCCTATCGAGACACTTTCTTTACATCCCGGCTTTGGAAAAGGTCGCAGGAGGCATTTGGGACGCAACTACACTTGAGCACCGCCTTTCATCCTCAGACAAATGGCCAGATGGAGAGGACCATTCAAACTCGCAGGGACATGCTCCGTGCATGTGTCCTGACATTGGTTGTAGCTGGGAGGATCACCTACCCTTGGTGGAGTTTGCGTAAAACAACAGCTACCACTCCACCATCGGGATGACACCTTACAAGGCATTATACGACCGACCATGCACATCACCTCGGTGCTGGACTGACCCAGGGGAGCCAGCACTAGTAGGACCAAAGATGGTTCAGGCTATGACGGAGAAGGTGTAGATCATCCAGGAATGGATGAAGACTACACAAAGTAGACAGAAGTCCTATGCAGATAGGAGACGGAGACCACTGGAGTTCGAGGATGGCGACCACGTCTTCCTACGGGTCTCACCCTGACTTGGTATATAGAGATTGCTCCACGACGGAAAGTTATCTCCACACTTCATCGGGCCTTTCCATGTCCTTAATAGAGTAGGCGAGGGGGATTACCTCCTGGCCCTTCCACCTCAGTTGCACCGGGTGCATGACGTCTTCCACGTATCTCAACTGAGGAGATACATGCATGACCCGTCCCACATCATCGACCACAGGGAGCTGGACATCGATGACGGGGCGACATTTACGGAGGTCCCGGTGGAGACCGTGGATCGACAGGAGTGGGTCCTACATGGATGGTCGATTCCTCTGGTGTGCATTCACTGGCCGCACAGGAACCTCCAGGAGAGCACATGGGAGAGGGAGGCTCAAATGTGTGCTCAATACCCTCTTTTGTTTCCATAGTTTATGTTGTAGCTTTAGGGGGACGTAAATCCCTTAGGTGGGGGTAATGTAAAGTCCCAGAAATTTCATGGAAATTTTTTTCTTAAATTATTTGGAATTTTATGAGTACACAGTTTCTGACAGTACCTGATTCTGAGGCCTGGTGTTCCTGGAATAATTTTTTGAAATTTAGCTCGGGTACATTTAGTGAACGAACAAGCGGGGTTTTTCTATCTTTTGAACCAGTGCTCGGAATTGAAATCTGAGGGCACTGATGAAACCGTAGCATCGATAATTTCTTAAGTGGACCTTTACCGTAGTTGCGTTTTATGTGGGTTGTTAGTTAAAAATTGGGGTTTAATTAAGAAGTTAAATAAAATTGTTAGAACAATTTTATATATCTGTGGAAGTTAATTCCTCCCATGGAAAGTTTTTGGTGGGTCCCACAGCCACCCAACTTCCCATGTGTGGACAATTGAGAGGTAGGTCCCATACGAACCCCAACCTTTCCCCTCCCATAACTTATTTCAAACCCTCTTTAACTCC
This sequence comes from Viscum album, assembly GCA_963277665.1. Taxonomy (NCBI): domain Eukaryota; kingdom Viridiplantae; phylum Streptophyta; class Magnoliopsida; order Santalales; family Viscaceae; genus Viscum; species Viscum album. The sequence goes on from OY728152.1 coordinate 1,935,378,217, forward strand.
CTTGTTTAATTCATGAACCCCCCTAATTAAGAGATCCCTTCCTCTTCCTCTCTCCCTCTTTATTATTTACCAACATACCTTAATTAATGAAATGAACCTCTTCAATTAATTAATTAAGTGATTTGAATTTTTGAATTTCAAATTGCATGTGTTAATAAAATAATATCATTATCCGATTATTTTATTTTTGGGGCATTCATTGTGTTAAGGAGAGTTGGGTGAGAGCTCATGAGAAAGAGAGAAAAGTATTCCTCTCCTCAACGAAGAATGGTTTCCTTCTCCGACGAAGAACACCAACCTTCAACGAAGAATGACTCGGTGAAGAACGATCCATGATTCTCCAATCCTCTTCTTCATCCGTGTCAGGGGAGGAGACACCAACGCGGGGAACTCACCAACGTCGACAATTCTTTCTCCGATGTTGACGGAGCGACATAACTTTCCACGTCTATGAATAAAAAACCATATTCGAAGTAGGGGTTTGTTTTTTTTGAAGTGTTTATCTCGTACCCCGTTCTTTGTTGGAAATCATTGTTTATTTTTAGCCAACTACTACCACCTAACACAGATGGTGCGGGCCAAACGCACACGGCCTGACGACCCTCCGTAGTCTCTTTTGATTGCGATGGAAATCATGATAAGAAGGTGGTGATGAACGGGAGTGGCAGTTGTGTGCCGACCAAGTGCGGAAGAACCGCGACCCGCAACCGTGTGCTACTTGACTAGGGAAGAGCCGGGTGGCCATAGCCGGCCGGGCCAAAGGGAGGGACCGTGGCACCCCACGACGCCGCAATACGGAAGTCCGCGGGCCGCTGGCGCCGAGAAGGTCGACCGGACGGTTAGGGAGGGTGGCGCCATTTGGCACCGCCAGTTCGGGAAGCTATCCCCCCCCCCCTCAGACTGCTCGGCCGGCCGGCTGAGCCGCGACCAGCATGCCAAACTTCGGCCAGCCGGCCGCGCCAGGCCAGACCGCGCCGGGCTGGGCCTTGCCGTGTCGGGCCGGGCTACGCCCCGCCAGGCTGGACCATGCCCCCTTTGGGCCAGGCCATGCCCTTAGGGCCGGACCGTGCATTTCACTGGGTCAGTCCAACACCAGCCGGGCCAAACCCGCCAAGACCGGGTTGACTCGACCCACCAGCCCACTGGGCTTAACGGGCCGAGCCCGTTTTCACTTAAAGTTGACTAACTCAAAAACCACGCTTCCGATCGACGCACCGTATGCAGCACTTGGACCCTCACGACAAGGCGTCCCTTTTACGATACTCTATATGAGTTTTTGATGGCTTTGGATAATGTCCGGGTTAGAAATGAGCGTACTTCTAACTGGGACCCTGGAATGAAAAAGCTAATATCTCTCAGACCGTGCGTCCGATTGACGCGCCGTCTGTCGCGTTGAGTTTCTTTTGACGAGACGGAATTTCAGGATACATCAACTCTGGAATTCGTGATAGTTGATGTATCGACCCCTTTACATGAGGAGCGGACCCTCCCGGAATCGAGCACGCTGTGTGCGGGAACCCTAGAGCTGGTTGCGACTGTGACAACTACCATGCTGGGATCCTCTGTGGGTTCGACAATGATGACAACTGTACTTGGATCCTTCATGGGTTCGGAAACGAGGACGACTGTACTTGGATCCTCCTTGGGTTCGGCAGCGATGACGACTGTACATGGATCCTACGCGGGTTAGGCAGTGATGGATATTGTACTTGGATCCTCCGTGGGTTTGGCAGCGACGACTTCTTTAATCTGATCCCGTGTGGGTTTGGCAGAGGAGATGATTCAGAGGCTACATCTAATCATATCCACCCTTCTTCGTGAGTAGTATACCTATGTGATCTGAGTCTTGACTTGCAATCAAAACTAATGGTGTGAATGACTTCTTTCCTGTGTGGACTGGGTTGTGCTTGGGCTCGAGATTTGAAGCCAAACTAGAATTGATGACTTAGGTATATGTATGGGAATATACCTAAGTAGAGTCGGTTGTTACTTCGTGATTGTATCTTTCCTTTTTAGTTTATCATTTGTGGATTCTGGGAGACCTTCGGGGTTCTCGGAGTCCCTACTAAGTATCGTATACTCACCCCTACACTGGCTATGCCCACAATACGTTGTGTGGGATAGAGATGACGGACAACACTGATCGAGGTGGAGGCTTGTAGACCTGGACGGTACCCGGAGGTGGACCACTAGACGGGATGTACACGGAGCAGACAACCGTACCCGAGGAGCTAAGGAGACCATCTATACCCACCCTTCAAGTGGAATATCCGGTGGACGACTCGGTGGTTGCTGCATTACTTTACTACTGTTGTGCATTCTTTTCATTTTTACTGTAATTTTAGTTGGGTTTGTATACTGGCCCATTTACTTTTCATCACTTACTTTTGTACTCAGTTTTACCTAGTGCTTACTTCACTTGTGTACTCCGTTGTGTTTGTTTACTTTTATAAAGGAAACGCCTTCCCTTTTATCGGGATTTACGCCTTTGGTGCTAGCCGTCAGCCCCTGGTCTATGGAAGGCGGGCTTGGGATAGTCACGACACGAGCCCTAAGGACGGGTCATGACATACATCCTCAAAAGAGATACATGGAATACACCATGGACATGATAGAGGTTTTTGGTGGATTTTCCAATCGATATGTTACTATAATGATATGATCAAAAATTTCATATGTACTGTTATACCTAAGGATTAGTTTACCATTCATTCCAAATAAAATTACCTTATTACATAGAGACATTATTAGAAACACTCTGTCCCCAACATCAAATTCTATATCACACTAGTTCTTTCCAGAATAAATTTTGTTTCTGAATATGTGCTAAATTTTCATGTTACTGAATGGATCAAATTTTATCCATAATTTCTTAAGCTTTCTCAACTCCCTATATATTTATTCCTCCAAATTCATCACAATATGTTTCTATTTTAAACTTATTTATATTGAGGTTTTAATAAAAATACAATTGAATTCTCTAGTGAAAGCTATTTTTGTTAGAAAACTCAATTAGAAGAAGGTGTTTAACCTAACCACCTTTGTAGTCCAAAGAATAATATCTCATCAAATCCTCTAGGGTTTGAATTTTTTTCTTAGATTGATCATCTATTTGAGGATGATACATATTGTTGAAACATAACTCTATATCCAAATCATACTGAATCCTTCTCTAGAAATCATGGTAAACTTAATATCCCAATACGATAAAATAGAATCAGATACTCCATTAATCTTTACAACGTACAAAATATAAGTTATGAAAATTGATCCAGAGATAAATATTCTCAGATTCCTATGAATTGTGATGAATTTTTGAGGTGATTGACTATAACCTATATAGAATTATTCCTTGTATATATTATTTGGAGTCTAATGACAAAATAAATGGGGATATTTTTTATTTCCATTCTTTTATGGGTAACGGTTGTACCATCCCCTCAGAATATTGCCTCCTAGCCGTAACTTTCTAAAATACCAAACACCAAGATAAAAACCTTGAAATATCTATCTTCGTGTCATCCTTCTAGGAATAATATTTCAAATATCTATAAATATTTTTACTTCTAGGATGAATATAGAATGAAGAAATATGAGCTTATTCTAATGGCTCCATCCTCAAATCAGGTATGGTTGGAAGATAGACACGGTTCATGAACAATATCATTATATTATAATCAATCATAAGCATAGGAACATTTCTGAGCTTCATCATTATATCTACATCATCCTTCCATTCATTTTTAATCATTACATGGATATATGGTTAAAAACTTAACTTCATGATTTCTATATCCATACATTTAAAATACATAAATATTGGATCTTTTGTGACCCCCATAATATATAATCTAGGATGGTCTTTTTTACTCAAAGCATCAACTATCTTATTTTTTTCCTCTAGTTGTAATATATTGAGCAGTCACAATAATTATTTATCTCCAACTGTCTTCTTTGGTGCATAATCTACTCTTTCTGTGTGAATATATATTGCAAAAAATTGTGATTAATATATTTATATATATCATAATCTTATCAATAAATATTATTATTCTATATTTATAAGGATAATATTACCACTTCTAACACAAAATAATGAGTTGGATAACTTTTCGAAGGATCCTTCAACTGTCATTAGGATATAACCATGTCATGATACATCCGAAGGCATCCCAATATTTTCTTATATGTTTCAGTATAGATTATGAACCACTCTCCATTGTAGGGTAATGTATGAAAAGGTGTGATGACTTTTATTTACTTGAAATATTCCTCACATTCATCTGTCCATAAGAAAATGAATCTATTTCTAGTTTACTTGATGATTGGATTAGACAAATGTTAAAACATTTCTTTAAAGAATTGGTAATTTCCATCCAAACCAAGAAATCAATGGATCTCAACCACATAGGTTGGTCTAGAAAGATGTTCAATAGCCTCCATATTTAATGGATCCAATTTTATATTCTCAGTTGATATTATATTACCCAAAATCAAAATTTCTTATACAAAAATTATTACATGGTAATTTATTCATATAGATTCTCATTACTTTGGGTATTTAATATAATCCTAAGGTAATCTCCTTTATCTTACTTTATAATTGAATAGATAATAATATCATCTATAATGACTACCGAAAATAGATCATGGTACTATCTAAACACACAGTTCATTAAATCAAGGAAGTTATTGGATTAATTTGTAAGACCAAAAGGCATAACTATATATTTAGAGTGTCCACACCTTTTAAAAATGTTTTATTATTTATATACTGCCTAATATACCTCAATTTATGATATATTTAACGAATTCAAATCTTGGAAAAGAACTGAGATCCATGTAAATGGTCAAAAAATTCATCAAAACAGTATATAAGATATTTTTTTGATTGTGATATGGTTTAGTTCCTAATATTCAATGAAAAGTATCATTTATACAACATTAATCTTAATAAAATTATAGGAGCACCCCATAGTGACACACATGGATGAATGAATCCTTTATTAATATTATTACATAGTTGATTATTCAATTTCTGTAATTGAATCAGCTCCATTCAATTGAGAGTCCAAGAAATAAGTAAGGAAATAGGTTTGTGTTCTATTGAGAACCCAACTTCATGATTTAGTGTAAATCTTGGAAACTCTTCTAGAAATCCATACAAAAACTCATGAAAAATAATCATATGATCAATTTTGATTTTCTCCCCAACCATCACAGATAAAATCCATTTTTAATGGAATTTAAGACTCATTAAATTTTTATAATTTCCTTTATAAGTTCATATTATCATCATATTGATTAACGATCATAGGTTGATTGAGAATATAAAATGTGACTTCCCTTACATATCTATTTATGTAGGATTTATTTAGAGAAATTAAATCCATGAATAATAAAACTTCAAATTTCTCCAGGGATAAAAAAATTATTCTCTAGAAGCACCTTACCATTAATGTAAATCATAGAATAATCAGAGACTTGAGATGGAGTAATTATACAATTATGGATATTTCATCTAATAATTGAGGTGGTATTTGGATACCCATAGAAAATTCTATAGATATAATTGAATGGGTTGATTCAGAATTTAATAACTCATTAACATTTATATAGTGGTGGATAGGTGTATCTTTCGCCATTCCAATATTTCAACCCTTATAAAAAATAGTGATCAAAGGAGATATCCCTTTTTCTCTCATCTAAATAAGTTTTTGAAATTGAGTATAGTCATTAGCCTTTATATTTGAGCATCATATATCATAATTCACATGCTCCTTTTACTTGAAAATATCGAGTGTTGTTGTGGAATTATATATATATATTATAATGAACCTATCCTTTCATACAAATTATTAAATGAGTTTAAGCATAATTAACCATCAACTACTAACCAAGGATCCTAAAGTATAATGTCTTTGGAATATTAAGTACATAAAATGGAATAAATGGAAATAGAATAAAAAAACATTATATTAGTAATCTATAATGACATCCTAACTTCCTTTGAGCTCTTTTGTTGGCATAGGATAACCTATGGAATATATGAAGAAAATGGATGATCTAATAATCCCTGTAAGGGAATAGACATTGGAATAAAGCCTAACACAGTGGTTTGAAGGCAAAACATGATGATATAAAAAGACATGGAACATAAATAAATATAATTAATAATAATATGTTGTACACATGATCATTTAATCATAGAATCATAGGAATGTTGAAACAAAATACAACATGACATAAGAATGAGTCAACACTAACTACAATGACCATTACACATGGAAGACAAAGTATCATAAAAGAATCATGTTCACTCACTATCCCAACATGATGTATCATGAGACTAAAAATTACCCAATTAATTGGAGTAATATCTAACAATATTCATCATAACATTTTTATTAATATATGTTACACATGAATAATGAAACATAAAAATAAGGGTTACCCATGGAATGAAATGGTATCATAATCATGTTATAGAGAATATAAAATGGGAGTGTCATAAGGTTTTTCTTGAAAAAATGGATTTAAATCATACATATACATTTATAAGTAAAAATAGGAATATATAATGATAAACTATTTCAAAAAAAAGAGAAAACATGTAAAAAGAGTGTTTAAGAAGCTTTAGAAATGATCATCTGTAGTACAGTTTAAAGGGAGAAATTAAAGAAACTTCAAAATGGAGACATACAGAATTTTTTCTATAAAAATAAAATAAAATAAGATATTATTTTGGGATTAAATGAGTTTTTTGAAAAATAGGGGTCGATTAAAAACAATTACAGAGTGTACTTGAAAATGTGAAACAAATAGAGAAGTTCCCTTTAATTGGCCTTGCTTATCGAGACTTGTTGAAAAGAGAACCCTATCAAACAAGTATATCTCCATAAAATAAAGAATAATTGATCTTGGTACATATGTTTAGAACATTAGAATACAATTTAGGAGGATTAAATGTGAATCATTAAGAATTACATTGGTGTTTGGAGAGATAAAGTGTAACCTGAATGAAAAATGAATATTCATAGGGAATCCCTTACCTTTTGTAAAAAATTGATATAAACATGTACTCAATGTCCCATATAATCAAATTAAATTAATTAATTATTAACCTCTTAAAAAATTATTTTATTTTAAATAAATTAACTAATTTCATTTATGGACTTTCTGATGGGTTATAGGATTCAATTTCGTCATTATGAGAGATTTCATTTCATTATGTTATGATTAGTTCCCTTGGTTTTAATTAAGGGTGTTCTTGTCAAATGATTGAAAAATTATATCACTGAAATTATATTATATTGATACAACTAGATAATTTTAAAAGGTCCCATATATGATTTTAATTTCAGATATGATAATTTCTCATTAGATAAAAAGTTAATGGTGAACATTAGTCAGTTTTGGGTGAATTATCGATCATCATAAACTAGTTTTTATTATTATTTAATTATATGCATAATTTTCAGTTCAAGAACATTAAAAAATATATCACATAAATGATTAATTTTTTTATCCATAATAATGATTTTTTTGACCACCCTTCAAGGTAGTAAAGGAAAATGAATTCTCATCATCCATGATTGTGGTAAATCGACGCATCACAAATGATGTTTTTATTTTTAGAATAAAATGAAGAGGGAAAATATTTGATGATGGATTATTCCATTAAAAAAATAAAATTCTATTATAAAATAGATATTAGATTTAACATGTCTCTCTGGGATAGGGAGGTTATGATAATAAAAGATATTGAAAAGAAATTAAAAGAAAATGAAAGATAATTTTACCTATTGAACTTATTCTCCTTGAGAACCTCCTTAGGGAAATTGGGTTAGGTATTTTTTATGACATCAAAGTCTCATAGATGTCATAAAGAGTCTGGGTAGATCAATAGGTTGTAATTTAATTAATCTATAATTCTTAGAATGTCTGAGGTGAAGAGGTTGTGATGGGTGGTATTTATCGTTGGAGGAGTGGGACATTTTTGATTTTTTTATTCAGTTGTTTATTATTTTGGCTCAAGACTATCAAGAGTATTGATTCCCATGACTAAATTAAGTAAATAGGGAATAATGTTTAGAGTTTATATCCACTTACTTCATCCATGCCTCAAAAATTCATTTAGTTACTTATAATGTCAAATACCATAAAATACAGTATTTCACAATTCACCAAAAAATAAACTAATTTTAAAAAATCCCAAAAATAAACCCTAACCATTTTCAACTTGTTTATATCAAAAATTTACTCTATTTTATTAAAATAATTCTCTATATATGATAAATTTTATATTTTATTAAAATCACCATTTTTTCAAAAAATATAAATTTTAAAATTATAACTAATTTTATAACACTTTGAAAAATTAATTAATGAATCATAATATTATCTTATAATCATAATAAAACAAACTATTAATTGATGAATCGATTTTATGAAAATTAATATTTTTAAATAATTTTATTAAATATAAAACTAAAATAAAATATTTTCATTTCATAAAAATACTAATACTTAATTTATCAATTTTAAAACATGTATTTACATATACTATAATACAATTATATAACATTTCCATTCACATGATATATAAATTGTATTTTTACTTTAATAGGTTAAGTTACTATTCTATTGGGCATTTTACAATTCCTAATGGTTACATCACTATTCCAACAATCAAGTAACTATTATATTCTTATAGGTTTTTTAATTTCTAGAAATACTTATTATTTCATTAATTATTAATTTATAAAGATTTTATTGAGTTTTAAATGTTACTTTATGTGGTTTATACTATATGAAATAATTATATTAATGGAATTTCCATCGATATAATTCTGTTTTGTTACATTCATCACCCCTTAAGAAGTTTCACCCTTGAAATTTCATTTAAAATACTAAGGGAAAAACATGCGAGAGTGCATATACTATTTCTATACGTTAACTACAAAAGAAAAAAAATTAAATTAAGTAGTTATTTAATACATAGATAGTAATCATATAAAAAAGAAACTTTGAATATATATTGATAAACTTTTAAATGGAAATTATATCCTATATTGTGATTCCCCATGTTTTAAATCTAAGTTATCCATTCTGATAGAATTATCCATTGTGTTATTACCAATATTTTCTAGTCTTAATCTTGAAAAATAACTAAAACTTTCCTTGATACCAACTATAATTACCCTATCCTTTTACACATATTAATAAATGATTTTAAGCATAATTAACAATCAAATACACACCATATATCGTTAAGTCCAATGTCTTTGAAAGTTTAGGTACATAAAATTGAAAACATGAAAATAAAATAAAACATATTTATATTAATCATCTATAATGAGATCCTAACTTCCATTGTTCTCTTACATCTTTATAGGGTATCTTGGGGAATACACAAACAAAATAGTTAAGCTAAAAATCCAAGTGAGGTAATAAACCTTGTAATAAATCCTAGAAAAATGGTTAGAAGGCATAACATGATGAGATAAAAAGGAATAGAACATGAATAATCATAATGAAGAATAAAATGTAGAAAATGGGATTATATTATCATGGAATTATTGGAATGTAAAAACAATATACAACATGGAATAAGCACGAGTCAAGTCTTACTACAAGGACCATTACACATAGAAAATAAGGACCCATAATGGAATCAAGTTCACTCCCTATCCCAACATGAAATCATATGAGACTAAACATTACTCAATATATTGTAGATATATCTGGTAACACCAATTATAACATGTTTATGAATATGTGTGTCACATGTAGAATCAAACATAAATATAAGGGTTACCAATGGAATTAAATGGGTATCACAATCATGTCATAGAGAATAACAAATGGGTGTATCATGAGTGTATCAATGAACTAATGGATTTAATTCATACACAGACATTAATAAGGTAAAATAGTAATAGACAATGATGAATTATTTCAAACTAAATATAAATCATTTAAAAATAATCTTTAGAAATGTTATTCTTTAGTGTGGTTTAAGGGAAGCTATTAATGATACTTTAAAAAGGAAAAAACATAATTTTTTATAATACCAGAATAGAACTAACATATATTTTCATTATGAAATGAGTTATTTTATAAAAATAATGGTTATTTATAAAAATTATGGATTATACTAGAAAATGGGAAAGAAAATGGGAAGTTACCTTTAACCAGACTTGCTTATCAGAAGGTATAAAAAAATGGGACATTATAAAACAAGAATTTCCCCATCAAAGAAAGAATAATTGAGCAAGGTACACATTTTTGTAACATACAAACAAAATGTAGGAGGAGTATATAATAAGGATTAAGAATTACTATAGAGACCCTTTTTTTTCATATATTAACATTACATAATTGTTTTAGAATACATAATACATTATACAATCAACTTACCAAATAACATAGTATTATAGTGCCTTTGAAAACATAGAAACATAAATACTGGTACATAAATGTGCTATATCATCTTCTACTAGGTTCTTCTTGATTAATACCCTTATTAGAAACAAAAAACACAATACCTATATTCATAACCTAGGAGAAGGAAGCATAAAAAGGGGTGAGATCAGATGCCCAGTAAGGGCAAACAAGGGAGATACATCATCATAATCACATGCATTAGGGTATGGAAACATGATCGAAAAAATATAAGATCATACCATGCATATCAAATATCATAAACATAAATCATGGCATAAATCATGGCAGTTCATAAGACATGAACCATAAGGAAATAAAAAACCTAATCCTCGAGAGAATAACAAAGGAATAAAATGTGGAATTGTGGTAGAAAAAAATCATTTATAATGATTTAAATAGTAGTAAATGAATTTATTACAAGTGTATCTTAGTGGAAAATGTCCTTTACTGAACTAGGTAAACACCCTATTACAACCCTATATTACTAAACTGAGTTCAATCCTCATTCCTACTATGTAATATTGAATCGATTTCATTTCTCATTCCTACCCTGTAATACTGAACTATGTTCATTTCTCATTCTATCCATGTCTATCTTAGGAAATATAAATCTTTACCCAATGTTGGAGATATAGGTCCCACCTATCGCATAATGTAATCATACACAACTGTTCTGCAAGATCATAAAAAATTATATCATAACCCATGAAAATAAATGTGTATTATAAACATGTAATCATATCATAACCTATGAAAAAAATATAGGTTTCATAACCATTTCATCATAAAAATAACTTGTAAAAAGAAGTAGTTTTCAAAAGAATATAACCCATGAATGAGAAATGGGTGTCACAAACATCATGCAATAAAAACAGAATACATTTAGAGAAATAATATGAATGGAAATATTATGTAACTTCATCAGAATGGAATTATTAACACCAACATATGTTATATTAAATTGGAAATAAATGTTAAAGATATTTTAAAAACATTTATTAAGGAAAATATCATTTCTTATTTTAAAAATGTTTTTTTAAAACATAAAACATTTTAAAAAATATAATTTAATCTCTAAAAAAATAAAACATTATTAAAATCCTTGTTCCTTGATAACTATCATCAATTATTATTTGGAAACATTTTTTAAAACATTTTTTAAAAATATTTTATTTGAAATAAAACCTGTTAACGAACGTAGAGAGAGATATGTTAAGATTTTTCTTCAAAACATTTTATTAATAATATTAATACCAAATATTGGGAAAATGGTACTAATACATGGACATATCTTGGATAAAACTAAGATATTAAAATTCATGAGTGTTATAGAGAGATGTATCATAAGATTTTATCAAAAGATGCATAAGAATAAACTATCTTGAAAGGCTACGCGACTATTTTAGTAGACTCTTATCACTTGGTAACTTGGGATCATAATATAAATTTATGAAAATGAAATTACTAGAATCTTAAAGTATATTCAAATGTATATTCACGATATATCTTGTAAAATGGAAGTATATAGACATCGAAAATGAATTTTGGTGCATAGAAAAACACGAGTCTCAATGAAGGAAAATTGAGACAAAATTATTTTACCGATTTAATAACATTTGAAACTTAAACCCCATGAAATAATGATCATAAAATATTTATGTAAATAGCCATTAATATGAGAAAAATAATTATATAATTCAACCATTCTCAGTATACACACCACAGAAATGGAATGGGTGATGAATAAAGCGTGTATCTCAAAGAAATAAAAAGTGGGATGAAATTCCCCTACCTTGTGTCTTTTCTATCACAATACACATACAAAATTCCTTTATAATTAATAAAAGTTTATTATAAATATATAAAATATAAATATTATTATATCTAATATCATATATGGTTTAATTATGACTTTATATTACCCTCTTGTTAACAATTCTATGTCAGGGTTTCACTTCAGGAAATATTCGGTTGGTTTATTGCATGTGTATTAATTTGTTATATATCAAGTCCTAATACTTATATAATGATTTAAAAAATGTAAAACTTGATAAAAATATCATATATATTCCTTATATGTGAATTATAATAATCTATATAATATAGAAGTTTGAAATGGAATACGTCGTTCATGGAGACGATAAGTCGTATGTACGCATGAACACTATTTCTATTTTTTATTATCATATTAAAAGAAATAAAGAAAATGAAACACACACACACATATTATAATTATAGTGGTATATTTATTTTATATATATCATATAATTTCACTAAACACATTCTTAATACATTCCATGTAGTGTGTGAATGAATGAGACCGCTTTAAGGGGGTGGTCGTCTAAACTTCCTCAAACAAAATTACTGTATTGACACTATGTGTAAAGTATAAATATATTTGTTGAAAAGTGACTAAAAAATACCAATTAAATAATAAATATAATATATAACATATATAAATATTTTTTGCATCATAATTTACTGCATGAGAGAAGTTATAAGAAAAATGAACAATCATAGTTTCATGAGGTGATAGTTTGCCGTACACATAAATAATATATTTATTACCCAGCAGATAGAGGAGTGTTTATGTTTAGGTCAACACCATATCATTAAAATATTATTGTATATATAGGATAATTTTTTTATTATAAAATTAGGGAATAAAGGAGTGGAGGGGTGGATAAATAAAATAAAAGAAAAGATCTTGAGAGAAGGCGTTACCTGGGTAACTCCTTTTGGTTTGTTCCTAAAGGATTCATTGAAATAATTTATACAAAAAATGAGGATTCAATAAATAAGGAAATATTTTTTGGAGGATATTTGAGTAGATATTTTCCGAAACTAAGTGGGTTGAGAGGTATAATTAAGTGGTGGAGAGGAGACCTTTTATAGAGAAGGAGGAGTGACACTCTTGTAAATCATTGGAAAAAGAATTATACCCACATTTTTCCTTGGGAAAGTGGATCCAATAATGGAACCATCTAAATAACATGGATTATTGGGTCCAAATATGAGCATAAAATGGATATTGTAAAAGTTTATAGGTTATTTTGGGTCTTAAATGTATGGTTTAGTCCTTAGTTAAGCTTAATTTTACCTTAATCGATGTATAGAATTTTAATTAAATTCACTAATCATTTTGGTAAAAAAATATTCTTAAATTATTAAAAATTATAAAATATTACTATTAAAATTATTTAATCCATTTTTCCAAATTCCAATAACCTAATTGGAAGAAATTAATTTAAAATTAATCCCATAGTTGGGTTGACAATGCAGGGTTTTAATGTAAAAACTTTCAAAACATTGCTATATTTTTATACATAATTTCAAAGTGAAATTCATCTAAATGGTCTAAATTGTATTAATTGATAAATATGTTATCGAAATAAATTTATAAACCAATTTTAAATATAATTTATCCTTAAAAATAAATTAGATGAAAAAGAAGTTTTGAATTAAAATACAATATTTTTAACTATTCATCAAAAAATGAAGTTTCTTAGAAAAATCCCAAAAATTCACCCAAATATAACTTAAAAATTATAAATTAAAATATAAAGTTTATTTTATCAAATTAAAATTCTAAATACTTATAAAACTAAATTTAATGTTTTTCACAAAAGTACATATTTTTGAGAAAATAGTATTTTTAAACATATAAAGACTTTACAAAAAAGTATATTTTTCATTATAAATATTTTATATTTTTACAAAAAAATTATTAAAAACATTTTAAATTTTGTTACTACTATTCATATTACTATGTTTAATGGCTAGTTTATAATTATCTCATTTAAATAATTCTAGCAGTAAAATGGTGCTTCGTAGAAACATGGGTGTTGTGTGTAACATACACGTAGTTGGTGTTGTGTGTAACATACACCAAGTAATTTTTCCATGTAATGTATGCCAAGTCAATGTTCCATGTAATGTATTCTGAGTTGTTTCCATGTGTAATTAATTTTTTACTTAGTGTATTATTAGACATAAATGAAAATTTAATTTGTTCCAGATAAAAAGGGTCCATAAAAACTCGGAGCCTTACATTTTAACCCCTTAAAATGAATTTAACCATCAAAATTCATCATTAGGGTAAATAAATGAGGACACATCAGCTTTTTCATATCCTCAGGTTCCCACGTAGCTTCCACTAACTAGTGAAATCTCCTCAAAACATGGACTAGGTGAGTGGTTTTGTTTCGTAGAACTTTATCTGTATGATCAATAATTTCAATTTGTTATTCATTGTAAGAAATATCTGGATCCAGCAGTATGAAATTTGAGTTTAGTACATGTGAAGGGTCACATATAAACTTACTCAGAAGATATATATATATATATATATATATATATATAACACATCACAAACTTGGACGATATTTATAGTAAGTTCCAAATGATTGGCTACCGTCCCGATACGATCAAGAATTTCAATGGGATGGATATAAAAATGGCTTAGTTTTAGTTTTTTTAGAATCTTAGAAATTTATTCCAAAGTGAGATTTATAAAAACACATTTTCACCATCTTCAAATTCTAGATCATACCATCGGTTATCATCCTAAATATTTTATCGACTTTGAGCTACTTGGTTATGCTACTGAATGGTTCTAACTGTCTCGACCATTTCTTCTGCAATCTTAGGTCCCAATAGCTTTGTTTCTGAATCCTCATCCCAAAATGTTGGAGGTCAACATTTCTTCCCATAGGGGGATTCATAATGTTCCATATGAATGCTTGAGTGAAAGATACTATTGTAATAAAACTCAACTAGAGTAATTTGTGGATCCCAACCTCCTTTGAAATACAGAGAACAAGATCTCAACATATCCTCTAGGGTTTTAATTGTTCGGTTCGATTAATCATATTTTTAAAGATGATAACCTGTTATAAAACTCAATTATAGATGACGTTTTTACTAAATACATTTCCAAAACTTTGAGGCGAAACTCAAAATCCTATCCGATATAATTAAACGTGGTTCTCCATGCTATGTTACCTCTTCCTTAATGTATATCCTGGAAAGCTAATCTAGAGAGAAGTCTTATCTGATATTAATGAAGTGTGATAACATAGTAAGGCGATCAACTACCAACCATATGGAATTAAATTCTTTAGATGTTTCAGGTATTCCAATGAAAAAAATCCATTGTGATGTTCTCCCATTTCCATTTTGGTATAGGTAATGGATGCAACATCTCCTTCGACTTTTGTCTTTCAGTCTTAACTTGTAGGCATACCAAGCAATGAGATACAAACTCTATGATATATCTCTTCATTCCATACCACAAGAAGTATTATTTCATGTCCCTATACATCTTATAACTTTTAGGATGAATAGAGAATGAAGAACTAAGAGCTTACTCTAATAGATCCTTCTTCAAATCTGGTATGGAAAGACCCATACCAAATTCTGGAACCTTATCATTCTATCCCGATCAAGGTTAAACTGAGGAGAATTTCTAACTTTATTTTTTAACTATAAATATTTCTTATCCACTTCAATAATATTCACTTGGATATAGGGTTGTAAATTCATTTAAGAAAGATGATACTTTCTCATTCCATTAGCATTTTTAGATCCATCCTTTTTCAAATCGAGAAATATATGATCTTTTTGGATCTTCACAATGGATAAGCTAGCATGATCGTTCCAAGTCAAAGCATTTACCACCTCGTTCGCTTTCCCAGGGTGTTAATGTATTGAGAATTCATAATCCTTTATCAACTCCAACCATCTTCTCTGGCACATTTTAAACTCCTTTTGTATTAATATATACTTCAGATTTTGTGATTGGTATATATATCAAAATTTTCTCCATAAAGATTAATCCTTTTTATATTTAATGAAAAAATTTCCACTGCCAACCCCCAATCATGTGTATGGTATAATCTTTCTCATGAATCCTCAACTTATTGGAAGCATAATTTATAACCATGTTATTCTCCATAAGATCCCTTCTCAACCCCGTATATGATGCATCACTATAGATTTCAAACCCTTTTATACTACAGGGTAATATAAGTATAGGTGCACCAACTAAACATCTCTTCAGTTCCTTGGAATTTTCCCCACATTCATCAGTCTAGAGGAACTTGAAACCCTTCAGGGTTAACTTGGTTATAAGATTATATAGTCATTAAAAATTATCCACAAACCTTAAACAATAAACATATAAACCAAGAAACCAATGGATGTCAGTCACCATGCTTGGTCTAAGCTAGAATTCAAAAACCTCTATCTTTGATTGATCTACTACTATACCATCTCTCGAGATTATGTGACCTAAAAATGAATCATTTTACAGCAAAAATTCACACTTTGTAAATGTTTCATATAGTTTCTCACTCCTTAGGTTCTTTAGTTCAATTATCAAGAGATCTCCATTCTCTTCCTTGCACATTGAATATATAAGAGTAACATCTATTAAGATGAACACAAACCTATCGAGGTGATCAATAACGACTCAATTCATTAAATCCATTAAGATACAAGGAGAATTATTAAGACAAAAAGGAATCCCTATATATTCATAGTGTCCATAAATTTTATATAATGGAATCTTATGTATATCCTATTTTTTTACCCTTAGTTTATGATATCTTGAAGAAGGTAATACTTGGAAATGTTTTTATCTCCACTTAGTTGATTAAAAAAGTCATCAATACAGGGAAGAGAATACTTGTTCTTAATTGTAATATTGTTCAACTCTCAATAATCAATATAGAGTCACATTGATATATTCTTATTTTTCAATAAAATAATTGGTGAACCCCAAGGTGACACATTGTTCTAAATGAATCACTTATTAAGGTTTTTTGGTAGTTTATTCATCGATTTAAACAAATAAATCAGGTCCATTATATAATAAGTCCTTCAAATTGGCATGGAACCAATTATGAGTTCTATTGAGAACACAACTTTGAGTTTTATTGTAAGTCCATGAAACACTTCTGGAAATATATAAAAAAAATGTTGAAAAATAGGCATATCATCGATGTCAAATTTCTCCCCAACCATTTGAGATAAACACCCCTTTTAAATGGGGATTAAGACCCAGACACTGGATATAATCTCCATAGGAAGTTCATAATTATCATCAAATGTATGGATGATCATTGGTGGGTTTGCAATATCAAACGTAACATCCCTTACTCAAGAATTTATGTAGAACTTATGTATAGAAATCCAATCCATGCTTAAGATGATGTGAAATTCAACCAAAGGAAGAATGAAAAGATTATTTGGAAGCACATTCTCACAAAAATTAACTAGATAGGAATCAATGCCTAAGTATGAAATCATTGTACCATTTGGGGTTTGCTCTTATAATTCCACATCTAATTATTTTGGAAGAATCTTAAGACCCTTATCAAATTTATTATATATTAAAGAGTGGGTAGATCAAGAATCCAATATCAAATTATAAGATCTATAGTGGATGGTAATTGTACCTTTCAACACATCATTATCACTCCCCTTGTAAAAAATAGCGATTGAATGACATTTACCCTTGTACCTTGTCTTAAGAGGTTATTTATGTCAATCATCATCACTAGCCCTTAGGTATGGGAATTGGTAAGAATAATTCCCATCAAAATTACACTTATAGCATTGAATCATGGGAGGTTCATTCTATGCCAATTTTTCCATTACAATTTGGGATAACTTCTTCCCATAATTTTTAAAATCAATTACACAATAAACATACTTTATTTACTTAAAACATTTACTGGGCCCCTTAAGAAAAATTACTCCATTCGTATTCTCAAATTTAGAAAGGAATGGAAAACTCATCTTCTTTTCTCTATGGGTTTTAGAGTTTCACTTGAACTCTATATTTATTTTCTTGTAAAAATCATGAGGTTGATACATGACTTTAACACCCATTCAAACATTGATTTAACAAAACACAATCTATTTATAGATAATAACGTCTCTTATTACCAGAAACCTTCCGAGACATGGATTTACCCCACTAAATACCCTATAAACTTTACATTCAGGTTGGATGATAATTATTAAATCATACCACTAAATTCTTGTGCAATTAGCCTTGTAGGTACTGATATATTCATCAGCCCTTTTCTTTAACTTGAGGAACTCTTTCTCCATCTTGGTATGAAGAATTTGAGGAAATTACTTATTCAAAAACTGTTCTTGAACTCATCCCATTCCAGGGATTCAATTTCATTTTGATTCAATATATTCTTAATTAGAGCCCACCACTGGTCCACTTCACCTTCTAAATTATAAACACCCAAAATAAATTTCTCATGTTCCGAAAATTGGATCATGAAAAATCAAATTTCAGTGGTATCAATCCATTGTTCAGAAACAAGTGGATCAGAAGACCCACTAAAATAAAGAAATCATTTCCTTATGAAGTAATCAATAGATTATTGTTCCCTACTTTTCACATTTGGGAGTCCTATATGATTCATAGCTTGAGAAATATGTGTGATCATAACAACAATATTTTTCATTCTAGATCCCATATCATTCAATTACTTAAGTGGAAAATCATTGCATTGTCCATTAAAATCACTATTAACATATTTTTTTTATGTTCCAAGAATTGAATAGAACGAAAATTATTGTTTAAGAAACAATTATCACATTAATGAACCACATAATCATGGAAATTGACTTATAGGATGTCTAATCATAACACCTTTCTTTACCTATGACACCTTAGGTTTATCCTAGTTTATTTATCGACAACATATATTTAGATCCTTTATGATGTCTCATCATGAGTTTATGAATTTCAAAAGAATATCCCCAGGTAATACCAAACTAGGTGTGTAGAAAATCCCATTGTCATGTACCAGATTACCTTGAGTTAGGCCCATGAAATCTTGTCAGAGTTATTACGCCATGGTAGATTTTTGCTAGAGCCACATACACTTTTAGTATCCAGACAATGATTTATTTATAGTAAATGACTCACTCTATATTTTACCAAAATTCCTGGACATTTTACTATACTTTTATTTATCCTTGGAAATATCCTTAGAAATTTACATAGGGTTCTCAATAAGGTTCTCTCATCCTCGATTCCAATGGTTAACTAAAACTTTTCTCTGATACCAAATATAGTGACCCTTTCTATTCAAACATTTACATTATAATATTTATTTGGAACACTAAAAACATTATATAAACAAACACCCAAATACTGTAATAGCCTAGTGCCTTTGGAAACATGGAAACATAAACACTGGTACATAAATGAGCCACATCTTCTCCCACTATTTTTTTTCATGACAAGCACCCTTCTTAGACACATCGAATATAATACATATCTTCAAAACCCAGGGGAAGGAAACATAAAAAAGAGTGAGATCAGATTCTTAGTAAGGGGAAATAAGGTAGTTTCATAAGAATAATCCTGTACATAAGGGTATGAAAACATGATCATTAAAATAGAAGATCATAACCTATAGATAAAAGATAATAAACATGAATCATGGCATAAAACATGGATATTCATAAGATATGAATCAAAAGTAAATAAATAAAATAATCAATTAAATAATAACATAAGAAAAAATGTTGAATTATGGTAGACACATAATAATATATAATTATTTTTATATTAGTCAAGGAATTTCATACAAGGCCATATTAGTAGACAAAGTACTTTATAGAATTGGGTTCACCCCCCATTCAAGCCCTGTATTACTGAACCAAGTTCAATCTACATTTCGTCCCTATAATACTAAATGTAGTTCATTTCTCTTTCTAGCCCTGTAATACTGAACAAAGGCATTTATGGTTCCATCCATGTCTATATCATGAGATATAAATATTTACCAAATGCATTAGAGGGGGATATATATCCTACCCATCACATAATGAAATCATACATACATGTTCCACATGATTATAATTAATCATATCATAACCCATGAAATATAATGGGTATTCTAAACATGTAATAAAATCATAACACCTTACAACATATAGGTTTAATAATCATTTCCTCATAAACATAACACATGAAAAAAAGTGAGTTTAAAAATCATAGAACCCTTGAATGAGGAACAAGTTTTATAGACATCATGTCAACAAAATATAATCCATTCATAAAAATAATAAGAATGGAAACATTGAATAAATTCCCTAGACAGGCATGAGTAATTCCAAAACATGTTATCTTAGATTGGAAATAATTTGGAATGATCTTTTTAAAATCTATCTTGAGGAAATTATCCTTTTTTTTAAAACTTATTTTAAAAAAATATTTTCAAACCTTTATTATAGGAAAATAAATATGAAAAACTATAATGGAATCTTTGAAAACAATATAACATTTTTAAAATCATTTTTACATGAAATTTATCTTCAAGGATCACTTGGAAAAAAAATTCAGAACATTTTTGAAAACATGGTTTATGAAATAAAATAGGTTTCCAACTGAAAAGAGATATGGTTAGATTTTCCTAATTTTTTTTCATTATCTTAATTACTAAAGAGTGTAAAAATAGTAGCAATACATAGATATATCTTGTTTAAATAAACAATTATCACTTGGTAACATAGGATTACACTCTCCAGGTAAGAGAATGAAATTAAATGAAGCTTAAAGTATCATTAAAATAATGAGATTCATGATATAGCATGTAAAATGTATGTATATGTACCTAAAAAAATTAGGTGCATAACAAAAACATGAGTCTCAAAGAAGGAAAATTGAGACAAAACTATTTACCATTTTTGGTAACATTTAAAACATAAACCCCTTGAAAAGGATCATAAAATGGGTATGTAAATAACCATTAATATAAGTATAAGAATAATTTAATTCATAAATGGTTAGTATATACACAAAAAAAAGGAATGGATGGTCAATAAAGCATGTATCCCATGAAAAAAAGTGAGATGAAATTCCCCTACCTTATGTCTTGACTCTCATCATACTCATAAAAACATTCTGTATAATAAATATATGTTTATAATAGATATATAAAATAAAAATATTCTCATATATAATATCATATATGGTTTGATTATGACTTTATATTACCCGCTTGTTAATAATTCTTTGTTGTGGTTTCACTTCGAGTAATATTTGTTTTGGTTTTCACATGTTCCTTTATTTGTTATATCTTTAGTCATTATACAGATAACAAGATTTAAACAATTTAAAACATAATATAAATATCATTTTTATTCTATATATTTATATTATAATAATATAAATAATATATTAGTATGAAATATATTTTACCGTTCCTGGGGACGGTAAGCTGTATATACGCATGAACGTTGTTTCCTTTTTTTATTGTTATATTAAAAGAAAAATAAAAAATGATATATATGTGTGTATATATATATTATAATTCATGTAGAATTATTATTTCTTATATATCATATACATTAATGAAATTCATCAATAATACATTCAATGTAGTCTGTGAATAAATCACGTCGCTTTGAGGGGAGGGGGGGGGGAGTCCACACCTATTCAAACAAAATTATTATATTTACACCAGGTTGAAAGTATAAAAATATTTGTTTTAAAATGATTACAGAAGCTTAAATACAGAATATATATAATATATAAAGTATATAAACATAGTTTCTATCAAAATATTTACTATGATATGTGGTAACAAATAAATGAACAACCATCATTTCACGAGGCAGTATTTCGCCATACACGTAAACAGTATGCTTGTTACCCATTAGATGGAGGAGTGTGTAAGTGTAGGTCTAAATCATAGCATAAAAAAATTATAGTAAACTAAATAAAATGATTTATTTGTAAAATAATGTAATAAAGGGATTTATATGGGGTGGAGAAAGAAAATAAATGAAAGCAGCTTAAGAGAAGGCATTACATCTTAATCAGGTAACTCCTTTTGGTTTGTACCAAAAGACCTCATTAGAATTTGTTATTCTAAAAGGGAGAATTCAAGGATTAAGGGATGATTTTTTGAGAGGATATTTGAGCAGTTAATTTCCAAACCAAAGTAGTTTTAGAGGTGTAATGTAGTGAAAGATAGGAGACCTTTTTATAGAGGAGGAGTGGCACCCTTGTAAATCATTGGAAAAAGAATTCCACCAATGTTTTCTCTTATAAAGTAGATCCAATAATTGACCAATGTCGATACAATTAAGGATATGGTGGAAATATGGAAATAAAATGGATATTGGACATGTTTCTTTCAGGTTTTGGGTCTTAATTTTAAGGTTTATTAGTTAGTTAATATTAATTTACCTTACTCGATTCAATTAATTTTAATTACATTCACTAATAATTTTGGTATAAAACAAATTTGACCTTATTAGACATTAAAAATTATTATAATTCCCAATATGGATTAAATTTTCCCAAATTCTAATCTCCTAATAGTTATAAATTAATTTAATATTTATCATGTAGTCGAGTCAGCAATGTAGGTTTTTTATATTAAAAACATTCAAATGTTTGCTAAGTTTCTTTACCCAATTTCAAAGTGAAATTTATATCAATGACCTAAATTGTAAAAATTTATAAAATTATAATCTTATTATACTTTAAAAAAATTAAAATATAATTTAACAATATAAATAAATTATTTGAAAACTAGTTTTGAATTAAAATTCAATTTTTATCACTATTCATAAAAGAACGATGTTTCTCAAAAAAACTAAAAAATTCACCATAAGATAATTTCAACATTATAAATCCAAAAATGATCTT
Source organism: Viscum album (assembly GCA_963277665.1). NCBI lineage: Eukaryota > Viridiplantae > Streptophyta > Magnoliopsida > Santalales > Viscaceae > Viscum > Viscum album. The sequence continues at coordinate 1,935,401,366 of OY728152.1, forward strand.
TATTTTATCAAATTCAATTTATAAATGTTTATAAAATTATTATTTTTCATAGAAGGATATGAAAATCAATTTATTTGAGAATATTCTATTTTTAAATATATAAGTACTTTCCCAAAAATTATAATTTTCATTATCAATATGTTATATTTATAAAAAAAAATTATAAAAAATATTTCAAAAGTATTTAATACTATTCATATTTACAAATTTAAAGGCTAGGTTATAATTATCTCATTTAAATATTTATAACAATAAAATAATGTTTCGTAGAAACATCAGTGTTGCATATAACGTATTCCAAGTCAGTGCATCATGTAACGTACGCCAAGTCAGTATAGCATGTAACATATTTCATGTCACTATTCCATGTAATGTAGTCCAAGTTGATGTTCTGTGTAACATATGCCGAGTTGGGGCCATGCGAACATAATTATTGACTTAGTGCATTGTAATACATAAATTAAAATATAATTTATTTTTGAAAAAAAGGGTCCATAAAAAGTCATGGTGTTACAATTACATTGGGGTAAGGAGGGAGAAAGTGTAATGTGATAGAAAAACAAAGGTTCAGAGAGAATCCCTTACCTTAGGTCCAAAACAATTTTGCAATTATACTCAATAACCTCGATAAAAAAATTAAATACATGAATTAATTAATTAATAACTTATTGTAAATGTATTTGATTTAATATAATTATATTAATTTAATTTATGGACTCTTTGTCGGGTTATAAGTTTTAATTTTGTCATTCTGGGAGAGTTCGTTTCAAGATTTTATAATTGGTTCCCCTGAGTTTAATTATGTGAGGTCATGTAAAATGAAAGAAAAACTCTAGATAAGGAGTTACAGGATATTTATGCACCTCAATAATTTTGAATGGTCCCATATAACAATTTATTTTTAGATAAGAGAATGAATCATTTGATAAAATAGTTAACGATGACCATTAGTTTATTTTGGTGAATTTTTTATCATCACAAACAAGTTTTGTTTAATTACTCAATTTTATGCATATGTACTAGTTACATAACTTGAAATAAGATATAATATACATGTTTAAATTTGGATTAACCATAATAATGGTTTAATGAATAGTCTTTAAGGTGTTAAAGGAAATGAAAATGCATCATCCATGATGGTTGTAAATCGACACATCACCAATGATGTTTTCATTTTTCAAATAAAAGGAAGAGGTAAGAGATTTTATGATAGAATATTCTATTAAAAAATAAAATAAAATAATATTGTATAAAATATATTGGAGTTATCATGTAACTTTTGGATAGGGTAGCGAGGAGAATAAAATATATTGAAAATAAATTCAAATAAAATGAAATAGGGTTTTAACTCTTAAACTTCTTACCCTTGAGAACATCCTTAAGAAAACTGGGTTTGGTCATTTATTGAGGCCAAAGTATAATGTATGTGGGTAATATACTTGGGAGATTAATTGGGAATATAATAAATAATATTCAAAGATTATATGGTGTTAGAAGAAGACGCGGTGAGGGATGATATTTGTAAAAGGATGAGAGGGGTGTTTTTGATTATTTTATTCAATTATTTATTATTTTGGATAAATTCTATAAATTGTGTTAATTACCATGAAAAAATACATTAAATAGGGAAATATAGTTATAGATAACATCAACTTACATCATCCATGACTCATCCATGACTCAAAAATTCATTTACTTGTTTATGATGTTAAATACCGTAAATTAAAGTATTTCACTATTCATAAAAAATTCAACTATGTTAGAAAACTACCAAAAGTTCATCCTTAATATTTTTATAAATTTTTATTTCAAAAATGGAATCCATGTTTTTAATATAATTTTCTAAATATGAGATATTTCATTTTTTAATTAGAATCACATTTTATATAGAAAATACGAATTTTAAAATTATATCTCATTTTATAACTCTTTGAAATATTATTTAAAGGATCATAAAATTATCTTATAATAAAAAGACAAAAAAATATTAATTTATGAATATATTTAATGTTAATATTTTTTTAAATAATTATATTAATTATAAAATTGTAAATAAACATTTGTATTTCAAAAAAATCCTAATATTTAGTTTATCGTTTTTATAAAATTTATTTACTTTTACTATGATATAATTATATAATATTATCATTTATAAGGCACTTAAATTTCTTTATACTTTCGTAGGTGAGGTCAGTATTCTATTGGCCACTTAACTATTCCTAATAGTCAAATTACTTTTCCAATGGTCATGTTATTATTCCATCGGTATAGGGTTCTTAATTTCTATAAATAACTTTTATTTTATTAATTATTCACTTATAAAGTTTGTATTGTTTTCTCAATGTTATTTTATGTGGGTTATACTATATAAAATAATTATTATAAGGTAAATTCTATTGATTTAATTCTAGCTTGTAACAATTTTCTTCTCTTCATGTTTAAGGTTTCCTTTGAATTCGATATTTACTTTATTATCCAAACCAGGAGATTGATGATTATATATAATATATATTTCGTAAATGATAACAAATTGAACAATTTATTCATATCTATTGAAGTAACATAAGGATAAATCTTTTTGGATACTTGTATTTAATCCACTGAATAATTATCGAACCTTACTTTTAGGTTGGATGATAATAACAAATACATAACTTAAATGTATTGTAAAATTTTCATCATATATACCAACAGATTCATCATTCTTTAGTTATCCCTTTAGAAATTCCTTCCTTATTTTTATGAAAAATATGAGGAATTTTTTTAATGAAAAATGATATCTTAAATTCATCCCATTCCATGTATTCTTCTTTTTATTAATGCATTATATTCTTGATTAGAGCACACCATTGATCCCAAATTCCTTCCAAATGATATATTACCAAAATGTTTTTTTCAAGAACCAAATAATAGAAAACGTAAAATATAATTTTTTTTGTATTGAACCATATCATTAAAACTATTGGATTAGTACACCCACTAAAATAATGTGAATGTTTCCTTATAGAGGACTCAAAAGAATATTGTTTTCTCTATTGATCATTTTGAAGTTCTTCATGATTCATTATCTAAGAATGTCGGGTGAGCATAGAGAAATGATTTTAAATTTTTTTTCTCCTATAAAATTTGGTTTATTAGGAGGAAAATCATTTTATTGTCTATTTTATTTAGTATTAAAAAGGTTACATCAGATTCCATCTATTGTAGAAAATCAAATATAATGGTAAGAACAATAATAATCATAATGGGAAGCCAAATAATCATGAAGAATCACTTAAAGAATGTCAAAATCATGGGAAAATATTTTGAATACATAAAAAATCAGTTTTAAACTGGGTAATTTGTGGCCCTTATTTAAATTCATCATGATTGTTCACAAATAATATATGAATTTTAAATCTGTATCCCTAGGGATTTTCAAAATAGGAGTGTAAAAATGATTGTTTTCAGGCACAAGGTGATGATCGAGTCAAATCCCAAAGTCCCATTTTTAGATTCATGACACCCAGGAACATATATTATAGAATTAAGTTAAATTATAGCATCCTTAAATTTTTATAATTTCTTATAAACCACTGTCTCTATACATCACCAATATTTTATGTTATACCCTCAATTAGCCTTTATATTATCAGTAAACTGTTTTCATATTAGTACCAATGGTGAACTAAAACATTATTATTATACCATATATAATGACCCAAGATTTAAATACATATATTTTACATCTAAAAAGATGAAAATTTATTTAATTATATAAAAACAAACATGATGTCCACAATGGTTTAGTGTCTTTGAAATCTGGCATTCAAAAACAACTATTTCATAAGAAAACCTCATTATCCCCCACTAGGTTCTTTAATATTAGAACCCTTCTTATACATATCATATTTAATACATTTCTTCATAACATGGGAAACATAAACATAATAAATGGTGCGATTATATTCTCAATAATTGTAAAAATGAAACATGTCAATATAACCTGACCATATATAATGAGAATATGGGAGTAGAATTGGTGTATCATACCCTGCATATCATATATCATTGATAAGAGTCATGAAATAAATAATTATTATTCATAATACATGAATCATAAAGGAATAAAATAACATAATCCATGAGAGAATAAAAATTTCAGTAGATAGATATTTTTATCATACACATAATTATAGAAACTTCTATGAAAACTCCACCTATGAAGTGTTTGGACCCAGTAAGAAAGAAGTTGTTTTTGGAAGATGGAATAAGTTTCTGCTTCAAGTATCGACTTGTGTTATCAAGAAAATAAATCAATTACCTTTGAAATTTTTGATGATCAAAATAAATTGATGTATGGTTTCATTAAAATTAGAATATTAGATTCAAAATACTTAATAAAGTCCATCCAGAGGAGAAGAAGTTTTCAACGAGAAAAGGTTCAATGGACTCACTATCAGTCCAAAATTAAAGTTCGATCATAATGAGATCTGGAATCGGAATTTGAAAGTATCCATACAAAATTTGATAAGGATTTCATGATTTTTCATTCTAAAATGTAATAAGTTATATACGAAACATTTGATGCAATACTTATGAAGGAAAGAGGGGGGGAAATGTTTCCAACCAGTTTGGGGTTTGACTAGAAATAAAGATGACGTTGGAAGAATGCGATGTAATAACACATTCCAATTTAAATAAAAATTCCTCTTATGATCTTAAACGTTCTCACAGTTATGTGGAAGTCATTATTACAAGAAGGAGTTAGTGAAAGAAGAAATATAATCTTCTCATGTCTCTATTATTCATTGTGAGATCAACTAATGTAGAATTTTTTAAATGGTGGGAAGTATTTTTTTGAAATGTGATAATATAAAGATGATGGTTTTCAGTCTAACCAATAATAAACAAGATAAAAATATTTAGAGAAATAATTTGGTCAATTTGGAATGTTTATGTGTTCCGTAACAAGAAAGAAATAAGGCACTATCGATATTGGTGCATCGGACGTGGTGTTTCGCCGATCAATCAGAGGTAGAATTGTTTTAATTAGGAAATGTTGAGACCAATGAAAAAGAACAAAAAGTGTATCTTGTTGGGACAGATTCATGTAACAAAAATAGATATTGATCAACTGATAGAGATCAAAAACTTGGTCATCCATTTTCATAAAACATATGTTGGATATCATTAATTGGGTTAATAGGAAAATAAGTAATTGTTTCTTAACAAGTGGGACATGGAAGAAGAAGAACTGTTTTTTTCAAATAGCTCTAGAGTTATTAGACAATATGTGGTGATAAATCATCATACTAGAGGTTGTACTGGTACATTAAAGTGAATTAGAGAGCAATCCATCAGACACAGGATGATACCGATAACTTCATCAGATATAGGATCACTAGTCATATGAAAAAGAATAAAAGATGAAATAATGACAAAATTTTGTCAAGATTGCTTTTCAGGAGTTGCAATTGTGTTGTCAAATAATTGGGGATATATTTATAAGTTGTGATCATTTTTATGGAAAAATTATCTTAATATAATTCAAATGAAGTTCCGAAACTATTAATGGAATAATGATTTCAATGATTATAAGTAGTCATTGTAATGATGATTTTTCTGTTTTTAAGTATTATAAAGAGAATCAAAAAAATTGGAGGGACCATATATAATCATTTTAATGAAGAAATAAAAATGAAAATTGGACCTGACTGAAGAATGGTTAGAAATTTTGAAGTAGGATGAAGCTTAGATATGATTATAGAAGTTTCAAGAAGAATTGATAATAGTAAAGAATCACTAATGAAGTCAAATACGATGCCAAAAGTAAGGAAAAATTCATGTTTTAGAAAATTTGTTTATTCGGGAAATTTTTTTAGATTCTCACTTAAAACACTTTTGGTGCACTTATAAAAGGAGGAGAGTAAATTGTAAATTCGAATGAATCAGAACACTATTCATGTGTAGATGAAGAGAGAGAAGTTATGAAGTCATTTAGAGAAAATTGTTCTACATAGAGCTTTCCTATGGAATTTTTCTTGATAGAAGAAGAAGAAGGAATACAATATTCTGTGGTTTTAAAATTATTCTGTATCATAAAAATGAGAATTTAGACCGAGGAAAATGTAGTTTAGAATTTTCTTCATTATATTTTGGGAGAAATATATTTACAAACTGAGAAATTGGAATTAGGAATCTGACTGATTATTATTAATAAGTCTAGAGAAGTTCTTACTAGATGCTAGGTAGGAAATGGAAGAATTTTTTTGAAGGTTATCAAATGTTAAAGTTTTTAAGGCATCGTAATAAAACATATGGATGTAATTATTGAATGTTTTTTTTATCTTTTTACACAAACCTATGTTTCTTATTTTATTATAGAGGAATCACATGCACTATTGTTTTGATCGTGGGGCTATAAAAAGTGTAAGGGTATATACTACATGTTTGTATCCACACAAAAGTATTTTTTTATTGGATAGTATGGAATTGGATTGTTTTCAAACTATAAAATGGATATAGATACTCTTTTTTAGTACTGAACCTTTTAAATAATTGTGTTCTGGTGGATGTGTGATAATTTTGTTTTTAGAAAAGTGATAAATCATTAATAAGAGGTGAATATTTTTTTTCTAAATAATGGAAATGAAAAATAAAGAGATATAAATGATTTAAACCCTCCCACTCTAAGTGATACATTGATCCTAGATAAGAAATATCAATTTGTATCAGATCCATGGTTCCCTTTATTTACTCTTTTATGATGTTTTTTAAAGAGATATTGTGATGGAAAATCTAAATTATGTGAATAATATAGGGATTCCTATATTTTATGGGAAGAACTATGATATATAAAATGATAGAATTATTCCTTAATTTATGTCTCTTGGATATGATGTTATAGAAGTGGCTATGGATGGATTTCATCTTACTGATGAAAAAGTTCCTCTCACATCTGTGGGTAAGAAGAATCTTGAGAATTATGGAGGTGTTAAGAACTTATTACTCCCATAACTTTATGAAAGTAAGTTTCTAAGAATGAAGGGTGTTTCCACTATCAAAGGTATCTAGGATAAGATGAATAAAATTTATGAAGGTAATATAAATGTAAGTAAGGAAAAGTTACAATTCTGAAGATTTATGTTTTAAGATATTAAGTGGGTGAGTATGAATCAGTTGGTGAATTCATTATTAGGGTGAATGAAATTATTATAACTATTATATTTCTTGTTGAAAAGTAGGAAGAATATTCAATTGTTGAAAATATCTTGAAAATTCATCCTGAAAAATTTGATGCTAGGGTTTAAAATATAGAATATTGAGATCCCAAAATATTATCTATTGATAGAATGTATAATACTCTCACCACTTATTAAATGATAATGGAGAATGTTATGAAAGAAAAAAAAGATAGTGAAATGTCTTTCAAATATTGAATGAAAGAAAAACCTAATATGATTCTTGAAGAATAAGAAGGTTGATATTCTGATTATGAAAATGAGGTATATAAAAATCTTGATGAATTTTTATTCTTGTTTTCTAAAAATGTGAAAGGTGTTATAAGAATGTATAAAGGTAAACACCACCTAAATTTTTTTCGAATGTGGAGTTATTGGTAACTTTTTTGCAAACATACCCTGAATAACTAATTAAGAATATATTGATGAAGATGATATAAGGGAGGTAATATCATAGAAAAAATAAGGTGACAAGGATAAATAATATTTTAAATTAATTGGTAATTTTTTTTGCAAATATTAAAGGAATTTTTTTTGTCTAATGATGATATAGAAGATGTTTGTGAAGTTAAATATGAAATGTATACTAAGAATTTTGGAGAGAATATTTTTTATTTCAATAGTTAATAATGAAGAGTTTGGAAAAGATTTAGGAGGCGTCAATCCTCCCGAAGATGAATTATGTGAATGATTTTTTTGAAGAAATATGATAAGGTTGGTGTGAAAGATGAAAATAGATTCCATTATTTGGAAAGTATTTTTGGAATTTGCTCATAACCTAAACATCTTGAAAATTGTTTCTTTTTTAACTAGTACAAAAAATGTTGATAACAATTTTTAGATGCCAGATGAGAATAAAGATAAAGGGAAATAAAAATATCTTATTATAAAAAAACTCTCTCAAAGAAAAAAAATGGGAAAAATATTGGATATTATAAATTCGTTGTAATTATCACATAAGAGGAGAATAATTTTTTTTGATGAATTTAAAATTATTCAAAGAAGGAACAGTGAAATTTTAAAATAACGATTCCATTAGAATCAAAGTTATTGGATTTGATATTATTAGGGAAGAAAAGTTAATGTCCAAGAAATATTTATTTATTGATTGTATTAAAGAAAACATTCTAAGTGTTTCAAAAGTTTTTAGTGAATGAAATAATGTTATTTTATAAAATAAGGGTTTAATGTGAAAATATGGGAATATGGCATGATAATTACAGGAGGCCAACATAGAGAAGGAATATTTTATTCAAGTTGGTGTGGTTCAAAACACTTGTAACTAAAATATTATTGGAGAGAATAAGTTATGGCATAAAAGTATGGGGAACATGTGTTAGAGACACATGATCCGGTTATCAAAGAGAGAATGTTTCTACATAATTCCTCATAAGTCAATAAGAAGAGATTGTTATTGATCAATTTTTCAAAAAGGATATATTAAAAAAACTATATGCATAAGAAATTCTACATTTAATCAAAATTACCCATGAATTTTATTCATTTAGATATCTATGGGGTAATGAGTGAACAATAAAACCCTAGATATAAGTACTTCATTACTTTAATTGATGACTTATGTTTCTTCACTTGTGTTTTGTATATGATACATAAGTCAGATGCTTTGGAAATTTTTGAATTTTTCTTGAGAAAATATAGGAAGGAATGTGTATATATAGTAATGTAGTTGAGAACAGATAATGGTGGTGAATATAAAAATGAAGAGTTGAAGATTTAACTTAAGAATCATGGAATTAAAATTAAGTTTACTACACCATACACTACATGAAAAAATGGTGTTGATTAATGGAAAAATATAATTCTAGTTGAAATGGTATGAACATGGTTACATGAACATGGTCTATCTCATTGTTTTTGGAGGCAATACATGAGAAGTATTGTTTATATTCAAAATCATTTTTTCTATAGTCTATGTTAAGATATGAATATATATGAAAAATTTAATGAAAAAACTCTAAGTTTGAAAATGATAAGAGTTTTTAGGAGTCTACTCATCATTAAGAAGAAAGGTGGAAACCCTATAAAGTTTGATGAGAGATGTGAAGATAGAATTTTTCTTGGATATGATCTAGAAATTAGAATATATAGATGTTTTAACAATGATAAAGGGATATTATTTCACTCTAGTGATGAAAATGTTATTGAAAAAGATAAATAATATGATAAAAAATTTCATACTGAAACGAAATATGAATAGGATAAGTGATTATTTGTAAACTTTTTTAATAAGTATGAAATTTTTTTTTATCATACTCATAAATAAGAATCATATTCAACTATTTATATTGATGTGAAATAATCTCAAAAATATAATCCCAGGATGAAAAAGCAAGTGGAAGATCAAAAAAATAAATAGTGATCATTATCAAAAGGTTAAAAAAGAAGACCATAAAAACTAATTACATACAATTACATATATTCAAAAGTTTAGGAAAATGATGTGAATAAAGATTTTGAGCATTTGGAATGGGTTTAGGATATGAATTATGAGTTGGATCAAATCAAGAAGATTTATACCCGATAACTCATAGCTAATCCAAATGAAAAATGTTATTGGTACAAAGTGGGGTTTCTGGAACATGTTTAAAGAAGAATGTAAAGAAATAATAACCAAGGAATGGTTAGTGTGAAATGTTTACTCAAATATTGGAAAGTTGGTTTTCATGAGGATTTTTCTCCAATGGAAATGTTAGAAACTATTGAAATATTAATTGCTATTGCCGATCAACAAAGTTAAATAATATTTTAGATGAATGTGAAGTGAGGGTTTCTGAATGGATAACTTGATTATGAAGTTTATATTAAAAAACCTGGGGATTTATTATTGGTAAGGATAAATGTTATTTGTAAAAGTTGAAGAAATCCATGTTTGGGATAAAACCATCTATGAGGGAATGATATTCTAAATTTGCTACCTACATAAAACATTTGTGTTTTAAGAAAGAAAGGGTTCAAATTAATATATACACCAATGAAATTTATGAATTTACTTTATTGTACTTGTTTATATTGATGAAATTATCTTGTTTGGGAATGATTAATGGAATTTGGAATGATTTTCCAAAATGATAAAAAGTTGTTTGAGATGTCCATACTGGGTGAAATTAAAAATTTTCATGGGTTAAAAATCTCACAACGGAATAAAAACATGTTTCTTTTCTAAGAAATGTATGCTAAAGAACTTAATAAGAATTTATGAATGGTAAAATTCAAACCAGTTTCCAAATAAATTTCATTGTGAACCAAGTTTAAAAAGTATGAAGAAGGTAAGGAAGTTGACACTAAAGAGTTTTGTAAGATGATTTGATGTTTTTTATTTGACTACCTAGAAACATGAAATTGTATATTTTTTCACCTTATGTGAAAGATATCATAGAATTCCTAAAAAATCACATATATCGACTAGAAAAATAATTCTTAGATATATAAAAGGATAAATAGACTTTGGAATCATGTATGATTGATAAAAAAATATTAAAATTTTGGGTATTTAGATACTAATTGGGTTGGAAATGATAATGATAAAAGATCCAAATATCATAAAGTTTTATTTTTTGGAATTTTTTTGTAAGTTATAATGATAATAAAAAAAACCAGTATTTATTAGCATAAATAAAGAAGAGTATGTTGGAACCTGCTATGTAGCTACCCAACTTTTGTAGATGAAAACTCATTTGGAAGGCATACTTATTGAATTAAAATCACCCTTTCTCTTCGGTTATTTTAATGAAGGTTAAAACAACGTTAAAAGAAACCTAGTACAACAGTTTCATTCAAAAAATATTGATATCCAATTTCATTTCATCAAAAATCACATAGAGAAGACTGAATTGAAGTTAGATTCTATTCCTACATCGAACAAGTTTCTGACATATTCAAAAAAACATTACTAAAGGATGTATTTTTCAAGATGAGTTTAAAAATGGGAGTCCAAACTCTTTCTCATCAAGGTTGAGGTATGTGTTTCTATCCCCTCTCTCATCTAGTCTCTAGATAGTACTATTAGGGGGGAAATGTTTTTTGATATGTCCATCGATTGATATGTGATAATCCTTTTAAGGAAGCATGTGTGTAGGGATAGTTTTGGTTAATCTATGAATTAGGAATCGAAATGTGTGAACTATTATAATCTATTTTTGTAGTGGTATTTGGAATAATTATTTTATAGGTATGAAATAATTAAAGAAAGATATACATAAAAGTTTAAAATATGAAGAGGTTTCTTGAGTCACAAATTTTGGACAATATGGTTTGGTTATTAATGATTATTATTTCATACAATGAGTTTTATAATGAAGGATTATAATTCATTGATAAGTAATAAATTTCATTATGATACATTTTTTAATTGTTTATGAACCTTATTTGACAAAAAAATACAAATGGGGTAGATTGTTTGGATCAAGTTGGCAAAAGGTTATTTTTGGATGATGTAGGAAGTTTGTGCTGAAATTATTGTCTTTTGTTGTCAAGAAAAAATATAAATTCACATTATTAATTCTTATGATGAAAATAATGGGATGAATGTTTGATTCATAATCTAATGATCATATACAAAATGATTAAGAAATCCCATCAGGTTTTGAAGATGTTTTCTAGGAGAAAAGGATCATTAGACACACCTTGGGTCCACAATAAATGTTTCGATCATAATGAGAAATTTTATCGGATTATAAAATTATCAATACTAAATATGATAATTATTCATTGATTTTTAATTACTAAATTTCAAAATTTATCTAGTAAACTTGTGGTTCAAGAGTTAGGATGTAATGTGGGAGAAAAAGTGCTAACAATTGGGTTGAGTTTTTAATGGAATGAAAGAAGATAATGGAAGATGGGGAGTCATAATAATTTATAATTAATTTCATTTGATTCTATTCCAATCATAAATGTTCTCAAATTAATGGGTAAGTAATGATTACAAGAAGAAGGTTGTGAAATAAGAATTAATTTTTTATAGTATCTATTTATTGATGTGATATAATGAGATGACGAATTGTTTGATGTCTGATAAGTTTTGTATGAAACATGATAAGACAAAGATGCATGTTTTCATTCAGACTAGCAATCAAAAAGATATGAATCTTTAGAGAAAGAAGTTATTGAATACTGTAAGTTTGTGTCTATCGAAATTAGAGAAATAATGTAGCTACTATTAATATCGGTACATCGGATGCAGTGTGACACCAATAAATCAGAGGCTGAATTATTTTTATTATGATTAGTTGGGATCAATTAAAATGAATAAAATTGAGTTTTTTTTGGGATTGATGAATGTAAGAAAGTTAGAGATCAATCAAATGAAAGAATATCAAACATGTAGTCAACAATTTTCATAAAAAATATGATGGATATTATCAATTGGGTCATGAAGAAAATAATTTACAGTTCCTTAACAAGTGGGACAAGAGAGAAATAAATATTGTTTTTGAATAGGTACAAGAGTCATATGAAAATATGTGGTTTCGGTTTGTTAGACTAGAGGTGACACTGGTACATCAGATTGAAGAAGCAACTAATCTATTAATTGAAGGATGAAACTGATAACTTCATTAGACACAAGATCACAAGTTTGAGGAAAATAATAAAATTTCAAATTTTGAAAAAGCTTTTTTGGGGGTGTTTTTACGTTGTTGAAAAAGTTTTATTAAAGAAGTGATGATATCTTTAGAAGTTGAAAAAGTTTTTATGGAAAAAGAAAGGAAAATAAATATAATGAAGTTGCAACTATGTTTATGGTAGAATGATTTCAATGTTTATAATTGTTCATCATAAGAAGGTGTCTCATGTCCTATTATATTATCAATAGAGTAAAGAAAACAAGAGTTACCATTTATCTTTATCTTAAAGAAGAAATTAGAATGTAAATTGGAATTGTACAAAAAATTGTCAGAACGTTTGAAGAAGGATGAATTTGAGTGAATATTCGAGATGTTTCAAGACGAATTGAGAAGAGTATGGAAGAACTAAAGAACTCATAGGGAAGACCCTAAATAAAGGGGAAATTCATGTTTCTGAAAATCTGATCGAGTGGGAACACTTTTCAGATTCAGCCTAAACTAATTTTGTTCAACATATTAAATGAGGAGTATACAATTTACTTTCAGATATATCATAACATTTTTCAAGTGTTGATGAAGATACAACAGTTCTGATGTTTTAGAAAGTAGATGATTCCAGATAGATCTTTCCTAAAGCAGTTTTACAGGGAGAAGAAAAAGATGGAAGATTGTATTCGGTTTTTATTAGATTGGACTAGATCATCAGAATAAGAAATCATACTCAGGATTCTAGAATGAGGTAGAAGCAATTTAGAATTGTTTACATTGTATTCAGGTATATTTATATTTCTATACTGAGCAATCATACTAAAGAATCATACACGGATATTGGATAGAGTATTATTATAATGTCTAGATAAGTTATTACCTATTACTAGGGTATAAAGTGAATAATTTTTTAATGGTTATCGAAAGTGAAAGTTAATAAGGTAACACAGTAACATGTTTGGTAGTAAATGGGGAATTCTTCTGAACTTCGTACACAAACTTGTTTTACATATTTTTTTCTTGAAGAATCACATGCATTATATTGTTGATAATATTGATACAAAATTGTAAGGGTATGTCCTACCTGATTTTATCCAGCCGAAATGATTTTATTCTAGTGGATTTTGTGGTATTGTATTGTTTTGAAACCATACCATGTACGTAGATACTCTTGTTGAGTAGTGAACCATGTAAATTATTTTATTCCTTTGGATGTGTGATTGTGTTGTTGTAAGAAAAGTGATAAATCATTAACATGAGGTGAAATTGGTTTCAAAAGATGTTATACTTAAATGAAAAATATATAATTAATTCCCCCCCTCTCCCTCTAAGTGGTACATTGATTATATCTAGGAAATATCACCAAGTCATTCATAACATGTTGGTCTTGGGATAACCACCCATGTACCTTATTTGGTCTTGGGATAACCTCTAGTGCACCTAATTTTGGGCTTGGGATGACCACCCTTATACCGTATTATTTTGGAATTTGTATAACCTCTCATGTACCCTCTTATTTTGGTTATATTATAAACCCCCATGTACCATATTTTTTCTGGTATGGGCCTCTTATATACCCATTACGTTTATAGAACATTAATCATTACACAATGTTTTAGAGGGAGATATTGGTCCCACCCATCATATAATCTATAAAATTGCTTTCCAAAAGATCATTAATAAATTATTATATCAGAAGCCATGAAATGAAATGGTTTTCATAAACATTTATTCATAGTATAACACGTGGGAAATGAAATAGATTTCATACACATTTATCCATAGTATAACATGTAGGAAATGAAATGGGTATCGTACACATTTCATCAATTCATCATATCATAACCTTTAGAAAGGGAATGAGTTTAAGAAAAATCTATTCATCAAAAACATAAATTTAAAACTTACAAAGAAATAATAATGATGATACCATTGGGATATATCCCGCGTAAAACATTAGCATCACTAATGGTTGTTATCATTGGCGAATATGAATCCCATAAAAATATTATAAATTTTTTTTGAGTAGAATATCATTTCCAATTGAAAAAATATTTAAAATATAACAATTTCATAATTTTTTGGTAAAAAATTTATTTTTAATGATCCTCAAAAATTTTAATGCAATATTAAAAAAATTGAGTGTCCATTATGGGGGAAATTTTTTTCATGTCATACATCTTAAAATAAATATTCCTGTTATATTTTTTGTAAAAAGTCAAAAGATCCTTATTACAAAAATGATAAGATGATTTGTTTTAATTTTTTAATGAAATTAAAAAATGTGGAAAAAGGTATTTAAATAATAATTGGATAATATATAAATCATTCTATGCAAAATTTAAAAAAAATAGAGATGGAATAAAATGACATTCGACTAAAGAGAAAAATAAATTCATTTTTCCTTAAAAATATTACTTTTTAATAATGTGTACATAAAGAGAAAAAAATCTATATAAAACATGTATGATATACAAATTACCATTGTATAAGAAAATTAATGAATTTCTCAAGTGATATATGATAATTTTTCATCATTAGAACCATAATCGTAAACAATGCCCTTAAAAAAAGATATTGTTACATAAAATCATTACCACACAACTATATTTTGAATCATAAACAACATAGAAGAAATAAAATTATGTGGATATGTATATCCCATAACATTCTTGAGAATGATAATAAATAAAATTCATGTTTAGTATATATATTCCACAAAAAATAAACTATTGGTGTATAAGGCATGTGTCCTACATATATAAAAACTAGCTGCAAAACTTTTTACGATTCAGTAATATTTGGAATTATAAGTGCTATTAATGATTAACATAAACCTAATCATTAAATAATATTTAAATAAGTAAATAAATAATATAAAATTTCCAAAATGGAATTATATACACCGTACTAATGAAACAAGTTTTAAATATGTCACATGTGTCCTAGAAATAATAGAGAGAGTAGAAATCCATTTATTTATGTCTCAAATTCTTCTGTAAAAATTTTAAACACACATATAATAAATTTATTATTATTATTAATCTATTAAAGAACCGTTATCATATATATCATACCATATTTGATTTACTTATGACCATTTATTATTGTTTTATTAAGAATTTCTTATTAAAATCACATGTTGGGTAAGAACTAATTCAATTTTATTATATGTTTGGAAGCATGATATTAATTTTTTACCCCACCATTATTTCATTATTACAAGCCTAAAATAAGCGAGAGTTCCTATCATTGGCCTTGGCCAATTTCAAATCCCTCCTAGCAGAGACGAGTGATTGGTGTGTTCCTAGCCTGGAAACTGAAGGTGTTGTCCAAAGTTTTTAGCAATGTATCCCAAGATGCTTCAATGAAGAGGATAATGTGGTGATGGAGTCTCTTCTATATCAGGTGGATATTCAGGAGGCAGTTATGGGTATTAGTGTAGAGAGCGCAATGGGGTTGGATGGTTTTCCGGGCTCCTTCTTCTCAGATGCTTGGGAGGTTATTGGTTCCCTGGTTGGGGAGTCAGCGAGGGACTTCTTTAAGGCGGGATCTCTCCCAAGGGCCATATGTGCTTCTAAAGTGGTGTTAGTCCCAAAGGTTATCTATCTTGAGTTGATTGCACAATTTTTTCCAATCTGTTTGTGTAACATTTAATATAAGATCCTGAAAAGTATTCTTAATAAGGGGTCACAGATTATGATCCCTCTAGTTGTATCTATTGAGCAACATGGGTACATTCAAGGACGAGGCATCCAAGGCGCGGTGAGGATTTCCCAAGAGATGGTGGATGAACTTAACAAGAAATCTGTGGGTTCGAACATTATTATAAAAGTGGACATGGAAAAGGTATTTTATAGGCTTGAGTGGTCTTTCCTTCTCAGGATGCTTAGAAAATTGTGTTTGACCGAGTGGCTTTGTGACTTATTATTCAGATGTTTTTGCTCTCCATGGTTATCTATCTCTTTCATGGAAAAGAATTTTGGTTTTTTCAAAATAGTGCGCAGTTATAGTCAAGGTGACCCGATGTCCCCTCTTCTATTCATTCTAGCCCAGGAGGCTATATCAATGAACATGGAGTAGTTCTTGACAGAGGGGTCCATTATGCCTTATCAAAACAGAGGGGGGTTTAGTATTATTTATCACCAGATGTTTGATGATGATATAATCTTTTTTATTAATGATAGGAGGAAGTCTATTAATGGGTTGAACTTGGTGATGAAGGAGTATGGTATTCAAAGAGGGAAGAGGGTGAACCCAAGGAAACGAAATGTGTTTATCTCTAACAAATGCTCGGGGTGGAGATCCAAGGATATATAAGATAATCTAGGAATTCAAGTGAAGAGGATTCCTTTGATCTATTTGGGGGATCCAATTTTTAATGGGAGGATTAAAATGATCTAGTTATATGGTATTTTAATTAGTATTTCTTCTAGGATATGCAACTAGAAGAACATATTTTTATCCTTTGGAGGTATAATCATTCTGATTAACAGTGTGCTTTCTTCCATAGAAATGCATGTGATGTCAATTATCAAGGCCCCAAAAGGTACCATTGAGCGGCTGAAAAAATTGTTAAAAAGGTTTATATGGGACGCTAGGGATGAGGGGAGATATCAATGGGCTAGCTTGAAAAGGATGGATAATTCTATTGATGAGAGGGGTTTCAATCTATGGAATATTTTGGAGTCTATAAAATTCTTGCAGGGAAAGTTGGATTAAAATTATCGATGGAAGGATTGTTTGGGAGAGCTTTATGAGGCACATATATGAAGATAATTGGAATAAATGCACGAGCATCTTAAGGAACCCCTTGAAGTTGATAAGAACCGTGATTGAACTCGTCGATCTTCTGGTAGATAAAATTAGGGGGGTGGTTGGGCGCGGTGAGATAAGGTTTTGGAAGGATAACTGGTGCGGTACCACCCTCCACTATACAGGTTTCCTGACTCCGAAATTTGATTTAGTGAGGTTGTTGGTTTCCCAAGATTCATTCACATGACTCTGGATTTTCCAAAACAGGAGGTGTTTTAAATCATTAACTTGATGAATGAGATGGACAGATGTGTCCTGGTATCCTCCTCATCTAGGAACTTCAGTAGTAGTGGTTTGTGGGAGAAACTGCATATAAGAACTAGTTCTGATGAGTGGGCTTCTACCCTGTGGTGTAAATGGATTCCTACTGAGCTCAATTTTTTTGGCATACTAGATTAGGAATTACTCACTACCAACCGATGAGAATATCTAAAGGAAAGGGATTGTTCTAGCTTCTCACTATTGGTGGTATTGTAGGCTAAGTTGGGAAATAGTCTGGAACATGTTCTTCTAAAGAGAAGTCATTGTTTTTGATTGTGGTGTAATGGAGCAGTGCACAGGTGTGGCAGGGAGCGGAGAATCCCTGAACGGTTTCTTGGACACCTGGTTCGACAGCCCTTATCAAGATAGTACTGAGGTGAAAACAAGGGGTATAGTCTTCACTGCTTCCTGGTTGGTGATTTGGGAAGACTATAATAGAACTTGGGAGGGTATAAGATTATCCCAAATTTATCTCCTAGTTCAGTTTAGTTCATTGGTTGAAGAACTGGGATGGCTTTATATGTGTGGGAGCCGATCCAGATCCTTGCAGATGCTCACCCCGAAGGTTGGTTTAGAGATCTCCAGGTAGCTTAACCTAGGGTCGTGGGTGTGCTGGTTGCCACCTTCCCGGGGTCTGAAGCTCAATATTGATGAATCCTATGTTTGGGGGGGCGGGGTTGTGAAGAATGAGCAGGGTTCGGTTCTGCTGGGCTTTAGCTAATTCTAGGGACTGTTCAACTCTCTTGGAGTAGAGGTGAGGGTGATTATTATTGGCATACAATTATGCGAATTGTAAAATCTCATTCTATCATAGGTAGAATTAGACTCCAAAATTATAGTGCGGTTAATCCTAGGGGAGAGCAATCATCTTTTAGAGTTGACGTATTACATTCAGAAGGGAAAGAAGTTATTGGATCCTGGCATGAAGGTGGTTCATACGTGGCATGAAGGAAACTTTTCTGTGGATTCCTTTACTAGTAGAGGCGATCCAAGGGAGGCTATCACCAACTATTCTTATATGGGTTCTTTTCCCGTGGAGTGTAGTAAATGTTTTAGGGGTGATGCACTCAGCCTTCACCATTTCCTTCCACCCTAATCTTCGTGTTTTCTTCCCTTGAATAATAAAAAATTCAACTTATTGATAATATATGTTTGGATATGGTATTTTTGGCCCTTTTACTATTATCATGTTTAAATAAAATCCCAAAAATAGACCATGATGCATTTATAATATATATTAATAATATATGTATTTATATAAATCCTTTAATGTTGCATATATAAAATGAATTACACCATTCAGTGAGATGATAGGTTGTACGTACGCATGAACACTATTTGAAAATTATCAATGGATGAAATGAAAGAAAGGTAAATAATATATTATCTTTATAAAATCATTTTTATTTCATATATATCATATATGTTCATTATACATATCTTTATTACCTTCCGTGTAATGTATAAGCGAATAAAGAATCACATTTCTTTGTGAGTAGGTAGTCCACTATACACATGTGCAATGTGATAGTATTCCCAAAGAATTGAAAGAAAGATGGTATATTAGATATTATAATTCCATGAGTATAATTTTTTCATAAATAATATATATATATATATATTGTAGAGACTCGGGTTTTGGCACTGTCAGACTTTGGAATATTCCTATGAATAATTCTAGAGTTTGGCGCGAAGATGTTGTGCGATTCTGAGGCACGGTGAGCCCGAAATTAATTTTATAAAAATATTATGTTTTTTATACAATGAACTTGGAGGGGGTGCGTTTTCTCCTAAACAGTATCTCAGAATTAGAATCCGAGGGCACGGTTGTATCCGGATAGTTCCATTTTCCCTAAGTGGCGTGTAAAATTTGATGGTGCGGGCCTACTGTGGAAAAATCCACCAAGGGAATTTTCATAAATAAATGGAAAAGTTTATTTATGAGCGTCGGCTCGAATAACTTCTGAACGGAGTCTCGGATCAAAAATCCAAGCCCGCCTTTGCGCTCAGAACGATGCGTTTACCCTAGGGGCGACCTAATCTCCTCCGCGCCGGGAGGTCTGGTCGAGGGAGTTATTTTTAATCAATTAAATTAATTAATTAAATAGGAGAAATCAATCAAGCCCCCCTATTCTTTTCCTCTCCCTTTGTGGGAAAGCCCCTCCTCTCCTCCTCCATTCTTCGTCGTCGATCCACCAAATCGAGTAAATGAAGCGGCGTCGGTCTCAGATCATAACGGCGGACGCTTCTAGGTCTTGCAGTGGAGCGTGAGAAGCTTCGACGGTCCACCGAAATGTAGGCGGTTAGAGTTTTAAAATATCATATCCCGTTTTTGTGTTTTTTTCTTCAAATTTTTTAAGGGTTCTGTAGTTCGGGTCCCGAGTTTTCCAAAACACGTTTCAGATCTGAATTTGGAGCACCAGGGTGCTCCCGGTGGCTCTCGGAAGTTTTCCGGCGACGAGGAAGATGCCCATGGGGGATTTTGGTGAAGCAGCAGTGGTGAGGTGATCTCAAACGGTTTCATGGTGGAATCCGGAGACAGCGCGATGGTTTCCGGTGGCGGCGCGGTGGTTTCCAGCGAGGGAGGCGGTGGTCCGGTCGGGTTTTTCCTGGGGTTCTATAAACCCCTATAACTCGCAAACTGAAAGTCCAATTTGAGAGCCATTTGTGGCGACGCGAAGCTTGTGTCGAGACAGACCTTTTGAGATTCTTTAGGGAATTTTGTGAGTTGGGTTTTTTGGCCTCGGGCCATGAAATTTTAAAAATAATAATAATATTTTATTATTTTCAGCTTCGATCTGCCAAAAATCCTGCACGGAGTATCCAAATGACGTTCCATTAGTGGCGTTGAGACCCTGATGGTCCAACAGACTTTTCAAGATAGTTTTCGGGTGTTGGGACTGAGAACAGGGTGTGGGCCCCACAAGGCCGGGTTCCGGCGTTTACGGAGAAACGTGACTTTTCTACCGGGTGTCCGTTTGGGATGATCGAGTAGTCGATCCCGTGTGTTTTCTCAAGGGGATCACAATGGTGTGATCCGCTTGATGAGTTTAGGGGTCATGGTGTGGGCCCCACTCAGGCTGGCTATGGTGAATAGTACCTTTTTCACTGGGTGTCTGTTTTGGATGATCGAGTAGTCGATCTCATAGGTTTTTCTGAGTTGATCACTATGGTGTGATCCGCTTGATGAGTTTCAGGATCGTGGTGTGGGCCCCACACGGGCAGGCTACAGTGAATAGTACACTGTTCACTGATTGTCCGTTTCGGGCAAGTAAATAGCCTATCCGGCATGTTTTTCTGCATAGACCGTGATGGTGGCCTCAGTATTGGCCTAGGAGGAGCGTAGTGTGGCGATGTTGCAGGTCGTTCGCGTTTGCGACGTTTGGACTAGCAGTGGTTGAGGGTACTCCCTTGGTTCACTCATATGAGGGTTTGTGTGGCATCGAAAATCGTGGTATGGTTTTGTGATCCCCTCGATAGGATATATAACATGTTAGAGTTTTGTCATCCCTCCAATGGGCCCGAGGCGGGATCCTCTAGCTTCGCTACCCTAGATCGGGTTTTTGGTATCGCTGTGACAGCTTATCCATGGGTGGTGATCCACTATCTACCAGGTTAACCCTCGTAGGGTTTGTGGCATCATCGGGGATATGATCCCCTACGCATTGGGCCATGCTCAGTAGGGTTGTTGCATAGTCGGGTATACGATCCCCTACTTTTCATGTGGTTTCTAGTAGGGTTGCGACATAGTTGGTTATACGATCCCCTACTCAGCGCGTGGTTTCGGTAGGGTTGGTGCATCGTCGGTTCGATCCCCTACAACGCAAGTTATACTAGATTGGGTTTTGGTATCGTCATGACCACCTTGATGGCGACGATCCTCTATCTGAGGGATGTGATTATGTGGAGTGCCAGGTTGGGTTGTGGTATCTCCCAACGGATCCTGGGAGTGATCCCCTATCTGGGAGATCGTAGAATACCAGTGTGGGTTCTGGAATTATCTATAGGACCCTAGGAGTGATCCACTATCCCAGGAGATTGGTGTTTTTGCTGTTTCAGCGTGACTTTCTCAGTGATGATATCCGATGAGCAAGATCCCTCGGGGGAGCATCTAAGATGTTTGTGTGGGACCCAATGGAGTGTATCTCTCGGACGACTATCTTCTGGATAACAGTGCTTGTAGAGTGTGTTCTCATGGTTGTGAACCATTTCTGGTGATGAGGTCAGTACCTCTTGTGGCTTGGTGTGTGTATCGAGTATATCTGGATGTTCATGGTATATATGTGGAAGTATATCTGTGCGGATGCTCCTGGTATATGTATGGGCGCATACCTAAGCGAATGTTAATGATATATGTATGGGAGTATAATTGAGTGGATGTTCAATGTAGATGCATGGGAATACCCCTAAATTGAGATGACTAGTTGTGTTAGCTGAGGATGGTCTAGAGATGGAGTTTCTTTCTCATATGGGTTCTGTCTGGCTGGGATGAGATGACTGTTGCCTTTTAGATGCTCTATTTTGTTTTGGGTTTTTGGGGCACCTATTGAGTATCTTTATACTCACCCCTGTACAGGATTTGCCTGCACATGTTTGTGTCTTGTGCATACCACAAGCCATTCGACGAAGTCCCAAGATGACCCGGAGAAGGCAGATCTTTGTGAGTGAGACTTACCGTGGTGTTTATCGTATCTGTACCGAGGAGCTTACCGGCGGGTTCTTTTGATAACAATCCTCTCCTTCAGAGAAGGTTGGGCGCTTTTGCAGTTTTCTTTTGGTGGGCCCTATTTTTTACCTTCCATACTTTTTTTTCACTCTGGTTTGGGATAGATGTATGCATGTATTTCCTTTTCAGTTTCATATACCTCTATATTGTTGCTTGGAGGTGTATATGGGTGCATGTGTACAGGTACCTTAGGCTAATGTCTCCCATTTATGTGACAGCCTACTCGGCACTAGTCGCCAGCCCATGGCCTATTGGAGGTGGGCTTGGGGAGTCATGGATCGAGCCCCATTGGTCCGGGTCGTGACAGAGGGGTATCAGAGGAGTTTCCACCTTTGGGATCTCTAAGTGTAGTTGGCTTAGTTTTGGGCTTGGTTTGGGTTTCATAGTGATAGTGATATGATGTTTCGAGATCGTCTTTCAAGCCATGGACTCCAGTGTTGGTGCAGCGGCCGACGTATCCATACATCAGGACTCTGATTACCTGCCTTTCAACTAGGGACATTCATACACTGTTCGTAGGGAAATAACGGTACATACTTCATATAAGACTGGGTTTTGGGTTTTTCCTTGTCCTTCCTGAGTTAGCTCTCTAGATATACTCTTTGACCATGGTGCATCCTGATTTTATTTCAGGATGCCTCTATGACGACAGCCAGTGAGAGTTCCACATCGGGATTTTGGTGACGATATGCCCCGTGAAGAGGCTGTAGACCAGGGCGCAGATTCTGAGGATGGACCTCCTGGTGGTCGGACAGTTGAGCCACCACCTGTCGAGCATCTGGTTGTGTTGGTAGTGCAGGACGAGGTTGCACGTAGGCTGACTGCGCTGCACGAGATCCATAGGCAGTGCTCTCTGAGATTCAGGGGTGATCCGGACCCTCAGGCAGCTGATGACTGGCTCGAAACAGTGACATGAGTTTTCCGCCTGGTGAGGACACCACCAGACCATATGGTTGTTCTAGCGGTGATCCTTCTTCATGGTTCATTCGGGCAATGGTGGAGTTTGATGACGAAGTCCCACGATGATGAAATGCTCACGTCAACAGAGTTTGAGTGACTCTTCTGAGAAGAGTTCTATCCGGTGACATTAGGGTCTGTGCGGATCCAGGAGATTCTGCAGCTTCGACAGGAGGGCATGACCATGTCGGAGTACTCAGCATGGTTTACAGACCTGTCACACTACTCCTTGGATATGGTTTGGGGTCCATTCATAAGGGCTCAGACCTTAGAGCAGGGCTTACGCAGAGATATCCAGGAAGGTGCAGTTTCCTTGTGCCTACCCACCTATGCTGGAGTACTGGAGTGAGCCTTGGTGGTGGAGAGCTTTCTATCTGATCAGATTCAGCCCGTCAGTGTTGGACGCGTGGTGGCTGAGACATCAGAAAATGGTAGCCGATGGCAGGTGCAAGGGTCTGGACGTGGCCAACATTTTAGGGGAAGACCCCAGGATGGAGGATCTGAGGCTTAGGGCTCACAGGGCTCGCAGGCCAGTTTTGGTCATCCGTAGGAGAGGCAGTGTTATGCTTGTGACAGTCAGGGACATCTTGCTAGAGATTGTACGACCCATCATACTGCTGAGAGGGATCCGGTCGATAGGCCACCTTGGCAGCAGCAACGTCTTGAGATTGGAGGTCCGCAGGGTGGCAGACGTGGCGACGGAGCTGGTGCAGCTGTGGGAGGTGGTAGGCGGTATCAGATGCCACCACCACCACCCCCAGGTGGTCCACGCCAAACTTAGGGAGTTTGATGGTGAGGGTGGGGATAGCTGCAAGCCCTAGAGGCTGTTGACCTAGAGGCTCCGCGGATGGATAGAGGTACGCCTTGTGTCCTTTCTACTTTCTTCAGTAGTTTTGATAGAAACTGTTTAGCGGTACTCTTCCCTTTCTGTTTCTTGCTCGAGTTTTGTTTAGGGGATTGGTAAGACCATGTGTGGGTGTTGTTCGACATGATTCGAATGCGTGAGGAAGTGGCATCCTTCCCCCACTGTGAAGTGTTTTTATGATGCGATAATGACTGTGCGGGCGAGTTAGTCCTCCCTAAAGCGGATTATGTTGAGGTGTGGTGGATGAGTCCCTCTGACTTATGTGTTCAGGAAGAGGTGTTTGTTGGGAACTCACTGGCGTGGGAGACCCAGTTGAGAGTCCAGTTGCTTTCCTTGTGCTTATGGATTTTCAAGGACGAAATGTTCTAAGGTGGGGAGGATGTAGAGACTCGGGTTTGGGCCCTGTCAGACTTTGAAATATTTTTATGAATAATTTCAGAGTTAGGAGAAAAGATGGAGTGCGATTCTGAGGCCCGGTGTGACCAGAATTAATTTTATAGAAATATTAAGTTTTTCTATACTATGCACGTGGCGGAGGTTCATTTTATACTAAACGATAGTTAAGAATAGGAATTTGAGGGCACAGTTTCATCCATAGCATGCCATCTAACCTAGGCAGTGTGTAAACTTTGCTAGCGTGTGCCTGCTGTGGAAAAATCAACATGGGGAATTTTTGTAAATAAATGGAAAAGTTTATTTATGAGCGTCTGCTCAAATGACTTCTGAACGGAGTCTCAGATAAAAAATCTGAGCTCACCGTTGCGTTCAGAATGGCGCATTTAACCTAGGGTCGACCTAATCTCCTCCGCACCGGGAGGTCAGGTCGAGGGAGTTATTTTTAATCAATTATATTAATTAATTAAATAGGGGAAATAAATCAAGCCCCCCTATTCCTCTCTTATCCATGCATTAGCGAGCCCCCTCCTCTCATCCTCAATTATTTGTTGTCGATCCACCAAATCAAGCAAATGAGGCGGCGCCAGTCTCATATCTTGATGGCGGACGCTCATGGGTCGTGCAGTAGAAGCAGCGGAGCCTGCAATGCTTCGGCGGTCTGCCAAAAGGTAGGGGGTTTGAGTTTTAAAATTTAGGATTCCATTTTTGTGTTTTTCTTCTTCAAATTTTCTTAAGGTCTATGTAGTTTGAGTCTCAAGATTTCTAAAAAATGTTTCAGATCTGAATTTGGATCACCGGGGTCCTCCCGGTGGCTCCCAAAAGTTTTCCGGTGGAAAACCCGGTTTTCTGGAAGTGAGGGTGGCGGCCATGGAAGATTCCAATGAAGCAGCGGTGGCGCATCGATCTCGGGAGGCGGCGTGGCAGAATCCGTCTATAGGGTGGTGGTTTCCGATGGCGGATCAGTGGTTTCCGGCGGTGGGGCGGTGGTTTCCCGCATGGCACGCGGGGGTCCGACCAAGTTTTTCCGGGGGTTATTTAAACCCATGTAACTCGCAAACCGGAAGTCCGATTTGAGATCCGTTTGTGGCGACACAAAGCTTCTGTTGAGAATGACCATTTGAGATTATTTAGGGAATTTTGTGAGTCTGGTTTTTGGCCCGGGGCCATGAAACGTTGAAAATAATAATAATATTTTATTATTTTCAACTTTGATATGCCTTAACTCAAGCACGGAGCGTCCAAATAACGTGCCGTCAGTGGCATTGAGACCCTATTGGTACGACAGACTTTTCAATATATTTTTCTGGTGTTGGGACTGAGAACAGGGTGTGGGTCCCACGAGGTCCAGTTCTGGCGTGTAAGGAGAAACATGAATTTTCCACGGGTGTCCGTTTTGGACGATCTAGTAGTCGATCCCGTGTGTTTTTTCAAGGGGATCACAATAGTGTGATCCGCTTGACGAGTTTTGGGGTCATGGTGTGGGATCCACCCGGGCTGGCTACGTTGAATAGTACCTTTTCCACCGGGTGTTCGTTTTGGATGAACGAGTAGTCGATCTCGTAGTTTTTACCAAGGGGATCGTAATGGTGTGATCCTCTTGATGAGTTTCGGGATTGTGGTGTGGGCCCCACACGGGTAGGCTATGGTGAATAGTACATTTTTCACCAGTTGTCCGTTTCGGGTGAGTAAGTAACCTATCCTACGTGTTTTTCCGTGTAGACCTCGATGGTGGCATCGGTATCGGCCTAAGAGGAGCGCAGTGTGGTGATGTTGCTGGTCGCTTGGGTTTGCAATGTTTGGACCAGCAGTGGTTGAGGGTACTCCCCTGGTTCGCTCCTATGAGGATTTTTGTGGCATCACAACTTTGGTATGGGTTTATAATCCCCTCTATAGAATCTATAATCTGTTAGAGTTGTGGCATACCTTCGGTGGGCCCGGGGTGGGATCCTTTAGCTTCGCTACCATTGATCGGGTTCTTGGTATCACTGCGACAACATATCCATGGGTGGCGATCACCTATATAGTAGGTTAACACTCATAGGGTTTGTGGCATCATCAGGAATATGATTCTCTATGCATTGTTCCGTGCACAATAGGGTTGTGGCATCGTCAGGTATACGATCCCCTACTCAGCATGTGGTTTATAGTAGGGTTGCAACATTGTTGGTTATACGATCCCCTACTCAGCATGTGGTTTTTTTAGGGTTGGTGCATCATTGGTTCGATACCCTACAACGTGAGTTATACCAGATGGGGTTTCAGTATTGTCGTGACTGCCTTGACGGGCGACGATCCTCCATCTGAGTGATGTGATTCTATGGAGCACCAGATTGGGTTGTGGTATCCCCCAGCAGATCCCGGGAGTGATTCCCTATCTTTGAGATCATTTAATAGTGGTGTGGGTTCTGGAATCCTCTAGAAGACCATTGGAGTGATCCCCCTCTCCAAGGAGTTTGGTGTTTCTGCTATTTCAGCATTACTATCTCAGTGATGATATCCGACGAGCAAGATATCTCAAGTGAGCATCTAGGATGTTTGTGTGGGACCCGATGGAGTGTATCTCTTAGAAGACTTTAATCTGGATGACAATGCTCGTGGAGTGTGTTCTCCTGGTTGTGAATAGTTTCTGGTGATGAGGTCGGTACCTCTTGTGGCTTGGTGTGTGTATCGAGTATATCTGGATGTTAATTGTATATGTGTGGACGTATATCTATGTGGATGCTCTTGGTATTTGTATGTGCGTATACCTGAGTGAATTTTCATGATATATGTATGGGCGTATACCTGAGTGGATGTTCAAGGTGTATGTATAGGCATACACCTGAATTTAACTGACTAGTCGTGTTAGCCGAGGATGGTCTTGAGATGGATTTTCTCTCTCGTTTGGGTTCCATCTGGCCGGGATGAGCTTACTATTTCCTTTCAGTTTCTCTCTTTTGTTTTGGGTTTTTAGGGAGCCTATTGAGTATTTTTATACTCACCACTTCACGGCTTTTACCCGCACATGTTTGTGTCTTGTGCAGAACACGGGCCTTTCGACGGAGTCCCAGGAGGACCTGGAGCAGGCAGATCTTTGTGAGAGAGACTAACCGGGGTGTTTACCGGAGTTCTGTCGGGGAGGTTACCAGAGGGTTCTTTTGACAATGATCCCCTCCTTCTGAGCAGGTTGGACGCTTTTTCAGTTTTCTTTTGGTGGTCCCTTTTTTCCCTTTTGTACTTCTATTGCACTCTGGTTTGGGATAGATGTATGCATGCCTTTTCTTTTCAGTTTTACTTATCTTTACACTATTTATTGGAGGTGTATGTGGGTGCGTGTGTACACGTACCTTAAGTTAATGCCTCCCATGTGTGTGATGGCATACTCGGCACTAGTCTCCTGCCCCTGGCCTATTGGAGGCGGGCTTGGGGATTTACTGCTCGAGCCCCGTTGGGTCGGGTCATGACATATATATATATATATATATATATATATATATATATATATATTTTAATTCAATAATTATATCAATCTGTGATAGGTGGTGATGGAAAAAAATTACATTGGTTTCTGAGGCAGTAGTCCACTGTACAAAGATTGATTGTATCATTAGTAATTTCATGCAGAAGGAGATATATTTTTATCATTACACTTACAATATAACATCATAGTATATGGTTGATACATGTGTTATTATATCATAATTTTTAAATAATATTTTAAGGTGTTTGATGAATAAATAAAATCAAAATGCAAAGTTCATGACTATACATCTTCATAAGAGAACACCTTTACACCTAAATTCTTATTAGGAGGGTTTTCAAATAGAACTACAACCTACAGTATTTAGGAAGGTAAATAAGAAATTTATTTGGTATTTATTAGATAAAACATCGGGTTTTGGAAGTGTGAAGAGAATAAGAGAGGGTCTCTACTTTTATAAGGGGAGGAGAGGACACACATTTAATGTTTGAAAAGAAAAGGCATACCCACCTTTTAAACACGAAGAAAGGATAATCACACCTAATTATAGAAGATTATATGAAAAATGTCAAAATATTCCCATTCAATGGGATTTCAAAAATATTTAAGGTCATTTTATCCCTTATCATTTTAGTTTAACAACCTCAGTATTCCCTTTTTAACCTTAACCACATTAAATAATTTTTATTGTTTTGACAATTCATTGTGACCAAAAAACTAAGTTAACTATATTATATATTTTGAATTATACTAATTCAAAATGTGGAATCCATTTTTCCAATTTCCACTCACATAATTTGAAAATATTAATATTAAAATTTTACTCATAGACCTAAAGAAGAAGTGATTCTCCAAAAAGAAAATATTCATAAGAGTAGAATGATTTAATATACAATTTAATATAAAACTAATTCTAATGACCTAAATTGGATTAATAATTATATAATTTTAATAATTTTAATTTTAAAACCATCTTTAAATAAAATGGATCCTATAAATTCATGATAACAAATTTTAATTTTTAATATAAATAAGTGTTTTGTTACTATGCATCAAAAAGTTAACCTTGTAGGGAATTCTCAAAAATTAACTGAAAAATAATTTTTCAAATAGATTCAAAAAATTATGATCATTTTGTAAAATAAATATCATAAAATTTGAACAATTAATTTCATTGATTTTTTACAAAAACCAATAACATGATTTTCTAAGAATATAATATTTTAGAAACATATAAAGATTTTAATAAAAATGGAGTACTTTTTAATTAACATTATTTATTTATATAAAATCACTACAATTAATTTTTTAAATATGGTAATTTATATTCATACATACAATTTTAATGACTATTTTATATAGGTCATGTTTAAAAAATAATATTAATAGTATATTATGGTTCGTTAAGAACATAAGGTTTTAAGTAACGCAAGCTATAAAAGATATTGGATTTATTCACAAAAATTATTTCATAAAAAATTAATGTGTAAGGAATGGGAATCTAGATGGAGTTGGATCATTCTAGGTATAACATTGGAGTATTTTTTAATTAGGTTATTGAAGTTTGTTATTAATGTCTTCAGTTATATTTAATTCTTAATGATTACATTCTACATTTCCAGTACCTATGGTGACTATAGTGGATGAAGTAGATAAGGAGGGAGAGTTGGTTAAAGGAATTGTGTTAAACTCTCCCTCTACATCATTAATGATTCTTAAATCCCTAATTCTATCCAAAATTGTTAATTTAACCTCTATATCCAAACAAATTCATTGATATGAACAATATCTATCCATGTGTAATTTTTTTTACATAAAATATAAAAACAATAATGTAATTCTTAAAATCATGTTTATTTGATGAAAACCATGTTGTAGATACCTAAACATTAATTTTTTTAAAAAATATTTATGCATTAGGATCATAAATAAGGTTTTTTCTAGATAAGAGAGTATCATCGATGAATTTTAATATTGTTCAATGAGTTTGGTGTGCATAATTTTTTTTATATTACAATGGTTTTAAATTCAATTTCAACTAATAGTGGTCGATCCTCAGATTTCACCTCAATGTTATTTTTAAATTATTCTTCCATTTTAACACTCCTTTTCCCCAACAAAACAAATAAAATTTCCCTAATCACCCTTACATGGTTGTTTTATATTAATTATTACAATACAATGATTACTATAATCATTAATATCACCTAGATTAATAATGGAAAATCTACCATCACCCTCATATCAACCCACCTCCCCTGATTCCAAGTAGCAGAGAGAACCCAAATAGTCAGTGTGTACAATCCAATTATGGACGGAAGAAGAATATTAAATGCATAGAACTGAAGGAAATATATTTATTTTAAAACATTAAAATAAATACATATAGAATAACTTAATTTAAAATGTATTAATAATCATAATTAATTAAAAGGTTTTGGTAATGTGAATCTCTATGGAACTGACAATAATGTATTATTGTTCCATCACGATAAAATTAATGTAATATATATATATATATATATAATAACAAATAAAACATTACATTGGTTAGGAAATATTTGATCTATCCACCCTATCTTATTTAAATAGTTTTCTTTTTATATATATGGTTACTGATTCATTTCATAATTTATCACCTTTGAATGATTCCTCAAATTTAGTGCTTTATTTTATTCTTCCTCGATCCCCACCACATGAATTGTTCAATGAGATGGAGATCTCAAATACTATATCTCAAGATCAATACATTCACATGATCTCCAACCTCTTATTTATCTTGGATAATCAGCACGAGGAAAGTTGGTTGGGGATTGATCACAATTTTGGTTGATAATAGGAATACATATTTAATTTTAGGTGATAATTGTTTTTTATGGAATTTTTATTTTTAATAATTTAATGAAATGATAACCCTTACTCAGGTGCCCTTATAAAAGAATTATTGAATAAATATTATGTATATTTTGGACCATTGTTCTAATCCTTACGTTTCTGCACGAAAACTCTTCTATAGTGGAATTTACCCTTATATCAGTACCTTTATCAACTTATATTATATAGGATTACATAATTTTTTTTTCAATTTTTATAACTATGTTATGGGTAAGTTATCTCTCATTAGTAGTCTATATATATTTTAATGTTTTTAAAGAGAATTTAGAATTGAAAAATTGGGCTTTTCACACTTGTTTCTTGGATTTTTAAATCCAGTTAACATGAGTCATTATTACTGGCAACATTGTAAATAAGTTATTTATGTCCGTTAATAAAAAATGATGTTATAAATGTTTTTAATGTCAGTTTCCTAAAAATATTCATAGAAAGCATCCTAAAAAATTATATTTGGAGGGTTATTCATATTGGTTATATGAAAACCAATGTTAAAACCAATTTATTACATTGGTTTTATAAAAAAAAGTTTTGAATACCTTATCGCATAATTTTTTACATAAATGATGTGAAATTATATATTTTTTCAAAATTCATGTCATTTATAAAATAAACGACGTGGAAAATAATATTACTTTAAATTACAATAAATATATTCACCTATCTAAGTAGTAAAATATTAGAAAAAAAGGATAAAAAAACTACCACACCAAAAGAAAACACAAAAAATCAAATCATTTTAACTTTACAATTTGAAATTTAAAATTTAAAATGTATATTAAAAATAATGAAAATACCAATAATTCCTTGAAATAATCTACCTATTCTATTTGTAAATGTCTTATATGTTGTCCAGTGTAATTCAGAAGATCATAAAAATGCCGCAAAATAAAAAATAAATCATTTAAAATGTATTTGAGATATAAATAATGAAAAAATAAAGGAACAATTAAAAAATATATAACCTTTTTGGAAATTTTCAACTATTCTAGATGATGTTATTTAAAAAAAATCTTAGAACATATTAACCACATTCCTTTACCCCATCACAAAGAATAAAATTATGTTTCATTTTTTTGCAATTCAAAATAACATTTTATGTACTGGTAGCTAAAAATGCAGTTATTATTAATGAGAAGTCGCCATTAGTTTTATATATTTTATCTCTTCAATCATTTTTCCTATTGTCTCTCTAATGTAATATAATGATCTTTTTTAAATAATATTTATGAAATAATATTAAATTTTATTATAATAAATAAAAATATTTAAATATTAAAAAACAAATGTTCAATATATTATTACAATTTTCCTTCATTTGAACATGTATATAGAATATCTATAAACTATCTTCTCTATTGGAAAAAATAAACTACCTAAAATTACAACTAATATACAAAAAATATAATTTTATTATTTATTTTGTTAAAATATATAACACTTCATGAAATATATGTTCCATAATTCTGAAGGGAAGGTTGAATCCAACACTAAATTATATTATTTTTTAATCTTTCGGCAATTTAAAATGTTTTGTCTCTATCTGCCATTATCATTGGTATATGTGAATGAAGTTGTGGGTCCATAAATTTCTATACTGATTTCATATCATACTGATTCAAAACAATAAATTATACCTAATTTAAAACAAACCTAATTATTATGTTTTAAGAAATTAAAATAACTGAGAGATATATGATAGTAGTCTTACATGGAAAATACTTGCCTCGTGTTGAATATTAACTGATCTACAATTACAAGATCCATTATATGTTTCTTTAAAGTAATAAAACTCATTGAACACTCGCAAATGGTTACATCCATTGGATGATCATAAACAACTAATAATAATGATTTATATTTTGATAATCTATAATGTCAAGAATAAGTTTTATCTCAAGTCATAATAGCATTTTTTTAGAGTATGCCTTTACTATTAAGTATTCCTAAAAAATAGAAAAATATAGAATTAAAATGGTAATAAAAATTTAGCACTAATAAGAAATAAAGGATATAATTAACAGACAACTCAATGTATTTTTTTGGACAAGAATAGATTGCCAAAATAAAAAATTGATGATAATTTGTCCAACTGTAGGGACCTAATCTATATAAAATTCTATTTATGTTGATCTATCTATAATATCTAATACAATAACCCAAAACTACTCTATATTTATTTATTGACGAAGAAAGATATCCCTTAAATAATATATAATGACATTTTATCCTATTTAATGTTTTGGATTAACAATATATAACTATAAATAAAGAGGAATCTATATAGGAGTAGGTATATAGGTTGGATATGTATAAGGAGGAGGAGGAATGGTGTTTCCAGGTGTAGGTGGAAGAGTAGGATATGCAGGTTGGGGTGGAGGAGTGAAATATGTAGCATAAAACTATTTTTTATATATCCAAGCATTGACTCTAACAAATCATTGATCCTCTCATCCATTATCTCACACATATCATAATGTTCACCTTCTAAATATTCTTTTTTCCTTTTTTATACATCCTACTTTGCAGAATCTCTAGAATGACCAAACACTTTTTTATCAATACACCTGTCATGTATCCTTATACACTACCCGGGTGTTTGGGATTTCATAATGCACTATATAAACTATACTTCCTACAATCAGGTATAATGGTCCCATATGTGCTCCACTCCTCAAGTAATTCATGTATATAATATTTGAAAAATTTATTATTGAATAAAAATATATTTAGATTTGAATTAAATTAAATAAAAAATTTAATTAAATAACTTATTACCATCATCTCATCTACGTACCATTAATTTTCATAATATATTTGGTCTTTTTCTCATTCGATCCCTATTTCATTTTTCATGTATATCTTAGGGGAACAAAGGTCATCCTTTATAGATATTGAAGAATCGGTTTTCCATTTATGAAATTTTTATGACATTGTATTTTCATCTAAAAACACATACCCTCCATCAGATAATTAGGGTATATTATTTTGGATTGGATCCCCTAATGATATCTTTTCATTATCAATAGATTAAGATTAAATAAATAAATAATATGATCCTAAATATAAAACAAACTTATAAAATCTAACATTATTGATACAAAAAATTATTCTTATCATCAACTTTTAATAAACCACTTCCATGTATATTCTTATAGATAAGTATATGTATCATATTGATTTTTATTCATTATTTCAAAAAAATTATAATCCATTTCAATGGTTGATTTAAAATACATATATCTCAAATAATCCATAGAAAAATTTTCATTATTAACTTCTCTATTGTGAATTATTCCATATTCAATATACTAATAAGTAAAAAAACCTATATTAGTAAAAATAATTCAAGATAAGTAATATAATAAGAAATAATCATATAAAAATTGACTCCCATAATTGAGATATTATTGCCTTTTCAAAAATCATCTTATCGGATTCCATATTAATAGCTTTGACCCAAGCTTGAAATGAAACAATAGTCATAAATTGTTTTTAACTTGTACCCCTAAGAATATATTTATCATCAAACTCAATTGATATCCTATGCTCTCCTCTACAGGGAAATATTATATTTGGAGAATGTTTTCATCCATATTTACCATCCATATATTTCTTCTGTTCCCCTAAGTAAGTATATATCCCCCATATAGAAGGATGAAGAGGATCCTGAGTAGAATAATGGGTACGATCCCACCAAGAAGATTAAGGTAACTCAGATGTTGGATTCTATATTATCCTAATAATTAATTTTACAATCAATAAGTATAAAAACATCAACATCCATCTATCAAATATAATTTTAAATTAAAAAATAAAATTTATCAAAGAAAAACTAAACAAATCTAAATGATGTTTTATTCATATTTTTTTAATTATTTAAATAAAATTATAACAATATTAATACAAGGTTATTGAAATGACATAAATTAAGGAAAACAAATCCAAATGTAAAATAATATTTTGAATACCAATTTTAAAAAGTTACAAACACATAATAATAATAATAAATAAATGAAAACAAATATTAAGTCCAAATTAATAAAAATAAATTAATTACATGTACATTTGAAAAATCAAAAAATAAAACAAACTAAACAAAAACAATATAAACAAACTTTTCAAATAGTAGTTATAATGTGTTTATAAGATAAAAATATAATATATCTTTAATTTCCAGAAATTATAAAATGTAAACAAGACATAAATATATTCTATATGTAATATTTGGAAATCACTGGAAGATTATTTTCCCATAATCAAACCCTTATAGTCATTATATATGAAATAAACCATGTATACATCATGCTTATTAATATTCCATTTTAATATTTCCCTGGAATTATAGATCTCACATAAATCAACATCTTCATCATGTTTTGATCACCAACATATTGTTTTATCATTGTAAAATGTTGTACTATGAAATATTTTATTTATTAAGAATTTTTTTGGTATGTGATTCTTTGATAAAAGAATTAACTGGGTATTAGAATTTATTAAAATTAATAAGTTTTCTAAAATAGTAATCATTATTAACACTATTTTTATCGATGACCCATTTTCGTTTAAACAGTAGTACTCAAAATTTAATATAGTCAAACTCCCATATATATTTATTAACTCAGTAATATGTACTTGATGTGGATATTGGTCATTTTGACTTTGACACTCAAACACTGCATTTCTTCTAAAAATACCAATACAATATTATTATTAATTCAACTTTGATTTTCTTGATATTCATATGAAATTAAAATCCATTAATGTCATAACAAAACATTGTTATCAAATTTAATGTTTAGCCAATCAATGACCGTCCCAATGTTTTTGATACATCTGATCTACCTTGTCCTATCTACTTAAACCATGTTTAGAAAGTTTTTTTATGATCACTAAAACTCCACATATCTTTCTTATTTGGATGAAATTGTTTTAAAACATTAATATGTAATGTTATATATGGATTAGAATCATCTATCTTAATCAAGATATACAAATGTTATAACATTATATATTAATGCGTCAATGTTTTTACAATCAATCTAATAATACCCTTTCCCCATAATTGAATCTTTCATGGAAATATAAAAGACAAACGATGTGATTCAATGAAAAGAAATTCTTTTAAACAATTCTATAACTTCTCCAAAAATATACATTTCGAAAATGGATACTTCGGATCAATATGGATTCTTAACAAATTCCGCTGATGTCTTCATATACCTTTCAAAAGGATGCATAAAAAATAGATATACCAATATAAAAATAATTATTTCTCACACTAATAAACCAATAAATAAACCATGATATCAAAAAATAGAGGGAATTTTTTTCCAGTTCATATTGTATAGAAACTGAATAATTTTCCAAATTGTTCAATGAATTCAGATCAATCAATTTATTAAAAATTATATCAAAAAAACACATTCATGGTTTTATTTCATACATGGATGGGATATATTCTATACAATTAATATGGTAGTAATTGTTACAAAATGATGTGACAATCATGAGTTACATCCTTTTCAATTTCAAATACTTTAATGACATAGTTTTTTTAAAAGACGAAGAATAATACTAAGGCACATGGATACCATAGTGAGACTAAAAAAACTAATTTTCCCACTTGTGGAAAATTTATAAAATGTCAGAGGTATGTATGTTTTTCTTCCATTAAAAACCAGGTATGACACCAAACATATTCCCATTGAGAGTAAGTCCAATCTTGCAGTAAGTCCATCTTTTTTCCTTTCCTTTATTACCTAACAATGTTATAGTAAAACTATCCCTAATATTTTTCTCCACATGTGTAAATTTATTTTATGTTTAACCTTAAGATATTTTCAATATGTAAGATCAAAAAATAATAATAATTTCATCCAAATATTTCTATCATAAATATATTTTTATGTATTTAAAAATGTGACATTAGTGTTTTTCACTAACTCAAAATACTGATTAGTGGCTAAACGTTTTGGGGAAATATCTAATTCATATTATACATAAAATTACTTTATAAATATTTTATAAGAGTGATCCATATGAAAGAAACAAAAATGACCCAATTATAATGTTTTTCTACCTTTTTGTAGTTGATAATATGAGTTCTGTTATTCACAAATTGGGAAAGCTTTATCCCCCTTAACAATATATCAAAAAATTTCCATATTTTGGGAATTTAATTATAGAGAAAATTATCATTACATGAAGTGAAGAGTGTCCCATTTTTTATAAATTAAACACTTAAATTCCTTCATGAAATAAAATTTTTCAATCATAAATTTATAGTGACAAGAAAACATTAATATCATTTTCAGGATGCTTCTGTCCGGAAATAATTCAACACAACATGATATATTTAAACTTCATAAAAAATACAATGATAATATGTATGTTACCAAAAAATAGGCCATTAAATAATTTTCATACTTAGTCTTTATTATAGAATCATACAATTCATAAAAATTCGAAGTCTAATATTTCAAACATCATTTTTAAATGTATAAAATATTGATAAATTTGTTTCCATAGTGTAAAATCTGTCGGATGTTGTCATTTTCTATAAAATATATTCTCATCTACATTCCATCTCAACATTTTTACATCACTTGAATTTTAAATTAATTTTAAAGAAATGAATTATATGAGGACACAAAATTTCATTGGCATGAGTTTCTATAACTGCTAAATTAGACTATGATTTTTCATTCAACTTCACCCATGATTTACCACATTTAGGAACCTCTAACAAACCCTTATATTCCTTCCTATATATCTTATAGTGATTTAGGAAGAAATGTGAATTTATGTTACCAGAACCAATCGACTATAATATTATATTTGTATTATAATGAGAATCTTGATAATCACTATCTTTAAGAAGTATATCTTTCAGTAGTTGTAGAAATTTTTTAAATATATTATCACTCCATCAATTTTTTTATTCCATGTTAATAAATCATTACATAATTGATAAAATCAAAAATTATATAAAACTTTGATATAATGGTTTTTCTGTATCACCATATAAATTCTCAATTATCACATATTTCCTAATTTCTTATACATTAATATCAAGAATCATTTCATCAATTTAATGTGATTGATCATCATGAAATTTATCATTATGAATAGATGTAACATCCCAGGTTAATAAAGAATAATACACATTTCATATTTATTAATATTTTTGAATTAAATATTAATTTTACATTAAAGGGGTTGCTATGTTCGATAGCGTACCTGATACACAACAATGAGTTTCTTTGGAATCTTAGGTTTCACACTAATAATATAATATTATTATTTTAAATAGTTATTAACTCCTAGATATTGTATTGGTGGGAATGAACGAAACTAACGAAAATATGATTATACATGATTTTTAAATGTACTTACATTATCCAATAAAAATTTAGAGGATTAAAATGTGAATAAATCTAATTTTTAGAATAATTTACATTAAATGGCCGATTTATCACATTTTGATGGAGAACCCTATTTGAATTGTGTTTTGGTTACTTTAATAAATTCTATATGACCAAATAAAATCCTTCTTTAGAATGGGGAAATCAAAATTTACTTTGTGTAAATTCTTGGAATTTTTCGGATGAAGTTCATTTTTAATGAATATTAAAAAAAATTGTATATTAATTCAAAAGTGCCTTTTAATCAAATTGATTTATATGCTTAGATTATCAATTTAATTGGTTTTAAAATGAAATTAAAATATATTTTTACCATTTAATCCAATTTTGGTCATTGGAATTAATTTTACATTGAAATTGGACATAAACAAGTATCAATCTTTTGATAGTTATTGTTTCTTAAAAACACGCTATTTGTTTTGATAACAGAAATTAGTTTTAAAATTAATTAATGCCATTTATATATTTTTAATTTGAAAAAACAGACATCATTTTTGAATTTTTAATATCAAATATAGCTTAGGCTTAATTATTGGTATTTTTCTGAAAAACTTCAATTTTTGTTGAATAGTGAAACCACTTAGTGGTAGTTAAAAAAACAGACTTTTTCATTTAAATGAAATTTTACCACTTCTATGAATTGAATTTCAATAATCAGACATACATGGTTGTTATCACGAAGTAAAATTTGGTTCATTAAGATGAAAATAATTTTTGGTGAATAGTAACGTTTGACTTTTGTTTACCGCGGTTAAAGGTAAATAGGGTAATTCAAGGTAAAAAGAATATTATAATAATTCCAAATTACCTTAACACTTTTTAAAACCTTATTTATCGAGTCATTAATGACCATGGGAATATTTGGGTCAATTTTGGGACCCCATTGAGCCACATGGGAGTGAAAATGACAATTTAGATTAATTAATTTTATGTGAAGATAAAATTGACATTATCAAAACTCTTTTGGGTAATAAATTTTAATATGGTGTAATATAAGTCCTATTTTCGACTAACAATATTATTTGGAAAGATAAAAAAATTTCCAACATTATGGTATTTTTTTATAATTTGTAGACATCAAATAAATTAAATTATTTATGGCACAATAATGATGTAGTGTTTAACTCATTAATAAATGATTTAAATAAATAAGATTATAATGATTAAATTATTATCTAAAACATGTCCAATTCAGATTGGATGATTATATTTTGTATATGAGTCATCTTATGTTCGACCTTAATGATTTTTGGATCATTAGAAATCGAATATAATTATATTATAAAATAATATTTTCACACTTTCGTAAAGAGCCCCTCCTCTCCCTTTTAAAAGGAGACCACTTATATCCAATTCCTCACACATATCAAGCCATTTGGATCTTCCAAGCTCTTCCCAATTACACTCCCTACATCCCTATCCTCCTCCTAGAAGCCTTACCTTAGGCAGAAGACACTTCAAGAAGTCGTTTGGTTCAAACCAAAGGGAGTTAGCCAAATTAAAGGTAACAATTTCTCTTAAATTGTTTTCTTTTATTTTACTTCTCCAACCCCTAAACTCCTTTTATTTTATTTATTTTTTAACAACAACAGTATCATCAATATAATGAGATGTTTTTATGAGAATGATTCTAACTAAACTTACACAAAACTCCATCTAATGGATGAATAACATAATGTTTCTTTGGATGGAAAACTGACGCCTCACGAAACGATGATTGTTCAATTACATCTTACTGCCTCTCATGGTGGCCATTATGATGGAACTGTATTTATATATGATATATATTATGTTTACGATTTCCTTATTCTTCTGTACTTCCCAGTTATATCAATCCTTTATGGTTTCTATAGTGGGTAAATACGATAATCTCATTTGAGGAAGTGCGGACTACCGCCCCCTTAAAGTGACGTGAATCGTTAATGCCTTATGAGGGATGTATAAAGGATAGATTTAATGGTATTATATATGATATTATACTGGAATTATAATATACCTATGTATATTATGTTTTAATTCCATTAAAATAAGAAATAGAAATGAATGTAGCGTTCATGCGTACGTACGACTTACCATCTCCATGAACGATGCATTTCATTTCTTACCTCAAAATGTTATGTACTATTATAAATACATGTATATACTAAATATATATGATATATATGATATTTAAATCATGAATATCATTCTTGATATAATGGACTATTGACCACATGGACAACCTGTAAATATAAGGTGTTTATTTTGGACTCAAGTACCAAATATCGATAAAATGAACGTTATTAACTTAAATGATTACATAATGTTTTTAACATGGTAATAAGTTGTATAAAAGGAATAATAAACTTGAAAAAGGTTCTTAAGAAAGTAGAAATTATCTTTAGTTTATTATTTAGGATATTATAGAACAATCGAGTCAAGTCAGACGTGAGGTAAGGGACTTCGTCTCAATCTCCTTTCCTTGAGACATATTTTGTTTTAATACCCGACTTTATTTTATAAACTTTATAAACACACTTGACTTTTCAAATAGAATCTTTTTCAACTAAGAGTTTTACTAAATGAAAAAAGGGAATGGTTCTTTTAACATAAGTGGTGATAACTACCTTTCCGCTGCCGCGAGTATTATTTGATCTTTGGCTTCCTCAACAAGCCGTAAAGTTTTTTAAAAGAAAAAATACCATATACTCTTTAACATATTTTTGGTATTGAAAATGGTTTTGAAAATGGATTTGTTATGTCAATATATTTAAGTGATATATTGTGATTGAAATGTGGATATTTTTTCTTTCCTTTATATTTGTTTCATGTCTTATTATTTTATAATGGTACTTGGACATTTGACAGCTGGTTACATGATAAAACAAATGACAGGTTGTTCTGTGAATACTAGGACAGGTGGTTATGTTATAACCTCCAATTCATTGGGTATGGAAGTTGGCCAAATGGCTATTCCATTTAGTGATATGTGTGGAAGTCGACCGTATGGTTATTCCAATTAAGTATGTTTATGTCCCAAGTTACCTTTATATGTTATGTTTTATTTATATGGGTTTTATGGTAATATTTTGCGTACAAAAGGGTATGTAATGATCTTTTATTCAGTGAAGAGTATTTACTACTTCATAAAGGTGAAAATTATTACTTATGTTAAATTATTCATGGTTTACTTGTTATTTTGAAAAACTAACTATTTTCCTTATTTGTGTATCCCTTACTGAGCTTTTTATGCTCATCCCAGGTTTTTGAAATGGTTTTCACAGGACATAATGTGGAATAGGGTCAAGGATGGGATCAAGGAAAAGTCATGCTATCTTCAACATGGAACTATACATGACTCTTTTTTTCAAGAGTTTTTATTTTTGTGAAAAAAATGGAAACTGTAAAGAAGTGTCTACTTTGAAATATTTTGAAATGTAATAGTTATGGCCAAACTCTCTAAAATTCCAAACCTGAAAAGATACTCAACGTGAATTATTCATTTAATTCAATATTATGTAAGGTTTAAGGCCAGGTCCTTATAGTTGGTATCATAGGTCAGTTTAGATAACTTTAGGAGTTTGGATATTTATAAATTAATATCCATATAGTAATTTATGTTAATATTGATATCATATAGCATTTACAGATTACCATGTTGCTTCGCCTAAGATATTTCTGTGTTCAGAATGGTTTTCCGTAGAGGAAACATGTCAGCTATGTTGGGATGACATTGGGAGGAACACAACCTTCCAAATCAGCAACCTGAGATGGACGGAATCGGAACTGAACAATTTGTTGCAGTGATGGCGAAGTTGAATCTGGCTATAAATGGTAGTGGTATCCATGCATGAGATCAGCCAGATCAACCACAGAGGAACATGTCAGTATTGGGAGATTTCATTAGGCAACATCCCCCATCATTCAGAGGATCATCTGATCCGATGCTAGCTGAAGGGTGGATTAAAGCACTGGATAAGATTTTTGATACCATGGGTTGTTTAGAAACACAAAAGGTTAGTCTAACTATTTACCTTTTTGAAGGTGAAGCTGATCAGTGGTGGTCGATGGTGAAAAATATCAGGGATAGTGAGGAGATTGATTCTCTTGATTGGGATGAATTCAAAGGTATGTTTCTTGAAAAATATTTTACTAAGGTGGTTCATATTAGGATGGAAACAAATTCCTAGAATTAAGGCAGGATGATGACTCAGTGGCTTCTTATGAAGAAAAGTTCACTCGACTGGAAAGGT
Source organism: Viscum album (assembly GCA_963277665.1). Lineage (NCBI taxonomy): Eukaryota > Viridiplantae > Streptophyta > Magnoliopsida > Santalales > Viscaceae > Viscum > Viscum album. The sequence continues at coordinate 1,935,444,196 of OY728152.1, forward strand.
ATGCACCAAATTTCATCCGAGCTCTTGATAGTAAGATAAATCGATTTTACTGTGGACTAAAGCCATGATATCTAAGATTTTTAGCCACTAATGAGTTCAAAAGTTATGAAAAACTTGTTTGATGTGTGGAGAGGGTGGAAATGGAGTTTGCTGATGATCAAGTGTTCTTTGAAAAACAATAGAATAAGAGGTCCAGTTGGCAAGAAAAGGGGAAGAATTCATCAAAGAAGCCTAGAGGTAAGAAAACTAAATATCCATTTTGTGAGAAGTGTGGTAAAAAGCATCTTGGAGAATGTTTATCAAAGACTGGAAAGTGCTTCCGGTGTGGTAAGTCTGGTAATATTGCTCGTAACTGTAAGGAAGATGAACAAGCAGGCAATGAAAAACCATTGTTAAGATGTTTTAAGTGTAACGAAATGGGTCATTATGAAAATGAGTGTCCAACAAAGAACCCAACTGAGGGAAATCAGTCGGACTACAAGAAAAAATTGGTGGTGAAGTCCTTCACAACTACTTCAACAGATATTGGGCCATCGAATGAAGTAGTACCAGGTACACTGTTTGTTTGTTCAGATTATGCCAATGTGTAGTTTGATTCGTGGTTTATAGAATCTTTCTTTTTTGAGATGTTTTCTAGTAAATTGGGAATTACACCTCAAGATATGAATACAGAACTTACATTAAAAACACCAAGAAAAAATTTTGAGACAAAAATAAAACATAAGAACATTCATGTCCTTGTGTGCGGAAAGAATCTACCAACAAACCTTATTGTTTTACCTCTAGTAGAGTTTTATGTTATTTTGGGCATGGATTGGATTTCTGTTTATCATGATAAGATTGTCTGCAGAGATAAAGAGGTTTCTTTTTAGAAATATTTTCAGTTTGTGTACGAGAATGAATCCTTTTTTTGATAACATATCAGGAAGCTGAAAAACTAGTAAAAAATGGAAATGAATGTTACCTTGCACATATTGTTGAAAATAAAGGAAATATTCAGATTAATGATGTGATAGTGGTAAATGAGTACCTTGATGTTTTTCCTGATGAGTTTCCTAGAATTATACCCGATCAAGAAGTTGAATTTACTATTGACTTAGTTCCTGATGATAAGCCAATTTCAAAACCCCATTATCGAATGGATCAAATTGAACTTTTAGAGTTAAAGAAGCAATTGAAGGAGTTATTAGATAATGGTTTTATTCGACCCAGCACATCACCATGGGGTGCTCCTATATTGTTTGTTAAAAAGAAAGATGGTTCAATGAGATTTTGAATTGATTATAGAGCATTGAATAACAAAACTGTTAAGAATAACTACCCTTTTCCTCATATCGATGATTTGTTTGATCAGAACCAGGGAGCTCAGTATTTTTCGAAGATTGACATGAGGTCAGGGTACCATCAGTTGAAAGTAAAAGAATTAGGAATTTCAAAGTCCGCGTTTCATACTAGATATGGCCATTATGATTTTTTAGTTATGCCTTTTGGGTTAACTAATACACCTGATGTATTCATGGATCTTATAAATAGAATTTTCCATGAGTTCTTGGATAAGTTTGTGGTTGTGTTTATTGATGATATTTTGGTTTATTCTAAAATTAAGGAGGAACATTAAAGTCATTTAAGAGTTTTCTTGAAAACATTCAAAGAAAAGAAAATTTATAGGAAATTCACCAAGTGTGAGTTTTGGTTACAACAAATTTCATTCCTTGGTCACATGGTTTCAAAAAATGGCATAACTGTTGATCCTGCTAAAACAAAGGTTATTGAAGAATTTCCAAGAATTGCCACGTTATTACCGAAGGTTTGTTGAAAATTTTCCATGGTTATCCAGTCCAATGACTAAGTTAAATAGAAAAGGTGTTCAGTTCATCTGGACAAAAGAATGTGATGAATGTTTTTAGGAATTGAAATGAAGATTGGTGAATGCTCCAGTTCTGGCACTACCTTCCAGAAATGGTGAGTTTGTTATCTACAGTGATCCTTCGTTGAAAGGACTGGGTTATTTCCTAATGAATAATGATCTGGTAATTGCTTACGCTTCACGTCAGTTGAAACCTCATGAGTTAAATTACCCTACACATGATTTGGAATTAGCTACTTTTGTTTTTTGCTTTAATATTTTGGAGGCATCATTTGTATGGAGTAAAATGTGAAATATCTACTGATCAAAAAAGATTAAAGTATATATTCACTCAAAAAGAATTGAACATGAGACATAGAAGATGGATAAAATTAATCAAGGATTATGATTGCATGATCCATTACCATCCAAAAAAAGAAAAATAAAGTGGCTGATGCTTCGAGTCGAAAAAGTAAGGTCTCATTAGCCATGCTACATTTGGAACAAGATCCTTCAGTTTTTGATTTGATGAAATTTGGAATAGAAGTTGTTGGTTCAAGAAAATTTTTCTATTTTGTTTCAGGTGTCAGTGAGATCATCTCTATCAGACAAAATAAAGAAAGCGTAGAAGGAAGAAATTGAGTTGCAGAAAAAGGTAGAGTTGGTTAAGAAGGGTAAGTTTCCTGAATTTAACATTAATAATGATTGTGTTTTGAATTTTAGAAAGAGATTATGTGTGCCTTGTGATTCACATTTGAAGAATTAGTTGTTATGTGAAGCTCATAGTTCTCCGTTTTCAGTTCATCCTAGAAGTACTAAGATGTACAGAGATCTTCAGGAGTATTACTGGTGGGATGGAATGAAAAGCGATATTGCTGATTTTACTGTGAAGTGTTTGACTTGTCAGTTGGTTAAAGAAGAGTGACAGTTACTGAAACGAATGCTTTAGATTTTACCAGCGCCAGAATGGAAATGGGAAAATATATCCATATACTTTGTTGTGGGATTACCAAAGACATCTCGAGGTAATAATGCAATCTGGGTTGTAGTTGACTGATTGACTAAATCTACTCATTTCCTTCTTATTAGAGATACTTTGTCTCTAGATCAACTTGCTCGGTTCTATGTTAAAGAGATATCCAGGTTGCATAGTGTTCCCCTCTCCATTGTATCTGATCATGATCCTAGGTTTACTTATAACTTTTGGAGAGGCCTTCATAAGTCATTGGGTATTGAATTAGATTTTTGTAAAACTTTTCACCCTCAATCAAATGGGCAATCAGAACGAGAAATTCAGACATTAGAGGATATGTTACGTGCTTCCTCGATGGATTATCAGGGAAGTTGGGACCAATATCTTTCTTTGGTTGAATTTTTTTATAATAGCATTTTTCATTCCAGTATACAAATGGCTCTATTTGAGTCATTATATGGAAAGCGTTGTCAAAATCCGGATTTTTGGGATGAAGTAGGTGAAAGGAAGCTGATCAGACTAGAATTAGTAGAAGAGATGGCAGAGAAAGTTCAGTTCATTCAGAAGCACATGAGAATAGCTTAGAGCAGACAGAAAAGTTATGCAGATCACGAGAGGAAGGATCACTTTTTTTAGGTAGATGATCATGTCTTTCTCAAAGTTTATCCATGGTAAAGTGTTATGCATTTTGGTAAGAAGGGAAAGATGAGTCTAAGGTTCATTGGACCTTGTGAAATTCTAGAGAAAGTTGGATCAGTTGTGTACATAGTGGCTTCACCTCCAAGTTTATCCCAGGTACACAATGTTTTTCATGTTTCGATGTTGAGAAAGTATATGCCAGATCCATCTCATGTTTTGAGCCTAGAGATAGTTCAATTGGAAGAGAATCTCTCTTATGTAGAACAACCGGTCCAGATTCTTGACCATAGAGATCAAGTGTTGCGGAATAAGGTAATTCACCAGGTAAAGGATTTGTGGAAAAACCATATGGTTGAAGAGGCAACATGGGAATCTGAAAATGCTATGAGGGATAAATTCCCCCATTAATTTGATAAGTGAATAAAATTGCTAGGGCGCAATTTCTAAAATGGGTGAAGAATGTAACATCCCAGGTAAATAAAGAATAATTCATATTTCATATTTATTAATATTTTTGAATTAAATATTAATTTTACTTTAAAGGGGTTTCTATGTTCGATAGCATACCCGATACGCAACAACGAGTTTCTTTAAAATCTTACATTGCACACTAATAATATAATAATATTATTTCAAATGGTAGTTAACTTTTAGCCGTTGTATTGGAGGGAATGAATGAAACTAACTAAAATATGATTCTACATGATTGTTAAATGTATTTACATTATCTAATAAAATGTTAGAGGCTTAAAATGTGAATAAATCTAATTTTAAGCATAATTTACATTAAATGGCCGATTTATCGCCTTTTGATAGATAACCCTATTAAAATCTAATTTTTGTTACTTTAATAAATTATATATGACGAAATAAAATCCTTCTTTAGAATGGGGCCATCAAAATTTACTTTGTGTAATTTTTTGGAATTTTTCCGATAAAGTTCATTTTTAATGAATAGTGAAAAATATTGTATTTTAATTCAAAAGTACCTTTTAATCGGATTTATTTATATGGGTAGATTATCTTTTTAATTGGTTTTAAAGTGAAATTAAAATTTATTTTTACCATTTAATCCAATGTTTGTCATTGGAATGAATTTCACTTTGAAATTGGACATAAACAAGTATCAATCTTTTGATAGTTATTATTTCTTAAAAACACGCTATTTGTTTTGATAACGAGAATTAATTTTAAAATTAATTAATTCCACTTATATTTTTTGAATTTGGAATATCAATTATATATTTACCTTAATTTTTGGTATTTTTCTGAAAAACTTCAATTTTTGAGGAATAATGAAACCATTTAGTGGTATTTAAAAAAGCTGACTTTTTCATTTAAATGAAATTTTACCACTTCTGTGAATTGAATTTCAAAAATACAACATACATGGTTGTTATCAAGAAGTAAAATGTGGTTCATTTAGATGAAAATATTTTTTTTGTGAATAGTAACTTTTGAGTTTTATTTACTGCGTTTAAAGGCAAATAGGGAAATTCAAGGTAAAAGGAATATTATAATAATTCCAAATTACCTTAACACTTGTCCAAACATTATTTGTTGAGTCATTAATGGCCATGGGCATCTTTGGGTTGATTTTGGGACCCCATTGAGCCACTTGGGAGTGAAAATGACAATTTAGATTAATTAATTTAATGTGAAGACAAAATTGACATTAACAAAAATCGTTTAGTAATTCATTTTTATATGGTGTTATTTAAGTCCTATTTTCGACTAAAAATATTATTTGGAAAGATTAAAAGATTTACTACATCATGGTATTTGTTTTATAATTTTTATACATCAAATATATAAAATTATTTATGACCCAATAATGATGAAATATTTACCTCATTAATAAATCATTTAAATAAATATGATTATAAGGATTAAATTATTTTCCAAAACATGTACAATTCTGATTGGATGATTTTATTTCATACATGAGTCATCTTATCTTCTAACTTAATGATTTATGGACCATTAGAAACCGAATATAATTATATTATAAAATAATATTTTCACACTTTCCTAAAGAGCCGCTCCTGTCCCTTATAAAAGGTGACCACTTCTATCCAATTCCTTACACCTCTCAAGCCATTTGGATCATCCAAACTCTGAACAATTACACTCCCTACATCCCTATCCTCCTCCTAGAAGCCTTACATTAGGAAGAAGGTATTTCGAGAAGTCCTTTGGTTCAAACCAAAGGGAGTTACCCAAATTAAAGGTAACAATTTCTCTTAAATTGGTTTCTTTTATTTTACTTCTACAACCCCTAAAATCTTTTTAATTCCTTTCTTTTTTAACAAAAGCAGTATCCTCAATATACTAGGATGTTTTTATTAGAATTATTTGAACTACAATTACACAAAACTCCATATAATGGATGAATAACATAATGTTTCTGTGGATGGAAAACTAACGCCTCACGAAACGATGATTGTTCAATTACATCTTACTACCTCTCATGGTGGCCATTATGACAGAACCATATTTATATATGATATATGTTATGTTTATTATTTCCTTATGCTTCTGCAATTTTCAATTATATCAAGCCTTTATGGTTTCCATAGTGGGTAAATACGATAATCCCATTTGAGGAAGTGCGGACTACCGCCCCCTTAAAGTGATGTGACTCGTTAATGTCTTATGTGGGATGTATAAAGGATATAGTTAATGAAATTATATATTATATTATAATGGAATTATAATATAACTATGTATAATTATGTTTTAATTCCATTAAAATAAGAAATAGAAATGAAAGTAGCGTTCATGTGTAAGTACGACTTACCGTCTCCATGAATGGTGCATTTCATTTCTTACCTCCAAATGTCATGTACTATTATAAATACATGTATATACTGAATATATATGAAATATATGATATTTAAATCTTGAATATCATTCTGTATATAATGGAATATTTACCACATGGACAACTTGTAAATATAAGGTGTTCATTTTTGACTCAAGTTCCAAATATCAACAAAATGAACGTTATTAACTTAAATGATTACATAATGTTTATAACATGGAAATAAGCTATATAAAAGGAATAATAAACTTGAAAAAGGTTCTTAATAAAGTAGAAATTAACTTTAGTTTACTATTCAGGAGATTAAAGAACAATCGTGTCAAGTCGGACGTGAGGTAAGAGACTTCATCTCAATCTCCTTTCATTGAGGCATATTTTTTTTAATACACGACCTTCTTTTATATACTGTATTACACCATTGAATTTTCAAAGGGAATCTTTTTCTACAAAGCGTTTTACTAAATGAAAAAAAAGAATGTTTCTTTTAACGTAAGTGAGGATAATGACCTTTCCGACGCCGTGAGTATTATTTGATCTTGGCTTTCTCAATGAGCCATAATGTTTTTTAAAAGAAAATAAATACCATATACTCTTTTACGTATTTTTGGTATTGAAAATGGTTTTGAAAATGGATTTTCTATGTCAATATATTTAAGTGATATATTGTTATTGAAATGTAGAAATGTTTTCTTTCCTTTATATTTGTTTCATGTATTATGATTTTATAATGGTACTTGGACATTTGACAGGTGGTTACGTGATAAACCAAATGACGGGTGGTGCCGTGAATACCAGGACGGGTGGTTATGTTATAACCTCCAATGAATTGGGTATAGAAGTTGGCCAAATGGCTATTCCATTTAGTGATATATGTGGAAGTCGACCGTATGGTTATTCCATTTAAGTATATTTATGTCCTAAGTTACCTTTATATGTTATGTGTTCTTTATATGGGTTTTATGGTAATCTTTTGATTACAAAAGGGTAAGTAATGATCTTTTATTTAGTGAAGAGTATTTAATACTTCATAAAGGTGAAAAGTATTACTTATGTTAAAGTATTCATGGTTTACTTGTCGTTTTGAAAAACTAACTGTTTTCTTTCTTTGTATATCCCTTACTGAGATTTTTATGCTCATCCCATGTTTTTGAAATGTTTTTTTACAGGAAATAATTTGGAATAGGTTCAAGGATGGGATCAAGGAAAATTCATGCTATCTTAAACATGGAACTATACATGACTCTTTTTTTTCGAGAGTTTTTATTTTTGTGAAAAAAATGGAAACTCTGTAGAAGTGTCTACTTTGTAATATTTTGAAATGTAATAGTTATGGCATAACTCTCTAAAACTCTAGACCTGAAAATATCCTCAACGTGAATTATACATTTAATTCTATATTATGTAAGGTTTAAGGCCGGGTCCTTATAATTAAACTTTAATTCTTCTTAGATTCACCATTCCTAATTCTAGTTCTATAACTTATATTAAAACCGTGAAAAATTAAATGATCTTTCTTTTATCTTATTTTTAAAAAATTCATATTTAAATGGTTCTAACATGGATAGAAAATAATGTTCTTTTATGGAACATGTTTTTTAGAAAATTCTAAAAAAACATCAACACCTTCCTCACATTAATCACTTATTTGATGTGTAGTAATCCTAAATTGAATCATTATTTTCAAAAAAAAATTATGGATTTAAATTAAGTTACTATATCTTGAAATTTAATTTAAATTTACTTTGTTAAATAATAATTAAATAATACAATAATACTTTTCACAAATAAATAAATGAATACATATTTCTTTTTAAAAAGTATAACATTAACATATTTAATTATCATTATTTGATGAAGAAAATGTATTTTTCAATCAACATGATCATATAAATATATATTATTGGTAATCAATATTAAAACCTCATAATACAATATTAATTCAAATCATACATTTATTATATAGAAAAAAACATATGAACATAATAATCAGTAAGTTAATATTATTTATAACACTAATTCATCAAATAATCATTTAATCAAACCATAATCTAAAAAAATCATACAAAAATTTATAAAACCTCATATGATTGAATAATAATAAAATAAATAAATAGAGTATAGATGACAAATATTAGTGAAATAATAGAATATTGAAGAAGAAAATCACAAAAAAAATTCTCGACATTAAATATACATTGATTTATAAAACATAAAAAAAATTAAACACAAATAAAAAATATATACTGGAAGAGGGATGAATGAGATGTAAATGAAAATGTAAATATGGCGTGGATAAAGAAAAAATAGACATTTCATGATAGTTGAAGGTGGACATTTTTTGTAATGACAAATTAAATAGATTGTAGGCCACCCCATCTATGAATAAAGGGTCAGAGTCCCCGTAAGAGGGAGATCTGATGAATTTTCTAAGAAATATTGAACCCAAAATGAGTCGACCTAATGAGTTATTAAAATTATTAAGGTTTATTTCATATTTTATTTAATAAATGAGATGAGAATTGAATTTGTTACTTATTTTATTTAATATTTGATTTTATAAATCATATTTTCAATGTTGGTTATCTAATTACTGACATTGAAAAGAAGCACAATGTGTTTTTCATGCCGGTTATTAAATAACCTATAGGAAAAAATTATCACATCAATTATTTATGATCGATGTAAAAAAAATCTTGATAAATTTATTTTATACTCGTGTGGACATGATATTGAACTACATCATGTGATATATTTCAACATAAATCTCTATCCTATTGTAATACCTTTATCTAAGGACTATTAATTAATTCAATTAATTTTTATTATTAGATAGATGCTATTATGTAGTGTTTTTATATATTGAGCATATATTTATCCTAGAATAATATTATGGGGTTAAATCATTTTGTTTCCCAATATGATTGGCAATACCTTGAAGGTTTATATTGATTAAATTTTTTTAATCATGGCGGTGGTGAATACTGATTTTATTTCACTAAATATGATGTGATGGATAATTCTTTAAATAATATTTTTTAACTTAATATCATCAAATTATGATCGGGGAAGAGACTATTGCGAAGGAATTTTTACTATGTTCTATGTTCACATTGAGTATGTGGTTATGAAATTTATTTTAATGGGTGTGTTATAAATGTTCATTCTAAGATTAAAGGAGAAATATATTGAATATTTTAGGTTTATATATATATATACTTTTCATGAGCATAAGGTTATTTTTAATTCTCTTTGAGAAATTTTTAGTGGGTTGAGGTATATCTAGTTGATTATATCATATAAAAAGGTGGCATCATCATGTACCTCATAATTATTTATGTGGTGGTTATTAAGGAACATCATATAAATTTTTTAATGTGTATAGTTTTCTTGGATTTATTGGATATTAAAATTATGTTATATGTCAATTTTCACTAATTATTACATCATTATAAGTGTTATTTAAATATGTTCATCCATTTAAATTCTATGATTTATCTTATATTTTAAGAATATAAATTACATTTTTAATGGTGCATTTATATTATAATTTCTTAATGAATAAATTCTATATAAGCTTTATTATTATGATTCAAATTCTATAAGAGTTCATTTTCTGATGTATAATGGTCCAATCATTACCTACAAGTCCAGTAATCATCTACTTCATGATCATTTCATTTCCATCCATTTACTATAATGTATAGATTAATATCTTGCGGACATTAGTTACATGGTGATAAATTTATAAATAATATATTCTAAAATATATTATGATATATCTTTTCATATAAATAAAAAAATAAATTAGAGGATATAGGTTTAGTTCCACAAGGATTATTATTTATATACCACAGCTATTGATGGGAAGGGAAGTATACTAAATTATGATAGAGGATTATGATCTATATACAACATATACTTTAAAAAAAATATAATACATTATTATTTGAGATTAAAGTAATATATAGTGATTTTACACGAGGTAATAAATTTGTAGTGGGTGATATGAATGTTTGATGAATTACATATTAATCTTGAGAAGGTTTCTGGTCATGTTTTTTCAATTAAATTTATATCTCCTAAATATCTGAGAAACATAAATTTTATTATCCATTAGTTGATTTTTATATGAAAGTGTGATGGAAAAAAATTAATAGTGATTCTTTAAAAGGTTGGTCAAAAAATGGATAAAAATAATGATTCTTTTTTTATAAGAAGTTTCTTTTGCAATGAATACATATAGATGAGATATATGTATTAAATTAATCTAAATTATATAAATATTAAAAATTTTGGTTGTGTATTATGCTCTGGGAAAATTATTTTAGTGTCCTTTCTTTAAGTGTTCAATGATTGGGCCTGTGGTTAAACCCTATATATATGAAATTTTAAAACTATAACTTCATATTTTAGTGGAATGAATCAATAATTAAGTGTTTCATAATGGATATACTAGGATAAATTTGATGTATATTTTAATTTAATTTCTTTATATACCCATGTATCAACATTTTATTTGATTATTTATGAATTTACTAATACAGGAAATGCATTTTATACAATTTATAGAGTAGAGTCTAATTAAGAAATAGTGTTGACAATATAGAGAAAAGATATAGTTATAAAAATTTTCTTCATTATATAGTTCATGTTTGTGGTGTTTTTTATATTAAATATATGGAGGGGTTTTTAAAGGACCGTTATAACATAGTTATGCCCCAAAATTTCATTTTACTCTAAACATAATGACCAATATAAGAATTTTATTTTAAATTGACTGAATATGCAATGGGTGTGCTTACTCGATTATGATGTGTTATTAAAAAATATATTCATATGATGTAAATCCCTTTAAAAATAAGAAATAAAAAAAATAAAAAAATGGTATAAAATTGTAAAAGGTGTTTTATGGGTGGTTTTACATTCCATGTTGTGTTGGTTGAAAATTAGAGGGTGGACTATTCATTGATTAAACTTGATTCATAACACCATAAAACATGTATATTGGATTAAAAAATGAATGAGGATAGTGTAGAGTAAGTATAATACTTATACTAACCAATTTTATGATGCTTCTATTATTATGGTCATGAACCCCATGGGTATTAGTGTTTCCCTATGTCGTGGTTTTTACAATGTTGGTTGAGGTATAATGTTTTACAGGATCCTAACACAGCTATTTGAGTTTCTTATCTTTGTTGTTATAGAAACATATTGGTTGTATTTCTCTTTAAAAATATAGTCGTTACAGGAGATTTTATATGTGTTTAGATTCTAAATACATGTGTATGATCTATCTCATATAGTGTAGTTGGGTGATATATATTTATAGGAGGATAAAATATTCATAAAACTTAAAATAGAGATCCATGTCCATGATGAGTATATTATAGAGGTGTTAACAATTATTTTAGTGTGTTTTATTTAATTTAATGTTCAAACAAAAGATATAAAATTGGAAATATTAGATGAGTGTGTATTACCCTGATCAATTTTATCCATTTCATAGGTCTCATACCTATATTTTTTGTGTAATTTTATGGATGTATTTGCAAGACAATAATGTAAGAAATAATTTCGTTCTTTCAATTTAGTTTTGGTTACTATTTTCCGGATAGTATAGACACATAGAATTAAATGGATGTATATAAAACCCCCATATTATAAAACTACACGATAATTAAAATACAAAAAAATAATAATATAAAAATTATTAACTTTACTTTTAAAGAGGTTTGTAATATTTGGACCAAAATTGAATTATCAAAACTAATTTCCCTTAACTGTAAAAAGATAATTATAATCACAAAATGTCTTGGTAGGATACTCTTATTATCTATGTTATACCAGTCTTACTAATTTACAAGGATGGAAGTAGGGATAAGGAAACACCAAAAAATTTTAGATAAGTATAATTAGAGAACCAATTTTTATTTTTAATTAGTTAAAAAATTCTTTATGGTGGAGAGGATTATTTTACCAATAAAATTAAAATATTAGTGTTTGTAAAACTCCATGAACACTTTCATGATTTACCTTAAATAGGAATAAAAATTTAACTTATACAAGTAAATTATCTTGTATTGTAAGAAAAATAATTTCATTTATATAAAAATTGATACTTTAGAGTGGGGTGCCATTTTTAGATTTCATGAGACTATTGGATTATTTTATCTTTTTAATGAGTTTTCTGTTTTATGGAATATGGTTATAATATATGGATTAATACCATAATGACTTATGTTCTTTTCTCAATACTATATCCTAATACAAACATATTATTTTAGTTACATTTATACTTTAAATTAATAAGAATATCAAAAAATATTTAATGACCTTGGTGATATTAATTTACATAACTTTTCATGTGAATTAAACATTTATCATATAACTCATAATATTAATTTATCCATTTATAAATAAATTCTATTAAATATTTCTTATTTTATTCAGGGGTATTTTATTTTTGATTACTTATAAATTATTTTATTTAAAAGAGGATTATATAGGGATAAATAAGATCTAATTTATAATTATTTAGTTTTGTAACCATATATAAAATCTACCATTTTGACTAATTTAAAATCACAAAGTAAAATTATATATTTAAAAATTACACAATAGAATCAATTTTAAGATTAGTTATTGACAGTAAATTTTATTTCCCATTCTACCTATAATAAATTTTGAATTTACTATTGAATACGAGAGATTAAAATTTCAATTTGACTTAACTAACCCCTTATATAGAAATTAAAATTAAGAGTAACACCCAAATATTATTTAAAATAGGAAAATATTTTCACTCAAAATGTTTTATTTAACCCATGAAGGTTCCTCAGTTAGGTCTACTACTAAAAAAATGTTTTATTGGAAAACATTTCTATACTAGGAGTACAATGTAGGGACAATATAAGTTATTTATGGATTAGAAGAACGTGGTATATATGAACCTATAGTGGAAAGTGGACCGTGTAAATCAACAATGGATGTAGGTAATCAATATTATTTCTATTTAGGATCATTGATTGTTTATTGATTATTCCTTAGGTAGGCATGTATGTATTTTAGTTTACTTTTTATTTTCTTGGGATCAATCATTATATTTTGTCTTCTAGTACATGAAATTGTTTTTGTTTATTATAAAACTATGGTTCACATAGAGAATATTGAGGGTATGATATATGTATTTCCATATAAGGTAAAACTCTCTCTTTTTATGATTGCTTTTTTCTAAAAGTCTTCTATATTTCATAGTTATATTATCCTATTCACACTAAAAATGAGAAAATCATCTTTTTTAAAATAAAATTACTAATGAAAAAATATAACTATATTCTCAAGGATTAGTAAAACTCAACAATTATAAAAATAAATATTACAACAAAAAATTAGTAATCCAAAGAGTATAGTCTCCTAGAAATACCACAACCGAAAACAATTATATCAGGAGAAAATAATACATTTCAATAACGAATGTTAATTTGTAAATGAAATTTAAACAACCTAGAGGGAAAATTTATTTAATGAAAAATAAAGGAAATAAATGTTATTTATACGAAGTATAATTAATATATGGTCGATAGAATAGTAAATGACTATTATAACATGGACATTTTGAGAAATAAAATGACTAAAATTCATTATCAACTATGAATAGAATAATTAAATATAAATATTAGAATACTTGAATGGTAATTCTAAAATTATGTAACTTAATCTGTGTATAATTATAAATTTTAATAATACATTTTTCATTTATTTAGTAAACTATCAATATTTATGTCAAAAATGAAAACATTTGAATTTAAATTTTTTAAAATATAATTTAAAATTTTTAATTATCAAATAGAAATACACATATTGGGATTTTCTTCGAAAAAAATATTTTTTTTGTGGTAGTGAAAAAAATAGTTTTAATACATTCCATAATTTTTATGATATCATTATGATGTGAAAATGATTTATTAATTTACAAAAAATTAGTTCTTATTTATAATGTATATAATTAGTAGAGTAATATAATTAAATATTTTAAAACTATTTTTCAAACATATAAATTAAATTTTAATGCATAATTTATATTTTATTCTAATAGAATATATTTTATATTAATTAAATTGATTTTTTTTTCAAATATTCTATTCTGTTTTTGGTCTATATAAATGTCAAAAAGATTATACATTTTAATTAAACCCCATTAAAATTCATACGAATCAACTCTTCCCCTTGTCTTATTCCTTAATAATTATTAATCAATATTTTATTTCAAATCCTTCCCCCTTGGCTATAGAAACACCCCTCTCTACCCCGTTTTACTCACTTCCAAAATTTCTTCAATTTACAAATATATACCAAATAACATTTCAAAACTATCCTATCTATATTCCTAAGTCCGTTAACTAATCAAAATATCCCTAAAAAATCATTAGACATAATCTAAAGTAGGTGACTCAAAGGGTAATGTAAGGGTTTTAAAACACATGTCTTTTAATTTCAATAATAATATCATAATTTTTCATAACAAAAATTATCCTCATAGTAACATTAATATGATATTAGAATTATATTATAATATTTTTATCTAATTAATATTTTTATTGGTTTTTTATTACTTTTTAAACTCTCTTAAAAACATCATTCACTCGTGGTAGTTTTACACAATGAAAATTAACGATGATGTTTTATTTTAATTTATTCCCATCATTAATACATTTATAATGATAATAATATAAATATATCATATTAACAATAAAATTAAATAGTTATTAAGATTCTATAATTATAAAATAGGAATTATATTAACTATAATAAATACATTTTCTTAATGTTTATTTAAGTGACAAAAATAGGATTAACAAATAAGATTTTATGATTAGTAAATATATATTAAATTATTTTACTCTATCACCTCTATAATAACATGAATAGTATACTATCAAATCTCAATAGATTATAAATCCTATGGAATGTGAGAATAGATCATTACCACTAGATAAACGAAGAATTGTAAATCGTACAACCTCAAAATTATCAATGTGAACAATATTAATTTACTAAATTAATAAAAAGGATAAAAAATGAATTATAATTGATAAAAAAATATTAAATTGTTTGGAATGAATAAATGAATGAATTTAAATTAAAAATTCTATATGTTACTATCATATAATGTGGTTTCACCCAAGAATTAATTCCTCTATATATAAAATTCAATTCTCATTTAATGATTATTAAAAATATTTACAATTCATCTTTTATATTTCATTTATTTGAGTTACATGAATAGTTTTAATGGGAATCATAATTTTTTTACTAATAATGTTAAAAATATAACATCTTACCTAACATAATTTCATATTGATAAAATAACTTCAATAATGAATATGAAAGGAAATATCTCTTATGAGATAATATTTGGGTAATTTTATAACATTTTTGGATTGGTTTCAAGTGGTGATGGGTGTTTATTAAAATAAAAAATATTTTTTTTTGAACTACTGAACCTCTATATATTCATATTTTAGATGAATGATGCGGATGAGAGGAATTATTTGAGAACTCTTGTACATTGTATGCCATCATAGATATTAATATCATAAGATAACATAACTTCTCAATTTACAAGGTATGGTTTTGTGACTTTGTGGTGATTTTTTTATTAATTATATGCTTCCAAAACCTCTCTCATCAAAATAATTTTCTAGATCAAATAATATCATTATGAAATTTATGTATGTTATACTTGTAATCAAAACAAGAACATAATAATTAAGTTTTTTGAAACCCAGTTAATAGAATTTGGGGGAAACCAAGATAGAATTATTAATCTTTAAATTTCATATCTATATTTGGAAGGCACAAAATATAAATTCAAAAATAATTGTTTAAATATTTTAATATATATTTTTCATAAAATCCAACAACATATTTTTTTAAAAACGTGATTGTAATATTAGAGATTTAATTGAGAGATAATTTTGGGATCATTTTGATAATATATAATTTTTCATTAATATATAATGAATTATAACACAATACATTCAAATTTATATAAATATTATTGAAAATAATGCAATGAGATTAAATTTTAATTAATAAAATTAATTGTTTTTAAGATTATCTTAAAGGGTAATTTTTAAGGTTTCTCCAATATCTCTAGAATTAGACGACCATAATGAATGATTAAATATGTAATTTTTATATTTCAATGATCCTTATGAGGAGATGAAGTTCTGGGGAAGATTTTTAAATGAACATAGAATTTTATATCTCTATAATGTGTTACAACCTGAAATTTTGTAAATGAAATTCCTATTTTAAATGATATAATACCTTATTAATAAATGAAATTATAGAAAATTGTGAACTAATTTACTTATTTTATACAATTATATATTATTTACAATCAGATTCAAATTACTATTATGAATCATAAACATTGAAAATATTGTTGTAATACAATGATCATATGAATAATATATATATATAAGGTTATAAACAATCCATTTTACATAGAAAATAGAAGCTATTGAATTTTCTAAAAGGATCGTATGATATAAATCCCATTTGTTAGAGCTTCCATGGGAGGAACCATTACTAGGTTTTTCTCATGACCAATACCATGCTAAGATTTAACAAATATAGCATGAGAGAAACCATTTATGAGAGAAGTTTAAGATGATCAAAATCAAGGACCAAACCATGTTTGTTGGACCACCCCAAGAAAATCCCACCATCACACACCTTACAGAAAGGGAATTAACATGTGTAATAATGATCTATATATCTACACCATAATATTAATATTTTTAATATTTTTTTACTAAAATAATAATAATTATTATATTTTTCTAATTTATAATGATTAAATAATAATTTTGATATAAATCTGGTTTTGAATTTATGAAACAGAAATTTTATTTTTGGAAATAGATAGTTTTAATCAGGATATACCTTTTAAGAATTAAATAATTAATGTAAATAAATGAAATTTTAATAGAATATTATTATAAAATTTTATTCTAATTTTATAATGTCAATTAGAATATTTATAAGGGTTAGAAAAATGTTATTGTAAAAAAAACTATTTATTTTTCAATAAATGGGTATTTTATATTTATAAGTGAAAATTCTTGTACATTGATAATTATTTTGATAATTTAAATATTATTTTTGATATCATGATGTATAAATTATCCAATGGTGATTTTTTCATAATTTTTTATCGCCATGATTATTTTTGGTTAAAAATAAAATATGTTATAAATATAAAGTACATATTATGACATTGTAATGACCCAAAAAGTGATGTAATATATGCCATAAAATGAATCCATGATGAAATATATATTTCTCATTTAAATTATTTTTTTATTTTTTTCTTTTAAATTTATAAATCCTTAATGTATCCTCAAAAAACTATATTATATTTTATGGATTTAAAATCAATTATTAATAAACATGACTTACTTCCACATTAGTTATGGTGTTATTTTAAGTTTAGTTCACAAAATAATAAAATAATAAAATATAATCATATTTTTTATAAACCAAGGGATAGTTTTTGGTTTGGATTAATTTATCATATAGACCCCTAAACATATTTTTAGAAACTAATAAAGAATTATCATCAAATTTTTTATAGAAACACACCTAAACTCCCATTTATCCTCCCTAAGAACTCAAAATATCTGGGTGTTACTATACCATTACCTCTTTGGGTACATATAAAGGTTCCTCAAATCTATTAATAATATCCTCCAAATAATTAAGAAGAACCATCTCTAGGTAAGAGATCCACTCTCTCTCTTCTTTATTTAGGAAAGTTATTTATATTATGATTTCTGATTCCTAGTTATTCATGTTGAAATATATACTTTCACATGTCTCTTACTCTCCTTATTATTTAAAAGTGATTTAATACCCCATTTACTGTTATATAACCCTCCATGAATATTTATTTACCCCAATTGTGCTTCCAAAATTAGACATTGTTTTTTCATTCCCAATCATTTGTGTAGTGACTACCCTTACACAACTCCACTCAGTGGTATTCACCAATTTGTTCCTATCCTTAATTTATTAGAAAAATACATGAATGTAAACCAAATCCTAAATCGTGGGATTAAATATTATTGAATATGATCCCATGGTGAATGATTTATTTAGAACACTTGTTCATGTAAATGATATGAATATGACCGGGACCAAGATTATATAGCCCTCCGATGCATTTGGTAATGTTTTTATCTCATGAGATTTCAATTATGGTGTACATGAGATTATCCAAATCACACTATCTAATGATGTCTTAAAAATTTTCCTTGACTTATTCTTATGATGTGATGTTTTATGTAGTATCTATATTTTTATATTTCATTTCTGTAATCATATTACATCATGAATTGATTATAATGTTTAATATTATCATCCCATATATGAAATCTTCATATTAATACTAACTAACATATATTACATCTATAATGTTATTCTTTTATTATTAACTTACTATGACTTACAACTCACCCCTTTCTTATATACATCCCCAGGTTATCCCTTGCAGTTTTATAAGAGCAATGGAATATAAGAAAATGCTATGGTTGTTTAGTACATGTGTTTGTTTTTTAGTTGCAATTTGTTATGATATGTACCTAATTAACCAAATACACTTTTGTTCGTGATCTTATAAGGTTGTATTAAGTATTTACTTATGTAATAAATAAAGACATAAAGTATAATAAAGATATGGGTTTTCATAGTTGGTATCCTAAAAAAGGCGACTTAATTTTGGGGATTAGGATTAGAAAACATTAGTGAAAGCCTTATGATTAGGACTAATAATATGAAAAAATCACTAATTTTTTGTAAAATAAATATTTAGTGAATTAAATGAATAAACAACTCTATTTGGGTACTATAAGTGGAAGGGATCTATCATATTTGGAACTAGGATTAACAACCCTGAAATAGAAACATTGATTTGGACTCAATCATCTCCCGGTGTAAGAAAACAAGACTTGATGCACACCTGGTTTGTCACTCAGGAGGGATATGATTTGGTAAATTATCATTCTCAATAGGAACCATTATGAATGGAAAAAATATTCCCTTAATATTTTATTTTTTGAAGTAGATAATAGCTATCATAGTTTAAAACCTATAAATTTCAAGGGTAAATAATATATGTCATTGTTGTTTTATACCTATAATCTTCATGTATTTCCATTTATATGTTTAATAGTTTCAAAATAGTCATCCCCAATTTCTACTTTATTTTTTAGTTAGTAGTTGGAAACACGATACATCAAAAAATAGCCTTTATGATGGGAAATGTGATAACGATTATTGGCGCCAAAAGTTGGGAAGAATAAGAACAAGAGGGAAGTTGCTTGGGTTGCCTTGCGAAGACCTTTAGTGGAGCCCCATGGCCTCGCGCCCACCACGGAGCAAGGAGGTGGGACACCCTGTGAACCCCGTTGACATTCGTGATCCTGCCGCGGATCAAGGAGGCAGGACACCCCACAAACCCGTTTGATGTTCGTGAGAGCACCATGGAGTAAGGAGGTGGGATCCTCCACGAGCCGAGTTGACATTCACAAACCCGTCGTGAAGAAAACTCTATATTCATGCCGAGCGAGCTCGGCTTTGCGGTGCCTCTTGAAAATAAATATAGGTCTCCCCTTGAGCCCAAAGGATGGATCACCCAACCTTTCACCTTTTGATCTCTCAAATTGCGAATCACTTCTTACTCTGTGAACCATGAGCTTCTCAAGGTACTTTTGCATTGCAATGTTCCTCCCACTTTGCTTTAATTCAACCCCTCTTCCGAGGGGGATACCTCTCGCGAAGCCCATGAGCCTTCATGAAGGAAGGGGATCCCCACAGGGACTCGGGTCTTCGCAAAGCATTTATGCTTCACAAAACACCCTCCATGAACACATGACCCACATGCTAAGGCAGGGTCCCTTTCCTTTGCGAACCACATTGCTTCACGACACCTTGCTTCACGAGGCATTGCTTTGCGAATACCTTCCGACATCAAGCAGCTCTTATTATATGAACCTGTGCCTTATGCCTAGGCTGGACCACTTCGCTTCGCGAAGCGTACCCCTTCATAAAGCCCCTCCACTACATGGATAACCAGAGCTCTACAAGGCTCCTACCTATGAACTTCTTTTCCCTGCAACTCCTTTTCCCGTGCAACCCTTCAGGTTTGCATGAAGTAACTTCAAAGTCCCTTGGGAGGTGGTTCACATTGCGTTGCTTCACCTCATGCTTCTTTTCATAGGCAAGCTAATGGCTATTGCTTCTTCGCATAGCCATGATAACATAGAACCCCTAATGGTTCGCTCCATAACACCCCATTTTCACAGTATTCATAATGCCTTCCTTCCCTCAAGGGTGGGCAGGTATCGGTTATGTAAGCCCTAGGGGTGCGGAGCGAACCCGCCTCACCTGAGCTACATGACGTTAAACTACCACGCACCATCATCCTCAACACATGACGTTAAACTGTACCCACACCCCATGTGTCAGACAAGGGGTTCCCTCACCTTGGACATTCTGCATGCCCACTGGTCTCCACGGGAGTGAGATCATTCCTCACTTGAAATGAGATCATTTTTATTGGAGTGGCATCTGTTCGCTAGGAAAGGGAAACCACATTGGTGTAAGCCCCGAGCTTTCCTTGTAGGAGGTTGTATCCCTGATCCTCCTCTCTTCTTGGCTACCAAGTCCCTCTCTTATTGGGCTTTATCACCATCCGGGCCTCCATCCTGGAGTAAGTCCCAATCTCCATCACCTCGGACTGCTAACCAGGCATAAGTCCCTGTTTTCTCTTTGGGCTGCTAACCATGCATAATCCCCCATTCCACTTCCCATAGATGCACCTTCCGCAACATGATTGTTTGGTCTTTATAGCCTCTTGTTTCTCACACTGAGCATGACTCACGTGGGCTTAGTGTAAGCATCGACCATGACATCCTCTCTGGACATATACCCACATGAACTATGAGTTCTTTGATCCTTTCCAAGGTAAGGTATGTAAGAAGCATCCCTATGGTTTAATCCCAACACCCGGTTTCTCTAAGCCCCTTCACGTCAGTTTTTCCAAACCCATCCGAACTATGTGAACTTTGATCCTTGCCAAGAAAAGTATGTAGGAGTCCTCCCTAAGTTCCAAGCCCAACACCCATTGGTCCCGACCATCTTCACATCGGTTTACCAAACCCTAACTGAACTACGAGGTCTTTGATCCTTGCTAAGTAAGGTATGTAAGAAGCATCCCTTAGGTTCAAGCCCAACACCCGGTCGCTCTACCCCCCTTCACGTCGGTTATCCCAAACCTATCAGAACTATGTGGACTTTGATCCTTGCCAAGCAAGGTATGTAGGAAGCCTCCTTGAGGTCAAATCCGAACACCCAGTGGTGCCAGACGTCTTCATGTTTGTTCTCACACCATTCTGAACTACATGGTCTTTGATCCTTTCCAAGGAAAGGTATGTAGGAATCCTCCCATAGGTTCAGTCCCAACACCCATTGGTTCCAACCCCTCTTTACGTCGGTTCCCACCAACCTGAACTACATGGTCTTTGATCCTTTACAAGGCAAGGTATGAAGGAATCCTCCCTAAGGCTCAACCCCATCCAGCGGTAAGCCGCTGTCAGCCCCATCCAGCGGTAATCCATTCTGACCCCATCCAGCGGTAATCCGTTTTTACCCCATCCAGCGGTAAGCCATTGTGACCCCATCCAGCGGAAAGCCATTGCGACCCCATTCGACGATATGTCGTTGTCAGGTGAACTATGGGGACTTTGATTCCCTACCATAGGGATACATAAGAGGTCTCTTCTATACTCAATACCAACATCACCATCATCCTCGAGTAGAATCCATCTCATTATCCACCCACTTATCTTAACCATCCATCATCCATTTTTGGTTCCTACCTGGGCTGCCACATCCTAGCGGGATCATGCCACCCCTTTCCCCATTTACATTAAATACAATCGGGTAGCTATCCATGCGTTAGACCCAACATCAGTGTTCCCCCCAGGGGTTTCACCCACCTGATCCACTCTAATGAGTGTTTTGATCAGTCTGATCCATCTCTGCTAGATGTTAAACTCATGGCATACCCTGTGCTAAACATAGGAAGATAAGGAAAACCTCAGATACCTGCCTATGGCATAAAATTCCCCACGTTCGAAGTGGGATGCCTCTGGTTTCTGCACCCTAGATAAGCCCTATAATAAGGGGAAGAAACCCAGATGTGCCAGTGTTCTAGCATCCAAACATGCTATTGATTTCCAACATGACTAATCCCTCGACCGAAGGTTGCTGCCCTTACTGGACCACTTGGAATGTCCCAATAGAAGCAGTGTAATTAACTGGTTTCCATGACAATATGACACTGGGAAGAGTTTCACGAATAATGTCTTAATCTATAAGGGAGACTCAGATTAGGTGACGATTAATGAGGAGAAATCCATAGAATGAATAACTGACATCCCATCATCCCATTTCGATCAAGGAGTAAATGTCCCTAAACAAGGAATGGATGCCTCCCGCCTTTGGAAAGCGGGACTACATGACAACAAATTACATCACTGCCCTTGAATAGATGGATGCCCGTGCCCCTATGAAAGCGTCAGAAACAGAAATGGTGAACTCAATGTGAATCTTGTCTCCTAAATATGGAGATTAGTAGCGTTCAAGACATCAATAGATTAGTGTGTCACCGGATCTAGATATCTGGCACCTGGTCACACCAAGCAAATAGTGGGCCTGATGTGAAACTCACTAGAAGTTGGGGAAGTAGAACGTTGGGCATCCCAATCTGTGACACTGTCAGCCTAAATAAATCTTACCTGCCATGGAGGATAGAATGTCGCTAGGGAACTACTCTTCAATTCCCTTTTTATTTTAGCACTGATCTGTTAATCTCCTTGCATTCAGGAACTGAGCTACAACACCTGAAACATGATCCCCACCTGCCCACTGACACATGGGTAGGGGAAGTACCAGTGTGGCAGTACCACACAGTTCCGCCTCTTCTGCGACAGTCTCAATGGCCATGACTGCTGGGCGCCTCTGCCCCATCTCTCCCTCAGAGTTCATCCAACGAAGGGTGATCAATGACCTCGTACACCAGTACGAAGAGGAGGTCATTATCCCGACTCAGGATATGGCCTGCCTGGACATGGAGGAGTCTGTGCCTTATCATCAATGCTTCCCCAGAGGGCCGCGCAGGGAGCCACTACTCCCCACTCCAACATATAACCTTTTTGGGAGCCTCTCCCTAGAACATCTCGATGACTCACTTCCCTACGTCGGTGAGGTAGGGGATATCCGGGTCAGCCTAGCCAGGATCCCATTCCAGGGGTTCCCAGCAAGGGCTCCCACTAGGTCGTGTCAGCACCTCCACCCAGTCTTACTGACTGAGGAGAAAGTAAGCCATGTACCTATACCACCGGCTCTGGTCCATCTAACCTGACTCCAGCTTCGGGCACAAGTCTAAGAGGACATCCACCAAGGGGTTTCAATGCCAGTGGCTACTATGGACCGAGACACTGCTGACGTATATGACCAACTCCCTATGTATGCTGAGCAGGGAAATTCATACACATGGCCTATATCGAGGCCCCAACAGCCCCACGGGCAGGCTGGGTCAACTCTCTTGGTCTTCGACATAGGCAATGGCCACCACAGACTAACCCACATCGATTCCACCTAGTACGGAGCTCCTCCCCGTACCGCTACCATAGATAATGTGGGACTTCCCTGCTTCTAGGATTTTCATGGTGGTCTGCCCCGTTCCACTGTCAATCCAAATGAGGGTCCTCCCCTCGATGGTGACTCTCAGTACGAGAGTCTCTCCCATTACCACTACACTGGATATGGAGTCATTCATCCCGCCACAGACCGTTGTTATGGGGACGTTGCACATCCGGTGACTCTCCAGTGTGGGGAACCTCCCCATGTCCTCGTAGCAGCTTGCAAAGGTCCTCCTCGCCCCAGTAATCAGAGGAGTGAGGGATAGCTTCCCTTCACCAGCGCCCAGCACGGAGGTCCTACTCGTGTTCAGCTCGACTAGTATGAGGATCCTCCTCATATTGATTTCACCAGGGGAAACAAGCATGGAGGTCCCCCCATATGATCCTTCCTGTTCTAGTAGAGGTCTTACCCGCTCCAGCACTACCCACGGAGGTCCTCCCCATGTTCCCTTTGATATCTTTCCTAGTTCTCCTCGCACCCCGGTTTACTCAAGCAGAAACCCTCTATGCCCCAACACCAGTATAACCAAAGGTCCTCCTCATGTCAGAAATCTACCCTATCCCGAAGATCCATCCATGGGATGGAAGGTGGGTCATTTCTTTCATAAGAAGAATTTTAGGAAGGTCCGGACAGAGATAAAACTAGTCCGTTTCTCAGACTCCGAAGTAGAATACGACTCAGCACTGGAACCCTCCCCTCACTCCTCCGAGTCAAAGGATGGGACCGGAATGAGGCGCATCATCCTCATACTCCCAGAATGTGAGGTCCACTAGATCCTTGCCTCCCTCTATATATACATCCTGGAGGAAAAAACCTTGTGTTTCCCCAGGGACCGACCGTGTAGTCACCACCGTCATCACTAGAAGCACCCTCTACCTCAACTAGAGACCATGTAGACCTGTTTTGGGGAGCAATGGTGGAAATGCCATGATTTATTCTCCTAGTGACCATCAATGTTGTGCCGGAAACCTTGGTCCCCAGCCCATCTTAACGTGATGTTGTGGCCAGGTCACTACACTCTTTAGAGGACAACCAGAGATTCGGTGGCTTGTCATCCCATTCGCTGTATTCTCCATAGGCCATTCTGTCATTCCAGTGGTCTGCCTCAATACCGTTGCCTATTACTCAACCACCCCTGGTTGATGAATGGGGCAAAAAAGGGCCAGACCTTGAATCTGAACCAAGGAGCTTATGGAATATCCTCGCATCCGACCACTTCCACGAGATATTCTGGCCTGTTGTGGGGCTGAATTTTAGAGCGCTGGAATCCCTTACCCAAGAGGAGTTTGAGTGTTTTTTTCAAACCCTCAGGGAGACTCACTTCCACCTTCATCACCAGTGAGTGGCTTATCCCAGGATCCCAATGCATTTCGAGGACATCAGTGGGCAATGTCGTCTGGTCGACCTGGCTGCAGTCCCTGTGGCCCAGCGCTCGGAGTCACCAAGCCACCATAGGGCCCCCCAATAGCAATGTGTTCGGAGTTTAAATGTACTTCACAATATTATTAAGGAGGCTTCCACCCATTTGAAAATCCGTAGTTGGGGGGAAGTATGTTTCACTCCTCATCAGTCCTATCTGACGGCAGCCCGAATCGCTAGATGATATTGAGGACATGCCCCCAGTAAGGGTCAAAGTCATCATGGACGACATATTAAACAAGGAGAACGATTTAGAGCTTCTTGATGGGGACTTACCCCACAAGGGAATGCCACCACTAATAGATCTGTCAGGAAGAGTTACTCGCCAGCAGAGGAATCTCATAGGTCTCCATGCACCCACTGAGGAGTTAGTTATCAGTAGGAATTTTGGTAAGGGTAAAGAGCACCTGGGAGACACCAAACACTCAGACCCATCATCCTCAATGCAGAAGATAGTGGAGGACCCTGAAAAGGACACATTGCATCAACAACTTGCTGAACAGGAAAAGTTGGTCGATGACCTCCTGGATGAACACGCTACGAAACAAAATCAAAATTATGGGGATATGCGACCAGTACAGCAGGGGCAGACACAACTCCCCCCAATTGAGTTGCCTCTAGGAGACACAAGACATCTATCCCATTTAGACAGGGTAGAGTACGAAACTTGTGACAAGAGGGCGTGATACGTATCACCAAATCCTCCTTAACGGAGTGAAAACCTGCGGGATCGAGATCAGGTTCCCCCAACCTACTCAGCAGGCTTCCCCACCAGCTGCTCCACGTGCCACTAGGCCTATTTATCATGTTGATGAACCCACAAACACACTCGTAGTCAGTTATCCCCATCAAGAACGGGACCCCCATCCAGATGATCCAATGGCGACACTCATCGCCCACCTCGAGGTGTTGGAAACATGACAGGTGGCACTCCCCTCCTGATGGAAATCCATATCCGGCATTGGTGGATGATATGTCAGCACCCCTGGGTTTTGTAAATCCCACCTTCTCCCACTTTTAATGGGATGGGTGACCCCCACTGCATTTGGCCCACCTAATTTAAAGGTTTGGGCCAATGTTAGGGACTCCAGCACAGCAAGAAGCTATTATTATCCGATATTTTGTATAGACATTAGAAGGGCTTGCATTTGTCTGCTATAGCCAACTCTCCATGGGGTCAATAGTGGGATGGGAGGATCTTCGTAGAAAATTTTTGTACCAGTTCAGATCCACCACGTGGAAGACAAGTATCGCAGACCTCTTCAAGTGCAAACAGAGGCCAGATGAGTGTGTCGCAGACTTTATTGCTCGGTGGAAAGATCTAACATACTCCCTTGACATGCCACTGACTCAGGAGAAATTACTAATGATGTGTGTGGGAAATATTAAGATGGAACTGGTTCCCTCTCTGATCACCCAGAAGTAGCCTGGAGGATTCTGAGACTTCTCTATTAAGGCCTCGTGCCTAGAAGAATCCCTGCAACAGGCCAACCAAGCACGCCCGCTGCCTCCTGCAATTCCCGCGAGGAGGGCTTCCAGAACCGAGCCTGCCGAGGTGGGCAAAATTGAGGCCCCCAGACAGCTAGAATTATTACTAGTGGAGCCGCCTCCACAACCTCGTAAAGGCCTGCCACCATAGGTGCAACCACTATCCCAGCAGTGGTCACCTCAAAATTGGTGGGCACCCCCGCGTAATGCGCTACCACCACCTAGGAGGGAAAATCAGGCCCCGCCTCCTAGAAAGGCTCCTCTATCCCCTCTTCAGAATCAAGCTCCAAGGGCCCCCTTTATAGATAGAATAAACCAAACTTACCCGTCCAACGAGAATCAGGTTCTCAGCTATTTCTAAAGTTCCTTGGAACAGGGGATTGTGCGTCTTCTTGAGTACAGAAGTCCAGAAGAGGCGAACCTCACTGATCGCCCCAACTACTTCCACCATCATTGGATCCTAGGGAACACCCTCAAGCAGTGCTATGTGTTCAAATACTGGCTCCAAGACCAGGTCGATAACAACCTAGTCAGGTTGGGACCGGCCCCTACACAAGTGGAATGTGTCTTCCTAAGGCCAAATAGCAACATCCACAACGTAGGTGAGTGGCAGCAAGTTTCTAAATGCAAGTCGTAGAAGTTCAATGACTGGATGACTTTCAAAATGGTTTCCCATGCCCATGGTATCATCCATACACGCCTGAATCAGCTGGATCCTTCAAAAGCCACAACTACTACTTTTGAATTGTCATATCAGCCATCCACTTCATAGAAGAGCAATAATAGACATTGTGAGGGAAAGAAATATGCCCCACCAAGGCCATCTTCGTTCCGTACTCTTGGAGACTTCATGCCCCCAGAGATTGGGATTCCTCCCAGAATCCACCCAGTAGTGGATGACTCTTCAAGTTATAGTCTTGGTTATGCTTCGGTTAACATCGTGAAGCTGGTAAACCTCTACATGACTCCTGACAACAGGGAGCGCCAGCCGAATCTCCCCACAATCTCCAGTCGACACTAACACTGGTGGATCTGCGACCATATGAGTCATTGAGACACATCATTTTGCATTTCCAGCCAGGCCGTGCATGCCACTGAGACCAAAGAGCAGGCCTAGTGCATAGCTCAGCATGTGCAGCCTCCTCATCCAGTTCCATCAGGCCCACCTCCTCCACCATTTGTGAAACTAGACCAAGTATAGCCACCTAGGCCTCACCGTGATCAGCCATGCTCCACCCCAAACTGGTCCTAGTCAGCTAGCCCGAATACAGAATGTACTCTGCATGTTGTGAATAGTGAGCAGTGGGACATTCCTAGAACCAGTCAACCGCCAGTCTAGCCAGCAGGGGCCAACGTACCTCCATTCATAGAGTGACTCCTATAAGCAGAAGTTCACACCATGCATGGAAGTATAATGTTCTCAAGCACCTTTCCAGCATCCCAGTATGGATTTCCATCCTCGAGGCACTTCTCCTATTGGTAAACATGCTTGAGGCCCTTGGCGAGGCTTTAGGGAGGCCCCTCCAGTTTGAGACGGAGGTGGCGGCTACAGAGGCCTTTTATGCGAGAGAAATAGAGAATGCTGAATGTTAGGACATCATTTCATTATCTGGAGAAGATGACGGTTCTCCCATATAAGGGAAAATTCTCCCATTGCACATCACTTTCTAATTCAATGTCATGGAGGTTCACCGCTGTCTTGTTGACACAAGATTCGGGATTAACCATATCTCGACATAGACACTGTGGAAGATGGGGTTTTCCGAAGATGACTTGGCTCCCTCTGAACTAAAAATCTAGGGATACGACATGACAGAGTAGACCCCGGTCAGAAAGATCCGTTTGAAGACCCAATTCAGTGGCCTAGTTTCTAGCACCAAGTTTATGGTTGTCTCCCAAGACACTGCGTACAATGCATTGATGGGGCAGACCATGGATCCACCTACACGCGGAGGTTCCCTCATCGTATCACAAGTGCCTCAAGTACTACCTCAATGGTCGAGTGGGTGTGATCCAAGGTGACACATCTTGTTTTTTCTCTTGTGAATCCCACTACATGGATGCCGACTATTATAAGAGAATGGAAAAGCATATTCAGGCCAGTGAGGCTGAACCCGTTGTGGTTGCAATTGACCCTAGGTCAGGTCTGGATAACGCCTACGTCTTCCCGATCCATCGATTGGAGGCCACAACCCCAGATATGGGGCAATGTTTTGTTGTATCTGGTACAAGGGGGAAGCATATTCTCAGGTCCAAGAGATGTCAGGAGATCACTTTGTATTCTTATACAAATAGATCCTCGGTGATCCCTGAGCCCCCAACTCCCTTAAGGTATCGAGATGTCTGCCCCATGGAAACAGAAATACATCATACATGCCTATTTCGTTAGGCCAGAATCAACTACCTCAAGATGACATGCCACTATTGCTTTGATATCACCAAGTGTGGACCCTTGGGCTGAAGACTAGATGGGATCAGATTGATAGACTTCATTGCATTGGTTTCGGCAGCACATGAATCTCCTGATGTGATGTCCACTGCTGCTCAGGCTGGTACCAGCCTCTCACAGAAGGTTGTAAACCTAGAGGAAGCTCCTCCCACTGGGGACCCTCATCTTCAAGCGAAGAAGAAGATCTGGAGGATGCCCTCCTCCTTTGAGGATGGCGTCTCCACCACGGTCGATGAACTGGTATAGGTGAACCTTGGTTGCGAGGCAGATTTGAGACACACATTGATCAGTGCTGCCATGCCTCCTAAGGAGCAGAAGTGGTACGTAGAATTCTTGAAACAACATCATGATGTATTATCCTAAAGGTACGATGAGATTCCAGGACTAGATCCTCAGGTAGCTACACACCACCTCAGTCTCCCCACAAATCATCATGGGTTCAAGTAGACTCCCTGAAAGATGCACTCTTCTCACAGCCCATGGTAGAGGCAGAAGTTGATAAGATCATCAGAGAAAATTTCATTAAGTAAGTACAGTACCCCAAATGGCTAATCAAAATTGTGTTAGTCAGGAAAAATAATTGGCAGATCAGAGTCTACATCGACTTCCGGGATCTCAACCGTCAGTGCCCGAAGGATGACTTTCCCATGGTGGAATTATTTTTTGATTCTATGGATAGGTTCTAAGACCTCTCCTTCTTGGATGGTCACTCTGGATATAACCAGATCTGAATGGCCCCTGATGATGATGAGTCCATAGCTTTCAGAGCACCACATGGTACTTTTTGTTACCATGTCATGCCCTTCGGCCTAAAGAATGCAAGTGCCACCTATTAACGGGCTATGCATCGCATATTCAAGCCGATCCTTGGAACATTGGTGGAATACTATGTGGATGATCTAGTGGTCAAATCACGTTGGCACCAGGACCATCTCAAAGACCATGAGAAAGTGTCCGACTTCCTCTGTTCTCACCACTTGAAGATGAACACATTGAAATGTTCCTTTGGGGTCACCTCCGGAAAATTTCTTGGATTCATTGTCAGATATAGGGGCATTGAGATCGACCCAAATAAGATCAAGGCCATCATCCAAATGCCTCCCCCGAGTAATATTCTGGAGCTTCGAGGTTTTTAAGGCCACTTAGCCAACATACGCTGATTGAATGCGAATCTCACCGACAAGTGTAAGCCCTTTTCTTGGCTAATGAAGAATGGAACACTCTATAAGTGGGGTGAAGAATGTCCGAATTCATTCGATGAGATCAAGAAGTATATGCTCTAGCCTCCGGACTTAATGCCACCTGTCTCCGAAAAACCACTGGTCTTTTATGTGACTGCCCTGGAACAATCTCTGGGCGCCATTCTCATCCAAAAGAATAATGAGGGGACATAGAACAGCCTTTACTACCTCTGTCGCATGCTCCTCGATTCAGAGACCAGATACTCCCCATCGAAAAGAGATACCTTCCACTGGTATTCACAGAAAAAAACTCTGACATTACATGCAGCACCATGAGGTACAACTAGTGCCTTGAGTAGATCTGCTGAAGTACATCCTAAGCCACCCTATACAGACAGACCGTCTAGCTCGGTGGGAGATAATCCTATAGTAGTTCGACATCGGGTATATCCCTCAAAATTCTATTAATGGGAAGGCATTAGAATAATTTCTTGCTGCACATCCAACCCCTGCAGACCAGTCTCTGGACCTAGATTTTCCCGACGAGGCGATCCTATCGGTAAATCATGCCATCTCGTGTTGGCAGATGCACTTCCATGGCGCTTCCCAGATCCCCACCAACAAAAGGATTAATGACCCCAGATTCAACAGAGTAGGTCTGGGTACCATCTCCATTACCCCGACACAAGCCATTATTCCATACTCATTCCTGTTCTCAGAATTCTGCACCAACAATGAGGCGAAGTATCAGGGTCTTATCAGTGGCCTCGAGCAGGCCCTCGAGATTTATGTGCCCCATTTTCTTGTGAAAGGGGACTCCGAACTTGTAATCAAGAAAATAAATGGTGAATATATCATCAGAAATCCAGAACTCATTCCATTTTTGGAGTGTACTCTCCAACTAATGGCCCAGTTCAATTCTCGGCTGGAAGTTACTCATGTCCCTCAATCTCAGAATGGTAGGGCAGACGCCTTGGAAGGCCTAGCAGCGTCACTTGAAGAGCCTGAGAAAGATGATCTGATTATCCATGTGGCACACTGGAGACTCATATCTCCCGTCGCTCCAGATAACGATGACAACCCATAGGTAAGCCACCTTTCCACTGACGCCTCCACATCAGGACCCCCAGGTCCCCCAGATGTAGTGATTGAATTGAATCCCTATTAGAGGATACCCTTGGTTGAATACCTTCAACATGGTAATCTCTCTGCAGATCGGGCTGAGCGCGAGCGAATCTGATGTCGCGCATTATAGTATACCCTCTAAAGTGGTCCCATCTTTGAACATATCCTTTACCAGCACAGGTTTGATGGTATTCTCATCTGTTGCATCCAAGGTGTCAATATTTTTCAGGTCATGCAGGAGGTTCATGGCTGTTCCTGTAGTTCCAACCAGACCGAGCCGAAGCTATCTCACCAGATCCGGAGACTAGGGTACTTCTGGCCCTCCATGATCCATGACTGTATTGAGTTCTCAAAGAGGTTCCACACATGCCAAATCCATTCCAAATTTGTCCATCAGCCTCCAGAGCCTCTACACACTACCAAGTAAACATGTCCCTTTGCAGTCTGGGGACTGAATGTCATGGGACCATATCCACCTGCGACCGCTTGCCAGTGTCAGTTTATCCTGACAACTATGGATTTCTCCTCCAAGTGGGCAGAAGCGGTTCCACTCAAGGAGGTCAAGGACCATTCCATCATTGACTTCGTTTTCTCCAATATCATCTACCAATTTGGAGTCCCTCAAACCATCCGCACTGATAACGGCACCAACTTACGAGCAACTGAGCTGAAGAAATTGTATGCTAAGACAACATCTATTCTAACTATACCTATCGCTATCTTGTGCAAGAAAATGGATAGATAAAGGTGTTCAACAAAACCCTCTCTAACATTCTGCCAAAAATGGTTGGTCAGAATAAGAAGAGTTGGCCGGACAATCTCCCCAACGCCCTCTAGGCTTATCGGACAACGAATCATAATTCCACCCAGGTGACCCTATATTCCTTGGTATATGGAGCAGAAGCCGTCCTGCCCATTGATATTCAGTTGCCTCCATTACACACATCAGTCTATGACTAGAAGGAACCAGATAAGGTAGCTGAAATCTATCTAGATGAATTGGAAGCACTTGATGAGAACAGGCTTCGTTCCCTGCACAATCTGGAAGGGCATGAAAATAAGATATCTAGAGCCTTCAACAAGAAGGTTCTCTTTCTCTCTTTCATGCAAGGTGATTTGGTATTGGTCCTCAGCACCAATGATACCTAGAAGGAAACCACCCAAGTTGGAGCCCAAATGGGAAGGACCTTTCATAGTTCACAAGGTTAACCCCAATGGTGCGTACTCACTGGTAACCATGGATGGTGAAAGTATAACTCCTCCCACCAATGCCAAGTTCCTCAAACAATAATTTTCCTGAGCCAATGGGTACCACATGACCATAAACTATAGGGTCCCACATGAACTTAAACTGTAGGGTCCCACATGACCATAAACTGTAGAGTCCCACATGACCATAAACTGTAGGGTCCCACATGACCATAAACTGTAGGGTCCCACATGACCATAAACCGTAGGGTCCCACATGACCATAAACTGTAGGGTCCCACATTACCATAAACTGTACAGTCTTACATGACCTTAAACTGGATGGTCCTGCATGACCTTAATCTAAACGGTCCCACACGACCCTAAACTGCATGACAATCCTGCATGGCCTTATACTGAACGGTCCTACATGACCTTAAACTACGCATCATCCTGCATGACGTTAAAATACATCTTAAGAACTACGTATGGCTTGATTCCCATCCTCATGGGATATGTAGGAATGCTCAGACACCTCATCTTGAGTCCATCCCCAGCACCTCTTTGACTATTCCCTCCTGGGCATGGTTCTTTTGGGGGATCTGACATGGAGTCATGTAGGCTTCTTAGCCCCCGCCTAGGTCAGGGTTATGATGATTGAACCATGTTCCCTCCTTCATTTTTCTAATCCTACAACGTCTTTACCGCATTACGCTAAAGTGCATGGTCTTTTCAGAATAAGGAATGGTTTGATTCCCATCCTCATGGGATACATAGGACTGCCTGGACATTTCATCCATAGGCCTAGCCCCAAAACATTGGGACCTTCCATTGGGATTAAACACAAGGTTTGGAATATTCCTTTTCTCCCATTCGCATCAAGTACATCATAACAAGACCATGTATCTCTCTCCCCTAAATATCATTGTCTCTTCTCCTTCCCAACTTCATTTAAAATTGCACGGGTGCATTCATGTTCCACACACACAGTCATTTGGGTTTCCATTATCTTTCACACCTGAAGGTACCCTCAGATGGAATGGATGCTAGGCCTAAGGGCTCTCCTACCATTACAGGACAACGTCCTCGAGGGTTTTAGATAGAAAATCGATACATGTCCCACAGTGAGAATATGGATAGAGGTCCACAATCATTTATTTTTTCCATTTTAGGTTATGTGATATAGATTATGTGTCTCGAATCTGGTCAACAACTATCCTCTGTCATTTTCTCCACCCCCATATGTCCCAAACATGGAGTGTAGTGGCTCATTCTTCCCCGCCGACTCTCCAAATCTCAGTCTTCTTCAAGAGAGAGTGTAATTCCAGCTGTCGGATCCTTATGTGACGGGGAGAGCCTAATCCTACTCCTTGTTTCCCACACAGAGCATTGCTCACGTTGGCCTAAGAGTTATGATGAGGCAATGCCTACATGATAGCCCATATGGTTACAGTTGGCCGGGGAGCCCAGCCTCAGGTCCTTCGACCCCTTCGGCCCCCTGGTCAGAGTTCTCATTTAAAATTGTGTGGTATGCTATGGACTCAGGTCCTCGTTTACGTCAGGAAATTTTTACACAACACACAAATCCCCTTGAGGTGTTCATACCTTCATTTATGGTTCGTCCCGCATGTATAGGCACATCCATGCTTCGCGAGTCCCATAATTTGGTCTTCCTTCACCTTCTATATCCAAAAGGACGCCTGAATGACATGGATGCTCGACCCAAGGGATCTCCTACCATTACAGGAAAACATCCTCGAGGATTGTGAGTTAATAGTTGATACAAGTCCCATGTTGCGAAATGGTCAACGATCAATGCTCAATTGTTAGCCCCCCTTTTGGTCACACAAGGGTGGATACTATGTTGTGAACCTAGTCAACAGTTTTCATCTATCATCGTTGCAGATTTGTGGTCTCCCATAAGCACGACGACTCCCCCTCTCTGTCCCACACATATGACACTAAACTAGGCATATACGGCCTGAGATCTACAACCCTAAACTAAGATCACCTTTTTCCTCACTGTAAGATGTTAAACTGCAAGCTAGCCATGACATTTTGTCCATAGTACGACATCTATCCCATTGGCATTTTCAGACCCCTAGCCAAAATTCTCACTTAGGGTTGTACGGTGTGGTGCTGAATTATGTCCCCATTCGCGTCAGGTTACTTTTTGTGCCATACACACCCCTTGTTGGGGTATCTTTCACTTATTAGCATCATCCTTTCATCTATAACTATGTGTGTCTTGATTCCCATAGTCATGGGATACGTAGGACCACCCGAACATCTGGTCTTTGGGTCCAGCCCCTTCTCTTAGAAACCTCTCTATCATTTTGGCCCCTTGTCCCGTGTTCTTCCAGAAGAGGGGTATACAGTGTGGTATGGGATTATATCTCCATTCAAGTCCGGTTTATAACAACTATTCTACATTCCTCTCTCTCTCTTGAGAGACCTTCTCTCCCATTCCCTACACTCATCTCTTTGAGTTAGGTCACTCGACCCTCTTCAATGATTCACCAATGGGCCCATCAGTACTCTGGCATAGAACCTGGAGTGTCAGATTCTACATGGACATGATTTAACCCACTTTTCAGGCTTCGTGTTCCTCTTCATTTGGGCTTCCATTACCTTTCACACCTGAAGGGACCCCCAAATGGCATGAATGCTATGCCTAAGGGCTCTCCTACCATAATGGGCCAATGTCCTCGAGGGTTTTAAACAAAAATTCGATACAAGTCCCGCCTTGCGAATATGGTCAGTGGTCGACACTCATTTGTTATTCCAATTTCAGGCCACATGATACAAAGGTTGTGTTTCGAAAACGGTTAACAGTTATCCTCTATCGTCACGCCAACCCCTTTAATCCTCAAACATTGGTTACAAGATTCACATTACTTTTCCCCTATCATGTCCAAATGGAATTTTGACACTCCTAAAACTATCCTTCAGTGTGCATTTGAAAGCCGAAGTGAATACATCATTTGGGGCTCCGCATGGACTTCCCTTTGGCATGTATTCTGGGTATTGAAAAAACCTATACCACCCTTGTTTCCCACACCATGTTCGACTCACGTGGGCTTATGGATTAGGTTGAGGCCCACACTTACACGGAAGGATTCAGTTTCTCTAGGGTCCGAGATCTAAGACCTTATTCTAAGATCTCTTTTAGAATTATGTATGGCTTTATTCCCATCCTCATGGGATACTTAAGAACACCCATACATATCGTATTTGGGTCCAGCTCAAGTGCCACCAATTTTCTTCTTCTGTTTTGTCTTCAGGGCTATGACTCTTATAGGAACGCATGGTGGGGATCATGTGGGCTTATGCCCTATTTCACGTCGGGTTTGCAATAGCCACACCACGTGCACCCCTTTCTAGGAGTTGGACCCCTACTACCTATCCCACATGACATTAAGCTATATGTTGTCCCACACGATGTTAAAAGGAACCTTCAAGAACTATGTGTGGCCTGATTCCCTTCCCCATGGGATACGTAGGAACACTCAGACATCTCGTCTTCGGGTCCAGCTCAACAGGGTGTAGCCTCTCTTATCCCATATCCTTTAACATTTTTCAAGTACCTTGGACTGAGGGTTCCTCCTTGGAATCGTGCACGGTATGATGTGGACCTTGTCCTCATTCACATCGGGCATGCTTTATCACACTGTGCACATTCCCTTTGGAACCTCATCTCTCACGTATATGTTTGAGTCATATGAATTTAAACTAGGATGCCTAGTACCACATGAATTTAAACTGTTACGTCTGAACCACAGGACATTAAAATTCATGGTTGGTCCCCTCACATGACCCAAAACTGTGAAATTATCATCCTCGCCACACGATGAAAAACGGAACTACACTATGATATCCTCAATCAAGGGGGCCTCATGTTTGGTTTCAATCATACGTTGTGCCATTTTTCAATGCCTCATATGGCTTGATTACTGTCACGATGCCTGGTTTTTGAATCCTAGGTCCATCGCTTTGGAAAAAAATATACACACGTTCATACTAAAGGACAAACAAGATCTATCAAATACCACTTCTTTCGGTGCAAGGGCCCGACCCACATAACCTTATTATCTATGGCACTGGTATCCTATCGTTCTATCCCAAGAACTATGTATGGATTTATTCTCATCCTCATGGAATATGTAGGAACGCTTGTTCACTTTGCATAAAGACCATCCTAACTTCCGTTTTCGGTCCCTCGACCTAATGCCTCCCCAAGGAACACATGGTGATCTGGACTCCAAATCCTCATTCACACCGGGTTACATAATTTCCTCACCATGTGTCTCTCGCATTCCCTACCATCTGGTCGGAGCTATATGGCCATAAACTAAGATCACTCTCCGTCCTTGATGCAAGACGTTAAACTGCATGGCATCTTCCAGAACTATGTACGACTTGATTCCCATCCTCATGGGATATGTAGGAACACACAAACATCCTGTCTCCGAGTCTAGCCTCAGGAATCATAAGTCCCATTCCCCTTATTTTTTCAGTCCCATGGCCTGAGCTCTTTTGGGGAACTATGAAATTGCAGCTTTACCTTGAACAAGTTAGGGATGCCCCACGACAACGTTGGGACGCGATAGCTTCCTCACCGGAGAGGTCCTATCTAGAAGTAGAAATGATCCATGACCAGAACGGTGTGACCACCTGAAGTGTTTCCACCATGTTGGCGTAATGTCAAGTGTATTGGGTTCTGTTAGAATGAACCACCACTCCTCCTTTCATGCTTTTCATGCCCCCCTTATTCAGACCCTCATCCTCCTCATGTCAAAAAGAACCCCCTAACAGTGTGGATGCTCGACCTGTGGCTCGCCTGCTATCCTGGGATAACGTTATAGAAGACCAATGGATGAAATTTTGAGTCAGGCCCTGTGTTTCGAACATGGTCAGCGGTTGGACCTCATTTTTTATCCCCGTTTCAGGCTAATGAAATACATATAATGTGTTTTGAGCATGGTTAATAGTTTTCTTTTTTATAAGGCCACCCCCACAGTGTTCCAAATCTGGGGTATTATGATTCAAACTTTTCACTCCCTTATGTTAGGATCAATTTTCAATTCCCTGGTGTTACCCCACTCGTGCACTAGAGCACATTGGGAAAGTGCCAATTCAATTGTTCAAAGGTATTACTCCTCCATTCGAGCCTCTCCCCTTTTCTTCTGTGAATTTGAATCAGCTATTCAAACCTTGAGATACATAAAGTTTGGTTTACAATCCCATGTTTTAATGGAGTAATAAGGTGGTCATCCCTTGTTTCTCACATCGGGACCAAGCCACGCGAGCTTAGGGAATGATCTCTGTACCCTCCACGAATGTCACATGAATGCAATAAACCAAAACAAATAATGGAACTCAAGAATACAGTTGGCATAAAATATCCAAGCATGAAAGTTGGTTTAGGGGTTACATGCATTACAACACCCAAGGATCGACCCCTCCCATGGGTGGGTTGACCCTATAAAAAGAGCATTGTAGCCCCACCACCCTCTGGCTTGTGGCGTCTAGGATTTTTTACCACCTATTCAGCTCCCTCACCTCCTCGACAGTGACGGGGCATAGCTTGTCAACCACAATCTGGGCTCTCTCCACGCCGGTCTAGATGAAGGTAATTTCTTCATAGGCTTGCATCATGACCCCTTAAACCTTTACCAGCTAGGCCTTCAATCACAATATTAGCTCAGATTGTGCATTGAGGGACATTGAGTGATCGTATGACTGACTCTGTAGCTACTGGATCTCATTTTCAGCCTCCTGGAGCCTC
Source organism: Viscum album (assembly GCA_963277665.1). Classification (NCBI taxonomy): domain Eukaryota; kingdom Viridiplantae; phylum Streptophyta; class Magnoliopsida; order Santalales; family Viscaceae; genus Viscum; species Viscum album. The sequence goes on from OY728152.1 coordinate 1,935,482,894, forward strand.
TTGATGTTCACAACTTTCCTCCACTGCGAGCCCACGCTGAGGCCACAGTCATACTCCCGAATCTTATCCGCCATAAGATCTCAGATGAGAATGTGGGGATTATAGGAATCCACTCCCCCATCATACAGTTCTTGCATTCATGAGTGATGTCTATCCATCTCATCCAGCCATAGTGCTTGGGGGTGTCATTGATGAAGTGCTTGATCAGCTTCCATGATCGGCGATAGACAATCTTTCTATCCTCTTCGTCAGAGGCCATATCGTCCCTGCCAGCGTGATTGGATGGTTCATCTGTGGGGAACGCCCCTAGAACTCGTTAGCAGGGTCCTCATATGATGTTTGATCAGGCATGGAGGGACTTGGGCTATCTGGTCGATCCACATTGTTGGACCCCACTTCCATAATCTCAGGCTCAACCCCACTGAGGAACCCACTAGGGATCAGGATCGCTGCAACTTGGTCGTTCTGGATATCCACCTCCACAATCACCGGAATTGCCCTAGGAAATGCACTACTGGGAGTACCAAACGACCTCTCTATGTCAACCCTTGACATCTGGAGAATTGGGCATGAAAAAAGGGGGGCATAAACGTCAGTTAACATGGTGAAGGGGTGAAAATCATGAATTTGGTAAGAAACATAAATAGATCGAATTCCCAGTATCATTCTTTGGTTTATGATGTCAGGGCCCCAAGGTGTGGCCCTCTATATATTGTTTGATGTAATGAAAACTCTGGAACCACCTCAGGTGTCCTGGCCCCACCAGTCGTACTAATCTCAATAGTGGTAGGTGTGGATCCGGAAGGCCCTTCATCTACATATACTGAGGGACAAGAAAGAGTTATGTGTAAAAGTTCCTCCTGTACAATTCCGATGTTAATAAGAAGTCCAAAATGACCTGGAAGCATACCCTAAGGAAGGGGTTTGGGAATTTACCTTGAGGGAATCTGCAAAATATTCAAGATCCGGGTCTTTATCACTGACTTCTCCCTCCTCCAATGGGCTCCCTCTACCAGCCTTGTCCCCCCAGGAGGATTTGACTGATTATTTCGACAGATGGAATCACTCTCTCAGTTCAGAGGCTGACTACTGTGGGGGGACTGTATGATCTAGAAACAACTTGAAACGGTCTTTCATTGGACGCGGGGCACCCTGGGAATGCACAAATTCATCCAGATCTACTAGGTATTGCTCCACCTCCGTCAGGGACACCGCAAAGCTGGCCCTTAGAGGGCCTATCATGGACAAATCCATCCTAAGATGGTTTAAGTGATTCCAAATCTCAGACGGGCCGAGGAATTTCCAGTTGACATCACAGATGTCCCAGGCCTCCGGGAAGACAACATTCTCTGGCATGTCTATATGGTGTAGCCTTTTCCCCGGATCCTAGGTAGATATCCTACAAAATCCTCTCAATGGCCTCCCCTCTGGATAATCCTATTCTTCTGGGACCACTGGGTCTGCTACCACTGTTAGATCTACTGCCACTGCCTCCCCCTCAATCGGTAAGGGCCTCACCGCCACAACAACCCCGCAACCACAATATTCCCTTTCCGCCTTCCGGCCCTGGCCCCGAGGTTGGGAAGGCTCACCATCATCGACCCGAACGGTTGGCTGCTTCAGCATCTCCCCCTAGTAGGCCACCTCAAAACTTTGGACATACTCCTTTACCAACCTGAAAACAGAACTAGGCAGGGGAATCTCATTCCGAATCTTACCATCTTCCCATGTGAACATGAGCCACACCTACCTCATCACACACTGGTGTTCTTAATGGTGCACCCTTAGATAGACCTATGGGGTCAGTCTCTACAGACATCAAAATTACCCGGAAAATTGGTGCAGGGTGTACAGCTCGTAGAGGGGATCACGGTCCACCCTTACCACCATCACTCTACCTTGAAAGGAAAGGAGATAGGACCAGTGCTCTTCCATTCCTTGCCAGTCATCGGTAAAATATCCTCTGGGCAATGGAAACAGGTGAAAGTTGAATTCCTCCACCTTCCACACCTGGTTCAGTATCAACGGTGTGGCCAGGACATCTAGAAATCTTCCCACGACATTCCGGATTGATGGGAAGATGTTTGATCCTGGAGGAGAGATGGGGTTTGGGTATTCATAAACCCCCCTAACATTCACCGCTATCCACCCATACAGAAGGTGTAATGGACCACATATCCTCTGTGGCCTCTTCCCCTTGCTGATGTGCCACAACATCTTGTATAGCTTGGAGAGCGTCGGGATCTCGAGGTTGACTCACCCTCCTGTCGCCAACATGGATGCCATGATGAATGTGTTTGGTCGCACGCCCATGTTTGTATCCCGCACAAGCATGATCCAACCACAGATGAGAGCTGCAATGAATACCACCAGCCTGACAATCGGCTGCGACTTGGTGCTGACGCTAAATACCTAGGTTTTTCACTAGCTATCCTCTCAGAGCCGCCAGTATGAGTGATCTTTTCCCCATTGATCCCCCTTTGGAAAAGTTTGAGGCCTCAACAGAAATTTACTCTCTTTCAGAAAATTTAGATACTGCTTGAACCACTGCCTAAAATGGACATCCCTCACTGCTTCCTTGTCCTCTCCGGGCACCAGCCTCATTAATGCCATCACCAGTGGTGACATCTGCTCTAGATCCTCCCACATTCCCATAACGAGGAGGAATTCATCATACATCACCACCAACATTGGAACCCCTGAGATCTATTTCACATCCCATAAGCTGAATCCAACCTCCCTGTGGTGCAAGTGGGAGGTATTGATCCTCGATGACCACCTGCTCAACAATTCCAGCATCAACTTCTTTGGTTGGTAAATGTGGAATTGGGAGGCCCAAGCAGCCTCATCTAAACACACTCTTCTCAGATCCTCCCCAAACTCCACAAACAAGGCACTTACCCAATAGGCCTAGACCCAATCATCTGTGAATTTGCCGCCCTGGCGTAGGTCCAACTCCTCAGACCATCCCTTCCTCGGGTTCCTCAAGGCCGTCTTCAAAAATTTATAGTACAAAGTAGGGGGAGTCATATCTGGCTATGGTGATATCCCATCCATGTTGTTTAGGTGGTTATATAGGCTGTCATAATTGAGAGGCATGAAGTCTTCTTGGGCATGGCCATCAGCCACCCTAAACCATTGGCATTGACACAGCGTACTTCTGAAACACTAAGCTGGATCATCCCTATTTTCTTCAGGAATGGAGACGTCATCCCTCAACACAAATCCATACATAGGTAGCCTCTTGCATAGTAGATAGTTCCTATGGCTCTCCAATAGTATCTCCCCCAACGAATCATATTCATAATGGCTCCGTATTAACTCCCCTAGGCCCAAGATAATCGCCATCTCCTCCCTTCGGGCAGCATATGCAAGGACACCCTGGAAATATCTCGCTGAGCCATTTAGTTTTATGTTTGGGTGATTTTTGGGTTTTGTTTACAAATCTATTTCGTGGAGATCATTCTTGAAGAATTTTCATGGAACCCTACCCCAGCCTGACAAGACCCAAAGCGCTCTGACGCAAAGAAAAAAACACGATTCGTGGAGAGCAATCACAGAGTATTCGGGAGAATTGTGAATTCAGAGCCTTAAAAACCAAATTTGTGGAGGAAAGAAAGGAAAAAATAGAGTTCATATCCCTATTTATAGGTGAAGACCTTCAGAGCTTCACGGCGTGTCCATACTGGACCAAGAATCACGACGCGCTCAGCCTGCATGATGCCTATCCGCCTCGCAATCCTTCTTCACAACACAGATTCGCGGATGGCCGAGGGATTTTGGAAATTGACCCTTAGACTTTGACCCTAGATTTCTTCTCGGCTCCAATTATGAGGGTCGACATTTGTTGGCGCCAAATGTTGGGAAGAAGAAGAATGATAGGGAAGTCTTCATGGTTGCCTCGTGAAGAGATTTCATGGAGTCCCATTGCCCCACGTCCATCTCGGAGCAAGGAGACGGGACGCCCCGTGAACCCCTTTGACGTTCACAAGCCTTCCGTAGAGCAAGGAGGTGCGATGCCTCGCAAACCCCTTCGACATTCACGAGCCTGCTATAGAGCAAGGAGGCAGGATCCTCCATGAGCAGAGTTGACGTTCATGAACCCGCTGTGGAGAAAACTCTATCCTCGTGACGAGTGAGATCTGCCTCACAGTGCCTCTTGCCTATAAATATAGGGATCCCCTTGAGCCGAAAGGATGGATCACCCGACCTTTCACCTTCTGATCTCTCAAATTTGGAATCAATCCTTGCTCTGCGAACCATGAGCTTCTCAACGTACTTTTGTATTACTAAGTTCTGCCCCCTTTTCTTTAATTCAACCCCTCTTCTGAGAGGGATGCCTTTCATGAAGACCAAAGGCCTTCGTGAAGGAAGGGGATCCCACTGGGGACTCGGGTCGTTGCAAAGCACCTATCATTCGCAAAACACCCTCCATGCACACGTGACCCACATTCTAAGGCAAGGACACTGTAATTCGCGAAGCATATAGCTTCACAACACCTTTCTTAGTGAGGCACCCTTGCTTCTCAAGGCATTGCTTCGTGAATTCCTTCCCACTTCACAAATATCCTCCTATATGCACCTATGCCTTATACATAGGCTAGGCCGCTTCGCTTTGTGAAGCATACCCCTTCATGAAGACCCTCTACTACATGGACCACCAGAGCTCTACAAGGATTCTACCTATGTAGTTGTTTGTCCTGAAACTCTTTTTCCGATGAAACCATTCAGTTTTGCACAAAGTAACTTCAAAGTCCCATGTGAGGTGCTTCACATTGCATTGATTCACCTTATGCTTCTTTGCATAGGCACGATAATGGATATTTCTTATTCGCATAGCCACGCTAACGTGGACCCCCCAATGGTTCGCCCCATAACACCCCCTTTTCACAACATTTCCGATGCCTTTCTTCCATTAAGGGTGGGCGGGTCTCAGTTATGTAAGTCCTAGGGGTTAGGAGAGAACCCATATTGTCCGAGATATAGGACGTTAAACTGCCAAGCACCATCGTCCTTATCACCTGACATTAAACTGTGATCACGCCCCATGCATCAGATGTGGGCTTTCCCCACCATGGACATTCTGCACGCCCACTGGTCTCCACGGGAGTGAGATCATTCCTCACATGGAATGAGATCCTCTTTATCAGAGCAACATCTATCCGCGGGGAATGGAAAACAACCCTGGTGTAAGCCCCTAGATTTTTTTTCAAGAGGTAGCATCCATGCTCCTCCTCCCTTCCTGGGTGCGAAGTCCCTCCCCCACTGGGCTTTGTCACCATCCGGGCTTCCATCCTGGCGTAAGTCTGAATCTCCATCACCTCAGGCTGCTAACCAGGCATAAGCCTCTGTTTCCTCTTTGGGCCTCTAACCACACGTAACCCCCATTCCACTTCCCATGGACACACCTTCCATGATGGGATCGTCAGGTCTTTGCAGCCTTTTTTTTCTCACACAGATCATGACTCACATGGGCTTAGAGTAAGCATCGACCATGAAATCCTCTTGGGGAGGCTTAGAGTATAAGCACAAAACCAACCTGAACTACGAGGTCTTTGATCCTTTCCAAGGTAAGGTATATAGGAAGCCTCTCTGAGGTTCAATCCCAACACCTAGTCACTCTAACCCCCCTTTACGTTGGTTCGCCCAAAACCCATCTGAACTATGTGTACTTTGATCCTTTCCAAGGTAAGGTACGTAGGAAGCCTCCCTAAGGTCCAATCCCAACACCCATTGGTCCCGACCATCTTCACGTCAGTTTACCAAACCCTACCTGAAATATGAGGTCTTTGATCCTTTCCAAGGTAAGGTACGTAGGAAGCCTCCCCGAGGTTCATTCCCAACACCCGGTCGATCCGCCCCCCTACACATCGGTTTTCCCAAACCCATATGAACTATGTGTACTTTGATCTTTGCCAAGGCAAGGTACGTAGAAAGCCTCCCTGAGGTCCAAGCCCATCACCCAGTAGTCCCGGCTATCTTCACATCGGTTCTCACACCATTCTGAATGACGTGGTATTTGTTATTTTCCAAGGAAAGGTACGTAAGAATCCTCCCTGAGGTTCAAGCCAACAACCATTGGTTCTGACCCCACTTCACGTCAGTTCCCACCAACCTGATCTACATGGTCTTTGATCCTTGCCAAGGAAAGGTACGAAGGAAGCCTACCAGAGGTTAAACCCCATCCAGTGGTAATCCGTTGTCAACCCCATCTAGAGGTAAGCCGTTGTGACCCCATCCAGTGGTAAGCTGTTGTGACCCCATCTAGCAGTAATATGTTGTTACCCCATCTAGTAGTAAGCTATTGTAACTCCATCCAACGGTAAGCCGTTGCGACCCCATTCGAAAGTAAGTGGTTGTCAGGTGAACTACATGGACATTGATTCCCTTCCACATGGATATGTAGGAGGTCTCTTTGAGACTCAATCCCAACATCACCCTCATCCTTGAGTCGACTCCATATCATTCTCCACCCACTTTTCTTAACCATCCATCATCCATATTGGTTCTTACCCAGGACACCACATCCCGGTGGGATCATGGCACCACATTCCTCATTCACTTTAACTACAATCGAATAGCTAACCATGTGTTATCCCCAACATCAGTTTTCCCTCCAGGGGTTGCTCCCACATGATCCAATCTAATCAGTGTTATGATTAGTCCGATCTGTCTCTGGTAGACGTTAAACTGATGACATACCCTGTGCTAAACATAGGATGCTGAGGAAAACCTCAGATACGTGCCTATGGAATAAAATTCCTCGCGTTCGATGTGGGATGCCTTGGGCTTCCGTACCCTCGAGGAGCCCAATAATAAGGGAAAGAAACCCAGAGATGCCACTATTCTAGTGTGGAGACACGCCAGTGATGTCCAACATGACTACTCTACTAACTGAAGGTTGTTGCCCTGACCAGACCCCTTGGAATATCATGACAGAAGTAGTGTAATTAACTGGTGTCCATGAAGATATGGAACTGGGAAGAGTTTCACGAAAAATGTCATAATCTATAAGGGAGACCCATATTAAGTGATGAGTTCTGAGGTGGAATCCACAGAAGGAAGAACCGACATCCCATCTTCCCATTTCGATCAGGGAGAAAACGTTCCTAAGAAAGAAATGGATGCTTCCTTCCTTTGGAAAGTGGGAATGCATGGCAAAAAACTGTGTTTCCATCCTCGAACAGATAGATGCTCGTGCCCCGACGAAGGCGTCAGAAACAACAACCCAAATGATCTGGCCAACCTAACAGGACATATATTTGGGAACATCATGATAATAATTCTTCAATTAAATACATTTTTTAACTAAAGCATGAATCAAGAGTAATTACCAAATCCCCCCCACAAGAAATAATATGTTTCGATTGAGGCATTTACATGATAAAGGCCTACAACATTAAGTTTATCATTTGATCCTTTAATCCTAGAACAATGAATTAACCATAATGAAAAGATATTCTTCATCAATAAATTATCTAATTAAGATAATATTTTTTGGATGATTATTTTATGGAGGTGGGAAATGATCAATGGTGGATGTTGATAAAAAATATAATGCTTGAGGTGTGGTTTGTTGTGATAGAGTGGAATGAATTTAGGAAAATGTTATTTAAAATATATTTTCCTTTCACTCACTAATACAATATGGAGTGGAATTTTTATAACTCCAAGAAAAAGGATAATGATTCCATTAGGACATATGAATTGAACTTTAAAGGAATTGAAAAATATGCCTCCAAATTTTTCATCTCTCATGAAAGTAATGTTGAATTCATCATTGGTGGGATAAGGTTGAGTATATGAAATGAATTGGAAATTGATACTCCGATAGATATTAATTTTTTTTTGATATTATCTTAATTCTAAAATATAGATCCATAAATATCAAGGTTCTCATGAGTCAAGAGATATTAAGTGTATAATTGATTTTAATTTTAGTTGTGCAAAGGAAAATTATCACAGGGGATAGAAATTATGAAATCTATATTGTCAAAAGTTTAGTAATAAAAATACCAAAAACTATCTGAAAGAGAAAACAAAATTATTTAGGTGTAGGATGGAAGGGTAACTAGATACTGAATTCATATGGGAGTAATTCAACAATGTGATAAAAGAAAATATTTCTCCAAACCACCCTTATACTATTGTATAATGTTTCACATTAAAGGTACATGGACACTTTGAAAATCAATGCACTATATTTATGATTTTTATTGATAATAGACAAAAACTACCTGAAGTCCTATAGGGAATGTGTGGTCTTATTCCATCATAAGTTCTAAGGTGAATCCAAACAATTAATTTTTGATTGGTATACTAGTTATTCATTCAAGGATAGGAAATATACAAGTTTATTATGGTATTACACATTATTTCATATCATGTAAGTTTAGTATAAATATTTAGACACCACTATAAAATATGCTGGAAGAGTTTTCGAATAAAGTATAAAATGAAAAAATTATTTAATTAAAATTGTATAACTCATATGATGTAAAAATATTTAGGCTGAATTTCCTATAAAATATTTTGATAACAAAAATAGAAAAATTCATTGGTTTTCTAGGTATGTATTTGATTTTCTTATATAGAGCCAACATAAATTTCATGGAGAAATAAATCACCTTTTATATCACTAAGAATCATATGATTCTATAATAGTTGAAAGAGGAAGATGAATATTCCTTATAATCATCATCTCCAGTAAGTATATTTTATATTTTAGGGAATGTTCTTCAAGCTCAAATTATTGATACAACGGAAAATATCACCCTTGATTACATGATAATGGTATGGGAATTTTCTGTTGGGTTTCCCAAATATATTTTTTGTCTTTCCCCTAGCCATGAATTTTATTTATCAATCAATATCTTACCAAGATCTCTTCCAATAGTAATGTATATATTTAATGTTCATTGATGATCTGGAAGATAAGAAGAAAAAAATTTAGGGTAATCTGAATAAAGGGTTTATAAATCCATGTGTTTTACGCTGGGGTTCACTAGTCATCTTCATCAAGAATAAGGATGGGTCATTACACATTTTCATTGATTATTATGAACTCAAAAAAATATCATAAAAAAGAAAAGTATCATATTCCATGTATTGATGACTTGTTTGATAAGCTATGTGAATCCAATTAATTCTATTAGGTTTATCTTCAATTATAATATTATAAAGTGATGGTGAAGGAGAAGGATATCCCCATGAATGGATGTTGTATAATGTTTTGTCACTATGAGTTAACAGTGATTCCATTTGGTCTAAACAATTACCCATAAATATTCTCATAAAAAATTAATAGAATCTTTAGGAATTACATTGATAAATTGTTTGTAGTATTTATAGAAAATATTCTTGTATAATTTAATATAAAGGAGTTACATGAGGATAATTTAAATTCTATAGTGGAGGCTTGTAGGAAAGAAAAGAAGTATGAAAATTATATAAAAGGAATGTTTTTGATAGAGAAAGAAACATTTCCACGAAATGTTATCACCAAAAAATAAATATATAGGGATCTTTCAAAAATAAAATCAATTGGAGGATGGACTATAAAAACCTATGTGACAATAATCCATAGTTTCCTTGGATAAGCTATGGATTATCATCAATTTGTGAGAAACATCTCATGATTTTAAATACCATTGACTAAGAAAACATGGAAGGTGGGATATTTATCTTGAAAGATGAATTCCGATAGAGATTTAATGATCTGAATACATTACTAATAATTGTACCCGTTTTCACAATACAAACTAGTGTATATGTATTTTTGATCTATAGTGATGTGTCCAAAAAAGGATTTGGTTGTGTAGTCAATCAAGATGAAAATGTGATTACCTATACCTCACACTAATTAAATAATCATGATAAATCTACAAAACAAATGATCTAAAACTGGATACAGTGATCTTTACATAGAAGATGATGTGATATTACCTCTATGGGGAGAAGCGTCACATATATATAGATCATAAAATCCTCCAGTAGATAATCACACAAAAGGATATAACTATGCACCAATGATGGTTGTAAGAGTGGAATATGGATTATTATTACTCAACCAATAACCATAGTGAGAAAAAAAAGATCCAGATGCTCTGAGTATTAAGTATTGGACAACCTTATCCATGATGATGATTGAAAAGGATTCAATATAAAATTATAATCAAAAGATGGACATCAGAATAAAAATAGGATCATCATCCTATGCTACTTAAAAAAATTATCAACCATTTAATATTGAGAGAATCATAAAGGCCAATAAAGATGATGAGGCACTATAGAAAAATATAGTAAATATCCAAGGGTTTAAATTTTTTAAACATGGACTTATAATGTTTGGAACTATTATATGTGTCCCATAAAAACCATAACTGGAAAGGGAACTTCCGGTTGATGTAAATAGCTTATCATTTACTACAAAAAAAAGAAGTTATAACATGTATAGAGTTCTAAAGATAAACTATTGATGGGATAACATGGAGAGGTAGATTATACAATTTTTATCTTGATGCTTGGTATGAAAAAATTTCAAGGCTAAGAACTAGTAGTCAAAGTGTATAATGAAACAATTTATATTTCTAGTATGAAAATTTGAATACAAAACCATTGATTTCATTTTAGGACTCCCTAGAACCACTAATAGAAATAATGTTATCTAGGTGGTGGTTGATCATATTTTCAAGTCATATTATTGAATTTTTATCACAGAATATTTATATATTGAAAGAATCACCATGATATACAGAAGGGATGTGGTAAGAATACATGTAGTGGATGTATCCATTGTATCTAATCAAGATCTCAGGTTTACCTCATGGTTCTGTAGAATCCTTTGACAAGTGTTTCATATATAACTAAGATTCGACAATACTTATCACACCCGGACATATGGATAATCTAAAAGAACCATTCAAACCGTGGAGGATACAATGATATCATGTTTAATGGATTTACAAGTATGTTGGGATTAACAACATCCCCTAGTGGAGTTATTATATAATAATACCTTCCATTCTATCATTCCAATGGAACAAAAATGATTCTATATATAGGAGAGGTGTAGTACTCCAACATTCATGTATGATGTTGGAGATTGGAAGCTCATGGGAACTGATCTTATACAAGATATTATAAATAATGTTTAACCCACTCAATATAATATAAAATCCACGAAAAGTCAATTGAAATTATATTTATGAAATATTTTATCTGATCTAGGTCAGAGATAATGTATTACATCATATGTTACCATGGAAAAAATTAATTAGGATTGGGAAGAAGGTAAATCTTATTCCACAACACATCTTTTGAGATCCTTGATCACATCTGATATGTGCCATACTGACTAACACTCCAATCTTACCTATCAAAAGAACATGAAGTTTCCATGTATCCCTCTCAAGGAGTTAAATACACAAACCCTTTTATAAACCAAATTCAGAGGTTGTACCATTGGATAATTATATTTATATATAAGGAGCAATTGAAGAAGATCTTAGATTATAGAGAACAGGTTCTATGAAACAAAACAACTTACATTCTCAAAGAGTTGTGTAAGAACATGTTTGAGGAAATGAATTTGGTACTTGAAGAGGTGGTGAAATTGAAGTACTACCATATTTTTTTTGCATGAATGAAATTTTGAGTGTAATTTTTTTGAGGGGGTAATAATTTAATGATTTTGACAATTATAAATGGATTGTATTATATAAATGATTAAGTGCCTTATTATGAAATGAAACTATAGAAAATCAATGAAATCCTATTATTATTTTAGACAATTATAATTTATTTCATATCAAATTTAATAGACCCATAAACATCATGAACATTTATTATCTGGACATTATACATTGATTATATGATTATATATATATTGGGTTATGATAAATCCAATTTACACTAAAAAAGGAACTAATATCTATGACCAATAAAATTATACCCTATGAAACTCATTTATCAAAGATTCCAAGGGAGATATAATCACTAGCATTTCCCTTGAACAATCCTAATTAAATATTCTATAAAAAATGTTTGAGTGAAACAGTTTATGGGAGTAGTTCAAGATCATCATGATCATGGACTAAACCATGTTCACTGAATTACCTGAAGAAAATCACACTAGCACACACCTTACTATTAGGGCTTTCAATGAGGTAATAATGATCTATTTATATATATAAAAGTCATAGGAATTTTTAAATTTTTATTTTGGTAAATAAATATTGAATTTATCTTTATTAAATTTTAATTATTAAATAAAAATTTGATAAAAATTATATTTTGATACGATGAAACCCAAATTGAATTTGTAGAAATATATAATTTCACCCAAAACACTCATTTTGATGAATACAATAATTTTTTAAAATAAAATATATTTTGATAAAATATGATTATTAAATAATATTTGTTAAATATAAATTATAATATAATTTTAGGAATTCAAATATAATTTTAAAAGTTCCATAAAAGTATTTTCGTAAAAATGAGTATTTTAAAATAAATAGGGATTTTTTTAAAGAATAAATTATTATATTTATATAATTATTTGGATAAAATAAATATTATTTTTGAGATCGTAAAATCAAAATTAAAATGTTTTGGGTAAAAGTTAAATAAGTTGTAAATAAATTTTTTTTATCTTGTCATCATAATAACCCAAAAGTAATATTATATATTCCTTAATTTGAATACATAAACAAATGTATATTTCCAATTTAAATAATTTTTTTGAAGTTATTTTATAATTTTTATAAACCATCAATGAATCATCAAAATCATATATATTATTTATAGTATTAAAATCTATTCTTTACAAATATGACTCACATCCATATCATAAATAATATTATTTTACGGTGTCCACTAGAAGACTTATAAAATAATAATAAAAATTTATTTGGAAGATAACTTGGGAAAACCCCCTGGTATAGTTTTTGGTTTGGATAAATTTATCATATGGAGTCCAAAACATATGTTTAGAATCTAAAAAATAAAGCTCCACACTTTTTATTTAAAAACCCACCCAACCTCCCATTCATCTTCACTAAAATATCATGGACTATGAATTTACAATTACATTCCCTCTCTAGAGAGATTACGAGTTCAAAGAAATCTCCAAGTAATAAAATCTTTTTTAACGGAATTTTAAATTAATAGAATACTGTTTTTTTGGAATTTTTGATGTTTAACCCTAAACTAAAAAAAACCAATGAAGTATATTTCTTTATATTTAATCTGTTTGATAGATAGAAGAACATGGAACCCTAAGTAAAAATAAATCACAAAATAGTATAGCATTACATTATAAAATATGAATAATACTAACTAAATTATGAAAATTATGGTTATCAATTGATTATAAATAAAACAAGAATCAATTAATTATAAAAAGAAATTTTTTCTTGAAAAGAATATTTTTTAAGGACGGTTTAGTCACAGTTCGCTAACATAATTTAAAATAAATTTTTACCAATTTTATTAATTTATTTGAAAATATTAATATCATTTTTAAATCATAATATTAAAAAATTTTGATGGAGAAATATTTGGATTTTTTAGAAAATAGTAAATTTTCAATGAATAGTGAAAAATACAATTTTTCTAAAAAAATTATTTTGTTTTAAAAAATATGAGTATTTAAAAAGTACCAATTTATTATGAAAATAATTAAAAATAAAAAAAGTATTGTTAATTTATACTTAATATACTCAATTAGTTTTCAATCAATATTATATTGGCCTTTATCATAAGTTGTTTGGGTTTAAAAATAAGAATTTTTTGAAAACTTTTTTAAAATGATTAATATTTATCCATTTTAATTAATTAAAATAATCAACAATATATAAATTTTAAATTTAAATATATATTTCATATAGAATTAATTTTTAATTTGGTTTTAAATAATAATAATTATTAGTCATATAAATAATATAAAATAATATTTTTTCTCAAAAAATATTCTACATGAAAACCCACATTTTTTTCACTTTTGTGGGGTTTATTTTAAATTTAAATTATATAGTAACGAGAGTTGAATTTTATAAAATTAATTCCATGTTTGGAATAAAAATAATTTATATTATGTATTAATTTAAACATAAATTCTGACAAAAATGTATAGAGAAAATAATAAAAATTATTTACTATGGTTTAGGAAAAAACCCATTTACTATGTGATTAAACAAACTATTTATTGATAAAAATGACAATAAAAGTTTTAAAATACTCATTGTAATGAAATATTTCTACCTCATACTTCCTATTATTTAACCTGGGGTAAATTTTAACCATTTTTCATGTAAATCAATTTATCATTTAGTATTCTTTTGTGGAATTTCCATGTAATTTCCTAGGCGGTCCCCTTTCCCTACTTTCAAGTTATAACTCTCTTACCTAACTTATTCAAACGTCTAAAGATATTTTTATTGAACCAACCAAGATAAATTCTCTCCCTAAAACCCTTAGTCACATTCTAGAGCTTCTATTACTCCCAAAAGTCCTTCCAAAGGGCCCTTAAGATGAAATCCAAAAGAATTTTCTCTTAGAGATGTATGATAAGAAAACATGTGAAATTTTGGACTCAATCTAAGCAACTTCATGTCAATTTACTTTTATTGAGGAATACTTTTATGTTATACACCTACAATATTTTATGAGGTGTATATATAAACCCTTCACATGTTATATTATAAATTTCTCTATTTTGATGGAAATTTAGTTTTTTATAAAGCTATTAATTTAGAGGGATTATGATTCATATATTTACAAAGTGATAAGAGAATTTTATTTATAAAAAGAAATCAATTTTAAAATTTTACTTCGAACTATTTATTTCTTATTTCCATTTCCAGGTATTTAAAAAAAATTTATGAAAATTTTTAAATTTATATAAAAGAAATATAAATGTCATTTAATGTCTCTTTTTAGATTATTTTCAATGTTTTAAAATGGAATCATTTTACATGATTTATATAGAATGTTTTGAAAAATCACAAAAGGAATGGTCTTTTTTTAATTTATATGGAAAAAACTAATTTCCCGCCACTACGGCAGTCATATGACTTCTAGCATCCTTTGAAATATTTCATGTTTTATTCAATGAAAAAAAAATTTCCCACTTTTTTGGGTATTTTTTGTATTTAAAATCATTATTTAAAATAAAAGTGTATTTTTATCCAAAATCCCTTTTTCATATGGTTTTAAAAGTCTTTTTCAAAGGGTTTTATAATGAAAAGATTTATGAAAAAATTGTTTTATGCATGATATGTTATTTGAGAATTATATTGTAACAACCCAATGTTTTTAATGGAAATTACCTTCTTATAAATATGCCATAAAATCACATAATAATGAACTACTAAGTGATAAGTGACCTTTAAACATAAGTTTGTCACTTCTATGTTCAGAATTTTGAAAATCGGACACACACGGTTGTGTTCAAGATGTTTTTTGGAGTCCGATAAGTAAAACATATTTTTTTGGTGAATAGTAACCAACCCTAATGAATTGTAACATACCCTTATGAATAGTGATATAACTTAATGAATAGTAACCTCACCTATTATAATATAAAAATAATATTCATGTTGGAAGTACAATATACCTATATTTTAGAATGAGTTAATGCATGTTTTAAATCTGGTTTTTGATAATAAATTATGATTTTAATTAAATATTAAAATAATAATATTTAGAAAATTATTTTTGAAAAATGGACTTCATTTTTGGATTCTACACGTCGAAAAATGTTTAGGGTGATTTTTTATGATTTTTCTGAAATACTTGAAATTTTGATGAATATTAAAATACGGTAATTTACCGTATATATACATTATAAGATAAATAGACTATTACTAGAATCATGGATGAGGTCACCACCCATGTCTCGAATTCACATGACCCATTTACAATTTTTGGTCATGGAATACTTACTATTCTTTTTCTTTGGAAGAAATAATAAATTAAGGATTATAATATAATGAAATCCCTCCTCTCCTCCACTATAAAACCCCCCTTCACTCCTTCTTCTCTCCACTCTTCTCAAGCTCCAAGACTTCTCTAAATTCTGCCCAAATCTCTCCCCAAGGTCGTCCCCAACGTCCAAAACCTCTAAGACTCCTCAAAATACCAAAACCTCTCCCCTTAAGAGGTTCTCAAAGGAGGAAGTCTCAAGAGGTAAATTCCTCTTCCCAAATTTTTTCTTTTCTTTTATGTTCTTTTCTTCTTAATTTCTTTCCTCTCCTTCCTTCACCATAATAGTATGATAAATCTAGTAGTATACATGTACTGGAATGTCTTCATGATATCGGTATATTTCATTATCTTCTCTCCTTTCCCAACCCTTTTATTTGAATGAAATGAAATCACCGTTTGAGATGTGCTAAGTTAGCACATTCAAGGACAACAGTTTAACAATTTCTATTATTATCTTTAATTCTGGTCATGAAACCATTTATGTGATGGTTGAACCAGATTATTATATATGTTATATATCCTATTTTTGGTTCAGTAATCCTTTGGTACAAATGGAAATAAGTTATAAATCAAAACACATTCTTTGTAATCAAACCCACCGAATAACAAAAACGGTTATCACTAAGGTTATATAGGTAACAATTCAACATCACTCTAAGTAACCTAATTAAAAATAAAACCATGTAATCTACTGTATATGAAATAAATAATATAACTTCTATTCTGGACAACCAATTTCTTCTTTCATATAATCCAAACTTGAATATAAGTGAACTAATCTTTTAAAGCCATGTAAACAAACGAGCCCAAACAATGCAATTGAACCTTATAACTAATCAAAAAGGATTTTAATGAACTAAAAAGGGTTATAATAAATCAATTACATATATAAGTGGTTCTTGAATTGTTAATTAAAAATCCTAATTTTTTTATTCAGGTCATTAATAACAAGTGGAGAACACCAACGGATTTAAGGTAAGGGATACTCCCCCTTTCACTCATAATCAAGATTGTTCTCTATGCTATGTTTTTTTGTGTAATACCAAGGGATTTGGTATTTTTATAAACCTTACCCATATGCCCCTAATGTTTTATAATTTATGAGAAACCCCTTCTCTCTCTCATCAAGTCCTCTTAGGTACACCCGACACCATGCCGGTAAAATCGTAACGAAATCTACCCAAACCATCTTCATTCTTTCTGGTTTCCTTATCTTTCATTCAAAATGGTGTTATAATATCTATTCATTTGAATATTATGAATTATGGATAGTTTTAAAAGATTATAATATCAAGACCCTTTCATCACTTTCTTTCGGGGATATACAAGTTTTTGAAGGATTCCCACATAACTTTTCGATAAGAAAACCCGTTTTAAGGGTACTTCCCTAATTTTTACCCAAATTTCAAGTTCACTATATCCTCTGTTTTAAGACACCATTGTCTTTATAAAATCAGTATTTTTATTATTAAAACCTTTTTGGTTCAATTATGGTTTTATATAAAAGAATGTCCTTTTTCTATTTGAAAATCGCTAGAGTGTTTTCCTTAAAACCGCACAAAAATGTTTTAATGCTAATGTTTCTAAAATAAAGTTCTATTATGTTGTCACTTATATTTGACACCACTTACCATGTTATATACCTATTTTACCCCATGAATGTCCATTTATGTTCTAATCATTTCCTTCCATGGACACTTTCATGATACACCCAATGGATATGTTTTATGTCATGCCTGTGGTACCCAATTCTTTCCATGGGTACCCTTATGTTTATGTATGGTTGAATATGTATGATTTTATATGATGTAATAATATTTATGTGGAACGAATATTCATGAAAATTTTGATATGGGTGCGCCGAGATAGCTCTCCAATGCATTGGGTAAGGATAAAGTCTCATGAGATGTGATGTGAAATGGGATTGGCGGTTATCCTTAACCTGTACTAAAATGGGAAATGAGATTGGCGGTTAGCCTTGACCCATACTAAAGATATGATTTATGATTCTTCCACATTTATATTATTACATGTGTATATGATCTCATTCTTATATTAAATGATTTCATAAGTCTCATGCTTTGGATATCATTATGTCATGCCTCCTAACTCATGTGCTTGAGATGTATCCTTATGTTTATTCCCTTACTAGGCATTTTTAGCTCATCCATTTGTTCATGTTTTCCCTAGGGTGCCCTATGAAGATGTAAGGGCTCAAAGGAAGTTAGAAGCTCTTTATAGGGATTAAATAAAGAAGTTTTTTTTGCCCCATGTTTTATATAATGTGTACCTAGTCTTCCAAGACACTAGACTTAACAATCCTTGGCTTGTACTCTGATGATTAATTATGCTTAAAATAATGAAATGTTATATGTAAAAGGCTCGGGTATCTACTGTTGGTATCAGAGCATGGTCTAGTTATTTTTGGAGATTAGGAATAGAGCACCTTAGTGAGAACATTAAGGATGAGACTAAGTATAAGGAAATAATCCTAAATTTTGGTGAGTATAGAGTAAGTGGTTTATCAAGAAAATACATCCATGTCTGGATACGAGTAGGTAGAGGCGGCTCTGGCACATATGTATCTAGAGGTAAAACCCGAAAACACCACTTTGAGCTAGACTCGAACGGGAACAGGTGCACGATAACGGGCCTTGCTTCAATATTGGTTACGACACTCCCAGGGGATATTATTTGGTAGATTCATGAGCTTAGTACAAACCATTATAAAGGGAAAAAATCCCATAAGAATATATGTTAAGAAATTGATCGAGGATAACCTAGATATAAATCTAAGGAATCACAAGATAGGATGTACTTATTCTTTATAAGTTTATCATTTAATGTTCAAAGTTTCCTTTTTATGCTCAACAACTATGTATTAAAGACCTCTAATTATACGTTATTTTTCTTAGTTAATGGAGGGAAATAGAAGAACATGTTCCAAAAACCAATGTGATAGGAAATGTAATGATTTCCTTAATGACATGCCTGATGTGACAGATGCAGGTTCTCAAAACATCATAGCATTACTTTCTTAGCTGGCTCAAGTTATGAATAATAACTTTAATCAGATGGAAAATCCCCCTCCTCTATGGAAACAGAAAGTTTCCATAGAATCCTTCATGCAAAAAATGCCTCCCATGTTTAGCAGGTCTTCTGTCCCTTCCTCGCAGAACAATGGATTAACTCCATTGAAAAGATTTTCTCTGTCCTCCAGTTCTTGGAAGAAGATAAATTTGTACTGGCAGTCTATCATTCTGATGGGGAAGATGATCAGTGGTGGAAACTGATCAAGAATAAGAAGTCCCAAGAGGAAATTGATTCCATAGAATGGGAGGAATTCAAGAGGATTTTTTTCAACAAATATTTTCCTCGAACCCTCCATCTCATGATGAAAAGAGAGTTCTTTGGACTCAAGCAGAAGGATGATGAGTCCATCGAGGCGTATGAAGCGAACTTTACAAGGCATTCAAGGTACGCCTCTGGCTTTGTCATGAACACCGAAACCAAGGTGGATCACTTCGTTAGCAGACTAAAGCCAAGTATATGAAAAGTGTTTCCAATTCGAGACTTCGACAGCTATGAAGAGATTGTCCGTTGTGTCCTCAAGGTTGAAATAGAGATGGGAGACTCCTAGTGGTCTCACGGGCCTAGTGAGAAGAAGCTGAAAATAGAGAACTACATTGGTGGTTCATCAAAAAAATCCCATGATGGAAAGAAGCCTCACTTTCCCCTTTGCTAAAATTGTGGGAAGAATCATCTTGGTGACAGTCTCAAGGGAACCAGGAATTGCTTCAAATCCAGAATGTTTGGTCATCTAGGCAAGAACTGCCGAAGGGATATGAAAAATCCCACTAATATTGAAGATGAAAGGAAGGTTTAGATCAACACTCAGCCTGTAGTGCAGTGTTATAACTGCAGGGAGCTTGGGAATAATGAGAACAATGGCCCAATGCCGATGGTTGTTGGAGGAAATCAACAACAACCTCCAAGGAAATGAGGAAGGGCTTATGCTATCACTACTACTGAGGTGGATTCAGAAAATGATTTGGTGATAGGTATTCTAGTTATTCATTCAAGAATAGGGAATGTACTATTTGATTCTGGTTCTACACATTCTATCATATCTTTTATGTTTAGTAGAACTATTGAGACACCACCTCAAAATTTAGAGGATAAGTTATCTGTGAGAACAACGAATGGGGAAATAGTTGCGTCCATGGATTATAACTCCTCCCCGGTTAACATTTGTGGACTGAAACTCCCATAAAACCTTGTCATACTTCCATTGGTGGAGTTTGATGCTATCTTAGGCCTGGATTGGCTATCTTTATACAAAGACAATATCAACTTCCGGGAAAGGGAGACCACTCTTCACATCCCGAAGCATCCACTGATTGTTTTTAAGTGTAAGGAGGAAGATTAATCTCCTTTTGAATCATTGTATCAAGTGTGGATATTTCTTGTTTATGAGAATTCATATCTAGCTCAAATGATTGAGACGAAGGAGAGAATCATGCTTGAAGACATTCCCATCGTGAGGGATTACACTGATGTATTCCCTAAAGAGTTTCCTGGTCTTTCCCCTAACCGAGAGGTTGAGTTCTCAATTGAACTTATCCCTGGATCTCTGCCAATATCAAAGACACCTTACAGAATGGCTACCGTAGAGCTAGAAGAGCTGAAGAAGCAGTTACATAAGAATTTGGAGAAGGGTTTTATATGCCCGAGTGCTTCACTGTGGGGGTGCTCCAGTCCTCTTCATCAAGAAGAAGGATAGATCAATGCACCTCTGCATTGATTATCGTGAGCTCAATAAATCACTATAAAGAACAAGTATCCCCTTCCACAGATAGATGACTTGTTCGATCAGCTTCATGGGGCAAGTTATTTCTCTAAGGTGGACCTCCGGTCGGGATATCACCAACTAAAGGCGAGGAAAGAAGATATTCCCAATACTGCCTTTCGAACAAGGTATGGACACTATGAGTTCATAGTGATGCCCTTAAGACTCAGTAATGCTCCTACAATTTTCATGTATTTAATGAATAGTGGCTTTAGAGATTACCTTGACAAATTTGTGGTGGTCTTTATTAATGATATTCTGATATAATCCAAGAGAAAAGAGGAACATGGGGATCATTTAGAAATTGTGTTAAAGAGATTGATAAGGGATAAGATGTATGAAAAGTACAGTAAATGTGAGTTCTGGATGAAGGAAGTATCATTCATGGGGCATGTTATCACCAGGAAATGGATATCTATGGACCCTTCCAAGACGAAGGCAATTGAAGAGTGTCCGAGGCCAAATTCTGTAACGGAGATCTGAAGCTTTTTTAGGTCTAGCTAGGTATTATAGACGATTCATGAAGAACTTTTCACAATTGTCAAACCCAATGACCAAGCTGAAACATAAGGGAGTAAAGTTCGTTTGGACACAGGAATGTGAAGACTGTTACAAGGAGTTGAAAAAGAGGCTTATTACTGTGCCAGTACTCACACTCCCTTCAAGTGGAGAACTCTTTGTGGTGTATAGTGATGCTTCTAAGAAAGGATTAGGCTGTGTGCTAATGAAAAATGATAAAGTGATACCCTATTCCTCAAGGCAGTTGAAAATCCATGAGCAAAACTATCCCTTGCATGATCTGGAGTTGGCGGCTGTGATCTTTGCGTTGAAAATATGGCGGCATTATCTCTATGGAAAAAATGTGAGATATATACTGACCACAAGAGTCTCAAATATATATATTCACACAGAAAGAGCTTAATATGAACCAGCGAATATGGATAGAGATCATCATGGATTATGACTACTAAATCCACTACCATCCCGGTAAGGCAAACAAGGTGGCAGATGCTCTAAGTAGAAAGGATCTGGCATCTTTATCAATGATGAGAATTGAAAAGGATTCGATCTTCTTAAATTTCCAAAGGATGGACATTGGAATCATTAAGGGAGGAACATCTTCAATAGTTTCAAAAATGATTTCTCAACCATCCCTCTTGGAGAAAATAAAGGTTGCTCAAAGAAAGGATGTGGAAATTCAAAAAAGGGTGGAAGTTGTTAAAAATGGGAAATCCCCCGATTTCAAAATTGATGAGGAAGGAGTTGTAATATTTGGGACATGATTATGTGTACCAACTTATCCAGAGATAAAGAAGTATCTATTGAATGATGCACATAGCTTAACCTTCTCTATCCATCCCCGGAGTAACAAAATGTACCCTGATCTCTGAGAACACTTCTGGTGGGTTAACATGAAGAAGGAGATTATTAAATATATATCAAGGTGCTTGGTATGTCAGCAAGTTAAAGATGAGAAAAAAGTCTAAAGGTATGATGTTTCCATTTCCTATACCCATGTGGAAATAGGAAAATGTTACTATAGACTTTGTCATGGGTCTCCCGAAGATGTCGAAGGGAAATAAAGCGATATGGGTTGTGGTTGACCGACTCACCATGACATCCCATTTCATCTCTACTCGAAAAGATATCTCACATTAACTACTTGAAAAGTTATATATAAAGGAAGTGTCGAGACTGCACGATGTTCCAATCTCAATTGTCTCTGACCGCGATCCAAGGTTCACATCTAAATTCTGGAGGAGTCTTCAACATGCTTGGAGTATTGAATTAAATTTCAGCATGGCCTATCACCACCAAATTGATGGATAATCTGAAATAACTATTCAGACACTTGAAGATATGCTTAGAGCCTGATCTCTAGAATTCAATGGTGGATGGGATCAACATCTCTCATTGGTTGAGTTCTCATACAACAATAGCTTCCACTCGAGTATTCAAATGGATCCATATGAAGCTCTGTATGGGAAGCGATGTAGAACTCCAACCTGTTGGGATGAAGTTAGAGAAAGAAATCTACTTATACCTGATCATGTTCAATAGACGATAGAAAAGGTTCAAGTCATCTAAAAACACATCAAAGCTGCTCAAAGACGGCAATAGAGCTATGCTGACAACCGTCGAAGGGGCTTGGGGTTCGACGTTGGAGATAAAGTCTTCCTTCAAATATCTCTATGGAAGAGAGTCATGCGATTCGAAAATAAAGGGAACCTAAGACAATGGTATATTGGCCCCTTTGAGATCCTTTAATGCATAGGAGCCGTGGCCTATCGGCTTGCACTTCCACCAAATATGGCTCAAGTTCATGATGTTTTCCACGTATCACTCTTGAGGAAGTACATACCTAATCCCTCACATGTACTAAACTCAGAGGTGGTGCAGCTGGAAGATGATCTCTCCTATGAGGAGAAGCCAGTAAAGATTATGGATCAGAGAGATAAGGTTCTTCAAAACAAGACAACCCATCTTGTCAAAGTGTTGTGGAGGAACCATAAGTTTGAGGAAGGAAAATGGGAACTGGAGGAAACAATGAAGGAAAAGTAACCATATCTTTTTTTGGAAAAGAATGTAAAATGAAATTTCGACTGCGAAATTTCTTAAGGGGGGAAGAATGTAACTACTCAATGTTTTTAATGGAAATTACATTCTTTTAAATATGCAATAAAATTACATAATAATGAACTAATAAGTGATAAGTGACCTTTAAACATAAGTTTGTCACTTCTGTGTTCGGAATTTTTAAAATCTGACATACACGGTTGTGTTCAAGATGTTTATTGGAGTTCGATAAGAAAAACATAATTTTTGGTGAATAGTAACCTACCCTAATGAATAGTAACATACCCTTATGAATAATGATATACCCTAATGAATAGTAACCTCACCTATGATAGCATAAAAATAATATTCAAGTTGGAAGTACAATATACCTATATTTTAGAATGAGTTAATGCATGTTTTAAATCTGGTTTTTGATAAAAAATTATGATTTTATTTAAATATTAAAATAATAATATTAAAAAATTATTTTTGAGAAATGGAATTCATTTTTGGATTCTACACATCAAAAAATGGTTAGGGTGAAGTTTTGACATTTTTCTGAAATACTTGAAATTTTGATGAATAGTAAAATACGGTAATTTACCGTATATATACATTATAAGCTAAATAGACTATTCCTAGCATCATGGATGATGTCACCACCCATGGTTAGACTTCAAATGACCCATTTACTATTATTGTTCATGGAATACTTACTATTCTTTTTCTTGTGAAGAAATAACAAATTAAGGATTATAATATGATGAAATCCCTCCTCTCCTCCACTATACAAACCCCCCTTCACTCCTTCTCTCCACTCCTCTCAAGCTCCAAGAATTCACTAAATTCTTCCCAAATACCTCCCCAAGGTCCTCCCCCACGTCAAAAATCTCTCATCCTCCTCAAAATATCAAAACATCCCCCCTTAAGAGGTTCTCAAAGGAGGAAGTCTCAAGAGGTAAATTCCTCTTCCCAAATTTCTTCTTTTATTTTAAGTTCTTTTCTTTTTTATTTCTTTCCTCACCTCCCTTAACTATAATAGTATGATAAATCCAGTAGCATACATGTACTGGAATTTCTTCATGATTGTTGTATATTTAATTATATTCTCTTTTTCCCCACCCTTTTATTTGAAAGAAATGAAAGCACCGTTTGAGATGTGCTAATTTAGCACATTCAAGGACAACAGTTTAACAATTTATATTAGTATATTTAATTATGTTCGTGAAACCATTTGTGTTGTGGTTGAAAAAGATTATTATATATTTTATATATCCTTTTTTTGGTTCTTTAATCCTTTGGTACAAATGGAATTAAGTTATAAATCAAAACACATTCTTTGTAATCAAACCCACCGAATAACAAAAACAGTTATCACTAAGGTTATATATGTAATAACTCAACATCAATCTAAGTAACATAATTAAAAATAATACCATGTAATCTCCTGGGTATGAAATAAATAATATAACTTCAATTCTGGACATCCACTTTCACCTCGCATATAATTCAAACTTGAATATAAGCGAACTGATCTTTTAAAGCCAAGTAGACAAATGATCCTGAATAATTAAATTGAACCTTATAACTAATCAAAAAGTATTTGAATGAACTAAAAAGGTTTATAATAAATATATTACATATATAAGAGGTTATGTACTTATTAATTAATAAGACTAATTTTTTTTATTCAGGTCATTTATAACAAGTGGAGAACACCAACGGATTTAAGGTAAGGGATACTCCCCTTTTCACTCTTAATCAAGATTGTTCTCTATGATATGTTTTTTTGTGTAATACCAAGTGATGTGTTGTGTTTATAAACCTTCCACATACTTCCCTAATGTTTTATAAGTGATGAAAAACCCCTTATCTCTCTCATAAAGTCCTCTTAGGTTCACTCGACACCATGCCGGTAAAATCGTAATGAATTCTACCCAAACCTTCTTCATTCTTTCGGGTTTCCTTATATTTATTTAAAAATAGTGTTATAATATATATTAATGTGAATCTTATGAATTCTGGATAGTTGTAAAAGATTCTAATATCAATACCCTTTAATCACTTTGTTCTGGGGATATACATGTTTTTGAAAGATTCCCTCCTTGGAACATTCCAATAAGAAAACATGTTTTAAGGGGACTTCCCGAATTTTTACCCATATTTCAAGTTCACTCTATCTTCTGTTTTAAGACACCATTGTCTTTATAAAATAAGTATTTTTATTATGAAAACCTCATTGATTCAATTATGGTTTTATATAAAATAATGTCCTCTTTTCTATTTGAAAAGCTCTAGAGTGTTTTCCTTAAAACCGCACAAAAATGTTTTAATGCTAATGTTTCTAAAATACATTTCTAATATATTGTCACTTCTATTTGACACCAAATACCTTTATATATACCTATTTTACCATTTTAATTTCCATTTATGTTCTAATCCTTTCCTTTCATGGACACTTTCATGATACACTCATTGGATATGTTTTATGTCATGACTGTGGTACCCAATTCTTTCCGTTGGTACCCTTATGTTTTTGTATGGTTGATTATTTATGATTGTATATGTGGTAAGAATATTTATGTGGAAATAATATTCATGAAAATGTTGATATGGGTGTGCCTAGATAGCTCTCCAATGCATTGGGTAAGGATAAAGTCTCATGAGATGTGATGTGAAACGGGATTGGAAGTTAGCCTTGACCCGTACTAAAATGGGAAATGGGATTGGTAGTTAGCCTTGACCAATACTAAAGATATTATTTATGATTCTTCCAAATTTATATGATTCCATGTTTATATTATCCCATTATTTTATTAAATTATTTCATAAGTCTCATGATTTGGATATCATTATGTCATGCCTCCAAACTCCTGTGCTTGAGATGTATTCTTATGTTCATTCCCTTACTGGGCATTTTTAGCTCATCCCTTTGTTCATGTGTTCCACATGGTACCCTATAAAGATGTAAGGGCTCAAAAGAAGTTAGAATCTATTTATGGGGATTAAATAAATATGTTTTTCCCCATGTTTTATGTAATATGTACCTAGTCTTCCAAGGCACTAGACTTAACGATCCTTGGCTTGTACTCTAATTATTAATTATGCTTAAAATAATGAAATGTTATATATAAAAGGATCAGGTCGCTATATATATGAAATAGTTGAGCCTGATAGAGATTATATGAAGGTTTCATCCCAATTATAGCTCACAGGTTAGTCCAATATCACTAATATGAAGGGTTTACACCATTATAAATCAGAAAAAATGAGTGAGCCTCATATAGCTTATATAAAGGGTGGTCTCTATTATAGCTCTCAAATTCACTATGTAAAGATATTATAGGTAGCTGGGTGTATGATTATTCAAATTAAAATTTTATTGAAATGTTTGTATGAATATGGTGCTCTATGTCACCAAAAAGAGGTTTTAGTTACTTTTTATGGGGTTTCAATGCGTTTTGAGAAAAAATATCTATTTTTTATGCGAGAATGTTTTATTTCACACCCTCAAAGAACATTATTATTAAAGGTAAATGTTATATTAGTTTTCTTATTTTTCATTTTAGTAATTTTTGTATTTATTTTGATGTCACATACATATATTTTTTCCTGTTCATCCATGTTTTTAAAATGTTTTTCATAGGGTTTAAAGAAGGGTAAGGGAAAAGAATAATTCAAGAAAAAATTATAGAATATTTTCCACGAAATTAAATAATATATTATTTTAAATTTATGATATTATGGAGAAAATAGATACCAATCATAAGTGTTCGATTTCTATGATATTACTTTTTATATATGAGTTACTAATTAATTCTCTAAAATATTATAATTTTAAATATCCACAAATGCAAGAGAATGAATTGTCAACATTAATCTCTAAATTATGTAATTGTTATGGATGAATCCTTTATGTTGGTATCATAGGATAGATTAAATAATATTATAGGTTATGATAATGTTAATAT
Organism: Viscum album; assembly: GCA_963277665.1. NCBI lineage: Eukaryota > Viridiplantae > Streptophyta > Magnoliopsida > Santalales > Viscaceae > Viscum > Viscum album. Next base: position 1,935,510,263 of record OY728152.1, read on the forward strand.
CAAGACATTAATTTTTTTTACCTTATGGATATGTCGAAATGATATATCATTTTAATATTACCTTGTTTCTTTATCCAAACAACGTCTGTTAAGAGTGGTTTTACAAAGAGGTAAAAGAGAATCTTTAATGGGATGACATAGAGAGTAAAATATCCTTACAAATTAGCATCATGATATGGTTTGAATTATAACATAAAAATTTTATGTAGTGATGGATAAATTAAAATAATCTATAAATGGTATTGGTATCCATGTTTGAGACAAGCCTAATCTACCATGAAGGAACTTATCTATAGTGGATCATTTCATCAGAAAACATACCCCTTCATTCAATGGATCATCTAACACCATTCTATATGAATGATGGAAAAATCATTGTAGAATATATTTTAGGTCATGGGATGTTGAAAACATAAAAATGTAACTCTTTAAATTTATCATTTATAAGGTGATTCTAATCTATGGAAGTTATTGGTTAAAGATTATATAGAGAAAGTTGATCTTGATTATATGGAATGGGAAGAATTTAAGAATATTTCCTCTAAAAATTATTTCCCTACAGTTTTTAAACACATTTTAGAGAAAGATTACATAAAATTAAGGAAAAATAAGGAAGATTCAATGTCTACATATAAAGAATATTTTATAAGATTTACCATGTATATATCAGATTTAATGTGGTATTGATAAAAAATTAGTATATTTTACTTTGGATTAATACCAATATTAAAAAGATATTTGGCTATCTAAAAATTTAATAATTATGAAAAATTTTATCTTTGTACTGAGAAATTTGAGATGGATTTTTCCAACACTTATGTTTCAAGAGATGAATACAGTAATAAATGGTAAAACATATAAGAAATAGAGAAGAAAACCAATATGAATAATGGAGGTAAGACACTTTCATGATCAAAGGGTGATAAAATAAAATATGAGGAATGAATTCATGGATATGGAAGGTGTTACCTATATTTAATGTTTGGTTACTAGGTTTGTGAGTACAAGGAAAATAGTTTTGAACAATCCATTTATGTGAGAATAGATATCCAGTAAACAATGTGATGTTTTAGCTATAATGAGTTGGGATATTTTACTATTGTGTATCCAAAGTAACATATGCTGGGAATAAATCATCAATATTAGAAGGGAATAATTGGTGGTAAAATAATTTTTTACTTCTATATTTGATGTTTGGTCATCTGGTGAAGTGGTGACTTCTCGAGGGATGTCAGTATTTTTTTATTGTTTTACCATAAGATAAATGATGTTAGATCCTCTCTTATGATTTTTTAATCAATAGAAATACTTTTAGATATAACTATGGAATTTTTATAGATATATGAAGTATTTGTTTTAGTTGATTTTTTTGGATAATTCCTCCAAATTTTGTAGAATTAAGTTTAAAGGTATTGATGAACTTTAGGGTTTATATTATCACACCCTGACCCGACACATTCCTGTAATTTTATTTATTTTTGAGTTTATTTTATTTAAATTAAATTAATGTTAAAATAAAATAAATTAAATTAAATTAAAACAAAAAGAAAAATAAAATAAATAAATCCATAATTATCACCCTCCCCACTTACTAAACTCGACGCATGGCCACCCCCTCTGGTTGCATAATGAAACCCCCAGACCATTCGTCCATGCGTGCTTTTCCCTACTAGAGAGCCACCCCTATTATTGATTCCACCCGATTTCTTTGGGTTCTCTGCTCGATCCACCTAGGTATATTCTATACCACCCTCTCCAACATTGTTTCCAAATATTTTACCTCATTACATTTCCCTTCTTGCCTTAGCCAAACCCTAGATCATGGGTTAATCGAATTTTGGTTCCTTATTCCATTTTTATGTTTTGATCTTGCATGCTTGGGGTGCGGTTGAGGTGCAGTTGATGTTTCACACCAAATTTTGGCATTTTCATCTCCCAAGGTAGGTGTTTCAATTCCCTAGCATCTTTAGATGAATTAATTATACTTTTTTGAATTTATATATGTGTTCTATAGTTTAAATGAGGGGTCTGAAAGGTGATTTATAAGTGGTTTGGCATGCGAAGTAGTGGGGATGAATTTTATAAAGGAAATTGGCTATGTTCTGTGTGAGTGTCTTTGTGTAGAGTTTCATGAAAATGTTCATTTGGGTTACATTGCAGGTGGAACATTTTTTAGGGGAACATATGGTGAAGATGATTTTGGAATTTATTTTTGAATGAAAATGAAATACTTGACACGTGAACTTGATTTAAAATTTCAATATCAATTGTAGATGGTTTTAAATGGTGAAAGAGTTTTTTTTTCAAAATTATCATGGTTTTTTAAGGTTTTACAAAGTGGATTAGACTATGTCTTTTGGTTTGATTTAATTTTTTACTTTTATCATGTTTTTCAAAGAAGAATTTATAAATTGTGTAAGTGATGGTAAAAAAATTTGAAATGGATTTTTGGTATGAGTAAAATGGAAAAGGGATTAGTATTGTCATGTATAACTTTTTGTGGGTTTTTAGTATGAGTTATGAGTTTCTTAATTAATGGGAAAGTATGTTTAGAAATAAACATGTTTTATGTGTGGATTCAAACATTGGGTCTTAGCCTATGGTTTTTATTGAGAAATTATATTCCTTTATTAGGTCTTGCTAAATAGAGTTTTGTGGATTGATTTTTTTTGAAAAAGGGTTTTGGAAAGTGTAAAATGAAAAGTGGCTTGTTCATGAAATGATGATTTTGGTCTCCAATAAATTAGTTAGATTGATTGGTGGCTCCTCGTAGGGTTTCACACACATACATTGGTACATGAATATATATAAATCCTCCGTACAAATATTCCCTCGTGTCACTGGGAATATGTGAATTGGAATAAGGGGTAGATATATAAGAGTGTATGTTCATTCAATTGTGGAGTGATCTTTATAAATGGCGTTAGGTTCCAAATTTGTTTTCTTGTTTCTATCCTTTTGAGGTAGGTTTCCATATGAATTTGACATTAAATTAATGAAATATTGTTTTTTTCTTTTCTCACCCTTATTAAATGCCATCTAGTGATATATGGTTGTTTCTAGTATAAAGGTCTGTTGTTTAATAATGTTAATTCATCTTTGTATTAAATTTCATGAAATTGTTTTATTAAATTTGTGTACCATGTGTTAATCAAATATTTATCAAATTGCTGAGTTGGACTTTGTAAGTAAATTGTTGTTTTTAAAGAATGGATTTGGTTGAAAATGTGTTTGGGTTAGTCAAATGGATTTCATAAATGGGATTCCAAATGTTTTTGAGATTGGAGGTGATGCTTATTTGATTCTTTGGAAATTAGTTGGGGTGTGATGGTTCTTTGAAAATGGTTTAGTGTTAAATGGTTGCTTAAGACTAGTTGGTACTTTAATAAAATAAGTATCTTTGAAAAACACTCATTGGGATGCACTTCTTTCTTTGTTAGATGATTATGGAATGGGTGGTCCTCATATAGGACTTCCCTCATGTGTTTCTGGTTGATGGAAAAAGGAATAAAAGTCCTTTGGAGTGATTCATGGGTGACCTTTTTGTGTGTTTCTTGTGTGATTCATGTATATTTTTGGATGGATTTTTTGAAATTGTTTCCTCACAGCTTATTATTTGTCGCATGTGATCCTAGAATAGTGAGCTAATTTTTTGGTGAGCGATTACTGAAGTAGTTTAGATTACACACTAGATATTTTCCCATACCCAATGATATTTTATTATTATTTCTATGGTATTGGGCCCCTCGATCATGTAGTTAGGGAGAAGATTAGGCATTTGGTAATTATGATGTCATCAGGTAGGACATTCCTACAGGATGAGTCACATATATGGTATGTTATATATTATTCATAATCTCTTATGTTTCACCCATGTCTACTAGAATAAATATTTTGATGAATTTCTTTCTAGATACCACTATACGTTATTTATCATTTCCCTTATTGTATATTGGTTGAACTTGCTTTTGGAAGAGTTTGGATAATTGGATTCAATGATAAAGTCTTTTCAAATGGTTATGGAAAATGGTTTCTGAAATGTTTTATACTCACCATGTCCTTTATTACTGAAATGTAATCTCTCCTTTAAAATGAATATGATTTCTCTGTGGAGAAGAATAGAGTTTTGAATGGTAAAAAGGTAAATGGACCATGATTTTCTTTAAAAGAAAAATATGTAAAAAAATTATTATATAAATTTTACTTCAAACATGAAATTGATATGTTTTTATTTAATGGAAATGAATTGGGAAAAGATTACTTGGGCACACCAATTGAGTTTTAATACTCTTGCTTAAACTTCATTTTTTTAGTCTCAAGTGATTGTTTCATCTTGATCTCAATCACCATGGGTGATGTTGATTCTTGGGTTTAGAGAGTGACCCATAAAGCCACGTGGGGTTCTAGTGGTCATCATGTTCAGTTAGATTTATTTTTCAGTATATAGTCATTTTTTGTCTTATTTATTTTGGTCCTCTATAAATTTATTCTGCCTATTTTATTTATTTATATTAGGATAAATCATTCCCACCATCACTCTGTTAATGCCAGTGGATCTTCTTAACAACCCAATAGGACCAGGAATTTCTCTTGGGCTTTGTCACAGGCCAACTCGGGTTATCGGTTTTGGGTTGACCTAGGTTGGTTCGTGAAAAAATGATATTAGAGTATAGGTTATTTAGAGGACCTCATTTGCTGAGCACCCTTTGTTATTTGGGTTGTCAAGGTAGATGGAGTAGGACTGTCAGAGCATGGTGTGTAGGTACAGGGGAGTGTTTGTCTAACACTTTCTAGACAGAACCTTGACATACCATGGGAATTATGGGGTTTCTTAGTTTATTTGGTTCTTGTGGGTTTCTTAGTATATGAGTAAATGAAACGAGAGTCGGTCCAATTGTCTCAATGATCTTATAAGGGATGGAAAGCCATGGGGAGACAGGGTGTGATCTTAAAATACTCTATGTGATGGTGGTTTTATTGGAATATGGCCTCCAATCAAATGACCAAGTCACCCATTTCTACTAGTTTCCCTAGTGTTTTCTGGTTCCTTTTTAGATTTTGATATTTTTAAACCGTTGAGTGGTAAGTTGTTTTTTTTGTACATTAGGTTGTATTGGTATGGTTTTAGGGTTTTATTATATTTTAATATTATATTTTATTTGAAAAATGGTGATTGGTTTATCAATGGTGAGATTTAAAAAAATGAAAACATTGAATCTTTTTGAGTGTGAAATGGGATGTTATAAAAGTGAGATTTATTTTGGGAAATGGTTTCTAGGTTTTTTTATGTTTAGTAAGATGTTAAATTGGAAGATTAATTTGGAACTTGAAAATGATTTTATTTTATGATGAGGTGTGGTTTTATAATTGGTTGGGGTAATTTTTAAGTGATTCTGAAAGTGATGTTGTTTCTTTTATCTGAATCTTGGTATTCCTATAAATTCTCACATATATTTTTATGGATTCATGTATGTGGTAAGTGGATGTGTGATTGATCTATAATATGAATTTACATATGTGAGACATCATGGAATACCAATTTTGAGTGTTTGGTTTGTAATATTTTTAATTTTTTTGAAAATATAATTCAAGAAGGGGGATAATTTCAATGTTTTATGATGTGAGAGATTGTGATGCTACCTTTTTTGTGTTTGGAGTTTTCATTTTTATTTTGGGATTTGGATTTTATGTGATGATGGTGTGATTGATATTTATTTGGAGTTTGGGTTGTTGATTTGAAAATGAGATGTGAAATTTTGATTTATGATATGTTTTTATTTGGTTTGGTGCTACCTTTTACCAGGTTACATCCCCCACTATGTTCTAAGGAATTATGAAAATCATTTTTAGGTGGTTCATTCATTGCATGTATTTCAGTTGATCAAGTCATGATTTAGACATTGGTTTTTCCATTTCGGATATGGAGTGTGATGGTTCTCAATATCAGGAGTTCGTCTAGAGGTTTCTAGAGTTGAACCCTCCTCATTTTCTTGGGCATACAAAACCAATGAAATCTAAGGAATGGTTGGGAAATACTGAGGAGATATTAGTTTAGATTGAATATCACAAACCTCTCAAGTTGGAGCTTGCATCCTTCATGTTGGAAGGGCTATGTTTGGAATGGTGTAAATTCATTCTTCAGTTCGAATCACAGAAGAATTATTTGTGGGAATTCTTTAGAGCCTTGTTCATCTAACAATACTTCCCCGATGATGTGAATATTCTGATGGGTTCAAGGTTGTATGGTCTTGAGTAGGGTGATTTAATGTTGTTAGAGTATTCTAAGAGATTCCCTGATCTGGTATTGTATTGCCCAAACCTCGACAGGGATGAATTTTTTGAAATCCGGATTATTTGAAAGGGGTCTCCGATCAGAATTCCATCAATTAGTGTCTCAATTTCCTGATGATTATGAAGAAGTTGTGAGGTAGTCTATTCAGGTTGAAGCTAATTTTGTAGTGTCTGGTCATTTGATAAGAGGTATAAGAGGACATTGTTTTTGTACTCACCAGATTCATCAGAGAAGAAGTTCTGGATGTGTTTTAGTGCAGGAATCCTAGGCATAAGAAGTTTTCATGTTGTTAAGCACATAAGATTCACCATACTAATGCACATTTAGGTCATTTGAAAAGGTTTTTCTTGGGTGGCACTATGTAGTGACATGGATCCAGATCCACTACCTTGGAGGATATTCCATCTCTCTTGGATGAATGTACCGCTGGCACAACCTCAATCAGAATATTCTTTTAATGTGAATGTTCTTGTTGGTGTAGTTAATACAATTTGTTGTGTTGTCCCCTTTTGGGTGTGAAAAATGATGTTTTATGTCTTTTTGGAACTTTTTTAATAAGAATTTCTTTGTAATGTTCTTAATGTTTTTGACGTATAATGTTGGTTTTTTGTTCTGTGATTCATTTCTTTGGGTTTTTATGACCTTCGTTAGGAGTCATGAGTTTTTACGGCTTGAGAAATAAATGTTTTTGTAGAGTCCTAATATGTTTGGGTGACAACCAATGGTTGAGATTTAGGTGAACCCAACTTCCAGGTGTTCTTGATGGAGCACTTTTTTCTCTCTCTGCTTCACCCCAATCAATGCAGTTTGTTGGCTTAGATAGTGGGTCATGTAACATATGCTTTTGCAGTTCTCGGACAAACCACGATGAGTTTCTTCAATGGTTTCTATGTTAGGAGTTGGGGTGTTCCCCATTAAGGTGTTTTTAGAAAAGGGTATCTTCTTTGTTATCTCTTTGTTATTTGTTCGAGATCTTGGGTCATGTGAGATATCTTTCATGGGTGTCTGGATTCTTTTGAGGATAGTCTCATAGTTTCTTTTGGGATTTTTTAGTTCCGGGTTCCAAACATAAGTGAGTGTTGGTTCTTTGGACTTTGAGTTTTTAGGTTTTTCTATGTGATTAAGTTCACCATCTCTTCAGTCCCGATCAACTGAATCTCTTGGGACTTTATGGGGGAAAACATTTCTTGGTGGAGATAAAAGTCACACCCCTATCTGCCAGTTTCCTTTTATATTATTCAATTTTCAGTTTAAAAAACAATTAAATTAAATTATAAATAAAATATATAAAATTAAATTGATACTAAAGTAAAATTAAAAAAAATAAAACCTCCCCCCTTACTAAGCTCGACGCAGACCCCCCCATCCCATCGGATGAGGAAACCCCTATACCTTTTGTCCATGCCCTCTCCACCCTATTGGTGAGCCTCAAATATCTGTTATTCCACCCGATTTCTCTAGGTTCTCCTCTCTATCCACCTAGGCTCATCCTCAGTCTCCCACTCCTTCATTTTTCTGGTGATTTTACCTCATTCCATCTCCACTCATTCTTTATCTTAACCCTAAAACACAGCTTATCAGATTTTTTGTTCCTTTTTCCATTTTTATGGCTCAATTTTGCATGCTTGTGGTGTAGTTGAGGCGAGGTTGAGGTTTCTTACTAAATTCTGACATTTTATTAACCCAAGGTAGGTATTTCCATGCCATAGTATTTTTAGATTAATTTATTATGACTATTTGAATTTACAAATGTGTTGTATGGTACAGATGTGGGGTGAAGAAGGTGATTTATAAGTGTTTTGGCATACAATGTGGTGACGATGAACTTTATAAAGGAAATTGGCTATATTTTGTGTTAGTGTATTGGTGTGGAGTTTCAGGAAAATGTTTTTATGGGTTGTTTGTTATGTGAGAACCTTGTTTTTAAGGGAACTAAATGTGTAGATGATTTTGGAGTGGGTTTTTAAGGGAAAATGAAATACATGATATGTGAACATTATTTTCACTTTTCAATGTCAATTTTAGATTTTTTTAAAGGTTGAATGAATTTTTTTCAAAATGATCTTGGTTTATGTAATTTTTTATAAAGGGTCTTGGCCCATATATTTTCTTAGTTTTAATTGGGTGTTTTTATTTAGTTTTTCAAAGGGGAATTTATAAATTGTGTATGTGATGGTAAAAGAATTTGAAATGGGTTTTTTGGTGTGAGTGAAATGGAAAATGGATTTGTACTGGAATTCATGCCTTTTGTGCATTTTTATAATGAGTTGTGAATTTTTTAAATAATGGGAAACCTTTTTTAAAAAAATAAACATGTTTTATATGTGGATTCAATCATGGGGTCTTAGCCTATGGTTTTGGGTGAGCAATTTCATTCCTTTCTTTTGTCTTACTTAATAGAGTTTTATGGATTGCAAGTGTTTTGGAAAAAGTGTTTTGGTGTGTGTAGAATGAAAAGTGGGTTGTTCATGAAATAGTATTTTTTCCCCTATAAGTTAAATAGATTGATTGATGGATCCTCAAATGGTTTCACACAGATACATAGATACATGTATATATATATATAAATCATCATTATACATATTCCCTCATGGAATAGGGAATATGTGAATTGGATTAAGGGGTCTACATATATATAGGAGTGTATGTGTGTGCAATTATGGAGCGATCTTCCTCAAAGGCGCAGAGTGGAAAATTTTTATGGCTTGGTAATCTCTTTTTTAGGTAGATTATCCTATAAATTAGCCATTAAATTTAATAAATATTGATTTATTACTTATTTCACCCTTATTAAATGCCATCTAGTGATATATGGGTTTTTCTAGTGTAAATATCTAAAGCGAAATAAAGTTAATTTATTATTGCGTTCGATTGCATGAAGCTATTTTATTAAATGTGCATTCCATGTTTTTATGAAATGTTTATCAAATTTCATGGTTGTCCTTTATATGTAAATTAGGGTTTTTAAAAAATGTATTGGGTCAAAAATGTGTTTTGGTTGCTGAAATGGATTTCTTAAATGGGGTTCCAAATGGTTTCGAGTTCAGAGGTGATGTTTAATTGATTATTTGGAAATGAGTTGGCGTGCATTGGTTCTTTGGAAATGGTTAAGTGTTAAATGGTTTCTTGAGGATAGTTTGGAAATTTTATAAAATAAATTTCTATTAAAAACTCTCATTGGGATTTACCTCTTGAATTTTTAGATGATTATGGAATTGATGGTCCTCATATGAGACTTCCCTCATGGGTTATTGGTGGACGAAAATAGGAAGGAAAGTACTATGGAGGGATTCGGGGGTGAATTTTTTGTGTGTTTTTTGTGGGTGATGCAAGTATATGTGATATATTTAATTTTTGATATTGTTGGATCACCCCTATATTATTCATGACATGAAAACCCAAAATAGAGAGAGAAGTATTAGGGAATGATTGCTGCACTTGTTTAGATTACGCACTGGATAGTGGCCCATATAAGGTGGATATTTTATTATTATTGTTATGGGATTGGGTCCCTCAATCAGGCTAGGTAGGGCGATGATCGAGCATTTGTGCATTATGACTTCATCTTGTAGCATATGACTTTGGGACGAGTCACATGTATAGTACATTCTAGATTATTCAAAATCTCTTAGGTTTCACCCATGTCTACGGGAACGAATATTTTGATGCATTATTGGATAGATACTCTTGTGTGTTATTTTCCATTTCCCTTATTTTATGTTGGTTGAACTTGCTTCTAGAATAGTGTTGATCATTCGATAAAATGATAAGGTGTTTTCCAATGGTTATGGAAAATGGTTTTGGAAATGTTTTATACACACTCTATCCTTTATAACATAAATGTAATATCTATTTTAAAATGCATATGGTTTCTCTTTATCTAGGAATATTGTTTGAATGGTAAAAAGGGAAATGGACCATGATTTTCTTCAAATGGAAAAATTGTGGAAAACTTAATTTATATATTGTAGTTAAAACCAAAAAATTAATGTTTCTTTATTTAACAGAAATGAGATTGGAATAGATTACTTGGGCACACCTACTATGTTTTAATAATCACATATATACTTCATTATTTTTTTATTCTAAGGTTCTAGTTTTAGCTTGATATTTATTGTTGTGGGTGATGTTGAGTCTTAGGATTGAAGGATGACCCACAAGGTCACTTGGAGTTCTAGTGGTCATCAGGTTCTGTTAGGTTTATTTTTCAGTTCTTACTTAGTGGGTTTTTTGGTTTATTAATTTTGAGATGATATTTATTTATTCCTATACTATTATTTAGTTATATTAGAAAAAATTGTTCCCATCGTCACTCTATTGATTTCCTTGGTGCTTGTCTCTAGCCAGGGAGGATTGAGATTGCCTCTCGGGCTTTGTTGGGGGCCACCTTGGGTGTTTGGTTCAAGGTCGACCAGGTTTGGTTCAATAAAAATATGATCATTAATTAAATTTTAATAATATTTAAATAATATTATTATAATATGTAAAAAAATGTTGGAACATAAAAGAATAGTTAAAATTTTGTCAAATGATTATTTTTATTTAAAGGATTTCCATCATATTATTTATTGAACATTATAGATATTATGATAATATAGTTTATAAAATAGATAACCTAGACGCTGGGTGAAAAACCATCTAATCTGGAAAGGAAATAGAGCTTTAACCCTTGAAAAGAGAATGATAAGGGTTTTGAGCCTTCCACTATGTGATGTACTAGTTAATATGACATTGTTTTTAGTTAAACGATTTTAAAAGTTAATAATAATGATGAACTAGTGGTATAACTATTTTTATTAGATATTAATTTATAACATTGTATAACATGGGACAACCATTTCTGGTTTTTGGAAATAATTAGTGAAAACATGTCACTCTTTTACAGTTCTTTTAATTTTTTAAAAGTGAATTGCAGTGCTTCTGGAATAAAAAATAATTTTTGGATATTCATTTTTGGAGTAAGGGATGAATTAGAAATTTATGAAACAATAACAAAAATATTAAATTTGGATTTTCAAATAGAAAAATATCTGGTAAGTATATTTCAATTAATAATTAGAGAGTAAAATGTTTTATCAGCTTTTGGAAATGGACTTTGAATCCAAAATGATATCATATTAAATCTATATATAATTAATTAGATGCTCTTTTAAATCCTAACAGATTTATGGTTTTTAAGACCCTCACATTCTATTGATAATTTAATTTCTTATGATCAATGAACACAATCACACTCTATAATTATTAATTTTATTCATTTAGGTACATATCGTCACATTCCATTAGTGTTTAACAACATAGAAACATTGTTATTTTCTATTCCATATCATCATTTTACATCCGATTCTTTCTTATTATGAAGATATTTTATTAATCCTTTTCACGATATGGGTTTTAAAAAAATGGAATTTGCAAATATAAATCCTATGATTTGTGTGATAAAGTTTAAATTGTGAGGAATAAATTTATTAAAGGTGGGGAGGATGTAACAAACCGATATATTAAAAAATTAACATTTCTTTTGATATAATATTTCTCACAGAACACTAAGTTCAAACAACATATGAATTATATTTCATTTTATTTAATCAATTCGATAGCTTGAGGAACACACAAACACAATTAAAAATGAACAATAATATATTAAACCATTAGATTGGTGGGTATGAATAGTACTAAATAAATTATTAAAATTATGTTTATCTACTGATTATAAATAAAATAAGAATCAATTAAAATAAAAAGAAATGTTTTATGAAAAAAAATTATTTTTTAAGAGGTTTTACCCACACATCATGAAAAAAATATAAAATTAATATATTTCAATTGTAAAAACATTATTTTAAAATATTAATATAAATTTCGAAATTAGACTACCAAAAATTTTACAATAGTGATTTTTTTTTATTTTTTGAGAAAATATTAACTTATCATGGAATGGGGAAAATACCATTTAAAAAAAAAATAATCTTTCCATTCTAATATATTAATTGTTTTAAAATTCCCAATATGTTTTTAATTTAATATAACATAACAAATATATTATTTACTTATAAATAATCCACTAAATTAAATTTTAATCAACTTTAAATTGGCATTGTGTATAGATTTCTTTTTGGGTTAAAAATGGAAATTTTCTACAAACTATTTAAAAATGCCTTATCTTTCTCAAATTAAATTGAATAAAATAATATATAATCATAAGTGTTTAAAAAATGTATATATTATATATCATTAAATATTAATTTACTTATATATAATGATTATTACTAGTCATATAGTTAATATAAAATCATCTTTTTCTGAAAAAATACTATTTTTTAAAACCCGCTTTTTTGTCGCGTGTGTGAGTTTTTTAAAATTAAAATTTTCAAATTATATGTACTAAAGTTGGTAAAATTGAATCCATATTTGGAATAATTATAATTTATATTATAAGAAATTTTTAACATAATTTTTGACCAAAATGAATAATGAGAACAATAAAAAATATTTACAACTGTTAAGGTAAAGAATACATTATTTTGGGGTTAAACTAAGAAGATTATGGTCAAAATGACTATAACACTTGTAATATTATTATCGGAAAGACATATTTCCACCTTATACTTCCAAATTTTTACCCAAGGTTCATCTTAAACATTTTTTCATGTGAATTAATTTATAATTTTGGATTCTTTTTGGAAACCCCTAAGTAAATTCCAAGGAGGACCCCTTTCCCCAGTTATAAAGGTGAACTCTAGCCTCTATCTTATTTACACCACCCATGCCCTTTGTCTAGACTAAACCCTAAAATATTATCTCCCCAAGAACATTAATTATGTAAAAGAGCTACCGGTACTCCATAAATACCATATCTGGGTCCATATGAGAAAATCCAATGGATATTTATCTTTTAAAAGGAATACAAATATAGAAGTGACAAGTTAAGCTCAAGATAATAAAACTCTTCTCTATTTCTTTTCATTCAGGCATATATTGATTTTATATATCTATAGTCTTTTAGGAGAATTATACATAGTCAAAATACAAGTAATAAAATAAATTTATATATTATCACAGTATTTAAAGTTTTGTTTAATGTTATTATTTCATTGGTATTATGTTTACAAGATTTCCTGTGTGATAAGGGACTCTTTATTAAAAAAAATCTCTTTTATTTTTTTCCCTTCATACTCTTTATTTTACTTTTAATTGTTTTTAAAATTATTTTATGAAAATATTAATATGTACATAAAGTAATTATAACATACAAGCAATGTATCATTTTTCCTTTATTTTCAATTGTTCTTAGAATGAATATTTTTATGTGTTTTATATATAATATTTTGGAAAATGATTAAAGGAATTTAAAATTTTTCATGTACATGAAATTTTTTTCCTCCCCAATGGACATTATTTGATTTATTTATTCGTATAAAATAATTCATATTTTCTTATATGGAAAACTCCATTTTCCATTATTTGGTTATTTTGGTGAAAAAATGGGGTTTTAAAAGAAAATGGTATTTTTATCAGATTTTTTTTTTCATATGGACATAAAGAGTTTTTCAAAGTGTTTTATGAAGAAATGTTTCATGCATAATGTATTTTATTCATGATATAGAACATGAGCCTTATATGAAATTTGTGATCCAGATACAACTTATAGAAATGGTGTATCCCAGGTATAGATCATAGATGAGCCCAGTATATCTTATTTGAAGGGTTGCACCCCATTATAACCTATTAATAATAGGAAAGTTCGATATAGATTATACGAAGGGTGAACCCCATTTTGTTTCTATAATGAATTAGAAAATGGTTATATTTAAAGTCAAAAATCTAGTTATTCCAATTAAAAGTGTTCTGAAAGGATTTTAAGAATATGATGCTCTATGTCAACAAAAAGGGGTTTAATTTAATGAAATGTGATTTAAAGTATTTTTTGATAAACTTTTGTGTGTGTCTTCCATGTGATTTTTTTATTTCATTCACTCAAATAACATTGATAGTAATGGTAAACATTATACAAGTTTTCTTATTTCTCAAAAGACTAATGAATCTCTCTATTTATATGTCCCATACCGAGCTTTTTATTCTCACCCACAGTTTAAATGTTTTCTAATAGGTTTTCAGGATATGTAAGGGAAATGAATAATTTATTATAAAAGTGTTGAATATTTTTCATATTTATTATTTTCAAAGTTGTAAATTATAGAAAAAATGGATAGTAATTGGAAGTGTCCACTTTTTATTATATGGGGTTTTTATGAATAAGTTATTGCATACTTATATGAAAATAAAAACTCTAAAATATCCTCAAATGTATGATAATGAATTATTAACATAAAACTCATTACAAGGTAATGTTTAAGGCTAGTTCCTTTTATCTAAAGCTTTATGAATCATCATCCCTATATAAGTTATCCTCTCCTTCTGCTAATTTTTCATGAACCTTCTTTATATTATGCCTTTTGATTTCTATTTTTTCATTTTTGGATATGTTGTTACACATCACTCTTTATATCCTCATGATATAAAATTTATGGGAGACCACTTTAATTCATATTTAACCCTTACATTAATCTTTATATACCCCCATTAGTTTTTTCTATATTACTCTATTTTTTTCCATTCTGATATGTTTTAGTGAATTCTTCTCCCCATTTACATTAAATGGTATACACCTAGATGTCCCTATCCTTTATTTATTGGGGAGTTCTATGAATGTTACCCAAATCCTTAATAATGTATTTAAATGTGATTAAATTTGATACATTTTTGAATGATTTATGAGGAACACTTATGCATGTACAATACATGAGTGTGATTGGTGAAAAATAATTATATATCCCTCAAATGAATTGAGTAATGTTTTTATCTCATAAGACTCCATATATGGTGAATATTTTATTAACCTAAGAAAACAATGTTTTGATTTCATTATAGTTATCTATAACTAATTGTAATGATTTTATGTTTTATTTTGTTTCCAATTTCCTATTATGACTTTATGTTATCATCTTATATTATGATTTAATGATCATTTTTCTGATTTTTATCCGTTTTATGTCAAATTGATATGCCTATTGGATGAATTTTATTACTAATATCATGTTATTATATATTTATTCACTCAAAAGGTTTTATATACCATCCATTTTCTATGTACATCAGTAGGTTACCCCTTATATTTTTAAATGAGCAATAAAATTTAAGGGGATATTTTGAAGTTTTATTCTATGTTTTTTTATCAACAAAAATTTATTATGAAATTTATTTTATTACCCAAAGACACTAGACCTCATTGTATTTTTGATTTGTATTAATAATATCATTATGTAATTAATAATGGAACAATGTGTATTGGAGATATGTGTTTTCATAGAATCCATCACGATAGGGAATAATCAATGGTAGTGGTGATATCTTGTCCATAACAAGATTAGAGCAACACCACATACCCCAATTTAAGCGATTTTAGTGTGGACCATAAATATATATCCTATAAAATAATCATATTATGTGTTAATTTTCATGTCCAAAATAACTATGGGTAATATGGTGTGTTATTTAGCATAACCATGGTTTTTTATTTTAACAATTAGATGAAAAACTACCAAGAAATGTTACCTACATAGTTCATGATGCCTTATTGATTGGGGAAATCTGATTTGACAAGGGATTAACTAAAAAAACCAAAATGAAAAATATATGTTTTTTATGAAAATTTTGATTCCCATCATTCTTCTATGTAGGGGACATAACACAGGGTTTTCCAGTACTAAGGGAGGTCCATCGTAGTTCCATGAGAATCCCTTAGTTGGGTGATATTTTTAAAAGTGTGTTCGTCCGGGAGGGGGTGTCTGAGGCATTATCAACATAAAAATTCCATTGGATTACTATCCAAACCCAAAATATAATTTAAACATATTTGGATGATTTTATAGACGTTTGAATGATAATATTAGTAAATTATTGTAAATAGTTATGGAAAAATAATAAAAAAATATTAGTATTGTTGAAAAAATATTTTGGTTATAGTTAACTCATATTATAAGATGAAATAATTACTCACTACATCAAGTATTGTTTTGAAAAATGAAATTAACTTGAGTTGATGTGAATTACCCAAATGAAAAGATAATTTTATATTTATGAGGAAGGTTATCATTTTAAAATAATTTTATATAAGAACCAAGAAACTATGGAATTTATAAGTTGATGTAAATAATAAAATATAATTTAAGTTAATTATGATACAAAAAACATTAATGAGTATGATAAGTAGTTAAATTAATAAAATTAAATATAAATTATTATATATTAACAATATAAAATTAATAAATCATTAACAATGTAATTATTTTTTGGGGTTCTTGTAATATAAAAAATATTTATTATGTATTAAATATTATCTTTGAATTTATGACTCAATGTTTTTTGGATTAAATTATGTTTTTAAATATCACAATGAAAAGAGGTAACATAATAAATGATAAATGATAGAAAAAATTAAAAATTACTAATTTTTTATTACTATAATACAATGGTAGGAGGGTTCCTATGGATGAAGTGTTCGAAATGACTAAGATTGATTTCCATGAGGTGGCTCATGGTTCATAATGTCTTGGACCAAGGTAATTGGTTGGTTCTAGGATTGATATGTTGACTTGAGTTGATTTTGGATTATGAATCTATGTGTTTGGCTGATTTCTAGTTTGATTTTTGAATATCAAATTTGAAATCTTAGTGTTCCATTTCAAGTTTTCCTTTGATCAAATTTACTATTACAACAAAACCAAAATGTGGATGTTAGAAAATAAAAGAAATAGATGGATTATGTCATTAAAAAATAATGATTTATCATAGACATATTTAATCATCACTAAAGGATAATGGGAAATTGATTATTAAAAAAGAAATATTATATCTTGCCATTATCAAAAAAAGGAATGGTTTAAATGATAAATTACAAATAATAAATTCATATTGATTAATAATTTAAGGATAATGGGTTATCAAAGGAGTTATTATAATGAAAATAATGTCTGATGGATATACGAAAGCTAATTAGATAAAAATTAATGATAAAGAGGAAAATATGATTACAACCAAAATATTATTAAGGATGAAACTCAATATATTTTAATATATATATATATACATAAATATAAATATGTTATTTTTATTAAAACTATTAACTATTTATAATGAAGAATTTTGAAATTAACTTTAAAAATTATACAGTGCAACATTCTTAATAATATTAGAATAATCAATGGTGATGGGTAGAAAATTTAATGGAAGTATATCAGGACATTTCAGTTTTATTGTGATTAATAAAAAATTAGAAAGTGGTATTAACCCAAATCAAGAATTCCCAACTAGATAATCCAATAAAAACATTTATTCATTTTCAAATTGTTACATTGATGAGATTAAAACTTAATAATCTATTGAGGAAAATATATCAACCTTAGATTATAATGTCGGGAGTCACTTTTTCATGATATTATAACATTTTATTTGAATGAATTTTTATCTTTTTTATAATCACAAAATATGAAATCTGAAACGAACTAGGGATTCAAGGATATCAAGTTCCATGGGATATTAGTATGGTATATATTTCGCTTACCCATTGGATAGGATTAGTGTGAGAGTAATGGTCAGACTTACATATATGTTTTCCTACTGACCAACAGTTGTGGGTTGAGGTGAACAAGATATTCTATTTGAGATCAATGGAGATTTATAATTCCTATATAATCTATACATGATGATAGGTATAGATGGGTAATACCTCTAATATCGCTTTTATAAGAATCCAGTGGATGATATTTCAATTAAGTGTTTTTTCTTTTTTTCTTTCACAACATTCGGATTTTGGTATATTAAAATGTAAAATATAGTTGGATGAAATAGAATGTGAACATATTTCCCCAATATATAGATTTGTAACCTCAAATATGGAGACATATATTCATTCTAACATCTCATTGATAAATGGAGATGATCATTTTCTCCAGCATCTAGATTTTGTGCTTATAGTTTTAATAATCAAATGATAGAACTATTATGGAATGTGATGAAAGATTACTATTTAGAATTATATTTATATTTTATGATTACCCTCTAATTGTGGAGTGGATGAGTTCCAATGATCTTAGTGGTAGTGTACATTTATCATCAATTTTTTACCCAATGTATCATATTTCATAAGAGGGATACTGTCTTGAAAATTTTTGGTTTCCCTGAGTCTTTTATCAAGAGAATCAAGACCTTATTTCAATCTGCTTTCATTTCCATATTAATAAATGGCACCCCTCGTGGCTTTTTCAGATGTTCTAAAGGTGTTAGACAGGTCGATCCTCTTTCGGCCAATCTATTTGTTATTGCAGAAGACTACTTTAGTAGACTCATTCATAATCTGGTTGATCAAAATAAACTTAAACCTATTCAAGCCGCTAGAAACCTTTTTGTCCCCACTCACCTCCTCTATGCTGATGATATTATTTTGTTTCTAAAGAGAGACAAAGAAATATTCAATGTCTTAAACAAACTATATCTCATTACGAGAACATTTCTGGACAAACTAGTTCCTGGAACAAATCTCATATTTTCTTAGGAAAAAATTTCCCTGTTAGAAGGAAATCCATTATCACGAGTAACCTTGGAATTCAAGAAGGTTTTTTTCCCTTCACGTACTTGGGCATCCCAATTTTTTGGGGACGTCCTAAATCATCATATTTTTCTAATATCACTGATAAAATCATTAATCAACTCTCTACTTGGATGGGGAAATCCCTTTCCATGGCTGGTAGAATTTGTGTTGTCAAATCTACCATTGTCTCTAAGTTGGTCTACTCGCTCATGATTTATAAATGGCCCATAGAAACTTTCAAGAAAATCAATACCTTTATAAAAAATTTCATTTGGATGGGAAATATCTTTGAAAGGAAACTTGTCACCATCCCATGGAAGACCTGTTGTAAACCACTTGATAATGGAGGAATTAGCATCAAAAATTTAAATTTGTTCAATGATGCCCTGCAAGCGAGATTCACTTGGCGTCTTGTTAATAGTAACTCTAAAGCCTCTGAATTTTTAAAACATAGATTCTTAAATAAACTTTTAAAAGGAAATCTTAATTTCATCAACTCCTCAATCTGGCCCTCTATTAGAAACTCTTATCAGAAGATTATGGATAACTCTAGATGGATGGTCACCGATGACTCCAACATTAAATTCTGGTGTGACAACTGGATAGGTAATCCTTTAATTTCTATGCAGGCTCCTAATAACACTCCTATAAACACCACCCACACAATTAAAGAAGTTATGAAACTTTATAGGCATGATCTCCCCAATGGCATTGCTCAAATCATTGAAAATTATACCTTCTCCATTTCTGGGGACTTCCTTGTTTGGGAACCTGCTCCCAATGGCATACTTGACTCAAAAAACTTCTACATGCACAACTTCTCTGACAATGAACATAATTATAAATGGGTGAGTACCTTCAATAAGACTTGGATCTAACCCTCCAGGTTCACCCTTATTTGGTATATTGCTCACAATAGATTGCCCACTGAAAACCGACTTCAAGCCTTTGGCATTCTACTTTGCTCAAAATGTCATTTATGTAATCAGCACAGAGAGGATTCTGATAATATTTTCCTGTCTTGTGCTATGACCACAGCTTTATGGAACTACATTTTTGAGATTTTTAATTGTTCATGGTCCTTATCTGACCCAATTTGTTTACTTTTGAAGAAATGTACTAAATACGAAGCCTCTCAGTAAGTCAAAAACATTATTCTTGCGGCAGTGGCTGAACTCCTACATGAAATCTGGTATGTAAGAAACGATCTTATCCATAATAATCACTCTTTCAGTCTCAATGCAGGAAAAGCTCGAATTCTCATTGCGATACATGAAGCTGCATCAATTCAAAAAGATTGTTACAACAATCATATTGGAGACTTTGAGATCCTCAGATGTATCAGTGTCCTGGGTATTTTCCCAAAGATCAAGCAACCCTTTGAAGTTTTCTGGCAACCTCCGATGCCGGGTTGGATTAAAGTGAATGTCGACGGTGCCTCAAAAGGAAATCCTGGACCTGCCAGTTGTGGGTCCATTTTCAGAGATTCTGATGACCATTTCCAAGGTTGCTTTTACGGTGGGTGTGGGATTTCCTCTTCCATTGAAGCGGAGATTCTTGGAGTCATACATGCTGTTGACTTTGTGCTGCAAAGAGGTTGGTGTAAACTATGGATTGAAAGTGATTCTACCACCATTGTTCAAGCCATTTGGAATGGAGTTATTCATCTCGCCTGGCCGCTTACTACGCGTTGGATGAACTGCTTGAATTCGCTTTAGGAGATCGACTACATTGCTACACCTATCTTCCGTGAAGCAAATGCTGTTGCTGAAGCCCTTGCCAACAAAGGTGTCCACCAGAACATGACTTGGCTGGATGCGCTACCAGCTGATTTTCTTCACCTCTTTGAAAGAGATTTTAATAAAATCCCATCATTTCATCTTATGTAAACATTTGTTTCTTTAATTAATAAATGGTGTTTCGGACTTTAAAAAAAAATAAGAGGGATACTGTGTATAAATTTGGGAGTCTAGTAATACTCTATTTGATTTTTCTCATGTGGGTCCATTCTATTATTTATAATTGATGAATGGATAAATTATATAAGTATTTATTTTATTTGGACACCTCTTTGAATTTTATTTTTAGGATTCTTGATAAGGTTTTTTATGAATAAAATTATGAATGGTGATGATTTTTGATAAATTCAATTGTCTATAATTTATATATTATTATCTTTGAAGGTTGTAGACATTGGTATTTAATAGGGTCATCTCACTAATTCAAATAACCATATTGAGTAATATTTCACATCCTAAAATATCCACTTCAATGTTGATCGCCTTAAGACCATGTGTACTAGTAGGTTAAAATGATAGATGATCATAGAGTTTATATATGGGGGTAGACATGGAATATTCTAGTGCACAGTTTAACTGGGGTGGACACATTAGACATTCTATTTCTAATACTTACATATATTTTGGGTATTTTATTAGATTTCAGTAATTTATTTATTTTTTCTTAAACTAAATTCTAGAGATATTATTTAAAAAATGAACATGCTATATGGTATATTTATTGATTCATTTTTGGGATGGTGGATGATGTTTCATGATAGAAGGTGACATGTTATATTTAATGATAATGCCACCCATTTTTTGGTGAAAATACATCAGTTCTAGTAAAAATTATCATGAATATTGGAGGTGACCATTTTTAGTTCATTCATTAGTATTTTTATACATTATATATTCGTATTAGAGTGTCATGATAGATTTTTAAGCAAGGCACATGTGAGGATTGACTGAGAAAGTATAGATTGAGTTTTATTAAGGAAATATTGTTTATATGGTCATAATATAGGTCTTATTAGAGGTTATAGGATACCAAAATATTCTTGATCATGACTCTTATAGATGAATATTAATAATAAATAGACTATATAAAACATTATTATAAAGCTGGGGAATTAGAATTGTAATTGTTGAGGTTAGGATTCTGTGATTTTACTTTGGATTTTATTGAATTAAAGGATATCATGTGTGTAATTGGTCAGAAGAAAACTTATTTACATCCAAATCATATTTAATTCTATTAATATTGATATTTTTAATGGATACAATTGATAGTTATTTCCCCGATTGAGATATCCCAGAGTACATTACTAGTTGTTATAGGGGTATGAGATAGAAAAACAATTGATATATTATCTTATCACATTAGATAATGAATTCCAGAATACATAATAAAAATCCAATAATAGTCTTCCAACATGTAACACCCCAATATTTATGGATATTTTTTTATATTAATGTGATTTCATTGAATGTTTAGTCTAAACACATCATCGAGTTTAAATGTACTGTGATTTAAATATTATAGTAGATATCACCAAGTCGTTGGATATACGGGAATGAATAGAGGGAACCATATTTTTTAATATAATTATATTTATTTTTATTTCATATAAATGTATTTATTTATTTTTTGGAAATAAAAATTATATTTTTCTATGATCGTTACATGATAAAAAGATATATTTTCTACATATTATATATTTTTTATCTGAAAAAACTAATTGATCATAATACAAATTATTGTACAGGATTATATTAATAATTCATGCAAATAAATGAATAATAAATCATAAATTGTTTATAAATTGGTTATAAATAAATATAAAATAATTTAGAGATAAAACCAGATATTTTTTCAAAAGTTATTTTTTATACACAATGTGTATTTATCTTAAGAATTTAATTAAATTTTAATTGATGAATTATTTTAATGACACATAAATATTATATATTCATTAAAATATTTTATCATTTATTGAATGGTTTCTTCTAGGAATGGAATAAGAATAAATTTATTTTTATGGTTTAAAAATCATTTTTCTGAAAACTATTTTTCATTGAATTTTTACCCATTTATATTAAAATTGATTTATAAAACTTTTTGAAATTAAATATTGAAAAATGGATCCAATATTTTTAATCATGAGGTTCAAATTATTAATTTTTTCCTATTTTTGTAATTATGATTAGTAACCATGGTAACGATTTTGCACCTCGGTAAGGGTAAAACAAATAAATCATCAATAAAACTAGAGGTAAATTCTTTAAAACTCTATAAAATTTCAGTAAACCTATTGTATGATTTGAGTTAAACTAAAAGTCTTTTTATGTAGTTAAATAACTTATTTAAATTAACCATTTTAATTTTGGAATCCATTCTTGACTTTTAGGAACATAATTATATTTTATTGAAATTTAAAACAATTTTTAGGTCTATGTATTTAATGTTTTTATTGGAAGGTTCAATTTGGTTTTTGATTTATAAAAACGTAAAAAAATAAAATATTAATATTTAAAAAAATTCATAAAAATAAAATTCTTTCTTGATTTATTTGGTGAAATGGTTTTTATGCTTCAATTATGTATTTTCCGAAAAATTAGTTTTCTAGAATTTTTTATAGTTATATAAAATATAGTTTCTAAAAACTGTAGATTTTGAATAAGACAAAATTTATTAAAAATTTGGAATAACTATTGACACATTTTTTTGAATAATTCCCCATTTATTTTTGTTATATAATTATGTTATCGAGGTAAAAAAGTTATGCTATCACAGTTAAGGTTAAATTGTGTTTAAATTGTGTTTAATTATGATATAAAAATGAAAATATTTAAAAAACATGAATAAATGTTATTTTATGAGTTTATTTATACTTAATAATATCTTATTTGAGAATTTGGGGTTCCTTGGTGACACTTTATTAGGAATAAGACATTATATTAATTTAAATAATTCAATAATTACACGAGGGCCTCTCACACGACCTATAAATTGGAAAAACTTCTCCTCTATTATTCACACCTCCTAGTCATACAATCTAGAACATTCCATACACAAATTCCTTTCTATATTCATTAAATACATCCTAGAGATCCAGTACTTACCCTAAAACCATTCTAATAAGGATAATGTTTTCGACTAAAGTAAGTCTCTCAAAGAAGAGGAAATCCTCAAACCCGAATCTTTCAAGGGGTATCTCTTATTGTAATTCAGGTACATATGTTGTATCTATACAAACATAATTAATTAAATATTATAAATATACTGATATGTTATTATTTTTTATGGTACATGATTTTTCAATCACCTTCCAATCCTTTGGAAAATGACAGTGTTACCCATGAATAAGTGCGGACTACCACCTCTACAAAGTGATGTGATTTGGTTTTCATTTTTTATTAACATATATATTCATAATGATGGTTTTAAGAAGTATTTATGATATTCAAAATATAATTTTTATTATTTAATTATTAATTATTATTTATTGCTCTTCATTTCTATTCAATGAAAAGTGATAGCATCACCACATGCCTATGTATGGACTACCTCCTCCACAAACTGATATAATTCATTTTTTATATCCAAATTATATGAATGGATATAAAATTTTATATAATTTAAAAATATGATAATAATTCCATTATTATTATTATGGATATGATGAATCTATGACCAAGGATAATGTACCAGAACAATCAAAGCAAAACATGCATGGAAAATGAATAAGTTTTCACTTAAAATTTCATTTTAATAATGAAATTCTATATAAAAGTTTAACTAGAAATTTTAAATGAATAAACATAATATGTTATTAATTAATATAATTATTTAATAAATTTTTAATAAAGATAAAATTTTTATATATGAATTTTTAATGTGTATAAAGAAAAATGATACTTGAGTTAAGATATTTATGTTATAATATTATTTCATTTCTAGATTTTCTATGCTAAATTTACATTTTGGGATACTTTATTGAAATCATCCTTTAAATAAAAAATTTATTATTATTCTTTTTTTCCTATAATTTTCATGTATGATTACAATTTTTCTATCATTTGTATTTAAGTATTTGGAGAATGTGTTTTTATGAAAAACAGACCATATTTCCTATTTGATGAAAACAGATTTTCTTCTTTGTACATCTTATTTATAATATTTCTATGAATTTTATTTTCAATTACGAAATTATTTTTTGAATAAAATTTTAATTTTATTTTAATTTCCTTATAAAATTTTAGTAATGAATTATGAAAATATTTTTTAAGAGGTTATTTAAGAATTTTTACAAAAAAGTGTGATAGGAATCATTTATTTAATATTTAATTCATGAAAATTTTTTTTCACCATCATGAATATAATTTTATTTTATTATTATTTATACATTTGCATAGTTATGTTAAAATAAATTCATTTTATCCTATATTCATTTTTTTTTGATTAATATTAAAAAATTGACATTTTTCTTATTTTCAATGAAATATTGAAATGAAATTACATTATGATTTTTATGGTTCATTGAGAAAAGATCTAATGATTTTGTTCAAATTCATTTTAAATAAAAATTAAGAGGATTTTAGGATGATTCTATGAAACCCATTTCTCCCCTTTGGTTAATTATGTTACGATGAAGTCCTTATAAAACTATATTATTTTTCAAGGGTTATTCCATGATAAAAAGATTAAATATTTATTTAACCCATTTCCATTACATGGGTTATGATGTGATGAATTGATGAATTTTTAAGATCTTTTATAGAACATATGTATGGTTTCCATTATGGTATGGGTTGGCTATGAATTATATATACCTAAAAGTAATTAAATAAATATTAATATATCGTGAGATGATATGGGATATAATTGGTTGTGAACCCAATTCAGTAAGGGAAACAGTATGTTAAAATATTATTGTAAGTGAATGTTGACAATGTAAATGATGTAATGTGGTGTGAACCTAGTCTACTATGTTAGAGTTTGTAGTTATACTTGAATAAGGAAATGATTTTTATTACCTATGTGTATTCCAAAAATTTATTTACTATTATTAAGAAATGATCTTCTGGATCATGATTGATTAATGATGATTCAAAACTCCTTTGAATTAGTATTTCTATATAAAAATCCATAATTCTATGATTAATGATTAAATATATTTGACTGATTGGATAAGGAATTTGTATGTTATGATCATGTTTTCATACAGATGTGCTTATCTTATACTCATTTATGATCATTGATTGATATCTTTAATGTTTACCCTTAATTTTCATTTGATATCACCCTTTATTATGTTTCCTTTTTGGAGGACATGTAGAAAGATTTTTAGTAGGGTATTTATTAGAAGTGTAATATTTTGGAAGAACATTATAGGATATAAAGAAAATATTTCATGAACTAATATGATTATGTATCTTTTTCCCAATGACAATAAACCATTTCAATTAGGGGGTGTTTAATGTTATTATATTTATTGAATATTCATCGAAAATGATTTAATATTTATATTTGTAATGGTTGTATTCATTCACTATATGGTCGTGTTATCCTCATACTGGGTGACATGTAAATCAGTAAATATCTTCTAAATTTAAATTTTCTATTTTCTAGATTTTTGTTGTTTTAAACAATATATTATGTAATATTTGAGATCCCATGGACCTTTATGTGATTTTTATTGTTGAAAAAATGATATTTTAATAATTAATGTGATTAATATTAATTGATTTTAGTGTTTTTGATTATTTGTGATCAGAGTAAAACAACTAAAGGTTAGTTAAAGTGCACCTACAGAAAGTGTATTGAATAAATAGGTCTTAAAAAAATGAAAAAAATGTATGTTAAAGCAATATTCTTTCTCAAAGTTTTATTTATATTTTTTATAAATTGTTTCCATTATATAGTTAATCAAAGTTAATATACATGTGAAATTATGTAAAAGAGAATTAATCAATGTATTTATTAATATTTTTTTGGAAGAGGGGACTCCACATTAGAATATATTATGATTCTCCTCATTTATTTTAGAACTATCTATTGATATAAGTCTATGAATTTTCAAAAAAAATGTGTTTTTATATTAGGGAAAAGATTATAAGAAGATGAAATTGAAATTTAGTAATAATATTTATGTTGATAGGTTCATCCTAATTAGATTTCATCTTATGGGTCCTAATAATCTTTTGACCATTATATATACAATGAAAAAAGGAAAAAAGTTTGAATGTGAGACACCTTTAATAGCAGTTTCCATAATACAACAAAAATGAGATGAATACATATTTTCCTATGTTTTTGGGGAAAACATTATTGGGAAAAGTATGTATTAATTTTTTTGTAGAGATTTATAATGGATGATTTTGTGATAAGATCATCAGTCATTCCGTGTTAGTGTGGTGACAGTGGGGAAGAGGGATGGTGGTGATTCATTTAATGAAATTTCAAGTATTTTTATATTATAATCATGTCAACTAAGTTGATGGTTTTAATAATTTATAAGGCAAAATATATCAGTTAGATTAATGAATTTATTTATATCATAGGTTTATTATTTTATGATAGAAATATTTTTCTTAGAGATAAAAATATGAGATATTACAATGTCATTCTATATAGCTAGAGTGTGATTCAGGGATATGAAAAAATTTACTTCTATATTTATTTATAGTTTGTGCATGAAGTCTAAATTCTATGATGAAATATTTAAGTGACAATATATGCGGATTTATTATTATCATATCCTTATGTAATTTAATTATTCTAAAAAAATAATTTTTTTATATTTATTACGGTGGAATTGTTTACTGACAGTCTTGTAATTATTTTTCCATTATGTTGATCCCATGAGGTACTTAGATTATTATTGGGATAAGTATAATTTATTAATTGTTGAAGAGGATACGATTGAGTGTGAGGTATTTTTTTAAATATATAAATCATATTTTATGGTTAAATCTATAAATACCATGTGAAATGATCTCCATGTTTGTAAAAATAATGATTGCAACATCAAGAATATAGTATTTTAGGAAGTTTTAAAGGATCTTATAATATTAATGAGCCTATCCCATTACATTCCCTTGGTGGAGAAAATATTGTAAAGATATTTACAAACATAAGAAAGGTCACACCCAATTGGTGATTTTGGTGAATATGGAGAAGAGAGTCGGTAGCCCATGACCAATAAAGATGGGTTCTAATGGTTGTGGTGAATTGGTGACGTGTCTATTCAAAATGAAAAATAATGCCAAAATTTCATGGTGGTCACTCTGGTGTAATTCAATTATACTAACGTATAATGGCTAAGACACGATAACCTTAGTGGGGGTAAAATAAGTCTACAGTCAACAGGTGGATCCTTATTTCAAAATGAAAAGTACAAGAGATGATTCCTATGGTAGAAGAATTGATGAGTGACAATGGATTATCAAGGTATAATGGAAATATACAGATTTTATATGCCTATGGTTAATGTAATTTCAAAGTAAAAAATGGGAAACTAGTATTCACTACACTATGTGAAATACTTTTTGGGGATTTAAATTCAATTTGAAGAATATTTAATGATGTGAAATCATGGATAAAACTTGGGAACTCAATATTAATCTATGATATTTCTTTAGAAGAATAAAATTTATATATAATATTTAACATTATCCTTTGACCCAAAATTATGTGAGAGTAGTTGATTTGATGAAAGAAAGTTATTTTTTTTATTTGGAATTTGAAAATAAGAAATGGATTTTATTATTTGATATATATACAATAAAACATATATAATAGGTATAAGAAGAAAAAATAATAATGGACACAAGGAAGAGAAGAATATATTAGAATAATAAGTGAATTAAAATAAGAAGGTTCTATTAAAATTGGAAAAAAGTCAAGAGATCTTATCTATGTTTTTACATGTTGAATAACAATAGGAACAAGTGAATTGTATCATTAAATGAAGGTACTTTTTATAAGGATTTATTTTTATTAATATTATTTTCTTTATCTCTGTAATAATGTGGGATGTACTATCACTTTAGAATACTTGTTGTAATATGAGTTCAAGGATAAACCCAAATTTTTGTAACAACATGTTGAATCTTGAGGGTTGTATAATCCCAACTGAATCTATTTCTTACTAATGAATGTCCTTCTAATTTTTATAGGCGAACCATGTAAATTTACTTTTTCCTATATGTTTGTGTATTGTAAAATGATCAAGATTCACCCAAAAAGGTTAAAAGGGTTGTTTCATCATGTAAAAATAAAAAGAAATTTTATCATCGGTTTACCACAAATATCAATGATTCTTAACTAGACTAGGAATTACATTTTCAAGGGGTATCAGAGTAACATGTTCCCATCATTGGTTATTTAGCTTTTGAGGAAGAGTTTTCTCACTATTCAAAGTGTTTGTCATTGAATTTCAATTCTACATTAGAAATAATCATAATTAAATAAATATAAATAGGATTCATACATTTTAAGTTAAAATATTTCATATATTGAAAGTGATAATGAGATTATATATATTATCTTTCAGTTTTTAAGTACTGGATGTCACAACTAATGTGAATATTCCTTGGGTCAAATATGTTCATATGATAAAAAAAATAAGAGTAATTTTGATAATTATGGTCAAGAAAATTTTTATATCCTATCATCCCTCACAAAAATAGAGTTACTGAAATCCATGGTACTCAAGACTACTAATTAAATAAGGAAAAAAATGTATAATATATATAAAATAATGACCAATGTGAATTGTGATAAATTTTAGTATTGGAGACTTATTTATGAGGATATCTAGATTCATGATGACCAATCTATTGATAGTTTATTTACAAGGGTGAATGGAGTGGTGAGAACCATCTAAGGATATGGTGAGAGTTTTGAAGTTATTGATATTGTTGGAAGGATTTTATGTTGCATAATAGATTAGTTGGATTTTAATGTCTCTTATTTCGAAAAAAATATTCAATTTATATTTCTATTGATGATTTTGATAGTTTTTTAATATATTATGATATAAGGAATGGAAACTCAATCATGATGAATTTTAAGTCTAGAAATTAAATCAATTTTCAAGAAAAAATGAATGAAATGTTGATAAAGATTGTTTTTCCTAAAAAATAATCTTGTTATATTGATTCAGGTTTTTATTTGGATCAGAATTTTGATAATTCAATGTCTCCTCCCTCTATAATATCTTTAATTTCCAAGGGAGGGATTAATGGTTTGATTACACTAGGATGATTTAATTGTGGATGTTATGGATATTTCTATTACAAATAATCATATTTAATATTATTTTTGATTCATTGATGAAGAAGTGGAGTTTCTATGTAAAATATTTATGAAGGGACTAGGAATGTTTGAAAAACTAGGTTTTTCTTGTAATGGGAAGAGAATTATTTTTTAAATTTACACTGGGAAATTTATTATATAAATTTGAAATCTTCTAAAGTAGTTACAAGGAATAGAAAAAATAAATTTCAAGAGATGTTGATGAAAAACTTCTCATTTCTTAAGTGAATAAAGAATAATACCCTAGTGAAATTTTTAGTGATGCTGGGGGAAATGAAGAAACTAAGTTTAAATTCATTAAAAAACAAGAGATCAAAGAGTTTATTTAAATGATATCTATGTTTAAAAAACTGATAAAATATATAAATAGGAAAAATAAATCATCCCAAAGTAATGGTTTAATTCATATTCATGAGAAATTATTGTTATAGAATGAAGATAAATAATTGAATAACCTTTCTTTTGAATATAATAATTATATATTGAAGATAAAACAAGGATTGAAAGAGAAAGATAAGTAGTTGAAGATTTGAAAATAAAAATTGTTTGTTATGATAAAATAACAGTAAAAATATAACTTTAATTTAAAGACCTCTATATAATGTTGATGAATGATAATGTGAATACCATAATAATGGACTTCAGCAAGGAATAGTTCAAAATTATTGAAAAAACAATGATTTAACATATACTATTTATGACAGGAATAATCAAATCAGGGATACTATGTTTGTAGAAAAATAAACTGATTTTCCATATTCTATAAATTCTGATTACATCCATATTAATAAAAAAATCTAAACGTTTTGAAAGAAATAAGGATTAAAATAAGTTTTATGTGAAGAATAAAGTGTCCAGAGTTCACTGAAATTTTGGATTTAAAAAAGGATCCAATATTAATAGGTGGAAGAAGTTGGAATGCATGTTTTCAGTTTTAGACAAAATGATGGTTTTTTTGAAAATTTTAATTTCTATGGTTATTTATAATAATATAGTGGTTTTGGAAACATATAAATGATGTTTATATTTTATTATTAATAAAGTGATTATTTTATATGGTTTAGAAAACCTTTTAGGGGCATTCAACTAATTTAATGGAAAAAATTCAAAGAAAACCATTGAAACCTAGATTAAAAATAGAAAATATATTTTAACCATTGAAAAATGTTTATGAATGTTGTGATAAACCTAGTGAACATGAAAAAGGGAGTCTTTTAGGGATACTATCCCATCCTTAATCAAGATATAGTGAAGAGAAGTCACTAAAAATGATGGATTAAGGAAAAACTAATGTAAAGTTATTTAGTTTCGTAAAAATATTGAAAAACAATTGTATTGATTTTGGTAAGTGGTTGTTATTCACTTGTAATAAGGGATATAAATATACTCAAAGATGTTAAAAAAATGTAAAGAATGATTTATTACCTTTGAAAATTATTTTTCACTCTAAATTAAATGTGTTGGATTAACATTGGTTGGAAAATATAAATTGGAATTCAATATCACACGGTTTATTGAAGGACTAAAGAAAATAATTTTATTGTGTATAAAATATATGATGATGAAAATGACGTAATATTTGAAAATAATGTGTTTTATATGAAGGTGTTAAAATATGGATGTATATTGATATGAGTATAATAATAAAAAAAAATTATTTATATTGGTATTACTAGAAATTTGATTTATTTGACGATGAATGATGAAAATCAAATATGGAATAAAGGACCTAGTCATCTTACCCAAATGAATATGTGTAAAATTATTTGTTTAGATAGTTTTTGTGATGTTCATAAGTTTAAAATGAAATGGAATTGGATATTTTCCCCTTTTAAAATAATAAATATTTTGTACACTTCATATAAGAAGGATGAAATATAATTTACTCACCCTTTAGAGTTAATTCACACTGACATTTGTGGGCCTATGAATAAAAAATTAAAAAATGAAAAAATCTTTTTTATTTTATTTATTGATTAATTTACTCACATTACATATATTATGTTTATAAAGCATAAATAATAGGTTCTAAAAAGGTTACATAGTTTCCAGAAAAATGATGAAAAAGGGTGTGCTTAATCTTGGAAGAATATTTGAATAGATTATAGTGATGAGTATATTAGTGTAATATTTGAATCCTTTCATGGAAAACAAGGTATACATAATGGACATAGCGAATCATACAAACCTCAAAAAATTGGTTTAGATGAATAAATAAACATAATTATTATGGTGATGGCTCAAACTATGATTTTAGACCATGAATACATACCACTATTTTTGGATTAAAGCCATTGGAGAAGAAGTTCATATAAAAAATAATTTTATTTATAGGATAAATTATAATATTTCTTCATATGAGATTTATTACAATATATATATTCATTTTATGTAACTGATAGTGTTTTCAATCCCTTATATTTTTGAATTTATAGGTGAAATACTCATAAAATTTTAAATAAGTGGTGTGGTAGGTATCTTACGAGGTTAACCTCTAATTGAGAGAGGATATAATTTTTACAAACAAAAAATATTAATGATTTTTATTTTGTGGATATGAATATGACGGAACACACAAATAAAGTTAACTACCACGATGAAGAATTTTCCAGAAGTGATAATGATGAACCTGTTATTGTAATTCAATAAGGTGGAGTTTCAAAATAAATGAAAATTCTAAAGAATTTCATGTTGAAGAAGTTGATTTAGAAAATTCAAGTGATGAATGGAAATATATTTTTTCACATAATCTATATATTAAAAATAATATTCATGTTAAAAATATAATTCGATATCATGAAAAATATATTCAAACTAGAAGAAAAATGAGGATGGAATCTCATATCAAATTATACTCTCATGTCGAACCAAAATATTTACAAGATGAAATGAAACATTTTGAGTTGATTGATATGATGAATGAAGTGATAGATCAAATACATGAATAATGAGACATGGGAGTTAGTACCCAATTCAAAGGGGAAGAACATTATTGGAAGAAAGTGTGTTTTAGGAAATAATTTAAAAAAAAGGATAATTTATGAGAAAAATTAAAATATTTTATTGTAAATGATATTTATAGGTTTTATGGGTTAAATTATATGGGACCTTTTCAGTGGTTTAAATATTTGAAAAAAATAATATTTTTTACTTCCATTGTAGAAGAAAGGTAATAATAGATCTTTCAAAATGGATTTGAAGTTTGTCTTCCACAATTTTGAATTTGATGAGGATGTTTATGATGAACAAACATGTACTTTCTTACATAGTGTTGATGAGAATTATGTTTGTTGGACAAATAATTCTTTATATGGGATAAAATATTCCCCAATAGCTTGGTACTATAATATTGCACCATCGTGAAGAAATTTAAATATTTGAAATGAAGGGTTTTCAATGATTATATATTAAATATGTCAATGAAATATTTAACACTGTTTTTAAGTAGATTATTTTTTTCTTATATGAATGAAGAAGTACCTAGTGGATAGTTTTCTAAATAAATGAAGAATGTTTTTGAAATTTCTCTACCATATGAGATGAGATATTTTATTTTATTACAAATTTAAGAATGAAATGATCTTATTTTTATACCTAAGTATAAATATACTAATAAAAGGTTGATGCTGTTTTTAGTCGAGGATTGTAATCCATTTTATACACCATTGTTAATAAAAGTAATTTTTCCAAAGATAAAATATTAAAGGATGTGTATTTGAGGGAATTCTGAAAGATAATTGGTTGACTACCATACCTTATAGCTTCTGTAATGAATATTATGTCTAATATTGAAATTTTTGATCAGTATCAACATTCCCAAAAATTATTTCAAGAGTAGAAATAGAGTACTTAGATACAAACAAGGCATATCAAACTATTTATTAAAATATGATAGTAAATGGAAAATTGATCTGTTTGGTTATTCAAATGAATATTGGTAAGGATGTGTTAATGATATGAAGTTTACATCTTATAGGGATTTATTTCATCGTGAAATATGTATTTTAAAATTTGAATACGAATAAGTCAATAAAATTGGACACTTATGATGATAAATATTTGACTACTTCCCATGTGTCAAATCAATTTATTGGGATTAAAACACATATAGAAGATATAAAAGTTGATGTGAAGTTACTATTATTGTAGGTATGTGATAATAATAGTTCAATTAATCATTCAGTGAATCCAGTTCAGCATCCACAATCCAAAATGTCACTTTATTAAAGATATAGTTGAAAAGAATGAGTAAAAAATGGAATTTATTCATACTAAAGATATGATATTTTATGTGTTTTCCAAGACCTGATCAAAAGAATAATATCATAATATGTGGTTTATATTAGGTGATCAACCTCAATATTTAAAATATTATGTCATTTTTCGATTCTCCCATATTCCTTATTTTATTTGGATTTTGTTTTCATAGGGGGATAAAAATGGAAAATATAAATCATTCCTTTATGCTTATCATGTTATTGTTTATCATTGGAGAGTATAAAATATTGGGGTTGTATCCATTGATATATGTAACATTATTGAAATTATCTATTAAATAGAAGTATATATTTATATAGAGTAATTAAAAAGGGTATGTTAGGATATCATCATGCGTGATCTATTTTAATAGTTTAGTATAAGTCATTATATATATATATTTTAATGTTTAAAGTGTTGTTTGAAGTGTTAATGACATTATGATTGATGTTTTAAGAGTTCATTTTAGGAATAAACATATAGATCATTGTCATATGGAAAAAATGATATTATTTATTTAATTTTAATGTCTTCAACACGAATTTTGTAATATAAGCTTAAAATTATTGGATGATGATCCAATAATATGTTTTCAGAGATTCATAGTGATTTATATTACATAGAAAACAAATAAATACAAATGGGTATACTGTTGATCCCAATCACTAATAAGTGAATGCTGTGATAAGCGAGGAAGAATAATTTTTGATGATGATAAGATTGATTATGTCAATTTTGTTCAATAAATAAATCATATTATATTTCTAAATCATATTATCCCATGTTAAATTGTATTCATGTTTATAAACATCATGGTTTTTTCTTTATGATTCACGAATTTCATGAATTAATAAAGGATCTTATAATATTTATGAATATCTAGACAAGGAAATTCCCATATTAAGGGGATTTTCCTGAAGGAATTTCGCCAAATAAGAAAGGACACACCCTATTGGTGGCCATAGTGAAGATCAAGAAGATACTAGGAATGAATTTCCCATTGAAGAGGGTGTATTGATGGTCTTTGTACATTAGTGAGGTTACTATGAATAATCGTTAATGTTAAAATGGCAGTGGTGGCTCTAATAGTGGACATCCATTACTCGAATACATAATGGGAATTCTATTATACTGATAGTCTTATTCAACGTAGACCATGATCAAAAAGTGTATTTGATGTTAAAAATGACCAACATAAGAGACTATTCTTATAGTAAATGAAACAATGGATGAAAAGAGGAGTGTCAGGCTAAAACAACTAGATCTTAAATGAATACACCCATGGTGAAAGGAGTTTCAAATGAAAAACCAAAACATATTCCCCACGATTCAACAGTGTATGTTATGTTAGAAATTTTGATTAAGCTATAGTTAGTTTTTATGACGTGACATCAAAGAAAACATAGGGATTATTAAACTAAATATATGATGTAATTTTTATATTGATCAATGGTATCTATAAGATCAAAAAATCTTTAATTACTAAACATGTAAAATTAAATGTTGAGATAGTTTAAATAAGTTAGTGGATTGAATTCAAATTTTAATATTAGAGTTGGCAGTAATGATTTAATATAGTAGCTATGAAATGTATGTAATATGAGTAAGATGAATAAAATAATAGAGAGTAAGAAAATAATAAGAGAGTAGAATAAGAAATAATGTGGGAAGAGAATGTGGTGTGAAAATTATAAAAGAGTTCAGATATTTTACCTGATTGTGTATAGGTAGAATAAGAATAGGAACATTAGTATTGTATCAACAAATAATGTCTTTGATTGAACAATTATTTGAAGTTGAAATCATGTTATTTATCATTATAATAGTCCATGGTACTATGTCATTATTTGGAGACTTTTTATAATTTTATTTCTTAGATAAACCCCTATATTTATTCTAACATGTTTAAACTAGTGGTTTGTATGATCACAATATAAATTGAATCATTCCAAAGACTATACTTATTATTTTGGGAGTTAAAACTTTTAAATTTTAAATACCCTTTGTTGGAGTTTTGGATAGATATCAAAATTCATTGTAACTGGTAACAAGGGTTTTTTCATCAAGGAGACATAAACATAACTTGGATATCTAATTCACCCACATATTAGTGATTACATATTAATATAAGAGGTTCCATTTCACATTTTTATGTTAAAAAATATACAAAATACATAGGTTTCTAACAAGGTGTTATCCCTTGAGTGGGGATTTAAAGAAGTATTACATTTCAAAATAAATTAATTAATGTTGGAAAAAGGTGTCATCAACCTAGTTTTGTGGTATTATTGAATTTAAATTAGTTTTTTACTATCCTAAAATGAAAATATGTAGTATTATGTGATATATTTATTTGTTTTTCATGGGGAGTTATTTCAATTGAGATAATGTACAACTATTAAATTTTGATTTCTTGAATATTAAAAATATTGATATGTGTAGTTTTTAATTAACTATTATTTGATAAAGGTATTTTTCATTATCACATCTGTTTATAAGAAAATATTATTCATTCTTTTTAATGGATTGGAGTTTAACATTCTTCTTCCAATCTGAATGCTAATTTTTTACAAAATTTTTGATAATGCTACTAGGAAGTCTCAGTATAGGATAATGATATCTAAAATGAATTGAATATAAATATATAAAAAAACATTTTGAGTCTTTCCTTTAATTAATTTCAAACAAATATCGATCATAATTTGTTTTAAGAATTTTTTATGTTTTATTTGTTAACAGATGTACAAAATTCATTTGATTTTTAAATAAGAGGTTTATAGTAATTAATGCATTGATCGAACTACCTAGGGTTTATGTTGATATCAAGGATAAAAAAATTTAATGTGGGAGGAATATAATATTATGATTTTTTACCTAAAAGTAAATTTTCATGAACCTAGAACTTAACACCCATATTAGTTTTATTATATTTATTATCACCCATTCGGATTAAATAAGGATTTCTAGTGGAAAAGATGAACACTAAGAAGTTTTTTTTATAAATAAATGTTAATTTCTACATGAAAAGGTTAAAATTATAAAATTAATTTTTATAAAAATATTTAATTGCGAGATTAAATTAATTTGTGAATCTAAAAGGACACATTTCCATTATATAAATTTTGTGTAAATTTTGGATATTGGTGGGATGGTTTGTAGTGGTGGTGAGGGTGTTCAAAAATAGTTTTTAGGAAATTTTATTTTATCATTAGAACCTCAATTATTCCTATATTAGATAAATTAATAGGATGATAGGTTTTGGATAATTATCCCACATGGACGTTACCACTGGATATAGAGAGATCATCGAATTCTGATGATATTCCATGACCAATGTATAGTTTTTAATCCAATTTTT
Source organism: Viscum album (assembly GCA_963277665.1). NCBI lineage: Eukaryota > Viridiplantae > Streptophyta > Magnoliopsida > Santalales > Viscaceae > Viscum > Viscum album. The sequence continues at coordinate 1,935,547,922 of OY728152.1, forward strand.
GATAATTATATTTTTATATTACAATATCTTTTTTATCAATTTTTAATCAATGAATATCATTATAAATTACCAATATGATACAATTTTGGTAAAAAATAAATCAATGGAATTACATTTTTCCAAATAGGAAAAATATATTTTGAGAAATCCTAGAGGGAATTTTGTCACATCAAAATGCCATTATATATTTTAAATAATCAAAACATAAAATTTTAAATCATGCATGATTCATATATTTTAATACATATCTCTCAATGTATCAAACAAAGTTATTTTTTGTAAAAAAATTAGACATATATTTTTATGTATATTTCAAAAGGAACAGTTTATTTTATATTTTGATAATTTTGAGTTTTTCATCATTATATAAATAATTATGCATAAATATATATAAATTTATGTACATATTGAGGGAATAAACCCAATGGGACTAATTTTTAATTAATTTGAATAATGGATTTAAAATTAACATAAATTAGTGTTTTTTAGGTTTTCATAATATTTTTATAATTTATATATATTACTGATTGACTAATGGGATAACTTTTTTTATGTTTCTGTGGTCCTCACCTTGAGATGAATATGATGTTAAAATTATGATATGAATGGAGATCATTTCCTCTCTAGAATCCTCTATTTTTAGTAGTGGATGGTGATGATAAACATTGTATCCCCTTTGAGTGGTAGTAATATCCAGATCATCTAATTTTCCATATAATTACTATGTCCTCACAATGTAATCATACTTATGTTCCCAAAAAATAGATTAAGAAACATGTAGATTGATAGTTGAATGATCATAAGATTTTAGGGCTTACCTTGTTATCCCTAACCAGGGGTGACATGTAAGTTGAAATGGAAAAACAATGGTTGTATTATTAATATAATTACTTAGTAAACTTTGTGACCATGTGTTCTACATTGTGTGGGATCCCTATATATAGGATCCATATCGACAAATTTATCGGATTTAATCTTATTGGGGCCATATTGGCAATATAAGGGATAACTCAGATCAAACAAAACTAAGAAATCCAATATGTTAGATAAATGACCATATGTCCAAGATTACTCCCCAAAAATATAAAATAGAAAAGGAAATAGAAGATTTGGGTGGCACATGGGGGTTTTTACATGGCCCTCCCATGTTGTACGATTCTTCCAGTGGTGCAGGGGTTGAGTGGTAGAGATATTTTCAACAAAAAAATTATTGGACACCTCATAACATGGAAGAAATTAATGGAACCCCAGTAGGGGTGAATTTAGGGATGTATGAAAGATAATATTATTGAATTATGTTATATAATTATTGAATAATTCTGTAAAATGTTATTAATACTAAATAATAAAATTTTAGTCATGTTATGCTCGTGTAATGAGATGATTTAATTACTCTATTTCTCCGAGATTATTTTAAAAATATAAATGAGATCTTGGTTATGTGAAATAACAATATAGAATGTAAAATTTATATCTACAAGAAAATTATTATTTTAAAATAAAATTATTTTAAGACTATGAGGTTATTTTTTTGGAATTGTGATTAATGAAGGATTTTGAGTTAATCACTAAAATGTAACGTTAATGTGGATTGAATGTGGATTCATTAATGAAATGATATTTTGAAGAATAAATATTAATTGTATAAAAAATTATAAAAACATTAATTAATTTATTTAGGGATTATTTCCAAGGCATGGAAAGCATTTATTATGTTCTAAATATTATTTGGAAATTTATAAATAAAGGATGATTGAAATAAATTTTAGTTTTATATTTTATAATGAAATTATATAACATCACAAATCATAAATAACATAACTCATGGAAAAATAATTAATTATTTATCTACTATTTTCTTGACATAAAAAAATGAGATAAGAAAATTCATTATAAAAAATTAATTTTATATGTTGGATTTATGAAAAAGGTAGTGGTGTAAATATGGATTTTGAAATAAGAAGACCGTGATAAGTAATAAATAAATAAATTTTAATTATCATAGGATTTATGATAATGGTAAATAATATATTTTCAATACATATCAACTATAGAAATGTATTGTATTTCTAGAAAAAATATATTATTACTCAAAATATATTTTTTTTCAATGAAACTCAATACAATTAACTGGATCATATATATATATATATTCATATATATCATGATATGATATTTTTAAAACCTATAAACATGAACAATGTGGAATGGATAAATGAAAACTAATGTTTAAGTAGTGAAATTTCCTTGAAAAAGATTCAAATATTATATAATATTGTAATGAAAATTTAATAATACAACCCTGTCCCCTTCAAATGACATGGTGTTAGCACAACATTGTAAAATACCAATAGATAGGGGTAAATTAAGGTATAAAGATTAAAAAATTACCTCTTTGTATCTAATTTTATCATTAAATAAAACTCTCTTCTCTATGCTTCCCAGAAGTCAAAATAAATTGTAATTAAAACATGCACATGAAAAAAATAATTTACTTGGTACACCCTCATTGAGATACATCCATGGAGTATATAGATGAAAATTTCTGGTGAACCAAAATAACTAAATATAATTGATTTTATAAAGTTTTATGTGGGCAAATTGTATCTTCTAGTTTATAACCACTCACATTTTGACATCTAATATATCTCTTCCAAATTGAATGAACTACTCCTCCATTAGAATCTTCAAAAAATATATTCCGAGTTGAATCAAACTTGTGTGAGTCTTTATGATCAAGTGTTATCTTAGATATGAAAACAACCATTTTACAAGACCTTTCTCCTTCATAGATTGTGTAATCCCTATGTAATAACCCTTCGTGAGACCCATTCATGATACTACTTCGTGAGACTGCTTTGTAAGACCTCACTATGAGACTCATCTATGAGATCACATCACAAGATTACTTTATGTGACTTTATTCTATTCTCATGGATCACATGCCCCCTATGTGAGACCTTATTGATGTTACATGGTTTGTGTTATTTTAATGGGACTTCCAATGAATGAAAAAAACCTTTCTATACATTGATATACATGATTCATTCATGATATTACTCCATGATATCTCTATGTGATTTTACATTGTAAGACATTCTATTGAATACCCATATCATGTGATTTTGGTGCATGACTTTTTCCAGCACTTGAGAAATAATTTACATTAGATAAAACCACAAAGGAAAACTACTCTACCCTTGAAGGATGAGTTAAGGGATATTTATAGGCATAAACCTACTACCTTATCTATAAAAACCATGTGTAGCCATATGTTCCACCACATTAACAATAAACAAATTTTGTTTCATGTGATTACATTGCACGATCACCATCCACATGTTTCTAGCACTTTGTGTGATCATCATCATTGTCCAAAGGAACTCCTCATGATCACATTGAATTATCCAATGAAAATAATGTGGTTAGTTACATTATCTTTTAACACTACACATAATCACATCATGAAATCTAAATACATAAATATGTATAGTGCCATTATATTCTTGTTCTCAGTGTGAACCCATAGAAAGATAACAAAATAATTATGTGGTCTCATGATTTTGAGTGACCAAAAGATATCTCCTTCATTTAAAACAACTTTGTCTTTAAATACACATGAGAAAAACATTTTTATTGATTTTATTAAAAGGAATATAAGACAAAAACTCAAGACCAAATGGAAGCATAAACAATGAGAATATCGAGGTGGTTTGATGTAGTAAATATAAAGGGAATCTATTAGAACAAGGTTATCTCTCTCCAAAGGAAAGGACCCTAGACCAGAAAAACATGAAATCTGTAGTCCCTGGGCTGCCTTGGAAGCCAAAAAGTCCACCACAATGTTCCCTTAACACCATGCATGAATGAAATACATGTTGTTACTCAAAATCCCATACACCTCCTAATGATATATACAATAGTCGATCAAGTGGATCCAATACTGCACATAGAATTATACACTCTAATGGAATCTATTTCAATAGCCATAAGGTGAAAATTATTCTAACGGAATAATAATAATCGAATGAGAATTGCAGAAGGCTACACTTGAAGAGAATAAAATCATTTAAATGAATAAAAAAAGCCAGGACCACCTGGCCCTTTGTATCCCAGATTTCCCCACCACCTAGCATCATGCCCATGTTGCATGAGCCATATGTATTCATTTTGAAGATAGTTTGACAGGGAATCTAGAATACCCAACTTCCCTAACTATAAATCTGGTAATTACTGGATATTGATGATCCAGCAATGATAAACCTGATGGGTAGAGCATCCTTGGATGCCTTGCATAAGCGAATCAAATTAGGAAGGACATACACAGTTTTGAAGATGAGTCCCGCTGGGGAGACTAGGATTCCCTTATGATGGGTCTCATTTATTTACTTCCAAATAACCCAACACCCATACACCACAATGATTATTCTCTCGAATCTCTCTGTTCCATAGTTTCCCACCACTTGAAACCACTATTTGAGAAAACATGTTTATGAGTCCATACATGTTCCTTTTCCCATTAAGCCTTCAAACTCCTACCATACGACTTTTTTAGATCCAATTACAAAGAAAAGGTGTTCTATACTTTTAGTCTACATCACAATATAGTAGATACATTTAGATTCCAAATTCACACACAAACATTGTATGTTATCGTCTCTAGGAAGCACCTTGTTCTGGATCTCTACATCCTTAAATTGAACTTTTGAAGTATCTATCTATGAAATAGAATGTCACCTTATACATCATGGTCATGATTCACTGATATCACTCTAATGAATTATTTGGATGAGAAGAAGACCTGTGAAGAACGAATAAAAACACACCTATCCAGCCCTGAATTAACTACAATATTGTCATAGATAATCAACTATTCCTTATCCAGGATGGAACAGATACAAATCAGAAAAATATTATTTTGGAGAAAGATGATATTTAGGACTTGGAATCTTGGGAAGTCAAGTCTATCCCCTACCCAATTTTGATTCCAAAGACACATGTCCCCTCTGCCCACAATCTACAAAGAATGTTTTAGGAGGGTTGACAAATAAGGCTGAATCATACACATATGAGAAGATAGCCTACATCATTTTCGATCCATGAAACTCCCATACCTATCCTACATAAAATATCTAGAAAAATGTTTCCCCTCAAGAACATCCAAATAGAGCTTGGCATGAAGACCATTCATTGTAGCTAAGACACTCATAACATTGAATACCCTTTAGCTAGAGGATTGTCCCACATGCTCTACACTACCTAATGGTGATTCCTTTCAGATTGTGCATCCCATAAGAGGGATTACATGATGTCATTCAGCCTTGATATTAACCCTTTTTAAACTTTATGGAGGAGAATATGTGCATGGGGATAAAGGATAGAACAATTTTTATCAGTGTTATTCTACCTCCAAATGACTAGAACGTATTCTTCCAATTTATGATTCAACCTCTGATTTTATCAGACAAATTCTAAAAAAGGATGATGCATATATTCTGTGGTGAGACAGAGGAACCCAAGTACTCCACATGAAAATATCTTCTATGCATAACCAAAATTATTGTCAAGGAATCATCCCTTTTATCTAAGTACCTGTTAGAATTGAGGATGCATTTTATCCCTATTTATCACTTCTCCTCTCCATTTATAGTAGTCTTAAAGCACCCCATTGAGAGCCCCCGATGGTCCTATTACTACTATTCAAAAACATCATTGTGTCATCATCAAATATAATAATAGAAATTCCATGGTCATTGTACCTAGAATAGTTGGGGATACTACTTCCAAACTAATGATTTTATTGATGTGCCCACTAAGGGTGTCTTCGGTGAGATTTAATAAGGTGGGGGAAAGGGGATCGACTTATCTTAGACCCCTAACCTCTTTAAGGAATCTATATTCTTTCTCCATGAAGTAAATAGATATCTAGGAGGAGCTGAAGCACTGAAATAGAAGGTCATTCACCCATACAGAGAAACTCATGCATGAAAGCACATTGATAATGATATTACACTCTATCCTATCATATTATTTGTTCATGTCAAGCTTGATTGAAATACTGGAACCAAAATTCATCTGATTGATATCACTGATCATCTTAATGGCCAACCCAATTGCCCCTGTATTGACCTTCCCTTGATAAATCCATGTTTCTCTTTGGATATGAAGTTGGGTAGATGTATTGAATGTCATTTGTTGACAATGGAGACTAGAACACTTTAAGGGAAGTTATAGATACAAATTTTCATTTACTGCTTCTGGGAATGGGGATCCTTGACTTTTGTGACAACCACCAAATTTGTAGCACATGCCACATAGGGAAGATTTCCACCATTAAAGAATTTATGAACCTCCTCCACCATTTCTCTCTTGATTAGGCCCCAACATCCCCTATAAAAAGATACAATAAATTGCTCTATACCTTGTAAAATTTATAGGTTATTGGACCAAACTATATCATAAACCTCCCTCTCATTAGGGTTAGTTTCCCACATCTCATTCATTGCTTCTATGACAACTTGAGGGATTGCATCCAAGAAAACGGATTTTTCTCATGGGTAAGTTTTGGTATATGAGATTTTGGTCTAGATAGAAGTTCCTCAAAATGTCATCCTTCATATTCCCAACCACATATATATAATTCGAAAATTATCTATCTTTCATGAGGATGTTGGGTCTCTTGATATGTAGTTTATCTTTGAATCATGCATGGAAGAAGCCCGTATTGTGGTCCCCTTCATGCAACCATTTGGAACTTGATTATTCACCAGAAACTCACTCCTGTTGTAGAATAATATCTAGAAATGAATTTTTAATCATTTAATATCATAAAATACGTTTTCATTCTAGTTTCTTTCCATCCAAGATTCATTTTATTCAATCTAATCACTATTCCTCTCTAGGTTTTGAGAGCCAGTTGTTTAGTTTTTAGCCCATGATTGTAGATCTCTCATATGGTGTCAGAGTTTTTTGTGAAGCCGAATCCAAGAACTACCCGACATGTGTTTTAAACAAGATTCCTTTACCACTACTTGGAAACTAGAATCCTCCATCCACAAGTGTGAAAACCAAAAGGAATCAATTCCATCCATCCTAGGAAGCACAACAATTCTCAGGGGGTAATGATCCGACAAGCTATGTGTTAGGTGGGAGACCTTGGTATCCCAGAAGTTGGATATGGAATGGTAATTTTCAAGGTAGTGATCAAGGAGACACCATGTTAGATTCCAATCTCTCTGATTATTATGCCATGTGAACCAATCCCCTTTGAAGTATGTTGAAAATAGTGCAAAACATCAAGAACCAACTTTTTAGAAAATAATGTAATTGAGAAACCATTTTCCATATACAAAAAAATAGTGGTCAAGGAGTTCCTTAACACACAATCAAATCCCACATGAGTTAATATGGGTTTTTTTAAATAAAAGCATTATTCAATGTTACCAGATTAATCACTTAATTCATGATCCTAGTAGGATTATTATCAGCCCAAAATGATAGAACTCATCCCTCAAGTTTACATGTTTTCCAACCCAAGTTTAATTCTCTATTCATGAACCCAAAGGATACTACTTTTCAAGATTCTTATTTTTAAATATATCAGATTTATCTTCTAAATTTTTAAAAATCCCAATTTTTATCTACTACCCCTATCTTTTTAAATAATTAAACCCTTTCCATTAACCCAAAGGTCACTACTTTGTGGTATGAAACATATTGAGAATAAACATCATCACATTGGGTAAAAACCGTACCTTAAAAAGAGGGGGGGGGGAGAAATCTCCACTATTCATTTATTATAAGTTTACAGAACTCAAAAATCTAGTTAATGTAATCTAAACACTTCTTTGGGTAAGGCTATTGTCAGGAAGTCTAAAACCTATAGTTCAATAGGAACATACTCCTTAAAATTCCTTGATGCACTTTCTACTTGATCAAGTGATATTTAATTTTAATAGGATTTATAATTTAGATATGGAATGAAATTTTTATATGATTTATATAACTTGAATTGTCAAAATAGATTCTAATCGAAGATATCATTTCAACTCCCAAAACCTCAATCCACTATTTCACCTATATTTACTATGTGAATGTTTGAGTAACCAAAATATATTCTACTTCTCTAGTGCATAAAAAATGAAATATTTTTTCATTTATAGAAAAAAATAAATAGTCTTCAGTGATAGAATAGAATACATGATGTGGACTTTTGAACATTTACTGAACCATCCCTTCTTGCATATGTAAAACCCAATATAACTTTTTGATATTTTTCGTTACAAAGTAAACTAAGATACTCTATGGAATTGATATGTAAATGTGTTATTTTCACTGAATGTAAGTGGGTTTATTTGGTATTATATTCCTACTTTGACACATATCATGTGGTAAAAAAATATAGGGCCATGCATCAATTATGTAAAATAGGCTTCTAATGATATATTAGTATTAAATTAACTATTTTACCAAAATCATATCTTAGTAATTAACTCTACGTAGGAACTCTATTTTCTGTATATTTGGAATTTTTCATTTAAAATATTATAATAACATACTTATAATATTTTTATTGATAATTGGTGTTCCTCATCTTCCTTTCATTACCTGTAAATGATGGATTTTTTTATCTCCCTAATCATTGACATTTCGAACATTCATGTCATGAATTCTAAAAATAGTTTTCAATACACTTAATTTCATCTAGAAAATATTATGTTATCGACATATATCAGCACCATCAACCTTTAATTACACTCATTAATTATATAGAGATTATAATGAACTCCTCTATTCAAAAATTGAGATTCATAAAATATGTATCTTATTGTGAATACTATGCTATTCATGACTAATTTAACCAATATAGTACATTCATTCACTGAATTTGTTTTCTTCATCTTCATGAAAAAGAAAACCATATTTTTTTTAATATAAACATATTCTTCTAGAATCCCAATCATAAATGATAACATGACATCCATCTAGAAAACAATAAAATTCCTTTGAACTGCTATGGCCTAGAATAATCGAGCATTCTCTCTCTTAGAAATATGTGTGAATAAGTTATCAACATAGATACACTCTATCAAGAGTATCCATTAAACACCCTTCATTCCTTGTTTCAGTTTAATTTCACATATTTATTAAACTTGTTTCGAAAAAAACATTTGATTATAATGTAATTATTTTCTATCAACACCAAAACAATCTGCAATGTCTAATTATTTTCAACTTTTTCAATATGTTAATTCATTTGCTAAACACAATTCTCACCTCATATATATTATTAAAAACATGTTGGCTCAGCCTGTGATAGTGATTATACTGGATGTAGCTACTTTATGCTCCTTGTCAACATTGGCGTTTTCTGATCCTAGATTTTGTACTTTCTATCTATTTTGGATCAAATCATTAGTTTATATGAAGAAAAAAGGCTATTATTTTCCTCCACATCATCTTTAAAATATTTTAAATCTATCTAGGTCAATTTTCTCACTCTCAACTACACATTTATTTATTGCGATACTCCTAAAATAGTTCATGTATATTACAAATATTCATATGATTTTCTACCATAATGACATGTTTTCTCTCTACAAAAATTCACAACCACTTATTAAAAAAATAATATGCATGGATTTTTCATATGTATCCAAGAAATATCCCTTCATATCCATGGGATTAAAAATTAACATGTATATATTTTATTTTTGGAATGAAATAACTAATAATGAAGACTCAAAATTACTTAAATTCCATATTTTTCCATACCATGACATGTATGGATTCTTCCCTTTCATTGGACCCTATATGTGTCTTTTAGAAATTGAAACTCATGTCAAAACTAAATCATCACATAACTTATATAGATGTTATTTCTCAATACGAAATGATATTACCATATTTTTTTATTATTTTTTGATTCCCCAAATGACTCAATTTTTTATGGAGTTCATACTACTGGATCATGGAGCCTTATCCCGTGTTTCTGAATATAATACTACATTTGGATATTTTTTTAACTACTTTCCATTATTATTTAAGAATATTCAGATTCTTTTACCTAGAATCTTTAAAACATCCCTTAGGTAATGTGTAATGAAACTGAACACCTTTGATATGTGGGTAATAATTGAATTTCATTACAGTAATTTAAAATCATCAATGAAAAGGAAATAATATATCTACCCATTAGAAACTCACAGTCAAATATGTCTACAAATATCAATATGTACTAGTTCAAGAACTCTTGTTGACCTTTTATATTTTACCTAATATTTTTTTGATGTAATTTTGTTTTATTAGAAAGAATCGAACATATAAGGACACTCATGTGGTAACATATGGAGAACTCAAGAAAAGTAACATTTCACCAGATCTTTCAAGGATTATTTTCTTTGATGACTAAGATATTTATAACAAACTTACTTTTTATTACACACTTAAACATGATTTATTAAGTAAAATATTCACATGATACAACATAAAAGATCAATATTTCCAATGTATTTGGGGATTAGGAACATTACACAGAGACTTAAAACATTAAACACAACAACTTTATTGAAAAATCCCTTTACAAGACCACTAGATTCCATTGTATTTAGCATTGCATGGGATAATATGTAGACATGCATAAGGAAGGGTGATCTATAAAGCATAGTAAGGGAGTTAAAAAGGCATAACATGAATAATATAGTACCTTTTAAGAATATTAATATCAATGGAACATAATAGAATCATGAACATAAAGTCATGATATAACAAGATTTTCATAACATGAAAATGTGGCAAACAACACTTAAAATGGTATTAGCATGATCCAAGGATCATTTCCCATGGAGAATAGGTAAACTAAAATTGAACATGAATTAGAATAATTAAACCCTCATTTACCTTGACGTATCATGATAGTAAACTTTACCCAATGCATTGGACCACTATCAGGGCACACTCTTCTTAAACATTTCATTTCATGCATAGGCGTGCCAAATGGAACATAAAACATGGAATAATTAAAGATAATAATTTATTTCATGATAAATGAATGTGGAATTCATAAATTAATATCTATAATCAATAGGTAAATGTTCATAAAGGTGAATACCCTTGATAGAGAGATGGGCATGGTAATCACTACACAAGGACTTTGGCTTGGGAAATCGCTATGCAATTTCGGCAGCATAACGACGTGACATAAGTATTCATAAAAATGGTTGATGAGAGAAAAATGGATGTATCATCATAATTAAATGAAATGGATAGTAAAGGGGTTATATATATACATGTTCCAAAATAATACAATGGAATTTATATACATAATACAAAAGCATTTCTTGAATGTAAATAGGGAAAGGGAAATTCCTTACAGAATTTTAGCTAGGTAACATGTGTTCATGGGAGCCATTAATGTATTAAAAAGGGGGTCTATAATAATTTAAAAATAAAGAGGGATGTATATTGGAGGTGAGAAATCATACCCTAACAATTTTAATGGAAAATAAAAGGACATAACAATATCAAGAAACTTGGTAAAATGAGAAAGGAAGGAATCCCTTACTTGGAAGTGTGATCTTGAATGCCTGGGAGGGGATTCTGAGATGCTTATTGACAGCTTGGGACGAATTGGTTGGATTATATAGAGATGAGGGAAGAGTTTTGTAGAACCAAAAAGTCATTGAGTGAAGAGGAAGTGGGATCTTGGGTCGATTTATTTTGGAAAGGACAGGGAATTCTTTATTATTTAGGTTTGGGACACTACACATTAAACTAATCAAAACCACAAACCATCCCACGGTTTTTGCACATGGTTTTTTCCAAAGGGGAGTGGAAAAAAATATTTTGAAATGAAAATGGAATAAATTCTTAAAATAATAGGGTTTCTTGTATGGAGGTGAGTCATACTCTCACAGAAATCAATTTAAAAAGCTAAAATGGTTTATAAGTTCTGGAGGTCCACTAAAGCATTATAAAATAAATAAAACAAAACTAAAATAAACTTATTTTAATTTTAAAACCTATATTGTCCGAATATTAAGTTTATAGTATTTTATTACATCACTATTGGGTCATTATGATCTCATAAAACACATTTTATTTTTAAACAGTATTTAATTTTTACCCAAAAATTCGACTATCTTAGAAAATTATGAAAATTTGGCCATAGGATAATTTCGCCATCTTGATTCAAAATATAATATTCATTTTATATAAATAATTTTCTAAATATGTGAATTTTCACTTTTAAAATAAAAATTAAAATTTATCAAAAATTCATGGGTTTTGACAAAAAAAGCTTTCAAACCATAATAAAAATTACAGTTTTATTCAAAAAATATACCATAATTTATATTTAATAAAAATTAATTTAATAATAATAATATTTTTTTAAAATATTATTTATTTAAAAAGTTCATTAATTCATCAAAATAGATTTTTTTTGTTGAATATTAACTAAAAATAATACTTGTTCTTTTAAAAACTATTTACAAAGTAACAAAAAAATGTATATTTTTTATTATATACAAAAAATAATGCATGTAATCATAGTTCTAGGGTGTTTTTACATAACCACTTATAACACACACATAAGAACGAAGGGTAAGGTGTGCGATGGTGACAGACTCTTGGGGTGGCTCACATAACATCACTCATGTGGTAATCTCTATCAATGTCCACTTCTCCTGTAGGCAGTTCCATTCAAGATTAATACATCGAAGCTCATCTTGGGCTTGGTTATGAGTGAAGCACAATAACACTACCTCCATTCTGAGCTCCGAAAAATGGGCTTCGTATGCAGAAATTCTACTGGATGAGGCCATCGCTTCTTTTTTTTTTGAGTAAATTGGATTTGTTAAAGTATTATATTTATAATGATCATGTGATCATTATTCAATGGCTATATTAGAAATGGTAAAAATTCTTAACATTATTTTAAAATTTAGAAACATAAAACCAAGGAAGTTCATATGTTATATAAACATCTTACATAATAAGACATTTAATTAGATCAAAAATAATTTTAGTTAATAAAATTTTGGGTCATTACAATCTTCCCCCACTAAGAATTTTTTTTCTAAATTTTTTTCCCACACTAAAATAGATGTGGGTAACTCTGCTTCATCACTTCCTATGATTCACACGCCGCTTCTTCAAACATGTGGTTTCGCCACAACACCTTGACGATGGGAATTAGATTATTTCGTAGAACTTTTTCTCTACGATCTAAGATCTTCACCGGTTTCTCCTCATAAGAAAGATCATACCTTAACAGTACTACCTTTTAAGGGATTACATGTTTAGTGTTTGGTATATACATCGTTAAGAGGGATACAAGAAATACATTATGTACATTGGCCCTGGTAGGTGCAAGTTCTAGTCTATAGGCCAAAGCCCCAACACGATCAAGACTATCGAAGGGTCTGATGTACCTAGGACTTAACTTCCCTTTATTTCCAAACCTCATGACCTTATTCCATGGATATTTTCATAGAAATACCATGTATCTAACATTGAACTCAAGGTCCCATCAATGGTTAACTTCATAACTATTCTATCGACTTTAGGATTCCACGATATGCTGCTGAATGGTTTTCACTTTCTCCACAATTTATTAGACCGTTTCAGGTCCTAGTAGCTTATTCTCACCGACTTTATCCCAAAACGTCGGTGTTCTGCACCTTTTCCCATAAAGGGATTAATGTGGTGCCATTCGGATGATCGAGTGGAAACTGTTATTGTTAGAGAATTCAATTAGTGGAAGATGTTGGTCCCATCCTTCATTGAAGACCATATAACTTGATCATAACATATCTTCCAATGTATGAATAGTTCGCTCATATTGGCCATCAGTTTGAAGATGATAGGCCGTACAGAAGTTCAGTTCAGTGCTTAGTGCATGTTGGAGACTTTTCCAGAACATTAAGGTGAATCTCGAATCATGATCAGATACAATAGATTGTGGTACTCCATGAAGCCTTACAATTTCTTTGATGTAAATCCGTGAAAGTTGATGCAATGAGAAGTCCTCTCGAATCACGATTATGTGAGTTGTTTTATAAGACAATCCAAAACTACCCACATAGTGTTGTTTTCTCTGGATGTCCTTGCATGTCCAGTGACAAAGTCCATGGGAACGTTTTCCCACAACCATGTTGGTATGGGTAGTGGTTTCATTGACCCCTTAGACTTTCTCCTACCAGGGTTCACTTGCGGACATACCAGGAACTTTGACGTATAGTCAGCAATCTTCATTTTCCTATTGTCCCACCAAAGGTTTTCTCGTAGTTCTCGATACATCTTTGTGCTCCCTAGGTTAATAGAGAAATTTGAGCTATATGCGTTATTCAGAAGCTCCTTCTTTATATCTAGATCAGATGGTACTCATAATCATGACCCAAATCTCACAATTTCCTACTTATCAACCACTAACTCTGGGGATTTCTCATTTCGGATAGCTTCCTCTCTTTTTATAATCTCCACATCCTTTTTTTGAGCATTATTTATTTTCTCAATGAGGGATGGTTGAACAATCATTTGAGAAAGGATTGATGATGTTCTTATTATAATTCTTCCCATGTCCACCATCTTCAAATCTAATAAGATTGTATCCTTTTCAATTCTCATCATTGATAAAGATGCAGGGCCCTTTCTACTTAGAGCATATTCCACCTTGTTTTCCTTACCGGGATGGTAGTGGATTGAGCAGTCATAATCCTTGATGAGTTTTATACATATTTGTTAGAATATATTAAGATCTTTTTCGTGTGAATGTATATTTGAGGCTTTTGTGATCAGTATATATCTCACACTTCTCCCTATAGAGATAATACCGCTAGATTTTCAACGCAAAGATCACAACCGCCAACTCTAGACCATGCGTGGGATAGCTTTGCTCATGGATTATTAGCTACATTGAGGCATATGCTATCACATTATCATTCTTTATCAACACACCACCCTTTCTCATATTTGAAGCATCACTAAATACCACAAAATGTTCTCCACTTATGGGTAGTGTGAGCACATGCGAAGTGATAAGACTCCTTTTAAACTCCTTGAAGCTCTCTTAACATTCACCACTCTATGAAAACATTATTTCCTTCCGAGGTAGCTTGGTAAGAGGGTTGAAAAATCTTGAGAAATTTCTCAAAAATCGGTGATAATATACAGCTAACCCCAAGCAGCTACAAATATACGTTACCGATGTTGGCCTCGACTATCCCTCAATTGCTGCTGTCTTAGAGGGATCACTAGATATCTCATTGCTTGTGATGATATAACCCAATAATGACAATTCCTCCAACCATAACTCACACTTACTTTACTTCACCTAATGATTCTCCCTTTTTATGGTCTTTTGTATAGTTATTAGATGCCTCTCATGACCCTCCTTTGTCTTGGATTATATTAAAATATCACCTATAAAGACTACCAAAAATTTGGTGAGGTAATCTCTATAGAATCTATTCGTCAAGTCCATATATACTGCTGGATCATTAGTGAGCCTAAAAGGCATTACTTTGAATTCATAGTGCCCATATCTTGTATGAAAAGTCTTGGGGATACCCTCTTTCTTAACCCTTACCTGGTAATATCGCAATCACAAATCTACCTTGGAGAAGTATTGTAATCCACATAGCTAATCTAACAAGTAATGAATTCGTGGTAGAGTATACTTGTTCTTTATTGTGATTTTGTTGAGCTCACGATAATCAATGAAAGGCACATTGATCAATCCTTCTTCTTGACGAAGAGGACTGGTGCTCCTCACGGTGAAGATCTTGTGAATTTAAACCCTTTATCCAGATTCTCCTGTAGTTGTTTTTTTTCAGCTCTTCAAGATCTATAATATCCATTCTATACAGAGTCTTGGATACTGGTAATTCCCAAGGTATATGATCAATTGAGAATTCAACATATCTTCTAAGAGGAAGACCATACAATTCCTAGGGAAACAATTCAGTGAATTCCCTCACAATAGGCATGTCGTCAAGGATAGTTTCCTCCTTAGAATAAATCATATGAGCTAGATAGACAAGCTCATAGGGCTGCAATATCCACGCATGAGATGATGGTTCTAAATAATATTCATCTTCCTCATTGCACTTGTATAGAATCGGGGGTCGATTCTCCATGTAGAGAGTGATTTCCCTCTTATAGAAATTTATGTTGTCTCTATATAAGGAAATCCAATCCATGCAATTATTTACATCAAATTCCACTAGAGGGAGTATGAAGAGGTTCACTGGGAAGTTCAATCGACAGATTATGACATGAGTGGTGTTATATTCATGGGATAAAATGATTTACACATTTTCTGCACTCACCGACATATTTACTTCCATTATTTTTAGTGGTGTTGGGATTGTTCAAATAAACTTTTAGGATATAAAAAAATGCTGCAAACCAGAATCAAAAAGTAAATTCTATATTCTTTAATAAATAACTAGAGTTTCTGTCACCACTTTGTGTTCAGGGTTCACATCGGCGGTAGTGATGGATAAAGCTTTACCTTTCTTTCTTAGAGGTTGTTGGTTGCCCTAAAAAACCTGTGGCTTAGAGCACTGATTTGAATAGTGCCCTGGTTCTTTGTAGTTGATCAAATGAACCACACGATGATAGTCGAAAAGAGCATCACTCTCCTATTTCACAGGAACATGTTTATCTTGTCAGCAGTTAACGGCTAGGTTTCCTTCTCTTCCACACCGAAATAATTTCTCATCCCCTTTAGAAAATTTATCGGGTGCTTATTTCCGAACCTTTGGGATGTGGAGTGCTGGATATTCGTAGCACCATTGGATTTATCCATCAGGCCGCCAAAATTGAAGTATATATTATTCTCCATATCTCCATGATACCCCCAAGATTCTCCGATCTCTATTTCTACATTTAGGTAACATCAAACCATTTCCTCATAGCTATTGAAGTCACGAATTTACAGGGCTTTCCTTAGGCTAGGTTTCAACCCACCAAAGAAGTGGTCAACCTTGTATTTGTGGCTAATGAAAAATTCATAGGCATATCAAGAAAGCATTGTGATGTTTTCCTTGTATTATCTTATGGATTCATCATCTTTTTTCTCGAGGGAAAAGAAGTCCATTTCCATCTTAAGTCGGAGGGTGCTAGAAAATATTTATCAAAAAAAATCTTCTGAAAATCCTTCCATTACAATGCCATTCTATCCTCTTAATTCTTAGTATATTTTATAAATTTCCACCATCGATCATATTCACCCACCATATGTTAAGCGTCTAGAATAACCTTCTCTTGTTCAGAGCATTGAAGGATGGGGAAGATCATTTCAATGGAGTTGATCCATTTGTTCGATAATTGAGGGGTAAGATGATCCATTAAAATTAATAGGCCATTGTCCCATGAAGCTCTCGATAGTGACTTTTTATTTTTAGGGGGGTTGAACATTCCTCTTAACCCATGTTAATATTCAATTCTTGATTTAACTGAGATAGTATTGTGACAAATTTTGCGATTCCTGCTCCCATTGGATTAGGCATATCATTAGAACAGTCATCACATTGATCTTTGCATTGGTTGTTAGCCCGAGTTCTCCTATTAATGACCATTGGCTAGAATAAAAGGAAAGGTTGGTGTAATAAATAAAGGGAAATATAACATAAATAAATGGATGACTTATAAATAACTTTTATTTCCTTAACTTATGAATCAATAGGATTTGATCTATGTTATCCATGATATAATTTATAATGTACATTCTTAGGGGAATTTTTCTAGTTTCCTTATTAATGGTTCATACTAATCTTGTGAATTTACCAAATCATATCACCCAGGAGTGTCATATCCAATAGTGTAGTAAGGACCCTTATCATGTACCAAGATACCTCGGGTTAAGCCCAAAACTCCTTGTCAGAGTTTTCACTCCCAGGTACATCTTTTCCAGAGCCGCCTCTACCCGCTCGTATCCAAAAATGGATTTATTTTATTTATAAACCACTTATTCAATAATCACCATAAATTAGGTTTGTTTTAATTATAATTTTTCTTATCTATAAGGCTTCACTATATATTTCTAATCCTAATCGCAAATATAACTAAACCTATCCTCTGATACCGACTATAACAACACTTCTTTTGTATTACACACATAAACATGATTTATTACATAAAATATTTACTTGATACAACATAGATGATTTATAGGTCTAGTTTCTTTGGGACTTAGGAACATTACAAAATGACATAAAACATGAAACTAAACATCTTTATTGAAAACATCCTTTACATGACCACTACATTCCCTCGTACTTATCATTGCATGAGATAACCTCATGACATGCATAAGAAAAGGTTGAGCTATAAATCCTATTAAGGGAGTAAAAAGAATATAAAATGAAGAATACAATACATGTTAGACAATAATTATATCAATGGAGCATAAGAGAAAAATGAACATAAATGCATGATATAACATGATTATAGTAACATGAAAATGTGACAACAACACTTAACAAGGTATTAGTATGAGCCAAGGATCATTGCACATTGATAATGAGTTAACCCTTAATGAACATGAATTATCATGAGTAAACCCTAATTTCACTTGACATATCAGGATTCTAATCATTACACAATGCATTGGTGTGCTATCAAGGCACACCCTTCTTAAACATTTCATTTCATGCATAAGTGTGCAAAATGGATCATTCAACATGTAATCATTAAAGATCATCATTTATTCCATGATAAAGGAATGTTTAATCCATACATTAAACTATATAATCAATAAGTAAACTTTCATAATGGTGAATACCCTTGACCGAGATATGGGCATGGTATTCACAATATAATGACTTTGGCTTAGAAAATCACAGTGCAATTTCGGCAGTATAACAGCATGGTATAAGAACTAATAAAAATGGTTTGTGAGAGAGAAATTGGTATATCATCATATATATATATGAAATATATAGTAGTGGTTTCATATATGTTCATGTACTAAAGAATTTAATGTAATTGAGATACATAATACAAAGGAATTTATTAAATATAAATGAGGAGAGAGAAATTCATTACGAAATTTTGGCATGGTAACAAGTGTACATGAGAGGCATTAATGAGAGAGAAAAGGGGTATCTCATAACTAAAAAATGAATAGGTCAGTATGGGGGAGGTGATAAATCATACCCCAACATTTTTAATTGAAAAAAAGATATAACAATATTAATAAAATTGGATAAAATGAGAAAGGATGGAATCCCTTACTTGGAAGTGTGTTCCCAAAGGCTTGTGAGGGGCTTGAGAGTGGCTTCTTGAGTGCTTGGGGAGACATTGGAGGATTATAGAGAGTTGAGTGAATAGGTTGGTTGAACTCCAAAGGCATTGAGTGAAGAGGAAGTGGGTGCTTTGGTGGGTTTATATAGGAAAGAAGAGGGAATTCTTTATTATTTAGGTTGGGGACACCACACATTAAACTAATCAAAACCACAAAACACCCAATGGTTTTGTCCATGGTTTTTTCAAAAGTGGATTGGAAAAAATATTTTATATGGCCAATGGCATAACTTCTTAAAATAATAGGGTTGCCTATGTGGTGGTGAGTCACACTGTCAAGGAAATCAATTCAAAAACCTAAACTGATTTATAAGTCTTGGAGGGTCCACTAAATCTTTTTAAAATAAATAAAACAAAAAAATCCCATTATATTAATTGTAAAACATATATTTTCCTAAAATAAAGTTTATAGTATTTTATTACATCACTATTGGGTCATTATGAAGTCCAAAAATACAATATATATTTAAATGGTATTTAATTTTTACCCAAAACATTCGCTATCTCGGAAAATTATGAAACATTCACCGTTGGAAAATTTCTATGTATTGATTCCTAAAATAAAATTCATTTTATCTAAATAGTTTTCTAAATATTTGAATTTTCAATTTTAAAATAAAAATCGACATTTATCAAAAATTCACAGTTTATGACAAAAATAACTTTCAAACCATAATAAAAATCACAGGTGTATTCATAAAAATTATATGATAATTTATATTTAATAAAAATTAATTTAAAAATAATAATATTTTATTAAAATGTTATTTAAATAAAAAATTCATTAATTCATGAAAATATATTTTTTAGTTGAATATTAACTAAAAATACTATTTGTGATTTTAAAAACTATTTACAAAGTAATAATAATAAAATAAATGTATATTATTTATTATATACAAGAACAATGCACATAATCATAGTGATAGGGGATTTTTACATAACCCCTTATAACACCCGCATAATACCAATGGGTATGGTGTGTGATGGTGACATACTCTTGGGGTGGATAGATAATATTGCTCGGTTGGTAGACACTATCAACTTCCAGTTCTCTTGTTGGCGGTTCTATTTGAGCTTAACATGTTGAATCTCAGCTTGGGCTTGGTCAAGAGTAAAGCCCAATGATGCCACATCATTTCCGAGCTCCGACAAATGTGCTTCATATGAGGAAAGTCTACTTGATGAGGCCATCACATCAATTTTCTGAGTAAATTCTATTTGTTAAATCCCTATATTTATAATAATCTTTTCATCCCTGTTCAACGACTATATTAGCAACTGTAATAATTTTTAGCAGTATTTTAAAATCCAGAAACATAAAACCAAATAAGTTCATATGTTATATGTCAATCTTACATAATAAGACATTTAATTAGATCAAGAGGAATTTTCATTAATAAAATTTTGGGTAGTAAAATATTTATACCAAAAGGTTTTCTTCTTCCTTGGAATGAAATAACATATTTTCATATCTACTAACATGGTAAGAATTCCCATTTTTATGATTTCCCAACAAAACAACTCCACTATATTTTCCCTTTATAAGACACAAATTTTTGGTAAATCCTATATTATATCTTGAGTCACATAGTTTACTTGATAATATCATTTTATGATAGAGGACTTTAATAACCAATACATCTTCACGTGTCAGGACTCCTACTGAAAACATGGATTTTTCCAATCCAATAATAACCATAACATCAATATTTTAAAATATTTTGACTCTGTTCTTATCGTACCTGATTCTTATCACCATATCCTTATTTCATATCATCTGAGGGGTTCATACATTATCAATGATAATTATTTCAATGTGATATGATGATTTTATGAAAATAAATGTAACCACTACATTATTAGGTTTTTATTTCTAACCCATGTCATTTATTTCTTATTTGATGTTGATTGATATTATTTATCTTCCTCAAAGTATGATGGTCGAAAGTCATCTTGAAAAGATGAAAATCGAATTTTTGACCCCAACATGTTTGATAATTGCTTGAGCTACTACATCCTACTACTTTGGTTCTGATTTGTTACATTCTTCAACATTATTGATGAGAAATATCTAGTTATATTCCTAATCCTACTCAATAAAGACAAAGACCATCAAAACAATTATTTGAATACAATAATTTTCTTATATTGTTATGTTTCTCTTTCTCTGGTCGATACCTCTGGCCCATGGAAAACACATATTGAGAATTAACTATATTCGAAAAATAATGAAACATGATATGAGGTGTATTATTTTTCCTAATTTTGATATCATTTATAATCCCTTTGGATATAGGAATCCTTATGTAATGTTTTTTACAAAAATAAATCACAAACATCAGTGGGGGAGATTGTTTAATGACATAATTCATTAATTCATTCTATTTTGGATTACCTCCTTTACCAAGAGTCTCATTATGAATTGTTATTTTCTTCTTTAGAAATACCTTTATCTATTTATCTAGGATACCAAATTGAAATTTCGCATTTTGGTCATCAATGGAGCCTACTTTAAAAATATAATATTTGGATTTAAGATATTATCTTAATCATTTATCTTTCATTGTAGGATAAAAATTTCATCATCAGGTTCTTCAATATATATAACATAACCTTTTATTTTGTTATTCATACTATAGATAATCTTGGTAAATTGTCCATCCTTGAGTTTGAACTCAATGAATTTACCTATATTTTTGAATATGATAATTTTTATTACACCCTTTATCTAAGACATCTCTTATTTCCTCTGGTGGATATAGACTCTAGCATCATTAAGTACCCTATTGCATTTCTTATTTTCTCTAACCAGAAATGTTTCTCTTGAATTGGTGTATCTAATTCAACTTTAATGTCATCTTTTCATTCAATATCTATTTTATTATTGTCACTTTATTCACATGGCTATGAATTACATGGAACTTCCACACTAAAATATTTTTTGGGATTCTTTCCATATTGTATCTCTTCTACCTCATATTCTTATGAGATGTCATTTTCTTATGAATGCGGATTCTAAATTTCGATGAAATTTCACTATTTTTTTTTAATTCCTTTCATTGTAGATCATTACTTATTCTTATGGTTTTCATCATCATACTTATCATAATATTGAAACTTTTTCAGATACTTTTCATTATCATTCCAAACCATTAAAAAATGAAATCATGAAATAAAAAGTTTTAAATTAATCCTTCATTATATAATTTTTAGTTTTTAGGAAATAAATATAATAAACCCATCTAACATTTATTCTTCCTGACCATCTTATATGGAGATCTTTTTTAGGGATTTTAATTCCACCCCATTAGACATCAATTTTCCCACAAAATCATTAGCATCATTTATCAACTCATATGTGATAAGGGTAATTTGTAATATATAAAATTTAGGCTCCTTTGGATATTTATCTTCTAGTATATAATCATTTAGATAGGGATAATGTGGAAGTATTTAAAATATCTTCTTTATGAACATTACATCTTTGTCAATTTCTCTGAGACCATTCATGTATTAAATGAAAACAAATACCTGATCAATGAATGAATCTATAGACTCATTGGGATTCATTATCATGTATTATATTCATTCCATAGAACAAGTAATTAAGCTTATATATATTTTTAATCACCTTCATAGATATTTAGAATATTCTCCTATATATAATTTGATTACATGAATTACATTACATTCATTCAATTATATTGGATAAAGCTCCTCCCAATGCATTGATTCCTCCAGAAAATTTCAATTATCTTCAATAATATTTGGATAATTATCCAATATCAATTATAATAGATATACCATGAATTTAATCTATAAATATTTCCATAAATAATGATCAGAATAAATTATATATGCTATTATTCCATAGTGAACTATTTTTCAACCAAAGTACAGTATCCCTATGTGATTAAAAACTTTTATTTTTTATGATTAGAGGGAAAATTAGACTTTAACCCTTATCTATGATACCAATTGTAGGCCCATCTACATAAAATACCCTAATATTGTGGGGAGGTGAATTAAGGAATGACATATTAAGAAAAATATCTCTTTCGATCATGTATCACCATTAATAAAATCCCTCTTATCTCTCATTCCCATAACATAGAATAAATGGACATTAATCCATGAATAAGACATAATAATTTTACTCAGTTCACCATCACCAGTATATAACTGATGATCATACAAATGAAATATTTATATGTAACAAACCACCTATGACCACTTATATTATAGTATTTTAAGAAGAATCACTAACCCTCCCAGTTTGCAACCATTAACAATTTGAAATTCCACTACTCTATCTTCTTACGTGAATGGACTAATCATCTAATATAATCTTGTGAAAAAAATTCTGATTTGATTCTAACTTTTGTGTGTCTTTATAATCTTGTTTCATTATAGTGATGGAAACTACATCTAAACATGACTTCTCATTCTTTTAGCATTTATCTTCTAAGAAAGACACCATCATGATACCACATCAGGATACCTCTCCACAGGACCTCTATAGGGGTCCTCTCCACAAGACACTTCCAAAAGACTTCTCAATGATATCCCCTAATGAGATCCATTGGTGAAAATGTCTACTATTCAATTGGATATAATGACTATAGAAGGATACCTTATTTTGTTTATTCATTTTATGTGATATCTATGGGTCAACCTATTCATGATAACACCCAATGCATACTTCACTGCAAAAGATTCATTCAATATATTTTTCCACAAGATCTATCTATGAGGAAAAATTATGATACCTTTTTATGATTATGTGTAATATGCGATTCTAGAGAAATACCATCATCATATCATGAAAAAGACTTTTCATTAGATCAATCCATTTAAGAAAACTACTCTACGTCTTATGGAAGATTTAACAGGTATTTGTTGGTATAAATATGACACATTATCTCTACATATTATAGTTAACTATCAATTCCACCACCTTTACAATCATCCTTATGCGCTTCACATGATTATTTCACATGATCACATGTCATATGTCTCAAGTGCATCATGTGATCTCCATAATTTTATTTAGGATAATTTCATGACCCCATCATGAGATCCAATGAAAATCATATGATCAATGCCATTGTATTACAGTTCTTACCATGAAACCATCATGAGATACACAAATAATCATATGTAAAGATCCATTGTATTAAGTCACATCATGTGGTCCATCATGAGATCTTAAGACAAGCATGTAGTCGTGTGATTTTGAGGGACAATGATACACCTTCTTCATTTCCATCCACTTTTTATTCATGTCCTTTACATGATATATATAAAAAGATCCCCTAAAAAATAGAAGTTATCTTCAAGTGGTTCTCAGAATCTCTTCAAGAGATCCAATAAACATCATCTGGAACCTTTACATGCTATGAACGATCTCATCAGAAGATATTGTTTTAATTATTTGGTTTTTTCAAATGATCTCATCATGATATCCTCTAACCACCATTTGCTTCTTGAAAATATTCACAAGATCCATCCACATGATCCTTTTGGAAATTCATGCTACATGGGATCCTTCCACATGTTAGTTTTGGTTATTCATAATCTCCATGATCCTTTCTCATGATCTTTTTGTGTGATCCTTTTAGACATTTTCACTTTTTGTGATCTATCCACATGTTACATTTAGAAATTCATGTAAACTCTTCATGCCTTTTTGAAAAACATCCCTGGTCAACAATATCAAAACTTTTCAACAAATAAAACAAACAAAAAAGAACTATCAAGATGTATATTTTGTATTAAATATTTGAGTTACAAATGAATGACAATATGTTCCCAGGGTGATGGTTATTGGCTACACAGGTATCACAACATGACATAATGGTGTAACATCATGCTGCATTTTTTATTTTCCCACACCATAGAATGGATTGGTGTTTGTAATTTTATATAATCCATAGGTATCTTATACCAATCACACATCTCTCAAAAATAGGGGTAGGTAGTGATCCCCTTTGATGGGATGTGAGCCATGTTGAGAAACATAGTCATGAGGAAATGAACCAAAGAAGACAATATTATGATGGAAAATCATGGAACCCCAATGTGGATTTAAAAATTAGTATCAAAGAGGTTGGAATACTCGTATTTATAGAACATGAATTGAGGGGGATCTTGTTTGAGTCCCAAATTAATGACATTATGTTCCTCAAGACGAGGGTTACTAGTTACAGGGGTGTCGGAGTGTGACATATGGGAGTCACACCGTGATGGATATTACTTGTCCCAAATTAGAAACCAGAGTGGTTTTTTCATGGTATATAACTTATAACCTTCCTAATAACCATCAAAAGTCCATTCCAGGGAGGGTTGGGTTGTAAGATCTACTAAGAAACAATGTCACAAGGTAGTGAACCAAAAAGTAGAATATTGTTATAGAGGGTCCTTTATCACCAATGAATATTGTGCATATAAATATGAGTCAAAATAATGAATTTCACATTGGCTTATTTATATTATTGAAATTTGGATAATTCAATAACTACTTTATTTCATTATTGAATTATTTCATCAATGAAAATTTAATTTCATAACCTACTGAGGAAAATATAATAAACCTAAACTATTACGAATTTTTGAGGAGTGGGATTTAAATGAAAAAAATATTTATACTATTCATTAAATTAGTCTGGGAGAATCAATCCTAGGACCTCCCATGAGACCCCTCATAGGCGTAACCACTTGGTTACACCCTTAGGATAATAACAAACATGTACTGTAATGAATGGAGCATGCTGTGTCTAATATGAGAATATTTTATTTGAATAAAGTGTTGATTTTTTTTATTCTTAACTAATTTGAGATGTGATTTAGACTAGTGAAGGATAAGTATAAATGGATACATGATATTACAATGGTTTACATTAGCCTCACCAACTATATATTATTAGTTTGACACTAACTTTGCTTCACATATGTATATGTTCCTACTACCCCACATATTTGGAATGATATAGTTTATATATTCACTATGAAATTAGTGGATATGTGTAATTAAAATAGAATCTCAATAATTCTAACACCACACAATCTTATGGTATGTAACTTTTAAAATTTAGCTAGTTCAATAGTTTATTCTTCACCCAAATCCATGTTTAATTCCATAATGTAAAATTAAAAAAAAGTTGGAATAGTAATATGACCATTATGAATACTATTATACCAAATAAAATAGTAAAACCACCAATGAAAGTATAATTAAAATTTGGTAATCTTATAAATGAAAATATGTTATATTTATATCATTAAATAAGTAAATAAATGTTTTAAAAATGATAAATTATGTGTTTTATTTTTTGTAAGTCATAAATATTTAATTAAAATAATATAATTAATATAATGATTTAAAGGATATTTTATTTTCATAAAATAGACTCATAAATTAGTGTTTTGTTGTCTTATGATTATATGGTAATTTTATGTGGCCTTAATTAACTTTTCAAAGTTTCATAAAACCCATAATAAATTTAAAACCCATATTTTTGGAATAAATAATGATTTTAAAAAATAATTAAATTTCATATATACAGGAAATTGTTTTCATAAAATGGAGTTAATTTTGGAATTAAACACATTGGAAAATTGTTAGGGTAAATATTTGGTGTTTTTCGAAAATAATTGATTTTTTGGTGAATAGTAAGATACAGTAATTTAACAAAAAATTATATTATAAGTTAAATAAACTATTCCTTGGGTCATAACTTATTTAAGAACCAATGTATTGAACTATAATTTCCTATTTACTTTATTTAGTCATGGAATTACACTATTTATTCTTATGAGAAAAAATAATGAACTAAAGAATAAAATAATCAAAAAACACCCTTCTCATCCACTATAAATACCACCCCACCTCCTCTTATTATTACACCTATTAAGACTTGAATATTAAAGATTACTTACCAATACTATTCCAAAGTCTATCCCTCACATATAGGATTATTTGGTCTCACCAAAATTCCAATCCAAACCACCTTAAGAAGGTTCTCATTGAGAAGAAATTCAATAGGTAAAATCCACTTTTCTTTTCCTTTATTTTCACTTTAATTTCATTTCTTTTATTATCCTTCCATAAAATCCTCTATCCAAACATGCATGATAAATAAATTATCTTATATATACTATACTCTTATTGTGTTAATGGAAAATTCATCCCCAATTGTTTTATCCTCTCCATTTTATTCTAAAATTGATGATATCATATGTGATATTCCGATTTACACCAATGGTGGACGATGCAATTTCTTATTACATTATTGCCTTCAAGGATACTCATAAAACCATTAATATAGTTAAATTTATTATACATTTCAAAATTCATCTAATAATCTAGAACTCTTATATATATGTTGTTAATTAAAATATCATTACTAGTTTGTGATAATTGAAAATTAAAAAAAAACAAACATCCATCATTATCATTTTATCTAATGAATCATAATCATATATGGAAATAAATTCATATATAAACCATTTAATCTCCCATAATTTCATTAATAACATATAATTTTAATTCTGAATAATTAATCTGATTTTACATGAACTTGCACACATATATACAAGTGAACCAATCATGAAAACCAAGGAAACATACACTCTCGAATGAAAATGTTGAATCTTATAATTCCCCAAAAATCCATAAATGAAATTAATAAAGTTATAAAAAATAAAATAAAGGTTTAATAGGTTATGAAATAAATTATTAATTAATCTAATTTCATTATCCATGATGTTATGTACAAGAGCATAATGTTTTCAGACATAAGTTATGGGTTTCTTCTGGAACAACTATTTTCCATTCAGGATTAAGAATTACCTATATTTACCCCAATGTAATTATTTATTGTTATTATATACATATTAAAAATTCATTGAATATATTTCAAACTCATCTATCATGATATTTTCATCATTATTTTATGTGAAATAAATGATTTATATGGTTTCTTTCTCAATTCATTTAGAAAGGCAACCCCAATTAAAGGGATCTTCCCGATTTGTTTCCCATTTCCAATAACACTCTATAATCACTTTTAAGACACCAAAATTTTTGAAAATTAAAAACATTTATCATGAAAAACTATCATAGTTAATTTTTTATTTTATGTAAAAATTAATCATTTTTTCACTTTAACAACTTATATATTTTCTCTTAAACCGCACCAAAGTGCCCCATTTCTAATATTTCTTAAAATCTCTTTTTTACATGTTTTCACTCCACATAGGCATAATGTTTTCCAAAAAAATAATGCCATTGTACTTTACTTTTATATTCTAGTATATTAATTATTGAAATATGATTTTATTATAAATTAAAATTATTTTTCTGAAAGAACTCTTCATTGAAATGTTAATAGGGGTATTTCTCCCAAGAATCCCTTAATGATTTCTTAGAGTTTCTACACCTTTTTTAAAACCCTCTATCGAATCATAATATTAATTGGGATATTACTTTTACAATATCATCCACCATATTTTATTATATGGTTTATGATCAGTTTGACTATGGATGTGCTATCTTGATACCATTCACCATAGTTCTCTAAATGGTTTGTGATTGTGATTATTGATTGGGGAAAGTTATTTTAATTTTGTATGTATATATTATTAATGTTTCACCCATTCATACGAGGAATGAACTAGACTTTGTAATTTATGTTCATGGCTTGATATAACCCCTATATGCATCATTAGGTCTCATGAGATAAAACAAACATGTACTCGATTGAGGCATTACCCTTTTCTATTAAGATATATATTTTGTCAAGGCCTTAACCATTTTTAGATGTCCTAGAAGAGATCTCAATAGTAATTTTATAATTTCCAAAATTCTTCATTCCCTCATTATGATATTATTAATTGACAATCAATTTTATTATTTGACTATTATGATATCCATGTTTAATATTATTAGTCATATTATTATTTATTGGAGTTATTTAATCAGCTTGTATTCCTTCTAAATTATGCTTATTATTATGTTTAATGAAATGTGTTTTTGGTTTTTCACTATGCCTTATTATTTATGTTAGCTTCTATTATACCTCTTACCCATACTGAGAATGAAATCTCACACCTTTCTTATGTTTTATTTTTCCACAAGATGCAAAGATGTGTATTATGAATGAATTGAAGGGATAATTTAGGAGATTATTGTTGTTTAAAATGGAGTTTATTTTTTTCCTTCCAAGTTGTAATGTTACAGTTATGTTTTTATCTAGTTTTTAAAATCTAGTAAATTATTCAATCTTTCAGGATTCAAAATTTCTTATTATATATAAGTAATAAAGTGAGGCATTGGGTCCGGGCTATTGGTGTCAGGATCATTATAGTTGGAATCAGAGGATGTTTAGTAGAAAACATGGAAAATAGAAAAAATATATTAGGGATCATAATACTAAGATAGTTATTGGAGATAATAATAGTATAACATCCTAGAATATGGGTAAGGTAGAGATTATGTGGGTCTTCCTACTAATTCATCCATGTTTGAATACTAAAAGTGAAGATGGTTCTGTCACAGATGTACCTTGGGGGTAATAACTCTAATAAGGTGTATTGGGTCTTAATTGGTGTAACCCAGTACTTGACCATGAGACATACTGTACACATGTATTAAATCTCCCTGGGGTTATTCTCAGGATAATTCAAATTTTCTTTATAAACCAAAATAAAGGATTTAAAAGTAAATATGTCCCCAATGAAACCATGATTATGATTATGAGATTAGATATGCAAAATTTTTTCACATTATGTTGAGTGTTACTAGTTTATAATTACACATTATTTTTAATAATATAATTTATTGTATAACATTTTAATGAAATATAACCTAGTGGACATAATGTAACCCATATCAATGCCCATATCCCATGTAGGGATTTCCCTCATATACATGATAATGGTTTTGGAGCTAGTTTTGTAACTATAACTGAACAAATTATATATATATATCAGGACAATTGACTCAGGTTATGAATAATAACCTTGCTCTCCTAGAGCATCTCGATCTACAATGTGGTCTAACATTGTAATGTCACTTTATTTTACAATAACCTCCCTCATTAAATGGGACTGTAGACCTATTTGTAGCTGACGAGTGGATTAGTTCCTTAGGAAAATTATTTTCCTATTTGGGATGTAACAAAAGGGAGAAGGTTATCACAATAGTTTATCATCTATTGGGAGATACATATTAATGTTTATCTTCAATTGAAACGACAAAAGAGGAGGAATAAATTGAAAATATAAAATATGGGGTATTTTAGGGAAACTTTCAAAGAAATATATTTACCTCAAGAATAGTGTGCGGATATGGAGATGAAATTCATGAAAATGAGGAAAAAAGAAGATAAGAAAGTTTCCATGAATGGATCCAACTATATAAGGATATAAAGGCATGCTATGTATTACATATGAAATTCAAAGATCAAGATTGAAAGATTTATTGATGTGTTAAAACCATTTATCTAAGGGGCGTTGGTCTTGAATTTTTTTTCATCATATGAAGATATAGTATCATGTGATATAAATATATACATACATTTATATAAGCCTTATTACTTTACGGGAAAAAGAATATGAGGGTGGTGGATCAATGAATTGATAAAGGGATGAAAAAAAATGGAATGTTTGGACATGTGATTCTTGTGTAAGGAAACACCCTATTTCCTGCTTAAAAGGAAAATGAGTTGGATACAAGTGTGGAAAAAGGCCATCATTATCATTATTTCATGGGAATTAAAGAATCTAACAATGTTAAATGGTACAATTATAGGGAGGTAAGATACTATGAAAAAGTTTTTCTAAAGTATCAAAGAAAACATCCTCAAAAATGGCCCCAAGACCAAGGATAATATTAGGTGATCAAAACATCCGAAGTTGATGCTCCTAAAGATCTGGTGGTAGGTACTTTAATAATCACCTCAAATTTAGCTAAATAACTATTTTATTCTAGATCAGGTAATTACATTATATCATCCCATTTTTCATTAGAAATTAAATAGTTATAATTAACCATAAATAAGGTGTTCCCAGTAAAGACTCTTAATGGTAAAGTTATTGAAAAAATATGTGTCAGGTATTTCCTATTATGACACAAAAATTTGCTATAATTAATGATTTTATCATCACACCTGTAATTTATTTTTATATAATCCATGAAATGAACAATAATTCAATGTATAATTAAAAAATGTCATGAAAAGAGAAGGAATTTATGATTTGTGATGAAGGTATAAAATTTCACATATTTAGAGGATCATGTGACTCTAATTTGGATCCACCTTTAGTAGCTCTTATAAATAAAATTCATGGGGAGTAAGAGGAAACATCAATATGGATAGGAAATAAATCACCATATTAAATACATATCCATCATTAAAGACTACACTGATGAGTTTTTAGAGGATTTACATAGACATGATCTGGAGTGGGAAGTTGAGTTCCCTATTGACTTAATTTTGGGTGAAATACCTATATCAATGACTCCTTATAAAATGGACACTCTAGAATTAGTAGATCTAAAGATAATACTAGTGTAATTGAGTGATAAGGGATTTATTCTCCCCAGTGTTTATCCATTGGGAGCCCCTATACTAATTTTCAAGAAGAAATATGGATTCCTGAGGTTATACATTGAAAATAGAGAAATGAATGTTATTATGATATATAGAAAGTGGCATACACCTCGCATTTATTATTTACTTAGTCAACTTCACAGAGCTCAATATTTTGTGATGATTTAATTTCAATAATTATATCATCAAATGTATGTGGGTAAGGAAGGTAAAACAAAGACATTATTTTGAACCTGGTATGGGAATTATGAATTTACTATAATGCCATTTGGACCGAATAATGAACTCTATTTTTTTTCTTTCTAAGGAACATATTTTTCATGGAATATCATGGATATTTTTTTTACATATTTATTATTGATATCATTATTTATTCCAAAAGCTATGAGGACCATGAGAACTACTTATAGGTTGTTATATAGACTCATAAAAGAAAATATTTATATCAAAAGCTTAGCAAGGGTAAAATCTGGCTTCAAATATTTTCTTTTATTGTCCATATTTTCCCTAATGAAAGAATCTCAGTTGATCCAATTAAGATAAAGGATGTCCTAGCCAGATCCATTGAACATAACATAGGTGCATAAATTCATTAGTTTAGAATATTATTATAAATGTTTCATTTAGAATTTTTCTTGATTAGCTAACCCATTAACCAAGATTACTGATAAGGGAGTTAAGTTCAAATTGAAAAAATAATGTGAATAATGTTTTGATGAATTGAAGATGAGATTAGTGAATGATTTGATCTTAACTCTACCATTGGGATAAGGTAGATTATTGATTTGTAGTGATGCATCAAAGAAATGAAATGGTTTCATCCTTATGAAAAATGAAAGAGTTATTGGCTATGCATCAAGGAAGTTAAAAAATAATTAAAAAAACTATTCAACTTCTAATATTGTGTTACGATTAGTAATATTTTCCTTGAATACCTGGAGATGCAAATCTCTATGGTGAAAAATGTGAGATATATAAGGATTAGATGGTTTTGAATTGTGTCTTCTCATAGAAATAACTCCACATGAGGTAAAGTAGATAGATTGAGCTTCTCAAGGGTTATTATTTTTAAATACACTATCACCTAGTTAAGAAAAATAAGGAATCATATAAATTTAGAAGTAAGGATCATGGAGTTCTAAACAAAATGAGAATTGAAAGGGATCATGTGTTCATGGATCTAGTGGAGATAATTTTGGGAATTATAATTAAAGGTGAAATATCACAACTTTTAAATTTGTTACTATAACACCCTGAGATTTTATGATTTTTTTATGTATTATGTTATACGCAAAACAAAAGTAATCTTTCACTACACACAACATTGACTTGGCCTGCATTACACACAATAACGACGTTCCTCGATAGCGTGTGTTGTACGAAATACTGAGTTTCACTAAACCATGATATGTTATTAAAATATTATATAAACTAGCTGTTATAAATACTAATAACCAAAATTTTAAATTATAATTCATTTTATATATTATACGAGGAAAAAATCAATTTTTCAGATAAAAGAATTAATTTTTTTCAAAAATGCAGTTTTCCGTCTTTTGATGGTGCACCCATTTGAAATATAATTTTTGAAATTTTTATAAGTTCATTTAAAAAAAAATAAACTTCTTATTTTGAATCAGGATATAAAAATTTACTTTGGATATTTTTTTTATACTTTTCTGATAACATTCATATTTTGATAAATAGTAAAAATACACTAATTTTTAATTGGAAACAACATTTTTCATCAACGTAATTTATATGGTTAAAATATATTATTTAATGGTTTTAAAGTATAAATATAATATATTTTAACCATTTAAAATAATTTATGTCATTAGCATTAATTTTACATTGAAATCATAGGTAAAAACATTTCAATCTTTGGAAATGTTTTAACTTTTAAAACCCGTTTGCTTAACAATGAGATTAATTTTAAATTAATTACTACAAATTCTGTGTTTTGAATTTGGAAAAATGCATTCCATAATTTGATTAATTGGGTCCAATTTATGTTAATAGTTTACTTTTATTTATTTGATATAATGAACAGTAACTATAGTTATTTTTATTTACTATAGTTACAGGTAAATCGGGTAATTAAGGGTAAAAATAAGATTGTAAAATTGCCCTAATACTTTCCAAAATTATATTGGATGAATAAAAGTCGACCCATATCACCTAAGGGTCGGAATAGATTCATTTCATGGACCTTTGACCATGAAAATAAAATAATAATTATTAAAACCAAAGAGAGTGACAATATGTCACTCTCTTATATCTTATAAGTGTAGTAATTTTAATTTAGTGATAAACATAATAAAACTTAGAACCTGAATAGTCTTCAGAAATATAATAAAATTATCTACATCATGTAATTTTATTTATAATTTTTAGGGATTAAATAATTATCATTAATTAGGACACAATAGTTATATTGAAATTATTTTATTGATTGAAATATTAAATAAATGGTTTTAAAAATATTAAAATAAATATTATATGAACTAATTAATGTTCTCCCAGAATGTTATAGATAAATATGACATGTTTTGAAACTATTAATGCTTTTCGTTCGAACATATCTTCTATGTATTTATTATTTAAATTCAAATAAATGAATAGTGTCAAAATTGACACTTTTGTTATTTTATAAAAATAACATATTATAAAATTGTTTAAAAATCACAAAAATATTTAAAAATTATAAATTGAAATTTATATGATCTAGAATTTAATAAAGTATCCAATTATGGACAATTCACAACACATTATTAATTATTTATAATGATTTAAAATTTAGAATATTATGACCACAAATAAAATCAAAATAGATTAAATAAGGATAAATCTAGTTGATAATGTTTAAAATAAATTCCCAACATGTCTAAATTTTATTGGTTTAGGATATTACAACCCTATATCATCTAATATTTGAATTTGAGTAATTTTGGACGTTTTTATGTGGGGTTTGAATTTATTATAAATTAATATTTTTTAGATTTCCAAAGGTGCCCCTCTCCTCCCTTATAAAAGGGCACCTACTCCCCCTCCTCTTCACACAATTTGGAGCCTTCAAGCTCGGCCAAACCCTTCCCATTTACCTTCTAAACTTCCCTAGAAACAAAATAGAGGTCCTGATCTTCTTCAATGACCAATTTTAGTGCCCTAAGAGGTGGTTTTGAAGAGGCGTGTCGAAGAATAGGTAATATCCGTTACCGATACTTTCAAATTTCTTTCTTCTTCTACTTCCTCTTATTTTGTTGTTTCATAATAAAGTAATAACATTAGTATCACAAATATACTGATATTTTATTATAAATATGAAACAACCCTATTTTACCTACTATCCATCCTATAGAAAACGAAATCACCGTGCATGCGTACGTACAGAATACCGTCTCCACGCCGTGGTGTAATATGTTTTCCTCCACCACCTTACTTGAATGGGTATAATGGTATAAATAATAACTATATAAATGATTATTATAACATGATACTAATTATGAGATATTCTATCATCCACTCCAATACCATTCAATAATTATGGGAATGATATCGTCGCTCGTGCGTACGTACGACTTACCATCTCCACGGTGCGATTTGATTCGTTCTACATGATCTCCACTAAACAATGATTATATAAACGAATTAAATGAATAAATCTGATATATATTATACTAATATAATTATTTAAATGATTTATCTATAACCTAAATAGGGGAATAATAATTTATTCGACAAAACAAACATACAAACATAAAGCAATAAACACCCGAATAACAAGTAACAATGAAATATTACTAACAAGAAGATAAGAATATGACCATATATGATATAATAACAAAGAATATTATTCTTGAATAAGTTAATGACATTTTTTAAATCATTACACAGGAGGTTGAGATACGTACAAATCATATCGGACCTAAGGTAAGGGAAAATCTTGCAAATTCAATTTTTATCCGAGATTGTTTATACATTGGTATTTACTGGGGAATATTTATCATCCACATACATGTTTCCTAAATATGTAATATTATTTCTATCATCATATAATTTTTTAAATCCAATTTTACAAATTGATGAATTTTTATTAAAAGATATGAAAGGAATCTTTTTTCATTTTCAGTACGAGATACTTTTTGTCTTTTCTGGCCAATGTACCAGAAGAATGTTTTTTTTAACTTATACGACATGGATGAATTTTTATGATTTCATAGAAAATTATTTCCATGAAGCATCCTTTACATGTTTTCAAGTTTATTTTTAATTAACTTCTTTTAGATTAAAATTGTATGACATGTTAATAAAGGAAAAATGTTTTTGAAGTAGAAAGGATGTTTTCCTCAAGAATGGAGTTCAAGTGTTTTATCTAAATTATTTTCCATCTAAGATAATATAGGGTTCTGTTTAAATCCCTATTTTTACATTTATTTGATTATGTTATGATGTAATTATCTTTATGAAGTCCTTTTATGGATTATGTTATGATGTAATGATGTTTATGAATCCCATTTTTGTTACATGGTCTATGCTATGATGTATGATTAATGATTTTGTGGCACACATAAGAATGGTTTCATTATGAGATGGGTGCGACCTATATCTCCCTCCACTGAATTGGGAAAAGATTTATATCTGATGAGATAGACATGGATGGAATGGTAAGTTATTCCTGTTCAGTGATACATGACTGGAACGAGGAGTGAACTCAGATCAGTAATGGAATTTGCCTACTATGATCATCTTGGAAATGATTCTCGACTAATATGAAATGATTTTCTAGGATTATGTGTGTATGCGAAAATGTTTCATTTTTTCAGTTATGATTATAGAGATTACATTTTACTACTATGATTTATCCATGTCATGATATTATGATCTCTTTTGCAGGATAAGATTTTCAAAATGTTATGTTATTATGAATATGATATGATTGATATTTCCTTTGTTTACCCTTACTGTGCATTTGAGCTCACCCTTTTTCATGTTTTCTTTTCCCCAGGTCAGGAAGAAGGGTATTAAGTAGGATATGCCAAAAGGGACTCTAAATATGATGAGATAAACGGGAGACAATGTAGATGATTTATGAACCAGTTTTTTATGTTTCCCAGTTTCTAAAGACACTATACCTATACGGTTCTATTAGGGTTTTGTTATGGGTTGTAATAAGTATGCTTCAATTCTGAAGTAATAACCATGTATGTAATGTAAGGGTCGTCATAGTTGGTATCAGAGGAAAGGTATAGCGAACCTTTGGAAGCTAGGATGTGAAAGCCTTAGTAAGACCCCTAAGGATATGTATAAGCATAGAACACAATATTAGTGTTTTAGAAATGGCCATGAATAACCTATGATAAGACATAAAGTGTAAAATTTTATTACTGATTATGTGGTTTTCCTATTTTAATTAATGTTTCTCACACTATGCTTCTTGGTTTCAGATAATTGCTGGAACCCGAAGGAACCGTGTTAATGCTAAATGCGACAGGCAATGCAATGATTGTCCCCTTGAGCAACCAAATGTTATTGGAGATGGAATGAAAAATATTGTAGCCATGCTCACACATCTTTCTCAAGCTGTGAATCATGAAAGACTTCCAAACGAGCAGAGGAAGAAGAAAATTTTTGTTGAATCCTTCATAAGGCAGTGTCCACCTCCTTTCAGCTGGTCTTCTGATCCATTAGTGGCTGAACAATGGATTAATACCACTAAAAAGATATTTTCAGTCCATAAATGTTTTGAACATGACAAAGTTATCTTAATAGTATATCATTTGGAAGGTGAATCTAATCAATGGTGGAATATTATAAAGAATACAAGGCAAAGGGATGAAATTGAGTCCATTGAGTGGGACGAGTTCAAGAACATATTTTTCAATAAGTACTTCCCTCGTATTCTTCAAAAAAATATGGAGAAGGAGTTTCTTGATCTGAAACAAAAGGACGATGAATCTGTTGGCACCTACGAAGAAAATTTTACAACGCTTGCAAGGTACGCTTCCAGAATTATTATCCAACCTGAGAGTAAGATCGATCGATTATTTAGTGGCTTAAAACCAAGTCTTCGAAGGGAGTTAGCCATAAAGGAATTCAATATCTATGAGGAAATAGTTCGATGTGATCTCAAGGTTGAGATGGAGATTAGATTAACCCATCAATCATATGGGTTTCATAAGAAGAGGAAAATGGAATTCAAATGAAAATATAAAGACCACACTGAAAATAAGATGAGTTTTCCCTTAATCTCAATGTGTGGAAAGATAAATGGAGGTAATTGTATTATAGGGATAGGTAAATGTTTTATGTGTGGAAAATATGTTCATTGGGGAATTGAATGTCAAAATAATGGGAAGAAGATGTATAATGATGCGGACAAAGAAAGGGATACACAGAATGCACCTCCTACACTTCAATATTTCAAGTGAAAGGAAATAGGGCATTATGCCAATCAATGCCCTAATCCAATGGTTGTTGAGGATGATCGACATCAACAAACTCTTAAGGATAAAGACAAAGGAAAGTCACACGCAATTTCTATCGGTGATGTAGAGTACGATAACGATGTGGTGAAAGGTAAACTTACCATCCACTCTAAAGTAGTAGATGTTTTATTTGATTCTATATCCACCCAATCTTTTATTTCTGAATAATTTTCTAAGGGTATCGCCATATTACCTCAGCAATTAGATATTGAGTTATCTATGACAACCCCTAATGTCATAACAGTCACATCAAATTTTAAAATTCTTCTCCGATTGAAGTTTGTGGGAAAGTGATTCCTGCAAATCTTGTAATCCTTCTTATAGTGGAATTCGATGTGATTCTTGGCATTTATTGGACTTATTATTATAGAGCTCATATCAATTTCCATAGAAAGATAAGTCACATTTAATATTCCCAATCAATCTATTATCATCTATCGATGCAAGGATGAATATAACCTTAAAGTGGAAATTTCTTCCATCTTATGGGTCTTGATTCCAATAAATGAAGGTAATTTATCTCAAATGGTTGGGGAGAAACTCAAAATTAAGAATATTCCCATTGTACGAGAGTTTGATGATGTCTTTCCAAAGGAATTTCAAGGTCTTCCACCAAATCAAGAAGTTGAGTTTTCAATAGAACTCATATCGGGTGCTATGCCTATTTCAAAGACACCATATAGAAAGGCCCAAATTGAGTTGCAGAAATTGAAGAAGAAACTCCAAGAGAATCTTGATAAAGTATTCATATGCCCTACTGTGTCACCTTGGGGAGCACCTGTTCTCTTTGTTAAGAAGAAAGATGGATCAATGAGACTTTGCATTGATTATCGAGAACATAACAAGATCACTATCAAGAAAAAATATCCTCTCCCATGCATTGATGGCTTATTTTACCAACTACACAGAGCTCAATACTTTTCCAAGATTGATCTTCATTCAGGGTATCATCTATTAAGGGTAAAAAAGGAGGATATACCAAAGACGACTTTACGTTCAATGTATGGACACTATGAATTTCTAGTGATTCCATGTGGTCTTACTAATTCCCCAACTATCTTCATGGATCTAATGAATAGAGTCTTTAGAGACTATCTTCATCATTTTGTGGTAGTCTTTATAGACGATAATCTTGTCTATTCAAAGAGCAAGGAAGAACATGAAGATCACTTGAGATTTGTATTAAAGACCCTAATAAATGAGAATCTTTATGCCAAATTTACCAAGTTTGAGTCTTGGATTCAAAAAGTTTCATTTTTGGGTCACATATTCCCAAAAAAGGGGATATCTGTGGATCCAGCAAAAACAGAGGTTATCGAAAGATGGTCGAGACCAATAAAAATAACTAAGATCCCAAGTTTTCTTGGTCTGGCTGGATATTATCTATGGTTTTTGAAAGATTTTTCACTATTATCTAATCCACTCACTAGGTTGACTCGAAAAGGAGTTAAGTTCGTTTGGACGGAGGAGTGTGAATAGAATTTCAAGGAGTTAAAAATAAGGTTATTCAGTGCACCTGTGCTCACACTACCTTGCAGTGGAGAAAGGTTTGTGATCTACAGTGATGAATCCAAGAAGGGATTGGGGTGTGTTCTCATGAAAAATGATATGGTGATAGCTTATGTCTCACGACAGTTGAAAATCAATGAGGAAAATTACCCAACTCATGATTTGGAGTTAGCTATGGTAATCTGTGCATTAAAGATTTAGAGGCATTGCCTTTATGGTGAAATGTGTGATATTTACAATGATCATAACATGTTAAAGTATATTTTCACACAAAAGGAGCTGAATATGCGCCAAAGAAGATGGTTGGAGTTGATTGAGGATTACGACTGCTCAATTCATTATCACCCTAGGAAAGCAAACAAGGCGGAAGATGCATTAAGTCGACGAGACCATGCTAGCTTATCCATGATGAGGATCACCAAAGATCCAATATTTATGGATTTACAAAGGATGGATCTTGGAATTATAATGGAAGGGAAAAAATATTATCTTTCGCAAATGAATTTTCAACCATCTATACATGTGAAGATTAAAGAGGCACAAAAAGAAGATGTAGAGTTACAAAAGAAGGTGAGAAATGTTCCTGAATTCAACCTTGATTGTGATGGGATAATAAGGTTTAGGAACTCTGTCTGTATTCCTCCCATACAAGAATTAAAGAAGGAGCTGCTGGATGGGGCTCATAGTTCTTCATTCTCTATTCATCCTGGAATCACGAAGATGTATATGGAACTGAAAGAGTACTTCTGGTGGGATGGCATGGAAAGAGATGTTTCTGAATATATATCTCGATTCTTGGTTTGTTAGCAAGTTAAAGCTGAGAGACAAAAGTCTAAGGGGATTTTACCACCATTACCCATACCAGAATGGAAATGGGAAAACATCACTATGGACTTAGTCACTGGACTTCCTATAACATACAAAGGCAATAATGCAATCTGAGTCATAGTTGATCGTCTTACGAAGTCGGCACACATCATTTCTATTAGAGAAGATTTATCTCTTGATCAAATTGCCAGGATATATGTAAAGGAAGTTGTAAGATTACATGGAGTACAACTTTCCATTATATCAGATCGAGATCTGAGGTTTACCTCGAAGTTCTGGAAAAGTCTTCAGCATACTCTTGATACAGAGCTGAGTTTCAGCACTGCCTATCATCCTCAGACAGATGGTCAGTCTGAGAGAAATATTCAAACTCTAGAAAACATTATAAGAACTTTCTCTATGGATTTCAAAGGTGGTTGGGATCTACACCTACCTTTGGTGGAATTTTCATATAATAATAGCTTTCTCTCTAGTATCCAGATGTCTCATTATGAAGCTCTCTATGGAAAGAAATGCAGAACTCTATCTTTCTGGGATGAAGTTGGGGAAAGAAAGCTATTAAGACATGATCTTGTTGATGAGATGGCAGAAAAGGTTAGATCTATTCAACAACACATAAAATCAGCTCAGAGTTGAAAAAACGTTATACCGACAACCGAAGAAAAGACCTAGAGTTTGACGTGGGTGATAAAGTGTTATTATGAATATCTCCTTGGAAGAGTGTAATGATATTTGGATAAAATGGAAAGTTGAGACCTAGGTCTATCTGTCCTTTTGAAATACTAGATCATGTTGGGAATGTAGCTTACCGATTGGTGCTTCCACCAAATCCCTCTCAAGTTCATGATGTGTTCCATGTATCTCTCCTAAGAAAGTACATACCAGATCCTTCACATGTACTAAGCTCAGAAGTAGTACCGCTGGAGCAAGATCTTTCTTATAAAGAATAGCTGATAAAGATTCTAAATCGTATAGAAAAATTTCTACGAAACAAGACTACTCGCATGGTTAAAGTTTTATGAAGGAACCACCAATTAGAAGAAGCTACAAGGGATCATGAGGATATGATGAGGGAGAGGTATCCTCATCTATTTTCTACAATGTGATGAATTTTGAGGGTGGAATTCCTTTTAAGGGGGGTAGAAAGTAACACCTTGAGATTTTATGAGGAATAATTTTTTTATGTCTTATTTTATATGCAACACAAAAGGAATCTTTCACTACACACAACATTGACTTGGCTTGCATTACACGCAATAGCGAACTTTCTCGATAGCGTGTGTTGTACGCAATACCGAGTTTCACTAAACAATGATATGTTATTAAAATATAATATAAAATAGACATTATAAATAGTATTAACCACATTTGGAATTTAGAATTCATTTTACATATGATACGAAAAAATAAATTTTTCAGAAAAAAGAATTACTTTTTTCAAA
Organism: Viscum album; assembly: GCA_963277665.1. Taxonomy (NCBI): domain Eukaryota; kingdom Viridiplantae; phylum Streptophyta; class Magnoliopsida; order Santalales; family Viscaceae; genus Viscum; species Viscum album. Next base: position 1,935,590,117 of record OY728152.1, read on the forward strand.
AATGCAGTTTTCCGCCTTTTGATGGCGCACCCATTTTAAATATAATTTTTAACAAGTTTATAAGTTCATTTTTACAAAATAAACTTCTTATTTTGAATCAGGATAAAAAAATTTACATTGGATAAATTTCTGATACTTTTCTGATAACTTTCATATTTCGATGAATAGTCAAAATACGCTAATTTTTAATTGAAAACCACTTTTTAATCAAACTATTTTATATGGATAAAATATTTTATTGAATGGTTTTAAAGTATAAATAAAATATATTTTTACCATTTAATATAATTTATGTCATTATCATTAATTTTACATTGAATTTATAGGTAAAAAAATTTCAATCTTTGGCAATGTTTTAACTTTTAAATCCTGTTTGCTTAACAATGAGATTAATTTTAAATTAATTACTGAAACTTATGTGTTTTGAATTTTGGAAAAATGGATTCAATGTTTGGATTTAGTGGGTCCAAATTATGTTAATAGGTTACTTTTACTTTTTTGATATTATGAATAGTAACTTCCGTAATTTTTATTTAATACAGTTAAAGGTAAATCAGGTAATTAAGGGTAAAAATAATATTGTAAAATTACCCTAACACTTTCCAAAATTCTATTGGATGAATATATGTCGACCCGTATCACCTATGGGACTAAATAGATTCATTTCATGGACCTTTTACCATTAAAATGATATAATTATTATTAAAACCTAAGAAGGTGACAATATGTCACTCTCTTATATCTTATAAGTGTAATAATTTTAATTTAGTTATAAACTTCATAAAACATCAAACATGAATAGTATCCAGAAATCTAATAAAATTATCTACATCATGTAATTTTATTTATAATTTTTAGGGATTAAATAATTATCATTAATTATGACACAATAGTGATGTAGAAATTTTTTAATGATTGAAATATCAAATAAATGGTTTTAGAAATATTAAAATAAATGTTATATGAATTATTTAATGTTCTCCAAGAATATTATATATAAATATGACCTGTTATGAATATTTTAAATCTTTTAGTTCAAACATATCTTCTGTGTATATTTTATTTAAATTCAATTAAATGAATAGTTTCAAAATTGACACTATTGTTATGTCATAAAAATAAATATTATAAAATTGTTTAAAAATCACAAATTTTTTTAAAATTTATAAATTGAAATTTATATTATCTAAAATTTCATAAATTATCCAATTATGGAAAATTCACAACACATAAGTAATTATTTATAATGATTTAAAATATAAAATATTATTACCACAAATAAAATTAAATAGATTAAATAAGGAAAAATCAAGTTAATAATGTTTCAAATAAATTTCCAACATGTCTAAATTTTAACCCTATCTCATCTAATATTCTAATTTGAGTATGTTTGGTAGTTTTTAAGTGGGGTTTCAATTTATTGTAAATTAATATTTTTTATATTTCCAAAGGGGCCCCTCTCCTCCCTTATAAAAGCGCACCTCCTCCCTCTCTTATTCACCTAATTTTTAGTCTTCAATCTTGGAAAATCCCTGCCCATTTAACTTATCAACTTCCCTAGAAACATACTATAGGTCCTGATCTTCTTCAATGACTAATTTTCGTGCCCTAAGAGGAGGTTTCGAAGAGGTGTGTCGAAGAAGAGGTAATATCTATTACCGATTCTTTCAAATTTCATTCTTCTTATACTTCCTCTTCTTTTGTTGTTTCATAATAAAGTAATAACATCAGTATCAATCATATACTGATATGTTATTATAAATATGAAACAACCCTATTTTACCTTATATCGATCCCACAGAAAAGAAAACATCGCGCGTGCGTACTTACGGAATACCATCTCCACACCGTGGTGTAATATGTTTTCCACCACCACCTTACTTGGATGTGTATAATGGTATAAATAATAACTATATAAATGATTATTATAACATGATACTAATTCTGAGATATTCTATCATCCACTCCAAAACCATTCAATTATTATGGGAATGATATCATCACTCGTGCGTGTGTACGGCTTACTGTCTCCACGGTGTGATGTGATTCGTTCTACATGATCTCTATTAAACCATGATTATATAAATGAATTGAATGAATAAATCTGATATATATTATAATCATATTATTATGAAAATAAATTATCTATAACCTAAAAATGGGAATAAGAATTTATTTGACAAAACACGCATACCAACATAAAGAAATAAACACCCGAATAACAAGTAGCAATGAAATATTAGAAACAAAAAGATAATAATATGACCATATATGATATCATAAGAATGAATATGATTTTAGAATAAATCAATGAAATTTTTTAAATCATTATACAGGAGGTTCTGATACGTACAAATCATATAAGAGCTAATGTAAGGGGAAATCTCGAAAATCTCAATTTTTATCCAATATTGTTTATAATTTGGTGTTTGCTGGTATATAATCCTGTCTTTTTATAACATAAACTTTCATTACATTAAACAAAACTGAGGATCTTTAAGGTTTAGTGTCTTGGAAACCAGGAACTTAAAACATGAAAACATAAAACATTTTTCTTAAACACTTGAAATGCTTCTCCTCATGTTCATCCTAGGTTCATTACTGCATCTCATAACCTGGGGACATACATCAAAAGAGAGGGTGAGTAGAAGGCCGAGTAAGGGAAACAAGAGAAACATTTTACATGTGAACTTGAGATACTTTAATAAGGTCATGAAAAGAACTTTAAGGCATGGAAATGAAATCATGAGGCATATCATAATAAAAATAAAATTTTTCATAACTCTAAGATGTGGCTACAACATTTAATATTGACAATCGTTTCGTTTCACCAAGGTCCATCCCCAAGGTGTCGCTAAAAATTACCAAGGTTGTTCACCAAGGCGTCGTTAAAAATGGTCATCTCTAGAGATTAAGTCTTTACCCAATGCATTGGAGTGCTATCAGGGCGCACCCTTAAATTTTCATTTATTATCATGTGAGCCACATATATCATCATAAAAAATTTCATAAATAACCCATATAGCATAAAATAAATGGGTTTCATTTCATAATCACAACGTTTTAAAAACTGCTTTAAAGACATGATCTTTACGTCACTTTAAAACCCACAAAAAAGGAAGGTGGGTCTCATGTATGTAAATCTCAGAATTTAAAATAGAACATTTTGGTATATATGTGAATACCCCTTTAGAAGAAAGATCTTTGAGTATTCACTTAATAATATAAAAGAACTTTTAGAAAAAGAGAGAGACATTTTGAGACGGAAATTCTGCAGCATAACAGCTATGTTATGAGGTTTTAGAAGACAATAAAAAGAGAGGGAAAATGGGTCATACATTCATAAATGACACCTTAAACAGTAGATGGATAGAATCAGAAGGATACATGATCATGGTAATGAAATTTCAAGGACATACCATTTGAAATGAAAAACATGGAAGGAAAACAAAAATTAGATTTCTCTTATGAAAGTTCGGCAGCCTAACGGCGTTACTTTAACTTCAACAAAAATGATTTGAAAAGATCAAATAGGGTCTCTCATAATGTGAAAATAAGAGTTCAGTATGATAGATATAGAGATAATTCCCCAACATAATTAAAGAGGAACTTGAAATACTTGACATGAAAGTAGAACTTTGAAAAGAATGAGAAGGGTGAAAGAATCCCCTAAAAAAATTCGGTAGCCTAACGGCGCCACTTAAAACTTCAAAATACTATATTGAAGAGATAAAATGGGGTCTCTAATCATATGAACATATGAGTCCAGTATGATAGATATAGAGATCATACACCAACATAATAAAAAGGAACTTGAAAGAATTGACATGAAAGTAGAACTTCAAAACGAGAAGGGTGAAGAACCACTTCAAAATTCGGCAGCCTAACGGCGCCACTTAAAACTTCAAAATACTGAATTGAAGAGATCAAATGGGGTATCTCATCATATTATAATAAAATATCAGTATGATAAATTTATAGATCATAACCCAACATAATAAAAAGGAACTTTAAATACTTTACATGGAAAATAGATCTTGAAAAATGAGAAGGGAGAAAGAATCCGTTACAAAAATTTCGGCAGCCTAACGGCGCCACTTAAAACGTCATAAAACGAAATAATGAGAGTAAGAGGGGATATCTCATTATATGAACATGAAAAGGGCAGTAATAGGATTATAAAAGAACATCTTTTAACATAAGAACATGGAGAATAAAAGAAATGACATAAAAGAGATTACTTGAAAAGAAGAGAGAGGTCGGATCCCTTACCTTAAAATGTAACTCTTAAAACTCAATGGTTGGGACCTTGATGGCTTGGGGGCACCTTGGGAGGACTCCTTGGGAGGTAATGAGACCAGAACGTCGTTGGGGAAGAGTGGGGAGTCGAATGGATGAGAGGATGGCTTGGTATTTATAGGGAAAGTGAGGGGACAAGGCATTAATGGCCAAGAGGCACCTCATTAGTGGTTTTGGAAAAACCATGGGCTTGCCCATGGTATTGGCCACCTGGGACACCTCATACCTTATCTTAATATTAATAAGTCGACCATATTGATTAAATACTTAATACATCATTTAATGATGTCATTAAACACCCATAACTTAAAAACAATATTTTCACTATTCATCAAAATTTCAACTTTCTCAGAATAATCCCAAAATTTCACCTTACCCAAATATCAATGCTTTGATTTCAAAAATGAAATCCATTTTATAAATATAATTTTCTAAATTTTTTTAATTTTTTTTTAAATAAATACACTATTCACCGAAAATTCATTTTTTCAGAAAAAACACCACAAATTACCATAACATAATATCGGTGCTCTGAGTCAAAAAATGAAATCCATTTTATAAAAATATTTTTTTTAAATATTTTTAATTTAATTTTGAATTAAAAAAAAATATTCACTCGAAAAAACTAATACTTGAATAATAATTTATGAAACCGTTATTTAACCATTTTATTGAATCACATTACTTAATCAAGGTGCCTAGATTATATTAATATTTTCTTTAAGTGAGATTACTAATCCATTTGGTCACATTACTAATCCAAATAATAAAATCACTATTCATAATTTACTAATCATCAAAAATTAAGTTGATCTTATTCGACTCTAAATTTCGTACGGAACAGAATTGTAGAAGATAATTTTTTTTGAAAATCATTACACATTTTTAATTATTTAAGGTTTACATAAACATTTTTAAAATATCCTTTTTCTAAAATTCATCAAAAATATGCATACTATATTTATATGGTCATTTGAAAAGTCATAAACATCATCATAGGAAGAAATCCCAATTTTTATTTAAAACAAAGGATTACAAAAGGCAGTTATGATCTCCTTACATAGCCTCTTATCACACCAGCATATGACCTAAGTGTAAGGTGTGCTAAGGTGAGAGAATCCGAGGGAGGCTCGGCCAACATCGCACGAGTAGTAATTTCTATCAGTTTGAACTTCCCGCAAAGGAGATTCCGTTCTAGCTTCACACGATGAAGTTCAGCTTGGGTTTGGTCCAGAGCAAAGCCCAGTGGTGCTACCTCCTTCCCATGTTCTGTTAGATAGGCTTCGATCGGTCCAAGACTACTGGGTGAGGCCATCGTATCTTTTTTCTATAATAATTAACCAAGATTACTTGTATTTAGAGACTATAATCAAAATGTTTAGTTTCCAGGGGTCATATTGACCAATGGTCATATAACAGTCAAATCCCAATGGTCTCATTTTAATTATACTCATGTTATTAAATGAAACATTTTTGTTGAGTATAAAAATAAAAGAACACATAAAATTAGGAAACAAGATTTATTCAAAATTTTGGGTCGTTACAGCTGGGGAATATTTATCATCCAAATACATGAATACTCAATATGTAATATTATTTCTTTCATTCTAAAATTGTTAAAATAAAATTTTACCTGTTGGTGAATTTTTAGTGAAAGATATGAAAGGAATCTTTTGTCGTTTTCAGTACGAGATACTTTTTGACATTTCCGGCCAAATTATGAGAAGAATGTTTTTTTGACTAATAAGGAATGGATGGATTTTTATGATTTCATATAACATTATTTCCATGAAGCTTCCTTTATATTTTTTCATGTTTATTTTTAATTAACTTCTTTTAGATTAAAATTTAATGACATGTTAAGAATGAAAAAAAATTTTTGAAGTAGAAAGTATATTTTCCTCAAGAATAAAGTTCAAGAGTTTTATCAAAATTGTTTTTCATATAAGATAATTTAGGGTTCTGTTTCTATCCCTATTATTACATTGATTTGATTATGTTATGATGAAATTATCATTACAATGTCCTTTTATGGATTATGTTATGATGTCATGATTTTTATGAATCCCATTTTTATTACATGGGCTATGCTATGATGTATGATTTATGATTTTGTGGCACACATAAGAATGGTTTCATTATGAGATGGGTGGGAACTATATGTCCCTCCAATGTATTGGGTAAATATTTATATCTCACAAGATAAACATGGATGGAACGGTAAGTTAATCCGGTTCAGTGATACAAGACTGGAATGAGTAGTGAACTCGGTTCAATAATGGACTTTGTCCACTATGATGGTCTTGGCAATGAGTCTTGAATACTATGAAACGATTTTCTATGATTATGTGTGTATGCCACAAGGTTTCATATTTTATGTTATGATTATTGGGATTACATTTAACTACTATGATTTATCCCATTTCATGATATTATGATCTCTTTTTCAGGTTAAGATTTTCAAAATGTTATGTTATTATGAATACGATATGATTGATATTTCATTTGTTTACCCTTAAAGAGCATTTGTGCTCACCCTTTTGTATGTTTTATTTTCCCCTGGTCTGGAAGAAGGGTATTAAGTAGGATATGCCAAAAGGGACTCTAAATATGATGAGATAAATGGGAGATAATGTAGATGATTTATGAACCCGTTATTTATGTTTCCCAATTTCTAAAGAAACTATACCTATACAGTCCTATTATGGTTTTGTTATGGGTTATAATAAGTATGCTTTAATTCTTAAGTAATAACCATGTATGTAAATTAAGGGTTAACATAGTTACTCAACCATATTTATTAGAAAGGGCTTAAAATTATGAGTCTAAATATGATAATTTTAAAAGGAAAATTAAGTATGTGAATGATGGGAAGTTGGGAGACTTCGTGTGTGATAATGGGATTATAAAATTTGAGAAGTGGATTTTTGTTCCCTCTATACCAAAGTTGAAATGGGAAATATTGGACGATTCCCAAAGCTCAAATCTCTATATACACCTTGGAAACACTGATTTTAATAGATAATTCAAGGAACATTTCTTGTGGGATAATATGAAGTATAAAATTGGTGATAATGTATAAAAATTCTTAGTCTATCAATTGGTGAAGGATGAAATAAACATCCTAGATGCGTAATGAAAACTTTTGATATTCCTGCATGGAGATGGTATGACATTACTAGGGATTTTTTCACTAGATTTCAAAAAAAACCCAAAGAAATAATGATGAAAAATGGATAATTGTGGATCAACTTACCAATAACTCACATTTCCTAGGTATAAGGGATGATTTTACACAAGAGGTTTTTGAAAGACTCTATATTAATGAAGTTGAAAAACGTCATGCTGCACCAAATTCAATTGTTTCCATCAATGAAAAATAATTTTGTTTGAAAATAAAGAAATTTCTTCAGAAATATTTGGATACTGTGGATCATTTGATTACTACATATCACCCTCAAATGGATGGGTAGTCAGAAAAGATGATTCCAACATTATAAGACATGTTTATATTATTCTCATATGACCTTATATATATGTGGGATCATTATTTTTCTTTGGTTGATATTTCCTAAAATAATATTTTCCATTCATGTATTAAAATGGCACCACATGAAGCACTGCGTGGAAAGAGATGTCACACACCAACTTGTTGGGATGATGTTGGTGAAAGGAATCTTGTTCGAACAGAACTATTAGAGGAAAAAACATAAAATTTAATGTCTATTCAAAAACATATAAAATCATCTCAAAGAAGGAAAATTATCTACATCGATTATTAAGGGAAGGATTTGGAATTTTAAGTGGGAGATCATGTTTTATTAAAAGTATAGCCATGGAAGGGTGTTATATGATTTGGAAATATTGGGAAACTAATCCCTTGATATATTGGTTATTTTGAAATTCTAGAGAGAGTTGGTGATCTGGGTTATTGTTCGGTATTTCCACCTAGCCATTATAATTTAAATAATTTGTTCCATATCTCTTTTTTAAGGAAGTAAATGCTAGAACCAACAGATGTCCTCAATTTTGAAGGAAGAGAATTGGATCCAAATTTATCTTACTATAAAGAGCCTATCCAGAACCTAGATAATAAAGAATAGGTTTTGATGAATCATACATCATGGATGGTAAAGTTACTTTAGAAAAATCCTAAAATTGAAGAGGCGATGAGGGAACCATATGAATTTGGGATGAAGAACTATGAAAATATCATAATAGGGTGATATTTTGGAAATTTTTCTAAATTGTTTTTTTAAAGAGGGGGTAATGTAACATCCTATGAGTTTATTAGATGTCTCTTTTAAAATTTATAATCTTTGATAATTAATGCTTCACACAACATTGAGTTTAAAACCACAATATACAATTAAATATGACCATTGGAATAGTAATGTGACCATTAGGCATAGTAATGTGACTAGCAGAATAGTAACATCACCTATGAAAGAATAAAGAATATTTAGGAATCTTATAAATAAAAATATTGTATATTTATATCATGGAATAAGTAAATAATTGTTTTAAAAATGATAAATTAAGTGTTAGTGTTTTTTATATCAGAAATATTTAATAAGAATTTTATAATTAATATAATTATTAAAAATAAATTTTTTTTGCATAAAATATTCTCACATATTAGTATTTTTACTTATGATTATAAGACCATTTTATGTGACCTTAATTAATTTTTCAAAGTGTCATAAAACAAGTTATAATTATAAAATTGGTATTTTTTTTAATAAATGTTGATTTTGATTAAAAATTAAATTTCACATATAGAGAAACTTATTTTCTTAAAATAGATTAAATTTCAGAATTCTATGGATCAAAAAAAATTTGTGGTGAATTTTTTGTATTTTTCTAAAGTAGATAAATTTTTGGTGAAAAATAAAATACGATAATTTACGGTATATATACATTATAAGGTAAACCACTATTACATGAGTCATCACTGACGTAAGAACCATAATCTGGGACTATACTTACCTATTTAATATATTTTTTCATGTAATAATAATTTTTTATTTCATTGAGGAAAAATAATAAACTATGGAATAAAATATTAAAAAACACCGCTCTCCTCTAATATAAATACCACACTACCACCGCTTCACCTCACACCTCTTCTTCCTTGAAGCCCAAGAAACTTATTCCCAATACTCATACCAAGTATCATCCCCATGTGTAGGATATTTTGTTCTCACCAAAATTTCAATCCCAATCCCCTTAATAAGGTTCTCAAGGAGAATAAATTCAAGTGGTAAGAGCCTCTATCTTTTTTCCATTAGTTACTTTTCAGTTTCATTTCATTTCATATCCTTACCGCATCTCATCATTACAAACATTAATGATAAATACTATATATATATTATATATATTTTTTAATTTTAAATTTTTAATAGAAAATCCATCATCATTCCCATTCTCCTCCTACTTTTATTTTAGTAATGAAAATATGAACCATGATATGTCGATTTATCACCATCGTGGATGATGCATTTTCATTTTCCATTACCACCTTCAATTCTCTTCATAAAAAAATTATTATATTTAAATTATATATTTTTTATAAATACTATTATTCCTAGAATGTTTTGGAAAAAGTATATATATATTATTAATTAATAAAACAATGCCCATTTTTAATAATAAAAAATTCACCAAAATAAACTAACCATCTTCATTAAATTTATATCTAATTATTCATCCAAATATATGGGAAACAATGATACATCAGACCATTTAATATTCTATATTTTCATCAATAACATGTATTTATAATTCATATACAATTTATCTCATTTTACGTGAAATTCCACATAATTATAAAATTGAAACAATCATGAAAACCAAGGAAACGAACACTCTCGAATGACATTATTAAAACTTATAATGCATCAAAAAGGACATAAATGAACTTAATAAAATTATAATAAACCAAATTCATGTTTAATATGTTCTTAAAAAAATTATTAATTATTATTATTTCATTATCAAGGGGGTTATGTACAAGATCAGAACACTTTCATGAATAAGGTAAGAGTCGCTTCTCGAACCTCCATTAGTTTTTCAGGTTTACACCTCCTCTCTATTTATCCCTATGTAATTCATAATTATTTTTATATAATTCTTCAAAATTATGTGTATATGTTTAAAACTTATGTACCCACATTAATAATTCTTTCGTTGTTGGTAAATATATGTTTTATATGGTTCCATTCTAAATTCATCCCAATATGCAAGACTGATTAAAGGGAACTTCCATATTTCTTACATATTTTCAAGAAAACTCCATAATATATTTTATGCCACCAATGATTTTATAATATCACTTATTTTTTAATCAAAAATATCTTAGCTTATTTCTAATTTTATGTAAAAATAATGCCTTTGCCCTCTTTAAATACTCTTATATTTCCCCCTAAACTTCTCTAAAGTGGAACATTTCTTAAAATTCTTGAAAACACATTTTATATGTTTTCACTTAACTAGGACATAATTTGTTACTCAATCATAATTTCACTATCCTTTTATTTTATTTTCTGGTATATTTGTATTTAAAATCTGATTTTATGGAAAATAGAAATGATTTTTCAAAAATATTTCTTCTCTGTTAAGTAAATATGGGTATTTCTCTAAAGAATCCCTCAATGGTTTTATTAGAGTATTTTCACCTTTTTCAACACCCACTGTTGAATCATATGATTAATTTGGATTGATATTTTGGGATATCATCTAACACATTTTATTAATTTTTTTTATGATTGTTTGAATGTGGATGTACTATCTTTATACCATTCATCATAATACTTATAATTATTAGTGATTATGTTTACTGATTAGGGACTGTTATTTTAATTTCCTATGAATATGTTGTTTATGTTTCTCCCCATTCATATGAGGAATGAATTTAACTTTTTAAGTGATGGTAGGGTCCACAAATTAGCCCTTCATGCATCTGTAGAACTAAGGAGACAAAATATAAATGGAATTGGCCGAGGCCGTTCATATTTATATTCAGATATGGATTTGGTCAAGGCCTTAACCCTTTATTTTTAGATGTATTTTCCAAGTCCTTGAAGATAAGTTTCAAATGTCCATAATTATTCATTCCCTTATTATGATATTAGTAGCTGATAATTTATGTGATTATTCTACAAATAGAATATCAAATTTTTGGATTCCTTCCCATATAATTATTTATGGTTTTATTTGATAACTATTTATTCCTACCATATTGTTTTCAAGATTTTGTTTAATTAATTTTTTTTAGTTATTCACCACGTGTATTATTTATGATAGCTTCTACTGTACTTATTGTCCTTAATGATCATGTGACCTCACCCATTTCTTATGATTTATTTTTTACCAGGATGAAAATATGTGTATTACAAATGTCTTACAGGGATATTAATAGAGTTTTTGGTGTTTCCAATAGAATTTATTTTTTATTTTTCTTTTTGAGATGTAATGTAACAATTATTTTTTATCTAGGTTTCCAAATATACTAAACTATTATGTCCTTAAGGGTAATACATCCTTGTTTATTATACCAATGTAATAATATAAGACATCGACTACCAGATACTTGGGTCGAGGTATTTAAAAATTTTTGATTGGCGGGGATGATTAATTCCTCCCATATCATTGATATGAGAATATTATTTTTTATAATACAATAGATATTTTACAAAACATATATCTTATAACACTAAGATTCATGTGGATAATAAATAACCCGATATAGTGTTCTAGTTATGGAGTTATGTATTTCATACAATATCAGGATATATGACTAATTTTTTAGAATATTATGGATTATATATGAAAAATCATAGGATTTTAATACAATCACGATTTAAAAAAATTATGAATTCAATAAACACAACAGAATAAATGTATAAATTTTTTTTACAAAGTGTTAACTAAAAATTTTAACCCTTATAAAAAGGAAATTTTAAAAAAAACCAACATTAACCTTAAGTGAAATGGATGTATATAAATCTAAAATTAATTATCCAGGATTTTATTTGTATTGGAAGGTCAATCATCTTATCCCCAGAATAACTCAAATTAGACCCAAAAATGTGATTATCTTCTTATCCCTAGAATCCCTCAATACATATGATTGGATTCCCTCTATTCATAGCCCCAAAATCCCGAGGTATATAGGTTAGATGTTCTGTTCACAGACTAGAAGAGCAATTTTTATTAATAGAATCCATAAATTTCAATAATCTAAAACCGAACAGTTATAAGGGAGACTATGATATTTTATAATGAAACACTAACACCATATTATCTCAAAGAAAAAAACATATAATTAAAATTAACAATGATCATAAGATATCTTAATGAAATAATCTGATACACTACATGAAATGACTACAGGCTTTTAAAGAATCAAAAATCAAAACATCCCAATACATCAGTATGTCTTTTACATGATGTTTTTTCTCTACTTATAGGTTATTTTTTTAACAAACATTTATGATTAAATTAATATTTCTTTAGGATTAGTCATAATAACATTAGAATATTATTTTTTCATATTCACTATAATTTTTGTGAACCATAACACCTTTAGATGAATTAAATTCTTCAAAAATATAGTTCTAATTCAAATAATTAATAAAATATATCTTATATATTTAGACCATCGTATTTTAATTTTATGCTCTCTTTAATTTCGTTTATCATAAATTTTGTTTTGTGCATAATGTACAACTAGATCAAAACACCATGTCAAATATTGTCATTATAATGTATAATGTGATTATAAAAAAGAGATTAATGAACTAAAAAGTCTCCACTTTTTGGAAAATTTATCATAGTAAAAAATTTATGAGTCATGTTTAATTTTTAAACAAAACTCCATATAAATTCATATAGATTAAATTTATTTCCATCAAACAGAAAACCATCAAAATGAAGTTATTATATTCAAATAGGATATGTGAATATAAAAATACCCCCCCTTGATTCTACTTCAAGAAAAATAATTTCTCATCTTTTCTAAACAAAAAAAGCTCTCTAGTTTTTAATAAATATAGTGATATAAATTTACTCATAAAAAAGTAATTTAATTTATCTTTATGTACTCCCCTATAAGGGACATATTCAACATTTAAAAATTCATAAAAATAAAAAAAATTAAAACCTTCTAGTAAAAATAATTTAATAAATTATTTTTTAATAATTTATCCCCCTTTGTGATTATTAATGATAATTAATGAAAATAAATCATTTAAAATATCAATAAAATTTTAAATTTTAATGAAAACATTACCCCCTAATTTTTTGAAAAATTTATAGAAATAAAAGAATTCCCCAAAATTAGCAGAATATAGAGTTTATAAAATTGAACCTCCCATAAGTTATATTCCAACTCAAAAATGATATTACACATACAATTATCTTTCATGAAAAAAATTCAATTTGAAAGTTCTTATCTTCTATAGAGATATTATTTTTCTAAAAAAATGTAAATAAATCACCCTTATAAAAAACAAAGAATAATTAATGTTTTATCATAATTAGGAAAACCATTGATGATATATAATATATTAAGATAATATTATAACATAACATCCCTTAGTTGAAAATTTAAATTATTATATATATATAAACAATAAATGAAGATAAATAAGATTCCACCATATTTTTGATTAGTTTTTCAATATCATCATATTTTTTAAACCTGAATTGAATTAAATATCACTTAGATTTGATCATTTCAAGATTCAATTTGATATAGAAAAAATCTATAAAAATTTAATGATTCACTAAAAATACCATCAAAATGATTTTTTGTTAATATAAAGTCAAGAATAATATCTCCTTTTTGTGTGTAAACCATAAATAAATAGTGACATAAATCTTGGTAATTTAAATGAGAGTGATGTGGTATATACTTATAAAAAATAAAATATATATTATCAAAATGTATTCGATTTAAAATGAGTCTCAAATAAAACCATGACTTTGTGTTGCATTCAAAACACTTGTTCATAACAACTTCTAGTTCTTACAAATTATTCTTCAATAATGGATAGTGAATCCAAATGTTTCTTTTTTCTAGACCAAAAAAACTAAATATTGTCTTATGAAATGAAAAATATTGAATATAGACTTTCTATATAATATAAAACTACCTATTTCAACATTTTACTGAACATTATATTGAACATCATTTTTGGAAGAATAATATAAACCAAGCTCTCTTGTTATTTTAAGATAAAAATAACAGTTTACTACATTTAGTTGTTGATACATTAACTTTTCATGGAATATCAGACTATAAAATGCTGAAAACATTACATCTAGTTGAATAATTGTTAAATATAATATTATTATAATCAAAAATCTCTAAAATTATTGATAATTTGATTTTATAGATTCATTAAAATAAAATTTAATAGATTTTTTCATACATGTTGTTATACTGGAAACATTTTCATTAATTTTTTTAGTAAATCTGTAATATATTTTTGTGGAATTCAAAAGTTTCATAATTATTTTGTAGTGATTTTAGTACCAAGGAAATTTTTATGTTCTTCTATCATGTCATTTCGAACTTAATTTTTAAAATTTATGATAAAAATCATATTGAAAATTAGTTAATTTAAAAATAATGACACTGACATAAATTTAAACAATGATGTTATATTTGATAGAATTTTTATAAAAAAATATGGATCACCATTTAAAATAAAAAATTTATATTGAATTAAATTTTTGAATGTCTACCATACTAAGCTCCTAGGTACATTTTAAGTGTGTAGTGTTCTTTTGTAAGTTTGTTTACATCATCCAAAAATTAAGCATCTTCCAAATAATGGGGTTTTTAATATAAAATAAATCATTAATAATATATTTTAGAAAATACCATTTCACATTCATTTCAAATAATGAAAAATTATGTTGAAATGCGATGGGTAGTATGATTTGGATTGATTCATGTAATTCTACCAGTGTAAAATTATAACTATAGTCCATTCATGATCTTTGAAAATAATAATTATACACAAGCCTTTCTGTTTTCCATGTAATTGCCCAATTTTCATTGAACATATTTTTTATGTCAAATTTTACTCCAATCACTAGATTTCCATAATTAAATATAATCAATGTCTAAATATTATTTTTTTAATTAATATTTAGATGATAAAACATTTCCTTTACCCAAATATCATAATCCAATTCATCATCTTCCATTTTATGTTTGATTTAGGGTTGAAATTCATGATTCTCATATTTAGTTATTATTGAACTTCTAATTTGGATTGGTTTCAATACACACACAATGAAATTATCATTGGGTTGGATCCTTATGTTCAACTTGATATTATGTAATGTGGTAAATTAATCCTATATTCTCTATTATATATATTCTTTTATAATATTTTCCAAATATTAGAAACAAATTAAGGTTATAACATGAGGGATTACTGCACATGGTAGGTAATTAAATTATGTAAACAAAAAAAATATTTTCTTAGAAATAAATATATAAAGGATTTACTTTTAGATGTTTAAAATATAATAGGGTAAGATTCATCATATTTTACATGAATAATATCTTAAACAATTATGTGTATTTTTAAAAAACTCAACATGTATTTCTAGTTGTATAATAATCAATTAATTTTCTTTCATTACCCTTAAAATCAAGTTCATGAAGTTGATCTTTATCCTTAAAAAAGAAAAATTTACAGAAATATACCTTGATATTTTAATGTTTTGTATTTTTTCAGATCCAGATCTAAATATTATATTTATTGAGGAACATATGATGTAAAACATGATTTATACTATAAAATTTTTTACCCACATCCTCGCCCTGAAAATTTCTTAATATAGAATAATTATTCAATAATATATTAGTAATATATTGAATAATTATATTTATTTTTTCTAGTATTCTTCTTTGTTTATGGGTCCTTCATAATAATATGTTATCAGTAATACAGTTCTTATAATAATAAGTTTCAATAAACATGTCAAAATCAATGTTTATAAACATTCCACCTAGATCACCCAACAAAATATTTAATATTAGGTGTTTATTATTTCTAATTTAATAACGATTTTTTATATATGATAATTTTCATTATACTTTCATGTGTAAAACTAAACCCATGTAAATCTAGGTTAATCATCAACAATGGCATGCACATATTGTTCCCCCTAATACACTCTGTTTTTGATGGACTAAATAAATCGATGTGAAATAACTATAATGATATGGAATTTGAGACATCATGATTACATTTAAAACTAAAAATGTGGATATATTTTAATTAACATGGATTATTGACTCTTTTAGAGTAAAATATATGTTTTAGTAGTTTCCTAACATATCACTTAATAGAAATTTTATCTAAATTCCAAAACATACATTGCCTTAATATTTAACAAAAATAATAATATAAATATAAATTTTTACTTGGATATGGTAAATTATGATGTCTGAATTATTATACATCATGTATATAATCATTATTAAACCTATTGGATGATTGAATGAATGTTTGTTCTGAATTTTTAATAGTATATTTTAGATTCATGAAATCCACAAGGTATCCCTCATCCAATAATTAATTAATGCTAATTTAGTTGTTTTATAGTCCTAATACATATAACACATATGAAATTAATGTTTTTTCTAGAAAATAATAATCATTGATTCCCCAGATTTCCCTATTTTTTCATCACTGAAATTGAATCAACCTCTATTAAACTTTCTCATATTATGAATGTTAGTTTTCTATAAATTCATATGTCATGAACAACCACAATACATGTGCCAGTTATTTTGGCCACTATTACATAGAATATTTTCTAGAAAACAATAAAACTATGTTATTGGTTGCCAATCATTATTGGGTCCATCTATGTTAAAAAATAAATTCATTATAATTCAGATCTTCCCTACTCTTTTTAATTTAATTCTAATTTTCCAAAATAATTAAATGCACTTTAGATACTAAAATTTTGAACAAAGATTAAAGAAAATTATTTTCACATTGAGTTAGATCTTCACATTTAGTGAAAAAGTGTTCACTTTTTGGTATAAATTAATTTTATTACTTATGTTATTTATTAGAAAAAAGTATTATTACAATAAAATATTGGGAGGTTATTACTTATGTATACATTTTGTCAAATTTTATTTACCAAAATAATTATTAGATAATAATTTTTTTCTAATATGTTAACTTTTTATTTATGTGAAACAATAAAATTATTTTCATATCAATTTTATTTAGAATTATACTTATAAACTAATTTGGATGAATGTCTAAAAAAATTTAAAGTTAGTTTCAATCATCTTTTATTAGAATTAATAATATTTACCTCAGCAATATCATATTTATTATTTAACATTATATTTTTACATTCCATAAGGATTACATATCAAAACATTTCATAAAAAGAAATAATATCACCTACATTATCCATTTTATTCTTTATTCCAAAATTATTATAAACTATTTATATTATTCAAAAAAGAGATATGAAATATATTTTCCATTTCAATAAGAAGGAAATCAAAAACCAGCTAATATACACTTAACATAAAACAATATGTTTCGAACACCTTATAAGTTCCAAAATGATTAACCTATAACTTCTTAATGATTTTATTCTCCATATCAATGTTTAATATATAAGTATTGAGATTTTTTTTCAATCATAATAATGTATTCTGTACTTTATTATTTTCAAGATATTCTAACTTTTCTTACTGAGAAAAATGGAGAACCACTTTCTCAGAAACATGATGAAATTAATTGATCATGAGACAAATACCCACACCATTACTAGAGATAAAATATTTCATATGATCATTAAAATAATAATAACTTTGTCCAAAAAATATAGGTGGTCTTCTGGGACATAAATCATTCAATGATAAAAAATGAAGTCCATTTTGGCTCACAACTGGCTTCCAGTAAATCCACTAAAAACAATTCTACCTAAAACTTACATAAAGATGAAAAAAATTAATAATGAACCAAACATAATATTCTGAAAAAATATTTGGGTTTTTAACCAAAGACACCAAAAAAATATATCTACTATAAGAATACAGTAAAGACTATCAAAAAGCAAAATCATAAGAGGACAAAAAATGTAAAAAAAATATTATGTGTTTTTACCTTTCTTTAAAATACACCTGGGGGAAATAATACACATTATTCAAAGAATAAAGAAGAATATTAAAATTATCTCAATCCCATGATCAAATGTATCAATCGTAACTCCCATAAGAGTCCCACCATGCTTTATATAGAGGAGTCCTTTTGGTGAATTTAGTTACCACTATCATTCAATCTACACGGGTTGGAGTCTGCCTCCCTTGAGATGAAGATACTAACCCTTCATATTGTAAAATATTTAAACCTCATAAAATTTTCCAATTGAGATAATTTTATACTTTTTATGATCTCACAGATATTATATTTTTAAATATACTAGTCAAAAAACATATCACAGAAAAAATCCAATGAACTAGTCTGTATTTTCTAGTGCACGAAGACAATATTTCTATAACCCCATATTCACGTAGTCCTTGGATGTATGTTCATACGATATTATCATATTGGTAAGATAACATTCCATACATTAATTGAAATAGATATCACAGATCAATGATCTCTCTCTTCATATTCACTTCTATTTTTTGACAAAGGCCTCTTCTAGCTCTCATAAAAATTTCCCTTTAAAATGTAAATATAATAGCTCTATGTTTCTATAAAATAAAATTCTTTTGTTCATCCCAAACATATAGGGTTGTAACATCACCCCAATACTTCTTAATTCTTGAACTTTATCAAGATGTCAGTTTGATTACGAAACCATTGGATCTTCCATAGATTAATCACACAAACTTCAAATAGTTTTCAAATAATGAAATACATCCACTAAATACGTTTCAATCATGAAATAAACAAGAAATTTATATCCATGTGGATCAGGATATATGACTCAAAAACCAATTTAATATCCTTAATTTATTTTCTAATATCCAAAATAAATCACTTCATCCACAATAACTCGTTACCATTACCTATCAACGCAATATGCTTCACCACTATTATAGAAAGCGTGACTACTAGTTTATGTTTTGATATAAAACACACTTTTATTCTTTAATAAGATTAAAAATATATTATATTAATCTTCTATGAATAAAAACTTCTACCAATGTCTATGTTTGAAAAATATTTATATGCTCATCTATTTTGAAGAAAAGATCCATGTCTTTATAACCCTTCTAATACTAGTGGCTACACATCATAGCCACCCACTGTTCCCTTTTGGGGTTCGATATGAACCATATGATAACAACCACTTATTTTTTTAATTTTTGTGTGAGTGAAAATCATGTCTTACATTATTTTTTTCGTATTTAATTCGTATATAACCATTACTATATACATAATCTCAACTTTCATTATAAGTGAATTTTACATAAATTTATTAAAATTACTAAACATTTTCATGGTAATAAGTTTCTATTATGTATAATAAATTAATTTTATCACCTTATATACATAATATAAATATGAATGGTATGGTGTTAATGATATTCATTCTTGTATAATCATCATCTAACAAATGTCTCTATCATACTGAGATATTTCAACTTGATGAATTTAGATAACTCATCCTCAGTTCATTGATCCATCCATTAAATGGACTATATATCAGTATATCATCCATATAAAGAAAAGGTATGATGTAAATACCATCATCAAAGAAAATATAGTAGTAAAATTGTTTAATATTTTTTAAATGATCTTTAATTCTTTAATGAAATCATTGAACATCATAATCCAACAACTTAGTGATTAATCCGAACTATAAATGATATATTTGATATTAAACACATGTCAATGGTTCCATTGATACTATAAAATTTCCATATTCTCTATGTACATATCTTTAACTAAATATAACAACAATGACTATAGTAAGTCAGAGTTCATAGTGAAATGATTATGCTGAAATTGATACAAGGGTTATGATACTAATGGTATGATCATTTTAGTTATCTTGGAGATCTTCATACATATACAATATTAATTTTACATTGGGAAAACATTTAAATCATTGCAATGAAAAATACTCACCATCCTTGAACTAAATCAACAAATGCTTATTCAAATCATAGAGAACAGAAGCAATGTAAGGGTGAGATCATTTCTTATTAAGGGTTTCTTATAGTAGAATCAATGATGATTAAATGAGGAATAATTAAATTGGAAAGGTAAATAACTAAAAAATATTCCATTTAACCAATAAACATAGTGAAAAATGGACCCATGGATAATATCCATGTAGTAAACTCCTAGATAATAATAACAACAAAATTCTCCGTGAATGAAATTAACAATATTGGATGCCATGATCTCATATGTCATGATATCTATCCTATCAAGATCTCTTTCTAAGATAGATTAAATATATGAGTATTTATTTTCCAAAACTCATTTAATTTGGCCAAGTGATATGTCTCAAGAGAACTGTCGATGCATCTTGGGCCTATCTATTACAAGGAATCACCCATCACTACATATATAAATATTTACTAGTATATTGAATTATCACTTAAATTTATAAAAAATATTCTGTATCAATAAATATCTACATTAATTTTATGAATAAACATTTATTATTATTTTCCAATTCAATCTAAAAACATTCATAATAGTTTTATTTCATATAAAAATAGTTTAAGATTTAGGAAATATTCATACTCATGATACATAGAAATTGAATATACAAGATATATGTAATCCCTAATGATATCAAGAATGTGAATGTTATAGGAGAATGTTAATGACTAAAAAATTAATTAGTGACAATAGATGACTATTCTTTCATCAGGAATATAGGTTTTGTTATAAAATATTATCCATTGAAATAATATATTGAATGTAAGTGAGATTTTAAAATAAATATTCATTAAATATGTTTTATTTTTAAAAAATAAATGTATTTTGAAAAATATAAATTTCATTAAATGGTTGTGGCAGTAGGGATGTCCATTAGTGCACTACCAGTTGAAAAATTACTTTTTACTTTTTTTCTAAAGAATGTTAAAAGAAAACCCTTTATAAAACATTATAAATATTCCTTTCATAATTTTTAAAAATTAAGTAATAACATTAAATGTCCTTACTAAAAAATTTGTGTAAATAGAATTCATTTTGAAAATAAAATTTTCAAAATTTTTAGTTGTAATAAAAATATACCCGATAAAAAATAATAATAAGATAAATTTTTTTAAATGATTCATTGATTGATTCAAGTTAAAAATAGGGGTAAATTAGTTAGAAAAAATGGAAACATGTTAAATATCTATAGGATATGAATATTATTCAAGATATGAAGGATAAATTATAATATTTCAATAATGAAAATATAATATGTCCTAAAAAAGTGAGATTGTGAAAGAAATTATTAACTCGTTGGTAAGCTTTAAATTGTAACCACAAAAATGAATAAACATGAATTGGAATAGTAATAATCTTGAATAAAGATTTATTAATGGTAAATATATCTATTTTGGTAGTATATATACCACATATAAGTGAATAATTTTATAATGAAAATATGTTTAAATAGAGTATAAATTGAGACAAAATCCCTTAACTAATGCACCCCATTAGAAAAATGTTCTTAAAAATAAATAAAAATGTATTTAAGAAAGATATTAATTTTAGAAAACTATATTAAAATTTATAATATGATATAAGATCCAAAAATTAAAATTTATCTCTTATATGTTAATAATATTTCAGTGTTAATATTGCTTCGAGTGTTAATTGCTTCATTTTCCCATGCAGGATTTTTCACAACAATTATGGTTCTTGTATATAGGATAATGTTCAATAATATCCATAATTATATTAATTATATATATATATAATATTAACTAATTATATACATTTTTATAATTGTTCATGAATTTTTTAAACTGAAAATGGATCTCATTGCTTTGTGGAGAGGATATAATGTATGTACACACAAGCAATGATAATATTTACTAAATGGGTGAAAAGGTAAATAATTTTAAAATATATTAATTGAAAATTATAAATTTAATATCATAATAATCATATATATTCATTATTTACATAATTATGACTAAACTTATGAGTCAATGATGGAAAAAAATTATATTGTTTCGCGACGTGGTAGTCTTGAATACACATGAGATATTGTTTTATTTACCATTTGATGAAAAAAGAGATAAAAAATATTATTTAATCAAGATAATAACATATTAGAATATGTGATATTCTGGTGATATCATATTAGAATTTCTAAGATATTATTTATGATGTTAAAATATGAAGGAACAAAGAAAGTTCTTGGTGAAAACAATTACCTTCATTTAGAAGAACCTCATTTGGATCTCCCATTAAGAAAAGTAGGGTTGGTCATTTTGGATAAATATAACACTACAAACAAGATATGGATGTTGGGGATAAATTTTTTAGGGTTTGTTCGAGATAAATGGCTTGAGTTGTGTGAAGCATTTATGGGTGGAAGATCCCATTTAATATTTAGGTGAGTGCCACTCTTGTACTTTTTCACTGTTTTTCAATAATGTTATGTCACTTCATTGGAATTCTGGATAAAAACTGGCTCATATTATAAGTGTAAAATCATATGGTCTGAATAATAATACAAAATGTGGTTTTATAAAGTTTTTCATATATTTTGACCATTGTCTTTGTATATTAACCCCTGGTAAAACTGTTTTCCCATTAACTGTGGAAATTAATTTCTATTTTTACTATTCAACAGGATAAAATATTATGTTGAACGTATGAACTAATATTAAATATACTGATTAGAAATATGAAATCAATATTATCAAATTCCATTCACAAAAATGTAAGAATTTAATTTTAAAATATACTCGTAAAACATTTTAAAAAATAGGTTTTCAAGAAATACTTTTTTTTCAATAATAAGATGATATTAAATTAAACATATGAGTGATAATAATAATTAAATTTAGTAAAATTCGTATATTTATATAGATAATACCTAATAATCATTTAAATAATCGTCATTAAATATTATTTTAATTAATTAGAACTGATAATCATTAAGAATTTTTTTAAAACTTCTTTCTAAAAATTATTTCCATTACTCCAAAAGATTATATCATTATCTCTGTCACATTACAAGTAAATAAATTATTCAACCCACATATTATAAAATTTTATTATGAATAATATGAGGAATACTTAATTAATAAATTTTATAATATTAATAAATTCTTAATTCTATGCGAAAATTTCCAAAACTAATTTTCTATTTTTCGACACCATGTATGTTCAAATTCAATATTCATCAAATAGAATTTTAGTTTTTCTATAATAAAATAACAAAATTAGATTTTTATAAAATTAAAATTTAGAATTTCTATAATTAAGTCTCTTGTGTTACACTAAATAACTATAAAGGAATTTATCTTCATGTATATCCACTCTAGATAAAAATAATCTAATGTGACCATTATTTCCATTTTTCATATAGTTATATTCTTAATTAAAAGAATAAATATTTTTGAGAAATCTAGTCATTCCGTATATTTAAATCCATTTGCATCTATCTTAAAATTATACTAACACCTACATTCTTCGTCTCACATTGGATGATTAGTTCATTTTTCTGAATAATTTTCCTCTATAGAGGTCTCTCTAATAACTCCCTTCTTTCAACATACAGAGGGACACAAGTTAATCCCTATTTGATAACTCAAATTATTTTAAATCCTTCAAAATCCATTAATTATCTTCTAATTATGCATTTCCAAAATCAAGTATATATAGACATTGAATAATAAATTCACAAATTTTCATTCGGTGTATTTCATGGGTAGATGTCAACCATATTACCTACAGTAGAGTTACTTTCGATAATGAAAATGAAAAATTATGAAATTCTTGTGATCTAACATCCAGGTTCTTAAACAATATAGTATATCGTTATTGGTAATCACAATTTTCACATGACCCCATTCTAATAGTAACTCAACAAGTTAGTATGATGTTTCTGGAACTATCATATTTTATACATTTTTTGTATAACTTTACATTCAATTCATCCATAAAAATAAACATAAAATTATGATGATACTATTACAAAATCTGATTTTCCCATGGTTTTTGATTCTGAAACAATATCTATTCCTTGAAGATCACACTAAAACTTCTAATAAATTTTGAATAATGATTCTTTCGAAATCATAATCCAAATTAATTATCTCTGTAGCTAAAAAAGTACGAAACATGAGAATTATCCACATCTTGTCATAGTTACTTAGTTTAACCATGGGAATATGAGAGTACACCAAATAATTTATGGTGGTTCAAATATAACTTCCTTTTCAATCGACCTCTCTCTTAAATTTTCTACCCAATGAGTGAGGATATACTCTAATTAACTATGATTACTACATAGTTTCTTTCCTCCCCTAAAAAATAATTTAGGGATCCCTATGTGAATCTTCAAGATGCTATATTTCTCTCATAGAGTCATATTCATCATATTTTTTAATACATTATTCTCGATAGTCCCTATCATTCAATTTTGAAAATGAATACCCATGATCCTGTAGAATAGTTGGATCTTCCTACTTATATTCTCCCAAATATTGAATTATTACAATCAATTCAACTTATATTCGACATTATTTTCAAACAAGACCGTACATTTTATGAATTTCCCAAAAATATAATACTTATTCATGAAGAAGTGAACCCATAATTAAAATGTGGATTCATCAATGAAAGTTACATTAGGAAGTGAAAATAAATGAGAATAAACCTGAGTAATCTCCCATACATCTATCTCTAACAACTCTAACTTCAGGTGAATTGGAATTTTCCCAACCATTTAGAAGGAAACCATCCACTAATTTTCAAATACATAATACTTACATGTTTGATACATTGTGATTCTAGTATTTTGTAGTCTTTTTTTATCTATAACATATTTTAATTTCTCACTGAGGTAGATATAAAAAAATTCCAATGATTAGATAATGTGATGTTTATGATATATGTCACACCTTATGAAAAATATATAATGCAGATGGTCCTAAACATTACTCTCTTTTCTATAACCATGAATTCATGGGAAATATTACACATTCCATAAGTGAAAAATATATAGATACCTAAGTTATCTATTTATATAATAGATATTATGTCATCACCTATTATGTAGATTTCCACCCAACTTGAATATTAAATAAATTCAACCTTCCAAAATTATATAGGAAAATATCATTTGAAAAAAATCATGAGAAATTTCCGATCCACCAAATAAACTATATCAACATGGTCAAAGATGTATTATTTCATACCCACCCTCTTAGATGTTGAATTGATATGAATATCTCGTGTCTATAACCCAATACTTATATGAGTTGGTTTTACTTTTGAGAAACCAACTCATGAACTTATTAATAGGTTTTAGTGACCTAATTCTGTATGTATATAATCCAGATTTCTCTCTCAGATCACTATAATCCTTTTTAACATGTTACATCATCCTATAATTCTAATATAAAAAAGAATCTTCCACTATGTTACTTCCACTTTGGATCCCCCAACCTATCAGGTTTTGGTGAACATTCCATCAATTTGTACACCCTATTTATTTTACAATGTAAGTGTTACCAAAAGATATATCGATTTGATTATAATGAATTCGTTAATTCAACATCATTTCATATATTCTTATGAACAAAAAATCTATATTTACAATATAATTACACACAACCATCACCATCATATCCCATGTCTCTATAAGCGATAGATTCATATATTCTTATGAATCTTACATTACACTTTAAGACATACAAAACAACATAACTAATCCTTTATGAACGCCATTATTCCCTTGGATTAACCCTGCATATCAATCACAATACACTTCTTGGAATCCTGGGAAAAATAAAACATAGAAAGGGGTGAGCTCAAATGCTCATTAAGGGTAAGCAATACAGTAGAAACTTTCATAAATAAGAATAAATATTTTAGGCAATGAAAAACTAAAAAAACCCTTTTAAACTTGAACTTCATCATAATATGGCCAAAATAAAATTAAATAATTCCATTTACTTATTCACATAGATATTCTACTAGTCGAATAATTACATGCAATATCACTAACCACTTTCATAATGATGGAATGCATAATTCCAGACTATCATAACCACATTTTCAAGGCCTAGTGGCAAGACTACAAATAAGATTTTTTCAAGGCCTTGTGCAAAGACACTATTTTGTCTCATGAGACCTACCGATGCATTGAGGAGCTATAGTGGGCTCCGCTGGTCAATTACTAAGTCCAATGCATTCCTCATATGAACAGGTCTAAACATAACATAAACATTCGTATTAAAACTAGAATATGAATTGTAAATACATTAACCTTAAACCATGAATGGTATAAAAATATCACATCCACAGTCAAAAATGTCAGAAAACCTTCAATATAATATGGACGTTTTGTATCATAATAAATCAACTTCAAAAAAGATTAAAATCCATGAAAGGATTTCTACATAGATGAAAATGATTTGTAAAACTCTTTGAGAGCAATACCATTTTTCCATGAAAACATTTCAAAGTCACACAATTTAGAAAGGAAGACATTTAAAAACATTTTTAAATCAAAGTGTCCCATACAACTTTGAAACATTTTAATGTAATTAACATTTTAGAAACATTCATTTCTATATAAATAAATCCATAAAAAACATTTTGAAAACATGGACATTAATGAGAACGATTCAGAAGAATAAATATTTAAAACATTTAGAATGATGTTTTAGTAAAAAGTCCCTTAAAAGGAATCCCTTTGAAAATTCATTTATGAAACATGTACATTGATAATAAATATTTCCCAGTAGATACTTATGTAAAAACAACCTCGGATAATAAAGAGATTGTGAAATTAACCCTTACCGATTTGGTAACTTATGAAACATACAACCCATGAAAGAGGTATCATACAATTAATAGGTAAATACACATAAATTAAAGTGTATTACACAAAGAATACAATTATGTACAGTACATACACCTCACAAAATGTAATAGTGGCAATATGGTACGAATCTCACAGGAATAAGGAGTGAGATGAAAACCCCTTACCTTGCACTTTCCTTTAGTCGAGGGTACATTTAACCTCCGGTATGAAGATCATAGTATGTTATTAAGGTATAAAAGAACTATATTAATATTTATGATATCATACATGATTCATTTATGAATTTATACTACCCATTTAATAATAATTTACATGTTAAATTAATATTTCGGGTAATAATCGTTTGCTTTATCGTACGTGTTCTGACATTATACTCTTGATTGTATCACATAGATCAAGATTTTAGTACTTCCAGAATATAAAACATGATTTATATATCACACATATTTATAATATAAATATTTATAATAGACATATATATGAAATAAAAAACACCGTTTATGGAGACATTAGTCCGTACGTACGCATAAACGTTGTTTCCGTTTTCATATCGTATTGAACGAAACTAAGTGAATAAGATATATGTAAGTACACACACACACACACATATATAAATATATATCTCTATAGTAGAATTATAATTTCATATATTACATACTTATTAGTAATATATATTTTTATAATCATCGATGAATGGTGAACATGGAAATGAATCTTATCGCGTCGTGGAGACGGTAATATGTACATACGCATGAGGGACAATATCATTTACATAAAGGTGTGGAATTGGATTTTATATTAATTTTATAGAGACATTAGCATGTTATTTTCATTATTTATATACATATTACTCATCATTATATCCATCCAAATAACATAGTGTTGAATAACAAATTACACCACGGTGTTGAGACGATAAGCCGTACGTACACACGCATGGTGACATTGTCATTCATAAGATGGATAGGATAATGAATATAGATGTGCCATATTTATAATAAAATCACAATATATAGAAGATACTGGAGTTATTATTTTATAATTTAAACAACAAATAAAGATTAAGTGGAAGAATACAAGAACTTGAAAGAGGGTGGTGAAATAAATACCTCTTCTATGAGTTCTTCCTTTTTATTTGATCAAAAGGAACCATTAATTAGGATTTATGACAAAAGTATGGCCTCTAGGATGAAGTGAGGGATGTTGAGAGGATATTTGGGAAGGTTTTGGCTGAGCCAAATGGCTGAGAAGGTGTGAAATAGAGTGAAGGGGGAGTGCCCTTTTATAAGAGGGGTGAGGGGTACCTTTGGAAAAACTTAAAATATTATTTTATAATAAATTAATATTCTGGTTATAATGGCTCCAAATTGATTTATTTATGGGATAAGGTGGGGAGGGGACGAAATCCACTCAAACAATAGGTTTTAGACTGGTTTGGGTCACTTTATTAACCTTATCTTCTAGTTTTTACTTTTAGTTAATTAGTTTGACATTTATCATGTCTCTTTGGAGTTTTATATTATATTGTTAATAAACAAACTATAAACATCAAATAGACCCACAAGTGGTCCAATAATGATAAAACTATCATGATATAAGTCCTTTTTCTGAACCTTATATTTTTAGGAATAGAATATCAATTAATAATATAATATTTGTTTAAAAAACACTTTTATGTCAATTTTGACACTATTGGGTATTTTGGTTTTCATAAATTCATAATAGAATTATTAATTCAAAAAAAATTCATATAACCAATAAGAATATATCATATTAACCTAGATAATTATTTTAATTCATAAAAAGTCTCAAATTACATTTATTTGGGAATTTATAACATCAGTTATCTTAATCTTTCATTATTACAGTAATTACTGCATCATCATTGTGTCATAAATATATTACATTATATAATTTCTAAAAATTATAAATAAAATACCATTATGTGTGAAATATTTTTATATTTATAATGAATATTTATAACTTAATTTATCTTATGTATAACCCTATATTAAAAATGTTTTAGTTAGTAAACATTGATTTTAACTCTTTTAACTCCTCTTTGAATTAAATAATAATAAATGTCCTAATATAATCCAAATGGATCTAAATGATAATATTTTATTCTTAAGGTTGTTTTTGGTAGAGATAAACTTGTCCAATAGAATTTGGACATGTGTTAGGGTAATATTAATATCATTTTTACCCTTAATTACCCTATTTACTTTTAACCGTGGTACATAATAGTAAATAGTTACTATTCACCAAAAAATATTTTTATCTTATTGAACCACATTTTAATCCTTGATATTAACTGTGTCTCTCGGATTTTTGAAATTCCACTCACAGAAGTGGTAAAATTACGTTTTATGTGAATTTTCAAATTCCCCTAGGAGATGGGGAAAAGATAGTGAAAAGTTCAATAAATATTTTATATATCTAAAATTATTATAAACTGACTCCAATGAATTAAATTGAACATATATAGGTATTATGCATAAATTTTGACCTAAAATAAATTTAAATAAAATAAATAATTAATTAAATAAAAAGTCGGTTTTAACCAATAACTCAGTGTTTTTCACTATTCATCAAATATTGAATGTTTTCCGAAAAATACCAAAAATTAACCCTAAGTTAATTTTGATATTCTGAATCAAAAAATGATGTCTATTTTACCAAATTAAAATCATAGAAGTTTCATTAATTAATTTAAAATTAATTCTCGTTGTCAAAACAAATAGCGTGTTTTTAAGAAACAATAACTATCAAAAGATTTACACTTGTTTATATATAATTTCAATGAGTAAATTTAGATTAAAGGGTAAAAATATAGTCTAATTATACTTCCAAATCATTAAAATGTATAATTCAACACTATAAATTATTTTGATAAAAAAGTTATTTTCAGTTAAAATATAGTATTTTTCAATATTCACCCAAATATGAAATTTATCAAAAAAACACTAAATATTTATTAAAACTAAATAATTATGTCTTGATTCTAAAGAATAAGTTTATTTTGTCAAATTGAATATATAAAAGTTTCAAATATTGGATTTAAAATGGGTTCACCATAAAAAGGAGGTAAAATTGCCTTATTAGAAAAATAATTCTTTTATCTGAAAAAAATGAATTTGTTCTAACATTATGTATAAGAAACTCATAATATGCATTCTAAAATTATAATGATTTTATAATGTTCAAAATTCAGTTAATAATATTCATAACCACTTTAGAACGGCTAGTTTGGTAAGTCATGATGCTCTTGAACTTAGTGTTGTGTGTAGAACAAGTTATTGCATTACATTGAAGAAATAACGTACTATGAAATATTGGGGTGTTAAATTCTCCCCGCCTTCAATAAATTGCATCCTCGTAATTAGAAATTGTTCTTCAAAAATAAAAGGTTGAAAATAGAAAATTCCATTATAGGAAAACCCACATCAGAAATTGGGTTAATAAAATTTAGTCTTAATAAGTGGGAAATGGGGAAAGAAAAAGTCACCACCAAATTAGTGTTTCAGATAGGAGAAAATGGGTGGAAATTATAGACACATAATTAGAGGAAAAACATAAATTTTTATAGGGAGTAAATTAGGTCATCAATCATAAACAATTGTATAATTGTGGGTCTCAAAGCCACCAATCTATGATGATTTGAAATACCATTTTAAGGTATTAGGATAACATATTTTTGGTTTTAAGATGCCTTACCTAAAGTTTAAGAAATTATTTCTTCATAGAATAAGAGAAGAATATATATATATATATATATATATATATATACTTGATAAGTAGAGTTTCATCCTTCAACTAACACCTACCAAAAATTTATCTTTCACTCCAAATGATTTCAAAAAAAAATCTATTTTCCTAAATTGTACAAGGTTAAAAAATGAATTTATAATTCATTTTTCAGAATATTTTATTAATGAAAAACTAAATTATACAATCCAGTACATCACATATTCCAGTCTTAGTTGATTCTCCTAGGTCTCTCTTCGGTTGTGGGTTCAAGTATCGCGGCTTTGCCGGACGCGACGGGTTGCCGCTCGACCTCCTGGTTGTTCTTTTTATGGAAATCCATAAATAACCATAACAATAGTATCCAATTTCAAACTTAATCTATTCCAGCCTTTAGAATTATCCGAAATACTTATATCCAAACTCTCAATCCAAAATTTATAAGGAAGTTAAACATAATGAGGATCCTTTTCCCAGGTGATAACATTTGAACTCCTTCATCATGTATACTTTTACAACATCGCAACATACCAAATTACCAAAATAAGCGATCTCCTATTCCAAAAACACTACCTCATTATCAAAACCATATTACAGATTACCTTTCCTTCAACCATGTATTTTCCAAAATGTGTAGCTTACTATTAAGTAACTCTTCTTATAAACATATACTCTAAAATCCTAAATAAAGTAGTACTGTAGTACAATCCTTATTTATCTCCATAATTCATGTAACCAGTATAATGTTGATACAACACTCAAATGAAATAATTCTATAATAAAAACATAAGAACAGTAGTATTTATTCTTCATCTCAGGTAGTATCATAACATGATTATTATCCAAAAACATCATTTGCGGTATACTCTTATGAATGTGATAGTGATTCATGTAGTGTCTCAATGCCTTGCAGATGAAGCATTTTACATTTGAAAATATTTTCTTCCCCTTGCAATCATGTACTTGGTGTCATTTTTCTCCACACTTATAACAACTACCATTCCCTTTAAGCATTTACTATGGTGATTCATTCCACATTGATCACATATTGGAAAATCATTCTCTCCCTTATTCCCTTAATCCATCTTTCTTTCTACCATCATTTTCTTCTCATGCTTCCCTTCAAAGCCATAGGATTCAGAGAATTCTTTACTGATCTTATGATACTATTTACTCATATGATGGTAATACGTGGGAGACTATTTCCTTTCTAAATATTGTCTTAATACCAAGAATGATATGACCCTTATTACTATTTGGATCATACGTATTATTGGAGTTCACATTCCTTCTACTGGGTGCCATTTCTATACAATGGCGTACACTAGGTTAGTTTATGAATTGCAATGAATAATTCCAAACTTGTAAAATTCCTAACACAAATTGAACATTTTATGGATATAATCCATAAAAATATTTTCTTTGAGGAGTTATATACTCATTGATCCTTCATAATGACTTGTAAAGAAAATGAGAATTATCTTAAGCATATCCCCCGGGAGTGTCATAACCAAGAGTGAAGCAAGGCTTTTTGTCGTACACCGGTTCCCGTTCGAGTCTAGATCAAATCAGTGTTTTCGAGTTTTACCCCTAGGTACATCTGTGCCAGATCCACCTCTACCTGATCGTATCCAGACAGGGATGTATTTTCTTGTAAAACACACAAAATCTCAACATTACCAAAATTCTAGGAAGTCCTTCTTACTAATCCTCAAAGTCTATCTTAGGGTAATTTTCTCTAATCAGAATTTATCTAAATCTAGTTTTCAAGGTTATTGCTAAACTTCCTATGATACCCACTATAACGCCCCGACCCCAGTGACCCAGTATTGGTGCATTATTTTAATACAATGGAATGATTACATGGAATCATGTCATGAAGGACCGATCATTTTAGGAGTCTTGGAAAATAGATTAGATACATGAATGTTACATTACACTTTATGACATAAAAAAATCATAAATAATCCTTTATGAATGCCATTATTCCCTTGGCTTATCCCTACATATCAATCATAATACACTTCTTGTAATCCTGGGAAAAATAAAACATAGAAAGGGGAGAGATCAAACGCTTAGTAAAGGTATGAAATATAGTGGAAACTTTCATTAATAAGCATAAACATTTAGGGCAATGTATAACTAAAACAAAATCCTTTTAAACTTCAACTTCGTCATAATATGGAAAAAATAAAATGAAATAATGGAATTTACTTATTCATATGGATATTCTACTAGTCGAATAATCACATACAATATCACTAACCACTTTCATAATGATGGAATGCATAATGCCATAATATCATAACCACATAGTCAAGGCCTTGTTCCAAGACAATATTTTGTCTTATGAGACCTACCGATGCATCAAGGAGCTATAATGGGCTCCACCCGTCAATTACTAAGTCCAATGCATTCCTCATATGAACAGGTTTAAACATAACATAATCATTCGTATTAAAACTAGCATACGAAATGTAAATACATTAACCATAAACCATTATTGGTATAAAAATAGAACATACATAGTCAAACATATCACAAAACCTTCAATACAATATCGATGTTTTGTATCATAATAAATCAAATTCAAAACATGTTTAAAATCCATTAAAGGATTTTGACATAGATGAAAATGATTTATAAAACATTTTGAGAGAAATACCCTTTTTTCATGAAAACATTTCAAAGTCACACAATTTAGAAAGGAAAACATTTAAATACATTTTTGAATCAAAGTGTCCCATACCACTTTGAAACTTTTGAAAGGAATTAACATTTTAAAAACAATCATGTCCATATAAATAAATCCTTAAAAACCATTTTGAAAACATGGTCATTAATGAGAATGATTTAGAAGAATAAATATTTAAAACATTTAAAATGATGTTTTAGTAAAAAGTATCTTAAAAGGAATCCCTTTTAAAATTATTTTATGAAACATGTACATAGATAATAAATATGTCCCAGTAGATACTTACGTAAAAACAACCTCGGATAATAAAGAGATTGTGAAATTAACCCTTACCAATTTGGTAACTTAAGAGACATACACCCCATGAAAGAGGTATCATACAATGAATATGTAAATAAACATAAATTAAAGTGTACTACACAAATAATAAAATTATGGGATGTACATACACCACACAAAATGTAATAGTGGCAATATGGTACGAATCTCACGGGAATAAGGAGTGAGATGAAAACCCCTTACCTCGCACTTTCCTTTAGTCGAGAGTACATTTAAACTCCTGTATGAAGATAGTAGTATGTTATTAAGGTATAATAGAACCATATTAATATTTATGATATCATACATGATTAATTTATTACTTTATACTACCCATTTAATAATAATTTAGATGTTAAATTAACATTTCGGGTAATAATCGCTTCCTTTATCGTATGTGTTTTTACTTATTACTCTTTATTGTATCACTTAGATCAAGATTTAGGTACTTCCAGAATATAAAACATGATTTATATATCATATATATTTATAATATAAATATTTATAATAGACATATATATGAAATAAAAAACACCGTTTATGGAGATGGTAGTCCGTACGTACGCATAAACGTTGTTTCTGTTTTCATATCGTATTGAACGAAACTAAGTGAATAAGATATATCTAAGTAAATACACACCAATATATATATATAAATATATATATCTATAGTAGCATTATAACGTTATATACTTATTAGTAATATATATTTTTATAATCGTCGATGAATGGGGAATGTGGAAATGAATCTTATCGCGTCGTGGAGATGGTAATCCGTATGCACGCACGAGGGACAATATCATTTCCATAAAGGTGTGTAATTGGATGGTATATTAATTTTACAGAGTCATTATCATGTTATTTTCATTATTTATATACATATTACTCATCATAATATCTATCCAAATAACATAGTTTTGAATGACAAATTACACCACGGCTTGGAGACGGTAATCCGTACGTACACACTCATGGTAACATTATCATTCATAAGATCGATAGGATAATGAATATAGTTTTTCCATATTTATAATAAAATAAAAATATATAGAAGATACTGGATTTATTATTTTATAATTTAAACAACAAAGAAATAGTTAGTGGAAGAATATGAGAACTTGAAAGAGGGTGGTGAAATCCTTACCTCTTCTTCGGGGTTTCCTTTTGATTTGATCAAAAAGGATCCTTAAGCTGGCTTTCTGAACAAAGGAGGGCCTGTAGAATGAAGTGAGGGAAGTTGATAGGATATTTGGGAAGGGGTTTCCCGATCCAAATGGCTTAGAAGGTTTTAAATAGAGTGAACGGGGAGTGCCATTTTATAAGTGGGGTGAGGGATACCTTAGGAACAACATAAAATATTATTTTATAATAAATTCATATTCGGTTTATAATGAATCAAATTGATTTATTTCGAGGATAATGTGGGTATGGGTCGAAATCCACTCAACCAATAGGTTTTAGACAGGTTTGGTCACTTTATTAACCTTATCTTTTAGTTTTAACTCTTAGTTAATTAGTTTGACATTTACCATGTCTCTTTGTATTTTTATATTAAATGTTTAATAAACTTACTATAAATTTCCAATAGACCCAAAAGTGGTCCATTAATGATACAAATATCATGATATAAGTCCTTTGGCCGAACCTAAGTTTTTTAAAAATAGAATATTAATTAATAATATAATTGTTTTTAAAAAACCCTTTGTATGTAAATTTTGACACTATTGGGTATTTTATTTTTGATAAATTCATAACAGCATTATTACATCGGAACAATTCATACAACCAATCCTAATATGTAATTTTAACCTTGAAAATTATTTTAATTCATAAAAAGTCTCAAATTACATTTATTTGTGTATTTATAATATCAATTATCTTAATCTTTCATTAATACAGTAATTACTGCATCATCATTGTGTCATAAATATATTAAAATATTTAATGTCTAAAAATTATACATAAAATAAAATTATGTAGGAAATATTATTATATTTCTAATAAATATTTATAATCGAATTTATCTTATGTCTAACCCTATATTAAAAATGATTTAGTTATTAAACATTAATTTCAACTCTTTTAACTCGTCTTTGAATTAAATATTATTAAATGTCTTAATCTAATCTAAGTGGACCTAAATGAAAATATTTTATTATTACGATTGTTTTTGGTCGAGATACACTTGTCCAATAGAATTAGGACATGTGTTAGGGTAATATTAATTTCATTTTTACCCTTAATTACCCTATTTACTTTTAACTGTGCTAAATAATAGTAAATAGTTACCATTCACCAAAAATTATTTTTATCTTATTGAACCACATTTTAATCCTTGATATTAACAGTGTCTCTTGGGTTTTCAAAATTCCACTCATAGAAGCAGTAAAATTAAGTTTTATGTCAATTTGTAGATTCACTTAGGAGATGAGTAAAAGACAGTGAAACGTTCAATAAATATTTTATATATCTAAAATTATTATAAACTGAATCCAATGAATTAAATTGAACTTATATTGGTTTTATGTATCTATTTTGACCTAAAATAAATTTAAATAAAATAAATAAGTAATTAAATAAAAAGTCGGTTTTAACCAATAACTCAGTGTTTTTCACTATTCATCAAAAATTGAAAGTTTTCAGAAAAATACGAAAAATTCATCCTAAGCTAATTTTGATATTCCGAATACAAAAATGATGTATATTTTACCAAATTAAAAACATAGAAGTTTCATTAATTAATGTAAAATTAATTGTCGTTGCCAAAACAAATAGCGTGTTTTTAAGAAATAATAACTATCAAAAGATTGACACTTGTTTATGTATAATTTCAATGTGAAATTAATTCCAATGACCAACACTGGATTAAAGGGTAAAAATATAATCTAATTATACTTCCAGAACATTAATATGTATAATTCAACACTATAAATGTTTTTGATTAAAAAATTTGTTTTTAGTTAAAATATAGTATTTTTCATTATTCACCAAAATATGAAAGTTATAAGAAAAACACTAAAAAATTATTGACACTAAATTCTTCTGTCCCGATTTTATAGAATAAGTTTATTTTGTTAAATTGAATATATGGATGTTTCAAATATTGGATTTAAAAAGGGTTTGCCATTAAAAGGTGGTAAAATTGAATTATTGAAAAATAATTCTTCTATATGAAAAAAATGAATTTTTTCTAAAATATTGTCTAAGAAACTCATAATATGCATGATAGAATTATAAGGATTATATACTATTAAAAATTCAGTTAATACTATTCATAACCTCTTTTGAATGGCTAGTTTGGTATGTCGTGATGCGTTTGAACTTAGTGTTGCGTGTAGTGAAAGTTATTACATTACATTGAAGAAATAACGTACTATGAAATATTGGGGTGTTACAATTAATACCATGTGATAGTATCACTTCACGCATCTAATTAAATCCTTAAAAATTTATTTGAGAATGTGAGGTGTGAAATAATTTATAATAGAATGAACCCAATGTATGATTCCAAGAACATTGAAGATGAGTGAAATCATTTCATCACAATTCAATATAAACCCATTGGACGAATGTAAGATAGACTATAAAAAACAATGATTATATGAAAAACAAAAAGAAATGAAAAAAAAGAGATTATGTAGTTATGTATTTCACCCTAACCCATAGGGGAATTAAAAATCACTTCATTCAAAAAATAAGAATATTATAATAACATCAACATAATAGTCTCATTTTTCAAGCATATGATCCTGAATTAAACTGCAATTTCTTATATTTTG
Organism: Viscum album; assembly: GCA_963277665.1. NCBI lineage: Eukaryota > Viridiplantae > Streptophyta > Magnoliopsida > Santalales > Viscaceae > Viscum > Viscum album. Next base: position 1,935,627,995 of record OY728152.1, read on the forward strand.
GTTTTTTTTTGTGCTTAAAGTTATCACTACCATATAATATATATGTTTTAATCCCACCCCCCTGAGATCCATAGAGAAACCCTTCAAATGGTCAGGTATTTCCACAACCTTAACATTAAAAGATAGTTGAATATTCCCCTTCTGAAGATATCATTAACATGAGATTCTATATATCTAGAACTGAAATAAATTTTGATGGACCAAATAATTTGACCCGATTTATATTTTATAGTGCACTAAAACTAAGATTCTACCACCCCGTCTTCATGTGGTCATCAGATGTTAGGTCACCAGATCAAATCCTTTTGTGAACATACATTCCCTCCTTTTAGTGAAATATTATTCACACCTTAGTATGTCATACCAGAAAAAAGAATATTTTTTTAAAGAATAGTTAGAGTTCAAAGGAAAATAGAGATAAATTTTTAAAAACCAACTAAAAAACTGAATGAGCTCAGTTTCAAGTAGAAATAAAAATTGAAACAAAAAATTTGTGTAAGTCATAATTATATGATTCTATTAAACTTGTTAAAAAGTTCAGTAACACAAATTATTTCCCTAAATAAACTATCATATGTACACGACACTAAAGGGTGAATTTTAGTTAAAAATAAAGATACAATTTTATAGTACCATCAGGTTTCCAGTTGATAAAAAATATAATATTCAGATCATGTTACAATATAATATAATATATGAGAAAAATAGCATAAATAAATAACATCTCAAATTTAAAAACATATGATGAAGAAAATAATACTAGTAAAATAAAATTATAGTGAAATTTATAGAGTTTGAAAATAATAAACACTTATAAAAAGGATATTATAAAACTAACCTTCATAAACCTTAAGTAGAGATGAAGTCTATTAACATGAGTTTAGGTATAATTGATTTGGTACCAATCTGAGGATTTTATTCCTCTACTGGGAAGATATGAATTAAACACATTGGAAGGTGATTTATCTTCCAATCCCCCAAATCCCTTGATCGTGACAATTAGATGCTCGACCTTCCTTAACCTAGAATCACTTGACATGTAGGTCATCTAAACAATTTAAAAACTAGAAACACTCTATTCCATATGGTAATCCCTCAGTATGAATGAATAGAAACTAAAAATTATAAGAGAAACTACAAATAATTTCTAAGAAACCCCTAAACAATGATAGATTTTATCTAGAAACACTCAATGAAAAAATTACCATGTATTAGAAGTTCTCATAAGGAATAATGCTGTTACATTGATTTAAAAAGTCCAAATAAATTCAAAGAATTGATAATCACTATATTGAAACTCATTATTACTTATTTTCTATGAAATTAATGTACAATTTATAAAATATGGGGGGAAAACTCCGATTTTGAAATAATTTTTTCTTCATGATCATTTTTAATTTCTTTATATGTAGCTTGGTAATCCTTTTATGAAGTTAGAAACCCTTTATATATTTTTATTGTGTTATTTCTGAATCACTAAAGTTTTCATCCATCGAATTAATAGAAAATTTTCTATGTCTCAAACTCACAAGACCTTTATATAAGGTGATCAATAATTTCATTTATCAGAAATTATATATTGGTTATAATATATAACTAGAACAAGGCTTCATGTTAATCTATTTTCTTAAAAATTATATTGTTATTTTTGAAACAAAACAATCATGTTTGTCATTGAATCAATACATGTAAGGTGAATAATTGGGAGGTAAACCGGTACATGAATATAAGAGAAGGTTTGTATTTCATGATGGTATATTTTCCCATGATTAACATACATATTTGGGTGGGATTTTTAATTATTAAATTTTTGACAAACCATTTGTTTTGTGATCCTTAGATGTTGGGGTGTCAAGGAGTGCATCTCTAGTGTCTCAAAAATTTCATAAGTTTTTTTGTTATAATTTTATTTAAAATGTATTAAAAATCAATAAATATTATTTTTATCCTTCAAAGTTCATTTAAGAAATTATATAATTCATTATTAAAGTTTAAATCAATTCCAAAAATTATTAATATAAATTTATACCATTGGAAATAATAAGAATATTAGGTTAAAATATAACATTTTTTATTTTAGTATATTATTTTATAATTTCATGGTAGGATGATATTTTAAATTAATTATATTTTATTTTATAGGGTATGTGAAATGAAAAATAAATGTTAAACAATCTAGAAAATATATTTCCTTAATATTAATATCTTCAATTTCTTATGGAATACACATCACCATTCTTAAATGAATATTAATATTGTATATTATTAAAGCATATATGTTAAATTGGAAGGTATAAATAATAATAAATAAATTATGAATTGTTTTGATATCAATTGATTATAACTAAAATAATAATCATTTGAAATAAAATATAATTTTTTTTCTGAAAAACTGTATTTTTCTATAAAAAACCCTTTAGTAGTGATTTCCACACATAATTTAAAATTATATTTTATAATACATGGAAAATTTATTTTAAAAATGTGAAAATTTCTTTTTGAAATCATCATATCAAAATATCCAAATGTTCAATTTTTGGGATTTTTCTAAAATGCATCATTTTTCACTGAATAATAAAAAATAATGATATGAATTGAAATCAAACTTTTAGTTTAAATAATATATATGTATAAAATATATTATAAATTATTGTTGAACAAAAATTATTATAATTATATTTTTAGAACTTATTTTGGAAATTGGAATCAATTTTACATCATATTTTTGTATTAAAACCATATATATTTATTATAATTGTTTCTTTGGAAACCCACTTTTTCCTCATATATTAGGGTATAATATTAAATTAGATTCCACCACTTATATGAATTGAATTTTATAAAATTGGTTCAATATTTTGAATCATAATAATATTTAATATATAATATGGTCAACATAATTTTATTCCATTACATATAGTAAAACAATAAATATTTATTACTATAAATTAGGAAAAAACTAATTTAACAGAAGGTAAACTAAATAGATAAAGGTTAAAATGAAAATCCAAAATAAAAAAACATTATATAAACATATTAAAAAGTTTTAACCTATAATTTAAAGAAATGACCCATTTTTAAGGCTTTTGGAATGATAATAATGTGAAAGTAGTTGAATATTTTAAAAAATTCCATGTGTGTCCAATCCCCCACTTAAAAAATACTTCCCAATCTCCTCCACTATTAAAACATCCAAATCCATTTGAACCACAAAATAACATCCAAATTACATACTTACTCCCATAACAACATCTTATGTCACTTTAATTGATCATATATACAACTGTTGAAATATTTTTATGAAACCTAATGAAGTTGTTCGAATAAGAGGTTACATTCTTAAACATTATTTTTCTCTTTTTCCACCACATAAAAATTTTAATAAAACATGATAATAACATATCCTAAGTATATTAAATATTACTGAATGTTATTATGTTAAGTGAATTACCTATATACATATCTTCTTCCATCAAATGGGAAATGAAACTACAGATCATGTGTACCATTAAATACCGCCTCACAAACTAAGGTAAATTGTTTTTCGTCATCACCATTCTTGGATAAAAATAATGATGGACCAGACATAGTTATATTAAATTTATTATATCAATATAATTATATAATTATTATTTCATATATACCTTGTTACTTTACATTCCTTTTAAATCACTATACTGATTCTCATGTGTACGGTGGATTACCGCTTCACAGAGTCATGTGATTCATTTTGCACTTACTCATTACAAGGAATGTAATAAGGATAAATTTAATCAATCTATGTTATATATATGACTTAATATAGATAACATAAAATTAATTTATTACTTTCTTCCTTACACTTCCACCCATTAAGGGAATGATACTAGTATTCGTTCCTAAGTATGACCTACCGTCTTCAAGAAGTGATGTGTTCCATTCTACATGTAACAATTTAAGAAATGATCCTAAAAATATATATAATGGAAGAAAATTATTTTTTAAAGATTAATATATTTTTTTAGATTATGTATCTATATCATATACACAAGGAGAGGAATATTCCGGAAAAACACGCTTGAGAAAATAGGGAAATTAACAAAAAAAATGAAATTAATGAAAGATCATTAACAAACAGGTGATAATATGTTGTATGAGGAAAATATAAGATATCATAAATTTTAATATTATTATAATATAAATTAATATAATTATGAAAACCATTATACATGATTCTAAATCATGCTCAACCAAAAGGGAGAATGTGGGAAAGGACATCATCTCAATTTATCTTGATTAAGGCATATTGTAACATTATGGACCTAATTTCTTTTATATGGTGTATATACATAACAATTGAAATTTTATATCATTATTAACGTATAATTCATCATATTTTATGTTTTTATTTTAATTATTTCATTCAAGGGGGAATGACATAATAATTACCAAGTAGTAATGAAATTCATAACTCAAGTTATTTTCATTGGGTTATATTTCTTTTTCATTGTAATTTATATTCTTTGATGATATGTCTATTGAATTTGTATGATATTATGTTTTACATAAAATTTTTTATTTGGATTTATATTTTACAATCACAATAAATTCATTTCATAATTCTCAGTTGAATTTTATTATCATTTCAAGGGTTTATTGCACAATATAATTTTAATCGTGATTATTTACGCTTGAATATAATTTGAAGGAAATTATTTTATCATTGGATAATATACCAAATTAATGTTTATTATCATCTAATTAGTTATTAGTTTTTAAAGTAATATTATAAATTATTACTCTTTGGTAGTTAAAAGTATTGACAAAATATTTTTAATAGAATCTGACCTCATTTCTCTATTCAGTCAGAAAACATTATTCTTCAAAATCAATGTTTCCAAATTTTTTAACAATCTCCAAATAATTTATTATAAATAAATTAAACTAGGTTTTAATTTTTATAATTTTTTTAATGTCATATTCAAGTGATTTTCTAAACAAGGTCTATTTTCCTTTAAAGAAAATGTCAATGGTTTCATTGTTTTAACATGTATGAAAAGTACAAAAGGTCCACTCATCATGACCACTCGAATTTTAAAAACATAAAATATATATTTCAAAGGATATATTAAATGAAAATTATGTTTTATCATTTAGTTTTAAAAATATTTTCAATGTAAAATGTATGTTTTCCATAATAATATTTTTAATGAATTTTTTTTTGGTATTTCTATTAAAAAATATCAGCCCTTTGTTTTCGTTCCACTATACTAGGGATATGATTTATTGATACCATAATTATTCTTTTTATGGATTATTTATGATAATTTTCACAGAGGAAAGAATTGAAACACTATTTCCTCATTCACTTATGTAGTTATTAACCATTTTTTCTAAATATTTACTTTCCGATGATCTTTAGACAATAAATTTATCCGAAATATCCTTATTATAAATCATGGATATGTTTATTTCATAAAACAAATATCAAATCTATATATGGTGTTCAACATTGAATATTATTTGTTTATTTGGTGAAATATTGTTAAATACATATTATTTACCCAATTCAAATATTGGATAATAAGGCACATTTTCCACAAATTAAATATAATATTAGATATATGGGGGATTATTTTCAAATATAGTGTTACGTGGGGACAAAAATTATATATCCCCATGATGCATTTATTGTCTTATGAAGATAATTAGTAAGGTAGAATTAAATGGGGGTCTACTCATAGTTATAAACTATCTTGTGAATGGACTTGATGGTAGATGTATTATTATTCCCATGATTATAGAATACAATAATTAAGCATTTCCTTCATTAAGAATATAGTTATTATTTTCCATGATATTTTCTTGATGATACTATCTCTATATAAATTTCATTATCAGTTATTGATTAAAAGGATTTTTTCAATAATTAACCTTTCTATATTGATTATGCCTAATCTATTCATGATAGTCGTGTTATTTAAAGTGAATGTGTGTTCAGTTACTTTTCTTTCCAAATTGATTATTCCTTATCTCTTCATGATTATTACATTATTAAAATGGATTTTTTTTCAGTTATATACCTTTTCATATTGATGATGAATTATCTATTCATGAAAGTCATGAGATTTAAATTGGATGTATTTTTAGTTATTTACATTTATATTTTGATTTTCTATATTTATTAATTACTGATTTTGTTATACATAACTCTTATTAAGTATATGAGGTCACCCTTATCTTTTCTCTATTCCCAAGAAAACATGAAGTGTACTATGAATGATATGAAAGGACATATTAGAGGGAATAATGATATTTTCAACAAGATGTTATAATTTTTATAATGAAATGTAATTTGGTAAATATGTATGTATCCATTTTACCAAACTACTAAACAATTAAGTCGTTTCATATGTGATTCCTTTTGTATTATTCCAATGTAATAAACTAGAGATTTGTTCTAGTTTATTGGGGAAAGGGTTTTCACATTTTATATTAGAGTAAATTTAGTAGAAACATTAGGAACTAGATTTATAAAATCATATATTAGGTTATATGAAACTTTGATAGACTTTGGGGATATGTATAAAATAACATATTAATGTTTTTTTATGGTATTTTTTTTAATGTTGATTCCTTGGTCAAAGACCAAGGTGCAATTTATTATAAAAAAGAAGGAAACTACAAGAGTCTGAAGGAGTGGATTTTTTTACAATCTCTATCGTAGAGAGTAAGAAGCTCATCCAAGAGGTCCTCACGCCAAGTAACACTTTGGTTGATTCCCTTATTGGCAAGCCCATCAGCTACCATATTCGATTCACGATAAGTATGAGTGGAAATGAATCTGATCTCATGGAGCGAGTCAAGACAATTCATCCATCGGGAAGTAAGCGACTAGGAAATGTGTACCACTCCATTTTAAATGGCATGAATAATGGTGGTCGAGTCACTTTTAATCCATATGTCATTCCAGCCTTTGATTTTGACAAATTCAATAGTCAGGATCACAAACATCATTTCTACTTTTAGTAAAGAGGTGTTACCATAACTTCCATAGAAACATCCATGGAAATGGCCCTGAAAATCTCTGAAAACAGCTCCAAAGCCTACTGGACCCAGATTTCCTTTGGAAGAGCCATCCACATTGACCTTGATCTAACCAGGAATAGAAGCCATCTAAAACACTTCAATTGAACGCCTCAGTTTTTTGTATATGACTTCAAAATGTGAATCCTGACTTGGGCGACTCGGCGAGGGTTCGACGCTCGACCAGTGATGGTGGTGGCCTCTGAGCAGGTTCCTCCCACTTAGGGGGAGGGACCTCCGCCATCTTTCACACGAGCGAAACATTCTTTTCTCCCGTTTTCGAACCAGGACTTCCTTACTTAGTTTAGACCATGTTTTCTAAGCCCTAAGGTACAAGAGCTCTATGATGGGTGTCCTAATCTTTTAATTTCGATCGCTGAGTTTAGCAAAGTGTCGGGCCTCCATAGCTTGTCTTTAATCGCTCGATTCTCGAAGAGAAGACCCTCAGTTGATATATTTGACATATTTTTGTTCGGTTCGTGGGATTTTCAAGAATGGGAAACCATAGGTTTGCTGGGAAACCAGACTATCTTGATACATTTTGTTTTGGAGGACAATATAATAAAATCATGGTCAAGAGCTCCCCACATCTGCAACAACTCACAATTATTCCTGTCCCGATGGTCGTATGACTTTCACATGAAGCGCGATTCTCCATCAGTGGCGATCTGGGTATGTTTTCCGAATCTTTCGCTTCCATTTCAGAATCCATTGATTGTTAAAACCCTTGGGAACCTTCTGGGTAGATTCTTATGTTCTGATAGCCAGACCAATGTGGTCGCACACCCGATTAATCCCCGTGTGTGTGTGGAGGTGGATGCATCAAAGGCTCCATTAGACTTCGTCTGGATTACCGTCGGTGAAGAATTCCGATGTAAGCAACCTGTGGTATATGAGTCGTGGTTCCAGTTCTGTTAGGCTTGCAAATAGTTGGGTCACTCTTTGGAGAGTTGCAGGTAAGAAGCTATAATTTCTGAATATTCGGAGGATGTGCGCAATGGTAATCGTAGCACTCCTGTGAACGGTGCGATGGTAGGTGTTATAGAAGAAGCAATTGATGGGATTGGATGTAGTGGGCTTGGTGTGGGAAATGGTCCACTGAGTGCTGCTACAGTGGCTCAGATTACAGTCCTGGATAGAGGTGATATAGGGACTATCTGAAATGAAATTGGCATGGGGCTGTCTTCTGGTGCCAACCAAGCGAGGAAGGAGAAATCATAGGTTTGTCCTGCTAATCCGAAAGTTAAATAGGTGTTTAGAAGAATGATAGGTGACCTTAGCGGCGGAAGCAGACCTATCACAGGGCGTAATGGCAATGCAGTGGCCATGAATGACCATTATCAACTTGCAGGTGACTCCATTCCTGGTAGCAATGTGGAGTGTAATAGAATATAGACTAATTGTGCTACGTAGAGTGTGGTTCTTGAGGACTTTTTCACACAACCAAAGTTCATGGGGCGTGGTTTCATTCAACCCAGCCAGACCGAGAAGATGACGGATGGGGAGCCTGATTTGAGTATGGAGAATACTCTGTTGGCTGATAATGAGGATATGACTGGAGGGATTTTTCATATGGTGAATGAGGGAGGGGAACTGACCCCGAACCAGACCTTGATTCCCTTATGCAATAGGTTTGAAGGCCTCATAGAGACAGACATGGATGCTATCCCTATTTCCACCGTTGGAGGAGACGGGGCCGGAGTGGAGGTATCCAAGGGGATTGGGCATGGTCAAATTATAGATGAGGGGTCTCCTAGAAAGATTAATAAGGATTTCAGAAAATGAAGGGGAAGAAGGGTTACTCCTCCTTACCTCCGCCTCTTGAGACCCGATCTGCGACGAAGATGAACGAAAAAAGAAGGAAAAGGAGCCTTTGTATTCTCAGAGTCCAGTGGAACAGGGTGATCAAGACATGGTTCTCCTTTTAATCTCTAAAGAATAAGTGATGGAGCCGACCTTGATTCTCATTGCATCATAGGAGGAGGTAGCCTGGATGATGGGTAGGTCGCTGGAGGTGTCTCTTAATGAGGAACAATATACATGGATTGACAGAAATGACCCCATTTTGGTTGGGGGTTTCAATAGAGGGATAATCAGCGTTGAAGAGTACATTCAAACATGGGGTCAACATGCTTCTACATTAGAGAAAATGATTTTTGAGGTGGCTGATCTAAATGTTCCATCCCTATCTTGGAAACTTTTTAGGGAGAGAGAATCAGGTAATATTAATTTTCTCTTTAATGATATTGGTTAAGGGTGGATTTGGATAGGTTTTTTGAGAGGGTTGGTTGAGGTGCAACCCTTGGGATATGGTTGTTTGTCTTTGTTTGGTTCTTTTGTGTTTTTTCCAGTATGCTACTTGGACCTGCGCCATAGGGGGACCAGATCACGAAGCCTTCACCGATGCAGAACTTTTGGAGTGGGATGCTGAGAGGTTATGGCATTGCCATCGGTACCGTGCCCGTTCCCTTCTGCACGGTACTATTTGCTGAAGGTACATGCATAGGTGAGGCATGTCTGCATGATTATCTACTTGGTGGGGTAGGTCTGGTGGATTGTCGTGGTTTGTTTTTATCCTATGTACTCCTTTTCTTTGTTCAGACCATCTCTGTGGTTTCTCACCTTTTGCCTCAAAAGTGTTTTGATAATAAAAAAATTAATTTTCAGTCAGTCAGTATATGCGTTCAATTCTGAGATGCCAAAGGATCAAAAAATCTGCAATGAAGTTGTCGTAGTGTGCTTTTTGAATCAAGGCAGTATCCTGGATAGCAATGAGAATTCTTGTCCGACCTGCATTAAGATTTTAAGGGTGTTTATAATGAATGATATTATTTCTACCATAACAGATAATGTGGAGGAGTTCAGAAACAATGGAAAGAAAGAGATTCTTGATTTTTCGTGAGTAATCAAATTCCACACACCACTTTAGTTGAGTTAGAATGGAGTTAGAACGAATCCATCTACAGTCAAAGAGGTCAGTAATATAATTCCACAGAGCAGAATCTGTAGCACAAGATAAGAAAAGATGGTTAGTAACTTGTCTCTATTGATGAAACATATGACATTGAGAGTAGAGTTGGATACCAAAAGACTGAATAAAGTCTTCAGTAGGAATATGAGTATGATCAATGTTCCAGTTAAGTATTAATCTAGAGGGTTTGATCGAAGCATTATCAAAGTGTTTCATCTAATGAATAAGGGGGTCAGAGTTAGAGAAACTATGATTATAATAACTTTTAGAGTCTAAAATTACATTATGAGATGGTTCCCAAATGATGCAATCATCCACATTATAGAAGGGATGATTTTCAACAACATTCATAATGGACTCAGGGATGTTAGGGTTATGGGAGTGCATCACCTCCTAGATAGTGTAGTTGATATTGTTAGGAGGGGAGTTAGGAGGCAGCATAGCAATGTGGGGGGGGGGGGGGGTGCCGGACCAGTTATCATTCCAAAAATTAAGAGAGGAATTCATACTGACAATCCATATAGAGTTACTCATAATGTTAGAAAAAGAGTCTATGATAGTGGGCTAGATCGAAGATTTGACATAGCATACGTTTCCTTTTTTTAAAAAAATTTCTAGGATTTTTTTCTGAAGAAAATCAATGGAGTCATCATTATGATTGATTAATTTACATTTATGTTTGGTTTGTAGGGATGCATTAAAGGGCTTGAGATTATTTATTCCTAGACATCCATTCTCTAACAGTTTGTAGCAGGTAGACTAAGGGATGGTGACAAGATTTCTATATGGTATATATTATATTATTTTTCCTAGAAATAAAACCTCATATGGATTATAAAATTGGATTTCATTAGACAAAAGATGCACATAAGAGAAATAACTATGAAAAATATTTGTTTGGCTTGACGTACACATTAACTTGTACAATAAAAAGGGACTTACTATGCACCTAGTTTAATACTCCTACCAGATATTCTTTGAGAATTCATATTTTACTTAAAATCCATTATGATGGATTTGAGCACATTATGAAAATGAATAACATAGATTAAACCTAAAGGATATTAGATAGAAAAAATTTGACATGATTTAGACAACCTATAAATGAATATATAGTTTTACCACTAATAATATTGTTCCTTACATTATTATTTTTTGTTACATTCAATTGATGGATCCCAATGGAATCTGTTAACATTGAATATGAGGGTCAATGTGGTGACTATGATCAAAAAAATATAATGGAAACTTAAGTTAATGATATAATAATTTTTCCTAATAATTTATTCCAAGATATTATTATCAACACATACCCTAACAAACTCACTAACTCACTAAAGAATAGAAGGATGCATTTCACTATGATCTTGACGGATGGAGACAATAGAGGAATGAAGGGTAGATTTCATTTATGTCATAAAAGTGGAATGATAAAACAATTTATGTCACTTAAATGAATTGTAAAATGTTTTGTGTGTGTAAATTAATGGAATAATGCAACAAATTGGCATGGAAAATGTATAGTATGATGGAAGGAAATAAATTTAAACATAGGAATACATTTATAGTTTGTGTTCTTAAATATGGGGTCTCTAGAATTATATGAGTTAATTTCCCTTTTTAAAAGGTTATCCTCTAGAACAATAAAAGACATATGTTGATTTAAAATATTTTATGTATTTAGGTGTTGGGATTATATAACTATATTATAGAATTATTTTTACCAATGGTGTTTTTCTTAAAATAATCTTTTATCATATATATATATGGTGTTAAATTATAAAATCATATATGCCTTCATTAAAATAAGACATATGGATTCCATCATAGTCTTATGATTTTATGATTCATCATAAATTCAAACTTGTAAAAATATATTTTTAGGCTTAATGTGATGGTATTATACTAACATTAATGATATATTGGGAGTAATTTATGGAAACACAACCTATTAGGTTTTTATAAGTTTTAGTGAAAATTTTATTTATGAAAGAATTGAATTATGATTTTGGGAATAAGTTTGAATGTATAGGTAACTATTAGTGATTAAATGATCTTCGATGTAGAGTTAATTTATGATTATTAAAATCGGGCAATGTTATAGTAATTATATTAATTTTGTTTTATTAGAAAGGGCAACCCATATGATGGGTGACAAACTATCAAATCTGGAAATGCGAAAGGGCTTGAATGCACAACTGATGGGTGATAATAGTTTACCACATACCACTAGCCTATATGATATACTAGTCAATATGTTTCTTTCTTAAATGATTTGATGAATAAATATTAATGTTTATTTAGTGCTATTACTATTGAGGTTTATAGATTAATTTATTTTTTGGATAATGTTTTCTCACTATATGGGTTTTAGAAAATAGTTTTAGATAGACGAATAGTGTATTTAATCTCTTTTGGATCTTATCATCGAATTGTATGTAATTTCTATTCTTCAAGGATAAAAAATCATTTTTCAATATTCAATTCAAGGGATAAGACATGAATTGTAAATTATTTGAAGCTGAAAAAAGGATGAAATTGTTCTTTTGAAATAAAAAGATTTGAAGTATGTATATTAACTAATACTTCTGGTATGTAATATAATTACTAAACGTTAGGGATAAAATCATGAAACAAAAGAAAAATTCTATTACCTTTATATTTTATAAATTAATTTGTCTTTTAAATCATTATAGTTTTTTGGATTTGTGTTCCTTAAATTTCCTTTGGCCATTCACTTTCTTTTGATTAGTGACCTCTATCACTCACTATAATAATTTACTCTATTCATCCTTGTCCATATCGTAATTTTCCTTAAATTTTATCCTACTTTAGAAACAAGTGATTATTTATTTTAGACAAAAATTTCATTTCCCTTTCTCTATTATGAAGAGGATGTTCTATTAACCCTATTATGATATGTCCTTTTCAAAAATGGTATTTCCAAATGAAAAACCCATGATTACAGAGATCAAGTTTAAATTATGATGATGAATTTTATTCAAGGGGGGATAATATGACACCTCATGATTTTAAAATAAGAAAACTATAGTTGATATCATGTGCGACATGAAACACTAATCTTATATAACCCATGAAATATATTTTTTGAAATTTAATCACTTTGACAGCTTCTGAAACATGCAACTCTGAGCCTTAATGAACCATAATATAGTTTACCATTTTAACCTCACTGTTAAATTGAAGAGTATGAATAGTACTAAATAAATTATAAAAATTATGGATATCAACCAATTAGAAATAAAATAATAATCATTTAAAAAAATGATATTGGAAAATTGTATTTTTAAAAAATGGTTTAGTCATGCTTTTCACACATAATTGAAAATATGTTTTTAAAAATTTTAGAATATAAATTTTAAAAAATAAAATTAATTTGTAAATAATAATATAAAAATTATCTCTGGGTGATGTTTAGGTATTTTTTTTTTAAATATTTCATTTTTTGATTAATAGTGAAAAAATACAGATATTTATTGGATACTGCGTTTTACTTTTAATAATTTAAAAAGTTAAAATATATTACAAATTAGATTTAAAATAAAAAGAGTAAAATTATATTAACATTTAACTGATCTAGGTCATTTAAATCAATTTAATATTTAACTTTTATAATAAAGTGTCCTTATATATGAGAATTTTCTCTTTTAGAAACCCACTTTTTATTTGGGTTTTCATGTATAATTTTAAATTAGATTCTACTAATTCTAAGAATTTAATTCATAAAAATATATAACACATTTAGAATCATAATTATTTATATTATAATGATATATGATCCTAAATTTTGACACTTATGAATAGTAAAATGGGAAAAAATAATTACCATGGCTAAAGAAAAAGCAGATTTTGAGGGGGTTAAACTAAAAAGACAAGGATTATTTTGAGCTAATAACTTGTCCATCATAATGTTATAGGCATATATATACCATATAACATCTAATATTCGATATTGGTCCATGTTTGTGTATTTTTCATGATAAAATCAGTGGTTTAAATAAATCTCTTCAAATAATCCACTTGTATTCTCCCCCCACTTATAAAGGCTACCCCAAATCCTCAACTATTCAAACTACCAAATATATTTTGATCATCCAATACCTAATAAAATAATATAATTAATCCCATCACAACATCCTATATCCCTTTATTTTATTAGTTATCCATCCTAAGAGGGCATGTGGTGAAAACATAAAGATGTTGTCGAAGAAGAGGTAATTTTCTTAAAAGACAGATTTTATTTCCATTATTATTCCACACCCTTAAATAATTTTTAACTTTTTATCACACAAAAAACTCATTATCATACATATTCTGATATTTTACTATATTAATGTCATGATCTACATAAATATCTTCTTCCATAAAATTGGAAATGAAATTTTCTGTTGTGTGCATGATGATCTATCACCTCGCTAACTAATGTATCTCTTTTTTCATCACCACCATTCATGGATGGATATAAAGATGAATTTAAATCATTATTATGAAATTTAATATATTATTATAATTATTTAATTACAATATCACACAAACATTTTTTACTTTATATTCTATTTATATAACAATAACATCGCTTGTGTTTATGCAGGACTACCACCTCACGAAGAGACTTGAATAATTTTTCATATAATATTTACTTGAAATGTAATAAGGATAAATTTTATGAACATATTATTTATATTTGAAATAATATTGATTCAATATGATTAATATATCACCGACTTTTTTATCCTTTCACTCATTATGGAAATGATAACGTCACTCGTGCGTACATATACCCTACTATCTCCCAAAAAACCAATGTGATTCATTATCCATGTTGAAATATCATTAATGATTCTAGAAATGTTTAAAATGAAGAAATTTTATATTTAAAAAATTAAAAAAATTTGGACGTGATTGATTTTTATTCAATACTCTTGAACTAAAAACAATTCCGACAAAACACACATGAGAATATAAGGAATGTAACACCCAAAAAATGAAAATAATGAATGATCGTAAAAAACATGTAGTTATTTATCGTAATAATATCATATATGATATTATAAATATAAATATTATTCTGGTATAAATTAAAAACAAGCATGAACCAATTATATAGGGGTTTCAATCACATTCAACTAAAAGGAATCACAAGGAGAGAGACTTCATCTCAATTTCATTTCATTAAGGCATGTTGTAATGTTATACATATAATTTCATTTATATGGTGTATATAATTCCATTTACTAGGAAAAATCATGATTCATTAAAAATTCATAGTATTTTATGTTTCAATTGGAATTATTTCACCAAATAGGATTTTACCTGAAAATTACCATGTGGTAATAAATTTCAACACCCAATTTCTATTCATTCATTTATATTACTTCATCATTCTCTTTGATATTATATGATTATTTTTTTATTTAATATTAACAATATTATATTGTATTTACAAATTTATTATATGGATTTACATTTTATACACTTAATCGGTTCATTGGTTAATTCTCACTTCAATATTATGATCCCCATAAGGGTTTATTTGAGAGTATAAATTTAATGGGGATTGTTTAATCTTGAATTAATGTTGAAGAAAATTATATGATAATTGGATAATAAAAACCTTTAATTTTATTCTCAACTATTTATAATGTATGATTTCAATTAATAATATAATTTTCATATATTGTTTAATAAAAATGACTAATAAAATATATTTAATAAACACATACTTCAATTTTTCACTTTACTCAAAAATCCTTCTTATTTAAATACCATGTTTCATAAATATGTTTTTAAATATGATTTGTTACATTATCCAAATGTTTTATTAAAGAAATATTTACTTTATTTTTAATTTTATCAAAATTTCATCAAAGGAATATTAATTTAATTTTCCAAATGAAGACCATTTGGATTTTACAAAAAAATGTGAAAAATATATGTTGCTATGTGTATGAAATATAATGATTTCATTTCCATCATGAAACCTAAATCATTTAATGCATAATTATATCTTTTAAATATATATTCAATGAAAATTATTCTCAAATTATATTTTTCATTTAGTTTTATATTTATTTTCAAATTTGAAAAATATATTTTCTCCAAGAATGATTTTAATGAAATTTTTATGCTATTTATTTGGATCAATGACAAAAAATAGATATTTTAATTGTACTCCACTAAGGATATATTTTATTGATAACATAGTTGATAATTTTATGTAATATTTATGACCATTATGACAAAGGAGTGTATTTAATTTCAATTTAATGATTCATTTATGTAGTTATTAATATTCCCTTGAAATATTAACTTTGTAGTAAGAATTGGACATTAAATTTCACAAAAAATATCCATATTATTTATCATGGATAGGTTTATTTTTCAAACCATATATCATTTATACATATGGTTTTCTACTTTGAAAATTATTTTTTATGGGGGGAATAGATAAATATGTATTATTTACCTAATTCTTGTATTTGATGATACATAATAGTGATCATGAATCAAATCGATTACTCAATATATGAGGTATACATTATAAATGAAGTGATGGTTGGGTCCAAGAATTATATATCCCCTTTATTGTTTTAAAATTTCTTTTGAATGGTCTTTATAGATGAGGTATCATGATGCCTAATATGATAACACCAAATAATAAATCATTTACATCTTTATGAATTCAATATTTGTTATCCGTTATTTTTTCACAATGGAATTATCCTTAGATGAATTTCATTCTGAGTTATTTGTTATATTACTTGTCTTTTAATTTATTTACCTTTCCACTCTGATTATTCCATATCTATTCATGATTGAAAAGTTATTTAAATGGATGTTTTTAGTTATATTGAATTAAAAATTGATTATTCTTTCTCTATTCATGATGTTCATGTTATTTAAATGGAATTTTGTTCAGTAATTCACAATTCCTGGTCAATTATGTTGTATCTATTCATTATTGTTATGTTATTTAAATAGAATGTGTGTTCAATTATGTACTTTTCCGTGTTGATTATTCTAATTTATTCATGTTATAATCTTAGGTACTTAATTAGCACCAAGAATATATTCTCTAATATATATTTTTTCCTTTCCAAGGAATAAAAGATGTATACTATAAATGATATAAAAGGATATTCAAGATGAATAATGATATTTTAAAAAAATGATTTAATTTTTATATTAGAATCCAATATGGTAATCATGTATTTATCTCGTTTACCAAGAATACTACACTATTTATCAGTTCGAGATACGATTCCTTGTATAATATTCCAATATAAAAAATAGAACACCAGCTTCAGGTTAATGGGTTAATGGTATTTATAAAGACTTCTCCACATATATTTTTTTGAGTTTTAAGAGGGTAATTCATCTTCATTATATTTAATCTTAATGAAAACACCCTCACTAAATAAATTTTATTTGGGATCATTTAATGTTGGGATCCCAATACAAATAATTTCCCCATGACAATTTCTGTAAGGTAACTGGCATAATTCCATTTATTTCTTAATGGTAGTTCGGTCTTAAGAAATGGTATATCATGTCAGGTTAGATCCTATCCCTTGTTAGGCTATCTTGTATGAGGGTAAAACTTGTCTCACACCATGGTATCAAATGTGAGGGTAGAACATGTTTTGTATTTCAGTTTCTCATGTGCGCAAAATGCCTAGATCATGTTATGGGAATATTGACCCATTATGTATTGCTAATTTATTTCTCATGTAATGGTAACCAACTCATGTAATGGTAATATCCATCCTATGTAACAGAAATATTATTTCACAATAGGATTATTGGAATACCATGTAAGTGTACTTTTGAGTTACATAATGTTTGTTTGAAATTACCTTTATGTATATCGCCTCTTGGGTAAAGGTAACCATTTCTATGTTGAGATTTTATTCTTTACCAAAAATCATTATAAAACAAATTTTTATGTTATAAAATAGAATAATAAATAATAATCAAGGATTTTATAAATATTACAATGAAAATCGATGAAATATTTTACTTGATTAGTTAATGGATATATTATAGAAAATCCAAATGGGTTTTATGAAAGAGATAAATACATGATTGACTAATATGAATTTAAATAGGACATCTAGTTGTGCCTTCATTGGGATCCTAATAAAAACACTATATGCCATTCTAAAACCAAATATTCCTTCCCTTCATTTGAAATATCTTGGTTTCCATGGAACTTGAACAATCAAATCATTTCCCTTAAAATTCAAAAAATCATTCTATGATCAACTCGAGGTCTTCTCAGAATACTCCAAACATAATCATCATATATATATATATATATATCTCACTCATATTTTTTTTGAAGAATGTCACGTTGTTTCTCATTATTAGTGGAATTAAAACATTCTATAATTTCTTCTATCATAAAATATCCATGACTAGATTGATTTGGAATCTCTCAGGCTGGGGTAAATTTAAATAATAAAAATAACTAAGTAAAAAGGTATGTTTTATACACTCTTATATATATATATATATTTATTATATTTTTATATTGTGTCACTACCATTTTATCATTCTGAAATAATGTATAATGATTAATTCTATAGATATATTATTTTAATTTAGATGTCATTATTATGGGAATAATGTGGGAAAAACCTTAAACGTTTTATATTGTTTAAGTCTTTTGAATCATAGAAAAATACTTCTCTATATTTTTCCTATTTATGTGATCCATTTTATTTTTTTTGATATTAATTTCTACTAAGAATATTTATTTTTGTAGTGATTAAATTCAAGGACAACTTTTTATAATTTAATAACAATTAAAACATGGAATTAATGGGTTTCTTGATTAATCTATATTGAAAATTGTGATTTCATGATTTCAACAAGTAATGACTAGACAATAGAGGTGATATTTGGATATATAAATGAAAATAATAAATATAAAAATAGGATATAATATAAAATGTGGTAACATTTTGAAGGAGGAATTATAAAAAATAGGAAGGTAATTGGTAAAAAAATAGGGATAATTTATTTCAATAATAATTCTTATTAACTTATGAAATGGATATGAAATGAAATGTTATAAATTTTAATGACATTTTTATATATTTTTTATATTTATTAAATAAATAAAACCTGACTAGTATTAAAAATCTTAATGGTAAAGGTGTGTGGGATTTTAAAAATTATTAATGACCCAAAATTGGATTGATCATATGAGTAATAATGTGATAAAATGATGCATAAATTGACAATGATGGGGAAAATATGAATGAATGGGTTTCCCATGGAAATAACTATAAATATAGGTTGTACAAGAATAGTAAATGACTATAAAGTAAATATTTATTGATAGAAATTCAAATGGGCTATGTGTTCTTAATTATATATTATTTTGTTTTGTTTGAATTAATGAATAGTAAATCCAATGAGGATGGGAATTGGTAAACGGTTGACATGGAAGTAATGTGCAATATGAAGTTATTGTCAGTGTAGTTTCCTTTCTTATAGAATATTTTTTTCTAATAATATTGACTCTTTGTTGTGAAATATGCTTCTTGATACACTATTTTTATCATATTGATGGAATTAATTATGTATTTATCAATGGAATAATTGAAAGAATGTATGATGCATTAAAACATACATATATGGGTTATAATATCTTGATCTATTTGAAATCATGTAGGCTATAATGGATTAATTATTAGCATGTGGAGTTCTAGTAGATCATTTATGGCATTGGGATGATGTTTTATGGTGGGGTCGTACATTATATGATTGGAATGTGGTGGTTATACTACATGTTTCTGACACCCTTCCATGGTGGTTGTGATATAGTTATAGTTTTCATGTGTAGACTTATGTATGTTGTGATATGGAATTTCTAGGGTACGTTTGTGGGGATTCATGGAATTTGGATATGGAACACACTGGAATAAGAATATGTGATGTCGTTTATATATATTATATGATGTGAGGAATGAAGATATTATGTTGATTTAGTTGAATTCTTGGATTTTTTAAAAATTATTTGGAAATGTTTTTTCCTAACACTTCACTATCACATTAAAGTGAAATGACCTTACTATTATGTAAGAGTGGGGTGGAATATTTAACCTTATAAATGTGTAATGACCCACAAATGCTCATTGGATTGAGAGTACAACGAGTCATTATTAGGCCTTAAGCGACATCCCCAAGATGCCAAAGGCTTGTAATAAATGTCGAAGGGTTTCAAATAAAAATGGGGGACGATTGAACTCTTTAAAAAATAATCCAATAAACGTACCAACCATATCCAAACATTCACTATATGATGCATGAGAAAACATAAGACAACTCAACAACTTTATGTATCTCACCACCACATCAATTTAATAACAAAGATAGAATAACCACGAATCAAATTACACAGCAGATAAACCACACAAGACTATTCAAAGACCTCAAGACTCTATGCTTCACAAGATCCAAGCGAAAAAATATCTGAACAACCCATACATCATGAGGTAGTGCTAAAAACGTGTCCAACATTACCTTTTCCATTGTCTCGTAAGATAACATCTGCAAAAGCACCAAAGTTCCAAAGTAGGGGTGAGTACAAAACTTAGTAGGTTTTCCCCATGACTTCCCTACTCATTCCACTAGGATAGAAGAGTTATAAAAAATTATATAAAACGTTTTATATAAAAAACATCTCAAAAATTGTTTATAACTAAATATAAACAAGCTACCAAAACCATTCATTACCGAAATCATACAAGTTCAATTGAAACCATTTTTCCCCGAAAGTTATTTTTCCTAAAAAAATAAATAAACAATCTTTACAACCATTTCACAACATCCATTTATCAGCATACCCAACCATTACTCAAACCCATTCAACCAACCATGCATTCTCTGTTATGATAGTTCCATACTCATGAGTGGTTTCTCGTCAATCTACCAAGTCGTCACAAGGTAATTATTTCCCATATGCCAATACTCCTTTGGCACCGATCACAATGTCATATTTCAACCAAACCCCGTATATGAAATTCCCATCTGCCGTTAAAACTTTGGAAGTGATCACAAGGTAATATTCCAACCAGGACTCGTATATGAAATATGAACACACAACACATGTGCCTAACGATTAAGCCAAAATAAACGTTTCCATAAAAACCCCTGTTTATTGAAAATTATTTCCAACAAAACCATTTCAATGCCAAACCATTTCAAATGAAAACAATTTCAATAAAAATAAATTTTTATTGAAAACCATTTCTATTGAAAACCCTTGTTTCATCAAACATTTATAAATTCACAAAAATCCATAATTTAAAATCATTATTTTAAATTAAACCTCATTTTTCACAACTATTTACCAAGATAAATCAATTTCAAAAAAACTATAAATCATCACAATTGAATATTTTTCAATGAATTTTACAATCAATAAACCAATTTTAATCTAATTCAATCAATTCTAGAAATATGAGTTTAGAGAGAAGCCTCCTACCTCGATGGTTTTGACGAAACTTTGACTACATAAGAAGAACGGACAAGGAAGCAGATCGAATCTCCAAGAACAGATTTAATTCTGTTATCCTAGAAAGATCATGACTAAATATTGAATTATATGGCATAAAAAAAGTATATATACAAACTATTTGTTTCAGATGTGAGATAGAATAGATATTGGAGAAGTAGATCTAATCATATCTAAGAAAACATGACAAATCCGGAAAAAATGATGACATACCTCAAAAACCAGACACAAAATCACAAAGGGAAGGCCCTAGGTTGGATTCAACTCATGTAGGGATATTTTTACAGATTTCTAGGGAGAGGTATCTTGAAATAGGGGCGTTTTGAAGCCAAAAAATATATATATATCAAGAACGAGTAAGCTCCTAGAAAATAGGACCTAGATTTGACCTCTGCCCAAGGTTTGACCACTCGGTTTGGTCCAACCGTGTACAGATCGCGCGACCTTCCTTTTGGACCCAAAACTTCTTATAAAACCCCCAAACTCTCCCATCCGTCAACTTAAGACTTTTTATGGAAACACATTTTTTATGGAAACATCTGAGTTTATGTAAACACCCCACATTATGGAAACAACCCCTTTTATGGAAACACCACACATTATGGAAACAACCCACTTTATAGAAACACCCCCACATAATGGAAAAAATCGACATAATGTAATAAACCAACATTATGGAAACACCCAACTTAATAGAGTCTCTATATATTATAGAAACTCTTTGTTTATGAAAAATTTCTATTTTATGGAAACTCTCTATTTTATAGAAACTCTCTATTTTATGGATACTCCCTATTTTAAGGAAAATCTCTATTTTATGCACACCAATTAAAAATATGTGAGGAAAGGGGTTATGTACCTGAAACTGGGGGTATTACAATATGTCTGTGTTTTTGTGATAGTTAATGTATTTTGTTTTGGTTTTGTTATTGAGAACAAATTTTGGTTTGATTCCCATGATGTGGGGTTGGGGACGTGTAGAGAAATTTTTAGAAGTGGAAGGAAGAGTAATGGATTTTTAATTTTGTTACCTTTTTTGATTTAAAATTGACTTATTAATAAATAAGAAAGAATTCTTGCATCCCAGGTCACAGAGGATTAAGGGGGCAGAAGTAGTGGAGGCCAAGGGAATCATTTCGAACAATAAGATTACAATCATCAGGTAGGGACCCCATGATGTTGAAGATAATCAATATCTCTCCCGGTCTACCTTTTCTAGCTGACAAATAGGCTACACAGTACCCTTCATTCCATGGGTGTCTGAACAAAATATTTGGGTTGAAATAATTCCTACAATAACTAATGAAGTAAACCATCCCCTCAGGAACATCACTTTTCTCAATAAATTACATGACCAACACAGAAACGTTTCTCTCAACATCTATAATTTGATTACTGAATCAGATGAACAAGGAGAAACCTATGTCTAAGGCTTTTTATTCTACACCCGTAGCATCACATACACAAAAAAGATAGAATAAACTAGATAAAAAGAACATCATCTATCACATAACAGCCCTCTCCCACTCATATCCCCATTCAAGAAAGACCCATATACATTCAGTTTTATCCACAAGTAGGGGGATTCTCATCTAACCTATTGGCCCTAATTAATTTGGTTGGTTACCAATGTCATGAAATATCTGGAAAGAAATGTACACAATGTAATGGAATTTCCATCATTCATCATCAGTTCCCCTAGCTCCATCAATATAAGATTCACCTGCACCTATAAATGGAGTGTGAAAATATTAGAGCTATAAAATTATTTATTTCGTGCTTCCAAGATAATGCAACATTTTTTTAAAGAACCATACCCCAAACTAGGACATCCATCTCATTGTGTCCTGACCGATAAAAGTTTTCCTCAATTATGTCTAGCATGGATCCATTGGAGATGTTTAGATTCATCCATTTATCTTGGTAGTTCTAGACCCAATTGGCCAAATCACCATGGAAGAAAATATGTCCCACTATTTCCTATAGTGGCATACTAAAACACTAACATAATAATGATAGAGTTTTTAATCATCATTGATCATTCTATTCAATGGGATTCACATGGTTCCACATAAATCAAACCAAAAAATTCATCTTCCCTGGAATCTCCTTGAACCATAGTTCTGAAGCCCACTCATCGGAACTCATACTAGAAAGAATCGAACTCTTGAGTTCATGAATAGAGAACCTCCCATAGGAGGATCCTAAGAATGTACACCTATCTGGTTCATCTAACATTATAATTTATTCAAAAACATCGTTTTGATCCTAATTCAGAATATCATTGTCGAAGTAAAAAATAAAAACAAGCCTCTTTGAATGATATTTTTGAAACTAGGAAGCCCAATAAGTGAAAAATATCACCCAATGAATTCGTATTCCAAAGGCTAATGTGTCTATGACCAACTATCAAACAAAAAACCCCATCCATCTCCATTAATATAGTAAGATTGAATCATGAAAATCCAGATTATCTCCCAGTGTTCTTATGCCAGCTCTTCATGTCCTCCCCATGGCTTTTAGTAATTAACTTTGACTAGAGAGAACTCACTTCATAAAATTCCCTTTCAAAACTAGTCTGACTGGCCTGAATGGTCTCCTCCAGATCACGTAGGCCAATTCCCCCTTCAGAAACTAGTTTACAAGTCTTTTCCGTGTGGCCTAGTAAAAAAAATAGATTGATTTGAATCCCCCAAAAAAGTGGTGAATACATTTTACAAGTTCCTAAAAGTAAAATTTAGTGGCTTAATGACAGATACCACATGCATTGGAATAAACATGAGAACACTGTTAATTAGAGTGATCCTACCATCGAATTGGAGGAATATTTTTTTCTACTTTAAAAATTATCCCCGTTATATGATTGAAAAGGTCATAAAAGAACACCTTTTTACTCTACCATTTGATATCAGGGAACTAAGGTAAATAATAGGAAGATAAAGATGCTGAATACCCAACATGGACTAAATAGAAATGATATATATTCTTGAGAACATATTGTAGATTAAAACACTTATCATTCTTGAATTAATTATTTGACTGCTAAACATTCCATATGAATATATGATGTTGAAGAACCCATAAATGTAATTTTTCCTTCGAATAATAAAGATTAACATATCATCGGAAAACATATGATGTGACACCATTCCATTGCCAAACATATTATAATATGGAAATATATTACCATCCTCAATTCTTTGATGAATGTTCCTCATAAGAACCTCCTAAGCCTTAATGAATAGAGTGGGTGATAATGGATCACCTTCTATTACACTACAATACATTTAAATAACCCAAAGGCATTAATCATTCATATTTATTTCAAATGGATTTCATTTTTTAGAAGGATGATTCATATGAGTTCTCCCATGTCCTTATCCTACCATAGTTTTCTTTGTGTTTTTAGGAAAATCCAAAAGAGTTTGGATATGTTTCTCTAGTATCACATATGGATTATTATTTAGATCACCCATTTCATTCATTTTCTTGATGTTGTAAATTTCATTTGATAGTATGTATTGGATTTTGGAAATTCAATTTTTTAATTAAATTGTAATTCTTCAGTTATTTTTGGTTGATATCCTATTATATATCTTCCTAAAATTTCATTTACCGTGTAATGCCTCTCATTATGTGTTTCATAACCATGGTTATAGTAATATAACTATGTAAATGATCTTGTGGTCACTCCGTTCCATCATTTCTAGATTAGATGGGGTACTAGTGTAGTGAGAGTTATGAAATAGTGTTATTGGAGATTATGGACGATATTTATTATGTATATCGGTGTTATGTACATAAGGGGATATCATGTGATTGGAAGGAAAATTGGGAAGCCGGAAACAAATATGAGGTTCATAGAAAATAAAAAATATATAAAAATATATTTTGGGGAACTTTTGATCAAATGGAAATAATTTGAAATCAAAACCAAAATTTTAGGTGAATGTGTAACTGTTTCAAGGTAGAAATCATAGTTAAGTAGAAGCATCAAGTAACTTGCAGCATTGGTATTTTCATTATGTATATTAAATGTGTTTCTATGGTTATTTAATCTATTTTAGTTGTTGATAAATTGTACTCATCCAGTAGGAATGATAAAAAAATAATTTAAAGGTGTAAAATGGTAATTGATCAAAATAGTTTTTCTTCTAGAGCCCTTTGAAAACATGGATTTGTTGGTCGTATGCTTACTGTAACCCCCTTTGTTGAGTTTATTTATATTTTTATTAGTTAAGTATGTAAAAAATTTATATATTTTAATAAAAGTCATAGTTATTTGTAAATCATTCGAATAATGTTGTTGTTTTATGTAATTTATGATTTTAGAAACATTTTATCCATTAATAGACACCATGATGATCGATTGAAATGAATAAGATTAGGGCCATTATTTCAAATAATTTAATTTCCGCCATGTTTTTATTCCATGCGTTACCATCCACCCATGATATGTAGCATGCATGCATTAGGAAATATATTTAAGGTTTGATTTTGAATATATAATTTATAAATTATAGGAAGATAAAACTCATTCATAAAGGTAATCCAAATTTTTATATATTTGATAACATATATATAATTAATAACTTGGCTCATATTTTTCAATCATGGATGATGTTTTATAATGGTACATTATTTATCAATGATATTTCAAATAATATTCATATTATTCAATTATTCCTTAATATGAAAATGAGATTATTGTTAAAAAATATTGAAATATAAAATCATACGATCAATTACATACAGGAATTCAAGTTTCAGGAATAATTAATTTATAATTTGATCATTAAAAACATAAATTTTGAATTTAATTCCTGTAAATTACTATTTTTAATCAGAAAGAATGTTAATTTCATGGAAAAATGGTTGACGAATTATTTCATATGCACATTTACCCTATAGAAAAACACCAAAAATGTGAACATTTTTTAATTATAATTTAATGTATGATGGATTTCCTTTGAGTAACTTGAATTATATAACATTTTTTGTGAATCCCTACTTGATGATTGATTTCATTGAAGTATTGTCATGTTTTTTTTTGGAAAAACTATTTCGTTGAACCATAATATGTCATGAGAAAATTTGGATTACATCCAAAATATAATTTTCCCCAAGAATATGAAGGTAATTTTAGAATGTTAATTCAAAGTAATTATTTTTATGGAGTTACTTGTTATTCTAACAATTGTTTTTAAAATATTAATAATGGTGGAGAAATTCCTATTGGCCTCCTATAATATAATAATAATGATATGATTAATGATTTTAGTGTTTAATATTTGAGTTTTATATTAGTTTATAAGTTATGGATTCTTTTATTGTACTAATTAACTACTTCCTTTAAAATGATAATCATTTAATGATGGTAATAAAAGGGGTTTGGTTGAAAAAATTGAAATCAAGTGACGATGTTTTGTTTCCCACACTTACTACTTATGTGAAGTATAATTAAAATTGATTTATTATTTTGTTTTAATTACTAAACTTGTTTTGATATCTTATATTTCTTTACAATTAATTGTGATGAAATGATTTTAAAGTTCATGGGGATAGTTTTATCATTGATTTGTGATATATAGTGAGTGTTGTATTCCATTTCCTTAGTAGGTTTGTTGAGTATTGTTTATTGATATATTGATGATATCATGGCCAGTTGACTATTTATAATGTTTGATAGGTTGTTTGGCAGCTCCCATAGAAATTATTTGTATGGTTTGTTATGTAGTAGTAAAATAGTTTTATGGATATGTGTGGTGTTTTACATATGAGTTGGTTATTAGGGGATTTATTTGAAAATGGTGTATTATTCTATTAAATACTATTGTTATTTTTGATGTTAGTATGCTTTATTGGAAATACGTTTTCTTTACTAAATACAAGACTTATTTTACAGAGGGATTATATTGGAATGGACTTATAAGAATTATTGTATTGTATTTTATTTAAATGGTTTAAAGGAACCGTGGGGATTTAATGAAAACACATAGTTTAGTGGAATGTTTTTATGGGTTCAATATGAATATTTTCACATCATATACTCTAACTGTTAAATTTAATTCAATGTGGTAGAGCCAAATCAGTAAAGTAACAAATTATATTGGTAATTAAATGTTAATATGGAATGTTTACATGGATTATATTATGATGTATTTTTTTATGAATTAATTGTTGTAGAAAATATGTCTAAAATGTTTTTTAATGCCTCATGTAATTCACTATATAGGTATTCAAAAGTGTAAACTATGTTAATTAATATTTAAGCTATGCTATGCATTATTAATTCCAGTCCTTACAAAAATTTTAAATTTTTTATATGACTTATTATGATATGTATTGATTTATTATAGATAATGGAATGGGTACACGATGAAATTAAATGATAAATTTAAACAAAGTTGAGATTTTAATAATAAAATTACTATTTTGTGAATTAGTATAAGAATTTGGTAATTATTCAGAACATTGATCATGAAATGAGTTGCATTCAACATTCATAATACATTACCTATAAAATTTTACTGATTTTTAATATTTAGATTAAATGGTCAGATATTTATTTTCACTATTATTTCCTTAAACAATTATTCTTTAAAATGAAGAGAATTATTCAAAAATAAAGTGATGGTTATGGTTAAATATTAGTGGCTTCTTTTTTATTTCCTATTTACCATCTTTTAAATTGAATCATATGACGAATCATTTTAATAGTTTGTATTTGACTTAATATTTTTTGTTATAATGGATGTTGTTATCATTATTTTATTAATTTTATAAGACATATGAAAAATAAAATATAATAAATAAAAAAGTAATAAAATTGTGATATTTAATTATTGTGATTAGTCATTAAAATATCCATCCTTATTTCCTTAATTGCGTTTTGATGGAAATTGAGTTGTATGCATGCCTCAAATCAGCCCTGAGAAATTGTATAAATTATTTTTTTATCATTTTTAAAGGTATATGTTATTATTGTGAGAATAGTTATAATCATTTCTCTCATTGAGTGAGTTATAATATTGCTATTTGGTGGTGTGTACATCCTATTTGAGAGGTACTTCCCACATGTTTTTATGATTTGGGCCTTTCATATATCACTTTTTTATATTATTATATTTTTGTTTTATTGGGTAATATCAAATATGATAGTTGGGTTTGTTATTTACTCTTCCTACAAACCATATTCTTTCTTGGGTTCTATTTTAATTATCAAGGATGAAAATTATTTGAGAGACATTTAATTTAACGAACTTTATTTTCCTCGATCCCATCCCTTTTTCATCCTTGGATATTGGAATGTGTGTGTGATTTTAACTAGTGATTGATAAGTTTTTTTGTTTTGATATTTAGAAATTATTTAGAAACAATATAATCTTCTGAATAATATATAATTTTTCCGTGTTTATCCAAATTTTCAATATGTAATCTTAGTGTAGGATTCTTTATGAGTTGTGTGAGGGTCATTGTATTCTATTCAATTTACCCTCAATCACAACTCCCTTACTGAGTAATGTCCATTCGATCTTTCAAAATGCGAGTTAACAATTTACATAAGAATCACATCATAATTTATACAACTATATTTGATTGATTCTCATACTCTCCTACGGGAAATTTTTGTTTCAGATTATTGAATCTCTCATGTGGGTTGATCATGTCTTGCATTAGGGAATATCGCATGAGGGTAGAACCTGAATCATGTTTAGGCTCTTCCTGTGATGGTATAACCTATATTTATTCAGGGTAACTTTTGTATGGGAAAATCCAATCCATTTTTATGGTTACATTGATCTTATATGTTGGAGTAATTCTATTCTAATCCAACGGTAACCCATTCTGGTATGGATAATGTCTATCCCATGTAATTGAATTCTAAGATCATAATAGGTTCAATTGAATCTCCCATAAGGGTATATCTGAGTAGTGTGAAGGTAGTTTGAACTCACCATTATGAAAACCACCGATATTTTCTACATTTAACAGTTTTTGAAATTCCAATTTTCTCTCAAATTTATTTTCTAATTAGTTTTGACATGTAAAAATTGAGCAGTAATTAAAACCCATATATTTAATATCTTTTCTAAATAATATGGATGAAATATTTTACCTCATTAACTAATAACTAATGTATATAATATTAAAATTCATAGTGTTAATGAGATAAATCAATTATTTATTTAATATAAATTAAATGGGGAGATCTAACTAGGGTTTTAAAGAGTGCCAAGGGAAAATACTATCTTTTACTCTAAAACATAGAAGTTCTTCAATTTATTCAAAATTTATTATCTTTCCTAAAAAATAAATGATTGAATAACTTCCATTAATATTTTTAATGTCTTCATTAATCAAATCAAGGCCTATCATGATTTTCAAGGCCTCCCCATCCCCAATATCAATGTGCTCTATATTTTATAGAAAAGCATGATGTTTCTCCTTAGGTAGTGTATTTTTAAATTTCTCTCATACATTTGGAAAAGAAATATTTTTTTGGATTTCTATTGAATATCCCAATTGGGATATATTTAAATAAAATTGATAACTATGTAAAAAATGTAGAGGTATTTCCCATGATTATATATATATATATGTTCCTGTGGGTGTCTTTGTGTATATATTTTGTATTGTCTTCTTATGTTGTTGTTTCTTCTACCATTATGAATTAATATTGAATTCTTAGTTCTCGAATAATATGAAATTAATATATATGGAATAATAATGGGAATTAAGTGGCACTAAAACCCCTAAATTTACATATTGTTTAAGAATTATAAATCTAAAATAACAACAATTTCCCATTTATACAATTTTTTTGAGAACCATAATTGTTAGGATATTCATTTACACAATGAATATGAATTGTTTATTTGATTAAGCGCAAGAATCATATAACAAAACTAAATAATAATTAATTTATGGAATCATAGGGATACATAAATAATAATTATTTGAAATTTAGATGGGTTGAGTTAAATATATGAAAAATGGACTAGAAATGTGATGGTTTACAATAATAAAAAACGAAATAATAAATACAAAACTAAGTAATGGGGGGGAATTTAATAAGTGTTAATTTTTTAATAGTGGTATTAGTTAAAAAATGTATGGTGATGGATAATAACAAAACTATAGTTCATTTATTTTTATCATAATGATTGATGGCTTAAAAATGAATATGAACGGAATGGAGGATGATTAAAATGGGTGGTTAATAAATTTGTTATAGTTTTGAAATACATTGAACACATCTGTCATGAGGAATATAAAATTTTAAAGATAGTGGGATATGATAAATTTTAAATGATGAGAATGTGAATTTATCATAGGTACAATAATGTATCAAAATATGGAATAAATAGACTAGAAATGAGAATGTGTGGATGAGTGAGTTGACAATAGTTTTTAAAATAAAATTGAGTAGGATATGAATAGTGTATGATTGAAATTTAATGATTGGAGGATATAAATTAAAATGGTTTGTTGGTTGTTAATAATTTACCATAACGTACAGTTTTAATGAATAACTTATAAATCTATTGAGGAAAGGATTTGGTAAATGAAGGGGATTTATGTAACATGGGAAGAATTTCATTTGTTTGTGGCGTTTCTTCTTTTCATGGAATAGTTGTGAAATTAATTTTTTTATATTAAAATTAAACACACTTCTTTATTCAATTTTTTTATGTTGTGGATGGAATTTTTAAAGTGTTTGTGTAGAGAAAATGTGAACTAATCTATGGTACTCTAAAACATAAATTTATCTGTTGTGAGGGATCAATGTTTTTTAAATAATGCAATCTATAATGATTCAATTTCTAGTGGATTTGAAATATTAGGTACATAATCAGAAAAAATGAATCCTAATTTTGAAATGGTATCCACAATGGGCTCCTAACTCCATTGGAGCTTCTACAACTGCATTGGATGACCCAAGGAATCACATAGACAAAAAGGATAACCTAAAAATCCATTAAGGGAATAAAAATGAGAATAAATAATAACACATGAGTTAGAAGGCATATCATAATGATATTGTTGGCACCAAAATATTAGAAGGAAGGAGAGAAGAAAAAGAGGCCCCGTGCCCTGCCTCGTGACACCCCGACGCAGATCCCTCCCATGCTACGCAACAGCTGTGAAGCACCGGAGGCAGTAACTCTCCACGAACGCCCTAATGTTCATGAAACCATTGTGAAGCATAAGAGGTGGTAAAGCTCCACGAATGCCCTAATGTTTGTGAACCCACCGAGAAGCAGAAGATGCGGTACCCCTCTGCGAACCCGGTTGACATTCGCGACACGCCAAGAAGCAACCAAAGCCCCCTTCGCGTCGTGTGAGCTCTGCTTCGTGGCGCCCCTTGCCTATAAATACCGAGCTCCCCCTGAGCTCTCCGGATGGACAATCTGACCTTTTGGCTTCTCAGCTCCCAAATCACAAATCAGTCTTCGCTCTGGAAATCATGAGCTCCGTGAGGTATTTTTGCGTTGCGAGAGGCCACCATCTTGTTTCGTTTTGAGCCCCTCTTCCATGAGGGATGCCCTTCGTGATGCCTAAGGGCATTAGCGAAGGAAGGGGATCCCCAAGGGGATCCAGGCAGTTTTTGAGCATTCATGCTTTGCGAAGCACCTACCCTGTACATGTGATCCACCTTCCAAGGTAGGGTCACCGTACTTCGCAACGTACACTGCTTCACGACACCTTTCTTCGCGAGGCACTAATGCTTCATGAGGCAGTGCTATGAGAACACCATCCCACTTCGCGAGAAACCTCCCACTCACACCTTTGTCACATGCTAGGGCCAAGGCACTCCTCATTGCGAAGCATGCCCCTTCGTAAGTTCCCTCCACACCATAAGGTAACTAAGCTCCGCAAGGCCCCTACCTGCGGACCCCTCTACTTGGAAATTCCTCTTCCCGTGCGACCCTCCAAGTTTGCAAGATGTGATTTCAAAGTCCCCTATACGACACCACCCATAGCGTTGCTTTTCCTAATGGTTATTTGCATAGGCACGCTAATGGATATTGCTTCTTCACATAGGTATGCTAACGTGGACCCCTCGGTGGTTCACTCTGTGACCCCTCTTATACACGGCATTGCCGGTACCTTCCCTCTAATAAAAAGCAGAGGGTACCGGTCATGTAAGTCCTAGGGGTGCAGAGCATACCCTCCTCATCTGATCTGGAGGATGTTAAACTGCGATGCACCTCGTCCTCAACACATGACGTTAAACTGTGATCCGGCCCCGCGCCTCGCAAGTAGGGTCCCCCCGGCTCGGACATTCTTTACGCCCTCTGGTCCCCACAGGGGATGATATCCTCCTTCTGGGAGTGGCGTTTGTCAGTGGGGAAGGGAATCCAACTTTGTGTAAGCCCCCCATCCCCTATAGAAGGTAGCACCCATGGACCACCGTACTTCCTCACCACCAGGGCCTGCAGAGGGCATGATAGGGAACGAGGCACCTCCCTTCTTCGGTCCCAAATCCCTCTCCCTCTGCGCTTTGTTGCACTTCAGGCCTCCATCCCGGTGTATGTCCCGACACCATGGGCTGCTCAACGCGTAAGCCCCTCATCATATCTCACGGACGTACCCTTCATGACGTGATCGTCAGGTCTCTACTGCCTCTTGTTTCTCACACCGAGCACGACTCACGTGGGATTAGAGTAAGAATTGACCATGAAAATACCCTCATCCAGCATGACGTTAAACTCTATGACCCCATCCAGCATGACGTTAAACTGTATGCTATCCCACATGACATTAAACTGTACATCCATTTGAACCTTGAGGTCTTTGATCCATGCCAAGGAATGGTACATAAGAAGCCTCCATGAGGTTCAAGCCCACCGCCCATATTTTCTTCATGTCAAGTTCCACCCTCGTCCCGGATGATGTTAAACTGTATTCCAGTCCAGTGGTAAGTTATTATGACTATTTTGAACTGTGATGTCGTTGATCAAGGCCAAGTGATGGTATATAGGGATCCTCACAAGGTTCAAGCCCACCACCCATTGGTCGTCCCGATCTCCTCCATGTTGGTTCACCAAACTTCACCATGGGCCACCTCAGAGCGTAATCCCCAAATTCCCCGTCTCACATGACATCAAACTGCACACTCGAATTACGAGGACTTTGATCCATGTCAAGGCACGGTACGTTGGAAGCCTCCATGAGGTTCAATCCCAACAGTCATTGGCCCCGACCATCTCCGTGTCAGTGTGCCAAGCCCCCCTTTTTCACCTGAACTATGTGGTCTTTGATCCATGTCAAGGCATGGTATGTAGGAAGCCTTCCTGAGGTTGAATCCCACCATCCACCTGAACCAAGGTCCTTATTAACTTCGGTTCTCCAAAATTCCCATCGTCCCACGTGACGTTAAACCACATCCTAGTACAGCGGTAAGCCGTTGTGACCCTACCATGTAGTTGCTCCGACACCCCTTCATGTCAGTTCAACAGCCCCTTTCCCGAACTATGTAGACTTTGATCCGTGTCAAGGCATGGTACGTAGGAAGCCTCATGAGGTTCAGGCCCACCACCCATTGGACCAAGGTCCTTCTTCATGTCAGTTATCTGGAATCCAACCTGAACTATGTGGACTTTGATCCATGTTAAGGCATGGTACGTATGAAGCCTCATGAGGTTCAAGCCCACCACCTGGTCGTTTTGACCTCATTCACGTCGGTTCACCCACCACCTTGGACAGTCTAGAGTGTAAGCCCCACACATCCATTCAGAACTACGTGGACCTTGATCCATGTTAAGGCATGGTACGTAGGAAGCCTCCTTGAGGATAAATCCCACCACTCATTGGTCTCCTTGACCCCCTTCACGTCTGTTCTCACCAACCGAACTACACAGAATTTGATTCCCTACCACAGGGATATGTATGAGGTCTCTTTGAGGCTCAAGACCAACTTCACCATCACCCTTGTGATGGTCCCATTTCATTCCCCCTTCACTTCATTCATCCATCCATCATCTATCATGATTCTTACCCGCGCCGCCACATCCCGGTGGGATCATGTCATCCACCCTCCTCGCTGCTCCTAGCAGTACTTGGGCTACTATCCATGCTTAAGCCCCAGTATGTCTCTGGGTTGTTGTCCTCTGTGTACACCCCGATTCATCACCCCTTTGAACTACGTGGGTTTTGATCCCTGTCCTCTACACAGGGTATGTTGGAAACCTCCATGAGGTTCAATCCCAGCAAATGGTAAAACCTGGTGCACCCCGTCCAGGGGTGCAATCTCCCTAATCTGCCCTCAATGGTGTTCAGATCATCCATTATTGTGTGACATCTCCCCTCCATGGGGCACACCACCTTAGATCCTTCCTCACTGGGTGTTCTGATCCATCCACTCGGTAAACCTTCTAGGTGTTCCCTCATAGGGATGTACCAATCTGATGTATCTCTATGGGACATTCTGATCACCCTCATTTCATCTCCGTATGACATTAAACTCACGACCTACCTCGTGATAATCATGAGATGCCTGAGGAAAACCTCGGATGACACGCCTATGGCGTAACTATCTCCGCAAGATGTTAAACTCACGACATACCCTGTGTTAAACATGGGTTGCTGAGGAAAACCTCAGATACATGCCTATGGCATGTGATTCCCCATATTCGACATGATATTCGTCCGGTTCTTCATCCTTGAGATGACCTCTTATGAAGAAGAATACAGGTTCCCCAATATCCACACACCCAGAGATGCCCCAACATGCCTAATTTTGTCATCTACTCTGACCGAAGGTTGCTACCATGTCAAGACCCCATGGAATGTTCTGAAGGAAGTAGTGTAATTAAAAGTCGTCCATGAAGATATGGCACTAGGAATGAGATTCATGAACCACGTATTAAATCTATAAAGGAGACCTGGACTATGTGATGAGTTATGAGGAGGAATCCACAGAAGAAAGAACCAACATCCCATCATCCCATTTCGATCAAGGAGCAGATGTCCCTGAATAAGGAGCGAATGCCACCCACCTTTGGAAAACAGGAATGCGGGGTAATAGCAGTGCGTCCTCCACAGACGGATGCGCACTCACCGACGAAAGAGTCATAAATAGAAATGGTGAACCTGACGTGAACTTCTTCTCCTCAATGTGGAGATTAGTAGTGCTCGAGACATCAGTATATTGACGTGTCACTGGATCCAGATATTCGGCACTGGGTCCCACAAAGAAAATAGCGGGCCTAGCATGAAACTCACCAGATGTTGGGGTAGTACAACATGGGGCATTCAGTTCTGCAATGTTGTCGGTGTGGATCCCTCTTACCGGCCACAAAAGACGGAATGGCACTGGGGCACTAGTTGTCGATTTCATTTCCTCACAGTGCTGATGAGTTAAACTCCCTGCTTCTCAGGAATCTGGTTGCTGCTAGAGGGACATGATCACCGCCCACCCGCCTACATAGGGATAAGGGCAATACTAGCATGGTTGCTCCGCGTGGCTCCTCTATTTCCACAACGACGTCTGCAACCACGAACGTGGGGCACCTATGCCCCATCTCCCCATCGGAAGTCATCCAACGAAGGGTGATTAACGACCTCGTATGCCGTTACGCGGAGGATGGAATAATCCCAACTCGGGATATGGCCCACTTGGGCTTGGAGGTGTCCAGGCCCTACCACCAACACTGCCTACAAGGGCCGTGCAGGGTGCCCCTTCTCCCCACCCCAACATCCAATCATTTTGGTAGCCTGTCCCCGAAATGCCTAGACGACTCCCTGCCTTACATTGATGAGGTGGGTGATGTCAGGATCATCCCGGTCAGAGTCCCGATCCAAGGACTCCAAGAAAGGGCCCCCACCCGACCGCGTCAGCACCGCCATCCAGCCATTCCAGAGGAGTAGGTAGGCTATTCCCCTCCACCACCCATGCCGGCTCGCCTGACCTGATGCCAGCGTTGGGCCCGAGCTGAGGATGCCCACCGAGGGGCGTCAACGTCGACACCTACGGTGGCCCGAGCCACCGCAGATGCATATCAGAAAGTCCCTGCACACGCTGATAAGGGGAACTCCTATGTCAAACTGAGATCGAGGCCCCAAACACCCCACAAGCAGGCTGGGTTGACCCTTCGTGTCATAGGCATGAGTGGTGATCATCGTGAACCAAGCTACAGTGATGTTACCCCATACGGATGTCCTTCCCGTACCACTACTGCACAGAGCATGGGCCTTCCCCTCTCTGATGATCTTCATGGCGGTATGCCCTATGCTACCCACAACCCGAATGAAGACCTGCCCCACAGTAGTGACACTAGGCGCGGAAGCCTCTCCCGTTCCCACCACACTGGGTATGGAGTCCCTCCTCCTTCCCCCCGACCGTCGATATAAAGGAATTTTCCATCTGGTCCCTCTCCAACGTGGGGATCCTCCCTACGTTCACTC
Source organism: Viscum album (assembly GCA_963277665.1). Classification (NCBI taxonomy): domain Eukaryota; kingdom Viridiplantae; phylum Streptophyta; class Magnoliopsida; order Santalales; family Viscaceae; genus Viscum; species Viscum album. Next base: position 1,935,664,993 of record OY728152.1, read on the forward strand.
CGCAAATGGCGAAGGTCCTCCTCTCCCTGGCAACCAAAGGGGTGAGGGTCAGCCTCGCTCCACCCGCAACAACCATGGAGGTACTCCCCATGCTCTCACTGGTTTCAACAGAGGATTCACCCACTCATGTGCTGTTCATGGAGGTCTTCCCCATATTCCCTTCGATATTTGCCCCGGTACCACTCTCACCCCAGCTGTCTCAAGTGGAAGTCCTCTCCACCCTGGTACCAGAACAACCCCAAGAAAACATGTCAGGAATCAGCCTTGTCTGGAAGAGCCATCTAGGGGCTGGAGGGCGGGTCGTCACCACCACAAAAAGAATCCTGGGATGTCCCGAACCAAGATCAAACCGGCCCGCTTCTCAGATTCTGAAGTAGAATGTGACTTAGTAGTGGAACCCTCCCCTCGGTCCTCTGTATCATGGACCAGGGCAAGAAAAATGCGTGTCAGCCACATCCTTCCAGAATGTGAAGTCCATAGGATTCCCGCCTTTCTTCGCAGGTACATCCAGGAGGAGGAAATTTTGGGAATCCCGCAGGTTCTGACTGTGCAGTCCCACCGTTGTCACCAAAAGCACCCTCTACCTCAACCAGAGAGCACAAAGATCTATTTTGGGAACCGATGACTATTGAGCAATAGAGCAATCCATCACCGGTAATTTTGATCCTTGTCCCAGGAGTTGTGTCTGTTATCCCTTCGTATCATGATGTTGTGGTCAGGTCACCGCACTCTTCAGAGGATGACCCAGAATTCGGCGGTCAGTGAGCTCGTTCGCCGTATTCTCCACTGCCCAGTTTACTATCCCAACAGTCTGCCTCAGTACTGCTACCAGTTCCTCAGCCACCTATGGTCAACGAGTGGGGAAATATAGGGACATACCCTGAATCTGAGCCCAGGATCTTCTGTAACATTCTCACAGTGAATCACTTCCCAGAGAAGTTCTAGCCGGCGGTAGCATCAAATTTTCGTGCGCTGGAATCCCTCACCCTGGAGGAAGTCGAGTGCTTCCATAAAACCCTATGTGCGACGCACTTACTTCTTCTCTATTATTGGGTGGTGTACCCCAGGATCCAACTGCACTTTGAGGAAATCGACAAGAAATGCCATCTGGTTGATTTGGCCGCACTCCCCGTGGCCCAGCACCCTGAGTCACCAAGTCGCCAGAGCGCCTTCCAACAAAAATGCGTTCAGAGTATTAAAGTACTCCGAAAACTCATCAAGGAAGCTACCCCCCATGAGCAAGTCCATGGCTGGGGACAGTATGCCGCCCTCCTCTTCAGTCATATCCGGTGGAAGCCCGATTCATTATGCGACATTGAGGACATGCCCCCGAGAAGGGTTGCGGTCCACTTGGCTGAAATAGTGGATAATGAGGACGAGCTGGAATTTCTCGATGGAGACATACCCCCTTGGGTGTACCACCTCTGCTGGACCCATCAGGGAGGACTAATAGTCAGCTGAGGAGAGCCTCCTAGGCCTCCCGGCGCTCACCGAGTCACTCATACTCAGTCGAAATTCCCATAAGGGTAAAGAGCATGTCAAGACTGTCATGCACTCAGACCCATCCGCCTCAGTACAGAAGATGGACGAAGACCCCGAAAAGGCTGCGTTGCACCAGCAACATTCTGAGTATAAGAGGCTGGTAGACGAACTTCTAGACAAGAGTGCTGTAGAGCGATGACCCAACCATGGTGATCCCAAGCCGGGGCAGCAGGGACAGGAACAACTACCCCCGACGAGATGCTTTCTGGAAACCCTGATCATGCTACTCTCGCAAATAGGACATAAGCCAGAGGTCATGGAAAGAGGGAGCGATACGTCTCACCAAACCCTCCCAAACATTGAGGCAATCCGAGGAATCCAGCCCGGGTTCCCCGAGCCGCCCCAAGGGCCATTCTTCCAGTCGCTCCACGAGCCGTTGAAGCTGTATACCATGTCGAAGAGCCCAGAAATGCACTCGTGGTTAGGGATCCCCATCAAGACAGGGACCCCCACCCGGATGATCCTATAATGGAACTCATCGCCCACGTCGAGGCATTGGAAACACGACAGGTGGCAGTCCCACTAGATGGTAAGCCATATCCCGCGTGGGTGGATGATATGTCTGCACCTCCGGGTTTTGGGAACCCAACTTTTTCGCCCTTTAACAAGACATGGGACCCACTGCAGCACCTGGCCCACTTTTCCTTCAGGTGTGGCACCATGTTCGAGACCCCGGTACAGCAGGAAGCTGCCAAGATCCGATGTTTTGTGCAGACATTGGAGGGCCCTGCATTTGTCTGGTACAACCAGCTCCCTATCAGACCGGTGACCAGCTGGGAGGATCTCCGCCGACAGTTCATATACAAGTTCAGCTCCACCATGAAATATACCAACATCACAGACCTCTTTAAGTGCAAACAAAGGCCTGATGAGCAAGTAGCGGACTTCATCTCCCAGTGAAAGGGGATTACATACTCCCTCGACAAGCCACTGACTCAGGATAAATTACTGACGATGTGCATAGGGAATGTCAAAATAGAACTGGTTCCTTCCCTAATCACATAGAACTACCCCGGAGGGTTCCAGGACTTCTCATATAAGGCCCAGTTCCTCGAGGAACCTATACAACAGGCTAGTTAGGCGCGTCTGCTGCCCCCTGTGGTCCCAGCAAGGAGGGCTGCCAGAGCCAAGCCAGCCCCGGTGGCCCAAATAGAAGCCCCCTGGCCACTAGAATTGCTGCCAGTGGCGCCGGATCCACAACCCCGTAGAGGCCCTCCACCTCAGGCACAATCTCCTACCCCACAACAACTGCCTCAGAACCGACAGGTTCCCCCGCACAATGCGCCACCACCTAGGTGGGACAATCTGCCTCCGCCTCCTCGGCAGGCCCCTCCGGCCCCTCGTCAAGGCCAGGATCCTAGAGCCCCATATCCGGAAAGAAGGAACCAGACTTACATGTTCAACGAGGATCTAGTCCCCAGTTACTTCCGTAGTGTCGTAGAGTAGGGGACTGTGCATTTACCCGAGTGCAGAAGGCCGACAGAGGCGAATCTCACCGATCGCCCCAACTACTTCCCCTATCATCAGATCCTGGGGCACACCCTCAAGCAGTGCTACGTGTTTAAAGAATGGATCCACGACCAGGTCGACAAAAACATAGTCATGTTGGGCTCGGCCCCGACACATGTGGCAGGTGTCTTTGTAAGGACGGAAAGTGGTAGCGATGACGAAGGCGAGTGGCATCAGGTTCACAGTAGTGGGTTCTAGAAGTACGATGACTGGATGGCCTGTAAAACAGTCTCCCACTCTCATGGTATCATTAGGGCATGCTTGAATCATCCGAAGCCTTCAAAGGATGTGAACAGTACCTCTACATCGTCAACTCAGCCAGCCTCATCCCAAAAGGGCAAGCAGTGATTGCGCAAGAAGAAGCAACGCGCTATACCACTTCCATCGTCATCACGCACTCATGGTGACTTCATGCCCCCAAAGATGGGGATTCCTCCCAGAATACGCCCAGTGGTGGATGACTCTTCGAGCGACAGTCATGGGTATGCTTCGGTTAATACCAAGGAGCTGGTAAATCCCTTTATGACTCCCGACGAGGGGGAACGCCAGGAGAGCCTCCCCAATATCCCTGTCCAATGCCAACGTCAGCAGAACCGTGACCATGTGGGTCATCAAGGAACGATAGCGGGAGATTCCAGCCAAGTCATGTATGTTACTGAAACTAGACAGTAGGCCCAGTGCAAAGCTCAGCACGCACAACCTCATCCGGTTCCCTCAGGTCTATATCCACCGCCTTTTGTGCTACTAGATCAAGAAGAGCTGCCTCGTCCGTACCACGACTTTTCTTGCCCTGCTACATGCCAATATCAGTTGTCCAGTCCTCATACAATTGCTACTCTTCAGGACTCAACTAGCAGGCAGCGGGATATACCCAGTACCAGCCAGCCACTGGTCCAGCCGACAGGGCCCGCCGCGACTCCAATTGCAGAGCGACCTCCTGTAAGTATAGGTCTGCATTTGGCATAGAAGTATGATGTTTTAAAGCACCTTTATGATATTATAGAGAGTCTTTCTATCCTTGAGGCTCTTCTCCTATCATCTGAAATGCATGAGGAACTTGCTGAGGCCCTAAAAAGCCCCCTCTAGTTTGAGACGGAGGTAACAGCTGTAGAAGCCTTCCATGTTGGAGCAATTGAGAATGCCGAATTCCAGGCAGTTATCTCATTCTCTAATGAAGATGAAGACCCTCCCATACAGAGGTACATTTTCCCACTATACATCACTGGTCACCTCAATGGCGTGGAAGTTCGCCACTACCTTGTTGACACGGGTTCTGGGATTAACCTAATCCCGACTCGGACACTGCAGAAGCTGGTTTTGTCAGAAGATGATCGAACTCCCTCTGACCTTATAATCTAGGGATATTATAGGACCGATCAGACCCCAGTTGGAAAGATTCTCTTGATAACCTAGTTCGGTGGCCTAATTTCCAACACCAAGTTCATGGTTGTCTCCCAGGACACCGCATGCAACGCATTGATGGGCAGGCCATGGATCCATCTGCATGTAGCGGTCCCTTCGTCGTATCACCAATGCCTCAAATACTCCCTCAATGGTCGAGTAGGCGTGCTTCCAGGATATCAGTCTCCTTTTTCCTCTTGTGAAGCCCTCTACCTAGACGCTGACTATTACAAGAGCACAGATAGGCATATCAAGGCAAGTGAGGATGAACCTACCCCGGTCACAAGTGATCCCTGGGCAGGTCTGGAAGACGCCTAAATTTTCCTGATCCATCGGTTGGAGGCCATGACACCCGACATGGGGGCAGTGTTTTGTTGTTCCAGGTAAATGAGGAAGGCATATTCCCCGGTCCAAGTGACGGTGGAAAATCACCTCATACTCCTACCCCAATCAGGATCAGGTGATCCCGGAACCTCCTACCCCTGTACGGTATCGAGACTCCAGGATCATGGCAATGGTGGTACGCCATATGTGTCTCTTCCACCGGGATGGAATCAACCGGCTCAAGACGACGCGTCAATACTACTTTGATGTCATCAAGAGTGGCCACTTGGACCGAAGGCCAGATGGGACTGGATCGACTGCCTTCATCACTATGGTCTCAGTGGCGCATGAGTCTCCCGATGTGATGACCATTGCCGCTCAGGCCAAAACCAGCCTCCCATCAGAGTTTGGTGGCTCGGAAAGAACTCCCCTCACGGAAGATCACTCCATAGGTGGAGAAGAGGAGATGGATGGTGCTCCCCCGCCTTTGAAGATGGCGTCTCTACCATAGTCGATGAACTAGTACAGGTGAACCTCGGATGTGAGGTAGATCTAAGACCCACATTGATCAGTGCTGCCATGTCCCTCGAGGAGCAGCAGTGGTACGTGAACTTTCTCAAACAGAACCGTGACGTGTTTTCCTGGAGTTACGGTGAGATGCCAGGACTAGATCCCCAGGTAGTCGTCCACCGCCTTGGTCTCCCGAAAAATCATAAGGGGTTCAAACAACCTCCCAGAAAGATCTACCGTTCTAATGGTTCCGTGGTTGAGGCCGAAGTTGATAAGCTCATCAAAACCAACTTCATCATGGAGGTCCAGTACCCCAGGTGGCTTGCCAACATTGTGCCAGTCAGGAAGAAGAATTGGAAGATCAGAGTCGGCATCGACTTCTGCGAACTCAACCGCCACTATCCAAAGGATGATTTTCCCCTCCTAGTGACATAATTGTTGATTGACGCCACGACCGGGTTCCAAGCCCTCTCCTTCATGGATGGGTAGTCTGGGTACAACCAGATCCAGATATCCCCCGAGGACGGGGATTCCACTACCTTCAAGGCTCCCCAAGTTACTTTATGTTTTCAGGTCATGCCCTTTGGCCTGAAGAATGCGGCTGGCACCTATCAGCGTGCCACACATCACATATTCAAGCTGATTCTCAGGACACTGGTGGAATGCAATGTGGATGATCTGGTGTTCAAATCTCTCAAGGGACACCATCTCACGGACCTTGAGAAAGTGTTCGACATCCTCTATTCTCGCCACCTGAAGATGAACCCATTGAAGTGTGCCTTCGGGTTTACCTCCGGGAAGTTTCTTGGATTTGTTGTCAGATACTAAGGCATCGAGATCGACCCAGAGAAGATCAAGGCCATCAGCTAAATGCCTCCCCCAAGCAATATTCTGGAGCTTCGAGGTCTCCAAGGCCACTTAGACTACATACGCTGATTCAATGTGAATTTAGCTGGCATGTGTAAGCCCTTTTATCGCCTCATGAAGAAAGGATCTGCCTATGAATGGGATGAAGAGTGTCAGACCGCCTTCGAAGAAATCAAGCAGTATCTGCTCCAACATCCGGTCTTCATGCCACCGGTCTCTGAAAATCCACTGGTCCTTTACGTGACCACCCTGGAATGGTTAATCGGTGAACTTATCACCTAGAAGAACAATGAGGGGATATAGAAAAACATCTACTACCTCAGCCGCATGCTCCTCGATACGGAGACCAGATACTCCCCCATCAAAAAGAGCTTCCTTACGCTCATGTTCGCCGTGCAAAAATTACGGCATTACCTGCAGCACCATGAGGTACAGTTGATCTCTTGGGTAGACCCACTGATGTATATTCTGAACCGCCCCATGTTGACTGGCCGACTAGCGCGGTGGGTGGTGATCCTCCATCAGTTTGACAGCAGGTTCGTGCCTCAGAAGGCTATCAAAGGACATGCATTGGAAGACTTCCTAGCTTCCCATAAAACCTCTGTGGATCAATCCCTGGACCTAGATTTTCTTGATGAGGAAATCCTCTCTATCAACCATGCCATCTCATGTCGGCAAATGTACTTCAACAGTGCCTCCCGGAGCCCCACTGGTATGAGTCTCAATGATCCTAAGCTCAACAGATTGGGTCTGGGTATCGTCTTCATCACCCCAGCGCAAGACGTTTTTCCATTCTCATTCCTGTTGTCAGAAGGGTACACCAACAATGAGGCAGAGTATCAGGATCTCATCACCGGCCTCGAGCTAGCCCTTGAGATTGATGAGCCCCATTTACACGTAAAACAGGATTCCGAGTTTGTTGTCAAATAGGTCAATGGTGACTATGTTGTCAGGAATCCGGAGCTCATTCCATTGATGGAGTGCACCCTCCAAATAATGACCCAGTTCCCTTATCGACCAGAGGTTACCCATGTACCTCGATCACAGAATGGTCGAGCAGACACTTGGGCAGGCTTAGCTGCGTCACATGCAAAACCCGAGCAGGATGATCTGATTATACATGTGGCACATCGGAGAGTCATCTCCCTTGTCACCCCAGAGGATGACGACGTCCTGTAGGAAAGCCATCTTACCGCCGGATCCTCCATGTCAGGAGCTCCAGGTTCTTAAGATGCAGTGGTTGAGGCCATTTTTGATTGGAGGGCACCTTTTTCAGTTATCTCCAAAATGGTTGCCTCCCGAATGATCGGGCCGAGCGCGAGCGAATCCGAAACCGCACACTGCAATTTACTCTCCAGAGTGGTCCCAGTCTTAAGTGGATCCACTATAAGTGGGGATTCAATCATGTTCTCCTTCGTTTCATTCAAGGAGTCTATATTTCCCAAGTCATGCAAGAGGTTCACGTCGGTTCCTATGGTGCCCATCAGGCTGGGCCAAAGCTATCCCGTCTGATCCGAAGATTAGGGTACTGTTGGACCTTTTTGATCCATGATTGTATTGAGTTTTCTAAGATATTCCACACGTGCCAAGTAAATGCTAACTTCTTGCATCGGCCGCCAGATCCTCCCCACTCCACCAAGTACTCTTGGCCACTTGCGGTGTGGGGACTCGATGTCGTGGGACCATATCCACCGGCGACAGCTCATCAGTTTAGGTTCATCCTCACTGCTACAGATTTCTTCTCCAAGTGGGCGGGGGCAGTTCCCCTCAAAGATGTCAAGGCCCATTCCATTTTTGACTTCGTGAGCTCCAATATCATCCACTGGTTTGGAGTCACTCACGCTTTCCTCACCGATAACAGCACCAACTTTTGAGAAGCAGAGCTGAAGAAATTGTAAGCCAAGTACAATATCCGTTCAAACCATACCTCTGGCTATCATGCACAGGCAAAAGGAAAATCAAGGCATTCAACAAAACTCTCTCTAGAATTTTTCATAAAATGGTTGGTCAGAATATGAAAATTGGGCCGGATAAGCTCCCCAACGCCCTCTGGGAGTATCAGACAATGGCACACAATTCCACCCAGGTGTCTCCATATTTCACTGGTGTATGGGGCTAAGGCCATCTTGCCCATCGAGATCTAGCTGCCATCATTACGCACTACAGTCTATGACCAGCAGGAACCAGATAAGGTGGCCAGAATCCCTCAAGCTGAATTTGAAGCACTGGACGAGAACATTATTCTTGCCCTGCACAATCTAGAAAGGCATCGGAATAAGATAGCCAGAGCCTTCAACAAGAAGGTTCGCCTTTTCTCTTTTCTGCAAGGTGACCTGGTGTTGGACCTCTGAGTGCCAATGATCCATGGTAGGAAACCACCCAAGCTGGAGCTCTAATGGGAAGGAACTTACATCATTAATAAGTTTTACCCCAATGGAGCATACACCTTGGTCACTATGGATGGTGAGCGCATAACTTCTCCCACCAATGCCAATTTCCTCAAGAAATACTTTTTTGGAGCCCCCATGGTCCTGTACGACCTAAAATTGTATGGCCCCGGATGACCCTAAACTACACGTTACAGTCCCACATGACCCTAAACTACACATTATCATCATGCATGACATTAAACTGTTCATCTTCATCTGTCATGACGTTAAACTGATCATTATCATCTTGCACGATAATAAACTGCGAAACGGTCCAAGATCTATGAACTAAAACTATGATCACAACCGTCCATAGCACACAACATTAAACTGTGTGATCCGTCGCAACTAAAGGATTTAAAACCACTCAGCATTTGTCCCGCATGAAAATAAACTGCAAACAGGTCGGAACCTCCCATCTGAGGCCCAACCTCAGGCCCCTTGGCCTTCCATGACTTAGGATATCTTGCAGAATTGTACGGTGTCGCGTGGGATTAAGTCCTCATTCCCATCGATTTACTCGCTGTACTGTGCATATCCCCAGATGAGATGCATCCTATCCCGGATGACGTTAAAATACATCTCTTCGTCATACATGACGTTAAACTGCGCTTATAGAAATACATATGGCTTGATTCAGATACTAATGGGATACGTAGGAATGCTCAAATTTCTCATCTTGAGCCCAGCCCTGAGCTCTTCTCTTTGACTCTCCCTCATGGGTATAGTTTCCTTGGAGGTTCCTTGCATGATGAGGAGTAGGAATCCTTTTCCCCACTCATATGAGGAATATAATGGTCACATCATATTCCCACTCCCGTTCTTCTATCCTCCCACGTCTTCACTACACGATGTTAAACTGAAATGTATTTTGAGAACTACGTATCGCTTGATTTCCATCCTTATGGGATACATAGGAACGCCCAGACATTTCATCTGTTGGCCCATCCCAAAAGCCAAAATTGTCCCCTTGAGTCAAGACATATGGCAGGGTGCATAATGTTGCCCCAATTTACATTGAGCAAGCCTCGATCTGGTCGTACGCCCCATTCTATGGAGATGTTCGCATCTTTCACAGATGGGTATAGCCACGCTTCACCCACTCCTTGATTGGGATTCCATCACCTTCCCCATCTAGAAAGGGCCCCTGAACGGTATGACTACTAGGCCTAAGGTCACTCTTACCACTTCGGGCCAATGCCCTTGAGGATGTCGAGCAACAAGCCGATACAAGTCCCGCGTTTCCAATGCAGTCAGGGATCGATGCTAATTTGTTTCTCCCATATCAGGTCACCTCATGGATGATGTGTTTAAAACATGGTCAACAGTTGTACTGGATCTTCAGTTCCACCCCAAGATGTCCCAAACATCCAGTGTAGTGATTCGTTCCACCCCGTCCCCAAGCGACGAACTGCCCTTAGGGGATGCCAGTTATCTGGCCACTTGGCCTCCTCGGGCACTTGGCCTTTGTCCTAACTACATGAAGATAAACTTCAAGCCATTCAGGCCTCCCTGACCAAGGTCCCGCACTTGGTCCCTAGCCCATGTTCTTGTCTGGAGGGTATAGTGTGGTGTGGGACTATGTCCTCATTCACGTCGGGTTATTCGTTGTGCCGTAAACCCCCCCTTATCTGGGGTATCTTCCTACTCCCCTCATCCTTACTGCAAGACGTTAAACTGCAAGATGGTAAGGCTTTCCTGAAAGAGGCCCAGCCTCAGGCCCCTTGGCCTTCTCAGGCCCCCGACCCTCGTCCTAATTGCAAGATGTTAAACTGAAAGCAGGTCAGGACTTCCTAAACGAGGCCCAGCCTCATGCCCCTTGGCCTTCTCAGGCCCCCGGCCCTCGTCCTTACTGCAAGACATTAAACTGCAAGCTGTTCAGGCCTTCCTGACCGAGGCCCAGCCTCAGGCACCTTGGCCTTCTCGGGCCCCCAACCCTCATCCTTACTTCAAGACGTTAAACTGCAAGATGGGAAGGCCTTCCTGACTGAGGCCCAGCCTCAGGCCCCTTGGCCTTCTCGGTCCCCTAGCCCTCGTCCTTACTGTAAGACGTTAAACTACAAGCTGGTCAGGCCTTCCTGACCAAGGCCCAGCCTCAGGACCCTTGGCCTTCTCTGGCCCCCGACCCTCATCCTCACTGCAATACTTTAAACTACATGTTGGTCAGGCATTCCTGACCGAGGCCCAGCCTCATGCCCCTTGGCCTTCTCGGGCCGTTTTGCCCAAGTCTATACCCGGAGTGCACAGTGTGGTGTGGGATTATGTCCTTCTTCATGTCACGTTCCTTGTCATTCTGTACACCTCCCCTGTCCAGGGAATCTTATTCCTCGACCCTCGTCCTCACTGCAAGATGTTAAAATGCGAGTAGGCCAGACCTTCCCGAACGAAGCCCGAGTATCAGGCCCCTTGGCATTTTCGGGCCCCTGACCCAGGTTCTCTTTTACAGGATTGTGCGGCGTGGTGTTGGATTATGTCCTTATTCACGTCGGGTTACTCACCATGTCGTACACATCCCCGTTAGGGTGTCCTGCCCCTAGGTATCTTCGAGAACTACGTGTGGCATGATTCCCATCCTTATGTGATACGTAGGACCACCTGAATGTCTAGGCTTCGGGTCCAGCCACATCTCCTGGAAACCTCTACTTCACCTTGGCCCCTTGGCCTACCCTTCCTCCATGAAGAAAGTATATGGTGTGGTGTGGGATTATGTCCTCATTCACGTCGGGCTTGTAATGACCACGCCATGTATCTCTCCGTCCTGAACCACTTCGTTAGCCCTTTTCGGTGGTTCACCAACATGCCTAAGGGTACTCTGCTTTAGTACATGGAATGCTGGGTTCTTCTCGGGCATGTTCTCACCCACTTTTCAGGCTTTGTGTTTCCCTTCTTCGGGGCTTTCATCATCTTTCACACCCGAAGGCACCCCCAAGAACGACCTGGATACTATGCCGAAGGGCTCTCCTACCATTAAGGGCCAACACCCCTGAGGGTTTTCTGACAGCAAATCGATAAAAATCCTGCATTGCAAATATGGTCAACAGTCGATGCTCATTTTTTGTTTCCACTTCAGGATAACGTGATATGGACACTATTTTTCTGCCATGGTTAACAGTCATCCTACATCACCATGCCAACCCCGTTAAGCCCAAAATGGCGGTTACATGATTCACATCCTTCTCCATTCTCATCATGTCCAAGTAGAGTTTCGAAACACTAGGTACTATTCCTTAGTGCACATCTGCGCGTTAGGGGAATAAAACCACATTAAAGGTGTCCTTCAGGGCTCTGCATTGATTTCCCTCCGATGGACGTTCCGGGTATTGCAATAAAGATCTTCCTCCCTTGTTTACCACACTGATTATAACTCAAGTGGGATTAGGGATCGGGTCGAGGTCTGCGCTTACTCGGAAAGTTACCATCCACCAATGGTCCGAGCTCTAAGATCGTAAACTAAGATCTCCTCAGAACTACATCTGGCTTGATTCCCATCCTCATGGGATATGTAGGAATGCCCAGACCTCCTGTATATGGGACCAACTTGAGTTCAGCTAATTTGTCTCGTCTGTCTCGCCTTTGGGACCTTGACTACAGGACTGTGTGGCGTGGTGTGGGACTACGTCTTCATTCACGCCAGGTTTGCAGTAATCGCACCACGCACACCCCATCCTAAGAATTATCCTTCCTATTCCCTGTCCCACTAGACATTAAATGGCGCCCTCAAGAACTACATGTGGCTTCATTCCCATCTTTATGGGATATGTAGGATCACCCGAATGGCTAGACTTTGGGTCCAACCCCACTTCTTAGAGATCTCCCGATCTCCCAGTCACCTAGGTCCCTTATCCTGTCCCTATCCAAGAGGGGGATATATAGGTATGTTACAGGGTTTTTGGCACAATGAACCCTTTTCTCAGGAATTTACCATCCCTTGGCCTCCCTCAAGTTGAGTCCTTCAACCCGTTTCTGTGATTGTCCCATGTGTTAAGAGTACTCTGGTCCAAGACCAAGAGGGTCAGATTCAAATTAGGAAAGTTCCCTTTCACATTTCAAGCTTTGTGTTCCCCCTTAATTCGGGATTTCATCACCTTTCAAACCCGGAGGGACCCCCAAGAATGGCCTGGATACCACGCCGAAGGGCTCTCCTACCATTACGGGCCAATGCCCCTGAGGGTTTTGGACAACAAATTGATACAAATCCTGCATGGTGAACATGGTCAGTGGTCGATGCTCTTTTGTTTTCCCCCATATCAGGCTAACAGGACAGGATGCTGTGTTGCGAACATGGTCAGCAGTAATCCTCCATCGTCACGCCTGCCCCTTCAGGCCTTGAATGTTGGTTGCATGATTCACACTATGTTCCACCCCATCATGTCCAGGTGGAATCTCAACACTCTTAGTGCTATCCCTCAGTGCACATTTGCACGTTAGGGGGATAAAGCTGAAAATACGGCATCCTTTGGGACTCCCATGGTCAGAGATCAAAGACCATAAACTAAGATCTTCATCATGAACTACGTATGGCATGATTCCCATCCTTATGGGATACGTAGGACCACCCGGACGTCTCGTCTTCGGGTCCATCTCACTGGGAGCTAGTCTCTCGCCCCATTTACCTTCTTACTCCTATTTGGGCCCCTTGGCCCGAGGTTCCTATCCCGGAATTGCATATGGAGTGATGTGGGATTATGTCCCCATCCACGTCGGTTATGTTGCCGGACATCATACCCATTACCCTCCTAGCACAGTCTCTGCTACGTCTGTGTTGCATGACGTTAAAATGCTTGCTTGGTCCTATCACACGACCCTAAACTATGACATTACCATCCTGGACACACGATGAAAAAAGGCACTGCATTGTGGTGGCCTCATCATAGAGGGCATCGCATTGGGTATGGGACACGTGCCATACCGTTTGTCAATGCCCACTACGGCTTGATTCTTGTGGTGACACTAGGTCTTGCTACCCTTGACCTATCACTTCACAAAAAGAAACCACTCACCTTAATGGACAAACAAGATCTATAAAATACCACACCTCTTGGTGCAAGGGCTAGACTCGCACACCCCCACTCATCCTTTGCACTGGTGCCCTACTGCGCTGTGCCACCCTTAAGAAATACATGTAGCTTGATCCCCATCTCCATGGGGTACGTAGGAACGCCTGTGTACTTTGCCTCAGGCCTGACTCACCTCTCATTCTCGGTCTTCTGACCTAAAACCTTTCCCAGGGGGGTTGTGCGGTGTGGTATGTGATTATGTCCTCATCCACACCGGGTTGTTCACTGTGTCGTACATATCTCTAGTTTCCATCCACTTCAGGTTTTTGTAATTACCCACCGCGTGCCTCCTGTTTTTCCTTCCATCCACGATCTGAATTCTACAACCCTAAACTAAGATCTCCCTATGGGAAGGGATTTGAATCCCTCTATCTAATTCCTCTCATTTTGTTTTCAGATGCATTCTGACAAAACGCCCGAACGATGGAATTTTCATGGGGATATCCCCTTGTTCCATGACCAAGCTTCGTGAGCTTTAAATTTGGATCCTAATCCACTTACATGTCCAAAAGGACCCTCGTACAACATGGATGCTAGGCTTAAGGGCTCTCAATGGATGTAGGGCCTAAGGGATCTCCTATCGTTTCGGGACAACATCCCTAAGGATCTCCGACATCATTTGTGACATTGTCCCGTGTTTCGAACATGGTCAACAGTTGACCCACATTTTTCTGTCTCCATTCCAGGCTAACACGATATTGATGCTGCGTTTCCGCCACGGTCAACAGTTATCCTCCATCGTCACGCTGCCATCACTGGGATCCAAATGTTGATTGTTGGGATTCACACATTTCCACTACCTCATGTTCAATTGGAATTCCAACATACTCAGCTCTATCTCTTCACGCGTCTAGATTCTCCACATGGATGTGTTAGCATCATTGGGCTGGTATTCACCGAGCGTCCCTTCGCCCTATGATTCCCCTTCTTGGGTCAAGAATGTTCTCCATTACTTCTTGTATCCCACATCGAGCATGACTCACATGTGATTAGTAGTTTTGGTGGTATATGTACCGGCACAACCAGGCTTCTCTTCGTCCTACATGACTTTAAAATATGCCCCTAGAACTATGTGTGGCTTGATTCTCATCCTCATGGGATACGTAGGGACACCCTGGAATTTTGCCTAGGGTCCGGCCTCCAGGAGTTATAAAACATGTTCTTCCGCTTTCCAGCTCCCAGGATGGACCCCTCATAGGGAACCGTACTACTATAACTCTACCCTGAACAAGTTCAGGATTCCCCAAGATGACATTGGGAAGCGACATACCCCCTCACCAGAGAGGACCTATCTGAAAAAATGAATGATCCATAATCCAACAGATGTACCCATATGGCGTACTCCCACCATGGTGGTGTAATTTCATGAGTGTTGGATTCTGTTCGAACAAACCATCACTCCACATTCCACACTTCACGTTCCCCTTATTCGGACTCTCGTTCTCTATCATGACTGGAGGAACCCCCTAACAGTATGGTTGCTCCACCTATGGTTCGCCTACTGTCCTGGGCCAACGTTCCGGAAGACTGATCATGTTTTGAGGGACCCCCTAATAGTATGGATGATCGACCTATGGTCCAACTGCTATCCTGGGCCAACGTCTCGGAAGAATGACCGATGATATTTGAGTTAGGCCCCGTGTTGCGAACATGGTCAGTGGTCAGCCCTCATTTTTTGTCCCCATATCAGGCTAATGCAATATGGATGATGTGTTTCCACCACGATCAACTGCTATCCTCCATTGTCAAACCACCCCATAGTGTTCCGAATCCTGGGTATTGTGATTGACACTTCCCATTATCATCCATTCAGACCAATTTCAGTGCCCCTGGCGTTGCACCATTCGTGCAGAAGAGAACGCCAGAAAAATGGTAATTCGGCTATTCTGAGAACTTCCTTCTCCAGTAAGGTCTCTCCAATTTCCAGGAAGTCTAGACTGGTTGTCCAAACCCTAGATTCCTGAAGCTTGGTTTACACTCATATGTTTGTATGGGGAGATGAGGAGACTATATCTTGTTTCTCACATTGGGCCTGACCAATGCGAGCTTAGGGAATTGTCACTAGACGTTCCGAAAACATTATAAGGATGCAATGAACCAGTGCCAACAACAGAACTTGTGCATTTTACGACATTCAAAGAATCAAATCATGAATGTATGATTAAGGGTTTCAAATCATTACAGTAACTGGGGGTCAACTCCCCCCATGGACGGATTGACCCTGTCAAAAGAGCGTGGAAGCTTCACCACCCTTCGACTCGTGGTGTCCAGGAATTGCTGCCACTAACACAGCTCCCGCTCCTCCTCAGCAGCGACGGGGTGCAGTTCATCAGCCTCAGCTTGGGCCCACTCCACACTAGCCAGAATGATGACCATATCTTCGGAGGAATGCCTCATACGCTCTTCTACCTTAGCCAGCTGAGCCTTCAATCGCAAGATTAGCTCAGATTATGCATTGAGATAGGCTGAGTGGTCATCCGCCCGGATATGTAGGTGTTGGACTTAGTTTTCATCCTCATAAAGCTTCTTGATGTTCGATTCCTTCTTCCACTTCCAGCCAAAGCTGACCCCGCGATCATACTTCCGGATCTTCTCTGCCATGAGATTTCAGATGATTGTATGAGGCCATCGGGCATCCACTCTGCCAACACATAGTTTGCGCAATCGCGAGTAGAGTCTGTCCATATAATTCAACCACATCGCTTGGGGGTGTCATGGATAAATCCAGTGATCAGCTTCCACGATCAGCGGCGGACTATTTTGCTGTCCTCTTCATCGGAGGCCATTTTCTCCCAGTCCGCACGATTGGATGGCTCATATGAGGGATATGCCTGCAAGAAATCTTCTACAGGATCCGCATCTGGCATTAAATCCGGCACGACATCTGGTACCGGAGCGGGCGTGACGGTACTTGGGTCAACCGGTCAATCTTCATCGTTGGTCCCCACCTCAATAACCTCTGGCACGACCCTGCTGGTGGTCCCGCCAATGATAGGGAGTGCTGCAGCCCGGGTAGGTGGGGAAACTATTTCCACGATCACCGGCATGCCACTAGGATGGATCCCACCAGACATCTCGACCGTCCTTGCCGAAACATCCCATGGAATTCATAGAACTGTACGTGACAGGGAAAGGCATAGACGTTAGATGGCACGATCTACACATGACAAGCAATGAATTCGGTGGAGAAGTCTTACGAAGACCAAACTCATGGCGCTGCTCCTGAGTTGATACTGACAAGACCCCGAGGCGTGGCCCTCCGTATATTGTTGGAAGGTCTGGAGATTCTGGAGGAGCCACCTCGGGTGCCCTTGCCCCGCCAAACACAGAACTGGACGCGGCCACAGGCGCAGGTTCCGAAGGTCCCGCATCATCACCCGCCAAGGGGTGACATCGAGTTCTGCATACAAGTTCCTCCTACACGGTTCAGATGTTCGTAAGAGGTCCATAATGGCCTGAGAGCAGACCCTGAGGAAAGAAAATTGGAAGACTACAACGAGAGCCTCCGCGAAATCGTCGAGATCCGAGTCCAGATCTCCGACTTCGCCTTCCTCCAATGGGATCCCTCCGCCGACCTCATCTTCCCCAAAGTATTCATCTGATTCTTCCAGATGTGGGAAATGATCACTCAGTTCGGTGGCCGACAGCTGCAGGGGAACCGTCTGATCTAGCAGTACCCTGACCCGGTCTCTCATTGGACGCAGGACACCACTAGAATGGACAAAATCCTTTACCTCATCCAGTAACTGCTCCGCCTCCGCCGGAGACACTGTGAAACCGGTCCGGACATGGGCTCTACCCGGTATGACCATCCCGAGATGGTTCAGGTGTTCCCACATCTCAGGTGGTCTGAGGTGTTGTCGGTTGATGTCCCAAATGTCCCAGGCATCCGAGAACACAGCATCCTATGGCATGTCGATATGGCGCAACCGTTTCTCCAGAGCCTGAGTGGATATCCTGCGAAATCCCCTCGGTGGCCACCCCTCCAGATGGATCTGTTCTTCCGGGACCACCAGATCCACCACTGTTGTTGGATCCGTTGCTACTGCCTCATCCTCAGCTAGTGCAGGACTTGACACCCTGATAGCCCCGCCACCGCGAGAGGCCATTGCTGCCCTCCGACCCCGACCTCAGGATAGGGGAGGCCCACCGTCACCGTCACCGGCACGAATGGTTGGTTGCCTCAGCATTTCCCCCAGATAAGATGCCTCCTAGCTGATGACATACTCCATCACCAGTCCGAAGGCGGAAGTGGATGGAGGAAATGCATTTCGCATTTTTTCCATCTTCCCGTGGAAACATGAGCCATATTTTCCCCATCACATATGGGTTCTCCTCATGGAACACCTCCTAGTAGACCTGCAGGGTCAGCCGCTGCAGGCACCAGAACTGCCTCGCGAACCGGTGCAGGGTGTATGACTCGCAGAGCGGCTCACGGTCCACCCGTTCCACCAAAACTCCACCTCGAAATGTGAGGAGATAAGCTCGATGCTCTTCTATTCCCTGAACGTCATCGGTGAGTACCCCCATCGACAATGGAAACAGGAGGAAGTTAAACTCGTCGACCTTCCACACCCATTACAGCACCATCGGTATGGTTAGATTGACTGGGAAGCTCTCGGCAACATTCAAAATGGAGAGGCGGAAATTTGACCTCGGTGGGGAGATGGGTTTTGGATATTCGTAAACCCCCCTAACGTGCACCGTGATCCACCCATATAGAAGGTAGAAGGACCCACGTATCCTCGGCGGCTTCTTGCCCTCGCAAACATGCCGCAACATCCAGTACAATATAGAAAGAATTGGAATCCCCATATTGACCCGCTATCCTGTGGCCAGCCTGGATGCCATGATGAATGAGCTGGGACACATCCCCATGTTGGTATCCCTCACCGGTAGGATCCAACCGCAGATAAGGGTCGCGATAAACGCCGCCGACCTGACTATCGGCTGCTACTCAGTGCTGACACTGAAACTCAGGTTTTCCATTGGATGTCATCCAAGAGCCGCCAATACGAGTTCTTCTTTCCCCGTTGAGCCCCCTCCGGACAAGTTCGAGGCCTCTGAGGGAATTCTCATTCCTCCGGGATGTTCGTGAACTACTTGAACCACTTCTTAATGTGGACATCTCTCACCGCTTCCTTGTCCTCTCCGGGGACCAGTCTCATCATTGCCAGCGCCAGCCGCAACATCTGCTCCGGATTCTCCCACACACTCATGATGGGGAGGAACTCATCATAAATGTCCCCCAAGATCAGGACCCCCGAGATCTGATGGATATCCCACAGACAGATTCTAACCTCCCCATGGTGTAGGAGAAAAGTGTTGGTCCTAGACGACCATCTTCTTAACAATGCCGACATTAGTAGTTTTGGTTGATATATGTGGAATTGGGAGGCCCATGCTGCCTCACACAAACCCACTCTCCTCAGATCGTCCCCAAACTCCTCGCATGACGCACCTACCTAATAGGCCCATGCCCAATCATTGGTAAAGTTTCAGCCCTGGCGCTGGTTCCAATCATCGGACCACCCCTTCTTTGAATCCCCCAAAGCTACCTTCAATATGCTGTGGTACATTAGAGGGGACGCCTCCGGTTTCAATGGATTCCCATCGATGTCGTTCATGTGGTTTTATAGGCAGCTGGCAGTGACAGGCGTGATGTCCTCCTGCGCCTGACCATTAGCTGCCCTGAACCATTGACGCTGGCATGGCGTGCTCCTGAACCATCAAACTGGTTCGTCCCTACTCGCCTCAGGAATGAAGACGACATCCATCAGCATGAATCCATACAAGGGTAGCTTCTTGCACAGTGGATAGTTCTTTTGGAACTCTGACAAGAGTTCCGTCAAATAAGTATGGTCCGAGTGGCTTCGGACTAGCTCCCCCAGGCCCAGATATTTGGCCATCTCATCCCTCCCGGCGGCGTCTGCGAGCACCCCCAGCACAGCTTCTTTATGGGCCATTACGGTTTCATAACTCAAAATAATTTCAGATTGGGTTGCGAAGATCATTGGCGGAGCTTTCTCGTGAAGCTCGTTCGCAGAGCCAAGACACGGGACCGGGCCTCAGCTTGCAAGCAGACGTTCACTTGGCACAGTTGCGGAGTCGAAGACTCACGGTTCGCCGCGAAGCTCGATTCACGGTGAGCAGACGTGGAGTACGCAGAGCTTCACGAATCGAGAGCGCAAAAGTACAAAAGCATGGAAGAAGGAAAAATACAAGAGAGGTCAGTCCCCTATTTATAGGCAGTGACCCCGAAGCTTTGTGGAGCGTCCAGCCCGCATGGAGCTTCGCGGTGCGTCCAGCCCTCATGGAGCTTTGTGGCCACTGTCTGCCTCGCGCACCCTCTTCGTGAGTCAGCACCGCAAAATTCCGATAAATTTTTTCAATTTCCCCCAGACATCAACCCTTGATCCCTCCGCAGCTCCAAGTCTGAGGAGGGAATTTTTTGGCGGCAAAATATTCTACGGAAGGAGAGATGAAAAAGAGGCCCCGCACCCTGCCTCGCGACGCCCCGACTTGGTGCCCCCCCAAGAAACGCGACCACCACGAAGCACCGGAGGCGATAATGCTTAGCGAACGCCTTGACGTTCGCGAACCCACCGCGAGGTAGAAGAGGCAGTAATTCTCTGCGAACACCCTGGCGTTCGCAATCCTGCCGCAAATTAGAAGAGGAGGTACCCCTCAGGGACCTCGATTGTCGTTCGCGTCCTGCCGCGATGCAACAAAAACCCCCTCCGTGCCACGTGAGCTCTGCTTCGCGGCACCCCTTGCCTATAAATACCAATCTCCCCTGAGGTCTTCGGATGGACAATCCAACCTTTTAGCTTCCCAACTCCCAAATCGCAATGCACTCTTCGTTCTGGGAATCATGAGCTCTACGAGGTATTTTTGCTTCATGAGAGGCCTCCGTCTTGTATCGTTTTCAGCCCCTCTTCCGAGAGGGATGCCCTTCACGAATCCTATGGGCATTCACAATGGAATAGGATCCCCAAGGGGACTCGGGCAGTCATAGAGCATTTAGGCTTCACAAAACACCCACCCTGTACACGTGATCCACATGCCAAGGCAAGGTCACTTTACTTCGCGACGTACACTGCTTCACAACACCTTGCTTTGTGAGGCACCACTGCTTCGTGAGGCAGTGCTCCGCGAACACCATACCACTTCGCGAGACACCTCCCACTCGCACCTCTGCCCCATTATAAGGCTAAGGTACTCCACTTCGCGAAGCACACCCCTTCACAAGTTCCCTCCATTACGCAATGCAACCGAGCTCCTCAAGGCGCCTGCCTACTGAACCCTATACTTGGCAATTCCTCATCCCTTGCGACCCTCCAGGTTTGCGTGATGTGATTTCAATGTCCCCTGGACGACACCACCCATAGCGTTGCTTTTCCTAATGCTTCTTCGCATAGGCACAGTAATGGCTATTGCTTCTTCTCATAGCCACACTAATGTGGACCCCTCGATGGTTCATTCTACGACACCTCTTCTACATAGAATTTCTGGTACCTTCCCTCCCACAAGGAGCAGAGGGTACCAGTAAATATAATTCCTAGGGGTGCAGAGCAGACCCACCTCATTCGAGCTGCGGGACGTTAAACTGCAAAGCACCTTGTCCTCAACACATGACGTTAAAGTATGATCCGGACCCACGCCTCGCACACAGGGTCCCCCCATCTTGGACATTCTTTACGCCCTACAGTCCCCATAGGAGATTATATCCTCCTTCTAGGAGTGGCGTTTGTCCGCGAGGAAGGGCAACCACCTTGGAGTAAGCCCCCTATCCTCGTCGGAAGGTAGCCCCCATGCACCTTTGTACTTCCTCACCGCCAGGGCCAGCGGAGGGAACGATAGGGAACAAGGTACCACCTTTCTTTGGTCCCAAATCCCTCTCCCTGTATGCTTTGTCGCACTTCGGGACTCCATCCCAGAGTAAGTCCCGACACCATAGGCCGCTCAACGCCTAAGCCCCTCTTAGTTTCTCACGGACGCACACTTTGTGACGTGATCGTCAGGTCTCTACTGCCTCTTGTTTCTCACACCGAGCACGATTCACGTGGGCTTAGAGTAAGCATTGACCATGAAAATACCCTCGTCCAGCATGACATTAAATTGTTTTCCCCCTTCCAGCATGACATTAAACTTTATACTATCCTACATGACTTTAAACTTTACATCCATTTGAACTATGAGATCTTTGATCCATGCCAAGGCATGGTAAGTAGGAAGCCTCCACAAGGTTGAAGCCCACCGCCTATCTTTTCTTCATGTCAGGTTCCACCCTCGTCCCTCATGATGTTAAACTGCATTACATTCTAGAGGTAAGCTATTATGACTATCATGAACAATGAGGTCTTTGATCCATGCCAAGGCATGGTACGTATGAAGCCTCACGAGGTTCAAGCCCACCACCCATTGGTCGTCCCAATCTCCTTCACGTCAGTTCAACAAACTTCACCATGGGCCACCTCCGAGCATAAACCCCAAATTCCCCATCTTTCATGACATTAAACTACACACCCGAACTACGAGGACTTTGATCCATGTCAAGGAATGGTACGTAGGAAGCCTCCCTGAGGTTCAAGCCCAACAATAATTGGCCCCGACTGTCTCTGTGTCAGTGTGAGAAGCCCCCCTTTTCACCTAAACTATGTGTTCTTTGATCCATGTCAAGGCATGGTACGTAGGAAGCCTTCCTGAGGTTCAAGACCACCATCCACCTGAACCAAGGACCTTATTCACGTGGGTTCTCTAACACGCCCCCCGTCCCGCGTGAAGTTAAACTGCATCCTAATCCAATAGTAAGCCGTTGTGACCCTAACATCCATTTTCTCCGACACCCCTTCGTGTCAGTTCAACAGCCCCTTTCCCGAACTACATGGACTTTGATCCATGTCAAGGCATGGTACATAGGAAGCCTTACGAGGTCCAAGCCCACCACCCATTGGACCAAGGTCATTCTTTGCGTCGGTTCTTCGGAGTCTAAACTAAACTATGTGGACTTTGATCCATGTTAAGGCATGGTATGTAGGAAGCCTCATGAGGTTCAATCCCACCAAATAGTCATTTAGACCTCATTCACGTCGGTTCACCCACCACCTTGGGCATCCTAGATTGTAAGCCCCACACATCCATTCTGAACTACATGGACTTTGATCCTTGTCAAGGCATGGTACTTCAAAATCCTCCCTAAAGTTAAATCTCGCCACTCATTGGTCACTCTGACCCCCTTCACGTTGGTTCTCACCAACCAAAATACGCAGACTTTGATTCCCTGCCATGGGGATATAGAGGATCTCTCTTTGAGACTCAAGCCCAACTTCACCATCACCCTTGTGATGGTCCCATTCTATTCCCTCTTCACTTCATTCATCCATCCATCATCCATCCCGATTCTTACCCAAGCCACCACATCCTGGTGGGATCATTTCATCCACCCTCCTTGCTGCTCCTAGCAGTACATGGGCCACTATCCACGCGTAAGCCCCAGTATGTCTCCATGTATATGTACTCTAGGTACACCCCGATTCATTACCCCATTGAACTACATGTGTTTTGATCCCTGTCCTCTATATAGGGTATGTAGGAAACCTCCATGAGGTTCAATACCGGCCAATGGTAAACCATGGTGCCCCCCATCCGGGGGTGCACTCTCCCTGATCCGCCCTCAGTGGTGTTCAGATCAGCCATTACTGTGTGACATGTCCCCTCCATGGGGCACACCACCTCAGATTCGTCCTTAGTTGGCGTTCTGATCCATCCACTCGGTAAACCTTCTAGGTGTTCCCTCATAGGGATGTACCAATCTGATCTGTCTCTATGGGAAGTTCTGATCACCCTCATTTCATCTCCGTAAGACGTTAAACTCGTGTCCTACCTCGTGATAAAAATAAGATGCCTGAGGAAAACCTCGGATGACACGCCTTTGGCGTAACCGTCTCTGCAAGATGTTAAACTCGCGGAATACCCTGTGTTAAACATGGGAAGCTAAGAAAAACCTCAGATACATGCCTATGGCATGTGATTCCCGTATTCGACATGGGATGCCTCGGGTTATGCACCCTTGAGATTCCCTCTTATGAGGAAGAATACAGGTTCCCCAATGTCCACACACCCAGAGATGCCCTGACATGCCTGATGATGTCATCTACTCTGAAATAAATTTTTCTACCATGCCAAGACCCCATGGAATGTCCTGACATAAGTAGTGTAATTAACCGGAATCCATGAAGATATGGCACCGGGAACGAGATTCACGAACCATGTGTTAAATCTATAAGGGAGACCTGGACTAGGTGACGAGTTCTGAGGAGGAATCCACAGAAGGAAGAACCCACCTCCCATCATCCGGTTTCGATCAAGGAGCAGATGTCCCTGAATAAGGACCGGATGCCGCCCACCTTTGGAAAGCGGGAATGCAGGGTAAAAAAAATGCGTGCTCCACAGACGAATGCGCGCGCCCCTACGAAATTGTCAGAAACAGATATAAAAAGGTAATGAACATGAATAAACATATCAATGAAAATTTTATAGAACATGGAATTGTGAGATCATGGGATCGTTGGAATGTAGAATCAATATACAACAAGTCATACACACAAGTCAAGGCCAATTTTTAATACTACATCACATGGTGTACAAAGTCCCATAGTATATTAGGTTTAATCCATAATACCATAAAAGAAGTATCATGAGTCTAAACATTACCCAACACATTTGATTTCTACCAGCGTGCACCCATCATAAAATGTTTATGCACATGTGTGCCACATGAATAATATAACCTTAATAATAAACATAAGTATTCCCATTCAAAGGAATGTGTATTGTAATCATGTCCTAAGAAATTGCTAATGGGTGTATCATAACAGTGTACATGAAATAATATATTTAACTCTTAAATATGATTTCATAATGAAAAAAGGAATATATCTTGAAATATTTATATCCAACTAATGTGAAAACATGCAAAAAGAGTGTATGAATCTTTATAAATGAGACAATTTAGTGTGGTTAAAAGAAAATTTCAAAGATTCATTAACGTGATAAAATACCTAATATTATTTTTATGAACATGAAATAAGATAGTTTCTTCAAGATATAATTATTTATTTTCTAAAATTAATGGTTTCTTAAAATAGATCATTGAATGTTAATAATAATGGGTAAAAAATAAAGAATTTCCCCTTAATCAGGCTTGCATACAGAAAGGAATTTAAAATGGAACATTTAAAAAAATGTATTTACCCATCAAATAATAATAAATTGATTTGGATAAATAATTTTGTAACATATAAACATAATTTAGAAGATTCACAGAAGAATAATGAATAAATAAATTGGTGTAAAAGGATAGAAAGTGTAACCCAAATTAAAAATGGAGATATGGAGAGATCCATTACCTTATGTCCGAATGTGTTCGGAACGTGGAATTAATTTCATGGATAATAAAATTAGATCCATTAATTAACTAATTTATAACTTCTTTAAAATGTATTTTATTTTTTATAATATTATCATGTTCATTTATGGTCATTTCAATGAGTTATATTGTATAATTTGGTTTTTCTAGAAGCATTCATTTTATGGTTTTATGGTTGGTACCCATGAGAATAAGTATACGAGTTCTTTTCAAATTGAAGAAAAACATCAGAATTTTAATAAAATGGTATGAATACACATTAAACTTTTTTATGTGACCACATAAAATATTTTGTTTTTAGATATGATAATGGTTTATTAGATAAAGATATTTGAAAATGTATAATTGTTTGGCCATTTTTATCACAATCACAAACTCGTATCATTTTATATAATATTAGGTCTATTTATTGGTTCCAAAATATTGAAAAATTAATAATATGTATATTGAAATTTTATTTAACCATAATAATGGTATTATGAATAGTATTGAAGGAAATATCAGAAAAAGAAAACCCATCATCCATAAAGGCAGTGAATTGACAAACCACAAACAATGTTTTAAATTTTTGAATAAAAGGAATAGAGAAGTGATATGATGATATAATTCCATTTAAAAAATAATAATATTCTAGTATACGTATTATTTTAGAGTTATAATGTCATATTCTATAGGGGAGGTGAGGAGAGGATAAAAAAAGAAAAGATATCAAAATAGAAAGAAAGGAGAATTTACTAATTGAATATCACCCCCTCGAGAAAATACATAAGGCATTTAAAATTTGTCTTATAGAGAGAAAAAAATAATTGGATTTTGGGAAAAGTCTTGGTGAGGTAATTGGGTATAACTTAGAAAAGATACATGGATTATAATGTTTGAGGCTAAGAGGTGTTGAGTGGTGTTATTAATAAGTGTGGAGAATGGTGTTTTTTGATTATTTTAATCACTGGTTTATTATATTGGATGAATACTATCAATATTATTGATTATTATAACTAAATACATTAAATAATGATGGGTGGATTGATATAATTCTTCCCAAATCATCCACACATCAACCATGACTCATAAATTCATGTATTTACCTTTTATCATAAATTACCGTATTTCACTATTCCAAAAAAATTCAACTATTTTGAAAAACACCCTAAAGTCACCAGAACCATTTTATTAAATATATATTTAAAAAGAAGAATTAATCATTTTAAAATTGTTTTATAAATATTAGAAATTTAATTTCTAATTAAAATGATCATTTATTCAAAAAATAATTATTTTAATATTTTACCTAATTATATCTCTCATTGAAAAATTAATTAATGTCAAATAAAATTATCTTTTATTTATAATACAAAAAATATTAACATATGAATCTATTTTATGAATTTTTTTAAATCATTATATTAATTATAAAATTATAAACAAACATTTACTTTTTATAAAAATTATGACACAGAATTTCTCATTCCTGAAACATTTATTTACTTCTTCCGTGATATTGATATATCATATGTTCATTAATAAGTTGATTAAATTTTATTTATACTTTCATAGGTGAGTTTACTATTTTATAACAAATATTACTATTTCAAATGGTCACATTACTATTGTAATGGTCATGTTACTACTTCAATAGTCGGATTTCTAATGGTCATAAGGGTTTACTACTTCCTATAAATACTTCATATTACATTCATTATTCATATGTATTTTATTCAAAGGTCATATATACATTCATCATTAAAATCAATATATTATTAACAGTATTTTTTAGACCTTTGTTTGTGAGAATCTTCATTCTGGTAGATCGAGAGAATCCAAATTTTCAAATTATTTATATATTATTTTATATTTATTATCCCACAATAATATATTCCATTCTAATTAGATTTATTTTTGACTAATTTATAATTATTAATACATGAGGATAATATTTTTATTGGTTTCTCTTTGTGATATTTGTGATTTATACTATATGATGTAATTATAAGAATGGAATTTCCATTGATAAAATTATGGGTCATTATATTATTTCCAACCTATGAAATCTATCCCCCAAAATGTAATTCTAAAAAATATGTAGAAAATATTTGAGGGTAATTTTCCTTTATTACTTCATATGATTCTCATGTTTGACCTTCATAATTACGGTTCCACTATATTACATTGACCAGGTGACCAGTCTTATTGTGTAGAACATTTTTCTCTATGGTCAAAGATCTTTAGTTACTACTCCACACATGAGAGATCAATTTAAATATGTATAACATATTATGTTTTACATGTTGGAGATTTAGTATGTAAATTCTCAAGAGGGATATGTGGAATACATCATGCACTTGATACATGGTTGGTTGAATTGCTCGTTGATAAGCCAAAACTCTGATAAAATAAAAAACCTCAAAGGGGACGATGTACTTAGGACATAGATTTCCTTTCATATAAAGTCACATGACCTTATAACATGGAGATATGTATCGGAATACTATATCTCTATCCTCAAACTCTAAGTACCATCGACGATTATCTACATACCTCTTTTATCATCTTTGCGCTACCTTGATGTATTGCTGAATGTTTTTCTGCCTTTCTGACATTTCTTTTACTATTTCTAGTCCCACTAGCTTATGATCATCGAATTCATACCAAAATTTTGGTGGTATACATCTTTTCCCATAAAATGATTCATATCGTTCCATTTGGACGATTTAGAGGAAACTATTGTTGTAAGAGAACTTGACTAGTGGTAGATGTTTTTCACATCCTCCTTTATAGTATATAGAACATGCTCTCAACATTTCATATAGTGTCCTAATAGCACACTCATATTGGACATTTTTTTAGGATGATAATCATTACTAAAATCCACCTTAGTACTTAGAAAATGTAAGATAAATATCTAGAATATGGGTATAAATCATAGATCCTGATCAGATTTAGTCAATAGTGGTGGTCCATACAACCTTGCCACTTCTTTGATGTATATTCATTCAATTTGATCAAGTGAGAGGTCCCCTCAAATTGCAATTAAGGGATATGTGTTTCTCTTACATTCTACAATGACCCATAAAATATTATTTAACTTATATATATTTGGAATTCCAGTGAAAAAATTCCATGGTGGTGACTTCCCATTTCCATGTGGGAATGGGTAGTGGATGCATCATCTAATTAAATTTTTTCTTTTTATCCTTCACTTTATGAATTTCCATGAAATTCGAAATTTATTTAGATATCTACTTCTAAATATAGTTCCAAAAATAGCGACCTCAGAGATCTTGATAGATCATTCTTCTCCCTCGATGAATCAATAAAGTTGAGCTATGTGTTTCATTGAGAATATGTTTATCTATATCGAGATTTGATTGTACACATAGTTGTGACAAACATCATACAACTCCCCCATAATTTTTTAACATGGAGGATGTCTCGTTTTTAATGCTACCCCATTTTTCTGACTTTCTACATAATTTCTTTGAGAATACATTCTTTTCTTCAAAAGGGATGGTTAGGAAATCATTTTAGAAAGAATTGATGATATTACTTAATTAATTATTCCCATGTTCATCCTTTTAAAATCACTGAAAATTGGATCCTTCTCAATGCTCAACATTGATAACGTCAGAGGATCCATTCTACTTAGAGAATATGGCATTTTATTTTCCTTACCAAGATGGTAGTGTATTGAGAAGTCATAATCCATGATGAGATATTACCATATTCACTAGCACTTATTAAGATCCTTATTTGTGAATATATATTTTATGTTCTTATGATCGGTATATATCTCACACTTCTCCCCATAGAGATATTTTTGCTAGTTTTTCAATGTGAAGATAATAATTTCCAACCCCAAATTGTGTGTGGGATAGTTTCTCTCATGAAAATTAAACATCCTTATAGAGTAGGATTTCAATATTTCAATTTTCATCAGAACAAAACATTATCCATTGTTTTAATATCACTATATATCATAAAGAGTTACCCACTAGTTGATAGTATATATATGGATGAAGTGATAAGCTTATATTTCAGGTATTTAGATAAGTCTTCACATTCACTAGTCGAGAAAATAATTACCCCCAACCAAGTCATCTTTGGTTAGTGGGTTTTAAAATCAGGATAATTTCTTTTAAAAGCATTGGTAATTCCAAGATAGTCCAAGGAAACTATGGATATCCATTAAAAAAGTTGTAATGGGCCACTCTTCAATTGAAATTGTCATGGAAGGTTTGAAATATATTTATTTGGTGATGGTAACATGACCCAGGAATTATACTTCCTTTATTTAGAACTCACATTTACTTTAATTTTTATATAGTGTCTCCCACTTCAGAGCATTTAGAATAGCATTGAAATACACCTCAGGTTTGTCCTTTACCTGGGAAAATATTATAACATCATCAACAAAGACTGAAATATATTTATTGAGGTAATATATAAAGACTATATTCACTAACTCCATGAATATTTATGGATAATTAGTGAGTTCAAAGGGTATCAATATGAACTCATAGTGTCCATACATCATTCTAAATATAGTCTTGGGAATATTATCCAACATCAATATTAATTGGTCTTATCTTAACCAAAGGTTCATCTTAGATAAACATGAGGTCTCATGTAGCTGATCGATCAAGTCATTTATACATGGTAGGGTATAATTACACATTATCAATTTTTCAGATCATGATAATCAATTCAGAAACACATTGATCCATTTTTTTCATGAATTAGAGGATTGGTGCAACCCATGGTGATGCCCATTGGTATATAAAACTGTTGTCTAGATTCTCTTATAACTACTTAATTAGTTACTCCAACTCAATAGTGGCCATTATATATAGTGTGTGTGATATGGGTAGTGATCTCGGTATGAGGACAATTGAGAACACAACCTATATATCAGGAGGAATATAATATAATTATTCAGGGAACACATCAGTGTAGTCCCTCACAGTGGTCATGTCTTTGATTGTGATCCTCTCCTTTATCTTAATCATTTGAGTTATATCTTCTTTCTCATAAAGACATAATATCCATAGTTTTGATAATGATTTTAAAAGAGATTCACCATCCTCCTTACATTAATAAAAAATTGGAAGATGCATTAGGATGTGAATTATGATCCACATTTCTGGAATGTTGATGTGGGATTTATATAAATATAGCCAGTACATACCAAATATTGTTTCAAACACCACAAAAGAAGTATGAAAATATTTTTGGGAGGTTCAGTTACAAAACAATTTTCAACGGGGGATTATATAATTTGGAGGAAAAAATTTCCCAATTGGTTGTTCTCAATGATTAATAAACCCTCATATTAGAGGTGGTGTTTGAATATATCTATAAAACATGAAATGTATGAAAGAATGTTTAGAAATAAAATAAAACATTATGATCCCAATTCTTGAATTAATAACCAACATAACTATCACCGCATAATTTTCTGGTTCCAACTGAATTATTGTGATATCATATTCCCTTTTTTGGTTCATTGGATATAATTGTTATAGATACCCTCTAAGAACAATTGGATTAAGGAATTAACTTGAATAAATTACATGTTTCTTTCTGTTGAAACGCTCCAGAATATGATGAGTTTTATCTAAAATATCATTTCTTTTTCCACATTATTGGGCTTATTTAAACCCCTTTAACAATAATTAGTTTGATTCCTCTCTCTTAAACATTTGAAGTATCTCATTCTTCTTTTTTGACTGTTCCCAAGATGCATCTTCCCACACTATCGGCATATGGGATGTGCGGTTTTCTTTCCATGATGGGATTTATCTATTTATCCTACCAAATTAAATATTATTTTCCACATTTTACCTCTGATTCCATGAGACCATAGATAATATCCAATCTCCATATAAACCATAAATGAAAAATGGGAAATCCCCTCATCTCATTTAAAGTCTCATATTCCATGCACTTTTTGTAGACTCCACATTCTTATAATAATGAAGTGATCCACATTTGTGGGTGTTCAAAAAAAGATGGAGGCATATAATGCGATTATTGTGATGTCTGCTTCACACACCCTGAAAGACTCATATTTGTTTTTCTTTGTTCAGAGTAGCTCCCTCTTCATCTTATGATATAGGTTTAGGGAGAATATTTATTAATTTATTTATAGAATACTTCCCAATCCATGGAATCAATTTACTCATTAGACTTATTGTTTTTTATCAATATCCACCAATGATCAGCTTCCCTATCAAAATAATAGACTACCAACACAGATTTATCTTCTTCTGAGCATTGGAGGATATATAATATCTTATAAATAGTGTCAATACATTGCTATTTGAAGACGAGATAAGAATACTCACAAAATATATGTTTTATTTTTCTTAGAAGGGATTTTACTGCAACTTTCTCTTTCATATGAGTAGGGAATTCTACATAATTCAAGTTGTTATTTATAACTTGAGAAAGTTGAGAGATCACTCTCATGAAGTTTTGAGCCCATGTTCCCATCAGATTTGGCATCTCACTAGGGAAATAATAACATTGGATATCACATTTTTTTTGGAATTGGTTATGGTATATCCATCCATTAACTAACAAAAATAATGTATAATTTGGGGGCATGAATACATAGTCAATAAGAATAAAATGAAACATTTAACATTGAAGGATAAACGTGTAAATGGAAATAATAACATAACTTGTGATTCCCCAACATTAAAAATAGATTATACTTGGTGATTTAATTATACCTAGGGATCACACTATAGTTTTGTATTTTTTATATAGAAAAATAAATAGACCATTCTTTGATACCAACAATAAAAACACTTTCATTTTACACACATTATTACATGATTTTAAAAATAATCATCCATAAAATACAAACCAAGGATCATAAACTCTAGTTACTTGTGATTATTAGGTGAATAATTTAAAAATGAAACCAAAATATAACATCTTATCTATAATGACAAC
Organism: Viscum album; assembly: GCA_963277665.1. Classification (NCBI taxonomy): domain Eukaryota; kingdom Viridiplantae; phylum Streptophyta; class Magnoliopsida; order Santalales; family Viscaceae; genus Viscum; species Viscum album. The sequence continues at coordinate 1,935,697,020 of OY728152.1, forward strand.
AAAACACGACTAAATCTGCTTCAATTTCATAGCATAACATGCGTAATTACAAAGAAAAAAGTGATGATCTAAAAAACTTGGTAAGGGAATAAACATGAGGAAAATGCATGAAAAATGGGTTAGAAAGAATAACATGATGATATAAAAAGAAATGTAACACGAATAAACATATGAAATAATATCATATAGATCACGTGACACTGTGATCATGGAAACAATGGAATGTTGCATCAACATACAACATGACAAACTCCTGATTCAAGGATAACTATGAAGACTACACCACATGGTAAACAAAGTCCCATAATGGATTAGGTTTACTCCATAGTAACATATATAAAGTCTCATGAAACTAAAAAATACCCAATCAATTAGAGTTTTATATGGGTTCACCCATCATAAAAATTTTATGCATATGTGTGACACATGAAGAATCAAACATAAGGAATAAACATAAGGGTTACCCATGGAACTAAATGGGTATTGTAATAAAGTAATAAGGCATAACCAATGGGTGTATCATAATGATGTCTAGGAAGGAACAAATTTAAATCATAAATGGAAATTTATAAATGAAAATTTTCACATATCATGAAAAAATGATGTCTAACCGAATTGGAATCATGTAAAAAGAGTGTTTAAGAAACAATATAAATGAAAAAAACTGTTTAGTTTAAGGAAAATACTCAATAATATTTAAAGAGGAAAAGATATAATTATTTTTATAAAACCATAAATGAAACAAGATAGTTTTTCATGATAAAATTCAAGATATTAGAAAAATAATGATTTATTAAAATAAAATATGGAGTGTTCTTGGGAATGGATAATAAATAAAGAAGTTCTACTTAACAATGCTTTTTTATCTAGATAAATTCAAAAGTGAACATTTTAAAATATGTATTTACCAATGAATGTATAACGAATTGATCTTGATACATAATTTTGTAAAATATAAATTTTATTTAGAATATGAAAAATAGAATAATGAATAATACATTAGTGTAAATAGAGATAAAGCACTACTTGATGGAAATTGAGGTACAGAGTGATACATTGGATTTTTTATGAATGAGTTCTGCACTTGAAATTAATATCCTACAAAATAAAATTAAATCAATTAATTAACTACTTAAGAGCCTATTCTAAATTTATTTTTTATTACAGTTTTATTAGGTTCATTTATGGATATTTCTGTAAAGACCCGGAAATATCAATGGATTTTTTTCTTAATTTCTTTGGAATTTTACTAGTCCGCAGTTTCTAACGGCGCCTGATTCTGAGGCCCGGTGTGCCCGATATAAATTAATGAAGTTTTGTTTGGGTACGTTCAGTAAACGTATGTGTGGGTTTCTCTATATTCTGAATCGGTTCTCGAGATTGAAATCTGAGGACACCGATGAACTCGGAGTGCCGATATTAGCTTAAGGAGACCTCTACCACAGTTGCATTTGGTCGAGAGCGGAAGTTATTTTTTTTGGGATTCTTAATAAATTAAATAAAATTTATGTGTTACATAATTTTATTTTAGGTGGTGGTTATTACCTCCAAAGGAATGTTGAAGGTGGGGCCCACACCCCACATAACCTCCCATGGGAGGATATTGTGTGGTGGGGCCCACATGAACACCGAACACCTCAACTCCCTCTAAACCCCCTTTGAATATCTTGGAATCCCCTTTGAATTAATGAGGCCACCACTCCTCATGTATTTAGGTGGAGCCTCTCCACCTCCCTCCCCTTAATTGTGCCATCACAATTAATTAATGACACAATTAATTAATTTGTGGTGTGATGAATTCTTTTGAATTCATTTGAATGCATGCCAACATTAAAATATTAGGGGGCCTATTATTTTTTTTCGGTTGGAGATTATACCTTGGGGAAGCTTTGGAGAATTGTAAGAAAGCATTCTTCCCATGAAGAACACGAAGAACATCTCCAACAACCAACATCTGCGTTAAATAAATAAACATCGTCCGCAAAGAACGTCACAAACAACGATGATTTCTCCTCAGACGCACCCCAACGTCAACTGATCGACACCATCATCAACGAATGAACATCAAATCAAGGTAGTGGGATTTGTTTTAATTAAATTATATCCACTCTCTTCGATGTTTACCTTGTTCGACGGTGGCCAATTTTTATCATTTAACACATAGGCCGCTGGCCAAACAAACACGGCCCGACGTCCCTCCGTTGGTTTATGTTGATTAATTTTGGAGGTGGAGGTGGAACGAGGCCATCGTGCTGTGCAAAGTGTAGCAGGTCTGTGGCGCCGTTGTGCCGCGGTGAAGGTGCGAAGGCGCCCGGCCGAGCCAACTGCCGTGGACAAGGGTAGCGGGAAAACTGGCCGGCTTGCTGGCAGACCGCAACGCCTTGTGGAAGAGAACAGCGACACGCAACCATGGGACGCTCGGCCAGAGAAGAACCAGACGGCCTCAGGATGGTAGGGCTGGAAGAACCGACCAGCTAAAGCTAGCTGAGCTGGGAGATCAGGATGCCCGCTGGCGCCGCACGGAGGAGACGCGGCCCGCAACCGCGGGCCGCTCAGCAGGTGAACTGGTCGGCCGCCTGTCGGCCGGGATAACGAATCGCGACATCGTGTGAGAAGAACAGTGGCCCGCTCATGCTGGACAGAACCAGCCGACTATAGATGGCTGGGTATAGGGGGGGGGGGGTGCAGCTTGGCACTGCCAGGTGAACCGAACCAACCCAAAACGCGGGCCAGGACCGCGGGTGGGCTGCGCCCCACCAGTCCGGGCCGACCCCCCAACCGGGTCGGACCCACTGGGCTGGGTCCGTGGGTGGGCCACGCTCCACCAGGTTGGGCCGACCCCAACCGGGTCAGACCCGCTGAACCGGGTCTGGCCGACCCGCCACAGCTTACTGGGCTTGACGAGCCGGGCTCGACTTCATTTAAATGTGGATATCTTCAAGACCACGTGTCCGAAAAATGCACCGTCTGTGGTACTGGGACCCTTGCGATAAGGAGATCCTTTTGCGATAATCTAAGTGACCTTTGGAAGACTTTGGAAAACATCTGGGTTCGGATTGAGCGTAAATCCAACCGGTCCCCTAGAACAGAAAAGCCAAAAACACTCATACCGGGCGTCTGATTGACGCGTCGTCTATCACGTTGGGTTTATTTGGATGTGATGGAACTTCGGGATACATTAACTCAGGACATAATGATAGTTGATGTATCATCCCCTTTTCTCGAGGATTGGACCCTCCCGGAATCAAGCGTGTTGTGTGCGGGAACCCTAGAGCTGGTTGCGACTTTGACAACTACTATACTGGAATCCTCCATGGGTTTGACGGCGACGACGACTTTATCGGAATCCTGTATGGGTTCGACAGTTCTGACTTCTGTTCCTGTAACTTGTGTGGTTCTGACAGAATAGATGGTCCTGTATCCCGTGTGGGCCCGACATCTTAGAAGAGATGACTAGCATGTATCATGTGTGGGTCCGACAGCTTAGATGAGATAGTTGGCCTGTATCCTGTGGGGGTCCGACAACTTAGCTGGTCCTGTATCATGTGTGGGTATGACAAATTTGATGATCTAGTGGGTACATCTGGTCATCTATGTCTCTCTACTATTGTGGCATAACTATGTGAGATGAGTCATCTCTTTCAACCATTATCAGCATGGTGATTGATTTTACTTCCTATGTGGATTAGGTTGTGATTGGGATCGAGAGTTGGAGCCGGGCTGAGATTGGTAACTTAGGTATATGTATGGTCATATACCTATGTGGGGTTGGTTGATACTTTGTGATTGTATCTTTCTTCTTTTGTTTATACTTAGTGGATATTGTGAGACCTTGCGGGTCTTGGGGTACCTACTAAGTATCGTTATACTCAACCCTGCACGGGATATGCCCGCACCTCGTTGTGTTTGATGTAGATGACAGACAGTGATGATGGAGGCCAAGAGCGCCACGACTGGACAGTACCCGGAGGTGGACCTTGCGATGAGTTGATACACGGAGGAGAATGACATAAGTGAGTGATGAGGTGACTATCTGTACCTACCCTTCAGGTAGTAACCCCAGAGGACGATCTAGGAGATGCTCTTTACTTTCATTTGTTGGTCCCTTTTTACTTCTACTTGTTGTTCAATTGGGGTTTTATACTGGCACATTTACTTTTCAGCACACTCTTTTGCATTCATTTTTACTTAGTTTTTACTTCCTGTTACGTACTCTATTGTGGTTGTTTACTTTTATAAAGACAATGCCTTCATAGGTTTGGGATTTATGCCTTTGGTGCTAGTCGTCAACCCCTGGTCTATGGAAGGTGGGTTTGGGGTAGTCACGACATGGGTCCTGAGGATGGGTCATGACAAATTGGTATCAGAGGAGTAAGTTCTACCACATAACATGGACTCAGATTATTTTAACGGTAATGATTTTAAGTGTTTTGGGTGCGGTTATCAGTTTAGGGAAACCGATCTTGGTGCGGTGGCCGACGTATCCATACACTAGGACTCTGACTTCTGATCTCCGACCCATTGCACGAAAATACTGATTGTCTATGTGTTCTCTTTGAAAAAGTTTTCTTTGTGATTACTTTGTGACAGCTCAGCAGGTATGCTGTTTTTAACCGTGGCGCACCTATTCCTTTTCAGTATGGCCCCACGAAGGCAGCTGGCTAGGGTTCTGAGTTACATACGAGATGGTATCCCACCGAGCAAAGAGGACTTGGTGCAGGGCCCAATCACAGCAGAGGTACCAGCAGTACCACTACTCGCTGGGCCACCGATACCACCAGCTCCAACAACAGAGAGTGCACGCCGCTAGAGTGCGTTGCACGAGTTCCAGCGCTAGAGGCCGCCTAGGTTCCAGGGAGAGACAGACCCACATGCAGTTAAGGATTAGTTGGAGGCTATCGTGAGAGTTTTCAGATTGTAAAGGACACAAGCCGACCTTATGGTGATCCTTGCCGCAAGTCTTTTGCATACAGCAGTAGGTAGATAGTGGTGCCGGATGCCCCAGGTGAATTACGAGGCATCACTACTCTGGACAGTCTTCGAGAGTCTCTTTCGCTCAGAGTTTGTTCCAGCCACCCTTCGTGTGGTGTATATTTAGGAGTTACTTTATCTGCAGCAGGGCATCATGATGGTAGCTCAGTACTCAGCGAGGTTCACCAACCTTTCACACTACTCAAGGGATATGGTACGGGACCCGTTCTCCAGGGCCCGGACCTTCGAGCAGGGATTCAGGCATGAGATCAAGGCTTCGATGATTCCCATTAGCATTTTGATGCAGGCGGGGGTACTGGAGCGAGCCCTTCTAGTGGAGAGCTTTATCACTGAGCAGTCACGAGTAGCAAGACCCACCATAGGGTGACACGTAGCAGATTCTTCTGCAGCTGGCAGAAGACAGATAACACAGAGGTCCAAGCAGACTAGACCATCTGGTGGGAGATCCCAAGATACAAGTTCGGTTATGCGGGGCACACGAGACAGAGTTAGCTATACGAGGAGTAGGTAGTTTTATGCATGTAGTGGGTAGGGCCACATGGCTCGTGACTACCCAACCTACCATGCAGATGAGTAGAAGATAGTAGAGGGACCTCCCAGGAAGAGGAAGAAGTTCAATATTGGTGGTCCGACGGGAGCAGGCGGACGTGGCAGAGGAGCTGGCCGAGCAGCAGGTGGGGGATGACATTTCAAGGGTTTACCACCACCACCAGGAGGTCCACCTCGACCACAGGGAGCTGGAGGAAAAAGGCAGGCTCAGCTCCAGGAAGTCGAGGCCTACGACAACGATGCACTTGATATTATTCGAGGAACTATTTGTGTCTACTCCACCCTTGCTGCAGTGTTTATAGACACAAGTGCGAGTCCTTATTTTATTTCCACTTCCCTCATTCGGAGCTCGGAGACTCCGATGGATCCGTTGGCTCAATCCTTATGGCTAGAGACTCCTACGTGAGTAGACAAGATGATTACACACTGGTGCCGACAATGTGAGATTACTCTAGGGGGCGAGAGCTTCGGCTGGGATCTTCCTGTAGCGACATCGAGGCCTTACGACATCATCTTGGGTATGGACTGGTTATCCACAATTCTTGCTCAAATTGACTGTATTAGGCGCAAAGTGCGGTGTATCCACACATATGAGACCAGGTTCACCTTCACCACCAAGAAGGGAGCCTTTGTAGCACATAATGGACTTACGCAGAGGAGAGGGCAACTGATCACACATCAATTGGCTAGTCTCATCCTCAGAGCGGTTTATGTGCAGAGTCTGAGTTTTCTTGTTGTGGTGGATCCGTACGTGGATGTTTTCCTTGACGACATTCCAGGACTACCTCATCATTGAGAGGTAGACTTCTACATTGACTTGTACCCGGGGACAACACCGATATCTACTCCAGCATAATGGATGGCTCCCGCCGAGCTTTGTGAGCTGTGGGTACAGTTGGAGGACTTGCAGGGGAAGGGATTTATCCGACCCAGTGTTTCACCATGGGCATCTCCAATTTTGTTTTCCAAGAAGGCAGATGGGAGCTTATGAAATTGTGTCGACAATCATCGCTTGAATCTGGTGACCATGAAGAACAAGTACCCACTCTTAGGGATTGAAGACCTCTTTGATCATCTCAATGAAGCACGATGGTTCTCAAAGATAGACCTTAGGTCAGGCTATCACCAACTCAGAGTTAGAGATGAGGATGTGTAGAAAAAGGCCTTCAAGTGTCTTTCTGGCCACTACGAGTTCTTGGCTATGCCCTTAAGTGTAACCAATGCTCTATCAGTGTTTATGAGTCTCATAAACAGGATCTTCCAGCATTACATCGATCACTTTTTCGTAGTCTTCATCGACGACATTAGGATATACTCGACTACTGAGGAGGAGAACGCCTACCATTTGCGGGTAGAACTGGATACACTTCGAGAGCACCAACTTTATGGTATTCTCTCGAAGTGCTAGTTCTGGATTCGAGAGGTTCACTTTTTGGGTCACGTCATCTCTGAGGCTGGGGTTGTAGTGGATCCAGCAAAGATCGAGGTAGTGCTTGCTTAGCTGCCACCCAGGAGTGTGACAGAGGTGAAGAGTTTCCTGGGTCTCGCTTGGTACTATCAGAGATTTGAGCCAGACTTTTCTAGAGTTACAGCACCACTTTCAGCATTGACGAAGAAGGGGAAACCCTTCATGTCGTCAGATAGATGCCAGCAGAGCTTTTAGGAGCTGAGGCATAGGTTGACCAATGTGCCCATCTTGTGGCTACCGAAGGAGGGCGTGGGGTACGTAGTTTACTGTGACGCATCAAGGACCAGACATGGGTGTGTCCTGAGGGAGGAGCGAGTAGTGATTTCATATTGTTCATAGTAGTTGAGACAACATGAGAAGAACTATGCTACCCATGACCTGGAGTTAGAAGCAGTGGTCTTCACCTTGAAGATGTGGTGACACTATCTGATGCGTGAGCATTTTACTGTCTATTCTGACCACCAGAGTCTCAAGTACATCTTCTCATAGAAGGACCTGAACCTAAGACAGTAGCGACAAACCGAGTTCCTCCAGGACTATGACTTCGATATAGTCTATACTCCTGGGAAGGGGAACATTGTATTAGACGCTCTCAGCAGAAGATCTGGCATTCAACTGCTTGGATAGGCGATAGAGCAGTTGGGCGTGCTGCTGATATCCTTTGTGGATAGAGATGGAGTTGCCTTTCTGCTGTCTCTCACAGTCACTCCTCCACTTCTTCAGTGAGTTAGAGAGGAACAACGTGGGGACATTGACTGTGAGATGTGACATGCTCAGATATCCTCAGGGCAGGCACCTGATGAATTTCATGAAGGTGGGGATCACGTCATCCTATTCAGGGGACGTACTATGGTACCAGTTGCAATAAATTAGGAGGTGTTGAGGGATTTCCACACTTCCCCTCTTGAGGTATATCTAGGTGGGGCGAAGATGTATCAAGACCTATGACGACATCATTGGTGGCTGGGAATGAAGAAAGCAATAGTAGAGTTTGTCTCGAGATGCCTCACTTTTCAGCAAGTGAAGGCGGTGAACCTGGTACCAGCAGGCATGGTACAACCCTTAGAGGTCCCAGAGTGGAAGTGGGATGAGATATCCATGGATTTCGTGATGGGACTTCAACGTATATCTAGAGGAAACTCCTCTATTTGCGTGATCATAGACTGACTCACCAAGTTGACCCACTTCCTAACGATCATAGAGCAGGGTTTGGTAGGGAGCTTGGGATGTCCCTACATGCAGGAGATTGTGCATTTACATGGATTAACTTCTTCTATAGTCTCCGACCATGACACACGCTTTACTTCCCAGCATTGGAAGGGGTTGCAGAAGGCTTTTGAGATGTGACTTTTCATGAGCACCGCCTTCCATCCTCAGATGGAAGGTCAGACTGAGAGGACTATTCAGACTCTCTAGGACATGCTCTGTGAATGTGTCCTTAACTTTGGTCACCGTTGGGAGGATCACGTACCCTTGGTGATGTTTGTGTACAACAAAATCTACTACTCCACCATCGGGATGACTCCTTACGAGGCACTGTACGACCGAACTTATAGATCCCCTCGGTGTTGGACTGACCCAGGGGAGTCCGCACATGTAGGACCAAAGATGGTTCAAGCTATGATGGAGAAGTTACAAATCATCCAGGAGCGGATGAAGACTGCACAGAGCAGACAGAATTACTATGCTGATAGGTGATGGAGACCACTGGAGTTCGAGGATGGCGACCGTGTCTTTTTATGGGTCTCGCCTCGACAAGGTCTATAGAGATTTGGCTGTGGCTGCATGTTATCTTTGCGATTCATCCGGCCATTCTAGGTCCTCTAAAGAGTAGGCGAGGTGGCTTCCCACCTGGCCCTTCCACCTTAGTTGCACCGGGTGCATGACATCTTCCACGTATCTCAGCTATGGAGGTTCTTGCACGACCTGTCCCATATAATCAACCACGAAGAGATGGACATCGATGACATGGCGACTTTGTCGGAGGTTCTAGTGGATATTGAGGATCGACAGGATTGGGTCCTGCATGGACAGTCGATTCCTCTGGTGCGCGTTCACAAGTAGCACCAGAACCTCTAGGAGAGAACATGGGAGCGGAAGGCTCAGATGCGTGCTCAATACCCCCATTTGTTTCCCTAGTGTGTGTTTTAGCTTTATGGGGACATAAATCCCTGAGGTGGGGGTAATTTAATGACCCGGTAATTTCAAAGAAATTTTTTTCTTAAATTCTTGGGAATTTTACGAGTCCGCTGTTTCTGACGGAGCCTGATTCCGAGGCCCGGTGTGTCGGAAATAAATTTATAAAGTTTTGTTCAGGTATGTTCTGTAAACATACGTGTGGGTTTTTCTATCTTTGGAAACAGTGCTCGGAATTAAAATCCAAGGACACCGATGAACTAGCTACACTGGTATTCATTTAAGGAGACCTCTACCATAGTTGCGTTTGGTCGAGAGCAGATGTTATTTTTTGGTGATTCTATATAAATTAAATAAAATTTATGTGTTAAATAATTTTATTTTAGGTGGTGGTTATTTACTCCAAAGGAAATTTGGAGGTGGTTCCCGCACCCCACATAACCTCCCATGGGAGGATATTGTGTGGTGGGGCCCACACGAACACCAAACCCCTCAACACCCTTTAACCCCCCTTTCAAACTCTTGGAAACCACTTTGAATTAATGATGCCACCACTCCTCATTTATTTTGGTGGAGCATCACCAACTCCCTCCCCTTAATTGTGCCAACAAAATTAATTAATTCCATAATTAATTAATTTTGTGGTGTGATGAATTCTTTTGAATTCATTTTAATTTCATGCCAACATTAAAATAATAGGGGGCCTATTATTTTACATGGGTTGGCGATTATACCTTGGGGAAGCTTTGGGGAATTGGAATAAAGTATTCTTTCCATGAAAAACCTGATGAACTTCTCCAACGACCTCCAACCGCGTTAAAGAAATAAACGCCGTCCGCAATGAACATCACCAACAACGACGCTTCCTCCTTAGACGCACCGTGACATCAACAAATCGACGCCATCGTTAATGAAAAAACATCGAATCAAGGTAGTGGGATTTGATTACTTTAAATTATTTCCACGCTCTTTGACGTTTACCTTGTTTGACGGTGGCCAATTGTTATCATTTAATGCGGAGGGCATGGGCCGAACAAACATGGACCGAAGTCCCTATGTTGGTTTATGTTGATTTATGTCGGAGGTGGAGCGGGCGCAACACTGTCGTGCCATACAAAGATTAGCAGGTCCGCAGAGCCATCACGCCGTAGTGAAGGTGCGAAGGCGACCCACCAAGCCGACTTCCATGGAGCTGGGCAAGGGGATAACCGACCGGCCCGCTGGAAGAAAGCGGCGCCTGAAGGCGTCACGTGGAAGAGAACCACTGGCCGCGCGGCTGGAGAAGAACCCACCGACGTCATGACGGCCAGGATGGAAGAACTGTACAGCTATGGCCAGCCAGGCTGGGAGATCGTGGCACCTGCTGGGGCCGCGTGGAGGAGAGGCGACCTGCAACCACGAGCCGCTCGGCTGGCGAACCGGCTGGTCGGGATGAAGAACTGCGGCACTGCATGGGGAGAACATCAGACCATTGTGCTGGTCGGCCCTGTGGGATAGAACTGGCCGGCTACGGCCGGCCAGGTAGAGGAGGGGTGGTGCCGCTTGGCAACGCCGAGCGAACTGAACCGACCCGCAATGCGGGCCGGGTCTGCTAGTGGGCCGCACCCCACCGGTCCGGGCCAACCCCCCAACAGGGTCGGACCCACCGGGCTGGGTCTACGGGTTGGCCACGCTCCACCAGACAGGGCCGACCCCCAGCCGAGTCGGACCCACCGAACCGGGTTGGGCCAACCCACCACAGCCCACTGGGATTGACGGGTCGGGCCCAACTTTGCTTAAATATGGATATCTTCAACACCGCGCGTCTGAATGACGTGCCGTCTATGTCACTAGGAACCTTGTGACGAATATGTATTTTATCAATACTCTTTGTGTGTTTTGGATGACTTTGGAAAATGGTCGGGTTTTCATCGAGTGTAAATCCAACTGGGCCCCTGGAACAGAAAATCAATAACTCTCAGACCGGGCATCCGATTGACGCGCCGTCTGTCGTGTTGGGTATATTTTGATGAGACAGAACTTTGTGATACATCAACTCAGGACTTAGTGATATTTGATGTATCCACTCCTTTGCACGAGGAGGGTACCCTCCTGGAATAGAGAATGTTGTTTGCGGGAACCCTAGATCTGGTTGCGACTGCGACGACTACTGTACTACAATCATCCATGATTTCGACGACGATGAGTACTATACTAGAATACTTTATGGGTTCGATAGTTCTGACTTCTATTCCTGTATCCTGTGTGGGTTCAACCAAATAGCTCTTCCTATATCCTGTGTGGGTCCGAAAACATAGATAAGATAGCTAGCATGTATCCTGTGTGGGTCTGATAGCCTAGACGAGATAGCTGGCCTATATCCTGTGTGGGTCCTACAACTTAGCTCGTCCTGTATCTTGTGTGGGTCTGACCGCTTAGATGATCCGGTGGCTACATCTGATCATCTATATCTCTCTACTATTGTGGCATACCTGTGTGAGTTGAGTCATGTCTTTCAACGATTATCATCGTGGTGACTTAGATTACTTCTTGTTTGGACTGGGTTGTGATTAGGCTCGAGAGTTGAAGCCAGGATGAGAATGGTATCTTAGGTATATGTATAGGCATATACCTAAGTGGGGTTAGTTGATACTTCGTGATTGTATCTTTCTTCTTTTGTTTATACTTAGTGGATATTGTGAGACCTTACGGGTCTCGGGGTCCCTACTGAGTATCGTTATACTCACTCCTGCACGGGCTATGCATGCTCCACGTTTTGTTGGATACAGACAACAGACAGTGCTGACAGAGGCTAACAGTGCCATGAATATATGGTACCTAGAGGTGGACCATGCGACGAGTCGACAGACAGTGGAGACTGACGTACGTGAGTGCTGAGGTGGCCATCTGTACCTACCCTTGTGGTAGGAACTCCAGACGACGATCCAGTAGCTTCTCTATACTTTTCGTTGTTTTTACCTTTTTACTAGTACTTGTTGTTCAATTGGGTTTGTATACTGGACCATTTACTTTTCAGCACACTCTTTTGTATTCAGTTTTACTTAGTGTTTACTTCATGTTGTATACTCTGTTGTGTTTGTTTACTTTTACAAAGGCAATGCCTTCCCGGTTTAGGGATTTACACCTTTGGTGGTTGTCACCATCCCCTGGCCTATGGAAGGAAGGCTTGGGGTAGTCATGGTACAGGTCCTGAAGATGGGTCGTGACAATTTTGATGAGTTATAATGTTTAATTTTGATATTATGGGGTGTACGTTTTAGGGTTTTATGGCCAGTTCCTTTTAATATAATTATAAGCGTTCATATCAAATGGAAGGAAAACACTATAATTTTAATGAAGTTGTATTAAAACAATTAAATAATTTTAGATGGTAACATAAAAAGTTTATTTTCAAATATGGGAATTATTTATTAGATAAAACATTACTGAAAATGCTTAATTTATTTTGTCCATTTTTATGACCGAATGACCTTCTTTCATCTTATTTAATTTAATGTTTATCTATTCATCATATAACATGATAAAAATTATAATATGTATATTGAAATATTATTTAACAATAAAAATGGTTTTATGTCCTACCTTGAGAGCAGAAATGGGAAAACAAAAATGTGTTAGCCACGATGGATGTGAATCAACACGTCATAGATAATGTTTTAATTTTTATAATAAATAGAGAGGAAAATATATTTACTACTAGATATTACCTTAACTCAATAAAATAAAATTATGTATCAGATAATGGAGTTATCAAGTCACTTTGGTCATTATAGGAGATGGGATGTTAAAATAATAAATGAAATTGAAAGAAAAAGGAGGAGGATTTTACCTTTTGAATATCGTCTCTTTGAAAACCTTCTTATGGGATTTGTAATCGGTATATTGGTGAGACTATAAAGGTTAGGCCATGGGAAAGATTTTTTATTAGGGAATTGGGATGAAGTTAGTAATTATAAAATACATATAAGATGCTAGGAGAAGAGGTGGTATTTTTAGCGGAGGAGAGGGGTGGTTTTTGATCATTTTATTCATTATTTTATTATTTGGCTCAATACTATAAATTGTATTGATTATTATCACTAAATATAATTAATTATTATGATTAGTTCTAGATCATGGTTATTAAATTATTTATACATCAACCATGAATAAAAATTCATGTATTTAGCTTATACCGTAAATTAATGTATTTCACTGTTCACTAAAATTTAAACTATTTTAGAAAAATCCCAAAAAGAATTCACCATAACCATATTTGGAAATGTATATTTAAAAAATGAGCACTATTTTAGGAAAGTTGTTTCCCAAAAATGTGAATTTTATTTTTAAATGTGTTAATTAGTTTCCTGTGTTCTTATTTCTAGTATGAATTATTTGTTCTAATTAAATATTTTTTCCTTGGTTGGATTAAATTAAATTTATTTTATATAATATTCCATGTTAATGATTATTTATAAAGGGATAAGATAGATGGATCTTTTGTGTTTATACATTTCCCTTCAGTTTATTGAGTTGGAGTTTATTTTAATTAGGTGTTGATATCCCAATGGGTTCATTTCAGTTCTAATAATGTTAAAGTATGTTAGAGTTGGAGATTTTTTTTTCATGTAATTGTACATTAGAAGATGGGTTTTGTAATGGGTTTTATAATGGAGGTTTTTTAATAGGTGGAATGTGTCTATTATAAAATAGAATGGGTGTTTTTTAAAAACTAGTTGGGAATTTGAAATTGGTAATTAGTAGTGAAAACCATTTCTAATGGAAGATCAAGAGTAAGCAAATCATAATAGTGGATTCTTATTAATGAGAACACCTATGGCATGGAGTTTATTATGGGGAGTGTCATTAAAAGTTAATAAATTTGTAAATTTTAATTCAATATATGTATGTAATGGTGATTGGATAAATTGGATTCATATGATAATTATGAGACTATGAGAATCATTAGGTGGTGTTTTTATCCATGGTCATATGTTTCAAGGGTATTGTGGGGCACTACAAAAGGGTCGAATGTGCGATGGGTATACTTTTTAAAGTATCAGATGAAATGGGTACCCATCTAGGGAATACTAGGTACCACATGAAGTCCCATGAATAAAGATTTAATGTGACATTTTTTTAAAGTAATACTCAATTTATGATATGAATATATTTTTAATTATATAATAAAATAAAATATTTATTTTCATAAAAAATCAATGATGAATTATTTATTCTCATTATATATTTCATTTCCATATTATTTTATAGATATAATTGTGAATATTTTTAAATAATTTCATAATGTTATATTTCATTTTTGTACTTGATAATTTTTTGAAACAAATTGTTTTTTAATTCATTACACATGAATTAATTTTATCATTAAAATTTTTGTTTAACTTTTAATGATTCCATTCATGGTTTTATATAGTATTTTATTTCATTTCTAATATAAATATTTTATAAATTACTCCCTTAGTTTTTTAAATTTAATATTGATATTTGTTATAGATAATAATGAATCAATGTCAGATTAATGCATCTCAAATATGTGATTAATAGGAGGATGGTGAAGAGTTGTTTTTGGAATATGATAAATGAAAATTTCAAAACAATGACATGTTTCTCTCTCTATGTTTGAATTTTTTAATTTTTAAGAAGATGAAAAGAAGAGATATTAAAGATAACTTAATTTGTAAAGGTTTAAATTTGAGTTACAACCCTAGTATTTTGCATGGTGAAACTAGAAAAAATTTCAGATCTATTAATGATGGTGCATTGTAAGATGATTAATCCAATCAATATGATGAAATGGTTTATGATATTGATGTAGATGTAATTGAGAAGCAACCAACAACTGAGCGTTTATATGGTTATTTTGAAACACCATTGTATCTGGGTTTTATGTAATACATAGTTTTATTGATGGTGTTATAATTAACTAACCAGAAGGTGAAACATGGATGGATTGACAAGAATTTTACAAAGCATCTATAATTATTGAGATTCACTCTTCCTAAAGAAAATGATATTCGATATTAAGATTATATGGGAAAAATTATATTATTCCTGATGTGTTTGTGGTATAAGAAAATACATGTTTTCCAGAATGACAGTGTGCTATATAGAAAATAATACAAAATTTTTGTGAGAGTTTCCTAAATGAGGTAAATCATGGTATAAGATCAAAGAACAATCCTCGGTTGATTTAAAAGTTACAGATACCATTACTAAATTTTTTTCCCTATAATTAATAATTTGGAACATTTGTTTTCAAATTGACAAGGTGAAAAATTGTTATGATTACATGTTTATGGGCAGATATGAGATGGAAAAATACATCATCCAACTGATTTTCCATAGTGGAAGAAAATTGAACACAAGTTATTGACATTTATAAATGATGTAAAAAATATCTGACTAGGACTATGCATGGATGAAATGGATCTATATTGAATCATTACTATAACTCTTAGTTAAGGGCCTATTTTATTAGGAATTTATAATGTGTCTCTGGAATTTTGTTTGAAGTAAAAAATATATCATTTTGAGTTTAATGATTCATGTACCAAAACTTCCCAGAAATTATATTATAGTTTTCTTGTAACAATTAATTGATGATTTGAAACTATTATGGGAGGAAGGTATAAGAATGTACGATTTATATAAAATGGAATAATTTTAACTACATTCAATCATTATGTTCACTATAAATGACTTCCAACATAGGGAAACTTTTATGGATACTGTGTTAAGGTTTATAAATATTTTCCAATTTAATAAAAATAGACATCATATTATCAACTACATCATGGGAGAAAAATATTATACATGGTTCCTCGAATGTTGTTTTCCAATGTAAGAGTTTTATAAAAGATTAAAAAATGATTTCAGTGGCTCACATGTACTTTATATTACTCCAAAACCTTCATACAATGATTATTGTTTGGTTAGGGTGAAAAATATTTATGTGACATTTGAAAATAAACATAAATCTTGTAATGATAAAAATATTTGGATAAAACAGTAAATATTTTTTGAGATTCCATATTGGAGATATCATGAGGTGAAACATAAGATTGATGTCATGCATGTTGAGACGAATATATATGAATGTTTTATTTTAACACTGTAAGATATTAAATGGAAGACTAAAGATGGGTTGAATGAAAATTGGATTTACTCTCAATGTGAATATGTTTTGAGTTAGCTACAACTTCAAATGGAAGAAAAAAATTCCTACCCCTATCTTCTCATAACATATCGAAGAAGGTGAAAATTACCTTTTTTCAATATCTTCTTGATATCTTAGTTCCACATGGTTATTCTTCAAACATAAAAAAACTTGCGACTTTAATGGATTTAAAATTAAAATGTATGAAATCTCAGGACTGTCATATAATGATGCAACTACTCCTACCAATTTTATTGTGTGGAATATTTTACACCCATTTCAGTATGACTATCATGATGTCCTGTTATTATTTTAATTATATTTTTAGAAATTTTATTGATTCAGATGCTTTGAACACTTTAGAGAATGAAGCAGCATCCATAATTATTCAATTGGAAATGTATTTTTCTCCGGATTTGTATAATATCACGGTGCATTTAATGGTTCATTTGGTGAAAGAAATAAAGCATGGTGGAACTATATATATATACATATATATTCTTGAGGTATCCTTTTTAATGGAATATAATGATATTGAAGGGGTATGTCTTGAATCCCTATCCATATGAAGCATCCATTGTAAAGAAGGTGATTAATACTGATATCATGGATCTTATAGTTGGAGATCAATTAGAAATCAAAACGATTCAAATTTTTTCAATGTAAGGTGATTAATAAAAATTTTCTTTTGCTATTATTTATTTAAAATGTATAAATATGTCTAATTTTTATTCATAATCTATATAAAATTTTTATAGAATATGGAAATATAGATTTATTTGGATTTTTGAAACAACAATTTATTTCTCTTATAACATGGATAATGAATGATTTAGGAAGAACATTTTATATAGCTCAAATATTTCTGATGTCTTTATTCAGTGTTGGATGTTTCAATATATAGAAAAGTTTGAAACATTTTTTCTCAAATGTCTTATATATCACATAACATAATAAAATATAATATTAATTTTTCTTTTATAATAGTGTTCATTGGATGTGGGGTATTTTTTTTCCATGATAGAAGAGATTGTACTAGATATGCTCTATCCATGGTGATGTAAGAACAAATTTTCAGAATGTATTCATCACATAAGATTGACTATTTCAATACATTTTTATATTATAATGAATAAAATTTATTTTTTTTCATATTATTTTCAAAGAAGGTATAGAATTTATTTAAAATCCGGACATTGACGAAGATCTTGATGATCATATTTGTAAAAACTACAGTGAATTTTCATTTAAAATTTCTAAATTTTGGATATATTAATTAAAAAAATTATTTTTAATTAAAATGTATTTGAAGTAATTTCATAAAAGAGAATGTGTAATATTATTTGGATATTATGTTTTATGATATAGGTATGAAATAATTTTCATTAGGATTGTGATTTTTTTTGGGAAGGTTATACTTTATCATAATAATTTCCTTAATATTTCATATGTATTATTTAGAATTAATGTCAAATTTTTTCTGTTGTGTTTTTTATCATTTTGATGACTAACTCCCTTATAGTGTAGAGGAGTTGAGACCTTTACAAATTGAATGGGATAATTATTTTTAAGGTATTATTTGTTTAATTTATTTGTAATATAAAATGTAAATTTTAAAAGTTCAATTTCAAAGTTCATTTTTGGGTTTTCAATTGCATATTGGTTCTTTTCTATTGTTGTTGGATGATACTGTAGTAGAAGATGAAACAATATAATTTTTTTAATTTTTTCCCATGTAATATATGGGATAAATGACATAAAAAACAACATCCCCCATTGTTTTTCATGTTAGTTATCAGATGGATTACATGAAAACCCAATAAAAAATATTAATTTGTCATGTATAGTTTAGTTTACCGATGTGAAATAGTTAATTATAATGTCTCCATAAATAAAATCACTTAATAACCAATTGTAAAAGGCATAAAAACCTGAAATGATAAATAATTTATGAACTATTCTGATGGAGATGGTGTTGTGTTTTGTTATAACAAATTAAATTATATTTTTGTTGTATGAGAACTATGTGGGGGTGGGGATGGGCTTGGAAGTGTATGTTATGGAATTTGAAGTGGATTTATGGATTCTAAATTATATTATTGTATTTTTAAAACACCTATTTGTATTATTTAATTAATTACATTTCATGATGGTTACACACAATCCAACTCAAGATTATTTATTAAATTGATATGTTGAATTAATTTAGATGGATGATTGTATTGAGTAATCCAGGGT
Source organism: Viscum album (assembly GCA_963277665.1). Taxonomy (NCBI): domain Eukaryota; kingdom Viridiplantae; phylum Streptophyta; class Magnoliopsida; order Santalales; family Viscaceae; genus Viscum; species Viscum album. The sequence goes on from OY728152.1 coordinate 1,935,715,559, forward strand.
TCCCTACCCAACACTATTTTGTAAATGATTTTAGAATAATCTAAATATGTTTTCAAAATCTATTGGGGTATCTTGGGTAGATTTAGTACATGGATTATAGTTTTGTTTTCATATTACACGTATTGTTATGGTGTTTTTATTTAACATTTTAGTATCATTTTTTTGGGAATTTATTTCTGGAATGAAATAAAAATTATTTATTGTTTATTAGTGAATCTATTGTTAACTAATGTCCAAAAATTACTTCTTAATTTTAATTCCCCCCCCTGTGTGCTTTATTCTCTCAATGATAGTATCCAACCGACGACCTATTGGAGGCAGTTTTTGGGGGTCACACACCCACACTCTACCTCTTTATTTATGAAAAAAGTGGGATACAGGTAGAGTGGTTCATGAATGGATAAGTTCCAATATATAGAATATAATGGAAAAAATGGGTTGGGTTATACCAAAGGTCTTCCATTATATTAGAGGCATGTTAAATTGACCTATGAGATCCCAGTGACACTCTTAGAGGATGTAGTCTATGTGGGTTCCATTATGTTATTTAATATAATATAATGTATATATTCTAGTAGTGACTTTTTCAATGTGTTCTATATGATAAAAGAGAGATATATGAATATTGATAAGTATTATTCATGAATAACCCTTCTTCTTGGCATCCAAAAGACCCAGAATCGAATCTGAGTAGGGATGAATTTTCTAGGTACTGTAGCCACAATATAGCAGGACACTGTAGTAGTACTGTAGTTGTGGTGAACTGTAGCAGCCATGAAACTATAGCGATAGATAAAATGTAGCGGAGACGGTACTATAGAAGCTTTGGTACAGTAGTAGTACTGTTCACCATGGGGATCTTTGGGCCAAAAATAGGATTTCAAGCCATTTATTCAGGCCACATGGCTTTGTGCTTTCTGGCTATGTAATGGGTCTCCCTCTACCTCTTCAAAAGAGGTCTTTACATTAATAATAATGAGGCTTCATCCCCAGCCTAATTTTTTTTGCTAAAAGGATGACCATACAACCTTTTATTTACAATGTTATATTTTAACTCACATACATGTATTTTTATTAACATAGAGATTAAAATGTGTGGTTAATGAATGTTCTTTGAGGATGGAGATAAGGGTGTATATGGTATCCACAATAGTGGACTCTCGTTGAAATAATCTCATTCATGTATACAGATATTAGAAATATATTATTACAAGATATAATATTCATACCAATTAATTTGATTTTATTATATTATATTATCTTCTAGATACATTTTTATATAAATTAATATGTTATATTTAATTTTTTTTATTCAGTTAGGTGATGGTATATGATGTTACATGATATCAGGTGACATGTTATATCTATAGAGAATACCTTCCATAACTTTTTTTAAATGCCTAAGTGTTGGTTAATATATCATGTCCTATTGAAAGTGGTCTTTTAGATATTAATTTCTATTAAACTATAATTTGATAGTTAGACTAATATTCAAATAGTTTCATGACTCGAGTTAAGGGGACTCCATTTTCCTTTTCATTATTTTAGTTATGTCCTATATCACCCAATATCTATATCACCATATATTTTTCTATTTATCATATTCTTCAATTAAACTCTTCAAAATACCCATTTATTCCCTTTTACAAGGATATTCATGGGTTCATTATTCATTGTTTTTTTCATAAACTCAAAACTTGCGATGTTTATAATGGAAGAACTTTAATTTTCATCTTCTTTTCTCAATTCATCATATACTACTTCCTGTATATTTATTATTTTATTTATGGTGAATACTAGTTTATTTGATATCAATAAAATTTTTTTAGGTTCCAATATTTTTTATTCCCATCATATTTTAGATATATTCATGAAGCATAATTTGGTTGTGCCTTCTGATATCAATATATAACAAAATTCTATTTCATAGGATTATTTCTTGTTTTTATTTGAAATATGTTTTTTCATTGTATTGATTAAATATGTATGATATATTACAATGAAATTGATGGTCTTGGAAATATATATCATTAAAAATAAATTATGTAATTCTTATACATCATGAGATACAATGTATAGTTCCCATGCAGTGAACCTAGAACATTATGTTATATTGTATTAAATCCATTCTATGTATTACATTTATGATTACATTCCTTATGTATGTTTCATAATATTTTTATAATCATGATTAAAATAATCTTAATATATATTTTACATTTTTACATTTTCTATAAGATGGTCAATGATCCTTCACTTTTATAAATCCATGTTAAAATTATTTAATCTTAAGTTATGTAACCCTATGATTATCTAGTTTTATCTAGGTACTCCTATTTTAAGAATACCTCTTATTTTTTACAAATCCCAAGGATATCCAATTAAGGGAAAATATCATGTTGATCTCTAGGAGATAACTATGAATATAGAATTTATAAATTACATTTTTCATTTAATTATTATTATTATTTACTGAATATTTCTAATACATAGGACCTATAGATTTCTGTGTCAGTTTATGAGTATTTTTTGAGAAATAATTTATAATACTATGTGTATGAGACATGAATCATAATAGTTGGTATCATAGTATTCATAAAATATTTTGTGGATAAGGGTAATAAAAAAATAGTAAATATATCTTAAAAAACGTTTATTAAAACTTAGGTGGCCTTGCATTAGAATTTATATGATATGTATGAGTTATCCATTATATGTTCATAATTTTCCATTAATATTTTTATTAGTTTGAGTAATCTTATCCAAAACATTTCTTTGTTCTTGGAATGTACTGAAAATATGGGGAAACATGTCAATATCCATTACGATCGGAATATACAAATTTCCCAAATGAGATTCCCAATATGAGAAGAGTATACGTTAGAATATATATAGGATTAGATTCTCAATCGAATCAGGTTATACATGGTAACATGATATATTTGGAGAAACCAAATTCTCAAATTAATTATTACATTTTTGTTTCTTTATTTATATGACAAAAACCACCATCATTTTATGGGTCTTCCAATCCTTTAATTACAACATAATGGATAAATTCCCTGGAAAATGTATTTTTCATTTTCAAATATTGTATTTAATATGATGTGATCTTGGTCATATATCACTTATATATGTAGAAACTTATTAGTTTTGTACAATGATCAAAAATAAAAATACCACGGGAGACATAAAATTAATGGAATTGGGTGATTTCATTAAGTAATTTTCAATAACTATTTTCATCACACTCTTTCAATCTAAATGGGTTTGGAATTTATCATACTCAATAAAAATAAAAATTAAATTGGATTTATAATGGAATCTTCACAACTCATTCAAGTAAAAACTATGGATTTGTTATTGATAGGGAAAAATATTTTAACCACAACATTAAGGACTCAAATCTATGTTTTTGTAAATATTTCATGACTTTTTTAGCTAAAAGAAAATATTTCAATTCCCCTTATGTTTTATATCTTTATTGGTGAATATTGACTATCTCATGGGATCAAAGATAGAAAAAAACAAAGATTATATTCATTTTTTCAAATGATAAATCTCTTATATGGTAGTAGAATCAACTACCCATATGTTAAATGTATGGGTATGATCACCTTTGAAGCTATATCAATGGAATAATGAAATGATTAAAGTATGTAATATAGGACCTAAATATCATGAAAATATATAGAATATAAATATGGTTGTCACTATAAAACGAGAAACTATGGTTCTACTCAACCCTACACCCATTGAACAATGATTCAATTTTAATCGAAATAGAAAATATTAAATCCAATACACAAATATGCTCTTCATCGATGATAAACAATGATGAAAAATCCAAATCCAAGATAACTAAGAAGAAATTATGATTTCAATAAAACTGAGGTGGGAAATTAAAATAATGTCATGATAGGTTCACCATTTATTTACTTAAGAATATAAAAATTCATATTTTATTTCCATACTAAAAATTCATTCAAATTATAAAATATCTCAAATGATTCAAATTCCACCATAATATATGAAAAATTATAACTTCGGGAAAACACATTGTGGTGAAATAATTCTATCTCAAGTATATAACTATTCCCTAATTAACATTTTTGAAGAAGAGTATTCCATTAAAGATATATATTCTCCGTTTGGTAAATTTTTATTTTATACTGGTTATCTTTGTATAATTTCAATATCAACTATATTGTAATGAACTGACTTCATTTGACCTCTCCCATCACCTGATCTAGAATACCATGAGGCCTAAGGGACATTTCTAATCGATAAAGTCTAGTAATAAGTAATGGAATTAAGAAAATATGAACATTGTATTATTTATACCTTTGTAAATTAGCATGAACCATCCATTAAATGGGATGTACACACCAATATCATAAGAGGTAATAAAATAAAAAATAATCCATCATATCTATGAAGAAATGACTAAACACACACCATTTAATGGCAACAAAGATTGATGGTGAATATATGTATATATATCTTAAAGGTTCCAAAGACTCCAAAACGAATTTGAAATATACAAACCAATGAGACCACATCCCCTCTATCAAAACAAAATGGAATGAAAATCAAAAAAATCCACCCACGAACATAGTTCCCTTTCATTTACCAATGTGAAAGAACAAAACATCAATATATACCCAAGGTAATGTATAAGGTGCCAGGAAAAAATCATTATAGGTTACCACAATGAATATTTTATGGACTTGAAAACCATAAAAACCAATAAAAAAATTGGAAACAAATTTTCAAAAGTAAATCACATTGAAATAATCCGTCTATTAAACAATATTTTGAAATCACTTTTGTTTTCTTTCATAAAAAAACAAAATTTACAAAAACAATTTATCAACGTGGATAAAAAAATTAAATAGAGCAATAAAAAACCACATGCTCATAAAACCCAATAATCCAAAATATTGGTAAACATAAACATCATCATTATATATCCATATAAATGTGAATGGGTATTAAACATGATACCAACTCAAATGAGGCACTAAAATAATTCAGAAAATAATTAAAATCCACCCAACATGAGTAATGTTTTCCAAGGGCTCTAAATATAGGGCTCTAATGTGAGAATGACTAAAATCAAGATCACAAGTAGGATAAATAATATGGAATCTCTCACAGACTTCTCCAGACCCAAATCCATGAGCTATCATGATATAATGGTGGAATAAGTGGAAAATCTTATGGTCATCAAACCAATGCCTCCTACAGTACCTTGGGTAACCATTGTTAAAATTTTTAGTCTTCCCACCAATGGATCTTATAGCTCCATGGACAACCCCTTCTCAAACCCTAGTTATTTCCATGTGTTACTCAATCCCAATTATAATCACATTACAAGTTCCACACATTAAAATCCATTTCACAATGAATTGTATCAAACATATTCCCTTTTTATAAAATTACAATCCTCAAGTTAAAATAAATTATAAAATATATTTAGAAATCCATTTAAAATTATGACATATTGTTGGTACCTTTCTATCAAACATTCAGGTATCACTCAACACACCCCCATTTAAAAAACCCTCTTGCAACATCCAATTGGCAAACAAGAACATGAAACATATAAAATTTGGTATTAAAATCAACTGTAAATATGTCATTTGGAATATAGAAAAACATAAACTATAGGTGATTAATAATTTAATTTTAATCCATGTAAATTCCATTAAATAAAGACATATACCATATAAATGTGTGCAAACTTATCACCTCTAGTGATAACCACAGATACTTAGAAGGACAGTTCCTCACATTGCTATTCTGTAAGAAATAAAAAAAACACCATAAAACCCTAGGTTTTTCCAACAAAAAATCTACTTTTTCCACCATTCATGGAATATAGAAGGGGAATGGATGATGAAAACTCAATGAAATGGAAATAACTGTAATAATATCACCTTGTATGCAATGATTATCCACTGAAAAGGGATAAGAGGAATCTTAAAAACCAAGGGTGAAGTGTTTTGCATGAAAGGGAGGAGAAACGAGTATAGGGGGTCAAAAATTAATTATGTCCATTTTGATAAAAAGGTAAAATTTTAATGTGATGGAAAATAATTATAGTTAGGATAAATATGCAATAACCATGTGGGAGTTGATGACTCCCCAAAAATATGCTGCATAGTTTCTCCTTGGTATTGCTTGGTTTGAAAAAACATGATAATACTGTGATAAATTTCATTGTCCTCCCACCAGTACCACTTTCATGTTTAGGTAAATGGTTTTGTAAACCCTAAGATAATAGTGTTCTTGGGTATGTTTTCAATGAAACACCAATTTTAATTCCCAAAACCATATCCACATAATAATAAACCAAACAATAAAAAATTGTTGTAACAATGAACTGAAGAGTGTAACAAACTCTCTACCATGCCAATTTCTTCCCCCCAAAGGACTCAGGAATTCTCAAAATAAAAATGGTGAGGCCACTACTCTCTCACCAAATCTTTTGAATCCTATGAACAATAAATATCATCCACACATAGCCAAAGAACATAGAAAAATGGGATAAAATAACCCTAGAATAATTTGTTTTGATAAAAGAGAATACTAATAGTATTCTTTACAATAGTGGAATCAGGCTCGAACTCCGGATCTTCCCACTCTAACACATGATATGTGAAAAAACGTTATTTATTCAATAGGGAGACATGATAGACATCATTGATTGAGATCATCCATGGTGTCATATCAAAATTATAATATTCTTTCCAAAGATGCTCCATAACTCAAAATAACCCAACATAATATGGGGTAATCTTCCACTACATTCCAAATAAATTGCATCCCATTCCAATAGACACTGAAAAAAATGACCACCCACATGAAAATATTCCTTCACAAGATGTGATAAAACTCCAAATTAACCATCATAATGTAGTGCAATCTTACCATATATTCCAAGGAAATTGTGTCCTAGTAGAATATATACCTGAAGAAACAAATGAAAACACACCTCAAACTCATAAAAATATAACATTGATCAGTGTGGGAATTTATGTAACTCAACTCTATCACTTTCCTTATTAGAATAATTTATAATTTCTTCATCATCTCTATTATGTGACTCATAACTACTAAGTAATGATCACTACTAGAATATAGAGTATTTTATGGGGGTAATTGCGATGTTAAATTTTCATGTCACAAATACTTTCAGACATGAAGATATTTTTAAAAGATATTTTTTCCCTTAAAAATCATCATAATTTGAAATGGAATAAATGATCCATCATGAATACATTTGATGGGACATCCCGCTACCCATCACGAAAAGTTGCAGTAACGGGAATTTACAATAGACCGCTATGTCTGTTGCAAATAGTTCTTGGGTACAAAGTATTTACGACACACATTATCCCCTATTGAAAATAACTCTAACAGAATAACTATTTGTGATTTAATTATTTTTTTGTAATAAAAATTAGATTACAATCTACTATTCGGACCACTTCTTCTTTAACTACTCATCTTCCTCTCCTTCTCCCATATGGCCTTATGCACCACCCTCTTTGAAATCAGTCAGACATACTCCAATGAATGTTGTTTTTATAGATCTGCCTTCAAATCGCTTTGGTATGAATTCTTATTGACCTATTTTTTCATTATGTTTCTGTTTTAGTCATTTTATTACATGATTTTCCTTTTTCCAAAACCATGGATTAGATATTTATCCGATTTTGATGTTGTATATGGTATTTATTTTTGGTGACAATTTGTTAGTCTATGTTTGCATGTTCATCGAATACTCTGGAGTTTTTTAATTGGTTTTTAGGTATTTTTGTCATTGTTTCATTTGAATATATGTATTTGTGTATATAATTTTTATGTTCTATTCGGTATTTATGATTAATAAAGATGTATTATTCCATGTTTTCATATAAATCATGTATACACATGTTTTTTCAATTAGTTTCTCTATATATGTGTGTATATTGTTTGCATATAAATAGTTTTAAATATCCTTATATGATTGTACATATATACATACTCTTAAATATATTTCTTTATATATAATTATATAAATATCCATTCAAATATATATATATATATATATATATATATTAAAAATAAATTTATGGATATATTAAAATATATATATATATATAATAAAAAATATATACGTAAAAAAATATTTATGTATAGATATTTAATTATAAATACATATATATATTTTTTTGAAAATATATAAATAAATTAATATATTTTTTGTAAATATATTTATTTAATTATATATTTATAAAAATATATATAACAAAATTAAATTTTAAATCATTTCTTGATTATTAATCCGGGCGGGTTTGGGTAATATTTTTTTAAAATATAGTTTTCCAATACTCAATTATTTAAATGAATATTTTAAATTTAAATTATATCTTTGATTTTTATATCATGTAAATTATATATAAAATTATTTTTGAAAAAATATTAACAATGATATATATTTTTTATTTTTATATCATATCAATTATATAAAAAATTATATTTATTTTCATCATTCTTTAACTTTAATGTCACCAAAATTTGGTGATCATTATTAATTCAAAATAATTATTTATTCTAAATTATTGTTTCAAAATAATTAATAATTCCATATTGCTAATTTAAAAAAATATCTATTCAAAATAAATATTAATTCAAAAACATTAACTCAAAATTATATAATTTTTTTATAAATTATTATTTCAAGGAAATCTATATTATTTATAATCAAAACTAAGTACAAGTGAAATTATGTTTAAATTATATATATATATTTATATATATTAATATCTATATTAGTTAATATAAAACATTCAAAATTAGAATGTAAGGTTTAATATATATATATGCATGTGTGCATGTGTACGTTTATATTTATTAGAAATATGTACTTTTATTTTAAAAAAGAGTTAGAATATATTTTATTTATTTATATAATTAATGAAATCATTATAAATATATTGTAACTTTTAAAAATGTAATAATATTTAAAAAAAATAAAAATAATCATCACACCATTTATCATAATTAATAAATAATTATTCAATATAATCATTAAATAGAAAATATTAGTGTTAGTTAGAAAATTATTATTAAAAATTCTAAAAATTGAAGAAATTTGAGAAAATAAAAAAAATATAAAAGAAATAATATGAAATACTAATAATTATTTAATATTAGTATTATTTATTATAAATTTATATGTAAATAATAAATAACTAGTATTATATAACAAATAATTTTATCAACCACTAAAAATTATATAAATATTTTTAACATATAGTAACTTTTTTATCGTACCTTGCAAAAATTATAAAAAATAAAAACTATTATATATTCACAATAATTAAAATAAATACTATATTAATTAATATAATTAATATTAATAATTAAGATAAATGCAGTAATATATATATAAATATATATATTAATAATATTAATAAAATATTAAAAATGATACCCCTTCGTGCGATGTTACAAAACATCTGACATTCAAGAATGTTCTGTCGTGACAAGTTTAAAACTGGAATCACTAATCTAATGTGGGTATGAAATTTATGATATGATACATCAATATAGAGATATGTTATTTTTTTTAATAAGTTATAATGAAAATATTAATTGGGATTAACATCGTGTGTGATTTTAGAAAAATTTGATAGAAAAAAATGATATGTCACGTCTAAGGTAAACTTTACATTCTAGACTAAATAATGGTATCCATTATTTCATATGATACATAGTTTTAAGGATAAATTAATATTTTATAAGAAATTATAGTAAATAAATTGAATGAATAACCATCACATTTAGTGTAACAAAAAAATCTACCAGCACAAATGTAATGTATCATATAGGGTAAACCCCAAATCCATGACCAAATGATGTTTTATAAATTTTCATATGACACATAGTATGGGAGTTAATAAATTTTTTTATAAATAAATATAATATAAATTTTAAATAATTTACCCTCACATTCTACGTAATAAAAACTATAACAGTCACCAATGTTATGTCACACCTACGATAAACCCATCATTCATGATCAAATGGCAATCTTTGATTTCGGATATGATACACCAATTAAAATATAACTTAATATTTTGTAAAAAATTATAAGAAAAACATTAAATGGAATTACCATCAAGCATGATTTTACTAAAATATCAAATACACACAAATTTTATGTTAGTCATAAGGCAATAGCCACATCCTATACCTAATAATGGAATTAGATTTATCATATGATACACTATTGATAAGATATTATGTTATTTTCAAAAAATATCATGTGTTTGGTATAAGATATTTAATATTTTTACTCCATCCATGTTGAGGGTGAAAAAATATAACAAGAGGTTTCAATTTTCCAAAATGACCATTAATAAATTTTCTTATTTCTGTTTTTTTAGATAACTATGGACTAAGGAAGTGGACATCAGTTTCTATTATGTGATCATGATTTGATAAATCATAAAACATTCCATCAGATCTAGTATAAGTCACCTCTTCATTAATGGGGTTGAAAATAGTATATCATTTTCATTTCCAAATTCATTGTATATCTAAAAGAAAAAGTAAATGTCCATGTATGAAATTAGATCAAATGAAATTTGAAAAATTTCATAATTTTGAAATTAATCTATTATGTTTTGGTTTTTAGAATGATTATATTTTTTGGTATCAACATGGTGAATATAATCCAATAGATTTTTTTTTTCTGTTTTAAGATCCATCATTTTAGAATTCAGAATGTGAGTCGACCTATCCATCTATTCTGAAAACAAAATATCAGAATTATATTCTAAATCTGGAATTAAACAATTCTCAGTTTTACAATTTTTTAAAATCTAATGAGGAAAATTATATCCGAGATTCCATATGAGTAAACTTAATGTTGTCAAAAATTTTATGTATATTAAAATTTTATTTTTTGAAATTTAAATAATTGTTTCGATCATATATTATTATTACTTTAATCATAGTTGATTGATGGATATACCTTACCTCCATGTTTTTTAATGTATGTGGTTGGCACATAATTTTAGTCTTAGTTATCTGAAGATTCAAGTGTGTTAAAATAAAAAAGTATTTTATTATGGTGGTTATGAATACTTGATTTGTCGTCCCACATGTATAGAATCAAGGTATGAAGTTCAATAACATGTAAATTCATGATTTCATACAAAATATTTGAGTAATTTTCCAATTATACATCATTATTAGTTTTTATTTATGTCTCAAAACACAGCTACATTGGTGACATGGAATAAATCAAATAATTTTTGCCAGTGATATAATAAATTATCCATGTGATGTTGATTCAGGGAAAATCATTGGTCAAATACAAACTTCATTTTCATCAGAACCTTTTAATGTATGGTTGGGTCTTTTTTACTGATGTTTTTTGTAAATTTGGTGCTTACCATAGTCAATATTCTTGTTTTCAAATGTTCATTTATCCATACATCTTACATTATTTTAATTTTAAGAAGGAATCACATATATATGTATTTGGAGCTCTTAATTCTAGGAAATCTGATGAAGAATATTAATGTTTATTTGAGGCCACAAATTTATGTGCTAATTTTAAAATGGAACAACAGTGTGACTATATTCAATATAGTTTCACATTATAATTTAACACAGATGTTTTCAATAATATTAGAGATAAGTAAGTTTATGGAATATTTTATGTCATATAGATGGTGTTCACGTGGTCTAGAATCATATTTGTACTACATAAGTGAAAAAAATTATTATTAGAAATGGGAGAAATAAAAGTTATTTTGACTATCTTTAGATATTTCTTCCAATGATTCACCCTTTTCGAAGTATCATAAATAATTTTTGAAATGGTAAAATTGAATGAGATGAACCTCTATTAGTGATCTGAGGTATTCTGTTAAAATTTAATAGACATTATTAACTCATGTTGTTTTGGACCAACCATAAATAAATAATAAATTAATGGTTTTGGAGAAGATGATAATTTTCTAAAGAGGATTATTTTTTGTGACCTTCCATATTGGGAATATTTTTTTTCATCACATGTTATATGTAATTCATATTTATTATATTTTTTGATATTAACATTTATACTGTGTTCGACACACCCGGTAAGACCAAAGATAATGTAAATTCATCGTTAGATCTTACCTAGATTTATAGATGTCCAAAACATGAATTATTTTAAGATGAAAGATCACACAAATTAATTATTCAAAATGTACCTTACTAAATTTCTAATGAGAACCAATAATTATTTTGTCAATGGATTCTATATTGGATGTTTACAGATGGTATACTAATAATTTTTCTTGATGTGTCATTAATGGGAATATTACTAGTGTAAAAATGGATGAAAAACCATGTCATAATGGAAATATTATTGTATATTGTTCTGAAATTGATATTGGGTTCTTAAATTTGGGATGTTTTGACTGAAATATCAAATTTCTTCTGAGATATTGGCATGGAGACATAGAATTATGATGAATTGAGAATGCTACCAAAGAAAGTTGTTTCGATTTTATGTAAATTGGGAAAACTATTAATTCTAGGAAACATAAACTCAATAGAAGATTTAATATTTCATTTTTTATATGAAGCTAAATGTGAAGAATTGGTAAAATTTTGATTGATGTACTAGTTTAATAGATGTATGTAAAAGTTAAAGAATAATGTCCCTAAAAACAAATCAGTTGAATGGTCAATTGCTGAAGCATACATGTATGAATAAATTTATAATTTATATTCTTATTATTTTAAATTAAAATATCCTTCAAAACATAATTTTATGGGTCCTAAATTTTGATTATGTCTCAAACCATCTATTTTCCCTTTTTAATCAGGCAGAGGTTGGCGTTTGTGGTTATTGTGAAAGATGGATTTCAGATGAAGATATCCATAGATCTCAAGAATATATTCATCTAAATTATGATGAAATGATTTTTTTCAGTAAGTAGTAATTGTTTATTTTGATAAATATTTTCAAAAGATACCATTAGATACATTAATTTTATTATAGACAATATGATGACTATAACAATAAACAATTTTTAAAAATTACATCTGCTGCTCTTAAAGAACGTTGTCAATAAAAAATTCCAGACTGGACTCAAATATTTTTATATTATGTTTCATTCGATGAAACAATAAATAAATATTTAAATTAAATATATATTTTAAATTTTTTATTGAATGATAGAAACCCAACACGAAAATAAAATTTATAGTCAATTATCTGTGATCAAAATCCCAATATAGAAATTGGTAAAATATTATAATGGTCATGTGGTTAATGCATTTTGATTCTATACACCCATATATAGTGACTCAAAGAAATAAATGAAAAGTGTTGTTTGTTTTAAAGGATATCATAATAAAGAAAGTGAAGTCAAATTTTATGGTATGCTAGATCAAATAATTGAGTTATATGATCAGGGACTAAATTACGAAACAATGATTAAATATTAATGGGATGATACTAATGAAGGGTTGTACAATCATCCATGAGATGATGGTGTTGAAATTAAATATAAATGACTTATTGCATCAAATTAACCATTTATGCTAGAACATCAAGAACATCAATTTCATTATGCTAATTACCATAATTTTTTGAGATATTTGAGTGTCTAGTGGAGTGTGATAAAAATGAGATCACATGTATATCACTTTATTGAAATTGAAAATGGCACTATGGAAGTGAAATATATTGATTTTTTTAAAGAAACATCCTAAATTATATCTCTTACCCGATAATATATAAATATCGATGATGAACCCCATAGTTGATCGCCGATTTTGATAAAGTAAAAAAGGGATGATGATACAAAAAGTCACATGGATGTTGATGATAATGAAGATGAGGATGAATAAATTTTTCTTGATAAAAATGATAAATATGATGATGATGATTGTATTAAATTTAATTATTTATTTTTGTTAATTATTATATTGTGATTTTTTTTAGTTTTTATATGTTATATTTTAATTAAAAATATATTACAAGTGAGATTATTATATTTTGATATTTATGTTTTCTAAATTTAATGAGGTTTTCTTACATTATATGGTAATTACATTATGATATAGATCATTATATAGTAATTAAAATCATTCTGTTGTGTTTGATATTTCATTTTAGGTATTTATATTTAATTTTTATCTAAATATTATTGACATTCATGTAATATGATTTATTTTTATTGATTATTAGTGGTGTATACAGTATAAGTTTCTTTAAATATTTTATAGATATTAAATGTAAAATTTTATGTTATCTCTTGGGGTATTACTTCACATATTAAAAATTTTATACCTTATTGAAAGTGACTAACACTTGTAAAATCAGATGATAACATGGGGTGTAGACCATAATTTTCTAAATAGACCAAAGGGGATTCAAGGTGGTGTTGATTCATGATAGTTTTGGTCAAATTTTATATCATTCTTTTCAAAAATAAAATAGTAACCAAGAGATGTATTATTAATATTCTCATCAAATGATTTAGTTGTATTGTATTATAAACTTCATAACACACTTAAAATAATAAATCAACCACCACAATAATTTTGAAGTTAAAAACTATTTTGACATTTTATAATTATATTAAAAACATTATATATGTGTTTAGTGTAAGAAATAATGATAGATATTTTTCAAAAAATAATATTATATGAGGAATTTTAATATAATATGTATACTAATATAATAATTATATCAGATCATGAAATATATATAACCATGAGATATAAATCACCTTTTAATATTTCTTTAGGGAATCATATTTTCAATCATTCCATTCCACTAGGAAAAATGAAATTATTCATTTTTTAAATTATGTTACCTCATATGTAAAATTATTTGGAATGATTATAACAAAAACCCCATTTTTTACGATTTCAAACTCATTTTGATAAATAAATCATATAAAATCGCATAGATTTAGGATAAAAATATTGTAACCATATATATTCACACTAATGTTGTATTATGTGTTAAAAGTTTTCCCTTTATAGAAAAAATAATGATTATTAATTCATAATTCATAAATATCCGTAATGAGAATAATCTAGAAAAATTTCATTATTACATAATATATAATGATAATGGCCATAATCTCCACTTGACATATGTATTACTATATATGTATCTGAATGATATTTCTCAATACATAATATATATTCACACAGTACCTTTCCCTAAGACATGAATTATAATCATGAGACATGAAAAATGTAAATCCCATATATCAAATATTATTTATTACTGACTCTCTTATTTACACTAGATAATATTGACGAATACTCAAAATTTCACTCATCTATGTAAATGAGAACTTCACATGACAATTAACTCGGTAAGGAAATTATATTAATTGACAATACTAAATTGAGGGGAAAAATTTAAATAATTAATATATAGTTGGATAAATCATTTCATGGTTTTTAAAAACTCAAAGAATGATCAATAACAAAGACAAATGCTTCTTGATTAGAAAACTTTTATGACTACAAATGTATCAAATAAATAAGGTTCTCAAATATTATACCATTTTAAAATAATTTAACGAATATTATAATAATTATTTCTCAAATTTATACAAAAGACCATATATACTACTTTCTAAGTGGTGAATATGTTGCATCTTGGAGGATGTTTTTTTTAATTTTATAATTATAGCTTTTTTATTTGTTAACAACAACATTATGGATGTGATTAGGTGAAAAGAAGTTTTTGGTTACTATACACATTGGAAAAAACTTGGTTGTTTATACTCAAAAATGAAATTCAAAAAAATAGTGTTGTTGAATGATCATGTGATATTATGTGATGAAGAATTGAAGAATCAATTATAAATAATGTATACACATTAATATCATATTATGTAAAGGGAATTTCATGTTAAGAATATATGAGTATATTATATTTGAGAGTATAAAGGTATAACTGTCTTTGATAGGTTATAAATGTGTTTTCTCACATATATTATGTATTTAAGAGAGGTTTCAGTAGGGTTGAATAGCTATGGAGAAGGTTATGATGATTTTTTATGTAAAAGTAGTCATTGTTTGAGAATAATAATAACTTCCAAAAATCTATTAATTATCCCCACAATACATTTAGGAAATCAGGATTAGTCAGGAATCATGGTAAACTTTTTTACATTTCTATACACAAGGGTCACCATGGAAACAAGAATAATAGGTTATTAAAATGGAAAATTATTTAAGTAAGGATAAATAATACTTAGAAAAATATATTACTGTTAAATGATAACTTACCATAAAAAGGATTAAAACTAAAATTAATACTTAATGTTAAGTAGAAGGTTACATAAGGTATTATATAGATGTGTGAATGTAACAAAATGTTGAACTACCTGGAATATATAATTGTTTATATAGGTTTTGAATTGTGAAAAGGTGTTGAAAAACCGACATATTTAATGTTTATTGTCCATTCGAGAAAATGATAGATTATTTAACTAATCCATTATAAATAATAATATGTCCAACTTCTATAAAAATGTTTAATTGATAATTGTTTATTAGAAAATAGAACTATTCATATGAAGATACGAAAATTAATGTCCAAAACACACTAGAATACATAGGGATCGAGATAGATTCAGAAAAATGTAAATTTGTTAAACTATGAAGTCATAGATAAGTAGTTGATATATGAGTTGGAAAAGTGGCACATTTACTTCCCTATGATACAAATAAATTATGATATTCATTATCAGTCTAAAATAAAATTCATAATGTGCTCGGTTATAGATATTTTCATGAAATAGAGATTTACAATGTTGTAACTTATCAAGAAAAAAGGAGACCAACCATGACAAATAATCCAACTCATGAATAGGATTAAGTTAATATTAGTGGTACAAATTATTTACACTTTCCCACACCATGGAAATATTTAATATTCACATAGTATCAGAGATCAATAATTTTCAGGTATTGGTTAAATGATGATATAAAGTTTACACCAAGATTAAATGGAATTTAATTTGAGGTTTAGGCCATGAATATTAATATATAGACTATTTAGATATAAGAATAAAATAATTTTATGAGGTTATATATAATATTGGTCTAGTTTTAAATAATGAATAAATTTTTTAATAATCATTCCACAATACATTGATGTGTAAATTGAAAGACTTTAGTGGATTTTATGGATCTCGTTATTGATTAGGAATAATGTCATGAATAATGATATCATTTCATTATTAGGATAAATAATTAAAAAATCATGCATTGATAAAGGGAGTCACACCCTGACCATTTAATTTCCATTCTAGTAGGAATATTTGTTTGGATTTTATAATGTGGATATGGAATGAGATTTTAGGAGTTCTAATTATTTGATTAGCACAATATTACTATATTTAATATTTCCTACACCAGGAATGATATTAAATTTTTATAATTATATGATATTAACCTAACCATTAAATTTATGGTTTATATATATAAAACTCTATGAAAACAACATGTAGTATTTTTTGAAAAAGGTTAATAAAATTGAATATTTTTTTTTTCAAGAAATAATAAGACTAATATACAAAAACAGATTCTATTGTTATATCTAAATCAATTAAAGAGGAATGTATTTAATTTTATAATATTAACACTACTAAAGCATGCTACTAAATAGGGAATGAAACATGATAAATTTAGTATAGAGTTATCCACATATGTATGAAGAGTTGCAATGATTTTCTCTTTGTGTAAGACTAATTGTCAATCCTCAAATCATGGAGCTATTCTCATTAGGAATGGGAGGACATGATGATTACCAAAAATTTCTCCAAATAAGATTAAAATATGGGGAAATAAGGATTGAAAACTGAAATATTAAACCTGGGTATACTATCAAAAATAAAAAATCAGTATTACCTTCACTAAAGTAGTAAATAGATGACAAAATGAAGGAGTGGACCCTGAATTATTGATTATTAATTTTATTATCTTATATGGGTAGTGTGTATTTTCATGGACATAGGCTATCATATAATAATACATTGACCAAACGTGAGTATAGAATATTCAGTTATGCTGAAACATTGACATGTGAATGCTCTTTGGACTAGACATTTTTGGTGAAACAATTATAATAAATGTGAATTAATGAAATTTATTTTCTAAATTTGTATTTAATATTTGTTGAGATTATTTTCCAGGGATTAAAATAGATTTAAAGTGGTTAATAAAATGAAGGAACATGATCTAAATGGCGTAGGGGTATGAAAAGAAGAAAAAAAGTTAACTTTAGTGTTCCCATGGAATCACACCTCCCACCAAAGTTGTATTAATTAATTAATTTCTAATAAGTTTTATAAGATCCAAATGGTTATAAATTTTAGTTTAAGTCATCAAATCTTTTATTTATATTTGATGTGCATATAAATACAATCATAATGCCTCTGTTTTTCAGATTTATAAAATTTTCTATAAATAAATTTATTTTTGTTAGTTTCTACAGGCTTTTAATGAAGATATCCTAGTTTATATACTCCGAGATATTAAATTGAATAATACAAATAAATTAAACAACAAGATGATATCTAAAGGCTTTTAGAAAGATCATTTACTAATAATTTGTATAAGAAAACATCTCATTGTCCTACATCATTTGAGATATGTAAAAAATTATAAATAATATATAGAAAACTAGTGGGAGGAAAGAAGGTAGTAATGTATGACTCCAGAGAAGATTTAAAACCTAGATATAATGAGAAATAACTGATATAAACATATTAATATCTAATTATATTTAATTTAATATATGAAATAAAAATTTATATGGATACTGTCAGGATAAACACTCCCTTTGAGGAAAACCAATTCAATTATTTTGTTAAGTATAATTTTAACACCTTTTTGAAAGAATATTTCAAATTTCGATTTTTATATTCTCTCATGGATTATTTCATGGATGGTGATTCATTGTAAGATGTAGAAGTGACATATAATTTTCAATACAGAGTGTTTTTATGTAATAATAAATTTGAGGTGTAACCCATAAATGAGAAGGTGGATAAAATATTGATAATGTATGTATTGAATTGTGTATTCATAATAGATTTATGTTTTGGAAAGTCAATGATTTATGTATGAACCAATTTAATTTAATGGAGAAATTATAAATGTGTCTGAAAGAACGTAGGTATAATGTGATATACTTGACGAACGTTTACATATGGTGGGGATATAAATGGACATCAAGGAGGTGTTGAAAGAGATAGTTATCCCATCCAAAACACAACACAAATAGACAATAATATTTGGAATATAAGTTGACTCAATGTTAAATGATATTTTATCCAATTGTATTATAAATACGATAATATTATGAAGAATGAGGATATATTAAAAATTATATTTAATGTATGAGGCTCAATCATATGGACACATAAATAAGTGGATAGTGAAAAATAAATAAATATAGAAGTAAGAAATTAGTGGATGATTCTTAAAAAATATGGGTGTGACGAATCTCAGAATAATGTGCCTAAAATGTTATTTTATAAAAACAAATTAGGGACACAATGAGTGTTTTTCTAAAATACCAAGGATCGAAGGTGGATTAAAATTAGTTTTATCAACATCGAAACCAAGAAATGATTACATGAGACGTGAATTTAACTTTAGATGTTTCATTTATGTTAACTATGAATACATGTCTATAAATTTAAACAATATTAGAGATAAATGTGTCTTATTTAATTCCCAATTTCCTATGTTAAAAATGAATACATCATTAATTAAAAGAAAATATTTGAATCTTGAAAATAGATTTATTATATGGGAAGGAAGAAATTAGAGATCTAAATAAAATTTTCACTAATAACTTTTAATAGTTATCTCATTTTATCCCTCTTAGAATGAAGTAAAATAATTATATAAAGAAGTATGAAACAACTCCATATGTGAGAATAATAAAATATAATGTGATTATATGTCCACCATGATTGAAAATATTCTATGTTATTATAATGTGAATTGATGTCAAGGAACATAAAGAATGAATTAGTGAGTTCATAAATTATACACTCAGGATATAAGTAAATACATGTAGATAAAAATCTTATTGTATAAGAAGTACTAAGAGAGAAAAAATGATAGGGTATTAAAAGAAGAAACATGTTGAAGTAGGACATGAATTAGTGGGACTAGTCTCATCAAAATTCAATTGGAGAAACAAGAAGAATGCATTAGTGATTCAAAAAATCAAACTATGAGATAAGTAGAAAAAACATGTTGAAGGATTAGAAGTGGATTAGAAGTAAGGGGTCTGATTTAAATAAAACCAACCACATTCATTTACATTAGGATATCTAGAAATTAACCACTTCCCCATATATTTAAATATTGTTACCTATTTTATATAGTGTTGTAGATTTAACATGGAGATATGTCCCATTGGGTGTGATTGAAGTGAAAATGGATAAATGAATCTAGTGGGGTCAATATTATTACCATCACTAATCAGTATCAGAAATAAAAAAAATCAAATTATATTAAAACCCTGAAATGACATAATAAGTGGTGTTATTAAACAATATTTTAATTTTTAGATGAATATGGAATTTCATGTTGTGTTGATTATGTTTAAATGATGTAGTGCCTTGTCTGGAATCAAAGTGGTGTCAAAGCCTTATTGTAAATGTCCAATAGTATTAATACAATAGTGGTGGTAAATATTTTATATCATTCCATATCACTATTGGTACCATAGTACATGCGATGTAAATTATTGATCAATATAAGATAAAATAAAAATTATGTAATTGATTATTATTTGTTAATTTTCATACAATGTGGTAATAACCAAATAGTTTTTAAGACACAAAAACATACAAGGAGTAATGTTTCGTATCCAAAATGTTTTTTCAATTTTATTAAAAATAATAACAAAACAAGGTGCTAATAAATGAAAGAATTCAAAGGGAGTTGGTAATGAACATTATAATTGTTTTAGCAACACCCAATAAATAAAAATCTGTTGGATGACACAATGGACTATTGAAATCAAGTGGAGCCCAAAATTCAGAATTGAAAGGTGGTATCAGTTGGGTCAACATGTTTTATGAATATCACAATTGATGACTGATTTATTATTCACTAATATTTTGTTTAAATATCATTGAGATCACACGATGTATGGAATAATGTAAAAGGATTAAACATAATGTGTTTTTGAGGTAACTGAGCAACATGGAAAACATTGATTTTTATAACATATTTTTTTCCATACTAGAATCTGAGTCATTTGGTTTACATTTTTTTAATAAATCATAGGAAATTAGTATGTTCACTCACCATAAATTCTTGAGTAAACTTCATATAAATAGAAGAAGTTATTCATAATTTGAAAAATTAAAAAACTATAAATTTTATAGTTTAATTTTTTTAAATAAGGATAAAGATTAAAATTTAGAGTTATACTAGTATTAAAAGATCAAAAATATATATCGAAAATCTATTGTAAGAAAACCTAATTAATTAAAGGTGGTATACAAATCCAAAATTTCATATGATAGGGATGATTTAGAAATACATAAAAAAACTCACTACTTTTAAAGATATTTATAAGAATCAGTATATCCTTAGAAAACACTAGAATAGATCATTATAAATTTTAAGCTTCTCTTATATTAATAACATTTTAGTATAGATGATAAAAAAACCCTATTTAATTATATAATAAATAGTTAGAGAATGTTTAACAAAACAAGTGGAAAATGATCCCTTATAATTATTAATAAAGGGGGCATGAGAAAATGGAACATAAATACATACATTGTGTTATAGGTACTGGAGTAAAATTGTAGAGTAGGATTTATGGTAGTATTGTCAATAAATTAAAAAGGGTTATAATGTTTCAATGAAAAGGCTATCTGTTATAATTTTTACAATAGTTTTTGTATTTAATTACAATTACATGATAGATGATATTAAAAGGAATGAAGAGGTCAATTACCATACACAAGAGAACCACGTATAGGTTGTTGATGGAAAATAATGATATACATGGAATTAGATCTTTTGGATGATCATATGATAACTTATAAAGAATCCTATAATACTCGGATATGAAAAACGTAAATTCCTTTATATCACTATATATAAAATAAATTGAAGGAAAATATTATAATAAGGGATTCTGTTTTTTACTATGAATGTATATCTTGGTTTGTGTGTTTATAAGTTATTTTATTCATATATATTATTGAATTGAATGAGTTTTGATTACATTTGGAGGTGTTTAGAGTCGTATGAGTTGAATTATGGTCTAAAAGTGGACGGATTTATTGATTATTTATAATTTTACTAAGTTATTAACTTTTACCCATAATACATATAGGTTAACAAGACAAGTACATAGAAATTGTAAATTATTTTTCATAACTATATGACAGTATTAACATAGGGCCATGTAGACTAGGTTAAAAAATAGAAAAACATGTGGTTAACCTATGCTTAGAAAATTATAATCTAGGAAAATAGAAATGTCACAAATTTAGTGGTAACAAGAACTTGAATAAGAAAACGCTACATAAATGTTACATTAGTGTTTATGTGGGTTTTGAAACCTAGAAAATTGTTGAACTACATTTAATTTGTATTGGTTGAACTCCATTTTTAAATGAAACAAATTGTGGATCTAACTGTATATGTAATGGTTGATATGTGTTCTTAGAAAATGAAAAACTATTAAACTAATCCTATATACAAGGGATGATTTTCCTTCTAGAAAAGTGGTATGTCATAAATATTCACATTATTATGTAATAATTAATTTTAATTCTGAAAAATGGTATAAAAAAAACACACAATAATACATATGGGTTTTTTATGGATTTTTGAAAAATGGAGATGTCCAAAACTATTATGGGTTGTAAAATAAGTGGATGTTTGGATTTGGTTATATCCTAAATGATATTCCCATAAATATCAATAGATTAGAATATTCATTTTCAATCATAAAATATTATTATTAATGTGGAGAGTAAAGGATAATTCCATTATAGGATGATCAAGTATGTCACAACCTATAAATATTATATGTGGATCACTACGAAATGTATCAACCCTTCCACAGTGGACCGATTTAATTTCTATGGAATTGTATATTTTCTGGATTCCTATGAAATTATTTTATTATAAAAATAGTTTTTTAGATTATGAATACATTCCACTTCATCACGACATGATGAAATGTTAACACAATTATTAAAATGTATATGTAATAATGTTTAGTTTGGCTGTGTTAATATTTTGGCTATTTGGGAACATTTTTTAAATCACACTTTGAATATTTATATCCCACATTGATAAAATTAAACAATCATGATGAATTTGAGAGATAATACCATTATATTAAAATGGTTAAATGCAAGATTTTGATAGATATTATAGATCATTTCATTGATTTTGCACCATTCCATGAATAATTATTTCATGTTGTGACCTGGTTGAGGAAATAAAAGACCACTCCATGAAAAAATGAAGTCATATTAGGAACCCATTATTTATATACTATCATGACGATTAATTTGGATTTTAAGATTTGTATACTTCAAGATACATGGTTTTATTATGACATTATAACAACATTATATTGTTTGTTACACCTGGAGTGATCTCATAGGGTTTGATAATAAATATTTTGTCCCATACTTTGGATCAATGGTTTAGATGTATAGAAGGACATAAAAACAAGTTTTATCAGTTTTGGAAAAGGGTTAATGGAACAGTTTTTTATTTTTTTAAGAATGATTAATAATATTAGTCATAGAGGATTCCAATTATTATATATGGTTTTTTAAAAAGGGACTGATGGGTATAAGATATATAGTTCTACAATAATAAGTTGAATGAAGATAAATAAAAATTATTCTAGTGTAGAATTATCTTCATTTATATGAACAATTGTTATTGTTGTGAGTTTGTTGGAGGAATATAATCTACACTCCCATTAACGAGGTTGTTAAATCATCAACTATAGGTTCAAATTCTTATTGAATAAGATATTAAAAAAATCATCAAATTTGGTGACATGATTTAATCAAACTAGAACATCAAAAAAGAACCGAACATTACGACAATAAAATAACCATTTCTTCCATTAAAATAGTTCATAGGGGGGGGGGGAAATAATGAGTGACTATAAGATTTTATTTGAGTCATTCTATAACCGTTAAAAGGGTGTTCACCTTGGAAATGAGTGACCACGATGTAAAAAGTTTCATATAAAGAAAGTGAGTCCAATAGATTTTGAAACAATCACACATCATTATATATATGGTCCAGGGATTAGACTATAGTGGAGTTCCTATAAATATCATTATGTGTTACAGTGTCTTAATTTCAACATTCATATTTAATATTTTTGAGATCTTTATCATGATAAAGATAAAGATTGAATGTGATGAATTAAATAATAAAATAATATGTCAATGACCATGGGGACAAAAGAAGAGAGAACTTTTAATTCAGTGTGTACCTGAATTCACCCTCCCCCCTTTTAGGGTTTATTCATTTTGGTTGGTCGCATCATAAATCATTTGATTCAGTCTAAAAAAATATTTTATACTTATAATTATTGATTTAACAATGTATCACCATTCCTATGGGGAGAAAAAATCATTATCCTTATTGAATTTATATAACTTAATGGTGTGGGATTTTATTAAGTGGGGGGATTTTAGAGGGTATGAATACCTAATAATGGTAAGGGAGAAACATGAAATATGATATGTGAGTAAAAATTAATTATGATTATCCAAAGGACACACATTGACCGGACCAAAGAAAAATTGAATACTGTAATATTACACTGAGACATAGAGATAATGTTTTACCATAACCTTATCCATTCCATAGTTATGTGACCCACTTAATATCTTTTCAGTCTAATAGATGTAAAACCACCACTACACAACATCTATCATTGATCACATTCATTCAATATTTCAAATTTATACCATTTACCAATCAAATTCCCTCCCACATCCACACACTCAATTAAAGGCGAACAAAATATCAGGTTAAAGGAACTCATAAGTATACCACTAAGGTTTTATTTATCATTTAACTCATATTTAAAAATTGAAACACATATCAATATTTCATATGGTAGGATATTAATTAATAATAAAATGATGATAAATTCATATATTAATAATATACTCCATCAAAGGAATTGATTTTAGAACACACTGTAAAATCTATGTACTTTAGAACTAGTTAAACCAAATAATAATACATAATAATTTATTAAAATCATATAAATTATTCATTATTGAGAGTGATGTCAAATAACATGTTACACAAATATTTAAGACAAACAACATCATCATGTAGCACCCTAAAAAATAATTATACCAACCCTGCCTCTCAAATTATTACTATGATGACATGTCAGAATGATGTATTACGATTTAATTATGAGAATAGAGTTTAATCCAAATCATTGAGTGTCCCTTAGTGCAATAATAAAATTATTAATATAAATTAATTTTCCACCATATATTATTATATGATGAATATATATTTTTTATTAGAAATTATAATTGAATAAAAATTGTGAGGCCTATCATTTAATTATATAATAAAACCTCATTATTTGGGACCATTTATAATTTATATATATCCTTTCATGAATTTAATACCTCCATAAGATTATGACTTGTTTTAAACACATTTACATATCCTTTTCCCAATGCATCTTCTGACATCTTCATATATAATAAATGGTCTACTATAAGTTTTATTTATGAATAATTTATGTTTAATATTTTATAATAAAAAACACATCATCCATGTAAAGAATATGAAATAAAATTACACTCTATTATCCTATTTATACACCCAGCCTCTTATCAAATATTCATTTTTTCGAATTTCACACCATCTTGTAATACATACTCATCCCATCTCATATACAAATTTACAATTTCTTAATGTATAGTTTTAAAATACAAATCCCAGTCTAGTTGTTCTATGAATATATATTTATTATCAAGAAACACCTCATATTAATCAATATATATATTATATTTAAATGGATCAATAAGATTCATCATTTCCACAGGAATATAATAGAATAATCATTTATCCAATTATTGGACAAAATTTTAACACCATATTTATTTATGTTTCAAAAATTGAAATTTTAATAATATCATAGAAATAACAATAGTGACAATTTCAATATTTATAAAATTTAATGGTATGATGGGTTTGTGCATTATTTGGAAAGAAATTAATAGTTTACATGACTCACCACCTTATGACCCACTTGGGTTGATAGTAAGATGACCATGCCACCAAAAGTCTTACTCTAATAGGCCAATCTTTGGGAACTCACACAATGATTGAATATGAAAAAATGGGAGACTTTCACCTATGATAAAATGTGATAAAAATTCATCACCGATACAAAAAAATATGTAACAAAAAACTATTTATAAATTTAATCAATTTAATTATATACAAATGGATGAATAAGAAAATATTTATCCATAAATTAAAAACAAAAATATGGAAATATAAATGTATTTGAAAAATATCCAAGCCATATGGACCCCAAAAATAAGAAGACACTACCTTGATATATAGTCTCTATAAGAGAATATTTTCAATAATTTTCCAACATAATGAACTGTTATCTACAACTATACATAAGCTATTACATCTTTACAGACCCCATGTCATCCATCAATAATTCCAATCATTGTAACTTTTTTAATATAAACAACCTATGTGGGACCAAATCTCATTAAGGGGTGAGTATAAACATTCCCAATAAGATTCTATGAAATTCCATGTAATGAGAAAAAATAGATCATATCAAAACCCCGTCTGAGGGATATTCTGAAGGTGTATTTGAAGGGAATAAAAATACACAACGGTTGAAAAAACCATAGAAAATAGAGTATCTCATTATTCAAATATTAGAACCATGAAGAATCATATATTTTATAAACCAAAGATACCATGGAAGAAATCACATAAAAAATAGGTCAGTTCCAAACCCATGTATGAGGGAAAACAAGACAATGAATCATAAGAGAATAAAAATACTCAACAGTTAGGAAAACCATTGAAAATTAATCATCTAATTCTTAAACTATTATCTCCATGAAGAATCACATCTTACAGAAATCAAATACACTAGATAAGTAGTCTAAAAAAATTCTAAATTCATCTTATACAAATAAGTTTTATCTTATAGGAAATAAAAAATTCCCACCATATCAAAATACTAGAGATGATAGAGTCACACAATATGTTGACTATGTAGACCTCAGAAATTCCATGATACTTATATGTAAACCTAGAGGGGGTGGGGGACCCCTAATTCACATAAGAGTTCATTATTGTTTATGGAGTTTTTTTAAGAAAAATGAGTAGAGAGGGTCTTAAATTGAAAAAGCTAAAATGTTACACAAGACAGTAAGAAGGAATTTCACAATTGTCCCCAGTAAGAGGAGGGACCATGTCATTTGGAATAGTGTTGACGTGAATGCCCCTCTCTTAAAACACCCCATTGTTTGCAAGGCCATATGAAATGTAATTCACCTCCCAGAAAGTAAGAGTGGTAATGTCGTTTCGTGAAGATATTTTTTCAATATAATTTATCCACATACATACCAGCTTCTAGGCCAATCTTGTATAACCCATCCTGATTGCATGAACCACTGTGGCCGAGTCACACTCGAACCAAATGTTGTTCCAATGTATTTGGCAATCAATATCCACTACAGTGATGAGTTCCATCATTTAAGCTTCCAAATATGTAGTGTGCCCATATGGACCATAAAGTCATTCCACAACCTCCCTATGCTGATTGGGATCATGGGAGTACCAATACCATTCCCTAATAGAGGAATAAAAAATCATCATTCTAAATTTTCAATGATAACAGGGTTTACCAACACCAATACTATATAAAGGACCAACACCATGGATATAGTATGTCACCATAAGGGTTATCGAACCCGTTTTCTCTCTACTATAATCAGGGTGTCCTATTTTTGATTCATGTACCCACCATTTCGAGTAACAAAAAACTACACTACATGTACATTTTTAATAGATTCTATATATGTTATATTGGGTAACTATGTATGTACTCTAGTACACAACATTTATATTTTCTATGACCCATAATATATATACATTGACAAGAAAAATCATATTGTATTTCTAGCATTAAAAGTAAAATCTAACTTCAAAAAAGACTATAAATTTCATATACAATAGACTTACTTATTGTGTGATATTTTTATCCTATTTCAACCCTAAACACCACAAGAGAGAAAATTAATCACATTGTACTAATAAAACACATTCTATATACCCATAAAATCTAAATTCATTACTTTTATGATTTTCACCACTCTAGAGACTAATTACACTATTTTTACTTCTATTCTCCCAAACGATGAAGTTTGATTCATCCAAAACCCTATAATTTCCATCACCACCAGAAATTTCTTATTAATTTGTTTTCACCCATTGTCCACACATTTCTTGGACACCATATATGTTATTCATGAATCCCATATCAAATTTTATGATATAACTTACATTTTTTACAAGATTATTCTATTATTATTATAATCATTTAACTTTATTTTTGATCCACCATCCATTGAATAGATTATAAGAAGGGTTTGAGTGTGTGAGAGGGAATGAATCAATAGTCATCGAAGATACTGATTACCGAGATAATTTCAAAATAAACAAAAAATCATAATATGAGAAAATAATAAGTTGTTTTAAATAATTCCAATGATGACAAAATGATATATTTACCATAGTTTGGAACATAAGGGTCTAATATTCCAATAAAATTTTTCAATAATTATCATCCACTCTACACTAAAAAAATCCTTAGCTACGATAATCTAATAAAATTTCAATAAATATGAAATCTAAATATATATTTTTTATTCTAATTATTATAAAATAATTCAAGAATCAAGTTATTTTCAAAAATAAGGCTTATTAATGACCCTGAAAAAAATAATATAGAATAGAAGATCAAGGATTTTCAAAAAATAAATTTCAGTAGTACATAACTTTTTAAAATAAACCATTATTAAGCAAGCTCAATTTATTATTTTAAATTTATATATATTGATGGAATTTTATAGTTTGATCTATATAAAAAACCACATGGAATCTAATTATGGGGGGAAAAGTCAAATAAGATGAGGATAAAGGCTTGAATATTTGAAAATTCATACATAAAAGGAATATAAAATAAATATTCATAATCTTCTCATTAATTTAAATGGTTACCATCATCAATGGTATGTTTCATGATTATTTTTTAACCACCAATACACCATGAATTGAACTTCTAATTCTACCCATTGTTTTGTGATATTTATAAAGAAAAACCCAAGTATATTTTTCATTTTGATATATTTAAAGGCTAACCCTTAATTCAATTAACCTTTTACATATTGTCCTATACAGACCTGGTATATGGCCTACGACTAGAACACAAAACTTATGCCCCAACTTGGGAAAAACCAAATTATAGACACAAAAACCAAGTCAAAATTAACATTCTAGAGTTTTTTAGAGGACATTAATGTTCCCATTAATTGGTTAAGTATTTATTTTTTGGGTAAATAATAAATATCATTCATCATTTAAACTATTTAACATATATACTAAAATTATTCCATGGTATTAAAAATAAGTTTGAATATCAATTAAAACATAATAAAATATTTCTCAAACATTTTCTTTGGAAAATTTATAGTTTTATCTTTTTATGGGATGCCAGTCCTTGAGACCTGAAAGAAAATCATGTCTCACATGAGGAAAATTTTAAATCACTATATTCTAGGAACATTTTAACCATTTTTTCATTGAAAATGAAACAACTAGGGGTGATAAAATATGAATCTCATAAAAAAAGAAGTTGGAAAACATCCCATCCTTACACATTTAAAATTCACTTATAAATGTGGTGGATGTAATGTGTACCCATGGAACTACTATACAAGAAAATTACTCCTATAACTACCTATATCATTAAAATTATATTCATTAGATTTACAAATCCACATAGGGTTTGATTGGTTCAAACCTACTCTATAAAATTCTCAAAAAAATCTAAATCATAGTTAAATTGGATACCATTATAATTGAATATAAAAAATATTTCTAACAAAAATTCAACCATCCATATAGATTGAAGAAAAAACTGTGCACCATTAATACTTACTATAACATGGATTATCAAACCAGAAAACATTGACTCGAGAATTAGACACCCCAACTATAAAGAGTAAAAAATGTTAATCCATGGAAACAAATAAATCCACATCAAACATAGTATTTTTTTGATTCAATTATATAACTCAAACCAACTACAAAAGATCCCATAAGATGTGTCTCCTCCGGATCTATATCAAATTTTTTTCAAAATTTTACAAGGATATATGTACTAATATTACGAACATCAAAAATATGATAATAAATTTCCCTCAATGTCTATTCATTTTTTATCCACCTAAAGAAACATTAAACCACATCACTTATTCAATGAAATATCACAAAAAATGTTAAGGATCACCAGGTTTGGTTTATAGTTTCTCTATGTAAAATTAATTGATGATAATAAAATATGGAAATAATCCCCTCAAGACCAATAAAAAAACCTAACAAATTAGTGTCCCATTCCACTACAACCCAATGTGGATAGTCATGGATTTTTGATAAAGTAACATTATCATCTCTAGAACCTAAATAAACACCTACCAGACATGATGGTTTCAAAAAAGAACCCATCAAAAAACATAAAACACTATGTGTCTCGAATTTCTAAATAGTTAATATAAGTGTTTAAATAAACATACAGTTTCATGGTTCCATATCCACTGGGGGGGATTCAAAAGTCCTCTTCATTATAGACCCGATGATCCATATATAACATTACTATATACTCTTGAAGAAATATGATGTGCTTCCTATCCTTTGAATAATATTTCATATACACCACTTATAGATATATGATCACACATAATCCCATTATTAAAGTTTCTATATTAAACATCTAATAAAATATTTGTGATGTCCTTCATAATAGGTTAATGGAATTAAAGTATTATTTTCTTGCATCAAAACCATATAATCTGAGGCCAGTTTTTTAAACACCTCCTCCACTAACCTAGAATAAAATTGTTACTAAAGGTATCATCACCCATCACAATAAGACATCATAATGATTTCTCAATACATCTACGATTCAATATTCATATAATACAATAATATATCATCTTCTTGACATTAACGCCAAATAAATCGATACATCAACTCAAAATAACACTATATATTAATTTTACACACTATATATTCACTTGATGTATTTTAAAATTACATAATATTTCAAAGAGTCTTTCTCAATATTTTGTATAAAAAATGGGTCGTGTAAATGAAAACTACCATAAATGGTTCTGGGATAAGATAATAACTTCAATGTAATTCATTTACCGTAATATATTTATTAGTAATTCATTATGTCCCTTACACGGATAAAATGATTTCCCCAAAATGTCATTCTCAAATATATAATGATATTACCGACTAGAACACGGATAAATCTAAAGGAACCATTGTCGAAAGGGATACACTAATCTCAGTTACTAACTTTCACTATACATCAAATAAATATTCTAGTTACTCTCTATAGTTTGGTTGTGTTATCTGATTAACTATTGGATATATTCTTACAGCCATATAAAAAATTTCATTTTAATGATAATCACTTGATGAGGGAAACAATGAGATAAACTCATAGGAAAATGTTCATGTGTTCATTAATCATTATAGGATATTGTTATATTATATAATATATTACATTACAAAATAAACACTCTGAACCATGGGATATTAGTTTACATCCCTCAGTTATCATTCCTACAAATCTGCATATACCATATAATGATCTAGAAAAATCCATGACACACAATGGGTGATGAAAAAAGGTATCATGAAATCTAGTTGGAATTATAAATAATATCTTCCTTGAACACGGTAAATATCATAAATTTATTCCCTATTAGAATATAGTAACCACAATCAATTTGATCAAATATCCATAAGGATTTGGTTTATAGATCCCTTAGAATCCATATCCTCGGTGAGTTGACAAAAAAAATTAAAAATAACATATCTTGGAATAAATGGATACACATTTCAGATATTTATGAATAAATTATACTATAAAAATTTATGGGTAACACCTTCTAGGAGATATCTATCAAGTGAAAAAATCAATACTCAGCTGTCAGTAGATTGGGTATAAAGATGATTACATGAGCATTGTGATGGATACAATCTAAAGAATCATCCATATCATACTCCTCTAAAACCACTAAAATTTATACAACTCCTCTTAACAAGATATTTATACAATAAAATGGAAATAAAAAATATCAAATCAATGAAATATAGAGATCGATGGAAGGAATTTCTATATTTTTATATAGGTATGTGCCAAATTTTTCAAAAACAATAGGTTCATTAAAATAAATTAAATATCTACGTCCAAATCTCACCAAAGATCTTCCCTATAGGTGGGAAATTCAAGAATCCACAACTCCAAACATAAAAAATACACAAGATGCCCCAAATGAACTACAAATCTCAACGGAATTCATTTTAGATGAATTACATGTATTAACATTTTTGTGAAACCCATCATGAATTTGATCACGGTCATATATCTCTAAAAAAAGGATTACATATTCAGAACTCAATAGATCCTCAACGTCAATGAAGATATCTCCATGGGGAATAGATTTAAATCAAAACACAATATGATAATACCATCACATGTTTATAAACAAATTAACCAATGATTCACTACACTATAAATGGAAAATAAAACATAAAAATAATAATCTAGTTTGTGGTTATCCATAAAAGAGATGAAACATGACTCTTAGACTCTAACTAATCCTATAAAACCAAAATAATTTCAACACCAATAAAATCCATTAGCAATACTTCATAGAGATCGACATAGAATACTAAAACTATATGTAGTAATATATGAATTGGTGGGAATTATTATCCACTCCATAATGAAGTCTTCTCTAATAATAAAAAGTGGATTATATTCCATTTTCTTACATGGAAGAAAAATACATCTAAATAATTCTGTAATTGAATTCCTTAATTCAAAAAATATTAATGGTGATAAGCACAAGAACTACTATGGGAAAATATTTACCCTACCTTTTTAATTTGTGTTGAATATTAGAGGATAATTTATACTATTCTATGTGATGAACCCATGATTTATAAAGATTAACAGGTTGAGTTGACAAAGGTAGGAGATTTGAAAACACAACTGACCATTGTGTTATTCATGTACAAACTTATATGTTACATAAATAAATGACATAGAGGTTTTAGTCAATTAATACCCTATTAGAGTCATGAAGAAAAAATATATTGGGAACTATATCTGTAATTATATTCTTGGTCTAAGAACTAAATTCAAGACCCCATTAAAATCACTTACCTAAATTCCCAAACCAATCTTCATAATACATATAAATAAAATATGTATCCCAAGGACTTGAAACACATTGATTCCATTTTTATGCGACCCAACCCACCAAAAACCTACCTAGTTTGAAAGTAATCCAAGTGTGATGCCCACACCGAGCTTTAATAGTGGAAACGATGGTGACTTAAACCAATAAGGAATAAATATACATATGATTCCGTAGAATCTAGTAACCTACCACATATATACATATTAAATGCACAATAATATCCAAAAAATAGTATATATATATTGAATTCAATATAAAACTAATTCATTAATGGGATAATAATTATAAAATAAAATTCAAGAAAGGGAAAACCCAAAAAAAGGAACTAAAAATGTGGTTGAAAAATAACCATGTGAAACTAGATCTATGAATCAGAAGATACCTACTACTATATAGTTTCCTAAAATGAAATGCAATATTAATTATACCCCATAATGTACTTTCATTTTTTACTTTAAATTGATATTACATGATCCACTAGCTACTAACCCCCATTTATAATACAAATCCATTTAATGATTGTACAGACACAACAGATATATACCTAAAATCAGGAATGGGTGTGTATAAACATAAAAATAAACATTTACTAAAATAAATGTAAATGAAGAGAAATTGGATATCGGAAAACTCATGATTTAGGTGAATTTGGATGTTAAAGACCAAGGGAATGGATATGATCTAATGTTAATTAAACCATAGTAAATGAAGAATCCCATTATTCATATCTCATATCTATACAGTATCATATCATATATAAACCATATAGAAAAGGTTATGAATCTTCATAAATAATAATATATAAATCTAGATATATTTTGTATCTCATGTGAAAACTAATATTCCCAACATACAATAAGATTCAAGATGACTGAATCATATAACATCGTCAATAAAAACACCACTATTCATACTTGTAACATCTATGAAAATGTAGTGGGGGACCCATGCCTCATTAAGGATTTCATTTCAGTTATGTGAGTTAAAACCCATATTGGAAGATAAACTCATGGCCTAACTCATAGGGGAGACGTTGATCCAAATTTGTGGAGGACCCACACCTCATAACATGGGGGAGTATGAAATCCACATATTTTATGGGTGTCCCATGCCATATCAAGAATGAAGTAATACCAAAACCAATCTATAACTATGGACTCATATATCATCATGTTAAATGTGCATCGTCCAATGGTGTTTCTTATTCTATAAATGTATACTATAATTACACGAAGAATCCATTGTGTTTATAGGGATTTTTTCGATCATGTGTCTATATAATTGTCCCTCCATCAACCCCTCCATGAGTTTATAAACATAAGGAACATAAAATACAAAAAATGATACATAAAAGGTCATTAATGAATAATAATATCACACAATTGTTCTTTTTATAGAAAAAAACTAGAATAAAATACTCACATTTAATATTTTGTATTCGATGTGATGAGATATAAAAAAACCCAAATGATAAAAAATAAGAATATTATTTGTTTCTATGAAATTTAGGGCCTCTAAGAATGTACCAAAAATATCACTCCATTTCATTTAAAACTATAAAATTTTTAATTTAAGGCTTGCATCATAAATTTCCCATAAACTATTTTGATATTTATTATAGTGAAAATGATTTCATAAAATTGATGATGTTTTATAAATCTAGCATACATGACATGTAAAATATTACGGATGGTTGGGTGCATAATCTTGTATATACCATGTCATGTGACACATAACTATAGGGAATATATAATTTGATTATTCACTATGTAGGTTAGGCTTTATATTTTGGTATATAATCTAGTACACACAAGGTCAAGCGTTCAAGAACATAAAAACATATAATTATAAATTTTATTTCATGTAGTTTTTAATTCATTAAATAAAAACCCTATCCACTACCAGTGACTATATAAGGTATAATATTTGATGATAAATAATGGGTAATAATTTTCTCTAACAAATTCCGAAGCTTCATTGAGGTAAAAGTAGTCAAAAAATTTATATATCCTTATCGAATTTTGATTATCACCACTCCATCCATTGATTCAACTTTTTATGTCATAACCACGATCAATGCATGATTTATCATGTATACAATTTATTTCATTTTTTTCTCTCAACTATAATCCTATCAATAGTGGTTTCCCTCTCTTCACATATTTCATGAATAATGTCTTTGACTTTTTTGATACCCCCTTTCCACTTCCAAGTTGTACTAACCCCACCATTACTATATTCTGACCTTCCTCTTAATGGATAACCTTTTTTTAAAATTCCATCCATTATAATGGCTGATGATGAGTGATTAAAGGGTGAGATAGAAGGAATCCCAGGCCTGTGTAGACACTATCTACTGAAATAATTTTCACAATAATGATTAATATTGAATGAGGAACCATGATAATTCTTTTAATAGACTAATTATCATCCCTCAAAGACCAAAATAAATCAATTATCTCAAATAATGAAATAAATTATAATGAATTATGAAATTTCATGGTAATTATATGTATTATATATTTTTTAATTCCAATAGAATAATATAAATTTTAATATTTCGATTAATATTGGTAATAATTTTTTAAAAAAATTAAAAAGTCATGAACAAATGATCAATGATTACCAAAGAATAATTTCCAAAAAATAGTTAGGTTTTTGTGATAAAAATAATTAAATAAGTTTTATTGTTAGTTATTTATTAAAATTATAGATACTCAAGAACTCCCATTTTTTCAAAACCATAAGAAATATCATGGAATTAGATTATGGGAGGAATATTTAAATAAATGGAGAATGAGATAAGAATTAAGGAAAATTCCTACATTGATGGATAAAAAATTAGCGTTTAAAAAAAATCAATTTCACACATTACAATAATCATTTGTAGGTTTTATAATCATATTTATAATCACAAATTAACCAAAAATGGAAAATACAAATCATCCCAATTAGTTATTTTTGTTTCAAATTTTTAACCCTAATAGATTTTATATAACCAAATATTTATAGATTTATTCATAAGTAAAGAATTACATTTCCTAATTACACAAAATAGCTTTGTACATTGAAAGAAACCAAAAAAATTCATACCTAGTATAAACACCCAAATCCAAAAAGAATTAATATAATATATTTTTCATATAACCTATATTTTATAACATATTAATTTTTAAAATCATAAGATAACTATTTATTTATTTAACAAATAGAAAATATTCTGCAAAATTTCATCTATCATTAAAGTTACCAAAATATAATCTTAGGGTTAAAACTGTATTCCAAATGTAAAATAAATCTATAAACATATATATATCATTTTCTTGGGTAAATTTACGATTATATCACATTAGGAAACATGAGACCCCAATACACATAAAATTAATTTAGTCTCACATTATATAAAATCAAGGTTACAACATTTGTAATTGGGTATAATTGGAATATTGAGACAATGAGAGATACATAGTTGATTGACAATTTAAAGTTAATGTTATGAAAAAAAATTAAGGTTTCAGTTAGAACTCATACACATGGATAAAGATAGTCTTCATATTAAATCAAAAAAATATAATATTAAAAAATTTAATAAAATTAGTGTAATCTCAATTTAAATGGATATTATTTGGGATTTTGTTGTCATTTGAAAACTTCCCCAACATTGATTTCCATTTTTCCTAAAAGCAAATGGTACCCTTCAATGTTGATCCTACCTTCATTGAAACCACGATAAAAAGATTCCATATTGGGAATTTATCCTTGATGATTGTTCATCATCGAGGTTATCCTAAATCATTCATTTGTAAATTTTATTATGTTCCTCTACTATTTCATTATCTTTAAAAATTCATACAAAATTTTTCCTTATAAAAGATGCTCATGTTTGGTTGTAAGAAATCTGGGATCCTAATTTCTAGTATCACACCATTTTACTAATTAGATATGGGAAATATGAGTATAGGCATATGATCCATCACATGATATGTTCTTGGAACCATCAATTTCTAGAGTCTTGTGCTCATGGTTTTGTTCCCTTTTGATAATTAATTAATATTTCTCCTCCTTTTGGCAAGGCCAATCTTCACTGAGTCTTTATCATTAATTCTTTACCAAACTGGTAACCATTGGTTAGGGTAGTGAGGAGTATTTTTTATTACTTATGAGTTTCTTGTCGTTTTTAATCAGGTTGTCTCCAAAATCGAGGCCACCCTTTAATGCCTTTTTTCCACGTGCTCCTAAATTTTTCCAACTATATCTTCAACATCACATTTGAAAGAGACTACACTCTATTATAAGACTAAAACATAGAAAAAAATATCAATCAATGTTTTTAATATTTAGAGAGTCATTATTCGAGTTAATATTTTCCATACCAAATCCTAGGTCTCCCTCTCCTTTTTAGCATTAGTGACTCCAAGATGATATCATCATCATTACCGAAGATATAAAATCAAAAAGATTAGAACTTGTTTTGGAGTGGAGCCTCCAAACTCACCTTCTATATTCTGACAGCCTCAATGGGTGAATTTCATAAAACTGTAGTATTACAAAGAAGAAAACTATCAAAAAAATTATATAATGATCTCACACTATTATATCTTCACACCGGACCGCGACAACAGGCCCTTAAACTGCACTCATAATTGGAAAGGGTCATGTTATGGATGAACCCCTACAATAACCTTTAATGTGGAAACTTCATTGTGGATTACATCATCCGCTTGTACTTTGAATCCCATTACTGATTATTTATTTTTTATAAGAAGATCATATTCAAGATGTTCCACATCCGTCCTCATTCATCCGTGACCATAAACCTTAGGTAAATTGCATTGATTAAGAGTGGGTGGTCACAAAATCTATGTAACCTAGAACAAGCTCACCTAAAATGGAATTTTAATTTGAAGTAGATATCTGGGGGTTGTTATCATTTTTATAATTCAAATATATATGATGTCAGGGAAGGTTCCCTTTTCCTTGGATGGTGATAACACTCCAGTTAGATGTTGCCCAAATGAAACAAGTCGAGTGGTTGGTGAACAATCCATCAAACACCACATACTAATGATATCTAAATTACCCACCCATCTTAATCCAAACTAACTCTACATGTGTCATGGATATGTAAATTTCTGTAAACATTTTGTTGAATATTTTGTGGATATTTCAATTTCAACTTTATTATAACACCCTGAAAATTATAAAAGAGTAACATTTTATTTAATAGAT
The DNA here is from genome assembly GCA_963277665.1 of Viscum album. Classification (NCBI taxonomy): domain Eukaryota; kingdom Viridiplantae; phylum Streptophyta; class Magnoliopsida; order Santalales; family Viscaceae; genus Viscum; species Viscum album. Next base: position 1,935,754,441 of record OY728152.1, read on the forward strand.
TTTTTGACACACGACATCAATCATAGAAGGAAATATAAAATCTCGAGTCTTTAAGATATAACTAATGTTTTAAATTATTTAACTATTACATAGCTTATAATGTATTCTATTTTGAGTTAAATTTACTGGAATGCAATATTGAGTTTCTTCGATAGCTTATGCTATACACACGACAGAGTTTTACAGAAGAAAAATATATTATTAATTATTTTTATAAATATAATAATATATAACCTATCCATTAAATTGGAGGTTTTCAATAGGATTAAATAACTTATGATAATATATGTCTAAATCCATAGGTTACCAATTAAAGAGAAATGAATACAAAAACCAATTCAATATGAAGAAAATATTTTTATAACAAACTATTATTATGAACCAATGAAATTTTAATCTTAATAAATTAAATTAATTACCATTAAAAAATTATATTAATGAAATTTATGTACTACATATTCAATAATTTTTCTCAAATTTATTAAATATATTATATAGTCTTAATATAAATATAAAACCAGTTATATGAATACCGAGTAAAATTTTTATGAAGATACTTGTGCAACCTTTTAATAAAGAACTACTTTCAAAAATAATTGTATAGAATTTTATTAATTTTACCTGAAAAAATAAAATTCATTTTTTAAATATGAATTTCAATGTTATATTACGGTGAATTGTTTTTATTTTTATGAGGAGTTTCATTTTTTATGAATAGTGAAAAATAATAAAATCTCAATGAAATATGAATTTTCATCTAAATAATTTATAATGATAAGATATATTTATAATTGTGTTTAAAGTAAAAAGATATCAATTATAAATATATTTAGGTATTTGGAATCATTTTTATATTTAATTTATATATAAAAAACTAGAAAACTTTTGAACATTTTCACTTTAAAACCTCATTTTCTCATCCCGTCAGTGGTATTAATTTTAAATTAAATTCTGACAATAATTTGATTGAAATTTTGAAAAATGGAATCCATATTTGGAATCAAAATAATTTAAAATTTATGGTATATCCAACCTTGTTATTATACCCAAACTATTAGTGAAATAAAATAAAATTAATTATAGTGATTAAGTTAAAAAAGATTATTTAGGGGTTAAACAATAATCATTGGAAGAAAAATCTCCAAGACATATGCCCAATATCCATTTTTTGAAATATGCTATCCTATAACCTATTGGTTCTTACTTTATTCATTATTAGTGGAATAATATGTAATATAGACCACCTAATAGTGTATACCTTTTCTTATTTACAAGAATAGAACTCCAATTAAAATATAAAATGGTATGACACCTATAATATATTAAGGCATATTTAGCCATTTGGATCATCCAAACCATTCCCAAATAAGATACCAATATGACTCCCCTCATTATATAATATTTTTTCAAAAGTTCAATGCAGGGAAGGATTTTGGAATAAAATAATAGGAGTTTCCTGAAGAAGCGGTAATGTTCATAAAAAAGTACTTTTGTTTTATTTATTTCTACAGCCCATTAAATTATAATTATAATATGATTATATAATAATATAATTATATAAAATATGTTGGGGTTGTTTTTATACTAATATTATGACATAAAACTTGACAATGTTCCCTAAAAAGGATACACAATCATCATTTGGGTGTACAATGAACTACCGCCTCACGAACCGATGTTGTTCATTTTCCATTACAAAAATTAAAGGTTAGTAATAATGATGTATATATAGTTTATATATGATAAATATGATATCTATAGATCCTTCATTATTATTTAATTGTTATATAATATATTCCATCATGATTTCCATTTTTTTGGAATACGACAAGGTCATTCATGTTTACGACAGACTCACCTCATGAAGTGATTTGATTAATAAACATGTAACGTTGAATTCATTAAGGATGGTTTTAATAAAAATATGTTATATATATAAAATAAAAATTATACTTGAATTATTATATATATATTAAAAACTTTTTGTTCTGTCAATAAGACAATAAACTGGAAGCAATGTTCACGTGTATGTACGACCTTTCGTCTTTGTGAATTGTGTATTTCATTTTTATCACTAAATTTTATTTATAATTGTATGTAAATATATAATAAATATATAATAAAGATATAATAAATATTTATTATATTCACATCATGTGTTTATTTATATATATGATGAAATCATGATGTATGTAATAGGATAAAAAAATAACGAGTCGAAACATACTTGAAAAACTAGAAAATTAACACCTAAAATGATGAAAAGAATGAAATATTACTGATGAATGGGTACTAATATTCTATAAAAGAATAATATATGATATTATATATATTAACATGTTTATGAAATACTGTTACAACATTCATAAAACCGGTATATAAAAGGTTTACGAGAGTTCAACCTAAACAGCGCATATAATATGGAATTCTTTCTCAATTTTATTTCATTGAAGCTTATTAGAATGGAATGCACTTAGTTTATTTTATATGATGTATATAAATACAATTTTTAATTTAATAGCTTTAATATAAAACTATAAATGATATATCGAGCTTTAATTTTAATTATTTCATCTAAGCATATTTGCTGTTAAATTTACTACGTTGTAATGAAATTTCATAATTCAATTTCATGGGTTAATATTACTTCTTATTTGTAGTTAATATTATATGATTATGTGTATAATTATTTTTACAATTTATTTATTTATTTCAACTTTTTATGTGGATTTATAATATACACACATAATCTATTCATTTATCAATTCTCACTTCAATGTTATGATCATTTTAAGTGTTTATTTCACAATCAATTTATAATTCAGATTATTTATTCTAGAATATCAGTTGAAGGATATTACATGAATATTTACTAAAAAAACCATAAATATTCATCTCATATAGTTCTTTGTGATCTTTTTTATGTAATATTTTTCCACTAATTGGAATATAAAATGTTTTATAAAATATTTTCAAAAAATCAGACTTCATTATTATATTTATTTAGAAATCATATTTTTAAAAAAATAAGTGTTTTCTATGAAAAATATGAATTATGTTTTCTATAGAAATTTTAAAATTATTTATTAAATGAAATATTTACCCCATTATTGTTTTTATAAAATTTTTTCTAAGGAATATTCTTATCACTTTCTAAGGAACACACTTTTTATAAATTATTTACACTAGAAAAAGAATATTATTTTCAACTTGAATGGAATTAACCACAACAATTTCATTTTAGATACCATTGAAATTTGAAAAAGATACTTTTAAATAATTATCATTAAAATTTATTTTCAAAAAAATTATTTAGTTTTTTTTCATAATGGAAATGATATATTCATCAAGAATGATTTTAAGGATATTCTTATTGTATTTTCATTTATCAATGATAAACCCCCTTTTTCTAATTCTAATGGATGATTCATATTGATATCATGATTATTCTAACTATGGATGGATTATGATTATTTTGACCAAGGACAGTATTGAAAATCACTTCCTTGAATAATTTTGGTAGTTATCATCTTCTCATTGAGTTATTAATTTTCTAATTACTATTGAACATTAAATTTCCAAAAAATACCTTCATTATTTTTCATGGATATAATATTTTCAAAAACATTTACCATTTTTAACATATGATGTTTAATTTTATAGCTATTTGATTAATTTTTAATATATTTATAACAATATATCTTTTACATAATATGGATACTTTAAGATAATGAAGAAATTTCAATAATTAAATAGATTATTCAATAAAAGAGAAATGATTTGGACTAGAAGTGTTGGGTGGGGACCTTGATTTATATATTCTCTTGATTCATCAACATGTTCTTATGAGACAAATCCGTTGAACAAATTAAATGGGCTTCAACCTGAGTAATAATATTTTTGTAAATGGTTCTGATAGAAATGGTTCTTGTGTTCCTTATACATGACATCAAATAATTAACAACTACCTTCAATCATATTTAATTATTATTATCCATGGTATTTTCACAATGAAAAATCATTTGATACTTTTAATTCAAATTTTATTAAATAAATATAATGGTTTTTTTATTAATTTTCCTATCCATTTTTATTATCTATTATCTAATTATTGTAATGGAATATGTTTCTAGTTATTTACCATTCCATAAATTTTATGCACTTCCTTCACTTTTTAGTAATTACATGGAATGTGTTATCAATTATTTACCTTTACATATTTATTAAGCTCATTGATTGACTATTTGTTCCAATATATTTATCTCATACTGAGCATTTGAGATCACCCTTATTTTTTTTCCCTTTTCTAGAGATTCCTTGAATTTCACTATGATATATATGCAGAGATATGATATATGGAATAAATATATTATTTAAAAAAACAATGTTCTAATATATGTATTAAATTTTAATATAATACTCTTGTATGAAACTAATTTACTTAGAATAATTATCTATTTTTTCCTTTGGGAAACAATTTATTTTTACCATATTCCAATATATTTTTAGTGGGAACCAACTCTATGTTTTTATGGTTGGGGTCACTATATTTGGAATCTGAGAAATTTAAGTACAAATTGTTTTGATGTTGATTTGTGAAAACATAGATTTAAGAACATAACCCAATGAAAAGATTTTGTGATCATCATTGAATCACATATGTCTTTCTTAACTTATGGGTTAATGATAAGATCACATGACTTTGAGATTAAGGATTATCATAATTTCTATGTCTTAAATATCTATTTTTTAGGTTTTATGTAATGGGTTTCTACCAAGAATAACCATATTTTGGATGGAATTGATGCCAATAAAACCCATTAGTTTAGTAAATGTTTTAGTGAAAAATATATTTGAGTAATAATGAATCTACATTTTAGATACACGAGTTTGAGGTTATAGAAAACAATTGGTGTTCTTATGATCATTAATGACATTATAATAATATTCAATTTATGTTATTAGGATTTGAAAAAAAGTTGTATTGAAAACCACATAGAAAAGGTTATTTAATGACCAAATTTCAAATATATGCTTCATATATTTGGGAATATAATATGAATTATATTAATAGTGTTTATAAAATAGATAACCCTCAAGAATGGGGAAACCCATTTCATCCGGTAAGGTGGTGTCATATGAACCCTAGTCCAAAGGATGATAATGGTTTTATGCCTACCACGAGCTTACACGATGGCCTAGATAATATGTTACTATTTATATTTTAACCATTCGATGAATAAATATTAATTATGGTGAAATATTATTAATTTTTAGTCTTATAGACTATTGTATTAAACATATTGATTTTTATGATAGTTAGACAAATATAAATACTTGTTTTATGGATCTTACAGTAAATTATATGTGAATTTTAATTCCTTTGAAATAAAAAATTAATTTTCGTATAATCATTTCTTGGGTTAAATGGACAAATTTGAAATTGATTAAATCCAAAACAAAGAATGAAATTGTGTTTATGAAATAGAAATATATCAAATAAGTATATTTTATCATATATATAGGTAGTAGAAGAATTACTCAAGAATAAAAAATTATCATATAAAATGTTAAAATAATAACATATTTTTTTGTTGAACCATTTGTTATTTAAATCATCAAGAATATAGGGGTTTGATCCCCTGAACTTTATATTTATCATTAATTTTTTGAAGAATTAATTAAATAACTCCCTATAATTATTTAAAATTTTCCTCCAAGTGAACATTCCTTCTCTTTATTGATGTTTTCCTATATGGAAAACTAATTTTTTTTATTACATATAACCTTGGAACTTCCAATTCCTTATTATGAAGATTATCTTTTGTTAACCATGTTAAAATTTAATTTTTTCAATAAATTAATGTTCAAATATCGACCAATTTATTTGTAACTCCCTGACCCCAGAACCCTGAAGCTGGGTTATTACTTCAATACACTGGCATGATTAAAAATAATCATGTTCCGAAGGACCGATCAGCTTATCAGTCCTAGAAATATTATATATAATTATATGTTTTAAATTATAACATGAAATTAAAAACAAAATATTATCCCTATTATAACATCTTATATCACTTAGACTATCATTTCATGTCAATCACAATGTACTTATTCACATACTAGAAGAAAATGGAACATAAGAATGGGGTGAGTTCAGATGCTCAGTAAGGATAAAAAATATAACGAAAGCTATCATAAATAAGTATAAAATTTTAAGGCCATGGTTAAATCTGAAGCACAAGAGTTTTAAACAAAATCTTAAGTACAATATGGCAAGATTAAAAATCAAATAATTCCATTTAATATTTCACATGGATATTCTACTAGTCGAATAATCAAATGTAATAAAAATAACTAATCTCATATCAAGAGAATTAATAATGTTGGACAACTGAAACATACTGGCAAGGATTGGGCCGAGTAATCAATAAATTAATGGTTATGGCATTGGCCAAATCCATATTTAAAAATAAATGGGCAAGGCCTCAGCCTAGTCCTATCTAGTTTGTCTCTTAAGACCCACCGATGCATCGAGGGTCTAAAAAGAGAACCACCCATTGATTACAAATTCCAATGAATTGATCGTATGAAATGGTTGAATCATATAATAAACATTCATATTTAAAACTAGCATGCATAATGTGAAAACTTTAACTATAAACCATGAATGGACTAAAAATATCACATCCACAGTCAAACATATCACAAATCCTTCAATACAATATAGATGATTGTATCATAATAAATCAACATGAATTAAGCATAAAACCCATCAAATGATTTTGAAATAGATGAAAATAATTTAATAAATTCACTAATACTCTTTGAGGGAAATATTCCTTTTTATAGTAAAACATTTAAAATTTGAAGAATTAATAAAGGAAGTCATTTACAAGATATTTTTGAATAAAGGTGTCCCATAACCCATTTAAAATTTTAAAAGGAATTAAAATTTAAAAAAAATTGTGTTTATATAAATTAATCCTTACAATAATTTTGAAAATAAGGACATTAATGAAATGGGTTTAGAAAAATAAATTATTAAACCATTAAAAATGATGATCTAGTTGAAGAGTCCCTTCCATAAAACCTTAAAAAATTTCTTTATTTATGAAAAATGTACATTGATGATAAATATGCCCCAGTAAGTACATACACATAAAAAATATTCGATAAAAATGAGATTGGGGAATTAACCCATACCTTAGATATGATACTCATTGTACGCGTCCAAAACTCATCTTCTTTAGGTGTCTCTTTTTAATTTGAATAAAAGGACTCATTAAGTTGTTTTTCATCATAAAGGGTGGCATCTTGGATGATGTGAGAGATGTTGGGTGGAATTTTGGGTAGGTTTTGGCCAAGAAATATGGATTTAGAGGGGTGAATTAAATTTACAGAGAAGTTCCCTTTTATAAGACGGGCGAGGGGAACTTTATGAAAATCTTGAAATATTAATTTTTTATAAATATAATTTCGGTTTATAATAGCTCCAAAGTGATTTATTTCTAGGATAAGATGAGGATGGGTCAAAATCCTCTCATATAATGAATGTTTAGAAAATTTTAGGTCATGAATGTAACCATATCTTTTGAAATTAACCCACAGTTAAACAGTTTAACTCTTACCTTGTATTCTTGTATTTTTATACTATAGGGTTATTATAGTTACTCTAAAATTCCAAGAGAACATCAAGTGGATAATTAATGTCATTTTTCACATTATCTAAGCCAGTTGGAAGAATTTATGATTTATATATCATTCAATAGAATAGTATTTGTTTGAAAAAATCATTAATGTCATTTTTACACTATTTAGTAATTAATTTTTGTTAATATCATAAAAAAATTATTCCTTAAAAAATGAAATAAATATACTATAAAATGTCATATTCATCCTGAATATTAGTGTATGGAATTTAAATTTTGAAATTAAATTTATTTTAGTACTTACAATATCAAATATTTGATCCATTCATTAATAATGAAAATACCACATCATTATTATGTTATAAATAAATTTAATTATTTAATGTATAAAAATTAAAAATAAAATTACATTATGTTGGAATTATTTTTAGATTTATAATAAATTTTTATAGCTGAATACATAACTTATATAATTTGAATTGAATTTTTTTAGTAATAAGATACATGTTTCTGTTATATTTGACTTTACATTAAATTAATTATTATAACATGTCATTTTCACAACTATGTGGTTCCTTGTGGTCCTAAAATCAACACAAGTATTATCATGGTCTTATATATATCATATAATAGGATTATGACCTATGTTATGGTAGTTTTATGTTATATTAATATTATTTTTACCCTTATTTATCTTATTTACCTTTTATCCATGGTCAATACAAATAATTACTGATGTTATTATTCATAATGTACAAAACATTAATGGTTTATATTTAAGAATTTTGGACCTTATTGTTTCAAATATGGAGTCCATTTTATCCAAATTAAAAACAAATAATTAGGATAAATTAATTTAAAATTAATTCTCGTTGTCCAAACTAGAAAGCGGGTTTTTAAGAAGTAAAAAGTTAAAAAATATTGACATGTGTTTATGTCCAATTTCAATGTTAAATTAATTCCAATGACAAAATTTTTATTAAATGATAAAAAATAAACCAATTATACTTTAAAACATATTAAAAATATAATCTAACTATATAAATAATTTAGATGAAAAAGATGTTTTGAAATAAAATGAATTATTTTTCACTTTTCATTAAAAAATGAAAGTTATCATAAAAATTCAAAAAAACTATCTAAACTAAATTTTTATGTAGTTATTCTAAAAAGGAATTTGATTTTGTCAAATTAAATATATAAAAGTCTCAAATAATTTTTTTAAAAAGGGGTCTGTATTAAATGTTTGAAAACCACATTTTTTGAAAAAAAACATCTTTTATCCTAAAAATTTAATTTGTCCTTATATTAAGTATAAGAAACAGATAATATGATTTTTTAATTTATATAGAATATATAGAATTCAAAATTTTATAAATACTCTTCATAATCAATTTTTAAACGGCTATTTTGATAGGTCATAGTGCACTCAAACTCAGTGTGGCATGTAGCACAAGCTATTGAATAACAAAGAAGAAGCATACCATGGAAGATTGGGGTGTTTAATTATACACTCCTTAAAAAATTGAATGCTCAAAATTTAAACTTGGAATAAAAAACCTTGGGTTGGACTTTCAAAAATATATTTACTAAAATTCCACATCAAAACACGATTAATGGGAACTCCATTTTGAAACAATCAAAGAGATGTATAAAGGTCTATACAAGATAACATATACTAGTACTACATGTAGGAAAATATATATATGAAAGAAAAAAATTGATGATCTTGTTATGATGGATTGTGTGAAAGAACATGATTAGGAAAAGTTTAATAACCACAATGGTATAAATCTATGATGATCTAAGGGTCCATTTGATTCATCAAAAAATAATGTATTAGGAAATCATTTCTGGTTTCTGGATATTTCCCCTAGATTTGAAGAATTACCTCATAGAGTAATAAATCAAGGATGAATACCTAATTTACATATAGAGTTTAATTAGTTAACTAATATGTATCACAAACACATCTTTCTCTTCAAAATATATTAAAAATAATAAAATTATTTATCTGAATGATATAAGGTTACAAATATTAATATATACCATTTAAATGATGAAAAATATGTTATAATAACCAGGGAATTACAGTTGGCCAATGATAGGTGATAAGACCTTGTCGTACATCAGTTATGGGTTCGATTCCTCTATCCCTTTCAAATATGATGGGTTATTTTCTGGCCTGTGGGTTATCCTTTTTCTCAAACTAGTATATTATAACATTCCATAAATAAACATAAAAATTGTTTTATCCTTAAACAATACTACTCAATGTTCTACTTAATCCATTATATCATTTAGAATTATCCAAAATACTTGTATCCAAACTCTGTCTAAAAGGTCTCTAAATTTTTAAAAAAATTGTAACATCAGATTCCCTAAAAAAATTAATATTTCTCCTATTATCACGTGCTGAATATATGATTACCTTCATCATATTAAAACCACAATGAAAAGAAATTACTATTGTAAAACCCCAATATATATCACATTCTTCTTATGACCAAAATATAATTCTGGAATCTAAAAATGCAAATACATTAATTATTCCACTTTGACCATAGTAACAACATAAGCCTAACCTTGATCGATTAGATTCGTATGAGATATATTTCATTGATTCCTTAGAAAATCAGTTTCATAATGTTCTATATCTCTAAAATTACATCATTGCAAAACCTATTTCTTTCCCTTATAATCATGATCATAGGGACCTTTTTCACTACTTTTGTAAAAAACTCCAATTCATTTCAGGCAAGTACGAGGGTGTTTCTTCCCTCATTTATATCATAAGCGAAAATCCTTCTTCCCACTATTCCCTTTATCTGTCTTTTGCTCCACCATTATCTTATTCTCTTTCTTCTCTTTAATGTTTTAAGACTTAGATAATTTCTATGCTCTCCTGATTGCAGATGAGACCATATCTTCATACAATGAGAAAGAATGTGAGAGTAGTACTCATTAGAGGGATATTTTTAACCCATCAAAGAATCTGTCAATATTTCTTCTTGGGTTACATATGTAGTCTATAAAATTACTTGACAACCTTGTGAACTTAGCCTTATACATTTCAACATTCTCATCCTCCTTCTACCTCAAACTCAGAATATTCATTTCTATATCTCCTCATTGTTCACGAGGAAAGTATTTATCTAGGAAAATTTCATTGATCTCTCTCCATTCCAAATTTTATACTTCTTCATGCTCCGTCCTTTTTTAATTAATTAACCCCATTTATACGTATCTCATGAGAGAAAGTAAACTTCAATGAAAAATTCCACCCTTTGGTTACTTCCCAAAGAAAGAGATATTTTCTATAAGGAAATTAGCCATTACTCAGCCAAAAATGGATTTGTAGTCCCATTGAGTGATGGAGGTTGTTTCATCTTATAGTGGTCTAAAATTGATCCTATGAATTTTTGATTTGGGTGCTCCATATAGGTGAGGTTGTTATTCATAACCTGATTCAGCTATCCCAATATGGTTATAAGCTGTTCAGCACCAGTTTCATTGCTAGCTCCACTATAATTATCTTCAATAGCATGGAAATCCATATATGGATTACATGTACTGATATGGATTACATTCTATCCGCTAGGATCCATTTATAAAAAATGGAATACACTTGATTGGGTTTTGAATCATAATTCTTAATTATAAACTAGTAAAATACTTAAAATAAGTTGAAAATATTATGCATATCTAATTCTTAATTACACTAGATTCGTAGTATGGCCTGTTTTCATGTAAAATTTTACCCAGAGTTATGACTGGAACACATTGTCAGAGTTTTCACCCCTAGGTACATCTATTCCAAAACCAAATTATCTTGTAGTATCTAGACAATTATTTATTTCTTGGAATAACCTCGTAATCCTGACCTTTCCAATATTCTAGGGGGTTTTTCTAAACTTATCCTAAAAGGTAATCATAGAGTTATGATCTCTAGTTTATGTTTTCTAAATCAATTACCAAGGTTGTCTCTAAAGGTCCCCTAATACCAAATGTAATTCCCTGACCACATAAGCCCGAAGCCAATGCATTATTTTAATATATTGGCATGATTACAAGGAATCAAGTCCCACAAGACTGATCATTTTAGTAGTTTTGTAAATTCTAGATACAAACATAAGTTTTACATTACAACTTTAAATAAAAAACAGCATATTATCCCATTTTTAATTTCTTATATCCTTTAAAATATCATTTCACATCAATCATAAAGTACTTATTAACATATTTGAAAAACGTGGAACATAAGAAAGGGGTGAGCTGAGATGCTTAGTAAGGATAAAAAATATAGTAGAAGCTATCCTAAATATGTAAAACTTTTATGGCAAGGTATAAAACTGAATCATATGCCTTCTAAACATAATCTTCATCACAATATGGAATGATCAAATCAAATAATTCCATTAAAAATTTCACATGGACATTCTACTAGTTGAATAGTCACATGAAATATAAATAAATATTCTCATAATGAGAGAATGCATAATAATGGACATCTAAAACATACCGTCGAGGCCTCAGTAAAGGCATCGAAAAATAAATTGTTATGACATCAGCCACATCAATATCAGAAAATAAATGGCCATGTTCTTGGCCAAGTCCATATCTAGTTTGTCTCATGAGACCTACATATGCATCAAGGGGCTATAGTGGTCCCCGACCATCACTTACCAAGTATATTGCCTCCCTCATATAAAAATGATGAAAAATAACATAGATATTATTATTTTAAACTCACATACAAAAGTTTAATACGTAAACCACAATCCATTAATGGTATAAAAATAGCACATCCACAGTCAAAAATATCAAAATACCTTCAATAAAATATCAAATATTATATTATAATAAATCATCATCAAAAAAATATTAAATATAACAAATGATATTGAAATATATCAATATAATTTTATAAATTCATTAAGACTCCATGAGGGAAATATCTCAGTTTTTCTTTTAAATCATTAAAAAGTTTCACAATTTTTAAAGTCAATTAAAAAATATTCTTGAATAAAAGTGTCCCTCACCACTTTGAAACTTTTGAAAGTAGTTAAATTTTTTTTAAAAATCTTTTCCATATTACCAAATCCTTAAAATCAATTTTAAAATATAGACATTAATTAAATAGATTTATAAAAATAAATCTTTAAAACATTTAAAATGGTGATCTAGTAAAAGTGTCCCTTCCATAAAACCTAAAAATATTCTTTTTGAAAACATTTTTATGAATCAAGGACATGGATGATAAAAAATTCCCAGTATATACTTATATATAAACAATATGAGATAGTAATTATATTGAAGAATTAACCCTTACCATAGGTCTGATACTCTCCATACGTGTCCAAAAAATCTCTTCTTCGGCTGTATACTTTTTATTTTCACGAAATGACTCTTTAAGTTGGTTTTATGCCCAATGGGTGACCACTAGGATGAAGTGAGTGAATATGGGAGGATATTTGGGTAGGGTTTGACCAAGAAAAAGGGCTTTGGGGTGTAAATTAAAGAGAAGGATAAATTCCCTTTTAGAAGAGAGGCGAGGGGCACTTTAGAAAAAACATGAAATATTTATATATTATAAATTTATATTTGGTTTATAATAGCTCCAAAGTAATTTAGGTGGAACCTGAGATGATTATGGGTTGTAATAATATAAAATAATGAAATTTAGACAAGTTTAGTTCATGAAATTAACTTTATATTTTGATGTTAACTCATAGTTCAACAGTTTAACTCTGGCCCTGTCTTCTTATATTTTTATACTCTACGATTAATATAGTTACTATAAAATTCCAAGATAACTTCTAGTCGATCATTATTGATATTTTTATCATTATCCAAGTCAGTTTCTTGAATCTTATATTTTTAGGTTTTTATGTCATCTAATAAAATAGTATTTGTTTTTAAAACTCATTTATGTCAATTTTGACAATATTTAGTAATTGATTTTTTTAAAGTCACAAAAACATGAGTACATGAAAAAAGGCAATAAATTAGATATATCATGTCATAGTTATCCCAAAAATTTGTGGATTGCATAAAAACTATCAAATTACGCTTATTTTAATATTTATAATATCATTATTAGATTCTTTCATAAATTAATAAAATAATGCATTATTATTGTGTCATAAATAAATTTAATTATATAATGTATAAAAATTAAAAATAAAATACCATGATGTATTAAATATTATTATCTTTCAAAATACTATTTATAGTTGAAGAGAATACTTATATAACTCCAATTAAATTTTTTTATTAATAATATTACAATTTATGTAATATTTCTATTAACATTAAATTAATTATTTTAAATGTCATTTTCACACCCAAGTGGATCTATGGGGTACTAAAATTGTCCTCAGGGTGATCATGGTCAGTCATATATCATTTAATAGGTTTATTAAACGTGTTAGGGTAGTTTAATATTATTATAATATTATGTTTTACTCTTATATAATTGATTTACCCTTTAACCATGGAAAATAAAAATAATTACTTATGTTACTATTCATAATGTCCCAAAATTAAAGGAAACTATTTACACAATTTTGTTCTTTTGATTTCAAATATGGAATAAATTATTCAAAATTCAATACACAGAATTGGAAAAAATTAATTTAAAATTAATTCTTATTGTCAACACTAAATGTTAGTTTTTAGGATGTAAAAACTATCAAAATGTTGACATGTGTTTATTTTAAATATCAATGTGAAATTATATACAATGTACACAATTAGATTAAATGATAAAAATATAATGTAATTATATTTTAAAAATAATTTAAAATAAAATATTACTATGAAAATAATTTAGATGAAAATGCATTTTGGAATTAAAATGCAGTATTTTTCACTATTTTTTTAAATATGAGAATTATCAGAAAAATACCAAAAACTAATCTAAACTAATTTTTTATGTTGTTATTAAAAATAATAATTTAAATTTAGTCAAATTTTAAATATAAATGTGTCAAATAATGGATTTCAAAAGGTTTTATCATTTAAAGGTGGAAAAAGTGTATTTTTTTTAAAAAAATACTTATTTTATCCAAAAATTGAAATTGTCTAAATATTATGTATAAAAAACACCTTATATGAATATTAAAATTATAAGGAATTTATAAAAGTAAAATTTGGTTAATACTACGGATAACTGCTTTTTAAACAGTTAGTTTGATAGGTCATGGTGCGTTCGAACTCGGTGTTGCTTGTAGTGCGTGCTATTGAATTATTAAGAATAAGCATACCATGGAAACTTAGGGTGCTACATTATTAGAAAAATAATTTGTAAATTGTGAGGATTTAATTTAATGTGCGTAGATTGTAATACCCCAAAAATTCTAAAATAGTTACAATTAATTAAATAGTGTATGTGACATGAAACACCAATCATATAATTGAATATAAAATCCAAGGACTATTAGATATATTTAATATTTTAAAAAATCATCTATTATATATATTTAAATGAATGTAATAATGAGTTTCCTTGAATCACATGCGACAATGAGTTTCTTAGATAACATTCATTACATGAGAGATCAAGTATTGCCGAACAAAAAAAAATTATTAAAATATATTTAGTTAATATAATAATATATAAACTAGAAATTAAATTTTTATTTATGAATAGTATTCAGTAACCTAGAAAATTATGTGTTTTAATTCATTGGTTACCAAATAATTATGAATAAAAATACAAACCAATTAAAGACAATTGAAATGTTTTTCTAAAACAAATTATGATGAAACAAATGTGTTTTAATCCTAATAAATTAAATTAGTTACTATTAGTGAATTATTATAATGAAATTTATATAATATGAATTCAACAAAATGTTTTTAGTCATAAAATATATTTTATATGCATAGGGAAAGAACAAATCCAATTATATATATATAAGATATATTTTTCTTAAAAGACTATTGCCGACATTTAATGACGCACTTATCTTATAACATAATTATGACACATTAATAAATATTATCTGAAAAAATTATATTAATTTTTGAAATATTAATTTAAAAATTACAGTAAAATTATTTTTTTTATTTTTTTAGAGGATTAATATTTTGACGAATAATGAAAAATACAAAATTTTATTTGAACATTGACTTTTCATAAAAAATATTTATAATGATAAATTATATTTTGATAATTTTTTCAAATCAAATAGTTAAATTAAATATACATATTTAGGTAATTGAAATATTTTATACATTTAATTAAAATATAAAAAGAGAGATCACTTTTGAACATTTTGACCATAAAAACACAAATTCTCATCCTATTTGTGGGATTAATATGAAATTAATTTATGCCAGTTATATAATTAAAATTTAGAAAAATGGATTCCATATTTGGAATTATAATTATTTTTAATAATTATTATGGTTTACATAGTTGTTTAACCAAAATATTATTGAATTAAATTAAAATCAATAATTGTGATTAAGGAAAAAATGAGTTTACTTAGTGGTTAAACATTAATCTTAAGGGAATAAATGAACTATACACTATTCCAAAATTAATTTTATTGACATATTTAGACCTTTTAGTCTGTTTACCTGAAAAAATATTATTATTAGTGGCACATGATGTAAGAGATACCTCCCAATTGTGTTTAACTTCTGCTATTTACAAGAACGTCACTCATCCTCCACTATAGAAGGGAACCCCTACATATAAAACCTCCCGATCCATTTGTCTATTAAAAAACCTAAAACATTATATAAAAAAAACCCTCCCCTAATAATAGATTATTTTTTATGGTATACTGAAATCCAAGGAATGATTTTGGTATAAATCAAAACGAGTTACTCGAATAAGAGGCAACATACATCAATGTGACCTCTTGTTTTATTTTTTCTAATACCCCTTAAATTATTCTATCAAAATTATTATTTAATAACATTGTTATGTTTAATACTCTGTATATTTTAATTAAAATATTATTATCCACAACTTCACATACTTCGCTCAAATCAGATACATGATCATTGTTCTTGTGTATGGAGGTCTACCACCTCATGAACCGATGATGTTTGTTCTTTCATTAACGTCTTTCGAGGATTAGAATAATAATGGATTTATAGTTTGAATATGTAATATATTAAAAATATAAGGTATTTATTATTAGTTTCTTACTATATAATATATACATTCATGCATTCAGTGTTTTAGGAATACGATAATTTAATTGAAGTGTACATAGGACTACCGCCCCACGAAGCAGTGTGGTTCGATTACTAGTTATATGGAAGTTATTGCGAATGTATTAACTAAAAATATTATATATATAAATTTATATTTACGAAATAAAAATTATACAAATATAATAGGTATATACATCATTTACATTTATTAATTTCAATACGAAAAGAAAATGGAATCATCATTTATGCGCGTGTACTGCATACCATCCCCACGAATAGTGTATTTCATTTCATATACCCAAATTTCGTGCATAAATGTAAATTATTATATAATTAATATATATTTTATTTAACTTATGATTTAAATATTTGATATAATAAAATCATGATCTATGTAATTGGAAAAAGATAACAAGTCGAAATATACTCGGGAAAAAAGGAGATTAACACTGGAAACTATAAAAATAATGAATGGTTGCCAACAAATGGGTAATAACCCGTTATTAAAGAATAATATATAATATATTAATTATTAATATGGTTCAGGGAGAATTAATAAACTCAATTAAAACTATTATAAAATAGTTTAAAGGTAATTTAACCAAAAAGAAAGCTTAAGGTATGGAATACCGTCTGAATTTAACTTCTTTAAGGCCTATTATAATGTTATGCACTTAGTTTTTTATATGGTATATATATATGACACATTTTTAAATTAATATCCATGATAAATAATTATTTATTTTATTTTTTACTTCAATTTTGTATTATTTCATCTAAGGGTATTTGAATTTAAGGTTACCCAGAGGGAAACCAATTTCCTAACTCAATTTCCTTTTGTTATATTACTTATTCGTTGTCATTAATATTTTATAATTATTTATATAATTAAAATAATATTATAATTATGTATTTATAATTTTTTATGTGTATTTACATTTGGTTCACCCAATCAATTAATATATTAATTCTCAATTGAATATTATTATCTTTTTAATGGTTTAATTCACAATCTCATTCTACTCGATATTGTTTATTCTTGAATATAAGTTGAATGAAATTACTTAACCATTTAATAAAAAACCCTACCATTTTCATATAATAATATTATTAAACATATATTTAAACCAATAATACAATTTTTATACTATTGGTTACTTAAAATGGTTTATAAAATGTTTTAATAAAATTCAACATCATTTCACACTTAAGATGGAAATCCGTTTTATTATAAAACTATTATTTATAAAAAAAATTAAAAAATGTTTTATATAAAAACTACAAAATGATTCATTAAGAACAATATTTCCATTTTTTAATTTTTAAAAACAAATCAATGTAATCGTATTATTGCTTTCCGAACAAGGCACTTTTTTTTGACAATTTTACAATTCAAAAAGAATGTTCTTTTTACCTTGTGTGGAATTAACATCATCATTTAATTTAATCTTAATTTATAATTTGACAAATATATTTTCAAATAGAATTTTTATTTTATTTTCAATGAAATAAATCTTCAAAATGTGTTTCAATATGAAAAATATATCATCCTCATGAACATTTATTAATAATATTCTTATTGTGATTCCATTCATAAATGACAACATCCCTTGTTCTTACTCAAATGTGTATAAATATTATTGATACCATACTTATTCTTAATTTCAATGAATTGTGATTATTTGGAACATGAATGGTATTGAAACTAACTTACTAGAATCATTTTTGTAGTGATTAAATTCTCCATTAGTTATTACAATACTAGTGACCATTGAACTACAAATTTCCGCTAATTATAGACACTATTTTTCTGGGATAATATAATTTACTATAACCTATAAAATTTTTTAGATATAGTGTTTACAATGATTGTTTTTTAATAAATTAGGGAAATATTGATAAATCAATATCTTTTACTCAATATGGATATTTTATGATTATTAAAATTGTTCATTAATTTTTTCGATTATCTAATTTATGAAGAATTGGTTAGATTTTGAGTGATGGGTGGGGACCATACATTATGAAACCCCTCGATGAATTGATAGGTTCTAAGGTAAAAATTTAGTTGATTAAATGTAATGGGTTTCTACATGTAATTTTAAACCATCTGGTGAATGGCCTTGAAGGGATAGGTTTTCATGTTCCTCAAACATGATTTCCAATAATAAATCATTTCCCTCATTCAGATTTAGTTTTTATGTATGAGACATTCACAATGAAAAAAATATTTTGATTCATTTTTTCTTGAATTTTTATTAAAAGAATTTTTTTTTAGTTATTTACCATGATATATTGATTATTCATTTGTATAGATATTTTAATGGATTTTTATTCTAGCTACTTACCTTACCCTATTGTTTATGAAATTTAGTATGGGTTCATTCATTACATGTATTATGTTCTCAGTTATTTACCATAACATATGGATTATGCTAATTGATTAATTATTACATCTATTGTATTCAATCTTTACTATGAATTTGAGGTCACTGTTATTTTTTTTCATTCCATTAGATTCCATGAGGTTTCTTGTGACTGATATAAGGAGACATGATATATGGAATACAATTTTTTCTCAAAAAAAATCTCTTGTAAAATTTTTATTCAGTTATAATACAAGACTTGTTTATATATCTAATTTACCATGACTACTAAACTATTCAGTATATTGTGCTGATATTTCCATGTATGTTATATAAATATAATGGTTGTTATAATACTCTCTATGATATAGGGGTTAGGTTCACTACATTTATTCTCGAAACGTTACACTTATTATTATACCATAATCATTTCATTATCAAATTTAATGTTTTGTAAGTTATCTCTTATATTTTCTATTATTATTCAATCCCATTCTATCTATATAATGATTTTATCAAACTAGGGCTCATAAAAATATTGGGCTTTTTGAGGTGAAGGAATGAAAATAAGTATTTATTTTTATTTTGGGATCAATATGATATGACCTCTATTTCTAACAAAAATAATATTTTTTATAGAAATGTATTATCATTACATTGATTTTTATCATTTGTGTCTCAACATAATAATATTTACATTACAAAATCAAGGTACTTGGGATTTCTAAATTTCGTCCTTATAATCATTTTTCCAATATCATATTTTTTTGATCACACTATAATTATATATCCATGTATTTGTTAATTAGAGTATTTCATGATATTATTATAAAAGGTATTTGACTGTTACATATTGAAAGTAATTTCTATTCACATATGGTGTTTGACCAAATTTAATGGGAAATGTTTCATCAGTATGGACTAATAAAGTGTGATTTTAATAATGTTTTATATTTATAATAGATATTTCAATGGGTTTTAAGTATTTAATATCAATTATTATATTTCATTGCCAAAATATTTTTGTTGAAATGTTAATAGAAATTTATTGTAATAAATTATATTTTGAAGGGATTTTTGGGAAGTGTTTAATACTCTATTATAAGATATTCATGGATCTATATTATTTATTATTTATAAAATCATGTTTAACATGTTTCTGATTATTAATAATTATGTGTTATTAGTTAAGTATTCCCCTTTATACTCATATTATAATTATTATAAATGATAATGTTTATCATGATATCATGAATTCGATCAATGCGGTTTTCACTTAGATTTTATTAGATCATAATGAAATCTTGGATGGAAATTTGGGAAATAATTGATGACTGTTATACATGTTTAGATTACTATAATTTCCTGTTTCAAATAGTTTAGTTTATTCTTTATCTTGGGGTTGATAACAAGGTTGGGGCTAGTGAGGGAAAATAGGTTTCCATGATAGTTATGATCTATTTTAGGCATCTATAGGGATTCACATTTTTAAAGGAATTATATTTTCACTATTCGATCGAGGTTATTATCTTTGTTTTTATTTCCCTAATTATGTGATTTACATTGAACCATAATTTAGGTTATACTCTTTTTACTTATGATTTTTATAGACTCTCATAAATATATTTCATGGTTATATTTATTTCAATGATACTTTTAAATATAAATTTTACGTGATTTTGTTTCCTATATTATAAAAATGAACAAATGTTTTTTAATGTATTAGTGAAAAATATATTATTAATGATAATTTAATTGAATTATATACACTCATGCGGGTATTCTATTTAGTTTTTCTAACACTAAATATAAATACCTTGTTATTTTCTTAGTCAATTCATTATAATACATCTTATAGGTTTTGAAATAATTCATCTTTTTTAATATACTTTAGATAATGTACCCTTTGATGAGGCTATAGAGAAGGTGGAACATAGACTTATCCTATTTCAATTATGGAATATAATGGGTAATATTATATTCATGTTTTTTCGTTATATAATGAATTTTTTACCTTGTCTATATTTTAAACATACATGTTATATATTGCATAATAGAATATTGGTTATATTAGTTGGTGGTCACATTTTTTATTATTTATTCATTTTATCTTGATGAAAAATAAATTAATCACACTCCATGAGAGATAAAATTAAAAAAATTCATTGACTAGGGTGTCCATGAACACACATTAAGTTTCAGATCATTTATGTTTGAGTACTGTGGCAAGTTATTGAGAAAAAATTGTTACAAAATGGTATCAGATAATGAGCAAGAATTTGAGTGGCATGTGTAGGTTGAATTTTCATAAACTGAGGAGTATTAAATGCATTAAATTTATTAAACTATTTACGGTGGAAAATCATACTAAATCATGAATTTGGGGATTTAATGATTTTTTCATACCCTTCACAAGATTTAATTTTTTATATATTTTTCCACGGTGAGTTTTCTAGAGCTTTAGAGTTCAATATTATTTGTTAAAATTTAGAGTTGTTTGAGTAATAGATTATTTTAAATTGATTGTATATATTTTTTTAACTTTATGTTTTTTCTAAAATGGATATGGGTATCAATATAATATTTATGAATAATTGATGGTGTCATTTAATATTGATTTATTTTAGATTTTATAATAAGTAATGTCGATTTTGTTAACTAATGGAATAATCAGTTTGTGTATTGATATAAAATAAAATGTAGTTATTTTTTAAAATATTTAAATTTAAATTTTTCATGATGAACAATTTTTTAATATTTCAAAAGAAAGAGATTAGTATAATAATAAATATGGATTTCAGAATTTTATAATAAAATCAGTTTGAGAAATAATGTTTTTTGAAAAAAAATTAAAAAGTTATTTATTTCCAATTTGAATTTTTTTTAAATGGCCACATCATTGTGAGAAATAATTTCAAATTAATGGTTTATGATAGATTGTTTTAAATTCATGATAGTGGAAATACATTTCCCTTCTATGATGATGGTTTTTTGGAGAAAATTGTTTTTGAATTATTATTTACAATTTTTTGATAATATTAAAAGATTGTATTAAGTATTAATTTATTGAATTATACAGATTTATAGTTTTTTATAAGATCCTATATTTGGTATATTTTTACATTTAAATTAATTATTTAACAAATATAATTTGTTCAATAAGTTTTTTTTCTATTAAGATGTCATAAAATGGAATGTAGATTTTATCAATTGAAATGTAAAAAAAATAGTTGTAAAATTATTATTAAATAAATTATTTCAGAATTGAAATAATTATTAATTGGTTGATCTTTTTTGGGATTAGTATGTTTTTTTATAAACATGTCTGATTCATTTAGTTATTTGGGATTTTAATTTTTAAAATGTTTAATTTTTTTGGAGATATTTCATTTAGATTTATTTTTAAAGAGCATCTCGAGTGAATAAAAACATTGGTCTCTAGTTATCCATTTATAAAATATACATTTCAAAGGTATTAAATTATTTATATAAATTGATTTACTAATTTTGAAAAAAATGAATATTTTTATTTTTATATATATAGAAAATCATTACATAAAAACTCTGATGTTGTATTTTTCCTCCTATAATGCGGTTTCCCAAATTCAATTGGAAATATAAAGATGTAATAAAAATCATTGGGAAAATTATTTCTAAATTGTTTTATATCATTATAATTCAAGTATAATTTCAATTCAAAGATTATAATTATGGATTTCGAGTATAATTAAGATTTTGAATTAATGACTCGAATTTCATCATTCAAATAATATATGTTGATTTGATAAGAATGAGAGGATTGGATTTTTGAATAGTTGGTCAATCCCTTTTTAAATGTATAATTTAAAATATAATAAAATATGAATCATTTGAATATATTAATATTGATTTATTATCTTTGTAATTTTTATAAATGAATTGTAATAGAAATTTATAGTCTTCATTTATATATTACATTTTATTATTTTCATAAAAGGCAATTTCCAAAGGAACAATTTCATTTTAGAGTAAAGTTTTTTAAAATTTTTCAACTAATGGATTTTAGGAATGGAATATAACATTTTTAAAAAACATGCTAGAGTATATTGTGGTATATGTGATTTTGGTCATTTTCAAGGATTTTTAAAACTAGAATATCAATATTCATAGAATATTTTCAAATAAAAATGATTATAATATTAAATGGCCGAAAATATTTTTTATGAAATTATTATTTTTAATATATTTTTGATCACTATGGATCCATTATTGGTCTAACTTCATGACTGGATAAATAATTTTATCGTAAAAGAGGTTTCATGGGTTTTGTGGTTTCTGGATCCTCTTTTTTTGATCATATACATAAATTTTTTATGTTTTTAGTTTTATGGAATACGATACTTTATGTTTGTAATTCTTATCAATATTTGTTTCTTTTGGTATTAATTTTTATAGTATTTCACAAATTATTTTATTAGAAATATGATTTGTTGAGGGTACTGAATTAAAAAGTGTGGGTATATATATATTATTTATCTTTTGGATTATATGTTTTTATTATTTTAGAATAATTCTAAAAATTATAAATAAATATTAAACCAAATATAATATACAAAAATACACATATTGGGATGTTATTTGGAGGTTCTTGAATGAAAATTATGAAAGTGACAGGTTATGTTGTGGAAGAACCAAAGAATTTACTTAAATTTGAAAATTTTCCAATAAAACCATTGATGTAGTTTTTAAAATTCATTAATAATTGTTTATAAAGAATAAAATTTAACTCTAATAGGTGTTCTTTAGATTTTATGTTGTCTTAAGAATAATTGGGTCATAATTATGAAAAATGATTTTAAATTCAAGACATTTCATGGTGTGGATGGGTTTCTATTGAAAAATTATTGGATTGTGGAAAGTTTTAAAAATTTATTTGTAAATACTATATCTAAGGTAATGAAAAAACACGTCCTTTTGTAGAATTTATCACTACATGCAATAATAACAATTATTCCACAATTTTATCTATAAATTAACTATAAAATATTACATGGATGATTTATGGTTTTGTAACCATGAAAATTTTTAGTGAAAGATGCAATGTTTTGATAGAATAACCCGATTATTTCAGTTTATAACTACATGAACCCTTATATATATTTTTATAGTCCTGATATATTTTAAATGTCCTAATATAAGATGGAAATGAATTGAATGTTAAATTTAGTTTTTATATTTGGATGTTCATTTGAGGATTGAGATATATCAATTTGAAGCTTCGAATATCTATAATAAATTTTCTATGAGGTGTTACCTATTGTAATATTACATTAGTCAAAGGAGTCTGGTAATTCCCTTGAAACTGTGTTTTATGTTGGGATTCAGAAATATCCATGTTTTTTGGAATCATGCATGGTTTTAAATGTGGCATTTACAGAAGATCATATTAATTAATATCATATCTAACCTAGGTATATAATGTGTCCCTTTAAATTTCTAAAAAGAATATTTTTTCTGAAATTAGTTATATAATATATTCAATATTTTTCTATCAAATAATATTTATGTCATTAGAAAAAGAGAGTTTAAATTTTATCCATTGCTAAATATTGATGTGACTGAGGGATAGATGAGGGATCCATGATATTGAGTTGATGAGTTATACTGCAAAAAATATGGTTAGATGTACATACATGGATGTGGAATAGGGAATGTGTTGTTTTCAATTGATATATTATATATATGAAAAGAATGATAATTTTTATATCTAATTAATGTTTTCAAACTCAATTCATCTATCTTTATTAAAAATGAAAAAGAATTTAGTAAACTAAATATCAGTGGGATTTCAAATAGAAGAATGAATTATGGTGGGGGGGATTCTGACAAACCCCTTTTATTTTTTAGTAAATATTAATATAATTTCATTTTATAAATACATTTTTTGAAATGTTTAGTAAATTTAAATAATGCATTTCTTGAACACGATTATGAAAACTATTTATGGTAACCCTTCAATGTTGGAATGTTTTCATGGTTTTGGGAACCTAGAATAATATTTATGAATCGTTATTGTTGATGTGAAGATCAGTTATTATATCACGACCTCACAAAACAATATATAATTTATTTATTCAATATTTTAATGATTATTTTGAAAGAATTATTATTGAAATATAATTTTGGAAATAAGTATAAATTTTTTGACATTATAAATTTATATAAATGTTATATATTCTAGCCTTGTATATTTTGATTATTTATTATCTTTATAAGAATATTATTTATCTGTTATTATTAATATTATTTTTCATATAAAAAAATTACTAGCAAAGCTATATTTTGAATTTTTTTGAATAAAATGGTAATGGGAATTTGGGATTTTCATATAAATTATAATTTTATTATTATAATGATAATAATTTGATAAATATTATTAATAGAGGATATATCAAAAAGGTGGGATCTATCTCCGTGATTTTTATTACATAAATTATA
Source organism: Viscum album (assembly GCA_963277665.1). Taxonomy (NCBI): domain Eukaryota; kingdom Viridiplantae; phylum Streptophyta; class Magnoliopsida; order Santalales; family Viscaceae; genus Viscum; species Viscum album. Next base: position 1,935,780,113 of record OY728152.1, read on the forward strand.
TAATTTATTTATTTGTATATATTTTTCCCTTGAGTTTCTTTCCAAGAGATTTAATTTTTTAATGTTTTATGATATTTGGACAACCAAAATTTTAGAGAGCGATTACGGAAAAATATATATAGAGAGCATATGAATGTGTTATAACCCATGTATAGTAATTTTTCAGGGTTGATGTAGGATTTTCCAAAACATGTGAGCCAATAGTGTGGGTTCCCAAGTGTGACATGTGAAAGGTTTACAATTAGTGCATGTGTTGGGTACACCATGATGTAAATATCTGATACTCCCATTATTTTCATATTTTGGAAATACAAAAACTCTATTATTTTACCCCAAACTTGTGACTCACCCCTCACCCTCTCCCTCTCACATCACAAATCCAGTAATCCCCCTATGTGAAGCACCTAATCTCCCCCAACCTCTAGTTCTTGGTGATTAACATGTGTTTTGATGAGAAATATATCCCTTTATGTGGTTCTTCCTCTTATCTTTCAACTATTTCATCCTTTCAATCATTTGTCTAATCACCTTTTATAAAATCCCATGTGGATGGAGGATGAGTATGGTTGCATTTTTTTAAATATATAAGATGGAATAAAAAGTCAATGTATGATGAATTCCTCTATGAGAATTGATTAATCATTGAATGAGCTGCTTCGAAATAGTGTGAGGCATATTAAACAAGGCACAATGATGTTTCCTAGTGAATTTTTATGGACTCATTGGTTGTCATTTGGTAAGCTAATTCACTATTATTTGTGATGATTACTTGTGAATTATTATTGATTCATATCATTGAAATCCATTCTTGAATTTTTTTTCATTTTTTCAAATCAGATGGTTGTTGAACTACTCTTACATTAATAGAAATGTGACTATTTTATCAGGAGTGTATACATTTTATTTAACATTTTATAAGGTGAATACCATGAAAATATTTATTTCTATGATAAATTTATTTGTGATAAATGAATTTCGTGTAAAATGAACATTGTTTCATATGGATTTCCTAATTGGATGACCGTGAAAGTATAAATTTTCATGAGGAAATATTTCAAAGAGATGTAGTAAAGCATCCAGAAGAATATCAATTTGCATGATAAGAAAGTGTTTATGATTTCCTTTTAGAATATATATTCCATATAAATTTCATATATATATAATATGAATGAAATATATTTATAGTATAAATGGATTAGTTGAATGGTTAACTATTGTTGAGGATTATTGAGAAATATGGATTTTTATTGGATGATATATGGATTTTTTACAATGATAATTTTTATGTATGTATTTTTTTAAATATTCGTCTAACAAAGGAAGACACTCATCCAAACTCTACCCCACACTTATTTGAGGTAACCCACTACCTTGTGGGGGAGCTGGCCCAAGAAACAAACAATAGAGAAGAGAGGTAGTAGTAATCCTTTATCATGCCCAATGGTGTGCATGGTCATAAGGGAGGTGGTTCTGCCATGAGTGGTGGCACGATGCCAGAAGAGAATGGGTTCATGGTGGTACTTGGAGATGGGGAGGACATTTTGGGCCAAATCATCACACGTCATTTATTAAAACTCTATTGAGGCTCTCAACCATTTTAATTTGGTAACATTATCATGGGGTACTCCTCCTCATCTTACAAAATGAACATAACCTCCACCACGAAATCATATTAATCTCCATCGTCAATCTCCCATGCATCGCTCATTTTCAACTCTCATGCCATGCTGGTTAAATAAAGTGTTATTATCTTCCTCCGCCCAACCACCATCTTTCACAAATGTACTAGTCTAATGAAGAACATGTTAAATCCGGTCTATATGTTCATTCATGTTCCGAAAATATTCGGTGATGATTTTCAACAATGTGAGGATTTTGGATCGAACCAAAATCATGAATGAAATCTAGCATATCACATGAGTTCATTAAACATGAATCATATGTCCTTCGACCAAACTAAAAATGCATTCATAAGAGGCTGATCAAGATTCCAATCACTATTAATATAATGAATCTTTGAAAATGGTGGATCATGGTATTTCCATTGAAAAAGATCGTCATGATTTCTCAAATACAAAACACCATATATATTTTTTACATCATTTAAGATACACGTGTTAGAAGATATCAATTTCCAAGATCCTCGCCTCTTTGAATGGATCATTAAAAAGACATAAAACATAGAGGACGTGAGTCACCTTAAGTCTTGAAGATCAGTCTATGGTCTCTGCCTATAAATATAGATGCACTAAAATGAGGTTCCCTAGTTCTTATCAAGAGATCTCTCATTTATTCCTAAAATATATAACTGAGAAACATCTGTTTCATAAATATGAATAATTTATTTCGACATTGATAACTTTAAGATGTAAATATAATCCCATTATAATTAAAAAAGTGAACATATTTATTTAAATTAATTTCAAATAATCCTATATGTGAAGAATTATAGTCAGTGAAAACACGTAGCCCATAATTTTTTGAGGATCATATCTATGACACTCTATATTAGAGAAGTATTCATACCCCATTGGATGGTCGAAATGTGTATTACACATTCTTTTGTTTCATAAATCACTAATATTTCAAAGAAATATTGGGGATAATGATGTTTTCATACATATTCATTTTTGATTTCCTGAAGGTGCAAGATCATATTCTAGTTTGTCTTTCATGATGGATCATGACACCCAGTTCATATATATGTATGACAGTCATTTTTTGAAGAAAATTAAAGCATTGAGAGTGAAATATAAGTTGTGTGAAATGTGTGGTTGAATTATAAGAGTTCATGCGAGTAAAAGAATAATTTTTTAAACCCATTTGGGTTTTTTGCAGAATGCAGTGGATAGTAGAACATGTGTTTACACAAGCATGTGATTCAAACACATGCCCACATGTAGAAGCGGTGAACATCCCAAGAAAAATATAATGTGTAACTTGACAGATTCATGATTAAAATTGATATACCCAGAAATTTAAAATGGTAAAAATATAAAAAAATATTACACATGTGATAGATTTTATACCATGCATAAAATAATTTGGGAATTATATATTGACGAAGAAGACAAAATGTTGTGTCTTGTAATATTAATTTTTTTATCATTATAAAAGATAGTTAGTTTATGTGTAAGTATCATCTTACACTTATTAAAAGGTAAAATCATGATGGTAAAATTATATTGTAGATCTAATAGGACTCAAATACCTTCAGTAGGGGAACACAATTACCAAGTTGATGAAAAGTCAGCCAGCTCTATAGAGAAATATTATTAAGTGTGTATATTGAATATCTATGAAGAAATGGTGGTTCTAGTATAAATAAATATATTTTAGTTTTGTGGTACCATTATAATGAACACAATTCTCTCAGAAAAATCGATCAGTTCTTGTATTAACCATGAGAACCAATTATTAGTGTTTGTTATCATTGAAAATAAATAGTGATAAGATAATCTGGGAAATAACCATATGTTAATCATAAAATTACCAGCTATTCATAATAATCATTGTAAAAATAATAGTGTTATTTGTTTTTATTTTATTATCTTTGTTAGATGTGTATGTTATTTTCAATAGTATACAATAGATCCAATCATATTAAATGGGAAAAAATGAAGTAAAATTTTGTTAAAAGTTGGGTACATTGATTCACCCTTTATTAGTATGCCTTCATGATCCATCTATGCTTTACATGTGGTACCAGAGCATAAGACTACCTCTGATTGGATTTTTATTTATATTTACTTTTTTCATTAAAAGGATCATATGAAGTGAAGATTTCATGATAATTTCAAAGCACCATAGGTAGAAAATTTAATAAGAACACCTATTTAAGAAACCATGATAGTATCTAAAAGGACCTTATAAATAGGAATGATAAGAAAAAAGAGATTATGTAAAACCTGATTTAAATATTATAAGGATCTTTATTCTCTTTTCAAATTAGTTGACTATTATTCTTATGATGAACTAACTCAAGTTATAGATAGTATGACGAAGTGGAAGCTATCAAAATTATTAAAGGTTTGTACTCTCAATTTAAAAGATATATTAAAAATTCCATGGAATAAGTTTTTATATATATACATTTTTCATTAAAGTATCTATTTGATGATTGAATATATATTGAAGAAGAAATTAATAAATAGGAGGATGCACACGGAAATAAATTCAGATTGTGCAATGACCTCATAGAACCTAATGAATCAAAAGAAGAATCTTATACTATTTATAATCAAATGATTTTAGTAAATAAAGAGTAATTTTAATTGAATTTTTATGATAGAACTGTGAGTAATCATGTTTATGAATAAGAAATCCATGAACATGAAACATTGTACAATGTTTCCATGATTGTACTAGATGTTCAACTTGAACAAAATACATATAACGTTAAATTGATTAACATGTTAGTAGAATAGTAGAAAAAGATACATGATGAGAATATATATAAGATCCATAATCTGAATGAATATCACAAATCTACTATCCATGTCAAGGAAGACCAATTGGTAGTAAATTCCAGAAGAATCAAAGACCATGATGGATCTCTGAATGAATATAGAATACATGATACATAATACATAGAATTATAATTTAATGGGAATCTAGGCTCCCATAAGTAGACAATGATTTTTTTTTCATCAGCATGAAGTGTTTATAAATTAATCTTGAACTGATAAAATTAGAGGAGACATATGGTGAAACATCCCATGCTGATGAGAAGATGAATTCTGCCACCCAAATAGATGTATAGATTTAATCACCCAAAAGTGATGTTGCAACATAAATATTTGATGTGAATCAGGTCTCTAAAGAAATTAATATTGGATTCAATAATGTCTCAAGATCATCTATTGATCTACTATATACAAACTCATGGAAAAAGGTAACTCATAGCCTATTCAATTCAATTTCTACTAATATTGTCTCATTTTATAGAGTAGGTTCAAATACAAACATTTGAAATATACCTGTTGATAAAATTATTAATAATTCTTATAAAAAATAAAGGTGGACTCCATTATGATCATGGAATATTTCACCCAAAATTATTCTCCATAAAAGGAAAAGGAAATCAAGAAACAAAAAATGCTCTTAATCTTATAGAATTTATAATACAAAAAATGATGATATTTTTTAGCTACTCTTGTTGTTTCTCGATGTTTTTATTTTAGGACATTGACTATTGGCATAATGAATACGGAAATCAAAATTACAAAAGACCTTTATTTAGGCAGATTAGATGTGAAGAAATGATGAAGCCTTTAAAACAAAATCAAAATAAATGGATAAATAATAACCTTTCTTCAAGAATAGATTTGGATATCTTGAAGACTAATGTGGTTATTTCAATATAAGTGTGAGTAGTTATGATGGATACTGGTATATTCAAACCATGAAAAATTCATATTACTATGAGAATAAAATACAACCAAAATTTCACATGTAAAGAAAAAAGCTGAAATCTATCCCTTATGAAATAAGAAGAAGATATAGGTCAATAAAAATGTTATACGAACTATTCCCAAGAATAATGGTTATATCAAATCCATGAATGTCATTTTAACGAAGAAAAAATTCTTCTAATATGGATAGGGAGGTCATACCATGAAGCACTATAAAAAAACAATTGAAATTAATTGAAGGAAGCTAAAACCAATAATAGAATCAATCAATGAGAGAAATCAGAAGATATCATTAATTAAAGACAGTCCTAATGAATATTTTCATAAGTAACATAATAGTGTTTGTTAGATATGTAAAAATATGTGGATGAAGCACCTGATAAAGAAAATGCCAAATTCAAAAAATTTGTTCCATATGAAGATATCTAATTTAATGATAATTTATCACCATATAACAATTCATGTGTCTCGCAAAAGCTAAAAAGAAGGTTAAATAAGACATGACATAACGAAAATTATTGTACAAATATTTTACCAACTCAAAGGAATATATTTAAAATAGAAATAAAAGAGGTAATGGAATTTACATCAGTATTGGAATAGATTAGGAAATATAATCCACACAAGATAAAGATAATGTAATTAAAGTGTAAATATTGTTAGAAAAAGATAAAAATGTAAAATTTAATGTAGACATAAGCATAGAGAGTACCAGACACTTTAGAGGTACAAGGAAAGAATATTTTTGGTTAAGTAAAAATTATAATCCATGTTGCTCCTATTATGAAGCTCACAAATATTATATATTATTCTTTTATTCAAGTGTAGTATTTGTGCTTACATTATAGGGAATTGAAGGTGATGATCACTCCCAAGTGAATATCTTGGTGAAAGAATTAGAATATAACATGTTGGAATTCATATTCAAGATCTGAGATATACATGAATTGTTCAACAATGGTGGATTATCAACATGAATATCTTATAAATATTTTTACAATGTCAAATTGAATATATTTCATCTCTTGATGGTGATAAAACATCAAAGATATGATATCAAGTCCCATTTCATGAAAATATGGAAATTCATGTCACTCAAAAGAGGATAAAAAAAGAGGTAACCCAATTACACTTATTTTCGTCACCTAAATTATAAAAAATATGTGCATCAAAGGTGGAGTTTTGGATGATGAATAAGATCCTGAAAAGGGGGAGAAAAATAATCTTGCACTTGAATTCTCTGATGTGTTTCTTGATGTGTGATGATAAATATTTTACTTGATAAATATGTTTTATGAAAGCCCCCATTTTTTGAATAAACATGTTATGAGAATGATATCACATACAAGGTTATTAATTATTATCATAAACAACATTATATATATATATATTTATATATTTATCTCATTTTCTACAATGACTTCTCCCATTTTGACTTATATTAGAATAAATAAAGTCCCTTTTTCATGTAAACCATTTGGTACCCTCATTCAAAAAAATGGGATGTTTTTTTGAAAACCATGAATGGGAGAAGTGAACCCCTACATTTATTTCATTAAGGGTGAGAATGGACATTGAATTTAATGATTTGGAATAGAAAACAAATCTAAACGGGGATATTGAAAAGCCCATGTGGATGAATGATTAGTATGGTTATTTTTGTTGTCAATGTATAAGAAGGAATCATATTCTAATATATGACTAAGTCCTAAATTGTAAATGATTAATCATGGAATGATAGGTTTGGAAATAATGTGAGACATAATAAATAGGGAATGGTGATGATTCCTAGAGAAGTGGTATGGGATCATGGGTTTCCATTTTTTAAGATAATTAACAATCATTGGCGACGATTCCTAGATAATTATTAAGAAATCATAACATTGCATGTCACTCATAAAAAATTATCAATGTTTTCAACTCATAAAATTATTTAATATTTATTATGTTCAATGATATTTTCTCATTGAATAATTAGAGTGTACATTGTCTTAAATATTTTATTAGGACGATACCTTCAAACAATTCATTATCATGGTGCGTTTAATTTTAATAAATGATTTCCATGAAATATAAATATTATTATATGATGAGTTTCTAATTAGATCAAGACCATGAATTTTTAAATTTGGGTGAGGAAATGTTTTTTATTATAATTTTTCAAAGAACATATAAAACATCAATTTTAATGAAGATAATGAGATAATGGTTTCCCAAAAAAACATATATTCCATAAAAATTAAATATATATACATTTCCAGAATTACATTTATTGTAGAAGTAAATAGGCTCACTAGAATTATATGGTTAACTATTATTGGGTAATTGTGATTTGGTAATTAATGATGTCTGGATTTGATACTTAGATAATTTATATGTATAGATTTTTACAAAAATATTGGGCCAATTTAGGAGGCCACTAATCCCAAATCCACCCCACAAATATAAGAGGTGACCCTCAACCACGAGGAGGTCAATCCCAAAAACCTCCAAAATAGAGGAGATAGGTAGGCATAATCCCTTAGAACACTTAATGTATTAACATCATATGTGATAACCCTATGTAGGTGCTTCCATGTTTTTTTCCATTCCATAATCTACCATATCATCATGGGTGTTCCAAATTATCATCTTTAAAATTATAAATGGTGTTTCTTCAATAATATTTTAATATGTATATTGGTAATGTTTATTATAGTATTTCAACTTATTTTCATATTGGGTGTTTTGGGTTTTCCCTTCTTTCTATATGCCTTTAATGACAAAAATAAATATTAAGAAAATAAAATATTGTTAGTGGTTTTCAAAGTAGAATTGGGTGATTTAAATTATTTGAATTCAGTTTTGAAATTTTATTAGTCTATATGTGAGTTAATGAAATTAAATGGTTTGTATTTATCTCCATTAAAGAAATTTATATGATTATTTATTTTATCCTTTTATTACTCAATTATTACTTATTTATGAAACATTTTATTTTATGTTTAGTGTTTATCAAAATATGTGTTTATATATATATATATATATAAACATATCCACATGGTTATATATTTATATGTATATAGATATATTTAAATATACACACATTTATATGTGAATAACATATTAAAAATAATGGTTTTAAAATAAAAAGTTGATGATTGAATTTTTTTAATGGTTATCAAAAGATGAGATTTTAATTTATTTTTGATTAAATTTAAAAACAAGTACAATTTTAATATATATTCTATAACGAATTAGTAAAAGGTGTATGGTTTGAAATGGTATTCTTGATTATGTGATGGTCTTATTTATGAACATAATGATTACTATGTTAATGGTATTGTGATTTTCACATGGCAAACCATTTTAAGAATGATAATTGGATGTATGCTTCTATGGTTATGAATGTGCTATTTTATAGAGTTCATTTATGGTTTCCTTGATAGAATTGGGTAGTATTATTGGTCTAGTCACTTAAAATAATTGTGTTTAGTATTTGATTCATATACTTTGGAATTTAGAGCTCATATATCTTCCTAGGATTCATATATTATACTTGTGTTTCATCATTCACTTCTGTACCTATTCTAATTTCTTATAGAAAACGTTTTCATTATGGTTTACTATACTAGTTAATTTTTATTTCTTACTTACTCAAAAATAATTATCATCTTTTTGAGATATTTCTTATTTATCTATTTCATTGTTACATCATTTTATCACCACATATTTTCATTTTTATATCATTTTAAAGATAATCAAAAAGGTAATTTCAAAGAATATTTTAAATGGAATGTTTTTCATTAAAATGGGATTTATAAAAGTATATGATATTTATAAAATATGAATATGATTGGAAAAGTACATTTAATTTATTTTTTATATTTAGATAATGGTTAATTAATTTTTTAGAAAATAATTGATCATGGTGATTTTTTTGAGGTATTCATTTATAGATGATATTTTCTAAATATATTCCATACTATGTTTTTCATATTTTTTGAAAATAGGAGTAGAAAATATGTAGTGCCTGCCTACTGGGTTTTAAGTCCTACACTATACTCCAAACACTAGATATTTTTACAAAGGTTTGCCTTTTTTATATTATGGTTTTGTCCTCAGAACAGGTCCCAAAATTGGATGTACATGACCTCACATCACATAGAATTTATTTCTAGTATTCTTAGTTTTTTTGTGTTTTAGTGTATTTTTTATAAATAGTACTTTTCCTACTAAAACATATAGTCATTAGTGAACCACTGTATATGTGGATTTCATAGTGAAACTATGGGTTATTTTGTGAGATTTTTTTAGAGGGTAAATGTTATATTAGATATATATATCGTGTATTTAAATTGTATAATTTTATTTTAAACATGTCAATTTTTACCATGGAATCCTAACTTATGGATGAGTAATACGAGAATTTTAGAAGAATTTCACTTCTTTTTAAATTAAAATAATATAGGAAAACCATTCCTAACTAATTTTTATGATTCTTATAATGGTTTTGATCAGCATGAGGGTATCTGCGACACACCTCCCACATGTAGTGACCTATTTTAGGTGCCAGTTTTTGTGATTGTTGTCGATTTTTCATTTAAAGGGATTCCACATTCCATTAATTCCATGGTAGAATACAAGGATGGGGAATATTCCCTTATATGTACATTCAACTCACATAAATTTTTGATACCAGCATTATTTTTTAATGATGTTTCAATGTCAGGGATTCATAATCCCACTTTTCTTTTCTCCAAATGGTATCTTCCATATCTATTGGGATTATTTTATCCTAGGTTTCATGGAATATTTGGGTTGGAAAATTTTGAATGAATAAAACATGATTTTTATAGGTTTTTTTAAAAGTTAGAAAATGATATTTGTAACCCTGAATTATATTGGATATGAGAACGAGTCAGTGTTTTGAGGATTTCTATGAAAGAGTCTCTATGTAATTTAATCTTGTTATAAAAATTCGTGGTGATGGGGATTTCTAAATATCAATGTATCATCATGAAACATATATAATATTTCCAGGACGAAAATATAATTTTATCACCATATCCCAATGACTTTGATTTTTATATACCTAAATTTTTATATATATTTTAGTGTTAATTATCTAAATCAATTTTCTAGGCATATACGATTTTGTTAAAATTCCATAGAGAATTTTTCTAGTTAAAATGGAATTCTAAATGTTGTTTAGAATTTTTTTTATTTTAAAAAGGTTTTTTAGATTAATTTTGTTTACTGAATTTCATACTAAAAAAATTATTCCTAATAGATGTTTGAAAAAGTGTTTCAAAGATTTGTTTTTAATAGATTAAATATATAACTGATGTTTATAAAATATTTGATTTTCAATAAATTGAAATTTATGGATTTACATTATATTATAGTCTCTAAAAGAATGTTTAATATTATGTTTATTGTTATTAATGGTTAATATTCTATTGAATATTCCATTTTATGTTATTACTATATTAATTGAATTATTTTGGTTTATCATGATTTTATATATTTTATAAGAGGGGTTATTACTTGGCTTTGATAGATCATATGGTAAATATGGTCAGATATTGGGGAATTTAAGGATGATATCTAGAGTAGTTTATATTATTTTTTTGGAAAATGTCTACAAGTATAGTTTATTCTAGGGCCAAGGATTTTCTACCTGAAGTGGCCAATAATGGTATTTTATGGTCTATGTTTATATAGACTATATCATCAACCAATATGTAAATTCATGTTAAACATGTCCTAATTTCATATCCATACAGTCATGATTTTCATCCCATATTATATGTTACATGATGATGAGATTCAAATTATCTCAAACTTTATGTTATAATATACGATATTATGATCTATATAGATATATATTCAAATGTTTTGTTTTTATTTTTTTTAGAAATTATAATGTGGTCTTGAAATAAGAAGGTAATGTTTTTCAATGTTGATTATTACAAAAATTATGAAATGTTATTTTATAATAATATTTCATACAAGTAATTTGTGTATGACATTTAATAGGAAGAAAAAAAATTCATGATCTGTATATATAATAATAAGTATTAATTTCCCTTATGTTTTAAAACAAAAAACTCATTTATGTGATTTTAGAAGTTTTATAATTCATATTTATCAGATAACACATAGGGAGAGTGGTAGGTTTTATTCCATTGCTGTGTTATTTGTTATATTAATTATTTAGAACTTCAATCTATGTTTTAAATTGAATTTATATCTTGTTAAATTGATTGATTATATTATTAGGTTGTTTGTTAATTATTTAATAATTTTTTTAAAAGGATGGGGCTGAAGCTTCATTTATTATTAAATCAAAGAAAATACCTCTTTAATTGGTTAGAGGGAGACCCATTACATAGCCCAAAGGCTCAGTGGGAATTTATCTCATTCCATGGCCTGTAGGACCATTTTTTTGGCCCAAAGCCCATTCTGTGAATAATACTTCTATAGTACCCACGCTGCTACAGTGTTGCACAGTACCTGCCACTGCTATAGTACTCTACCGCCGCTTGAGTGACATGCCACCGCTACAGTGCTCGCGATTCCCATTACATGATATATATTTGCTAATTTTCAAGCATAGGGAACTCAAGAAGAAGCCATATGTCTGATTCATGTTTATTTGGATACAATGGAGAGATATTTATTTTTGTATATTATATTCCTAGAATTTTAACATCATGAATTCTATTTAGAACCACAAATACTACTCAAATTAAAATTATGAAATTACTAATCTATATCAAATTTGGTGTATATTATGAAAACATAAGATGTGTCCAAACCTGTTTGACTATGACAAAATGAATTCAATATAAATATAAAATTTTGTGTTTCTAAGAGAACTGGGACTTTGATTTTTATTTTTAACTTGAATATTGGGGTCTTTAGTATAAAATTAAAGATATTGTAGTATGATCTGAAGAGTTTTAAGAGTTGGATAAACTATATTGGATTTTCTAGATGTCCCTTATGCTAAATTTTATTAGAAATAAGGTACCATGTACCCGATGTTGGGAACCGGGCTCCCAGTTTAAAATCCTTGGGGACAACACCCTTACATTCTACAATTAATAGTCAATGATCATAAAATAGGTATTCATTTAGGTACCACACACAATGTTTTGTATGGTTGGGTATCTAGTAGGTAATGTGGTTCCCTTTATAATAGGGGAAGACTGGTCATTTTAGTTTCAGATCCCTTATATATCTAGCTGGATAGACATGTATAAACACACACATTTCCAGACAAAAAATCAATATTTGATAACCAAATTGCACCCTTCAACTAGTAAAATTAATCATCAATCCATGGAAGAGGATAGAGGTTCTTCACCATCACCCAGTTTAAGTGATGATTATCAACACACAACCACACGATTCCACCATCATTCTTTATGATGAAAATTGGTGCACCATATGATGACATACTCAAATGATAAAAAATATAGGGAAACAGACCACTGAGCTGTATAAGTAACTCTATTAACTCAAAAGGCTCCATCCATTATTGAGTCGTCGGGATAAGAGACTTTCCTAGTTGTAGTTCGATCCCGAACTCAATTTAATGGTGAGGGGGTAAAACTACAACCTTTTCTGGAAAGAAACCACGATACTCTTCTCTAACCCAAGGAAACACCAACTGTTGAACCTAAAAAGAACTCATAATCATCATAGTCATTAAGGATGATGAGGATGAAACATGCCTCTGACCCATCTGAGGGTCACTCTCACCGAAGAACGCAATTGGATATCCATACACATCGAATAACAGAACATTCCTCCCAATTAAATCAACAATATCTTCTACCGAATACAACCAATCCATGATGAGGATGCTTTTATATTTTTCTATTCATAAACATGGGAAATCTCTCCCAGATTATTGACTCCCTAGAACTTTCTCATATTATCCACAGATTTCAAACAATTCACCTTGTCCCCTAACTGGCATAGCAAATCCCAAGGGCACTAGAAGTCTCTCTACCTCAAGACCCAAATCATGGGGACATGAAGGTGATATTAAGGAGTGTGTCACTCCAAGATCAAACACGACATGAACCCAAGTAGAAAACAATCAAAGTGTATCAGAATGAGGAGTTTCACTCCATGATCACTTCCCACTCCATGACCTCTCTAACCATACTAAAGACCATACTGGAAAAGATTGATGTTGACCACGCCCCACTCCATGACCTCTCTAACCACACTGAATACCACCTCCACAACTATGCTGATCTCTATGAGGATGGGGAGTTTCAAAGGGATGTCCTATTCAGTCCCCATTTATTCTATGGTGATACAAAATTTGAGCTTCCAGTTGATTATTCTTTGGTTGGAACTACATCAACGAAGGATCCTAAAGCAGAACAACTGGAACATGCTGACTGCTCATAATGTTAGAGGACTCTCTTTTTAGAGGACCTTTTCCTCAAAAGGAAAAACATGTATCTAACCCCTTGGAATCAGCATATGAGCCATTTCCCCTAGGGAATGGAGACATTGAGTGCTGGGACATACCCCGTATAATTGTAAGCTCTTCTGTCCTAACAATTGGGATCCTCATATAGTAGATATACATCATGAGGAAGCCTGATGACTCCCCTATCAGAAAGATCTAATTATGGAAAAGGCCCTCTCAATGACCTCTACTATTTTCGGTTTCTCGAGATTCAACTTCCACAAAAATGGGGAAATATGGAACTAGATATCTGGACACAAAGCCTCCTCAAAATGCCTATATTTTGGCTCATAATCATGAAATAGTTTTGAAGCATATTGAATAAGTTTCCTTAATTGGATACCCAACTCTCTCACACTGGATCTATAATTCCAAAGGGTAAGATGTTTCAGGAGACTATCCTCCTTCGCAATCAAATAAATAAACTCATAATTTTACTATTCTTGGAAATCCCCCTATAAGACCGACGACTCCCCACAATCTTTGAAGAACAAGAAACTCCAATACCTTGATGATTTATATTGAAACATCAAAACCAAAAATAAAAAGTGTTATTTTTGAGCACAGATTGAACTGAAGGATATCTCAACCTCTACCAACCTGTATCTACAATAATATCTAAAACAATTCTCATCATACTTATACATACTCTGTAGCTGAAACTCTCACAGTGTTATCCTTTAAGTGTTGTTGTTATCAACCTCTACTCTATAGTGATGTAATAATGAAAAATTCAGATCATCTTCTGCACGAACCTGATGCAGACATCAACCTGGGTCCATGATTATAAAAGAACCAAATATTAGATCTCATAATAGTTAAATATCGAATAATTTAACATTAATTGTTTTCTTTTATTTATTTTAGGTTAACCAATCCCAATTACATCTCATTCCAACATAGGTGCAAACAAGAATGATTCCAGATCTGTTCCAAGGTCTCTACTATAAAAATCGTATCACCTCAATTAGTAGCCACTATAAGATTTATTTTATATGAATAAGGTTATAGAACCCTAAATACCTATGTCCAATCCGATATCCCATGTTTACTACTCTTTCTAAACCTAGATAACACTATTTCCCTACCAGCCATTGCAACCACACTGGTGCCTAACTCCACACCGCATCCTATCCCTCAATCAGACCTTTGTTACCACCCTGTCATAACCCCCTACCAAAAAGGTGTACCCCTCCTAATATAGTAATGGGAGAAGGGATATTGTGAGGCTAAGTTCCACCTCTTATATGCCTTGGGATGATGAGTATCACTAATGGTATAATAAACATGCAGATGGGATGCATTACCCTTTATGTGAAAAACATACAGACGAGAGAGATAAAACATACACTAACAAAATCATAATCAGAATACAATATAAAATAAAACTCAACTACGCATATCTAATGTCAAGAAAAAAATAATACAAATGAATGGAAATATTTTAGTACCAAATTAAATTTATAGGCGATAGTGACCATGAACATGAAAATTATCATTCAAAACCCCAAGATGGTTGAAACCAGCCTGATCTCCATCCTGGTACAACTGAACTAAAAATAGTTAATATTTACATAGGGTGAGTTTAAAAGTATACTCAGTAGAAACATCCCCATAACCTATCATGATAAATTAAGTGAAAAACTAATAAAGCAAAGTGAAAAATAACTAAAAATTAATCACCACCTAAATAGGTATAATATGTTCTCATCCTCACTATGAATACTCTCACAATGTACCACATTAAATGGAATATGATATTATAAATAGTATCAAGGGTACTCCGCTGCTGCTTCCACCACCGGTTTTCCTCATATTCCATAACATCGCATGTTTTGAGAATCTCTCTCCAAATGGCTAGCTTGTAGTCACCTGGGCGAAGCACCACAACATGAACTTCATGCCTCACACCACCACCTCCATGTAACAAAAAGTAACCAGGTAGTTTTTACGTGTCACCATAGCTCGAATAACATATATCATACTTCGAGTATTATACCTCAATCCATGAAATCCCATACATTGAGTAAGGATCTAAAATCCAACAAATTTTATACAGATTATATCTATATTATTCCATAAAAAACTATATCCAAAATACATGTGCTTGAAATAACTAGAAGATATTACTCCCATATACACACATATATGGTAAAAACTGACCACCATGTAAACCATCATATCTAACTACCAAGAGAATATATAAGGGTCAAAAGGGATAGTAGGCTACCCATCATCACACTATAATGTTGGTGAAATCACCCCCTTATGGCTCAAAATCCACAAGGTGTCAGTTTCTATAACTGATAAGGTGGAGTAGTGTATAGATTCTAAAATGTACATGATATAATATATCTCCCAAGGAAAAAAAGGGAATATCCTAGTCTCAGATGCAACTATAGCTAACATCCTGCAGAATCCATGTTTCCACTACTATGTCCAGATATCATATAAGCACACAACCATTTAATGTTATTTAATTAGATATCATATTTCATTTCAAAAGTTCCACATTTCAGTATTTAATTCATTAACCATTAATTGGACATTAACTATTTCCACAATATATTTCATTAATTTTTCAAAAATGATCCATTCCCCCAAGCATATGAATGCCTAGTCCAAGGCTTATCAGAATCATAACCTCAGTATTGCATCCCAGTAAGCTCAATACCCATGGGTTAAACAATTATTAATTAATTAACATCATTACATTAAATATTACTAGGTACTCAAGGAAAATCAAAAGCTACCAAACATGGTATGAAACCAAGCACATCCATCTTCCTCATGAAGTGGGAAAAGGGAAGTAGTTATACAAGCATCCTTTCCATCATCCAATCAATATATTCAACAAATATACAACTTTAAAATCAGCAGGTATGCCCATCTTCAACCCATTTTGTCATATTTTATGTCCCCCCCAACACCCACAGGCATAAACCAATGCAACCCTCCACTCCTGGCATGAAATGCTATAACAATTATTGGGCCACCATGCCCCTCCTGCCAAAATATCCCTACAAGATCATCAATCCCAGGCTCACAACACATCCGGGCCTCCCCCCATTTTCCACCACCACCCACCTTGCTCAACCATACTAGGCTCACATCACATAACAAGTAGCTGGAAACGAACATAGAAACCATTCTCTTGTCCCTATGGTATGGAATCCAAACATCACATAGAATGAGATCTCACAGCACTGAAGCACAAAACATGTGGAGATTATAAGAAAATGTGCTTCTCAATCCCAAAAAACTCATTATATATTATCAAACAATCGGTTCTTATTCCATATTGAACTCACATAATCATTATTAATATGTTCCATCTATGAGAAACTAATGAATCAAGATTTTCAAAGATAATAAAAATTAATTAATCAATTAATTTACTTTATTTTTCTTCTTTTATAGAAATGAATCATTACACTCCGGGTTTACTAAAAAATTTATTTAAACCTGAAAAATTGAATAAAATTGAATATTATAAAATAAAAAAATAAAAAAAATTTATTAAACATTCCCTTATATATTTTATCCAATTAATCATCAATTAATTCCAACTTTAAATTCTTTACCAATTTCTATTATGAACAACATGCTAAACTAGGAAATGAATATATAGTGCACTATCAATTAATAAAATATGAAAAATATTATTATGGTATAAATAAGAAAAATCGATTTGGGATCGATACCAATTCATTAGTATGGTTTAAATAATTAATTGGTTAATTTCATTGTCATAAAGAAGAAAAATCATGAATGCTATATGATTTTACATAAATACATAAATAAGTAAAAAATACCTCACATTTAAAGGTCATCAACATTCATTGCATGAGAATAGACCGTGAAACAGATAACTGATAACCTCTACCACAATAAAAACATACACCGAAGGATGGTATAGTACAATCGCACCAACAACAACCAAGAAAAAACAATTAAAAACATGGGGACGATGTTCCACCACCTGGAAAAGTGAAACAAGAGGAAACCTATTGAAGGAACCATAAGAATGGAGGTAGAAAAAAACTATGATGAATGAAGGATTGTTATGGATTTAAGGAGAGAATCTAATAATTGATTATTGATGAAGGAATCCATAAAAAATTGAAGAGTGATATCTGGGTCGCATAGAATCGATCCATAGAAACTATAGCCGTAGGGTTTCGAAAACATGAGGAGTTGAAAATACTTAAAAATACACTCTATCAGGGAATTAAACAACATGAAATAAGATTTAATTTCATGTAATCAACTAAATAAGTTTTATTTTGTGGGAAAATACATCACATCAAATCATTAATTTATTTATTTTACAAAACTCGAAAAATTACATGTCGGGAAACCCATATTCACTTCATGTAACCTTCTTTCACAATGTAAAATCCCCATACTTCTAGATTCTAGAAGCTAAGTCCTTCTAGACTTCCTCTAAGCCTCTTCTGAGCACCTCTCTTTTTGAAAACATGCAATGGGCCAATCCATGTATATCTATTCCCTTAAAAGAGCTCTGTTCTGCATATACCCAATCAAAAATTCCAGGTATAGGGTTTGGATTATAATTTTAATGATTTATCACCAAGGTTATAATTTCAGACACATGATATATCCCTTACAAGTACAATTACTTGTTTAAAACATCTATAAAATCCTCTCAAACACTAGAGACAATTAACAATGTGGTTTAGGGAGGTCATGGATCCATTATCAATAGTGTTGATAGAAGGTGTTAGGTCTGACATTTGGAGAAGACATAGAGTTAAACACACACTATTATATATGGGAACTTCCTTTAATTCATGGGGTTCTCATAATAACCTAGATACCTACCCATTAACTATCATGGACCCTTATGCAACAGATAGTGTTTTGGTACTTCCCTATGTGTCATGGGTGTCTGTCAAAAATATTCCGGAAAAAGTACAAAATCCATCGATCTTATTGTGGTTATTCTCTCTCATACTACTGGTACAGTTTCTACTCCCCCATGCGATGGGGTGAGGGTCTTCCATCGATAGTGATTAGTGTATTTATATTGATTTTTTGTGCATGGTGTTGGTATTCCCCTATATGTTGGGGGTATAACCCTCTACTTGGGTCAGTTACCCCTTAATCAATAATATACCCTGATAAGGATTGATCACCCACTATTGATCAAAATATGTAACATATATGTTATAGAGCTATAGTTGATGATGTGTCATTTAACTTATTATTTACCAAAATATTGATTCATTTTTGTCAAAAAAATCATTTGAGACCTTATGTATGCCTCTCTATTATGATATGTAGTCAAATTTTTGACATCATGCATTGTAGAATATACCGTACCCTAGGTGTCACGTGTTGATTGCGATATGGAATTATTTATTTAGGTAAGATTAGGGGGTTTTTACTTCACTTGTCTATGGATTTCATTAAATTATATAACATCCAATCCCTTTGTGATACCTTCTTTTATTCCTCAATCATGGGTTTGAGCTATCTTATTGGATCATATTTATTTTCTATTTCTAGGGAATCCTAAAGTTTATGTTTATACTCACTCATACGTGGGATTAATTCCTACTATTGTTTTGTTTTAGTACATATTCCATAATTTAAATATTAAATTGGTCGATGATAAGATAGTGGAGTTTAAGGGAACTATTAAATATTAGTTTGTGATGGTTTATCGATGGTATGGTTATAGATGAATTAATTTCTAGGAGATCTAGTAGAGATGGTGTGTTATCCCATTTTTAAGTTCATTTGTTCCTATTAGTTGTTTTTGTAGGCATATTTGTATTCCTTTTTGGTTTTTATTCTATTGAATCATACTTTGAATTGATTTCCCAATATTCCATTATATACATTTTGGTCATTATATGAATATGTGCTTGAATTGTTCTATAATATTACATATTGTTGAGGTATTTATATTTCAATTTATTATAGAATAGGGCCTCACATATATTATTATTCTATATTGGTCTTAGTCTATAGTCCATTGCCTATGGAAATGAGAATGGGGTGAAACACTCAATTTACCACTAACCCATGGGGAGTCTAGGTGGTTTTTATGTGCTCGAATAGTGTCATTGTAGTTCGAGTCAAAATGATTGTTTTTTTGGGACAATTATCTTATTGGTATTTGTTTATAAATTTGAGAAACAATGGTAATGGGGGACATAAGACGGGTCATATTAATAGGCATACTAGACTTGATTTTTTTTGCAAGTTTATCCTTTTTCTACAACATTGATATCCTAATAACTAGGCTAGAACTCAGAGGTAACATTTTCCAGGTACTTGTAAGCAGATATATTAATATTTAGTGGTTAGTGATGACATTTAATTTCCTTCTATTATCCTAATTTCTAGATATATTATATATAAATAAGGGTTCCATCATATATACTATAAGGATATAAATACAAATAGAAATATTTTATACAATTAGAGGAACATGAAATATATATTTTGGTTATCGAGTGGTGTGTAGCTGAGTTTTACGGTATCAATTAGAAGGAAAATTATGAGGTTTAATTTTCCTATGAGGAGAGGGAAGATCCTACACCAATTACGCTTCTTGAGAATCATCCTGAGAGAGTGGATGAAGATAACCCTAAATGAAATAGGAGTACCTATATTATATATAACCTATGTTCACTATAATGACTGAGTCATTATATGATTCTATGGTGAGTTTATTCTTTGTTGATAAACTTATTGGTTTGGGGGTATGATATACACAACCTGTCATGCATTTCCATCTTTTGACCAGATAATTATTATTAAATTTGTTTTATTTTTTATTTTTCTGGTGAATAATTTCTGTATATTCATCCAAACATTCAACGCTATCACCTTACAATTATTAATGGTTTATATTCTTTATATGTTTTCAGATAAGAAAAATTTCTATCCAATTTTAGAATTTATTATTATGGGTTTGATAGTTAAAAAGGGCCTCCAATATGAAATTTTAGAATGGTTTTTACCAATTTTGTATCCCTATACAACGGTAACGAAATGAGGAGATATTCTATTTATGTAATTCCCCAAACATTCAAAACATGATAGTTATCTTCGATAGAATCCTATAGTGGGGTCATAGATGAATCTCTATAGAGATGGAAAATATGATATTAGGTTCTTACCTATAGAAGTATCTAAATGATTTTAAGTTTTCAATGTTAGTGGGAATTTATTGTTATAGAAATAGATATTATTGGTTATCCATTTATATAATTTCCTTTTTCCACCATTAGTTAATCTCTGTTGTATCTAAAGTGAGAGAAACTATATTTTAGATGATTGTATGTAGAAGATGACTCAGAGAAGGATGTAGGTGACATGGATAGAGTTATGGTTCTTATTTTATTCACGTATTATAAATATCATTAAATTTTATTTGAACTATTAATCTGATAATGTTTATTTGTATTGGTTTCATATATTCTAACAAATCACTTAGTCGAAACCCTATTCCTAGAGACTCTTTATAATAGTGGTTATCCATTTTTAATGGCTATTGAATGTGTAAAATTTTCCCTTTAGGATTTTTTGTAGTGTTTCTATACATCCCTTAGATAGAAATATTAACATGTCTAGATATGTAAATTATGATGGATTTTTTACCCACATTGGTTTTTTATCTCGTGAATGTTTTCATTGATTTTATACCATGGTTAGGATCATTATGTATTCAGTTCCTGTATCATCCTACTTTATATGATTACTTGTTTTTATCACTACTTATCAAATAGACTATAAAATAACATGTAATTGATGTGTAATTATAAGGCTTATTTAATGAAGGTCTTTATTATGTTTTTTTACCTTCCTGGTCATTCATTTTTGGTGATTAATATTTTTTTGGTTGGTAACATCACTTGATTTTTGAGAATGATTCTTTATATGAAGTGTTTGTGGAATTATTAGGAAATTTTAATAACTAATGATATTATTAGAATTAATGATTTCCATCATATAAATATTTTAAAAATGTATTTTATATATATAAATAGTTAGTTTCCCCCATTTTTGAACTAAAATATAGGTAACTATCTTGAGCATTTGGATGTTGTTTTTACGAGGTTTCGAGGCCAACATTGGTTTGGAAGACTAATATAGTGTACATTACATGGTACTCAATAAGATAACATAATGATTCATATAAGTTTATCTCAATGTAATTGTAGTTTGGATGAAAAGGGTGGAACAATATTTTTCTGGTTTTAAACGTTATATAAATGAATTTCTTTACTTCGTGGACGCTAGAGACATATATCTTCAAGTTTAAAAGTTGTTGGATTGAATGGAAGGGGTTATACGAACATGACGGGTTGGACTGTTTTGTAGATCATTAAAAATTTGAGAAGCCCTACTAGATATAATTCGGTTAGGTATTAGGGAGAATTAGATATTCTTAGATAGTTATTTTTATGTATTCCCTTAAAATTTATAATATTCTAGATTTCATTGAGTTTGAATGACAATATTTTCAAATGACTCATCTTGGTAAAGGTGATGAGTGGTAGATTGTTAAATACACATACAAATTATAAAACCTTACTGATATATTCCAAATATATAATCAATGTTTTTTGTTTCGAGAGTTTAGTTATGCTTTGAAGGATATCTCCCTATGGGTTTTGATCTTAAATGAACAATTTTGGAAGGTGTTATCCTGGGGATTGGAATTGACAAATCAGTTTTATCTGAACATTTATGTCTATCCCCATTTTAATGAGGTAGAATGGGTGATCAATGAACTTTAGATATATTACATGAATTTTTAAGGAGTTTGGTTCATTGTATTATTATAAATATAAGTCACTTTTGAATGAAGAAACTAGAACCCACCAGTTAACATTCATTAGTTGATGTGAACTTGTAGTTTTTTCATGGATCATTAAAGGTTGGGTGTATGCCACTCTCCATAAATATGCACCTAATTTAAACCACTGTTTAGAAAAATTTTTATGGTTTCTAGTTTTCTTCATGTGATATGGATAGATGAACTATGAGTAAAAAGGACCGCAATGTTGAAACTAGTCAGAAAAAACAATATGAGAGATTAAAAATTTTCTAATAACAGGTTGGTATATTCTTAACTTAGATGAATATCATTTAGAGGTGAAGTATGCTTTCTAGAGTAGTTTGTTCCTTTTTATATATCATTCCTTAACATGTGGGGGTGTATTTTTTATTTATCATGGATTGTTGTCTTATATGGTATGTTGTTTTATGTTAATATGATTAATAGATCATGTTGAATTTTTTTTTAAGATGAAAATGTAAAATTTATGTGGATGAAGTGATCCATATTTTCATAAGTATGACATAATTTAATAAATTGGTTTTTCAAGATGGTTCCATTAAATTTGGTTAAATAATATATTTTCTTTATCAATTGGTCTTTGAATATTTTTGGATGGATTCATTGAACAATGATGTTTTCTTTTATCTATCGGATATATTTTAAAAATTATAATCCAGTTACATTATTTGAAAATATTTAATATTTAATGAATAAAAAATATTAATCTCAGGACTGTGATCATTTGTAAAATCCTAAATATAGTCCTAAATAAAAATTACAACAATATAGCTATGTCTGGAACATGGATTTCTTCAAAAGAGAGGTATAATTTTTATAACATATCCTTAATCCCCAATACTCAATATTTTCAAGCTTTAGTTTGAGTAAAAATAAATTATTGTTTTTTAATTTTTGTGGAAGTAGATGTGATGATGAAATGTATTGCTATTGTAGTATCTATATGCGATGATGGTGATGAAATGGATTGGATAATTCTGAAACCTAGAATTATTTATATGTTTAGTAAATTATGATGTGATTTTAATTAGAATAATTTTAATCGATTAACTACGGAATGATATTGATAATTTTGTAAAATTAATAACCTTTCCATTAACTGAACATCTTCATCTCACTATAAATCTACCACTCCACCTCTCTTTTAAATAGTGGGAGGAAATTAAGAACTCATATCTACCTCACTCCCTATCTCCCTCCCTCATCACATAGTAGATTGTGGTCCTTTTCATTATTTCCATTCTTCATAGGGGTGGTGATAATGGGGATTTACTAATTTTAAGTGATCAATGGGAAATTAGAACATTTCAATATAGCATGGATTCATGTTTATTTATTAATAAATTTATGTTTTTTGATTTTATCACATTCTCTCATGATCGAATCAGTTAAATAATCTATCAATTAGAAATAAATAAAAAATATCACGGGGCTTTAACATGATTAATTACCATATAATCAATATTATATTAATTAGGGATTATTTTTTAGGACAAAACACATCAAGATTTTAAATTAATGAATATATGAATCATTGGTTTTCTTAAAAAACTAATTTTTGTTGTATGATATCGGATATTTATTCTGTTTTGAAAGATAATAATTTTTTAAATAATTTTATTTTGATGAATTTTTTCATATATAAAGTTCCATATAAAATTAATCACATATTCAAAAATTATAATATTTTATTATATTATTAAATTTATCTCATGGAATTAAAAACATAAATACATTTATTATTTCAATAATAATTTCAATTTATGATTTCAAGAATTATAGTTTTTTAATAGAATGAAATGAATGTGGTTTTAGGTTAAATTATATTAAATACTTGTTTTGAATTTATTTCATTATAGTAGAAGGAAGTAATATTCTACATTGATTATATTTCCATCATTTTTATTATATCTTAATTTAGAAATTATTTATTCGATTTCACGGGATTAGTGTATGGATTAATCCTCCATTCATTTCTAGAATTATGTTTTTCATATTTTTTTCTACCCAAACAATTCTTATTCATGGTGTTTAATTTAAAAATTTATATTTTTAATTTATAAAATAAATTCTTTGATAAATTATATCTGTCTGATGAAAACCATAAATGAAATATATTTCATTCCATCAATGTATTTTTCATTGTGAAAAGTAATTTCATTTTTGTATTATAATATCAATATTCAATGATCCCAAATGCGAGCCTATCCTTCGGTGGTTGAGAATTAATCTGGCCACCACCATCTAAAATAAGTTTCATGCATAGTTCAATGAACAATTAGATGATAATGTATACGAAAATGAAGATTGAGTTGAAATTAAAATTATGTGGCATGTCATATGATCTAACTCTGAAAAATATAACCAATTGTTGACGCAAGAGTAGTGATAGAGGGGGCAATAATTATTATGATGTGAATTTATTTTTTTTGGGTTTCTTGATAATTTTCAAATAAATGGAATTTAGCCTTAGTCACACACCATTTACTTTTCGACCCACCGTTTTTCATATCGTTCTCTACTACATGAAATGTATATTGGAAACCAACATTTCGAGACTTTCCACATTATATGTACTTAAGGAATGTGACTTTTTAAATACTATACACTATTTTACAATAGTTCACATGCAATGTATCACTAGACGAAAGACATTGGTTTGTAATTATGTGTATGAAAATACTGCAAGAAAACCCACACTCGACTTGTACTACAATGATTAAAACAATGTATATTGTGTAAGGGGGATCAACATTTATTTGTTTTATATTCCGTGAGATCAAATCAATATAAAAAATCTATATTCCACAGATATTACATGTTTAAATAACTAAAATCATTATAGTTACCATATCACATGTCGTGTAGTCTATGTAAGGATAACATGATATTTATTCATTGTATGGTAGATTGAATGAGGTAACACTTATCCATACACAAGTTTTTCCCTATATAACTCACCACACACATTTAATTAATAGTATATAGAATATAGTATCAAATAATATACTTTCTTGAAATCCCTATACACCATTCACCCAACTGGACATGTGGCCTAGTAAGAAATTTTTGGTATGAGTCATGATTTTTTACCTAGGATCTAGTTTTTCCAATCGAGAAGTCCATTTTGGGTATCATTCCTTGTGAATAAAATTCGTATACTCCTCTAATTTATTATAGGGGGCTCATATCATAGTTTGGGGAGTTCAAGGATCCTATATACACTAAGGTGATGAAATTTTTTGAGTGATATAATTTGAGAGAACATATAGTTCAGAACTCCCCATATGTTATAGTGTTTTGATTCATGAATGGATTTTGGTTAGTCCCTTGCGGAAAACCCCAGGATAGGTTATGGTCCCCAAAATAGTAGACAATGTTTTGTTATTTTCCTAGGAGTTTGGCATATGGGTCCTACATATTCAAACATTAGGTAAGTACTCCATTGATCCCAATATTTTATGGGCCACCATACAATAGGATTTATTAGTTTACCCCCATGTGATGGCGTATGGGTAATTAATTTTTATATGTTGATATCCAAATATTTATGGGATGTGCATGGAGTAGTTACTGACCTATATATCGGGGTCTATTCTTCTATAGGGGAACAATATTTCATTGATCTATATCCATACCTCAATGAGGAATCGTCGCCCACTAAAGCAGTAATAACTTTTCATAGAATGTATTGATGCCTTGTAGGTCTGCATTCATGAGGCATACAATGTATTTAAAATTATATTTCTTTGGTTTACTACTTGGATTGTTTGTGATTTTGTGCCAACCATTTAGTTATGGATTATAATTAGATTGATTACATCAAGTACTAAATAACTCATATAACCCAATGTATCACTGGTCACTTGTATAATAAAATAATTTGTGGAGCATTTTTAAAATAATTTTTTATACCCTTTCCTATGGTCAACATAAAATTAAAGAATATATGATTCCTTGCAAACACATTCTATTATTCTGTGGTCTTGGGTTTGAAATGTTTTATTAGATTTTATTTCCATTATATTTTTTGGGTTTCTTATGATGTATGTTTATACTCATATACTTAGGGGATCCAACCCCCGTTGTGTTTTGTTTATTTAGATTATTCATTTTATAGTAATGGAATTAAAAAATGTGGATAAAGTGGTTTCTAAAGAGCTTTTATATAGTAGGTGATGATGGTTTTTAGAGGAAATTGTAGTAGATTGAGTTTATTACAATATATAATTCAGAAAGGAGGTGTTCTCGCATATCAATAGTCATTATTACAGGGTGGTTATTGTATTATACATATATATATTTCTCTTTATATATTTTTATTTTTGTGGCGTTGTACTTGGAATTGATTTCCAATTCTCAAATTTTATAAATTATAGTTATTTTAGGTATATATTCAAGTAAAAACGTCTTTTATTTTATATTGGTGATTTATTTATATCGTATGCTATTACATGGAAATGCCTCAGTGTATAGTCAGGACTTCTTGGTTCTTATAGCCTAAATCAAGAAAATTGGTGGTAAGACTGGTTATCCAAACTCGTATAATATTATCTTGAGTGGGACCATGTTGGGTTGGGCCATATCGTATGTAATTTTTATAAGAAAACTAAACTGAGAACCAAAAAACCATGGTGGTGCATGTGATGTCATAGTCTGTATCCGAAAACATCATTTTCATGCATACAATACATCAAGTCTCCACATCCTTCCCCACTAAATTTTATTTAATTAGAATAAAATAATGAATTAATTTGTATGGATTTAGATCACATTGAATTAGTGCAATGTGTATATCCCAACAGGAAATAACACATGTGATGTGTTACATATTGTGATCCCTAATAGAGATTCATTAAGGATCATGTATAAAGATGTGGTCCTTCTCTTATCGGGTTGAGTTCATTCATTTCATAATTTGTGGATTTTCTATATGAAATTTGAAATTATCTTTCCTATTAAATGTTAATCATCATCCTAGGAAGGAACTGAAACCTCAGCAAGAGTTTGAGAGTTATCTGGAATCAATCCTGGATGCAATGGTTGATGTACACCACAAATCACCTAAAAGGTAGGATTGATATGTATGATATCCCCATTGTCACTATAAAACATAGATTATTATGGGGGAATTTTAAGGTTGCTGATATTTTTGAATTAGAGGCATATAGTTTTCCATTCTATTTTTCAGATATTTTATCATTTTTTATTCTAATAAATAGATTTTCCTATTTGTTGGGATTAATTTTATTCTAATAATTATATGATTATCAATGAAAACACATTAGTTTTATTAGAGTGAGTTGTTTTTACAGATTAAACATGTTTGTTTTATGTTTTGAAAAAACATCATCACCACCAGGGCATAGAACTACCTCAAATGAATATTTTCTGGGATTCTCTTAGCAATACTGTGGGATCGATACAATTATATCCCCCCGTATCTTTTAAAAAAACAACTGAATAGGGAAATATAACCTATATGAATTAATGATTATATTATTCACCACCATATATCAAGCAATTTAAATTTAACCAATATATTTCCATTACACATGATAATGTATATAAATGTAATATTAAATAGTTTACCTTTATGTGGATTTCTACTGGGTAATGGTAAGAATTCATAGATTTATACTTGATTACACATGAAATTGGATTTCACCCCAAGATTAAATTGATTGAATTACCATTTTGGAAGGAGTTTTTCATAGATAGTCTCCATGTTCAATTTGAGGACAACTAAAAAATAACTTTTTTTCCATTTGTATAGGAAAATTATAAAAAAATTATAATGAAAATTTTAAATTATGTTTTATAAACTATTTTTATATATTAATGAAGTCCATATTTTTTTCACCTATTTAAATTAATAAAGAAGTTATTGATTCATTTATATAATAAAATTATGAATTAAATCGAATTATTCATAAATTATCTATAAATAGTAGAAAATATATTTTAAAATATTTATAAAAAAACATTTAGGTGGAATATTCATAATGATTAGATTAATAATAAAATGTTTATATGAAGCATTATTTATGAAATAGTTCAAAAAATACTCATCATTAAATATTTGATATAGTCATTCATTTAGAATTTATTACATGATTTTTTTCAAATATATATATTGTAAAATGTATTCTAAAAATTGTGTATGGATTATTTAAATGATTATTTTAATCTAGGTGGTTGAGAACTGAATTTCATTCTGGAGATTGATTTTATAAAATATAAATTTCATCTACCTTGACCTTGAATTACAATTGAATTTATAATATGGTATTTATATATTGGTTATATTTTGTGTATATTAATTTATAGAGATATGATGAATTGAATTATATCTTCAGTAATGACACCCAAGGCAGAGGGAATTGGGATAAAACTACCTACATAGTTGGAAACATATACCATTTCTAGAAAGGTTAATGGTGTTGTCTATATGTCCTTTATTTTATCCAATGTTGATGTTGTTAATCTCATAATTCTCAAATCCATTAAAAGAAATGTTCGTATAACTTATGAATATTTTTTATTCAAATTTGATTGAATATGTTTCCGATTATATTTTTGGGTGAGTATCACATATTATGAGTTGTGTAATGAGTTTAAAATAACGTGGTATGAACACATTAGTTTGGTGCATGGAATAGGGATTCTAAAACAAAATAAATAAATAAAAATTCATACACAATGGAATAAACAAATAACATATTGATTATATAATAATTAATAATTATAAATCTTTTATTAATATGATTTATCTTATATTAGAGATACTTTTCAAATAAAAACACTCAAATACTAATAATTACATTCCTATGAAAGAGGCGCTATTATTGACATCAACAATACAACTAGTTATGTTCATACATTATAGGGTTCCCTTGAATTATCTTCTGTAAGTAAATCAATTAATGGGTGATAGTTCTTTATCCTTAGGGTTGTTATAACATTGCAGGGTTCCCATGGGTTGTCTTTTTGTAATCCTTGTTTTGACATTTTCATTGGGCGACACTTAGCTGGAAAAACCTTAGAAAGGATTACCATGGAATGATAATATGGACATCCATATGATGGATTTGAATAAAAGATCATCTTCTCTACTATATAAGAATCATAATTATTGTAACTAGATTGAATCCCTATATAATTAACTAGGTGATGAGGGTAACACCATAAAAAAATCTTTACATAGTAATATATGGATATTGTCTCACCAAATGTATATGAAACACATGATCACCATGTTTAATGGGAGAAATGTCATTACAATCTCTGGATAAAATAAAATAAAATAAGATACTCACCCACTAGAAAGTCCTTATTGTAGAGTATGGAATTATTTAGGTTAATAATATTGTGATTATTAATTGGTATCACATATGAAATAGTAAAACATTATCACCTATGACTGATTAGTGTTCATAAGAGAATAATTTTTCACATATTATTTTGAATGAAATTGAATCAAACTTTACCAATTCTCACTCATTGGTACTCGATATTAGGTGTGAATAATAAATTTCTATACAAAAAAAAGAATCAAATATTATTCTGAATTGATGTAGGGTAAAGTATATCCTTATGTTCATAATGGAACTAGAGTTTCTACATTACGGGTTATTACATATGATCTAGTTTTTCAATCTGTATTAACAATACAATTAAAAGACTATTAATATGTTACTATCAATAACAAAATTGTATTACTATATTGTTTTTTAGAAATTATTGGATTTAGAATCATTATTAAGAAAAAAAATTTATATTTAAAAATGTAATCTTATATGGAATTATAATTATAATGTAAGATTTATACATTCTATACTTGGATTAGTTTATATATATTAGTTAGAATAAAAATTGTAGTGTAGATTCTAATCCCACATACCTTTGGAATTATCTCCTATGACATATAATTGAGAAAAATGTTCATAGAATCCTGAAAAATATATTGTTAGAATCCTTCTATTATGAATAATTTAACATATTGAAGCCATATTTACTCTAAAAAATTAAAAAAATACCATTTGGGAGAAATGGTGAAAAGGTTAGTGGAATAACAGTTCTTTCACAATGTGATGTATATAGAGAAATCCGTATATAAGAAATTTGTGGTTATAGTTACCTATTCTACTTATACCTATGACTTTAATAAATATGGAATTGTTTATACGATGAAAAACAAGCATGAAAATTTTGAAATGCTTAAATAGATTTAAAATAAAGCCTAAAATAAACTAGAAATAGTATTAATATTATTTAATCAAATTACAGAGGTGGAAAGTTAAGAAAATAATTCATAAGTAATATGAGATATTGTGATATATCCATATAACTATGATGGCTCTAAAAGGGGTGCTACCCTTGGTGGAGATGTATAATTATGTGACTCTATATCGACCCTAACTTTTTTTAAAGGAATATATCCCTCTTTATTTTAATGTCCCACAGTAAAAATAACATATAATCACTTATCGACCATAATGAAAACTTTATAAACTATGAATTAATGAACTAAAAAGAATTCTTAAATGTTTTGGAACCAATACTAATGAAATATCAACTTGACCTTAGGAATAGTAATATTAACATTATGAATAGTAAACCATAAATATGTATATTAGCCTCACCCATGAATATGAAAATAAAATTTTGTAATATTATAAATGAAAATATGCATTAATTATATCATAGTATAAATAATTAAATGTTTTAAAAATGACTAATTAATAGTTGGTACTTTTATAAGTAATTAATATTGAACTAAAATTTCAGGATTAATTTAATAATTTTAAAGAAAATTATTTTCATAAAATGTAATAATAAATTAATATTTTTATTTATTATCATTTTAAGATAATTTAATGAGACCTTATGTAATTTTTCGAAGTGCCAAAAAATTGTTATAATTTTAGAATATATATTTTCCAAGTAAATGATGATTTTAATTAAAATTTATATTAATAATACATAGATAATTATTTACAAAAAAGGGACATTATTTTTGTATTCTCCATGTAGAAAAATGGTTACTGTGAATTTTTTAAAATTTTCTAAAATACATGAATTTTTGCGAATAGTAAAATATGCTAATTTATGATAAATTGGATATACAAGAAATAGGGATTCATAGGTGATGTAGTGATGATTTATTACCATTATATATAAATCAAATCATTTAATTAGAGTATCAAGTCTCAATAATCAACTTTATTTCTTCTATTGATAAAACTAATAAACTAATGAATTTAATAATTAGAAAACACCCCTCTCACTTACTATATATTTCACCCCCAACCCCCACATCTACTCATAATTATAAAGTATTAATACTTTCAAATATTCTTCCCAATAATATTTCCTAGTACCTCCCACTCATCCATGAACTCTTTTAACTATTAAAACAATAATCCTAGGTTCCAAGAAGTGGATCTCAAGAGGACAATTCAAGAGGTAAATCCTCTCCATTTTTCTTTTAATTTCCATTCAATTCCATTTTTTTCATCTCTTATCCTAACATAAATTCATACAAAATTCAGGATATATATAGTTTGTTTTATATAATTTATTATTATCAGGTTAATGTAAGAACCAACATTTGACTCTCCAATCTCCCTCTTTTAATCTAAAAATGAAATCATCGTCTATGATGTGTCAATTTACAGACATCTTGCACGATGCACTTTAATTTTCCTTTACCACTGTCAAATTTGTTAGTAAAAAAATTAAATAATTTCAAACTTATTTTAATTTTTATGTTATAAAAAACTTTTATTTTATGTAACAAACTTATATACATAATTCTAATTGATAAAAAATGAGTTCATTGTGATCGAAAAACCACCATAATTAAGCTAAAACGATCATCATTAAATTTTATCTAATGATTCATCCTCAAGGTATATAATAAATTCATTATAAGATAATTTAAATATATATTATTTAAATAATAATATATAATATCCACTCGGTATATTTGTCCACATTTTACATTACTTTCATCCACAAATACTTGTGAACCGATCGTGAAAATTAAAAAAATGAATGCCCCTGAATGATGAAATTAAACACTATAACTAACCGAATGGCCTATAAATGAACATATTAAAACCATAATGAATCATATTCATGTAAAAAAGTTAATTTATTTGTGAATTAACTAATCTAATGAGATTATATTGGATATCAAAGTGGATAAATTGTTCAGACACAAATTAAGGGGAATTTTCAAACCCAACTATATTTCCTTGGGTTTTCCCTCTTTCGCCACATTTTAAATATTCAAAATCCGTATATATAATTTTTTCATAATTATCCTATAGTTTCTGGGATATACATGTCTTCTAATTGATTTTATGACAGATAAAATGTTTTTCAAAATAACAATTCTTTCCCAAAAGATACCTTTTACTTCTCAAGATTGTTTCTTCAATGTTGGAGATTACAATATGTTATTACTTTTTCATATGGTAACCCAAATTTTAAGAATGTATTCTTATTAAACTCAACCCATTACTTTATATGGGATATTTTATATTCTATATTGATTTATGTTCAAGGATTCAAGTATCATAATTTAAATGTTATGATGTGATGGGTGCCCCCAAAATTATGTTGTGCAATATAAATGCTATGATGTGATTGGTGCACCCAAAATTATAGATCACTTCAATGTATTGGGAAATTTGATGTATCTCATGTAAAAAAATGATATACTAGTGAACATGATTATATATATTTTTTCAAAATAATGTGTATTAGTTAACCACTAATACATGATGTTTCATATTTTTCATGGCCACATTCAATGATTTTTCATAATTATTCATCTAATGATCATGATCTTATAACTATGTAATGATGATAACTATTATTCTTACCCCATGTTATATTGTTTCATGTTCTTATCATAACATTACGAGGATTTTATCTCTCCCATTTTTCTGTATATCCTCAGGTGATTACATGTACTAAGTATATTCAAGGGCTGATAATAAACTAGAGAAGAAGGAACTGAATAAATGTTTACATTTTATTTTTTAAATGTTAGGTATGGTCCAAAATGTCCCAAGACAGAAAAAATTTGGATCCTTAACGTGTAATCCTTTTATTTAATTTTTTTTAAACTGAAGTAATTATAATGTTAGAAAAACCAGGGACACTATAGTTTGTTTTAGATTACAGTTTAGTGAATTTGGGAATTAGGATTATAGAAATTTAGTGAAAACCATTTGTACGAGACTATGTATAAGTAAGCACCAAAGATCATTTTATAAACATAGGGATCCAAAAATATATTACTTTAGACTTAAATTAAAAAAAATATATTATTTATTCATCACATGTGGACTTATGTTTTGGTCTATGATTTTATATTTTATAAAATGGTGGGAACAAGGACAATCAGGCCAATAACCCATACGAGGTATAATGTAATGATTTCCTGACCATCACCCATAATAAATTGTGAGGTGGAGTTCAATATTTCATTAAAATTCATACCCAGTTTTCTAAGGTTATAAATAATAACCTGAAAAATGTGGAATGTTCTCCATTACCTAAGTGGGAGAAACTATCTATCAAGTGTTTTATATGGAAAAGACCACTGATGATTAGAGGATCTTCCAATCCACTTGTCATGGAATAGTGGATCATCTCAATATAGAGGATCATTTCTACACATCACTATTCTGCGATAGTGAAGGTGAATATAAATAGTTATCATCTAGATGGAGAGGCTGATAAATGGCAGGCTATTATCAAGAACACTATTTTGACTGATGAAATTGAATTGATTGACTGGGAAGACTTTTTGATCATGTTCCTTACAAATTGTTTCCCACAGACTCTTCACAAAAATATGGAGAGAGAATTCTTAAATCTAAAACAAAAGAAAGGGGAATATTTTACATTTTTCGAAGATAATTTCACAAGGAATTCAGTGAAACCTTTGGGTTCTATTAAAAAAAATGAAAGAAAAATTGTTATATTCTTTAGTGGTTTAAAACTACACCATTAAAAGACCCTTTCCATTCGAGACATTGGAAGTTATAAATTAGTTCTATGATTTTCTCTCAAAGTGGATATGGAGTTTTGATAATGGTAACCTAGATATGGTGATAAGAAATTCAAGATGGAGTTTCATGTTGGAGGATCTAATGAGAAAGGTGGAAATAAAACTCAACCACCCACATGTCAAAAATGAGGGATAAAGAATCATCGGAACTATCTCAATATGGATGGGGTAATTCTTCAAGTGTGGGAGGGAAGGACACAAAGCTCATGAATGTTGAAAATAAATAAATATTCATGATAATGTGGTGAAGTAATGGGGAGAACAACCCTTGGTCCAATGCTAAAACTGTAGTTAGAAAGGGAAATATGCATGCGAGTGCACTAACATCATGTTCTCAAAGGTAATAAAAATCATGATCCACCAAAGGTGAAGGGTCAAGGGAAGGCTTATGCCATCACTAATATTAAAGTGGATCAAGAAAATAATGTCATATAAGGTACAATTTCTATTTACTAAAGAATTGGAAAAATATTATTTGATTCGGTTAATATGCATTACTTTATTCTTGAATTTTTTAAAAACTATTGAATCGAAACCCCAAAACTGTGAAGTAGATATGTCATCAAAAACACCAAGTGATACAATCATTACTACTCAAATTTTGGAATCTTCTTTTTATTGGTGTATGTGGTAAGATTCTCCTAGAAAAACTGATAGTTTTTACCTTGGTGGAACAAGATGATATACTAGGGATGGATTGGATCTCATTATATCGAGCATGTATAAATTGTCAGGAAAAGTAAATAATTATCATATTCTTAGATGTTCCATAATCCTATAAAAATGCATGTAAGATCATGAATTTCATTTTTGAAATCCTTCGATTTTGTGGGTGTTGATTCCCTGTACAAAATTATACCTCTATGAAATGATTGAGTTAAATGAAGCTATCAACCTAGTGGAAGTGATAATCAAGAGGGAATGTAGTGATGTATTTCCTAAAGACTTTCCCAGACTCACCCCAGATCGTGAGGTAGAGTTATAAATATAACTGAAACCCAGAGATACTCATATCTCAATGTCTCTATATAGGATGGATCTTATCGAACTGGATGAGTTAATGATGAATCTGTAATGGAATTTGGACCAAGGTTCCATATTCTCTAGTGCATCACCTTGGGGTTCTCGAGTTCTCTTTGTCCGAAAAAGGACAGATCAATGTAGCTATATATCAATTATCAATATCTCAATAATATAACTATAAATAACTAATATCCTCTTACATGTATTGATGACTTGTTTGATTAGCTACAAGGACATTAGTACTTCTCAAAGGTGGATCTATGATCTAGATGTCATCAACTAATGGTGAAGAAGGAAGATATTCATACCACTGCCTTCTATAAAAGGTCTGAAAACTATGAGTTTATGGTGATGCCCTTCAGACATATTAATTCCCCTAAAATCTCAATGGATTTTATTAAATGAGTCTTTAGACATTACCTCAACCAATTTTTTGTAGTGTTTATCTATGGTTTATCATATACTCCAAGAGTAAGGAGGAACACGAAGAACAACTAAGGCATATGTTGGAAAGGTTAAGTAATGATAAGTTGTATGCCAAGTTAAAAAAGACTTACTTTTGGACGTATAATGTCACATTCTTGGGAAATGTGATCAAAAGTGAGGGTATTTCTGTAGACCATTCAAAAACAAAGAAAATTTAGGGATATCCTAGACCCCCCAAGTGTCATAAAATCCATAGTTTTTGTGGCATAAAAGGGTACTATTTATTTTTTGTGAAGAAATTCTCATGCTTTTATATCACATTATCTAAGTTAAAAAGGAATGAGGAATAGTATGTCTAGATTGAAGAATGTGAGGTTGATTCATGGAGAAAAATAGAAGGATTATCATTTCACATTTACTCAAATTACTGAAAAGCGGAGAAGAGTTTGTGATATACAATGATGATTTAATGAAAGGATTTGGTTGTGTACTCATGATAAATGGTAATGTGATAGCATATTCCTCACAACATTTGATGATCCTAAAGATGAACTACAAGAAACATGATATAGAGGTAGCAGCTGGGATTTTTGCCATGAAAATCTTGCGCCACTACTACTATGGTGAGAAGTGTGACATATATAGCTCTCACAAGAGCCTGAAGTATATATTCAAACAAAAGGAGCTCACAATGAATCAAAAGATATTGTTAGAGATAATAAAAGGCTATGATTTATATATTCAAAATCATCTTATAATAGTAAATAAGGTTGCTAATGATCTTAATAGAAAATAACCTGATATTGTAATCTTATTAAAGATTGAGAAAGACCCTATCTTCCTAGACATGAAAAGGATAGATTTGGAAGTCATAAAGGTACGGATTACATCCCACCATGACTAAATGATTTCCCAATGATTTATCTTAGAGATTATTAAGAAGGAATAAATGGATAATCTGGAGTTACAAATGATGGTGAATATAGTAAATGAAGGGAATATTCAAGAGTTCCATATCGATAATTATGGTGTGATTAAGTTTGGAATGAGGATTTTAGTGACTTCATCACATGGGATAAAGAAGAATTTATTAGAAAATTAACATATCTAAACTTTCGCTATCCATCCTAGAAGAACCAAGATGTACAGTGATAACTGAGAACACTTTTGGTGGGAAAACATAGATAATGATATTGCCGAGTATATCTCAATATGCTTGGTATTTTAGCAAGTTAAAGCTGAGTGATAGAGTTCTAAAGGGATGATGAAACCATTTCCTACACCCATGTGGAAATGAGATAATTCCACTAAGGATGCTATAATAGGTTTTTCGAAGACAAGAAATGGAAATAATATGATATGGGTTGTAAAAGACTGACTCACCAAGACTTCCCACTTTATCGTTATTCTTGAAGATCTCTATGTTGAAAACATACAATGATATATGAGAAGGAATTAGTGACACTACAAGGAGATACACTCTTAATTTTCTTTGAGCGTGATCCTAGGTTCACATCTAAATTCCGGATGATTCTTTAAAATTCTCTGAGTACTGAATTAAATTTCATCAGGGCATATCACTCCCAAACCGAAGGCAAATATGAAATGAAAATTCAGATGCTCAAATATATTATAAGATCCCTCTCTTTGTAATTAAAAGGTGGATGTGACCAGTATATCTAATTGGTTGACTTATCATACAACAATAACTTCCAATCAAGTATTCAGATGGCTCCATATGAAGATCTGTATGGATTGTGATGTAGAAATACAACCTGTTGGGATGAAGTTGGGGAAAGAATTCTACTTGGACCTGATCTTACACAAGAGAGGACAAATAAGGATGAAGCCATCCAGAAACATATAAATCCTTCTCAGAGTTGGAAAAAGGGCAATGCTGACAACTATTAGAGGGACATGGAGATTAATGTTCTAGATAGAGTCTTCCATCAGATATCACCATGGAAGAGAGTCATGATGTTTGGGAAGAATGGGAAACTAATCTTAAGGAATATTTTCCCCTTTGAGACCCTTGATCTCATATGATTCGTGGCCTACTAGCTTTCACATACACCAAATATGGCTCATGTTCATGATGTGTTCCATGTATCCCTCCTAAAGAAGTATATACCTAATCCCTCAAAGGTACTAAACTCCGAGGTGGTATAGATGGAAGGTAATCTCTCTTATGAGGAGTATCCAATAATGATTCTGGACCCAAGAGACAATGTTCCACATAACAAGAAAACCTACCATGTCAAAGTGTTGTGGATGAACCCTACATATGAAGAAGAATCTCGAGAACCAGATGAGGTAATGACGGAAAAGTACCCTTATCTATTTATGTAAAAAGAAATTCTAACGGTGAAATTTCCAAAGGGGGGAAGAATATAATGGCCCAATGTTTTATCAAAGGAATTTATCCCTTTCATAGTAATTTCACAAAGTATAAATCACATATAATCACTTAAAGACCATAATAAAAACATTATAAATGAATAATTAATGAAAAAAGTAGTATTTCTAGAATATTAGGAACCAATACTAATGAAATAGTAACTTAACCAAAGGAGTAGTAATATGACCATTTTGAATAGTAAACCATCCAAAGAAATAGTATCCTTACCAATGAATGTATAAATAAAATTTAGGTATCTTATAAGTAAAAATGTTATATCATTATATCATAGTATAATTAAGTAATATTTTGTTTAATTATTAATTATGGGTTTGTATTCTTATAAGTCATAAATATATAATTATAATTTTATGATTAATTTAATAATTTAAAAGAACATGTATTTTTATAAAATTTATTCATAAATTAATTTTTTTATTTCTTAGGATTTTATGATAATTTAATGAGACCTTAAGAAATTATTCAATGTTTTATAAAATGAGTTATAATTTTAAAATATGTATTTTCCATGTAATTGATTATATAATTAAAGATTAAAGCAATAATATTTATATAATTATATTCATAAAATAGAGTTTATTTTTCAATTCTAAACATTAAAAAATGGGTAGTTATAATTTGTGGGAATTTTCTAATATACTTGAATTTTTTATGAATAATAAAATACCAAAAAATACAAAAAATACTAAATACTTGATTTAATGAGTCATAGGTGATGTTGTAACAATGTAATCCCATTATCTCAAACTCTCATGATCGGATTACATTATTTATTCTGAATAAACAACAATATTTCTTGTCTTGATGAAAATAAAAAAACTAATTAATTATAAAATGAGAAAACACCCCTCTCCTTCACTACAAATACCACCCATCGACTCATATTCTCCTCAAAATTCTCAAGATTTGATCATTTACAAAACTTTCCCCAACACTATTCTCTAGTCACTACCCCCACATACAAGATCTTTTTTCCTCAATAAAAACCAATCCTAGTTCCTTGGGGAGAATCTCAAGAGGAAAATGAAGAGGTAAATCCACTCTATTT
This sequence comes from Viscum album, assembly GCA_963277665.1. NCBI lineage: Eukaryota > Viridiplantae > Streptophyta > Magnoliopsida > Santalales > Viscaceae > Viscum > Viscum album. The sequence goes on from OY728152.1 coordinate 1,935,819,855, forward strand.
TCTTTTAATTTGGTTTCAATTTCATTTATTTTTTGTTTTCCCTAACTTACCTTCATCCAAAATACATGATAACTCAATTATATTTGATATACTTGATTTATATCATCATAATGTATGATCCATCACTAAACTGCTCTATATCCCTCTTTTTTTCAAAAAATTAAATCATCTCCTGTGATGTGTCAATTTACCAACATTATGGGAAATGTACCTTCCATTTCCTTTAATAGCTTCAAGGTTGTTAATAAAACCATTAAATGGTTGAAAATATATTTTACTTTTTCTGTCACAATCCATATTATGTTCTTTAATTAACTTCTACACAAAATACTAAATGATAATACAAAACGAGTTCATTGTGATCGAGAAATCAACAAAATTAAGATAATACAATCATCATCAATAGTTATATAATGATTCATCCTCATTTTATATAAAAAAATCGTTATAATATCATTTATAATTATGTAGTATCAATAATAACTTATAATACAAATTCTGTTTATTTATCCCCATTTTATAGGAACATGCATTCATGAATACATGCGAATTGATCGTGAAAACTAAGAAAATGAATGCTCTAGAATGATGAAATTAAACTATATAACTCATTGAAAACCCATATATGAACTTAATAAAATAATAAGGAAACATATTAATATATAAAAGGTTCTTAAATTGTTAATTAATGAATATATTGTGATTATAAAGGACATTATAGTGAATAAAGTGTTCAAACATAAGGTAATGGGAATTTTTGAACCCATCTCTCTTTATTTGTGATTCCATATTCCACAAAATTTTCAGAATGGAAATTCCATAAATATAATTTACTGATAATTATAATACCTTTTTTATGAAATACCTGTTTTATACTTTATTTTTTGATAAAGAAAATGTTTTCTAAAAGAAATATTCTTTAAAAAACACACCTTTGGCTTTTTGAGGAGGTTTATTCAAAGATGATAATTCAAGTAAGTTATTACCTATTTCATTTGGGAGACCATAGTTTATGAATGTATACTTATTAAAGAGAACCAATTTCTTTCCATGAGTAATTTTATGTTCAAGACTGAAATATTCTATATGATACTTGCATGATAATGTAAATGTTAGTATGTGACTCGTGCACCCGGAATTTTATAGAGAAACATAAATGTTATGATGTGGGAGGTGTTCCTGACATTATATATAACTACAATTTATTATGTAATTTTACTTATTTTATGTGGAAAATTTAAATATGTGTGAACATGTTTCTATTTTTTGTCGCAACAATGTGTGGTAGTTGACTACTAAGACTTGATATTTCATTATTTCTATTTACACATTTCATGCCTTTTCATAATGCTTATTCTCATGATTATGATCCTATATGCAATGAGGAAAATTATATTTCTCACCCCTTTTTATATTGTTTCTTGTTCTTATCTATCCTTTTACGAGAATATTAGTTTACACCTATTTGAGGCATATCTTTATGTGATTACATGTATTGTAGAGAATTCAAAGGCTAATAAAAATATAAAGAAAAAGGAATTAAATAATTGGTTATGCTTTGTTTTTTAAATGTTATGTATGATCCTAATTTTTCCAAAACACTAAAAAAGTTTATCCTAATTGTGTATTTATTTTAGTTTTATTTTTTAAAAAAATTATTTAATAATAATGTAATAAAAATAAGAGTTTCAATAATATAGTCCCCCACTGTAAGGGAAAGAGGTATTTGTGGATACATATTTATCCTACCTGTTAATCTTATCTCTATTCACATAACATAAATCTTTTTTGGGTTTCCTTTCTATATCTCTAATATTTAAAGGTATCTCTGTATATTTGGGGTCTTAGAACACTAAGATCTATTTTTTTCAATTCCTTTAGGTCGATTAACTCAATAACCTATTGACGGATTCCATCATTTTACATAGAAATATAAAAGATTATTCATTCAATAAAATAATTAGTTTTAATTATATGTTAAATGATCATGATATTATAGGGTTACTACATTATTTGTATTTACTTTTTATCATTACATATTCATATTGTGTATTTTTTACGTGGTCTAAAATAAAGTGAATCTTTGATACCTTATTTTTTCATTTTTTGATGGATATATGGTTATTATATGAATTGATACCCTAGTATTATGTCAATTCGTGTGTTTATTCCTCGATTACCCCTTCCATACCACGAACATCCTACCCTTATAATGGTTGGAAATATTTTTATTACACCCTATAGATTTGAAAATATATATAAGGATTTACCCCATCTTATAGATGCACAAATAATTTTTTTATTTCGTATGTTAATGAATCTTTCTGAATCAGTGTGGTTCAAATTGCACGAGGATCTTCAATGTAATAAAATTGTGATATTTGAGCCTATATTTGATGTTTACTCTCATTACAATCATATAGGACATCACTAGTGAGGGTGTTTTAAAGTTCATAGTAAGGAGGGGAGTTAATTGGTTTTTGTTAGAAAAGTAATGATAGAAATCAATGTATGGTTTCCAATATTTAAACTTTGAACATGAATGGTGTTGTCAGTCAGAAATATAAAACTCAAGTTTCTTCCAATATAAAAGAAATGATATAAAAGTTTGTGTCCATTAAAGCCTTGCTTCATGGATGATATATTAGTGTGGATGAGGTCTTTTTCTCCCCCACAAAATACTTGAGCCCACTATTGAGTATAGATGAATCCCTTATAGTATAGCATGCAACCCATATTAGAGTATGTTAGGATATTTCCCTATTAATTGGAATCAACTGGTATATGGTGCTATGAATGAGATGAGTATGTATGTTTAGATCAAATACATGTTCCATATTCATGAAGGTGATAAATTTTGGAGTATTTATGAATGTTGATTTGAAATTACAAATTCCAAAGGGAAAAGATAGCTTGATGCTATGAAGGGAGCAGTATATAAACTCACGTACTTGATTCAAGCATAATAGTGTCAATTATAAGCACATGTTGATTTTGAATATATACAAGGGGATGTGAAACCTAGTTTTGTGTCCATTGAAAGTGAATTTTATTCTCTAGATTGATTAATCTTATATACAAGGGGAAAAATTCCATTAGGTTAGAGTCAACATCTAGTGATACAGAATTTAAAAATGTAAGAAAACTAGAAATTTAAAAGGATTATCCCTACCAACCAAGGCCTATGGAAACCAGATCAGGGAGAAACAATTGTTGACCAAATCATTTTTAATATACCACATAAATAGAGAGGAAGTAGTTTTTGTTATATTATAAGGTTGAGGTATCCCGAATAGAGAACACAAGAAATTCAAAAACCCAAGGACGTATCCACTTCCAAGAATGGTGGTGTGGGTCTCTCTCTTGGTAATACATATTTCCAACATGGAATGGGAAGTGGTATTATAATGTAGTCAGATTAATTTCTTATATCCATTTTACAAATGATTTTAAACTATAATGAAATGATAGATGAGGAGTTTATGGTAATAAAATCAAACAATAGGAGATGTTAATAAAATTAAAGAAAGATTACTCTAGGTTCACATCAATAATGATAAATGAACATGGATCGATACTCAATAATTATTCATGATTCATGAATTTTTATGAAGGATTTTTTTGTGGAAGAGTTTAATGAATGTGAAAATGGTTACCTCCATTTTGGGAATTGTTAATTGAGAACTAGAGCGGAAAGAGTTTCCTTTTGAATCGAACTTATACAGGGTGGATGAAAATAATTTTTTTGAATTCATCTGAAAAAATTCATTGATATCCTATGAAGCATAAAAATCTTTGTCTTTTTATCCCATTTTTAGGTTCTCACTAATCCCTTAGAAGTACTTTATAGCTAAATAAATATTTATAGTTTCAAAATTTTGATTGAGTGATTACGAAATTGTTTCAAAAAATAAACCTACACAAATACCAAAATTGATTACTTGGTCAAAATAGTGGAATTATGCATTGTTAAGAATAGTTTAATCTGTAAGGAGTCTACATGACCTTCCAATAACATTATAGGGTCATAATTTATAGACTATATAATTCATACTCACCTAGATTCCCTGAAATTTAATCATAAATATGTTTTCTGAGTTATGGTATGGTAAAATTTCCAATTTTATTATATGGGGAATTAGATATGTGTACCATTTAGTCAATGATCATCTTTTGATAAAATTTTCTCAAAATTTGATAAATTCAAATTTTTTATTTATACCATGGAATAAAAGGGATATTATATCTATATTCCTACTTATCACAGACTTTTTTTTTATATTCCTTATGAGGGAATTTTTCAATCATGGATTTTATAGGAGGAATGTTGACCTTTAAGATATTAAGGTCTAATAAATATAAAGTGTTCTTGATTTGGAATTTCAAAAAATCTATAATGTTTTATATAATAATAAGCCACAAAAGTTATAAAATGTCCATTAAGACCATTTAAAATACATTATAGTCATGAGAAATATATATTTATAATAGAAAATGATGAAATAGAAACATTCTTAAGTGATAAACCCTATTCTTAATATAAATACAATGGGATTTATAAATCCATAAAATCGTCAAAGACTATAGAATCTAAGATGTAATCTAGGTATAGTATCCAAGATTGGAACTCAGTATCTTCACCATATATGGTATGGAATTTTGGTTGAATGTGTGTTTTCTGCAAGAAAAATAATGTGGATGGTTGTGTGTCAACCAATAATGAATTCCTAGTGTACAAGCTTATAAAAACATTCATGTTATTGAATATGTGGAAACCTTTTATCTAGAAGATGTGATCAATTATATTCAAATTATGATATCTATAAAAAATAATTATTATTATAAGAAATATCATATATATGTTAAAAACAAAATCTTTAATGAGAATTTAGTCATGATTTTTGTTGATAAAATGTGAAGGCTATAAATTCTCAAATGACACTATTCTGGGGTCTATGTTAAATGGAAAATTTATGGTATAAGGAAATCCTATTTTTAATGGAATAAAAGTCTTGATGAGATAATTAAATAGTTTGGTTTCAATAAAAATAAGAATGATTCCAATGTATACAATTGGATTTGTGGGAGAGTTGTGTTGTTTATGATATCGTATGCTGACGTTATACTTATTATTGAAAATGGCTTCCTGACTCTTCAAATAGAAAATATATGGATGGGTATGTTCTTAATGATGAATGAAATGGTCAATTCATCCTATATAAATGGTACACAATATTATATAGATATATCTAAGTGGTTTTTTGGAATCAGTCAAGAAACATTCATTAGTAATGTGCTAGATCAGTTTGGCATAACGAACTGAAAAAATCAGTCTTTATTTTAATTTCATGGAATAAATATTATGAGGATTTAGGATCCATTTAAATAGTTTACATGGTCATAAATAATAACTTATTATTCCACCATTGTATCTATCATGTATTCCATATTTATTACATATCCTCACATGACACATTCTCTTAGTATAATATTATGATACCAATCATATCATAGAAAAATTAACTATATTATTGTTATGAAAATCATTAATCACATGAGGATGAATAATTATATATTATTGGTGATTAGATTAGGGGATAAACATTGTGTTAGAGTTTATATAGAATCTATTTTCCAAAAAAAATTTAATACACATTGTGAATTTTTTTTTGTGTTTTTCAGGAAGGGATGATCTATCAGTATGAAAAGCTAAAAACGAGACACTATTGTGGAATCAGTAACATATGTAGAGTATATACATGTATAATATGTTTTAAATGAAACTAATTTGATCTATAGTTTCTTCATTGAGTTACATTTGTTTAATACCATTGTAGGAGTTATCAGAATTTACTATGAAACAAATTGATCCATTATAATTCAAAGGGACTTCGGTCTAACCAAAGGACTAAACACATCCTTAAAAAATGAATTCTCATATGAGATAGTGTTAAATAGGAGTTGTTGACATATAAAAGGTTTATATAGAATATAATTCAGTGAATCTATTAATAAAACCATTAATACAACAAAAACAAAAGGGTTATTTTATGTCTCTCAGGTACATGATAATTGAATACATTTATGAAATAGTAGAAAATTTAATGAAGATATTATTTTCAAGGAAATATTTCTTATAAATTCATTAAAATGTTATGAGATTTATTAAACCTGAATGTTTGGATGATAACACCCCCTAAAATTATAAAACATTGATTTATCCCAATTCGATGATCATCAATGTGTATTACGGGTGGTGATGCTATATTAATATTACATTGACTAGATTCTTTACCACATTATAGAGTTTTGTATATGAGATAAAAAGAATATATTCTTAAAGTAGAGACTTGTTAGTTGAGCTGAATCATAATGGTATATCACATGGAATGGTATATAATCATTATTATACATAGGTGTACACAGTAGTTATCAATATGTATTACCCCAGGATGGTGAGATTCCATCATGATAACCTCATAATTTTATACCCTACTAATGCATAAAAAATAGGAATATAGATAATAATGGGGTGATTGGTTTTTCTGTTTATCTGGTCGCCTTTTGGAGTGAAATCAATACTGGATTTTTCACATTTGCGGAAAATAGAGACATATATAACATGATTGAATTATATTGAGTAAATTCATGTCCATGATTAGTTCAGCCATTGATAAATGTTTCATCTTTTTTGATAAGGGTTATATGATTCACACATCGATTAGGTGAATGAAAAGTGATGTATTCATTGACATGGAAATCCTTTTTAGAGAATAAATAAAAGATTATATGACTTCTCATAGATTGAATTATTCCATGTTTTTTGGGTAGTTTTTTTTCTTGTATAGAGGTATTATTTTGAAATGCATATGATATACAACATACATATTATGCTGGACATGTATGTCTAGAGATATGAGTTTTTGTGGAGATAACATCATATCACTTAGTCAGTTTTGGTAAAATTAATTCAATGGTAGAGGCCACTCCCATTTTACAGTTATGAAATTTTTATTTCATATTTATTATCAATGTTACAAGGGAATATACAACTACAGAGGTGGTCCATGGATAAGGATATAGTTTTAGAAAAACAAATTCCAAAGTGAAGTGAGCTCAATGAAATTATATCCCGAAGTGTGTTATTCATGGACTTAGAAAGGGTTATGATTATTTTCCATCAGTTAAATTTTGGATTATATTTCACGTGTGAGATTATGGGAGGTTCAAAAAAAAATTCACCATCACATCGTGTTAGCGTATGTGATGTCATAATATATAGATGGAATCGCTATTTTCTAGCATACGAGGAATATTGTTTCCACATCATTCTCAACTCAGTTTTTATCAGTTAAAAATAATTTATGAATTCATTATTAAGGATTGAGACTATATTAAATGTTTTAATTTAATATATTACAATAGGAGTTAAAAAATAATTTCCATTACATATTAATGTTCACAAATAGAGATACACTAGGGGGAATATTTAAGGATGGGATCCTTCTCTGATTTTGTGGGTGTGTTTGTTCATCCCATAAGTGGTGGAGTATTTTCAATCTCATAGAAAATATATTTTCTCTCATATATCATTTATAATTACATTGATTAACTATAATCATTTGGGAATTCAGTTGTCATCAATAATCATTCATGGATTTACTGGCTAGTGCCCCCCTTCAGATGTAGGATGTATATGCATGATACACCTCATTATCATCACCAAATATACTACATTGAGGAGGAAGATATAAATTTATAGTATTTAGGAATTTTAGGTATATTATTTTATACTCTATCTTGTTGATATTTTTTCATGTATAATACTTGGATATATGTTAACATATTTTAGGATGTATCTTCCACCTCAAATGATAATTTGATGATCAAACAAAAACCATAAGGAATATCCTCAAAACCACATTGAGAAATTTAATCATTGATAATTTCCTTAGGAATCATTAATTTCAAAACAAATAAATGAATCTCTAATATAATATATTCAGAAAAATTTCCTAATTGAAACGAATAGAAATAGTGTGCATTCATCATCTCATGGAACCTTCTATCCACCATAAAAAAACTACCCATAATTTAATAATGATTCAAAAAATATTTGATGGAATTAATTTCAATTCAAAGTCTCCAGCATCATCAAAACCTAAAAGAATCTATTAAATTAGGAATAAAGGAATAATTAGATGGATTATAACACATTACTAAACACTAATGTACTCTTATTCACCTAGGATTAAAGGATGGCTCCCGAAGGGTGGGTAAGTATAGAATTTCAGATAATATGACATCCTCATGGTGCTTTGTCTATATAAAACATTGGTATGATAATCTTTATGAAAATATAGATGTTTCCTTATTTCCAAAATAATCCCTGGACTATCGGGTAGATGTTTCCCTAATCTGTCTATATAAGGGCCCAAAACATGGGGGAAAATTACCCCTTACTTATCACTAGTAACACTATGTACCTATACCGAGTACAAAGTGTCCTCCAACTACTAATATTCAGTTTATAAATACACTCAGTACTTACTCCTCTCTTCACTCAACAAAAAATCCAATCGATCACATATAAAGACATCCCCATATTAACACCCAATGACTAAGGATTCCATCCAAATACCAAAATTAAAAATGTTTCCATAATTAAACATTAAATATTTTAATTTTTTCTAAAATTACCAATGTTTAATTATGTGTGACATTGTATAGTACATGATAGAAATACCCTCAATAAAAAATGTAATACTTCCTCTCTAGGTAATTCACTATATATTAATTTCATGTATTAAATACATATAAACTCTATTCATCATTAATATATTATTTGCTACATTAGAAAATGAAAGTGAAAGAGAGTGTATAAACTTATTATATAGAACATTTTAACAGTATAGTTAGTTTATATTTTAATGAGTTTTGATACTCTTTTATAACCCCCATTCACTAAATAATGACTCATTTAATACTTTTTTCATAAAAATAATTATTAAATAATTCATTCTTAATATTTTTTATGTTATATAATGTATTAATTGTCATAACTAAATATGAATTATATTTTTAATTTTTATAAAGTTATTAATTATTTTTAAAACATCATTGACTACATTATCTAATGTGGTATGGGAAGAAATAATTATTGATATTATGGAATGAATAATATTAATTGACGAAATAAAATACAATATGTATGAAAACCCAATTATTATATCAAAACATTTAATAAAAATAACCATGTTATGTAGAATTAAGGAAAATATATTTCAGAATTGGATTATATGTAACCTCAACAGGATGTGTAATATTTTCAGGCATTGGTTCCCTAGATCATTTACCTTATCCTTACATATAATAGATTAGTTATTATGTCTAGGGATAAGTATGTATTTTTTTATTATAGGAATATTGGTCTACCTTTTAAAAATTGAATTCATATTTATTTTTCCATCACAAAATAAAATTTAATTTTAAATCAATCTTCTATATTCATAAGTTATTTTATAATTTTTATTCATATTTTCAATATTGAGAACAAAGATAAAAAAATTCTTCTTTGTGTTGGTGGGTGAAGGGTTATGATTAACTAACCATTGGTAGATGAATGGGGATTATGATTTGTATCTATGTATTCCAAATTGGATTATTATTATAATTTATGCTGTGATATTATAGTTTTTAGTAGTGATGGTTGGGTTAAGGATATGTATTTCACATGAAATTTGTAATTTGATCACCCTCAATCCTCTCTAATGATATATATAAGTATGTGGAGGTGAATTTAATTAATATTAATGAAAATTCCAATATTCATTCCATATAATTTATATATTTATTCTTATAGATCATTAGTGATGTGAGATAAATAATTCGGCTCCCCTATTTTTAGTTCTTCTTATCATGGGTCCTGTAAAAATAGAATCAACTTATCTCCTCAATATCCTAGGTCAGGGATTCATATTTCCAATCAAGGATCAAATTTTCCGCACATGACTATACCATTAGAATTGATCTTCATTATACTATATAATAAGGGATAAGGGCTGGTCTTGATTATCAGGGAGGAAAAAATTCATTAATGATTATTCTTGAAGTGAATATTTTGATGATGAATTTTATAAATGATTTTTTAGCATTATTGTGATGTGTATATACATTATAAAATTTTTTATTTTATAAATGGTAGGAAATTATATTTCAATCTATACATAATCAAAGTGTCATGGTTTGGTGTGAGTAAGTGTTTTCTATATATTTTATTAACTAAAAGTAAAACATAGTACGTTTAATCTCCCCTCCAAATTTATGGAGTTAATTTTCATAATATGGATCTCATTATTAAGACTATAAGATACTTGATTGCAGGAATTTATTTTTTTAAAATTATTTGCATTAAAAATGTTAGTTATAATATGGGGACGAATTAGGATATAAATTATTTATTAGGATTCATAAATGCATTAAAAAGTACCATAGTCAAGGGATATTTACATATACTAAATGAAGTATCCCTAGATATAATCATATAAACTAATTTATAAAATAAAATATATTAAATTAGTATATGAGTGTTTATGTATTTATCCTAATAAAGTATATAAAATATATGGATCTAATAATATATAATTACACAATCAAATAACTATTGATGTTCACAATTAACACTTATATAATATTAGTCTAATTTTTCATTATAATTGAAATAGAATACTGCCAAAAAAATAAATATATTAATTCAAGTAAAATAAAAAAATTATATGAATATAAAAAGTAGTTCATTTCATATTTAATCATATTCATACTTTTGAAAACTTCTCCTCCTCCTTCCTTTATTTTCAGAATTTTTTTCATTTTCCCAGATACGGAAAGACTCATTTAAATATATATAAAAATGTATATAGTCACGCATGGATGTCTCTAAATTTATATTTATTATTCCAACAGTAGTACTAAGAATTCCATGTAAAATCATCTCCCTATGTATGGGATATAGTCATATTTTTCTTGATAAGATTGATCTCTATTTCCCTTTTAGAATATGATACTTTATATTTTATATAACAAACATCAAACCACAATTTACACACATATATCAATTTTACATTCATATTACCTTTTAATATGTTCATTTATTATTTTTTAATTTTCTTGAAAACCATGTCTGTTTCAATTACCAAAATGTTTAATATATATATATATATATAATTTATCCTATAAGTAATATAACTATTGTAATTGATGCTATGGGGTCTGAAATAGTGCTATTTAATTTTAATTTTACTATTTTAGAGGATAATCTAGGTGCCTACATATAATATATATTTCTTAAACATATATATCACAATCATTATGTGTTATATATCTTGGTGCTGATATTGTTTCTTACATCTTATTCCATCAACATCTTGAACTCATATGAAGAAAAGAGATATATTGTATCAAAGACCAAAATAATATCTTTAGAAATGGATATAGATTTCATTTGTTATAAAACCACTTGGATTTTATATTGTGACGTATAATATCTATTTTACTTCATATGATATACCTTCTTGATCTATTTATATAAAATATGTCACTAAGTGTTGAACATTATTATAAAAAATTAATTTTGTTAATACCTCATTCATTGAGTGGATTAATTATTTTATTATATAATAAAGAAGGATATATTTAAATGTTATTATCCATAAAAATATTTGTAGGAGAAATGAGGATAAAAAAATGGAACAATAATAAAAGGGAAATAAATCCTTTTATATTATTTAAATGGTTGACATGGTTCAAAGTATTGACATTGGCATCCCCATTTGTGATTCTAATAGAGACTCCCAATGGTGGCCATATCCATATTGTGTTACAAACCTTCTATTCCATTGAAGGAGGTCATTGGGGTTTCATACCCAATGACACATATAAACTCGTAATGTATGAGATGATGGGGGGATGATCTTATCAGATCATTTTTGGGGAATTATGTCCTACCCTATAAATCTAATATTGATTTTATATATGTTCTCCATTCATTAAAAATATTATATATGGGATGGGTTACCTTAATAAAACAATTCAGTGTTGACTAATTTTACATTCCAGAGGGTGTTATATTATTTACACCATAAGTTTGTATCATAGGCTCTCCATTTGATTCCTATTTTTTATTAATAATACGAGACATATTATTTCTTGAATCCATATGGATAATAAATATGGTTTATTCTCTCATATATGATGGAAATTAGTGTTTTGGGGTTGATATTGAACCTCCATGAGGTGTCCGACATATCAAGTGACAATATAAATGAAAACCCTAGTAGTTCTTCAAGGATGAATCTATTATGTATTGAATTATGTGAATAATAAATATATGATGGAATCTCGTCATTGAGCATGGATATCGTATTCTAGGAAGGTGTCCTAAATATTATATTTCAATGAGGAATCAAAGTCTGTGTAGTTCACTTATAGGGATTACACACTATGGCTGCCCTAATATTTGTGTGAGGCATAAAAACTGAGGTTTCCCTAACTTTTGGGAAGGTATTACACAATGTGGTTTCCATGATTTAGGAATTTTTCTTATGATAGTGTCACAATATTTTAAAATTCCTATGATCATGTGCATCGTTCTCATTGTGAGAATCAAGATATAGAAAGAGGTTAGCTGAACAACCTCTACATTTTGGACATACATAGTTATGTAGTCCAAATTGGATTGATTAGAATACCTGTGAAGGATATGGTCTCACATTGAGAGGTATAATATTAATTTTTTATATGGTGCTCAAGATGTAGTATGGAATTCTACGTAACCTATTTATAATAAGTATCATTGCTCTTGTAGTTCACTTTAGTTCTTAATCCAAGGGTGGATAATGAAAAATGATAGGCCCACAATTGGTGATTCCTACAAGCTAGAGTAAATGGAATGTCAAGCGATAAAAAAATAAGGATTCCCACGACATGCATATAAACTATATCCTCAAACAAATATATATTCGGGAACATGTATGTTTTTATATGTTGGATCAGATGGAATGAGGAATCTGTTCAAGGACATAGAATTCATAAGGATGCAAGATTATATAATTCTTGGTCCCTCAAAGACATTAATCACATAATGGGAAAATTGTTGTCCAGAGGCTCATGTTATTGTGTTTAAATGGAATGAGGGTATATATAAACATAAAATTACTCGAAAAGGATAGGATGTATAACAATTTCTACCTGAAATTTCTGGGGATGTATGTATGACAAAGTAGGTATGTGTGAGGATTCCAACGCGACATGTCTAAGGATCTCTCTATGACATGTCTAAGGATATTTTTCTAAAATCAATGACATACCCAAGGATATCTATATGAAAAGTCTATAATGTATAAGGATGTATTCTTGAAATGTATAAACATCTTTTAATGAACCAATATGATATTTTTGATGGTTGTTGTGTGATCACATTGAAATATCTAAAGTCCATTATGTGATCTCAATGGAATATATGAAGGATTAATGATAACATAGATGATATGTCCAAAGGTCATGTCATGATCAAGTATGACATTTCTTAAGTCCTTATAATGATCTATATAACTTGTCTGATGTCCTTCTTATGATTTGATGGGATTTTCTAATGTGGATTCATGTGATCTATAGAAAAAATAGATGGACCATGTATTCCATATTTATGATAATCTTGGGGTCAACAGATGATTATTTTTAAGAATGGTAACATGAATCATGTGATCGAGTTGTATGGTATATATACATGAATCATACTTCTTAACATTCTAATAAAATAATACTTGTTCATTTAGTACATAGTTGAAAAATGAATATGTTGATTCCTATTTTTTTAGAATCAACATATCCCTCCAACCACAGAATAAATATCGAGTGGGAGAAAGGAATAAGGACATAGATGTCAGGAATTAAATTTCCACCTGAGTTCATTGGAAATCCCCTAATCATTCATCCAATAATATCATGGTATTCCAAGAGACCATTGGTATTCTATGAGTTTGTATATAAAAATAATGGATGGGTGATGACTATTTTACTTCCGACTAAAACCTCCACTTCTTCCTTTTTTTAATTTCATGGGATTTCATCACAAGATTGAATCAAGCGTTATCATCTCAATAACCATTTACATGATTCAATCATTTGATATCGTATTATTACTCTCATATTGACACTACTTTTTTTTGGTGACTCTTGAAACCCTTCTAATTCCAACCCGTGGAATGTTTTCTTGATCTAAAATGCACATATTTGGATGAGGTATTATTCATTAGATATAAATGGGAATAAAAAATCCACATAATTCATTATGTGATACTTATAATTATCCTATGTAACTCAATAATGTGTTTTGGAACATATCACGAGGTCATAAGACATTATAGAGTTTTCATGATCAAAAGATCTAGAATGGATCACATGATTTATGTGATATCTCCCAAGTCATAATTTTTTTCCCTTTCATTATAACCTTGATACGATTCAAACCTTATTATAATTCATTATTGTTGTGTGTCTTGGTGTATATGGATTCTATCTCATGGTCATCATCCAACATGGATACCTATTGTTATATGATCCATGGGAACCATAATGTAGATCCCAAGTATTGTCTATCATTTAAAAATATGTTTTTAATGGGTCTCATTTCTATTAATCATCAAGTCTATCCTCTATCTCATAAACTACCACTGTATAAATTCTTCCATTTGCATGAAGTCTCCATATATTTGGAAAACCATAATAATTTGACTATATGGTTTTCAAAAGTCTTTAATTGTATCATGATGATTGTATATGAATATATACATCTAATTATGGCCCCATTCCATGGGTCATACTACTAATTGAATCACTCATGAATAATCATAAATTTTTGTGATATCACTCAATAGAAAATTTCCCAGAGTCACAGGAGGATACATTTGTACTATTTAGACAAAAAAGATGGATAGAGTTTGAAATGGAATCTACACCACAGAGGAAATATACATATTGAATGAGAATTGTTTTCTATACCTTATAGGTCTTTATGTAATTTCTCATCTAACTTCACATAATTTATCTATATGAGGAATCCTGGATTTCTCAATTTTATTGTGTACCATCAACCATAACTCCTCAATGAGACCATCATGGGTTGTTTTCTAGGAACAAAATATTTTAATCTAACCCATGGTTTAGTAGGAATTAGCCTTCCGGAAATCTATCACGTTCTAGGAATACTTTCTATTGGGGAGATTTATTGTTAATACCTCTGGGTATAGAATATTGGGGATGACCGTAAACAGACTCTAACCAGTGAACAAAATATTCTCACTTTTGTGACAGAGAGGTTAAAAAGGATCTTAACATAAGATCAATCATTTAGTTAATGTATTATACCAGTATAGTTTCATTTCAATGCATGTCTCTAAAAAATTTTATACTTCCACCTCACATCATTTCTCTATAGGTTTTTTATAGCTTATTATATTTTTGGGCTACTCTTGAGGTCAAGGAATTTACTTCATGGCATTATAAGTTGAAAACATGGGTGTATTCCAGTATCTGGTTTGTGGGGTTTTGGATATGATTCTAAATTTTTGTATTTTCCATACCTCAGTTTCAGGTCATGGAATTTGGGTCAGGTCATTGGTGAAAGAAGAATACTGGTAGAAGGTTTCTATATCGACCAATCTATACCTACCCTTATTTTAATTTATACGATTCTCAGACATACTCGATATGGTAATACCACTTATTAAATTAGTAACTTCTTATAGTTTCCACCTGGATGTATAAGTGAGCACATAGAGTTTAATGGCTACCAAAATACAACTTAAATTTCTAGTTCCTTATCCATCCTTTGACTATTAAATGTAGTTGGGGTTGAATAAAAACCATTACACATGTATGAGGTTGTCAAAATTTTAGAAAACATATTTTTAATAATTTCATTACAAACCCTACACCCTAAGGGATAATCATTGATGAATGAATTTGTACCCTTTAGGGGAATTCATAAAAAACATTCTTTTTGGTAGGGGTTTTAAACCTAGTTTAAGGTAACAAACCATATGGGATGTATATACATGTTACAAATTTCTCATCAATTTGGATGTAGTCAGAAGGATTATTCTATAACATTTCTTGGTGAGTGTGGGGGGAAATATCCATTCACTATCCATCAATTATCATTTATTCTGACAAGTGATGATACTAATTCCATGATTACATTTACTCCTACTAACACTTCTAATTATTTAACTTGATTTTATTCAAAATACCATAATACTTTTACCCTAGTAGAGTAGTGTTCCACCTATTTCAATGTGTACATACACTATATACATCTATGGAACACATTCTTGGGGCCTAAATAGTATTTATAATGATTTATGAATCCTTACAAACAAATTCCATATTAGTTAAAAGATTCCTCTGGCAACGTGGTTATTTTATGGGTAAACTAGCCACTCAACACGAATAGAAAATGATGTGTTAATTAGGGGAGGGTGATAGAATGTCATTGGTGAATGTAGGGTATTCCAAGACACTTATTTTTACTTCTTTATCGATTAGATCATGCCTTCCTTTAGTGAATGTAGTAAATTAATATATTATAACCTAAACTCATCATAAACATGCACCCACTCAGATGACCAGTAAAGGTCGGAAGTCATGAAGACTAATTTGGATCCAAATTCCTGAATTAATTATCGATACTCCATTAGATGATTTTTTTTTTCAAAAGGAGAATATATGAAATCTTATCCACAACATGGGGGTGGTTGGGATAAATTATAAATGATTATAAGAAATTATATTCTATAATTTACTAGCACAACAATTACTCACTAATCAAAAGAATGATTTGTTTCACATGGAATAAAAAATCATACTCCAATCTATATGGGATGCCTTAGAGGTGACAGATAAAAAACATCATTGACTCTCCCAATTACATGATCATATGAGTGACTTGGACAGTCATATAGTGGAATATTAATCACACATAGATGACAAGGAGGCCGATTTCACAAAATTATTAACTTCATTGGAGTCCACTCAAAAACAAATCCAAGATTTATCCACCTCAATTGAGGCTTGTCATCCACCAGATGATGCAAATGAAATTTAGTGGGTGAGGATTCAAAATTAAATTTATGGATATTTCCATATTTGGGCCAACATGGAAAACATAGAAGAATTTTTTTAAAAAAACTATGTTTTATACCCTCCAGGGGACCTTAGGAGAGAATTTAGACTACATATATTCATCCTCCATTTTGACACTATTATTGAAATAATATTTTTTATTCCACATTTTTTATCAATATTTATTTTATTTTATATTTATCCTGGAATTTGTTTGACTTTACATTATATAGATCATCCAAAATATCAATATTTTTATAATAATAAGTATTCCCAAACAGGAAATCATTTGATCGATTCTTAAAAGTGTTTCTGTGAGAATTTCAAATTAATGAGTAATGATAAAAGAATACTCATTTATAAATTTGGACAAAACATTATGAGATTTTATTGTTCAAAATGGTGGATTTGGGTATATATTTCCAAAATGGAGAGTTAATTGGTTTATTTCCATTTCAAAAGAACTTTTTATCACATATCAATTTTTTCTAGGGAAATATAATCATCCCTCTATGATTTTTTGTATCTTATTTTCAATCCTATATTTTTCATAGTACACTAAGGGAATGTCTTAGTAGGCATGGTCTCTTATTTTACCTAGTTCACCATGTAAGGTTTTTATTCTTCAAAATATGTGCCCACATTATTTTTGAAATGTTCTTAATTATTCATAAATCATAGAAAGGATGTTTCTTGTGTGTAAAGTCTCAACTTCTCCCCAAGGTTCCCTTTGTGGGTTATCAACCGAGTTAGAATTTTGTTTCTTTTAATTCACAGTTTACGGTCATTCATGTCAACCTAATGAGTTTATGTAGTTTAGGTCCATCTATCTTATATATTAAAATGATTTCTCTTTGGTCAAGTTACTCAGAACAGTTGTTGCTATTATTTAGGGACATATAGATTGGACCTTATGTTATTGTATTTTTCTGTCCTCTATCTCATACATTCTATTTAAATAGTTATGGGTTTTTTTATTGGACCCTATGTTGTTGCATATTACGTTTTTCTAGATGGAATATACTATTTCTCTATATTAGGGACATTTAACTTAGACATTCTGTTATATATTTTAGGGTATTCTAGATTAAACCTAATATTTGATGAGAAGAAAAAGGCAAGGATAATGTATATTAACAAAGGGTTATTACATCCTATGCCCAAGTTTATGTTTTGAAGAATGAAAATTCACTAAGGATTCTGACACCCTGCATTTTGGTTATGAATGAAAAGAATTAATATTCATGAAATATTATAATATCCTACATTCTTGTTGATATTATGAAGAATTCACTATCTTGATGGGTTATGAAAATATAAATTAATGATTTGATTATGAAGAATTATTTTTTATAAAGTATTCTAACACCCTATGTTCATTAAAATTATTTGTAGTTTTGATACAAATGAAGGGTCCTCACACCATGCATACATGCATCAATAGATATTAGTATATGGGGAAATAATTTAATGGATGTTTAATCAACTTTTATTTTTGGAATATGGTTCATATAAATTATCCTCAAAGATTTTCTACCACTAGTGATGATAAAATGATGTCATGGAAGGGATTACCAAAAAATAGTATGAGGTTTCATGTTTCGTAGAAATGATGAAAGGACTCATTAGGATCATATATTCTCTCTGGATAGGAGG
Source organism: Viscum album (assembly GCA_963277665.1). Taxonomy (NCBI): domain Eukaryota; kingdom Viridiplantae; phylum Streptophyta; class Magnoliopsida; order Santalales; family Viscaceae; genus Viscum; species Viscum album. The sequence continues at coordinate 1,935,838,689 of OY728152.1, forward strand.
ATAAGTCTTTTGTAGATAGAATAAGGGTCCATTTTCTTGATCAACTAGGGCTTACATGCATGGTCAAGCAATGTTTCCCAACTCCATTCCAAGGGACATGTAATATTTTTGAATATTCAAATCTAGTAAAATGAAGTAGGATTTTGAAAAGAGGCTAACCAAGATGCTTTTTATAATGTTGTGTAGTTTGGTTTAGGGTTATGAATATCGATCCATACACCATGTGATTTTGAGTCAAGTGATGAGAACCATCAAGAGGTTTATGAATTGAATATTGTATTAATTTTTTTATAATGGGTTACAAATATGGTGACGTAACATAGGGGATGTTGATTACCCTAGATTAGTCTAGTCATTGGAATTCAAAATCATGCTCTAGGAATATCTATGTTAACTAAAAATAGGGTATAGTCAGTAGAGGTTGATCATTTTTAATGGTGGATATGAGTATAACACAATGTCATGGAAACACACCATGGATTTAAAGGGGGCCTTTCCCTCAAAACCAAAACATCGATTTTTTTGAACGCTCAGAGGCATTGAATAATTATACATTGAATACTAGTGGGGTCCCTTCTAAGTACTTGGTCCCTATTACATATCACTGCTGGAAAAAACCATTAGGAATGACTCAAGTATATAAGATTCTGAGAGAATTTGAAAAACTAATAGAATTGGAGGGTGTATGATTTGACGCCGTTAAACTAAATGTGGTTTATAGAAAAAATAATATTCTTGAAGGGTTATAGCACCCTAAATTTTGTGTCACCAACTACTAAACATATTTTCATGGTGAGGGTATGTGATAAATCATTTATCAAAATTTTCAATAAAATCTTGGAATTAAGATATTAGTAAGTGAAGACTAGAAATTTTCCAAACATTTTTTATGTCAATTTCACTAGAAGTCTATTGACTTTTAATTTGGTCCATTGAGCTATAATGTTTATGTTCATACAACACCATGAAAATAGTATAAATTTTATGGTCATGAAATACATCTACGTAGATTCCAAGGAGTTCCATGTTGTAGCCTAATTAGGACTCCCATAGTCCAAAGTAATCCAAACAACTTTTTAGTAGGATATGAGAAAATTGTAAATATTAGGCCAAGGTTGTCAGATCATTATTACTAGTATGATAATATTATGATGAGTATAATCTTGAATCAATTTGAGGTGAAAAATTCCATTTAAATGATTTCAGAAATCATAAAATTCATAAGACCATTTCACAAGACCAATATACCTCAGGTTTATGGGTTTATGACCCTTATATAGATCCAACAGATACCTGGTCAATAAAAAAGATCTTTCCAACATTTTGGGTATTGTGAAATATTTATAAAAATAAGAAAATACTCAAATCATAAAGTGTTATTGATGTATTTTGGTGATTACTATGAAATGTGGGAACCCAAAACATATATTCACTATATTGAGTCGCATATAGTCTTTTGATAATGAGAGATGGTGGATTTAGGTCTACATGGTTTAATATTATATAGTGTAGATGTAGATACCATATATTTAAATGTCATTATACCTATGCATATTTAATTTAGTTAAGAATCATTTGGTATAGACATGAGAACCAATGTGAAATTTTGGAATGTATTCCAAGATACAACTTGTATTGTTTGGGGGAGATTGAATATGGATGGTATTTTCTATGCTTACATAGGCCTTATAGTGGGTATCTATATGTAGGAGATCATTTTTTGAGTATCTGATTCTTGCAAAAATAATCCATATATATATATATGATTTATGTGTAGGTAAAGAGAGATTATATAATATGAATATCATTAAGAAAATTAATCTCATACATGGCTTAATATATTTTAGGGGAATATATAACATTCATTGTAGGTTTCTTGATGAATCTAATTATATTTTTTTAGTCTTGGAATCATGCCACAATCATCTCTTTCAATGGGATCTCGTTTTGTATAAATGGATTTTATGTGAAAGTGGAAGGGCATTTTGTGTTTGTTTGATATTTTGGGAAGGTCCAGGATTGATATATCCCATGTGTCACTATTTTTTTTTGTGAAAAAAATCTAGAAAAACATAGTTATAGAGATTTTAATAGTTCTCTAACAATGATTTATCCCACATACTGTGGAAAAGGGCATGTATCCTCCGATAGAGAGTCCACCCACTATTACCTGGGTGTAATATCACTAATCATAGATCATACCATAATGGTTGTGGGATAGTGTTTTTAGAGAGGATTCTTATAGTGGCATGGACTTTATATTCTTTCATCCAAAGATGGTCAGAATATTTCAATCTAGATAATTCATTGTGGAAGGATTTACTAGTTGTTAATGTGGGGTTAGGATAAGCATAATATACCTGAGTTTCACGACGTTTCCTAATAGGTAAAGAATCAATCCATACATAGTTCGTATAAGAGATGGTTCCCTATATTGATCGAGATCATGTGAACAGAAGGGAAATTATTGTTTTGAATAACATGGTTGGGACTAGGATAAAGAAAACACGGTGTCACTATGAATCATATAGAAACAATAATCATATCCTGACATAGAACCCATAAATATGGATTCTCACATAGAACTAGCTCATATGTAGGGTGGTTGATATTTTTATTTTCCATCAATAAGAATTGACATTGTAGTCTATTCATGGGTATTATTTTTAAAATGAGCTCATTAAATGGGAATGAGATCATCTATATCAAATAATGTAATAGAGGTTAATAATTCATCCCTAAAATAGATTTATTGATAGGAAGGCCATCTCTATGGAAATTTAGGTCTTGTAGGGTATACCATATGTCATATAGTTCAATGTTGTTTAACATGGAAATGTAGTCGAGAGTAAAGAATAAATATGGGTAGTTGGGTCTAAAAAATATATACAAACCCTAAATTGAATGTTCATAGTGATATACTATTAAAATTGTTCTTAGATGATGAGTACTATGAATATATGAGTAACATTGGGGGAATTAGAACCTGCATGGATAGTCGGGTTATTTGAATGGTAAATCATAACCCATGAATATATGATCTAATAGGAGTTGGATACTGGTGGGTATATGTCAACTAGTAATAATGTATAATAACTATTAATATATATTAAGGACAATATGAACTTAATTTAAACTGGTACTTTTTACTAAGATAATATTTTACACTAATTACAAATACCCATGCATTGTTTTATTCACCGGTGAATCCTAACAGGGTCCCCTTGTATCAACAAGTCCCTATTAATAGTAAACTACATGGGGAAACCAAGATTATGTGGGATCAAGGTCTGTGGGGTTCTAAGAGATGTTTATAAACTCACGTAATTGCATTGTATTAACTCAAATATTGAACGTCTAAATATGGTTTGTGGGTAATGTAAGATCCAAGAAGGGTTCAAGTACCTACATGAAACACCACCATGTATTGAAAACATTATCACAATAAAGGCATAAAACATTCAATTCTTGTGTATATAGTCATCATGGGGATAATATGTTCAATATGAATACTTCATTTCATTTATTATAATTTCATTGTACCATGACACGATAGTACAGTTGAACATCATGATACTATGACATGGTTTCCTATCTATGAATAGGATTCAACTCGATGACAGTAATCTGAGAGGCTTTATAGGGTTCCCAGTCTCACGTGAGTTATGATTGTTTGAGAAACATGACCCTACTCAGAAAATAATTGACTCATACAATAGTTCATGATAGGTAATATATGTGGGAATTTTAAATTCATCACGAGAAAGATTCCCCCCAATAAATTATATTCTTATCAATTTTCATTTTTAAAAAATAATAGTATAATTGGATGGGTTTGAAATAAATAATCCAATAATCACTACATATCATGTTGTGGTAGGAATCATGAAACACGTAGTTCTTATGTTAAATAAATTATGTGGATATAACTATCACATAAAGATAGGGGTCTGTTATTTTCTACCCTAGAACCATGGATATATCAATGTTCCAATGACTTCAACATGAATCTAGTTCACATATATGGTAGAATTCTTCACTAGAAATATGAAATTGAAATCTTAGTGTCACTATGTATCTAAGTGGATTGAGAATCCATACACCCATAGTTCTTGTTGATAAAACTAAATGCACATTCTTGACTAATAAGTAATGGGAGGGAATTTTTTTAACACTATAGACCAGATCTATTTTTTATGTCAATCATAATCCATATGGGTAACCCAATCCATGTAGTTTAATGTCTTGTAGAGTGGACCATATTTTACATTGTTTAATGTCATGAAATTTGGATGTATGATTATAGATGTTTTATATCATGTTACAAAAGAACTTAATGTGATATAGATTAGAGTATTTTTTAAAGGTTAAATAATATGTAGACATAAATACCTTATATATTGTTGATTTTTTATTATCATGGGGGGAAATAGATGAGATAAATAATATATTTAAATGCATATACCATTGATTATTATTCGTGGACTGGTTGTATAAATATTTTAACATTAGGGAAATATCTTATAGAGTTAAGTGGGATTATTTCCTTTGAGAATAAATCATAAACTAGGAAAAATCATAGAAGTATTGTTTTATTCACTATTGAACCTTAGAATTGTCTCTCTAGGGACCAACAAATCCCAATGTAAAATATATGAGTTATTATGTTATTAAATAGTGAATTCTAGTCGGTCACTTTAGAATTTGAAATTCCATTCTACCCATATTCTATTTGGGAAAACAAGGAGTGTATGGGTCAAGATTTGTGAGAAACATAGAAACGATTTTCTCAAGCTATGTGGAAATTTAGAAATAAAAAGTGGACATAGATTTTTTCATGTGGAAAAGGGTTTTTCCAAAGTGTAGTTATAGACACTTGTAAATTAGATCTTCCTTGTATATACACACCGTAAAATGAAAGTTTACTTGAAATTTATGTTATAATGCTTTTGTGATAATAAATTTTGATGCACATATGAGTAACATTAAGGTAATATGAATCATCTGGTATAATATGTTAATGTGAAGTTTAAATCAAATAACAATAATATCTAAGACCACATGAGATGGAGATAGTGGTTATATGTAAAAAATTAATATTGGTACAATCCAATATTTCACACAGTCATTATAATATCTCATGGAAAATAAGGGTGCCTTTCAACTAAGATCAAAATATTCATTAGGCACAAGATCTGAGGTTGTGTGATATTCACCCATGAATCATTGTAGGGCCCTTTTGAATTAGTCAGGCCCTCTTACAAGTACAATAGATAAAAGAACCAAGATTATATGTTCTCAAGGAACAAGTGTTCCAATGATATGTGAATCAAGTTATGGAAATGGTGTGTATAAACATAGATATCAAAGGTCATAAGTTGGTTTAAGTAGAATATAAGATTCAAGAAGGGTTCAATAACCCCAAAATATATAAATATCTATATTGAACACATTTTTAGGTTGAGGGGACAAAACATGTGATTCTTGAACACACAATAATGTGGATGGATGATCTATTCAAAATAAATACATGATTTTTTGTAGTTTAATGTCATGGGGAAACTAAATTATCATAATGTTTAATATCATTCAACAATGAATTAATTCCATGACATTGAATAGGATGTATCTTACTTGTTCAAGTTAAATAATATTTAAATGTTCTATAAGATCACATGAACCATGCCCGACAAGAGAAACAAGTGAAAACAAGGATATTGATTATACAACACCAGTGTTTATGGAAGGGTATTTTTTGGGCTATTCACATTTTAATGTAGAATTAAAACTATAAAAGAGTACGATTATAGTGGATGGAAATGGTTAAATTTGATGATAAATTGTATTTCTTGTAAGAGAAATGTTTTTATAGGTATGAACCATATAAAGGGTGGTTGAAAATCATATCCTTTGTATGTTTCTACAAGGATCAATATTTGGGATCATGGAATCACTACATCTCATGTAGAAATAAGAAAAAAACCACACATAATTCTAGTTTGTAAATTCACTCTGCATGTTTAAACCATGCACAATTTAAGGGGAATTTCTTATTATAGATAGACATATGATTTTACAACTTGGAATAACTACATATCAAGTGTCAATTGGAGTCAAGACACATGTAGTTCTAGTGAAATCTCCCTCAACATGACTGGCCCATATGCATAGAGGGGGTATTACATTATTTTTTATAATATCATGGTTGGGTTGAGGATTTTATATATGGGTGTCACAATGTATTTTATAGTAAAATTAATTAGAACACATCTAGTTCTGATATATAAAAATTTACAGCATAGGTCTTTCCTATACACAAGGTGAAGGGATTTTTTTTCCTTTTACATATTATGGCTAGACCTAGGATTTGGGATCTGTGCATCACTAAATATTCTATGGTTATAGGTATCAATTTTTGGTCTGTATATGTGATCCATTATGTGAACATGACTTACAAATAGCGAGAGGGAATATCATTATTTTTTTCTTCTATACAAATCCGACTCATCTAATTTAATTTTCAAAATAAGTAATATCATTGATTGAGGAGGGAAGAAACTTGATGGATGTTTTTTTGTCGGTGTATTCTATGACTACCTTTTACATGTGATGGGTTATATTAACATCTCAATGTGAGATGAATAATAAATAATAATTGAACACTATACAATGATATCCGTCATGTGAACGAAGAATGGGTAGGCCCTTGAATGTGACCACTTGACACACAGATCACATCATGTGAGTAGAACCTGTACCTAGTTGTTTAATGTAATGTGGTGAGGATTTATTTTTTATAGTATAATATCACTAATTATTCACTTCATTGATTTATGTCATCATCATTTGATAAAGACATGCATTTTGTAACTTAACATCATTTTTTAAAAATTTATTTCATGAATATTAACATTATTTGTCAAAACTGTTGGAGGGTGTCAAGTTTAAATTCCAACATTCATGTTTTTGTTTCTCATGGTGTAATTTAGTTAAAGTATGTTTTAATGAATTCTCACATTTTTGGGGTGGCATACTTCATTCCCCATCCACTAAATCCAATGAGTAAGACCCATTTAAGTAGACCCTCCCTATGTTTGGCATAAGGCCATTACCCTGTGGTTTCTAGAATTATGGGTTTCTTACCTATTATCATTGGTATTTTGAAAACCAATAAAAAAATTCATGGAGGTATGAGTGGAGGATTTTTTTTAATAATTTTATATCCAATCCGATTCGTATAGTTAATGACATTATACAGTTCACAGAAACTCCTCTCAGGAATTTTTTCCAACACATCCAACCACTTATGTTACATTTCGTCATCTAATTGTTTTCTACATAAAATTGTTTAGTGTGTGGGAAAAACCATAGATGGGTGATAAAAACTTTGTTCCATAATCCAAGGTAAATGGAGTCATTGTCATGGTAGTAAGTGTTTTGGTACTATATTACCATAAAAAATGAAGGAGTTTTCTAACTAAGAACTATTTTCTTCATCCACAATCTTTTTTAGTATGTCTGATATATTCTCATTAAAGGCCTCTTATGGTTTATTTTCTTCTTTATGATAGTGATATAAATGTTTGGAATTGATAATAAACTAGTAATATAGTATCTGAAACTCAAAATAATAAAATATGGTTACTTTTTATTTCAATAAAGTGTTAGAGAAATAGAATATGAAAATTATATTTTATTTTATTGAGTTTATGATGATCTGAATCTCAACTTCTATGAGGTTTATATACTCAGCCCATTATTAACATGGATATACTTGAAATTCTTAATTTTTTGTAGAGAATATGTCCACAATAAATTTATTCTCTATATGAATAAGTTATAGGAATACATGAGTGTTTGTATAAATTCAAGGGTCTGTTGGATGAATTTTTTATAAATCTAACTTTAATGAAACTTCCTAGTTAATTTTATGTACACATACATCATCATCTTCTATTAGTAACCAAACCTTCTAATTTTATGGGAGATCCCTTTTCTAGATTTTTGAGCACCGAAGAATCCTATATTTAACTCGTTCATCATGATATGAGTTTCTATTTCTCTAATTTATATGATGAGGTATCTATAAAATCCTCATTTCATTTAGTCTTTCCCCTTAATTGTTCCATCATGAAGGGTGAATTTTACTTCTTGGTGATAAATACATTACCTTTTGGCTCGATCTGACGAGAGAGTCCCATTTTTTAGGTAATCAATTGTGGGATCTATCCATACTATAGAGGATATAATCTCATTATGATTTATGGTAGTTTTTATATTATTAATTACTTCCATATCACATATTATGATTGGTGAAACTACCATATAGTGTGTGATGTAAAGATTACTTTTTCCTAATCAGTAATCCCTATGATTGTGGCTACATTATCCAATACATTGGAATATTATTTTATGATCAATGGGAATGATGAATCATTAGTTTGAAAGGGAATAACACCCTTAACCCTGAAAAATAAATAATAAGGCGGGGGGGGGGGGATTCTTAATTCCATATAGAATATTCACCACTAATCTATTTGATCACAAACTTTGAATCATGTCTAACATTCAGGTAATCTATGAACAACTATAGGGCTACGTCCAAGCATGTGATAAGATCTTGGTATTATGTCTTAGTATTTTTATATCATTAAAATAATTATAATTAATAATATATAAATAATTTTTATAGTGAAACAAATATGATCCCTAATCTAACATGAATAATCTTCAGGTTTTCCATTTTATTTCCACCCAAACATCTGTAATCACATTCAAAATAAATTTCCCACATTCAGGTAGTGTCATGGGAATAGAAGCCTTCTTTATCTATAATTTCTTTTTCTAAATGTGCATTTTTCATGGTAAGATATATTTCATGGAAATAAACCAACACCTTCCCTTTGACTTTCTCTTATGGCAGGATTTTAATGTCATAATTTTATAGAATGAGAACTCATATAAAGAAATACCATATTAATCAGGGAGTCCAAGAATATACTATTGTAGGAAAATACTAGAGACTTTGTGGGATTCATGATTTTAAATGTAATGAATCATAATTTACACTATGAAGATGAGTGTGAGGATGTTATTTTTGATATTATTATATCAAGCCTCAACATCATTCATTTTTATGATGATATAATACTGACTATTTTTATTCCTCACATTATTTGTCAATGTGAGGAGGGAACTGAGTTATCATTCCAATTCTTCTACATAAATAATAACTATCTTTAATTATACTAGGGGAATTAACAATAGTAAATACAATATATACAACCTATGGTTCTCAAATGTTTCTTATATGTTCTCATTCCACATATGGGTGACACCCATTTTCATTAACTTATTTATGGGGAGATATTTTCCCACCAGTTAGGGTATGAAACTTCATATATAATCAAGGTTCTATTAGATCCCCATCATGTATTTGAAATTACGGAGAGGTATTATTTCTTTAGTTTCACTTGCATTTTTTGTTCACCCTTGATTTTGTGGCGGTTAACCAAAAATCCATGAAATTTATCCAAAGTTTCTATAAAGTCACTCTTTGAGGGGTTTATCTTCAAACTAAGATATTATGATTTGTTGAATATTTTTTTGAAGATAAGTGATGTGATCAAAAAGTTTTTGAGACTAAAAATATATTTTATTGATGTAGTACTCCATGATTCTTTCCAAGAACAGTTTGATGATATGATACTTGGCAAACTGATATATCTTTTCGGTGAACTTTATGTAATTGTTGTTGTAAAAAAATATCTCATGTAGTTCTATAAATTTCATATATTTTTCATATTCATGGGCCATATTGTGTTGGTACTACCCTAAATACCAATCCATAATAGAATGGGATTAGAATCTTTTAGTTTCATTGATGAAAATTTATGTGATCGGTAATGGGAAATCATCTTTCGGTAGTGATGATTATGATCCTAGAAAACAATGTTGACTATGATCTGACCATTATACTTCCTAATAGTGATGATGTTAGAAAACCATTTATTATACTGAAATTATAGAGAAAATTCTTCCCTATTCAATTTTTCTACTTCAGATACTACCTTGGTATCTTGAGAGGGGTGAATTCTTCTTCCTACCTACATGAAACCTCATTGGTTATCTAGAAAACCTAGATGATGAGTTTTTATATCTTTGTTTAACCTATGGATCTCTATATAGTATTAATGGAATTCATATCAATTCTTATTTGGAAATAAAATATAAAAATCATATAATTTTAGTGGCTTGGAAGAAACAATTATCTAATGACTCCAGATTTGACCCAAAAGAATTTTGAATATTTTGGAAAATATTTCTGGAGGCTAGTGCTGAGTTAGTGTGGAATTTATGGGCTTGGGGAGCATCATTTCATTAATATTTAAAATATTAATGATATTTTTTACCACACGTGTAGTTTCACATCAAATTTAAATAAATCCTTTTCAGATTATTGTATTATATTTCAAAGACCATGATTGAACTTGTAATTTCGTGCTTACCCTAGGAATGACCTAAGGTCGCCCACTCAAGGAGTTTAACATTAGGGCGCTAAGGTGACTGGGTGTCATGAGGTGGATAAAAATTATTAAATGAATAATTAATGAAAATCTAACCTAACTTCTCCCCTTCCCTCAACTAGAGTGCATGGCACAAAGAGGAGTAAATCCAACTCTACTCTCCTCCTTTTGGAGATGAATGAAAACTAAGCCAAATCCACACAACAAGGTTCTGTTATTCTTTTTTAATGAAGTAGATCTCTATTAGATTGACAACCAGAATGATCCGAGCATCGTTCTTCATCCAAATATTCAGAGATTCACCAATGAGGTTGGTGTATCTGTGTTATGGTCTCAATCCCTTCATTTATGCATTGTTTTAAGGTTCTAGAGCCCAAATAAAATTTCTAAAGATCCCTTCTAGGTACGTCTTCTGGTCTCGAGGTAAACTAGGGCGACTCGGAGGGAATTTTAGGTCACTCATTACAGAAATCACAATCTACATGGCATGTAGTTTATTGAAACATTCCATTAAGCTCTTTCTATTCGAGAAATCAGAATATTTGGGACTTCATGCCATGTATAGGGGTTAAACCCCATGTAGTGCCCTAAACCATGTAACCATGGGACATTGCATGAGATAGATGTGTGAAAACACATGGCTTTGAAATAACACCTTTCCAAGGCACCGCAACATGGGTTCCTTTACATGGAAATAGGTCGAGTACATGGAAACAAGGTTCGGTATACAGACATGGGGTCTAGTACAATGACATTGTAAAACTATATGAGTAGGAGGTTGTTTATCCTAAACATGCCATGTAGTATGGGATGCATGGTATGTCAGGGACACGGTTGGCCGGTCCGTGTAGAATAGGAACATGGCTATGGGCTAGGAGATGAGGTAAATGACTTGTTCCTCCTCTATAAGCCACGTACTCCCAACAAGGGTTGGGAACCATGTGGACTAAATACAAAGGTAGGTCCTCAGGCGGGCTCACATGCCGTGTTTTCCCCGGTGCATGATGCGTACTACAATGAGATCCTCTGAGGATCTTCCACATTTCATATATTCTTCTCTTGGACTTAGATTCATGCATGTGAGTATTCCATCCTAAGTGGTCATTCAATAAAATGTGATGGCGGCCACTGTTATTGGTTAAAATATAGGAGTTGGTGTGAATCAAGCCAGATGCTTGTGGATCGGTATTGAGCCGATAATGGGGATCAATGTGGTTCGTATAAAGAGTCAATAGTAAACATACTCCCCCGATTATCAAGGGAGTGGGTTTTCCATACCTCTACGGTTAGGTTGAGGCAAGACTCCACACATCATGCGCACATGATCATTACCTTTCAGTTATTTCCTATGGGGGTATTACTGCCCAGATGGACTAGGGTGAAGGTTTCCCTGTGATGTTTCTAATGATGGATAGTAATCCCCTATTGTTGAAGGGTTCAATTCATGCATATAAGAGATAATTGTTGGGTTGGAACTCCCCTATCATGTCAGTGATTGGGTCATCTATCCTTGGAGTTGGTACTCCCCTCTTAGATCATGGTGTGGGTCCTCCATACGCGTTGTTCCACCAGAGTCAGTACACCCCTTCTGAGTTTGGGAGTGAACCTATAGTATAGGGTCAGAATTACACTACAATGATAGGGAGTGGGTCCCCATAGTAGATGATTTGGTACATTTGGTAGTCCCATATCTTACTAGGCTTCGGATCCTCTAGCCACTAAGTGGTAATCCCCTACTTGTTTAGCGTTCGGGTCCTTGATTTACGTAATTGTACTCCCATATCGTATCCAAGAGAAAGTCCTTCATGAGTAGTAATCCCTTTTTGGAGTAGGGTAGGGATCCTCACTTATAGATTCGTACACCCAGGCCTCTGAGTAGCAGTGAGGAGTGGGTTATCAATTGGGATTAGAGGTCTCTCAAATGTGGGATATAGTTGCAAGAAGAGCACCCAACCAAAAGATGTAAATGATACCTTGAGAGGGGTTAGCACTCCCTTGACAGACTGAGGTGCGTCCCACTCCTTACAGAAGCGAAAAAATATTCACGGGTTTGTTCGTGGAAGTACTCCCTTAACTGTGGGGTAGTGGTGATACATGAGTCCCTCTGTTCTATCTTATTAGATAGTATGCATGTAGTGTATAGTCTATATAAGTTCTCCCTCAACTATGTGTAGTGTTGAGGGGAGGACGACTTCATTTGGGTTTCTTAATCTTGGATCGTGCACAAGGTAATGATGACAAGACCTCTGGAATTAAGAACTAGAGTGGGACTTTGAATGATTTTCTTCATGGGGAACGTTCTCTTGGACACACAAATATGAGTGGTAGAGTTGATACTGATGGAGTGCATTTCTTAGCTGGGTTCCATATGGGATGGTTGGGCTCATGGAGTGTGTTCTCCTAGTTTTATGTTATGGCTAGAGCCTATGAAGTGAATCTTATTTCTAGGTGTGAAGTTGGAACCTCGTGAGACATAGTGTTAGAGTTGAGTATATCTGGGTGATTTCTGGGATCCCTTGTGGTGTTGTGACATGTCGGGGTGGACACTCTAGGTAGACCGAGATAACTTTTCATGTACAACTGAGGATGGTTCGTGATGGATTTTCTCACTCGATTTGGTTTCCCTCTGGAAAGGTCAAGGGAACCATTGCCTTGCAGTTGTTCCCCTTTACTTTTGGGGTTTTGGTGGTCCAACTCAGAATTTTTATACACATCCCAACATTTGATTTTCCTACAAAAATGTTTTGACTTCAGCAAACAAGATGCCTTTTGAAAAACTCCCGGAAGGACCTGAGGTAGTTGGAGCTTAGTGAGCTAGACATACATAGGTGTTTAATAGAGCATGGGTGAGGATTATTCATGTAGTTTTAGTTGATAGTGATCCCATAATTTTGAGAAGGTTGTAAACTTTTATAGTTTTATTAGTGGGATATGTTTTTCCATTAATTCATTTTGAGTAACTCTATTATACTCTGGTTGGGGGATGTAGATGTATGGATTATTTTTTGGTTTTGGTTTTTACATGTCATCATTTTGAAATCTTTTAGATGTACACATTCATATAGATATATAAGAAGTTCCTCCCATGTTAGTGACATTCCTTCTAAGAACTAGTTTCCAACCACTACCATATTGGACGCAGGCTTGGGGAGTTGTGGATGGGGCCATATCTGGTCGGGTAATGCGAGGGTGGTATCAGAGGTGGTGAGTTCCACATTGGGACCATAGTGTCGTGAGCTTGGTTTGGGTTGCATTATGATATGGTTAGGACGTTTCGAGATCTTATCCCATGATATTGGTTCTATTATTGGGCTGACGAAAGACGTATGCATTAAATAGGACTCGGATAACCTTAATTATGAATCAGTACATTAAAACACTAGTCATATGGAAATAAATGTTACATCCACCATATAGGACTGGGATTTGGATTTGCATGTCCATCTTGTGTCAGCTCCCCATACATAATCTTTCACCATGTAATTTCTTGATTCAATATAAATATTCCATGTAGAAGATATAAATACTAGATTCAACTGCATGATTGTGATGACAGTCCACCCCATGATGCGGATTTGGTGCAGGGCACTGATTCTTTGGCATTACCTCAGGGTGATCTAATAGTCATGCCGCTACCTATTTGGAAATATTTTTAATCAGTCGTTAAGGTTCAGGATTCATGCACGATTAATATGCTACATGATTTCTATAAGAAGTAACCTCTTAGGTAGTGGGCTGATCCAGACCCCTAGGAAACATAAGACTGGCTCAAGGAAGTCGCACAAGTTTTCTGTTTAGTGAGGAAACCTCCCGATCAGATGGCGATCCAAGCAGTGAGCCCTCTACAAGGTTCATTTGGGAGATGATGAATTATTGTGATACTGACTTTTGATGAGGTGACACTTACATGTGAGGAGTTCAAGCGACTCTTTAGTGATGAGTTATACCCTACAATGTTGAGATCAATGCATATCGAGGAACTTCATCAGCTTTGAGAGGGTAGCCCGATGGTTGTAGAGTTTTTGAAGAGGTATACAGACTTTTCAGGGTACTCTTTAGATATAGTTCATGATATGTTCTTCCGATCATAGTCCTTCGATCATGGATTCTGTCGGCATATCCGGGAATCTATGAAACTTTGGTGCATTCCCACCTACACTAGAGTGATGGAGAGAGATCTAGTTGTGGAATGTTTCCTAGCCGAGGAACATGTAGATGTGACCCACAACTGTGGTCATGAGGCTAAGGTGTCTGGATGAGCTGGTAGACAAAAAGTAATAGGATCATTGTGGAGGAGGTATAGCCTTGACCAGGCACATTTTCATGGGTTTGTAGTGCTTGAGAAGTGCTGATGATTAGACCAATAATAGGAAAGGCGGGGTTATGCTTGTGACGACTAGGGGAATATCATTAGAGATTGTTTGACCCGTCATGTTGTTGAGAGGGAGAATGATGACAAGCCTCATTATCAAAGAAAATTATTAGAGAAAGGAGTTATACAAGGTGGTAGATGAGGTGAAATACATGGAAGAGTGGCAGGTGGTGGAAGGCACTTTGATGCGTCTCCACCACCATCCCCATGTGGTTCATGACTGAGCTCAGTGAGTTGTAGGATGTGTGAGTTGAAAGCTACAGGAAATGGAGGCCTTTGACCTAGGAGCATCGAGGATTATTAGAGGTAATAATTTTTTACTTTCTAATTTCTATATGAGAAATTTTTAGACACTATTGTGGGTACTATTTTCATTCTGTAAATCCTCTAGGATTAACTAGGGTGATGTGGAGTGTTAATAGAACACCATGTTGGTAGTTGCGATAGAGGGCCTGATAAGACCCAATGTGTGTTCTGGAAGACAATTGTTTTTCATGATTACCCTCATGTTTTTGGTGTCATAATTTTATGTGACATATTTGATGTGGATGTGGTGATGTTTGACACTACTTTCAACTCACAATGAATGGGACACTTTCCCCATCGATACATGTTTTTTTGATGCAATTAGAACCATTCGAGAAAGTTAGTTCCACCAAAAGAGTATACTATTGAGGTGTGGTGTAAAATTTCCTTAGACATCCGTGTTTATGGTGGGGTTATATTATGATGAGATGGAGTAGGTCTTGGTCATGCTAGCAGAGTTTTCAAGATCGAACCCTTTTTTCATAGCGTTTGAGGGAGGGGGAGACCATTGCTTAGAATAATTATGTAGCAACATAGTTAGACCAAACAATGTTCCTGCACTATGGATAGGTTTTCTAACATATATACTCATATAGGATACTATTAGTGGGTGTGTTTGTGTTACTGTTCTGGTGAACTATGCTAAAGCCTGAGATTGGTAGATGAAGGGCCTGCTAAGACCAAGTGTTTAAACATGGGAAGCCTTGTATTGTTCATGAATACCCTCACATGCATAGCGTCAAACATGAATGAAAAATCCTTTATGAGGGTGTTTTATAGTCTATCCAGTGGTGTATGTGAACTGTGGGGTTCTGTTAGTATCAGAATCAGGTTAGTAGGGAGGTGTACTACCAAACCCCATGATTGCAGATGGACCATAGTACTTTTTTTCCATCTTTCTCAGCTAAGAAGACGTGTGCCCATTTTTTTCCTGATGTTGTCCAGGTAGAATATAGAAATATGATTTGTCTGATCATGGAGGTTCTTCTATGTACATGCTTATAAGCAGTGCAGAATCCCTTGGTGAGCTAGCTGGTGTGGGAATATTGGGGGGAGATCATTTTCTTCCATTGTGCTTAGGCATTCTCTTTTTTGATATTAAAAGTCCTTAGGTGTGGAGAATGAAATGGCTCATGTTTTGACATAATGTACATTGGAATATTTCAAAAAATATTTATGGAGTGTGGCGTGGAGTTGGCAGGGGATGTAGGGTTTTGGGGAGACTCGATGCGATGATATTGAAAAAATTTAATATAGTTTGACGTGGGCTTGTAGTTTCAAATGGATTGTAAAAAACTCCCACTCAGTGTCTGAGATCATATTTCTAAGACTGTGGCTGGGTCTGTAAGGTCAATTTTTTTAGTAAAGGGGCATCAGGAGGTGGATTAAATTAATTAATTGAATAATTAATTAATATCTAACATAACCTCTCCCCTTATTCTCAATTTGTGTACAGGACATAAATAAGAAGAAATGCTCCTCACTTATCCTACCTTTGGTAAAGAATATAAATACAGCGAAATAGATTCCATAATGGGAAATTAATCTCTATTTCTAAAGATGATCAACATCAGACCGAGAACCCAAATTATATGATAATCGTTCTTCATCCAAAGGATTATTATTTATCCAATGAGGTAGGATGATTTGTGTTTTTTTGCTGATACCTTTTGTTATGCATTGTTTTAAGTATCTAGATCCCAAATACAACTTCTAGAGATCTCTTCTTGGTCAATCTATAGGTTTTTGGGTACACCAGGTTGAATCAGATGGTTTTACAGGCGATTACCAACTGAAATCACCATCTACATGACAGGTAGTTCATTAAAAGATGCCATGCATATTTTCCTTTTCAGGGTATATGAACATTTGGAAATACACACTATATATAGGGGTAACACAAAGTGTACTACCATAAACCGTGTGACCCTGTAACATGGATTGGGATAGCCATGTGAAACCACATGGTTGTATACTAACACATGGCCATGATACACTGAAATCGGGTTTGGTACACAAACATGGGTAAAATACATGGGAATGTATCCATTTAGCATAAACATTCAATGTATTGTAGGATGCATGATGTGTAAGTGACACGGTTGGCCCATCCTTGTAGAAGAGGAAAATAGAAAGGGTCTGAGTGAGGACGTACAATTCATTTACATCCTTTACAAACCATTACCCGTACATTGGTCGGGACCCGAGTGGACAAGATACATGGGTTGGTGCTCGGGTGGGATCAAACACTGAGTGTACCTTGATGCACACCGTGTCCTTCTAGGAAATCCTCTGGGGATCTTCAAAATTATATATCTTCTTCTATGGGGCTCATATTCAGGCTTGAGAGTAGTCCATCCTGATCTTTTTTCCATTTAAAATGTGATGGTCGCCTCTATTATAGCATACGAGATATAAGGTGACATGAATCAAGCAAGAAACATCTGGAGCAGTACTAAGCCGATGTTGGGGATACGTGTGGTTCATATAGAGAGACTCTAAGACTATTACTCCCCTGATAGACTGGGGAATATGTTTTCTTTAACTATATGATTACATAGATATGGGACAACCCACATTCTGGGTGACATTGTTTACCTTAGGGTAGATCCGACTCAGATTTTACTCCCCTAATGGACTCGAGTGTGGGTTTTATAGTGATGTTTGTGAAGATGAACATTACTCCCCTATCGTTCCAGGGAACTGTTCCTCCATATACAGTATATAGGATTGGTTAATACTCCCCTACTATTTCAGGGAGTGAGTCCTTTATCCTAGGTGTCTGTACAACCATGTTGGATCGAAGCATGTTTCCTCCATACATGTTGTTCTAGTAGCATCAGTACTCCCCTACCATGTCGGGGGGAGGGTCCTCTAGCATGGATTTGGTACTCCATTTCCATGTTAGGGAACTATTCCAACATGGTGAACAATCTATAAAAGTTAGGAACTCCATGGTCCTACCAAGGTGTGTGTCCTCTGGCCACTGAGTGGTACTCCCTTACAAGGTTAGGGTGTTGGATCTTGATTTATGAAGTGGTACTCCCCTAACTTATTATGGG
This sequence comes from Viscum album, assembly GCA_963277665.1. Classification (NCBI taxonomy): domain Eukaryota; kingdom Viridiplantae; phylum Streptophyta; class Magnoliopsida; order Santalales; family Viscaceae; genus Viscum; species Viscum album. Next base: position 1,935,856,955 of record OY728152.1, read on the forward strand.
GCATGTACTTCATGGGTATTACTCCCTTATTGGATCAGGGAACAAGACCTCACTAATGGAGTAATACATTTCCATCTCTGAGTAAAAGTTGGGATCAGGTCATCCATTTGGATTGAATCTCCTTCAATTTTGGGATATAATTAAAAAGGGAAGGCATATCCACTTGATGCGAATGATAACTAAATAGGGGTTACTTCTCCCTCAATGTATTGAGGTGTGGGACACTCCTTATAGGAGCAAAAAAGGTTCCATGGGTTTGTTTGGGAATGTACTCCCATGACTATGGGTAAGTGATGAGGGGTGAGTCCCTATATTCACTCTTTTCAGAGAGGATGCGTGCAGTGTATAGTCTGGAGCAGTGCTCCCTCATCCGTGTGTAGTGGTGAAGGGTCTGATTCTTCACATGGGATTCCATAGATTTTTTTGGGAACAAGGTAACAATGAATGGACCGCTGGTGTTGGGAACTATAGAATGAATACATTATATTTTCTTAATGGGAAACGTTCTCTTGGACATACCATTGGAAATGGTATTGTTTTTCCTGATGAAGTACATCTTCGGAACAGGTTCTATCTTGGATGTCTGAGCTCAAGAGGTGTTTTCTCCAAGTTTTAGGTAATGACTGGATGCTATGAAGAGAATCATGTTATTAGATATGATGTCAGAACCTCATGATACAAAATTTTAGGGATGATTATATCTGGGTGGTTTTTGGGAGTCCTTGTGGTGTTTTTAGATGTTAGGGTTGACACCACATATAGACTGAGTTATGTTGTCATGTACAACTGATGATGGTTTGAGATGGAGTTTCTATCTCGATTAGATTTCACTCTGGCTAGGTCACCTATAATTTTATCTTTTTTGTTTATCTTTTTTTGTTTTGATGGTTTTGGGTTTCCTACAGATTATTTTTATATTCACACCTACATCGGCTTTTCCCTCACATGTTTTGTGTCTTTTTCTAACCAAAAGACTTTCGATAGAGTCCATAGAGTACCAAAGGGAGGTGTATCATAATGATCTAGACTGAACAAGGTGTTTACCATTTCATGGCCATGGAGATTTTCATTAGTTTATGTTGATAGAGATACCCTCATTATGAGTAGGTAGGATTATTTTAATGATTTTGTGGGAATTAAATTTCTATTCATTATCTTTCAGTACTTTTGATGTACTCTGGTTTTGTGACATAAATATATGCATGAATTTGTTTATTTTGGGGTTTACATTTCATAATTTTGTGAGATTGGAGATGTGTATGTGTGTAAATGTACAAAGGAAATGCCTCTCATGTTATTGATATGCCTTCTCAGCGCTAATCAGCAGCCCCTGACCTATTGGAGGTGGGTTTGGGGAATTGTAGCTTGGGCCTTGTCAGGTTTAGACGTGATAAATTAAAATAGGGAATGAGTTTTCTCCAATTCCCAAATTCAACTACATGAGCTCATAGATGATCATGTAGATGTATTCCTCAAATATGGGAGGTGAATCACTAGGGTAATCCAAATCATCTTCTATCTCTGTATCTGCGAGGGAAACCTTAGGAATGGTGGATAATTTTGGGGAATCCCTATCCTTGTTGAAGTATGAGAAGAAAAAAAGGACGTACATTTCAATCCTAAACATCCAGAGTCATTGCAGGGTGATTCTACATTTTTTTCTTTCTCTATGACACATCATGTAGTAAGAGTGACATGAAAATATTTAGTTTTAGGGATTTTTTTGGAAGATTGTTTTATTTCTACTAATGGAATAATAGAATTTTTTGGTCCTTATAATGAATCAGACTACATATTAATTTATGAATCCTCTTAACCCAGATAGATAATTATCATGTGGATATAGGAAATAGAATTTTGTGGTTCATAATGTTATAGTGTGATTGATTCTCTATCCTGAATCAGGTTAATGGGTAACACATTATAGCTATTGGGCATGCTCCATAGATTTTCAGGGGTAGTTCTCAAAACTCATGGAAGAGGAAAACATCATATTACCCAATATCATTTATTTTTTATATCTTCCTTTTATATAAACATTATATGGAATATATGGATTAGAAATATTCAATGGTGGTAATGTTATCATATATTGTGTCACCCTTTCGGTTGATAGTGTACGTTAAACATTGATGGACTGTTGAAGACACTACAACATAATAATGAATCCAAGGACATTAAAATGATATTTCATGATGCTTATTGATATATTAACTTGAACAAGGTGTTATATTTTGATTCCAAAAAATGATCCTTATGTGTGATCTTTTTTATGTAACTTTTTGTTGCTTTCGTTATACTGTTGAATTTTGAGCTTTGTTGGAGATAGATCATCGACCCTGTATCCCAAACATCGATGTTTCCATACTAGGATGAGGTTGATATAATAACCATTTTCCTTAAGAGCCCTTCTAGTATCAATAGTTCCATGATTTCTAGAAACATACATTGGTTTTATATTTTATTGGATATCTATTTCATGGTCTTTATCTTTGAATGAAACATTGGAATTCCATTCTTCTAGAGTAGTATCATTTGAGATCCTGAATTTTCATATAAGTATATTACATCATTTTAGATGAATATTCATTACATTTCACAATCACTTTTCTTGAGGACCATACTATTTTTGTTCCATTAGAAACATGGAACACAATCTTCATAATTCCTCAAAACATCATCAATGTCTCTAGTAAAGATATTCCCCTTTAGTACTCTTATATGATACATGTTTTGTAACATGGGGAAAAAACATAAGAAAGGGTGAAAAAAATTCATATTAGGGGTAAAAAAGGTACAAACATAAGCATAACATAATCATATGTTTATGAGAACATGATCATAACATTTTAAAACAATTCCCTAAATATAAAATATCATTATCTTGAGTCATGGAATAAATAATATAATTTCATAACACATCAATAAAAATTGAACAAGTAAACATGATCCATGAGAGAATAAAATTACAACAATACATTCATATATTGTATAATCATAGCTTTAGAGAATTTTATGTTAAGGATACACACAAAGAAATTCATTATATGTTAGGCTAGATATAACCACATGTGTACCTTCTTTATGCTTGGTATAACCACCCATGTACCATATTTTTCAATATTGGGATAACCACATGTATAACCTATTTTTTTTCTTGGGTTAACCACATATGTACCGTCATTTTTGGGCTTGGGACAACCACCTTGTACCCTCTGATCTCATAAAACATTTTTCATTACATAATTAAATGGAGGGAGGTATAGGTATCACCAGCCACATAATGAACACCTTAAAATGTGTTCCATAATATCATAAAACATTCATCATAAAATATCCCAAGAAATGAAATTGGATTCATATAAATTTCAAATTGTCATAAAATGTGGAAAATATATTGGTTTCCTAATCACATTATCGATTCATCATAGAATAACCCATTTAAAAAGTAGTTGGTTTCATAAGAATATTATAATGGATTAACCCCTAGAAGAGAAACGAGTTTCATATAAACATATTTTCCTAAGAAACATAAAACATTAAATTAGTGGATATGAATGGTATCCTTATATGAGAATCCAAATAAATCATATTTTACAACAAAATATGTCACCTTTTATGGGAAATGGTTTTGATATATCACATTGAATATTTCATTGATAAATAAAAACATTTCATTGAAAATAAAATTTTAAAATGTAAATCATTTTAGAAATAAATTTATTTTCAAATAATCATTAAAAATTAAGGATGAAGCAAAAAAATCATTAAATTGATTTTTTGTGGAAAATGGGCATTCCTCATTGAAAAAAAGAAATTTTAAAACATTTTCAATGTAAATTTTTTACATTAAAATTATTTTATTAAAAATATAAAACATCCCCAATATGAAGCGATGATTTATCCTTCAAAATAACATTACAAAAATTAAGGGATTCATTAAATTCATGATTATTTATGGTAACTAGAAATATTTTTCATTTGATTCATGTTGAAAACATTGATTATTTTCTCATTTTAGATAAAATCCAAATAGAAATTATTTTTAAGAAGTCATGAAGATAATATTAAAAGAATTTAAAAAATCTAATAATTTTTCAAAATTGGATTTAATTAATAATTTTGGGAAGGATAAAAATGATTTTGAAAACCTTTTGGGAAAACATGATTTTGGAAGTAAAAAATTTTCAATCAAAGAGAAAAATATAGCTATTTTTTTCTTAAAAACATTTTTTTGTGTTATTTTTAATAAAAAATATTTGAAAATAGTTATATTAATTGAAAAAATTATTATTAACATTGTTAGATTAATTTAATGAAAATTATTGATAGGACGATCACAATATTTAAACATTTGAGACTAAATTATTAAAAAAATCCCAATAAACAGGGAGATTATTACATAAAATTGTAGCACATTAGTAACATTGAATCATAATCACCATGAAAGAATAAAATTATATAGAACATGTAATATCATTTGAAATTGTATATTATTATTATAACATGTCAAATGGGAAAAAAATACACGTAATAGAAGAAGATAGGTGCATAATAGAACATATCTTTCAATTAAGGCAGATTTAGAAAAAAATCTATTAGGATATAGGTAATTTTTAAAATGTAACCACCATGAAGGAGATATCATTAAATGTAGGTGTAAATCTCAAATAATTGTTTTAGAATCATCATAAAATAAATTCATGGGTATCATACACACCTCGTAAAAGAAATAGTTGTTGAATTTGCATATGTATAAAAAAAAGTAGACTAGAAATCCCATACATTAAAAATTGACATCCATATAAATTTATTGAACCACCTGTTTATAAAAAATATTTATTATACAAATGTTTTTAGGAATAATTATATATATCTTACCATATATTATTTACTTATGTCCTTTTATTATTCCTTTATTAACATTTCTGTGTCAATGTCTTGTTTCTATTAATGAAAACATTTTGGAATATGTATTTATTTGTTATTTTTGGTCATCTTATATTATTCAGGGTCCCATAATATTAAAAATTATTATCATAATATAAATAAAATCTATATTAATTATATATTTTTATAGTAATTCAATAACTTTGGTAATATAAAATAAAATACATCGTTTGTAAAGACGGTATGTCGTACATACATATGAACATTGTTGTCATTTTCATGAAAAATTGAAATAAATAAAGGTAAATGATATATTAATACTGTAGAGTAATTTTCTTCTATGAATATCATATATTTTTATTGATAACATCCTTAATACATTCCATTTAGAGTGTGAATGAATTGTATCACATTATGATGCAGTAGTCCGCTATTCACCCGAGTGACATTATCAAAGGGAAAAAAATATAGAGTATAAAGGTATGTGTGATATAATAACTCTATATGTATAATAAAATAATTAACATCATAAATAAATTTTAAATTCATCATTATGTCCGTCCTCGAGAGGAGGTAATGAAAAATGACTGATATCGGTTCGCGAGGTGATAGTCCACTCTATAAACAAATAACCCATTTAATGGAATGGGAGATGGTTGTAGGTAATTAACATAACATAAAAATTATAATTATATTGAGGATAAATAGTATATTATATAATATGGTTATAATAACAATTTAATGGAGCATATGAAGACATAAAATAAAAATGTTCATTGATGAACGTTGTCTCTTCATAAGGAACCCTCATTAGGTTTTCACACAAACCTTTTAAGGTCGTATTTATGTAAAAAAATACACATATTATAAGATGAGGGAAGTTATGAAGTTATTTGGGAATTTATTGGCCAATTTGTTTTGTTAATGTATGTATATGTGATGGTTAGTGGTGGAATTTTATAAATGGGGGAAAGGAACCCACCATTAATCTACATGGAAATTTCCCAAGATGATCTAAAATAATAATGCAATTCCCTAATAAAAATCATCAAAAGGCACTGAATTTAATATTTTTAATTATAGAATTTATATATACCTAAAAATATGATTTAGACTTATTTAGAGTCATTTTTATCCCTTTTTCGTCTAGTTTATCCAAACATGTAAACCCATTTTTAACTTGCACACAATAATTAATATTTAATGTGGTCACTATTAATTTTGATTAAAAATTAAATAGGAATGATTATATATTATATATTATGATTATTTAAAAATAGATAATCCATTATTCAAAATCAAATTATTATAATTGGTAGAATTATATTTAAAATTAAACATACAAAGGCGATTAGAAATCTTTTTATTAATAAGAAAAAGTTAAAAAAGTCACAAATTTATTACATAAATTATCAATATTAAATTGAATAGAATTAGATAAATTGGATTAATTAATATCTAATTGAAATAATTTTATATTAGAACAAATTTTAAATAAAATATAACTTAATTAAAAAATTAAACAAAATAGAAATCATCCATTGAATTTAGTACATTCACTATTCATTAAACTGTGAATATTTTTAGAAAATTATAAAAAAATTACCCTATAATAATTTTGATATGATTAATTGAAAATTGATATTTATTTTTTCAAGTACTAAATATAAAATTGTAAAAAAAATTAAATAAATGCGAAAAACGGTGAAAAAACATCTTTTAGACAGTAGATATTTTAAACATAAAATTAGATTTATTCAAATAACATGTCTCAAAAAAAATAAGAATAATGTTTTAAATTTGAATAAAATTATAATATATAAATTACATTAAAACCATTCAATGAATGTTATTTTTCTAGTTTGTTGAGGTAGAACATTTTTATCAATATAAAAATAGGTTTTCATAAATAGACTTCCTTCATTTACCAATAGTTTTAAATTTCATTTCAAAAACAATGGTCATCAATGATATAATTATATATATATTTTTATACAATATATTTTCATAATTTAGTTAATACTCTTAATATACAGTATTCCTATAGCTAGTTTAAAACTATTATATTAAATAATAATTTCTATATAGTAAGTCACATTTTGTATAAAATCAGCATAGTGTGTAATGAATGCTTAATTCAGTGTTGTGTGTAACACCATCTCAACTTGAAATTTCATATAATTTCAAATAAAAATCATATTTCATGTAATAAAATCATATTAAGAATTAATTTTAATTGATATATTTTTACACAAAAATCCATGGGTGTTACATTCTACCCCCATTATAATGATATTTTCCATCAAAATTAATCACGGTGATCAATGGATTATCATTTGAAAATTATTTTATAGGCAGTTACATCATATAATTGAATAGTAATATATTCCATAGAAATTTAAAGGTAGTAATATCAATATTTTTTAATGAAACTCATACTTAGTTTTGAACATAGGAAAACATTGGTTGGATATTAAACCATGGATATATAAGAGAAAACTAACACCGAAATTCTGATGGAGGGTGATATAAAACATTGATACCATGAAACTGGTTGATATAGAGATGGGTAACAACCAAAAACCAATAAATCAAAGTGGTATTAAACATTCCATTGTTATCATAAAAAATTCTGATAACTGGATAAAATGTTATTTCGAGATCCTTTTCATTTCATTGGGGAATTTATATTCCATTTACATTGATGACCATATGAAATTATACAAACATGATATCTTTTTATATCATCTGAAAATAATTATCCATTGTTTTTTACTTGATTTGTTTCCACTTCATCTCTTACCATAAGAGTATAATTTTTCTTGTCAAATGTAATAAATATGATCCATAAAATATTTATATGTCTTTATTTCTATATATAGTTAATAAAATAAACAGTGGTTATCCAATATGGATAAATATTTTAGAACCACATCCAATGATAAAATTATACCATTAAATAAATTTTTAACATTACAAACCTTAAAAAATTAAAAATTCATAAAGAAGGGCCCTAAATATCTCAAAAATATGATAGCCTTAATTCCCCATATGACATATAGTGTTTTGGATTGTCACATACCAAACATGTGAATACATACATACATTATTCTATAGAAACATGGTAATAACATGAATTAATGTAGAACCTTATTAGAAACATACATTATTCCTCTTTCCATGAATAAACCCACATATTAATAAATTTCTTCCATATATCAAATAATGTTATTAAACCCATCAATGATAGAATTGAAAACATTTTCAAGAGATCGTTCATCAGTTCCAACGTAATCTATATTATGCAATTTAATTTATCCATGCTAATCATGTCTTTATCAAAAAAACATTATATTAACATCCGGAAACTATTAATGTTTGTACTTCCTTTAAACATGTAATTTCCATGAATACCACCTTTCCATTAAATAATTGTTCGATTTCATCAACACCATTCAACATATTCTTGAAAATCCATAATTAAAACATTTTACTGAACAATATTTTTATGTTTAATAATTCATGAATTTAAATACATAAACCCTTAAATCATTCAAATTAATTGTTAATCTATTATATAGGATTCATATCCTTATTTATTATACCTCTATCCTCTTATATGTCATTCATAGTATCTTCATCGTCAATAAAAAATCATTACTCATATTAAATTTCTAATTGACTTCATGAGAATTCCCTTAAGGACATAGAATTTCATAATTCCCATAATTTACACATATAGTAAATTTAATTGGCAATTACTATCTTTGGATAATATGATTATCATCAATTTATATAACCAGTCATTTCATTTTCCCTAATAATTAATTTCTTTATGTCTATATTTTACACAATCTAAGAATATTCTCATTCCACTTAGTTATTTCCTTGATTTCTTCTTCCATCATTAATTGAATATAGGAAACCAAATCATCTTTCCTCTAGGTTCTCCATTACCCAAATGTGTACACAATCATTCTACTATTTAGTGAGTACAAGTGGTGGGTTATTTTTACATCATTAATTGTAACATCCCAAGTAATTAATGAGTAATAGATATTTTTATCTATGTCTATTAATGATTAAGATAGTGTTTTAGAGGCTTAAAATTAAAATAAATACAATCTTATGCATGGAATACACTAATATTCTTAAAAGATTGTTTTACTGCCTTTTGATGGAAAACCATTTTTAATTCTATCTTTTGAAAATTCTAAAAGCTATGTTTGTCAAAATAAACTTATTATTTATGATTGGGACATCAAAATTTACTTTGTGTGAATTTTTGGTATTTTTCCTATAAAGTTCATTTTTTAATGAATAGTGAAAAATGTTGTATTTTAATTCAAAACCACTTTTTAATCTAATTTATTTATATGATTAGATTATCTTTTGAATTGTTTTTGAAGTGAAATTAGAATATATTTTTACCATTTAATCCAATGGCGGTCATTGGAATCAATTTCACTTTGAAATTTGACTTAAACTAGTGTCAATCTTTTGATACTTACTGTTTCATAAAAAACACGCTATTTGTCATGATAGCGGGAATTAGTTATTAAATTAATTAATGAAACATACATGTTTTGAATTTTTTAAAATAGACATCATTTTTGAATTCGGAAGATCAAATATAGCTTAGGGTGATGTTTTGGTATCTTTCTGAAAAACTTCAATTTTTGATGAATAGTGAAACCACTAAGTGGTAGTTAAAGATACTGATTTTTTTGTTTAAATGAAACATTTCCACTTCTGTGATTTTATTTTCAAAAATCTGACATACATGGTTGTCATTAAGAAGTAAAATGTGGTTCAATGATATTAAAATAATTTTTTTTTGGTGAATAGTAACTTTAAAGTTCTTAATCACGATTAGAGGTAATTAGTGTAGTTTAAGGTAAAAATAATGTTTTAATAATATGATATGAGCTTGACACATGTCCTACCCTCATTGGATGTGTCATTTACGACCAAGACAATTCATGGGTCATCTTGGGGACCCCATGGTGCCACTTTGGTTGAGAAATGACATAAAGAACTTTTTATTTAATGTTAAAGTAAAAATGACACAAACAAAAAACGTTTTAGTAAAACAATTTTTATATGGGGTTATACAAGTCAGATTTTTGATTATAAATAGTCATTGGAAAGATAAAAGTATTTCCTACAACATAGAAGTTTTTTTATAATTTTTAGACTTTAAATAAATTAAATTATTTATGACATTATGATGATGTAGCGATTACCTCATTAATAAAGGATTTAAATAAAATGGAACGTTAATGTAATATATAAGACCTAAACATGTCAAAAACCTATTGGATGAGTGTATTTAGAAGCCTTATCACCTTATCCTCTAATTATATCAATGTGGGACCTTTAAAATCCGAAACCCATTTTAAAATAAAGTATCATTTCTTTACTTTCCAAGAGTGCCCCTCCTCTCCTCTTATAAAAGGCCCCCACCTCTACCTCCTTAACCACACTCCCAAAGCCTTTGGCTCGGCCAAACCCTTACCATTTTGTCTCTCCACTTCCCTCTATTACTCCTTGAAGCCTAACATTGGGCAGAAGTCTTCCCAAGGAAGCCTTTGAGCTCAAACCAAAGGGAGTTACCCGATTTTAAGGTAATGTCTTCACTTGAGTCCTTTTGTTTTATTTTGCTTCTCCAACCCCCTAAAATCTTTTTATTCATTTCTTTTGTAACAAATCCAGTATCTTAAATATACTAGGATGTTGTTATAATAAGGATTCTAGCTACACTTACACACGCCTACATATAATGGTTAAAGGACCTACTGTTTCCGTGGATGGTGAATTTATGCCTCCTGAAACCATGATTGTTCAACATTATTTTAACACCTTCAAAGGTGGCCATTAATATTTCACTATATTTATATATGATATATAATATTTTTATGTTTTCCTTAAGCTTCTTTTTTTTTAATTTTGGGCATAACTTTATGGTTTCTGTTATGGGTAAATGCGATATCTTCATTTAAGGAAGTGCGGACTACCGCCCCCTCAAAGTGATATGATTCATTAAATACCATATGTGGGACGTATAAAGGATGGAACTATGATATTATATATGATATTATACTGGAATTATAAAATACCTTTATATCATTATGATTCCATTCTATAAAATATGAAATATAAATGAAAGTAGCGTTCATGCGTACGTACGGCTTACCGTCTCCATGAACGGTGCATTTCATTTCTTACCTCTAAATGATTATGTAATATTATAAATGCATGAATGTACTGGATATATATGAAATATATGATATCTACATCATGAATACAATTATGGATATAATGGATACATGAACAACTTGTAATTCTAAAGGGCTTATTTTTGACTCAAGTACCAATGATCGTTAAAACGACCGTTATTAACTTAAATAATTTCATAATGTTCATGACATGGCAAAAAGTGATATAAAAGGAATAATGAACTTGAAAATGGTTATTAAGCAAGTAGAAATTAACTCAAGTTTAGTATTCAGGATATTAAAGAACGACCGAGTCAAGTTGGACCCGAGGTATGGGACTTCGTCTCAATCTCCTTTCATTGAGGCATATTTTATTTTATACACAACCTTCTTTTATACGGTGTATAAACCCCTTTGACTTTTACATTTATTCAAAATGAATCTTTTTTATATGAAGCATTTACTAAATGACAAAATGGAATGTTTTTGTTGTACGTATGCGGCGACAACGACTTCTCCACCGCCGTGACCATTATTTGAGTTTCAGATTCCTCTACAAGCCATATTTTTTTTGAAAGAAAAATAAATACCATGTTTTACTTTTCTTTTATTTTGGTATTGAAAATGGTTTTCATAATGTTTTTATATCAATGTGTTGTATTGATATCTTGTGATTAAAAGGTGAAAATGTTATGTTTCCTTTATTCATGTTTCATGTGATACGATTATGTTGAGGTTCATGGGAATTATTATGAAGAAGGGTTGTTCCGTGATAGACTAAGGGTGGGTGAGCCCGATATAGCTCTCCAATGCATTGGGTAACGTGAAGGAGTGAAACTTTAAGCTTTCTCCAAAGAGATTTATGGAATATACTGTGATGGGTATTCCAAACGTAACCAAGAGGGTTACTCCCTACGTAAGAATGTTATGAATGCCCCAAGTTACCTTTATGTCTTATGATTTCTATGATTTATTCATGATTTGATGAGGTATGTTAAAGTGCTTATGTTTTATGGTTAAAGTATGATTTCATTCTTATGTATATATGTACCCATGTTTCCTTTCCATATTTTTATATCCCTTACTGTGCTTTTTATTCTCATCCCAAGTTTTTTGAAATGTTTTTCAAAGGTCAAGGGAAAGGTACATGATATGATGATAGTGTCATGTAAGTGTCAAGAAAGAATCCATGTTTTATTTTAAATATGTTTCCATTGATGGGAAAGAAGAATACTATCTTTATGTAACCACTTTGTTTATATGTGGAATATAATTCAAGTTTTATGATCTAATTCTCTAAAACTCTAAACCCGAAAAGATCCTCAATGTGTAATCTTGTAATAGCTCAAGATTAAGTAAGGTTTAAGGCTGGGGCCTTATAGTTGGTATCAGAGGTCGGTTTAGATAACTTTAGGAGTTACAATTCTATTAAATTATTATCCAAAAATATATTTTCTTTTATGTTCAAATTGAAGTGATATAGTATTTGAATATTACCATGTTGCTTAATCTAAGACATGTTTGTTCAGAATGGTTTTCCGCAGAGGAAACATGGAAGCAGTGCTAGGAAGGCATACAAAAGGAAATAAACTTCTGAATAAGCATCCTAAGATGGTCGGAATTGGAATGGAACAGTTTGTTTCTGTAATGGCACAGTTGACTCAAGTGATAAATGGAGGTGGTATCCATGCACGAGATCAGCGAGATCAACCGTAGAGGAACATGTCAGTGGCGGAACATTTCATGAGGCAACATCCCCCATCATTCAGAGGATCATCTGACCCTGTGTTTGCTGAAGGGTGGATTAAAGCACTGGAGAAGATTTTCGATGTCATGGGGTGTTCAGACAATCAAAAGTTTAGTATTTCTATTTACCGTTTGGAGGGTGAGGCTGATCGGTGGTTGTCTATGGTTAAAAATATCAGGGACGCTGATGAGATTGATGCTATTGACTGGGATTAATTTAAAGGTATGTTTCTTGAGAAGTATTTTCCTAAGGCTGTTCGACTTAGGATGGAAAATCAGTTCTGGGAATTGAGGCAAGAGGAAGACTCAGTTGCTACCTGTGAAGAAAGGTTCACTCAATTGGAAAGGTATGCTCCAAATTTTATCTGAGACCTTGATATAAAAATCAATCGTTTTTACTCAGGATTAAAGCCAAAATATCGAAGGGCATTAGCTTATCGTGAGTTTTAAAGTTATGAAAAGCTTGTTCGATGTGCTGAGAAGGTAGAAATGGAGTTTACCGATGATCAAGTGTTCTATAACAACCAACAGAAGAAGAGACCAAGGTGGCAGGAGAAAGGTAAGAATTCTTCAAAAAAGCTTGATGGTAAGAAAACTAAGTTTCCAGTTTGTGATAAATGTGGCAAAAGGCATGCTGGGGAATGTATTCTAAATTCCGGAAAGTGCTACCGATGTGGTAATATGGGACATAAGGCTCGTTATTGCACTGAAAAATATCAAGGTGAAGGTAAGACCAAATTTGATTTACAGTTAGTGAAATGTTATAAGTGTAATAGGATGGGTCACTATGCAAACGAGTGTCCGAAAAAGAGCTTGAGTGATTGGAAGCAGTTAGACTACAAACAGAAAGGGGTGGTGAAATCCTTTGCCACTACTTCAGCAGATGTCGGGCCATCAAATGATGTTGTATCAGGTACTTTGTTTGTTTTTTCAGATTATGCCAGTGTGTTGTTTGATTTTGGGTCTACACATTCATTCATCTCTGAAAACTTTTCTAGTAAAATGGGAATACCATCTGAAGAAATGACTCCTGAACTTTTGGTAAAAACACCTGGGGGAAATGTTGAGGCAAAAAGAATTTATAAGAATCTTCCTATCCTTATCTGTGGAAAGAACCTACTTGAAAACCTTATTGTTCTACCTCTAGTAGAGTTTGATGTTATCCCGGGTATGGATTGGCTCTCTATTTACCATGCTAAGACTGACTGTAGAGCTAATAAGTTTCTTTTCAGAAAGACTTTGAGTTTGTGTACAAGAATTAACCCTTACTGTTGATAACATATCAAGAGGCCGAGAAACTTGTAAAAGATGGAAATGAATGTTACCTTGCACACATTGTTGAAAACAAGGGAACTATTCAGATTAATGATGTGCCAGTGGTAAATGAGTATCCTGATGTGTTTCCTGATGAGTTTCCTGGAATAATACCAGATTGGGAAGTTGAATTTTCTGTTGACTTTGTTCCTGATTCTAAGCAAATTTCAAAACCCCCTTATCAAATGGCTCAAATTGAACTTTTAGAGTTGAAGGAGAAATTGCAAGATTTATTAGAGAAAGGTTTCATTCGACCTAGAACATCACCATGGGGTGCTCCTGTTTTGTTTATTAAAAAGAAAGATGGTTCAATGATACTTTGCATTGATTATAGAGCCTTGAATAACATCACTCTTAAGAACAAATATCCTTTGCCTCATATCAATGATTTGTTTGATCAGCTCTAGGGAGCTCAGTATTTTTCAAAGATTGACTTGAGATCGGGGTACCATCAGCTAAAGGTAAAGGAAGCAGATGTTCCGAAGACCGCCTTCTATACAAGATATGGCCATTATGAATTTGTAGTAATGCCTTTTGGGCTAACCATTGCACCTTCTGTATTCATGGAATTAATGAATATAATTTTCGATGAGTTCTTGGATAAGTTTGTTGTGGTTTTCATTGATGATATTTTGGTGTTTTCTAAAAGTAAAGAGGAGAATGAAATACATTTAAGGGTTATCTTGAAGACCATAAAATAAAAGAAACTGTATGGAAACTTTAGAAAGTGAGAGTTTTGGTTGCAACAAATTTCTTTCCTTGGTCACATTGTTTCTAAAGATGGGATAACTGTTGATCCTGCAAAAACAAAAGTTGTGGAAGACTGGCCAAGACCCACAAATGTAACTGAGATTCCTAGTTTCCTTGGTTTGGAAGGCTATTAACGAAGGTTTTTTAGAAATTTTTCATGGTTATCTAGTCCAATGACTAAGGTAACTCGGAAGGGTGTTAAGTTTATCTAGACAAAAGAATGTGATGATTGTTTTTAAGAATTGAAAAGAAGATTGGTGAAAACTCCAGTTTTGGCACTACCTTCCAGGAATGGTGAGTTTGTTATCTACAGTGATGATTCATTGAAAGGAATTGGTTGCATCCTAATGCAGAATGATCAGGTAATTGCTTATGCTTCACGACAGCTGAAAACTCATGAGGCAAATTACCCTACACATGATTTGGAATTAGCTGCTATTGTTTTCGCTTTAAAAATTTGGAGACATCATTTTTATGGAGTAAAGTGTGAAATATATACTGATCACAAAAGTTTAATGTATATATTCACTCAGAAGGAGTTGAACATGAGACAAAGGAGATGGCTGGAATTAATCAAGGATTATGATTGTATAATTCATTACCATTCGGGAAAAGAAAATAAAGTGGCTGATGCTTTGAGTCGAAAAAGTAATGCTTCATTAACAATGTTGCATTTGGAACCTGATCCTTTGGTTAAGGATTTGATGAACTTTGGCATAGAAGTTTTTGGCGCAGGATGTTCTTCTGTTTTGTTTCAGGTATCAGTGAGATGATCTCTATCAGATAGAATCAAGCAAGCACAGAAGCAAGACAGTGAGTTACAGAAAAAGGAAGAGCTGGTTCAGAAAGGTATGTTGCCTGAATTCAACATTGATAATGATTGTGTTTTGAGATTTGGGAAGAGATTGTGTGTGCCTTGTGATTCACAGTTGAAGAGAGAGTTGTTATGTGAAGCTCACAGTTCTCCATTTTCAGTTCATCCTGGCAGTACTAAGATGTACAGAGATCTGCGGGAGTATTACTGGTGGGATGGAATGAAAAGAGATATTGCTGATTTTACTATGAAGTGTTTGACATGTTAAAAGGTTAAAGCAGAGCGGCAGTTACCGAATGGGATGCTTAAGCCATTACTAGTGCCAGAGTGGAAATGGGAGATTATATCCATGGATTTTGTTGTGGGATTACCGAAGACATCTCGAGGTAATAATGAAATATGGGTTGTTGTTGATCGAATAACTAAATCTGCTCACTTCCTTGCTATACGAGATACTTTTTCCCTAGATCAAACTTCCCGTTTGTATGTTAAAGAGATAGTCATGATACATGGAGTTCCTCTCTCCATTGTATCTTACCGTGATCCGAGGTTTACTTCTAACTTTTGGAAAGGCCTTCAGAAGTCGTTGGGTACTGAATTAAATTTTAGAACAGCTTTTCATCCTCAATCAAATGGGCAGTCGGAACGAACAATTCAGACCTTGGAGGATATGCTACGAGCTTTTTCTATGTATTATCAGGGAAGTTGGGACCGACATCTTTCTTTGCTTGAGTTTTCTTATAATAACAGTTTTCATTCTAGTATACAGATGGAACCATTTGAGGCATTATATGGGAAGCGGTGTCGAACTCCAGCTTTCTGGGATGAAGTGGGTGAAAGGAAGTTGATGGGACCAGAATTGGTAGAAGAGATGGCAGAAAAAGTTCATCTGATACAGAAACACATGAGAACAGCTCCGAGAAGGAATAAGAGTTATGCGGACAACAGGAGGAAGGATCTCTCTTTTGAGGTAGGTGATCATGTTTTTCTCAATGTATCACCATGGAAAATTGTGATGCAATTTGGTAAGAAAGGAAAGTTGATTCCAAGGTTCATTGGACCATATGAAATTCTGGAGAGAGTTGGATCAGTTTCTTACCGAGTGGCTTTACCTCCGAGTTTATCTTAGGTACACAATGTTTTTCATGTTTCGATGTTGAGAAAGTATATGCTAGATCCATCTCATGTTTTGAGTCCAGAGGTAGTTCAGCTGGAAGAGAACCTATCTTATGAGGAACAACCGGTCCAGATTCTTGACCACAGGGAGCAAGTGTTACGAAATAAGGTGATTAATCAGGTAAAGGTTTTGTGGAAAAACCACATGATGGAAGAGGCTACATGGGAATCTGAAAATGCAATGAGGCCTACAAGTCATTTTTTTTCATTTTCCAAAGCATGTTTTTGGGTTCCTGGTACCCAAGTGTTTACAACCACAAACTCAAATAAAAAGAAGCACAAAAGTAAGGATCAAAACAACAAAGACTTACATATCATAATAACCATACTCCTCACCGCATCCCATGCATGATTACTCTTCTCCGGTAGCTGTAGCCGATTCCCATTCTGGAGATCTCTAGTATCTTTCACTTTGAACCTGACTCTTAAGCTGATCAAGCAGTGGTTGTTCTGGAGATGTCCTTTTGACCAGACTCCCCTTCTTAAAAGCCACAGTCACCTCACTATTCTGCTTAGAGCCAGATCTGGTCCGCATCGGCCACGAAATGCATGAGTAATCTCTCCTTGGTCGTTTTCGTGGTGTCGTAGATAAAGGCCCCTCAGCTGGAGTCAAAATATTCTTTCCATTTCGAACCACATCGCTGAAGGAACAACCAGCAGTGCCACTCAAATTCTCCTTCTCTCCTCAAAACTTCTCCCTTCCTTTTCCGGTTTTCTCCCCTCGATACAAACCATGATTCCCTACCTTGTTTCCCCTCCATTGGTCTGGGGTATTATTCTCTGTTAAAGGTAGACATTCCTCCTCAGTGGCCAGCCTCCCCACGGCGGCGGCCTGCACCTCTTTCACGCTACCACCATCTTGAATTTCTTCCACCATCAGGGTTGTGTGTCTTGTCACCTTGAAGCTATCTTCCACCGATATAACAACTAGAACTTGCTCCAAATCAGTAGCCTGGTAGTCCTCCAGAGCCTCCGCTCCACCCAAAACAGTTGTTTTTACCGAACCTTCCACCGGCTGTCTGTCAAGGACCTCCTCACCATCATCCTTTCCTCCATGAGCAGCCTCCTTCGGCCCCTCGGTCATCATACCATCAGATAATCCTTCAAACCTGTTACTCAATAACAGAAATGGAGCAGCCAATGGGTCCAGGCCACTAGAATCCTTATCACCCACCAGGGCAGCAACCTCTCTTGCATTCAAAACCCTTCCATCCCTGATCTTCCCAACTCTCACACTACCTAGTGAGTATGAAATGTTCATATGCCTCTTACCATCTGAAGCTCCAGAGTCCCTTATTCTTTCAGGGGAAGCCTTAAGAGACACAGAAGACTTATCTTCCAAAGGCGAACTAGTCACCTCGGAGCACCTCCCTCCACCAGCATTTCCTATTAAAACTCTAGCCCCGTTGCAACCTCAAGTCTACTTCCAAACACATACCATTAGCAGTGCTCACCAGATCAGGCTGCTCAGCGCGACTGGTCCCCCTCAGATGTGGATTAAGTCCCCGACGACATGCTTCTGCCGAATGGCCCTACCTCATACAAGAACCACAAAACTCAATCCAATCTTAGTAAACAACTTGCTGGTTGTAACGATATTATTCTTCAATTATTATCCAAATAAAGTCCAAAGTAGTTCGAGATGCGTAGATTTCAATACACACCCGGGGGTTCACAAGATGACAGACCGCCTCAGTTCGACTATCGGCACAAAGGAATCTCCCTACCATGTTGCCCAACATGCGAATAATTGAAGGATTTTGAAACGGAAAGGGGAGTTTAGGGAAACTAACCGAAACCGCGATGCAAGGAGAATCACAGTAAATATGAATGTCAAAAGACCAACGCAGAAGAAGAAACTGATAACCCTTGAAGTAGCGAGGAGCCTTCGACCATGCTTTGATGAGGTCTGCCTCCGTCTCGAATCGAATCAAAATTTATTTATTGTCAAGTAACCCAACCACAGTGCGCTCCTGGAGGTCCCAGGAACTGAAGACAAAACGATCGAAGTCATCCACTGAAGGTCGCTTGTGCTTGAACCGAGCCACAAGAGTGAGATTCAAAAAGCTAGAAGATTCTGAAAACTCGGAAGAAGAGAGTTGAAGATTCGGTGCTCCATTGAACAGATCTGGAACCTTAGGGTTTAAAGCAGCTCTCGGGAACGGAGGGAGAAACTCCGGATTAGAGAAAGGTAGGAATCCCGTAGCCCTCCTATGAGACGGTGAATCTCCCTCCCACACCAAAGGGGGAGGATCCGGTGCGGGGGCCACCGTCGACACTGGAGGATGAAACGGAATGGGATAGAGGCTCCCGAGCTCCCCCGAAAATCCAATGAGGGATAAGTACCCCCATTTATTCGATAAGTAAATAAATTGAGGGGACACAATTTTCTAAAGGGGGGAAGGATGTAACATCCCAAGTAAGTAATGAATAATAGATATTTTTATCTATTTCTATTAATGATTAAGATAGTGTTTTAGACGCTTAAAATGAAAATAAATACAATCTTATGCATGGAATACACTAATATTCTTAAAAGATTATGTTACTGCCTTTTGATGGCAAACCATTTTTAAATCTATATTTTGACAATTTTATAAGCTATTTTTGTCAAAATAAACTTATTATTTGTGATTGCTACATCAAAATTTACTTTGTCTGATTTTTTGGTATTTTTCCGATAAAGTTCTTTTTTTAATGAATAGTGGAAAATGTTGTATTTTATTTCAAAACCTCTTTTTAATCTAATTTATTTATATGATTAGATAGAATTTTGAATTTGTTTTTAAGTGAAATTAGAATATATTTTTACCATTTAATCCAATGGTGGTCATTGGAATCAATTTCACTTTGAAATTGGACTTAAACTAGTGTCAATCTTTTGATACTTATTGTTTCATAAAAACACGCTATTTGTCATGACAACGGGAATTAGTTATTAAATTAATTAATGCAAGATAAATGTTTTGAATTTTGTAAAATATACATCATTTTTGAATTCGGAATATCAAATATAGCTTAGGGTGAAGTTTTGGTATCTTTCTGAAAAACTTCAATTTTTGATGAATAGTGAAACCACTAAGTGGTAGTTAAAGAAACTGATTTTTCGTTTAAATGAAACTTTCCCACTTCTGTGATTTGATTTTCAAAAAATCCGACATACATGGTTGTCATTAAGAAGTAAAATGTGGTTCAATGACATTAAAATAATTTTTTGGTGAATAGTAACTTTTAAGTTCTTAATCGTGATTAGAGGTAATTAGTGTCGTTTAAGGTAAAAATAATGTTTTAATAATATGAGATGAGCTTGAAACATGTCCTACCCTCATTGGATGTGTCATGGCCGACCAAGAAAATACATGGGTCAACTTGGGGACCCCATGGATCCACTTTGGTTGGGAAATGACATAAATAACTTTTTATTTAATGTTAAAGTAATAAATGACACAAACAAGAGATGGTTTACTACAACAGTTTTTACATGGGGTTATACAAGTCAGATATTTCCTTATAAATAGTAATTGAAAAGATAAAAAGATTTCCTAAATCATAGTAATTTTTTTAGAATTTTTATACTTTAAATAAATTAAATTATTTATGACATCATGATGATGCAGCGATTACCTCATTAATAAAGGATTTAAATAAAATGGAAAGATAATGTAATATCTAAGACCTACATATGTCCAAAAACTATTGGAAGAGTGGATTTAGAAGCCTTATCACCTTATCCTTTAATTATATCAATGTGGGACCTTTAAAATCCGAAACCCATTTTAAAATAAATTATCATTTCTTTACTTTCCAAGAGTGACCCTCCTCTCCTCTTATAAAAGGCCCCCACCTCTACCTCCTTACCCACACTCCCAAAGCCTTTGACTCGGACAACCCCTGCCCATTTTGTCTCTCAAATTACCTCTCTTACTCCTTGAAGCCTCAATTTTGGATGAAGTCTTCCCAAGGAAGCCTTTGCGCTCAAACCAAAGGGAGTTACCTGATTTTAAGGTAATGTCTTCACTCGAGTCCTTTTGTTTTATTTTGCTTCTACAACCCCCTAAACTCTTTTTATTCATTTATTTTGTAACAAATAAAGTATCTTCAATATACTAGGATGTTTTAATAATAAGTATTCGAGCTACACTTACACACACCTACATCTAATGGTTAAAGGACATACTTTTTCCGTGGATGGTGAATTTATGCCTCCTGAAACGATGATTGTTCAACATTATTTTAACACCTTCAATGGTGTCCATTAATATGTCACTATATGTATATATGATATATAATATGTTTATGTTTTCCTTAAGATTATGTATTATTTATTTTGGGCATACCATTATGGTTTCCATTATGGGTAAACGCGATATCTTCATTTAAGGAAGTGCAGACTACTGCCCCCTCAAAGAGATTTAATTCGTTAAATACCATATATGGGACGTATAAAGGATGGAACTATGATATTATATATTATATTATACTGGAACTATAATATACCTTTATATCATTATGATTCCATTCTATAAAATACGAAATAGAAATGAAAGTAGCGTTCATGCGTACGTACGGCTTACCGTCTCCATGAACGGTGCATTTCATTTCTTATCTCTAAATGATTATGTAATATTATAAATGCATGCATGTACTGGATATATATGACATATATGATATCTACATCATGAATTCCATTCTGGTTATAATGGATACATGAAGAACTTGTAATTATAAAGGGATTATTTTTGACTCAAGTTCCATTGATCGTTAAAACGACCGTTATTAACTCAAATAATTACATAGTGTTCATGACATGGAAATAAGTGATATTAAAGGAATAATGAACTTAAAAAAGGTTCTTAAGCAAGTAGGAATTAACTCATGTTTATTATTCAGGAGATTAAAGAACGACCGAGTCAAGTCGGACCCGTGGTATGGGACTTCGTCTCAATCTCCTTTCATTGAGGCATATTTTGTTTTATACACAACCATCTTTTATATGGTGTATGAAACCCTTTGAATTTTATGTTTATTCAAAAAGAATCTTTTTTATATGAAGAATTTACTAAACGACAAAAGGGAATGTTTTTGTCGTACGTATGCAGAGACAACAACTTCTCCGCCGCCGTGACCATTATTTGAGTTTCGGCTTCCTCTACAAGCCATATTTTTTTTAAAATAAAAATAAATACCATGTTTTAATTATCTTTTATTTTGGTATTGCAAATGGTTTTCATAATGTTTTTATATCAATGTGTTGTATTGATATCTTGTGATTGAAATATTGAAATGTTATGTTTCCTTTATGCATGTTTTATGTGATACGATTATGTTGAGGTTCTTGGGAATTATTATGAAGACGGGTGGTTCTGTGATATACTAATGGTGGGTGAGCCCGATATAGCTCTCAAATGCATTGGGTAACGCGAAGGAGTGAAACGTTAAGGTTTCTCCGAAGAGATTTATGGAATATACTGTGATGGGTATTCCAAACTTAACCAAGAGGGTTACTCCCTACGTAAGAATGTTATGAATGCCTCAAGTTACCTTAATGTCTTATGATTTCTATGATTTATTCATGATTTGATGAGGTATGTTAAAGTGCTTATGTTTTATGGGTAAAGTATGATTTCATTCTTATGTATATATGTACCCATGTTTCCTTTCTATATTTTTATATCCCTTACTGAGCTTTTTATGCTCATCCCTAGTTTTTTGAAATGTTTTTCACAGGTCAAGGGAATGGTACGTGATATGATGATAGTGTCAAGGATGTGTCAAGAAAGAATCCATGTTTTATTTTAAATATGTTTCCATTGATGGGAAAGAAGAATACTATCTTTATGTAACCACTTTGTTTATATGTGCAATGTAATTCAAGTTTTATGATCTAATTATCTAAAACGCTAAACCCGAAAAGATCCTCAATGTGTAATCATGTAATAACTCAAGATTACGTAAGGTTTAAGTCTGGGGCCTTATATTAATTGTGTTAAATGACAAATGATAATATATAATCACTATATCCTTTACTCTAATAATCAATGAATTTTGATACAAATAAGAATTTTTTCTATCACAATCAAATTGTAACCCAGTTCCTTTTGGTTCCTGTCATTAACTGAAACCTAATAGTGTAGAGTGATAAATAGTTCTGATAATAGGAAACCAAATAATCATGAAAATCCGTTCTAGGATATATAAATATTGGAACCTTATTTTTTCACCATGACACTAAAGTTTTATAATATTTCATTTAGAGTCACCATCTATTTAAATAAATCAATATGTTTTATAAGTATATTTCTGAATTTACAAAACATATCCTTAGGTAAAGTCATAAAAAGAGTAAAAATGTCCCAATTTCATGTAGTAGGTGATGACCAAGTTCAGATAAATGCATCATTTTGGGAGTTATTTCCCCTAGGTGACTTTGTGATAGATCCACAACAAGTTGTAGAGTCTAAAAGGGGATGTAATCTAATAGAATCTACATGATCTATCCTTTAGCCAAATTCCATGATATTTTCCTAATAAATGACTCATCCCTAGAGTAATCATTAGATACATCCACACACACACGCACACACACAAATATAAATCCTTATAATTATCCATAGAGATCTCACTGAGGGTTTCTCATCCATGTTTCCAATGGTTGACCAAACCATTCCTTTGATACTAACTATAGAGACCCACGAATTTCTTATATGGATATTATATCTTTTTTGATGCATATTCATTTCATTACACCAAAAAACACATGGGGACCATAATACTTATGTGCCGTTGGAATAATGGATCTTAATATTCATGATTCCGGAAATTCAATTAATGTCTCCGATAATTATTAACCCCTTTAGTAATATTACATAAAACCATTCCTCATAACCTGGAGAAATGAAAGATATAAAAGGATGACCCTAGATTCTTAGTATTGATGAAAAATGTATATATATAATAATAACATGAACACACGGTTATGGGAACTTGAGTAATACTTTTGAAATCCATAAAATTAAAATCATAGATCATAAACATGAGTAATGGAATAAAGATTCGTTGTTTCTAAAGGAAAAATCATAAGGGAATCAAAGAAAATGATATTAGATAGAATAAAATTAAAATAAGACAAAGATTTGTGTCATGAACCTATGCATACAAACTATTATGTCATGTCTACTCACTAATACATTCAAAACATGTTAGGATTGGGATAACCACCAGTGCACTTGATTTGGGCTTTGGCAAACTACCTATATAACATATTCTTGGGATTAGGATAACCACTCATATACCATATTTTTTAGTATTTTTATAACCACCAGTGTACCCTCTTTTTGTTCTTGGGAAAACCAGACATGTAACCTCCAAACTCATAGAACGTTTTTTCATTACCCAATGCATTATACCGAGATATAAGTCACACCCATTACATATTTAAAATCATACATGTGTTCCACAAGATCATAAAACAATTTTCATATCATAACGCATTACATGTAACATGATTAAAATACATTTCATCTTATCATTACCTATTAAAAATATATAGGTTTCATAATCATTTAATCATAATGAACCCTATGAAAAAATAAGTATGTGTTTCATGGAATTTCTAATTGAATTAACCATGAAAGAGAAATAGGTTCTATAAAAATATTTTTATCATAGAAATAAACCATTCCAAGAAAGAATAATAATGGTATCTGTGGATCATAAACACAATAAATCATTAGAAACTTGAAAAGGTTTTCATTTTAAATGGAAAATAGTTATTAAGGAACAACTGTAATATTTCATTAAAGAAACAAAATTCATTGAAAATGAATTTTAAAAACCTAAAATATTTTTCATATCTATTTCACTAAATGTAAACTTGAAAATTTATAAAAGAATACTTAACAATAATTTGAAAAGTTTCGGGGGGAAAATATCATTTCTACAATAAAAAATCATCTTAAAACACTTTTAAAATATAGTCTCTTCATTGTAATAATATATTTAATATAAAAAATCCCAAAAATATAAAGGGGTTTTTTTATTATATGTCTATGACATTCCAATGGAAAATTAAAATTTTGTAGTATCAACATCAATTATAAATACAATTTGTGTCATGCATGTTAAAAATAAATATTCTATTTAAATTTCCCATAAAATCAAAACATTGATATTTTTGAAAAAGAAATGAAGATTTCAATCAATTTTAATTAAAAAGTAAAAATGAAAAAATGCACTTTTATATACATTTGAAATGAATAAAATCATTTTTCAAAACCTCTTTAAAAAAATAATTTTGGAAGGAACGATGTTTTTGATCTATGAGATATATAAACATGAATTTTCTAAAAAAATTATCCGAATTATTATTTTTACTAAAGATAATAATACTAGTTATATTATAAGAAAACATCATGAATAACATGAGGAAATGAACATTCAAGATAATTATTGAGAGGTAGATCCTAATATTTCAATATTTCAGACATAATCATAGACAATCCCAAAAAATGTTGAGATTGTAACATAAAAATCTTACCACATTGGTAACATTGAATCATAATCCCCTTGAGAGAATAAAATTAAATGAAAAATAAAATTTTCTTACATGGGTAATATTCTAGATATAAAATGTTGAAGGTTCAGTATATACACATCGTAGAATAATATAGGAGCATAACAGAACATAGGTCTCAATGAAGGAAAATTGAGTCAAAAATTCATTATCGCTTTAGAAAATTATGACTAATAACTCCCATGAATCAGAGGTAGAAAAATGGATATGTAAATATAAATAATTTCTAGTATAATCATTATAAAATAATCTTATGGTATGTATACACTCCATATAAACTTAATAAGTGGTGAATTTGTATATGTCTCTTAGAAATAAAAGAGATACTTGAAATCCCTTACCTTAAATCTCGACACACATCATACATATTAAAACCAAATTTATAATAAATATAATTTTATTATATATATATTAAATAATAACACTATATATATATGACCATATTTTTTTCCCTATATTACCCATTTATTAATAATTCCATATCAATGCCACGTTTCAGGTAACAATCTCTTTGTTTTTAATATATGTGTTGATTTTTTTAATATATGGTAATTTAAAATTTATCATGTTTACATCATATATAAAATAATAATCCTGATATAATTATAAAACATTTTTACTATATATTTTATTTGATTAATCCTTAAAATTTATTGATATAAAATGAAATACATCATTCACGGAGATAGTTAGTGGTACATATACATGAATGTGGTTTCCATTTTCATATCGTATATTACAAAAAAGTTAAATAATATTTTACTATTATATAATTATTTTTATGTTATTTATATAACATATTCACATTAATAACATCCTTAATACTGTCAATATAAATTGTGAAGGAATCTGATCACTTCATGATTTGGTAGCCCTCTATTCACACGATCGATGTTATCATATTCCAAAAAAATTATAGTATGATGGTATCTGTGATATAATATTTCAATCATTATAATAATATCATAAATAAAATATATAAATAATAATTCCATATTTATTTTCATACATAAGAGGTCGTAATGGAAAAACAAATGACATCGGTTCGTGAGATGGTAGTCCATAGTACAGGCTAACAATGATTTTGTAACTCATTTGATTGAATTGGAGAAGGTTTTAAGTAACTAAATTTACATAAAAAACATAATCATAAGGAATATACCAATGATATTATATCATCACGTTATAATAATAATTTAATTGGGTGGAGGATGAAATATAAAAAAATTCATATTGATAATTGTAACCTCTTCCCCAGGTATCCTCCAAAGGGTTTCCCTAAAATCCTTCTAATGATGGATTTCAATAGAAAATAAATCATCCTAGATGAGATAATGTATTTTGCGAAGTTATTTTTCAATATATTTAAGGATCTAAAAGGGCTTGAATGTATGTATAACTGAAGGGTGGTGGTGATGATTTATATGTTAGGGAATGGAAACCACATGAAAACTACATTTAAATTTCACAAAAGAATAAAAAATTAATAATATTATATCAAATAAAAAATAATAAAAAATAAACTATATTAGTTATTTGAAATCATATGATGGAAACTATGGACATAAAAAATTATTTATAAATTTTTGGTCCATTTATAGTGCTTATGTTTTCATTTAATCCTCCTTGGTAAACCCATTTTTATCATAACCATGATAATTAGTTTTTTACTTTCTTCCCTTCATTTTTGTAAAACAATTTTTCTACCATTTTTGATAATATATAATAATATGACTTCAAATCTGGAGTCCAGTTTTCTAACATCAATTCACATAATTAGAAAGTTTTTATTTAAAATTAATCTACCAGACAAAATGTGAAAGTTAGTTTAATATGAAAAATGGTCATAAGTTTATAATGTTTTTATATCAAAATTATTTATGAAATTGATCCCAATGAAATAAATTTTATTAATGGATTTATAATTGAATTATTTTTTAATTTAAAAACAATTAAAATTAAAATTTTAAATTTATTAATAAAATAATTTAAAATTATGTATTCAATTAAAATTATTTATTTTTCACTATTCATTAGAAAATAAAACTTTGTATAAAATTATCAAAAATTACCACAAAGATACTTTGGATGTGAAGATTTCAAAAATAATGATTATTGTTACTAATAATTTTTTTAATGTTTCAATAATTATATTTAATTTTTTTGTGAAAAATGGAAACAGAAAGGATTTTTAATAAAATAGAGCTTTTAAGTTTAAAATTGGATTTATTCATATATCTTGAAAAGAAAAAAATGAGATAAATGTTAAAAATTTGATTGAGAATATAATCTATAAACATTTTTAAAGTAACTCAAAAATTATGATTTTATTAATTTATTGATGTAGAATGTGTTTGTGTTCAGGAAAATAGTTTTTCATAAAAACGATTACTTTATTTTTAAATAGTTTTTTTATTTCTAATTAATTTTTTTTAAAAAAATTAAAATTCTAGACATGCATAGAAAATATATTTTCATAATTCATAAAATATTTTTCAAACTCTCCATTCAAAATTCTATGTGATAACTATTATATTAAATAATGAGTTCTTTAATGCAAGACACATTTATTTTAAACTAAACATTGCATGTAAAGAAAGATAAAATCAGTTTTTTTGTATATCATAAGCACAAGTTTGTGTTCCCGGTAATGTATGATAAACTCGATATTTATTTTTATAAAAAAGATTTAAAATAGTAAATTTATTTGGAAAATATATTTAAAAAATTCTTAAGGTGTTACTGTTTCCACCCAGTAAACCTCAACGAAATTGACTTCTATATCATAATATAGGGGACATCAAAGGGCCTCAATGAAAATATATTTATGTTCTATTGAATTAATGAGAGAATATAGGATTGAATATTTATCAATATAATAAGAAAATATATTACAATGTCCTATTTATGTACCATATTTCCACGATTCCCAGGGGTGGGGGTTGATCTTTACCATTTCAGTTAGAAGTTAATGATTCTTGGGTAGATGAGCATGGTGTTTCGGTGGAGGTTAGTGGAGTATATGTTACGAATGGTGTTGGTCATGTTGACATACCCCACAATTTAGGTTAAAGAGACACTTGAACATTATCCTTCTCGTTATTTAAGGTGACTGGATTTGAACAACAACTGAGGGAAATGAGGTATCAATTCACTTCTGTTCAGAATTATAATGTGCTCAGTCATGGGATGAAAACACATGTATATCTTTTTCAAGGGTGTCGAAGGATTATCGGTTTTGTCCATGACTATGTTATCCCCTATAAACTCTGTTATAATTACCTCATTCTATATCTCCAAGATCAGGTGTAGTGAACTCACATTTGATGAAATATTCTATTTACAATTAAGACTCTATTTTGAATAATTTTAGAAGAACCTAAAATGGAATCTTCATTCGATGAGGATTTTGTTTTGTGGAGTGGTTCATATTACCCAGATGCTGATGGAATAAAATCTAAACGAGTTAGATCTTGTGTGGGAGTTGGATATGAATATTACATATCCATTTTAGTGTATCTTCCAACTATGTCTTATTTTGAGGGTGTGTTTAATGACATCTCCCAAGAGACCAGAATCAACACTAGATCAAGAAATTTTAATTTAATGGTGGCATGTGTTTGGTTAACTATATTTTTGAGTTATCCAGTTATTCATATTCAGTTCACACCTAAAAGAGACTTATTTCTAGTCAACCTCCTCTTCATGTTGGGTGTAAGTGATAGTGGTTAAATTTTCCTAGGATTTACCCAGTATTACCTGTTGAGAATAAAAAAAATACCTAGAGGATTTGTTTGAAGACAATATAGACTTGGATGGTGTGACATGGCCTATTAAGAATGGGAAAATAATTAAGGAAATTAAGGTTGAATTTATTTTGTTTCCTAGACTTCAATAGCTTGAGGAGGTTATTTTACATGGCTTCAAGGAAATAATTAGGAACCTACTCATTTCATAAGGAATATACATCATTATTACATTCTTTAAATCACAGGTTGCCCGAATCTAATTTTTACCACTACTTGAGGGTAGTTAAGTTTTTTCAGCCACTCAGCGGGGGGAACTGAGAGATTTGGGGACTTCTTGGGTTTTCTAGTGGGAACATGTAATGATTTTAGGGATATAGTATCAATTTATTATCTGCCAAGAAGTTTTTATATTCATTGTAATGGGATGATATTAGGACCTAGATCTCATAATGGAATCATCTAAGAATTGATTCATTTATCTAAACCCATTAAATCCACCGAGGTTTTTCATCTAGAGAAAATGTGTGTAAAATTAACTTAAAGGTTCTCAGAGCAGAGTTACAGAAATTTCCCATGCTAGAGTGGGGTACTGAGTAAGTACATCACACCCTTCCATATTGTGATATAGTAATAGACCCTCTCATTTTAGCACTATTTGAAATTTTTGAGGTCTGAAATCATCATTTTTCTTAGAATAGAGATAGAATAATAATATAATAGATGAATAAGGTATTCAAATTCCATGATAGACCCTAATGGATGGCTATTGTACCAAAATAATACCATACCTAATAGAGTCTATATAAATAATCATAGTTTTTCTCCTCATGATTGTATCATGGGAACAACATAAAATCACAAAAGGAAATGAAGTGCATCAGATGTTACTCTAGATCCGAATTCTTATTAAGGGATTAGAAATTCGGTTACCAGAGTTGGGATATAGAAACATTTCATCCACCCATTCATGGTATGGATGAATTTCGGGATGTATTAGGGGGAATCCCCCCTCCATGACTTCCATTATATCCGTTACAAATGCATTGGTGTTGAGGAGTTATATTGGTATTATCACCTGTATAAATTATTTCTCTAGGGGAGTGGGTGTAGAATGATGTGATTTTCCCTCTTTAATATCTTATTGTTTTTAAATTCAGTCTGATGTCAAATGAACACCCTAAAATGATATTTTTTTCACATTAATTGAGTTAAAACGTGGCCATATTCAACGTCCCAATATATATAAACTAGTTTCCTTGATTTTGAGCCATCCATATGTAACAATTCCTACCTATTATGTGGATTACATATCTCTTTATTTTTTGGAGGATAGATAAATATTTCTTTGTAATGATAATAATGAGTTAGGTGATAACAATCGAGTGATAATAGTCACCATGTCACTTAACATATAATATTGTAGATTTGACCCAACCATGTTCTATTTGAGAGTTATGTTAGGGTATTTCTCTTACTCATTTTTCTTATTAAGTTGTACTTTTTTATGACCATTATGTTGGTTGATTGTATTTGGGATATATTCCTCTTTCTCTATTATTTAAATAGTTAACTTGATGAAGATTGTAATAATTAAAGTCGAGAGATCCTGAATGAAATGTGCATGTATCATAGTAGGTTCACTGGTTTGGAATCCATCAATTATTATTTAACCCTTTTCTGAAAGGATAGATTTAATTTGATATGATTACAGAATTGAACCCACCCATTGGGGATGCGTATATTTTGGGCCATTTTCACTAGAATATGATCATGTTGTTGAGGAGATGATGAATCCTAGGATATATATTGATATAAAAGTTCTTTTATCCCTATGGGAGGGGTTTGGTTACAACCTACCATTGATTTCTTTGGGACCATCATCAGGTTGGATGAACATGGGGGTGGTGGAGGAAATAAAAATTACCCTAGACCTATTGGATGGATTTTCTCTGGGGGGGGGGGGTTCTAAGGTAGATTCCATTACAATATTGCTAATTTTCTGAAACATTATATATTAATCATAAAGGAGTAGTAACTACTTTTGATGGTAGTCAATTAATATGGGGGTTTTAGGTACTGAGTGACTTTGGATTCTCTATTAAAAACATGATTCCATTTTATGAGAGTCCCATCATAGGATCTTATTGGAATCCCTCCCTCTTTGTTCAAAGAGTCATTGTGTTCTCAAAGTAGAGGAGTTTCATTGGATTCGAAAACTGGTCCTTGAACTACCAAATCATGTGATAATTCATGAAACTATGACATTATAATATTCCACATTTGGGGAGATTTATTATACTAGGGATGGGGTGATATGAAACTCTCTATACTCACCACATCCTTAGATATGGATGTCCTATGGGGCCTCAATGACTAATATCTAGATATATTCCATGTCATGGAGGCATGTTTGATGTAGTATCTATCTGTTCCATTTTAATCATTGGGCATTGGAATTCGAGAAAGAAGTCATGTTTATCAATCATCAAATCATTTTTATAGAAGGGAAGTGATCTACAAATCATTTTCAAGGTAGGTTTCCATATATTAACCACTAAAAGATTTCTCATATGTACTATAAATATTAAGCAACAGAGTCCTATTTTTTTCATTAAGGACATCAATATTGGATGTATCTACGATCCAAAATATATTTGGGAGGTTATCTCTATCTATCTCCCTATGTATATCTAGGTCGGCCCCTTACTCGTTAGGTTCACATTCTTCCACTTATTCAAACCACTTATATCTCTTCTCTAGGTCAAATCTAGGCCGAGTCAATGTGTTAAAAATAGTTGATAGAGCACTATTTACTATTAAAACTAATGATTCATGAACCTCTCTATATAAATGTTCCATTACTAGGCGAGGTTTTTTGTGTATGAAAGAGATATCCCCATGAGTTGTTTTTCTATAGAATATTTATGGAATAAATATCCCATAATCCTTTAATATAATTATACTATGAGGAAAATTATTGTAGTTATCGCCTTCCACTTTAGTTTAAGAGTCATTGGATCCTTGAATTTATTTTGATATTCATCGTACATCCTTGAGGGATCTTGTACTGAGTATATTTGGAATATGAGGCTCATCCTAAATAGCGCATAGAATATTCCAACATAAATCTTGGGGTTGAGAAAGAATGTTATCCTACTACATAGAAGTCATCACGGCCTGCCACAAATTGGTAGTTGATGAGGGGATATGAGCTGAGAAGTTGTAGGAGTATATCAATGATGTCATGTTCAATTAGAGGAGAAATAAGAAAACCATTTTCTGGTGGTTGGAATGTTCTGTAGAACTTTGGTTGAGGTGGGAGTATGATCCTAGTTGAGATATTCATTCCCTATCAGAATATGCTGATGGTCCACTTGAATGGGAGATGAGATTTTATTTTCACTCTATATACCATATAATGGATACTAGTGAAATATTTCATTAGTGGGAACATGAATGTGAACTTAGATCCTATAAGGTATAATATTATGATGTGTACATTCACATTACGAGATATGATCCCACCCTAAGGTAATTGTTCAATCATGCGGACAGAGGAAAATTGGAGTGTTGATATGTTCAGGAACCTATCTAGCCTTTGGAAGATGACATTGGATTTCGTTAAAAGAAATGTGTACCAATCCTAAGATGATATTCAAACTATGATGACATGAATCACTAAAAATGGGGATATGAACACTGTTTTTTCTACCTCATTTATCAAGATATACATACAATTCATAATGGTGGTTGAAAGAATATGTTATTACATCACAGTAACCACATGTTGATGTTGATCATAGTGATACGAAAATATGAATATTTGGATAAGAATATGTGTATGTGCATGTATCAGCACCAGTATAAGAATATGATAGGGAAGTAATACTATAATTTCTAGCATATAGTGGCACCTCCATAGAGTAGGTGTTGGAATATATGATTACATGATCATTTTCTCTATGATATAGTGTAAAATATATTCAATTTAATTTTGGATTTTAACCCCTATTATCATCATCATTCCACCATAATATGGTGGTGATATTCATTTATATAGGAAGGGATATGTGTCTTACCCTTGTTTACTATCATAATATTCGGGCAAGCTTGGACTGGGTGAGTCATGATTTGATCCTTCTCATTGGTATCCACTAGAATGTACTAGAATTCTTCAACCAAAAAGTTGGGGGTATGATCATACACCACTTTATCTGTAAAATTAGGTAATCGATTAAAAAACATTTGTTTCTGGGAATGAGAGTCTAAGATGGAAATTTTTTAGGTAGTACACTCAGGAGACAACTAATGGACATTGGTAGGATGGTGCTGGTAGTGGTGATGAATATCATCCCTACATGGAATCTCTTAAAAATGGTTGGATCCATAGTCATCCTCTCGAGGAACAATCATATGGAATGTAATACATTGATAGTCATGCTCTGGGGATATGCTACAGTAGTGGTAGAAAGTGTTGATGCACAACACCAGTTTTGCAATAGCCTTCCATAAGAGAGGTGGTCCTATGGTCATTAGTTATTATATACATATTCGTATGACCTTGAGGGTCAGGATAATATTTTTTTTAGGTATTCTATGACCATCATGTTTATAAAATAATTGTTACAGGTGTCAGTTGGGATCTGTTTTTATGATTTTTGGAGGTTACTATCATGGTATAGGTCCTAGAAGGTTTTTTTTATGGTTTAATGACTTCAAATTATGGTTGGTTACATTATTACCTTATTTTTAATAATAAGGAAAACCATAAACATGGCATGAAAATTAGTACATTGTTGCATGTTCATCAAATGATTAATCATCACTGAACAATGAATCCATTTGATTATTTTTAGTTTTAGTTTTTCCATTTTTATATGTTGAATTAGTATAATGGTTCATCTATGGGGAAACATATTACATTTCAATATTTAAAGGGATCACGTCAGGTTTAAATTTTTTTCCATAAAAAAAGATGAAAAAAGGGCTAATAGGAACTAAACAACGTATCCTTTTATAACCATTAAAGTGTGTAAATAGTTTAAAGGATTTACATTGGGTTCTACATTTATGAATCAATTAAAAAAATCCTAAATGACCTAATATCTCCAATAATTTAAGGACCTATATTCCAAATGAATGTTTTCAATGGGGTTTCAAAGATAGGGAATCATATGAAATTAAATTGGTTAAGAAGATAGGAGGTCAAGCTCATTATACTCTTTTGGGGTGGATTATTTCTTACCCAGAGACTCCCTATAATATTTATGATATGTTTGTGTATCTTTCTAAAATCCCAATATGGGATTGGTTACCCTAATAAAAAAATGATTGTTGACTCCTTGTATATGTGAGATGTTGTTCTTTTAATTACCCCATCTATAGGCATCAAAGGCTCACCATCTATTTATCATTATTTCTTAATAATGATGGGATTATTATTTTTCAAATACATATAGATAAGAACTAGAATTTTTACTACCATCTAATAATGATATCGGTGTTTTGGGATTGGTACAAACCTCCAGAAGGCGTCGTATGTATGTTGCGGGAAATGAATTCAAAATCAAATGTTTTTTAAAGACTGTGTTTTATAGATTAAACTGATACAAAAAGGAAGTATATAATGGAATTTAGGAATTGAGTATAGATAATGGGACATATGAAGGAATCCAACATATCATATTTCTAATAGGAATTAGATTCCTCATAGTTAACTTGTGGGGTCTGCACCTTACGAATGTCCGTATGTATGATTAGGCTTAAACAGTTACATTACCCTGATATTTATGTGGGGATTACATAGTGAAGTTTCCATAATGGGGACGAGGAGTTAATTTTCTTATTTTCCTAATAATTGAAAATCATTAATCTCACATGAGTCACAATCAGTGTGAGAAACAAGAGATAGTAAGGGATCAGGGGCACTACATATAGGTATGAAATACACATGTTGAAGAAGCCTTGATGGAATATTATAAAAAACCATGTTAATGATATGAAACTATAGGTAAAGGTATTATATAGAATTTGTTTAGATATTGATACCTAGGAAGATATCCTACGTATCTTGTTTATAAAAAGAATTAAAGTCACCATTGTTCACTTTAGTTTCAAATCCTTTGATGGATATGGAATGTTGATAGATCCTTAGTTGGTGATTCAAATATGTTATATTAAATGGAATGTTAAGTGATATAAACCATGGTCGACACCCATTTTAAATATATATCCCTTATCCTCTAATCGATATAGAGTGTTGACCCTGAGAGGTATGTTTGAGTGGTCCCATATGACATTGGGATTCCATTCATTGGTATGGAATTAATAGAAAACCATGATTTTCAAAAACTTATTCCATTATATAAATTTTTCTCATAATGACGGATGTGTCAGTAAAAGACTCAAGGATGAGGGCTCCCAAGGCTTGACGGTTCATATCCAAGTATCCATACATGAAAAGAATGACCTGCCTAAGAATTTCTACCTAACAAGTATGAGGATGTCAGGCAGACAAGGATAATATTTTTGATAATGTTCCCCTAACATGTCTAAAGATGTCTATTTTACCTTTTCGTGGATTCCAATCTAACAATGATTGAATTTCAAATGATTTCGGTCTAATAAGGATGGAGTTTCTAATGATCACTTCATAACTTGTATGAAATTATTTGTATTAACCAATCCAACATGTTTGATGAATTTTTCATGATCAGGAAGACATGAACAGAGTCTTTTATGTTATATCACTTACATATGGTCTACACATGACCCTAGAAGATATTTTCATTTGACATCACTTGATCAAGGCTTACAGTTTTGAATTCCTTTTCATGATCTACTTGACATATCTACAGTCCTTCAAATGATCTCAATAACACGTCAGGGGGATTCTTGTGAACCTAGATGACATTTCTAGAGGTCATTGCATGATCGATGATAACATTTATGGAGTCCTTCACACATTCTCATGGGATCATCTAGGGGAATAGCGTGAACATTTCTGAAATATCTGGAGGTTTTCAGGTGATCTAGGTTGATATTTATAGAGTCCTTCCCATGATCTCACTCCCATGTAAAAGGGTTTCACATAAACTAGGATGAAAT
Organism: Viscum album; assembly: GCA_963277665.1. Classification (NCBI taxonomy): domain Eukaryota; kingdom Viridiplantae; phylum Streptophyta; class Magnoliopsida; order Santalales; family Viscaceae; genus Viscum; species Viscum album. Next base: position 1,935,893,291 of record OY728152.1, read on the forward strand.
ATCTAGAGGTTAATATGTACTCAAGTATGAAACGTATGAATTCCATTATACAATCAATGAACTGATCACTTGAATCCTCTATTACATTACATTGAAATTATATTATCTATCTTGACATTAAGCTTCCATTAATTTCATCTCATATCAAGTAAACATCTTAATGTTTTTTAGATATCATACGACTAAGTGGTCATGTGATCAAGTTAACTTTCTGATATCCTTTCATGTTATTAGAATATAATGATATTGATAATCCATTAGATCAATAAATAGATAAAATGAAGAACAAAAACCAATTATGTTGTCCCATAAATTTCTCACCAGATATATCGGCTACAGACTCTTGAGAAAACTAAATCCTCAACTCTGGAATTTCTTAACTTTCATTCGTGAGTGTGTGTGTTATATATGTATTTCATGGGAAATTTATAGGCTTTTATTCCCCATTTATACACCTTTATTCATAGTTATTTAGTATCATATATTGGATAAATTCAGTAGAGGGAACTTTCTCATAAATCAGTAATGTATCATGAAATTTACATTTTTGTGATGAATGATTGTTAAAAAATCATCCTTTGGTCATTGGATAAAAAGAGAAAATGTGATTTCTCTATTAATACCAGTTTTATTCAACCCATTTCATATCAATGTTATTTATATTATCAATCCATCTTTTTTGAGAGCATTTTTAATATCAGTCCTACCTGTTGGAAAAATTTAGTGTCATCCAATCTTTTGGGAAAAAGGGATTTCATGTGATCAGGTCGGAATGAGAGTGGTAATTAACATGATCAAGAAGTCATGTAAAATGGAATTAGTTTTATCAATGGATTGTTAGAATTAATAATGTAATCCCATTTCTTTAAAAATATCATATCTTCTATAGAAAAGTGGTCCCATAATTTTCATCTTTATTCACATGAACACTTTAATGGTTGTATGAAATTTATCCCCTGATTGTTCTCCTATTTATCCAATGACAAATAAAGATATCTATAGTAGGTTACCATGGTTATATTGACATGTATGAGGTCCATTATGATATCATACTGACATGTTTGAGGATATTTTTGAGATTAATTTCTCTCATCAGATGGACATCGAAATAACGGGCTAGATCATCAGATAGAATTTGCAAGATCATGCTAAATATCAATGGAGAATCATGTGATTTTAGAACTAATAACATGAACCATGTAACATCATCCTAATAAGATCAATGAAGTTCAAATTTTATAACAATCTCATAATTTTCAGCCCCTAGCATGAACATATCACTGGTTGTTAGGAATTTGTTAGTGGTCATTTTGTGTGATCAGGACGACTTTATTGAAGGGATTTTCACGATCATGATGGATTGCCTGACATGGATTCTTGTTATAGTTATAAAAAGAATGTCTATATTTCAATTACACCACATTATGTTCCTAGGATCATTATGATTGTTGTTTTACTGATGGTCACACAAATCAAGGGATCTTGATCTGTATCCATACTTAATATTCATTCCTTAATGGGAATTAATACATCAGGTTTGGGTGTTTCATAATACCCACATTTTATGGTTCTCATATAGTTGGTGTTAACAATTATACATTTTCCATAACATGTTATGTTGAATATGAATAGAACATATTCAATGAAGTGTTACTTCTATTGGAATACCTTCTATAATCTATGTGTTTTACCAAGTGAAACCAATCACTAATGGTTGTACCCAAATTCCTTTTGGGGAAAATGTGTCAGGCACAATAAGATGAATGTTTTAGATGAAAATAACATGAAACAATGCCAAAAGAACATTTTTCGGCTGACAAGAAGGTTTTATGAAAATTAGAAGGGTTTCATGTTAATAAGTAGTTCCATGTGCGAAAGATATGCATGTCCAAGGTGATCCTAAGAACTGTGGATACACCCGATACTGAAAATATAGAAAAGGAACATGTAAAAAATAATAAATTATTTCTAGAAAAGCGATCAGTTATGTGACCATGATGTTACATGAGAATGAAAAATTCAAATCACATAGATTGTGTGGTCAATCCTCAATGTAAAAGGACTACAAATCCAAAACAATAATATGTGCCACAATGAATTTTTGTGATATCGACAATAGAAATTTAATATTATTGAAAATTCACTCCATAGATTGAGAGAGGATATTTAGATGATGAAGTGAAACTATATCTTGATAAAATATCCTCTTCCATAACATCATGCAACACCGAGATCAATGGTTCCTCATTTGGATATAATTTGTATAAAAGAACTCATATGGGACCCAACATGACATGGAATGTGGTTATAATATCCTCATGAAACTCCTCCTAATGATTATCATGTTATTTCATGAGAAGAATATTGTATAAAACCCAAATCTTAATATAAATATAAATATTGGCGGATCATACTATTCTTAAACCCATGTAATGTTCTTTTTCAAGAGCCCATGGATCGTACAACTTTATTTGTATGTAATACAACAAATATGCATCAAATAAATTTCTTCACCCCAAAAATATGATCCCTATAATTAATATATAGCCATTAACCATCCTTTATATCCTAATAATATTTACTGATATGCCTTTTCTTCATAATAATAGGTACCCTGACCATGGAAAACCTGATTACCACTCCTCCACTAAAATTTCTATGCTATGTCCCACCCAAAGGAGCATGAGTTGTGTACACATAATATTTAATGTTAACATCATTAATAGAAATGTATTTCCAATATTATTAGAGAAACCCTATGATAAATATTCCTCTCTCTTTGACTCATTTCCCCTATGGGTATAAGACCCATCCAAATCTGAGTTACATGATGTAACACTACCTATGTCAATGACTGAGTCATTCCTTGTTAAACTAAATGACTACATCATCTATACATGAATTTAAACTATAACCATACCATCTATGATGAACAAATGATCCACCTTATATGATCATCATAGGATTCCAATCCCTTCCCCATTATTGTATAAAAAACCTTCAATTTGCTGATTCCATGTTTATGTCCCACACCATCCTTCCCACCATGGTACGTAACTCCAATCATGGGAAAATCACATGCATAAGACCCACTCACTTCACCACATCTCCTAGACATTACTTGGGAATCATAAGTTCATAATCCCCCACCATCCACTATAAACACTCAATCAGTGACATGAGAATCCTCATTTCATGATGTCAAAATAAAAACACTAGTCATGTAACATGACCATAAGAAACTACATTGAGCAATGTGGGTTTTCATCTCGGTATATTTGAATGGATATTTTGGATATTGCCCTAATATCTATTCCGACACTATGTATTTGTAAAAAATTTCATCATAGTGATAAAATCCACCACCCAAACCTGTCCCAATTAGATGTTAATCAGGATCTAATCCTATCTCCACAAGATGATAAAGATATAAAAATCCTTTCCCCAAATGATGTTAAACTAGTTCCCATATTTCTCAATAAGATATTAAACACATTCCCAACCTGTGCATGGACAATTTTAAACACATGGCCATCCTATCCCTGCAATATATAAAACATGAAAACAACTTATCCCCACAAAAATCAATCATGTTCCCAACCGATCCCCACAAGGTGTTATACTAGCACTAATGTTATTGTCAAAAGTGTTTAAAATGCTCCCGTCATTTCCATATATGATGTTAATCTTATTCCTATTTTGTCTCAAATAGATGTTAATGAAGAAACCATGATGTCCCCATTTGAGGTTTAACATGTTGCCATATTATCATAGTAAGACATATAAACCGACTGCCACCATTCCTTGCAAGATGTTTAACCAACAACAAAATAGTTTCCACAACATGTTAAACATGTGAGATGATATAAAATCCAAACCCCATTCAATTAACATGCGATGCCTAAGGTAAACTTCATTGAAATACTTATTCCCATAGCGCAGACTACCTCATGGATGAACTGAGATGAATTCGCTTCCTTGAATAATATGTGTTACACATTTGATGACCTCCAAAAGTGGAAGACTTCATAGGTTCTCAAAACAACCAATTCTCATACACAACAAGATGTGCTAAACATGAATACCTCTCTTTATTGATTCATTCATACTTATCAAGACAATGTAAATATAATTAAGCAGTTTTAAATTTTGAAATGGAATTGGGAATGAATTTCAAAAATATCACATAAATCATGGAGGGAGACCCAGAATATGAAAGGATAAACATAGAAAAATCCATGGTAGGTGGAATCGAAAACCCATCATCGTGTTTTAATAAAGTATCTATCATATCTGAATAATGTGATAGAAGATGCCTATCATCAAAAAGAAGTAATGTGGGAAATTATAAGGTAGTGTGTCACTTCCATGTAGAGGTTTTATTCTAGACAAGAAAAAAGAATTAGAAATTGAAATGGTGAACTAGATGTGAAACTCTTACCCTCAAACTTGTGAAAAAATATTATTTCTGGAACCTATGGATATTCATGTCACCAGATCATGATATTCAGCACTAGGACCCACCATGTAAATGGCGAGACCATCATTAAATTAACCTATGACTTGGGGTAGATAATATTGGGAATACTCAGTTTGCGGCATTGTCAACATGGACACCTCCTCCGTATTTGAATGATTGGATTATTTTGGGGCATTAATCATTTCTTTCATTTCACCAATATCTATGTAGGAATCCACTTGACTCAAAGGAATCATGATATTAGAAATTGACTACCCGAAAAATAAATCATAGGGATAGGTGGATATTTAGTGAGGTAATCCCCAATGACTACACATCTACCATGACTACCCACATGAAATTGGATGATAGGATTCCATGCTATATTTCACCCTTTGGTACCATTCATAGGAGGGTGATTGATTCCCTCATGATCCATTATGTATATGAAGTGGTCAGTACCACTAGGGATATTGAATACCACGATCTCGAGGTGTCAATACCTTGCCGACACCATAGCCGAAATGGGTCATGTAGGAAAAAACTCCCATTTTCCAATGGAGAACTACTCCCAGAGTCACAACAGGGAGCCCTTTGATTTCTCACTTCCCTAAACCATGTATTTAGGTGATTTTTGAGCTATGCCTACAGTTAACACTACATAGGAGCCAACATGACTCAATAGTTCTATCAATGAACCATCCTATATTCCTAAGAGTGTGTCGACTTAGTCCTTGACCTATCATAGTTAATGTAGAACACCGATCATAAATTCAAGGGGAAGACCCAGATCATTTCCTTATAAGGGGAATCCTATACGATGGCCGTGTCCCCTTCCACTACAATTGTATCGAACCAAATCACTACAATAGGTGAATATGGATTGGTTATTTCCCTATTTTTATTAAGAATAAAATCACCTCTTAGTAAGTCCAAGTTGACTCTCTTTGTCACTAGCACCACAACAATTGTTACAAGTCATTCGGTGATGAGGAAAATAAATGTGGAGGTCCACCACACATTTCCATAAAGAAAGTGCAGAGGATCCCATTGTCCTACTACCATCCTGAGTGGAGTTACTCCACACATCACTACAAACTAGTTCATAGTTCATCCAAATGCCAAAAACATACCCTTATCTTGAGAAAAATTTCAAGGAAGACAGAAGAATAGTCACAATGGGGGTAATGCCCACAATGCAGGATGCATCACACTTGGAGAAAACCTGAGAGACTATAAAAAATACTTTCATATTTATGTTTTTCTCTTTCAGAGGTGGAACATTAAGAAGTGTCATTTAATTATAGACCTCTTATATTTCAAAATGAATATTTACTAATTGAGGTAACCATCACCCTAGTTAACAATGGATTGGGGTTGAAGCATGATGATTGAGTCCTATAATCTGGAATGATTGCATCCACTAGATCCCCAAACCCCTCTACAAGTACCTATAAGTAGAGGATTTCTGGCCTATTTATAGTGATATATAGTGAAACCCCATTCATATACCCATGATTACCTTCTCACTACATCCACACAATAATTTAGAGAGATGATAGTATCAAAGATGATGAAATTAGGTAACGGTGAGAACTCTATTGAGCCCTAAATGGATAATGTAACCCGTATAGATGAGGTTGTGGTGAAAACCCAATCCCACATGGACATGATCATAAATCTATCACTTCCTTCGATATGAATCCTAGTGTGTAGAACATATTTTACCCTATCAGTTCCCTCTCTCATCGTAGTGCATCATCAAAAAATCCTGTTTCAGTGCATCCATACTTATCTCCTCCCAACCATATTGTCTCTTTGGATGACCAAGGGTAGGACCATTCCCTTATGAAAGAGGAATTATGGAAGGTTATAGTCTCCACCAGCTATATGTGGTTTTTTGGACAACTGAAACTCCTTAATTTTTTTATATCGGAGTCCCTCACAATGAACTAAGCATCGTGTTTATTACATATCATTTGGGAAATGTTTTACTACCATGGTGACAAGAAAATGACATACCCAAAGAGCCCTAAGCACTTGAATATCATTAACCACCATTGTAGTATGGGTGATATTATTTGGATCCCGATAGATCCACACCCTAAGTCATATGGAAAAATAAAATTCTCTATATAGAAATTTCATTATGATCCATACTGTTGTAAACTGATTCATGGGAGATACCTCTCCACAAGTACATATCAGATGATGGGGGAAGTATTTCACCTTCTATTTTATCCCAATTAGGTATTAGTAATGATAACTTCAATATGACAGTCTAGCAAAAATAAAGGTTCCTTTTTTACTACCTCAATATTGATTTTGATTACCACTGAACAAACATAGGATCATAAAAACAGGGCCAATAAAATAGTGAATGTGTGAAAAAACCCAAATCAAGGGGAGATACAATAACTAGGAGACCCTCTAAAAGGCGTTCACACATATTAGTGGAGACACGTATGGGACTTAAAGGCCTCTTGAAGGAGATGTAATTTCCTAAAGTTAAGTACATGTAAAAATTCGTGGAACTTGAGAAACCCTCCATCCCATCCTAATTAACATCAAAAGAGATGTTGGAACCCCTAGTATCCACCTTTCTCAAACATCTAGATGAATACAAAAGGATCAAATATGATCTTATTTTCATGTCGTGGATAAACCCTAAAAATTCAATAATGGACACCATTTCTACTACAGTGGGGAAACCATTCCACCATTTCCAGGCACTCGAATTGAACATGGTGGCCCCGTGGACCCATTCCGTGTAGAAGCTAAGGGATATAGAAATAAAATAAATATATGAGTATACTACACTACCTAAGTGGAATAAGTTGTGTGATTTTCCACCTATGGATCACGGTTGTGTTACTCCTCAATCTAGAATTTTTTTTAAATTAATTTTTTTCCATGAAACCTTACCTTGATGATCTTGTAGTCAATAACATCACCAACTCAGGGCTCTGAAAACATTATAGGACTTAGTTCTTTCAGAAGTAATGTCGTACCCAACATGAATGAACGATGTATAAGTTCCCAACTAGTTATAAATTACATCTTTTCCATATAGAATGTTATGCGTGAATCTCTATAGTATTTGGACTACTTTACTTGAAGGTGTGGGCCAATGTTGGGGATGCTAGAACAGTAGGAAGCCCCTCAAAACCGATATTTCATCCAGAATTGAGAATGACCTATTTTTTTGGTTTAGAAATCTAGGTACATGGTCAATTAGAAGATGAAATAATCATCATTGGGTGTTCCTATATAGTTCAGTACCACCACGCTTAACGTGGGAATCTCTAACTTCTTCAAATTGAAAAAGAAGATAAATGAATGAGTGACCAACATTATTTCATGATAGAAGGTAATCACACAATAACTCCACATGCCACTATCCCAATAAAATAACATTAAGAATGATACAGTCCCTATCATTTTCTCCCTGAAATATCATGGTGGATTCTATAAAGTCTCTAAAAGGCTAAATGTTTTCAACAATACATTCAACGGACTAGACAATAATCATCCCTATTATCCCTTTTAGCTCATACAAGATAGACCATATAACTACAGACAACTGCCTATGTTTGTATAGGGTTTCCTCATTTACTAATCCTTCTAGACCCTATTCTAAATGAGACTTGCTGAGTGAAACACTACAAGGAACAAACTCTCCCATCAGATCCTTTGGAAGGACTACTAGCTCAATAAGAGAATGTTGATCCATCCACTATCAAGTAGAGGATCCTATGGTGACTTTCTCAAACAGAATAAATAGAAAATATTTATTTATGGATTAATAGTTATTGGTGTATTTCATATTCACCTAATATAAAGGAACTCAAATGTTTCAAGAGTGAAGGAGGCCCCATGAGTCCCAACTCAATGCCTATATCGGTGTCACTAGTCATATCACTTGATCCTCCGACACACCATAATTGATTTTTTTATATTTTATTATTGACTCAAAAATGATGTCAAACTTGTATATTTATGTTGGGTGATTTCATAACATAAGTGAAACATGTATGTCCAGTCCTCAACAATTACATTGGGGAATCCTATTTGTGAAAAAAGGTTCCCAATACCATCATGAAAAAGTAGAATGATTAGTTATCACACATTGTTTTTTCCCATTCTTGTGGAATTATTCATTCTCAAATGATATATTTAAAACATTATTTGGTTTCTCAAACTATTATAATGAATGCCTCCACAAATGAATTGTATCCATAAATTTATCAAAAGAACAGACGCCAATAACACAATGTATTTTAGAGTCTCCTGCTTGTGCCAGGGCCACATCGCACCATTTGTGAGTTCAGGCCTCCAGAACTATGATGTTATTCTAGTGTAGCCCACAAATGGGACACTTCAACTAATGATGAACAAGAATCCAGATCAATGAATTTCATCCAATTGGTGGCCCACTCTGTAATGGTCAATAGTGAGGAATTCCTTGCAAACCCTCCAAGTGCCTCCACCCAACATAGTCAAAGGAGATGAAGTAGACACGTGATCTATAATAATGATCATGTCAGAACTCCAAACTAGTGTATTAATAAAAACGATACTTGGAATAAGGATTTCCAAATTACTTTTTTAGCATTTCCCCCCATATCCTCCCTATCAACCACACCTTTGCATCAAATTATATTAGTTGAATATGTGACTTAATCAGGACAACTCCATGATCATCCACATTCATCCAAGGCCTAACCACTATTGACCAGTACTCACCCATCATATTTTTGGTGTATTTTACCAAATATAGATTTTTTCAATTACTATCTTGTCCCCAAAAATTGCAGCTGCTCTACCAAGGACATTTGTTGGGCTCTCTATCAAAAAAAATCCTCCATAATAAAAAATAGTTCATGAAATAAATGTATAATGTTTTAATGAATATCATCATTATACCTGCACGGATTTAAATCATCACAGATATACTATTTTAAAAAGAAATGTGTTAGTCCCAAGATGATTTTTTTGAAAATACCACTCTAGTCAAAAGCTAAGGTAGCTTCTTATAAAGCCTATTATTCATAGGATACTGAGAAAGTGGAATGTTGAGCCATTATCTTGATTTATAGAGAAGAAAAAGGTACAACCATTCAAGGGAACATCATACCACTATATATCATAGATAAGTTCATTTGAATGGAAATATTCTATTGGCTGGTGGATACTTTCTTTAGGATCAACCTTATCTAATTGTGGATTCTGAATTAGTTGGGATTGATAGAAGAAAACATAACTCCCTCCAACCCGATGATTCAAGGATATGATATGAGTGAGAAAAAATTAGGTAGAATGATTCATCTAAAGAAACTATTTTGTGGTGTGATTCCAAACAACATATTTATGGTAGTGTCATATAATACTACCTATAACATTCATCTAGTAATACCATAGATTTATTTTCATGTTGCATACCTCTATTCTTATGACCGGTGCCTCAAATACTCCATTGATGTTCGAGTACAAGCATTATAAGGTGATTTGACCAACATTAACTCTTTTGTGGACTATTACCTACATGTTTTTTGCTATAAAGGGGAAGAAAAACAAGTTAAAATTGATGGGATTGAGTTCCTCAAAACTCCTAATGATATGGCCACTAGTGTAGTTGAACCATGGTTAGACTTGAAGAACATCTTCATTCCACATATTCATTGGTAAGAACCCATTATTAAAAACTTGTGGATTGCTTCATAATCTCATTGAAAAAGTAGTGATAATAGGTTTCCTCAATATCCAAAACTATGCAAGCATGGCGGATACCTGAAGCCCCTAATCATATGAGGTATTGTGAAGTTCTCCCCATATCCACTAATATATTGTATTGTTCTTGCTTCACAAATTATGGATACCGTGATAAAGTGTGTCCCATCTTCATTTCATCAATATAAAGAGTGTACCTCAATGTAAGAATCTATATGAAATTGAATTAACAACTTCATTTTTTGAAATCTCTTCAGAATTGTAACACCTTATTGAGAATTGACTTGACTTTAAAAAAGACACCCATAATCCCCATGGGTTGAATGGCTTGGAAGGGCCTCATCATCCCAATGATCCCTATATGTCTAAAAAATTAAAAATATTTGTAAAACACCCGTATATCATTTGAAGTGGGTGTCTCCACCATTTATGATGAGCTATACCAAGAGAAACTATTTACTCAGAATGATTTGAGGATGACACTTTTCATTGTGGATATTTTCTTAGAGGAGAAGCAGAATAATTTGGCCTTCGTGAAACAGAAACACAAGGTATTCTCATAGAGAAATGATATGTTGTTGGGGATAGAACCCCAGGTTTCCATTCATTATCATGGCCTTATAGTGAGTTTTCTGGGGTTCAAACAACCTTCAATAAATATGAATCCCTCTCATTGTGCTGTGGTTGAGAAAAAATATGGAAATATTGTCAAAGAAAATATTAACGGGAAATCTAGTATCCCAGGTTTCTAGACAACATTTTCTTGGTTAGGAAGAAGAATGGGATTTTCAGATTATATATCATCTTTCAGGATATCAACCACTATTTTTTGAAGGGTGATTTTACACTTCTTTAGATATAGCTATTAATTTATTCTGCATTATATTTTCATGCTATCTCTATCATGGATCGATATTGTAGCCACACTCAGATATAGATGGACCCTAATGACTTGGATTCCACCACTTTTCGGGTTCTATGAAGAACATTATGTTATAAAGTGATGACATTTTTAAGGAATAATTATAGAGCCACATACCAGTGCGGAATGCACCACATATTTAGTCAAATTCTCTTGAAATAGGTGGAATGATATATGGATGATATAGTTTTGAATTACCGCCAAAATAAGGACCATCTCAATGATATTTTTTATTTGTTTTTCATGTTCTACTTCTCATGGTTGAAGATGTACCCCTTGAAGTGCACAATTATGGTTACCTATGGGAAATTTCATAGCTTCATTATTTGATAGAGAAGAATTGTGATTGAAAAATATATGATCAAGGTGATAAGAAAAATTAATCCACCAAGAAACCTCTAGAGGTTATGGGGACTCTAAGCCCACATAGACTATATATGATAATTTATTGAAAATATGGTTAGCTGGTGTAATACCTTCTTGAGGATCATGAATAATGGAACATTTACCTGTGGAATGAGGAGTACTAGACCACATTTGAGGATATCATGAAGTACCTTCTACAATCTCCAATTTTGATGCCAACCATTTTGGGAAATACTTTGGTCCTCTATGTGACCACCCATGAATAGTACCTTAGTTCCATTATAGACAAGGAAAACATGAGGGCAGGGAAAAAACCTATACTATCTATAATGAAAGATCCTTTACATTGAGACCAGATACTTCCCCATTGAGCAGAGTTTTCTCATACTAGTTTTCATTGTGCCAAATGTTGTGAAATTGTTTGTAGCAACATGAGATACAAATGGAATCTAAACCAGAACCTTTGATATATATATATGAAATCATCCCATGATAATGGGATGTATATCACACATGGCAGTGGTCCTATAATAGCTAGATATCAATGATGTCCTAACGAAGGAAATAAAAGTCTAGTAATTTTCCAAGCTCCTAGCGGCACATCTAGCACCTAATGAACTGGCATTGGATGTTGATTTCTTATATTAATTTTTTTATCTCCGTGGTAATGTTTGTACCATGATAGAAGATTTCTTTCGATGGTGACCCCATAGCTCAACCAACAAGAGGATTAATTACCCTATGATCAATATGATAACTATATTTATTGTCTTCATTGCCCAGCATAATGCAGCATTTTATACTCATTTATATCAACAGAATGACACACCAACAATTAAGGATAGTATTAGTACCTCTTTAATAGCCACAAGATGGCCTTTCATATTTATTTCCCTAGTTAACATGTTAATAGGCAATCCTAGTTGGATATCAAGTATATCAACAGTGACTATATTGACCGAAATCAATATTATGTTCGCTTGGTGGAGAAAACCCATCAGTGGATTACCCATTTTACTTCCCATATTATGGTCACTAATGTTATTTGGTCTCATAATGGACAATCCAATGCCCTGTAGTGTTTAGTTTTATCCCTCGTAGAACCTGAACAGGAAGACCTAGTCGTTTATTTGGAAGATCAAAGGAATGTATCCTATTCCACATTAGATGAAGTGAAACAATAGGTTAGTCAATTGTACATCAATAAATCTATTCTAGGGCCCTATGACCCCCCACTTGCCTCTAAATTCTTGGTTGTGTGACTCAATTCTTTGTGTATCTCTATCAGGGAATTATCCCACTATACTGAGTTTAGCATGAGTGTAACCATTAGAGAACAACCTACTTTACCATCTAGGGTAGCCCTATCCATGATAAAACACTATATAGGGATAGTTTTGGGGGAATTTTTATTCATTGAATCCAATGGATGAAATTTATATGTTCATGATAGAGGTCCCTCTAACATCATGTGGTGACCACAAAGTGGGGTGGAATCTCTCCCAACAAATTCTAAAATAGTGCTACTTCTTTCCCACCATGGTTCTCAACTGCATTGAGTTGTGTATGAGGTGCCATTAATATTAGGTCCATTACATCTATTTAAATCTATTTTCAGAGACTCTAAACACCAAAAGTATTCATATCCAATTTATGATTGGGGACTCAATGTTTTATGGACATACACACTAGTGATGACATGATGATGAAGGTTCATTTTGTCCATAATAGTCATTTTTACCATGTTGGTTTATGAAATTACCTTCAAATAATGAAAAAACTAGTCCTTGAACATGTTTATGATCTCACACATAATACATTAATTTATATTCCCCCATGCTATTCTCACAGAAAATTCCCCAAAAGTTTTGGATTTCGAGCTGATGAAATTTTACCCCAATTAAAAAATCTAGTCTAACCATATAAATATCTACCACGGTTATGAAAATGGATTCTTTGAGGAATTAAACAATATCATATCAAAACTTTTATAGAATATAGAATTCCATATTAAATTTTTTTGTCCTAACAAGCTCCCCAACACCACTTGGACCAATCAGAAGATAACTCAAAATTCAACCCTGGTGACTCCACACTCCACGGTGTATGTTACATAGTCAGTCTCACCCATTGAGGTATAGTTTCTATTTCATAGAATATACTTTTAGTACTAGTAAAGGATACATAAAATGGAATAGATCATTCTAAAATTGTTCAAACCCCTCAATTAAAACTATAATTAGGCTCTTCAAAACTTAAAGAGGCATAAAAATAGGATAGCAAGTGTGTTCAATAAGAAGGTTCCCCTTTACTCATTCCTGTATGACATAGTGCTAAATATAAAAATTCCAAGTATACATAGTAAAAATATTCCAATGTTAGATCCAAAGTGAGAAAGAATCTAAAATAACTTTAAGGCCTATTATAATTAAGCATACTCTTTAACCGCTCAAGAGAGAGAGAGAGAGATATGTATATAGTTTATCACACCACGCACCAATTCCTTGTTTCCCATGAAACACTTCATTTAAGGAGTTTTGTGGTCTTGGAATTATGACATTTGTATTATTTAACTAGTCAAAGCTATATGACTATAAACAATAGAATCTAGGGTCTATGATTAATGACCATAAACTTATAGTATCCCCTTCATCTATGAATTATGTAATTAAACTATTTTCATCACAATATGTCTGAGCTATATGAATTTAAACCAATAGAAACCGTAGATCCAGATGTATGAATGTGAACTGCAAATCCCAATATCTCTAGTGAACACTGTTAAACTATGGTACGAACCCATATATTGAACACTTTATTCTTTTCATTCTAAGTGTGATATGATAATAAAAATAAAATCATCATAACATGATGTTATACTATATCCATACTTCATGTCATAAACATAAGACTCCTTCATCAGAGAGGATTTACAACATTACCGTCACCTATATCCTATAGTTATGCATTATAAAACTATATGTGGCTTGATATTCATTATTTTGGTATATACAGTGATTTCTAGACGTCATGACTCTAGTCTTGGACACAAATTCAACAATATTTGGCCCTCTTTACCAACATACTATTTTTGAATTATCACCATAAAATATGTGCTGATTTATTTCAAGGTATTTATGTGGTTTGTGGGCCCACATTACTTCTATTTACATCGGGTTCTACATCTTATTTTTGATGAAAACATGTAAAAAACAACCCTTATTCCAAGAATCAAGATTTTAATCTATTTTTTGAATTCCAATTTTCAAGGACATATGAACATAAACTATGTGAAGCCGAAAGTCTGTTTGATTCATGAGTATTTGATACTCCTCACCTCCTTTCACATTGGGTTTTACTCTTTTCCACCACCAGAACATCCTAGAAGTCCCTTCCCATCTGGTTTTTTCTATACGACCATTAATTAAGAGTCTTGAAATAAGAATTATGACTTTAAGATTTGGGAATCTATCTTCCTTTAAAACTCATTTGCATGGTTGTCTTCATCACCAGATTTTATGAAATCCTATTCCCCAACCATGATCTCAAACAACGTGTTTCTTGAATCCCATTTCCATTTTATATATAGTGATACCTATGCCTTTCGTCTCTACGTATATTCACCAATTAAAAAAATGAATCCATTATCCAGAGTTTTATCATCCCAAAATTCATTTCGGGGACTCTATATTATGTATAACAACCAATCATGTTTCTTTTCTGATTAGTGGTTTGATATGACCCCCCTGACCTGAATTGTGGAAGACAAAATTGGTCAAATCAATACACATTCCATTCCATCATCTTCATCACATGATGTTAAACTATAGCATTACATTTTATAATCTTGGTATGCATCATATCATGATACGAGATGATATAGTATCCTTACTGAAGAGGGAATCACACTACCATCATCACTCTCCTACCAGGAATACTTTTAGTGAAAAAAAATTCTTAAATTTTATTATCATGTGATATAAAGTGATACTAGAAATTAATATCCTACATCTGTCCCCCTCTATTGAATCATTACTAGGGGTTTCCTTCCCTTGAAACATGATGTTTACTAAGGGTACAATTTTTCAGGTTTTATGTGGTAGAGGGAACCTTTGTCACTCCTTTCACATTGGGTTACCACTATTTCCTTCTACAGAAGCCTCATTAGTAAAATCATTCCACCCCATTTCTATTCTATATGAACATAAGATAGAAGCTACCCATTAGGTCCAAGATCTATGATCATAAAACAAAATCTACCACATAGGTCAATGTTATGTGAACATAAAATAGAGATTACTCTTATAGTGTGAGATCATAAACTAATATTAACTATAATATGAGTTATATGTCTTTAAACTCAAAATTAAAACATATTTAGCACATGAAAATATTCTTTAGCCTTACCCCATAAAAAAACTAGGATGCCTCATATGATAAATATGATCTGTGGTAGAAAAACATCTATATCACATGATGATAATATGTATCCTAAGAAAATATAATATTAGGATTCCTCACATGAGATGTATTGGATGAATAAAAAACATTACCTCATATGAAACTTGGATTCCCCATATGATAAGTATTGAATGACAAAAAACCAACATCCATTGCAAAATATTGTAAACTATAGCCTTAGCTAATATAAAAATAGGATGCCTCATATGATAAATATGGGATGACAAAAAATATTCCTCAGAACATGATGTAAAACTATCCTCCCACCATAAATAAAATCTTGATGAATCATAATATGATATGATTCAATATCCTCACTTGAGAAGAAATATCCGCATTGATGCCAGTCTCCTACCATTCCACATTTCCAAACTACATGTGGATTTTTTCCTTTTCTCATGGGATATGTAGGGATTTTATGATATCTAATCCCTGGACTAGCCATGTTTTAGAATCATGTTGGGGTATTTCCCATATGGACTCGACTTGATTATATCCTACCATCACATTCTTCTAGGATATTTTAGTGGATGGATAGACAAATTCCATTGTACCTATCATTACCTCAAGGACATTCCCCCACATACAATTCAATACATCCTGCTTTCCCTTATTTGGATTACCATTACCCTCCTAATCAAAATAGTATCCCTAATGATAGTAGTTCCTTTCCACCATTTCTAACTAACCATCCTGGTCTCACTCTTCAAAGACACCTTGTTTACAAATAGTTTTTCCTATGTTTAAAATTTCCCAACATACGATTCAACATTTTTTACCCCATCCTTCGAAGATAATTATGTAGAAAATGGGTTTTGAAAACATCCTTAATTTAGTCCCAACCATCGATTATTCCTCCAATAAAATCAATGTCTTAAAAGTTATGATTTCCCTCATAATATTTGTAAGTCACATTTAACCATAGTTGTTTTCATCCGAGAAACCAATGTGGAACTACATAACTCTCCTTGATTCTTTCATCGAAAATAGTTCACCCAAGATTACAATTTTATAGAACTTTTTTCCTCATAAAAGGTTGATATTCTTTATTTCTTAATGGTTTAACCCCTATGGCCTTAAAAAAGATCTTGGGTCCAAACCTCACGACCATAAACTTTGTTCAAGTTGTCACAAGTATATTTATTTCTATATTAGGTTACCTCATAGGCCCTAAAGTTCATGAAGGGTAATAATTCATTGAAATCACGAATGTTCCTTATTGGTTTAACCCTTGGGTTCAATAATTTTGAACATAAATTTTTTAATGTTGTTTTGATCTCTATGAACATAAACTATGAGATGTAGTTTAAGAAATATGACTTTAAACTATTGTCAAATCACCATAGGAATGTTTTATATGGAATTGGACCTCCATGGTCTTCAATTAATATCGTTTTTCCACTCTAACATGTTAAAAATTCCCATTTGGGATGTTGACATAATGTTCTAAATTCTATGACCATAAACTAATATCCCATATCCCTGATTTTCAACCTAAATGATTGTGTAAAATTTCACTGAGATATTATATGAGGATTTTATTCCTTGTCTCCTCATTCACATTGGGTTAAGACACCCATGTCCATATGATACACAGAATTCTTTTTTCCAAACATCGGGACCTTAAATTGTGTGTGACTCACCACTGATTTTTTTTTTCATGGTGCATGGCGTCTAAGGTACACTATTTGTTTGTGGATATGGATCCTTTGACATCATGAGAACCTTTTTTTGAGAAGGATCACTTTGGCCTAAGAATAATGAAAATAAATATATTTTCAACTATTTTTTCTAAGAAATATTACCATAAACCAAGACTACTGTTATTAGAATTATGAGCCTAAAATATTTACAACATCTTGGCTGGACTATTATGAACTAAAACTACAAATTTAAAGAGGCACAAAGATCTATCTAATTGAAAAACCATTAGGTAAACATAATAAATAGTCATGCTTCCAACAATTTGGTCTCACACATGACATGTGAAACAATAAGGGGATCAAATGAAAGAGGTACAATGCTTTGAGGGATCCACTACAGACCCCATAAAAACATACCTTGTCTCACACCCTTTAGTTTAGGCAAAAATTAGATCCAAATCCCAATATCCATTTATCTCATGACACCCTCTAGGGATTACACCATTATGTAACCCTCATATGCCCTTCCACCTTGGTCAGGTGGGTGTTATTCATGTTAGGTCACACATCATAACCCTAAGATGTAAAAATGTATGACTCAATGTCCCAATATATTGATGTTAAAGTGTGTGATATTTAATCGCAACTATTTAATGAAAAACATTGTGTAAATCATCCTCACTGTATGAAATTAAATTTCATGATCATCATCCTCACAATATGATATGAAATTTCATGTCCATCATTGACATTTCATGACATTTAAGACAATGGTATCTTAGGTCATATCCTAAGAATCCACTTTTCACCTTCATTAATGGTCACATACCCCATCATTCATGTTATTTGTCCTTTGATTGGCATCTGAGATGATTACCCCCTTTGAAGATGAGTCTAAACTTTTTTCAGACTGATACGCCTACCCAATGTGCTCAAATCCATGATAGCATAGTTAGTCAAGTGTTAAACTACATTTAATAATCACATCACTTCATCTTCATGCTTCATGTGTTCCATTATTTTGATCCTCATCCTCTTAGACATCTAAATGGTCCCATGTGATCATATGGTTCCGTGCTAAAATGGATTACTAACTATCCTGTGCACAAAACCCTATAGACCTATGATGAAATTTTTTAGATAGGTCTTCTGGTTAAAACATGGTTATCAGTCGATCCTAATTTGTTTTCTTCATCTTCAGAAAACATTAATGGATTCATTGTTTTGAACATAGTCATTTGTAATCCCACATCATCATTCCACCATTGTGTTCTAGATATTGTTCATCTCAATTCAAACTCTTCATTCCCCCTTTTTTGGGTAGAATTCACCTCCTTTGGTGTTACCACGTTCATGAAATAGAACACATTGGAATATAGAGTATTGTATTAAGAGATCCCCATTCTACATCCCTAACACATCTCAGCAAATATGCTCCCATTGGTCAATAATGAATTCCCAAGCCCTAGGGTTCATCCATTTCATGGCACTGTCATATAAATGAGAAATCACATGATCATCCCTTGATTCCCACACTAATCATGATTCTTGTGGGCATAGGGATGGATAAATTTTTTTTGTGCTTAATGGGATTGACATGAGGTGGGGAATTGCATAAAAATAAATATATACATGCATATGTGATATTTATTAAAAATAAAACACAATAGTTTTTTAGGGTTAACCACATAATATATCATCAATTTCCCCAAATATAAAATGATCTCTATGGATCGTCAATTTCAATCAAATGCTCCAGCACATCCATAATATAGAGTTTGGAATCTAGAACCTAATATAGAATAATTATAGCTCCCTATTTATCTTCAACCATGGGGAGAATTTCATCATCACTGACTTTCTTTAAGCCTATATCGACTAGACATCAAGAAATCTTGGATATCTCCTACCCATATTAGTATCATCCACTACTATCTAATCCCTTAAATGTTTCTCGAACTCTTCTTGGGAATTAATAATGGTAATGTGTTCAAGAAATTTATACTATAGTCATTGATGATCCAAATTGGTTGCATGGTGATTTTTGGTTCCATTTGATTTCTCATGGTCCTAGGTGAGGTCAAATTCTTGACTTCAAAAATGTACCCTATCAGTAAGGTAGTCCTGAAGTAGTCCATGGAGAGAATGAGTTTCAAAACTCAGGATCCCATGTTTTATAGTTACTGTGCAAGTCATTCCATCTTACCCACCAGATATTTCTCCTTTTTATGAGTAATAAAGCTTCATATCGTCATACACTCCCTTCAGTAGATGATGTGATTATACTAATAAATTTCAGACATGGAATATTGTAATTCCTCAAGAGGCACATGTTAGTACTCTATAAATGTTATGATAGTAGAAGTAGTAGTGACCCATTTTGAGATTCTCTTATATGGGTCATGATCCTTGTAGTAATGGATGTTTTTTTCGTCTAAAGCTTCAGTGCTAAACCCATCACCATCAACCATGAAATCCTACCCTCAAGTGTTGTCACCTATATTAGAGATATGAGACCCTCCAAGGATTGGTGTGGGTTCATCTTGAATAATCATCCCCCAAAGAGTTGGAACAACCATTAGGATAGGTGGAACAGGTCCCTGACCATAGATATTTATTGGGAAGTAAACCTCTCAAGAACTGCGCTAAAACAAAAGCATTCTAGTTAGTTTTACCATTGATGACAGATCAGGTAAACAAGGTTAATGTATGGGTGAGTGACATAATTATAGAGAGTGTTTGAGTAAAATATGGTACATGAGTTATAACATGACATTCCACTATCAGATACCACACTACACAGGTTGGTACTTCATCATCTGACCTGAGGCACATCAATACTAATTGGGTGGAATCTACATATAAAAAACAAGTTAATGAAATGAACTCAACAGACCTATAAAAGATTTTAATGATCGTGGAAATTTGAGATTCAATCGTACCTTATGTAAGAGGGATCATAATGATGATTCTTCTTAAACTGTCTTACTCACCAAAGGTAGACACTATCATTGGAAATCTTGGGCATAACCCCCTAGACGAATGGGAGGAATGATTACTCAATGAAAACCACTCTGAACACCTCATCAAAACCAATAGTCATGGATACCACATGCACAAATTTTTTGGTTTGCAGACCATTACCTTTTGGAGCACCCTCTTCCCTATCAATAAGGACCCTTTGGTCACTCTAGGTTGTCTCTTGTATATGGGAAATCATGATTATTACCTTTAAATAGAACAGAAGTTCTAGAATAGACATTTTAAGTATACAAACTTAGCTTACCTCACCAAATAGAAGCCCATTTGGGTCATCACCCTCATGGGTGACCTCACTAATCTCACGGGGAGTCACCTGAAAATTGGTTGATCACAGAAATTTTTATTTGATTGTTCCATTTATATAAACACCTAGGGATAACTCCTTACATAGTGATTCAGTTATAATATTTTGAATCATAAGGATCACGATTGACGACCACACACACCTATCCGGAGGGATGATCATCTCCCCCATGTTTCAATGTAATGTAATGTATGTCTTATTGGAATGAAAACATATAATAGAAGATCACCCTTGAAATTATCCTAGTGATTATAACCTCTATATTCATTATTCCATCCCGAGTCATCTTATTCTATAGCTTCTCTGCTATGAGGGTCACCCACAGATTCCAAAGGCTTCCCAGATCATGGGGATGAATGTTTTTGTTATTAGATTTGGAATATACCACTACTTCTTTTTTGAGGTCCTCCCTAATTTTTCTAGACCCTCACAAAGATTTCTCTTCCTAATCCCATGGTCTCTTATGAGGGGTACATTCCCCTCCAAGAAGAAGGGGTGAAATTGAGTAGTGAAATTACCACACTATAGCCTTATCTAGAGCCCTCGATGCTTGAGGATCCCCTAGGAGAGAACCCCACATGCCACCTTGTATCTAATGGTCTTATAATGACGTAATAATTACCCTTGCATACTGATTTAGGATAACTTCTAGATACGCTTCTCATATATTTCTTGCATATGTTTGAGAGAGCATGATATTTACATTGGTAGGAGGTACTATGATGACTTCCACTATGATTTTTCTAATGAACATACCCCAAAACTGATAAATGATAAAATCATTCCTTTCCCCTTGGATCCCCATGTAAACTCACGTCAAAGGCCATTGTATGCATCAAAATTTCCATGTGAACATATATTGATTATATAGCTCCAAGTAAGTATTTTCATCTATCCTCATGACTAGTACTCCACCTCATGAGTTATGTCTGTATTCTCACTACTCTAGAATCACCTACAAATTTTCCATCATCTCGATGAAATGAGTTATGAACAGATAGAAGTTGAAGTTCACATCATTTTTGATATAGGATGTGACCCAGCTTATTTGGGATCCACCGAAAAAATTCCATAGATGTTGAGAAGTGATGTCCATAGGTCAACATTCAAGGGTTTTAGGGAATTTGGAAAATCATAGCATCCAAAATAATCTTCAATTCACCTATTCATAAACATAATATTCCAAATATTCTCATGAGCATGGTCCCTCTGGTCACGTGGTCCAACTGTCATTAGATCAAGGTGAGCACCTTTATTCGCACATTTAACTAATTATAGGATTCCATGATTGGTGACATTAAAAGCATCCCCAAACATAGGTCCATGTGTGTATCTCCCACAAGAATTATCCATACTATATAAAAAGTTATAAATAATTGTAGTTAAGTGGTCCCTAGGATACCATACCTCCTTCATGTTTTTGTTCCACTACTAATAGAACCATTCCACTATGATCAGCCAGTGTGATATGGGTTTCCTCTTATTATGAAATGCTAGACAATACTTTGGACACCCAAACATATTTATAGTTGGAGTCCTCTGAGAAATACTCAACTCATTTCTGAATGGAATTTCCCAATGGAATGGGTAATTATTCTTTTTTAATTCCCTTAATGAATCCAATAAGGCATGTGTTGTGGTGGTGGTATGCTTTTGGTCTCCCAATGAATTCAACATTGGGAGGAGTTCATCATACTAAAACACCATTGGTGGTATTTCACTGTTGTACTAGAGGTGCCACAATATGATCCTAAAATCACCATGATATAGGTGGAAGGTGTTGGTTCATGAGAACCAGTACCTGTGGAGCTCTATGAGCAGCTCTTATTGACAATACATGTGAAACTAGTACATCTACACATCCTCATATACCCAAATTTAGAATATATTATCCATTTATTCATTACAAGTGAAGCGTACTAGAACACCCAGGACCACTCATCAATTAATTTTCCCCTTGCCTATATGTAATAATCCTTTCACTATCCAAATATGTCATTATTGATATTGGTCTAAAAATGCTGGTATCAAGGGATGATAATTAATAATCCTCAGGAAGCACCCCAGTGGTAGTCCTTTTCCTTCCACTTAGTGTGTAGACTGTAGTTTCTTCATGCACACTAGAAGGATGATCCCAGGTAGTGATGTTCTAGTGGCTAAGATCATCATGACTGGAAACCCAGAAATACTACATATTACCTTTGATGTCATGGATAACGACATCATCCATCATCCGGATTATAAGGACCCGACCATAAACATTTCATAATCTAGAATTAAATGAATAATTCACATTGGGGATCTTTTCTGGTTTAGAGTTTTAGAGAATTAGGACATAACTATTACATAATAACTTTAATATTACAAGTAGACACCACTACTCAGTATCCATTTTTTCATAAAATAGAAACTCTTAAAAAGACACATGTCTAGTTCCATGTTTTAGACTGCATGATTTTTCCTTGTTCTCATCCTTGAACCTATTCATCTTTATGTCCTATAGAAAACATTTCAAAAACTTGGGATGAGCATAAAAACCTCTGTAAGGGTTATATAATATGTTAATGTAAAGTATATAGACCATATAAGAGTGAATTGGTGCATAACAACAATGAAGACTCAATGGAAATGTAAATTGAGATGAAATCCCTTATAAAGATGGTATCCTTAAATTAAGGATAAATCAATCACATAATTATGTGTGAAAAATATAATTACACTCAATATAAGTGGATATTAATTGTAAAAAAATTAGTGGTCATTCACACATATTCATTGGATGACATATTCAATAAGTACAAGTTGAACCCAAAGAATTGAAATTGGATTAGTAAGTTCCCTTGTAAAAACTTGACAGCCTAACGACGTCACTTTAAAATTCAGAAAATGAGTTGATAAGACAAAAAGGGTATCCCATCACTTTTACATAATGTTTACATCAATGGGTATATAAAATAATATATCCCAACATAATAATATGTAAATTAAAAGACATAATAAAAAGAAGTATTTTATATAGAGGAGGGTGAAATGTTCCTTTACTGATTTGGTAACATAACAAACATATTCCAAATGAATAAGGATCATACAATGATGATTTAAAAACTCATAAATGAAATTGTACTACATGAAGAGTAAAATCATGGGCAGTACATACACCACACAAAAATAAATAGTGGCAACTATTGTATCAACCTCACGGGAATAAAAAGTGAGACAGAACCTTTTACCACGTTGTAATCAACTGAGTCATATGTCCCAAAGTTAATAACCACAAAATGAATCATATAATACTATGAATATAATTAAAATATTTATAATATATATCCAATGTTAGTACATAATACACCACATGCAATAAATAAGTGGTGAATAATGGAAATCTCACAGAATTAAAAGCGAGATAAGAAAATCCCTTACCTCCTGTCTGACTTGACTCGATCGTTCTTTAATCTCCTGAATAATAAACTAAAGATAATTTATACTTTCTTAAGAACCTTTTTATAGTTTATTATCCCTTTTAGATACCTTATTACCATGTTATAAACATTATGTAATCATTTAAGTTAATAATGTTCGTTTTGTCGATATTTGGTACTAGAGTCAAAAATGTACTTATTATAATTATATGTTGTTCATGTGGTCAATGGTTAATTTTATCCAGAATGATATTAATGATTTAGATATCATATATATCATATATTTCCAGTATATACATGAATTTACAAAACATTTGGAGGTAAGAAATGAAATGCGCCGTTCAAGGAGACGGTAAGCCGTACGTACGCATGAACGCTACTTTCATTTCAATTTCTTATTTTAATGGGAATAAAACATAATGACACATAGGTATATTATAATTACAGTATAATATCATATATAATATAATTAACTCTATCCTTTATACATCCCACATAATTCATTAACGATTCACGTCACTTTGTGGGGGTGGTAGTCCGCACTTCCTCAAATGAGATTATCGTATTTACCCACTATGGAAACCATAAAGGCTTGATATAATTGGGTAGTAAAGAAGAATAAGGAAATCATAAAAATAATATATATCATATATAAATATAGTTCCATAATAATGTCCACCATGAGAGGCGGTAATACGTAATGGAACAATCATCGATTCGTGAGGCGTTAGTTTTCCATCCACGGAAACATTATGTTCATTATTCATTAGATGGAGGTGTATGTAAGTGTAGCTCAAATAATTCTTATAAAAACATCCTAGTATATTGAGGAGATTTTTTTGTTACCAATGAAAGGAATAAAAAGTGTTTAGGGGTTGTAGAAGTAAAATAAATGAAAACAATTTAAGAGAAACCGTTACATTTAATTTGGGTAACTCCCTTGGGTTTGAACCAAAGGACGTCTTGAAGTGCCTTCTACCTAAGGTATGGCTTCTAAGACGAGGATAGAGATGTAGGGAGCTTAACTTGGCAGATTTTGGATAAGACAAATGGCATTAGAGGTGTGAGGAATTGGATAGAAATGGTCTCGTTTTATAAGGGAGAGGAGGGGTTCTTTAGGAAAGTGTGAAAACATTATTTTATTATATAATGATATTCGGTTTCCAATGGTCCAAAAAATCATTAAGGTCGATGATAAGATGACTAATATTGGAAATAAAATCATAAAGATAGAATTGGACATGTTTTGAATAATATTTTAATAATTATAGTCTTATTTATTTAAAACATTTATTAATGAGTTAAATACTACATCATTATTGTGTCATAAATAATTTAATTTATTCGATGTCTAAAAATTATAAAAAAAATACAATAATGTATGAAATATTTTTATCATTCTGAATAATATTCATAGTCTAAAATAGGACTTATATAAAACAATATAAAAATTAATTACTAAAAGATTTTTGTTAATATCGATTTTGTCTTCATATTAAATTAATTAATCTAAATTTCCATTATCACTCCCAAGTGGCTCAATGGGGTCCCAAAATAGACCAAAAGATTTAAATGATCGTAAATGACTAAACCAATAAGGTTTGGACAAGTGTTAAAGTAATTTTTAATTATTATAATATTATTTTTTACCTTGAATTACCTTATTTACCTTTGAGCGTGGTAAATAATAGTGAAAAGTTACTATTCACCAAAAATTATTTCCATCTTATTGAACAACATTTTACTTTTTGATAAAAACCATGTATGTTGGATTTTAGAAATTCAATTCACAGAAGTGGTAAAATTTCATTTAAATGAAAAAGTCATTTTTTAACTACCACTAAGTGGTTTCACTATTCATCAAAAATTGATGGTTTTTAGAAAAATACAAATAATTCAGCTAAAGCTATATTTGATATTCCAAATTAAAAAATGATGTCCAATTTTCCAAATTCAATACATAAAAGTGGCATTAATTAATTTTAAAATTAATACCCGTTATCAAAATAAATAGCATGTTTTTAAGAAACAATAATTATCAAAAGATTGATACTTGTTTATGTCCAATTTCAAAGTGAAATTAATTCCAATGACCAACATATGATTAAATGATAAAAATATATGTTAATTTCACTTTAATACCAATTAAAAATATAATGTAAACATATAAATAAATTATATTAAAAGGGACTTTTAAATTAAAATACAATATCTTTCACTATTCATTAAAAAATGAACTCTATCAGAAAAATTCCAAAAAATTACAAAAAGTAAATTTTGATGTCCCTATTATATAGAAGGATTTTATTTGGACATATAGAATGTATTAAAGTGACCAAAACAAGATTTATAAAGGGTTCTCCATTAAAAGGCGATAAATCGGCCTTTTAATGTAAATTATGCTTAAAATAAGATTCATTCACATTTTAAGCCTATAAATTTTATTGGATTAATGTAAATAAATTTTAAAAAAATGTATAATAATACTGTAGTTAGTTTCGTTCATTATTACTAATACAGCATCAAGGAGTTAAATACTATTTAAAATAATAGTATATTATTAGTGTGCAACGTAAGATTTCAAAGAAACCCATTGTTGCGTATCAGGTATGCTATCAAGCATAACAACCCTTTTAAAGTAAAATTAATATATAATTAAAAAATTAATAAATATAAAAAAGTCAAATTATTTATTTACCTCAGATGTTACACTGATGTTTTGGATATGGATATTGTTTTTAATTATATATCCATGTGGTCTTCATTCGATAAGAATAGGAGATCCATTTGGTTCTAAACCACCATTCTGGCCTAAGGAATGTCCATGTTCATTTCTATCTCTACCTTCTAGGATATTGTAGAAATATCTGTTTTAGTTTGGTTAGTAGGAATGAAAATTTCTTGATGGTTTATTGAATGAAAGACCATGTCCTGAAATCTTAGGTATTTTTTCATGGAGAATTACCATGTCACACAACATTGATGATCTTCATGTAAATGCCAGACTAAAGTGATGATTTTTTTCATAAAATGTAAGATTTTAATGAATATCATGAAGAATTATGTGGGTTTAATTTAATGTGGTTAGTTCCACACTTGGAAGACATCTTATTGCACATGTATGTTAGATTACAATTTGAAGTACCCTAAACACATTTTTTGAAACATGGATGCAAATGGTATAGAACATTCATGAAGAAACTCACGTGGGCCCCTAAATCACTTAGCATGCTATTGATAGATCATCAAACAACATTTCCTATGTCAAA
Source organism: Viscum album (assembly GCA_963277665.1). NCBI lineage: Eukaryota > Viridiplantae > Streptophyta > Magnoliopsida > Santalales > Viscaceae > Viscum > Viscum album. The sequence goes on from OY728152.1 coordinate 1,935,920,906, forward strand.
TAGAGTTTTCACAAGAAAAAAGCATCCTCACAACCCTGATTTTTATTTTAACACTAGAAATCGTTCAAATAGCTCCCCATCAGTCTGTTTGATCTTCTTGTAGTAGATATATTTTCTTGTGAGACAATTTTTAAAAAAAATACAATAATGTTTTTTGAAACGACAATACAGTCCTAAAAACAACATCCACTATTCTTCATGTGTAGACATTAACCTACCTTTTCTCCCATTCATAGGTACACTTTTTCATTTTACTCCTATAAATATTTACCCTAATGTTATAGACCCTAATTTCCACTCCTCCAGATCATTCTATATTCCATGTCACATCCATAGGTGCATAAGAAGTGGAAATTTATAATCTAAAGGTGGATTCATTATGGGAAAAAATTACATGTCATAGCATATAGACCTTACAATTAATCTTCTTATCACGTTGACATGGTCCCCCTTGAGATGTAATCCCCATCCACATTTGAGATGCACGACAGAAGACTTCCTAGGCCTATGTCCTAGTCATAAGATGATAATCAACCAATAAATGTACTCACCACATGATGTTTCTCTATAGCGTTTCCATGTGAGATGAACATTGGATTCCCCATGTAAGCCCACTAGGCTATGCCGCTACCTTCCAAAGTGTTGGATGATACACCAAAAATATGGATCTTCAATGTTTAATCCCCAAACCATTTTTCAACATCATTGCACAAAAATCCACTACAATGTAGAACTAATCTGAAATACCAAATCTCATAATAAATTATCCTAGTAGCACCACATTAATATTCCAGGAATAATCCCCACACCATGTCTCATAGACTATACTTCCACCAAATTAGAATCCTTACCGCATGTCATAAAATTATAAAGACCGTTCCAATCTCATAACATTAAAATGCAGCATAAATATACATGGATTTTTATCCTAATATATTAAACATGATATGTTGGACACCTCTAGGATGTTCAATCCCAACAAAATCCATGTGGAAAATATTCCTTCCTAGTTACTCACTCCACCACCCAACCAATCCCTACAAGAAAAATAACTTGTGCATATCGTATCATTGAAATATGTTAAACTTATGTCCATTGTGAACCTATAAGATGTTAAAATTGTGCCAATCCTATCCTTATGATTGGTTAATCATATGACCATCCAGTCCATATAAGACATTAAAAATTGTCTCATATTATCACCAAATAATTTTAAACCTCCACCAATCCTTTCCCTTCTAGATGTTAAACCAGTAGCCGACCTCTCTTCTCATGATGCTAAACTAGTTCTTATATTTTCCAAAGATGATTTTAAACTAGAGCACATCCTATCCATGAATGAAAATAAAACATCACCCAAACTATCCTTCCAACTCATTAACCTGTGCAAATTCGATCTCCGCATGATGTTAAACATGTGCCAATCCTTTCCCCATAATATATTAAACCTATGAAAATGTTGACTCCCTATGATACTAATCCAATTATCCAATAGTATCCATATGAATATAATATTTTTTTACATTATCTTTTATACCTTAACCATGCATAAATCTTGGTATGTATGAGGTAAAATGATTTGGAAGTCTTACCCACCATGTTTCAACTACCCCATGGATGAAATGGGATACCATGGGCTCTTCACATAAGATGTAACAAACATGATACTCCCTAAAAATAAAAAGATATGAAACGTTCCAAATCTACCAATTTCTCATACATTCCTAAAAATACCTAATGTTTCTACAACATCTGACAAAATTTTGTTTCCCCATCAAAAAAAAGTGGTGTAATTAACTAGTGTCTACTTTGAGATAGAATCATGAAAGAGTTTCAAGAACATGATATAAATCTAGGGGAGACCAGGACTAGGAGATAAGCTCCAACATAGGGTCCATAGAATGGGGAACAGAAATCCCATCATTCTTTTATGATCATGGAGCTGACATAGACAATTAATCTGATAGAAGATAACCGCAAATAGAATGTGGGAATGCAGGGAAATTAGATGGAGTGCATGACCTCCAGGGATAGGGATGGCAGTCACCTTGATAAAAACATAAGAAATTCATATGTCGTTCCCCTTATATTTTCACACTATTATGCACCTAATATTTCCTTTATCAGTTATAAGAACATGCTTTCTATATCCTCCAACATCCCATTTTTTCATTTTTAGAATTTTTACAGAAGTAAAAATATCCATTCACCATCAATTAATTTGATATTATATTATATCGATATAAGGAAAATCAATCCAAATAGTAAACAAGGTTATATCATTTTTGGTTATATTACCATAGAAAATTCCAAAAATCTATTATAAGATAGATACTATATCCAATGATCTTTGCAATGCAAGGCCTAATGAAATTTTATGTGTAAAAATCATCTTAATATAATGATAAATGTTGTTTAATATTATCCCCAACTTTTTTTAGGGAAACTATCACAAAAATAAGAAAATATTGAATACATTTATCCTTGAAAAAAATTAAAATCTCCCCATTTAACTATAGTGGTTATTAAAAAATTATTATGTTCATATTTTTAATCCAAAAAATATAGTTATACGAGAGAGATTTCATTTATATAAAACAATATATGTTGATATAAAGTTTTATGAATTAATTATATTGAATAAAATACTCTAAAAAAATATTCGTTGTGATTTAAAAATAAAATAATAATTTTTTAATATGTAAAAATGTATACATGACAGAGGTGTGAGGCCCTGAAGACGATTTTTTAGACCAAGGGGTTTTCACTCTACAATATAACTTAAGATTATAATATACCAAATCTAGACATGATTAAGTAAAAATATTTGTAACCTAATCATCAGAAGATAAATATTTAAAACATTTCATATTTTCATTAACCTTGATATTAAATGATTAATATTTAGTATATTTATGTTTAGTGTGATATATTTGATCAGATTTCCTGAAAATATTGATCAATCCATTGTCATCAAATAAAATAAAAATATAATATTACAATGTGTCCCCAGAATAATTTATTCACATTTTTTATTTAAAATAGTATATATATACGTATGATGATATAATATATTCTTCTATTGTTATAATTATGGAATAACATTCATGGTTATTACTTTGGTTGGGCACAAATTTACATCTTAATTATAATGTTCCCCCTCAGTACTATATTCTATCATTCATGTATCCTCCCTAATTAATATCTTTGAATTACAGAATATATTTATTATAATTTAAAGTATAAAATAATAAATTTTCATTCTTTTTTACTCAATAAAATTAGAAATTAATTTACTAAAACATGTATAGGATTTACTATTAATCATGAAACCATGTAATATTATTTCATCTCCATGATTCCCATACATAAATTGAAATGTTTCCAAACTAAATATGTAAAAATTTCTTTATTAACACCCCAAAGAACCTCATTTTTAGATTTATTTTAAAAAATATACCTTACAATGTCATATTTTCCCCATATATATAAGAGATCTATTATATATTTTTATTATATTTTTCACCACCTCTTTTGAATAGGTTCATGAAATTATAATAAAAAAACATATTTTATTAAAATGTGATTATAGTTTTTATTTTTTCATTAAAATACATTATTTTGTTTAGGGAGACCCCAATACATAATTAGGATTCGTAATATCATTTTTCTATGTGTAATTTTCAACACCATGGTTAGTGTATTTGTATCATTTTTAGATAAAAAAACATCAAGTATATTCCCTAGTTGATTAATTTATATACAATCAACTATTTTTTTAAAATATAATACCGTTGTAATATTTAAAATATTTATAATCAGACATAATAGATTAATTTCATTTAAGAATATAATATCATTCAATTTTCCTCCTTTTCTACTTCGGAACCATGGGTGTAAACAATGTTCTGTAAACTGAGTCAAACAATTTATTCAAATTTATGCCTTGGAGATATAAAATTTACTCCTGATATCCCACAATTAGAATGATTTATGGAAATTATTTTATTCACTTTTTAATATAAACACATAAGTAATTTATTTTATATTAGGTTTTGAAACTATATAGCTTAATTTAAATGAAAAAAATACTTTTTCCAGTGACTATTATGAAATCTCTTTAAAAATATAACACACTATTTCATTTTATTGAATTTATATAGATATATATATATTTGTATATATATATTCCCCTCTATTATTATACTTACATCACTATATTTCACTATAATCCTTTTATGTAGAGGTTAATAACATTCCTAGAGTTACATAATAGTATTAAATTTTGACGATTATGCCTTCTTTCTTTGGATGAAACACAATAATTCCCATATTTTTTATTGTAATTCATGGATATCATTCCCACCAATATCAATATAGATAGAAAAATATCTCATATTCTATATTTGGGAACAATTATTCTTTTATTATAAAAATATCACATTTTAATGAATTTATTTATTTTATTAATATTTTATAATTAGTTGACATTGATATAAGTTTTTAATTGAGTAATTATTTTATTTATTGGTGAAATATTTAATCATTAAGATGAATAAAGGCACTTGTGAGTATAAAATGATAATTATGAAGTCAAGTATAATTAAGTGGAATTTTGGACCATTTAAAGGCGAACTGAAGAAAGTTGAAGCTTGTGCGCGAGTACTCTGCATGACCATGAATCAATGTATTAAATCACTCTAGATTTCTAAGTCACATCTCACATTAAAATAGGCCTAAAAAACTATGTGAGATATAATTAGGTGTCATTTTTTGATTAAACACGTGGGATTGAAAGAAAAATTTAAATCATCACAGTTTGGAAGGAACATTTCATATAAATAAACACATGCCAAAATACCTTTCATTACATTCAAAGATGTCTTACGTCTGGAGACCCACCTATACAAAAACTAATGTGGAATTAAATATCCACCACATAATATTTATCCACTTCTCATATTATCCAAACCTATCGATAACCACTGGTATAGGAATAACACATTTTTGAATCAATCATTCATCAAAATTCATGAATTATTAATCTTCCACCCCAATATAGATATTATAACTCCGCCCCAACCAACATTATATTATGTCAGATTTCTATCACACACGCATTCCACTATCTATGAACGAAAACACTTATACATTATATTCCATGGATAATACAAAACACCTATAGTTGATGATCCAATGTTTTATCCACATCACCATATACATGAATGACTGATCAAGGTAAATATTTTTGACTCCAAATTAAATAACTAAATTCAAAAAAATCAAAACTCACATAAAGGGGTTGTCTTGATTAGGAAATCTATATGACGTTTCTTAAATGAGTTAATCATATGATTTATGGATAAAAAATAAATGTCTATAAATTTTATTATCTTAGGTGATTAATATAGATAAGATAATGAAACAAGATCATCAGATATTTGAAGGTAATTGAACAAAATACGAGGAGAATATGTTGAATATATTTAATACAATAAAATTCTATTAACTCAATAAACCTGGGGAAACTACCTAATACACAATCCCTTTGAATATGAAGTTATTCCCATACATGTTAATGTTATACCCTACCTATTGAAAAACATTGTATCTTATGACATATAATTATTAAAAACCCTTACCACAAGGATTCTAATAATAGTAGTTTAGTGTTTTACTATATATATTTATGTGTTATCCCTTTTATTAATATATTTTATAAATAGTTGTAGTGTAATTATATAACTCTCCATTTATATTTTTTCTTTATGACATTATAAATAGTTTTTTCTCTAATTTATTTATTGATGTGAATAAATAGTGTTACTTTATCCTTGGGGAATACATGGTATTTTCATGTCTGATTCATGAATTTTCATTACTTTTATATTCATATTCTTAGTGATCATTTTGAATGGATGATTTCAGGTGGATTATTGCTACCATTAACTACATGTGGGATAATATAATTCTCTTATCTCAAAATATATCTTCCATTAACATGGGTAACCATTCATATAATGGAGGTTGGTTTAGTTGTGGGTTGAAACTATATATGATTGATCTGGATCTTGAGTGGATCCCTACACATGATTGATGTGTGTTCATTATTATTTAAAATTAGAGGAAGTTGAACTAAATATTCATGGGAGGACCCACATGTTTTTTGGCAACATAATGTTTTCAATATATGGGTAATCAATTAGTGATTTTGATTTGGGTGTTGAAATTAAATTAACTAACCTATGAAGACAATGAGGCAATTCATAGAATCCCAAGCACTATTCTTCCTTTTCACGAATATTAATTGATTATTTTATTATGTTTCTGCTATTTTTAATTTATATTTTTGTTTCAGTAATGGAAAAACACATTCATTTTTTATTTTTATAAAAATTATAAAATATAAATACATTCATTAGTCATTAAGTTATTCAATTAATGTTTGATTCTCCCTTACCCATGTAATGTTTTTTTAATTTTTAGTAAAACAGTGAGGGGATACTAAATGTCAATATGTTTATTAGAGTAAATTAGGATATCATCAATAATATAATGTACATCCTCTTGAAATCAAGATTTCATCCATTTTACAATTATATTAAACAAATATTACAATATATTTTTGATTTCAAAGAATACATGTTTAAGGAAAAAATTTTGATGATCCGAATAACTTTGGAAGAATATATCATAGTGGTGGAAGCAGAATTAAGGAACACCCCACTCATAATCATATCAAAACTCCTCTTAGTATAACTCAATAAAGAAGAAAGTCATATGAAAACATTGTTGAAGGGATACTATCCCACTCTAAAATCAATTTTTTTACTTCTCACAACTTCCATTGAATCCTAAATCCCTTGATGTTTTATTTGAAGAAGAAGATGATACACTTAATTGAATATAGGGTGAAGAATAAAAAGAAGATTATTACATCAACGTGAAATTAAATTTAAATTTTGTTGAAAATGTCACCAAGGATTTTTTAGAAAAATATAAAGTGATTTATTGGAAATTGGTGTGATTACCATCTCATTACCAATAAGAAAAATAGCTTTAATACACAAGTAATGTTGTCATTGTAAACTAATTCCTTATTCCCTCTCCCTTTATTTTTAGTTCATTACTTTCCCAATCTTGGTGTGAGGTCATTTTGTTCATTCCATGGGATTATCCACACAATTATTCCATTGATGGATATAGAGAAATACTAATTTGTTAGTCTTATATCTAAAAACATATATCATCAAATGGATTTCTGATAACCATATATCATTTTTAAAATATGAATTATAAAAAAAATTATTAGGGGATTATCTAATTTAATTTTTTACATTCATATATTTCATATTTTATTTTTTAAATGATAAGTCATTCCTTCGTTTTTCTATTTTGGTTACACATGGAGATAGATATGATTGCAACTCAAGTAACTAGATGCCAAAATGTCACCGTGTTATATTTTTTTTCTTTTCTAATATGGTCTCATAATTTTATAAGAATTATTATTATTACAAAATGATCGTTGTATATTTCATGTGTGTATTATGATTTGAATATGTTCAATGAAATTTTCTGTTTTCCTTTTTTTTTGTTTATTAAGATCATTGATATTAAATGAATATGAATTTACAATTTTAACACTTGAATTAATATTGGGATATTTTACATGACATTTTGAAAAATGATTTCTAAATATTTATTGAAGAGGAATATTTCCGTAGAATTTTATTTTCAATATTTCATAATGAGATAAAATAATTTTTGAAATAAATTTCCATGAAATAATAGCACATATTATTTTTTTCTCAGATGTATTCTAACACAATTTCAAATATTCTTCGGAATATAATAATATTATTAATAGAATAAATGAATTTTTTTGAGAAGTAGAATTTTTAATTTTCTTAATTTGAAATATTTTATGTGAATGATATTTATTTAATATTATTAAGTCATTTATTAGCTAACCACATTTTCCTTTGAGACCTACCTTTTACACTAACCATTGATAGCCTTTATAATTCTTAATTTTATTATCGATTTAAATTAAATTTGAAACCTAATTTTACATACAAATTTTAACAATTTATATATTTATATCAACCTAGGATTAACATATATGGATATTACATCATTATAATATAATATTTACCACATTACCAAAATTCATGCTTGAAGACCAAAATTATTTAGTGTATTTGGAAACTTGAAAAAATAATATTCTATCTTCGTGAATCATATTAAACATATCCCTTAAAGATTATCCCATTTATTACTCCAACTCAAAAAACTTCTACATATCATGGGGAAAGGAAACATAACGAATGGGTGAGATCCAATGCTCAATAACTGTAAAAATAAAGGAGATACATAAGTATAACATTACCATAAGGGTATGAGAACAAAAGTGTAAAATGGATAATCAATTTTTGTATATCAAAGAGCATAAAAATTAATCATGGAATAAATATTTGTAGTTAATAATACATAAATCATAATAAAATAAAACGAATAATCTATGAAATCATAACATAAGCATATGACATGGGATTATAGATGACACACAAACATATAAAATTATTTCTATATTATTCAGGGATTACTAATAATGCCTTATTAGTTGAATTAGTTTAATCCCCAAACAATCTATGTAGTCACGGTTTACAACCAAAACCAAATTAGTTAAAAAAATCATTTACCGAATCGGGATCCCTCCTCGTTCTAGCCCTGTATTACTGAGCTGGGCTCACTACTAGTTCCATCATTATATTAGTGAAATCATCGGAATCCTCATTACTTCCATGTATTATTGAACCTAGTTCACTTTTGATTTAAGTAAGGTATTATTGAACTAGGTCCACATCCTGTTCTATCCCTATAGTGCTAAACCGAGTTCACTCCTCTTTCCATTATTGTCTATCTCATGAGATATAAAAGTAATTACCCAATTCATTGGTGGGAGATATAGGTCCCACTCATCATTTTAGTAAATCATTCATATATTTACCAAAATATTATAAAACATTTGTCATATATTGAACCATAAAAAAATATATTGGTTTAGTAAACAACATATCTTATCCTATGGAAAAGTAACACGTTTCATAATGATTTCATCATAAAATGACTCATGAAAGAAAGCTGGTTTCATGAATGTCTTATCATTGTATAAATAATGGAAGATAAAGGTGTTTCATATATAAATTTTCAACTTAATAATAATCAATTAAAATGAATAATAATAATGGTTTCCTTGAATCATAACCCTAGTAAATCATAATCTATATCAAAGTATATTATCTTATATGGAGAAAGATTTTGAATGATCACATAGAATATAACTTCTCATTGAAAATAAATTTTTAAAAAGATAATTAATTTTCCAATAATTTTCAGTCAAGATAATTTGAGAAAATATAAAGAAATAATGAGAAGTCATTTAAAATAATTTTTCAGGATAATATACTTCCCACTTTGATAAATAACTTTTAAAAAACATAACCATTTATAAAACATTATTCTTTTTAAAATAACATTTAAAACATATAAATTAATACATGAAACCTATTTTTAACTAATTTTAAAAAATATACCATTTTTATAACCTTATTATTTGAGAAAACGTTACAATAATGACTTTCATGAATATGAAAAAAAAATTATTTTAATAGTAACATTGTAATATTTTAATGCAATATTCATGGAAATAACAATGGGTAAATTCATACATGAAAAAAATGACATTTAAATCATAAAAATATTAGAAAAGTTTCTTGATAAAAAAATAACATATATATTCCTTTTCAAAAAATTTATATTAAAAAACAAATTAGCAGAAATTTATCTAACTTATCATAGTAAAATATTATTTATTTTTTAGAAAAATGGTTTTGTGAATAAAACCGATTTTTGATAGAATATAAATTTTATGTGAGATTTTCTTAAAAATACATTCTTAGTTATCTTCTGTAACTAAGAGAGAAAAAAGGTACCAACACATGGAGATATATTGGATAACTTGAGTATATTTAATTTTTGGATATTTCTTGAGATATAAATCATATTATTTCATTAATTGATGCATAATCATAAATAATCTTGATAAATAATGAGATTTTAGCAATAAACTATTACCACTTTGGTAAGAATGAATCCTAATACTGTGAAAATAATAACAATAAATGAATCTTAAAATAACATAGAAATAAGGATATTCATGATATAACGTTTTAAAGGGTAAAATATACACCAAATATAAAATTATTTCTTTACAACATTGCATGTGTCTCAAGGAAGGAACATTGAGACAAAATTACATTATTTGTTCAGTAAATATTGAACCATAAACCCTATGAAAGAATGATAATCAATGTTATATGTAGAATAAGTAATTAAATTATAATGATTATAACATAAATTAATTACTTGTATATATATTACAAAAAATAAAAGGAGTGGTGAATAAGGCATCAGTCTAATAGAAATAAAAATGAGACATGAAATACCCTTATCTTATGTTTTCAATTTTTTCATACAAATTATGAACACCTTTATAATATTTTTATAGTTATTATAAATATACCATAGAACCATATTCTCATATAATAGACCATATATGATTTTATTATAACATTATTTTCCCACATTATTAACTATTTCATGGGAGTGTTATGTTTCGGGTAATATCAACCTTGTTTTTCGTATATGTTTTGACTTGTTAATCTTGATCCCTAACATAGATCATTATTTACTTCATTTAATAATCAGAAAATTTAGTAAAATGTTGTATATATTCAGTATTTAAATATTTGAATAATCTCTAAGACAGAAAAATATGAAATGGAATAGTTTGTTCATGGAGACTCTAGGCCGTACGCACAAATGAATGTTGCTTCCATTTTATTGTCATATAAAAAGGTAAAAGTTAAATAAAATTCATGTATATATATATATATTAATTACAATATAATTATTATTTCATATATTTTTCATAATATTACTAAATCAATCCTTAATGCATTCATTGTAAGGTGTGAAATATGCCCATCGTTTTAAAGAATCAGTAGTCTACACGTCCCCAAACAAAGTTATCACATTTACAAAAAATGGAAATCAACATGATTTTTTTAATATAGTAATTACAAAAGAATAAAGAAAATAAAAAAATCATATATATCATCAAAATTATTGTTCCCATTATAATTCCAAAATGTTATTGGTGGTAAATGATAAATGAATGATATCATTTCCTAAGGAGGCAGTCCGTTGTAAACAAGGACAGTATGTTCATTACGTATTTGATTGAACTTTGAGTAGGTGGTAGTAAAAACTTTATAATAAAAACAAATATGTATAATTTTTATAGTTAGTTTATTATTATATTAATGTAATAAAAATAATTGTGGGTGTCGGTGATGAAAATAAAATACATAAGCATGTCGAAGGATGTTACCTTTTGCTTGGTAAATTTATTTTTGGATTGCACCAAATGAATAACATGGTTAGTCCTATATGTTATGATTAGGGATATTGGTAGATTATTTGCGTAGGTTTTGGATAAGCAAGTGGTTTTCATGGTCTTGATGAATCGAAGGGGTGATTTCTCTTTTTTAGTGGATGAGGAGTGACATTATTGTAAATATAAATATGAAAACACTATTTAGAGGCCTCTCTTAATTCATGTGATTACCTAAATTGTTAAATTTTAATAAATGGTAGGATATGGTCTAAATATTTCCATACAACGAAATTTGGACATGTTTCTTGAATATTTTCCCATTATAATAAAATTTGACTACTAATTCAACTTGTTTTACCTTAATCACATTAATTAATTTAAATTAATTTCACTAATATTATTTAAAAAAATTAGGTTGAACTTATAACAAATTATAATTTATATTCCAAATATGAAAAGTATTTTTTAATATTTTAATCACAGATGAAAAATAAATTTATTGAAAAATAATTTCCCTGAAGGGATGAAGTATTGTGTTTTTAATGTGAAAATGATCAATAGATCGAATTGATTATATACATAGTTTCAAAAACAAATTGATTAAAATGAACTATATTGGATTTATAATTGATTTAAAAATAGTTTGAAACCAATATAAATTAGAATTAATCTTTATAAATAAATTATATTAAAAATAATTATTCAATTAACATTCATTGTTTTCTCACAACGCATCAAAAATTAAAAATTATTAGAAAATTTAAAATAAAATTGCAAAGTAAATTTTGATATTTTTCTATAAAAAAATAATTTATTTTTTCAAATAATAATTATAAATATTTAAATATTTTTATTTATTATAGGTGTTCCATTAAATGGTGTTGAAATTACATTTTATAAAAATTCATATTTTTATTCCAAATATTGGATTTATTCATATGTTATACCAATTAAATCTTGTGTATGAGTATCCACAATATTTATTTCTTATAAAAGATATAAATTTTATTTAAGAAAATCATAAAAAATAATATATTTAATTTATGGATATAAAATTGTTTTTTTAAAGAGGGTAATATTTTTCATAGAAATGGAAATTAATTATTTTCAAATATATTTTACTATATTTTAAAAATAAATGATATTTAAAAGTGTAATTTTATGAACATATGTAAAAAATATTTTCAAAACATTATTTTTCCCATTATTTATATCAATTCCAATGGCTAGGTGGTAACTATAACAATATTTCAATAGTAATGTTAATTTTATTTTGTAGGTCTATAAAACTCAACGTTGTAAGTAATGAAAGCTATAAAAAACTCATCATTCCAATAATACAAACCAAGAATTATGTTTTTTATACCATAATAAAATATATGTAACTCTATAAGTGAAATTATAATTTCGGGTAGTGGAAAATGAAAAATTATATATATTTCATTCAACAAACAAATGTTGTATTATGTTTTGTGTGAAATGAAAAAATATCAAAAGTTTTAAATATATTAGTAAAAAAATATTTCTCAAAAACCCATGGTGTTACATTAAACCGCCCGTAAAATAATTTTATCCTTAGAAATTCATATTTATAATCATGGTTTAATACTTTAATCCTCCTTTCATATAAATTGTCAATGAAAAAATTAATACTAAAACCACCTTTAAAAAGGTAAATTAGGAAACATATCACTAAAAAAAAGTATAAAATAACTAGGTTTACACATAAGAGAACATTAGTGGGAAGTAAAAAATGGAAATGGAAGTGAAATCTTACTATCATGTTCTAATGGAGGGTGATAGAGAACATGGTTTGGAGAAAGTTAACAGTCAAAAATATATAAATCAATAACGATTTACAAAATTTGTTAATGTCATTAAAAATGATGATAATAAGAAATTTTGTTTCCAAACCATTTTTTTATAGTTAAATAACTTTCTAAAAAATATATACTTAAATGATTTCTCGAAAACATCGCCTTTTTTGTGCCTTAATCAATTTCACCTCCATCTCTTATTCCACAAAATAAAGTTCAATTTTTCATTCTTAAAGAATTAGTTGATATTGAGATCCATAAATTGATTGATAGGATATTTCATATTTCTTTACAAAAAAAAGGAGATCAAGAGTCATCAAATATGCATAAATACAAATATGGTAATGTAATAGTTTAATATCTAAAAACTCATCCTGATTTTTACATAAACAATTCAATAAATGGTTAACAATATAACCCCTCCCAAATATGAAAATATAAAACATTAGATATAATGTCATTATATTGAAAATCATATTAAAATTTTCCCCCATATATTAGAAAGAATATATTATATATCATGTCACGACCCGCCATCACCAAAAGGGGGGAAGGGTCAGCAGATTGCCAGGCCCTTCCTTCTTTATGTTGAAGGAGAGATAATGTCCCCCGAAACCCACCTTAAATAGGTCCTGGAGTGGCGACCAACACCAAGGGTATAGAATCTCACATAAAATGGAAGGCATTACCCTTTTTATTTTTTTATAGGATCGGGAGATAAGATAGAAACCCCAATAATACCGAAGCTAAATGTGAAGGTAAAGCCAAAAGTAAACCATTCCATTATGCATGTTTAAAAGTAAAAGATACAAGCCAAAAAAACTCCAAAGGTATAACACCAAGAAAAAGGAAAACGAGAACATGAACTGCAATAAGGACCGAGCTAGTATGATCCCGGACAAACCCTGAAGTCCTCCTGGAAACCTGAAAATAGTTTCATATATGTAGGGTGAGCATACAAGTATACTCAACAGGGAAAACCAAAGACTCTCATGCACAAGTGGAGAGGCATTCTAATGCCCTGTGAGAAAAGAAAAACCAAAGCACCTAGAAAGAAAAAACTATCCACCCAAGACTCAACAAAGAAAACTAAAAAATAATGAAGTGCAAGTAATATATATTAATAGCACATTTATATTTGGGTACTCTACACCACTTTCCCTTTGGTTATTAAAGACATCCTACGCATCGAACCAATCCCGCCATTCTCACCGCAGTCCCACTACCAAACCCCGCCCTCACACACATGGGCCATAACCTCACTACAGTCCCACTGTCAAACCCCACCCGCACACACCTGGTCCATAACTGCTATCCTACCCGCAAACACCTGGGCCACAACCACCACGCGTAACCAATCCCGCACACACTTGGGTCAGAACAACTACAGCCACGCCTAAAGACACTTGGGAAACAACATGCCCACACACACCTCGGCCAACCACTAGAACTACCCTGCCCGATGATTCTTGGGAAAATAATGGGCTTCAGGCCATCACAGCCTGTCCATAGAGTCTTTTGCTATTTGGGAAAGGGAGCAGAAAAGGAGCTATTGATCATCCAATCATAGGTGTTTTGGGAAAAACAACCTCCCCAAGAAATGGGGTGTTCGACAATAAGTTCTTAACTTGGGTGGGGTGCAAATAAGAAACATAAAGTCTACAAATATATGTATAGGTAACAAACACTCATCCAAACCTAGGGGTTCTAAAATATATGCATAAACACCCATGTTACTATTCATTCACAAAAGAAGCCACGACACTCATAGCCAGGTAACACCTCATTCCCAAACTAATTCCCCACTCAACCATTCTTGTTTTCAGGTTCATGTGATCCCATTAGGGTGAATTCTGCACTACCGGCCAACATACATGCATAAACACAAGCCAGAAAAAGAGAAACAACCAGCAATTTAAGCATTCACACCCATTTCTCTTGTAAAGTCGCAACAACAAAGGGATAAGTGAGATCTCTCAAAGTACTGTAAACCATGAAAACCAAACCAAAGGGATAACTGAGATCCCTCAATGTACTAGAATCAAAGAAAACACCGAAACACAACACCATGTCCCCAAAACTAGGAACCAACTATTTCTCAACAATAAGAGATCCCACCCGAGTTCGTGTCACAACAGAGCAACCACACATAGATTCACAACCAACATCCATACCACAACGGATGATCCCATCCTCACCCACATCACCCCTAGGATAACAAACAAAACAACATGCATACTACCAAAAAAGAGTAGGGAAACATCCAGGTTCAACACATCATTCATTAGGTTCTTTTATCTGTTTAATAACTGGGGTGTTCACACAGGGATTCTTGTTTTACTGAACATCAATTTAACAATCCGAGTTTAAGTGATTAACCAAATTCCTTATTAAGTCATTTAACCGTCATAGAAGAAAAGGTTCATTAGTGTGCAAGGAAAGACCACCCACAACCATGATATTTAGTGAGCATAGGCCCACACAATTCACAACACATATTAACAAATAATAGTACATCAGAACATCGATCCCACCCCCCATCATTCTTTAAATTTCCATCCATTATCTTCATTAATTTTGGTTTCATCAATTCACATAGGGACCAAAGCGTACCCACCCCGCATGATACACTGAATTAAGAGGCGAAGGAAAAATCCCTACTTTATTGATCAAGGATCGATGTTTTTCTCTACGTGCCAAGGACAGGGGATGCGTGGCTTGCATGGGAGGAATTCCGTGGACTCCAAGGGGTGTAGAAATATCCAGCAGAGGTGCACCACAAGGAATGGGAGGAAGGGACTCCAGGCGCACCAGGGGGAAGAACAAAGCCGACCAAAGGAAGAAGAGGGAAAAAGAACTTCCCGTGCGGTATATAGATAAGATCTCGTTGTTACGGGATATGGAAATTTTGAACGCCTGGAAAGTTGGATCGCGGTTTCCTATGTGGTTTGGCAGTTACGCACGATGGAATTATGTTGGTATTTAATATCCCCCATTGGGGATTTTTTCTTAGGATTCATAGGAATTAAATATTGGATTTAAATGGCCTTGAAAGGGTAAATGAACCAATTTACATAAAAAAAGATGTTGCAGGAGTGGGACTGGAAAATGAAACGGAGGGCTGGGTGAGGACATGGTTCCACCGTCACAGTGTCACCTTTATGGTGCCACCATCATGGTGCCACCGTCTTGGTGGAACCTTATTTTGGGCAAGGTAATGGCCCGGGGGGTTCCGGGCCATTACATTGGATACCTGTCAATCTATTGTCTCCCTCGAGAATCAAAACAAACCAGAAGAAAAGAGAGGGTCCGAAAAACCACCATGAATATACCTCTTAGGGGTGAACCTCATCGTAATCTAGAATCACCTCTCCCTCAAGAAACTAGGAAAACTACACTGGTCAAACTGCCCAGTTATATGGGTTGGGGAGTCTCTTCCCCCACGTGAAGATACTATCTGATTTTGGTGGCACTGAATCGCCTGCACGGGTTCAATCACATCCTCATTAATGCATCTTTATTAGGGATCGGGTCTTACCCTCTCCATAGCCTGGACTTTTTACACACATTCAGAGAATAAGGAAAACCACACATTTCACACCCAACAAGGTAAAGCATTCTATCAAAATAATTACAAATAGTACATCAAAAAACTCAAAACAACCCTGGGTATTGGGTGCGCATCTGTGCATCCCGTTCCCAAGTACTCTCCTTAAGCCCACCATGCCTCCACAACACACAAACTAGAGGAATAGACTGTCCACGGAGTACCTTCTCCTCACGACCCTCGACCCTCACTGTTCTTTCCAGAAAGGTCACGTCATCCTTGATATCCAGCTCTCCCAAGTCGAGGAAATGTGAATCGTCGTGCAGATAATGACAGAGCTGGGAAACATGGAAGAAGTCATGTATCCTCATCAGTGGTTGTGGTAACTCTAGCTGATAATCCACTTTTCTGACCCACCGCAACACTTCTAAGGGTGCAATGAATCTGGGAGAGTGCCCTCTCCCCCTACTGAACCTCTGTTGTCCACGCTGAGGGGATACATTCAAGAACACATGGCCCCGAACCCTGAACTCCATGTGTCTCCTCCTATTATCGGATTATGACTTCTGTCGGTCCAGTGCCGCCTTCATCCTTTCTCATATAAGATGAACCTTCTCTGTCAGGCTCTGCACTTCTTCTGGGACAAGAACACTCGCTTCCACAACCTTAGTCCAACCCACAGCTGAGAGACATGTCCTCCCATACAAGGCTTCAAATAGAGCCATGACAATGGTAGACTGATAGATATTATTTTAGGAAAACTCTACCAAAGAAAAGTGTCACACCCATGATCCTCTTGAGTTCAGAACACATGCCCGCAGCATGTCCTCCAATGTCTGGATGGTGCGCTATGTCTGCCCATCTGTCTAGGGGTGGAAGGTAGTGCATTTTTATAGTGGGTGCCAAAAGCATGATACAATCCCCTACAGACTCGTGTGGTAAACCACACGTCCTTATCCTAGACTATGGACCTATGTACTCCAAGAAAACACACCACCTCATCCACATACCTCCGTGCTAAGGTATCCACTATGCCCGACTCCTTGATCACCAGAATGTGGGCTGATTTCGTCAACCGATCCACCACTACCAAGATAGTGCCGCAGCCTCCTTGAACCATGGGTAGACCCGTGACGAAATCCATCAAGATTTCATCGCACTTGCACTCGGGAACATCTAAAGGCTGCAACAAGCCTCATGGGACACGGTGTTCAACCTTCACCTGCTGAAACACTAGGCACTTGGCTATGAACTCGGCCACGGGCCGTTTCACCCCGGGCCAGCAAAACTGTCTCCTTAGGCCCTGATACATCATGGAATCTTCTGGGTGCACTACTTGGGGTGAGTTGTGGAACTCACCAAGAACTCTATAACACATCGCCTCCGGAACGAACAACTTCCCTCGGAAAAGCATCTGATTTTGACCATCCTCCTTCCACCCTTTCGGTGCATCACCTTGGTTAACCTGGTCACACAACACTTCAATTTCTGAGTCTCTGAACTGAGAGTACTCTAATTTCCGTAACAAATAAGACTGTACTGTCATCTGATACATGCAACCCCTACCACCATCCATTCTAGCATACATGTGTAGGGAATCCAAGTCCTCCATCACCATCCATGTATCTGCTGACCCTTGAACTGCACCCCTCAGTAACTTCCCCCTCAAGGCATCGGCTACCACATTCCCTTTTCGTGAGGTGTAGGAAATCATGAAGTCGTAGTCCTGAAGAAACTCCATCCATCTTCGTTGTCGTAAGTTTAGGTCCCGCTGGGGGAAGACATACTTCAAGCTATTGTGATAGATGAAGACCATGAAGCGCTCCCCGACGAGGTAGTGCCTGCACAACATTAGTGCGAACACGGCCGCTGCAAGATCCAGATCATCAGTGGCATAGTTATGCTCATGGGGAAGCAACTTCCTAGACCCAAAAGAGATCACCCCTTCTTCTGCATCAACACACATCCGAGGCCTTTCCTAGAAGCATCATAGAACACCTCATATGCTACCCCTTTTTCTGGAAACCTTAGCACAAGGGAACTAACCAACATCTCTTTCAGATAGCTGAAGGATGCCTAGCACTGCTCATCCCACACGACAGCCTAGTCCTTAATGGTCAAGGATGTCAAGGGTGCCACAACTCGGGAGAAGTTGGGCACAAACCTCTGATAGTCACATGCTAGACTGAGGAAACTATGAACATCTGCCATGTTCTTGGGTGCTGCTCAAGAAACAACCACCTTGACCTTCAATGGGTTTACTGCTATCACATTCTAGGACACCACATGCCCAAGTAAATGCACTTCTCACATCCAGAACTTGCACTTGGACAACTTGTCATAGAGTTAGTGCTGTCGGAGGACCTCTAAAACCGTTCTCAGATGATTAGCGTGATCCTCTTTTGATTTATTGTAGATCAAGATGTCGTCAATAAACACAACTATGAACTTGTCCAGATATTCCCAGAATACAGAGTTCATGAGCCCCATAAACCCGGCTGGTGAGTTCATAATGCCAAACGACATGACTACAAACTCAAAGTTCCCATATATACACCTGAAGACATTCTTTGAGATGTATCCCTCATTCACCCTCACTTGGTGATATCCAGACCACAGATCGATCTTTGAGAACCAACCTGCTCCACTTAGTTGGTCAAAGAGATCGTCTATCCTCGGGAGAGGGTAGTGATTCTTTAACGTCACTTGATTCAACCTCATGTAGTCTATGAACAGCCTTAGACCACCATCCCCCTTCTTCGCAAAAAAAAAACAAGAGCACCCCACAGTGACGCACTTGGACGAACAAAATCCTTCTTCATCAGATTGTCAACATGGATCTGCAACTCCCGCAACTTAGAAGGTTCCATATGAGAGGGAGCCATTAAAATAGGATGGGCACCAGGTTGAATGTCTATCCCAAACTCAAAATCATGCTGAGGGGGTAGAGTTTCCACATATTCAGGGAATACATCCCTAAACTCACTGACGATCCCTGGGACTTCCACCATTTCTATATCCACCGGCGCCACTGATAGCTCAGCGAGCAAAGAGAGGAGGGGTTCCCCTCACTTGCTGCTTCCCTAGAAACTCTGATCACTGATGAAAGTCACCGGTCGACCACCCATGTCTGAAAAAAACCTATCCTTGGAAGTATTAAATGAAGACACCTACATAGAATAGCCATTCAATGCCTAGAATGACATCATATGGATGTATCTGTAATAGTAGAAGATCCATGACTGACTGATGTGGCCCTATCATCAGCCTGCATCCTTGACAGACATCCAACAAGTCGGTCTGGCCCCAGACTGGTGTGCTCAGCACCAGGGGCACTGGAAGTCTCTTAGTTTCTAAACCCAGAGCATGGGCCAGAATGGGTGTAACAAAGGAGTGCGAAGCTCCTGTATCAAAAAAGGTATATGCAAGGGTACTAAACAGGCTGATTGTACCTCGAACGACCTTTGGCCCTGCTCGAACTGCTGCCTCCGCAGCGTGCAACGTCCCATGCCCAGCACCTCTCCCTCTAGGCAATCGGCTACATCCCTGACCATGCCCGGGTCGAGGTCCCTGAGGAGCATCCTGAGGGTGGCCTCCTCCTACAACGTCGGCCCTCGGTGGAGCGGGAGCCCACTTCCCCTACTACTGTTGCTGAAATGGCCTAGTCGGAAACTACTACAACTGATGTGGGTTCTGGACCTGCCCACCCCCACCATACTATACTCTATCTAGGCATTGGTTTCAAAGGTTCCCATGGCTTACATAGATGATGAACATCGGTCCCAGGCCCGAAAGGAAAGGGCGAGGACCGGGAGACCAGAACTGGAACTACTGTGGCCTGCTCCATGTTGGTCTGAACCTAGAGGGTTCCTGATGCTGGAGGCCTGCTGCTGACGGCCTTCCCCTTTGAAGATCCCAACTGGATCCCCTCTCGTGACACACCTCACAATGTGTGAATCCTCTCCACCACTTCATCATTCTTCTGCACCTCTATGTATGTCTGAAGGCTGAAGGGAGTTACATCGTACTGAAGAGAAGGTCGGAGTGCCTCCTCTAAACATCTCGCCCGAGACTCCTCATCCAAAAAGAGTTCTGGAGCGAAGCGAAGGAGATCCTTGAACTTGATCCCCAACTCTCTCACTAACATACTCCCCTTCTTGAGGGAGATTAGTTCCTTCCCCATCTCAGCTTCCATCGTGGAAGAGAAGAATTCAGCCTGGAACTCCTTCTCAAAGTCAGGCCACACAACCTCAGTCTCCCTCTTCTCTCCAAGATAAAGCGTCCTCCACTGACGCGCTGCTCCCCACATCTAGATGACGACCAGAGGAACCCAGTACTCCATAAGAGCCCGAATGAAGCCAAAATATATCACTAGTTCCTCGAGCCAGCTCCCCGTCTCCATATCCGAGGTGCTTCCCTCGTACTTCCCGAGGGTCAGTCGCTGAAAGGCTCGAAGCGTCTTATGCCACTGATCATCCTCCTCCTCCCGGTCGGTCCTCTGGAAATCTTCCAAGTCAACCTCCTGGGCCTCGATCGCCCGCACTAATCGTGGTCGCCTCCCAGGTGCCATAGCTACAAGGTAAACAAGCAATGCCTAATCCTGAGTAGTGTCGAATATTGTTATTATATTTTCATAGACTTATTTTTTTTATTCTGAATCCCCATGACAACCATGAAACATAAGAACCCAAGTCATTATGATGTATGTATCATTACTAGGGTCTATTCCCTGCAATCAGTGTTGCCTCACTTGGTCGTTTGGTAGGTCCAAAGTCCTTGCATCGGATCACGTGGGGCCCTAAAATCCCGTGTCCTAGCCAATCTTCCCTGGCCTAATTCATGCAATAAGGTCACCTGACAATGTTGCCCTACCACCCCATGCAATCCTCACTATGCCTAACTTCAGACTCCATCTTATCTCTCAACCTCTCCTCTAATACCATTCTGTCACGACCTGCCTTCACCAAAAGGAGGGAAGGGTCAGCAGATTGCTAGGCCCCTCCTTATTTAAGATGAAGGAGAGATAATGACAGTTGAAACCCGCCTTCAATAGGTCCTATAGTGGTGACCGACACCAAGGGTATAGAATCTCACACAAAATGGAAGGAATTACCCTTTTTCAATTTTTATTGGATTGGGAGATAAGATAGTAACCCCAAAAATACCGAAGCTGAAAGTGAAGGTAAATCCAAAAGTAAACCATTCCCATATGCATGTTGAAAAGTAAAAGATACAAGACACAAAACTCCAAAGTTTATGCACCAAGAAAAAGGAAAACGACAACAGAAACTACCTCAAGGTCCGAGCTAGTACGGTCCAGCACGATCCCTGAAGTCCTCCTGGAAACCTGAAAATAGTTTTATATATATAGGGTTAGCATACAAGTACAATGAGTAGGGAAAACCAAAGACTCTCGTGCACAAGTATAGAGGCATTCTAATGCCCTGTGAGAAAAGAAAAACCAAAGCACCGAGCAAGGAAAAACTATCCACCCAACCCTCACTAAGGCTCACTCCCCAAATAACACAAGGCATATAATTTATAGTAATAGAACATCGATATTTGGGTACCCCGCACCACTTTCCCACTGGTTATTGATGACATCCTATGCATCGAACCAATACCTCCATTCTCACCGCAATCCCACTACCAAACCCCACCCACACACACCTAGGCCATAACCGCTATCCCACCCACAGACACCAGGGCCACAACCACCACGCATAACCACACCTGTAAACACTTGGGTCAGAACAACTACTGCCACACCCGAAGAGACCTTGGCCTCATCCCAAAGACACTTGGAAAACAACCTGCCCACAAACACCTGGGCCATCTACTAGAACTACCCTGCCCAAAGATTCTTGGGCCAATAATGGACATTAGGCCATCACAACCCGCCCGAAAAGTCTTGGGCTATTCGGTAATGGGAGCAGAAAAGGAGCTAATAACCAGCCACTCATAGGAGTGTTGGGAAAAACACCCTCCCAATAAAATGGGGTCTTCAACACTAAGTGCTCAACATGGGTGGGGTACTAATAAGAATCATAAAAGATATAGATATATGTATAGGTAACAAACGCTCATCCCATCCTAGGGGTGCCAAAATCTAAGCACAAACACCCTTGTTACTATTCATTCACAAAAGAAGCCACGATACTCACAGACAAGTCACAACTCATTCCCAAACTAATTCCCCACTCAACCATTCTTGTTTTCATGTTCAAGTGATCCTATTAGGGTGAATTATGCACAACCGGGCAACTAACAGGGAAAATCACAAGCCGGAAAAAGGGAAACAGCCAGCAATTTAAGCATTCACACCTGGTTCTCTTGTAAAGTCACAACAACAAATGGATAAGTGAGATCCCTCAATGTACTAGAAAAAATAAAAACCTCACCAAAGGGATAAGTGAGATCCCTCAAATTATTGGAAACAAATAAAACCTCGAAACACAGCCCCATGTCCCAAAAACCAGCAACCAACGATTTCTCAATAATAGAGGATCCCACCCAAGTTCATGTCACTGTAGAGAAACCACACAGAGATTCACAACCAACATCCATACAACAATGGAGGATCCCATCCTCACCCACATCACCACATAGGAAAACAAACCGAAAAACATGCCTACTACCAAAATAGAGGAGGGAACCATCTAGGTTCAACACATCATTCATTAGGTTCATTTCTATGTATATTAACTAGGGTGATCACACATGGATTCTTTTTTTACTGAAAGTCCATTTAACCAGCTGAGATTAAGTGATTAACCAAATTCCATGTTAAGTCATTTAACCATCACAAAAGACATGGTTCATTAGTGCACAAGGAAAGACCACCAATGAACATGTTTTTAGTGACCATAGGCCCACAAAATTCACAACACATATTAACATAAAATAGTAGAGTATAACATCGATCACACCCCTCTTCATTATTTAAAGGTCCATTCATTATCTTCATTAAGTTTGGCTTCATCAATTCCCACATGGAAAAAAGTGTACCCACCGCGCACGATACATAGAAAGGAGAGAAAAAGGAAAAATCCCTAGTTTATTGATCAAGGATCGACGATTTTCTCCACGCCCCAAACGACAGGGGATGTACGGCATGCATGGGAGGAATTTTGTGGACTCCAAGGGCTGCAGAAAGCTCCAGTAGAGGCGCACCACAAGCCACGAGAATAAGGGACTCCAGGCGCACTACGGGGAAGAACGAAGACGAACAAAGGAAGAAGAGGGAAAAAGAACTTTCCGTGTGATATATAGATAAGATACCATTGTTACGAGATATGGGAATTTTGAACACCTTGAAAGTTAGATTGTGGTTTCCTATGCAGTTAGGCAGTTATGCACAATGGCATTAAGTTGTTATATAATATCCTCCATCGGGGAGGTTTCTTGGGATTCTTAGGAATTAATTTTGGGCTTTAAATGGCCTTGATAGGGTAAAAGAATTAATTTACGTCATAAAAAAGATGTTGCGGGAGCGGGACTGGAAAAGGAAACGGAGGGCTGGGTGAGGACACAATGCCACCGTCACAGTCACCTTTACGGTGCCACCTTCTGGGTGGAACCTTATTTTTGGCCAGGTAAGGGCCATGGGGGTTTCATGCCATTACATATCACATACCCAACATATTAATAACACCATCATGTACTCTATTAAAACATTATAATTATCTGAAATACATTAAATCCTTACTGAAAACATGATGGTTCTCTTATTCTAATTTTTATTTGGTATATTCCATTTTTTCCAAAAATCGTGTAATCATTATTAATGATAACATAACACACATTTTTAGAAAATCCTTCATAAATTCCATGGTAATCAGTAACATCCTATTAACTTATTCATATCCAATATATCATTATACAAACATCACTATCTCAACATAAATAACATTTTAAGGATTATCTTTCCCTTAATCAGGTGTTTTCCATGAATATCACCATCATATTAAATCACTATTCTAGGTCATCAGCACAATTCAATATATTGTTTTCAAATACATAATGGAAAATATATAATTTATTATTCATATAGCCTTATTCATGAATTCCAATACATATAAACTTTAATGTTTATACATTAGTTGTAAACCAATTTTGAGGCCTCATCATCTTATTCCTTCATAACCCTTTTTTATAACATGAAATATGAATCATGTTGTAAGATTCCTCAACCAAAATTTAATCATTCTTATCACATTTAATGTAAAAACAAAATTTTGACTGTCCTAATATTTTTATATTTCATTCGAAATTTAATTATCTTCAACAGTATAACCGATAATCATGCCACCTTCCTGATTATTATCATGAGAATTCCACTTAGGACATTGATTCTCATAATTCCCATAATTTCCATAACTGAAACATTAAATTTTATCATAATTACACCATGATACTGGTGGTGACTTAACAATAAATCATACTGTGAACAAATATTATCATAGAATAAAACCACATAATCATGAAAAATTACTTATAGGATGCCAAAATCATGACATAATTCTTTTAAATATTTGGCACCTTATGATTATCGTAGATTATTCATAGTCATCATCTATTTAAATCCATCATAATGATTTATAAATATTTTTTAAATCCAAAAATCATTTCCCTCGAGAGCATCTAACCAAGTGTCCATTAAGGGCTATTATCATACCCCAATTCTCGATCTAATCTTACTCAATACAATGTTTAATGGATTTTAACACCCCATGTTGATATGTTTAGAGAAACATCTACTTTTAGTATCTAGACATTGATTTATTTTTAGGAAACCTCTTTCTCCATCATTTCCGATAACTCCATGACATTGTCTTATACATTAACTTAACGATAGACATTTCAATTGAGACAAAACTAGACATATAATTAGAAATATCCTGATGGATGTCACTAATGATTCCTTATCTTCATTTGTAATGGTTGACTAAAACTTTCATTTTATACAAAACATAGTGAACTAGTATTAATGTACATGGATATTACATCATTTTAGGTGAATATCCATCACCTTACAAATATATTTACTTGAGGACCGTAGTAGTTTAGTGTATATGGAAACATAGAAACATAATATTCTAACATATGGAATGATCTTTAACATCTCCCTAAAAGATAACCCCCCTTATTAATCCTACTTAAAACTATTAATCATAACCCGAGGAATGGAAATATTATAGAGGGGTGAGCCCAGATGCATAGATAGTTTAAAAATAAACGGCATACATAGGAAAAACATAAACATAAGGATATGATAACATTTGTGTATCATTGAAAATAATACCATGAATGTCTAAAAACATTAACATGACTCTTGGAATAAATATTCTTAGTAAATAAGTCATGAATAATATAAAAATAAGTTGAATACTTCATAAAATCATAACATAAGCATAATACAAGATATTTTGGAAGACACATAAACATATAAAATGATTTACATAGTTGTGAAGACTTACATTTTTGGCTATACTAGTGGTATGAGCTCACTCCCCAAACCATCTTAGTAGTCATGATTCACTTCCAAAACCATATTAGTGGAAAAATTACTTTACTGAATCAGTTATACTCACCTTTTCTGACTTGTATTACTTAACTAGGTTCACTTCCTGTTACATCCATTTATTACTGAACTGATTTCACTCTCCATTCCACCCCTATCTTATTAAACCGGTTTCACCCCTCATTCCATCCTTGTATTATTAAGATGTGCTGACCTCCCATTCCATCCATGTATTTATGAACCGAGTTAACTTGTTATTATATCCATGTCTATCAAATGATTTGTGTAAATCATTACCCAATTCAAAGGAATGGTATATAGGTCCCACCCATCACATAATTAAATTACACACACGGGTTCCATAAGATAATTAACTATACATCATATCATGAAAAATAAAAAATGGGATGGGTTTCATTAACATTATATCCTAAAATATGGAAATGATATAGGTTTTATAACCATTTCAACATCGAATAACCCATGAAAGGAAAATGTTTTCATAATAGTTTTATCATGGTATAACCCATTGAAGTAAATGGGTTTCTTAAATAACATGTACTGTAAATTATAATGTAGTCAGAGAAATAATAATAATGGCGTCCTTGGATTTTTACCCAAGTAAATAATAAATAATATAAAAGGATTTCATCGTATATGGAGAAGTATTTGGAATGATAATTTGGAACATGGAATTTTAGTGAAAATTACTTTTTAAAACATATAAAATTTTCAATGAAATCATTGAAATCACTATGAAAAAATATATAGGAATCCTGAAAAATAATTTAGAAAATTTCATGAGGAAAATATATTTTCTTAATTGAAAACATATATTATAAAAATGAATATTTTTTAAATAAATTTTCATTTGAAATTATAGGGATAACATATCCAGGAGTTATTTAAGACCAATTGAAAAAAAAATTAAATTAAAAAACGTTTTTAAAACGTTTTTTCTAGGAAAATAACACTAAAAAATGAATTTATAGAATCCTAGGAGAGACAATTTCTTTTAAAAATATATTTTTTATCATTTTAATGAAGCTTTAAAAAATGATGATGGGTAAATTCATACATTCTAAATATTCTTGTTGCACCATAAAAAGTTCAGAAAACTTCCTTAATCGAAAAATAACGATGAGCTTCCATTTAAGTCATTTTAAAAAATATAAATAATGGGTAAAAATTTATTTTATACATATTTATAATAAATTTTTGAAATAATTTTTATAAGACATTATCTTTGGATTAAAACAAATTTCATACTGAAGGGAGAAATAATGTCAAATTTTCATAAAAATAATTTTCAAATTATCTTAAGTACCAAAGAGTGTAGAAATATTCCAAATACATGGAAATGTCATGGATAAAAATATTATAACAAAATCAATGATGGTTATTGAGATATAGTTCATAATATTTCATCTACAAAAAGATACTCATAAATAGTCTTGATAAATAATGAGATTGTAGCAATAAATCGTTAGCACATTGGTCACTTTGAATCATAATAATTTGAAAAGGCTGAGATTAAATTATTCATAATTTTTTTTAAAAGAAATATATTAATGATATAATAATTCAAGAGGTATTATATGCACATAATTGAAAAATATAGATTCATAACATTCCATGTGTCTCAAAGAAGGAAATATGAGACAACATTACATTAATGGTTTGGCAAATTTTGATCCCTAAACCCCAAGAAAGAAATATCATGAAAGGTATATTGACATAACCAAAAAATTAAATATAATAATCATATAGTAAATTCATGATTTTTATATACACCAAAAAAAGGAAATAAGTGGTGAAAAAATGCATAAGTCTTAGAAGAAAATAGTGAGACACGAAAAACCCCTACCTTATGTCTTGACTTTCTTCGTACATGTTCAAAATCTAGTATAAAAAGTATATGTTAATTATTAACAAAACCTAAGAAAAGTAATATAATATATGTAACCATATTTTATTTTAGTATGACATCATATAACACCTTTTGTGTTCAATTTAATGTTAATGATATATTTCGGGTAATATCCACTTTCATTTTGGTATGTGTTTTGATTTGTTATTTTTGATACTTTTTATTAGATAATTAATTAATTATTTAAAAAATGAAAAATTATTTAAATATAATATATGTTAATTATATTAATATTTATAATAATATATAAAAAATATAATTATGAAATTGAATACAACATTCATGGTGACGTGGGCCATACGTACACAAAAATGTTTTTTCCATTTTATTATCGTATTGAAAGAAAGAAAGAAAATGAAATATATATACATATATGTTCATCCAATTATAAATATTATGTAATATACAAATTATAATTTAACTAAAAAATTCCATATTACATTCCATGTAATGTATACACTGATTAACTCTCTTTGAGGAGGAGATAGTCCACTCATCTAGAAACGAAGTTATCATATTTACACAAAATGGAAAGCATGAATGTATGTTTTTTTAATAATTTAATAATCATAAAAAATAATATATATAAAATATATCAGATAAATATATTATATCTAAAATTATATAGAACCATGATAAGTGGTAAATAAAAAATGAACGACACAATTTCATGAGGTGGTAGTTTTCTGTCTAGACGAAAGGTTAGTTTTTACCCATTTGATGGATGTGTGTGTAGGTGTAGTTAAAAAAATAATAATAACAAAATATTAGTATTTTTAGGCTAAATAGGTTATTATATAATAATTTAATATTAATAATGGGAGGGGGGTGGAGATTGAAAAAAAATAGTTTGTGGGAGGAGGTTACATCTTGTTTGGGTAATTCCTTTTTCATTTTCACCAAAGGACTAACATGGATTATTTTCCACCCCATGTGAGTCTTGTAGGTTGAAAGTAGGGATTTTGGTATTTTTATGTTTTAGGGTTTTTAAGATACTATGTGAATTACTAGGGTGTATATGTGAGGTGGTTTAGTGCCCTTTATGGTGGAGGAGAAGTGACATTCCAGAAAATATAAAAGGTAAACTCTATTGTGAGGTCTCCCTTAAATCATGTGCATCAAAAAACATGCACAATTTTGAAAAAATAGTATTAATTCTATATATATGTGTCCATATAATTATTTTTTATTTTTTTTACATTATTTTTCCCGTATGATAAATATTAACCACTAAGTAAACCTATTTTACCTTAATGATTGCAATTAATTGTTATTTCCTTCAATAACATTATGGTTAAAAAATATTTTTTTAAATTATTATATATTAAAAATTAAAATTATTAAAAAATAAGGAATCCAATTTTTAATTAAATTCACATAACTAGAATGAACTGATTTATAAATAATCTCTTAAATGGGATTAAACATCAGTTTTTTAATTGAAAATGATGAAAATAGAAAATTCTTTTATACGGATTTTCAATTTGAAATTGATAACAATGTCCTAAATTTTATTAATTGAATTAAAATGGATCTAAATATACTTTAAAACAAATATAAAATATAATTTGACTATATAAATAAATTATATGAAGGACCAGTTTTAAATTATTATTTATTGTTTTTTCATTATTCATAAAAAATGAAACATCTCAAAACAATTAACACAAATTCTCCCAAAGAAAATCTTGATATTTCTATTAGAAATTTTTTTAATCAAAATTTATAGATGTTTCATAAATTATAACTAATTTATTTGTTACATTAAAATCCAGGAAAAATATATTTTAGAAAAATAAATTTTTTTATTCATAAAATTATAATTATTCTTATCATATACCCATCAAATATATTGAATTATTAAAAAAATGGGGATTGAATGAATAATAAATAAATTTTATTTAAATAACTCATAAAAAGTGGCTTGTCTAATATATTTATGAAAAATTATATTTCTATATAGAAATATACTTCTATTAGAAATGGGAGTTCTTTATTTTCTTATAGATCATACTTTAAATTCACACTAATTGATAACAAAAGTAATCATTTTATATAAAATTTAAAACAAAATTTTCAGAATTTAGTTTATCCTATTCTTAATGTTAATTAAAAATAATAATTGGTTTAAATAATAGTATTTTAATAACTATATTAATAGTATTTTGTGGTTTGGTAAAATGAAATATTTCATGTAACATATGTTATAAAAAAAATTATGAATTATGGGTTTCGAAAAAAAGATTTGTTTGTACCTAAATAACATCGTAGTGTTTCATATAGTGAAATATTCCCTTGGTGTATCATAAAACCCATGAAAAATGTAGAAAATTCATTTAACAAAAGCTATATTCAGTGTTGCGTGAAAATTAAAATATCCAAAAGTTAAAATTAATTAAAAAAACCGTTTTAAAAAATCATTGTGTGTTACAATGTCTTCATTAAAATTTAAATTTTTGATATAGGGGAATTTACTTTCATGTGTGATTTCCATGTGAATCATTATAATGTTGGGTGGATGTAAGAGTTGTGTGTATTCATTATGGAAACATGGGAGATATGAGTGGGATTGAGTCATTATCATCATTTTTAATTCATTTATATAATGTTATTAACATCAATAAAATAATGATAAAAATTACATATTTATATTTAAAAATTTAAAATGGGGATGAGATTTAATTAATCATTATGTTATTGGTAATGATATTGAAACTCTAAAAACTAAAAAGGGAGGTGAATGCTATTTATTAATTTTATTCAGTTGTCATGTCAACCACCTTGTAAAAAATATATAAATTAGAATATGATTGAAAAAATTTAATTTCAATTATTTTTTCTTTTGGACCGTTTCTTTATATGAGGGTGTGTGGTGTTATATTTTTTTAATTGGGATTGATTGAAAATATTTATTTGAATTTACTAGAATATTAATGAATTAATGTTATGTGTTTTGCATCATCAATTCTATTTTAATCATTCAATTGTATTGACCTCCCACAATTAGCCACCAACATCACCTTGAGAAAGACCTCATGAATAAATATATATTTTTGTCTCACAATGTTTAGAAATAATTTTCCAAAGTCTATAAAGAATCATTAAATTTCATTGTTATAGAATAAATACATATTATGTTTTTATTTAGTGAACACTAACCTTAAATTCATTGTGTGGTAGTTTCTTACAGGTTCATGGATTGAAAGATAAATTTTAATATATTTTAATTTGAATGATAAAAAATGATTCTGTTTTTCCTAAATGACCCATGAGAAATTTAATTTTGAAAAGGATTTTAAAAAATCTCTCATCTCTGAATTTGGTGATAATTTTATATAGATATTGATTTTCCCATGAATTAAAAAAATAAAAGTATATGAGAGTGATGAAGAAAAATGCGTCGTATCCATTTTTATTATTATTCATTTATATTGTTGTAAAAATATTTAAAAATAAATGGTTAATTATAAATAATAATTATTTTGGGATTAAATTGATGTTTATTAAAAAATGGCTTAATTTCATGAATTTTATATTTTTACTAATATTATATAATTTATTATCATGGTTATATATTTGAAATTGTACTTTAATGGTGACCCAAGATTATTATGGATAGATATTAAACCATTTGATATGATTGTTAAGTACATTTCAAAAAAACATGCTCGAGGAGCGTTATAGTTTAGTGTATTTGAAAACATGGGAAAAATATTCTATCATTGTGAAAGATCATCAACATAACCCACAAATATATCCACTTTTAGTAATTATAATTATAAACATTCTTTATAACATGATGAAAGGAAACATAAGAAATGGTTGAGCTAAAATATCCAGTATAGGAAAATAAGGGAGAAATGTAAGTATAATTATGACCATATGTGCATGAGACATTAATCCTGATAACATAAGTTCATAACATGCATATCAAAGATCATATATATGTATCATTGAATAAATAATGGCATTTAATAATAGAGGTATTATAAGGAAATAAAAAATAATTATCCATGAAAAGATAACATGGGAATAAAACATGGGATTCAAGAATACACGTACGCAAATAATATGATTTTTATAGTGGCCACAATATCTCTTCCAATACTATCATGGTATTAGGGGTTTATTCCCCATACCATCATGCAATTAATATTTCAATCACATGGACATCTTAGTAGAATGAGTTCACTCCTCATACTATAGTTGTATTTTTAGATCACTCCCATATCCATGATAGTAGTAGAGGATCATTCCTAAGACCATATTAGTCTATCCCATGAGATATAAATCATTACCCACTGTATTAGAGGGAGATAAAGGTCTAAACCATCTCATTTTGAAATCATACATATATGTTACACATGATCCTAAATATTCATATCTTAACCTATGAAATGAAATGGGTAAAATAAACATGTAATCATAAAATAACATGTGGGAAAATATAGGTTTCATAATCATTTCATCAAAATCATAACCTATGAAAAAGGAATAGATTTCAAAAATATATAACCCATTAAAGTTAAACGGGGTTCCTAAAGACAATGAAACTGATAATAACCTATTCGTAGAAAGAATATGAATAAACACTTTAAGCAATTTCCTAGTAGGGAATGAGTAACATTCACTAATGTCATCATAGATATAAAATAATTTTGAAATATCATTCAAACATGTTTCTTGATGAAAATACCATTTCTTATTTGATATTATATTTTTAATACATAAAAACATTTGAATATAATTTTTTTAAAAAAATACATTCAATATATAAGTAGATTAATTGAAATCAATTTAAATTTTTTTTTGTGAAAAAATGTAAGATAAACCTCCTAACATTTTAAAAACTATTTTCTATGAAAACACTTTTAAATGTAATAAAAAAATATTGATATTTTTTAAAAAACCATTTCATTGAAAATACATTCAAAACATATAAATGATTCTTGAAATTATTTGGAAAACCATTTTCCTTGATAAATTATAAAAAATATTGACATGATTTGGAAAATAATTTTCCTTCAATACATATAATAGAAACTTTAAAACATTTTGAAACCTATTTTTTTTAAATAAATGGAAAACATATAAGTAAAATATGAAAATGTAATGCAAAATTTTTTATTTGAAAATATATGAAAGAAGCATGAAATTTTTATCAAAACCATTCATTTGAAAATAATTTTCTAAAAAATATTGTATTAGTTAATAATCCTTTAAATATGTCAAGGAAGATTCATAGAAATGATGATTGGTAAATATGTAAATGTTGTATGAGGTAAACCATTTATTCTTTTTATTTTCAGGTTAAAGTGGTTATAAAAATGCCTTGATTGGAAGGGGGAAAAAGATTCAATTCAAAATTGATAATAGAAAAATATTTTAAAATTTTGTTTTATTGATCATTAGATATTAGAATAATATTCTTCGAAACACTTTTTAGAAAAAATGGCTTTAAAAGATCAGATATTTCCGGCTGAAGAGAGTGTGAATTCATGATTTCCTAAAAACAAATTCTTAATTATATTATGATTCAAATAGTAGAATTATAGAGCCAATACTAGATTATATAATTAATATCTTTAGTATAAGATATTTCCATAATTTTCTTTAGTGATGGATCATAATATTTCATTAATGAATAGAAAAACATAAATAATCTTGAAAATTGATTATACTGTTTCAATATACAATTTTAAATGGGTAACCTGGGATCATACTCTATATTTTTGAAAATTTAAATTAAATGAATCTCAAAATATCTTCAAAAGCAGTATTTTAATGATATTACATGTAAAATTTAATTATATACCCCTTGAAAAATAATTTAGGTGTATAAAAAAACACATGTCTCACGTAAGTAAAATTGAGACAAAAATATTTTACCAATTTGGTATATTTTGAAACATAAACATCATGAAAGATAGTCATAAAATGGAAATGTAAAAATGCATAAATTTAATTATAATTTATATAGAATAAAATAGTTGGTAGTAAATAGACCACACCAAAGGAAAGAGTGGAGAACATATCATGTATCTTAGGGAAATAAAACGTGAGATGAAATCATATTACCTTGTGTCTTGAATCTCATCATACTCATAAAAGAAACATGTATGATAAATATAAATTTAATATAAATCATTTACATAACCCTTTATTATTATCTTATACCAAATAATTTTTTATTACAACTTTATATTACCCACTAGTTATCGATCCTATGTTATTGTTTCACTTTGGGTAATATTCTTTTTATTCTTCATGTGTGTCTTAATTTGATATATCATTGGTATTTATAAATCATATCATGATATAAATAATGTAAATCAGGTTATAATTATCATTAATATGCAATATATGAGTATTATCATAATATATTGAATATATATGTATGAAACAGTATACACTTCTCTTGGGTGTAATGTATGCCATGTTACTATTGCAGGTTGTGCAAGACTAGTCGGTGCCATGTCGAAGTAATTTTTGACATAGTGTTTTCATATATATATATATATATATCGAACTATATCTAGTGTCATGTGAAATTACATATATAAAAAAGAGAAATTTATTTGAAAAAAATTTCTAAAATCTATGGGTGTTACATTCTACCCACATTAAAATTATTTTCAACCAAGAAATTTATCATAGTTATCAATGGTTTTATACATGAAATTTTCATTCATAAAAATACACATAATAAATATTAATACAAATATTCCCGTTAGAAGGGAATGTTGTAACCATAACTATTACCCAAAGTAATATGTATCTTGGTTTCCACATAGGAGAACATAGGCTGGGTAGTGAAATCATAGACATGGAAGAAAAATATAACTATCATGTACTGATGGAGTGTGATCGATAATAATATCAGAAGAAATTCGATAGTTTAATTTATTTATATAATATTATGTTTCTATATAGAAGAATAGTTTTCTTTGAAATCTAATTTATTTATTTTCACAGAGATCATACATTAATTTCGAACTAATTGAGAACTAACAAACTCATTTTATATATAATTTTAAATAATACATTCACTGTTTATTTTATTATATTTTTAATTTTTATTCAACCTTATATATGGTATCTATAATATTATTTTATTAAAAATTTTAATCGTATTTTTTGGTTCAGTAAAACTCTGTCTTGTGTGTAACACAAGGTATCGAAGAAATTATAAATTATGGTTAACATAAGAAAAACAATGTTTTGTTTGTACATAAATATAATCTATGTGCATGTTTTATTTTAATATTAACATGGTGATTCATTAAACCTTAGTATAATTTACCACTTTCATTTAACACAATCTATAATTAGTGTTCTGTGAAATAAAAAATATCAAAATGTTTAAATTAATTGAAAAATATATATTTCAAAAAATCATGGTGTGTCACAATTTTTACATTATTATTTAAATTGTATCTATACGGTAATTTAATTTAATATGTGATTTCCATGTGAATCAATAAATTTTTTTGTGGATATTAGAGTCATGTGTCATCATTAAGGAAATAAAAGATAGAAGAGTGGGTTTGAGTCATTATCGTCATTTTTAATTCATTTATATCATCTTATTATCATTTATAAAATAATGATAGGATTATATATGTATATATAAAAATTGAAAATGGATTTGAGATTTAATTATTCATTATGTTATTGGTAATGATATTGAATCACTCAAAACTAAAATAGAGGTGAATGTGATTTATTCATTTTATTCATCTATCATCTCAAACACCTTGTAAAAAAGAAAAATATTAGAATAAGGTCAAAAAAATTCATTACATTTGTTGTTTCATTTACATACCATGAAAACATAAGAGGTTGTTAGGTGTTAATGTTTTTATATGCGGATTGAGGGAAAAATTTTATATGATTTTACTATAATATTACGGAATTAAATTTAAGAGGTTATCATCATCATTTCAGTTTTTTCATTCAATTGTAGTAACCTCCAACAATTAGCCAGTAAACTCACCTTAATAAAGACCTCATGAATAAATAAATATTTTTTAATTAGTATGTGTATAAGTATTAAATTTTAAACGTCTATAGATAATCATTAATTTTCACTGTGTGATAATATATCCATTTTATATTTTTATTGCATGAAAAAAATCATGAATATCAATGTGGGTGGTTTCTGATAGGTTTATGGATGGAAAGTTGAAGATGAATATATTTTAATGTGAGAAGATAACAAATTATTTTGTTTTTCATAAATTAACCATGATAAATTTAATTTTGATAATGATCTAGCAAACTTCTCTTGTATTTGAATGTTGTAATAATTTAATGTAGATATAGATTTTTCCAATGAATTAAAAAATATAAGCATATGAGTGTGATGAAGAAATTTTTTTTTTCTATATTTTTATTATAGTTCAATGATCATAATCCCTTAAATTTTATAAAATAATTTATTAATTATAAATTATTATTATTATGGGAATAAATTGATGTTCATTAAAAAATGGCATACATTCATGAATTTATAATTTTTATTAATATTTTATAATTTATTATCAGGATCATATATTTGAAAGTATAGTCTTATCACAGTCTAAGATTATTATAAATGGATATTAAACCATTTTATATTAATATTAAGTATATTACAATAATACATACCTGGGGACCAAAATATTTAAGTTTACTTAGAATCATGGAAACATAATATTCTATCTTGGTGAATGATTTTTGAAATATCTTATAAATATGTCCACCAACAGTATTTCTTCCCAAAACCACTCTTCATAACCGAGGGAAAGGAAACATAAGAAATGGTTAGGCTAAAATATTCAGTATGTGTAAATAAAGGAGAAATGTAAGCTTAATTATGAGCATAAGGTCACGAGAACAAGATCATGAATAAATAAGTCCATACCCTGCATATCAAAAAACATACACATGAATCATAGAATAAATAATGGAATTTTAGAAGACAATAATCATAAGAAAATAAATAACAAAATCCATGATACTATAACATTGAAATAAAACCTCAGATTTTGGAAGACACATAAGAAAAGAATATAATTTTTATAGTCTCCACCACATTGCTTCCAATGCGATCCTTGAAGTATGGGTTTACACCTATTACATCTTGGTAGTCATTGTTCACACCCATGACCATCTCAGTAAAATAGGTTCCCTCCTTGTACCATATTGGTAGTCATAAGTCACTTCTATGGATATCTTAGTAGTAAAGTTTCATTCCGAAGACTATCATAGTATATCTTAGGAGATATAAATCATTACCTAATGTATTAGAGGGAGATAGAGGTCCCACACATATCATAATAAACTCATTGATACATCTTCCTAAAGATTATAAAAAATCATATCGTAACCTATGAAATGGAATGAGTATTATAAACATCTAATCATAGAATAACCTATGGGAAAAATAGTTTAAATAATCATTTCATAAAAAATTATCACCTCTGAAAGATAAAAGGATTTCCTAAACATATATCCCAAGAAAAAGAAACAAGTTTCATAAAGAATATGACATTAATAATAACCCATTCATAGAAAGAATACAAATGGAACCTTTAGATCATTTCCGATAAATCCATGAGTAACATAAACAGATGTCATCATAGATGGAAAATAATATTTATATATCTTTCAAAGTCATTTCTAGTACAAAATATCCTTTATTCATTTAAAATGGATTTTTAATACATAAAATTATTTTAAAATTATTTTCTTAAAAAAACCATGAAAACTTAACAAAAATAATTGAAATCATTTAGAATACATATTTATGTAAATAATTGTAAAATAATATTCAAAATAATTTTAAAAAAATTCATTGAAAAGAAATTGAAATTTTTTAAAGAATGATTGAAAATGTTTTGAAAAACTTTTTACATGAAAAAATATGAAATAGTATTGGAAATGCTTTGTAAACCATTTCTTTCAATATACATCGAAATCTTATAAATGAGTTTTAATGTCATTTGGAAAACCAATTTCAATGAAAACATATAAAACAATCTTGAAAACATTTTGAAAAAAATTGTCCATTAATAATTATAAAATAATCTTCAAACCCTTTAAAAACCATTTCTTTGATAATAAGTTGAAAACATATAAAGAAATATTGAAAAAGTACTAAATTTGTTTTTATTTTAAAAACTTCGAAAGAAGAATAAAAATATTTTCAAAAAATTTATTTAAAAATACATTTATAAAAAAAATTATAAAAAATTAATAATTTAAATATGTAAAGGAATCTTCGTGAAAATGATGGATGGTAAATCCAGATATTTCGTTCGAGGTAAAACAAATATTAATTTTTAATGGTAAAAACATTAGAAAAATGCCATTCTTAGAAAGCAGAAAGAAGATTTATTTGGAAACTTTTAAAAGAAAAAAAGTTTAAAAATTTATTTTAATTATAATATAATATTAGAATAATATTCTATGATTTCCTTTTTCGAAAATATGGTTTGAAAAGAACACATATTTTCGACTGAAGAGAGTGTAATGTTAGGATTTTCTAAATACATATTCTTAACTATAATATCTATCAAATAATATAATAATGTTACCAGTACATGAGAATATTTTTAATATCTTATGTACAATAAAATTCATGATGTTTCTTTAGGTATGGATAATAATATTTCTTCAGAGAATGTATAAACATAAATAATCTCGAAAATCAATGATATTGTTTCAAAATATTATTATAACTAGGTAAATTCAGATCATACTCTCCATTTAAGATAAATGAAATTAAATGAATCTTAAAATATTATGATAATTAGTATATTCATTATATTACATGTAAAATGGAATTATATACACCTCAAAAAATAATTTAGGTGCATAACCAAACACAAGTCTCAAAGAAGGAAAATTGAGACAAAACTATTTTACAGATTTGGTATCTTTTTAAACATAAACCTCATAAAATAATGTTCATAAAAAGGATATGTTAATACACATAAATTTTATTATAATATAAATGTAATATAATAATAGGTATTTCATTCACCACACAAAATGAATGAGTGGTGAACATAGCATGTATCTAACAGAAATATAACGTGAGATGAAATCCCATTACCTTATATCATGAATCTCTTCGTACTCATTCAATTAACCTGTATAATAAATATAAATGTTAAAAAAAACCATCAAATAAACTTATTCTTCTATATATTACAATATATTTATTTATTATAACCTTATATTACCCGCTTGTTAGCAATCCAATGTTATGGTTTCCCTTCTGGTAATATTCTCTTTATTCTTCGCATGTGTCTTAATTTGATCTATAATTAGTATTTATACTTCATATAATGATTTCCAGAATGTAAATTAGGATATTATTATCATTTAAATATATTATATGTGTTTTATAATAATCTATTGAACATATAATTGTGAAATAGAAAACACTGTAAATGGAGACGGTAAGCCATGCATACGCATGAACAATACTTCCGTTTAATTGACGTAATTATTGAAAGAAAGTGATATATATATAGTTATAAAATTATATTTATGATATAATATATATCTTCTATATTCACTTAAACTACACTTATTATAATTCAGGTAGTGTATGAATGAATCATGTCTATTTGAGGTGGCAGTAATCCTCACATCATCAAACAAAATTATAGTATTAAAACTAAATTTAAAGTTAAACGACATGTTTTATAAAAGGAATAAATAAAAATAAAAAAGTAAATTATATACTATATAACATATATAAACATACTATCCATCATAATGTCCACAATGATAGGAGGTAAGGAAAATTGAACAATCATCATTTAGTGAGGCAGTAGTTCGCCGTACACATAAATATTATGTTTGTTGACTATTAGATAGAGGTGTGTGTAAGTGTAGTCCAGAAAATTTGCATAAAAATGACTTAGTTATCAATTTTTTCATAAGACGTTACCTCTTAATTGGGTCACTCCTTTTGGTTTGTGCCAAAAGGCTTCCTTGGATTTACATTGTCCAAAATGAAAGATACTAGATGAAGGGAGGATTTATGGGAAGTGTATTTGGAAGGCTATTGAAGATCCTATGTGGTTCTATAAGTTTGGTAATGTAGAATAGTTAGTGGCCTTTTATAGGAAAGGAAAAAGACTTCGAATTTTCAAAAACAAGTTAGGTGTACACATGTTATTACATAACAAATCCCATACCAGAAAATCATAGATAAATATGGAAATGTTAATGAATGATATATTGGCAAAATAGTGGTTTTGAAAAGTATATAGGTCATATGATCCCCAAGTATTAAGCTTTAGTCCACAATTTTGGTTAATGTAACCATAATCAGTGTGATTAATTTTAGTAACTTTTACTAATATGTTTTAAAATTATGTTTATTATATTATTATCTCAAAATTATAATAATTAAAATGGTTTATGTCGTTTTTTTAACTCAAATGATATAATATTCAAAAATAAGATTAATGATAATCTTATAAGCGAGAAGAAATTACAGGTTTTTAAGTAGAAATTTGTTCAAAAGTCTATTAAGTTTGTATATTCAATTTAAAAGTGAAATTTATTATAATTGTGTAAATTGTATTAATAGAATTATAGTTGATCTAATGTGACCTTAAGAAAAATTTAAAATTTAATTTATCATTACTAATTTATTACACTAAAATTCAGTTTTTAACTAAAAACAGTATTTTTAAAATTTATCAAAAATTCACCATTCTTTGAAAAATCCCAAAAATTAACCCCAATATTATTTTGGAATTATAAATTCTAAAATAAGGTTTCTTTTAATAAATTAAATTTATAGATGTGTCTAAAATAATGTTATTTTTTTTCAAACAAGGATTTGATAATATTCATAAACATTTAAGGACTTTACAAAAAATTATATCATTTATTGACAATATGTTTTATTTATATGATACCATTATAAACCATACATAAAAATTAGTTATTAATATTTATATAAACAATCTTAATTTATTGTTTATAATTTTATCATTTACAAAATTATAACAAAATGATGCTTCACATAAAATTATTGTTGCATGTAACGTATGCCAAGCTAGTGCTGCAGGTTGCACAAGCCATGTTAGTGTCATGTGAAAAGAATTATTGTCTTTTCATTTTAATATATATATATATATATAACTATTTCAAGTATTATGTGAAATGAAATATATAAAAACATAAATTAATTAAAAAAATTCACAAAATCTTTGGGTGTTATATTCTACCCCTATTAAAATAAAATTTCTCCCTCGATTTTTTTTAGTTATCAATTTTTTCATACATGACAGTCTCATTCATAGAATTCCACATAGCTAAAATGATTACAAAAACATCCCTTTAAAAGGGAATGTTGGAACAATAATAGTGACCCAAATTTGGGTTTCCACATAGGAGAACATAGATTGGGAATTCCAAACATGGTCACATAAGAAAAATATAATTATAATGTTCTGATTAAGAGTGATTGAGAATAATATTAAGATAATTTTAAGAATTAAAAAGAAATAAATCTACGATTAACTAAGATACCATATGATTTATCAAAAATGGAGTAATGTGATAAATTTTTTTGTTTCTATATACATTTTTCAAATGTTAATTAATTTTCTATAAAAGATATACCCGCATGATTTCCGGACAACCTCACCTTGAGTTGTTCAATGATCCACACTACCCCTTTATCCAAATAGAAAACTGATTTTTTCATTCCCGAAGTAGTAACAGATCATGAGATCAATGATATTACATCTCATATGTCATCAAAAATCATAAACATTATATTATAAAAGGTTATCCATAATACTTAAATACACTGGTGGTTAGATAATACTACATTCTCACAATCTTCATCCAAAGTATATATTAATATTTTCATAAATGGTTAACCTTTTATATCATGTCAATGATAAAAATACAAAACAAAGACTGGTATTCATGATAATATCTTAACACTGATCCCCCATATATCACAACGTATCTCTTGGTCATCAAATTCCAAACATGTGGATACCCTCAGGTTACATTCTCTTAGAACCTAGGAACAACCTGAATTACTGTAAATACATCTAAAAAACATACAAGATTCTTTATTCTATATATTTCTAGATATATTCCAAAAATCCAAAAATTTGTAATCTTATTTTATGATAACATGAACTACTTGTCAAAATGTCCTTAATTATCTCCAAGGCAAACAGTAACATCAAATGTACATATTCATTTTCAATATATCATTATAAAAACAACATTATCATAAAATAATTACCATATTAAGGGTTATCTTTCCAACAATAATGCGTTTTCCATGGAAATCACCTTTCCATTATATCAACATTCTATATCATCAGAACCATTCCATATGTTCTTTTAAATCTATGGTGAAAAACATAAAATGATCAAATACATACATATTTCCTTTTTCATATAACATTCTTATTGAATCTAAATACATAATACTTTTATTATCCCACTTCATATTTAGTATATTCTCATGGATACCTTATCCAATTACACAATCCCCATTTTCATTCACATTTCATCTCTAGTCTCATCATCATCAACAATGTAACCATAACTCATACTGCCTTGCTGATCCTCTTCAACAACATTCCTCATGGGATATTAGGTTGAAAAATTGAAGTTTATTCTACACATAAAACACTTAACATTAGATTATGTATTAGAGAGGCCAATATTACAATTTATTTCATTAATATATCTTTTCATTTATCCCTTTTGGGAACTAGATTTTTGTTGTTATTTACCACATTGAAAATAACTTCTTATCCATCTAAGATAATAACTTAAGAGATTCTTCCAACATTATTGTCACAATGAAAACAAAATCTTCTTTCCTCAATGGTCTCTCTTACCAAAACTCTCTGGGAACTCTTACTTTCTCTTCCTTGATGAGTCCCAGAGTTGGTCAAGGTATACATTATTAATAATTCTCCTTGAAAAATAATTAGGAATGATCACAACATCTCTCACTTTAGTGATCATCCCACATGACTTCTCATCCAAAAATATTAAATCACATTAAATATTAATCTAGTTCCTTATAGTTTCTTCCATTAACCAAACCCCAAATAATAGTGTGAGAATTATTTATCATAGGAGAAACCACATAGTCATGAAATGAAGTATGTATTAGATTTATAAATAATGAAAAATTATTTATTCTTTGAAACCCTATGTTCATCATATATTATTCATAGAAAAATTATATTTAAATACATTAGCATAGTTCATGAAGAGTCTATGTATTACTAAATCATATACCCTATGAGTGTCAGACATTTTGTTTAGTAAGGTCTATTATTATGTACCAGATTACCTCTAGTTAGGCTCAAAACATATTTTCATAGTCATTACTCCTAGTGAAATCTTTTACAGGGACACATCCACTTCTATTATCTAGACATGGATTTATTTCATAGAAACCACTCACACTATCTTTTACCAATATCCTACGACATTATATTAAATGTTAACTCATCAATATAATTATCCTTAGAGACTCCACTAGACATATCCATAGAAATATACTTAAGTATTTAAGTAAATCTTTCTCATATTATTTTCCAATGTTAGACTAAACATTTCCATTTATTCCCACTATAGCAACCTAGACATAGTATATATAGATATTACACCATTTCAGTTGAATATTAAGTACATTATAATAATACATGCCTGATGACCATAATCACTTAGAGTCCTTGGATGTGTGGAAAAAAATCATCAATTATACATAATGGTCTTGAACATATCCTATAAATTTTCTACAAATTTAGTACTTACCTCTCAAAACATTCTTTCCTTAACCTGGGGAAAGGAAACCTAAGAAAAGGGTGATCTCAAATGCTCGGTAAGGTTAAATAAGGTAGATATGTAAGCAAAATTATTAGCATATGGGCTTGCCCATATGATTATGAAAATTGAAGATCATATTATTCTTATCATAGAATATATACAATAATCTGTGAATAATTTTTGGTAGTTCATCAGACATGAATTGTAAATATATAAAGAACATAATCCATCAAACTATAACATATGAACAAAACATGGGATTGGGCCAGAAACATAAGCATATAATATGATTTCTATAGTAGCCAAGGAATCACTATGAAGACCATATTGGTTGTATGGTTTCACTACCCATACCATATTGGTATTCATTATTCAATCCAATGACCGTCTTAGAAGCAAGAGTTTACACATCATACCATATTGGAAGTAATGGTTCACTCTCGTGACCATCTCATTAGTAGAGATTCATTCAGAAGAATATCTTAGTCTATATCATAAGCTATAAATCTATATCCAATGAATTTTTGGGGGATTTAGGTCACACCCATATCATAATAAAATCACACATACACGTGAAACAAGTTCATAGATAATATTATAATAACCCATAAAATGAAATGGGTACTATAAACTGGTAATCATATCATAACCCATGAAAATTATTGTTTTCAGAATCATTTATTCAAAATCCTAACACATGAAAGAGAAAAAAATTTCATAAATATATAAAAAATTAAATGGAAATGGGTTATACATAGACCATAAA
Organism: Viscum album; assembly: GCA_963277665.1. Classification (NCBI taxonomy): domain Eukaryota; kingdom Viridiplantae; phylum Streptophyta; class Magnoliopsida; order Santalales; family Viscaceae; genus Viscum; species Viscum album. The sequence continues at coordinate 1,935,965,784 of OY728152.1, forward strand.
ATTAAAAATAACCCATTCATAGAATGAATATGAATGGAACCTTTATAGAATTTCCTATTAAAGAACGTGTAACATCAAAAGATGACATCATTGATAGAAAATAATTTGGAAATATATTTAAGAATAATATATTGGATAAAATATTCTTTCTTATCTGAAAGAGTGTTTTCAGTAGATAAAATCGTTTGAAAATCATTTTCTTAAAAAAATCCCTTAAATCATATAAAGAGGACTTAAAATCATTTTAAAAAACTTTTTACTTGTAGAATAATAAAATATTCATCAAAACATATTTAAAACCCCTTTTCTTAGAAAACCCTTTGTAAAAATATAAATAATGATTTTAAATGTTTTGAAAACCATTTTATATGAAAAAATATGAAACAATCATGAAAATTGTTTCAACACAATTTCTATAAAAATACATTTGAAACATATAAATGAGGCTTGAATCCATTTTGAAAAAAAAAATTCCTTGAAAAAATATAAAGGAATGTTCAAAAACTTTTGAAAACATTTTTTCGTGAAATTTTATAAAATTATTTTGAAAATATATTGAAAATGATTTAATTTTAAATACTCTAAAAACATATAAAAAAATATTGAAAATGTTTTGAAATCATTTTTTACTAGAAATCAAATGAATGAAAAATAAAATATTTTTAAAAACCATTTCATTAATGATGAATTTTTTAAACACTTTCTTAAAAAATAAAAAATTAAATATGAAAAGGAATCTTAATAGAAATGATAGAAGGAAAATCCATACATGTTGTACAAGTTAAAACAAATATACTTTTTATATAGTAAATTGGATAGAAAAATGCATTGATCGAAAAGAGGAAAAAATATTTCATTGAAATTTTGTAAAACGAAAAATGGTAAAAATGTAATATAATGATAATATGTTATTATAGCAATATCATGGAAACTCCTTTTATAAAACATTTTTTGGAACGAAAACAGATTTTCGATCAAATATAGGGTAATGCCACGATATCTTTAAAACACATTATTAACTATGTCATATACTAAAGTGTAGAAAAATGGTACCAATACATGATTAGATTTTGAATATACATTGGATATGAAAAGTCATTAATTTTCTTGAGTGATGGATCATAATATTTCACCAATGAAATCATAAACATAATCAATCTCGAAAATTGATGAGGTTGTTTCAATAAACTCTTATAACTTCATAACACGGGATCATAATCTCAATGTATAAAGAAATAAAATTAAATGAATCATAAAATATAATTTAATGTTTTATATTCATGATATAACATGTAAAATGAAAATATATACACATAAATAGTAATTTTGGTATGAAAAAAAATACGAGTCTCAATGAAGGAAAATCGAGACAAAACTATTTTACCTATTTGGAATCATTTGAAACATAAACCCCATGAAAGAATGGTCATAAAATAGATATGTGAATACACATAAATTTTTACATATTATACATAGAATACAATCATGGAAATTACATACACAACACAAATGGAATGAATTTCCAACATAGCATCTATCTCATGCAAATAAAAAGTGAGATGAAATCTCCTTACCATGTGTCTTGACTCTCATCGTAGAAGTTCAAAACACATTTATAAGAAATATATATTTATAAAAATCCTTTAAAGAATAATATTATTATACATAATATAATTTATCATTTTATTACTACCTTATATTTCCCTCCTGTTAACAATCCTATGTTAAGTTATCTCTTTAGGTAATATTCTCTTTATTCTCTGAATGTTTCTTAATTTGTTATATCGTTTGTTTTAATACTTTATATCATGATTTAAATATAATAAATCATAATATAACTGTTCTTATATAAAATATACTTTTATTATAATAATAATTTATAAAATATATATGTATGAGACAGAATACACCGTCTATGGAGACAATATGTCAAATGTAATCATGAATGTTATTTCCGTTAATTGTCATGTAGACAGAATAAAAGTAAAATACATATATGTATATGTATATATATATATATCATTGTTAAAATAGATTTATAATATCATATATATCTTACATATTCATTTAAATGACTCTTAATATAAAACATGTAGTGTATGAAAGAATCATATCGCTTTTAGCAGGAGGTAGTCTACACTTCTGGAAACAAAATTATCATATTAACATCGAATGAAAATTATGATGATAAATATTGTAAAAGGAATATATAAGATTAAAAATTATTAAATATATTATATATCATATATAAAAAGAGTTTCTATCATAATGTACACCATGAGAGGTGGTAAGTGATATTGAATAACCATCATTTAGTGAGGAGGTAGTTTCCTATAAATATTCATAGTATGTTCATTACCCATTAGATGAAGGTGTGAGTAAGTGAAGGTAGAAAATATATTAGAAAAAAATACATGTATATTTTTTTACTATTTTTGTTTTACAAGAAATCAATAAATAGAGTGGATGTGTGGAGAAAGAAAATAAAATTAAGGACATCAGAGAAGGTGTTTCTCCCAAATCAGGTAACTCTTGTTGGTTTGTGTCTAAATGCTTCCTTGGATTTTCTTCTTCCTAAGGGAAAAAATCTAGGAGTAATGTAGGATTTATAGGAAGTGTATATCTTATGTATTTTAGGAACCTAAGAATTTTGAGAGGTGTGAGGATGTGTGAGATGTGTTGGCCTTTTATAAGGAAGGGTAAAGAATCACTGTTAATTTTGAAAAATAATTGGTGAACAAATTTTATTACATAAAAAGTAATAAAAACTATCCTAAATCCATAATGGACGTTCTATGTCAAAATATCATGATAAAATAGATTTTTTACATGTTTATAGGTTATTTCCCCCCTAAGAATAATAATTAGTCCCTAATTAAGCTAAATTTTACCTTAATCACTATGAATAATTTTAATTACTATTACTAAAATTGTTGGTTAAAAATAATGTTGATCCTATTAGAATACAAATATTATAATGATTAAAAGGGTGTATGTTGGTTTTTTTAAAATTCAAATCATATCTGCGAAAAAATGTAGATTAATTCTAATCTAGCAGATGGAACGACATTATGGGTTTTTAATGTAGAAAGAAGTTCAAATGTTAATTAAAATTTAATAATAAATTTCAATGTAAAATTTATTTTAATGAAATAAATTTTATCAATAGATTTATAATTGATCTAATTTTACCAAAACCAAATATTAAATATAATTAATCATTAAAAATTATTTAATGGAAGAAAAAGTTTTAAAAAATAATTCATATGTTTAACTATTCATAAAAAATGAGGTTTCAATGAAAAATCCAAAAAAATCACCTTAATATAAATTTGGAATTCTAAATTATAAAATGTTGATTATTTTTACACATTCAATTTATATATTTTTCTAAAATTTATTTCATTTTTTTCACATAAAGACATGATAATATTTTTGAACATATAATAACATTTCCAGGGCTTGAATTACCCTAGAACGTCGAGGATCTTCAAAAACGACTAAAATGTTCAACCCGCGATATCTCACGGGAGAAGAAAAACCACAAAACGAGGCTCAAGTAGAAGAGAGAACTCACTAATGCAATTCCAACGCAACCAAAGGTGTTCGATTCAGAAGACGGATGGTGGCTCGGTGGTTCGTCGAATATCTAGGGTCGTTTGTGTTCTCTCGGTCAAATGAGACCTAAAAAAGATTCTTCTAGTTATTAGATGCGACCCTAGTGCGTTTAATGGAAAAAAGGTACACAACTTGTAATTTTGAAGTACATGTCGTGTACTTTCCTTTTCTGTACTCCACTTTAAGAGGCCTCCAATTTACTGCCACATGATTGTGTGTGTGGCTGCTACACAGCCAGCACATGGCCTCTTACGGTAAGGAAGTACACGGTTTGTACTCATAAAGTACTCTTCGTGTAACTATAAAATTTCCAAAACTTCATTCTTCCAAAAAAACGATCAGAAAAGGAAAAAACATACATGAAAAGAATATCCGTGTTTTTAAAAAAATCCCCCCATAAATAAATTTGTCCTCGAATTTCCCTAGCGCAGTGTAGAAGACGAAATATCGAACAGCTCTGGCCACTGTGTTCACACGTCCGCCTCCCTCTCCCAAGTCTCATCTTGTACTCGCCCATGCTACCAAAGAACCCATACCAGAGGAACAGACCGGCCATAGAGAACCTATGTAATATGATCGATGATCCAGATAGGATACTCCTCAAAGGATGCATCCACTTTCACGTCATCCTCCTCATGTTGGAAGATGTGAGACGGGTCTGAGAAGTAACGTCGAAGCTGAGAAACATGGAAGATGTCGTGCATAGCTCGGTACCTCTAAGGTAATTGAAACTGATAGGCAACATGCCCAACTCTCTCCAACACCTCAAATGGCCCAACATACCTCGGTGAAAGCTTACCCTATCTCATAATCCTCTTGTGTCCCAACCTTGGTGTGACATGCAGGAAAACCTAATCCCCGTCCTCAAACTCGAGAGGCCATCTTCACTGATCAGCATAATACTTCTGTTGAGACTTTGCAATAGCTATCCTCTTCTTAATATACTCTATCTGCTTTGTGGTCACCTGAACAAGACGAGGTCCCAGCAAAGTTGCCTCTCCTGCCTCCTGCCAACATAAGTGTGATCAGCATGGCCTACTGTACAAATCCTCATAAGGTGTCATCTAAATAGTTGCTTGAAAACTATTATTGTAGTAAAACTCCAAACAATGTATACGCTTCTCCCAAGAACCTCCAAAATCTAGGATGCATGCTCAGATCATGTCCTCAAGCACCTGAATCGTACACTCAGACTAGCCATCTGTATGGGGGTGGTATGTCGTACTCAAAAGTACCTGTGCTCCCAACTCCTTCTGAAGCCCCTTCCAGACACAAGATGTAAAACACACATCCCTTTCTGAAACAATGGATTGTGGAACTCCATCAAGACATACAACCTCGCGGATATAAAACCTTCCCAGCTCATCAGCACTGAAGGTCTCCTAGATTGGAAAGAAGTAAGCAGCCTTTGTGAGTCTATCAATGACAACCCAAACTGCATCATTCCCTTGAGGCGACCTCAACAAACCAATCATGAAGTCCATCACAACGTCACTCAAAATCCACTTAAGAATGGGTGATTGCTGTAAATGCCTTACTAGTCACTGATGCTCCGCCTTCACCTACTGAAAAGTGGAACAAATCAGGAAGAAACCAGAAACGTCATGCTTCATACATGGCCACCAATACCAATGGTGTAGATCACGATACATCTTGATAACTCTAGGATGAACTACCAAAACTGATGAATGAAATTCCCGCATCAGCTCCTTGCGTATGTCTCCTGGTACCCATTTGCACCCCTGGAAATGAAAGATCTCATGATCGCCTATGGTCCATCCAGAAATAAGGTCCTCTCCTGAAAAACAATCCCTTTAGACTAGGCCTTAAGAATAGGATAGATTCCTCATTTGAACTCGATCAAGAAGAATAGAGGTAATAGCTACAGGCGATAGAAAAGTATGTCATTGTCTATCATGCACCTCCAAATGCATCTCAATGAACAGAGCCATAAGATTTCAATCACTATTGGCCTCTTGAACTAACTGTATTTGAGTCCTCCTACTCAATGCATCTGCCACTGTGTTTCCCTTCCGAGGTGTATAGGCTAGCTCAATGTCAAAGGACTGTATGTATGTGATCCACCTCCGCTGTCTCAAATTAAGATCACACTGAGTGCAGATGTACTTGAGACTCTTGTGGAAGGTTAAAACCACAATGTACTCTCCCAAAATATAATGTATCTAGCAGCGTAGGAAATTAACAATAGTTGCGAACTCCAGATCATGCGTCGGTTAATTCCTCTCATGTGGCCTCAACTGCTGTGACCCGTACACAATGACTCCATCTACCTATATAAGAACAACTCCCATATCGATACCTGAAGCATAAAAAAATAGTATAGATCATTCCTGGCTTAGGAAAGTCTTGTATCGGTGCTGGAGTCAACAACCCTTTGATCTCCTGAAAGGCTGACTCACAAGAATTTGATCATAAGAACTTCACACCCTTCTGAGTCAGACCTGTCAGCAGTGGTGCTATGCATGAAAAGTCCTGTATGAAACATATGTAGTATCCATACATCCATAGAAAACTTCACACATCAATGATGTTATTCGGCGTCTCCTAGGAAACTACATCTCTCACATTCTCTAAGTCTACTAATGCAGCTGCCTCTGAGATAATATGACCCAGGAAGTGAATCTGATCCATCAAAAAGTGACATTTTGGGAGATTAGAATATAACTAATGCTCCCTCAGTGTACTCAATACTATCTCAATATGGGTAGCCTGGTCGTGTCGAGTTAGGGAGTACATCAAGATATCTTCCACGAAAACCACCACGAAGGAATCTATGTATGGATGGAACACTCAGTTCATCAGTTCCATGAAAACTACAGGCGAGTTCGTGAGACTGAATGGCATAAACATATACTCGTATAGACCATACTAGCTCTAGAAGGCTGTAAGAGGTATGTATGATGGTATAAAATGCATCTTATTATAACCAGACCTCAAGTCAATCTTCGAGAATACCGAAGCTCCTCAAAGCTGATCGAAGAGATCATCAATCCTTGGTAAGGGGTATCAGTTCTTGACCTTCAACTGGTTCATCTTCTAAAGATCCACATAAACCCTAAGGGTACTGTCTGCCTTCTTCACAAGTAGGACAGGCGAACCCCATGAAGAAGTACTGGGTCGGATGAAGCCCTTGGCCTGCAACTCTTCCAGCTATTTCTAGAGCTCCCATAACTCTTGTGTAGTCATCTTATAAGGAGGAATGCACACCGGTACCGCTCCAAGAACAAGATGAATAGAAAATTCTACCTCACACTCTGGATGAAAACCTGGAATGTATTCTAGAAAGACCACTCTGAAACAATCCACGACTAGAGGAAAGTCTAACTATTATGTCCCCTGGTCATCCAGATAGAGACAAGAAATCTGGGATGTAACTCCTCCCAACCCTTGATGCGCTGGACCCGCTCGGCTCACTTGGACATCCCATTCGTCCATATGAAGAACGGATCCTCCCTCTGGTGATACAAAACTCACCCTATTGTGATAACAATCAATGACTGCTAATAAGGGAAATAGTCAGTGCATTCTGAGAATGACATCACATCCTGTCATCTATAGGACATAGAGGTCCCAAAGGAAGTAACATCCACCAACCTCTAGTGGGAACTCCTTGCACTGATATGTACTAGCCATTCTAGTCTCCAACGGTGTGTCTAGCATCAAAACATCAGTAGAAGAAATGACACAGAGACCAAAGATCTCCACAACAGCCATGGATATAAAACAATGGGAAGCCCCAGAATTGAGAAGATTCGAAGCTAAAACTGAGGCTACTAAGATCGTACCTTGAACTGTAGATAGTTTGGGATCTTGATCCTACCGGGTTTGCTCCATTGCAAAAGTTTGGCCTATTTCGCGACCCTGTGAACCGGACTGACCGCTCTAATCTGAACTACCCTACTGTCACTGAAGATCCAGCGACTGACTACAATGGCCATGACCTCCACCTCGCCCTGAATGACTTGATGAACTTCAGTTCCCGGACTAGGGAGAAACTGGTGGAACTGCTCCTGAATGTAGGGTCATAGAAGAAACCCTGTCACCATATTCTAGTGAGAATAACTGACAAAACACTGAAGATGACCCATATTTCAACATGATCGGCACTCCACTAGGTCTCTCGGGTAAGATATCATCGTATGCCTGCTCCTCCCACACTGGTATCACACCACATGGCTACCCGAAGATGCATCTCGCCTACTCTGATCTCCTCATGCAGTCTCCCTATAGATCTTCCTACTATCAGCTAGAGGAGAACTAACTCTGGATGCGGAACTGTCCTGGCACACAGCTCCAGATTCCCTCAGGTTGCGCTCTGTGATCAGCGCCAGGTTGATGATAGAAGATAACGAAGTCAACTTGAATTTTTTCACCTCAGATCGGATGTCGTGACTCATACCATCCTCAAACATCCATGAAAGAAACAACTCCTCACCTCCTAGAATAGGCATGTAATGTTGAAGATCTTTGAAGTAAGAGGAATAACACATAATAGCTAGAGTACCCTACTCGAGACTCATGAAATCTCAGGCTGGATCGGCCTTCAAGGTCTCCAAATAGAAGTAATAATAGAAGATGCACTGAAACTCATCATAGCCATATTCGGTAGGTGGCCCACCTTTGAGATCACATCCCATGACCTCTTGGCACAGTCTCGGTGCATGTAGGTAGTGAGCTTCACCCTCTTCTCTAGAGGTATCTCTAGATGCTCGAAAATCATCAGTGTGGCCTCTAGCCATGACTCTGCGGCCTGAGGTCCTCCAACCCCTGAGAAAGTAGAAGGATACTGTTACTAGAAGACCCATGTCAAATCATCCATTGAAGGGGCAGGAGGCGGCGCTCCCTGAATGGTTTACATAATCCTCAGAAATACCTCCCAGAACTGTCCAACTGCACATATGTCAGGTACAACAACTGGTGCCAAGGCTGGCACAACTGTAGGATCAGCAGGTAGTCCCTGATCATCCATGTTTAGTTTCTATTCACCGTATAGAAACTGGTGCACAACCGGAGGGCTCCTCTAAGGCATGACATTGTAAGGTCAATCACACCTTAGATCAAGATTATTAAGGACTGTAAACATGGAGTGTAGGAATGGAACATGAGAAATAAAGTATTCATGTTTTACAAAACATGACTACATGGCATGTACAATTCCTACATGGCGTGTTCCCTGAATCCATTTACATGGGTGTGTACTCTTACCTATATCGGTCGTGTAACACCCCAGACACACATCATGTTTTCTTAACACATTGAGTGTACTTTAATCATATTCCTCTACCCGAGTCCTTCTACATGTTTATGCCACGCGGTTCTCCTAAGTCAAGACTACACGATATGTTCAAGATATACACGTCGTGTACTAGAGAGGCTTCCTTTGGCCAGTGTTGTTAGTGACACGACCAAAAACATGGCTCACACTACACAGCGTGTTCCAGAAAGACACAGAATGTATGAGAAAGGATGACACAGACATGTGTTATTTGTGACACGGTCGGGTACCGGGGTTTGACTACACGGTTTGTTCAACATTGACACGACGTGTATAGCTTAAGGACTTATTCGTCTATGTTGTTGGTTACATGGGCGGACACTGGGTCAACAGTACACGGTGTGTTCAAACTGTACATGGTGTGTTCCTACCAGATTTACCCCATCCGGTGTCTCTTCCCACATGCCCTATGACATAGTTAGATACTACACAGCGTGTACATAAATTTCATGGATTGTACTAAGAAAAAATAGTTTCTTCCCAAACAGAAGAACACTTTGCGTATACATAACACTTCACGGAATGTATTCTGGGGTTTTCCGAAAAGTAAGCCTCAGAAACTACTACGGAACCCAAAAAACATAGAAATGAACACTGAAAGTGCGAAATTTCAATCCGTGTGGGCCCATACACCCCAAAAATCAATGTCTGGAATCATATACATGTTATAAAAAGGAAAACAGAGCAATGTACCAGCAAATTCCGGTCCATGAGGGCCATAACACCTCAAGAACCAAATTTATGCGTCCATTCAAGAAAAACATTACAAAAAACAATACCCCATCAAAAAAGAGATATTTTTTCACGGAAAATATCAAAACAACATGAAAATATTACACAACATCTATCACAAAAACATGAAATCACTAATGCATCCTAGATTTCATGGAAAAAATGCATGACATTTGATTTCTAGCAAGTGCCTCTACAATGCATGAGATGGAATACCCTCATCTCATCGGGTTGAGACACAAATAGAACCTCAATAAAATAAATGGTAACAACAAAATTCATGTGAATCACTCAATATGATATCAAATCAACTATATTAATTGAAAAAATAGAAAAATTTCAATTAAACGTGGTAGATTGAATTTCTCCTATACATGGGTTAGCTACTCCCATGCACAACTTATTACAAAGTAAGTATTCCGTCTTATCCCTGACTAAAGGCCCTAAATAGTAAATCAAGAGAAAATAATACCTCTAATACCACATTGTATCGTCCCTGTTCTAGAAGCCACCAAGAGGCACTCCATACCCGGCTGGTCACATGGCCTCAAGATCATTTTCCCAAACGCTAGAGGAAACTGACTAGCAGCAAGGTCCTTGGGTGTGATAGCGGGGAAACTATGCCCTCGTTGGCATAGTACACATCAAAAGTAAAAAAAATTCATACAATAGTGGAAGCAGTAAATATCCAACAACACTAAACAGTAGAATACTACAACAATAAACAACTAGAGCACACCCACACACACACAAATAGATAGATATATATATATATATATATAACAATTCATGATACATATGTGTTGGAAAACAACCAAACAAGTCACAATGCTGGAATACAACAGTTCTATACCAAAGTGCAATAGAAACAAGATAAAATTCTCAACATCACAAGCCATAGCTAGGTCCCATGCACTCTAGATCCACCAGAAATCAAGTTCCTGAAGTGGAAGGGCGGTTGCCATTACTATACCTACAACAATATAATCTGTTTGGTCCCAAAAGAATGGCCCAAATAGGGAGGGAGACTAAATCCCAGCATGCATCCATTCGAAGATCTGTGCCGAATAGTCAGTGAATATATGGAAGGTAAAAGTACAGAAATCAGTTTATAGGAAAGTACTCAACAGTAAACAATCCACAATATCAATATCAAGAAACATGGTAAGAAATAGCTAAACCTCAAATAGGGAACCCTCTAGAAAGTACTCACAGCCATCCCCTCTGGTCCTACCGAAGATGTTCAAGAAACCCTCTGGGTATCACACTCAGTCTAACCCCTCTGGTTTTGTGTATGTAGACTCTCTAAGGAAGTAATCAAAGTAAATTGCCCTTATAGTCTAAGGTAGTCAGGAACTCTTTGAGGAAGCTCATGCATGCAATTCATTGTATATCCCCAAGGTCAAGGACTCTCTGAGGAAGCCCACTCGGTCAATTCCCCTTATAGCTCAGGTCGTTCATAGAATCTCTGAGGAAGCACTCACTATCAATTCCCCTATAGTATAAACAGTTCAAAAATAAAATTAAAGAATCTCTGAGGAACCTCACTCGATCAATTCTCCTTATAGTCTAAAGAATACAAGGTCACTCTGAGGATGCTCACTCAGTAAATTCCCATTATAACCCTCGGTTCTCGAAGACTCTCTGAAAAATATCACTTGGTCAATTCCCCTTATAGTATCCTACACAAGGTTTTCACGGCCCTGTGTAGGTAAACGAGCATAGTAGTGTAATATGGCCAATTAAACCTATAGAACTACTTGGCTAAATAGTCTACAACATAACAAGCATGAAAAAATAGAAACTCTCCATCCTACAACAATAGGCATGGAAAATAGGAATGGCAGCCGAACTGGATAAACATGACCAAACGGTAGAAAAAAGAACATGCAAGGGCGATAAATCCAAAGCATAGGAATCAACCCTTTTCATATCCAAATTACTTCTACACAAGCCTGGTAGGAAAACAATATGGGTAGAACGTTATACACGCAATACCCTGTTCAAGGGTATTGGTGGAATTTTAACATAATAATCAATGACTTTGAATAGAAAGGCACAAACCACCTACCTCAGCATTAAAGGAACGATATACTTGAACCAGGAGGCTTGAATCACCATAGAACATTGAAGATCTACAAAAACATCTAAAATGTTCAACCTATGATATCTCATGAGAGAACATAAATCACAAAACGAGGCTCAAGAAGAAGAGAGAACTCAGTGATGTGATTCTAACACAACCAACAGTGTTCGATTCAGAGGATGGATGGAGGCTCGGGGGTTCATCAATGATCTGTGGTCGTACGGGTTCTCTCGGTCGAATGATACCTAAAAGAAGAGTCTTCCGGTGATTAGACCTGACCCCGGTGCATTCAATGGAATAAATAAAGTACACAACATGTAATTTAGAACTACATAGCTTGTACCCGCCTTTTCCGTACTCTGTTTTATGTGGCCTCTAAGTTACTCCCACACGGCCATGTGTGTGGCTACTACATAGCCAGGACACAGCCTCCTCTGGTAAGGAAATACACGGCTTGTACTCAAAAAGTACATGGTGTGTACATAGAAAATTTCTAGAATAGCATTTTTCTGAAAAAATGACCAGAAATGGAAAAAACATACCTGAAAAGAAGATCTGAGTTCTTACAATAGTGATGCATATCTACAAGGGTTCAGTTTTTTTCATCATGTGAAATGACAAGGTGGTCACCTGTGCATTTCAATAGTTAAATCATCATGTGAATAATTATATCATTTCTTTAGGTTTGTTGGAGTCATTTTTCTCTAAAGATATTGATTACTACCTTTTGGGAAAATTATTTTCATATACGTAGATAACCAAATTTTAAAGTATATGTTTTCAAAAAAAAAAGTATATAACATGAGGGAAATGAGATGGTTCGGTATTATTAAAGGTAATGATTATTCAAGTAATGATAAATAAGGAAGATCAGCAAAAGTAGTAGATGATTTGAGTATAAAATATATCAGTGTTTCTAAAATGATGAGGATTGATGGAGATGTATTGATCAATTATGTAGTAATGTTGTGAATGTTAATCATAATTGACGGGACACCGCAAATCCTATCCCAAAATGATCACTCAATTTTAATTTTTGAGAAGTTCAAGAAAATTCAAATAGATTATCATTCAATATATAAAATGACAGAACCTATCAAAAATGTAATGTTTTTTAAATACCATATGGACCAATAATGTTTAATAAAATTGGTAAAACTCTATAGATCTCACATATTCTGAAGATAATGAAGGAGCTGATCGATGAATATCAAATCTCTACTATATCAAGAAAAACCATAAGAACTAAAATGTATAGGGACCTTTATGATAATTATTGGGGGGATAATATGAATTAGAGATATTTTCAATTACATTACAAGGTACACTGTGTATCAAGAAGTAAAGGGTAGTGACAACATCCAAAAGGGGTATTGTAACCACTACCCATACCAATATTAATGTGGGATAAACTCACTGTGGACATTTTTAGTTTCCTACCTAATACATCCATGAGAAAATATGAAATATAAGAACATATTGATATGTTGATAAATTAGACATATTTAATTTCCATAAGAGAGGATTTATCCATATATTACATATCTAAACTCTGTATTTATGATGTAGTGAGACAACATAGAGTACTAATGAAAATGGTTTCTGATCGAGATCCATGATTTCATTCTATATTTTAGGGGATAATTAGAAATTATATTAATAAATAAGTAAACCTAATAAAAAATATCATCAATAAACAAGTAGGGATATTAATAGGACAATTTATACTTTGGAAGACATGGTAAGTGATATCTCCCTATATTATCATGGGAGTTGGGAGAAACATATCCTACATTATACAATCTCTTATAATTCTAGATTCATCTCAAGTATTCAAATTGGATCATTTGATGATCTCTTTTAATGAAGGTATAAAACACCAACATAATAGGATGAATTTAGAGAATGTAAATTTTTTGGAAAATACATTTGGGAAGGGACAATATAAAGGGTACATGTGATTTACAAATGCATAAATGATTCATAGAGTTGATAAAATAGTAACTTAGAAAATCAAATTAATTACACATAATTTCATATTTGGGATTATTTATTTAGAATGATAATATTCTAAAATTGAGTTATGATATTTTAAAATAATGATAAACTGATTCTAATGAATATTAGGCCATTTCAGATTATATATCTAGTAAGAGTGGTTAATTATCAATTAACACTAAAACCAAATATTTTATTTTCCATGATTTTTTCCATGTGTATCTGTTGTAAATTTTTATTTCTAACCCAACATATTTAAATTATAATAATTTTATGGAATTAGAACCAAAATTTTCATATAAAGAGGAACACGTTGATATTTTTTAGGAAGTGAAAATGTGTTAATGAAAAAGAAACAATGTCTTGTGAATGTACTATGGAGAAGTGACACGTTTGAAGAAGCTATATGGGAACCTAAATATGTGAGGATTTAAAAATATACCCTTTTATTTTTTGGAAAATATTCAATTATCAAGGGATTTTTTTAGGTTGTAAGAATGTACCAACGTAAATGTTTTTTCTTTTATAAATAAAAAAAATTCAAGAGGAATATTTTATTATAACGCATAGTTGAATTATATAGGTAAATAATTAAAAATTAAAATTATATGTCTTATAACAATACTAATTACAATATCTATGAATATTACAGTGATATATAAACAAATGAATAGTGACCACATAATTGTATATTCTAAGGATTAAATGATTCCATAATGATTACAAAAAAATAACAAATTGAATAAGATTAATAATTGTTTGGAATATAATAGATATAATCAATGGTATTTTAAAAACTATTTGTAATAGTGTATTACATATTGACGTTTCATGGTATATATATATATATATAATGTAATTAGTAATGGATAATTGTTTTATGATTGTTAAATGAATATGATATGACCATTAGTGAATATGATTTTTGGTCAATATGATTTTTAGGAATTATGAATATTGGTAATACTATTACAATTATAAAAATAGTTTTTATAGGATAATGATAAGAGATAGCTAATTTATAATAAAAAAATGATATCCTTAATAAGTGGTATCGTTGTTTTTAGGAAAGAAATTTAGATATGGAAGGGAGGTAACTTCAATGGGATTTTCCCTAGAAAATACTAATACTATCATCAATAAAAATGTATCAACAGGAATCAACAACGGGAGAATTTAAATATAGTGGATGTCACGACCCGTCCCCCAGGGCCCGCATCGTGACTACCCAAAGCCTGCCTTCCATAGGCCAGGGGCTGGCGATCTATATTAAAGGCATAATTCCCTAAAAATGGGAAGGCATTGCCTTTATAAATCATTAACACACAAAACCAGAGTACAAGAAGAAGCAACCACTATGTAAAAACTACATAACAAGCATGCTGAAAGTAAAGGGGCTATAAATACAAGCCCAATAGTAAAGTACAAGGAATGGGAAAACATGTACAACTAAAAAGAAAAACAACTCGAAGGTGTCTAGCAGCTCCTGGATAGTCCTCCGGGGTTCCTACCTGAATGGTAGGTACATATGGCCTCCACAACACTCCACGTCTATCAGACTCCACCGTGTACCGATACGTCGTAAAGTCATCCTCCGGGTACCATCCAGTCCTGGCACTCTCGGCCTCCATCAGTGTTGTACGTTGTCTGTATCCAACACAACAAGGTGCAGGCATAACCCTTGCAGGGGTGATTATAACGATACTTAGTAGGGACCCCGAGACCATCAAGGTCTCACAAAATCCAACAAGGATAAACCCAAAAGTATGAATTCAACGGATAACCATTACTTAGGTATATTCTCATAAATATATCTATATTATCCAGTAACCCATCTCAATCATGAGGAAAACATAGAGGTCATTGACTCAGCTCATACCTGGATTTTTATTATCGAAACCATGACTGCTGGAGAAATCCTCCTCTATCAAGTATAGTGGCCATTTCGTGACTCCGAGGCGCTACTCACAAACCTTAGACTGCTGAGGTACTCCTCCTGTCGAGTACAGCGGGTCTACTGCCAAACTGGGCACTCTGTCCGTTGTGGGTCAACTGCCAAACCGGGATCTCCCCCTAATAGCCGTCAGAGGTACTCCTCTTGTCGATTACCATTGGTCTGCTTCCAATCAAGGCGCTTCGTCCTCCATGGGTCTGCCTCCAAACCGGGTGCTCGGTCCACTGGGCTAGTCGAATAACTCCGAGTCGAATCGGTCAAGCAGTTGTTAGGTCTATAGCTACTAGGTCTCTGCACACTGCTAGCTCCTCTCTGGGAGGATCCGCTCCACGAGCTTCTAGTCTATACTCAATGTGTCCAGAAATCATAGATGGAAGTATCTCAAAAGACCTCCATGTCAAAGGGGTCTCAACGTAATAGATGTCTCATCAATGAGATTCTCGTTCTGTGAGTTATTAGCATTTTATTCTCGGGGGCCCGGTTGTATTCGTGTACGAACCATCCCGACCGTGATTCAACTATTCCCGAACTACAGTAGGTTATACTCAAAGTGATGGCTATGCTCCAAGAATACTGGCGCAGCTGACGGTTCGTCATACGGACGTCTAGTGCCACAGATATCGCCCCAAAAAGGAAAAGGGTCAGTAATGCTCCCGTGTTCGATCCGACCCGGTCAGACCGACTCCGCCCAACCCAGACTGGGCTGACCCAGTCTCGGTCAACCCGTCCAGACTCGATGGGTCCGACCCGACCAATTGGGTGCGTCAACTCGCTATATTTTGACCCGGTCCGCCGGGCCCAACCCAGTAGACTACGAGGGAGGTTCGGTCCAAATGTCGCCACGTAGGCGGCTTGGTGACTCGGCCCGAGAGACCAGGATTGTTAGGCCAATGAAACCATGAGAGGACGACATGGGTCGACGTAGAAGGCTGGTGGCTGGGAGGCCAGCCGGCAGGCCGCACGGGGAGCAGGCTAGCCGGCTGGTCGCCGACAGGCCTCAAGTGCACCTGGCAGGGCGCATGCATGCCGAAAAGGGCCCTTGAGTGGTGGTCAGGGTTCCAGGACGCCGGGCAGGGCACTGGGTCACCGAGAATGCCATGGAAGGGGCGCCGGGCAGCGCGCAGGGGCGTCGGGCAGCGGTGCGGGGGCATGGGACACCAGGAGCGCACCTGCAGGGCCGCAGGGCGCCGAGAGCACGTTGGAAGGGGATCAGGGCACCAGGAAGTGCACTATCAGAGCCTGGGTCACCAGTTAGTGCACAAGGGGGTGCTGGGCAGCGCGCAATGGCGCGGGGAGCAGCAGCCTGTGGGCAGGCAATGCAAGGCGTGGTGGCGCATAGGCAAGAGGGAAGCGTAACGGTGCACGGGGGTCGTGGGGAGCACGATCTCCATTCGTCGTCTTCATCTCTATCACCTCAGTTCCATGCCACCGTAGAATTATCACAAAAATAACAATAGAGGGGTAGAGCGATGTTGGTTGGGCCCTCACCCTCCGCAATTAGAGTGGTATCATTCAGTTCATATGAACGAAGCTCAACATTTAGAATACGTCACTTTGTATTAATCTTCATTTGATGCTGAGAAGAAGAATAGAGAAGAATCATCATGCAATAACCCCTACCTCGTTTGGCATTCGTAGTTGAAGTCGTGGGGAAAAGGGGGGTGTCGATTCGTCGTCTTCCACGTTCGTCACGTCTTCCCAACTTAAGATTGTGTATTGGAAAGCGTCGGAGGAAGAAGACCGAGGAAGAAGCGTCGCAGCGTTCTTCACGTTCTTCGTTGGGAGGAAGAAGCGTTCTTCGTTGGAGAGATATTTCTCCAAGTTCTTCAAATCTCCACTAAGAAAAATGTGCCAACCCCAAATAAAACAATAGAGAAACTATTATTTTAATGGTTTGACATTCATTCAAAAGAATTTGAATTAAAAGAATTAATTCACAGAATTAATTGTGGTGAGTTGGAAAAATAAATGGAGAGATGGAAGGTGAGGAGGCTCCTTCATTAATTGGGAGTTCCATGGGTGTGTAGGGGGTTAGAGAAGTTAAGGAGATCATGTGGGCCCCACTATTCATACTTGAATTGGGGGTTTAAGGGGGGTAAAGATCATGTGGGACCACCTAAAAAAATATCCTCCCAAGGGAGGTAATGTGTGGGTGGGCCCCACCTCTAACATCTCCTTAGAGGATTAAACTACCACAAATAAAAATAAATTTATCACTTTATTTTAATTCAATTTAACTAATAAACCCCAGAAACTAACATCCACTCTCGATAAAATGAAACTACGGTGAAGGTCTCACTAAGATGTAACCGACGATGGGAGTTCAACGGTGCCCTCATATTTCAATTCCGAGCATCGGTTCAAAAGTTAGAAAAACCTACAAGTATGTTCACTGAATGTACCCGAACAAAACTTCAGAAGAGGATTCCGGGCACACCAGGCCTCAGAATCAGTCACCGTCAGAAATTACAGACTCGTAAAATTCCAAAAAATTTAGAAAAATGTTTCTGTGAAGTTTCCAGGTCTTTACATTACCCCCACATCAAGGATTTATGTCCCCATAAATCTACAACACACACTAGGGAAACTAAAGGGGGGTACTGAGCACACATCTAAGCCTCCCGCTCCCATGTGCTCTCCATGAGGTTTCCATGCTGCCAGCGAATGTGCTCTAGAGGAATAAAACTTTCACACATGAACCACTCATGTCGATCGTCAATATACACTGGAACCTCCGTGAAAGTCACCCCGTCATCGATGTCTAGCTCCCCATGATCGATGATGTGGGACGGGTCGTGCACGCATCTCCTCAGCTGAGATACGTGGAAGACGTCGTGCACCCGGTGTAACGAAGGTGGATGGGCCAGGTGGTAAGACACCTCACCAACTCTACTAAAGAATTGGAGGAGTGACTATAAGAGACTGTGGATAGGATTCACCATCTATATCCACATAGGATATATGTAAGGCAGCCAGCTACTCTGTTTCCTCTCCTAGCAGTTGATTTCCAGTCCTCATGCTGAGCGCATCCACAACATCGTTCCCCTACCCAAGAGTATAAACTATCTCGAAGACATAGTCTCAGAGGAATTCAAGCCATCCCCACTGTCTCAGGTTCAGATCCTTCTGAAATATAACACACCTGAGACTATTGATATTAGAGGAAACCGTAAACTGTTCGCTCAATGAACAATGGGTGAGACTACCCAATTGTAAGAACTCGACTTCACCCTTCTTCACCTACGTTCTAATGGCGATACAATGATTTCTCCTTTCCTGAAAAGGGAAATACAATCTCATCCCCTAGATGAACCACATCCATTGCCTTATACAGTCAATCCCGACATGAACGGTACTAATTCATGCCATGGGCGACATTGTAAGGCCTCGACGCTACTACCAAGAGATCCAACCGTTACTCTCGTCTCCAAGGGTTGAGTCACACTATTGGCATCACTGTGTGGTTAGTGGGGATCCTCTAGTATAAATCTCGAATGTGAGGGTAAGGTCAATAGTTTTAACAGAACCTCTTATTATTAACCACACAAAAGGGAAGGAAGGCAAACATCACAAGGACAAGTGTCTTTTATTACAGCATATCAAAGTACAAAGAAGCAAAGCAGCCACAAACAATGACATCTACGAAGTTAGAAGAACCCCGAAAGAAAGCCTCTGTTCCTAGAACTAGTCCCACTCGTGTCTACCTTATTCTAGAGCTCCATGGTCGTATGCTTCAGCTACCTGAAGTTGTGATCTACCCTGTCCACCCGTTCACTGTGGTCGGGTTGGACCTACTGGTGGTGGTGGAAACACCTCGATGCATCGTCCGCCACCAGATGCATGGTCATCCCCTCTGCCATGTCCACATTCACCCTGCGGACCATTTCAATCGAACCTCTACCTTTTCCTGGGAGGTCATTCATCTATCTGTTGATCGTATGTAGGGAGGGTCGGACAGTCTCGTGCCATGTGACCAAGCCCGCCGTAGGAGTAATATTGTCCTCTCCTGGTATTCCGGGCTCTAACTCCACTCTAGGTTCCACACACAACCGATCCTGAGTCTTTCGGTCGATCACCTATAGGTCTGGTCCTCTTATACCTCTGCGTGATTTGTCTACTACCACCTACAGAAGACTCTGCTGCATGTCGGCTAGTGGTGGGTCTCGCTGCTGGAGACTGCTAAGAAAAGAATCTCTCCACTTAGAGGTCTTTCTCCAACACCCCCGTCTAAGTCGGGATGTTGTGGGAGACAACTGAAGCTCTAATCTATCACATGAGTCCCTGCTTGAAGGTATGGTCCCTAAAGAATGGGTCTCGTACAATATCAATGGAGTAGCGTGATAGGTCGGTGAACCTTGCTGAGTACTGTGCCACCATCATGATACCCTATTGTAGATGCACTATCTTATGTATATGCACTTCTCAAAGGGTGGATGGTACAAACTCCACCCGGAACAGGATCTCAATATCTGCCCATAGTAGTGACACCTCGTCATGCATCAGAGCATCAGGCTCCACCATATGCCTGCTGCTGATTGAAGGAGGTTGGCAGTAAGGATCACTATGAATTCGGATGATGTCCCTACTAGTCTGAAGACTCTCACACCATCCTCCAGCCAATCCTCATCTACATGCAGGTTCATCTCTCCTCTGAACCGGGGTGGCCTCTAGCGCTGGAACTTGTGCAGCGCGCTCAAGCGGCGTGGAATCTCTACTTCTGGGGCTGGTGGCATTGGTGGCCCAATGGGAAGTGGTACCGTTGGTGCCTCTGCTTGTGCCTCAACTAGAATAGGGCCCTGTACTGAGGCCTTGTCGCTCGGTAGCATTCCAGTACGTACAACTCTTGGGGATCTAGTTGGTCGTCCGCGGGGAGGCATCCTGAATGAAACAGATGCGACATGGTCAAAAGACTATACCTGGTGAGCTGTTCTGGTTTGAGTTGACTTAATGATAACCTTTGAAAACACACATGCAATCTGTGTTTTGGTGAAATTATTCAGAAATCAGAAGTAAGGGTCCTGGTGTATGGATACGTCAGCCGCCCACACCAACACTGGACTCCCTGAACTGAAAACCACACTTAGTACCCTTAACATTTTTGAATAATAGAAAAGAAATATCAGAGTCCTAAGTCCTGTTGTAGAACCAACGTCCTTTGATACCAATTTGTCATGACCTGTACCCCATGGCCCGCATCGTGACTACCCCAAGCCTGCCTTCCATAAGCCAGGGGCTGGCGACTAGCACCAAAGGTATAATTTTCTAAAATTGGGAAGGAATTCCTTTAATAAATCGTAAACACACACAACCAGAGTACAAGTGGAAGAAAACACTAAATAAAAACCACGTAACAAGCATGTTGAATGTAAGGGGCCAGAAATAAATTCCCAACAGTAAAGTACAAGGAAAGGACAAACAGTTAAAACTAAAAAGACAAACAGATCGAAGGTGTCTAGTATCTCATGGATCACCCTATGGGGTTCCTACCTGAAGGGTAGGTACATATGGCCTCCACAGCACTCCACGTCCATCAGACTCGACTATGTACTGATACGTCGTAAAGTCCTCCTCTGGGTACGATCTAGTCCAGGCGCTCTCGGCCTCTGTTATCACTGTCTGTCATTTACATCCAACACAATGAGGTGCGGGCATAGCCCATGCAGGGGTGAGTATAACGATACTCAATAGGGACCCCGAGACCATCACGGTCTCACAAAATCCAAAAAAGATAAACCACAAAGTATGATTTCAACGGATAACCAATACTTAGGTATATGCCCATCCATATATATAAGTTATCAAATAACCCATCTCAATCATGATGAAAACACCAAGGTCATTGACTCAGCTCAAAAAAGGATTTTCATTATCGAAACCACGAATAATGGAGAAATCCCCCTCTATCGAGTACAGTGGCCATGTCATGACTCTGAGGAATTACTCACTAACCGTAGACTGTTGAGGTACTCATCTTGTCGAGTATCGTGGGTCTACTGCCAAACCGGGTGCTCCATCCGCTGGGGGTCTGCCACCAAACCGAGCGCTCCCCCGAATAGCTGTCAGAGGTACTCCTCCTATCAAGTAACGCGGGTCGGCTGAAAAACTAGGCACTCCTTCCGCTGTTGGCCTAATGCCAAACTGGATGCTCCGTCTACTAGTCTATTCGAATCACTTAGAGTAGAATCAGTCAAGAATTCATCAGGTCTACTGCTACTAGGTCTCCACACTCTCCCTACTTGTCTCCGGGAGGATCCTCTCCACGAGCTACTAGTCGATACTCCACATGTCACGGATTCTCATGTGGAAGTATCTCAAAGGACAACCACATCAAAGGGGTCTCAACGTAACAGAAGGTGCGTCAATCAGACGTCCGATCTGTGAGTTATTAGCCTTTTAGTCCTGGGGGCCCGGTTGGATTCGTGTACGAACCAACCTGACAGTTACTCAACTATACTCAAACTTCAGTGGGGTATATTAAAAGGTATGACTATGCTCCAAGAATACCAGCGCCACTGACGGTTCGTCAAACAGACGTCCGATGCCAAAGATATGGCCCAAGAAGGAAAAGGTTCAGTAATGGGCCCATGTCTGGTCCATCCCAGTCAGACCGACTCCGCCCAACCCAGACTGGGCTGACCCTGTCTGGTTCGACCCGGTCAGACTCGATGGGTCTGACCCGGGCCATTGGGAGAGTCATCCCACTATGTTTTGACCCGGTCCGCTGGGCCCGACCCAGAGGACCGCCAGTGCGGTTCGGTCCGAAAGTCTCCACATAGGTGGCTCGTTACTCGCCCCGAGAGACCGAGCTGGTTCAGCCAGCGATACCGCAGGATGATGCCGCAGGTCGGCGAGGAAGGCCGGCAGCCGGGAGGCCAACAGGAAGGCTGCGGGGGGCCTTGGGTTGGCCGGCTGGTCACCTACAGGCCACTAGTGCACCGGGAAGGGTGCCAAGTCGTAGAGTAGGGATCGTGGGTGTCGAGCAGGGTGTCGTGACGCCGGGCATGGCACTGGACAAGCCATGGCAGGGGCGCCAGGAAGCGTGCGGGGCACCAGGAAGTGGAGCAGGGGAATCGGGGAGCGGCGCGGGGCGTCGGGCAGCGGTGCTGGGAAACAGGCATCGACATAGAGCACCAGGAAGCGGCGCGGGCAGGGGTGCGAGACACCGAGAGAGAGCCGACAGGGGTGCAGGGCGTCGGGAGCACGCCGACAGGGGTGCCGGGAGCACGCCGGCAGGGTCGCGAGGCGCCGAGCAGCGTGTCGGTAGGGCCTGGGGCACCGGGTAGGCGCATGGGGGCACCAGGCAGCACGCAAGGGCGCTGGGCAGTGGCACGGGGAGCAGCGACACATCTGTAGGCGAAGCACGGTGTGGCGGCGCGCAGGTAGGCTTGTAGCGCGGCGGTGCACGGGGGTCGTGGGTAGCGCGATCTTTGTTTGCCGTCTTTATCGTCATCACATCAGTTCCATGCCGTTGTAGAATTATTACAAAAAGAATAAGGGAGGGTTCATACCCTATTGGTTTGGCCCGCACCCTCCGTGTTTAGAGTGGTAGCATTCGGTTCACATGAATGAAGCTCAAAAATTAAAATACATCACTTTGTATCAATCATCATTCGATGCTGAGAAGAAGAAAAGAGAAGCATCATCAAGCAAAAACCCCTACCTCATTTGGCGTTCGTAGACGGAGTCACGTGGAAAAGGCAGGCGTCGATTCGTCGTCCGCCGCATTCATCACGTCCTCCCAACTTAAGCTTCTGCGTCGGAAAGTGTCCATGTTAGAAGACTGTGGAAGAAGCGTCACAACATTCTTCGTTGTGAGGAAGAAGTGTTCTTCGTTGGAAAGATATTTCTACAAGTTCTTCCAAGATCCACAAAGAATAATGTTCCAACCCAAAATAAAATAATAGACTAACTGTTATATTAATGGTTTCCCATGAATTCAAAATAATTTGAATTAAAAGAATTAATTCAAATAATTATTGGTGAAGAGTTGGAAAAATAAATGGAGAGAGGGATGGTGAGGAGGCTCCCTAATTAATTGGGAGTTCCATGGGGTTGTAGGGGGATAGAGAAGTTAAGGAGCTCGTTTGGGCCCCACTATTCATACATGAATTGGGGGTGTAAGGGGGTAAAGCTCATGTGGGCCCCACCTAAAAAGATATCCTCAAATGGGAGGTAATGTGTGGGTGGGTCGCACCTCAAACCTCTCCCTCGAGGATTAAACAGCCACAAATAAAAGTAAAGTTATCACTTTATTTTTATTCAATTTAATTAAAAACCCCAAAAACAAACTTCCACTCTCAATAAAATGAAACTATGATGAAGGTCTCACTAATCAATCACTGACACATCGTGTTCAATGATTCCCTCAGATTTCAATTCTGAGCATTGGTTCAAAAGATAGAAAAACCCGCACGTACGTTCATTGAGCATACCTGAACAAAACATCAGAAGTTGATTCCAGGAACACTGGGCCTCGAAATCAGTCACCGTCAGAAACTACGGACTCGTAAAATTTCAAGGAATTTATGAAAAAAATTTCCTTTAAATTTCCGGGTCTTTATAGTGGATATCACCACTAGGTCAATTGTAGTTGAGCAATGATATGAAACTATAAGAATCACACACCATACACCTAGGGAATATTCTAGTGTAATGAAGGGTTATGTATATAATCTTTTGTATCTTAAAAATATAATTCACTTGTAATAAATGAAATAGTTATTTCTTAAATATGATTTTCATTAAATTTTAACTAATAATATACAGATGAATATAATATGAGTTTAATAAATAGATTTTTTGATGAAAATAAAAGGTAATTTTATTTTTAGAAAGTATGTAGTGTTTTATAAAAAAATTAAGGATCCTGAATATTTTTTTCAGGAAATATTATTATAAATATATATTTATTTAAAAATATAATCTAATATAATTTTTTATATCCTGATAAATTTTTATAATGGCGAGGGGGATGACTATGTTGTAAATACTGTTATTTTTTTTAATAAATAAGGGTTTTTTATTTAATAGTAAATATTCAAATATTTGTGAAATTATTTTGATAAAAAATATATTATAAATTATAATTTAGAAATAAGGTTAGAGTGATTTTTTAGAATTTTATAATATACTATAATTTTCATTGTTTTGTAAAAATACAGTTTAGTGATTTCAGAATATTTTATGACTTCATAAATATATTAAAATGACATACAATTGTATAAAACTAAAATGAAGATAAAAAATATATTATTTTTTTAATATTTTTTTAATGGGTTTAAATCAATTTCAAAACCTATAAATTTAATTACAATGATTAAAATGTAAATTGAGATTTGAAATAATTTATTTTGTGGAAAAGTATTTTTACATGGAAAAAATAATATTACAAAAATTTCTAATGTTATAAAACATTAACATATTAAAAAATATTGTTTTAATTTCTAAAACCATGGGATGAAACTTAGTTTTTTCTATTGTTTTTTCATTTTCAACAACCTATAATTACAAGAACAGTATTTAGAAATTATTAATGATTTGGTCCACTTTTACTCTAAATTTATTCCTATCATGCAATACCTCTCCAATCTGAATCCATTAACAATGAAATTATTCTAAATTATAATCTCTAAATTAATTATAATGTGTCTCTAAGGTAAAAAATTTCCTACTCCATGATTTATGACTTGACTTCCCAAGGTAAAAAAACTATCGCCTTCTTCTATTCCCTCAAATTACAAATTTTTTTATGTCTTCATATTTTTTTAAATATATTCTTGTCATTCAATTTTTATTATTCCATTACTAGCAAAAAAGTGTTTTTCCAATGGGATTCATTCGTTATGTCATCTTATAAACTTTTATTAAACAACATTTTATATCTCTAATGTTATGAAAAAATTTCCTTAATTTCTATTTTTTCATAAAATATTTTATATTGTGAATACGCAAATTTCTTATGATAAATATGGACCACATGAATTTAGAAATATGAAGGGTGAATTTTGAAAATGATCCAATACATTGGGTAATGAATTAATTTATACAGATCACATGTTTTATAATACCTTGGTGCATAAAATTGGTAATTATGTTTTATGACACTTTGATGATAAACATTTGTGATATTATTATGAATGTTTCATTTTTATATTATATATGCATTTCTATGTTAGGCATCATTATCATTTTATTATGATATTCCATTTTTTTAATGATTATTCTAAATTTTTTGGGATCAGGATCATAGAGTAAATATTTCCAATGACTATTATCTCACTGAGATTTATTTTCACCTCATTCTATTGAGGCATGCCACTAGGATATGAGATATAGTAAAAGTATCCTTGGATAAATCAATGAATAATCCTTTAAAGTGGATTAGATGATTTTTTTCATTTATTATTTTAAAATTTTCAATGAAAATAATCCTCAAATGATACTTTTGGATATTAAATGTTTTACCATGGAGTGATTGATTTAGGTTTTAGAAATGAATAATGTCATAAGTTAAAAAAATACCAAAAAATTAAATCATTTCTCAATCCATATTCCTTTATGTTCCATCAATGATCATCATCATGGATATATACAAAGAAAATATAAATTTAGAATTATAATTCATTCTAATAATTGTAAAATAGATAAAAATGAATGAATTCTATAACAAAAAAAATACAATTTTTTTATCAAATTAAATATAAAAATAAAATACTATGAATGAAGAAAGAAATAAAACATTATGTTTCCCACAACAAAACATACATTAAATTCAATCAACTGTACATGACCCCACTATTTCATGTAATAAAACTTATGAAATAAGTTTTATGTTATCAAAAATGAATGTAAAATTATTATATTCCTACACATAGATCGGCACACTTAATTCATCTAAAATAATATTTACTAATCATTGTGGAAGAAATTTCTCCACCTTCACTGGGAAGATCCCCCAATTCTGAGATAATAATTATAAATTTAATGACAATTCAATAACAAACAATACATGTCCCCATTTTTACAACATTTTTCATAAATGATTTTCTATCATCAAATATCCTATAAATTATCCATGTTTTCTAATCCATTTCATCAATTTATCATCTCTCTTAATTATCCAATATATAAATTTCATTCATATCATCAATGATAACAATATCCCCAGTTTTAATCTTTCTATACTTACTAAATATTTCATATTACTCATATAAAATTTTCATTGTTTGATGAATTTTGAACATCACTTTCTCACAAAAATTTATCACTGATAAATTCATATGTGGAACATTTTCTATGTCATTTATTGTTTCAAAACATTTCTTTCCAGGTATATGGAGTGTTTTCAATTCATCAATTTCATGCATATTAAAATCATTTCGGATGTAAAACATTTCTATTTTTATAATAACACTAAAAATAAAACATCATCAATATTTCACTATTTGATCATTTAATTTAATATATATGTTTGTCGTATTTTTCCCATCTAATATCAATTTTTAAATATCGAGTAAGAGATCATTTTCACAATATAACATAGATCAATAAATATTTCTCTAAACACACATGATAAAATATTAATATGAATGAAAAAACAACCAAAATCTTATATGAACATCAATAGACTAATAAACACCACAACTAATCATTCTACCATATGTAGTATTGCACCCATATCCTTAATATTTCGACTTTTACACAATAATAACATGATTAAAATTTCAAATATATGAATTTTCTTTAATGATCCTAAAAAGTGAAGGTTAAAAAAAATTATTATAAATTTCTACAAACATTAAAATTTGTTCAAAAAAATTTACTTTTTTTTAAAATTCCTAGAATGGTAGAAGTTTATTTTATGGTGGAATTGATTATTCTATATCATGAATTTTATATTACATGGCTTTACCCTTTATCTCATTCTCCTCTTTATACTTTTCTATTTATTGAATATCATGATGTGTCCTCCTGGTTTAATCAATTTCTTCTATGTTTAGTCAACTATTTAATTTGATTTATTTCAACTCTCCATTGGGTTTAATCTTTCATTCACCCAAAAGAATCCATTATTTCATCCATGTTATTTTTTATAAGTTTTTCAACATTTAATTCTATATGCCATATTTTAGAATAATTTTTATTCAAAAATATATTTATGGTATCCTCTAAGAGATTTATTTTTGAGTTATGGAATGGTTTTTGTTTTTATTGTTCGAACCCCAATTATCGTCCTCTCTATTTAAAATATTTATTTTTACCTTCCCAACACCCCTATAAAAAATTTGGATTATTAAAATTGACATAATTTTCATATTTGGTGTGTGTACCTTGGGATTAGTTTATTTGAATCACAATTTCTAAATAGTTTAGGATAGATTCCTATTTTATTGCTATCAACCATTTTTGCTACCATGTGATATAAATTCATTTGAACTACTTATCTTTTCTATTATGGAAAATTTTATATAATTATTTTTCCAATAAATCATAATTATCTCCCAATTACTTTTAAATTAATGATATTATAGTGACTGTATAAAAAATTAATCTTTTACATTGTGGGAATGCATCAAATTTTTAATTATCTCCATATCCACGCCATGATGGGGATATCTCTATTACATGTTATGAGACCTGAATCAGGCAGTGTAAAGTGATTGATCATCTAATTAATTAAAATTTAAAATATCAATGTGAATTTTCACTAAAATTGATGGTCGAAAAATAATCATAAATATGTTCTTGTAATCTCTACCAATCATATAAGGGAATGTGGAGCTAGGATTAGAATTTAGTCGTTTTCATTTTCTATCAATGAAAAATTAAAAAATAATATCTTTATCACATTATCATAAATACCATTGAACTAATTTTTTTTAATTTTATGAAAATTTTTCATGTACCCATTTGGTTCTTCATTTTTTATCTAAGAAAACTAAATTGAAATTTGATATTATTTGGATAGTATCAAGAATTATTTAGAACTAGAATACAGAAAAAAAGGCATGAAATTTATTAGCTTTCCCATAGAATTCAAGGAATGATATAATATATTCGGTTTATTGTTAACAACTATCAACCTAATAAAACATGATTGACTTCTAGAACATTATCATTTCTAGCCATGTTTTCTTCTTTCTTAATCATCCTCTAGATCTTCTCTTACCTGATATCAATTATAAAAAAATTATTTATAGATTTAAATAACTTATCAGTTGTTCAATACTCATTCACTATTATTTCCAAACATGAAAATACAAACACAAGTAAAATAATCATACAAAATAAATAAAAAATTTAAATAAAAATTGGATATAAAATAGTTTCTCAATTCAATTAAACCTAAATTTGTTTTAAATTCATTTCTCCCCCACATAGATTCTAAAAACATTAATAGAATGTGAGGAATTACTAATTATTACTATGAATAAATTTTACAAAATCATAATTTTCATCTATATAACTGAAACTAAAAAGTTATAGTATACATAATTTTGGATGTCCATCCCATAAAAAAATGTGACCCCTAGAATGAAAAAATGGTTTGAATGTAATTACTATTTATAATAATGATTTAAATAAAACCAAACTACATAAAAATATTTAAAAATGATAGTGACATTAGATTTTGAAAATATAATATCATGAGTTAAAGAAATTTCTAAAACCATTTTTAGGTATTGATGTGGTAGATTAAGTTGGATCTAAAATAATATTTCATTTTTGTGTGTGTTTAACAATTTATAAATTAATTTTTTTAATATCTTATTATTCAATTAATTCATATAAATAAAAATCATTTTTCAGATTGAAAGGGAATTAAGTTAATTATATGTCATTATTTTTGTTCCATAATTACTAAATTTCATTAATTTTATGATCATGAAATTGAATTTAGTCAACAATCAAAAGACCTAAAAACATAGTAAAACAGAGAAAAATAAATTCATTTCATTTTAAAAAATGATTATATAGAAGTTTTTAATTAATAAAAAATTAAATTTTTCAAACCACGATATATTGATGAAAATGAATTAAATAAAACAATAAATATATATGTGATTAAATACAAAATATTAATGGAATAAATGTTGTATTCAAATGAACAACAATATTCAATATCCCATTATTTTAAGATGATACAAAAATAATCTACCCCCAAATATAATCTCATGAATCAAAACATATATATATGTTAGAAAGTATATTGGTTACAATAATTATTTTCCAAAATGACTAGGCACTATATCATTTTATCTTCCAAACAAGTACTCGAGCTTATTTTCCCCCGAAATATTTATGTCATCCTTCTATGAAAATACCATAATCTTATTATAAAAATCCTTACATAAAAATAATTTTACAATATATATCCCTTTTTTTAATTTATACCGACATTTCATATAACCATAGTCCATAATAAAAAATTTATACACCTCAATGGAATAGCCTTAATAACCTCATTATACTTAATTTGTTTTTTCAGTAGTAAGACATTTTCCATATCTTTTCTCTACTTCATAACAGATATCACCACATTTATTATATAAATATCAAAAAAACTATTATTGTTATTTATTAAACAAAAAAACATGATAAATTATTCCATTTCATTCTCATTATATATTTTTTCCCTCTTAATTGTCAAATATATAATTCCCCATAATATAAGTCTACCATTACTATTTTTAAAATTCTATACCTCCCAAGGATTGTTACTAGGTGGTCTTTTTATATCCATTTTACCCAGACATTCACTTCATAATGTTCTATACAACACCATGGAAAAACATCATCCTCTATTCTTCATTTGTTTCAAATATCCTTTTTGTCATATTTGTGAAATATCCAACTATTAAATATTAAAATCACAATAAATGATGAAAAATCAACAAATTTATCTATAAAAATTGCCAATTATAACGTTTTTATTGATTTATGTTATCAAACTTATATAGACAAATTTATTCTAAAATAAAGACTAAAATTGATGTGAATTGAATATAAAATGATGTACTGACCATTAAATATAGATTTAAAAACAAAATTTTCTGTCATATGTATTCACATGTATGATGCATCTTATGGACACATCCCATAAAATGACTTCCTGGAAATCCATATTATTAACATTATAATTATACCTTAAATGGACTCATAGAATCATGAATTCTTATAGAAGAAAAATTATCTATCGAAATAAATCCATTTTCAATGGTTAATTGAATCATGAGTGGATGTATTTCTATTATATATATATATATGAATAATATGTGTATGAGTCTTAATGTCCATATTTTATGTGATATTGAGAAATAATGCGTGAATACCATTCCATTATATTAAAAACTAGAGGGTGATTCCAGTTTATATAAACTTATTACATTGATTCATTAGGTGAGGTAATGAAAAATAATACCATGATATTTAATTACAAATATTTTGATATAAATATATAAAAATTGACGTGAACTATAAATTTTTATATATTAATAATATTGTTGAAATAATTTATTAATATATAATCAATTAATTTGAAAGGCATTATATGGAGAATAAAAATATAACTCATCATTATTTAATAATTTGATTAAGAAAGAGGTTTTATAGTTGGGAGTTCCCTAGTTGGTTCAAATTCACATAATCCATATATCAATTTATAATTATAATTAATTTTTATAATTTTTTCAAAGAATAATTGAATATTTATATATTTCTAGATGAGTGATTTTGAAAAGTGCAATAACTCATGAGATAATATATCTATATTTAAATATAAATTTTAATGTATATCAATTTCAATAAAAAATTTCAATTAGTATGAATTAATTATTTTTATTTTTTTAATGAAAATAATATCAAGATGTAAATATCATATTATGTGTATAAATAAAATATTTTTATAGGGAATGTGATACAACACAAAATATTAGTAAATTGTATTATTATATTGCGGTGAATAAAATTATTATACATCAATATTATACTAAAGGTCTAGTTGTTTTTTTGAAATTTGGGTGGTTCGATATATTGAATGAATAAATATTTCATGGTAATATATATATATATATATTTATAGTTAATACTATGAATTGTTATATTGATAATGAATAACCTTTTTATTAGAATCTCCTATTAAATAATTGTTTTATGTTAATTGTAATCTAAATTTTTTATTTTAATATTATTGATGAAACATTTTTTTTAATTTTTTTAATGATTGTTCATATGAAAATTCTTTTACAAATGTATTTGTAGGCGATCAATACTGTCCCCCATGAAATAATAGACACAAGAATTGAGAAGGGATGAAATAGTGCAACAAAAAAACATCAATAGTCTTTAGAGTATCAATATTTTAATATTTATTATTAAATAAAATATCTAAAAAAACCAATCAATGAAGATGATTAATTGTTAATATCAAAGAATGAACATAACATTAAATTTTTAAAAAGGTTCACAGAACATTTTCATAATGTAGCCATTATTTTATGTCAATTGTTACAATTTAATTGTACACATCCTTATCTTATAACAAATTAGATCATCTAATTGAGTAGGAAGATAGTCCAAAAATAAAAGTACATGAAATATAAAAAGAATTATCACCAAGTCAAAAAATCTTTTAATATCGACTTGAAGTCCCACCAAGGGTTGATCAAGTGTGCATCATCATTATTCTCCTAATTTTAGCACATATATTTTATAGAATTATTAATGGAATGTATGGTTTGATTTTTAAAGGTTTTTCATTTTTTAATGAATCTATTATTTTTTTAAACCACTATTGAATCATGTTGTGATGAACATATGTCATGGGTTAATTGGTGGCAAAATCGAGATCTAAGCTTTATATATCCCAGTTAATTTATTATTCCCATAAATATTTGTAGTGATCCATAAAATATTCCATATATCTGAAGTACATATTTCATAAGTATAATCATCATTATTTAAAACATTTTATTCATGGGTTATAAAAATTGTCAAGAAAAAAATGTATTTCG
This sequence comes from Viscum album, assembly GCA_963277665.1. Classification (NCBI taxonomy): domain Eukaryota; kingdom Viridiplantae; phylum Streptophyta; class Magnoliopsida; order Santalales; family Viscaceae; genus Viscum; species Viscum album. The sequence continues at coordinate 1,935,998,480 of OY728152.1, forward strand.
ATTATTAAGTATTATATTGTGATAATGGGGCAATAGATTCATATATCAACTTCTATATTTATTTCTTATGTTTTACAGCATCTGATCCACTATTATAGTGTATCGCTCTATGTTTTTGCATAAAAATATTACTATAATGACTAGGTATATGCTTCTCATCACTTCAAATATCTGTTTAAAATCAATAAAAAAAATCTTGAAATAAAACCTAAAATAAATAAAATCATGATACCTTATAAAATTATAACTATTTAATTATAGTAGATTGATTCTTGGTTTCAAATTTTAGAATTATTCCCAAATCCTTTCACAAATTATATCATAAAATCATCACATCACTTCATAGTTTCCCCTTACTCAAGAAAAATTTATTCCATTACTACCAACTCAATTCAAATATCCCTTCAAATCATCCACGAGTAGATTTAAAAAAAATTGAAAACAATTGTAATAAATTAATGTAAAATCTAAATAAAATAGTTATTAGAATTAAATTAATATAACAATTATATAAACACCACTCTTTCAGTTAAAATTATTCTCATAGAAGATCCCTAACTCTTGATGTAAATATCAATCCAATATTGTCGTTGAAATAATTGAGATATTATCATAAAATCTACGTTGTTAAATCAAATTTTGAGGGTTGTTTAATCTATAAAACAAGGATGTTTAAAATTCATCTAATTTTTAGTTTTTATAAATATGTTAAAATTATATTATATATACATAAATACTCAATAACCAACTGCTCATATCACCCCCAATATTAAAAACTATAATTATCTTCTCCCGTTTATTATCAACAATATAGGAATTAAATTTATCTAACAATCCAGTAAGATATCCAAAAATTTACTCCCAAGTTATCAGTAAATTACTATGAAAAAATTAGAAAAATAACTCAGCATAATAACAGGAATTTTACAAGAGAATGAACTACCAATGACACTCTTAAGTGATAGGAGGAATCCTTCATCTAGGAATTTTTCATCATATCCACAACATTATACTTTTTTAAAATAGATTCCAAATGAAATTCTCCTAGTGTCATCTTTCCATTGATTAATTTGTACACGAATTCAATATTCTTAAATACAAAATTTCAAAAAACAAATATTTCGATATCTTTATATTTATTTAATTATCACAACCAATTAATAATGTCAACTAACCTTCCAATATTATATATTCATGTCATGAATTCATCCATATCAGTTAGGTTGTGTTTTAAAATTTCCTAAATAGATCAACATTATATTACATAAGTTGACTGAATTTTACATCATACAATTTCCAGATATTCATATTACCTTGTAAAAGAAAGAACTTCTAAAATATTACATTCAATATCCAATTAAATCTAAAAAATCAACATCATAAAATCATATATAAATATTTGAAGATGAATTTTTATCATAACTCAGTCCAGAACTATTCCAACCTATAATACAATTATGTGTCGAAATTTCATCCATAATTTTGACTTTTATGAATTACAATAGAATTTAAAAAAAGACTAATAATAACCATAATGATTCGCTTAAAAATATTAATGTAAATCATTTTTTCTATAATATATTTAAACTTAATTTTATATATTCACCTTCCCTTTTCATCAATGTATATCCTAGTCCCATCTTTTATATGTACAAATATATCTCTAAATTCTACCATTTTAACCCTTTTAAGAAATTCCCTAGCATACTTTTCATATGAGGGAGCGATCAATCAACATGTGTTTATGACATGAAAAAACAAAAATAATTTTTTATTTATAAGTATACACATTTCCATTTTATCATATAGGTAGTATAATCCTCATATAATTTCACATTTCCACTGAAAATATTATTGTCAATATAAAAAATCATAATGATTGTTTTTGGGTCCTCCCTTTTTATATAGATATTGTTATCCATTATTTCTTCATAAAAAATACATTCATGTTAAACTCTATTCAGCATTTAATACCATGTTTGATGTGATTCCTTAATCTCATATAATAATTTATTTAGGTTAGTAATGAATGAACCATCACAAATATTGTATGATCTTAAAATTTTTGGAGACATATTATTCATGTTCTCTGGTTAATTTTAGACTTGTTTTAGTGTCATACTTTTTGTATTTTTACTCAAGTGTGAATGGGTTGGTTTTTGATGATTTTGTGGGGTTTTGATAGTGAATGGTTGGTACTTGGTTTTCCCAAACCGTTCATCCACCCTATAAAACAATGAACCTATAGTACATTGGGGTTTATATAGTTTGTTCAGGGTTAAACAAACATTGTGCCTTAGGGATAAATCATTAACCCATGAATTGTAGGGGTGCACGGTTAGTGTGCACAATTTTTCTAACCAAGCACCCCATGCATGAAAACCTACTTGCAATCTTTTTGACCATATAATACTAGATTAAAAATTTACAAACCCCATCCATATATCCCAAATCACCCCCTTATCCTATCATGGTTTCCATGGAATTTGGATCCTCCCAAGGGGATTCCTAGGATCCTGAAACCCCATTCTTTTTAATCAAATATCTGATGATAGAAATCCGCCTATCTTTAGTATGTAATATCTTTATTCAGTAGCTTAAAATATCTCATATTTCATCTAATTTCAGTGGGATGAATTATATCATTATTTATAGTATAGATCTAGGTTTTAATGGATCTTTTTTTATATGATTTTGATCATTCTGTTGGATCCTAGATGTTCATCACCAAGTTGAATTTGGAAGTTCTTCCATGGATTAAAGGCTAAATGTTGGGTGAGAATTTAAAAATGATGTAATGATAGGTGGTCTATTTACTAACTCCCACAGTATTGATCATGAACATTTTTTAGTTGTACTATTTCATTTACATATTGTGAAATTTCATTATAATTAAAAAAATGAGTTTAATCCACTTGTAATTCCGAGACCCTCCTTGGATCATGTTGGATCCATTATTGATTATGAGACTAGACATGGTGAAAATCCATGGGGTGTGAAAATATTATTGAAATATTGATTTATGGAATGTAATAGTTGAATTAGTGGATTTGTAAAACTAATGTAATCGTGAATTTGATCACATCGATTAATATAAAAGTGTTAACAAAATGTGGGTCGATTGTTAGTAATTTAATTAAATGGGAATGTTGAAAGTAAAAAGGTATACTATATTAATAATGGTTTATTAAAAGGATTAATAATTAGGAACCATTTCATTTAAATGTGAATATGTTGAGATGTCATGGGACTTGTACTCTATGTTCTCAGGAGATTCCCAAAAAGTGCTATAGGACTCGATGCATTCATGTGAAATTGTGCTGGATTGATGATCTATGTACTAGATATTTTGGTGATAGACTGATTATATATGTAACCATGATTTTTGTGCTTGAATGATTCTACATGTACATGTGATATTGTTTCTAAACTGATGCGTCAAGTGTCTATGATAATATTACCCCGAATGATGCTTTAGGGTACCAGAATATAAATTACACGAATAAGAAAAGTGCAATCCCATGAAAGTATATATTATAATATCTATAGGGTTTATTGTTCCTACATATCCAAGGGGAAAATCAAGTAGGATTCTTTTAGGGATAATCACCTACCCAAAGGGTTAATGTGGTTGAATAAAGAATAATTATTGGGAAACCGGTTTACATTATCCATTTAGTTTTTTATTAATTATAAAACTACTTACACTATAATAAATTAGATATTGTTTTGACACTATTAGTGGTCACCTACTATGTTTCTCTGATGAACTACATGGGTTATCATTTAATAATCGAATAGAATTAATATTAATAGGAATGGATAAGAAAAATATAAATATCTTTTCTGTTTGAGTTCAGATTCAGGATGTAGCATGGATTAATGAACCAAACATGATTTTAGGACCCACATAAGATATTCTAGTGTGTCTTTATTTAGTGTTTTTTTACAGTTGACACATATATGTCATGACAGTTCTATCGCTTTTGTTTATTTTCCTTTTTTTTAAAATTTTGGGATTCATAATCTAATGCATGTTATTTATTGTTTATATCTTCTTATTATTATTATGACTAATGATATATTGATTTATATTGATGTATCAATTTGATAAAGAGGGAATAGTCTCTATTTTAACCTTATATACAGCCAAATTTAGTCTAAAACTTATACAATATTGGGAGGCTCAAATATGGACAAGTAATGAAAAAACATAGAGAACCGGTATGTGGCACATAAGTCATAAAATAACAATGCGATATCAGATGAAGTTTCCTATTATTATTATTTATCATATTATTTTTAATAGGATGACCAAAGACTGGGATGAGGTGGGAATTATTCATGATCCTATGAGTGGATGTATCTAACAAATGTAGGAGGAAGAACTCATGTCCCCAGTGTTGAAATTTTTATTTTTTATGTTTGTAGTTATAGTTGAATGTTACATCAAATTGGGTGATACACTAGTTGTGGGATGTTATTTTTTTTCTATGATTTTCCACATGGCCCGATAAGACATGTGATTTTTGTATGAAAGAATCATTATAGGACCTCATGACATTTTGTGACATTCTTCATATTAAGCATGAAAAGAAAATAAATTCATTATTTCGTTATGTGTAATTAATAAAAAATATATTATTATTTGAGTAATTAAAAATAAAATGTTTCTATTATTGAATTAATAATGGATAGAAATAGGGTTTCTTTTGGAAATCCATATATTCGGAAAAAATACCATTTTTTCACTGTGATCTAGATTATTTTTTGTTGAGGGTTATGATAGTGCCTCATTTTTGAAAATTTGGTAGGGTATGAGGGAAAAATTATTATGAATATATGGGAATACATCTTATGTTAATGTGTAAATGATATCTTATGTGTCTTAAGACCTGTGTTGCCATTGTAGATATGTGCCTCCATGATGAAACATGTTAGTTGGATGACAAAAGGACATGAATATAATTGTGTATCCATAGGTGGGATAAGAGGACCCGATTGTTTTGGGCGATGGTGTGGAGTAAATTTTATGTGACAACTTCATTTTATTAATAAAGTTCTTTGAATGAGTCCCACTGTGGGTTGTGTGGAGTATGTATGATCAAATATTGGAATTCCAATTTTAGTACCCTCCGACCATCACTGAAGAGGGTAAACCTGTGGAATCTATGTTCTAGATTGAGTCTACCCAGACAATTCATAACCATTTAGAGACTCCTATAGAGAAATGTGTAATGACCAGTTCTTATATGTAATGAGGTAAAGTGGCCAATTTGAGGGATATTTTGGATACTGATGAGAATATGGATAGAATGGTATGAAAATACATCCAATAGAAATTACTGGGACACTTTTAACTAGATATAGTAATATAGGATATGTTTTCAAAGTTTATTCAATTAACCTGGGGAAGCAAGTTAGTAATGGACTATATTTTTTGCTTCAATGCATTTCAAAAATTTGTCCCTACACTGGTATGGTATATGTTAAATGTGGTGAGATTTTTTAATGATGGAATTAAATGTGATATTAAGTCACAGTTTAATATATTATAATTGAATAAGATTAATGATGGTGAGAATCAAGTTCTTATTTATGAGTTGAACTTCATGGATCCTTTTATTGTATGATCGGTGGATTTTGAAATAAAACATATAGATCCACCTTATGGGAATATTAAGAATAAATATGGTAATTTTAACTAGACGTGTGGTAAATATTAACAAGAAGAATTAGCTACTTAAGGATGTGAATGTGTGTTCTTCCATCAGAGTTGTATGTCATGTCACATTCACAGTCATTGTCTCTAATCAATGGTGGAGGGTAAATCTTGCCAAATAATATGACACTTACATAGGTATTTCAATAACCTTATATGGGTGGGTCATGAGGGAGGATCTAGGCCATATATAAATTCCATATGGCTGTTTTATAGCCCATACTATTCGGGAAGTTTTAGTTCTACGGGCCATGTTGGTCAGGGTTCGGGATGTGGTACTTCAAGGAATGATTTCCTCTATCAGAAGAGTAATGTTAAAAAGGGGACTCAAACTACATCACATGGAATAGGGTTTGGATATTTTCATATATTTCATACTTACTTTAAGGATAGTGAGGCTAGGAAATAGATAGTTAGTGGTACAATTCATGTAGAATATATACATGATGGAGAATTATTTGAAATAATTTCCTCAAATTATTTTATTGTTTATATGTTGAGATATGATAACTGACACACTACTGGGTGTATGGTCAAAAAAATATGCCTAAGAGAATTGTATTTCCTTGAGTCTCTTGACTGTTACTTCATTAAAAAATTTTATGTACTAGATATGTCATGTTTTTTACATTAAATTCAGTAAGGATTGATCGGTAATGTTATGATCACACAATGAATATTACCATAAAAGAATATCATTTACATCTCTTGAGGGTAGCATTAATATTTATCATGGAGAATGGGATATTTGGGTAGGTCATGCCGAGACATCTCATTTGAAATTAGGGGAGCTCACCACCCACGTTGTGAGACGTTTTTGGATGAAGGGTGTGTGATGTGTAATGAATTTCCACCCATGGAGGATCACGTTCACAATTTTCTTCACGGGGAATTCTCAAGGCAAAACCATGATAGAGATTTCTATTTTTCAAATGATGTAATTCCTAGAGCTAAAAAAAATTTCTAATACAACTTATATAATGGATCTAGTTGAGCTTCATGATCTTAATACTCATGTGGAGGAATTGATGTATAATTTTTTTTATCATTCAATGTATGTATCCTTGGGGTTCACCAGTTTTTCTATAAGAAGGATGAAGAGATGTTGTGTTTATGTGTCAATTACCAAATGTTGCACTAGATGATAGTAATGATATAGTATCCTATATGACATATTAATGATCTATTTTAAAATTTTATGGGTTCTTGTCTATTATCCAAGATCGATTTAAGTTCATGGTATCATCATCCAAGAGTCAATACAATTGATATAACCTTAACTATTTTTATACGCATGTATGGCTTGTATGAGTTTGTTATACTAATTTTTGGATTGAAAAATGATTTGGTTTTGTTAATGGATTTAATTAGCAGAATCATTCACCTATACATGGATCATTTGGTAGTTTTTTTAGTGGACGGAATCATGGTGTACTCCATGACATATGACCCTCATTAAAAACATCTAAAAACAGTCCTGATTACAATGAGAGAGATAATGATGTAAGCTAAGCTATCTGATTGAAATTTTTTATTGAAAAGGTATATTTTTTTTTACATCACATCATCTCAGTGGATATGTGTTAGTGGACCCAGAGAATGTCCAGGCAGTTGTTTCTTTGGAGAAACATAAGAGTGTTTTTAATATCCAATTCTTTTTTGGGGTTTCATGATATTATCAACGATTAATACAAGACATTTAAAACATGGTATATCTACTCTTGGGTATTACAAAGATGGTATCAAAATTATAATTCTCTAGATCATTTGAGAATTATTTTCTATAATTGAAGAGGGATTTTACATCTCTTTCAATTTTGGTCCAACCCGAGAAAGCGTTGGAGTATGGCTTGTTCTATGAGGCATTTTTAATCAGAAATAGAGTAGTGTTGATTTTGGGAAATAAAGTCATAGCATATGGATCATGAAATTTGAGGCCACACAAATGTTATTATCCTATGAATGAACTTTATTTGGCCATGGTGGCTACTAAATTAATGTGTTCGCTAAATTACCAATTTAATGAAATGATAACTATGTATAAAAAACAAAAAAAACATAGATTATATATTTTTTATATGATATTTGAATCAATGGTAGAGGTTATGTTTCATGTATATGAATTCATTTGATATTGATCTATCATATATTCTTGTGGAATGGGATAAAGTTTCGGAGCCCATAATCTGAAAAACCTAGAATCATATAGTATATGGGTCTACTTCTAACTGGATGATGGTTGATTGATTCACTGAGATGCATATCGATGCTCAAAAGGATATAGAGAATATTATGCTCATATCTGTATTAGTTTATTCCATAGTTCTCATCCAAATCACGTAGTGGCACTATGATGATCTGGAGTGCTTATCCATGAGGTAAATTCATGTAGGTGGGTAGTCAAATTTTGATTTTAATATAGAGGAGGATGTGATAATATATGTCTAGGGAAATGTTGTTTTTCTGTCTTGTATGAGAGATGAGTGTATGCATGAGTTTCATACCCCAATGTGGTCATTATACCCATGTTTGAAAATGATATTCCATGATATTTGGAAATATTATTGGAGACTGGTAATGAAAAAGGAATTTGTATGTTTCATGACACAGTGATCAATCTTCTAGTAAGTGATGGTTCAACATCAAAGGACTTTTGGTTTGTTACTATCATTTCACTTTATATAATAGATGTGATATGACTTAACAATGGGATTCGTGGTGGTTTTTCTTAGGACATCTCAAAACTATAATATGATATGGGTAATTATGAAATAGTTGATGAAATTAGCCCATTTCATTCCAATTAGATTGGCATTCACAATTGATTATTCTAGAGATATTTATATTTCGGAGACAATGTATTTTCTTGGAGTTCCACAAAGTATCATTTTTGATCAGGATACATATTATAAATCACACTTCTAGAATGTCTTATAGAAAGAGATGGGTACTCTAGTGTTTCTACGTGTAACATTTCACCCAAATATAGACGAGCAATTATACTATACCATTCATGTGTCATATGACATCATACCTACATGATTCCTAAATTTTTGTGGGTCATGGAATAAGAAAATAATGATGGTTTCATTTAGATATAACACCATTTATCAAGTAACTATTTAGATAGAACCATATAAGGTTGATTATGGTAGGTTATTTGGATCACCATTATACTGGATGGAGGTTGGTGAGTTCGAATTGTGGGGAGTGATGCTCATACATGAAACATTAGAGCATGTTCAGTAGATTTGGAATAATCAGGCCATGAGTTTGAGTAGGGTGAAGTATTATATTTATTTTAGTCATAAACCTCTTGATTTTTTTTGTGGGAGACTGTGCATTAATTTTAGACTCACTATCATTTCTTTACTGTTAGATAACAAATTTGGGAATGTTGGAGCCCATATTTTTTATACCATTTGAGACTTGGGAATGTAATTTGAATGTAGAATGTTAATTGGATTTTTTTAAAGGAATTGTTTTATGTATATTGTTTTCCATGTATTATAGCTTCATCAGTACCACCACAACCCTTTTTATTTGACTTATGTTGAGTATTTTGAGAATTTAGATGATGTGTATTTGAGGAGAATCTGATTCATGTTTTGGATCACAATGAGACATTTGTGTGGGTTACGATTTTATAGGTAGTTGGAGATATATAGCAATGTTATCATTTTTAATAGGAAACAAGGGAGTGGGAGTTGGATGTGTGGGACAAGTAGTCTGACCTTTTCAATTTGGAGGTCTAGTGATGCTTGGTTGTACAACTTGAGGATAATTTGTTATATGTTATCTAGATTGTAAGATCCCAAAAATTCTCAAAATATATCATAAATGTGTTTAGGTAATTTTTACTCTTGATAAAATATCCTTTTGTTTTTATCCTATATCGGATGTGTTAAGGAGAGTTTTTGATTGGGGGTATTTTTTGGACAGTTCAGTGTTGGCACATTGTCTTCCCAAAATTTGTATCAAACCCAAGAAGCCGTGAAACCTTGGGGTAGTGCCGTTTTTATGGTTTTCAGAAGGTTTATCAAACTATGTGACTTAAAGGAGGAAACATTCATACATTCGATAGTAAGGCTGAAATGATAGGGTCAACATCTTGTCTAACATCGAGGGTCATACAGGGTAATGTATGTAGTGACTTTTAAAAACCTGAAATTTTAGATTAAAATTTACATAATCCTCAGGTTTATATCCCGAGTCACCCCAATCAACCTAATATGATTTCATTGGCTTTGTAGGTTCCCGATATGACACATAGACTCCTCAAAACCCTTCCATTGGAAATCTAATATCTAGTTGAAGGATTCAATCTCTCTTTTGTAAGTGATATATTCTTTGATTACATTCCCCTCTCTCCTATTTGACTTTCCCAAAATGGAGGGATGGGTTATTTCATTTTTTTTATGGTATAGATATTGGTTTTAATACATCTTGTGTCCTTGGATTTTGATCAAAGGTATTGATCCTATATCTTAAATCTCATATTAAGGGTTAAAGTTGGGTGAGAATTCATAAAAGATCCTAACATATGTGGTATATATTCAAACTCCCATAGTATTGATTAGGATATTGTGTTTTAGGTGTAACATTTTGTTTTTTTCTATTTATTTTAAATTAAAAAAATGGAGTCAATCCTCCCAAAATTGTAATACCCTTCTTGAATCCTATTGAATCAATCTGATTCAATGAGTCCAGACAAAGTGATATCCCATGGGGAGTGAAAATATCCCTAAAATGATTATTTTTCGAATTTAAAATATTATTTTTATAGTTTGTGAAATTAATAAAATTGTGAATATGATGTAATGATAACCTATAATAATTGATTGATTGTCTTAACATGGAAATGTTAATGAATTTTTTTTATTACTAGTAATTGGATTATATGGTAATGGTGTAAGAGAAATGGTGAACTATATTGAGAATGGTTTATGAAAAGGTGTTAATAATGATGAAACTTAATATGTAAATGTGGAACATTTAAGGAGGGAATTACATTGATGTTCTAAGAAGATAAGGGGTCATTGATAGATTCTCCAAGACCCCGATGAATGATTAGGAATTTGTGTTAGACTGATAATCCATATACCAATGTTTTTTGTACTATAACAATGATCTATGTTCTTATGATATTGGTGTTGTACTGATGCTACAAGTAGCAGAGACGATGATGATGGACTGACACTCCAAGGATCATTATAATGGAATTTGGACAAATGTTATAGGGTATATAACAGAAAATAAAATTAACATGTATATTGAAATCATAGGAAATAAAAAAAACTAAATTCCATATTATGTAAGGTTCTTACTCTGGAATGGGATGATGAATGATTGATTGGTTTGTGTTTCATCATGAATCCAACATATAATGTCATTGAGTAAAAAATAATACATGTGAAAACAAATTACTTTCATCATTTCAATTTTATTAATTTTACAAATTCATAATTAGATATTGAGTGGGTATTTATTTAGACACCATTTTTCATGTCTTAGGGTGTTTTACTCACACCCTACTCTATCCACAATTTGTACCCAAATAGACTTCATGTTTTTGGGACATGATAAGGGAAAGATCTATATAATGTATGTATGAATTTAGATTATGGATGGATCATAGATGAGGGAACTGAACATGATTTATAGGCTCCCTTGGGAGATATTTGTGTATAATTATTTTTGGTATTTATTTAACCAATATATGTTATCACATATACAAATCATTGTTTTGTAGTCATTTCACCTGTTTTTTGGATTCTTTATGTGATGCTTTTTCATTTTTTGTTAATGTTCATTATTACATAGGCTATTGATATGTTAATTTTGGTTTTTTTCTTTCATTAATTAATAGGTTATAGTCTCCTCATGATCCATATAGACCCCTATACTAGCCGGAAACCACTATCATATAACGGGATTCACGTGAGGTCATGTAATGAATTAGCTAGGGGAATCGATATGTTGATCGCAGGATGTGAATTTATAATTAAAGATTAAAACTAATATTTTATTAGTATAATAATCATTATAATGTATTTATTCATGAATGGTAACATAAAATCAATTTATAACATTTTTATTTTGTTCGATGACACATCTTATCAAAAAAACACATCATTTCAATCCATTTGACTAAAGAAAAAGTATCTTAAATATCTTAATCTAATCTTTTAGAATATTCTTGGAAAACAAGATAATATTTTCCCATGATGACTCTCTATTTTCACTATTTTTTTTTTCTAGAAAATCATTTCAACCCAATAATATTCAAAATTTTATTCATGTTAAAAATTCCAAAGTATTAATATTATAAATATGATTTATCTCTTTTTCTATCCATTATAGCATATCTTCATTTTTCCACTTTATAGACCCTCTAATGTTTATCATATGAAATAAATTAGGCATGTTAATAATTATTCTCAACTCCTTAGTTTTAAACATACATGTTGGTATCTCCCAAGATTATTTAATGATTAACATATTTTCTAAGACTTCTATACATTATTCCTCCTTGATATAGGCCTTACACATCACTTGAAATTTTAGATTCCACAAGATAATTTTAGAAATGAATTCATGTAACTCAATATTTTTGACATTATACCAAATGATCTCAATGGTATTCTTCAATGTCATCTTGGATGATGAATAATTAATTTACCAAACCTTATTTTTTAAACAACAACATTATAGTTGTTACAAATATTTTATAGTTTTTTGTATCATTGGTAACATGTAAGAAAACAGAATGAGCTTAGAGTAGATACGTTGGGAATTTTTTTTGTTGAAAATAATATATATATATATATATATATTGGAAAGAAAATATTAATTTTTTGGTGATATTTATTTTTTGTGATACTAAACTAGAGGATAGTTAATTATGGGTTCATTTAATCATTAATATTGACGTTGGAAGAAATCCGATGGAATTTAAGAAAAAAATAAGTTGCTGGTGATGAATCAAGTTTTTTTAGTAGTATAATGATAAATGATTTATATATAATAGATTGGTTATATATTTTAGAAATAAATTGAAGGAATATTTACGTTTTTTATAAGGTTTGAGATGGGAAAAGTTCCAAAAATTAGGACATCATAGTTCAGCCAAGCCAAGGAATCACCCAATAATGAATTGAATGGGAGTGTTCAACAAAGGACTAGACTAAAAATATAGGTACCATGGTGTATAGATAAGGATGAGTGCACACGGGGATGCACATGGGATCCCACATTTGGGTGTAGGAGTGTACATGTGAACAGTTTTCCACACTGTGGGGAAGTAATGGGGAGTTCTAGGTCCAACCCTATTACTTCTATCTAGAGTGTGATGGGGGTGCTGAACTATATAAGTGTGGATTTGATTATAAAAAGTACATTGTGGGATTTGAGTAATAGTCATTGTTCCCTATTCATGAAAATGTGCACTTATAACATGATCCATATGACCAATCTCTCTCTACCATTTCATATTCTATGAGAATTAACCACAACCCATCACTAAAGAGTAATGAATTCCATATCAACATATCTCTATATCATTGGAATCATATTTTCATTATAGTTCCATGAATTTTGAGTTTCTCAAACTATTTATTTTTCAAGTTTTGTGGAGAGTCAAAATTTTGAAGAGTGAATGAATTTGGGAATCTCTTAGAGTACAGTTGGATACATTGTGGTATGGGTGATTAAATCATAGTAAAGATGAAAATTTGAATTCCATGTCTTGGTAGAACTGACTTTGATTTAATGTTCATGAATTCCAGATCATGAGATTCTACACATTCCAAATGAACATGGTATGTACTGTAGAATATTCTTCAAATTAGTTTATGGTTATATGTGTATCACAATGAAAAGACTATGTCATAGGAGAATTGAATTGACCCATGAAACTAATTTATACACTGAAAACGTTTCTGTAGCTTATAGTTTTTTGTTAATCCATTTCATATATGAGCCCAATGTTGAGAAATTTTTATTACAATGGACTGTTCTAGTTTTATGGACATGGATGTTATTTCACCATTAAAGCATTGGCTTTAATGTTGTTTTTTAATCTCCATAATGAAAAGGTTTTGATCTTGGAAAAATCAAAATTTAACAAAGAATCATGAACCACAGAAGTAATTTCAATGCATTAGTTACCATATGTGATTGGAGGATAAGTATGATGGTGTTTTTAAAAACATATGTTATACACATTAACAATATGGTTATTCATAAAGATATGTTCAACCAAAATAAATGGATGTTTTATTATTGTGGTTCATTTTGACTTTAAAACAAATGATGATGATTTTTTTGGGAATATATGATTTTCCATATTTACATATATCAAAATCCATTATACCATGATAGAGAAATTATCTTGAATTTGCATCCTTTATATATGAAAACATCCATACAATTAAACATATATAATTTAAGAGTTCTTTAAGAATCTTACATTAGTAGTTACATGAGATAATCATTTTGGGAATATAAGAAGTCCAAAAAAATTTAGAATAAATAAGGGGAGAAAATTTACTATTATACCATTCCATGAGAAGAATAGTGCGAATGTGACCTCAATCATGTGCACATTAAAGATCTTATTTTGAATAAGGAAGAAAAGGGAATTGATTATTTGAAAAAATCGGTAATTATATTACATAGAAACCATTGAATAATATTTCTAATAATGCATGTTATTATTTTACTACTTTTTACTAAATAAGAAGATTCTAGAATCCTTCAAGAATGAATTAACAAATAGATAGTTTATACTATCATGGAATATTGATTATAAGGAATATATTTATAGCATAATTATGAATGATAAAATGGAAATCAATGGATTTCACAACTATAGTCATGGTGAATCTTTAATAATTAGTTGATATTGTTCTTTCACTATAATAACATCTTCATTTCCCATTAATGTAGCAAGAAAAATATATTTTGAGAGGGAAGTGATCGTTTGATTGCTGTGAACCAAGTCTAAAATTTTTAAGCGAATTGATCCCATGATTGAGTTAACCAATGAAACCCTATAAATTTTTCTTTTAGTTGTTTATGGAATCATTGTATATTAAATCACATGATCATTATACATTTGTTTTATTGATAAGTGAGTAAAGCATGGCTGTTTATTTCTATACTTAATTACACTAAATAAAATCAAAACATGGGGGATTTGTAATATATAATATATCGGTTTAGGGGACGATCAGGTGAAATATAGTCTAGTTAATTTTTTAATATGTAAATATTAATGAGACCATTAAAATTACGTGACCAATATCTATTCGGGTACAAATATCTTACAGAAACATCAATACCCTGATTCACCCCCCTCTCAGATAATCTATTCCCCTCTTAGATCTATAAATTTATATCAGAGGGAAGGTAACTCTTATTGAAATTGATTTATCGAACATTTTTCATATCATTATTAAATGTTGAATTTAAATTTTCCCATATATTTTGGTGTTTATATAAAAAAATAGAACTTAATAGAATAAGCATGTCTCAATTCGAAAGTTTTAGTGTTAATCTGTTTTTCGAAAGAGAATGATCCTGTTTAATGAGTCTAAAATCATATAGAAGATTGTAATAAAAATTTCATATAATGAATCCATTTAATCATTTGATATGTAATTAATGTCTAAATGAGGATTATAATAGGACATGTGAACTTTAAACTACTGATGACGAGGATGTCCCATGAAAGTTAAAATTTAATGATTTCCACAGGTCATATTTGTCTGGTTAGTAGCTAAAATAGTTGAATCTAAAGATGGGGGATGAGAAAAATTATCTTGGAATTCTAAATCAAGTGTTGATAATTGCTTTTGTTAATTTAAAAATTCTGAACATTTGGTTTTTTGAATTTTTGGTATAACTAATGCAATATATTTAATCTCAATATGAACAGATAGAGACAAAGTCCATGAAATTGGAAAACACAATTATGATTTCATGAAGATGATTTTGAATAAAAAAGTGGTTTTATACTTTAAAACCCATAATAATTATCCTACAGCTGGCCTATCAAGACTGGGTAAGGAGAAGAATGGCTACTATAAGATAAGTGATTCTTTAATGAAACTGTTTCTGAGATTAATATTTATATAAAATATAAAATATATATTTTTTGAATAAATATTGATAGAGAATATATAGAAAATGGTCATAGGAAAGAAATTTAAGGAAAGTATCTTTCCTCTCAAAAATTAAAAATGATGTAACAAGACTACCCATAATGGGTTCACCTTAAATATAATAATAAATGGCTTTTAAATTAAAGAAGAAATATTCTAAGATAATAGAGCTTGATTAGATTATAAAAAAATATTAAATCAAAGATGAAAATTCGTTTAAAATATATCCCATGTTTTGCATTAAGAAATAAAAATACATATCGGGAATCTAGAAATAATGTGTTTAACCATTTCAAATTTAGAGGCATTGTTCAATAAAATAATGATACACATAAGAGTTTCTATTTTTCAAATTTTATTCACAATATATACTATATGTTTTGAAGGAAATGAGACTAGAAAATATTTGGATATTATCAGGTGTACCAATATATATTTCATGTGATGAAGAAAAATATTTAGGATTATTTTGATAAATTATTAATTTTTATATCCTTAATCATATGAAAATGTATTACAATTATATAAATGAATAGATGGTTAAAATATCCATACAGATATACTCTATAAATATGACCTATAGAAGTAATATTTATCTTTTAATAAGGATTATGAAGCTATAAAATAGCTTAAATGTTTTTGGGGATGAGAGAGAACCTCATTGAGTGGTGTTTCAAGAACTAAGATCTGGGTACTCATAATAAATTTCTTCATGGGAAAAAAGAGATATTTTTTAAAAAAATGAAATATATTATTCGATAATTAAAGAGTTTTATGTAATATATAATTATATAATAACGAATAATTATTCCATGATGAACATTTGGTTTTCAATGAAGGGATTGGACATAGTGGTTTTGAACTATTTACTAATGTGAAAACAACGATGTTGCAATGGAGAAAAACGTTTTACATGAAATACACTAACAATGAAACTCAATAAGATATTTTATCAAGTGGTATATATTCCACAATTATAAAAAATCAAATAGTTAAGACAGATATAAATTATTTTATCCATGAATATATGAGTACACTTAATAATAATTAATTAATGTTTTGTTATATAGCTACAAATGATGATGTATAACATGAAGACATGATTGTATACCATTCCCAAATTCTAAAAAAGTAAATAGAAATGATGTAATGTGTTCGGTTGGATTATCCTGACCTGATCAATTGATTTATTTGAGAAAATTTGAGGTACCCCACTCTCCAGACACTATAAATGTTAAAACTTGTTTGAAGTGGTGAATTAATTAATAGAGAGACACCATCGCTAGGGTAAGGGTTCAAATAAAATTTTAATAAGAAAAAATTAATTCTAAAATGTAGGTTGAGATTCTATGAAAGACGTGGTGATTGATTCATTAATGGTTTATTAATTTTTCATGTTTTATGCTTCATGAAATATCAAATGTTTAGTAGAATGAATCCACTAAGAAAAGAGAATTTATTGAGGCTATAAAAATACTAGGTCATGAGTATACCAATTTATATTATAAAACATTATATCACTTCTTTCATCATTTGGTTTATGAAATATTTCTGAAAAAAGGAGATACCGAACAAATGATATCCCGGTAACTTATAAATATGCCTGAATTATGAAATTAAGGGGAAACTAGAGTCAATGTTCCAGAGGCTATATCTTTTTTGAAATTTTCCCACTAAAGTAGAATAACATATTAGTGTCATGTACAAGTCTTGGTGATTCCTCAAACTATTAATCGGTGGTTTGGAAGCTTCAAGGTGAGTTTGGTCACTCTCATGATGACAACAATTTTGAATATACATATAGATTTAATGGTAATAAATTTTCATTCAAGAATCATTATGGATGACATTGAAGTCCAATTGAATTATCTTTTTGGTTGTAAAAAGATGAATAAATATTACTAAATATGTTTTTCATTCACGCATAATTTCATAATGGTTATGTGGTAATTTTTTTGTCCATTTTTGGATAGTAGTATGCTTTGAGAAAATTTAATTAAAATGATACTATAAATTGATTGTTTGTGGTGAGTTACATGAATAACCTTGTGGGTGTTAGATAATACTCTTGTTTTCTATACCAACTCATAGATCAATATTATTATAGATATTTTTTACTTCACTTGGGTTATGTGATAATCCTGATCATAATAGATCTTGTGAGATTGATGTAGTTATTATAGAAAAATGGTTTTAGAAATTGATATGTTATGGATTCTGAATTTGGAAATTGAACCAGAATATTTTGACAGTTGATATTAAAAAAATGTGATGAATCTTTTAATATATAAAGAGACGTTAACGAATCATTAGATATTTTTCTATGAATTTTAATATTATATTGTGATTCAAATAATATAAACTAACTTCATGTATTTATTTGAAAATTATATAGAGAGAGATTCAGAATATAGTTTCATTTGGAATTAAGGGTAGTATTATAAACAAAATCTAAAGGAAATCTTTTTTTAACCCCTATGTGTTTATAAAAGATATATTTACATTATATTTTTTCTGAAACTATGTGATAGAAGTATTCATTGAAAATCTAATATTGGATTTTTTGATGATGTTAATTATTTTTGATACTTAAATGGTGGTTAGATAGATATAGAATATTTTAATATTTATTATTGATGTTGGATGAATTTTGATGAATTGTAATTTTGGAAATAAAATATATTATAGATTGTTAATCATGTTGTTTTGGGGTATTATGGCCTCTTGCGCAGTTGTGTCATAACATCATCTAGAATAGATCAAATTTTGAATTTATATTTTCTCCCCAACATTCACTAACTCCAAGGGTTTAGTGTAGTGGTAGTGAACGGTTGAATCCACAAGGAGACTGTCTTTTTGCCTTGAAGAATTTAGGTCTAAATTTATAAAAAGGAGTCCTTTTTAGTAGTCTTTTGTTTGGGATGTTTGGTATGAGTTCTAATTTGGATGACATAAATTAATAAAAGAGGGATCTGGATCATGTTGAGTATCTGGGTGAAATATTTCATGTAAGTCTAACCTTGGAAAGATAATATGACTTAGTTTGGGAAGAAAATGGGGGTCACTAGTGGGCATTAGTCATAGCCTCTAAACCCCACCTTGGATGTAGCTATTCCATGGTATGGATTAAGAAACATCCTAAGTGTATTAGGTTTGTCTTCAAATATAGAAAGCTTTATGATCTAGTGGTCGTTGCTCAATCAACTCCAAATAAGAAAGGGTTATTTGATTGATTGTCATGTGCTCATTGATGTTTTATCAAAAGGGAAAGACCTGGAATTAATATCCTAATTACTACTAAACATAGACTTTCAAAGGTTATATATTAATGGTGTATTTAAATAATTAAGATATGCCGCTTGATCACTACACCTGCAGATTTAACTACTCACAGAGGGGAGGAATTTAGTTAAATAAATGAGAGATATAATATATGAAGTATTGATAAAAATCAACGGAATAAATATCATGTAAGAGGATTGGGATAATTGAAATAAACATTCATGAATTGATTCAAAATAATAATAGAGAACATACTTGAGAAAGAGGAAAGGATCTCAAATCAAAATGCAATGGAAGAAATTAAATTTGTTGAAGGATGGAACCTTCATGCATCATGTATTTAAAAAATTCTCAAAATATGAAGAAATTGAGAGTTTGAGAGAAAAAAGGCTGAAAGATTTCATAAGGGATCAAGAGGAAGAATAAAGGCTCATCCTAAAGTGCCATGGATGCTCTGTCGCTACATTGCATATATAAGTGATTTTGGTGTTGATGTGTACCTGTGGTACATAACGTGTACCCGTGATCCGCGTCATATTCTATGAATCTCTGACACGGTACACGGGTCATGCGCATCAAAGAGTTTGACCTGATATATGATGTGTATCAATTTTTAATGACGTGTACCCTGTGTTCATTCAATTTTTTTGCATGGATTCCTCATATATTTCTCACCACAAGAAGTAACTGGTCATCATGTCAAGTGTGAGTATGTCCTAATGGGTGTTGTCTTTTTCATGTGTCTTTGTTATGACTGACATCATGAGCTCGAATCGGGCTATTATCTTCAGGTACATGATGTGTCGGGTGGAGTCATGATGTGTACTCATTTAGTTTGGGTCTTTTTCTGCTATTTATTTCTTGAAACCCTATGAATCCTTTATTCCTGAAAAATTAGACACATACCACATGAATTATCTCATATTTTAATGAATGCAATAGAAAAATGACAACAAAGTGAACATATGAATTAGGCTTATCAAATACCCCCACACATGAAGAGTTATATTTTTTCGTGAAATGCGTCTCAGCACTGATTTAAAAAGGGATATTCACTTTGTAATGTTAGAAATATTCACTATGTATATGCAATTAAATTTGTTTCAAGTATATAAAAGTCAATATACATAGACAATCATGCAGAGAAAGTTAGTCATGCCACATAGTTCATATTTTAAAACAAATTATCCCTCTTTAAATAAAATATTTTAACTATTCCCTAATTTATATGCCCAATTTTAATTTACCTCACAGTTTCACTCATTACACAGTGTGAAAATTAATGTAGAGTAATTCTCGTACCCTACGTAAGTGTTCCTAACCATATGCTTGCAATGGTTCCATCATCTCCACTGTGTAAAGATATGTTTAAAATCAATCTTGAGGGATAATAAAATTTTGTTTTTGATGAATCTTCAAGTGTGGGTAGGAAGGGAAATGTGATTCGGCTCAAAAGGGACGGTAATATTTGCAGTACCTTGCCAAAAGATGTCTCAACAAGTGTGATGTTGTTCCTTCTTCTAGACTGTAAAATTGGAACATTGACAATTTGAGTGGCATCCAAATGTATTGTAATTAAATGAATATAATAGTGTTCCCTTACATTTATTTCATTTCCTTTTTTTCTATTGTTTTTCATTTTTTTTCGAATATTAGGTCTCAGATAGATCTCACATCCATCACATAACTCCATATGATCCTTGGAGGGATTGATCGGTCTAGAAAATGGTAAAGTTAGGCCTTCCTATTACGCAAACCATATTAATATTGATTCTTTATTTTCTGTAGGTATTTTTCATAGGAACTAAATTAGAATAGAATACAACAAATGATATATGGATCCCAACATTATTGTCATATGAGTGCTCTATACATCAATGGTAGTGGAATCATTCAATGTTGTCTGAATGCATTCTCCACACGTGATCAGAGGTAATCATTAAGCACAGTACAAGGATAAGGGTAAAAATGTAAAATTATTTAAATAAATTCATCCTAATAGGTTATTAATGGAAACTATGGGATTAATGATGGAATGATATCATTTGGGCCTCAGGGAACTAGTTATCAACGAGTGCTACAATAATTTTAATTATATACATGTTCATTCATCGATTTGATAAGATCCCAGTGCATGTTATTATAGGTTTACATACCCCAGGTAACTCTTATGAAATATGCTTAGACCAAAAAAATCAATCATAGGCCAAATGTCCTCACAGGCAATGGGAGTCAAAGCCACACTCGAAATCACAATGGGCGCAATCCTTTTGTAGAGGGATAATTAATTGTAATTTCAATGTATTGAATTTTAATTATTCCTTTAAACTCAAAAATAATTCCAAAAATGTCTAATCATGCATGAAACATGGTTCTTAACACTTTTATACCAAAATTAATCATTAATTACAATGGGTTAATAAATTTCAAGTTTAAAGTATGGTTGTCTTTTAAAAAATGTCTCCTAGACAAGTGAAAACAACAAATAATTTAAGTGTATCATAACTGAAACATTAGAAATCTCCAAACACATATATTAATATATATTCCATACTCTATGTAAAATAAAAGTGTTAGTGGTTTTCCACTTGAGTGAAAAAATATTTGGAAATGTTGTTTTTGTGGTCAGAATTTAAATTGATGGGAATTGAGAGCTCCTTGGAGGATGTGGTATACCATTGGAATGATGGAAGTTATTGTAACATGAATTTGTACCTTTAAATTGTTAGAAAATGGAATTAATGAACTAGATATCAAAAATTAGTACACATGTAAAAGCAGTTTGAATAACATAATAATGGAAAACATGAAAAATGAGAAACCGAGACATGTGTTTTATTCAGATTGGGGATGATATACATAACTGTTCCAAGAATGTAACGAAATGAAAATTAAAAAAAATGAAAATGAAATGACAATGAAGACTTGATAAAACAGTTTATTAGAAAAGGTGGACATAGATGATCCTCGGGGCTACCAACATCTCAGGGGCTCCATTTCCTCTTACAACTGCTAGAGGTAGTGTCCTCGATTGCGCATGGTCAATTGGGTGGTTTGATCACTTCAGGTGTATCCATGTTATCATGGGAGAGATGTGGTAAGAAAGGAATCATATAACACGGTGGCTATAGGTATGGATGAGATATGGCTTGCTCAATTTCTCTATGTTCTATGAAATGTTGCGAAACTGGACCATCGAGGATGATAAAGGACTCAGAGGAGCTAGACATGTTTCTGAATGAATGTGAAAATACAGAAAAAAATACAATACAAGAAATAAAAATAATATTTTGTTTGTATAAAATTGACCATAATGCATTAAAAATGAAATAAAACATGCCATAGTGAACATCCACCAAAAAAAAACTAAAAGTGCTCACACATCCCAAAAGATCGAAAAAAGTCAGATCTGGGGTCCTCAATAATGTTCTCCTCCAGCGTCAGTCCAATACTGGGTGGCTCGATCGACTGACACATCGATGAAAAGTTATATGTCATCGGTGGGGGGGGGGGGGTAATTTTGGTGGAGATTATGGGGACCGATGAAGGGAAATGGGATTGGGTGGGTGGAGGGGAATTACCGATCAGTACATGAGTCATGGATCTAGGAACATGATCAATGAATGGTACCTCCAAAGGGGTTGGCTCAATAGCGACCCCCTTTCCCCACTAGGCTAGCATTTCCAGCCCAGCTTTTCTAGAAACTCTTGATGGGAAATAGGGTCAGTGAGATCGGAGGGGAGGTTTTTCTTGGGGAACAGTGGTGGTGGAATGGTAGATGATGAAGGGTTGGGCATGGTGGGTGAGGGAGATTGGTTTAAATAGTGAGGCTCAATGCAGGCCAGGTGATGATGGGCAGTGATGTGGAGAGTATTCACTAGAAAACATTAATGAAGACCACAAAACATTTTGTGGGATTGATGTATGGTCAGAGGGGTGGTATTTAGGCTAGAGGATGTCCTGGGTGGCGGTGGTGTGGTGGAGGTAGGTAGCATGAAAGGAGGGATTTTTGTTGATGCGTCCACTACCTGCTCATGAGGTGCGAGTGCCAGTACATTGGTCACCCAAAAAAATGATTTTCCTCATTTTGTAGAATCTTCATCTTATAAAATATCACAAGATCTATCAGCTACACTGGTACAATATAGGTGAGTGGAAGAGAGGCCTCAAAGATGCCATGATATTTTTCCAATCTTGTGATAAGATAGCCACGCATGAGTGTGCCTTGATTCCTCTATGTCAGGGCTCCAATGTAGGAAGTGAACTGGGTGGTCTTATCTATGTGCGGACCACCCATGGATGCAACTAAAAGAAACACATCCACATGTTTGATGCTACCACAGGTCTCTCATTGTTCAAACTAACCATCTGCCATTCCTCGAAGAAAGATATGCAAAGCCTGGCCCCAAAACATAGTCAACTTCCTGACATGAGGATCATGATGTGAGTGCGGGGTACAAGCTGTCAATGACCATAATTACATTGACAAATTGCGAGGTAATTGGAGTTAAATTATTGGATAAATGTCAAAAGAAATACAATTCATGTTATATTTTCAATACCCAACCCCAAACTCCGAAATAAAGAACTCATGCGAGCAACCACCAAGGATGAAACGAAGAATGTAGACGCCTATTTTATTAGTGTCCAAAGCACCAAAAATAACTCTCGGAACATCAACTCCTGAATTTTGATAATGGTGTCGATGTGGATAGTATCAAAGAGGTTAGTGATGACATTGAAAATGATCTGATGGGTAAGTGTCTTCATGTCCAAGGTCTTGTTTTTACACATGGGATTCACCTGTTAATTGAGGAGATTTATCATGTGCAATGGGTTGAAAAAACATAAGACGGGGTGAATATGTTGGTCATCATCACTTGATGTGGTGGTGGTGTTGGACCACACCTAAAGAGATGGTGTTGCGCATGCGGTGGCGGGTGAAGGTGGTGCATCTATGGAAGTCTTCAGATGCTTGTAGGCCGCTCATTCCTTAGATAGGGAAGAGGAGGAGGTGGAAGTGTTTGTGTGATGCAGGTTATAACTGTTCGGGGCACAACCTGTTGTTTTTTTAAAAAATTCATACCCCTCTTCACGATGTGTACGGCTGAGTCATGTCGTGTATGGGTATAAAAATTGAATTTGTGGATGGAAAAAGAGTCACGACGTGTACCAGTGGAACACGACGTGTAATAATTAGTGTTTAGACCAATTTTTTTATCCTCATACATCTCACAATTTTTTATTCATTAAAATTTTGGAAGATTATTCTAATATAACAAATATAAAAACATTCCTACCCTAGGTTTCCTCCTAGTCATCACTTTTTTTAACGTCGGGTGCTTTACTCCTTTAATGATTAGTTGACCATGTGGCTGATGAAACAAACTTCATGGAATGACTCTAGAAAGAAATTTAATCTGTGATAGTTGACTATGAATGGTGGTTCTCCATCTCGTTGAATTTCAATTGCTCCATAAGTAAAAACATGGATGACATTAAAAGTACAAGAAAATCATAACTTCAACATTCAAAGGAATATTTTTAATTGTGAATTAAATTGAAAAACATTGTAACCAGGACTAAAATTATTTCTTAAAACATGTTGGTCATGCCATTTTTTTGTTTTTCCTTTGAAAATCCTTGTGTTTTTATATGCATCATTCCTGATTTTATACAATGTGGTTAATTGCAATAATCATTCTTCTCCATTTTTTCAGGAACGAGATTCATTTTTTAATTTCATAGAATGAGCAATATTCCAATTCCATCTAAATATGACATGGTGTATCATAAACACATTGAAATGGGTCAGTGCATACTGGTTTTTTATGCATAGTTTGATACGCTTATAATGCATCGTCTAGTTTTAGGCTCCAATCACTTCTTGTTTTGACCTAATGTTCTACGATTTTTTCACCTCCCTATTTTAAATTTTGAATTTCCCACTTGTTTGTGGGTGATTGGGAGTTCTGTTGTTGTAGCGAATTCCATATGTTTCAAGTATTTTTCATAATAACTAATTTGGAAAATGAATTCCACAATAACTAATGGTAAATATGGAAAACAAATTTTGAGAAAAAATTATTTTTTAGTAAATTCATGACTACAATTGTTGTTTATGTGTTTTTGTTTGGTTTAAAAACATTTGGAAACAACTTCTACTGCCACAAGATTGTAATTCCTTCCTTGTGATGAATGGAATGGTCTATATTGTCAATGCCCCAAATGTCTAAAACATCAACATCCAGAATGGAGTTTTGTGGGATTTCATTTATTTTACTGATCATTCCCGTTATTTGACATCCTTTACATTAATAATAGAATCTCCAAGCATCATGATGCATTGAGGGAAAGAAAAATCTTCTTTGTAAGATCTTTTCCACTATGCCCTTTGGTCTATAATGGCCTCTATTTGGTAATGTATGGAACATTTTGATCACATTTTTTATCTATTCCTTTGGGATGGATCATCATAATAAGCCATCTTCACAATGCTTAAATTGAAATGGTTCATCCAGAAATTAGTGTTCTGAATCGGATTGAAAATTCTTTCATTATGGGTATGAGGGGTCATGATAGAGATACCTTATGGAAGGATAATAAGACATGTCTGAAAGCAATGGCTGGGTTTTAACAATAAATATTGTCTCACCTGGGAAATCCACATCGATATAAGTGTCACTATCTATTTTAATGATTATTAGAGGTAATTGTGAGAGGTGTTCAACAATGAAATTTTCTCTTCCTTTGGTTTCCTTGATTCCGATATTGAATTCTTGTAGAAAAATAATCCAGCGTATCAATCATGGTGTTTTATATTTCTTTCTCATTATGTTTCGAAGAACAAAATAATCTGTAAGGACATTGTCTTTTGATAGAATGAGGTATGATGGAATCTTTTCAATGTCATACACAATAGCTAGGAGTTCCTTCTCCATAGTCGTATAATGGAGCTGTGCTTCATTCAATGTATGGATGGAATAATGGATTGGGTGAAAGATGGTGTCTATATGTTGTCCGAGCACTGCTCCTATAGTATGTTTGATAGCGTCAAACATAATCTCAAATTGATTTTTCGTGTTTGGTGCAATGATAACTGGAGATGCAATTAGACTATGATTAAGTGTTTCAAAATTTAGTTAAAAATCCTATTTAATTTCAAAAGGAATGCCCTTTGACAACAAGTGCATCAATGGATGTGTGACTTTAGCAATGTCTTTTATCAAGCGTCTATAAAATCCTGAAACCCCACATAATCTTCTAATACCTATCATGGTTGATGGTTCTGGGAGATCCTTAAGGACTTTGATCATAGCGGGATCAACCTAAATTCCTTATTTACTAATTTTCCCCCCCAACACGATTCCTCATTGCACCACAAAGTGTCATTTTTCCCAATTCGGCACTAATAATTTCACATCACACTGTTGGAGAACCGGTTCATAATTTCTTAGATAGACATCAAATGACCTCCCATAGAAAGAGATATCATCCATGAGTATTCCAATAAATTACTCATCCATATAATGAATGACGTGTTTCAGGAATCTTTGTAATGTAGTTGGTGTGTTTCACATACCCAATGACATGTGTCTCTATCCAAAAGTACCAAAGGGGCATGTGAAGGTAGTTTTTCACCTGTCAATGTGGTCTAATTCAATTTAATTGTGTCCTAAATGGCCATCCATGAAATAGTAGAAATCATTTCCTTCTAGCTTCTCAAGCTTTAGATCATATAAATGTAACGAAAAATTATCTTTCCATGTTGTTGCATTAAAACATCATTAATATATGAATAATTTTCATCTAGTGATGGTGTGTGTTGAAATGAGTTCATTATCCTCTATTCATGTTATGATGAGTCCCCCTATTTTGGGAATGTCCTAGATGGGGATCACCCATTGACTATCTGAGATTGGAATGATTATCACAAAATCCATACGTGTCATCACATCCGGATTGATAGACTCCTTTATTGTTGGCATGATCCACCTGTAATGTTGACTTTTGATTTTTTCATTTTCTTCACAAAAAGATCATTTTGTGTATTCTCAAATATTGTTTACCTTAATATCTTCCACTCCCCAAGAAATTGATTGCATATGTATTTTTAGGAAATCAACTAGCATCTCTTCCTATGCCTGAGATTATTTTGCATATATAATGATTGGTAAAGAGAATGAATCCCCTATGTACGAGTACTCCATCGTACTAGGAAATGTTTTTAATTCCAAATTTTTTGGTTGAATGGTGGATAGAATGAGTGGTGGTATGGTCTCTATAGTCAGTGGTTCTATACAACCGACTTCCTTAAAGTCATAATATTTTTCCTTTTCTGATCATGAACCATCAGTATCTTCCTCAATGACCATGTACTCCCCATTATGAATGAGAGAGATGATGTGATAGTTAACCAGGTCATTGGGATGTTTTTAATCTTTATATAATTAAACAACAGTTGTTCTTCACTGAATCTAAAGATAAGGGAACCTTGATTAACATTAATTAAGTCCTTTTCTATATCTTGGATGGGTCTTTCGAGACTGATTGGTACATATTCATCATCTTCCATGTGTAAAACTATATAGTCTTCTATAAAAATAAAATTTATAGCTTTAACTAGAACATCTTCAAGAATATTTTCTGGGTATTTGACGGAATGACGAGACAACTGTAGTTCTACTCTTGTTTCCTTGAACTCTTAGTGTCTTAATTTGATGAAAACAATCACTAGCATTAGGTTAATGATGGCTTCTATATAATATAGTTCTCTTCTAAATCGACATTCTTTTATTGCACATGTAATTGAAAAGCATCATGGATATCTCAAATTTCATGTTATTTTCTGTTGTAAAATAGTAGAGAATTATTTATTTAATGGGAATACTCTATGTCATCTATCATTCTATTGTTTAATATAAATTCCATTATAAATTTTTCATACACATGAATTTGTGTGATTGCCTCATTAAAATGAATGTTGATATGAAATTTCATGAACAATCCATGGTTCTTTTTACTGAGCCTCCTCCCTAACTTGATTTACTCTTTTTGGAAAAGGGATATGTTTCTATTATGGAGGTGCAGGTACATAAATGGGATCCTTTTGTTTTTTGGGACTTTCTCCTTCTTCACCAGTCTTAATTTCGGGGATGATGAAGGGAAGAATTATTCTACCTTTTCTTATGGTTACTTGGGTTTTCCATTGACCATACATCCATTTGTTGTTAGAAGTTCAACACTTTTCCACTCCTCAATACTATAGTATTAGCCCCCTCTTGTGGGTATGTTTCCATGTTACCTGGTATGGTACCTGGTAATCTGTCTAATAATGTCCTTGAGATTTGACCCATTTGAATCTCTAAATTCCACAAATATACTCACTAATGTTTCATATGAGTTTCCTATGTATTCATCCATTGATCAGATATCTAAATTAATTATTTGAGGATATTTTTCATGTAGCATTGGAGTGGTGGAGGTGTTTGTTGTGGTCATGGATGGTTGGGAATAATTTTTGGTTGTTGGGGCATCAGAAAGGATTATTGCAGATATGATTGATGTTGTTGTCTCGCGACAGGGTTTACTAGTGGATAACCTAGAGTTCCCATATTCTGAAACTATGCATGAACATTTTGATGTTGAAAATATGCTTGATTGTTTTGAGGCTGCTGTTGAGAAGGCCTATGTTGAATAAATAGTTGTAGTAGTTGTAGTATAAATGGTTCATTCTGTTGATTGTAATTAATTAAATTACTATCTTGTGGTTCCTCATATATGTTTTTTTCAGTCTTGTTACTGGTGTGGTCCACCACACCTATGGCATGACTGGATCTTCATGACTGGGGCATGGGGGTTGTGAGGTAGTTATTTGAAATAATTTGATCTTTTTTCTTGGTTCCTAAACTTGTGCTGCTATCCTAGTGGTCTTGTTAACATGGTGTATTCAACGTCCTGGTGGTGCTTGGTCACTTTTCCACAGACTTATGTTATGGGATACCTTGTCAAGAATAGCCCTTCCTGCATTAGGGGTTTTAAATAATATCCCTCCATCAGTAGAATCATCGACCTCTATTTGGACTTCTAGTTAGTGTCCTTGATAAAATGACTTCATTTTAATCCAGGTGTCAATTCAGTGATGGGTAAATTTTCTCATGTGTTCTTTAAATAAATCCATTGCCTCCAATATAGACTCTCTAACTATTTTTGAAAAATTCTAAATGTCATTCTGATGTTTCTTAGATCAGATTGGTGGGATATATTTATCGAATAATGTTTTCACTAGCTAATCACATGTCGTAATGAATTCAAGAGATTGGATTTTGAGAAAATATTTTTTCTCGATCTTTAAGTGAGAAGGGGAATACACGAAGTCTTATAGCATCAGCTGATACTCACTATTTGGGAATGGTGTCCCAGACATCCAAGAAGTTGGCAATATGTTTGTGGGGGTCATTGCTCTGAGGACTGATGAATTTCCTAATTTTATGGATCATATGGATGAGTCCATGATTAATTTCTAATGTGTGGGCTTGGATTGGATGGAGAACAATTCTTCGTGTATCCCCATGGATTGATTGTACTCCAAAATCCATGATGAACTTCTCTGGTTTCATTGGGTGTTATATACCATGATGATTTGGTGGGTTGGCTCATGCATTTTTAGGTTTATCATCCATTATTGACTGTAAAAGTGAAAGCATATTCCTTTCGATCTCAGGATTGAAGGCATGTTGTTATTTTTTTCAAGGACCCTTGATCGGGCCAAGGGACCTTGGTACATGCACTGAAGAAGACACAAAGAATCATCTTTAAATAAGAATAAGGATTAGTCAATGGTAATCATAGGTCAAAAAAATCCAAAGTTCTTTAAAAATGGAATTGTATCCCTAAAAAAGGAACCATATAATTGATGGCCTCTTGTGTGGTGGTGTTGTCACTTACTCCGACGTGGATCTAATATAGAATTTATATTTTTTTTCAAACATTCACTAGCTTCAATGGTGAAGGGTAGTGGTAGTACATGGATGAATCCTCATTGAGACTACCGTTTTGTTTTTGAAAAATTCAGGTCTCAATTTATAAAAAGGATTCATTTCTAGATGTACTATATTTGGGATGTTTGTAATGATTTTCAATAGGGAAGAATTAAGTTAAAATAAAGGGATCAAGATCATGTTTATTATCAGGGTGAAGGTTGTTCAATAAGTCTAACCTTGGAATGATGCTATGACATACTCTGAAAAGAAAATGAGGGTCATTAGTTTACTCACCTCTTAGACTCATATATATACCTAGGAAGTAGATATTGCGTTGTCAAGAAACAACAACAACCTATGTGCTTTATGTTTGGATTCATAGATAGAAAGATTCCTAATCTAGTGTTCGTAGATCATTCTTCTCCAATTAGGATATAGTGGCTTGTTTGATTGTCACGTGGTTAGGGATGTTTACACAAATGTGATAGACCCTGATTTTATATCCTAATTACTACATCTATTAATCTTTCCATGTTTATATTTTAAAGGTGCATTTAAATTAATCAAATACGTCGCTTGATTCATACACCTATAGATTTACTTACTCATGGTGAAGAGGAATGCTATTAAATAAATGAGAGATGACATATTTGGTGGATCAATAAACATTAATGGAATCCTGATTATGCTAGAGGATTGGGAATAATTGAAATAAACTTACACGAAGTGACTTACAATTATAAAAAGTACTAACTTGAGAAAGAAGAGGGGAACTCAAATCTAAATGCTATGGAGGAAATTGAATGAATTGAAGGATAGAAAATTCCAAGGTCATGGACTAATAAAAATGCACTATATACAATGTAATTGAGAGTTTGAGGGAAAAAAGGGCGAATGTTTTCACATGTGATTTAGAGGAATAAGAGAGTCTCGTCCTGAAGTGTCTTGGATGCTCTAATGCTGCTCTTCTTATATAGGCAATTTTGGTCACGACGTGTATTTGTGGTACACGATGTGTACCCTTGATCCGCTTCATATTCTAGTGGATCTATATTATGGAACATGAGTCTTGCGCATTAAAGAGTTTGACCATGTACACGATGTGTAACTATTGTTAACGATGTGTACCCTGCGTTCATTCAGTTTTTGCGCAGATTCTTTATGGATTTCTTACCTGAGGCTTTGAATGGTCATCACATCATGTATGAGTATATCCCAACTATTAGAGGATTTTTCAGGTGTCTTGGCCACAACTGGATTCACAACATGGAATCAGACTGTGAGCTTCAGGTACACGGCATGTCTAGTGGAGTCATGACATTTACTCGGTTTGTTTTACGCTTTTTCTGCCTCTTCATTCTTGAAAACCTATGAAGCCTTTTTCCTCCAAAATTATACACATCCCACATGCCTTATCATTTATTTTTATGAAATCGATTGAAAAAATGAGAAATTTTTTAATATATTAATTATGTTTCTCATGGTATTATAATGAAATTGTTATATTTGATAAATGAGTTATATATTAAAAGAATTTAGTGTTGGATGTGTTCTATTTTGGGAAAAGGGAAGTGATGAGGACATGCCAAAAATGAGTTCATAATAGTTCATCCATGTCCAAGGATCATTTGACCATGGATTGTGTATGAGTGAATAACCATTTCCTAACCAACAATAGATAGTACCATGGTGAATAACTAATGAAATTTCATTTGGGTGTGCCCAAGGGAGTATGGAAAATGGGTGTTGTAATTCACATGTATTAGTTGTCCATGTCATAGGGCCTCACCACTTTGGCTATGAGAGGACCCCATTACTCGATTCTTCCATGTAGTGGGAGTGATGATCTTTCTTAATAATTAAGCCATGCATAGAAATTATAATGTCGGACGTAGAGAATAAGTCACATCTCATGAATCTAAAAATAATATTATTATAAAGTGAGTCATTTAATCTATCTATCTCCCTACCCAATAACCATTGGGGATCTTCTCCAACATCTTTCTTGAGAGTTATGAACTATAAAAATAATTTCTCATTATTCTAAAGGAAGGATGATCTCAATATTTTACCATTAAATATGAGTTTCCTAGGCCACAACTTCCCTTTGTGTCTTCGAGAGAAATAATTGAATAATGGAATGAAATTTGGGGTATTACCTATCCAATAGTGGGATATGATTTAGTGTGGGGGATTGTATCCCCATAAAACTAAGGGTTTGAAGTCTACAACATCGTTGATCTAACCATGAATCAATCTATGTGAATTCATTTTTAATATAATATACGCACATCGTATAGAAATGAATCATGCTTAAGATGATGTTTGAAATGGGTTTATGATGATACATAAACCATAATGAAATGTTCATGTATAGAACTGAAACCTACAATGTAAGGGTTGGTGATCTAGAATTTTGGTGTTATGTAATTAGAGATATGTACATAACATATATAAATTTCCAGTCTATATAAGTGGTTCAGTGTAATGGACTTGTATGATATTTTACAGTGGATTAAAATGTTACAAAATGTCATTATAGTATCCATTATTCATTGGTTTTACTAATTGAACATGTAAATTTCAATATAATACCTCGCACCATGAATGTAATGGGAATTCTTAATAACCCTAAGCAATTGATGTAGTATATTTTCTGTGATATCAAAACTGTAAAAAAAACAAATTAAACATGTTACTATTAATAAATGGATGGTAAGCCACATGTAATAGTGGTTTTAAGATTATGGTTCATTAAGATTTAGACGGTGAATACCATTATTGTGGCATCATTCATATACAGTTTTATATATTTATCATATGGAAAATAATTCTTTCATGGAGTAATTATAGGATAGTTATATCCATAAAATATGAAAAGTCCAATGAAGTTTCTTATGTATAATTTTAGAGTTAACTAATACTCTTATATTATTAGTTACATGGGATAATGGATATGAGAATATAAAATAAACAGATATTATAAAAATAAAGACTGTCAGACTTTTAAATATTAGAGACACCTGTAGAAGAAGAATAGAGACAAAGGGAATTGAATCCAATGCACATTAAAAATATGATTTTCAGAGATTATCATGATATAATTTGTAATATGATTTAATTGATCAATAAGATTACTTAGAATCAGTTGAATGATTTTCCAAAGAAATAAATAGAGGATTTCAATACTGTTCAGTGAAGAAGGGGATTACTGATTCATTATATAATAAAATTAGAATTGGATTCCATAACCAATCATGGAAATGGGATTCTAAATGAGATATTTAAAGAAACCCTGTGAGGGTTAAAAAGGATATCAAAGACACCAATATATGCATTCTTACTGAATAAATAAAAAAAATGTGATACAATTTATAGCCTATGAGAACATTTTGTTTTCCCATTGAAGCATTGAATGAAAAAGGTATGTTAAGAGAGAAGTTTTCATTGGGTGGTTATAAACCAATACAAATACATTATAATTGTAGTGGAACCAAAAAATAGAGACCTATCCAAATCATAAGAACTGATATTTAGTTTTTATGGTTTATTCAATGAACATCGATTGCATGATCCATGGACTAGCTCATGGTGGTGAAACAAGTAAATATACAAGTCTTTGTTTGAATGATTTCATTACGAATAGAAAAATATATAATATTTGGGTAGATATTATCCAATATATATTTTTTGAAACTGTCTAATAAATAGTAATTAGATCAATGATTTAATAAGATAAAATCAATGTGACCCATATATTTAAGAGTTCATGATCCACTTGGGTTGAAAGATCTTACAAAGACCTCCCACTTTAACTGTCCAAATATATTACATTGAGATTTTTGTAGCATGTGATTCTTAATACTTCAATTATATAAAATTTGGGATTCTTACCAAACCAAATCGAAGAAGGAAAATTTCTCAAAATGTTTTATAGAAAACAATGATTGAATATATGTATCTATTGTTGTATCTTGTCTCTGAAGTATTTTGAGATTTCATGCACTAATAATACGATTTTCCGCATATCCACTAAACATCAGTTCTTCCGCTTAGTTACTCTATTTTATTAGGGTGTGAATATAGTTCTATATTCATTTATTTTCAAGTGATCCAAAAGAAATGATTGATTGTTTTAATTCATGTGTTTAAATTAATTTTTTCATTTAAAAATTTGTAGAAAACATTCTATTTTATTTTCATAACACATTGGAATGTTTTTTATGTTCTTAATATATTCGTATTTACTCTCCATTAAATAAAGTAAATGATAGTAATGATATCTTCCACAAAATTAACGAAATACTTATCTTCATTGTTGGATTTCATGCCCATACAAGTACATTAATAAGAAGTTATCTACTCAAGAGGATTATTTATTATTATTTATCCCATATTGTAATTCGTATTGACCATCTAATATATTTGACAGATTCAAAATGAATTAATTAATTCAGAAATATTCATTTGAAAATTACACATGGATTCATATATAATAATGATATCTATGTTCATTTGACATAAACAACGATGTCTTATATTTACACACTCATGTAAAAGGTGGCTTAGTAATTGGAAATAAGAAATAAATTTCCATTCATCCAATATCCCTTTATATTGATAATCCCATCCATAATCATATTATTAATACATATATACAAGTGGAGAGTCATTCTAATTGATATATAATTGAGATAAACATTAGATAATGACCCTCAACCCTTTGAAAAAGGAAATATCATTGGATTAAAAATTACTATAAAACATATTGTGATTCTGATTACATCAACATTGAGAGATCCAAAATTTCCAAAAAAAATCGTAAATAATAACATCTTATGTCTTTAAATTTAGGTTTTTTTTGTAGTCCTGTTCACAGTGAAACCACAATCAGGAACCAATTGACATCTACAAATATATTCTTTGTAAGACTCCTCGACCAATATGACATGCACATTATTAATCCTCATCTTCATAAATTTATATTAATCATTTTCCTTCTATTTCTTGAGTATAAATGATAGAAACTTATTGGAACTGTTTTTCATTTAATCACCCCCCCAAATCGTATCATTAGAGAATCGAAATTACAATGTAATTTGACACTCTAATTTTTTTGTTGTATCGGTCAGACTCTGATAATCTCATTAGGAAACTCATGTGATTAAGGTCATCTTATATATTGATATATTATAATATTATATAGTTATTCATAAGTATTGTGTTCATAATCATTAAAAAAACATATTTCCTTAAAACAAAAATTTTTATTGATTGTAATATTTTTCATTAAAAATTTCTATTTCTATTTTTCAACATATTTCCAATATATTTATTTCATTAACATTACTCATAAATAATAATTTTATATTTCAGCACTAATTTTAATGTAATATATTCTTTTTAATTTTTATTATAAAGGTGCCATTGAGATTTATTTTTTTGCACATCACATTGATTACTAGTGAGTGTATTATCCTTCTTCCTAGAAATAATTAGATTATTTATTTCATTAATATTGTTTTCTCCAATATAATTTCAAAATTATGTTTATAAAATAATGGTTCATCAAATTATAATGAAATATAAAATTTTCAAAGTTTAAATGTAACATCCCAGGTAATTAAAGAATAAATAATTTTCATATTTATTAATATTTGAGAATTAAATATGAATTTTAATTAAAAGGGGTTGCTATGTTCGATAGCGTACCTGATACGCAACGATGAGTTTCTTTGAAACTTACGTAGCACACTAGTAATATAATAATATTATTTTAAATGTTAGTTAACAAGTAGCCGTTGTACTGGCGGGAATGAATAGAAATAACTAAAATATGAATAGATATGTTTTTAGATGTTTTTACATTTACCCAATAAAAGATAAAGGCTTAAAATATGGAAAGAGTTCAATTTTAGGCTTTTATACTCTAATTTTCACTAAAGGTTCACTTATCACCTTTTAATGGTGAACCGTCATTAAATATAGTTTTGATCACTCTTATACATTCTTTTGGACCAAATAAAACTCTTATTAAGAATCGGGACATCAAATTTTACTTTGTGTAATTTTTGGTACCTTTCTGATAAAGTTCATTTTTTATGAATAGTGTAAAATGTTGTATTTTACATCAAAACTGCTTTTTAATCTAATTTATTTATATGATTAGATTATCTTTTGAATTGGTCTTAATGTGTAATATGAATATATTTTTACCATTTTATCCAATGGTGGTCATTGGAATCAATTTCGATTTGAAATTAGACTTAAACTGGTGTCAATCTTTTGATACTTATTGTTTAGTAAAAACACGCTATTTGCTCTGGCAGCGGGAATTAATTATTGAATTAATTAATGTGACTTATATGATTTGAATTTTGTAAAATGGACTTCATTTTTGAATTCGGAATATCAAATATATCTTAGAGTGAATTTTTGGTAATTTTCTGAAAAACTTCAATTTTTGATGAATAGTGAAACCACTAAGTGGTAATCAAGCAAACTGATTTTTCAGTTAAATGAAAGTTTACCACTAATGTGTATTGAATTTTGAAAATCCGACATACATGGTTGTCATTAAGAAGTAAAATGTGGTTCAATGAGATTATAATAATTTTTTGGTGAATAGTAACTTATTATGTTTTTAATCGCGATTAGTGGTAATTAGTGTAGTTTAAGGTATAAATAATGATTTAATAATATAAAATGACCTAGACACATGTCCCAACCTCATTGGTTGTGTCATGGCCGACCAAGACAAGCCATGGCCTAACTTGGGGACCCCATGGATCCACTTTTGTTGGGAAATGACATAAAATACTTTTTATTTAATGTTAAAGTGAAAATGACACTAACATAAATTGTTTTACTAAAACCATTTTTAAGTGGGGTTATACAAGTCCAAATTTCAATTATAAATAGTCATTGGAAAGCTAAAACGATTTCCTATATCATAGTATTTTTTTTATAATTTTTAGAAATTAAATAAATTTAATGTTGTATGACATAATAATGATGCAGCGATGACATCATTATTTGGCGATTTAAATAAAATGAAAAGATAATGTAAAATCTAAAACCTACACATGGCCAAAACCAATTGGATGAGTGGATTTCGAATCCTTATCACCTTATACACGAATTATGTAAATGTGGGACCTTGTAAAACAGAAACACATTTTCAAATAAAGTAATGTTTCTTTACTTTCCAAAAGTGCCCCTCCTCTCCTCTTATAAAAGGCCCCCACCTCTACCTCATTTCACACACTCTTCAAGCCTTTGGCTCGGCCAACCCCTGCCCATTTTCTCTCTCCACATCCCTCTCCTCATCCTAGAGGATTCCCTGTGGGCAGAATCCTTTCAAAGGAAGCCTTTAGGCTCAACTCAAAAGGAGTTACACTTTTTAAGGTAATTCATTCTCTCATGCTCATTTGTTTTATTTTGCTTCTCCAACCCCCTAAACTCTTTTTATTTACTTCTTTTGTAACAACACCAGTATCTTCAATATACTAGGATGTTGATATAATATTTATTTGAGCTACACTCTCACACAACTACATCAAATGGTTAAAGAACATACGGTTTCCGTGGATGGCGAAATTCTGCCTCCCGAAACGATGATTGTTCAACACTCATTAAACACCTTCAAAGGTGGCCATTATGATGTCACTATTTTTATATATGATATATAATATGTTTATGTTTTCCTTAAGCTTCTGTTTTTTTCATTTTTGGCATACCTTTATGGTTTCCATTATGGGTAAAACACGATATCTTCATTTTAGGAAGTGCGGACTACCGCCCCCTAAAAGTGATTTGATTCGTTAATACCATATGTGGGATGTGTAAAGGATAACATTAATGATATTATATATGTTATTATACTGGAATTATAATATACGCTTATATCATTATGATTCCATTCCAGAAAATATGAAATAGAAATGGAAGTAGCGTTCATGCGTACGAACGGATTACCGTCTCCATGAACGGTGCATTTCATTTCTTATCCCCAAATGTAATGTACTATTAAAAGTACATGTATATAATGAATATATATAATTAATGATATATCTAAATGATGAATATAATTCTGGAATTAAAATATACATACCTCTCATTTAGTTTTAATTCCATTAATATGACAAAGAAATTAAAGTAGCGTTCATGCGTACGTACGGATTACCGTCTCCATGAACGGTGCATTTCATTTCTTACCTATAAATGGTTATGGGATATTATAAATACATGTATATGCTGGATATATATGATATATATGATATCCAAATCAGAAATGTCATTCTGGATATAAAGAACCTATGACCACACGAACAACATGTAATTGTAAGAAGTCCACTTTCGACTTAAGAACCGAATATCGACAAAACAAACATTATTAACTTAAATGGTTAAATAATGATTATAGCATTGAAATAAGAGATCTAAAAGGAATAATGAACTATTAAAAGGGTTCTTAATAAAGTAGAAATTAACTCAAGTTTATTATTCAGGAGATTAAAGAACGGTCGGGTCAAGTCGGATACGAGGTATGGGAACTTCTTAACCCAATTTCCGTTCTTTGGGTTAATATCCTACTTTCAAATTATGTCCTGATATTATTATGTCTTATCTTGTGTTTATACCTTCTTTATGTGTACATATAGTGAATACACATAATAGATCTATTTTATTTAAAAATGATCATTGTATGGGACTTCGTCTCAATCTCCTTTCATTGAGGCATATTTTATTTTATACACAACTTTCTTTTATACGGTGTATAAAACCCTTTGACTTTTACGTTTATTTCAAAGGAATATTTTTTATACGAAGCGTTTACTAAACGACAAAAGGGAATTTTTTTGTCGTACGTATGCGGCGACAACGACTTCTCCACCGTCGTAACCGTTATTTGAGTTTCGGCTTCCTCTACAAGCCATACCTTCTTTTTTATAAGAAAAATAAATACCATGTTTTACTTTGGTGTTGAAAATGGTTTTCATAATGTTTTTATTATATCAATGTGTTGTATTGATATCTCGTGATTGAAATGTGGAAATGTTATGTTTCCATTATGCATGTTTTATGTGATATGATTATGTTATGGTTCTTGGGCATTATTATGAAGACGGGTGGTTCCGTGATAAACTAAGGGCGGGTGAGCCCGATATAGCTCTCCAATGCATTGGGTAACGCGAAGGAGTGAAACATTAAGGTTTCTCCGAAGAGATTTTCAGGGAATATACTGTGATGGGTATTCCAAACGTAACCAAGAGGGTTACTCCCTACGTAAGAATGTTATGAATGCCTCAAGTTACCTTTACGTATTATGATTTCTATGATTTATTCATGATTTTATGAGGTATGTTAAAGTGCCTATGTTTTATGGGTAAAGTATGATTTCATTCTTATGTATATATGAAATCATGTTTCCTTTCCATGTTTTTTTTATAACCCATACTGAGTTTTTATGCTCATCCCAAGTTTTTGAAATGTTTTTCACAGGTCAAGGGAAAGGTACATGATAAGATGATAGAGTCAAGGATGTGTCAAGAAATAATCCATGTTTTATTTTAAATGTGTTCCCATTGATGGGAATGAAGAATACTATCATTATGTAACCACTTTGTTTATATGGGGAATGTAATGCAAGTTTTATGATCTAATTCTCTAAAACTCTAAACCCGAAAAGATCCTCAATGTGTAATCTTGTAATAGCTCAAGATTAAGTAAGGTTTAAGGCTGGGGCCTTATAGTTGGTATCAGAGGTCGGTTTAGATAACTTTAGTAGTTAGAAAAGTGTTAAATTATAATATGATTGAAATGATATAGCATTTACGGATCACCATGTTGCTTCGCCTAAGATATTTCCATGTTCAGAATGGTTTTCCGTAGGGGAAACAAAGCAGCTATGTTGGGACGACATCAGGAGGAAGACCGCCTTCCAAATCAGCAACCTGAGATGGTCGGAATCGGAACTGAACAGTTTGTTGCAGTGATGGCACAGTTGACTCAGGATATAAATGGTGGTGGTATCCATGCACGAGATCAGCCAGATCAACCGCAGAGGAACATGTTAGTGGTGGAACATTTCATGAGGCAACATCCCCCATCATTCAGAGGATCATCTGACCCTGTGCTAGCTAAAGGGTGGATTAAAGCACTGGAGAAGATTTTTGATGTCATGGGGTGTTCATACAATCAAAAGGTTAGTCTTGCTATTTACCATTTGGAGGGTGAAGCAGATCAGTGGTGGTCTATGGTTAAAAATATCAGGGATGCCGATGAGAGTGATGCTCTTGACTGGGATGAATTCAAAGGTATGTTTCTTGAGAAGTATTTTCCTAAGGCTGTTCGACTTAGGATGGAAAAGCAATTCATGGAATTGAGGCAAGAGGAAGACTCAGTGGCTGCCTATGAAGAAAAGTTCACTCGATTGGCAAGGTATGCTCCCAATTTTATCCGAGACCTTGATAGTAAAATCAATCGTTTTTACTCAGGATTAAAGCCAAAGTATCGAAGGGAATTAGCTTCTCGTGAGTTTAAAAGTTATGAAAAGCTTGTTCGATGTGCTGAGAAGGTGGAAATGGAGTTTGCCGATGACCAAGTGTTCTATAACAACCAGCAGAAGAAGAGACCGAGGTGGCAGGAGAAAGGTAAGAATTCTTCAAAGAAGTCTGATGGTAAGAGAACTAAGTTTCCAGTTTGTGATAAATGTGGCAAAAGGCATGCTGGGGAATGTCTTCTGAATTCTGGGAAGTGCTACCGATGTGGTAAGATGGGACATAAGGCTCGTGATTGCACTGAAAAGGATCAAGGTGAAGGTAAAAACAAATTTGATTTACAGTTAGTGAAATGTTATAAGTGAAATGAGATGGGTCACTATGCAAACGAGTGTCCGACAAGGAGCTTGAGTGATGGGAAGCAGTTAGACTACAAGCAGAAAGGGGTGGTGAAATCCTTTGCAACAACTTCAGCAGATGTTGGGCCATCGAATGAAGTGGTGTCAGCTCCAGGGAGCTCAGTATTTTTCGAAGATTGACTTGAGGTCGGGGTACCATCAGTTGATAGTAAAAGAAGCAGATGTTCCGAAGATTGTGTTCCGTACTAGATATGTCCACTATGAATTTGTAGTAATGCCTTTTGGGCTAACCAATGCACCTGCTGTATTCATGGACTTAATGAATAAAATTTTCCATGAGTTCTTGGATAAGTTTGTGTTTGTGTTTTGAGGTTTGTGAAAAGGTTATGTGTGCCTTGTGATTCACAGTTGAAGAGAGAGTTGTTATGTGAAGCTCATAGTTCTCCATTTTCAGTTCATCCTGGCAGTACTAAGATGTATAGAGATCTGCGGGAGTATTACTGGTGGGATGGAATGAAAAGAGATATTGCTGATTTTACTGTGAAGTGTTTGACT
Organism: Viscum album; assembly: GCA_963277665.1. Taxonomy (NCBI): domain Eukaryota; kingdom Viridiplantae; phylum Streptophyta; class Magnoliopsida; order Santalales; family Viscaceae; genus Viscum; species Viscum album. The sequence goes on from OY728152.1 coordinate 1,936,040,048, forward strand.
TGTCAGTAGGTTAAAGCAGAGCGGCAGTTACCGAAAGGGATGCTTCAGCCTTTACCAGTGCCAGAGTGGAAATGGGAGAATATATCCATGGACTTTGTTGTTGGATTACCGAAGACATCTCGAGGTAATAATGCAATCTGGGTTATTGTTGATCGCTTGACCAAATCTGCTCATTTCCTTGCTATACGAGATACTTTCTCTCTTGATCAACTTTCCCGTTTGTATCTTAAAGAGATAGTCAGGTTACATGGAGTTCTTCTCTCCATTGTATCGGATCGTGATCCCAGGTTTACTTCTAACTTTTGGAAAGGCCTTCAGAAGTCGTTGGGTACTGAATTAAAATTTTAGTTTAGCTTTTCATCCTCAATCAGATGGGCAGTCAGAACGAACAATTCAGACATTGGAGGATATGCTACGAGCTTGTTCTATGGATTATCAGGGAAGTTGGGACCAACATCTTTCTTTGGTTGAGTTTTCATATAATAACAGTTTTCATTCCAGTATACAGATGGCACCATTTCAGGCATTATATGGGAAGCGGTGTCGAACTCCAACTTTCTGGGATGAAGTGGGTGAAAGGAAGTTGATGGGACCAGAATTGGTAGAAGAAATGGCAGAAAAAGTTCAGCTGATTCAGAAACACATGAGAACAGCTCAGAGCAGGCAGAAGAGTTATGCGGATAACCGGAGGAAGGATCTATCTTTCGAGGTAGGTGATCATGTTTTTCTCAAGGTTTCTCCTTGGAAAAGTGTGATGAGATTTGGTAAGAAAGGAAAGTTGAGTCCAAGGTTCATTGGACCATACGAAATTCTGGAAAGAGTTGGATCAGTTGCATACCGAGTGGCTTTACCTCCGAGTTTCTCTCAGGTACACAGTGTTTTTCACGTTTCAATGTTGAGAAAGTATATGCCAGATCCATCTCATGTTTTGAGTCCAGAGGTAGTTCAGCTGGAAGAGAACCTATCTTATGAGGAACAACCGGTCAAGATTCTTGACCACAGGGAGCAAGTGTTACGGAATAAGGTGATTAAGCAGGTAAAGGTTTTGTGGAAAAACCACATGATTGAAGAGGCAACATGGGAATCTGAAAATGATATGAGGGATAAATACCCCCACTTATTTTGATAAGTGAATAAAATTGCGAGGACGCAATTCCCAAAAGGGGGGAAGGATGTAACATCCCAGGTAATTAAAGAATAAATAATTTTCATATTTATTAATATTTGAGAATTAAATATGAATTTTAATTAAAAGGGGTTGCAATGTTCGATAGCGTACCTGATACGCAACGATGAGTTTCTTTGAATCTTACGTAGCACACTAGTAATATAATAATATTATTTTAAATGTTAGTTAACAAGTAGTCGTTGTACTGGCGGGAATGAATAGAAATAACTAAAATATGAATAGATATGTTTTTAGATGTTTTTACATTTACCCAATAAAAGATAAAGGCTTAAAATACGGAAAGAGTTCAATTTTAGGCTTTTATACTCTAATTTTCACTAAAGGTTCACTTATCACCTTTTAATGGTGAACCGTCATTAAATATAGTTTTGATCACTCTTATACATTCTTTTGGACCAAATAAAACTCTTATTAAGAATCGGGACATCAAATTTTACTTTGTGTAATTTTTGGTACCTTTCTGATAAAGTTCATTTTTTTATGAATAGTGTAAAATGTTGTATTTTACATCAAAACTGCTTTTTAATCTAATTTATTTATATGATTAGATTATCTTTTGAATTGTTCTTAATGTGTAATATGAATATATTTTTACCATTTTATCCAATGGTGGTCATTGGAATCAATTTCGATTTGAAATTAGACTTAAACTGGTGTCAATCTTTTGATACTTATTGTTTAGTAAAAACACGCTATTTGCTATGGCAGCGGGAATTAATTATTGAATTAATTAATGTGACTTATATGATTTGAATTTTGTAAAATGGACTTCATTTTTGAATTCGGAATATCAAATATAGCTTAGAGTGAATTTTTGGTAATTTTCTCAAAAACTTCAATTTTTGATGAATAGTGAAACCACTAAGTGGTAATCAAGCAAACTGATTTTTCAGTTAAATGAAAGTTTACCACTAATGTGTATTGAATTTTTAAAATCCGACATACATGGTTGTCATTAAGAAGTAAAATGTGGTTCAATGAGATTATAATAATTTTTTGGTGAATAGTAACTTATTAAGTTTTTAATCGCGATTAGTGGTAATTAGTGTAGTTTAAGGTATAAATAATGATTTAATAATATAAAATGAGTTAGACACATGTCCCAACCTCATTGGTTGTGTCATGGCCGACCAAGACAAGCCATGGCCTAACTTGGGGACCCCATGGATCCACTTTTGTTGGGAAATGACATAAAATACTTTTTATTTAATGTTAAAGTGAAAATGACACTAACATAAATTGTTTTACTAAAACAATTTTTAAGTGGGTTTATACAAGTCCAAATTTCAATTATAAATAGTCATTGGAAATCTAAAAAGATTTCCTATATCATAGTATTTTTTTATAATTTTTAGACATTAAATAAATTTAATTATGTATGACATAATAATGATGCAGCGATGACATCATTATTTGGCGATTTAAATAAAATGGAAAGATAAAGTAAAATATAAAACCTACACATGGCCAAAACCAATTGGATGAGTGGATTTCGAATCCTTATCACCTTATACACGAATTATATAAATGTGGGACCTTGTAAAACCGAAACACATTTTCAAATAAAGTAATGTTTCTTTACTTTCCAAAAGTGCCCCTCCTCTCCTCTTATAAAAGGCCCCCACCTCTACCTCATTTCACACACTCTTCAAGCCTTTGGCTCGGCCAACCCCTGCCCATTTGCTCTCTCCACATCCCTCTCCTCATCCTAGAGGATTCCCTTTGGGCAGAATCATTTCAAAGGAAGCCTTTAGGCTCAACTCAAAAGGAGTTACACTTTTTAAGGTAATTCATTCTCTCATGCTCATTTGTTTTATTTTGCTTCTCCAACCCCATAAACTCTTTTTATTTACTTCTTTTGTAACAAAACCAGTATCTTCAATATACTAGGATGTTTATATAAGATTTATTTGAGCTACACTCTCACACAACTACATCAAATGGTTAAAGAACATACGGTTTCCGGGGATGGCGAAATTCTGCCTCCCGAAACGATGATTGTTCAACACTCATTAAACACCTCCAAAGGTGGCCATTATGATGCCACTATTTTTATATATGATATATAATATGTTTATGTTTTCCTTAAGCTTCTGTTTTTTTCATTTTTGGCATACCTTTATGGTTTCCATTATGGGTAAAACACGATATCTTCATTTTAGGAAGTGCGGACTACCGCCCCCTAAAAGTGATTTGATTCGTTAATACCATATGTGGGATGTGTAAAGGATAACATTAATGATATTATATATTTTATTATACTGGAATTATAATATACTCTTATATCATTATGATTCCATTCCAGAAAATATGAAATAGAAATGGAAGTAGCGTTCATGCGTACGAACGGATTACCGTCTCCATGAACGGTGCATTTCATTTCTTATCCCCAAATGTAATGTACTATTAAAAGTACTTGTATATAATGAATATATATAATTAATGATATATCTAAATGATGAATATAATTCTGGAATTAAAATATACATACCTCTCATTTAGTTTTAATTCCATTAATATGACAAAGAAATGAAAGTAGCGTTCATGCGTACGTACGGCTTACCGTCTCCATGAACGGTGCATTTCATTTCTTACCTATAAATGATTATGGGATATTATAAATATATGTATATGCTGGATATATATGATATATATGATATCCAAATCAGAAATGTCATTCTGGATATAAAGAACCTATGACCACACGAACAACATGTAATTTTAAGAAGTCCACTTTCGACTTAAGAACCGAATATCGACAAAACAAACATTATTAACTTAAATGGTTAAATAATGATTATAGCATTGAAATAAGAGATATAAAAGGAATAATGAACTATAAAAAGGGTTCTTAATAAATTAGAAATTAACTCAAGTTTATTATTCAGGAGATTAAAGAACGGTCGGGTCAAGTCGGATACGAGGTATGGGAACTTCTTAACCCAATTTCCGTTCTTTGGGTTAATATCCTACTTTCAAATCATGTCCTGATATTATTATGTCTTATCTTGTGTTTATACCTTCTTTATGTGTACATATAGTGAATACACATAATAGATCTATTTTATTTAAAAATGATCATTGTATGGGACTTCGTCTCAATCTCCTTTCATTGAGGCATATTTTATTTTATACACAACTTTCTTTTATACGGTGTATAAAACCCTTTGACTTTTACGTTTATTTCAAAGGAATATTTTTTATACGAAGCGTTTACTAAACGACAAAAGGGAATGTTTTTGTCGTACGTATGCGGCGACAACGACTTCTCCGCCGTCGTAACCGTTATTTGAGTTTCGGCTTCCTCTACAAGCCATACCTTCTTTTTTAAAAGAAAAATAAATACCATGTTTTACTTTGGTGTTGAAAATGGTTTTCATAATGTTTTTATTATATCAATGTGTTGTATTGATATCTCGTGATTGAAATGTGGAAATGTTATTTTTCCTTTATGCATGTTTTATGTGATATGATTATGTTATGGTTCTTGGGCATTATTATGAAGACGGGTGGTTCCGTGATAAACTAAGGGCGGGTGAGCCCGATATAGCTCTCCAATGCATTGGGTAACGCGAAGGAGTGAAACATTAAGGTTTCTCCGAAGAGATTTTCAGGGAATATACTGTGATGGGTATTCCAAACGTAACCAAGAGGGTTACTCCCTACGTAATAATGTTATGAATGCCTCAAGTTACCTTTACGTATTATGATTTCTATGATTTATTCATGATTTTATGAGGTATGTTAAAGTGCCTATGTTTTATGGGTAATGTATGATTTCATTCTTATGTATATATGAAATCATGTTTCCTTTCCATGTTTTTTTTATAACCCATACTGAGTTTTTATGCTAATCCCAAGTTTTTGAAATGTTTTTCACAGGTCAAGGGAAAGGTACATGATAAGATGATAGAGTCAAGGATGTGTCAAGAAATAATCCATGTTTTATTTTAAATGTGTTCCCATTGATGGGAATGAAGAATACTATCTTTATGTAACCACTTTGTTTATATGGGGAATGTAATGCAAGTTTTATGATCTAATTCTCTAAAACTCTAAACCTGAAAAGATCCTCAATGTGTAATCTTATAATAGCTCAAGATTAAGTAAGGTTTAAGGCTGGGGCCTTATATTAAATGACATCTTTTAAAAATTTTAAGCACCATCCATCATCTTTGACTGAATATTTATCTATTATTATTGTTAATATTCAGTGATTTTTTAGCTTTGACCAAATACCACATAAGAATATTCACAACCTTATTTCTATAAGTCATGTTTGTTGTAGTAATTACAATAATATTCTATCTTTTATCAATATTTAATTTGATATTTCTTACATTCTAGATGAACTCCACTTGCATTTAATAATTTTTTTGATTTTTTTATGTAAATACATTTAATTAAATATTCATCATCTCTATTAAAATGCTTCTTTCCCAAATCAAGATTTATATTTTGATTTAAATGTACTATATATCCCTTATAATTTTAAATTTATTTGTTTTTTATTCTTAATTTTTCACTTCATAATAATTATCAACTTCATCACTGGATGAAACTTTTTATTGTTCTGATTTATTCACAAATGATTATAGATAATTATTATTAAAGTTTTCTTCTTATTTTTCAATGTACTCCTCGTAATGTAACCTTTAATATTTTTTTGACAAAATTTACCTTATTTGAGGTATTGGAATTTCATTTGATAGTTGATGGTTTTAATTTGATCTGAGAACATACCACCTTGATTTTACTATATTATCTTTTTGATTGATTGTCCTCTTCATCTTATTAATTAAACTCTGTAAATACTATTATAAAATTAAAAAAATTTCTAATTAGGAAACATAAATTGTTTTTCAAATTATAAGTACCATTTCCGTTTTGGATGTATTTTAATATGTGTATTTTTTTACTAAAAATTCTTCAATCATCATTAGAGTCATATTCCTCATCTGGAGACTGATTTGGATAAAATTGTTTCAATACAATAAAAAAATGTAGTTAAATATACTTTTTCAATTTTACCTTCATCCACAAGGCTAGAACCTTCCCCATATAATAGTATTTGAAGACATTTATGAGCTTATCAATGGTCCACTCATCTACATCCTAACCCAAAAATGCTGAGATTTTGGTGTCATATATTTCTAGTATAAATCTCGTTAATTTAATCACCAATGTATAATCTCTAGGTATATCCCCTTAACTACATTTATAGCTAATAAATTTATCAATATGAATTCATGTTACATCCACTAATTAATTTTATTTCATTAAAATATCCACATATTATGGATTAAATGTTTCCAATTAGGACTCCATTACATTCTTTTCCCCATCATGAAAATCAGGGTGATTTCTCAAAATTCAATTCTACATTTTAATCCCTATGAATCAGATAAATTTTTTCCTAGTTAGTGATAAATGTAATTTATTTTACACTCTCCCATTGGATCCACTAATTTTATTTTCCAATAATGTATAATGTATCCCAACATCAAAAATATGAAAACCATTCATGGTGATAACATCCCAAGGGATAGAAGATGTTGAACCTTCCACTCTTTCCAAAGATATAAGAATTATTATTTGTACATGGAAATCCTATTATTATATTTGGAATAAAATATCCCAATGTAGTCACAATAAAAAGATATAATAAATTTTAAACACCACTGATCTTTATGTTAGTAATTTTCCATTCTACCAATTGATATGCCCTATAAAAGAACAATGTGAAGGACTATAAAGGGGGATTGAAATTATGAAATAAACATAATCAAATTTCATTCAACTGTAACTAATATAACCATTTTCATTAAATCTATAATATATGAAAAAAACCTATTAGTATTGCAATTAGATAAGGTTTTATACACATCAGAAAGGACATAATTTGTTTCAAGGATAGGTTACTATTTTTATCATGTAACTAATCATTGGTGTCCCATGGTTACATTATAATTATCTACATTCATATCTTATTATCAATAAGAATAATCAATGAAGTATACTATTGGACATATACTCCTAGTATAATAAATATTAGAATGATGGTAAATAAAGTGATTATCCTTTAACTTCTTACCACATGTGTCTCTAAGGTTAGATCATGTGTTCTCATTCATTGTTCTTCTCAAATGAAGATATGTATTATATATAATTAACATTATAATTTATTGTATGATATATCATTGTTTCTTCATTATTTTCAATTTAAAATAGTATTTCTAAAGACTGTAAAAAATAAGATTCAATGAACATGTTTGATTGTTTTAATGCATATATTACTCAAAATTATAAATTTATGTATCAAAATTAAGATACAAACACTCAAATCATCACTATTATCTAGAAACAACAACCCATAATTAAATTCCATATACTATAAGGATAATAAACATGGAATAATTCTTTCTTTGAAATAATTCATTTGAAATTTCCTTTAAAAATAACAATACATGAATAATTAACATTATTGATTGACCATGGAGATATAGCTTCAAGAAAAAACACAGTTTTTGTACCTATAGATTATGGGCTAATATCAATAATTATAATATATTAATTATTGATAAATCGTAATAATGAAACTATTTGGCACAATGATGCATACCTCCCAAGTCCCAAAACCCTACCAAAATCCTATTGTGACCTCATGGGGTAAAACCTATATAGGATACAGTTATGTAGACCCAAAGAGTTATCATGATATAAATAATGTATCTTGAATTATGGTATTCAAATTTTTGATATATTACTTTACTTTATACTATTATTTTAAAATATAAAGGCATCACATCATGGTTTATTTATACATAAGGAAAATTTATTTATTTACATCCAACTTAACTCCTAATAGCATTCAACTCATTCTTGTGATTATTTTTAAAAAAATTAATTAAACCATAATCATAATTAAATAATGTAAAATCTCATGAAAAAAGTCCCAACATGATAAAAATGTGAGATTTATCTAAATGCTACACCATCAAATTGAATGATGTTTCATAGATGAATTACTTTTATTATTATTTTCCAAGCACATTTAGGAAAAGTGAGAAACCCAATGTCCCATTCAATCCCACAAAACATATCCAAAACAGACCAAGAAAACAAACACCCAGAGAAACCAACAAAAACTAAAAGCCAAAGTCTCCATACCTTTTTTTAAGAAGGTGGTGACATGAATTGGTTTCCCAATTCATGTCCCCAAATGAATTTATTAAAAACAAAAGGTTAAAATACAATCTCGAGGTGTAAATATCGTACACCAACAGGGAGTTAAAGGGATAACAAGTAAAGAAGACCAATAAAACCGAAATCAATATTTGAAGCACATGTGTCACTACAGATGTAGCAGAGCCTTCCTTCAAACATTGGGTTGATTATCCAGATCCGGCCTCCACATTCTCCAAGTCTGAAACTTCATGAGGATGGTCAAAATTTGGGTGGAAATGCACTGCATCCTATCAGTCCCAAAATCTCCATCATCAGTAGCATGATAGGCATGGTTGTTGTTCTCCATTAGTCTTGTGTGTGGAAATTGCAGGAAATGAGAATTCAGCAGGGATTCAATTACTCAAGTAATTTTTTTGACACATTCCATTATGTCTGCATCATTTTTAGCCTTCGAAATATGAACACCAAGATTTAGATGAACACCAAAGCATTCAATGCACAACAAAATTCCAAGATTTAAAGATGCCCAGTCAGGATCATGGGAGCTGCACTTCGTAGAATGATCATTTCCATAAATTTCCCAGAGAGTCTTAGTAACAGACTCTTCTTCAATGACCCTCATGCCTTTAAGATTATGCATGGTGCATAAAAATCCATCATCTATGAGCTCAATTTAATAGGATCATCATCATCTCATCAAAACCCAACTGGGTAACATATTCCATGTTCATGAAATCCTCTAGCACCTCCATAGAGCATATGAAACAAAACATGATGCATTAAAACAGATATAACAAATTAGAACAAAAAAAATCCGGAGAAGCAGTGTCTTTCCTACAAACAGAGCATAACCATCATTAATCAGAAATTCTGATAGATAACATATACAACCAGGTGCAAGTAGAACAGATTTAGCACATACGTCTATCCAAAAGAAGCTGACCTCTCCATAAGAGTGCACAAAACATCCAGATACAACAATCAATGTTCTGCACATCAAGAGCATAAAAAGGATGATCCAGCCAAAATGAAAACCTCAATGTTTTTAGATAAAACAAACAGCCAAATAGAATGAAGGATTCACCAACAAAGAAACATCATTATGCTCTCTAAAAGAAATTTTTTCCATAATCCATAGAGAACCTAAAACTCAGACTTCAGAATAAGTTTATAGCAGATCAAACATGCCCCAATATGCCACAAAAACATGAATCTGTCATTAAATTCAAGAAAAATCCAATAGAAGTAGCGATCCATCCAACCAAATTCTTCACATCAAGTAGAAAAGAAATCCAGCCTGATTGAACCTTCTAAAAATGCATCAAAAAAGCAGACTGAAATGACCTTTCATAATCACCAGAGTAAAGATAAAACACAAAACCACATATTCCATCAAATCACAGAAATAAAAATCCAATCAAAATCATAATTGAGATATAGAATCCCTTTGATGTCGAATTTTGGATTCTTCTTGAATTCGTCAATAAAAAATATGAGCATTCTTTTCCGGAGTTCCCGATAAGTGTCAGTGAACATGTCACCATATATGTATTTTCTAAAATCAAGTCTATCATTCTCATCTATCCATGAGTCTAGATAATTTGGGAAGTCCAAACTTTCGTCAATTACATAAGCATCTCTAATAGCAGGGTCATTCTCATCATCCTCACTAAAGGAGGATTCTGAATCTATTTCCTCAGACTCAGACACCATTTCGGTTGGCATAGTCAGTGGAGGGATGAAGATTTCATCCATGACCTGGGCAGCCAGGGATCTTGTGATAATTTTTCATTCAATTTTGGAGTGGTCCTTACCTTTTTTTCATGTCTATAGTTCGAAGTGATAAAACCATCTGAGTCAACCATTGGTTTGTTTCCTTTTTTAGAACATGATTTCAAAAACTCTTCCTCTAGCTGGCAAGATTTATCATTTTCATCATGAAAGGATTCATCTTAATCAGATTGAACCTCTTCATCTCCTCCTTGTTCATTGCTATTAGTCTTTGTAGTAGGAATTTCAACATAGGTTTTGACCTCATCCTTCTGCATAACTGGTAGGGAGATGGAGGCATCATAAGGTTTCTAGTGTCCTCCTCCACGGTGGTCATTACTCATTCATAGGCCGAGTTAAAACACCTTATGAAATCACTATTATAGTCCCGCCTCACATCATCCAAAGTGATTCACCCAAGACCAAATTTCTTGGCCATGCTACCTTTTTTAAAAGCCATGGTAAACCCATGGTCTCGCTTAAAGAAGGATATGGTGCCCAACAGTCAAGGTAGATAAGAATAATCCTTCCTGCCTCATCCTTTTGATGTATCATATTCCACTCCTCCATCCTCATGAGGAACTTTCATACCCGTATTTAGACCATCCCCACCCTGTAAAATGTTTCTATACGAGAGCCTTGCCAATCCACCATTATTATCTTTATCGCTCTCATAAATCTCCCCCCCGTTTCCAGGGTTAATCTCCTTTGGATAAGTTGCTGGCCTGTTATGCTAAAACTGAGAATTAACATCAATGAATGCCAAGAATTGTGGATGTTCGACCAGTTAATGTTCTTTATACAACACCATCATCGTTTCTTCATTTGCAGCAGAAGCCTCCAGAGGTCCAGTCTCTATATTGGAACCATTATTAACCGGGATAATCACCTCCGCATCCTCTAGTTCCACACCCTGAAAATAGTTTCTTGTAGGAACTGTAATCAGTACCCCTCCATCAGCTTTATTCTTACAAATTTTCTCATCAACACATCCTTATGAAGTCCCCATAGTAGGACCATCAAACATTTCATACCTTGTTTTCTCCACTGCCATAGGTTTCTCCCCCTCGACCCTACTGTTGAAAGCCCACTCATCTCCAGAACTAGAGCCACACTTATCCTCACCTAGCTTCCCACCATCCCCAACCTAAGGATCACTCTTCAACCATTAAAAAACAGAAGAAACCATCGGATTTAAGGAGAACTTATCATCCTTTCCCACTAATAGTGCATCCATATTCACCAGAACAGAGCCCTTCCCAGGATCACTTCCACACACCCTCCTTTAACCTTCATCAGGCCTCCTCCTCAGAACATAGTTTCTCTCCTTGAAACCATCAGCATGACATTCAGAAACAAAATGCCCAAATCGACAGCTGTTCGACCAGTAGTTAACCCAGGACTCAAACAAAACTTCTAGTTTTTTTCTAAACTCCGAAACAATTGCAATCCAAAACCACTCCACCGGATGCTTTGACACATCTACCTTGACACAGATGTGAGGATTAATCGGATGACTTACAGTGGAAGTGCGAATATCAGAACAAAGAGAAAAACCCATCATATTTCCAATCATATGAAGAATTGATTCATTTTGAAATGGTAGAGGAATTTGAGGGAGGCTAACCAAAATCGTGATGGAGGTTGGATCCCGATTCATGCAATGGTAGAACAACCATCTATGGAGAGAGAAATTGAAATCGTTACATCGCCGAGGGGCACTAGATCAGGCCCGAATCAGATCAGCTTCAGAAGAAGATTGAATCATGAAGTGTCTTCTATCCATAAGATCAACAACCACACGGTATTGCAAATCCCATTAACTAAAGACAAAACGATCTAAGTAGTCAACCGAGGGCCTTTGCATATTGAAACACACAACCAACGTTAGGTCCAGATGAATCGATGCTTCCAAGAACTCTGACATCGAAATCGGCAACTACGGACCACAAAGATACAAATCTGGAACCTTTGGACTTAGAGAAATCATCGGGAAATCTGAGAGAAAATTATGGTTAAGAAAGGGGATAAACGGTTTCCATGATCTCAGAGGCAGCCGAACCAATTCTTCCCCCCCACTCCCACCTCCAGGAAGGGGGGGGGGAAGCCGTTGTCAATAATTCTAGGGTTCCCTCAATTATTAATGTATATATCAATATTACATTGACAATGTGTTTATTTGTATTTTCTTTCAATTTTCCGTTTATTAATTCACTTCATGAGGGCTTATAAATATTTCTAATCATAAGGATGGATCAATTAACTTATTCATAGATATAAAAAATCTAAACATTAATGAATAGTGAAATTTTTTAACCAAAAGCCCAATTAGAAATTAAAGAACATTCATGATAATTATATTTAGTTTTAAATATAATAAATATATAATATGTTATGTTATTTGATAAAAATTCATGTCATGCATTCTCGGTAAATATATAATTTTTTATTTCATAATTAATTCTATTTCATTTTCAATCTAATAATGGCGTATTTCAAGAATATTTTATTAATTAATCCACTGTTTTCTGTTTTATAAAATATTTAATATTTTTTTCACTTATCTTGTATTATTATAATGAAATTAGAAAAAACTATCTTTAAAAAATTTGATACATATATTATAGGTCTTATTGACTCCCCAATAATTCATATGATTATTTATTTATAACAGTTAATTAATTTTTTACACGAAAAATTCAAACAGTCATTATAATTTTTTTATAGAAGTTTTATACACATGTAGAATACCTCAATAAAATAAATTGACACTTAATATTCCTTCTAATATTCATGGAATGTTTTCTATATTTAGTATAAAATCTACCATATTATATATACTAATAGCTCACTCATAGTTAATCATTTTACTATCACTCTTACACATACTTTTTTTACCATTAATTAATTAATGTGGCTCAAAATGGTTTAGAGGTTTTTTGTAATGTTTAGTCTCTTATATATATAGACACTATAAATACTTATAGCACATGTTTATCATTGATATTTTCTTAATCTTAGTATTCAATTTTTTAATTATTAATTTGTATAATAATATAATATATATATATATACAAGCTGGTGTTCATTCATAAAAGATTAAAAGAATTCGTGGTCCTACATGAATGCCTAGTTCCTATAATTAAAATTTAGATGTTATGGTTGATTATATGTTATATGAACAAATAATTTGGAAAAATGAAAAATATCCACAAATAGTTTTGGATAAATATATTAGATATATATATACTAATATTGTGGAAAATAACATGGAATAAATTTTCTTTTTCAACAAAGGAAAGAGTGTGAACTGAAATTCAGGTAACAATATTTATTTAATTAGATAATTAACTTAATATAAACTCTATATACCGATTATTTATTAAATTTATGCAACTTAATTTAAATATTTTTTATCACGAAAATAAAAGGGTATATTTTATTTTAAATGTTGGGGATATTTATACGGAATAAAAATGGAATCTTTTTTAGGGATGGTTGGAAAAAATTGGAACTTCAAAATAGGGTTCCCCTTATTGTAATAAATATCCAATCTATCAATATGTATCAAATATTTCTAATTGGTAATTTTTAAAAACCTGTGTATAATTTTAAATTAATTTATTTATTAGTTTTAGTAGTGAATATGTTTATTATGTATTTTTAATAATAAAATATTATAAAGGATTGATATAATGATAATAAGAAAAATTAGTCATCAATTGAATATTTCAACACTGTTAAATTCCATTTTGTGTTAGATCATGTAAAAAAATTAAATATTTTATTTTATTTTTGAGAGAGAGATATATATATATATATATATATATATATACTGAACTTGAATTTTCATATTTATAATCTATTTTGAAATTAATGTGCAAAAAGGTATTAAATATTAAAGGTATTTTACAATGTGATTAATAATTTTCTAAACATTAATTAAAATTATAGTTACACACTCCAAACATCAACAAAAAAGATATATAAATTTCATTATATTTAAGTGTATTCATTTAATTTGATAAATGTTTTCATAAGTTATCTTTATGAAAAAAGATGTAATAATTGAGTAATATTTTGGACTTAATGAAAAGTGTAGTAATGTTTTCATTATTAAATTCCCAATTAGGGTTTTTAATAAATATAGAAAGAATACTAAAACAATGAAAAATTACTGCATCAGGCAAGATGTTGGCTCAAATACATCTAGCATAGAGAAATAATTGACTAATTACATTATGATATTTAGACAATCACAATAAGTAGTATATGAGACATAAAATTGAATGTATCATTAGAGTAAATTTTTTCGTCATATTCAATTTTATGTCCACAATGTTTTTAAGATATTTATCATCATATTATGATGCATTATTAGCCTCTATATAAGAAACATTACTCTTATTGCTTCACATTCTCCAACTAACCCAAATCATGGGGCTGGATTTGGTGTTTCATCTACTTCAAGGATTATTTTTGGGATAGTGTAATAGTGATGATGATGAAGATAATATCCCCAGACATGCACCCTTAGAGACATTTCTAACCACACAATTTATGAATTTCTTATTTTATACCAATATACATGATGAAACTTCAACCCTTTAATACGTATATCTTAATAAATAAATATTACGGAACATACGTACCCACGGATCATCAAAGTTTATAGATTAAATTAATTTGAGAAAACACTTACATAACCACCTAGATACATAAAAATTGTTTCATAAAATATATATCATCTCAAATTATGTTCAACAAATTTTATATCCTTCATATTAATAACATACTTATAAATTTTATTCAAAAAATAGGTAAAATGAAAAATTATATTGGTGGCCATAAATGGTCAGTACTGCTAAACATAAGATTTATCCATAGGATTTAATTGGTGGGAAGAAGATGATAATAATGGTATGGTGATAAAATTAATGTGCATGAGAAAAGCATAAGAGAATTCATACCAATGAAAAGTGTTATCACCAAACATGATAAATAGAATAATGATTTAATATATGGAATGTTTCATAGAAGAATCAATAATTACATTCCATTTGATGTCAATTATGATTATAATAACCATTTATAACATATAGAAACTATAGATAAAATGTGTTGGAGTTTTAGAACATTATTAATATATTACTGTTACAATAAATATTAAATGTGGAATAACTTACAATATAAATTTTAAAAAACTAATAGTATAAACATATAATTAGTTAAATCCATTACATTAACCTATTTATTAGAGGGTGATAACATAACCACACCTCCTTGGGTAATAATGATTCCACCAAAACATGGTTTAAAAAAGAACCACCATTCATTATTTTATAATGGATCCACAATTCATTGATTTATAATGTAACCTCCCTCCCATAATTTATAGTGAAACCATATCTCTTTTTAAAAAAATCTACCAACATATAAGAAGAAAAAATTATAAAGAGAATACATTATTCATAAAAATCATATAAACAACCATTAATCATATTATAAATTGAAGAACTCCAGGAAAAGATATGTATTCAATGAAAATCCATTTAGAAAAATAAAAATAAACATAGTGAAATAATTAGGACTGTACCATTAAAAATATACCCATTTGAGAGTAAGTAAAATCAATGGGTTTTGTCATTGCAGAATTGAAATACCATAAAGAGAGAATTAAAATCATTCATTATAAAAATACCCTTTGCACTTGGAAAATAACATTAGAAGACTAACAATTCAAAAAATATTTTGTAAATAAATTTGATTTAATATGTAATTTATGTTTGTTAAATAATACTTTATTAGAAAATAATGATAATTATAGTGAAAAAATACATTCATTGCATAAATGATAAGAAGAAAAATTATTTTCAAAGTATTCTAGAGGGAATAAAAAGTGATACATTTTGAAACAAATTTGAAATTAACCTTCAAGAAAATTAAAATAATGTAATATAACATATAAAAATATTTTTAATATCACTTGTGACAAAAAAGAAACATTCTGGAATTCATATTAGAATATATCAAAATTGACGAGAATGATTACGGGTCTAAAAGAAGATACAAGATCAGTATCACTTACAAAGAAATTTCAAGATGTTTCATTAATACATATTATCAGAAATTGAATGTAAAGATGTAAATGGAATTCATAAATTTATTATAGAGAATAATTATGTAAAAATAATATAAGGAAATACTGTTTCGCTAAAGGAACATTTCACATAAATATTCTTGAGAATAAATGAGATTAATAAACTGTTGCTTTATAGTTTTTCAAACATTTTAATCAATGTTAATTGAAATAATGATTATGATATGGATCTATAAATATAATTTATTAAATTAATTTATATTTACAATTTTATTCATGGGTAAGCAGTTACAAAATTCATGAAAATATCTCTATAAGCCATGAATCATGTCTCTAAAACATAATATTCAGAAAAAGAAAACACATACGAAGATCATGACCTTTTATATGTTAATTAATACATGATTTGATTCGGTGAGATTATGTAAATCCCAAAAAGTTTTGAAAATAAATAGTAGCAAAATTTATGGATCAACATACACATATAACTCAATGAATGGAATTTGGGTGAAGAAACACCTTACCACTTGATGATATTCATGTGAAATCCATAAGGATGAAATAACATGAATTATGACATAAAATAATATTAAGTTTTAATGTATTTGTAATGCCCCATCCCCATTTAACCAAAGTCGGTGCATTATATTAATACATTTTCAGGATTACAATGAATCAATTCCCAAAGGACTGATCAGTTTAGCAGCATTGGAAAATAGATTACATACATGAATGTTACATTGCACTTTATAACCTAAGAAACAACATAAAAAATCTTTTATGAACACCATTATTCCCTTTTCTTAACCATGCATATCAATCACAATAAACTTCTTGGAATCCTGGGAATAATAAAACATAGAAAGGGGTAAGCTCAAATGCTCAGTAAGGGTAAGAAATATAGCGGAAGATAAAAGAAATATTAAACATGGGGAATAATTGAAACCACATGCCTTTACCAACAATAATCATGAATAATTTTAAGGCAGGAATATGAGTAGAGTAAATAATGCCATAATAAAACATAATCATGGGTAATCTACTAGTTGAATGACCACATGAACCATCAATATTATTTCAATAACGAGGGAATGTATAATGCCGGACATTTTGATACATTTTGTCAAGGCCTCGGCCATGACGTGTAAAAATGATTAAGGCCTCGGTCAAAACCATATATCAAATTGGGAAATGGCCTCATCCAATTACATGTCTATTTGTCTCATGAGACCTACTGATTCATCGAGAAGCTATAGCGGGCTCCACTCATAACTTACTAAGTCCAATACATTTCTCATAAGAAAAGTTTTAAACATATCATAAACATTTATATTAAAACTAGCATATGAAATGTCAACACTTTAACCTTAAACCATGAAAGGCATAAAAATAGCACATCCACAGTCAAACATATCACAGAACCTTCAAAAAAATATGGAAGTTTTGTATCATAATAAATCAACCTCAAATAAACATAAAATCAATCAATGGATGTTGACATAGATGAAATCAAAATCCTTTTTAGAGAAATATCACTATCTTTTTTGAAATTATTTAAGAGTCGCATAATTATAAGGAAAGTATTTATTTTTAAAATATTCTTATAATATTTTAAGGTAATCTTTTATGATGTCATAATGGTGGAACATATCCGCACCCGCCATATAAGTTAAAAAAACATTCTTACCTTAAATATGTCGTAAAGGCCAAAAAGTACATTGTTGGGAAAACGACGGAAAGATTCCTTACAAAACACATAAGGGTATAAATTAATCTAACCCATTGTCTTGTAAATAGTGTAAATGTTTTGAAATACATATTTAAGAATCATGGATGTGGATGATAATGAGGTCCCAGTACATAATTATGTACAAACACCCTTGGATAATGAAGAGATTGTAGAATTAACCCTTACCTCGTTGTAATCAATCGCATCATATGAACAATAGTAAATAATCACAAAATGAATTACAGAATATCATGAATATAAAGAGAATGATGATAATATATATAAAATTGCAGTACACAATACACCACATGCAATAAGTAATGAAAAATGAAAATCTCGCAGAATTAAAAGTGAGATAAGAAACCCCTTACCTCCTCTCTGGCTTGACCTGTTCATTCTTTAATATCTTAAATAATAAACTAAAGATAATTTATAATTTCTTAAGAACCCTTTTAAATTTAATTATTCCTTTTATATTACTTATTACTATGTTATAAATATTATGTAATCATTTAATTTAATAACGTTCGTTTTGTCGATATTTGGCACTTGAGTCAAAAATGAACACCTTATAGTTACACGTTGTTCACATGGTGAAAATATCATTATATACAGAATTATATTCATGATTTAGATATCTTATATATCATATATATCCATTATATACATGTATTTATAATAGTACATATCATTTTGGGGTAAGAATGAAATGCACCGTTCATGGAGATTGTCAGTCGTACGTACACATGAACACTACATTCATTTATATTTCGTATTTAAATGGACTTAATATATAATTATACATAGGTATATTATAATTCCAGTATAATATCATATAAAATATCATTAACCCCATCCTTTATATGCCCCACATATGGTATTAACGAGTCATATCACTTTGAGGGGGTGGTAGTCCGCACTTCCTAAAAAGAAATTATCGTGTTTACCCATAATGGAAACCATTAAGGTATTCTATAAAAGAAAAATACAGAATAATGAAGAAAACATAAACATAATATATATCATATATAATAACTATTCCATCATAACGACCACCATGAGAGGTGGAAGAAGGTAATTGAACAATCATCGTTTCATGAGGTGTCAGTTTTCCATCAACAGAAACATTATGTTCTTCACCCATTATATGAAGGTGTGTGTAAGGGTAATTCAAATCATTGTCATAAAAACATCCTAGTATATTGAGGATACTATTTTTTTTAAAAGAAATTAAAAGAAATAATTTAGGGGTTGGAGGATTAGAATAAAAGAAAAGAAGTTAAGAGAAATTATTACATTTAATTTGGGTAACATCCTTTGGATTGAACCAAAATAACTCCTCGAAGTGTCTTCTACCTAAGGTAAGGCTTATAAGAGGAGTAAATAGATGTAGAGAGCTTAATTTGGTAGTGATTGGACGAGCCTAAAGGATTTAGAGGTGTGATGAATTGGATAGAAGTGCTATCTTTTTATAAGGAGGAGGAGGGGCTCTTTCGGAAAATGTGAAAATATTATTTTATTATATAATGATATTTGGTTTCTAAATGTACAAAAATAATTAGATTCGAAGATAAGATGAGTCACTGTTGAAATAAAATCATCCAATAAAAATTGGGCATGTTTTTGATATTATTTTAATATTTATAATCTAAATTATATAAATTATTTATTAATGAGGTAAATATTGCCTCATTATATTGTCCTAAATATTTTAATTTATTCAATGTCTAAAAATTATAAAAAAAATCACTGATGTAGAAATTTTTTTTATTTCAAATGAATATTTATAGTCCAAAATATTACTTATATAACACCATATAAAAAATAATTACTAAAATGTTTTTGTTTTTGTCAATTTTTCCTTTACATTAAATTAATTAATCTAAAGTGACATTATCAAGCATAAGTGGCTCCATGGGGTCCCAAAATCAACCCAATTATTCCCATGGTCGTCCATTACTCATCCAATAAGGTTAGGACATGTGTTAAGGTAATGTTGAATTATTACTATATTATTTTTACCTTGAATGACCGTATTTATCTTTAACCGCGGTAAATAAAAGTAAAAAGTTACAATTCACCAAAAATTATTTTTTCTTATTGAACCACATTTTACTACTTTATATTAACCTTGTCTCCTTGGTTTTTTAAATTCAACTAACAGAATGGGTAAAATTATGTTTTATGTGAATTTTCAAATTCTCTTAGAAGGTGGGTAAAAGACGGTGAAAAGTTCAATAAATTTTTTATATATCTAAAATTATTATAAACTGGCTATAATGAATTACATTTAACTTATATAGGTATTATGTAACTACTTTTACATAAATTAATTAATATTTAATAAATAATTATTTATATAAAAATTCAGTTTTAAACTATAACATAGTGTTTTCACTATTCGACAAAAATTGAAAGTTTTTAGAAAAATAACAAAAATTCACCCTAAGATAATTTCGATATTCCGAATTCAAAAATGAAGTCTATTTTATCAAATTCAAAAAATATTATTTTTATTTATTAATTTAAAATTAATTCCCTTTGTCAAAAAGTGTGTTTTTAAGAAATAATAACTTTTAAAATATTGACACTAGCTTAAGTCCAGTTTAAATGTGAAATTATGTCCAATGACCAAAATTGGATTAAATAAAAAAAAATAGAATCTAATTTTACTTTAGAATCACTCAAATTCATAATTTATCAATATTAATTATTTCGATATAAATTTTTTTTTAATTAAAATCTATTAATTTTCACTGTTAACCCAAATATGAAAGTTATCAGAAAAGCACAAAAATTTATTGAAACTAAATTCTTATGTACTGATTCTAAAGAAGAAGTTAATTTTGTGAAGTTTAATATACAAATGTTTCAAATATTATATTTAAAAATGGTTCACCATTACAAGTCGGTAAAAGTGTATTTTTTGAATAATACTTCTTTTATAAGAAAAAATGAATTTGTTCATAAATTTTTTCTAAGAAACTCATAATATGGATTCTAAAATTATAAGGATTATATAAAGGTAAAAATTTAGTTAATAATATTCATAACCTCTTTTGAACGGCTACTTTGGTATGTCGTGGTGCGCTTGAACATGGTGTTGCGTGTATTGCAATTTATTAAATTACTTTGAAGAAATAACACACTATGAAATCTTGTGGTGTTACATTCATCCATTATTCAATAAATTGCATCCTCGCAATTTGAAATTGTACTTCGAAAATAAAAGTTTAAAAATAGAAAATATCATTGTGGGAAAACCCACATCAGAAATTGGGTTAATAAAATTTAGTCTTAATAATAGGAAAAGAGAAATGAAAGCATCTCCACTAAATTATGATATCGATTAGGAGAACATTGGTGGAAATTAGAGACACATAATTGGTAGAAAAAATTAAATATTTATAGGGAGTGATTGAGGTCATCAGTAACAAACAATTGTACAAATGAGGGCCTCAAAGCCATCAATCTATGATAATTTAAAATATCATCGGTTCAATAAAACATAAGGTATTAGGAGAACACATTTTTTGTTTTAAGATCCCTTACCAAAAGTTTAAGAATTAATTTCTTCATATAATGAGACAAGAAAAAAATATTATATATATATATATATATACATGGCAATTAGAGTTCCATCTTTTAACTAATTTTTACAACAAACTCATCATTCATTCTAAATGATAATATAACTAAAAAATATTCTATTTATCCTATTCATATAGGGTTCCAAAAAAATTAATTACTAATTCATCTACCAGACCTTTTAAAAAAACTAAATTATTCCATCCTGGACATCACGTGGGCCAGTGGTAGGTGATACACCCTTGTCTCCCTTCAGTTGCACGTTCAAGTGTCATAGCCTTTCCGGGAATGACGGGTTTCCGCCTGATCTCCTGGTTGTCATTTTAGGACAATCCAAAAATAATCTCAAACTAGAATTATCCAAAATACTTTTGTACAAACTCACAGTCCAAAATTTATATGTAATGTTGATAGAGAAAATATTTTCAATTAATTTATATTGAATATAATTGTTTTAAACTCAAAAAAGTGATCCTCTAAGATTAATTGTTTCATTTTTATGATTTTGGGGTTATTTTGAGCTGAATAGTAAAAATTGGCCATTTTGGATTTTTAACAGTTTTAAATTATTTAGGTATTTTGGATATAACATTATCTACACTAATCCAAATTGGAAAATTATTTCTTTTCCAGATTCTATACATCCAGGGCTTCATTTACTATTTTTGGACAAAAAAGTTGAATCGGCCATATTGAATCTCAAAAGAAGCTCACAAGTGAGAGAAAGAAAATTGTTTTCAGTTCTTCTTTTTTTTGGTGTGGGATCCCTAACTCATTCTTGGTGGGTCAAAATGTTGTTCTATTCAGTGGGTAGACGAGCAAGGAGTTTTAGGACATCTTTTATGAAGGAAAGGCCGCAGGATTCGGCCATTTGAGGGTCTATTAAAACATCCTAATCCGGGGTTTGGCGTTTTGGAGATTCTGACTGGACATAATAAATGATCAAAGTAAAACAGCCATAACTCTCGAAATAACTGTCCAAATCCGATGATATTTTGAGGGAACACGGCCAAGACAATTATGAACAACATTTAAGAAGTGATAAACGCATGAATATGTCATTTATTTGGTCCAAAACGTGACATCATTCAGAGAATGGAAATCTGGCTATAAAAGGAGGAGAGCTCCTCCTCAAAACATCTCATTCTCCATCCCATTCCTTCTGTGATACCAAGGATAAGAACTTATTAGATTTCCCATTTATTTATTTATTTTTCATTAATATAAAATTTCTCTCCTCTTCCTCATTATCTCACTTACCCCATCCATGGAGGGGTAGTTTCATTTGAGTGATCAGAAAGAGGGGAGGCTGGACCTATGTGTTGTGTTTGAGTTTTTGTGCTTGAAATGAATAAATTTTCTTCTTCTTTCTTATAATAGTTTCAATTCGTAATTCGGTATTAAATTCTGAATGCGGTAGTGTTAAGATTTTGATTCTGAAATTATAAATTGCTTTGGTCGATGATCACATCTCCCTCCAACCAATTCTAATCTGTATACGGTGGAACAAGATTAGGGTTGGGTGGTGATTGCTCGACAGTTGTCAGGCATGTGTGTAGGATTGTATGTAGAAATATTGGTTTATTAGGGAACAAAAATACCATGTCTGGGATTGCTCTAATTAATAAAGAGTCCTTCTACAACCCTAAGCACATTGGAAGGAGGATAGACCAATCTAAGGTTTCAGAAAGGAAAATTATCACCGCATTTGTCTGACTAAGGGAGAGAGTGGACTCAGTAGATGAATCTCTCTCTTACCAGTTAAAGGAAGAAGAAGAGATAAAATTTGGAAACCATGTTGGCACAACACTAGGTCTATCCGAACCCAATCCGATCATCATCTTTATCATTTGTTAAAACCTATATTTTTAAGAAAACCAACAAAAAGTGACACCCTTGTTTTGTGTGAACTCCTCTTCGGGAGACTACCTAGGATCAACTGATATACTATACTTAGGTAAATAAAATATTTTTTTTTGGAACGCCCATGACCGGCGTGCGTCAAACATGGCGCCATTTCCGGGGAATAATTTCCACAACCTATTTGTAAATATTTGACTTTTTCAAATTTAAAAAAAAAAAATTTAAAAAAAATTCATTTTTCCATGATGTATTCAAATTCAAATTTTTATGAATGGGAATATTAATCACAGGTGCAATATCAAGAACCAGAAATTGATTATCAATATCTCAATGATCAGGTTGAATGGATTAGTAATAATTTGGATGATTTGGGTAGCAAAATGGAATGGAGATTGGACTATGTTCGAGCAATGATGGAGCAACCCGACCCTGAGCCGGAGCAAGAACATGAGATAGTGGTGGAAGAAATTTCACCACTCATCAATGAAGAACTAGAGGAGGTAAATGTTGTGGTAACTGAAGACCCATTCATCATCACTCAACCAATTCTACCCGAGATTGATGAAAAAGAAGATGACTTCCCTACAGAGCTACATATGGGAGATCAACAAGTGCTTGATTAATGTTGGAATGAATGTGAGGAACTTATTGATCTTCCCAAGCCTTTCAAACAAGAAGAGCCAACACCGCGGAAGGAAGACACCACCCAATTGGTGGAATTTGAAGTCATGATGGAGGAGACCGACTACCTCCCTCTATCCAGTGATAATCAAATCCAAGAGGCACATTCAACTGAAGAAGTGATTGAACCAGACCCAACTCAGGGAGATGATCCTTCCATGAACTCTACCTTTTCTGATTTCATTCAATCTGATTTGAGCATCACTCCTTATAATTTTGAATTTTCAGATTTGGTCAATCCTTACACTACATTAGAAGAAGATGAAAAATAATATGCACCTGTTGAGGAACACCTGGAGCTCATTGAAGATATTGATCATCTACTTGAGGAAGTCCATGAAGAGATACAAGTGGCTATACCTGAAGAACCAAATCTAAAAGCTGCCTACCTTAAAAGGGAATATTTTGAAATTAATACTTCAAATTTAAATGTTGAATTTCCCTTTGATTATTCTTTTCAAGCAGCACATCTGGAGAAATCGCTATATTTTGAAGAAGACGTTCCACAAGTAGAAACTGAAGAGGAGGTGGTTCCATACTTCATCCTACCCCCTCCATACAATAGGTTTATAATTTTGAAGGGGGTAGATCTGGTGTACTCTATACATGGAATTATCCTCAGAACAGAAAAAGTACATGCTGGAATGAAGAATTTTTGTATGTTCATGAGCAAGAAACCACACCCACCATCAGATTGGGGATAAATGATTAGAACTACCCCTCTGGAGGCAGTCAAAACCCAGGGCCCACTTGGGGGATTAAACCAAGATTTATCCATATTTTCTTATTCAATTTCTATTTTCACTTCATTTAATAAATTTCTTTTGTTATCTTTTGTACTTTTATAGGTTTTCAAAGAGAAACACTTAAGAGATTAACTCAATGTTGCATTGCTAATAAGTCAGGTTGTCCATTAATGAAGAGGTTGTAGTGGGATTATACGTCATGAAGAAAAGAATCCATTTGATAGGGGAGTAAGAGTTTCAATTCTATATTATCCAACTTTATTCCCTACATTTTTAGTCTTTTAAAGAATTAATCCAAAAAATGCATGCCCACTCTTGAATTAATGTTTTACTTGACTTCTCTAGGAGACACGAGTTTCATAGAAATCCAGTGATTCTATGTTTTAGATTTCAATGTTAATGAGATTGAATTATTAAAATGGATAATTGGATGATTAAAGTGAAGCAAGGATATTGAAATAAGGACTCATGATTTGAGGGAATTAATTGATTCAGGTAAATGAAATTTCCCTTCCATTTTTCATTCTTTGAATTTATGAAATTCATGTGAATTAATATTTTTTATTAATCATGCCATGAGTGATTTTCAAATATCATATTCTCATTCCTGAGAGGATTTCTAGACCAAGTATTTCCTATTTTATCTAGAGCATATTTCTTGACTGATCTTGGGACGTGCCACCTTCTAGAAATTGTATTGAAACTTGTCGAAGCTATGACTGTACAAAACCACATTTAAAATGATTGAGGCACTACATTGGCTAGCCACATATTTACCTGAGACCCACCCTTACATTTATCCTTTGTTGGATCATAGAATCTATGAATTACCTTATAGGTTTAAGCCACATTACATCCTGATATTTCCTTACCTACCCACACTTTTAGTATTTTTGCATGGTAATTCAAGTATGAGTGTGGGGAAGGGCCTTTCGTGTGCGTTTATTGGGATATGTATCATTTTTGGGTGGTGTAATGTGTGCGTCATCATTTTGAGCAACATATTATTAGAAAATTGGGAATGAGTCATCATTTCATTATGGTTCTTTCATTTCATCCGGTTCTCCATAAAAAAAAGAAAAAAAATTCAAAATAAAGTTGTGCCTCTCTGGAGCATTACAAAAAAATAGAAAATAAAGCTGTGCCTTTCTGGAGCTTTACAAAAAAATAGGGAGAACATGGATGATATCATTCTTTATAATCATTTATTTACTCATGACCCATGTCATTGAAAGGGGAGTGGTGTTGTGATTCCCATTTCAAGGGGATTTGAGTGAGGTTCATCTTGTGTTTTCACTTGATTAATCACGCATTGTACTTAAGAGTCAAACCTCCTACTTCTGGCCTTAAATTATTTCAATCATTTAACCACCAACCCTAAGCCGCAGAGTCATTTGAACCTTTATTGCAAGTCCTCTTGATTATATGTGTGTTTTGTCTTTACAAAGTGAAGAAAGTAGTTACTTTACAAGCCTATGGGTAAGGAGCATGTTCTCATGATATGAGCAAAACTAAACTATTAATTGTATCATGAGTGATGAGAGAAAAGATTCAAAATTGAGCTAGATCATGATTTGGCATGTTTAATAATAATAAAATGAGAAGCTTGAATGAATGAAAGGAGAAGCTTCATTATTTTTCAAAGGGGAAAAGTAAAATTCATGAATTGATTGTTTCTTTGAAAAATGGAAAATTAAATTGGTATTTTTGTGGAAATGGAAAATTTTATTGGGCATTGATAATCATTTGATTTTATTCCATTTGAAATTTAAATATTGGTGACATTGGTGCCCATTGAATTCCATGTTGAGATTTTATGCTTGAGGACAAGCATAGTTTAAGTGTGGGGGAATTGATAGAGAAAATATGTTCAATTAATTTATATTGAATATCATTGTTTTAAACTCACAAAAGTGTTCCTCTAAGATGAATCATTTCATTTTTATGATTATGGTGTTATTTTGAGCTGAATAGTAAAAACTAGCCATTTTGGATTTTTAACAGTTTTAAATTATTTATGTATTTTGGACATAACATTATATACACTAATCAAAATTGATAAAATATTTCTTTTCCAGATTCTACACAACCAGGGCTTCATTTACTATTTTTTGATAAAAAGTTGAATCGACCATATGGAAGCTCAAAAGAATCTCTCAAGTGGGAGAAAGAAAATTGTTTTCAGTTTTGCCTTGTTTTGGTGTGGGATCCATAACTCATTCATGGTGGGTAAAAATGTTGTGATATTCGGTTGGTATACGCGAAAAGATATTTATCACATCTTTTATGAAGGCAAGGCCACGGGATTCGGCAGTATGAGGGTCCATTAAAGCTTCCTAATCCGGGGTTTGGCATTTTGGAGATTCTGACTAGACAGAATAAATGATCAGAGAAAACGAGCCATAACTCTCAGAATACCTGTCCACATCGGATGAGATTTTGAGGGAACACATCCAAGACAATTATGAACAACATTGAAAAAGGGCTAAACGCGTTAATAGGTCATTTATTTGGTCCAAAACGCGACAACATTCGGAGAATGGAAATCTGGATATAAAAGGAGGAGAGCTCCTCCTCCTCAAAACATCTCATTCTCCATCCCATTCCTTCTGGGACACCAAGGAGAAGAACATCTCATATTTACCTTTTATTTATTTTATTTTTCTTTACATTAAAATTTCTCTCCTCTCCCGCATTATCTCGCTTACCCCATCCATGGAGGGGTAGTTTCATTTGAGTGATCAGAAAGAGGGGAGGCTGGACCTATGTGTTGTGTTTGAGTTTTTGTGCTTGAAATGAATAAATTTTCATCTTATTTATTATAATGGTTTCAATTAAATTCAGTATTAAATTATTAATGCGGTAGTGTTAATTTTTTGATTCTGAAATTATAAATTGTTTTGGTCGATGATCACATCTCCCTCCACCCAATTCTACTCTGTATATGGTGGAACAAGATTAGGGTTGGGTGGTGATTGCTCGAACGTTGTCAAGCACGTGTGTAGGATTGTATGTAAAAATCTTGGTTTATTAGGGAACAAAAATACTAGGTCTGGGATTGCTATAATTAATCAGGAGACCTTCTACAACACTAAGCACACTGTAAGGAGTATAGACCAATCTAAGATTTTAGAAAGGAATATTCTCATCACATTTATCTAACTATGGGAGAGAGAGGACTCGGTAGATGAATCTCTCTCTTACTAGTTTAATGAAGAAGAAGAGATAAAATTTGGAAACCATGATGGCACAACAATAGGTCTAGCCGAACCCAATCTGATCATCATCTTTATCATTTGTTAAAACCAACAAAAAGTGAAAACCTTGTTTTGTGTGCACTACTCTTCGGGAGAATACCTAGGATCAACTGTTATAATATACTTAGGTAAATAAAATGTTGTTTTGCCATGCCCCACGACAGGCGTGCATCAAATGTAAACACAATGAAGATTCTTTTTTCTGTGTAATAACATGTGAACACCATATTCATGTATTCTTTTAAAACATTACACCATCCTGACTTACAATAAATCCTTATTGATTACAATCACAATCCTTTATTCCTTATAGAATACTGGATATTCTTCTTCTACCCAAAAATGTTTTAAACTCCAGTAATGACAAATCATTAATCAGTTTCATGGTAGTCAAGAATATCGAATATAATTTCTCAAATCAATCATGTATTATTCAAAAATCACTACCTCGGCATGAGAACCATATTATTGTTTATCTTTATCTCATTATATATTTTCCAAAAATTTTACCTGCTATTGAGTAACATTTCATGGTTCCACACGATCTCAAGTCCTTAATGAAATAGTACTACAGTACAATCCTTATATACTCTATAATTACTATAACAAGTACATCATTGATACAATACTCAAATGAAAGAATTATTAATTAACAAATTAAGAACTCTAATCATTCCTCCTAATCTGTGGTAGTATCATAACTTCATTATTATCCAATAACAACATTTGGGGAATACTCTAATGATTTGAACACTGGTTTTCGTAGTGTACCAACAACATGCAGATGAATCATTACACATTTGAAACCATTTTCTTAACCTTGAAGTCACGTACTTGGTGTCCTTTTTCTCTACACTTATAACAAACTCCAGTTCACATCAGCCAAGTTCTAGGGTGTTTCTTCCAATAGTTATCACATATGAGAAAATTATTCTTTTCCCTCTTCTCTTTATCCATATTTCTATCTTCCAACATTTTCTTCTCTTCCTTCCCTTCAATGCCATATGACATAGAGAATTATTTACTTATCTTATTAACACATGATACTATTTCTCCACATGTTGAGAATACATGGGAGACTATTTCCCTTCTAAATGTTATCTTAATTCCATGAAAAATGTGATCCTTGTTACTCTTTGGATCATGTGTATTACTACAGTTCACATTCCTTCTACTGGGCACCATTTCAATACAATGTAATACAGTAGATTAATTTTTGAATCACAATACATAAATTCAAACTAGTAAAACACTTAACATAAATTTTACATTTTATGAATATAATCAATAATCATAAAAAATGTTTTCTTTGAAAAATTATATACTCATAAACACTTCATAATAGTTTTTAAATAAAATGATAATTATCCTAAGCATATCACCGGGAGTGTCATAACCAAGAGTGAAGCAAGGCCCGTTTTCGTGCACCATTTCCCGTTCAACTAAGGCTCAAAGCAGTGTTTCCGGGTTTTACACCTAGGTACATCTATGCTAGAGCTGCCTCTACCTGCTCGTATCTAGGCAAGGATGTATTGCTGGGAAAACTCATAAAATCTCTACAGTACCAAAATTCTAGGATGTTCTTAAATACTAATCCTCAAAGTCTATCTTAGGATAATGTGCTCTAATCAGAGTTTATCTAAATCTAGTTTCCAAGGATATTTCTAAACTTAATTTGATACCAATTGTAACGCCCCGACCCCAGTTACCCAGAGTCGGTGCATTATTTTAATACATTGGCATGATTACAAGGAATCAAGTCCCGAAGGACCAATCAGTTTAGCAGTCTTGAAATATATATTACATATATGAATTTTACATTACACATTTTAACATAAAATAAAACATAAATAATCCTTTATGAATGCCATTTTTCATTTGCTTAACCCTACATATCAATCATAATACACTTCTTGGAATCCAGGAAAAAATTAAACATAGAAAGGGGTAAACCTAAATGCTCAGTAAGGGTAAGCCATATAGTGGAAGATATCATAAATATAAAGCATTCTGAATAATTGAAACCACAAGACTTTACCAATAATAAACAATAATACTTTTATGGAAGGAATATGAGCTGAGTAAATACCGCTATAATAAAACATAATCATGGGTATTCTACTAGTCGAATGACCACATGAACCATCAATATTATTTCCATAATTAGGGAATGTATAATGCCGGACATTCTGAATCATTTTTCAAGTCCACAGCCAAGACGTTTAAAAATGATTAAGGCCTTGGCCAAAACCATATATCAAATTGGGAAAGGGCCTCATCCAATTCCACATCTAGTTGTCTCATGAGACCTACTCATGCATCGATGAGCTATAGCGGGCTCCACCCATCACTTACTAAGTCCAATACAATCCTCATATGAAAAGGTTTAAACATATCATAAACAGTGATATTAAAAATAGCATACGAAATGTAAATACATTAACCATAAACAATGAATGGCATAAAAACAGCACATCCATAGTCAAACATATCACACAACCTTCAATACAATATGGAAGTATTCTATCATAACAACTCAACTTCATATAAACATAATATATATCAAAGGATGTTGACATAGATGAAATGAAAATACTTTTTAGAGAAATATCGATTTCTATTTTGAAATTATTTAAGTGTGACATAATTATATAGAAAACATTTATTTTGAAAATATTATTATAATCTTGTAAAGGAATCTTTGATGATGTTATGATGGAAGAAAATAGCCGCACCCTCCATATAAGTTAAAAAAACATTCATAACTTAAATATATCGAAAAGGCCAAAATGTACCTTGTTTGGAAAAAGACGGAATGATTTTTTTCAAAAACAATAAGGGTATAAATGAATTTAACCCATTTTCTAGTAAATAGTAATTTTTTTAAATACATTTTTAAGAAGCATGGATGTGGATGATAAAGAGGTCCTAGTACATAATTATGTATAAACAACCTCAGAAAATGAAGATATTGTAGAATTAACCCTTACCTCGTTGTAATCAATCGAGTCATATGAACAATAGTCAATAATCACAAAATGAATTACAGAATATCATTAATATAAAGATAATCACGATAATATATATCAAATGGAAGTACAAAATACACCAAATGCAATAAGTGGTGAACATTGGAAATCTCACGGAATTAAAAGTTAGATAAGAAACCCCTTACCTCATGTACGACATGACCCGTTTGTTGTTTAATATCCTGAATACTAAACAAAAGTTAATTCTGTACTTTCTTAAGTACCTATTTCAAGTTTGTCATTCTTTTTATATCACTTTTTACTATGTTATAAAAATTATGTAATCGTTTAAGTTAATAACGTTCATTTTGTCGATATTTGGCACTTGAGTGAAAATGAACACCTTATAGTTATAGGATGTTCACATAGTCAAAAGATCATTATTTCCAGAAAAATATTCATGATATAGATATCATATATATCATATATATCCCATATATACATGTATTTATAATATTATATGTCATTTTGGGGTAAGAATGAAATGCACCGTTCATGGAGACGGTAAGCCGTACGTACGCATGAACGCTACATTCATTTCTATTTCATATTTTAAAGGAAATAAAACATAATGGTACATATGTATTTTATAATTCCAGTATAATATCATATAAAATATCATTAACTCCAACCTTTATACATCCCACATATGGTATTAATGAGTCATATCACTTTGAGGGGGTGGTAGTCTGCACTTCCTCAAATGAAATTATCGCATTTACCCATAATGGAAACCATTATGGTATGTTATAAATAAAAAATACAGAAGCATGAAGGAAACATAAACATAATACATATCATATATAATTACTGTGCCATTATAATGGCCACCATGAGAGGCGGTAGGAGGTAATTGAACAATCATCGTTTCGTGAGGCATTAGTTTGCCATCCAAAGAAACATTATATTCTTCACACATTAGATGGGGGTGTGTGTAAGTGTAATTATAATCCTTATCATAACAACATACTTGTATATTTATGGTACTGGTGTTGTTATAAAATAAAAGAATAAAAAGGGTTAAGGGTTGGAGGAGTAAAATAAAAGAAAATATGTTAAGGGAAATTGCTACCATTAATTTGGGTAACTTTATTTGGTTTGAACCAAATTGACTCCTTCAGGTGCCTTCGGCCTAATGTAAATCTTTTAGGAGGAGGATGGGGGTGTAGGGAGATTAATTTGGTAGAGTTTGGACGATGCTAAAGGATGGATATGTGTGAGGAATTGGTTAGAAGTAGTCTCATTTTATAAGGGGGAGGAGGGGCTCTTTAAGAAAGTGTGAAAATATTATTTTATTATATAATGATATTCAGTTTATAAAAGACCAAAAATCATTAGAGTCAATGATTAGATGAATCAGGGTCGAAATAAAATCATCCAATAAGAATTGGACATGTATTGGATATTATTTTAATATTTATAATCTAATTTATTTAAATCATTTATTAATGAGGTAAATACTGCATCATTATATTTTCCTAAATAATTTATTCATTTGATGTCTAAAAATTATAAAAAAATAACCTGACGTAGGAAATATTTTTATCTTTCCAATTAATATTTATATTCAAATATATTACATATAAAACAGCGTATAAAATTTAATTACTAAAATGTTTTTGTTTATGTTAATTTTTCCTTTACATTAAATTAATTATTCCAAAGTGTCATTATCCATCATAAGTGGTTTTATGGGGTCCCAAAATAGACCCAAAGATTCCCATGATCGTCCATTACTCATCCAATAAGGTTAAGACATGTGTTAAGGTAATTTTGAATTATTACGATATTATTTTTACCTTGAATTACCCTATTTACCTTTAAACGCAGTAAAAAAGTAAAAAGTTACAATTCACCAAAATTTATTTTTATCTTATTCAACCACATTGTACTCCTTGATATTAACCGTGTCCCCCAGATTTTCGAAATTCAACTCATAGAAGCAGTAAAATTATGTTTTATGTGAATTTGCAAATTCTCTTATTAGGTGGGTAAAATACGGTGAAAAGTTAAACAAAATATTTATATATCTAAAATAATTATAAACTAACTCAAATAAATTACATTGAACATATATAGGTATTATGTATCTATTTTGACATAAATTAATTTAAATAAAATAAATAATTATTTAAATAAAAATTCAGTTTTAAACTATAACTCAGTGTTTTTCACTATTCATAAAAAATTGAATGTTTTCTGAAAAATACAAAAACCTCACACTAAGATAATTTCTATATTTCAAATTCAAAAATGAAGTATATTTTACCAAATTAAAAACATATAATTTTAACTTATTAATTTAAAATTTATTCATGTTGTCAAAACAAATAGAGTGTTTTTAAGATATAATAACTATCAACAGTTTGGCACTTGCTTATGTCTAGTTTAAATGTGAAATTATGTCCAATGACCAAAATTAGATTAAATAGTAAAAATATAATCTAATTATACTTTAATGTCACTCAAATTCATAATTTATCACTATTAATTATTTTGATTAAAAAACTTGTTGTTAATTTAAATTTATTAATTTTCACTATTCACTGAAATATGAAAGTTATCAGAAAAGCACAAAAAAATTTATTGAATCTAAATTTTTATGTCCAGATTCTAAAGAAAAAGTTTATTTTTTCAAATTGAATATATAAAAGTTTCAAATATTAGATTTAAAAAGGGTTCACCATTAAAAGTATGTAAAGGTGGATTTTTTGAAAAATATTTCTTTTATCTGAAAAAATGAATTTGTTCTTACATTATGTCTAAGAAACTCATAATATGGATTTTAAAAATATAAGGATTATATAATGTATAAAATTGAGTTAATAGTATTCATAACCGCTTTTGAATGGCTAGTTTGGTATGTCGTGGTGCGCTTGAACCCGATGTTGCGCGTAGGGCAAGTTATTGAATTACTTTGAAGAAATAACGCACTATGAAATCATGGGGTGTTACAGTATTCATTATGAAACATGTAAATTAGTAATATATATAAAATATAAATTAAATTAAGTAAATAACATTAAAATATGGCTCAATGAATGGATATTAAGACGATTTCCCTTGCCCTGAGTATAGAAAATCTAGGTATTTCCATCAACTCTTGTATAATAAACATATATCAAATATTTAATTGTATAATAAATTTTTTAATATTTTTTACATTATCATTAAACTATTTTTTTATTTATTCCAATAAAATTTTTAATTACATAATCAGTAAAGTTAACACCAACTGTTTTGAGGATTTTCGGTTCACAATATCAAAACAAAATAGGTATGATGAAAATGGCCAATGATATCATTAGTAAATCATATAAATAATAATAATAATGAAATATTTATCATTTCAATACATTAATTATAACTATAAAACCCAGTGTAGTAGAATTTTAGTAAAACGGAATTATTTTAGAATGACCTAGATGGTAGACCATACATTTACAAGAGTAACATTTTGATTTTCAAACGAACATGAAACAAATAAGGTAAGTATTATTTTATCATTATTGAATTATTCTTACATAATATTTTATAATTAAATAATTTTTATATTTTAAACTTATGATTTAGTGAAAAAATGATTTACATTACCTTGTAGAGGTAGTAATCCACACATATAAATGAATGATGTTATCATTATCATTGCTAAAAATTATATGGAAATATATAATATAATATATTTATAGAATTATTATTGTATCATGAATATAATATATTTATATACATGGAATTCATCATTATAAACATCCATAAAAGGTGTTGATGGAAAAAAATTGCATTAGTTCATGAGTTGGTAGTCCTTTGTACACGGTAATGGTAGATTCAATCCTCATTTAATGGAAGAGGATATGGATATAAGTTATTAAATTAAATTAAAAAAATATCAATATATGGAATATAATTATAGAAACCCTAACTTATAATACATTTACATTTAATAACATTGTCGGAATACTTAAAAAATTATACAAACGGGCACCGCAAGATAATACTAGTGTAAACCCTTTTGAAACATGGAAATATAAACACTAACACATAACTGAGCCAAATTATATCCCACTAGGTTTTTACTAACTAGAAATCTTCTTATACACATCAAACATGGTATATATCTTCATAACATAGGGACAAAAACATAAATATATGTGAGAAAAAATGCACATTAATGGTAAATAAGAGAGATATGTAAACATAATCCCGAGAATAAGGGTGTGATAACATATCCATTGAAAAATAATATCACACCATGTATATCAAAGATCATTAATATGAATCATGATATAAATCTTTGTAGTTCATAATATATTAATAATAAGAAAATAAATAACCTAAACTATGAAATCATGACATATAAATAATACATGGAACTGTTGTACACACATAATAATAAAATATGATTTCCATAGTGGCCAAGGAATCACTTCAAGACCTTCTTGGTAGTATGGGTTCACTCCCCATACCATATTTGTAGTTCGGGTTAACTACCATAGCTGTATTAATAACATGATTTCCCTCCTCATACCATATTGGTAGTCATGGTTCCCTCCCATGGCCATCATAGTAGTAAAGGTTTATTCCCCAGAACATATTTGTCAACATCTTAATGTAAAAACTAATACATAATTCATTGGATAGAGATGTAACTTCAACTTATCTCATAATTAAATGATACAAAAAAGTCCCAAAAAACCACAGGCAATCATATCATAACCCATAAAATGAAATGGGAATCATATACATGTAATCATATCATATCTTGTGGAAACCGATATATGTTTCATAATCATTTCATATAAATCAAAACCTATGGAAGAGAAATTCATATCATTAACATATAACCCATGAAATAAAAGTAGATTTCATAAACATATAACCCATGAAAGTTAAATGTGTTTTATAAAGACCATGACATCAACCAAAACTCATTCAATGATTGAAAATTATTAGAACCTTTAGAAGATTTCCTATAAAATCATTAGTAACATAAATATATGTCACTATAGAAATAAATTATTTTTCAAAATATAATTTAAAAACATTTTCTATGGAAAATATTCTTTTGACTTTAAAAATGTTTTTCAATACATAAAACCTATTTCAAAATTATTTTATTAATAAAATACCTTGAATAATTATATAGAAGATTTGAAATAATTTATAGAACCTTTATCCATGAAAATATATTAAATAAAAATGAAATTTAATTGAAAAAGAAATCATAAAAATTTATTAAAGAATATTTAATTTTTTTTTTAAAAAACACTTTCTTAGAAAAATAAATTGAAAACATATAAAGAAATAATGAAAGTGTTTTGAAAAATTTTTATTTGTAAATAATGTTTTAAAATTATTTTCATAAAATTAAACTTTAAACATGAGAATAAATATTCAAAGAAATCACGGTGCATAAATCCATACATTCCATATGAGGAATGAGGAACATTTATGTTGCACAGTAAATATTTTGAAAAACTCCTTGTTAAGAATGAGATAAAAAGATTCCTTTGAAAAATGTAGTAACATTAAAAGGGGAATAATTTATTTTAATTGTTATAGGATAATAATAAAATATTCATGGAATCCCTATTTATAAAACATGGTTTTGAAGGAATACTGATTTCTGACTGAATAGTGGGTAAATTCGTGCTTTCATAAAAGCACATTATTTACTATATAGTGTATAAAATAGCATAAAAATGGTTCAAATTCATGAATATATAATTAATAACCATATTATAATTAAATTAATGATTTTTCTTGAGATATGGATTATAATATTTCATCAAAGGATGCATAATCATAAACAACTTGAAAAAGAGATTAGATTGTTTCACCAAAATATTATCACATTTTAACACTAGAAAATACCACCATTAATGAAGTTGAAATTAAATGAATATTAAAATACCATAAATTGTGGTTGATTAAAAATATAACATGTAAAATTAAAATATTACCACCTTCAAAAAAGAACATAGTTGCATAATAAAACATATGTCTCGAAGAAGGTAAATTAAGACCAAACTATCTTTACACATTTTTTTTCTTTGGAAACATTAACCCCAAGAAATAATGATCATATAAATCATATTAAAATAACTATAAATTTAATAATAATAATCATTTGATACATCCATGTCCAGTATACACAATAAATAAAAGGTATGGTTTGTGAATAAACAATTTATCTAACAGAAATTTAAAGTGAGATGAAATTACCTTACTTTGTGTCTTAAATCTTGTTGAACTCGTTCATGCCTCTTGTATAGTAAATATAGATTTATTGTACATATATCAAAGAACCATAATTTTATATATAAACCCATATAGGGATTATTATTGCTTTATATTACCTGCATATTAAAAATTATATATTAAGGGTTCACTTCAGTTAATACCCGTATTATTTTTTTATGTTTCTTAATTTTTTATATCTATGGTCTTTATATATAAGTCATAATTATATAATGTATAATATGATATAAATATAATCTATATTAATTATTTGAGTATTATGATAATCTATATAATATTAAAGTATGATACGGAACACATCGTTCATCGAGCAAGTAAGTCGTACATAAGCTTGAATGTTGTTTCTTCTCTTATTATCATAATCAAATAATGAATGTAAATGAAATTTGTGTATATATCTGTATATATATATATATATAATTATTAAATAATAATTATTATATGATATATATAATATATGTTACCAAAAACTATCCTTAATATATTTCATGTAGTGTGTGAATGAATCACATCGCTTTAAAGGGGCAGTAGTCCAAACTTCCTGAAACGATATTATCTTATTTACTCCAATTTGAAAGAAAAAAAAATATTCATCCAAAAATTAATTAATAATCCTAAATAAATAATAAATATAATATATTAAATATATAAATAAATTTTCCATCATAATTTCCACAATGAGAGGCGGTAATGGAAAACAAATAACAATCATTGTTTCACGAGGCAACAATTCGCAGTACACATAAAAGTATGTTCATTACCCATTAGATGTAGGTGTTTGTAAGTTTAGGTAAAAAAATAGTATAAAAATTTACTATAATTTAAATATAATGTTTATATAAAATCATGGAATATAGAGAGTGGTGGGGTTGGTGGAGAAAATAAAAGAATGGATCTTGAGAGAATACATCCCCTCTTAATCAGGTAACTATGTTTGGTTTGTGCCAAAAGGAATCCTTGGATTTCATTCTTCCATGATATAGGATTCAATAAGGGAGGGATGTAAGTTGGGAATTGTATTGGGGAGATTTTGGTAGAACCAAAGTGGTTTGAGAGTTGTGAAGAAGAGGAAGGGATGGTGTCCATTTACAGGGAATGGTAACGACACATATGGTATTTTTAAAAATAATTTAGGTGTACCCACATTTGTAATAATAAATGCCATACCAAACCAAAAAAACACAATAATTTAAGGTTGATGGATGAATAATGTCCAGGAAATGTGCTTCAGAATATTTCTTAGATCGTTTGGGTCATAAATTTAAGGTTTAGTATTTTATTAACCTAATTATACTTTTAATGGTAGTAATTATTTTTAATCACTTTCACTACTTTTTTTTGTCAAAAATCAAGTTAAAAATATTATTAATTATAAATTATTATGATTCCAACTTTTGAATCATTTTTTTCTTAATTATAATCACATAAGTGGTGGAAATTAATTTAAAAATAATCTCGTTGATGGGATGACACTACGAGTTTTTAAAGTAAAAACCAACAAACTTGTGATAATTTTTTTTACTCAATATGAAATTGAAATTGATTTAATTATCTAAGATGGTTTAATTATTAAAAATATGTT
The DNA here is from genome assembly GCA_963277665.1 of Viscum album. Classification (NCBI taxonomy): domain Eukaryota; kingdom Viridiplantae; phylum Streptophyta; class Magnoliopsida; order Santalales; family Viscaceae; genus Viscum; species Viscum album. The sequence goes on from OY728152.1 coordinate 1,936,079,028, forward strand.
CTGATTCATCTTTTAAGCCAAAATAAATTATAATATTACCTAATAAATAAAATATCCGATTATTTTTTTTATGAAATAAAAGCAGATATTTTCACTATTCATCATAATATTTAGTTTCTCATAAAAATTTAATAAAATTTCCATATTCTTATTTAGAAATTATAAATTTGAAAGAAATTAATTTTATCAAATTAAATTTCTAAATTTCTCTAAAATTAAATTTATTTTTTTCCCAGAAGAACATGAATATTAGTTTCATTGGGAATATAGTATTATTTAACATATAAGGACATTCAAAAAAGAATATCTTTTATCATAAATATCTTTTATTTATATAAAATAAATATAAAAATTATTTTAATAATTATTTTCACTATTCATATTACTATGTTTAATGGCTATATTGTAAATATTTTATTTAAATGATTAAAACAATAAAAATAAGTTTTATAGACACTAAATGTTGATAGTAACGTATGCCGAGTCGGTGTGGCATATTAGATAATCCTTATATTACCCTAACATCGGTGTTTCATGAATAGAAACATAAATTTTATGTTCTATGTAGTTCATGATTAACATGGTGTTGCGTATAACGAAAGACAAACATAGTGCTTTAAAATAAAATAGACTTTTTTTAGTGTTATGTGGAATGAAAAATATCACAATGGATAAATTATTTCAAAAAAAATTCACAAAATCTTAGGGTGTTATATTCTACCCCCTTCCCCTAAAATAAATTTCTCCCTACAAATTCTTGTGGGTTTTCCGAGGTGTAATACATTGATGTCCCGTTCATAGAAACCCACGTTGTAAAAGTGGATATTATATCTTCCCATAAAAAGTAATTATAGAACCTTAACATTTACCAAAATTAACATATAATTATGTTTCCATGTAGGAGAACATTAGTGGGGAGTGAATATTGGACAAGGAGGAAATGTGTCAACATTTATAGTGAGTGATTGAGGTTATCAATCAAAAACAAGTGAATGATAACAGAAATGTTAAGGGCCTAAAATTCCAAAAATGTGTATTTAAAAGGCAATTGGTTCAAAAAACACATTGATTTATGAGGAAACGTTTTATTTTTATTATTATCCTAATGTTGAGTAATTGTTTTATTGACCATGAATACAAAGAAAATATACATACTTCATATATTTCTATAAATAAAATTTTATTTTAAACTTGTTCTTTTATCAATTTCTAATTTAAACATTAATTCATTTAATGGACATATCGAAATTATATTTGATGCCAGTTGTGCTAAAATTCACTTTAATAAATATTGAGGCCCATAAAAGATTGAAAATTGTAACTATATATCTATACATATTCTTAAAAAGAATATGAATAATACATTAATCTCTAAAGATAAAATGATACACTATTTTTTCATCATATATTATTATTCACCAAAAAATAATTATACATTAAATAGGACAAGGCATTGGCTATTGGTAGTAATGAAACCCTTATTGTCCTTTGATCATGTATTCAGGACATAAGACATTACCAAAAATGATTGCTTCTCACCGAAAATACATTATTTCCTTTACTAAAACCATACAAATTTATTTATTAAAATATGATTGGAATCATTGAAATAAGGTTAATTACTAAATAGGATTTTATCTAAGGATTTTAATACAATAAAAATACAAAAAAAACTCCATCTGAAGTTCAAGGAAAAAATATCATAAAAGGGTAACCTTGTAACCCCTCTCAAAGATGAAAATAAAAAACATTAGAAATGAATTAATTAAATCATCTTAATATTTATCGATAATATATTAAATTGTAGATCTTGGTTTTCACATTACAAACATGTAAATACCCTCTTGGGAAATTATTCTAGAACAAAGTAACAAAATGAATAACAATAAATCCATTCATAAAATACCCATTCATATCTATTCAATATATTACTAGATATATATTATATAAATCCATGAAGTTGTAATCTTTATACATGATAGCATGCACTACTTGTTAATAAGTCCTTAATTAGTTCCAAGGTAATATGAACTGTCGAATTTACATATTTTATCCCACATATCATAATCCAAAAAACAATTTCATAACATAAGGAACATATTAAGGGTTATCATTCCATTAATAATGTGTTTTCTTTGGACATTACCTGTCACATCACTTTTCTATTCCACCTAATCCATTCAATGTATTCCTGAAAATTTTCAGTGAAAAAACATAAATAAGAAATCATTTTATATTTCACCTTTCATAATTATTGAATCCAAGTGCACAAACACAATGATTACTTCCACATTAATATATTAACAAGGAATCCTAATCCTCTTATATACTACCTCTTTCCTTAACCATTTCATCTGTAGTCTCTTAATCAATATCAACGTAACCATTACACATACAATCTTGTTGATCTTCTTAAAGGTAATCACTCATGGGAAATTGAGTTACATAATGACCATTTATTCCATAAATAAAAAAACATAAACCTTTATTATGTCTTAGGAAGTCTAAATTTTTCATCCATTTCATTAATGGAAGTTGTTATTTTTTCATTGGAGTAACATGATTTATCTCATTATTTTCCAAAGTCAAACCAACATTTTTTCAAGTAACACATTGTATTAGGTGATTCATTTCATAGTCTTGACATAGAGGAAAAATAATCTTATTTAGTACACAGTCTCTGTTACTAGATATCTCAAAGAACACATTCTTTCTATTCCTTGGTGTGCCTCAGAGTCGGTCAATGAACATGTTGTTAATCATGTTCTGTGAAAACTGATTAGGAATGATCACAATATATTTCACTCTGGTGATCATCTTACTTAAATTCACATCACCAAATCATTCAACACATAAAATGTTAATCAAGTTCCTTCGGGTTCCTTCAGTTGAATGAAATCAGAAGAATAGTGTGAGAATTACATATCATATCAGAAAACCCTGTTGTCCTGAAAATAATTACTCATATGATTTCTAAATAATGACACCTTCTTTAATCTATGACAACCTAGGTTCACAATAGGTAATTAGTATCCAAATTTCATTTAAATCCACTGTTATGATCCATGAAGTGATCGGGAATTCCCAAATAATATCCATTAGGAGTGTCATACTAGGTGTGAAGTAAGGCCCATTGTTGTGCACCAGATTACCCCGAATCAGGCCTAAGACATCTTTTTGGAGTTATACCCCCTAGGTACCTATATTCTAGATCCACGTCCATGTGTAGTTCCAAGACATAAATGTTTTCCATGTGAACCACTCACTCAATCCTTTACCATAATTCCAATACATTTTCCTACACATTTCACTATCCCTGGACATATCTCTAGTCATATCCATAGGGTTATCACTATGGGTTTTCTACAATAGATTCAAATGGATAACTAAAATTGTTCGATGATACCAAATGTTGTAACCATGTATTTTCTTATATTAACATTACATAACATGTTTCGAATACATAAAACATTATAAAATTAGACACCCTAAGACTGTACTAGTCTTATGACTTTTGAAACTACATAACATAAACCATGATTCATATGTGAGATACATAATCTCCTACTAGTTAATTCCTGATTATCACGCTTCTTATACACATCAAACATAATACATATCTTCCTAACATGGGTAGGTAAACAAAATTTCTTATCTCAAATGATTAGTAAGGGTAAAAATGAGAGATATGAAAACAAAATCTCGATCATAATGGTATGAGAACATGATGATTGAAATAAAAGATTATAACCTAAATATGCAAGATCATAATCATTAATCCTAGAATAAGAATGGATGGTCATAAGAAAACAACAATAAGGGAATAAATTACATAATCCATGAAAGAATAACATAGTAATATTACAATAAACTATGGCAGACACATAATCACATAATATGATTTCTATCAGGGCCAAGGCATCCATTCCAAGAACATATTGGCAGTATGGGTTCAATACCCATAACATCATGGTAGTAATGGTTCCCCCACATGACCATATTAGTAGCTTGAGTTTACTTTTTATATAATCTTGGTAGTCATGGTTCACTACAATGGGCATCTTAGTATTCAAGGTTCATTATCAATAACATCGTAGTATATCACATGAGACAAAACTCATTACCCAATACATTAGAGGGAGATATAGTTCTCAACCATCTTATAATTATATCAAATATTCATGTTTCAAAAAATTATAAATAATATTATCATATCCCATGAAATTAAATGTGTATCATAAAAATGTAATCATATCATAAACTGGGGCAACAAAAACATTTTTTATTATAATTTTTTCAATATATTAACACATGGAAGAGAAATGTATTTCATAAGCATATAACCCATTAATAGGAAATAGATTTCATTAACATATAATCCATAAAAGAGAAATTATTTTCATAAAAACATAACATTAATCATAACCCCTTTAGAGATTCAATAAGACTGGATCCTTTAGAACATTTACATAATGGAATGAGTAACATCAAATGATGTCATCTTATATATAATATTTGTTTGAAATATCATTCCAAAACATTTCTAGAGGAAAATTTGCTTTTTATTTGGAAAAATAATTTTCTTATATAAAACCTATTTGAATATCATATCCATTAAAAATAAGTTAAAAACATATATTAAAATAGTTGAAATAATTTTGAATAACGTTTTCCTTTAAAACATGAAAAATAAGCTAAAAAATATTTTGAAAATTATTTTCCTAAAAAAACATATAAAATAATTTGAAAATCCCTCTAAAAAATAATTTTAAAGATTATTACAAAATCATGAATTTTTTAAAACAATTTCACTGAAATTATTTATTAAATACATATTCATAAAAATTATATTTTTAAACAACCACAAAATTCTTCATAGAAATAATGGAGGGTAAATCTGTACTTGCGGTATGAGGTAAGAAGAACATTCATTTTACATAGAAAAATGCTTGAAAAATACATTGTTAAAAAAGAAACAATAAGATTCCTTTGAAAAAAATTTAAAATAAAAATAGTGAAAAAATTTCTGTTAATGATTATAGATGAATAGTAAAATATTATAAGAATTACTTTTTAGAAAAAATCATTTTGAAATAATACATATTTCCAACCAAATAGAGGGTAAGGCCATGCATTCTTAAAAACACATTCATAACTATATTCTATATCAAAAAATGATGAAAATGGTACCCATAGATGAATATATCAGGAATAACCATAGGATAAGAAAAATCAAGAATATTATTTAGATTTTGACTATAAGATATCAATAGTGGATGTATAATGATAAACAATATCATAGAAAGATGAGATTGTTTCAAAAAAATATAACCTTGTACTAACATTGAACCATACACCCATTAAAGAATATGAAATTACATGAAGCATTAAATATCATGAAATAAATTATATTCATGATATAACACATACAATAGTTGTATATATGCCTCAAAAAATAACGTTGGTGTATAATAAAACATGTGTATCAAAGAAAAAAAATTGAGACAAAAATGTCATACAAATTTGGTATCTTTGAGAAAATTTTCACCATCAAATAAATATAATATAATTGATATTTAAGAACCACTAAATGTAAGTATATTAATAATTTAATACATCCTTGGAAAGTAAACACGCCTTAAAAAATTAATGGTTTTTGAATAATGCATGTGTGTCAAGGAAATTGAAATTGAGATGAAATCTGCTTACCTTGTTTCATGATTCCCATCGTACACATTCAAGAATTTGGTATAATAAATATAAATTTATTATTAATCTATCAAAAAACATATTTATACTATTAATACTAAATAGTTTTTTATTAATGTTTTATATTACCATATTGTTAATAATTCTATGTTATCGTCTCACTTCGGGTAAAATATGCTTTGTTTTTCTCATGTGTCTTAATTTGATATATCTTTAGTCCTTATAATTATATCATGATCATAGAAAGTACACCATGATATAAATATCTAGTATATTCATTATATTTTTATTATAATAACATATAGGATATAGAAGTAGGATATTAAATCCACCATTCATGTAGATGGTAATCCATACGTAAGCATGAACGTTGTTTCCATTTTTTTGTAGAATTATTAAAAGAAAGAAGGTAAATGAAATATGTTTTTGTATATTTAAAAATATCATTATTCAAATCTAATTATTATATTATATATATCATATAATTTTAGTAAAACCCTCTTTAATATATTTTATGTAGTGTGTGAATGAATCAAATCGCTTTGAGGGGGTAGTAGTCTTCATTTCCTCAAATGAAATTACCATATCTACAATAAATTAAAAGTAAAAATATATATATTGTAAAAGGAATATAGATGATTAATGAAATAATAAATTAAAAATATGATGTATATATGTTTATTTTTAATCATTAATTCGTCAATGAGAGGTAGTAAAGGGAAAAATAACAATTATTCTTTCGTGAGGGGGTAGTTCACCATACACTTAAATTGTATATTCATTTCCAATTAAATGGAGGAGTGAGAAAGTGTAGTAAAAAAAGATATTATAAAAAAATCATAGAATATGAGGATACATTTTTTGTTATACAGGAATTGAATAAAGAGAGTATTGTGGGATGAAAATGACAATAGATTAAATAATATTGAGAAAAAATTTTATATATTAATCAGGTAACTCATTTTGGATTGTGCCAAAATGATTCATTCTAATTACTAATTCCCAAATGGAGGATTCAAGGAGTAATTGAGGGGTGTTGGTAAGTTTATTGGGAATTTATTTTCACAACCTAATTTCTTTATAAGGTGTGAAGAAGAGGGATAGGTGGTGGCCTTTTATAGATTAGGGAAATGACACAATTGGAATTTTTGAAAACAAGTTTGGAGTACTGAAATTTTTATATAAAATAGTCATAAAATCCAACAAAACTAAATAATTTATGTTTAATGGGAGAATAATGGTTATTAAATTTGTGTTGTAATATTTTCTCGGTCGTTTTGGGTCTTAAATTTAAGGTTTAATAGTTTATTACCCCAATTTTTCTCTTTATAATTATAATTAATTTTATCCATATCCCCTAATAATTTAGGAAAAAATAATCGAACATGTTAGAAAATATAAATTGATATTATTAACAATATTAAACAAAGTTTTCCAAATTATAATCACAGTAGTGGAAAAAATTAATCTATAATTAATCCTACGACGAGGAGACACTGTAGGTTTTTAAAGTAAAAACATCAAAACATTTTCTATCTTATTTATACCCAATATCATAGTGAAATTGATTATAATGACCAAAATTTTATTAATAGATCAAAATATGTTATAATTAAACATTTAATCCAAATTATAAAATAATTTATCCTTGTTAACAAATTAGATTAAAAGGTAGTTTGGAATTAAAATATGATATTTTTCATTTTTCATTTCAAAATGAATTTTCTCAGAAAAAACCCAAACAATTTCCCTATGATAATTTTGACATTTTAAATTAAAAAAAATGATGTTTATTTTATCAAATTACATTTATAAATTTGTCTAAAATTTATAATATTTATTTTCATATAAGGACATAAAAAGTATATTATTTTAGTAAATAGTAGTTTTTAATATATGAAGGCTTTAAAAAAATTATATCCTTAATCATTAATATAATTAATATTTATAATAAATTATTCTAAAATTAGTTATCTATATTAATATTACTATGGATAAATCCTTGAATAAAATTATATCATTTAAATAAATATAACAACAAAAATACATTTTTTAGAAACTCTGTGTAATGCGTGTCATATGCCAATTTGGTGTATCGTGTTGTGTATTCCAAGTCATTCGAGAATGGAATGTACACCATGTCATGAGATACCCTAAGTGTTCAACGTAAAGAAATATAAAATTTATGTTTTATGTAGTGCACGATTAACTTGGTTCTTACTGTAATGAAAACCAAACATAGTGCTTTAGTATAAAATAAATTATTTTTAGTGATACGTGAACAGAAAAATATTGCAATGTTTAAATTAATTAAACAAAAATAATTCCCAAAATATATAGGTGTTACAATAAATTTATATTTATATTTTCTAATTAATGAATAATATTTTAAGGAGGCATAAAATGAAACCAAACAAAAACATTCAGATAAATGTTATACGTATTTGTCACATAACCTCCTTTGAATTAATCCTCAAGCACTCTAAGGTTTCAATTCACCCCAAAATAATACATCTAGAATGTGTTAATTTATATGAGGAATATATTTGGGTAGGAATTGGAACAAATAAATGGTTCTTTTGTTTGAAAATAAAATATGATAGAATGTTACCTCTTATAAGTGATGGGAGGGGAACTCATGGAATTACTTAATGTATTAAATTAATATAAAATTATTCTAAAAATAGATGATAAATGAGTATATAATTTTAAAATAGTATCGGGATAATTCAATAAAATATCATAAAATAAAATTTGGGAATGTTTATATTCACTTTCAGCCTTATGTCATTGATTTAAACCCTTGCTAACCTATTTGAAAATTATTAGGACAATAAGGTTTTTAATCATTAGGGGTAAATAATGTTACTTTAAAAGAAACAATTGTGAAATAATCAAAAATTATTGATTCTTTAAACCATTTACCATTAACTATTCCATGTATAGTAATTTTATTAGTTTCAATAATTTAATAAAATATTGATTATTCTAAAATATCATAAATGTCATATTTGGGAATAGATAAAATATTATAACATATTGTGGGAGAAATTCATTTAAAATGGTTAAAAATAACATTTATTCCAATTTAATTGATATATTTTATTAATATATTCATCAAATAAAATTTATGTAGGTTTATATATCATATTGAACCTTGTATTTTTATTTAACCCCTTCGTTATCAAATTCTAAACATAAGTTTTGTCATGATAATTTCAATATTAGAGGAATATAATTTTATCAAAAAGTTTACACTTATGTCATAAATTTAAAAAAGTTGAAATGTTAAGCAATTTATTTTCCAATGTGACTACTTAAAATATTTTATATTTTTAATATTATTTAATAAAATTTTATTTTACATAAAATATAATGAATATTAATTTATAAATTAATCATATATTTTGACTTTGAAAAAAACAAGAAAGAAATTTCACTCAAATATAAAACATTCCATTATATCTAATATGTAATAGTTTTCAATAAAATTTTTCATATAGTATTACTAATCAATAAAAAATATAATTTAGAGTTTCTAAAGTAAATTACATGAATTTTCAACAGTATGTGGAAGAACCGAGTCAGTGTTGCATAAAAATTTATGGTAATAATTTAATGATTACAAATTAAAAATATGTTATAATTATTAAAAATGTAAAATTCATATATAAAAATTTTAATCAAAATAACTTCTTTTATTCTGGTAAAAAAATAATAGATATTAAAAGAAAATGAGTAACATTTTGGAATTTATATTTACTTAAAATGATATACAGTTAATTTTCTTATTATAATGTCTGATCATTCAAATAAAATAAAATCATGTATGGGGATTTCCATCAAATACTAATCCACTATATCTAAGTATGGTTATAGATTATTTATTAGTACTTGTAAAATTATTTTTAACCACAATTACCGTATTTACCTTTACTGAGGTGTCAAATAATTATTATGATTAATATTCATAATTGCCAAAAATAAAAAGGGAATATTTACCATATATAGAAATCCAAATACAAAAATTGGATTCAAATGTTTAATTATTATTTTCTATATGTTTCAAAAATTTATTTAAGATAAAAAAGAATAATTCATTGAAAAACATTTTTCTAAAATCATGTTTTAAGCCTATGAATGATATTATACCAAAATATGGTATAATAATGATTCATAAAAATTTATTTATATTATTAAAATTTAAGGAAACATATGTTAATTTATGGTCATGTGGTAATTCTAATATGTTTTTTCATGTCCATGTATATATTTATGTTTTTCTTATTACATATTAGTTCAAATTTTTTAATACCCAATACCTTTTTTCATTTCATGTGAAAAAATATTTTTAAAATCACTTAAGTAATTTTGTTATAACATCTGCATTATTAATCATAATTTTATATTTCTTGTCTCTTATGAAATATGAAAATTATATATAACTTTTAATAAACTAGAATGTTATATAATTATTTCACAAACAAGTTTTCATATTGCCGATCATGATTCATGTTTTTTATCTCAATTAATGTTTTTAGTATAAAATATTTTACATATTTATTCATTGTTTATTTTATAAAATACACTATAATGAATGGATTCCTTATAAAAATATCACATTCAAAATCCATATAATTAACATAATTTAATTGAAATTAATGAAGTTATTATTTTATTATTTAAGGGGTGCATCATATGTATGAAGATCTTGCAACAAATCACTAAATCTGAATATTCAATAATTGACAATAATTTTTTTATTATTCTATATATTATTATATTTTAATTGGAATCTATTTCAAATTTTTATTTTAGAAATATAGATGGTTTTTTTATTTAATATAACAATATGAAAGTCTAAAAATGACATTTACATACCTTAAAATTTTCAAAGTACTGCCATGGCTTATTTATTATTAAAATTATCTTTCCTCCATGGATAATCACTAATGATTTCTGTCCATTATAACAGATCCATGGAAACCTCTTATTCCTCATTATATTGGTGATCCTTCAACATTAACTCACACAAATGTGTTCTATATGAGGATGGATGACCTTTTATTTGCATGGATTATTCTCCATCACCCATGTTCGGACAACATCCATCATTTTTGACTACTCCATGTTCATTAATAGTGGTTGTTGATTCTATCATCAATTGTGGGTGCTGCATCAAATTACAATGGTGATTCATTATATTCATCTCAAAAATTGCATCATACATATTTTATTCTAGTGGGGTGTTCCTTTCTAAAATGAAAGAGAGAGTATTTATCTACATTATAATTGTGGGTTATTCATTTACTTTTCCAATTTTTTGTATACACAATTGGTGATTTTGTAACCTTCCAACGATGGGTTATTAATTTGTTTTTTATAAATTTTTATACATAATTTTGGATTGATATATCTTCCCATAGTGGGTTATTTAATTCCTTTTCCAGTTATTTATAGCTAACAGTGGCATGAGTTCTCTTCTAATGGTTGGTTGTTCATTTATTTTGTAATTTTTTCAATATAACCATTGGTGACATGGCTCCCCAATTGTGTATAATAATTTACTGACCAAATGTGATTATTTTTCTTCAATTTCCAATTGTGACTCAAATCAAAACCCAAGGTTGAGTCATTTATTATTTCCTATAGTGGGTAATTTTTTTTTCAATGGTGAGTAATTTTTTTCCATTAAGGAATCAAATTATTTATTTTAACGGTGAGTAAATTTAATTTTTACAAATATCACTGAAAATTAATTTTCCATTGGTGGCTCAAATTATTTTTTCCAATAGTGACTCGATTCATTTTTTCAATAGTATATCATTTTTTTGTAGCCATGTTTTTCTAATTCCTCCACTGAATATTAATTTATACTCTAATTTTCCTCACTTTTTATATTTTGAGGAATTTCTTGGATACTGTAATTATTAAGGGTTTTATTATTTTTTTAAACACATATATATATTATTTATTTTATGAGAAGTGTTAATATAATATTTTTATAAGTTTTCAAGTATAATTAGATTTATTCATTATTGTAATGTTACTCGTACCATGTATTATACAATATTTATTTTTTAATGTATTGGTTAAATTATAAGAAAAAATATTTTCTTAATTATTAGTTAATTAAATTGAATATATAGAAAATGGTTCTATTCCATTTAATGTAATATAATTATTTTTTAAATTACACACTACTTTAAATTAAAATGTGTTTAATATTTTTAAACAATATTACGGTTTTTATGGGATTGATTTGAATTATTATTTCCACTTACTGAGTTATTCAAACTGGTTTGAATTGGTCTTCATACTTTAAATTCAAATGAAATTTGTTATTATTATTTTGGAGGATAATTTTCTCTATTACGATTAATTCAATAATTTTTGAATTTTAATTTTTTATCATGATATTGGTTTTGACTATTTTATTTTACATATCCAATTTAATGGTACTAGAATAATTCATTGAATATTTTTTATCCTCTTCTTAGAAAATATATTATTCATCGAGAAAAAATCCTTAAACTTTTAACATGCTGTAAAAATTTGTAATGTCATGTGATTCCTAGTTATATCAACTGGACAATCTCTCAACTTTTAGATTACTTTTCCTTCGACTTCTAATACATTGATGGGACATGACAATCAAATTATCTATAACTAGTACTTATAATTTTATTGTTTATCTTTTCCTCCATCTTGTTTCTTGAGCCTGTGACACTTTCTTCATCTCTCACATGCACTATATTGTTTTAGTTAGTTATTTTTCATAATAAAAGAATTTGTTCTTCTATTTCCAAGGGTTTTGACTCCATGATTCTAAAGTCAAAATCTGATTATTGTGAACCACTTTTTATATATTTAGTACTGTAAGGGTTACGAATTCCCATGAAATATTCAGTGTCATGGTTATCCCTCAATTAGAATAGGATTTTGAAATTGGGTTATGATTCCCCCTAAGAAATAATTTTTTTGTAAACATGTTTATATCACTAAGTTGATATGTATAAGAGTATAGTACGCCAATTTTGGATTTAACTACTACAAAAATATCCTTGTGTTCATCACTTTTTCGTATTCTAATAATCATTAATAATTTTATTTTATAATTATTTTAATTAATAATGTATTTGATTAAAATTCATTAATAGTGTCTATTCACCCCCTCTATGTTACCTTCAATTACCCTATATTAGAATAAAATTTGTATCAAATGAGACGTTCTTATAGAATAGTTTATACATTATATTTATTTCCTGATATATTCTAATTATTATCATATGATTTTCATGTTAGAATATGTAAATCCATTCATAGAGTCTATTTATCTTTTATTTGTGATAACATATTCCTAGACCTCATAGTATAAGGAAAATTATCATTAAGATGGGATTATTGAACAAAAATGACGCTTAGATACCTCAAAAGCCACCACATTTTGAGGGGAAAGATTATGGCAGTTGGAGAACTCGAAAGGAGCCATAAGTTGAATAGTTGAGCATTGAGAACCGATACATCATTTCTTAATCATACAAATAACCTGTAGAAGACCCAGATACTCTTACTAGAAATTATTGGATAAGATATGTTTTAAATTTTAATGTTATTAATATTTGGTATTGTGATTTTAATAGTATTATTTTTAGTAATGGGTATTCTTTTAAGACAACTCATGAAATTTGGATGATTCTACAATTCACTCACCTTTTCTCTAAAAAATTATTCAGAGCCAATATTATATTTCAGTGAAGAGAGTATTAAGTCTTCATGATGAGTGAGTACGATTTATTAATCTTAATATTCCATAAATTGAAATGCATTGTGAATGGAGTGAATTCACTTAGATGAGCACTGAAAAACCCACAATAATTGAATGAGGTTGACAAGCCATTAAATATAAATTTAATTCTAAGAATGTTTCCTTTGGTGAAAGGAAGAACTTCTTAGAGTATACTCTCAATGAATTGGTTTGATCATTTCTTAAATATGAAATGGAACTGAAGAATATATATAATGTGGGGAAAAAATAAGAAAAGGTGTATCATTTAAATCGATGAATTTTATAACTAATGATTCTTCTAATTCCGATCATCATGATAGGGAAAAAATTACAGGATAATATTTTTTACTAGAATATAAAAAAATGAAATAGAATGTATTCATGAACCTATTTACAAGATACTCTAAAAATTAAAAATCATGTGAATATGAAAGATAGTAAAAAATATAATTATTTAAATGTAACTTGTAATGATTATACAAAGAGGTGAAATATTATTCATAACTTTCATAAACAATTAATAGACACAAATACCTAAATAAGTGTATTATGATGTAACCTCTAGTTGGAGTTATATCGAAGAAACTGATTACAGTGAAAAATTTTGAAATTGAAAAAATCTAACTTGTTCATCATCGAATCACTGGATAAGGTTCGATATTATAGCTTTTATTATGGATGTTCTAATTTTTATAGTTAATATGAAAACCAGAATATTATTGAATTAAATTATAAAATTGGAATATTAATAAAATATATTTTCAACATTACTGGTTTATATTATAATAATAAATAAAATAACGTGAAACCTATTTTAGAAAATAAATTATAATTATATGAAAATTAATATTTTTGAAACTACGATTCTACTTATCAATCAATTGTTTATAACAATTTAAAATCTCTTCACAATTTCAATGAAAAATTAATGAATGAAGCTGAATGTCCCAAACACGATTATATATGTTAATTCAAGGATCTGAAAATTATTATAATATGATGTATATAAATAAAAATAGTAAAAATAAATATGTTTTTTGGATATGATAGAATATTTCAAAAAATTTCCAAAACCCATTTTGTGAAATATAAAAATGGTTGTACTTTTATTATTCCTTATTTTAAATGTGGCATGAAAGATCATAATCCAAATTATTGTTCTCGTAGATTTAAAAAATATTTTGGAATTGAAAATAATAATATTTTCAAACCATTGTTATCTATAATACCATAAAATACCAGTTAAAACTAGACATGTATACCTAAACATTTTATCACTAATCCTTTTGGACCCAAAGTAGCATGTGAACCTAAATTTTTATGTAATATATTTTTATAGGAAATATTCCTTGGATATCTCAATAATTACATATGGTACGTTAATATTAGTTTCTATTGGAATATGACCAGAGACCCGTCATTATTTACCACTTACAAAAAATGTGGTGGAGGCAGTTTTACTTTTGAAGATAATTTCAATGAATGATTAAAAGGTTTTACAAAAGTTGTAATTTAGAGTTACACTATTATTTATAATGCATTATATATTGAAGGATTAAAACATAATTTTATTTGTATACCATATTTTTTTTATGATAGAGTGGAAGTTAAAATTTAAAATTATAAATATTTTGTTTTTAAATATTATATTCAAAAATTTAATCCTAATTGAAAGGAAATATGTATACTATTGATTTTACTAAACTAACTATTGAACATGTAATATGTTTGAATTTTATAAAGAATAACATCATTATTTTTCATCAATTCATAAGTAATGTTAATTTTATTATGTCATATAAGCTCTCAAAACATGAGAATGTGTTTCCATATCCCTCTTTGATGAAATCACATCTTCATGTTTGTGATTTTAGGATGAATGTGAAGTAACATAAAATTTTCACTATGCCTATCAATTAGATATGAACCGATAGAATATTATAGTAATTACATATTCATTTATCTAGACTCACTTAATTTTCTATTATTTATTGGAATGAAATATACTTTATTTATTGTTATTGATTATAGTATATTTCTATGGGTATACTTTCTCTCCTACAAAAATGAAATTTTCTCAATATTTACTAATTTCTGTAATTTTGTTCAAAATAAAAATGTTTTTATGATTGAATCTATTCATTCTATTAAATGGGGTGACTTTCAAAATTTAGATTTATATCTAATTGTGGAAAAATGGTTATTTTGTTGAGTTTTCAACTCATAGAACACCACAACAATATTTTATTATAGAATGGAGAAAGTAGAACTCTTATTGAAATGGCTCAAAGCATTTTAAGTGAATATAATTAGCATATTTATTTTTAGGATGAGTATGTTTTTATGATTTATATTTTTATAATAGAATTCTCTTTAAAACTTTTTTAAAGAAAATATTTTACAAATTATTTGGAAATGAAAACCATACAGTTTGGTACATTAGAGTTTTTGGTTGTAATATTTTTTATTTTAAATTCAAAAGACAATTTAGTTAAATTTGATGTAAAAATCGATGAGGATATTTTGATTCACAATTATAAATATAGTAAATATAATATAATTTATAATAAAGAACTATTTTTATTTAGGAATCTTTTAATTTTAGGTTTGATAAAAATATTGTAAAATTACATTTTGACTATATTGTTTTGGATGATAATTGTATATATATATTAATTTAGTTCAATAAAAATATCAGTATAAGGAAAAATAATTTTTTGGGGAGCATACTCTCTATCAACCAAATCCAAGATCATGGAAGATTCATAATGAACAATCAGTTTAATATTTTATTGTTAATGCTGATTCAATTATTAAAACAAAAGAAATCTATTTGAAACTTTTGTTACAATTCTATGATTATTTATGATATGGTTCTTAATAATATTATTAATTATATAAAGGAATATTAATTGTTTTTTTCAATTCTAGATGAGCTTAATCTAATTTTATGATACAATGTATGGTCATTAATAGAATTTCTTAAGGATTAATAGGTAATTAGGACCAGGTGTATCTTTATAAACAAGATGGATAAATATAAATATATTATCTAAAACAAATCAAGACATATTTCTCAAGGATACTATCATGAAGAAGGTATCGACATTAAAGATTATTTTTCACCTATTTCCGGTTAGAGAATATTATAATATTGTTGGATTTTTAATGGTTTTAAATTATATCAGATAGATATAAAAATTGATTTCAAAAATAATTTTATAACTGAAGAAGATGATGTTTCTATTTCTCAAGGTTTTGAAAATAAAAATTTTATAATTTTTTTTATAAATTATATAATGCTTCGTACGGTATCAAACATTACCTTCATGCATGGAATGAGTGGATTTAGTTGGTTTTAATAAATATTGGATTCATGATACAAAATTTTGATTAAACTGTATATTTTAAAATAATTTATAATGATATTTTAATTGTTCAAATTGACATTGATGATATTTTTTATGGTTCATATATTGAAAATTTTTGCAATGATTCTTCTAATTTTATTTATTATGGGTTTGAAATGTGTTTTATGGGAAATTTAAAGATCTTTCTTGGAAATCAAATTTTTTAAAGGAAAGATGGAGTTTTTTAATCAATCATTGTATGCTAATGAGGTAGTTAAACAAATTGTCCTCAAATCATATAAATCTATGAAAACACCTTTAGGTACTACATATAAATTAAAGGTTTATTTATTTGTAAAATATATTAAAATTAATTATTATTGAGGCATGAAACTTATTTTTCTATATTTAAAATCATCAACACCTAACATCATCTTCAGTGGTTATCTATGTGATATATTTTATGATATACCAAAAGGGAGTCATATTAAATAATTAATAAGACTATTTAGATATATGAAAAGAACTGTTGATCCATGATTATTTTATCAAAAATATTGTTTTTTGATTCAATATATCATTATAACTCTAGTTCTGGAGGTTTTAGAATTGATAGAAACCTTATATCATATATTTGTTATTTTATAGGAAAAATTGTAATGTCAATGTTTTCTAGGAAACAATTATATTATTTTCTATCTAATATAAAATATTATTTTATATCTACTTCCATTAATTTTTTTTAATATTTATAGTCAAAGTAAACATTATGGGCTTTTGGTATTTATCTTGATAAATTTCATATTAATTGGCATAAAATCACCAGAATCACTATCTCAAAATATCCCATACAACATTCAAGAACATAGCCTATCAATCATAGATTTCATTTCATTATAGGTCTAACAAATAAAGGTTATATTGTATAAATATTTATCCTTAATAAAAATTAGCAATGAGAAATTTTTACGGAACCATTAGACTCTGATTAATATGAAGAAAATTTTATTTTAATGTGGAATGTACGAAATTTAGTTTTTTTATTATTGAATTTGATTCTGGGGGTTTTTATTTTCTATGTTTTTATTTAAAAAAAGTGGGATAAAATTGTTTGGAAATAATTTTTTTATATAATAAAACAAAAGGGTGATATTTTTAGTTAATTTTCATGTATATATTTCGGTTTTTTTGGCTACATGTTTTTTTATTTTCAAATATCTAAAAACCATTTAACATTTTATGTGGAAAAAATGTTTTTAAATCATATGTGTGTTTTTATTATAACATTTGTTTTAGAGACTGGAATTTTAAAATTCTTGTTTCATATGATATATATAATTTTTAAATATGTTCTATTAAACTAAAAAAATTTAATTAGTTCTCTATCATGTTAATATTTAATCCTAAACATAATTTAGTTTTTTTCTCTCCAGGTATATGTTCAATATAAACTAATTTAAATTTTTCATGTGTATTTATTTTATAAAATAAAATATACCGATTAGATTACTTAAAAAAATTTCCAATTTGAATCCCAAATCAGTTATCATAATTTCAATAGAATAAATGGATGAATTAGCTTATTTTTTAATGGGTGCTTTATATATCTAATGTTCTTTCAACAGATCTACAATTCTCAATTCATCATAAATTTAAAAAAATTGTTTTTTTATATATCATATATTAATATTCAGAATAACTATATAATTTTTAGTTTATCAAGAATAAAATATTTTATTAATTTTATTAAACTACATAGAAATAAAAAAACATTTACATGCCATAAAAAATTGATGAAGTACTGCAATAGTGTTTTAATTATTCACATATTTTTTTAGAACTTATCATTTTTATGTGATTATTTGTTTTTTAGAAAATTGTTGAATTTATATACATATAAATATTATTGGAAAAAATTAAATTCCTTCATTTATATTTCATAATTATTCTGTGATATTTATTTGTCTGGTTTGGACATAAATAAATGAAATACTATTAATTATCTCCTATATATTGAGTGTTTCCTCCTTGGCTGATCACTAGAGATTTCTCACCTTAGGCTAGTATCCTTGAATCCATCATTTTAAAAAATTTATATGTTGTAATTCATCATTATATTCTATATATGAGTTCTATACCAATTATGGGGGAGCATTTTTCTATATGTCGTCTTCTATGTCTTCCATAATTAGACATCTTCCATAATTCGGGATGTGTTTTGTTTTTAAATGGTTCTTTCTTCATCTATATAAAAGGGTGGGTGCTAATTTTATTTCCAATGGTGAGTCCTTATATTCATATCAAGAGTTCCTTCAACATTTTCTTTTTCCAAAAGTGGGATCCATTCTAAAAAAATAGTGACTATTTCTTAACATTCCAATGCCTGGTTATTTATGTCATATTCTATTTATTTATTCCCAATGGTGAATACAGTTCACTTGAAATTCTTGGTTATTTATTCCATTATAAAATTTTATATATAGTCAATGGTTTCTTGAGTTCTCTTTCATCCTAGGGAAATTTATTTATTTTTCTACTTTTTTTGTGTACCCTATGTTGGTTTGATATCTCTTCTAATAGTAGATAATTTTTTGCGAGTTAAAATTATTTTCCATTTAATGAACAATGAGTTTTGTTTTCATTAGTGGACAAAAATATATTATCTTATATAGGGTCTTTTTATTCCATTTCAAATATTGACTCATATCAAAACCCAACAATGTGTAATGTTTTATTTCAAATAGTGGGTAAAATTAATTTTTTCCAATGGTGACCTAAATTATTTTTTCCATTGGTGACTAAAATTATTTTTTCCAATGGTGATTGAAATTATTTTTTTCAATTGTTACTCAATTTATTTAAATGGTTAATCATTCTTTCAATCCCTATATTTTATTCATACCGCTAGTGAATATTTCTTCAAGGGATTTTTTCATCACTTTTTATATTTTGATGAACTGCATCAGTATTATAATTATTTTATGTATTTTTTTAATTTTGAAATCTCATATATATTATATTTAAGTCAGAAGTAGTGCTATTATACAATTTTATTTAGTGTTAAAATGATAATGAATTTATTCATTTTTCTCCACAAAAATTTGAAGCATGAATTCTAGAATATTAATGTTTTTATAGTTTTACTTAATTTACTTGAATGAATCATTCCATAATTATAATTTATTTACATGGAATATTTTAATACAATTTTTATTCCATGTAATGAAATATAATTAATTAATAAATTGCACACTACTTTATTTTAAAATGTGTTTAATAGTTATTTCAAATAGTATTATGTTAATCATTAGATTCATTTGACATATTATTATCATTTATAGGGTTATTTAAATAGGTTTGGATTGGTCAACATATTTTTAATTCAAATGATTTTTGTTACAATTATTATAAATGACTAGTTTATCTCAATTAAATAATTCAATTATATTGGATTTGAATCATTTTATCATGATTTAGGTTATTTTAGTTTTGTTTTACAGATCCTATTTAAATGTATTAGGATATTTCATCACAAATCAAATAACATCTTTTTTGATGATATATTTTCCATGAGAACAAATTTGTGTGCTTGAACCTATCGTAAAAATTTTAAAGTAACGTGATACCACGTTTCATCAAAAAGACATTCACTAAAGTTGTATATTACACATAATTTTACATATATAGCTATGATGAGATGTGCCAATACAATTCTCAATAATCTGTACCAATAATTTTACTTTCTAGCTTCTCTTTTTCTTTGTTTCTTGAGTCTATACCACTTTTCACGTCTCTCACACACAGTTTGTTTTTTATTTCTATCATGTTACCTATAAACGAATTTCATCAATTATTTCATTAGGTTGGGAAACATGGTTTATAACGTCGGAAATTGAGTTTTTTTGACTCCTTATATCAGAATATAGCATTTTAAGGATTTGAATCTCAATACAAAAGTCAGTGTCATGGTTATCCCTCCACTATAAAAGTATTCTGTAAATGGGATATGATTTCCCATTAACATTAATTTTTTGTGAACACAACTCTCTCAATGTTTATATAGGTATATAAGTAGAGTATAACCACTTGGTACTAATCTATTATAAAAAAACATTTGTGTGTTCTTTACTTTATATGATTGTAATTAACATTAATAATTATATTTTATAATTATGAAACCTAATTTAAAATTTTGATTAAAACTAATTTATTTGGCCTACTCACCCCCTAAAAACCATCTACTATTACCCTATTCAACATAACATAATAAAAATTATTTAATATTGAGTAACTATAGTTTTAGAAAAAAGTATTTTCTAACACTCACTGAAAAAACCATCCTTTTAGAAAAATACTAAAAATTTACCTTATGATTCCATTAATATTCTGATTTAAAAAAATGAAATTCCGTTTATAAAATAATATCACTAAAATTTATATTAATTAATATCTATGTTCACTTATAAAAAATAATAAAAATAATTTTTGATTAAAAGATATTCATAAGGATTAAAATAAAATTTAAATAAAAAAGTCATTATTTACTAAGTATTTATCTATTAATATGTATTTAGAAGGTCTATTATATATTACATAATTTATTTATTCATAAATAAGACCACCAATTAAATTTCTAGTTTTGAATGTTCACATTTATATAATAATATTTTCATTATCTTTAATTCTTGGTGGTGCATGTTGTATACGCTATAAAATGTAGTTTTATTCTAAAATCATGTAATATTACATTCTACCACCAATTAATAAATTTTATTTTCATAATTTTTACATGAGAATATTAATATTTGGTTTTAAATTTGAAAATTCATTTCATGAAAACCCAAGTCATAAAAGGGTTAATAAAAATTCTTCTTGAATAAATGTAATAGGAAACACCAAATTCATTTCAAATAACACATAAATATGTTTCAAGATTGAAGAAATGTAGTGGGAAGTTACAATATATAATGGAATAAAATCATAATGTCCAAAAAATGATGAATACTTACTAAAAACGTTAATCCAAAGAATGTGAATGATCAAGAGAATGAAAATTACCACATTACTATAAATCTATGATTTCAGAAAAAGACGATCAATTCATGTGACATGAATATAATGGGAAAATATTTTCATCTTAATCTCATTTTCAGAAATTGGATGTTTTTTTGTACCGTATCTATTAAGAAAAAAACGAAATATAATTACATGACAAATATAATTTCATCTGTTTTTCAATTTCCTCTAGAATCTCTTATTTTTCCCCAAATGTTGAGTTTTCAAGAATAATGTTTCATTCCTAAAGTACAAGAATCGAATTCTATTTTATCAAAAAATTCCATAAATTGATAATAAGCAATTCTTCATATCATTATATTTTATCCAAAACATAAATGGTAGTTAAAAGGTAAGATAATATCCAAAATAAATACACCATCATTTAAAGAAATAATATATAAGTCTTTTTAATTCACCAATATCACAAAAAATCAAATCATTCTATAAGTAACCATCCATAAATTTCTTCAAAATATTCCAAAAAATATTGAATCCCAGAGTCCAGAATTATTTTATCACATATTCTTCCGAAATAAATTTATCATTTCTCTTGAAATCCCATCAATCACTCTTGAAGTCAAATACCAAAAATGTATATTCCCTTGTCAAATAATCTCTAAGGTGTTATATTCAATTCCAAAAATAACCTGAAGCACTATAAAGTCATATTAAATTTATATATTTTTCTAATTTATTATAGATCCATTATTCCTCAAATAAAACAAATATTATTTGAAAATATTTCAATTTACCTCCATTATATAATCTTCCAAAAATATTGAATATCTTTTAAAATAACATTAATCATATAATTACCAAAATAAATTTCAATCCCATTTTTATGTATATGATAGATCAAATGTTCCCAATTTTTTAAAAACCATAATTACCATAATAACAAAAAAAATATAAACTCGGATGGTTTTCAATACCTTTAGATATATTTATTGAAATGGTAAATATAATTCTCCTCAAATAATACTCCATGATAAACATAAGTGCCACATATACCAGAAATCATTAAAATAACTCCGAAAATATTATTATTCAATTTAAAATCATATATCATAAAACCAGAAATTGGGTTTCCACGAATATAATGTTATAGTCAACCTTAAAATCATTAACCCATTATAGTATATATACCCCTCAAGTTAACCTCACATAAAAACATCTTAATCACCAAATTTATTTAAAACATTCCCATAATACCAACTATAAGAACCCCATACCTGAACTACCATATCTAGTGCTAAAAATATAAATAATACATTTCTCAAATGAAAACAAAAAACATAACCCAATTTAAACATTAACAAAACATATAATCCCAAATAGAAATTTTGGATATCTTATATACTGAAAGATATTTTATGTTATTATTCTATATACTTAGTAAAATCTCTTACATGAAAACTTAGATACCTAAAAAATTAGTACATAAAAATATATTTCATATCCGACTATGTTATTAATAGCTTGTAATCTTCTCATCTATATCATACATAAAGCCTTTATTTGAAGCATTGTAAAATGTAAACATAATAAGGTCATGATCAAACCATCAGTAATGCTAAATGAAGGTATAATGATATTATATTTTGTCATTAGAAAAAATATAATAATAAGGGAATGATGACATATTAAATGTGCATTAGAAAAACCTAAGAGAATTCATACTCATCAAAACCTGGAGCATAAAACATGAGAAATAGAATAAATATTTCACATAAGATGATGTTGATATAAAAATAAATAGCAACACTCCATGTGATGTCAATTTTGATCAATAGATCAATTTAAATCTCACAAGAATGAATATATAAAAAATGTTTCCATCACAAAACATCGTTATTATAACACTCTTACAGGTGATGTAACCTACCAGGTAAATTCTATCAATATCTTAGAAGAAAACATAAATCTTTAACTTCTTACCAGGATATAATTAATTGGACGGCTACATTATTCCCACCCACAATTTGTTGATATCATAACCACCCATACATGGATATTAATGTATCAAACCATCATTAATTTATAATGGATCTAGCCATTACTTTTTTTATAATTTTACCAACCATTCATGGATTATAATGGAACCACCCAACATCATCTAAAAATTTACTGAATAATAACAAAAATAATGTTTATTGAGATGGAATTTCATTATAAAACTCACATAAAAACCAATTATAACTTTTCTAAATTGAATAACTATTTAAAAATAATTGGGTTCTATGAAAACAGATTTGAAACAATCGTAATACTTTATGAGAAATAAATATGATAGCATCAATAAAAATATACATAGTGGAGAATACGTATCATATATTATTATTGTGGTTGACGAATATATATTCCATTAATAGATCAATAAAATTATTCTTTAGGAAGATAACATGTACAATTGGGATATCCCTTTGAAAAAAAATTAACATGATATAGTGAAAATATTTATATTTGAAAATAAACATGAAAACATATACATTATTCATAAAATAAAATATATTATTTCATGGTGGTAAAATCTATATTTGAAATAATTATTAAAATTAAAAATTCTTTTAAAAGTTTGTTAATAGAAACAAATGGAAGCTTGTAGAAAATGTTAAATAATTACCTTTTAAAATCATTTAAACCATAGTCCTAATAATATACATTAACCTTATTAAATCATTTCTATTTATAAAATATCATTATTTTTCTCATTTTAGAAATAATGGAAATATAATTGAATGATTCATATTCTAAAAAAATATTCTATATCAATATAACATACAAAAAATTATTGATGTCTCCCTAATAAATAATGTTGGAAATGTTAACTACAGTTGTCAACCAGGATCCTAAATAGAGTATAAGAGATGATATGTGGATCATGAAAATAATTTCATATGATTTCACCACTGGATCATTGATCAAAAATAGACTTGAAATGAGATTATTTTGTAACATAAATACTCCACCACTTTTGTATCATTTGAATCAAATTTCATTGAAATAAATAGTACGATATGGATATATAAATTCCATGAATTATATAATTTAATAAGTTAAAAATTATAAATTCATTATTAATTCCACCATTCAATAAAATCATGGTTCACAATATGAAATGAGTCTTATGAAAATAGAATTGAGTAAAAGTTGACCCTTGCAATGACAATAGCTTTTAAACTGTTAATTTATTTGTGAAGTGACTCTATTAACATATGTAAATACAAATATAATTTTTTATGTACTAAATAAATAATATAAATTATAAATTAATATATAATAATTTCATAACAAATTCATTTAAGTGTAATAATAATCATATGAACGGAAATTGAGTAAAAAATGAACATACCAATTGGTAACATTCAGGTCAAATACTGAATGATGAAATAATTTAAATTGTAAATAAAAAACATGAATTACGATTTATTAAATATAACACATGTTAAAGATAATTTTACACACCATAAAAATGAAATTTGGATTATTACATTAAAAAGAATCTAAATAGATTGGAATTTAGATGAGATCCCTTACCTCAAGTCCAAATGTTCCATGTATTTCATTAAAATCGTACATAATAAATATATATCAATTATTTTAATATTTAAAAACTATATAAATTATTATAAATTGATAATTAAACTATTATTTTTAATTAAATGAAATATTTATCTACTTACTCAGTAAAGTGTGAGTCGTTTTTAGGGGACATTTTGTTCATAATCAATGAAACATCGATTGAAGTATGATCGTAATCAAATAGGTAATTAGTATATAATATATTGTATAATTATAATGAATTAATTCTAATTTTTCTACATTGTATACAATTTTTTAAACAAAACGTGATAGATGGGTATGAAAGATAATTTATGTTATAATTATGGATATAGTAGGTGGTACATATGTATGAGTTATAATTCAATTTTTCAACGAACATGAAAGGACATAGTTATGTGTTATATAATCTTTATATAATTATCATTATAAAATAATATATCTTAAAATACATTAACATATAAAAAATTTGTGATGTAGTTATGAAACATGAATTTCATTTCTCTATGAATGTGGTAATCCACAAGCACAGATGACCGGAGTTATAATTTTTCAATTGATGGAGGGTAAGAATGTGGAAGATATTAAATCATTCCATAATAATAAAGATTTAATTAATACCATATATATATCTTAAAAATATCATTTTAATCATCTATGAGCGGTGGGGATGGAAAATAATTACATTGGTTTGCGAGTCAGTAGTCCTCCATACTCATGAATGATGGATTAATTCCCCATTTAATTGAATAATATATTGATAAAGTTTAAACCATTAAAAAATAACTTATCAAAATGTTGAATATACTCGTTTTATTTTATCATATTGGATTATAAATTTTTAATGGAGATATAATAAGGAATTAATCTTTGGCAATCGTATAAAAGATACACCTCTTCTTCGGAAAACTTCTATTTCATTACACATCAATTCCTATAAGGTTTGTATTCATACCAATAAAATCCCCCTATAACATGGTATGTGATGTTATAAAAGATTATTTTATTTTTCTAACAAAATGGTTTTCAAAATGTGAAGAAAATATGAGAGGTGGTTGCCTTTTATATGTGAAGGGTAACACACTCTTGGAATGAAATAAATTATTAAATTATTATAAATTAATTTTCATTAAGAACGGATACATGAAGAAATAATTATAAGATATTATCAAGGTTTTTAGAAATAATATTATACAATAAAATCCATACAATTTTTAATTTTTTATCCTTACCTCATTTTAAGTCACCCTCCCATCAACCCATTTAACAATTATAGAGATATCAGGTGTTTTTACTATTTAAGGGTCAAGAAAGATACTAAAAATAAAAATAAATTACAAATAATTGACCCTAGATGATATTTAAAACTATTATCCCTTAATATATAATATTTTATGATTTTTATTAATTTTAAATATTTTTTAAAAAATCTCTTCTATTATATTATATCATTAATTCTGTTAGAAATTAAGGAAATATTATAAAATATTATGTTTATAAATCATTTAAAATATTTTATAAATAACATTAATTATCATATATGTTAATTATGGTATTCATAAAATAATCCATTCCAATTTAGTTGGGGTTTTGATTTTTTTTTTAGTTTAACACATGGGTTAACAAGTTTTAAAGTTAACCACGGTAATGATTTTTTCAGTACTGATGGGTATTTATTTAATGGATAATGTTAAAATTGGAAAATAAATTACAAATAGTTGAAATTTAAGACAATTATTCATCCGAAATATTATTTTAAAATATGTTTATGATTTTTATATAATTTAATAAAATTATATTTAACATAAAATATCCAATATGAAATATATTACACGATTCATTTAATTTGATGTTGAAAGCATTATAGTACTAATTGAATTCAAATATAAACCATTAAAACATCAATATTTTTTAATATTTATCTTTATAATTTATTATACACTCTAAATAACATATTAAAAATTACATATAGAGTTCTTAAATCCATATATATGATATTTATATTACATTTACAAGCATTAAGTAATTATCACATAAGAATTTAATGTAATTATTTAATCATTAAGAAATCATGAAAATAAAAACAAATATAAAAAACATTTTTAATCTAACATAAGTTGTTTTTATCACATGGAAAAACTATTATTGAAATTAAAATCAAGAAAGTGACATTTTTTACTTTTATTTACTTATATTAATATTTTTTTACATATAAAATGCAAACAAATTACCCTAAAATAAAATCAAGGATGTGGATTTTAAAACCCCACTCAGAAAATATTGTTCAGAATTGTTTTAGGGATATTTTTAATCCTCCTCATATTATTTGAAACTTAAATTACATGATTTATTCTTACTAAGGTGTCAAAAATTTAACATGATTATATTTTATAATAAATTTTAATAAAAGGGAAATATTTAACTAATAAATGCCTCATGATTCCAAATATAGAAATAATTTTTCAACAATCAATTTCATAAATTTTTCTAAATAAATACAACATTAAAATGAAACAGACAACAGAAAATAGTTTTTAGAAAAATGTGTTTTCAAACCCAAAAATGATCTTATAAAGAAATCTATTTACAATAATTTTTTTATAATTAATAAAATATATATAATAAAATGATAATTATGTCTATCTATTATCAAATTAAACATTAAAATTTCTTTATTTAATTAAAATTTTTGACAATTTTTTAAAAACCAATTTATAGTAGTCAATGAAATATATTCTTTTCAGAAATATAAAAAAAGTAAAATATGTTAATATTGATATTTTTATTTAAAATTTCACTTATTATTTATAAAATAAAATTTAAAACTATTATTTATGATATATTATTACTTCCCTAATTCATAAATTTAGTTTTCATCTTCTTTGTATATTTAATCATTATCATTTCAGTTAACATATTTAAACAAATTATATATTGTTATTTTAGTAAGATGTTATCATTTTATGTATTCCAAATTTTCTTCATTTCATTAGATAATTTGGTATTATTCTCAATGAATATTCATGGTCTCAAAATATAACTGAAGCTTTATTTTTTCAATATCAATTTATTTGGGGGTTTATTGTTGTTGTAAGGGGTTTATATATATTGTTATCTTTATGATCATCATTGAATATTTTTATTTGATTAAAAATAAATATTAATTTTTTTATTAATAGTATAATTTTATTTTATTCTCATGTATTTATTATTGGGGTTTGAAAAGAAAAAAAAATTAATTAAATTTATTTTATTTAATGAATTTACTATAAATAGTCACATTGTATAAAGATTAATTATATTGGAATAGAGTCATTAAATGTTTAAGTTTTGTATTCAATTATAAAAAATAATGTTGTTTAGATGAATTTTTTTATTATAAATTTTTATAATCTCTATATTTTGAAAGAAATCATTATTCAATAGAAAATACGACACGCCACACAGAGCTTTAATGAACCACATAATAATATTATTTTATTTTGTTCTATATAACATAGTTGTTTAATTGGTTGATATGTGTTGGTTCCGAAAAATTATTAAATATATATATATATTATAACTACTCAATAATAATGTAATAGTTAATTATTAAGAAATAAGTAATCAATACTTTTTAAATCCTTTTTATACTTCAAAATTAAAATTTCTTAAAAATAATATTTACTGATTTTTTTACTAAAAGATACATTAAATATAAATTAAATATATAAATATAATTTTATAAAAATGAATTTTTTTAAAATTAGTAATTTAAAATATTTATAGGTTTATATTTTTGTAATTTTTTTGAAATGATTTATTTTTAACTGAATAGTTAAAAATAATCATTTATTTTTAAAACATCCATTTTTTTCAATTGAAAAGATAAATTATAATTTGAATTTGATATTAAATTATTATATTTATAATTTATTAATAAATAATATTATTATTTATATTAGAATAATATTTATACTTTATATTGTTATAAGTTCAATTGGAGTAATAAAAACACATTTTTTCACAAATTGTACTCCATTTCATTTAATGAATTTATATTAAAATTGATTTTAAAAACAATTATAAATTCAATACTAAATTGTTTTTCATTATTTGTAGCAAGGAGTTTCCAATTCTAAAAAAAGATAAACATTATTTTTTGTCTCAATGAATGAATACCATGGTAAATATTTACCACCCAGTTAAGGGTTAATCCGCTAAATAATGTTGAAAATATTCAGACATGGATTTAAAAGTAATTATAATAGATATATTATTTATATTTTGTTGTTATTGTTCTCTAAATACCTTAAATATTTTAATACATATTATTTTGGGACATTTTTCATTGATAAATTCATTTATACTATTTTATGTAATGGAAAATTAAAAACTCTTACTTCATTTATTTAAATATCTCATATAAGATCACAAGTGGATAACTAGTTGTTAAGGAATATAAGTTATATATTGAACAGAATTAATTTACTATTATTATGGTATTTTATTTTTGATTTTTGATTGATAGTTTAATTACCATTAATTCTTTCACAACACTAATGTGTATCTTGAGCAATCTCTAGAAAAATAAAATTCAATGATCGTTAATGAATAAAAATTTATATTTTATTGATTGCATATGGTTTACATCACTTTTTTAGTTTATAATAATTTAAAATTTATGTTAAAATTGTTTAGATTAAAATTCAATCCCTATATAGATGTCTTTAATGAAGAAACATGTGAATAGTTTAACAATTCCATTAATGGTATTTTAGGTTAAATAATACATTATTAAATGATTTAAAAATAATTAATATATTTAATGATGACTAGAGAGTTTTCCATGGTCTAAATTAGATCAACATACTATTTTTGATCCAATTTTTTTCTTTAATATAGATTTATATCCCTTTAGTGTTTAAATAGTCTATTATCACACATAAGATTGAAAATGGTTAACAAGTGGTTAACCACAATGATAAGGTAAATAATTCCACATAAACATTTGAATAATTTATTTGGTGAAATAATTTAAATGTTAACATATATTATCATTGAAATTTGTACCAATATTTGTGACAATGGAATGAAATTTAATTTATTATAATTTAATATTTTAAGTAATTACAGAATTCATGTTCCTTACATATAGAAGGAATTCACCTATTCTCAATTCATCACACTACCATAAAAACATATCATAGAAAATCATACAAAAACTATTTCCAAAAGTATTTATCCATGCTAAATATGTTTGTGTCTCTTCATAATACCTTCCCCAAGGTCCTTAAGAAGAAAGCTAATGGTTTTCACTCAAATAGAATGCGTTCATTTTATCTGATCCTATTCATCTAAATTATTCTTTTAACAACTTAAATTGTATCTTATATATTAAAAAAATAATAAAATTAGTATCTATAATATATTTCAAGAAATTATGTTTGTGGAAAAACCCTATTTATCTCCTAATTTTCCTCTGGGGAAAACATTCATGTGTACTTGTTGATTACCTCCCAATGGAAAAGATGTGTTTAATTTTTAATGACCACATCACATGGATAGTTATTATTATGTATTTAATAAATGTTTATTATATTTTGGAAATAATAATTATTTTTAAATATAATATATTTACTAGGTTTTAACCCTTCTTATATTTACAAATTGATAATGACGTCCATTCATACACATGGAATGTCATCTCCATGAAATGATGTGATTCACTTTTCACACAATTCATTCGAGGAGGATTATAACATGATAATTAATGATTACTAATTATTATTATATTATTATTAATATTCTAATGATGATTAGATGATGAACCTTTTACCACATAGAACCTTTCAATGTTATTTTTCAAATACTAACTGAACATCTTATAAAACACACTATATTGACATAATCAATTAACTAATAAAATATTACATTTTAATAACTAAATTAAATGGTTTACTAAATATGTAATTTATAGATACCTTTTTTTTCTGACATTACTACTATATCATTTTAAGTATAATCAAAATAATAGTGTTAAAATACTAGGATCCAAAGGTTTAATTTCATGTGAAAATTTAGAGAAAACATAACATTTACATACTAGAATATAATATTTATGTATTTTCTTCTACTCTATATTATATGAGTCCCTTTTTTATCCTCATTACATGTAATTACTAGAGTATATACCTCAAAGAATGTGTGAGAAAGTATCCTTGTATGAGTATATATTAGAACATTAATCAATATAACATATGCAAGAATAATCAGCATCATCATAACATAATCATGGTATAATCATCATAATCATGAGTGGAATAGTTATAAAAAATTAGGGAATGGGGAAATTCATAAAAATGAAACATCTTGTCTTGGTGGTCAACTACCACAGATAGTTTGGAACAAAGCTAGAATCATGTGCAAGGAAAATATATATGTACAACCATAACATAATCTTTATGAACAAATACAGATTCATAGTAAGGATTATTTCTCACTATCCCATGAGATACATCACATTACCTAATGCATTGGGGATCAATATAATTCAATGTGCACCCATCACAACATGACCTATACATAATCATTCATGTCACATAGAGCGTATATCAATAATAGACATAAAATTAACCTGAGATAGAAACTTCTTATCATGATAATTTTGAAATCAATAATTTCATGAATAAACCAATAGGTTACCAAAAGAAAATGGTAATTAAATACTTCATATAAGAATCGTAAATCTTGTGTGAAGAAGAAAAAATGTCAAGATATGTAAAACATGTGTTTTTAATAATTAAATTTCTCTTAGAAAAATATATTCAATTTTCATGAATTCATATTAGAAGAATTTATATCCCATAAATCAAAAGTAATAGAAAATAAAATTATATTTGAGTAATATTAATGGAACAACCATACAAAAATTTAGAATGACAGAGGAATAACCCAATGAATGGAAATTGGGTTTGATAATCCCCTTAACCAATGTTTGAATAATTTATTCGATTTAATATAGTTTATAATAAAATTTTATTCATAAATTATTTAAATAATAATATATTATACATTTTCCTTATTTATTATAATTTAATTATGTTCTTTTATCACTATTTTTATGTGTTATAGTGTTCAATTTTGACGTTCGAAAGTGTTAGTTTTCTTATTTTTTAGGATTGATTCACTTGTGTGCAATTATTGATTATCGTCTAAAATGGTGATAATACCAATAATTGATATTTAATAATATTAAGGAACATAAAAAAATTTAATTAGTATTATGTATTATTTTTTCTATATATGAGGATGAATCATTATACAAAATATCAATGAATATCATTTAGATTAATTTGGTGGGTTTTCGTTCACAATGATCTCGTTTTGATTTGTTTTATAATATTATATATATATGTTAGTTCTAGAACATAAAAAAATTTAGCAAAATAAATTTAAAATAAATTTTAACCATTATATTAGATTTTAGACCATCAATGAATACACTAAAGAAAATGAATACTTTATATACTTAAACGTGATAAAAGAACACCTCATGGATGATGTTTCAGTTTTTAAAATAATATGGAGACGATAAGACATTTGATGAAAGTTTATTCAATTAACAAAATAAACTTACAGTATATAATATAGTTGAGTTACTATTCCCCTTGGATATGGGGTGATGAGGATAAAAAAAGAAAATAAAATAAAAAGAAAATAAATTAAAGGAAAATAAAAAATGATTTTTACATCTTCAATTATTATTTCTCCGAACCTCTTTAGGTGGAGGTTTTTTGTATTTCTTGGATACCAATGGCTTCTATACTTGGTGAATTCCATTAGGA
Source organism: Viscum album (assembly GCA_963277665.1). Lineage (NCBI taxonomy): Eukaryota > Viridiplantae > Streptophyta > Magnoliopsida > Santalales > Viscaceae > Viscum > Viscum album. Next base: position 1,936,112,321 of record OY728152.1, read on the forward strand.
AGATGAATGTGAATTCACTAGAAAATATTCAAGTATTTGGAGTTTTAAGGAGATGGGGTGGTAGGGGTGGTATTTATATAGGAGGAAGTAGGTGTTTTTTAAATTTTTTATTTATTAGTTTTTTATTTTTCTCAAGGCTATAAATTGTTTAGACTGTATTAATAAATATATGAAAATAATAATGGGGAGTTTGATATTATGGGTATTACATCAGAAATTACTCAAAGAATGGTTTATGTAATTTATAATGTATATATAGACAGTAAGTTGCCCTATTTTACTATTCACCAAAAATTAATCTATTTTAGAAATAATGAATCCTATAACCTGAACCATTATCAAATTGTATAGTTCAAAAATTTACTCCATATTATGATAATAATTTTCTAAATATGATAAATTTAATTTCTAATTAAAATCAATATTTATTAGAAAAATACCGATTTTAAAATTATTGCTGATTTTATGACACGTTGAATCATTACTTAAGGTCTCAAAAAATTATCTTAAAATCATAAGAAAAAGATACTAACCCACGAATAAATTTTTTTGTAATTATTTGTTAAATAATTATAATTATAATAAAAATATAAATATAATAAAATATTTATAACTTATAAAACTACTAACACATAATTTAACATTTCAGAAATGTTTATATACATATACTATGAAATAATTATATATTTTTTGCATTCATAAGATTATGAAATATTATTTATACATTCATAGGTGTGTTTACTATTATATTGGTCATATTACTATTTGTAATAGTGACATTACTATTCAAAAGGTCATGTTACTATTCATTTGGTATATGTTTCTTAATTTTTAGAAAAACCTCTTATTCCATTTGTTATTCATTTTTAATGTTTATATTTTGTCATCTTTGTAATTTTATGTGATTTATAAAATATTTAATAATTATAAGAATGAAATTTCCATTGATAAAATTTTGGGTCGTTACATTCTCACCCCCTTTTGAAATTTCACCATGAAAAATTTGTTTTACAATATATGTCAAAAAAAGGTGATGGTACTTCTCCTTCATAATTTCCTTTGGATCCCATGATTGCAATTTGTACTTATGGTTTCTTCACAATAATTTGACCAAGTGAGTTTTCTTATTGGGTAGAACATTGTCTATATATTCTTAGATCATCATTGGCTTCTCTTTATAAGTGAAAAAATTTATAACCATAATACCACTAGATTAAGTACCTGAGTTCGATCTACTGTGTACATCCTCTAGAAGGATACATGGAATAAATAATGTAATTGATTCATGGTTAATGGAAGTTATAGTAAATATTCCACACCTCTGACACAATCAATGATTTCAAAGGGGTCTATGTACCCGGGACACACCATTCCCTTCTTCCCAAATTTCATGATCCGCTTATTTACAGATATTTAGTGGAATACCTTGTCTCCAACCACAAACTCTAGGTCCCATAAAAAATTGACTACATATCTATTTCATTGAATTTTGGTTTTCTTGATGTCTAACTGAATGGATTACACATTTTATAATATTTATTCGACTTTTTTAGGCACTAGCAGCTAAAATTCACCAACCGCATCCCATCATTCCAATTTTATAGTTTTATTCCCATAGAGAGATTCATATGTAGGCATTTGGATGCTTGAGTGGAAACTATCATTATAAGATAATTTTTCCAGATGATGATATTGGTCCCGTCCTCCTTTGAGGTCCGTATAATATGATCCCAATATTTATTTTAGTGTATGAATAGTTCAATTTGATTGGCCATAATTTTGAGGATTGAAAGACATACTAAATATTTATTCAATTTTTGGAGAATTATGTATACTTTTCCCAAAAAAGGAGGTGAATTTAATGTCTCGATCAGATATAATTGACAGGTAAAATCTATATAGCCTTACCACTTATCTAAATAATATCCCTAAAGGTTGATCCAGTGAGATGTGATTTCTAATTTTACAAATAATGATGTCTTTATGAGATGATCCACAACAACCCATATCTGATTATTTCAACTGGATGTTTTCAGAAGTCTAATAAAAAATTCCACGGTGATGTTTTCTCACTTCCATGTCAGTACGGATAATAGTTACATCATGCCCTTCTTATTTCTTCTTTTATACATTACTTGGTGACATTATAGGAACACTGCCGTGTATTTGATGATATCATTATTCATATTCTCCCACCAATAGTGCTCTTGGATATCTCCATACATCTCTGTGATCGCAAGGTAAATATATATGTTCTACCTATGCTCTTCATTCAGAATATCCTTATTTATCTCTGGATTAGTTGTTACACAATGTCATGACTCAAATTTTTCTACTTCCTCCACATTAATTTCGAACTCTGAGGATTTACACTTTCTTATAGATCCCATATTTTTTGAATTTCAACATCAATTATATGAGCATCCTTTAACTTCTCCATAAAGGGTGGTTGAGAAATCATTTGTGAAATTATTGAAAATTTTCATTTCTTAATTATTCACTATTCTTCCATTTTAACATCTAAGAACACATGATCCTTCTCAATTCTCATCATTGATAATGATTCATGAACCTTTTTATATAGAGAATCTGCCTCTTTATTTTATTTTCTAGGATTGTAGTGGATTGATTAGTCATAATACTTAATGACATATAACCTTTATCCCTGGTTCATATTAATCCCCTTCCCTGTAAATATATATTTTTGGCACTTATGATCAGTATATATTTTGCACTTATCCCCATAGAGATAATACATCAATATTTTCTACATTAATATGAAAACCACTAACACTAGATCATGTGTTGGATATTTTTTATCATTTATTTTCAGCTGACTTGAGGCATATGCTATCACTTTATCATTTTTATCAGTACATATCTTATATCCTGTTTTTATCAATCGTTATATACCACACAAAGTACCAAAATTTTCAGTAATGTGATTTCTGATACATTGAAAAGCCTTTTCTTAAACTCCTTTAATAGGTAATCACATTCAATATTTGAGAAAAAATTTCCCCCCTTTTCAGTCATCTTGGATATTGGATTTAAATATCATAATAAGTTCTTCAAAAGTCTCTAGTAATACCCAACTTGGCCAAGGAATCTATGGATCTATGTTACAGATGTTGGTCTAGGCCACTCTTAAATTGACATTATATTAGAAGATTTCATAGATAATCCATGGTTGGTAATAGCATGGCACATGAATGATACTTCCTCTATCCATAAATATTATTTACTAATCATTGAATAATTCTTACCACATCCCATGTTCTTTAGCACTATATTCAAATGATTTTCTAGTACCTCCTTAATCATACTATATATCAGAATATCATCAATAAATACTACCCAAGTCATTCAAGTTAATATCTTAATACTGTATTTATTAATTCCATGAAAATTTATACAGCATTAGTGAGTTTGAATGGATTCACATTGAACACATTGTGTCTGCACCAAATTTTGAGGGATATAATAGGAATTTATTCATTCCATGACATTAATTAGTGATATCCTGACTCAAGGTCCACAATAAGGAAATATTGGGCCCTACATAGTTGACTAAACAAGTAATATATACATGTAATGAGATACCTTTTTATTATCATTATTTAATAGAGATAATGATAATCAGCAAAATAGTTCATTGGTTCATCCTTCTTTTTGTCCAAGATGGATGGTGCACCCCGTGGTGAATAACACAAGTGTATGAAACACTCATCCAAGTTATCTTTTAATTTATTATTCAATTCATAAAATTAAATGGTTTATATTATTTAAGTTGTCTATTATATATGCAATTATCGAAGAATAAATTAAATTTGGGAACTCAACCTATGGTTTAGGAGGAAGGCCAGATAATTTTTCTAGGAAATCATTAATATTTCCCTCGTAATGGACATGTATTCGATAACAATTCTCTACATTATCTCAAAAATTTTACGTATATATTATCTCTCATAATTAAAAAATATCCACACATGAGATGGTGGTTATAAAAAATATTCATCATCAACTTTAAAATTACATATAATGGGAGGATGAATCAGAATGTGAATACTGATATCCGTTTCCTGATAAATGATGTTGTCTTTGTATAATGATATCTAATCCTTTTCCAATATAAAATAAAACTCTACCAAAGTAAGTAAGACAATATTATCTACGAGTATTAGTCCATAAAAAATAACCATATGGGATTTATTTTCATTAGATGCAATAAATTCATCATTTTTTATTATCAGAAGTAACTCACACTCCAAATTTTTTGGTGGTGATAGTATATTTCTTCAAGACATTAAATATAATAAATAATTCATAAAACTATAATAAAATAGGAAATTTTAAATTCATGAATGAATAACCATTGTACCTATGAAAATATAATTTTTGAGATCTACCTCATATATATTGAAGGAATAATATTTCATTTTCTCCATTATCTCTGAGGGATGCTGATATGGATTACACATTAGGACTCAATGTTTACTGAGTTGGATATCTTAGTGCCTATTATCCCTATACTTGAAACATTGAATAATATATGTTTCTCTATTTTCATCCACCACATTTTATTGCTTCCACACATTTCGTCAACATTGATTAGCTGTATAGCCTTCTCTCCCACACTTGAATCATTTCCTCATCCCACTGGGGAAATTCCCATGATGCTTCTTCCCACATTTTTACATGTTAGTGGATTATTTTTATTTTCATATTTCTCATTATATCCTCGATCTAGAAACTCTATATTTCATTTATTATCTATAAAAATATGGGAACATTCTCCAAACATCTTCACCACATCAATATCACAATGATAAACTTCTTTATAACTCCCAAGGTCATTATTTTCTATAGCATTTAAAAGGTATTTTTTAACCAATAATGTATCAATCCACTTTTCTTTCATTTTTCACAACAAGCCTGATGTGTACCTTTAAATCCTTGTTATATTTTCCACATAATCCATGATATATTAAACTTATTTTTTCTTCAACTCTATAAATTATCTCTCCATATGTGTATGAAGTTTTCGATAGAAATATGAGTAAAGAGTTATTATATTTATGTCTTCCCCTTCCATATATTCAATTTCATACCTTGGATTATTTCACTTAATAAAATACCACCATAGATTCACATCTCCATCCAAACTATAAATGTCTAGAGATGCCTTCCCCATCTTCGAACTATAAAGCATATATACGATCATCTCCATTGAGTTGATCCATTGATTCGAGACTAGTTTATTATAAGATACACTAAATATCAGAGGTCATTTCTACATGAAATACATGATATCTAGATTACCCTCATCATTGAAGGAAATTGTTCGGCATTATTCAGGCAGTTGTTCCTGGCCTAAGATAGTAGGGTAAGCATCTCCATTAAATTTTGAACTCAACCTCCTATATCATTGTGGGATTCCTTCTTGTAATTTATACATTAACCCACACATGAATTTCTTTATAGGTTTCTACTGGTTCCCACCATTTTCTAAAATTTGAAATGATTGAATAATGAATAAGTCAATAGGTTATGAGTGTATAATTTTTCCTGTTATGAAATTAACTCTATATACATACCCTGTTAGAACCTTATTTTTCAAAACAAATAATAAGAAATTATATATACTTATCCTCATATAAAGTATATTCACTAATTATCCTTAACCCTTATTCCAATGTTAACTAAATCATGCTCTGATTTCAACTATTGGGACCCTACATTTTTAACATTATTATTACAAGATTTTAATTATAAACAATATAACATTTTTAAAAAACTAGGATCCAATGGTTTAGTATAAATGAAAAATAAGTTGAAAAAATATAATTTACATAATATTACAGAACCATTATTTAATTCCTTTTTCTATAACTTATTAGTGTGCCTTTTTTCACTACAGTAATAGTAATCATTCGAGGTTATACATTAAAGAAATGGGTGAAATAAAATCCAACTAAGAGTATAGATAAGAACATGAATCAATATAACATGGCTTAGTATAATAATCATCATTTTAATTAATAATGGAACAATCATCATAATCCCCAGAGGAAGAATTTAATAAAATCCATGAATCTGGTAATGCATAAAAATGAAACATCATTTCCTATTGGTCAACTAAAACACATAATTGTGAAAATAGCAAGAATCAAGTTCACATATAAAATATGTTAATAATCATAAAATAATATTTGAGATCAAATATAGCTTAATGTTCATGAATATTTTATATTATCTAATGAGATAAATCACATTACCCAATTCATTGGAGTGCTAGGTAATTTCGAGAACACCCATGACATTTTAATATTTACATAATCATGCATCCCAAATAAATCATTTACCATTGTTAGAAATAAAATAACCCATGGAAAGGAAATGGGTTTCATGGGAATATCATAAAAAATAAATTCAGGAATAAAAGATTTCACTACTATATGAAAAAGAGAATAACATACATTGTATAATAATCATCAATCTTAAGTGGAGAATAAACAATCTCTAGAGAATTAAAACATGTGTTTTTAGAAAAAAGGTTTTTTTTTTGTAAAAATATTTTCATTTTCCATTAAATCATATTGGAAGTATGTACATCCTAGAAATGAAAATGGAAGGAAAAGAAAATTAATTTTTTCTAATATTGAATGTATATCCATACATTAATTTGGAACGAAAGAGGAATAATCCAAATAATAGAAATTGGGTTCGAGAATCCCTTTACGGTAAGTGTGAATTCATTACTCATTTTAATGTGAAAGAAAATAAAATTATATTCATTAATTAATATATCCAAAACCACTTATACATTTATTTTATTCATTATAATTTTATTAAATTCGTTTATGGACATTTTGATGAGTTATAATGTTCAATATCAACATTTGTTGTGTTCTTTTTTTAAGTTTTCATGAATGGTTCACTTGAATACATGTATAAAAGATCATGTAAAATGGGTATAATTATCTAAAACATGTATTATTTTTTATTAATGAAAAAAATTAAGTTAAATTGGACTTATACATTAGTCCTTTTTCAGATATGAGGTTGTTTTGTTGTATAAAATGTTAATGATAAAAAATTAGATAAATTTGGTGGGTTTTTATCATAACAGTCTCATTTTGATTATTATTTAATATTATGTATATAATTTAGATAAATAATATAAAAGGGGTTATAAAGTAAATTTTACAATACTTTTAGACTATAATAATGGTTTTAGGACTGTCCATGAAGGTGGTAATGGAAAATGAAAACTTATCGTTCTTAATAGAAATAAAACAACACCACACGTACGGTGTTCCCATTATTTGAATAAAAGGGAAAATAGGAGAGGATGGATGATATATTATAACACTAAATTAATAAAATATTTGTACATATAATATAATATATTTATTAATCCACTTGGATAACGCTATATTCGGAGATAAAAAATAAAATAAAAAAATGAAAATTTAAAAATTAAATTGGATTATACCTCTTCAATTCTTCCCCTTGTGATCCTCCTTTGGAATATTTGTTTTGGTATTTTGTTGAGACCAAAGGAATATTGACATTGGGTAATGTATTAGAAAGTGTATTGGGTATAAATTGGACATGCTTCATGTTTATGGTGATGTGAGCATAAGGGGTTGTGAGTGTGATATTTATATTGGGGGAGAGTGGTGTATTTTATTATTTTATTCGTTAGTTTATTGTTATGGATCAAAACTATGAATAGTTTGGGACATATAACTAAACATATTAAAATAATGATGTATAGTTTGAGATTATAGTGATTACATCATTAATGACACATGAAATACAATATCTAACTTATAATGTATATCGACAGTAAATTAGCATATTTTACTATTCACAAATAATTCCACTATTTTAGAAGATTACCAAAACAATAATGGTAACCATATTTTGATTTGTAGAATTAAAAAATGAATTATATTTTATGAAAATAATTTTCTAAATATACTGAATTTAATATTTTATTTAAATCAACATTTATTATAAAAATACTGAATTTAGTACTCATTACGAAATTACATAAGGTCTCATAAAATTATCTTATAATCAAAAGACAAAAATATAATATTTTAGGAAAATATTTTATGAAATTAAATTTTATTTTAGATAATTATATATATATTAAATTTGTAATTAAATATTTATTACATACAAAAATACCAACACTAAATTTATCATTTCTAAAATGTTTTCAATTATACAATTAAATAAATATATCATTTTTTCATTCATTAGATACCCAAATTTTATTATAAATTCATTGGTGAGGTTTCTATTCTATTGGATGGATTAATTTTCTAAATGGTATTATTACAATTCAAAATGTAATGTTACTATTCTATTATAATGGGTTTGTTAATTTCATGAAATAGCTCGTATTCAACACATTCATCATTTAAAAAGCTTAAATTGTGTCCTATATGAGATTTTATGTGATTTATACAATATAGAATTGTTATATTAATTGATTTTAAATTGATAATAATTTGGGTCATTACCGGATAAATATAAAAAATGTTCTTATATAAGAATGTAATGGATAAATTTTTTTTTAATGCAATGAAATGGGCATACATAGAACATATTGACTCATGAAAAGTGGTTTGTAAACAGAATTTATATTAATTAGGTAATAATTCAACTTCATAAACCATGTTATACAAATATTATGTTTGAAATGAGGATTTATTATGTTATGTTTTATTTATAGTTTTTTTACTATTGTTACATGTAATTACATCATAGATTAAATTCCAACATCAATTATATGGTCTTTGAAATGATTTTTCTTCTCAGTATTTTTTATTTGAGACTAGTCTTGTATTATTCACATACATCAATTTATATGGTGTATCTGATTCCTATAAAGGAATTATATCATGAATAACTCCAAGATAATGATATATAAATTTCGTTTGAATTTCTCCCGTTCATGATATATGGATTCAAATGTTATAAAATTTAAAAATAGTTTCTTGGTCTCAATTTCAATTCTCCGAGTCATCATTCATGTTATGAAAAATGATTTATTTTACATTGTTAAATAAAAACATCAGGATACTACCAACTATATTCATTGATTTAAATTATGGGTTTTATAAAACAAATGTTTGTTCTATAACAACCTCACATGATATCTATGTATAAGATGTTCAAATTTAATGAAATTATCCTTTACCCTAATGTTTCATATATTAAATTACATTTTTAGTGGTTGGACTTAATGATAAAGTGTTTTTAGAAGTGTTTTCATGTTTTTCAAACCTATACTATACATGGTGGCTAATGAATGCCACTTTTTTATGGTGATCTTGGCAGTAGTTCTTCAAGGATTCTGAACCCATTGGCCTACTTATGGTAAACCACATGATTACCAATGAGTCTCATAGAGTTACTAGTCTTCATAATATTGGGGCAACAAATGAACCTCATCCCATCTAATTAAAAAAATACACAATTTTTATACCAAAATATTACCCCTTATCATATTCCAAATATTAAACCATCCACGTTTGTCTTAGAGATCTATTATACTTCAACCTTGGTTCTCTATCATTTGACATACATGAGAAATCCATGAATAATGATGTTTTTTATATCCTATGTATTCATCCTTTTTTTTATCATGGATATATGATGGATCTATGTTTAATATATTTATCTAATGAATAATTAATTGATTCTTCATTGATCGATGGATGTTCAATTGTGTTGAAAATGTTCTTCATCATATTGAGCTTTACTAACTATAATATATGTTTAATGGGTATGTGTTATGAAATCATCATTTTTTAGAACATCCTAGAAATGGATTGAAAATGTAAATTAAATCCACAGATTAAAACATGGTATATTTTTGTATGATTATATGTTTCAATGATAATATCCATTGACTAGAGATAGAACTCCCATGAATTGTATGTTTCTATGAAATTAATTGTAGAACTATCCCCATAAGTTCTTATTCAAATTTAATGTCATGTTTAATTTAATTTTCAATGAATGATTTAGTATGGATAAATATTTATTTTCTTGACCCAAGGCCCTATTTTATAATTGAAAATAAATTCAAAATCCATTATTTGATTAGTAACAGAATTCAAGAATTATCATTCCTTCATTTGACATAGCTCTTACATGATTGTATTGTTAGAATCTATAGTGAATGTTATTACAAAATAACCTTTATAATTTTTAATTATATTAAAACACTATCATAAAAATATTTTTTGATGAATTATAAATGAATAGACATCAATGAAATGTGATCTCATACATTGTCGGTGTGAACCATCTTTAATCTTTCATCATTGAATGAATACTGGAGTTCTTCATCAGAAATAGTGATATAGGGTGTTCTTTATAATTATATCCCATGTATTCAATTGATGATATTCTTCCTCTTGTGAAGGTATGACATGATGTTCTTGATTGATAGTGATATTTTGTGGGTGTTCAAATTGTTGTGACACCCATCTATGAAGATTTTTTTCATTGGTGTTATTATATCAGTTTATATCATTCATGATGATGATTAAATGTAGGTATACGGTGATACAATATCTCTCATGATGGAATGAAATTATATTCTTATTATGATATTCTTTATTACAATATATTCAGGTGTTTTTGTTTATATATCATGACATGTCGTCATTGTTTTATAACTAACCTTTAGAGGGGGAGTTCACATGACATGCGACGTGATAAAAATTCACCCATACATGGGGTTGAAAAATGAAAACCTTATGTCCAAGATAATGGTCAATTATTTAGTGATACTGGGAAATGTGCCAAAACGTAATTTCATGTACATTTCAAGTAATATGCCCATGTGATGTCGTGAGTATGGTGAGTTAAAAGAATAATGAATTGTGTATTATTATTGATTATTTTATATCATGTTGATAATCCTTCTAGATGTGGTGATGAAGTAGGTACGGCTGCGGCTCATGGTGGCTTTGTTAGAACATTGGTGCTCAGTATTTGATTTTTTATGTTTCTTGTACTTTTATTTTTATTTGGGAATAAAATATTTATACATGTGAAAAATTGGATAAGGATGAATTATTGGTTCTTTATATGGTTATATTACTCATGCTGATTATGGGAATTTCGTTTTACATGTTGAATTATTTTATATGGTTCCTTGAAATTCAAAGGGGGTCATGGTTTTTGGTTGAGGAAAATAGCATGATAATGGAAGAGGTACTAATATGTACTCTGAGAATACCAATGTTTTTTTCATATACTTATATTAGCATTATGGTGTTTATTTCACGTTTGAGTTCGGTTTAATATTTGTGATAGATTTTTTTTTCTTTTGATATTATTTTTTACCTCAATATTGATTATGCCAAGAAATTATGTTCCGTTTAATTATTATAAATTATGGAAGTAAAAGATATTGAGGGTGTAGTCTCCCCAATTATATTGTTTAGAACCTATTTTCTAGTCAACTTCCTATTGCATTTGGGGAGTCTCACATGAGGTCACGTGACACTAGAAAATGATCATGGTGGTTTGGTTTTGGACATTATAAAATGATATCAAACCATAGTTTCTTATAATTTGATAAACGTAGGACATAATATAAAGGATAGATATTGTGTGGGACTCATGTAGGTGTTTTTCCCTATTCAAGGCCAAACGTTGTGAAACAAACCTCGGAGAAACTATTGACAAGACTATAATTAGTATTTAATGGTGACTTTAGTGCGTTCATTAATCATTATAATGAACATAGCAGCAGATGCAATATTTATAAAAATTATTGAGTTTTATATGAGTTTTAAATTAAATTCATTGATTTTTTCTATATATTATGGATAAATTTTTAATCAATTATGGGATATATCTATTTTTCATTATCATTGTGATATATCAATATTGAAAAAGTGTAGTAGAACTAGAACAATCAATTGTGTTTATATGTATAAGACTATGAATAGCGTGTAGGGATTGATAACTAGATTATTTATAGGAGGGATAAACATTGGGATATAGGTAAACCCTTTAGAAATTCATTATGGGATCCCTCATACTAATCAGGATATGTCATAAATATTATGAATTCTTCCCATCATGATGTATAATTTAATTCATCATAATAAATAACGGGACATCTAGTAGACATGGGATGTTGTTCTCCAATATTAGAGGATTCCCTTATTCTATAATAATTGTTTTCGAAGGGTTCTATAGATAATTCTACCACAAATAATATGGTAATATAGTTAGTAGGTCCACTCTAGCTGAGACACCTGCCACTTTTTCCTTCCTTGGGTAGTGGGGTAATGATCTCCATTGTCAACTATTCCAAAGACTTTCTACTCTATCATTGAAAAAAAGGAATTGTATATACGTTTTTGATTTATTTTATTAAGTTCTATTCCTTATTTATATGATATTGAAGCATTTTTATAGTAATTTATTAAGAGAACTGAAAACCAAGACACGAAAGGGAAAGCTAAAAAAAAGGACCAAAAGTGGTCTATAAACATAATAAAACATATACCCAATGGATATTGATCATTCAGAGCATGTATGAAGTCAATAATAACATATCATAATGAATTTACATGTCATGAAATGAGTACATGATGTGAATATTTAATACACGACAATTAAAATATGAATTCCACTTCTAGATTAATGTTTAATATGTGAGAAGAAGCATGTCATGAGTCCCCATTACACATCTTGAAACGAGACGCATATTTGAATCCCTCTAATTAGAGCCGTGAAAGGTGCTAGATCCGAAAATACATGGAGGAAATCAAGGATTGTGATTACACAACATCTGAAAGTAACATATTTTTTAAATTATAATCTTGTTAATTATAGTAGGTGGGTAGTTATGAAAATAATTTTAGCACAAAAACTCTTCCCTCATTCTCTATTATTTGACATCCTTTGTTTACCTTCCAACTCAGCATTAAAAAATTTTTTGTACCATTTTAATTAAATCCAAGGGAAATTAATCTATTTTCATGAATTCATTACATATTTCATCTCTATTTACCATTTATATGTTCATTTACAATTAATATTTCAAATCGAAAATCAATACACAACAAGTTTTTTCATGTTTTTTCATTAATGTAAGTATTTGATTGATTAATCAATTTTTTGATAGGTAACTTCATGATTCTTATCCCTCAATTACATAGATATCCTATTTCATCTTTTTTATTAATATTCCTAACAAGTTTGGGACTTTTTCTCTGATTTTGATAATTATCATCATGAGATGATAAACCATTTAGGGTAAGGGTCGACATTAAGGGTTTTTTTGAACATAATGATTATCTAATACGAAACATTGTAACTGTATGGATAGTAATTAAGTTATGAAATAATTTATTATTCAATTATTTTATGTATCCCTAAACATGGAATGTTTATATGAATGAACCTGACCTAATTTGTGGAGAAGATGATATGAACATTTTCCTGTGAACCATTTTTCTATAGATGATAGGTTTAATGAATCTATTTTGTTAGATATATCATGAACTTGAAATACAATAATCTCATATAGATATAGAATGTTCATCCATAATCTAATATATATTTATTAATCAATTTGTAGCATGTTCCCTTATACTATCCAAAATTTGGAATGAGATTATCCATTTTACTAAACCCAAAAATTAATTCTAACACCCATCTTCACCATAAATATAAAAAACATAGTAGTAATTATTTTATCCCAGTCTCAAATAAATGTTTTCTAGCTCCCTCAAAAATGGTACAAAATCATTTTTACTGTATCTTCCAGTCTTTCCCCATGTGTTTGACCACAATATACCACTATATTACACTATCATATCAAGTTTAGTCTTGGAATAAATAAATTATCTTATGATTGTTGCTTTTGTGAATTCAAAAATTCATGTTGAAATGTCAAATATTGGAACCATTGACGGGAACTAGTGATGTTATTAAGAATAATAACATTTGGAATGAACTTGGGATTTCCTCACATATACACCTTTTATCCTCACTTTATTACTTATTTCTTCAATACTCCACGATGTCGTTGTTCATACCATCCTAGTGCATGTGTCAAGGAACCCTAATTATGTTATGGGGAATAGATGCAAAATTACTACCCACTTTCCTTCTTGAGATCAAAACATATTTTTTCACATAATCGTTTCAATGTGGAGGACCACTACAATCCCATAATCCCCAACCTACCGAACATAAAATATGATCCACTTGTACTACATGAAGATCAACCATTGTAACTGGAGTGCACCATCATGGAATATAGATTGAGGTCTATAAACTGTATTTCTCCCAAAATTTTGTTCCCTTATATCTAGGCGCATACATTTAATACCAAACCTGGAATCCTCAGCATGATCCAAAAAATTGTTCAGTTCAGTGGACATCCTAGTGAATATCCTCATGAAAATATCTCTAACTTCTTGGAAGTTTTTAATACCTTTCAGAATTAGGTATTATCCTCAGATGAAATTATATTTCGAGACTTCGCATTCAATTTATATAATAAACACAAGTATTCTATAAAAGTCTATTATATTTAGATAATTAAGACATGGTACAAATTATCCATGAAGTTTAAACATAATTACATCCCACCAACAGAAACCTACAAACTCAATAATTAAAAACATTACATTTACCAAATATATTGAGAATCATGCTGAGAGGAAAGGGATCACTTCAAAAACTTACTAGGAAGTGATAAAATCATGTACTTGGTGTGTGGATTTAACTACAAACCTTATTCCAATGCGTCCGAAAAGCTGCTAACGTAATTGTAGATGATGCCGCATATGGTGACAATATTATAAAGACACCATAAGTTGGCTGATAACTTCTAGATAAAGAAACAAAAAAATAATATTTTGTGGAAAATGGATCATGTAATTCCTCTTTAATGAATCCATCAAATTGAATAAAACCCTTATCTAGCTACCCAAGTTGAGCCACCTAAAAAATCCATAATTCATTCATCTTTCTACTGAAACACCACCCCTTATTATTCATATAATAGAGATTCAATAATTTGGGATTTTGGGAGACACACACCTATACCAATAATACATTGAATTATTAGTTTAAAAAAAGATTAAAATTTAATTGGGTTAATTATAATAAATAAGACAAACAATTTCATCAACCACGACATTACTACTAACATAGGCTAGATAAAAATCCGACACAAAATAATATAAGGTAAAATATGTAAATAAATGGTCATGAACAACTGAGTAACTAATGAAATCCTAGATACCCTCCCATGATAATCGTTCCTTGACCACATCAATATGTACCCCAAAAAATATTCCCCATATAAGCTAGAAACAATTTCAACTAAATCAGAAATGTCTACTCTAATCACCAATTCTCCTTCAATGAAAATATGATATTTTTATCATAGTAATCATTCTAAATGAATACTAGAGGATGACCCCCCAATATTTATAATTGTAAAATTAAATCGAAACCCTCTAGATCCATAAATACTAAATGGGTCAAATCTCAATGATGTTGTCAAATATATCAAGATGTATACTACCTAGTAATATGAGGCATGCTTTAAGGAGGAAGCTGTGGTTGTGGTAATAAAGAGATGATAAGTGGTGGATTTTTATCCACCCTATATATAGGAAGAAAATAAGCCTAATGATCCTATGAAATAAACAATAGTCATTAAAGAGGATGAACATGAAATTGAAAATAGAACTGATCATGACATAATATGGAATTATCACCTCTTAGAAAACTAAAACACATGTGAAACCTAAAGAAGATATCTACATAGCATCAGAATCCTACAAATCACATCTATTCAAACCAGAAACAAGGATGCATGGAAAAATTGAAAGGAAGATTAAAAAAATAGAAATGTTCAATAAATTTCAAATGAATATTCCATTTATTTGTAATATTTCCCAAATTCTGGCCTTTATGAAATTATTTAAGGATATATTATCATACAAGAGGAAGATGGAAGACCTAAAATTAAATTCTCCAAAATGATGAATGTTATTCATTTTTATAAAAAGCATCCAACAGATATGGTAGATCACGATAGTTTTTCAATTTTATTCTCTATTGGAGAATACAACATAAAAAAAGCTATGTGGGGTTTAGGATTGCATATTATCCTCATTCTAATGAGTGTATTCCATAAGATGGGACTCAATGAATTAAATCTTACCAGAGAGTAATTTCAATTAGTTTTCTGCTCAGTAAAGTATCTTAATGGAATTATTTAGAATGTAATTGTAAAAAAACAATGTTGTTTTCATAATAGAAATCCACATTTTTTCATGGAATAAGATTGAGACGTTCCAATTATCCTAGGCTGACCATTATTAGACACTAGGAATGAACTGATTTATTTGAATAATGGCAGAATTATTTTCTATATGGGTGATGAAAAAGTTTTATTCAACCGAGTTATATATGTGAAACAAACAAATGATACTTTTGATTGTCAAGCAATATTTATTAGTGAAGAGAGGAATGACATCATGGTCATTTTAGACGATAGTGAGTAGTTTTCTATTTCTATAAAAATGTATTACAACATTAAGAAGTGATATACCTAGAACCTCTTAAGAAAGACATTATCTCACCATTTATACAATCGGTTAACCAACCATGTAAACAGGAGTAGAAAACACTCCATAGAACACTCAAGTGCTAATTTAAAGAGACTATTGTTGCACTACCAGTCATCATTAGCTCAGAACTAATATAGACACAAGAAAACCTGTTGATTGATGTCTTGAAAGGACTTAAGAAATAAATTAAATGGGGAGTGGATGATATTAATAGGAGCATCCCAAAAAAACAACTCATAGTATATTACTGAATTAAGTAGTCAAACCCAAAAGACTTCCTTAGAGTTTATTCACCCCACGGATGATGGAGGGAGTCAAAAAAGAATTATTAAAGCCCATTGAAGCTAGAATAATTGTTTGAATTACTAACAATGTGTGGTTGAGTTCACTATAGGTTTTCCCAAAGAAAGGGGGCCTCATACTCATGAAAATGATGTTGATGAGATGATCATTATGCACTTTATCACTTGATGGTGAGTATGGTTGGATTAAGAGAATGTAAATATGGTGGATCAGAATGATTGTTTTCGTTGACATTCAGGGATCAAATTCTAGAGTTACTAGAAAGTCATGAATTCAATTGTTCCCAAGATCTATAATCAAGATACCATCAAATTTCAGTCATCCTAGGTGATTACTATGAAACAAAATTCACTTGTCTATTTAATACTTACACCTATAGAAACATTTCATTAAATATTTTTAATGGACCAGGTACATTCTAATGGTGCATGAGACATATAATCCATGATATGAAGGAAGAATTATCAAATAAAACATGATCTTTTGACTATTTATGGAAGATCTTTTGAGGTATTCATAAGAACCCTAGATTTGGTCCTGAAATGTTGTATGTAAATGTGAATAATATTAGATGTAGATAAATAGAATTTTATGGTCCTAGGATTATTATTCAATGGACAATAAATTTCAAAAAATGAAATATAAGTTGATCTGAAAAAGATGAATGTGATCAATGAAATACCAATACCATAAATTGTTAAAGTAAAAATGAAATTTCCAGGCCATCGAGGATTCTACAACTGCTTCGTAATAAATTTTGAGATATTATCCAACCCTCTGACATACTTGTAAACAACGAATAATCCTTTCCATTTCACTAAATACTATTAGAATGATTCGAATATTTTAATGAACTATTTAGTGCCCACTGCCATTATCATTTCACCATACTGTGAAAAAGAATTTGAGTTAATGTTTGACACAAGATACTTATCAATAGGTTTTATATTAGGAAAGTAGTTCGACCACATATTTTTCTCAATTAACTATTCATGTAATATCTTGAATGACAATATGGTAACCTACACAAATACCAGGAAGTAATTTTTAATAGTTGTCTATGATTTTGAAAATATTCTCTCATACCATGTATCATCATATTGATTACTTAAAATAACAATGCTGCCCTCAAATATGTTTTGAGTAAAATGGATTCGAAACCAATCTTAAGACCATGGATCCTACTATAGAATGAATTTGATATCATCATAAAGGAAACTATGTGGACTGTGAACATCATTTCTGACAATCTATCTTGACTCCCACTACCCATCATTAAGGGCGATGATAGAATAGAAATTGATTTTTTCTTCCCCAATGAAACTCTTTTCTAGATGAACATGATTGAAAGAGAAATTTTTTAGGAAATTTTAATTTGAATCTATTTTGGATATCTCTAATCAGGCCTCGATTTCCCACAACAGAGGAGATTGGTGGTCAATGCCACATAATAGTGTTGGGATGACCTGTTTTAAAACATTATGGTGATCGATTAATGTGGTGGCCCATCATAGTGGAAGAGATACAAGATGTAATTACAATGTGACATGAATCCACTAATGAAGGGAATAATTGACCAAAATTCATTGTATACCAATTCCCAAAATGTTGACTATTTTGATCCACACTCCACCTCAAAACAAGAAACCATTCCTAGTTCTGTGGTCAGTTATATCTAATTAGAACAAACTTGAACATAAATGAAATGCCCAAAAACCTGGTCATGGACAATTAAAATTTTTCAATATGTTGAATATATTTTTTGATTTCATTACATAATTCACCTTGAATTTTATATATCTCTATTGGAATTGAATGATTCTCGAAATGGGTAGAAGGTGAAGCTACCAACCAGAACACATGAAAAGTAGTCATGAATTTTTAATGAAACTTAACTTTTCTAGATTCATATTTCCTTGATTTATTATTAGTGATTGGGGAACATATATTAATAATAATTTTGTAAATGAATATTGGGGAATTAATGATTCTTAATAAATACATGAAATCCCTTCCAATAGAAAACTAGCGGGAAAGTTGAACTATTGAATAGAGAAAAAAAATCATATCGATGATTATGAACAAAAATAAAACATACTGGAGCCCAAAATTATAAGATTAATTGTGGTTGTACAAAACACCATGAATAACACCCATCTACACCACTTCGTTTTTGTTAGTGTATGGAAAGAAATTCCAATTATTTGTGAAACTATAACATTCCTCATTTTGTGTGATTATGAAATTGAATTGGGATTATTAAAATGTTAGGGAAGCAATGTTTCTGCATTTTCTGAACTATATGAAATAATAATTGATTCCCCTTAGAATGATAATATTTATCAAGATAAAACCAAGAAGTTTCTTGACTAGTGAATCACCGAACAAATCATTACACTAGGAAATAAGATCTTGTTTTTAATTCCTACTTCAAGATATTCCCAAGAAAGATACAATACAAATGGTCAGGACTGTCCATGGTCATATAATTATTATATTATAGGAAATTAATGATTCTAAAAATAAGTATAACAATTATTTAAAATTAGTGGTAAATGATTTATATTGTATTAGGAATCATTCGATGAGGGGTTTGTCATCACATTGGGATTCAACTAAGAAATAATTATTCTACCTCTCAGAATTAAAATATGCAAGTATTTGGAGGAAACCCCAAATAGGTCATATATGATAGATTATGATAGAGTGGAGTTAGTAAACCATACAGAATTCTAAGAAAAATAACAATCCATGGATACATAATGTGTAAGAATCCAAAATTAAAAGTTGTGTTTTTATATGGCACATTGTTCACATCCTAAATAATCACTATTCCATGCATTACGTGTCATGTAAAACAACACAGAGTGAGTTTTACTGATTGATAAATGTTGGGAAACCAGGGTTCATGTCTAACCCCCCTGCCAGCGTCATTTTTTATTCCCCCTCTCCCATCATTCTCTATCAAGCAAGAACAACCCCCATCAACAGGAACTTCTCCATTGGCTCACAAATGTAACACCATCCTCCTTCCCTTTGATGCACGATTACCTCATCTATATTACATTCAATATGCTTCTACAAATATGAAATTTCATGAATTATGATCATATAAACTCCACCTACAGATCACACACCTCAACATAATGAATAACCTCTAACTAAATGTCAATGGGATTCAACAAATCATTTCCCTTCTAATTAATCTTCCTCCAAAAATATTTCAACCACCTCAATCTCTTCATCCAATGTGGAGCCACACTCATTGTCTTGTGGGTTACGAGGAATTGGTCATACCCATCTCCACCCCATCCATCAATTGTCCAACCCCAAGAACTAGGCCACACTGGTTCCTCTGTAGGTTAATCCCATAAATTTCCATAGGGAGTTGGATCTAGTCTTCATCACATAGCTTCACATCATCCATGAAGCCCTCCACCTCCTAGACAAATTGAATCTCTACCCCATCATCTATGTTCATGAATGTACTTCAATGATGTGTTCTTAGTGTTTTGGCCCAATTTCTAGCTAGTTGTTGATAGTGTCTACTTCCATCTATGAGAAATACCCCATGAGATCACATTCAGAATGTTCAGCATCAGGATCTATATTTATTATTATTACATCACCAACTCCTTCGTGATTACAAATCATTAGTTAGAAATGAAAATATAATATGTATCATGTCTCTAGTAGAGGAATTCATGGGACCATCAGAGTTTCTGTGATCTTTGTATTAGGAAATACACCCATCTTAGTGGTGCCACCCATTGGATTTTTTATCGAGAACTGACTCATTCACAATTACCTCATCTAGAGGATCATGGGAGTGTAAGCCAGTTAGATTTTATCCTCCGCACTATAATAATGAGAGGACCTTCTTTCAACATGTCATCTCGGTTCATCTTTTATTTCCTTGTGCATTAATATAGACTTGAGGCATTATAATGGGTCGATCCTTCATCACTCATTTTTTCAGACATCTCCCCATCTTCGATGCCTCAATTCTTGTTACATCCATAGACCTATGGATTCGAACTAATTATTCCAATTTCAAAAAATGAAGTTTATGAGGAAGGATGAAAACATCATTGATGGTTTCTAGGAGTCATCAGGGGGGTGATGAGGTGCTCAGAGACAATACTGCTAATTGATCCTCAGCTCTTTCAACATATTACACATCCCCTTCTCTGACCACCACCAATATAGGACAACCCTCTATTAACCCCACTCTCACAACCATTCCCACCTCCATTCTTTCTCCTTACACCACCAATATCCATTTTCCACCCACCATTATCATACCCATTCCATCATCCACACCACCCCACCACGCCAACCTCTGTCTCTCAAAGAAGTACATTTTAGTGAAACTCTCTCAGATCAATCACCACATGGGAATCTCATTCATTGCACCATAAATATTTATTAACCATACCACCCCAACAGTCTCTACAAACCCTAACCTCCTGTAAAATAACTCCCTCCACACACCCCCATGCAATCCCCATATCCATCCCTGATCAACCTTCCCTAAATAATGATAGACGATACGTTCCAAATAGAGCACTTGCAAGAAGATGGTAGATGGGGAAAGGGACCGGCTCTTATTCTATCCACCTACATACAATTTTTTGACCTAGATTCTATACGCATAACCACTTTCCGAATCCATACCTCACCTCCACCATCCTCTGAGATAGCTTCTAGTAACACACCACCCACTACAGATGTTAATCTACCGAACCCTTCTTATATATATATGATATCCACAGGATGGTCTACCTGTAAGAAACATCTATTTGAAAGAGGACTCAAGATGAGGAGAACGATGATATTCATTATTTATATTTTATCCTACTCTCCAAGTCATTATATTTTAATCTATTAGAATGATAATTGTTTTTATATCCATTATTCCGTATCACATTGATGTCTAATATATATATATATATACCTTGGATAAATATTTTTGTCTCTTTTGGTTGGATTATTTTACTTTCAATACTTTATTTTATTATCCATGACTAGATCTTCTAGCTCTTCTATGGTAATCGATGTAACTATTACACTATAATCTGGCCTCGTACATTGGGTGAATCATCATATGGGTAAGGTTGAATAACAGCTGGAAAAAATTTCATCGGATTTCCATACATAACAGATGTCCCAACCATAATGAGAACGAATTATTTTCTTACATCACAAGTTTCATTATAAATGTAATCATGAGGTGGTTAAACCCACCATCAATACACATGAGATTGATGATATAGACACCCATATTATCAGTGACAGATATTATTTGAGAAAACTAATGACATGTGATTGTCGATCTTGTAAATATTTCTGGATGAAAATGTCATCATTCAAAATTTGAGGGAGGCATACATTTTTTATTTTATATTCATTATTTTTATTAGTGTACTCAATATTTTATTCATTTATAAACAATTATTAATTTGATTCACATTAACTGCACATCTTCATATCTCCGATCTTTTTTTCATTAATATTCTATATGTGCACCATGTAACACCATGAGTTGTAATACAATTTTTTTTCACAAATATATTAAAATCTCAGTTATGTATTTCAAGGAACTAAGTCAATAATTCCTTTCACATAGCACCAAATTGGCATAAATTAGGTGAAATATTTACATGGCATATGTTACATAGAACTCCTATTATCATATGTTAAATGCAACACCGATGTTTATACAAAACATAATTTTATTGTCATAATTATTTAAATCAGATTATTATAATCTAGTTGTGAAAATGTGTAATATGAATAGTAATAAATACATTCCAATTTTTTTTTAAATTTTTATAGAAATATAATATACTGATAACGAAAAATGAATTTTTTTTAAAGACATTATACGCTTATGAATAATATTTTCTCAAATAAACTACTTTTCATGTCATTTTATGGAAAATAATAAATTTATTTGTTCTAACATTAAGAATTATAATTGTACAAAAAAACACAATTTTTGAATTAATAATTTTTAAATTTTCATAAGTTTATTTATTTGGGATTTTTCTGGGAAACATCATTTTTTGATGAATCGTGAGGAATACATATTTTTAATTCAAAAATAATTTTTCATCTAATTTATTTATACAGTTAAATTATATTTTCAATTGGTTTCAAATTTTTAATAGATTATTTTTTTCTCAATTAATATAATTAAGTTCATTGAGATCAATTTTACTTTGATATTTTATATAAAAATGTATCAATCTTTTAAATATTTTTAAATTAAAACCCTCCATTGTCGACCCGAATACGAGATTAATTTTACATTTATTTTCTCTAATTCTATAAGTAGAATTTGGTATAATGGATTCCACATTTATAATTATATTGATTTATAATGTCTAATATGCTCAAATTTGTTTTCTTCTAAAATTATTGGTGAATCTATATAAAATTAATTATAACAATTAAGATAAAATTTTGCTTAACTAAATACTAAACCATATATTTCATACACAAAACGACATATAAACATGTTCAAGAGAAATTTAATGGCCATATATCTTAAATATCATACTTTTTCATGACATAGGTGCATTATGAGATCCATATATCATTGAAAAAACTTTATGGAATTCCTTTTCCAAATATTTAGAGGAGTTCCACTCATTCACTTTAATAAGACCAAATTTCCCCACTTCCATAATGCTCTAAAACCACATATTTTTGGCCATGATCTAGTCCCATATCTTAATAAAAATCCTATATTTTTCATGGAATCTTTCTTTAGGAATAAAGTCTTCCAATGAAAACTCGTGTCACAAACTAAAATGAGTGACCCGATTAATAGGTAACACATTCAATTAAGATTATTTCTATTTTTTCCACACCCTCCACTATCATTTTTCAATGACTATATAAAAACACTGTAATCACTAATATATTATGATTTTTTATGATTATGGTTCTACCTAAACGTACACACACCTCCATCTAATGGGTAATGAACATGTTGTTTATACGTGTGACGAACTACCGTCTAACAAAACAATGATTGTTCATTTTTCCTTTACCGCATATCCTAGTGGGAATTATGATGGAAAATATATTTTTATATTTTAAATATTATATTTATTAAGTCATTAATATTTTTAATACTCTTACAAAAAATATTATTATACATTCAAATTGGTGTAAATATGATAATTTCTTTTGAGGAAGTGTGGACTATCTCCCCTTCAAAGAGATGTGATTCGTTCTCACACTACATGGACTATTTTAAGGAAGTTATTAGTTAATTTATATGATATATATATGAAATAAAAAATATTCTAGAATTATAATATATATACATATATTTAATTTTCATTTATTATTATAATATAATAATAAAAATATAAACATCGTTTATCTGTACATACGGCTTACCATCTCCAGGAATAGTGTATTCCATTTCATACTAATATATTATTTATATCATTATGATACAAATATAATGAATATAAATCAAATTTAAAACATTTTTATATTCTATAAATCCATATATGAGCATAAGTATCTATGATATAACAAATTAAGACACATGTGAAAAACAAATAAAATATTACCCAATGTGAAACCATTAAATAGAATTGTTAATAATCGGGGAATATAAAGTAGATATATATTAATTTATATGATATTAAATATACGATGATGGTTATTTGTTAGATTTTAAATAAATTTTTAATTGTTATACATGAATACTTTCTGACTATGATGAGATTCATGACAAAAGGTAAGCAAAATTCATCTCACTTTCTTTCCAAGAGATACATTCTTTATTCAACACACATTACTTTTATATAGTTTGTATAAAAACATGGATAAATTATATGAATATTATAATTCTATTAATGGATATTTTCATTCAATTTTATGACATTTATTTCATGGGTTTTATGTTTCGGAAGTTACCAAATCGATAAAATAGTTTTTTTCCAGTTTCCATTCTTTGAGATTGTTGTTCATTATGCACAGAAGTTTATTTTTGAGGTGTGTATACTTATATTTTACATGTTATATCATGAATATTTTTTTTTCAGGATACTCTGAGCATCATGTAATTTATTTTTCATAAATGGAGAGTATGATCCCATGTTACAATGTGATAAGAGTTTAATGAAACAATTTATCACTTTTCAAGATTGATTATGATTATGCTTTCATTGATGAAATCATATGATCGATCCCTCTAGAATAGTCAGGATTTTCTTTATCCTATATTTATTAAAGATATATATATATATATATTAATACCATTTTTTCACAACCCCCTCCCTCCAATGATAAAAAAATGATGGGAGAGAGATAATGACCCCTGAGTCCCGCCTCCAGCATGCCTGGGGTTGGAAACTAGCACCAAGGGTATAAAAATATCAAAATATGGGAGGCATTGCCAATTATAAGGAAAGAAGAATGGGTGATATGATTGTTAATCCAATAGAAACTCCAATATATAACAAAATGAATTCCAAAACCATGCCACATACATATCTAAAATAGAACTGATACAAATACGAAAGTATCCCAAGTGGATACCAAAGGTAAAGTAAGGAAGTGACATTGTAACGATTAAGATCCAATCTATTAAGGTCCAACATGGTCCGTGAAATCCACCTAGAATCCTAAAAATAGTTTCATATACATACTATGAGAATACATGTATACTCAGTAGGAAAACCAATGTCTCTCATTCTCATGTGAAAGAATCATACTAATTTCCCGATGAGAAACTAGAAGAACATAGAATCACCAAAATTGGTATTATAATCTATCAAAAACACCGTAATGCATGCTTAAAAAGAAACTCAATTAATGTATTATAGTGTAAATAAAATTAATAATAGGGTAACCCTTTCCACATTCCCACTTATTAGCTTCTCTCACAACCTAAAGTAAATTGTCTTGGAGCTCCCACCAATTCCGAATATAACACATCACATACCACCCGCACACACAGTGGACATACAACACATCCTTCCAACACACACCTAGGCCTTAGAACACATCCTTCTTTCAGACAACTGGTCCTCACCAACATATCTCACCTGCACACACCTAACCTAACCAATATATCCTGCCCCCCCCCCCCCCCTATACACACACACACACACACACTTGGGCCTCAAAACCCATCCCTTCCGCATACACCTGGGCCTCATAACACTTCACATATCATCCCAAAGACAGTTAGGAAAGAACTTAACAACTCATTCAAAAGACACCAAGAAAACAAACCCCCTCACCCATAAACACTTGGGGTACCACATCTCACTACATCCTACCAAACGAAATTTGGGTCATCAACTCTTCGATAAAGGATAAGGGAAAAAAATTTTCCATCCATCCATCCCCCCCATATGGGAGGTTGGGAAAGACACCATCCCCCTGATGGTGTGGTGTTTAGCACAAAGTGCTCAACTAGGCTAGGGAGCATATATAAATAAACAGTAAAATATAATTTTATGCATATATGATACCAAACATGGAAGCCCAACCTATGGGTTTTCTGAAAAACAAACCATCTCGCAACACCTTCACATTCATTGCCTCCTATAAATTCACCACACCACACATCAATACACAAAAACCATTTCAAATTCCAAACCCAACCCACCCAAGAAATACCATTATTTAATAATCAATTTTTTATTTATTCTATCACTACCTGAGTAACTAATAAGAACAACATATAATAGGTAATACAAAAAAACGCATTCCATAAGGTGAAGAGCCTTGATATAATTTGGTGGCTTCATATTTCCTCCTTATTTAACATCTATTCATGATATATCTTATATTGATCTCTAGATATTGTTTGAACCTTTCAACATGTTATTAATAGAGAATCAACCATACCAATCACTACTATACTTCTTCAAATTCATCCTAATCAACCCAAAATTCCTTGCAAAACAAACCCCACATCTCCAAACCAAATCCTTCAACATAACACAGTACAACCTGTTTTGTTTCCCTACTGCATAATCATACCACGCACATCATCCTATGACTGTAGAACCACATTCCATCAATATATGCCACACATTAAATCCATAAAAATCATTTTATTCGTTCACAAAAATATTTACCACATTGCTCTACTTTCTATTGTGATGTTATCACATAAAAAAATACTAGGTCAACCAATTCATTATCCATGTATATGTGTTTATAAAAATTTTCATTTTAGGGTGATAACAAAAAAATCTCAATAAGGAAACAACAAAATCATATTTATTGAGCGAAAACAAACTCACATTCGATCACACTTTTAAGTGTACCATCATGCTTGAAAAATAAAAATATCATAATCGATATCAAGGGTGTAAAAAAATGAATTTCAAACCACATTTTATCATAAATTTCAATTAACAAATTCATTATCATCTATTTTGTAGGTACAACCATGATTCACAGGTTAATAAATGTAACCCCTGCATGATTCACAATAGATAAAATTGAAGGGAATCATACCTCAAGGTAGAATTCAAATTATGGCGTACAATAGGGTGAAGAAGAATTCTTACAAATCACAAATACACCATTAAAATCACATATCAACCTATAATACACAATCTATCCATCACAATACAACACAACAAACCCCCAACCTAAAGAAACAATTACATAGCATATCCCTAGGATAATAACGGAAGAAAATAGATTAGAATGGGAAGAGAACTCACTAGGGATCGGCCATAGATCAACAATGAACATCCACTGGGATCAATGGATCATAAAGGGAGGGAAAGTGCACGAAGAACATTTTGTGGTGCCATGGGTTTTCCTAAAACAAGTGAAAAATGGTACCATCATAGAATGAATTATGGATGAATCTAAGAAGAATTTTTAAATTTCACATGATTGGTTAATTACAGGACGTGTAATCCCCTTTCACATCTTGTAATAGATGGGGTTCAGTTTTCAACAAAAACGTATCGCCTCTTCATTTTATTTTAGTTTTATAACCCCTAAATATTAGAAATATTGAAACCCTTCTTCACATCATATAATATAACATCATGTAATGAAGGCTCCAATACAATCTATGATGTAGAATTTAAAATCATGAAATCTTGTTACACAATGTGTAATATCCCTTCTTCTAGACATAAGTAACCAAACATATCCAAACTCACTACGAGAGTCCTCCAAAAACATCCAAAGATCAAACCCTGCAATGTAATAGGACATGAAGGAGTAGAACATTATAGAAGATATGTCTGAAATGATTCCAACCATCAATAATCCAAAACCAATCCCAAAAGCAATGGGATCCAAACAACCACCCCATGAGATAACTCTCAAAGATCTTATCACATAAGAAACATTACCATGAAACAAACATGGTAAAATAAAAAACCAAAAACACACTGAAAAACATATCTACCTCTTCACATTCAAATCCAGAAACCACTATAACCATTAAATTGAACCACTATACAATCAAAAAACTGCACTGTCCCAAACACAAGAATTAGGGAATTCTATCATCCTTTTCAAGATAATATCTCTATGGGATGCACAGACTCATCCACATGGATTATCACATAAATGTTAATGTGTATTGATTAATAATTAGTACATATAATTTCCACATGTCAGGACATTATAATCCAACATACCATAGAAATATATAAACCTAGAGAAAAAATATCATATAAAAAATTAACAATGTTCATTCACCACATTTCAATGAAAATTATGGAAAAACACTAAAACATTATGCGTACAGGGAACACATCTTTGTTTCATGTGTTCAAGTACTCTCCTCTTAACCACCATGCATCCACAACACAGAAACAAAAAAAATGGTCCATCCATACTGCACTTTGTCTTGAAGATCCTAAATCTCCATTGGTTGCTCCACTAACATCATTTCATTCTTGATATCCAACTCTATTTATTCAATTACATGGGATACATCGTGTAGATACCAATGAAGCTGAGAGATGTAGAAGATATCATGGATTATTTCCAGCTATAAAGGGAACCCCAGATGATATATCATCTCGCCAACTCACCCCAACACCTCAAAGGGTGTAACTAACCTAGGAAATAGATTACTCCCTATATCAAACCTATGATTCCCATGTTTATGGAAAAACTTCACAAACATGTGGTCACCAACCTCAAATTTAAAGGGCCTCCTCATGCGATTGGTATATGACATTTACCGGTCCTTCCCTACTTTCACCTACTCACGAACATGCTGAACATTCTCTGCCATGTTCTATAACACATCAAGATCAAGAACTTCTATCTCATCATCCTCTTTCCTACATAACTAATAATGAATTGATCACAAATAAAAATATTCAAATCGATCCATGCAAATAAAAGAGTGAAAAATATTATTATTGTAAAACTCTACCACGGTAAGGTGTCATACCCAACATCCACCAACATCTAAGATTCATTCCCACAACATAACGTCAAATGTTTTGATAGTCCTCTATATCTTCTGATCTATCTAGGGGTGCGAATCAGTGATGAGGCATAAGTAGTTGAAAAAATAATGTTTTAATCCCCTCCGAAGTCCCGAGGTGAATAATGTGTCCTGATCTATTAAAATGGACCTTGTCACTCCATAAAACTACAACACCTCATCCATGTACTGCTTGTCAAAGTGATCCATTTTGACCGATTCCATGATTTCAAAGAAGTGTTGAGATTTTTTAAAACCATAAACTATCACCTAGAAAACATCATAACCTACTTGATATTTTGGTAAACATGTGACAAAATACATCAAGATGTAATACCATTTCCACTCACGAATATCCAAGTGCTGCAATAAACCATTAGGAACACAATGCATGGCCTTTACATTTTGGAAATCCATACACTTAGCCAGAAACACCTCCACATCCTATTTTATCCCAGGACACAAAAAATGAATCTTTAGGCCATGTTACATCTTGGATACTCAGGTATTTACCTCCTAGGGTGATCAATGTGACTCTAAAAGGACTCTAACTCGCATTGGTAACGGAACAAATTACATGTAACAATACAACATCGGGTTCCTACTATCCTCTGACCACCCCTATAGAGAATCATCATGGCCAACACAATCCCACAACACTTAAGCCTCTATGTATCCCCCTAGAGAATCTTCGCACACTAGAATCAAAAAACACCACAATGTCATCTGAAATAAACATCCTTTACCACCATGCAATCATGAATCTATTTTCAAGGCTTCCAACTCCTCCATCTCTTTCAATGAATCTAGAGAATCTTGAATAACCAATTTTTGTGACTTTCTACTCGAATAATCATCCAAGACAAATCCCTTTACTAGGTACTGGAGATCTCAAAATCATATTCCTTTAGAAACACCATCCACCTTTTCTATTTTAGATTCAGGTCACACTAGGAAAAGATATACCTAAAACTTTTATGTTCTGTGGAAAACACAAAGTGCATTCCAATTAGGTAATGTTTCCACAACTCTAGAATAAAAACCATCCCTACCTACTCCTAATCATGAGTGGAATAATTACTCTTGTGAGGATATAACATGCTAGACCCATAAGAGATATGTACTTTCTGATCCGTCATCATGCATCAAAAATCTAGGTGGGAATCATCAATAAACAACTCAAACATAAACCATTCTTCTAGAAACCAGAGCACTAGGGAACTGGCCAACATCCCCTTAAAAAATAAAATTATTCATGATGATGATCACACAAATTTTTTGGCATTTTGTAGTAAATGTTATCAATACGTATGCAACATAAGATAAATTATGTACTGACCTCTGATATTATCCTGTGAGACCAAGGAAACTATGAACTTATGCCATGTTGTTTGGTGATTCTCTGGAAAAAACTACTTCGAGCTTCAACGACTATACTTGCACACCCTACTGAGATGCCACATGCATGAGAAAATGAACCTCTCATGTCAAGAGCTAACACTTGAGAAATATTACATAGAGCTAATGGATTCAATGAACATTCAATATAGTTATGAGATGTTTGAAATTATCTTCCTCTAGGTTTGATTAGGTTCAGATATCATCGATGAATACAATGATGAATCGACCTAGAAACTCATGAAACACATAATTTATAAGTACTTGGATCATGGTTGGTGAATTCATAACACAAAATGTTATGACTACAAACAAGATGTTCCCATACATGTATCTGAAGGTGGTATTTGGGATATCACCCTAGTTCCCTTTCAACTGGTTATATCCAGACAGTATATCAATCATAGAGAACAAATTATCCCCTACTATATGTTCAAAAATATCATTTATCCTCGTATGTTAGTAAAATCACTAGATCTTCACCATATTCAACCTCCGGTAGTACTTTCAGAACCACAAACCACCATCCACCTTCATCACAAACAACACAGGAGAACTCAATGGTGAAACACTAGAAATGATATAACCATTCTTTACCAGATCATTTATGTGAATAATCAACTCACACAACTCATATGGTTCCATATTACATGTATCCCTTGAAATCTGAGATCATTACGCTGTATTTCTATCAGGAAATTAAAATCACGTCTAGGATGTAGTGTCCCAGCCTCCTTAAGGAAAAAAATTCAAGAACTACATATTAATCCTAGGAACCTCTAAAATTGTAGCATCCACTGATTCCACTAACAAATTATCCAATTATGAATGAAGGGGCTCCACTCACTGATTTCCCACCTAACAACCCCACTCACTAACAAAAATCACACATTGACCATCCACTTCTGAAATATTAATATCCTACAGAAGCCTGAGATAACATCACATATGGAATAAAAACCATTCAATGCCAATGATTACATTATATGGTTTCATCTCTAGTATGAAAAGATCCGCATATGACTGATGTGGTTCCCTGTTGATTCTACACCCCCATCACTCATCAAATAAGCTAGTCTGGTATTCAACTGTAATACTCAACATTAGGGGCATGGGAAGCCTCTCTACATATAGTGTATGTGTATGGGATAGAGAGGGTGAAACAATGGATTTTAGATATCAAGACTCAAAAAATCATATGTAAGGGTACTGAACAAACATGTCGTACCACTAAAAATCTTCTGCCCCTCATCGAGATGGATTCCTCTACTACGTGCAATAGAACATTCCCAGTTCATCTTCCTCTCTGCTAATGACCACATCCTCGTCCATTATCGGGTGACAGTCCATAATCATGACGTACATACTAAGGTTGGACTCAACCTACTCTATCTCCCGTCAAGAGGGTAAAAGCATGTGGTCCCTATTACAGAAATTGTTCCACTGGAAACCATTGCTAAGGATGACACTGAGCCTCGCCTCCTCCACCAAATAGAGTTTATTATGGAATTGAAAACTGATTATATATATGATCAAGAATCACACATAAGAAAAAACTCATCCCCGAGACCACAAGGAAGGTACAGAGACCCCTAGAAATAGAAGGCTAGAACACAACAAACTAAGTTTTTCAACCCACCAGTCAAAACCATGAAGGTCCTGATGCCAAAGGTATTCCATAGTAAATTATGCTTCCCAAAGAACAATGTGGTCACCCCTATCACAATAGTGCTCCTTATGAGTGAATCTTATCAATCACCAAATACTTATTATGATTCTTCATATATATCATCATCGTAAAAGGAGTAATTGAATATTGGATAGATTGGAGATGATCATACACAAGACATATCACAGGAGACTCCTCATCTATATAAAAAACTAGGAAAAATGGTCCTTAAACCAGATCCCAGGATCCCACACTGACATTCGACCCTACTTCAGGGAGATTAGAATTTGAATCTTCTCAACCTTCATGGTTAATGAAAGGAACTCCATGCGAAACTCCATCGGAATTTCATCAAGCAAAATGTTTGCCTCATTCCTCTCTCCTAGATAAAACATCCCCCACAGAACTGGAACATCCTTCGTCTGACTGGATTCCAATGGGGCCTTGTACTCTGTTGGGGCCCGGATCAAACCTAATGTGATCTCCATGTCCTCTATAAAACATTTTGTATCCACATAAAAAACACTACCCTCATACATTCCCAAATCCTTCCACTGGAAAGCACACAATCTTCACTACCACTCATAATAATCCTAAACAAAATCAACCTTACAGGATCAATTGGATCATCCTAATGTACCATCAATGCCTATGACACATGTGGATGATGACTAGGATCCATATCTAAATGGAAAACAAGGTTTTTCTATAATCGAGTGTTATATAATTTTTCTTAAATTTATATAAATTCATTTTACTCAATTTATAAATATTAAAATTCCCAAAACAACCCAATTGAAACCAGAACACAAGTCATTATAATTCTTGTACCACCCCTTGGTCTCTACACTACAATAATTTCCATCTTACTTGGTCATTAAATAAATGTAAAGTACATGCAATGGATCATGGTGGTATCCTAAAATACGATGTCCTAGCTAGTATCCTCAACCTATATAATGTATTTCGGTCAACTAGAATCGTTTCCATACCATTACCAGAAATCCTCATTGTGCCTAACTCCAAACCCAATCCTATATCACATCCATTTCCTATGATACCACTATGTCATGACCTCCTCACTCAAAATATTCCACAATGAGTGCAGAGAGATAATGGCCCCCCGAGTCTCACCTCCAGTAAGCCATGGGTTAATGACTAGCAGTAAGTGCATACAAATATCACGATATGGGAGGCATTACCATTTATAAGGAAACATGATTGGGATATATAATGGGTAATCCATAAGAAAAAAAAAAGATATTATATAAATAAATACATGACCATCCAAAATGAATGTGTAAAATAGATGTGATATAAATACAAAAGGCTCATAATTAAATACCAAAAGTAAAGAAACTAAGGAACAGATAAAAATTCATGATCCGAGCTTGTAAGGTCAATCATGGTCCATGAAATCATCAAAGATTCATGAAACTATTTTTATATATAAAGGGTTATCATATAGGTTTAATCAGTATAAAAACCAATGTTTCTCATCCACATGTGAAAGAATCATACTAATTCCCCTCTGAGAAAACACTAGAACCATGCATCACCTAAACCTGTATAATAACCAAATAAAACCTCACTGAGGAATGCTCACAAATTAATGGATGTAATGTAATATAATATAAATATCATGAATTATAGGGTTCCCCGCACTACCTTCCCACTGATTAGCTTCTATCAAACCCCTATCAAAAACATTATGGAACTCCCACCTCTTCTGAATATAACTCATCACATCCCACTCACACACACCTAAGCCTATTAACAAATCCTTCCCCACACACTTGCCCTCAAAACACATCCCACCCACATAAAAATGGGCCTCAAAATACATCTCTCCAACACACACCTGGGCCTCACAATGCATCAAGCCTTTACACACCTCATCCTCATGACACGTATAGATCGCACACACCAAGTCATCACACTACTTCATATATAATCATGATTTCACCTAGGAAAGAATGTCACAAATCATCTATAATACTCAAGGGAAACAAACCACCTCAACCACAAACACCTAGGTTACCACATTTCACCAAATATTTCTTGGAGAAACATGGATTCTTATCACATGGAAGAGAGGGTAGCCATCCATCCATCGACCCCTAAGGATGTTGGGAAATACACCCTCCCCTGCGAAAATGGTGGGGTTCGATACATAGTTCTCATCTATTGTGGGGTGCATATTGAAATAAAAAAGAAAATAGAGTTGTATAAATATATGATACCAAACACTCAATCTCATCCTAAGAGTTCTCATACAAACAAACCATCTCAAAACACTGCTACTTTGATGTTATCTCTAAATTATAAACACCACACATCAAGCCCCAAAACCCATTTCTCAGTCCTATCCATATCAACGAAATCAATTCCATTATTTATTAAGAAATTATTTATTCATTACAGCACTACCTCATCAACTACTATGCACAACACAAAACTTGTAATAGAAAAATAGTTATTTAAGACAGGGACGAACCGTAATATAATACGGTGGCATCACATTTCCTCTACATTTGGCACTCCGTCATGATATATCGTATATATGTATCAAGATATCGTGTGATTATTTATGAATGATATTAATGATGATCCACCTATACCAATCACTACCATCAATCATTAATTTCATCCTACCAAAACCATGCTACCAACCAAAACAAACCCCATAACAAACAACCACATCTAGAAACAGAACACAACACAATCAGTTTTTCATCTCAATTTTGTAATCATACCATTCCCATCACATCCCCACTATAAAACCACATTCCATCGACTTCTCCCAAATGTATAAGAAAAAAATCAGTTTTTCAAGAACATTTACCCCAATAAAATACATTTATTTGGGGGATAATCATACAAACCAAAATCCTAGGACAACCAATTTTTACACCTAATATATGTGGTTAGATAAATTTTCATTTTATGGTGATATAAAACAAATATCAACATGGGAACAAAAAATATAGATGTGTCTAGTGAAAAAGAATACACCAATATCCCTAATTATTAACATGGAATAAATACTGAACGATCACAATTTCACAATCAATATCAATGTTTTAAGAAAGCATGTAAATCAATCCCAATTTTCACCAGAATTTCAATTAATCTATTTTTATCTTCAATTTGGATGGTACAAATATGATTTATAGATAATTATAAGTATAAACCTTCATGCATGATTAAAAATATATAGTAACCCAGGGAATCCTACCTCAAGGAATATTTCATGTTGTTCCGCACCATAGGGAGAAAAAGATTGCTCAAGAATCACAAGCCCACCAAAAAAAAACAAATCAACCTATAACACATGAAGGATCCCTAAAAATGAAACCCAAATCACCATCAAACATACGAATCACTAAGTAAATGGATTCTCGAAAGAAGAATAAAAGAAAATGGATGATAAAGAAAAGATTCAATTTTATAGATCGACCATTGATCGCCAACAAACATCCAACGGGATAAAAATTCAAAGAAGGAGAAAATGGGCTTGAAGAAATCATTGTGGAATCTAGGTTTCACCCAAAATGAGAGGAAAAAAAGAAAACATTGATGAATGATTGATTTTTCTTCTAAAAAAATAATTCTAAAACTACACATTATGAGAGTATTACACAATGATTAATTCCCATTCATGACATGTAATACCTATTGTTTGGTTTTGTCCAAAATATGTGTCGCCTCTTCATTTTTTTACACATAAATATTACATGTTTGGAAACCCTTCTTCACATCGTGTAAAACATAATCTCATTATGAAACCCCCAAGGAATTCCGTGAAATATAATTTCTCATCATGTAATATAGCTACACGATATGTAATAATCTTTGTTTTATCCTTTTTCAAACAATAATTTCCAAAAACCCCATAAGCCTCCCTCGAACACATATATCGACCCAAACCCACAAATTTGTTTGTTAGGAAGGCAAGCACCATTACAAAAAAATTACACACTATGGTAATTAATATAATCGGTAACACGATTAAGAAAATATTGATCATATCACTCTCTTTGTTTAAAAACATGTTTTATAACAAAATTGTGTTCAAAAATGTTTTTATTTTTTTTCAAATGATCCATGAAGATAATATTAATGTAATATGGTTTTTAGAAATTTTTTTAATTTTTTTCTTACCTCCTGTATATGTTTTATTATATATTTTTATATGAAAATGGTTTTTAAAAATGATATTTTCTTTTAAAACTAATTT
Organism: Viscum album; assembly: GCA_963277665.1. Lineage (NCBI taxonomy): Eukaryota > Viridiplantae > Streptophyta > Magnoliopsida > Santalales > Viscaceae > Viscum > Viscum album. Next base: position 1,936,149,043 of record OY728152.1, read on the forward strand.
CTTAATACAGAAATGATATTTTCCCAAGAAATAATTTAAGAATATCTTTTAAAATTATCTCCCATTTATGATAACAGTTGTTTTTGTTTCTCATGCGTTTCTGAGGAAATTATTCAATGGTTCCATTCATATTCTATCACTGATTGGATTATTTTTTGATGGTATGATTATTATGAAAATCATTTCTCTTTCCCTAGTTATATGCTTTTAAGCCTTTTTATTTTCATAGTTTTTTATGAAGATATGATTATGAATCCTATATTTTTGCACAAGTTATAATATTATTTGATATTTATGATTGCCATTTCATTTCATTGGTTATGATATGATTTATTATGATTTCATGGAACATGTGTGTATGATTTCATTATGAGATTGGTTGAACCTATATCTCCCTCCAATTCATTGGATAAATATTTATATCTAATGAGATATACATTTATGGAATGAAAGATGAACTTTGTTTAGTATTACATTATTGGAATGAAAAATTAAATAGGTTCTATAATACAGGGTTGCAACAAAGAGTGAACTTGGTTCAGTAATATTGGGTGGGGAAGGGGTGTAATCATAATTCAATATGGAACTCTATCCACCGATATGGCCTTTGAATCAATACCTTGAAAACTATAGAATTCATTATATATGATTATGTGTATTCCACAATTCTACATTTTATTCCTATATTTTTTTCATTTCTTATGTTCTTTATTTCATTATGATTCATGTATTATGAAATTACAAGATTTATGACATGATTAAAGTTTATGATATTTGATAAGTATTGTATGATCATTTATTTTAAGAATCATATTCTCAAACAAATATTCTCATGATTATTATTATGTATCTTCATTGTGTACCCTTACTGAGCATCTAAACTCACCCCTTTAAATGTTTAATTTCTCTAGGTTTGATGATATGTATTATGTATGATATTTTTTAGAAGGGTGGTAGTTAAGAAGAACCTAGTGGGAGATGATGTAGCTCATTTATGTACCAGACTTTATGTTTCCATGTTTCCAAATGCACCAGACTTGAACAGACTTTACTCATTTGTTTGTAAAATATTTTCAGTTGTCCAAAAAATTAATGTAATGTTAATGTATGAAACTAAAGGGTCCCTATAGTTGGTATCTGAGAAAATTTCTTGTTATCAATTTGAATCTAGGATAAAAACCTTATCGGGAACCATATGGACATGTCTATATATAAATCTACGGATATGGAAAAGTATAGTAAAATGATCTTGAATTTTAGTAAAGTATATAGTGAGTGGTTTTAGATAAATACATCTATGTATATATGTTACATGTGGATGTGGATCTGCAATAGATGTACCTAGGGGTGAGAACTCGAAAAAGATGTAACATACATAACATGGGGTAATCTGGAACATGATAAATGGTTTTTCTTCACACATGGTTTTCCACTTTAGGGGATGTTCTTTGGGAATTCAAAAACTCATCATGAACCATTATAAAGGATTTAAATATATGTAGTATATGAATAACCTAGGATAAACTTAATGATTACTTCATTAAGGAAGGTGTCATAACGTAAACTTCTTATTAGTAGATTTCCATGATTATTTGGTTTATCACTATGATAATTGTTTTATATTCTATAATTTTTTTAGTAAATGGATGGTACCTAAATGACTATATTTTACTTATTTTTAAGGAAAATGTAATGATATTCCTAAAAAGAAACCGGATTATATGGGATCTAGATTAAAAAATATTATGGTTATTCTAACACATATTTCTCAATATTTGAATCATGTTGGACACCTAAATGAGAAAAGGATGGAACGACAATCAGTTTAGTTCTTCATGAAGAAATTTCCACCTTCTATTATAGGGTCTTTTGATCCACTTATTTTGAACAATGGATTGGTACCACTACAAAATAAATATTCCATCCTCGAGGGTTAAAATCATGACACATTTATTACGGTTGATTAACCTTTAGAAAGTGAAGTGTAATAGTGGTGGAATCTAATTAAGATAATGATTAATAAATATGAAATTGAATCTTTTGAACGTGATTATTTCAAGAACATATTTTTTAATAATTACATTCCTCATATTATTCGTAACAAGACGGATAAAGAGTTCCTTGATTTGATGCAAAGGAATGATGAATATATCAGTACCTATGCGGAAAATTTCATGAGACATGGGAGTTATGCTTCCAGAATTATCTTCTAACCTAAAATACACACATAGAATTTTAATTCCATTTTTTTCGAAATCCTCTTTTGGTCCTAAGCTTTCTCTCAATTTTTGGGTGTTTCAGGTTTAAATTTTTGGCATCTCTGGTGTTTTTTATCTATGATCATAGTTTTTGGATTCATTCATGGAAATCACACTCCTCTTTTTTCAAAGGGACGATATGAGGTTGAGGTGGTTTGTAGTTGGATTTGTGACACTCAATGTGGAACCACTTGTTGGGTATGTTGTTGGGGGTGGTTATACCCTTGAGATGGATGGGTCTTGGAGTAGAAATGTGGTTTTTTGGTATTATTTACTCTATTCATGGCCAATAATTACCCCTTGGTTTACCCATCAAACCCCATGAAATTGGAGTAGAATAGAATGATTTTGGGATTCCAAAATAGGCCACACGATTTGGACGCAAGGTTTGGCCGCACGGTTTAATAAACCGTGCCGCCAAACTATGCATGGTTTCTATGTAATTAAAAATATTTAGGAAATTATAATTTTACCCCCAATAATATAAAGCAATTCTACCCCATGTTTTATCCATTAAAACCTAGAATACATGGAAGGCCTTCAGGCTCCCTCTAGATCCCATGGAACTCATTTTTGATGGGGTTTTTGGTGAAGAAACCTCATGTTCATTCACATAAGTAAATTACTTCTTGGTTTCTTCCATATTAATTTGGTTTTTTTCTTCTTTGATGAAGTTCTAAAGTGTACAAAATATAGGATCATATCCTAGGATCTATCCTTGTGTATTTTTCTATAAATTGTGTGTTCTAGGGACAGATTTATCTTCCTTGGGGTGCGGCGGTGGTGCAGTTGAAGTTTCACACCAATATTCAAGGGTTTTGATACTTTTGGTAGGTCATTCAATTGGTAATAAATTATAGATGAGTTATATTTTTTTAATTTATATTTTAATCATACTTATAATCCATTATCCTTGCTGTGAAATATGGTTTTGGTGACACTAGTTGAGAAAATGATTTCTCAGTACCAATTTGGAGTAAAATTTGGTGTTTTACTTGTATATTTTATTTTATGACAAATAGGGTTGTTTTATAACTCATGTGATTTAACTCCATGACCCTAGTTACCCAGAGTCAGTTCATTATTACATAACATTGGAATTATCCCAAGGGATCAAATCCCAAAGGACCGAACAGTCTAGTAGCCTTGGAATTACTAGATACAAACATCAGTTTTACATTACAATATAAAGAAAAAAATGACAACGTTGTGTCTACTTTATATGAATTCATCTCCCTTATACCATTCTTTCTTTTCATTCATAATCAACTTCGTCACATCATCGGAAAAATAATACATTGAAATAGGTGAGCATTGGTTCTCAATAAGGATAACAATATTGAGGAAACATTCAAAAATAACCATAAACATTTAAGGCAATGAATAAGACTAAAACTAAAACATTTTAATCTTAAATTTCAACATAATATGAAAATGATAAAATAATGTATTCAATTTACTTATTCACGTGGATATTATACAAATCAAATAATCACATATAAAAACAAATTGATGATTTTATAATCATGGAATTCATAATGCGAAACATCATAACCACATAGTCATGGCCTCGTGCCAAGAATAGAAATAATATTTGACAAGGCCTTGTGCCAAGACACTATTTTGTCTCATGAGACCTACCAATGCATTAAGGAGCTATACCAGGCTGCACCTGTCACTTAATAAGACCAATACATTTTTTATAATAAAAGTTTGGAACATAACATAAACAATCATATTACAAAAGCATAAGAAATGTTAATACTTCAGCCATAAACCATGAATGGTATTAAAATAACATATCCACATTGAAACATATCAAAAAACATTAAATACAATTTATAAGATTGTGTCATAATAAATCAACTTCAAACATGTGAAAATCCATCAATAGATGTTGCCATAGATGAAATAAAAACATTTTGAGCTAAATATCTTTTTATTTTAAAATATTATTAAAGATACATAATTATAAAAGAAAACATTTATTTTGAGAATATCATTATAAGAATTTATGGGAAGATTCTAAGGTGTTATAATGGATGAAAATAACTTCACCAGCCGTATAAGTTAAAAAAAATTCTTACCTTAATTTGTCGAAAGGTTCACGAACTACTGTGTTTGAAAAATGAAAGAATGATTCCCTTCAAAAAAATTTATAAAAATTAAAATTAGATTATAAATTACTTTAACCCATAGTATAGGAAATAGTAATTTTTTTTGAAATTCATTTTTAAGAAACATGGATGTTTATGATAAAGAGGTCCATGTATTTACTCATGTAAAAACAACCTCAGATAATGAAGAGATTGTAGAATTAACCTTTACCTTGTACTTTTCCGTGGCTGAGGGTACATTAATCTCTTGTATAATAGTTAAATTATTGTTATTAAATTATATAATTACCAAATAAATAAAGATTAAATCATATATTATTTTTTAATATTACTTGGTTAATGAGATTTCAGTAGTATTATCGTTTCAAGTGTTAATTGATTCATTTTTCATTTATATGTTTTTTTGTAAGTCATGTTTTTTATGGGTAGTATGTATTTTATTCATATCCAAAACGATTTTATTTTCTTAAACAATATTTTTTAATCATAAAATGAAAATTATTATTTAATGGTTATGAGAGTGAATGGATATCATCGCATTCATGGAGACGGTAATCCATACGTAGGCACGAGCGACAATAAAATTCTATTGATGGAGAAATAATTTTTAAATTGATGTTATATCATATATAAAGAATCATTAACATGATATATTTACTATATATTTCAATTATACTCATTATTATACCCATCAAAACAACAATGTGTTGAATAAGATACTACACCACGATGTGGAGGCAATTAGCTGTACATACGCAAGTAAGGTGACTTGTCATTCATAGAATGGATAAATTAATGAATGTGGTTTTACCATATTTATAATAACATCATAATATGTATAATTTACTAGAGTTAGTATTTTGTTATGGGAACAATAAAATAATGTATAAGTGGATGAATAAAATAACTTTGAAAGAGGTGGTGAAATTATTACCTCTTCTTTGGGTGTTTCCTTTTGAATTGATAAAAGGGTCTCCATAGGATGGATTTATGATCAATTTATGGCTCTAGATCAGTGTTATGGTAGTTTTTAGGATATTTTATTTGGGTTTGTGTTATTCAAATGGCTTTAGAGGTGTGATTTTGAGATAAGGGGAAGTACCCTTTTATAAGAGAGGTGAGGGTCACTTTAGGAAAAGCTTCAAATATTATTTTATTATACTATCATATTTGGTGTAAAATTGCTCGAAAAGAATTTATTTTAATGATAAGGGGGTAAGGGCCTAAAACCTATCAACCGATATGTTTTAGACAGGTTTAGGTCACTAAATTTACCATATTTTTAGATGTAACTCTTTGTTAAATACTATAACTATTACCATGTATTCATGTATTATTATATAAACATAGATAATAAACATACTATAAAAAGAAAATAGAACCCCACGTGGTTAATTATTGATATATATATCCTTATATAACTCCTTTTTCAATGACTTATATTTTTGGAATATTATATCAATTAATAATATAGAATTTGTTTTGAAAGCTTATTTATATCAAATTTGATACAATTTCGTATTTTGTTTTTGTGAAAGTCAAAATATCATTATCAATTTGAAAAAAAATTAATTTAATCAACCATAAAATGTCATAATAACCTATAAAATTTGTTTAATTCATCAAAATTTTCAATTTACATTTTTTTGAATATTTATAATATCAATTATTTTAATCATTCGTTAATTATGTAATTATAACATCATCATTGTGTCATAAATAAATTTAAATATAAAAATGAAAGAAAATTATAAATAAAATACAATTAATTAATAAATATATTTATATTTCTATTAATATTTATAGTTGAATTTATATTATGTAAAACCCTATATTAAAAATGGTTTTTTTATTAAACATTGAATATAACAGTTTTGACCATTGTTTGAATAAAATAAAAATAAATGACCTAATCTAATCCACATGGACCAAAAGGATCATTTATTATTATTATGTTTTATTTTGGTCGAATTACACATAACCAATATAATTACGACATGTGTTAGGGTAAATACAATATCATTTTTACGTTTAATTACCTTATTTACTTTTAATTGTTGTAAATAAAAGTCAAAAGATGCTATTCACAAAAAATTATTTTTATCTTACTGAACAACATTTTACATACTGATGTCAACTGTGTCCCTCATATTTTTGAAATTCAGTTTATATATATGATAAATTTACATTTTATCCCAATTTGCAAATGCGCCTAGAAGGAGGGTAAAAGACGGTAAAAAGTTCAATAAAATTTAATATATCTAATATTATTATAAAATGACTTCAATGAATTTAAATAAAAATATATAGGTATTATGTATCTATTTTCCATAATGTAAATTTAAATAAAATAACTAATTATTTAAATAAATGTTGGTTTTGAACAACAACGCAGTGTTTTTTAGAATTAATCAAAAATTGAATGTTTTTAGAAAAATAACAAAAATTCACCCTAAGTTAATTTTGATATTCTGATTCAAAAAATTAAGGTAATTTTGAAAAACACAACTTCTAGAATTTTAAAAAGTCAATATTACAATTCATAACGTTTAGTTTGATTGGTCGTGGTGTGTTAGAACTCGAAGTTGCATACATTGCAAGCTATTGTATTATTCAAAGTGAATCGTACTGTGGAAACGTGGAGTATTACATGATATGGGTTTATTGAAATGTTTTGGGTACTGAAAATTCTTTTTTCGTGAATATGAGTATTTCCATGGTGTTCAAAGTTGGATTTTAAAGTTATTTTGTGTGTAAAGTATTATTAAATTTGGTGAAGCTGTTTTATTGAAATTCTAATGGTTTTATTATGTGGTGTATGTCGTGAAAACATGTTTAGATACAATTTTCAGTTGATTATAAAAATAAATGATGTGTTTATGGGATAATGGATTCTGGTATCATGATATAATGGTTTGAGAACAAAGGGGGAAGGTCGGGTTCCTAGGAGGGTGGATCTGTACTTGTACGCTAGTGATCTGGATGGGTTTTATCCAAGTTTCCATGAGAAAAATGGATAACGACAAAACTAAAAAACTATATTGATGATTATTAGGGACCACTAGGTTGTGGGTATGTTCCCTACTAGTAGTTCAAGCATGAGAAAAGAATTTTCTATGGTTACATTACATCGAGGTCCTTGGTACAAGGTATTAGAGACTACGTAGTGCCTAGGGGTGTTCCCGATATTGGTGGTCATTGACTCTTGTGTATTTATTGTTGGTATAGGGTGGTTTTTTCTCGAAAATACAGTATCTTACATGTTTTACTGAAATGTTTTCATTCCTAAGAAATTCCATTCATAAAATAGTACACATTTAAAAGTTTCATTCATTAGAGATTATTCCCACCATTTCATACGTATCAAAAAAGGCACACATTTTATCTTGTATTTTTAATCTATAAAATATATTGGTTTTATAATATTTGGAATAGGCCCACGCCCAACTTAAACGCATTGAGTTTCAGTAGACTTGGTCTTGTATGACACATGTAATGGAAATGCTTTCAGTGATGGCGGTTCGGGTTGTCATCTCCCTTCCATGGTGCGGTGTTGTGGAGATGACTTGTGGGTGATATCACATTATCATGTGGAATCCTAATGGATGTATTTCTGTGGTTATTATGAGTCTTCGGAACTTCGTTTTCTAGGTTTATACATGTTTATTCATTTCTGGATTTTTTATAAACCACATTTGGTATGAATTTTTCAGATTCGGTCGATCATTTGGTTTCGATGTTTTATGCTTCCATATTCAGATAAATCATTCCCAAACCAAAATCTATGACACCCAGAAACTTTTTCCTTACCATGGGGATAGCTAATTCCATTAAATCATTGTCAGGGACCGTGTCGGGTGCCAGTTTTGATGATGAACAGATTCGATTTGTGACAAAATGGTATCAGAGGAGGTTCACTCTTTGGGACATGTTATTTGGGGAAGATTCTGGATTTTCTGGAGCTAGGATTGTCGTGACTTGACATTCTGGTTATGGGTAGTGTTCCTGGACCACACACCTCGTGATGGGACTCATGTTACCATGGGATATTGGGATTCATCCGAGTTCATTATTTCTAATGGATCGTTGATGATTGGGGGAAAAGAAAAGAGGGTTGGGTCAATGGTCTCAGTGAGCTCGTAGGGCCTGTAAAGTCATGTTGAGACATGGATATTTCCCAAAACACTTTCTGATATAGTGAAGTTATTGGAATATGGTATCCAACCATATTTTCAAGTCACCCACTAACACTAGAATCCTTTCACATTTTCATCTATCTCATTGTTTTGGAATCTAGGAGACTTGGTTTTTAAAGCAAAAATGACTTGATTTTAAAGAGTGTAAAATTGTGTGACGTTATTTTCTAGTAAAGTGAAAAGGAATTTATTTATAAAATAATAGAAATGAAATTTTAGAATTATTTATAAATGAAAAATTATGTTTTTACACTACTTTGGAATTAATAAATTATGTTAAATGGGTTTTTGAAAATGTGTTTCCATTAGATTTTTCTAAACCACATAATGGTGTTTTTAATTGAATTAAGTGTTCTAGAATTTAAATGTGGGGAATGAATTTTGATTTTTATTTGGTAGCTACTTATCATTTGAATATTTTTACAAAATAAAAATATTTTTTTGAGACAAGTAGAGTATTGTTCTTAATTAAATGGAGATTTATGAAATTGTGTATTTCGTGGATTTAGAAGTGTTTTAAAATTGGATTAAATGTTTGGAAATAGTTTTGAATTGATTAAAATTGATTATTTATTGAATTATGGGGGATTTTATAAATTGTTTTGTTAGATTTAAATTGGGTTTTGAATTTATGGTTAGTGATTTTTAGAAAGGGAAAGTGTGGTTAAAAAGGTATTGACTTTGAAAAGAGGAAATGTTTGGTTTTTGTCTTTTGTGTTCCCAAAAGTTACCTCATCCCTGGTTTTACATGGAAATATGGATTGTTAATGGAATTACTAGATGAGTTTCAAGATGGATATGAGGTGGGTTCATGGTGTGGCATGTGAACATGCATGTTAGAGGCTAATAAGATACCATTGGTAAATGCACAACAAACCAAAACTTTTTTTAGAATTATATTGAAGGAAGGTGTTGGTTTTGGATAATGTGTGGTTGGGAGGTGTGGATTACGTATTTCATAAATTTTTATTGTCGTATGTTTTGAGTACAATAACCCCTCTTATTTAAACGATGTTTTGGGATGGTGTTTTGTCGATAAGTTAGAATGGAGAGTTGGCTAGTGGTATTGTTTTAGGAAATTTTTTGGTGGTTATTGTGGTGGCTTCCCTCATGTGTTCTGTTCAGGTTTGTGGTATGCTGTGACCAAATTATAAGATTTTTTGGTCCATTGGATTTCATGTTGTCTATTGTACACCCCCTTAAAGAGTTAATATGGATTCTTGTGTGGTCGTTGGTGAATTACATACGCATGATCCTCCAGTTGATCAACATAAGTACTTTCTTCTGGTGCATTGAAGATTGAGTTTACCCCTGTTAATTTATGATTTTGTGGATCCACTTGTAGTGGGAGAGTGGTTTTGGGATGTTCAAATAGACATTAGTTTTTTATGTTTTCAGGGTCATCAAAGGTGAATGCATTTTAGGGTTTTCAGTGTAGAATGATGTCTTAATGGTCCCTTTGGTCCTTGTCTGTCTCATAGAACTATGATTTCATGTTAGGCCAATGGTGTGGAAAATATGGCCAATAGTTCATGTTATGTCTTCTAGCTGGAATTGTGTGCTGTTTAGCACACACTATAAGATCCCTCTCCTTGTGTGTTTTTACCCACAATTGTCCCGTTCCGTGACACCTTGTGATGTCGTAAGGTCATTTGTCTATAAGGGTCATGGTTATATAATCTTATGAGATTCTCTGTTTGGTTAAATGCATTTATCCTTTTAGGGAATTCTGAAAACCTATGTTCTAGAGGAATGTGTTTCTATGTGTCATTTCATTCTGCTGTTTCCCATCTGATGAAACAAGGGGTGATCTCTATATATCATATATTCCCTTGTTTTAGTAAGGGAATTTTTCTGGGAAAAGTGTGTTGATGTGTGGCATGTCTCATTGAGACCATCTGAGATCATAGAGTTATTGTTTGTGGAACTAGAAGAAGTTCTATTTGGGGATTTCTAATGCCTGACTGCGAGGCATGATATGCTTCAATTATTTGAGCTCTAGGAAAAGGTCCTAGAGTAAAGCTAGTGCACTTTTAGGGTAAATTCTAGAGTGGTTAAAAACATTGGTAAATTTCATATCCTTAGTATGATATATTGGAATAGTGTAAAACTCTAGTGTCATCGTCTTATTCTAGTTTTTTACGTTCAGTGGTAAAGGTGGGAGGACCTCATTTCCATGTTATATCCAGAGTTCAAGTTATTCCCTTTGTTTTACATTGAATTATTATTGAAAATAATGAAATTTCGTCTAGGCTATTGAGGAGAAAATTTTTTCCATGGTTAGTAGTCACTGTGCACCAAACTGGAAAACTGTACGATAAGTGAGAGAAGCTACCACACTATCTCTACATGCCCATGCACCTTGTCACTTCTAACCATGAAAATCTTCCCCTTTGGACAAAAAAAATTTCATGGTTAGCACACAGTTTCCTAAAATTTGCAGACAAACCCTGTGGTTGTGCCAAATCCTTAATTTTGGAGTTTTTTATGCTAGCCCATGGGGGTAGGTAATTGCCTTAGAGCGTTGTCGCAGACCCTGTTGGGTTCCGTTTTTAATAGAGACCATATTAGGTTCATTCTGGTCTAGTAAAATTGATGGTTATTATATTGGAGAGACCCAACATAGGTCTCACGTATGTTCTCTTGGAAAAATTCAAATGTAAGTTTACCCCTTATAATGGGTAGGCCGTTCTGGCTTCCCCGAATTGGTGTCCTGATTCCGTCTTAGAAATTAAGCTATCCCTTGCAGTGGGATGTCCATATGGGTCACTCCAACTTAGTGACTTGGTTATCTCCTTGGAGTTTTATTTTTTGAAGGTAGTCTCTTTCAAGGCTATCTAGCCACTAATTTCCTACTTGGCTAAATGTGGGATTGGAGCACTCCTAATGATTTTTTTAACTAAGGTTGTGGTCGAGTTATTTGTTTTTTTTGTTTTAGGTGGATTTCATGATCATTGTCTAGTATTTTTTTAAGTGTTTTTTTTAATTTAGTTTTAATATGTTTGATCATTTCATGTTTGTGGGGAATGTTTCTGTTTGAGAGAGTATTCCCTTTGTTTTATCAACTGGAGGTGTTCGGCCTTTTGGAGGCGGGAGAAAATGTTGCCAGGGTGTTCATCTTGGCCTCTAGTTTGGGATCTTTTTTTACATCTATTATTGTAATGGATTTTTGGTGTTGGAAATATTTATGGTGGGGAGAATTTTCCCACATGTAATTTAATTTCAATGATTTGTTTCAAATCCTATTTTTGTTCATATCTTTCTCTCAGTTTTCTGGAGTTCCATTATTAAATTTGTGGCATCTCTTGTTTTTTTTCATCTATGAAAATAGTATTGCAGTTCATTCATGGTACATGGCCTCCGAATTTTTCAATGTGATTTCATGCAGTTTAGGTGGTTCAGAGTTGGATTTTTGACACCCATAGTGTCACCCCATGTAGGCTAAGATGTTGGGGTGGTTTATACCCTAGTGTTTTCTGGGTCATGGGGTTGAAAGGTGGTTTTATTTGTTGTATTATTTCCCAGATATCCTTGACCCATAACTCCCCATAGGATTACCCCATAGAGGACCATGATATTGGAGAAGAATGGCATGATTTTGGTTGGCCAGAACATGATACACAGTTTGGCCTTGTGGTTTACTATACTGTGCAGCCCAATTGTGCATGGTGTCCAGGTCATTAATTTTATTTTTAAAATTCCAATTTTCCTTCGCAAAAAATATACATAATATAACCCATTCGTTCCCCATCAAAACATAGCAGCCTTGGGGCCTCCTAATTCCCTCTATCTCCCATGGAACTCCTTTTTGATGAAGGATTTGGGGGAGAAACCTCAAGATCATTCACGTAATGAAATTATTTCTTATTTTCATCTATCTTTTGTTGGTATTATTTCTTACTTCATGAAGTCTTAAAGCGTCAAGAATCTAGGTCTCATTAATATGGTTTAACCATGAGTATTTTTTGTGAAATATTTTGGTCTTGGGCTCAATTTATCTTCTTTGTAGTATGGCTACGGTGTAGTTGAAGTATCACACCTAGATTCAAGGGTTTTGACACTTGTGGTCGGTGATTACATGGGTAATAAAGTATAGATGAGTTACATTTTCTGAATTTATATTATTATCACTTTTATAACCCATTATAATTTTTTGAAATCATGCTTTGGTTATGTTTTTTGAGAAAAGTTTTTTAGGTACCAATTTGGTGTTAAATTGTGTAATTTACATGTCTATTTTATGTTATGTTGAATGGGGTTGGTTTATAGCTATTGTGATGGGTTTATAAAAACTATTTCGGTGTGGAATTTTCTTTTTTGGTGAATATTGGTATTTCCCATGGTGTTCAATGTCGGATTTTAAATGGATTTTTTGCGTAATGCATTGTTAATTTTTGTGATGTTGTTTTATTGAAATTCTAATGGTTTTATTAAGTGGTGTAAGTGGTGGAAAACATGTCTATATACAGTTTGGAGTTGATTAGGACCTTAACTGATGTGATTATGTCATAATGGATTTTGGTATCAAGAGATAGTGATTTCTCAACAAAAGGGTAATCCTAGGTACGTAGGAGTGTAGATATGTACTATTACGCTGATGATCCGGATGGGTTTTGTCCCTCTTTTATGGAGAAAAATGGATAACAAAAACACTAAAAATACAATAATTCTGATGATTGGGGACCACTAGTGTAGCATCCCAAGTAAGTAATCAATAATAGATATTTTTATCTATGTCTAATAATGATTAAGATAGTGTCTTAGAGGCTTAAAATGAAAATATATCCAATCTTAAGCATGGAATACACTAATATTCTTAAAAGATTGTTTTACTACCTTATGATGGAAAAACCTTTTTAAATATATCTTTTTAGAATTTTATAAGCTATTTTTGTCAAAATAAACTTATTCTTTATGACTGGGACATCAAAATTTACCTTGTGTGAATTTTAGGTATTTTTCGGACAATGTTCATTTTTTAATGAATAGTGAAAAATACTATATTTTACATCAAAACTGCTTTTTAATCTAATTTATTTATATGATTAGATTATCTTTTTTATTGGTTTTGAAGTGAAATTAGAATATATTTTTACCATTTAATCCAATGGTGGTCATTGGAATCAATTTCACTTTGAAATTTGACTTAAACTGGTGCCAATCTTTTGATACTTATTGTTTCATAAAAACACGCTATTTGTCATGACAGCGGGAATTAATTATTAAATTAATTAATGTGACTTATATTTTTTGAATTTTGTAAAATAGACTTCATTTTTGAATTTGGAATATCAAATATAGCTTAGGGTGAATTTTTGGTAATTTTCTGAAAAACTTCAATTTTTGATGAATAGTGAAACCACTAAGTGGTACTTATAAAAACTGATTTTCCGTTTAAATGAAATTTTGCCATCATTGTGTTTTGAATTTAAAAAATCAGACATACATGGTTTTCATTAAGAAGTAAAATGTGGTTCAATGGGATTAAAATAATTTTTTGGTGAATAGTAACTTATTATGTTTTTAATCGCGATTAGTGGTAATTATGGTAGTTTAAGGTATAAATAATACTTTAATAATATGAAATGACCTAGACACATATCCCAACCTTATTGGTTGTGTCATGGCCGACCAATAAAAGCCATGGGTCAACTTGGGGACCCCATGGAGACACTTTGGTTGGGAAATGACATAAATAACTTTTTATTAAATGTTAAAGTAAAAAATGACACAAACAAGAGATGTTTTACTAAAACAATTTTTACATGGGGTTATAAAAGTCAGATATTTTATTATAAAAATTAATTTGAAATCTAAACAGATTTCCTACTACATCGTATTTTTTTTTATAATTTTTAGACTTTAAATAAATTAAATTATTTATGACATCATGATGATGCATCGATGACCTCATTATTTAACGATTTAAATAAAATGGAAAGATAATGAAATATCTAAAACCTACACATGGACAAAACCAATTTGATGAGTGGATTTCAAAGCATTATCACCTTATCCTCGAATTATAGCAATGTGTGACCTTTTTAATCCGAAACTCTTTTTAAAATAAAGTAACTTATCTTTACTTTCCAAAAGTGCCCCTCCTCTCCTCTTATAAAAGGCCCCCACCTCTACCTCATTTCACACACTCCTCAAGCCTTTGGATCGGCCAACCCCTGCCCATTTACTCTCTAAACATACCTATCCTCATCCAAGAGGATTCCCTTTGGGAAGAATCCTTCCAAAGGAATCCTTTAGGCTCAAATCAAAAGGAGTTGCACTTTTAAAGGTAATTCGTTCTCTCATGTTCATTTGTTTTATTTTGCTTCTCCAACCCCCTAAAATCTTTTTATTTATTTATTTTGTAACAAAACCAGTATCTTCAATATACTAGGATGTTGTTATAAGATTTATTTGAGCTACACTCTCACACAACTACATCAAATGGTTAAAGAACATACAGTTTCCGTGGATGGCGAAATTCTGCCTCCCGAAACGATGATTGTTCAATACTCATTTAACACCTTCAAAGGTGGTCATTATGATGTCACTATTATTATATATGATATATAATATGTTTATGTTTTCCTTAAGCTTCTTTTTTTTCATTTTGGGCATACCTTTATGGTTTCCATTATGGATAAACATGATATCTTCATTTTAGGAAGTGCGGACTACCACCCCCTGAAAGTGATTTGATTCGTTAATCCCATATGTGGGATGTGTAAATGATAAATTTAATGATATTATATATGTTATTATACTGGAATTATAATATACTCTTATATCATTATGATTCCATTCCAGAAAATACGAAATAGAAATGGAAGTAGCGTTCATGCGTACGTACGGCTTATCGTCTCCATGAACGGTGCATTTAATTTCTTACCTCTAAATGTGATGTAATATTATAAATACATGTATATGATGAATATATATGATATATATGTTATCCAAATCATTAATATCATTCTGGGTATAACGAACCTTTGACCAAATTAACAACATGTAAGTGTAAGAAGTCTATTTTTGACTTAAGAACCAAATACCGACAAAATGAACATTATTAACTTAAATGATTAAATGATGTTCATAACATGGTATAAAAGGAATAATGAACTTTAAAAAGGTTCATAAGAAAGTAGATATTAACTCAAGTTTATTATTCAGGATATTAAAGAACGGTCGGGTCAAGTCGGTTACGAGGTATGGGACTTCGTCTCAATCTCCTTTCATTGAGGCATATTTTATTTTATACACAACTTTCTTTTATACGGTGTATAAACCCCTTTGACTTTTACGTTTATTCAAAAGGAATCTTTTTTATACGAAGTGTTTACTAAACGACAAAAGGGAATGTTTTTGTCGTACGTATGCGGCGACAATGACTTCTCCGCCGTCGTGACCGTTATTTGAGTTTCAGCTTCCTCTACAAGCCATACCATCTTTTTAAAAGAAAAATAAATACCATGATTTAATTTAATTTTATTTTTGTTTTGAAAATGGTTTTCATAATGATTTTATATCAATGTGTTGTATTGATATCTTGCGATTGAAAGGTGGAAATGTTATGTTTCCTTTATGCATGTTTTATATGATATGATTATGTTGAGGTTCTTGGGCATTATTATGAAAACGGGTGGTTCCATGATAAACTAAGGGCGGGTGAGCCCGATATAGCTCTCCAATGCATTGGGTAACACGAAGGAGTGAAGCGTTAAGGTTTCTCCGAAGAGATTTTAGGGAATATACTGTGATGGGTATTCCAAATGTAACCAAGAGGGTTACTCCCTACGTAAGAATGTTATGAATTCCTTAAGTTATCTTTATGTCTTATGATTTCTATGATTTATTCATTATTTTATGAGGTATGATAAAGTGCTTATGTTTTATGGGTAAAGTATGATCTCATACTTATGTATATATGTACCCATGTTTCCTTTCCATGTTTTTATAACCCATACTGAGATTTTTATGCTCATCCAAAGTTTTTATGAAATGTTTTCACAGGTCAAGGGAAAGGTACATGATAAGATGATAGTGTCAAGGAAGTGTCAAGAAAGAATCAATGTTTTATTTTAAATATGTTTCCATTGATTGGAATGAAGAATACTATCTTAATGTAACCACTTTGTTTATATGTGGAATGTAATGCAAGTTTTATGATCTAATTATCTAAAACTCTAAACCCGTAAAGATCCTCAATGTGTAATCTTGTAATAACTCATGATTAAGTAAGGTTTAAGGCTGGGGCCTTATAGTTGGTATCAAAGGTCGGTTTAGATAACTTTAGGAGTTAGAATTCTATTAAATGATTATCCAAAAATATTTTTTTTATGGTCAAATTGAAGTGATATAGCATTTGAAGATTACTATGTTGCTTCATTTAAGACATGTTTGTTCAGAATGGTTTTCCGCAGAGGAAACAGGGAAGCAGTGCTAGGAAGGAATACAGAAGGAAATAACCTTCCGAATCAGCATCCTGATATGGTCGGAATTGGAACTGAACAGTTTGTTGCAGTAATGGCGCAGTTGACTCAAGCGATAAATGGTGGTGGTATCCATGCACGAGATCAGCCAGATCAACCGCAGAGGAACATGTCAGTGGTGGAACATTTCATGAGGCAACATCCACCATCATTCAGAGGATCATCTGACCTTGTGCTAGCTAAAGGGTGGATTAAAGCACTTGATAATATTTTTGATGTCATGGGGTGTTCAGACAATCAAAAGGATGGTCTTGCTATTTACCGTTTGGAGGGTGAGGCAGATCAGTGGTGGTCTATGGTTAAAAATATCAGGGATGCTGATGAGATTGATGCTCTTGACTGGGATGAATTCAAAGGTATGGTTCTTGAGAAGTATTTTCCTAAGGCTGTTCGACATAGGATGGAAAAGCAATTCTTGGAATTGAGGAAATAGGAAGACTCAGTGGCTACCTATGAAGAAAGGTTCACTCTATTGGCAAGATATGCTCCAAATTTTATCCGAGACCTTGATAGTAAAATCAATCGTTTTTACTCAGGGTTAAGCTAAAATATCGAAGGGAATTAGATTCTCGTGAGTTTAAAAGTTATGAAAAGCTTGTTCGATGTGCTGAGAAGGTGGAAATGGAGTTTGCCGATGACCAAGTGTTCTATAACAACCAGCAGAAGAAGAGACCAAGGTGGCCGGAGAAAGGTAAGAATTCTTCAAAAAAGTCTTATGGTAAGAAAACTAATTTTCCAATTTGTGATAAATGTGGCAAAAGGCATGCTGGGGAATGTCTTCTGAATTCTGGAAAGTGCTACCGATGTGGTAATATGGTACATAAGGCTCGTGATTGCACTGAAAAGGATCTAGGTGAAGGTAAGACCAAATTTGATTTACAGTTAGTGAAATATTTTAAGTGCAATGAGATGGGTCACTATGCAAATGAGTGTCCGACAAAGAGCTTGGGTGATGGGAAGCAGTTAGACTACAAGCAGAAAGGGGTGGTGAAATCCTTTGCAACTACATCAGCAGATGTCGGGCCATCAAATGAAGTTGTATCAGGTACTTTGTTTGTTTTTTCAGATTATGCCAGTGTGTTGTTTGATTCGGGGTCTACACATTCTTTCATCTCTGAAACCTTTTCTATTAAAATGGGAATACCATCTCAAGAAATGACTCCTGAACTTTTGGTAAAAACACCTGGGGGGAATGTTGAGGCAAAAAGAATTTATAAGAATCTTCCTATCCTTATATGTGGAAAGAACCTACTTGAAAACATTATTGTTCTACTTCTAGTAGAGTTTGATGTTATCGTGGGTTGGGATTGGCTCTCTATTTACCATGCTAAGATTGACTGTAGAGCTAACAAAGTTTCTTTTCAGAAAGACTTTCAGTTTGTTTACAAGAATGAACCCTTACTTTTGATAACATATCAAGAGGCCGAGAAACATGTAAAAGATGGAAATGAATGTTACCTTGCACACGTCATTGAAAATAAAGGAACTGTTCAGATTAATGATATGCCAGTGATAATTGAGTATCCTGATGTTTTTCCTGATGAGTTGCCTGGAATAATACCAGATCGGGAAGATGAGTTTACTATTGACTTAGTTCCTGATGCTACGCCAATTTCAAAACCCCCTTATCGAATGGCACAAATTGAACTTTTAGAGTTGAAGGAGAAATTGAAAGATTGATTAGAGAAAGGTTTCATTAGACCTAGCACATCACCATGGGGTTCTCTTGTTTTATTTGTTAAAAAGAAAGATGGTTCTATGAGACTTTGCATTGATTATAGAGCCTTGAATAACATCACTGTTAAGAAAAAATATCCTTTTCCTCATATCGATGATTTGTTTGATCATCTCCAGGGAGCTCAGTTTTTTTCAAAGATTGACCTGAGATCGGGATACCATCAGCTGAAGGTAAAGGAGGCAGATATTCGGAAGACCGCATTCCGTACGAGATATGGCCATTATGAATTTGTAGTAATGCCTTTTGGGCTAACCAATGTACCTGCTGTATTCATGGACTTAATGAATAGAATTTTTGTGAGTTCTTGGATAAGTTTGTGGTGGTTTTCATTGATGATATTTTGGTGTTTTCTAAAAGTAAAGAGGAGCATGAAAGACATTTAAGGGTTATCTTGCAAACCTTAAAAAAAGGAAACTGTATGGGAAATTCAGCAAGTGTGAGTTTTGGTTGCAACAAATTTCTTTCCTTGGTCACATTGTTTCTAAAGATGGAATAACTGTTGATCCTGCAAAAACAAAAGTTGTGGAAGAATGTCCAAGACCCACAAATGTAACCAAGATTCGTAGCTTCCTTGGTTTGGCGGGCTATTACCGAAGGGTTGTTAGAATTTTTTCACGGTTATCTAGTCCAATGACTAAGCTAACCCGGAAGGGTTTTAAGTTTATCTGGACAAAATAATGTGATGATTGTTTTTAGGAATTGAAAAAAAGATTAGTGAATGCTCCTGTTTTGGCACTACCTTCCAGGAATGGTGAGTTTGTTATATACGGGGATGATTCATTGAAAGGACATGGTTGCGTCCTAATGCAGAATGATCAGGTAATTTCATATTCTTCACGACAGTTGAAAACTCATGAGGTAAATTGTCCTACACATGATTTGGAACTAGC
The DNA here is from genome assembly GCA_963277665.1 of Viscum album. Taxonomy (NCBI): domain Eukaryota; kingdom Viridiplantae; phylum Streptophyta; class Magnoliopsida; order Santalales; family Viscaceae; genus Viscum; species Viscum album. Next base: position 1,936,168,731 of record OY728152.1, read on the forward strand.
TGCTATTGTTTTTGCTTTAAAAATTTGAAGGCATCATTTGTATTGAGTAAAGTGTGAAATATATACCGATCACAAAAGTTTAAAGTATATATTCACTCAGAAAGTGTTAAACATGAGACATAGGAGATGGCTAGAATTAATCAAGGATTATGATTGTACAATTCATTACCATCCGGGAAAAGCAAATAAAGTGGGTGATGCTTTGAGTTGAAAAAGTAATTCTTCATTAATGATGTTGCGTTTGGAACGCGATCCTTTGGTTATGGATTTGATGAACTTTGGCATAGAAGTTGTTGGTGTAGGAAGTCCTTCTGTTTTGTTTTAGGTATCAGTGAGATCTTCTCTATCAGATAGAATCAAGCAAGCACAGAAGCAAGACAATGAGTTTCAAAAAAAGGTAGAGCTGGTTCGGAAAGGTAAGTTTCCTGAATTCAACATTGATAATGATTGTGTTTTAAGATTTGGGAAGAGATTGTGTGTGCCTTGTGATTCACATTTGAAGAGAGAGTTGTTATGTGAAGCTCATAGTTCTCCATTTTCAGTTCATCCGGGCAGTACTAAGATGTATAGAGATCTGCGGGAGTATTACTGCTGGGATGGAATGAAAAGAGATATTGCTGATTTTACTGTGAAGTGTTTGATTGTCAGCAGGTTAAAGCAGAGCGGCAGTTACCGAAAGGGATGCTTCAGCCTTTACCAGTGCCAGAGTGGAAATGGGAGAATATATCCATGGACTTTGTTGTGGGATTACTGAAGACATCTCGAGGTAATAATGCAATCTGGGTTATTGTTGATCGCTTGACCAAATTTGCTCATTTCCTTGCTATAAAAGATACTTTTTCCCTAGATCAACTTTCTCGTTTGTATCTTAAAGAGATAGTCAGGTTACATGGAGTTCCTCTCTCTATTATATCGGATCGTAATCCCAGGTTTAATTCTAACTTTTGGAAAGGCCTTCAGAAGTCGTTGGGTACTGTATTAAATTTTAGTACAACTTTTCATCCTCAATCAGATGGGAAGTTAGAACAAACAATTCATACATTGGAGGATATGATACGTTCTTGATCTATGGATTATCAGGGAATTTGGGACCAACATCTTTCTTTGGTTGAATTTTCATATAATAACAGTTTTCATTCTAGTATACAGATGGCACTATTTCAGGCATTATATGGGAAGCGGTGTCGAACTCCAGCTTTCTGGGATGAAGTGGGTGAATGAAAGTTGATGGGACCAGAATTGGTAGAAGAGATGGCAGAAAAAGTTCAGCTGATTCAGAAACACATGAGAACAGCTCAAAGCAGGCAGAAGAGTTATGCGGATAAACGGAGGAAGGATCTATCTTTCAAGATAGGTGATCATGTTTTTCTCAAGGTTTCTCCTAGGAAAAGTGTGATGAGATTTGGTAAGAAAGGAAAGTTGAGTCTGAGGTTCATTGGACCATACAAAATTCTGGAGAGAGTTGGTTCAGTTGCATACCAAGTGGCTTTACCTCCGAGTTTATCTCAGGTACACAATTTTTTTCACGTTTCGAGGTTGAGAAAGTATATGCCAGATCCATTTCAAGTTTTGAGTCCAGAGGTAGTTCAGATGAAAGAGAACCTATCTTATGAGGAACAACCGGTCCAGATTCTTGACCATAGGGAGCAAGTGTTACAGAATAAGGTGATTAATCATGTAAAGGTTTTTTGGAAAAACCACATGATGGAAGAGGCAACATGGGAATCTGAAAATGCAATGAGGGATAAGTACCCCCATTTATTCGATAAGTAAATAAATTGCGGGGACTCAATTTTCTAAAGGGGGGAAGGATGTAACATCCTAAGTAAGTAATGAATAATAGATATTTTTATCTATGTCTATTAATGATTAAGATAGTGTCTTAGAGGCTTAAAATGAAAATAAATCCAATCTTAAGCATGGAATAAACTAATATTCTTAAAAGATTGTTTTACTGCCTTATGATGGAAAACCCTTTTTAAATATATATTTTGAGAATTTTATAAGCTATATTTGTCAAAATAAACTTATTCATTATGATTGGGACATCACAATTTACCTTGTGTGAATTTTTGGTATTTTTCAGACAATGTTCATTTTTTTAATTAATAGTGAAAAATACTATATTTTACATCAAAACTGCTTTTTAATCTAATTTATTTATATCATTAGATTATCTTTTGAATTTTTTTTGAAGTGAAATTAGAATATATTTTTACCATTTAATCCAATTGTGGTCATTGGAATCAATTTCACTTTGAAATTAGACTTAAACTGGTGTCAATCTTTTGATACTTATTGTTTCATAAAAACACGCTATTTGTCATGACAACGGGAATTAATTATTAAATTAATTAATGTGACTTATATGTTTTTAATTTTGTAAAATAGAATTCATTTTTGAATTCAGAATATCAAATATAGCTTAGGGTGAATTTTTGGTAATTTTCTGAAAAACATCAATTTTTGATGAATAGTGAAACCACTAAGGGGTACTTATAAAAACTGATTTTCCGTTTAAATTAAATTCTGCCATCATTGTATTTTGAATTTCAAAAATCCGACAAACATGGTTGTCATTAAGAAGTAAAATGTGGTTCAATGGGATTAAAATAATTTTTTGGTGAATAGTAACTTATTATGTTTTTAATCGCGATTAGTGGTAATTATGGTAGTTTAAGGTATAAATAATGCTTTAATAATATGAAATGACCTAGACACATGTCCCAACATTATTGTTTGTGTCATGGCCGACCAAGACAATCCATGGGTCAACTTGGGGACCACATGGAGACACATTGGTTGGGAAATGACATAAATAACTTTTTATTAAATGTTAAAGTAAAAATGACACAAACGAGAAATGTTTTACTAAAACAATTTTTACATGGGGTTATACAAGTCATATTTTTGATTATAAATATTAATTGGAAAGCTAAAACGATTTCCTAAATCATAGTATTTTTTTATAATTTTTAGACTTTAAATAAATTAAATTATCTATGACATCATGATGATGCAGCGATGACCTCATTATTTAATGATTTAAATAAAATGGAAAGATAATGAAAAATCTAAAACCTACACATGGCCAAAACCAATTGGATGAGTGGATTTCAAAGTCTTATCACCTTATCCTCTAATTATAGCAATGTGGGACCTTTTGAATCCAAAACTCTTTTTAAAATAAAGTAACTTATCTTTACTTTCCAAAAGTGCCCCTCCTCTCCTCTTATAAAAGGCCCCCACCTCTACCGCATTTCACACACTACTAAAGCCTTTGGCTCGGAAAAAACCTGCCCACTTACTCTATCCACATCCCTCTCCTCATCCTAGAGGATTACCTTTGGGAATAATTCTTTCAAAGTAAGCCTTTAGGCTCAAATCAATAGGAGTTACACTTTTAAATGTAATTCATTCTCTCATGTTCATTTGTTTTATTTTTCTTCTCCAACCCCCTAAACTCTTTTTATTTACTTATTTTGTAACAACACCAGTATCTTCAATATACTAGGATGCTGTTATAAGATTTATTTAAGCTACACTCTCACACATCTACATCAAATGGTTAAAGAACATACGGTTTCCGTGGATGGTGAAATTCTGCCTCCCGAAACGATGATTGTTCAATACTCATTTAACACCTTCAAAGGTGGCCATTATGATGTCACTATTTTTATATTTGATATATAATATGTTTATGTTTTCCTTAAGCTTCTGTTTTTTTCATTTTGGGCATACCTTTATGGTTTCCATTATGGGTAAACACGATATCTTCATTTTAGGAAGTGCGGACTACCGCCCCCTAAAAGTGATTTGATTCGTTAATACCATGTGTGGGATGTGTAAAGGATAAAGTTAATGATATTATATATGTTATTATACTGGAATTATAATATAATCTTATATCATTTTGATTCCATTCCAGAAAATACGAAATAGCAATAGAAGTAGCGTTCATGCGTACGTACGGCTTACCATCTCCATGAACGGTGCATTTCATTTCTTACCTCTAAATGTGATGTAATATTATAAATACATGTATATGATGAATATATATGATATATATGTTATCCAAATCATTTATATCATTCTGGATATAACGAACATTTGACCAAATTAACAACATGTAAGTGTAAGAAGTCTATTTTTGACTTAAGAACCAAATACCGACAAAATGAACATTATTGACTTAAATGATTACATGATGTTCATAACATGGTATAAAAGGAATAATGAACTTGAAAAAGGTTCATAAGCAAGTAGAGATTAACCCAAGTTTATTATTCAGGAGATTAAAGAACGGTCGGGTCAAGTCGGATACGAGGTATGGGACTTCGTCTCAATCTCCTTTCATTGAGGCATATTTTATTTTATACACAACTTTCTTTTATATGGTGTATAAACCCCTTTGACTTTTACATTTATTCAAAAGGAATCTTTTTTATACTAAGAATTTACTAAACGACAAAATGGAATGTTTTTGTCGTACGTATGCGGCGACAATGACTTCTCCGCCGTCGTGACCGTTATTTGAGTTTCGGCTTCCTCTACAAGCCATACCTTCTTTTTAAAAGAAAAACAAATACCATGTTTTACTTTTCTTTTATTTTTGTATTGAAAATGGATTTCATAATGATTTTATATCAATGTTTTGTATTGATATCTTGTGATTGAAAGGTGGAAATGTTATGTTTCCTTTATGCATGTTTTATGTGATATGATTATGTTGAGGTTCTTGGGAATTATTATGAAAACGGGTGGTTCCGTGATAAACTAAGGGCGGGTGAGCCCGATATAGCTCTCCAATGCATTGGGTAATGCGAAGGAGTGAAACGTTATGGTTTTTCCGACGATATTTTAGGGAATATACTATGATGGGTATTCCAAACGTAACCAAGAGGTTTACTCCCTACGTAAGAATGTTATGAATGCATCAAGATACCTTTATGTCTTATGATTTCTATGATTTATTCATGATTTGATGAGGTATGTTAAAGTTCTTATGTTTTATGGGTAAAGTATGATCTCATCCTTATGTATATATGTACCCATGTTTCCTTTCCATGTTTTTATTACCCGTACTGAGGTTTTTCTGCTCATCCCAAGATTTTTTTGAAATGTTTTCACAGGTCAAGGGAAAGGTACATGATAAGATGATAGTGTCAAGGATGTGTAAAGAAATATTCCATGGTTTATTTTAAATATGTTTCCATTGACGGGAATGAAGAATACTATCTTTATGTAACCACTTTGTTTATATGTGGAATGTAATGAAAGTTTTCTGATCTAATTCTCTAAAACTCTAAACCCGAAAAGATCCTCAATGTGTAATCTTGTAATAACTCATGATTAAGTAAGGTTTAAGGATGGGGCCTTATAAATAGGTTATGGTTATGTTCCCTACTAGTGGATTGTGCATGAGAACATATTTTTCTATGGTTTCAAAACATCGAGGTACGAGGTACATGGGTCATGAGACTACCTAGTGCCTAGGGGTGTTCCTGAGATTGGTGCTCATTGAATCTTGTGTATTTATCCTTGGAATATGTTGGTTTTTAAGGAAAATACATTATCTTACATGTGTTACGTAAATTTTTTCCCTCATGAAAATATCACTTTGAAAAACTATTTATTTTTAAAAGATTCATTCTTCAGAGATATTCTAATAATTTCTTTCTTATCATAAAAACCATGCTTTTTTATCTGGTATTGTTTACCCTATGGAATATTTTTGTGGTGTTATATTGGGCCTAGTATCACTCCCTACTTACACCCATTGAGTCAAAGTATACATGGTCATGTATGACAAGGGTAAAGGAAAGCCTTTGGGTGATTTCAGTTCGGGTTGTTAGTTCCCTTCTATAGCATGACGTTGTGGAGACGACTTACGGGTGATAACCCCTTGTTATGTATAGTCCTTGGGGCTATTTTTAGCTATTTTTATGTGTCTTTAGACCTCTTATTCATTTATAAACGTGTTTATTCAATTCTGGTTTTTTTATAAACCCCGTTGGTTATGAATTTTTCAGACATGGTTTATCATTTGGTTTTGATGGTTTATGCTTCCATATTCGGGTAAATAATTCCCCAAAAAAATATATGAACCTTATGAACTTGTGCCATCCCAGGGGGATAGGGAACACCCATCAAGATTTGTCGCAGACTATGTTGGGTGTAGGTGTTGATGCCGAATGGATTCGGTTCGTGACATTGAATGTAATGTTAATAGTTTCTTCAGTAGCTTATTGATATGTTTGAGAAGGAAACTGGTCGTAATAGAATTTAGTAGCTACAATTAGATTTTTCGTTGTGCAATCATCATTGAAAGATAAGTTACAGTCATGTATCAACCTCATTGTGTTAACAATAAAAGCAATATGGAGTTAAATGAGAACTCTAATAACAATAGAGAAATGAAGATGAGTTTTCCTATATTCCCTATATGTGGGAAGGATAGTGGAGGAAGTTGTATCAATGGGTCTTGTTTTAAGTCTATAATGGAATTTTATATGTAAAATTATTGTCAAAATGATGGGAATAATATGGATCAATGTTTTAATTTATAAAAAATAAACCCAGATTAACCTCCAATGATTTAGTGCTACAAGTGTAAAGAGAATGGAAATTATTCTAACTACTACCAAAACCCAACTACGGGTGATAATGATCGATGACAACAATCTATTAATCAGAGGGAAAAATAGAAATATCTTATAATCACAATTTCAAATGATGTGTTAGATAAGGATGTGATGAATGTTAATCTTTCCATCCATTCTAGAACTTCTAATTTCATATTTGATAATAGATATTCCTACATTATCATATTTAGATAATTTGGTAAGGGTGTTCAGATTTCCACAAAGTTATAATATTTGGAATTACTAGTGAAAACCCTTTAATGGTATGATGATTGAATCCAATTTCTATGATTCCACTCTGGTTGAAGTTTGTGAGAATGTGCTTCTTGCAAACATTGTCACTATTATTTTTTTTGGAATATGATTTCATCATAGGCATGAATCAAAATTCTCTTCATAAGGTTCATCAAAATTGATGAGGAATGGTTGTTACCTTTGATATTAAAAACCCTCCAAATATCATCCATCTATGTGATGATAATTATGAACATCCAATGGAGATTACATCTAGTGTATGGGTCATAATTCCCATTCAAAAGGGGTATTAATATCTTATGGTTATGGAAAAAACAACACCAATGATATGTCTATTGTTAATGACTTAGTGGGTGTCTTTCCGGAAGAGTTTCCAATTCTTCCACCAAATATATATGTTGATTTATCAATATAACTCATACCTGGTACCGAGAAATTTCAATTAATAATTATAGAATGGTCTGATTGGGTTGTTGAAATTAAATAAGAAATAGCAGGAAATCCTTCATAAGGGATTCATTCCGCCATGTGTGCCACCTTGGGGTGAAACAATTCTTTTCGTGAAAAATAAAGATTGATCAGTTTGAATTTGTAATTATTAATGGCAGTTTACCAATATTTAAATAATGAACATATATCTTATTCCCCATATTGATGAGTTGTTGGATCAACTACAGAATGCAAAATAATTAATCATGATTGCCAGTTTTTGGATATTATCAATTGGGTGACAAAAAGGAAGATATTCATAAAAAGACATTATGTACAAGGTATGGAAACTATAAATATATAGTGATTTCTTTTTTTTTTTGTTATGAATTCCCCTACTATATTCATGGATTTAATTAATAACGTCTTTAGATATTACCTCAATATGTTTGTGGAAGTCTTTATAGATGATATTTTAATAAATTCTATGTGCATGAAAGATCATGAAGATCATTTGAGAATTGTACTGGAGACCCTAATAAAAGGGAAAATATATGTTATATTTACAAAGTGGGAATTATGCGTTCAAAAAGATCCATTTTTTACATAATCCCAATAGATGGTATAGAAGTAAATCCATCAGAGACGGTGAATATTGAATGTATTAATACTCTAACCATGAGGACCGTGATCTACAAATTCCTTGGTTTATCATGATATTATTGACGATTTTTGGGGAATTTATCTTGACTATTTAACACTATGACCATGTTAACCATGAAGGGTGTCAAGTTCCTATGGATAGATGATTTTGAGAAAAATATCAAGGAACTGATGTGATGTATATTAATTTTATTTGGTTGTATATTACCCTATAGCAGAGAAGGGTTTTTAATAAATAAATATGTGTCCAAGAAGGTTTTGGTATTTTTTGTTATAGATACTAACATAGTTATCCCTTATTCCTTGTGGAAGTTGTGGATTCATGAGAAAATTACCTAACTCATAATTCATAATTATAAGTAGTAATTTTTGCCTTAAATATATGGAGGCATTATGTTTACAGAGAAAATTGTGATATATATATCGATCATAAAAGTAAAAAATATATATTCAAACAAAAGGAATTAAACACGCTCCAGATTAGATGGATAGAGATAATAAAGGATTATAACCACTCAATTCCTTCCCACCATGTGAAAGAAAACACGGTGGTCGATGATTTGAGTCAGAAGGATTATTCTAGATAATATGTTATGAAGATCACAAAATATCCAATATTTTTATATTTGAAAGTGATGGATCCTGAAATTATAAAGGAACATGAAAATTATTATCTTTGTGAAATGAATTTTTAACCATATATCCTTGTAAATATTTATGATGCATAAAAGGAAAATGTAAATCTTCAAAAGAAAGTTATAAATGTTTTGGAGTTTAACCTTGATCAGGATGGAATGAGAATGGTCAAGAACCATGTATGTGTTCCTTAAATAAATGATCTGAAAAAGTTGAAGCTAGAGAAATCTTATAGTTCTTAATTATATATTCATTCATGAAGTATGATGATTTATATGGACTTGAAATAACTCATTCGGTGAGTGGGAATGAAGAGAGATAGTATTGATTTAGTATATCGATGTAGGTTATGCCAACATGTTAATGGTAAAATAAAATATTCAAATGGTATATTGTATCCAATAACCATAGCATAATTTAAATGGGTGAATATCACAATGGATGTTTTCATTGGACTACCCAAAAACTATAAAGGGTTTAATTCTATACGGGATGTAGTTTGTCAGCTTACTAAGTCATCACATTTGACTGCTATTGAAGAATATTTCTCTCTGCATCAGCTTCCAGGTTATACATTAACGAATGTGTAAGTTTTCATATACTAAAACATTTTATTGTATTATATAGGGATCTATGGTTAAACTCAAAGTTATAGTGATGTATCCAGAAATCAATTGATACAAAATTGAGTTTCAACATTGATTATCATCCTCAGATAGATGGTTAGTCTAAAAGAACAATTCAAACCCTATATGATTTGTTGAGATCATGTAATCATGATATCAAAGGTGGTTGGGATCAAAAACTTCATATATTTGAGTTTTCATACAAATATACCATTCACTCAAGCATTCATATGAACCTTATGAATCCCTCTATGTGATTAAATGTAGAGCTCCAACGTGATGGGATGAGGTTATAGAAACTAAGATATTTGGACATGAGTTTTCTAAAAAATAGTCAAGAAGGTTGAATCCATTCAGCACCATATCAAGGTAGGTCAAATCGGGGAGAAAATTTATGCTGATAACAGATGGCCTGATTAGAATTTGAATTTGGTGAAAATGTTTTTCTATAGATATCACCATAGAATTAATTATGATATTCAGGAAGAAATGGAAAATTATTCATAAGTATATAGGTTCCTTTTAAATTGTTGATCGTATCGGTACGGTACTATACTGCATGGAACATCCTCTAAATATATGTCATGCACATGATGTAGTCTATGTATCTATCCGGAGTAGGAACATACCAGACCCTCAACATGTACTTAACTAATAGGTATTACTTCTGGAAAATTATCTATCAAACAAGGAACAAATAGTTGAAATTCTAGATCCCACAGAGAATGTTCTATGAAACAAGACCAATCATATCGTCAATATTTTGTAGAGAAATCACCAGTTAGAGGAACCTATGTGGGAACTATAGGATATTATGAAGAATAATTCTACACATTTATTTACCCAAATGATGAATTTTAAGGGAAAAATCATTTTAAAGGGGGTATAATGTTACACCACGAGTTATTATGGACCATTTTTTCTAAAATGTATTAAATTTCCATTTATATCCTACATTGGACAAATTCCCAAATTCATTTCGCAAGGATGTCACTCATCGTACATTACATGGATCATCGACATGAAGTACATCACTCAAAACACGGACTAGGCATATGTTTCATGAAACACTAGTGATTCTAGGAAAACATCATTTTATTGTTATAATTATTTAAATGATATAATTATAACCAAGTTGTCAGAAATTATAATATTAATAATAATAAATAAATTGAAAATATTTTTTATAAATTTTTTATATAAATATGGAATATTGATAATGAAAATTTTAATTTTTGGTTATATTTTTATATGTCTTCAAAAATTATTTTCTCAAATAAACTGTATTTCATGTCGTTCTGTGGATTAAATAAAATATATTTCATAAAAATTTAGATATTTAATATGATAAAATAAACATCATTTTTTAATTTTACATTTTTTTATTTTCATAGGGTTAATTATTTGGTTTTTTCTATGAAACATTATTTTTTATGAATAGTGAAAATACAGAATATTAATTCAAAACCACTTTTTCATAAAATATATACCTAAGGTTAAATTATATTATAAATTTTTTTTAAATTTTAATTATATAATATTTTCTTCAATTAATGAAATTTATGTTAATGATATAAATTTTACTTTGAGCTTATGTATAAAAACATATCAATATTTTGAATGTTTTTATTTATAAACAAACATTGTCAACCCGACTACGAGAATAATTTACAATTATTTTCTTTCACATATGTGAATTTATTTTGTAGAAATTGATTCTGTATATGGAATAAAAATAATTTATAAATTCTAATAATTTCAACTTCTTTTTTTACCCAAATTATTAGGGAATTTAATTAAAATTAATTACATTGATTAAGGTAAAATTGTGCTCAACTCAAGACTAAACCTTTTATTTACGACCAAAAATGACCTAGAAACTTGTCCAATAGTCTTTATATATACATACTTAAACCATTTCCTACCTTTTATCTCCATTTCTCTATTATGGGAGCCACTTTCAATGGGATAAACGTGAGTGCAATTTCTTTTCTAAAGATTTACAAGAGTGTCATTCCTCTTCCACTATAAAATGTCCTCCTCTATATGACATTATAAAACCTCTAAAACCACTTATTTCTATACAATATCATCTCAAATATACTCCCCAAAAATCCTCCCTTACTCTTGGAATCTTCCCTTTCTGTATAAATTCATCCAAAGGATGCATTTGGAAAACTGAAAAGGAGTAACCTGATTAAGAGGTAACACCATCTCTCAAGATGCTTTCTTTTATTTTATTTATCCACCCACTCCAATATAATTATTTAATTATTTTATAGAAAAACAATTATCATTAATATACACGTTTTTTATTATATTTTACTTACCTAGAATTACACACACATCTATCTAATGGATAACAAACAGAATGTTTAAATGTTTGCGGAACTACCCCCCTTGCGAAATGGTGATTATTCATTTTTTCTTTACCACCTCTCATGGTGGAAATTATGATAGAAAACATTTATATATATGTTATATATTATATTTTAATGTATTTATGCTTCTATAATTCTTTTATAACATATAAATGTATATTTTCCAATTTTTTTAAATAAGATAACTTCACTTTATAAAATGTGGTGTACCTCCCCCTCAATGCGATGATATTTGGTCACAAACAACATGGAATGTATTAAAGATGTGTTTCATAAAATTATGTAATATATATGAAATAATAATGAAACTATAATTATTATATTAATATATCAATATAGATATATTTCATTTTCATTTTTTCTTTTACTACGTAAAAGAACAAAAATTATGTTCATTCATACGTATGACTTACCATCTCCATGAATGATGTATTCCATTTCATTAATCAATATTATATAGATTATAATAATATAAATATAAATAATATAAGGATATTCATATAATTTATTATATTCTAGAAATCATGATATAATTATAAGGACCAATGATATAACTAATTGTGAAATAATTGAAAAACCATGTAAATATTACCCGAAGTGAAACATTAATATAGAACTGTTTAAAATCAGATTATATAAAGTTATAATAAAACAACTTATGATATTAGATATAATAATATTATTATTTTATTTATATATAATATTGTTATATTTATTATAAAAAAAGTCTTTATGAGTACAACGAGAGTCCAGACACAAGTTAATGTAATTTCATCTCACTCATTATTTCCTTGAAATTCACTCTTGATTCACCACCAATTCCTTTTTAATAGTGTTTATACTAATAATGGAAGAATAGTACGATTATTATACTTATATTAATGGGTATTTACTTATTAATTTTTTGATATTTATTTCATAGGGCTTATGTTTCAAAATAAACAAAATCGGTAAAATCATTTTGTCTCAGTTTTCCTTTTTTTTTAACTTGTGTCTTGTCATGAAACTAAATTATTATTCAAGGGGTATATAAAAATATTTTTTTATTTTATATCATGAATATAGTTTTTTTAATGATACATTTATCTTTAGGTAATTTTTTTTCCTACATGCAGCATATGATCATAAGATACCATGTCATAAAATATTACAGAAATAATCTCAACATTGTTCAAGATTGTTTGTGCTTACGCATTCATTGATGATATATAATGACCATGTATCAAGAAAAATCATTAATTTACTACTCCTATATTTATTAAAACTCTATCCTTTTATTAGTAATATTTTATCAAATATTTTGGCAGTTAATATAATTATTTAAAAACTTTAAAATGAATAGTTCTGTATCTCTCTCTTCGGTTAGAAAGTTGATTAATGTCAATAACTATGTTTTCAAAACTGAATTAAAAATGATTTCAAATAATCCTAGTAGATTATTTTTTAAGGATACTTTTTTTATATTTCTTTCAAAGCTTCCTTTATATGTTTTTAAAGCTATTTTTAACATAAAAATATTTAAAAATATGTTTTATGATTTTAAAAATGTTTTTCAATGTTGAAACAGTTTTTCCCCAAGAAAGGTCTTTACAAGATCTTTCAAAATAATTTACCATTTAAGATAAAATAAGTTTGTGTTACTCATGCTTTTATATAGATATTATTCATCTTTTCCCTTTATATTCTTCCACTCAATGAATTATCTTATGATGAGGTGATGTTTATGAAACCCATTTCTCTTTAATTGATTATACGATTTTGAAATTTGCTTCCTTTCATGGGTTATGTTTACGATGAAATGGTTGTAAAAACATTATTTTTTCAAAAATTTTGATATGATTACATGTTTTTGATATTCATTACATTTCTTGGGTTATGATATAATTGTTTATGATTTTTTTAGAACATTTATGTATGATTTCATTATTGGATGGGTGGGACCTATATCTCCATCCAATGCATTGTGTAAATATTAATATCTCATGAGGTAGACAGGAATATAATGATAAATGAACTGTTTTTTATATTACAGGACGGGAATGGGAAACGAAATTGGTTTTCTATTACAGGGCTGGAAGAAGTGAACTCGATTTAGTTATACAGGGCTAGATTGGGTTGTAAACCTAGATTGGTAAAGGAATTTTTCCAATAATGCGGGTTTTTATAAATTCCATGACTAATATAAATATCATTATATATACTTATGTGTTTTCCAAAATTCCATGTTTTTATTCCATTTTTATGATTTCAAGGCTTAGGTTCTTTATTTCTTTAGAGTTCATGTCTTATGAAGATCCATTATATATTCCATGATAATTTTTAATAATATTTGATATACAGAGTATGATATTTTAATTTCATGATCATGTTATTATACACTTATGCTCATGATTATGCTTATGTAACTCCCTTGTTTACCATAATTGTGAACTTGACCTTAGCCATTTTTTATGTTTCATTCCCCAATTTTATGATGATATATTTTATGATGGATGTGTCTAAGAATTCTTCTTGTATAGTGGAATCATGTTGGTGATGATGTGGAAGATTTATATACTAGTGTTTATTTTTCCATGTTTCTAACGTCACTAGACTAGTATGGTATTTTGGAATTTTTTATATATAATGTTGTAAGTATTATAGAAAATTAATGTAATTTTAATGTATTAAAATCCAGGTTCTCTATACACCTACCCATTTCATAGATTTCATCATTCTTATAAACATATCTAATAACTATTTTTATTGTTAATGATTTTCTTTGAGGACACTATAATGGATGCCCAAATTTTAAGTCACCATTGGAAAATATTTATCATGGAATAATAGTCATATAGGGAGCACTCAATTACCTAAATTAAAACATTAGACACCATTTAAATTATTCTATGATGTATATATGTTATATATTCTAGAACAATTTTTATAATAGTGATGAAACTATGACATTTGAAGTGTGGGGGAGTCTTTCTTGAGAATTATTATCATTACAGATTCATTGTTTTTTATTTTCACCTGTAAATTAGTTTTTTCATTAATACACATCTTTAAAACCAAAATCTAATTACTCCCATTTAAATAAATTTCAAAATTAGGTTAGAAATTGTTGACATCCATATTTTACTCTTATTTATATTTTTATAATGATTTTTGGGTTTAGTTATTTAATTAAAAACTAAATTTTTTTGAAATCAATTATTTATTTATTTATTTTTTCTTAAAGGTTGGGGCCAAAGCTGCATTTTTATTAATAAAGCAAAGAAAACCTCTTTTAATTGGGTAGAGGGAGCCCATAACATAGCCCGAAGTCCCAGTGGGGTTGTAGAAAATAACATAGCCCTTAGGCCCAATTTTTTGGCCCAATTCCAATTTTGTGAATAGTAATCATCAGCTATAGTACCCCGCACAGTACTGCCACCGCTACAGTGCCCTACTGCCACTACAGAACCCGCCAATCAACAGTACTCCCACTGCTATAGTACCGCTACAGTACTGCTAGAGTAACCTGCGCCTAATGGGTTTTCAACACCCATTTTCCATGTAGTATTATGGGGTGCTTACAACTAATCCAATCCCCAACTACCTCTTATTTATTTATTTATTAAGTGTTTACATACCCTGAGTAATTATAAGTTTCATTTTTATATACACCTAGTACGAAAATAATTCTGAAAATACCATTGAATATTCCTTTCTGATCATATTTTTTGAGAGACACATTTGGTATATGAATCTATCTGATTTTCAATGATAAATTATTGAGGGTATAATAGAAAAAAAATATAATTTTAATTTTATTGATGGACTCTTTGTTGGGAAACATTTTCCTGGCACACCATACATAAAAAACACATTAAATTTGTACTTTCCATGATTGACCTATTTATGATGCATCTAATTCATGTTGATTCTACCATCCAACCCTACAATTAGTATTATGCATTATTATCCTATAAATAAGTGTGGGTTATTTTTTAGCTGATGGACATGGGATGTATCTATTGATGAGATATATTTTAACATTTCAACCAGGCTGATGTGATGTGATCCAGGAAAACTCATGGAATTTTACTGCTACCATGTTCTATTAAAATATATATAAAAATAAAAATAAGGAAAATTTATTTTATGTTGTGTATTAGGAAGGTCCAAAATAACCATTCCCAGACCGATAAATCCTCTAAAATATCATATATGGTTATCATATAAATGTGAGATCCTTCTTAAACAAGAATTTCAAAAAATAAACCAAATAAAAATAAAAATAAAGGAATATGGTTCATTTTTTAAACTTATACAGATACCTTTTGATCTCATATGGGCCTCATCATTTCATTATAACAATTTATCATGAATTATACTTTTGATATTATCCTCCCATTGATCTTTATTTTCCCTTTATACCCACATTCCCCTAGTCGTTGAGTCATTTGAGCCAATTCTTTAGAAGTCCCCATGATGGATTTCATATTTTTCTTTATGATGTATAGATGATAAAACCAATGAAAGCATAATGTTAGGAACATGTATCCAGGGTATGAAAAAAAATACTAGTTTCATTTTGTTCTTGTTTATAAAATAAAATTAATTTTGAGTGAAATTGGAAAATGGGTATAGTATTTACGAAGAATTTATCATATTATAAATACAAAAATATTAATATTGATAATGAATATTACTATAAGGCATGACTAATTTTCTATATAGTATTGATTATATTGATCTGATTTGTTCTGCATACATATAATTTTATTTCATAGATTATAATACATGTTCATTGTTTTAAAAATTGTTTCTTTTTGCAATCGATGTTAAGATTATTTTTTCATCAGGAAAAACATTTGTTCATATGTGGGAGAATTTAATGAAGTGAAACTTTATATACCTTTTTGATTCATTAAATTATATACTATTCATTATTTATTTGATAATTAACCAGATATATGTTGACTTCTCTAAAGAATGGGTATCTAAAACTCCAAAAGAAAATATGTCTAGATGGAAAAAAGTGAACTTTACATGTCATGAAACATATTCATAACATGAATGAATAATTTATGTAATTTCTAAATTAATGATAAAAAATCCATGAATAATATACAAGTCATGAAAATATTACATTATTTTAATCTCTACTACACATCAAGTAAAATTAAAAAGTCCACATCAAGATTAATGTTCATGTCATGAGAATAATCTTGTCATGAGTTTGAATTACACATCTTGAAACATGTGGCATCATTAAATCCTGAGGACACATTCCATGAAAGGTTCTAGATCTAAAATATAAAGAGGAAAACATGGATTGATATCACTTGACTTGTGTTGATTACAATACATGTAAATTACCATCTATTTAATTATAGCTGCCCAACAACTATATAGATACATTTGTTTGACAATGTCTTTTATCTCATTCTCTCTGATTTTTATTCCATTATTTTTATTCCATGGAATCAAAAATTCCTTTTCCCAAATTTATTTAATTCATGGGAAATCGATTAGTCTAAAATCAGTATCCATTTCTTTCATTTCCATTTTCTATTTCAATGAGTTTTTTCTACTACCATTTCTACTCGATAGTTGATACACACCACATTATTTCTTGTTTAATTTTTCAAATAATTATTATATTTATTTATAAATTATTTTAATTGGTAACTACATGATTGTTATCCCCCAATTGTAAATATATCTTATTTTAATTGTTTTATTAATATGTTATTCATTTTTGTGAATGTTTATCTATTTTACATTATTACTCTCTTGAGTGGATAAAATATTTCTACTAAGGGATGTCTATTAGGGGTTTTCTAAAATTAATTAATCTTTAAGTCGAAACCTGGAAACACTATGTCAAGTAATTGAGTTAAGATATAGTTATTTATTCAATTATTTTAGGCAACCGTCACCATGGGATTTTCAAATGGACAATCCAAGCCAGATTATGGAATATAAGGATATGTCCATTACCCAATGAAACATTTTTCATTGAAGTTGAGAATAATGTATCTATATTGTCAGTTATATCCAAACCAAGGAATGGTTTAATCTCATATAGATCTATTTTGTTAGACCATAATCAACTAGATCTTTATGCATTGATACAAATCATAAGCCTTATGACTATCCAATGTTAGGACCAAGATTATCCTTTTTCCCCAACCCTAAAATAGAACCCATTCCATATAATTTTTAAAAATATTAATCCTAAATTAGTAGAAATTTTTGAATCCCAAACACAAAAAAACTTGTGGTGACTCGTACATAAATTTTTAGAAGTCATTAGTTCCATGTTTTTCAATTTTCTCCTTGCTACAACCCTACGTTACCACTATACTAAACCATCGTACAATGTGTTATTTTGAATAAATGAAATTATAATATGATCTCTTACCATGTGAATTCAAAAATGCATTTAGGATCATCAATAATTCAACACTAATTCAAGGAACAGGAATATCAAATGCTTCAAAGGACTATTCTGGCATCATCGAGGGTGTCCGATCTCATTGAGACACCAGAGAAGCCGAAGGTGATGTCAGACGTTTTCTTGATGTAGGGACTCAACAAGAATTGGGGGCATATTGGGACAATATAATAGGATTTAGAGTTTCACCTAATATTTATTCCCAATACTATTATATGGGTAATTATTCACCAAAAAATAATTCTTCATGAAGAGATGGAGTTCATGGATATACAACAAGGATCCATGATGGAAACGATAAACACTACTCATTTCACATACCTCCCAAAAATTTATCTATAACTAGATAGAATTGATTCATAGAAATATGGGAAGTATGGAATATTAAATTTTCATAAAATTTAATGATATTTTTTATTATTTCACCCTAGATACATAACCCATATTTTTGCACATGTCCTTGACTACTAAGAATGTTTTAGAGGAGTATTAGGAGGTTGGATTTCTTCTACCCATCAGTGTGTAGTCAGGTGGCCCTCATATGTTTATCGTGAGAATATCCACTAATACTAGTAATTTGAAGACTCTATATGTGTCAAATATTAGTGCAGAATATTATAGATTCATTAGTCCCCTTAGTATGAGTCCCATAGTACTTCAATTATGTGATGGTTTGGCATTATCAAAATTAATTCAGATCTCCCCACATCAAGTCTAAGTAGTGAAAAAATATGGGGAATATCTAGTAGTTATTCCCTATGGATTCGATATTGAGGTTACATATGGGAGGAGAAAGGTGTGATCTATGACATATGGATCGAATTGCAGTCCTCAACAACAGACATATATAATTACATAGACAGGTCATGATTTTTAGATATGGGGTCAGAGATCTAAGGAATGATGTGTTTATACAATGTATGAAAATATAACAAATGATATTTAGGGACAATAAAATAATAAAGAAATTTTTTTTATCACCTCTAATTTATGTAAAACATAGTTTTATAATGATACCTATCATTACATTAAATATACACAGCATACTGTTGAACTTTACTTACCAATGAGGTTGTCTTATGAGTTACATCCCATTAATAATTCATTGGGTATAAAATAGTACCATCATCATTGATTCATAGTGTTTCCCATATTCATTCCCTATTATAATCATATGTGGGACTTCATGATTTTATATATGATGATATTTTATGTGATTATTCCTTTGAATTGGTTGGAAAACATTCGATATCATATTCATTTCCATCATATATGTTTATCATTTAAATAACACAAGGATGTAAATTACATAATGACTTGGGAATGTGAAATTTGATCGGGTAGTTTTGGTCATAACTTGATTTAAAATGTAAAGATCACAACATAGATTATAGTCTTTCCTATATTAGTAGGATATTTTTTCAAACCCCCATCATTTCTTATACCTATGAATCTTTATATGGATTGTATTCTTGATATAATCACATGAGCGTCTCCTGATATAGTCATTTACATTGAGATAAAGAATAAGGTAGTTGGGAAATAGATTTAAATAACTCATTGTCATAGGGAACTATATTAGTTGAAGGAACTAAAGGTTTATATCAATGATTTGGAGGAAAAGGGATTTAACAAGATGATTTCTTCATTGTGGGGTGAACGTATTTTTTTCAAGAAATAATATGGTACGCTTTGAATATCTATAGATTATTAGAATCTATAGATGTTCATTGTAAAGAATAAGAATCCCTTTACCTTGATCAATGGACTTTTCAATTAGTTATTGGGAGCCTGGTGGTTTTAGAAAACTGATCTTCAATTGTATTATCACCTGTTGTCGTTTATAGGGGAGGACAACCTAAAAATTTAATTTTGGAGTATGTATGGGCTATAAAATTAATTAGTGATTCTTGTCGTATTGGTGAATTTCATGGTATCATTCATCAATCTAATGATTAAGGTATACCCACCACAACATGAATCATCCAAATTAATTTCATTCTATACAACCTCATCTAAACAATACCCCTAGAACAATATTCTAGACAACATGAGATAGTCCTGAGTACAATTTAGGCACATAAAATTTATGTCAAGGGGTAGAATTATAACATATGTTTTCACAATATTAATATACTAGAAATGTTTTGTATGAGATAGGTATATCCACAATCCCAATGGAATTCGGTGTAGACAGGATACCACAATATGTTCATGATCATAAGATTTTTGGGTTTTGTAAGATACTACGAATGTTTAATTTTGGACTACTATCTTTTATCATCATCCATGACTATAGTAATGGTATAGGGATTATAGACCCACAAGTCATAGAGTTGTGAAAAGAAATTTATTTATCTAAATAAAAGGTTAAATAAAACTCTATATTGATTCATCCAATGAATGAGACTAGGTAGGTCATATATTATAGATTCCTTAAGAATTAGTTTTGGGGAAGTACTGATACATTGGAATTGGGTTGTAGCTTGAGGGTCTTGATAGCCACGACCACCTGATCAAAGCTATCATAACCATGGCATATAGTTAGAATCCATGGTAAACTATTTTAACTATATTGAATATAAAAATTAAATAAGAGAAATTTAATCTATTGGAAAAATACGATTCATTGTTATATCTTTATATTGGGGGCTTATATATTTGAAGAAGTGTATCAAGGTATAGTAGCTAATGTTGTTGAACATTTAAATGACATATGAATTATGTTAACATAACATCATTTTAGATGTCCTAATCCAGAAAAACATGTAGATCTGGAGCTTAGTGAGAGTATATCAAAGGAATATTGGTATGCGATGAGATTTTTGTCCGATTAGAGGACGGATGCATCCAAATAACATGGACTGATGGTTTTTGAGCCGCTATTGGCCACATATTATTTTATTGATTCATTAAATGATAGAATATGTGCTATAAAAGAGTGTAATGTAATTTAGGAACAAATTACTCATGTTAATTTAATACTAAATATTTTAGTGGACGATGACGATGTGAAACTTACACATGATAGAGTTGTATTCTCTACATCCATAAGGGAATATTTGATAATAGACATCGATAAATATGAATGGGTGGAACATCCAATTTTTACAAAGATGTACCATCATATCAATTTAATGTTCTGGTGTCCATGAATGGAGAGTAATATTAATTTATTTTTAGGTATTCCTTACGTAGAAGAAGATAAAGTCCATGTAACACTTTTATGGTGGTTTCATCAATCCACATCAACTCTCCGTGTAGATGTGAGAGGACATCTTGATTGATTTTTTTATTGACATACAAAGGACCTTAAAGAGTTATGAATCTTTCAATGTGATTTCTGGATACCAAGTAAAAGATTCTAATATATTAAAAATTCTTGATTCAAACTAAATAGATGTGGTGTGACTAATATATGTATATGTAAATATTTATATTTATATGTGAAATATTATTCTTACATGGTGTTCCCATAATTATCATATATGATAGAATATTTTTTAAATCATGGTTTTATAAGGGACTGTAAGATTATTTAGGGATTCAGCGGTGATTATGTAAAATGTACTATCGAAGGAGGATGAACTGTTTGAGTGAACAATAATGATATATGATAATTTGATCTGGGATTATGCCCTATAATTTTGTTGCATCATTGGATGATCACCTAGACATGGATGAGTTTTCATAAAATAATTGTCCCCATGATCCAATTCAATGGAAAACCAATGAGTCACTCTATGTTAATCCGTATCAATAAGCTCTCTATAGATATATGGCATGTGATTTAATGGTTTTGTGTACCTTTATTATATTTGAATACATTTATATAGTAAAATTGATTTAGAAAATGTTTTTCAATGATCATAAAAGAGAAATGTTATTTGAAAACAATTGGATGGGGCCTTTGGATTTCATTGGAGCTAACCATGTTTTTATGAGATTAACACATTATTTAGGACACCTACATTTTATGAAATAGTGGAAGATGGTGTCTATATATTTTGCGGCCTTTGGGATCATCCAAAATGTTAGGATAGTAGAGTAATGACTCGATTATTCTTCTCACTATTTAGGTGTGCATGATATGTTTCATGTGTCACATATTTAGAGGTACATTCATAATCCTACTCATTTAATAATTTATGTGGATTTTGAGATACTTCGCCCTTAATTTTGTGTGGGGCATTAAATGCGGATTTTCAACCATAGTGATCAATTTCATTTAGGGATGTTGATACCACTAGTTTTGATTCTATTATATCATAGATGTATCTAGGAAGATACATTGTAGTGGGAGACTAATGTCTACTCTTATAAGGTTGATTTTTATGAATAACATTCATAGTTACTTAACATGGATTAGAATTCGTTATAGGTAGAGAACTATAAAAGATTCACATAATTTTGTTGAATGATATTTTTAATGTTAATGAAATTAGATTATCCTCTATTTTTTCTCTAAAATGGTTGTTTTAGTGGTTGGTCATAATTATAATATGGTTATATGGTTTATTATTATGGTTTATGAACCTAGAGGTTCCATGTTATCAGAAATAATGCTATAGTCTATCCAGTGGGGATTAACCAGCCAACCGATGGTGCAGGTAGTGGATCCGTAACTATATAGAATCAGTTATCCTACAGGTGGTTAGTTCTTGATCTTTTTCTATCATTTTAACCATAATTAATGCATTGATATATTTAATGTAAAATTAGTGAATTTTATTGATTGGATTATTAATGGGTGCTCCATTGATGATTTTTATTTTTCTTGGCATTTTATAAATATCTTTTCATACTCCTATTAAACATGGGATCATATGGTTGAGGATATATTAGGTGTGTCCTATAGGGTTTTATTACTCAAAAAACAAATAATATAATCAATTCACATGATAACATAATGTATTGGGATCTAAAAACTGAAAGGGTTTCGTGGAATATATTTTATCATAGGAGTAAGGAGCTGAAAGTGTCACCAAAACATACTTTGGAATATACCACATTTTTATTTGTTTTTCAGCATGCATTTACTTTCTAGTTTGGCGGGCCACTTCGGAACTCATTATATGTTTTCTAACATGAATTATTTTGACATTATTTTTTTATACATTCATTAATTTGAGTTATAATATATTATTTATTTTTCATTAATAATGGAAGGAAATGATAGAGAGTGTATAGTCTCCCCCCTAAAGGCATTCTGACACTCACTACAAGTTTGAGGCATTTTGTGTATGGGGAGATACATGAGAGGTCATGTTACTCTCTATCTTCATCCCGATGGTTCAATATGGGTTGTTATATGTTCCCTAATTCTATATATTTTTAATTCATGCATCACCCATGTAAAAAGGGTTTATCATCTCAAACTTCCTTCAGTAATTCATTTCTTTATAGAGGCACCAATAGTAATTTATATGGTTTACATACATACTCGTGGAATTTATATTTATGAATCTTTACATATTCATGTATGTTTATGTTTCTTATTATGTTCTTTATTTCAATGGGTTATTGGTTTTAAATTTTCATGAATGGGTTTTCTTTAAAAACAATGCTCTAATAGTCTTAATTTGGTTTATCTAAACTCCACCACTGTGTTATTTATCATACTTCAAGTGTTTACATTTATAATGTATAATTATTTCCAGATGATATTTTCTATGATCTTTGACATTGATTTCAAATATTTTAAGGAGAATTTATTAATGTTGTATACCCTATCCACTTTTGACCCACATTCCAAATGATTGAAAAGAAGGATTATTTTTAATATTTAGTATATGAACAAATTTTTTCAGCCTAATGAATATTATATACATTTAATCATCCATTATAGTTTTCTATGGATATTTCCAATTATAGTCATTATCAAAATATTTTGTTAATTTTTTGTTTCTAATCGTATCAATTGAAAAGAGTTATTTACCTTGTTTTCAATGATATAATTTAAATATACATATAAGGTATTATAATCTATTCCAAAATAATATAGTGATTACTATGTTATATTGGGGATATAGTCTTACTATATCATTAACATCCTTTCTCTGAATGGTGTATGATTTTGTTTTAATGTGATTACTAGAAAACTCATTTCCTTTTCACAAGTTAATCAAGCTGTGAATATTTTGATGGAATGAATGTAACCATTTATTATGATATATTACTTGTATATTATTAATGAAATAAATACCGAGGGTTAAAAAATCCTTAATGTAATTTTTCTAATATGTTACACCCCATGATTTTAATATAATATCATTGTAATAGTTAGTTTATATGACATGAAACACCAAGATTAGAAGAAAAATAACCCCATGAGATATTAAGATATATTTGTTTTAAAATAAATTAAATATCTTCAATGTCATTAATTAAAGAAAAAACATTGTTTATATTTTATTACACATAACCCTAATATAATGTTATCTTTTACTAGGATTATCTTTCATTACAAGATGAGCATAGATTATCTTTCGTTACAGGTAGTACTAAGAATGAACAAAATGTGAAATGTTATTAAACAATTATTATTTAATTAAATAGATATCTCCTAGCCATTATAATAGAGGTTATGAATAGTAAAAAATATATTATAATATTAATCATTATATATTTATTATTAATAAAATAAGAATCATTTTAATTAAAATGAAAAATTTATTGAAAATATTTATATTTTGAAATGAAGGATTAGTCACACTTTTCACACATAATTTAAAAATATTTCGTTACAATTCTAGAATATTTATTTGAAATATCAAAAATTATGTTTTAAGTAATAAAAGAAAAATTATCTTTGTTTTATTTATTTGTAATTTCCTTAAAACGTATCCTTTTTTGATTAATATTGAATATGTGGATTTTAATTGAAAGCTACATTTTTGTTAAATTTGTGTTGAGGATAAAATATATTTTAAATTTGTTCATTATTATAATTACATTTATTATTTATCAATAAATAAAATATATGTTATTGGAAAAAATTTCATTTTTAATTTGGATATAAATACATAGTATACTTTTGAAAATTTTCTCTTAAAAATATTCCTTCCTCACAACATTTGGGGTATTAGTTTTAAATTATAAATTTCCTTAAATTTGAATTGAATTTTGAATAATGATTCAATATTTTTAATTTTAATATATTAAATTCTATAATAATTTCTACAATATTTTTGACCAAATTGAACAGTAAAAAAATATAAAAAATAAATTCCCAAGTTTTATGTAAAATAAAATTACTGGGGGTAAACTGCTAAGACAAGTGCTAAATATGACCTACCAAATTGTGTAAAACTCAGTATATAGAACTTTTTAGACCATAAGTCTTATTGATTCGGTAATTACCAATTCTTTATACTCTTGGTATGATGAATACATGTGTATTATTGAATCTTTTCATCAAATTTCATTTGTTCCACATTACTCACTTATAAAATGTCACCCCGCTCCTCTCTTCTTCACATATTAGAACATTTTTTGAATAGATAATAACTACCAAAAACACCTATAAACTTATCATAACATGTCATATTATCCATATTTGACATAAATATGACCTAGGAAGGCCTTTGGTAAATCCCTAAATAGGATACCCGAAGAAGAGGAAATGTTTTTTAATGGGGTTCTTTATTTTATTTCATTTTCTGCATCCTTCAATTATCATTAAAACATGATGATATAATGAATTTAGTATCATAAATATAATTTTATGTTGTTATAATAATTTCATTAGATACAAATATCTCTACATCCATCAATGGGATTATGAAACCACCGTTTAAGTGTACGGTGGACTACAACCTCATTAATCGATGCCATTTGATTTTCTATTTCCACCACTCATCGTATTCTATATTGATAGATATAAATTATATAAATTATTTTTATCATGTTATTATACCTCTAGTGTAATTATATCATACGTATGTATTTTATATTTCATTCCATACAATATATGATAATTTCTCTCCTACTTACGATGTACTACCATCCTGTCAAGCAATGTGATTTGTCTTTCTCTAAAGCTTCAAATAAAAGGTCATTTTGATATATTTAAAGATAATTTGTAACATAAATAAAATAATGATGATATTAATGGCATATTTGTCATTATTTAATGGAAACATGTAATTTTATTTATCATTTCACTCTCACAAAGATGATAACATCGTTTGAGTATGTGTGGACTACCGCCCTTACGAAGTTATGTATCTCTATTTTCATCACTAAACCACATGGATGATAAATTTAAGTATATAGTATGGTATTTATGATATTATGATCATTATTTAAGGATAAAATATTACATACCTCATTGAAATAAAGATCTTCAAAAAATTTGAAAGTTACTCACGCATACGTACGACAGACTATCTACATGATCATAACATACATCATTTATCAAAACCATATTTTATGATTGGATTTAATAGTATTATAGACTTAAAATATGATAAAAATTTCGTTATTATAATTTTTGGGATGTTATAGATATATAGTATTCTTGATAAATAGATCTATTATAACGAAAAAGCATTAGAATAAATAGATATTAGCACAAAAAACAATAAAAATTATGAATTATTATTAATGAATGGGTGATATGATGTCATAAATTATCTTATAGGGTATTATAAATACTATAATGCTTTTTTATTAGTTTATAAAATTTTAAATACTAATCTAAAGGTTGTTAAATCACATTCATCCAAAAGGAATCATGATGTACGGGATTTTTTCCCCAATTTCATTTCATTGATGCATATTGTAATGTTATGCACCTAATTTATTTTATATGGTTAATATAGATCCATGTTAATTTTTTATATTATGACTAATTGATAATTCATTTTTTTATGTTCCAATTTAAATTTTTTAATCCATGGGTATTTTACATGAAAATTTCGTTGTGGTAAATAATTTCATAACTAAATTTCTTTTTATTGGGTTATATTTATTCTTTATTATAATTGCTATTATAATATTAGGTGTATAATGAATTTTAATTGGATTATGTTTTATTTTCACTTTTTTCCTTTTGGATTTGAATTTGATACACATAATCAATTAATTTATTTATTCTCACTTTACAATTATGATCATTATAACGGTTTATTTTATAATCTCATTAGAAATAATATTGTTTGTTCCTGAATTTTAGTAAAATAAATTATTTGATAATAGTCTTATAATAAAAATTAATTTTATTCTAATTTATTTAATAATGTTATTTTCAAGTAATATTATGTTTTTAATGTATTTTTTACAAAAATGTTTCACAAAACTATTTTTAGAAAAAATTACTTTATTTCCTTTCTTAGTCAGAATTCTATTTTCTTCTACAATTTTCAATTTTTAAATAAAAATTACAAAATTCATTTAAATATTTCAAAATATTTTATTAAATAAAGAGTTTATAAATTTTTATTTTTTAAATTTTTTCAAAGGAATATAATTTCACTTTTTAAAAAAGGAACTTTTCTAACCATTTTACAGTGCTGAATGAATGTTCTTTTTAACTCATATAATATGTATAAAATTACCAGCTGGCATTACCATATAATTTTTTAATATTAATTTTCATGTTGAAAAGGTTACTCTTAAAGTATTTTTTTCCTTATATTATGAAATTTTTTAATTTTTAAATGTGATCTTCAAAGAAAGGGATTTTAAAATTGTTTTAATATTTAAAAAGATATTTTTTAGAATTAATTGTACATTTTAAACATGATTTTTTGTCAATATATTTTAACTCTATTTCTATTCATCATCCCAAATAACCTCTTATTCATACTCTAATGGTTCTATGTTGAAGTGATGTCATTTATATTCTTTATATGGTTGGTTACTGATCATTTTTACCTATTAATGTATTGATATTAACTTTCATTAAACCATTTTGAATAAATTAATATTACCTTGAAATAGTGATATTATTGTTATCATTAAAAATTAAATTTCCACTAAATATCAATTTTATTTAACATGGATATATTTCTCTTTTAAAACATATATCGTTTTTAAATTTTGTGTCCTACTTTGAAATTTTTCATTATCTAATGAAATATTGATAAAATTGTATTATATTTTTAATATTGATATTTGATGATAACACCCATTATTCATGAATTAAATTTATTTTTATATATACGAGTAATGATTTGGACCTATGGTGGAGGGTAGGTCATGTTATTATATATACCATTGATGCATCTGTAGGTCCTGTGAGAAAAACTGTAAGATATTTTGAAATAGATTTTTACATATAGATTAAACCATCTTGTTAAATGTCTTGATGGTAGAGATATCATGGTAATGAGACATGATGTTAAATAATCAAACCGTTACATATTTTAGAGTTGTTAATATCCCTGATATTTTCACAATGATATTATATTTTTATGCATTTTATTCTCAGTTATTGATTTTCTATAATGTATTTTCATGATGACATATTTTTTATGCGTTATCTAATTATGATACCCATGTTATTGATTAAATGAAATGGGTAATCAATTATTTAACTATTCATATTGATTATTATTTATCGGTTCATGATATATTTCACTATACTTAACCCTTACTACGATTTTAAGCTCATGGTTATTTTTTTGTCTTTCCCATGAATCCATGACATGTACTATAGATGTTTTGAAAGAAGATGCTTGTGTAGAAGAATATATTTTCAAAAGAAAATTATGTTTTAATTGATGTATTCAAATAAAATTTAAGAAATAAGTATTTATCAAGTTTACTAATACTAATTAACTATTCATTCCATTTTAATGAAACTCCGTGAATCTTGAACCAATGAATGAAGGATGATAAGGACTTTAGGATATCCGTGTTAGATTAGCTGCATAATATTTGATGGGTTGGTCTCTTACAACTCTCTATTTCGTTGGGGAATGTTTTAATATTAATTGGACTGATGATACTCGTATGAGATGTCATAGTTATGTTACCCCTATGATATGACAATGTTAACAGATTTTATGTTATTCCTAGAAGATGATTGATTCCAATGGTGTTGTAGTCTAATATAAAAAACAATAAGAATTATCCAATTAGGTGATTCCATATTGAATGTTTGATATTCCAAGATTCCCATATCATTTTTTCATTTTTATTATGAGTACTAGTGGATCATTTTCTTAACTATTTTTTAAAATGGATCTTGATTGTTGAGTTATATAAATATTATTTTTTGTGAATTTTTCATTCCATGGATCATAATTTCTGATTCATATTTTTATGTTTATGAATTCTCTTATTTTCAGATTATTCATTTTTATTGTGTTATCATACCCTTCTGGATAACTTACGCTCACTAATGGCTATCAATTGTACATATTTATGTTTACCCTTACTAATCATTTTAGATAACACTTTTTAAGTTTTTTCTAATGTTATAATGATTGATGTTAAATAAAATATGTCTGTAAATTTTTAATGTTGGTTAAATTTTATGTTATATGTTGACCATTTAATAAAGAATAAAAAATATTATTATAGTGGAAAAAATTAAGAAATAATTACGTGGGAATTTTTATGTATGTGTTTTTTCTTTTTCATAAATACTCAAAAACTAAAATATCCATGGGTATGTAATCGATATAGTATCTTCATTTTATGATTTATATATTGGATGGAAAAAAATCATTCACATTTATCGGTATGAAAGACGGAAATTAATTTTTTTTATTTTTGAAATGGATTCACGAGTGTGGGTTTGGGGATGTTATAGTTTCTTTCAAAGATGACATTAGATAAATTTGGAGATTAATATACATTCATGTGATCTAAAGATAATTGTTATGGTTACTGTAATGGGTTGATTATTTAATTTTAGATCATATGTACAATGTGACAGTGAAAACATTTTTGGAATTTATGTCATGGGATTTTAAAAAGATTATTGATATCTTGGGAAATTTTTTATTTTGATGATGTTCAAGTTTCCATTTGTTGTATCATGTGATTTAAAATTTGGGATTATCTATGAATATTTATATTTTATTTTCAAGATATTGAAATTCATTTATCTTTTAATTGTTAATGTTAATATATTCTTATGATAGTTTTTTGGTATATAGTATTGTTTATATATATAACTATTTAATTTTATATTTGGTGATTCTTATTAAATTTTAAATATTAATGTATTGTTTCTTTATATGAATATTTATTCACATTTGTAACAATCTTATGTTGTTAAAACCAATCTTGTTTTCATAAATATAGAGAAAATATATTTTCATTCTTTTATACAACTCTTTTTTAATTAGATGTTTATTATAGTGATTCAATAATTAATTATATATACTCCACATTTTGAGTAAAATATTTGAAAGGGGAAGGAACTAATTAAATCATACCACCAAGTGATGAAATTTTATATTCGAATTTGACTGAAATTAAATAATTATATTTCCTTCTGTTCATAATGTATATGTTAAAATAATTCCTCAATTCCTGGAAAAGGATTTGGAAATGAAAATGATATCATGCTACCTTAATTTATAATGAATTAGTAGTCCTTTTTACTCCTCATTGTTTTATGGTATTGCCATCATTAAAATTATCATCACCATTCTATTTTCTAGTGATCAATGTTCTCTATCACAGTCCATCATTTTTAAGATATCTATTTATTCTAGCATGTCAATATTTTTATATACTAAAAATGTTAATCCTTTTAAGAACCTATTTATTGTATAATATATATAACGATGATATTTCTATTTCCCTATTTTTATAATGTAGTTTTATTATCCATTATCATGATGTGGGTTTTCATCAATGGTGTTTTCAAATGTGAAATAATTGATTTTGAGGCTCAATATGAAATTAATATGATGTAGTTAATGAAAGGGGGTGAATGTAAAAACATTTTATTTTAATATAAAACTATTTTCAATACAATATATAAAATGGAACACTGAGTATGAATAATATAAAAAATATTAATATTTGAAATGATAATCAACCCAGGATTGTGACAGTATAGATGGTAGGTCTCTCCAGAAATGATTTATCAATAATAAGTACTGGGTGAGGGGGGGAATGATCGGGGGAGGTATCTCCATGTGGTGGGACTCTATCTGTCTCCACATTTTAGTTATCTGGAAAAATTCACGATGGATTGTGGAATGTGGGGAGATCAACATCTATAAATCGAACTAGGAGAGGAGTGTGATTGAATTTCTAGGCTATCAACATCCAGATTTCACCTTCACTAAAGCCAGTATGTTTCCTAAATTTTTATAAATATTCATTGATCCATAGTATAAAATGATGCAAAATATCATACTGATCAACAATGAAAAATATCAAATTGTTTTCACTAATTCTAATTCTGATTACTTCTTGTCTAAAGCGTTTCATTGCGCCAAACATGTTGATAAAATTATCTATTATTCAAAAGTCATCATTTGGTGTAATTACATTATTATAAAGCTCAAAATAATCATCTGACACATCCAAAATCAATCCATTTCCACCAATAATGCAGTGAGATGTAGAGGTGTTACCATGGTTTCTAGGTACAACTGTTGTGGTATCCCAAACGAACAGTAGGCCATGCATATTTTCTTTATTATTGATTGGTTGATATTTGTTTGAAAGGATTTATGGATTTTGTTTGTAATGAATATTCATGTACTATATGTGTACAACATCCATCAAACATGTTTTTGGGGTACTCAGGATAAAATTCATTAATGGAAATCCATAGAATATTTTTTGATAGGTGGCTACTGGAGCATCTGCAGTACCCACAATAAGGTTCACCACCCATGGTTTCTGAGATTCCGTCTAGAGGTTATGGTTAGTGATAGAACCCAAGCTGCTGTGTTGGAACCTCTCAATAAATTGGGGTATCTTTTTCCCTCTATGAGAAATTTCGTTAATAGTATGGGTTTGGTGATCTCGTCCAATATTTCTCATTCTAAATTCAATTGATGTTTTCGGAATCCTTCTTATCAAAGACTCAAAATTAATATTGATGGTTATTTAATTTATGGGAAGATTTTTTGTGTAGGTATTTTCATCACCATGAGATCTCTATGATGTTTTCATTCAATTCCATATTTTTCCTTGGAGATTCCCTCTCGGTCAATGCTTTTTTAGAGATCAAGGGACTTGATTTTTTCCTATCTCATGGAATTATATTTGATGGGGTTGAAACAAAATTTAAATTATTCACTGGATCATTTAGGTTGAAATTCAAATTTCTTGGCCAATAATTTAGAACATGCGTAGATGAAAAACCATTGTTCTTGTGGTATAAAGTATACTCATACTTTGATGGAGGGTAATATGGTGGTTTAATTTTTCCACTCCCATACCAATCCAAGTAACCCTCATAAGATATTTTCCAATAATAGATCCCTTTTTCTGAGTTGTTTTTACCTCGTTAGATCGGATTCTTTATGATTGTATTATTTTATACATCCATAACATTATTTTGGGCCCATGGCCGTACTTTTAATAAAAATTTTATATTGTTGGATGGACAGTTATAACGTAGTCATTGAATTGGTAGATATGGTCAATAGTAAGAAAATTTTAAAATCTATATACTATTTTTCAAATTAATAAAACTTTATTAATTAATTCTTGGGAAATTAGAACTCCACTATGAGTAATTTCTTTTAATGCTTCAAAAAAATTTATAAAAAAATTATTTTTATAAGAAGATGTTGTAACTAATAATGACCAATTTTATAAATATTATTTGATAAAAATAATATTATTTTTTAAATCATCATACAAATATTATTTTATGATGATATTTTTAGTAATTTTCAAATCTTATTGGTTTTAATTTAATAATGAATAATACTAATTCTTTATAAATTGATCATTTATCGTCATTGAATATTTCCATTATGATTTTAAATTTTTATTAAATTAATAGAAGTTGATTTTAGTTGATAATAATATAATTAATTATAATAGAAATCTAATTTATATGATATTTTAATATAGGTTCATTTTTGAGATTAAAAACACTATTTTCAAGTAAAAATTTGTGTTCTGATTTATGAATTCATATTAATATTGATCTATAAATATTTTAGAAACTGAATATTGAAAAATGTATTTCATATATGAAATCAATGTGTTCAAATTTAATAAATAACTCAACTTTATTTTTTGTCAAAAAATAGTAACCATGGTAATATTATTCAAATTGGTAAGGTTAAAATAGGTAAATAAGGTTAAAAATATATCGACATGGAAATTAAAAAAATTATATGTCCTAGATTATTTCTTTTGGGTGAGTATGGTTTAAAAAATACCTTTATATATATGAAAATATAATATTTTTGTTATTTTTTTCTTCAATACAGACATTTCTTTTATTTAACGTAATGAGAAACTAAAACATGTAACAATCTTGGTATTAAACACTATTATAAGTTCATATAAGGATAATAAGATGTTATGATTGAATTTAAAAGTATATTATTAAATATATTTATTTATTTTTATGATGGTATTTATTTATAATTTTTTGTGATTTTAAAAGTACCAAAAATGCTCACACATTGGTAACATGGTGCAAGTTAAAGGGGTATAAAATAAAATGTAAATGATTTTAAATAAATCATAAGTATTATATATTGGGTTGTATTATAGTGGAAAATAAATTTGTTGATAATAATAATTTTATACTAATTATTAATGACTTTATATATGAATTTTGTATATGTATTGATGACTTCAAAGTAAAAATATATTATTAGTTTTAAAATTGAATTCAATGTTGTATTACATTAAATATTATTATTATATATTGACGATTTTTGAGTCAATTTTTTCCAAAGGGTTACATTTATAAACCTGTACTTTTAAAAATTTGTTTACCACGGTGAAGGGTAAAATTGGTAAATTAAGTAGTGAAACAAAAAGACACGATTTAAAATAAAAATCATAAACCTATAAAAAATTTCTTTGTTGAAATGATTTTTTCCATTTCCATTATTTTCATAAAAAATAATTTTTTTCCATTTTCTCATGAAAATAGTTTTTTTAGATTGATGTATATTTTATATTTCCAACTGTGTCCTTTCCATCCATATAAAAACACTACCATGCATCAATATTTTCAATCCACTTTGAGAAACATAACTTTAACGAAATCTGAAAATACAATTAAAAATTTTAATTATACATGTTATTTAGGTTTTGGTATCTTTAAAAGTCTATCCTTATAGTCTTTTAAAAGAAATCCAATAGCGGTATCTCAAAGATGAAGAAACTGTTTTAACCGATATCATTGATTTTAATTCTTATTTTACCACCATAAATTTTATCCCAACCATTGTAATATATTTAAATCAATATATCACATAAAAAGAAATGATATTATGTTAATTTCACAACCATATTCATCTATTTTTCCATAATATAGGGAACATAATCATAGTTCACGTGTACATGTGGAATACAACCTCTACAATGTGATGTTTCTTGTTTTTCATTATCACCTCACAAGAATGGTTATATTGATGAATATTATGAATGTATTTTATATTCATGAAATAATTTTGAATTTTGAAATATAATATTTTACTTACTCTTTTACCAGTCTACCCATTGAAAATTGGAACATCACTCATGTGTACATGTGGAATACCACCACCATGAATATCTGTGATTTTTCGATATATTCATTTAATTTGGGATTAACAAATATATGTTCATTTGTAATAATTGATATTTTTTCCATTGTTACTATTATAGATATGATGGAACAATAACAGATTAGGTTATTGTGAATGTCCCAAAGACATTTTTCATTGATGAACTAGACATATTTAAAACACCCAACAATGACTTAACTAATTATGTAATTATTTAGGTCAATTTAGTTAATGAAATAAATGGTTTAAAGTCTATGTAATAATATTAGATATGGTTCAATAATAATAAAAAAATTATAAAATGGTATTATATAGGAATGTAACTATCGTACAAAGAATTTATTCACATTAGAAAATTAGTGTTTTAACATAGTTTTCATTCACTGGGTTATACTTCTACATCATTGACTATGTTATATCTATATTATGTGTTAAATGAGATCATATTTTATTATTTATTAATTATAATTCTATTTATTTACAATTATTACACATAATAACTTAATTTATTAAATTTGAACATCAATGTTACAATCATTGTATGGATTACTCATCTCGATATTTTTTCTTTGAGACATGTATTTTATTATAAATGTATATACATTAATAAGTTATATATTATACATATTTCGATTTAAT
Organism: Viscum album; assembly: GCA_963277665.1. Lineage (NCBI taxonomy): Eukaryota > Viridiplantae > Streptophyta > Magnoliopsida > Santalales > Viscaceae > Viscum > Viscum album. The sequence goes on from OY728152.1 coordinate 1,936,204,104, forward strand.
ACAATGAATTACTCCTGGGCCATAATATTTACACATCCATTGAATTTCTCACTTTCCTATGACATTGATTAATCTTTTTATAATATTTTCAGGGATTTTCATGGTATATATTTCAATTCATTGAGACATAATTCATGTTATGCACCATTATTTATTTTATTTGAATTACATAATTCTCCATGAATGTTTTTAACTTATTATTTATTCTAATTTATAGGTATTACATAAATATGCTCTCTTAATTCATTAATTGTCTCTTTCATAAATATTTTCCGTAGTTAAAAGGATTTATCATCTCAAGCATTATTCTTTAAGAAATGTTTTGATGCATAGTACTATACTATCTTATATTGTATCTATTTGTAATCATGAAATATAAAATCATCACTCTTTTTATACTCATGAAATTTTATGTTTCATTTAATTTCATTTATTTCCAATAGATTATTTTTTTAGAAGGCCATAAATGGGTATTCATTAATTTTTTTTAAAGGTGTTAATGAATTTCCAAAATCTCTTCATCTATATTATTTATAATCTTTCATGAATATTATATTATAAATATAAATTATTTTAAATTTTTTTTTCCCATTATATTAATCCCATGACCCGAAAAAATGGTGATTAGGCCACAACTACCCAAATCCCACCTCCATTGGCATGGGGTTGGCGAAATGTATAGAACAGAATGAACTAAATGTGACAAATTTTTCTAATGTACATGTATTAAAAAACCCTACCATTTTTATTCATAATTTTAGAAGAATAATATTAAAGGATAAAATATCTACAATATAACTACGGATATTAAAACATACCGGGTGTACAAAAGTATAAAATTCAAATATTGAAATTAGAGATAAAATATACATGCCCAACCAGAAAGATGTCCCATACATACAAAAATAGAATGTATAAGTGCTGAGAAAGCCTAGATTATGATCTCTATACTTCGAGCACTATATAAGGTACCATTCACCAGGTTACCTTAAGCTTATTTACAGTCACTCCTAACATGTCTTTCATATTAATAGAACACAACATGTGTAACCAAATCCTATGCAGTGTTGAGTATATATATACCCAGTAGGACTCCCTGTAAGATGAGGGGGGGTGAATAAAGAGATATGATATAAAGAGATAGTAAATAGGTCAACCTAAATAAAGAGATTACAAATCTAACAACATTCTTAAAGATATATATATGTATATATGTATGCTGAAACCAATGAAACCCAATTAATTGATTTGGTGATCTACATATTACCACGAAACCCCATTAAAGGAGCTTCATAAGTTTCAAATTTATATAAACGATTCCTAGAATCTAGCACATTTACCTAGAATAAAACATCCCACTGAAGCCACACCTCACCATTGAGTTGCACAGTCAAGGGGAAACAATCTATACGCAATGAACCCATTTGACAATATAATAGGATGGTTCCACTTATTAGATAGTTAGAGGACCCATGAAAAGACTCCATTGGAGGGTTCCTCTCTATTGGTTGAGGACCCATTACTTATATCCATAGGATGGATCCATTAAATTGTTTTTAGAGGACCCATGCACATCCTGACTAGAGGGTGAAACTCAAGATTTTAGTAAAATACCTATGCCTTGTCCTAGATGGATGGTTCCATATTATTAGTCAAAGACAAATGAATATATAAGACGAGGTGGCACCACCCGAATAGAAGGGAGAGGATCCATTCCCTGCATAGTAGGAGGGTTCCTCTCCAATAGTCAGTTAAGGACCCATTCCCAATCTTAGTAAGACACTTCCACTCGAAGAGTAGAGAGATGAACCATTCCTTACTACAATGAATGGTGATACAATATAAGACGATAAAGGAACCATTCCCTATCACAATATGAGGGTGACACTCTAGAAGCCTCTGGTGGTCCTGCTTAATAACTGACACCATCAGACATCAAATAAATAAGATTCATTCTAGGACAATATTTCATGGTGCATGTATATCTACTATAGATTCCCCAATTGAATTATATGAAGAAAAACACTCTGAATAATCTAATATAGGACCAAAATATGATTACAATTGAAGGATACACAAGAGGAAAAAAATCTATAAATTAAAAAATGGGTTAAAAAGCATGTTTGGGGAACCTTATGGCCTATATCTGTGATCCATTATATATATGTTTCACTACCAGTACATGAGTCACTATTGATAAAGAGATACACATTGTATAAAGCTTCTACATAGCATGTCTAAGCCACTTATGGTATTTCTTGTGCACTCTGGCGATGTCCGTGTACCCTACCCTTGTGGGTGTACTTTGATAGACCACATTTATTGGTCATGCTTTTGAACATGTACTCCTATGGTACACGTTATATTTCTAGGAGAAGGGCACATGGAATTTTGTGGTCCAACATGGTGTGTGATACATATAATATCATGGAACCCTTGTAGCCATAGCTACATCCCTACACTCCATGTGTTCTTCAAACTACATGGTGTGTAATCATGATTTTTCCGTACCCTAAGATATTGATTCTATTCTATAGGTATGATATCTCCACCAATGGATCTATTGTTTAAACATTCAAAATTGGTGGATCTCATTCTCACTCTCCATTCATGACCATCATATTGAATTAAAATTGATTTCGTTGATTCTTACAAAGGTCACACAATACACCATGATCTGTGGTGCCTTCGATACTGTCACTTGGTCTCAGATCCCAAAAATCCCTGAGATGAAAACAAATCACTGTGAATAATCTAATAATCCATCCTTGATTGCTGATTCATTCATAGTATGAGAAATGATCTAGAATCTGAGGGTTTAATCTGGATCAATTATTCCTATAAATATCACATCATGAAAATGTGTTTCAGTGTTTACTAAAATAAAGAATTTATGAGATAAAGGAATAAGAACAAGATGTTACAAATATTTGGTCATTTTTTATTGGCATGTGGATACAATTAGGACACCCGTGGTGAGAAACAAATGAGTATTCATATAAATCTAACCATGGGGGCTTACATAATCTTATTATTGACACAGATCAATGAAAGGGAAGATCCAACACAATAAATTTATTAAATATTGGAATAATTCATAAATTTGTGATTTTTACCTTGATATTGAATCATTATTGTTAGATTTACATGTTTTTTAATGATTGATATGTGTCTCTGCCTTCAGTTTATGTTGATCTTCATTGATACAATGTTCTTTCATCATAGGATCTTGATTCACCAATGTAGGAGAGGAATAACATCTCTCAATTCACCTATGATTTATGCGGCTAACCCAGGATAAATAACATACAATTTATTTAAAATCAAATCCAAAATTGGTTAATTAATTTATCAATTAAATTAATTATTTAATTATTTAAACAACTCACTGAATGCACCAACAATGAATAATTTTTTTGAACGTCTCATTCATGAAAATTTTAGGTCACACCTTGGGTAAACCATACATTTTATAGTCAACCATATTTTAATATTTTTGATCAATGATTTTTCTAAGAGTTATATAAAAATCGTAACAAAACCATGCATATATAGTATAAAACAATTTCTTAATTTTATAAAATTAATTCCATGGACACCATGCCTCAGAATCAAACTCCATATGAACTATTGGATCTGAAAATATATGAAGAAATATATCAAAGTAATACTATGAGAAAAATAGGTCTCTAAATTTTACATTATATTAAATTATTTTGAATGAACATTTGAGAAAATTTTACATTGAATTCACAATATACTCTGTTTTAAAAAATTAAAAAGAATATTTTTTTAATCATTTACCAAATTAATGATTTTTCCATCCTCATTATCCTTATATTATTTTTATCCACATTTATAATAATTCATGTTTTTTTGGAGAAAAGGTTTGCCGGATATTTTTTTATTTTTTAGTTTTTAATGGTGTGGAAAAAATGATTTTTTCCCACGTTTTCCTATATTTTTTTTAATTTTATTTAATATATTTTAATAAATTATAAAATTTTATACTGATTGATATGATTCATTATGGATACAATAATATCATACTATTCAATTCTTTTTTATGAATTTATTTTGATGTTTTCTGAAATGTATTATCATAATACCAATTTCTTATTCATGGGTTAATTAATCTTTGATTTTTTTGATAGAATAACATCATCCATGTGTTTTTTTATGATATGGTACTTAATCATTTCTGATGAAAGTGGGATTGAAGTGTAAAATATGGTACACAAGAGGATTTTTTTGATATATGATTTGTAGTTCGAATATACCCATACAATTCAATGTTAATTGATACTAAGTTAAAAGGGTTGATGTTATTACTAGGACATGACATATTTACATTACTCCAATGAGGAGATAGAGCTTGCAGGTTTTAAGCCACTCGTAAGATCAAATGGATTTTATAGGTTATGAGTTACTGAGAAGAGTTAGGGTAATTTGCATTTTTGGTGATTCAATGAATATTTATTGTTGTCCCAAGATACCAAAGATGTTTTTCCAATTCATTCTATGAGTTCTAATGGAACATTTAATCAAGAATTATTTTCACAAGGATCATTAATGTTGAATTGCATCACTCTTATATTCAATTAAACTATTATAATATTCTTTATGTTATTATATCTTAGTTTTTATATGTTTTAATCTTCTAATGTTGTTCTCATGCACTATGATTATTGTATTATACCCCTTTTATCCTATTTTTTCTCAGTGATGAAATTCAATTATTATTTATTATTTTTACCCTCATTGTGGGTTTTACCTCACCCTACATATATTTTATTTCTTCCTATGGTTATTAATATTTATGTAAAATAAATTATTTAGTGAAATTTTATATGTGTGAAGAATATTATGGGAGATGATGAAGACATAATTTGTAATTAAAAATATACAGGTACATTCTACAAATATCACTCTTAAAGACATGCATATTATTATGTACGAGTTTTTTATATATCTATAAAACTATAATCCAAAAATATCATTGGAAATGTATGTGATTAAATATTATCAGTTTATTTTTTATATTTTAGATGGAAAAATTTTGTCATGTTCACTTGTTTCAATGTTAAAAATTTAAGATTAGGTGTTCTGCACTAGTTCTAGGATTGTAGGCTCAGGGTTGTGTTTAATTTTCATCAATAAAATCTTATAGGCACATAATAATATAATTATTTATTATATAAGATATTTGGTTAATTTATAGTGGGTGTTTCATTATAGTATTACTTTTCTAAAGTCTATAGGTTATATTTGAAGACTTGAATTTACATATTAGTCTATATGGCCATATAATGTTCTATATTATGTTTGTCTAAGTTGATTTTGTTTTTTTTAAATCAACTAATATGATAATATTGGGAGTTATTGTTTTCCAAATTATAACAATTAATACAAATAATTTATTCTATGATATTTATATATAAATATTATTTATCTCTAGTGTGTCGTATTTTTGTAATTGATGACTCAATATTTATAAAATAATAATGAATATGAATTTATAACCAAAATTTATATTCCTTATTAATTAAAATTCTATAATGATTGGTGAACTAAGATTGAAATTTTAATGTTCATAAACATTATACTAAGTAAAAATTAGTAGATAGAAATCTTATATATAAAAATATGTTATAATTATGAACTTGGATTTCATTAACATGGAATTATAACATATAGTATATTTGTTCCCTTATATAATTATATTTTTATAATATAATTGAATAAAATGATTGATAAAGATATAATCTATATATGTATAAATATGAATAATTTTTATACCACTAAAAATGAGTTTTTAAGAAATTTTATAACATAAGAAATTGATCTATTTATGAATATGCACATATAGATTCCTCATAATAAAATAAATGATAAATATTATAAATTCCACTAATTTAATATAAATTTGAATTTTTTTCAAAATATTTTTTAGACGATGAATATAATTTCAATGTTGGAATACAGTAATTAATTTTGTACATTTTTTATTGGAGGATAAAATTATAATTTTTTTTGTATGGGGGATAATTTACATGGATCCATTAAAATATTTAATTTTTGTAATTTAGATGTTCAGAAGCCTTGGGGAACTCAGATTATATATTTTTTAGTGAATGTATTAATAGTTTAAAATTAACTATTAAAATAGTAGGATGACAATAAAAAAGGTTATTTTAATTAATAGAACTACATTGGTCATCAACTTTTATTTCTATAGATAATGAAAAGTTACTATAAAAAAGAGTTTTTTATATTAACTTTTAATATAAATCATATCAATGATACATAATATATTGAATAGAAATTTTTAGAATACATTAATTTATTGAATACCATATCCACATAACCCATTTCTTCATTCATTTAGATTTTATTGTGTGTAATAAATTGTTTATTTGGTTTATTATAGAGAATGTGGTTTCATCAGGTGTGGATGGTATTTTAGGTTTTATTTACTATAAATTATAGGTTATATAGGGGTGAAGACCTTAATAATAAAGATGAATTTATCATTACATATGTGTAAGGTGTTTTTTCACTAATAATTTGAAGCAATTTTTTTTAATAATATGATCCTTCATCTAATCCTATAAAAATAGTTATTAATTAATTGAGAACAGTTACTAAGATATAATTACTCTAATTATCTTTTAATATTATTTGATATGTGTAATAGATTCAAGGCTATTTTATTAGATAATTATTTTCACTTATTAAAAAATACATCATTTGGAATCAATTTCTAAATAATAATTCATAAGAGAAACAAACACCACTTTATTTGTCAACACTTTATATAAAATATTATATATAATATGAACTCATTTTAGTAAATTATGTCAATAAAATACTAATTCTCTTTCAATAACTACATTGTGTGGAGTTTTCTTGAAATTAAATTCAAGAAATTAAATATAGAACAAATTTTAAATAAAATTTTAAATTAACTATCATAATTTATAAATGTATTAATATTTTTTTATTAAGTTTTCTCAAAGAGTTCCATAATTTTTAAATCACTTTTAACAAAGAAAATCCATGTAATAAATTAATAAGTACGAAAATGTTCATATTTTCTATTGAAACTATTATAACCCAATTATATATTTATTATTTAAAATATTGTAAATTTTTTTTAATGAAATTGATAGCTAACGAGATACATATTAAATAATTTTTATTTATGTTGGAAATTTATTTTTAGCTTGGAAAAGGGTAACAAATTATAAAACAAGAAAAAAATGGATAAATTTTTTAACAAAAATTAATTATTATTATTTATATATAATAATATATCTCAATGTAAATCCGTTATATGATATACATTTGATGATTCATAATACGTTGTTTGAATTACAATTTTTTCTACTTTTTAAACTTGAAAAATGCTAAAATTTGAAAATTTTATCTTTAATGTTTATCTAAAAAAATACAGATTTATTTGTGACCATTATAAAGAAAGAATTCTTGAATCATTATTCCATATATATTAAAATTGTTAATGGATATTTTAACAATTAAAATTCATTCTATATAACAAAACATGCATTAAATAATCAAATCCAACATGAAAAATTGATTTATTATGATATTTTAGAAAATTGTTAGTTAAATAATTTTCAAAAAATTCAATAAAAATATATAATTGAAGAATTGATCCAATATATTTAAATTATATTAATAATATAAATTCATTTATTTTAAAAGTGTAACAATAGATCAAAATAAGGAAAATAATCTTTGATTGTTATGAAACATTAGCTAAATGATAATTGATTTATTTTTTATCTTTTGGAAGTTGAAACACATTAAAATTAGGAATAGTTTGCTTCAAATGAAAAAAAAAATATTTTTTTTTTATAATTATTTTATAATTATAAAAATTATATCAAATATTCAAATGTGAAAACATTATATTGATTCCACCAAAAGAATAAGTACTGATTATATTAACAATTTGGACTTATTGGCATATATTCGATATGAATGAGGGTAGTGTTGTTCCAAAAATTATAAAATATTTCTTTTCAAAGTACTAATTCCTTTGTTTCATCGAAAATTGTCTGAAATAATAAAAATTGATGAAACAACACTATATTTTTTTTTGATTTTTGATAAATATGTTCAATTAATTTTTCTCCTCTATGAACTAGGAATTTAATATACATTATTATGTTGTTTTAATGATAAAAAATATCATTAATACTAAAAAACTATTTTCATTGTAAAACAAGTGTCATACAATCAAAACTACGATAATGTACTTGGCATTATAATAATATATAATAAAAATAATCCTTGTGTTATTTTTTACCAAATAAAAAATAAACCGTGTAAATATCAAAAAATTGATATTCGTGGATTTGATATATGTATATTTTAAAAATATATGTTCTTTTTTTATAGTAAATGTGTATAAAAAAATAAAAAATAACTTCATTTAGTCTTTGAAATGTATGGAAATTGGTTTTTTCTAAATGAAAATTAATGGAAAAAACCTCGTGTTAATGTTATGAGTGATGTATTCTGAATAATCAAAATTTATTTAGAATTAAATATTTCACAATCCAATGTGTATGAATTATTCAAAAGAAAACTAACAACCATGAATTACAAAAATTATTTTACACAACTATAATAGTTATATTTATATCCAGGGAAAAAACTATGTATTAATTCGATGTTTAAGATAATCAAAATTATTGAATATATATTTCAAGAATTTAAATTATTTTTTAACATTATATTTGGAATCAAATAATCATAACTATGAAAACAAGAACATTTGGAAATGAAAATTTAGGAAAATTATTGTCGATAAATTTGTTACTTATGTGAACAAACTCGACATCCGTTCAATGTTATACATAATTATAATGAAGGCATATTCTTATTTAATGTTAAATATATTTTAATAATATAAATTGTTTTAAATATATACATATGAAAATATATGGGAACAAAATAGTTTTTTTAATGAAAAATCCCTATCCACACTCTATGTATATATATTTTTTAAATTGAGTAAGGTCCCCACAATAAAAGAGAACCCCCAGTGAAGCCTTATAATGTATCGATAATTAATTTTTCAAAACTAATGTACAAACATTCATTGTTACCTATAACTCACACATAATCCCACACAAATATGTTTTTATTTATTGTAATCTTAAATAGATGTTGGAATTATACAAATTTTATATAATTATTCTTCATATCAAGTGAAATATTATATTTTAGCTTTTATTTTATTTTTTTGGAATAACTTTTAAATGATATATTTTCTCCATACCATATGCATTTTTAATAAGTTGGATGAATATTGAGGTTGTAATTATTTTCATTCATTTTCAATCAAGGATGGGTAAGTTTTTTTTAAAGATAAAATAAAACTCTCTTCAATGTCAAAAAAATAAATATATTAATATATTATACATTTTTTTACTAAGATGCTTTTTTAAATATTCATTTAGATTTGTGGTTATTGGTTGTGTGTTAATTATCCTATTATTATATCTATAAATTGTTTATATTATTATAATACTTTATGATCATATTTTTATTTTCTTGTTATTAAAAAAATATGGATTCATATTTTAAATTTAATATATATACACATATATATTCTTAGTTCACTGAAACCATGAATATCGATTAAAAAAATTAATATAAATTATTGAAGAGTTAAATATATTCCAACTATTAATAAAATAAAACCATTGTAGTAGTGTTATTATAATAAAATAGTTTTTATATCAGGGAAATAGTGTAATGACCACGACGTTATACATGATATTTATTTAATAAATAAACGTGTCATATATTATATTTTATAGTATTATAAAAATAAAACTCTAGGAGAAACCAATATAAATTTATTTCATTAATAGACATAATTATATTTTTAACAACTAATCCTATGAGAAATCAAAATATCATAATAGGAGGAAAATAAGTTAACTAAAAGAGGAAAATTAGGATCATCCTTATCTATTATAATTACTCCTCCCATGAATAAAATTATGGAAAATAAAAAAATAGTACTAAAACAATCATCATTTTAGAAAAAAAAGATATAGAAGATGGTGATAATTGGTAGTAAATACTGGAAAATGGAATAAGGAGGAATATATATGAGGTAATATAATGGCATGATTAGTAATGTGACTACTAAAATAGTAATTTTACCATTAGGAATAATAACCTAACCATTGGGAATTGTCCTTAGACAATTTTAATACTAATTTTACACAAACAAATACAATATAAAAAAAATTTATGATGAGTACTTTCAATAAAAATAGTTTTTAATTCAATTAAATAATTACAATGATTAAAAACTAAAATAATTGATAATAATCTTCCTTAATAAATAGTATTTAAATGTATATTGTATGAATCATAATTTTTATTAATATTACCTAGGTAATTTGATAAAATGAATTGTATTTTTCAAAAATGTTCGTGAACATTTTATAAGGGTGATTTTTTAGTAATATAATTCAATACATTTATTTTTGGTTGAATTTTGATAATTCAGTTTTTTTAAATGATGTGTTTTTATTTTCATTATTCAGGATATAAAAATAACATAATCAATTATATAAATTTTTCCTAATAAAAAAATTTTTTAATGTAAAAAATGAGTTATTTAAATATAATAGTTTTAATTTTCAAAACTAAAAATTATTTTCAAAATTCTAAAAGTCTACTTTTCTATTTACGTAAACATTTTTTCATTTTAATCTTTTCATTTTTATTAAAATAATCAATTTGAATTATATATTTTTTAAAGAATTAAAATAATTTAATTTAATTAAAATTTATTTCATAAATTTGAAAAATTCACTACTATATGGTTTACCATGGAAATTATATTTTATTCAATATGTTATCCTAAAACACACCTCTCATAATGTATAAATTTCCCATGTACCTACCCGTGGATAATGAATTCACTTTCACATATGAAATTTAAATTTATTAATAACTATCAATCCTTAATCCCCTTACAATACATAGACATTATTGAGAAAACAAACACCAAGTATTTAAAGAGTATACTTTAGTAAAAATGAAAATACATTGATAAATGTAATTTTTGATCAACCATTCTTCCCATTTTCCATTTCACTTACACATTCTATCTATTGCTTTCAAAACAAAATATTATTAAAATTATTAAATTGATGACCTATTTATAGTTCCTACTTTTTTACAAACTCTTTTGGAAATGTCCCGTCAGTGGTCATTATCGCAAACATGAGGACATTATGAACTTCATACTTATCAAAACAATTAGGTAGGATTGCTATAAATTAGTTCTTATATATAAATGTATTAAATTTTGAATTTCATATCCTTTAGAGTTAAAAAAAATATTTAATAAATATTAACAATCATTGATTAGTAAATTAAAGAAAGATTGGATATTTAATGAAAAATATGATATCAAAATATTTCACCTTTAATTGTAGGAATTAAGAAAAATAAATAAATAAATGTTAATTAATCAACAGTGAAAAAATAATATAATTCTTGGATTCTTCCTAATTTTAATAAAAATATGTCAATTATACCAGAGGTGGAATAAGGATGAAATTATTCTAGATTTATGGTAAGGAGGTTCTCAAATACAACTCTTTAGATTGAATTATCTCTTCCACAAAATCATTTCTAGTATGAATATTTTTATACTAAACTAAATATACATTTTTACTATTTTTTAACTTTTATTATGGGGATATAGATGTTTCAGCATCATCAAAATTATTTTTATGTCAATTTCCAATAATTTTAAAAATGGATTTATTTATGAAAAATTAATCATTAAATCCACATTAGTTGTGTATCCTCTACTCAATAATGATTTTATTTTAAAAAAAATATATTTTCAGTTATTCATTTGAAAAATAAAAGTTTATTCATTAATGTGTGATTTTCTAAACCCATATAAAACCCATTTCTTTTTAGGTGGTTTATTTCTTTGTTACATTTTTTATATTTCATCTTTTCATGTGGTATATATAATTTTGAGAATTGTATGATGTGATAAAAAAACGAAAATTACATATCCCCTTAATTCATTGCTTAATGTGATATATCTCATTATATTTTGTTTATTATCTCTGAATATGAGGCTATAATTTTTCACAACAGGGTTGTTATGAATAATGGAAAAATGTTATATGTAGACTTGATGTGGGTTTTTCCGTTAATATATGTTGTATTTGTCCACAATATTATGATGTTTCATTATTAATCATATTTTAAATTACATCAATTTAACAAATTTTTCACTCGGGAGTATGATGATGATCTGATTCTAATGATATGATGATTATTATTTTTCTCTCCCATATACTATAGATTCATGTCCCTTATCCCTCTCATGTTATCCCCCCCCTTACTAGGATTTTTTCTCTTCTGATTATTTTTTGTATTGCATTTGGTAGTTACATGTATTAAGGAGAATCAGAAATCATTTATGAGAAAAAATAAGAGGTATTTAAATATTTTTTATAACTTTTTTTATAATTAATGTATGATTATAATTTACTAAATATGTTAAAACTTGGTATCATCAATTGTATCTATATTATATTATTTATCATAAAAATGATGTAATATTCATGTATGAATAATTTGGATCATTATAGATGGTATCAGATAATGGTTTGTTTTTTTTGGAATTAATACTATATAATGATATTGAAAACCAAAAGTATATGTTTGAGTTAAAAAACATCTTCATGTTTTTTTGAAGAAAAAGAGCATATAGTTTCCATGATATGAAATCCATATCTGGATACTAAAATTTTAACACCCTGAAAAGTATCTTTTAAATAATAATAATATTTACACCCTACATAAAATGCAACACTGATCATTATTAAAATTCAGATATATTATAAAATTATATTTACTAAATGTCACTATTATAACCAAGTCACAGAATTGAAATGTATGAATATTTGTAACCAAATAATGAAATATATTTATAATATTCCTTCTAAATTAAAATGTATTTAAAAACACTTTCAAAATGTTCACTCAATTATTAGTGAATTCATTTTATGTATTAAAAATAATTTTATTAAATTTTTTTAAAGGAAATTATAATCTAATTATACCACTTTTAGAAATATAATACAAAAAAATTAATAAAAATTATAAAATGGTTTTAATATCTAATATATGGGGAAAATTTTATATTTTTTTGATAAGATTTATTTTTCGATGAATATTGAAAAATAAATATTTTTTCAAATAATCTATTTTCTTTTCATTAAATAATGTAATTTAAAAGTATCATTTTCTTTTGAATTTTGTTTTTAATTGACATATGTTCCATCTAGTATATAAAAATATAATTAATTGAATTTGAATAATTAATAGTAATTTTTTTATATAAGTATTTTTTTTCTTAAATACAGATTTGTTATAAATCTATTTTTGATTTTATTTTCTGGATATATATTAAAATAAATTTTTAAAACTTCTAGAAATTTAGTCATAAAAATTTTATACCATATTTAGAATAAATAGTATTAAAATTTAAATATATATCCATTTTATCTTTAGTCATTTTGAATAGTTACCATGGTATATATAATACAACCTAGATAGGGTAAAATGGGTATAACTAGGTTAAAATATGATACATTGACTAGAAATAAACCCAAAACATTACATTAATTCATTTTTAGAAAAATTCCACCATAACCATAAAAAATTCAAATATAAGTCTTTTTTGGCCCAACATCCCTTAATAATGAAATTATATAATTTTATGTTCTAAAATTACACAAATGTCTCTCTGTTTCATTAAATTCCATTTATATGTTCAAATGGGGATAATAAAATTTTATGAATGAATATAAAATTATAAATAAAACATTATAAATTTTTCTTTGATCTTAAATCGTTTAAAATTTTTAGTAATGGTATAATTAACATAAAATCATGCATGATGCTGAAATAGTTCTTTCCCAAACAACAAATAAATGAATGTAAATGATTTCAAAAACATCAAAATTAATATTTTTTGGATTAATTATGGATTCACATGAATTTTATTATTATAAATATTTTATAATTTATTTTTATAGATTTCATATTCAAATTACATTATTATCCTGATGTCTTAATGTATATTTAAATGAATATTGTCAAACATTAAATTTATGATTTTTTCGGGAAAATAATATTTTTATAAATTATTTTAAATTCATAAAAATATTTCAAATGGAAAGGTATGATGATAAATAGTAAAAAATTTAATCAATTATTCATTTATTATCAAATTATTACAATATAATAAATATTGTAAATGTTTATGATTGAAAATATGTTTGGGTAGTTACAGTTAAATGATTAAATAGTGGGTTAAAACAAATAATAAGGTTTAAAATACAACTTAAGACTGCCCAATTTTATCTTATTAATGAATATAAAACTTCTCATATATTATCCTTTAAATTAGTTCCACACCGTTTTTATATCACATGAAAAAAATTATATTGAAATAGTTTTATTAATTCCACGTGTCTCATATCCCACCCATATAAAAGGACCCCTATCATTATCATGTCCACACCACCATGATTAATATATATCAACCAACCCTTGATTAATACTATTATAAACTTACATATCCGTTAATTATAGGTTCATTTCTATTTAAATTACCGTTAATTGTGTTCTTAGTAATGGCTCTAATTTTTGTTTACAGAAGAGGATATGATCACCCTAGCTACCATCTTTCAATTAATTACATCTATAACATAGTCTAAATATGTGTAAGTAATAATAAAATAATATATTGATTATAATAAATATAATAAATTGTAATCATGATTGTTTAACCTCTACGATTCAACTTGTTTTCCTCCAAATGGGAAGGGTAGGTATCAATAATGCATATGTGACGACTACCACATTCATGTATCAATATGATTCATTTTCCTTAACCATCACTCTATTATGTTTATTATGATGGATTTAATTTTTATATGTTATATTAATTAAATAATTGTACATCTGAAATTTTAATATCATATTGATCTTATTACAATCTCACTCGTTGGAAAATGATAATGTCGATTGTTTTTACATTTGCACTTCCACTTCAATGATTCGATGCGATTTGTTTTTCATTTCCATTTTACATGGATTATAATGAGTATATATTTATTGTTTTTATATTTTATTAATGATATACTTATGGTTATATAATTGTGACGTTATTTTTATCTTGCTTTATTATTTTCCATAGAAAATGAAACCCATGTTCTTGTAAACATATGGCCTACCATCTCGATGAACGATGAAAATAATTTTTCTATACCTAAATTTAATGAATTATTTTAAGTGGGTATATTTGATAACATATTATATTTACATAATATATAAAATTTTGAAATGACTTAACCATGATAAATGTAATAGTAATTGAGCTTCAAAATTGAGTCATCCATGAAAAATAAAAAACATCACACACAGAAATGATGATTTAAATTAAGAATTATTTAAAAATTATTGTTCAATTTTTGTAATTAGATATTATATGATATTATAATAATAAAAATTACTATTTTATATAATTATATTAAATTTATATTCTTTATACTAGTGTATAGAGTGCCTTCGAAGGAAGTCAATCTTGATGTATGGGTTTCTCGTCTCACTTTTATTTATGTGAAATATATTCCATATTCATAAATTATTTCTTTTGGGTGGATTATATACAATACGTAAATGTATTTTATTAATATTTCCATAAAAATTAATGTAATTAAAATATTCATTTGTTGTACTCTCTTTCAGGTGGTTTGTATTCAGATATTACTAAATCTGTAAGTGTTTGTCATCTCGATATAGTTTTGTAGCACAATGTTTGATGATATATATCTATTTTCATGTTATATGTGTATAAACATACCCATAAATATTTCACATAATTATTATTCTTATGTTCATGGTATTTAATGTTCAATTTAAATTTATTCTTTCATGGGGCTTACGATTCAAGAGATACCAAAGAATAAAGGTATTTACTTTTCAATCTCAATTTATTTGAGATTATTTATAATTTAATTTCAATTGATATAAATTTTATAAAACAGTTTGGATAAATCAATTTTACTTTATTATCCTCATATTATATATGAATACATCATATACTAATACAGTTTCCCTCTCTAGTGTTCTTAATTTTATCAGTAATCCAATTTAAAAAAGGAATTTATTTCCTCTTTGTTCTAGAATATTTTTCCTCAAGGTCCATGTTTTTTATGTACTATTTTAAAATATTATATTCTTAAATGACTTTTTAATTCATATTTTACATTAAATAAAAATTATTTAAAGGAATATTCTAATCATTATAAAAATTATATACTTTCGACCGTTTATCAAAAATATGAATGGATTCCATTTTTATAATACACAGAATGAATGGAAATTTTCAATTTCATCACTGTAAATTGGCTTGATCCATCAAAATAAAGTTTTTAACATATAATGAACAAATATATAAGATTTAAAATAAGTTATTTCGAAATCAAATGGGTATTTACCTCAATAAATATTATAAGTGATCTTTTAAGGGAATGTACCTTTAAGATATCGTCCTTTGATCTTACATATGCTTTAATGGGGTTATGATCGAATGATAACATCCTTATTCAGTTTTCAGATATTTTATGCTTATGATGATGATATTATTATGAATTCCATTTATGTTCAATTGGATATGATATGATGAAATTTGGAAATGTTTATGAAACCCATTTTCTTTCCATAGATTCTATTAATTGATTTGTGATCATATGGTGCACATATGTATAGATTTTGATCATGTGATAGGTGGTAAGGGAATTACTAATTCACACAATTCATTGGAAATTTTGGGTATCTCATGATATAATAAAGCCTAGAATGGGGAGAAAACAAACATCATTAAGGGACTCTATCCACTGTGAAAACCTTGGGAGTGAACCTTGTCTAAGGATAAAACCAAGTGAAGAGTGAAACCAATCCACTATGATAATCCTATAAGTGATACATGACTATGGATTTGGATTTCTATGATAATTTATATCCCAAAATATTATTTCAAATCCGATTTTTATACCCTCTTGGCTCTTGTTCTTTGATTCCTTTGTGATTCATGTCATATGATCTGAATTCTTTATGCCATGATTCAATATTATGATCTATGAAATGCTGGGTATTGATTTTTAAATTTTATATGCATATTCTTATAACATTACACACATGTTATATTTATGTTGTCAATGATATCAGCCTTAATTATCCTTACTAAGAATATTATCTCACAAAATTCATTGTTTCCATTCCACATATTAAGACAAGTTGATTTAATTATAATGTGTCCTAGAAGAATACTATATTAGAAATTATTTATGATAGATATATAATTTATTTAATTAAGTTAGAATATCATTAATCTAGTCACCAAGGACCCTAAAACTTTACGGTCCTTTGGTGTGTACTTAAAAAATATATTGAATGGTCATCCAATAAGATGTCATATATTTGTGTGTGTGTGTGTGAATATAAATATGACAAGTATAGGTAAATAAAAATTGTAGATATTAACCCTTTATTGATGTTCATAGGTGTAACAACACAAATGGGTTGAGTTTGTATTAAATCAATTGTCAACTAGTGAACCATAAAGAGGATTTTCAAAAATCCTAGTTTGAACCACTTAGGTTGTATGAATTAGGTTATCCATAAGTATATACAATTTGTTATTAATGTTATGTAACTAATGTAATTATTTAATTAAAAGTTATAAAATGACTATATTAAATGATCATAGAATTAATTTTTTAGAAATGTATAAATATAGGGATCCTATATTATATTAATTTAGAATTTATTTTCTTATAAGAATGAATTATTTATTCATTAATTATGGACATATGTTTTTTTCAAAACGTTTTGATATTTGTAAACGATTGGAAGATAGATAAATAAGAGAAAAAACACTTGTGAGGTATAATACATTGATTTCCTGAATGCTAGTACCAATGAAATGAGAAATGGCATTAAAAACATCTTGGTGATATTTTTCATGAAATACCATGCTATGAAAAATTACATAAATGATATGAAAAGCCCCCTTCACTGAAGATGGGAAAACTATCCATTGAATCCTTTATTTTGGAATGAAAACTTATGATTAGCTTATCATCAATACAATAATCCCAAAATAGTGTTTAATAAATTTAAAATAACTTTTCGAGGATCCACTATTCTGAAAAGGAGATGGGAACTCTGGTTGTCAATTTTTTTGTTAGAGATTTATTAGAGGTAAAAAATGAGAGTGAATCAATCATGGATTTCATGGAATGAATATATAGTCTCCCATGATACACCATATGTATTTTTATCATGAATAACTAAAAAAATGATACACTCTCAGTGGTTTAAAATTAAACCTCTAAAAGGATTTAGATATCAAAGACATTAGTATTTATGAATAATTTTTCCAATATTCTCTAAAAGTATAGAGACAATTTTGAGAATGGTCCCATGGACATGGATATATGGAGATATTATTGGAGTTTCCATATGGTGGATCGAGTGAAAAAGTAGTAAATATGATCCTACCACCTAATTATGGAAATTGATGGACAAAAACTCATGGGAATTATATGAATGGGATAATGGAATGCTTTAGAGATGTAGAGAGGACCATATATCTCATTACCGTTTAATGGATATGAAGATGTCGTCCAATAAGATAGAGAAAATAAATATTACACCCAGTTCTCTACATGTTGTTCAACTCATAAACTAAAAGGAGAAATTGTACTACGAAATCTAATTCACAATACCAAATCGTTTATTGGTAATCAGTTTTATCAACAACCAATACAAATGGAGAAACACAAATCTTATAGAATCACTAACGCTATAGTGGAATATGAAAATGAATATATACAAGGTATACTTCCTATTTAATATTGAATCAAAAGGTTTATATTTGATTATAGTTCAATGCATTAGTTTATATCTAATGAATTTTGGAAATTTTTGAATCAAATATGCCAAACCATGATGTCGAGATATCTATAAAATCACATAGTGGTGTTATCATTTAAACCCATGTGTTGAACTATTTTTTGATTATCATATGTTAAAATGTTCTTCCATGGATTCTTTTAGTCATTTACATAGATTAATTGGATTATATAATATTCTTGGATTTGATCTTGTTAAATAGATCTCACATTAAATTTCATGAGAATGAAATATTTTACTATATTCTGAACCGTCCCAGGGAATAGTAAAATATCAAGGCTAGTCAGGAATCTCCTTTGGAAAATTCATCAAGGATGTGAGTGTTCGAAACTAGTGAAGAAGAATATCTAACCCAAATCCTTGTGTTAAAGAAAATAATTTTCCTTAAGGAAATAACAATTGTGATATAATATAACGACCAATTTATTTTGAAATACTCAAACATCCCATGATCACTAGGTAGAGATCACAATATAAATTGTACCCAAAGTTACCCCTATCACCAAACTCACCTTTAGGATGAAACAAATTGAAGTGGAGTATAAGGCCCCAGCCTTAAACCTTACTTAATCTTGAGTTATTACGAGATTACACATTGAGGATCTTTTCGGGTTTAGAGTTTTAGAGAATTAGATCATAAAACTTGCATTACATTCCACATATAAACAATGTGGTTACATAAAGATAGTATTCTTCTTTCCCATAAGTGGAAACATATTTAAAATAAAACATGGATTCTTTCTTGACACTTCCTTGACATTATCATCATATCATGTACCTTTCCCTTGACCCGTGAAAATCATTTCAAAAAAACTTGGGATGAGCATGAAAAGATCAGTAAGGGATATAAAAATATGGAAAGGAAACATGGGTACATATATACATAAGAATGAAATCATACTTTACCCATAAAACATAAGAACTTTAACATACCTCAACAAATCATGAATAAATCATAGAAATCATAAGACATAAAGGTCACTTGAGGCATTCATAACATTCTTACGTAGGGAGTAACCCTCTTGGTTACGTTTGGAATACCCATCACAGTATATTCCTTAAATCTCTTCGGAGAAACCATAACGTTTCACTCCTTCGCATTACCCAATGCATTGGAGAGCTATATCGGGCTCACCCGCCCTTATTCTATCACGAAACCACCCGTCTTCATAATAATACCCAAGAACCTCAACATAACCGTATCACATAAAACATGCATAAAGGAAACATAACATTTTCACCTTTCAATCACAAGATATCAATACAACACATTGATATAAAAACATTATGAAAACCATTTTCAATACCAAAATAAATGAAAAGTAAAACATGGTATTTATTTTTATTTTAAAAACAATATGTCTTGTAGAGGAAGCCGGAACTCAAATAATGGTCCCAGCGGCGGAGAAGTCATTGTCGCCGCATACGTACGACAAAAAGATTCCCTTTTGACGTTTAGTAAACGCTTCGTATAAAAAAGAATCATTTTGAATAAACGTAAAAGTCAAAGGAGATTATACACCGTATAAAATAAGGTTGTGTATAAAACAAAATATGCCTCAATGAAAGGAGATTGAGACGAAGTCCCATACCTTGGGTATGAATTGACTCAATCGTTCTTTAATGTCCTGAATAATAAACTTGAGTTAATTTCTACTTGCTTAAGAACCTTTTTCAAGTTCATTATTCCTTTTATATCACTTATCTCCATGTCATGAACACTATGTAATTATTTAAGTTAATAACGGTCGTTTTAACGATCATTGGTTCTTGAGTCAAAAATAAACCCTTTATAATTACAAGTTTTTCATGTATCCATTATATCCAGAATTATAATCATGATTTATATATCATATATATCCAGTATATACATGCATTTATAATATTACATAATCATTTAGAAGTAAGAAATGAAATGCACCGTTCATGGAGACGGTAAGTCGTACGTATGCATGAACGCTACTTTCATTTCTATTTCGTATTTTATTGAATGGAATCATAATGATATAAAGTTATATTTTAATTCCAGTATAATATCATATATAATATCATAGTTCCATACTTTATACGTCCCACATATGGTATTTAATGAATCAAATAACTTTGAGGGGCGGTAGTCCGCACATCATTAAATGAAGATATCGCGTTTACCCATAATGGAAACCATAAAGGTATGACCAAAATGATAGATAAAGAATATTAAGGAAAACATAAACATATTATATATCATATATAAATATAGTGACATATTAATGGCCACCTTGTAAGGTGTGAAAAGAATGTTGAACAATCATCGTTTCGAGAGGCATAAATTCACCATCCACGGAAACAGTATGTCCTTTAACCATTAGATGTAGGTGTCTGTAAGTGTAGCTCTAATCCTTCTTATATAAACATCCTAGTATATTGAATATACTGGAGTTGTTACAAAATAAATGAATAAAAAGAGTGTAGGGGGTTGGAGAAGCAAAATAAAACAAAAGAACTCAAGTGAAGACATTACCTTAAACCGGGTAACTCACTTTGGTTTGAGCTCAAAGGCTTCCTTGGGAAGACTTCTGCCCAAAGTGAGGCTTCAATGAGTAAGAGAGGGAAGTGGGTAGACAAAATGGTCTGGTTTTGGCCGAGCCAAAGGCTTTGGGAGTGTGGGTAAGGTGGTAGAGGTGGGGGCCTTTTATAAGAGGAGAGGAGGGGCACTCTAGGAATGTAGAGAAAAGTCACATTATTTTAAAATGGTATTCAGATTTAAGAGGTCCCACATTGATATAATTCGAGGATAAGGTGATAAGGGTTCGACATCCACTCATCCAATAGGTTTTGGACTTGTATATGTCTTAGATATTACATTATCTTTCCATTTCATTTAAATTGTTAAATAATGAGGTCATCGCTGCATCATCATGATGTCATAAATAATTTAATTTATGTAATGTCTAAAAATTATGAAAAAATACTATGATGTAGGAAATCGTTTTAGCTTTCCAATGACTATTTATAATCAAAACTCTGACTTGTATAACCCCATGTAACAATTGTTTTAGTAAAATAACTCATGTTTGTGTCATTTTTTACTTTAACATTAAATAAAAAGTTATTTATGTAATTTCCCAACCAAAGTGGCTCCATGGGGTCCCCAAGTTGACCCATGGCTTGTCTTGGTCGGCCATGACACATCCAATAAGGGTAGGATATGTGTCAAGCTCATCTTATATTATTAAAACATTATTTTTACCTTAAACTACACTAATTATCTCTAATCGCGATTAAGAACTTAAAAGTTACTATTCACCAAAAAAAATTATTTTAATCTCATTGAACGACATTTTACTTCTTAATGACAACCATGTATGTCGGATTTTTGAAAATCAAATCACAGAAGTGGAAAAGATTCATTTAATCGAAAAATCAGTTTCTTTAACTACCACTTAGTGGTTTCACTATTCATCAAGAATTGAAGTTTTCAGAAAGATATCAAAACTTCACCCTTAGCAATATTTGATATTCTGAATTCAAAAATGTTGTCTATTTTAGAGAATTCAAAACATGTATGTTGAATTAATTAATTTAATAACTAATTCCCGATGTCATGACAAATAGCGTGTTTTTTATGAAACAATAAGTATCGAAAGATTGACAGTAGTATAAGTCCAATTTCAAAGTGAAATTGTTTCCAATGACCACCATTGGATTAAATGGTCAAAATATATTCTAATTTAACTTCAAAACCAATTAAAAGATAATCTAATCATATAATTAAATTATATTAAAAAGAGATTTTGAATTAAAATACAACATTTTTCACTATTCATTAAAACAATGAACTTTATCAGAAAAATACCAAAAATTCACACAAAGTAAATATTGATGTCCCAATAATAAATAATACGTTTATTTTGACAAACAAAGATTATAAAATTGTCAAAAGATAGATTTAAAAAGGTTTTACCATCAAAAGGCAGTAGAACAATCTTTTAAGAATATTAGTGTATTCCATGCATAAGATTGTATTTATTATCATTTTAAGCCTCTAAAACACTATCTTAATCATTAATAGACATAGATAAAAATATCTATTATTAATTACTTACTTGGGATGTTACATCTTTCCCCCCTTTATAAAATTACGTCCCTGCAATTTATTTACTTTTCGATTAAATGGGGGTACTTATCCCTCATTGCATTTTCAGATTCCCATGTTGCCTCTTCCATCATGTGGTTTTTCCACAAAACCTTTACCTGATTAATCACCTTATTCCATAACACGTGCTCCCTGTGGTAAAGAATCTGGACCGGTTGTTCCTCATAAGATAGGTTCTCTTCCAGCTGAACTACCTCTGGACTCAAAACATGAGATGGATCTGGAATATACTTTCTCAACATCGAAATGTGAAAAACATTGTGTACCTGAGATAAACTCGGAGGTAAAGCCACCCGGTATGCAACTGATCCAACTCTCTCCAGAATTTCATATGGTCCAATGAACCTTGGACTCAGCTTTCATTTCTTACCAAATCGCATCACACTTTTCCATGGTGATACTTTGAGAAAAACATGATCACCTACCTCAAAAGAGAGATCCTTTCTCTTGTTGTCCGCATAACTCTTCTGCCTGCTCTGAGCAGTTTTCATGTGTTTCTGTATCAGCTGAACTTATTCTGCCAACTCTTCTACCAATTCTGGTCCCATCAGCTTCCTTTCACCCACTTCATCCCCGAAAGCTGGAGTTCGACACCGCTTCCCATATAATGTCTCAAATGGTGCCAAATGTATACTGGAATGAAAACTGTTATTATAAGAAAACTCAACCAAAGAAAGATGTTGGTCCCAACTTCCCTGATAATCCATAGAACAAGCTCGTAGCATATCCTCCAAGGTCTAAATTGCTCGTTTTGACTTCCCATCTGATTGAGGATGAAAATATGTACTAAAATTTAATTCAGTACCCAACGACTTCTGAAGGCCTTTCCAAAAGTTAGAAGTAAACCTGGGATCACGGTCAGATACAATGGAGAGAGGAACTCCATGTATCCTGACTATCTCTTTAATATACAAATGGGAAAGTTGATCTAGGGAAAAATTATCTCGTATACAAGGAAGTGAGCAGATTTAGTTAAGCTATCAACAATAACCCATATTGCATTATTACCTTGAGATGTCTTCTGTAATCCCACAACAAAATCCATGTATATATTCTCCCATTTCCACTCTGGAACTGGTAAAGGATGAAGCATCCCATTCGGTAACTGTCGCTCTGCTTTAACCTGTTGACATTTCAAACACTTCAGAGTAAAATCAGCAATATCTCTTTTCATTCCATCCCACCAGTAATACTCCCGCAGATCTCTGTACATCTTAGTACTGCCAGGATGAACTGAAAACGCAGAACTATGAGCTTCACATACCAACTCCCTCTTCAAATGTGAATAACAAGTCACACACAATCTCTTCCCAAATCTCAAAACACAATCATTATGAATGTTGAATTCAGGAAACTTACCTTTCTGAACTAGCTCTACCTTTTTCTGTAACTCAATGTCTTGATTCTGTGCTTGCATGATTCTATCTGATAGAGATGATCTCACTGATACCTGAAACTAAACAGAAGAACATCCTGTTCCAAAAACTTCTATGCCAATGTTCATCAAATCCTTAACCAAAGGATCACGTTACCAACGCAACATTGTTAATGAAGCATTACTTTTTCGACTCAAAGCCTCAGCCACATTATTTGCTTTTCCTGGATGGTAATGAATTGTACAATCATAATACTTGATTAATTCTAGCCATCTTTTTTGTCTCATGTTCAATTATTTCTGAGTGAATATATACTTTAAACTTTTGTGATCAGTATATATTTCACACTTTACTCCATACAAATGATGCCTCCAAAATTTTAAAGCAAAAACAACAGTAGCTAATTCCAAATCATGTGGAGGGTAATTTACTTCATGAGTTTTCAACTGTCATGAAGCATAAGCAATTACCTGATCATTCTGCATTAGGACACAACCAAGTCCTTTCAATGAAGCATCACTGTAGATAACAAACTCACCATTCCAGGAAGGTAGTGCCAATACTGAAGCTTTCACCAATCTTCTTTTCAATTATTGAAAACAATCATCACATTCTTTTGTCCAGATAAACGTAACACCGTTCCGAGTTAGCTTAGTCATTGGACTAGATAACCGTGAAAAATGTCTAACAAACCATCGGTAATAGCCTGCGAAACCAAGGAAGCTACGAATCTCAGTTACATTTGTGGGTTTTGGCCAGTATTCCACAAATTTTGTTTTTGCGGGATCAACAGTTATCCCATATTGAGAAACAATGTGACCAAGGAATGAAATTTGTTGCAACCAAAACTCACACTTGCTGAATTTTCCATACAATTTATTTTCTTTTATGGTTTTTAAGACAACTCTTAAATGTCTTTCATGCTCTTATTTACTTTTAGAAAACACTAAAATATCATCAATGAAAACCACAACAAACTTATCCAAGAACTCATGGAAAATTATATTCATTAAGTCCATGAATACAGCAGGTGAATTGGTTAGCCCAAAAGGCATTACTAAAAATTCATAATGGCCATATCTTGTACGGAACGCGGTCTTCGGAACAACTGCTTCCTTTACCTTCAGCTGATGGTACCCCGATCTCAAGTCAATCTTTGAAAAATACTGAGCTCCCTGGAACTGATCAAACAAATCATCGATATGAGGCAAAGGATATTTGTTCTTAACATTGATGTTATTCAAGGCTCTATAATCAATGCAAAGTCTCAGTGAACCATCTTTCATTTTAACAAATAAAATAGGAGCACCACATGGTGATGTGCTAGGTCGAATGAAACCTTTCTCTAATAAATCTTGCAATTGCTCCTTCAACTCTAAAAGTTCAATTTGAGCCATTCGATAAGGGGGTTTTGAAATTGGCTTAGCATTAGGAACTAAGACAATGGTAAACTCAACTTCCCGATCTGGTATTATTCTAGGAAACTCATTAGGAAAAACATCATGATACTCATTTACCACTGGCACATTATTAATCTGAACAGTTCCTTTATTTTCAACTATGTGTGCAAGGTAACATTCATTTCCATCTTTTACAAGTTTCTCAGCCTCTTGATATGTTATTAACAGTAAGGGTCCATTCTTGTACACAAACTGAAAGTCTTTCTGAAAAGAAACTTCTTTAGCTCTATAGTCAATATTAGCATGGTAAATAGAGAGCCAATCCATTCCCAGGATAACATCAAACTCTACTAGAGGTAGAACAATAAGGTTTTCAAGTATATTCTTTCCACATATAAGGATAGGAAGATTCTTATAAATTATTTTTCCCTCAACATTTCCCCCATGTGTTTTTTCCAAAATTTCAGGAGTCATTTCTTGAGATGGTATTCCCATTTTACTAGAAATGTTTTCAGAGATGAAAGAATGTGTAGACCCCGAATCAAACAACACACTTGCATAATCTGAAAAAACAATCAAAGTACCTGATTCAACTTCATTTGATGGCCCGACATCTGCTGAAGTAGTTGCAAAGGATTTCACCACCCCTTTCTACTTGTAGTCTAACTGCTTCCCATCACTCAAGCTCTTTGTCAGACGCTCGTTTGCATAGTGACCCATCTCATTGCACTTATAACATTTCACTAACTGTAAAACAAATTTGGTCTTACCTTCACCATGATCTTTTTCAGTGCAATCACGAGCCTTATGTCCCATCTTACCACATCGGTAGCACTTTCCAGAATTCAGAAGACATTCCCCAGAACGCCTTTTTCCATATTTATCACAAACCGGAATCTTAGTTTTCTTACCATCAGTCTTTTTAGAAGAATTCTTACTTTTCTCCTGCCACCTCAATCTCTTCTTCTATTGGTTGTTATAGAACACATGATCGTCGGAAAACTCCATTTCCACCTTCACAGCACATCGAACAAGCTTTTCATAACTTTTAAACTCACGAGATGCTAATGCCCTTCGATATTTTGGCTTTAATCCTGAGTAAAAACGATTGATTTTACTATCAAGGTATCGGATAAAATTTTGAGCATACCTTGCCAATCGAGTGAACCTTTCTTCGTAGGTAGCCACTGAGTCTTCCTCTTGCCTCAATTCCAAGAATTTCTTTTCCATCCTATGTCGAAAAGCCTTAGGAAAATACTTCTCAAGATACATACCTTTGAATTCATCCCAGTCAAGAGCATCAATCTCATCGGCGTCCTTGATATTTTTAACCATAGACCACCACTGATCTGCCTCACCCTCCAAACGGTAAATAGCAAGACTAACCTTTTGATAGTCTGAACACCCCATGACATCGAAAATATTCTCCAGTGCTTTAATCCACCCTTCAGCTAACATAGGGTTAGATGATCCTCTGAATGATGGGGGATGTTGCCTCATGAAATGTTCCACCACTGACATGTTCCTCTACGGTTGATCTGGCTGATCTTGTGCATGGATACCACCTCCATTTATCACTTGAGTCAACTGCGCCATTACTGCAACAAACTGTTCAGTTCCAATTCCGACCATCTCAGGATGCTGATTCGGAAGGTTATTTCCTTCTATATGCCTTCCTAGCACTTCTTACCTATTTCCTCTACAGAAAACCATTCTGAACAAACATGTCTTAGATGAAGCAACATGGTAATATTCAAATACAATATCACTTCAATTTGACCATAAAAAATATATTTTTCGATAATCATTTAAAGGAATTATAACTCCTAATGTTTTCTAAACAGACCATTGATACCAACTATAAGGCCCCAGCCTTAAACCTTACTTAATATTGAGTTATTACAAGATTACACATTGAGGATCTTTTCGGGATTAGAGTTTTAGAGAATTAGATCATAAAACATGCATTACATTCCACATATAAACAAAGTTGTTACATAAAGATAGTATTCTTCTTTCCCATCAATGGAAACATATTTAAAATAAAACATGGATTCTTTCTTGACACTTCCTTGACAATATCATCATATCATGTACCTTTCCCTTGACCTGTAAAAACATTTCAAAAAAACTTGGGATGAGCATAAAAAGCTCAGTAAGGGATATAAAAATATGGAAAGGAAACATGGGTACATATATACATAAGAATGAAATCATACTTTACCCATAAAACATAATCACTTTAACATACCTCAACAAATCATGAATAAATCATTGAAATCATAAGACATAAAGATAACTTGAGGCATTCATAACATTCTTCTGTAGGGAGTAACCCTCTTGGTTACGTTTGGAATACCCATCACAGTATATTCCCTAAATCTCTTCGGAGAAACCTTAATGTTTCACTCCTTCACGTTACCCAATGCATTGGAGAGCTATATCGGGCTCACCCGCCCTTAGTCTATCACAGAACCACCCGTCTTCATAATAATTCCCAAGAACCTCAACATAATCATATCACATAAAACATGCATAAAGGAAACATAACATTTCCACCATTCAATCACAAGATATCATTACAACACATTGATATAAAAACATTTTGAAAACAATTTTCAATACCAAAATAAATGAAAAGTAAAACATGGTTTTTATTTTTCTTTAAAAAAAATATGGCTTGTAGAGGAAGCCGAAACTCAAATAATGGTCACGGCGGCGGAGAAGTCATTGTCGCCGCATATGTACGACAAAAACATTCCCTTTTGTCGTTTAGTAAACGCTTCGTATAAAAAATATTCTTTTTGAATAAATGTAAAAGTCAAAGGGCTTTATACCCCGTATAAAAGAAGGTTGTGTATAAAACAAAATATGCCTCAATGAAAGGAGATTGAGACGAAGTCCCATACCTCGGGTCTGACTTGACTCGATCGTTCATTAATTTTCTGAATAATAAACTTGAGTTAAATTCTACTTTCATAAGAACCTTTTTCAAGTTCATTATTCCTTATATATCACTTATCTCCATGTCATGAACACTATGTAATTATTTAAGTTAATAACGGTTGTTTTAACGATCATTGGTTCTTGAGTCAAAAATAAACCCTTTAATATTACTAGTTGTTCATGTATCCATTATATCCAGAATTATAATCATGATTTATATATCATATATATCCAGTATATACATGAATTTATAATATTACATAATCATTTAGAGTTAAGAAATGAAATGCACCGTTCATGGAGATGGTAAGCCGTACGTACGCATGAACGCTACTTTCATTTCTATTTTGTATTTTATAGAATGGAATAATAATGATATAAAGTTATATTATAATTCCCGTATAATATCATATATAATATCATAGTTCCATCCTTTATACATCCCACATATGGTATTTAACGAATCAAATAACTTTGAGGAGGCGGTAGTTCACACTTCCTTAAATGAAGATATCGCATTTACCCATAATGGAAACCATAAAGGTATGCCCAAAATGAAAAATACAGAAGCTTAAGGAAAACATAAAAATATTATATATCATATATAAATATAGTGACATCTTAATGGCCACCTTTGAAGGTGTTAAAAGAATATTGAACAATCATTGTTTCGGGAGGCATAAATTCACCATCCACGGAAACAGTATGTCCTTTAACCATTAGTTGTAGGCGTGTGTAAGTGTAGCTCGAATCCTTCTTATAAAAAGATCCTATTATATTAAATATATTGGAGTTTTTACAAAAGAAATGAATAAAAAGAGTTTTGGGGGTTGGAGAAGAAAAATAATACAAAAGGACTCAAGTGAAGACATTACCTTAAAATCGGGTAACTCCCTTTGGTTTGAGCTCAAAGGCTTTCTTGGGAAGGCTTCTGCCCAAAGTGAGGCTTTAACGAGTAATAGAGGGAAGTGGAGAGACAAAATGGGCAGGGGTTGGCCGAGCCAAAGGTTTTGGGATTTTGGGTAAGGAGGAATAGGTGGGGGCCTTTTATAAGAGGGGAGGAGGGGAACTCTTGGAATGTAAAGAAAAGTCACTTTATTTTAAAATGGTATTCGGATTTAAGAGGTCCCAAATTGAATTAATTATAGTATAAGGTGATAAGGGTTCGAAATCCACTCATCCAATAGGTTTTTTACTTGTGTAGGTCTTAGATATTACATTATCTTTCCATTTTATTTAAATCGTTAAATAATGAGGTCATCGCTGCATCATCATGATGTCATAAATAATTTAATTCATTTAATGTCTAAAAATTATAAAAAAAATACTATGATGTAGGAAATATTTTTATATTTCCAATTACTATGTATAATCAAGCATCGAACTTGTATTACCCCATTTAACAATTGTTTTAGTAAAATAACTCATGTTTGTGTCATTTTTACTTTAACATTAAATAAAAAGTTATTTATGTCATTTCCCAACCAATGTGGCTCTATGGGGTCCCCAAGTTGACCCATGGCTTGTATTGGTCGTCCATGACACATCCAATAAGGGTAAGACATGTGTCAAGCTCATCTCATATTATTAAAACATTATTTTTACCTTAAACTACACTAATTACCTCTAATCGCGATTAAGAACTTAAAAGTTACTATTCACCAAAAAATTATTTTAATCTCATTGAACCACATTTTACTTCTTAATAAAAACCATGTATGTCGAATTTTTGAAAATCAAATCACAGAAGTTGCAAAGTTTCATTTAAACGAAAAATCAGTTTCTTTAACTACCACTTAGTGGTTTCACTATTCATCAAAAATTGAAGTTTTTCAGAAAGATACCAAAACATCACCCTAAGCTATATTTGATATTCCGAATTCAATAATGATGTATATTTTAAAAAATTCAAAACATGTAAGTTTCATTAATTAATATAATAACTAATTCCCGTTGTCATGAGAAATAGCGTGTTTTTTATGAAATAATAAGTATCAAAAGATTGACACTAGTTTAAGTCCAATTTCAAAGTGAAATTAATTCCAATGACCACCATTGTATTAAATGGTAAAAATATATTCTAATTTCACTTCAAAAACAATTGTAAAGATAATATAATCATATAAATAAATTAGATTAAAAAGAGGTTTTGAATTAAAATACAACATTTTTCACTATTCATTAAAAAATAAACTTTATCGGAAAAATACAAAAATTCACACAAAGTAAATTTTGATGTCCCAATCATAAATAATAAGTTTATTTTTAAAATCCTAGCTTATAAAATTGTCAAAATATAGATTTAAAAAGGGTTTTCCATCAAAAGGCAGTAAAACAATCTTTTAAGAATATTAGTGTATTCCATACATAAGATTGTATTTATTTTCATTTTAAGCCTCTAAAACACTATCTTAATCATTAATAGACATAGAAAAAAATATATATTATTCATTACTTACTTGGGATGTTACATGGAGTATATAATGAGTCATATATAAGTGAATTTGGAGAAAGGGTTTATATTCCCCAGTGTATCACCATGGGGTGCACCCATTCTAATTGAAAAGAGAATGCGTAGATCAATGCGATTTTGAATAGATTACTATCAGATCAATAAGATCATCACAATGAATATATATTCACTTATACGGATTTATGACTTTTTCAATCATCATCAAGGTTCTCATTACTTCACAAATATTGATATTCATTCTAGATATCATTAGTTAGTTATGATGAATGACTTTATTCAGAAGTCATCCTTCTATATGAGGAATGGAAACAATATGTTCATAATGATTCAATTACTACATTCAAATACCCATATAATTTTCATTTATTATTTAAATATTGTCTATCGAGACTATAATGAAAATACTTTGGTTTTAGATATTGTTTATATTCTCATTTAGAAAAAGAACAAGAAGGAATATGCAGAGAATCTAAGGATTATACTAGTGGTATTAAAAAAGAGAAAATATATACTATGTATATAGAGTGAAAATTTATGATATATTAATTAACATTATTAGGGAACCTAATCCCATGTGATGGAATTTCTATAGACACCTCAATGGATAAGGTAATTTAATAAAGTCATAAACCCTCATTTGTCAAGAAAAAATATATTTTTCTTTAATTATCTAGGTACTAAACTATATTATTGGTAAATTTATCATGATTTTCAATCAAAAAAATTTAACACTTGAAGAAGAAATGTTTCTAT
This sequence comes from Viscum album, assembly GCA_963277665.1. NCBI lineage: Eukaryota > Viridiplantae > Streptophyta > Magnoliopsida > Santalales > Viscaceae > Viscum > Viscum album. Next base: position 1,936,236,270 of record OY728152.1, read on the forward strand.
GGAATGGTGTATAAGAGAAAATATTTAAGGTGGTTATGAAGAGATTAATCAACATTCGTAAACTTGCACTACCTTTAAGTGGAGAAGGATTTTCATTATACAATGATGCCTCAAAGAATGTCTTTGGTATTTTATTCATGTATAATGATAAAGTGATATTCTATGCCTCATGATAGTTTATGAACCACAAAAAGAACTACTGAGCCCATGATAAATATTTAATATTTGTAACCATTTCATTAATGATTTTTTGTCACTACCTCTATGGTAATAATGTTGACATTTATATATGTCATTAAATAATAATGTATATATTCACATAGAAATAGATCAACATACTTATATGATGATGGTTAAAGCTAATATGTGACCCTGATTTCTCTATTCACTACCATCCAAGAATTGTAAACATTGTAGTTGATGATGTTAGGAAAAAATTACTTGATACTCTATTTCTCATGTGACATGAGAAATACTCTATAATTATGGATATTCGGAGTATTGATATAAAAACCATTATTACATAGAATACATTCGGCCTTTTGAAATTATTACTCAATAATCTATCTTAGAGAAAATACATGAGGAGAAAAGGAGGAATATGAAATTCCAAATAGTTGACAGTAATAAAGGAAGGGTAGCTTCATGAAGTCTATATCGATGAACATGATGTCATTCAATTTTGAACTAGATACTATGTGTCTGATTAACCTGATATAATGAAATATATATGGTATAATTAACATAAATATTTTTTTCTATTCATCCTGTAATTACCAATATGTATCTTGAAATTCAAGATCACTTCTGGTGGGACAACAATAAAATGGTTATTCCTAAGTACACCAAAAGTGCATGGTATTTCAATAAGATATGTAATAGTGAAAGAAATCCAAGGGGATGATGTAACAATTTCCCATATCAATATTTAAATATAAGAACATCACCATGTATTTTGTCACTTTTCTATCAAAGATGTAGAAATGAGGAAATGACTTATAGGTTTTATTGGTTTGACGCACCAAGATTGTCCACTTCATCTTCATTTGGGATGTTTTCTATAAGATCATAAATTTTTATATACAGAATTTATTTTTTTGGTGAGAAAAATTTTTTTATTTGTTTTTGTTTTAAACTTTCTTGTTGAGATATAGTCCAGATGAGTTTATTTTGGGAAGAAGATAAAATATATGGGGTTGGGTGAGGATTCTACAATGTATGGTGTGTTATTGCAAAGTGGAAATCCAGGATGCAACATTTATTATTAGGATGAGGATAATATCAGCTACTACTTCTTTGGGAATATTTAAAACATTGTGTATGGATAAGGAATACATGTGGAGTGGATATGGATTGGGGATCCATTTGTTGTGAATGGTTATACTGGTTGGGTTTGGTTAGTTCATCCAAATATGGTACCCCTATAATGTATATTACTATTTCATCGTAAAGTATATATCAGGTTTCAGGGTTCTAGGGAATGGTGTATTATCCAACATTATATTCTATCCCTTGGGTTTAGAAGAATTTCATTGCAGTGCTAGTTGCAATATTTAGAAAAAAATTTACTGAGAAATCTATGGTTTTTTTTCTTATACAACATCATAGTCCTACCAGTTTCAACATGTTATAAAATGTTGTCTGGGAGGCCATGTAATGATATTATATATAAAATGTTTTCTATAAATAACTCCAAACCATATAAACTTTTTTTCCACATCTCATCTACTTGATCATTACAAACTATTGAGTGGTTTTAAAAGGACAATAAACCCACTTCTAGTTGGATTCAACTCCCACCTTCTATTGATCAATCCGTGAAGATCCAAACCTTATGATGATAACATATGACTATCCTCTGTAAAAAAGTGGAATGATCTACCGAACCTGGTGTTCCATGACCAGAGTTTGAATATAAATGTAACCAATATCTACCTTGTACAGAAAGAGTTTTATCTGCATTTTCATGTATTTTGAGTTGGGTGGTCAAAAACAAGTCTGTAATGCCTATTTAGATTATTTTAATTTATAAAATAATCTTGATCATCTTGGAAAATCATAGATACAGCCATCCTAAATTGGTAATATACTATTTTGATGATAATTCATATACATAGACCTCTTATGTATCCCAATAATTTTATTTTTATTGAGAAAAAATCTATTCCCCCCAAGAGGTTATCCTACTATTGTGGAAAAAAGATAAATTTTGAAGTTTAAAAATTATTAACATGGAATTACTTTATGTGTAATTTTAATGTAATTTTATTTTTAGAATGTCAGGATAAATGGGTAATCAGATAATATATATATTAATTCCCTGAAAACGCTATATAATATGTTTTAGGATAATTGATATTTGGTTAAATATAATAAGAGGGTCAAATATTATAATGAAATGGTTAGCTAATGTGACATGTGTTGAAATTTTTGATACGTGGAAAAGATTATAAAAATGGATTATTGTTTTTTATGATAAAATAATTGCATAATGTTATTTCACCTAGTTATGTAAAAATGATTATATAACGAACTCACACCCAATAATAATGAAATGATTTTATAAAGTGCTTTTGTCCAGTTTTTCTTAAATGCTTTTGTAAAAGTCATGCACCTAGAAATACAGTAATTCATATAGGGAATTTTGATGTTCACCAATAATGATTGGTGGGTTTTACCCTATATCGTTTATGGCTATGGTTGGAGTAGTTTCATGGCATTATTAATGATATCCAACATCATGCTGAAGTAGATCTGGTTGGCCCTAGTTGTCAACCCAGAACAAAAGGGTCTAGATGTTTAAATCTTTGTCTATATTAATTTAATAAATTAACACCTTGATTTATTGATTTATTTCATGCACCACTTACTCATACTATATTTTGTAGGTATCATTGGTGGTGAAGTACTGATTATTTCTCACATCAACTCCAAGATGATGTATGCTACCTGAAATCATTTCATGGAGGTCAGTGTGGAAAAGTGCAAGGGGCCATTTGTTGATTAATTTCTTTTTAAATGGAATACAGCATGGATATATGAATAACATAGGTTTTGGTATTGGAGTTCTTGAATCATTTTTTTATTCTATTTTCCCTTGTTTATTTACAATTTTTATACATCAATTTGTTACATTCATCCGACCATCGTGTGATTATTTTATTATTTGGATTTAATTGATTTTACCTTTATTCATATTTTATTTTTTCTAGTTTCTTAATTTTTTTGATGCTTTTATTACCCTATACAAAATGGTTTAATTTCATATTAGTATTCCTTACACACTCACTACTAGTAAGTATCCATTGTTGTATAAGTAGGCTTTCTTGAGGTCACATAACCAACCATCATGGTCATGTGGGGAATTTCTATGTCTGGGATGTAAAAAAGTGGTATCAGAGAGGGTTTAGTTATACTTTTTTTACAATTTTGGAATGATATAGAGTAGAATAGGATGTGTCAGGGATTGTTAATAAGTTCATTCATGGGATTAGGTAACTCATGTGTATGAGAAAACACATGTTTCTTGGGATGTGATTGTGTTTTATGATGTTTTCTGTTATATTTACGGTGTTATTTTACTGTGAAAGATTATATCCCTGTTTGGTGTCACATCATATTGCAATTTTAATAATGGGTATGTATAGCAAGACATATGTGTGAAAGCATCATGATAGGCCTGTAGGGATATATTTTTACTAGAATTATTCATGGTAAGGACATATCTTTTTCATGAGGTATATCATTCTAAATAAATTATGAAATAAACTCTAATTTTATACATCATAACAATGAATTTAATGAAACTGTTATGTTATGCTAATTTACTTTATAATACAAGGGAAAAGAAATAGTGATCTAGTTTTTCTTTATTATATTCACCTATTGAGGTTGTCCATGTATTATAACATGTATTATTTAGAGTGTGTAAACCATTATAGATAAAATGAATCCAAATTATGGATAACATTCTCCAAGACACTACCCCAAGGGTGATGTGATTCATGGAAAGGAAGACAGTTCACATTGTATCATCTATGTTTGAGGAGAAAATATTGTAACAATTATCACATAAACTTATATTCACTAAGGATGGAGTCCCAGAGGCTGGTGATTTCTAGACTAAATCAATATAGATGATAATTAGGAAACTTGATACATTAGTAGATAGATTGGTGAATCTTATAATATACATGGGTGAAGTATCATTCCATAAGTGGAGGGAAACTGTGCAGATTGATTACCAGAAAGATAAGTTATCCTGGATGGACATTAATTTTATTTTCTTGTTCTGCTTATGTCCAAAGTCAATGAAAAATTATTGGGATCATGAGATCATGCAATTGATACATGAGGGTATGTCAATGATGGATATATTTGACAGATCACTAAATATCAGTTTTTGTAACCATCTTTTGAAGCTACTGATTTCATCATGGAAGGAAATTTTTAAGATAAGTGTCTTTATGATATATGATCAGAGGTGAACATTTTATTTTCATGAACAGTTTTAATACATGATGAAAAAGGATCTCATTATAGAATGAAACCTCATAAAGGCCAAGAGTTTTGACCATTAAATCATAGTTGTGATACCTAGGAGTTCTTCTTCTGGTATTATTAATCCTAACTATGATAGTTACACATATTGTATTACTGGAAATAATAGACAGGGAATTGGAATTCTACATCAAAATTAATGCATAGTATATTCCATTAGGTGGGCCTATTTTTCTATAAAGAACTCTTTATGAACTCACCTTAATATAGAGTGCCATTATTTTTCATGTTAGGGGTCTATAAATAGGTTCTACAAGTTACCGAAGTTATAGAATAGTCATAAGGGATCATGACATACACTAGAGTCATGGAAAAACTTGGCTACCCAACGTCAGACTAGTTTCTATAGATCTTATGAATGCTTAGGTTGAGTAAAAATACATAGTACTTAATTTTGGGAGTGGGAGTACAATCTAGAGGAAACAAAATGGGTGTTAGTCATGTCCCCAATGTAGTGGTGTGAGTTAAATACACTCTTTATTGTTTGTTCCAATTTATATGGATTTAAGATGTTCTTCCTCTAAGGTATGATTCTAATAACATCTTCCCTAGAAACTTCATTGTTAGATAATGGACCATGAGATTAATATCAATATTATCAATTTCAAAATGGTTTTTGGTTTGTTGGGGAGTTCTTATATAGGGTGGTGACCATCAATACACTGATGGGAGTGGGTTCATATGATATCAGTCACTGCACGAAATGTCCTCTTGAAATTAGTACATATAGTTTCCATTGAAATATTTTTGTGCATGAAATCATAGTCTTATACTTGATACATGGTATGGATTTTTTGTTTATTGTTTACTTGGATCATATCATAAGTTATTGAAGGTGTTTACCATTATAAATTGAGATGGGGGAATCAATTAACACCAAAGATATTGAGATCATTAGGATAGTCATAAAAGACACTTCAATGCATATTATATTTTCTAATAGATTATAGATTTTTTCTTTTAAAATGTTGGAAAAATTGGGTAGGTTTATTTTCTCCTATTTTTAAAAAAACCCAAGGACATATTTCTTATATATTTATCTAGATTACAACCTATAAAAGAGATCATGTTCACACTCATTTTGGTGTAAGGATTTGTGCCTATTTCTATCCCACCATATAGAATGGAACCAAAAAATAATGAGATAAATGATTAGTTGGATGATCAAGAATTATAAAATCATTATGACCTTTTCCAAATATTTATTCCCAGAATGATGAGTTTAATTTGTGTTTACATGTGGAATATCTAAGTTTGAACCACATGATGATCAACAATAGTTTTTGAAACCTATGCATCAAAAATATATTTTATTAAATGAGAGGTTCCAATATATTATATAGGTTCAAATTGAGGTTAGTGTGCCATAAATTAATGGTGATACGATTATAAATATCATAATCATATTTTAGGAGCTTGTAATCCTTGTATGAGTTCATAGTATTGTTATTCAGTCAGAAAAATGAACAAAAGTTATTCTGGGAAATTTTGAATTAGATATAAGATATATCCATGATTAGTTTATTTTAATTATCATTGATGAGATATTGGTGTAATCATATTCTATAAATAATATTTATCAATATTTTTACATCATTTGGAGTACACTAAGAGAGTATTATCTTTAAACCAAGCAATAAAAATATAAACTCTAGACTGAGAGATTGCACTTTTGTTCCATGTTATATCAGCTGATACATTGGAGGTTGACCCAAATAATGTTTTAAAAATGGTATCTTAGGGGTTACCGAAGAATTTATTCAAAATTCAGATATTTTTCGGTCAATAAGTCAATTACCAGAGGTTAATCTGAGTCTTCTTCTACTTTTAGCACCAATTTTGTGTTTGACAGAGAAAGGGGTGAAGATTTATAGGTAACATTGTTGTGTGAGAGAATTCAAGGAGTTTAAGAGGATGATAATTTCAATATTGATCCTCAATTTTATTTAGTTTGGAAAAAATAATAATTACTATGATACATCTGCAGTTAAGACTAGAGAAGTTTAGATATGTGAGAATCGAGTGGGTTCTTATGAAACCAAGCAACCGATGGACCCTAAAAACAACTCTCATACTCATGATATAGAGTTTTCTATAGTGGTAAACTTCTTGATATGATAGGAAACATTATCTTTTCTTAGAGTTTTGTGTTGTACACAGAACAAAAGAGCCTCAAGTATATCTTTTCTCATTAGTACCTAAAACGTCGAAAGAGGAGGTTGGTCAGGTATCTATAGTACTTTAACATCGATTTTCATTACACACCAAAAAAGGGAAATGTTGCAAATTTTTTGAGCTGGAAAACCCCAAAAGATGTACTATATGATTACTATAAGTTTTATATTCTAATGGAACACTTTGCTGACAAGCATCTAGTGGTCCAGGTTTCCCATGGACTAGTACCTATGACATTGAGAATTGTATTACCTATTCTAATAGATCGAATCAATATAATGTCATTATCCGATCTAGATGAATTAACTTTGAGGGACAACTTATATGGTGGCGATACACTATCAAGATTGTCTCTTTGCATCCGTGATGTTAATCTCATCCATACTTATGTATGGGTTCTTAATGGATTATAGAGGAGTTGATGAAGGGGTTTCATGATTTTAAATGGATAGAAAATCAATGTATGGTTATGATGTATCATGGCCTCTATATATAATACTATTGTTCATGGAAGAAAATAGATATAACAACATTCATGGTGAGATGCTACACCTATCAGCAGATGAAGGCCAAGACCTAATGGCCTTGTAGGTCATGACGACCACTACATCATCTGTAACATATATAGATGATGTCACTCTATATTTTACGATATGATCACATAATACACCTTTAAATAATGATACAATATGGTTGACGGTGGTATGATTTAGATGGTATCTCACTTTTTACTTATAAGGGTTACCTTTACTATCAATGATATGTGTATCCTCTACATGAATGATTGGGTTTGGATACATGGTGTTATTAATATTTTTTTGGGGAAATTCCTCAAGGTGTCTTCTTGGTATGTTTTAGGTGTGGTTTCGTTTGTTGAAAAAGATAGACAGCCACAAATGAGTATGGTTGGTGTTTAATGAAGATAGGTTTTTAAGGTGGTGCAGATTCCATGTGTTTGACAAATTTTTGGGCCTCCAAATCAAGACTTTGATGTTGGAAAAGGAAGTACATCTTCATAGGAATGAATGTTTTGAAGAATGTAGAAGAAAATTTGAAAATGATGTGAACCGTGTACCACAATTAATTTACCACGTAGCATGTTCTGGTAATGGTATGCTGAGTAGCGTGAACTGTACATCAGAATGGATCGTGAAAACAATAACAATTTGTGGAAGATGGCGCAACAGTATGCAAATGGCTTGACATTGGCAGTGCAGATCGACCACATAAGAACAAAGACTGTATCAAAAATGGATTAGAAAAATGGTTCATGGGTGGCTTGCAGTTCACGGTAGAAGAAGGATCGGAATGCACTGAATACTGGATTCAAGATTTTTTAAATCATAGATTAGTGGAATTTGTGAGTATCTTTTCCTATACAAGAATTTCTAATCCCACCTATTACTGATCAGAATAAATATCATTAAAGAAAATATTTTTTCTCCCAGATTTCATCAATGTCTGAAGGAGGTTTGTGTGGAAAAATTCAACAAAATCTTAAGTGGTTAACAGTGAAGAAATTCCATTGAAGGATTTAAGCGGAAAACTATAACCCACATATGACATTGTACCTGGAAAAAGAAGGTCTGGTACACTGATGGTTAGTGAAGGGAGTCTGCGAATATACAATAGATTGCGGGTAGTGGGTGATTGGTAGCAGAGGTTCGCATAGTTGGTACACAGAGGTAGTACATGACAACAAAGACAGAGGTAGTCAACGAATAAAGGTAGGTTTGTAGAAGAGGAATCAATTCATGAATGAGGTGTTCTATGTACCGAAATTGGTACATAATACACATAGGATAATGGAGGTTTGAATTTTTCACAAGGAAGCTTGTGGAATCTTCAAAACAGTTTTTGAAATATTTTTCTTGTACGTAGAAGTACCTGGGAAGGCGAACTTCATATACAGGTTAAAAAGGGAGTTCATCGGAGCATCTATCAATATTTGAGGATGTAGGAATGAATGAAAATAATGGAACATACATGTCTATAAACTGTGTTTGAAATAAAAGTCGATAAATATTTTCTGGATCCATTTCCACAAACTAAGAGCTAGAGAAAGAGGCATAAAAAATGACCCTTCAGAATCCAATTGGAAAACCCTAAACCTTGTGAAGGCATTGAACCAATGCATTAAATATCTTTCCCAAACATTATAATCATTTTTGGCTATGATCCTTAGTGAATTTATTACATCGAGACATCATTGTTTTATACTCCTTGGAAGTAGCCTAGTGAGGGTGAACAATTTTAAAATTGTTGTGTCTTCTACATGATTTCGTATCGGGTAATATATTCCTATGAGAAGAAGAGGGAATTGAGTTTTTTATAATCAAGAAACAAAATCTGAAAGGGAAAATTTTTTAATCTTCCATACCCAGGTTCACCCCCACCCCCTTCAGGGTATTCAACCTAGTTGACCTAAAAACAGTATTATTTATGATCAATATCCTCATATAACATATCATTTATTGTATGGTCTTAATAAATCATTGGGATAATAAGTTCTACAAATTACTTTCTTTCATCCTCATACTAATGGCCAATCTAAATATATAATATAGATACTCTATAATATATTATGAGTCTATGTTCTTAATTCTTATGTTTCTTGGGAGAATAAAATAGAATTCATGAAGTTATCTTAAGATAATAACATCAATGAATTAATCCAAAAGTTTCATTTTGATTATTTTTATATAAGTTCATTTCATTTTCTTCATTACTAGTTAAATGTAGGTGAGTAAGCTCATGTTGATCCACGATACTGTATGAGACATATATGTATGTTTTGATGATCAATATGATTTTGGTGACCATATTATGTCTGAAAGAATCATATTCTAACCATCATATGCAACCTCTTTTGTTTGTGTTCATTCATTATGTTTTATATTGGGTGATATATATGATAGGGAAACACTATTTCATAAAAAAAGGGAATCTATCACCCTGGTTTATTAAGATATTCAAGATAGTGAAAATGACCAGTATAGTGATGTACCATTTATCCATTAAAAAATTCTATAATTCCATGAAAAATACATTTCTACTGTCACATCATCAAAGATATCATCCTTCTGATTCTCAGATGATAGAAATATATGCCTTTGAGCTGGATGCTGATACGTCCATTATAGACCATCTAATCAGTATCATTGAATATAGTGAGAATAATCTTTAGGGGAAGTCCATGCATCTAGTAATAATAAAATGGTGGAATGGTTTTTTTGTAGATTTTTACCTAGGATGGGAGGTCTCATAAGTGGTCATAGTTTCTAAACGAGTTCATGGAAACCCACCATGTTGTTTTAGATCACTACTTCATGATGAGTTTTTATATGGTGGGGAGGTTGTAAGATCTTGAATTTTTAATATTATGTCTAATATAATGATTCAGTAAGCCTCATTGATCTGGTTGTTTTTTAACATTTCATGTCAATATTTAGACAATACAAGTTTATTATATGATAATTTTGGAAGAAGTGGAGTTGAGAAAGGATCCTACACTATATGGTATTCCACTACAGTGTGTAGTTATAGGTTGTGTCATATTGTCCTGGGAGGATGATAGTCGTAGCTACTGGATTATTGGAAAAGATATTATTTAGAGTAAGAATGTTGTGTAGCATTCGAGTGGCTATAGTGTTGAGAGGAAAACTATGACTGATGGACCTCTAGGTTGTATTTGGTTAATTATGAAAAATATGGAAGAAAAATAGAATAGGTATAGTCTATTTCATAGCCTATATATCAATTTCTCCAAAGGGGAATACTGAAATGAAATATTTCAATTTCATACTGTTGTGTTGGATATATAAAAAATATGTTTCTATTGAAAATAATAATTTATTTACTATAAACATATCAGTAATGATTTTTCATTGATTATTAAGGTAATTATATTTATTAATATTCTCTCTCTTTTACATTTTTATTGTGGTATTGGGAGATAGTGATCAGTAAACTAAACCTTCTTGGAACCTTTCATTTATTTTTCTTTTAATTCCTTCCATTTTTAAATTAATTTTCCCTTATAATAACATACACCCTCCAAGTGAAAATTTATATGGGTATACATTGAGATATCATGGATGTCTATTAAATCAGAATAATCCAATATGTCACTTAGTATATTTCCAATAATTATATAAATTTATTTCAAAAAAAAATATCAAACTATAATGTGTTCCTCATATTGGTTAGCATAAAACATATCCCATGTATTTATATCTAAAAAATCATACTGGATGCAGGGGGTTTCATAATATTTATCTAATTAATATAATTCAATGATATTTTTTTTAAAAACCCCCAATTTAATAGTTGTATAATAAAACCACATATTCTTAATATCTCTTATATTGGGAAAGTGAAATGATAAATCTAATAGACTCGATAAAAAATATTTATATGAAATATGTAATATTTGAATCATATAAACAAATAAATAATTGAAAACTACGAAGGTAGATCATGTATCTAAAAACTATCCAATTAGGAAGAATGAGTACATATCTCTCGACATTCAATTATTTCAAGGGTTTTAGTATAGAAGGGGAAAATGATATGGAAATTCAGTAAGCTCATGAAAAATATTTCTGATATTTGGGGCTTTAGCGAATAGAAGTTGATAGAAACATTTCATGGATACTATCATGTTGTGTTTATTTTAGATAATGTCAAATAAGTAACATATAAAATTATGTAAATATCATTGAAAATAGATTCCATAAGATTCACAAATAGGAAAGGAATTTCAATATAGACATGGTAATGAACACCCAAACTCATTTATGGATCTGATTTTTTAAATTGTAATAGATTTACCAGCATCTGTAGATTTTGTGTGACATAGAATCAATTGTGGGAAACCCAGTTTAGATGGCTCGATAAACTGACAAACCAATCTATAGGAACTACTCAATGATTTTGGTGGATGTGTACATAGAGGGCACTCTTTTGGATAAACTAGGGATGACTACAAGTGATGAAATCTTCTAATTATTGAATCATTATCAAGGGAAGTCTATTTTTTTTGAAAAATTGCATGTTTTTTCCACCCCTTGTCTAGATGTATGAGAGACATGGAGTGTGCAATATTCTACATTAAGGGTCATGAAGATGTTATGTGTAGAAGGTGTAAGGGTAATGTTAAAGTCTTACCCCATTATCCCGATCAAAATACCACCCCTAATCCCCCTATTGTAGTTAAGGGATAAATTTTATTATAGAGAGTTCTGTGAATGGTTTCTTTTGGGACCCCAATAAGTCTTCTGGGACCAAATGTTGTAATATATTAATATAGTAGTGGTTAAAATACATCATATAGAAAAAACTAGGAGTAATGACCAAGATGGTTATTCCCAATGTGATGGATTTTCCAATGGTCTAAATGAAGATATGGTGACTGGAGATTAAACCATGTATGATAGAGGTGTACAAATCCTCATAAGGGTCACCCGTCTGAGGATAATGGTAGCAATTGCATTTTTTTCCATATTTTTTGACACACATACTGGAAATAAGGGTTTGAATATGATGATGAACATGAACCTCATAGACACCCTATGGTGATCATTCTCCCTCATAGCATTCAGGGGACTGTTTTGGGATATGAACCCAAGAAAAAACGATAAGGTGATATACACACCCATCCACGGACTAATCCTACAAGAACATGCACACCCAAAAATTCGTTAGGAGTTTCATACCTTTTGTGTGAATGAAACATGAGATGGGTCTACTAGAGATTCGATCCTAGTCCAGACAGTGGGATGTTTGATGGAATTTGATAAATCTCTGGTTGACGTTGGGTCTGAGAAAGTGATTCCACATGTAGGTATAGACACACCAGGAAGTGATGGATTATCATGATAAGTAGGAACAATAGTAAATTACAAAAATACTACCCCTAGGTATGATGAAAATATTAACCAAAGAGAATATTTCTAGGAGGTCCCTCCCTCCGAAACTGCAAGAAGAGTCACATCATTAGTCAGACAACATAAAACCATATTTTCTAACAACATTTCCCTTTATTAGTGGAATCTTTTAATGTGATAATGTGGAAGACACCAAATACCATTCTCAATATTATGGAAATGAGGATAATAATGATGAATATATTCCTTCAGTTTCAAATCATCTTATGAAGGGATAAAAGATGGAATCAACCCCAATGGGGAAAAAGAATGGTTGAATGTGGAAAGGGAAAGGACCTCTAATGATGGACCATTATGAAGGACTTTTAACATGGGGTATGGCCCTCATATGATGAATATATTAAATTAAAATATCTATGGTGTAAGGAATCCCCAATCATTCAAAACCCTTAGGAACAATTTCATTGATGACAAACCAATGATCATTGGAGTTTCTGAATAAAAGAGGCTTTTTGAGAATTGGACGAAATTCAAATGGGAATCGATGGGGTACAACATCATTTCCCAAAATCATCACAAATACCGTATTAATCCTCTTTGGAATACTGGCATTTAGAGTGTAAAATTTATCACATGTGATTAGAGAGAGAAATTCATAACTATCACCCTTTTCACCTCAGGATACAATGTTCAGATTTCTTCTATTTATGCCTCGACACTGTATATTTACACAATATATCTCTGATAGGATATTGAAGAAATTTCTAATAACAAGGCTCAAAAATTGATTAATTTTGGTAACTTTAATACTTATTTGAAACCTAATTAATGAATTGGATCATGTTTTAATTGGTAAACTACTCTTTACATATCTTTTACCATTGATTAATGAAACTTTTTGGAGGTTCCAATTGTAGTGGATGATTTTAATTAGAATAAGAATACATTGAATGGGAGGAATCCAAGAAAGCATGATAGGAGTATTGTTAATTTTTAATGATAAGAGTGTTATAAGGAACCACTATAATCATATCCCATTAATTCTGCATATCGTCTTATTAAATAAGGTTGTCCCTCTCCCTTTTGGTTTAAACAATGGATGTGTTGTCACTCCAGGATAGAGGGAAAATGTTATGGAAGCTTGGATGTTTTGCCAATGGGAATCCCACTTCAGAGTATTAAGGATAAACTCAATCAAATTAAGTGGATGCTAAGGGAATTTAGTGAAAACTCATTTTAAAAGCATGATGATGAAATTAAGGATGATGAACAGTGACTTTTTAACACTAATGTTAGAAATCAAAGATAGAATGCTCCCTCTATGGAAGAGTTTCATGCTAAAGAAAAATTGGATGACCTCTTTGACATTAAAGTGATGCTATAAAGGAATAACATGAATTTTAAATTTAAGAAGGAAGGGTACATGACAATATTTTTTAATAAACTATATAGTGAGAGGATATCTAAATTGGGGAAAAATTCCATCAACAATAATTGGAATTTACACATCTATTTGAATGATATCTCTATGGTAGTTGTTGATTACATAAGTATCCTGTATGTAGATGATGGATTTAATTACATATCAATTATGGCTGAAAATATTACCCCTACATTGATGAGATGAAAAATAGAATCCTTGTCTCAACACCAGAGAAAGAATGGGTTAGGATAACTCTCTTTTCTCTCAATACGTAATGTGCTTCCAAGCCTGATGGATTCTAAAATAAATTCTTATTGTTCTAATGTGAAATATTACAAGATGAAATTTTTAATTTAGTAAGGTAATTATTCAATAAATCCTATTTACCAATATAATGAATTAAGATTTCATTTTATTAGTTCCTAAGAAAGATAGTGTAGTGGACATCAAAAACATTATCTTGGTTTCCCTTGGAAAATGGTCCATAAATCTCTTAATGAAATCATCAGGACTATGACGGGGGGTTCTAATATAAGAACACATCACCCAAAATTTTTATGGATTTTTTCTTAGAAGATTCAAATATAATTTCTTAATCATAGCTTTGTAAATTTTGAACATAATGAATTAGAAGGAGGAGGAGTGAAAATTTTCACTGCTGATTGATATATCAATGTCTGTTTATAAACATAAATGGAATTTTCTAATCAATGTTGTTAAGAGATATGGATTATATGAAGATTTTATCATAGTGATAGTCATCATCCTTTCATCAGTAATAATCTCTATCCATATCAATGGTTCTACTAATGGTTTATTTCAATATACCCAAGGGCATAGATAAGGATATCCACACTATAGTCTCCTCATTTCAATTTTGGAATATCACCTGATTTATTGAATTAATGATTATTCCCATGTTTCCATTTATAAACAAATCGGATCAGGTTAGAGATTAACATGTTCCATCTCACCTTCGATATGAATATTATATTCTTCCATTTGACCAAGATTCCCATAGGACCATCTATTACATTCAAGACCTTTCTACTCGTTATTAATATGTGGGTGGGGTAGCTATATCTTGGATTAAATCCATATTTGTGTTTTGAAATTGACTCACTAGGGGAAGAGAGAATAGAATTTTATGGAGAAATGGAGTGAGGGAATGATTTATCCTATTTTCCTACCTTGCTTTTCAAATTTTATAGGGAAAATCTAAAATCCAATTTCATAGGGTAATCAACTCTTTCATTGTCAACCATCAATCTAAATTGAATGAGAAATAAATGTCCAAATATAGGAGGGCGTACCTTCTGAACTCAATCATCACTGAGAAATTTATGAACTCATTCTATTTATATAGATTGATAAGATGACTCCTCAAGGTGACAAAATGTATGATTTTTATTTTCATTTGATGTGGTTTAATTCTTGAAAGTTAACCAGTTATGGTCTCACGGAAAGGCTATTTTAATCCCATTTAAATGATTGTCCTTGTCATTAAAGATCATTAAATTTTCAATGATGGTCTCATTGGAAATTGGCATGGAATCTATTGACAACCAATGAACCCTCTTGTTACATTTTTATCAATTAGGTTCAAGAGGAGGCTACATTAATCTTATACTTACTAACTTGTGTCTTCAATGTGGCCTTCAATTATGAACTCCATAAATTATATTATGTGGAATACTAAATGGATGGTCTCAATAAAATATATTATAATTTTTTGGAATACTATTTGTCTTGATAGAAGAATAAGGGATCACCGGATCATTCCTCCTGAATGACTAAAAAGGAATATTAGTGAACTCATAGAAACATACAATACCCTTGAATTTCTCCACATGTAGGTTGTAATGGAGATTCATCATCACACCTTCATTGACATTGACACCATTTTCTTGAATCTAAATACCAACAGTCGATTTAAATCCATCGATTAATATAATATATAGAGGGAAATCCATATAATGATACATACATTTTTTCATGTTTATGGTACATTTCATCCATACCTCATGTTACATAATCCTGTGGATATTTTGGAAAAATCGACTAGCAACACATGGGGAAATGGAGAAAACTAGATGACACATAGTCTCATATTTCCACAATTACCTCAAAGTAGAAGAGAATACATATAACTCTTTTATTGATTGTGAATATGTATAGAAACTATTTAATTATGAAGGATGGATTATTGTATTGAATATCGGATATGTTTGATAATAGGTGGACCATCGGGAATTTGTCACCAAAGCATAACATAGTGTTCACATTCACTAGCTCACGCTTGATGTAATGATATCATTGACTACCTCGATATGGAAGGAATGGAATGGAGTCATGTTGGAGGGTCATGTAATATAAACCCATACTGAAATCCTAGATAGGCACAAAGCGGTACAATCTTATACAAAGGTGAAAATGGGGGAAATGATCATCATTGAATGTGATCTTATAACTCTTTAGATGTTGGGATTTTTCGGCTGACCAAAGAAAACCATGTAATCACATATTTATGATGGATACTACTAATTTACTCTTTGATTAAAGTCAAGGTGGATGGTGTTTCCTCTGGAATGCATGGACCGTTGGGATGTGGATGTATTTTCTGAACCAACCGTGGATTTTTCAATGGTTTCTTTTAAATTTACATTGGATTTTTAAATTCTTATAATGATAAGTTTTGGGTGATTATTATTTCCATCAATCATGATTCCTTATATAAATGAACCAATATATGGATTTAATCGGACTCTAAAACTGTGGTTAGAGCTCTCAAAATCCATAGACAAAATGTAACATAGAAACTTCATTCTCAGTGGATTGAGTGTATTAATTATGCCGCATAGCTCTACCAAAATATTTCACATTTTTATAGAGGTAAAAATCACGTAGAATATTCTATATCCAAATGTGAAATAATAAAAACATGAACGATGTGGTCTTTCAGTGCTCATGACTACTTCACAACACTGGTGGATGATGACATAAATAGAGGGGTCCACTCTCAACTTTGTAAACTCCCATGTAATGCCTGTAATTTTTTATTTTTTTAATTCATAATTTTTGGGACATGATAATATTGGATCTTGGATAATACTTGTATTAACCTCTACCCTATGGCACAACAGATTTAAATATATAAGAAATATTTACTATCGTTTGTTCCAATTTTGATTATGTTTAATAAAACCAAAAAATAATAGGATCTCTTTAACTATGATCATATTTCAAATAAATATAAATAATGTGATTGTTAAATTAAATTTACAAAAAAATCATGAATCATAAATCAAAAATACTTTAATTATTCCACTTTGACTATAGTAGCAACATAATCTAAACGTTGACCACATTTATACTTCTAAAATATTTTATCATGACAGTTGGGAAATTCATTTTCATAGTGCTCTATATCATTATAGTTGAACCATTGTATGTTAGAAGATTTTTTTATTATCCTTGAATTCAGTAGAATAGTGCCCATTCAATCCAAATTTGTAGAATAATATCATTCATTTTAAGAACATACCAATTTATTTCATTTGAAAATTATCAGATTTGGGAAAATCCTTCTTTCCCTTTTTTTAGATATTCATGAATTTCCATGTTGTGATATTATTCTTGTTTTTCCTTCCATATCCATGAATCTTATAAAATATTTTATTTATTTTTTGGAACATGATATCAATTCCTTATATAAATAGAATTTACCGGAGATTCATTACCTTTGAAATATTGGATTGATCTCATCCCACAAATCCTCATTTTTACCCTTTGTATTATGCCTCTTTATGTGGTTCCCCATCCTTTTTCAGGTTCCATTTCTAAAAATGGAATACACTAGTTTCGATCATATCATTATGGAACTGAATTTATAATCTACAAACTAGTGATACACTTGAAATAATTTGGAAATTCAGTTATACCTAAACTAGAAATCAAAAAATTAGCTTATTTGGATATATTTTATAATTCTATAATAGGGTTTTTTTGCCTAATCAATTTTTTTCATAATTCAAGTTCCCATGGTTTATACAAAACATAATATGATACCAATTAAAAAGACACTAACTCCAATAACCTTGAGAGGGTGGTTATTTTATTACATTTTCCTAAGATATAAGTAATTTCATCCCATAGGACTAAAGATATTTGCAGTCTTTGTAAAATAGATACATGTATTACTCCATTATTACATTTTAAAAAAAATTACAGCATAATTCTTTTATAATAACATTTTTCCATCTATAATATCATTCAACGACTGTATTATTACACTTCATAGAATCTTGGAGATGAATAAAAAATAATGGGGTCATCTTAGATTCCCAGTAATAGTTAGGTATAGTGGAATCTCTCTTGAATCAATAATGAACAATCATTATTAAAGGTAAAACAAATGAACACACATTTCATTTAAATAAAAAAATTTGTACAATAGAAATAATTGGGTAATATCATAGTAAAAATATCATGGTTATTAATCATAATAAATGAATTCATAAGAAAGTAAATTTATAACTAGTAATTTCCATTTATACAAAAAACAAGATAATTTTACCATCATGACCATTCACATGATAGTTTAATCCGTATGGGATAAACCCGGTTGATTTGGACAACAAATTCATCTCATGAGACTATCAATGCATCGAGGGGATTTTCTCTGTACGGTTCACACCTATTCATTCATGTCTAAATAATTCCTCATATATAGAATATTTGAATTAAGTCATAATACAATGATCCTTTCCGTCAAATATCCATATTGAGTAAAATAACCAAATTTAAAATTATATATCCGGTTATCAAAATAAAGTAATGGATATAATTAAAAATTGTTTATGGAATAGTAAATATACATATCCATGATAGTGGAATATGGATATTTAGCAGAATTATGTTTTTAATGAATTATTATCATAAATAATTCAAAGGGTCAGTCTGTGCACAATAGAAAACAAACATGGTGCTTAATATTAAAATTTTTCTCAATGAAGTGAAATTGAGGTAGAGTCCCGTAAAATGATAATAACATTATTCAAATTATTTGATTAGTCATATCCAAGACAAATCCAAAATACTATTATAAACAAAACAAATTATAAAAAAATCATTTCACACAACACCTTTGCATGGCATGATCAATAAAATATATGTTTAATCCAATGTATGAAAATTAAATTAAAAAATAACTTTACATGGGTTCAACATCCTTAAAACAAGTATGAAACTATTTTATAGATGTTTTAAACATATTATTAACTTATTTAATAACAATATTAGTTTTTTGATATCATATTTTTTCCCATTATAACATTTTATCACTTTTTTATTATTAATATTTCATTCCTTTCACTAATTCGGGGTATAATTGCATTATTTAATAATGATTTTTTAAACATGATTTTCCCAATTCTCTTTCATAGGATATGGATCCAATATATCTAGATTAAAAATAATCTCATATATAACATATTTAATCATTAAAAAATATTTTTGATTCATTTTTTATTGGTGAACAGTGAAAATGAATAACCTCGCATCATGGGGACATTAAGTTGTACCAATGCATGAGTGATGATATCATTTATAAAAGGTTGATAGGAGAAGGAATATGATGATTTATTAGTTTTAAGAATAAATATTATTTTAAAATTAAAATATATTTCCATTATTATAGTCATTATAACAATTCAATTAACGCGGTGATGAAAATTGAATTACATCGCTACATAGAGGTGGTACGCCATACCTATACATGTGTGGTGATTTCATTTTTCATAAGATGGATAAAAGGTATAATATTTTTATACCATAATAATTATAACATCCCAGTATATTTAGGGTACTGTATTTTTTAATTTATTATGGAAAAACAGATGAAGATAATGTATAAGAATGAATAAATTTGAAGGAGTATGTAAAGATGATTATCTATTCTTCGAAAGACTTCCTTTATATATTTTATTAAGGGATCTAGGGTCAGATATATGAAGAAAAAAAAACCTATAGAACATAGATAATGATATTTAAAATATTAATATATTGTTTTTTGAGATATAAAGATCAATGTGTTCTGAATAAGTGAGGTAGGTGGTGCTTTTTTATAATTGATGTTAGGGGATCTTCCAAAATTTCAAAATATATTAAAATATATTAATCCTATTCTCTAACCAAATACATAAAAATGTCCTATAAATTAATAGGGTTTGAAATTTCAATCAATATATTTTCCCCTTTTTGATTTTGTAGTTTTTTTTGAGTTTTTAAATAATTTAATATAATATTAACTCCATAAAATATCAGGAATTTCAAATTTTATACTTTTCATACATTAACAATAATAATATCCAAATAATAAGATTTCATCAAACTAGAACATCTATTAAATCCCAAATATTTGAAACTATTATATAAAATTTGTTTATAATCTGAAATATCACACATTTTATTTATTTTATTATTTTTAATTATATTTATTTTTTATTTACATTAATTGAATAATTATTTCATCATCATTGAGTATGAATTTAATGTAATTGTATCATCGCTAAAAATTACAAATAAATTATTGTGATATAGATAAATATTTTAGCATCCCAATTAGAATTTATTTTCAAACAAATATTCTCGATAAAACCATATTTGAAATATTAGACTTATTGAAAATAAGGGTATGACATGATTGAATTTTAAATAAATAAAATTCTATAAGGATCATAACAACTTCCTAATGGCAAAAAATACGCATAAATCCAAGACATTAATTATTATGATAATCATTTATCATCAAATAACTTATATACCATTTTTTATATTTAATGGATCTTATCAATTTTATGAAAATAAATTTATAATATTTTTATTGATTAAATAATTCTTTCAACATTAATATGCTAGCCTTTAAAAAAATTATTTAATTTAAATAATTTACCATTAAAATGATAAAAAAAATAGATTTAAAAATTATATTTATGGTCTAAAATATCTTCTGGATGACCATATATTAATTTTTTTACTTATTATTAACAATAGTGTGACAAGTTTGCCTTTTTTTGAAATATAAACTTTAAGGGACTTAATGTAAACCATTTGGTTCTAAAGAGTAATAATTTCGACCCATGGAATAGAAAAATTATCATCCAATAAATTCAGGATAATTGTAATGTAATTTACTAGAATTTATCATGTTATTTTTATCCTTAATTAACTTATTTACCATAAACTGTCATAAAATAAATTACTATAGTTACTATTCATATTGTCCAAAAATAAAAGGGAAGAACTTAATAAATTTTGCACTCATTATTAAATATATGGAATAAATTTTTAAAAAATAAAATCACATATGTTTGAGAATTTACTTTAAAATTAAATCAAACAAATGAAACGAAACTAGTTTTCTAGAAAAATGATCTATTAAATAAAAAATTGTTTTATACCAAATACAACAATAAAATTTATTAAAATTAGATTAATTAAAATATTATCAATATAGTATAACCAATTTTACTTTTAAAGATAAAAATTTTGAACTTCTTATTGGTTGTAACAAATATTCGATTTCCAATAAAAATCGGCATTTAAACTATTCACTAGAAAATAAATATTTTTAAACAAAAACCCAAAATCACCCTCAGCTAATTTTGGTATAATTAATTCAAAAATGTTTTTAATTTTATAAAATAAAAAAAATAATTTTTTGAAAATGTTTTATATTTATTTTATCATATCATGAAATGAACATATCTTTTCTTAAAAATATATTTGAGGAATAAAACAACATTACAAAAAATTGTGTGTTTATTAAATAAGAATAAATAATTATGAACATCATATTTTTTACATAATATAGTTAATCTTAATAAAATTGTCCAGTTTAGTAGCAAATTTATATTCATTTTCCATTTTTTGATGGTTTTTGTGTTCTTGGTAAGCTATCAAAGAGATTAAAATTATTTAACAAGATACATATCATAAATTATTTGGTTATTAGAAAAATGAAATGATTGCAATGACCATAAAAAAATTCCTATATGGTAACCAAGCTAGGATCATCACTGGTTGAAATAATGTTCCTCAATCCCCATGTTATATTGATCAATTCCATGGGAATGAATTAATATGTGGGAGATGATTTACCCAATTATATTAACATATTTATTCATCAACAGTTCCTCTAAAAAATGAATAGCTCATCCATAAATCATGATTTCCAATATTTGATCCATAATATGAAAAAAATGTAATAATATTAATGGAATACGACATCCCAATATGAATTTAAGGTTTAGCCTTAAAATAATAAAAAATCATTAATGTTTAATAAAACCATATGTGACCATAAAAATGAAAAATAAAAAGAAAATTTGTTGTATTCCAGTAATATCCTCTAAAAAATATTTTTCCATCATCAACATTTTTAGAAACTTTTATCCACACCCTATAAAATGCATGAAAAATTGATAATAAACATCCGTCAATTATGAATGTATCTATCTACACCTGAAATAATGAAAGTGGAGTTGCATGTCCACTATAGTCACCATGCCATGTGTGATCATATATATATACATAGTAGTATACAAGAAACATTTCGTAACTCAACCATCAATCAATATTGGTATAAAAAACTTTAAATTAAATTACACACACATAGAAAAATATATATATAATTTTATAAATATTCCATAATCTTTGTCTATTAATAAATTTACATATCAGGTGAGAATATTACTAAGAGATCATTAAATTCTACGAGATAAGAAAATTAGACTTAGTGGTGTATCTACCTAATGATTAATTTTATCCAAATTATTACATTGTCGATGTAGTCAAATCTGCTACCAATCTATCATTCTTATAATTTGATACCCCACCCCAAAAAGGATTTCCTGGAAGTACGAATTACACAAATCTCATCCCATCATGATATTATTGAAGAAAATTTTATTTTGTTAAATACTGCACCATTTCGTTTGTCATAGATCTAATGTGGTAGAGGCTGTAATGTCTTGGATTTTCCGTTTATTGTTTTTGAATATTATATGGAATTATTTCAAGACCCGGCGTGATGACGGCACATCATTATGAGGTCCAGTAAGACCGAAATCGTGGTTGGAACTCTTTTTGTCATGTGATTCGTCACTTGTGCGTAGTTGTGGCTGTTTCCAAATGGATGCCCAAATTAAAAATCTGAGTGCACCGTTGCATCCAGGACGACAGATTTACCTATGAATGAGGCTAACCTCGATCGGTGTGGGTCGAGGGAAAAAGTTATTTTTCGGACGTTTTATGTAAAATAAATTAAAATAAAATAATCATTTTATTTTATTTCATTTAAGGAAACATCCGATGCAGCGCGATAATGACACAACTGTTTCCTAAATTAATGGCACATTATAATAAATTCAAAATGGAGAGTCAACATCATTAATGTTACCGCATAAATTAAATGCCAACTTGTTTCTACTTTTTAATGGGTTAAGCAATTGTACGTCATTGGCAACGTAGAGAGAGGAACCTCTGCAGAATTTACGGCGCATTAGAGAAAATTCTCGACGACGAACGAGAACGGATCGAAACGTAGGATCGATACGCTGACGTTGAAGGATCTCGATGGAAACAGCAGCATGGTGCCTTCATCAATGATCGATCCCTTCGAATGATAAGGGTTGTTATTTCAATTTATTTTTCCCTATATTTGAGTTTAGACGATGAACATGGCTCAATTACGAACAAGATGATCCGCGTATTTGAATGTTCTTGCAGGAGGGTTTTCTTTGGGATGATTTTGGTGAATTAATCAATGCTTTTCATTCACGTTGATCTCTTCTCTGTTTAAACCTATTAACGAGAGTGGATCAACGCCATGACGAACGACGGTGGAGGTTCGTTCCTCAATTTATTTGTTTATTGGATTTCCTCCCCCATTCTTTCTCGCACGTTCTTCACGATCCTCTCAGGGTGACGAACAACGGATCGTTGCACATCCGTTCCGCGACGCAATGATCCCAAATCGAAGGTTCAATACTGCAACAACCTAGTGGAGGTGCAACGAAGATGGCAGACGACAAATCGGAACCGGATCGGGAAAGGGCGTTCATCGAGCGTTCTTCACGCGGAAAGATTAAATCATGTTTTCGGGGCAGATATGTGGCCTGAAAATGACGGAAGTGGATTTGTGGTGTCGGGGCGACCAGAACCTAGAAGTTTTTTGGCGATCAGATGGCCGGATTGATGATCGGAGCAGCACGAGAGGCGCGCCAGCGAAGGGCGCCGTTTATGGAAATTTCCAGAATACACGGCGTGTACTTCCGAAGAACAGGCTGTGTAGTTCTGGGAGTTGCGGCTAGGGTTTTGGGGTCAGAGAAGAATCTCACGGCTTGTGACCCCGGTCACATGGCGTGTTAGACCTTCCCCAAAGCTCGACGTGTACATTGGGTAGTACACAGACATGAGATAATCTACACGGCTTCAAGCGGCACGACGTGTACAGCTCGGAAGAGGTGGCTACGCGGAGCTCGACATGTATCCCAGGGATACACGGACATGGGATGAAGTACACGATCGTGTACTCCATCACCTGGCTAGGCGAGGTCAACAGCGTGGGTCAGCCCGTGTGCAGATTGCACGGGTTGGAGTA
This sequence comes from Viscum album, assembly GCA_963277665.1. Classification (NCBI taxonomy): domain Eukaryota; kingdom Viridiplantae; phylum Streptophyta; class Magnoliopsida; order Santalales; family Viscaceae; genus Viscum; species Viscum album. The sequence goes on from OY728152.1 coordinate 1,936,260,979, forward strand.
CACTGGATGGTGACCATGTACGGGAACATGGCCAGAGTACACGGAGCCAACCCCAGTGACCGAAACACGGCGTGTAATCCATACTACACACTGTGTATAATGTTTTCTACATAACCAGCCTCACGACACGGTCCATTGCACATGGGAAGTCCCGAGGTCGGACAACACAACGTGTATCATTTCTGCATGCCGTGTAATTTTTGGAAAATAGCTTTGTCCTTTTGGTCATCGTGCCTTGAACATATTTCATTTGGTTTAGTGCCCCTTCTTCTTGTTCCCCTGAAGGTGAGGCATCATTCCCTCATGCAGGATTATGATCCCTTTAGCAGGAATTTCTGTGATAGAGTCAGACAACCATCCGAGAGGCCCGGATCGAGATCCTCTATGTATTCCAGACCGTAGGTAGAGTCAGGTATCGACGTGAACAACTCTACCGGGCATTGATTCTCTACCTAGCAGGTGAGTTTTGGATGAGTCGCGGTATCCTCCATTTCCCTGGCAGTGATCCTCATCTGTGTATCGAGATCTTTACCACTCAGGAGTGTGTCTCCCGTAATGAGTGCTTCTATCTATCGTAACCCTTCCACTCATGAGCGTGTCTCCAGTAATGAGTGTATCCATCTCTCATGATGGTTCCCAACGAACATATCTTCCCGGACGGACGTCATCAAAGCAATATGACTCGTGGAGTGGGTTCTCCCAGAAGGAGCGCATCACGAATTCTTCGGACGGAATCCCTTGAGAGGGTATGTGGTCGTGTGACTTGTTTCTAGACCACGGGTCTGGGTTTTGAGTGTATCTAGTTTGTACTATATGTTCTGTAGACATATACTGTGCATAGCTGACCGTACATTTACATTGTGTAAGGCTTTGTGGTTTTCAGGGTCCTCTACTGAGTATTTTTATACTCACCTCGGCACGGGCTTTTCCCGCACGTCTGGTGTCTTGTGCAGATGAGAAGCCTTTTTACAGAGTCCAGGGTGGACTAGGACATGACCGAGTTTTCTGAGTTCCCTACAGGTCGAGGCGTTCCTACGGCTATGAGCGGCAGTCCCAGTACCTTTGTACTTACAGGTCAGACATTCCAGTTTTCAGACTCTTACTTTCGGTGGGCTTGTATTGTGGCCCAGTTTACTTTTACAGTACTCCACCTTTCTTCATACTCTGTTTGTTGGGTTTATTTATATGCATGAATTTTTGTTCCTTAGTGTTTTACATTTCAGCATTTTTGGGCTTGGAGATGTGTGTGTGTACAAGTACTTAGGGAATGCCTCCCATGTTAGTGATAAGCCTACTCAGTGCTAGTCACCAGCCCCTGGCCTATTATAGGTGGGCTTGGGGAGTCAAGGCATGGGCCCCACTGGAATGGGTCATGACAGAGTGGTATCAGTGGTGGTCAGTTATACCTTAGATCCAAGAGTATGTGAGTTTTGTTTGGGGAAACAGTGTTAAGTGTTTAGGGTTCAGCTTTCAGGACAGGGACACCAATGTTGGTGTGGCTGCCGATGTATCCATACACCAGGACTCTGATAACCTACTTTTTGACCTGGTTCACGAAAACATTGGTTGCGGTGAAATAAAAGGTAGATAAATCATATAGGAATGGGTTGTGTCTTCCATGTCCTTGGTGTCAGCTATCCAGATATACTCATTGACTGTGACACATCTTGTTTCATTACAGGATGCCTCCATGACGCATACCCGCTTGGATTCAGCAGCACAATCACGAGGATGACCCCCTCAGTGATGAGGATTCGATACAGGTACTAGCTCCCCAGGCATTTCCACTTGGTGGTGCACCTTCTATACCACCGGTGGAGCAGCCAGTGGTACCTGCTGTACCGACCGGTGAGGAGCGCAGGCTTAGCGCACTCCACGATTTTCAGAGATAGAGACCCCTCAGGTTCCGAGGCGAGCCCGAACCTAAGGCGGTTGAGGACTGGCTTGAGGTGGTGACCAGAGTCTTTCATCTAGTGAGGAAACAGACAGACCAGATGGAGATCCTAGGAGAGAGCCTTTTTCAGAGTTCGTCGAGACGATGGTGGAGTCTGACCACACAGAGTCATGACAAGGAGACTCTTTCATGGACATAGTTTGAGCGACTCTTCAGGGAGGATTTATTTCCAGTTATGCTGACAGCAGTCCGCATCCAGGAGCTTCTTCAGCTCCAGAAGGGCAGTATGACGGTGGATAACTATTCATCGCGGTTCACCAACCTCTCCAGGTACTTGATGGATATGGTCAAGGATCAGTACATCAGAGCTCGGACCTTCGAGCGAGGTCTACGGAGTGACATATGAGCTAGTGTCATGCCGTTATGCATTTCGACTTATGCTGGAGTGCTCGAGCGGGCCATGGTGATCGAGAGCTTCTTGGCAGAGCAGAGATAGTCGTCGGCAGTCAGAAGCAGGAAGACTGGTGCAGAGACACCAGCAGCAGGGAGCTGACGTCAGGAAAAATGATCTGGACATGGGAGACGTCATATGAGGTCCCTGGACCGGGGAATGAAAATCCAAGGATCTAAGGATGGATCTAGTCAGCCTAGGGAAAAGTGATGCTACACATGCTACGGTAGGGGGCATCTCTCTAGAGATTGCCCAACTCGTCGAGCTGCTGACAGGGAAGTGGTGGATGGACCACCGAGGTAGAGGCAGATAACAGAGTAGGTAGATCTTCCAGGCGGTAGACGTGGTAGAGGAGCATGGAGAGCTACAGGTGGTGGCAGACGCATCGACTTACATCCACCACCACCCCCAGGAGGTCTGCACCAGGCTCAGGGAGCTGAGGGACAGGGATGGGGACAGCTGCATGCGGTTGAGGCGTATGACCCAGGGGCTCCAGGGATGATTAGAGGTATGATATGTGTATTTTCTACCTTAGCTTCCGTACACATAGACACATGTGCCAGTGATTCCCTTATATCCACATGTCTTGTACAAATCCTCAAGATTCCGGTAGAATCATTGACTCGATCCTTACGCTTGGAGACACCTACGGGAGGAGACTCGACGATCACACACCTTTGCAGACAGTGTGATCTTAACCTTGGAGGTGACAGTTTCGGTTGGAACCTCTTGGTGGTAGCGTCGAGGCCTTACGACGTCATTCTCGGTATGGATTCGTTATCTTCGGTACATGACCAGATTGACTGTTTTAGGCGAAGGTTGCGGTGTGTCTGTCGTGATGGAAGAAGGTTTTCCTTTTTCGGAGAAAAGGAAACCCAGGCAGCAAAAAATGGGCTCATGCATAGGAGGGTGTAGTCGATCACGCATGAGTTGGCTAGCCTTACCCTTATAGAAGTAGATTTTGTAAGCTCTCAGTTCCCAGCAGTGGTGGTGGAGTATGAGGACATCTTTCCCGAAGATGTTCCAGGACTACCTCCCCACTGGGAAATCGACTTCTGCATAGAATTACACCCCGGTACGACACTGATTTACTCATCAGCTTATCGGATGGCTCCCACAGAGCTTCATGAGCTGAGGGTGCAGTTGGAGGATTTGCAGAGAAAGGGTTTCGTAAGACCTAGCGTGTCACCCTGGGTAGCCCCAGTCTTGTTTGCCAAGAAGGCAGATGGGAGTCTGAGGTTGTGTGTGGATTACCGGTGCCTGAGCCAGGTGAAGGTGAAGAAAAAATATCCCCTGCCAAGGATCAATGACCTCTTCGATCATCTAAAGGGGAACAGTGGTTCTCGAAGGTTGTCCTTCGATCAGGTTATCACCAGCTACGAGTACGGGAAGAGGATATACCGAAAATGACTTTCAGATGTCGCTATGGTCACTATGAGTACTTGGTGACTCCCTTTGGCATGAGGAACGCCCCTACTGTGTTCATGGGACTAATGAACCGGATCTTCCAGCCGTACTTGGACCGGTTTGTAGTGGTCTTCATCGACGACATCCTTGTGTACTCAGCGTTAGAGGAGGAGCACACGATACACCTGCTGATGGTTCTGGACGTACTTCAGGAGCACCATCATTATGGGAATCTCTCGAAGTGTCAGTTCTAGATTCAATAAGTCCACATTCTAGGAAATGTCATATCAGCAGATGGAGTGGTTGTGGACCCAGCCAATGTGGAGGCTGTGTTAGCATGTGAGCCACCTCGGAACGTGATAGAGGTGCAGAGCTTCTTTGGGATGGTGCGATATTACTAAAGATTCATCCCTATTTTCTCCCGGATATCAGCACCGATGAAAGCCATTACCAGGAAGGGGCAACCCTTCGTGTGGATAGAAAAGTGCCAGCAGGCTTTCGAGGAATTGAGACAGAGTTTTAGAGCGCCCCAGTCTTGAGTTTGCCAGAGGAGGGTGTCAAGTACATAGTTTTATGTGACGCATCAGGGACCAGGCTCGGCTGTGTCTTGATGCAGTGGAACGTAGTGATTACTTATGGTTCACGCAATCTTAGGCCACATGAGTAGAACTATGCAACCCATGATCTCGAGTTGGCAGTGGTATTCTTCTCATTGAAGATGTGGTGACACTAACTTATGGGAGAGCCGTTCATTGTCTACTCTGACCACAAGAGCCTCAAGTACATATTCTCACAGATGGATCTGAATCTGATGCAGAGGCATTGTCTAGAGTTCCTCCGGGACTGTGATTTCAAGATCATATATACTCCTGGGTAGGGGAACAAGGTGGAGGATTCTCATAACAGAAGGATGATTTCACAGCTGTTGAGTGAGGCGACAAAGCAGTTAGCCGCGTTACAGTTATCCTTCGTGGATGGAGAGGATACAGCTTACCTATAGTGGATGATTGTCACCCCTCCACTCTTACAGTGAGTTAGGGAGGCACAACTTGGGGATGTAGACTGTTTGGCCTTACGTGCTGAGTTATCCACAGGACATGCTCCTGATGGATATTCTCAAGGTGGGGAGCATGCACTTCTTTTCAGAGGACGCACTATTGTACCAGTGGCGTTGCAGGAGGAGGTCAAAAGGGAGTTCCATACATCCCCTTTGGAGGTACATCCTAGAGTGGCAATGATGTACCAGGACCTCCAACATCAGTTCTGGTGGTCAGGTATGAAGAAGGCTGTGGCAGAGTTCGTTTATCGATGCCTCACATGCCAGCAGGTCAAGGCTGAGCACCACGTTCCAGCAGGGTCAGATCACCCCCTGGAAGATCCAGAGTGGAAGTGGGATGGAATATCAATGGACTTCGTGACGGGATTACCACGGATGTCCAAGGGGCAGGATTCCATCTGGGTGATCGTTGACTGACTCACCAAGTCTGCCCATATCCTAGCTATTAGGGAGCAGAGTACCATAGAGAGCTTGGGATGCCTCTACGCACAGGAGATTGTTCGGCTTCATGGCCTTCCCTCGACTACAATCTCAGACTGAGACACCCGCTTCACATCCCGGTTGTGGAAGGGATTGAAGGAGGCTTTTGGGAATCATCTACGCTTGACCGCAGCGTTTCATCCCCATAGAGATGGTCAGATGGAGAGGACCAGTTAGATTTTGGAGGATATGTTGCGAGCCTATATCTTGGACTTTGGTCGTAGCTGGGAGGACCACCTACCACTGGTAGAGTTTGCATACAATAATAGCTACCACTCCACCATCGGTATGTCACCATTCGAGGCCTTCTACGAGAGACCCTTCTGGTCACCGCTTTGCTGGACCGACCCTGGAGAGTCACCTCTCCTGGGTCCAGAGTTAGTGAGATCTACCATAGAGAAGGTACAGATCATCCGGGGGCGGATGAGGACTGCACAAAGCCGGTAGAAGTCTTATGATGACAGACGATGAAGACCTCTGGAGTCCAAGGAGGGAGACCACGTCTTTCTTCGTGTCTCGCCTCAATGAGGGTTGCAGTGATTTGGCCGAGGTGGCAAGCTATCTTCGAGGTTCATTGGACCTTTCCAGATCCTGGGCAGATTCGGAGAGGTGGCATACCGCATGGCTGTACCGCCACAGTTGCATTGGGTACATGATGTCTTCCACGTGTTGCAACTGAGGAGGTACGTGCATGACCCATCACCCTTCATCGACTGGGGTGAGCTGGACATCGTGGATGGAGTGAACTTTGCTGAGTACCCGGTGGAGATCAAGGATCGGTAGGAGAGGATCCTTCGTGGGCGATCGATTCCCTTAGTGCATGTTCGGTGGTAGCACAGTAATTTTCAGGAGAGCACGTGGGAGCAGGAGGCCCAGATCCGTGCCTAGTACCCTCATCTTTCTGAGTAGCCTTTGTTTTGGATTTTCAGGGGTCGTAAAGCCCCAAGGTGGGGAGAATTTAATGTCTCGGATTTTACGTTTATTATTTTTAAATATTATATTAAATTATTTCGAGACCAGGCGTGAAGACGACACAACATTCCGAGGTCTAGTGAGCCCGGAATGGTTGTTTGAACTTTTTTAGTTAAGTGACTCGGCACTTGTGCATGGTTGTGGCAGTTTCCTAACGGATGCCCAGATTAAAAATTTGAGTGCACCATTGTGTCTGGGACGATGAATCTACCTATGAATGAGGCTAACCTTGACCGGTGCAAGTCGAGGGAAAAAGAAAATTTGCAGACGTTTTAAGTAAAATAAAATAAAATAAAATAAATTAACTAGTTTATTTTATTTCATTTAAGGAAACATCTGCTGCAGCGCGGTAACGACGCAGTTGTTTCTGAAATTAATGGAATGTCATAATAACGTCAAAATGGAGAGTCAATGTCATTAATGTTGCTGCGTAAATTAAATGCCAACTTGATTCCCCTTTTTAATGTGTTAAGCAATTGTAAGTCATTGGCAACGTTGATAGAGGAACCTCTGCAAAATCCACGGCGCGTTAGAGAAAATTATCGACGACAAACGACAACGGATCGAAACCTAGGATCATTGCACCGAAATTGAAGGATCTTGACGGCAATGACAACATTACGCCTTTGTCAACGATCGATACCTTCGAATGGTAGGGGTTGCTATTTCAATTTATTTTTCCCCGTATTTGAGTTTAAGCGACGAATACAGATCAACCACGAACAAGTTGATCCGTGGATTCGTACGTTCTTGTGGGAGGGATTTCTTTGGGATGATTTTGGTGAATTAATCCATGATATTTATTCATGTTGATCTCTTCTCCATTTAAACCTATTAACGGGAGTGGATCAACACTGTGATGAACGACGGTGGTGGTTCGTTCCTCAATTTATTTGTTGATTGGATTTCCTCCCCCATTCTTTCTCGCGCGTTCTTTGCGTTCCTTGCGGGGTGACGAACAATGGATCATTGTGCATCCATTCCATGACTCAAAAATCCCAAATCAAAGGTTCTACACCGAAACGACCTTGTGGAGGTGCTACGACGATGGAAGACGATGAATCGGACCAGATCGGGAATGAGCGTTCTTCGAGCGTTCTTCATGTGGGAAGATCAAATCATGTTTTTGTGGCCAATCGGAGGCCCGAAAATTAAGTAAGCATCTTCGTGGTGTTGGGGAGACCAGAACCTGGACGTTTTGCGGCAATCGGAGGGCCGGATTGATGATCGGAGCAGCATGGGAGGCGCGCCGGGGAAGGGCGCCGTTTTTGGAAATTTCGAGAATACACGGCGTGTACATCCGAAGAACATGCCGTGTAGTTCTGGCGGTGGCGGCTATGGTTTCGGGGTCAGAGAAGAGTCACACAGCATGTGACCCTGGTCACATGGTGTGTTGGACATTCCCCGAAGCTCAGCGTGTACTTTTGGTAGTACACGGACACAGGATGATCTACACTGCTTCAGGAGGCACGACATGTACAGCTCGACATAGGCGGATACGCGAAGCTCGCCGTCTATCCTAGGGATACACAGACACGTGACGGAGTACATGACCATGTACTCCTTCACCCGGCCAGGCGAGGTCAACTGCGCGGGTCACCCCGTGTGCAGATTGCACGGGTTGGACTACACGGGTTGGTGACCGTGTACGGCCACATGGCCAGAGTACACGGAGCCAACCCCAGTGACCCAGACATGGCGTGTACTCCATACTACACACCATGTATAAATTTTTCTACACTACCAGCCTCACGACACGGGATGTTCCACACGGGCAGTGCCTAGGGTCGGACAACACGTCGTGTATCATTTCTATAAGTCGTGTACTTTTTGGAAAACGGCTTGGTCCTTTTGTTCACTATGCTTTGAAAATATTTCGTTTGGGTCAGTGCCCCTTCTTCTTGTTCCCCTGAAGGTTGGGCATCATTCCCTCATGTAGGATTATGTTCCCTTCAGCATGACTTTCTGTGATAGACTTAGGCATCCATCAGAGAGGCCCAGATCGATATCCTCTATCCATTCCAGACCGTAGGTAGAGTCAAGCATCGACGTGACCAACTCTACCGGGCATTGATCCACTACCTATCAGGTGAATTCTTTATGGGTCGTGGTATCATCCATGGCCCTAGAAGTTATCCTCATCATTGTATCGAGATCTTTCCCACTCATAAGTGTGTCTCCTGTAATGAGTGCTTCTATCTATCGTAACCCTTCCACTCAGGAGTGTGTCTCTCGTAATGAGTGTAGCCATCTCTCGTGATGGTTCCTGACAAATAGATCTTATCGGACAGACATCATCAGAGCTATAAGACTCGTGGAGTGTGTTCTCCTGGAAGGAGAGCATCACGTAATCTTCGGATGGAATCCCTTGTGGGGGTATGCGGTCGTGTGACTTGTTTCAAGACCATGGGTCTGAGTTTTTAGTATATGTGGTTTGTTCTATCTGTTCTGTAGACATATACTGTGCATAGCTGACCGTACCTTTACATTGTGTTCTGCTTTGTGGTTTTCGGGTTCCTCTACTGAGTATTTTTATACTCACCCCTGCACAGGCTTTGCCTGCACGTCTGGTGCCTTGTGCAGCCGAGAAGACTTTTTACAGAGTCCAGGGAGGACCAAGAGAGGACCGAGATTTCTAAGTTCCCTACAGTCCAAGGCATTCCAATGGCTACGAGCGGCAGTCCCAATACCTTTGATCTTACAGGTTGGACTCTGCAGTTTTTAGATTCTAGCTTTTGGTGGGCTTGTATTCTGGCCCAGTTTACTTTTACAGTACTCTACATTTCGTTGTACTCTGTTGGTTGGGTTGAGTTATATGCATGATTTTTTGTTCCTTAGTGTTTTATATTTCAGAATTTGGGGGATTGGAGATGTGTGTGTGTGTAAAGGTACTTAGGCAATGCCCTCCATGTTAGTGATATGCCTACTCGGTGCTTGTTACCGGCCCCTGGCCAATTGAAGGCGGGAATGGGGAGTCACGACGCGGGCCCCACTGGGATGGGTCATGACAGAGGCTCTAGAGGATCAATGATCTAACACATACTATTGTTTAAATCTAGGGTTTTTATTATTGGTGGATAGAATCTATGGGTTGGGGAAATTGCCTCATTGTATTCTTCTTAGATTGTTGAAAACTTCTAGCCCGAAGCCTGGGATAAGTCTCATTGAACCATGTATTCATAAGAATTCAAAAATTAGACATTATCATTAATATATAATTGTTAAGAACAGTTTTTCTCATGTTCATATTCATATTCTTAATAGGATTTTTTTATATTGGAATCCTCATATACCTTTTGATATAACATCATTAGTTGTAAATCCCATTAATTTGAATATGAAAATATATAACAAAATATTTTTTCAATATGATTGAATTGTACTGTATATTGAAATCCTTAATATCTTACTATTAGATTCAGTCCTCTCATCCAATTATTATTGAATTAATATTGAGATCCAATAAGAAAGGACTCCAAAATCATGCACAATTTACAACATTTTCACACTAATCATCTGAATGAAACATTGAAAAAGCTTGAAACTTTTTCAATGCAAGGGGAATGATGACAATACCTATCATAGGAAAAACGGGAAGTAAATTCCTAGATCACATCCCATGTGTTAAAATTTATGTGGATTCTTCCTAATATGTAATCAATAGTCTCAAAATTTGGATGAACAGTCAAATCGTGATCCATTAAAATATCTTTGAGGACAACCTGAATAAACCCCCTCAACCTCTAAAATTATTGTGAATGAACAAGAATATGAGGTTTTCAATTTTATTTTTGTTATTGATATGTGGTAAATTTCAATTCCTTCCCAACACAACATAAGTGTGTAGAGAACCACCAATTAGAGGTCAAAAAATAGGAAAATACCATGGATCTAGAGCTCAACCTGAGATGGGAGACTGAAAATATAACTAATGTGAATCAAGAGGCGGGAAAATAATTTTTATTTGAAAAGGATTTTAGAGCACCAAAACTATTCATAGATTTTAAATCATAAGGATTTAATACATTTTACTCATATAGAATGAATTCCATATGATACACCTTTTATGAATCTTCAAGCACTATGATGTCTTTATATGTGGACCCAAATGGATTGCCTAATGGTACTGAATTTTTTTTCCACTGTGGTGACACATGATGGGATTGAAAAGGATTGTAAAAAATATTCCCCCCCTCCCACCATTCATATACAAACTATCTAAAAAAGAATACATAAAGGAGGAAAATATGTTCATGCTGAAATGGAAAGATCTTTCTCACTGGATTCATCCTCTAATGTTTCATGAAGAAGGATCAATGTTGAAACCAATCTAGAGCATATACATTGGAAAAATAAATTCACTCCTCTAAGAGGAGTTTTTCGGGATGATGAGGATATGTAATCTCACCCCTAGGTATATTCTTATTGGATTGACATCTATTGATGGAAATAATGAGGAACCATAGCCCATTGAATTCAAGGCCAGAATTGAGTCCTCTATGAGTGGATTATTTCCAAGGGTAGTTAAAACTCCCTGTGAAAGGATAAAAATTCTAGATAAGAAAACTAAAAATATAATGTGAATTTGGAATATTAAATAGGGACTCTATCAAGGGGAAAATATCATAAGTAATGAAGATCTTATATTTGAACTATTAAGGGATACATAAATCCTCCATGTCCAAATCTGATAGACATTATCTTAGGGCCTAAAAATCATTCTTAATTAGAATTATAGATCCATCAATTACCTTTCAGAATTATAAAGCATTCAAATTTTCCAACCTTGGGTAAAACATTGACTCACAATACCTACATGGCACAAATATGTTTCACCTCTAGATCTTCAAACATGATAGTATACAGGTCCTCGCATGAAACATGTTATTTTATATCATCTTAGTTTCAATTTTCACTCATTTCAATGTTATATCTATCTCTTTTGGGTATGGTTCCAACTAATACATTTGGATTAGGTAGTTATTGAAGGATCATGAAATGGAATTTGATAACATGAATCATAAATGGGTAATAATGGTAGTTCTGAACACCATTATAAATCCTGAATAATAAAGGTATATCGGATTTCCATAAGCAATGTTATTTAGAATCCCCTTATATCATTGAATATTGAAATAATTTGTACATTCCAATTTATAAAGGTTATATCACATGGATAAGATAAACATTGAATTAAAGTAAATCATGTAAAATTTATATATTAAATTTGGAACTTTATGATTATATTTTCACCACTAGATCCTCTAGATTCACACTCCCAAAGAACTATTCATAACATAACCCAATAATTTTGGATCACTCCACTCATCTGATATGGTTAGTTACAATAACATTTAAATTCAATAATCAATTTCCTGTTACTCCTGGATAAATGGGAATTGATCTGAAGTCTTGGAGGATGGTGGCCCTCAGAAGCCCCATAGAGACTCTTATCAGAATGTTAAAATACACTAATGTCCTATAAGGGAATGGAGCATTAAATTTTTCATAAATATGGACCTTAAAATCATGGTTGTTGAAGTACACGTTTCATGATTCAAAAAGAGAAATCAAAATTATCTTACTCCATCTTGGGGGGAAATTTATTCCCCTCTAAACACAAATATCTTTTAACTATTAAACAATGAATAGACCAAAATCATATAAATATCAGATATTTTATGGATCGGGAAATGAACTCGTGTATCATCCATTATTTTTACAAAGAATATATTTTAAGGACCATAAATTATCACCTCAACATCAATTTATGCCTTTATACATATTATAATGAAATTTGCAATAATAATGTGAATTATTTAAGAGGAATTTATTCTTACCATGGAGTGGACATCACCCAAAAAATAATTAATCACATTACTCTTGGTTTTGATGAACACACAGTCATAGAACATATAATGTATCCTTCTGGAGAGGATGTCAAAATATCTTTCTTCTATCTAAAAATGGATAGTGCTTCTGGCCCTGATGGTTTCACTAATTTGTTCTCCATGCTATATTTTGTCATATATAATAATGAAGTTAAAAATGTGGCAAGCTAATTCTTCACTAATTATATTATTCCATATATAAATAACATAAATTTCATTGTTTTATTACCGAATAATGATAAATCAATTGATGTCAAACACATCCATCCAGTTTCAAATTATAATACCATTCCAATAATTTCCAGTTTATTCATTTTGAAAAGGATGTAAGGTATAGTAAATAAATTCATTAAATATGATTATAGTGGAATTTTAATTCTCTGAATAATTTCGAATTATCTATTTTCAAGCTCAAAAAGTTTCAATATAATTTAGATAGGAGAAAAATATTGGAATTTTCCCTCTCAAAATTTACATATCCATGAAATTTCAAACACTGAATTGGAGTTACATTTTGTCTTTTCTTAAGATGTTTGAATTCTAAAATGGTTTCATTTTATAATAAATAATATTAGCATCTCTTCAGAGATATCCATCATCATAAATGAATCCCCTCCCCTATAGGATTCATTTTGTTAATTAGGTCTTTCAGGAGTTGGAAGCAACTCTTAGGCCGCTTCTTTTCTATTTATGTGGAATACACTAGTAGATATATAAATGATCATTCTCGGGATGAAATAAATAATCAAATAAATGATATAAAATTATCATTTACTCTTTCATATCTCCTATAATTTGATGTCATCCTCCTACTAGTATAATCGATAATGAAAATTTTTATAATATTAAATCATTTTTCCTTCCAATGAGGAAGTGGAGGGACCATGTCTTTTCTAGAATTTCGGGATGGATTTCATATTTCTATGTAAAATGATATCACTATATGTCCTAGGGAATAAAAGGGGGATATCTATCATTGAAATATATTCAATTCCACTTATTTTCGTGTCAGGTGAGAAGATTCACCCAGAGAACATAAGCACAAGGGTCATCAAGCATCATTCTAGGTGGATAGGGATGTCTATGTCCCAAGCCTGAAGGGGGTGATTTGTCAACTCAGTGATCACTAGCAATTTTTTTCACTCATTCTCTCTTTATTGATTGTCTAGAACATTTGTTAATGATATTAAAAGCATGGGAATCTATTTCATCTTGATTCAATTCATCCAAGAAATGGAATTAATAACCATTTCTGGGAAATAATTCATCAATCCTATTAACAAGTGGGATTGGGAATCAATGATCTCAGCATCGTTAATGATGGAATCTTTAATAAATTCATCTTGAATATTTTTATATATAATGACTCTTCAATTGATTTCCTTATAAAATCATTCAAAACCATGATAATGGAAAGATCCCATCACTAACTCACTTTATCATTTTGGATAATTATCATGTCCACTTTTAATGATATCATGTGTAAATAAAACTGGTTGTTAAATATTTAATCAAATCATAATTGTTAGAACACCTCCTAGATAAAAAAAATCTTGAAAAAATCATTGATGTCCATCTTAACAATAATCAGATGTCTATTTAGGATATTTAAATTCTATATATAGATCCATTGATACATTCCCATCCCAAACTGGACTATAAATATATAGGAAATTTATGGACAATGAAACTCTTATATGGATGCTAAATAGTAATTATCAATTCATTATTAAGGAATATTACAAGAGGAAATGTAATGACTCCAATAAGAGGGAACCAAGGTTATTTATATTCAAACCCATATTATTAATCCTTTAAGGATTATGTTCATGTGGAATATCAAGAAAAACCAACTTCCTATCATTGACAAATTTAAGAGAGAGAGTCAGTAGCTTCTCTAGTCATTTGATATGTACATAGGGGATTATGAGAATGTGATGATCTTATTTATGGGCTTAAAATTTTTCTAGGATCACTAGATCTGAATTGGTAATCTATATATAATTCACATACATAAAAAAAACAATTGGGATTTCACATGGTGTCCATCAATGAGGCATGACTTAGTGACCAGCTGAAAAACAATATTTTGATGGAAATAGATTATATAATTTCATTTATTTGGAATGTAATAAATGCTCTAAAATTTGAAAACAAGCCCCCTCACTATGTTATTATACATTCCATAAAAAAAATAGGCACACACTAGTTTATAATTGAATATGGGAGGTATGGAGAATTTTTTTTACTATAGAATCCTAAGACTATTGAGTGTTCAAGGTAGACCCGTAAACCATTGGTCCTTAAATTTATTTATTGGGTCCCTCCACTCCCATCATGAATAAATATTAATTTTGATATTGTGACCTATGGTATTGTTGAACGCTAATGTTATAAAGGTGTTTCACATAACCACAATAAAATTTTAGAAGGTTTTTTCATCATTATATATGAATTTGAATTGATTATTAAGGTAAAAATTAGGCCATGACATTTCTAGAATTCTTTTTGATCATCATAATTAGAATTATCTCTTGATTGAGTATGATTATAAACATGATTTGAATCCCTCTAGTCTAGATCCATGAATGTTTATTAGAAAATTCTTCCTCAAGGGATTGAATATCTTTAATATTCCACCCATCTCAACTAGATTTCATCACATGATTATAGGGAGGCTAATAAAGTATATTTTGCCTTGTCAAAGTTAGAAAAAAGGGAAAATATGTATGAGGTGGCCCTTTAGGATCCTGGATTAATGGAAAACAATGTTAAATAAGGACAGGAGTGGAGAGATTCACCCATCTCTTCATAAAACCCCTTATAATGCCTGAATTAGTTATTTTCATTTAACAATAATTTTTAGTATCTTCATTTTTTATATAATGAAACTTCCTTAGAAGAGGGTTCAAACATGTCTATATCATATTTGAGATATGATTAAAATTTGGACTAGAGAAAACTAGTCACTAGTGTATACCTCTAAACTAGTAGTATAACTATATGACCAATCATGTACAAAAGAAACCACACCATCATAGCTATTGTGGGAAGTATGATTGAATGTTGAAACACCCATTCATCATAATTATGGAGAGAGAAAAAAAATTGAGAGAAAAAAACATTATCCTCACTATGAATGCACAAACATTAAGTGGGAAGAAACATTATCCTCCTCACAAATTAGGGAATATTGATTGAGTATCATTTACCCCCATATGCCTCAGTATATATGTTTTTGTAACATACATGTAGAAAACCAATCAAAATGTGTGGTATTGAATATTAACCAATTTATAAAAACTAATATCATTATGAAAATTATATATTATAATACATAATGATTAAATGGTTTACTAATAAAAATAAAAATGATACATTATTCATGTCATAAGAATATACAAAGAAGCATTTAAAAAAGAATAATTGTATTAAACCAATCAAAACATTAAATATTTCTTATTCATTAGAACAGATTTTATAATCTACAATCATAACATGGTTTTAATAGAACATAAGAAATTATAATCCTTATTCAATTTCATTTCAAGCAATTCCTAATCGGTTTAATTATAATCTGATATAGCAGAAATGTAATAATATGATTTATAATAGATGTTCAGGAAAAAACCAAATATAATGATGATTCAAAGCATAGAGTAATTAGTCTCAAATTAGATATAAATTCTAAAAATGTAATAATATTTCTCACATTAGTTATGAATTCCAAACCAAGAATAACAGGTCTCACATTAGTTTTTAATTCCTGACATGGTAAATATGTCTCACTTTAGACGGGACTACAAAATAGTGCATTAAATAAGGTATGAACAATTAGAGTTTATTAATAGTGGTTGACTAAGATGAATAAAATGTAGGGTGGTTTTTATCAATAATTTATCCTTGTAGTCACATAATAAAGAAATATAAATTATAAAAACAAACATAAATATAAATAAAACATGTAGAATTAAATTAATAAAATAATAAAAATATAAAATTTAATTTTAAATAATTGACATTGAAAATAAAGTATCAAAAAATTATTACATATCTAAGAACATAAAATAATTTATAAATAAAATAGAAAAATAACTATTTATCACATTTTATATAAAGTACATAAATTAATCATCTTCTTTTAGGAATATTAATTTTTTAAAACCAATTTTACAAAAGTTATGAATCATGAATTCTAGAGAATTAAAAAATAATCTAAATAATTAAATACTTTCGTGGAAAAATCACTGAATAAATTTTAAACATTATACCAAAATATCAATGGAAATCACCCATTAATAATTATAAAAAATTTGTATTTAAATTTGTATTTATTTTTAGAACAAATCATAAATCCATCCCATTGTATAGCCTCATAATTTAAACTAAAGGTTGAGAGGATCTACCATTACCATCAACATGCATTCATAGCTCTAGAAATACAATTTTAGATTCCATATAATGAAAAAAATCATAATAGGTACATTAATAAAAATAATAAAATTGGAAAATCCTTAATAATATAAAACTTATATAATATCGTTCCAGACACCTCAAAAAATAAGTATGACGAATAGAAAATTAAAATCCTTAACAATTCATATATTCGGAACACCTATTTTCAATATAATGTAATAGGATATTTTTGTGCAGCCAATGAAATTTTTACTATTATTCTAATGAGGTGTGACATACTTGATTATTCACACTGAGGACCTCTCAAACAAAATAAGCATTCTTTTTTCATGATTTCACCATGTTTTAGTGAAAATCTATCTTTATAGTCATGGTAATTTAGAGATCTAATAAGCCAACCTATGTATGTATAAAAAAGGGAAGGTTTCATTTAAACATTAATAAATGTGTTTTAGTAGAATCCCTTGAGTTCGCCTAAGATAAATATGTAAGAATATCTAATATAAAAAATGGTTTCCTGTGGTTTTGAAAAAAATTAAACCTAAATACCTATTTTTTAAAAATTGATATAGATAAGAGGATTATAGATTATCTCAATCCTATGGATTTGATTTCAAATGTAAATCCTCTATTAAAATAGAGATGATGAATAAAATTAGAAAGGAGGGGACGCGGAAACATAATATTTTCTCACCATATATTGCACCCCTCTTGACCGTAGACCCCATTAGTTGGATAATTTTTGTTTTCTCAACTGATAAGTTCCACTACAATTATTCCTAATATTAATATTTAAAATTAAAAATTTAATGATTATAATAACCATTATACATAATAGAATATAAAATTTATGAGTGACCTAAAATATTGAAAGTACAGTACTTATTCATGAGAGAATACATTATGATATCTTGGGTGAGGTGAGGTCTCAACTATGTGAAATGGTGATTTATCCATTTGAATGGGTCACTAAAATATATTTTAGGAAATAAAAAATTATTATTTTTAACTTTCCATAAAAATTATATCAATTAGTTATTATTTTGAAAATTATGTTTTGTTTGGGAATCTATTAGTGGTGGGATATCATAGTTTCGCTTTGGTGATAGGCCCATGTATATTGGGAATGTGGGGTTTGGAGAAATTCAATGTTTTGCAGTTATGATACTTAGTTTCTTCTTAGATGGATGTTTATTAAATGATTTCTATGAATCATGTATCTCCAGATTGGTATTTCTATGATCCACATTTATATACATTGTTTATCCCCAAGCTTCTCTAATCCTACTGCATGTCCATGAATTTTTAGTTTAGTTTATCCTGTATATTATTCAATATCCTTCCATACCTGCTTATATATCTAAGCATTCACATCATATATCATGCTCGGTATCCCATCATTTTTTATTCTAGTAGTTATAATGTCGTTCTTCTTCAATTGATTGGGAATTATTTATCTCTTATGATACGGTCTAGTGATGATTTTCTAAAAGAGAAGGTGAAGATATGATATCCCTCTTATATCCTTATATAGAAACTATATCTAGTATCCCCTATGTTTTATAGTTTATTTCCCATGATTTATATTTTACCCTGAATATAGAAAGAAGTGTAAACCCAGTAGCATGGGTACCATGCATTGATGAGAATCATCCCATGTTTTGCTGACATGGGAACTTAAGCTAATGGTATTTTCTTTTTATTTATTTATTAAGGTTTTATATTTTCTCTCCTCTCCTAATCAGTTTTTGTATTTGGTGTGTTTTTTATATTCAAGGGTGTAAGCTACAATCTTTGACTCAGGGTTTACCATTACCTATTTTAGAGACGAGGTCCTTATGCTTTGATAGATTCTCGGGTCCTTGTGCATTTTCTCTCTACATTCACCTTCACTATAGTATTTGTTTTTCAAATTTTCTAAAAATAATGGGTTTTGGTAGTGTTCTTATCATATAGTATGAACAATCAGTACGAACCATGTAAATACTTATGTGAATATCTAATTTTCAGAACATTAATTTTCTGTGATTTTATATTTTTTCAATTTCTTAATTATTTTATTATTTTATTCAAACAATTTTCTTCAAAACCTTAAATTCGATTCTCATTATATCCTTTTTGAGAGTTATATTGGAATTAATAAAAAATCTTCCAACACTCACAATGGATATCAATGCATGTAATAATTTTATTTATGTCATCAATTTTGATTGAAATTGAGAATTTTGATTGTGAGAATGATTATAGAATATGGATAGTTATGATGCACAGGCTGCTAGACCCTAATGGAATTTCAGATGCCTTTAACTGTTCAAAAAATTCTTATAAATACAATCTCCATAAATGATAGGTCTACCATAACTTATGTTAATTTCAACCATAGTGTTTTAGAAAAGAATCATTTTATTTTTATTATAACCATATGATTAATATTTATTCATTATATTTCTATAAAACCACTACTAAGACTATCTGTATGAAATTGGAACATTTATATATGACTAAAACCCTCATTGGTTATCTTCAAAATAAATTGATACTTTATATATTAAAGATGAATATCAGTTCTTTGATTCGTTTATATCATATGAATTTAATAAAGTGATTATAGATTGAACTAATATATGTGACCAATATAAATATAAATATAAATATTTAATTATTTTAACCTCTCTTATTGAATCTTTTAAAACATTAATGGATTTTTTGTTTCATGGTAGTGATTCTATTATTCTATAAGTAGTTAACGTTTTTTTGCCTCAGGATATTCTACTTCATTGTTTGAGGCAATAGGGTAATGCGGTTAAAAAAGATCCAAAATTATTATGCATTATGGTTCTTAAAGAAAAAAATAAAAAATAATGGAAGGATAATAATTTATGTAATAATTTTTTGTGTTTTTTATATATTATGTTATATTACGAGATACTATGAAAATTCTAAAAATACAGATTATATGGCCCTAACTAATATGTTACATGAATGTTGTGACACTCAAGATATTATATTATTTAATTTTAAGATCCCTTTTTCTATAAATTAATTTATGGTCAGGGTTATCTATTTTGTGTGTTCCTAGGAATAGCTCTACTATAATTCAAATCGCCAATGTTTGGAAGGGGAATATTTATTTTTCCTTGTTTACGTCATTCAAGCTTAGGCAAAGAATATTCTCTTATCAGGTTCCTAGTTTTGGTTATTGTGTGTTTACAAAACAATTCATACCATTCAATATTTTTATATTTTCTATATGTTAATTTTCACTGTATTTTATCTTGAAGAAGGTTATTTGTTTCTAGGTATTTCTTTCCATGGGAGTTACTAGTTTCAGTGGAGACATGGGTAATTATTGGTATGCTCTGGTTTCAAATTTTATTTCATAGTCATTTATATTTATGATAATTATAAGGCCCCGACCTTAAACCTTACTTAATCTTGAGTTATTACAAGATTACACATTGAGGATCTTTTCGGGTTTAGAGTTTTAGAGAATTAGATCATAAAACTTGCATTACATTCCACATATAAACAAAGTGGTTACATAAAGATAGTATTATTCTTTCCCATCAATGGAAACATATTTAAAATAAAACATGGATTATTTCTTGACACATCCTTGACACTATCATCATATCATGTACCTTTCCCTTGACCTGTGAAAAACATTTCAAAAAAACCTGGGATGAGCATAAAAAGCTCAGTAAGGGATATAAAAATATTGTAAGGAATCATGGGTACATATTTACATAAGAATGAAATCATAAATTACCCATAAAACATAAGCACATTAACATACCTCATCAAATCATGAATAAATCATAGAAATCATATGACATAATGGTTACTTGAGGCACTCATAACCTTCTTACGTAGGGAGTAACCCTCTTGGTTACGTTTTGAATACCCGTAACAGTATATTCCCTAAATCTCTTTGGAGAAACCTTAACGTTTCACTCCTTCGCGTTACCCAATGCATTGGAGAGCTATATCGGGCTCACCCGCCCTTAGTCTATCACCGAACCACCCGTCTTCATAATAATGCCCAAGAACCTCAACATAATCGTATCACATAAAACATGCATAAATGAAACATAACATTTCCACCTTTCAATCACAAGATATCAATACCACACATTGATATAAAAATATTTTGAAAACCTTTTTCAATACCAAAATAAAATAAAAGTAAAACATGGTATTTATTTTTCTTTAAAAAAAAGGTATGGCTTGTAGAGGAAGCCGAAACTCAAATAATGGTCATGGCGGCGGAGAAGTTGTTGTCGCCGCATACGTACGACAAAAAAAAATCCCTTTTGTCTTTTAGTAAACGCTTCGTATAAAAAGATTCCTTTTGAATAAACGTAAAAGTCAAAGGGGTTTATACACAGTATAAAAGACGGTTGTGTATAAAACAAAATATGCCTCAATGAAAGGAAATTGAGACGAAGTCCCATACCTCGAGTCCGACTTGACTCGATCGTTCTTTAATGTCCTGAATAATAAAATTGAGTTAATTTCTACTTTCTTAAGAACCTTTTTGAAGTTCATTATTCCTTTTATAGCACTTATTACCATGTCATGAACACTATGTAATTATTTAAGTTAATAACGGTCATTTTAACGATCATTGGTACTTGAGTCAAAAATAAACCTTTTATAATTACAAGTTGTTCATGTATCCATTATATCCAGAATAGTATTCATGATGTAGATATCATATATGTCATATATATCTAGTACATGAATGCATTTATAATATTACATAATCATTTAGAGGTAAGAAATGAAATGCACCGTTCATGGAGACGGTAAGCCGTACGTACGCATGAACACTACTTTCATTTCTATTTCATATTTTATTGAATGGAATCATAAGGATATAAAGGTATATTATAAAATCCAGTATAATATCATATATAATATCATAGTTCCAACCTTTATACATCCCACATATGGTATTTTAACGAATCAAATCACTTTGAGGGGGCGGTAGTCCGCACTTCCTTAAATGAAGATATCGCGTTTACCCATAATGGAAACCATAAAGGTATGCCCAAAATGAAAAATACATAAGCTTAAGGAAAACATAAACATATTATATATCATATATAAATATAGTTTCATCTTAATGGCCACCTTGGAAGGTGTTAAAAGAATGTTGAACAATCATCGTTTCGGGAGGCATAAATTCGCCATCCACGGAAACAGTATGTTCTTTAACCATTATATGAAGGTGTGTGTAATTGTAGCTCGAATCCTTCTTATAGAAAAATCCTAGTATATTGAAGATACTGGAGTTGTTAGAAAAGAAATGAATAAAAAGAGTTTAGGGGGTCGGAGAAGCAAAATAAAACAAAAGGACTGAAGTGAAGACATTATCTTAAAATCAGTTAACTCCCTTTGGTTTGAGCTCAAAGGCTTCCTTGGGAAGACTTATTCCCAAAGTGAGGCTTCAAGGAGTAAGAGAGGGAAGTGGAGAGACAAAATGGGTAGGGTTTGGCCGAGCAAAAGGCTTTGGGAGTGTGGGTAAATAGGTAGAGGTGGGGGCCTTTTATAAGAGGAGAGGAGGGGCACTCTTGTAAAGTTACAAAACGTTACTTTATTTTCAAAAGAGTTTCGTATTTTAAAGTTCCCAATTTGATGTATTTAGAGGATAAGGTGATGAGGGTTCTAAATCCACTCATCCAATAGGTTTTGGACATGTGTAGGTCTTATATTTTAAATTATCATTCCATTTTATTTAAATCGTTAAATAATGAGGTCATCGCTACATCATCATGATGTCATAAATAATTTAATTTATTTAATGTCTAAAAATTATAGAACAATTACTATGATGTAGGAAATCGTTTTATCTTTCTAATGACTATTTATAGTATAAACATATGACTTGTATAACCCCATGTAAATTTTTTTTAGTAAAACATTTCATGTTTATGTCATTTTTAATTTAACATTAAATAAAAAGTTATTTATGTCATTTCCCAACCAAAGTGGCTCCATGGGGTCCCCAAGTTGACCCATGGCTTTTCTTGGTCGTCCATAACACATCCAATAAGGTAGTACATGTTTCTAGGTCATTTCTTTTTATTAAAACTTTATTCTTACCTTAAACTACACGAATTACCTCTAATCACGATTAAAAACTTAATAAGTTTTTATTCACCAAAAAATTATTTTAATCCCATTGAACCACATTTTACATCCTAATGACAACCATGTATTTCGGATTTTTTAAATTAAAAACACAATGATGACAAAATTTCATTTAAACGGAAAAATCAGTTTTTATAAGTAAGACTTAGTGGTTTCACTATTCATCAAAAATTGAAGTTTTTCAGAAAATTACAAAAAATTAACCCTAATCTATACTTGATATTACAAATTCAAAAATGAATTCTATTTTACAAAATTAAAAACATAGAATTCACATTAATTAATTTAATAATTATTTCCCGCTGTCATGACAAATAGCGTGTTTTTATGAAACAATAAGTATCAAAAGATTGATACCAGTTTAAGTCTAATTTCAAAGTGAAATTGATTCAAATGACCACCACTGGATTAAATGGTAAAAATATATTCTAATTTCACTTCAAAACCAATTCAAAAGATAATCTAATCATATAAATAAATTAGATTAAAAAGTAGTTTTGATGTAAAATGCAGTATTTTCCACTATTCATTAAAAAGTGAACATTATCTGAAAAATACCAAAAATTTACACAAAGTAAATTTTGATGTCCCAATCATAAACAATAAGTTTATTTTGACAAACATAGCTTATAAAATTGCCAAAAAATTGATTTAGAAATGGTTTTCCATCAAAAGGCAGTAAAACAATCTTTTAAGAATATTAGTGTATTCCAAGCATAAGATTGTATTTATTTTCATTTTAAGCCTATAAAACACTATCTTAATCATTAATAGACATAGATAAAAATATCTATTATTCATTACTTACTTGGGATGTTACATCCTTCCCCCTTTAGAAAATTGTGTCCCCAAAATTTATTTACTTATCGAATAAATGAGGGTACTTATCCCTTATTGCATTTTCAGATTCCCATGTTGCCTCTTCCATCATGTGGTTTTTCCACAAAACCTTTACCTGATTAATCACCTTATTACGTAACACTTGCTCCCTACGGTCAAGAATCTGGACCGGTTGTTCCTCATAAGATAGGTTCTCTTCCAGGTGAACTACCTCTGGACTCAAAACATGAGATGGATCTGGCATGTATATTCTCAGCATCGAAACATGAAAAACATTTTTTACCTGAGATAAAATTGGAGGTAAAGCCACTATGTATGCAACTTATCCAACTCTCTCCAGAATTTCATAAGGTCTGATGAACCTTGGACTCAGCTTTCCTTTCTTACCAAATCGCATCACACTTTTCCATGGGGAAACCTTGAGAAAAACATGATCACCTACCTCAAAAGTTAGATCCTTCCTCCTGTTGTATGTATAACTCTTCTGCCTACTCTGAGCTATTCTCATGTGCTTCTGAATCAACTGAACTTTTTCTGCCATCCCTTCTACCAATTCTGGTCCCATCATCTTCCTTTCACCCACTTCATCCCAGAAAGCTAGTGTTTGACACCGCTTCCCATATAATGCCTGAAATGGTGCCATCTGTATACTAGAATAAAAAGTGTTATTATAAGAAAATTCAACCAAAGAAAGTTGTTGGTCCCAACTTCCTTGATAATCCATAGAACAAGCTCGTAGCATATCCTCCAAGGTCTAAATTGTTCGTTCTGAGTTCCCATCTTAAAGAGGATGAAATGTTTACTAAAATTTATTTCAGTACCCAACGACTTCTGAAGGCCTTTCCAAAAGTTAGAAGTGAACCTGGGATCACGATCAGATACAATGGAGAGAGGAACTCCATGTAACCTGACTATCTGTTTAAGATACAAACGGGAAAGTTGATCTAGGGAAAAATTATCTCGTATAGCAAGGAAATGAGAAGATTTAGTCAAGCGATCAACAATAACCCAGATTGCATTATTACCTCAAGATGTCTTCGGTAATCCCACAACAGAGTCCATGGACATATTCTCCCATTTCCACTCGGGCACTGGTAAAGGATGAAGCATCCCTTTCAGTAACTGCCACTCTACTTTAACCTGTTGACAATTCAAACACTTCACACTAAAATCAGAAATATCTCTTTTCATTCCATCCCACCAGTAATACTCCCGCACATCTTTGTACATCTTAGAACTACCAGGATGAACTGAAAACGAAGAACTATGAGATTCAAATAACAACTCTCTCTTCATCTTTTAATCACAAGGCACACATAATCTCTTCCAAAATCTCAAAATGCAATCATTGTCAATGTTGAATTCATGAAACTTACCTTTTTGAACTAGCTCTACCTTTTTCTGCAACTCACTGTCTTGATTCTGTGCTTTCTTGATTCTGTCTGATAGAGATGATCTCACTGATACCTGAAACAAAACAGAAGAACTTCCTATACCAACAACTTCTATGCTAATGTTCATCAAAATCCTTAACCAAAGAATCACGTTACAAACACAACATTGTTAATGAAGCATTACTTTTTCGAGTCAAAGCATCAGCCACTTTATTTGCTTTTCCCGGTTGGTAATAAATTGTACAATCATAATCCTTGATTAATTCCAGCCATCTCCTCTGTCTCATGTTTAACTCTTTCTGAGTGAATATATACTTTAATCTTTTTTGATCGGTATATATTTCACACTTTACTCCATACAAATGATGCCTCCAAATTTTTAAAGCAAAGACAACATCAGCTAATTCCAAATCATGTGTAGGGTAATTTACCTCATGTGTTTTCAACTTTCGAGAAGCATATGAAATTACCTGATCATTCTGCATTAGGACGCAACCAAGTCCTTTCAATGAAGAATCATTGTATATAACAAACCTACCCTTCCTGGAAGGAAGTGCCAAAACTGGAGCCTTCACCAATCTTCTTTTCAATTCCTGAAAACAATCATCACATTCTTTTGTCTAGATAAACTTAACACCCTTCCGAGTTATCTTAGTCATTGTACTAGATAACTGTGAAACATTTCTAACAAACCATCGGTAATAGACTTCCAATCCATGGAAGCTATGAATCTCAGTTACATTAGTGGTTCTTGGCCAGTCTTCCACAACTTTTGTTTTTGCAGGATCAATAGTTATCCCATCTTTAGAAAAAATGTGACCAAAGACAGAAATTTTTTGCAACCAAAACTCACACTTGCTGAATTTCCCATACAATTTATTTTCTTTTAAGGTTTTCAAGATAACCCTTAAATGTCTTTCATGTTCCTTTTTACTTTTAGAAAACACCAAAATATCATCACTGAAAACCAAAACAAACTTATCCAAGAACTCATGGAAAATTCTATTCGTTAAGTCCATGATTACAGCAGGTGCATTGGTTAGCCCAAAAGGCATTACTACAAATTCATAATGGCCATATCTTGTACGAAACACGATCTTCGGAACATCTGCTTCCTTTACCTTCAGCTGATGGTACCCCGATCTCAGGTCAATCTTTGAATAAAACTGAGCTCCCTAGAGCTGAACAAGAAAATCATCGATATTCGGAAAAGGATATTTGTTCTTAACAGTGATGTTATTCAAGGCTCTATAATCAATGCGAAGTCTCATTGAACCATCTTTCTTTTTAACAAATAAAACAGGATCACCCCATGGTGATGTGCTAGGTCGAATGAAACCTTTCTCTAATAAATCTTGCAATTGCTCCTTCAACTCTAAAAGTTTAATTTGTGCCATTCGATAAGGGGGTTTCGAAATTTGCTTAGCATCAGGAACTAAGTCAACAGTAAATTCAACTTTCCGATCTGGTATTATTCCAGGAAACTCATCAGGAAAAACATCAGGATACTCATTTACCACAGGTACATCATTAATCTGAACAGTTCCTTTATTTTCAACGATGTTTGCAAGGTAACATTCATTTCCATCTTTTACAAGTTTCTTGGCCTCTTGATAAGTTATCAACAGTAAGGGTTAATTCTTGTACACAAACTGAAAGTATTTCTGAAAAGAAACATCATTAGCTCTACAGTCAATCTTATCATGGTAAATAGAGAGCCAATCCATACCCAGGATAACATCAAACTCTTCTAGAGATAGAACAATAAGGATTTCAAGTAGGTTCTTTCCACATATAAGGATAGGAAGATTCTTATAAATTCTTTTTTTCCTCAACATTTCCCCCAGGTGTTTTTACCAAAAGTTCAGGATTAATTTCTTGAGATGGTATTCCCATTTTACTAGAAAATTTTTTAGAGATGAAAGAATGTGTAGACCCTGAATCAAACAACACACTGGCATAATCTGAAAAAACAAACAAAGTACCTGATATAACTTCATTTTATGGCCCGACATCTACTGAAGTAGTCGCAAAGGATTTAACCACCCCTTTATGCTTGTAGTCTAACAACTTCCCATCACTCAATCTCTTTGTTGTACACTCGTTTGCATAGTGACCCATCTCATTGCACTTAAAACATTTCACTAACTGTAAATCAAATTTGGCCTTACCATCACCATGATATTTTTCAGTGAAATCACAAGCCTTATGTCCCATCTTACCACATCGGTAGCACATTACAGAATTCAGAAGACATTCCTTAGCATGCCTTTTTCCACATTTATCACAAACTGGAAACTTAGTTTTCTTACCATCAGACTTTTTTGAAGAATTATTCCCTTTCTCCTGCCACCTTGGTCTCTTCTTCTGTTGGTTGTTATAGAACACTTGATCATCGGCAAACTCCATTTCCACCTTCTCATAACATCTAACTAGATTTTCATAACTTTTAAACTCACGAGAATCTAATGCCCTTCGATATTTTGGCTTTAATCCTGGGTAAAAATGATTGATTTTACTATCAAGGTCTCAGATAAAATTTGGAGCATACCGTGCCAATCGAGTGAACCTTTCTTCATAAGTAGCCACTGAGTCTTCCTCTTTCCTCAATTCCAAGAATTGTTTTTCCATCCTAAGTCGAGCAGCCTTAGAAAAATACTTTTCAAGAAACATACCTTTTAATTCATCTCAGTAGAGAGCATCAATCTCATCAGCGTCCTTGATATTTTTAACCATCGACCACCACTAATCTGCTTCACCCTCCAAACGGTAAATAGAGAGACTAACCTCTTGATTGTTTAAACACCCCATGACATTGAAAATCTTCTCCAATTCTTTAATCCACCCTTCAGCTAACACATGGTCAGATGATCCTCTGAATGATGGGGGATGTTTCCTCATAAAATGTTCCACCACTGACATGATCCTCTGCGGTTGATCTAGCTGATCTCGTGCATGGATACCACCACCATTTATCTCTTGAGTCAACTGCGCCATTACTGCAACAAACTGTTCAGTTCCAATTCCGACCATCTCAAGATGCTGATTCGGAAGGTTATTTCCTTATGCATGCCTTCCTAGCACTTCTTCCCTATTTCCTTTGCGGAAAACCATTCTGCACAAACATGTCTTAGATGAAGCAACATTGTAATCTTCAAATTCTACATCACTTCAAAAATATATATATATATATATTTGGATAATCATTTAATAGAATTCTAACTCCTAAAGTTATCTAAACCGACCTCTAATACCAACTATAAGGCCCCAACCTTAAACCTTACTTAATCTTGAGTTATTACAAGATTACACATTGAGGATCTTTTCGGGTTTAGAGTTTTAGAGAATTAGATCATAAAACATGCATTACATTCCACATATAAACAAAGTGGTTACATAAAGATATTATTCTTCTTTCCCATCAATGGAAACTTATTTAAAATAAAACATGGATTATTTCTTGACACTTCCTTGACACTATCATCATATCATTTACCTTTCCCTTGACCTGTGAAAAAATTTTCAACAAAACTGGGGATGAGCATAAAAAGCTCAGTAAGGGATATAAAAATATGGTAAGGAAACATGGGTACATGTATACATAAGAATGAAATCATACTTTACCCATAAAACCAAATCACTTTAACATACCTCATCAAATCATTAATAAATCATAGAAATCATAAGACATAATGGTACCTTGAGGCATTCATAACATTCTTACGTAGGGAGTAACCCTCTTGGTTACGTTTGGAATACCCATCATAGTATATTCCCTAAATCTCTTTGGAGAAACCTTAACGTTTCACTCCTTCATGTTACCCAATGCATTGGAGAGATATATCGGGATCACCCGCCCTTAGTCTATCACGGAACCACCCATCTTCATAATAATGCCCAAGAACCTCAACATAATCGTATCACATAAAACATGCATAAAGGAAACATAACATTTCCACCATTCAATCACAAGATATCAATACCACACATTGATATAAAAATATTATGAAAACCATTTTCAATACCAAAATAAAAGAAAAGTAAAACATGGTATTTATTTTTCTTTAAAAAAAGTTATGGCTTGTAGAGGAAGCTGGAACTCAAATAATGGTCACGTCGGCGGAGAAGTCGTTGTTGCCGCATATGTACGACAAAAACATTCCCTTTTTTCGTTTAGTAAATGCTTCATATAAAAATATTTTTTTTGAATAAAAGTAAAGGTAAAAGGGGTTTATACACCGTATAAAATAAGGTTGTGTATAAAACAAAATATGCCTCAATGAAAGGAGATTGAGACGAAGTCCCATACCTCGGGTCTGACTTGACTCGATCGTTCTTTAATGTACTGAATAAAAAACTTGAGTTAATTTCTACTTGCTTAAGAACCGTTTCAAGGTCATTATTCCTTTTATATCACTTATTAACATGTCATGAACACTATGTAATTATTTATGTTAATAACGGTCATTTTAACGATAATTGGTACTTGAGTCAAAAATAATCCCTTTATAATTACAAGTTGTTCATGTATCCATTATATCCAAAATGGTATTCATGATGTAGATATCATAAATTTAATATATATCCAGTACATTCATGCATTTATAATATTACATAATCATTTATAGGTAAGAAATGAAATGCACCGTTCATGGAGACGGTAAACCATACGTACGCTTGAACACTACTTTCATTTCTATTTCGTATATTATAGAATTGAATCATAATGATATAAAGGTATATTATAATTCCAGTATAAAATAATATATAATATCATAGTTCCATCCTTTATACATCCCACATATGGTATTTAACGAATCAAATCACTTTGAGGGGGCGGTAGTCCGCACTTCCTTAAATGAAGATATCGTGTTTACCCATAATGAAAACCATAAAGGTATGCCCAAAATGAAAAATACAGAAGCTTAAGGAAAACATAAAAATATTATATATCATATATAAATATAGTTTCATCTTAATGGCCACCTTTGATGGTGTTAAAAGAATGTTGAACAACCATCGTTTCGGGAGGCATAAATTCACCATCCACGGAAACAGTATGTTCATTAACCATTAGATGAAGGTGTGTGTAAGTGTAGCTCGAATACTTCTTATAACAACATCCTAGTATATTTATGATACTGTATTTGTTACAAAAGAAATGAATAAAAAGAGTTTAGGGGGTTGGAGAAGCAAAGAAAAACAAAAGGACTCATGTGAAGACATTACCTTAAAATCAGGTAACTCCCTTTGGTTTGAGCTCAACGGCTTCCTTGGGAAGTCTTATGCCCAAAGTGAGGATTCAAGGAGTAAGATAGGGAAGTGGAGAGACAAAATGGGTAGGGGATGGCCGAGCCAAAGGCTTTGGTAGTGTGGGTAAGGAGGTAGAGGTGGGGGGCCTTTTATAAGAGGAGAGGAGGGGCACTCTTGTAAAGTTACAAAATGTTACTTTATTTTCAAAAGAGTTTCGGATTTTAAAGGTCCCACATTAATTTTTTTCGAGGATAAGGTGACGAGTGTTCGAAATACACTCATAAAATAGGTTTTGGACATGTTTAGTTCTTAGATTTTACATTATCTTTCCATTTTATTTAAATCGTTAAATAATGAGGTCATCGCTGCATCATCATGATGTCATAAATCATTTAATTTATTTAATGTCTAAAAAGTATAAAAAAATTACTATGATGTAGGAAATGTTTTTATATTTCCAATTAATATTTGTAGTCAAAAATATGACTTGTATAACCCCATGTAAAAATTGTTTTAGTAAAACATTTCATGTTTGTGTCATTTTTACTTTAACATTAAATAAAAAGTTATTTATGTCATTTCCCAACCAAAGTGGATCCATGGGGTCCCCAAGTTGACCCATGGCTTGTATTGTTCGGCCATGACACATAAAATAAGGGTAGTACATGTTTCTAGGTCATTTCATATTATTAAAACATTATTCTTACCTTATACTACATTAATTACCTCTAATCACGATTAAAAACTTAATATGTTACTATTCACCAAAAAATTATTTCAATCCCATTGAACCAAATTTTACTTCTTAATGACAACCATGTATGTCGGATTTTTGAAATTCAAAACACAATGATGGAAAAATTTCATTTTATTGGAAAAATTAGTTTTTATAAGTACCACTCAGTGGTTTCACTATTCATCAAAAATTGAAGTTTTTCAGAAAATTAACAAATATTCACCCTAAGATATATTTGATATTCCAAACTCAAAAATGAAGTCTATTTTAATAAATTGAAAACATATAAGTCACATTATTTAATTTAATAATTAATTCCCGCTATCATGACAAATAGCGTGTTTTTATGAAACAATAAGTATCAAAAGATTGATACCAGTTTAAGTCCAATTTTAAAGTGAAATTGATTCAAATGACCACCATTGGATTAAATGGTAAAAATATATTCTAATTTCACTTCAAAACCAATTCAAAAGATTATCTAATCATATAAATAAATTAGATTAAAAAGAAGTTTTGATGTAAAATGCAGTATTTTCCACTATTCATTAAAAAATGAACATTGTCTGAAAAATACCAAAAATTCACACAAAGTAAATTTTTATGTCCCAATCATAAAAAATAATTTTATTTTGACAAACATAGCTTATAAAATTGTCAAAATATTGATTTAAAAATGGTTTGCCATCAAAAGGCAATAAAACAATCTTTTAAGAATATTAGTGTATTCCAGGCATAAGATTGTATTTATTTTCATTTTAAGCCTCTAAAACACTATCTTAATCATTAATAGACATATATAAAAATATATATTATTCATTACTTACTTGGGATGTTAAAATAATTTTTTAGTAGTATGATAATAGTAGAGTAGTGTGCCTGGGAAGGTCATTTTTAACTATGGAACGTGCTAATACTATCCACAATAGGTGAATAAAATAGTATTTTATTTATTTATGACAAAATAAATATATGCAAAAACCTAATAGTATGGTAGATGGGCCATGGAAGAATTTTTAAAATGCTGTTATTTTTTATATTTTGATTTAAAAATTTATAATTTTGTTTTGAATATTCTTTGAAAATTTATTTTACATTATTATTATTTAGAAAATTTTATTTGCTTTGGGTATCTACTAACAGAGGTCCATGTTTGTTTGCCTAGATTGATGGGCCTCTATGTATGCTGGGAAAGTTGGATTTGGGTATGATATTGTTTTATATTATTATCCTTTTCCCTTCATGGGAGGGAATATTTTTGTTGACTGATTTTATTCATGTTTCTTTGTATTGATGGATTTATTTTCTTATTTATTTTCATCTTTTATCCTCAGTCTTCTCCACTCAAACTGCAGGTCAGAGATATTAAATGATTATTTGTCCTTATCTAATCTTATATATCCTTGCATTCTTTCTCCTACATCTATATTTCATCGACATATTCTGTACCTAGAATCCTATCATTTTACCTAACCATCCTTATGATTCCATGGTGCATAATTTTTATAAGAGGTATTCATTCCTTATATGTAAATTCGAATATTAGTTTAAACAAATGAAAGTGAAATTGTGGTGTCCCTCTTCCATGCCTATACAACCCGTTGGGGTGTTCACAACATGTGAGTTCAGTCTAAACCCATTGTCTTCTTGAAGTGCGTACCTAGAAGCCCGAATTCAATCCCTTAATGATCCTTCTCCCAATATTATATTTCTATTGGTAATAAGCTATATTTTTTATTTTGATTATTCTATTATGTATTGTATGATCATAATTTTCTCAGTTAGTGTTGTGTATCTGTGCATAAGAACATCTACTTCAAGTGCCTACATCTTTATAATCGGTCTAGGGTTTACCATTGGATCCTAATGTAACTAGGACCTATTACATGGATAAAATATATTTTCAAAATTTTTTTCTCACTCAAATATGGTTCTATTTTGTATGGTTATTTATTTTTCATAATATTAATCAATATTGGTTGGGATCTTTCTATGAATTAAACTGGTCCAAACCAAGTAAATAATTTATTCAATCATTACAATAAAATAATTTTATTAATAATTCTTTTATTTTATTTCTCTATCTTTATTTTTTTTTACTGAAAACATTATTTGTATCCTAGAATTTGATTCTACTCTTATCCTCTATGTGATTTAAATTTAATTTAATAAAATCTATTTCAAAACTCACATGGTTGATAGAGATCAAGTTGGGTCAGGAACCTATTATAGATGATATTATTATTTCTACCCCTAGGTTTCCATTCCCATTCTATAACCCTATTGTTTTAAAAGTTGTAGAAGTGTTTCATGGTCAATTCCTTTATAATGAATAATTATCCTTCTGGATGAAACATAATATAGTTGTATGTATTTTCATTTAGATTGATCTCCCCATATATTTCCCTCAGAGTTTTCTTTTTCATGTGGTAATTTCATTTTATTAGAGGAAATGAATATTCTTCAACTAAAAGCTAGGTTACTCCTATGAATTCCATATCTATTTAAACCTTTCCTTTATATATGGATGATGGGTCTAAATCTCTAGGGTAACTCATTATATTTTAGAGTCAGTTTTTTTAAATAATCCTTTATCAAGTATTGATAAGGATGGTATTCATTGGTTTCCTTCATATCCCCCTCTAGATATTTTTTTATTGTATATGAACATCCATTCTCCCCCACATCATGTCTATAAGATAACCCATTTTTTAGTTCATGTGTGTCTTACTTTCATAAGGATTCTACTTTAGTGTCCCCACAATTAGTTGTTAGTCACCCTGATGTTATGGATAACTGTCATGATTATATTGTTCATTTCGTTGTTGATAGTGATAATGATGATACAAAATAACAAATGTCGTTCCTTATATATGTATTAACTACATAATATTTACCTTGTATTCACTCATCTACCAATCAGATCTCGGGTGATGCCTTTCCTTTTTCATTCATAGATGTTTTTTCTACTACTCCATTGAAGGAATGTCTCAAACTAGTTTCTATATGTCCCCCTAAACCATGTTCTATAAGCCTCTAATATTATTTCACTGCCATATTATCTATGATATTTGGTTTATTTTTTTATATCCCTGTGATCCCACTCCTTGATGAAATAAAAATGAGCAGTAAGTTTCTACACATTTTTCTGGAGGTAGACAAATCATATCTCATTTTAGAACTCATGGTTCCTCAGTATCCTCCATTATTCAAGATTCATCTCAAATAGTATTCATATCCTCAAAAGTACCATTAATAAGCTCCTCCTGACCTCATTGATTAATTTAAAATTTTAGGGAATCATAGCCCCATCAAATTATGTATTTATTTTCCATTAATTTTATCAGAACAATATCTCTCTTATTCCTATCCTCAGAATGAATCATTAAACATCCTCAATATTCTATATTTCTTTAAAGCTATATCTGGGAACGTAATTCATGAAAATTTTATCAACAACATTGTTTGGATATTATGGAAAATCCATAATTAGGTGAATCATATTAACACTTCTCATGATATTAATATTGATATAATTCAATCATCTTTCACTATTTATCTGACCATTGTAAATACTATGTGTGATGGATTTATAGAATATTGACATTAATTATTTAATTGATCCTTCTATGTTATCACAATTTTTTTAGTGTGAGACTTTAATACCATTCTCCACCAGTCTGAGTAGATGTGATATAACATATTTTTTATGAAATTTACGAATTAGTTAATAAAAATTATTCAAAAAATAATATTTTGAATAATAGTTTCATTAGTACATGATATAATTGGTGTAATAATAAATTTGGAAGTAATAGGATGCATGGATTTCCAAATAGGTTCCTAGATAATTTTTATGGTTTCTTTTTCTTTTGTAAAACATTAGTAACCCACGTTATATTTTTTCTCTCTAATCACACTCCAATATTGTTCAATATCTATAAATCGATATCTGGATTATGATTCTTTTTTCTTTTTGACCTTGTGGATTCATCATGGAAATTTCATGTATATACAAAACTCTACATTATGTTCTCCCATGAATCGGAATAAATGTATGGGATTTTTCAGGTATATTTTATAGAATTATAGAATATACAGTTTAATGATTGTATGTGTATAGAAGATCAAACCATATAAATCAATCATATATACTTACTATATGAAAAATAAACATGTAACGTATACATGTCTCAAAAAGGTTATTAGTCCTATCATTGTTACTTATTCATCTTCCATTCTCATATGTTTTTAGACATATTATAGTAATGGGTACGATAGAGAGGAAGAAATTAAATCTTACATCAATGAAACACTAAGAACAATTAGTTTACTTTATAATAATGATATCAAATTTATTCCGTACGTTGATGTTATTATAGAAGCAATAACAAAAGAAAAATTTGATAGTTTCATAAGAATACATGGCTTTCATATATCATTCCCATAGATAAATTAAAAAATATCAAGATTTGGGTTATTGAATCCATTCCTGATTATTTTCTAGGGGATGCTACCTAGGCCCACCTTAATAACTAACTATTCATAATTTTCAATCTTACCTTCAAAAGTTTATTTAGTGAGTATTGGATAATAAATATGTTAAATGTTTTTAAAATTTTTTATTAAAAAATTAACTACTATATTTTTCCCACATTACCCCTTTTATACTATCTTAGAAGATCATAATTGCTTCATGAAAGGCATGATTATTTACTATGACATTGGATTGGGAAACTAGATTCTTATAGATCTTGAATGCATAATTACTGGAACTAACATCTTGGTCAATGTGGGTATAGAAAAACATAATTATCTTAATGATTTTAGCATTATTTAGATGTTTTTGTGAATATGTGGAATCTCAATGTGGGTTTATTGGCTCTTCTCTTGATGTTCTGCTTCCCTCGGGTTCTCTATTACACTTATGGAAAATAGTTCAGTTTTATTATGTCAATAGTGAGTCTATATCAATTATACATCATCTCTTCCAATGAATTCTTCCTATATCAAAAAAATCTACGTAATAACCATAATTAAGAAAGAATTTAATTGGATATTATTCATTTAAGTGGAATATAATTCTTGTCAGGGCACTCACACCATTTTTTGTAGTTGATATGATTTTATTTATAAATTTAATATATCAATTCATTAAAAACCAAAATGCACTGTTTAATGTTTATAGATTATAAGTGGGAATCGTAATAATACTACCAAACTATTATATTTATCTTGGGTTTTTTTTCTTAGTTAAACTGAGATGATACAAAATAGATGGTTATTCCATATAGAAACATTCTCATTAACTACCTTCTTTCTCTAATTTCAATTGGATGGATCTACATTAACACTTTGATGGTTTGGTGAAATGAATCAAAGGGGATATTATGAACTAGAGTGACCCTATATACTCTTAAAGTTGTATAACACTTATTGTGAGTATTATGACCTCAAAATTGATGCATTTTCTTTTTGTTACTAGTTCCCTAGAATTAGTGCTCATGTTTATCATTTTCTCCTTCAATGTATTTATATTTTATTTAAATAAATAGAATAACTATAAATGGGTGAGATTTTATCTCTGGGAGAGACTCTTTTAAATAGATGGAAAATTATCATAAAAAGAGGGTTTCATGAAAATAATTTAAACCAAGAATGTATGCGACAACCTCATAAGCCACTCTCTATGGTAAAAAATCATGCATGAATGTTATGGGAGGCTCAAACAATAATTATGAAGTAAGAGGAACACAAAATATAATATTTTATTAATTAGGATGGAAACATTCCATATTCTTATTGATATCTAATGATAGATTGTGGATTGTGAAAACATTTCATTCAAGGTTGACAAAAATTCAAGTCACACTCTCCACATTCCAGGACTCCTATCTTCAAACATGGTTTTACATGTGCCATTGAATCACCCACAATAATTATCTATTTTATTCGATGATGAAGTAAAAAAATATATTTTCCAATTATTGATTTTCTTCTATGTATTGTCATAATTTATTCTCCCCTTTATGATTAAGTTTGTTCCCAACATCAGTCTTCGACAAGATGATTCATGTTTAAAATGGTTTTTATTACTGGTTATATTTTATTTAATTTTTTTTATCCCAATCAAATTTAGATTCTTGTTAGGAAAATTCATAATGAGGAACTCCCCATTGACAACCAAGTTTAATGTATGCTAACTCAAAGTGAATTAATTTATTAAAACTACTCAAACTCTAATTAAAAAACCACTGCAAATATTTTCGTTGATGGATTATTGTTATTCACTGTCTATAATTTTCTATGATATTTTTTTTGTACTTATTTTTACATTGGATCCTTTTATCATTTCATTTTATATTAATTTGATAGTTTATATGTTTTATGCATTGAATGAAAATCATAAAACACCACTCTTATAATTGGTTTCATGGTGTTGGGGGTTTAAAAAAATTAATGTATACACAATGGATTTTTATTTGGTCCACAATACGTCAAAATTAAAATATTTCCTGTGATTTTAGATATAGGTTTACATCGGTGTCGTAATCTAATATACCTTATTCTGAAAACCCCCAATATGCTACTTAACTAGACCCATACAGGTCGGGTTAGTAATGTACATGTACATTGGGTGCACTAGAGAATTCCCAACAAGGAACTTAAATAGAATAAAGATGTCACTTGTACTAATAGCCTTATATCGGTAGGGGAATGTAATCAGGAAGACCATGGGTAAGTGATGTTAGTGATAAATTATTTTTATATAGAGATTAATTTTATTTTCTTAAGGTTATGGTCCATACTTAGTGTAATCATCCTCAGTATGATTTATAACATCTCCTAGTTTAATTTTCAAATTGTGATGGCATTTCTCATGATTTTTTTTCGAATTATGGTCTCATTATAATTATTCTATCACCATAGATGTTGGTAAATATAAGAGACTTAATCATAATTAGTTATTTATTCTATACACATATAATGATGGTGACAATGAGGATGGCATGTGGGATTCTAAAATAGATCCTCATGTATCTCTTAACTTATTTACTACCTTAGGATCAATTTCATATAACTATAATAAAATAGTATGGGGAGGTCCTTTTGGTATCATTTACATTAAACTAAAATGAATGATCTTCTATAATTTTTAACACTTTATATAATCCAATTCATTTTAAAAAAAGTTATATGATAAGGAAATACAAAAACCCATATATGAAAACTATCACACATCTCATAATGAAATTCAGAACATATTATTAAATAATAATTCAAATTTATATTTATCACTTTTATAATATCACATTATAATATTTTTTCAACAAACCTCAATAGATTATTTATTTCATCAACATGAACCATATAAATTTTGTTAATCTCCAATTAATACTATTAATTTAAAAATATCAACTATCTGGATATTTATTTTAAAATTTTTTTCATCACCTTTTACATTTATAAAATAAAACACCTTTTAAAATAAAATCATCATTATGAACATAAATATTGGAAAATATATAATCCATATCATTCTGTTTAAAATTTTTTCTTAGAAATAATAATAATAATAATAATAATAGAAATAATAAATAATTGAATATAGATGTTCAATGTTTACTAAAACCCACTTTGTATGTGAAATTCCACTTTCCAATAGTCGATTTTCATCTTGGGAACAACCCTCCCCCCACTATTCTAACTTCACTAGGAAACCATTTCACCCTTATTGGGTACACTGTGCTATCAAAATCAATTTTATGTAGGTTAAACATTCTCAGTAACTAACCCAATGATATAACTGACTATATAGCTTTCAAAACAATTTTAAAACCAACCAATAATTAATCATTCTATTTTGAAATTAAATTTTAAAACAAAACCCAAAAAATAACCCCTTATCAAGATCATTTCCAACATCGTTCAATGTTGTTCCATTATATTTTTAGGGCATGTTTCACAATATGTTTTACTTCAAAAACCCCTAAAAAGGTATATAAATTAGATATCACATTTCTCCATGGAATTTTTTTCAGAGTGGAGATTTTTAACATCCTCAATGTGACACTAACGTTCTTCATCGTGATATAATATTATTCGAATTAAATATTTTTTGTGGGAAAACATACTTTTATAAACAATTAACTTTATAATTTTTATTATCATGGTCCTGGATAAAATTTGGGGCATACATATATAATCTAGTAAAATTTACTTTATAACTGAAAACTCATTCCTCCTCATTTTTATTAAATTTCAATTCAAAACAATATTATGAAATTTTTTTCAACGAACCTACCCTTATATTTTGTCCAATCCATGGAATAAATTTCATATTTGTCCTTGTTATTCTTAACCGCATACAATCACTGATTGATTTATCCTTCAAAACTATAAATTACAAGAGATTAATTATTGTGCTCTAAACTTATCGAAACATTATATATCATATCTAAATAATAAATAAAGTTTTAATATACTATTGGGTATGATGACCCATTAAAGGTTGTTGGGTGTTGTTTCATAAAATGCTTTACTATATAAATGTTCCTATATTGAGAATCATGTGGCTCCCATGATTGGGTACAACAATTGATAACCAATGTCAACTGTGGTCACACCACAATAAACTACACAGTTCAAATTCCAACCATTTTTTGTAACTAAAGTTAAATAATATGATTTCATTATTTCTTTACTTCATCCTTAAAAATAATTACACACCATAAATAAAATTTAAATAGGAATATATAAAATTATGATGTATATAAATTCTAAACATCTATCTCAATATAATATAACAATAAATAAGAATATTGTAAGAGTATTATTTTAAATCATCCAACCCTTTGAAGATATAAAAACATTTTTTCTTCTACCAACTATAACTTCCCTTAAGACAATCAACCAATAATTAAATGATTTATACCTATTTTTTCCCTTTCATACATTTCAATTAACTTTTAGATTTATTATTTTATAAAATTTAGAAAACCATTACATAAAAAACTATACTATTCTAAATAGTGTACATTTTCCCATAAAATCTATTTTTATGAATATTATCTTGTTTCATTCATGACACCTATTCTTAATTTAATACATTTCCCTTTGGACCATGTTATAATATTTAGATATTTTTATGGGTGATGAAACTTATTTTATAACAACTGATAGAAAAGTCACATGGGATATAAAATGAATGGAATCATGTTAGTTAGATTGATCAATATAAAAATTCATATTGATCGTTTCCTTTTTCTAGAATAATAGTTTAGATGCAATAATCTTTTAAGTACTCATAAATATATCTTTTTTAAACAGATTTTATATTTCTACATTTTGTAGAAAGAATAATGAGAAAATCATAATGATTATAGTTTCTTTATAAAATATAAGATCTCGGGAAATTTTATGTATATAATATAATAATTTCACATAAATAAATTCAATGCACCACATAAAACCATTTATATTCTTTAGGAAATGAACACTGTTTTTTGAAAAATCAATATAATGAATTAATAATCAACATTGGTATCATGGCATATTATCCATTAAATTAAATTTATGAGATCCTTTAAATAAATCCTTATAATGTAATACTCTTAATGGTTGA
Organism: Viscum album; assembly: GCA_963277665.1. Classification (NCBI taxonomy): domain Eukaryota; kingdom Viridiplantae; phylum Streptophyta; class Magnoliopsida; order Santalales; family Viscaceae; genus Viscum; species Viscum album. Next base: position 1,936,301,551 of record OY728152.1, read on the forward strand.
TTCATCATTTTTCTTCATAAAAAATTATTATAACCCAATTCTTTTTAGGGGTATAACGCAGCCACCCATCATCAAAAAAATCCATGAACCTTAACATGAATACAAATTATAAAATCATGTATCTAGATCATAAAATTTATAAAATTTTTCATTAACATACATATGTGGAAGAACATTCTTATATCCTATAAAATGAGAAAAAAATATCATTCTATCATTATTAAATTTGAAATTGAAAATTACTATTACATTGGGAACACGACATTCATAAAAATCCTTAAAAAAATATATAATGATTTTAATTGAATAACAGTTGTGATGGATATAAAATAAAGTCATGTGGAAAACGTTAAAAAACATTCTCTTTGAACTTTTGTAAGTAATTTATGAATTAAACTATTTGGTAAACATTAAAAATATTATTTTTAACCTTTGTAAATAAATTAATTTTTTTTAAATTAATATTTAGTATTATTTTATTAAAAAAAACCAAAAATATTGAATCCTTCTAAATAAAATGGATTTGGAAGATAGATATTTATTAAATTATAACATTAAAATAAGGTTATAATGAAAATAACAAACCTTATTCCCCAACTCATCACGTGTGTCTTTCAATTTATTGAATAACAGAATTATTTTCTATAATTTGTTCCAAAAGAAAATTTTCCATTCTAATGATTACTACTATTACTTTTATTTCATATATTACATAGTTTTATTTAGATACTAATTCGGTAAAGAACACATCAGAAATTTTGAGGTCATTTTTTTCATAATCTCTTAAATACAAATTACATATTAAATATGAAAAAATGGTCATGGTTCCATTATATTAATAATAATAAACATATGATAATTATCATGATTAAATGTTAAATATAATTTTAAACCATCCATGTATGTTTTCCATGACAAGTTAAATACATCATATAATTGACACAATAGTGTTCTCATTCACATAAGTTATGTTTATGTTTTTCTAATTGATGAAAAAATATATATAAATAATTTTACATTTAAATAAATAAAATAATATATAAAATGTCATATTTATTAAATAAATCAATCCTTATGATCAGCTGTGATAGTCAAAACTAAAAAAAATTCATTGCATTGCTTTATGGGGGAATTAGTCGATACGTACACAGGAGGGACATTATCACATTCCAATAGATAGGAGGGTTAGAATGAATATATTGTATTATCATTAAAAATTACTTATTATATCATAAATAGAATATAATTGTATTAAATACTTTTCTATATCCAATCTAGTAAACATGTGATGAAAAATAAAACACATTTCATCATAGAGATGGTATTCCACACATACACATGTGCGAGGTTTTCATTTCCTATTCGATGGAAATGAGGTATAATCTTTAACCATCACAAAAATAAAACCTCAAAATATTTGAAATACTACATTCATTATCTCATTATTTTTATAATATATTTAAATGAGGTATACTAAGAAATAAAATAAATCACACATATACCTCCTCCTTAGATAGCTATATTTGGAGTAAACTTTATTCTTCCTGGATTGGTCATTTAGTGAGACCAAAACATATTGGAAATGGGGAGGATATATTGTAAATTATTTTAAATTATGTTAGTTTATATTTAGTGATAATAGTGTGTGTAATGTGTGGTTATGATGTTCCCTTTTATAACTGTGGGGAGTGAAACCCTTGGTAATGTTATGAATATGAAAATATAAAAACTGACTTTCCCAAGGAATGTCGCTCCAAAGAAATCCAATTTAAATTATAGTTTAGGTTAATGATGGAATACAGTCAATAAATAAAATATATATTGGTATTAAAAATATTTTAAACCATCTCACTTACTTAAACTACACATGTAATCCTTTTTATCTTTTTTCATGATGAAAAAAATTTACAATGGTAACTGTTCATTATGAAATGAAAATTCAATTTAAATAATTATAAAATTTTAACAAGGTGATTAAAAATATATAATATATTATTTAGTATTTAAAAGTTATTAGTGATAAAAAGTAATTCATCATAACTTTTAAAATATAAACAAACCCCCATTTTTAGAAAAATTCATTTTAAGCATAAAAATGAAATTACCCCCAAATCGAGAATAATGTTTATTCATAAATAATTATTTGGATTACTTTTATTAAAATAAGTATTATTTTCATTTCAAATCGTGGAAACTAGAATCTAATATTTTCAAAAGTTCATTAAAATAGAAAATAAAAAAAATAGTTTTTTAATATAACAAAATTTGGACTTAGATTTGCAAAATCACAAATATAAAATTCAAAATTTAAAATTATACATTGAGATGAATTATATTAATTTTTAAGTATATATTTTTCTATTAAATAATATTTATACTTTAAATTCATTCTTATTTCATGATAATGTTATAAAAGTGATACTATCTGTAAAATCACTATTTTTCCTTACTCACATTAAAATATATTATTTATAAAAAATTAAAAAATAACCCACAGTGATAAGTTCTTCTAGAGGATATCAATAATTAATTCCATTAAACATAATTATATTTGTAAAATATAGAATTTTTTGATTTATTTAATATATTATAATACATCTAAAAAAATTTGGCTACTATAAAACTATTTCATTTTTTTGAAAATATACATAAAATAATAATATTGAATACAATTTAATAAAATATAATCATGGTTATTAATATGAGAAAGAATTGATTTTTCAATATTATTACACACAATTTCAAATTAAAATCTATACATATTTAAATAAAAATGGATGATGTAAAATGTGTATTTTTAACATATCCCTTCAAAATTATTGTATATAATTAAAAAAAACATCTAATGAAAATCTATATTTCCTCGTATACTCTTATCTCCCAAAAAATGAATAATTCGATATTACATTATATAAAAAAACGTTTGGAATGTAAATTTCCATTTGAAAATGTATAAGGATATATTATTTCTCAAACAAATTTAACTAATTTGGATCCATGAAATCCTTAATATTGGTTTAAAAAGTAACAAAACCTCATTATAGTATTTTTAATAGACATTAAAATATTTCATGTAGTAAAATTGGTAGTATTTGATCTATAAATACATAGTAGTCATGAAATTATATTCATGTTAAATTCAAATTTTGTAATGGAACCAAATTTAATATATTCTAAGAATACCCAATATATACATTAATACCTTGTAAGAATTAATAAATATATAATTTTCACCCTTGAATATGATGTGACATGTTGGAGGTAATTATTTTATTTTTTGTTTTATAGTCAGAGGTAACTCCCTACAGATTTAAAGAGATATAAATTCCTACTTGTACGAATTCCATCATTATTATTTCAATTATAACGATACAATGATTTTTTCATACTACCACATATATTTGTCAAAAAATCAGGAAAAAAATGGCATGTTTGCAATGACCCTGACCCAAATAACATTATTGTACCCAAACCATGAACAACACAGAATTATTAAAATGGTCCTCAATCCCCAAGGAATATATATCCACCACAATGGAATTAATTTATATTTGGGTAATGATATAACTATAAATATTGAAAGTTTAATTTAGTACCATTTCATTCGAAAAAAATATGAACATCTCATCTATAAATTAGGTGTTCCTAAAATTGCATCATAATATACACCCAAATATAATTATGTTAAAGTAATAAGGAATCAATGTATTGATGTAGTTAAAACTATAAAAGGTAAAAATCAAGAATTATAATAAATCCATAATGGTTTGTATTACTAAATGGGACCTCAATCAAAGAGAAATAATGGAAAATTTGTTATATGCCAAACAAAACCTCCAACAAACATTTATCCAGTATCAATAAATATATATAATACAATCCATGCCCTATGATAAAAATAAACAAACGACCATAAATGCCAATTTTTTTAATAAATATATCAATCTATTCATGAAATTTAGAAATTTGGGTTGCATCCACTATAGTCACCTTGGAAGGTCTTATCATATAGATACATAGTAAGCCACCACCAATGTGCCTTTAATAATCCATGAATTAAAAGGTGTGTGAAAAATAATTTCAATTCATTCAAAATAAAAGAAACAAATAAATACAACTTCACAATGACTATCTTGTATATAACTAAAAAAAGTAGTGAATTGATGACTACGAGTACTTTCACTTCGGCATGTCAGGTAAATAAAATGCGGTTCCCCTATTAATTCATTATATATAAATATGAACATAGTGAATGTGGTCAAATAATCTATCAATATATTCTATCAGAATATTATATCCCACCCCTAGATGGATTATAATGAATAGAGAACTCCACTCATATTAGTTAATCATGATCTTATTGAAGAATGAGTGGATCCATATACGTTCACTATCATTTATATTCTATTGAATCTAAAGGGGGAGAGGCTATTGATGTTCGATTATCTAATCAATAGGATTGTGAAAATATGTGGATTTTATGGATGGATGACTATATCTATGGGGTGAGGCTATTACAATTTTTTCATCCCCATAGATGAGTGAAAATTAATTGAATTGATCTTGGTATCAGTCTTTTTTAAACCTGGATTAAATAAAATTCAGGAATGGGACTATAAAATTGATACTTATAATGTTTGGAACACATTTAGTTAGGATTTGATTCCCATTTTGTAACATCCTGACCCATATTACCATCAAACTGGTAGTTGGACCGTTGGCCACATGAGCTCAAACGCATCTCCCTGAATGTAAGAGGCTATCGACTACAATCTAGGGTGTAATGATAGTTTATTGGGGAGACCATACCCTTAATCTCTGAGTTAAAAACGATAATTGGATTGTGAAAATCATAAATAAATAGAAGTAGTTTAAATAAATAATGAACATTGCAAAGGAAAATTGTAATTACAACTGAATATAGAAAAATGAAAACAACAATTTTAAAATGCATGCATTCCATATAATGATAAATATGTTAAATTAGTAAAAAATCATGCTTTATAATACAATAAAAATTTGAAATTAAAGAAATTCCCTATGGGATATCTCCATGAGCATCTCGAGCTCTAGCGCAGTCTATTACTATTAATTACTTGGTTCAAGCTAATACAAAAAACAACCTACATCATACAAATATAAGGTATAATAATGTAGATTGGTTACATTAGTAGTGTGTGAGATAAAATATGAGTAGGACGACACCCCACCAGTGTCCACGCCAAACTAGGTAGTGAAAAATAATAAACAGTTTGGAAATATGGAGTAGTAAGAATGGAATAGAATAAATAAAAAACAAACCTTCATGTTTCTAATGGGACACCTTAAGAAGATTTCAGCTTCATCCCAAAGCCAGAATAAGAGTCTGAACATGAATTATATATATACATATATATAATTCATAAATAATTGTTATCATAATTATCATTTATTTTTTATTTAATCCTTTTGTAAATCATGGGTTCCCATGGAAACATGTACATCAATAATAACTTATTCTTATATCATATCCTGAAGAATTCCCTAAGTAATATTATATCTTAATACATTCATTAAATAATTTTGGATCTCATTGTATTTTAAGGTTATATGATATCTCATCACCATATTTGACTCATTCCTGAGTTCTATTTATTTCCATGTGAGGCCATTTCTTGGAGTACATTATTTTAGAAGGCTTGCATGATCCCTCAAAAATCAATCATACATGCATATCATGGGTGTAGAACGTCATTTATAATACCTCATAAACCATTTCTGCACATGAAATCACTAATTTATACCTACATCTGGTATATCACACAATGTATTAAACCCAAAAATAATTTGTGCACAAACATTCACATTAGTGCCCAAGCAATCACTAGCGTAGAATGTCATGTCGAACTCTGAAAAATCATTTGAACACACGTAGTCACATTTTTTAAATGAAGTCATTATCATTGAATGTCATGTCTAACACCCAAAACCCTCATAGAGATATCAGGGCATTGAACTTCATATCTAACCCCCATTAAACCATGTATTTATATCATCAATGACCTATAATATCGTGTCAAGAACCCAATCCATTGCAATAACAAATTAATTCAAAAAAAAATTAAACCAAGCATAATAATTAATTCCACTGTTAATTAATTAATGACATCACTTTTTCATTTACCAATTTAGTAATTGATTAAACATTCATATAATTAAAATATAATAATTAATTATTCAATTAACTATCACCAACTTGTAATTCATATTTTTATAATTAACATGCCATGCAATTATCCTAAGTTCACAATTCTCAATATTCATTCACAACCACATTTCCCCAATTAATGTTATGATAATCAATTCATCAATTAATTACAAAATTATTAATTCCCATAATCCCATAATTAATTATAAAATTAATCTCCTTGTTAATCTATTCCAAAGTACCATCATTTCATAATGATCCATCATTGATTTATTCATAAAATTTATTAATTCATTTTGGAAAAAAAATGTATAAAAACCTAGAAATTATATATTTCATATACCTATTCAAAATCATGACTGTGGGAATTGAATTTTTGAAGACCTAAAATTAAATCATAGCACATGGAAATACCCACACATTTATTATCATTCACTTTTATTTATGTCACATTGGCATACAAACCCAATAATCCCATCTATGTTCAATAGAACTATTAAACCCTAAGAGAATCAACAAGACTGGGAGGAAAAAATCAATTAATTAAAATACTACATTATTTTAATATAAAACAACTTCCTATAACTATTATTGTGTAGGAAACCCATATTTCCTGAAGCCATGGAAACATAATAGTCTAATCACTACGTTTTTATCTAGAAGGTGGCACACATATGATGGAGGGGTTTTATTATAAAAAACAATATTTTGTTCTATAAAAATAATTTATCACAAATAGTCCATTTATTCTAGAATTGTAGTTAAATTTATAAAAGGTATTAAATAAATAACAACTATATGTTTAATTTATTGGAAAGGTTGAGGACCCTACCTCTAAAAATCCATGTCAAATCATTCTATCTCAAGTAGCTACCCACTCACATGCACACATTTCCATATATATATATATACCATTTAATTTTTTGACGTGTTCCCCAATCCCTAATGTAACTCACACACTAATGATATATATATATATTTATATTTATATATGCATTCATTGGAATATGCATTCATACCGAGAAAATAGATTACAATATCCTACAAATAAATCACAGGACCCATCGTCACCTAAACACTCTCAAATTAGGGGAGAGAAACAATTCATAGGTTTAGAAACTTACTCCAAATTAATGGAGGTAGATAATATTTACCAAAACTACATCACCACTATCTATGGTTGTTGTAACATAGACCAACATTACCAGGGAAAGGCACCACACACTATTAATTTGGAAGAAACCCAAAACGGGTCAAAGCCTAATATATGGTTTTCAACCATATGATATCTAGGAAATGAAGGGAGAGAAAAATTCCAAAGAGGTGGGGGAGTGGATCAAAGACGACATTACATCAAGGAATAAAATGAAATCCATAGAGAAACTAGGAATGAGCTTTATCAGAAAGGGATCCATGGAATGGGGGTTGCAGGCTGCTGGATTTTGGCTTGGGGTTGCATCATACCTGTTGGATATCGAGTAAAGGAGGGTCACACTTTCCTAGAGAGGGATAGGTAGCTAGGTCATACACACCAAGGGTTATATGGAGGAGGGATGTGTGACGCAATAAGAATGGTTGTTTTCCCCCACACGACACATGTAAGGGGGAGGAGAAGGCCTCCGTTATGTTTTTCTAAATTCCTAAACTAAAATAATAATAATAATAATAAAGACCATAATATTGATAATATATATAATATATTTAATAATAATATCAATATTATATTATTAAAACATTTAATTTCACCATTAATTTAAATAATTATAATTTCTTAAAAAGAAACATAGATTTTAGTGTTCTAGACCTTGCAAAAAAGATCCAAATCTTTTTTTTTAAATGTGCCACCTAATAATTTCAATAAAATTCAAACACCCTTGGAAAACCACTAGGTCTAAAAAAAAGATTCTTATATCATCCTAACATAAAACTTGTCATCCCTGAGATGCCTATTGGGACTATGAAAATATTGCTTAACCAACTGATTTTGTGAAATCTCGTGGGTTCGATCATGTTATGTTTCCAAACACCCAACTCACATTTGACCATCTAATAAGTGAAGGGTACTTAAGACTCTAAAACAAGTTCCAAAGAACAAATTTCAACCCAAATCAATGATGTGACATTTATCTGAGCCCATACAATTAGAGAAAAAATCTCATCATTTCTTTCTAAACAATTTTCCCACTACTGCTTTCCTCCAACGGTCTTAGCATTTAAGGGTAAATTTCATAGCACTGATCTTCCCCCATTATAATTGATAGAGGGGGATTTTTTATGTGTTCTTGGGTATCCACTCAAATTTTTCCTTTATTTGGGATGATTTGATTACATATGAGTTCATAATAGAGACCACATAGAAGGAATCCGTCGAATCTAAATAGACCAACTAAAACTGGTCGTGTATGCTTTCCTCGAATTAAATCACAGACCCATAAACTATAGTATCCCTTAAGATAGAAATGTTCTTTATAAAACATTTCCATCACCAACCACATACGATAAAAAAAGTGATATATCTCAAACCATGTTAGTCTAACCATTCTAAAAGATTCCTTACTTAGATGGCAATCACATCGTAAAAAGAACAAAAAAATCCATCCCCCTAAAGTATTCATTAGTTAACACAAGACCATACACTCAATTCATTAAAAACATCTAGTGACATACCCAGACCAATCCATGACTGTGATATTTTAAAAATATTATCGTGCGTCATAAAAAATAAAGGTGTAACCCAAAGAACCACACATCAATCCCAACACCTTTTAAAACATTATCGTGGGGATGGACTGATCCTCTCTTAGTGTATCCAGGAAAACCTCAGGAAAAATTACATGATTTTCAAATTCAGAATATCACCCTAATATTAAACCAAATATCACCAAGCTGATCAGTCCATAAATTTTTGGTTGACTCTTTAAAAAATCTCAGCTTCACCAGCCGACACGTCATCATCTAAAACATGATGCCTATCGCACCCTATATAATCGTGTTCTTTAAAACTATACCACTGAACCTGTTCCCAGACAATTATAGTTTTTAATGGGTTGTATATACTACCATAAACATCAATATCCTTCTTCCATGTATTCACTGACTTGTATACCATAACCGATGTGACGATCCCCACCGTAGGAGAGTCCATGTTGTCGAAAGGAATGACCTACTTCTCTCAAGAAAACTATTTTAGAAACACCTTATACCCCCACATGATATTCTATAAACCATAAAAACCTAATTCCAAATATCTGTCATTAATGTGGAAATATAAACTGACTAGATTTTTAATACATTCATCCATCAAAATGTCAGCTGAAGTTGTGTGATTAACATACCTTAACGTATATTCCGGAGTTGACCCAAGAGTTTCCTCAACATCAAAATTCTCAACAATGCCACCAAACTAGACCGGTTCATTACATTAAGAAATACTGGATAGTTACCACATATGTTAACATATAAAACCCAGAGATCAAAAAATAACACTATACATCATCTCATACAACTATTAACTTGGATGACGACACACCATGTCGGCCATCACTAAAAAAATATAGGTTCACAGGACCTCCTATGCAGATGACCATGCCCAAGGCTTTTCTGACTTATCATACCAAAAATTCCTTGATTATTGTTCCCATATCAAGAGTCTAGGTACAATGAACACCCATCTGAACAAGGGTGTCTTTTTTATAACTAATATCATACATGGTATAATGGCACTAAATGTCACCAACGCTAGAAGGCCCGCAGCAAAAAGTAAGGGATCAAGATCTAAGGGTGATACCAACCAAGGTATAGCCCCTTATGAAGCATATGCATCAACCCTGTCTTCTGGGTCACACAAAATGGATTTCACTAGGCTCAGGAGCCCCTTCAATTTATGCCAAATCTAAAAATAAACAACCACCAAATGAATTCTCACATCTCTGTTTGATTGAATGTCCCCAAAATATTTAAACAACCCTTATACAATGGTGTGTGGAAAGGATGCCACTAAAGGTCCAATATAAATTCATTACATTAATTCATTTCAACCTTTAAAAATTCTAATGAATTTTAGGCAAACCACAAGCACAATTCTATGAAACAAGGAACATTGAGAACACTTTAGAAAAAAACTCCAAGAAAAATAGGACATTTATAACATAAATTCCCATTAACTGATTAGGCCACCACTAAGGGTCCCATTAAACCAACATGAATTCTTCAAAAATATATCCATTGTTAATTGTTTAACAACAAAATTATAAAAACAATAATGGTTTATCTTATAAAATAATTCCCCAACTAACCTACATAAGTCCAGTTAATCATTTAAATTGATTACAATCCATTCAATTTCAAAACATAGAATCTTTCATAGTTATACCAATTCTAAAAATACCATTTCTATAAAATGTCTTGGTCACATGTGTGTCCATATACCAATCCATAATGCACTTATACACCTTACAGTTAGCATTTTTCTCTCGTTAATTGAAAACATTTCATTTTGACAATTAAATTTAGCATCCCATTTTGATCTCAACTAAGAATATAATCATTAATATAATGTTCTAGATATGGTGTGTTTATACGGGTTACCCTTTTCCAAATATTGATGTTCTCATACACAATACCATTGAAAATTGGATCGTGCTTAAACCACAACCAACTATTTCATCACATGCATCCATTATACATATAAATACAAACATGATTTAACAAGAAAAAAACCACTGCATATTTCCCCTAAGAATGTTACACCACAAAAAGGCATGATAAATAAACAGTCATTATAATATATTACCCCAAGAGGTATAAAACAAGAATGGCATGACTCAAGGCATAAAAACACACATAGTAGGAAACCTACTAATATAGCTACATGGTATGGAATATTCAAGGCATGTGATTTTATAAGTTCCTAATATAATGCATGCAATGTTACTTCCTTTACATTTTGGAAAAGGGAAAAATTAAATAAATTCAATAAATCCATAAGGCATGGAAATGAAAAACCATTCACCAAAGGTGAAATTACATCATATCTCTGATCGAACAGTATAAACCACAATCCCTTACCTTTTCTACATTGTTATTTCCTGTATGTGGAGTGATCAGTCCAATAAAAGTCTATTTACCAATAACCTAAAAATTAAAAATCACTTGACTACAAACCAAAAATAGTAACACAATGAAACAATTAACCACTAATACCACTTTTTAACATTATGACCCAACTTACAATCGAACTAGTAGTTAGATCGGTCACCACCTGACCTCAATAGCATTTCCCCGTATGCTAGAGGCTACAGACAGTAAGTGAGGATGTAAATGTAGATCAGTGGGGAGAAAATACCATCAATCTCAATGTTTAGGGAGGTAAATGTATAGTAATATTGACAAATCAGTAGAAATAGTATATAGTAATAACAAAAGTAGTATATGAAAATTGTAAAAAAAATTGAATATAGAAAAAGTCCCAAAACAATTTTATAACGAATAAATGAAATATGATGATACAAATAATAAGTTTGAAAACAAAATATATGATTTACAATACAATAAAATGATAATAAAAGACAGAAAAGCCTCATTGGCAATCTTCATGAGCATCCCAAGCTCTAGCTCAGTCTATTGCTCTTAATTCCTCAGTACAAGATAATATAGAAAACATCATAGATCCTATAAATATAAGGTCTAATTAGTTACCAAGGATACCCAAGATGGGTTTGAGATAAAATCTCAGTAGGTTTTCACACACCAGTGTTTATCCCAAACTTGGTACTAAACAATAATTATATTGTGTTTATGTATAGCGAAATTAGAACGTAATTGAATAAATACAAAACCATTCTATGTTCCAAAGGGACACCTAGCGGTAATATCTAATTTGGTTTGTACATTAATTATAACTTCTTCTCGACCTAGAGACTAAAGTGTTTCGTAGGTCGTACCATATATTAATACATACTTCTACTTGTGCCGGAGCTATAAGTATTCAAAAGTGATATGATATCTCAACAACTAATTTGACTCATGCTGAAGTTTGAATTATTAGAATGTGTGTCCATATCTTAGAGTACTTAGTGTTAGAAGGCCCGTACAGTCCTGCAAAAATCAATCATACATGCATATCATGGGTGTAGAACATTGTTTATAACACTCTAAAAACCATTTGTGCACACAAAGTGACTTGTGTAAACATAAATCATCTGTTAAACACCATTTATAACACCCAAAATTTATCTGTTCACATGAAGTTGAATTTGTGTCCATGTATTCACTTGTGTAGAACGCCATGTCGAGCACCCAAAAATCATTTGTGCACACACAATCACATCTCTGAACATGTAATCACTAACATATAACATCATGTCTAAAAACTAAAACCCTTATAGATTCTTTACTACCATATAACATCATGTATATCCCTTATTCAACCATGTATTTATGTCATCACTGACCTAGAACTCCTTGTCTAGAAAGAAATCCATTTCACCCACGAATTAATTCACAAGTTATTCATTCCAAGCCCAATAATTATTCAACAATTAATAAATTAATCACATCACTTTTTTTCTTTAACCAATTCATCAATTGATTAACCATTCAAATAATTAACATATAAAATTTAATCTTCAAATTTATTATTACTAACATTGATTTCATCTTTTAATAATTATCATGTCAAATAATTGTCCTAAATTCCCAATTCTCATTATTCAATCAAAATCACATTTCCCAAATTCAATACTAGATAATCAATTTATCCACTAATGCCCAAATTTTTTATTCCAAAAATCACATAATTAATTCTAAAATTAATTATATTGTTTATCATCTAAAAAGTACCACAATTCTATAACGACCCATCATTAATTAATTAATTTAATTAATAGATTTTATTTGGAAATCAAATTTCTAAAAAAAATGTAGCAATTCTATATTGCATATACATAATCTAATTCAATCATAATATAATTTAGTTTTAGACCAACTGTAATTGAATCTAATCACATGGGTGTACCCACCAATTTATTAATGTCAACATTTATTTGTTTCACATGTGTACACCCACCCATTAATCCCATATATGGTCAATACAACCATTTAACCCCAAGAGAATAAACATGCAAGGGAAAAAAACATATCTTAACATAGCAACATATGTCGCTTTAATTTAAAATAACTTATTCTAACTAGAAAGACATAGTAAAACCATAAGACATAAATACAAAAAAAACATAATATTCTACTCAATACATTTTTATATTGATGTTTTTTCACCTCCAATGGAGGGGTTCTATTACAAAAACCTGATTTTTACTCTTAGAATCATTTAGCACAAATAATTAGATTATTCATGAATTGCAGTCCAATTAATCAAAGGATGTAAATACGCAAGTAATACATTTTTATATTAAAATAATGGTTAAGGATCCTACCTCAATGAATTTCCACGTCAAATCATTCTAAATAAATCATAAGTCTTCTCGCAAGCACACACTACCATATATATATATATATATCTTTAAACAGTTTCATGTGTTCCCAGCAACATGAGGGGACACAAAAAAAGATATATATATATATATATATATATATATTCATATTTAGGAATATGTGTTCACACCAAGAAAAAAATTACAATATTCTAAAAATAATCCATGCACCCATAAATACAATAACACCCCCACGATATGGGTGTCAAATAATCCACAGGTTTAGAAACTTACTAAAAATCGATGGTGGTACAGTGAATAAACCTTAACCTAATCAAATTTGGCTTCTGTTTCTAGAACATGTAAAAAAATCACCTGAGAGAAGTATGAAACACCCTTAATTCGGATGAAACCCAAAATGGGTCGTGCTCTATGCTAGGGTTTTCATCTAAATGAAATTTGGGCGATAAAGGGAGAGAAAAATGCAAACGTTATGAAGGAGAGGTGAGAAAATGACCTTTCTCTGAGGAATATAAGGATATCCATGAAGAAACTATGAAGTAGATCAACTAGAGAGGGTGCAGAGAAATGTGGGTTGCACAGTATAAGGTTTCATCCAGGCAGATGGGTCGCACATGCTAGAGATCACTGCCTGGCGGGGTGCACTTCTAGAGAGAGGGAGAGAGAGCCTGGTCATGCTCGCCTAGGGTTACCGGGAGGAGGTTCGTGCAATAATGGAAGGAGGAGGGGGGTTTTCCCTCGCACGACGTAGATACGGGGGAAGACAAGGCCCCCCTTATACTTTTCTAAAAACCTAAAATAAAAAAATGATAATGATAATAATTATAATAATAATAATAATAAATACCATAATAATAGTAATAAAAATAATAAAAATAATATCACTGTTATAATTACTAAAATACTTCATTTACACTATAATTTAATTGATATTAATTTCTTAAAATGAAACACACATATCAGTGTTTTAACTCTTGAAAAAAATACCTGAAACTTGGTTTTAAAAACGATCAGCCTAATAATTCCCAAAAAATCAAAAAACCCTGAGAAAACCAAACTGTCCAAAACATTGAATTCTGTACATTTATAAGATGAATTGGTTATATTTTCAGCCTCATATCTTTTTTGATATATCCTATTTATTTTTAAATCACATTATGATGGATATAAATACAGATAAAAAATGATTTCAGACCAATGCTAGAATTCATATGGAGGTTGATATGTGTACCACCCTAGGGGAATAAGTAATCTTAAAAATAGAAACTTTATAATTATTATTTAGATTCTATATGATAAGAATCCAATATTATTTTAAAATTGAAACTTTTTTTGGAACTTATCTTTTGAATTCAATAGGGATAATGCATAAATATTTTTCAATGCAAGATGTAACAACTCAAGAATTATTGATTTGTTTCAAATGTATTTAATATTTTTTATATATTACATTACCAATCATAGTGAGTTTTTTTAATGTTACATAAATACTAATTTTTTCTAGGGATACATACAATTATGAGTTTCGCTTGCATCACATGAAACACTGAGTTTAAACCAAATATAACATAATATTTAAATATTATTTTTCAATAGGATAATTATAAAATAGACATTGGAAATGATGATATGAATATAATAAAACATATTATTAAAATATGATTTTCAAATATTTATATAGTTTATTCTTTTGCGACTAAATAATTTGAAATGTAAATAATACTCTTTTTGAAAATAAAAGAAAATAATTTTCCAAAAAATTACAGTCATTGCCAAAATTTTGATTCATAAAAATAAATTAACCAAATCACCTTTGGTTTATTATTTTAATTAAATTTATATATTATATATTCAGTAAATTTTGAAAAAATCATGATATATTTTTTCTAAAAAAGACATAAAAAATCCAATTTTATTCTTATAACTATATTATTCTAAAAATCAGTTTTGTTGGCTTTTATAGAACACTTGTTTTTAAAATAATTTTTTACACTCTAATAAAATTATTTTTATAAAATAGAATTCATTTTCCACTCAAAATTTTAAAATTATATTCTGGTGATTTTTTTAGGGTTTTTTAAATTATTAATTTAATTGATTAATACTTAAAAATACATAATTTTAATTCAAAATTGATTTTTTTTAATGTATTTGAAAATATAAATTATATTTCAAATTTGATTTAAATTAATATTTTTTCAATAATACATCATTAATTCCAATTTAGGTCATTGGAATCATTATCATATTGAATTGATATATAAAAAATTTGTAAACTTTTAAACATTTTAACACTAAAAACATGTTATCTCATCATGTCCGTGGGATTAATTTTAAACTAATTTTTTCCAATTTTATGAATTTAATATATAAACATAAATTCCATATTTTTAATCTGAATAATTTATAATTTTTTAAAATTTCAATATAAATTTTTACCAATATGAATATTAAATGTGGAACACCTCTTTTTTAGTGATGCATCTTTCTTTTCCACATGGAAAGGGATCGTGGACAACTTTTATTTTTATGGTATAAGATTTTAGAGAATGCAGACCATAATTCAGTATTATACTATCATACATTCTTCTTCTCAGGGGTGGGTCATTTTATAATTTTTTGTTCATGAATGCCTCCATTCCATTTGTTTGAGTTATAATGACATGATTTATAATGGGACGACCTTCTTCTTGAAGGAGGTAGTGCAAAATATTCTTGATGTCATCAAAGAAGATGGTGTAGTTAGGATGTATTTTTATGACAACTGTTTTCAATAAATTCATAAAATTCGGTGTCCATGGGATCTTTAGGCCATTAATTGGTATAACTATTGTTTTTCTGTGGCCTCCACAAACATATAAGTTAAAAATTAGCACGGAAGTGGCTTCAAAAAGTAACCAAGGACACTTGGGATGTGGTTCAATCATTCTTGATCATGTAGAAAACATCATGGGTTTATTTTATCTTTTTTGATATGACATACACTTTTTAAGCAGAGATTCTTGGAATTATGTTTTCTTTCCCATTTGAAAAATTGAATGTATGAATAATATTTGGTTGAAAAGTAACCCTTCAACTATTATGAAGGATACCAATAATGATGATTTACATATTTCATAGATATTTACATCTAAAATAAGGGAATTTATATACACAAATGAAACTAAATAGAATATTTATACATGTATTCTGGGAGGCCATTATGGTTCTGGATGGGATGGCAAAGGAGGGTTTTTATATGACTACCAATTGGTCAGAATTTATCCCATAATATTTGAATTTTCCTTATGAAAAAAGATAGTAATAGACTACCATGTTTTTTAATTTGGTAGATTTTTTGATAAATAAATACCTTTACCTATTCATTGAGGAATTATTTAAAAAAATGGGTTACATGGGGGGTTAAACTAGAATTATATTTATTAAAATGTACTGAAATATTGTATGAATATTAAATTTTGAGTTCATTTAGACCTTATCCTTCAATTTCTCTTAACATTTGAAATATATTTCCACATTACTTTAGATATGACCCATACAATAAGTTATGTAATGAATAAGAAAAAAATGATACATTTCTCATTTTTCACTTATATGATGCTTTGGGATAAAAGAAAAATTGTATTTTTTATTAAAATTATTTTAAAATATAAATTATTTTTATGCATAATATTTTAATTTTAATTTTTAGAGATGATATAATTACATTAACTCTTTAGGAAAATCCAACACATTAATTGATTAGTTTTTAATTAAATAAAATAAAAGATACGGGAAATGTTAAATGTGATGTACATTGAATATATTGTTGGGATGAAATTTATTATATGAATATAACATGTTACAATTGTGAAATAATAATATATTATAATTAGATCATAATCTTGATATTTTTAAAATTCATTTTAAATGAATAATGTGAAAATTTACATTATTGTTTTTTAGTGATAAATTATATTTTACTCAATGTTTTAAAATTATTAAAACTCTTAAATTATGAAACATTGTTTTCAATGATATCAAATATAAAATAAAGTCCATTTCCAGACCAAATTGTCTTCTCGAATGATTATATTGATCATGGAATTGTAAAAAAATCCCAATTATGGCCTAATCAGTGTTTTTACGTTCTTGTGTTACAATTAATTATCATCATACATAGTTTTTTGGTTTTATAAATTTTATATCATATTTATAATTTATGTGTCCAAATTTTATAGTATTTTTTACTTTAATTTCTTCATAGAGGATATATTACATATGTAAGATAATTTGTTACCGTATTGAAAACCCCGAAATATAAAATTAGGGAAACATAGATGTTATGGAAAAATATTTAGAACATGTTTTTCAATGTGTATAGTAGGTATATAATGATTTTATATTCTCTAAAACCATACACTATCATATTTTGAGCCACATGTGGTAATATTGGCCCCTAATAGTGAAACATTTTATGAATTTACAAGGACACTCAAAAAATATAAAAGGCAACTCCATTTCCCCACTAATTCACATCTCTCAATCCATTAGGATAGAAAAATATTTTACAAAATTTGATCCCAAATTCTCTCCCCTGTGACTATAGTATATTTTCTGGAAAAAATAATACCAACCTCAATATTTGATGAAAAATATAGGGGATACCTGAAGAAGAGATAACATTCATCAATAAGTGTTTTCATTGTATTTCTTCCTCCACCCTATTCTCAAATTATTATACCATTATGATATAACAAAATAATTATATTACATATTTTGAGTTGTTTTTATGATAAGGTTATAACCTACAACCCTACATATTTCCATCAAATTTCATACATTATCATCGTTCCTGTGTATAGAGGAATAACATTTCAGAAATAGATGTCATTATTTTTTCCATTACCACCACTATATTTTGTGAATAATGATGGTTTCATTATTAATAAATGATATATATGATATTTGTTATGATACTATTATTTTTTAATTCATATATGGCACATATCGTCATACATTCCATTTTGTGGGAATACGATAATGTCGCTCGTGTGTACGATGAACTATTTCCTCACGAAGAGATATTTTTCATTCCCTATTTTCATGGTATGCATTATGGATGAGATTAAAAAAAAATTATGATATATATTAAATAACCATGTTTATTTAATGATAATATGTCATTTAATTTTTATTATTTCACACCATTAAGAATATGTAAAAAAACATCTTTCTTGAGTATGTATGACCTACTGTCTCTAGAAATGGTGTATTTCATTACCTATCAATAAATTTTAGGGGATTCCCTAAATAATTATATATTTAATATATATGATATTAAAATAATGGTAAAAATTCCATTTATTATGAAATTTTAATCAACTTAAGAGGAAAAAAATTATAATATGATAAAACAAATAAGAAAAGCATAGTGGTTACATAACATTATCATTTAATTGTTAAAAAAGGGTAATTAATGTTCAGAATAAAACTATACTTGGTATGATATCTATCAATATGGTAATTTAATAGATTTATAAATAAATTATATTTATTATATAGGAGGCTGAATTTCTTTGATAGAAATCGACACATATGGTAAGGGATTTCTCTCTCATTTTTTTCTTCCATGAGACACATGTCATGTTCTCCACCTATTTATTTTCTGTGTTGTATATACATAACATTATTTTTTATTATTATAACTATATTTAAATTTGTTTTGGATTACATATCCATTTTAGTATATCTCTTTCTCTGGGATTATGGTTCAAATGTTAACAAATCAGTATGTAATTTTTTTCTCAATTTTTCTTCTTTGAAACATACATCATGTTATGCTCCTATATTTCATTACATGTTATATATTCATACCTATTAACATGTAATATAATGAATTTATATATCAACATTATTTTTTGTGCTCAATTTTATTTTATTCCTTCATGGGTCTTATTATTCAATGTTACTAATGATCTATAGATTTTATGTTATAATCTCATCATTCATCAGGATTGTTTATGATTAAGTCTCTACGGTTGAAATATCATGATCAATCACTCAATAATTTTAATGATTTTTCTTATAAATTTTTTATACATTATATATTAATATAATGGAAACATTTTCCAACTTTTTTGTTCTTAATATAATTAACAATATATTGTTATGAAAATCTGACATCATTGCTCTCTTTGGTTTGAAACCTGTTTTATGTAAAAAAAAGTATTTTATAAAAATGTTTCAAAAAATTATGTGATGATTTTTTAATCTCTTTGTTAAGGAAAATTAAGTGAAAAAATAAATTTTAAAAAACTTTCAATGAATTTAAAATATTCCTGTATGATTTTTGAATGGGTTTTTTTCAAATAAAAGATTTCCAATAATAATTTCAGATGAAAATGTGTTCTAAATGAATTATAATGATTAATTTATCTATTTTAATAGATTATTTTCATTTAAAAGGATTTAAAAAAAATATTTTTATTAAAAAGAGTTTTAATTGATTTTTAATGATTACATTATATATATTCAATGGTTATTTTAAATTAGAATTATTTTGAAAATGTTTTTTATTTAAAAAGTTTTTAAAATGATTTAAAAATATTCTTTTATATGATATAAAAGGTTATTTCCTTAGATAATTATTTTAAAAAAATTTATTTTAAAAAAGTTCATTATATTACATTCAAGTAATCTTTATATGTTTTTATATTTATTTTATAATTAATGCTTTTCAAAAAAACTACATAAAAAATAAATCCTCAAAGGGTATTTTCCTTCAGAAATTTTGTAAATGGTATTTAAAAAATTTTTTATCTAATATTTAATATATTGATGTTAAGTATGACTTATTAGGGATATTTTCCAAGTTTACCTTTCTTATTATTTCTATGAATGGGTTATTTTTTGGATAAAATATTTTTTTATAAATCCTTTTTCTCTTCCATAGGACATACTAGGATAATATTCTTATAAAACATACTTTTTCATGGGTTATTATATAATGAAATAATTTTAAACCATGGTATTTTCCATGGTTTATGACATGATGAAATTATTATGATACCAATTTACGTTCATGGGTTATGATATGATGAAATTTTATGGTCTTCTGGACCAAATATATATGTTTTCATTTTGTGATGGGTGCGAACAATATCACACTAAAAAGGATTTGGAAATTATTTATATCTCATGAGATATAAAATTATGGAATGAGGCATGAAATCATCTTAACAAGATAATATTTCCGTAATGATGGTCTTTAATGTGAACATTAGATACTCTGTTTTTTAGGGAGTGAACACGTTCTAATATGATAGCCTTGGTAGCGATCCTTGAATAATATGTAGTTTTTTTTGTACTTATGTGTATGGAAAAAATCCATTTCATATGCCAATGTTATTCTCTCATTGATAATATTATTATATTATATTATGAGTAATTACTTTTGAACTACCAATATTTATTCTATGAATCGTGGTTAAGATATTTTCTATGTAGGGTATGGTTTTTAAATGTCATTTTCATGTTCCCATACCATTTTTTTCATATTATGCCTTCTCGTCTCATTTATTTTCCATTACTAAGAATCTGAGCTCACCCACTCTAATGTTTCCTTCCCACAAATTATGAATAAAGGTATTAATTTGGAGTACTAAATTGGTTGATCATTTCATGATACATTGATCATCTTTCTAAAAGTTATAATATTTTGTTTTCATGATTCCTACGACACTAAACTATTACCGACCTTGAGAGTTTCTTTTGTCTATTGTAAAGAATATTTATTTAAAAAGATTTAATATCCGGGTATGATACTCATGGATATTACTATAGTAGTTATCAAAGTAAATTTTTTGTTAAACTATAGAAAACACAATGGTAAAATTATAATTACATCCTTAAGGACTGGTTTAAGGATAATTCTAATGATGGTTCAAAGTATTAGAAAAGGTTAATGAATTCTGATAAAGGATGGAGAGAGTGGTTTCTAAGATATATTTCAATTCTTGTATACTACAAGTGGATATGGATTTTGAACATATGTACCTTGGGGTGACATCCTCAAAAAACCATATTGAGTTAGCCTCGATCGTGAATTGTTGCACGATAATGGGCCTTACAACACACCATGTTGAATAATCTCAAGGAATATGCTTTACAAATTCAAAAACATTACATGAAACATCATTAAAGTATTATTTATATGATGACTATGAATGAACTAGGATAAGCCAAAGTTTTTATATATTTTAAAGAAGGTTTCTTGGATTAGACCCCCCAAAAAATTTAGGACTATGTGATTTTCAATTGGGATTAGAATTGCTCATTGTATGCATTATGGTCATAGTCAATGGTGAGAAGTAAATGGATGCATATTAACATTGATTTTGTTGGAAGACTTACTAATGTGTATAAAAAATGGGATGATGACGTGGGAAATTTATTTTGTCATTATGACTCATTAGTTTTCACATAACATGATTAAAAATGTATATGTTAACCAACTGTCAGACTCACAAAAGAAGAGAAGAAAGGAGGTAGCTGAGATTTTGTGCAGTAAAGACCATGGATGGAATTATATTTGATTTCCCATGTGTTTATAATGTTAGAAAAACACCCAATTGAATGTCATGGAGGAATGGGGAGATTATTTGACCGCGAAAAAAAGGACAGAAAGCAAGTAAATGTAATTAAAAAAATGAAAACCACAATTAACATAATAAATGTAAATATTATTCACTAAGATATCATCTAATGATGAAGACTATAAATGTAGAATGTATGGGAACTATGAAAATCAATTTCCTAAAGGGAAATATCATGATGAAAATAAGAAAGTTAGTGTAAGTAATTGTTATATTTTTTATGATGAAGTGACTACATATGACTGGTGGGTCCTGAAAATTATTCAAAAATAAAAGACACTTTCATAAATTTGAAAAAGGAAGAAAAAAAATTAATGAATAGTTTACGGAAAAATTTCTAAAGAAGTTAAAATTTTGAAAAGGATGGGACACCATGAAATAATTCTCCCTTTACGGACCACCACACTGAATCATGGTACGCCCCTATGTAAAATCCCCACAAATAGAAACGCTTCTTAGAGTTGGCGGATATTGTATAACATACAATGGATAGATGTTAATTTGAGTAATGGGGTGGTGATATCCTCTCTAGTAGATAATTTTTCCTAAACTAAATTATTCATTAAAAAAGAACTATAAATTGATCCTTCAAAAGAAAAGAAGTCATTTGTAGTTCTAGGTGGGGATTTCAAGGACTAAAAAGAATCCCTTATCACTAAGTCCATCATTGGCTCCTACAAAGAGAGACCATGACCCATCGTAGATGACCAGCTACATCGGTATGTAGTTCTTCTGATTCATTATGAATAGATACCATGGGGAACTAAAAAAGGGATCAACATATGGGGGGATCTACCTATGGGATCTACCAAGAGATCAATAAAACTAAAAAAGAGGGTCTCTTTCATCGATTTATTATGGGTAAAACCCACCACACAGTGTAACAAAGGATTAAATAAACCATCCATAGTTTGTGAACTAAATATATTTTGTGGGAATTTATTTCGTTAGGTGCAGAACCAATAGACCCTTTTCAATAAGGCGTTTATTTTAATTCCTCGTACCCAAAAGCCCGAAGCTAGTATATTATTTTATTACATTTCCATGATTACAAGGAATCAAAACCTGAAGGACTGATCTGTTTAGAAGGCATAGAAATTCATATTACATAAATGATACACATAATACATTGGAAAATTTGAAATACCAGCATGATACATAAAAAATATACCATGTCCTAGAAATATTGTTCATGTATTTCTTCTTCATAACATAGGGAAAGGAAACATAATAAGGGTGGGCTCAAATTCTCTGAAAAGATAAGTAAATCAGAATAAAAATGAATCAATAATAATAAATTAACATGGATAGGTAAATAACTACTAATCCCTACTATTAAAATAAATAGATTAGGGATAATTTATATGAAAATGTAAGAAAATGAATCACATGTCACATATTCAATAAATTGATTATAGAATTCATCTATCGATATGTCGATGGAAAATATAATAGATAAATAATAATTGAAATATAAATGAAGGAAATTTTTAATTATTGGACGTCATGTCTATGGAACATGAAAACCAATATCATCAAGACCTTTGAAACAATGATTACAAGTACTAATAAAAAAAAATTTAATTTGGACAACAACTGTCTCTCATGAGAACATAGAGATTCCTTGAAGGGATATATAAAGTCCAGACCCCAACCATCATTACTAGTCCTTATAATTTCTCATATCATTTAATCAAAATAATTAATATGCCTTATAAAATACCTATTTTGAAAAATGAATACAGATTTATCCACAATTCTCCTGTTAATCAAATAATTATCAAAGTGAACACTATATGTAAACCTGATTTACGATTTAGTAAATAAAAATATCAATTGTAGGAGAATATGGATATTAAAATAAATTTCTAATGAAAAATGATTAAAATAAAGTTATTTTCTCAATAAAATGACAACAGTCACAAAAGGAAAAATATTTCAATGGTAATCAATAGGAATATTATTCAAGGGAATAATTTTTAAACTTTCCAATGTATCTCATACAATTTTGAAACATTTATATAATAATCCACATGAAAGAATAATATTAAATGATTCTTTTAATGTCATGGGAGTTATTATATTCATGATATTTTGTGCTAAAGGTAGTATATAAAACAAATAAATGGTAATTGGTTCATAATAACATATAAATATCAATGTAATGTCAATTAATATGAAATTCCTTTGTCAAAACATTCATTTTGTTGCATGGTATTTATCATTTTATATAGTGGTTTAATATATTTTACTAAATTATACCATAATGATACACATGTTTATAATATTATATATCATCAAATTATAATATATTATTTCCCATTTGTTAACAATATTTCATTATTTGTACTATTTCATGAGTTAATTGCATAGTTTTCTCGTGTATGTTTTGACTTTTTTTCTCTTATTTCGAATATAATTATTTAATAATATCCAAAATTTAAATTATGAATTAATTATCTTAAATATTTATTACATATGTATTTATAATAAATTATTTTGTTTTTATATAATAAATGAAGTGAGCAGTTTAGGGAGACTATAAGTATTGTGTACGCAGGATCACTGCATTCATTTCATTATCAAACAAAATGAGTGAAAAGTAATTTATATTATAATTCTAGTATCATATATATGTAATATATGTTACAAAGGTTTACTAAAAATATCATTTATACATTCCATGTATAGTGTGAACGAAATGCATTCCTTTTGTGGGACGGTAGTCCACACTTCCATAAACGATACAATAGTGTTTATATAAAATGGAAATTATATAAATCCAAGTCGTAAAATAATTTCAGAAGATTAAATATAAAATAAATATCATATATATATATATATATTATAAAAATAGGTTTTCAATCATAATGGACACAATGAAATGTGGTAAAGGAAAATGAACAATCATCATTTTGTGAGGTGGTAGTTTTTCAAACATGTAAAAATTATGTTCGTCACCCATTAGATAGAATTATGTGTGATTTTATGTATAATAAATAGAATAAAAACATCCTATTTATTATACTTTTCATTGTATATTATAATGGAATAATAATATTATCATTGGTGGATAATTTAAATATAATAGAGGAAGTTGACGAAGAATGTTACCTCTCATTTGGGTAACTCCTTTTGATTTGAAACAAATAGATTTATTGGATTGATTTTTGAACAATGGGTGGCATATAGGATGAGGTTAAGGATTTTTTAAAGCCAATTTTTGCGATCATGTTGATCCAATGTGGCTTGTGTGGTTAGAGGAAGTTAGAGGAGATGAATACTTTTTTAGTGGAGGAGGAGTGGCACACTTGTAAATTTAGGGAAAGGGAATTACACCCATGTTTTTTCATTGAAAGTTGATCCAATAATGTACTGAAGTAGATAAAATGGATTATATGATGTATATATTTATATAATATGTATTTTTTACAAGCATCTATCTAATTTAGGCATTTAAGATTAAAGTTAATCCCTTATTATGATTAATTTTAACTTAATCATTGTAATTATTTTTAATTACATTCACTAATATTTTATTTAAAATACTATTCTATACTTACTAGAAAATATAAATTATGATGATTCTAAATAAGGAATCCATTTTTCCAAAATCTTGTCACATTATTATCAGAAATTAATAAAAAATTTAATCCCACAGACGAGAAGAAAATGCAAGTTTTTAAAGTAAAAACATTCAAATGATTGCAATGTCATTATAGTCAATTAAAAATTAAAATTGACTAAAACGAAATAAATTGGATTAATTTCTAAAATTATGATCTAATTTAACATTAAAAATTATATAAAACTTAATTTTACATAATAAATAAATTATATGAAAATCGGGTTTGAACTAAATATCATTATATTTCACTACTCATTAAAAAATGAATCTTCATAGAGAAATACAAAAAATTCAACCAAAGCTATGTTTTATGTTTCAAATCCAATTATAATGTTTACAATAAAGATTATATATATATAATGTAAAAAAAATTATTTAAAATGGGTTCTCTACTAAAAGGTTTCATAACTACTTTTATAAAAATATAGGATTTTATTTTTAATATTGTGTTTATTCTAATATTATTAGTAGAAAATATAAAAGAAGAGTGTAAAAATATTTATTAGATATAAAATATATATATTTAATACACGAACATTATAAATTTTTTTGAATATAACTGAATATGAAAAATGTGATTATATATTGTCTTGTTTAATTTAGGTGTTTATTGTATTCGAAATATGTCAACAAAATCAAAATGAAAATATGTTAATGTCATGGGGTTCTACATTATTCCCTCCTACATAAATTTCATCCCTAGAATTTATAGGCTATTTTTATCAAAAAGATGATGGTATTTCTCTTTCATAGAATCATATTTTTCCCATGTTGTTTCCTCCATTTTGTGTTTTCTCCAAGGTACCATTACTAGGTGAGTTTTTTGATTTCTCAATACTAGTTATACGATACCATGAACAAGGATGGGTTCTTCAGTGTATAAAAGTTTAGGTTCCAAATCAATTTCTTCAGAGGCAAGCACGTCTGTTGGGTTAGTCATGTACTTCTTTAGAAGAGATATAAGGAACACATTGAGTACCCTTGTGAGATTTGGCATCATTGAAAGACGATAATAATCAACTCCAACTCTATCTCGAATTTCAAAGGTTCCTATTTAATTAGGATTATGTTTCCCTTTCTTACAAAACCTCATAGCACCCTTACATTTAGATACTATTAGGAATATCTGATCTCCCACTTTGAATTTCACATCATTCCACTAATTATCAACAATGATTATTTGTCTACTTTTAGACTCTTTAATAAATGATTCAATATCATTTAGCTTAATCATAATTTCGTCAACATATTTTGGGCCTATCAGTTACCTTTCACCCTCATCATCTCATCAAGTTAGAGTATGACATCTCATTGAATATAATTCTTTATACATCATCCATTGAATTCTTTAATAAAAACTACTATTATTGGGAATCTCTAACAAAGGTATATATTTATCCCAGATACCTTGAATTTTGACTGAGAATGACCTGAACATGTATTCAATTATTTGAATATCCCATTCATATTATCCCTCAGTTTGATGGTGGTAGGCAGTACTCTTATAATGCTTGGTGTCGATATCCTTTTGATTACTTGTCTAGAATTTCATTTTAAAGAGATGATCTTGATCAGAATCATTTAATATATATTTTACATGAATTATGATAAATTAAATAATATATATCCTTTCAAGGATATTAAGAGGTAGATCATCTCTTAAGTCAAGGAAATGAGAAGATTTTGTTTCACAATAAACAAGAACCCATATTGTATCACTCCTTCTAGGAGTATTTGGTAGTCCCATGAAATGTATAATGTAATATCATACCCTTAAGCATTAGAATATGGAGAGGATTGAGGTCTCCGTTAGGATTCTATCTCACAAACTTCACTTTTTGAAAAAACCTACATCTAGACACATAATTACCAATTTCAGATTTCATGTTAACCCACCAAAAATGTTCCTTCTAATATATATTCATATATATGATCCTAGGGTGTATAGGGAATTTTGGGCTATGTGATTCATCCAACAACTCCTTTTATATATTAGTTGTAGATGGAAAACATGTCCTCTTTCCAAATTTTAGAACACCATCATCACAAAAAATGTTTTTTAATTTTACATCAATCACGCCTTTAATTTTTTTCTCAATGTACCCATCATCAGATTGGGAATTATTTATCCTCTACAATAAATATGGTTTTTCAATTATTTGATAAATTATCGAAGTCTCTCCTTCTATATATATTTTTATAACCTATTTACTTGAACTATGAAAATAGGAACCTTCTCACCCCTCATTTGGGTTATAACTCCATGATCTAACTTACTCAAAGAATATTAAACCTTATTTACTTTCAATGGGTTATATTTAAATGACCAATAATAATCTTTTAGTAGTTCGAGCCATCTTGATAGTCTCATGTTCAGATCTTTCTATGAGAAGATGTATTTCATGATGTTATAATCTATTTATAAATAACTTCTTTCTCCATAGTGATATTTTTTCTATATTTTCAATGAAAATATTTCATCTACTAAATCTATATCAGGGCTTTGATAGTTATGTTCATGAGGCTTCATCTCCCATGATTCATATGAAATGACCTCATCATTTTGTATTGGGACACAACCAGGTCCCTTCTTTAGTCAACATATTATCCAATCGGGAATTATTCTATAGGATTCATCAATAGTAACCTACAAAACCAGTGAAACTATGTACCTCAGTTTTGTTTTTTTGGTGTGGGTAATTATCTGAATGCTTTTGTATTTGCAGGATCAATAGATAATCCATCCTTTGAGACAATATGACCAAGAAAATAAAAATATTGATACCATTTATTTCATTTATTTAATTTACCATATAACTCTACCCTTATAATTGTCTTAATAATAGTGTTAATGTCATTTTTATGGTCCTCATATATTCTAGAATACAACAGAATATCATCAATGAGTACAACATAAAAAATCATTAAAACTTTCCTTAAACACTCTATTCATTATGTCCATAATAAAATCGGGTTCATTAGTCAATCGAAATGGAATTACTATATACTCCTAATGTCTATACCTCATCCAAATTTTTTTCTTCAGAATCTCTTCCTTATTTAATTACGATAACTGATACCATGAATAATGATCAATCATTGAAAAATATTGGGCTCTGTTTAGTTGATCAAATAAGTCATCAATGCGAGGTATATAGAACATTACCTTTATTGTAATTGCATAAATTTTCATATAATGAACACACAACCTCATGTATTGCCATTATTTTTAACAGAGTGGACTGGGGATCCCTATGGTGAGAAACTAGGGTGAAGGAATATCATTTTACACAAATCATCTAGTTGTTTGTTAAATACCATAATTACATAGTGTCTAATCTATAGGGATTCTTTGATGTTAGACTTTCATTGGTGATTAAATCAATGGAAACATCAACTTCATTATATGGGTTATTTCTAGGTAATTCCTCAATAAATACATCAATGCATTCCCCCATAATAGGTACATCTTCAATTTAAAGATTACCACCTTCATCAATATAAATTATTTTCCATTATTCCCATTTTATTTTATTTAGTAGAGGTACTATGGGTGGATCTAAATAATATGTAAGTGAGGAAGATTCTTCGCAATTGATGATGTATTTTACATTATCCTTAGAAATCATAATTTCCTTCTTCTTGCAATAAATATGGGCATTATATTTCATCATCCAGACTAAATCGAGGATAATATCAAGTAAACTATAGGTATGATAACATAGTCTGAACATAAATCATGTTTATGTGTCATAAATGGGATTTCCAGACACATCATTAATGTAATGATACTGTCATTAAGAGTTTTTACTCGCATCATTCGTATTAAATTAAAATGGAATTATCTAATTTTGATGGAAAATTGGATAGATATAAAAGACTGAGATAACCCGGAATAAAATAACGCATTGGAAACATTTGAATATAGGATTATTGTACCTTCAACCACGTCATTTAGAACTTCTACCAGTATTTATGTAATCACATAAGATTGGCCATATCCCCTCAACCTATTCTGAGGAATATTACCCTAGAATGTGGGGAAATAATTTTCATAATGTTTCAAATCTTTACAATTATAGAACTGGAAATCATTTATCTCCTTTTCCCCTGGGATTCATGATCTTGGGGACCACTGTCTCCACATTTATAGCAAAATCCTAGTCCCTCCAGACATTTTACTATGTGTTTTTTCGAATTTATATTTTAAGATGAAGAAATTTTATATTTTTTATTCATCTTAGATACGTTCCCTTTTTTTGATGCTCAAATGGCCTCTTATTTAAATTCTTTTCCTTGAATATATAGGGTTTTGATAATTATTTCTCTATCTTGATGGTACATATAACAATTTATTTATATAATGAAAAATTATGGAAAACTACAACACTTACGATATTTGGCTTAATACATTAAAATAAGAGGTAGATCTTTCAATCCATGTTGCATATATAATTCACAACATACATGGATAACCTTTTGATGATAGATTCGTAATCTGCAATAGATTCTTATACATGTTCTTTATAATAATTAAATTCTTAGTCATATAAATTTTTTTGATCAAGGGGTAATTATTTATCAATGAAATATGACATAAAGGTTCACCATTCCATGAGTTATATTTCTTCTTCCTCCCTAATATTTTGGCTCAAGGTCAACTAGTTATCAATATCCCCTTGAAGAAAATTGAATTCATATTTAATCTTTTACTATTCATTACAATCCAAGGATGTAAATATATTCTCTATATAATTAATCCATTAATCCACTATAAATGGATTATATGTCCCACTAAATGATGGGTTATTCTGTCACATAAAGCAATTCAGCATCAGATATTTTCTCCTTGGAATGGGTTTATCCATTCAGAGATGGTTACTTTTCATAAGAAGATTAACTTTCCATAATATTTATCTTATTTATTCTATTCCAATATTAGTTATTATGGTTTCCTCTATAGGGAAGTATCAAAATTGTCCACAAGTATTAACATTATTCATCCTTTCATGGTCCATCACTAAACAACAGAATATACTGGATTATCTTGTAAAATAGTAATGTATAAATCCAATTATGGTATAACACACAATATAAATTTATGCATCACAAATCCTAGAATCATAAACATGGGTTTCTTTGGGTAAATATATAAAATAAAATTCTCTATAATGATTGGGAATGAAAATTTAAAATATCCAGAGCATATCACTTGGGAGTTTCAAACTTGGTGGGAAGTAAGTCCCACTATCGTGTACCATGTAACACAAAGTCAGGCCTGGTGCACCTTGTTGGAGTTTTTATTTATAATTACATATGTTCTAGAACCATGTCCACTTAACGTACCCAGATAGGAATATATTTCACATAATACACTTATAATATCTACCTTATCATATTTCTAGGATGTTCATTTATACGTATCCTCAATTTTGATCATAAGGTTATGCTTCCCAATGTATTTTTTTCTAAATATAGTTTCAAAAGTTACTGATAAACATCCTTTAATACCAACTATAACGCCTTGACCCCAAAATCCCGTAGTAGGTGAATTATTTTATTATATTTTCATGATTACAAGGAATAGAATCCAGAAGGACCAATCAAATTTGTAACGACCCGAAATTTTGAATAAATCTTGTTTCCTAATTTCATGTTTTATTTTATTTTTTATACTCAAAAAAAATGTTTTATTTGATAACATGTGTATAATTAAAATGAGACAGTTGGGTTTAGACGGTTATATGACCATTGGTCAATATGACCGCTGGAAACAAAACATTCTGATTACTGCCTCTAAATACAAGTAATATTGGTTAATATTTATAGAAAGAAGATTAGATGGCCTCACCCAGTAGTCTTGGACCTATCGAAGCCCATCTAACCGAACTTGGGAAAGAGGTAGCACCACTGGGCTTTGCTCTGGTCCAAACCCAAGCCGAACTTCATCATGTGAAGCTAGAACTGAATCCCCTTTGCGAGAAGTTCAAACTAATAGAAATTACTACTCGTGTGATGTTAGCCGAGCCTCCCTCAGATTCTCTCACATTAGCACACCTTACACTTAGGTCCTATGCTGGTGTGATAAGGGTAAATGTAAGGAGACCGTAACTGCCTTGTGTAATCCTTTGTTTTAAATTAAAATTGGGATTTCTTCTTATGATGAAATTTATGAATTTTCAAATGACAGAATAAATATAGTATGGATATTTTAGATTAATTTTAGAAAAAGGATATTTTAAAAATGGTTGTGTTAACCTTAAATAATTAAAAATGTGTAATGATTTTCGAAAAATGGTCTTCTACAATTATGTTCAGTACCAAATTTAGAGTCTAATAAGATCAGCTTAATTTTTGATTAATAGTAAATTATGAATAGTGATTTTATGATTAGGATTAGTAATGTGTTCAAATGGATTAGTAATCTCACTTAAAGAAAGTATTAATATAATCCAGGCACCTTGATTAAGTAATGTGATTCAATAAAATGGTTAAATAACGGTTTCATAAATTATTATTCAAGTATTAGTTTTTTCGGGTGAATAGTGTTTTTTAATTAAAATTTTAATTAAAAATAATTAGAAAATTATTTTTATAAAACGGATTTCATTTTTGAACTCAGAGCACCGATATTATGCTATGGTAATTTTTGGGGTTTTTTTCTGAAAAAAATGATTTATCGGTGAATAGTGTTTTTATTTAAAAATTAAATTAAAAATATATAGAAAATTATTTTTATAAAATAGAGTTCATATTTGTAATCAGATCGTTGATATTTGGTTAAGGTGAAGTTTTGGGATTTTTCTGAGAAAGTTGAATTTTCGATAAATAGTGAAAATACAGTTTTTAAGTTGTCGGTGTTTAATGACATCATTAAAAGATGTATTAAGTTTGTAATCAATATGTTCGAATTATGAATAGTGAGATAAGGTATGAGGTGTCCCATGTGGCCAATACCATTGGCAAATACCACGGTAAAGCCCATGGTTTTTCCAAAACCACTAATGAGGTGTCCCTTTTCCATTAATGCCTTGTCCCCTCACTTTCCCTATAAATACCAAGCCATCCTCTCATCCATTCGACACCCCACTCTCCCCCAACGAAGTTATGGTCTCATTACCTCCCAAGTAGTCCTCCCATGGTGGCCCCAAGCCCTCAAGGTCCCAACCATTTAGTTTTAAGAGTTATGTTTTAAGGTAAGGGATCCGACCTCTCTCTTTCTTTTCAAGTAATCTCTTTTATGTTATTTCTTTTATGATCCATGTTCTTATGTTAAAGGGTGTTCATTTATACTCCTATTACATACCTTTTCATTTTCAAATACTGAGAGGTCCCCTATTACTCTCATTATTTCGTTTTATGAAGTTTTAAGTGGCGCCGTTAGGCTGCCGAAATTTTTGTAACGGATTCTTTCTCCCTTCTCATTTTTCAAGATCTATTTTCATGTAAAGTATTTCAAGTTCCTTTTTATTATGTTGGGGTATGATCTCTAAATTTATCATACTAATCTTTTATTATCATATGATGAGAGACCCTATTTGATCTATTCAATTCAGTATTTTGAGGATTTAAGTGGCGTCGTTAGGCTGCCGAATTTTTAAGTGGTTCTTCACGCTTCTCGTTTTGAAGTTCTACTTTCATGTAAATTATTTCAAGTTACTTTTTGTTACGTTGGGGGTATGATCTCTATATTTATCATACTGATCTTTTATGACCATATTATGAGAGACCACACTTGATCTCTTCAATTCAGTATTTTGAAGTTTTAAGTGGCGCCGTAAGCCTGCCGAATTTTTAAGTGGTTCTTCACCCTTCTCATTTTAAAGTTCTACTTTCATGTCAATTATTTCAAGTTACATTTTGTTATGATGGGGTATGATATATATATCTATCATACTGATATTTTATGACCATATTATGAGATACCCCATTTGACCTCTTCAATTCATTATTTTGAAGTTTTAAGTGGCGTCGTTAGGCTGTCGAATTTTTAAGTGGTTCTTCACCCTTCTCGTTTTGAAGTTCTACTTTCATGTAAATTCATTCAAGTTCCTTTTTGTTATGTTGGGGTAATATATCTATATCTATCATACTGATATTTTATGACCATATGATTAGAGACCACATTTGATCTCTTAATTCAGTATTTTGAAGTTTTAAGTGGCACCGTTAAGCTGCTGAATTTTCATAAAAGAAATCTTATTTTGGTCTTCCTTTCATGTTCTTAATTACATATGGTATATTTTCAAATTTCATTACCAGGTTCTTAAATCCCTTATATTCTGTCCCTCTACTGTTTTATGGGTTATTTATGAATGTTTGACTCATGTCCCCTCTCTTTTCAATGTTTTCTAAAACCCCGAAAAGTAGCCGTTATGCTGCAGAATTTTCATCTCAAAATGCCTCTCTCTTTTCTCAAAATTATTTTATGTTATTAAGTGAATACTCAAAGATAATATTTCTACAGGGGTATTCACATATATATCGAAATTTTCAATTTTAAATTATGGTATTTACATACAAGAAAACCTCTTTCCCTTTCTGTGGGTTTAAAGTGACATAAAGATCATGTCTTTAAAGTAGTTTTTAAAACGTTATGATTATGAAATGAAACCCATTTCTTTTATGCTATATGGGTTGTTTATGAAATGATTTATGATGATATATGTGGCTCACATGATAATAAAGACATTTCATGGGTGCGCCCAGATAGCGCTCCAATGCATTAGGTAAAGACTTATTCTCTAGAGATGACCATTTTTAACGACGCCTTGGTGAATAACCTTGGTAATTTTTAACGACACCTTGGGGATGGACCTTGGTGAAACGAAACGACTGTCAATATTAAATGTTGTAGCCACATCATCAAGTTATGAAAATTTTATTTTTATTATGATATGCCTCATTATTTCATTCTCATGCCTTAAAGTTCTTTTCACGACCTTATTGAAGTATCTCAAGTTCACATGTAAAATTTTTCTCTTGTTTCCCTTACTGGGCTTTTTGCTCACCCTTTCTTCTGATGTATGCTCCTAGGTTATTTGATGCAGTAATGAACCTCGGATTAACATGAGGAGAAGCATTTCAAGTGTTTTATAATAATGTTTTATGTTTTTATGTTTAAAGTTCCTGGTTTCCAAGACACTAAACCTTAAAGATCCTAGTTTTTGTAAAATGTAATGAAAGTTTATGTGATAAAGAGGCGGGATGCAATAGTTGGTATCAAAGGATGGTTTAGTTATTTGTGGAAATTAGGATATGAAAAAACTAGGAAGAACCCTATATAAAAGTTTAAATATAGGAAATCTTCCTGGTATTTTGGTGAGTATTGAGTAAGGGGTTTCCAAGCAAATAAATCCCTATCTGGATTAGAGCAGGTGGAGGTGGCTCTGGCATAGATGTACATAGGGGTAAAACCTGAAAACACCGCTTTGAGCTAGACTCGAATGGGAACTGGTACACAACAACGGGCCTTGCTGCACTCTTGGTTACGACACTCCCGGGGGATATGCTTTGGTAAATTCATAAGCTTAGTATGAACCATTATTAAAGGAACAAGGATAAAACAAAATAAAGATTCACATAAGAATATATGATCATGGATAACCTAGATTTGAACCTAGGGGATCACAAGTTAGGATATACTTTTATTCTACATGTTTATCCTTGTATGCTTAAAGTTTCCTTTTCATGATTATTAGCTAAGTAAATAAGCCCCTAATTATAGTTTCTTTTCGTAGTTAATGGTGGGAAATGGAAGAACATGTCCCAAAAACCAATGTGATTGGAAAAAAGACTATTGTCGTATTAATATGATAGAGATTATTAGGTGGTTAAAAATGATTATTATTTTGGAATATGTTCACTATTTTGGGGACCCTATATGATCGAGGTAAATAGATTACTACGGAATTTTCATTGAGGACTAAGGTTGACTTATATTTTGAATAATGGATCAATTTATGGTGGACTTATAGTAATTTAGGTTACTTATGGGATTGATTAACCTATCTTGGGTAAAATATGTTTAGTTTAGATAATTTTGTTATAAGATGTCAGGAGTGGTTGATGTTGTTTGGAGATGAACAATAATGTTTATTTTGGAAGACTATGTTATCAAATCCTTCTTGTATCTGGGTTTCAATCTTAGTTTGGTTTATTTTGAGGAATTTTAAAGACCGCTATTTATGGGATGGTCTATGATGAACTTTGGGTATTACCATGGAGTATTGAAGATTTAAAATTAGTTTCCATTCCAATGGGATTCTTCCTTATTGAAGAGTTGTTTAACCTTACCCTTTCTGTTTTTGGGATAATATTTAAAGATAGATGAAATAGATAGTTAATCTTTTGTGGATTATGTGATTCTCTATAAGATTATTCTTGTGTTTTGATGAGACCAAGTAGTTTTGAATGCTCATCGTTTGGGAGAAAATATTAGTTTTGGTAGAAACTTATTAAAGGGTGAAACTCTACATGAAGGTAGATATATTTCCTTATGTTTTTGTTCTATGTTGTAAATGAATTCCTCAAAATTATGAAAAGGAACGTAAAACAAAAATGTTGTTGGTTTACGTTTCCTACTAGGTAATCAATGATCATTTACACACATAATAAGTTTGGGATTTTCTTATGGTTAACTTTCTCCTAATCATATTTTCTATCACTCTCTTTTAGAACGTGACCCTTTGTTTTCTCCTCCATGTCCATGTTTCCTACATGGAATACTAGTATGAGTAAACTCGGGTGGCCTTTGTACTTCCTTTTCTTTCTTTTAAAGTAATAGTGTTACTGACTATTTTTCTGATGTGGGACTTTCAATGAAATTTCAAAACCCAATTTTTAAAAATTGTGAGGATGCAATTTCTTAAGGGGGGAAGATTGTAATGACTCGAAATTTTAAATAAATCTTGTTTCCTAATTTCATGTGTTATTTTATTTTTTATACTCAACAAAAATGTCTTATTTGATAACATGAGTATAATTAAAATGAGACAGTTGGGTTTAGACGGTTATATGACCATTGGACAATATGGCCGCTGGAAACTAAACGTTTTGATTATTGCCACTAAATACAGGTAATCTTGGTTAATATTTATAGAAAGAAGATTCGATGGCCTCACCCAGTAGTCTTGGACCGATCGAAGCCCATCTAACAGAACTTGGGAAGGAGGTATCACCACTAGGCTTTGCTCTGGACCAAACACAAGCCGAACATCATCGTGTGAAGCTAGAACGTGATAGCCTTTGCGAGAAGTTCAAACTAATAGAAATTACTACTCGTGCGATGTTAGCCGAGCCTCCCTCAGATTCTCTCACCTTAGCACACCTTACACTTAGGTCATATGCTGGTGTGATAAGGTCCTATGTAAGGATACTGTAACTGTCTTTTGTAATCCTTTGTTTTAAATAGAAATTTGGATTTCTTCTTATGATGATGTTTATGAATTTTCAAATGACAGGATAAATATAGAATGCATATTATTGATGAATTTTAGAAAAAGGATATTTTAAAAATGGTTGTGTAAACCTTAAATAATTAAAAATGTGTAATGATTTTCGAAAAATAATCTTCTACAATTATGTTCAGTACCAAATTTAGAGTCTAATAAGATCAACATAATTTTTGATGAATAGTAAATTATGAACACTGATTTTATGATTAGGATTAGTAATGTGTCCAAATGGATTAGTAATCTCACTTAAAGAAAGTATTAATATAATCTAGGCACCTTGATTAAGTAATGTGATTCAATAAAATGGTTAAATAACGGTTTCATAAATTATTATTCAAGTATTTGTTTATTCGGGTGAATAGTGTTTTTTAATTTAAAATTTAATTAAAAATATTTAGAAAATTATTTTTATAAAACGGATTTCATTTTTGAACTCAGAGCACCGATATTATGCTATGGTAATTTTTGGGGTTTTTTTCTGAAAAAAATGAATTTTCGGTGAATAGTGTTTTTATTTAAAAATTAAATTAAAAATATTAGAAAATTATTTTTATAAAATGGAGTTCATATTTGTAATCAGAGCGTTGATATTTGGTTAAGGTGAAATTTTGGGATTATTCTGAGAAAGATGAATTTTCGATGAATAGTGAAAATACAGTTTTTAAGTTACAGGTGTTTAATGACAACATTAAATGATGTATTAAGTTTGTAATCAATATGTTCGAATTATGAATAATTAGATAAGGTATGTGGTGTCCCACGTGGCCAATACAATGAGAAAATACCATGGGTAAGCCCATGGTTTTGCCAAAACCACTAATGAGGTGTCCCTTTGCCATTAATGCCTTGTCCCCTCACTTTCCCTATAAATACCAAGTCATCCTCTCATCCATTCGACTCCCCACTCTCCCCCAACGATGTTCTGGTCTCATTACCTCCCAAATAGTCCTCCCATGGTTCCCCCAAGCCCTCAAAGTCCCAACCGTTGAGTTTTAAGAGTTATGTTTTAAGGTAAGGGATCCGACCTCTCTCTTTCTTTTCAAGTACTATCTTTTATGTAATTTCTTTTATGCTCCATGTTCTTATGTTAAAGGGTATTCTTTTATGCTCCTATTACTTCCCTTTTCATGTTCACATAATGAGAGATCCCCTCTTAATCTCATTATTTCGTTTTATGATGTTTTAAGTGGCGCCGTTAGGCTACCGATATTTTTGTAACAGATTCTTTCTCCCTTCTCATTTTTCAAGATCTATTTTCATGTAAAGTATTTCAAGTTCCTTTTTATTATGTTGGGGTATTATCTATAAATTTATCATACTGATCTTTTATGATCATATTATGAGAGACCCTGTTTTATCTCTTCAATTCACTATTTTGAGGTTTTAAGTGGCGCCGTTAAGCTGCCGAATTTTTAAGTGGTTCTTCACCCTTCTCATTTTGAAGTTCTACTTTAATGTCAATTTTTTAAAGTTTCTTTTTGTTATGTTGGGGTATGATATATATATATATCAAACTGATATTTTATGATCATATTATGAGAGACCCCATTTTATCTCTTCAATTCAGTATTTTAAAGTTTTAAGTGGCGCCGTTAGGCTGCCGAATTTTTAAGTGGTTCTTCACCCTTCTGGTTTTGAAGTTCTACATTCATGTAAATTATTTCAAGTTACTTTTTGTTATGTTGGGGCATGATATATATATCTATCATACTGATATTTTAAGACCATATGATGAGAGACCTCGTTTGATCTCTTCAATTCAGTATTTTGAAGTTTTAAGTGGCGTCGTTAGGCTGCCGAATTTTTAAGTGGTTCTTCACCTTTCTCATTTTGAAGTTCTACTTTCATGTCAATTCATTAAAGTTAATTTTTTTTATGTTGGGGTATGATTCCTATATCTATCATACTGATCATTTATGTCCATATGATTAGAGACCCCATTTTATCTCTTCGATTCTGTATTTTGAAGTTTTAAGTGGCACTGTTAGGCTGCCGAATTTTCATAAGAGACATCTTATTTTTGTCTTCCTTTCATGTTCTTAATTTCATATGGTATATTTTCAAATTTCATTACAATGTTCTTAAATCCCTTATATTCTGTCCCTTTACTATTTTATGGGTTATTTATGAATGTTTGACTCATGTCCCCTCTCTTTTCAATGTTTCCTAAAACCCCAAAACGTAGCCGTTATGCTGCAGAATTTTCTTCTCAAAATGCCTCTCTCTTTTCTCAAAATTATTTTATGTTATTAAGTGAATACTCAAAGATCTTATTTCTATAGGGGTATTCACATATATATCAAAATTTTCAATTTTAAATTCTGGGATTCACATACATGAAACCCGCTTTCCCTTTTCGTGGGTTTAAAGTGACATAAAGATCATGTCTTTAAAGCAGTTTTTAAAACATTATGATTATGAAATGAAACCCATTTCTTTTATGCAATATGGGTTGTTTATGAAATGATTTATGATGATATGTTTGGATCAGATGATAATAAATACATTTCAAGGGTGCGCCCAGATAGCGCTCCAATGCATTGGGTAAAGACTTAATCTCTAGAGATGGCCATTTTTAACGACGCCTTGGTGAATATCCTTGGTAATTTTTAACGACACCATGGGGATGGACTTTGGTGAAATGAAATGATTGTCAATATTAAATTTTGTAGCCACATCTTTTTGTTATTAAAATGTTATTTTTTTATGATATGCCTCATGATTTCATTCTCATGCCTTAAAGTTCTTTTCAGGACCTTATTGAAGTATCTCAAGTTGACATGTAAAATGTTTCTCTTGTTTCCCTTACTGGGATTTTTGCTCACCCTTTCTTTTGATGTATGCTCCCAGGTTATGTGATGAAGTAATGAACCTAGGATTAACATGAGGAAAATCCTTTCAAGTGTTTTATAAGAATTTTTTATGTTTTCATGTTTAAAGTTCCTGGTTTCCAAGACAGTAAACCTTAAAGATCCTCGGTTTTGTAAAATGTAATGAAAGCTTATGTGATAAAGAGGCGGGATGCTATAAAATTCTTAGTATTGGAAATTTATATTACATAAACGATACCTATAATACATTGGAAAAAAATAAATGTGTACATGATAGCTAAAAATAAAATTAATTGTGTCCTTGAAATCCTATTTAAATGTTTATTATTTCTAACCTAAGTAAAGGAAACATAATAAGGGGCACTCAAATTTTCATTTATGGTATGAAGAGTGGACGAAATAATGAATTAAAAGGAATCAAATTAACATGAAAAGGTAAATAATTAATAACAAATTCCATTTAAATAACTAGATATGGATTAATCAATATGGCAATATATGAAACTGAAACACAAGACACATACTCAATAAACTATTAATATAATATAGCCACAGATATGTTGACATAAAATCCCATTGGTAAATAATAACTAAAATATATATGAAGGAAATACGTAATTATTGGTCATCATGTCAAAGGAACATGAAAACCTATACTGTCAAGACCCTTCATAATGCGGTAATAACTATTGATAGAAACCCATTTAATATTCCCAAATTATTTTTCTCATTGGAACATATTGATGCATCGAGGGGATATATAATGTTCTGTCCCCATCTGTTGTTACCATTATTATGTATTACTCATACCAATTATTGAAAAATATAATTTCACTTATAAAATATCAGTATTGAATAATGAATTTGTATTTATCAATGATTCGACAGTTAGTCAATTAACTATTAAAGAGAACACCATATGTATAAATGATATATAATTTTAGAAATAATGATATCCACTTTCGGAGAATATGTATACTAAATTAAATTTCACATGAAAAATGATTAAAATAAAGTGATTGGTTCGTTATAAGGTTTGAAATCACAAAATAATGTGATACTACAAATAAAATCCTTAAAAGCTTTCTTCATGAGATTAATCTTTAATCATTCCAAAGTGTCCCATTTCACTTGAAAACATTTAAATCATAATCCATATCAAATAATAATTTTACATGAAACTTATAATATCTTGAGAGAAAGTATATTCATGATATTTTGTTACTAAGTTAATATATACTCCAAATAAAAGTGAATTGGTGTATAATAATAAATAAGTCCCAATGTAATGTAAATTGAGACGAAATTCCTGTAACACAACCTGCCTTTTGTTGTGTGTTATTTATCCTTTTGTATAGTGATTTTAAAAATGTTAATAACTTATAATATAAAAATACTCATTTTTTAATATTATATATAATTTATTATAATATTTTACAACACATTTGTCAAAAAGATTTCATTATTTTCACTATTTTTGGTGTTAATTGACAAGTTTTCTCCACTATGTTTCAAATTGTTATATGATTATCCTGTTAAGTGATCACGATTTAATCATTTACAGAATCAAAAACATGAGTTAACTATCTTTTATACTGAGTATATAGTTTTTATAATAATCAATGAGGTTTGGTGATAATCAATAAAGTGTACCATTCATGTATATGGTATGTTGTATGTACGTATCAACAGAACATTAATTTCATTATCATATTAAATGAATGAAAACTAATTTATACATATGTATATTATAATTAAAGTATCATATATATGTAATATTTTTAAAATAGTTTCATTAAAACCATAATTTATGCATTCCATGTATGTTGTGACCAAATCACTACACCATGAAGGGAAGTACTCAACACTTCCATATACAATGTTATCATTTTTACACAAAATAGAATTTATAAAAATATTTTGAAAAAGATTTAATGAATATTTAATATGTAATAAATATAAAATATATATCATATATAAATATACTTTCCATCATAATTTCCACCGTGATAGGCAGTAATAGAAAAATGAACAATCATCATTTCGTGAGGTGGTGGTTCATTATACACATAAATAGTATGTTTGTTACACATTATATGGATTTTTGAGTGAGTTTAGGTATAACCCACAACATAAAAACATCCAATTATTTATGAGGATACTGGTTTTTTTCTATTATAGAGGAATAATAATAATTTAGGGGTGGTGAATTGGATGAAAATAAATAAACAAGATTAAGAATGTTACCTCTTATTCCATTAACTCATTTTGGTCTCCACAAAAGGGATTCCTTGGATTTATTTCTAACCAAGGGGATGATTATAGGATAAGTGGATTTTTTTGAGATGATATTTGGATAGATATTGGTTGAACCAATTTGTTTTGATAGATGTTAGGAAGTGGGATGATAGGAGGCCTTTTTATAGTGGCAGATGATGCCACTATTGTAAATTTGAGGAAAAGGAATTCCTACAAAATATTTACCATTGAAAGTGTATCTAATAAATCACCAAATCTATCCAATGGATTATAGGGTCTTTATATATACATAAAATGGATTCTAGACAATCATATAAGAAATTTAATCCCTTAAGATTAATTTTTATTCCCTTATTAAACTTAATTTTACCATAATCATTATAAATAATATTAATTACATTCATAATTATTTTGGGTAAAAAACTATGTTGAACAAATTATAAATTATAAATAATTCCAATTCCAAATATGGAATCCATTTTTACATATTTATATCATATAATTTGAATAGAATAATTTATGTTTAATCCTGCAGATGGGACGCAAATGTGGGGTTTTAAAGTAAAATAGTTCGAAATCTTCCTATGTTTTTACAGTCACTCCCAATTTGAAATTGGTTACCGTAACATCCCGGACCAGGGTGCCAATCAACTGGTGCCACTCAACTGGTGCCCCAAACCCGGTTTGCCACAAGACCTCAAATGCATTTCCCCAAACGCCAGAGGCTCCTGACTTGCAGCGAGGGCCCTGGTCTGATCGTGGGGAAACTATGCCCTCATTTGTCAAAGTATAGTGCAGCATAATTTATAATAAATCATACAACGTCAGCGGAATCATTAAACCATACACAACTTAAATAAACAACTGCAGATGATATAACCAACAATGTATAAAAGATGCAACATGTCACAAGTTCTAAGAATACAACTAGAACATGTTATACATCGATACAGTACAACTAAATACAGAGTACAGAAAAACAAGCAAAATAGCAGGCAGTAGCATCGTGAGCCTAGGCTCGGTCCCATGCCCTCCTACCCCACAGAAACAGCCAAGTACCTGTACGGGGACTCTTTCCCCTATCTACATCTACTGCAACGTAATCTGTTTGGGCCGAAAAGCGTGACCCAAACAGGGTGTGAGAAAAATATCTCAGTAGGCACCCACCAAAGGCCAGTTCCCAAATGCGTATAAGCATGCAACAACAGTGTGATGTAGTAAAATGAAATAAAGTAAGCAGTACTCAAAAGTAACTAACTATTACCAGTTATATTGCCATTTTATTATCCATTTAATCCATTTAATTTAAAACATCAACGCAGTGAATATTCTAAATAACAACTAATGTCCTCGAAAAAGTAAACTCCTACCCTCAGGTAAAGAGTATCCAACACAAGAATCAGACCTCAATCATAACAAGGTATTCCCTTAGGCGTAGGTAGTTTCTCCCACAGGCAAAGAATCAGCTGCCCACAGGCATGGAAGAAGTGTCCCTTAGGCCGAAATAACTACGACCCACAGGCTAAATAGTGCAGTGCCCACATGTTAATCACAACAATTCCCTTAGGATAAATAGGTAACCGGGGCATTCCTAACATGTCAAAATGCAATAAATAAGCAATTCCTCTCAAGGAAATTCTATAATTACTACTTTAAAGGCATACCATCAGGTACCCTGGCCAAACAGCTGAACAGTGGATCACACCCCTGGGGTGGTTTCGGATCCAAGAAACGATCCCAACTAGAATTTTATTATCACAATTTAATCACTTATGCAATTCTATGTATTAAATATAGAAACGGCCTCAGCCACACGACACCCCAACATGGGTTCATGGCACGAAAACGCACAAAAATGCACGACAGTTGGAAATTTACACCAAGACACCTACCTTATACGCCAACGAGCGATATACGCGAACGCCGATTTCAGAAACGCCCAAGAATGACGTAGATCTGACGATGAACAAAACCCATTCAAATGTAAATAACTTTCCCTTGGGAAAGAATTGGTAAAAATGACTTAAGGATGAGAAAGGGCTTACCCTTGCTGTTCCAACGAGATCATCCAAAGCCGAATCGAATCCAGACAAACACCCGGCGGATCTTCAAAGGCTCGACCATCCTCCTTGGCTCCAAAACGGCTCAAATGCCTCCTCTGCAAAATGAGGAGGATACTTCCTGTTTTAAGCTAAAAAAAGTACACAGTGTGTACTTATGAGTACACGGTGTGTACTTCCTTCATTTA
The DNA here is from genome assembly GCA_963277665.1 of Viscum album. Classification (NCBI taxonomy): domain Eukaryota; kingdom Viridiplantae; phylum Streptophyta; class Magnoliopsida; order Santalales; family Viscaceae; genus Viscum; species Viscum album. The sequence goes on from OY728152.1 coordinate 1,936,346,247, forward strand.
ATTGTTTCTCTGGAGGCACCGCCACACTGTTCATCCATCGACATGAGTACATGGCATGTACTGTCGCCCAGCTGTCGGCTGCTCCACCGCCTTACTGTTTAGGCCTGCCAACAAACTACATGGCGTGTAAGGTACCACTACACGGCGTGTAGTCGGTTCCTACACCCTTCATCATCGGCATGGATACACGCCCCACGTACCCATTACACACGGCCAAACGTACACGACGTGTGGAAAAGTACACGGCGTGTAGTTACAAAAATTAGGAATTTTCCCGATTTTCCATATTTTCTTAAAACCACTTAAGGAAAACGAAAAAGAAGAAGCTCGTACCTCAATTTCAGAAGCTGGTTCTTACAAACTTCCCCCCTTATAGCAATTCATCCACAAATTTCCCTTCCCAGGTGGCGAAGATAAAGCTCAGAACAACTCTGGCCACTGAGCACGTACGTCAGCCTCCAGCTCCCAGGTCTCGTCTTGCACTCGGCCATGCTGTCGTATCATCTGTACGAGAGGAACTGTCCGGCCTCAGAGAACCTTCGAGCTCCTATCAACGATACGAATCGTACTCTCCTCAAGGGACGCATCTGCCTCTAGCTCAACCCCCTCAAGATGAAATTTGTGAGACAGGTCTGAATGATAGCGGCACAACTGAGACACGTGGAAGACATTGTTCATGGCTCGGTACCGCAATGGTAACAACAACCGATAGGCAACTTGCCCGACTCTCTCCAGAATCTGGAATGGCCCCACATACATCATTGCAACCTTACCCTATCTCATGATCCGCTTGTGTCCCAGCCTCGGCGAAACACGTAGAAAAAACTGATTCCCAACCACAAACTCCAAGGGTTATCTACGGCGATCAACATATGACTTCTGTCGAGACTGTGCGGCAACCATTCGCTTTCGAATCCACTAGATCTGCTGAAAAGTCTCCTGAATGAGCTGTGGTCCCAGAAAAGCTGCCTCACCTGCCTCTAACCAGCACACAGGTGATCGACATGGCCTACCATATAAATCCCTGTATGGTTCCATCTCAATAGTTTCTTGAAAACTATTTTTATAGGAAAACTCTACTAATGGTACATGTTTCTACCAAGAGCCCCCAAAGTCTAGGACGCTTGCGCGCATCATGTCCTATAGCACCTGTATCGTCCGCTCTGACTGGCCATCTTTCTGAGGGTGGTATGTTGTGCTCAGAAGCACCTCAGTACCCAGTGCCCTCTGAGAACTTTGCCAGAAATGAGACGTAAAGCGAGCGACCCTATCAGAAACGATATAACGAGGGAACCCATGAAGGCGTACGATCTCATGGATATACAGTCTTCCGAGATCGTCCACACCGAATGTCTCCATGATTGGCAAGAAGTGAGATAACTTTGTGAGTATGTCGACAAAAACCAACATGGCGTCATTTCCAAAGAAGTTTCCTTGGCAACCCCATCACGAAATCCATCGTGACATCATCCCATTTCCACTCTGGAATGGGTAACAGCTGTAACATTCCAGCTGGTATTTGATGCTCTTCCTTCACCTACTAACAGGTGGAACATCTCATAACAAAACCAGCTACATCTCTCTTTATACCCAGCCTCCAGTAATGACTTCTCAAGTCTAGGTACATCTTGGTAGCCCCGGGATGAACTGCCCAAGCTAAAGCATGAAACTCCCGCATCAGTTCCTCGCATATATCCTCTGGAACCCATACTCATCCATGGAAACACAAGGCCTCATCATCTCCTACTGTCCAACCAGGAGAAGGGTCCCCACTCGCCCCCGACTCCCATAGAACTATGCCTTCTGAATCAGATAGCACTCTCATCCTCAATCTATCAAAGAGGGTTGAAGTCATAGCTAAAGAGAAAAGATAAGTCTTCCCCTGATTGTCATGCACCTCCAGATGCATCTTAGAAAACAAAGCCATGAGCTCCCACTCACCAATAGCCTCCTGCACTGCCTGTATCTGAGTCTTCCTGCTCAGTGCATCAGCTACTGCATTACCTTTACCATGTGTATAGGTAAGCTCAAAATCGACATACTGTAGGTACTCGACCCATCTCTTCTGCCTCAGATTCAAGTCATGCTGAGTAAAGATATACTTGAGACATTTGTTGTCGGTGAACACCACAAAATTCTCTCCCAACAGATAATGTCTCCAAAAGTGCAATGCATGAACTACTCCAGCCAACTCGAGATCATGTGTTGGGTAAATCCTCTCATGTGGCCTCAACTTCCGAGACCCGTACGCAACAACTCGGTCGCCCTACATCAACACTACTCCCAACCCAATCCCTGATGCATCACAGTAAACTGTATAGCTCTTCCCCTGTTCTGGGAGTATCAGGATCAGTGTTGATTTCAAACTTCCGTTCAGGTCCTGAAAAGATGCCTCAAAAGCTTCCAACCAAATGAACTTCACACCCTTCTTTGTCAGTCATGTCAACAGTGCTACTAAGTGGGAGAAGTACTCAATGAAGCGTCTATAGTAACCAGCCAGCCCTATGAAACTCCATATCTCAAACACATTCTTAGGCTTCTCCCAAGAAACTACGGCTCTCACCTTCTCTAGGTCTACTGCAACTCTTGCCTCTGAGAGGATATGACCTAGGAAGTGAATCTGGTCCATCCAAAAGTGGAATTTCGAGAGCTTAGCATATAGTCAATGCTCTCTCAGTGTAATCAATATGATCTCATGATCAGTGGCATGGTCGTGTCGAGTGTGAGAGTAAACCATGATGTCGTCTACGAATACTACCACAAAAAAATCAAGATATGGATGGAACACACGATTAATCAGAGCCATGAAAACTGATGTCACATTCGTCAGTCCGAACGGCATAACCGTATACTCATATAGACCATACCTACTCCTGAATGCTGTGAGAGGTATATCAGATGGTCTAACTCGCAAGTGATGATATCCGGATCTCAATTCAATCTTAGAAAACACTCGTGCTCCATGGAGCTGATCAAACAGATCATCAATACTGGACAAGGGATATAGGTTCTTAACCGTAAACTAGTTCATCTTCTGATAATCCACACAAAGTCTCAGGGTATCGTCCGCCTTGTTCGCAAAAAGGACCGGAGAACCCCATGAAGAAGTAATGGGTCGGATAAAGACCGTTTCCTGCAACTCCTCTAATTGCCTCTTGAGCTCCTACAGCTCAGGTGTAGCCATCCAATAAGGAGGAATGAACACCGGTACTTCTCTCAGCATAAGATCAATAGTGAAATCCACCTCTCGCACCGGAGGTAGACCGAAAAATTCTTCTAGGAAGACATCCATCAAATGATCAACAACTGGAGGGAAATCCGTCTAACAAGTCCCCTAGTCATCCAGATATAAACTCACAATCTGGGTTGTGACTCCACCTCGCCCATGATGCTCTGGTCCAGCTCGACTCGCCTGAACATCCCATTCGCCCTTGTATAGAAACTATCTGCCCTCTGGTGACGTGAAACTAACCCTATGACGATAGCATTCTACAAAGGCTCGATAGGGAACTAGCCAGTCCATCCTGAGAATGACGTCATAGTTCGTTGTCTCTAAGACATAGAGTCCCCAACGGAAGTGACACCCTCCAACCTCAAGGGGGCACTCCTTACACTGATTCACACCAACTGTCCTAGTCCCCAACTGATTGTCTAGCATCATGATATCAAAATAAGAAGAAAAACTGAGCCCAAGCCTCTCCATAACGGGTAAAGATATGAAACTATGTGTAGCACCCGTATCAAAAAGCACTGAAGACAATATAGAAGGTACTAGAATAGTACCTCTGACTGTAGAAGGTCCGGGATCCTACTCCTGCTGGGTCTGTTGCACTGCATATGTCTGCCCAGTGCTGCGGCCCTACGACACAGCCTGGCTACCCTGAGTTGTCCCGCCTTGTTGCCTCTGAGATCCTAGTGTCTGGCTACCACAGCCACGACCACCATCTTTTTTTAAACGCCATGACGTATTCCAGTTCCCTGACTGGTAAGAAGCTGCTGGTTCTGCTCCCGCACGGGGAGCCTTCATAGAACCCCTCTCACTAGAAACTGGTGGAAACGCCCTATAAAAGCAATGTAGATGACCCATCATGCCTCAAGATCGTTACTCCACTGGATCACATGGACATTGTGGCCTCTTGTTCCCCTCTCTACCACATTTTTAGCACATAACCTGGCCACCTGAAGCATTCTTCTGACTGGTAGTGCCGCCCTGAGAGAAGACCATATGTCTCTTCCTCTAGCCAATAGAATAGTACCAGTAACTGGTGCTGAACCGCCCTGGCCCACACCATTAGATTCCCACAGGTTCCTCTCAGTAATTACTGCCTGGTTCACAATAGCGTGTTTTGAAGGAAACCTGAAAACATTTACCAGTGTTTGGATTTCATTACGAAAACCATCATCAAAACTTCTGGCTCTCAACGTCTCATCACCCACCATCACGGGTGCAAAACGCTGAAGCTCCGTAAAACGAGCTGAATATTCCATCACCGACATAGATCCCTGCTGCAGATTCATGAACTCTCGAACTCTATCTGCCCTCAGCGTCTCGGGAAAGAATAATTCATATAAGACTGACTGAAAATCACCCCACACCATGTCTCTATGATGCTCTAACTGGGTTGTAACATCCCACCACCTCTTGGCGGAATCACGCATCATATAAGTCGCGAGTTTGACCCTCTTCCCTGGAGGTGTCTCAAGATTCTCAAAAATAGTCTGCATCTTTCCTAGCCAAGACTCCGCAACCTGTGGTCCGCCATCCCCTGAAAACGTAGGTGGATGCTGCTGCTGGAAGATATGTGTCATCTCAGCCATAGATGTGGCAGCTTGCGGTGCTCCCTAAAAGATCTTCATGAACCATATAAAGCCTTCATGGAACTGCTCCTCCGCGCTTGTGTCCGGTATAGCTGTTGGCGCCGAATCCGGCTCTGCTGGAGGATCCACTGGTACTCCATGGCCCACCATCTCCGGAGTATACTCATTTCCGCTCTCCTGGCGAACAACTCGGGGTCGTCTAGGCGGAATGACACTACATGGTCAAAAGAATGCCTCAGATTCAAGATTATTAAAACCGAAAGGGGAAGGAAGCTCAAAGGAAACAAGAGGATGAAGGCATTCAAAATTTTCAAAACAAGACTACATGGCGTGTACACTGACTATACGGCGTGTACTTGACTTCTCTTCCCCTGCCCTGGTCCTTATACATGGATAAGCCACATGACTCACATTGAAAAAAAACAACACGGCGTGTATAATATCTACACGGCATGTATGGTGTTATTTTCCAACTACCTGTGTCATCTGTGACACGACCGACTACTCAGCTTACAACAATATAGTGTGTGACACACGTACACAGCATGTACAACACCCTGTTTCCCATCCACACAGCTAACACCACACAGTCTGTCCTTGGACAAGACGACACAGCATGTCCCAAAAGTACACAGCGTGTTCAGAGAGAGGTAACACCGGCCCGTGTTGATAGTTACACGGCCGAGTCCCCAGGTCACTCAACATGACGTGCCCACCATTGACACGATGTGTTCCGTCAAGAAGTTCTTCGACCCGTGTTGTTAGTTACATGGACAGACTCCAGGTTGTCACTACACGATGTGTACATTCGTTACACGGCTTGTTTTACCCAATCCTTTCCCTACCTCGTGTCGCCGCCCACACGGTTTGTGACATGGGAAGAGACTACATGGTGTGTACTTAGGATACACGGCGTGTACTTGGGATGTTCATTTTTTTTACTGAATAGAAGATCATACATGGCCTGTATAAAAATACCACACGGCGAGTATACTGGGTTTCTAGACAATATGCCTCAGAAACTTCTCCGGAACCCAGAAAATACTGAAACCAACACCTAAGTGTCAAATTCCGACCCGTGGGGGCCCATACTCCCCACGAATCAAAGTTTGACATATTATTTGTGTTATAACTAAATAAATAGCTAATGATCCACCAAATTCCGGTCAATGGGGGCCCATACTCCCCAAAAACCAAATCATGGAACCGATTATATTAACAAGCTCACACAAAGAATACCCTATCACAGAACAGGTATTTATCAACCAAATATCACAATAGAATGCTTTTCTAGCACAACAACTATCACAGAGAAATGAAATTTCTAATGCACCTACATGGCATAGAAACTATGCATGGCATGTGATTTCTAGCATGTGCCTATATGATGGATGAGATGGAATACCCTCATATCATCAGGTTGCAACTAAATAGAACCCACAGATAAAATATAAATAGTACAATCCAAGTTCGTCACCCATCGGTGAAATCATATCAACTGTAAAATTTGCAAAATCAAAATAATTGCAAAATACGAGGTAGACTAGCTTTTCCATGTACACGGGTTAGCTACACCCGGGCACAACTTATTACCAACTACCGCTCGTCATATCCCTGACTACGGCACCAAATAGCAAGTTAATGAAAACAACTCCCTCTGATACCACATTGTAACATCCCGGACCCAGGTGCCACTCAACTGGTGCCCCGAACCCGGTTCACCACATGACCTCAAGCGCATTTCCCCAAACTCCAAAGGCTTCCGACTAGCAGCGAGGGCCCATGTTTGATAGTGGGGAAACTATGCCATCATTTGTCAACGTGTAGGGCAACGGAATTTAAAATAAATCATACAATGACAGCAGAAGTAGTAAACCATACACAATTGAAATAATCAACTCCTGATGATATAACCAACAGTATATAAATATGCAACATGTCACAAGTTCTATGAAAACAGCCAGAACATGTTATACATTGATAGAGTACAACTAAATACAGAGTACAGAAAAACAAGAAAAATAGCTGGCAGCGGCATCGTGAGCCTATGCTTGGTCACATGCCCTCCTACCCCTCAACAATAGTCAATTTCCTGTATAGGGACTCTTGCCACTATCTACACCTGCAGTAACGTAATCCTTTTGGGCCGAAAAGCGTGAACCAAACAGGGTGGGAGAAAAATATCTTAGTAGGCACCCAACAAAGGCACGTGTCCAACTGTGTGTAAGCATGCAACAACAGTGTGTAGTATTAAAATGCAATAAAGTAATTTGTACTCAAAAGTAACTAACTATTAAAAGTTATATTCACATTTTATTATCCATTTAATCCATTTAATTTAAAATATCACCACCGTAAATATTCTAAATAACTATCTAATGTCCTCGTACAAGTAAAATCCTACCCTCAGGTAAAGAGTATCCAACATAAGAATCTGCCCTCAGGCATAACAGAGTATGCCCTCAGGTGTAGGTAGTATCACCCACAGGCACAGAATCAGCTGCCCACAGGCACATAAGATGTTTCCCTTAGGCCGAAATAACTACGGCCCACAGGCTAAATAGTGCAGTGCCCACATGCTAATCACAAAAACACCCTCATGCTAAAAAGGTAATCGGCCCATGCCCAACATGTCAAAATGAATTAAATAAGGAATTCCTCTCAAGGAAATTCTATAATTACTACTTTAAAGGCATACCCTCGGGTACCCTGGCCAAACGGCTAAACAGTGGAACACACCCCTGGGGTGGTTCCGGATCCAAGCAACGATCCCAACCAGTCTTTTATTATCACAATTTAATCAACTATGCAATTATAGGTATTAAATATAGAAACAACTTCATCCACATGACACCCCAACATGGGTTCGTTGCACGGAAACGCACAAAAACTCACGATAGTTGGAAATTTACACCAACCCACCTACCTTATACGCCAATGAGTGATATACGTGAATGCTAACTTTAGAAACACCCAAGAATGACGTAGATCTGACGAAGAACAAAACCCATTCAATTCCCTTGGGAAAGAATTGGTAAAAATGGCTTAAGGAAGAGAAAGGGCTTACCCGTGCGGTTCCAACGAGATCATCCAAAGCCGAATCGGATTCCAGATGAACACCTGGTGGATCTCCAAAGGTTTGGCCGTCCTCCGTGGCTGCAAAATGGCTCAAATGCCTCCTCTTCCAAATGTGGAGGCTACTGCCTATTCTAATCAGAAAAAACAAAGTACACGGCGTGTACATCTAAGTATAATGCGTGTACTTCCTTCATTTAACTCTTCCTCTAGCGGCACCACCACACTGTTCATCCGTCGACATGAGTACACTGCATGTACTACCAAGTATATAGCGTGTACTATAGCCCAGTTGTCAGCTGCTCCACCGCCTTACTGTTTAGGCCAGCCGACTGACTACACGACGTTTAAGGTACCACTACACGGTGTATAGTCGGTTCCTACTCCGTTCGTCACCGGCATGGCTACATGCCCCGTGTACCCATTCCACATGGCCAAAAGTACACGACGTGTAGTTCCAAAAATTAGGATTTTTCCCAATTTTCCGTATTTTCTCAAAAACACTTAAGGAAAAGGAAAAAAGAAGAAGCTCGTACCTCAAAATAAGAACCGGGTTCTTATAGTTACAATGACCTAAATTTAAATAATTGATAAAAATATTATCTAATTAACCATTAAAATCAAGATAAAACATAATTTATCTTTTTAAATAAATTACACAAAAAAAAATATTTGAACAAAAAATCAGTATTATTCAAAACTCATTAAAAAATGAATCTTCATTGAAAAATAAAAAAACCCCCCTAAACTAATTTTTATATTTTTTTTTCAAAATTTGAAGTTTATTTTTTCATATTAAGGATATAATGGTCAAAATACTAATTTAAAACAGGTCCACCACTAAAAGGAAGAAGAACTCCATTTCTATCAATATAGTATTTTATGTATAATATTGGGGTTTTATCAAATTTTATTCCTTTAAAATAATTTTTAAGAGCGTAAAAATATTTGGTTTTATATGAAGTATAAATATTTACAACAAAAACTCTCTAAAAGTGTTATAATTTAACTGACCTTAAAAAAAGTGATTATGTTGTGTTTTTTTAAATCAGATGTTGTGAGTATTGCAAAGATATCTACAAAAATATAAAGGAAAATACAGTAAATTCTTGTGGTTTTATAATCACCGTATGAAAAATATATGTGGTTGGAATCTTGTCCCATGTAGAACATTACTACGTGGGATGAACTTGATCGCACACAACACTATGTACATGGATGGAATCTGGCCCCACGTAGCAAATTGAAACATTGACTGAACCTAGATTTTTATACCAAAATTGTATGAAAATGGCCACCTTTGCCAAATAGAAACTCGCTAGGTTGAATAATCCTCATCGCACACATTAATATTTTATGTGGAATGGGGTATCATAGGGTGTTCTACTCTCAGGATCCAATAATTCCCTTCCATCATATTATTATCTCCTATGAAGGCCCCTCTATGATCCAATATGATATAATGAACCCTTGGCCTCTTTGAAAGCCACATGAAATTTATTATAAGATCATTGGGTGAACTAGAATGACATGTTGAGTCTACAACCCAATGTTAAGTGGAGTCACATGGGTTACACAAATGTTAAGGTGAACTCTCAAATTGACCATGAGTCTATATTCCCATAGTAACGAGGGTTTTAAGATTTCGGTGATGATGTGAACTTCCCAATTATGGAGATTAAGTGGAACTGTTTTTATTTCACATCAATGATGGACAGTGTTAAATATTCTCTCCTCTTCAATGGAACCAAATTTAGATAACTCCCACTGAGGTAAGACCCTATCCATTCTTGCAGGAGCCTACACTTTTTCTCCTCATTTCCATTACCAGCGATGTAACAAGATAGATCACCAAATATAACAATCTGGGATATAAAAAATAAATTGTAATAGTCAACACCATTTATCCCTCTCTCCCTTTGGTCTTTAGAACCATCCATCAATAGATTGAGTAGGATGTGAGATCTTCCGATCCACTACCTCCTCTTGTTTCTCACACTGAGCATAACTCATGTGGCCTTAGAGGTTGGAGACGATCATGAAATACATGTAATACCCAAGAAAAACCAAATGGGACTTCATAATTGACCTAATTCCAATATTTAATCCAAATTGGAAATTCTCATGCATAATCAATAATCATACTCCCAAATGGGCCTCTTATAAGGTATAAGTCTCAGGGAAATAGAACTAAGTGGGAATTGATTCCCAACTAACTGGGATACATAGAATTCATCTTTTCTGTTGAAACCTAACATCTAAATCACCCAATTTTTTACCAATACATATTCAAGGTAAGTCCTTATGAACCCTAGATACCATATCTATTTTTGGAATTTTGAGCTGCCTCGAGGTAATTCTCATAGCAACCATGACCAAGAACTCTACTCCTGGACATCCATGACGCATGACGTTAAACCGCATGGTTAGGTCCTCAAAACATGACTTTAAAATGTGATTTTCCAAAAAAATGAGTGGATGAACTACTTGGATTCAAATTCTTACCACATGGATATATAATAACCCCATATTATGGGTGTGATCCTAACATCATAATAACTATCATCCCCCATGGATGATGATACACTCTTGAGTGCAATCCCATGTTGATTAAGGCCAAAATTGTCCTAGGGAACGAAAAAAATCCATGATCTATACCTAAATGGGTAAAATTTATTGAGAAACTCATACACAAATATATCCTTCAGTCAATAGAGAACCAAGGATACATATAAAATTTTCCAAACCAATGGGTAGACATGATTTACAGTTTATTTAGGGGTAATTTATGGAAACATATTTGGGAATGAACCAAAAATTCATGAACATTAGTTAAATATATAATTGAGTCCCTGAATAATTAATAGTCCCCCTTAAGAATGTGATGATCCCTAGTGTAACAACCCATGATTCAATGGTATGTTTCCCATTGAATAATACAATTCCTTTCGGTGCACACAACTTGGAGTTTTAACACATGACAACCAATCCAAATAGCTGTTATGAATAATAATACCCACTTTTTGATATTTTATAAATTTTATTTTTCAAAATGGACTTCATTTTTAAATTTGGAATATCAAAATTAACTTATGGTAAATTTTTTGTATTTTTCTGAAAACATTATATTTCTAATGAATAGTAAAAAACAACACGTTTTTATTTAAAATTGATTTTTTAAATAATTATTTACTTTATTTATGTTTATTTTATATCATAAAAGATACGCAATACCTATATTAGTTCAATGTAATTAATTGGAGTCACCTTATTAAAATAAATTAAATATATAATATTTTAATGAATTTATTACTTTCATTTATCCACCATCTAGGCATGTTATCAAATTTGCATAAAATGAACTTTCACCGCTTCTGTGAATTAAATTTCAAATATATGACATATATATTCAATATCAGTAAGTAAAATGTGGTTCAATAAGATGAAAATAAATTTTGGGTAATAGTAACTTCTGACATTTATTTTCCACGGTTAAAAGTAAATAGGCCAATTAAAGGTAAAAATGATATTATTATTACCCTAAATCATGCCCTATTTATATTGGATAAGTGTATTTTGACCAAAAAACCTTCGGAAAAAAATATAATCCTTTTGGTCCACTTAGAATAGATTAAGACATTAATTATTAAATTATTTACAGAAGAATTAAAAGTGTTAAATTCATAGTTTACTAACTAAACCATTTTTAATATAGGCTTATACATAGTATAAATTCGACAATTAATATTAATTAGAAATCTAAAAAGATTTCCTACATAATTGTATTTTATTAATTATTTTTAGAAATTAAATAATTAAATTTATTTTTTCCACAATGATGATGTAGTAATTACCATATTATTGAATGATTAAAAATTGATGTTATAAAAATCCAAATAAATGTAAATTTTGGATTTGGATGAATTCCAAAAATTATATGGGTTAATATGACATGTTAGGATTGATTAAAATAATTTTTTTTTCTAAGTAATCTATTTTTTAGGACTTTAAGAAAAAATCAAATAATAAATAGTTTCAGACATTACATAAATGAGTTTTGAAACAAATAGTATGTCATTAAATGATATAATATTCCTAAAACTATAAGGTTCCACCAAAGGAAATTGAAAAGGATTGATATATCAATAATTAACTACTTGGTATTCTCTTGGAATTTTATAGTAAGATTATTAATCATAAAAAATAATAATAAAAGAAAAATGGTAAAAGATAAACTATTTAACAAATTGTAATATCTAAAAGATCAGGTTAATAGGGTGAAAAAACATGTTTAAAACCTATTGTACGAGAGGTTTTCAAAACCTCCCCACCTTATCCTTGAAAAAATAATTTTTGAGCCATTTTAAATTGAATATGATTTTATAATAAAATAATATTTCATGCTTTTCATAAAGTGACCCTCACATATCTTATAAAAAGGTACATCCCCTTCTATCAAAATCACACCTCCCAAGCCATTTGGCTCGGAAAACCCCTACCCAAATGTCCTAGTAACTACCCTCCCTTTGACCTAGAGGCTTTACATTGATTAAGAAATCCATCTTAAGGTTCCCTTTTGATCAAATCAAAAGAAAACAGAGGTAAGGATTATATATATGCGTACGTAAGACTTACCATCTCTACGTCGTGGTGTAGTTTGTTATTAAAACAATTCATCATATGGATGGGTATAATAATGAGTATAACTGATATAAATAATAAATATAGAATGTTAAGGATTATATATATATGATATACTATCCAATTACATATTATTTCACTGTCAATAGAATGTTATTGTCACTAGTACATACGTACGGTTACCATCTCCACGAATGTGATGACATTCATTCCCCATCTAAACCATTCATGAATTAATTTCATTTTATGATGAAAAATAACTTTTAAGAACTTGATGTCATTCTGGATATGAATCATATACATCTTATTGATTAAATACATGGCATACATATCCTATCATATAAAGGAAAATGAATCAGTTAACACCCGAAACAATGATACTACCGAAATATTATTAACAATTCAATATTGGAATATAATTTATGATATAATATTTATGTATGTGGTTCTTGTAAAATTTAGTGATTCATCTATTTTACAGGAGGTTAACGTACCCTCGACCAAGGAAAAGTACATGGAAAGCGTTAATTCTACAATCTCTTCATTATCCAAGTTTGTTTATACATGTGTATCTACTAAGACCTCTTTATCATCCGCATCCATGATTCTTAAAAAAGAATTTCAAAACATTTTTACAATTTCCTAGACTATTGGTTATGTAATATATACCCTTGATTGACTTTTTATAAGATTTTTATAAAGGAATCATTCATTCTTTTTCCAAATATAGTTCAATACAACCTTTTAGACAAAATTAAGGAAAGAATGTTTTTAACTCATACAGAAGGTGCAGCTATTCTCCATAGTTATAACACCTTCGAAGCTTCCCTTAAAAGATTATAAGAATATTTCCAAAATATTTTTTTAATATATATTTATGTGCCTTTTAAATTGTCTCAAAAAATAATGAGTTATTTCTTTCAAATATTTTTCCTTTCATCTATGTCTACATCCATTGATTGATTTTAAACATGTTTGATTTTGATTTATTATGATACATTATTCCATATTTTATTGAAGGTTTTGTTATATGATTGACTGTAGATGTGTAATTTGTATACCATTCATGGTTTATGGGTAATGTATTGAAATTTATTATGCAATTTTTAATAATAATGTACATGTTATGTTTAAAAATTTTCATATGAGAAATGCATTGGACTTAGTAAGTGATGGGTGGAGCACACTATAACTCCATGATGCATCATTAGGTCTCATGAAAAATTCTATTCTCTTAGAACAAGGCCTTAACAATATCTTATTTTTATATTTTGAACGAGGAATTTACTATGTTGTAATGATGTCCGACATTTTTCATACCATCATTATAAAATTGGCTATTTATATTACATTTGATTATTCTATTAGTAGAATATCGATGTGAATATGTAAATGGAATTATTTGATTTAACTTTTCCATATTATGCTAAAATTTATGTTTGAAATTGTTCTATTTTATTCTTATACATATCATTAAATTTTTATGTTTATTTATGAAATATTACGCTATATTGTTATCCTTACTGAGCATCTGAGCTCACCCCTTTCTATGTTTTATTTTTCCTAGGATGTAAAGAATTATATTATGAATGACCTGCAGGGATAGACTATGGGATATGGATATGGTCAATAGAGAAAATTTAGTTGTTATTTATCATTTTATATGTAATGTAAAACATATGATTGTATCTAGTACTTCCAAGGCTACAAAACTTATCAGTCTTTTGGGATTTGATCACATGTGATCTTGCCAATGTTATGTAATAATGCACCGACAATGGGTAACAAGGGTCAGGGAATTATAGTTGGTATTAAAAGAATTTTAGTAAAGACCTTATAAGCTATATTTAGAAAAACTATAATTTGATAAGATTAACTTAAAATAGATATGAGGATTAGTATAGATGACCTTCCTTGAATTTTCGTAATGTATAGATTTTGTGTATTTTTCTATGCAATACATCCATGTCTGGATAAAAGCAGGTAGGGGCGGATCTGGAAAAGATATACCTAGGAGTGAAATCTCCGACAATGACTTTTGGGCACGACCCAAGGTATCATAGTACACAACAATGGGACATGAAGCACTATTGGTTACGACACCCTCTATAATGCCCCGACCCCAGTTACCCAGAGTTGAGGCATTATTACATAACATTGGCATGATCACAAAAGATCAAGTCTCGAAAGACTGATTAGTTTAGTAGCCTTGGAATCACTAGATACATTAATTTAGTTTACATTACACCATAAAGTAAAAACTACAACATCATCTTGTCTCCACACTCATATACCCTTATACTATCCCGGAAGGTCATTCATAAAATACTTCTTCACATCCTGGGAAGAATAAAACATAGAAAGGGTGAGCTCAAATGTGCAGTAAGGATAACAATATATCGGAAACTTTCATAAATAAGAATAAACATTTAAATCAACGTATAACTAAAATAAAAGCCTTTTAAACATGATCTTCAGCATAATATGGTAGAAATAAAATGAAATAATTACATTTAATTATTCACATTGATATTCAACTAGTCGAATAATCACATTTAATATCAATAACCCTTTTCATAATGATGGAATTCATAATGCGAGACTATCATAACCACATATTCAAGGACATATGCCAAGACTAGAAATAAGATTTTGCCAAGGCCTTGTGCCAAGACACTAGTTTGTCTCATGAGACCAACCGTTGCATCGATTAGAAAAAGCGGGCTCCACCCGTCACTTATTAAGTTCAACACATTCCACATATGAACAGGTTTAAACATAACGTAAACATTCGTATCAAAACTAGAATACAAAATGTAAATACTTTATCCACAAATCATGAATGGAATAAAAATAACACATCCACAGACAAACATATCACAAGACCTTCAATACAATGTGGAAGTTTTGTATCATAACAAATCAACTTCAAATAATCTTAAAATCCATCAAAGTATGTTGACAAAGTTGAAATCAAAAATATTTGACAGAAATATCTCCATTTTTGAAGTAAATTAAAAGTGACATAATTATAAAATAAAACATTTAGTTTGAAAATATTCTTATAAACTTTTAAGGGAAGCTTCAACAATTTTATAATGGTGGAAAATAGTCGTACCCACCGTATAGGTTAAAAAAAAGACATTCTTAACTTAATTATGTCGAATAGGTTAAAAAGGACCTTTTTTGGAAAATGAAGATAAGATTCCTTTATAAATTTCTTATAAAAAGTCAAACAAGGGTATAACTGACTTTAAACCATAGTCTTTAAAATAGAAAAATTATTTGAAATACATTTATAAGAAACATGGACGTGGACAATAAAGAGGTCCCACTAGATAATTACATATAAAAAACCTCAGATAATGAAGAGATTGTGAAATAAACCATTACCTTGAACTTATCCTTGGTTGTGGGTAGATTAAACTCCCGTATAATGGTGAAATAATTTTTATTAAATTATAAAAAATCCTATAAATTAATATGATATGATATATGATATTTTAATATTGGGTTTTTAATAGTATTTTAGTATTATCGTTGTTTCGGGTGTTCATTTACTCATTTTATTTTATATTTTTTGTTACATAAGTGGTGTTTTTTATGGATAGGTTTTATATTATTCATATACAGAATGATATAAATCCCTTAAAAATTATTTTTAATCATCTAATGATAATTATACTTGTACAGATATGGTGGGGAATGAATCTCATCGCGTTCGTGGAGACAATAGTCCGTACGTACGCACGAGCGACGATATCATTCCATTGATATTAAAACAATGTATAATTGGATGTTATATCATATATAAAGAATCATTATCATGTTATATTTCTTATTTACATCAATTACACATCGTTATCACACACATCCAAATAATAATGTCTTGAATATCAATTACACCACGACGTGGAGACGGTAAGTCGTACGCACGCACGTATGGTGACATGTCATTCAAATGATGGATAGAATACTGAATATGGTTGTATCATATTTATAATGACATCACAGTATATAAAAGATTCTGGATTTATTATTTTAGAATGTAAATAACAAAGAAAGAAGAAGATGAAGAAGAAAGGAAGTTGAAAGAGGGTGGTGAAAACATTACCTCATCTTCGTGTTTTTCCATTTGATTTGATCATACATGATTCTTAGGTTGGCTTTATGATCAAACTAAGGCCTCTAGGTTGAAGTGAGGGAAGTTGAGAGAATATTTGGGCAGGGTTTGGACGAACCAAACAGCTTTGAGGGTATGAATTTGAGATACGGTGGGGTGACTTTTTATAAGAGGGGTGATGTGCACCTTAGGAAAAGCTTGAAATATTATTTTATAATAAATTCATATTCGGTTTATAATGGCTCCAAAGTGTATTATTTAATGTTTAAGGTGGGTATGGGGTCGAAATACTTTTAACTAATAGATTTTACATATGTTTTGGTCACATTATTAACCTTATCTATAAGTTTTAAAACATATTTAATTAGTTTTACATTTACCATGTCACTTTGTATTTTTTATTATATAGTTAATAAAATTACTATATACATCCAAGAGACCCCCAAGTGTTCCATTAATGATACACCTATAATGATATAAGTTCATTGGCTGATCCTTAGATTTTTAGGAATAGAATATCAATTAATAATATAATATTTGTTTTAAAAACTCATTATTGTGAATTTCGACAATATTTAATAATTGATTTTTGTTAAATTCATAACAACATTATTAATTCGAACCAAATTCATTTATGAAATTATAACAAGTAATATTAACTAATATAATTAGTGTATGTCATCAAAACTTTAAAATTATATTTATTTTAACATTTATAATACCAATTATTTCATTCATTCAATAATAATGAAAATACTGCATCATTATTGTGACATAAATAAATTTAATTATTCAATGTATAAAAATTATAAATAAAATACCATTATTTAGTAAATATTTTTATATTTTTAATTAATACTTATAGTCGAATATATAACATATATAACCATATGTAAATTTTTTTTCCAAAAAGGTATATGCTTATGTCAATTTTGTATTTACTTTAACATAATTAATATAAAGTGTCCTTACCACCTACAAGTGGCTCCATGGGGTCCCAAAACTAAATCAAAGATGCATGTGGTAAGATATGTATCAACCAATAGGGTTAGAACACGTTTTAGAGTAATTTATTATTATTATAATATTATTTTGTTACCCTTATTTAGCGGATTTACCCTCTAACCATGGTAAATAAAATATTTACTGAAGTAACTATTCAAAATGTATAAAAATAAAAGTTATCTATTTAAATAATTTTTATCTACTGATTATAAATATGGAATCCATTTTTCTAAAATAAAAACATAGAAGTGGAAGAAATTAATTTAAAATTATTTTCAATTGTCAAAACAAAAAAGCGTGTTTTTATGAAATTATAACTATCAATGGATTGGCACTTCCTTATGTCTTGATTAATTGTGAAATTATGTCCAATGTCCAACATTGTATTTAATGATAAAAATTTATTCCAAATATACATGAAAATAATTAAAATTCATAATTTATTTCTATTAATTTTATTGATTAAAAAAATTGTTTTTAATTAAAATTTAATAATTTTCACTATTCATCAAAAAATAAAAGTAATCCAAAAAGTACGAAAATTTAACCCCATGATAATTTCGATATTAAAAAACCAAAAAGGAAATCAATTTTTAATGATAATATTTATAAAATTTAAAAAAGTGGGTATTACTATTCGTAACGGCTACATTGATTAGTCGCGGTGTGTTAGAATCTCGAAGATACGTACAATGCAAGTTATTGCATTATTCAAAGGGAAATGTACCGTAGAATCTTGAGGGGTTACATTATCCCCTCCTTCAAATTGTTTCATCCTCTAAATTCTTAGAAATTTACTATAGAAAAAGACTCGGGGGGTTCTTAATCATAAGTTTCTCAGGTTCCCACGTTTCCTATTCCATCTTATAGTTCCTCCATAGAACTATTACCAAACGAGTCATCCGGTTTCTCAGCAGTTGGTATCTTGTATCAGGAATCCTGACGGGCTCTTTATAATAAGATATATCAGGTTCTAGTTCTACTTCCTCATAGGCGAGTACATGTGTTGGGTTAGGGATATATTTTCTCAACAGTGATACGTGAAACCCATCGTGAACTTTGGAGAGACTTGGCGGCATTTCCATCTGGTAAGCTACAACCCCAATTTGTTCTAGAATTTCGAAAGGTTCTATTGTAAGAACCCAGTTTTTGCAGCAGAAGACTTTGAAATATTCTTGATTATATTCCAGAGCAGTGCCTTCAGAGGGCGTTCGATTCCGAGCCTCGGAGTGACCGGAATTATATTTTTAGTGCGTTCACATGGGAAACGCCAAATAAATGGGATAACTCCTAAATGATGCTTCATATCAGAGATCCAAGTGTACGGATGGGTCCGGAATGGGTTGTTTACCATAGGAACGACATAAAACGTGTCGGTGCGGGACGTTTGGACCCCTCGCCCGCTTCTAGAATGTTAAAATATAAATTAATTAATTAATTAATTCGTTTAATGTTGAAACACAAGAATCTATTAAATGGTGGCTTGGATTGGAAAACCGTTTGCACCGTTGAGTTTGGAGTGTTCCATTTAACCTAATAGGGGTGTAAGTTTTGCTGGCGCGGTCCCCCTGTGAAAGATGGCCCCAGGGGCGTTTTCGTAATTTGGCAGCCTCGGGAGCTAAGTTTAATAACATTCAAACGAATGCTTGGAATCAAATTCCGAGTCCACCGTTTCACTCAGAGCGTGGTGTTTACCCTGGGGGAGGCGTAACCCCGACCCCGTCGGGTGTTTCAGACGCGGGTTAAATTTGGAGGTTTTTAATTAATTTTCTTTTTAAGCCCAACTCACCACTTCCCTTCTCCCTTGAACCCCCTGGCGAAACCAACTCACCTCTCATCCTCCATCTCCGGCAAGACGGTCTGGCGAGGTGACTCCGGTGAGGTGCGGTGATGCCGACGGATCGATGCAAAGCTCCGGGCGAAGCCCAGCGAGGTAGGAGGTTTCCGTTGCATTTTCATTTGTGAACCACCCTTTGAATTCAATTTTATGTGGAGATTTGATGTCTAGTCTTTGAAAAACGCTCGTAGTTGCGTAGTAGTTTTTATTAGCTTCCCATCACTGGTTTCGGATAAAAAATGCATGTTCCGAGGGGACCGCAGTGCTCCGCCGAAGATCAACGTGTTTTTGGGGCGTTCCAGCGAGCTAGGCGGCGGCGCACGAGCTCCGGGCGGCGGAATATTCTAGCGGAGGCGGCGGCGTCGCTGTTGGGCGGTGGAAGCAGGCCGCGGACGGCATGGGTCCCTGGGTGAAACGGATGGCTGCCGGGCTTCCGTGCAGCGGCACCGACGTAGGGCAAGGAGGAGGGAGCCGTGAGGCGCGCGGCCCCGTGCGGCGCGCCGCGACCCTCATAACGCTGTTTGCTGCGGGAGAAGGAAACCGGCCTGGACGGCTGGTCGGTGGCGGCAGGTCGTGGCCATCTGGCCGCGGCAGAGTAAACTGGACCCGGGGCCGGGCCGCGGGCTGGCTGTGGGCGGACCGGGCCGGTCTGGCCCAGGGCGGGGGGGTGGGGGGGTTCCCCCTTTGGAATTTCCGTCAACCGTAGCTTTCGCTACGGGTGTCTGTTTTGCGTGCTGTTAGCGGCAGCGCGGACCTCGCGTTGAGGGGAATGCTTTGACATGAGTTTGGGAATTTTTAATTCCCGAAATGAGGGGCCTTGGTGGCATGAAACGTATGTCGAGGGGATTGAAGTCATTTTGGGAATCTTGTTTTGAGCGGCGCGGATGCATCCAACGTCCGCTTTGAGTGTCATCTGTTGCGTTGGGACCCTAGCACCGGGGAAATTTTTTCCAGTGTGGTTTCGGGCATTGAAGCCAGAGTTGAGGCATGGGCCCCATGACCCGTCTTTTGAGCTGCGTGCAGCATTTTGTAACTTTTTAATCGGACGTTTGTTCGGGGCGTGCGGGCAGTCGATGTGGGGTATTTTTCAGAGGGAAATGCTTTAGCGCAGTCTGCCTGCTTTAATTATGCATGCTGGTGTGCCCCCCCCCCCCCCCGAGTGTCGTTTCGGGAGTTGATGGTGATTTCTAGCTTTATCACCGGGTGACCGTTTCGGACAAGTGATTAGTCCATTTCGTGTACTTTTTCGAGAGGATCGCAATTGTATGAACAGTTCTTTGATTTTTGGGACTGAGATGCGGGTCCCACGAAGCACCGCTCATGTGCGGTGCACCGGAATGCATCTTTTTCTCCGGATATTTATAGCACTCAAGTGAGTAGTGATTTTGATGTGTTTTCTTGAGGGGATCGCAATGGTGTGATGCGCCCGACTGTTTTTAGGGCCGAGGCTCGGGATCACGGGACGCTGTTCGGGCATGAGGTGGTGTTGGAAAATTTTCCGTCGGATATCCGTTTGAGGCGGGTAAGTAGTCTAAATCGTGTGTTTATCCATGAGGATTACAATGGTGTGATCTGTTTGGCAGTGCGGTGCCTCTTGCATGATCTTATTAAATGTGGAAGCATGAAAGGTGCTCTAGTGGTGGTTAGTCCTACCTTGTTTATAGTGGACCCTTGGTGGTGATCGCGCACTCTTGGGAGAGTGATATAAATGATTCATGAGATGTGGTTGGTCGTTCCTGGGCCTTTGAGGTGGAGTAGTTACGTCACGCCTTCTTGTTGACGCTGGGTGCTGTGTGCACGATACCCTTTGGGCAGGAACGAGGTATACCCTGGGAGTATATGGGAGCGCTTGGAGGTACGTGTGGTTTGTACCTGAGAGTGTTTGTGCGCATGGTTGGGATTGACTTGGGGACACATGTCGTGTGGTCCCCATGTGCGTTTCGTGCTCTGCTTTATGTACTTTTGACCTCTCGTGACGTAGAGGGTCACTCTGCGATCATTTGTTTGACCAGCAAGGTGGATATTTCCCTGGTCTGGTGCTCTTTTGTCTGACCAGTAGGGTTGAGTGGTCTCCCCCTGGTCTTTTTCTCGATGGTTTGGCTGGCAGAGATGGTTTGGTTCCTCTAATTTCTCAGTTGTGAGGGGTTTCAGTACCGTGGCCCTTTCACCAGACTGCGACACCGTCTACGACTACGGGTGTTCATGCAGCATGGTCGTTTTCCCCACTTTTTGGGATGAGATATCATGGTCCGCTTCTATAGTGACTCATTCGATTGGATCGGGATCGCCTTGTGAGGCCTGGGGAGTATCCCCCGTCACCCAGTGTTCCCTGGTAGAGTTCTTGTGGATTCGGTGTGACCAAAACTTTACACGGGCACTGATCCTCTACCCAGGAGGTTGTTACCTACAGGGCTGAGGTTGTTTCTAATAGGGCTGATGTTGTTTTGATAAGAGATGACTTTGTTTCCACCAGGGATGAGGTGGTTTCCAGCCGGGCTGAGGTTGTTTCCAGTAGGGCTGAGGTGGTTTCGAGCAGGTCTCACCAGTGGGTTACCATCCAGCAGGGATGGCCAGTACAGCGGTGTTCACCGAGTAGTACCATCCAGCAGGGATGGCTAGAGCAGTTCTGGGCTTACCTCCAGCTGGGATGGGCAGTGGTCCCCGATGCCGTGCTTACCTCCAGCGGGGCTCGGCAGTGGTCCCCGATGCCGGGCTTACCTCCAGCTGGCCTGGGCAGTGGTCCCCGATGTCGGGTTACCTCCAGCTGGGCTGGGAAGTGGTCCTGTCGCCGAATTTATCGGGGTCTCCCTCCAGTGGATTACCCTATTCTGGGACTGGGCAGTGTGTAACCCATCAACTTTCCGGGTCTCCCTGTAGCGGGAACCCGTTGACTTCTAGGGACCCTCCAGTGCGGCTGGGTGGGGGGTCGCCTGTCGATTTTGAGAAGACTTCTCGACTGCGGGGAAATGACGAGTTGTGGTTGAAGTTCCCTCAGAACTCTCAAGTACGAGGAGATTTTCCCCCACTGAGACGCATCCTTGTGACACGAACTAAAACTATGCGGGCGAGTCAGTGCCTCCCAAAGAGGATAGTGTCAGGGTGTTGTGGTTTAAGCCCTTGACTTGTAGTTCGGGGTAGACGTGTGGGATGCTGGGCATCAATGGTGTTTTCTTCTGGGACTGTTGGCTACTCTTTTCTTGGCATGAGATACGAGACGAAGATCCCATTACGACCTTGTTCGGGCTTCTTTTTGAGTATATGGACTTGTATATACCTTGTTCTAGTACCCACTTCTTGGGTTTGGTTACTCTCCTTCCAGGAGAGGCGAAGACGCGCGGGGTATGCCACATAATTTCCATGTCTATCTTCACATGGTTAGAAGAGTCTACTCTCCTACTATAGGTAGCGAAGACTCGACGAGAATTTCATCTTCTCACCATTTCCATCTCTTTGTGTCTAGACGAGTCTACCTTCTATCCTCTTGTTGGGTTGAGCTAGACTCTCTACTGTTACTCTACTACACTCCTTGTTTTACTCCATTACTTTTCCTATTAGCTCTACTGCTCACCCTTCAGTGCCTCTTTTATTGCTCCCTCGAGCCTTCAGGGTATCCTACTGATTATTTTTATACTCACCCCTTCTTGGGATTTGCCCGAATTTGGTGTTCCCTTGCAGACGACGGATAGGTTGGTCGTGACTACAGTGGAGCTTAGGAGTTCCGGAGCTTGGACCGCGTGCGGTGGTCGTGGTTAGGTCCCAGGTGGGGGACCCCTTCCAACTGTATTTCTTTTGTTTACCTATTCTTGGGTTGTGGAACCTTTTCTTGTTGGGCCCGTGTTTTTCCCCTTTTCTTTTTCAGTTACCTTCAGCTTGTACTTTGTACTTTTACAGGTCGATGCACATTGTGGTTTATTTATAGCAGTAACTCTTTTACTCTACTTGTCTTTTCTTTTACTCTGCACTTTTTCATTGGGTGTGCTGCGTGTGTGTGTACAGGTGCTTAGGAAAAGGCCTCCCTGAGTTTTTGTGCCTTCGGAGCTGGTTGCCGGCCCCTGGCCTATGGAGGCGGGCTTGGGGTAGTTGCGGCTCGAGCCCGGGTAGGGTCGGGTCGGGACACCTATGTACCTGGAACTCAATTTACCTTTCATTCGGAAACGTATAACTCCCTTCCATGGAGATACCTTCAAGAAAACATGATCTCCTACCTAAAATTCCAAATCTTTCCTTTGGTTATCAGTATAGCTCCTCTACCTACTTTGAGCTTCTTTGATGTGGTTTTGGATTACCTTCACATTTTCCTTCGTTTCATCCACCAGTTCTGGGCCTACGAGTTTTCGTTCACCAACATCATCCAAACAGGTTGGTGTGGGACATCTCTTTCCAAATAACGCTTCATATGGTTCCATCTGAATACTTGAATAATAGATATTGTCATATAAAACTTCTACCAGAGGTTAATATTGATCCCACATACCCAGAAAGTCAAGTGAGCATGATATAAACATGTCTTCTAAGGATTGAATAGTCTGTTATGATTTTCCATCTATTTGAGGGTGGTAAACACCACTCAAACTATGTTCAGTATCAAGGGATTTCTAAATACTTTTCTAGAATCTTGATGTGAAATGTGGATCACGATCTGAAACAATTGATAGGGGTACTCCATGAAGTCTCAAAAATTCATTAATATATAGTCTTCCTAGAAGTTCAAGTGGAAAATATTCCCTTCTAGAATGAAAATGTGCTGACTTGGTAAGATGATCAACAATGAACCATATTGCATCATTCTTTATAGGTTTCTTTGGTAGTCCCATGACAAATTACATTGTGATATTATCCAATTTCCACTCAGGTATGGGAAGGTTGCAAGACTCCTCTAGGCTATTTCCTTCTAGCTTTCACCTAATGACAAACAATACATCATGACACTAAATTAGAAATCTATCACTTCATGTTGTCCCACCAAAAATGTTCATTTAAATCTATATACATTATGGTGATCCTATGGTTTATAGAAAAATTGGAACTATGAGAATCATCCAACAATTCCCTTTTTAGATCAGGTATATTGGGAACACAAAGTCTCTGCCCAAATTTCAAAATTCCATATTCATATACAATTTCATTCAATCTCTTATCATTTACAGCTTTAATCGTCATTTGAAATTCATTATCATCGATCTGAGAACTCCTTATCCATTCTAGTAATGATGGTTTTGAAACCATTTGAAAATCATTGATGTTTCACAATCCATGGTTATTCCCATGTCCATCTTCGCTAGATCTATGAAAATTAGATCCCTTTCAAATCTTATATTGTTCAAAACTCCATGATCTTTTCTTCTTAAAGAATATACCACCTTATTTTCCTTCCCTGGGGGGTAGTGTATCGTACAACCATGATCCTTGAGTAATTCAAGTCATCTCCTTTTCCTCGTGTTGAGTTATTTTTGGGAGAAAATATACTTCAAACTCTTGTGATCAGTATAAATCTCAAAAATTTTATCATTGAGGTAGTTTCTCCATATATTCCAAGAAAATATCACAGTTTCTAACTCGATATCATGAGTAGGATAGTTTTTCTCATTAATTTTCAAATGTCGTGATTAATAGGCAATAACTTTATCATTGTGCATAAGGACACAACCAAGTCCTTTCTTTGATGCATCACTATAAATAACAAACACATCATTTCCTGATGGTAGAGTCAAAATAAGATAATTGACTAATCTTCTCTTCAGTTCTTCGAAACATTCTTCACACTCTTTTGTCCAAACAAATTTAACCCCTTTATGTGTGAGCTTTGTTAATGGGTTATCCAACCGGGAAAAATTCAGGAAGAAACATTGATAATAACCTGCTAAACCAATAAAATTGCGTACCTAAATTATACTTGTCGGTGCTCACCATTCTTGGATTTCTCTTGTCTTAGAAGGATCAACAGAAATTAAATCCTTAAAGATAATATGTCCAGGAAAAGTAATCTCTTGTTGCCAAAATTCACACTTGCTAAACTTCCCATATAATTCATGTCTCCTCAGAGTCTTCAATATAATGCACAAGTGATTTTCATGATCTTCATATATTTTGGAATATAGCATGATATCATCAATAAATACCACTAAATATACATCAAGGTATTCTTTGAATGTTATGTTCATTAGATCCATGAAAACAGAGTGTGTATTAGTCAGCCCAAAAGGCATTACTGTAAACTCGTAATGCCCATCACTGGTTCGAAATGATGTCTTTGGAATGTCTTCCTTCGTCACACACAACTGATGGTATCCATATCGATGGTCAATATTTTTAAATTATTGAGCTCCATGCAGTATTTCAAATAAATCATCAATGTGAGGTAGGGGATTCTTGTTCTTTATTGCTATAGAATTGATCTCCCTATAGTCAATTCCCAACCTCGTAGATCCAATTTCTTCTTATCAAAAAATATGGGGGCCCCCCATAGAGAAACTCTAGGGCTAATAAATCCTGTATTAATCAATTCCTATAGTTGTTTCATTAGTTCAACTAACTCATGATTGTACATTCTATATGGGTTCTTCGATATGGTCCTTGAACAACGAATTAAATCAATGGAAAACTCAATTTCTCGTTCTGGAGTATGTCCAGGTAAATCTTCCAGAAACACATCTACATATTCTTTCACAATAGGTATATCCTCTATTTGAAAATTCCTTTCCTCACCCACAGTTATTGCATTCTCTTCCTCCCTGATAATTGAATTTAGTTGAGCTAATGTGAGTGGATCTAGATAACAATCAAGTGGTGAAGATTCTAATCTAAAGAGAAGGTGTTCCTTATCATCATAATCAAAAATCGTATCCTCCTTTTTCTAACAATAAAATGTCGCATCATAGTCTGAAATCCAATCTATAGTGAGGAATATATCAAACTCATTCATAGGTATGACAATGAGATCAGAAGATAAAGAACATTTATTTTCTCTAATGGGAACTGATTCACAAAAATTTGTAGAAATGATACTTCCATTAAGAGTTTTGACTGAAAACTCCCTTGTTAAATCAAATTTGAAATATCTATTTTTTTAGAAAACCGGGAAGATACGAAACAATGTGATGATCTCGAATCAAATAATGCATTTTCTAAACATGAGGAAACAATTAAATTACCTACCACCGCGTCTTTCGGAGCTTCTACCTAAGCAGTAGTGATAGCATAAGCCTGGCCTTGATCCCTTGGCCTTTTCTGAGGTATGTTTCCCTGACGCATAGGAAATGCATTTTCATAATGTCCCATCTCCTTGAAATAGTAGCATTGGACATCAGTAGCTTCCTTATTCCCCTTGAAATCACAAGCTTGGTGGCCTTTATCACCACACTTGTAACAGACTCCCATTCCTTTTACGCAAGTACCAGGGTGTTTCTTCCAACATTTACTGCGGGATGGATATTAAACTTTTTCCTTCATCCCCTTATTTTCATTTCACGATTGATCAAATGATCTCTTATTCTCGTTCTTTTCTTTAAAGTCGTAAGACATAGAGAATTATTTTTCTGTCTGGATAACACATGAGACAATATCTTCGTACGACGAGAAGGATTTCGAGACTAATGATCGATAGATAAATGTTTTTATCCCATCAAAGAAACGATCAATCTTACTTCTTGTCTAACTTATATAATCTTCAGCATGCCTCGCTAACCTTGTAATGTTAGCCTCATCCATTGCATCATTATCATCCTCTTTTTGCCTCAGACTCAGAAATTGACTTTCCATATTTGCTCGATGGTCACGAGGAATTTATGTTCCCAAGAAAAACTCTTTTAACTCACTCCATTCCATGTTTGATACTTCATCATCTTCCTTCATGTTTCGAATCAATGACCACCAATGATCAGCATCTCCTGTGAGGTGGTAAACTTCCATGACAACTTTTTCCCTTTCGTAACTCCCCAAGGCATGGAATATTTTCTCTACGAAATTTATCCATTGCTAAGCTACTAAGGTATTTTTACTCCCATTGAATATTGGTGGTTGTTTCCTAATGATGCGATCTAACATTGATCCTCCATGCTGCGGATCAGGGTGCACCAAACGGGTAAGGTTATTATTCATAACCTGAGTGAGTTGTCCTAGTATGGTGATTGTGTGATCATCATGAGTTGCATCACCAACACCATAATAATTATATTTACCAGGAGTAAAATCCCTAAATGGTGTGCGTGTGTTGATACAGTTTCCATTTCTTCCACTAGGTGCCATGTCTAAACAATTTCATACACTAGATTAGTTTATGAATCGCAATACAATAATCCAAACTTGTAATACACATAATATAAATTGAACATTTTATGGACATAATCCATAATCATAGAAATGTTTTCATTAATGATGTATATAATCATAATCCCTTTATAATGATTTATAATGAAATTGAGAAATATCATAGACATATCCCCCGGGAGTGTCGTAACCATGAGTGCAGCAAGGCCCATTGCCGTGCACCAGTTCCTATTCAAGTCTCGCTCAAAGCAATGTTTTTGGGTTTTACCCCTAGGTACATCTGTTCCAGAGCTGCCTCTACATGATCATATCCAGACAGGGATGTATTTCTCAGAAAACTCACAAAGTCTCTACAATACCAAAATTCTCAGAAGTTCTTTTATACTAATCCACAATGTCCATCTTAGGTCTATGTGCTCTAATCAGAGTTTAGCTAAATCTATCATCCTTGGTTTTTACTAAACATCCTATGATGCCAACTGTAATGCCCCAACCCTAGTTACCCATATTTGGTGCATTATTAAATGAAATTGGCATAATCATAAAAGATCACGTCTCAAAATACTGATTAGTTTAGTAGCCTTTGAATCACTATATACATTCATAAAGTTTACATTACATCATAAAGTGAAAACTACCACAACATCTTGTCTCCACACACATATCCCCTTATACTATCCCTAAAGGTCATTCAAAAAATACTTCATCACATCTTGGAAAAAATAAACCATAGAAACAACTGACCTCAAATGCCCAGTAAGGATAACAATATAGAGGAAACATTCATAATAAGCATAAAAATTTAAGGCAATGTATAACTAAAACAGAAGCCTTTTAAACTTTAACTTCATCATAATATGGTAGAAATAAAATGAAATAATTCCATTTACTTATTCACATGGATATTCTACTAGTTGAATAATCACATGGAATATCAATAACCACTTTCATAATGATGGAATGCATAATTCCAGACTATCATAACCACATAGTCAAGGGCATGTGCCAACACTACAAATAAGATTTTTCCAAGGCCTTGTACCAAGACACTAGTTTTTCTCATGAGACCTACCGATGCATCAAGGAGCTATAGTGGGCTCCACCCGTCACTTATTAAGTCCAATGCCTTCTTCATATGAACATGTTTAAACATAACATAAACATTCGTATTAAAACTAGCATATGAAATGTCAATACTTTATCCATAAATCCTGAATGGTATAAAAATAACACATCCACCTTCAAACATATCACAAAAAATTCAATAAAATTAGGATGTTTTGTATCATAATAAATAAACTTCAAATAATATTTACATCTATCAAAGGATGTTGACATAGATGAAATCAAAACTATTTGAGAGAAATATCTCCTTTTATGAAATCATTTAAAAGTCACATAATTATAAAATAAAACATTTACTTTGAAAATATTCTTATAAGTTTTTAAAGGATTATTAGACAATTTTATAATGGAGTAAAATAGTCATACCCTCCATATAAGTTAAAAAAAGACATTCTTACCTTAATTTTGTCGAAAAGATTAAAAAGGACCTTGTTTGGAAAATGACAGAAATATTTCATTATAAAATTTTAATAAAAAGTCAAAAAATGGTATAATTGACATTAATCCATAGTCTTTAAAAAATAATGAATGATTTGAAATTAATTTTTAAGAAACATGGATGTGGATGATAAAAAGGTCCCAGTAGATAATTACGTATAAACAACCTCGGATAAAGAAAAGATTATGAAATAAACCCTTACCTTATAAATTTACCTGGTTGATTGTAGGTTAATCTATTTTATAATGGTGAAATTATTTTTATGAAATTATACAAGAATCATATACATTTATATGATATCGTATATGATCTTTTAATATTGCTTCGTTTTTAATATTTTAGTATTATCGTCGTTTCGGGTGTTCACTTACTTGTTTTATTTTATATGTTTTGTTACATAAGTCATGTTTGTTATGGATAGGTTGTATATATTCATATACATAATTATATCAAGTCCTTCAACATTATTTTTAATCATCAAATTAGAATTATACTTGTATGGATACGATGGGGAATGAATCTCATCGTCTTCATTGAGACGGTAGTCCGTACGTACGCACAAGCGACAATATAGTTACATTAAAATTAAAATAATATATATTTGGATGTTATATCATATATAAAGAATCATTATCATGTTATATTTATTATTTACATCAATTACAAATCACTATCATACCCATCGAAATAATAATTTATTGAATAACAATTACTCCACGACGTGGAGACGGTAAGTCATACGTACGCATGTATGGTGACATGTCATTCAAAGGATTGATAGAATACTGAACATGGTTATACCATATTTATAATAACATCACAATATATATATGATACTGGAGATATTATTTTATAATAGAAATAACAAATAAAGAAGATGTTGAAGAATAAATAAGCATGAAAGAGGGTGGTGAAAATATTACCTCTTCTTCAAGTTCATCCTTTTGATTTGATCAGAAGGGCTTTTTAGGATGGCTTTATGATGAAACTAATGCCTCTAGGTTGATTTGGGGAAACTTGAGAGAATATTTGGGTAGGTTTATTCTAAACCAAAAGGCATTGAGGGTATGAATTTGAGAGTAGGGGGAGTTCCCTTTTATAAGAGGGGTGAGGTGCACCTTAGGAAAAGCTATAAATACTATTTTATAATAAATTCATATTCGGTTTCTAATGGCTCCAAAGTGGATTATTTAATGTTTTATGTGGGTATGGGTCGAAATCCTTTCAACCAATATATTTTTTAGACGGGTTTGGGTCATTATATTAACCTTATCTTTTAATTTTAACTCTTAGTTAACTAGTTTGACATTTACCATGTCACTTTGTATTTTTATATCATGTAGTTAATAAACATACTATATACATCCAAGAGAGATACAAGTGGTCCATTGATGATAAAAATATCATGATATAAGTCTTTTAGCCTATCCTTAGATTTTTAGGAATATAATATCAATTAATAATATAATATTTGTTTTAAAAACTCATTTATGTCAATATTGACAATATTTAATAATTGATATTTGTTAAAGTCTTAACAACTTTATTAATTCCAAAAAGATTCATTAAATAAATTCTAACAAGTCATATTAAAAAAAATCCTGGATTTCATCAAAACTTTCCAATTATATTTATTTTAACATTTAGAATACCAATTATTTGATTCTTTCATTAATAAGGAAAATACTGCATCATTATTGTGTCATAAATAAATTTATTTATTCAATGCCTAAAAATAATAAATAAAATACCATTATATAGATAATAGTTTTTTATTTCTAATTAATATTTATAGTCGATTATATAACATACATAACCCTATGTAAAAATTGTTTTTCTAAAAGATATATACTTATGTCATTTTTATATTTACGTTAACTTAATTAATATAAAGTGTCCTTATCACCTACAAGTGCCTCCATGGGGTCCCAAAATCGACCCAAAGATGTACATAGTCAGAAATGTATCAACCAATAGAGTTAGGATACGTTTTAGGGTAATTTATTATTATTATAATATTATTTTGTTACCCTTATTTACTGGATTTAACCTTTAACCATTGTAAATAAAATATTTACCGAAGTAATTATTCAAAATGTCTAAAAATAAAAGTTAACTATTTAAATAATTTGGATCTACTTATTCTAAATATGGAATCCTATTTTCTAAATTCAAAACCATGATGTGGCAGAAAATAATTTAAAATTAATTCCTACTGTTAAAATAAAAAGCGTGTTTTTAAGAAATAATATCTATCAAAAGATTGGCACTTCCTTATGTCTAGTTTAAATTTAAAATCATGTCCAATGACTTGTATTAAATGGTAAAAATATATTCTAAATATACTTTAAAATCACTCAAATTCATAATTTATCACTATTAATTATTTTTATTAAAAAAGTTTTTTTTAATTAAAATTTTGTAATTTTCCCTATTGATCAAAATATAAAAGTTATCCGAAAAGTTCCGAAATTTCACCCTAAGGTAATTTCAATATTCCGAAACCAAAAATGAAGTCAATTTTGAAAGATAAAATTTATAAAATTTTAAAAAGAGGGAAATACTATTCATAACGGCTACTATGATTGGTTGTGATGTGTTAGAATCTCGAAGTTGCGTACAATGCAAGCTATTGCATTATTCAAAGGGAAACCTACTATGGAAGCTTGGGGTGTTACAATCTCGGGGGATATACATAAAATAACACACATTTTATTTACAAACCATTATGAAAAATTTAAGAGTGTATACCTCCTCAAAGAAAACATTTCAATGATTATGGATTATATCCATAAACTCTTCAATTTATGTTAATTGTTTAAAATGTTTTGAATTATGTACTGTGATTCATAAACTAATCAACTGTATTCTATTTTTTAGAAATGTCTCCTAGTGGAATAAATGGAAACTATAGCAATTCTTGTAATCTATGTAGGGGTTTCCCTCCTACTCAAGATAATTATAGTGGATCTGGTGATGCAACTGGTGATGATCAGTTTATCACCATACTAGGAAAACTCAATATTGTTGTGAATAATTACATTACCCGTATGGAGCACCATGATCCACAATGCAGAGGATCAATGTTAGACCGCTTCATGAGACACCATAAACAAAAATTCAATGGGACTGGAAATCCATTTGTCACTATGAAACAAATAAGTTCCTTAAAAAAATATTTCATACAATGGGTAGTAGAGAAAGGGAAAATCTTTTTGTGGATGTTTATCTCCTCACGAGAGATTCATATCCATGGTGGTCATTAATTCAAAACACAGTGGAAGATGAAGAAGTATCAAATATGGAATGCAGGACGATGAAATATATTTTTTTAGAAAATTATTTTTTTCTTGACCATCAAGTAGATATGGAAAGACCGTTTATAAGTCTGAGGAAAGGTAAAATGATAATTTCGCAAAGTATAAGGCTAACATTACTTGGTTAGAAAGGAATGAGTCTAATTATATACGTAACCCAACAAGTAGGATTTATTTATTCTTCAATGGGTTTAATCCATTTCTCAATCGAGCATTAGTCTCAAAATACTTCTCATTATACAAAGATATTGTCTCATATGCTATTAAGATAGAAAAATATTATCAATGTCATACGACATTAAATAAAAGATAGGGAAGAAAAGATCAATTGAATAATCTAGAATTTAAATAAGGGGAAGAAGGGAATAGTTGCATGTCCATCCTGTGGTAAATGTGGGAAGAAACACACAAGTACTTGCCTGAAGAGAATGGTCATCTGTTACAACTGTGGTGAAAAAGGACACCAAACTTGTGATTTCAAGGTAAATAAAGGGGCGGTCAATGTTGAATGCTACAATTTTATAGAGATGGGGCATTATGAAAATGAATGTCCTAATCACCAAGGAATCTTACCTCAGAAAATGACATGGGAGCAATGCCAAGCTTATGCGATCACTACTACTGAGGTTGAAGCTCCAAAAGAAGTGGTAGAAGGTAATTTCATGGTTACGTCAAGTATAGCCAATTCTTTAATTGATTTTTGATCATCGAATTATTTCATATATTCCCATTTTTCTATGAAAATTAGATATTTCCCATTTGATTTAACAAAAGTGTTTTTTGTGAAATCTCCTAAGGGAAGTATCATTGCAAATAATTATTTGTGAATCATTTCCCATTAGGGAATATTAATGTGTTTTATCTACTGATCTCATCATCATACCAATGATTTAATTTTATATAATCCTCAGAATGGATTGGATTTTGGACCATGATGAAAAAAAATTATTGAAAGAAGATAGAGGTTAGAATTTTTAATGTAGATTAATACTGCCTTTATTTAGAGAAGAAATGTTACCTCTATATTCTCATCTTGGACCACACCATGTAGCTCTATTAAATAAAATTATTAAGGATAAATAGAATAAAATAACTAAGTGTGGGGAAAGGAATGTTCAAATAGAGGACGTACTTATTGTACATGAATATGTTGATGCGTTTCCAGAGGATTTACCTAGACATACTCCAGTATGAGAAATTTATTTTTCTATTGATTTAATTCCTAGTTCAAGGACCATATTGAATGCCCCTTATAGAATGGGCACTATTGAATTAGCGGAACTCAAGAGATAACTAGAAAATATGAGTAATAAAAGATTTATTTTCCCATGTGTTTTTACATGGGGAGGCCCTGTTCTTTTTGTTAAGAAGAAAGATGGATCTATGAGGATGTTCATTGACTAAAGGGGGATCATTGCTATAACAATAATGAACAAGTACCCCTACCTCGAATTGATGATTTATTTGACCAACATCATAGAGCTCAATAATTTTCAATGAATGACCATTGATCTTGATATCATCAGTTGTGTGTGAAGAAGGAAGACATTCTGAAAATAGCATTTCGAAACAGGTTCGGGCATTATGAGTTCTAAATAACGCCTTTTAGGTTTGACTATTGCACCCTCTTACATCATGGATCTAATGAATATAGATTTCATGAAATATAATGATGACATTGTAGTGGTATTTATTGATGATATCTTGGTATACCCAAAAATATACAAAGATCGTGAAAATCACTTGCGCAATATTCTGAAAACCCTTAGACGAAATGAATTATATGGGAAGTTTGTCAAGTGTGAATTTGGGTTTCACTAAATTTATTTTCTTGGTCATATTGTCTCTAAGGATGGAAGAATTGTCTATCCTTCAAAGACCAAGGCAATCCAAGAATGGCCAGCCCCAACGTGTATAACTGAGGTACACAGTTTTATTGGCTTAGTAGGTTATTATCGACATTTTTTCCAGAATTAGGTCTGATTGGAAAACCCATTAACCAAGCTCACATATAAAGGGGTTAAATTTTATTGGAAAAAAGATTGTGAAGATTGTTTTGAAGAAATAAAGGGTAGATTATTCAATTTTCATATCTTGAATCTACTTTCAGAGAATGAGGGGTTTATTATTTATAGTGATGCCTTAATGAAAAGACTATTTTGTTTCCTTATGAAGAATGATATAGTTATTGCCTATGCATTACGACTGCTAAAAAATCACAAACAAAAAAAATTCAACTCATGATGTTGAGTTATCACTGTAATATTTTCTTTGAAATTATAGATACAATATCTATATTTTGAAAATGTGATATATATACAGATCCCATGATCATGAAGTATGTTATCTCCCAAAAAGAACTTAACATGAGGTAAATACAATGACATGAACTACACAAGGATTATGATTTCACTATACACTACCACATGAGGGGGGGAAATAAGGTGGAAGATGCTTTGAGAATAAATGATCTTGGATTTTTGAACAAGATGAGAGTTGAAAGATATCTTATGTCCATTTATCTAGTTAAGATGAAAATATGAATAATCATGGAAGGTAAAACATCCAAAATTTTAAAATGGTTGCTAAACCGTCTTTACCAGAAATGATTAAATGTTCTCAGACTGCTGATGAGGAGTTTCAAAATAAAATTAATGATTTGAATGCTAGGATATTGATCGACTTCATATATGAAAATGGGATTTTGACATTTGGGAAGATACATTTTGTTCCTCATATACCTGATCTAAAAAGGGAATTGTTTGATGATTCTCATAACTCCAATTTCTCTATAAACCCTAGTATCAATATGATGTATAAATATTTGAAGGTACATTTTTGGTGGGACAACATGAAGAGGGAGATTGATGATTATGTGTAAATATGTATGGTTAGTCAACAGGTTATGTCAAGAAGAAATCTTCTTGGAGAAGTCATGAATCCTCTTCCCATACGTAAGTGGAAATGTGATGATATTACCGTGGAATTTTTCTTCGGGCTACCAATGACTCCAAGAAGGAATGATGCAATATGGGTTATTTTTTATCATCTTACTATGTCAACACATTTTCTTACTATAATATAAGGTTTACCACTTGAACGTTTAGTAAGACTATATATTAATTCAATTTGTAAGACATCATTGATCACCTCTATCAATTGTTTCTGATTGTGAACCTCATTTTACATCAAGATTCCGGAAAAGTATTCATATGGACTTGGCTACTGAACTACATTTGACCACTGCCTACCACCCTCAAACTCATGGAAAATCATAACAGACTATTCAAATCATATATGACATGTTCAGATCTTTCTCACATGATTTTCTAGTTATGTGGGATTAATATTTACCTCTTGTAGAATTATCCTATAATAATAGCTTATATTCATGTATTTAAACGGAACCATATAAAGATTTATATGGAAAGATATGTCTCACACCACCTTGTTTGGATTATATTGGTGATAGAAAAATCATAGGCCCAGAACTTGTTGAGGAAACAAGAGAAAAGGTGATGGTTTTCCAAACCCACATCAATGCATCTCAAGGTAGGAAAATAAGCTATGCCGATAACCAAACGAAGGATTAGAAATTTCAAGAAGGAGATTATGTTTTCATGAAGGTATCTCTATGGAAGGGTTTTATACATTTTGGTATGAAGAGTATATTGAGTCTCAGGTACATCAGACCTTTCGAAATTCTAGAACGAATTGGAGTTCTAGCTTATCGTTTTGCAATCATTCCAAGTCTATCGAAATTTCATGATGTGTTCCACATATCACTGTTGAGAGAATACATGCCTGAACCAATGCATATACTAGGCTATGATGAAATAGAAATGGAACCCGAACTGTCTTATTGTGAAGAGTCTATCAGTATTCTTGATATGAGAGAACATGTGTGGAGAAACCAGAAGACTCATCTGGTGCATGTTCTATGTAGAAATCATAATATGAAAGATGCAATGTGGGGCCCCGAGGAACATTTGATAAAGAACCACCCAAATCATGTTTTGAAGTAATATTCCATAAATTTCCAGGATGATATAATTTGAATGGGCGGAGAATGTAGCACCACAAGGATTCCCGTTATTTATCCCTTTGAATAATACAATAGCTTGTGTTTCACACAACTTGGAGTTTTAACACACCGCGACCTTTCAAACTAGCTGTTATGAATAGTAATAACCACTTTTTAAAAATTTTAAATTTTTTTTTCAAAATAGATTAAATTTTTTAATTCAGAATATCAAAACCAATAGAGTTTGAATTTTTAGTATTTTTAGAAAAAATTCACTATTTTATGAATACTGAAAAACATTGTGTTATTTTTGTAAAAATGATTTATATTTAAATAATTATTTAGTTTAATTAATTTTATTTTAAGTAAAAATAGTTACATAATACCTATATCTATTAAATTTAATTCATTGAAGTCATTATATAATAAAAATACATATATAAAATTTTATTAACTTTTTACCGTCTATTAGCCACCTTCTAGGAACGTTAGAAGGTTTTCATAAAATATAATTTTGCCACATCTATGAGTTGAATTTAAAAAATCAAAGAGAAACGGTCAACATTATTATGTAAAATGTGGTTTAATAAGAAGAAAATAATTTTTGGTGAAGAGTAACTTTTGGCTTTTATTTACCAGTGTTAATAGTAAATAGGGTAATTAAAGGTAAAAATGATATTATTATTAACCTAAAACTTGTACTAATTCTATTGGATAAGTGTATTTTGACCAAAAACAACCATAGGAATAAAATATGATCCTTTTGGTCCACATAGATTAGATTAGAACATCTATTATAATTTTATTTAAAGAAGTGTTATAAGTGTTAAATCCAATGTTTAATAGCTAAACCATTTTTAATATAGGATTATACATAAGAAAAATTAGACTATGAATATTAAATAGAAAGTTAAAATGACTTCCTACATAATGGTATTTTATTTATATTTTTTAGATATTAAATAATAAAATTTAATTATGATACAATGATGATGCAGTAATTACCTTATTATTGAAAGATTAAGAAATTGTTATTATAAATATCCAAATAAATGTAAATTTGTACTTATAATGAATTACAAGAATCTAATAGGTTAATATGACGTTTTAGAGTTTATTAAATGATTTTTTGAATGAATAATGCTTTTGGACTTTAACCAAAATCGTATACTAAATAGTGTCAAAATTGACATAAATGAGTTTTCAAAACCAATAATATATTATTAATTGATATAATATTCTTAAAATCTAGGGTTCAGCCAAAGTACTTTTATATTGTTAGATATATCAAAAATGAACCAATTGAGGTTCTATTGGAATTTTATTGTAATACTAATAACCATATATTATAACAATTAAAGAATACATGGTAAAAGATTATTTATTTAACTTTGAATTAAATCAAAATGATAAGGTTAATATGGTGAACTAAATCAATCTAAAATATACTGGTTGAGAGATTCTAGACCCATCCCCACCTTATAATCTAAATAAATCAATTTTGAGGCATTATAAACCAAATATGATTTTATAATAAAATAATATTTCATGATTTTCATAAATGACCATCTCCTCTATTATAAAATGGTTCTTCCCCTTACCTCAAAATCACACCTCCAAAGCCATTTGGCATGGCCAACCACTACCCAAATATACTCCCAACTACCCCCCTTATACATAGAGACATTAATTTGATTTGAAAGTCATCCAAAGGATCCCTTTTGATCAAATCGAAAGAAAACACCTGAAGATGATGTAATAATTTCACCACCTCTTCCAAATTTATTTGTTTCCATCACTTCTTCTTTATTTGTTATTTCAATTCCAAAATAATACAGTACCTTATATATACTATTATGGAATTATAAATATGTTACAACCATATTCATTATTCTATCCATCATATGTATGACAAGTCCACATACGTACGTAAGTATAGCTTATCGCCTACACGTCGTGGTGTAGTTTGTTATTCGAACACATCATTATTTGGATGGGTATAATAATTATAATAACTAATGAAAATATTAAATATAACATGTTAATGATTCTGTATATATGATATTACATACCATTACATTCGATTTCACCATCAATATAATGTTATTGTCTCTTGTGCGTACGTACATATTACAGTCTCCATGAACGCGAAGAGATTCATTCCCCATCTTAACCATTCAAGAATAAATTTCATTTAATAATTAAAAAATAATGTTTATGAACATGATATCATTATGTATATGAATTAAATACATCTTATCCATAAAAAACATGATTTACATAACCAATCATATAAAGTAAAACGAATATGTTAACACCCGAAACCATGATACTACTGAAATATTATTAACAAAGCAATATTAGAAGATCATATATGATATCATATTTTTGTATGTGGTTCTTGAATAATTTAATGATTTAACTATTATACAGGAGGTTAACTTACCCTCAACCAAGGAAAATTACAAGGTACCGGTTGATTCTAAAATATCTTCATTATCTGAGGTTGTTTATATGTGAGTATATAATGGGACCTCATTACCATCCACATCCATGTTTCTTAAAACTATATTTATAAACATTTTTACTATTTCCTACACTATGGGTTAAAGTCCTTTATACACTTTTTTGAATTTTTAAAAGATGTTTATAAAGGAGTATTTCTGTAATTTTCGAAAAAAGTTCCTTTACAACATTTTCGAAAAATTTAACGGAAGAATTTTTTTTATTTATATGGTGGGAGTGGCTATTTTCTACCATTATAACACATTCGAAGATTCCATTACACGATTATAAGAATATTTAAAAAATAAATTGTTTCTTTTATATTTTTGGGTATTTTAAATGGTTTCAAAATAGAAAGAGGTATTTTTTCAAATTGTTTTCATTTCATCTATGTCGACATCCTTTATTGGATTTCAAACATGTTTGAAGTTGAATTATTATGATTTAAATAAATCAAATTGTATTGATGGTTTTGTGAAAAGTTTGACTGTGGATGTGATATTTTTATACCATTCTTGGTTTATGGGTAAAGTATTCATATTTTTTATGCTAGTTTCAAAACGACTGTTTATGATATGTTTAACCCTTTTCATATGAGGAATGCAGGGATCATAATATGAGACGGGTGGAGCCCACTATAGCTCTTAGATGAATCTGTAGGTATCATGAGACAATATAGTGTCTTGGCATAGGTCCATGAAAAAAATATTATTTGTAGTCTTGTAAAGCGGTCGTGACTATGTAGTTATGATGTCTGGATTTATGCCTTCCATAATTTTGAAATTGGCTATTGGTATTATATGTGATTATTCGACTAGTAGAATATCCTACAAATAATTAAATGAATTTATTTGATATATATTTCAAATACTATAGATATTTTTATGTTTAAAACACTTGTGTTTTAGTCTTATACATTTCCATTAATTATTATGCTTATTTATGAAAGTTTCGGCTATATTGTTATCCTTACTGAGCATCTGAGCTCACCCCTTTCTTTGTTATATTTTTACTGGGATACGAAAAACTATATTATGACTGACCTATAGAGAAGTGTTATGAATGTGGTCAATAGAAACATGGTTGATGTTTTTTAAATTTTATAATTTAATGAAAAGCATATGAATGTATCTGGTACTACCACAAATACTAAACCTATCGGTCTATTAGGATTTGATCCCATGTGATTAGGCCAATTTTATGTAATAATGTTCCGACTATGGGTACCAAGGGTCGGGCCGTAACACTGAGTTCCCATATTTATGACCCATGAGAGTTCTTTAGTGGTGTTCTCCAAATCATCCAATGAATGCCTGATTTTAGAAATTAGGTTCTTGAATCATGGATGAGAGTTCCATTTAGAGTGTTTGGATATGAAAAATTAATATACGAAGACCATTTCAAGATATTATACTCGATATTAGAAATTATATACTAACTAACCCTCTACAGTCAAACCAGTTGGTCATATAAATAACTCCATCAAAAATAAAAATCGTTAACTTGAATTGAATCCTTAATGAAGGTGGAAGTTTTAATACGGTGAAGGCCCCATTTATATCAA
Organism: Viscum album; assembly: GCA_963277665.1. Taxonomy (NCBI): domain Eukaryota; kingdom Viridiplantae; phylum Streptophyta; class Magnoliopsida; order Santalales; family Viscaceae; genus Viscum; species Viscum album. The sequence goes on from OY728152.1 coordinate 1,936,386,985, forward strand.
AAAAGGAAGAGGTCCAAGGGATATCATCAGTTACTCTTGAGTTCTTGAAATGATACATTGAATAAGTTTTGTTTTATTTTATTATCCCATACATTGCTGAAATTCTTCTAAGGTTCCATCAATCCAACAGAATCCCATATGTTATTAGAGATGTTCATGTAAACCAACCCACAACCAGATTCTTTAGTAGATATGCATGTCTCACTGAACTTCTAGGATTTCATTGGATTTAAGTATGATGTGAACAATTCTTGAAACATATTTGATAAGTATAGACAACAAAACCACTTCAAATTAGAATCTCATGACCACATCGGTAATTGATGATCAACTTGGCCTTCTTTATTTTTTGATTTTAAATGGTCCTAATGTAGGGTAAGACCACCACCATGGTTATGGATTTGTTCTAGGTTCACCTTTTTTGTTTCTGACAAAGATAAAAATTCACCCAATTGGTTTGATTGCATGGGGTTAGAAAGTGCGATATCAATGATGTCGAGTATAATATCGTTGAATGATCTCTACTAGGATTCTTCACCAAGCCAAAAACACCAAATGGATCTCGCATCCATGATTCATGGACCAACATTACAAATAATTTTTTTGTTTTATGATATGTATAATGCCACATTAATACTGACATTGATCGAGGGGATGGGAACTCAGGCTCATCAAACCCTTTTTGGGATAACTATTTCCTATTTATGGCCTCTCTTATATATTTAAGTCATATTCATAAATCTGTGGTTCATTAAAATTTATTTATCCATGTATTACGGCTAATTCAGTGGTTACTCATGACTACTCATGTATTTGGAATCATCTATATGTATTTGAGGTTCTCTGTCAGTGGATGGATCAACTTTTATCTAAGGATCCCCATCAATGTTACCCAATTATGGATATATCATGGATTATTTTGTAGTTTACTAAGAAAATGTTGGGAATAAGACACATGGTATAGTTCTCTATATCTTATCCTCATCCATGGGGCATGAGAGTTATTTTAAGGTCATGTTCAAACCTATAAGATGGCTTCCTACGTATCCTTGATATAGGAATCAGAACCAACATAATTTAGTGTTTCTTAACTGGACACATCACCTTTTAAGGTAATTTGATGGTGACTCAACGACAATGATTAACATCACATGGAATGGATGTCTATGTGAAGGGTGTCTGGTCAAGGAGTGGGTGGGGCTTACGGCTAGGCGGCCTGAAATCTATGAAAGTGATATGGTCCCCCTGGTGGATATGAACCTATCGGGAATGATATTCAGAGAACATTGGGGTTATTTGGCTGTGGTGGTTGGACCTCAAAGAGGCTTCCTACATATCTGAATTTGTTGGGAACCAAATACCTTGTAGTTCTGTTTTTATGGGACTTACACATTATAAGAGGACCATTTTGGAGTATGATTGGGTCAAATACATGGGAGATTTCATTTTGGATTTAATTTTGAGAAACATCTATGGAGAAGGAACATTTTGAGTTGATTATGAATTATAGGGATTACATGATCACCACCAACCTATAATCCCATGTGAGTCAATCATGGTGTGAGAAAAAAGAGGAGTTCGTGGATCTGAAGATCTCACGACCTGCTTGATCCATTGATGGATGGTTCTGGAGCCCAAAGGGGGAGAGTGAGAGAGAGAATTGAGTGTTCCCATTTCCTCTATTGTTTTCATAACTATGGTAGTTTTATCTTTTGACCTATTTTTATAAATCCATGGAAAATTAATAGATCATAAAAATGTTTCTTCTTTCAAGAAATTATAGGGGGTTATATTATTTTGAGTTCACCAAATTTGGTTCTAGTAAAAATGGAGTAATATGTTTAAAAATTGTACATCATTGAAGGGAAAGAAAATCCATTCACTTTAATCACTATAATGGGAAATTTCATTTCAACCACCCAATTTTGGAACCCACTTTTCCATGGAAATGTAGACTGAAGGTCATTAAGAGGGTTTACCTTACTGTTGGGGTAACCAGCATGACTCCACTAACCATGGGTGTATAGACTCAATAGGGCACATTACTGTGCTTGGTGATCTTATGATAAATTTTCAAGGGCTTTGGAAGATGCTTTAGCCTGATTTTGATGGACTGGTTCACATAGGGGCCTACAAAGTGGATACTGATAAGAAAAAAGTTAATTATTGGAGCAGGAGAGTGGAACACCATAGGATACGCAGTTTTGCCTAACATTTTTTATGTGAGGTGGGGTTTAAACTATGTAGTAAATTGATAGGTGGGAAGGGGTCATATTCATACCATTATGGTATGCAGACCTAGGTTTGGTCAATATATAACTTTCCTATGTGGGGAAAGGTTCTATCCACATAGCATGGTGTCATGTGGGATCTGTTTGATTTTACCTTGGGGTAATGTTCCACCCGGATTTCTTTTTTCTATGTGGGATGCCTTTTTACAAAGTGTCCATTAGTTCATCACCTCGTGTTAATTATTCCAGCAAATGATATTGTGTTTTCAGACTACCAATTAGTTTGTTATATCCCATTTAATGTTATGCGGCATGTTTTAGCTGTCAGAAATCGTTGACGGAGTCCTTATTTTTCAGTGATGTTGATATCTTGATTGATCCCTTATGTTGATCCATATATATGTCGATCACTATTCTGGTTCCACTCTAGATAAATTTATATATAAGTATATGAATTTGAAACCATTTTAGTCTTTTATTTGTGGTGGTCCACATGGCGCCTTTTGCGAGATCCAATGAAGGAATTAGTCAGTGGGGATACACTGCAGACACCAAAATTCCCTCCAAGCTCCTCAAATGAATTAATTTTGTTTGCAGGACCTGGTGACCCCACCAATCTCCATGAGTGATTATGTTTAGGTGAAATCATATTTGGTAGCTGATATCACTACTCCATTCTAAAAAATACTTTTAGTCATTCATGGGCGTCACTGGATCCACCCTCTTCATGGCCACTTTTTTGGGGTTTTCATGTAGTGGTGGAATATCCATATAAAGGGGAAATATAAAGAGGGATCCTTACTTTTTAGTCTCACTTCCCGTGTAAATTTTCAACTTCATTGATCAATATTCCTTAAACTCTTCAATCGTTTTATTCATCATTTTCAATGTAAATGAATGTTTCTCCTTCATTCACGAGAAATTATAAGTAAAAAACTCTAACATATGATATGAAAAAGGTATTAAGGTGTAATATGTTAATTACTAGATAATAGTTAGATAAGGAAGTGTTATGATTGAAAGATTTTTTATTAGGGTTTTGGAATTGGGAATTGTATTAGTATTGTTCATTATATTTTTTTAGTTAAGTATTTGGAGGAATATGTTGAATCATGTTGACAGCCACAAAAAATGATTAAATTGAAAGGTTTAATTTTATGAAAATCACTTGAATAATTGAATTAAACCACTACCAATGTGAAGAAAATTGTGTTTATTTTGTATAATGTGATATTGGAGAAGAATAATGTAAATTAGATTGTAATGATTACATAGGAGTAGATTAATTATTATTCTAAAAATTTGTTTATTATATAATTGATAAAGTTTACAACATTTTTGGATTTAAATAATATATCCAATAATATGTTCTTCAATGAACAAGGAAGAAGATATTTATTAAATAAGGTATTATATAAATTTAAATTATTACCATGTTTCAATAGAATAAATGATTAGGGTATTCACATGTTTGGTGTGTTACAATCAAGAGACACATTATTACATATATTGGGATCAATGTTATGCTAATTTTGAGAAATTTAGCGACCTTCTTTATAATGTATGGGATTTTTATATTTCACAATCATCAAAAGGAAACCATTTAAGAATGGATTTAGCGGAACATTGAATGAGGTTTTAGAGATTGATGTCTTATTTCTCTGTATTGAGATTTTTGTATATTGGAAAACCTATTATAACCTTTTTTATGATAACATAATATAGAGTGAAAGATATATCATTAAATTAATGGATCATATGATCTTTCAGTGCATCAATAATAAAAAATATTACCTTCTTTTCAAGGAGTAAAAGATAAAATTGGAATTTATCATGGAACATCTACAAGGAAATATTGGGCTTATGAAGTGAAATTAAAACATGTATGTATATCTACTTGGGAAAATTCATTATCTTTAGAAAAATGATCTAGAAAAAATCTTATCATAGTACATTAATTTCCAATGAATAAAATGTTCTCTTAAATCATCACATATTTATAGTTTCATGGTCTTTTGTATCATATGAATCACCCATTTTCATGGGATCAATGTTCTTTATCACTCCCCGTCAAGATTTAGATTTTATTTTTACCTTCTACATTCATGTTTCCACATTCATCATATTAACTCTTATTTGGAATCTTAGTACCTGTTATTCCAGGTTTCCATAAAACACACATTTCAATTTTAAAATTGTAATTGTATTATCTCTTTTTATGATGTGTTTTTATAGGAAAATGTCCTTTAAATATTATACCATTGATGGTTGACACATCTATTGAGGGTTAAATTCCTTTTTTTGGGGTAGAATGTAACACCCCTAGATTTTGGGAATTTATTTTAAATTTATTTAATATTTTTGATATTTTATGATTCATGAAACATGTATATTATCATACAATACACATAATAATATTTTGACTTCTATTACACACAGTCTTGAGTTTATCTTGCATCACATGAAACCCCGAGTTTACACCACCAATTATATACTATTTAAATAATATTATTCGATATGACAATTATAAAATCTAAATTGGATTGTTAGGTACTAATATGATTAACTAAATTAAAAAAAATATGTATTACACATTTCTATATAATAATTTCATTGGAGACCAATTAATTAAAATGAAAATAAAACACTTCTGAAAATAAAAATAAATATTTTTTTGAAAAAAAATTTCGATGATCAGAAGTGTGTTATATCAATAAATTAACCATATAACTTAAGTTAGTGAATTTAATATATTGTCAATATTATATATTTAAATTTATTTTACATTCATCTTATATGTTTCTTATACAAGTGATAAAAATAAATTCAATTTTAATCTTAAAACAGTATTATTCTAAAAAAAGTATTCCTTCCTTATTACGGTTAACATATTTCAAAAATAAAATTGTTCAATTTTAAAAAATCCATTTGATAATATAAAAATAAATTTTAAAATTTTAATGTAAAATTTATCTTTTTGTTAATTATTATTTTTTGTCATAAAAGATTCATTTTTTATGAATTGTGAAAAATTTAAACTTTTAATGGAAAAATGTATATTTTTTTAATTATTTATAATTAAAAATAATATTTTAAATTGTTTTTAAATTATAATTAATTATTTATACACCTATAAATAATATTTAGTTTGTTAAAATTATTTTTCATATTAATTTTTTGTGTAAAAACATTTCCATTTGTTATAATTTTCTCTTTAAAATCCTTCTTTATTGTCATATCTACATGATTATTTTTAAACTATTTTTTCCTCTTCCTTGAATTGGATTTTGGAAATTAATTCCATATTGGAAATAATAATTATATATAATGTAAAATATGGAAAAATTAATATTTTACTAAAAAGAATAGTAATTTCTAAAAACAATTACCATTCTTATAGTAGTAATGGTTTTGTTGGGGGTTATTCTAGAATTATAATAGTTTAAATGACATCAAATATTATTATATGATTATTATATGATATATTTTAGACCATATTCTTTTATTTCTTAGAAATATTGACATTTCATTTCCATTTCCTTTGATTATGACCCATATAATAAGTTAAGTAATGAAAACGAAAAAAATAATTTTCATGTCTTCAATTTCTATAACGAATTGGGATGGTGACAAAAAACATAGTTTTAGTACACACTATTTTATTTTAAATATAAGTTACTTTTTTATAAAAATAATATTTTCTTAATTATTGGAGATGAAATAATAACATTATATTCATAATAAACTGAAATGCAATAATTATTTAGATAACAACTATATAAAATAAATAATAATATAAATGTAAAAAGTGAATTAAATTTAATGATCTATTATGTTAAATTATTATTTTATTGATGAATATATCATTTTACATAGGTTTGAACATAATATAATTTAATTATATCGTTGTATTCATATTTTTTAAAGACAATTAAATGTATAACGTAAAATGTAACATTACTATTTGTTGACATAAATTATATTGTATTAAATAATTTAAAATCATTTAAAAAATTATATTCTAAAAAATGAATTTTAAATGATAATATATGTCAAATATGGCCCATTCAAGGTCCTATTAGGCTTTTATAATGAATATATTTAAAATTAAAAAAATACTATGTTAGTGTAATTGTTGTTAATGTGTTGTTTTGGTAGGATTGTGTCAAAATTAATTATCAACACACATAAGATTTTTAATATATAAACTAGTGAAAATATTAAAAATTAGTGGGTAAAAATTAACTAATAATTGTCACTTTAATTTAGACATAATGGATAAATAATTTACTATATAAAATTAGTTACCATTGGGACAATCCCAAATGGTAAAAAAATATAAACATTGAATTTATGGAATTAAGAGTTTAAAATATGTGTTTCAATGTATGGTGGGGGTTCTGCTCGACCATGTCATCTTTAAAAAAAATTGATAACATATTTGGGTCCACATTATATAATAATGACCTCCAAATATTGAATACTTTAGAGTATATACAAGTATGTCACTCCACTTCAGCAATAAAAAGGAACTCACTCTCCACACTTCTTCATACCTCTCAGGTCTTTTGGATTAACCAAGATATATAAAAACCACATATAACAATTACTTAATTCACCCTATAATCGTAATTTTATACATTAATCTTTCCAATAATGGAATAATAGAAAACCTATGTTGGATTCCCAAAGAAGAGGTAACGTTCATCAACTTGCGTATTCATTTTATTTTATCCTCCACCCAATTAAATTATTATTATACCAATTTGATATAATAAAATTGGTATATTAAATATATTAACATGTTGTTATTATATGTTTATGACCTAAACCATTATACACTTAAATTAAATGGACTAAAAAATATTCTTTCATGGTTATGGAGGACATCCACCTTGCGAACCGATATTATTTATTTTTCCATTAATACTTGTAATATTTGGGAATGATGATAATGTTTTTGTATTTAATTTTTACGATATTTGTGATGTTATTATGTTTATGAAATTTTTATACCACACATAAATCCATACCAGTTACTTTATTAAAATATGATAATATCACTTTTTTGTACAGAAGACTATCGCCTCAGAAAGCGATGTTATTCATTCATAAATTACATGGAATTTATTAAGAGTGGGTTTAATAAAACATCATAAAATAAATAAGATAATCATATTTAAGTAATTGTTATATATTTCAATTAAGTTTATTTCATTCATTCCAAATTTAAAATTAAAAAATTGCATTCTAGTGTATGTACGACCTGACATCTCCTTGAACGGTGCATTTAATTTCCTATAGCTCCATTTTATGTGTTACTATAAATAATTATCTAATGAATTTATATGATATTTTTATCATGTATTAAATTATTTAGAGGTTTAAATCAGGATAAAATTATGGGAAAAATATTACAAATCAAATCAAATATGAAAACCAATGTAATTACATAACATTGAAATAGAATTGTTAATAATCAGAAATAAAATTACATGATACAATTATATATCGTATAATATACATCGTTATTTTTATATATTATATGTATAAACAATATATTTATTATAAATTAGTTTGAACTTATGTGAATGATGTCAATATTTAAATTAAGGGGTTTCCTTCTCACTTTTTGCTACAGTGAGACACAAGTCATATTCACCACCTATTTCTTTTACGTCTTTTATATAATAATCATGAATTTATATTCTGATTATTGCACAAAAATATATTTGGTTTTATATATCCATTTTAGGATCTCCATTTCAGGTGTTTTAAGAATCAACATTTAAAAAATTAATAAGGTATTTTTTCACAATTTTCCGTTGTTCAGATATATGTTATGTTATTAACCTGTACTCTTATAAATGGTGAAAATACATCCCCTTTGAATGATAATATCATGAATTTATTTATTAATATGGTGATTTTTTTTTTCAATTTTATTATATTCCTTCATGGAACTTATTATTCAATGTTATCATAATGGAAAATATTTTTTTACAATCTAATCATATATCATGAATTTTAACGATTAAGTCTCCACTATTAAAATATCATGATCAACATCTCAATAAAAGTCATGAAATTTATTTTCCTCTATTTTTTCATAATAAATTCATTTACCAATTATATTTTTCTCTCTTTGGAACTTATGATAATTAAAAAGATTTTTTTAAGAAAATTTGACTTTATTTGTCTCATTGGGGTGAAATATATTTTATTATTAATAGTTGTTTTAAAAAATTCTTTTAAATGATATTTTAGGATAATTTTTAAAGAATCTATTTTGGAATATTTTTTTTAAAATTATATTAATTTTTTTTCAAATAAAAATCTATATGTTTTAAAATACAATTTTTTTAGAGAATTATTTAGAAGTTTTTTTTATGTTTAGAAGTCGTTTTATATTATTTTAAAATATTATTTAATATTTTTAGAAGAACATTTTGAAAAAAAAGTATTTAAAAATTATTTTATGTTCAAAAAGTGTTTTAAATGATTTCAAATTATTAATTTATAATTCTCAATGATTACTTTAAATGAAACTAATTTCAAATATGTTTTATTATTATGAATATTTTAAAATGGATTTTAATTATTCCATTATATGTTTTCAAATGTCATTGTAAAATAAAAATATTTCATGAATGAAAAATTATTTTAAATTAAATTCAAATATTCATTTACATGATTTCATGATAATTTTCATTAAAATTGGTTTTAAAAATAGATTATTTTTTAAAAATAGATTTTCAATGAGGAAATGATAATTTCATAAAGAAATGTATTAAATGATATTTCAAAAATATATTCCATATAATATTTCATCCATTAATTTTATGGGTTCCATGCTGGGGATATGACCAAAGTATACCATTCTAATTATTAGATTTAAATGGTGTATGTTTATGATTAAATCTTTTTTAGGAAACTGGTTTCTTTGTCATGGTTTATAACATGATAAAATTATTATGAAATCATATAATTTTAATTGGATATGATATGATGAAATTATTATGAAACTTATCTCTTTTTCTCATGTTATGACATGAGGAAATGTTTTTTAGAAGAATTTCAATTCAAGGGCTATGATATGATAAATTTTTATGATAATTTGGTATACACATGTATTATTTCAATTATGTGATTGGTGGTACATATATATTCCACCTGTGAAATGGTTAATGGTTTATACCTCATGAGATATACTCGACTAGAGGGAGGATTAAACATAGTTCAGTAAGGGAATTTTTCCAATATGATGGTCCTTCGGGTGACACATGACTACTACGTGGTTTTGGGGGTGAAAACATTCCAATATTGTAAACTTTTAAGAGAGCATTAAATAATATGGAAATTAATTCATATTCTTATGTGTTGGATTATAATTAATGTCTTATGCCTTTATTTTTCTCTCATGGATAATATACTCTTTTTCCATTGATTAGTGTCTTCTAAACTAATAATATTTAATCCATGTCTTAATATTATAATCTTTGATATATTAGGTATGGATTTCAAATGTTATGGTCATATTTTCATACTATTATGTTTATATCATGCTAAGTATCACCTTTATTTACCCTTAATGAGAATATTAGATAACCGTTTCTTGTGTTTCTTTTCCCTAAGTTATGAATAATGGTTTTATGTAGGTGTACTAATGGGGAAGATCTTTATCGGTCAAATTGATGATCATTAACCAAGTAAGAATATTTTAATTCTTGGTCAAAGAATACACTAAACTATTATGTTCCGTGGGCTTGTTTTTGTATAGTATAATGAACATTCATCCAAAAAGATGTAATATTCATGATTGATAAGCATGGGTCACTATAAAATGGGTATAATAATGATACCTTCCAGAGGATAAAGGGAGAGAATTGTTTTTCTTAGGGACAACCTGTAAAAATCGATACAATGTCTTAAAAATATAGATTAAAGGGATTGAAAAATAGTGTTTAATAGGAGAATGACACTAATTTAAGAGACCCTTGAGGATACCCTATATAATATACCTCTAACTCTAGATTGTGTTGAAATAACTAGATAATTATGATTTCTATATCATCAATATTAATGATGTGTGGTATGTTAAATGTTTGTCCATACCCAGCACAGGTTTGACGAGTACCTTCTTTTAGATGTCCAAAATAAGGAAATTATGAATGAGATAAAACTCAACCTAAGCCATGAGAATAAAAATAGAACCATTCTGAATCTTTAGGTGTTCATATATTATCTTTCTAAAAACAATTTTAGAGCACTTATATGTTTCAAGGATTGGAAGGCAATGGGATTTCATACTTCATTCTGTTCTAGATATAATTCCATAGGAGAAACACAAGATAAGTAAACATGTCCTATGTTGGAATCAAATAGGGAACCTTTAGGATTTCATGGTGTGTAAGATAAATATTTGGCCATCATGGTTAACTTTTATAGTATTTAAAATAATTTACAATAATAATCCTCCCTCATATTATTGAAAAAATATCAAACATGGTATTCATGATGGTGGAAAAAAATATCATGCTGAAATGGAAAGCTCTTTCACATAGATACTTTTCTCTAAAGATGATATAAGACGTATCACTGTATACACTAATCCTCTACATGTACATTCCATTTATTAATTCTCTCCTATAACATTTTTTTGGGGCTGATAAGGATGATATCTATCACAAATAAGAATAATTTTATTGGAGTATCATCTATTGATGGAATTAATGTGGAACAATGATGCATTGAATATATGGTTTTTATTGAGTCATCTGGGAGTAAGGAATATCCAGGGGTATTTACAACTCCCAATGAAAGGAATAAAAACTCAAAAAGGGAAAAATAAAAAAAGATAATGTGCATGTGGAACAGTAAGGAAGGGATCTAATAAGGTGACATATCATAAGAAATCAATAACCTATATTAGAATTATCAAGGGTTATGTAATTCCCTCATGGAGGAATCCCCTAAAAATTATAATGTGAACTATAAACCCTTGTCAGTTGGAATTAAATATCCAAAATTTATATTTTATAATAGGTAATCCTTAAAATGGGATTCCCCTAGGTACATATTTGTCTCAATAAACCTACATGAAACCAAAATGGATCGTCTATGGATCTTTAAACATGACAACATACACATACAAAGATTAAACTAGTCCTATTATAGTATATATGTTACATTTTTTACTCAATTCCACATTATATATTCTTATGTTGTTTATTATAAAAACATATATATCGGGAGAAGGGAGTTATGGAAGGATTATGAAGTAGACTGAGATTAAATGAATCACAAATGTGTGATAATTGGAGGATTTAATAGTATTTTGAATCCTTGAACAAATTCTCTTCAATATGAACATGGAATCATATTTATAATTCCTTTCCTATAATTTTTCTGAAATTTTCTTATGGTTTTAGTTTCTAGAGATTCCTTCACATGGAGGTGATACAACATTAATATAAGGAAAGAAATTATGCAAGAGTGATTCAGGGTATAGATTATTGAAATGAGTTTTTTCACTAGGGTATCTAGCTTCATGCCACATAATAACTATTCAGATAACAACCCAATCATTTTGGATCTCTCCAATCATATGAAATGATCAGTTACTCCCCCTTTTAAACTCGCCAATGGATTTATTATTACTTCTAAATGAAGGAATTTTCCTCATGCAGCTTGGAAGATGTTACCCCATTAAATCCCCTCCTAGTCACTTCTCGGAAACTAAAAACACCCTAAAGTACAATGATTTCTCTAATCAAGATAATGACTTCATTGATGCTGAAGGAAACTTTATTTTCTACTAAAACATAAATCAAAATTCAGATAATCCACTTAGTGAGTAAATAAAAAACATATGCAAAGTTCATGATCCTATAAAAGTGAATGAAATTGTGTAATAAAATCAAAAAAAATGTAAAATGAATGATGGATGGTGATATCAAATCAGTTATTTTCTATCATATTCACATTTATAATAGGTTTAGAATATAAAATAGTGATATTAGTATCAATGGATGCCTTTATACTCCATTGATTTAATATTTCTATATTATGGGGGATTATTTCATAGGCGTTTTTCATTGTATTGAGTGGAAAACACCTAATAAATGGTTTATAAAATTCTTATTGTTATTTAGAAAAAAAACTTTTAACATGGATCCATCTGAATAGGATGTCAAAAAATCTCTTTTATATTATAAAATATATAATTCTAATCACACTATTGGTTCAATTGATAAATTCATCATGTTCAAATTTATCATTTTTCTTGATTATGTAATGAATATGGATTGGAAATTATTAAATAATTCTTTTATTATATAATGAATTATCTCAAACGTCGTTTATATGTTACCCATGAATCTGAATGCAATGGATATTGTATACTACAGTCTAGTTGGACTTGGGAATACCATTCCTAAAATTTTCACTTTATTTATTACGATCATGATGAGAGGCAATGTTTAGGACAACATTACATCAAATCAGTTTGGATTTTTTACTTAGGATAATCATTCCTATTTTTATACTCTTTTCATTATAAATTATTAATATAATAAATATGAATGAAAAGGAAAGATATTTTTCTACCAAAATTGTTATATCAAATGTTTTTAATAACATGAAATGGAGTAAAATTTTTATTGTTCTCAAGAAATTTGGATTCACATATTATATCATTTAATTAATAAATGCCATTTTCATTTTAAAAATTTCTTAATCTTCATTAATGGATACCCTAGATAATTTCTTTAATGTACTAGTGGAGGTCATTAAAGGGACCAACTCTTAGGATTCCTTTTTATTATTATTGTTGACTATATTAGTAGACACATCAATGAAATTTATCATTTTTTTATTTAAGAGAATATCAAATTTGTTCAACGAGCTATTACTCCATCACATATCCTATAATATGATTCCATCCTACTCTTTTTCCAATCTATAAAGAAAACCATTGCAACTGTTAATGAAATTTTTACTCGCTAGTAGGAAGTGGTGGGTCATACAATTTTCTTGAAAAAATCATCCATTATATATGGGGATGATCTTCTTATCTATATGAAATTACGGATCACTATAAATCATAGTAGTGAATAGTGTAACCCTCCCATTTAACAATATTGGATTCCCCATATATTTTTTCGAGGTTAGAAGATGTCTCCATGAGAAGATATGCTCTTGAATAATCAATCAACAATCTAAGTGGAAAGGTATATCCATGTCCCATGATTGAAGTATGTGGTTGGATGACATAGTGATAAACACCAAATTTGTTTACTAATTCTCTCTTTATATATGGAATATAAGCCTCATCAATGATCTTAAATGCATGATTATCAATTTTATCTTTATTTGATCCATCCATGAAAATATATTGACCACAATTTTCCAAAAATAATTCATCAATCACATTAACATGGGACAATGGTATGGAATCATAGATCTAAGTAATGTTAATTACAGACTCTTAATAAATTAACCTAAGATATTTTTATTCCTAATGTCTCTTACATTTATTCTAATTCAAAGAGATTCAATACAAGGCTGATGGATGGATACAATCACAACCTTACGTTATCTTTTTGGCCAATAATGAGGTCCTATTTCAATAAAATCATGGGGAATTTCTGAATTTTTTGACATTATATAGTCTAATATTTATTAAGGGAACACCATACGGTTGGATAGATTCCATAGAAACATCAGGTATATCGATCCTAAAATGAATTAGATTTCTATTTCTAATCTTATCACATCCACCAGTGGCTTCATATATAGTTTTCCATGCTAAGAAATCATGGAAATGCATTGATATGTTTCATGATCACCGACACTCATGTATGGAATCTGACTACAAATGGTTATTAAATGTTAATTAATATTTAAAACTAAAATTTCCTGGATCCATTATGAAACTATCATGGTTTCTGATATTCAAGACCGATTTTATGCATTCATTAAGTACTCATTTGGAACATATGGAAAAATATGATACTTACCCATGAACAATTATAGAGTTCTTATCATCATAATATATTGGAATATCAATGTTTTCTTGAGTGTTGAGGATAATGTGAAAAACATATTTAGGGGCTTCAAATTTTCAATTCACTCTATAATTATGGTGGTAATTTATTTGGAATTCACAGTTTTCCTATCAAAAAACTAGAACATTTGATGGAGTCCATCAATAATGATGGACTGAGTAACCATGTGAAAGCCTTCTTCTAGGGGCTAAAAATTCTATCATTTCCTTTTTCAGGAATAAATTAAATGTACTAATATTTCACAACTAACCTCCATACATCCATGTTTTAATTTATTCCATAAATAGAATGTTTTATGCATATTCATAACTACAACTTTGACCTATGTAAAAAAAATTCTTACCCTAACATATTAATATATTTTTTTCTAGGGTGACCCAAAAATTCTTTCTTCTTTATATCTATTTATTGGATCCCTCTGATCCCATAATTAATAATGTTCAATGATGACAGTGGTTCCTTTGTTATGCAATGACCCTTGGGTTATGGAGGTGTTTTTCACAACCGTCATGGATTTTTGATATGTTATTTTGATCACTATATTGGAATTATATTTTCATATGATGTTGAACAGTTGGCCCTAATACATTCCATAAATCTTATTGTTCTTCATAAATTTAATTATCAATGGATTTAGATTGATTCCAAACATTCCATTGAATCCTTAAATTCTATTACCAAGATTGTTTCATGTAATTTTCTACATAATTTTATTTAATTTCTCTAATATTGCATCCATCTCATGTTTATTACATTATAATATTATAGATATTGTAATTATGTAGTGGATTCCTTGTAAAAAAAGGATATAATGGAAATGTTTATGATTTATTCCATCATGATGTTAGATTATTATACCCCAATTGTGGATGATAATATATGGTGTGGGATTCCATAATGTATTTAAAAATACCTTTTAATGGATTAATATTTTAATTAATTTTTAATAATAATTTTTAGGATTTTCGTTGTCAGGATTCGGAACCTTCTTGGTAGGGGGTCTAAACAGGGATATATCATCTCTAGGTAATGATCATCTTCTAGGATAGAGAAAACTATTCACTATTGAAAACTAGTACACCATTAGTAAACATGTATGACTAATCATGTTCATAGGAACCCATGACATCATTACTTTGGTGGGGCGAATGATCGAGTGTTGAACCCCCCTATCTTCATTATGGAGAGAATAATGATTCAATGGGAAGAACCAATTTTTCATTAATAAGGATTTAAGAAATATTAAGTTTGAAGAGACCTCATCCTCCTCAAAATGTATGTAATAATGATTCAGTGTCATTCACCCCCATCATCCGCATTAAAGAGTAAACTATAATATACAATTAGAAAAAAATGTGAGATATTGAATAATAAAATTTTATGGAAAAATATAGCATTATAAAAAATAAATAATACATGAAATAATTATAATAAATTCATACTAATATCAAGAAAAACGTAGAATAAATTATAAAATAATCAACTACTAAGAAGGAATTATATATGAATATCTTGATTAAACCATAAAAACATAAACAATTTCATAATAAGTAATTTTGATATTACTATTGGTAATCCGAACAAAGTATTAACATAACATAACATATTTTATCTTTTTTTAATTGAATTTCAAACATAGAATAATAGGTTTTCATATGGTCTTATATACCAGACATGGAATAATAGGGGTTATTATAGTTGGGTATGGAAAACCATGAAAAATAAGGATTGTAAAAAAAAATAGTCTCACATTAGTTGCGATTGCAAAAAAAGTCATTTTTGGTCTCACATTAGTAGAGATTTCCAAAAATGGGATTATATGTCTTGCCATAGTGGGGGATTCCAAACATAGAAATATGCCACAATTTAGTAGGGACTAAAAAACATTTCCATGGATTTGGTAGAGTCAATAATTGTCTCGTACTTTTCATAGACTAAGTGGAATACCAAATAGGTTGTTTTTTATAACCAACATATTCTTATAGTCACATAAAAAATAAATCCTAAGTAAAAACTGAGAGATAAATAAAACATTCCTATATACATTTTTTAAATATTCCCAATATAATATTTGATTTAAAAAATTTATCTCTAAAAAGAAATTCTCAGTGAACATTTATTTAATATCAAAAAATATAGAAGGATATCTAAAACAGTTCAATAAAAACTAACTACGAAAAACATTTTACCAGACCCTCTTAAATTTAAAATTATTTTATATGAATATGGTTTTATTAAAATTCCATTTTACTGAAGTAATAATTATTGAATTCTAGATTAAGAAAAATCTAATTAAACAATTATATATTTTATTGGAAAAATGATTGAAAAACATTTACATCGTAGAAAAAAATTTCATTAGAAATTACCAATTCATAATTCCGAATGTTTATTATAACATTTATATATATTTCTAATTAAAGTATAAATAATTCACATTGAATAACCAAAGAATTCACATTAAAGGTTGATAACACTATCCATAACCATCTACAACTCTGCGTAAATCCAATGATCCAAATGTTACTTCCTTGAAATAAATAAACCCATAACAGAAGGTACATTAATCTAAATAATTAATTTGAAAAAACAATAGATAAATTAAAAAATATTTTAAACCATTGAATACACCTCACAAGAGATGTATGGCACATAGAAAATGAAAATCCAAAATGATTCACAACATAGAAACCATGTTTTTTAATATAAACTAATATGAAATGTTACTTCATCCTATAAAGTGGTAAATATGATTCAAATGAGGTGTCATATACATTTGTATTCCTAATAAGTACAGCCAAAACGAAATAACCATCATTTATTGTTGATTTCTCCATATTTTGGTGAAAACCCGACTCCTAATGAATGGAAATTTAGTTATCATGTTTGACCACCTATAGATGTCTAAAAATGATAAATATTAATTAAAACAGTGATATCTGGGGTGTGATGGACTCCACTATGTTTATATAAGACAAATAATAAACAATCACTAATCCATTAAATGGATTCCCCATGATTATAGAAAATTGTAACACAAATCCCTATTTTTTAAAATTGAAAATACGGAATACGAATATAGACTATCTCACCCATGTGTCTTGGAATACACTTGGACATCATTGATTAAACGAGATATGAAAAAAAACATAATATGGAGGGTAATAGAAAACACAATGTCATCTCCCTTATATTTCAAACCTCCTAATAGAACACTCCTATAGTGTGATGTTTTTTGTTTTCTCACCTTATATGTATCTGTCCCCTTATTCATAATATTAATATTTATAACTCTAATTTTAATGGTTATAATAATAATTCTACCCAATATCACATAAAAAATTTAAAATCAAAATAATATTAATAATAAATTTGTATATGTGAGTGTATTTATCAATTTTATTAGTATAATAATAAAACAAATCTACATATTATAATGTTAACATTATAGTTTTAATATGATTATAATAATAATATTAAATAAAAAAATACAATATAAATAAAACATTTTATTACAAATAAAATTATTATATTATTATTTAAATTTAGACAATCTATATGGATTTTACATTCTTCTAAATAAAATTTAACATTTATCGTCATTTTAAAGTTCAAAAATCCTAAAACATATATAATATAACATAATAAAAACATAACATATAAATTTATCTCATAACGAAATTCCAAATTTAATATTAAATAATAATAGGCATTTTTATTGATCATGTTAATAATATCACATTCAATTTTTATTGTTGCATACCCCAATTATTTACTTATTTCATTAGAACACAATATAATAATTATTTTCAAATTAATTAATTATTATTAATTTTAAAATATGCATTATCAGTATGTTTATTTTATATTTCTTTTTCATCAACCATTAATATTATAAGATAATAGTATTTTACAAATAAAAATTTCACTTTAAATAGATATATATATATAATATAAAATACATCCCATTCCATTTAATATTGATTTATTATACCTAAAAATAATATTAATAAAATTTAAATAAATATAATATTTCATTTTTATCCAATCTCCCCAGGTTTCACATTACCCCTCCAATGGGTACATGATAGATTTTACAGGAACCACCCCCTCTCTACCATGTTCAAAAGGTACTCAGAGAGCCGATGATAGGAATATGATGCCATCCATAGTTATTTTTATAGGTTACATTTCCCCCCCACATAGAAAAGACAATACATGACTATTAGTCATTAAAGAATTATATAAAACTATTCATGAATATACCCTCAAATATTTATGTTCTATTTTGGAACACAACAAAAAAAGACCTCTACTTTCGATCAACATGATCTCGTATTAATATCATTCCATAAACTAGTTTCGATATAGTTCAATGCAATCTCCCCACCAATAAATTATTTATCCCAAGAAATCAAGACACATTACTGACATAAAATATCTTACCTTCTCCACATTCCAATGTCTTTGAAATATTCTAGATCCCAACCCAATAAATTTTTTATTCTTCTACTATGGAACTCTATGAAATCCAGAAAATCCACTAAACACACGTTATTCGAATACCAAAAAGAAATACCCGGACTCCTAAGATCCTAAACATAAACGTGAAAATTCTAATTCTAACCTCATGTTGATCAACAATATTTGTATTATCTTGGATTTTCCATAGAACACCATACCATTGAGTTTCCCTTTTTACCCAACATATTAAAGGCCAAAATCAGTTTATATAGAGATATTTTTCTCTTCAAAACCCATCTTTAAATAAATTTTCAGAAACCTTCTTACCAAAAAAAGGGTTTAAGAATTATTTTATTTTATTTTAATCATAATAATGTTATACTAAATATTTAAATATCAATTCAATAAAAAAAACTAATAGTGAAACATTATAACCATTTAAGTAAATCTCACATCTGACCCCCAAAATCTATTCCTAGAAGAAACCCTTTTTTATTGATAAATTTTAAAAATAATATAAACAATAGTGTATAATGAGGTCACATATTATTTTAAATTTATAAATTTTTAATCATCATAATAATAAAAAATAGTAACCAGTATGTTACAAAGAAGGTAATAACTAACAATTACCTCATAAAAAAGATACACGCAACATTAATTAATTTAATATGAACTGATAACGTATGTAGGAAATAAAAAATACATTATTAGATTTTATTTAATTAATAAATTACATTTATATATAATATTTTTAATATAACTAATTTTCACTTATTTTAACATTACATAAGACTATATGATGCTTTATTAGACTCTGAAAGTTACTCTGGAATGAAACCTATTCCCTTTTGTGTTACATTATATAATGATAAATTTATAAGAAAAAGATATATCTATAACCTATGGTGCATGATAACATCCAAGAAATTTAATTGTAACTTGAGTACCCACTATAAATATAGTGATCATTCATTTTTGGGTTACTTATCATGTTTTAAAATATTATATATATACTATATAATAATAATCGGTAAATTAACAAAACACTAATTTGACAGGAATATAAATGAACATGTCCTAGATACTTGTATGGCAGCTGAACTAAAAATTATTTTCACCCAATATCCTAACCCTATCCCTGGGGTCTTCTTAATAGTACTTCATTATTGAATTTTAATACAAGGAATGATACATGGACATATTCTAATAAATTATGTTACGTTTAGTTCCAAAAATACATCATCACCAATCAAAAAGTCATATGTTCTTATATGTACTGTAAAATATAAATGACAATATATTGATATTAATGAAATAAAAAATCTCTCTATTCATACAGTCCAAACCAAACAATCTTCACCCCAAAAATACTAAACAGAACATATATATCAATGCATCCGAATATGTCATAAGATAATAACAAATAATAAGAAATTGGTTATATGCCAAAAAATCCTCCAACCAATATGACCCCAACTATAACATCTATAGTATAAACTTTCCCATTCATATGATGTGAATTACCAAATAAGTTCGATCATATAAAAACTATGAATATACCTATATGTGCTTGATATTCTATAAGTGAATTTTCTTGTCAATTGTAGTGTCTATATATAGTGTTTGAATTTATATACCAAATAGGACATGTCCAATGTCCCTCAATTCCACTCTGAACAAATATCAATTTTAAAAAATATTTATTACAAAGCATTAAAAATATGTATATGCACACATGTATCAACATGTAATAAAGAATAAATTGTAATAATATTATTATAATAATGAAAAGGAACCCCCAAAACTATGAGGGTCCAATCCTATAAATACCTACTTCGACCATAGCTCAAAATATAGAGTAAAGAAACCATATCACAACTGGAAACATATACAACAATAAGGATCTTGTAAAAATAATCATGTGATAAATCACACCTTATTTCTTAATAAATATATAAGAAATATTATTTGATGAAAAAAAACCAAAGTTATCCATTTTTTGAGGGATTTATGATCATGTGTTAAGAACCCACATCATCGTTACAAAGGAAGGAATAATCCTCAATTATTAAGGACCCTTGTTTTCCTCAAAAAGTATTAAATTTTAATGTACTTCTAGAAAACCAATCGAAATATGAGATATGGAAAAATCATCAATCTATAGTCACTTATAATATGTCTTACAATGTATATGACTTTATAGAATTATAATCCATGCATAAAATAGCATTTTAATCAAAATATTACACATAGAAAAATAAATTATCAAGAATCATTTACTAAGGAATATTTGAATTAAACCAATCAAGGATAAAAACTTAGTAGAAGAAATAATATAGACATTATTATCAAAAATCCAAATATGACACTGATATAGCATAATAAATTTTTATGTCTTTGTAAAATGAATGATAAAAAAATGCATAATAAATAAAATTATTGTCATATATTCACAATATTGAATAATAGTGATTATTATTGATGGGTAATAAACATAGGGAAAAATAAGCCTCATTTTAGTTAGAAATTCCAAAAATTCCATAATATATGGCAGTCAAGAATTCCAAAAAAGGAATAACTAGTATTATATGAACTATGAATGCCAATTGTCGCATAATGGGTTTCGATTTTTTTGAGAATTCATAATAATGTATAATTCCTTTGACATTATTTTGGAATTCTAAATATGGGATAATAGGTACCAGTTTTGTTCAGAATAACAAACATATAATAAGAGTTCTTAATTTAGTTAGTAAGTTTAGTCAAGGTATAATAGGTCTCACTTTAAATGGTAATTAAAAATACTTCATTGAATATTGTATGAACCATTAAAATTTTAAACTAGTGTTATGAAAATTAGAACAAAAAGTAGGGTGATGGGCATAAAAAATTAATTCATCTTGTCACATTAAGAAAATACAATGCAATGAAAAATGTCCAACATGGTTTTCCTTAAAACATACAAAATAAAAATTACAAAATAATCTAGTATAATATTTGATTTAAAAAAATAAAATTTTATATGAAAATCTTTAACCAATATTTAATTTCACACCTATAATCATATAAAGGTATCTAAAGTAATTCCACAAAAAAATAAGAACATAAATTTACTCATCATACATAATTAAAATTTATCTTGTATAAAGAAGGCTTTACTAAAATACAAATTTACATAAGTAATAACACTTGATTTTTAGACAATGAGAAAATAAATTAAAATAATCATATAAATTCATGGAACATTCATTGAAAACATTTTAGTTATACATTAAAATATCATTGATGGAATTATTTCCCTAGGTATAACTCAATATTTTACAAGAATTCGTTAGAGAATATAAAAAATCCAACAACATGCTGGTGCATACCCAACAATCCCAATTCCACTTCCTAATAACAACTAAAAAAAGAAAAATCAGTACATTGATTCAAATAATTAAATTCTAAAATCTAATAAAATTACAAACTAAATTATACCAGAAAAGGAACCACTAGAAGAATAATAATAATTATAAAAATAATATCATATACATATTATAAATTAATTTTAATAAAATAACATTTAATGTATCAGTATTTATAGATTTAATCACAATACCAATATTAATAATAAATATTTATACACATTTGTATTTTTCAATATTATTAGTATACTATTAAACTTATCTATTTTTTATAATACTAACATTACATGATATATTTTTATAAAAAAAATATATTTGAAAACTAATATATAATACAAATAATACATATGCACTATCCCCAATAATATATATATATATATATTATAGTAATTTATATAATCAACATGGATCTCATATTTTATACACTAAAATATAACATTTATCATTAATTAAGAATTTTAAAAATTGTAGGACTTAAATGTGATGAAAAAATAAACATATAATGTGTATATTGGATACATGTCATGATAAATCTCCTCAAATTGAAAGTGTGGAATATTTTTTAATGGGTTTTTTCAATTATTTTATTAAAAGGGATTGTGTTCCTTGTTAAAAAAAGGATCCAAAGAATCATGTATCGGGTTCACACTTCTTCATCTCTACCAAAAATGTGTGAAGCCCATTCATTCCTCTTTATATATATATGTCATCATTAATATGATTTTAAATTTGTTATTAATATTAATTTCTCTCAATGTTACTTATAAATATTTTCATAATTTATTATTAGTATAAAATAATATCATTTTGTCGATAAATTATATATTTATCAATAATGATTATTATTATTAATTAAAAATTATAATTATATTATTATGGTTTTAATTAATTAATGGAAAAAATAATATTTATAATATTTTTACTATAATTATTTTTTTAATTTTTTGATGATATTTTTATTATTAATATTTTAATATTTAATTTTTTAAAATATATTATATTATTGATTATTAAATAATAATATATAACTAATAACAAAAATAAAACAATTTTATTTTATAAAAATTTAAATAGAAAAATATTTTTAAAAAATATTTACAATTTAATAATTGTAGTATTCATGTTATAATAAGTTATATTATTAAATAAATACATACTGAATAAATATTATTAAATTTGTTATTAATATCATGTTTACTTATAGAAATGTAAATAATAATATCATTACCATTAAAAGTTAATTTTAGACGATTAGTTATTATATTAATATGTTGTCTTAAAATGCATATTATATATAATAAAGAATCATCTTAAATTAATTATTAAAAATTTATTATATTTAATGAATTCAAATTAGTTATAATATTACATTTAATTATAAAAATAGGAATAATATTTATTTTTTATAATATGGATAATATTGTAAATGACATCAAGCAGAGTAGCCCGCAATCAGTTTATTTCATTATTACAATTACATGATTATAATGAATAACATCCTTACGGACTGAAATGTTTAGTAGTCATATAAAACTAGATATATATTTGAAATTAAAATTATTGTTTCAAAAATAAAATACAAAATATATTTTCACTGACAACACCATTATCCTTATAGCACAATCATGTATAGTCAAGCATTAAACACTTCCTCGTACCCTGGGGAAATAATGAAACATAAGGAACTGGTGATCTCAGATGATCCACAAAGGTGAAAAAATGGAAGTAAAGATAAACAATTATTCAATGTGAATAACAAAAAGTAAATACCATTAAAACACAAACACGAGTGTAATATGGATGTAATATATGTTGATTAAATATTCTCATATAAAAATCACATGAGAATGAAAATTCTCCATTAATATTCTACTAGTCAAATAATCATATGGAATATCAACAACTAATATAATAATGGGGGAATTTTTAATGTGGGGGATCATAAATATACATTCAAGGCATCAGCTGAGACACCATACATATATGGGTAAAAATGCGGTCTAATTTAACTCTTGATGCCTACTGATGTATCGAAGGGATATAGCAGGACACACCCACCACTTACTAAATTTAATTAATTCTTCATATGAAAGGGGTGGAAAAATAATAAAAAAATTTATTCATTCTGAAACTAGTATATGAAATGAAAATAGTTACCCTAATTAGTAAATGTAATTATAAAATTTCCAGATTAATATGGAAAATGGAATCAAGATATTACATCCCCAATCAAAATGATCATAAACCATTAAATAAATTCTGTTAGATGGTATCATATTATATCATCCTCAATTAATATTATGATTCAATACATGGTGTTAATAGAGATGAAAATAGTTTAACAAAACCATTTCAATTATCTTGAGGGAAATACAATTTTTTACATTGGAATCCATTATTTAAAAGATAAAAAAAATATAAATGGGAATTTTTTATTTTGAAATGAACGTGTAAACCCATAATGGATTCCTGAAAAATTAAATTTCTATTAAACATGGAAAATACTCAAATACAATTTATGTTTAAAAAACATTTCTTTAATTTTTTTAAAAAAAATTAATTATGTATTTTAAAAAAACCATTGATGGTTAACCTAATGTATAAATTAATTGTATTAACTGTAAATACATATAAACTAATTTTAAATACATATTTAGATAATAAAAACTTATTTGTAAAATTAAATAATCATTGGAGTACATTTTTAACTGTAAGAATGGAAATACGATTAAAATATCCTTTAGATCAATCATGACTATGATGGTCTTTAAACATTTAAAAGTGTCACATACCACATTAAAACATTTGAATCATAATCCCCATGAAGGAATAAAATTTCATAAGACATTAGAAAACATGAGAATAATTAAATTCATGATAATATATATCACCTCTAAAAAGCAATATGTGGTGAGTAAGGCGTATCCCATTGAAATGAATGTGAATTGTTAAAAACCCTTATCTCAGATTCAAATATGTTTAAATGTGTTCGAACCATAGGTATATTGGTTTTAAATATATTATTAGTGAAATATATAATCATAATAATATTTATGATATCAAATATGGTCCCCTTATAATGTTTATATAACATTTATTAATAATATTTATTCATTTAAATATTTTGGTTGTCAATTGCATTGTTTCACTTTTTTAAAACATAACTGTCCTGGATCTCTTTAATATGGTATCGGTAAAAGACTTTACAGAATAAAAAAAATTTCAAAATGTTCAAATTTAATTATGAAATATATATTTATAACTATTCTTGAATATTTATCATAGAAAATGAATTACACCACTACGTGGAGATGGAGAGTCGTATGTAGGCATGTGCATTTCTTTTTTTTAAAATATCGATAAAATGTTGAAAATATATTTTTTATAAAAATAATAAAGTTTTAGTATTTATTTGATAATGAAGTTATTACTTTATAATAGAAACAACTCACCAAGAGGATGTAAAAGAATAAATCAATTTGAATGAGTTGGTAAAATGAATTCCTCTTATTCAAGGGATGTCCTTTCGATCTCCTCTTAATGGATTTAGATATGATATTTTTATAAATACATGTCCTCCCTAATATGTATGGAAAATTTCTGAGGAGATATGTTTAAGACATGATTGAGCTAAGAGTCTCAAGGTGGTGAAATGAAATAATTAAATGAGTGTCCTTTTATGATTGAGGTGAGTGTCCTCCCGGAGTCACTTTTTTCTCATGATCATTGGTTTTTAGCCCCCAATTTCTTTTTTAAGGTTTCTTCCCCTCACTATTGCAATCCTCCCCGATTTCATTTAGGGTTCTATACCCCTTTTATTTTTCTTCCTCGATCTCAAATGTTTTGAGTGTTTTATTTAGGTGTGGGAATAGTGTGGAGATTGTGTAGTGTCGAGGATGACAGTGGAGAACATGAAGCAAAGACATGATGACTTATGTTCTTCCTCGATCTGGCTTCATTGATGGCACCATTTTGTGGAATTTGGTGTCCCTAGAGTTGTTCGAGGATTTTATCTCGTTGTGTGGGAGGGTTTCAGTGGATTTTGACAGGAGTTCTTCGACAGTTCCATAGTTTGCGGATAGTGATAACGGTCGCACCATTGTGGCTTTTTGAGGAGGTCAATTCCGAGGGTTGATTATAGTTTTATTCATCAGTTCATGTGTCCCTGGTTTACAGTTTCCTCAGTTGAATATGGTTCTCGAACCAAAAAAATCAGTGATGTTGTGTTCGTGGTTTGGACTGGTCGGCAGTGATAGTACGCCGATGATGGATGCGTTGTTAACTCGGTTTGGTGCAGTGGTTTGGGTGACATGTGTGATTTTCAGGATCATGTTGGTTTTGATGGATTTTGAATTTTGAATATTGAATTTTCTCTTACTAGAGTGGGTGAAATTTGTTTTAAACAGTTTGATGTTTTGAACTATGTGTGGTTTCCACTATTATTGTGAAAGTGGTTTATGAAAATTATAAAAAAATGGTTTGGAGGTATCATCTTGATTGAATTCAGTTGACATAATTAAATTTTAATTACGGTAAACAATATTTAATTTTAAAAGGTGGAAATATTTACATATAAAATTTAAATTTTACCATAAATGGTTAATTTAAGTAATTTAAGACCAAATAATAATTGTTATTTTAATTTTATGTTTTTTTATTTTTAATTATTTTTAATAAAATATTATTTTGATAAAATATCATTAATGCCAGTTATAAAACTTTTAATTAATTTTACCTTAAAGAAAACAACACTGAAAAATAACATTAAAAAATAATAATTACACCTTTTAATATGTCATACAATTATTTAAAAATCTTGGACAACCTAAATTAATTTAGATTCTATTTATTTTAATATATTTGATATCGTTTATTTGATTTCTTCATTAATAAAATAATTATTTCATCATCATTTTATAATTATATGATGTATATTCTTATTCCCTAAAAATAAAAAATTATATACAGTCAAGTATAAAAATATTTCATATTTCGAAATAATATCTATCATTTAAGATATCTGTTGAGTAACATCATTGTAAAAAATCATTATTAAAAAATTAATGTGGTAGTTTTTTTCTTTTCCTAAATTAAAATATTATAAATATCATAACCTCATCGAAATGGCTCCCAAAAATTATTTATAAATTTAAATCATGAAAATAGGTTTTTAGGCTCCTAATTTATTGTTTTATCTTTTTATACCCAACCTATTTACCCATGTTGACACATAAGAGATACACTGAACAATGAATGTGACATTAGTGATTTTAAATGAATTAAATATTATAAAATTCAATCTAATGAAGAAGTTCAAAAAAATACCTAAAATTTGAACAATATGTGTTAACAGTTGAAAATAAATCATGTAATAAAATTAGTGAATTTTTTTTGAATAATGTTCTGATCCTTATCATTTAATTTTTAGCATAAATTTGAAAATTTACTCATTAATTATCGTAATAAAAAATACTAATGTTTGTATTATTATTGAAAAAATTTAATAAATCTTACTTATTAAAGTTTGAAATTATTTCTAAAATATTTAATCATTTTTTAATTCAAAAGTGATATGTGGAAGAATTTAATTTAAAATTATACTGATAAAATGAAGATAAATTTTTGTTTAATGCATTATTAAGAAAAAAATGTACTTCTACCATGTATGTTCCCGCCTCGGGACCCGTGTCGTGACTACCCCAAGCCCGCCTTCCATAGGCCAGAGGCAGGCGACTAGCACCAAAGGCATAAATACTTAAACTGGGAAGGCATTACCTTTATAAAAAGTACACACACACAATCAGAGTACTAAACTGGAATCAAATCACTAAACAATACTGAATATAGAAGAGGTGCTGGAAAGTAAAAGGGGCTGAAAATACAAGCCCAACAGTAATGTACAAGTACTACTGAATGAATGTACAGTTGAAAAGGGACAAACAGATGAATAGTAAAGAGCATCTCATGGATCGTCCTTTGGGGTTCCTACAAGAAGGGTAGGTACAGATTCCCACTTCAGTACTCTACGTCCGTCAGACTCCTCTGTGTACCGACTCGTCGAACGGTCCA
The DNA here is from genome assembly GCA_963277665.1 of Viscum album. NCBI lineage: Eukaryota > Viridiplantae > Streptophyta > Magnoliopsida > Santalales > Viscaceae > Viscum > Viscum album. Next base: position 1,936,415,227 of record OY728152.1, read on the forward strand.
CCTCCGGGTACCGTCCAGTCTTAGCGCGCTCGGCCTCCATCTACACTGTCTATTGTCTGCTTCCAACAAAATGAGGTGTGGGCATATCCCATGCAAGGGTGAGTATAACGATACTCATTAGGAACCTCGAGACCCTCAAGGTCTCAAAAAATCCAACAAGGACAAACCAGAAAGTAAAATATTCAACGAATAACCCATAAATAGGTATATTACTATACATATCCCTATGTTATCTAGTAACCCATCTCAATTATAAGGAAACAGAAAAATCATGACTCATCTCAAACCCAAATTTTAATTATCGATTCCACTACTGCTGGAAAACTCCTCCTCGGTCAAGAACAGTGGGCATGTCGCAACACCAAAGTGCATCTCACAAACATTGGATAGCTGAGGTACTCCTCCTAAGGAGTAACGTGGGTCTACCACCAAATACTAGGTGCTCCTCCGCTGTGGGTCTGCAGCCAAATACTAGGCGCTCCCCCTAATAGAATGCAGAGGTACTCCCCTTATCGAGTACCATGTGTCTACCGCCAAATAATAGGTGATCCTCCACCATGGGTCTACCGCCAAGTATCAGGCACTCCCCACTGGGCAAGTCGAATCACTCCGAGTCAAATTGGTTATGCAGTCGTCAGGTATGTTAGCTACTAGTTCTCTACACTCCGACTGCTCGTTACTGGAAGGATCCGCTCCACGAGCTACTAGGAAATACTCCAGCTATCGTGTAGTGCCACAAATAAGTATCCCAAAAGTCTGCCAGGTCATAGGGGTCTCAATAAAAAAGGCGGCACATAAATCGGACACCCGGTCTGTGAGTTATTATCCTTTTAGTCCCAGGGTCCCAGTTGGGTTCGTGTACGAACCAACTTGACTGTATCTCAACTATACCCCAAACTCCAGTGGGGTATTTTTCAAAGGGACCTTCTTTCATCCAGATTACCTGTTCCATTGACGGTTCGTCAAACGGATGTCTACTGCCAAAGATATTTCTAAAAAAATTAATTTTACAATTTGGTCCTGATGACATCACAGACACCTCGGCTTAACATGGCTGTCGGGTCCAGGCCCACCAAGTACCACCAGTTTCCCCACAGACACGTGGTCCCCACCCAAGGGTCCACACACATGCTTGAACGGGTCATCTGATAATGATAGTCCCCACATGCCAACACAAATCCTTTCCAGTGTGCTTTGTCCTCACACACACACACCCTGTGTAACTTCTCAAAAGGTCACCCAACTTGATCACTACTCCAGGCCAAGCACATTTAACTGTGGAGCTCTAATCAAGCAGGGTCCCAAAAAGGAAGGTGCACCTTGTTTACATGACTGATATCATTTAGCCATTTAACCCTTTATCATTTGTTTAGAGGGAAATTTCCTCATTGTCGGCCATACAACTCAACCCAGGCAGTGCACCGCACTTAAGGCTGGGTTCCTCCTATGATACCAACTTGTCACGACCCGTCCCCCAGGGCTCATGTCCTAACAACCCCGAGCCCACCTTCCCCAGGCCAGGGGCTGGAGACTTGCACCAAAGTCATATATCCCTAATATGGGAAGACATTTCCTTTATAACTATAAAAACACATCATAGTACACAACAAGAAGAAAAACACTACGTAAAAATTGTATACAAAAAGTGTCGAAAAGTAAAAAGAGGCTAGAAATACAAGACCAACTATAAAGTAAAAGTACAACTAAAAAGGGGAAAACTGCTGAAATGTAAAGAGAAGCTCTTGGATCATCATCTAGGGTTCCTACCTGATGGGTAGGTACAAATGTCCACCTCTGGACTCCACGTCCATCAGACTCCTCTATGTACCGACTCGTCGTAAGGTCCACCTCTAAGTATCGTCCAGTCCTGACGCTTTTGGCCTCTGTCAGCGCTGTCTATCATCTGCATCCAACACAATGATGTGTGGGCATAACCCATGTAGGTTTGAGTATAACGATAGTTAGTAGGGACCCCAAAACCCACAGGGTCTCAAAAAAAAATCCAACAAGGATAAAAAAAGTATGATATCAACGGATACCCATTACTCAGTTATATGCCCATACATATACCTAAGTTATCAAGTAACCCATATCAATCATTAGGAAAACACAAAAGTCATTGACATAGCTCAAACCAATTTTTTTCACAATGTTGAAACCACGGCAACTGGAGAACTCCTCCTCTGTCGAGTATAGTGGGACTACCGCTACAACCAAGCGCTTCCCACTATCCTTGGAGTGCTGAGGTACTCCACCTGTCGAGTACTGTGAGTCTACTGCGCTCGCACAGAGGCGCTCCCCACTATGGTTCTGCCGCTACAACCAAGCGCTCCTCCATCATGGGTCTTCTTCTACATCCAAGAACTCCCCCTGGCCCATCCGAATCACTCCGAGTTGATCAACCAGCAGTCATCAAGTCTCAGCCAGCTACTTGGTCTCTGCAATCTGCTCACTCGTCACTGGGAGGGTCTGCTCCACGAGCTACAAGTCGATACTCCAAGTGTCATGAATTCTAATGCAGATGTATAAAAAATTACCTCCACGTCATAGGGTTCTCAACGCAACAGATAGCGCGTCAATCGGATGCCAGGTCTATGAGTTATTAGCCTTTTGTCCAGGGGGCGGTTGGATTCGTGTATAATCCAACCCAACCACATGTCAAATATAACCCAATATCTAATGGGGGTATACTCAAAGGTACCATCACTTTTCGAGATTACCATCACCACTAAGGGCTCGTCAAACCGATGTCCGATGTTGCAGATATGGCCAAAGAAAGTAAAGGGGTCGGTAGTGGGTCCGGGTCCGGTCCGACCCGATCGGACCTCCTTGGTCCAACCTAGTCTTGGCCGACCTGCCATGGGTTGACCTGATCAGACTCACTGGGTCTTACCCGGTCTGTTGGGCGAGTCAACTCGTTATGTTAGGCCTGGTCCACTGGGCCCGGCCCAGCAGACTGCAAGGGTGGTTTGGCCCGAATACCACCATGCAGGCAGCTCGGCCAGAATGATAGGGCTGGTTCGGCCAGTGCTGCAAGGGACGCGGCTCTAGAGTCCGATCGTCGGGAGGCCAGCGGGAGGACGTGCGGGGCGCGGGCAGGACGACTGGGCACCGGGCAGGCCACGGGTGCACAAGGCATGGCTCGACAGGGGGGCTGTAGGGATGTCGGGCAGGGTTTCGGGGAACCAAGAAGTTCGCTGGGGTAGCACGCTGCAGTACGGGGGGAGTGCCAAGGTGCCCAGCAGGCTACGACAGGGGGCCGCGGGCAGTGCTCCAGGGAAAAGGGCAGGCCGCATCAGGGGGCCTCGGGGGCGCCGGGCAGTGCGCCAGGGCACCCGGCATCGTTCCGGGGAGCCGGGAAGGGCGCCGGTGGAGTCGGGTAGCACGCGGGGCATGCGGGAAGGCGGCGTGGGGTGCAGTGGCATGCAGGACGGTGGAGCGGGGGCACCGGCTAGGGAATCGTTGGTGATGTGAGGGCGACAGGTTCCCTATAGGTCACGGGTAGCCAGGCCTTTGTTCTCCATCATTGTTTCCATGATGCCGCTTTGAAGAACACCACAAAGAAATCGACAGTGGGTGTTGGGCTATGTGTGGTTGGCCCGAAACCTCCGTGTTTTTGGTGATAGTAGTTGGTTCATCAATGGTACGATGAACAACAATTTAATCACTAAACTTCCCAATGACCAGGACTGCCCTCGCTGCGGCCCGCCATGGCCACGATCCCGCACAACCGGCACGACGCACTTCCACCGCAGACCTTCATGGAAAAAACTATCCTCAACATAGAGAGGTGGTGTCGCGCCCTCTTGGAGACCCAGTTGCCTTTGTACTGCCATTTTCATTTGTGGCCAACCCGTCGTCGGCCGCCGTTGTTCGCCGTGGTTTGTTCCTCCATCATCAACAATCTAGATCAACCAAATGGGGAGGGTTGGCCGTGTTGGTGTGGTATGAATCCCCCCCATGTTATGTTGATTACATTCGGCATAACAAATAAAAAAAATATTAACGATGTAGAATGGGAACAAAACAACTCAAATCCCTTTACCTTTCTTGACGATTGTTTGTTGACGATGTCGCAGGAAAAGGCAATGTTGTTTTGTTAACATCAGAAATGAAGAATCTGAGGATAGTGTAGGCATTATTCATGGGTGACGCTTCCCTTTCTTTCCTTGGTCGAATAAGGATGAAGATGGTGTTCTTAGATCTTTGATGGAAGGAGCGTTCTTCGCGTTCTTCGTTGAGAGGATGAAGTTCTCTCTCAAGTCCCACCCAAATGGATTTCCAACCAAATGAAATAATAGCTTTGTCTATTATTTAATCGTTGGATTGAATTTAAAAGAATTCAAAAGTTGAATTAATTATAGGAGGGGGTTCAATTAATTCTATGTGGGTTGGCACATTTAATTAGTTGGGGAAGTTCAAGGGTTCCCCCCCACTTTATGGAGATTTACAAGTGGTTAAAGCCCGTGTGGTCCCCACGCTAAATATCCTCACAAGGGAGGTTATGTGTGGGTGGGACCCCCCTCAATAACCTCTAATGGGAGGTTATGGTGTGGTGGCCCCCACTACTAACCTCTTCTGGGAGATTATAACCACCATGAATTAAAAATAAGCTATCACCTTAATTTTTTTAAATTTATTAAAGAATCCCAAAATCTATCTTCCAAACTCATTAAAACAAAACTACCATAAATGTCTTAATAATCAATCACCAATTCTTTGAGTTCAACGGTGCCCATGAAATTCTATTCCGAGCACTGGCTCATGAGTTATAAAATCTCGCTCGTAGGTTTACTGAACGTACCCAAGCAAAACTTCTAAAATTGATTCTAGGCACACTAGGCCTCAGAATGAAGTGCCGTCGATTTTCCCACTAAGGAAACAGAATAGGGTACTGAGAAAACATCTAAGCCTCCCACTCCCATGTGTTCTCCATTAGGTTATCATACTACCAACGTACACAGACCAGAGCTATCGACCGTCCACGTAGGACCCTCTCTAGTAGATCCTCAATCTCTATTGGAACCTCAGTGAATGTCGCATCGTCATCGATGTCCAACCCCCCGTGGTTGATGATGTGGTATGGGTCGTGCAGATATCTCTTCTGTTAAATTACGTGGAAGACATCGTGCACCTGGTGAAATTGAGTTAGCAGACCTAAGAAGTACGACACCTCAACTACTCTACTGGGGACATGGAAAGGTCCGATGAATCTTGGAGTTAACTTGCCGCCTCGGAAAAATTTCTGTAGACCTCATTGAGGTGAGATCTGAAAGAAGACGAGGTCTCCATCCTCTAACTCACGAGGTCTCCATATTCTGTCAGCATACAACTTTTGTCTACTCTGTGTACTCTTCATCCGCTCCTGGATGATTTGCACCTTCTCTGTGGTAGCCTGTACCATCTCTGGTCCCACTAGTGCTGACTCCCCTAGGTCTGTTCAGCATAGTCGAAATCTGCAAGGTCGTCCGTACAAGGGCCCAAAAGGTTCCATACTGATGGTGGATTTGTAGCTGTTGTTTAAGGAAAACTCCACCAAAGGTAGGTGGTCCTCCGAGCTGCGATTGAAGTCGAGGACACATTAATGGTGCTTGTCCTTGAGGGTCGGGATGGTTCTCTCGGTCTGACCATCTATCTGAGGATGGAAGGTGGTGCACTAGTGAAGGTGTGCCCCAAAAGCTTCAAACAACCCCATCCATAATCGGGAAGTAAATCGTGCATCACGGTCGGAGAAAATGGAATAAGGTACTCCATGGAAATGCACAATCTCCAGCACATAGAGACATCACAAGATCTCTACTGAGCCCTTCTCTCTAATCGATAGGAAGTAGGCCGACTTGGTGAGTCAGTCGACAATCACTGAAATTGAGTCGTGACCACTGGAGGTATGTGGAAGACCCATCGTGAAGTCCATAGATATCCCATCCCACATCAACTCTGGGATCTCTTTGTGCTGAACAAAGCCTGTTGTTACCTGGTGCTATGCCTTCACTTTATGGAAAGTGAGGCACCGTGAGACAAACTCTGCTACTGCCTTATTCATACCTGGCCACCAGTGCTATCGTCGAAGGTCTTGGTACATCTTCACCACTCCTATATGTACTGCTAGAGGGGATGTGTGAAACTCCATCAACAATTCCTCCTGAATTGGACTGGTACCATAGTACGTCCTCTGAAGAGGATGACATGCTCCCCACCTTCAGAAAATCAATCAGGTGCTTGCACTATGGATATATGAGCACGTCTCGTCTCGCAGTCAGTGTCCCCAATATGCGCCTCCCAAACTCGCTGAATAAGTGGGGGAGTGACTACAACAGACTATAGATAGGACACTCCATCTGTATCCAAAAAGGATATCTGTAAAGCGGCGAGCTACTCTGTCGCCTCTCTTAGAAGTTGTATACTAGACCTCCTGCTGAGTGCATCTGCAACAATGTTACCCTTCCCACGAGTATAGACTATCTCGAAGTCATAGTCCTTGAGGAACTCAAGGCATCGTCGCTGTCTCAGGCTCAGGTCCTTTTGAGAGAAGATATACATGAGACTCTTGTGATCAGTGTACACGGTAAAATGTTCTCCCATCATATATTGACGCCACATCTTCAAGGAGGAAACTACTACTGCTAACTCTAGGTCATGGGTAGCGTAGTTTTGCTCATGGTATCTCAGCTGTCGAGAACAATACGCGATCACTTCTCGGTACCGCATCCGGACACACCAGAGTCTAGTCTCAGATGAATCGCAGTAGACTTTGTACCCTATGCTTTCCTTTGGAAGCCTCAAGATGGGAGCACTAGTCAGTCCCAAACTCATCTCTTGAAAGATCTGTTGGAATCTCTCTGACCACGCAAAGGGTTTCATTTTCTTTGTCAATGCTAACATTGGTTCTAAAACTCTGGAGAAGTCTGGAAGGAATCTCCAGTAGTATCCAGCCCAACCCAGGAAACTTCGTACCTCCGTCACACTTCTGGATGGCTCACAAGAAAGTACTGCTTCGATCATTGCTGGATCCAATGCAACTTTATCCTCTGAGATGACGTGTCCCATGAAGTGAACCATTCATATCCAAAACTGGCACTTAGAGAACTAACCATAAAACAGGTGCTCTTAGAGTGTGTCCTGTACTACATGCAAATGGTAGGCACGCTCCTCCTCAGTAGTCGAGTTGATCAAAATGTCATAGATGAAGTCCGCGACAAAGCAATCGAGGTAAGGCTAGATTATCATGTTCATGAGACACATGAACACTGCTAGAGCGTTGGTTATGCTGGAGGTCATAAACAAGAACTCATTGTGGCTATATCGACACCTGAAGGCCGTATTCTTCACATCCTCGTCCCAAACTCTATAATGGTGATAGCCTGATCTGAGATCTATCTTCGAGAACTATTGTGCTCCCTTGAGCTGATCAAAGAAGTCGCCAATCCTCGAGAGTGTGTACCTGTTCTTCACGGTCACCTGGTTCAGGGGACGGTAGTCGACACAGAGCCTCAATCTCCCATCTGCCTTCATGACGAACAGAATTGGGGCTACCCAGGGAGAAACACTAGGTCAGATTAATCCTTTTCCCTGCAAGTCCTCAAGCTGTACCAGCAGCTCACGAAGCTCCGCAGGATCCATCTGATAAGATGGGGTAGATATCGATGTCCTCCAAGGGTACAAGTCAATTTAGAAGTCCTCCTCTCTAAAAGGAGGTAGACCTCTAACGTCATCAGGGAAATCATCCGCGTACTTGTCCACCGCTATAGGATAAGTCAGACTCTTCACATCAACTTCTCCAAGGGTATGGAAATCCAACTGGTGACTGTTCGGTTGCACACTCCTCAGAGTACGTCAGTGATGTTCTGCAAAGGCTCCCTTCACGCTGGTGAAGGTAAACCTGGTCCCATCTGTGTGGACACACAACACATTATACCTAATACTTCTATTTTGATCATGGACTATAAATAACCAGTCCATACACAACATGAAATCTTAAGGCCTCGACGCTGCTACGAAGAGATCCCATCCAAAACTCTCGCCTCCTAGAGTAAGCTCACACTGCCAGCACCAGTGTGTAACCGTCGTGCCTGCTCCCATAAGAGTCTCTAGCCGTAAGGATCGATCCAATGGCTCCGTCATAATCTCCGAGCTCCAAACAAGGGCAGTGGCTATGAAAGAGTGATTGGAACCTATGTCTATAATAACTTCATCTAAGGTGGAATAGACACAGATAGTGCCTCGAATCATTTCTAGAGCACCATGGTCGTATGCTTCAGCTGCCTGAAGCTGAGCTCTCCCCTGTCCACCTGCTCCCTGCAGTCATGGTGGACCATCTGGTGGTGGTGGCGGCAGCACCTTGTATCGTCGTCCACCGCCAGTTGCTCGACCATCTCCTCTGCCACGTCCTCCTCCACCATGCGGACCGCCTCGATCGAAACTATTCCACTTCCTGGGAGGTACTTAAACTATCTGATGATCATCAGAGTGGCGGGTCATACAGTCACGAGCCATGTGACAAATCCCACCATAGGTGTAACAGATTCATCTCCTGGCATGTATGGATCTATCTCCAATCTAGTGCCCCACAAAACCGATCCTGAGTACTACGGTCGACCACCAGAAGGTTTGGCCCTCTTGGACCTCTACGTCGATTTTCTACTGGTAACTGCAGGAGACTCTACTGCAAGTCGACTTGTGGTGGGTCTCACTACTGGAGACTACTCACCAAGGAAACTCTCTACTAGATGGGCTCACTCCAACACCCCCATTTGTGTTAGGATGTTGTGGTAGATAACTGAATCTCTGATCTCTCTCCTGAGTCCCAGGTCAATGGTCTAGGCCCTAAAGAATGGGTCCTGTACTATATCAGTGGAGTAGCACGAAAGGTCAGTGAACATTTCTGAGTACTGAGCTACACTCATACTACCCTCATGAAGATGAAGTAGCTAATGTATATGCACCTCTCAAAGGGAGGCTTGTACAAACTCCGCTCAGAACTGGCTCTCGAATTCTATCCATAACAGCGTCATCTCATCATGTACCTGGTGCATCAGGCTCCACCATCTGCCTGTTGCCGCCTGAAAGAGACTCGCGACAAGGATCACCATAAAGTCTACTGGTGTCCCAACTAGCCTGAAGACTCTTAGCATAGCATCCAGCCTATCCTCAACCACCTATGGGTCTTCCTCTCCCCAGATCCCGGGTGGCCTCTGGCACTGGAACTCATGCAGCGCGCTCAAGCGGTGGGCACTCTCTACTACTGGAGCTGGTAGCATCGGTGGCCAAACGAGAAGTGGTACCGTTAGTGCCTCAGATGGTGCCTCAACTGGAAGAGGGCCCTGTACTAAGGCCTCATCTCTCAGTGGGCTATCTGTACGTACGACTCTTGGGGCACTAGATGTTCATCCGCGGGGAGGCATCCTAAATGAAATAGATGCAACACAGTCAAAAGACTATACATAGTGAGCTAGCCTGGTTGAGCTGACATAAAGAAAAACATTTGAAAACACACATGCAATAAGTTTTTTCATGCACTAAGTTGGAAATCAAAGGTCAGGGTCCTGGTGTTTGGATACTTCGACCACCCGCACCCACACCAGACTCCCTGAACTGAAAACCACACTTAGTACCCTTAAGGGAAAAACATATGAAAGGTGAAAGTAACTCATGTATCATCCTATGGGGTCTTACCTGAAGGGTGGGTACAAATGGCCTCCACAGCACTCCACGTCTGTCAGACTCCACCGTGTACCAATACGTCGTAAGGTCCTCCTCCAGGTACCGTCCAGTCTTGGCGCTCTCGGCCTCCTTCAGCGATGTCCGTCATCTGCATCCAACACAACAAGGTGGGGGCATAACCCGATCAGGGGTGAGTATAACGATACTCAGTAGAGACCCCAAGACCCTCAAGGTCTAATAAAATCCAACAAATATAAACAAAAATTATGAAATCAACTAATAACCATTACTTAGGTATATGCCCATACATATACCTAAGTTATCAAGTAACCCATCTAAATCATGAGGAAAACACAAAGGTCATTGACTCAACTCAAACTAGGATATTAATTATCGAGAACAAAACTGCTGGAGAACTTTTCCTCTATCGAGTACAGTGGGACTGTCATGACACCGAGGCACTTCTAACTAACCTTGTACTACTGAGGTACTCCTCCTGTCGAGTACCGCGGGTTTGCTGCCAACTACCAGGTGCCCCGTCCACTATGTGTCTGCCTCCAAATACCAGGCGCTCCCCCTAATAGCCTATATAGGTACTCCTCCTTTCGAGTACCACAGGTCTACTGCCAAATACCAGGCACTCCTCCACCATGGGTCGACCACCAACTACCAGGCGCTCCCCACTGGGCTAATCAAATCACTTTGAGTCGAATCGGTCAAGCAGTCGTCAGGTATATTAGCTACTAGGTCTTCAAACTCTGTACGCTAGTCTTCGAGAGGATCCCACCATTAGCTACTAGTAGATAATCCAAATTTCAATAAGTCTCACGTGAAAGTATCTCAATGTACTGCCACATCGCAGTGGTCTCAATGCAATAGATGGCGCGCTAATCGGACGCACGTTCTGTGAGTTATTAGCATTTCCGTCCCTAGGGCCTGGTTGGTTTTTAGGTTCAAACAAACATGAATGGATTCCAAATATGTTCAAAACTCATGTGGGATATTCCAAAAGAACCGTTTCACTCTAATAATTCTGTCGTTGTAGATGGTTCGTCGATCAGACACCCATAGCCCATGTTATGGGTGTAAATGTATTACGGGTCTGATGGGCCTAGACCGGGGTCCGACCCGGTCCGCGGGTCTGACCCGGCCCGAAGGCGGCCCTGCCCGATTGGCTGGCCTTGTGCATGTTTCACCTAGAAATAGCCTAACCTCGACCGTAGTGGGTCAAGGGTGACTGATAATAATTTTCCGAACTTTTTTTCAGGTACGTTCTGTAAACGTGCGAGCAGTGTTTTATATCTTTTGAACCAGTGCTCGAAATTGAAATCTGAGGGCACCGTTGAACTCGCATCATCAGTGATTGATTAGTGAGACAATCGCCTCAGTTGTGTTCTAACGATAAATGAAGTAATATTTTGGGGGGTTTTAATTAAATTGAATAAAATTAAAGTTTTAACTTTATTTTTATTTTTTGGTTGAAACCTACAAGGGGAGGTTGGAGGTGGGGGCCACCACACCCTAACCTCCCATGGAAGGTTGTGGTGGTGGGGACAACCCGAGCATAACCTCCCTTGGGAATATTTATTATTATGTTGGGGCCAACCTGCGCTCTTTAACTCCTCTAACCCCCCTTAAACTCCTTGCAACCCCCCAATTAAATTGGTGAAACTATTCACCTACCCCATATTATATATTTGAACCTCACCACCCACATTAATTAGTATTGTTGTCTCATTTAATTAATCACATCTTTTGAATTCATTTGAATTAATTCCAACCATTTAAAATAAAGGATAAACTGTTACTTTATTTTGGTTGGCATTATTCTCTGGTGGAGTTTTGAAATAATTGAGAGAACATCCTCTCAATGAAGAACACGAATAATTGTTGCCATCTTATTCCTTCTTCAATCGGGGCATGAAAGGGAAGAGTCACCCAACACTGATGGCGCTTCGTTCCTTGACTTCTTCCTTCTTTCTGACATCAACGGAATGATGCTGCTTTACCACGAATCCATTAACGATCACCGAATGACAAACGAGGTAGGGGGATTTTTGAGTTAATTTTATACCTGTTATACATCATTAAAATTATGGAATGGTATGCCAAATTTTATCACCATGATGAGGAGGGATCAGACTAGATGAACACGGTTGACCCTCCCCCCTTTGGTTGTTCTTATTTGTTGATAACTGCATGGAAACGAGGTGAAATCGACGATGACGGAGAACAAAGGCCGTTCTACCCACAACCTCCTCAAACCGTGTTGCCCTTGTAGCGCTCGGCACGCTGCCCCTGCCTGGGTGCGCTACCCAGCTCCGCCGGCACCCCACCAGCGTCCTAGTGCCCTCCCGGAGGCCTGCCCGACCCCTGGCCAGCAGCCTGCCGGCGCCCCCGTGCCCTACCGGCGGCCTTCCCGGCACCCCGGCACCCTGCACGGTGCCCCAACGGCCCCCTGTCGTGGTATGCCCAGCACCCCAACATGTTTCCCTCGCCCAAGCGTGCTTCCTGATGTGATGCCCAGTGCCCTGTCGCCCTTCCCTGTGCACCCACGGCCTTCCCGGTGTCCAGCCTGCATGCCCGCGCCCCGCGCGGCCTGTCGCTGGCCTCCCGGTGGCCGACCACCCACGTCGCGCCCCTAGAGGCACTGGCCGAATCGGCCCCGACCTTCGGGCTGAGCCTCCTGTGTGGCGACATCCGTGTCGTACCTCCCTCATAGTCCTGTTGAGTCAATAAGGTTTTCCTTATGACTTTTCCATTCCTTCTTGTTTTGAAAATCACAAACACCTTATCCTTAAGGAAAATTGCTTTTATAAGGAAAAATGCTTTCTTAAGGAAAATTGCTTTTGTAAGGAAAAATGCTTTCTTAAGGAAAATCGCTTTTATAAGAAAAATTTATCCTTATCATATTTTCATTAATATTTTTCTTAAGTATGAAATTCGGATTCACTTTCTCGGAATCATTAAAACTGATAAAAAGCATTCTGTTTTAAGATTCGGTTCTGGACAAGAACTCTAAGGAAGTATCATTCCGAATTCCGGATATGAATTCTGACTAAGTTCTATTCCAGATTCAGGATACGAATTCTGATGATGAATTTTCATTACGAATTCTAATGAAGAAATCTCATTCCGAATTCTCATGACGAATTCTGTTGACGAATTCTCATTACGAACTCTAATGAAGAAATCTCATTCCGAATTCTCATTATGAATTCCAATGAAAAATTCCCATTACGAATTCTAATGAAGAAATCTCATTCCGAAATCTCATTACGAATTCTGATGATGAATTCTCATTGAGAATTCTGATGATGAATTCTCATTACGAATTCTGATGATAAATTCTCATTACGATTTCTGATGACGAATTCCTATTCCGAATTCATATTCCGAATTTTTATTCCGAATTCACCTATTAAAACAGAATCTGATTATCATTGTTTTATACACTCTGAATTTATTCACTCCGAACTTTCACTCCGAAATTTCTATTCCGAACCTTTATGTTAGAGTTTAAAACGATGTCGTACATTCTGTTACACTTACTTTGTTATAAAACGATGTCTTCCATTTTGTTATAAACTAACCGTTGTCTAAGTGACACGTGTACAGGTCCCTCCGAACTTTAAGGAAAATATGACCGTTGGAGGAGGAGCCGACCTTACCTATAAATAGGAGCTCATTTGAAAGAGCTCGTTGCTGATGCATATGCTGATTGCTGAAAAAGTGCTTACATGCTGTTGAAGTGATTTCTAGAGAGAGAGTCTCTTATTAACTCTCAAAGCTTCGTGCGACTCCGAATGTTGGTGATTACATTCGAGGGCTTCCGTGGATAGGAAGACAGAGGTGCCGACTACCTTAAAGATCGAGGGCTTTCTTGCTGAGAAAGACAGAGGTTGCCAACTACCTCGAAGTTGAGGGCTTGCGGGGATAGCAAGACAGAGACTCCGATCTTCGTATCGAGGGCTTACCCTGGTGTGGGTAAGACAGACATGCTTGAAAGTATAAATCAAGGGACCTTTATCCAAGGTTGTTGGATACCCTTCTCTTTGGGTTAAAAGACTATTACCTTGTTACTAGTAGTTTTACTACTTGTTGTTATTCCGCTACAATTTGTATCTTAAGGAAAGTATAACTTTCTTATACTTCCTTACTTACTCTGATTCTTTTAGATTCTATACGCTTTAAGGTAGAATCTCATATTGTAACATTTTTTAAGTTTCAATTTCTGGAACCATATTTCCGGAACCTACTTTTGGAATCTCTTTCCAAGTTTAGTTCGGTGTTAGAGGTGTTGTGAATCAACTTAGTTTAACTTTGTTAAACTTATCCCTTTCCTTTTCTTAAGGAAACTATAGTTTCATAACTAACTTTAAAGGTTCCAAAGGAATTTTTAAAGTATACAATTCACCCCCCCTCTTGTATATTGAGTATCTCATATTATATTTCGATCCTACAATTGGTATCAGAGGTTGGAAACCTCTTACTCTATACCATTCTTACATTTGTTATCAGATCAAGGTTACTGAAATACTTGTACTCACATACAAGTTTTTCTTGCTCAACTTTTTCATTCCGAACCTTGTCATTCTGGATTATCCATTCCGAACTTTTCCCATTCCGAACTTTGTGATTACGAATCTTTTGTTACTAACAAGTTTGTATCCAAGTTATTTTCAAGTATGGCAGGAATGAACGTTGGATCTATTGACAATCTGAATCCTACAAGGCCAGCTATCTTTGATGGTAATGATTATGAATACTGGAGAGATCATATGAAGACTTTTGTTATCAATACTGGAGTAGATAACTTTGTCATGCTTACTGGTGACTATAAAATTCCTGACAAGGAAGTCAGAACCTTTACTAACCAGGAGAAGCAAGAATATCAACTCAATTATAAGGTATGCAATACTTTATTATGTTCAATGACTAGAAATATATATAGCCAAATTTCTTCATGTGAAGCAGCTAACTGTATATGGAAGAAGTTAGAGGTTACACATTTTGGGACTTCTATAGTGATTGAGACTAGAAGAGCTATGCTTAGAGCTGAATATCATGGATTCAGTTTTCCTTATGGAGAACCTATCTGTAAAGTTCAACAAAGATTTATGACTATCGTCAACAGTCTACAATCTATGGGAGAAAAAGGTTTAGATGATGAAGCTCTTGTGGATAAGATAATTGACATTATGCCCAATGAGTGGGAATCCAAGAGAACAGCTATAGATGAGAACATGAAGGTTACTCAAATTACTCTTGATGAATTATTTGGAACTCTTCTACAACATGAGACAAGAATGAAGAGAGATGCTGACAACATCAAGAAGAAGAATGGAAATGGAACAGTTGCTTTTACTTCAACTTCAAATCAGATGAAAGCTAAGACTCCTGAGAGAGTTACCAGATCCAAATCTAAGAAAGTCATTTTCCAATCCGAATCTAGTGAAAGTGAAGTTTCAGAAAATGAATTAGCCAATCTTGCTCGAAGGATGAACAAGATAGCTGGACAGAGAAACTTTCAATCCAAGTATAAGAAGAAGGACAGGAAAGATAAGAAAGATGGAGAAGTTACTTGTTATGAATGTAAAAGAGCTGGACATATTAGACCAGATTGCCCTATGCTCAGAAAGAAAGAAAGGAAGGAAAGGCATTCAGACAAGAACAGGAAGAAGTATTACAAAGCCAAAGCTAAGAAAGTTCTGAAAGCTAATGACACCTGGAGTGCCAGTGGTGGTGACTCTTCAGATGAATCTTCTGATTATGAATCTTCAGGACAGAAGAATCATGGTCTTATAGCCAGATTACCTATTGATAATCATTGTCTTATGGCTAAGGTACGAAATGCTGAATCGTTGAACAATGTTTCTTTAAATTCTAATGATAGTAAGTATTATAACTCTTCTGATGAAGAATCATCTTCTGATGAGAAAAATACGTTACCTACTTTTGATGAAGTCTCTAGGTTTGCTGAACTTCTTGAGATTGAGAATTCCAAACTCAACAAGAAACTTGATAAGGCAAATTCTAGGAATTCTATTCTTACTAAAGAGATATCAGATCTTTCTAAAGATCTTGATAAGAAAAATGCTGATTTTGAAAATATTTCAAAAAATCTTGAGGAAGTATGTTCTGAGAAGAACAAACATGCTAAAGAATAAGAAAAGGTAATTTCTAATAAAAATGTTTTCGAGCCTAACTCTTGTTCCAAAACTAATGATATTGAGGATAAAAACTTGGTTGTAAAACTCATGTCCGAAATTTTTTCCTTAAAGAAGTGTTTATCAAACTTTACCCATGGTAAGGAAAATTTTGATAAGATGTATTCTCAAATACGACCTTTAAGAAATAAATCCGGATTTGGTTATACCCAAGCAAAACCTGTTTTCAGCAACAATTATTTTGTTCCTCAAAGTGCCCCATTTTGTACTAAGTGTCAATGTGGTGGTCACTGGTCAAGAAATTGTTCCTTAAACAAAACCCAATCCTTAGGTTTTCATAAAGCTTATTTTTCTAAGAAAATGTGGGTACCTAAGATTTTATTGTCTGGAAATCTCAGATCCAAGCAAGTTTGGATTCCGAAAGTCTAACTTTTTTCTTAATTTCAGGAAAATAAAGAAAGTTCCAGCAACAATATTTGGTATATGGATAGTGGATGTTCCCGGCACATGACTGGTAACAAATGCTTTTTTGAAAAGATTATCAAAACGAAAGGAGGAAAGGTAACTTTCGGAGACAATGCTAAGGGAGAGATTGTTGGTATTGGTAATATTGTTCTTTTGGGTAAAACTTTGATTTCAAATGTTCTTTTTGTTAAAGGTCTTAAGCACAACCTCATTAGCATAAGTCAGTTATGTGATGAAGGTTATCTTGTGAATTTTAGGAATGATAAATGCTTAGTTCACAATTCCAAGGAAGAATTTATTCTCTCAGCCAACAGGCAAGAGAATGTTTACACCTTAAACATAGAAGACCTAAGAAGCCAAGATTTACCTTGCCTAAGTGCAATGGAAGATCATTCTTGGTTATGGCATAGAAGATTAGGACACTGTAATTTTAGGAACCTATGTAAACTCTCTAAGAAGAAACTTGTTAAGGATCTACCAGAGCTTAGATTTGATTCTTCTAAAGTTTGTGATCCTTGTCAATATGGAAAGCAACATAAATCTAGTTTTAAGTCAATCAGTGAAGTCTCAACAACCGATGCATTACAGTTGGTGCATATGGATCTTTTCGGTCCAACACAAACTGGAAGCATTGGAGGCAAATACTATGTGTTTGTTCTAGTTGATGATTACACTAGATTTACTTGGGTCTATTTTCTAGCAAGGAAATCTGATTCTTTTTCTTATTTCAAAAGTTTTAGAGGTCATGTTAAAAATGAGAAAAACCTTCCATTGAAAACTATTCATAGTGATCATGGAGGAGAATTTCAAAATTCTGATTTTGAAACTTTTTGTAGTAAGAAAGGTATTACTCACAATTTTTCAGCACCTAGAACTCCTCAACAGAATGGTGTAGTTGAAAGAAGAAATAGAATTCTTCCAGAAATAACTAGAACCATGTTGAGTGAATATTCTATTGCTAGACATTTCTGGGCTGAAGCTGTAAGTACTGCTTGTTATACTATAAATCGAGTTTTGATTAGACCTTTTCTTAATAAAACTCCTTATGAGTTTTGGAATGGTAGAAAACCAAGACTTTCCTACTTCAAAGTTTTTGGTTGCAAAGTATTCATTTTGAATACTAAAGATAACTTACATAAATTCGCACCAAAGTCTGATGAAGGAATTTTCTTAGGTTATTCCACAACCTCTAAGGCTTATAGAGTTTTTAATAAAAATACTTGTACTGTTGAAGAAACAGTACATTTAAAATTTGAGGAATCAGATCCTTTTGTTTTTAAAACCTCCCAACCTACATCCTCGGATGTGTTTTCAAAAACTGATTATCAACCTTTGATAGAAGAACCTTCTGATAAGGAAATTGTTCTAGAATATACTTCTGAAACATTTACCCCAGAAGACTTTCTACCCTATGTTGATGAACAGGTTTTACAAAACCCAAATCAGGTGTTTCTTAAGAATCATCCCAGTGATAGTATCATTGGTGATGTAAATCAACCTGTAAGGACCAGAAGTTCCTTAAGAAATGAAGTAGAACATCTAGCATTTCTTTCCCAATTAGAACCTAAAAGCACTGATGAAGCTTTAGGTAATGATGATTGGATTAAAGCAATGCAATATGAACTAAATGAATTCGAAAGGAATAAAGTCTGGACCTTGGTTGAAAGACCTAAGGAAACTTCTGTTATTGGAGTAAAGTGGGTTTTCAGAAATAAATGTGATGAAAATGGAGTCATTGTTATAAATAAAGCTACACTTGTTGCTAAAGGCTATAATCAGCAAGAAGGAATAAACTATGAAGAAAACTATGCTCCAGTAGCTAGACTTGAATCTATCCGCATTCTACTTGCCTTTGCAGCATTCATTAATTTCAAACTATTTCAAATGGAAGTGAAATGTGCTTTTCTTAACGGTTATGTTCAAGAGGATGTTTTTGTTGAACAACCTCCTGGCTTTGAAGATACAAAACATCCTGATCATGTTTTTAGACTTACCAAAGCTTTGTATGGCCTTAAACAAGCCACACGAGCATGGTATGATAGACTCACTGGATTTTTGCTTCAAAATAACTATATTAAGGGAAATGCAGATCCAACCCTTTTTATAAAGAAAGATAAGAAAAATGTTTTGATTGTTCAAATTTATGTTGATGACATTATATTTGGTTCAACTCAGCAATCTTTGACTGACTCCTTTGCTAGTCTAATGAAATCTGAGTTTGAAATGAGTATGATGGGTGAGTTAACATTTTTCCATGGTTTTCAAATTTCTCAAAAACCAGAAGGAACCTACATATCTCAACATAAGTATATTAAAGATCTTCTTAAAAAGTATGGTTATAACAACACTAAGAGTATAAGTACTCCTATTGGTACCTCAATCTCTTTAGATCTTGATGAAGCTGGGAAACCAGTAGATCAAACATCTTTTAGAGGTATGATTGGAAGTCTACTTTACTTAACAGCTAGTCGACCAGACTTAATGTTTTCAGTATGCTTATGTGCAAGATATCAATCCAATCCTAAGGAATCTCACTTAAAGGCAGTAAAAAGAATTTTTCGCTACCTTAAGGGAACCATGGATCTAGGATTATTTTATACTTCTGGAAATGATTTTGTTCTAAAAATCTTTTCTGATGCTGACTTTGGTGGATGTAGAATGGATAGGAAAAGTACATCCGGAACTTGTCATTTCTTAGGAGATTCATTAGTTTCTTGGTCATGCAAGAAGCAACATTCTGTTGCACTCTCCACTGCTGATGCTGAATATGTAGCAGCTGGAAGTTGTTGTGCGCAAGTGTTGTGGATGCAACACACACTCACAGACTATGGCTTGGGTTTTACTAAAACTCAAATTTTGTGTGATAACACAAGTGCCATTGCACTAAGTAAAAACCCTGCACATCACTCCCGTGCAAAACACATAGATATTAGGCATCACTTTCTTAGGGATCACACACTTAAAGGAGACATTATTCTTCAGTTTATCGGAACGCAAGATCAACTTGCTGATATTTTCACAAAATCTTTACCTTCTGATAGATTTGAATATATTAAACAGAAGTTAGGAATGATAACCGTAAGGTAATATTCCTTAATTAACTTTCTGTTGAAAAAATCTCCTTACAATAATAAACTCCTTTTCATAGGGGGAGTACATTTGATTGCTTATTTAACAAAGTTTCTCAAAATTTGTTTTCAAATTTTTCGGAACGAAAATTTCCGGAATGGAACTTTCGGAACTACCATTTTCCAGAATGGATATTTTCATACAAAATACTTCTGGAATAAAAGTGTTCGTATTGAAAATTTCCGGAATGGACAACTTTCGTACTGGGACTTTCATAACCAGATTTTCGTACCAAGTTTTGTTTTTCGTATTTACCTTTTTCGTATTTACTTTTTCGTATTAAGGTTTTCGTATTTAGTTTTTCGTATTGAGTTTTTCGTATTGAGTTTTTCGTATTGAATTTTTCGTAGTCGTCTTTATATTACCCATTACGAATAACTTTCCTAAGCTAATCTGAAAGGTATGATTTCCTTACTGAAGTTTTCGTAATCATATTTTACTTGCTGGCAGTTTCTTATATTATGTTTTCGGATTATAGTTTTCTTAAATCATTGTTTTAATAAAACCTCAAAAAGATCGGATTCAAGCTTTCAACCGTTAGATCTGATCTCAGATCATTCTAAACCGTTAGATCAACCGAGGAAGTTGAACCGTCATCCCATTGCCTATATAAAGGGGACCCTATTTTCGAGTCCCAGATCGATTTCATGCTTTTGCGTGCTGAAGCTCTGTCTCTCCATTTTAAGGTCGTTCCGAACTACAGTTTTTCAGTTCCGAACTTCAGTCTTCTCAGTTCCGAACTTCTCAGAGACTTCTAATCCGAATGTCTGCAGAGTTAGCTTCTCAAGAAATGTCTTCAACTAAGCCCATTTCTCAGTGGTTAGTCTACAGAGAACGGTTAGTTCATCCGAATTTCTTCAGCAACTATGATTCTATTATTTCATAGAATATCATGCTAAATGGCTGGGAAGATGTTGCGGTATCAAAAACCGGCAACCAAGATGAAGTCTACTCTGACTTGCTTGTCGAGTTTTATGAGTCAGTTGCTTTCTTCATGGAAGATAATAGAGAGAAGTTTTCCTTCAAATCGTATGGCAAGACATATAAGCTATCTTACACCAAGGCTGCAAGCTTGGTAGGGTTGAGTTATGAAGGTGAAGCTGAGTTTATCTCGCACGTTCTGCCAGACTCCTTGGGTAGTTTCAACAAGGAGAAAGCCTTAGAAATTCTTGGATTGGATGATGACAAGGCTCCGAAAATAGCATGTCTTTCTACAAACTTCCGGATTCTGGAGTAATGGGTACAAGGGCTTATTGTACCGAGAAAAGGAGATAAGGATAGCTTGAAGAAGAGTGAGATATACATCTTGGATTTCCAGATAAATCTAAGAAAGTTCAACTTGATGAAGCATATTCTTCTCAACATTGATAATTTGAAGAAGGGGAATCTGAGAGTTCAGATAGTGATGTACCCGGCAATATTGTCGAAGCTGATAGTTCGGTGCCTAGAATCCTTCATGGTTGTTTGCAGTTCTAAGCCGAAAGTTTGCAAGATCATGTTGCTCATTGATGCAACTCTTAAAAGGATGAATATAGCTTTTAACAAGGAGTCAGGGAAGTTCATTGATCTACCTCCTCAAGCAGAAGTGACTCCGAAAGTGGCTGATCCGGAATCATCCAAGCCGGTAAGGAAGAGGAAGCAGAAAGAAGTGGTAGGCGAAGCCGAGGAACCTAAGTCTAAGGAAGTCCATTCCGCACCTCCTAAGCCTAAGAAGAAGAAGACATATACTGATGAGGTTGCAGCAAAGTGGAGAGCTGACAAGGAGAAGAGGAAGGAAGGAGATCCGCAGTTCGGATTGGATCCTGCAGAGGCTAAGGCTCTGAAAGAAAAGGCTGCTGATGAGCTTGAGAAGCAAGCTAAGGAAAAGAAGCTGAAGAAGAAAATGTCCGAGGATGAGGTAGCTCAGGCCTTGTTAATGTTCAACAAGATGGTTTCAGCAACCATTCCTGTGCCGAGATCTTTTTCTCTGGAATCTCTACCTGAGACTCCAGGAAGAAATCTTGTAACTCCGGAAGAGGTTGTTGCTACTGAGGAAGTAGAGAAAGTGGAAGAGGTTGAAGAAGTGGCTGAAGGAAGTGGTGAGACAGGAGATGTGATCAAACAAGTAGATGAATATAAGGGAACTCCTTCGGAACACCTCTCGCTCCGAACATCTAAAGCTCAATCTTCAAAGCTTGCTACTCCTCCAATGGAAGAAGAAAAGGGAGAAGAAGAAGTTACTTGCCAAGAACAAATTTTACATGATGATGCTCAGATGGGAAACGTAGAAGCCAATGTTCAAGAAGTTGCTGATGAGGAAGATTTGGTTGTTCAAGTGTCTGATAGCGAGAAGAAATCTCCGGAACAGGTTTCAATTCCGGAAAAAGATAAGGGAAAGCAAATTCTTGCTGATACCCCGAGTTCAAAAAAGAGTATGAGGAAGGAAGCTGGTAGCTCTTCTAAGAGGAAGTTGGAGCTTATTGAAGAAAAAAATTCTCCTAGCAAGATGTCAGATTCGGAGTCATCATCATTGGGGCACGATTTTGTTGTTCAGTCCTTGAAGAAGTTGGTGGGAACTATTCCGACCTTCTCCAGTATAGACTCTAGATGCCAGATGCTTCAACATACGATGAATCAGAAAACCGACTCCGTATCCATGGTTATGGATAAATGTGTTGAGATAGAAGCCCAGTTCAAAAATTTCATTATTGGTTACGAAGCCCATAAAAGATCTTGCAAAAGGATGACTAGCTGGTCGAAGAAGAATGTGGAAGAGATGAGGTTACTGGATGAGTTTCAGGAGAATGTTAAGGATGCTTTTCAAACCGAGGACAAGAAGTTTCATGAGATGACTGCATCATTCGAGGAGAATTTAACAGAGGAAAAGAACATTCGGAGTCAGGAAGTAAGAGATCTGAATGGAAAGCTCAACTCTGTTAATCAAAGTTGGAAATTTGAAAGAGATCATCGGATCAATTTTCTAGAAAGGATAAAGTCTCAGGAAGAGAAAATGGAAGCTCAGGAAGAAAAGTTGAAGGCTCAGGAAGAAATAATTGAATCTCAGTCAGCAAGAATAGTTGCCTTAGAAATGCAAGCAGAGGAAGATCACAAAGACCTCAAGAAGATCAAGACGATTCTTAAGGGGCTCATGTCGAAGGAGAAAGATCTGAAATGATGAATCCGATCTTTTTGTTGTAATTTTTTTTTGTTGCTGACATTTCAAATTTAATGAGAATCGTGCTTGTTGTTCCTTTTGTTGTCGTTACTAATCTTTCAGGTACTTTGTTATTTTTTCCATTCCCTCCAAATTCTTTTCGAAAATCACAAAGGGGGAGAAGGAAAAGATCCTTAAGAAAAAGAGGAAATCTAATAAGAGTTTTTCAAAGGGGGAGAAAGGAAAATACCCAAGGAAAAAGAACTCTAATAAGAGTTTGTTTAAGGGGGAGTTTTTCTTAAAGAAACATCACTCCGAAAATATGAATACGATCCTTAGAGTTTCAAAGCCTAAGGGGGAGTTAGTCGTATTCATCTATATTCTTAAACCAAGGGAGATAAGCTTTAATATGTTTCTTTCTGCTTAGAATTGTTTTTTCGTAAGGATGTTTGTGCTTTCCAAAAAGGGGGAGATTGTTGAGTCAATAAGGTTTTCCTTATGACTTTTCCATTCCTTCTTGTTTTGAAAATCACAAACACCTTATCCTTAAGGAAAATTGCTTTTATAAGGAAAAATGCTTTCTTAAGGAAAATTGCTTTTGTAAGGAAAAATGCTTTCTTAAGGAAAATCGCTTTTATAAGAAAAATTTATCCTTATCATATTTTCATTAATATTTTTCTTAAGTATGAAATTCGGATTCACTTTCTCGGAATCATTAAAACTGATAAAAAGCATTCTGTTTTAAGATTCGGTTCTGGACAAGAACTCTAAGGAAGTATCATTCCGAATTCCGGATATGAATTCTGACTAAGTTCTATTCCAGATTCAGGATACGAATTCTGATGATGAATTCTCATTACGAATTCTAATGAAGAAATCTCATTCCGAATTCTCATTACGAATTCTGTTGACGAATTCTCATTACGAACTCTAATGAAGAAATCTCATTCCGAATTCTCATTACGAATTCCAATGAAGAATTCCCATTACGAATTCTAATGAAGAAATCTCATTCCGAATTCTCATTACGAATTCTGATGATGAATTCTCATTGCGAATTCTGATGATGAATTTTCATTACGAATTCTGATGATAAATTCTCATTACGATTTCTGATGACGAATTCCTATTCCGAATTCCTATTCCGAATTCTTATTCCGAATTCACCTATTAAAACAGAATCTGATTATCATTGTTTTATACACTCTGAATTTATTCACTCCGAACTTTCACTCCGAAATTTCTATTCCGAACCTTTATGTTAGAGTTTAAAACGATGTCGTACATTCTGTTACACTTACTTTGTTATAAAACGATGTCGTCCATTTTGTTATAAACTAACCGTTGTCTAAGTGACACGTGTACAGGTCCCTCCGAACATTAAGGAAATTATGACCGTTGGAGGAGGAGCTGACCTTACCTATAAATAGGAGCTCATTTGAAAGAGCTCGTTGCTGATGCATATGCCGATTGCTGAAAAAGTGCTTACATGCTGTTGAAGTGATTTCTAGAGAGAGAGTCTCTTATTAACTCTCAAAGCTTCGTGCGACTCCGAATGTTGGTGATTACATTCGAGGGCTTCCGGGGATAAGAAGACAGAGGTGCCGACTACCTTAAAGATCGAGGGCTTTCTTGCTGAGAAAGACAGAGGTTGCCAACTACCTTGAAGTTGAGGGCTTGCGGGGATAGCAAGACAGAGACTCCGATCTTCGTATCGAGGGCTTACCCTGGTGTGGGTAAGACAGACTTTCTTGAAAGTATAAATCAAGGGACCTTTATCCAAGGTTGTTGGATACCCTTCTCTTTAGGTTAAAAGACTATTACCTTGTTACTAGTAGTTTTACTACTTGTTGTTATTCCGCTGCAATTTGTATCTTAAGGAAAGTATAACTTTCTTATACTTCCTTACTTACTCTGATTCTTTTAGATTCTATACGCTTTAAGGTAGAATCTCATATTGTAACTTTTGTTAAGTTTCAATTTCCGGAACCATATTTCCGGAACCTACTTTTGGAATCTCTTTCCACGTTTAGTTCGGTGTTAGAGGTGTTGTGAATCAACTTAGTTTAACTTTGTTAAACTTAGCCCTTTCCTTTTCTTAAGGAAACTATAGTTTCATAACTAACTTTAAAGGTTCCAAAGGAATTTTTAAAGTATACAATTCACCCCCCTCTTGTATATTGAGCATCTCATATTATATTTCGATCCTACATGTCCACTGGGTCAGTCCCAGCGGACCGGGCCTAACTTAGCGGGATGACCCACCCAATGGGTTGACCCTCCTAACAGGCTGCGTCAGACCAATCGGGTCTGTCCGGGTTGACCAAGACCGGGTCGAACCAGACAGGGTTGGGCTGAGTCAGTCCGACCGGGTCAGACCGTACCCGGGCCCACAAAGGTTCCATTACTTCTTTGGCCATATCATTGGCACCAGATGTCCATTTGATGAACCATCAGTAGTGCTGGTATTCTTGATAAGAGATGTCCCCTTTGAGAATACCCCATTAGAGTTTGGGGTATAGTTAATATACAAACAGGTTGGTTCGTACACAAAACCAACCGGGCCCCGGGACAAAAAAGAAAATAACTCACTCACCGGGTGTCCGATTGACATGCCACCTGTTGCGTTGAGACACTTATGATAAGGAAAACATTTGGGATACACTTTCATGGCACTTAATGATAGATGGATTATAGCCCAGTAGCTCATGTAGCAGATCCTTCCAGTGACGAGCAGTCAGAGTGTGGAGACCTAGTAGCTAACAGACCTAACGACTGCTTGACCGATTTGACTCGGAGTGATTCGACTAGCCTTGTGGGGAGAACCTGGTATGTGGCGGAAGACCCATGGAGGAGGACCACCTGGTATTTGGTTTCAGACCCTCGGTACATGATAGAAGGATTACCTCTGCAGTCTATTAGGGGGAGTGCCTGGTATTTGGTGGTAGACCCACAACGGAGGAGCGGCTGGTATTTGGCGGCAAACCCACGATACTCGACATGAGGAGTACCTCAGCAGGCCAAGGTTAGTGAGAAGCGCGTTTGTGTCATGACATGCCCACTCTTCTCGACAGAGGATGAATTCTCCCGCAGCCGAGGTTTCGATAACGAAAATCATGGTTTGAGCTGAGTCATGACTTTTGGGTTTCCTCGTGATTGAGATGGGTAACGAGATAACTTTGGTATATGTATGGGAATATACCTAAGTATGGGATATCCATTGAATACATTCCATTGTGGTTTATTATTTTGGGATATTGTGAGACCTTGAGGGTCTCGAGGTCCCTACTGAGTATCGTTATACTCACACCTTCTCGGGCAATACCCGAACCTCATTGTGCTGGATGCAGACGACAGACAACGTTGACGGAGGCCTAGAGAACTAGGACTTGATGGTACTCGACGGTGGTCCTTTCGACGAGTCAGTACAAAAAGGATTTTGACGGACGTGGAGTGATGAGGTCGCCATCTGTACCTACCCTTTATGTAGGAAACCCGGAGGATGATCCAAGAGGTTCTCTTTATTTTTCATCCATTTGTTCCTTTTTTAGTTGTACTCGCTTTCAGTTGTACTTTTACATTAATGTTGGGATTGTATTTCTGGACCTTTTTGCTTTCCCGGACCTCTTCTGTATTCAGTATTTCTTAGTGATTTTCTTCCAGTTGTGTACATTAATTGTGTTTGTGTGTAATTTTTATAAAGGCTATGCCTTTTGAGCTTAGGGATTTATGCCTTTTGGGATAGTCGCCTTCCCCTGGCCTATGGAAGGCGGGCTTGGGGTAGTCACGACACGGGTCCTGAGGCAGGTTGTGAAAAATTGGTATCAGAGTAGTTAGTTCTACTACAGAAATCAAGACTATAATCATTATCTTTTGTGATACAATAGTGTTAAGGGTACCGAATGAGGTTTTCAGTTCAAGGAATACAGTGTTGCTGCGGTGGTCAACGTATCCATACAACAGGACCCTGACTTCTGATTTCTGACTCAGTGCACAAAAACAATGATTGCATGTGTGTTTTCAAAATATTTATTTATGTCAGCTCAACCAGGTTAGCTCACCAGGTATAAGTATTTTGACCGTGTCACATCTGTTCAGGATGCCTCTGCGTAGATAGCCAGATAGAGTTCCGAGAGTTGTACGCATGGATGGTCCACCGAGCGATGAGGCTCCGGTGCAGGGCCCTCTTACTATGTTGGTACCTTTGGGTGGTGTACCAGTAGCACCACCACACGTTGAGTATTAGAAGCCACCAGCCGCACTAGCGGATGGTTCACACCGACTAAGCAAGTTGCATGAGTTTCAGTGGCAGAGGCCACCGAGGTTTCGAGGAGAGACAGATTCCCAGGTAGTAGAGGACTGGATGGAGGTGATTAATAGATTTTTACGCCTAGTTGAGACACTAGTAATGCATATGGTGATATTTACTACTATTATAATCTAGTAAGTGACCATAAGGATGGTCAACATAGTGATAAGGCTTCGGTATGTGGACGGATGCATGAGTTGGTACCTTCGGGTAGTGTTCCAGCTATATCACTACCCGTTGATTTGTAATTTTGACTGGTACTACCAGTATAGGACACTTGTAATAATAGTGCCTTATACTTTTTTCAATATCAGATACCCCCGGGTTATGAGGTGAGCCCGACATACAGGCAGCTAAGGAAATGCATGAGGCGGTGGCTAATAGTTCTCTATAACTTCTACAACTTCAGAAAGATGAAATATCAGTAGCTGGGTATTCATCGAGGTGTACATATCATTTCTGGTACTTGATGAATATAATACGATCAGTGCTTTAAAGATTGGTCCTCCGAGTGAGGTGTGTTGAAGTACATCCGAGCTAGCACTTTTTCCTCAGTGCATTCCTGCCCGTGTTAGGATTCTAGAGAGATACTTTGTGGTTGAATGTTCTTTGAATGAACGAATATAACTAGTGAGTGTTAGCAGTTGGAAAGCACGGAAACCGACACCAGTCTCAGAGACATGAGCATTTAAAAAATGTTTTGGGATTATGAAGTGTTAAGGAAATATGAATCTGAAGTGTAGTAGTTGTAGAAGGAGAGCTAGGATAGTATCCTGAAGTGGTTTTCATTTCGATATGTTACAACCACCACTATATGTGGAACTCAACAGGCTCAGGGAGCTTGAGGATAGGGGAAGAGAGTAGCTACATGCGATCATGGAGTGCGACCGAAAGGATCTAATAGTGATTCGAGGTATGGTTAGTGTCTACTACTAGTTGCGGTATCAATATACATAGGTTCTAATTATTCCTTCCTTCCACGAATCTTGTCCCATACATAGAGTTTCCAGTTAAACAGTTGACTTCAACCTCATATCGGGAGATACCTTAGGGAGGACACTCGATAATCACACTTTCGTTGATGGTCTGATCTGACTATTGAGGTGAGAGTTTCGGCCGGAACCTCTTGGAGGCAGCATCGAAGCCTTATGACGTTATATTGGGTATCGACTGGGCAACCATAGTTCATACATAGATTGAATGTATTAGGAAAAAAATTTGAGGTTTATCTACAATGTTGGGATGAGGTTTTTCTTTAGTTGGAGAAAAAGAAAACCTAGGCAGCACTTGTTAAACTCATGCATAAGAGGGTTCAGCCGATCACTCATGAATCAGCCAGCCTTACCCTGATGGAAGAAAGTGTACTGAGTTTTCAGTTCCAAAAAAAATTCAAAGAACACGGGGATATCTTTTTAAAAGTTGTTTCCTGGATTACCACCCAAAGGGGGGAGGGATGTTTTCATTGGTTGGGTACTACCGAAGGTTCGTTCCATACTTTTCTAGATTTGTAGCACCACTATCAGCCCTGACGAAAAAGGGGAAACCCTAAGTGTGGATGGAGAGATACCAGCAGTTCTTTTAGAAGCTGAGGTAGAGGCTGACTAGTTCCCCCCCATCTTGAGACTTCCAAAGGAGGGTGTAGGGTACGTAGTTTACTGCAATACAATTAGGGACCAGACTCTGATGTGAATTGATGCAAGAGTGAGCTGTGATCATGTACGGTTCATGGAAGTTGAGATAACATGAGCAGAACAATGCTACCCATGACCTGGAGTTAGAAGTAGTGGTCTTCGCCTTGAATATGTGGCATTATTATCTTATGGGTGAACATTTTACAGTGTACTCTGATCACCAGATTCTTAGGTATATCTTATCTCAGTAGGATGAGAACCTGAGACAATGTAGATGGCTTGATTTACTCCAGGACTATGAAAATGAGATAATATGTACTCCTGGGAAGGGGAACGTTGTAGCAGATGCTATCAACAGAATACCAGGCATTCAAATTTTGGAGAGGAGACAGAGCAGCTGGCTGCGTTGCAAATATCCTTTGTGGATAGAGATGGAGAAACCTATTTTTAGTCTCATACAGTCACTCCTCCACTTCATCAGTGAGTCAGGGACGAGCAGCTTGATGATTCTGACTACGAGACACGACGTGTTCAGATATCCAAAGGACAGGCACTTAATGGATTTTTTGACGGTGGGGAGCACATCATCCTCTTCGGAGGAGGTATCATGGTACTAGTTGCAATTCAGTAGGTGGTTTTGAGGGAGTTCCACACTTCCCCTTTAGTGGAACATCCAGGAGTAGTGAAGATGTACCCGGACCTCAAACGACAACATTGGTGGCCAGGTATGAAGAAGGTAGTAGCGGAGTTTCTCTCGCGGTTCCTCACTTGTCAAAAAGTGAAGGAAGAGCACTAGGCACCATCCGGCTTGGTTCAGCCTTTAGTGGTCCCATAATGAAAGTGTGATGGGATATACATGGAATTTGCAATGGGTCTTCTATGTTCATCCAGGAGTCCCGACTTGATATGGGTGATCATTTACCAACTCCCCAAGTTGGCCCACTTCATACCGATCAGAGATCTTGGCTCAGTAGAGTGCTTGGGATGCCTCTACGTGCAGGAGTTTGTGCGTTTTCATGAAATAACTTTTTCTATTGTTTACGACCGTGATGCACTGTTTTCTTTCTGACAATGGAAGGGGTTACATGAAGCTTTTAGGATGCAGCTTCACTTGAGCATCACCGTCCATCCTCTGACAGATGGTCAGACTGAGCGGACAATTCAGACTCTCAATGACATACTCCGTGTATGTGTCCTCGTCTTTGGTCATAGCTGGGAGGATAAGTTACCATTGGTGGGGTTTTCCTACAATAACAACTATCACTCCACCATCAGGATGGCACCTTTCAAGGCATTGTACAGATAACCTTGCAGATCAGTCTTCTTTTTTACATACTCTGGGGGGTCAGTACTGGTGGGACCAGAGATGGAACGAACTACCATAGAGAATGTGCAGATCATCCAGGAGAGGATGAAGACTTCACAGAGCAGGAAAAAGTCATATGCTGACAAAAGATAGAGGCCTTTGGAGTTTGAGAATCGTGACCACGTCTTTCTATGGGTCTCACCTCGATGAGGCCTACATATATTTGGCGGAGGAGGAAAGTTATTTAAGATATTCATAGGACCTTTTCAAGTCCCTATTAGAGTTGGTGAGGTGTCTTACCGCTTATCTCTTCCACCTCAATTTCACCGGGTGCAAGATTTCTTCCACGTATCTCAGCTGAGGAGATACGTGCATGACCCTACTCACATCATCGACCATGGAGAGCTGGACATCAACAATGGGGCCACTTTTACAGAGGTTTCAGTGGAGATTGAGGATCGATATGAGAGGGTCCTATGTGGAGACTCGATACCTCTGGTGCATGTTTTTTGGCAGTATGGGAACCTACAGGAGAGCATGTGGGAGCAGGAAGCTCCGATGCACAGTCAGTACCTACATTAGTTCCTGTAGTTCGAGTTGAAGCTTACGGGGACATAAATCCCTGAGGAGGGGATAATGTAAAGACCCAAAATTTCCATGTAATTTTTTTAAATATATTTGAATTTTACGAGTTCTTTAAATTTGACGGCACACGATTCTGAGGCCCGGAGTGCCTGGAATGATTCGTTGATGTTTTGTTAAGCTTAAATTAATGCTCGTAAGCATTTTCCCAGAAAAGTGGAAAACCTCTTAAATGGTTACTCAGATTAGAAATTTGAGGGCACCGATGCACTCAGGATTGCGGGTTTACCCATGGCGTGACTGAAGTTTTGTCGGCGTGGGCCTCCTATGTGAAATCCCAAAAATGGCATAATTCTAAATAAAATAATTAAATAACGTATTTTTATTTTATAAATGTTTATAACTGAAAAATGGTAGCTTGGAGTAAAAAATATGATACCACCACTGAATTCGTGAGGGATTTCTTTATTTATGAAGATTCAAACTTTGGTCGGCGTGGGCTACAAGAAAAAGTTAGTTTTTGGCCGCAAATAAAATAATTAAGTGACAATTATTTAATTGTAAAATTCATAACATCTAAAAGGTAACTCGGATTGAAAATTCGAGAGTACCGTTGGGTTCGTTGGGGTGTGTTTCACATAGGCATAGCCTAACCTCGACCGCAGTCGGTCGAGGATGACTGATAATAATTTTCTGAACTTTTTTTCATGTACGTTCCGTAAAAGCGCGAGCGCCATTCTATATCTTTCGAACTGGTGCTCAGAATTGAAATCTGAGGTTACCATTGAGAAGTTATTAATTTTACAATAAAATAATTGTCACATAAATAGTTTATTTACGGCAAATAACTAACTTTTTCTGGTGGCCTACGCCGGCCAAAGTTAGTATCTACTTAAATAAAGCAAGCCCTCACGATTTCAACGGTGGTCTCAGATTTTTTATCCGAGCAACCATTTGTGAGATATAAGCATTTGAAAAATAAAACAACTTTATTTAATTATTTTATTTACGTTTATGCCATTTTTGGGATATCACACAGGAAGCCTGCGGTGACTAAACTTATGTCACTCATAGGGTAAACCCGCCATCTTGAGCGCATCGGTACCCTAAGATTTCTAATCCGAGTAACCGTTTAAGAGTTATTCCACTTTTCTAGGAAAACTGCTTACATGAATTAATTTAAGCATAAAAAAACTTTGACGGATCATTTCGGGCACTCCAGGCCTCGAAATCGTGTGCCATCTGATTTCGCGGACTCATAAAATTCATATATATTTAAAAATTATTAGATGGAAATTTCAGGTCATTACATACCAAAATAAGGTATCATGATGAAATAAATTAAATTATTTATAACTAAATGGTACTTAACTTACATTGATACCAAATTTAAATGATTACTAAAATTTTAATATAATGTAATTGGTAGCTTTATAAAAATTGTTATTTTTCATAATTCATTAGAAACTATGTATTTTGAGAAAAATTCCAAAATAGCATCCTATAAAAATTTTTACATTCCTATTTTAAAAAAATGAGTTTTATATTTTTCAATTCATTTTATAATAGTTTTAAAAAATAAAACATAACATAACTGCATCATTAAAAATGGGTAAAACTGCCTTATGGTAAATTCAACCTTGTATGCATTAAATTTATTTAATTTTATCTTATACCTATAAAAATAATTTGGAAGAATATAAAAATATTTTATTGATTTTATAATGTATAAATTTTATACTAATATTAATTCTATACATTCTTTCCAATTTTATACATAAGTTATAATAGTCACATTTTAAATAGTATATCATGGTTTTTAACTTGGTGTTGTGGGTAACAGAAGTTATAAAAGATGTTAAATTTTAAAGAGACTTACCATAATATCATGAGGTGTTATGTTATACTCATAAATTGTTTCCTCACAATTTTAAAATTATTATTGGTAATCATTGGTTTTTTATTTTGAAATAACCTTATGAATGTATCATATCACAATTCTATTAATAAAACATCCTCTTAAAAAGATTATAAGGGAAATGTGAACGTCAAAAAAAATATGGAATTTGAATATGAATACATTATAATGGAGATAAAATATGGAAATAGAATAAAAATATAACCATCGTGTTATGATGGAATGGGATAGATAACATTTTCATCAAAAAATTTAACCATCAAAAGACTATAAATATGTGATTGGTTAAAAGACCATTGATTTTATAGAAAGAGAAGTAAACCGATAATGTTTTTGTTCCAAAATATTTTTCCTAATGTTGACAGATTCTTTTACTATACAGATATGCACATGGAAAAATAATATTTTATTCATTTCCCAATCATAATATAATCATTTGGTTATTATTAGATCTAATTCTAGGAAATTACTATACACAATGTTTTATTCATGCCTATAAGTATTTTAAAAAATTGTATGGTCATTAATTATTCTTTTAGCCATTAAATGATTGATAATGACAACAAGGATAGAACATGATACTAACAGACAATAATTTCAAAATATTGATTTGATTAATTACATAAGTAGTAAATCTTATGACTAATCCAAAACTTCTATATCCATTTTCAATAGCCAAATATTGTAAAGGATGGTTACTATATTTCAAGAATCAACATAACATCAGATTCTCCAAACCAAATGTACATCTTAATCCTGTATAAAAAAAACTTGAATACCTTGATCTCTTTAATGAAATCATGAATTATTTCAAATCTATAAATGAAAATTATGACCTACAATTTTTATAAATCTCATTATTCTCATATCCAAAATATCATATCATAATACATGAATCCAAAAATACATTAATTAATTCACATTGACAATAGTAACATTATAAACATGACCTTGCTCAATTTTATTCTTTTGAGAATTAATAACTTGATTATTTGGAAATTAATTTTCACAGTTCCCCATATCATTACAATTGAAGCATAAGACATATGAATCTTATTTCATACTCATGAAATCACAAGCTTGGGGCACAGTCTCTCCACATTTGTAGCAAACGCTCATTAACATTAAGAACGTACCAAGGTGTTTCTTCCCACAATTATCACATGTCGAAATAATTCAATAAGTTCTTCTCATTATAAATTTTTTCTTTTCCATCATCTTATTATGAAATTCACCTTCATAACCATACGACTTGGAGAATTATTTCTCCATATTGATGGAACATTATGCTATATCTTCATATGATTAGAATAATTAGGAGTCTAGTTCACTTAAAAGAACATTATTAATAATATAAAATAATTGGTCAATCATGATCTTTGGATAATTTATGTGGTTTGTGGAATTCCTTGTAGACATTATAATGATGGATTCATACCCAAAAAATTTTTCATCCTTTTTCTATCTCAGACTCAAGAATTTTCTCTCTATATCCACTCATTGTTCACTAGAAAAATATTTATCAATGAAAGGTTCCTTAAAATACTTACATTCCATGTTTGAAAATTTTCCTTTTTTCATTAGTTTTTTGAATCAATTACCACTATAGATTCACATCACCCGAGATATTATAGACTATCATGATAAGCTTCTCCTTTTTTATATCACAAAGTGAGAATTGTCATCTCTAAGTACCTTATCCACTGCTCAACTACAAATGGGATTGAAGTCCCATTTAATGATATAGATTGTCGTCACATGAAATGTTCTAATATTTTTACCCCATTCTGAATCATAATACTCCATAAATGTAACATTATTCCTCATAACCTTGTACAATTTTGCCATTATAGTTATAATTTCTTCATCTCTAGCTACAAATCCAGCTCTAGAATCATTAGCATCTATAAGAGAGGAATCTATTTAAGGAATTTTGGTGTGGATATGGTTTCCATTCCTCCTACAAGGCATCATTTGTAAAACATTACATACATTAGATTAGATAATAATGTATGAAACACAATTTATAATCTAAATCTATTGAAACATTTAATTTTAATTAAAATTATAGGTATAACTAATCTATAAATCATAAGATTTGTCACATTGGGAATATTATCAATACTACTTATACTGTTATATTTCTATAATATTATTTCCCTAATAGTCTCCGATGTATCTACTAAAATTCCCATGATACCATGTGTAATGACACTGACACTAGTAACCCAGATCCAATTATTATTATTATTACAAGGGCATGATTACATGGGATAATATATTGAAGGACAAAATAGTTTATTAGTATTGGTAAATTATATAAAAATTTTGAATTCAAATTACCTTTAACAAATTGCACAAATTATTTTCACTGAGAAAACGATTATCCCTTTAGCATAATCTAGTATAGGTAATCATAAAAACCTCTTAGTTTCATGGGGGAAAATAAAACATAATGATGTAGTGAGATAAGATACTCAGTATGGGAGTGAAAATTGTTGATGAAATGATTAATAATAATTCAAGGTGAAGAACTAAAAATACAAGAAATTAAAATATGAACATAGTTATAATATAGTAGGAATAAAATTTGATTAAAAAATTCAATATAAATAATCACATGTGAATGAAAAATAACCTTGGATATTATACGTGTCAAATAATCACATTGAATATTAATAAATAATCACATAAAGAGGTAGTTTATAATGAAGGAAATCATAAACATACTGTAATGTATTTGTCCAAGAAAACAGTCACTAATGGGTAAAAACACTGTTTTTTCTCTCATGACACTTACTAGTCAATTGTGAGGAAATAGAAGGCGTCGCCTGGCCATTACTAATTCTAACGAATTAATCAAATTAAATGGGTGTAAAATAATAACAAAATCCATTAGTATTGAATATAGTATTTAAAATTTCATTAATTTCCCCAGTTAGTAAACATAATCATAAACAATCAAGAGTAATATGTTAAATTGTATCAGGATTTCACATCCCTAATATAAATAATTATAAACCATTCAATTAAATATGGTATATTGTATCATAATATATCAACCGAAATTAAGATTAAAATTCAATATAGGGTATTGATATAGATTAATATACTCTAAAAAAAATATTTAAAATTTCTTAATAGAAATACCCTTTTTAATTTGGAAAAATTATCTAAAAATCCATGAAATTATAAAACCAGAAACATTATTTAGAAATAACCATGTAAACCGATAAAAGAATTCTAAAAAATATTAATTTATCATTAAAGATGTAAAATCTAGACATGTTTTATATTTTTAAAGAACATTTTATATATTTTTTGGAAAAAAAATTTAAAATAGTATTTTTAACAGAAAACAAGAGAATTAACTCAATGAATCAGTTATGTTTTTAGAGGTAATTCTAAATGAAATAATTTGAAATAAAGCAGAAGATAATAAAAATTCAATTAACACATTAATTAATCATTAGAGTATATTTTTAACTCAAATAATACAAACTTCATTAAGAGATCAATTTGAAATTCTTGAGGAAGATAATATTTATACATTACAAAGTGACCCATACCACATTGAAACAATTATATCATAATATCCATGAAGGAATATTATTTAGAAAACATTAATTAAAATTATTTTAAATAAATTCATGATAAGATATATTAACTAGCATTATACATCCTCCACACACAAGAAATAAGTGGTGAATAACAGGTATCCAATATAAATGAATTTGAGATAAGAAAAACCAATACCACATTTATGAATTCAGTTAAATGTTTATGAACCTCTTGTATAGTGATTTTAGAAATAAAATTTAATAATAAAATAAAAATAATAATATTTAGGATATTATATTTGATCCCTATCTAACCTTTTACGACTTTTTTATTAATATTATCTATTTGTTTAAATATTTCGGGTGTTAATTGTATTGTTTCTTAGGAATTTTTAAATAAAATTCCTAAATCTTTTGAACATTTTATAGATATAAAATTTCCCCAAAAAAATTAACATCATAAATATAATATTTATTAAATTTATACATTTTTATAACTATTATTTAATTGTAATCATAGAAATGAACTACACTTCTACGTGGGGATGGTGACCCGTACGTACACACGTGCAGTGATTTATTTTTTCCTAATATGGATAAAAGGAATAAAATGAAATTTTAAATAATAATAATAAAATATTATTATATATATTACACTTGAGTTATTACTTTAGAGTAGAAAAACACATTAACATGATGTAAAATATTAAATAAATTTGAATGAGTTGCTAAAAACCCTACATTTTTTTTGGAGACATCCTTTAGATAACTTCTTCAGGGATCTCCTGACAATATTTCAATAAATAAAAGATCTCCATAATATATAAGAGGATGTTTTGAGGAGATATGGTTAATAAATGGTTGAGATTAGAGGCTCAAGGTGGTGAAATTAAATAAGTGAAGCAGTGTCTTCTTATGATAGAGGCGAGGTCACCCTTTGAAATCCTCGAAATCTTAAATTATAATAATTTAAATTTCTAGTAAAATACAACTATGTTTCAATTGAGTAGCATATATGAAAAGATAATATTTTTATATAACCAACCAATAAAATTTTGACATGTTTTGTATTTACTTTAATCATTATCATTATGATTGACCTTAGTTGACAAACTTTAATTTTAATTAAGAAAATAACGTATTTAATATTAATATGTGTTAATATATACATATAAAATTTATATTTTACCATAAATGAATAATATGTGATATTTATGAACAAATTATAATCAATTTTCATTTTTTAATATTTGTTTTATTTTAAAATAATTTAATAGTAGATTATTATTATAAAATATATGTGGTGTTTATTTTGAAATTATTCATTACATTGGCATTAAGATAAACATAATAGTAAAATAACATCAAAATTTTTTAAATACACATTTAATATTCCATATTCATTAAATAAAATCTTTGAAACCTTTAATTAATTCAAAATAAATTTATTTAAATATATTTTTTATTATTTATTTGATTTCATCAATAATAAAATAATTTGTGAATAATCATTATATAATTACATAAGTTAATTAATTTTTCCCTAAAAATTTAAAATAAAAAATGATTATATAGATAAATATTTTATAATTGAAAATAATATCTATAGTCAATGATATATTATGAGTGACACCACTATTAGAAAATACATTTATTAAAATATGAATGTAACATTCGTGTCTTTTCCTTAAATAAAATATTATAAATACCCTGACCTCATACATAGTGATAGAGAAAATTATAAATATATTTACATCAAGAGAATAAAATTATTAATATAAAAATTGTCACATATATTAGTTCAAAACCATCAATTTTTCCATGTGGACAAAAAAGTGATATCTAAGAAAATAAAAGTGACATTTCTAATTTTTATTAATTTAAATAATATAAAGGAATATGCATAGCCCTATTTCTGAAAAATAACTAAAATTAATTTTATTGGTATTAAAGGTTGAATACAAATAATTTTATAAATTTCTTTGAATGTTTATATGTAATTTTCTAATACTTATCTTTTTATTTTTTAAAAAAAATTCAATATATACCCTTTAATTGTGGTAATAAGAATTACCAGAGTTACTGTCATATTGACAAAAAACAAATTGAGCCTACTAAATAATTTTTTACCTTGAAATTAAAAGTATGAATATATATATACAAATTCAAAACATATATATGGAATAATTTAATTTTAAAATAATACGATAAAATTCAACTAAAAATATTTTTTATAAATAATTATTAAGAATAAAATGTAACATAAAAAATAAGGTATAATGATGAAATTAGTTAGATTATTTATAACTACTCGATATTTAAGTTAATTCTTTATCAAAATAAAAATCCTAAATATACCATTGATATAATGATATAAACAGTTTTATAAAAAATCAATATTTTTTAACTATTAATTGAAAAAAACTATTTTCTAAAGATACTAAAGTTTCACCTGAAGAAAATTTATATTTTTATATTTTAGAAAAATAAGATTATTTTTTAAATATAAATTATTAATGTTTTAAAATTTGGATTTATAACAAGTGCACCATTAAAATGTGGTAGAATTACCTTTAGAAAAATATTTCATTTTGTGCATAAAATTTATTAATTCTTATTTTATTCCTAGGAATATAATTTTGGAGAATTTAAAAATATATGATTCAAAATAAAATATATATTTCTTAATCTTGATAATAATATTCAATCCATCCCATTTAACGGTAATGTTATAATGACCACATTTTAAATAGTATGTCGTGGTTTTAAACTTGTTGTAGTATGAAACATAAGATATCAAAGTAGTTAAATTTAAATGGGAAATAGAATAAAATTTTGGGTTGTTACAATATTAAAACCTATTAATATGAATAATAATTGTATTCATTAGTATTACCAAATTAGTTAATAGTATTAATGTTTCTAATTTTTTAAAAATTATCTGTAAGGATTTCTAATTATATAAATTAATTGATTTATGGATCATTATGTAATATGTTGATATGTTTTTAAACAATGAATATATAATGATTTTAAAAAACATACATATTTTATCATCAATCTAATCTAGGTATTTCTCTTAGATGCCCCTATGTGCCACAACCATATGTATATAGGATGTGTCAACACTGAGTCTGCCTATATATCTTCTATGGTATACACTGCTCCTGTATAACATCATTGTCACCCACCTTGACCTTATCATGTGTCATAAGAACTATATGTACAGTCACATTGTAACTAACTTGTCCCGTTTCTATGGATAATGGTTGCTTCTATCTGGAACTCTTTCCAACTTATGAACAAGATGGTTGTTGTGATGTGGATGTTTGTGAATCCAAGGATAATAAATTATTAATAAAATACCAACCCTCCTATATCTGTATAAAAATTCCAATAGGGTTACAACCATTGTATGTGCATGTTCTGGTGGCTATGGTTATGGATCATATATAGTAGGAGTTTGCGGAGAATCTAGTTGATCATGATGAACACCCTCCTTTTATGACACATAAGAAGCCATAATAGGGTCATCACCCCTTACACTTCTATATCAAGAATAGAAGTCTCTTCATCACATAGTGAATTAGAGAAAATACCATGATAAATCTCATCCATGGGATGAACCAACTCTATCACAATTATTTGAAAATATTCATGGTCAAATGTACCTCCCTCTTCCAGATCAACGATGGGAAGGAGATCAGTGATACGATCATCCTTCCAAAATTATACCAACGATAAGAACAGGGATACCTCCCTGAAAAAACATCACTATTAATGGACTCTATAATCTCTTGATGTCAATAAGATATCATACACACTCACTATTTGTATGTGACATGAATGCATGTGCATGCCAAAAACCAAGTACTTTATTAACAATTTACATTTTCCATAATTGAAATTGCCAGTGGTAGAGAAGAATGATTCTCATACAGTTTGGAAGAAAGAAGTAGAACACCTTTATATATGCTATAAAATAATTTTCCATTAACCTAATGGAATTTTTTACAGAATGGAAACTCAGTGATACATGGCTTGAATGCCTAAAACATCCAATTGAACATCGCCTCTAATTGATCAACTATGTGATTTTGGGAGACATACTGAACTATGTTCAAATGATAAATAATCTCATTGTTGAGAGATAGTAATTCCTTAAGGTGGGGAAACATTTAATAAGATTCATACGAATCATCATATATATTTATAATTATATTTTTTTTCAAAATATTTTTCGTATGATATATTATAGTTAAATAAATACTGTATTCATTCTTCAACAAGGGACATTGGATTGTCCTGACTTGTTTGGATCAACTCTATAATAATAACAGATAAAAACACTGCATTAAGTGAAGACTGATCATGTGACCATCATGGATGTAAAAAAGTGTGTGGTCATTCTTATTTGGAAATCATCCAACAGGATTATAATTTATCATTTATTGCTCTCAATACAAATTTACATTCCGGCCTATATTTATCACATCGAATAAGATATTTTTCCAATGTTAACTCATCAACCAAAAATGTAAAATTATTCTCTATATAGTATTATATTATCACATTTTTCATGGTAACATTACTTTCAAACACATGCCCAACATAAATGTTGTTATTAGTTGATGTATATATATTCCCTGTAATTCTAGAGAATTTAGTAGTTGGTTAAATGAAATCCTGATAAAAGTGATGGACACATGATAATACTTCAAAAATGGAAGTCAATATTGAATGATGATTATCACTTACTGGTGGATACCAATCTATCATATGAACCTCAAATGGTTCATTTCCCACATCACCCCACCCACATCATCTCCTAATTCCTCAACAGATACTACATCCTCAGACAAACTTTCATTCAGTATAACTGGAGTACATAGTTGGATGTCCCCAACATTTCAATCCCAATACTTATCATCAACATTATAATTTGGTTATATTATAGGATTCATATGAGCATGAAATGAATGAGTGTGATGTTAAGTAAAAACTTCTACAATGATCCCAAAACATGGTTCTGTAGTAGTATGTCAAACCACATCAATATCATATATAACCACATATAATTCTATTATAGCATTACAAAAATATTTCCTAAATAAAAAAAACTCATCCATTGAATCTACATCATCGACCAGAGGGTACTCAGTATTCCATAGACATTGAAGACATTGAATATGTCGGTGTGTTATTGAATAAATTGATTGATCAACCCCAATTTTAAATAATTGGATAAAAAAAATACAATATACATTTTCAATCATACATTAAATGATCATCTAAAGATCAATAATCATTCTAGATTGCTTACATTTTTTTTATATTTATTATGTTCTATATAATGTCACTTTATGTGAAATATCTAATAAATAATAATTATATATATATATATATTAACACTGTCAAATAGATGTTTTACTATTACATGTGACAATCTATAACTAATTTCTTGATCCATATTAGTAAGATCACTTTTTATGTATATTTTGAGTTATATTATTACCAAATTTTCTAATAAAACATTATATATTTTTATACAAAACATAAAATGTTTAATAAATTTTAATTACATATGAATAATAACTATGACATGATCTTGAGACATATTCTATGGAATAGATTATCATTATCAAAAAATATTACCAAAACCTATGGGTGAACTCATTGGGTCTCCATTATCACATATTTTAGTAACCACCATTCTCCTTTCAAATAGAAACACCTTTTATTGAACGAATCTTGTCAAACGCCTCTAGTTGAATGTATTTTTATTATAAAGTTAATCACATGAATGAGAAGGGAATTAGAGGAATAAAATACATTAAAAATTCACTAGACATGCACACCCTTATATACATATAGTGGGATGACATGCATGTCATCAACATGGATAAAAAATGCAATGTTTTTAAATTATACAACAACACCAACAAAAAGAAATGATGTTTGAATTATGAATTGGAAGATAATCTCACAATCATTCACCACAAAATACTCTTTCACATGTTTTTTGAATACATTATATATTCTACATATTATAACACTTTACATATAACTAGAATTAATGAATTATAAATATATACAATCCTTTCCAAAATATTATCTTTTAAATTCGTGTATGTATGGATATATTAAATAATAACATTTAATAAATTTAATTAAAATAAATATATTTAAAATTCTTATAATAACCCTTAAAATATTGTACACTTATATTATTTTAAATTTAATAAAAAAAATTATGTATATATGATATTTTTTCATTCATTGACTTTTAAATATATTGGTAATTGTATTTTGTATTTTATTACATGGAAGAATAATAATTTAGAATTATTATAATTGAAATTCATTATATAAAATTATTATTTTGTGTAAATAAAATGAATATAATTTACTCATAAAAATACCATTAAAATACTATAAAACTGTGTTGTTTTTATCAATATAAAATTACACATATATAAATGTAATTTTTTTCATTTTTCTACATTCCAAAATTTATGTAATTAAATTTCAAATTTTATTACTTGAAATAATGATTAAATATATTTAAAATAATTTAAAATTATTATTTATATTAACTTTTTTATACCATTATCAAAAATAATATTTTATATATTTTAAACAATTTAAATATGATAGTTAATATGAATACAATATTTTATATAATATATTTTTAATATATTATATAGTTACCTATGTGTGTTATGATTTATATTTATTTCACATTAAATATTACATATTTTATAACCATATAAATCTAGTCAATTCTAATTAATCACCATTTGAATTAAATATATATATATATATATTTAAATATTATTTTATTAACTGTATATTACATTTTATAGAGAACATTTTAGTTATATAAAATACATATTATAATTTCCTAAATAATCAAAATAAAATATGTCATACAAAAAACAATAACTCATTCAGAAATTAAAATCATACAAAAGAATCAAATTTATACATTCATATATTCATGCATCAATTCATAAATATATACATAAAATATTAAAACTAATACATATTTAAAATTTTAAATAGAAATTTTACCTTCTAAAAAGGTGAAATTATATGCTGAGATTTAATTCATGGAGAGCATCTCAATAAAATGCATATAAGGAGAATGATATTTGGAGAGGACACCTCTTTTATAGAATTGGGGTCACATAGTTCCTCTTCCTTCATCCTTAATGGCACCTTCTAATAGCATATATGATCTTGTATCCTACCTTGGGTTATAAGGATAGTCCCCCTCACTATTCTAACAATGACTATAATAAATAGTGCTTTTATCAGCGCTCAAAAAAGAACAGAAAATGGTGTATTTATCAGTGATTGAAATAGCACTGATAAAGGCCTAGATTCCTTTGGTGTGATGTTTATATAACTACAAACCCACTAGCGACACTTGACCTTTCACAATACACACACACCACCTACACTAAACAACACCTACAAAGTGAACCCAAGAACAGAGCGACAT
Source organism: Viscum album (assembly GCA_963277665.1). Classification (NCBI taxonomy): domain Eukaryota; kingdom Viridiplantae; phylum Streptophyta; class Magnoliopsida; order Santalales; family Viscaceae; genus Viscum; species Viscum album. The sequence continues at coordinate 1,936,458,597 of OY728152.1, forward strand.
GCACAAGGGGTTGGAAAACAATTCTATATACATTTCAAACAATGTTTCAAATAATTTCATTTACAATTATCCAATAAGAAGGTAAAGAAAATAATGTTTCATCCTTTAAAATTCATGATCCCCACTCAAAAATGTCTTCCCATGGTATTAGTTGTTGAAAAAATCATCCCAACTCAAGAAGAAGGTTCCACCTCTATTAGAAAATATATATTATGTTAGTAATACTATAATGATATAAAATAATCATTAATATGAATGAATACATTAATAAAATACCAATTTTCAATAAAAAAAGATACTTTTGGAGTTATATATTACATTCCATTCTTCATATTGACGTGGGGTTGATTCCTACACATCATAAATGAGTTATAGATCATTGTCTTAAAATATCCAAGCAATATGAATGGGTTTTCATTGTTTGGTGTATGCCCCCTCTTTTTTTACTAAAATTAATATCAACATTAAATTACATACATGGATTTATACCAATAAAATAATTTATGGGATTGAGGTGTGGTTGATTCCTACCCGTCATATATGACTCATGGATCATTATTCTAATCTATCAAAACAATTTGAATGGATTTTCTTGGTATTTAGTATGACAGTTTTTTTTAATGAAATATCATTTCAAATAAAAAATGCCCATATTTAGTCATATCGGTCGCATCATACATTGGTTTTAGGTGATAATGCTACATTCATGTCCCAAATGACTTAAGAATTACTCTCCTAAATTACGAAGACAGCTGGAAGGTGTTTTCTAGTTTCTTAGTGAGTGATTCATTTTTAGCTAAAATGACAATTTTAAAAAGATAATGGAATCTTTTAGTCATACTGGTCACACCGTGTGTCAGATTGTGGTGTGGTTGATTCCTATACATCATAAATGACTCATGGATCATTGTTTTAATGAATCAAAACAATTAAAATGCATTTTCCCGATTTTCATTATGCCACTTGTTGTTTTTACATTAAATATTTTCAAATTTAAATAAAAACACAATTGGATTTATACCAGTCACATCATTCCTCAGATTGAGGTGTGGTTAATTCTTACACATCCCATATGACTTATGGATCATTTTTCTAAGGTATCAAAATAATCTAAATTCAATTTATTAGTTTTCATTATATCAGTTGTGGTTTTTACTAAAATATCATTTCAAACCAGAAAAATGCATTTGGAGTCTTTCATAGACATCATAATGGACTTAAGAATCATGTTCCTAAATTATGAATACAATCAAAAAGTGTTTTCTTGGTTTTCAACAAGTGACGCATTTTGAGAAAAATGTAAATTTTATACATATAATAGGCACATTTAGTCATACAGGTCATACTGTGCATCTGATTGACATATGGTTGATTTCTAGACGATAAAAATGACTCATGTATCAATTTCATAAAGTATCAACAAAAATCCGATTGATTTTTCTTAGTTTTCAGTATGGTATTTGTTGTTTTTACTTAAATTAATGTCAATTTTATGAAAAATACACATTAAGACATATACGGGTCATATCTTGTGTTGTGTTGATGTGGGGTTGATTGTTACACATCCCAAATGACTTATGGCTCTTTTTACTAAATTATAAGAATAATCTGAATGAGTTGGTTCATTTTTCAGTATGATAGTAGTGTTTTTAACTAAAAAGAATGTCAAATTTAAATAAAAAGAGAGACTATGAGTCATACAGGTCACACCATTCATCATATTAAGGTGTGGTTGAATCTTACACATCAAAATTAACTTATATATCTATTTTATAATGTATCATAATAATATAAATGTTTTTGGATAGTTTTTAGTAGGCCAGTTTTGTTTTTTACAATAATATTATTTCAAACTGGAAACATGAATTTTGAGTCATATCGGTCGTATCATGTGTCGGTTTGACATGGCATATCTAAATATACATAACAATTAAATTATGAATAATTTTTTCTATATTATAAAGTCATCTATAGAGATTTTTCTTGGTTTAATGTGAGCGATGTATTTTGAGTTAAAATATCAATTTTAAACTGATAATAGACACTTTTAGCTATATCGGTCACACAATTTTTTATATTCTGTTGTAATTGATTCAAACACATTACAATTGACTGATGGATCATTATCATAAAATATAAAAAAAATCTAAATATGCTTTCATGGTTTTCATTATGACACATGTTCTTTTGTTAAAAGTTATTGTTCATTTATTATAAAAATAAACACTTGATGTCAAAACGGTTATAACATGTGTTAGAATTATGTGTGGTTGATTCAAACACTTCACAAATGTCTTATTTATCATTTTAATAATGTATCAAAACAATACTAATGTGTTTTCTCATTTTTCAGAATGTAACTTTCTCTTTTTACCTAAAATACTGACAATTTTAAATAAAAAAATACACTTTGTGTCATATTGGTCACATATTCATGTTATTTCAATATATTCTTCCATCAGGTATGCTACCCATTCATTTTAAACAAATTTATCTCTTCTTGTAAATAACATACTTTTCAAAAATCATGTTATTAATGTAAAAATAAAAATACATTATTGATTAAAATGTTTATTAAATTAAATTTTAATTATCATCAAAAATACCTCTTCTGGGATGCTGGTATGTTTTTGGAATACGATCTCATTCACAAATATACAAACATAATAACCATAGTAATTATCATTTATTTGTTTTGGGCACTGCAAAATCATTGTAAAAATAAGTAATTTTTTATATGTGTTTTTATAGTGAAATCTTATTATATATACATTGATTTTTATATAGTCATAGTACTTTTGATGCTTCATTTCATTTTCCCCTCGCCTCCTTCCATGATGTAGATGACATTCACAAACAAATCTATCACAACATAATCCTCATTAAAATATAATGTAAATTAGCTAACTAGATGATTAGTTCTAAAATGTAATATAAAGTGTACTAAAAATTGAAAAACGCAATCATTTGTGGTTGGTTTGCTGTATATCCATGCATTGAATCCTAGATGTAAATCACTGGACTATCTAAATTGACCGCAATGAGCATCCAATGAGGACTAAAACCTCCAAAAAGAATAAGTAATGAAATAAATTGAAATACATTTTATATGATTAAACAATATAGTTTTAACCTTACATCATTGTTATTAAGAAAATTCTATCATTTATAACATTTTAGTTAAACGATTTGAGAAGGCTGATCTCTATTTCACCCTCTTTATTGGATTCTATATCTGTTTGTTATGTTGAGGTGATGCGAGGACTATTAATTTAAAATTTTGTTCATGGGGAAATCCTTTCAATTTTTTTCACATATACATCTGGACAATATATAAAACGTATTTAGTTATAATTATCATAGTGTATCATGTTTTGGAAAATCAAATCATGAAAACATACCTCACGTATACATTTACAATTATCTTTATTAACTAATCACACTCCATGATTTTACTTATATTTTCAACAATAATGAAATATGGATATTCCAAACTATACATATTTTCATCAAAAATAATTTTGTGAAACATATTATTATTAAACTTCTTATTCACGTGTGTCAATAATTATAGTAAATTTTCATATAGAACGGGTGGGTTTAGGGAACATTCAGTAGATCGTTTTGATTTATTGGTTGATCCTTGATATGGTTTTGAGCTATTCTTTATTTTCACCCCCTTTCCTATATCTATCTAAAATAAAACTCATTGGTACATAGATTTTTCATTAAATGTTAAATGTCTATATTGATAAAAAAAATTGAAATGAATAACCCATTTTTGACATACTTTTTACCAGATTTGAAGACCACAGGATGAATGTTCCATGAGATTTTATGACCTTTCTAATATCTTCATCATTAACTAGAACATGAATATCAGTGCACAGCTCATGGGCTACATTAATCATCACATTGACATAACCATTTAGAATTAGTCGATTGTGTAGCATGAAATTTATATTATTGAACATCGCAACCATCATTAAAGGTGATGGGTTGGTGTTGACAGATAAAAATCATAGTCATTTTCACCATGTACAATATTTGTACAGGGAAGGTATTAGTGTCTATCTGATTCAAAATTACCAGAAACAATTATTAGTTCATTTATTAACTTATCATAGATAGGTTTTTGAGAGAAATGGATCACCTCAAGGCAAGTGGGGGCTGGGGCATGATCTTCACGTGCGGGTTGTTCTTGAGATGTTTTTCACTTTCCCCTCAGTCATATTCTCCATGAACTCTATCTTTAATTGAATATGATCTTCCAGGATCGTTTTTCGTTTTCTCTTCATTTTGCTTTAGGCACTTTGAACCTCCTCTTGTATTTTTCTCAAAAAAATTTCTATGTGTCACCCCAAAACCCCCACCTAGGATGCGTCTATAGTTTTTTGGCAGCTTCGAGGCCACCAAAAATAAGTTTGTATCTGGTTTGGGTGTTGCGATTCTTGTGACTATGTCAGTTATAAAATATATGAAAATAAGTAATCATTGATATGTAATATCTATTTATATAATAATAATTTATTATATCTTACATACACATTCTTCCCACATTTTTTGTGTGCTTTCATCTATTAATATCCCATATTTATTTACATGCGCCTCCTTCCATAGAACATGGCATGGGATGGAAGTGACATTTTATTTGGATTCATCAATCTATATATAAATAGTTGAACATAGTTATGGTTTAGTTTTATGTACATTAAATGTATTATGGTTGACTTAAACTACATACCAATTTCTTTCAAGTGAAGTGTACCAAATTCATACTTTATGGTAGGGGTACACTGGTTTAGGTGCTCATTACATATTTTCAACACTAATTTGATGATTCTTAAATAAAAATTATCAAGCCTTGTGATAAATACATGTATCGACAAAAAAAATATTACCATAAAAAATGTACCTGAAAATATTGATCCTCAAGATCGTTATTAAATTCATCCCAGACTCCTTGGGTTATCAACTGTACATTAATAGGAGGTGGTTGGGGGTTTATTTTTTCTTTAGAATCTTTATGATAAAATTTCATCAAAATAGTGTGAAATCATCTTTGAATCCTTTCAACAACCCTTAATACGTAGTCTTTTGGCGAGTCATCCACTATAAATACAGTCTATAAGGGATTATGAAGAGTATTTCAATGTTTCATTATTAAATTTTTATGTAAAATAAATTATTGATACATCATAATGTTATCACAATATCTCCTCACATCAGTGTCTTAAGCCTCATGACAACATGGTTCCATGACTGTACATCAATCAACACACGTTGTCGAGTGACGATTCCAATGTAACTATTAAACATGGATTATTGGGGATAACATCTTGTCCCCATATATTCCATCTGACATCGTACATGATGCCTTTCACTTTTTTCCTTATGGATTTTTTATAACAACATCAAACTACAGTGATCCTGTATTTTATGTGCCGCTAGTTTTTCGGGGCATACTATTTCCTCAGTTTCAACATCAACAATATGTTCCTTCAGAGTGCCAGAATTGGGATGTGCAGATGTTGGTTGTACCTATAGCGTAGAAGACTCTGTAGCAAGAGGTTGAGAAACATGTTGGTCCTCTGCACTGCAAGCAACAACCGGTTGAGAGACTTTTTGTGCTTTTGGATTAGGAGAATTATCACATGAATAAGTAATTATCTATATAAGTGGTTCAAAATCTATTTTATATCACAAAATAGAAGTAGTGAATAGATAATAACATAATTTAACACAATGTATTTAATAGAAAAGATATATAACATGCTTTTTGAACACTTTTTTTAATGTCTGAATGGATTTTACCCCTCTATCGACTATCAAAATCCCTTCATTATGGTCTCCTATAACATACAAAAGGCCATTTACATTGGGACCTCAACAAAATGATTGTGAAATCCCAATGAAAGTTTCATCCTGCATTGAATTTTCATCGTACCCTTCAGTGGTTTGGTAGATAACAGATCATTTGACCAATTTTTGTTTGCTTGATCTGGAATATAAAATACATGTACTTTTATGATGTCATTATAAACGGTTCATCTTTTTACCCTTCCTTACTGAAATCAACTTTCACAAATCCCAACTCATTTATTTAAACAACACTCCTTTTATAAATACACTTCTATTAATAAGTTGGCACTCAAATGTTTGTATTATCCAAGTCCCATATTTGATTGATGATGCCATAGTATGAAATATTCATATAAATTGGATTTCTTTTCCTAACACCAGAAACATGCATTGCATCAGCCACAAGTATAACTCCATTATTCTACATGGTATCATCTACATCATGTTCATAAGTATTGGATGTATAACTGTTAATTAAAGAAGCATTATAAATAACACATATACATTTGGTCCTCCAGCTAGCCATCGTAGTTGTTCAGAAATTGATCACATATTTTTGAATGACTCCTTAAATATATAGTCTTGAAACCATCATATCAACAATCGATTATGTTTATTTGATATCTATTTTTCATACAATTATGGATTAAAATGCTTAATAATTTCGTTTTGAGTTTAGACATATGGAACAACCACCAAAATGTTATGCAAAATGTAATGGTGGGTCTACTCCCAATCTGTAATATTGATTGTGGCAACCTCTCTTACAGAAATTCATTCACCCTAAATCCACCTATTGTGATGAGATTTCGGTAGACCAATTCTTTCCACACCTGATAGTTATTCGGTAAAGAATTCGATGGCTTCTTCTAAAATATATCTCTATACAATACAACCCTTTGACCAACTTCTATTTTTGACATACTCTTTCACAATATTCATATACAGTTCAATGGGGTAAATCCATCTATATGGTATAAGACCACTTTGTCAAATCTCTTTCACTATGTAAACCAACAAATTAACCATCATATCAAATAATGTTGGTGGGAATAAAATTTCCAATTAACATTATATAAAGAAAATTACTCTTTTCATACTGAACTATTTTGAGAGGTATATAACTTTGATACCAATAGCTTTCATGAAAAATCATATCTCCATTAATGTATAGGGTACATTATTGTGAAACATGAAATTTAAAAGTATATGAATTAGTTCTTGAATCCAAACATGGAAGTCATGTGTTTTCATACAATTTAACATTAAATCGGTCATTGACACGATGTTCTTGATATTCGATAAATACCTCTATGGATCCTTTATGTCATTCAAGAAGTTTCAAAACAGATATGTCTCATTCATGGAAGGATTGTATGTAGCTGGAGGAAGAAAATTTTGTTTTTCACTATTCCTTGGCACCAAATCGTCTTATATTCTCATGTCAACCATGTACAACCTATCCTTAATTCCATCCTTTATTTTGCGGGTGCATTAATCAAAGTGCCGCTGACACTATCGCATATATTGTTTTCAATAGGCATAACATCAATAAAGTGTCAAACATACAGAAAATTCTAGTGTGGTATTAATAAATTTATATATCTTCTTCTAACATTTTTTCATAAGGATTTTCAAAAATGGTTTACCAAAAGAAGTGTCCAAATCATTTACTTTCACAAATAGTTTATCACCAATTAGTAAATACGGTGTTGTACATTCTTCTTAACTTTCATCAAATGATATCATCCATGATTAGGACTTTTGACGTCAGGGAAGAAATATGTGATTTCCTAGAAACATGGATTTTGGTGAATGTTTCAATGTAACTAATTATATACCTTGTTCGATGATGGGACACACATAACTTCATTTAATGCTATATCTCGACAAATATTTATAAGAAAGAATTTCATTTATCATCCCATACAATATGAATCTCCACATGAAATCTTCATTTCAATAAAAATCATACAACGTAACATATGAATCCTTCAATAATTTAAAATCCTTGATTAATAGAGTTAAATAATCATCAATATCATTACATGATTATTTTGGTCTGGATAAAAGTATAGATTGCATGATGTGTTCTTGTTCCATGCATAACCACAATGGAATGTTATAATTTACTAACATAATCGGCCATGTACTGTGATTTATTACTTGATAACCAAAAAAATTAATTATATCTATAGATAATGCAAGATGAATGTTTTTTGGCTCATTTCCAATATCAGGACACTCATGATTGATTCTATTCCACTAATGTGAGTCTGCCATTGGTTGTAGTTTCCCATCATTATTCATTCTGTATGTGTTCCACATCAATTTCCCTACGGTCTCCTCACTTATATATGGGCTCCTAAACCTTGGAATGATTGGAAAATAACATATATCTTTTATTGGACTATTTCATCATTCGTGTATCAATAAGACCCACACATTGTGAATTGTCAATGTGATTTATGGTCTTTGAGAAATATTATACAGTGATTCCAGTAGGTGGGAATTCATTCAGATATCACACACGTTGAACGTAGCATTTGTTCGAAGTCGTATGTTCAAATCGGTATCTCATTATATTCTAGGAACATGTCATTCAAGAGAGAAATAAATTCTATAAAACTTGAATCACTCCTCCATTTCCATATATCAAATTATAAAATTTTATTATGGCTGGAAATGTTTTATATTTATTGAAACCACCATACCAGTTTCTCTTTTCAGAACTCTTTAAATACTCAATCAATTTTTGACCATCACAAAGTTCATCTTCTACTATCCTTATCATATATTCAATATGATATTTATCACCATTCATATACATAATCACATCCTCAATACGGTCTTATTCATTTTATACACCCGTAATCACAGCATATGATCCATAAAATGCACCATTATACCATCAAATAGATACATTTTTTTCAATGTTTATTCCATCATTTATAACATTGATCTATTTCTTGATAGATCAAGTGTTCTTCGATCTCCTCTAGACTAACTTGTCTTGAATAATAACATTGTAACCACAGAAAAGTTATTTGAGAAGGGGAATATGCATTATCTTTTCAAAACATGATGAACTCTTTAACTCCATCGTTATAATTTCTTTTCAAATGATTGTCGTCCATCTAGTCATTATTCATATGCCTCCTATTTGAGTCAGTGATATTAATTTTTAGCAAAATAAATAGAAAAAATGTTGAAATAAAAATCAACCAAAGCTAAAAATTGTTATGGACATTAAGTATACATTGAAAACTATTTATAAAATCATAGATTAAATCCAATTTAAAAACCAACCATTTAAACAAATTACTCTATAAAATATCATGACCTTTTTAATATAAACCAAGCTATTTCAAACACACTTTCTCAAAACCCTAATTCCCTTGTTAATATGAATTCAAGGAAATTTCATGATCAAATTATGTAAATCATTTAATATGAGTGAAAACCATCTATATTTTACAAATTTTCATTTACAACATCACACAACCCTTGTAAAAAATAAACTAGCATCACATATGCTTTCAAAACATTCACACCCCTTTATGAAATCCAATCAGTTGAGTTGAGAAAAATATCACATGGAACATATGTCCACGAAAAATGTTTAAATCATTTTAAAATAATTTAAAACAAAAAGTTATGTTGAATACCTTTTTCAAACATGTTATTTAGTGTCTTCCAATATCACCTCAAAGAAAGCACCAGTATTTCCAATTCTATGAATGGATTTGAGAAGTTTCTCTTATGGTTTCTCAACTATCTGGACACATAAGAAACCATATGACCATCATGGACTGAAATATGTCAAATTTAGACTCCTCATAAATCATTATATAAGTCGTATGAATTACCCAGCTCATTTATTGATATGATTGGTGTTCTCATCAATCCCTCATTATGATTTTAGAATGATCACTCATGATCATCTAAATACTCACATTGAGCTACACATCTTCTGTTAGGTTTCATATAATTCCATGTCTATTTAAATGGTATTGTCATTAATGGAAATTTAATGTTAGTAGTTCATCCCTATCTCATATAATTCAAACATCAACTTAGAATCCTCCACCATCTCATATAGAGTCTTACCTACTACCATTCCATATCCAAACCATCATTGTAGCAGGTATAACTAGCCTATGGAAACGTACGAATTGATGAAAATGGTAGTGATTAAGAATCCACTCTAAACCAATTACATGATTCATAAAAACCGATCACTCATTTTTACTAAAATATACTATAAGGAATGTTAAAAAGGATTAAAAACCCAAATAAATCCAACATCAACACTAGTGACCATCGGTAAGTCACCAAATCCAATTCTCCAACTATGTACAAAAATGAGCATCTAGAAAATAAAATATTGGGCAAAGAAAAAGGAGATATAATAGCACCATTATAGAGACAAAAATCATGATATACATGGACATTACATTACTTTTTCAAATTACTTAATATCTGACACAACCAAATTCCTAAATACTGTATTAGTTTCATGTGTTTGGAATCTCAGAATAAAATCATTAAATCATCGTGTACGATCTTCAACATCTCCCATAAAGATCGTACCCTTTTGTTTTATTATCTAAAACATTTCTTTATATCCTGGGGAAAAGAAAACTTAAAAAGGGTGAGCTCAAATGCTTAGTAAGGGTAAGCATGGAGAACATAAAACAATCCAAAAACATTTGAATGTAAAAACATGATCATGAAATAAATCATAATAGTACATAAGGAATAAATCATTAAGAAAAATCAATCATTATAAAATATAATGGGAATAAAACATGTAATTATGTCAAACCATTAAGAACATGATATTATTTCAATAGTATCCAAGTCATTTCCTCCAAGACTATCATAGTGGACAAAGACCATTACTAAATTGGGTATACATGTCATTCCAACCCTGTATTACTGTACAGAATTTACATGCCATTACAGCCACATCTATCTCATGATATATAAAACTTTACCCAATGCATTGTAGGGAGATATAGGTCCCACCAATCTAATAAGGAAATGATTCTTTCGTGTTCAACAAAATAAACATAAATCATTCATCATAACCTAAAGAATAAAATGGGTTTCATAAACATCATCCCATCATAACATAATCTATATAAAACAAATGGATATCATTTTATCATAAGAAAAATAAAACCATGTGAATAATATAGACATAATACTGGAAACATAAAAATGCTAAATAATTTCATCTTAGACGGAAAATAGCTTTGATAAAAGACTTGAAATCAATTCTTGAGGAAAATATACTTTCTTCTTCAAAATCATTTTCTTTTCACAAAATTCCATGAAATTTTAAAAGAAAAGGATTTTTCTGAAGATAATCATGAAATCATGTAGATGATGCTTCATGAAAATAAGGCGTTATGAAACTGTAAATATCCATTCATGCAGTATAAGTTAAATGAAACAATCTCATCTTAATTTTCTTGGAAAAGTCAAAAAGTACCTCGTATGGTAAAAAAAAGAACGATTCCTTACAAAACACAAAGTAAAAATCAAAAAGGGGTAAACATGACTTTAAAAATACATGGAATAATATTAAACACATTATGAAAACATTTTTATGGATATGGATGAAAAATACAACTCCAGTAAATACATAAGTATAAGCAATCTCGGATAAAAATGAGATTTGCAAAATTATCCCTTACCTTATATCCAATTTCTTCTGTATGTGTCTAAGACTCTTTTATAGCGGGTTTAAATATATTATTAACTTATAAAAGAACTATAATAATATTTATGAAATCATATATTAGTCACTTATGCCTTTATATTACCCGTTCATTTGTCAATTCCATGTTGAAGCATAGTTTTGGGTAAAATCATTTCATTTATTGTCTGTGTTTTGAATATTTATTATTCATATGATAGCTTAGATCATGATTAAATAATTCTAGAATGTAAAAAATGATTTTCATATAATATATATTCTTAATATACATATATAAAATAGATCGATAAATGGAAAGAAATACACCATTAATGGAGACGGTAGGCCGTACGTAAGCATGAATGCTATTTTCGTTTAATTATTAAATTGAATGGAAGAATGTAAATAAAATATACATAAATAAAGTATCATTAATATTTCATATATTTCATGATTATTTATCATATATACTTTTTAATCATTCTATAATGGTAAACTTGGAGAATGAATCGTATCACATCGTGGAGACGGTAATCCGTACGTACGAAGAAGCGATGATATCGTTCCCATAATTATTGAATGTAATTAGATTGGATGATATAATATTTAAGTGTTATTATCATGATATAATAACCATATATAATTATTCTGTAGACTATACCCATCCAAGTATGGTGGTGGTGGAAAAAAAAGATTACACCACGACGTGGAGACAGTATTCTGAACGTACGCACGCGCGGTGATTTCGTTTTTCATAGGAAGGATCGAAGGTGACATTTGGTTAGTTCATATCTATAATAACATATCAGTATAAGAGTGATAATGATGTTATTAATTTATTATTAAACAACAAAAGAATCGGAATTAGAAGAAGAAATGAATTTGAAATAATCGGTAAAGGATATTACCTCTTCTTCGACGCACCTCTTCTAAAACACCTCTTAGGGCACTAAATTTGGTCTTTGAAGAAGACCAAGACCTCTAGTATGTTTCTAGGTAATTGGATAAGATAAATGGGGAGGGTTTGGTTGAGATTGAAGGCTCAACGTTGTGTCAGGAGGAGTGGGAGTAGGTTCCCTTTTATAAGAGAGGAGAGGGGCACTTTTGGAAACCACTAAAATATTAATTAATAATAAAACACCACATAAAAACATCCAAAGTGACTCAAATTCGGATATGAGTTAAGATAGGGTTGTGATATCAACAAACAATCAAATTTAGTCATGTTGGGAAATTATTTTAAACATTATCAATTTTATTTATCCTTATTTAATTTATTTTTTCTTATTTGTGGGAATAATATTCCAAATTTCATATTGTTATAAATACAAAATTATATGTCATCAATTTCCAATACATGGATACATTATAACCTATTTGAGCATATACTTTTCAATTTTCAATTTTTTAAATATTTTTGTGATTTTAAATAATCTAATAATATGTTATTTTTATAAAATACCAATAGTGTAAATTTTGAAATTATTCATTTATTTGAATTTAAAGAAAGTTAACACAGATAATATATTCGAACCAAAATATTTAATAGTTTTATAAAATGTCATATAAATCTGGAAAATTCTTGGAGCATGTTAATTACTTCATATAATATTTATTTTAATATTTTTAAAACCATTTATTAGATATTTCTCTTAATAAAAAAATTTCTACACCATTTTTGTATAATTATATAATATACATATTTGTTTCATTAAAATTAAAAATAAAATACTAGTATGAATATAAAAATAATATATTTATAAGATTACTTTTTGTCGAATTTATCTTCTAAAACACCGAACATTCAAAATGATATATTTATTAAATTATGAATGTCACATCTTTTACATCATTTAAAATAAAAAACTATAAATGTCATAATCACTTTAATAAAGCTCCAAATGGTCCACAATCCACCCTTCAGATGTTTATGGTTCCTATGTAAACGACCAACATGTTTTGGTGAGGTTTTTGGGCCTTTTATGGGTTTTATTAGTCTAATAAAAACTATATTATTGATTTTTCACTAAATAAATAATTTTTTTCATTAATGTATAGAAATTAAAGTCATTAAATATTTCAAAAAAATTACAAACAAATTACCATGATAAAGAAAAATATTTTATCTTTCAAATGAGTATTAATATCCGAATTTATATTTGGTATATCCTTATATTAAAAATAATTTAATTATTAAAGTTTGAGTGAGACATATTTCATTTTCGTTGATATAAAATAAATTAAAGGTCTTAATCACAGAAATGCGATTTCTAATAGATAACATTTCAACCCAAGTATAATTTAGGACGAAATATAATCATCCAATTATATTAATACGAGTGTTACAGTAATTTTATAATATTATTTTTAACATTAATTACTTAATTTACCTTTAAATGTGGTAAATAAAATTTACCATAGTTAATATTCATAATGTACAAAAATAAAAAGTAGCCTTTTAAAATAATTAGGACCTACTTATTGAAAATATGGACTCCATTTTTCCTAATTCAAAACACAGAAGTTGATGTTATTAATTTAAAATTAATCCCCTTGTCGAAAAAACAGGTTTTTTTTAAAAACATTGAAAAAGATTGAATTGATTTAACCTACGAATTCTATGAAAAATAAATTCAAATGACATAAATTATATTAAATGGCAAAACTATATTCTATTTATATATTAAGACAATTTAATATTATAATTTAGCCATATATATTATCTTGATGAAAAAAGATGTTTTTAAGTAAAATTTAGTGTGTTTTTACTATTCATCAAAATAATAACGTTGTCAGAGAAATATAAAAAATTTATACAATGTAAATTTTTATGTACTGATTAAAAAGAAGAAGTTTTTTTAAAAATTTAACATATAAGCATGTCAAAAATTATATTTAAAATGGGTGCGCTATTAAAAGGCTGCAAAACTGTATTTTTTTAAAAATAATTCTTTTATCCGAAATATTGATTTTGTTCTCATACCTCATTCTATTAAATGTGTAAGATGCATTATTTTATTATAAAATTCAAAAAGCGGTCAATACTATTCATAATGGATAGTTAATAATAATATTTTAATAATATATCATTGTTTAGTGATACTAGGTATTGCGTACAACACACGCTATTGACGAAGGTCCCTCTTGTGTGCAACACAAGACAAGAAAAGTGATTGTTTTTACTAAAAGCTAATACAGTGTTGCATATAGCACAATCTAATCTTAGTGTAGCGTACAACACAAGACATTAAAGATATTAAAAATAATATTTCTCATAAAATATTGGGGTGTTACATTGTACCCCCCTTAAAATAAATTTCGCCCTCGAAATTCGTCGGGGTTATAAATCGTTTACTACTTGAAAGATTCTTTAATAGAAACTCACATCATAAAAATGAATACTAAAAATTAATTTTAAAATGTAATGTATGAACTGTAAGGGTTAACCAAATTAACTCATCATTGGGTTTCAACATAGGAGAACATATGTGAAAATATGGATATGCAAGAGGAATCTAACCATCAAGATCTGATAAAGAGTGGTAAAGAACATGGCTATGAAAAATCCAATTATCACAATACCATAAATTTGTGATGATCTATGGTACCATTTGATTAATCAGATATGAGATTACTAGTAAATCATTTTTTGGGTTTCATAATCATTTCCCTAAAGTTGATGTATTTTTTTCATAAGGAGAAATAATTACTTTATTTCTATGTAATATCAATGTTGGTTATTCCATGAATAATTTCCACTTTATCTCTTATTAAAAGAAATAAAGTCAATTTTTTTATTCGTGAAGTGTGAGAAGATCATGTAATAGAATGGTAGGTCATCCTATGTGTCTCAAACATAAGGTTAGCAAAAGTTTTAAAATATACATAAGTCCATGAATGGTGAGATTAATCTTCTATGGTTCCAAAAATGGACTTACACTTCATATAGCATACCGGGTAATAAAATAAAACTAATTTCTACAAATGAGGGACTTCCTGTATGCCAGTTGTAGGTGGGAAAGTCTTGTCGCACTTCAGTTGTTGGTTTGATTCCCGCAGCCTTGTCTGACGCGATGGGTTTTCGCCCGTCCTATGGGTTATTGTTTTTCTAAAACTATAATATTATAAAATTTTAGAAATAATATCAAAAAGTTATAGCTGTAAGTGATACTACATGATGTCTAAATTAATCCATTCCAACATTTAGGCTTATCTAAAGTACTTCTATCCGATTACGAGAAATGTTATCTACTGAGCATGTTAATTTCTTCATTTTTCCCCCATATATCATAAGATATATCTTGTCGTTGGTCATATTCCAAACATGTGTATACCTTAATCATGTATTCTCTTGAAAAATTAATACCCATTGAACTTTAGTGAAAACATGAATTATGTAAAAAGTTATCTCTTTCCACATACCAAAAATTCAAAAATTTATATATACTCAAAACATGATATCACTCTATCCTTATATCAGTCATGATATCATTAATACTATCAAACTTATTATTTTCTCCTTATACCTTCATTATGCGCATATCACCTGCTTTCCAAAAATATTTCAATCACTTTTTATGGTAACCTGTACAATTCAACATATACATTCAAATACTTAAGGAAAAACATTAGTGTAACAATCCTTAGATTTTTCGTTCTTCCATAGTACCATAAATTATTCTTGATAAATAGGCAATCATTCCACTACCTTATTAAACCATTGACTGTGCTTCATCATTTTATTCCTCAACACTTCTTTCATCTCATATATCATTTGTAGTCTCTTCATCATCATCAACATAAATACAACCCATAAGGACATGCTGATTCTCTTCATGAGATTTTCCCTTAAGGCATTGGTTTGCAAAATGCCTATACATTCAACATTTAAAACATTTAACCTTTGTTGATGTCTTAGCAATACAATTATCCTTGACCATTGGGTAAACTGATCCTTTTCCCTTGAAATTACTGGATTTGTGTCCCACTTTTCCACACCCAAAGCATCTCTCAGTTCCTTTGAAACATTCTCCTTAATGCCTCTTCCCACATAATTTACATGAGGGAAATTGGACTTTCTATCCTCCATGATCATCATGAAACTCCATCTTTCAATTATTAGCCGAGTTAGAAAACGTGCCAATGTTGATATTATTCATCATATAATGAGATTGATGATTAGGCATAATAATGATGTTTCACCTTCAAATTCTCGTTTCATATGGCCTCTCATGAAAAATATCATTCCATTGTCCATCATATTTTCCATTAACATGAATCTTCATGTTTTAAGCCATTTTTAAAACCCAAAAAAATAGTGTGAAATGAAAATATCGTACTAGGAAAACAACATAATCAAGGGGGAGTACTTACAATCTCTAACATCATTGGTTTAATCCTAGGGTATTCATGATCGTTATCATAATTATTGGAATTTAACCTATACATTATACTTATCCTTACGTATATCCCCAGACATACCTTAGAAATATTTTTCGGAATCTCAGTAATGTTTTCACATCCTAGTTTCCAATGGTTAACAAAACCTTCACTATGATAACAAATATAGAGACACAATTCGTGACATGCATGGACAGTACATTACTTTTTTGGAATAATTAATACATGATACAAACAAATTCACAAAGACCGTATTAGTTTAGTGTCTTTTGAAACTCAGAACAAAATATTCTAATCATGGTGAATGATCTTCAACATCTCCCATAATGATCTTCCTCTTTAGTTTTCTTACCTAAAACCATTATTTATATCTTTAGGAAAATAAAACATAAAAATAGAGTGCTCAAATGCTCATTAAGGGTTATAACGGTGAATATAAAACAATCAATAATCATTTCAACGTAAATACATGAACATGAAATAAATATTAGTACAACATAAGGCATATATCATTAAGGAATATCAATCATTATAAAATTTGCATGGGAATAAAACATTTAATTGTGGAAAACCATTAATCAAATGATATTATTTCCATAATATCCAAGGAATGTCTTCCAAGACCATCATAGTGGACAAAGTCCATTACTGAATTAGGTTTACCTGCTGTTCCAGCCCTGTATTACTGTACCAGATTTACCTGTCGTTACAAACATGTCTATATCATGAGATATAAATCTTTACCCAATGAATTTTAGGGAGATATAGGTCCCACCTATCTCATAATGAAATCATTTTTTCATGTGCCACAAAATAATCATAATTCATTCATCATAACCCGGATAATAAAATGGGTTTCATAAACATCATCCCATCATAACGTAATCCATATAAAACAAAAGGACATCATTTCATTATAAGAATAATAAAACCATGTAAATAATAGAAAAATTATACTAGATACATAAACATACTAAATAATGTCATTTTAGATGGAAAATAGCTTTGATAAAACAATTGAGATGAATTCTTGAGGAAAATATGCATTCTTCATTAAATTCATTTTCTTTTCAAAAAAACCCTTTCAATTTTAAAAGAAAATGATTTTTTTGAATATAATCATGAAATATTTTAGAGTATGTTTTATGAAAATAAGTTTTTATGAAACCATAAAAATCCGTTCATGCAGTATAAGTAAATGAAAACATTCTCTTCGTACTTTTGCCGGAAAAGTCAAAATGTACCTCCTATGGTAAACAAAAGAAAGATTCCTTCTATAACACAATGTAAACGTAAAAAAGGTGTAGACATGTATTTAAACACACATTTAAGTATATTAAACACTTTATGAAAACATTTTTAGGGTCATGTATAAATAATATAACCCCAGTAAATACTTACGTATAGGTAATCTCGGATAAAAATGAGATTTTCAAAATTGTCCCTTACTTTATGTCCAATTTCATATGAATTTGTCATATACTCCTATATAGTGGGCTTAAACATATTATTAACATGTAATAGAACTATAATAATATTTATGATATCATATATTAGTCACTTACCACTTTATATTACCCGTTCATTTCTCAATTCCATGTTAAAGCATCGTTTTGGGTAAAATCGTTTCATTTCTCGTCCGTGTTTTGACCTGTAATTATACATATGATTACATAGATCATGATTAAATACTTCCAGAATGTAAAACATGATTTTTACATAATATATAATCATAATATACATATATATAATAGATCGATAAATGGAATGAAATACATCATTCATGGAGACGGTAGGTCGTACGTACGCATTAACGCTGTTTTTATTTCATTATTAAAATTAATGGAAGTAAGTAAAATAACATATGAATCAATCCAGTATCATTAATATTTCGAATATTTCATGATTATTTATTATATATACTTTATAATCATTCTTTAATGGTTATCTGGTAGAATGAATCTTATAACATCATGGAGACGGTAATCTGTACGTACGCACGAGCGATGATATCATTCCCATAATTATTGAATGGAATTAGAGTGGATGATATAATATTTAAGAAATAGTATCATGTTATAATAACCATATATAGTTATTTTTTACACCATTATACCCATCCATGTATGGTGGTGGTGGAAAAACATATTACACCACGGTGTGGAGACGGTATTCCGTACACACGCCCACGTGATGATTTCATTTTCTGTAGGATGGATAAAAGATAAAATAGGTTTGGTTAATATCTATAATAAAATATCAATATATGATTAATAATTAGGTTTTTACTTTATTATGATACAAATAAAAAGAGGAAGTAGAAGAAGAAATGAATTTGAATGAATCAGTAAAGAATATTATTTCTTCGACGCACCTCTTCTAAACATCCTCTTAGGTCACTAAAGTTGGTATTTGAAGAATACCAGGACCTCTAGTATGTTTATATGGAATTGTAGAATAGAAATGGGCATGGGTTTTCTGATCAGGAAGGCTCAATGTGGTGTGATGAGTAGATGGAGGAGGTGCCCTTTTTTAAGAGAGGAAATGAGCTCTTTTGGAAACCTCTAAAATATTAATTAATAATAAAACCCCACATAAAAACATCCAAATTGACTCATATTTGGATATGAGGTAAGATAGGGTTGTAATCTCATCAACCAATAAAATTTATACATGTTGGAAAATTATTTTAACCCTTATCAATTTGATTTATCTTTATTTAATTAATTTAATCTTATTTGTGGATAAATTATTCAAAATTTTAAATTGTAATAAATACATAATTATATGTGGTAAATTTTCCATAACTGGATACTTTATAAACTTTTCTATTAAATTATTTTCAATTTTTATTTTTCTAAATATTTTTGTAATTTTTATAAAATTTAATAATATGTTATTTTTATAAAATACAAATAGTGTAAAGTTTGACCTTATTCATTTATTTGAATTTAAATAAAATACGCAGAGAGAATATATTCAAAAAACAATTTTTAATAGGTTCCTAACATGTAATATTAATATATAAAATTCTTGTAGCATGTTAATTAGTTCATATAATATTTATTATAATATTTTTATAACCATTTATTCCATATTTCTCTTAAAACAATAATTACTGCAAAAGTTTTGTATAATTATTTAATATACATATTTGTTGCATAAAAATTAAAAATAAAATAATATGATGAATATAAATATAATATATTTCATAATATTACATTTAGTCGAATTTATCTTCTAAAACACCCATCTTTTAAAATGATATATTTTTTAAATTGTGAAGGTGACAACTTTGACATCATTTAAAATAAAAAACAATAAATATAATAATCTATTTAATAAAGCTCCAAATGATTTAAAAAATATCCCTTTGGATTCTTATGGTTCATATTTACACGACCAATAGGTTTTGGTCAGGTTTGTGGTCCTTTTATTGGTAATATTAATCTAATAAATACTATATTATTGATTTTCCACTAAATAAATAATTTTTGCATCATTAAATTATAAGCAATTAAGGTCATTATATATTTCTTAAAGATTAAAAATAAATTTGTATGATAAAGAAAAAAAATTATCTTTAAAATGAGTATTTATAAACGAATTTATATTCTGGATATCCTTATATTAAAAATAATTTAATTATTAATGTATGAGTGAGACATATTTCACATTCATTTAAATAAAATAAATTAATTGTCTTAATCACATACAAGTGGTTTATAATAGATACTATTTCGACCCAAGTATTTTTTAGGATGATATATAATCATTCAATGATATTAAGACATGTTTTAGTGTATTTTATAATATTATTTTTACCATTATTTACCTAATTTACCTTTAACTGTGGTAAATAAAATTTACCGTAGTTACTATTCAAAATGCCCAAAAATAAGAATTAGCCTATTAAAATAATTTGTACCTACTGATTCCCAATATGGAATCCATTTTTCCAAATTCAAAACATAGATGTTGCAGTAATTCATTTAAAATTAATCTCATTGTCGAAAAAACGGGTTTTTGTTTAAATCATTACAAATGATTGAATTGATTAAACCTAATAATTCAATGTAAAATCATTTCTAATGTCATACATTATATTAAATGGTAAAATTTTATTATATTTATACTTTAAAACAATTTACCATTATAATTTCACCATATAAATTATCTCGATGAAAAAAGCTGTTTTTAAGTAACATTTAGCATGTTTTTACTATTCATCAAAATAAGAACGTTGTCCGAAAAATATCAAAACGTTATCCAATGTAAATTTTTATATCTTGATTCAAAATATGATGTTTATTTTTTAAAATTTAACATATAAACTTGTCAAAAATTACATTTAAAATTGGCGCATCATCAAAAGACTGCAAAACTGCATTTTTTTAAAAATACTTCTTTTATACAAAAAAATGATTTTATTCTCATACCTCATTATATAAAATATGTAAGAGGAATTATAATGTTATAAATTTAAAAATGAGGTCAATACTATTCATAACGGCTAGTTCATAATAATTTTATAATAATATATCACTGTTTAGTGAAACTTGGTATTGCGTACAACACGCACTATTGAGGAAGGTCACTCTTACATGCAACACAAGACAAGAATAGTGTTTGTGTATACTACAAGCTAATATGGTGTTTCATGTAGCCCCATATAATATTTGTGTAGAGTACACCACAATTCATCAAAGAAATTAAAAAGAATATTTCTCATAAAATCTTGGGGTGTTACTGCCATACACTCCCATCCACTAATTCATACGTTGGGTGTGAGCTAAAATGATTTTGTATGATTTAATTATTTATTTTCATTGAATCCATAAATAATATAGTTCATATATTTCTCATTTAAACATAAGGTATAAATATATATTCTCATGTATTATAAAACTAGTGTAAAAACAATAAACATTCATATTTTCAATCAACTACCATTTTTAAAATATAAAAAAGGATGACTAAAAAATTGAAATTAATATATCAAAAAATGGAAATAGGGAATTTAAAACCATATAAGACATGTCAAATCAAAGTTTATCCCTCTTTTAGTACATTTTCATACAACAATCTTTTTCATAAATTAACACACTGAAAATCCATTTTCATAAAACTCATTTAACAAATAATGAAAAAAATTTCCATTATAATTTTAAATTTTTTACTATTTAAATCATCCTTTTTTAAAGTATGAAAATACTCACTCAAAGTGAAACAATTATAATACATATGAACTACGGAAATAAGGAAACATAATCGAAAAAACAACAAAAGGATGGCGACATATAATAAGAAAACTAGGGGAATACCATCCACCCAATAAAATAAATCCACTAAAGTGTCCTAAGAATGTTGTAACAATCATGTGAAACTTTCTAACACTCATGTATTTGGATCCTAAACTAGGGATAAGGAACCTAGGTCGATACTATTTAACATTACATATCCATGTAGTCCTATAAAACTCATTAGGCTCTATCTTGATCAGTGGATGAAAAGACACCGTGGTCCCTTCCATTATATTCCCGGGACTCCAAAACATCTCAGAAACTCACTCAATCTAAATGGGTCCTTAAACTAGGTAATGCACTCCACACAAGGGATTTCACTTATCTGACCTCTTCCAGCCTCCTATGACACCCATGACATTTCAATAGTTGATGTGAGCAAACAATAAATAATAATAGATCATCACATAATTATTATTTCATTAATTTAAAATTTAAACTCACCCACCTACTATACCCTCACAAGAAACAAATTGTTTCACATCCTATTATAAGCTTCCTAATAAGCATAAAAATATTAAGAATCCCCAATTGGGTCCTGATCCACACCAGGAATAATAATTGAAAATAGATTAATTTAGGTTATCTCGTATTTATAAAATAAGAACCTTTAAATTTCCAACTATGATTTTACAAATGTTCTCGAGAAGCCAATCCATTTTCACCCCATTTGAGACAAAAATTTCAAATTTCATCCAAAATCCATTTATTAAAATGAACTATAAATCCATTTTGGAAACTCAACAATTTTTTATGCATCCAATTTTAAAATAATAAACTATTTTTTGATGGAAACCTGTGCTATAACTCTTTTATTAATGATCAATATCCTTTAGAAAACATCTTATTCCACAATGAGAGTTAAGAGTCTCAAAATAATTTAGATATGCTGAATATCAATTCCATTAGTTTTGAAATAAATTAATTTAAAATATCACATATTCAGAGTAAAGAAAACAAATAACGACCCAACATTTAAAATATTTAAATTCCTTTAAAAATCCACAAGGGCCTTTTACAAAACACATGGAAAGTTAAATATGTCAATGAAAACTCTTTAAACCGTTTTCGTGCCAATTGAAACACAAAAAAGGCATAACATGGGATTATAATTTCATAAGAAATCATTCAAAAACATCCATGAAAATTAAACCATGTATTACAAAGGAGTTCCAAAAAAACACCTACCTCAATTTATCAAAATCGAAAATAAAACTACTCATCATTAATGGGGAACACATAAATATATCAAGTGACATACCACTCAACCACTAAAGGAATATATACTCATTATTAAAAAACAATTAGACTATGCTCTAGTGGAATCACACATCAAAAGAATAATTGAGTCCCACAAAATCAAAGAAAAAACTACAAAGAGGAACACCAACAAACATGCAATTCATTTTGTTTGCAAAAAAGGACCACCAACGGCCATGATTTTCAGTGGGGTGTTTAGCCCATACAATTCACAGTTTACCATTAATATCAAACTATAATTACATGAGACAAATATGAAAAAGATGAAAATGTGGGGAAAGTTGACATTCATAGGAGAGGCGCGCAACGGAGGAGAGCGCACATAAGAGGTGTGACACACGACGGAGGTGTGGTGCGCTCTGGAGGAGAGGTGCATGACAGTAGTTTCATTCATGGTAGAGTAGACTATTAGGGCAGAGGAGACACACTACAGTGTGGCACACGGTAGAGGTGATAGTGCATGGTGGAGGTGTGGTTCACCGTTTGGGAGAGATGACAGGAGTGGAGGAGGAGGATGAGGAGTAGCAGTGCAGGGTTCAGCTTCCACAAGATATTGAGGAGTGCAAGAATAAAGCAGATTGTTATGGTTTTTTTATAAAACCAATGAACATTATAATAGTGCTAGCTAAAAAAAATGATAAAGGACTATTTTATCAACTCTATAAAAAAGCTGATAAAATTCACCATTATCACCACTAAACAAGCGTTGATAAAGATATTATGTCAATAATTAATTTATATTAATATATATATATATATAATATTTATTTATTTATTTATAATTATAACTATATATATATATAAATAATTATAATTATAATTTAAATAATTATAAAATTATAAGATATATAATTATTATATTTTTAATAATAGAATATTTATAATAAATATATTAATTATATATATTTTTATGATTATAGATACGTAAAACTATATTTCTTTAAATATTATAATTATGTACATGAAAATATATTATTTTATTAAATGAATATATATTTATTTATTATATAAATATAAATATAATTATAATTATAATTATAAAAGAATATATATTTATTTATATAATTAAATAATTATAAAATTATAATAAAATAATATTTCTAATTTTTATAATTTTATAGATATATATATTTAATATATTTTTATAATTTAATAATTATTTAAATATATCTGTATTTATTTATAACTATAAATATATATATGTTTAATTATTTATCAATAATTCTATATATTTATTTAATTATATATAACAATATGTATGAACATAATATATATTTTTTATAATTTAATTATTATTTATGTAAATATATATTTATTTATATTTATAATTAATAAATTAATAAATTTATTTGTAATTTACAATTATAATAAATAAATATTTATTTATAGTTGTAATTATAAATAAATATTTATCTTTAAATAACTAATTAATTATAAAAAAATATTTATAATTTCATTAATATATAAGAATATATTTATTTAATTTTTTTATTTATTTAAATATATCTACATTTATTTAGAATTATATTTTTGACTTTATGTATTTATTTTTAAATATTCATATATAAATATATATAATTAATATATTTTTTATACATTTTTTATTATTTAAATATATGTATATTCATTTAGGAATTATAATTATAAATATTTGAATTTATTTAAAAGTATTTGTACATATTTGTATATATATTTATTTAATTGTATTATAACATTATAAGTAGTACAATTATTATATTTATTCTAATTTTATAATTATTTGCACATATATTGTTTTTTATATTTATAATTATAAATTTAAATAAATATATTTATAAATATTTGTTTATAATTATATATATATTTATATCTATATATATAACTATAATATATTTAATTATTGAAATTTTATAATTATA
Source organism: Viscum album (assembly GCA_963277665.1). NCBI lineage: Eukaryota > Viridiplantae > Streptophyta > Magnoliopsida > Santalales > Viscaceae > Viscum > Viscum album. The sequence goes on from OY728152.1 coordinate 1,936,484,027, forward strand.
TTAAAATATATATATTTGTAATTATAATTACAAATAAATATATTGAAAAGGTATTTATATATATTTAAAAATTAATAATTATAAATATAATAAATATTATATATATATAATGAAATTTTAAAAGTATTTTTTAGAACATAATATTATATATGGGTTACATGAATAATTCATATACCTAGTGAATATACATAATAAAAAACGAGGCATCAATGGAAAACCTGAATAATTAGAAAGCGTATAATGTATAAATGAACTATAAGATGCATAACATATGCACTCCTGATCAATATATTTATTGACAAAATTAATTAGAACATATATATTTAATAACTAATACAAATATATATTTAAAAATGTATTTATATATATATATTATAAATAAAATAAATATATTAAATAGATAATATATAAAAAATATAAAAATATATATAATAAATATAATAATATAATAATCTAATAAATATTAAAAATCTAATTAATATATGTACTAAATCTATTAAATCATATAAATAAAAAAATAAAAAAAAACAAAAAAATATATTTAATATTTAAATAAATTTATTTTAATCTTATAATTATTTAAATATATATATTTAATTAGAATATAAGAAATTCTTTTTTAGCAATATTTAAATTTTTGTGAATTATTTAAAAAATATTAATTATAATCATCCATTTTTAGTTAATGTATCCAAAAAATATTATTTTTAAATACAAATGATTTAAAAAAATTTATCAGTGCTGATAAATGAATCCTTTATCAACGCTAAAAAATTGCTGATAAATGATATATATATCTGTGTTTTTATCTATCACTAATAAAGGCTCCCCTTTTAAAAAAAGTTGCTTTTTTGTGCTGAAAAAATGTGGTCCTTCCCTTACACTATTTTTGTGGTATTATAGACTTGTCTCTTCAGTGACTTCATACCCAACTTATCCAGCTTGTCATCGAATCTTAGATTGTCCAGACCTATATCATACTATTCATTCCAACAAAGAATATCGGTATTGAGTCTTAGCCCCAACCATCTTTGTTTCTTTTCTAGTGTCCAAGGTGTTCAATTGCTAGCTTATATTCTCCATAAAGATGGATGAGTTCGATTCAGCTGTATATAGCCATTCTGGAAATCATATCACTAAATTAAGGTTTAAACATCCATGTAGTCTTTTCTCATGGAGATTCATTAGTTTCTGATGCCATTTTCTTCCAGCAGTGGTTTCTGAGCTCAACTTGAAATCCATAGGTAGTCACTAATTCTTGAGAGAATAATTTTAACAACTAGGGTGAGGGAAGGTCACACCTATATGAAATGTTGATTTTCTATTTATAATGGTTCACCTAAATTTGGTATTTAAATATAAAAATTATGTTTTCAATTTTCCATGATATTTTTTATGGTTATTATAATTATAAAAATTATGTTTTTTTGGCTTCTGAGCACATTCACATCTCTTAATTCAGCTTAATGGTTGGGACCATGTATTCAAGGACTGTGGGATTTGGGATAAGTCATGTTTCTTCTATTATGATAATCAGTTTCTTCTTGGGAGTGATACTCTCTATTGATTGTTCCTGACTATGCGGTTGTAGATTGAGGTTTTTGTGTTTCTCAGAAATCTGTATCGTTTATCCCCTGGGTGCTCCACTCTTACCTCATATCACTGACTGTGCTTGAATAGTTTCATTTTACTGATCTTCTACATCCTTAAATGACTGATCCTCTATAGAGACCCAAATCTTGACGTACATGGACATTACATTACTTTTTAGGAATACTTAGTACATGACACAAAAAAATTACAGAAGACCATATTAGTTTAGTGTCTATGGAAACTCAGAACAAAATCTTCTAATCATGGTGAAAAATCTTAAACATCTCCAATAAAGATCTTCCGCATTTGTTTTCTTAGCTAAAAACTTTTTTTATATCCTGGGTAGAGGAAAACATAAAAAGGGTGAGCTTAAATGCTCAGTAAGGGTAAGCATGGAGAACATAAAACAACCCATAATCATTTGAATGTAAAAACATGAAGATGAAATAAATCTTAGTAGTACATAAGGCATAGATCATTAAGGAACATAAATCATGATAAAATATCATGGGAATAAAACATGAAATTGTGGAAAACCATTAAGCTCATGATATGATTTCCATATTAGCCAAGGCATTGCTGTGAAGACCATCATACTGGACAAATTCCATTACTAAATCGGGATTACATGTCGTTCTAGCCATGTATTACTATACCAGATTTACTTGTCGTTACAGCCTTGTCTATATCATTAGATATAAATCATTACCCAATTAATTAGAGGGAGACGTAGGTCTCACCCATCTCATAATGAAATCATTCTATCGTGTGCCACAAAATAAACATAAATCATTCATCATAACCCAAAGAATAAAATGGGTTTCATAAACATCATCCCATCATAACATAATCCATATAAAACAAATGGATATCATTTCATCATAAGAAAAACAAAACAATACAAATAATAGAGACATTATACTTGAAACATAAACATACTAAAAAATGTTATCTTAGATGGAAAATAGATTTGATAAAACACATGAAATGAATTCTTGAGGAAAATACCCCTTTCTTCATAAAAAAAATCTTCTTTTCACAAAATGCCATCGAATTTTTGAAGAAAAGGATTTTTGAAAATAATCATGAAATATTGTAGAGGACGCTTCATGAAAATAAGGCGTTATAAAACCGAAAAAATCTGTTCAAGCCTAATTAGATAAAAAACAATCTCCTCATACATTTGCCAGAAAAGTCAAAAAGTACCTCGTATGGTAATCAAAACAAACATTTCTTCCATAACACAAAGTAAAAGTCAAAAATGGGTAAACATGAATTTAAACATACATGGAATAACATTAAAAACTTCATGAAAACATTATTATGGACATGGATTAAAGATATAAACATAGTAAATACTTACGTATAAGAAATCTCAAATAAAAATGTGATTTGAAAAATTATCCCCTACCTAATGTCCAATTTCTTCCATATGTGTCTGAGACTCTTATATATTGGGTTTAAACATATTATTAACTTGTAACAGATCTACAATAATATTTATGAAATCTTATATAATTATCATTTGACTTTATATTACCTCTTTATTTTTCAATTCCATGTTAAAGACTCGTTTTTGGTAAAATCGTTTCATTTATCGTTCATGTTTTGCCTTGTAATTATTCATATGATTACTTAGATCATGATTAATTACTTACATAATGTAAAATGTGATATATATATATATATAATATATACTGAATATACATATATATAATATATCGATAAATAGAAAGAAATACACCGTTCATGGAGACGGTAGGCCATACATACGCATGAACGTTGTTTTCATTTTCTTATAAAATTTAATGGAAGTAAGTAAATTTCGTATAAATAAATCCAGTATCATAAATTTTTCATATATTTAATTATTATTTATTATATATACTTTATAATCATTCTTGAACGGTTCATCTGGAGAATTAATCTCGTCGCGTCGTGGAGACAGTAATTCGTACATTCGCACGAGCGATGATATAGTTCATATAATTATTGAATGGAATTAGAATGAATAATATAATATTTAAAATTAGTATCAGGTTAGAATAACCATATATAGTTATTCGTTACACCATTATACCCATCCAAGTAAGGTGGTGTTGGAAAAACATATTACACCACGGTGTGGAGACGACATTCCATACCTACACACGCGCGGTGATTTCATTTTCCAAAGGATGGATAGAAAGTAAAATAGGATTGGATCATATCAATTATAATATATCAGTATATGAGTGATACTTATGTTATGAATTTATTATGAAACAAAAAAAATAATATGAAGTAGAGGAATAAATGAATTTGAAAGAATCGGTAAAGGATATTACCTCTTCTTCGATGCGCCTCTTCTAAACCTCCTCTTAGGGTAGTAAAGTTTGTCATTGAAGAAGAACATGACCTTTAGTATTTTTATAGGGAATTGGAGAAGGGGAATGGGAAGTGTTAGGCTTATATTGAAGCCCCAAAGTGGTGTGAGGAGGAGAGGGGGGAGGTTCCCTTTTATAAGAGAGGAGAGGGGCACTTTTGGAAACCTCTAAAATATTAATTAATAATAAAACCCCACATAAAGACTTCAAAAGTCACTCAAATTCGGATATGAGCTAATATAGGGTTATAATCTCATCAACCAATCAAATTTAGACATTCTGGGAAATTATTTTAAACCTTATCAAATTGATTTATCCTTATTTAATTTATTTAATCTTATTTTTGGGAATAATATTATAAATTTTAAATTGTTATAAATAAAAAATTAAATGTGGTCAATTTCCCATAATTGGATACTTCATGAAATTTTAGACCATATAATTTTCAATTTGTAATTTTTTAATTAATTTTGTGATTTTGAAATAATTTAATAATATGTTATTTTTATAAAATACCAATTGTGTAAATTTTGACATTATTAATTTATTTGAATTCAAATAAAATACACATAGAGAATATATTCGAACCAAAATATTTACTAGGTTCCTAACATTTCATATTAATCTAGAAAATTAGTAAATCATGTTAATTGATTCATATAATATTTATTTTAATATTTTTAAAACAATTTATTTGATATTTCTCTTAATAAAATAATTACTACAACATTTTTGTAAAATTATTTTATATACTTATTTGTAGCATAAACATAAAAAATAAAGTAATATGATAAATATAAATCTAATTTATTTCATAAGATTAATTTTAGTCAAATTTATATTCTAAAACACCCAACTTTTAAAATGATATATTTATTAAATTATGAAGGGACAACATAGACATCATTTAAAATAAAAATCTATTAATGTAATAATCGACTTTATAAAGATCGAAATGGTCAAAAATTCGGGCATTGGATGCTTATGGTTCATATGCACACAAAAAACAATTTTTGGTCAGGTTTTGGTGCCTTTTTTGGTATTATTAGTCTAATAAAAACTATATTATTGATTTTTCACTAAATAAATAATTTCTTGCATCATTAATGTATAAGATATTAAGGTAATTATATATTTCCAAACAATTACCAATAAATTACCATGATAATTAAAATCATTTTATCTTTCAAATGAGTATTTATAACCGAATTTATATTTTGTATAACATTATATTAAAAATAATTTAATTAGTAATGTTTGAATGAGACATATTTCACATTCATTTAAATAAAATAAATTAAAGGTCTTAATCAGATACATGTGGTTTGTAATAGATACCATTTAGACCCAAGTATATTTTAGGATGAATAATAATCATCCAATTATATTATGAAAAGTGTTAGGGTAATTTTATAATATTATTTTTACCCTTAATTACATAATTTACTTTTAACTATGGTAAATAAAATTTATTTTAGTTACTATTAGTAATGACTCAAAATTAAAAATATCTTATTAACATAATTTGGACCTACAAGTTCTAAATATGGAATCCATTTTTCAAAATTATAAACAAATAATTAGTATTAATTAATTTAAAATTAATTCTGTTTTCAAAAAATATCGGGTTTTTGTTTAAAACATTGCAAAAGATTGAAATGATATAACCCACAAATTCAATGTAAAATAAATGATAATGAAATACATTCTATTAAATGATAAAAATATATTCAATTTATACTTTATAACAATTTACTATTATATTTTAGCCATATAAATTACCTCGATGAAAAAATATGTTTTTAAGTAAAATTTAGCGTGTTTTTACTATTCATCAAAATAAGAATGTTGGCAGAAATATATAAAAACATTATCCAATGTAAATTATTATATCCTGAATCAAAAGAAGAAGTTTATTTTGTAAAATTGAACATTTAAACTTGTCAAAAATTAGATTTAAAATGGGTGCACCATCAAAAGGCGACAATACTGCATTTTTTTTGAAAAATACTACTTTTATTCGAAAAATTTGATTTTGTTCTCATAACTTATTCTAGAAAATATGTAAGATTAATTATAATGTTATAAACATAAAATTGCGTTCAATACTATTAATAATGGCTAGTTCATTATAATATTATAATAATATATCATTGTTTAGTGAAACTCAGTATTGCATACAACACACGCTATTGGGAAAGGTCACTATTGCGTGCAACAGAAGCCAAAAATAGTGTTTGCGTATACTACAAGATAATACGGTGTTGCATATAGCACAATCTAATCATGGTTTAGCATACAACACAATACATCAAGTAAATTAAAAAGAATATTTCTCATAAAATCCTTGGGTGTTACATTCTACCCCCCTTAAAATTAATTTCTCCCTCAAAACTAGTCGGTGTTATAAATCATTTACTACTTGAAAGATTCTTTTATAAAAACTCACATCAGAAAAAGGAATACTAAAACATAATTTTAAAAATTAATGTAAAAATTGTAAGGGTTACCCAAATTAACTCATCACTGGGTTTCCACAAAGGAGAACATATGTGAAAACATGGATATGCAAGAGAAATTTAAACATCAAGATCTGATGGAGAGTGGTAGAAAACATGGCTATGGAAAATCCAACTATCACAAAGAAATAAATTTTTGATGATCAATGGTACCATATGATTCATCAGATATGAGAGTACTAGGACAAAATTTTTAGTTTTCAAGATCATTTCCCTAAAGTTAATGTATTTTTTTCATAAGGAGAAATACTTACTTGATTTTAGTGTAATATCATCATTGGTCATTCCATGATAAATTTCCACTTCATGTCTTCTTCAAAGAAATGAAGTCAAATTTTTCTTTCACGAAGTGTGAGCAGATGATGCAACAGAATGACATGGCATCCCATGTGTCTCAAACATAATTTTAGCAAAAGTTATTAAATATACATAAGTCCATCTAGGGTGATATTAATCATCTATGGTTCCAAAAATGGACTTATACTTCTAATATCATATCACATAATAAAATAAAATGAATTTCTACAAACCAGGGACTTCCTGTTGGCCAGTGGTAGGCGGTAAAGGCCTATCGGACTTTAGTTGTGGGTTCGGTTCCCGTGGCCTTGTCCGACGAGACGAGTTTTCACCCGTCCTATGGGTTGTCCTTTTTATAAAACAATACTATTATAAAATTTCAGAAATAAAATCAAAAATTTATAGCCTTAATCAATAATCTATGATGACTAAATTAATCCCTTCCAACCATTAGGCTTATCAAAAATACTTATGTCTGATTACTAGAAATGTCATCTACCGAGCATTTGAATTCCTTCAATTTCCCCCCATATATTATACGATATATATTGTGGTTGGTCACATTCCACAAATGTAAATACCCTAATCATTTATTATATTGAAAAATGAATACCCATTGAACTTTAGTGAAAACATGAATGCTGTAAAAAGTTAACCCTTTCAAAATACAAAAAATTCCAAAAATTATATATACTCAAAACATGATATCACATTGTCCTTATATCAGTAATAATCTCATTAATACTATCAAAAATATAATTTTCTCCTTATCTCTTCATTATGCGCATATCATCTGATTTCCAAAAATATTTCAATCACTTTTAATGGTTACCAGTACCATTCCACATATACTTTCAATTATTCAACGAAAAAAATAGTGTAACAATCCTTATATTATTATTTATTCCATAGTACCATATATTATTTTGATAAACATGCAATCATTCCACAACCTTTATAAACCATTGACTGAGCACCATCATTTTATTCCTTAGTACTTCTTTCATCTCATATATCATTTTTAGTCTTTTCTGCATCATCATCATAAATACTACCCACACTGCCATGTTGATTCTATTCATGAGATTTTCCCTTAAGACATTGGTTTTCATAATTCATGTACAATCCACATTTATAACATTTAACCTTTGTTTATGTCTTAGCAATACCATTATCCTTGTCCATTGTGTTAACTGAACCTTTTACTTTGCAATTACTGGAATTGGGTACTTCTTTTCCACACCCAAAGCATCACCCAGTTCCATTATATCATTATCCATGATTCGTCTTCCCACAGATATTTATATGAGGGAAATTGAAATTTCTTTCCTCTATGATCATCATGAAACTCCATATTTCTCTTCTTAGCCGAGTCAGAAAACGTTCAAAAGTTGATATTATTGATCATATTATGAGATTTCTGATTAGGAATAATAACAATGGTTCGCCTTCACATTACTGTTTCATTGGGTCACTCATAAAAAATATTATTCCATTGTCCATCATATTCTCCATTAACATGAATCTTCATGTTTCCAGCCATTTTCTAAAACCAAATAAGAATAGTGTGAGATGCACAAATCATACTTGTAAAAAACATAATCAAGAGGGATTACTTCCAATCTCTAACATCTTAGGTTTAATCCTAGGTTATTCATGATCGTTATCCTAATTCTAGGATTGTAACCTATAATTTATACCTAACCTTACGGACATCCCAAGACATACCTTAGAAATATCTCTAGGAATCTCACTATAGTTTTTTCATCCTAGTTTCCAATGGTTAAGTAAACATTCACTTTGCTACCAACTATAGAGACACAAAGATTGATGTAAATGGACATTACATTAATTTTTCATAATACTTAATACATAACACAAACAAATTCCCAAAGACTGTATTTGTTTAGTGTCTTTGAAAACTCAGAACAAAAACATCTAATCATGGTGAAAGATCTTCAACATCTCCCATTAATATCTTCCCCTTTTGTTTTCTTAACTAAAACCATTATTTATATCTTGGAGAAAAGAAAACATAAAAATGGTGAGCTGAAATGCTCAATAAGGGTAAGCATGGGGAACATAAAACAATCCATAAACATTTGAACGTAAAAACATGAACATGAAATAAATCTTAGTAGTACATAAGGTATAGATCATTAAGGAACATCAATCATGAAAAAATAGCAAGGTAATAAACCATGTAATTGTGTAAAACCATTAAGAACAGGATATGCTTTCCATAGTAGCCAATGAATTGCTGCCAAGACCATCATAGTGGACAAAGTCCATTACTGAATTGGGTTTACCTGCCGTTCCAGCCATGTATTACTATACTGGATTTACATTCCATTACAACCATGTCTATCTCATGAGATATAAATCATTACCCATTTCATTGGAGGGAGATATAGGTCCCACCCATCTCATAATGAAATCATTCTTTTGTGTTCCACAAAATAAACATAATCATTCATCATAACCCAAAGAATAAAATGGCTTTCATAAATATCATCTCATCATAACATAATCTATATAAAACAAATGTATATCATTTCATCATAATAAAAATCAAAACACGTAAATAATAGAGACATTATACTTGATACATAAACATACTAAATAATGTCATCTTAGATGGAAAATAGCTTTGATAAAACACTTGAATTGAATTCTTGAGGAAAATATCCTTTTTCTTCAAGATCATTTTCATTTCACAAAACGTCAGGTAATTTTAAAAGAAATGGATTTTGTAGAAAGTAATCATGAAATATTATCAAGGAAGATTCATGAAAATAAGGAATTATGAAACTGTAAATATCCGTTCATGCCCTATAAGTTAAAAAAACATTCTCCTCAAACATTTTCCGAAAAAGTCAAAAAGTACCTCATATGGTAAACAAAAGAAATATTCCTTCCATAACACAAAGTAAAAGTCAATAGGGGGTAAAAATGACTTTAACCCTACATTGATGAATATTAAACACTTTATGAAAACATTATTATGGACATGGATGAAAAATATAACCCTATTAAATACATACATATAAGCAATCTTAGATAAAAATGAGATTTGAAAAATTATCCCTTAGCTTATGTCCAAATTATTCTTTATGTGTCCGAGACTCATGTATAGAGTGTTTAAACATATTTTTAACATGTAAAATAACTATAAAAATATTTATGATATCATTTGTTATTCACTTCCGACTTTATATTACTCATTTATTTGTTAATTCCATGTAAAAGCATCGTTTTGGGTAAAATCATTTCATTTATCATCGTTGTATTGACTTATAATTATTCAGATGATTACTTAGAACATGATTAATTACTTATAGAAAGTAAAACATTATTTATATATAATATATATTCATAATATACATATATATAATAGATCGATAAATGGAATGAAATACATCGTTCATGGAGACGGTAGGTCGTACGTACACATGAACAATGTTTTTGTTTCCTTATTAAATTGAATGGAAGTAAGTAAATAACATATACATAATTCTAGTATCATTAATATTTTCTATATTTCATGATTATTTATTATATATACTTTATAATCATTCTTTAATGGTTAACTTGGAGAATGAATCTCATCACGTTGTGGAGCCGGTAATCCGTTCGTACGCACGAGCGATGAAATCGTTCCCATAATTATGGAATGGAATTAGAGTGGATGATATAATATTTAAGAATTTGTATAATGTTATAATAATCATATATAGTTATTCTTTACACCATTATACCCATCCAATTAAGGTGTTGGTGGAAAAACAGATTACACCATGACGTGGAGACAATATTCCATACTTACGCACGTGGGGTGATTTCGTTTTCCATAGGATGGATAAAAGGTGAAATAGGGTTGGTTAATATAAATAATAACATATAATTATATGAGTCATACTTATTTTATTACTTTATTATGAAAAAACAAAATAAGAGGAAGTAGAAGAAGAAATTAATTTGAATGAATCGGTAAAGGATATTACCTCTTCTTCGATGCGCCTCTTCAAAACCTCCTCTTAGGGGACTAAAATTAGTCTTTGAAGAATACCAAAACCTCTAGTATGTTTCTAGGGAAGTGTTGAAGAGAAATGGGCATGGGTTGGCTGAGAACTAAGGCTCAAAGTGGTGTGAGGAGTAGAGGGAGGAGGTACCCTTTTATAAGAGAGGAGAGGGGGACTTTTAGAAACCTCTAAAATATTAATTAATAATAAAACCCCACATAAAAACTTCTAAAGTGAATCAAATTCAGATATGAGGTAAGATATGGTTATAATATCATCAAAAAATCAAATTTAGACATGTTGAGAAATTATTTTAAACCTCATCATTTTGATTTATCCTTATTTAATTTATTTTACCTTATTTGTGGGAATAATATTCTAAATTATAAATTGTTATAAATACATAATTTTATGTGTTCAATTTCCCATAATTTTATACTTTATAACCCTTTACACGATATAATTTTCAATTTGTAATTAATTTTTTTTATTTTTAAAGAATTTAATAATATGTAATTTTTATAATATACCAATAGTGTATATTTTGACATTATTTATTTATTTGAATTTAAATAATATACACACAGAGAATATATTCAAAACGAAATATTTAATAGGTTCCTACCATGTCATATTAATCTATAAAATTCTATGATCATGTTAATTAGTTCATATAATATTTATTTTAATATTTTTAAAACCATTAATTTGATATTTCTCTAAATAAAATAATTAATTCAGCATTTTTGTTATAATTATTTAATATAATTATTTATTGCATAAAAATTAAAAATAAAATACTATGATGAATATAAATCTAATAGATTTCATAAATATACTTTTAGTCGAATTTATTTTCTAAAACACCCAACTTTTAAAATGATATATTTATTAAATTAATAAGGTGACAACTTTGACATCATTTAAAATAATAAACTATAAATGTCATAATCGATTTTATAAAGCTCCAAATGGTCAGAAATAGTCATTTGGATGCTTATGGTTCATTTTAACATGAACAATATTTTATGGTTAGTTTTATGGGCCTTTTATGGGTATTATTACTCTGATAAAAACTATATTATTGATTTTTCACTAAATAAATAATTTCTGCATCATTAATGTACAAGCTATTAAGGTAATTATATATTTCTTAAAAATTACAAATAAATTACCATGATAAAGAAAAACATTTTATATTTCAAATGAGTATTTAAAACCGAATTTATCTTCTATATATCCTTAAATTAAAAATAATTTAATTATTAAAGTTTGAGTGAGACATATTTCACTTTCATTTAAATAAAATAAATTAAAGGTCTTAATCACATACAAGTGGTTTCTAATAGATAAAATTTTGACAAATTTATTTTTTAGGACTAAATATAATCATCCAAATATATTACGAAAAGTGTTAGTGTAATTTTATAATATTATTTTTACACTTAATTACCTAATTTACCTTTAACTGTGCTAAATAAAATTTACCGTAGTTACTATTCATAATGCCCAAAAAAAATTTATCCTATTAACATAATTTGGACCTACTGATTCATAATATGGAATCTATTTTTCCAAATTAAAAACACAGATGTTTCAGTAATTAATTTAAAATTAATCCCATTTTTAAAAAACGGGATTTTGTTTAAAACATTGCAAAAGATTGAATTGATTTATCCTACAAATTCAATGTAAAATCAATGATAATGACATACATTATATTAAATGGTAAAAATATATTCTATTAATATTTTTAAAAAAATTTATATTATAATTTACTATATAAGTTATCTCGATGAAAATCTGCTTTTAAGTAAAATTTAGCTTGTTTTTACTATTCATCAAAATTTGAAAGTTGTCAGAAAAATATCCAAACTTTATCCAATGTAAATTTTTATATCCTGATTCAAAAGAAGAAGATTATTTTGTAAAATTGAACATATAAAAATTTCAAAAACTATATTTAAAATGGGTGTGCCATTTAAAGGTGGCACAAATGCATTTTTGGAAAAATTCTTCTTTTATCCGAAAAATTGATTTTGTTATCATAACTCATTCTAGAAAATGTGTAAGTTGAATTATTATGTTATAAAATTCCAAATGTGGTAAATAATATTCATAATGGTTAGTTTATAATACTATTATGAAAATATATCGTTGTTTAGTGAATATCTGTATTGCGTACCTCACACGCTATTGAGAAAGGTCGCTCTTGCGTGAAACACAAGCAAAGAATAGAGTCAGCATATACTGCAAGCTAATATGGTGTTGTGTATAGCGCAATCTATTCATCGTGTAGCGTAAAATGTAAGACATCAAGAAAATTAAACAGAATATTTCTCATAAAATCATGGAGTGTTACATCCTCTATCCACACATCTTCCTCGTCTTCCAGGCTTAACATTCCATTATTTCTCCTACTCATCTTTATGATATCGTGACACTTAATTTTTTTGAGAGGTATTCATTCCTTCTTGTTAGATTCATAGAGGATTTTTTTAGATAGAAGGAGAAGCTACAATGTCACACCTCCACACATATACATCAAATGTTCTAATGATCCTCTTAGATGGAGAGTTCGTGTTTGAGAAGTTATGTCCAACCCCAACATCTTGCAGAAGTTCAGACCCAGCAACCCGAATTCATTTCATTGAACAGAATCCTCCCGAGTTTTGCTGACTCATTCCTTTTGGCTATATTTTATTTATTCTTAGGATATATGATGTGTCTACTTCATTTTCTTGGATGGTGTTGGGTTTGTGTGTGTGAGTCTGTACTTTCAGATCATACATTACCATTTTTTGGCTAGGGTCCACCACTACCTCTTCATGTGACAAAGTCCATATGATGGGATATATTTTCTGGTCCCTTTTATGTTGTATAGTTGGTTCATATTTTTCATTATAAAAACAGGTTGGGTGGTGTTTTTATTGTAACATCTCAAGTTTTTAAGAATGGTAACTACATTTCATAACGTATCTGATCCACAAATTTGGACCCAAAAAACAAATATTATTTAAATGTGATTGTTTTAAATTTTAATTAAATATTGGGATATGAGTTGGATTAAATAATTTTTGAAATATTTATTAATGTAATATATATATTGTTAAATACTTAGTAAATAATTGTTCAGTTTTTATCAGTGGATTTTCATTCTTCAAAATATGTTTTCATCAACATTATTATAAATATGATAATTTCTTTATTCGATATTCATAATAAGTATTTTATAAACCTAGCTACATGTTTTATATAACTATATCAAAATATTTTTAGGATGAAGATTAGATTTTTTTGGAAATTAATGGGTTTTTAGCGAATAGTGAAAAAAAACATTTTTTTATAAACTTATCATATCTTTTGATAAATTAATGAATTTTAAATTAGATTTATAATTTTATTTTGATTTCAAGGTAGAATATGTATTATTTAGTTATATTTTATTCCCTAAATTTCATTTAAACCATATTTATACCATATTTTAGTATAAGATTATTTTTTGGATTAAGACACATTTTTCTAAAACTATTTTAAAATGTATAATGATTCTGTATTATAATTAATTGATATTACCACAAATAACAGATGATCTAAATATTATTTTTAGAATATGTATAAATATATATATATATATATATTTCTGAATCGAAATTAATATAATTATTATTAATAGTTATGGAGTTATGTAAATTCATCATTTCCTTAAAAATATTTTTTTTGGAAAATTACTTTTTATTATGCTTACAGGTTATATTTTAAATTAAATCATTCAAAATTTATGAATTAATTATGACAATATGGATTTCATATTTGGAAATATCATATATAATAATAGGTAATATGGTCAACATAATTTCTTATCAAAATGAACAGTACCATTAGCAATTATTTATTGACACAGTGAGAGTAGAATAAGTTCATTAAGTGTAAAATAATAATAATAATAGTAATAATTTAACAAGGACTAAAAATTTATAATCATAATGGCATGAATATTAATATTTACATTAAATTATAATAATTATTATATTATTTTTTTGTGTCTTTATAAAGGATTAAATAACGGTTTTGGAAAAAATAGATAAAACTGAAATTATATTTTTGTGTAATATGAACCCTAAATTAATAGATACCTTCATATTAAATTAATTAATTAAAAAAATATATATATTAAATATAAATTAATACTATAAAATTATTATTTATAAATGTAAATTATAATATGATTTTTATAAGGACATATATAAATTCTGAAATGGTTTGAAAACTATCATGGAGAAAAAAACCAGCATATCTAAATAAATTTAAATTATTTTTTAAAATAGAGGAATTATTTATTTGGAAAATAATTTATATAAAATAAATAATATATTTGGAGTCATGACATTGAAATTATCTATTGCTACATTTCTCACAATTTTTTGAGAGAGTCATGTTTTCAAGTATAAATTAATTACAACAATAACATACGATGTGTATTATGACATCAAAATGAAAAAACAATTATTAAATGAAAACTACAAATTGTATCCACGAACAAATATATGTTTAAATTATAATATAATGTGATTTTAAATTTTTTAATTTTGTTTATAAATCCTTTAGGAATCAAGTAAATCCTATATTATATTTTATGTTTTTAAAATCAATTCAATATGGACAAGACTCACTTCCACATCCCCAAAGGTAATATTTTGATAACATATTCCATTATCCTAATGAAATATTCAAAACCCCCCTCCATTGTAAGAAACAATGGGAAAACCCATGGTAAGTTTTACCGTTTTTAATACTTTAATAAAAAGTGTTCGAAACCTATGTTTGGGAAATAACAAAGTATTCCACACTCATTTCATATATAAACCCTCCCATGCTCCCAATCCTCTTCCCTAAAAAACTCTGGAGCACATCCTTACTCTTCCCTCCTGTCTATAGAGTCCTCCCATGGTTCCACCAGGCCCTCATGAATCACCTCTTAAGTTTTTCAAATCACCCTCTCATTATAAGGGACCTTCCCCTCCACCTTTAAATTCAAACACCTTCATCCAAATTACACTTTTTAATTTCAACTGGTTAAATTGTAATTCAATTATAAATATCCCATTCCTATAAATTTTTTGTTATTTTAAATATATATCATTTTACCTCTCCCATTTGACAATGACCTATGTTGTTTCAATACGTATTTTTTTATAGAATTTTAGTCGTCTTTTTTTATTCAGGAACATATTTTATGTTAGGACACTATGTTTCCATTTTGTTTTTTCTGGGTATGTTTTCCTAAAACCTTATTACAATCCTTTTTAGTAACATGTGATGATATATTTCTTTCACTTTCATTAATCCCACCCATGAACCTTTATGTGCACCCAAAACATGTTGAATTTTAGAAAGGGATCTCCAACTATCCTTTGAATCCAATAACATCATTTATGTTATGAATCTTAATTTACATTTGTTCAGGTTGAGATATATTCCTCCATAATCATATTAATAACTATTAAATGTATAAATTATGATAGACACCTTTCACTATAATTTACCCCTCCCATGAACACTTATGTTTACCTGTTACTAGTCTGAAATTTAGTAAGGGATAATCTCCTAATCCTCTATATTCCAGTTTATTCATTATCTTTTTTATTTTAACTCTAATTCCTAATGATGGGATATGTTCTTAAATATCCCCCTTACTGTCCATTTTATTTCTAAATGATTAGAGACCCCTTTACCTTTCATTATTAGGCCCTTCTCTTAACATTTAAACTCCCCCTTTATTCTTCTGAAACATCACTGTAATTCTTCCATGCCAAACAATGTGTAATGAATACATGTACCAATTTTCTATTAATGGTGTTCACCTTTAAACTCTTACACTTCATTTATTGGAGACTTAAATGTATGTATTCCATAATCCTTGATTCTGGAATGGAATATTATGATGAATGAATCCATGTTATATGATCTTTGCAGAGAACATAAGCACGATAATGAACTGAATGTGATGTGTGTTCCTAGAATTATATAGTGCTCCAATGCACCTGGTAAAGTTTTAGTATCATTAGATTTTATTAAATGAATTGAAGATTGATCCTAATCCATCATAGGACCTTTTAAATTGGTATTTCTTTTTAGTTATCCTTAACCTATCTATATGATGTAGTATCTTATGTTTGTTTCCACATTTGCCATGTTACCTTTTCTCTATCATGATATATCATTCATTATTGTTGATTCTTATAATTCAAGTTCATTTAATGTATCACTGATATGACTAATGTATAAGATGTTATAATTTATTCTTGTTATGTCATGTTCATTTCTATACAGAGCTTTATAGCTCAACCCTTTCATATCTATGTCCCAAGGTTATACGATGTAGTTTTTAGTACAAAGGAATAATAAGAGCATGTTAAGGATGTTTTCAATAAAGATTATGTATTCCATGTTTTATGATGTTATGTAATGTACCTAATTCCCATAAACAATAAGCTTTTATATCTTATTGGTTGTATTTTATGTAATATTATCAAATAAATCATGGAATGATGTTAAAAAAAGTGCAGAGTTGTCTTATATGTCAAGGAGTATGACTAAACTGGTCCAAAACATGTAATTACTTTCCATGTATTTTCTTTACAATTCTTGTATGTTCGTAATTTGATTTATTTTGTTTTTTATTTTCTAGAAAGCTATTTCATCAAAAAAATATAATCAATTATGTTTCTATCCTATGTTAGTTTTAGACTATATTTAGTCAAATTTGTTCTGACCCTCACAATTATTATCATGTCCTGTAATCATTTTAATGATGTCATATACTATGTTTGAATTCAAGAAGTCTTATAGAGATAATTATTTCATTATGTGAAGTGTAAAGATTCATGTTTTTCTAGCACAAAAGAGACTTGGAGGGATCCTGAATGTTTCCAAAAAACCTCTAGTTTCTGTCTATGTAGATGGTTAATACATAACAAATTATGTATTTTTAAAACCAAGTGGTTTAGAAAAGGTTCATTGTACATTGATCTTATCCCAAAGAAAAAAATATCACAGTGAAATTTTCCATTTAACAACCACTCATGATATCTGGTTGAAACATGAATATTTATATTTATCATAAAACAATATGGTCATCCTTAATAGAAAATGAAGCATTATAATTTTATGATGAATCTTGGTTCTTAGATTCATGGTCACCTTACAATTTTAAAAAATTGCTTCTAGATATAGCAAATACAGAGGCCATGGATAAAGATAAAGATTAACATTTTTCTGTTATCCTCTCTTGTGGATTATTTTACTTCATTAAAAGATTTTTTGTTGCATGGCCATGATTCCATAATGCAATTAGTATTTAAGGATGTTGTTTTTTATCATGATGTTCTAAATAATTTCCTAATGTTAGATGTTACTGGGGTAAACAATGAACCCCAAAAGGTGAGTGTTATGTTTCAAAATATAAATAATGAAAAATAATAGAATGATAAGATTCAATATTATATTTTTTAGTGGTTTGTGGGTGGTAGAATCATCCATATAAATAATTTCTATCCAAATATTTAAAAATAAGGATATTATTTCCCAATCCAATATGGTATTCCAAGGTTGTTATTCTATTAATGTTTTTTTATTAGATTTAACAACCCAATAGACAAAAATATGTTAAATTTCTATGTTGTATCCTTTTTGTGTTCTTTGGAAAAGCTCTGAAATGTTTGTAGGGGACACTAGTGGGGGGGGGGGGTGGGGTTCTTTGTGTTAAACAAAAAAGTTCAAGAATAGATGTAAAATTATATCCTATCAACTTTATGGTTTTGGCTTCTATGTGTTTATACTACCATTATTACATCCATTATTGTAATATTTGTTATGTTCTCATGGTCATGGTATTTTACCCCGAGGGATGTTATTTTTTTTATAGTTGTCTGCATGCATGGGATTTTTTCTAGTTTTTGTGTAGATATTGGTAATGACATGAATGATCTATTATATAATTCTATTTCTTATATAGTTATATTTTCATGATTTCTTTAGTAGTATGCTATCAACAGAAGAGTATACATGGGTAAGTAGTATTCCACTATGGAATACACTAAGACTGTCCACACTGGGTGGATATTATAGTCTTAGTTGTATTTTCTATGAAATGAAAATATGATCAAACATACTGGTAGTCTGGATAGGACTTTTACAAACACCATATAATTAATTTTTTAATAGAATTTTAGAAGGTTCCTATTTTTAATTTTTTTTCAAAATTATTTTTTTTATTTTCCATGTTAAATTATTTCGATTTACTATTATTATGAAAATAAAATTTTGTTTTTGATTATTTTAGCTGTGGGATCTATTCCTTTTTCGTTCTAAATGGTCATATATGTTTATTGAGAATATTTTATTTGGGGAAAGTCATGATTTTTCAGCTATGATTATCAGTCCCATATTGGGAGTGTTGTTGACTGTTGATTGATGCTAACCATGTAGCTATGGATTGAGGGTTTTCTGTTTCATAGTGATCCACATTGTTTATCCCATTTTATCTATTCTCCAACTTTGTATCCAAGATATTCACAAATTATTTATGACAACATGATCATTTGGATTCATCCAAGTCTCTTCCCCTATATATTCATGCACACAATTTTTCATTCCTCGAAGCTCGTCATTTTTTACATCATATTTATTATTAGATGATTCTTAATTTCTTTGAGTGGTATTCATTTCATATATTTCAGTTCATAAGGGATTTTCCAAGGGTGATAGAGAAGATTTGGTGTCCCAATTACACACTTTTGAGACCCTATTCCCATGATTCCCTCTATTAGACAGTTCATGGACTGTGATTTTTGTTTAACCGCAATGTCTTCATGAAATGTAGACCCAACAACCCTAATTCCATACCCTTCCAAATAACCTCTAATGTTTTTATCACTAAGGGATGTATGATACTTGTGTTTTTTTGGTTTGTGTTATATGCAATTCATTTTCTTAGTCGAGGTTAGGGTTGTGTGGGTGATTCTATCTAGTTCGATTTTGTAAATTACCATCTTCGGGATTTGGTTTACTGTTGGACCCTAGAGTGAGAAGGTCCATTTTCAATATATAATTATATTTCTTATTTTATTCAAAAAAAATTCATCACATAAATAAAGACAATTCTCTTGTTTAACTTCATGAGATTCATACCAACAATATCCATATTTTTTATGACACTTACATGGGAGATAGAGATCCAGTTAGGTTATAAACCTAGGGTGGTCATTGTCTGGATTCATCTACTTGGGTTTCCAGTCCTCTTCCATAAAACCAATTTTTTAATGGTCTAAAAATAATAATTTGTCTCTTCCTTTATGATGAATAAAGAACCCCATAGACAAATTGTACTATGGTTGAGTGCATTTTCATCTAGGTAGATCAGTCCATATATTCCACGCATTGTATTCTTTTTGAAGGGATATGATGATTTTTAGAAAAAATTATTTTCCTTCACCTAAAAGCTAGTTTACTGCTACTAATTCCATGTATATTTTCATGTTTCCTCCATATATAAAATAAAGGACTACATTAACATGGCGACTTACCCTGTCTAAAATTCAGATAGATTGAAGAATCATTTTTCAGTCATTGATTGGGATGACATTCATTGGTTTCCTTTATAGACAACTCTAGATATAAATATATTGGATATTAATATCCATGATTCCCCAATTCAATACTATCCTCTATTCCATTTGTTTGGTTGGGTGGGTCTTAATCTCTCATGGATTCTTCTTTAGTCTACCCGTCCAGGGTTATTGGTCACATTGTCATTAAGGATTACTGGTATGATGACATTTTTCGACTTGGTATGGATCATGATAATGATAATCGAAATATATATTTTCCTTTTATATTAGATGGATATAATACATAATATTCCCATAGGATTCACTCATTGATGGGTCAGATCTCTGCTGATGTGTTTCCTTTTGTCAAGCCTTGAAATTATTTCCCCTCCATAAAATGGATTTCTCAAACATGATTCTATACGGTCTTTGGATCTATGTTATCTAGACATATCATCCCATGTTCCTCCAAAATTCTTTATGATATTGGTGTTAATTAATAAGGATTCCCTAGATTACCCATGATAATAGAGGGATCCATATGTTACAACTCTTTGGATAGGAGTAAGATAGACTATATCTCATTCCAAAACTCATGGTTCCTCAGTATCCTCCTTTATTCAATTTTCAGTTTAGATTGATGTTGTATCCTGAAGGATCACCTAAAAATATCCTCATGAACAATCTGACTATTTGGAATTCTTGGGGCATCAGATCCCTATCAAAATATGAATTTATTTCCCATGAATTTTATAAGGAGGACTATCTCTCTTATTTTAATCATTGACCTAAATCATTAGGCCACCTCTATTTTATAGTTTTCATCAATGATACTTGTGGGATTTTCATTTCGGGAAATTTCATCAATATACATATTTGGATATTATGGAAAATCCAACTTTTTGTGAAGTAGATTAACAACCCCTATAAACATATTATGGTTAAAGTTATTCATTCATATTTCATGGTTTTTTAGACCACTATACATGCTATATGCAATGATTATAAAGAAGACGAAGTAATTTTTTATTTCCTCATTTCATGTAATCATAGTTGGTTTATAGTATGATACATACATACAATTATCCACTAGTCTGAAATGAAGGGAGATATTTACTTTTTTAGTCATTTTATAAAATAGTAAAAAATTTCCATATCAAACAATATTCTTTTGGATATTAATTTATTTAGTGACCAGTATACTTCGTGAAACATTAAATGATAAAGTATAAGGACTTGTTATATATAGATAGGCAACTCGATAATCATTAGGGTTTCTCCAGCTTCCCTAATACCTCTATAACTGACGTGACCTATGAACTATCTAATCACCCTTTGATATTGGCATATCTCCTACCAATTTGTGGTGGGTTCTTAATCATTTCCATATACATCCATTAGAATAATAATAGAATTTTCCTACACATCGTTCAATCATCATTGAGTTATCCCCTAAAATAAAATAAATGTATCTTCTAACATTGAAAATTAACGAGGATAAATTTATATTTACTAGAATTTTTGAATAAGCACCACAACCATAAGATATGTATAAATGATATTAAATAATAAATCAATTATTTAGACTCAATATTACATGTTCGATAAGATGATGAAATATTTCTTCACACCATAACAATAAATTTCTCAAAGAGGAGAGGATAAATGGAGAAGATTTGAAGAATTGTTATTTATTTGGTGTGAAGTGGTTCAAGGAAAGATATAGAAACATTGCCTAATTCCATGAACTAATTAAATAATGAATTTCATGGGAATGAAAAATATGAAAACATACCCTCCAATTCATGTTGGCACTTTTAAAAAAATAAGAAAACAGAAGATGACTCTTATACCGAAGTCATCGAGGTTATTAGTGAAAACATTCTTACATATTTATCATCGCATCTAATAAAATCACATATAGATTATATTAATGTGTACTATGGAGATGAATAAACTAAATATTACTTCTATAAAACTCTAATCTATGTGAATGTAATCCATAAAAATGCTATAAAATCTATTCCCATTAAAGAAGAGATTAATGAACCAATCAACAAGATCAACTTTGGCAGTTCCGCATGAATATATGGAATTCTTAATTCATTATATATGGATGAATAATTGATAATGAAGCTCAATTGTATTTAATCCATTCAATATTTATATTAAAAAAATCTTCCTATGTCCAATTAAATGTTTTATTAATCATATTTAATGCCACCAACCAAAGTATATTCAGAGAGTGTTAGATAATCATCACGTGTAATTTAATTTAGAAAGTTCTATGAATAATTATGAATAATAGTTTGTTTCATTACCTTCACAATATTATCTTAGTAAAAGAACATGGTTTCAGGAAGGCATGAATATTTATTTTGAAATTGTATTAGGGAAGGGGTTCCTTGAATATCTAGACGACATTGTTACTATAACAAACATCATGGTCAATATGGGAACGAAAAAACATAATGATCATCTATAGTGTCAAATTATTTGATGTTCAAGAAGAGATGTGGATTCTTAGAGTGGACTATAATATATTCATTGGATGTTTTTCTTCCCAAGGGTTCTTTATTACACTTATAAGAAAATAGTTATGTTTAATTAAGTCAACAACTGTATCTATTAAGGTTAACCCATATCATTCATTAACATCATCCATGGTTAGTAATTTCATGAAAATACCATCAAAATAGAAATCAATGAAGGGGGTTTTCTTCCATTATGGGATTTTAAATTTTCTTTAGGATCTCATAAGACATTTTTATAGATGATATTTTTTTTTAAAAAAATGGTATTCATCAATCAATTCAAAACCTCAAATCAATGTAAAATTTTATTGGATTCCATAGAGGGAATAATATTAATATTTTGAGACTATTCAATATATCATTAGTAGTTTATTTCCTAGTCATTCCATGATGATAAAAAATGGTGTGTTATTCCATTGAAATAATTACCATTAAAAATATTGGTTCTCCACTTTCTATCAGAATGGTCCATATTAAACACATTAATTGTCTTGTAGAGAGAATCACATGTCAGATTATAAATTATAAGTGTTTCCTTCAATAATTTGGAGTTAGTATCATCCTTATCATGGGTATTTTGACTTCAATTTCGATCCATTTAACTTTAATTTCCTATTCCTCCAAATTAGTGCTCCAGTTTATCAATAGCGTCCTCAATGGATATTTATATTTTTTACAACAAAATCTAACGACAACTACATGAGATAGTTTCTATTTGTGATACTAATTGAAGAAGGGGAGGATTAAAATCCGAAGCAAGATGAAACGAATGCATTGAATATAATAGAAACTTTCATTGGACACCCTTATAGGAAACTCTCTATGGTCAATATTCCTTTATGAAAATTATAAGAGGATTAAATAAAGAATTACATAGGGATAGGTAAAAAATATAATATTTTGCTGATCCTAAAGAATAAATTTCATATTGTTTTTAATAACTCATTGTATATATTGTTTCATGAAAAATATTTCTTTTAATTTAATCCTAGTCAATTCATCCTATATAATATCATTGATGCATGTATTCGAACGTGATTTTCCATGAGGCATTTGATCAAACATTCATTTTTTATATTGTGTTCAATGGTGTGTAGAAGAAGATATTTTTCAATGATGACTAGGTTGATATGTCTTATTTTCATTTATTCATCCATCTTAGAGACGACCTATTCGGCACTTAGTCTTTAAAACACATATTCATGTTTTGGAAAGTTTTGATCAGTTGGTTTATTATATATATATTATTCTATCTCAGTCTAATATAGTTTTTTTTATTTATAAAATTCATCATAATATACCACCATTGATTCCCATGTTCATAGTAGGGTAATTCCAATGGAATTAAAGTATTGCAATTTCTAAAACTCTAATTCAAAAAACACTGACAATCATTAAATGGAGGTAAAATATTCATTCACCATTTATAGTTTACTGAGATATTATTTGGGTTCTTCTATTTACATTGAATCCTTTTATCATTTCATTACGACTTAATTCGAAAGTTTGGAAGATTGTTCCAGTGAAATAAATGCATGAAACACAAATATTATCATTCATTACATGGTGTTATGGGTGGAAAAAAGTAAATCCTATCAAAAATTCCCAATATTTGAGACATAAAGCTTATAAATTAAAGAAACATCAATTATTTTATATTTGGGTTAACTTATCTCCAGAAAACTAGTCTTTCTTGGTCCAAGAAACCATAATATGCTTCTTATGTAGACCCATTTAGGATAGGTTAGTGATGTACCAGTTCGTCAGGAGCATTAGTGTAGTCCCATCATGAGTCTCAATCTAAATAAGTGTGTAATGTGTACAAACAATGTAACATATGGAAGTTAAATTATTCATGATGATCATTGTTTTTTATTATTGGTGTTCTTTGATATCTGTAGAGTGGGAAATTTTTCATCATAGAGGTCTAGGGCATGGTTAGTGGAATCCACCTCAGTAGTCTCTATAAGATCTATCTATCCTATTATGAATTTTATTATGCATTCCTCGTGTTTTTTATTCAATTATTATCACTTTCTCATTGGTATATCACATATCGTGTCCTGAAATATAAGATTCTTATTAATCTGGATGCCTCTATTCTATACAATTCGAAAAAAGTAAACAAGGAGGATATCATCATGGATTCTAAAGGAAGTCCTCGTGTATCTAACAATTTATTTATAAGATTTGGATCTCATTCCAGTATCTACATGAAAAACCTATAGTGATATTTTCATGTCTTGCACCACTTTAATCCACCATGAATGATCCACTAGGGGGCTTCCCACTTGATATAATAAAATTAATTTTAAAAAATATTTATTTGTCACACACACATACACAAACACACACACACACACACATCTCATAATGAAATTCCAACCATGGTAATAAATAATAAAATAAATGTTTATTTATCATTTTAAAAATATCACATTCTACATACCTTAATTATATATTTATTACATCTACCTGAAAAATACCTATTATCATAAATTTCATTTAATATTATTAATTTAAAAATAGTAAATATCATTGTATTTTTTTATATTTCATGTTCATTACACATTACATTGACAATATAAATCCCCTTTCTAAATGAAAAGATAATTCTATACATTCTCTAGGGATGTTTTATAAATTCAAATTGTCATAAACCTCTCTATCCCGAACCCTTCGAATGTAGATAGTGGAGAAGAGTGTCACCCCTATATAATTCCTCTTATAGGCCACCTGTTTTGGACTCACACCAAGGGTAAATAAGAAATAAATTAGTTGCATTACTCTAGTAATCTATTTTTCATGAAATGAACCATAAATCTAATTGAAAAACATAAATGTAATCCTTATTTATAATTATTTTAAGATTAATATATAAAAAATGTCTCCAAGATGAAATACCAAAATTAATCTCCTATAGATGTTACGCAATCATGAACTATAAACCTTGAACTATAAATGTCCAGCTCGGTCACAAACTCCCTCTCAGAAAGCTGAAAAAATTATATATATGGGGATGAAAATACAAGCATACCTATCAGGATCCTCCAAAAAACCTATCAAGAAAATTTAATAAAGAATATTAATTATATAGTGAATAAAAATTATTAAGAAACCAAAATTAAAAAAGATCAACTATCTCCAAACCTCACCAAGGATTACCCAAAACAAATCTCATCCTAGTATAGTTACAATGTATGTAAAAAATATATATCAAAAAGGTTCCCTAAGACCACCTCCATATTATTTTGATTCTCCTTCACCACACTAAATAATATCATGGATTTTTGATCCATTACACATCTATGAAATCAAAAATATTGTTCTATATCAGAACCATATACCACATTCCATATCCACCCAATCATCGTCTTCATCATTATATATACACCATTACATACCATCATATATCCATAAATGTATTATCACCACTTACCACACTAAAATTATACATCAGACATCCAATGAGATGAAATTTTATTAAATAGATGAAATAATTAATGTTTGGGTAGTTTAAGGTAGTTTGGGCTGAGCATATCCCCTCGAACCGGATTAAGACTTTCAACCAGAAGATATAAAAATGTATAAAATATCATACATGGATAATGTTGGTCGCCAGTGGATGAAATGAAGATAAAAAAATTTCTTAATTAATTCTATATATGATATTTATGAACATATACAATCATGATTTTTTTTCATTTTTGAATTAAATATGAAATAGACTAGGGCTGATGACTTTTCCATGAATGGAATTGTCGATGATAATAGAGTCTGTTTTGATAACATCAAGAGTAATGAAAGATGAAAAACATATCTATATACCACTATGCATTTCCTAGGTTTCTTCCAAGAGATATTAATCATCATTCCAATTGAATCCACTAATGGAGATAGCCACTGATCTGTTGGAATCATACACAACACCCCCAACATAAAATAGTTAAAATATAAAACATATGTATTTATCTAGTTACCCTAATCGAGAGGCCTCCAACATAACCAGTGGATATATGAATTGTGTTCTGTTGGTGAGATTTCCACCATTCCTATTGTAACACCCCAATATTTGAATGTATGTAATCTCTTTAAAGTAATTCAAAATCTTGCGCTACATACAACGCCGAGATCGAGCGCACCACAACTTAATAACTAGCCATTCAAAAAGAAATTATGAACAGTATTAACCATATTTTTAATTTTCTACATAACCTATATAATTTTAACATTCATTTTTTTGTTTCTTAAATATTATATAAGGACCAATTCAATTTTCCGATAATAGAAATATTTTCCAAATAATGCATGTTTTCCGCCTTTTAATGGATAATCCATTTTAAATCCAATATTTGACACATTTATATGTTAAATTTTGTGAATAATTTTTTTTATAATAATGAGATAAAAATTTTGTTTGGATAAATTATTTGTACTTTTCTTATAACTTCCATATTTTGATGAATATTGAAAAATAGAATATTTTAATTGAAATCAATTTTTTAATCGATCTAATTTATATTGTAAAATTCTGAATATGAGTGGTTTTAAATTATAATTAGATTATATTTTTATCATTAGATTCAATTTCGGTCATTATATGTAATTTTACATCTAAATTGAACATAAACACATGTCAATCATTTGATAGTTTTTTATTTTATTTTTAAATTCACTTTTTGGTTTTGATAACATGAAGTAATTTTAAATTAATTATTGAAACTTTTATATTTTGAATTATGTAAAATATATATTATTTTTGAATTCATATTAACAAAATTATCTTTGGGTAAATTGTTTTTCTTTTTCTGAAAACATTCAATTTTTGGTGAATAGTGAAAACACTAGGTTATTGATTAACTCCGAATATTTATTTAAATAATAATTATTTTTTATTTAAATTTATTTTATGTAAAAATCGATACATAATAATTATATAAGTCCAATTTAATTAATGGGAGTCATTTTGTAATAAGATAAGATATATAAAATTTTATTGAACTTTTCACAGTCTTTTACCCACCTTCTAGGAAGATATACAAATTTGTATAAAAAATAATTTTATTAATTCACTGAATTGAATTTCAAAAATCGATGATACATGGTAGATATTAGTTTGTAAAATTTGGTTCAATAGGATGAAAATAATTTTGGGTCAATAATATCTTTTGAATTTTATTTACCATGGTAATAAGTAAATAGGGTAAATAAAGGTATAAATGATATTTTAATTACCATAACACATGTCCTTATACTGTTGGATAATTTTATTTAGGTCAAAAAAAATCTTATGCTTAAAATAAGATCCTTTTGATCAACTTGGATAATATTAGTACATTTATTATTAATTTATTTAAAGACGGGTTAAAATTATAAGATTCATTATTTAATAACTAAATTAATATTAATATAGGGGTACACATAAGATAAATTCGACAATAAATATTAATTAGAAATATAAAAATATTTATTACATCATGGTATTTTGTTTATAATTTTTAGACATTAAATAGTTAAATTGATTTACGACATAATGTTGATGGAGTATTTTTCTTATTAATAAAAGAATCAAATAACTGATATTAGAAATATTATAATAAATATAATTTAAAAGATATGATGCATTAAAAATAATTTTCTAGGTTAATATGACAGTTTAGGGGTTATTAAATAAATCTTTTCAAAGTGATAATGTTTTTATGAATTTAAAAAATCAATTTTTAAATTGTGTCAAATTTGACAAAAATGAGTTTTTAAAACAAATACTATATTATTAAAATATATAATAGTTCTAAAAATATAAGGATCAGTCATAGAAATTATATAATAATATATATGTCACTAATTATGAACTTGGGGTTCTTTTGTAATTTTGTTGTAATTTTATTAACCATGTAATATAAAAATACAAGGAGACATGATAAATGTTAAACTATTTCACAAATAGTAAAATATAAAAGATAAGGTTAATATGGTAACCTAAACTTGTCAAAATCATATTGTACGAAATCATTTCAACCCATAACCACCTAAGGCTCGAAATAAAGTCATTTGGTACCATTAGAAATCGAATATGATCATATAATAAAATAATATTTCATGTTTCTCCTAAGGTGCCCCTCACCCTTCTTATAAAAGATCACTTCCCCTGCTCTCAAATTCATACATCCAAATCAATTTGGATCTACCAACCCCTACCCAAATATCCTCTCGTCTATCCTCCCTTCAACCTAGTGGCCTTCTCTTAATCATAATTCCAACCTAAGGAGCCATTTTTTTCAAATCAAAAGGATGTACACGAAGAAAAGGTAATAATTTCATCACCTCTTTCAAAGTTATCTTCTTTTTCTCCTTTCTATTTCTTTGTTATTTCCATTCCAAAATAATAACTCCATTACCTTATACATATTTTGATGTTATTATAAATTTTGTATAAATATATTTATTATTCTATCTATCTTATGAATGATAATGTCACCACGCGTGCGTACGTATAGATTTCCCTCTCCACACCATGGTGTAATTAGTTATTCAACACTATGTTATTTGTATAGATATAATGATAAGAAATAAGTATATAAATATTGAAAATAAAATTATAATTTCTCTATAAAATTAATATACAATCCAATTTCACTCCTTTTAATAATTAAAGAAAGGACATTGTCGCTCGTGTGTACGTACGACTTACCGTCTCCACGACGTGATCAGATTAATTTCCCCATTCAACATTCAAATATTATTATAAAAATATATATTGTTAATAATTATGTAATATATGACATAATAATGATACTGAATATATATATCTATGTATTTATGTATTTAAATATATCTTATTCACCATGTTCCATTCAATATGTTATGAAAACAGAAACAATGTTTATGCGTACGTACGACCTACCGTCTTCATAAACGGTGACTTCCATTTCAAATATCTATCTAGTATACGTATTTATATTCTAAATAAATATGATATATAAATCATGTTTTATATTATGGAAGTATTTTAATCATGATCTAAGTGATACGATCAAGAATAACAAGTTAAAACATGTACGATAAAGAAAGTGATTATTACCTGAAATATCAATTTAACATGGAAATTATTATTAATTGGGTAGTATAAAGTCAAAAATGAATCATGAATGATATCATAAATATTAATATGGTTATTTTATAATTTAATAACATAACATTGTCATCATAAAAGAGGTTAAACATACATTCAACTAAAGGAAAGTACAATGTAAGGGTTAATTTCTCAATTTCATTATTATCCGAGATTGTTTATATGTATGTATCGACGAGGACATATTTATCATCCATGTCAATGTTTCATAATTTTTTTCTTCAAAAATATTATTTTTAATATACTCTTCAACAAAAATATCATTTTAAATGTTTTATATATTTATTCTTCTAAAACCTTATCATTAATGTCCATGTTTTCAAAAATGGGTTTTAAGGATTTACTTATATGGAAATTATTGTTTTAAAATGTTAATTCCTTTTGAAAAATTCATATTCGTATAAAAAAATTTCATTCAAAAATATCATTTAAATGGATTCTTTTATAAATTTGTTAATTTTAAATGATTTCACTAAAAGGTATATTTCTCTCAAAGAGTTTTACTGATCAATTTCAACTATTTCAACATCCTTTAATGGAAATTATTCTTGATTGAAGTTGATTTATTATAATACAATATTCAATAATATATTGAATGAATTTTGATATGCTAGACTATTTATGTTCTATTTTATTAAAATTCATGGTTTATAGTTAATGTATTGACATTTCCTATACTCGTTTTAATATTAATTTTTATGTTATGTTTCAACATTTTCATATGAGGAATGCAATGGACTTAATATGTGATGGGTGGAGCCGGCTATAGCTACTCGATGCATTGGTAGGTCTGATGAGAGAAATTATTGTCTTGGAACAAGCCTGTTAAAAATGTTTTATTTACAGTCTTGCCACGAGGCATTGAGTATGTGGTAATGATTTTCGACATTATGCATTCAATAATAATGGAATTAATTACTACTTGTGATTATTAGAATAGTAGAATATCCATCTGAATGTTTATATGATAATTTTTGATTTATTTTCTCCATATTATTTTCATTTTTTTGTTTAAAATTTCGTTGTTTTTATTACAAATATTTCCTTAAAATATTATAGCCCCCACTATATTATTTACCCTTAATGAGAATATGAGCTCACCCCTTTCTTATGATTGATTTTCCCAGGATTCTGAGAAGTGTAATATGTTTGTTAAGCAAGGTTAATCTTAGGGAATAATGGTGTTATCAATGTATTATATATGTTGTGTTTTATGTGTTAATGTGTAATGTAACGTTCATGTATGTAATTTATATTCCAAAATTGCTAAATTGATTAGCCTTTTAGGAATTGATTCCCTGTAATCATTCCAATGTATTAAAATATTTAACCGTCTCCGGGTTTCTGGGGTCGGGGCGTTACAGTTTGTATTATAGGATGTTTAGTACAAACCTAGGAAACTTGATTTAGAAAAACACTGTTTAGATAACATTACCATAAGATGGACATCGGGGATTAGTATAGAAGAACTTCCTAGAATTTTTGTAATATAGGGATTTGTGAGTTTTCATAGAATTACATCCATGTCTGTATACAAGTAGGTTGAGAAGGATCTGTCACAAATGTAACTAGGAGTGAATACTCTGACATTGAGTTTCGTGTTTGACTCATGGTATCCTGGTACAAGACAATGGTCCCTATAGCACTCTTTTTATGAAACTCTATGGGGACATGCATAAGTTCACTCACATTTTTTTTACAAACAATTATGAAGGATTTAAAAGTATATAATTCCTCAATGAAAACATTTTTATGATTATGGATAATATCCATAAACTATTCAATTATTGTTAAGTGTATTACTTGTTCGGAATTATGTATAGTGATTCATAAACTAATCTAGAGTATGTCATTGTGTAGAAATGGCACATTGTGGAATCAATGGAAATGGTATCAAAACACATAATCCAAGTAGGGGTTTCCCTCTTACTGAAGATAATTATAGTGAATCTGGTGATGCAATTGGTGCTAATCAACTTATCACCATACTTAGACAAATCACTCAGGTTATTAATAATAACCTTACCCACATACAACACCCTAATAAAAAATGTGGAGGATTATTGTTCGACCGATTCATGAGGCAACAACCACCATCATTCAACGGGACTAAAAATCCACTAGTATCTGAGCAATCAATAAGTTCCTAATAGAAATATTTTCAAGATTTGGGTAGTAGTAAAGGGGAAGTATTTTTTGTGGATCTTAATCGCCTCATGGGAGATGCAGATCAATAGTGGTCATTAATTAAAAATAAAAATGAGGAAGAAGAATAATCAAATATGGAATGGAGAGAGTTTAAAAATCTTTTATTCGAAAAATAATTTCCCCGTGACAATTGAGTGGATATGAAAAAGGAAATTTCTGAGTCTGATAAAAAAGGAGGATGAGAGTGTCGCAATGTATAAGGATAACTTTACACGGTTACCAAGAAATGCTACATATTATATAATCAACCCAAGTATAAACGTTCATCTATTCTTGGATGGGCTATTACCAATCCTCCGTCGATCATTAGTCACAAAATCCTTCCCACCATATGATGATATAGTCTCACGTGATATGAAGAATGAAAAATAATTTTTTATGTCTTAAGATATTAAATTAATGCAATCGAATAGGATAATGGTGGAGAAAGAGACAGATAATGGGAAAATAGGGAAATAAGTATTTTCCCTTATATGATAATTGTGGGAAGAAACACACTGATATTTTCCTCAAATGAATTGAGAGATTGTTACAAATGAGGAGAAAAAGGTCACCAGGCTCGTGATTTGAAGAGAGAAAAGTGGGTTTCAATGTTGAATGCTACAAGAGAAATGGGAAATTATCATAATAAATTTCCTAAGAATCAATAAAATTGGACTCAGAAGAGGCCATGAGACCATTTCCAAACATATGATGTTACTACAATTGAATTTTAAAAAAACATTTATTTTTTTCTTTCAATTAAATAATTATATTCTGGTTATATGATGAAGGTGATATATATAAGGATTGTAATGCAATAGTTTTTGTTTTCATTAAGGTTTTAAGATGATAAAGGTAATCATATTTCCAATATGTGACAATAATAGAATCTTTACCTAGTTTTGAGAATCTGATGTTACAATTCATTTTGGAATTTAGAGTCCTTTTAGAGTGAGTTTGGACAGATGTATTTTGGATAACCATAATGGATGGAATGGATTAAGTTGAACATTTGATAGTATATCAAAATGTTAAAAAAATTCATAAAATTATTTTTTTGAATATTATAATACTATAGTTCTTAAAAAAGGAAAACATGTAGGTTGGACGATAACCCATCACAGTGGACAATGTAGTAGAAATCAAAACTACAACCAAAGTGAGAAAAGTCTTTTTCACCTACCACTATCCTACATGAAGTCCATGGATATTAAAAAAATGTTTTATTCAATGAAATGGTATTTATTTATTTTTGGAACCTTATATGATTATGATAAATATAATATTTTTGAGTTCTATTATGATTTAGAGTGAAAGCTGAGTTTGTGGTATGATTTAGGTAAATGATGAAAATCTACATGTCATGTATATTTTTTCACTTACTCTATGATGAAATTAATTCTTAAACTATATGGAATGGATCTTTAAACCAAAAATGTGCTATCATAATACATTATGTCTTGTTGAACCAATGATAATTTAAATCAACGTAGATTAATGGATTTGAGGCCCTCAATTTTACACTTGATTTTGATTTATGAACTCAATAACTCTATAAAAATAATTATATTTTACTCCAATTATATGTCTCAAATTTTCCCCATTTTTCTCCTAATCGAGATCATAATTTGGTGTAGAATTTTTCATTTACCTTTCCCTCTTATTAAGACTACATTTTATTAAACCTATTTTCGATGTTGGTTTTCACAAAGGTATTTTCTATTTTCAACCATTTATTTTTAAGAACAATTTCAATTTACAAAGACACAATTTATTAAATGAGGGTAGAAAGTTACACCCCATGATTTCATAGTACATTATCTCTTTAAATTAATTCAATAGCTTGCGATACACGCAACACTGAGATCGAGTGCGCCACGACTTACCAAAATCTCCATTAAAAAATTGGTTATGAATATTATTAAATACATTATGAATTTTATATAAATCTTATATAATTTTAACATTCATATTGTGTGTTTCATATATATAATATAAGGACATATTCAATTTTCAAATAGAAGCAATATTTTTCAAAAAAATGTAGTTTTCTCCCTTTTAATGGATAACATGTTTTAAATCAATATTTGAAACCTTTTTATATTCAATTTAGTGAAATTAAATTCGTTTTTGGAATCAAGACATAAAAATTTAGTTTGGATAAATTTTTGGCAGTTTTCTGATTGCATTAATATTTTGAGGAATAGTGAAAAATAAAAAATTTTAATTGAAAACAATATTTTTAAAAGAAATAATTTATAATGTTAATTTACGAATTTGGGTGGTTTTAATGTATAATTTGATTATATTTTAATAATTTAATATAATGTAGGTCCCTAACAATGTTTCTATGCTTAAAAGAATTCTTTCGACTCTTAAGCCTATGGTTTTTTTTATAGTTGAACAGGAAATAAATTTTTCATTGATGTTTTGAAATATATATAATTATGTTTATAATTATCTAGGTGCTTGAAAAACTAGGTCATCGGTTGAATCTATTTGGATGTTTTATCATGACTCTTTACAAAATGTCAGTTGTTTCAATTCCACTGAAAAAATGCTTACTTTTGAATTTTATCTTTATGGCAAGATTATCTTTTGTACTATGACCTATGCTATGAATAGATATCAGGATCATATGACCCAATTCAATGATCTTGATGATTTATATAAAATCATAGATGATCCTTGGATTTTTTTAGGCAATTTCAATGGTATTCTTACCTCTAGTGAGAAAATTGACCCATCTTCCTCTTCCCTTTCCTCGAAAGAATTTATAGATACTATTGAAGATTTTATCCTTTTAGATATTAATCTTACTGGTGCCAAGTACACATGATATATAAGACAATACTATATGTTAGTTTCTACTAAACTATATAGGGATATCTTTAATACCCTAACTCTGGACTTTTGGGACTCCATTTCCCGCATTAGTTTACCCAATCTTAATTCTGACCATCACCCAATTCGTGTCTGTCTAACCTCTACAAGGCTGAAATCCTGTATACCATTCGGATTTAGCAATGTCTGGTCTCTTATATGTATTGTTTTATCATCATTAAAATTTTAGGACTTTATGAACCATCAAAAATATTCTTTTTCCTATATTACTAAAATAAAGAACCTCAAACATTGTCTTAATGGATGGTGCAATGCTAAATAAAACAAATGGACGAAGGTAGTGCAATCCTTGAGAATTATCTTTCCAAGATTCGAAACAACACCACATGCTCTGACTTCTCTAGTAATCCTCATGCAAAAATCAACACCTTCATGAAATTGAATTCACTCCTAGTCCATAAAGAAAAAATTCATAAGCATATTTTCAATTCAATATATCTTTAGGATGGTGATAGAAACACTATGTTTTATAACACTCTTCAATGTTTAAAGAATGTTTTTGATCCTCTTTTATTCCATAAAGACAATGAATCCCTCCTTCACTCTAAGGAGGGAATTTCTATTCATGTGGTCAACTACTTTGATAGTATTTTCAACCTCCCAAATATCAATAAGGACCTTATTCCTGTGGAAATTTTGATATTGGTGAATGAGGAAGACAAATATTCTCTTTTATGAATCCCTCTTGACCATGAAATCAATAACATAGTCTTCATTTATAATCCTGATAGATCCCTGGGACCTATTGTTTTTAATAATGGGTTTTTAAACGTCACTGTGATATTATTCACATGTATGTGTTTAAACTTGTTAAATACTTTTTTCCAGTGGGGTTCCCCCATGTGGTCTTAATGCTTAATTCCTAACATTAATTACCAATGTGGCCAATGCTTCTAAAATCCATCTCTTCTAACCCATTTCCCTTATTAATCCTCTTTATAGAATCATCACAATATAGCTTTCCAATAGACATTCTTCTCTATGTCAAAAAATTATTTAATGCAATAAATTTTATTTTATAAAAAGAATATCTATAAAAGATTGCATCTGCCTTTACTCAGAATGCACCTCTAAGAACCCAACATTTTTTCTTGATGTATGTGTTTATTCGTTTCTTTTTTCCTTAAGTGTGTTTGATAAAATAATTTAAATGGGGAAAATCCCAAATTCTGTGGGTACACTCCGTGTACTTTTCCACACGTCGTGTACTTTGTCCATGTGGGATGAGTAGATAGGGGGTGTAGGACTGTTTACGATGAAGGGGTAAAAACTAACTACTCACCGTGTACTATGTATTTACATGCTGTGCAATCAGTCGGCATGTGAACAGTAAGTCAGTGGAGGCAGCCTCCAGCGGAGTGACCGTACACACCGTGTAATCAGATATACACGCCATGTACTCATGTCGATAGATGAACAGTGCTCCGGTGGAAAGGAGCCACCAGGGGAACAATTTAAAATAATGGAAAGTACACGCTATGTACTTGAGAGTACACGCTGTGTAGTTTATTTGTTTTCCACTTAAAAAGGGCAGTAGCCTCTTCTATGAACAGAGGAAGCTTAGAACACCGGAGGATCTCGAGAGAGGAGGTTAGATCTTTGGAGAGCCTCCGACCACACACCGGGAATCAGATTCTTCCGCCGTCGATCTTGTTGGAACCGCATGGGTAAGAGCTTCCTTCTCCTTGAGTAGTACATAACAATTCTTTCCCGAGGTAATGTTTTTAGGTTTGAACATGTTGTTTTTATTCCCAGATCTACGTCATTCTTGGGCATTTCAAGAAGCATTGTTCACGTATATCGATATGGGGAAATCGATGTAGGTGGTCGGATGTTTATTTCAAACTATGGTGTTGAAATTGTGTACCATTGTTCTATGATCCCTTGTTTGGGGTGTCGTGTGGCTGAGGCCTTGGATGTTTTAAATACCTAGAACTATATAAGAAATTCAATGTAATTGTAAATTGCTGTTTTGGAACACTGCTTGGATCCAAGACCACCCTGGGGGTGCATTCCTCTATTTATCCATCTGCCCTGGATACCTGAGGGTTTGTCATGATTGTATTGTGCACTGCTTTTTCTTAATAGAATGATTATATAAATTATTTTTTATGATTTTAGCTCATCTCGGTTACTTGTGCATGAGGGTTATGTTTTACTTTAGCCTTAGGGAGTGGATATATTAGCCCGAGGGCATGGTGATATTTGTCATGAGGGAATGGTGATATTTAGCCTGAGTGCACGACTATATTAGCCCGAGGGATTTGTTGCCTTTAGCAAGAGGGAAGGGTTCTGATTATCCTAATGGATTGGTTCTGATTAGCCCGAGGGCATGGTTTTGATTATCTCAGAATTAAATTATGTTGAATTGTTAAAATAATATTAAAATGAAAATTAACCTGGTAGAGATAGTTACTTTTGAGTACTTACTAGTTAACTGCATTTAATTTTTCACTCTGTTGTTGCATATTTTCTCTGACAGTTGGGCACGAGCCTTTGGTTGGTGCCTACTAAGATTTATTTCTCACACCTGGTTTGGGTCATGTATTTGGCTCAAACAGACTATATTATTGCAGGTGGAGATAGGGGAAAGTGTCTCTATACTGGTACATGATTGTGGGAGAGGATTAGGAGATCATGAGACCGAGCTTTGGCTTGCGATGCTGTAGAGTTTTGTATATTCTTCATTGTTTTTCGTGGTTGTACCTTGTATTTTGAGTTGTATTGTATTGTATTGCATTGTATCTTGTTCTGGATTCTTTCATAGAATTAGTTACATGCTGCATCTATATATATATGATTGTTGGTACTCTTTTACTTCATTTTTCTATTTCAGTTATATATTTTCTACTACTTTTGTTGTTGTATGTTATCTATCTTTTCCGCTTCCTTACACTTTGAAAAATGAGGGCATAGTTTCCCCACAATCAAAAATGGGTCCTCATTGCTAGTGGGTAGCCTCTGGAGTTTGGGGAAATGAGCTTGAGGTCATTTGACCAAGCGGGTTCCGGGTACCCGTTTAGTGGAACCTGGATCCAAGACGTTACAATGTGGTATCAAAGGTGTTCTTTTCTTTGACATACTATTTGGATCATTAGTCGGGGATAGGATGAGAATGGTATTTGGTATTATGTTGTTCTAGGGTGTAGCTAACCCGTGTACAGGGAAAATCCATTCTACCTCAGTTATTGCATTTATTACTGCTTTTGCAATTTATCAGTTGACTTCATTTTCACCATTAGGTGATGAACTTGTGATAGTGTAATTTTTACGTTATTCATGGGTTCTATTTATATGTAACCTGATGAGATGAGGGTATTCCATCTCATGCATCATTTAGGAAAATTCTATAAATCACATGCCATGCATAGTTCCGTGCCATGTAGGCGCATTAGAAACTGAATATTGTTGTGATAGTTGTTGTTCTAGAAAAGTATGTTGTTGTGATAGCTGTTTTGATAAATACCATCTACTTTATAGGGAATTTTTGTGTGAGGTTGTTGATAGAAAGAACGCCAAACTTTAGCTTTTGGGTGTATGGACCTTTAATGATCGGAATTTGGTGGATCATTGATGAGTTTACTTTATGATAACATGTAAAATATGCCAATCATTGATTCACGGGGAGTATGGACCATCAAAGATCAGAAGATGGCACTTAGGTGTTTGTTTCAGTGTTTTTCTGGGTTACTGATTAGTTTCTGAGGCATACTGTCTGGAAAACCCAGTATACTTGCAATGTAGTTCGATGGACACACAGTGTGTAGTTCAATGGACACACGCCGTGGGTTCTTCTATTCGGGAAGAAATGAAAACTTTTTACATACACACTGTGTACCCTCAGTACACTCCATGTAGTCTCGTCCCCTATCATAGACCGTGTGGGCGGGGACACAGGGTAGGGAATGGCTTGGGGAAACACGTCGTGTACCAGTTGTACACGCCGTGTAGTTTTGACCCGGGGACTGCTCGTGTAACTAACCACACGGAAGAAGGAAACATTAAGACATGCTTGACGTGTCTACCTTATACACACCATGTAGTCTGACCCAGGTACTTGGCCATATCAAAAATAAGACGGGTCGACATTATCTTTCCTAGTACATGTCGTGTCCGACTATAACACACCATGTAGTGTCATCCATGTTGCCAACCGTGTAGCGAGCAACACGAGGGGCGGTCTGGAGCTTCTTTAAAAATGTCATGTCCTGTGGAAACATGCTGTGTAATGTGACCTGGGTACACAAGCCATGTCACGAACAACACAGTCCAGTGAGACCATGT
The DNA here is from genome assembly GCA_963277665.1 of Viscum album. Taxonomy (NCBI): domain Eukaryota; kingdom Viridiplantae; phylum Streptophyta; class Magnoliopsida; order Santalales; family Viscaceae; genus Viscum; species Viscum album. Next base: position 1,936,523,479 of record OY728152.1, read on the forward strand.
TGAGTACATGTCAGGTTTCTGTTAGACATGTCGTGTTGTCTTTTTTTAGGAGCGCCATTTATAAGGACTTGGGCAGTTAAGGGGACTCAAGTACATGCTGTGTATTCTGAGGACACACTGTGTGTTTGGGGTGTTACATGACTCGTTTAAGTTGGATTACACGCCCATGTGGATGGATTGTGAGAAAACACCGTGTATTATTTATACACGGCGTGTAGTCAATATTTATAAATCTGGAATGATCCATTCTCAAGTTCCCTTCTTGGTCTCCTAGTTTTCGGCCTTCGATAATCTTGATCTAAGTTGTGCATTTGACCTTGTAGAGTCATGCCACCGAGATGACCGCCAGTTGTTCTCCAAGAGAGCGGCAACAATTATACTCCTGAGATGGTAGGGAATGGGCTACGAGTGGATCATCCAGCAGTGCCAGATGTGGCGCCAGGTATTATACCAGACATATGCACGTATGAGCAGTTTTGTTAAGGCTTTATGTAGTTAATGCTGACCTTTCAGGGAGCACCACCGGCGACCACGTCTGTGGCAGAGCTGACACGTATCTTCCAGTAGCAGCATCCGCCTACGTTCTCAGGGGATGGCGGACCACAGGCTACAGAGTCATGGCGGGATACAGTGTAGACTGTTTTCAAGCATCTAGAGATGCATCCAGGGCAGAGGGTCAAGATTGCGACATATATGTTGCGTGATTCCGCCAAGAGGTGGTGGGATGTTACCACCCAGTCTGAGAATCACTAAGACAGGGCATGTGAAGATTTTCAGAGAGTCATCAAGGACTTTTTCATTCCAGAGACGTTTAGGGAAGATCGAGCTCAAGAGTCCATGAATCTGGAGCAGGGCGCCATGTCAGTTATGTATTATTCTGCTCACTTCACCGACCATCAACGTTTTTCACCTGTTCTGGTAGGTGATGAGTTATTGAGGGCTAGACACTTTATGGATGGTCTTCGATAGGACATCTGAGCACTGGTGAATGTTTTCAAGTTGCCTATTGTGAATGCTATTGTGAACCGGGAAGTGATTACTGAGCGGAACCAGCGGGAAGCAAGTGGTGTGGGCCAATGCGGTTTGACACCAGTTTCAGTTACTATTTCTACCGATAAGGGAAAGAGACATATGTGTTTCTCTCACGGTGGTATTACTTTCCAGATGATTACATCAGGTGGCCATGTCATTTTCTACCAGTGTGGCATAGGGGTGCATAAGTGACCTCTGTGTCCCAGAGACCTAGTTGATTGTGGAGTTTGTGGCAAGATGGGAAATTTGCAGCGCTTTCGCAGGGTGGTCCTAACAGTGGATAGTGAGAAGGGTTCTGTGTAGGCACCGTGTGCGGGATCAGGACAACAAGCTTCTTTACCAGAGGGGAAACTGGAATGTGTCAGGGCGTGCACGCCAAGATGGTGGTCATGGTCATGGTAGCCATACATCAGGATCTCAGAGGGAGAAGGGAGAGACATCTCAGGGTATAAAGGCTGTGTCGTAGGCCCATGGCACTGGGCAGGCATATGCAGTGCAACAGACCCAACCGAAGTAGGATCCCGAAGCTTCCACTGTCAGAGGTACTATTCTTGTAGCTTCTATTTTATCTTATGCACTTTTCGATGTAGGTTCGACACAATGCTTTATTTCTATGTTTGTTTTGGATATTATTGGGCTCTGTGTTCCCTCTTCTCCTGATATCATGATTCTAGACACTCCGTTGGGGAATATAACGACAGGTGTGGTTCAGTGCTGGGAGTGCCCCCTTGAGGTTAGTTGGTGTCACTTTATATGGGACATCTATGTCTTAGAGATGGTAAGCTATTATGTCATTCTCAGGATGGACTAGTTGGTACCCTTTTTAGCCATTGTAGACTGCTGTCATCCCAGGGTGAGTTTCACGTCACCAGAGGGTGGATAGATTCTATAGAAGGGCGAGTGGGATGTCCTGGCAAGCCGAGCTAGACCTGAGCATCATGGGTGAGGCTGAGTGACAACCCAGATTGCGAGCATATCTCTAGAGGACCAGAGAACATTCCCTGACGATTTCCCTCATGTAGTCGATCGTTTTAGGGATGTCTTCCCGGATGACTTTTCAGGTCTTCATTCAGAGCGATAGGTGGATTTCTCTATTGAGATTGTGCCAGGAGCGACACGTGTGTCCATTCCAACTTATAGGATGGCTACAAAAGAGTTGTAAGAGCTCAAGAGGAAGTTAGAGGAGTTATGGGGAAATGGTTTTATCCGACCATGTCCATCTCCTTGGGGTTCCCCAGTCCTCTTTGAAATGAAGGCAGAGGGTACCCCCATACTCCTTGTGGATTATCAGATGTTGAACCAGATAACGGTTAAGAACCGATATCCCTTGCCGAGGATCGACGATCTATTTGATCAACTTCGGGGAGCACAAGTGTTCTTGAACATTGACATGAGATTCGGATAACATCAGTTGCACATTAGACCATCTGATATACCTCTCACATCCTTCAAGAGAAGTTATGGTCTATATGAGTATAGGGCGATGTCACTCGGACTCACAAACACGCCATTAGTTTTCATGGTGCAGATGAATCGTGTGTTCCACCCTTATCTGGACTCTTTTGTGGTAGTCTTCATGGACAACATCTTGGTGTACACTAACACTAGACACGACCATGCTAACCATCTTGAGATTGTATTGAGTACATTGAGATCGAATGGTCTATATGATAATCTCTCAATGTGACAATTTTGGGTGGAAAAGATACACTTCATGGGTCATATCATCTCATAGGAACGAGTTGCAGTAGACCTAGAGAATGTGAGAGTAGTAGTTTCCTGGGAACTGCCTACGAACTTGTTTGAGATATGGAGTTTCTTGGGGATGGTTGGTTACAATGGGAACATTATACAAGACTTCTCCTACTTATCAGTGTCGTTGACGGGATTTGAACAAAAAGGGTGTGATGTTCATTTGGTCAGAAGATTGCAAGATAGCCTTCCAGAAGCTGAAGAGAATATTGACATCGGCACCAATCCAGATACTTCCAAAGCAAAGGAAGAGCTATATAGTTTATTGTGATTCATCGGGTATTGTGTTGGGTGAAATGTTGATGTCGGGTGATTGAGTAGTTGCGTATGGGTCTCATCAGTTGATGCCACATGAGAGGAATTAATCGACACATGATCTCGAGTTGGTTGCAGTAGTTCATGCGTTGCGCTGTTGGATACATTATCTCTTGGGCGAACATTTTTTGGTTTTCACCGACAACAAAAGTCTCAAGTACGTCTTTACTCAGCATGACCTGAATCTGAGACAACAGAGGTGGGTTGAATACCTCCAATTCTTCGATTTTGAGCTTTCCTATACACCTGGTAAGGGTAACAAAATTGCTGATGCACTGAGTATAAAGACTCAGACATAGGCAGTGCATGTGGCCAGTAGCGAGTGGCAGGTTATGGATTTTTTCTCTGAGCTGCATTTGGAAGTGATCGGTAGTCAGGGGAAAAACAATTTTTTTTCATAGCTGTGACTTCTACCATTCTACATAGAGTGAGGATTAGACAACTATCAGATTCAAAAGACCTAGTTCTATAGGAGTCAGTGGCATTTGAGGACCCTCATCTTGGTTTGATGATAGGCGATGATGAGATACTGTGTATCCATGGATGAGTGTGGGTTCCATGGGATATACGTGAAGAGGTGATGGGGAAGTTTCATGCTTCATCTTGGGCAGTTCATCCTAGATTCACCAAGGTGTACTGTGACTTGAGACGTCAGTATTGGTGGCCAGGTAAGAAAAGAGAGGTAGCTGTTTTTGTTACGTGATGTTCCACCTGTCAGCAGGTGAATGTGGAGTACCAGAGGCCAGCTAGACTGTTAAAAAAGTTACCCATTCCGGAATTGAAATGGGATGATGCCGCGATGGACATCGTGACAGGGTTGCCGAGGTCACCTCAATGCAGTGATACCATGTGGGTTGTTGTGGATAGACTTATGAAGGTATCTCACTTATTGCTGACCAAGGAGACCTCTATTGTTTTATAGATCGGGAAGTTGTATATCCGTGAGGTTTTACGTCTTGATGGGGTCCCTTGTTCTATCATTTAAGATAGGGACACCCACTTTATGTCTCGTTTCTGGAAGAGTTTTCAAAGGGAACTGGGTACACAGGTGCTTCTGAGCACAGCCTACCACCCTCAGACCGATGGCCAGTCAGAGAGTATGATATAGGTGCTTGAGGGAATGTTGTGTGCATGCGTCCTAGACTTTGGGGTCTCTTGGGAGAATCATATACCCCTGGTTGAGTTTGCATATAGTAATAGTTTTCAGGAAACTATTTAGATGACACCTTACGAGGCTTTATATGGTAGACTGTTCTGATCACCCTTGTGTTTGATGGAGGCAGGTGAGGCAACTTTACTGGGACCACGTCTGATCCAGTAGACTTCAGAGCATGTCCTATTGATTCAGAAGCGGATGGCTACTGTGCAGTCTCATCAGAAATCTTATGCTAATCGCCGCATTCGACCCTTAGAGTTTGTGGTCGGGGATCATTATTTCTTTTGTGTTTTGCCGAGGTTGGGAAACTGATGGATATGGAGACAGGTTAAACATTCAACGAGGTATGTGGGGCCATTTGATATTCTAGAGAGAGTCGGTTTGGTTTCCTATCAGTTGTAGTTACCACAGAGGTAATGGGCTATGCATGACATCTTCCATGTATCTCAGCTGTGCCGTTATCACTCAGACCCATCTCACGTCTGTCATCCTGAGGATGTTGAGCTTCAGGTTGATGTATCCTTTGAGGAGCATCTAATTCGTATTGTTGATAGGAACACGAAGGTTCTTCGAGGTTAGTCAGTTCCTATCGTATGGGTGCTATGGCACCATGGATGCATGCATGTCAAAACCTGGAAGTAGGAGACTGACGTATGTGCTCATTGGCTTGAGTTGTTCACAACTATATCTTCACCACCCTTGGAAGATCAATTTGGGGATGAATTTTTGTAAGGGGAAAAGTTTGTATGAACCCGGTTTTTTAGGTATAGGTTTCTTATTTTCCATTTTCATTAAGTGTGTTTGAGAAAATAATGGATATGTCGAAAAATCAAAAATTCTAGGGTTACACACCATGTACGTTTCCACACGCCATGTACTTTGGCCATGTGGGATGAGTACACAGGGAGTGTAGGCCTGTTGGTGATGAAGGGTGTAAAAACAAACTATACGTCGTGTACTTAGTATTTACACACCGTGTAATCAGTCGGTAGGTGAACAGGATGGCGGTGGAGGTAGCCGCCATCGTTGCAATCATACACGCCGTGAAATTAGATATAAATTCCATGTACTCATTTTGACGGATGAATAATGACACGGTGGAAAGGAGCTGCAAGGGGAACAATTTAAAAAATGGAAAATGGAATGTACACATTGTGTACCTGAGATTACACGCCGTGTAGTTTGTTTTTTTTTCATAAAAGGGCCAGTAGCATCCTCTTTGAAAAGAGGAAGGTTATAATGCCAGAGGAGCTCAGGAGAGGAGGCTAGATCTTGGGAGAGCCTCCGACCACACACCAAGAATTGGATTCTTCCACCGTCGATCTTGATGGAACCGCGTGGGTAAGAGTTTCCTTCTCCATGAGTAGTTCTTCACAATTCTTTACCGAGGGAAATTTATTTAGGTTTGAACGTGTTGTTGCTTTTCCCAAATCTATGTTGTTCTTGGGCATTTCTGGAATCATCGTTCACGTATATCGATCAGGGGTGATCGAGGTAGGTGGTTTGATGTTTATTTTCAGCACTGGTGTTGAAATTATGACCTTTGTGCTACGAACACATGTTTGGGGTGTCGTGTGGCTGATGAATTGGTTGTTTTAAATACATAGATCTGTATAGGTAATTGAATGTAATTGTAAACTACTGTTTGGGATCACTGCTTGGATCTAGGACCACCCTGGGGGTGTGTTCCTCTATTTAGCCGTTTTTCCAGGATACCTGAGGGTTTGACATGATTGTATTGAGCACTGCTTTTTATTTAGAGAAAGATAATATAAATGAATTTTCATGCTTTGAGATCAGCATGGTTACTTGCACTCTAGGGCAGTGTTTTACTTTAGCCTGAGGGCCTAGTTATATTAGCCTGAGGTAATGGTGATATTTAGCCTGAGGGAATGGTGATATTTATCCTGTGGGAATGACTATATTAGCCTGAGGGCATGGTTACATTTATCTTGAGGAAATGATTATGATTAGCCTGAGGGCATGGTTCTGTTTATCTCAAAACTAAATTATGTTTTATTTTTAAAATAATATCAAAATGGCAATGAAACTGGTAGTGATAGTTACTTTTTAGTACATACTAGTTTACTACATTTATTTTTTCACACTGCTATTGCATATTTTCACTAACAGTTGGGAACGAGCCTTTGGTGGGTTCCTACTAGGATTTATTTGTCACTCCATGTTTGGGTTATGTTTTCATCCCAAACAGACTATATTGATGTAGGTGTCGATAGGGGGAAGGGTCCCTATCCAGGTACACAATAGAGGCAGATGAGTAAGAGAGCATGGGACTGAGCATTGGCTTGCGATGATGCAGTGTTTTGTTTACTCTACTTTGTTTTGTTTGGTTGTACCTTGTATTTTGAGTTGTATTCAATTTAATTGTAGTGTATCCTGTTCTAGCTGCTTTCACAGAATTAGTGACATGCTGCTTCTATATATATTTATGACTTCTGGTTCTCTTTTACTTCAGTTTTCAATATCAATTATATATTGTCAACTACATCTGTTGTTGTATGTTATCTATCTTTTCCGCCATGCTACACTTTCAAAAATGATGAAATAGTTTCCCAACAATCAATCCTGGGCCCTATATGCTAGTCGGCAGCCTCTGGAATTTGTGGAAATGCCCTTGAGGTCATGGGACCAACCATGTTCGTGGCACCCATTGAGTGGCACCCAGATCCGGGACGTTACAACACCAACACTCCGAAAAAATCTAACAGAGGAGGTAATGTTGCCTTTAAGATTTATATTAGGAAAGCACTTATTACCATTGACTGAATCTTTATCTTCCAGGTTTTTCATTCCTTTGGTTTCGATGATATTTTCATCAGTAGGATTAATTCCCTGTTCGATTCAACCTCAATTTTTATTATTGTTAATGGATCTCCTAAGGTATATTTTAAATTCACCATGGGTGTATGAAAATGTTATCCTTTATCTTCAATACTATTTTCCATAGAATATGATTACCTTAGTAGGATACTCACATCCCTAGTTCCTCAAAACAAACATAAACCCATTCAGGCAGCTAGAAACATAAGTGTTCCTACAAAACTATTTAATGCCGATAACATCATCATTTTCATACAAGTCAATAAACGAAATATTCAAAATCCTAAAAATGCCTAGGCTCATAAGGAGGATCTCTATGGTTAATCTATAAGGTGGATTAAATCTTGTGTTTGCTTGGGAATTTTTTTTTCTATTAACATAAAAAATGACATTATCCACATTCTTGATATCAATGAAGGATAATTCCCCTTCAACAACCAAGGGGTCCAATTTTAAAGGGAAGGCAGAAATTAATATTCTTTTCCACCCTTGTTGACCGAGTTGTCAAACAGGTGCCCGCATGGAAGGGATAATTACACTCCATGTTGGGAAGGATTTGTTTTGTGAAATATACTATTGTGTCTAAATTGGTCTACTCGTTGATGACACATAAATGGCCTATTGGTCTTCTTAAAAAAGATAATGTTTACATCAATAATTTTTTTGGACTACAACATTCTTGAACGAAATAATGTGACCATTCACTGGGATTCTTGTTGAAAACCGTTAGAAAAAGATGGTATTGGTATAAACAATCATCTACTCTTTAATGATGCTCTTCAAGATAGACATTCATAGAGATTTATAAATAACAACATGGATTCCATTTAATTTCTTTGAGAAGGATTCTTTGAAAAACTTATGAAAGGAAATTTGAACAATATCCAATCTTCCATCTGGTCCTCCATTAGAGAATCATTTTCAAACATTATGGTTAACTCTATATGGATGGTTAGTACTGATTGATGCATCAAATTTTGTTTGGATAATTGGACTAGTGTCCCTCTAATTTCTATGTTACCTCCCAACTCCTCACCGATTAATACAAACTGGACTATAATTTTTATCATGCATTTTGGTAACTTTAACATGCCTGAAAACATCATACATATTATTGACAACTAATCCTATTCTAATGATTGGGATTTTCTTATATAGGATCCTGCTCACAATGGGGTTATTGACTTAATTTTTTTTACTATCAAAGTATTGAAATTAAAAATCTATTCTTTGTTTGGATAATTTTTTTTAATTAGACCTGGATTAAGCCATCGAGACTAAATCTTATTAGGCGTATTTCCCACTACCGTGTTCCCACTGAGGTTTGTATTCAATCATCTAGAATCCAAAATTGTTATAAGTTCCCCTTTTTCCACCATTATAGAGAATATGATTACCATATATTTTTGTCTTTTGCTATTGTTTCAACACTTTTGAATTATATTACTCAATTTTTTAGATGCATATTGTTACACACTAACTCAATTAGTGCTAAATTATAATGTAGTGTGGAGCTTGAATCTTCACAGCAAATCAAGATCATCTTCTTAGCAGAGGATGCAGAGCTCCTCTATGTGATCTGTTATGATATATATGACATTATCCACAACAATTACCCATTCAGTCTTAATGCATGTTGGATGAAAATTATAATTTACATTATAGATGCCGCTTCGATTCAGAAAGATTATTGTGAAAAATCCATTGGTGATTTCGAGATCCTACATCATTTTAGAGTTGATGGTATCTACAAGAAACCGAGGTGCACCATTAAAGTGTTCTAGAAATATCTGCTTCTAGGATGGATTAATTTGAATAATGATGGAGGCTCCAAAGGAAATCTAGGACCTACTGGTTGTGGTTCTTTCTTCTGATATTTTATTGTGCGGTGTCATTGATGATTCTTTGGAAGCTGTGGTATGACCTCGGCCTTACGGGATGAAATTATAGGTGTGATTCAGGATGTGGACTTCATCATGCAAAAGGTAAAGAACAACATCTGGATTGAGAGTGACTCATCCACCATTGTCTAGGAGATTTGGAACAGAGTTTTCCATCTTGCTTGGCCTCTCACTACCCTCTGTATGAGATGCCTGGATTTTCATCTAGAGATCAACTATATTTTCATGCATACCTTTTGTGAAGTGAACTGGGTTGCGGATGGTCTTTCCAACATGGGTATCAGCCACGAAATTACTTGGAAGGATGATCTCCCTATTGAGCTTATACCTTATTATGAAAGGGATTTTAATAAGATTCCATATTTCGGACTCATGTAATTCCTTCTTTTTTCAATAAATTGTATCTTGTCCTTTGATTGAGACAACACCTTCAAAAAAATAATTTTGTTCCTTATAAGTAATTTCACATTTAAATTGAACATAAAACATGTCAATTTTATAATTATTTTTATTTTTTTAAAACCCACTTTTTGGTTTTTACAATAGGAATTAATTTTAAACTAATTAATGATACTTCTATGTTTTTAATTTTGAAAAATAAAATTCATTTTTGATTTTGGAATATCAAAATTAGCTTAGATTAATTTTTTTTTATTTTCTGAAAACTTTCAATTTTTGATGACTAGTGAAAACACTCTCTTATAGTTTAAAACCACCTTTTTTATTTTAATAATTAGTTATATTAGTTCAATTTGTTTTAATTCAAAATTTATACGTAATATCTTTATATGTCCTATGAAATTCATTGGTGTCATTTTATAATAATATTGGATATATAAAATTTTATTGAACTATTTACCGTCTTTTACCCACCTTCTAGGAACATTTTAAAATTTGTGTAAAAGGTAATTTTACCACTTCTATGAATTGAATTTCAAATATCTATGAGACACAGTTGATTTTATAATGTAAATGGTGGCTCAATAGGATGAAAATAATTTTTGGTGAATAGTAACTTTGGAATTTTATTTACCATGGTTAAAAGTAAATAGGGTAATTAAAGGTCAAAATGACATTATGATTAACCTAAAAATGGTCATAATACTATTGAATATGTTTATTTTGATCAAAAACTACCATTGGAATAATATATGATCCTTTTTATCCACTTGGATTAGATTAGGGCATTTATAAATTATTTTATTTAAAGAAGAGTAAAAAGTTAAAAATTCAAAGAATAATAACTTAACCATTATTAATATGGGGTTATACATAAGATAAATTAGACCATAAATAATCATTAGAAATATAAAAATATTTCCTACATAATGATATTTTATTTTTAATTTTTAAAAATTAAATAATTAAATTAATTTATGACACAATGATGATGTAGAATTTTCCTTATTAATAAAAGAATCCAATAAATGATATTATAACATTTAAAATAAACATAATTTGATAGTTTTGATTAATTACTCTAATTTAATTTGTTAATATGACTTTTTATGGTTAAATAAATAAATTCTATTCCTACTGAAAGTGTTTTTATGAATTTAAAAATTCATTTTTTTAAATAGTGTCCAAATTGACAATAATGAGTTTTTACAACAAATACTATATTATTAAAATATATTATAGTCCTAAAAACATAATGATATGCCAAATGACTTATATAATAATAGTTATATCATTAATGAACCACTTTTGGTTTCATTTTCATTTTATATTAATTTTATTACCCATATAATATAACAATACAAGGAGATATGGTAAATGTTAAGCTATTTGACTAAGAGTTAATTCTAAAAGACAAGGTTAATATGGTAACCTAAACATCTCTAAAAACTATTGGATGAGATAATTTCAACATATAACCACCTAAGGCTCTAAATATATTCATTCTTATCCACTAAATACAAAATATGATTGTATAATAAAATAATATTTCAATCTTTTCTTAAGGTTCCCTCACCCCTATTATTAAAGGGAAATTCCCCTTCTCCAAAATTCACACCTCAAATTCCATTTGTATCAGTCATACACTTCCCAAATATCCTTCTAACTAACCTGACTTCATCATATAGGCCTTCCCTTGATCTGAAATCCAACCTAAGGACCCATTTTGTTCAAATCTCAATGAAGCACCCAAAAAAGAGGTAATAATTTCACCACCTCTTTCAAAGTTTTCTTCTTCTTCCATATTTTCATTATTTGTTATTTCCATACCAAAATAATAACTCCAGTACCTTATACATTGTGTGATGTAATTTTAACTATGGTACAAACATATTTATTATTCTATCCATCCGATGAATGACAATGTCACCATGCAGGCGTGCGTATGACTTACCGTCTCCACGATAGAGTGTAATTTGTTATTCAACAAAATGGTTTTTGATGGATATAATGATGAGTAATATGTATATAAATAATAAAAATAACCTGATTATGTCTCTATAAAATTAATAAACCATCCAAATCCACACCTTTTAATCATTAAGGAAATGATATCGTCGCTTCTGTGTATGTATGGCTTACCATCTCCACGACGCGATGAGATTCATTTCCACATTCACAATTCAATGATGACTATAAAAATATATATTATTAACAAATATTTAATATATGACATAATAATTATACTAAATATATATATATATATTTATATATTTCCTATTCACTTAGTTCCGTTCAATACGATATGAAAATGGAAACAACGTTTATGTGTACGTATGGCCTACGGTCCCCATAAACAGTGTTTTCAATTTCATATATCTATCTATTATTCAGGTTTATATTATAAATATATATTATATATAAATAATATTTTATCTTATGGATGTTTTTAAATCATTTTCTACGTGATACGATCCAAAATAACAAGTTAAAACACGTACGATAATGAAAGTGATTATTACCCGAAATGTTAATTTAACATGGAAATTATTATCAATTGGGTACTATAGATTCATAAATGAATCATATAAGATATAATAAATATTAATATGGTTATTGTATAATTTAATTACATACTATGTTATTAATACTGGAGGTTAAACGTATCCTCAACTAAAGGAAAGTACAATGTAAGGGTTAATTTCTCAATCTCATTATTATCCGAGATTGTTTATATATATGTAAGTATTTTGACATATTTATCATCCATGTCCAGGTTTCATAATTTTTTTCCATATGTATTCATTTTAGGGGACTTTTTAACTAAAACATCATTTTAAATGTTTTAAATATTTATTATTGTAATCCTTTATCATTAATGTCCTTGTTTTCAATAATTTTTTAATGGATTTACTTATATAGAATTGATTGTTTTAAATTGTAATTTACATTCATGTGTTTCGAAGTATGATGGTACAATGTGATTAAAAAACATCTTTGAAATGACTTCTTTTATAAATGAGTGTCTTTTAAATGATTTCACAAAAAGGTATATTGCTCTCAAATATTTGTACTGATGATTTTCAACTATGTCAACATTCTTTATGTATGTTATTCATGATTATGGTTGACTTAGTATAATGTAATCTTACATATTTTATTGAATGAGTTTTGATATGTTTGACTGTTTATGTTCAATTTTTATACAATTCATGGTTTATGGTTAATGTATTGAAATTTCTTATTCTAGTTTTAATACAAATGTTAACATTATGTTTCAAAATTTTCATATGAAGATTGCAGTGGACTTAATATGTGACAAGTGGATCCCGCTATAGCTCCTCGATGCATCTGTAGGTCTCATGAGACAAATTATTGTCTTGGAACAAAGCCTTGACAAATGTCTTATTTATAGTCTCTGCATGAGCCCATTACTATGTGGTAATGATGTCCAACATTAGGCATTCCATAATTATGAAATTAATTATTACATGTGATTATTCGACAAGTAGAATATCATGTGAATGTTTATATGGTAATGTTTGAATTATTTTCTCTATATTATGTTCATGCTTATGTTTATAAGGATGTTTTTTATTACACATCATTCCATAAATGTTTATAGCTTCCACTAAATTATTTACCCTTATAGAGCATCTAAGATCACCATTTCTTAAGTTTTGTTTTCCCAGGATCCCGATAAGGGTATTATGTATGATATACTGTGTAAAGCTATGGGAGTAATGAAATTTTCAATAGATTATTTATGTTGTGTTTTATGTTTGAATGTGTAATGTCATGTTCATGGTTGTATTCTATTTTCCAAGACTTATAAATTGATCTATCTTTCAGGATGTGATTCTGTGTAATCATGCCAATGTATTAAATTAATTTACCAACATCGGGGTTAAGGGATCGTGTCGTCACACCAGTCAAGATATTATTTATGGATGTATAAGTATCCCAATGATTCACAGGATTCCCTAAGTCCACCATTAGTGAGAGACACTGAACATGCATGGACATCCATGTGATAGTTTCACTTATTATCCATGTTTAAATTATTTCATTCCACATCAACCAGCAACTCGAGGCCAACATAATGGTCCTTGAATTCGTTCATGGACATTTTTACCCAATTCAAGAAACCAATAATGATGTAATATTCTACTGGAATTAGCTGAGAATTCAAAACCGTGGAGATCACTGAATTGGATCCACACTTCTAGAACCCATTATCTATAATAAATGTGGTCATATTTTTTTACGTGTGGAAGAAGCATCCCCAACATCTAGATTCCATCAAGATTCCCTAATTATATAGATATTTATATTTCATGAAAACCTTTTTATAGATCCAACATAAAAGAACGTTAAATTTTCCCAGAATCTCTATGCACTAGATGGAAACCACCATTGTCCTTGTGGCCACTAGAATGACACAATGTATTGAATGATGATTTGGTTGAAAGTAAACTCATTCGGAAACCAGTGATGTCGAAACTATCAAATTTGTAAGATATAATTCTTTGTTTTTAATTTCACACATTATTGAGGGATTAGAATATCCAATATAAAATATTGATATGTGACGGCCTGAGAAAACGAGATAACTAGTTTTGGGAAGGTGGGAAAATCAATAATCTCTCCCTTGCAATTAAAATTCAAGAAGTTGATGTTTCTATGACCCATGATCCACCAGGAGTGTTCCTCAAACATATAAATAAGATGTCATATAATATACAAAAAGTATAACACCCCCATACATTTTATGGTATGTTTCTCTTAAATACATTCTATTCAAATCATATATTTCAAAAAGCACTATGTTTCTTTGAAACAATACATGGTTATTTATGATAGTTTCATAACCTATCCATGAAGCATAAAATTTCCACTTATTTGTTTTCAATGTTAAAAAACAGACATACGTGGTAGCGATCAGGGTTATATTTGGATTTTGATAAAATCATGATAATATTTGGTGAATAAAAACATACCCTTATGAATAGTAACATACCCTTCTGAATACTAACCTACCCTTAAGAATAGTAATATTAAACTTATTATTGGTAACAATACTCAAGAATGTGTAAATAAATTTAGGCACCTTAAAAAATGAATATGTAAATTTTATGTGGTTGTAGTTTTTGAATAAATAATGATGTTAGTTAAAAATAAAAATTATCATATTTAAAAAATGATTTTAAAAAATGGAGCCCATTTTTAGATTATAAACGTCGAAAAATAGATAGGGTGAATTTTTCTGATTTTTTGGAAATACATGAATTTTTGTGAATAGTAAAATACAATAATTTACTGTATAAATACATTATAATTTAAATTAACTATTCCTAGTTTAATTATTGATAAATGCACCCTAATAATGAACTCACTTGAATTTATTACAACTATAGTTCATGGAATCCTCACTATTTTTTATCTTGTGGGGAAATAATAAATAAATGATTATAATATTAAGGAAACCCTCCTCCCCTCCACTATATAAACAACCTCTCACCCCCTCTTCCACCCACACAACTCAAGCTTTAATCCATGCTAAAATTTTCTCAAATATATCCCTAAGTTTCTCCCCCGCGTCCAATGCCTGCAGGGCTTACCAAAAGGACAAAAACAACGGCATTAAATATATTCTCAAGTAGAAGTACTCAAGAGATGAACCTCTCTTACATTTTCTTTAAAATTCATTTACAAGTTCCATTCTTTTTTTGCTATCTCCTCACCTCCCCACATCCAAAATAAATGATGATTCTCATACCACACATTTAATTAAATTTTGTTATTCTAATGGAAAATTTTATCATTATATCTCTTTCCCCCATCTCTTACAATAAAAATGAAATATCTCCCGAGATGTGTTAATTTATCACATTCAAGGACCACACGTTTTCAATTTCACATACCATCTTAAATCCCAGTCATGAATAATTTTAAAGGGTTTAACTAGATTATTATATATGTATTTTAAGTTTTTCAATGTTCTGGAAACCTTACACACACATAATACTAAATAATAATATGAAAAAAGCTCTTTATGCAAAAAACTACCATGTTAAGCAAAGAATTTATCAATTACATTTAACTAATGAGTCACCCTAACGGTTTATAGCACAAAATTACTATAATATCATTTATAATGTTTATTTGGATTGTTTTTTAACATTGTAAATACTGATGAATCTATATAGTCTACCCCATAAGAATATTTTGAAGGAATATTGTACTTGTATTAAATCTATGTACAAATAATTATTTGGACTTTCATTGATGGGAGGGGAATGCTATAGCCCCTAGATTCATCGACAGGTCTCATGAGAGTGATCAGTTGGCGGCAAAGACTTCGAGTTTTATTCCAAACATAAGAAATGTTTCTACCAAGAGAAATATACTGTTTCAATGGTATAGTGGTATCATGTCGCAGATACATGATATTCAAATAATAATATTTCTCTTTATTAATTTTTAGTTATTACTATCCATGAGGATTTCACTATGACAAAATCTATGGATGCAGTTTTATTATCAGTTTACCAATGGCATGTGATTTTCATTTATTCACTATAACATATTGAAAATGCCAATTTTATTGTGATTAAATTATTGTTGATTCATGATTCCACTATTTCTAAACATTTTTTAGCATTTGAGCTAACCCCTTTCATTTTTCTACCTTCAACATGTTATGAAGAGGAGATCCTTTATTAAGTTTCTATGGATTCAGTTTTTTAGTTTTTGTTAAGCATTGTGTTTTGTTACCATTCAAATTATAATATGAGTTTCAAGTACGTATCTAGTATCTTTAAGAATACTAGACTGATGGTTTCTTCTAGATTTCATTTCCCTTAATCAAGAAAATGTAATAAGTAATGCACCGAATCCATTCTAGAGTATTCAGGGTGTTATAATTGGTATCATAGAAAGTTTATTAGTAAACATAGAAACTATATTATAAAATATAGATTAGACAACAAAACCATATGGTAGTATTTGTGGATAAACATAAAAGAACATCCTGGAATTTTGGTAAGGTATAGATTATATGAATATTTCTAGAAAATAAATCTATATTAGGATACAAATAGGCTAATGTGGCTCTGGCACATTTTTACCTTGGTGGAAAACTCAGACTATGATATTCAAGCTTAACCTAGGGAATCCTGGTACCCGAAAATGTCCCTTGCATCACTCTTGACATGACACTCCCTGTTGACATGATTAGGATAATTCTCATTTTCATTAAAATCCATTATGGTGAATTTTAGTGTAAATTATTCCTTTGAGAAACCATGTTTATGAGATTAGTTATTCATATAATTCAATTTATATCAATTAATTTTCTAGTTTAGATTAAAAATTATGATTAATAACCTAATCTAGTGTATTCAATTATTTTGAAATGGTTACTAATAGAAGAAGGGGCATCAATACTCGTGGATGATGTTGGGATTTTCCCACTGAGCAAGTCAACATAGTCAATGTTAGAGAAGATCAGATCATGACCATATTGAGACAACATTCTCAGGTTTTGAAGAATAGCCATGATACATTTATTTTTTATCATTTCATGTAGTAGAAGCCTTTATATTTTATAGGGACTACTAATCTAGTGGTTTCATAGTAGTAGATAATGTCATTGAATAGATATTCAGGGAATTATGATGCAATGAAAAAGAAATGGTAGTGCAGGAAGGGTATTGTATCCAGGGTGAAACTAATCAATGGTGGTCCTTGATATATAATACCAAAGTAGAAGAAGAAATAAAAGATATATAATGGAGAAATTTTAAGTAAATATTCGTCAAAAAATATTTTTCTCATGAGCAATGAACTGAAATGAACACGAAATTCGTTGTCTTAAAGGATTAGGAAAAAGGCAGTGTTGCATAGTATAAGGATAGATTCACAAGACTGGCTAGGTATTCCAGGGATTAGGTACATGACTCATAAAAAAATATTGATCATTTCTTTGAAGGTGTTACACCATGTCTTCAAAGGGCTCTAGATTAGAAAAAAAATTCATTATATGTTGGAAATGTATTACGTGCCATAAGAACAGAGAGGGATTTTGATAAATCAAATTTGTTCAATGGAAACCAAGATAAGAAGTGGTACTCTCATAACCATAGAAAAGGTAATTATCTATAGAAGAACAAGGGAACTATGTATTTCCCATTACGCGAGAACTGTGTAATGAATCATCCTGGGAAATGCATAAAATATTTGGGAGGCTTATATATATGTGGAAAAGGGGTCATTGATCTATTTAGTGTAATGGGAAGAAATAAGATGACGACTTTAAATGATAAAATTTTAGAGAGATGGGACACTATGCAAATGACTGTCTTAAGAACCATGGAAAATTTCATCAGAAAATGAAAAAAGATAAAGGGAAAGATTATGTGATTACAACTATGGAGGTTGAATTGCCGAATGATGTGGTGGCATGTGCCTTAATAATTTCATCAATCTTAGTCAACAAATTATTTTATTCTTGATCATCACATTTATTTATATATTCCCAGTTTTCCCATAAAATTAGACAAATACAATTTAATTTAATAAAGGAGTTATCATTCAAAACTCCTAGGGGATGTGTCATTACAACAATGGCATGTTGGTAAGTCCCCCTCATAATCCATAAAAATGATATCATTTCAAACTGTTTCATCATACTCATGACTGAGTATGATATAATTCATGGAATAAATTGTCTATCAAATTATCATGAAAATATGTATTAAAAGAATATGGAAGTTCCAATATTTTAAAATGGAGTATAATATTATATTTTTAGAGCATAAACATTGTCATATGATTCTTATCTATATCCACCCCCAGTAGCTCTATTGAATAAAAATCGTATAGAGTAAGAGAACACAATATCTATGGGTGAGTAAAGAAATATTCAAATTGAATATTTTCATATAGTGCATGAATACAGTTATATATTTCCAGAGGATATACAAGCACATCCTCCAATGCGTGATGTTGATTTCCCAACTGATTTAATTCCTAGTGTAAGATCTATATCAAAGAGTCCCTATAGAATGACCACTGTTAAATTAGTTGACCTAATGATAAAACAAGAGTAATTGTGTGAAATAGGATTTCTTTGACCTACTGTTTCTCCATGGGGATCTCATGTCCTATTTGTTAATAAAAATTACTGATCCATAATGCTATGCATTGATTACAGGGAAATAAATGCTATTACTATAATGAATAAGTATCCTATATAAAAAATTGACGAATTATTTGATCAACATCATGGAGAATTATTCTTTTTGTTGATTGAACATCAATCTAGATATCATCAGATGTGTGTGAGGAAGGACTATATTCCAAAAACAACATTTCGAACTAGGTATGAGCATTAAGATTTTACAGTGATGATTTTAGGACCGACTAATGCACCATTGATTTTGTTGGATCTAATAAATAGATCCTTGAAGGATAATCATGAAGACTTTATGTTTAATTTGTTACTGATATCCTGGTATTTAATAAAAACTATGATGAAAATGAGAATCACTTGCATATTATTCTGAAAACTCTTAGAATAAATTAATTATAAGGGTTGTTTTGTAGGTGTGAATCATAGTTTTAATCAGTTTCATTTATTGGCCACATTTTCCTTAATGATGAAATCTATGTTAATCTTGTGAAAACAAATGAAATAATAGAATAGCCCATCCCAATGAACTTAACCGAGGTATTCCGTTGTTTTGTATTATCATGTTACTCTCGGTGCATCATTCAATATTTCTCCTGACTAGAACTCATGCTAACCAAGATCACACACCAAGGGGTAAAGTTTTAATGGAAGAATGGATGTACATTATTGTTTGAAGAATTGAAAACAAGATTGTGCAATGCTCCATTTTTACTCTTCCATCTATAAATGATGGATTTTCAAGATATATTGATGCATCAAAGAATGGATAGTGTTGTGTCCTTATGAAAAATGACAATGTAATTGCTTAGGAATCAAGGTTGTTTAAGACTGAAGACAAATATCATCTAACTCATGATATTGAATGATAACATGTAATCTTTTCTATGAAAATAAGGAGACATTATCTATACGGGGAAAGATGTGGGATATACATGGATCACAAGAGTTTATAATACATTTTTACATAGAAATAACTCAACATGAGGAAAAGAAGATCGATCGAGTTACTCAAGTATTATGATTGTTTAATAAACTACCACCTAGGAAAGGAAATTAAAGTTGTAGATGAATTAATCATGAATGATAATGGACTTCTAACCCAAATGAGGTTTGTGAGAGATCCAATATTCATGAATCTAATAATGATGGATATGGGAATTTCTAAGGAAGGGGAAAATCCATCCTTTTTCAAATGATCGCCAAACTATATTTAATAGAGAAGATAATAAGATATAAATTTGATAACGAGAATAAACAATAGAAAATTAATGCTGTTAAGGATGGTAGATTTGATGAATTCGTGTACGATGAAGGAGTTACGAAATTTGGGAAGAGGTTATGTGTTCCATCTGTACATATGATAAAAAGGGAACTATTAGATGATTCTCATTATTCATATTTATATATACATTGTGGTTGCACAATGATGTATAGGGATCTGAAGGATCATTTTGGTGGGATAATATGAAGTGAGAAATTTCTGACTATGTGTTAAGGGGTATAGTTTTTCCACAAGTGAAGAAGGATAGACAACATCTCCAATGGGTGATACAACATTTACCTATTCTTATGTGGAGTTTTTGTAACATTACGATGTATTGTTTCACGGGACAACTGAGGACACCAATAAGGAATAGTATTATATGGTTAATTGTCGATCGTCTCACAAAATCTAGAAATTTTCTTGCTCTTAGAGAGGATTTACCACTACAGTTCTTTGAAAGACTTTATATTAATGAAGTTGTAAGACTTCATGATGTACCTAAATCAATTGATACCAATCGAGATCCCCAATTTACATCAAAATTATCTAACAGTCCCTAGAAGGCTTTGGATAATAATCCTCATATGCGTACTGCTTATCACCTCCAAACTGATAGACAGTCTGAAAAGACTAATCAAACTGTGGAAGATATGTTGAGATCATTCTATCTTGTCTTTCAAGGAATGTGAGATTCATACTTCTATTTAGTGGAATTTTCCTACAATAATAGCTTCTATTATATAATTGAAATGATTTCATATAAAGAATTATATGGTAAGAGGTTTCGAACACCATCTTTTTGGGATGAGGTTAGTGGGAGGAATCTTATTGGCCTAGAACTTATCGAAGAGACAACTGTAAATGAAATTAAAATTTAGGCGCACATTAAAGCATCCCAACGTAGGAAATGGAGTTATGAAAACATCTGGAGAAAGGATTTTGATTTTCATGTAGGATATCATGATTTTATAAAAGCATCTCCATGGAAGGGTGTCTTAATGTTCAGTAATAAAAAGAAAATGAGCCCCAGGTACCTCAGATAGTTTGAAATTATAGAAAGGATCAGAGTTGTTGCTTACCATTTAGCAATGCCCTAAAGTAACCCCAATGTTCATTTTTTGTTCCACCTGTCAATGGTAAATAAATAAATGTCAGACCCAAGGCATGTACTCACCTATGAATGACAAATCTGGAACATGATTTGTCATACTGTGAAGATCCTATCGAGATTCATGACAAAAGGGAGTAGGTATTGAGAAAACGAAAAACTCATCTAGTCATGGTTCTTTGGAGAAACCATAACATGGAGGAAGAATTGTGGGAACCTATGGATTTTATGAAGATGAACAACCCACATATTATTAGAGGGGTTTGTAAATGAAAAATTTCGATGATGAAATTTTTGAAGTTGAGAATAATATAACAACCCAAATATTTTACGGTATGTTTCTCTTAAATACATTCTATTCACAGTGAAAATTTTAGAAAGCACTTAGTTTCATTGAAATAACACTTGTTTATTTAGGATATAGTCATAACCTAGCCATTAAACATAATTTTTCTACTTTTGTTTTTTGAATTTTGAAAAACGGACATACATAGATGTGATAAGGGTTGTATTTGTAGTTTAATAGAATCCAGTTATTTTTGGTGAATAGTGACTTGCCCTTATAAATAGTAACATACCATTATGCGTAATATCATTCCCTTACTAATAATAATAATACCCATATGAAATGGGACCATACTCATGAATGTATATCAAAATTTAGGCACCTTAAAATATAAAGATGAATATTTTACGTGTTGGTATTTTTCGATTAAATAATGATTTTAAATAGAAATAAAATTTCTCATATTTAGAATATTATTTTTTAAAAATTAGTTCATTTATTTATTTTACAAATCAAATAATTGTTAAGGTGAATTTTTGGAATTTTTTATAAAAACTTGAATTTTTAGTGAATAGTAAATTAATTTAATTAACATTATAAATAAATTATAATGTAAATTAACTATTCCTAGCATCATGAGTGAAGTAAACATCCAAATCTAGAACTCTTTTGAAATTATGACTATTCTAGGTCATTGAATCCCAAATATTTATTTTCTTTAGGAGAAATAATAAATTAATGATTATAATATTATAGAAACCCTCCTCCCCTCCACTATATAAACTACCCCTCACCCATATTCTTCCCACACCACTAAAGCTAAAAAACCTACCTATATTCTACTCAAATTTCTCCCTAAGATCCTCCCCCATGTCTAAAGCATTCTGGTATCATGAAAAGGCCAAAAACAATGTCCTTATAGAGATTCTCAAAGAGGAGTACTCAAATGGTGAACCCCTCTTCACATTCCTTTCAAATTATTTAACAAATTCCATTCTTTAGTTCCCATATCCTCACCTCCCCACATACAAATTATATGATGATTATATTACCTTATAAGTTCTAGTATTTTATTATTCTAATGAATAATTTCATCATTATATCACT
This sequence comes from Viscum album, assembly GCA_963277665.1. NCBI lineage: Eukaryota > Viridiplantae > Streptophyta > Magnoliopsida > Santalales > Viscaceae > Viscum > Viscum album. Next base: position 1,936,545,836 of record OY728152.1, read on the forward strand.
TTTCCCCCACCTCTTACACTAACAATAAATTACCTTCTGAGATGTGTCAATTTATCACGTTCAATGACAAGAAGTTTTCAACTTCTATTACTATATTCAAGACTATCCATGAAGCCTTTTAATTTGATGAACCAGATCATTATATATGTATTTTAACTTCTGAAATTTTCTAGAATCATTACACTCTCATTATACTAAATAATAACCCAAAACAAGTTCTTTATGCACAAAACCGCCATGTTAAACCAACGTTTATCAATAAATATTAAATAAGGATTAATCCTCATGGTGTATAACCAAAAATCATTATAAGATCATTTATAATGTAACTAATAATATATATTTCCAATTATGGATGTTTAACCACATTTCAAATGATCTTCCATTAATGAATACAAGTAAATTGGTCATGAAAAGCAATGCACAATATGCTTCCAAAACAATAAAATATAATCTATTTTACCCATAAAAAGGTATTTAATTAACCAAATATGGTTATGATATATCAATTACATGTTGATGAAGTTATTTAATTATTAAATAATGAAGAAAATTTTAATTATTCAGGTCATTAAGATCAATGAAGAACACCTTCAGGCATATGGTAAGGGATCATCTCTCTCACTTTTATTCAAGAATCCCTATAAGTTGTGTCCTTTAATTTTGAATTAATAATGATGGGGTATGTTTTTTCACCTCCCCCGTATTTCCTTTATGATATATATATATATAATGGGATACCCCTTTACCACTCCTTAATCCCTCACTAAAACCCTTGTTACCGTACCAAAATGTTTGCAAGGGGTTCCTTATCTCATTTTTAAATCCTTGAGAATTCCATTGTTCACCACATTTCATGTGGTGTATTGTGTACTTAAATTTCATATATATTATCAATTTTCCCTTTATATTCACGGTATTATATGACTCATTTTATGTATATTAATTTTTGTTCATACGACTCAATTGATTACCACATGGATGATGACTTTTTCTTAATTTCCATTTCATTGAGTCTTACTTGGTATTGTTCACCTGACCCTTATAATGAGGTTTATCCAATATACATTTGAGATAATTATCCATTTGGAAATGTAAATATATTTTATATCTATATTCTGTTTTTTTGGATGAGATTATTTCCTTAAGCCATAAACCCTTTCACATACAATATTTATTTGGAATGTTATTTTAACTATGGAAATATTGATGAATCTATACCTTCTACTCAATACGGATACTGAGATGGAATATTGTACTTATATTAAATTTATTTATAAAGAATTATTTCAACCTAAAGTGACGTTTAGGGTCTTCTATAACCCCATTATGCATCGACATGTCTCGTGAGAAAAATTATTGGCGACAAACCCTTCAAGTTTGTTTCCAAAAATTAGATGGGTTTCTACCCAGATCTTTAATCCGATTCGATGATATAGTGGTATCAGGTTCCAAATACATGAATTCCAATTAATAACCATTATATTTAATCATTTTTTGTTATTACTATCCATGAGGATTCCACTATGACAAAATTTATAGATGTATTAATGTTATCAGTTCACTAATGGCATGTGTTTTTCATTAATTAACCATGCCATATTAACTATACCAATTATATTGTTATTAAATTATTTTTGATTCATGCTTCTACTATTTTTTACCCTTACTGTGAATTTGAGCTCACCCCATTCATTTTTTTACCATCATCATGTTATAAAGAGGAGATCAATTACTGAGTTTCTATAGATGTAGTTTTTTCGCTTTGGTTATGTATTGTATTTTGATACCTTTCTCATTGTAATATGAGTTTCAAGTATGTATCTAGTCTATTCAAGAATACAAAAATAATATTTACATTGTTATTTCAATTCTATTAGTCCTAAAAATTTAATAAGTAATGCACCCACTCCATCTTATAGGTGTTGGGGTGTTACATGTGGTATCAAAGGATTGTAGAAAGAAAACTAAAAAACTAGATAAGATAATATAGATTAGGGAACAAATCCCTAAGGTTGTACATGAGTATGAAAATAAAATAACGTACTGGAATTTTGGTAAGGAATAAATTTTGTGGATATTTATAGAAAATAAATCCCTATCAGGATACAAACAGGTAGAGGTGGCTCTGGCACAAATGTACCTAGGAGTGAAAACATTAACTAGGTGTTTCCTGTCGGTCTCGTGGTATCTTGTTACACGACATGTGGCCTAGCTGTAGTCTTCGACTGTAACTCCCATGGGATTTTCTTAGAATAATTCACATTTTCTATACATCCCATTATGAAGGACTGTTATGTATGGTTTTCCTCAGAGAAACAATATTTACAAGATTAGCTATGCATATTATTTCGATTTATGTTAAGTAGTTTTCTAATTGAGGTTATAAATTATGATTCAAACCCTAATATAGTATATTCTATAATTTAGTAATGGGACCTAATGGATTAAGGGGAACCAATACTCATGGACAATGTAGGGATTCCCCCATTGAGAAATTAAACATTGTCATTGCTGGAGCAGATTCGATCCTGACCATATTGGGACAACATTCATAGGCTATGACGAATAACCATGCTACACCTAAGATGGATAGTTTCATGTAGTAGAATCCCCCATATTATCGTGGGACTACTGATCCAGTGGTAGTTGTGTAGTGGATCAAATTCGTTGAAAAGATATTCAGATAATTAAGATGCAATGAAAATGAAAAGGTAGTGCTGGCAGTGTATTGTGTCAAGGGTGACGTGGATCAATGGTGGTCCTTCATAAAGAATACCAAAGAGGATGAAGAAATATGATATATGGAATGGAGGACTTTTATGGAAATATTTTTCTACAAATACTTCACTCGAGAGAAATGAATTGAAATGAAGAGGATATTCATTGGCTTAAATCATAGGGAAGTAGACAGTGTTGCAGAGTCCTATGATACCTTCACAAGACCTGCTCGGTATGCCATAGATTTTTTACATGACTCTGAATAAAAGATTGATCATTTATTTGATGTTCGTAAGCCATGTCTTCAAAGGGATTTGGATTTACAAACATTTTCATCATATGATTGAATTGTTTTACGTTCCATCAAAATAAAAAAAGTGTTTCTAGATAAATTTTGTTCAATGGAATAAATGTTATGAATCGGTGCTCTGATGACAATGGAAAATGTAAATTTCCAATGAAGAACAAGGAAATGATGAAATTCCCATTACGCGAGAACTGTGGAAAGAATCATTCTGGGAAATTCTTGAAAGGAATGGGATTCTTCTATACAAGTGGAGAAATGGTTCATCAATCTAATGAATGAAATGGAAAAAATATGACCATGATGTTAAATGATACAATTATAGATATATGGGACACTATTCAAATGTGTGTCATAAACACAAAAGAAATGTTCCATAGAAAAGGACACAAGAGAAAGGGGAAGCTTATGCGATTATAAATGTAGAGGTTGATGTTCCTAATGATGTGCGGGTAGGTTCCTTAATTGATTACTCAAAGTTAGTCAATTATATATTTTATTCTAGATCATCACATTTATTTATATCTTCCTAGTTTTCCATGAAAATTAGATTTGTCAATTTTTATTTAACAAATGGGTTGTAAGTATAAAATCTATGGGGATGTATCATTGTAACAAAGGCATATAAGTCAGTCCCCCTCTTTATACATAATAATGCTTTAGTTTCTAAACATATACACATACAAATGACTGAGTTTGATAAAATCCATAGTATGAATTAGCTGTAAAATTATTATGAAATGATTTATAAAAAGAAGAAAGAAATTACAAAATTTGAAAATGGAGTATATTCCCTTATTATTAGTGCAGAAACCACATCATTTGATTCTTATATAAATCCACCCCTAGTATCACTAATTAATGAAATTCCATGAGAGTAATAGGACCCAACAAATATGGATGAGGGAAGAAATATTCTAATTGAATATGTGCATATATTGAATGAATACATTGATATATTTCCAGAGTATTTACCTGGGCATCCTCCAGAGTGGGATGTTGAGGTTTCTATTGACATAATTCTCGGTGAAAGAACTATATCGAAGACCTCTTATAGAATGTCTAGTGTGGAATTAGTGGAGCTATGTAATCAACTAGTGGAATTGAGTGAAGAGCGACTTATTTAACCAATTGTTTATCCATTGAGAGCCCTTGTCCTCTTTGTCAAGAAGAAAGATGAATCCATAAGTCTATGCATTGATTTAAGGGAAATACATGCTATTATTATAAACAATAAGTATCCTCTACCCTGTATTGAGGATTTATTTGATAAAAATAATCAGTAAAAATACTTTTCAATGATTCAACTTCTATCTGGATATCATCAGCATCGTTTAATGAAGAATTATATTTGAAACACAGCATTTTGAACTTGGTATTGCATTACAAGGTTACAGTGATTCCTTTTAGACTGACTAATGCACCCTCAGTTATCATGGATCTAATGAATAGTGTTTTCAAGGAATATCATGACGAATTTGTTGTGGTATTTAATAATGATATATTGGTATACTCAAAATGTAACAAAGACCAAGAGAATCACTTGGGCATTATTCTAAAAACTCCTAGAAGAAATGAATTATATGGGATATTTAGCAAGATTGAATTCTGGCTTAAAAAAGGTTCTTTTCATATACATATTGCCTATAAGGATGGAATCATAGTTGATCATGCAAAGGTAAAGGAAATCCCGTAATCTCCCACACCAATGAACATATCTAAGGTACACAGGTTTTTGGCCTAGTAAGTTCCAGTGGACACTTCGTTCAGAATTTATCATCACTGGATAACCTTCTAACCAAGCTCACAGATAATGTGGTTATGTTTTCATGGATTAAAGAACGAACATAATTTCTTTATGAATTGAAAACAAGATTGATCAATGATCCAAATTTGAATCTTCCAATGTGAAATGATGGATTTGTGATATAGAATGATCCATCAAAGAATGGATTGGTTTGCGACCCTAGGAAAAATTAAAGGGTAATGCTTATGAATCTAGGAAGTTCAAGGCTATTGAGAAAAATTATATTCTCATTATTTTTAGTTATGATCCATAATCATTACTCTATAAATATTCAGATATTATCTCTATGGGGAAAGATGTGATATATACACAGATCACAAGAATTTGAAATAAATTTTTACATAGAAAAAACTCGACATGAGGCAAAGGAGATGGATTGAGTTACTCAATGATTATGATTTTACGATATACTACCACCCAAGGAAAAAAATAAAGTGGAAGATATGACGACCCTTAATTTACATACATGGTTATTATATCAGAATTGAAGCATACTTATTACGACCCATAACAAAATGATAATAGAAATGCTTAGGTATAGTGTCTTTAGAAACTGGGAAACATAAACAACTGGTTCATAAATCATCTACATTGTCTCCCATTTATCTCATCATATTTAGAGTCCCTTTTGGCATGTCCTACTTAATACCCTTCTTCCAGACCTGGGAAAATGATAATATACAAAAAGGTGAGCTAAAATTCTCAGTAAGGGTAAACAAAGGAAATATCAATCATATCATATTCATAATAACATAACATTTTGAAAATCTTATCCTACATAAGATATCATAATATCATGACATGGGATAAATCATAGTAGTAAAATGTAATCTCAATAATCATAACATAAAACAAGAAACTTTTTGTAATTCACATATAATCATACAAAATCATTTCATATTAGTCAAGGATATTTCCATGACCATTATAGCAGTCAATGTCCATTACTGGACCGAGTTCACTCCTCAATCCAGTCATGTATCACTGAAACAGATTAACTAAATGTTCCTTCCATGTGTATCTCATGAGATATAAATATTTACTCAATGAATTGTACGGAGATATAGTTCCCACCTATCTCATAATGAAACCACTCTTATGTGTGCCACAAAATCATAAATCATACTTCATAGCATAGCCCATGTAATAAGAATGGGATTCATAAACATCATGCCTTCATGGCATAATCCACAAAAGGAATTCATAAAGATTATTCCATCATAACATAATCAAATCAATATAATAATATGTACAGAAACTGATCCCTATATTATCTTATATGGAAATTAATTTTGATTAAACTCTTGAACTCCATTATTGAGGAGAATATCATTTCTACTTCAAAAACAATTTTACTTTCTTAGCATGTCATAAAATTTTAATATAAAAGAAGTTAATTAAAAATAAACTTGAAAACATGTAAATTAAGATACATGGAAATAATTTTCTATGAAATCACAAAAATCCATCTATTCTGTATAAGTTAAAAAAAACATTCTTCTCGTACGTTGGCTGGAAAAGTAAAAAAATATCTCGAACTAAAAATGACAAATGATTCCTTTAAAATATTTTACTAAAAATTCACCAATAGTTAAAATTGTATTTAAACAACTGTAGGATGATATAAATAATATTACATATTGTGAAAACATGGATGTGGATGATAAATATGCCCCCGTAAATATCGAAGTATAAACAATCTCGGATAAAAATTGAGATTTGCATGATTTTACCTTACCATAGGTCTGATATGATTTGTACATATCTGAACCTCTTGTATAATGATTTAAACAATTTCATTGACTTATACCATAATTATATTCATTGTTAAGATATCATATATGGTCATATTCATATCTTCTTTTTAGTAATATTTCAATGCTACTTGTAATTTAGGTGTTTATTGCTTTATTTTCGTATGCGTGTTTTGTCAAATAAATTCTTATTCCCATTTTTAGGTTATAGATTTTTCATTTAAATAATGATATTAGTATAATATATATCAGATTTATTCATTCAATTCGTTTATATAATCATGGTTTAATTGAGATCATGTAGAACAAATCACATCGCACCATGGAGACGGTAAGCCATACATACGCATGAGCGACGATATCATTACCATAATTATTGATGGTATTTTAGTGGTTGATAGAATATATTATAATTAGTATCATGTTATAATAAGAATTTAGATATTTTTTATTTATACCATTATACCCATCCATGTATGGTGGTGGAGGAAAACATATTACGCCACGACGTGGAGTCGGTATTCCGTACGTACGCACGCGTGGTAATTTAGGTTTCTCTAGGATGGATAGAAGGTAAAATAGGGTTGTTTAATATTTATAATAACATATCAGTATATTAGTGATGCTGATGTTATTACTTTATTATAAAACAACAAAATAAGAGGAAGTAGAAGAAGAAAGAAATTTGAAAGAATCGATAATGGATATTACCTCTTCTTCGAAAGGCCTCTTCGAAACCTCCTCTTAGGGAACTAAAATTGGTCTTTGAAGAAGATAAGTACCTCTGTAATGTTTCTCGGAAATTTTATAAGGTAAATGGTCAGGTTTTGGCCGAGCATGAATCCTCAAAATTTTGTGAAGAGGAGAGGGAGGAGGTTCCCTTTTATAAGGGAGGAGAGGGGCACCTTTGGAAATCAAAAAAATATTAATATATAATAAATTCAAAACCCACATAAAAACATCCAAAATTACTCAAATATGATGATTATATGAGATAGTGTTGTAATATATTCAACCTATAAATTTTTGTCATGTTGGGAATTTATTTTTATCATTATCAACTTGATTTATCCTTATTTAATATATTTAATTTTATTTGTGGTAATAATATTCTAATTTTTAAATCATTATAAATAAATACATATGTGTTGTGAATTGTCCGTAATTGGAAACTTCATGACATATTAGATAATATAAATTTCTATTTATAATTTTTAAATGTTTTTGTTATTTTTAAACAATTTTATAATATGTTATTTTTATAAAATAACAATAGTGTCAATTTTAACACTATTAAATAATTCGAATTTAAATAAAGTATAAAAAGAATACATTTTCGAAATAGAAGATTTAATAGATTCATAACATGTAATATTTATCTATTAAATTCTTGGATAACATTAATTAGTTCGTATAATATTTATTTTAATATTTTTCACACCATTTATTTGATATTTCAATCAATAAAATTATTTCAACATCACTACAGTGTCATAATTAATGATAATTATTTAATCCCTAAAAATTATAAATAAAATTAAATGATGTAGATAATGTTATTAGATTTTTATAGACTACCCACGTTCAAATTGTTATTAATTTTATCACTAAATTAAAATTATTACACTTATAAGATATAAGAGAGTGACATATTGTCATTTTCTTTGGTTTTAATAATAACTATATCCTTTTCATGGTCAATGGTCCATGAAAAAATCTATTCCGATGATTAGGTGATATGGGTCGACTTTTATTCATATAATAGAATTTTGGCAAGTGTTCGGGTAATTTTACAATCTTATTTTTACCCTTCATTACCTGATTAACCTTTAACTATAGTAAAAAAAATTACCGTTGTTACAATTCACAATATCAAAAAAATAAAAGTAGCCTATTAACATAATTTGGACCCACTGAATCCAAATATGAAATCCATTTTTTAAAATTCAACAAAAAGAAGTTGTAGATATTAATTTAAAATTAATCTCGTTGTTAAGAAAACATGTATTAAAAGTTAAAACATTGCCAAAGATTGAAATGTGTTTACCTAGGCATTTAATGTAAAATTAATTCTAATGACAAAAATTATATTAACTGGTAAAAATATATTCTATTTTTAATTTAAAACCAATCAATAATATATTTTAACCATATAAATTACTTTTATGGAAAAATTAGTTTCAATTAAAAATTAACGTATTTTTACTATTCATCAAAAAATGAAAGTTATCAGAAAAGTATCAAAAATTTATCCAATGTAAATTTTTATATCATGATTCAAAATAATAATTTTATTTTGTAAAAATGAACTTATAAACATGTCAAAAATTATATTTAAAATGGGTGCGCCATCAAAAGGCGGAAAACTGCATTTTTGAAAAAAATAATTCTTTTATCCGAAAAATTTATTTTTTCCTCGTATCATATGTAAAATGAATTATAAATTAAAAATATGGTTAAAAATATTTATAACATATATTTTATATAATATTTTAATAAACTATCATTGTTTAGTTATACTCGGTATTGCGTACAACACACGCAATCGATGAAGGTCGTTATTGCGTGTAATGCAAGCAAAGTCAATGTTGTGTGTAGTGAAAGATTACTTTTTTGTTGTGTATAATGTAAGACAAAAAATAATATTTCTCATAAAATATCAGGGTGTTACATTCTACCGCCATTAAAATGAATTTCACCCTCGAAATTCATCACTTTGTAGCAAACAGATGAGGATACCTCTCCCTCATCATATCCTTATGCTCTCATGTAGCTTCTTCTAATTGCTGGTTCCTACATAAAACTTTAACCAAGAGAGTGGTCTTGTTTCATAGAACTTTTTCACTATGATCCAGAATCTCTATCGGCTATTCTTCATAAGAAAGATCTTGCTCCAGCAGTATGACTTCTGAGCTTAGTACAAATGAAGGATCAGGTATGTACTTTCTTAGGAGAGATAAATGGAACACATCATGAACCTGAGAGAGATTCGGTGGAAGCGCCAATCGATATGAAACCTTCCAAAAACGATCTAGTTTTTCAAAAGGACCAATTTACTTAGGTCTCAACATGCCCTTCTTTCCAAATCTCATTACTCTCTTCCAAGGAGATATTCATAAAAACACATTATCACCCACTTCATACACTAGGTCTTTTCTTCAGTTATCGGCATAACTTTTTTGTCAACTCTGAGCAATTTTTATGTGCTGTGGAAAAGATCTGACCTTTTCTGACATCTCATCAACAAGATCCGTCACTTATAGATTTCTTTCCCTAACTTCATTCCAGCAAGTTGGAGTTATGAATTTCATTCCATAGGGAGCTTCATAAGGAGCCATCTGAATACTGGAGTGAAAGAAATTATTATAAGAAAATTCCACCAAAGGTAGGTTTTGATCCCAACCACCTTTGAAATCCATAGAGCAAGCTCTTAACATGTCTTCTAGAGTTTTAATTGTTCTCTCAAACTGACCATCTATCTGAGGATGATTAGTAGTGTTGAAACATAACTCTATATCTAGAGTATGTTCAAGACATCTCTAGAACATCGAGGTAATCCTCTGATCTCTATCAGATATAATGGAAAGTGGTACTCCATGAAATCTTAAAACATTCTTTACATATATACTGGAAAGATGATCAAGAGAGAAATCTTTTCTAATAGCAATGAAGTGTGCCGAATTAATAAGACAATCTACTATGACCCAGATTGCATTATTGCCTTTGGATGTTTTAGGAAGTCCAGTGAAAAAGTCCATAGTGATGTTTTCCCATTTCCATTCTATTATGGGTAATGGGTGTAACATCCCCTTAGACTTCTGTCTCTCAACTTAAACTTGCTAACAAACCAAGCATCGAGAGAAATATTCAGCAACATCTCTTTTCATACCATCCCACCATAAGTACTCTTTCAGGTCCTTATACATTTTCGTGCTTCCGATATGAATAGAGAATGAAGAAATATTAGCCTCATCCAGCAGCTCCTTTAATTATTGTATGGGAGGAACACAGACACGGTTCGTGAACCGTATTATCCCATCACAATCATGGTTGAATTCAGGAATATTTCTCACCTTTTTTGTAACTCTACATCTTCTTTTTCTGCCAATTTAATCTTCACATGTATATATGGTTGAATATTCATTTGAGAAAGATATGTTTTTCCCTTCAATTATAATTCCAAGATCCATACTTTGAAGATCCATAAATATTGGATCTTTTGTGATCCTCATCATGGATAAGCAAGCATGGTCTTGTCGACTTAATGCATCTTCCACCATGTTTGCTCTCCCAGGGTGATAATGAATTGAGCAGTCGTAATCCTTAATCAACTAAAACCATCTTCTTTGGTGCCAATTCAATACCTTTTTTGTGAAAATATACTTTAAAATTTTATGATCAGTATAAATATCACACAATTCACCATAAAGGTAATGCCTCCAAATAATTAATGCAAAGATTACCATAGCTAAATCAAAATCATGTGTTGGGTAATTTTTCTCATGGATTTTCAACGGTTGGGAGGCATAAGCTATCACCATATCATTTTTCTTGATAAATCACCCCAATACCTTCCTGGATGATTCACTCTTGATCATAAACCTTTCTCCACTACAAGGCAGTGCGAGCATAGGTGCACTGGATAACCTTCTTTTTAAGTCCTTGAAATTCTCTTCACACTCCTCTGTCCAAGCTAAATTAACTCCTTTTTGAGTCAACATGGTGAGTGGATTAAATAATCATGAAAAATATTTCACAAAACATCGATAATATCTAGCTAGACCAAGAAAACTTCGGATCTCGATTATTTGTTTTGGTCTCGACCATCTTTCGATAACCTCTATTTTTTCAGGATCCACAGATATCCCCACTTTGGAGATTATGTGACCCAAAAATGAAGCTTCTTCAAGCCAAAATTCACACTTGGTAAATTTGGCATAAAGCTTCTCCTTTCTTAGGGTCCTTAAAAAAATTCTCAAGAGATCTACATGTTCTTCCTTGAACATTGAATACACAAGAATATCGTCTATAAAGACTACCACAAACTGATCAAGATAGTCACTAAAGAGACTATTCATTAGATCCATGATGTTAGCAGGGTCATTAGTAAGACCAAATGGCATCAGTATAAATTCATAGTGTCCATACCTTGTATGGAAATCCATCTTTGTTATATCCTCCATTTGGACCTTTAATTGATGATACCCTGACTGATGATCAATCTTGGAAAATTTTTGAGCTTCGCGTAGGTGGTCGAATAAGTCATCAATGCATTGCAGAGGATATTTTTTCTTGATTGTGATCTTGATAAGTTCATTATAGTAATTGAAAAGTATCATGGATCCATCTTTCTTATTAACAAAGAGAACATGTTCTCCCCAAGGTGACGCACTACAACGTAGGAATCATTTATCAAGATTCTCTTGGAGTTGTTTCTTCAATTCCTGCAACTAAATTGGGGCCATTCTATATGGTTTCTTTGAAATAGGCATATCACCCAGTATGAGTTATATTGGAAACTCAACTTCACGATTTGGAGGAAGATCTGGAAATTCTATCGAAAAGACATCATCAAACTCCAATTCAATGGGCATATTCATAATCGTGAGTTTCTCTCCAACAATGTGAGATAAATAAACATAATTTATTGGAATGATGACCCCTAAGATGAAAGAAATTTCCACTGGATGGTTATATTCATCCTTGAATCAGTAGATCATATTATATTGACCTGGAATTTTAAATGTGACTTCCCTTCCTTGGAAATTGATATGATCTCCGTAATAAGAAAGCCAATCCATGAAAAGAGTCACATCGAATTCCACTATAGTGATGATCACAAGATTTGCAGGAATCTGTTTTCCAAAATCTTAAATCGGAGATGAATTGTAAAATTTTGATGCAACTGTTGTGCCATTAGGGGTTGTCATAGCTAACTCAAATCTATTTTTATGTAATATAGTGATACCCATGGAAAAGTTTTCAGAAATAAAAGTGTGGGTGGATCCAGAATCGAATAAAACATTTTCTACTTTAGAGTGGATAGTAAGTGTACCTTTCACCACACTGTTATCGTACTCCACATCACTAATAGAAATTGTGTGTGACTTTCCTTTTTCTTTTGCCTTAATAGTTTGTTGACATCGATCATCCTCAACAACACTTGGATTAGGGTATTTATTGGCATAATGCCCCATTTCCTTGCACTTGGAACATTGAAGTGTAGGAGGTGCATTATGTGTATCCCTTTCTTTGTTTGCATAATTAGACATCTTCTTCCCATTTTTTCAACATTCAATTGCCCGATGACCTTATTTTCCACACTTAAAACATTTTTGTGTCCCATTAAGACAATTCCCTCAATGTTTCTTTCCACACATTGAGTATAAGGGAAAACTCATCTTCTTTTTAGAGTGGTCTTTAGATTTTCCTTTGAATTCCATTTTCCTCTTGTTATCAAAACCATATGATTTAAGGGTTACTCCAATCTCCATCTCCACCTTTAGAGCACATCAAAAAATTTCCTCATGGCTATTGAAGTCCCTTAGGGCTAATGCCTTTTGAAGATTTGGTTTTTATCCACTAATGAATCGATTGTTCTTATGCTTAGGTTGGATAATAATTCCAGAAGCGTACCTTGCAAGCCATGTAAAAATTTTTTCATAGGTACCAACAGATTCTTCAACCTTTTTCTTCAGTTCAAGAAACTCCTTCTCCATATTTTTTGAAGAATACGAGGGATGTACTTATAGGAAAATATTTTCTTGAACTTGTCCCATTCCATGGACCCAAATTCATCTCTTTGCCTTGTATTCTTGATATGTTTCCACCATTGATCAGCTTCACATTTCAAACGATATACTTCTAAGATAACCTTTTCATGTTCAGAACATTTAAGGATTGAAAGTATCTTTTCAGTGGTACTGATCCATTGTTCAACAACTAATGGATCAGAAGACCCGCTGAATGAAGGTGGACGCTGCCTCTTGATGGATTCAACAGAATGTTTCTCCTTCCTTTGATTTTTTGGAAGTCCTGCATGATTCATAGCTTGAGAAATTTGTGTGGGCATGGCTACAAGAATTTTCATTCCAGCTGCCACAACATTTGGTTGCTCAAGGGGATAATCATTTCATTTCCCGTCGCATTCAGCATTAACACGGTTCCTTCAGGTTCCATCCATTGACTAAAACCAAGAAGCATAGTGTGAGAAACATTAATTAAAACTGGAAAACCATGTAATCAGTAATAAAAATTTACAATTTAGGTCTTATCATAGGTTATTCATGACCATTTATAAAACACTAATATTGTGTTCTATGCTTATACATATCCTTATGGTTCTTAATACGACTTTCACATCCTTGTTTCCAAAGGATGACTATACATTTCCTCTCATACCAACTATGATGACCCATAATTTACATACATGCTTATTACTTCAAAATTGAAGAATACATATTACAACCCATTACAAAACCATAATAGGACCATATAGGTATATTGTCTTTAGAAACTGGGAAACATAAACTACTGGTTCACAAATCATCTACATTGTCTCCCATTTATCACATCATATTTAGAGTCCGTTTTGGCATATCCTAATTAATACCCTACTTCCAGACATGGGGAAAAGAAAACATACAAAAGAGGGAGCTCAAATCCTCAGTAAGTGTAATCAAAGGAAATATCAATCATATCATATTCATAATAACAAAACATTTTGAAAATCTTATCCAGTAAAAGAGATCATAATATCATGACACGGGATAAATCATAGTAGTAAAATGTAATCCCAATAAACATAACATAAAACATGAAACTTTTTGCATACACACATAATCATAGAAAATCATTTCATATTAGTCAAGAAACATTACCAAGACCATCATAGGGGAAAAAGTCCATTACTGAACCGATTTCAGTCCTCGTTACAGTCCTGTATCACTGAACCAGATTAACTTACCATTCCAGCCAGGTCTATCTCATGAGATATAAATATTTACCGAATGCATTGGAGGGAGATATAGGTCCCACCCATCTCATAATGAAACCATTCTTATTTGTGCCACAAAATCATAAATCATACATCATAGCATAGCCTATATAAAAAAATTTGATTCATAAACATCATGCCATCATAACATAATCCATAAAAGGATTTCATAAACATAATTCCATCATAACATAATAAAATCAATTTAATAATAGGGATAGAAACAAAACCCTATATTATATTAGATGGAAAACAATTTGGATAAAACACTTGAATTGCATTCTTGAGGAAAATATCATTTCTACTAAAAAAACATTTATCCTTTCTTAACTGGTCATACAATTATAATCTAAAAGAATTTAATTAAAAATAAACTTGAAAACTAGTAAAGGAAGATTCCTGGAAATAATGTTCTATGAAATACTAAAAATCCATCCATGCCGTATAAGATAAAAAATAATTATTCTCGTACTATGGTCGGAAAAGTAAAAAAGTATCTCTACTGAAAACGACAAAATATTTCTTTAATATCTTTTTCTAAAAATTCATCAATAGTTAAAATTGGATATAAACAATTTTATTTTGATAAAAATAATATTACATATTGAGGAAACATGGATGTGGATGAAAAATATTCCCCAGTAACTATCGAAGTATAAACAATCTCGGATAAAAATTTAGATTTGAGAGATTTTCCCATACATTAGGTCCAATATGCTTTGTACATATCTGAACCTCTAGTGTAATTATTCAAAAAGAATCATTGACTTATTCCAGAATCATATTCATGTTTATGATATCATATATGGTCATATTCTTATCTTCTTGTTAGTAATATATCATTGGAACTCGTTATTTGGGTGTTTATTGCTTTATGTTAGTATGCGTGTTCTGTCAAATAAATTCGTATTCACAATTTTAGGTCATAGATAATTCATTTAAATAATTTTTTTAGTATAATATATATCAGATTTATTCCTTCAATTCGTTTATATATTAATGGTTTAATGGAGATCATGTATAACAAATCACATCGCACCGTGGAGACGGTAAGCTGTACGTACGCACGAGTGATGATATTGTTCCCATAATTATTTAACGGTATTGGAGTGAATGAAAGAATATCTCAGAATTAGTATAATGTTACAATAATAATTTATATAGTTATTAATTATACCAATATTCCCATCAATGTATGGTGGTGGTGGAAAACATATTACACCACGGTGTGGAGACAGTATTATGTACGTACGCACGCGTGGTGATTTCATTTTCCAGAGGATGGATGGAAGGTAAAATAGGGTTGTATCATATTTATAATAACATATCAGAAAATTATTTATAATGATTTTATGATTTTATTATGAAACAAAAAAATAAGAGGAAGTAGAAGAAGAAAGAAATTTGAAAGAATCGGTAACGAATAATACCTCTTCTTCGACAGGCCTCTTCAAAACCTCTTATTAGGGCACTAAAATTGGTCTTTTAAGAAGATCAGGACCTCTAGTAAGTTTATAGGGATGTTTATAAGGGAAATGAGAAGGGGTTGGCCGATCATGAAGGCTCAAAATTTAGTGAAGTGGAGAGGGAGGAGGTTCCCTTTTATAAGGGAGGAGAGGGGCACCTTTGGAAATCTAACAAAATATTAATTTATAATAATTTCAAAACCCACATAAAAACTTCCAAAATAACTCAAATTAGATTATTAGATGAGATAGGGTTGTTATATCATCAACCAATAAAATTTAGACATGTTGGGAATTTATTTTACACATTATGAACTTGATTTATCCTTATTTAATCTATATAATTTTATTTATGGTAATAATATTCTAAATTTTAAATCATTATAAATAATTACATATGTGTTTTGAATTTCCAATACTTGGAAAATTTATGAAATTTTAGATCATATAAATATCATTTTATATTTTTTAAATATTTTTGTGATTTTTAAACAAATTTATAATATGTTATTTTTATGAAATAACAATAGTGTCCATTTTGACACTAATCATTTATTTGAATTTTAATAAAATATATACAGATGACATGTTCTAACTAAAAGATTTAACAGATTCATAACATTTCATATGTATCTAGAAAATTTTGGGTGAACATTAATTAGTTCATATAATATTTATTTTAATATTTTTAAAACCATTTATTTGATATTTCAATAAATAAAATAATTTCAACATCACTATTGTGTCATAATTATGGATTAATCCCTAAAAATTATAAATAAAATTACATGATGTAGATAATTTTATTATATTTATTTATAATATTCATTATATTTTTTTTATAAAGTTTATCACTAAATTAAAATTATAACACTTATAAGATTTTAGAGAGTGACATATTGTCACTTTCATTGGTTTTAATAAAAATTATATCATTATCTTGGTCAAAGGTCTCTGAAATGAATGTATTCCGACCCTTAGGTGATATGGGTCATCTTTTATTCATCCAAACGAATTTTGGAAAGTGTTAGTGTAATTTTACAATTTTATTTTTACCCTTAATTACCCTATTTACCTTTAACCATAGTAAATAAAAATTACCGTAGTTACTATTCATAATATCCAAAAACTAAAATTAAACTATTAAAATAATTTGGACCCACTGAATCCAAATATAGAATCAATTTTTCAAAATTCAAAACTCAGAAGTTTCAGTAATTAATTTAAAATTAATCTCGTTGTTATGCAAACAGGTTTTAAAAGTTAAAACATTACCAATGATTGAAATGTTTTTACCAATGAATTCAATGTAAGATTAATGATATTGACATAAATTATATTAAATGGTAAAAATATATTATATTTATTCTTTAAATCCATTCAATAATATATTTTAACCATATATATTACTTTTATGAAAAAATTTGTTTTCAATTAAAAATTAGGGTATTTTTACTATTCATCAAAATATGAAAGTTATCTGAAAAGTATCAAAAAAATTATCCAATGTAAATTTTTATATCCTGATTCAAAATAAAAAGTTTATTTTGTAAAAATATACTTTTAAACTTATGAAAAATTATATTTGAAATGGGTGTGCCATCAAAAGGCGAAAAACTACCTTTTTGAAAAAAATTATTCTTTTATCTGAAAAATTGATTTTTTCCTCGTATCATATGTAAAATGAATTATATATTCAAAATTTCATTAATAATATTTATAATGTCTAGTTTATATAATATTTTAATAACATATCGTTGTTTTGTGAAACTCGGTATTGCGTAGAACACACGCTATCGAGGAAGGTCTCTATTGCGTGTAATGCAAAGCATGTCAATGTTGTGTGTAGTGAAAGATTCCTTTTGGGTTGCATATGACATAAGACATAAAAAAATAATTCTCATAAATGCTCATGGTGTTAAAGAAGATGCATGAATCAGGAAAGATCAAGGAATTGTCACCCATATGAGGATTGAGAGAGATCCTATATTCAGGGATCTAATAAAGATGGATATGGGAATTGTTAAGGAAGGGGAAATAGATTTCCACTTTTCAAATGATTTATAATCCATATTTACTATAAAATATGAAAATCACTCAATTTGATGATGAAACAATACACAATTAAATTAATTCTATTAGGGATGACAGATTGGAAAACATCGTTTTTGAGGAAGGAGTTCCGAAATTTGGCAAGAGGTTGTGCGTTGCATTAGTACATAAGATAATAAAGGTAACTGTTAGACGATGCTCATAGATAATGTTTCTCAATACACCCTAATATGATAAAAGATGTATATAGATCTGGAGGAACATTTTTGGTTGGATAATATGATGAAAGAAATTGTTGACTACATGTAAAGGTGTCTAGTTTGTCAACAAGTGATGAAAGAGAGAAAACATCCTAGAGGGGTGATGCAACCATTACCTATTCATAAGTGGATGTGGGATGACATTATGATTGATTTTGTGACAAGAATACTGAGGATCTATAGAAGGAATGATTCAATATGGGTAATTGTTGATCATCTCACCAAATCCGCACATTTCCATGATCTAAGAGAAGATTTACGACATGAGCGCCTTGAAAGACTTTATATTAATGATGTTTGAAGACTTCATGGTGAAATTATATCGAATTTTTCTGATCAAGATACATATCCTACATAAAAATTCTGGATAATTCTTCATAAGTCTTTGGATACTGCGTTTCGTATGTTTACTGCTTATCACCCCCAAATTGATGGACAATCTGAAAAGAATATTCACACATTGGAAGATATTTTGAGATCATTCCCTCTTGACTTTCAGTGTATGTGGGATCAATAAAATCCTTTGGTGGAATTTTCCTATAATAATATATTCCATTCTAGAATTCAAATGAATCCATATGATGAATTATATGGTAAGAGGTGTCGATCTCTAGCATGTTGGGATATGGATGGAGAGACGAATCTTATTGGCCTAGAAAATATCCAAGATACAACTACAATGGTAAACAATGTTTTGGCCCATATTTAAGCTGTCTAAAGTAGGAAAAAGTGTTATGCTAACAACCAAAGAAATTATTTTTAATTTCAAGTATGTGATCATGTATTTCCAAAAGTATATACATGGAAGAGTGTGTCAAATTTGGGTAAGAAAGGGACACAAAGCCCAAGGTATATCAGGAAGTTTGAAATTATGGAATGGTCAGAGCTGTAGATTACCATTAAGCACTACCACAAAGTCTCCTCAATGATCATAATGTTTTCCAAATGTCACTATTAATGAAATACATGTTGGACCCCAAGCATGTACTCACTTATTATGATATAGATCTGGAACCTAATTTGTCGTACTACGAAGAGCCAATTGAGATTCATCACACAAGGTAGTAGGTATTGAGAAATCAAACGACTCATCTTGTCAAGGTACTTTGGAGAAACCATAATATAGAGGAAGAGTCATGGGAACCTAAGGATGTTATGATGAAGAACCCCCACAACTTTTTGGTGGGATTTATACATGGAAAATTTCAAGGACGTAATATCCAACGTTTGGAATAATATAACACACCAATCATTTTATGGTATGTTTCCTCTAAATACATTCTATTCACAGACTATATTTCATAATGAACTGAGTCTCATTGAAACAACACTTGGTTATATAGGATATAGTCATAACCAATCCAATACATAGAAATTTTAAACTTATGAGGTTTGAATTTTGAAAAGAAGACATACACAGTTCCAATCAAGGTGATATTTAGGGTCTGATAGAATCAAGTTAATTTTTGATGAATTGTAACACACCAATAATACTCACATGTATTTATTACTATTATAAGTCATCGAATCATCATTATTTATTTTATTGTGGGAAATAATAAATTAATGATTATAATATTAAGGGAACCCTCCTCCCCTCCCTATAAAAACCACCCTCACCGCCTCTTCCTCACACACCCATCAATAACCAATTCTTCAATATATTATGCTAAAATATCCCTCTATGATACTCCCCCTCATCCAAAACCTTCTGGTCTCACCAAAAGACAAAAAACTAAGGCCTTAAGGATATTCTCATGGAGGAGTACTCAAGAGGTGAACCTCTCTTCACATTTCATTCATATTCTTTTACAAATTCCATTATTTTATTCCCCTCTCCTCACCTTCCCACATCCAAATTAAATGAGGAATATAGTGCCTTAAATCTAATGTAATTTTATTATACTAATTGAAAATTTCATCATCATATCTCTTTTCCCCATCTCTTACTCTAAAAATTAAAATACTATTCGAGATGTATTAAATTATCACATTCATGGTTGAAACATTTTCAATTTGTACTAATATATTCAAGACTAGTCATGAAACCATTTAAATTGTTGAACCAAATAATGATATATTTATTTTACTTTATTCAATGTTCTTTAATATTTATAGACTCATAATACAAAATAATAAAACAAAACAAGTTCTTTTGGCACAAAACCGCCAAGTTAAACCAAACTTTTATCAATAGAATTTAACTAATGGGTCATCCTGAAGGTGTATAACCCTAAATCATTATAATATCATTAATAATTTCACTAATAATTTATATTTACACTTATTTTTGTTTAAACATATTCCAAATTAACATCCATTCGTGTATAAAAGTAAGCTGGTTATTAAAACCAAGGAAGAAAATGCTTCCGAAACAAAAAAAATTGTATCTCTTGGCCCCCGAAAAAAGGGAATTAATAAACCTAATAAGGTTATTAAAAATCAATTACATGTTTATGACTTTTTGGTATTACTAATTAATTAATCTAAATTTAATTATCATGGTCTTTATGATAAATCATGAACACCTTCGAGCATAAGGTAAGGGATCCTCTCTACCAGTTTTATAAAATAATCCCCTTATGTTTTGTCCTTTTATTTTTAATTAAAAATTACGTGGTATGTTTTTTCACCTCCCACATACTAAACTTATGAAATATAAATGATTTTATACCCATTTACCTCTCATTAAGCCCTCACAAGAACACCTGTAACCATACCGTAATGTTTGCAATGGGATCTTTATCTCAATTTTAATTCTATGAGAAATTCATTTTCACTACTTATTTATTGCATGTGGTGTATTACGTACCTAAATTTGATATATATTATCATTATTCTCTTTATATTCATGTTATTCTATGATTCATTTTCTGGTTATTAGTATTTGGTAATACGAGTCAATTGATTACAACGTGGTAAAGGATTTTTTCTAAATTTCCATTTCATTGAGACTTACATGGTATTGTGAACCTAATCCTTCTTATATTGTGAATCCACATCACATTTAAGATAATTTTTCATTTAAAATTTTACATATATTATATATTTATATTATGGTTTCATGTATATGATTATTTCATTTAGATGTATAACCTTTCACCCATGGTGTTTATTTGGAATGTTGTTTTAACTATAGAAATATTGAGGAATATGTATATTCTACTCTATACAGATATTAAGAAGGAGAATTATAATTGAATTAAATTTTTGTATAATGAATCGTTTGGGCATGAAGTGATGGGAGGGGTTCTCTATATCCCACCGATGCATCAACAGGTCTCATCAGTCAAATCAGTTGGCGACAAACCCATCGAGTTTATTTCAAAAAAATCAGATGGGTTTCTACCCAGAGACATAATCTATTTCTATAGTATAGTGGTATCATGTTCCAGATACATGACTTCAAGTTATTAAGCATTATATGTATTCATTTTCAATTATTACTATGGATGATGTTTTCACAATGAAAAAAATCTATGGATGATGTTTTATTATCAATTTACTAATGGCCTCTATTTTTCATTTATTCACCATGAAATATTTTCTATTACATTATAATTGTGATTATTATATTTTTTTAATCACTCTTTCTCTATTTTTAACCCTTAATGGGCATTTTAGATCACCCCTTTCAATTGTTTACCTTCAAGAGGTTATGAAGAGGAGATCATTTATTTAGTTTCCATCGATGTAGTTATTTATTTTTTGAAATGTATTATTTTTTGTTACCTTTATCATTGTAATAAGAGAATAAAATATGTATCATGTTTCATCATGAATACTAATCTGATCATTCCTTTGGGATACAATTTCAAATAATCATGCCAATATAATAAGTAATGCATTCACTCTATTCTAGAGGGTCTAGAGTGTTACGATAATCATGATGGTCTCCCCTTTTGATTATCTAGGTTCATCAAATACTTACAAAAAATATAATTTCCCCTTAGATGTTTCCCTTATAATACATCTCAAATGAGCATTTATTTTAGAACCCACATTGACTCTACCACACTTCGTAGGTTAATACAACATGCCTTTATTGGTTTCTCTAATATGTCCCATGATGCCCATTGACCACATCCCTCCCCATATGCATCCAAAATGAAATCCCTCACCACCTTCTTTATCACCTCAACCCCGATATTTGGGACCTTGAGAGAAACAATGATGTGCATTAGGATGGAGGATAGAACATAGTTAAGAAGTTTGATTCAACCACCAAATGATAGGAAACGATTAATCAAATTTTTAATTATGATTTTAATCTTATTGACCACTCCCTAAAAATGATATATTCAAATCAATCATAAGGAAATTGTAAAATCTTCGTATTATATGTAGAATTTATTATGTTGAATTCTAGTTACATCCACAATTATTTTTAACCAATGATTTTATTATAAATTTGATATAACCATGTTACCATTCATATAATTGACAAATTTTCCACTACATTTACTAAAGTGATCCATAATATTGTTAAAAAATAAAATTTAAATTCTTCTCCCATAAATTATTTAGTCCATGTCTCCCACAATGATTAATGAGACACTCTAATGATGTTGTTTCTTGCACTAAAGGGTAAGATTGATCGGTCTTTAATCCTCGTGAAAATGGGTCTTCTAAGAGAAACATTGGGTAATATTACAGGCATGGTGACCAAGGGTTCCCTTGTATAAGACCCCAAAAATACATAAAAAACGTCATAGAGTGACCCTATTTTTTTAAACATGTGGTTACATGTTTTTAACCTTTATTAACCATCAAATAGAAACAAATAATTGTATGGTCTAGTGTATTTGGTGTACTAGGTATGTATTTATAAAACCTGAAACCAATAAAAAAGTATTTAATATCCACAATGATATCGTAACACCATTTAACCTATTACTACTACATTAGATAAATTAAGGAATACATGAATAAATGGATGAGTTAAAAATCCTAGTAAGAGAATAAACATCACAATAAATCATAATACATTGGATAGAAGGAATAACAAGATAATATAAATGGATTTGAACATGAATAATTTTAGGGAATCATAGAGCATATAACATGGAGTCATATGTTAATGGAAACATAAGAAACTATTGACAACATACAACATGAAATAAACACGAGTTACTGGTAATTTCTTATAATATATAACATGGTGGAAAAAGTCCCATAATGGATTAGGTTTACTCCTGAATCACATACCAGACGTCTCATGAGAATAAAAAACAACAAATTGATTGAATAACTATCTGGGAAAACCAATAACAACATGTTCAGGAATATGTGTTCCCCTTGAAGAATCAAACATAAGGGATAAACGTGAGAGATAACCATTGAATGAAATGGGTATCATAACATGACATAAGGATTAAATAGAGAGCGTTTCATAATGGTGTACAAGATAAATGGATTTAAATCGTACAAGGAAATTAATAAGGGAAAATAGTAATTGATCATGAAAAATTATTTCTAGCGGATGTGAAATCATGTAAAAAGAGTATTTTTGTAACCTTAAATTATCCACATTATTGTAGATTAATTGAAAATAATAAGTTGTTTCCAATGAGGGAAAAAATATTTTTTTGTACAAAAAAGAAAAATACTAATATAATTTTTCTTTATAAAATGACTAATTTTAGGAAAGTAATGGTAGGGATAAAATAGTTTATGGAGTATACTTAGTATTGGGTATGAAATTGTGATGTTCCCTTTAATCAGGCATGCCCAATGGATGTAATTGAGAAGGGAACATTTTTAAACCTAAATTCCCCCATTAAATAAGGATGAATTGGTATGGATAAATAATTTTGGAACATATACATAGGATAAGGAATAACTATCGAATAATAATTAAAAGTTAAACATCTGTAAAGAGAGATAAAGAATAACCTAATGGTAAATTTGGAGGATTGGATAAAATCCCAAACCTTATATTAGAAAGTGATATGAACCTTAACATAATTTCGTATATAATAATATTAAATATAGATATTCATTAACTCAAAAACAATTCTACTTATCTTTGATTTATTATAGTTTTCTTATTTTTATTTATGCCAATTTTGATTATTTTTTAATTTTTAATATTTTCCTTCCTGGAGGGTTCATCTCATGTTTTTATGATAAATTCCATTGAGTATTATAATAGTAGCTCATTTAAAATCGATGAAAAACTCAATAAGTAGATTTAATTCATATTTATTCACCTCCATAATTTTTAATTCCCCACATATCATTTTTATTTCAATTATTAGGTTGATTTAGTAAAAATAATGCTAATGATAAATGTTTAGATTATTTGGGTGGCTTTTCGATCATCACGGAGTAGTTTGTTTTATTATTTAATATTATGCATATATATTATTTAGAGAACATGAAACAAGATATAATATAAAAATTTCAATATGATCTAACCAGAATAATTTTTTATTATCAGCCTTCAAGGTGTTAATGTGAAATGAAAACTCATCATTTGTGTAGGCGTTGAAAGGACACCTTACAGACTATGCTTTCTTTTTTAGAAGACAAATGATAAGAGTAGAGAATTGATGATGGATATTACATTAATAAAATAGTATATATATATATATATATGATACTAAGGATATCATGTATATTTGGATAGTGGAGGAATGGATGAGGTATAAGAAAGAAAAAATTTAGAAGGGAATGGTGGAGGATTATACTTCTTAAATGTTGTCTCCTTGATAAAATTCTTACAGAATATGGTTTGGCCTTTTTGTGAGACCAAAATGACTACATCATGCTGAAGTGGTTTGGGAGAGGAATTGGGAAGAAGATAGTCATGCTCCAAATTGTATACGGTGTGAGGAGAAGATTTAGTGAGGGTTAGTATGTACAGTGGGGGGAGAAATGTGTTTTGATTATATTATCTATTAGTTTATTATTTTGAATCAAAACTGTCTATATTTTTGATTTATTGACGATGTATAGTAATTAGTGAAAGTGAGTTTTAACTAATAGTTTATTACATTATCCATTATTAAAAAATTCATTTATTTATCATTAAATGTATAATACCGTAAAATACTGTATTTCACTATTCACAAAATTTCTACTATTTAAAAAAAACAAAAGGAAAAATCACCCCAACCATTATTATACATATAGATTTCAAAATTGAACTAAATTTTATGAAAATAATTATCTTCATATTAGGATTTTTTTGATTAAAATCATCATTTATTTGGAAGATACTGATTTTAAAATTGTAACATATTTTATGAAATGTTGAAAAATTAATTATAGTCTCATAAAATTATAGTATAATCATAAGAAAAAAAAATTAAATTTATGAAACAATTTATGAGAATAAATTTTCTTTTATGTCATTATATTAATTATAAAATAGTAATTAAAAAATTATATTTCACATGAATACTGATTTTGAATTTATCATTTCAAAACATTTCTTTTCATATTCCATGATATAAAAATATCACAATTTCATTTATATGATGACTAAATTATATTTATTGTTTATTATGAGAGGTTTATATTATAATGGTTATGTTTATATTCGTACTATTCATAATACTATTATAATGGTCTAGTTATTTTTCAATTGATATAGGTTCCTTAATTTCTATAAATAATACATTATTCATTCTTCATTTATGAGAATACTATTTTTATTGGGTTCTATCTGTGATGTTACTGTTTTATACATTGTAAAATAATTATAAGAAGGGAAACTCACTTGATGAAATTTTGGTAAATAACATTCTTCTCCCTTTTGAAAAATTTCACATGAAATTTCATTATTAATATTATGTTTTAAAAAGGTGAGGGTATTTCTCCATCATCATTTCCATTAGTTACCATATTTCCACTTCATACATATTATTAATTCAAAAAAATTTGAAAATATTACTGGTCTTTTGGCACAAGACTTTGTCTCTATGGTCCATGATCTTCACTAGCTTCTCTTCACATAAGAGGTCATTCTACAAATGTACCGACTCTAAGTTAACTACCTTTTATGGGTCAGGTATGTACTTCGTTTAGAGAGAGATACATGGAACATTTCAGGAAAATGAGGCATATTGTGTGGATGTGTAGTCCAATAGGCCACTGCTTCTATGAAATCAAGTATCCCAAATTGGACAATGTACCTTGGGCCATGCATCCACTTCTTTCAAAACTACAGGAATCTCTTCAACGATGACATTAGATGGAATTCATTATCTCCAAATTTATAATACATGTCCCTTAGATGGTATTCATCATGGATCATTTTCTGAATCTAAGAATAATTTATATGTTTTTTGATGGATTGAAATCTAATTATAATATCTTTCACATGATCATGTCCAAGTAACGTTAGTTTTTCAACATCATACTAAAATGTTGGAGTTGTACACCACTTCCCATATAGATATCTATATGAAGATATAAAAATACACATGTGAAAGATGTTTTTGTATGATAACTCAACAAACTAGAGATGAAAATACAATCCACCTATGAATTTCATTAAGTAGGTTCTCGATAGTTTCTTAAGAATATGAATATTCCATTAAGATTGGCCATCATTTTGGTGGTGATTGGCCCCGATGAAATTTATTTCAGAACACAATGCATGTTGAAGGCTTCTCTAAAATTTAGATGTGGACCTTGGATCATGATCATAGTTGATCAAATTTCAACTTGAGGCAGTCTGACCACTTCCTTCACATATATCAAGGAATATTGTTGAAGCATGATATCTTCCTGTGTAGAAATAAGGGTGAAAATATTGGTGAGTCAATCCACTTCAACCCATATCATGTTGTTTTCATTGGATGTTTTGGGGAGACTAATGACAATGTCTATAATGATATTATCCCATTTCCAGTTCGGTATGGGCGATGGTTTCATCATCCCATTGGTGTTCTATCACTCAACTTTAACATGATGACATACGAAACACCTTAAGATTCACTCTACAATCTCATTCTCTATATTGTCCCACTAGAAGTGCTCTAGAAGATCACAATACATATTGGTACTTCTAGTATGAAGAATGATGATATATATTCATTATCAAATATATATATTTATATATCATGTTATTAAGGAACTCCAATCTTTGTTCCAAACTAAATTACACCATCATCGTCAATACTAAACTCTACTAGATTCACTTCCATTACCAATTTTACCTTATTTTTTTCATTGATGTCATCCGTTTGTGTTTTCATGATATTCTCATGGATAAATTGTTGGGAAATCATTTGGGAAAGATTTGATGTATTCCCTGTCATGATGACTTGCAATTATATATTTTATGTATCTATGAGGATGAGGACTTTCTCAATCCACCTCATGGAAAAGGTAACATATTTTGTTTCTAATCCCACAGGTTATTCTATTTTCCATTACAAAATATTAGTTAATAGAGAAATCATAGCCCTTAATTAGCTCTAACCATCTTCTTCAATTCATTTTTAGTACCTTCTATGTGAAAATATACATTAGAATATTTTTAACCAAATATATGGGACATTTCTTACCATAGAGGTTGTGACTCTTGATTTTGAAGGAAAAAATCACATTTTCTAGCTAAATAGCATAAATTTGGTAGTCCTACTCATTGATATTCAATATAAAAGAGTTTTACTCTATCATATTTTAATTCATAATGAGTACAACACACATGAATTTATCTGACTAATCATTATATATCACAGAACATTATCAACTTGTTAGTTTTGTGAGTACATGTGTAGTGATTAACATCTTCATGACATCCGTGAAGCATTCCTCACATTCTTCTCCTCTAAGATACATTACCCATTTCATTATATTCATAGATAAAGGGATATTACATTATGTGAAATTCCTCTAATATCATCGGTAATACCCATCTATGAAAAGAAAACTACGGATCTTAGTTTGATATTTTGGTCTGGGACACTCAACAATTTCTAATTTCATATAAGGGTCCACATATATTCCTTTATTGGAAACTAAATTCCATAATAATGATACATACTCAATCAATAACTCGCATTTATTATAATTTTTATAATATTTCTCCATTTTCAAATCCATAAGCATAGTAATCAAATGCTCCCCATTTCATCTATACTGATGATTTATAATAGAATATATTCAATAAAGATTATCCAAAATTTGTCAAGGTAATCTTTAAAGTCATTATTAATTAATTATGTGACTATTGTTGGGTCATTAGTGAGCCTGATTGTCATAAATATGAATTCAAAAAGTCTATACCTCATTTGAATTGTTTTCTTTAGAATATCTTCTTCCTCATCTTTAATTGGTGATATCCCAACTAATGGTACACCATAGTGAAATTATTGGCCACATGTAGTTGATCAGACAAGTCATATATAAGTGGATGGGGTACATATTCTTTATCATAATTTTTTGGATGTATGATAATTAACATAGAGGATCACTGATCCATCATTATTTGTAAAAAGAAGAATTATCACACCCCACAGTGATGCACATGGTTGTATGAAACTTCTGTTTATATTATCGTGTAACAACTTCATTGGTTCTTCCATCTCAATATGTGGAATTTCTATAAAGAGTATTTGATATAGGAAAAGATCTTGGAATAATAAAAATTCGGAACTCAACCTATAATTAAAGAAAATACCAAACTATTAATTTACTAATTGATCAGTGTAGTCCCTCATTATGGGCATGTCTTGGAGCATAATTCTCTCCTTTTTGTTAATAATTAGAGCTAGATATTAATTTATATATGGAAATAATATTCACATTTGATATGATCATTTGGGTGTATATTAATCCTCAACCTTATACATATACAAAATTGTAAGATGGCATAAGATGTTAAGAGTGATCTCCCGTACCTAATAGTTGATGCTCGGTTTGTATAAAGATAGACAATTCATTCCAAAAATAAATTATTTCTCTAGAAAATTATGTATGAAATGATTTTTTGGAAGGATCAACTAACGAAAATTAACAGAGGTGGAGTTGTATAATTTTGATAAAATAATTTCCCCATTTTTTGTTCTCATTAATAACTCATCCTTAATCTTTTGAATTTGTATTTGAATAGATCTACGAAAATTGAATGAGATAAAATAATGAATATAACTAGGATCATATAAAACATTATCTTTTATTGAATGTATAACAAACGTACTTTTTGAAACATCATTTCCATACTCCCCCTAAGAAGTAGTGATAATATATTCCCTTCCTTGTTTTCTTGGATGTTATTGTTTTTGAATGCATCCAAAAACCCTTTTCATAGGGCATTGACTCATAGAATGAGCAATTTGATTACTAATGAAACACTTCACTATTGGATGAGTATTGATATGATCTATTCCTACATATTCCATATTTGTGGTATTCATTATATGAAATCATAAATAAATATCCTGATTCCCCCATCTTACCTTTTTTAAGCATCTTCTTTTTCCCTTTAGAAAGCTCATGGGATGCTTCTTCTAACAATTATGATAGTTGGATGTTGGGATATCATCCAATCCTGAAATTTATCTATGGATCCTCTCTAATCCCACATGGACAATGATAGTCTCCAATATCTCTCTCAACCTTAAGGGAACAACATAAAATCTCTTCACAGCTGTCACAGTCTCGTATCACCAATTCTATTTTATATAATTACATTTATTATTAATAATAAGGGATTATCATTGATTTTCATGTTCATGAAAAACCCAGAGGTATACCATGAATTTTTTTTTATATTATTCATTGTATCCCCAATAGATTTGTCTTCATTTTTCTTCAGTATGAGGAACACTTTTTCAATGGTGATATGGACAGTTCATGAAAAATATTTATTGAATAATATTTTGTTGAATGCTTCCCATTCAATGGAATCTATTTCCACCTAATACATTGTGTTCATGTTAAATTTCTACCACTCATCTACCTCCCCATAAAAATGATTGTTTTCTTGCACAAAATTCTCTTTTTCATAGAATTTACAGATAATGAATATATTATCGATTGAGTTAATCCATTTTTCCATGATAAGGTAATCAAAAGATCAAATAAAGATGGTATGCCTTTTTCACATAAAGGACTCCACTACAACTTGATATTTATAAGGAGAAATAATGAATTCCACATGATTAATGTTATTATTCATAACATGGGCCAGTTGTTTTAGTATTATCATAATCTTTTTAGATATCATTAACATCAGATTTGTAATTTAATTTAAGAAATCAACACATTAAGAATAACATTAATTATTGGCACGAGATATCTTATTTATATACATTATGTAAAAAATAATTTAAAATTGTGGGGGGGGGGGGTGAATAAATTACTAATAGTAAAATGAAAAAGAAAATATGAACAAATAAGGATAAAAATATATATGAAAAGTATATCCTAACGTATGATTCGTTATTTTTCAATCTATGTTGTCCATGGAGAAAATTTATCCCATTGGTTTTTACTAATGTGTTGTTATCCTAATCCCTAAATGATCTAGACCATTATATTATAGAGACTATATATTCCCTATCAATTTATGCATACTATTACATGATTTTATACTTGATTAACCATAAAATTAAAACCAAGGATCGTAAATTATATTTTATTTTGGAGGACTAAGTACATATTTAAAAAACCTAAAACTAAAAAAACATATTTTACTAAATCCCAGTTATGATATCCAAATATCCTTTGAGATCTTACATATACATAGGAAACATTAGGAATACATGAATTAAAGTATGATCTAAAATTCCTAATAGGGGAATACACATGGGAATAAAGAATAATACATATGTTAGAAGTCAAACCATGAGAAAATAAAAGTCATCTAACCAAAATTATCATATGGAAGAATAAAACATATATCATAGAATCATATTATCATACAGTAATTGGAATGTAGACGAAATATTAAATATCACATAAACATGACTCAATGATAACTGCCAATATTATATCATAAGTTGGAAAAAGTCCCATAATGGAATAGGTTTACTCCCTATTCCCATAAATGAAATATCATGAGACAAATCAATACCCATTTCATTGTAAAGACATCATAGTTTACCCAACATAACCTTTTCAATAATATTAGGAGCATATGATGATTAAAACAAAAGAGATAAACATAAGGGTTACACATCGATATAAATTTGAATCATAACCAGGTCCTACTACATAACAAAATAGTGTATCACAATCACATCCTGAAAACATAGACATAAATCATACATGGACATTAATAATAAAAAATATACATAGATCATGATAATTGTTGTCCAAATCAATTGAAAAAGTTTGAAAATAGTATTTAGGAAACATTATAAATTATTCACATTACTGTGGTTTAATGGAAAATAATAAATTTCCATTTACGAGGAAACATGCATGCTTGTTTGGATAAAATCATAAATTAACCAAGATAGTTTTTATTTTTTAAATAAATTATTTTAGGAAAATATTTTTTTATTAAAAAATTTTATAGAGTTTACATTAAAATGTGTATGAAATTGAAAATATCCCTTTAATTGGACTTCCCAGATGGAAGGAATTTAGAAGGGAACATATTTTAAAATGTATATCCCCATAAAATAAGGATGAATGGATCCTGATAAAAAATTATAGAACCTGTACATATAAAATGGAAGATTCAAATTAGATTATTTAATAATTACATTGGTGAACAGAGAGATAAAAAATTCCCCAATTTCATATTTGGAGGTTCGGAGAGAATCCCTTACCATATGATTGATAGTGTTCAATTATTGGAAATAATATCCTAGATAATAAAATTAGAGCCAATAATTAATTAATTTAAAAATTATATAACAAATATTTTAGTTATTTTATTTTTAGTAAGGTTATTTATGATCATTTCGATGATTTATAATGTGTAATTTGTTTTTTCTGGGAGCATTTGTTTCATGTTTTTTTGATCGGTTCCCTGGATTTTAATTATGGCAGTTCTTTTCAAATGGAAGAGAAACTATGGAAATAGAATTATAAGATATTTATGGATCAATATAACATTTAATGTTCCTATATATAATTTTTATTAATGGTATGTGGATGAATAATTATATATAACATTTAGGAGAAACATTTATTTTATTCTGGTGTTTTTTCAATCATCTCAAATGAGTTTATTATATTTTTTAATATTACGAATATATATTAGTTAGAAAACATAAAAAAGAGAAAATATAGATATTTCAATATAATATATCAATAATAGTCATTTTATGACCATCCATTAAGTCTGTAATAGAAAAGAAAAACTCATCTTCCATGAATATAGTGAATATACACCTCACATATGGTGTTTTAATTGTTAGAATAAAAAGAAAAGATAATAGATTTGATTATGGATATTATATTAATGAAATAATATATATATATATATATATATATATATATATTTGATACTAGAGTTATCATGTAACTCTGGGTATTGTAGGACAATATGAGGTATAATAAATAATGAATTTAATAAATAATAGTGGAGGGTTTTACCTCTTAAATGTTGTCAAATGGAGTTCCTCCTTATAGAAACTAGGTTTTATATTTTTGTAAGAAAATAAATATCAAGACATGGGGATAGGTTTTCGAGTGGAATTGGGAACAAAAAAATCAATTTCCAATTTTTATTAGGTGCGATGAGAAGATGGGGTGAAGGGTGGTATTTATAGTGGGAGAAGAGGGGGGTTTTTTTATTAAATTCATTAGTTGATTATTTTGGATAAACAATATCAATAGTGTTTATTATTGTTACTAATTTAATGGTTTATTACATCATCCTTGACTCAAAAATTCATGTATTTGGCATAAAATAATAAATATAGTAAATTACTATGTTATACTATTTACCAAAAAGTCTATTATTTTAAACAAATACTAAAAAAACCTCAACCATTTTTGATATAAATATTTCAAAAATGGAATCCATTTTATAAAATTAATAATTTAAATATATGAATTTTAATTTTTAATTAAAATCATATTTTATTCAAAAAATATAAGTTTCAATATTATAATCAATTTTATGACACTTTTATAAATATATTTATGAAAATAATTTTTCTTTGAAATGAATATATTAATTAAAAAAATTTAAATAAATATTTACATTGAAAAAATAAGAACACATTATTTTCAATTTTCTAAACTTTTATTAAACATAATAAAAAAAAATTATATTATATTTTCATTTATAAAATTCCTAAAGTTTAATTATACTTTCTTAAGTGAGGATACTATTCTATTATCGATGTTACTATTATTAATGGTCATATTACAATTCCAATGGTTATGATACAATTCCATTTGTACATGTTCCTAAATTTCTATAAATACCACTTATTTCATTCTCCATTTATGATAATAATATAGATAATGGGTTCTCAATGTGATGTTTGTGTTTTATACTGTATGACCTAATTATAAGAATGGAAATTACATTGATAAAATTTTGGGTTTTTACACTACAATTCCTACCCATAAGAGAAATTTCATGTTATGGGGAACTGTAGCACCTGAAAAAAATGTTACCCAAGTCGAGAAGCACATTCTGGTATTGACTCTAATAATATACCTCCATTTTGAAAATATTTAATCATCATCATTATTAAATTTTATGTCTACATTTTTCTAAGTAGTATTTTTTCCACTATCAGATACATTTTCATGAGATATACAACTGGATAATTAAGTAGATATTCCCATAATAAATCCATGAAATTCTTCAGAATTCTATAATTGGATGTATATTATCATCCTCTTATTAATCACATATGAAATAATTTTATATGGGAATTTACACATTTTTTTGGGTCTATACAGATTAATAGAAGACGTTTCATTCAACATCAGTACAAAAATAAGAGAGGTTGGACAGTCCAATAAGGGTAGATGACCACCTTGAAGGAAATACTAGATAATATCAACTAGATCCATTTCTATGAACTCTTAGAAGGCTCTATAAAATTGGCCATAAAATCTATCAGGACTCGGGGAACTGTTAGAGTGGAGTGAAAGCAATGCATCCCATATCTTTTTCTCCTATAGAAATTTTTATAAAGAATGATTAATAGATTCATGAACCTTATTTGGTATAAAATAAAAAATTCCATCAGGTCCCACTTGGTAACCATACTATATATAGGGAAATATATCAAGGAGGATAGAGTAGTTTTTATTCATTGCATCAAATTCAATGATGTTGTGAAAAAGACTCAAAGATAAATACCAAATGATCATAATTATGTATATTTAACTTATGTGGTGGATTATAAGAAATAAAAAGATAATATAACAAACATCATAGTAAAAAAATTTCCTATCCTATGGTTTCACACAAAATGAATACAGATTATATCCCTTCCAATGGAATAATGAGCCCATATGGGGCACTAGAAATGATGGGTTTCCCCTCTTCATCACCTCATCCCTTCAGCTTGGATCATCTTCACTTCCTTCCTTGTGATTTGTGAGCTCTTGGTGGTGACCTCTCTATCGCGGAGGCATCATGGACTTTGGGGACTCTTCCATCTCGGAATTCATCACTACGAGGTTGTATCTCGCCTGATTCTACCTTCACGGATAGGTATTTCTATGGTGGCACAGTGATGGTCCAAACACTGAGTTTTTGCTTCTGTAGACTGAGGGTTTTTTCTTTATCATCGGCTATGTGCATTGGGTGGTTCATCATGGATATTACACACTTCCTAGATGTTGAAGATGAGATCCGATTTGCGGTGGGGGTTACTTCGAGGGTGTTGGTGATTTTGGTCTTCATTTTTTTGTTTCATTTATGGTTTTGGGTGATTTCATTCTATTTACGATTCTAGGTTACTCCAATTCTTTCATCTTCAACATGTTTGGTATGGTGGCATCGTCAGTGTTGTGGGAGTGTTGTGGAACTGATGAAACAAATTCATTTTCTTCCTCTTTTTCAATTTGTTCTGGTTTCTTGAATAACATTATTTCTTTCATATATTGAATTTTTATGTTCTTTAGTTTGTGTTTTGGTTTGGGGTGATTTTGTTCCCACTATTCATCGATATGATGTTGTTCATGATTTTGTTTTGGGTGTTTAGTGTTTTTCAAGTGGGATATACTGTGTATTTTCTAGTTGTAGTTGATTGTAGAATTTGGGTGTGGATTGATTTTGAAAGTGTTTTATGACTGTGGATGCAATGAATGTTTGATCTTGCAATTCCATGGTGGGTTTCATTCAGCAATTGGTTTATTTTTCATGTTTGTGGTGGTCAGTTGATCTAAAGAAAAAGCAATCATATTGTCTACATATGGTTTCTTTATATGAGGATTACGGAGAATAGTTTCCACTGTACCTATGAATTTCAGAATTGGATGTTTGAGATGGTATGGCTAAGGCCATCGATACGAGGCATGTGCAAATTTTCACAGGACTACTAGCTGATCAGTGGTGGAAGGTGGAAGATGTATTTTATGTTTTTTCTGCTTGTAGGGGCTTTTCTCATGTAGGTTGGGTAGTTTGGTCTTGTAATTTTGGATTGTTGGGGACTTTTTTATTTTTTTATTTCTTTGGTTTCCCCCTTTTACCCTTAAATTGGTGTTTATGTTTTCGTCATAAAAAATTAATTTTCATTCAGTAACCAAATGAGTACTATGATTACCCATAACAACCCTTTCATCACATGTACAATACACTTACATGTACATACATCAATATAAATCAAACAATCCAATATTGTTCATATAAGGAAACTATAAAAATTATTTTCAACTTCAAATTTAGACATTTCATCATTCAATTTTTCCAAAATTACTATGTACTAGCCTCAATACTTTCATTATTCCATTTGATTAACTATATTTATCGTTTATCCATTTACTTATGATTTTCCAAACAAACATTATCCTTTCATTCTTCATTTCAATCTTCCATTTAAAATTATTGTTCAACCTAAAAATATACATTTATCTTTTACTTATATAATTAGTTCCAACACTAATCTTTTAATATTTGTTAAATCATTCCCCGACTCCATTACCAATTTCATTAGTTCCATCCCTTATCAATGATATTATAAATCTATAACAGAAACTACATAATAACTATTTATTCATCAAATGAACCACCGTATAACACACTCCAATAGCCACCCCAATGACCAAATAATTGATTTCCTTTTCCAAAACCATCCATACCAACCCCAAAAAATGATATCATTTCTTATACACCACTATTACAACCAATAGAAATCACATCACCAAAACTATCCATAATTACTTTCCATAAACACTTTAAACTTAGCATGGAAAACAATATATACTGAAACAAACAATGGAAACAAAAAATAAATTCACATTTTATAATTCTCCTACAATCATTCATTCATATGAATGCATAATTCACTCTTTTATTATGAGAATTGGAATTATATGTTTCCAAACAAATAATTCATTACCATCATTTATATATTCTCATTATGAATAGTGATTCCAAAAAATCAACTACAACAATATAGTTTTTTATAATATTAAACCCAATAAATTATATATAAAACATAAAAAGATTAAAAAATAATAAACATCATATGATCATATAAATTATATAAGAATCACTTTCCTATTATAAATGTCCATTTTTCCAATTTATTATCATTTCAGGTTAATCCATAACATCTAGATAAAGTGACGAAATGGATATAATTGTATAATACGAAAAAAATGAGAAGAAAAATATTTAAATACCCTACATCAACTAAACATTCATAAAAAATTACACAATATCTTAAAGAGACTTTAATAAAATTAAATAAAACACATGAGGAACAGTTATGATCTATCATAAAAAATATTCCCTATTAATATCATTAAAAAAACACTAGAATAATTTTTTTTTCTTATCTTTCCCTAGAAAAAACTATAAAATTTGTACCAAAGTGGAGAAATGGGAATTCACATTGAATTATAGAAGTTTATTTCTCTAATATTAGGGCCAAAACCAATCATGTTAAAGAAAAATATCCCAAATAAAAACATTTTGTCACCTAATATTTAAAGGAATATTTTTAATTAATATGTAATTTTATAAAATACCAAAATTTATAATTATCCCTAAAAATAACGCATATTTACATGAAATGGTTTTGTCACATTGAAATGAGGAAAAAATGAGTGACACATTGGAATGAACACTATAATCTCCTCATATCTCCCCCAATTCTCACAACCAAAACTACATCAACTGAATTATTTTAAAAATGTCAATGAATAAAACATAGAAATAAAATATTAATAATAGATACCATAAGAAAAAAAAATATACCCTACATTCTAACCACAAACATGATAAGCCCACAACCACACCATGAATGGGAGGCATAGTGGTGTAATACATCATGGATAATTAGAACCCAGGATGCATAACACACATGAATTCAAATAAAAATATGTACAACCAAACCCCTAGATAACTCATTCGAGATTAATCCCTGGATTATGCTAGATTAATCCCAAAATACCAAACATGATAACCATCCCATATTTGGTAATCATGAAACATCTCATGATAATCCCAATGAAAAGTTACACCATGTGGTGAAACAAATATTTTATATGATTTATTTAAGTGTACTTTTGACAATTTTAACTATGTAATATCCAAATATAAGAATAAATTGTGTATATCCAAGACCTATATAAACCCCCTCATTACACAGTAATACTGTAAAGGCCCGCCAAATTCAAGGTAAATTTTTTCTTAATTTTTTTTGGGATTTTACAAGAACGCAGTTTCTGACGGCACCTGATTCTGAGGCCCGGTGTGCCCGGAATCATTTTCTGAAGTTCAGCTCGGGTACGTTCAGTGAACGAATGAGCGGGTTTTTCTATCTTTTGAACCGGTGCTCAGAATCGAATTCAGAGAGCACCGATGAATTCGCAGCGCCGGTATTTTCTTAGGAACACCTTTTCTAGAGTTGCGTTTTCTCGGGTGTGGTTACTAAATTTTCGGGTTATGTAAATGAATAAAATAAAATGCTACGAGTAATTTATTTTATCTTAAGTTGTTTAACCTAAGTTAAGTGGTTGAAGTGTGACCCAATATATCCTACTCCACTAGGTAGGATATTTGTGGGGTGGGGCCCACACGAGCCACACCTTTTCAACTTCCACAAAACCCCCTTATTGATTAAGGTAACGCACCCGCACCCCCTATTAAACAAAGTCAACTAAGGCGTTTAGACTTTATAATAAATGCCTCTATTAATTGGGTGGTTTAAAATGTTGAAATTAATTGAGTTAATTGTTTGATTCGTTTTTGAAATTTAAAATGTTTGGCGTGAGTAATAAAAAAGGTAACCCTTATTTTATTGTTGTTGCTTTGGTTGTGCGGGAGGATTTTGGAGGGAACGACTCAAGGTCTGGGAGATCTTCTTCCTCGACGAAGAATGCGAAGAATACCATATTCTTGGAGATCGATGACATGACACCGAAGAATCTTTTCTCCACGACGCGACGATCCTCCTTCCGTGACGTCTTCTTCCGCGACGTCTTCTTCTGCGACGTTCAATTCTGCGATTTTCCTTTCCACGACAAACCTCGTTCGACGACTACGCTTGAGGTAGGGAATTAATTTATGCATGTTTTTATTCCCGTGGTTCTTTCCATCTAAAACAAAGAACTCAGACCAACTTAATCTCAAGTTGATCCGCAAATGATTTTTTTGCGGGTTGGGAATAATTATTTGTGGGGAAAACTGTTGGGGTTGATTTATTTTGTTCGTGAAAAATCCTCAGTCGTTCTTCGTCTTTTGGGCCGCTTATTATTAACATAACGGGAGGAGGTCGGACTGCATGAACATGGCCGACTCTCCTCCCCCTTCGTTGTTTTGATTAGTTGTGGCATGAACAAAGGCGGCGTGGTGCAACGGCACCGCGCAGAAACAAGAAAGAACACGATGAAGAAGCGTGGCGCCGTCGCGCCGCGCCGATGAGGCCGAACGAAACTGTGGCTGAAGACAGGGCCGCGGAGGTGATTCGAAGACTCCGCTGGTTGATCGTTGTGCGCGGATTGACGGGCGATGGAAAACGGGGCCACAAGGTAAATTTGAAGCCTCCGTAGTAAAGGTCGGGTCCCGGGAAGACCGTTGGCGATGGCGGCGAGCAAAACGGACTACCGAAGCGCGTCCGATGGTCCGCGCAAAACACCACCGGCGCGTCTCGCCCGCAAGGCAGCACCGACGGTCGGATGCGGCGGCACCCGGCACGCCGCCAGGTCGGGCCGTCGTGGCTTTAGCCGCGGCGGCAGTCGCATGGTCCCGTGGCCGCGCGGGACGAATGGAGACGGGGCGGGTCGCTGGCAGGGAGCGGCCCCCACGCGGAGTCCACGACTTCTTTCACGGGGGGAACCGCACCAACCCCCTGTCTGCTCAGCCAGACATCCGAGCAGCACGCGGCCACGCCAGCGCGGCAAAGCCCGCCGGCCGGGCCAGGCCGGGCCGTGCCCTTTTTGAGCTGGACCCGGACCCGGTTCGGGCCGACCCATGAGGTCTTGGGCCGGGTCGGACTGGGCCCGAACCCCCTATTTTCGGGCAGTTTCCGTTCAAATTCCCAAATTAGGGGCCACATACCTCCGATTGCCGCACCGTCAGCTATGATGTTATCCTTGGATCGGACGGCCGTTTCAGTGTATTACACTCAAGGTTTCAGAGTACTTTGGGTTCAGCCGGGTTGGTTCGCACACGAAACCAACCGGGCCCTCAGAGCGGGAACACTTATATCATGAGCTCAGGATGTCCGATTGATGTGTTGTCAACTTTGTTGGATTCCTCTTGATGAGACGGAACTTTTGGCATACTTTCCACGAGTTTTGGTTGTATTTGGATAGTGGCCGTGTTGGATTGTAACTGAAATCCAACCGGGCCCTGGAACGGAAAAGCTGATAACTTTTAGACTGGACGTCCGTTTGACGAACCATCAGCGGTGTTGGTGATCTTGTTGAGAAACGGTCCCTATGAGTATACCCTATGAGAGTTATGGGTACATTTGAGATATGGCTGGGTTGGTTCACACACGAAACTATCCAGGCCCCTGGGACGAAAAGGATAATAACTCACAGACCGGGTATCCGATTGACACGTCGTCTATTGCATTGAGACCCATATCACGAGGCAGTCCTTTGATATACATCTTTGTGGGACTTTGAGATAATTGTAGTATCGACCTGTAGCTCGTGGAGCGGACCCTCCCGGAGATGAGCGTGCGGAGTACAGAGACCGTGTAGCCGAATGAGACCTGACGACTGCTTGACCGACTCAACTTGGAGTGAGTCGACTAGCCCAGTCGACAGAGCACTACTTTGTTTGGGTACAGAACCATGGCGGATGGAGCACTACCTGTGTGACAGTGCAGACCCACCGTACGCGTCCATAGAGTACCTCTACAGGCAACTAGAGGGTGTGCACTACTGTGTTTGGGTGGCATACCTCGGCAGGAAGCACTACTTTGTTTGGGTGGCTGACCCGCGGTACTCGACAGGAGGAGTACCTTAGCAGTCATAGGTTAGTGAGAAGTACCTCGGAGTTGTGACAGGACCACTGTACAATCCAGAGACGGTGCTCTTCAGTAGTTACAGTTTTGATAATGAAAATCCTGGTTTGAGATGAATCTTTGATCGTTGTGTTTACATCATGATTGAGATGGGTCACTTGATAACTTTGGTATATGTATGGACATATACCTGGGTAGTAGTTATCCTTTGATTACATAATCATTGTGTTTCCTCATGATTGAGATGGGTTACTTGACAACTTAGGTATAAGTATGGGCTTATACTTATGTAAAGGTTATCTGTTGTGATTCTGCTTTGTGGTTATCCTTATTGGATTTAGTGAGACCTCGAGGGTATCGGGGTCCCTACTGAGTATCGTTATACTCTCCCTTGCACGGGCTATGCCCTCAACTCGTTGTGTTGGTTGCAGACGACGGGCAGTGCTGACGGAGGCCGAGTGTTCGAATACTTTACGATACCCGGAGGTGGACCTCATGGCGAGTCAGTATAAAGGAGGTGGACTTCACGGTGAGACGATACTCGGAGGAGGTTGACGAGCAAAAGCGTTGTGGAGGCCATCTGTACCTACCCTTTAGGTAGGATCCGTGGTGGACGATCCAGGAGCTAAGATATCTGAACCTATCCTTCAGGTATGATCCTAGGAGGATGACCCAGGAGATGGGTTATCTATACCTACCCTTCAGGTAGGATCCGAGGAGGACGACCCAGGAGATGCTTCCTTTCGTCCAGCTATTGTTTTTTCTGTTGTACTTTCGTTCAGTTGTAGTTGTTCTTTGAGTTGGGTTTGTATTCGGGCCCATTTACTTTTCATCACATTTTTTTGTACATAGTGTTTTCTTTCCACTTGTACTCTGTGGTATTTAGTTTACTTTTATAAAGGAAATGCCTTCCAAATTATCGGGATTTATGCCTTTGGTAGTAGTCGCCAGCCCCTGGCCTACATAAGGCGGGATTGAGGTAGTCACGTCACGGGCCCCGAGGACGGGTCGTGACAAATTGGTATCAGAGGAGTCGGTTCTACCGTAGATATTATAACTCTGATATTTTCTTTCTGTAAAGAAATAGTGTTAAGGGTTCTGAGTGTGGTTTTCAGTTCAGGGAGTCCAGTGTTGGTACGGGCAGCCGACGTATCCATACACCAGGACCCTGACAACTGATTTCCGACTTTTTGCACGAAAACAATAGTTGTGTGTGTGTTTCCAGAAGTTTTTAAAAATGTCTTCTCAAACCAGGTCAGCTCACTAGGTATAAATCGTTTTACCGTGTCACATTGTTTCTTTCAGGATGCCTTTTCACGGACGACCAGCTAGATCCCAGAGGGATGTGCGTACTGACAGCCTGCCGAGTGACGAGGCTTCGGTACAGGGCCCTCTTGCTATTGAGGCATCATCGGAGGCACCATCGGTACTACCATACATTGGCCACCAATGCCACCAGCCCCAGCAGTAGGCGATGCACGCCACTTGAGAGTGCTGAACGAGTTCTAGCGCCAGAGGCCACCCAGGTTCCGGGGAGAGACGGACCTGTAGGTGGATGAGGATTGGCTGGAGGCTGTGGTGAGAGTCTTGAGGCTAGCGGGGACGCCAGCAGACTTCCTGGTGATCTTTTCTGCCAGCCTTCTTCAAGCAGCATCAGACAGGTGGTGGAGCCACTTATTCCAGTTTTGCGACAGGATGACCTTCACATGGGAAGACTTCGAGACCTTCTTCAGGGTGGAGTTTGTGCCAGTAGCTCTACACCCCGAGCATGTGCAGGAGCTACTGCCTTTGCCGCAAGATTTTCGATCAGTAGCTGAGTCATCTGTGGTCAGTAGACAGATGATGCAGAGGTCTAAGAGGATCAGAGCCAGCCGTACGAGGAGCAGGAAGTGTTATGAATGCGGGAGGAAGGGTCACCTGGAACGTGACTATTCGACCCCCCGCACAGTTGATCTGTAGGCTTTAGGGGATCCACCGAGGCAGAAGAAGCGGCGGGTGCTTGAGAAACAGCCGAGCAGGTGGACATGGGTGGAACAAGGGGATACGTCCCTTGTACTTCTTGTTCCATATTGCTGTTGTATTTGTGTCTTTTTACTATGAGATGCAATAATAAAAAGACACTTATCTTTGTGGTGTTTTCTTTCCTGTCCTTTTGTTTGGTTGTTACAGAGTGGTCCTGGTTAAAATTTTTGAATTGACCCCCACATTCATGATTTTTACTGGAGGAGACCCAGAGACCTCACACTGATGCCGATAGTGTGACTCGACCCTTGGAGGCGAGAGTGACAGTTTGATCTCTTGGTAGTAACATCGAGGCCTTATGACGTCATCCATGGCATGAATACATCATTCATGTCAAGATTGACTGTATTAGGCAATGGGAATGGTTCATCCAGGGAATGAGACCGAGTTTCTCTTTTCGGAAAAGGAGAAATTTTTGCAGCTCTTTCAGATCGTAGGAAAAGAAGGTGCAGATCATCCAGGAGAGGATGAAGACTGCACAGTGCAGTAAGAAATGGGAAACTGACACCAGTCTTAGAGACTCAGGCGTGTTAAATGTTTCAATATGAGGAATCTTAAAGGAGATATGAGTTTTCAAATCAGCAGACGTGGAGGAAGATCTTGGAGAGAAGCATGAGGTGGTGTACGTTTTAACATGCTACAACCACCCACCTTAGTTTCCCCGCTAGGCTTAGGGAGCTGGAAGGAAGGGGAAGAGAGTAGCTGCAAGCGGTCAGGGAGAGTGACCCAATGGCTCTAAGAATGATTCGGTGGACAGTCTGTGTCTACTACTAGCTTCCATATTAACAGACGTTGATATGAATCATTCCTTCCTTAAAAACATCTTGTCCCAGACTTAGAGTTTTCGATAAGCCATGGACTTGAACCTCATGTTTGGAGATACCTTGGGAGGAGACATGATAATCACACTTACGCTGACGGTGTGGTAAGAC
This sequence comes from Viscum album, assembly GCA_963277665.1. NCBI lineage: Eukaryota > Viridiplantae > Streptophyta > Magnoliopsida > Santalales > Viscaceae > Viscum > Viscum album. The sequence continues at coordinate 1,936,589,685 of OY728152.1, forward strand.
CCTCGAGGCAAGAGTTTTGGTTGGAATCGCTTGGTGGGAGCTTCGAGGCCTTATGACGTTGGTTTGAGTATGGACTGGGAAATCACAGTTCGTACACAAATTGACGGTATTAGGCGAAAAAGATTGTGGTTTAACTACGACGTTGGGATGGGTTTTCCTTGGTCGGCGAAAAGGAAACCCAAGGCAACACAGGATAAACTCATGCACATGAGGGTGCGACCGATCAATCTTGAGTCGGTCAACCATACCCTCGTGGGAACAATCATTTTGAGTCTCAGTTCTATCAGAAATTGGAGACCTCTACAGTTAGAGGATGACAATCACATCCTTATACGGGTCTCACCTCGACGTGGTTTACGGAGAAGTGGCCAAGGCGGAAAGTTATCTCTGAGGTTCAGCAGACCTTTCTAGGTCCTCAGCTTGGTAGGCGAGGTTGTTTATCGCTTGACCCATCCACCTCAATTGCACTAGGTGCACGACGACTTCCACGTATCTCAACTGAGAAGATACGTGTGTGATCCTTCACACATCATCGACCTCAGAGAGTTGGACGTCGATGACAGGGCAACAAACACAGAGATTCCAGTGGGGATCGAGGATCGACAGGAACAGATCCTATGAGGACGGTCGATTCCTCGGGTGCGCTTTCTCTGGAAGTACGGGAACCTCCAGGTGAGCACAAGGGAGCGAAAGGCTCAGATGCATGATCAATACCACTTTTGTATCCCTAGTTTGTGTTAAAGCTTTACGAGGAAGTAAAGCCCTGAGGTGGGAGTAATGTAAAGACCCGTAAAATTCTAGGGAAATTATTTCTTAATTTTCATTGGGATTTTAAAAGAACACAGTTTCTGATGGCACCTGATTCCAAGGCCCAGTGTGCCCGGAATTATTTTCCAGAGTTTAGCTTGGGTATGTTCAGTGAACAAACGAGTGGGTTTTTTCTAACTTTTGAACCAGTGTTGGGAATCGAATTCTGAGGGCACCGATAAATTCATAGCGCCGGTATTTTCATAGGAACACCTTTTCCGAAGTTGCGTTTGTTCGGGTGTGGTTACTAAATTTTCAGGTTATGTAAATGAATAAAATAAAATGGTGTGACCAATTTATTTTATCGTAAGTTGTTTAACCTAAGTTATGTTTTTGAAGTGGGACCCAATATATCCTACTCCACTAGGTAGAATAATTGTCGGTTGGGGCCCACACGAGCCCCACCTTTTCAACTTCCACAAAACCCCCTTATTGATTAAGGTAACGCACCCACACCCCTTATGAAACGAAGTCAACTCTTGTGTTTAAACTTTATAATAAACGCCTATATTAATTGGGCGGTTTAAAACGTTGCAATTAATTGAGTTAATTGTTTGATTCATTTTTGAATTTTAAAACTTTTTGTGTGAGTTATAAAATAAGGTAAGCTTTATTTTATTGTTGTTGCTTTGGTTGTGCGGGAGGATTTTGGAGAGAACGGGTCAAGGTCTTGGAGTTCTTCTTCCTCGACGAAGAAGGCGAAGAACGCTGGATTTTCGGAGATCAACGACGTGATGCCGGCAAATAATTTCTCTGCAATGCGACGATTCTCCTTTCGTGACATCTTCTTCCGCGACGTCCTCTTCCACGACGTTCAATTCCACGACGTCCCTTTCCGTGAAAATCCTCATTCGATGACTACGCTCGAGGTAGGGAATTAATTTGTGCATGTTTTTATTCCCGTGGTTCTTTCCTTCTAAAACAATGAACTCGGACCAACTCATTCTCAAGTTGATCTGCGAAAGATTTCGTTTGCGGGTTGGGAATATTTATTTGCGGGGAAAACTGTTGGGGTTGATTTCATTTGTTAATGAAAAATCCTCGTTCGTTCTTCGTCTTTTGGGCCGCTTATTATCAACTTAACGGGAGGAGGTCGGACCACACAAACACGATCGAGTCTCCTCCTTCTTTGTTGTTTTGATTCGTTGCGGCACAAACAAAGGCGGCACGGTGGAACGGCACCGTGCGGAAACAAGAAAGAACGCGACGAAGAAGCGTGGCGCCGCCGCGCTGTGTCGTTGAGGCAGAATGAAACTGCGGCCAGAGTCGGGGTCGCGAAGGTGATTCGAAGACTCCGCTGGTTGATCATTGTTCATTGATTGACGGGCGATGTCAAACAGGGTTGTAAGGTAAATTTGAAGCATCTGCAGTGAAGGTCGGGTCCCGGGAAGACCGTTGGCTAAGTCGGGGAGCAAAATGGACCACCAGAGCATGTCCGGTGGTCTTCAGAAAACACCGCCGGTGCGCCTCACCGGCACAATGGCACTGGTGGTCGGAGGCGGCGGTCGGCACCGGACAGCCTCCAGGAGGCGGCGGCGCCCGGCGTGCCGCTAGGGAGGGCCACCGCGGCTTCAGCCGCGGCGGCAGGCGGCTGGTCCCGCGGCCGCTCCGGACCAAGGGAGACGCAGCGGGTCGCCACATCGCTGGCAGGGAGCGGCCCCCACGCAGGGGTCACAACATCTTTCACGGGGGGCAACCGCACCCCCCCCCCTGTCTGCTCAGCCAGACAGCCAAGCCGCACGTGGCTGCGCCAGCGCGGCAAGCCCAGCCGGCCGGGCTGCCTAGGCCGGGCCAAGCCGCCCCAACTGATCCGATCCGTGCTCTTTTTGGGCCAGACCCGGACCCGAATCAGGTCGACCCAGTTCGGGCCGACCCATGGGTCTCGTGCCGGGTCGGGCTGGGCCCAAACCCCCTATTTTCGGGCAGTTTCCGTTAAAATGCCCAAATATTGGGCCACAGACCTCCGATCGACGCACCGTCAGCTGCGATGCGATTCTTGGATCAAGATGGTCCTTTCGGTATATTACAGTCATGGTTTCGGAGTACATTGGGTTTGGCTGGGTTGGTTCTCCCACGAAACCAACCGGGCCCTCGGAGCGGAAACACATATATCTTGAGCTCCAGACGTCCGATTGACGTGCCGTTGACTATGTTGGATTCCTCTTGATGAAACGGAACTTTGGGCATAATTCGCCTATGTTTTGGTTGCAGTTGGATAGTGTTTGGGTTGGATTGTACCCGAAATCCAACCGGGCCCCTAGAACGGAAAAGCTGATAACTTTCAGACTAGAAGTCCGTTTGACAAACCATCAGCGACGTTGGTGATCTTTTTGAGAAACGGTCCCTATGAGTATACCCAATTAGAGTTCGGGGTAAAGTTGAGATACGTCCGGGTTTGTTCCCACACAAAACCAACCGGGCCCCTAGGACGAAAAGGATAATAACTCACAGACCGGGCCTACGATTGACGCGTCGTCTGTTGCGTTGAGACCCCTATGACCAGGAGGCCCTTTAAGATACATCTTCGTGGGACTTTGAGATACTTGGAGTATCAAACAGTAGCTCATGGATCGGACCCTCCCGGAGACGAGCGTACGGAGTACGGAGAACGTGTAGCCAACTGAGACCTGACGACTGCTTGACCGACTCGACTTGGAGTGTGACGACTAGCCCAGTGGATGGAGCACAACTTTGTTTGGGTGCAGACCCATGGCGGACGGAGCACTACCTGTGTGACAGTGCAGACCCGCGGTACTCGTCCGGAGAGTACCTCTGCAGGCTACAAGGGGGTGTGCACTACTGTGATTGGGTGGAATACCCCAGTGGGAATCACTACTGTGATTGGGTGGCTGACTCGCAGTACTCAACAGGAGGAGTAACTCAGCAGTATTAGGTTAGTGAGAAGTACCTCGGAGTCGTGACAGGACCAGTGTACACTCCAAAGACGGGGCTCTTCAGCAGTTACGGTTTCGATAATGAAAATCCTAGTTTGAGATGAATCTTTGATCTTTGTGTTTACCTCAGGATTGAGATGTATCACTTGATAACTTAGGTATATGTATGGGAATATACCTGGGTTGTGGTTATCCATTGATTTAATAATCTTTGTGTTGCCTCATGACTGATATGGGTTACTTGATAACTTAGGTATAAGTATGAGCTTATAATTAAGTAATGGTTATCTCTTGTGATTCTTCTTTGCAGTTATCCTTTTTGGATTTAGTGATACCTTGAGGGTCTCAGTGTCCCTAATGAGTATCTTTATACTCACCCTTTAACGGGCTATGCCCGATCCTCGTTGTGTTGGTTGCAGACGACAGGCAGTGATGACGGAGGCCGAGTGTTCGAAGACGGGACGATACCCAGAGGTGGACCTCACGACGAGTCAGTATCATTAGGTGGACTTCACATCGAGACGATACTCGGAGAAGGTTGATGGGCAAGAGCGTTGTGGAGACCATATGTACCTACCCTTCAGGTAGGATCCGTTGTGGACGATCCAGGAGCTGCGCTATCTGTACCTACCCTTCAGGTAGGATCCGAGGAGGATGACCCAGGATCTATGTTATTTGAACCTACCCTTCAGGTAGGGTCCGAGGAGGACGACCCAAGAGCTGCTTCCTTTCTTCCAGCTGTTTTCTTTTTTGTTGTACTTTCATTCAGTTGTAGTTGTACTTTCAGTTGGGTTTGTATTCTGGCCCATTTAATTTTCAGCACTTTCTTTTTTACTTAGTGTCTTACTTCCACTTGTACTTTGTGGTGTTTAGTTTACTTTTATAAAGGCAATGCCTTCCTAGTTATCAGAATTTACACCTTTGGTGCTAGTCGCCAGCCCTTGGCCTATGGAAGGCGGGCTTGGGGTAGTCACAACACAGGCCCCGAGGATGGGTCGTGACACATACATCTACCTTGATGTAGTTCGACACTAAAAAAACTTGTCTTTCACGCCACACCACAAAAATATAAACCCAATGAAACCCAATTATTCATAGTGAACCACACCATAAATTCATTAAATTTATCTTAAACAAACAACAACCCTTACAAAATCCAGTAAGCCACAACATAACGAATTTCAACAAGCTAAAATTTTATCTCACACTCATCATTCTTTCCCTCATCCTTCCCTTGACACCTATAACACCTAAATTATATAATGTAATAGTCTAATAAGGTCTATCATGTAATATTATATAACTATCATATGATTCTATTCAATGAGATTATAATACAAATCAAAAAATAATACACATTTAATACAACCCAAACTCATCTAGGACATACCTATCAAACACGAGACACAAAAAATTACTTCAATAAATTCAATAAGAAATCATGTACCCCAATATTAAAACAAAACAATGTTCTGAGTAGTTGATGTTTCTATGAATGTAATTGTGACTCGATTTCCACCACGAATTTTTCTAATACAGCTTTTGTTCATAAAACATGATCCAATGTAAATACATGACCACATTACACCATCACATAATAATCATGGAACTCAACTATATAGTAATTAAATGTTGCATCATCCTCCATGTGAACCTCAACCCAATTGATTACATGAGTATAATCATGAAGATATCAATTACGCAACATCATAAGGAATACATCATGGATCTGATCCAAATTTAGAGGAATGTATTACCCATGAACGACATTACGTACAAGCAAAACACCATGAAGGGACTAATGAACATTGGGGAATGATTTCTACCTCATATAATCATATACGACCCTTTTCATGTAGAGACTTTTAGGAACAGATGATTTCCTACATAAAAATATAAAGGAAACATCCTCTGATAAAAATAACATTTCAACTAATCCTGTGCTACCTCTATCCACTTGTGAATCATCTAGGCCTTCTCAATCATGCTTTTTAGCACATCATATCAATGGAATTTAAACTCTACAACCTCTTTCTAGTATATGTGATTTTCTGAATTAAACATATACAATGCCTCAAATGATCCATTCTAATAGAAAAGTGGTAGCTGTTATTATAGTAAAATTAAACATAAGTTTGGTGCTTCAACCACAACCTAAAAATATAAAAAATGAAGGTGATTGCCTTTTCCACTTGTGTGTGAATGACTTACTCCCCCTGATCCCTCGGCTGATGATAAAAAGTTGTGATAAATCTTAGTTAAGATGAAAATTATTTCCCAAGACCTCCTAATAGTTTTCATAAAAAATAAGGATCTCTGTCAGAGATGACGGTCCCTGACACCATATAAAGCTTCCCCACCTCACCCACAAACCACCTTAATAGAACATCTATTTCTTTCAACTAATTAATCAATATTAAATTTGATGACATTGAAAAAAGATCCATGATCTCCCATATAACCTCACAACATCCATTATATTGGGTTAAATTGGTCATGAAATCTATCTATATCTCTTCGAATTTATAATTGGGTATATCTAATCTCTATAAAAAACCCCCTAGAAATATGTTGGTCTAAATTCACTTAAACGAAGACCAAAAAACATAAACCATACACATCCATATACCACATTATCCCTTGACTCTAAAAATTACTCTTAATGTATGATAAACCATAGATATAGCAGGATTAATTTCCAAGGTTGAGATATAAAACCCACAACGATCCTCTTACCAAAACACTGATGAGATAAACAAATTATCTTACAATGACACGTGATGTTGATTATCATTTGGCCATCCCTCAAGGTAATCACCACAAATCAAATGTTCATGAAAAACCTCAATCTCAAGATCTACAAAATATGACTCCATGTATAGCTACATTAAGTATAAATTCATATCAATATAATATAGGTAAAATATACTACCAGCCTCATTGACATCAAAATTCATTACTAAAAGAATACCTATCACTCGCAATTCTCCCCTATACACCTAAAATATATATCTCTATAAAATCCTACATAGTGCACTAATATCTAAATTTTATTTTAATGCACTTCAAAAGACCTCAAAATAACTATCCAATAATAACTCTATTAACTTCTACTAATATAAATTAAGATATAACTCGTTGAAAATGAATTTCACACTACTTAAATCTGTAAAGACTATAACGATTCATCCTTGAATTAGTGTCACAAATGTTTTTAGAGAAAACACCCCCACAAACCAAATGAAGATCATGGGGGTCATTCTTATGCTTCAGAGCAGTAACTACCTCGATCAATACGATATCACATCCCTATTCTTAATAAAAACACACCATAATCCACGATGATAGAAATATTAATATCCCTTGAACATGGATCATTCCAAATTGCAGCCAATGAATATGAACAGTGTCATGATTCCATTTAAATTAGTTAAAGGCTTCCTGGCACTAAACAATCCATATGAAGTACTGATACATCCTTTTAAATTCAGTTATACTGTCTTCAATTCTATGATCCCATCCCTACAAAGAAACCACAATGAGAGTAGAGAGATAGTGAATGCACAAGTCCTATATTTGGTTGGCCCTAGATTGTAGACTATCACCAATGGTATAAAAAATATGTATATGGGTGGGATTATCCAATAAAAGACAAGATAAAGGGTGATAACAAGGATACTCTAATCAACTCCAGAAAAGGCATATATATTGAGAAAACCCAAGTGAAAACATGAAATTCCATACAGAACTATATTGATTAAAAAGAAAACTATAAGTAAAAAATGGCAATGATTGAAGTGGACATGAATCCAAAATAGCTCTTATAAAACCCCTAATTACTAATAACCATCCTGATCTGTAATCTTCACTAGATGACCTGATTAACTGTATATATATCTATATATTGATGATTTTAGTATAATCAGTAGAATCATCCTCAAGTACTCTTATGTAAAAGATAAAGGTTGCATGATAAATCATAGTGAACAATAGTTAAACCAACCCATCACCTAAACATGTATATAATTTTCCCATCCTCACCTTGGATAATTCTCAACAAGTATCTCATGAAAGAGAGCATATAATAACGGAAGGAAACAAAACTGGTACACCACTTCTACATCCCCATTGTTTTTCAACTCTTCCCCAACATAGCGTGTCCCAATCCATCTCTCTCTAAAAGAATATTTCCCAAAAATCCTTGGAAAGATGTCACAATATGCTCCTCATGCATCAAAGCATACCATATCAAATTTCCATATATAGTAAACATGCAGTGTCCATGAGCCACCATAGATCATATGATATATAACAAACATCGGGTATTATACCTCAAGACATCATAACTTATACATCGTTTATGTTCATTAAGCCATCACAACTTATACGTGTCCTACCTATAATAACCTTTGGATACTCTATTAGGAAATACATGTGATTCAAATAACCACAATCCATCACAACACACTATTCACATATATGGGAAAAATTCTACTGTTCATACCATCATTAGTAACTATCAAGAGATATGATAGAGTCCATAGGGGGTAGTCATCCATCCTTCCTCCCACCAGGATGTTGGGGAAATCACACTTCCATAGTCCACTGGGTGTTAGTTTCCTTAAACAAAATGGATGGGATAGTATATGAAATCATATAATAGACATGATATAATATATCTCACAACCACACTATGGTCATATCATAGTATTAGACTATATGGCTGAGAATTCCACTCAGACTCCCAACTACCAGTGATAATAGAAAATACATTATAAGATCATAATAATTTAAAAGACATATATTAATTATTTATTTCTTATAAAAAAATTTACATTACATAAATTAATCAATTATACATTAATTAAAAAAACATTATTACACATTATATTACATTAATCATCAGAGTAAAATTTGTGACCACTAGGAATAATCAAATATGACTCCATAGTTTATCAATATAATCATCTTTTTAACTTCTTTACTACATCAACCCCAAACATGTGGGTCAATAATTATTTAATAATTATTATAATCATTCCTGAGACCTGTCAGTCCAGGAAGACCATCAAAAACTACCACCAAGAGGATATATACAACCAAACTCATTCAACCGCCTTAAGCATCATGAAATGGAATTTAGAAAAAAAATAATCACAACCATCATCCATTAAATAGATTCATAAGTGAGAATCCCATATCTTAGAATCACCTTAATGTGTAATCCTATATTCAACCCATTAAATCATCTCTATTTTAATCCCTGAAACCCATATTCATATACCAATGCATCTGGAATGCACATGCGTAAATTTCTACCACATCAACTAGGACTCCCTGCCCACAGGTCACATCAAATAGTGATTCTATCATCTTTATCACTTAACAAGACTAAAAAGAAACAAAGAAGAATATCTAACAGGGTAATCTAGGCCCTCAAACAAGGCATCCAACATTCACACATAAATATGATCTCACAGATCTGACACAAGGAACATGACTATCTTAAGAAACTGACAAAATTTATCCCTAGAAATTATTTTTATCCCAAATATAGTTTTTCTTCTTAAAATAACTTATTCATTATTTAGATGTACCAATTGTGGGAACCCTAATTTATCAAGTTATTATAATCTATCATAAATTATAAAAATTATAACAATAATTACTTTTTTTACAAGAAAGAAAACATTTCACATTATGTCTCAATTCCATTAACACATGGAAGATCATATTTAATTAAACATGATCCTTGGATCAATTTGATTTCCATAAAATTACATCAACCACAAAATTACCAACAATCCACTTCATAAATTAATCCACCACATTAAATATCAATTAATTATAGAATTATGTAATTTACCAATTTAAACATGCTACTCTAATCATAAGGACCATCTAAAAATTAATAACCTTGATATCAAACTATCTATAAAATAAAAATGTGACCCATCAAAAAGGTATAAAGTAGATTCACATCAAATCCCTAACAAAATATTTAGTAATCTGGTTCAATTGGAAATTATATTATTTCTATTTCCACCCAAAGGGGTAAACCATCCCAAATTACAATTTCACATATATAAAATAAGATAAGAAACAAATCCCATAACTCAATGGAATAAACATTTTACATATGAGAATAGACCAATGTTGTGTATCCCGATCACTGCTTTTGCATAAATATTAAATCTTCCAAGGATTCCATAGTATAACCACAAAAAAAATAAAAATGAATCATCATTAGAACAGTATAGAACATAAACCATAGCATGGAGGAATGAAAGAGTAGAAAATTATATTTATAAGAGAGAAAACACTAAAAAGAAATGAAATATAATACCTTGGCTCACCATGGATGGAATATGGGAAGCCAAGTATCACTCCCCATCAAAGGTATTCCAAAAGATAGAAGATAGAGCCACTAGATCACCCAGATTCAGGTTATGGAATACATGTATTGATAACCCCCAAGGCAGTTATCCATTTATAAGAGCATTTCGTAGGATATTTTCATTGAGTGAAACCCTTTTTCAAATCATGTTAATGTTAGGCATCAAATCATTTGTATAATCATTTGACTTAGAAAGATTTATTCCAAAAAAATTACACATCACAAAACACCCATTTATGTATCCTAAATAAGCCATGGACTTCAATTTCATAATGTGAAACACAATCACAGTCTGTTTATTGGCCATAATTAAATATTTTAGCAGTCAAACCCCTCTAATGAATCTATTTTCCCTATATGAGCACTGAAGTCATTAAAAACATTAAAAGTGTCGAAATACATTGATCGTGGACCCTCCATTAGATAACTCTAAAAAATATATAATCCTAGAGAATCTAAATCCAACGTAGAGAGAAGAAAAGGGGTCATCTAAACAACAACCCCATGAGATACCTCTCAAGGATTTCTCTATATAATGAACTCAACCACATCAATATAGGAACATCATAGAAACACAAAATAAAAACAACCAGCTACTAAACACTCTCCCAGGAGAGATACATCTCGAACGATAGTAAAAACAAACCAATAAATATGGGGAAACCTAATCATAAACCATAATAGTCAAAATATACAAGATAAAAACAATACAATAGAATATATAAAAATAAGATGGATTGGGTTAGATAGTGTGTAATTATGACTCGTGTTTTCATGTACTCTTCTCTAAACCCCCATGCCTTCTAAATACATGACCCAAGGGATTACCATTCCAAAAAATCACCTTCTCCCTGTGTTACTGTATATTCATAGGCCTATACTTAATGGTTTCTTCATAATCAATATCTATCTCACACCAATAAATGATTTGAGATTCATCATGAATATAATGACAGGGACACGACATATGAAGAACATCACCTATCTATGTCATCTTCAGGGGATGTTCTATATGATACGTCATGACTCCAAAACAAGTCAACACCTCAATAAGACCAAAATATTGGGGAGAAAGGCTACTCCTATGAACAAATATTCAATTCCCGTGATTAGTGTCACCATTAAGAACACATGTTCTCTAATTTTGATCCCTAATAGTATCACCCTATGACCGAAATAAGATTTATTACAATCGTATGCCACCTTAAACTCTCCCAATTTATCCACACCATATTTTTTGCATTTGATGCTATTTCCATCCAATGAATTGCTACATCTTTGAGCATAGTAAAAAAAGAGAATCAAATGTTCGACCATATAATGATTCAAATGGTTGTATACCAATGGAAAATTTGGAAACTATTATTTTTAGAAAACTTGACTAAGGTTATATTCCTCATCCATAAACACCCAACATCCATGACATAAGAGAACAACATGTCATCAAGAGTCTAGATGGTTCTATATCTCCGACCACCCTTCGGTGGATCAAATGTACTACTAAGGGATATTTAATATCCAATGTCATGTTGATGACCTCTATACTCTATGTAGGTTAAACAAGGATCCCTATTAGAGATGAACATCCTTGGAACACCAGGGATTCAAAAAACCTCCTACTAAAATTTCATTTAAAACACCACTAAAGATCTAAACTCCATGATCATAATAAACTGGGATGATTTCAAAATGAATCTCTATCAGCGATGTAGAATTATAGACTCACTATGTTCGAGGGAAAACATCACTGAATACCATCATGATGTACTCCCAATTCATATGGGGAATATATAATGGTTGGAGAATCCAGGTGAGAACATGATTCTTAGTGTTTAACTTCTCACATACGAGACACTAAGAGACAAACGTTATAACTAAACCCTTTAAACCAGTCCACCAAAACTAACACCTCAATTCTTAGTAAATCATTGTACTTTCGAGACGTAATGCCAATGGCGATCTATGTAACACGTGGTGAACAATTTCACACATCATTGAAGGAAGGAAAAGCCTCACCTAGAACAATAACTAGTGTTGTTCATCCCCAGAACAACCATCAGGGGGATAACAAAAAACAACCTAGTTCCTCCAGACCTCCACATTAGAATCCCCCAACTGTGACTCCTCTACCCACTTCACCAAAGACAATGACACCATAATCTATAAAAGAAAACTTCTTCCTCTAACCTCTGTCATATCTAGATGTATAATTTATATTTATTCAATCACATTATAGGAATCTATAGATTCATTGACCTCATTACTATGTGACTTACTACTCAGTGTATTAGCTACAACATTTCCCATTCATAGACAATTGTAAATCATGAACTCATAATCCTAAAATAGTTACATCCACCAACATTGACACAAGTTTAGTACATTATGGGATAAGACATACTCCAACCTCTTATGGTTGGTAAGAACTAGAAAATGGTCACCGATGAAGTAATTTCACCACAACATCAAGGAAAACACTAATAAAAAACTCAATATCATGGGGGAATAGTTATTAACATGAGGTCATTAATGCTAATAACTAAAATTAAACACGTATCTCTACTTCATCAAAAGAAATCCCAACCCCTGATATAAAGTTTCATTTAAAACCTCATAATAAACTTATTATTCATGCTTGAAAAGTGATGCATCACTGAACAACGTTTTTCTTTTAGGTACTCAAATGCATCAGGGAACTGATTTTACCCCAAGAATGTCTGATAATACTACATCAAGGCAATCATTTTATTTGGAAACTACGATATTTTTTTATTAATGTCTTGTAATAACATGAAAGGAAACAATAAATCCACACCACTATCATAATCATGAGGGCTGCAAAAGGAAATATTAATCTATCTTCAAAGGATTCACATATACTCACCTATTGTGACATGAAATTCCCCACTAAATATACTTTGCAATCTCAGTACCCACACTGCAGGAACATTCCGAATAACCTCTCCTGAACAATATCTCAAAAAATGGAACTCAGATGCTCTGCATGCTCATCCTTGCATGTGGTGTACGTAAGTTTTTGTCAATAAAAACCACCAAGAAATTATATAGTAACACAATGAACACCGCTTTCATCATCCCCATCAATAAAGCTAGATTATTCATCATAGAAAATGAAATAAAAATGGAATTTTAATTCCCAGGATGAAAACATAATGTGGCCTTCTAAATACCTACATCCTTCACCTACATCAAATGATATCCGGACAAAAAAATCAATTTTTGAGAAAAACTTTTCTCCCTTCAGTGAATTAAATAAATCATCAACAATTATAAGAAGATATTATTTTGTCAATGTCAGATAGTTTAGGAAATGGGAATTGATAAATATCCACACTCTCCCACTAGACGTCTTCACAAAAAAACTATTGAACCACATGAAGGAACACTTAACCAAAATAACCTCACAGAAACATATCATAAAGCTGTACTCATAGCTCGAAAAACATTGAAGTCCCCATCCTATATAGTTTAATTGAGATAGAAGACACACACATCTACAGTTCAATCCCAAAATCGATCACCTATTTAAGGGGGGGGGGGGTAATGCTAAAACTTCATCTGAAAAGATATCATGGTACTATTATAGAACCATAGGAAACACCATCTACTGAACATCTAATGAGAATAGTCTCCGCTCATCAATCTATGAAGACTAGGATATAACATGCCTCAAACCTAACTGGGGTGTATGTATTACCAAAAAATACAACTGAATATCCATATGTGTTATTAAACACAATCATACTCCTTAATATAACCATGATACCCTGTACAGACAACATAAATTCATACCGAGGATGATGTCATAATACAATATATGTAAATGTCAGAAATTTCCCCAAGAAAGATGTTTCCCCAGTATTAGCTCATAGTGTGTAAATACTTCATATAAACCATCTCGTACTCCAACATGAAATGTTAATGAAAATTTAACTATAATCATCTATACCTCAAGTACCATATAATCGATTAGGGTAGGTGACATAAAGGATTGTGGAACACTTGAATCAAACAAAGCATGTTCCCTTGTAGAAAAAAAGAAAGGGATCTTAGAACAACATCTGGCTCACCAAGAACAGAAAATGATAAAGCTTGATCCTGATCATGTCCTCCTCTATGACCTATATGAACCTGTTGATTACCACTTTTATGGACATAGTTCTCTCTCTGAGGATGAGGAGCATCTCATTGTTACAATCTTCATAAGACATATCCTCGCCACTAATCAAAAACTGGAATAACATACTATTGTTGCCTCAGATAAAATTGCTTCAACTTAGGAAGCTAATGTGCGACACAAATGACATAATTATTGCTCAGAAATGTCATTAACTTTTGTTGATGATGACAAAATCTTCCACAGGTAAAAAAGCATCAGATCTCCTGGAATAATTCTGAGAGACTCTTCCCGTGAAGAAATTAGATGATGAGGGTAAGGACCTACCCCTGAAAATGGAAATATCTTATTTCATAACAACTGATAACCCTGGAAAAAAATTTACTTCATGAGGAATAATGATGTCTTCCCAATCACGAGGCTCCTATACAAGGAAACTTCCTTTCAATAACCCATCTATCAACAACACCTCAATACATGTCTACCATAAATAGGGTGACCTTGAACATGATATATGGAAGAATATCCTCCTCAAAATTTCTCACTCTATCCTCCTCATCCGGCAGCAGGTCTGAATAATACTGTAGAGGGGTCCTAAAACAGATCCAAAATCCCACACACTAGAACTCTCTTGTCAAAGGGTATGGGGATCCTGTGACAACTGATAATATTTTTGAATAAATAAACCGTACTCAGAACTAGTCTTTGAAATTATAACATGGTACTTTTTACTCCTTGAGTCCCTAAAGGAATAAGAACCACCACTTCCTCGCTACTTTATTTTGCATCATAACAAAACTGTATCTCATGGATTTTTATAAGCATTGATAGAACTGAAAGTAATCTAAAACTATTAAACCATACATCCATGAATGACTCTGAAATGAATCCCTCATACATATGAATACAATGGTGTTGAAATGATCTATTTCTCATCATATAATGGTCATCATCATCAAAATTCAATCTATAATGATTTATTTACAAAATCTGTAGAAAATATTTTATACAAACCTTACGAGAACATTGGAATTGAGATTTACCTAAAAAATTAACAAACATTTAAACATCATAAAACTAGAATATAGATTATTTCTTATTAATTAATTATTTATTATTTTTTTATGGTTTTAACTTATCCCGTGGTCAACCCATTTCAAACCCCAATACAAGGAAGAATGATGCCTGCTCATTTCCTTGATCTCAAAAATGAAACATGTATGACTTCATTTAGTCGGTTTTGTAAAATTAAAGGTCCACATATCGAATCATAGGGGGTCCTAAATAACCTTGTCTCATCCAGTATCCCATGTTTACATCGCTGTCTAAATATAGCTAACACCATTTCTATACCATAACATTCATTCTAAACCATGAAAAAATCTAAATTACTTTATATCCCTAAACATAAACCTCTAATACCACTCTATCTCAATCTCCTCCCTACAAAGATAACACAATGAGGGGATAGAGATTGTGACTACCCAACCCTCACCCCTCCAATAATTCCCTGGTTGGAAACTAGCACCAAGGTATAATAAACATGAATATGGGAGAAATTATGCTCTAAGAGAATAAGAGGAATAGAGATATTAGAAGGATATCCAAATAAACACCTATATATAAATATATAAAAATAAATTCCATGTTAAAATATGAAAATCACTACAGTACTATAAAAATGAATGGAAAAATAAAAGTGCCACAAATGTAAATATTATAGATATCCTATAAAACCACTAGAAATTAATATCTAGGCAAATATCTAAAATAATTTGGTTGACCTGTAAAATAGTTTTTATATATATTTAGAAATTAGATGATAATAATAGTTTACTAAGTTGGATCATCCTCGGATCCCCTCATTCAAAATATAAAAAAATAATGCTAAATCACTGTGAAAAAAAGATAACCTAACTCATCACCTAAATTGGTTTAATATGTTATCGTCCACAACATGGCCAAATCTTACCAAGGATTACATACTAGAGAGATTATAGTATTGTAAGGAAACATCAAGGGTACTACTCTCCCACTTCCCCACTTGTTTTCTGCTCTAACCCAATGATGCACTTCCCGAGTCATCTCTCTCCAATATAAGACAACCCGAAGACACATGGAAAAGGCATCAAAACATGATCCTCGTGCATCACATCCCCAAATCATCTGATACCCAATGACCATATATAGTAAACATGTAGTTTATAGGATCGACCAGAGCTCTTATGAAGTGTATCATACTTATAGTATTATTGCTCATGCCAACACATCCCATACAACGAGTAGGTACATTAACTGATCACAACTTATACACATCATACCTATAATAGTCTTTTGGATACTATATTTGATAATAAATCTATGTAAAATTACTACAATCCACCACATCCCACTACAAACATATTTTGGAAAACTATCTTTTTTCAATACCAGCACATGTAACTACTTAAAGAATAGTGAAAGGCCATAGGTGGGTAGTCAGCCATCCACCATCCCACTATGATTGTAGGGATAATACCCTCCCAAATTCCAGTGGGAGTTAGTTTTCCTTACCAACATGGGTGGGGTAGGATATGAAATCAAAAAATATACATGGAATAATATAGCTCACAACCACACAATTGGAATAACGAAGTATTAGAATCAACTACATATAACATCGCTCAAAATACCATCTATCACTTCTAAAACAAGATATCCTTTTTGAACACAAAAATTTGAAATTGATATATTAATTACCTTTTTTATTTTAAATATTAACTTTAAAATAATTATTTAATTACAAATTAATTATCTGAAAACATTATTCCACATTATAATCAATTAATCATCAGAGTAAAGTCCATGCACTCATTAAAAAATTGTAACATAGTCCATGGTTTATCAAGATTATCAACTTTTGAGGGTTTTCATTCATTCTACACCAACACCATGGATTTATAATCATTTATTCATTATTGGCATCATTCCATAAATTGGATACTTCTGGAAAATAATATTTAGCTTCCACCTAACGTAAAAAATAAAACCTCATTCATCCATCTACCTAAACCAGTGGGAAAAGGAATGTAGATAAAACAAGCAACCTAACTAACATCCATTAAACAGATTCTAATGAAATAATCTAACACTCAACATCACATTAATTGGTATTCCCATCTTCAACCTATTTCATTATCAGTATTGTTATCCCTAACACCAACATGCATATCCCGATGCATCTCTCCATCAAAGGCATAAACAACTACTACATCATCAGAGACTCCTCACCCAGATAAGATTATACTACCTAGGAATATCCATCCAAGGATCATATAACTTCCATGCACCACTCAATGAAAAATCTCCTAGTAAAGCATGCATCTAGAGAATATAAATTAAATGGAAAAAACAAGAACAACCATTAGGTAACTCTTATTCCCCAAAAAATACATCCACCCATTACACATAAATGAGATCTCATGGCACCAGAAAATGGTGCCCATCCTTCTCAAGAAGACATGAAACTCTGTACATAGAAATTATATTCATCAAAAAAATTGTTCATTTTAAATCATGAATTAGCTGATTCATTATTCATAGGTTCTATCTATGGAAACCTCTAGAATCAATTAATAATAATCTATTGAAACCAAAACATGATTTTAGAATTAAAACCATTCTCAATGTCATGGTTTTTATTTATTATCAACAAGAATAAAATATATCCACATTAATTATCAATTCAACTAACACATGGAAGATCACATAAACAATCATATTGTATCAATTTTATTACCATCATAGTAGATCAACAACAAGATTACAAACAAGTATCTTCTTTAATGATAACAGAAAATTAATTTTCAGTTAAACCATCATTTTTTTCATTACTAAACTCAACAGGATACTCTAATAATGATAATACTCTATTAAATAATAGGATATTTATCACACTATCTAGAAAATCAACAAATAACCCATCATAATGGTATAAAACACATTAATATAAGAAATTATAACTAATAGTTTTATTAATATGATTCAAAAATTATTAGGATAATTAAAATTTAATACAAAGGGATAAAACATGAAAAATATATGATTTTAGATAAATAAAATAAGAGAAATACATAATCCCCTACTTCAAATAAAGAAATTTTCTTTTCATGAGAATGGAAAAATTTCGTAGATCGCGGTCACATATCCTATATAATGATACATCCATCCAAGGACTTAGAGACATAACTAGACTAACAAAAAACAATGAAAAATTAATATAATTTTATATATTAAGCATCATATCATGGAATGAAAAAATAAGAGAGAAAAAAGGCCGATTTGGGAGAACCCTCTAGTAAATCAAAAATAAACACACCTAGGATCACCACTGGTCATATATAGGAATCCATTGATCAATAACTATAAAATGAATTCTGAAAGATAGAATAGGAAACAAGTAGATTTTTTGATATTAGGAGAAGTGGAACCGGGTTTGAGAACACCTAAGAAATTTAACCAATTTTAATCACACTTCAATGGGGATTTCAATTTATTGAAACTCTTTTTCATGTCTTGTAAATGTCACGAAATAGATCTCACAGAAAAATGAATTTAATTAAATAATTTTATCATAAAAATGTACATACTATGTAAAAAATCATGAAATGGAATCTACAATCCATGAACATTGAATACACAACATGAAAATAAATTTACACACAGTTTATTCTCTATTCATCTATATTTTGAAAGATGAACCCCTCTAGAATATCTCTATGCCTCCCTAGAGAAGCATGATGTTTGAAAACACACAATGGGTCATACAACATGGATCCAAGCCCATTCATACAATTTGAGAGAAATCATATACAAACCTTTAAAAATATCCAATAAAGTAAGGGAAATTGTAAAGCGTCGAGAAAATCTTGGGGGACACCCAAGAAATAATCACATCAATATTTAAAGGATTAATAGCCCCTCCATATTGGGAGAGCACATGAGTCCTAAAATAAAACTCTAATTTTCCATAATTTCACATATAAATCCTTTCATAATGATGAAGAGATCAAATGACATGTAAAACCAACCTCACCATCTTAGTAAGATCTTATAATAACTTCATGTAAATGAGTATCTTTTCAATTAACACTGCCATAAAATGATCATATAATACCTGAAACATGGATTTAAGGAATCTTATGAATACAACTAATGTGTTAATCACAATATTCAATGTATGAATTGAAATTATCTATAACAACACTTGAAAATATAAATTTGGTTATTTTCCCCATTGTCCACCAACTGGTGATATCCATACAACAAATTTATCTTCAAATACATTTTATACCTCCTCAACTAGATGAAATAAAATCATAAAAACATGGAAGGGGATAACAGATATTGACAATTAATTGGATCAACCATAGGTAGAATATAAAAAACACAAAAATAATATCCACCTTCTCAATGAATTACAATGGAACACCCCATGATGAAAAATCGAGATAGATGAAATCCCTTTATATTAAATCATCAATCTTATTCTAGAATTATCATAATTAAAATATTTCCATCAGAAAATGATCCATTAAATTAAAATATTAATTATGTTAAAACATTATAAAAAATATGACATCACATTGAGGGTGCTGTGTAATGAATTCATTGGGAAAATATTGAGAAGCCCCTCAATAATTATAGGAAACACATTCACTATAACATTCATAGAGTAGAACATCATCTCCAGCTGTTGAGAATACATGAGACATAAACACCGACAACCCTACTAATTAAATTTCTCACCAATTAACACTAATAGCTCTCCTTCCACATTTAGGAACTCAAATCTCAACTATAATCAATCTATGTCACAATTTGTAGAGTACTACAATCCCTTGAAAAGAATGATAATGCATATCTATGTTTGGAATAATAATGGTCCCCTAATGACTAATCTATTCTCATCGTTATGTCACAGGATCAATATACATCAAATGAAAATATTCTCCCCCAACTGGTGTAGGCATCGTTCGGTTACTAGAAGCCACTCCACATTTAGTC
Organism: Viscum album; assembly: GCA_963277665.1. Taxonomy (NCBI): domain Eukaryota; kingdom Viridiplantae; phylum Streptophyta; class Magnoliopsida; order Santalales; family Viscaceae; genus Viscum; species Viscum album. Next base: position 1,936,609,966 of record OY728152.1, read on the forward strand.
CAAAGGCACAAACCATGGAAGGTGAAATTAATGAATATATAGATCCTGAATAAAATAAAGATAAATCCCTGGTAGAAGATAAATATATAGCATATTAAATGATCTCTATTCTACATGGTGATAGAATATTCATTGAAGTAAATTAGCAACATAATTCTCTTTCACTTCATTGGCCTATTAATATCACCAACATGAATTTACTTATTTCTATTTCCATATAGAACTGGGAATTCACAAGGATACCAGTTTTTCGCTCCATATCCTCTCATATGGTTGAAAGGATGGAAGAAATATTTCTAGAAAGGCCATAGACGAACCTTTTGTGAAGTGTGAGCTGAAAATGTAGAACTTCACAACACTGTCTTATGAGAATGTTTTAAAATTGAAATAATTTATTTTCATAATCTATATAAGTAAGGAACACTGGAATGGAATTCATTGTAGAGGACTGAGAATAACGAGCACTAAAAAAGCATGAAGATGACTAATATGACAGAATATTTCTGGACAAAACATCAACTATGAATAAATTGAAATTATCCATCTACAATTATGTTCCTCGATATATTTTTACGGATCCATTCACTATATAGGTACAACTATGCCAGCCTCATTTTAAACATAAAAATTAAAAAAATTGAACATTATCTCTAAGTGATTAAATTTGTGTTACGCGCAAGATTGAGTTTTAGTGAATAGTAATAGTATTATAATTTAAAATTATCATGATCTCCAACTGATTAAATTTGTGTTATTAATATGATTGAATATATTTTTTAAATATATTGTTTATTTTCTTAGTTCCCAATTGATTAAAAATAAATATAAAATACCAATTGTATATAATTGAAATTTTTCAATAGAAAACATTTTTATACACCAAAGACATAAAAAATTAATAAAATAAAATATCAATATTAGTGGATGATAACAATGAAATGATTATATTATATATTCAATAATTGTTTTATAATCTTCCAATATATTTGATAGTATAATATAATAAAAAATCTAATTTTATGCATAAAAGATTAATATTATTAAATGATGTTTTTCCACCATTTAATTGTGAACATGTTTTAAAACTAAACTTTTTCACTTTAATAGATTTTATACGGAAAAATAAATTTAATTTCATAATGATAAATTTCAAAATAGTCTTATGGTAAATTTTTGATATTTTTTTGAGAAGTTTCATTATTTGATGAATTGTGAAAAATACAAAATTTTAATTGAAAACTATAATTTCATATACATAATTTAAATTTTAAATTACATTTTGAATTAGTATAAATGTAAAATTAGATAAATTTTATATCAATTAACCAATTTTAGGACTTTGGAATAATTTTCATATTTAATTTATATATAAAAACATTATAACCTTTTTTATATTTTCATTTTAAAATATCATTTTCTCATCACATCGTAGGAGTTAATTTTGACTTAATTTTCACCACGTATATTAATTTATTTTGAAAAAATGCATTCCATATTGATAATAATTATTATTTATAATTCTTAATAGGTTCAAATTGTTTTTTTAACATAATGATTATTGAAAATAGTTGAAACTAATTATAGTGGTTAAGGTAAATACATGCTTACATAATAATAAATCATAGATTATATGGTATAAAAATGATCCAAAACATTACCAACAACCATTGTATTGAAATATTTAATCCTTAGCCCATAATGTATGAGATATTGAGCATTATTTAATCCTTATGTTATATAAAAAATAGGTAAATATAACTTCTTTTAGAAATTACCATGTCGGTTTTCTCCCCCATTTATAAATGGTAACCCCTTATCCCTATAACTACACACATTATAACCACTATGGATAATCCAAAACCATGGTGAATCAATCAACTACATCTTTCCCCTCATCCCAGGTACTATAGCTTGCGTATAATGAAAACATAGGAAGTTATTAGTGGAACCATAAAGAGGATACCCAAATAATTGATAATGTATTATTGATGAGATTGAAAAAATGAGATATATATGAAATATAAATTATAATGTAATGGTAATAATTTTATATAATTAATTTTATCTCTTTAAATATTATAATAAAATGGAGTCATTTGTCATGTATACGTATTGTCTATCATCTAACTAAACTATGTCATTTATTTCATATCACACAATCATATAGAGTACTATATATACATATATAATGAATATATAAGATATTTATATCAGTATTTATATAATGTATAATATTAAATCATTAAATATACAATAGGTAAAAAACAGGTTAAATGATACTAAAAAAATCATGTATTTTCCTGAAATGATGAATATAATGAATGATTATTGAAAAACGGGTGATAAAATGTAATAAAAGAATCACATATTATATCATACATATTAATATAATTCCTTAATAATTTAATAATATTTTTAAAACCAACAAATAGAATTATAAAACATATATCATCAAATCAAAGTGTGGGGTAATTGAATCTGTCTAAGATTCATTTCAATGAGACATATTGCAATTTTAGGAACCTAGTTTCTTGTATATGGTATATATACTTCCCCATTAATAATGTTATTTCATAAATAACTCATTATTCATTGTATATTGAATTTACATTTTAATTATTTAATCTAGTCGGGTTTGAAACTAATGATACCAATTGGTATAGATATTTCATAACTCAATTCCTAATCATTGGGTTATATTAATTCCCCATTATAGTTTATATTATAGTATTCTATTTAAAATAAATTTTTTACTATCAATTTATGTATTTAAACTTTTTTTATGTGTATTTAATGTTAATTATCATTATCTATTCATTTATCAATCATGAATTCAATGTTATGTTAATTTTATGTATCGATTTTACAATCTCATTCTACTCAAGATTATTTATTCTTAAAATTCAATTAAATTAAATAATAATACCATTATTTAATTAGATTTCTAATTTTATTATACTATTGTTATTAATGATATTTTAATGTATTTATACCATTTTCCTAGTCTATGGTACTTAAAATTATTGAGAAAATTTTTTAATAAAATCTAACTTCATTTCTCTACGCATTTAGAAAACCATTTTCTTACGAAGCCTTGTGTTCAGAAAAAAAATTATTTAATCATTTAAAAATGATTTATAAAAAAACAATATTACCAATTTTTTATGAAATATTACTTCAAAGGAATATTCTTATCTATTTTGAAACAACAAACCTTTCAAAAAAATTTACCATGAAAAAGGAATCTTTTATACGACATGTATGGAAATACACATCGAAAAGACCATAATTTATTTGACATTCCTTTTTATGAATCTATTGATATTTTTAAAGAATTTTTTTTAAATTTAATTTCAATGAAAATGTTTTTTTTCAAAATGTTTTTCTAAAAGAAAAAAACATTTCCCAGAGAATGTTTTTAAAGAACTTTTTATTACATTTCTATTAATCAGTGATAGAAACCCATTATCCATACTCTAATGGGTACAAATTGTATTGATACCATCATTATTTTTTATAGGGATGGGTTTTTATCATTTTGTATAAGGAAATTGTTGAAATTTGTTTTCTTATTCAATATTTACAATCAATAACTCTTCCTTAAAATCTTCACTTTTCTTTGATCATTAGGCATTAGATTTACCATAAATAACAACATCATTTATAAAGGATATGATTACGTAATAAACCATATAAAAATAATACTTATAGAAATTAAATTTAAATTTATATAATTATTTGGGAAAATATTAATAAATATGTATTATTTACTTAATACGGATATTTGATAAGGCACATTGTTTTTGAATTAAATAAACTATTTGAGGTAATAATAATTACTTGGATTGGTATATCATGGGTCAAGAACCATTTAATGTAATTCCCGTAATGCATTTGTATTCTAATGGGATGAATCAGTTAGATAACCTTAGCTAAATAGGGTTTCACCCATCATTTGTAAACCTTATTTCGAATGTTCTTGATCGAAAAGGATACATATACCATGGAATCATGGAATATAATAAAATATACATACCATTATTCAGACTCAGTTATTATTATCCATTATATTTTTACCATGATTAAATATATGGATGAATTTAATTCTCATTTTATTGATTAAATTCTACAATTTCCTATTACTTTCCACTATGTTGATTATTATTTACCTATTTATTTAAATGGAATGTGTCCTCAGTTTGTTACGTTGCATGTTGATTATTCTTAGTTATTCTTTTTTTCATTTTACATAACCTTTACCAATAATTTTTCCCACACTTATATTGCAAATTTACCTCAATATTCCAATAAGTATACAATGATTTGTATATAATGATATCGTAGATGGAAGAAAGTTATTTTTGAAGAAATTATATCAAAATGTTAGTATTCAATTATAATACAATATTCATGTAATTATCTAGTTTAATAAGACATATAAACCGTTCAGTCATTTGGGTCAAAATTTTCCTATATCTTATGCCAATGTAATGGTATTAGGCATTATCTTTAGTAATCTGGGGTTGGGGTCACTATAGTTGGTAGCATATAATGTTTAGTAGAATTTATAAGAACTAGATTTAGGAATACATAGAATATGTAATACAACCATACAATATAATTTCATGATAAATATAGAACAACCTCCTATCATATTTATGGTAGATATTATGTTTTCTCCTAGAAATATATCCCCTTCCAGATACTACAAGTGGATGTGGTTCTAAAATAAATCTACCTTTAGAAAATAACACTATAAAGGGGACATCAGGTATGACTCAAGATAAACTTGGTACACAAAAACATGCCTTAATCCACACCTAGTTTATCCCTCTTAGGGGTCAAGCTAGAGATAAATAATTTTTTTACAAACCATTAATATGATTTTGGATATATAATTTAAATGAATGGAATACATTAAAATATAGGCCAAAAAATGAACTATGTCGAAATAAAATGATTGAAATATTTATATATTGGGATTTAGTAATTAAAATGTCAAATCATTTTATGAATATAATTTTAGTAAAAATTATCGTGAAACATATAAGTATATTGATAAATATTAGATGGAATTGTGTATTCAATAACGTATAAATTATTGATATCATAAAGGGTTTATTATTTTAATATATAAAATAATATATTTTCCTAAAAACACTTTTAGGTTTTATGTAATTGGATGATACCATGTTTATGTAAATTGTGGGAAGAATTTATGTAAATACAACCCATTGGATTGGTATATGTCTTAGTGAAATTATTATTTGAGGAATAATTCATTCATATTTTATGGAATATGTTTGAAATTATTAATAACCATTAGGGATAATATGATAATTAATGAAAATATAATAATAATTAAATAATATTAGTTGACATTGAATTTAAATAAATTAAATTTTGTTGAAAAAATTATTAAAAAGGTAATATAATGATTAATTTTATCTAATATATGGAAAAACAATTTTGGTAAAATTATAAGAATATAATTTATAAAAAGTAAAATATGGATGATACTTGACAACTTATCTCATCCAACAAGGCGATGGGGCTTGGACCAATGACTGAATGATGATAAGGGTTTCATGCCAACCAGAGGCCTATGTGATGTCCTGGTTAATGTCTGAGTATTGAGAAAAAAATATACTGAATAAATACTAAATATCAACTAGTAGTATTAATTTTTACATATATAGATTAATGTATTAAAAATATTGGGTTATAATAATATTAAGAGGCAAATGACAAAAAATTTCACTCTTTTGTGGATATTATGATCTGTAAGAAATAAATTTTAGTACTTTAGATATAAAAAAAATACATTTTTGTATATTTATTTCATAGAATAAGTGATGAATTGGAAAATAATCAAATGAAGATCTAATGCAAAAAATTACAATATTAAAACAGAAACTCATCAAGTAAGTATATTTTTTATATTCTTATATTGTAAAAAAATCCTCAACTTTGGGAAAACAGTCATAAAAAAAATATATTATATGTTTTATATAAAATTAATTATATGTTGTTTTAAATCATCACAAATTTATTGGGTTTATCACCTTAACAATCCATCTATAATTCTGTTTTATGATATCAATGACCCTGTTCAAAATCTATATGTGATTATGATTTTCATTCATATTTATATATTAACGTTACAATAATGTACTTCTACATAGAATCATATATATGTGTTATTACCGTTGTACGTAATACATCCCATTATCTCTTATGAAAAGCGTATTTTATTATCCCCCCTTCAATGTGGGGTTCTCAACAGTGGAATTTCCAAATATCAAACCCTTGATTACCGATATCAAGATCAAATTGTGAGGACACAATTTATTAAACGCAGGGAGAATATGAGACCCCAAAAATGTAAAATATAAACATCATATTCAAAAGTGTGTATGACGCACAATTACAAGAGTATTAGAGAATATAAAATATCAATAAATTAAATGATATTTATGATTTTAAGTAAATTAATTCTATCATATAGCTTGTAATGACCCAAACATTGAGTTTAGAATTTATTACATGAAATAATGACTTTCTTCGATAGATTGCATTACACAAAAGACAGAGTTTTATTGAATAGAATTAATATTATTATTTAAAATTAAACTTAACTACTATACATTAAATTAGTGGTTATCTATAGGATTAATTAACCTATGAAAATATACGATTAAATTCATTGATTATCAATTGATTAAAAATGAATATAAAAACCATATTAAATATAATGAAAATGTTTTTATAAAAAAGCATTTCTACACCAAAGGTGTATAATATTAATAAATTTAATTAATTTCTGATAATGGATCATATTAATAAAATATATATTTAAAATTTTCTATAAATTTTTTTTACATTGTTATAATATATTTGATGTGTATAAGATAAGTAGAAATCCAATACTACACATAAAAATATGTATTTTTATTAAGGGAGTTTTATCATATTTTAATGTTGCAATTATTTTAAATAAAATTTTGAAAATTATATAAATTTTATTCGAAAAAATAAATTTCAAAGAATAATATAAGATTTTTCTTCAGTTGTATTTTTTGGAGATGTTTCATTTTTCATTAATATTGGAAATACTGAATTGTAATAAAAAACAACATCTTCATATAATTAATTTACTATGTTAAATTAAATTTGGAAATAGTTTTAATGTAAAATTAGTACAATTTGATATCAATTAACCAAATATTAATTATTGTAATCATTTTAGTTTAATTTATATATAAAAACTTTTTAAACATTAGAACATTTTAACATTAATTTTCGATCACCAATCATGACTTTTTGATTTATTTAAAATTAGTATTTGTAAATTATGAAAATTTCATATTGAAAAATGGAACCAATATTTATAATAAGAATAATTATAATATTTAATAATGTCAACATAATTTTTGAACAAAATTATAACTGAATACAGTTAAAATAAATTAAAGTGATTAATGTAAAAATGAGTAACTAAACAATTAATTTTATAATGAATGGTATGAAATGACCAAAGAATTTTCCAAACCCAATTTTATAGAAATATTTAGAACATAAACTTTGAGGTATTTAATTTTGTGAATTATTAAAGCCTTCTGTTTGGTAAAAAGGTGGGTACACCTAATTTTTTTTATAAAATGCCAAGTGTGTCCTCTCAGACACATATAAAAGGCCACCACTCTCCATCAATCTTAAATTCATTAAAAAAAATTAGTTAATCCAAGCCATAATCAAATCACTCCCTATATTCACTCCACTAATATTAGAAGTTGTAGTTTGGGATGAAAGACTACCTAAGATGTCACTAATGCAATCCTAAGGTGGATAACCGAAGAAGAGGTAATATATTAAGGATGAGATTACTAAAAATATGTGATATATATCTAATAAATATTATATTATAATTATAATACATATATATCTATATAATTTTCATTTCCTTATATCAATATGAAAAGAAAATATAAATAACAATCATGAGTTCTTATGAACAACCGTCACCATGAATAGTGTATTACATTTCCTATCACTAAATGTAATGCATTAAAATAAATTTTTCTATCCTAAATTTTAAAAATAATTAAATTGTTGATTAAATCATGAAGATGATTAAATCATGATCTACTCAATATCCAAAAATATAAAAAGTCAAAAAATACTATAAAAAACCATGTTTTTACTAGAAATTATGGAAATAATGAAACATTATTAAAAAATGGTTGATCAGATTATATAAAATAAGCATATATTATATAATAAATTTTAATATAGTTCTAGAATAAGTTTATTTTTATCTCCCTATTCAGGGTTTTAAATCAAGTATGAAAATATGGAATGCATGAGGTACTAGAATCCATCTCAATTTTGTTTTATTGAGGAATAATATAAATTTATGAACCTAGTTTATATAATATGTTGTCTATACTAAACCTTTGGAATTTAATGTCAAAAATACATCATTTTTCTTGGTTTATTGAGTTTTATTTCAAATTATTTCATCATATGGGATTAGAAATTATTGTAATCAAGTGGTATGGAAATTATTTAACTAACATCCTTTTCATTAGGTTATATTATTTCTTTGTTACTGTGAATAATTTATTTCTCTGTTTATATTGAATTTTGACTATCTATTTATTTATTTCATCGTTATTATTTTGATTTATAATTATTAAAACACGATCAATACATTAATTAATTCTTACTTATACTTATGATATTTTATGGGTTTATTTAATAATATCTTAATAATCGAGATTATTTATATTTGAAATTTCATTAAAATAAATTATATGAAAATTTTATAATAAAACAATTACTATTATTCTCCTCTGGTTATTAATGTTATTTTTCAACTGATAGTAACATTTTTACACTATTTAGTAAATAAAATTATCGATAGAATGTTTTTATAAAATCTGACTACATTTAACTATTTAGTTAGAAATCTGTTTTCATAGAAAACCCATTTTTTATAAAAAAATCAAACTGTTATAATTTTAATTTTAAAAATAATGTATTATAATTTTTTTTATTTTTACATTAAAAAATTCATTTTGATTGAATCTTATTGTCACATTCCAACCATGGGACTTTTCTGACCAATTCACCATGAAAAAGGAATTTTTTTATTAAATTTAAAAAATTTCCCACCAACATGAATGTCATTTCATTTAAGATTCCTATAAAAATTTTTGATGGTATTTTTGAGAAATATTTTTAAAAATTTATTTTCAAGGGAAATTATTTTTGATATTTATTTTCGAAATGAAATTCTTAGTATCCAAATGTAAGTTTTTAATATATTTTTATTCATTCTGTAATCATCGATGAAAAAAACCATTATTCTTACACTAATGGGTATACGTTTTATTGATAAAAACTTATTCTATATAATTATGGTTTACTACAATTCCAAATATAGAAAGTCTTGTATTGAATTTTCTCAATTCATTTTTGTTGTCAAAAGTTTTCCCTTCAGATGATCAATTTAATGTAATAATTGGGTATTAAATTTCCCCTAAATATCCACATTAATTATCATGGATGTGATCTTTTCATAAACTATATTCAACTTTTATATACCATGTATACATTTAATGTTATTCTATTATCTAGAGAAATATTTATAAATATGTATTCTTTATTTTTAACAGATATTTGATAAGGATCACTTTTTATGAATTAAATCGAAAATTAGATATGTGAAGAATTATTTGGAATGGAATGACATAGGTTAGGGTCCATTTAAATTAAGACCCATAATAAATATGTATTATCATAGGATAAATTAGTTGTATATTTTATTCTAAATGTGTTTCTACCCATTATATTTGACCCGTTATGTGAAATATATCGACTATAAATGTTCTAAATACCTTGTAAACATGGTGTCCAATAATTAAGAATTTTTTCATTTAGATTCTATTATTAATATCCAAGAAATTTACATAATGAAAATTATACGGGTGCATCTCATTCTCACTTTATTTACTAAATATCATGGAATTTAGGTTTTTACCCTAATATATAGATTATACATTAACTAGTTAATTAAATGGAATGTGTGCTCAGTTATTTACATCACCAAAAATGATTATGATTATTTAATTATTATTTATTCTTCTTTACGTAACCCATACTATAAATACGACCTCAACCTTATTTGTTTCCCTTTCCTTGTGATTCCTTGAAGTGTACTATGAATGATATGCAAGGATATGCTAGATGGAATAATTTTTTTATAAAAAACATTTTTTCGGTAATTTGGTTATTCAATTATAATAAAAGAATAATAAATGTATATAGAGTACCAAGACTAATTAATTAATCAATATATTGGGATATTATATTATTTTATGTTATTCCAATGTAATGATAGTAAGAATAAGCACTCGGGTGTTGGTGTTGGGGTTTCTACACATAATCTCAATCACCTCTTCCAAAGAGGTCACATAGATAACAGATATATAGTAACTTAATTATTTGGAGTGGAAAATCGTTCATCTTCAAAATACTTTTCTCTAAACACCATATCTTGAAAAATGAAGGGTATAAAGTGAAGAAGTACCTTAAATTGTATCTTAAACATCCACACTCTCATACTCAACTATTGGATATAAATTAACTAGTTCAATATCATTGACCTCATCCTTAATGTTATAAACACTATAATAAAATTCCTAGAGAAGAATCCATAAACTCCCCACTCTCTATATAAAAATTAATAAGTCATTATCATGATGCTCCTCTAATTTGGACAATATCATATGGAACCCAATTCCCCTTCCATGCATCAAGTAGCCTAAAACAAATTTGTAACTCCTCTAGTTAGTACTCCATTTTCTATTCAGAGACACTTCCCCCCATACTTAACTTTTATCTGATACTACAACTCATGTTGTTCCATCCTCTACAACACATATTTTATATCCATGCAAATCATCATGAATCCAATCAGATCATCTTGTCACACCCAACTAATTTTAATCACATTGGTATGATATCCTGTAACCATATGTACAACAATAAAAGGGAACCCCTAATCCCATGAACATGCAATTCATTTAATATAAATAAATTATATTCATTTTATCTTCTTAAAAAACATCCTAATTAAAAAAATCACAATAATAAAAATTCATGCACCACATATAGGTATATACCTTGCATTAAGTGTTACCTTTCCTAGGGTTTTTAGTAAGTTTATGGTCCATAGGTATGAAATTATGGGGTACTAATTTCGTGTCTCCATACATGTATCTATTTCTAAACCATGAACTGAGTTGGATTTTTAATATTTTCCTGCCAAACTCATTTCATACATACCAGTTCAAAACTCTAAATTCCACCCTCACTTTTATCAATCAAACTGATACCACTATTTCATGAAAATTCCCCACTAAGAATCCATCAAATTTTGTCAATAAAAATGATAGTGACCTTAAATACCTCCCTCAATAGAAATGGTTAAGTGACTTTCACTATGTGTATAATAGATCATAAATGGGATACATTACCTTTATTATTCTAGAAACATAAAATATTCCATTAATCAGTTCCATAAAATATAAATTGATTCCAAATCCACTTTTCTTGTAAAATTTATACATAAGAAAACTCTATAAAATATAATAAAAAACAAATCATATTGAATAAACACCAAGAGTTGACCTATAAATTTAATTCATCGTTACCATGTCCATATGATAATCCTATAAAATACATTTATATATATATGTGTGTGTGTGTGTGTGTGTGTGTGAGTATAAGTACATTTAGTAGGATCCTCCCCAAACTATCACTTGAAAATGTCAAGAATTCATACTAATACATTAGTTAATAAATATATGGAATAACTTGAACCTACATCAGGTCAAATATATCCTGACCTCTCGAAGTCTCACACTCCAAATATTACAACTATGTATAATAAAATGGTATCAAAATAAAATATTTCAAAAAGATATCCTAAAACTAGTTCCCTACTAGTTTTTCTCTTCCAGTCCACAAATTCCAGCATCATGGATCTTCAATCCCCCACTTAGTTGAGGAATCAAAAATAATATCCCACATAACAACCATTAAATCATACCATATCCATAATATCATCCAAAATACATATCCACCACTACACATCATTGCACCCCCATAATCTAAAAATTTCCACACAATACATCCATACCCCTCATCACAACCTTTTTACAGTCATGTAATATAATCATAAAAGACATCAATATTGTTTCCTATTTATACCTTTCATATAATCTTCCATGCATCACCATCACAACCATATAACCATGAAACCCCATATATTATATAATAAAACCTTAATCAATTAAAACAAAAATGTGAATTCTTACAATGATATATCATATCTCATACTACACAAATAAGAGACAGATATGAGGAAGAGGGTGTAGCAAACCATTAGTTCCCTTTTGAATATAGGTATTGGGGAAAACACCCAAAACCATAAACCATATCACTGTGAGTAAGAATATAATACTTCATTGGTGGTTCATAAAATATAATATGAATATTTAAATAATGTCTCATAAAAACCTAAGTTAAGCTTGTGGGTTCAAAACCAACAAATACCATCATTGCCCATAAATTTCAATCCCCCGCTATGACCATGAAGAAACCATAATTGATGTTATAAATATAAGGTTTTTTGAGAGGGATATCCTAATTGGATTAAATTAGGTAATACATATCATTCCAATTTTACTACTTAATCCAAAAATTCTTACTTCCCCAAGGTATCTTGACCCCAATGATAATAGTTTTACTATTGTGTTATTATTTGAATAGTGATATTATTGACCAATTGATTATATTTTATTTAATAACATTATCAATGATTTATTATCACACACAATCAAACAACATCTTCTGTCATACATAATGTAAAAAAAAATCACAAAATACACAACAATGTTTATTAGTTTACCTACACTAATCTAATCCAAGGTGAATAAAATGATAATGCATCAAATTATGATGTTTAACTATATCACATAAATTTGTGGGAATATTATAGGTTATTCAAGTACCTAGGGTAACTCTCCTTTCAATGAATTTTCATTTGGTCAATCCTCAGTAAGGTCACCACTTCATATTGGGGGAATTCCCTTCTTCAAACTTTTTAACACTATATAACGGTAAATATCAATTTATCATATTAGCCAATACCTAACTTCACTATATCATTGTTAATGTATTCATGGGTAGTTATCTATGATCTCCATGAAATGATATCTCACACATGACATGTGAAATACTCAATAATATCAACATTATAATCTGTTATCATCTTCAGTGAATGTTGAAGGAAGAATTCTTCATTTAGAAAGGTCTTCAATGAGTGTAAATTAAAAATTCAATATTTTCTACATTATTTCAATTACTAATAAATAATTTTGAGATAATTATATTAGCATATGTGTATCCTGATAATTACATATTTAATTTCCTATTCAATATAGTTCCCTTATAAATGGCTGTTCTTCAAAAAAAACATCATGAAAAAAGTATTTTCTGAGAACATAGTGGATCTCAAAATTTTCCAATGAACACATTTGTTAATGTAAAATAACTATACAACACGAAATTTGGTGAAATTGTAGTTTTTATCAACATTATTATCTTCCTCAATCAACTCCGTTATGTATATTATTCTTCTAGTATAATGTATTTATAGAAAACATATAAACCCTTCATGCTTCATGGAACAGTTTCTTTATGAAACTATACATCAAGTAACATCTCTAAGTGAAAATTCCAATTTTTTATGTCCAAAATTTCACTAAAATTTGTAAATTCATACAAAAACACCATTTTATAGTTCCTTACCTTAGCATTGTTTAGAAATCCCTGTTGATTTCAGATTACTATGAGTCCCCCCATGACATTGTGTGATAATGCTTCATTTTCAATGAATTCCTATGAAAACACCCCAAAAACAATAAAACCCATCTAAAACCACTATTTTATGATAATATCAAGGTAATAATTATATAATAACATCCTCATGTAAATTTCATGTGGTATATCAACATTTATCCTGATTTATCTTCAGAACGTCTTCAAAGGCTATAAAAACATTATATTTTTCATATAAAAGGATTCTATCATGACATAGTCCAACAATTACAATAGGTTAATCCATAAAAGTCATTTTGAAACCATTTAAATTCATTAATATATAATTTTCATGACATATATTTTGGGCTCCCAACATAATTCTCAACTCCCTATACAATAGTCCCTATTAATCCGTCAACACAGTTGTGAAAATTCTAATATTGGATGAAAACATTCCAAATAATGGAAAATCCAAATCCTAAACAAAATTTTCAACATGATTAAAAAAATATAACATTACCAAACTCTACCTATAATTATTGAAATCAAATATAACAAAAAATAGTATCAATTATCATTATATTGTAATAGTCTCCCTATTTCAGATTGTTAGACATACAATCATGAATCCAAAGATCCTTCACCCCCATTTTTAAGATAGTTATATTCATGGATTCATGATTCCTCCCAACATATTAAATAAAATCTATGGTATTCCAATACCACTAAAAATAGTTGTAAAATATTTAAAAAATACTTTACCATTGATGAAATGGATTCATAATCATGTCCATCATTATTCTCCCCTTAAAATATTAAATTTGATTCTTCTTTAATGAAGTGAATTGTAACCTCTTACACATTGTTTTATGATGATCTTATTTGGATATATGATTATAGGTTTTGAACATATTGTGGAGGTTAAATGTGTTTTAAGGAAATTTATGGTCAAAATGGGAATCATGTAATGACCCGGAATTTTGAATAAATCTGGTTTCCTAATTTTCTGTGTTATTTTATTTTTGATACTCAAGAAAATTGTTTCATTTGATAACATGAGTATAATTAAAATGAGACAGTTGGGTTTTGACTATTATATGACCATTGGTCAATATGACCACTAGAAACTAAACGTTTTGATTATTGTCTATAAATACAAGTAATCTTGGTTAATTAATATTGAAAGAAGATTTGATGGCCTCACCCAGTAGTCTTGGACCGATCGAAGCCCATCTAACAGAACATGGGAAGGAGGTAGCACCACTGGGCTTTTCTATGGACCAAACCCAAGCCGAACTTCATCGTGGGAAGCTAGAACAGAATCGCCTTTCGAAATGTTCAAACTGATTAAAATTACTACTCGTGTGATGTTGGCCGAGCCTCCCATAGATTCTCTCACCTTAGCACACCTTACACTTAGGTCCTAAGCTGGTGTGATAAGGGGCTATGTAAGGAGACCGTAAATTCCTTGTGTAACCCTTTGTTTTAAATAAAAATTTTGATTTCTTCTTATGATAAAGTTTATGAATTTTCAAATGTCTGGATAAATATAGTATGCATATTTTTGATGAATTTTAGAGAAAGGATATTTTAATAATGTTTATGTAAACCTTAAATAAATAAAAATGTGTAATGATTTTCAAAAAATGGTCTTCTACAATTATGTTCATCACAAAATTTAGAGTCTAATAAGATCAACTTAATTTTTGATGAATAGTAAATTATGAATAGTGATTTTATGATTAGGATTAGTAATGTGTCCAAATGGATTAGTAATCTCACTTAATGAAAGTATTAATATAATCTAGGAACCCTGATTAAGTAATGTGATTCAATAAAATGGTTAAATAAAGGTTTCATAAATTATTATTCAAGTATTAGTTTTTTCAGGTGAATAGTGTTTTTTAATGAAAAATTAAATTAGAAATATTTAGAAAATTGCTTTTATAAAATGGATTTCATTTTTGAACTCAGAGCATCGATATTATGTGAAGGTTATTTTTGGGATTTTTTCTGAAAAAAATGAAGTTTCAGTGAATAGTGTATTTATTTAAATATTAAATTAAAAATATTTAAAAAATTCTTTTTAAAAAATGTAGTTCATTTTTAAAATCATAAAATTGATATTTGGTTAATTTGAAATTTTGGGATTTTTCTGAGAAAGTGGAATTTTCAGTGAATAGTAAAAATACAGATTTAGGTTTTCGGTATGATTAATGACATCATAACTGTGTCATGATGCTTCCATGAGATATTTTAAGGGTTGGCCAACCAAGGGTGATGAATTATTGTTTTGGGGGCCCCATGTGGCCTAACTCCATGGGAAAGACCATGGGAGAGCTCATGGTTTTGAGAAAACCACTTGTGAGGTGACCCTTGGGCATTAATGTCTTGTCCCCTCACTTTTCCTATAAATACCAAGAACTCCTCTCATCCATTTGACTCCCCACACTCCCCCGACGAGGTTCTGGTCCCATTACCTCCCAGGGAGTCCTCCCAAGGTGCCCTAAAGACCTCAAGGTCCCAACCATTGAGTTTTAAGAGTTACATTTTAAAGGTAAGGGATCCGACCCTCCCTCTTTTTTTCAAGTGATCTCTTTTATGCCATTTCTTTTATGATCCATGTTCTTATGTTGGAGTATGTTATTTTATATTAATTATACTGTCCTTTTTATGTTCACATGATGAGATAACCCCTCTTACTCTCATCATTTCATTTTAGGAAAGTTCATGTGGCGCCGTTAGGGTGCCGAAATTTTTGTAAAGGATTCTTTCACCCATCTTATTCTCAACTTCTATTTTCTTGTCAAGCCTTTCAAGTTCCTTTTTATTATTCTGGGGTATGATATCTATATATATAATACTGATATTTTATGATCATATGATTAGAGACCCCATTTGATCTCTTCAATTCAGTATTTTGAGGTTTTAAGTGGCGCCGTTAGGCTGCCGAATTTTTAAGTGGTTCTTTCACCCTTCTCATTTTGAAGTTCTACATTCATGTCAAGACATTCAATTTCCTTTTAATTAAGTTGGGGTATTATCTCTATATCTATCATACTGATATTTTATGTTCACATGATGAGAGACACTATTTTATCTCCTCAATTCATTTTTTTATGTTTAAGTGATGCCGTTAGGCTGCCGAATTTTCATAAGGGAAATCTTATTTTTTGTCTTCCTTTCATGTTCTTCATTTCATACGGTACATCTTTCAAATTTCATTACCATGTTAATATATCCTTCATTTTCCGTCCCTCTACTGTTTTATGGATCATTTATGAGTGGGTGACCCATGTCCCCTCTCTTTTCAGTGTTCTCTAAAACCCCGAAACATAGCTGTTATGCTACAGAATTTTCGTCTCAAAATGCCTCCCTCGTTTCTCAAAATTATTTTATGTTATAAAGTGAATAATCAAAGATCTTATTTCTATAGGGGTATTCACATATATATCAAAATTTTATATTTATATTTTGGGATTTACAAACATGAGACCAGCTCTCCCCATCTGTGGGTTTTAAAGTGACGTAAATATCATGTCTTTAAAGCAGTTTTTAAAACGTTATGATTATGAAATTAAACCCATTTATTTTATGATATATGGGTTATTTATGAAATTTTTGATGATGATATATGTGAATCACATGATAATAAAGGCATATTTAGGGGTGCACCCTGATAGCGCTCCAATGCATTGGGTAATGATGTAACCCCTAGAGATTACAATTTTCACGATATCTTGGTGAATAACCATGGTAATTTTCCAGTGACACCTTGGGGATGGAACTTGGTGATATGTTCATGATTGTCTATGTTAAATGATGTAGCCACATCTTAAAGATATGAAAATTGTTATTTTTATTATGATATTCCTCATGATTTCTTTCTCATGCTTTAAAGTTCTTTTCATGACCTTATTGAAGTATCTAAAGTTCACATGTATAATGTTTCTCTTGTTTCCCTTACTGGGCCTTATGCTCACCCTTTCTTCTGTTGTATGTCCCCAGTTTATGAGATGCAGTAATGAACATAGGATGAACATGAGGAGAAGCCTTTCAAGTGTTTAAGATGAATGTTTTATGTTTTCATGTTTTAAGTTCTTGGATTCCATGACACTAAACCTTAAAGATCCTTAGTTTTGTAAAATGTAATGAATGTTTATGTGATAAAAATGTGGTATTCTATAGTTGGTATCAAAGGATGGTTTAGTTATTTGTGGAAATTAGGATATAAAAACATTAGGAAGAAGTATATCGAAAATTTTATATATAGGGAATCTTCCTGGTATTTTAGTGAGTATTTATTAATGGGTTTCCAAGCAAATACATCCCTTTCTAGATACGAGCAGGTAGAGGTGGCTCTGGCACTGATGTACATGGGGGTAAAACCTGAAAACACCACTTTGAGCTAGACTCAAATGGGAACTGGTACACGACAACGGGCCTTGCTGCACTCTTGGCTACGACACTCCCAGGGGATATGCTTTGGTAAATTCATAAGCTTAGTATGAACCATTGTTAAAGGAACAAAGATAAAATAAAATAAAGATTCACATAAGAATATATGATCATGGATAACCTAGATGGGAACCTAGGGGATCAAATGTAAGGGTATAATTTTCTTCTAAAAGTTATCCTTATATGCTTTAAGTACATTTTCATGATTATTGGATATGTATTTAAGCCCCTAATTATACTTTCTCTTCTTAATTAATGGTGGGAAATATAAGAACATGTCCCAACAACCAATGTGATAGGAAATGCGACGATTGTCCTATTAATATGACAGAGATGATTAGGGTATTAATAGTTGATTATTATTTTGGAAGACGTTCACTATTTTGGGGACCCTATATGATCGAGGTAAATAGATTACTACGGTATTTTCATTGAGGAGTGAGGTTGACTTATATTTTGAATAATCGATGAATTTAAGGTGGACTTATAGTAATTTTGGTTACTTATGTGAATGATTAACCTATCTTGGGTAAAATATGTTTAGGTTAGATACTTTTGTCATACGATGTTAGGAGTGGTTGATGTTGTTTGCATATGAAAAATGAAGTTTATTTTGGAAGACTATGTTTTCACGTCCTTCTTGTATTTGGGTTTCAATATTAGTTTGGTCTATTTTGACAAATTTTAAGGACCGTTATTTATGGAATGGTATATGATGATCTTTGGTTAGTACCATGGAACTTTGAATATTTAAAATTAGTTTCCATTACTATGGGATTCATTCCTTTTGAAGAGATGTTTTACCTTAACCTTTATGTTTTTGGGATAATGTTTAAAGATAAAAGAAATAGGTAGTTAATCTTTTGTGGATTATGTGATTCTGTAGAAGATGATTCTTGTGATTTTTATTAACCAATTGTTTTTGAATTCTCATCATTTGGAGAAGAGATTAGTTTTGGTAAGGACTTATTAAACGATGAAACTCTAATTGAAGGTATGTATATTTTCTTATGTTTTTTTTCTTTGTAGTAAATGAATTCCTCAAAATTATGAAAATTAACGTAAAAAAAACCTTGTTGGTTTACGTTTCCTACTAGGTAATCAAAGACCGTTTACTCACATCGTAAGTTTGTGATTTTATTTTGGTTAACTTTCTTCTAATCATGTTTTCTATCACTCTCCCCTAGAACATGACCCTTTGTTTTTTGTTCCATATCCATGTTTTCCTCTATGGAATCCTAGTTTGGGTTAACTCGGGTGACCTTTGTACTTCCCTTTCTTTCATTTAAAGTAATAGTTTTTCCGACTCCTTTTCCGATGTGGTACATTCAATGAAATTTCAAAACCCAATTTTAAAAAATTGAGAGGATGCAATTTTTTAAGGGGGGGGGGATGATTGTAAAGACCCGAAATTTTGAATAAATCATGTTTCCTAATTTTTTGTATTATTTTATATCTGATACTCAACAAAAATATTTAATTTGATAACATGAGTATAATTAAAATGAGACCGTTGGGTTTTGACTGTTATATAACCATTGGTCAATATGACCACTGGAAACTAAACTTTTTGATTATTGTCTCTAAATACAAGTAATCTTGGTTAATTAATATAGAAAGAATATATAATGGCCTCACCCAGTAGTCTTGGACCGATCAAAGCCCATCTATCAGAACATGGGAAGGAGGTAGCACCACTGG
The DNA here is from genome assembly GCA_963277665.1 of Viscum album. Lineage (NCBI taxonomy): Eukaryota > Viridiplantae > Streptophyta > Magnoliopsida > Santalales > Viscaceae > Viscum > Viscum album. The sequence goes on from OY728152.1 coordinate 1,936,630,018, forward strand.
GCTTTGCTCTGGACCAAACCCAAGCTGAACATCATCGTGTGAAGCTAGAACGGAATCGACTTTACGAGAAGATCAAACTGATAGAAATTACAACTCATGCGATGTTGTCCGAGCCTCCCTCAGATTCTCCCACCTTAGCACACCTTACACTTAGGTCCTATGCTGTTGTGATAAGGGGCTATGTTAGGAGACCATAACTGGCTTGTGTAACCCTTTGATTTGAATAAAAATTTTGATTTCTTCTTTTGATGAAGTTTATGAATTTTCAAATGTCTAGATAAATATAGTATTCATATTTTTGATGAATTTTAGAGAAAAGATATTTTAAAAATGTTTATGTAAACCGTAAATAAATAAAAATGTGTAATGATTTTCAAAAATGGTCTTCTATAATTATGTTCAGTACGGAATTTAGAGTCTAATAAGATCAACATAATTTTGGATGAATAGTAAATTATGAATAGTGATTTTATGATTAGGATTATTAATGTGTCCAAATGGATTAGTAATCTCACTTATAGAAAGTATTAATATAATCTAGGAACCTTGATTAAGTAATGTGATTCAATAAAATGGTTAAATAACAGTTTCATAAATTATTATTCCAGTATTAGTTTTTTCGGGTGAATAGTTTTTTTAATTAAAAATTAAATTAAAAATATTTTGAAAAGTATTTTTATAAAATGGATCTCATCTTTTGAACTCAGAGCATCAATATCATGTTAAGGTAATTTATGGGGTTTTTTCTGAAAAAAATGAATTTTCGGTGAATACTGTATTTATTTAAAAATTAAATTAAAAATATTTAGAAAATTATTTTTATAAAATGGTGTTCATTTTTCAAATAAGAGTATTGATATTTGGTAAATGTGAAATTTTGTGATTTTTCTGAGAAAGTTGAATTTTCAGTGAATAGTAAAAATACAGTTTTAGGGTTTCAGTATGTTTAATGACAACATAACTGTGTCATGATGATGCCATGAGATATTTTAAGGGTTGGCCGGACAAGGGTGATGAATTATTGTATTCGGGGCCCCATGTGGCCTAACTCCATGGGAAAGACAATGAGAGAGGTCATGGTTTTGAGAAAACCACTTGTGAGGTGTCCTTTGCCATTAATGCCTTGTCCCCTCACTTTCCCTATAAATACCAAGCATTCCTCTCATCCATTCGACTCCCCACTCTCCCCCAACGATGTTCTGGTCTCATTACCTCCCAATGAGTCCTCCCAAGGTTCCCCCAAGCCCTCAAGGTCCCAACCTTTGATTTTTAAGAGTTACGTTTTAAAGGTAAGGGATCCGACCCCCTCTCTTTCTTTTCAAGCGATCTCTTTTATGTCATTTTTTATGCTCCATGTTCTTATTTTGGAGGATGTTCTTTTATATTCATTATAATTTCCTTTTTTATTTTCACATTATGAGAGACCCCCTGTTACTCTCATCATTTCATTTTATGAATGTTTAAGTGGCGCTGTTAGGATGCCGAAATTTTTTAAAGGATTCTTTCACCCTTCTCGTTTTCAAGTTCTATTTTCTTGTCAATTATTTAAAGTTCCTTTTTATTATGTTGTGGTATGATCTCTATACCTACCAAACTGATATTTTATGATCATATTATGAGAGACCCCATTTTATCTCTTCAATTCAGTATTTTGTTGTTTTAAGTGGCGTCGTTAGGCTGCTGAATTTTTAAGTAGTTCTTTCACCCTTCTCGTTTTGAAGTTATACTTTCATGTAAAGTCTTTAAAGATCCTTTTTATTATGTTGGGGTATTATATCTATATCTACCATACTTATATTTTATGTTCACATGATGAGATACCGTATTTGATCTCATAAATTCATTTTTGGAAGTTTAAGTGACGTTGTTAGGCTGCCGAATTTTCATAAGAAAAATCTTATTTTTGTCTTCCTTTCATGTTATTCATTTCATATGGTACATGTTTCAAATTTCATTACCATGTTCATATATCCTTCATATTCTGTCCCTATACTGTTTTTTGGATTATTTATTAGTGGGTGACCCATGTCCCCTCTCTTTTCAATGTTTTCTAAAACCCCGAAATATAGTTGTTATGCTGAAGAATTTTCGTCTCAAAATGCCTCTCTCTTTTCCAAAAATTATATTATGTTATAAAGTGATTACTCAAATATCTTATTTCTGCAGGTTTATTCACATATATATCAAAATGTTCTATTTTAAATTCTGGGATTTACATACATGAGACCCGCTCTCCCCTTCCGTGGGTTTTAAAGTGACGTAAAGATCATGTCTTTAAAGCAGTTTTTAAAATGTTGTGATTATGAAATGAAACCCATTTATTTTATTCTATATGTTTGATTTATGAAATGATTGATGATGATATATGTGGGTCACATGATTATAAAGGAAAATTTAAGGGTGTTCCCTGATAGTGCTCCAATGCATTGGGTAATGATGTAACCACTAGAGATTACAATTTTCACGATATCTTGGTGAATAACCTTGGTAATTATCAAATGACACCATGGGGATGGACCGTTGTAATATATTCATGATTTTCTATGTTAAATGATGTATCCACATCGTAATGTTAAGGAAAATGTTATTTTTATTATGATATGCCTCATTATTTCTTTCTCATGCCATAAAGTTCTTTTCATGACCTTATTGAAGTATCTCAAGTTCACATGTAAAATGTTTCTCTTATTTCCATTATTGGGCCTTCTACTCACCCTTTCATTTGATGTATGTCACCAGGTTATGAGATGCATTAATGAACCTAGGATGAACATGAGGATAAGCCTTTCACGTTTATAAGAATAATGTTTTATGTTTTCATGGTTTAAGTTCCTGGTTTCCAAGACACTAAACATTAAAGATCCCCGGTTTTATAAAATGTAATGAAATTTTATGTGATAAAAAGCCAGAATGCTATACATAACCTTGTCTTCATTTTGGTGGATGAACTATGGTCGTGTCATGGAGTTAAAGACACACTATAAAAGAAGGGGCTATGATGTGGGATGTCGATCGATGGTGGCTATTCAATAGGAATCAATGTAGAGGGATGTTGGGGGTTCCAATATCATGGAACCTTATACAATAAAAAATAGAATTATTTAAGATATTTACTAAATGTTTTATAGTTCTATAGTCCTTGGGAGTTATGGGTTTAAGTGATACATTACCGCTCTGAATCACAAAATCCATTTTTTTTATAAATTACTGCGTATAAAGAGATTTTTTCTACATGTTAATTCTCTTAGAAAATCCCATAAAACATATACTTCTTTATATTTCAGAGGATTTTATGAACTCTAATGTGTTTCCAAAATAACCCCACACTAGATAAATACGCTTCACGCCGCAAAATTTTCCCACTCATCAATGATCTGCATAACCATTTACCCTCTTATTTCATGTAAGTTGGCTTCTAGTTCTCCTTATGTCTCCTTTATTCATATCACAGTATGGTGGTTGTTCCATGCACTAAATAACTTAGTTCATCATTTCTCAATGCTAAAATTCCATTATTTTACCATTGAGTCTCCCATATTTCTATTAATGGAGACATGTGATGGGTGTATTATCCCATTACCATATTTTAGGTATTTAAAATATCTATTTTAAATTCCATCTTTGTTTGGGTGAATTTTGCGACTTTTGAGGATAAAATCTATTGTTGGAAAAAATCTTCTAAATTTAAGTGATGTATGTTGGTTTGAATAAATAGATTTATGGAATAAATATGAAAAATATATTAATAGGATTTCCATTCAGTATGGGTTGACTCGGGGGGCTTTTTATATGTGTTTCTTTACAATCTACTTAATGTGTTTCACATCATGAGCATGTTACACTACATGAATACCTCATTGGGATAATGTCATGAACAGGTACAGCACATGAAATGTTTACACACCGTGAATTAGGTTCATATCCTGAAAATGATAAACAATTCTATTTTAATATTGATGAGATTTATTTTTCTTTGTATGTTAATAATATTTATGAATACACATTGTAAAATGGTTTCATGTTGTGAATGTTTATTGTTTCTTGGTTTTAACCATGACACTCGTATGAAATTATTTTTATTCTTCCACAACATTATCTCTCTTGACCCAAGAGTTCCCCCAATGGATTTTGGGAATATATTGTACTTATGGATCAATACATTAAATGATTGATCATCATTATAGTCTCTCTTTTACTCTTTAAGTAATTGCTAATTTTTTATTCATTAGCACAGGTCACAACGATGTCCTTACACTACGTTTCCAGATTCATTCATCATGTGGTATTGATTCAAAAGATCCATTATAGATATATTGTGTGATCTTCATATGGAGGATTACCTTTGTCTTGGTTGTGTTGTGGTATAAATGTTTCTTGAGTTACCTGATGTATTATCTTCTCCACAGAATTTTTTTCTGTGGACTTTATTATGTGATTGAATGATAGAATATAGGGCCTCCATTTATGTATATTCATACATCCTTGTTGAAATATAATATTATATACATGAACAACCATATTTTAAGGAATGCAGTTTTTTCATTAGTCAAATTTGGATGAACTGTCTTTATATTGTTTTATAAATTGTTTTATAAATGAATTGATAAGTTTGAATATCATGTGTGAAAATGGATTTTGGGGAAAGATAATTTTTCACTATTTTGGTAAAATAATATTTATTTTCCAACAATATTGAAATGGATTTATGAAATGGTATTCAATTCATAGTTTTAATGAAATGGTTTAGAAAATATTTCACATTGTAATCCTTGTGTACTTAGGTGGAAGGTGTAGTAATATGCATCATCCACTGAAATTGATAGGGGGTTCAATCATGGGGTGTTCCTTTTCCCCTATGTTTTATTGTGATAGAGAAATGTTAGAATTTTTGGCAGGTTCACATTATAGGGGGTTCCATTTAACCATAGATTTGATGCATATATCTAGGTACTTGATGCATGAAATTTATTATGTTTTTGTATGAGTTTTTTGGCTAGACTAACCTATTGTGATCCTTGGAATGATTTAACATGTGATTTCGTGTGGAATAATTTTGTAATGATTTGATATGTGATATATTCTTTACATTCAAAACATTGTTATATGTGATATTATTTCAATATATTTTAACTAGATTATTTGATTCTATGGAAAATGAGAATTGTTTTTAACATGATTTTGGTATATAAATTATTTAATTATTTATCATGATTTGTTTTAATTAATATTGATCATGTTCAGATTATTATATTGACATGATATAGGACCCTTGTGTGGGATCCTACTATGCCTATTTATATCACACCCATCACATAATTTTTTTCTATGTAGACCATGTTTTGTCTTTCGATGTAGGGAATTGTTAGGCACAACAATGACTTGATGAGGTTTTTGTTTATTGTGTCTTGTAAGATGGTGGTGAAAGGTGGTAGCTTCCCAATGCTATGACATTGAGTATCTCTTTTTTTTCATTTTCTTATGTACAAGTTCAATTTAGATCGTTTATCTATATGTTAGTTATATTCAATCTACTATTTCTTATTTATTATGGAATATTTCTTTCATTTCATATTTTATATTATTTCCCTCTAATTAATACATTTTTTCATTATTCTGTGCATTATTTTAGGAGAAATTCTTCCCTATGGTTGTTGTATATTCCTAGGTTCTAGTTTTTAACATTTTAGTTTAGGTAACTCCCTTCTGGAGTGTGATGGATTAGTTTAGGTATCAGTTTGAGGGGGTATCTAGGTCTAGTTCACCACAGATTTATATTAGAGGATATTTTTACTTAGTTTTGATAATTTTGTAGAATGGATATAATATTTTAAAGAATTGATCGGATGGTTACAATGAGCAATTTGGATGCCCTTTCAATGTGGAGATTCAAGTTACTAAGGGAAGTTGGGATGTGTGTATCCTATTTCCAGTCATGGATTATAGTCTCAATTTTTCTTATTGTTTTCCAGATTGAACATATATTATCTAGTTGATTGATCATTTATTCTGTTTCGGTATGAAATGAAATTCATTCAATATTTTATTGCAGGGTTACCCATGAGGGTTTAGATGATTCTTCCCAATACAATCTTAATATAGATCATAATTATATCGAGGCTATCCTAAGGGTGGTGGGTTATATAGATGAAAACATACCACATGTGAAAAATGTATTTGTCGAGGTACATCACATAGTTATAGGAGATAGGGATCATGAACAAGAGTTCTATGGAAATAATACATCATCCATTAATTGTATAAAAGAACCTATAGAGTCAGAAGACTGGAAGGATAGAATTTATCATGTTTTTGACTTCTTAGATGTACCTAAGAATATCAATATTATGTGTACTATATTAATACATTAGGTACCCGACAAGAAATTGTGGGATTCTATGGTGATAGTTGGAATACATATGTAATTATAATGTATGGGTTTCAAGGCCCACTTCATTTAGTAATTTTTTTCCAGAGTCACTAATGATGGTGATTTCTTTGGAGTTCCTCTCCTTGATGAAGAGAGAGCATTCAGTGATAGAGTAAAACAATTTGTTCATGGAGTTGGTTTGTTTTTATTTATAGGTAGTAAATATTGACCAGGTGATGTTTCATATGTACTTTTTTTTATTATTGTAACGCCCCGACCCCAGTTACCTAGACTTGGTGTATTATTACATAACATTATCATGATACAAGGATTCATGTCCTGAAATACCAATCGGTTTAGAATCCATGAACGTAATAAATACAATCATATGTTTTAAATTACATTATTAAATGAAAAAATAAAACCACATTGAATTTGTTGAACACATTCATATCTCGTACACTATCCCTACAGGTCAGTCATAATTTACATATTTTCATACTAGGAAAAATAAAAGATAGAAAGGGGTGAGCTCAGGTGCTCAGTAAGGATAACAATATACATAGAACATTTATAAATAAGACTAAAAATTTAACAAAAAGTATAATAATAATACATACGAATTTTAAACATAAACATAAGCATAATATGTAAATGATAAATCAAATAATTCCATTTACATATTTATATTTATACTCAACTAGTCGATTAATCACATGTAATATCAATAGGAAATTTTATAATGATGGTATACATAATTCCGAACATCATACCCACATAGTCAAGGCATCCTACCAAGTCTAGAAATAATATTTTTTCATGACCTTGTGCAAAGACATTAGTTTTCATCATGAGACCTACCAATTCCCCGAGGAGCTAAAGCGGGCTCCACCCGTCAATTACTACGTCAAATGTATACATCATATGAAAAGGTTGAAACATAACATAAACATTAATATTATAATTATCATATGAAATTTTAATACTTTAATGAGAAAACATGAATGGTATAAAAATAACACATCCGCAATCAGTCATATCACATAACCTACAAGACAATATTGAATATTGCATCATAATCAATCAAATTCAAACAAAAGTAAAATCCAACGATTGATGTTGATAGAGATGAAATCAATCCAAATACTATTTTAGTGAAATATTTATTTCAACATTGAAATAATTCATAAGTAACGAAAAAAAACATTTAAAAAACTTTTATATAGTATTGAATGGGAAGCATCAATGGTGTTATAATGGTGGAAAATAGTCGCATTCACCGTATAAGTTAAAAATAAAATGTTTTCTTTAATCTGTGGAAAAGGTCTTAAAGTACTTTCTTTGGAAAGTGATGGATTGATTCCATTAAAATCATTTTATAAAATGTCAAAAAAGGGAATAAATGACATTAAAACATATTCTAGTAAATAGTAAAAACTTTATCAAATTCATTTTTAAAAAACACAGATGCGGATGATAAAGAGGTACCAATAGATACCCACATATAAATAATATCAGATAAAAGATATTGTAAAAATAACCCTTAATTTGTATGTTTCATTGACTAGGGGAATGCTAAAATCATGTACAATAGTTAAATCATTGCTATTAACTTATAGAAGAACCAAGTACATAAATATGATATCATATATGATCATCTAATATTTAATTGTTAATAATATTTCAGTAGTATCATTGTTCCGTTTTCTAACTATTTTATTTTACTTTATATATTTGTTTTGTAACTCAATTTTTTGTGTATATGATGTATTTGATTCAAATCCATAATTATATTAAGTTCTAAAACATTATTTTCAATCATAAATTAAAAATTATTCTTGAATGGTTATGATGGGGAATGAATCCCATTGCGTTTGTGGAGACAGTAATCCGTACGTACGCACGAGCGACAATACCAATCTATTGATAGTAAGATAATCTGCAATTGGATGGTATATCATATATACAGAATCCTTAATATGTTATATATATTATTTATGTCATTTTAACTCATTATTATACTCATTTAAATAATGAAGTGTTCGAATAACAAACTACACCACGACGTGGAGACAGTAAGCCGTACGCACGCACGCATGGTGACTTGTCATTCATAGATGGATAAAATAATAAAAATGGTTGTACAATAATTATAATAATATCACTGTATGTATAAGGTACTGGATTTATTATTATTTTTTGTAAATAACAATGAAAGAGGAATTGGAAGAAGAAAAGATATTTGAAGAGGTGGTGAAATTATTACCTCTTCTTCATGTGATTCCTATTGAGATTGATAAAAATGTCTCTATAGGTTTTTGTAAAGATCAAATAATGGAGTCTAGGTCGAAGGGAGGGTAGTTGGGAGGATATTTGACCATGGGTGGGCCGAGCCAAATAGAATTTGAGGTTTGATTTTGAGAGAAGTGGAAGTACCCTTTTATAAGAGTGGTGAGGGTCGCATTTGGAAATGCTTGAAATATTATTTTATCATACAATTATATTCGGTTTATAATGGCTCCAAAATGTTTTATTTCAATGATAAAGTGGGATGGGGCGAAAATCTATCAACCAATATTTTTTATATAGGTTTAGTCCCATATTAATCTTATCTTTTAGATTTATCTCGTAGTTAAATAGTTATACATTTAGCTTTTATTATTGTATTATTATAATAAATTGTTAATAGACATACAATCAAATTTAAAGTGAACCCCAAGTGGTTTCTTAATGACATAGAAGTTATTATATATGTATTTTTTTCCAAACCTTATTTTTTAAGACTATAATATCATTTAAAAATATAGTATTTGTTTTAGAAACACATTTATGTCAATTTTGACCATATATATTATTTGGTTTTTGTGAAAGTCATAAAAACGTGATTACATAAGAAAAAAATACATTGAATCAATCTTAACATATCATAATCACTTATAAATGATGTGGATGGAATCTAAACATTCAAATTTTATTTATTTATTTTATTTTTAATATCATTTATTTTCTTCTTTCGTTAATAAAGAAAATAATGCATCATTATTGTTTCATATATAAATATATTTATATTATTTATAAAAAATATAAATAAATTATCATGATGTATAAAATCATTTTAGCTTTCTAATGAGTATTTAGAGTTTAATAGATCAATTATAAAACATCATGTAAATTTTTTTACTAAAAGACACATGCTTTTGTTATTTTTGTCTTAACTTTAGATTAATTAATATAAAATGTCATTATAACTCTTATGTGGCTCTATGGAGTCCCCAAATCGACCCAAAGATTCCCATGGTCGGACATGTATCATCCAATAGGTTTAGGACACATTTTTAGGTAATTTAATATTAATATAAAATTATTTTGAACCCCAATTTATCATATTTACCCTTTAACTAGTGTAAATAAAATATTTCCCGGATTAATTATTCATAATGTCAAAAAAGATTCCTTTTTAAACAATATATACCTCATAATTCCAGAAATTAAATCCATTTTTTTGAATATAAAACACTGATGTTTCAGAAATTAACTTTAAATTATTTCCCGTTGTTGAAACCAAAAAGAGGGTTTTTAAGAAGTAAAATCCATCAAAAGATTGACATATGTTTATGTACTATTTAAATGTAAAATTACATCAAATGACCTAAATTATATTTAATGATAAAAATATAATATAATTATACTTTAAAACAACTCGAATTTATAATTTAATACTATATATGATTTGGATTAAAAAAACAATTAATTAAAATTTAGTATTTTTCACTATTCATAAAAATATTAATGTTATCTTAAAAATACCAAGATTTCACCTTAAGATAATTTTTATATTCTGAATCAAATAAAGATGTCCATTTTATAAAATATTGTTTATAATATTCCAAAAGTTGGGTATTACTATTCACAATAGCTAGTTTGTTTAGTTGTGGTGTGTTAGAACTCGAAGTTGCATACATCACATGATATTATATTATTTAAGGAGAAGCGTACCATAGAAGATTAGGGTGTTATAGTCTTTTCTCTATAAAATAATTTTGTCCCCAAAATTTATAAAATTTTACTACATAAAATGATTCGGGTGGTTCTTCTTCATTTGTTCCTCGAGTTTCCACGTTGGATCTTCCATCTTATGGTTTCTCCATAGATCTTTCACCAAACGAGTCGTCTAGTTTGTCAGAACCTCTTCTCTGGTATCATGAATTCTGATAGGCTCTTCATAATAATATAGGTTGGGTTCCAGTTCTATTTCTTTATTGGTGAGTACATATGTTGGGTCACACATGTTTTTCCACAATAGTGATACATGGAACACATCATGAACTTTGGAGAGATTTTGAGGCATTGCCCAAAGATAAGCTATAACTCCAATTCGTTCTAGAATTTCGAATGTTCTGGTGTACCTGGGACTTAGTTTACCCTACTTACCAAATTGTACGACACCCTTCCATAGAGATAACTTCTAGAAAACATGATCTCCAACTGGATATTCCAAAATCCTTCCCTCTATTATCACCATAATCCTATTTCGTACGTTTAGCTACATTGATGTGGGTTTGGATAATTTTCACCATTTCCATTGTTTCCTCAACATTTTTTTGGCCAAAGAATTTCTTTTCACCAACACCAACCCAACAAGTTCATGTGTTACATCTCTTTCTATATAATTCCTCATATGACGCCATCTGAATACTTGAATAGAAGATATTGTTATAGAAAATTTATACTAAAGGTAAATACTGATCCCACATACCATGAAAGACATGTGAGAAGGATATCAACATGTCTTTTAATGTTTGAATAGTCCATTGTGAATTTCAATCAGTTTGAAGGTGGTAGGTAGTGTGAAAACCAAAATGTGATGACTTGGTAAGATGACCAACAATGACCCATATTGCATCACTCCATCTAGGAGTCTTTGGTAGCCCCATAAAAATGTCCACCATAATATAATCTCATGCCCACTCAAGTGAGGAAAGAGGTTTTATGACACATCTAGGATGTTTTCTTCAAGGCTTAACCTATTGGAAAACCATATATCTTGACACATAATTAGCAATCTCCACATTCATGTTGTCCCACCAAAATTTTCCTTCAAATCTCTATACATCATAGTGCAACCAGGGTGTACAGAGAAATTGGAGCTATGATCATCATCAATTGGATCCTTTTTTAGATCAGGTATATCAGGAAAACAATGTCACATCCCAAATTTAAAAATTCTCTCTTCATATACGAAGTCAATCAATCTCCCTTCATTTACAGCTATGATTATTTTTTAAAACATCTTATCTTTAGTCTGAGAAATTTTTATCCTTTCTAGTTAATACGGTTGGGAAACCATTTGAAAAAGTATTGATTTTCACCTTCCATGAAAATTCCCATATCAATATTTACTTGATCCATTAACATATGATACCTTTCAAATCTCATCTTGTTCAAAACTCCATGATCCTTTATGATCATAGAATCTTCCAACATATTTACCTTTCCCGAGAGGTAGTGTATAGTGAAATCATAATCTTTGAGTATTTCTAGCCATAGACTTTGTCTTAGGTGGAGTTATTTCTGTGATAAAAAATACTTCAAACTCTTTTTATAGGTATATATCTAAAAAAATTTACCATAGATATATTTTCTCTATATCATCAAAGAAATTATTATAGATGATAACTCAAGATCATAAGTGTGATAGTTTTCTTCATGAATTTTTAGCATTCATGAAGCATTGTCAACAAATCTATCATTCTCCATAACAACCCAACCATTTCCTTTCTTTGAATCATCATTATAAATAACAAACACATCATTCCTCGATGATAGATTCAAGATAGAAGAAATTAATAATATTAACATTAGTTATTTAATAACATTCGTCACACTATTTTGTCCATTCATATTTAACCTCTTTCATCATGATATGGGTCAATGGGTTTTCCAATCGGGAAATATTTGGACGAAGCACCCAAAATAACGTACTAAACCAATTAAATAGCATACCTAAGTTATACTCATCGGTGCTGGACATTCATCAATTTCTCCTTTCTTGGATGGATCTACAAATATTCGATCCTTAAAGAGAATATCACCATGAAACGAAATTTCCATAAGACAGACTTCATAGTTGCTAAACATCCCCTATAATTAATTTCTTCTATGTATTTTCAAAGTAGTGCGCAAGTGATTTTCATGATTTTCATAGCTTTTTGTGTATACCAAGATATCTTCAATAAATACTACTACACAATCATCAAGATATTCTTTTAAACTCTATTATGTAGACCAATGAAAATAAATGGAGCAATAGTCATTCTCAGAGACATTATTGTAAACTCATAATGCTCGTACCTGGTTCAAAAGTCTATTTTCGGAATGTCTTCCATATTCCAACACAACTGTTGATATCCAAATAGAAGGTTATTCATTGAAAATATTGAGCACCTGGAAGTTGGTCTAATAAGTCATTAATGTGAGTTAGGGGATACTTGTTCTTTATTGTCATAGAATTGATCACCATGTAGTCAATGCACAACCTCGTAGATCTATATTTATTCTTAACAAAAATAAATGAGGCTCCCCAAAATGAAATACTTGGGTGAATAAGTCCTTTATTACTCAATTCCTCTAGTTTATTCATTTCTTCCACTAATTCCATAGTTGTAATTCTATAAGGGGTCTTCAAAATGGGCCTTGAACCAGGAAGTAAATCAATGGAAAAATCAATTTCTCATGCTGGTGGATGTCCAGGTAAATCTTATGGAAACACATCAACATATTATTTCCAATAGGTACATCCTATATTTGAACATTATTATCATCACCCATCATTATTTCATTATCTTCCTCGCCAATAATTGAATTTTTCAGAGATACTAGTGGTGGATCAAGAGTAGAATTAGTTGGTGATGATTATGCTGTAAAGATAAGTTACTCCTTATCATCATCAAAAAATTTACCTCCTTATTCTTACATTAAATATTCACATAATGGTCTGAAATCCAATCCTTAATAAGAATTATATCAAATTCAATCTTGGGTATGATGATGATAACAGTAGATGAAGCACTTTTATATGCCCTAATGGGAACTGATTCACAAAACATTGTGGCAATGATACATCAAGTAGTATTTATGACTGACAACTCCCTTGTTAAATAAAATTTAAAATATCTAATTTTCATAGAAAACTGGGATGATGTGAAACAATGCGATGATCCAGAATCAAATAAAACATGGATAAATTTGAGGAAACTATTAAATTTCCAGCCACCACATCTTTTGGAGCTTCAACCTCAGCAGTAGTGATTTCATAAGCTTGGAATTTCTTCCATGACCTATTCTAAGGTAAGTTTCCTGGGCACTAAGGATATTCATTTTCATAATTCCCCATTTCTCTACAATTTTAGTAGTCAACATTGACAACCTCTTTCGTTCCCATATAATGACGAGTTTGGTGGACTTTTAAACCTCACATGTAACAGTCTCCCCTTCCCTTAAGGTGAGTATCATGGTTTTTCTTCTAACATTTATCACATTATAGAAATACACCTTTACCCCTATTCCCCTTATTTCTATTCTTAGATTGTTCAGCAAATCTCTTATTCTCTTCCTTTGCATTATTGTTAAAAGACAAAAATAATTAATTTTCTGTCTTCATAACACATGAGACAGTATATTTTTATGATGATAAGGATTTTGAGACTAATTCTTGATTGAGAAATGGTTTTAACCCACAAAATATTCAATCAATAAAACTCCTTGGGTTACGTATATAATCTTCAACATGCCTTGCTAACATTGTAATGTTGGCCTCATACTTTGCGACATTGTCATCCTCCTTTCTCCTCAGACTCAGAAATGGTCTTTCCAGACCTTCTTCATGGTCACCAGGAAAGTATTTTTCTATGAAAGGCTCTATAAAATCCCTCCATTTTATATTTGATACATATTCATACTTTTTTTGTGTTTTTAATTAATGAACTCCATTGATATGCATATCCTGTGAGATGATAAACTTCCATGGAATCATTTTCCCTTTCGATACTCCCGAAAGAATGAAATTTTTTCATTAAGGAACTTATCAATTTCTTAGCTACAAATGTATTTTTAGTCCCATTAAATGTTGTTGCGTTTTTCTTCTTGAAGTAGTCTAAAAATGATCCACCACGTTGTGGATCAGGGTGCTCCATATGGGTTAGGTTATTATTCATAACCTGTGTGATTTGTCTCAGAATGGTGATATGTTGATCAACACCAGTTGCATCACCAGCTTCACAAAAATTATCTTGAGTGGGAGGGAAGTCTTTACATGGATTATGTGTGTTGATACAGTTTCCATTCCATCCACTAGGCACCATTTTTAAACAATAAAGTACACTAGATTGGTATATGAGTCTCAATACATAAATCCCAACATTTAAAACACATAACATAAATTAAAAAGTTTATAAATATAATCCATAATCAGAAAAATAAATTTTTTGAGGATGTATATTATCATAAATCCATGATAATGTTTTGTAATGAAAATGGGAATTATCCTAATCAAATCTATCAGGAGTGTCTTAACCAAGAGTGTTTCAATGCCTGTTGTCTTGTAACAGGATACCCCGAGTCAAGCCTGAAACTCATGGTCAGAGTTTTCACTCCTAGGTACATCTGTGCCAGATCTGCCTCTACCTTCTCATACCCAGATAGGGATGTATTTCTTGGACAGTACACAAAATCCCTAAATTACCAAAATTTGAAGAAGTTATTCTATACTAATCCTTAATTATTATCATAAGGTAATGTAATATAATAAGAGTTTTTCTAAATGTAGTATCCAAGGTTTTTCCTAAACATTATCTGATAAAAATTGTAACTCCCTGACCCCAGGTTCCCAGAGTTGGTTCATTCTCACATATCATTGGTATGATACAAAGAATCATGTTCTGAAAGACTGACTAGTTTAGTGGCCTTTAATGTACTAGATACAAACATAAGTTTTACATTACATTATAAATTGAAAAACAACAAAAACATTGTCTCTTTTGAACACATTCTTATCCCTTAGACTATACATTCACGTCAGTCATAATTTACTTCCTCACTTACTAGGAAAAAATAAAACATATAATGGGGTGAGATCAGGTGTTCAATAAGGCTAACGGTATGGAGGTAATTTTCATAAATAAGATTAAACATTTAAGACAATGTATAAGACTATAACAAAAGCCTTTAAAACATAATCTTCTGCATAGTATGGCAATGAAAAAAAAAATTCTATTTACTTATTCACATAGATACTCTATTAGTCCAATAATGTCATGTCATATCAATAGAAAATTTCATAATGATGGAATGCCTAAAGTGAGACATCATAACCACATAGTCAATGCCTTGTGCGAAGACTACAAATAAGATTTTGTCAAGTCCATGTTCCAAGACACTATTTTGTCTCATGAGACCTACTGTTGCCTCGAGGAGCTAAAGCTGTCTCCACCAATTACTTATTAGGTTGAATTCATTCCTCAAATGAAATGTTTGAAACCTAACATAAACATTCATATTAAAACTAACATATGGAAAGATAATAATTTTACTATAAACCATGAATGGTATAAAAATACGACATCCAAAGTCAAACATATCACAAAACCTTCAATACAATATGATTATTGTATCATAATAAGTCAACTTCAAATAAAAGTTTAATCCAACGAAGGATATTGATATAGCTGTAATAAATCCAAAAAACTATTTGACTAAAATATTTCATTCTATATTGAAATCATTCAAAAGTAAAGAAAACATTTATTTTGAATATATTCTTATAAGCTTGTTAGGGATATTTTTGAGGTGTTATAATGATGTAAAATTACTGCACTCACCGTATATTTTAAAAAACTTTTGTTCTTTAATTTATTGAAAAGGACCAAAAGTACCTAATTTGGAATGAAATATAAATATTTATTTCAAATGATTTAATAAAAAGTCATAAAATATTATAAATGAAATTAACCCATAGTCTAGTAAATAGTATTAATATTTTAATATATATTTTTTAAAAACATGGATGTGGATGATAAAGAGGACCCAGTAGATACTCATGTATAAATAACCTTGGGTAAAAGAGATTGTTAAAATAACCCTTACACTATAATTTTTTATTTTGGAGGGTACGTTAAATGCCTGTATAATAGTTATATCATTGTTATTAAACTATTAAATAACCACATATATAAATATGATATCATGCATGATCTTCTACTGTTTCTTTCTTAATAATATTTCAGAAGTATCATTGTTACGGGTGATAACTGATTCATATTCCTTTATATGTTTTGTTACGTAAGTCATGTTTGTTATGGATAGGATATATTTGATTCATATTTATAATGATATTATGTTCATAAACTATATTTCTAATCATAAAATGAAAATTATTCTTTAATGGTTACGATTGGGAATGAATCTCATTGAGTTCATGGAGACGGTAATTCGTACGTACGCAGGAGTGACAATACCATTATATTGATGGTGAAATCATATGTAATTGGATGGTACATCATATATACAGAATCATTAACATGTTATTTTAATTATTTAAATCAGTTATACACATTTTTATACCCATCCAAATAATGAAGTGTTTATATAAAAAACCTCACCACGACGTGGAGACGGTAAGACGTACATACGAACGTATGGTGACTTTGAATTCCTAGGATCGATAGAATATTGAATATGGTTATACCATATTTATAATATAATCAAATTATGTATAAGGTACTGGAGATATTTTTGGGTATGGAATCAACCAAGAAATATGATGTGGAAGAAGAAAATAACATTGAAAGAGGTGGTGATATTATTATCTCTTCTTCGGGGTTTTCCTTTTGAGTTGATCAAAAAGGATCCATAGGATGGATTTCTGATATATGTACTACCTCAAAATTTATGTTAGATTAGTTGGGAGGATATTTGAGTAGGGTTTGTCTGAGACAAATTGATATGGAGGTGTGATTATGGGAGAATGGAAAGTACCCATTTATAAGAGAGGTGAGGGTCAATTTAGGAAAATCTTTAAATATTAGTTTATTATACAATCATCTTCATTTTATAATTGCTCCAAAATTATTTATTTTTAGGATAATATGGAGATGTGATGGGAAACCTCTCAATCAATAGGTTTTATATAGGTATAGGTCACCATATAAACCATATCGTTTATATTTAACTCTTTATAAAATAGTTTAACTTTTACCACGTATTCTTGTATTATTATAGTCAATTGTTAATAAAAATTCTATAACATTTAAAGAGAACCCCATGTGATTCATTAAAGACATATATATTATTATATATGGATTTTTAAAAAGCCATTGATTTTTAGGATAAGTATATCATTTAATAATATAGTCTTTTTAAACTCATTTACGTCAATTTAGACATTATTTAGTATATGTTTTTTTTTGAAATTCAAAACAGGAAGATTACTTTGACAGATAATAAATTGAGTAAATCATAACATGTCATATTCATTTATAAAATTCATGTATGGAATCAAAACTTTCAAAATATATTTATTTTAGTATTTATAATATCATTTATTTTATTCTTTCATTAATAAGGAAAATATTGCATTATTATTGTGTCATATATAAATATATTGCTTTTATGGCCATAAATTATAAATAAAATATCATGATGTAGGAAATATATTCTATTTCTTTATGAATATTTATTATCGAATCGATAAATTATATAACCTCATATATAATAGATTTACTAAAACATACACACTTTTGTTATTTCTATCTTTACTTTGGATTATTAAATATAAAATGTCGTTATCACTCCTACACGGATGCATGGGGTCCCAAAATAGATCCAAGGATTACCATGGTCATACAGGTATCAGCGAATAGGGTTAGGACATGTTTTATGACAATTTATAGAGGTCATTGAATAGCTTTAATAATAAATGAGGCTTCGGCCCCAACCATTTATTTATTCATAATGTCTTAAAAAAGTTTCATATTTACCCAACTTGGACCTCAAAATTCCAAATATGAGATCAATTTTTTCAAATTAAAAACACAGAAGTTTCAGAAATAATTTTAAAATTACTTCGCTTTGTCGAAACCAAAAACTGAGTTTTTATGAAGTAAAAACTATCAAAAGATTGACATATGTTTATGTACTATTATAATTTAAAATTAATTAAAATGACGTATATTATATTAAATGATGAAAAATAATTTAATAATACTTTATGAAAATCAAATTTATAATTTAAAAGTATAAATTATTTCAATTAAAAAAGTTTTTTTTAAATAAAACATAGCATATTTGCGCTATTCATTAAAATATGAAAGTTATCAGAAAAATAATAAAAATTAACCCAAAGATAATTTTGATATTCTGAATCTAAAAATGATGTCCATATTGAAAAATAAAATTAAAAAAATTTTAAAAAGTGGATATTACTATTCATAACGGCATGATTCATTAGTCATGGTGTGTTAGAAATTGAAGTTGCGTACAACGCAAGCTATTGTATTATTCAAAGAGAAGAGTACAATATAGGATTTGGGTGTTACAATTATATAATGCAAATAAAATTGAAATTATTTATTCTAAATCTCAAATCCTATATAGACACAATATATAGAGAAATGATAGAAGAAATTGATATAAAATGAAAGTTTGGAAATTCCTCTCTTTATCTTCCACCCATTGGTAGCTTACGGGGAATGCAGTTGAGGAAGAAGAAGTGGAATGATCATTATATGAGTGGTGGAGGTTGTTATCAGTAGTAGTTTTCCACTTCACAATTAGTTACAATCATCAGCATAACCCTAACATGAAACAAATGTGTAATGGTTAGGAACCCTCAATATTATTGTTCTACACCTATGGAGATGTGTATAATTTTTGATACTACGGTCATATATAATATTTCGGTCATGATATGTATATTCCAAATTATGGTCAATGATTTTCAACACCAAAGGCTACAATATAGAAATTATTTGTGTTAACGACTATAGGGATCTATTCACAAGCCTCCAGAGTGAATCGCCTTCACACAATTGATTATTTTCAAGAGGAGGTAGATTTGGGTCTAGTGATATTGAGATGTGACATCTTTATTGAATATTTACAGGTGAATTATTTATTTGATATAAGATTCTCCCACACCAACATATCTGCAATTTTTTTGTACATGCTTAATATTCCAAGAGAAATCATGTAAATTTTTAAAGAGATTGTGAAACCTCTTGGATATTAGAATGAGTATGGGTTTTTATTTCATTCATGTTCACCATTGTTATCAAATAAATGTTGCTCTGGGATTTCTCATTCTCAATAAGTATCGATATTTTAAAATATAAATGGATTGTCTTGCCACTCATCATGATAAGGGTGATTGTTATCATTGGCGTGTTTTGATATTCTCATACATAGGAGATCCCATGTATTTCAATGAAAGTTGGACCCGAGTTCAGGTCGTGCAAGACCTTCCTGCACAATGCACCTGATTTTACATTCTATTTTTAGTTGAGACTGATTATGATTCATTTTTAGGTAATATTCTCTTGGTTGTCAATGATTTTATTTATTGTTTTCTATATTATTTCATTAATCCTCCTTAATATTTCGAGGGTGAGTATACGATTGATTTGGTTCTAGGTACACTATTTATTTCAATAACCTTTTTTATATATAACCAGCATATAAAATAGGGATTAAAATTTAACTAGATGATCTAATGGAAAAAGGTTTTTTCACCATTGTTTTATCATTATATATCTCCTCTTCACTTTTCTGGAGCGTAATATCATTCACTCTAATTGTGTGTTGACTATCAGAAGTGAAACTAGGTAATGGTTAAAAATAAGTACAAATTTACCAATTTGGATGATTTGTTTTACTATTTAAATTGGTAAATGAGATTTTAAAGGATTGATCTTCAATCTAGTAATAAAAAACATAGATTTTGAGAGTATTATATATCGATGATCGGTTTTTGGGACAATTTTAGAAATGAAAAATATCTATTAATGCCATTGGTTCTGACTAATTGTCTTTTTAGTTTTTATTTTTATAACAAACTGGAAATACTATGAGTATCTCAACACTTTTGGGGTAGTGTTAATGGATGATATTTTGGTTTATTTGAGATCCTTGTATGAGAAGTGATCCATTTGAATTTGGTTTTGGAGATCCAAATATGTCACAATTTTTTCGTAATGTATTAAAAATGATGTTTTTTGATCCAATAATTGATATTCTAGGGGAAGGATATTTATAAGAACAAATTATAGGTTGATCATAAGAAACTAAAATATGTATTTTCATGGGAAGATCCACATAACATTTTTTTTTGATTTATTGATTTCTTAGTCTTGTTAGATACGACAAAATATTCATCATAGATTTATCGAAGTAGTCATAGCGGTTTTCTTCTCATACTAGGAAATGTGTGAATATCAAATGGGATACAAATTTTCAGTCTTCTACTGATGACATTAAATGTCTTTTGATATAATTTCTTATTCTGATCTTACCCATTCTCGCAAAGGGGTATATGGTTTTCTATAATTCTTATAGTACTATTATGGTTTCAATATATATAAAATATGGTAATGTGGATGATGGTGAATCTCACTAGATCGTTCCACAGGATAATAATTACATCTCCAATTAGTTAGATCTTTTCGGTTACACATGAACTTAAATATTGGTGGAACTATCTTTTTGGTGAGAGATTCACAGTCTTTTCTGACAATAAGTGTTTTAACTATATATTTCATTAGAATGACTTGAATCTAAAAAAGAGGAAGATAGTTTAATACCATTACAATTATGAATTTGAAATCACCTACACCCCGAGAAAGTGGAATTTCATTGTAGATATACTCCACAAAATAGTACAATCATAGGTTATTCTAAAATCATAGGAGGAGTGGACCCTTATGAGGACCATTTCATAGTTGCACTTTGATTATTAGAGAGATGTTTCAGGTATGATTCTGACAATATTTCAGTTATCATCATCTCTATGAGTCTATTTTATAGGATGTGTATTAGTATGATGAATTCATTGGAATTCTAGAAACTCAATATGGTGGGGAGACCATTTTTGGTTAGTATCTCCCCTCAGATGGAATTATTTATTTTGTAGATTAATTTTTCATCCATAAATCTATTGGGATATAAGTTTTTTGGATATCTTATTTATTCTTGGGTAATTCATCTCGGCCCTATGATGATGTATTCTGTCATGAAAGAGTTATTATGGTGGCTGGGCATGTTGCGTGACATTGTAGATTATGTGCCCTATTATTCCTCCCACCATTAGATAAAGGTAAATCATTTGTAACTTTATTGGTTGCTCTATCCTAATCTAGTACTATATTTCAAACGTGATATTGTGTCTATGAACATTTTTGACAAATTATAATGGACCCCCCCATGGTAGGAAAGCTTTCATGGTGGTGATTGATCATTTAATAAATTTGGAATACTTCATTCTGATAAATGATACCACAAAATTGAAAGACCTATCTAGGAAGTTTGTGTCTGTTGTTATGAGTTTATATGGGGTTCCTTATGCCATGATTTTGTTTAGGGATCCTACGGTGACCTCGTGATTCTAGAATTCTCTCTTGTAGGTGATAGGTACTCTGGAAAATTTGATTAGAACCTACCATCCATAGACAGATGGACATACGGACGTTCTATTTAGATTCCAGAGGGTATGCTTCATGCCTAATTCTGGGATTTTTTGGTTCATGGTAAGACCATCTAGGATTGTTTATTTTATTATTACTACATTTATTTCAAATCATTCAAAATGAATCCATTCAATCCTTTATTTGGTCACCCATTCAGGTAACCAAGTTGTTGGGAAGATGTGCAAAAGACCTCTATTATATAACTGAGTCCCATTTAAGAGACATCAGTGAGGATTAATGATACACATCACCATATGGTTACAAATCATATTCAGAATAAGTCATATTTGGATCATCAAGGTCGTTATTTAGGGTTTTTCATTGGTGATAGGGTTTTGTGAAAATTTTCTCTTTGGACTGGACACAACCATCAAGGAAAATAGGGAGTGTTGGATCAATGTTATTTTGGAATATTGGAGAATACTTATCATCTTTGTCTGGTTTTATATCAGTTTGAATTTAGAGTATAGTTGATTGGTATTTGTGATGTTTTTCCCATATCTCATTCTACGAAGTACCATCATGACGCCTCTCACATTTTGATATGTGCATATATCAACATGGATGTAGACAATAAAATTGTATATAAACTATTGTAGATCGTTTAATCTTTGGAAAACTTCTTGAAATGTAATTTTCTTACATTTTATAGTATTTTATGGAGACACATTTCAAATTCTCATGTGAATTTTGGGTGGTGTAATTGACGAGGGACCAGTTTTCTCACCCCATTCTAAAATCAATTCTACCACATTAAATTTAGTGATATGAAGTATTTTTGTGTGATGGTTGTGACATCTTGTTAACCTATTTCATGTATTTCTCATCTCTATTTTTTGTTTCCCTATTTTAGACATGTTTTTGTACTTTTGAGGTTTGAGATCCTTTGTGGGGGAAAATGATATCATGTTTCGTGATGTATGATTGTTATAATTAGTAGAGTTTAGGTATAAATTTGGAAAAAGGATTAAGAGAAATTACTTTGGGGTTTTTGTTGACCCGAGTTTGATAGGTGATTTTGAAGAATATACCATTGGAAAGGGTTTCACATCATGAATGAGTTACACAATATAAGTCTATATCCATGATGATTCGATGAAATAGCACAAAATAAGAAACTTTTACATTACATTAAATTAATTAAAAACAAGAATATATTAATCGGAGTTACTTTTATTCTAAAGTGATGTTTATTATTTTATATGATAAACAATCATGTAAATAACAACATGAAAGGGGTTTACATTGTTAATGATTTTGTATTTATGCTTTCAACTACACATATTATTTTTGGTAATTTTCATTCATGTGCAGTCATCTATCTATGGACATGGGAGATCACCGAGAAAATTTTGGGGATGCCAACTCTTTCCATATAATTTTTTAGTGATTTTTCATTATTTTGGTTTCAGTACATATCTCATGGTATGCAATCTTTATTTTTATTCATTACCATTTGTTGTATAATCTTTGTTAAATTATATCTTCAGATGCATTATTCTTATGGAATTAATACAATTGATAATTTTCTATCTATTTTAGGATATTCCTCTGGAAGTTGACATTTATTTTGGTAATGGTATGACATGTTTTTTTCGTTAGGTATGAGTTGTATTATTTTCTCCACTGATCGTCTCTCTAGTTGAATTTATTTGGGGATAAAAATATTGGTTCGAGAGACTCAGTTTTTCTCATTCATCCTAATTGGTGGATCCCATTTCAGGTGTGTGAAACCAAAAATGTTTTATAGTTTGATCCCCCTCTATCCTAGTTTGGACGAAATTATTTCTCTAGTTTTATATGAATTTTTATAAATGAATTTTCCTGATTGAATTGTGATTGGTTATATGGGTTTTGATGACATATTTTTTTCCAATATTTCGGTAAAAGAGAAGATATTTTAAAATCAATTTGAAATAGAGTAATTAAATGGTATTCAAATAAAGGTTTTGATGATTTTTTTCAAAAATATAGAACATGTGGATCTTTTGGTGATAAAGTGGAAGGTGTAGTAATTGGACAGGTCCATTGAAAATGTATAAGGGTTCACTCATAGAGTGTTTCCATGATCCCTTGGCTTGTTCTTAAATGTATGTTTTATAAATATTGGAAGGTTCACTTGTGGGAGTTTTCATTTCACTCTATATTTGATTCGTATATCAATGGAAATAATTCATGTGAATGTCTATGTTTGGGTACGAGTCTTTTAGCTTGCCTTTCCTTTTGTGATCCTTAGTGTTATGTTCTCTGTACTTTTTTTGAGATTTCATTGTATATGATAGGATATTCCTAAAATTATTTCATTAAAATTATATGAAATATTTGATATTATTTTATAATATTTTACATGGATTTTTTGAAATTTGGAAAAAAGGGGAAATGTTTTCAATATTATATTGATATAAAATCTTGATTAACTATTTATCATGATGGGTTTTTTTAAAGTTGAGTAAACTTAGATTTTTTTATAGATAGATGATTTGGAACATTTTAGTGATATCCTAATATGGATCATTATCTCACACCCTACAAATCCCTTATACTATTCATAGACTTTGTTATGTCTTTGGACGCAAGGATTGGGAGGGTAACGTAGTGAGGTGGTGAGGTTTCAGTAGGCTATGTGTCGGAAGATAGTGGTTAGATGGTGTGAGTTTTAAAATGATATCAAAATTACTAGTTATTATAGTTTTAGATTTAATTTTATATTTCCCATGTAAAATAGAGATTATTTAACAACTTTTTATTTTAATTTCTTATATTGATTCCTTTATGTTATGGTATATTTTCCCCTATTATCTTTTCTATATTTTCTCCCTATATCATTCTTGTATTACATGTTGAATGATATTTTTTTTGGAAAAATCATTCCCATTTTTTTGATGTCCAATAGATAGTATCCATCCCATTGAGATTGTGAAAACACTTCGTGTATGAGATAGTTGGGATCAGGTACTGGTTTGAGAGATTATCCAGGATGGGTTCCCCACACAGAGAGTGACATTCCCTCCTCTATCCAAAAGACCCTGAATGCTCCCCTTGATGGGGAATTTACTTGGGTAATAATTTGTTATTATTTTGGTATTTTTATTTTTTCCTTGATCTAGATCCCATATAGATTTGTATCAGAATAAGTTCTAGTATTCCTTGTATTTTGTGGTGTTTTAGTTGGATTGTAGAAAAGTTTCAGGTGATGAAACATTCACAAACCCTGCAGTTTCTAATAAAATCCTTGAGTTAGAATGTTCTATAGAATTCTTGGATCTCATATACACTTGTTTAATGATTTTATTCTTAAGTTGGTATGGTTTTTGTTCTCTAGTAATGGTTATTTCTTATGGGTGTGTTTGTTATCAAGTTACACATATATATTGATTGATCAATTTGTATTATTAGAGTATATTTTTCCATGTTTGATGTTTAATTCACATAATTTTTGTGACACTACAATAATCCTTATGATATCATGTTAAGTATATTTTTTACACATTGCCTTGATGTGTATTTTGTGACTTTGGTTGTTCGATGCTTCTTACATTTGACATGTGTCTGTGTTGGTATGACTGTCCCTTATAGGGGGTGATTGTATGAAGTGTGATGATGAAGAAAATGATACATTATAGCACTGTGAACTATAATTAACTATAATCACCATGTGAATATCGAGTAATGTTTTCATACATGATACACCATGTTCATACATGGTAGAAATATGAAAACATGATGTGCCTTGTGGATACTGAGTAAAGTATCTATATTCAATGATCCTTGTGGATACTGAGTTACATGTAAAATAATCAAAAAATATTCTAAATAGCATGTTATATTTCAACAAACGTGGGTCTAGTTTCGAATTTTATGTACATTTTGATTTATCCTTTTTCCATGGAGATGAAGCATCTACAGAAGAGGGTTTATAGAATATTGTTTAGTGCATAACATCACAACACATGGTTGTGTAAAACTAAGCATGTTAAACATATAATATTATTTTTAAACACACCATTAACACATTTTAACTCATTCTAAGGAAACGTTGGTGGTGTAGTACTAGGTTTTATAACTCACACCATTCTCATGTGTGCTTATGCTAAAAAATAAATCATGTATAGGGATCCCTGTAAGGGAATGCGGGCAACATCTGATTGTTGGGAAGTGGAACACAGAGTTAATGGATAGACTAGGATATAATTTGTTATGATCAATAGTTTTTGTTTTTATTTAATACTTATGGATTCAAATTTTCATTTGTCTGGCATTCCACTGCAAGTTCCCTTTTATTTTTTAATTAACATATATTAAATCATTGAGTTTATAAATGTACTATGATTAAATTTTCGGTTTCTATTTATTTATATTTATAGTACATGATATTGAGGGTTTAGTTTCCTCACTTATGGACTTAGACCCTCAGTATTAGTTGGTAGCATTTTGTGTATAGGAAGGTGTGTATTATATCAGGAGGAATTATGGTTCATACCCAATGGATCGGTTTTGGATGTTACAAAATTACATTAGATAACTATATATTTTATTATTTTTGTAATTACCTGGGTAATAATAGAAATTAACTAGCTATGTGAGACATAGAAATGAGAGTTTCTTTATTCCTAATCATCAAATGTGTGACCAACCACAGAGTTACGATGGCTGGAATTGTTGTTATTTTTTTATTTTATTTCAAGTGTGTTAATTAATCGAGATTAGACACTATGTTCACATGTAAAACATATATCTTTATTATACGATATATTAGTTCTTAAAATTCAGGCCTTGATTTATGGTATATGCTTAGGTTTGTTCTATCTTGTTTTATAAATCACTTTTATTATTATTTTCTGATATAACAGCATTGGATTTAACTAATAAAAAAAGATCATATTGTTATATATATATATATATGTGATGAATATGAATAACATGTTGGGATAAATAAATTTGTTTTTTTAGGAGTCTCATGCATTGGGTAATTAGTTGAAATTTAGGTTAAAAATTGTGTGTTCCTTTAGACAAGTTATGATAAAAATTTTTATTTCCTTATTGATTATCTCTATGTTATATTAAATTTAATAAAATTTGTGGATGGTTGGACTTTATGTTTTACATGAGGGTTGTACAGATAATACTTGTACACCCACAATAGTAGTTTAGGCCGAAGGACCACGACAACCAGAGTATTCCTTTTAGTGACTATTTGTGGAGGAAGAGTCAGTAAGACAATGGTCAAAAATAGATTGACACATTCACAAAAAAAATAATAAATAATTCAAGGGTTCATGAGGCCCTCTGGATAAGATAAAATGACTTTATATTTTAAATTGGATATTTGACATAGTAGAGAGACTAGATGATCAGAATGAAAGGAATGTGACCTTTATGATATAGGTAACAACATGTAATTGGTGGGATGTAATGTTATGGGCTTGAAATAGATAATGTCCCACATGAGATACAATAATGGAAATCTTATTCTTGGAGTAATATTATATAACAATGAACCTAAACTAGAAAAAATAGTTTATATGTATTCTTCAAGGGATAATGACATTGGATTCTAACCTTCCATGCTTTAAAGAGATTCTTAGCATTTCCTCAATTTTGAATATAGATGAGTCATAAAAACAATGGATTTTCATGATTTGGATTTGAATATAATTTATATTCCATGTTTAGAACATTGATTTGACGGCTTATACATAGGTTCTCCATAGTATCTTCATAATAGAGTAGGGTTTGGAATAGGATAAAGAGGTTTTTTCCGTTCACCATATGTTATAACGATAGGTGGAATCCTACTTCTATGATGAGTACCAAATATTTTCATAGTTAGTGGAAGGATAATGATGTGAAACATGTTATTACAATGTATATTGAGTATAGTTTGAATGAATCAACCCCCTTAGATTGTATTCCACAATTCATCAACTATGGAAAGGTCGAATACTATACTATTATTTGTATATAACCTTAGAGAACATGAATGAAGTGAATCATGCTGGGGAATATAGAATACTATTTCTACATGGTTTCAAGGTCATGGTTTTGCAGTGGTAGAGGAAATAAAAAATATATGACCCATGGATCTGGTCGGGGTTCTCGACAGTATTATCCAGAAATGTCTCAGATTGGCCATGTGTCTTAGGGATAGGGTGGAAGATCAAGGGAAGATTATTTGTATGTAATGGATAAGAATATATTATATGGTGCTGAGGGTTAATCTATTATTTCAGGTAAAAATTATATCACCACTATGTTATCTACCAACTTCTTTGATAAATGTTCTTCCCATTTCATCCTTTTCACTCTATTAGTTATTGGGTTTAACTCCTTAGTTATGTTACCCTCTATGTTAGTTTACCTTTATTTACAATTTAACATGAATTTGGGTTTTCCTTTGTGATTCCTAGATTATCATATATTAATTTATTGTTAATGAAATTTATGATAATTCATGATTCAATAGATGATGACTTTTGACATGATTCTCGGCATAGACTAGCTAATGATATTTTGAGCTCAAATTGATTTCTATCAATGATTCATGTAAATTATATTTCTGACGGGAGAGAGGTTCATGATTTTTGGACAATGGGAAATTTTTTCATGTGATATTGGTGTATATTTTTGTTAGCTTATGATGATCATGAAAAAATGGTGAACATTGATCTTCCCACATGATCAGCGGAAATCAACATGAATTTTCTTCTTCTAGTGGATCTCATTCACTATGTCTTTAAGAATGAATTCACATGACTTCCACTTGACAGGGCATTGAATTTGGGATAGAGTTCTTGGTTGGTAAACATCATATTTTGAAAACCCGCATCTTATGGCTCTATCCAAACTGACTGATCTCAAGGTGAAACATGATGACTCGGAGTAGAATTGTTTTATCAATCTATGTACATCACCCCTAGGATAAAATGTGTTTCTCAACAGGATGGAATATTATATTATTATATTATAAATTGATTAATTAATGATGAACTAGGTTATGATGAATTTAAGATATCATTTTCAAAGGATCAAGGAATATTTTGATTAGTTGGGAGGATCCTGGTGGTTATCCCAGATTTATCGTTGATATGGAAATCATTGTATTTGTGTTAGTGAAGAGAAAATCCCAAAGATGGTTTATTGAAGCAATTATGGTTTATATGTGTACATAGAGATACTATTTTTATTAATTAATGCACTACTAAGGTTTTTGACTCTCATTGAAAATATATTCCTCCCTTACCTGGACTCATTCACTATGGTGTTCATTATTCAAATCCCCATAGACTCACTGAATCAATAGCGACATGAAAATTATCTTGAGATATTCGACTGTATTTATTTAGCAAATCATCTTAACACCATGATACCAAAGTGTAACATCTTGATTCATATATTTATATTCTTGGGGTATGTGGAGTCCGAGACAATAATCTCTGTAGACCAAGAGAAATTGGAGACTATGATTTGATGTATATGTCCCTAGAGCGTGTTATAAATCAATAGATTTTGTGGATTAGAAGGATAATATAAATGATTTATCCCAAAGCATCTCAATTATATGTAATTTTGACTACACCAAATAACTTCAGAGTCAATTTACAGTGGCCATAATTCTAATAAAAGGTATTCCTTGATTTGAAGTGGAGCTTTACTAGAGGTCCAATAAAAATATTTTCAAATCCTACTATAAGATATATAGTTTATCTAAATGAATCAATAAGTTTTTATTTAGTAGTAAGGACAATGATTTAGTGCGTAGTAGATTATGTGTAATGAAAACATTAACTCCACGAACAAAACCATCATACTCATGATTTATATCTAGCGACCATAATACATGACTTGGTGTTTTGAAGAAACTGTATCTTCAATGATAGGATTTATTTCAATAATAAGAACAAGAGAATCTGCTACACCTTCACAATAAGGAAAAATCAATATATGGTATAATGGATTAGTAGAGTATATATTTCATTAAATTCTAGATTTATTATGAACTAGATAAAGGTAATTTTGTTATAGAATCTCTTATTTGTAAGATATATTTTATGCTGGAGCATTATGAGAATTATTTTCCAGACCAGTGGTTCGTGATGATCTTGTAGAAGAATTTAACAGGGGTTACTTTTGAGTGTTAGTGATGGAATAAATGTGCACAATTGTAGGCCACAACTTATCTAGAAGACAATGTAAAATCTTCATATAATACCACCCCAAAGTGTGTAGTGATACTAGAGTAGATATTTAGAGGTGTACTAGTAAATATATTATTTTTTGGATGATTAAAATTTCAACATTATTCATTGAAGAGTTGTTGTCCCTAGTATTATTAGGTAATATTATATTATATAATTCAATACCTTTTTATGGGTGGCATAACCTAGTGTGGAAATGTTATACCTCAATTTTATATAAATGTTCTGGTAGACAATGATAATGAAGGAAACTGCAGGATTAGTTTCATGATGCATTACCTGTTAGAGGGTAAAGGTTGAGAACCAGTTTCTTAGGGGTTTTCACCATCAGTTATGGTTGCAAAAAATTAACCACCCACAAATAGATGGGAATTCATATAAATTGATTAACATTTTATATTACATTCTCCGATCATATTTTTTAATCATATTTGGAACTTGTGATGATCACCTAACATTGGTTGAGTTAACATAAAACAATTGTTACTAGGATGTTGTTCAGATATTATCTAATGGGTCTTTTTATGTGATTTCATGTTGTTCAATACTTTTTTGCCATAAATATGGGGAGGTTGTGGTTGTGTGTCCCAGTTTGGTTCATGAAACCTCTAAGAGAGTACAACTGATTTAGATTATGATGATAACTACTTGGAATAGAAAAACATTTTATGTTGACTAGAGGAAGAGACCTTTGGTGTTTGTTGTGGGTGATTTATATTACTAGGGATTTGCTCCACGATTAGGAAACTGGTGTCTCAGGAATAATGGAAAGCTATACCCTCACTATGTTGGACACCATTATATCACAAGGTGGTTTGGGGTAGAGTAAAAGCATATGTATCTTCTTTCTCATTATCATTGTAGGCATGTAATGTTTCATGTGTCGTATCTCCAATGGTATGCTAGAGATCCTATGCATGTAATCAATTATAACGATTTTGATATGGTGCCAGAATCATATTTCAGGGATCATATTTCAGAATAGAGAAAGGATATCCTTTGATGTGAGATTATACCTTTTTTCCAGTTCTTCTGGAAACATGGAAGGTTCTATGATGAGACATGGGAGTGACAAGCTAACGATCCTGATTAGTAAAACATGTTGTTCAAGTTGGACATGAATGAATACTTCAGAAGGATGAGAATTCCTTTAATGTGGACATGATAAAATCATAAAAAAGTTATTCTTCAAAAAGAGACTTGTTACATCTTTTTTATTTATTTAATTTCGAGCTGTGTTTCGGTAAAAGGATGTTGGATTTGAGAAGCTGTAGGAAGCATTAATGAGGTATTGGTGCCATTTATGAAAATAATGAGCATCACCCCCACAGTAATAGAAAAGTTTGTAGTGTGGTTGTACCTTGGAGTTGAGGAAACACATTTGAAGAAGTGACTACATAGTGGGGTTCCGAATGATGTTGGATGTTATATAGCCATTTATACAGTGTTTTGTATGGGAACAATGTGTTAGGGTTCGTTATAAAACACCATAGACCCTTATCACCACATGTTTTTGATATATTCCTAATCCTATAGTCTTAGAGAATTAATGGATTATTGTTTCTATTTTGTTTTCAATCAGGCAGTCAGTTATAAAATTATAATGGTGTATTAATCATGTTTTTTTCATGCTTTGGTTCCTTGATGATAAGAAAAAGATACCAATGTTCCTATAATTATAAAAGGAATACAAGAAATCTGATGTTCTGCAGAAATTACTCCAATCCATAGAAATATACCGTACACTCTAGAGGTTTGTGAATTATCCCAGTTCTATTCTTTGGTAGACCGTCCCTCACAAAGGAAAATGAATTCTGGTGCTCTCCATGCTACAAATTATCATCATGTGTTGTGGACGTTCACTACCACATATCAGCAAAAGGGCATAACTGACCATTAACAATGCAAAGAAAAACACACTGATAAAAGGGGCTCATTTATTAGTGCCGATAAATCCACCATTTAACAGCACTAAAACAACCGCTGCTGAAAATTATATTTATAATCACTCTTATTAGAAGAGATAAAAGTGTATAATGAAAAATATTATTAATTTATATAAATGTGTTATATTAAAATTCTATAATTAGGTTTGTTTATAATCATTATATAAAAAACACATGTTTATAATTGATATATGTTTTTAGTAATTGAAATATGTATAATTTTATTGATAAAGTATTTATAAGATTATAATTAAATAAAAATATATTTATATATTTAATATATTATAATAAATTTTATTAAATAATAATTATAATAATTATATTTATGATTATATATTGATACTTATATATTTATAATTATATAAAAATATTTTTTATATATATATTCATAATGATAATTATTAAAAAAATTTGTTCCAATTAATTGTGTCCATAAATATATTGTTGAGTGATTATAACTGACTTGCATATGTTATGTATTCTTCTTGAATGCTCATTTATACATTACACCCTTATTATTATTCATGATGTCTATATATGTGATGACTCATTTATTTTATCTATACCTTATTATATGAACATGATTCAGTAATGTTATACCCATTAATCTATTATGTTCACATAAATATTGTTTAAATTATAATAAATATAATAAAAAAATAAATAAATTTATTATATTTATAATTATTAATTATTAATTGTATAAAAAACATTATATATATATATATTAATAATTATAATTATAACTATATATATATTTATTTAAATATAAAATTACCATAGATACATCTATTATAATTTTACAATAAAATAAATAAAAATAAATAAAACTATATTAATTATTATATAAAAATATTAATTCATACATATAATTATAAATAAATAAATATATATTTGTAAATAATTATAAAATCATAAAAAATATATTTATTAGTCATATCATGTTATAAATATAAATAATTAAATAATTATATTTTTTAATATATACAAATATTTATAAATAAATACAAATTTCAATAATTATAATTCTAAATAAATATAAAAATATAAAAATAATTTTAAAATTATAATAAATATACTAATTACATATATTTATAAAATTACTAATATTATAAATATATTCGTTATAGTTTTATAATTATATTAAAAAACTAATATATATATATATATATTTAAATTTGTCAATTAGAAATAAATAAATATAAATATTTATAGTAATAATTATATTTGTAACACATCATTAATTCATAGCTGTTTCCTTTTCAAAAGAATTCAATAACATGTGCTACACACAACACTGAGTTCGAGCGCACCGTGACTTACAAAATTAGCCATTCAAAAGCGGTTATGAATAATATTAACTGAATTTTGAAATTTATATACTCCATATAATTTTAGAATCTATATTATGTGTTTCTTAGACATAATATAGGAATAAATTCATTTTTTCAAATAACAGAAGTATATTTCCAAAATTGCAATTTTAACGGCTTTTAATGGGGAACCGTTTTTAAAATAAATTTTTGACCTTTTTTATATTCAATATAATGAAATTAAATTCTTTTTTAGAAGTGGGACATAAAAATTTAATTTGAATAATTTTTTGGTACTTTTCTGATAACATAAATATTTTGATGAATAGTGAAAACCACTAAATTTTAATTGAAAACAACATTTTTAATCAAAATAATTTCTATTTTTAAAATATGAATTTGAATGGTTTTGAAGTATAATTAGATTATATTTTTACCATTTAATAAATCTTTTGTCATTATAGGTAATTTCACATTTAAATTTGACATAAACACATGTCAATCTTTTGATAGTTTTTACTTTATAAAAACCTGCGTGATGGTTTTGACAATGGGAATTAATTTTAAATTAATTAATGATACATATATGTATGTGACTTTGTAAAATTGATTCCGTTTTTTAATTTGTAAAATCAAAATTATCTTAGGGTAAATTTTGGTATTTTTATAAAAACATTTAATTATTGATGAATAGTGAAAAACACTAAGTTATTATTTAAAACCAACTTTTTATTTAAGTAATTATTAATTTTTTTTATATTTATTTTAAGTCAAAATTGATATATAATTCCTATATATGTTCAATGTAATTCATTGGAGTCATTTTATAATAAAAATAAATGTATAAAATTTTATTGAAAATTTTAATGTCTTTTACCCACCTTCTAGCCAAATTTAAAAAATTGCATAAAATGATGTTTTACAACTTCTGTGAATTGAATTTAAAAAATCATAGAGACATTTTTAAAATAATTATATAAAATTTGGTTCAATAAGATGAAAATAATATTTGGTGAATAGTAACATTTGACTTTTATTTACCATAGTTGAAATAATATAGGGAAATTAAAGGAAAAAATGATCTTATAATTACCCTAGAACATATCCTAATTAAATTGGATAAGTTTATTTTTAGCAAGACCAACATTTGGAGTAAAATATGTTATTTTGGGTCCCCTTGGATTAGATTAGGACATCTATAATTATTTTATTTTAAGAAGAGTTAAAAGTGTAAAATTCCAATTTTAATAACTAAACCATATTTAATTTTTGGTTATAAATAAGATAAATTATACTATGAATATTCATTAGAAATATAAAAATATTTCTTACCTAATGGTATTTTATTTATAAATTTTAGAGATTAAATATCTATATTTATTTATGACACAATGATGGTGTAGTAATTACTTTATCAATGAATGATTAGAATAATTGATATTATAAATATAAAAATAAATGAAAATTGAGGATTTTGATGCCTTACATGAATTTTTATGATTAATATAACATCCTAGGGTAGATTCAATGAATTTGTTTTGATGTAATCATGATTCTACGTCTTTCAAAAATAATACAAAATAGTATCAAAACTATCATTAATGAGTTCTTAAAAGAAATATTATATTATTAAATGATATAATAATCTTAAATATCTACGGATCAGGAAAATACAAATATAATTATAAATATCACATTAATTAACCACTTGGGGTTCTTTTGGATATTTTTATTATGTTTATTAACCATTAATTATAATAATACCCGTGAACATGGTAAAAGTTAAACTATTTAACTAAGAGTTAATTCTAACATATAGGGTTAATATGGTGACCTAAAGTTGTCTAAAACTATTGGCTGAGAGGATTTGGACTCATCCCCACCTTATATTCTAAATCAATCAATTTTGATCCATTAGAAACCGAATATGATTTTATAATAAAATAATATTTCAATCATTTCCTAAAATGACCCTCACCTCTCATATAAAACGACACTCCCCTTCTCTCAAAATCACAGTTCCAAATACATTTGGCTCAGCCAAACCCTTACCAAATTTCCTCCCAACTTAACTCACTTCAACATAGAGGCATTACCTGGAGAAAAATTCCAGCCTATGAAGCCCTATTGTTCAAATCAAATTGAAACACCCAATGAAGAGGTAATTATTTTATCACCTATTTCAAGGTTCTTTTCTTCTTCCACTATCTCTTTTTTTGTTATTTAGTAGCCAAAACAATAAATCTAGTACATTGTACATACTTTGTGGTTATTATAATTATTTTACAACAATAATCATTATTCTATTCATCCTATGAATGAAAAGGTTACCATGTGTGCGTACATACAACTTACCGTCTCCATGTCAGTGTGTAATTATTTATTCAACACTATGTTATTTTGACGGATATAATGATGAGAAATATGTGTATAAATAATGAAACTTTCATGATAATTTCCCTTTAATATTACTATGCCATAAAATTTCACACCATTTAATCATTAAGGAAATGATATCGTCACTCGTGTGTACGTACGTCTTTGCATCTCCACGATGCGATAGGATTCATTTTCACGTTCACCATTCAACGATGAATTTAAAAATATATATTATTAATAAGTATTTAATTTATGACATAATAATGATACTCTATATATATATATGTACTTACATATATCTTATTCACTTACATCCGTTCAATACGATATGTAAATGGAAACAACATTTTTGCGTACGTAGGACATGCCGTCTCCATAAATGGTGTTTTCCATTTCCTATATATATCTATTATACATATTTATATTCTAAATATATATGATATATAAATCATTTTTTATATTCTGGATGTATTTAAATCATGATTTAAATGATATGATCA
Organism: Viscum album; assembly: GCA_963277665.1. Classification (NCBI taxonomy): domain Eukaryota; kingdom Viridiplantae; phylum Streptophyta; class Magnoliopsida; order Santalales; family Viscaceae; genus Viscum; species Viscum album. The sequence goes on from OY728152.1 coordinate 1,936,666,449, forward strand.
TGAATAACATGTTAAAACACGCTTGATAAAGAAAGCGATTATTACCTGAAATTTGAATTTAAATAATTCTTAAATGGATAATATAAAGTCACAAATGAATCTTTTTTAACATAATAAATATGAATATGGTACATGAATAATTAAATAACCTACAATGTTCATTATACATGAGGTTAAACATACCATCGACCAATGGAAAGTTCAAGGTAATGGTTAATTCCACAATCTCACTATTATCCAAGATTGTTAATGTGTTAGTATATTTAGGTAAATATTTCTTAGCCATGACTATGTTTTATAAAATTAATTTTCTAAATTATTCTTTTAATGAACTTTTAAATGAAAACATCATTTTAAATGTTTTAAATATTTATTCTTATATATATTTTTCATTACTGTATATGTTCGCCCAATAATTTTTTGAATTTATTTATATGTGCATGAATGCTTTAAAATGTTATTTCCATTAAATAGTATCAATTTGGTATGGTACACATTGATTTAAAAATAACTTTTAATTGTCATTCTTTATAAATTTTACGACTTTTAAATGATTACCCGAGAAAGGTGTATTTCACTCAAAGTGTTTTACATACCATTTTCAACTATATTATAATCTTTTAATGAATATTAATCTTGATTGAGGTATATTTGTTATAATAAATTTTTCATTATTGTATTGAATGAGTTGTGATATTTTTTACTTTGTATGTGCTATTTTTATACCATTCATGGTTTATGGATTATGTATTGACATTTCGTATGCATTTTTGAAAACGAATTTTTTATGTTATGTTTCAAAAATTTCATATAAGGAATGTGGTGGACTTATTATGTTACGGGTGGAGCCCACAATACCTTCTCGATGCATCGGTAGGTCACATTAGACAAACTAGTGACTCAGTATAATGCCTTGAAAAAAATTATTTTTATGCTTGGCATGAGACCTTGAATATGTGGAAATGATTTCCACATTTAGGCATTCCCTCATTATGGAATTTATTATTACATTGGACTATTTTACTAGTAGAACACCTATGTGAAAGATTATATGGTAATGTTTAGTTTATTTTCCCCATATAATGTCCACGTTTATGTCTAAAAGGATGTTGTTTTTATTACACATTATTCCTTAAACGTTTATAGACTCTACTAAATTATTTACACATACAGAGAATCTGAGATCACAACTTTCTTATGTTTTGATTTTCCATGGTTCCAAGAAGTGTATTATGTTTGAAATGAAAGGTTAATCTAGGGAAATAATTGAATTATCAACAGATTAATTATGTCAGGTTTTCTGTTTTAATGTGCAATGTAACGTTCATATAAGTAATCTATTTTCCAGAACTACTCAACTGATCAGTCCATTGGGAATTGATTCCTTGTAATCATGACAATGTATTAAAATAATGCACTGACTCCAGAATTCTGGGGTCTGGGTGTTACTATCGGTATAAGAGGAATTTAAGTAAAATCCTAGGAAATGTGATTTAGAAAATCTCTGATTATTGATCATTACCCTAAGATAGACTTTATGGATTAGTATAGAATAACTTATTAGAATTTTTGTTATGTATTGATTTTTTTTATTTTCCAAGATGTTCATTCTTGTCTGGATACGAGCATGTAGAGGCAGCTCTGGCACAGATGTACCTAGGGGTGGAAACTCAGAAAAGGAGTTTCAGTCTTGACCAAGGGTATCCTGGTACATGAAAATAGGCCATTCTGCACTCTTGGTTATGACACACTCAGAGGATATGCTTAAGAGAATCCAAATTTTCTTTATAAAGCATTATGTAGTATTTATGAGTAAATATTTTCTCAATGAAAACATTCTTTTATGATTGTAGATTATATGCATAATCTTTTCAATTTATGTTAGGTATTTTATAAGTTTGTAATTAAGCATTGTGAATCATAAACCAAAATAGTGTATTCCATTGATTAGAAATGACGCCTAGTATAAAGAATGTGAACTCCAAAAATACGTATGATCCAATGTGTAAGAAGGATCATATACTTCGTGGTATTAAGCCATCATTTAGTTGTTAAATAGTATCCAATTTATTCTCATCATATGAAGATAAAATGTCATCTGTTAATAAGATATGAACTGAATTGTCTAAGTTATATGGCTTTGAAGGGAAGTAAGAGAAGAAACGTATGGTAGAGAGAAAAATGGATAAAGGGAGGAGGGGAAAGAAGGACTTTCTCATCTGTGATAACTGGGGAAAAAATCTCCTTGGTAAACTTTCGAATGGAATGGGTGTTTTTTATAAGTATGGTGAAAAAGGAAACCCAGTATGTGACTTTAAGTGTAAGAAAAATGTTTCAAATATTCATTTCTTCATCTGAAATGATTTTTGACACTAAGCGAACCAATGTCTAAATCTGTAGAGTATGACCTAAATAATGATATTGGGTAATAATCATGTTATGATACTACCACATATGAAAATGATTAACTAGTGTTCTTATGTTTTCATTAAATAATTATTTCATTTGAGGGTTGTATCATATATGTACTATTTATATAAATTATGGAAATAAATAAGGACTGTACTACAATAATATTTCATTGAGGGTTTGAGATTATATGGTTATAATAAAAGTGACACAATATCGAGTTAAATTTTTTGTAAAATACATGGTTGAAGGAAATATAATAATTAATATGGTTCTGATACATAGGTATTAATTTGGGAATATGATATTATTGATTTGGAATAATTATATTTGATATTCTTGACTACATTGAAACTAATAAATTGTTTGTTTATTCAATTATTATTGGATTTTACAAAATTTTTTGATATAAAGAGTATATCCAAAATTTTATATGGAATAAGGGAGAATAAATTTAATCAATAAGGTTTAATGTTAATTTATGGTGTTACCGTGTTTTAAAAGAATACATGATGGAAATATTCTAATGTTATTATGTGTGAATAAAGTTCCGCATTGTGTTTAACATCCTTATAAAATTTTGACTGTGATTTTGGACAGAAGTATTTTGTACAAGTCTAATGGTTGAAATATATTATTTTTGACAATAGATACTATTGATATGGTTAAATCATTTCTTATGATTATTTTAGTATTGTTATAAAAAATACATCCCGGAGGTCGAGATACAACCTGACACGTTCGGCAAGGCCGTGAGACTTGAACCTGCAAATGATGGGCAACAAGGGTACATCATCTCCCGTTGGCTAATGTGATTTCCTGGTTTTTATAAAGTAATTTTTGTAAATTGTTTTACTAATGAATTATAATTTTATTATTTTTGGAAACCCTATACAATTAGGATAAATAGAATATTTTGTAATTCTATTATCTTTAGGAGTGAAAAATGACTTTGTGTTAGGAATTAGTTGATGGATGAAACTCAACTTTGAATCGATGTCATTTTTAATCACCCTAGATTGATGGTTTTAAGGCCCTCAAATTCACACATGGTTGTGATTGAGGACCTCAATCACTCCATATAAATATTTAATTTTTCCACCAATTCTATGTCTGTAATTTCAACAAATGTTCTCATAATCTTGATCCTAATTTGGTGGCGACTTTTTAATTTCTCTTTCCCTGTTGTTATGACTAAATTTTATTAACACAATTTCTCATGTGGATTTCCCACAAAGGTATTTTCCAATATTTAACCATTTATTTCAAAGAACAATTTCAAATTGCAAGGATGTAATTTATTGAAGTAGGGGAGAATGTAACACCCCAATATCTCATAGTATGTTTTCTCTTTAATGTAATTCAATAACTTGCGCCACATGCAACACCGAGTTCGAGCACACCACGACTTACCAACTTGTCGTTCAAAAGAGGTTATAAATAGTATTAACTGAAATTTGAATTTTATGTACTCCCTATAATCTTAGAATGCATATTATGTGTTTCTGAAACATAATAAAAGAACCAATTCATTTTTTTCATATAACAGAAGTATTTTAAAAAAATTACAATTTTACCGCATTTTAATTGAGCACCCTTTATTAAACCTAAATTTTACACTTATATATATTATATTAAATTAAATTAAATTATACAAAATAATAGATACATAAATATATAGTTTGGATAAATTTTTGGTACTTTTAATGATAACTTTCATATTTTGATGAATAGTTAAAAATACATATTTTTAATTGAAAACAACATTTTTAATAGAAAAATTTTATAGTGTCAAATTTTCATTTGAATGGATTGGAAGTATAATTTTATTATATTATCACCATTTAATTCAATTTAGGTCATTATAAGTAAAATCACACTAAAATTTGACAAAAACACATGTTAATCTTTTGATAGGTTATACTTTTTAAAACCCCGCTTTTTTGGTTTGGACAACAAGAATTAATTTTAAATTGATTAATAAAACTTCTATGTATTTAATTTCGTAAAATAGAATTCAATATTGAATTCAGAATATAAAAATTATCTTAGGATGATGTTGTGGTTTTTTTCTGTAAACTTTCAATTTTTGATGAATAGTGAAAAACACTACATTATTATTTAAAAACAACTTTTATTTAAATAATTATTTATTTCATTTATATTTTTTTTAAGTAAAAATTGATATATAATACCTATATAATTTCCTTTAAATTCATTTTTGTCATTTTATAATAATAATAGATGTATAATATTTTATTGAAAAATCTAACATCTTTTACCCACCGTCTAGGCACATTTTCTAATTTACATAAAACGAATTTTTACTGCTTCTGTGAATTGACTTTATAAAATCCTGGAGTCATGGTTGACATCTTTAAGTAAAAGTTTGTTTAAGAAGACGAAAATAATTTTTGGTGAATAGTAACTTTTGACTTTTATTTACCACGGTTAAAAGTAAATAGGGTATTTAAAGGTAAAAATGACATTATAATTACCGCACTACAATTCCTAATTCTATTGGATAATTTTATTTCGACAAAAATAGACATTAGGAATAAAATATGATCTTTTTGGTCCACTTAGATTAGATTATGACATTTATTATAGTTTTATTTAAATTGTTAAAAGTGTTAAATTCAAATTTTAATAACTAAACCATTTTTAATAGATAGTGACACGTAATATAAATATGATTATAAATTATCATTATAAGGATAATAATATTTACTATATCATTTTATTTTATTAATAATTATTATGGATTAAATAATTAAATTTATTTATGACACAATTATGGTGGAGGAATTACATTATCATTGAAATATTAAAATAATTGATATTATAAATATAGAAATAAATGTAAATTGACGGTTTGTCTTCCATGCATAAATTTTATAGATTAATAATATATGTTAGGGTTAATTAAAAGAATTTTTTTTAAGTAATCATGCAATTAGGACATCAGAAAACCAAATACTAAATAGTGTTAAAATTGACCTAAATGAGTTTTTTAAACCAATATTGTATTATTAAATGATATAATATTTCAAAAAATATATGGATCTACCAAAAAACTTATATAATGATATATATGTCATTAATGAACCACTTGGGGTTCTCTTTGAATTTAATTTTATGTTTAATAACCATTTATTATAATAATACAAGAGGACATGGTAGAAGTTGAACTATTTACCTTATAGTTAAATCTAAAATATAGTGTTAATATGGTGACCTAAACTTGTATAAACCTTGTTGGATGAGAGTGATTCGACCCATACCCACATTATATTCTAAATAAATCAATTTGGGTCCATTAGAAACCGAATATTATTTTATAATAAAATAATATTTCAAATTTTTTCTAAGGTGACCCTCACATCTCTTATAAAAGGGCACTTCTCCTTCTTTCAAAATCACTCCTCCAAATCCATTTTGAATGAAAACATCTTGCCCATATCTCCTCCCAACATACCTCACTTCAACCTAGAGGCCTTCCCTTGAACAGAAAGCCTACCTAAGGAGAATTTTGTTTCAAATAAAATGGAAACACCCAAAGAAGAGGTAATTATTTTATCACCTCTTTCAAAATATTTTCTTCATCCACATTAAATATCTTTGTCACTTCCATAAAAAAAATAACTCCAGTACCATCTAAATACTATTATTTTATTATAAATATGGTAAAACCATACTCATTATTCTATAAATCCTATAATGAAAATGATAAAGTCACCATGCGTGTGTACGTACGACTTATCGTCCCCACACTGTGGTGTAATTTGTTATTCAACAATATGTTATTTGGATGGATACAATGACAAGTAATATGTGTATAATTAATAAAACATACATGATCATTGTAAATTTACTGTAACATCGAATTACACACCTTTTAATCATTAAAGAAACGATAACGTCACACGTGTGTACGTACGGCCTACTGTCTCCATGACTTGGTGAGATTCATTTCCACATTCACCATGCAACAATGATTATAAAATATATATTATTAATAAGTATGTAATATATGAAATTAAAATTCAACTGTGGATATATATATATATATATATATATATATATGTACATACATATATCTAATTCAATTACTTCCGTGCAATAATATATGAAAATAGAAACATCGTTTATGCGTACGTACAACCTACCATCTACATAAACAATGTTTCCAATTTCATATATATATATACATATCTATTATAAATTTTTATATTCTAAATATATATGATATATAAATAATTTTCAATATTCTGAAATTATTTAAATCATGATCTAAATGATATGATCAAGAATAACAAGTTAAAAAATTTATGACAAAGAAAGCAATTATTACTCAAAATATTAATTTAAATATTTATTAAATGAGTAGAATACCATCATAAATGAATCTTGTATAATATAATAAATATTAATATGGTACACGAATATTTTAGTAACATACTATGGTCATTATACAGAAGGATAAATGTACCCTCGACCAATGGAAAGTGCAAGGTAAGGGTTAATTCCTCAATCTCATTATTATCTGAGATTGATTATGTGTAAGTATATTCTGGGAAATATTTTTTATCCATGTCTATGTTTTATAAAATAATTTCTCTAAATTATTATCATAAGGTAATATTTAACTAAAAAGTCATTTTAAATGTTTTAAATATTTATTCTTATAAACAATTCTTATTAATGTCGATGTTTTCAAAATGGTTTTTTGAATTTATTTATATGGAAATGAATGTTTAAAAATGATAATACCTCTAAAAAGTTTCTACGTTGTATGGGACACTTTGATTCAAAAATGTCTTTTAAATTTCATCCTTGATAAATTGTGAGACTTTTAAATGATTTCATGAAAATGTCGTTTTTCACTCCTGGAGTTGTGCTGATCATTTTCAACTATATCATCACCCTTTACTAGATACTATTAATGATTGAGGTTGATTCATTATAATAAGATTTTCCATATTTTATTGAATGAGTTATGAAATTTTCTAATGTGGATGTGCTATTTTTATACTATTCATGTTTTATGGATAAAGTATTAACATTTCATATCGTAGTTTTAATACAAATTTTTATGTTATGTTTCAACCATTTCATATGAGGAATGAAGTGGACATAATATTTGATGGGTGGATCCCGCTACAACACCTCAATGCATCAGTAGGACTTGTAAGAAAAACAATTGTCTTAGAACAAGGCCTTGAAAAAAAAATTATTTGTAATCTTCGCACGAGGCCTTGACTATGTGGTAATAATGTCTGACGTTAGGCATTCACCCATTATGAAATTAATTATTAGATGTGATTATTCATCTAGTAAAATATCCATGGGAATGTTTATATGGAAATGTTTGATTTATTTTCTTCATATTACATTCACGTTTATGTTTAAAAGGTTGTTGTTTTTATTACACATCTTACCATAATCATTTATAGCTTCCACTAAATTGTTTACCCTTACTGACCATCTGAGATCACCCATTTCTTATGTTTTTAACCATGATTCCATGAAGTGTATTATGCTTGACATGCAGGGGTAAGAAAGGGAAATAATGGCGTTATCAACAGATTATTTATGTTGTGTTTTCTGTTTGAATGTATAATGTAACGTTAATGTATGTAATCTATTTTCCAAGACTACTAATGTAACATCCTAGGTAAATAAAGAATATTTCATTTTCATATTTATTAATATTTGTGATTAAAATGATACTATTACTTTAAAGGGAATTCTATGTTCGATGGCATACCCAATTCGCAAAAATGAGTTTATTTGAAATCATACGTTGCACACTAATAATATAATAATATTTTTTTAAATAGTAGTTAACTCTTATCCATTGTAATGGCGGGAATGAACAGAACTAACTAAAAATGATAATATATGTTTGTTAAATATTTTACCAATTACCCAATAAATGATAGAGGCTTAAAATTCGAATGAATCTAATTTTAAGAATAAATATTCTAATATTCATTAAAAGGTGGATTAACAAACTTTTGATGGCGAACATTTTTTTTAAAAAAATTACTTTTTTTCAATTTTATATGTTATATCTGACAAAATAAAATCCTTCTTTAGAATCAGGACATCAAAATTTTCGTTGTGCAATTTTTTGTTATTTTTCCGATAAAGTTCATTTTTTAATGCATACTGAAAATGTTGTATTTTAATTCAAAACATCCTTTTTATATAATATATTTATATGTTTAGAGTATCTTTGAAATTGGATTTAAAGTGTTTTTAATATATATTTTTATAATTTAATCCAATGGTGGTAATTGGAATTAATTTCCCTTTGAAAATGGACATAAACAAGTGTCAATCTCTTGATAGATATTGTTTCTTAAAAACACACTATTTGTTTTGAAAGAAGGAATTAATTATTAAATTCATTAATGAAACTTCTATGTTTTGAATTTGAAAAAATGGAAATCATTTTTGAATTTGTAATCTCAATTTTACTTTGGATAAATATATGGTATTTTTCTAACAAATGTTCATATTTAATAAATAGTGAAAAATACTGCATTTTACTTCAAAGCAAAAGTTTCGTCTAATTTAATTATATAAATAGAATGTCCTTTTAATTGGATTTAAAGTGTAGTTGAATTATGTTTTTATCACTAAATAAAATTTTGTTCATTAGAAGTAATTTTACTTTTCAACTGGATGTAAAAACGAGTCATTCTTTTGATAAATTTTACTTCTTAAAACCCCATATTTGGTTGTGACAACGAGAATTATTTTTAAATTAATTACTGCAATTTTTGTGTTTGTAATTTGGTAAAATGGATTCCATATTTTGAATCATAAGTTCCAAATAATTTAATTATGACTCTTTTGTTTGTGGACATTATGAATAGTAACGACGGTAATTATCATTATTTATCGTGATTAATTAGTAATCGGGTAGTTAAGGGTAATAAAATAATATCATAATAATATAAAATGACCCCAACATGTGTCCAAATCATCTTTTTAGAGTCATGTACAACCATGGTAACCCTTTTACAAAACTTGAGGGCTCATCGAGTCACATGGCTGTGATAGTGACAATTATGACATTATTTTAAAAAAAGAAGAGAAATATAACAAAGGTTTGAATATCCTAAGTAAAAAAAATATAGTTTTGTTTACTTAAATGATATCTTACACTACAAATAGTCGTCATAACGATAAAACTATTTCCAACATCATGGTATTTGTTTAATAATTTTTAGAAATTAAATAAATAAATTTATTTATGACACCATGATGATGATGTGATTACCGCATTAATGAATGATTTAAATAAAATGAAAAGAAAAGGTAATATATAAGAATTACACTTGTCAAAAACCAATTGTAAGTGTTTATTTAGAACCCTTATCACTGTATCCTCAAAATCTATCATTGGGGGACCATTAAAATCTGAAAACCATTTTATAATAAAGTAACATTTCAAGACATTCCAAAAGTGACCCTCCTCCCACTTATAAAAGGCCCCCACCTCTACCCCCATACCTTCACCTCTCATTCCCTTGGATCGTACAAAATCTGCACATATTATCTATCCACATCCATATATTACTCTTAGAAGAGTCACATTGGGCAGAAGTCTTTCCAAATAAGCCTTTGGCTCAAATCAAAAAGAGTTACTCGATTTAGAGGTAATGTCTTCCCTCAAGTTTCTTTCTTTTATTTTCCTTCTTCACTCACCACTATCTTAATATTATTTGATCTAAAAATAACCACAGTATCCTCAATATACTATAATGTTTTTAAGATATGGATTCTACCTACACTTACACACAACTCCGTCTAATTGTTAAGGAAAATACTGTTTCTGTGGGTGGTGAATTACTGCCTCACGGAACGATGATTGTTCAATATTCATGTAACTCCTCTCATGGTAGCCATTATTATGGCACTATATTTATATATGATATATGTTATATTTATTTCTTCTCTATTATTCTGTATTTTTTATTTAAAACTTACCTTTAGTCTTTTCAAGTTGGGAAAATGCGATAATTTCATATGAGGTAGTGTGGACAACTGCCCCCTCAATTGATGTGACTCGTTCATTCCATACATGGAATGTATAAATAATGGAATAAATGAACTTATGTGAAATATATAATATATTTATTATAATTTAATTATAATATATCTGTGTCTCATTTTGTTTTAAAGTCAATTAATATGAAAAAAAATTAAAGTAACGTTCATGCGTACGTATGACCTACCGTCTCCATGAACGGTACATTTAATTTATTATCTCCATAAATTATGGAATATTATTAAATACATATATATTGGATTTATATGATATTTAAATCATGATATCCATTCCGGAGATGATGTAATTATAACTACATGGACATTTGACTTCAAACAAGTTCATTTTTGACTCATGTACCAAAGATCGACAAAACGTATGATATGAATTGACATAATTAAATTATTATTATAAAAAGATAATATGTGATATGAGTTGAATAATAAAATTTAATTTATTTACTTAAGCAATTATAAATTGACCTAAGTTTATTATTCAGGAATATAAATAACGATCATGAACATGTCGGACTTGAGGTAAGGGGATTTCTTATCTCACGTTTAATTCTGTGAGATTTCCATAGTTCGCCAATTATTTATTTCATGTGTTGAATTGTTTACTTCCATTTGATATATATTATCATGATTATATTTATATTAATTGTATTCGGTGATTCATTTTATGTTTATTATTGTTTGGTCATAAGACTCCATTTATCAAAATGAGATTCATGCTATATTTGTCACTATCTATTTTGGGTGGTGTATGTACTTCCCATTATAATACTCTTTTTGTTATATAATTTCATTTATGGGTATTTAAATCAAAATTATATAGTCCTTCTTTCATGGGTTGTACGTTTCGAAAGTTACCCAAATCGGTAAGGGAACCTTTCACCCTCCTCTTTTTAAAAAACATCCTTTTTAGGTCTTTTAATTTAAATATTATTAATTTTGGGATATGTGATTATATATCTTTATTTATGTAGATCTTATTTCCAAGTGATGAGATACCCTTTTATGTCTCATCAACTCATTTTTTGAATTTTAATGTGACGCCGTTAGGCTGTCGAATTTCTGTAAGGGAACTTCTTAACCAAATTTCAATTATTCGGGTTAAACCACTACTTCTTGATTATGTTGTACTATGAATATGTGTGGATGCCCTCTGATTGTTTTACATTTAATATCTACTTATATTGGGTTTATTTATATTTTTCACACATAATTATCTTACTGATTTATCCTTAATCTAAGGATATTGTCTTTGTATGGGACTTCGTCTTAATCTCCTTTCGTTGAGTCATACTTCAATGTATATACGTCCTTTATTTTTTAGTTGTATAATAAACCCTTTTGTCTTTTAATTTCATTCGAAAGAAATATTTTTACACGAAGCGTTTTACTAAATGACAAAATTAATGTTTTTTTGTCTTACATATGTGGCGACAATGACTACTCCACCACCGAGACCATTATTCGAGTTTTGGCTTCCTCTATAAGCCCTTACTTTTATAAATGAAAAATAAATACATGGTTTTATTTTCCTTTTATTTTGGTATTGAAAATGGTTTTGATAATGTTTTAGTTATATCAATGTGTTGTGGTTGAAAGGTGTAAATGTTATGTTTCATTTATGCATGGTTTATGTGATATGATTGTGTTATGGTTCGTGGGCATTGATTATGAACATGGGTGCTTCCATCATAATCTAAGGGTTGGTGAGACCAAGATAGCTCTCCAATGCATTAGGTAAATCAATGGATTTAAAATCTAAGGTTTCATCAAAGAGATTTAGGGAATATACTTTGATGAGTATTCCAAATGTAACCATGAGGGTTACTCCCTATGTAAGAATGTTAACAATGCCTCAAGTTACCTTTATAACAAATGATTTCTATAAGTTATTCATAAATCATATGATTTCATGAGGTATTTTAAAGTGATTTTGTTTTAGGAGTAAAGTATGATTTCAATGATTCTTATGTATAAATGGAATAATGTTTTCTTTCTGTATTTTTATATCCCTTACTCAGCTTTTTATGCTCATCCCAAGTTTTTGAAATGTTTCTAATGGGAAATAATGTGTAAAGGGGTCAAGGATGGTATCAAGGATATTTCATGCTATCTAAAACACGGAACTAGACATGACTCTTTTGTTCAAGAGTTTTTATTTTGTGAAAAAAATGGAAACTGAGTAGATGTGTCTACTTTACAATCATTGAGATGTAATAGTTATGTCCTAATTCTCTAAAACTCAAAACCTGAAAAGATCCACAATTTGAATTATTCATTTAATTCAATATTAGGTAATGTTTTAAGGCCGGGTCCTTATAATTTGTATCACAGGTCGGTTAAATAACATTAGAGGTTAGGGTATTCTTTAATCACAAGTGACACTACCATAATGGTTAGGATTTCAGAAAGAGTCATAGTTCATTTAGATAAAGTGAATGAGTTTAAGATAAAATACTTAATTATATCATAGTATTGTATGAAAATTTTACTGATATACTCACACTGACCTTTTTGGTTTTAGTATATTTCTAGATCTTACAGGCACCAATGTAAGAGTGGATGTGAAGAAAACTGTGATGATATTCTAAATCGGAAACTGAATGATATGGGAGCTATAATGAGAACTCTTGTGGTTACTCTCAACTAACAATCGAGAATTATGATTGACCTCCTAAACCTTAGTTATTTTTATAAGGCATCGTACATGCTAGAAAGAAATCCCTATAGATGTCTAGGTAATAATCATAAAGGTAAGTATGTTCGGAAACCTATGTGTCAATGATGTGGAAAGAAACACCTAGGAAAATGTTTAAAAGGTACAGAAAGATTATATATATGTGGAAATGATGGTCAAAAAGCGATAACCTACCATGGAAAAAAGAAGCATCTTGTTGACTCTAGGAAAGTGAAAAAAGTTCTTTATGAAGGATCAATTAAATGTTTTAAATGTGGTGTGCATGGTCATTGTGAAAACACATGTCATACGAAGAAGATTCTGGAATGGGATCATCAGGATCATATATGTATTTGTTTACTAATACCTAATGCTTGTCAGATTGATGACGATGAAATTGGAAATGAACAATGAAGGGTATGAATTATTTCAAAACATATGCTTTCCTATTATTGAAATCGGAGGATATGATTCAGGATTTTGTTTGTAGGAAATAATTATTTCAGAATAAGTAAGAAAAGAATGATTAATGGATCATGAATAATGTTGAATGAGTAAAAAGTCAACTTATAAGGGATTCAAGAGTTATGGTAGATTTTTGGATGGTGAAATTCATAAAATTATTAAAGCTCTTTTGATGATGAGATTACATTAGAAGACTTTTTATAGTATGTGTATCCTTGATTTTGATATATGAAAATTTTATTCAAGGAATAATTATCTTTTCTTTTGTGGATATAGTTATAATGAACTATTTGGGAGTATATAATCCGTGAATATGATTTAATTACCGGTTAATACATTTTGGGATGAAAAAAAAGTTATTAGAAAACCTCTGTGGTTAAAATATGTTATGGTTATATTTTATGAATTTATCCCTTTTGGGAATGTTATAAAATTATGTAGTTTTTAAAAAGGGACAACACAAAAACTATGTGAAAACCCGTCATGTCGGACAAAGCTGTGGGAATCGATCCCACAACCAAAGTGCGATTAGTATTTATCGCCTACCACTGGACTACGTGAAGTCCCTGGTATGTATGACTAATTATTTTTTGTTAGTTGATCTTATGAATTAGGAATAAGTTTAATTTGGGTTATCTAGGGAAATGATTAACCTATCATGGAGGATATGTGATTAGGTAAATTATTTTTCAGTATGAGACTTTAAGAGTAACTGATGTTATTTGGGGATAAATGTTAAGATTTACCTTGGAAGACTATGTGATTAAATCATTCATAGATTCGGTATTCCATATTAGTTTGTATTACATTGAAGAATTTTATGGATATCTGTTTATTTAATGGTCTTTCTCGAACCTTGGGTTATTTTTTCTGAATTTTGGAGATTATGAATAATATTTATTTATATAAATGATAATCCTTTTAATGATTATCTGATCGTGCACTAACAATTTAAGTTTTGGTTGAGGTCTAAAAACATGGGAAATATATAGTTCATCTATTGTGGATTAGGTTATTCTCATGAAGATGATTATAACGCTCTTAATATGAATAATTCATCCTAAATAGTCATCTTTGGGAGAAAATATGAGTTTGTGTAAGACATCTAGTAAGAGATGAAAGTCTACATGACAAGTAAGTATGTTTCCTTATGATTTAGTTATGCTCATAAATAATTTCCTAAAATTAAAAGTAACTTAAAACAAAAACAGTTTCTATTAACTTTTCAAACTGGGTAATCAAATACCGTTTAACCCATTACATGTTTGTGATTTTATGGTGGTTAACTTTCTCCTAGACATATTTTCTATCACTCTCCATCAGAACTTGATTGTTTTTTCTCCCCCATATCCATGTTTCATGGAATCCTAGTATTTGTTGTCTCGGGTGACCTTTGTACTTTTCTTTCTTTCTTTTAATGTGATAGTTTAATTTACTCCTTTTCTGATGTGGGGCTTTCAATGATGATTCCGAGACCAATTTTAAAATTGCGAGGGCGCAATTCCCAAAAGGGGTGAAAGATAAAATATCCCAGGTAAATAAAGAATATGAGATTTTAATATTTAATAATATTTGTGAATAAAATTTTAATATTACTTTAAAGGAAATTCGATGTTTGATGGTGTACATAATACACAATAATGAGTTTCTTTGAAATCTTACGTTGCACTATAACTATATAATAATATTATTTTAAATGGTAGTTAACGCATAGCCGTTGTAATAGAGGGAATGAATAAATTAACTGAAAAATGATTATATATGTTTGTTTAATATTTTATCAATTACCCAATAAATGATAGAGGCTTAAAATTAGAATGAATCCAATTCTAAGCACACATATTCTAATATTCTTTAAACGGTCGATTAACCGCCTTTTGAAGGAAATTTTTTTTTTTAAAAACTAATTTCTGTCAAATTTATATGTTATATTTGACAAAATAAAATCCTTTTTTAGAATCGGGACATCACAATTTACTTTTTGTAAAATTTTGTTATTTTTCCGATAAGGTTCATTTTTTAATGAATAATGAAAATGTTGTTTTTTAATTCAAAACATTATTTTAATCTAATTTATTTACATGGTTAGATTATTTTTTTAATTGGGTTTAAAGAGTAGTTAAAATATATTTTTTCCATTTAATCCAATGGTGGTCATTGGAATTAATTTCACTTTGAAATTGGATATATTAAAGTGTCAATCTTTTGATAGATATTGTTTCTTAAAAACATGCTATTTGTTTTGACAGTGGGAATTAATTATAAAATTAATTAATGAAACAAATATGTTTTTTATATGGTTAAATTTACATCATTTTTTAATTTTTAATATCAAAATTACTTTGGATAAATTTTTGGTATTTTTTTGACAAATGTTCATTTTTAATGAATAGTGAAAATAATGCATTTTACTTCAAAACTGTTTTTTTCATCTAATTTAATTATATAGTTATTTTTTCCCTGTTAAATTATATTAAAGTGTAATTGAATTAGGTTTTTATCAATTAATAAAATGTTGTTCATTGGAAGAAAATCCACTTTTCAATTGGATGTAAAAAATATTCAATCTTTTGATAAATTTTACTTCTTAAAAACCCGTCTTTCGTTGTGACAACGAGAATTATTTTTAAATTAATTACCGCAATTTATGTGTTTGGAATTTGGTAAACTGGATTCCATATTTAGAATCAGAAGGTCCAAATTTTTTAATTAAGACTCTTGTTTTTGGACATTATGAATAGTAACGATGGTAATTATCTTTATTTATCATGATTAATTACTGATTAGGTAGTTAAGGGTAGTAAAATAATATCATAATAATATAAAATGACCCCAAAATGTGTCCAAATCCACTTTCTGAAGTCATGTCGGACCATGGTATTCTTTTTACCAAACATGATGTCCCATGGAGTTACATGGGTGTGGTAGTGACAATTATGACATTATTTTTAAAAAAGAAGAGAAATATAACAAAGGTTTGTATATCCTACGTAAAACAATTATAATTTTGTTTACATAAATGGTTACTTAGTATTTAAATATTCATTTGGAATCTAAAAATATTTCCTACATCATTGTATTTTTTTAATAATTTTTAGACATTAAATAAATAAATTTATTTATGTCACCATGATGATGCAATGAATACCTTATTAAGGAAAAATTTAAATAAAATGAAAAGATAAGGTAAAATCGTCTACTTAAACTTTAAAAATCCTATTATATGGGTGTATTTTGAAACCTTATATCTTTATCCTCAAAACATATCATTTTGGGACATTTAAAATCCAAGAACCATTTTATAATAAATTATCATTTCAAGACATTCCAAAAGTGACCCACCTCCTTCTTATAATAGGCCTCCGCCTCAACCCCCTTACCCATACCTCACAAGCCCTTGGATCATCCAACCTATGCTCATATAATCTCTCCACATCCTTATCTTACTCCTAGAAGCCTCACTTTGGGAAGAAGTGTAAAGACCTAGAAAGTTCATGGAATTTTTTTTCATAATTTCTTTGGAATTTTACGAGTCTGTGGCTTCTGACGGAACCTGATTCCGAGGCCCGGTGTGCCCGGAATCATTTTCCAATGATTAGCTCGGGTACATTCAGTGAACGAACGAGCGGGTTTTTCTATCTTTTGAACCGGTGCTGGGAATCGAAATCCGAGGGTACCGATGGAAACACAACACCGGTAATTGCTTAGGAACACTTTCTCTGGAGTTGCGTTTGATCAGGAGGTGATGTTAAAAATAAAGTTGTTTAATTAAACAATGAAATAAAATATGTGCTGCAATTTTATTTCTTCTCTGTGTAATTAAAACCAATGTATGGATGTTGAGGTGGGACCCACTAAATCCTAACTCCTCTTGATAGGATATTAGTGAGGTGGGCCCCACACGAGCCCCACATTTTCAATTTCCTCAAACCTCCCATTAAGTTGGAAAACCCCCCATTAATTTGTAACTCACCCACACCCCAAATTTAATGGCAAGTCAACCCTCAAAATTAATTTGATTATTAAACGCTCTTCAATTAAGTCAATTAATTGAATGAGATCTTTTGATTTTCAAATTAATGTTGGCATGTGTGTGTGTGTGTGAATAAAATAAGATAAGGTTTTATTTTATTGGGGGAATGTATTGTGTGGAAAAGAGTAGAGAACTATGGTCTTGGAGAACTTCATCTCCTTCGCGAAGAATGCTGAGTCTACGACGAAGAACTCCATCACCGCAAGGGAATCATCGTGTCGTCTCCTCTCCTATCCGCAGCTGGTGAGAGACGCCTTCTTCGGAGAACATCGACACACCGCATCCTTCATCGGGTGAACACCGACAACGCTAACAGGGCCTCGTTCCGCAAGGCCATCTTCCGCGAAATCTTTTTCTCGCGACGATCCCCGTTCGAAAACTTCTTCGAGGTAGGTGTTTGATTTTTTGTTCGGGAACTTTTTCTTTGCTGTTCGTCGTCAATTTCTTTGGGCTACCTGTTATCAATTTAACGGGAGGAGGTCGGACTGCCCGAACATGGCCGAACCTCCTACTCCTTTATTTTTGAATTCATTGCGGCTCGAACTAAGGGTGTGCGGTGCAACAACACTGCGTGGAAACAAGGAGGAATGCGGCGAAGAAGCACGGCGCCATCACGCCGCACCGTTGAGGCCGAAAGATGCCGCAGCCGGAGTTGGGCTGTCGCGAAGGGGCGCGGCGCCATCACGCCGCACTGGAGAACCACGAAGGGGCCGTGCCCGGACCGCGCCCAGAGTAGGACCATGGTGGCGGGGCACTGCGTTCAGAACCGCTGGCCGCCTGTGCAAGGAGGGCGGGACTAACCGGTCCCGCCTAGTGTGCTGGCCGGCCATTACGGCCGGCCAAATTCATAAAACTGGGGGTTTGAACCCTCGGTCAACCCAGCAGGGCGGACCCCCGCACGGGTCTGTCGTTTCTTTCGAAGGGGGTGGCAGTTCCCCCCCTACCACGCTCATGCGGCGCGTGGCGCACGTGCCAGCTGGGACCGGCCACGCCAGGCTGGACCGGCCGCACCGGGTCGGGTCGCCCGTGCCGGGACGGGCCGCGCTAGCTGGGCTGGGTCGTGCCAGCCGGGCCGGGCTGTGTCCTAGTGGGCCGGACACGGACCAGGGTCGGGTCGACCCTGATCGGGCCGACCCAGGGGGTCTTTGGCCGAGTCGGTCCGGGCCCAAAACCCCCTAAAACTGGACAGGTTCGTTTAAATACCTGTAACATGGGCTATGGACCTCCAATCGATGCACCGTCAGTTGGGATAAAATCCTTGGATCGAGATGGTCGTTTTGGTATATTACACTCAAGGTTTCAGAGAACCTTGGGTACAGACGAGTTGGTTCGAACACGAAACCAACCGGGCCCTTAGAGCAGAAACACCTATAACTTGAGCTCCGAAATTCCGATTGATGTGCCATTGACATTGTTGGATTCCTATTAGTCAGAATTACCTTATGTCTTACACTGCTCGAGGTTTGGATGTATCTGGAGTATGGATGGGTTGGATTGTACCAGAAATCCAACCGGGCCCCTAGAACGGAAAAGCCGATAACATTCAGACCGGATGTCTGTTTGACGAATCATTGGAGGTGTTGGTGATCACATTGAGAAACTGTCCCTATGAGTATACATTATGTGAGTTCCGGATATATTTGAGATATGACCGGGTTGGTATGTACACGAAACCAACTGGGCCCCTCGGACGAAAAGGCTAATAACTCACAGACCGGGCGTTCGATTGATGCACCGTCTGTTGCGTTGAGACCCGTATTGCGAGAAGGTCCTTCGAGATACTTCTTAGTCGGAATTTGAGATAATTCGAGTATCGACCTGTAGCTCATGGAGGAGACCCTCCCAGAGACAATCGTACGGTGTACAGAGACCGTGTAGCTGGCTGAGACCTAATGACTGCTTGTCCGATTCGATTCGGAGTGACATTCATAGCCCAGTGGGGAGCACTAATTTCTGATGTGGCAGACCCATGGCGGAGGAGCACTACATTGTTAGGTGGCAGACCCGTGGTACATGACAGGAGGAGTACCTCTGTAGGGTATGAGGGGGAGCACTACTTTGTGAGGTGGAAGACACATGGCGGAGGGGCACTACATTGTGATGTTGCAGACCCGCGGTACTCGACAGGAGGAGTACCTCAGAAGCCTTAGGTTAGTGACCAGTACCTCAGTGTCGTGACAGGATCATTGTACTCGTCAGAGACGGATCTCTTCAGCATTTACGGTTTCGATAATAAAAATCCTGGTTTGAGCTGAGTCAATGACCTTTGTGTTTTACTCATGATTGAGATGGGTTACTAGATAACATGCGTATATGTATGGGAATATACCTAAGTAGTGGTTATCCATCGACATCATATCTGTGTGATATCTCGTGGCTGAGATGGGTTACTTGATAACATAGATATAAGTATGGGCTTATACCTAAGTAGGGGTTATCTGTTGGGGACTTTATTTGTGATTATCCTTGTTGGATTTAGTGAGACCTTGAGGGTCTCAGGGTCCCTACTCATATCGTATACTCACCCCTGCACGGGCTTTTCCCACACCTCGTTGTGTTGGTTGCAAACGACAGACGTCACTGATCGTGGTTGAGGCTTGTAGAGCAAGTCGGTACCCGGAGGTGGATCCCATGATGAGTCGGTACCCAGAGGAGACAGAGAGATGTGGAGTGCTGAAGAAGACATTTGTACCTACCCATCAGTTAGGAACCCGGAGGATGATCCAGGAGCTGATTTTCACCTTTCAGCTGTTTTCCTTTGAGTTGTACATTACTTTCGGTTGTAGCTGTATATTTTTTTGGGGCATATATTTCTGGTCCCTCGTACTTTCAACACGTTTGTTATACTTCTTTTCCTAGTGTAGATTCTGCTTGTATTCTGTTTGTGTGTGCTTTTGGTTCGTAAAGGCAATGCCTTCCCTATTTATTGGGATTTACACCTTTCGTGGTAGTCGCCTGCCTCTGGCCTATGGAGGGAAGGCTTGGGGTAGTAATGGCACTAGCCCCAAGGACCGGTCGTGAAAAATTGGTATCAGAGGATTCGGTTCTACCGCATAACTCAGGACCCTAATCTATCCTTCCTGTGAAGAAATATTGTAAAGGGTACCGAGTGTGGACTTTAGTTCATGGAGTCCAGTGTTGGTGCGATGGCCGACGTATCCATACACTAGGACCCTGAATACTGATTTCTGACCTTGTGGATGAAGACACTGATTGCGTGTGTGTTTCCATGAGTTTTAAGTTACCTCAAACTAGGTCAGCTCACCAGGTATAAATAGTTGACCGTGTTTCATCTGTTTAGGATGTCTCCACGCAGACTGTCAGTTGGAGTTCCGAGAGAGTACTCGATGATGACCCACTGAGCGACGAGTCTATGCTGCAGGGCCCTCTTTCTATGTTGGCAGCCTCGGGTGGTGTACCAGCAACACCACCACCTGTTAGGCAGCAGTTTCTGCTAGTTGTACTAGCAGACGGTGCACGCCGGCAGAGCGCGTTGCACGAGTTCCAGCAGTAGAGGCCTCCAATGTTACGAGGTGAGGCAGATTACTAGACAGTAGAGGAATGGATGGAGGCGATTTCTAGAGTTTTCCGCCTAGCTGAGACATCAGTAGAGTGGATGGTGGACTTGGCTACTAGTGTTTTTCCAGTGAGTGACCATGATCATGGTCGGCATAGTGATGAGGCTTCAGTATGTGGACTGATGCCTGAGATAGTGCCTTCAGGTAGTGTGTCAACTATACATCACTACCTGTTGGTCAGTAGTTACAACTGGCGGTACCTGTAGGTGACACATGTAAACGTACTACCTTACACATGTTCCAAAATTAGATACCCTTATGTTCCAAGGTGAGCCCGACTCACAGGCGGTTGAGGACTAGATTGAGGAGGTGGATGAGAGTTTTATAGAGCTTATACAGCATCAGTAGGACGATATGTCGGTAGCTGAGAATTCATCAGGGCATACTAAACCATTCTTGGTACTCGATGAATATGATGCAAACGGTGCTTTAGGGCTTGGACTTCCGAGCGAGGAAGATTTAAGGACATTCGAGCCAACACATTTTATCTATGCATTCATACTTATGCTAGGGTGCTAGAAAGGACCTTTGTGGGTGAGAATTATTTTGTTGAATGGATGCAGTCAGTGAATGTTAGAAGTTGGAATGTACGAAACTGGCGCCAGTCTCAGAGACTTGGGCGTGTAAAATGTTTCATGTATAAGAAGTAAAAAGGACAGATGAATCTGCAAGGCGGAAGACGTGGAAGCATATCTAGGAGAGCAGCATGGGGTGGTGAACATTTTGACATGTTGAAGCCACCTGCCTTTTTAATCCTTTCTAGGATCCGGGAGATGGAGGGCGGGGGAAATAGTAGCAGCATGCGGTCAAGGAGTGCGACCGAAAGGCTCTAAGGATGATTCGATTTACGAAATGTGTCTTCTACTAGATGATGTAACAACAAGACATTGATAAGAATCACCCCCTTCCATCCACTAATCTTGTCTCAGACCTAGAGTTTCCAGTTAAGCCGTTGACTTGACCGTCACGTTTGGAGATACCTTTGGGAGGAGACTTGATAATCACACAAACACCGATGGTTGATATGCCCCTTGAGGCGAGAGTTTCGGTTGGAACCTCTTGGTGGCAGCGTTGAGGCCTTACGACGTTAGTTTTAGTTTGGACTAGGCAATGGCAGTTCATACCCAAATTGATGGTATTAGGAAAAGGGTTGTGTTCTATCTAGAACATCGGGATGAGTTTTCCTTGGTCGGTGAAAAGGAAACCCCAGAAATCATAGGATAAACTGATGGGAGGGTATATCCGATCACTCTTGGGTCGGCCAACCTTTCCCTCGTGGCTGTAGGAGTTTTGAGTTTCAGTTCTAATCAGGAAATAGAGGCCTCTATAGTTCTAGGATGGCGACCACATTCCTATATGGTTCCAACCTCAACGAGGTTTACGGAGATGTAGCCGAGTCGGCGAGTTATCTCCGAGGTCCAACGGAACTTCTTAGGTCCTCAGCAGGGTAATCTAGGTGGTTTTCCACATGACCTTTCCACCTCAGTTGCACATGGTGCACGATGTCATCCATGTATCTCAACTAAGGAAATATGTACATGACCTTCACACATCATCGACCACGGGGGGTTGGACGTCGATGACGGGGTGACCTTCACAGAGGTTCTAGTGGAGAACAAGGATCGACATGAGCGGGTCCTATGTGGACGGTCAATTCCATAGGAGCACATTCACTGGCAGCACGGGTACCTCCAGGAGAGCACATGAGAGCGGAAGGCTCATTTTCATGCTCAATACCACTTTTGTTTCCCTAGTTTGTGTTATAGCTTTACGGAGACATAAATCACTACTGTGGGAGTAATGTAAAGAACCAGAAATTTAAAAGAAATTTTTTCTTAATTTCTTTGGAATTTTATGAGTCTTTGGCTTCTAATGGCACCTGATTCCGAGTCTCGGTGTGCCTGGAATCATTTTCCAATGATTAGCTCGGGTACGTTCAGTGAACGAATGAGAGAGTTTGTCTATCTTTTTAACCGGTGCTCGGAATCGTAATCCGAGGGTACCGATGAAACCGTAGCACCGGTAATTGCTTAGGATCACTTTATCTGGAGTAGTGTTTGCTCAGGAGGTGATGTTAAAAATAAAGTGGTTTAATTAAAGAAGGAAATAAAATACATGCTGCAATTTTATTTCTTCTCTGTGTAATTAAAACCTACGAATGGAAGTTGGGGTGGGACCCACTAACTCCTAACTCCTCTTGATAGGATATTAGTGAGGTGGGCCCCCACGAGCCCCACCTTTTCAATTTCCTCAAACCTCCCATTATGTTGGAAAACCCCCCATTAATTTGTAACTCACCCACATCCCAAATATAATGGAAAGTCAACCCCCAAAATTAATTTGATTATTAAACACTCTTCAATTAAGTCAAGTAATTGAAAGAGATATTTTGATTTTCAAATTAATGTTGGCATGTGTGTGTGTGTGTGAATAAAATAAGACAAGGTCTTGTTTTATTGGGGGAATGTGTTGTGTGGAATGGAGGAGAGTACTCTGGTCTTGGAGAACATCATCTCCTTCGCGAATAACACAGAGCCTACGACGAAAAACTCCATCACTGCAAGGGAATCTCCATGCCGTCTCCTCTCCTCTCCATAGCCAGTGAGAGACGCCTCCTTCGGAGAATGACGACATGCCACATCCTTCATCGGGCGAACACTGACAACGCTTATGAAGACTTGTTCCATGACACTGTCTTCTGCGACGTCTTTTTCCCACGACGATCCTCGTTCGACGACATCTTCGAGGTAGGGGTTTGATTTATTGTTCATGCATTTTTTCTTTGCCATATATCGTCAATTTCATTGGGCTGCCTATTATCTATTTTACGGGAGGAGGTCGGAACGCTCGAATAGGGCCGAACCTCCTCCCCCTTTGTTGTTGAATTCGATGCGGCTCGAACGAAGGTGGTGCGGCGCAACATGACCACGCAGAAACAAGTAGGAACACGGTGAAGAAGCGCGGTGGCATCGCGCCGCTCCATTGAGGCCGAAAGAAGCTGCAGCCAGAGTCAGGCCGCGGTGAAGGGGCGCGGCACCGTCGCACTGCGTCGAAGAACCACGAAGAGGCCGCGACCGGAGCGGGGCCACGACGGAGGGGCGCGATGCCATTGCGCTGCGCCGGTCGGACCAAGGTCGCGCCCTTTGGCTGAGGTGGAGCAGGGATCGGCGGACGGAACTGCCGGCTGCTGGTGCAAGGAGGGCGGGACCAACCGGCCCTGGGTGGTATGCTGGCCGGCTGTTACGGCCAGGCAGATCCGGAAAATCGGGGGTTTGAACCCCCGCTCAACCAAGCAGGGCGGACCCCCCTGTAGGTCCGCCATTTCATTCTCTGGGGGTGGCGGTTCTCCCCCTTCCGCACTCACGCGGCACGTGACACCCGTGACGGCTGGGACCGGCCACACCGGGCCGGGCCGCCCGCGCCGGGCCAGGGTGTCCGCATCGGGTCTGGCCGCCCGCGCCGGGCCGGGGCGTCCACGTCAGGCCGGGCCGCGCCGGCGGGGCTAGGTTGCGCCATCCGGGCTGGGTCACGCCCTAGTGGGACGGACCCAGACACAGGTTGGGTCGACCCGGTTCGGGCCGACCCGGGGGGTCTTGGGCCGGGTCGGTCCGGGCCCAAAACCCCCTAAAACCGGATAGGTTCGTTTAAATACCCGTAACATGGGCTACGAACCTCCGATCGACGCATCGTCAGTTGTGATGCGATCCTTGGACAGAGATAGTCATTTCGCTATATTACACTAAAGGTTTCGGAGAACTTTGTGTACAACTGGGTTGGTTCGAACATGAAACCAACCGGGCCCTTGGAGCGGAAACGCCTATAACTTGAGCTCCGGAAATCCAATTGACGTGGCGTCGACTTTTTTGGATTCCTATTATTGAGACGGAACTTTTGGATTACTCTGCTCGTGGTATGGATGCAGCTTGAGTATGGCCGGGTTGGATTGTACCCGAAATTCAACCGGGCCCCTGGAACAAAAAAGCCGATAACTTTCAGACCGGACGTCTATTTGACGAATTGTCGGCGGTGTTGGTGATCACGTTGAGAAAAAATCCCTATGAGTATACCCTATGTGATTTCAGGGTACAGTTGAGATACAGTCGGGTTGGTTCGTACACAAAACAAACCGGGCGCCAAGGACGAAAAGGCTAATAACTCACAGACTGGGCGCTCAATTGACGCGCCGTCTGTTACGTTGAGACCCCTATGGTGAGGCGGTCCTTTGAGATACTTCTTTGTGGGACATTGAGATACTTAGAGTATCGACCTGTAGCTCATGGAGCGGACCCTACCGGAGACGAGCGTACAGAGTAGAGAGACCGTCTAGCTGGCTGAGACCTGATGACTTCTTGTCCGATTATATTTGGAGTGAATTGCATAGCCTAGTGGGGAGCAGTACTTTTTGAGGTGGAAGACCTATGGTAGAGGAGCACAACTTTGTGAGGTGTTAGAATCGCGTTACTCGACAGAAGGAGTACCTCTATATGCTGTGAGGTAGAAGACCCATGGCGGAGGAGCACTACTTTTTGAGGTTGCAGACCCGCGGTACTTGAAAGGAGGAGTACCTCAGCTATCTTAGGTTAGTGAGCAGTACCTCGAAGTCGTGACAATATCACTGTACTAATCAGAGACAGATCACTTCAGCAGTTACGGTTTCGATAATGAAAATCCTGGTTTGAGCTGAGTCAATGAACTTGGTGTTTTCCTCATGATTGAGATGGGTTACTAGATAACTTACGTATATGTATGGGCTTATACCTAAGTAGTGGTTATCCTTGGACTTCATATCTGTGTGATACCTCGTGGCTGAGATGGGTTACTTGATAACATAGGTATAAGTATGGGGTTATACCTAAGATAGGGTTATCTGTTGAGGACTTTTTTTGTGATCATCCTTGTTGGATTTAGTGAGACCTTGAGGGTCTCGGGGTCCCTACTAAGTATCGTATACTCACCCCTGCATGGGATTTCACCACACCTCTTTGTTTTTGTTGCAGAAGATGGACATCACTAATCGTTGTTGAGGCTTGTAGAGCGAGTCGGTACTCGTAGGTGGACCTCAAGACGAGTCGGTACCCGGAGGAGACGACCAGACTTGGTGTGCTGAGGAGGACAGCTGTACCTACCCTTCAGGTAGGAACCCAGAGGATGATCTAGGAGCTTCTTGTCACCTTTCAGTTGTTGTCCTTTGAGTTATACATTACTTTTGGTTGTAGCTGTATCTTTATTTTGGGCTTGTATTTCTAGACCGTCGTACTTTCAGCATGTTTGTTATACTTCATTTCTTAGTGTAGCTTCTGCATGTATTCTGTTTGCGTGTGATTTAATTTTGTAAAGGCAATGCCTTCCATTTTCATTGAGATTTACACTGTTGGTGCTTGTCACCAGCCCATAGCCTATGGAATGCGGTCTTGGGGTTGTCACGGTATGGGCCCTGAGGATGGGTCGTGACATGAAGTCTTTTCAATGAATCCATTGGCTCAAATCAAAAAGATTTACCCGATTTAGAGGTAATGTCTTCTCTAGTGTTTCTTTCTTTTATTTTATTTATTCACTCAACACTATCTTCTTATTATTTGATTCCATAAAAACACCAATATCATAGATATACTACGATGTTTTTATAAAAATTATTCTACCTGCACTTACACACACCTCTGTCTAATGGTTAAAGAATATATTATTTTTGTGGGTGGCGAATTACTGCCTCACGAAACGATGATTGTTCAATCTTCGTGTAACACCTCTCATGGAGGCCATTATAATAGAAATATACTTATATATGATATATATTATATTTATGTTCTCTCTATGCTTATGTTGTTTATATTTAAAACATACCTTCATGCTTTGTATGTTGTTCAAATGCGAGAATTTCATATGAGGAAGTGTGCACAACCACCCCCTCAAGTGATGTGACTCGTTCATGCCATTCATGGAACGTATAAAGACTGGAATAAAATAACTTATGTGACCTATATAACATATATATTATAGTGTAATTAAAATATATCAATGTCTCATTTAGTTTTAATTTCCATTAATATGACAAAAAATGAATGTAGCGTTCAAGCGTACGTACGACCTACCGTCTCCATGAACGATTCATTTTATTTATTATCTCCAAACATTATTGAATATTATTAAATACATATATACTGGATATATATGTTATTTATATCATGAAATACATTCTTGAGATGATGTACTTTTAACTACATGGACATTTCTCTTCAAACAAGTTCATTTTTGACTCTTGTACCGAACATCGACAAAAGGTAAGATATGAACTCACATAATTAACTAATTATTATAACAAGATAATATGTGATATGAATTGAATAATAAAAATTAATGTATGTCCTTAAGAAATTATAAATTGATCTAATTATATTATTCAAGAATATATTGAATGAACAAGAACAAGTCAAACATTAGGTAAGGGGATTTCTTATCTCACATTTAATTCCGTGCGATTTACATTGTCCGTCACTTATTTATTTTATATGGTGTATTGTGTAATTCCATTAGATATATATTATCATTATTCTATTTATATTCATGGTATTCTATGATTCATTTGGTTTTTATTATCTTTTGGTCATATGACTCGATTTATCACAAAAAGGTAAGGGGGTTTTATCTCACTATTTATTCCCGTGAGATTCATGCTATATTTGTCACTATCTCCATTGAGTGGTGTATTTACTGACCATTATTCTAATATTTATGTAATATTCATTCTTTTATGGGTATTTACATTTCCATTGTATATTCCTTCTTTCATGGGATGTACTTTTTGAATGTTACCCAATCAGTAAGGGAACCTTTCACCCTCCTCTTTTTAAAAGACTTCTTTTTGTTTGGTGTTTTAATTTTCATATTCATAATGTTGGGATATGTTATTATATATCCTTATTGTTTTAAATTTTATGTACAATTTATGAGATACCCTTTTTATCTCTCATCAACTCATTTTCTGAATTTTAAAGTGACGCCTTTAGGCTCTCGAATTTCTGTAAGGGAACTTCTTTACCCAATTTCAATATATCGGGTTAAACCTCTACATATTGATTATGTCATACTATGAATATGTGTGGATTACCTCTGATTGTTTTACATGTAATATCCACTTATATTGGGTATATTTATATTTTTTACACATAATTATGTAATTTATTTATCCTTTGGCTCAAATCAAAAAGAGTTACCCGATTTAGAGGTAATGTCTTCCCTCGAGTTTCTTTCTTTTATTTTCCTTCTTCACTCACAGATGTCTTCTTCTTATTTGATCTCAAAATAACCATAGTATCCTCAATATACTATAATGTTTTTATGATATGGATTTTACCTACACTTACACACAACTCCATCTAATGGTTAAAGAAAAAACAGTTTCTGTGGGTGGCTAATTGCTGCCTCACGAAACGATGAATGTTCAATCTTCGTGTAACACCTCTCATGGTAGAAATTATTATGGAACTATATTTATATATGATATATATTATATTTAGTTCCTCTCTATTCTTATGTATTTTATATTTAAACCATACCTTTAGGCTTTTCATGTTGTAAAAATGTGAAAATTTTATATGAGGAAGTGTGGACAACTGCCCCCTCAAGTGATGTGACTCGTTCATGCCATACATGGAATGTATAAAGAATGGAATAAATGAACTTATGTGACCTCTGTAAAATATTTATTGTAATGGAATTATAATATATCTATGTCTCATTTATTTTTCAAGTCAATTAATATGACAAAAAATGAAAGTTGCGTTCATGCGTACGTACGACCTACCATCTCCATGAATGGTACATTTAATTTATTTTCTCCATAAATTATGTGATATTATTAAATATATATATACTGGATATATATTATATTTAAATCAAGATAGATATTACGGATATGATGTACTTATAACTACATGGACATTTGTCTTCAAACAAGATCATTTTTGACTCATGTACCGAAGATCGACAAAACGTATGATTTGAATTCACATAATTAAATAATTATTATAACAAGATAATATGTGATATTAATTGAATAATAAACTCTAATTTAAGTCCTTATGAAATTATAAATTGACCTAAGTTTATTAATCCGGAATATAAAGAATGAACCTGAACACGTCGGACTTGATGTTAGGGGATTTCTTATCTCACTTTTAATTCTATGAGATTTCCATAGTTCGCCACTTATTTATTTCATGTGTTGAAATGTTTAGTTACATTTGATATATATTATCATGATTATATTTATATGATTTTTATTCGGTGATTCATTTTATTTTTGTTATCGTTTGGTCATAAGACTCAATTTATCAGAATGAGATTCATGCTATATTTGTCACTATCTCCTATGAGTGGTGTACGTACATCCCATTAATCTACTCTTTGTGTAATATAATATCCTCTATGTGTATTTACATAAAAATTTTATAGTCCATATTTCATGGGGTGTACGTTTCGAAAGTTACCCAAATCAGTTAGGGAACCTTTCACCCTCATCTTTTTAAAAGACTACTTTTTGTTAGGTCTATTAATTTACATCTTCATAAGGTAGGGATATGTTGTTATATATCCTTATTGTTGTAGATAATATTTCCAAGTGATGAGATACCCTTTTCATGTGTCATCAACTCATTTTTGGAATTTTAAAGTGACGTCGTTAGGCTGTCAAATTTCTGTAAGGGAACTTCTTAACCCAATTTCAATTATTTGGGTTAAACCTCTACTTCTTGATTATGTTGTAATATGAAAATTTGTGGATGCCCTATGATTGTTTTACACTTAATATCCACTTATATTGGTTGTATCTATATTTATCACACATAATTATGTAACTCATTTACCCTTAATCGAAGGATATCGTCTTTGTACGGGACTTCATCTCAATCTTCTTTCGTTGAGGCATACTTCAATGTATATAAAACCTTTAATTATTAGTTGTATAATAAACCCTTTTGAATTTTAATTTCATTCAAAATGAATCTTTTTACACGAAGCGTTTTACTAACCAACAAAAGGAATGTTTTTTTGTCTTACGTATGCGGCGAAAATGACTTCTCCGCCACCGTGACCATTATTTGAGTTTCGGCTTCCTCTAAAAGACATTAATTTTTTTAAATGAAAAGTAAATACCATGTTCTACTTTTCTTTTATTTCAGTGTTGAAAATGGTTTTGATAATGTTTTGATTATATCAATGGGTTGTGGTTGAAATGTGTAAATGTTATGTTTTCTTTATACATGTTTTATGTGATAAAATTATGTTATGGTTCTTGGGATTTTTTTTAATGAAGTAGGGTGGTTCCCTGATAAACTAAGGTTGGGTGAGACCGATATAGCTCTTCAATGCAATGAGTAATGCAAAAGAGTCAAATGCTAAGGTTTCTCTAAAGAGATTTAGTGAATATACTATGATGGGTATTCTAAATGTAACCATGAGGGTTACTCCCTACGTAAGAATGTTATGAATTCCTCAAGTTACCTTTATGTCTTATGATTTCTATGAGTTAATCATCAATCTTATGATTTACTGAGGTATGTTAAAGTGCTTATGTTTTATGAGTAAATTATGATTTCATTGATTCTTATGTGTACATGGACTAATGTTTTCATTCTATATTTTTTATCCCTTAATGAGCTTTTTATGTTCATCCCATGTTTTTGAAATGTTTTTCACATGACATAAAGTGGAATACGGCAAGGATGGGATCAAGGAAATGTCATGCTATCTAAAAAATGGAACTAGACATGACACTTTTGTTCAAGAGTTTTTATTTTGTGAAAAAATGGAAACTAAGTAGATGTGGGTGCATTGTAATCATTGTGATGTAATAGTTGTTTCCTATTTCTGTAAAACACTAAACCTGGAAAGAACGTCAATGTGAAATATTCATTTAATTCAAAAATATGTAATGTTTTAATGATGGGTCCTTATAAAT
This sequence comes from Viscum album, assembly GCA_963277665.1. Taxonomy (NCBI): domain Eukaryota; kingdom Viridiplantae; phylum Streptophyta; class Magnoliopsida; order Santalales; family Viscaceae; genus Viscum; species Viscum album. The sequence goes on from OY728152.1 coordinate 1,936,697,645, forward strand.
AAACTGATCGGTATATCGTTACTTGATTTCATGTAATCTTGCCAATGTTTTAAAATAATGCACCGGCTCTGGGCTTCTGGGGTCGAGGCGTTACAATAAATAAATATATATTTATACAAATTATTATAAAATTATAAAGAATACATTAATAATATTGATAATTTTATAAATATATATATTTAAATAATTATTTTATAAATATATTAAAATATTTATAAATGGTTACAAATATTTATAATTATAATTATAAATAAATATAAATAAATTAAAATATTTTTAAAATTATAAAAAATTTAACTATTAAATATATTATTAAACTTATAAATATAATAAATATATTTATTATATTTTTATAAATATTTTAATAAATATATATTTATTTATAATTAACTCTATATGTAAATATATATTTATTAGAATTATATAATTATAAATTAATATATAAATATTTATACTTATAATTATAAATAAATTAATTTAGATATTTATATTAAAATAATTATATAATTATAATAAAAATATTTATTAAACTTTTGATTTTGTTAATATATATATATATATATATAGATAATTATAAAATTATATTAAATGTAGATTTTATACTTATATTGTAATATATATATAATTACAAAATATATTTATAAATAATTACAAATATTTACAAATAAAAATATATATATATAATTATAGTTATAAATTAATACAAATATATTTAAATAATTATAAAATTTGATAAATATATTAATTTTATATATTTCTAAAATTATTAGCACAATAAAAAAATTATTATAAAATTATAATAAATAAATATTAATTATATATATATTTTTATAAGTATATATTATAATATAAATAATTTATTAACATTATATCATTATCAACAATTTTTAGCACTGATAAATATGCACATTTATCAATGCTAAAATCCATTGATAATGGTAGATTTTATCAGCGCATTATTTTATAATACTAATAGAACATGGCTTTATTGGTACATTTTACTTTCACTGATAAATGACTTGCGTGTTTTTAAAAATGGACCCTAATAGTGAACTTCTTCTCCAGTGCAACTGAAGAACTCATGGAAGCAGACCCTTGCCACCACCGACCCCTTCTTCATCACCGTGAATCCATCCTCTTCCACTATGAATCCCATGTCCTCCTCCACTGCGAGTCACGCCTCCACCTACAAACCCCACCTCTAGATCTGACACCAAACCACAACCCCTCTTCTAAACCGACATCAATCACGAACCCCTCTAATACCTCTAACCCATCTTCTCTACCATCTCTCCATGAATCAACACCATCTCCCCTACCATAGTGCCTTTTATCCATGTGTCACCATCTTCTATTCCTATAACTCCACCTTGTCTCGCTACCTCCCTTCCCTCCATATGATTTTCCACCATCTCTAAATGATAGTTAAACTCCTTGGATGATGGAAAATATTGAGGTATCATGTACATTATTACCCCTACTATGTTTCAACATATGGTCTTTATGGTCAATGTTTCTTATATATTCCATTCCATTGATAAATTGTTATATGTGATTTTTCATCAGGACAAAGCCTAAAATTTTATCCATAGTCAGTTCTACTGCTTCTTCTATTTCTAAATTATCAATTTCCTCACAAAATTTGTTTTGTATTTGATGACTACGGTTATTTTATTAAAGAATTGGTGTTATTTCTTTCTTACATTATGGGGAATCCTCAAATATAAAAATATTTTATCTGATGGGTTGCACCGTACTTTTGGTTTCTACAGTAAGATTTAAATATTTCAATGATGGAAAAGAATCATTCATTGAGTAAATTCATCAAGATTCCTCCACGAAAATCAAAAAATGTTATCTAAACAAGAGTTGGGAAGACCCATGACACTACGTCGTCTCAACAAAATGTGTCATATTGATGATTTTAGGGTTATTTATCATGAAAAAGACTATTGGTTCATATAAAGAGGTAAAGAAATAACTTACTGAGGTTGGGAATGTTATGTTCTTATGATAACAAGGAACCAGGTATGCTATGATGGTCTTGAATATAGAGAATATGAATTGATATACTGTTATAGAAAGAGAGATTCTAGGTCTATCTTGAATTGTTCAAGGAAGAGAACTGAATCTTTATGGAGGTATAATTAGTACATAGAAATCCACAACCTGAAAAAATGATTTCTTGAAGTTACATGTTCCTGAATATATAGAGGGATGATCTAGAGCTAGTCTTATTAATGAATGAAATGATGAAAAATAATATTGAACATGTTAGATTGTGAATGAAGGCAACAATTATCTATGGTTAGTAGAAGAGCCTGGTTGACATGGGCTGGCAGAGTAGCCCTTTATGTATCTATAGAAACACCATAAAAAGTAGTTCCCAACAATGCATATATAAGTTAGTTCATTCATTCAATTTAAAAATTGGAGGGATAAATTCGATAGTCACTATTCCTTTCTAATGATATAGGCTTAAGACTTGGGAGGCTCTTTGTGTGTAATTTCATGAGTAAATTGAATCTACATTGGGATGTAGAAGAATACAACATAGTTTTTCTTGGTCAACTGTTCTGGGTAGTTAATGATTTAGGATTTTTTATTGAGAAATTAAAGTTTTTAGGTTATGTTATACTCTTCGAGGTAGTATTTTCTCATGATCACATGTGGGATACTACAACATTCTAATCTAGGTAATTGTCCAAGCTAGTTCCATTAATCATGTGGTTGGGATGATGGATGTGATCTACTCCGGTGCTGAGTAATGCATGGATAGGTCACCATGGATCTATAGTGGTTCAATGTATGAGACCTAGTCTTCAACTCAAAAAACCATTGATACAAAGGAGGTACCAACAAGGATTAGATAGTTTGAATCCCAAATCATGGGTATTACATGATGTACAAAAAATAATGATTATTATTATTTGGTTAAATATACATTGACCTATGGTAAGTATCAGCGTTTTCTGGAATGGTTTATTTATTGAAATAGAGAAATATGGGCCAGACATGTAAAGGATATGGGTTGGTCAAGTCTGTCAATGAATGTAGGTAGCTTGAAATTTTGAGATTTGAAGATAATGTTCATATGATGTAGCTTTGAGTAGTGTGAGATAAGAATAATAATGTGAAGCTATATTTTATTAACGTCACATTAATTGAAATTTTATCAAATATTATGACATATGAAATTGAGAGATACATGAAATTGTATCTACGAATTTATTTTTTATGATAAAAGTATTATTTAGAAATTATATAAATAACATTTAATTTTGAAAATTCCAATAAGGTGGGATATAAAGTAACACTCCTCCCATTGTTTTCCAACTATCTAACATTTTGGGTTTTATCTAAATTATTCCCATATTCACTCTCACATAACCTATATACCCATCCATTGGATTTCAAAAGTGAGAAAGAGTTTCTAGCATTCTATTTTAAATTAGATCCATAAAAAAGATTAAATTCAACTTTGGGAGTCAAGGTTAGGTTATAGTATACCATCAAAAAATATTTAGGTTCAATGTATTTCTCTTAATATCTCTCTATGTATTTTCCATGATTTTTTTTCTATCTAGTTTCTTTAATATTTTTAAATAGATTTTTTAAAGGTTTTTTTTCATGCATGGAAAAATAATTTGTAATGATATTTAAGAAAAAAATGAATTGTTCTAAATATTTTATTCAAGTAATGATATTTGGGTGGTGTGCCCTTATTTTGATAGTTGTCTTCCACATAACTTTTAATATTTTTATAGAGTTTTAATTTCAATATGTGATTTTATGGATATTTATTGAATATTGGTTTTAGTGAAATTTAAATTCATTGAATATTTTTATGAATATTTTAGGGTTCAGTGAAAAAGTGATTAATAGTTCTTATTTTAATCATCATGTGGATTCAGAACAAATAGTCTGATGAATTTTTTCTTCAACATTTCCATTATATTTTTATATAATAGTTAATCCCTTCCCTGGATCATCCTCATTGTAATGGTATTATGTGTTATATTTAGATATAATTTGGATTTATTTGATGCATCCTTCATAGTCCTTGAAACATCACCTTATTGTTACTAAATTTATTAAATACAATGTACCCATAAATTTTTATTCCCATTCATATTTTATTCATCTTTAAACGATTGTTATTTTTAATGTGTTTCCTTTCTATACATATGCCTAAAATGATTGTATGTGAGGGAAAAATTGTGTCTTCAAAGGGGGTTTATCCCTTTTTATATAATGATATTCGATGATAAGTGTTTGAGAAAATTCCTAAATGGAATGTTTAAAACAATAATTTTTTTTAAATAGGTGGTAATCACTAATATTCTATCCACAAACTAGCATTCCTGAATATTAATTTGTAATTCTAATAAATATTTCATTAAAAATATTTTTATCCTTCGGTGTATTTATATATTTATAGTACTACTATGACTGTAAAAACGAATCATATTATAAAGATGATATAGATTTTCTTATAAAAGAATGTGAAACATACCTGAATGAAGAATGCAGAAAAATATAATGATTATGTTACTTCTATAGAAGTCATGGATGTTTTTATATTTATGTTTAATTTAATTATTTTTCATTACTAACATATGAATTGTTTTATTATACATTTGGATTCCATTATTCGAGTTGTGGAAGTCAGTTTGAAATTGATCATGCTCATGAGATATTGGACTTTGAGGATATAACATATATAATTAGAATAAAGAAATAAATCAATAATGCTTAAAGATGAATTACTAGTACTTATGTAATTTTTTAATTTTTTCTTCATTTAATCTAGTATTTGTAAATTAATTTCCTTTACATTTGTATCTAATAGATATTATGTTTTTTTATAGATCTTTGGGGATGTCATATTCTCTTTTAAACTATCTACAAAAATCTAAATGAAAGAGAACATCTTTCTTTTTTATGTATGATGAACACCTGTGTTGCATGAAATGAGATGTGAATCATATGTATGCATCTATTAAGGTATTTCAAAGTAGCTGACTGAAAATTATGACTTCCAAAATTATTTTTAATGAAAATTTTCTTGAAAAGTGTAGTAATAAGTTGTAACTCAATCAGTCACACCTCAATCTAATAAAAAGTGTTCCTAGGATGACACGATGTGTTTGTTTTTAGTATATAATATTCTTTAATCCTTTAATATCCATGTCTTTTGAACTAACATGCCTTAACCAATGAATTGTTATTATGATCTATGATATTCATGGTTTGAATTTCTAATGTTAATATATCCTTTTATGATCTATATGCCCAGGTTATCCTTATACAATAATTTATATCTCTTTTTTTTTCACTTATTGAGAATCTTTCATCACCCTTTATTATGTTTCACACCCTTAGGTTATGAATAATGGTTTAGAAAATATATGTCTAAGAAGGTTTGTATAAAAGTATAACCTAATTAGAGATTATTATGAACTAGTTCTCTATGTTTCTATATTTCCATAAGCACAAGTCTTAAAATATTCTATCATGTATCTTTATTTTTTGTAAAGATTATTAATCTAGTAAGATGTGATGTATATGTATGAAATGTATAGGTCAATATTGATGGTATTGGAGAAAATAACCTACTCAAAACCATGAAAAATAATTTTTATTATTATGATACATTAATAAAATTATCTATATGTTATTTCAGATGTTTATGAATCAACCTCACCTCAATATGATGCATGGTGTTATTGATATCAGCCAAAGTGTATCCTTTTAATTAAAATTAAAAATAATATTAATAAAAATAATATTTCACATTCAGATTGATTTTATACTTTAGGAAAACAACCCATAAGTAATTTTTTATTTTTATTAATCAACCGCACCTCAATTAAATGCATAGTGGGGTTGGTATGACTTTTTGTTTGTATTTTTATATTAAATTGACATTTTATTTTGCAAAAAAGAACAAGTGGTATACTGAAAACCGAGATAACACATTCAGATTATTTAGATGCTTTAAGAAAATGATACATGAGCCGTTTTTGATGTGTACTAATCAAAAATACCTTAAACCAATGAACAATGTGACAAGTATGACTAAAAGTATCCATAATGAGTTTAAAAATTTCAATTTATGTCAACATTTTGTAGTTATTGAAAACCAAGAAAATTCACACTAATTGTCATTATAATTTATTAAATATATTCATTAGTCATTTTGGAATTGTATTTAGTAGTTTCATGTCATACTAATGCACAAAGAGACTTGTATAACTCAAATACATGTATTAGTTTGAAATGACATTTTATTAGAAAAACACAAATCACAGACTGTATAATGAGATATATGAATTTGTATTAATTTCAATCATTAGGAAAAATATATATATGTTATTTGTGACTTGTTGGAATCAACCACACCTAAATATGATGCACTTTGTGGCATTTATAACTCAAAGGGAATATTTATATTTAAAATTGGTATTAATTTTTTTTAAAAAAACTAACATACTCAAAACTGTGAAAAAGAATTCTTATATTTTTTATACATTAAAAAAATGATTCATATATCATTTTTGATGTATAAAAATCAACCCCACCTCAATCTGATGCATGGTGTGGCCGGCATGAGTTTTATTGTGTATTTTTATATTAAATTGGCATTAAATTTAACAAAAAGAACAAGTGACATACTGAAAATAAAAAAATTCATTCAGATTGATTTTATACATTAAGAAAATGAACCATGAGTTATTTATGATATGTATGAATCCAATATACATCAATATGATTCATGTTGTGACTAGTATTACTAAATGCTTCCATTAGCAGTAAAAAATGACATTTTATTTCAAAACGCGTCACTCTTTGAAAACCAAGAAAACACACTCTGATTGTATTCATAATTGATGATCAATATTAATAATTTATTTTTAACATGTAAGAAGTAATTTAATTTTAAAATTACTCACGATGCAATCTATATGTCTCAAAATATGTGTTTCTTATAATAAAGGGCACATTAGTAAAAAACAAACACAATTGGTATACCAAATTCAGATAAAACACATTCAAAAATTTTTAATACTTTATGGAAATTATCTAAAATTACTTTTTTTGTTGGAAACAACCACACCTCAAAATTATTCATGGCGTGTCCGGTATAACTCAATGTGTCTCTTTTTACAAAAAAATGTCATTAATTTGAGTGTAAAAAACAAGTGACATACTAAAAACTGAAAAAAAACATTCAAATTGCTTTGATAATTTAGAAAAATGATCCATGATCCATTTTTACTTTTAGGAATCAACATAAACTAAATATAAAAAACTTTGTGATCAGTATAACTCCAAATAGGAATTTTTATTTAAAATTGATAATAATTTAAGTAAAAAAGAACAAGTGAAATACTAAAAATGGAGGATGAAAATTCATATTAATTTGATAATTTGTGGAAATCAACCATGATTTATTTGTGATTCATATGAAATAATTTCACCTCAATCTGATGCATTTTGTGACTGGTGTTACTAAAAGTGTACACTATGAGTTTAAATATGTCATTTTAGATCAAAACGTGTCACTCATAAAAATCAATGTTAACACAATCGAATTGTCTTGATATATTAAGATAGTGATTCATAATTCATTTATGACATACGTGAAGTAGTATCACATCAAACAGACACACTATGTGGCCAATAAAACTCATAATTCATATTTCCAGTTTGCAATGACACATTCGTAAAAAACCAACATACTGAAAACCAATCAAAAGAATTTGGACTGTTTTGATCATTTAGGAAAATGATCCATCAGTAATTTATAACATGTAAGAATAATACACACCTCAATAAATTTCACGGTGCGACTGATATAGGCCCAAATGTGTCATTATTTAAATATGATATTAAATTTAGTAAAATAATATGTAACTTACTAAAAATTGACAAAACATATTCGGATTGTTTTGATATTTTAGGAAAACGATACATAACTCATTTTTGATGTGTAGGAAACAACCAAACCAAAAAAACACATGGTGTGACAGGTATAACTCCAATTATATCTTATTTTTTAAATTTAATTATATTAATGTATTCTTTCATATAAGTTTTTAATTTAATTATTTAGAGTATTACTAAGATAATATTTTTTTTCATAAATATACAAAATCTTTATCTTGATTTGAGATTATTTTTTCGATAACTGATATAATGGGAGGACATTTTTGAGAGGGGATCATGAATGTCAAAGATGAAATAGTAATGTTTTTAACTATTTATTCAAAAAATTTAAATGTAATTATATAATTTTTTTGATTGAAATGTATATATAATTTATTTGTATATACGATTGGTGGATATTTTTTTATTGATGATGTCAATTAAATGTATATATCACTATTTTATAGGTGTGTAGTATATACCTAGAGGTTTTTTCTAGGTTTGTTGTAATATTTAAAGCAAATTGAAGCCAGTTAAGACTTTATCTGCACTATTTCATGCACTGATAAACACCTCCCTTTATCTGTGATATTTAAATTGTTGAAAATGGGTCCTTTATCAGCACATGAAATTAAGGGACACCTTATATCAACTTTATGATTAACAATAGTTTTTGGAGTTATTAAACTACTTTTTTCATTATTTGGAAGGGAATATGTGATGTAGTAGTTTCTTCCCGCATTCCCCTATACTGGGGTGGTTCTCCTCTACTCCATAGATCATGGTAATGCACTTCATCATAGCATAGTTCCCTTCTCTTACCATAGAGAAGACAAAAAATTTAGGAATATAGACTTTTAATGGGAGTTACATTTCATCCTTCTTATAAAATAACTTGAATAATTTTATTGATAATGATCAACATTGGGTAAGAATTGGTTCTATCGTTTGGGTTTTTTATATTTTACATTCTCTAGAACCCATGTATCTTATAGTTCTAACATGTTTTAAGAGTACTTGAATATTTTGGTTTTTTAGTTGGTGTGCACAAACAATTCGGTTGATGAATCCTCAATAAATCATGAAATTGACATCACAAACCTTATGATATAAATATCCTTATAATTTGGGGTCTGGTGTAAAACAATTCCTGGGATCTGATTCTTCTGTTACCATATTATATTTTATACATTGTTGGTGACTTTTTTGGTTGTGTGAATTTCTGTTTTACCCATATAAGTTCCTTCATTCATTAGTATTCATTGATTATATTTTTTATATAATCACTACATGGTGTTGTTTAGGTTACAATATTTCCAATTATGACAAGTTATATATGTTTATCATGAATTTCCTTATTGTGCATTATGTTACTTTTGAGGTTTGGTGGTTGGTACACATGATAGGGGGCCATCATGGTATGACTACCCCATATGTGGGGTATTTTTCAAGATGTTATATTATGTTGAAAATGAAGCATGATAGCATAGAGGCTAAAATGTAACTCATTTTTACTTTTGAATACTGAGTAAAATTTAGATACACAGTGCACCTTTGGATAAAAATTATTATAAATATGAGATGATGATCTGAACGGATACTTTGTAATATATTCGTACATAATGAACCATATGGATTCCGAGTAGCATGTATAAAACTACATAAACCTTATGGACACAAAGATATATATTGAAACGCTTATGGATACTATTAATGATTAACGTCATTTCCATTTATCATTTTTGTATGGAGTTGAGGTTGGTACAATCGCGATTTTTTAGTGGGGTGGTTAATGCCCAACCCCTCGGAAAATGGTTTTGTTACACTATAATTGTAATGGATTTATTATTATTATTAAAACAAATTATATATTTAAACACTTGTAATGAATAAATTAGTGTTTTCCTACAAGGATTTATTTCTCACACCCTTCAAGAGAATCCAGATTATTGTGAAATCTTCATCCATAGGGATCTGAGTATGTTTTAGTATCATGTGGCTACTAGTTGTGTAGTAAGGAATATTGATGTTGGTGGGACCATGACAGTCTATAGGAGAATTGGTTGTTTACTTTTTTTACAGTTACTATTTATATATTTAGTCATGTTTCAAATTCTACTTTTGGATTCATTTTATTAATTTTAGTAAATTAATTCCATTTTTCATTTTAAACATGTTATTATTATTAAATTTTAATATTTTTATTTATTTATTACCGTGATTTGATATGATTATAAGGTTATAGTATCCCTACTGATGGAATTATATCCTCACTTCTAGTCAATATCCTTTCATTTATGGAGAGGCACACATGAGGTCCAATGGTTATCCAGTTCAGTCTAGATGGTTTAGGATGTGGTGTTACACTACCCCTATATATCAATTCAAAACATCATAATTCCTTCAAGTCTTTGATCACACAAATACTATGGGATATTCTAATGAGTATCATCTCTATTATCATTTATGTTTATATTTGTATTCAATGTAGATATTATACCAATTTCCATCATAGTCCTTGTATAAAATTAAGAGATACAATACTCCAATCATTATATACAAGTCATATATATATTGTAAACCCATAATGATTCCACTATGTGATTTATCTCTCTATGACTAATGGTTTCAAAAATATCTCATTCTTAAACACATATTTAGGTTGTATCTATATTTTGAATGATTTTAAATGGGTTAATCTACCATATAGAAATGATATATCAATAAAACCACATATCCTAATGCGTTAGAACCTAGTTTAGAAAACAGTAGTTGGAGTTAATAACATCAATTCCTCAGATTTCACTTAGTTAATTTTATATACCTTAATATTCCATATATTTTTATCTTCTCCCTTGTAAATCCCTTCATATTCATAATGAATCAATCACAAAACAATTAGTGATTAATCCATGAATCACTAGATTTATGAGTCATTCTAGATTATTACATCATCAATATCTATAGACTTCAATAAGATTCTAATTATTTTAAAATATTTATTCTTCCATCTATTTGGTGTCTTTCCGTGGTTTATGAATATACCACATTACATATATTCATATTAAATCTACCCCTGACGTTTACATCTTTTTCACCAAATATTACTTTGATATTTATCATTATAGTCATACAAGTATAAAAAATTTATATATAAAAAAAATAGATGATATTACATGTTATATAAAAATAAATAAATAATGAAAACTATCTTTATATTTATTCCCATAAAACTGTCATCTTCCATCTTCATTGTCTAATTCCAATTATATAATTTGTTCTCTTGACACTAATACATAACTAGTCCTTGTCATGAATTGTGATATCAATGGTTATTACACATAAAGATATTAATGAATTGATGTTATTTCAATTCTTGATAAAATATTATATTAATTTCACTACTCTAACATCAGTGGTAACATTGGAACATGGAAAAATTTTAAAAAAATATTGTACACAAATACATTTGGAGATATGAACATTTATTTTTCATGTTAAAGAAGATAGTTTTTCATTATAGAGCTCAACTTTTAATTTATTGTTTACATGGTAATAAATCAGGAAATATAAATTAACAATGAAATCCCCCAAAAATTCAATTCATTTTCACAAGTCTTGTTCAATTCATTATATCCTAAACCAGAATGTTTTATTCTTTGGAAACGTTTCCCAATAATAATATCCTAACACATTACCACGAGGTCTTTCATGTTTAAATATATGTAATAATTTATTTATCATTATTGGATCCAATTTCTTTTAAATCCCATATATTGTTTTTTGGTAAACATCATTCAGATGACTAGTCTTTTATTAATTTCACTTCCCTAAATATTTTTCTTATATTTCCGAGAAGCCATATATTAAAAAACTATATATTTAGAATCCATTTCATACCAATTTCTGTGTGGAGATCTTCCTTATTCAATCCTTCAAACCTATATCTGGAATGATTATATATATTATAGAATGCATGATGGTTTTCTAAATACATTATTGTTAAATTTATTTTATAACATGTCATTTTTTCAAAACCACTTCTAAAAAACTAATCACTTATGTTTTCGTTAAATAAATGTTTTCCCCTTTTACTTGTAACTCACAGGGTTATCATCATCTATTCAAATATGAAATATTTTTTAAAAACCTTTTATAATTATTTATGACTATCATTTATAATAGATATTAGACCCACCTCGGTATTTTTTAATATTGGTGGATATTTCCTTGGGTTCTAATCCATAATTTTCATTGCTAGAGTGACTCTATTTTGTTTTATCCAATTTTTATTCTTTCTTCTAAATAAGGATACCATGGGTTTTCCATTATTTTTTCATGGTTAAATATTTATTGGGAACCAGTATATTTATCTTAAGTGATAAAAAATTTCTACAATGTAATATATTTTCTTTTGTTTTAAACTATCTTCTATTTTTTATATTGAAAGTGGAATCAATATATAATATTTAGTTCATATTCTTTTGAACTTTTTATCCATATGAACATGGTTTTATAAAACAAATTCATTAAAAACATACTCGGTATATAATTTTCAACTAAGATGTTATTGTTGAATATTTTATTTCTCATTAAAGTCCGTATTAATTTAATTAAAGAATCACTATAATTCATATGAATCCAAATTAGTAGAACATTATAACTACCTTAAATTTATATTTTTTATATCTATATTGGAAAAATTCTTTCTATTTTTCACATAATCAAGATTACTATATTTATAGACTCTATTTGTTGATATTGTGGTGGACGATATTTTTCTATTTTTTAATGTCATTACCCTTTCATTGAGATCCTTAAACATATAATACTCCCCTATATAATTGGTAGTCATATCCTTCCACCTAGAGTTAACTTTCATTACAAATATTTTACACTCTTAATGTTGTGTTTTTAGATGGAGGATGGTTACATTTTTATCCTTATATGTTCCATTTATATTCCATCTAATGTTAATGTTCAAAAATTAATAATATTTTACCCTATAATTTTCATCCATTTTCATAATATATTCATTAAAGACCACATGTACATAGTTTATCCGATTATTCCCCTCAAGCAATTATTCTGTGTGGGAAATATATTCATTCTTATTGGTCTTTAAATTTTTACTTTTCTCAGTCATGGTTCTTCCCTTGGAACTAATTATGTTCTTCTTCACTATTATTGATATAACCACTAATTCCTTTATCAATGAGTTATTATTTTCTGTTAGTTTAGTATAAAATTAATTAAAATTTTAATTTATGACTCAAATATTTAATATCTCAATATATAACAATCTATCATGGATTTCTTATTATTTATTCTCCTTCCTACACTCCATGTTATTTTAATTCATCCGAATGTCTAGATCTTCTGATAATCAGAAAACATAAACATTTATATCTCTTAACATCTCATCTTATTTAATTGATATCAGTTGGTGAATCTACATACATAGATATCATGTTATATCATTGAATGGGTTAAACATGGCCAATAAGATTCTTTTATACCATCCATTCAAGCGTCGAATTACTATTTAATCTGAGTCTCACAAATATTATTTTTTTAATATATATATTTTCCATTGATTTATTAGTCATATGATTATTTTTAGTTTCTATACTATTGATATATTTGCATGAAAAGAAAAAAAACCAAAATCAAAAATGAAGCTGAAGCCTTTTATAATTATAACTATCCAAGATAAACAATTTATTTGATACCAATTATTTTGACACGTTTTGTATTTATTGGGAGATACACTAGGGGTGATCATGATTTTAACCAACTTTTAATATAAAAAGAAAAATCCCAAATTTTACATAACTTAATAGATCATGATCATACCCTTTGTATGGTACCTCTGGTGTTCTTTTTTAAATTTTTATCTAATTTATACATTTTTTAAATTTTCATTAATATGATAATATATGCAATTAAATAACACCTAGACTCTAAGACTTATGTCTTATAAAATATAAATAATTAAAACAAGTAACATTACATTAGAATAATTTACTTACCCCAGAAATATCTATAGATTATAAAACAATTATGTGTCAATGTACCAGAATTTCCTAATATATTTAATGTGGTTAGATCAGACTAGGTAACATTAATTCATAGGATAACTCCATAAACAATTATTTTGGGATTTATCATTCCTCTTTAAGGTCACTAATTCACATAATGGGTCACTACATTCTTCATACATTTTTTCACAATATATGATAGTATAACACTTTGGAATACACAATAACAGATAACCATACAATCTCTTGCCTACACCATTTATGGGTAGCTTCTTGATGTTATTAATTCTTTACTCTTTCACTCGCCATATAAAAAATCATATATAACAATATCATAACATTCCATGATGGAATTCAATGAATCTTCCTAAAATTACTTTATCCATCGGAAAGATCCTCAATGAATGACAATTAACTTATACTACAATAAACAAATTGGTATATTCCAATACTCACTTTCACCCAATTTTTTTAGTTTTTGTATATCATTGTAAATTAATATTAATGATATTATTCAAGTTAGTAATTTTATATATTATTGGTTAATTTGAAAAACAATGGATCATAAAAATATTACAATAATGAAATACAAAATATCACAAAACTTACTCATGGAAACCAGTGGTTCATATAACCATATAAAATAAAATATACATTGAAAAATAAGGGAGTATATATCTCTTTTTATCTTACATAGCCAATTAATATTTTCATATTTATCTTTGGATATCAGATATTTCAGGGAAATATACCAAACTATTATTCTTTAGAAAACACTTACTTAGATTAACTCTTTTTAAAAAAACACCCCAATAAAAACTGCACTCAATATAGAAAAACATATTCAATAACTATACCTAGGTCACATAACTTCACCCCTATATTATATATCTTATTTATTTATTTCAATACACTCATATAACATCATATCTACATGTTTCCCTAAATTATCTTTCATGATAATTATTCATTTTCATTTATTTCTTCAAAAAAAATCCTAAAACCATAGAGACATTCGAGAACCACTCCTTCATAAATATATCATGGTATTTATGATCATGTAACTTGATAATGTACATGTATGTTGTACCTCGGTCGTGATGATTTAACATCATAAGAAAGTCATCACATGCTATAAGTAACTAGACATTTATAACTAAAAAGTGTTCTTTCATGGAACTGTGAAAAAATTCATCATATATTCTCCCCAAAACATCATTATAATAAAATCATCCCTCTTCCTCATAAACATTACAAGATAGAAATATCAAGATCCCAATATGATGCACTAGTCTTTAAATAGTATCCCTTGTCAATCCATAAACACACCATCACTAATTCCAATATTGGATTCTAATATATCATCTAATGGGTAATACATTACATCTAAAAATTTTAATATTGAGAAATAAATAAAACACACCCTAACTCACCATGTTTTGTTTGAAGATAAATAAAAAACAAAGTAGAATTAATTATAATTTAATTCTAAAAATATTTATTATGATACGAGAAACACACACCAATTATTTACATAATATAGCCACACCAATCATTATTCACATCCCAATTAGTCATATCATCTGGATATTTTTTTTATAATTGCAATTTACCCACATCATCATATTCACTATTTTATATTATTATATATATTTATTTCTAAAATATTCTCTGATATATAGCCACATTTACATCAACCATTACAACTTAACTATAAAAATTCATCGTAATTTACCATAACAAATACCACTATTCAATTATATTTTACATAAATTATTAATTTGTGTAATTTTTTATTATAATTTATTCAATCTAACCCAAACTCATTTCTAATTAAATTATTTCTATACATAATTGAATTCAACATGTAAATATAACAGAGACCCTACAACAAAATAACTTTTCACCACATAAAACACCATCAATAGATGCCCCCATCCACCTCAATAGAAATAAAAACACTTACATTCCATAAAAATGGCCATATTTGCATTAAAAAAATCTTACAAAAACCCATACAATATTAAAAACTAAAACACACCCCAAAAATAAAATTATTCACAAAAACCATCCACAAGAACACTATAAATTTAGTGTGTAAACCCCTAAATACAGATAAAAACATGGAAACATGGAATAAATTTAAATTTATGAAATATTATTTAATTATCCATTCATATTAAAGAATAATTAATTATCTAATTACCCGAATGAGATTCCATATTTTCACATAATCAAATAATTAAAAAATTTATATTATAATCCTCTTATGTGATATGATTTCAAAATAATTAAACTATTGTATGAATTTTTCTCATAATAACAAACACATTCTCTTATAGAAGCTACATGAATAATTCACCAACATATAAAAAATATCTACTGATTTTATGAAGAAAATATGAATAATCGTAATCTCTTTAATTTTTATTAGTCTCTATCATTTTTTAATATAAAATTTTAAATATCCAACCATATAGAGATATATCTTGATAATGTATTAATATACTAATAAAATTGAAGTGGAAATTTTAAATCATATACCAAAATAAATGATCAAATAAATGTAGGCCATGAATATAAGGAACCCCCACTAAAAGTTGACCAAACACACAAGTACCGTCCATAGAGAATATTCTTGAAAATTCCACATCTAAACCACAACAGAAGAGAAATAAATAAAAAATATAATTGTTATCCTATTATGTCCCATAGGAATGTGTAAAATTATAACTAAAGAGAAGATACGATAAGTTCACATTTATTTATATATGTGGGTTTAACAATGATAAGTGTTAACACCAATCAAAGGGTGGATAAAAATAATCAAATACTAAACTCAGTTTTCTAAGGAATGAACTTAATGTGGTGTATTAAGAAATGATTTTTGGAAAGATTAGAAAATATAGTCATCTATGATAAATAATGTATCATATCTAAAAAGGTGTTATAAAGATGTAACAAGTGTAAGCCGAGTACACCTTCAAAATTCAAATCATCATCTTCTTATATCTCGCATGATTCTCATGATCCAATGAATTTTAATTATATAAATTTAATAAATCCCATGTCACAAGAAAGACAATCACACTAAAAATTTGATTCTTTAATAAACATGAAAAAAATTTCAATCATCAAATATCATAACTAATGATGCCCAAAGTACACTAAGACAAAATGTATGGTACTATTAATACACACACAATAGGCTTACTTGTATTATATTAACACTAGTTTCACATATGGTTAAATCCAAATGGCCCTACACAACAACTGCCCAACATAAGGTATGCTCGAAACACCCCAATTCCATATAACAACAATGTTTCAAATTTCCATTCAACCATGATCAAGTATAATTAATTCAATAGGTCTAACTTATGATTATTCTATAGACTCTCACCAATTATGAACAATCCAAGGACCTTGATGCAACAACCAAACCTCATCATGACAAAACTGAACATCCACCTTAAAATAGAATGAATTCCAAACATCATAGATCCTACCAAAAATTAAAACATAAGTACCATGTCACAATCCAATGATTCATCACTTGACACACTTGAAGATAGAAAATTCACCCCCTCCAACCAAATACCTATTGTACAATGCACTCAGGCATGCAATAATAAATTCCTTCTTTCTAAAATTTCATGTCCAACTCATCATCCACTTCCTAGATATTCTATCGGAACCCTTAATTCCCAAAATATGTTAATAAATGGTTTGATAGGGTCCAAAATGAGAAAATCATAACAAACATCCAGGAAAAATATTTTGTATAGAGGATTTGATGAAAATTGATTACATACAAAAATAGTCCCATTATGATATTTTAACATCACTTGCATTGTTGAAACTTATTAGAGATATTTTTGAATCAGTTAGATTTTAAATTATTTAGATGTAATATATTCCAAATTTCATCATTTTTATATGAAAATACCATCTTCAACCAATTTTTTATTAGAAATACCACATTTCTATATTTGTATATTTGGAACTTGCCCCTTGGGATGAAAAAGAGGGCGATGTTCCATCCATTTTATATCACAAAGTCCGACATTCCGGAAATTTAGAAAAATGTAATATTTCATCCAATGTAACGAACATTCATTTTTGAAAGAATATATTTTTTAATACCGCAGACCCATTTTATATTCAAAGTTGGAATCCTCAAGGTCATTTAATTTTTAATGTACCAATTTTAACTGTTCACAAAATTTATTGTAACTTTTAAGACTCCAATTATTTATCTACATTAATTTAACCAATGTTAACACTAAATATATGAATATAAAATTATTATTATTGGTAAAAAATGTGTTTTCATAATCTTTTTAAAATATTTCAACACTATCAGATTTTGAAATGTTTTTAAAACCTATATATGGTATTAATTCATCTACCCAATCCCTTCTATCAGAGTAAAAATAATTATGAATTTTAGATCTAGAATACTATGTTATGAAAAAATCGTAGATCTAGTGTTTATAAGTAGAAATTAACATCAATAAATAAAATGGTATTTATTTTCTCAAGACCACTTTATTTTTATATTCATACAATTAATACATATATTAAAAAACAGTACATATTTTTAATAATAGGTTTATAAAATTATATGAAATCTTGAACCCCTTTATCATATTCATTACTGGTTCTTTTTTAATTTATCTAATTAATCCTATAAGTCAATTCAAACAACAATACGCCTAAATTATATAATAAAATATATAACCTTAAAACTATATAACCATATATATTAATATATAATTTTTATACCCATTAAAATATAATTTTAAAAATTATAAATTTAAAGCCATTAAATTTAAAATATATATATATATATATATAGAAATTTAAATTCAAAACATATACAATTAAAATAAATATTCAAGTATAAAATTAAAATTTATATATATAAATTTTGACTATATAAATATATAATTTACCATTTAAATCATATAAATTTTAAATATATACAGACATACAATACTAAAATATAAAAAAGAATAAATTTAAATTTATAACATATAATTGTTAAAAATATAATCCGATAAATTTTTAAAAAATTAATATATGTGATAGTTCGTATAAATATTAAACATATATATAAACACTAAATAATATATATATAAATATATATATGTAAATTATTTATATCATATAAACATATAATAATATATATATATATATATTTATATATATAGACATACACACACAAACATGCTCATTTTAACATTTCGAAACATATATAAATTTATAAAAATATAATCGTTTAGAAAAATTTAAATTTAAACATATACACAAAATTATAAACATATATGTACCTTTAGGAATCTTTTAACATATTTATGAACTTATAAACATATATTTAAACATTTAATTATATATATCAAAATATACAATCCAATAAAAATATAGAAATAATATATTTTCATTGGAAACAAAATAACATAACAAAACATTGAAGACCGAAATCTATTAAATTTATAAACATGTAAATTCAATTAATATAAAAAGAAATTTTAAAATTTTATCCACTACTAAATAAATTGAAATACCAGACATTTATTTCTTCACAAAACATTCATCCAAAACATGTTTCCTAATAATTGAAAAAATAATATTTACCCAAAAAAACAAGGAATGAAGGTAGAAACCCATGACCAAGATAATCAGAAATACAAAAGATTAATAAAGTAATTATTTTAAAGGTTAATAAATGATGATAAATATGGAAGAATTATATGGGTATTGGATATAAAAGGAATGTAATCAATAGCTAAAGCGTACAATGACTCACAACACTCCGTGTTTCATAAAATAATCATAGAAGAATTAATAAAAAGGCCATGACAATATGTTTTACATTTTTAAAAATAGTTTATCATTTTTTATAAGTTCCAATATTATTTTGTCCCTTAATAATCCAGTTAATATACAATAAAGATAATGACATGCATTATTGGGATTTTAACATCCTTTATATAATATCCAATTTTAGAGGGTGTTTTGATTTTACTTTTTTAATATGAAATGATATGATCACAACATGTTTTTAAAATTATTCTATTAATGATTTGAAAATACATGTGGGACCTCGTATTGTGTAACTTCATTACCATTTTTAGAAGTTCCACTTGATATTTAAAAAAAATTCGTTTATGTATTTCTTTTAAATATTTTTTTTATATTTACATTGATTTCTCATTAATGTTTTTAATAAATCAGTCAATAACATCACTTAAATTGTAAATTTTTTATCTTTGTTGTATATATCAATTCGTACTAATGCAATTTATATTATTATATATGATGTGTATATTTTAAAATATGTTTATGAATTTTTCCTTTATAAAATGATATAATAGATTATTTTTTTAATAAATATGAATTTACATGAAAGATATCAACTTATCCTCATATAAAATATATCCTTTTGAAAAATCGATGTCGCGTGTCCTATTTTGTTGTCTCATATAAATCAAAGATTTATAAATTTTATATTTAATCCCCACATAATATATATATGTTACAGGATTACCCTAGTAACTAGGATTATTTTCTTAGTTTACTACATTGGCACAAAATACAATTGATTGATACCTAAAGGATACAATAGTTTTGTAGAATTTGGAATATAGATACACTAATAGTTAACATATTATAACTTAAAACATGAAGTACAACATTAAAATTATCAAGATTACATTTTTATTAATTATAGTTGACCGTTTTAATCATTTATATATCACATATTGGTATATCATGGAATAGATAACATAATATTGAGAGATCTAATATAAATATTATGGGCAATTATACAATGAAAGCTTTCATTGAAAAAATATATAATGGATAAAATATAAAATAGAAAAAATAAAGAAATATTCCTTATAATTAATATTGAAAATTGGTTAAATCCATGGATCGCATAATATCATAAATAATCCCATAGATGAAAAAAATATTTTCATATATATATAATTAAAAATGTTAAATGTCATAATCTCATCATAAAGGACATGTTCAAGGAGATCATACAATAGTAGGTAAGTGCTCTTCCAAATACCCAAAATATTTTTCTACATGAGACCTACCAATGGATTGAGGATATATTATCGCAACCACACATCACATAGCAAGTCCAATACATTCATCCTAAGAATTAAACGAATAAAATTTCAACACATAATAATCATAAATATTCATATTGTAATCTCAACGTAAAAAATGTTACTATTTTACCCAGTTAATAAATAGAACAATATAACCATAATCCATCAAAGTAAATATGGTGAATGGTAATAATATATTATATCCCTATTAAATAATAATATTCATCAAATATGTTGACATAAATGATAATAATTTAAATATTTCAGTTCATGATTATTAAAGGAAAAACCCTATTCTATTTAGAAATAACTAATACTAATTTTCTTTTAAAGTATAGAATATTAATAAAAAAATTCATTGAAAATAGTCAATGAAATTTATAATTTATGGTTAAAATTAAATAAATGTCTCTATTGGGGTAAAATCTATTCATGCATAAACAATAAAAATAATGATTCTGTTTAGGACATCTAAAAAACATGACTTTTTCATAAAATGGAAATAATGTTCATGTTAATAATATTTATAGAAAGTAAAACTTGGAAGAAATAATTTAATTAAGAAATATATAATATAAATATCATTATTGATTTTTTTAAAGGTAATATGGATAGAAAGAAAAAAATTCATGATCGCATTTAAAAACAGTGTCAGTTTTCTGTTAAATTATTATATTGGACCTTTTGGGTTCTGATGAAAGAAAAAATTGATATAATACATTAAGAAAACAAAAATAAATATATAATAATAAATTATATTAGGATTAATACTGAGTGATAATATAAATAACCAAATAAAAAATAAATATAAATAATCATTAATAATTATGAGAATGTAAAATAACCCTTTATCTCAATTGTGACTTGGTTCATATGTTTCATTATAATACGACATAAAAAAAATTATTTATTAAAAATACAAACCATTAATATATATAAATACTTATAATATCCAATATTATTCACATATAACAATTATACACATTTTTATTAACACTTATTTATTAAAATCATTATATAAGGGTGTTTACTTTTTCAATTTTTATGTTAGTTTTCGTATGATAGTTTCACTCCTCACATCATACTCATGGATCCATAATATAAATAAATTTAATAATTATATTAATGATATTTATTATATAAAAATTTTAAATCAGTTATTAATAAAGGACATGAAAAATAAATCGAATCCCTTTGTGCAGGTGGTAGTCCACAAATATGCACAAGGGATGTTATCATTTTTTAGAAGGGTAAGGGTGGGAAGAAAATTAATATATTATATTTCTAGAATCTTAATTATTTCATAAATATCAGATATAAAATCTATATACATCATAATAACCATCCATGAATTGTGGTGATGAAAAATGAAAGATATCACCTTAGTAAGAGATAATATACACGTACACACATATGATACATTAATTTCAAATTTGATATAGGGGGAAATAAATAATGGATTATACATATAAATAATAAAATATATGTATATGATGTAAAAATATTTTATTATGTTATCATGGTTATAATATAAATTATTGAGGTATAAGATGAATTAAAATGAAATATATCTGTTGAGAGACGTTCCTCATATTTTGGAAACTACCTTTGGTTAATACCTAAAACATTTTTATGAAGATAATATGATCACAAAATGGAATAAATTAAATTATAATGGATTTGAAAACAGATGTTGGTAATTATTGGTTAATCATATAGATATTTTATTTGTTTATGATATAGGATAGGTGGTGTCTTTATATAAATAATGTATAGGGTGCACTGGGAGATCATCAAAAAATGAAAATATGTTAAGGTATTACTCAATATAAATGTAACCAAATAGAACCATACTATAATGGGAGATTTTATATGGGTCTAAATGTGATCAGAAAACAATATTTATGAAATATTGATGCCATTTTAACCATTATAATTTTATTTTTAACAATTTTTAGCTGTTTTAACACTTACTGTGGTTAGTGGTATTTTTGTTTACCAAGGGAACTATTCATGACTTCAAAAAATAATAGTGGATAAATTATTTTATTTGGACTTGTTTGTTTAAAATGTGTCTCCAATTTTATCAAATTTAACCTCTATTATTGGGATAGATTAATTAAAAAACATTTGAAATGTGAGGGAAACCAGTTTTCCAAAGAAATGCCTTTTAAGTATAAAAATTTTTGTAAAGAAAAATAAAGTAAAATATTAATTTCAAATGATTTAAGTAGATTATTTTAAATAAATGGAGATAAATTTATCAAAAAATATGAACCTAAACCTAAAGTAACTATATAAATAAAGAATTAAAATATTTGACCAAACAACATTTTTTATTTGTATAAAAAAATTACTTAGTCATCCAAAATGTTAAGGAAAATTTTATATGATAAAAATATTAGTTTTTTAATGATTATATTAATTCACATGTAAATAATTTTAGATTTTTTCAACCAGTATTTTATTCATATATCATTATAATGTAACAAACATTAATGTTTGGTAAAATATGTATTTTTCTCATTCCCATACAAATAAATTATTTCTAAATATTATTGAAATTAATCATCAACCAATGTTGACATGTGGAGTTAAAAAATTAAATTAAAAACTTCACATTAAATTTATTGAATTTGATAATTGAAGCATTTATAGCATATTGTAATAATCGTTTGTCCATGATACCATTTCTTCATTTAGAATAAAAATTTACTTACAATAATTGAATCTTAGGTGTTATCTTATTACCTCCATAAATTTTATCGTAATAATTTCTATAATTTTTCCACATAAATATATATGGTGTTTTGTTAATCATAACATCATTACGATCCCTTGTTTCCTCTTCTATATATTGATTTTTCCAGTGTACATTAAGAGATTGAGTCGTATGATTCCACTACACTTGTTCTTTTAGGTCTGGATTTTTTATGGTATCTGCACAATAAAAAAATATGATTCCAATTACATTTTATTAAAGTCAAGAACATGTGTTTGGTTTAGAATTCCATTCATTCAGAAACAATATGCAACACATCATTTACATTTTAGAGGATATGTGAAATATCCAAATGGTAAGCCACCACTCCTATTAATTCTAGTATAAAAAGGGCCAATGTACCTAGGACATAGTTCACCTTTCATTATAAAACATTTAATATCTTTCTGCGCACATAACATTAAGAAAAAATGATCTACGAGTTGAAATTATAAGCCCTTCATTTGATTATTGACATAAATTTTTTATATACATTATGCAGTTGAAATATTATTCCAATTATTCTTCAATTCCTCCACTGTATCCTCAGTGATATTTAAAATAAAAGATTCCTTTCACTAACATTATCCCATAAATTTAGATTACAATGATTATTTTTTTATATTTCCAAATCTGGTACGTTTGAATGCTTGTATTGAAGCTATCAATATATGTGAATTACCCCAATGGTTACTTCTGATCTGAAGTTACTTTAATTTCAAGTGATAATGACCATAAATTTAATTCTGAATCATGAATTATCTTTTAAAACTTCTCATCATTGTGAGTATGATATGTTTTTCTAAAATTTACCCTAGTTTTGAGGGAATTCTTAAGGCTCCTTCATGATTTGGAGGTAAACTACGGTTCATGATTAGATATAATCTAAAGGGTGGCTCCATGAAGTATTTCAACCTCTTTAATATATATACAAGTAAGGTGTTATGATGTAGAAATTCCCTAATTGAAAAAAATGCATGGACATGTTAAGGAGATAAACAATAACAAATATGGGATCATTTTTATTGGATTATTTATTCATACTATAATAAAGTACATATTAATTTCATCCAATTTACACACATGAATAATTAGAGGTTTCCTGAAGCATTCATGATGTTTTATCTCATCCTTTATATGTTGAAAAACCTAGCATATTATTACATAGTGTACAATTTCATATATCATATTATCCGACAAAAATTTATTCTTAAACCCTAATATAAATTAGGTGCTTAATGTTTGTATAAATAACTTTGTGATACGGTATTAAATTAATAATTCTCTATTAAAATCAGCTATGGATGAAAAACGTAACCTACTTTGAATTTCAATATTCCATTTTCATAGATAATGTATTCTAATTTCACATCATTATTTGAAATTATTTTAATTTCAATATTCTAATTATTCATATATGAACTTTTAAATCTAAATAATAATCATTTTTTCAAAACCATTTAGAAAATATGTGTTCTTTCATATAAATTAGTGATCACTACTTCCAAGTTTACTAAATCCAAAAATATATGTCCATTTTTAGTTGTCATTTTAGTTCATATTCGATGATATTTGTTACACAATTCACCAACCACCTTATTTCCTTCCATGGTATTTATCATATTATGAAATCAAAATCCTTGAGTGGTTATATCAAACTCTATTTACCCATGTTAATATATTTTTATGAGATGATGTATTTTATACTTCTAAAATCCACATATATTTCACAACATTTGTAATAATTAAAATGCAAATATATTTTCTATTCAATGACTATGGATATAAACTCCAGAACATGGGTTAGATAATTGTTTTCCTGATTCCTAAAATGCCTTAATACATAGGAATAACACTATTGTTGTTCATAACATCACATCCAATAACTTATTTTGTTAATCACTATATATATATAAGTCATCCATTCATGAGGGTAAATTCAAAATAGTTTATAAAAATATCATATTTAATTATTTAAAAAGTTCCTTAAATTATTTTGACAATATTAATATAACCCCTTAATGTCTCATCTTAGACCGTTTGTTAAAAATTGAGAAATATTTTGAAAAAATCATATTTAATATCCTAAAAATCCATTGAATTATCTTACCTTGATTATGTTAATATTAATTTCCCATTCCATCACTACCCTTTTAATTTAAATATCAACAATTATTCTATCCATAATAAAAATATGGCCCTGAAAAGAAACATTATGAATCAATAATTCACATTTTCTAAATTTTCAATATATTTTATTTTCCTTAAAATTGGTAACAATGTTTTCTAAATTTCAAATATAGTCACTATAGATTTTATAGTATATTGTTATATCATCAATAAATACCAATAAAATATCTTTGTTATTATTGAATACTTTTTCATCATATCAATAAAAAGAAGGTATAATAGTCTATCCAAATTGAAATAATGTAAATTCATAATTTCTATCCCCCAAGAATGTTGCTAGGGGAGTGGATAAAATATATTGTAAGAGTTTGGTCAATCTATAAGGCTCAAAGTGGTGTGAATAAGAGAAAGGAGGGGTTATCTGTCATAATTGATGGGAGAGTAAATCTTTTAATTTATTCAAATATTAATACATATTAAAGTAATTATCAATAAATTTGATTTCAAATGGTCTATAAAAGGCAAATGGGTGAAATTTTATATAAAAAGACTCTACCCACATGGATACCGTAATTTGAGGAGATGTATGATGGCAGCCCGATTCTCACCTCTATTAGGCCACAAATTGTAAATTGGCATGATAGATATAATAAAAATACATATGGGACGAATTACCATTAAAATAATCATGAAGAAGAGGGAGATAATATTGATACACAAATAAAAAACGTCTTAGATATATAACTATATATTTAATCGAATCTGAATCCAAAAAAATAAAATTATAAATAGTACTATAAAAATAAAATAAATATTCTAGTACTGAAAATAAAGACAATAGTGGTCATGAAGCCCAAACAGATCATACTATACCTAGAGATAGTATAATTCAGCTCGATATCCAACCTAACATAGTTGACCTAAAAAATAGTTTATATATATATAGGCTGATCATAATAGTATTCTTAATTGGATCTCCCCAAAAAATCTACTGAAAAAAGATAAATAAGTCATGCTAAAGAATTATGAACGGTAATCTATCTAACTCGTCACCTGAACATCTATACTATGTTACCATCCTCAGTATGGTTTACTATCACCAAGAATAATATAAAAGTGAATATATAATATAATAATGATCATTAAGGGTATCATGCTCAAACTTTCATCAATTTTTCCACTCTGTCATAATGTCACTTTTTCTGATCCATCTATATCTAAAATAATTCATCCTAAAGAAACCTCAATAATGAGTCAAAACACGAGCCTCATGAACAACAGTATCCTATATCACGTCACTATTTATATAAACATTTAGTTTCTAGATTCCATAATAGACCATATGATGTATATTATACATTAGTTATTATACCACATGTCACCACTTTTCAAGAATCAAATATGTACCTCCAACAATCAAAACCTATACATGTTACTCGTATGATAATATTATGGGTACTATATCAATGGATACATGTGTGTGAAATAACCATAGTACATCACATCTTTATACAAACATATTTGGGAAAACTGACCATAGTGTATACTAACACATGAAACATCCAAGAGAAGAGAGAAAGGCCATAGGAGGAAGTTATCCATCCATTCCTCTAACAAATGTATTGGGGAAAGCATTATCCCAGAGTACTCTCATGGGAAATCTCGCAAAAACTCATGGGTGGGGTATCATATGAAATCACATAATATAAAACATATTGTATATCTCATAACCACACTATGTTCATAACCTAGTATTATAATCATGTTCAAATAAATTTGCATGAACTCCAGACTTCCAATGCAAAGACCAAATATCATATAAGAAAACAAGAATTTAAATATCTATATTAAATAATTCTTTTGTTTTTGTCATTACCATCAGTTAATTAATTTATTATCTATTAATTAATTATTTTAGTTAGTCATATATCAACCGTCAATTTTCATACATTAACATTATATGAAATTTTTGGAATACATAAATAATTATTCAAACTATCACAACAAAACAATAGGTTTCTAGTGCCATTGGATAATGGAAACACAAAAACTGATAAATAAGTTTGCTGCATTATCTCTCATTAGGATCTTCTGGACTAGAAACTTTCTTAGAAACAAAAAATTATATATATTCATAACATGATGAATAAAATACAAAAAGGAAGGGACCAAATTATTAGTAAGGGAAATCAAGGGACCTGTGTAATTATAACCAGGAGATTATGGGTATGATATCATGCTCATGAAATTAGAAGATCCTACCCTTCATATCAAAGAATATAAACATGAATCATATAATAAATCATAGAAGTACATAAGAAATTAATCATCAGTATGTAAAGAACATAAGCCATGAAATCATAACATAGGAATAAAACATGTAATTTTGGTTGACACATAATCATATAATATTATTTCTATTCTAGACAAGGAATCACTACAACGACCATCTTGGAATTATGGTTTCAATCCCTATACAATATCTATAGTCATGGTTCACTCCCAAGTCTATCTAGATAGCATGAGTTCCCTCCTCATACCATCATTATTGTCATAGTTTACTAACATGACCATTTTAGTAGTCAAGGATAATTCTCATGACCATCATAGTATATCTAATGAGATATGAATCATTATCCAATACACTGGTGAGAGATATAGGTCCCACCCATCTCATTATGAAATCTTATATACATATGACACAAAATCAAAAACAATCATACCATAACCCATTAAATGGAATGGGTATTATAAAATTGTATTAATATCATAGCCTATGAAAATGATATAGGTTACATAATCATTTTATTAATATCCTAACTTATGGAAGAGAAAAATATTACATAAATATATAACCAATGAAAGAGAAATAGGTTTCATAAAGAATAGAAAATTAAAAATAACCATTCAGAGAAACAATATGAATTGAAAGTTTAGATAATTTCATAGAAAGTCATTATTAACATCCATAGATGTCATATTATAAGGAAAATAATTTCGAAATATCTTTCAAAAATATTTCAGGAATAAAATAGCCTTTATATTTTTTTAAAAAGGATGTTTAAAACAAAAAAATCCTTTGAATAGAATTTTCATCAAAATAAAGTTGAATGATTATAAATAAATCATTTAAAATCTTTTGGAAACATTTAAAAAAAATGATATCTTGAAAACAGTATGAAAAATATTTTCCTGTAAACGTTATAAAAGGATCTTGAAACGTTTTGAATAAAATTTCATTTAAAATATTTTGAAAAAAACAAAGGAATGTTGAAAAAACATTTAAAACATTTCACTTGAAAACATCTAAAATATTATTTAAAACAATTTGAAGACCATTTATTTGAATATTCGTTGAAAACATATAATGTATGATTTTAAACATAAAAAATAATTTAAATAAAGAAAATTATTAATAAAATTTTATTTAAAAATATATTGGAATTGTTTTACAATTTTCATTGATAAAAATAATAAGTTTTTAAAATTACATTTCCATGGAAATGATATTTATTTATAATTTGAATTTGTTTAATTTTTTTAAAATGATTATTTTAAAATAACATAGCTTTTTGATTGAAGAGATAAACACATTTAGATTTGAATTAAAAACTATTTCAATAGTTGACTTACTTACCAAGGATTAAAAAAATTGTACATAGAAATGAGGAATCATGAATAAATAGGGGAGAAGAAAATACATGAGTGGTCATAGGATATGTATCATAATATTTCATCAATGAAAGCCCAATCATAAACAATCTTGTTAAACGATGAGATTGTGTCAGAAATCTCTTACCACATGGTATCATGGGATCATACTCTGGATTATAAAAATGAAATTAAATGAAGCTTAAAATATCATTAAAATAAGGATATTCATGATATAACATATAAAATGTAATTTAACATGCCTCGAAAACGAATTTTGGTGCATATAAAAACATGAGTGTCAATGAAGGAAAATTCACACAAAACAATTTTACATACTGGGTGTCTTTTGAAACAAAAACCCCCTCAAAGGAAGATAATAGAATGTATACATAATAAACCAAAAATTAATTAATAATAGTAATCAAGTAATACATTCATTGGAAGTATGTACAACACTCAAGAGAAAATATTGCTGAACTTGTAATGTATCTCACAAATATAAATGGTGAGATGAAATTCCCTTACCTTGTGTCTTAACTCTCGTAGTGCTCACTCAAACCACGTAAATAATAAATATAAATTTTAGGACATTATTTTCATAAAAACATTATATAAATAATACTATATATGTTTTGATTATGACTTTATAATACCCTCTTGTTATAAATCCTATGTTAAAGTATCAACTCAGGAAATATCAACTTTGTTCTTCGCATGTGTCTTATTACATTATATTTATGGTACTTACACTTGTAACATGATTTTGTAATGTAAAAAAGGATATAAATATAATGTTTTTTCACTATATTTTTCTTATAATAATCTATAGAATATTGAGGTATGATATGGAATACATCGTTCATAGAGACGTTACACCGTACGTACACATGAACATTATTTCTGTTTGTATTATCATGTTGAATAAAAGAAGGTAAATGATATAACTATATATATATTAATAAATATTATTTTCATGAATAATTATAAAATATTATATATTTAATAATTTCACTAAACCTATCCTTAATATATTCCATGTATAAGGTTAATGAATCACACCGCATTGAGTGGGAAATAGTCCACACTTCCTCAATTTTTTTTCATATTTACAGAAAATGGAAAGTGAAAATATTTGTTTTGTAAAAAAATAAATAAGACTAAATAAATAATAAATATAATATATGAATTATTTAAATATAGTTCTCATCATTATTTTGACCATCAGAGGCGGTGATGTAAAAAAGAACAGTCAACATATAGTGAGGCTGCAGTTCTCTGTACAAATAAATATTATGTTCACTACCCATTATATGGAGGTGTGTGTATGTTTAGGACATATAATTAGTTTTAAAAAATATTTCAGTATTTAGGATATTTTTTTATATCATTTAATAAATAGATATTATGGGTGAAGAATGAAATTAAAATAAAGGAGCTTCAGAGAAGATGCTACCTCTTAATCGGGTAAATCCTTTTGAATTGTGCCAAATGGATTCCTTGGATTACTTTCATTGCAATGGGATTCCAATGGATGATGTAAGGGTTTTTAGGAATTTTATTGTTCATATATTCTCTTAACGTATGTGGTTTTAGAGTTGTGGAGATAAGGGAGAGTTGGTGCCCTTTTATAGGTAAGGGAAATGACACACAAGGCATTTTTACGACAAGTCATGTGTACCCACGTTTTTACCTAAAAAAGTCAAAGCAGAAAAAAGAAAATAGATAATAGAAATTTTATTGCTGAATAATGACCATATAATGTGGTTTGAATTGTTTTTTTGGTCATTATGCGCCTTCAGTTTATTTTTTAATACATTATTAACATAATTTTTCTGTTAACAGTTGTAATTACTTTTAATCATTTTAAATAATATTTTTTGTTAAAAACATATTTAACGTTATTATAAATTATAAATAATGATGATTAAAAATATGAAATCTATACTTCAAAATTATAATCACATAATTGGTATATATTAATTTAAATTTAATCCCACTGATGTGATGACACTACGAGGTTTTAAAAAAAATATTCATACGTTTTCAATGTTATTATTATCAATTTCAATGTAAAATTGATTCCAATGAACTAAAATGGATTAATTTATAAAAATATTCCATAATTTTAATTTTAAAACAAATTAAAATATAAATTAACCATATAAATAAATTATATGAAAATGATGTTTTGAATTAAAAATCGGTATCTTTCACAATTCATCCAAAAATGTTGTTTCTCTGAAAAATCCCAATATATAACCCTTAGACAAATTTGATATTATAAATTAACAATTTAATTTTATTTTTTCATATTAAAATTCTAAATGAGTCTAAAATTAATTAATAGTATTTCAATGAAGTAAGCGAAAATTAGTTTATTTGAGAAATAGTATTTTTAAACATATATTGACTTTAGTAAACATATATCCTTCATTATAAATAAGTTTTATTTATATAAAACCATAAAAAAATATTTGAAATTATTTATAACTATTCATATTATGAATCTCAACGGCTAGATTATAATTATATCATATAAATAAATATAAAAAAAACATGTTTCTTAGAAACTCAGTGTTGTGTGGGACATATGCATTGTTGGTGTTGTGGGTTCCATATGCAAAGTAGGTGTTTTGGGTAATGTATAATGAGTGGCAGGATAACCATTATGTTTCATGTAGAGAATCCTAAAATTTATTTTATATTTAGTGTAATATTAAATTGGTGCTTTGTATATCTCAATACAAACATAGTGATTTAAAATAGAATAAAATATTTTTATTATTACATGAAAAAATATATAAAAAATTCTAATTTAATTTGAAAAAAATAATTCACAAAATATTGGGTTATAACATTCTACTACCCTTAAAATGAATTTTACCCTTGAAATTTGATATGGTTATCCAATTATTAATTATTGAATGTTTCATCTATTTTATCCAACATCGTAAAAATAGATTCTAAAAATTCCAATAAAAAGGATTGTTGGAACCATAATGGTTACACAAAGTATCATATAACAAGGATTCCATGTAGGGGAACATACGTTTGAAGTTAATATTTTACATGGAGGAAAAGTGTAAATATTTATAGGGAGTGATTGAGTTCTTTAATCACAAACAAGTAAATGATCAAATAAATGTCGAGGGCCTCAAAGTCATAAATATTTGAAGATTTAAAGGACCATTAGTTAAAAAAATTAAGGTATCAGGGAAACACATTTTATTATTTTCATTATCCTAATTTTGTGTTATTATTTTTTTGATTAAGAACATAAATAAATATACTTACTTGATATATTTCTATAAAAATATATTTATTCATAATTTTTGATTTTATCAATTTCTAATTCATCCATTACCTTATGTAATGGGAATCCAAAAATTATCTTTGATTCCTAATGTGCTAAAATTGACATTTAATAGATCTTATGGACCAAAAAAGAATGAAAATTGTAACTATTTATTGATAAAAAATCTTAAAAATAAATATTAATAATACAGTAATTTATAAACATAATAAGAATCATTGTTGTTTCATTATAAATAACTATTTACGAGAAATAATTATACATTAACCAGGACATTGTGTAGGAATTTGGTAGGCGTGAAACCCCTACATTACTTCGATAATGGGTTCAAGATCCTGGACCTTTCCATACATGATTGGTTGTCACCACAAAAACAAGATGTTTTTTTCTAAAACCATACTAATATAATTCCAAAAATATGATGGACATCATTGAAACACGGATAATCACTAAATAACCATTTATCCACTATTTTCAATAATAAAATCTATACATGAATGCATCCTATAAAGATTAACTTAAAATTTTAATGAATGTTTTACCTTATAAACCATTTGAATGATGAAGATCAAAAACATTATAATGAAAGTCATGAGATCAGCTTAACATTAATTCCCCCATATTTCACAAAGTAACACTTATTTCTCATATCCTAAACATGTGAATACCCTCATCATATATTCTATTGAAACAAGTTAATAACATAAATTAACACAAACACGTAATGGAAACATGCATTCTTCCTTATTCAAAGTATATTGGATTTATTCCATAAATCAAAAACTGTTGTAAACATCATCCATTATATCATAAAACACATGTTAACAAGTCCTTAATTAGTTCCATGGTCATCAATACCTTCCAATTTACTTATTAATATCCTAAATAACATTATTAAAACAATATTATCATAACATAAGGATTATATTATAGTTTAAATTTCATGTAATTATGTGTTTTCCAAGGATATGACATTGTCATTATATATCATTCTTATTCCATCAAAACCATTCAACGCATTGTAAAAAATCATTAGAAAAAACCATAAACTAAAAAAATACATATATATTACACCAATTATATAACTTACTTCTTAAATCCAAATACATAAAATAATTAATTAATCTACTTCATTGTTATTCCATTAGTAAGGCTACCTCATCCTCTTACATAATACCTCTTTTCGTTCATATTTCATTTATAGTATTATCATTATCTACAATGTAACCATTACTCAGATCACCTTGCTGATTCTCTTCATGAGAATAAATTTTGGGTAATTGAGTTATATAATGACCATTTAATCCACACTTATAAAACTTAACATTCAATTTTGACACAGGGATGCCAATATTCTCATCCATTTCATTAAAGAAAACATTTGATATTTCAATTATAGTATTTTTTGATGTGTCCTTCTATTTCATAGTAAAATAATATTCTTGTTCTGTAATGTATTATTTTTTGTGATTCTTTCAACATTATTTACATTAAGGAAACCTAATATTCTTTCTTAAATGACCTAAATTCTGCAAATGGTATGAAAACTCATTCATTCACTTCCTTGGGGAGTCTGAGAGTGGGTTATGGAATACATTGTTAATAATGTTCTGTGAAAAATAATTAGTAATGGTCATAAAATATTTCACATTAGTAGTTATCCCACATGAATTATTATGAGAAACTATTACATCACATTCAATGTTAATCTAGTTCTGTTATGATTCATCAATTGATTAAAACTAGAGACATATTGTGGGCATTATATATCATAGTAGAAAACCACATAGTGATGAAAATAATTAATTATAGTTTGTATAAATCATGAAACCATCCTTAATATTGGAAACCACAGTTTAATAATAGGTTAGTATTATCCAACATATATTTAAATCCTTCCTGATGTTTTTTGATGTTCTTTGTGAATTCCCAAAGCATATCCATTAGGATTGTCAAACCCTGTGTGCAGCAAGGACCATTATCATGTACTATATTACCCCAAGTTAGGACTAGAACATCATTTTGGAGTTATTACACCTAGGTACATCTATTCCATAGCCACATCCGCGTGTATTATCTAGAAAAAGTTGTATTTCTAACAAACCAATCACTCCAACTTTTACCAAAATTCTAGAACATTTTCCAATACTTTTTTTATCCTTAACTTATCCATCGACATGTCCTTAGGGTTCTCACTAATGTTTTTTCATAATAGATTCTAAATTATAAATAATAATTTTCTCTATTACGAAATATAGTGAAAATTAATTTTCATACATTCATATTTCATAAAATTTGTGGAAAACATAAAACATTATACAACCATATGTCCCAAGACTGTACTAGTCTAGTAAAAAAGGATTCATAATCACTGATACAAAAGTGGGCTACATTATCTCCCACTACGTTCTTATTGACTTTAATCATTCTTTTTCACATTGAATACAATACATATCTTCATAAATTAAAGAAAAATCATAAAAATGGGTGAGATGAAAAGCTCAGTAAGGGTATACAAGGGAGATACGTAAGAATTATCATGAGATTATGTTTATGAGAGCTTGATCATAAAAATAGGAGATCATACACGGAATATCAAATATCATATATATGAAAAATGAACTAATTCATGATGTTTTATAAGATATGAATCATATGGAAATAATGAACAGAAGTCTTAAAATCATAATATAGTAATAAAACATGGGATTATGGAAGACACATAAGCATATATTATGATTTCAATACTGGAAATGTAATCACTACCATGACAATATTAGTAGTATGGGATCACTCCCCATATAATCTTGGTAGTCATGGTTCACTGCGATGGCCATCTTAGTTGAATGAGTTCACTCATCATACCATATTTATAAACATGGTTCACTACCATGGCCATAATAATAGTCATGTTTCGTTCCCAAGACCATCTTAGTCTATCTCATGAGATATAAATATTTACCCAATGTATTAGCTGGAGATATAGGTCCCACCGATCTCATAACATAATTATACATAGATGTACCAGAAAAGCATAAACATTCATATCTTAAAACATGAAATGAAATGAGTATAATAAAAATGTAATCAGCTAATAACCTATTGACAATGATACAGGATTCATAATCATTTCATCAAATGAATAACCCAAGAAAGAGAAATAGATTTCATAAACATATATCCAGTGAAAGAGGAACGTAATTCATATATACCAGGATATTATGTATAACCATTAAGATAATTAATATTAATGGATCAATTGGATCATTTTCTTGAATGGATTGAGTAACATAAATGGTGGTAATCTTAAATAGAAAATAATTTTGAATTATATTTCTGAAAACATTTCATAAAGAAAACATTTGTTCTTCTATTACAAAAGGCTCTTGAAAACATAAATATGATTTTTCATGAAATTAAAAATGAATTGTTATAAATAAATCATTGAAAACCATTTAGAAAACAAATTACTCAAAACCAAATATTGATATCATGAAAAAATATGAAAACCTTATTTCTTGAAAACATAAAAATTGAGATAGAAAACATTCTGAAAACAAAATTTTTTAATTAATTTTAAAACTTATAACGATATATTGAAAATATTTTGAAAAACATTCACTTGAAAAACTATGAAATAATCTTGAAGATATTATTAAAACCATTTTCTTTTAAAAAACATTGAAAAAATATGAATAAATAATTAAAACAATTAAAATACTTTTTAAATCATAAAATAATTGTGAAAACCATTTCATTTAAAATTATATTTGAAAACATTTAGAATAATCAATGATAACAATAAAACATTTTCAAAATCCTTTTATTTCCTTGAAAATAATCTTCAATGATCATTTGAAAACAGTTTTTTAATTTTTTTTAAAATGGGTTTTCAAATAAAGGGTTTTACTTACTAAATAGTGATGTACGATTAGATTTTTTCAAAAACTATTTTATTAATTATATTATGTAATAAAGAGTGAAAAAATGGAACTAATACATGATTATTTCATGAATAATTATTGGTAATGAATATCTATGATATTTTATAAAATATTGATCATAATATTTCGTCAAAGTACGT
Organism: Viscum album; assembly: GCA_963277665.1. NCBI lineage: Eukaryota > Viridiplantae > Streptophyta > Magnoliopsida > Santalales > Viscaceae > Viscum > Viscum album. The sequence continues at coordinate 1,936,734,687 of OY728152.1, forward strand.
ACAAACATAGACAATCTTGATAAGGCATGAGATTACATCAATAAATGTTTACGAAAGGGTAAATTGGGATTATAATCACCATGTAATAAAATAATATTACATGAAGCATAAAATATGATTTATACAAATATATTCATTATATAACTTGTAGAATGGAAGTATATACACCCCGAAAAGAGAGAATTTAGGTTCATAACAAACTACGGGTCTCAATGATTTAAAATTGAGACAAAACTATTTTACATATTTTGTATCTTTTGAATATTAATGCTCGTGGAAAGAAGATCATTGATTGGACATATAATTACACATAAATTGAATAATAATAATTAAATAATACATTCATGGTTAGTATATACACCATGAAAGAGAAAATAATGGTGAACTTGTCATGAATCTCACAGATATAAAAAGTGAGATGAAAATCTCTTACATTGTGTCTTGACTCTCGCCATACACATTAAAAACACACATATAATAGATAGAAATTTACTAAATATATTTTATATAACCATATAATTATATATAATAAAATATATGGTTTTCCTAACTTTTATTACACTCTTGTTAACAATCCTATGTAAAGGTTTCACTTCGAGAAATACTCTTTGTTCTTCAAATGTGTCTTAATTTTATTTATCTTGGTACTTATACATATATAATGATTCTAGAATGTAATAAATGATATAAATATCTTGTATATTAAGTATATATTTAGTATAACAATCTATATAATATAGATGTATGAAATAAAATTCATCATTCATAGAGATTGAATGTCGTACGTACATGAGAACGTTGCTTTGATTTTTATTTTCATATCAAAATAATGAAGGTAAAGGAAATCTATATATATATATATATGTCTATATATATTTATTCATGTATTATTTATATATCATATATATTATATATTTTCTCTAATCCCATCCTTAACACATTCAATTTAGTTTGTGGAGGAATCAGTTCACATTGAGGGAGAGGTAGTCCACACTTCGTCAAACGAAATTATTATATTTACAAAAAATTGGATGAGAGAAATAAATTCATGAAAAAAGAATACAGATTCTAAAAGACATAATAAATATAATAAATTAATTATATAAATGAATATTAAATCATAATTTCACTTATGACATGCTGTAAAAGAAAAAAATTCGTGTTTCATGAGAAGATAGTTTAATGTACACATAATCTACATGTTCATTAGCCATTAGATAGAGGTGTGTGTAATTGTAGCTAAAAAATAGCATAAAAACAAGATATTGTATCTTGTATACTATTTTTTTATAAAATCATAGAATAAAGAGAGTGGAGGGTGTGGAGTAAGAAAATAAAATAAATGGATCATGAGAGAAGTCATTACCTCTTAATCGGTTAACTACTTTTGGTTTGTGCTAAAATGATTCTGTGGATTGATTTATACCCATGGGGAGTTGTAAAGGATGAAGGGAGGATTTTTTTAAGGGGTATAAGGAATATATTTTACTAAAGTATGTTTCTTTAGTGGTGTGAAGTATAGAGATAGGTGGTGTCCTATTATAAGAAAGGGAAGGATATATTTGGCATTTTTTAAAACAAGGTAGGTGTACCCACGTTTTTTAATAATAAATACATTAAAAACCAAAAAACATAAATAATTTACAGCTAATGGAAAATTAAGTACCATTTAATGGGTGTTTGATATGTTTTTAGGTCGTTTTGGGTCTTATGATTATGCATTATTACATTATTAACAAATTTTTATCTAAACCAAAGTAACTGATTTTATTCACTTTTAATAATATGTTTGGTAAAAAACACAGTTCACATTAATATAAATTTTAAATTATGATGAATCCAAAAATAGATTAAATTTTTTGAAATTATAATAGTACAATTTGTATGATTCTTTTAATAGTAATCCTGTTGACTAGACGACACTGCATGTTTTAAAATTAAACACTTCCAAACCTTTGCTATGTTTTTGTACCCAATTACAAATAGAAATTGATTAAAATGACCTAAATTAGATTAATTTATAAAAACATTATAAAATAAAACTTTCACAAAAAATAGAAAAAATTATATAACATTATTAGTAAATTAGGCTAAAAGGAAGATTTAAATTTAAAGTCGGTATTTTCTCTATTCATCCAAAAAATGATGTTTCTTAAAAAAAATCCCAAAAATACCCATATGATAATTTAGAAATTATAAATTCCAAAATTAATTTATTTTTATATTATTAAACTTATAAGTGTTTAAAAAATTAATCTTATTTTTTCAACAGAAGTTCATGAAATTTATTTTATTTTAGAAAGAGTATTTTTGAACATATAAATATTTTATCAAACATTATGTCTTTCATTATCAATATGTTTTATTTATATAAAATGATTATAAAAAAAACTTGAAAAGTAGTTATCACTATAAATATTACTATGTTAAACTTATAGATTATAATTATATCATTAATATCATTATAATAATAAAATGTTATATATTAGAAAGTCAGTGTTGTATGTATCGTATGCTAAGTTTCTGTTATGTGTTGTGTAAGCCATGTCATTATTACATATAGTTTATACCAATTCGGTGATATGGGTAATGTACACAAAGTCACAGGTAACCTCATTGTTCAATGTAGAGAAATCTAAAATTTATGTTCTGTGTAGTGCATAATTAACTTCTTGTTGTGTATAATGTTATTCAAACACATTTCTTTAATATAAAGTAATCTTCTATATGTGTTTTGTTAAATAAAATTCATATAAATTGTGTATTAGTACACAAGATATACATCTAATTGGAATGCCTCATGTTCTGTCTTATGAGCCCTATTTATGCATCAAGGGGCTATCTGTAACCAAACATAACCTTTCACATTCTTGATATATGAATTCATCATATATTAAATGATGAAAATAGGGCATTCTAAATATACAATATAAATAAATGAATTTCTATATTTAATTATTTTTATATAATATTTACCTAGTAAGTGAAATAAAATTCTAAATAAAATTCAATAAACCAATACTATAGATAAAAAAGGTATACAATTTACAGAACATACAATTAATAAAAATGATCCTGAATGAATCCATGTTTTTGAATGTATAGACTTGGGGGAGGATTTTTTTTGAATTAATAATGGAGAGTGATAGAGAAGAAGATCATAGGGAAATTAATTATCTCAAAATAATGTATGATCCATTATTTTTAAAGGATGATAGAAGGCAACTAATTCATATGAAATGATGTTATGATAGATAAATCAAGAATTTAGAATATAAAATAAGAAAAAACTTTAAAAATAAATACCTTAAAACTCTATGTAAGAATGGCATTATAAATCACTTTTCAAAATTCATTTCATTCAACTATGAAAATTATACCATCTTCTTTTGAAACCATTTTAAATAAAAAAAATAGAATATTTTGAAAAATATATTATTTAAAAATAATCATGTAAACTATTAAAAGGATATTGATAGTATGTAGTAGGGATGTAAAATTAGAGTAAATACATATCTTAAAAAACATTATTTTTTACATTTTTAGTAAATTTTTAAATTAAAACATACATTAAAAAATAAAAAAATTACTTTTTAATCCATTGAAAATATGGTAACTTTTTTTTAAAAAATCACTTTATCAATCATTGATATATAAATAGGAATATTATAAAAACATTTTAAGGGGCCTTAATTTGAAAGAAAAATAGTTGAAAGGAATACTTTAAATTTATGGGTTTTTACATCAGAATGTTCTTTAAATTTTACTTACTCTGGGATTCTTGATTCAAAAATAGAAGAAATGGAAAATATGAATTTTAATACAAATAAAAACAATTGGTAACAAAAATATATTATGTTTATAATATTATGGTCCAAAAATTCATCAAAATAAAATCTAATTTAATTAATTTATAAATAAAATGAGATTATAACTATAATACTTAGATTTGATCGTTGATTAGTCATAAATTTTTAATCCTCTTATATAATGAATTTAAATTTATTAAATAAATCATTTTAATTTTTTTTCACATAAATCTTATTTTTATTGTTCTTTTATAATAATCATAAATATATTTATTGAATTATTCTTTGTAATGTCGACTACTTCATGGTTGTTCAGTCAATTTCTATACCAATACTTCATTATGTTATACATAGTTAAATGGATTATGTTATAGTGCCAAAATCCCAATAATGTGTTAATGATATTAATATATTTTTACTCAATATATAAACATATATAATCATCCATTTAAGGTTCCAATTGATGAATGAATCAAACCAATTTGTGGAGTAGGTAGTCCACAGGTACAAATGTGCAACAGTCTCAATTTTCAATAGATGGACAGTTAATAACGTCGATGATATCTATAATATCCTGGTATTTATCGTGAGGAATGGATCTTTTAAAAATCATATTAATTTTTTTTACTCACATAAATTTTATTAAAGGGTTAAGTAATGGTTCATGGGAATCTGGGTCAAATTTAAGAACTTAGAACGCAGGTTTTGTAGAAAATAGCTGAGGTGAACAGTTAGTGCACAACAAGTTCTAACCATTCCCCAAAATCTATACCACTATATACGGGTAAAACATTTGTAAAAAAATATACATGGGAGCCTCATTATAATGTAAAATGGTGCTAACCTGTTGCAAAGATGACCCACATAGTGTGTTCCTGGATTATCTAACCTTGTAGACACCGTTCAACGGGGGACACCATAGAAAGTGCTGAAACATGGTTGGAGAATAGTTTTTTCAGTTGTGCATAAAACCCAAGCATCCATTTAATTTTTTTCAAAATTACCATTATTCCCCACCTTCATTAAAAATATAATCTCCTTTTTCTTTTATCTCATATTCTTGTTTCCTCTCTCTATGGGAATCTCTCCAACCTATAAATATGATTTGTGTTTCATAATCTATACAGTGTTAGAATCGCAAACTATTCATCATGTTGGATTCATATTAGTATGACCTTCATTCCTATTCCTTACTTTATTGTTTTCATTTTGAATTTGGTCTACGGAATCCCTATGAGATAATATACCATATATTTTTTATATTTTTTATAACATCTATTTCTCCCAATCTATATTGAATATAATAATTATATCATATAATGAATCATCTAACTATATCAGGTAGAACTCCTCATGATTTTCTCGAAAAGTTATGATGTTAACTACGTGATCTATTGTCTTACATTATAGTACTATGATGCATCAACTATAAAATGTGATTTTCATATAGTTAAATATTTATACCTTAATGAGATACTACCGTAGTCCCCTGACATTTTAGGGGGGTTTTCCTCCACTAATACCAACCCTTTTGGTGTGGAATTATATTCCATAACATCCTCACCATGCCTATATGACCAAAGAATATCTTATTGTGGGGTTTCATGAAATTTATAGTTCAATTGGGTTAACTGGATTAATTTCAATTTTAGATGAAATGAATTGAATGTGAATTTGTAGGATTTTTCATTTCATAGATGTTATGTGGTGAATTATTCCTTTCACTAAATGGGATTAAATATAAAGTTAATGGTATAAAAATATTAATAGACTATGTAAAATGATGAATTATACTCCTGAATAAAAGAGACTATGGGAAATGTGAAATAGATTATAGGTTAGTTGTCTCTAATTATTTAAATTATATAATGTTTTAGGGTGGACTTCCTTGGGAACATAATAGAGTCCCCCCTTGATTTTTCCATTACTATCCAAATAATGTGCTCGAATTATTAGATTAATTTACCAATATATGAGATCCCTCTTCTAATGTGTCCTTATATTATATTTATGTGTACCTAGACATATATCTACAAACTCATCCATTAATTTTCTTTAAATTTAGGATTACATGGATAACATTTTTTGATTTTGATTGATATCTTAATGGTATAGACAATCTCATATTATCTCACTTGGTTTCAATCAGATGTAGATAAAATATACCTAGGACATGTTCCTAGGGATTGAAAACATTATCATTAAAGGAGATCAGGATTTAGGACTCTTCCCTTGATTACACTCATTCACCTATAGCATAACTGAATGAGTTATTGTTATGGTTTGACACTACATACTAAGGTCACAGTTACTTTATTACACCTTGGTTCATGTATTACTATTACTATATTTTTTCCTAACGTGGTTAATTTTTTGTAAGGTATCAAATGAGAAGCATGATCATGCATGGTTTTAGAATATTCATGATTTACATTTATTTTATTTTACATAGTTTTATTCTATATTAATTAACTTGATAACATTAATTGATGTTGGTGGTGGCCTTCTATATTTTATTCACATCCTTTCATAGACACTAATTTGAAAACAGAAAAACATTGTAGGGGAAGATTTGGAAATGGGAATTTATCCAGCTTTAGGACATTGAAATATGTTCAAGATTGTATTTACTGTATGACTACAACCATGTTAAAATTGATCATAGTTTTTATAAATAATGATACAATCATGATTTTATATATGACTTTAGTTATTATTACCCCACATTTTACAGTTATAAAGATGATTGGTTCATATTACTTTGATAAATATTATCTTTTTTTAAAAAATTATTAATTTATTATACCATTTTTTTCAAACTCTAATCATGGTGTAATTGTCTCATCATTTTACTATCACAGACCATCACTTCTCATCACGAGCCTTTGGCATATGGGGATGCAGACTTAAGGCCATGTACCCAACCGGGTCATGTTATATATGAGTGAATTGGACTCAAGATGTAAATATATATTATATTACTATAATCATAATAAAATATCATTTATATTCAATAATTCAGATAGTATAACCATACATGTATTGCGATGATGAAAAATGAATTACACCACTATATGGAAAGGGTAGGTCATTAATACTCACAAGTGATGTTCTCATTTACCATTGGATGGAATGTAAGTGGAAAATGGTGGTACCATAATAATAACAACGTCTCAATATGTTGGAATTAATTTTTTAGTTTTTCTAGATTGGATGAAATAGAATTATAGAATTTATAATAATAAATAACATTTCAATGAGTCGGGAAAGATGATTACCAATTCTTTGAGATTCATCCTTTAGTGTAAATATTATTCCTTTTTAGGATGGTAATAGGGTAATAAAAAGAGATCACGAATAAATAAAAATAGATTAATTTTTTTAATGTAGAAAATGGATGATCTATACAGCTTGATGTTTTTGAATATTGAAAGATATCTGGTGCCCTTCTATAACATGTGAAGAGATACAAATTAAATTGCTTAAAATATTTAAATAACATAATGATATTTTCATATGATTGTGGAATCAATATTTCATGTATCAGAACATGATATGTTGAATGTAAAAATGAAATAATAAAATGTGGTTTTGTCATGTTTTTATGTTATATTTAAACCAAATACCATTATTCTTAATTCCATTAACTCATTTTCCCCTTAACTAAAGTGATACATATTTACCTTGTTAGTATTATTAATTTAAAAAAATTAATTTAATCATATTACCTAATATTACCAAAATGTATTCAAAATATGGATTCCATTTGAAATGATAGAAAACTGAGAAATGGAATAAATTACTTTTAATATATGATTGTAAAACTCAATGAAAATCATGTTTATAAAAATGATTATTTTAAACCTAGTAATTATTTTAAAAAAATTAAATTATATTGTTGAATCTAATTGGATTTATTGTATTATTTAAAAAAAAAATATTCGTATATTTATTTAAAAAGAACATAGCCGAATGGAACCTTCTAAGTACATTATTATGAGAGAAGAACTAAATTAGTTTTTAGGTTTCCAAAAATTGTAATTATATTACTAAAATAATAATCCTATATTTATAATTTAATTATTATATTATGATTTAAATCATATTAATTAATATATATATATATATATTATACGATATCATTTCCCTTTCTTTCAAATTATTATTACATAATTATAATGTTACAAAAGTTATTTTTTTTGTTAAATCGGTATATTCCAATATTCACCCAAAAATATAAATATTTATGAAAAATATGAAAAATATAAATCTAAGTTGATAATGACATAATGAATTAAAATTAAATATAATATTAGTAAATTTAATATTTTTTTAAAATATGGTGATAATCTCACTCTTGAATTAATCATTGTGCCTTTTGTTATTGTCTTTTATAATGAAAAGAAAACATAAATAATAGAAGTGTCGATGATATAGTTTTCCCTAAAACAATTTCATCCATCAAATTTATAAAATCTCACTTAATAAAAAAATTGGAGGAGTTCTCCATCATAATTTCTCCAGGTTACCACCTTTCATCTTCTATCATATTATTTCATTATAGAATTTTCTCCAATAGAGTCATCTTCTTCTACAAAACATATTATCTATTTTCAATAATCTATTTATGTTTTTAATAATGGGATTAATAATTTTCCAATTATATTACAAAATAGGTGACAAAATGTGTTTGTTCTGATATATATATCTTTAATAAGGATATATAAAACACATCATGAACATTAGAAAGGCTAGTGTCATTTCCAAATTATAAGCTGAAACTCCATTTATTTTTACAATTAAAAAGTTCTGATGTACATGGCCATAGATTACATATATTTCAAAACTTTATAACACCCTTACATGGAGATATATTTCTGAAAACTAGTTCTACTACTTAAAATTATAAACAATTCATTTATATATATATATATACATTTAGATACCTTGACATGATTATAAGTAGACTCTTCAATCACTGTTGTCTCCTCAACATGTTTTGGGTCGAAAATTTTTATTTCATTAATATAATTCCATTAAAGTAGTGTAAAACAACATTTCTGAAACAATTCTACATCAATGTAATTTAAATTTTTGAAATCTAGCAATTATTGTAGTGATATTTCACCAAAGCTATATAATGATCTAACATACCTTGAATGTAATGTAAGGACAAACTCAAATGTATTATAATGTACAATGTTCCTTTGACATTTTCTATCTTTAGGAGGATGAAAAGAAGTTATAAAATATATCTTACTATCAATATCCTTCAAAATAATGATATATAATTTTTACATAAATAGTTGTTCATGATCATATGTAATAGAATGAGGGGCAGAATGATGTCTCACAACATCATCAATAATGACCTTTGAGAGGTTCCAAAGAGGCATATCATACCTTATTGTGAGAAATGTGATGAATTACTATAACAATTAAAATATATTTTATCACTATTTAGAGAATATTTTTGTAATCAAATGACAAAAGGCAGAGTAATATCATCATATTTATATAATGTATATGTAGAATTTAGATGAATCATTTTTGTTGTTGTGTATTATCACACCCTCAACATTGGAAATTATGTTCTTTCATGAATTTATTTTATTTGGATATTTTTTTGATGGTTTGGGTTGGGTTCTTCGATTAAATATTAATGTTTTTTAGTATTTGGGTGGTATTTTATCCTTTTCAGAGTTTGAGTACACAGTTTGGGAAACTGTGTGCCCCTTCCTAGGTAACAACATAGACTGTCTTGGGGTCCCAAAGTAGGGTGAACAGGTCACACATGGGTAGGGAAATCATGTCGAAATCGTGAATGAGTTTATTACCAATTTGATAGTGGCGACAACACTGTTAGCAGATAGTTAGTCAAACCATGTTGTCTAACAATGTAGTCTACCCAGTTTCTAAAAAAATCAAATTTCCACATCTTCCCCTCAGTGTTGTTAACACTAAATCATGTTTTTCTCCCTTCCTCTGACCTAGATGCAGTAGGGGGATTCTCCAAACACATATCGCTTGCTTCCCAACCCACATATATTCTCATTGAAGGTTACTAAGTTTATTTATATGTATTTTGGTTGTTTTTATCATATATTATCCATTCCCTATCATGGTGTTGGTTTATCTAGCATGAGTTTCCATCATGGACAAACTGTAGGTGTTCGGGTTCATGTATGATTCAATTTATTTTATTTTATGGTGTGTGTATAATCTATTGGGATAAATTATTCCTTCCCCATGAGTTTCATCACACTCACACATCATTGTGGGTTCATTCCATTATTTTCTATTCCAACTCATCCCATTGATTCTTGTAGAATTCTAAATAACATAAAATATGTGTTTCACATGCTTTTGGTATGATTTACATGATTTTTATGATGTTTTCATGCTTTTAAAGTTAGTGGATGTAGTTTTTAAAAATGTTATTTGATGATTAAACATATTTATGCACACGAGGTGTTCATTAAAACATACGTTTTCCATTTAAAATGAAATTATTTGGTTTTGGGTAGTTTTTAAGCTTTTTTATGTTATGATATCACTGTGAGATTTTGAATTTTTCATCATGGGTATGAATTGGTGACTTTTATAGTCTGAATCATATGTGTGGTTTGTTGTGTTGTTTTGAAAACATGTTGTGTTTCATTAAAAATAATTTGGGTAAATTCATGGATATTTGTTGTGTACCATTGGATGTAGGGATAACCAAGTGTGTTTTTATTTCTTACATAGATTGGATAAAAACAGATAATGGACTTCTATAAACATACTCAATTAAAAAAACACCTTTCGAAACACTTATCCCTCCTTATTTCTTCCTTCAAACACTTGTTGATTTAAAAATAGTTCCTTGGATTCAAATGAATCAAATGTGATTTCATATTTTCTCTTAGAAACATAGCTCATCTATAATCTTAATGGAATGAATTGATTATTGTTTAATGCAAACACTTTCTTGGAACATCAAATAATCCTGGTAACTAAATCGATATAGGGTCCCATATGTAATTTTTTTGATTTAGTTATATTTCTAAAGTGGTTAAAGGCCCATTTTTTATAGTGCACCAGAAAGTAATTTTTTATGATGAATTTGGAAAATTATGTGAATGTCTTTTTGAAAATATATTCTTGGTTTTTTGATTTCATGGGCTGTTTGGAACTTGAGATGCATTGGGAGTTTTTTTTAAAACATGTTTCATGTGAAGCCAATTGGAGTTTAAAACTATATTTTGATATGGTTTGAAATCATTTTTGATATGATGACCCAGATGGAAAATATGAATGGTGTTTTATATGATAGGAGTCTATATAGAGTATCTCCCAATGAGGTTTATCATGCAGGTGGTGTTAGTGTTTTGGGTTGGAAAGTGCAGTGTCTGCATGTAGGGTATGTCACGCATTTTAGGCCCTCCTACATACACTATGTACTATTACCATGTGTTTCTTGGGAATTGTTTATATTCCAGAGTTACATTTTATTGTCAAACCTAATAAGATTGTTTAGTACCCCCTTGACATGACAGGGCATGGTGGGATGTGCCACTAAATTAGTCAGTTTAGGGTAGCCAGTTGGTTAGGGACTATGGAGTGGCACCATATGAAGTTATATGAGTCCGACTCAAGAATGTATATGAATTTTACTAAGAATTTTTAGGAAATTATCAAGGTTACAAGCAATATATGTATTTATAGTCTATTTCACTTTTTTCCCATTTACATTATTTATTTATTATCAACAAGACTAGTTATTGCTTTTTGGGTATCATTGATTGAGGATTTAGTTTTAAAATGGTAATCCATTTTCACAATCAAGATGTGGTGGGAGTTGTTTTGAAGAAGGGAAATATATGTTTTTATATAGAAATGAGTAAATCTTATTTTTATTCATGTATTCCAATCTGGTCTTTTTGTAATTTTTCATGAAAGGTAATGTATGGATTCTATGGTGGTTACGAACTCAGCAATTTAAGATCACATAGTACATATATCAATCGGAATTGGAAGACCTAAGTTATTTTTCTTGTTTTGGATTCTGGTTTAGGTGATTTTTGTTGGAGATTGTTGGCCATGTGGCTAGTTTAGACTAATAGGTCACATGGAGATTCTACTGGCTTGTTTCAGTTTTAGTTTTGTATCTATTTTTTTATTTTGACTTATATATATATATTTGTATTATATTATTTATTTGAAATTTAGTTATTTTCAATTATTTCTATAACCCCATTTATTTTATTTGATTCTGATTTATTGGGGAAAATCATTCCCATACTTATTACATTCACTCCCGGCACAAGTTGGAAGCCTATGGGGATCAATAATTCCATTTTGATCGTGTCATCGAGGAGGTATGTTTTTAGGATTTATAGAACCCTAGACATGATCCTGAAAAAAATTTATCATAGGTGGACCTTGTTATTTAGGGTGTTAGGTTGTTGTAAAATACAATTCATAGGAATTGAGATGTAGGTGGATGAAGATCATTATGACCTATTTCTCATTCTTATTCTCATGTTTCCAGGGGTACTATGAGATTTGAGTCTTTTGTCTTATTTTGGACAAGGAATGACAATGGATTTGAGCCGGGTTGATGTCATGATACCACATAGAGTTGTGACACATGTGGAGTTTGATTGCAAGGTACAATATCCTCATAAATGTTAAATACTACATGGGGAATGGATCACTGACCATGTCACCAAGCTAGGTATGGAAACTAGTTCCACATTATAGTAGTTTGGTTAATGTTATGTTTTGAGCCATTTTTAGTTGGTAGAAGTGATTTCTTGAAAGAAAACTGTTTTGAATAAAAATTATTCAATTCAAGTATTTTTGAAAATTGAAAAATGGGTTTAAAAGGGGCATGTTTTTGATTGAAAATATGACATTTTCTCGAGTTTTGATTACAAAATGGTATGTATGACCTTTTTTAAACATTATTAATGTTGACATATGTGAGGGAATGTATGGAATGTGAATGTTGGTTCATGTGAATGGATAATACAGGAGGGAATGGATGGTAAATTATGTAATGTTTAATGGGATTCCACGGGTGATTATTTTATATTAATGGGTTAACATGGGTTTTTGAACTAGGTTTGGAGAAAAAATTGAAATGGGTATGAGTTTTAATTAAAGAGTGGGGTTTTTTCATATGAAAATGGATATAAGTTTTTTGAAAAGTTCCCTTAAAAGAAGAGTGTTTTGAAAAAAAAGGAAGTGGTGATTTATTAAAATTTAATTTTTTGATTTGATTGTATGTGTTTGGTTTGTGAACCTATAATTTTTTATCACGAGGTGTTGTCTTCGATTGTGCTCTGGATTAATGTTGGTTTTGAATTGGTCTTTGTTGTGTTATTCTGAATATGCCACAAATAAAGGTCCCCAAATTTTCTTGTTTGTAATGCCTAGTTTTAGATCCTTCTTAATAATTCCCTATCTATCATGGTGATAGAGGTACATTAGAGGATTCTGATCTGATAGATGAAGATGAGATTTTCATCAAATCATTGGGAACTCTTGAAAATGTAATATTTTGTGGCATTCTCCATTTATTTTAGAGCCCAAATTTTTGGGAATGGTTGTTGTTTTACCTACCATTGATGCATGTTGGGATGAAGTGAGAAGTGTTTATGTACAACTTTATATGATGTATTATACCTGAGGAGGTAATGATGTAGAAAAGGGAATTTATCATGAGAATTTAGTAAGGCCACCAGATAGTCAAGGGAAATGTTAACCACCTAAAGCACCTTGTTTCCTTTTCTCCCAAGGTATCTTCGTAGGACATTTTAAAGGATTATCTTTTCATTGGGGGTCTTCATCCAGAGATCATGGAGTGAGTCCTCTCATCCAAGGATATTCATTTTGAAAAGTTGATGGATTAATAATTTTTTGGTGGATTGGTTTGAGGAGTGTAGGAAATTGGTAATATGTGGTCTCTCATTTACCATGAAGGTCTCCCATAAAGAGAAGAGTTCAATCAGTTGGAACCTATCTTTGTGGTGTCTTCTTTTTTTTTTATGGTCACTAGTTCATCAAACTATTCTTCTGTTTTCCACCAGTGTGGCTGGTTTGGGCATTCAAAGCCATTATTCTACAATCTATTGAAGATGTTCCATCATTGTGGACATATTATTCATATAAATAATTTTAATAGGAAGTATTCCATGATGAATAATGCTTAATTGGTGGATTCTAGTAACTAACTATGAGGTATTCAATGCATCTTTCATTAGGGATCCATCCACATTCGTCATAGGGAAGCTCCTACATAGTTAGAAATAAAAATTTGTGCGGGGAACCTCGGACCAATTTTTGTATCCCATGATGAGGTAGAGATGTTGAGGTTTCATTATCTTATTTTTGTTGTTGTTAAATGTTCATATTTTATATAAAACACTATGAAAAACATGTTAATCTTTAGTCAAGTGATTGGGATCCCTATTTAGTTAAGCTTCTTTTTTGGGTTTTTTCAATTATGTAGGGGGTTTTGGATGGTGTAGAAAATTTGCAATGCTTGAGAATTTGTTGTTTATCTAGTGAGGGGATGTTGGAGAATTTTCATGATGTTATTTTCAACATTAGGGAACCTAGGTTAGAGTCATCAGAGATCAATTTTTTTGTGCTATTTTATAGGGAGATTAAATGTTGTAAATGTTAATTGAGTTATTATGGTGAGGATAAACCTCTCATGTTATCAGAGTTTTTATTTTATTTATTTATTTAGAGATTCCAAGGGTGAATTTTGGATTTAATGTTCACCTTATGGTTCATCTAAGCTTTCGGTTTTTGATTATTAATGGAATTAATTTTGGGGAAACATTCAGCAAGGTGGCTTTCTGGTGGAAGAAACTATTTTTCATGGAGAGAATAGTCACACCACGACTGTAAGAACCCGGATCTTGTTTTCAGCTATGCCTTTCCTTTTTCTAGAGTTTTTTTTAATAATGATGTTTCTGGAAATTTTCGAAGTACACGCCTTGTACTTTCTAAGTACATGTCGTGTACTCTTTTCATGCTCGAAGCCCTGTGTCGGCCATGTCCGGGTCACACAAACGGTGTTTAGGGGTGACATGGAGGAAAATTTTGGTAGAGTATGGAAAAACCTAGTACATGCCGTGTATTCTAAAAGTACATGCCATGTACTTTTATTTTTTTCATTAAACGGATCTAGGTTGTTCCTAATCAAGGAAAAATTCTTCTTCTCAAACTTCTTTGTTTGAGAGCGACTGTACGGCCGCAGATCTTCGACGAGCCACATCCTCTCCATCTGTTATCCGTTTCGAGTACCGTTGATTGCATTGGAATCACAACGATGGGTTCTCTATTTTTCTTTAGCCATGTTCCATGGTTCTTCCTCGTTTTCATGGTATCGTGGTATGAGTGTTTAGTGCGTTTTCTTAGATCTACGCCGTTCTAAAGAGACTCAGGCATCGTGGTTCAATTATATCGTCCCCCTAGCATCATGGTATGAGTTTTGTGCCTTTCTGTAGAAATTCATTGAGTATTTTTTGAAAATT
The DNA here is from genome assembly GCA_963277665.1 of Viscum album. Taxonomy (NCBI): domain Eukaryota; kingdom Viridiplantae; phylum Streptophyta; class Magnoliopsida; order Santalales; family Viscaceae; genus Viscum; species Viscum album. The sequence goes on from OY728152.1 coordinate 1,936,750,030, forward strand.
CCACCAATTCACTTGAACAGGGAATTGTGGGTTTTCTTGTTTTCCCCTATTCTTTGTCTTCTTTCTTGGTTGTTTGATTAGAGATCATTGCTTGTAATTTTGGATATTTTATACTATGTTCTAGTGATTTTTCATTGCATGTAATTCTTATTAGGCATTTTTTCAGTTGCCATTCCTAGTTATAGGATAGTGGAACTATTGCGTTGTTATGCTGTTGTGCCTTAAAATTATATCCAAGTAGTTCTTTTGGTTTACCTGGATGATAAACGCCCTCTATGCATGTTTAGTTATACACAGGACTGCGAGAACCTAGTGTAGTGAACCATAGGGTGAATGGACGAAAGGGCTTCTCCAGAGTGTATTTAATTACGATGCGAGATCGCAGGGGGAATTGACGTTGAGTGCTTCCTCAGAGAGTCTATAGTTCCTCGACGCGGGCCACATGGGGAATTGACTTTGAGTGCTTCCCTAGAGAGCCTTTAGCATGATACAAGACTATTAGGGGAAATGACGGTGAGTGCTTCCCCAGAGAGTCCATTCTTTAGTTGAACTAGAGGGGTGAGGAAGTGTGTTCCTCCAAGGGGGTTGCTAGTACTTATAGGTTGAACCATAAGGGTTATAATGTGAGATATACCCAGGGGTTACCTTTGTTTTACTTGTTTTTTGTTTTGTACTTGTGTTGTTTATGTGCTTGACTATGGATTGTAGTGCTATGTATCTTTTTCCTATTTACTGTTCCTATACTTTACATGTCATGTATTCATTGACTGTTAGGAATAGATATTTGGGTGATTACCTACTGGGACTTTGTTAAACACCCTATTTGGGCCATGTTTTTGGGCCCATGATGTCTATGTTGTTGCAGGTATAGATAAGGGCAAGCGCCCTTCCACTTCAGGTTCATGATTGCACTGGAGCTAGAGAGTAGGGGACCGAGCCGAGGCTTGCGATGATGAGGAGTTTCTCATCTATTATTATTTTGCTCTTGATTTAAAACTTGTGTTCAGTTTTATTTCAGCATGTTGTTGTGTTTGCTGCTTTCCTTAGATAGGTGTACCTACGACATCATTTATCATCATTGCTATATATTTACTCTTCATCTATTTGATAACAGTTATGTATGTTGTTACTATTTTTGCTATCGACCGTTGTATTTCTTACCTTGAATACCTTACCAAATGAGGGCATGGTTTCCCCAATAACTCACCAAAGCCATCGCTACTTGTCGTAAACCTCTTCCATTTGGGGAAATGCACTTGAGGTCATGTGGCGAACCGGGTATGGGGCACCAGTGGAGGGGCTCCAGATTCGGGTCGTTACAAAGTGGTATCCGAGGTGGTGTCCATTTGATGTGCCAGCGAGGACGGTGGGGCCTTATAAGGGGGTGGGTTATGGAAATCTCACATCGAAGGAGGAGGAGCATGAAGCACCCCTTTATAAGGTGGTGTGGATACCACTCCCCTCATGAGGCCTTTTATAGGGGGTTTCCTGATGGGTAGAGCCCAGGGAAAACAAAACTATGCGGGCTAGGCCCAAAGCGGACAATATCATGATCGTGGGATAGACCGGGCCGTTATAAATGGTATCAGAGCCGATTTACATTTGATGTGCCAGCGAGGACGCTGAACTCTTCTAGGGGGTGGGTTATGGAAATCACACATCGAAGGAGGAGGAGCACATAGCACCCCTTTATAAGGTGGTGTGGATACCTCTCCCATCATGAGGCCTTTTCCTGGGGGTTTCCTTGTCACGACCTGTCCTCGGGGCCCATTCCGTGACTACCCCAAGCCCGCATTCCATAGGCCAGGGGCTGATGAATAGCACCAAAGGCGTAAATCCCGATAATTGGGAAGGCATTGCCTTTATAAAAGTAAACAAAACACCATATAGTACAAGAGGAAGTAAAACACTAAGTACAAAGAGATGTACTGAAAGGTAAATGGGCTAGAATACAAACCCAACTGAAAGTACAACTGCAATTGAACAAAGTAAAATAGAAAAATACAACAGCTGGAAGAACGGAAGTGGCTCCAGGGTCGTCCTCCTCGGATCCTACCTGATGGGTAGGTATAGATGGCGTAGCTCCTGGATCGTCCACCACGGATCCTACCTGAAGGGTAGGTACAGATATCCTCCACAACGCTCTCTCCAGTTAACCTCCTTCGTGTGTCGTCTCGCTATGAAGTCCACCTCCGGATACTGACTCGTCGTGTAGTCCACCTCCGGGTATCGTCCAGTCCTCGAACACTCGGCCCCCGTCTGCACTGTCTGTCATCTGCAACCAACACAACGAGGTGCGGGCATAGCCCGTGCAGGGGTGAGTATAACGATACTCAGTAGAGACCCCAAGACCCTCAAGTTCTCACTAAAACCAACAAGGATAACCAAAAAGAATATCTCAACAGATAACATCTACTTAGGTATATGCCCATACATATACCTAAGTTATCAAGTAAACCATCTCAATCATGAGGAAACACAAAGATCATGAAATCAATGGATAACTGCTACCCAGGTATATGCCCATACATATACCTAAGTTATCAAGTGACCCATCTCAAACCTGAGGTAAACACAAGGGCATAGACTCAGCTCAAACCTGGATTTTCATTATCGAAACCGTAACTGCTGAAGAGCTCCATCTCTGGAGTGTACAATGGTCCTGTCACGACTCCGAGGAACTGCTCACTAACCTAAGACTGCTGAGGTACACCTCCCGTCGAGTACCGTGGGCCAGCCACCCAAACACAGTAGTGCTTCCAGCCGGGGTATGCCACCCAAACACACTAGTGCCCACCCCCTAGTAGCCTGCAGAGGTACTCTCTGTACAAGTACCGCGGGTCTGCACTATCACACAGGTAGTGATCTGTCCTCCATGGGTCTACACCCAAACAATGTAGTGCTCCGTCCACTGGTCTAGTCAATTCACTCCAAGTCGAGTCAGTCAAGCAGTCGGCAGGTCTCAGTCGGCCACACGGTCTCCGTACTCTGTACGCTCATCTCTGGGAGGGTCTGCTCCATGAGCTATAGGTCGATACTCCAAGTATCACAAAGTCCCACGAAGAAGTATCTCAAAGGACTGCTTTATAACAGGGGTCTCAACGCAACAGATGGTGCGTCAATCGGACGCCCGTTCTATGAGTTATTAGCCTTTTCGTCCTAGGAGCCCTGTTGGTTTCGTGTGCGTACCAACACGGCCGTATCTCAACTGTAACCCGAAATCTCATAGGGTATACTCATAGGGACCATTTCTCAATGTGATCACCAACGCCGCTGAAGGTTCGTCAAATGGACGTCCGGTCTGAAAGATGTCAACTTTTCTGTGCCAGGGGCCCGATTGGATTTTGGGTACAATCCAACTCGGCCATACTCCAAATGCATCCAATACTCTGGCAAAGTAAGCCAAAATTTCCGTCTCATCAAGAGGAATTCAACGAGATAGACGATGCATAAATCGGACGCTCGGTCTGTGATTTATTGGCTTTTTCGTTTCAGGGGCCCAATTGGTTTCGTGAGCGAACCAACCCGACCGCACTCCGATGGAATCCAAACTTCGAGCAGAGTAAGCCAAAAGATCCGTCTCATTTAGATGGATTAAACGAGATAGACGGTGCGTCAATCGGACATCCGGAGCTCAAGATATGAGTGTTTCCGCTCCGAGGGCCCGGTTGGTTTCGTGTACGAACCAACCCGGCCGGACCCAAAGTATTCCGAAACATTGAGTGTAATATACTGAAACGACCGCCTCGATCCGAGGATCACATCTCCTCTGACGGCGCGTCAATCAGAGGCCCGTAGCTCATGATACGGGAAAAAGACTGAAAAGGTGCAGAAAATGGGGGTCTGGGACCGGATGAACCTACCCAACCCCCCTTGGGTCGACCCGTACCGACGGTCCGGCCGTGCGGCTCGGCCGGCGCGGGTGCCGGCCCGGCACCGTGCAAGGAAGTCGTGGCCCCCCGCACGGGGGCCGCTCCATGACACCCAGACGCGGCTTAAGCCGCGTCCCTCCTCCGCGGTCCCGTGCGGCCGCGGGACCGGCCAGCACCGCCTCGACTTCAGCCATGGAATGTCTTCCTGGAGGCGCGCCGAGCACCGCGGCATCTTGGCGGTCGGCCACTACCATCCGCTGCCTCCGGCTGCCAGCGCCGTCGTGCCGGCGGGGCGCACCGGTGGGGGGTTCCGCGGACCACCGGACGCGCTCCGGTGGTCCGATTTGCGTGCGGTCTTCACCAATGCTCATCCCGGGACTCGTTCTTCACTACAAAGCCTTCAAAATGCCTTCGCGGCCCGCCTCACCATCGTCCATTGATCCTCACTTCGACAACAAAATGCGGGGTCTTTAAATTGCCTCCTCGGCCCCAACTCCGCCCGCGGTTTCATTCGACCTCAACGGTGCGGCGCGACGGCACCGCGCTTCTTCGCCACATTCTTTCTCATGTCTGCATGGTGCCTTTGCACTGTGCCTCCTTTTTTCTTGCCTCAACTAATCAAAACAACAAACGGGGAGGAGATTCGGCCGTGTTCGTGTGGTCTGACCTCCTCCCATTAAGTCGGTAACAAGCGGCCCAAAAGATGAAGAACAACAAGGAAAATTTCATGAACAAAAGTGAAACAACCCAAACCGTGTTTCCCCACTACAGATTATTCCCAACCCGCAAGGAAAACGTTCGTGGATCAACTAGGTAATAAGTTGATTTGTGTTCTTTGGATTCTTTATAATGAAAGAAACAAGGGAATAAAATCATTCTCAAACATAATTCCCTACCTCAAGCATTGTCGTAGAACACGAGTTCGTCACAGAAATAACCATAGTGGAAGAAGAGGATCATCGCAGAAGAGAAGGATCATCGCGGAAGGAGTGTCACGGAAGAAACATCGTTGACGTCGCGGTACACGGCGTCGCGTCGTCGATCTCCGAGGGTTTGGCATTATTTATCGGAGGTCGGAGGGTTCTTCACGTTCTTCGCGTTCTTCGCGTTCTTCATCGAAGAAGAACGCTTTCCTCCAAATCCTCTCCACGACTCTTGTTTCAACAGAAATAAAATAAGAGTTATCTTATTTTATTAATGCACATGACATGTTTGTATTTCAAAAGAAAAGAAACTAACAATTAATTCTGTGAATTAATTGTAACAATTTAACTGCCCAATTAATGAGGTGTTTCTTAACCAGAAAAATGCACAATTGACTTTCATTAAAGAGGGGGGTTGCGGGTGCGTTACATAGAGGAAAAGAAATGGTGGGGCTCGTGTGGGCCCCACCTCACAACTATCCTACCAAGTGGGTAGGATATTTTGGGTTCCACCCTAATCGCTTAACTTTGCTTAAGTGGCTTTTAAGTGGCTTTAAGTGAAATAAAATAATGTTTTCGCACCACTTTATTTTATTTTTTATCTTAAGTCCAAAAACTAAAAACCACACCCGAGCAAACACAACTCCAGAAAAGGCATTTCTAAGAAAATACCGGCACTGCGAGTTCATCGGTGCCCTCAGAATTCGATTCCGAGCACCGGTTCAAAAGTTAGAAAAACCCGCTTGTTCGTTCACTGAACGTACCCGAGCAAAACTTCGTAAAATGATTTCGGGAACACCGTGTCTCGGAATCAGGCGCCGTTAGAAACTGCGTTCTTTTAAAATTCCAACGAAAATTAAGAAAAAAAATTTCCTTGAAATTTTCGGGTCTTTACATTACTCCCACCTCAGGGATTTACGTCCCCGTAACGCTTCAACACAACTAGGTTCACAAAAGCGGTATTGAGCATGCATCTGAGCCTTCCGCTCCCATGTGCTTATCTGGAGACTCCCGTACTTCCAGTGAAAGCGCACCCGAGGAATCGACCGTTCTCATAGGATCCGCTCCTGTCGATCCTTGATCCCCACTGGAACCTCCGTAAAAGTAACCCCATCGCCATCATCCATCTCCCCAGGGTCGATGATATGTGAAGGATCACGCACGTATGTCCTCAGTTGGGATATGTGGAAGTCATCGTGCACCTGGTGCAACTGGGGTGGATGGGTCAAGCTGTAAACCACCCTGCCTACCCAGCTGAAGAACTAAGAAGGTCCGCTGAACCTCGGAGATAAATTTATGCCTTGGCCACATCTCTGTAAACCTCGTCGAGGTGAGACCCGTATAAGGACTTGATAGTAATCCTTGAACTCTAGAGCTCTCCAATTCCTGTTAGAACTGAAACTCAAAACAACTGTTGCCAAAAGGGTATGGTTGACCGACTCAAGATTGATCGATCGCACCCTCATGTGCATGAGTTACCCTATGCCGCTCGGGGATTCCTTTTCTCCGACCAAGGAAAACCCATCCCGACGTTGTAGTTAAACCACAACCTTAATGCCTAATACCGTCAATCTGTGTATGAACTATGATTTCCCAGTCCATACTCAAACCAACGTCGTAAGGCCACGACGCTGCCACCAAGAGATTCCTTCTGAAAATCTCTCCTCGAGGGTCTGACCACACCGTCGGCGTAATTGTGATTATCGAGTCTTCTCACAAGGTATCTCCAGATGTGAGGGTCAAGTGCATGGATTATCGGAAACTCTAGGTCTGGGACAAGATTTATGGAAGGAAGGAATGATTTGTATTAACGCCTGTTACTGCAGCAGCTAGTATAGACATAGAAGGTCCCTTGAATCATTATTAGAGCCATCAGGTCACTCTCCCTAACCGCATGCAGCTACTATCTTCATCCGCCCTCCAGCTCCCTGAGCCTGGAAGGGGTAACTAAGGTGGGTGGCTGTAGCATGTTAAAATGTACACCACATCAAGCTGCTCTCCTAGAACTGCCTCCACGTCTGCTGCTTCACAGAATCATCTCTCCATAAAGCGTCCTCTTCTTGAAACATTTAACACGCCTGTGTCCCTAAGACTGGCGCCGGTTTCATGTTTCTTACTGCACTGTGCAGTCCTCATCCGATCCTCAATGATCTGCACCTTCTTCGCCTATGATCTGGAAGAGCTGCTAAAATTTCTCCATTGCTGAAAAGAGAATCTCGGTCTTATCCCCTGGATGAAACACGCCCATTGCCTAATACAGTCAATCCTGAAATGAAGCATGCTTTCATTCCATGGAAGACGTCATAAGGCCTCGACGTAACTACCAAGAGATCCAACTGTCACTCTCGCCTCCAAGGGTCGAGTCACACTGTCGGCATCAGTGTGAGGTCACTGGGTCTCCTCCATTAGAAATCTCGAAAGTGAGGGTCAAGTCAACAGTTTTAATCGGGACCACTCAACATCAACCAAAAAAGGACAGGAAAGAAAACACCACAAAGATAAGTGTCTTTTTATTATTGCAGCTCATAGTACAAAGACACGAATACAACAACAATATGGAAATAGAAGTACAAGTTACATATCCAATAGTTCCGCTCCTTTCCACCTACTCCCGGAGCTCTACTACCTTGTCCACTGCTTGGCTGTTGCTTAAGAACTCGTTGCTTCTTCTGCCTCGGTGGCTCCTCCAAAGCCTACAGATCAACTGTATGAGGATTCAGACAGTCACGGGCCTGGTGAGACTTCCTGCCACATTCATAACACTTCGTGCTCCTCGTACGGCTGGCTCTGGTCCTCTTGGTCCTCTACATCATTTGTCTACAGCCCATAGATGACTCGGCTACTGATCGAAAAATACACGGAAAAGGCAGAAGCTCCTGTACACGCTCGGGGTGTAGAGCTACTGGCACAAAATCCACCCTGAAAAAGGTCTCAAAGTCTTCCCATGTGAAGGTCATCCCATCGAAAAACTGGAACAAGTGGATCCACCACCTGCCTGCTGCTTCCTGAAGAAGGCTGGCAGCAATGATCACCATGAATTCTGCAGGCGTCCCCACCAGCCTGAAGAATCTCACCACTGCCCCCAGCCAATCCTCAGTCGCCTGCGGGTCCGTCTCTCCCCGGAACCTTGGTGGCCTTTGGCACTGGAACTCGTGAAGCGCGCTCAAGTGGCGTGCATCACCTACTGCAGGGGCTGGTGGCATCGGTGGCCCAACGTATGGTAGTACCGCTGGTGCCTCTGCTGGTGCCTCAACTGCAAGAGGGCCCTGTACCGAAGCTTCATCGCTCGACAGGCTGTTAGTACGAATATCCCTCCGGGCACTAGCTGGTAATCCGTGAAAAGGCATCCTGAAAGAAAAAACATGACACGGTCAAATGATTATACCATGTGAGCTGACCTGGTTCGAGATGACATTTAAAACCTTCTAGAAACACAGACGCAATCAGTGTTTTCGTCCACAGAGTCAGAAATCGGTTGTTAGGGTCCTGGTGTATGGATACGTCAGCCACCCGCACCAACACTGGACTCCCTGAACTGAAAAACACACTCGGTACTCTTAACACTATTGCTTCACAGAAAGGAAATATCAGAGTTATAAGTTCTGCGGTAGAACCGACCCCTCTGATACCAATTTGTCACGACCCGTCCTCATGGCCCGTGTCGTGACTACCCCAAGACCACCTTCCATAGGCCTGGGGCTGGCGACTAGCACCAAAGGCGTAAATCCCGATAACATGGAATGCATTTCCTTTATAAAAGTAAACGAAACACCACAGAGTACAAGCGGTAGTAAAACACTAAGTACAAAGAGAAGTGCTAAAAGGTAAATGGGCCATAATACAAACCCAACTGAAAGTACAACTACAATTAAACAACGTACAATAGAAAAAGACAACTGCTGGAAGAACGGAAGCGGCTCCTAGGTCGTCCTCCTCAGATCCTACCTAAAGGGTAGGTACAGATGGAGCAGCTCCTGGATCGTCCGCCACGGATCCTACCTGAAGGGTAGGTACAGATAGCCTCCACAATGCTCTCGCCCGTCAACCTCCTCCGTGTGTCATATCGCCGTGAAGTCCACCTCCGGATATTGACTCGTCGTGTAGTCCACCTCTGGGTACCGTCCATTCCTCGAACACTCGGCCCCCGTCAGCACTGTCCGTCGTCTGCAACCAACACAATGAGGTGCGGGCATAGCCCGTGCAGCGGTGAGTATAACGATACTCAGTAGGGACCCCGAGACCCTCACGGTCCCACTAAAACCAACAAGGATAACCACAAATAAGATCTCAACAGATAACCTCTACTTAGGTATATGTCCATACATATACCTATGTTATCAAGTAACTCATCTCAATCATGAGGAAACACAAAGATCATTAAATCAACGGATAACCGCTACCCAGGTATATTTCCATACATATACCTAAGTTATCAAGTGACCCATCTCAAACATGAGGTAAACACAAGGTCATAGACTCAGCTCAAACCAGGATTTTCATAATCGAAACCGTAACTACAGAAGAGCTCAGTCTCTGGAGTGTACAGTGGTCCTATCACGACTCCGAGGTACTGCTCACTAACCTAAGACTGCTGAGGTACTCCTCCTGTCGAGTATCGCGGGCCAGCCACCCAAACACAGTAGTGCTTCCCACCAGGATATGCCACACACACACAGTATTGCACACCCCCTAGTAGCTGATAAAACACTATTTTATTGAATATTTTATTGATAATAAGTGAAATAATTTCCTCACATTGTGTTAAATATGTTTATTTATAAAATATTTGGGATTTGATCATTCATTTGAAAATTTGGTGAAAATTCCAGTTTTACCCTTAATAGTGCATTGTAGTATTTCAAAGATAAATATTTTTATATTTATTATTTGAAATTGAAATTTTGTAACAGTGTTCCTAACGTAATTATATACAACTTTTATTCAGGACACTAGAGCTAAAGAGTTCAGTTGGTTGTTGAAATTGGGCCATGAAGTCAAAGTTGGGCTGGGCTCGCCATAATGGAGAAGCTTCAGTATTTCGTCCATAACGCCTTCATATGGGCCTTTATTGAGCCCCAATTTGGAGAGGAGATAGAAGACACATATCCTCACATTTGAACCTTCTGGAAGGCCGGCCAATTCACGCGTTTTGGTGGTCAAATTGGCGGTGAAATTTGGAATAAAATATTTGGCTGAATTTCTACATTCACACTTGAAACCACTTGTAACCTCTCCTCCCCTCCCCTCTATAAATTGGAGTTTTTCTCATTTGGAGGGGTTGGGACGTGCATTGGGAAGTTTAGGGCAGAGGAGAAGTGGATCCACTCCAATTCAACAACCATTTCAATAAGGGTAGCTCTTGAAGCAAGGATCCCTTCGACGAAGCCTTCTTCTTCTCCTTCATGTTGTAATGATTTTGTTTGTGTAATAATCTTCTTTGTTATTCTATTATTTATTCTCTTTTCTTCTGTTTTGTTTAAATTTATTCTTCTCTTAATCTTTCTAATTGGGCTGGAAATCTTGAGTAGAAGCGTTATTGGGTTATACCCATTTTAAACCTTTGCACATGCAAAACGCTTCTACGATGATTACACCACCGATGGAAGAGTAGTCTTTTAGTAATCGATCTATCTTCTAACCTCTTCATTTAATTATTTTGAATCAATGAGATACTGTAATTCACTTAATATGATCCATGAATTGTGTTTTTAAATTTTATGAAACTATGCAAGCAATTGAATAATTTACACAAAAACACGCGAGGTCGGGATTTTGTGTAAATTGTGAGAGCGCGATCTTAATCGGTAATACAAGACCACACAGGATAAATTTGTAGAGTTCAAATATAATCCCTAAACTCAATTAATCCTCATTTCCAGAGTAGTTATGTGCCTTAATTTACCACATATCATAAGCTTATTTTAGAACATCAATCAAAGCAGGGTGTTGCGATTGCATGTTCCGAAGTTAGCCTAGGGTTATATTCACATCATCTTCGTGGTAAAGTTAATTCTCGTAGGGTTCGGGATTTAACAAATTAAGGGATCATAATAAATGAATGTTAATTTAAATGATAATGATTAATAATAATGTGAATAGGTAGAGTTAGATCGATTACGTCTTTTAAATATTGTCTAAACCAACATCTTTTTGTTGTGTCATTTTAATCAAACATCATTTCAAAACTAAAAACAAAAAAAATGCAATCTTCTTCCAGCAAACTTATCCTAGGTTCTGAAACTATAAAAAAACCACCCCCATCCTTTCAAGTAGTTATTTTATTCTCTTTTATTTTATTTTTAGAATACCTCTAATAAGTAGTTAAATTCACTTCCTCCTTTGAGAGACGACCTTGGTCAGCCACTCTGCTGCATCTAAGTACCCCAAAATCATACTAATCATTTGAGGGCGCCCACGGCAGCGCTTTTTCAAATTGGCACCGTTGCCGGGGAGGCAAGTAATTATTTCAACCAATTAGAGGTATTTATTTTATTTTACATTTTAATTCTCTTCCTCTCTTCTTTCTTCCGTCTTTACCCAATCTGATTTTTTTTCTTCTTCTTCTTTTATCTATTTCTACTTATTTTTGGACCATCAACTCAAACATCTAATTTTTATTCTACTATGGCCCACCTTCTTTCTTTTCATTTTTATTTAATCTATGACACGAACTAATCCCGAAGATCGCTTAGATCATGACCCTGAGATTGAACGTAGCCTTAGGGAACGAATTAGACATTCTCAATCTACGGGAAGTTTCAATATTCAACCAGTTGGTGAATTCCTCTCTTCTGGAAACATTGAAATTGGAAGCAATTCAAATTCAAACATAAAAGAGGAACCAATGGCTGGAAATAATGGAAATGAACTTAATAGAACCATCCGAGAATTGGTTACACCTGATATTAACTATCAACCAAATTGTATTGCATACCCAAATCTCGAATCGGACTTTGAATTGAAATCTGGATTAATTCACCTTCTTCCAAAGTTTCATGGCTTATCTGGTGAGGATCCCAACAAACACCTTAAGGAATTTAATGTGGTTTGCTCAACTTTAAAACCAAGAAATGTTTCTGAAGATCAAATTAAATTAAGAGCATTCCCATTCTCACTTGATGGAGCTGCAAAAGATTGGATGTATTATTTGCAACCTGAAGATGTAACATGTTGGAATGATTTGAAACGTATTTTCTTGCAATGATTTTTTCCAACATATAGGACAACATCCATTCGAAAGGAGATATCGGGGATCAAGCAAGCCCAAGGGGAGTCAATGTATGAGTACTGGGAGAGATTCAAGAAGTTGTGTGCAAGCTGCCCACATCACCAAATCAGTGAGCAATTACTCATCCAGTACTTCTATGAAGGACTCACACCTATGGAGAGAAGAATGGTGGATGCTGCGGCTGGAGGAGCATTGGTGGAAAAGACACCAGTATCTGCATGTGCGTTGATCGACAAGATGGGCCAAAACTCCCAACAATTTGGTGATAGAGGTACACCACATATCAGGGGAGTACATCAGGTAAGTCCTTCTTCTCTTGAAAGTCATTTGATTGATACTAAGTTGGAAGAATTGACCACTATGGTGAGGCAAATTGATTTGGAACAAAAGACATCTTTACCCCCTCCTTCAAGGCCTTGTGGTATTTGCGCTGAGACAAGCCACCCAACTGACTGTTGCCCACAACTCCAAGAAACAGAAGATTGTGCAGCAGTGTTCCCTGGGAGACCATTTCAGCAGCAACAACAACAACCATATCCCCAATAGAAGTTTTATCCAACATACAACCAAGGGTGGAAAGATCAACCGGACATGAGGTATGGCTCTGGACAACAACAAAGTCCCCCTTTTCAACCAAACTTCCTGCAGCCTCCACCTTACCAACAGGGTTTTCAACAACCCCAAAGGAGATTTGAAGCTCAAACATCAACAAGTAAGCCACAAGGGAATATCCAACACAAGGTAGACTCTAACACTGATGATCTTTTGAAACAAATTGTTCTTAATCAACAGAATGAGCTGAAGAGTCAAGGTTCGGAGCTGAGGGAGTTGAAGACTCAAATGAGCCAGATTGCCACCGCCCTCCATGAACTTGTGAGTAAGAATTCTAGAAATCTACCTTCCCAACCCACTCCAAATCCAAAGGGAAATGTTAGTGCCATCACATTGAGAAGTGGGAAGCAAATGAACGATACATCTGTACCTACCATTCCACCGGGATTCACCTCAACTCCGGAGAAGCCGCATTCCAAACCAACTGATGAGCAATCCAAGGAGAAAGATAAAGGTAAGAAAAAGATTGATGATGTTCCTCCTAAACCCCTTCCTTTTCCAAACAGGGTTGTTCAAACCAAGATGATGGCTGATGAAGCAATGAAAAAGGAGGTTTTGGACACATTCAAGCGTGTGGAGATCAACATTCCTCTACTTGAAGCCATTAAGCAAATTCCAAGGTATGCGAAATTCATAAAAGTACATTGTACCAATCGAAGAGGGCTCAAGGGGAATGAGAGGATCAACCTTGGAAGGAATGTCTCGGCACTCATTACACCAACTCTAGCAATACCAACAAAGTGCAAGGATCCAGGGACATTCACTATCCCATGTACCATAGGGGAGTTGCACTTCTCTGATTCTCTTTGTGATTTAGGAGCTTCAATAAATGTGATGCCTCACTCTGTATTCTCTTCCTTGCAGGTTGGTGAGTTGAAGCCGACAAGAGTAGTGGTGCAGTTGGCGAATAGAGCTACGGCATATCCAGCGGGAGTTCTTGAGGATGTACTTGTCGGGTAAGAGACATGATCTTTCCAGCAGACTTCTATGTGCTTAACATGGAGGATGATCAGGTAAGTTCTCATGCCCCCATTATCTTAGGTAGAACCTTCCTCAAAACTGCAAAAACTATCATAAATGTCAATGAGGGTACACTTTCCATGGAGTTTGGAGATGAAGTTGTGATATTTAATGTTATGGATTCCATGAAGTACCCCTCAGAGGACCATTCTTCTTTTGTTATCTCCCATTTTGAACCACCAAGTAAAAACATCAGGGCAATTGGATTGTCCTATGCTTAGGGAGATTATGAGTATTGGTTCTAGTTTGATGTCTAAGAATACTTCTACACCCATTTTTAAGGAACAAGACTCTCTAAGATTTGATTTTGAAATGGAATCATATTCTAATTTTGATCATGTGAACTCTGATTATGACATGGCTATTGAGTATGCTGATGGATTTGGTGATTTATTCTCTGATTGTGATGATTTTTATTCTGATACTGATGTTCATTGTGCAGATATGTCTGTTGCATCAATTTCTCCATCCATACATCACCCACCTACATTGGAACTCAAGCCATTTCCCCCAAATCTCAAATATGCATACTTTCTCAGTGGTGATAGATTACCTGTCATAATTGCTAACAATATCTCTTTTGAACATGAAGAAAAACTTTTGAATATTTTGAGAGATAACATTAGGGAAATTGGTTGGACTTTTGCTGACATATCAGGTATTAGCCCCTCCATTTGCATGCATAGGATTCTCTTGGAGGATGGGGATAAACCGGTGAGACAGCCACAAAGGAGACTTAATCCCACCCTCCTAGAAGTTGCTAAGAAAGAAGTTGAAAAATTACTTGAGGGGGGTATCATTTAACCTATTTCTGACTCACAATGGGTTAGCCCTGTTCAGGTTGTACCAAAGAAAACTGGTTTCACTGTTATAAAAAATGAAAATAATGAGTTAGTTCCTGTGAGAGTACAAAACAGTTGGCGAGTGTGTATCGATTATAGGAAACTAAATCAATCCACTCGTAAGGACCATTTCCCACTTCCATTCATTGACCAGATGCTTGAGAGACTAGCTGGGAAGACACACTATTGTTTCTTGGATGGATTTTATGGCTATTTTCAGGTTCCCATTGCAGCAGAGGACCAGGAGAAGACAACATTCACCTGCCCATTCGGTACCTTTGCTTACCGAAGGATGCCATTTGGACTTTGCAATGCCCCAGGTACCTTCCAGAGATGCATGGTGAGTATTTTCTCAGATTTCATTGAGACCTGCATGGAGGTATTTATGGATGATTTTATAGTTTATGGGTCCTCATTTGATGAATGTCTCTCTAGTTTGGGTGATGTGTTGCATCGTTGTATTGAGAAGAATCTGGTCTTAAATTTTGAAAAATGTCATTTCATGGTCGAAAAGTGAATTGTCTTAGGTCATATAGTCTCACAACATGGAATTGAAGTTGATAAATCTAAGGTAGACATTATTTCATCCCTCCCATATCCTACATGTGTGCGTGATGTTCGATCATTCCTTGGGCATGCTGGATTTTATCGACGCTTCATCAGAGATTTTAGTAAGATTGCTCTACCCTTATCTCGATTGATTCAAAAAGATATTGAATTCAATTTTGATGATTCATGTAGGGTATCATTTGATGAGCTGAAGAAGTGTCTGACCACTCCACCAATCATACAGCCCCCACGGTGGGACCTTCCATTTGAGCTTATGTGTGACGCCTCCAACTTCGCGGTTGGAGCTGTCTTATCTTAGAGGGTGGAGGGATGTTCACATGTGATCGCCTATGCATCGAGGACGCTAGATTCAGCCCAATCAAACTACACTACCACAGAAAAGGAGTTTCTTGCTGTCATATTTGCTTTAGATAAATTCCGTTCATATTTATTGGGCTCTAAAGTAGTTGTTTTTTCTGACCATGCAGCTTTGAGGTACCTCCTAAAGAAGCCAGATGCAAAGCCACGACTTATCCGTTGGATGCTCCTTCTTCAAGAGTTTGACCTTGAGATAAAGGACAAGAAGGGGTCAGAGAATTTGGTGGCAGACCACATGAGTAGGCTTAATCACAAACTAGAGGGTGACACCTTGGACCAGGTACCACTTCAGGACACTTTCCCCGATGAACATCTCTATACCATCTCAGGTAAGCATCCTTGGTATGCTGATTTAGTTAATTACATTGTTGGCTCTGAAATCCCAGAAAATTTGAAGAAGCATCAAGTCCAAAAATTAAAAAGTGAGTCTAGGTATTATGTGTGGGATGATCCTTACCTCTGGCGCATGTGTAGTGACCAAGTTATTAGGAGGTGTATTCCTGATCATGAGTTTGAGTCTGTTTTGCAATTCTGTCATACACTTGCATGTGGTGGATACTTTGGACCCAAACGGACAGCTAGGAAGTTTTTAGACTCTGGATTATATTGGCCTAGCTTGTTCCATGATGCCCATTTGTTTTGTAAGTCATGCTCTCATTGCCAACACACTGGGAACATTTCTAGGAGACATGAGATGCCCCAACAACCCATACTATTTTGTGAGATCTTTGATGTATGGGGAATTGACTTTATGGGTCCTTTTCCTAGTTCATTTGGATTTTTGTATATTTTGGTTGTTGTTGATTATGTGAGTAAATGGGTGGAGGCCAAGGCCACCCGGACTGACGATTCTCATGTTGTTGTGGACTTTGTCAAAGCACAGATTTTTTGCAGGTTTGGAGTACCAAAGGCCATCATCAGTGACCAAGGGACACACTTTTGCAATAGGAATTTTGCTTCCCTCCTTCGAAAGTATGGGGTGACACATAAAACATCAACACCATACCACCCCCAAATAAATGGCCAGGCTGAGGTTTCAAATCGTGAGTTGAAACAAATCTTGGAGAAAACCGTGCAACCAAATAGGAAGGATTGGAGCAATCGCTTGGATGATGCATTGTGGGCTTATAGGACAACATACAAGACCCCCATTGGTATGTCCCCATTTCGGATTGTTTTTGGGAAAGCGTTTCATCTCCCCGTGGAAGTCAAGCATCGGGCATATTGGGCTATAAAGAAATGTAACATGGATTTGGCCCAAGATGGAATTCAAAGGAAGTTGCAAATTCAAGAGCTTGAGGAGATTCGAATGTCATCATATGAGAACTCAAGGCTCTACAAGGAAAGATCAAAAGCAGCTCATGACAAAATGATCCAACAAAGGGAGTTTCATGTTGGAGAGAAAGTCCTTCTCTATAGTTCACGACTGAAGTTGATGCCTGGTAAGTTGCATTCCAGATGGTTAGGTCCTTATATTGTGTCTAATGTTTTTCCTTATGGTGCAGTGGAGATCACACAAGAGGACACTGGAAGGAGCTTTACAGTCAATGGGCAACGTTTGAAGAGATACATTGAGGGAAATCCTACTGATGCATTGGATTTTATCACACTGCATGACCCCATCATCACTTGATCACATCAGGCTGTTCCTAACCCTTTCACTTTTATATTATTTGTCCTATTTAAAAATTCTGCATTTCATGTGCATATATCATCTCATAGGTTCACATTTAGGACAATGCAATATTTTAAGTGTGGGGGAGGGATCCTTTTAGTTTAGTAATTTCAATTGTTTTCCTGTTTAAAAAACCAAAAAAAAATTGTGTGTTTTTCAAATTTTGTGTGTTTATTTTACAATTTTCTGTGTGTTTTTGAAACTTTTAAGCTGAAATGATTCTCATCACCATTTTTAAATCCATATCAATAAGTGAAACAATTTACCCCTTGAAACTAAGCTTAAATGAATGCTGAAATGACTTTGTTTCAAGTTCAAATATTTAGTAATTTCATGAAAAGTACGCTGAATTTTGAATCCCATGCCAATCTCACTGTCTTTATATTTGAAATCACTTTCCTGTGAGGCTTCTAAACCATTATTTTCATATTCTTTACATTCACCTCACTTCTTGAGAGAACCAAACCATGCTTGATTTAACCAGAATTTGACCTATTCCTGTCAAAACATGAGGGTTTGAGGTACTTGTGTTTAAATGATTGAGGCATTTGTTTGGTATTAAAACCCCTATTTCAAAGAATCCTTTTTTATAATGGCCTACCTTGAATATTTAATCCTTGTAGCCCTTAGAATCCATGCACAGCCTGTTAGGTTAAGCCACATTACAAGCCAATTTTCCCTATCCAACCAACTCATGAAGTGAAATTGCATAATCTAGTTGAGCTTAAGTGTGGGGGAAGCTGTCTTGTGTTGTGCCACCACATTATGTGATACTTTGGGTGGAAAATTAAATTCTGAAGAGATGTGTTTGATGCTAAAAAAAGTCATTATATTGAAAGTTGTGCCTTTTCTGGAGCTTTCATGACAAGTGAAGTTGTGCCTTTTCTGGAGCTTCTAATTGATGTGGAAAGCTGTGCCCATCTGGAGCTTTCAAGAAAATCATGTTTGAGAAGATTGACATTTTTTATGCTGAAATGTTGAATGGTGTAAACCTTTCATGACTTTTCATGATGATGGAGCTGAATTGATACTATGGGGATTGAAGAGAAGACCATATTTAGGTGAAAATTAGATTAATGCAATTTTGCTTCAAAAGAGTCAAGCCCTCCTCATTCAGCCTCAGAGTTTTTCACATCTTAATCCTACCAACCGAAAGCCACAGAACAACCCTGAAAAGTCCTCATGATAAACATATGTCCTTGACTCACATCGGGTAGTGATGTAGGAATCTATCAAGCCTATGGTGACCCTTGTATGTGTTTGGATGAGAAAGACATTGCAAAAAAAATTGATATTTGAGTGATTAGAGAAAATTCAAGAGAGGTAAGTGTTTTTTGCATGGGTGGATAAATGAAGTGGAAATATATTGAATGATATAAATGGAGAACTTGGAATAAGTTTTTTTATGAGGCATGATATCTTTTGATTCTTGGTGTGAAATTGATTGATCTTATGGACATGTGTTTTAAAATTGGTTTTGATTTGATATTGATGTTTACTTGATATGAGGTTTTGCCTAGGTGTGCAAAAGGGTAAGTGTGGGGGAGTTGATAAAACAATATTTTATTGAATATTTTATTGATAATAAATGAAATAATTTCCTCACATTGTGTTAAATATGTTTATTTATAAAATATTTGGGATTTGATCATTCATTTGAAAATTTGGTGAAAATTCCAGTTTTACCCTTAATAGTGCATTGTAGTATTTCAAAGATAAATATTTTTATATTTATTATTTGAAATTGAACATTTGTAACAGTGTACAAAACGTAATTATCTACAACTTTTATTCAGGACACTAGAGCTAAAGAGTTCATTTGGTTGTTGAAATTGGGCCATGAAGTCAAAGTTGGGCTGGGCTCGCCAGAATGGAGAAGATTCTGTATTTCGGCCATACCTCCTTCATATGGGCCTGTATTGAGCCCAAATTTGGAGGGGCGATAGAAGACGCATATCCGCACATTTTATCCTTCTGGAAGGCCGGCCTATTCACGCGTTTTGGTGGTCAAATGGGCTGTGCAATTTGGCATAAAATATTTGTCCGAATTTCCACATTCACACTTGAAACCACTTGTAACCTCTCCTCCCCTCCCCTCTATAAATTGGAGTTTTTATCATTTGGAGGGGTTGGGACGTGCATTGGGAAGTTGAGGGCAGATGAGAAGTTGATCCACTCCAATTCTCCAACCATTTCAATAAGGGTAGCTCTTGAAGCAAGGATCCCTTCGACGAAGCCTTCTTCTTCTCCTTCATGTTGTAATGATTTTGTTTATGTAATAATCTTCATTGTTCTTCTTTTATTTCTTATATTTTCTTCTGTTTTGTTTAAATTTATTCTTCTCTTAATCTTCCTAATTGGGCTGGAATTCTTGAGTAGAAGCGTTATTGGGTTATACCCATTTTAAACCTTTGCACATGCAAAATGCTTCTACGATGATTACGCCACCCATGGAAGAATAGTCTTTTAGTAATCGATCTATCTTCTCTCTTCATTTAATTATTTTGAATCAATGAGCTACTGTAATTCACTTAATATGATCCATGAATTGTGTTTTTAAATTGTAAGAAACTAAGAAAGCAATTGAATAATTTATACAAAAACACACGAGGTCGGGATTTTGTGTAAATTGTGAGAGCGTGATCTTAATCGGTAATACAAGACCACACGGAATAAATTTGTAGAGTTCAAATATAATCCCTAAACTCAATTAATCCTCATTTCCAGAGTGGTTATGTCCCTTAATTTACCACTGATCATAAGATAATTTTAGAACATCAATCAAAGCAGGATGTTGCGATTGCATGTTCCGAAGTTAGCCTAGGGTTAAATTCACATCATTTTCGTGGTAAAGTTAATTCTCGTAGGGTTCGGGATTTAAAAAATTAAGGGATCATAATTAATTGAATGTTAATTTAAATGATAATGATTAATAATAATGTGAAGAGGTAGAGTTAGACCGATTGCGTCTATTAAATATTGTCTAAACAAACATCTTTTTGTTGTGTAATTTTAATCAAACTTCATTTCAAAACTAAAAACAAAAAAAATGCAATCTTCTTCCAGCAAACTTCTTCTAGGTTCATAAACTATAAAAAAAACCACCCCATCCTTTCAATTAGTTATTTTATTCTCTTTTATTTTATTTTTAGAATACCTCTAATAAGTAGTTAAATTCACTTCCTCTTTTGAGAGACGACCTTGGTCAGCCACTCTGCTGCACCTAAGTACCCCAAAATCATACTAATCATTTGAGGGCTCCCACGACAGCGCTGTTTCAGTAGCCTGCAGAGGTACTCTCCGGACGAGTGCCACATGTCAGCATTGTCACACAGGTAGTGCTCCGTCCGCCATCGGTCTGCACCCAAAAAAAGTAGTGCTCCGTCCACTAGGCTGGTCGACTCACTCCAAGTCGAGTCGGTCAAGCAGTCGTCAGGTCTCAGTTGACTACACGGTCTTCGTACTCTGTATGCTCATCTTCGGGAGGGTCTGCTACACGATCTATAGGTCGATACTCCATGTTTCTCAGAGTCCCACAAAGAAGTATCTAAAAGGACCGCCTCGTCATAGGGGTCTCAACGCAACAGACGGCGCGTCAATCGGACGCCCGGTTTGTGATTTATTAGCATTTTCGTCCCAGGGGCCCGGTTGGTTTCGTGTGCGAACCAACACGGTCGTATCACAACTGTACCCCGAACTCTCATAAGGTATACTCATAGGGACCAATTCTCAACGTGATCAACAACGCTACTGATGGTTCGTCAAACGGACGTCCGGTCTAAAAGATATCAGCTTTTCCGTTCCAGGGGCCCGATTAGATTTTGGGTACAATCCAACTCGGCCATACTCCAAATGCATCCAATACTCTGGATAAGTAAGCCAAAAGTTCCTTCTCATCAAGAGGAATTCAACGAGACAGAAGGCGCGTCAATCGAACGCCCGGTCTGTGAGTTATTGACTTTTTCGTTTCTGGGGCCCGGTTGGTTTCATGAGCGAACCAACCCGACCACACTCCGACGACATCCAAACCTCTAGAGGAGTAAGCCAAAAGATCTGTCTCACTTAGTGGGATTCAACGAGACATACGGCGCATCAATCGGACGTCCGAAGCTCAAGATATGAGCGTTTCCGCACCGAGGGCCCAGTTGGTTCCGTGTACGAACCAACCCGGCCGAACCCAAAGTATTCCGAAACTTGGAGTGTAATATACCGAAATGACAGAATCAATCCAAGGATCGCATCTCCGCTGACAGCGCGCCGATCCGAGGCCCGTAGCTCAAGATTCGGGCAAAAGACCGAAAAGGTGCCGAAAATGGGGGTCTGGGCCCGGCCGACCAAGCCCCACCCCCCCTGGGTCGGCCCGGCCCGGCTGTTCGCGGCCCAGCCCGGCAGTCCGTCCGGACGGCTCGGCCGGCGCGCTGGTGCTGGCAAGGCGCCGCGCAAGGGAGCCGTGGCCCCCCGCTCAGGGGCCGCTCCGTGACACCCGGACGCAGCTTAAGTCGTGTCCCTCCTCTACGGTCCCGCGCAGCTTCAGCCGCGACAGGTCTTCCCGGCGGCGCGCTGGGCGCCGCCGCTTCCTGGCGGTCGGCCGCCGCCTCCGGCCACCGGTGCCGCCGTGCTTGCGTGGCACGCCGGCGGGCGGTTCCGCAGACCACCAGACGCGCTCCGGTGGTCCGATTTGCGCGCGGTCTTCGCCAGTGCTTGTCCCGGGACTCGTTCTTAAATTAAAAACCGTCAAAACGCCTTCACAGCCCGCCTCACCATCTTCTGTCGATCCTCACTTCAACAAAAAAACACGGGGTCTTTAAATTGCCTCCTCAGCCCCGACTCCGCCCACGGTTTCGTTCGACCTCAACGGCACGACGCGATGGCGCCGCGCTTCTTCACGGCGTTCTTTCTCGTGTTTGTACCGTGCCATTGCACTGTGCCTCCTTTGATGGTGCTACAACAAATCCAAACAACAAAGGGGGAGGAGATTCGGCCGTGTTCGTTTCGTCTGACCTCCTCCCGTTAAGTCGATAACAAGCTGCCCAAAAGACGAAGAACAACAAGGAAAATTTCACGAAAAAAATAGAAACAACCCAAACAGCTTTTCCCCGCAACAGATTATCCCCAAACCGCAAGGAAAATGTTCATGGATCAACTAGGTAAAAAGTTGATCCGTGTTCTTTGTTTTCTTTAGAAACAAAGAAACAAGGGAATAAAATCATTCTCAAACATAATTCCCTACCTCATGCGTTGTCGCCGAACGCGAGTTCGTCGTGGAATTAACCATCGCGGAAGAAGAGGATCGTCGCGGAAGAGAAGGATCATCGCGGAAGGAGCGTCACGGAAGAAATTTCGTTGACGTCGCGGTACACGGCATCACGTCGGCAATCTCCGAGGGTTTGGTGTTCTTCATCATAGGTCGGAGCGTTCTTCGCGTTCTTCGCGTTCTTCGCGTTCTTCATCGCAGAAGAACGATTTCCTTCAAATCCTCTCCACGCCTCAAGTTCCAATAGAAATAAAATAAGAGTTATCTTATTTTATTAACCCACACGACACGTTTGAATTTCAAAAGAAATGAAACGAAAAATTAATTCAGGGAATTAATTGTATGGATTTCACTGCCCAATTAATGAGGCATTTCATAACCCGAAAAACACACGGTTGACTTTCATTAAAATGCGGGGTTGCGGGTTCGTTACTTAGAGGAAAAGAAACGGTGGGGCTTGTGTGGGCCCCACCTCACAAATATCCTACCATGTGTGTAGGATATTTTGGGTTCCACCCTAACCGCTTAACTTAGCTTAAGTGGCTTTTATGTGGATTTAAGTGAAATAAAATAAAGTTGTCGCACCACTTTATTTTATTTCTTAACATAACCCCAAAAACTAAAAACCACACCCAAGCAAACGCAACTCCAGAAAAGGCGTTTCTAATCAAATACTGGCACTGCGAGTTCATCGGTGCCCTCAGAAATCGATTCCGAGCACCAGTTCAAAAGTTAGAAAAACCCGCTCATTCGTTCATTGAACGTACCTGAGCTAAACATCGGAAAATGATTCCGGGCACACCGGGCCTCGGAATCAGGCGACGTCAGAAACTACATTCTTGTAAAATTCCAAATAAAATTAAGAAAAAAAATTTCCTTGAAATTTCCGAGTCTTTACATTCTTGATTGGTAGAGCCCAGGGAAAATAAAATCGTGCGGACTAGGCCCAAAGCGGCCAATATCATGATCATGGGCTGGATTGGGCCGTTATAAATGGTATAAGACCCAATGTCCATTTGATGTGCCAGTGAGGACGTTGGGCCCTTCTGGGGGGGGGTATGGAAATCCCACATCGAAGGAGGAGGAGCACGAAACACCCCTTTATATGGTGGTGTGGATACCTCTCCCGTCATGAGGCGTTTTCCTTGGGGTTTCCTAATGGGAAGAGCCCTGGGAAAACAAAACCATGCGGGCTAGGCCCAAAGCGTATAATATCATGATCGTGGGATGGACTGGGCCGTTACAAATGGTATCAGAGAGATTCTTTTCTCATGCTTTACTGTTTGGAGACTTTAGCCAGGGATAGGATGGATTCGGTACTTGGTGTTAAGATGTTCTTGGAAGTAGCTAAACCGTGTACATGGAAAATCCATACTACCTCGTTAATTGCAGTTGCTGGTTTTGAGATTTTAAGGTTCATATGATTTCACCTAGAGTGATTCAGATTCCTGTGTTATTATTTTCTTGACTATTTCAGTTCTATTTCTGTTGCAACCCAATGATATGAGGGTATTCCATCTCATGCATCATAATATGCACTTGTAGAAATCACATGTCATGCATTCTTGCCATGCCATCTTGGGTGCATTAGCGATTGCATGTTGTTGTGATAGACTTTGTGTAGATTATTCATGCTGTTGTGATAGATCCTTGACAGAATATCTGCTACCTCGTTAGAGGATTGTTTTTGTTCTACTTTTCTTAAATGAACGCCGAGTTTTGATTCGCGGGGAGTATGGGCCCTCACAAATCAGAATTTGGCACCTCCTTTCCTTGTTTTCTGTGTTCTCTGGGCTTCTGTGCAGTTTCTAAGCTACTGCCTAGAAAAACCCTGAATACACGGTATGTAATTTTTGACTACACGCTGTGTAGTTTTTAGACCATGTCTTGACCGTGTGAGCAGGGACACGTTGGTGTGGAAATAACGTCAGGAACACGCAATGTGCGATAGGTTCATGCCATGAAGATCGGAGCCGTGTACCCGGTCGTGTCACTAACAACATGGGTCAGGGAAGATCGAGTAGAATACACTGTGTTGTAAAGGAAAACGCCATGTAGTCTTGTCCAAGTACCTGACCGTGTCACGAACAACACGGGTCGATATCACCTTTTCTTATACACGCCCTGTTGTTTTCAGAACACGCCGTGTAGTTTTGTTTGGGTACCCTGTCGTGTCACGAACAACACATGACATTGTCACCTTCACCTATACACGCCATGTTTGTTCGGAACACATTGTGTAAGGTTCAGCTGTGTAGAGGACTGTGTGTTTAACAACACGGGCTGCCGAAGCCCTATCTAGTACGCGTCACTTTTGTTTAGAACACGTCGTGTAGTCTCGGGTTAAGTCGGACGGTGTGGGTTATCCATGTAAAGAGAATCGGGCAGGGGAATAGTTTTCAAGTATATACCGTGTATTGGGTGTACATGTCGTGTAGTTTGAGGTGTTACACGACCTGTAGGGTAGGGGTACACGCACATGTTCGTGGCTTGAGAAGACAAGTTGTGTAGTTTTTATACACTCCGTCTAGTCGCGTTTTGTAAACTCGTGTGTTTTTCGTCCCCTGTTCCCTTGTTGTACTATTTTGTTTTTCTTTCCTTGTTAATCTTAATCTAAGGTGTACTTTTGATCTATCAGAGATATGCCTCCGAGACGTCCTCTGGTTTTACGTCAGTTGTCAGGCAGTGATCAGACGCCAGAGATGGCTGATCAGGGAGTTCATACCAATCCTCCAGTCGGGCTAGCCTTGGCACCAGTTGTCATTCAAGTTGCTAGTGCTGATGCGTAGTTCAGGGAAGGCTATATGAGGATGCTCCAGACCCTTAAAGTAGTACCACCACCTACCACGACTATAGAAGACTTGACGAGGGTTTTCCTGCAGCAACATCCTCCAACTTTCTCATGGGAAGGAGGACCACAGGCTCTAGAGTCATGGATGCAAGCCATGTTGACTATCTTCGAGCATCTGGAGACACCTCCAAAGATGTGGGTCAATCACACCACCTATATGCTCTGATACTCTACCAAGAGTTGGTGGGATGTGATCTTGCAGGTGGGTCATCAGCAGGTTATGGCTTGGGAGGAGTTCCAGCGCGTGTTCTATAACTAGCTCTACCCGGAGACCCTGAGGGCCGATCGAGCCTGGGAGTTCATGAGCTTAGAGCAGGGTACTCTTTATGTCATGGAGTACTCCTTTCGTTTCACCGAGCTACAGCATTTCACACCCCTCCGAGATGGGAGTGGGGTGTTCATATAAAGGACGTTTGAGGATGGTATCAGGCGGGAGATCTGCTCGCAGGTGAATCTCTTCTATTTGACTTACATCACTTCCATCGTCAACCAGGTGCTGATTGCGGAGCACAATCTGAGTGACTCTGGATCTGCGAGCCAGGGCGGTTCTGCTTCAAGAGCTATTGTTCCCCCAGTTGATAGTAGGATGCACCGTATGGAGCCTACACGCGGTGATCCGAGGAGGAGAGATAAATCATCAGTTAGCCAGGTCATATGCTACCAGTGTGGAAGGGTAGGGAATACGAGGCCGCAGTGCCAGAGAGACCCTGTGGAGTTCTGATCTTGCGGCAAGATGGGTCAACTTCAGCATTTATGCCAGGATTTCTCACCATTTTCTGGTAACGGGGGTTCTTCCACGACTCCTCATTCAGGAGAGGCACCACCAGTTTCTCACCAGTAGGGGAACTGGAGTTCTTCTGGATGTTCGGGACGAGGTTGAGGTCGAAGTCATGGCAGTCAGTCACCAGTCCCTCAGCGCCAGTAGGGAGGTTCCATTCAGAGTGGTCACACAAGGTCACAGGGCTGTGGGGCAGGCCAGACATTTGCGGTCGAGCAAACCTATCATGACCAGGATCCCGTACCATCTGTTGTTCGATGTACAATTTTAGTAGCCTCAGTTTTGTCTTCATCTCTTTTCGATAATGGTGCTACACATAGCTTTATCTCTGTTGATGTTATGAAGAGCCTTGGGATCGATATCTTGTCTTCTATCGACTCTCTTACACTGGACACACCATTGGGGACGATGACATCTTGTGTACGCCAGTGTAGAGAGTGACCTCTTGGGGTTGCAGGGTATCGTTTCTTATGGGATATCTATGTTCTAGAGATGACATGCTATGATTTCATCCTCAGGATGGACTGGTTGGTTCCCTTCTTGGCAGTTGTCGGTTGTTATCACCGTAGAGTGAGTTTTGTATCACCAGAGGGTGTGTCTTTTCTTCATAGAGGCGAATGAGATGTTCAGGCGAGTCGAGCGGGACACGAGCATCATGGGCTGGGAGGGGTGACAGCCCAGATTCCTAGTCTTTATCTAGATGATCAGGGGACTTCACAGTCAAACTTTCCTCTAGTGGTAAATCATTTCAGGGACGTCTTTCCAGAATACTTTTTGGGTTTTCCTCCAGAGTGTGAGGTAGACTTTTCCATTAAACACATGCTAGGAGCATCACCGATGTTCATTCCTCCTTATAGGATGGCTACACCTGAGTTGCAGGATTGCAAGAAAGTTTTGGAGGAGTTGCAGGAAAAGGGTTTCATCCATCCTAGTACTTCTCCTTGGGGTCCACCTATCCTGTTTGTGAAGAAGGAAGATAGTAACCTTCGGCTTAGTGTGGATTATCGGATTCTGAACCAGTTGACGGCCAAGATCCGATATACCTTTCCAAGGATTGATGACCTCTTTGACCATATTTGAGGATCCCAGGTGTTCTCGAAGATCGACTTGAGGTCCGGTTATCATCAGTTTCACGTTAGACCATCATATATACCTCTGACAGCCTTCAGGAGCAGGTATGGTCTATATGAATATACAGTCATGCCGTTCAGTCTCACGAACACGCCTACAGTTTTCATGGCACTGATGAACTGAGTGTTCCATCCTTACTTGGACTACTTCGTCGTGGTCTTCATGGACGATATCTTTCTGTACTCTCACACTCGACAAAACCATGCCACACACCTTGAGATTGTTCTGAGTACATTGAGATAGAATCAACTTTATGCTAAACTCTTGAAGTGCCACTTTTGGATGGAACAAATTAACTTATTTGGTCATGTCATCTCAGAGGTATGACTATCTGTGGACCCATAGAATGTTAGAGCTGTAGTCTCCAGGGAGCAGCCGAAGAACGTTTTTGAGGTACAGAGTTCCCTAGGGCTGGATAGATACTTCCAATGCTTTATTCAGGACTTCTCACGCCTAGCAGCACCTTTGACAAGTCTGACCACGAAGGGGGAAAAGTTCATATGGTCAGATTCTTGTGAGTCAGCCTTTCAGGAGCTAAAGGGACGGTTGATGTCGGCACCGATTCTAGTCTTGGCAGAGCCAGGCAAGAGCTACACCGTTTATTATGATGCTTCAGGTATCAGGTTGGGAGGTGTGCTTATGCAGGGAGATGGAGTTGTTGCATACATGTCATGGCAGTTGAGGCCACATGAGAGGAACTACCTTATGCACGATCTGGAATTGACAGCGGTTGTTCATTCCTTATACTGTTGAAGACACTATCTTCTGGGAGAGCACTTTGTGGTCCTCACTGACCACAAGCGTCTC
Organism: Viscum album; assembly: GCA_963277665.1. Taxonomy (NCBI): domain Eukaryota; kingdom Viridiplantae; phylum Streptophyta; class Magnoliopsida; order Santalales; family Viscaceae; genus Viscum; species Viscum album. Next base: position 1,936,777,950 of record OY728152.1, read on the forward strand.
AAGTATGTCTCCACTCAGCGTGATCTGAATCTGAGGTAGCACAGGTGGGTCAAGTATCTTAATTCCATTAATTTCGAGCCAGCCTATATGCCAGGAAAGGGCAACGCATTGGTAGATGTGTTGAGCCAGAGAACTCAAATTCAGGCAATTCAAGAGGCCAGTAGTGAGTGGCACCTTATAGCTCTATTCGCTGAGATGCATCTGGAGGTGCACGATAGACATAGATGTACATTCCTATCTTATGTAGCTATTACCTCTACATTACTTGATTGTGTACAAATAAGGCAGCTATCAGACTCAAAAGGCTTAGTCCTACAGGAGAGCGTGACCGGAGAGGACCCTCTTCTTGGATGGTCGGTAGGTGAGGATGAGATCCTCCATTTGTAGGGACGCGTATGGGTTCCGGCAGACATACGCGAGTAGCTGATGTGGGATTTTCATTCCTCAGTTTATGAAGTTCATTCTGGCGTCACCAAAATGTATTAGGATCTTCATCACCAGTACTGGCGGCCAGGTATGAAGAAAGTTGTTGCTGGTTTTTTCATGAGATGCTCTACTTGTCATCAGGTGAAGGCAGAACATTAGTGTCTAGCATGCCTTTTGCAGCAGTAACCCATTTCTTTGTGGAAGTGGAATAATGTTGCGGTGGACTTCCTGACTGGGTTACCAAGATCACCTCGGGGAAACAATGCTGTTTGGGATGTCTTCTACAGGCTTACGAAGTTTGCTCATTTCTTGTCGATCAAGGATACCTTAAGTGTCGATGATCTGGGATGACTTTAAATCAGAGATAACGTTCTTCTACATGGTGTTCCACAATCAATTGTTTTAGAAAAGGTTTCACGCATTACCTCTCAGTTCTGGCAGGGACTTTAGAAGGCTTTCGGTATCCAGGTACTTCTGAGTACGCCATACCATCCCCAGACTTATGGCCAGTCCGAGCGCACGATCCAGGTGCTTGAGGATATGCTCGGAGCTTGCATCCTAGAATTTTGTGGTTCTTGGGGGAAGCATATTCCCTTGGTGGAGCTTTCCTACAACAATAGTTTCTAGGCGACCATTTAGACGGCACCTTACGAAGATTTGTACGGTAGGCCATGCTGATCACCCTTATTCTGGCTAGAGGCATGAGAGACAGCTTTGTTCGGACCTCATCTTGTTTAGGAGACATCAGATCAGATAGAGCTGATTCATAAAAGGATGTCTATAGCATAGTCTCGGCATAAGTCTTATCCTGATCAGTGGAGTTGGCCTCTGGAGTTCGAGGTCAAAGATCAGGTCTTCCTGCGTGTCACACCGAGGTTGGGCCACAAGAGGATTCAGAGACAGGGTAAGCTTTAACTGCGGTACGTCAGACCATTTGAGGTATTGGAGATAGTTGGGCTGGTTTCCTATAGGTTGAAGCTACCTTAGAGGTACCAGGCTATTCATGACGTCTTCCATGTCTCTCAGCTATGACGTTACTTTTCAGACCCATTTCATGTCTTTCAGTCTGATGAGGTTGAGCTCAATGTGGATGCATCACTTGAGGAGAATCCCATCTGGATTGTCGATCATAGTATGAAGGTTCTCTGTGGGCGGTCTTTCCTATGGTACGAGTGCTATGGAAGCACAGGAGAGTAAAAGACGAGACATGGGAGAGGGAGGCCAATGTAAAATCGCAGGGGCTAGAGCTGTTCAAGGTTTCTTCTTCTACGCCTCGCTAGGGAAAATCATGGACAAATTTTTTTAAGGGGGGATGTTGGTAAGAACCCGGATCTTCTTCTTGCATATCCCATTCCTTTATCTAGAGTTTTTGAGAAAAATAGTGTTTCTGGAAATTTTCGAAGTACACGCCGTGTACTTTCTGAGTACAGGCCGTGTACTCTTTTCCTACTCAAAGTTGTGTGTTGGCCGTGTCCGGGCCACACACATGGTGTGTAGGGGCGACATGGAGGCTGATTTTGGCGGAGTTAGAAAGAACCTAGTACATGTTGTGTACTCTAAAAGTACACGTCATGTACTTTTTTTCATTAAACGGACCGGGGTTGCGCCTAATCAAAGGAAACGTCTTCTTCTCCAGCTTCTTCATTCGAGAGCGACCGTACGACAACGGATCTTCGACGATCCACTGCCTCTCCATTCATTCTACGTTTCAAGCACTATTGATTGCGTTGGAATCGCAGTGGTGAGTTATCTCTTCTTATTTATCCTTGTTCCATGGTTCCTCCTCGTTTTCACGTTAGCGTGATTTGATAATTTTGTGCGTTTTCTTAGATCTACAGTGTTCTGAGGAGAATCAGGCATCATGGTTCAAGTATATCGTTCCACTAGAATCATGGAAGGTGGTTTGTGCCTTTATGTAGAAATTATTTGAGTATTTTGGGAAAATTCCACCAATTACCTTGAATGGGAAATTGTGGGATTCATGTTTTCCCCCTGTTATTTGTCTTCTTTCATGGTTGTATGAGTAGAGATCATTGCTTGTAAATTTGGATATTTTGTACTGTGTTCTGGTGCTTTTACTTGAATTTTTTTCTTATTAGGCGTTTTTCTAGTTGCCATGCCTAGTTGTAGGATAGTGGAAATGTTGCTTTGTTATGATGTTGTGCCTTAGAATGATAGCCAAGTAGTTGTTGAGGTTTACCTGGATGATACACGCGCTCTATGCTTGTTTATTTATACACAGGGCTACGAGAACCTAGTGTAGTGGACCATTGGGAGAATGGATGGAAGGGATTCTCTAGAGTGTCATTAATTACGATGCGAGACCGCATGGGGAATTGACATTTAGTGCTTCCTCAGAGAGTCTGTAGTTCCTCGACACGGTCCACATGGGGAATTTACATTGATTTCTTCCCGAGAGAGCCATTAGCACGATATGAGACTATAGGGTTAATTAAGGGTGAGTGTTTCCACAGAGAGTCTATTCTTTATCTGAACAAGAGGGCTGAGACTATGTGTGCCTCCCAGTGGGTTTCTAGTACTTATAGGATAAACCATAAGGGTTAGTCTTGGAGAACTACCCAGTGGTTACCTTTGTTTTACTTGTTGTTTGTTTTGTACTTGTGTAATTTATGTGATGGACTGTGGATTGCAGCAGCTGTGTATCATTTTCCTATTTAGTGTTCTTGTACATTACTTGCCATGTATTCATTGACTATTTGGCCCAGATCTTTGGGTGATTACCTACTAGGACATTACCCCACACCTTGTTTGGGCCATGTTTTTGGGCCCAAGCATAATATGTTGCTGTAGGTATATATAAGGGAAAGCTCCCATCCACTTCAAGTTCTTTATTGCACTAGAGCTAAAGAGCAGGGGACTAAGCTGAGGATTGCAATGCTGAGGAGTTTCTCATATGTTTTTCTTTTATTGTTTCTATAGTACTTGTGTTCAGTTTTATTTCAGCATGTTGTTGTGTTTGTTGATTTCCTTAGATACTTGTACCTGCTGCATCATTTATCATCATTGCTATATATTTACTCTTCTGATGTTTGGTTACAGTTATGTATGTTTTTACTATTTTCACTATTGACCGTTTTTCCTTACCTTTTATACCTTACCAATTTAGGGAATACTTTCCCCAGAAACATACCAAGGCCCTCGCTGCTAGTCGGCAGCCTCTTGCGTTTGGGGAAATGCGCTTGAGGCCATATGGCGAACCGGGTACGGGGCACCAGTGGAGGGGATCCAGATTCAGGTCGTCACAATGAAATTGGATGTTACATTATTTTTATAATTTTCATGGATTTTTATATTTTAGTGGTGTTTTTGGTTGATTATCCTGTTTAAATTTTCATTTTTTTCATTTTTTATATTTAATTTTTTCCTGTACACGGTTTGGGTGAACAGTTTTGGAAGTAATGAACCCTTTCCCAAGTAACCATTCTTCCAGTATGGGGGTACCTTAGATAGGTTCATGGGTTCCACATGGTTTGGGAAAACATGAGGAAACTGATCATGAGGATCTATCCATTTGGATTGTGGCGACCACACAATTTTAACAAGGTTTTTCAAACTAGGAAGTATAACCGTGCAAGTTTCCTAGATTCTAAATAATTCAATATTACTAGCTTAATCCTCTGCATTTTTAACCCTAAATAATGGTTTTCTCCCATCCTCTACCCTATGATAACCATGGATTCTTTAAATCCCTCTGAATTTTTCCCATCCACTATTTATTCTCATTGATGGTTCCTAAGCTGAGTTCTTTGTAATTTTGGTTGTTTTCTCCTATCATCTCCCATTGATCTGAAGTTTATGGTTTATCCTAGAGAGCTTTACATCTTGGTCAAACACCAATGGTTAGGGTTAGAATATGATTTAATTTATTGTATTTTAGGGTGTGTGTTTCATCTCTCAGGATTATGTATTCATTCTCCAAAGTTTCATCACATTCACACATCATTGAGGTAGTTGTTTCCATTATTTTCCATTCTAACTGATTTGGTTGATTCTATTTTATTTTTAAAAAAAATTAAAATGTGTTTTTCATTATTTTAGTTTGATTTCCATTCATGATATGATGGTAAAATGTTTCCTAAAAATTAGTGAAAGTGGTTTTTAAAAGGGTTATTTAATTACGTTACGTAGTTATGAAGATTATGTTTTCATTAAAGTGTAAATTATTCATTTTAAATGACCTTATATGTTCTAGTGAGTGTTATAACAATGTTTAGGTTATCATACAATTGTTTTATTATGAATTTGAAATTTTGGATGTGAATTGTTGACTTTTATATCATGACTCATATGTCTGTTTTGTTGTGTTGGTTTCAAAACATGTCACATTTCCTTAAAAATGGTTTTTTTTGCAAATTATTGTGTATTTGTGGTGTTCTATTTGATATGGTAACATTCATTTGTGCCCATAGTATACACATGGATGATCACATAAATGATAATGGCCTTAGATAATCATTTTCAATAAAAAAAATCTAGATTTTAAAAGATATATCCACCCTCCACTGTTCTTCCATATAACTCGTGTCAATTTAAAAATGGTCTCATGGATTCTAATGAATCATATTTGAGTTAAAATTATCCCTTATAAACATATCCAATTTGGAATCCTAAATGAATGTATTGATGAATTCTTGATGCAAATACCTGATTGGCTCATTATGTACTCTTGGTAACTAAAACAATATTGCCGCCCGAATGGAATTTTGTGATGTTGCTCAATTTCAATAGTGTTTGAAGGCCCATTTGGCATTTTGAATTTTAAATTAAATTTTTATGTTGATTTTTAATAATTATGTGAATTTTTTATTTACAATGTAATATTAGTTTATGGAAATTTAATGCCCATTTGTAAAAAGAGATGCATTGGGATTTTAGTTTAAAAACATGTATGACATGAAGACAATAGTAATATTAAAATATTCTATAAAATTGTATGAAATATTGTATAATATAACCAACATGATGGAAATTACGAATGGTATTTTATATAATGGGAACCCATACTATGGATCTCCCTATGTAGGTTATCATGTGGGTTGTGTCATTGTTTGGTTTGTAAAAGTGCAGTGGCAGAAGATAAAGATAGTCATTTTTGTTGGAGGCTCCTTATAACATAGTGTACTATTAACATGGGTTTCCTATGAATCTTTTATAGTATCAAGTGATGGTTTCTATTAAACCGCAATTATTCGGGTTGTTTCCCCCTTTATTGATAGGGTTTGGTGGGATGTTCTTCTAGATTGGTTAGTTTAGGGTGTCCAGTTGGCAAGGGAATATAGAACAACACTATATCAGTGTAGGTTAGTATGAATCAAGTAGGTCTAGGAATATCTATAGGGATATTTAGGAAATTCCAATGGTTACAAGATTTATGTTCTTTTTTATAATATCTTTCAATTTTTCCATATATACACTAATCATTTATTTTCTTCATGACATCGTATTTATTTATTTTTTGGATCATGGTTGGGGATTTGGTTTTAAAATTGGCATCTGTTTGAAAATGGGGATATGGTGTGTATTATTTTCAAAAAGTAAAAGGGGTGTTTATTTGATAAAAATATAAAACAATATTTTTAAAAATTAATTTCATACTAGTGTTTTTTTGACTATTTCTAGAATGTAAATGTATGTATTCTGTGGTGTTTACCTAGTATGAAATCTAATCTCACACAATAATTTTACCAATCAATGCCGGTAGAATCGAGTTGTTTTACATGAGCATGTTTCCAGTTCATGTTCTCACTATTGGAGTAGTTTGGTCTTCTATTTGGTGGTGACTAAGAGGTCATGTGTAGATCATGTTGGCTTGTCTTACTTTTTGTTTTGTATCTAGTTTTTTCATTCACCTGTTATATCAGCACTAATTGTATATTATTTATTTGAGATTCAGTTCTTCTTGGTTCTTCTTCCTGTACATTTTATTTAATTTGATCCCACATTATTTGAAAAAAAATTCCCACCATAATGAAATTGATTCCCAACAATAGTTTCTAGCATATGAGGATTGGGAACGACTTGGGCCCATGTCTTGGACAGGTTCAGATGTCACTCTTATCGATTTGTGACACCTATTATCCATTACCAATGAAAATACCTAATATCATTATATATAGTATTCGATTCTCTGGTTAAATGTTATACTACCAAAAATATACCTTCACATCCTAATACGTTTTGGTCCTACTAGTGTGTATTGAGAGGTTTAGGTTGTGATATTCATCTAATAATTCTATATTTTAGCAAGAGAAAAGATAAAAAATATTTCATGTTCCTAAATTTAAATATTCGATATTAACATATGTTTTTTTTAAAACTTACAATCATTTAATAAATTGATTTTATTTATAATAGTATTATAAATATTCCTGGAAATTTTTCTTTCCCCAACATATTTTAGTTTGAAATAATTTATAATGGATGTGATGTTCTTCCTTTCTCAATGATTAATGTATACAAAATTGCTAAATCATTGAATACAAGATGTTTTTGAAACCCTTTTTTTCAAAATACCATTATATTTTATAATAAATGAGCCATCAAAATTATTTTCCATCCCAGGGTGGTAGTCCATTGAGAAATCATAATCATAGTGTAATTATGACCACATTATTTTCCTCATGTTGAGCACTTTCCATGGGAGGATATATTTTAGTATTTGGTTATCAATATATTTTTCAAATTTTTGACTATAATTTTAATTCCTATATAACTTCAATAAAAATATTTCGACTACCACTACAAGCTCTTATGTTAGAAAATTAGTATCATAGGACTTTTAACTACTTTTTTTATAGTTAAAAACTCTATATTTCTACCTAAGAACTATCCTAAGTCTATTATTTAACGAATCCCTATATATAAAAATTCTATAACTTCTCATTTTTTAAGTTAATATACGTGAATAAAAAACTATCATAAATAATAATTTATTAAATTATTTTAATTCACTCGACCATATGAACATTACCACATTATCTATCAACATGTTTAACAAGTTAGCTAATCGGGAATGTTTTTGAACAAGTCATCAATATTAACATGCTAATCTATGGAATACATATACCTTGGTTTTATTCATCAGGGTTTCTATTCAATCAATTCCTTTGTCTATAATGGATAACAGATATTATGTCATTAGATATAATATAACAATGAAAATAAACTTCTTAAATCTGAATTTCAAATTTACTTCATTTTCCCTATAACTCATTTTACATTGGAGTCTTAAGAATGATTTCAATTAACTCTTATGATCATCAAATATCTTATATTATATTGAATTTCAACAACAAATACCAAAAAAATATTATGATAAATATTGAATAAAGTATTCGTAGATCAATAAAAACAGACTGTTCATTAGTTAATCAAAAAATAAATTCCATAAATTCTTAGTGTTCATAACTTTAATGAATTGTACCATATTGAATTATTTCCTTCATTAAGAATAGTACATGATATTGAAAACAAAGATCAAAGATCAATTTTTTTGGATATTCCAATAATTGATAAAATAGCCCATCAATGTGTTGTATAATATATATCTAATTTATTATAATGGCGTTGATATCCCTATTTTTGATTCATAACCATAGAGACAGGTCAATATTGTTAAAAAAATTTAGGGGCTGCATATGGTGAAAAATAAGGCAGTAAAAAACCATTATCATATAAATCCATAATTTTTTTCACTTCAACTAATTAAAATATGAAAATATTACAGGGAGTATTTGATAATGTTTTTTCATTAGAGTGATTTTAATAGAAACTCAACTTCATGGTCAGGTGGATATCTAGGTATTTATTTTGAAAAAACATAAATATATTCTATTAAAATAGGTACATATATAATTATAAGGATATATTTCTGATTTATAAATTTTTATAGAATTTTTATATGATAATTTTCTTACGCATAGGTACTAGATTTTGATCACGTCACAATTTAGATGATTTAGTTTCTCCTTCGATAATAAGGGATTCCACGCCACCATCATGGGTAATAATCTCCTCTCTTGAGAAAACAAATTCAATTATAATTTAATGTCAAATCCATAAAAATGATTTTATCAAGTCATCAATAAGTATAATAGAAATATTTTCAAATATAGAATGTTTATGTGTCATAATCATAAATTATTGACATGTCATTTTTATAATAATATTTCAACTATGTGTCTCGATCCACAACTACATTCTTAATGTTCTTGGGAAAATATCTATTTTTCTAATATGTGGATGATATAAAACAGAATAAAGATCTAGAATAAAATAAAGAAGTAGTTAATTTATTTACAATAATCTTTCATTCCTCCAAATATTTTTAAAAATCAACCTCAACTCTAGTAATCTAAAAATCATGACACTCTCTCATAGGCCTCTTCTTAGTAAAATACCCTTAACTCTGGGGAAATTGGATTAAAAAATATCCCATATAGTTAATGTTTTCGAAATGGATAATTGTTTTTTATTTGTTATTCATTAATTAAGGATCCTTATGACACCATTACCCATTATTAAAACAATATATGATTTTCATTATGCATGTAACTAGATGTTTATTTCCAAAATATTTAGTGTTTGGAAATCCCATCATACCGTTATTTTTCATTGAAATATTTATTTTTTCTGTATTCTTACATGAACTCTTCATCAAATTATTTCACTTAAACATTTAAGAATATAAAATTTATTCTTTTATCATTGTCAAACATGATACTATATCATCATATGAAAAAAAGTTATGAAACAAGGTCCCTTTAGATACTGAGAATAATCTCGTTAAAGAAATATTCAATCTTCTATTACAGTTTACATTTGTAGTTTAAAACATTCTAGGATATTAATGTATTGTTATCCTTATAATATAAAAAATTGTCTTCATCTATAATATTTAAACTGATGAAATTACTCTCTATTTAATCTCCTTACTCTTAAGGAATTTATTTCTAGAATAATATCATGTTAATAGTTAACAATTATTTTATTTCCTTTTAATCATCCTCTTTAGTATTTTGATCAAATACCACCATTGATCATCATCTCCTTTCCTAAAATACACTGTCAGAATAACCATATTCATTTCATTAAATTTAAAGGCCAAAAATAACATTTCATGTTTTGTATTCCACCATTTGGCTACGAATGAATTTGTATTTTCATTAAAATATAGAGTAATTTTAAGATGATGTGATTCAATATAGGTAAATCATGTATTGTAACTACTAGTTTCTCTATTAAATCAATTCCATTTGTAATAACCTAAACCAGAAACCATAATATATCCATGATCTACTCTACTCGATCACTAGAAATATTGTCTTTCCCAAAAGGCTAATCTATCCATCGAATTTGGGAATTGATTCCCATCATTCTACATTGTTGAATCTATATACAATAGAACATAATAATTTGTCTCATTTTCACCAGGAATTTTTATACAAAAAATTAAAAATCCCTGAGGGTAGAATTTCTCAAATATCCTAATGTATTATCATAAATGTCATGGAAACTTTTTTATTTAAAATATATTTCCCATGGATCCTACATTACTTTATATAATGACAACTATAATAATTTAACTCCAATACCCAGATATGGTATTTAATTTATTACATTTAAACAATATAACAGATATTTCACAAGGAAATAATTATCCAATTTTTCTGGGAAAACTAGATAAGTACATGATTATATTAATAAAGTGGAAATATAAAAACGGAGTATAAGAAACAATCTTGCAACCTAGATATCATTTTTAACTTCCTTTTTCATATCCTAAAGGATTAAAAAGAAACCAAGAGTTATCCCAATTGTTCATTAAGGGTTATATATAATGAAATCTATATTTAATAAATTAGGTATATTATATAAGGATGAGTGGATAATGAAAAAATTTGTCATTCTATCAAGAACGTTCTTTAATGAATGTTCCGTGGATAATGTCAAAATTTTTTCCAAATGATAATGGAAAATGAATTCTGAATAATGGAAATAAATATATCCCTACACACATCAACATATATTAATGGTATTTATCATGTTATAATAGAGATTACCATCAAGTACATGACTAAGAAATAATTCATAATGAATCAGTAGGTGTAAACTAGTTACCCATCTATATAAAATTCACTATTTTTATCTCATGGGAACTGACAACGCATCGAGGGGATATCTATTACCAGATCTCACCCATTAATTTCCTATCCAATTAATTGAATATATATATATATAATAATAAATAGAATTCACTCTCAAAATTCATAAAAAATTTACATTCATCGTTATTGAATCCAGAATATGGAATATTTATCCACTTAAATAAAATGAAATATTTGTAAACAATATTAAAATAATTATATATATAGAAATGGAAAATGGTTTAGACATTATCAATGTAATATAATAGGTTTTGAATTAATCCATGATATTCAATGTTTTTACATGAAGGAGAAACATAATCTCCAAAGAACAAAATATAGTAAAACAGAACATGATCATAATAATGTCATTGATATAAGAATAATGCATAACACATTATCAGTAATTGATAATAGAAGACCATTAATTCATCAGAAATGATTGATTTATAGTAAATCACATAATTTAGAAATGATTAGAGATACAATAAATTTAAAATAACTTCCTCATAACATCATATAAGAATAAAGATATAAGTCGATTTTCATATTTCACTTCATTCCATTATGATAGTAATACCAATTTATTTTGTTAATAATTAATATAATACTACTAAAATATTAATGAAAAAATTGCTTATTTGAAAATAATGATGGAAAATTGGAATTTTGTTGATAATGTATATCATCTATGATAGAGGGATGGATGATCTATCCTTTCACGTAAAAAATATAATATTGTTAATTTTGTAAATTTGTTAAAATAACCCATATAGTAAACATTGAAATGATCCTTTTTTAAATCATTGTATTGAATGTAAGAGATAATTTAAAATGAACATTTTCAACCCATAAATCAAAAATAAGAACATTTCAAGAAATATTTAAAGGATCCTGGACATAGAAGAAAATCATTTGTGGGATAATTTTTTTGGAAAAAATTTACTCAACGAAACATTGAATAAATTTTGGGTTGATTGTGTTTTTTGAAAAATTAGGATTCCCATGTATGTTGTGAAACTCTATATATATTGTTGACATGTTATGTTCGAAAATATTCAAGACAAAATAATGGAATTCCTAGAAGAGGTACTGAAACTTTTGCACACAAAGTGATGCAGTTTCATAGTGTTTACTAAATTTCTGGGTTATAAAATTTAAATGATGGATAGCATCACAAAAATTGGATTTACATTAAGGAATAATAAAAATATGGAAGAGGAATTAGTTTCATGAAATTGGGATTTCTGAAGGTAATTTCACAAAGGATCAAATAATTTGGACGGGGATCTATATGAAATCGAATATAATCTTGAAAAATAATGGTGCAGAACTTTTGAAAAAAAGGGAGCTTCACAACAGAAAAGATGGAGAATCTAGGAATGGTGATTAATTGTCTGGAATGTTCTGGAATCTGTGAATATTTTTACAAGTAGGCCTCTACCCCCACCAGAAATGGTAGCAGGTCTTAAAGAATATCTTAGGGCTCCAAAATCATGAATGTTATATTCAAAGGTCGTTTGAGAAGGTCTTTCGTGTGATGATTATCAGGAAGTCCATATAATCAAAACAAATTTACTTAGCATCATGAAATAAGTGTAGTTCACTAAGTCTATAAAAAACCTACTAAAAGTGGGGAGCTTTGTGAAGGCTATGGATTATTTTAGAAATTAAATAGCCTTGGGAATGTAGGTTGAGCATGTCCAAATAAAACTACTTCACGAAGGATAAGCGAGGATCCCAAAAGGAAAAAACATCCCAAAGACTAGTAGATCATTTTGAAAAACAATGTGCCCCAATAAGGAAGTGAATATCGTGAATGATTTTCAGAAATAATTTCATTGGAAATCTATTATAATAGAGTATTCATCAATTAGATGAAAGTGGAAACTCAACAGAGCATCAAAATATTACTAAGGATGTATTCATTTTTGAAAATTAAGGGACCTATAAGTCCATAAAAAATGGGTTAATATCTTCCAAGAGCAGTGAGAAATGGAATAGTAATAAGCTGATGCTTCACCCAGAAGTGATCCAGATAATGAGACATTGGGATTGAACCTTGGGAATATAGTGAGTTGACCCTGAAACTTGTAAAGGCAGTGAAGCAAATCATTTAAGTTACTTATCTGGAAAAACATTTTTATAGTGGTCCTTAGTGGATTTGGTATAATGACACATTAATTTTGTATGCTCCTTGGATGTATCCTAGTGAGGGTGAATCAAGTAAAAATAATTATTTTCATCTTATTTATTTTTATTGTTACATTGGATGAATCATTATTAGATAAATAATGAAATTATAAGATCATCATTCACACTTATGTTCAAAATAGTTGACCTTATAATAAATAGGCCATGAACAAGTGTGGCAGGATTAACTTTTAAAAGAATATCCACACCAAAATTCACCCCCACCCCTCAGGGTATCTAGGTCCTTTTTGGACCGATCCACTTTATTATGAGGGGTTTTTATAAAAATATCCATTACATGTAACATACATATATATTCATGATCCCAAAAGAGAAGAAAAGTGTAATAAAAAGTAAAAACATAATAACTAGAGTAGACATAAATAAATGTGTTTTATGATATTAAGACCATATAATATTCCAAAATTAAATTTCAAAATAATAAATATGAATGTAAAATTGTATTAAAAAATATCTATTAACTTGGGTCTCTTCTTAGTCACACATGTCTGATCATCTAGTATAATAAATTTAAATTTATTAAATAATTCTTAAAAACAACATTAATATGTATTCCATTTCATGGACCTTATATAACAATCTCAAATCTATTCATTGAATATTTCATCCACACATAAACCACTTTTATGTTGTTTAGTCAATTTCAAAAAAATAACATCGGTATATGGTTCATGGATAAATGAGTCAGCTTATGGTTTCATAATCTCAAGAATAGTAAAAATTAATTGAATATAATTTTTCTTAAATATATAAATTTTATAATAATATATTCATGGTAGTTATTGAATTAAAATAAAATTTCATAGTGGATGAAGTAGTCCACACATAGACTTGAGGGACATGATCATATCAATGGATTGAAGGGTGTGAAGTTATATGACATATTTATATAATATTAATTATTTTATAAATTTCATATATATATATATATATTAATTATTTAGACATATATAACCATATATTTAAATAGGTGATGTAAAATTAATTACACTTCTATAAGTAAATGGTTGGTTGTATACAAGAACATGCATTGTAATCATTTTATATAGGTTGTAAAGGTGGTGAAAATGGTTTAATGATAATCATAATAAAGATAAATTAGGTTTTTATACTTTATTTATTATTTTAGTATAGACACAAAAGCTTTATAGGATATATAATAAGAAATAAAATTTGAAACAGACAGGTTTGATGATCAGCTCTTCGTTGAGAGACCTTCTTTATCACACAACATAATCATGGATAAAATGATCTTAGGGAAAGAAGAATATATAAACACAAAAATTAGAACATATTGAATTTTTTTATTGTATTTTCCAGGATATAGAGAAAATTATTTTTGATGAAGTGAATAAAATAGGTTTCCTTATATAAGAGAGGGTAGAGACACCCATGGAATATATTAAAATATTTATACAACATTAAGTCATTTTCTATGAAAAGTGGAACTAAATTTTAATAACATAAAATATGATAAGGATACGTTATAAATAATATCAACCAAGGATTATTAATAATGTTTTTCTTGTTATATTGAAAACCAATTTCATTATTTTTAACCATTTTTACTAATGTTTCCCTTAACTGGTGTTATAAATATAATATATGAGTAATATTGAAAATGATAGAAATTTATTTTCTCGTAATTTTCTAATATTTATATTTATGATTCCAAATATTTAATAATTTTAACAACATAAAAATATTATAAATCGATGAAATTAATATTAAAAAAATATCACAAAAATAAAATAATTTTAGGAAAAATATTTTTCTTAATAATAAAAATTATATTTCAGAAAAATAAGCTATAATGTTTATTACTATGTGATGTATTAGGTTATTTTAAATTAAATCATAATTATTTTAAAGTAAAATCTATATAAAATTGAATGTTACATGGTAAATTCCAGTTTAGGATTGAAGAAAAAGGAATTTTAATTTAAAGTAAATATTTCTTACATTTCTAAAACAATAAAAATATATTTTTATAAAAGTAATATAATTTTTATGATAATTATAATTATTCATGTATATGTATACTTTTTAAAAAATCACTTTCATAATCTTTTATGTTTATTTTATATCATTACAATGTCACAATGTGACAATTTCAGAAAAATCTGTATTTTTAACTATTCACCAAAAAATAATATATTTCTCAAAAATCTCAATAATTTATACTAAAATAATCTTGAATTTATAAATTGTAAAAATAAATTCATGTCATTAAATTAAATTTATAAAAATTAGGAATTTATTATTGAATCAACTTCATAAAGAAATATTTGTGCATTATGTTATTTGTGTTTTAGAATGAATAGATTACTTATAGTATTTGATGCTCAAATGTAATAGTATATTATGATTTAAATCTCATGAATTTTTACCATATGATCTTGAAAGTCCTATAATTCTAAATACATAGATATTTATTCATATTCGACATTTTTATCCCATACTAATCTTATCGGTGTTAGGAGATCTACCTCTGCACTTTGATTTTTGAAATCATGTTGAAATTGATGAAATTGTATATCATATTACCTATAACATAACCTTAATAATGTAATAACAATTATTTATTGTTGTGTTTTTATTGCATATCGGGATATAAGATACTTCAATCAATGACATGCTTGTAGCCTATGAATTTTTTATTGGTAGTAAAATATGACATGTTCTTGTCATAGAATACAGTTTCCCTTAATTGAGTTTTAATATTGAGCATCCAATCATAAAAATTATTTGATTCATATCATAATACAATATTCATATATTGGAAATTTATATCATATATATATATATTATTCATTCTATAATATCGTTTAAAAATCATTTTTGACTTTTCATGATATAACGTCAACAATGTAGTATGATTGATTTAAGGAACTTATATTTCTTATTTTTGAATATTGAATTTCATTTAATTCTTTATAAACTATTTATTGATAATAGGAAAATATAGTTTATAATATTTATTATTTTAAAAAAATATTTTATTGATTAAATCATTCTTAAATGTTTATGATTATTTATTTAAATGTTTTAAACAATTAGTCATAACTATTGAATTAATAGTATGTCCTATCATTAAAACCCATTTTTTAAATTTTTATGGATGGAAATATAGTTTAAATATATGGTATTTATATGAAAAAAATTATGATCATAATTTATAAAGATCTAAAAAATTACCAAATATGTTCTTAATATTGTGTGTTTACATTTCAAATAATTAGGAAATGCCTATAATAATTAATTTGAAATGATTAAACTAAAATATGAATATTTAATAATTATCTTAACCATATAATGTATATTTTTTTAAATATATATTATTAATGTTTTTAATTATATTAATATGTTATATTAAAATTATATAGAATACCAAAATTAATAAATTATAAAAATATAAAATGGTAATATTTCATAAAATATCATATATTAAAATAAATTTTCATATAATGAATAATATAAAGGGTTAATATAATAAAGTGAAAATAAATATATTATTTTTTGAATTATGTAACATCCATAATTAATAAATGAAGTGATATTAAAAGTTTATTGTTATTATATTTATTATAAAATTTTTTTAAACTAATTATCTCATTTTTAAATTTATTCATAGTTCATTTAACTAAATGTTATTCCATAATATCATATTTATAGTAGTAAATTGTTTTATTATTATTAATATGTGTATGATTTAGTTTTGTAAGTCAATCTACTTCCTATAAAATGTCCAGACTTTCATTACATAATATTGGAAAATCACAAAAGATTATTTATCTACATTAGAATCAATTATTTATTGTAGTTATTACCTTGATATTAATTTTTTGCTATAGTTTATTTGTATTAGGTTTAATTGTATGGATTAATTAGATTCTATTTTGAGTAATGTATATTTAAACAGAGGGGTTTGGGATTGTTTTTCCCAATATACAAGTGTCTATTCCCAGTTTGGATTGTTTGGGGTTGGATATCTATCTTTTTGTAAATTATCATATGGATTTTATCATTCCAATATAATTATAAACATTGGTATAAAGATTTCATATTCCTTATTAATGATATGTATTTTGATATATATAAATATGTTTGGATTTGTCTTGTGGGTATGTAACAAATTATGTTGGTCCTATATAGGGTTGCAATCCAAAATTGATTTAAAATTTTGATTTGGTGGGGGGAATTTTATTTCAAAACTAAGTCAATAGAAGAATTAATAGATATATTTAATAATATGAGTTAAATTGTGTGATTAATTCCCCTTAAAACATTGACATGTTAAAATCTTTCCTAAGAGGGACATGTTAAGATGTCGATCATTCAATTAGGTAAGTCCAACTATAGAAAAATTCCCTTGAAATATATTGTGTATGTCATGATGGAAATTGATGTATATAAATGATATTTATAAATCTCACTGCTTTCTTTTGTAAAATTTATACAGGAACCCTAAAATTTTGTATACTAGGGGAATATATTAGAGTTTATACATATGATGGATATAATAAGGGGTTTTGTAGTCAATTATACTAGAATCATATACAATATGACTAGTATAATGGACCACATAAATATCTTTATAGTGAGAGGTATTACCATGTTTAATCATTTCATGGTGAAATGTGGATATTTCCTAACTAATAAGTACAATTAATTTAAAAAGTGTCATCATTTTAAAGGGTCGCCATTTAAAAAATTCAATAATAAATGGTCATAAAACAATATACTCATTAGATAAATGATTTTATTCTATATTAACAGGACTATCAATATCAAATAGAACCCTGAGATTAATCCTTTGTATGGAAATGTTTACAGTAAGAAACACATTATTCTCGAAATAGAAAATTTCTGATGTTAATATGTCAATATGTTATTGAGAAATCAATTATTTAATAGACAACTATTAAATGTTTTTAATAAGACAATATTAATTCTTATGAACCATACAAAGATTAAATTAGGGTTTAACAATTACTAAATACTAAATAGAATAAGTAATTTCAGTCTTTCATACTCAATATGATTCAGTATATTAAGGATATTAATATAATTATGTATACTATGGAATTGGTGAGATTATGAGAGTTCCCATTAAACTTTTTCAGGTAATTTATTTCATCAATTGAAATATATTTACAATATGATTAAATCTAATAAATCTTTAGCCTGCATTCTCAAATGTTTCAATGTTTGAACAAGGCATGTGTTGTATAGGTTTATAATTTATATATAGTAAAAGTGTCTAAAATTTAACTCTAAAAGGAGAAATGTTAGTTGGAGGCTACAATAATATTTAAATGAGTATCAAATCAAGAAAATTAGAACAAAAGGAATCTATTTGGGTAAAATAATGATTCTAAATGATGTTATTTTTCAATATATCAGAATGGGTTTGTTAAAATCCCAATAATGTTCATATCTTGTGTTAATGACATTGAAATCATATCTTTTGTTATGAAAGATATGTGATACTTAATATATACATTACATGTGTTTGGAATATATAATTGTTGGAATGATGGATGAATTTTTAAGTCTTATAGTTTATATTCATCTGATATTGAAAATAGTTGATATATCATATATCTGAATATAATTTAATTCAATAATCTGAAAAAAAAATTAAAAGGATTTGTAAATTTGTTTCATTTATATTTCTTGGACCCATGGTTTATAAATTGTTGGAATCTATATAATTTTAAAATATGATACATGGATAAATGGTTTTATCCTTGATGATGTGTTTATGAAGCGATTTGTTAAAATATCAGGGAGGATGTCACAACCACCATCTTATGGAATATTTTTATAAATAGTACTATTTTAGATAATAATTCTATTGACATACAGAATACCATTTATTATATGAGATTAATATATTTTCTAATACATATATTAATGTGAAATAAGGTTTTTACATAATGTAAAAGTCATTTTTAGCATAGATTTATATTCTAAGTAAATATAGTCTTTAAGAGTCATGTGTTAGTATTTTTCAAATTATGATTAATTAAAATTCACTAAAAACTGATTATACCAATTTAAAATTAATGCGATTTAACAAAAATATTATATAATTTTCTGGATATAATAATATTGAAATATACAAGTGTTATATTCAGTTTTACTAATAAGTGGAAACAATAATTTCATAAATGATTATACCACTCAAAAAGAATATGTGAATTTCACATTATCGAAAAATCGATTGGGGATTTATTATGTTTTAAATTATGTAAATAAATAAATATTAGAAGGAAAATGTTCAATGAATATAGTTTTATGGATGATGATTCTAATCATAAAATAGTTATATATTGATATTTTATGATGACATTAGAACATTTGATGTCATGAAGTAAACTATTTTTAATATTTTCAAGGATTTGAAGACAATGAATTTCATTCTTATATAAAATCATTATTCAAACATGATATATTTATCTATTTTTGTGACTAAAAAGTATAGTTCATGTGTTTTATAATATGTCCATATGGAGATGTGGTAGAAACTAAATATAAATGTAAAAAACTATAATTACAATATAAATTGTAAACAATATCTAGCTGATCTCGAATTCCGTCATATAATATATGGTATAAAATTTATCATGCTAGTATTTATAATATATACATATATGTGTTTTAGGAATATTAAATATATTAATTAAATGTAATAATTTATTTTATTTTTCATTCATATTAATTTAATAGTATATATTGATAAAAATTTCATGATGTTTAATGATAATTAAACTCTAATTATGTATATTTGAGAAATACCCAACTAATTTAAATCATAATTTTTTATTGTTTAAAATGAAATTTTGTGGTTATCATAAGTATTATTGTAGTTTTTGATTCAAAATACACAAATGAGGTTCGAAAAAGTGTTTTTGTTCACTAGATGTCACGCGATGTATACAACTTAGAGTGTCTTACAATATGCATAATGTATAATATAAATAAATAATTCATGTAAAAGTCCACAATCAATGATATTTTTAAGAAACCTTGAATGTTATTATTTCTTATTTTATTCATTTCATACATAATCCGTGTATTATATAATATATGAGTGGAGGGGTATGTAGTTGATTATTCAATTGACTGGAGCTCATCCTAGATGAGATTTATCCTCTCATATAATTAGTATGAAATACAAATTTTCGATTGACATATATTGGGAAATGTTAGTCAAATCCAATATATTACATATGATTTAATTTTTTATTTTATTGAGGGGTATGCTATAATCTCATCTATAAAGAATTAAGACATGTGATATACTGATCAACTAGGAAAGTCTATACTCTGAGAGACATCAATTTTTTAGAATAATATCTGGGACTGAAATTTTCCATGTCATGTGGTCTCAAGATGTATTATATAAATAGAACATATGATTACTCAATATGGAAGGATATGCTCCTAGTAGACATAGGTATATAGAAAGATGTGTTTGATGGAGATCATGTGAGACCTATTTATAGCTGTAGTAGAATTGACTCTTTTTTAGAGGCCACCCTATGATTATATTTATAAATATAGTGATTTAATTTGATTTTTAATTCAATAAATTTCCATGGCTTCACATTTATTGGTTGAAAAAATTGGAAATATAGATATACTATAAACATATTTTAGTGTTAATTGAAAAAATGATGGGGTGTAGAAAGCCTATTGCATACGATGATATATGAAATAAAATTAATGACATACTTTAAATTTTGTTTTGGAAAATATCTAAAATTTTATTTTATAATAAATCCAAATTAATCATATATTTTATGATTTACTATGTAGTAACATGAATTCTTGTAATCTTTTGGGATAGTGAGATATTTAATGATATACATGCTCGAAATCCAAAAGTATGGTATTTATAGAAGCTATATAGTTCATATATTCATAAAATTTTACTTCATGGAAACCATTTACAACTATCATATGGTATGATAATAAACATATCAAAAGGGACCGTTATGTTTTTTCCATTACTTGTAATCTCAATTGAATAGTGCGCTTGAAGTAATCAGATAGCATTGTATGAAATCTGATTTCATGACATGTTTATACTGCTACCTCAATAGTCATGTTATATAATTTATTGGTTATGTGAGATATGTATCCCAATAAAATACATGTGGATTGAAAATTATTATGAATTATTTCAAATAAAAAATCATCAAAAGACTCTTTATAATAGTTGAAATATAGGGGTTATTTGATTCACGCATACGAATCAAGTTAGTCAAACTATTATCATTTGAATTATAATTTATGCGTTAATTCCCAAAAAATAGAGGTAAATATTAAATACTAAAAATATATAAATTTAAATGGGTTTCTAGTTATGAAATACATCTCATTTTCTCATCCAAGTATCATCCTAAATTCTATCTCTTCCACTTACCTCATTAAAACCATAAGATACTAGAACCACATCGATTGTAGAGAATCCCACACAAATGATGTGTTTTCCTATCATCCCATAGACTAACCATAGTGTAGGTATTATTTTTCATCTCTTGTGATCATCATAAAGATTTTATAAAGGTGATTCTGATGCTATTAGATGAGAGGTTTACATAATAACAGTTTTTTATTCATTTCCTATTTTTATTGTTTTTTATCATAGAATTTCTGATATTGGTTTTGGTTTCGAATCACATAAATTTGTTATATATTATTAATTTTATCCTCATTTAAACCCTATTAGATTTTATCCAAATAATTTTCTTATTTACACTGGAATAGTATCTAAATAACCATTTTATTCCATCACCTCTAGTAAAAATACAATGATGTGGGGGAAGTAACATTGAAGATCTTAAAGAATCATCTACTAAGGAGACATTCATGTGATCTGTTCTAGGATGTTTACTAGAATATAACTACCAAAATAAAGAATTTAACATTATAATAAAAAACTATAAATAACCCACCTCATGAAATTTTAAGGCCATAAAAATTGAAAATGCCTCCATCAAGTGGTTAAAATTGATTTGATAGAATTTGGACCAAATAATTTTCTTATCATCATTGATCATGAATGATAATGTTTTTCCAAACGATAATAAATTTTAGTCCTCAACTCTAAAAAATAACTTTTAGAACATATTTAATAATTTTTTAAGATACCCCAATAATAACATATATAAACAAGAAATCATTATAATTTAATATGATTGAAAACACCCAATAAATCAATTCCATGTAACTATATGTTTATAGAATATGGAAACTGGATTCATGAACATAATTTTGTTTACTATATATCATCAATATATCCCAAAAACATTCTCAACACATGATTCTAGAAATAAATATTAAGAATTATTTCCTATTTATAAATTGTGAATGAAAACGATTAAAACGGATGTTATCATATGAACCCTAATGGGAAAACAAGTTATATTTCAAAAAATGATCATAATTGACCATAATATGAAAATTTGGATTTAATAACATAATCATGGTATTTGAATAAATCTTGGGGAAGTCTTACCTAATGAGACATGAATAATAAATAAAAATAAAAATAAATGGGTTTAGAGAAATATAGAAATGAATCGTTGAAATGTTGAAGAATGATATAACAATCATGATTAATGTAACCAAGCATTTTAATGTGGCACATACTTATGAATTGAATATTATCTCTTATAAATATGGAAAACAACCATGGTCATCATAAAATAGTGAATATATCCATAAATCATAGTGGTTTTGTTGACTCATAATTCTAATAATCATCATGGATTATGTTCAATCCCCAATCCCATAAATTTAATCCCATGAGATACAATGTTTTAATAAATGCATTGGAGTTCTATATAATTCATAGGACCACCTATATCATAAATAAAACCCAATTATATATATGACATGTGAAAATGATCAAATTCATAAATGAATCACATCATAAATAACATGTGAGAAGGAAACAAGTTTAATGAAAATTTCCACACACGCTAATAAATCTTATAGAGAATGAATATTAAAGAATTCAAAAATAATATCCCCTACAAAATGTAATAACCATTAATGGATATTTATATTGATTTATAAAACATTATAATAACATTAAAATATTATGTGAAAGAAAAATAATGAATATTTAATTTTCATAAAATTATTATTTTAAAATAAAACTACTTCTAAATAAAGTGTTTTATAAAACTAATGATAAAGTAAATAAAAAATACATTTGGAGAACGATGTGTCTTGGAAATAATGATTTTTAATGAAAAGTGAAGAAATAAGTGTATGGATAAAATAGCATGGAAAATGATAAATAACATTTTTAAAAAGATTCATTTTATACTTAATTAAATAATAACATATTAATATATAGTAAGTTTATAAAATCATAAAATATGGGATATCAAAGTCCACATAAATATATAATAAACAGTTAAATTAATGAAAATAATTCCCTTGTTAAAATAAGTTATGAAGTCTATCCCCCTTACATGAATCATTATTTGTAAACAATAATCCAATGGCGGAAAAAAATGAAAATGCAATATAATATCTGAAAATAATCAAAGGATTAGTTGATAGTTTGGGATTTTATAGAGATAAAGCATTTAAATTTCCTTAGTGGTAATTTGGTTCAAGATAAGTATTATTTCATAGTGACATTGGAAAATAAATAGTGACCATTACTTTCGAATGCCATAAACACATTATAAATTCTTATAATAAACATAATTATAACAATAACAAATTTTAGGAAATTATCTATATTATTTATTTATACATTATTTTTATCATCTGATGTTAGATGTTTTTATTATTCCCTAAATGTTTTTATTTGGTGACATGTACCATATTCTATTGATAAATTTTTCATAATTCCCATATTAGTCATGATAGGATAACAATTACATTATAATTATATAATATTTTATCTATTAATTTGATGGAATATTTTTTCATGGTTTATGAGAATGGAATTTACGATGTGAATGTTTTAGGCAACTTATTAATAATAACTAATTAGATTTCTTTGTCCATTATTTATTGTTTCATCCTTTGAGAACAATATACCTAACATAAACTATTCTTTATTATATTATATTTAAATTAATAACATATTTATACGGATGCATTATGGAAATGATGGATTTGGTAAATCATTGCTCAAATAGGTTGTTAAATTTACATTAAAATATAATATTATTTTAATGGATGAGTAAGAGTTTAAATTATTAAAATATTTATATTATCTTTAACGAAATAAATTGATTTTAATAGAAACTCATATGAGTTGGTAATTAGATGTATAAGTAGTTGAAATAATGTAATTGAAAAGGACAGAGATAAATATAATAAGCTGATGAACTCTCTCCTTATCGAAATGGGTTCTTATATAATGATGTATTTGGGCTTCTCTCTTGAGATCAGAGGCAACCAAATGAATATTAAAATATAGGTGATGAAATTTTTATTTCGAATTTAAGATCTTTGCAAGAAATGTTAACAGAAATAATTATAAAAATCGATATATAATAGTGATATGTGTTGACATACATCATTCTATAAATTAATAGATAAGTTTAAAGATATTTTGGGTATTTACCCCTTTATTTAACCTGGTTAACTCATTTAGTAATTACTATATTAATTACATTTTTACATCAATAAATTATAAATTGTAGAAAAAATTAATTTTATCCTCTTATATTATTTTTATTCCTCGACTAAAAATATAAAAAATTTTATAAAATTTTATTTTGATAAGTGTATTAAAATTAATTTTATATATGAAATAAAACACACATATTTTCAGACTATATTATAAATATAAATGTTACTTTACTCTTATTCCTTATATATGATCCCATATTTTTACAAGTAAATCCATATTGGAGTTTTTCATTAGATATTGGTTGTTGAGTCTTGTTTAGTGACGAAGATAATTTATATATGTGTTTGTATTAATTAATAGAGTTTAAGTTGAAACATTTTAAAAGGTATTAAATTGTTTTCTATGGTTTTTAGAGGTGATTCAGGTCCACTTGTAGAAAATATGCTAAAAACAATATTTATAGAATTTTTATGGTTTGTACCTATTACAGAACATATAAATATCGCTATAAACATGTAATGTACTAGTTCCTGATGTGAAGTTGTAATTCATCATGAACGTAACACACATTGTTTAATAGGCAATGTGAATAAATAATAAATAAAGAGGATGCATTTTTTGGAAATTATCATTAATTGGGAATTACACAAATTGAAAGGTTTACACATTATGTAATTATCGAACCTAGTTTTTTTATGCAGGATATGCATATGATTCATTGATTTTTTTAGCACACCCATTCCTCCTCTCTGTCCTAGGATTATTTCTATTTAAGTATATTGTATCCTTTTTATTCAGAATTTACTAATTTTTCATCTGATATTTGGTTTCCTTAATTGATATTCATCATATTTGTTTCCATTGGAGTTACCCATTTATGGTGTTACAAAATCTCTAGATAATGCTAGGGGTATAAAAATTGACCCCATGGATTGATTGAAATTAATAAAATACATGAAATATATAGTTTTTGACCAATACATGAAAACTAATTAATGGATTAGTTTAAAATGATAGACATGTAATCGGGTCTCTCATTGGATCCCTTTGGGTTAGATGACATGCGACCTGTTTTGTTTATTCAGTTGAAAATAATTAATTAAAAATAGATTACATATCATTTTTACATGACATGTGTTTTAGGTAAATATTTATTAGATATTGAAATTGGAAAATTTCTTATTTTATTTGTTGAGTAAATTAAATAATTGAATGACAAATAGAAATTAACGAATTTTACCTTTTTGTCTTATGATCATATATATTGATCTGTTTTATTTTGTGAAATTATTTCTATTAATATATGGACCTATGTCACATTATTAGATGATTTTATACTAGCTTTCACCATGAAACATGTTTTTATGATTATATATCCTGCTAGGACCTGACACATTTTAAATTGACTACATACCGGGCTTGGCTCTTACACAAGCGTCGATCCTAAAATACCAGGCTATGTCTGATACATGCTACAATTTTGTTTACTGGGATAGTCCCTAAAACTTATTATGAAGATTTTATTGTGGTTTTATAACACTTATATGTTATAACATGTTTATATGGTTGTGGTTTTCATGGTTGTGCTAATTTTGTAGAGACATTTCGGAAGGGTGATGTAGCAGGTTGATTGATGTATTATATTAATTGTTGAGTAAATTTATAAACATTTTTATCAAATTATTCCATGCACTCATAAACTATATTTTTTAACAACTGTGGTTTTGGACAGCTGTGTTATACTCACTCTCTACTCAAGAAACAAATTAGAACATTATACGATTACGTGGATGTAGGTTTGGTCAATGTGAAAGGACCTTGTAGTTGGTAATTTCTTTCTAGATGGGATGGATCATAGAGACATTTCCAAAATGTTATTTAGGACAGGGGTCATAAGAGTATATGTTTGTGTATGCTATTCATTTATTTTTTTTACCTTATGTGCATCATTACATGTCATTCACCTTCTCATTCCATTATTCCTTAATTAATTATTGTATTATTCAATTTTCATTTGTTATTAGGTTTATCCACTATATTGTATGGTATTTGTTATATACCCACTCAAAATTACATTTATTTTCCACTATATTATAACTATAAACCAAGGGTATAAAATCACAACAATATTTAACACACCCCCATTACAAGATAGTAGCCTCTGAAGTAAGGGTAGACACACTTGATGTAACGACGAATTTATTATTATAATAATACATTTTTTTAATTTATATTAATTTTTATGAATAATATAATAATTTAATGTTAAAAAAGACACTTTTTTGATAGCATACTCAACATACAACATGGGTTTCCTTGAAATCTTGCATATGCACACAACATTGAGTTCTACAAAAAAATAAATTAATAATATTATTATTTTAAATAGTAGTTATCTCATAGCCATTGTATATCCAGGAATAAAAATAACTATATACATTATCATTAAACATGTTTTTTATATGTTTTTACATTTATCTAATAAATTTTTTGTTCATAAAATAAGAATGAATCTGATTATAGGCATGAAATACTTTAATATTCTTTTAAAGGTCGATCTACCACAATTTGATGGTGAATCCTTTTTAAATCACATTTTTTTATTTTTATTTGTCATATTTATCAAAATTAAAATCTTTTTTTTGAAGTGGGAAAAAAGATTACAATGAATGGAATTTTGGAATTTTCATGATAATTTTCTTTTTTTATTGAATAGTGAAAAACATTTCCTTTTAATTCCAAACATCCTTTTAATTTAATTTATTTATATAGTTAGATTGTAATTGAATTTAGGATTTTAGTTTCATTGGATTATAATTTTTATTATTTAATCCAACGATGTTCATTGTATGTAATTTCACTTTGATGTTGGTCATAAACACATGTCAATAATTTGGAATTTTTTTCTTCTTAAAAACATGGTTTTTGGTTTTGACCATGAGAATTATTTTTAAAATAAATTATGCAACTTATGTGTTTTGAATTGGAAAAAATGGATTCAATATTTTGAATCAAGAGTATCAAATATTATAAATAGGTAACTTTTAATTTCATACATTATTAATAGTAACTTTAGTAAAAATATTATTTACCCTGGATAAAGGTTAAATCTAACAAATAAGGGTAAACAAATAATATTATAATAAAATTAAATTACACAAAAACGGGTGCTAATCCAATTAAATGATATATTTTCAACCCTGGGAATCCTTGGATCGATTTTAGGTCCCCATAGAGCCACTTTTGTGTGAAAATAACATTTAATTACTTTTAATTTAATGTTAATGAAAATATAACACAAACAAATATATTTTACTAAAACAATATTATATGGGGTTATATGAGGGTTATATTTGAATCTAAATAGTAATTTTAAGGATAATATGATTATCTACATCATGGTATTTTATTTATAAATTTGATACTAAATATAAATAAATTTATTTATGACACAATAATGATGTAGTGATTGCCTTATTAATGAATGTTTTACATAAATGAGATTACAAAAGTTAAAATAAATTTATTTTGAAACTTTTTATGCCATCCACGAATTTTAGGTGTAATTATTGTCTGTTAGATATAAATTAATTAAGGGTTTCTGAATTAATCATGTTTTATATATTTTCTAAAAGTCATCATATGAATAGTATATTAATTGACATAAATGAGTTTTTAAAACAAACACTATATATTTAAATGATATAATAGTCTTAAAAATCTACAATTATGCCAAATTAATTATATGAGGATAAAAATATCATTCATGAACCACATTAGGTTGTATTGGATTTTTTAGTAACTATATTAACCATATACTATGAATATACAAGAAGACATGATAGGAGTCAAATAAGATAACCAAGGGTTATATGTAAATAATAATGTTAAATTTGAAACCACAAGTTGAGTAATAACTATAGGTTGAGCATATTTCTAAAAATAATCATCTTATATTGTAATTAAATGAGTTTTTGACCTTTTTAAAATCTAAATACAGTTTATTATAATATAATCATTGAAACACTCGTAATGTACCACTCCTCCATCATAAAAATGACCACCACCCCTAACCCTTACTCACACATCCCAACCCCCTTGGATCATCCAAACTCATCAAAAATAAGCTCCCAAAATTCCTATATTCCTCTTATAATCCATACATTGGGACAAATGAAATTCAAAAAGGCCTTTTATCTTAAATCAAAAGGAGTTACCTTTTTTGAGGTAATGTCTTCTCTCAAGATTCATACATTTATTTTCCCTTCTCTATCCACCTAAACTCACTTTATTCAATTATTTTAAACAAAACCGATGTTTTCAATATAATAGGATATTTATATTAAATTTATTTTAACTACACTCATGCACATCACTATATAATTGATTATAAACTTATTGTTCCTACGGATGATGAACTACTGCCTCCCAAAACGATGATTGATCAATTATCTCATACCGCCTATCATGGTGGAAATTATGATTGAAAAAAATTTAGTTATAATATATATTATATATATATTGTCTCTATAAAATGTATTTTTCATTTATAGAATACATTTATGATTTCTGTAATGCAAAAATATGATAATTTCATTTCAGGAAGAGCAGACTATCGCCCTCTCAAATGAATTGACTCCTTCATGC
Source organism: Viscum album (assembly GCA_963277665.1). Classification (NCBI taxonomy): domain Eukaryota; kingdom Viridiplantae; phylum Streptophyta; class Magnoliopsida; order Santalales; family Viscaceae; genus Viscum; species Viscum album. The sequence continues at coordinate 1,936,807,023 of OY728152.1, forward strand.
TATATATGGAACATATAAAGGATTGAATTAAGGATATTATGTAACATTATAATGGTGATATTATATTGGAATTATAATATACTTATTTATCAATTAGTTTTCATTCTGTTAAATATGGATACGAAATGATTTTAGCGTTGTTGCGTAATTATAAGTTACCGTCTCCATGAACTATTCATTTCATTTTCTATTTCAAAATGTTATGGACTATTATAAATACATATATAATGGATCTAAATACATATATAATAGATATATATTATATCTAAATCATTAATAAGATTATATAGGTAATTGAATTTTTACCGCGTGGGCATTTTTTAATTATTACAAGTTCATTTTTGAATCAAGTATCGAACATCAACAAAACGACCGATATGAACATGAATAATTATATGATTTCTATAGCAAGGTAATTGGTGGTATAAAATGAATAATACACATTAAAAATTTTCTGATGAAATTATAAATTAACATATGTTTAATATTCAGGATGAACAAGGAACACACATGACAAGTCAGACTGAAGGTAAGGAATCCTATCACCCTTCTTTTTTATTCAAAGACTTTGTTTATAGGATGTATTTTAATTATAATTATCTTATGTTGAGATATGTTCTTCTATATCCTTATATTGGTCCTTTTTATTTCCAAGTGATGAGAGATCGTTTTTCTCTCATCAACTCATTTTCTGATTTTTTTACGTGACGTCGTTAGGCTACAAAATTTTCGTAAGGAAATTTCTAACTCAATTTCCTATCATAGGGTTTTATGCATACATTGTTGATTATAATATTCCAAGATTATGTGTGGAATCAATGTTTATTTATTAAATTTTCATATTTTACTTCCCTTTGTGTGAATATATAATTTCTAAAAATAATAACCCTTTGGAAAAATTTATACGTGATTTTTATTAACCTTTAATGGGAAATCTTAACTCAATATTCAATCATTGAGTAAAATATATATGTCATTGATTTTGTTTTTACAAGAATATGTGTGACTGATCTCTTATTTTTAACAATAAATATCCACTTGTAATGGATGTATGTATATTTTACGCACATAATTTTTTATTTGATTTATCCTTTATCTAATGATATTATCTTTGTAATGGATTACATCTAAATCAGCTTTCATTAAGTAATATCATGATATTGTGAACAATTATTATCTTATAAGGTGTATATACTACCATTTGACATGTAATATCCTGAAGATCCTTATTTTCATGATAATATTGGTTTCGTTTAATGTTATTCTTTAATCATTTTTTCATTTATTTTCTCATGTGGTAAGGGAATCTTTAACTAAAGTTTTTTTTAAATGTTTTTATGATTTAATATTCTAAATATTTCTCTTTAATGTAAATTTTTTCAAAATGGTTTTAAGGATTTAATTATATAGACATTGATGTTTTTAAATATTAATTCCACTAAAAGTTTTGATGTGGTATGGGACACTTTGTTTTAAAAATCTCTTTAGAAATATTTTAATTTGGTTTGTAAATGGAATGAATATTTAAATATAATGAATTGATATCTTATAATTAAAGAGTGAAATGTTGATAATTTCAATCTTTTATGTGTTATAATAATGTAATGGTACAATGATTTTTTATTGGTGGTTACGTGATAAAAAAATATGAGTGGTTCCGTGATATCCTTAGGGCGGGTGAGCCCAGGATAGCTCTCCAATGCATTGGGTAATGTGACAGAAGTAAATGTTAATGTTTATCCTATGATATTTAGGATATATACTATGATGGGTATTCCAAATGTAAAACCCTTTTTAGATGTGAAAGATACAATGTAGGTACGATATGGATGCCACAAGATACCTTTTTGGATTTTGATTTCTATGTGTTATTCATAAATCTTATGATTTCATGATGTATATTAAAGAGATGATTTTTTAGGATTAAGAAGTATGAATTCATTGATTTGTATGTATTGTTATACTAATGTTTTCTTTGCATATTTTATAACCCGTACCCTGATTTTTATGCTCATCCAATGTTTTTAAAATCTTTTCAACATGTTTTAAGGAAATGAAAGAAAAATTAATTATTATAAAAGATTTATATCAATAAAATAACTATTGTTATATATATGGAGTTTTATTATTGTGAAAAAATATAAAAAGATTAAAAGTCTCTAAATTTTATTTTTTTCTATGTAACATAATATTTACAGCCTAATTCTCTAAAACTCGAATATAGAATTGATCCTTAATGTGAAATCATAACTTAAATCAAGATTATATAATGTCTTATGGGTGGGGCCTTATAGTTTGTATTTGAGGCCGGGTTAGATAACTTTATAGGTTATAGTTTTATTTATGTGTAAGTGACATAACCATAACGGTTATAATATTAGAAAGATTCGTATTTATTATATATAATTGAACATGTTTAAGATAAAATTAATAAGTATATCATAGGGTTTACCCTACTCATACAATTTAATATGATTATTTTTCTGATATAATCACACTGAACATTTAGGCTCTAGTAAATTGTGGGATCTAGCATACACCAATGTAAATATGGATGTGAAGAAAACTATGATGGTTTTTTGAATGCGCAACTGAATGAATGGGAGATGCAATGAGATCTTTTTTTGTAATTATTATCAAATTATCTGGAGGCATGATTGACATCTTGAACCTTGGGGATTTTTCTAAGGAATCTCATATGAGAGAAATTACTCACCATGTAAAATGCTTCAAAAGGATGAGAATATGTTATAGATGTGTTAATGAAGGTCATAAATCCATAACATACCATAGAAAAAATAAGCGTCCAGTTGACTCTACGAAAAGGAAAGATGTTCATTCTGAGGGATCAATTGAATGTTTTCAATGTGGTGTACATGATCCTAACATAAATAGATGTCCTATGAAAAATATTCAGGAATGTGATCATTAGTACCATACAAATATATGTTTACCAATTCCCAATTCCATTACAATTGAGGATGAGGAAACTGGAAATGACCTATGAATGGTATGAATTATTTCTTAGTTGATTTTTTGATATTATTGAATCATAGGATATGATTCGCGATTTTTTGGTAAAAATGATGTATTATGGTGTAGGTTAAAAAAAATTGTAAATGGATCATGGAGAATTATGTAATACTATGATTTATATATTTTATAATTTTGAGTGTTGTGTTTGATATCATGGTGATGAAATGTTTAAAAGTTTTAACACTCTTTGTTGATTGAATTAAATTGGAATACTTTTCTATTTTATGTGAAATGTTATGGTTTTTCTATGAAAATTCAATTTGAGGAAGAATTATCTTTTATTTTGTGGATATAGTTATAAAAAAATTATTTGGGTTTATATTATCCTTGAATACGAGGAAATTACAAGTAAATAAATTTTGGGATAATAACAGGAGGTTTGAAATAATATTTTTGTTAAAATATGTTATGGTTATTTTTGAGATATTTATCTCAATTTTTGGAATGTTATAAAATTATATTGTTTTTTGAGAAATAATAACAAACAGACCATGTGACAACCCATCGTGTTAGACAATGCTATGGGATGTGCACCCACAACCAATGTGCGACTTGCATATATCACCTACCACTAGACTACGTGAAGTCTCTGGATAGTTTGAATAATTATTTTTTAGGTAAATGTTATTATGGATCAAGAATATGATGATTTTTTGAATTTATTATTTTTCAAATGGGTATCCTTAGTATAAGAAAATGATTTGGTGATTAATTGATAAATATTTTTTTAGAAGACGCTTGCTATTTTGGGAACACTATATACCTATGAGGAATAGAATACAGTGTGATTTTATTTGAGGAGTAATGGTGTATTTTTTAGGGAATATTCTATTTTATTATAGTGGACTTATATCGATTTGGGTTATTTATGTAAATGATTTACATATCATTGAGAATATTTGACAAGGTTAATTACTTTTAAGTGTGTGAAATTATGTATTATCGATGATTCATGGAGATAAATGTTAATATTTTTCATGGAAGAGTATGTTATCAAATCCTTATAAATTTTGGGTTTCAATAATTGTTTAGAATATTTGGATGAATTTTAAGGGAAATTTTTTATTGAATATTAATTGCAGAAATTTGGGTATTTTTTTAATGATAAAAATTACGAGTACTATTTCTTTCTATAAAGGATAATCCTATTTGGGGATCATCTGATCATGTACTAATGGTTTTTGTTTTTGTTATTGTCTGAAAAAAAGGTATATATATTGTTAATATTTTATGGATAATGTGATTCTCTAGATGTTGATTCTAGCACTTCAGGTGTGTCCAAGTCATCTTAAATATTCATCATTTTGAGAAAATATGACTTTGTGGTAGAAATGTATTAAAGGATGAAACTATACTTGAAAAGTATGTATATCTCCTTATGTTCTTTTCCAATTATATAAATAAATTCCTCAACATTATGAAATGTAACATAAAACAACAATGTTGTACTTTAACTCTGCCTACTGGGTAATCAAAGACCATTAATCCCATCACAATTTTATTGTCTTCTGGTAGTTAACATTCTCTTAATCATGTTTTATATCACTCTCATTCAGAACTTGATGGTTTATTTTTTCTTCCGCATCGATGTTTTCTTACATGGCACCCTTGTATTGGTTATCTCAGGTGAACTTTTTTACTTGAATTTATTTCATTTAATGTGATAGTTTTATTGACTCCTTTTTAGATGTGGGACTATTAACGATGTTTCCTAGACAAATATTAAAATTGTGAGGCTGCAATTTCCAAAATTTGGGATAGATGTAATGAACCAAGTATTTATATAATAATAATTAATTCATTTATATTAATTTTTATGAATCATATAATAGTTTTATGTTAAATTGGACACTTATTCTTATAGCATAGTTAACACGCAACCATGAGTTTCCTTGAAATCATTTGTTTCACTAAACATTGAGTTATACCAAAAAATAAAATAATAATATTAATTTTTTAAATTTTAGTTAATGCCTAACCATTTTCAAATTGGGAATGAAAATAACTAATTACACAAGTTGGTCAGAGGTTTTTACATTTACCCAATAAATTTTAGATGTTTAAAATAAGAATTAATCCAATTTTAAAAATGAAATGCTATAATATTCTTTAAAAGGTTGTCTTACCACCTTTTCATGGGGAACCCTTTTTAAAATAAACTTTTCTCCACTTTTATATATTATATTTGAAAAAATAAAATTATAATTTAGAATTGTGACATCTAAATTTACTTTAGATGAACTTTTAGTATTTTTCTTATAATGATCATTTTCTAATGATTAGTGAAATATATATTATTTTAATTCAAAAATAAATTTTAATATTATTTATTTATATATATATATATTGTAATTTTATTTGGTTTTATAGTGTAACATTATTATGTTTATTTATTTTAATCGAGTTTTGGTATTTTTATGTAATTTCACTTTTTGATTTGACACAAACACATGTTAATCTGTTGGTAGTTTTTACTTCATTAAAACATGTTTCTTGGTTTTAACAATGAAAAATAATTATAAATTAATTTTTGAAACATATATGTTTAGAATTGGAAAAATGGATTCCATATTTCGAATTAGGAGGTCCAAATTGGGTAAATAAGTATATTTTAATTTTAGATATTATGAATAGTAACGTCAAAAAATATATTATTTACCATGTTTAAAGGGAAAATCAGGTAAATAAGAAAAAAATAACATTATAATAATATTAAAGAGCACTATGACATGAATTAATCATATTTTATGAGATATGTCTTTCCATTGTCAACCTTGGGTAGATTTTATGACCCCATGGAGCCACTTCTGTGTGAAAATGACATTTAATTACTTTTAATATAATGTTAAGAAAAATATAGAATAAACATATATATTTTCATGAAATAAATTTATAAGGGATTATATAAGTGATTTCTTCAACAATACATATTAAATAAGAAGATAAATATATTTTCTACATCATGTTATTTTATTTACTATTTTTAGATATCAGATAAATAACCTTATTTAGGACACAATGATGATGTAGTATGGCACTGCAGTAGTACTGTAGTAGTGGTGGGGCTGTAGTACTGGTGGCACTGTAGCGGCTAAGGACTATAGCTCTAACTCTAGTGGCGGCGATACTGTAGTAGGTAATCTAACAGCATGGGGACTGTAGCAGTACTATTCACCAAGGGGACATTTGGGCCAAAAAATGGGCTTTCAAGATTTTTATTCTGGCCACTTGCCTTATACCTTTGGGCTATGTCATGGGTCTCCCTCTAACCAATATAAAATTGGTATTTTATTTAATAAAAAATTGAGGCTTCAGCTCCAACCTTGAAAAAATGTGTTTTGAACGATTCAAGTTGTTATTTATTTTTATAAACATCATTAAATGAATTGTATATAAATTCACATAAATGAATTTTAAAAAAATTACTATTTTATGAAATGATATAATAGTCCTAAAAATCTAGGATTTAGAAAAATTAATTATATAAGGATTAAACCGTTATTATTTAACCACATGAGGTTATATTGGCATTTTATAGTAACTATAACAACCATATAATATGAATATACAAGAAGACATGGTGGAAGTCAAATTAGTTATATAAGGGTTAAAGCTAAATTAAAATGTTAAATTTAAAATCATAACTTGTCTAAAAACTATTAGATTCAAGGAATTCAAAACCTCATTATCTTATATTCAAATTAAATGATTTTTGGACTTTTTGAATATTGATATTCTGTTTATAATAAAATTATATTTCAATCATTCCTAAAGTACTCCTCCTCCCTCTTATAAAAGACCACCAACTCTTGCCCTTACCCACACCTCCCAATTTTCATTGGCTCATCATTCTCTGCCCAAATTAGTTACCAACATCCCTATATTCTTCATTGAATCATTACATTGGAAAAAAGATAATTCGAGAATGCATTTTTTCTTAAATCAAACAGAGTTACCTCATTTGAGGTAATGTCTTCTCTCATGATTCTTTCACTTATTTTCACTTCTCCAACACCCTGAAGACTCATATTTAAATTATTAAGTAATATAAAAGTATCTTAAATGTACTAGGATGTTGTTATTACAAGGATTTTAACTACACTCACACAAACCTCTATCTGATGGATTTTGAACATACTGTTTCGGTGGACGTCGAAATACTGCCTCACGAAATGATGATAGTTCAATTATCATCTTCCACCTCTCATGGTGGTCATTAAGATGACAATATATTTATATATGATATATATTATATTTATATTTCCTCTATTCTTAGGTATTTTTGATTTATATCAAACCATTAATCATTCCATTACGTGTAAGTACGTTAATTTGATTTGTTGAATTGCAGACTACCACCCCTCAATGTGATATGACTCATTCATGCTATACATGGAAAGTATAAAGGATTGAATTAATGAAATTATGTATCATATATAATATATATAAAATATTGGAATTATAATATACCTATTTATCAATTATTTTTCACTGTTTTATATATGAAAAAGAAATGAAAGTAGCGTTCATGCGTACGTATGGCTCACCATCTCCCTCAACGGTGAATTTCATTTCTTATATCCTGATGTTATGGAATATTCTAAATAAATAAATACTAGATCTATATAAATATAAAATTTATATATATAACATTTAAATGATGAATACAATTCTGGATATAATGAAATTTTTACCACATGGATAATTTGTTATTATAAAAAGTTCATTTTTGACACAAATACCGAACAATGACAAAACATTCGATCTGTTATTCAATAATTATATTATTTTTATAAGAAGGATATAAGTGAAATAAAAAAATAATAAACTTGAATATGTTTATAAAGAATTTTTAAATTAACATAATTTTATTATTTAGGAAGAACAAGGAACATACATGATGCGGTAGAATCAAGTTAAGGGAACCTTTCACCATCCTCTTTTAGTCAAATACTGTGAATGTGATGTCGTTTAATTAACTTTTTCTTATATTGGGATATGATCTTATATATCCTCATTTTTTTCTATTTTATGTCTAGTTGATGAGAGACCCTTTTTTCTCTTATCAACTAATTTTCTGATTTGTTATATGATGTCGTTAGTCTTTCAAATTTTCGTGAGGGAATTTCTATACTCAATTTCCTTTAATTGGGATTTAATCATCCTTTTGTGATTATATTATTCCAATTTTATGTGTCTAATAACTATTTATTTATTATATTTTTTATTTATACATCCCTTTGAGTGTATATACTATGACTACACATAACTATCCTATTGATAAATTCGTACATCATTTATATGAACTTTGTAAGGGAAATCATAACTCAATCTTTATTCATTAAGTGAAATATCAATGTCATTGGTTTTATTTTTCCAAGAATATTTGTGAAAGAGATCTTATCTTTTACACGGAATATTCAATTATACTGAGTGTATTTATATTTTACACAAATAATTAAGTCGTTTATTAATCTTTTATCTATGGATACAAACTATGTAAGGGACTACATCTAAATCTCATTTCATTGAGGAAAATGATGATATTGTGAACCTTTATTATTGTATAAGGTGTATATAATACCATTTTACACATTATATCTTGAATTCCTTTAAACTAATGATATTATTGGTTTTGTTTAATGTTATTAATTAATTAAATTTATTCAATTATTTTTTCAAGTGTAAGGGACACTTTAACAAAAATGTTGTTTTAAATGTTTTAAATATTTAATCTTCTTAATATTTCTCATTAATGTCTGCATTTTCAAAATGGTTTTAATAATTATTTATATAGACCATAGTGTTTTAAAAATTTATGTCCATTAATCGTTTTGATGTTTAATGGGACACTTTGATTGAAAAATATCTTTATTAAAAGTTTTAAATGGCTTTAGAAATGGATTGAATATTTCAATATATGGAATTGATTTCTTCATATTAATGAGTGAAATAGTGATAATTTCAATCATTATTTGTTATGATTATGAAATTATTCTTGGAAATTTGGTGGGTTGATATGGGATAAACCAAATACGGCTAGTTTTTTTGATAAACCTAGGGAGGGTGAACCTGAGATACCTCTCCAATGCATTGGGTGACATGTCAGAGGAAAACATTATTGGTTCTCCTAATATATTTAGGGTATATACATTGATGGGTATTCCAAACATAACTCCCTATGTATCCAAGAAAGCTAAAATGTAAATATGATATTTATTCCAGATGTTATCTTTATAATTTATGATTTCTATGAGTTATTCATAAATATTATGATTTCATAAGGTATGTTAAAGATCTTATGTTTTATGAATAATAAGTATTACTTCATTGATTTGCATGTATCGATGGGAAAATGTTTTATTTCATTATATTATATCATATACTGATGTTTTTATGCTCATTCCATGATTTTTATATGTTTTCAAATTGTATAAGGAAGGATATGTGAAATGATGTATTCAATAAGATTTATATCATGAAATGAACTCTTGTTTTATTTAAGGAGTTTTATAATTTTCAAAATATTTTGATAGAGGAGAAGTGACTAAAAAATAATTTTTGAGATGTAATGTAATAGATATGGCCTAATTCCCTAAAATTATAAACCGAAAAGGATACCCAATTGGAATTATTTACATAACTCAACATTATATAACGTTTTAAGGGTGGGGACATATACTTGAGGTCATATAACTCAACAGGTTAAACCACATGACAGAGTGTTGGTCCAAGAGAACATTAAAAAGTGGTATCATAGAATTAGATTTCTTTTCAATTTATTTAATATTTTTGATAGGTATCAATGATACTAGGATCTATTTGGGCCAATTTATAAGCTTATTGATGAGAGTTTCTAACACATGCACTGGTGAAAATATGATTACCTAGGGATGTGATTATTTTTCATGATGATCTCTAGTTATGGTTAGTTTTTATTTAATCATTTTTGATTCACTTGTTAAGCAACGTTATTGTTCTATGATGATGTTTTTTTTGATATTTCTACTCATGTCCCGGTATGGATCTAAATTAGAATGGGTGAATCATAATAGGAACACAGTGAAATATATTGTCAATAATTTTTCATGATATAACATATTTATTGCATGTGATATATTTTCATATATGATCTATGAAATGATAAGCCTATTATATTTGATAAATAATATAAATAAACTACAATTTCATTCTAAATAACATGTTAATACATGTTTATAATGACGTAGATGATGGATTCTATATTGTATTCACTTTTTGAGAGTGACCTTGTTATTACCCTATGCTCTAAGGAGTATGTTTTTTATGGATAATATTCATCTTTTCAAATTTTCATTGATCATTAAGAAAGTGGAAATTAACATTCTCCTAACACAGTAGAGCATGATTTTACTATAGCTATTTTGTGTTACATTAATATTCAACTCTATGATTGCTTCTTGAGGATCATGTGACGCATGTAAATGGATACAATCCACACCATTCATTTGATGTATGAGTTGATGAGAGATTTTTAGATATAATATCTTCTTACTTTCACTGGGGAGGGATGTCTCTAGGAAAATGCATTTTGGATTTTCTTAGTCTATAAAATCATTAAATTCCTTGATATAGCCACAAAAATGTGGGTGAAAAATACTACTTACATGCTTTGTGGACCATTCAAGAATTGGTGGGATATTTTAGGGAAAGGTGTGAAAAAGAGGAGTTGTCTTGGAAGGACTTCATGATGATGTTCCTAATTTTTTTCAATCCCAAGATAGTGAGGGGTGAGAAGTATCATGAGTTCTCAAATAAAAATAAGATTGAATTTTATTTATAGAATACACTAGATGTATCATTGACATGAAAAACATTACAACATCTCAATTAGATGGTGAGGTTTCCAAGGCGAGGAATTTTAAGGATGACCCGATCTATGAGAAGAAGTCACATGTAAAAAAATTGTTTGTAGTTTTGAGGACGTCATGGATATAGAACTCATCATATAATGGAATTAGAGGGAGGAATTGAATAATTGATATTTTATTTCAGGTGGGTGAAATAGAAATTCTTATTTAGGCTTCAAAAATACCCTCTATGATTGTTTTCACATTATAAATAGTTGATAGAGAAGTCTAGGAAGTGGGAGGACATCTCATGACCATGTTTTATTGTAGTGCTATCAGTGTGGAGTGTTTTCACACATGAATCCTTAGTGTCATACCATTAATTAAATTTCCATGCCTATGGAATACTAGGTAATCTTCAAATGTTTTGCAGAACCATTCCATAGTCAAGTACACGATGTGGATCAGGAAAAACACCTGAGTTGATGGGGATGATCTACCCAATAAAAATAAGTTGCTGGAATTCCAGTTTCCATTTATGTTAGGTAAGGGACATGATTCTATAGTTCATGTGTGTCTATACCACTTAGAGGGGAAAACACAAGGGATTTTGACTAGATCTTAGGAAAGAGGTGTGATCCATGATCGTTATATATTGTATGTTCTAACTAGTTTGGATGTATGACCTTCTACAAAAAGAGATATGGAGATAGTATACTATAATAACTCATTTTTTGTTTGATATAAGAGAATCAATACAATTATATCATCACTTTTTTAAATTGTTATGTTTACATGTGGGGATAATACTGGGGTCCTTAATAGAAACAAACATTTGGGAGTGATGTCAGAGGGTATCATGCATTTGAAGGTGTGTTCTCATAATATTGGTGGCTATAATTTTAATGGAGAAATATTTATTATTGGTAAAAAATGATTCAACTTAATACTTTGTATGTATTATATATATTTATACTAGAAACATATCAGATATTATTGGAGGAGAATTACCTTTCTATCTTGAGATGGATGAAACTATACTCACATGGGTGTATGGGATCTTCATATTGGTCACGTTGGAACAATTCAATGTTGGATAGATTATCTCATGGATCAAATAGAGATTATTTTTCTTAATTATGGTGGAATGCATCAAGATACATTTCCTCAAAAGTTGGACAATTTTTAAGATGTATTTCCTAATGAATTGTTTGGCATACCACAAGATCATGATTTTAAGTTCCCTATCGCAGGTCTTCTAGGAGTTGAGAAAAAATCTATATGAATATATATTATGAAATTAGAATATCTTTGTGAGTTTAATGATTATATGGAATATCTATAAACTAAGGGTTTCATATGACTATTTACATTTTTAGGGGATTATATTGTTCTTTTTCCTTTGACGGATTGTTGGAATTTTTCCATATTTGTAGATTTTTTGAGACTAAACTATATGATAGTACATAAATGGTATCACCTTACTAACATTAATTATCTATTTGATTATATTATAGGTGTTAGTAATTTCTATATAATGCCTTTCACTTTAGGATTTCACTATGTTATGTTACAATAACCGAATATTGCCAAATTCATTTTAAGTGCAGGTATGTCTTATACGATTTTTTATTTTGTTATATATGATGAAAACATATAAAAGTTTCATTTCCTTTATTAATCATATCATTATATGTTTCATGGAATTGGTTTTTTGGTTTACATAAAAATTCATACTTTAATACATTGTGTAGATGACCATTACCAACAACTTTAAATAATCATTAATATATTGAGAGATCATTAAATTTTTTCTAAGAAATATAGTTGTATTTTTTGGAATTTTAATGTTCACTTATTATTCAATTTATCATAGAATAATGAGATTCAGTGATACTAGAGAAGTTTTAATTTTTTAAATCATGGGTGAGACCCATGGATGTCTTTGAGATTCATATTTTTCTTGATCTACCATTCCACTATCAGTGGTTGAAATTGGGCCTCTCCCACCTAGAAATACTAATGTCTAGGAAGAGAAATAATATGGACATGTTTTCTTGGTAATATAATTTCAATATAGTTTTTCTAGGTAGGAATAGAAATATTACATCAGTACAGGTTCTCACTTTATTTGATTCCGATGAAGGGTAATTATTATAGTTGGAATCATCCAGAGTTGGACATAGATTTTTTCTGATGTAGAGGGACCAATTCGTATATTATAGATAAAAAAACTAACACAAGATGCATAGAATTAACCTACTCATGATCTGTAAATAACAGCAGTCGTACATACCCTTTGATAATATATAATCTATATTTTGGGTTAGTGTTTTATGGTGTAAATGCACCATAAGAGCCTCATGTACATTATTCCCCAACAAGACCTAAACCTACAATAGAGGAGGTGGTTTAGTATCTTTATTCTATAAAATTAGAGTTGTATTACACACTTGTGAATTGAATATTAGTTACTGATGCATGGAGTTGACAGAATTAAATATATTATTTGTGGGAGTCCTTTGATGATTGGGGGATGATGGAACACATTGAATACATGCATATTGATGTTAAGGAGTCTCCGAGATCAATGGATCTCACATCAAAATATTTTATACCTTTGATTTTGGACATCATGAAGAAAGGGGTGTAATGTAATAATGAGAGCCTAGCTCTGAGATTCATCATACGTGGTGGGGTTACACAAGAAGAATAGTCTCGTGGTTGTAGTGAAATTATTCTATTCCATGGACATGTACAAATTCCTACGATATTGCATGAGGGGATGATGTGGGAGTTTTATGATTCTCGATGGGTGGTAAATCCTGGCTTTACAATGATTTATCTTGATCTATATATATATAGAACTCGTAGTCTAGAATAAAGAAGGTCGTAGTGGTATTTTTATCCATGATTTTAATAAGTTTTCAGATGAATGTAGATCATTAGAGACTAATATGTATGTTGTATCATCGTCCAAAAATTGAGTAGTAATAGAATGATGCCACTACGATTATTTTGATGGGACTACCCAGGACACCTCTAAACAAATATAAATTATGGAGGACTATGGATTGACTGATGAAGGTATCCCAGTTCATTCTAATTTTACTGTTCATCACTGTTGGTGATCTAGGTATTCTCAATGTGCATGATATAGTGTAGTTTCATGGCGTTCGAAAGAGATTTTTTTATCAATATCCTTATATCAGTTCTTAGTTTGGGAACAGTGTTCAGAATGCTTCAGGATAGTATGTTCATTGGAATAAAGCCTTCCATCCTCATTCTAACGACCAATATGAGTAGACTATTATGATTCCAAAGGATATTTCATGAAATTTTGTTCTAGGTTTTGGTGGTTTATGGGTTTATTATTTGACACTCATGGAGTTATCCTATAATGAAATCATTCGAAATCCATCCTAATTTATCCTTTTAGGGCCTTCTGTGGATGTATATATCATTATAATTTTTTTGTTGGAGGTATGAATATCTCCACTAGATGGGCAGGGTCTCATATAAGAGTGAAATGAGTAGGTTCTTTTGATTATTAAATGGATTGGGACCACCCATAGTAGAAACAAATCATACATTGACCATCAAATATGACTTGGAGTTTGATATTGGCCATTGCTTTTTTGCTTAGGTTTTCAACTAGGATTTTCAAATGATATATCTAGAAATTAGAAATGATAGAATCTAGGTTTTTCAGGCAATTTGTTATATTAGAAAGTATCTTTCTAGTGAAATATTAATTATCCCTTTCACAACAGTAAATATTTATTCATGATATGTTTCACATCACAAATAATCATATATATTATCATCGCCCTTTGAATGTGGTGGACATTGAGGACATCATGATTTGTGTTTATTAATATTTTTATTAGAATCTGATACATATTTAATACCTTAGTGAGAAGTACCATTGGGTTAGGACTATACATCTAGTTCTAGTGTAGTTGAAGCATGGGTGTGTTCATGATGAGACATGTGAGTGGGTGTATAATATGTGAGACTAATGGCTAAACTTATTCTCAATGAAACCCAAATTAATCTTGGAGTATCTCAGTGTTGAGATGATATATGGTTTGGAGGTTGTAAGGTCACACCATTTCCTTGGTACATCACTCTTTCAGTTATTCATTGGTCCTTGGTGGTTGTGTCTTCTTCAGATAGAGAGAGCCTTTATTAGGGAAAGTAACCTAATGTTTAATGATGAATAATTATTTGAATTAACTTATTCCGTTTATAAATGTGTTAACTGAGATAATGAGGTTTTTTATAGTTTATAAGGCTTTATATGTGGTTAGGATCCTTTTGTAAAAAAAGGCTGAAATGTTTTTGATGATAATTTACATACACCGAACCTATTAATTGATGTACAAATTTTCATTGAAAAAAACAAAGGGAACCATTTCATTTTTTCATGTTGTTAAACATTATGAACATTATAGAAATATTATAAATATTTATCGGGATATGTACTAAACTATGGAGGCATGATTCTCGTGTAATATCATTAATTGAGAAATACATGGTATGAGAGGGTTACACGCTAGGTAAGTATCGGGCCAATCATTTTTTAACCAGATGTAAACATTATTATTTTATTCTTTCAGTGCAATAATTCCCCATCATATACCTAGGATACATTTAGTGAGATTCTAGTGTCTCTTCTTCTATTCCAGACTTCTCGACTATGTGTTTGAACCCTATTTTTCTTTTATGATCTCGATATCCTTCATTTTCATTAGTTTTACCCATTATTGGTGTGGAAAAATATCTTGATAAATCTTGAGGGACTAAAACATTAACCAATTTCCTAATCTCATTTAATGACGTTCATGAAATATATATTATTTCCCAAATGAATGAACAATAAATATCGGAATAATTGGAATTAATAATAATGCAATTTGAATCACTCTTTGAATCACATTGGATCTATTGAGATGCAACCTGACTACTGGTTTCCATTGAAAATATTTAATTTGAAATAGATTTCATCTATTTTCATAATGAAATACATTTAAATTGATTTCTAGTTATAGATTCAGATTGTAAAATGTATCATTTGAATAATTGAATAAATGGGTAAATTGAAAGGAAATTGAATTGGAGAAGAATTAACATTTTGTTATCATGTTGATATATTTTTATATTCTTTTTGTTGTGAAATGATTGATACTATGATAGTAACTACTAAAAATTTCTATGATTCTAATATATCAAGCGTGTTCCGGACATGTGTTCTGATGATTATATATATGGATAAAACCTAAAACATGTTGTGATTCCTATATATCGGTCTAGGACTTGACACATGTTTTTATGTTTATATACAAGGCTAGGCCCGAAAAATGTTGTGAAGCGTATACACTAGAATTTCCCTAACATTTGATGATAATATCATCGAGTGGGCTTATCATAGTGATGTGTTAAACCATTTGTATACATTTTGTTTCATAATTATGTTAAAGGATTAGTTTAATTTGGATAGGGTTCCAAGACAGGATGAATGATCTATTATATTAATTGTTGACTTAATTTATACACATCCTCCAATGGCCCGAAGGCCTTCATTTTTTATTGATTTTGATAATCCACTTTTCAAGGGGTGAGGTGGAACACTTACAAGTCCCTTAGGCATAAGTATTACATGGCCCGTAGGCCTTAGGTGAATTCATTTCCCGTAGGATTCAAACATTACAAACAACCTAGACAAACTTCTTGGAACATCTCATCCCTAGCATCATCATCGTAAAATCAGCTCTACACCTTCGTATGGCTATTCGGCTAGGTATTCCCATGCATACACAGGCCTTTCCCAATGGCAGGTGTCGTACCCTCTCATTCTTGTAATCCGTTTAGCTTCTGTTGCGGTGAAAGCACCTTGCTCATCCTCCTTGTAGAGCTTGTTCCTTGTAGGTTGTCTGGTTTTTATAGGCACTTAAAGGTGTGCCGAAGGCCTTGAGGTGGTCCTAAGTCCTTATTGACCCAATGTCATGGGTGGCCTGAAGGCCTTAAAGGACTCAGGAATCAAATCGGTGGCCCGAAGGCCCAAATAGGGGCATATTCCTGGCTACTGCAGTGCTAAATGGTGACTGATACAGTTCCCACTACAGTGCCTGCTACAGTACAGTACAGTTCCCTCAACAGTACCTGGTATAGTGCTCCTATATTACTACTCCAGTACTGCTATAGTACCCTCGGAAATTCTGCATCCGCCTGGATTTGATCCATGGTCACTGCGATGTACTTACAGAGACCTTACTAAACATTTCCATGAATATATTGTATGAATGGTTTGTTTTTACATGATGGTGTAGACTTATTGATTTTAACTCACACCCTGCTCAAGCCTTCCTTTTAAACCCTAGAAGACTACCTAGAAACATGTTTGGATAAGGGAAAATGAAAATGAAAATTATTGTTGTTTTTTAGATTTTTTAGATCATAGAAATTGGACTGACATGGTGTCCTTTATCAAGGCCATTTGATTATTTTTTTGAGTAGTCTATTTTTTATTTTTAATAAATTGAATATTTCATTATGTTTCACTCAAATTGTCATTAACATATTGTTGTGCCCAAGTGAAGTAATTGCATTTGTTGTCAATAACTTGTCATGGTGTGCCATCTGATGAAGTACATCTTGAAGATTGATGATTTCAGAAGCATTAAATCTGACGATTGTGGAGCTGATCTTTGAGTTCCAAGAACTTGTATCAACTGGATACAATGTCACAACATTGTTTGAAGACCATGCATTGTATTGACAATGCATGAGGAGGTGAAGAAGATCCATCCACAATCTCTAAGTGGATGAAGTGAGCTAAAGAAGCCCATGCACTATTACTTAGTGCATGAGAATTAGAAGAAGCCCCAATTTGATCTCTGATTAGATCAACAAACACAATTGAAGAAGTTATGTGATTTAGGAGTTCGGTTGAAGATGAAGAACCTTCAAGAATTTCCATTCCTAAGTGATGAACATTTGTTTAAGAAGTATGGAGGAATTCTAAGAAGAAGAAGAATAGAGATGCGAAGAAGATGGCTTGGAATGTGGCATTTGCCTTGAACTTATATGGAATACTTTGTTTTTAACAAAGTCTTTATTATATCCTTTGCCAAAAAATTAGGCCAGCCGAGGCACCTTGGGGGGTTCAACCCCAAGGCATGGGCACTAGGGCACCACGCCCGGGGGAACCCCGTGGGGCCAGCCAGGGTGGCAGGGCGCACCCAAGGACACCGCAAGGGCGCCAGGGGCACGCCCCGGAGGAGCGCAGGGAGCATAGTGGGCGCTTGAAGCGCGCCCGCAGGAGGCAGAGTGGGCGCAGAGCGCGCCCGCAGAGAGAACCCGGTGCGGGGCGGCACCGGGAGGGGAGAGAATTCAACTGAGCGCTTTCCCCCAGCGCTTAGTTAATAAGCTGCGGAAAAACTGCGCCCCGATTCGATGTGGGACGCGGGATTTTCACCGGGAGAAAATCTCGGCCGCTCAATTCATCGCGCGCCAGATCTCCGCCGTTCATCTAATCCGCCGCGGCCCAACCAGATCGCGGCCGTCCGATGAATCTCAAATGCCCGATCCGACGGCTCCCGCTTCGTCCTCAACCTCGAGCTCGGCCGAGGCATCTCCCGCGACGCCGCTGAACCAGAGGCCTCCCGAGCACCCGTTTTCGAGCATCCGGCCACCATTTTCGAAACCGAGACGTCCATTGGAATCGTCTGGACCTACTGAACACATTCATTCCAAAAAATGACCATGCATGCGATGAGAAGAAGAATTGGAGATTCGGCCGAGGCAAACAACGTTGCCGAGGCCATGAGGATTATGCTTTGCATGTGTTTGGATTAAACAGAGGCTTGCATGCGTTTTAAAATGCATGCACGTGGATAAAGGAGAAGGAGAAGAAGTCCGCGTTTTGCAGAGAGAAAGAACGAGATTCTCGGCCCGCGTTTGAAGTTTTCAAAGAACCGGAAATCTCGGTGGATCGATTTTTATATCCCGCGGATGTTTTGAGGATTCCTCTTCCTATATAAAGAGAGGCCGAGACCTCTGGATTTGCTGCTGATCCTTTGGATATTTGCTGTCCCATGAGCGCATCTCTCTGCCTCACGAAGTTTTGAAGCCTTCGCGCAAATACCTCTTGCGTGGCTGAAGTTCTCGGGACCACCCGAGGTCCCGAAGGAGTCCCTTGCGCGCAACTCATCTGCGTGACAAGAAGAAGATTTGCGCGCCCGCGGTTGAGGTGCTTTGCACCAAGGCTTACGCGGCTGCCCCTTGCAAAGACCTTGCGCGCCACTTTGTATTTCATTGGACTTGCGCGGCTTGCACCTAGCGCGCCTCTTTTGTGGGCAGTGGGTGTGCACCAAAGAAGACCCGAGGCCATACCATATCTTGTGTGTGTGAGATGTGAAGAAAAGGCCAAGGCTTATCCCTTGTGTGTGCACAAGTGAAGAAGAACACACCTTGAGTGTGTGTGAAGTGAAGAGCCCGAGGCTTGTGACTGTGCAAAGAAAGGAAGAGGCCGAGGTTCGGCTTGTACCCATTTGAGTACATTCAAAATGAGTTGTGCATGTGTGCACAAGTGAAAAAAAGAGTGACAACACATAAGAAGAAGAGGAGTACACACCTAAGTGTGTGAATGCAAAAGAA
Organism: Viscum album; assembly: GCA_963277665.1. Taxonomy (NCBI): domain Eukaryota; kingdom Viridiplantae; phylum Streptophyta; class Magnoliopsida; order Santalales; family Viscaceae; genus Viscum; species Viscum album. The sequence continues at coordinate 1,936,826,549 of OY728152.1, forward strand.
CTGATCATTCTAAGTGATTGGTTTTTGGTGAGCAAGACCAACGAGATCTTTTGAAGACTGTTGAAGCTACATGAAGTTTTGATCAACACCTTTGAAGAAGTGAAGTGGAGCCATGATGAAGATGATGTTGTGGAGTTGGGGGGTTTAACCAACTTGTAATTGGGGGGTATAACCAATTACTGTGTAATCATCTTTTGGCATAGTGAAGAATCCGTGTTGGGGTGTGTAACCAACACGGCAAGGAGTAGGTCTTTGTACCGAACCTTGTAAATCTCTGTGTTCTGTGCTCTCATTATTACTGCACCACTAAAAGAGTAGATCTAGGCTTTAACCAGCTGCAGAGGTTGAATTGATAAATCAAAAGGGAACAATTCATAAAAAGAAAAAGTTATCACTGATTCACCCCTCCCCTCTCAGTGATCACAACCGATCCAGGCATTTCAAGTGGTATCAGAGGGAGGTTGCCTCTGTAAGGATCTACTTCTGAGAAGATGGACAATCTGAATTCTGTTAATAGTAGGGGTGTTCCTACATTCGATGGAAAGAATTACCACAGCTGGAAGAATCGGATGTTACCCTACCTTCTATCTCTCGGCCTTGAAGTTAGAAATGCAGCCTTATTTGGATTCCCTCCTCTTGCTAATGAAGCTGCTATGACACTCGAAGAGAAAAGAAATATGGAAGTTGATGGTAAAGCTCAAAATGCCATTCTTATGTCACTCTCAGAAAAGGTATACACAAAAGTCATGGGACTCAAGAATGCTAAAGAAATTTGGGACAAATTGGAAAGTAGTTATGAAGGCAACATGAAAGTCAAGGAAGCCAAATTACAGATTTGGAGAAGCAAGTTTGAAGATGTCAAGATGGGAGAAGAAGAAAATATTGATGATTATTTCACAAGAGTCAATGAAATTGTCAGTAACATTCGGGGCTTTGGAGAAAAGTTGGAGGACTCCACTATTGTTAAAAAGCTTATGAGAAATTTTCCTGACAGGTTTGACCCCAAAGTCTCAGCATTAGAAGACAGAGATGATCTCTCTCTTGATGAACTACACAACATTATCATTGCATATGAAATGAGGAAGATCCCAGTATTCAAGAAGAAGATCAAGGATGAGATGGCTTTTGAGGCCATGAGACAACTCAAGATAAAAGATGACGAAGTCCTAGAATCAAGTGATACTGACAATGAAGAAAAGGATGAAGATCTCAACACGATTATTTCTCTTTTTTCTAAAAGGTTTGGAAAAGCTAAATTCAAGGGAAAAGGGAAATCACCATCGAGATGTTTCAATTGCAATAACATCGGACACTTTGCTGTAAACTGCCCCAAGAAGAGATATAGTGCTCCAGAAGTTGAAGATGAGAAGTCACAAAAGAAGAAATGGAGTAGATACCCAAGAGAAGGAAACAAATCAGGTGTAAGAAAGAAAAGGTTCGTTCCAGGTGAAAGAAGAAGCTATGTAAGCAAAGAGGAAGAATCAGACTCTACTTCAGCCAGTCAATCAGAAGAAGAAACGAATTTTATGGCTCATGTAGAAAAAGGGTTTGATACCTGCAGCAGTGAAGATGATGAAAGTGAACGAACAGAGCTTGAATACAGATTGAAAGATGAATTAGTGGCTTGCCTTGAACAGAACACTGGACTCAAGAAAGAGAAGAGATTGTTACAAAAGGAAACCAAAAGGATGACTGAGGAGTTGGAAGAATGTATGAAGAAAGAGACAATGTACATTGATGAAATCAAGAGACACAAACTGAAGGTAGCTGAGCTTGACAAGATAGCAAAAGATCTTGAGGAGAAACTTCACCTCAAAGAAGAAGAGCAATCACTGACACATTCCAAGTGGATTGAAGCACAGAATAGCTTGACAAAGATGAGAGAAGACTTCAACAAGGCTGTTGAGGTCAAGGCAGAATCATCTCATGCTGGTGCTCAGAGGCAGGTCAATTTTCCGCCAAGTAAATCTCTAAATACATCTGTTATTTCTAACAATGCAGGCTCAAAGATAAAATTGAGACAAACATGGCATGAACCAACCTATGTAAAATCATCTTCAATGGAAGAAAGGAAATCCTCAGGAAGGACTTCTCAAATCTTGGACAGAAAATTACAACATGACTCTTATCAACAAAGAAGGTCAAGGTTCAGAGGCTACTGCTGGTGTTGTGGTGTGTTTGGACATAAGGCCTATGCATGCTGGTATAACATGTCTCGTCCAAACATGAGGCATGAGTCAAGGGGGAGACATCCTGAAACCCAGAGTGTTTTGCAAAAAGCATCAAAACCACCAACTCAGAACACATTTGACTGCCTGAGTGAAGCTTGTGGAAGATGTGACCAACAAGGTCATAGAGCTGATAAATGTCTGACAACTCTTCCTAAACAAAAAGTCAAAGACATGAAAGGGAAAGGCATTCAAGAAACCAATGATGAAATCACATGCTTTGCTGAAGTGGCTCTAAAAGCCAGCAGTAAAACCAAGTCATGGATTCTTGATAGTGGATGCTCATCCCACATGACTGGTGATACAAAAATTCTAAGCAACATTGAAAGTCATGAGGGAGGAACCGTGGTGTTTGGAAATGATCGTTCTCTGAAAATCAAGTGAGTTGGAAAGGCTATGATTGCAACAACAAATCGTAAATCCAATGATGTGTTGTTTGTTGAAGGATTAAAGCACAACCTACTCAGTGTAAGTCAATTATGTGATGATGGACATGAGGTGTTGTTCCAGAAGGACTCATGCATCATCAAGAGCTCAAAGGATGGAAAAATCATCACTCAAGGAAGAAGAACCACTGGAAATCTATTTCAAATTGGTGATCCCATCAATTCTTGTTTTCTCAGCTCTAAAGATGAAAACAACCTCTGGCATAGAAGACTTGGCCATCTTGGCCAAAGGAGTATGAGTAAACTTCTGAAGTACAATGTTGTACGAGATCTACCCAAATTAAAGAGAGAAAGAGATGAAGTCTGCGACACATGTCAGATGGGAAAACTGACCCATAGGTCACACAAAGGAGTTGATATCATGACTACTAGGCCTCTTGAACTCATCCATACAGACATATGTGGACCGATGAGACAGAAGTCTACAAGAGGAGATTTCTATTTTATAACCTTCATTGATGATTACACTCGGATGACCAATGTCATGTTCATGAAACACAAGTCAGAGGCAATCACGATGTTCAAGACTTTCAGAAGGCAGGCTGAGAAGGAACTAGAGCTCTGCATCAAGAAAGTAAGATCAGACAACGGAAAAGAATATACCGGTGATGTCTTTGAAAGCTATCTGGTCAAGCATGGAATCAAACATCAATATAGTACACCATATACTCCACAACAGAATGGATTGGCTGAACGAAAGAATCGAAGCATAGTTGAAATGGGGAGGACTATGTTAGCTGAGCATGATATCTCTAAGTTTTTCTGGAGAGAAGCAGTATGCACTGCTATACACATACAGAACAGATGTCTCCTGAGACCAGAAACACAAACGACAGCCTATGAAATGTGGTTTAACAGAAAACCAACTGTGAAATATTTCAAAGTTTTGGCAGTCCCTGCATCATCAAGATTAAAAACATCAATCTGGGAAAGTTTGACGAAAAAGCTGAGGAAGGAATCTTTATGGGTTACCTACCTAATGGAAAAGGCTACAGATGCTGGAATAAGAGGTTGAATAAAATGATTGACTGCAGCGATGTCATAATAATTGAAAACAACACCAAACCATACACTGTGGATGATGATGACTCAAAGAATGACACAGCCTTGGAACAGAAGAATGCAGAATTACCTGAGCCAACACCAACTGCTGGTGAGATCAACTCTGAATATACCAGTGATGAAGATGAAGGTAATGAAAATGGAAGAAGAAGATACAACAAATTGAAGAAGCATGTTGACACAGAAAATGTCCTTGGAGACCTACAGTCCTCAGTAAGAACTAGAAGAAGATTGAGATTGGAAGATCAGACTGCACTGGTTTCTCAAGTTGAACCTCACACGGTGGCTGAAGCAGTTGTACATGAGGAATGGATACAAGCTATGCATGAGGAACTCAATCAAATTGAAAAGAATTCCACCTGGGATCTTGTGCCAAGGCCCAAAAATAAAAATGTTATTGGGACAAAGTGGGTGTTTAGAAACAAACTCAATGAAAAGGGAGAAGTTTCCAGAAACAAGGCCAGACTTGTATGCAAAGGATATTCACAAATGGAAGGAATCGACTTTGAGGAAACCTTTGCACCAGTTGCAAGACTGGAAACTATCAGAATGTTCTTAGCAGTTGCAGCACACAAGCAGTACAAGGTCTATCAGATGGATGTGAAATCTGCATTTCTAAATGGAGATCTTGAAGAAGAGGTGTATATTGAACAACCAGAGGGATTTTTGCTAGACAAAGATGGCAGTATGGTGTGCAGATTGAGAAAAGCCTTGTATGGATTGAAGCAGGCCCCTAGAGCCTGGTACTCAAAATTGGATGGTTGTCTTAAAGACATGAAATTTGTCAAAGGATCAGTTGACAGTAACCTCTATGTCAGAGAAATGGCCAATGGTACCCTCATAGTCATTATCTATGTGGATGATATCATTTTTGCTGGTAACAAGGAAGGACTATGTGAAGAATTTGCTGAGCAGATGAAAAGAACTTTTGAAATGTCGATGCTTGGTCAAATGACATATTTTCTAGGATTTCAGGTGGAACAAAGACAAAACTCCATATTTCTTTCACAAGAAAAGTACGCAAGGGACTTAGTGAAAAGGTTTGGAATGGAAAGTTCAAAGGAAGTCTCCACACCCATTTCTGTCGGAACCAAGCTATGTAAGGATGAAGAAGGCAACAATGTTGATCAGAAAGAGTTCAGAAGAATTATTGGCAGTCTACTTTATCTCACGGCTTCAAGGCCAGATATAGCATATGCAGTGACTTTGTGTGCCAGATTCCAAAGTGACCCAAAAGAATCTCATTTAACTGCAGCCAAAAGAATCCTGAGATATGTTAAAGGAACCCTCAACTATGGACTCTTATACAAACACAGTGCAAACATACAGTTGTTGGGATTCACAGATGCTGATTGGGCTGGTGATTTCACTGATAGAAGATCCACATCTGGTGGAACCTTCTTTCTGGGAGAAGGATGTGTTAGCTGGTACAGCAAGAAACAAAATTCTGTAACATTGAGCACAGCTGAAGCAGAGTATGTGGCCGCTACACATGCATGTACTCAAATGATTTGGATGCAGGTGCAGCTAGCAGATTTGAGGATTAAAGCTGAAAAACCATTGAGGATCTTATGTGATAATCAAAGTGCAATTGGGTTGTCTAAGAATCCTATCCAACACTCCAGATCCAAGCACATTGATATAAAATATCATTTCATCAAAGAAAGGGTCGCCAATGGAGACATCAAGCTAGACTACATTCCTACTCAAGATCAGGTGGCAGACATTTTCACCAAAGCTATGCCTACAGAAAGATTTGTTGAATTGAGGCTGAAACTTCATGTTCAGCCTTCTACTCTCACTTGAGGAAGAAGAAGGTCCCTCCTTATTCCCTAAATTTTTTTTATATTCTTGTCCTTACATGCAGGGAATTGAAGGAGATGAGTGCATCCCCTGAGGGGGAGCATTGGTGGTTGAAGATGTGCAGCTTCCACAAGCTCTATACTATGAGTATGGCTTTCATTCATCCCTTTGCATTTGTTGGCCAATAAGGGGGAGAAATCATCAGGCACAAGGCACACGACATTCTATTAGTGTGCTTCAGAGTATTGACAACCAAATACAAAGGGGGAGATTGTTGTGCCCAAGTGAAGTAATTGCATTTGTTGTCAATAACTTGTCATGGTGTGCCATCTGATGAAGTACATCTTGAAGATTGATGATTTCAGAAGCATTAAATCTGACGATTGTTGAGCTGATCTTTGAGTTCCCAGAACTTGTATCAACTGGATACAATGTCACAACATTGTTTGAAGACCATGCATTGTATTGACAATGCATGAGGAGGTGAAGAAGATCCATCCACAATCTCTAAGTGGATGAAGTGAGCTAAAGAAGCCCATGCACTATTACTTAGTGCATGAGAATTAGAAGAAGCCCCAATTTGATCTCTGATTAGATCAACAAACACAATTGAAGAAGTTATGTGATTTAGGAGTTCGGTTGAAGATGAAGAACCTTCAAGAATTTCCATTCCTAAGTGATGAACATTTGTTTAAGAAGTATGGAGGAATTCTAAGAAGAAGAAGAATAGAGATGGGAAGAAGATGGCTTGGAATGTGGCATTTGGCTTGAACTTATATGGAATACTTTGTTTTTAACAAAGTCTTTATTCTATCCTTTGCCAAAAAATTAGGCCAGCCGAGGCACCTTGGGGGGTTCAACCCCAAGGCATGGGCACTAGGGCACCACGCCCGGGGGAACCCCGTGGGGCGAGCCAGGGCGGCAGGGCGCACCCAAGGACACCGCAAGGGCGCCAGGGGCACGCCCCGGAGGAGCGCAGGGAGCATAGTGGGCGCTTGAAGCGCGCCCGCAGGAGGCAGAGTGGGCGCAGAGCGCGCCCGCAGAGAGAACCCGGTGCGGGGCGGCACCGGGAGGGGAGAGAATTCAACTGAGCGCTTTCCCCCAGCGCTTAGTTAATAAGCTGCGGAAAAACCGCGCCCTGATTCGATGTGGGACGCGGGATTTTCACCGGGAGCAAATCTCGGCCGCTCGATTCATCGCGCGCCAGATCTCCGCCGTTCATCTAATCTGCCGCGGCCCAACCAGATCGCGGCCGTCCGATGAATCTCAAATGCCCGATCCGACGGCTCCCGCTTCGTCCTCAACCTCGAGCTCGGCCGAGGCATCTCCCGCGACGCCGCTGAACCAGAGGCCTCCCGAGCACCCGTTTTCGAGCATCCGGCCACCATTTTCGAAACCGAGACGTCCATTGGAATCGTCTGGACCTACTGAACACATTCATGCCAAAAAATGACCATGCATGCGATGAGAAGAAGAATTGGAGATTCGGCCGAGGCAAACAACGTTGCCGAGGCCATGAGGATTATGCTTTGCATGTGTTTGGATTAAACAGAGGCTTGCATGCGTTTTAAAATGCATGCACGTGGATAAAGGAGAAGGAGAAGAAGTCCGCGTTTTGCAGAGAGAAAGAACGAGATTCTCGGCCCGCGTTTGAAGTTTTCAAAGAACCGGAAATCTCGGTGGATCGATTTTTATATCCTGCGAATGTTTTGAGGATTCCTCTGCCTATATAAAGAGAGGCCGAGACCTCTGGATTTGCTGCTGATCCTTTGGATATTTGCTGTCCCGTGAGCGCATCTCTCTGCCTCACGAAGTTTTGAAGCCTCCGCGCAAATACCTCTTGCGTGGCTGAAGTTATCGGGACCACCCGAGGTCCCGAAGGAGTCCCTTGCGCGCAACTCATCTGCGTGACAAGAAGAAGATTTGTGCGCCCGCGGTTGAGGTGCTTTGCACCAAGGCTTACGTGGCTGCCCCTTGCAAAGACCTTGCGCGCCACTTTGTATTTCATTGGACTTGCGCGGCTTGCACCTAGCGCGCCTCTTTTGTGGACAGTGGGTGTGCACCAAAGAAGACCCGAGGCCATACCATATCTTGTGTGTGTGAGATGTGAAGAAAAGGCCAAGGCTTATCCCTTGTGTGTGCACAAGTGAAGAAGAACACACCTTGAGTGTGTGTGAAGTGAAGAGCCCGAGGCTTGTGACTGTGCAAAGAAAGGAAGAGGCCGAGGTTCGGCTTGTACCCATTTGAGTACATTCAAAATGAGTTGTGCATGTGTGCACAAGTGAAAAAAAGAGTGACAACACATAAGAAGAAGAGGAGTACACACCTAAGTGTGTGAATGCAAAAGAACTGATCATTCTAAGTGATTGGTTTTTGGTGAGCAAGACCAACGAGATCTTTTGAAGACTGTTGAAGCTACTTGAAGTTTTGATCAACACCTTTGAAGAAGTGAAGTGGAGCCATGATGAAGATGATGTTGTGGAGTTGGGGGGTTTAACCAACTTGTAATTGGGGGGTATAACCAATTACTGTGTAGTCATCTTTTGGCATAGTGAAGAATCCGTGTTGGGGGGTGTAACCAACACGGCAAGGAGTAGGTCTTTGTACCGAACCTTGTAAATCTCTGTGTTCTGTGCTCTCATTATTACTGCACCACTAAAAGAGTAGATCTAGGCTTTAACCAGCTGCAGAGGTTGAATTGATAAATCAAAAGGGAACAATTCATAAAAAGAAAAAGTTATCACTGATTCACCCCTCCCCTCTCAGTGATCACAACCGATCCAGGCATTTCACATATTTCATTACTATTTATTTGATAATAAAATTGGTTTTTATCTTTCGATTTTTCCATAATGATTCATGGATTCTATTATTTGATCACTCTGATATTTATGTATTATTCTCTATATCATGTCTCTATAATAGGGGGTATATTCTCCCCATTATATTCACCACACCATCACTATAATTCATTAGCCTCTCGCATATTGGTATGTGCACCTAGGGTCACGTAACCAACCCAATTAAACAACATGAGGGAGTGTTAGGCCGATGGAAGTTAAACCACAACAAGTAATAATGAACAAATGAATATTCATTTAATTATTTTTGTGAATAAATAAAATGTCAATAATTTTTATTATGTAAATATGAGACATATATATTTTTAATAAAAACAAAAAAGTTATAGTACAAATTATTATTTAAAATAAAATTATTTTCAATGACATAGAATCATTACATTTTAATTATTAAAAACACCTTATTTATTTGATGGATGTTATTTACTTATATTAATAGTTATTACTCGACGTTTTCCATTTTATTTATATAAAATAAAAATTTAAAATTTAAAATACATCATGTCCCAAAATACCATTTTTACAGTAGATATATATTTTTTAAAAAATTACTATATATTTATATTCTTATAAAAATATTTACATTAATTACATGTCAAATATTATTTATATCTAATTATTTAGATTCAATAATGATGTACTAAAAATACCAATTGGATACAGGTATACTCAATAACCACATTTCCAAAAACTATAAATCGAATCTCCATAAATTGAATTATCATTTCTCTAGTGAATAAATTTTGATGGTCATATTACATTCCTATATGTCTCCTTATATAATTGAATAATTTTTTTCATTCTATGAATTTATTTCTCTCAGAAAATATGTACAAAATTTCTAATTTTTATCCTCATTTCCATTGTAATAATCCATTTTATAGTCTTTAAAGAAAAACATGAAGATAATGATTTCATGTTTTGGATTTTTATATTCCAGTTCATTTATTCCTATTGTAATTTTCATAGTTGTGTTTCTTATTTCGTTATATCATTGATTTTATTTTTATAATGTATTGTAATATTTTATTAAAAAAATTATATTGTGATTCATTCTTCTTTACTATTTTATGTGAAATCAGATAATCAATAAGCTAAGCAGACAAGAATATGACTTTTCACATTTTACCATATTAATGATAAATTTTTTCATTGAAATTTCATTAATCAAAGGAAAATATATTAGTTTGTTTACGTATCATAAAATATATGGGTTTCAACATTGATTCCTTATACTTATGATTCTCGTAGAGATGTTTAACTAGGTTTTCAGTCATGTTTTTTGGATCATTAACAATATGATCGATGATTTCTACAGTTGATTCTTATAATAGTTATCATGTTCTAGATGTTCAACCAATCAGTTATGTATATGTGATGGATTAGGGATTCATATATTTAAAAGAGATACATTGAACGTGTTATGGACTTCTGAGAGGTTCAATAGATGCGGCATGATATAAGATATAATACATAAATGATTGAGTATTTCGAATTGGATAATGCATCTAGGGCTCAACATTACTATCATCTCAAATCTGATAACCCTCTTCTATGGTGATATTCCTAGGAATTAAATATCTCCAAATGAAAAATCTAAATCTCACCAATATTAAACAACATAGCTCTTCATTCAACTTTTTGTGACATTGATATCTCCTTGAATGGTTTGAATATCCTTGAGAAGGATCTGGTCCCAACTGCATCTGCTCTACAACATTATCCCAGAAACATAGAGTTTCAACCCTCTTCCCATTAAAGCCTCATAAGGTACTATTTTAATTCATGGAATGTAAACTAATACTGCGTGAGAACTCATACAAATAATGATGTTGATAAAAATAAGTATTAATACCCATTATACATTATATCTATAAATCATCACAATTTTGAATAGTTTTTCATATTTATCAATTGTTTGAGGATGATAAGTAGTACTGAATCATATATATGTATTCCCTTAGTATGGAACAGTTATTTATATCATCATGTGAAAAACTCAACATCACTTAGACATAAATGAATATAGTAATCTTTATATGCTTTTGATTTATGTTATTTATATTGATAAAAATTAAAAGAAAAAAATCATCCAAATTATATATAAAGTTTGTGGAATTTTTTGGTTGATCAACCACAATCCAAATGGAAATATAAATTTTAGATGTATTCGGAAGATATTAAATGAATCCCATAGTTATATTTTCTCATTTCCATACTAATATGGTTAATGCTTAAATCATCCTGTTATACTTTTGACATTCACTATTATCTTATGGGTGAACATAATATCTAAATATAAACTCTACAATCCCTATATTCAATGTTTCATGCTTAATATGATTCATAAGATATCAATAAATAATTATATTTAATGTATATAAAGATATCCATGAGAATTTTTCATTGTCTAAAACACCTTATTCATTTCTTTCACTTGAAGGGACACATATTCGTTTCTCGAATCATATAATTCCATCATTTTCCAGGTTGAATTCTATTATATTCAATAATTTATTTGTAGAAACATATCTTATTTTTCATATTCAATTGTATTCACATGAATGGATGGATGAGAAGTCATTTTGGGGAATTATAATTTATCTCTTTAAGTTATGATTTCTAGGTCCATATGTTGAAAATATAATAGTATTGGGTCACTTTCAATCATCATAATGGATGTGGTAGAAAGATCGTTTGTAGATAATGAGTTAACCACCTTACTCCCCATCATAGATTGGTAATGTATTTATCAACAATAGTCAGTGATCATCTCCGACCATCTCATTAGATTTACTTTAAATCCCTTTATAAAAATATTGAAAATATACTGAAGTGATCAATTAATATATATCACACTCTCCGTAAAATAAAAATTGATTACATATCATCAATGGAAATATCTATGTCTGTACCTCCATATTATTTATTGGGTAAATAATCTAATATACCTTTAATTGACATGGTTTATATGATATCACATTTTCATTTCTAATATGTACACATCCCAATTCATTATATGAATAATCAATAGAAATCTCAAAAAAAATCTATATTATATGGTTGCGTGAGTATAGGTGATATGAAAGAACATATTCTATGCACATTAAATCTCTCTTAAAATTATTCAATATATATGAATTTAATTATTTTCTGAGTTATATTTGTTATTGTATTTGAAATTCATTATAAATTTCTCAACATGTTTTGATGGTATTCAAAATATCCATGAGAAAAATGAATATCTACTATAGTTTTTGGTCTTTTCCATTCTTTAATTACATATATATTTAAAGGCTATATAGATATACAATTTTATATGATTACATGACATTAGAACGATATTTCTATAAATTTAATTAACTCATAATAAATTTAGTATAAAATTCATCCTTTTATAAGGTTGTTAGGAAAACATTTAAACAAACCTAATACTCTTCCTTAAATATTGTATATATTATAATATCATCAATAATAATTACCACATATTGATTAACATGAGCTATAAATACATTATTTATAAAATACATGAATATGATAGTTGAATTTAAATGTATTAAAGGATTAAGTATGAATTTATATTATTGATATCTTGTAAGAAAGGATGTATTATATAAATCGTCCATTTTAACTAATAATTGATGATATCAAGATTGATGATCTATCAATGAGATATTTTGAGCCCTTTGATGTGGATCAAATAAATCATCATTATGTGGTCAATGATTCATGTTACTGATTATAATATTCATATATTCATGATTATAAATGAAATGATGAATTTATTAATCCTTATTCATGAAAAAGATGTAAGACACCCATTATGATGAAGCAATTTGGTATAACAAACTGATTTGTTGATTTTTTATAATTAAATATTCAATTATTCCAATTCATCGTGGTTTCTTCAATCTGGACTATTTGATATATTCATAGCAACATGTTTTTGTTATATTGAAAAAAACATCATGTTTATGGGAATGAATAAGAATCCCTAGTGAAATAAATCAACATATTCACAAACAATAATAATATCTTAAATATTATGTTTTTATTTAATATTTGGGGTTAAACATCCCTCATTATTATAGAATCAAAACCCATACTATTAAAGTAATATCCATGGGGAGTTCTTAGTTACCCTTTCATTGATATACGATCATGTTCTTATTTTGGATATAAAAATGATTTCACTATCCTTGAAATTGATATTGGTTCAATTTATAGAGAGATAATGTATATAAAAAATCACATAAAAATAATACAAAATGGAAATAAAATGATTAATAGGATGTACATTAACTCAAACATTAATCAAAGAAGAGTTTTATAAATGAGATAAAATAAATAGACCATTATGTGTTTAAAAAAAATTCAATATCTAATAACAATTTTTTTGAATTAATTAATTTTGAAATCATTTCAAATATAGAGGTACGATTAATCAAAATCATATAAGATGTTTTTAGTTACTAAGTGGACGTTCAGTTTAACTTTCACCACATATTATTTACGAAAATTGTTTTTCATTTGTGAAGAAAAATGATATCAGTTTCCCATTTTCATTGAAGTTTGCTGACATTAAAATCTTGTATTAACCCCTAGGTGGGTGAATTTGTTTTTATCGTTCCTAATATCCATGATTTTAAAACATTTAAATATTAGTGGTCCATAATATGAAATTTATTTTCATCTATAATGTTAATTGCAAAGTTCATCTTTCATTATCAATTTTTTTCATATTTTCCTCTTTTACCAAACAGAAATCATGAAACAACTCTCTAGATATATTTTATAAGGTTTTTCCCACTATTTAGACATGGTGGATGGTTAATATTTTTCCCTCAATGGGATTTTCACCTTACATTCCCTAAAGCCACAATTTTCACTTATCTTGTTTCTTAGTTATTTTAAATGGAAAATTATGTGATTAATAATTCATGATTACCATTTAATGATATCCATAATATTATCGATACTAGTTCCAGTCCCATTTATTAAATTATTTTTACAATCATTATATTTCTTATACCACTCATTAATCACTCATTTCACCAAGATTCATTTGGTGGACTAAAAAAGTATATAGTGGGTATTGTTATATAAAAACATGTTCATAAAAGTATATAGATATTTAAATAAAATCTATGATATTTTAGCCCATGAAAAAAATATTTTCTACTTATGCAACTGTATGTTATTCCTATATAACTATTGGATAAACACAGTTTGTTTTATGTTAAATCCATTTATTCCTTATTCTAAATATTAAATATAATATATTAAGATACAAACTCATATAACTAGAGGAAAAAATATATAAATAATACATAATTATACTTTATTATTAATATCAAATCATAATAAATCACACAACATAAACTATTGGTTTACATTCACTGATGATTATACACGTGAAATTATAATTTTATAATAAAAATTCAACAACATTCACATTATTCTCTCCAAATTATGTCTTTATAAAAATATTACACACAATACAACTCTTCGTCATTTGGGGAAATTTAAACATATGAAAGGGGATAAATATGATGATTAGTTGGGGTTAAAACTTGTGTTCTATCATTTGAATATTACAAATGGAAATAAAATGAACATATGGGTATGAGAATATAAAAACATTACAAGAATAAACCATATGGAATTCATAACCAATGAAACATGAACCAAAAAATGAATATAGAATAGTAATCTTCGAATTAATTTCGAATGAATTATAAGAATATGGAATCGTGAGACAATAATTATGACCCATAAAAATAAAATTATAATGTGGAATAAAAAAACAAATAAAAATAATTTTTTATATCATGGATCACTGATATGATAATCAACAACATGTGAATAGATTCCTATAACATATATAGTTGAGTTCACCCCCATTCCCATAAACATCATGGATTTTGTTCACTATGTAGTCCCAAAATAGTAATCTGAAAAGATATTATTATTTAATAAATTAGTTAAAGGGTTATATAATTATAGGAAAAACTATCACAAAATGTAAATCCATACAAATTTTTTCCACCTATACACGACCACTTTCAAAAAGGAATCATATAATAAATAACTCCTTGGAAAGATAATGATTTCATGAATCACATAACAAATCAAAAAGGAATCATCAACATAAATAATGATGGTGATTATATTTAAAAAATATCTCCAGTAAAAGTTAACAAATATTATGTTTATTTTCATAGTTTATAAACACATTAGAATAACATAATAAATCATTACTGTAATAAGAAGAATTAAGAATTAAATATTTTATTAATATTTTTTTTAAATAAAATAATATAACAATAATTGAAATTAGAATAATAATTATAATGTAAATAAAAATTATTTTGTGTTATATTAAAATATTGAATAGATTTATGGTTAGGAAGTTAAAATAAAAATTTGAAAGAAATTAAGTGGGGATAAAATTTTAAATAACAGAGATGAAAAAATTATATAATTACTTTTACAAATAAGTTAACTAAAATATAAATTGAAATTAATAAATTTACAATATTCGAAACATTAATTAAGCACGTCACATACCTTATTAAATTGTGATAATTTCCGTTTCTCCATAGTTAAATGGATAATATGTATATTTTTTCTCTATCACCTTGAGTGTGGAGTTTGTATTACCTAGAACTATCACACCATCTTTTATAGTGAATTTTTTATTGCTTATTTTTATTTGAACTGAATATATTCCTATATGGTAAAATACATCACGTTAATTATGATTTATGTAAACTATATTATTTAAATGTGTTTATTTATTTCATTAGTGAGAAGAAAATTTATTTTAATGGTATTCCATTAAATTTATTATTACTATTTTTTTTTAAATATTTTTTCCTTCATTGGAAATATAATACTTTAATTGTTTTTATTTATTCTCATTCAAATGACTGACCTATTTTTCATGAATTGAATGTTATCTTTGGTTAACATAATATTGTAAAAAAAAATTAGAATCCTTAGTGAGACCCCACAACACATTTTTCTCAGATCCTACCTATGAATTGAAGTATTTTTAGATGACATTATTCATGGTTCGAGCAAGAATTTATGATCACATAGAGGTGATTCTAGATTTTAATACATGGATTATTGAGATGCATCCTTTTGGACTTCTACAATTATTCATATTTTCTGGTACTTGGTTTTAGTTCATTGGGATTTTTTTCATATTATTCATTTAGTACAGTTCTCCTAATGGAGTTCTCATTGTATGAATTACTGAATTGTCTATTTTACAACCCCATTGTTAGTGAAAAAAATAAATCCCATATTAATTTTGTATTATTTGAGGTGCTAGTCACCATCCCATGGGGACTGGGAGCTCCAATTGGGCTATGTCAAGATCGACATTGTAATCTAGTTAGTAGGGTACCTGGGTTACTTCTTGACACCCCCAAAATGGATTCTAAACATATATTTCCATAAAATGTTTATAAAAAACAAGATATATTCATATTAGATGAAAAAATAGACAGAAATGAAGATATATTGAAAACAGGTTGAATAAAAGAAATCAATGAACCTCAAGATCCAATTTAGCATATAAACTAGGTCTACCCTCACTCAATCTTGTGATAATTGAATATCAACACATATCTCACTCGACCACATATCATCAGAAACATCAATATAATCAATAAGGAAATCCAAAACATAATTGTTGGTAAAATCATCCAATTCATCCATTTAGCCAATAGACCAACCACATTATAATTATCCATAGAGGGGAGTTACCAACTGAATATTTGGGACCAATCTAGCTTAATGGGGTTTTAATGGTATCCTCTTATATCCAGTTATATAAAAAATTAACCTCAAACATTGAGTCCATAGAAAAATGGTATATCCAATGCCCTATGATTATGTCTTATACTAAAGATTCAAATTTTGTGGTCAACAAATCATGCGGCACCATCGGTGCTCTTATGAACCTCAAAATAATTAGATAACCTACATTGGGATCCTCTAGAAAAAAAATCCTTGAATATAAGTGAATCCAGAATGTGAATGAGACCATATAAGTATCTCCCCCATCAAACATATACTCAAGACACACTCAACATAGAAACATATCTAATCATATCTCAATTTCATAAACTCGATACTTAAACAATAACACACATTAAAGGTCATCCAAAAAACACTATGAATCTAGGGGAATCAAAAAGACAAGCACAAAACATGTTAATCCTAGTGATGTCCCTCAAAAAATTATCTTATTTGTATATATAGTCCCCAAACATACTCAATATCCCACAGAGTCAAATCATCATGAATGTCTCAACTAATCCAAAACTCAAGTGAGTTAAATAAAATCCCCATTTTTAAAACCATGAGAATCTATCCATGGACCATCCTGGGATCTCATCAAATATAATATTCAATATTTCCCTCTAGTAATCATCCAAATGAACCACAAAAAAACATCAATTCATGCCAAACATCCATGAAGAAAAAATTAAGCTCAACCCTCACACAGACCTCAAATATCATATTTGATCCCACACGAGTATTCTGAAACTATGCCCTAATTAAAACCTCTTATCGAATAATCTCATCCCAAAACACCATCTACATTTACTCTCAATGATTAAAGTATTCTAATGAAGTGATCTAGGTGGAAAATATATTCTAATAGACTATATATCAGTCTAATAACATGTATTAAGTAAAAAACTATAGAAACACCTCCACATAGGGAGTAATCATTGTGTAATTTAGGTATGTAGTGTGTACCTCATGAAATTATCCATGGTAATTTATCGTAGAAAAAATTTTAATATACCTTCCAAAGTTGATGGAATTCATTCTTAATCAATAATATGACCCCCAAAAGTTGTACCCGACTATTTAACGACATGGTGTCAGTCTATACACACTACATACCCTCTTACCATGAACTGCATGTGATAAATAGATGTATAGGCTACAATATAATGTGACCCCACACAAGGTTTCTGAACATAAGGTTCACCACACACCATTTGGTTTAATATGGAATTTCCAAAACACTCACCCAATATAACCCTCATATTCATCCTATACCCTAAGAAGAAGAACACAAGTTGTCTATTCATGAAAAACACATTATGTGATCAGGGTTTCCCAAAAAATAAAAACCTTGAGATAACCAAAAATGGATAAGTATCATAAAATAAAAAACAAATTGACCCCCAATGTTTTCCCATTGACCCATAAAAATGATTAAAACATAATAAAAACAAACATATTTATATTTTTTACATAAATTAAATGTAATAACAACCTAACTGAAAATAATTAGAATGATTTTACCCCTCAATGTTTATACTCTTACATTGATCATCGATAAACCTATAGACGTGGTCCCGAGTACGTGTTCCACTATCTCCCTATTAAAATTTTCTACAAGTCCATGGTAATGTGGTTGATTCCCATGAATTAGTTCCATAACACAAGCAAAGGAAAAAATCGAAATAAAATTAATGAAAAAATGAATATAATAGAAAACAATAAGGGTTCCGACCCATGCCTAACCCTAGAATCCAGGAAGATATCTTACCTTAGTTAGGAAAAATCCAATTATTTTAACTCAACCACATAACCATAATTTAAATCCATGTCTCAATTCATAATATATCATAATTTAAACATGCATGAATAAATAATATTTAACTAATAAAAAAATAACTATTTAATGAATACATTAAACTCTCTAAATTCGACCAATATTTTTCCAAGGAGAAACCATTTATTTCTTGGCCTACAATGTGGTGAATGAAATAATATGAGATCTACTAATCAATAAAATTAAAATTTTCCAACACAAAAACTACCCTAGAGGAAATATGAATATTTTCTATTATTTTTAAAACATGTCATGATTTGGTTCTAGAAAAACACCCCCACCATAATGATCCTCTCTATCGTAGAGCATTGGTGATCAACTAGATGCTAAAATACTTCCAATGACCTAGAAAATCCCACACTTCCAAGACTATCTATTGACTGGTCTCACAATTCCTAAGATGATATCAAATAAATGTACATTAATCCATCAACAATAGGTATCTATCTGCAAGAATAGTATTCCTATTTCCCCCATTAAAATAATTTAAAATCCATGGTCCTTTTATTGTCTAATACTAAACAAAATTGTGGGATATTGTAAAATCTCCTATAAGTTTGTGTGGACTCAAAACACTAACACCACAAATTCATATAATATTAGATACTACCTCCCAAAATCATAATTAACCAATGAAAATGATAATAATTACCTAAATAGGCCAGTGGTTCACTCCTCACCGTAATTACATCATAAAAAACATTTATGAAATCGTTCTGAACCACTACTCTCTTCATTGAGGAAGAGTGATTCTCCACGAACC
Source organism: Viscum album (assembly GCA_963277665.1). Taxonomy (NCBI): domain Eukaryota; kingdom Viridiplantae; phylum Streptophyta; class Magnoliopsida; order Santalales; family Viscaceae; genus Viscum; species Viscum album. Next base: position 1,936,845,364 of record OY728152.1, read on the forward strand.
TATCACATGATCTCATTCCCACATTATCGAAAATCTAATGAACATAAGTATACACAGCTAAAATATCTATCCTTTGACCTAGATGGAAAATTACTCAAAACAATACCACCTAAGAAACTCTTATTTAAATTAGAATCTCCCTCATTTTATGATAACCTACTTGATCACCCTATACTGAAGTGTCAATAAATAACCTAGAGTGAAAAATCATGCTCTCCCATGTTTCCAAAATAATAGCCCTAACTGATCATAGTCAAGAATCCAAGAAAATTACACTCTCAACGTAACCATAAACTAGGATCACTCAAAGTACCCCACTTTTAACTTCCAAGTATACATCATGGACAATGTCAATAATTTTATAGGTATCCACATCCTTATGAAAACACATGACCAATCAAAACATAAATATTAATTCCATTGTCATAATGAGACACTAGATGAGATAACTGGGAACCCTAAAACAATACCAACCCAAAGTGATCAATACAAATCCTTTGAATATGGTATTATATTTACACAATCATAAAAACCATACCATGAGATCTTCATGACCTAACAACATAAGAAAGTTACTCCTGGTCTTGTTGAGTATAATTCCATATTAATGATATATAGAACAAAACCACATAGGTTTCTTCTGAACCATTAAGAAGTTGAACATATATAATCATTAAGATCATATTAAAATAGAAATATTATATGAGGATATGACATTCGATATATTATTCATCTAGGAAATCCTATTCCCATTCAATAAATATCAAATAATATCTAAATCGTAAATAATTATATATAAAAACTGATGTACTTCTCCCAAGGTAAAAAACAAAAGAAATAGAAACCAAGAATTGACATCCCATAACCCTAGTTACATATGATTACTACCAAAACATTTGATCATGATGCACTAGATTCATATCCATAAGAGTATTTGACATATTTTTAGACCTTATGTCATGAATGTAACCTAATATTAAGACAAAAGTAGAACATTATGAAATAATTTTTCATGAATTAGATTGAGTGAACCAGACCCTTCGCCTAATCTGGCCTATGAAAGGTCATCAAATGTTACTCAAAAAAACCTGAGGATTCAAACTAGAATCAAGTTTATAAATATATATAGTAGGGAGACAATTACATTATATCATTTTGAAATAATAGAAAACATGCATCGAATATATAGAGATCAAAAAAATTTATAAGAGTATACAAAATTAACTAAGTAAAAACAAAAAATATATAAGTAAGGAAATATAATATTAATATTCAATGAAAAAATAACATATAATCATTGGTTTTTCACTACTATGACCACAGGTCAAAAAGGAGTCATTAAAATAAAAATATATAAGAGGATCTACCTTTATCCCCAATCGATACCAGATAACTTACAACCATGAAATTAAAAATAACCCAACTAAATCCTCTGAATCCACATGAAAAATCACACTCTATCAATAAATCATTACCCTTATTTATAACAACTGCACAACTTATATTCTATATATATAATGAGATATGGTCTATTCATGCTTAGAGGAACCCATATATGAGGATTCATGAACTAAAATGGGTCCACCATGGACTGATCACCCGAATCGGCCCGAGACATGGCCCGAGCGGCGTTCCTGATCCCTGCTGACTGGAAACTTGTTTCCGGCATTAAAACTAAATAGGTGTGATCGATTTGGACTATAAAATTTATAAAAATAAATAAATAAATAACAATAAAAATTGAAATGGGAAGAAAACAAGATTTCACATACCTATATGCGACCTCTTGGCCACATTCAGCAACTAACAAACTGCCTCACAAGGGAAAATAAAATAATAACCTGAACAAAGAAACTGAACATGCATTTAAAAATATATTATATGCATGATAATTAAAATTCTCAGTAGGAATGAAATATGTGATCCACAATATCGATGCATTTCCATACTCCAAAATAGTTTTATAATAATATATTGAGATGCAGTTATAAAAAAAGGTTATTATATATACAATGCATTTTGAATACTGAAAATCACAACTCCATGTCCCTTATAATTCAAAAAAATTGAAATGAAATAAATAGGGGAGCACATGAACATGTCTAAAAAACATCATTGAAATATTTTTTTAAACCAACCATACATTCAATGTATTACGAGAAATAACCAAAACCAAGGTCATGATTATGTTTCTACACACAATAAGAGAAATGGTACTAATAGTTCTCAAATAAATGGATTATAGAAAACCTAGAAACTAAGAGAAATACCATAACATACTAATACATGAAACTATATCCCCCGTAGCATGCGACACATGACAGAATAAAACACCCTAACACCCAGCCACTCATTTATGGGTTAGGAAGAGGGGCCCAATCCCATAGAAATAATCTTTAATGTCTATCTACAATGGGCCCCTGGATATTATACGACCTTTTTGTGAAAAAATAATTCTCAGTAAACCACTATGAAATGACAGGTTTTCGAGAAATTTTCATAAAGGGGTGTGACACACATAAAAAAAACGATGCTCATATATAACCAAGAACAATACACAATATATAACCACCTAACAATATTATGGTTTGTCACCTTATATTAAATAATAATCACCCAAAGGAGGTCCTATATCAAAAACCCTCATGTACCATGCTCGAAAATTGTGGAGAGAGACCAAACCAAAGAGGGTTAATACAAACATAATGATTTAATGATTCTGAACGGTGCTCATACAACACCCACACATCAAACATTTCATAAAAAGACAATTTGAAATTCCAATCGGACCATAAGCTCCACAATGATCAATATTTTATTAAAAAATTAAATAACCATTTCAACACAACCCCAATTACCATCATTATACAAAAGTGTCCAAATGGACGCTTAAATAAAATGTTCCCCAAAAGAAATCATGTCCTTTATAAAACCAAATTTAAACACACCAAACGTTCGTAACATAGAAAATGATCCATTGCTTTCATACACTATAAAACCCAACCATGTTTCGAGGCCAACTGTGATAAACCACAAGAACCCATTTGAAGTTATTGTTGGAATATAAGGAGAACCACACTTCCAATTTTTGGGAATCATAGAATAATATTGGTGAAAATTAAAGGAAGTGGAGAATAGGTACTCATGAGGGAGACTAGATCTAGGGTTCCATTTTCACTTGATTGCACAACAATATCTGTGCCTAATGCACCCGTGGTTGTCTTTTCATACAATGAGATACTCTAAAATCGATCCATGAATATGAAATTCAATTTTTTAAAATAGCCATTTATATTCCACCCAAACCATCCATTTTAATCATTTATAAAATACGACACATGTGAAAAAATATAGAAGCTCTTTCAAATTCATGTTAAAAAACGCATCATAGGAAAACATCTTATTTCACATATAAAACCCAAAGCATGTTCTTAACAAACCTAACCGAATATTTGAATGTGGAAAACACCACTCACCCTTCCAAATTACCTATGAAGATTTATTGGATAATTCATCAAACACTTTGCACACATACAACCAAGAGAATAAATCATGTTTCATGTAAAATCCTATTTTTAATACAATCATTCAACATGAAAGTATCATATAAAACAAACCATAGGAACCGAAGAGGTGAAAAAAAAGTTAATAAATTAATTTAAAATTCCAAGCATTAGTGGAAATGCAATGGAAGGGAAAATGAATGGGTTTTCCTACCTCAAAGAGGAATCGGGTCACACCGAACAATTTGGAACTGGAGGAAAAAGGAGGCCACCACTCATAACTGGCTCTCACCCAAATGTATATACCTATATATATACATATATCCATAATACAATGCATATATTCCCCGTTCCATGAGGGAATATGTACTTGGAGTACAACTATTATATATATATATATATCTAAAATATATGCATGCACACCTTCATTTATTGACCAAAAATTCACTATAACAACAAAAGATACCCAAAATTATGGAAGAAAAGACCAATGTACGTCCAAAAGTACCAGTGCCCTATATAATCTCTAAAAAATTTAAAACATTCCTTTCATCAATTAAGACTTTACAATTCCTATAAATAAATGAACGCTAAGTTCAATATGTATAGTACATTACATTCCTTTAAAACCCCTTTCCAAATCCATCCGCACTTAATGTGACCTTAAAAATAATTTTCACACTTTCCAAACTATTCATAAAAACATTTTTGTAAATCATTACAAAATATAGCCATGAAATTTCTCAAAATAATGGTGCACACAACATTGTAAAATATGCACCACAAATTAAACCATCTTTTTAAATCAATAGCACTTCAAAATTTCTCCAAAATATCATCAACACCACTTATAATATTTAATAAACATGTTTTGAATTTTAAAAAACAATTATTGAGTATCACAAGGATTTAATCCCATAGAACTAGTACAACAACCTGTTTAATGATTAAACATGCACACACAACATTCCATATCTTAACATTCACCACATGAACAATTATAATGACAAATTAAACCATTTAAATAAAATTATTAAACAGAAAAAAGATGGTTTCCATTAAAATTATTTATAATACATAAGGTTCAATTTATTCTAATGATTTTATGTGTCTTATTTTCGATAAAAAGGGGTGAAAAAAATCAAGAAATTAAATTAATGTAAATTTATAATTTATATGAAATGATTTCTACATCAACTTATGAAGAAAAAATGAATCGATGATGCAAAAACTGTTTTCACCCCCACCAAACCCTTGCCGCACCCTGACCAAATCGTGACATACCTAAAACCACAATAAAAAACAAAAAGTTTATGAACGAACCCCCAAAACTATACCTTAGAATTGGGGTTTAGTGAAACCCTACACATTTAAGAAAATACATGTAACACTACAAGAGTACTCACAAAGGGAATTATTGTGTGCCGATAGGGAATCAGTGATGAGGTGGAGGCACAGAGGGGGAGTGTTGGCTATGACAGTGGCGAATGATGGTGGAATTATGGGAGATAGGCGGCTGGTGTATGGTAGTGGAAAGGTGGGGAACAGTGGGGATACATTTGCTATGATGGGGGTGAACGAAGGTAGCGGTACAGGAGGTCAAGAGGTAGCCAGTTGTTGCAAGATATGAGAAACCAGAAGAGGGGGGGGGGTGATGTCGTCTGTTTAACCAAGAACGGGGGAGGAAAGCCGACCCCCTTAGGGGTTTCTCCCTTAATAAAAAGAATATTAAAACAAAAAAATAAAACAAGAAAAAATTGCTAAAAAAATAATATCTGGATCATTATATTTCAAATAATAATAATGTTATTATTAATGATACAATAATATTAATGGTAAAATTTAATTAATAATAATAGTAGTAGTAATAATACCACTACAAAATAAACCAATAGTGAACATAATAATAATTAAGAAAACAAATTTGTTTCATTTTATTTTAAAAAATAATATTATTTATAATACATTAATAATAGTAGTATTATTATAAAATTAAATAATAATTTTACTACCATCTGCATAATATTAATAATATTATTATGGTTTAAGCATTAACCTTGTTTTACCGTTATAATATTATATTTTTCTTCCTTTTATATAAAGTTAATTTATTTAATTAATTAATTATTAATTTCAAACTATCGGGAAACCGTGCTTTTACCAGGGTTGTACACTGTCACTGCTAGCAGTGCAGTGACCAAACACTGACCTGATACCCACAAAAAAACATCAAAACTAGAAAAAAAATCAATCTGGGACCCTACTAATCTTCGTCCAAATGAAGCGATCCCGATAAAAGATTAAAATAAAAGGGTGTATGAGGTCGGGTTGTGAGAGGAGGTGAAGAAACATAATACTCCACTCCTAATGTTTCCCACAAAACATGTCTTCATAAAAAATGATTTGAATATGTGATTTCATATGAATTACAAAACAACTATATGCATATAATAAACAATAATGAAAAGGGGATAAAAAGTGAAATCATAAACCACATCTTTTCTGAATCCTAACGCATGTATACCACAATTAAGGCATAATCAAGAGGGATTATAACATGTGGCTAAGCTAGCCTCATATAAACAACTATTTAAGATAGATCCAGATGGACCACCTAAATTCGAATGCATGCACATGGATGAATAATAGACCCTAGGATCATATCATATAAATATAAAACAAAAATGACCATCTATAATGATCTACGAATCCAATTTCATGTTATGAAATTGAAATATGAGCCTCTATTACACAAAACATGATATCCTATTACGCATGTTATGTTCCAGAGAATTATCTAGAAAAATGTCAAAACCCACCAATATTATATACATCTATGACTAGGTCACCCATGGAGCATGAATATCCCCTATAATCATAACACTCTAATTGTGCCTTGATATTTCATGAGTAGAAAGCCTATCTAGCCTGGGGGTGGTACTCAAATAGAAGGGGTTTAATTAATAAAAATCATCCATTATCTCACTAATATTTCCCCATAATAGCCATAATTATTGGATTACAGCCTAATCAATCTTATTTTCATGCTTGATCTGATATCGATCCAATGGAATCCTCCGATATGTAGTCCTAAATAAGATGAACACCAACCCTGGAAGACATAAAAATCATGGTTGACCAATGTTATATCTTAATGTCCCAAACTAGCAATGAATCTTATAAGTTAAATGGTTAATAACGTACCCACAACAATCGTTCGAACCATGGTAATAATAAGACACACTAAAGGGCCCACTCTAGCACATGTAAACCCTTGATCCACGATCATTTTAAATATACCGAACACCCAATAGGGAGATCTTGAAGTAAAAAAATATTAAAATTATGATAAATAATAATCTCTTTTTGGCCCAAATTGAAAATGCAATGATACATGATCAATAGTGGACACACAATAGAACGATGAAAAATATTCTTGAACAAGCATCCTTAAGATTGCCACTCTTCATGGGTATTAGACAAGTATACCTAATTAATTATTCAAACACAACTCTATGGAAAAATAATAATCTATATATCCCATGTAATGAATCAATCTCAATGGTTCATCTAATGCAAACATAATGTAAGTGGATAAAAAAGTCATTCTCTTAAACAATGAGTAGCCTACCTTGAAACCCATAATAAATTATATAATCTCATATTATATTCATTTTGAACCTAAATTCTGATAACTATCTAAATTTAATTCAAAAAACACATAAATAATGTTGTATAAAATTTAACCACCAAATTCTCAACCCTCAAATGAGCATCAAATCAAAAAACACCGCCAATGAATGGATTTGAAAAAAACGTAACAAAAACCTCTATTTATACTCTCTTAGTCAAAAATAAACTCAATAGGTCAATCCATATTGAACATATTCCACTAACACATTATACATTCAATAGTTCAGATAATAAACTACTCATATGTTCAATTCCATATCCCAGGTGAATAACCAACAAAACTCTTCCAGGGAGGGAGTTTATAGAATGATCCTCAAGAAATAATCACTGGGGGAGTATACTAGATTGAAAAAAATGTACATTTAAATGTAAATGATATGGATACTTGTTATATAAGAAAACTCCTACATGATTTTCCCATCAATGTACCTACCCATTTACTCGACATGTGGTCAGAAAATAAAATCTATATGGGCTCTAACTGTGTACTTTACAAGGGATTTTCTCATGAATCATACATGTCTATGTTTCCCCATCTTGTGGTGTTTGGTAATTCATTTGACTGCATCCTCATTAGATTTACAAAAATGTTCTCAAATAACATGTAGTGTAACTCACTCCTTGTAAACCCTCAATATTTGAAAAGAATTATATTTTCTTGAATTTCTTACATGACAAGCAACACCTAGCATATATGGGAATTAAATGTCCGCATACATTGTTATATATTTAGAATCATAAATAATTTTCATAAATTCTATAGTTATTAATGAACCAAAAAAGATATATTTCTTGAATTATAAACAACAAAAAATTACGTTGATAGCATTTGTTACACATAGAACCAAAATTTATGGATCAACAATATACTATTAATATTATTATTTAGTCAACTAATTATCACCTAACAATAGGTATTGAATTCCATTATAGGATTGAATAAATTATGAAAATATATAGTAAACATTTTTACTAATTAATTTTTTATTGCATATAAAATAATTATATTTTAATAGAAAAAATAAATTTTCATTAAAAAATAGTAATTTTCTGAAAATAATGTCTATTTTCTCATAGAAAACATAATTTCTAAATAATTTTTATTACTATTAGAAAAATTATTTGAGAAAAGAAATTTTATTTTTGAAATCATAAAACTTAAATCATTTTATGGTTATTTGTTTCTTATTTTTCTACGAAGTTTCAATTTTTTAGGAATAATGAAAAATACTAGATTTTAATTGAAAAATTCCCTTTAATCTAAATAATCTATAATTATATATATATATATATATATATTATTCAGTTCTATATTTAAAAGAGATTGATTTTACTTATATAAATCCAGTTTTAGTGACATAAATCATTTTAATATTGAAATTTGATATATGAACATTGTGAACATTTGATTATTTTATGTTTAAAACACTATTTCTCAATACTCATTTGGGGTTAATTTTATGTTGAATTTTTCCTCATATAATAAATGAATTAAAAAAAGGATTCCATATTTTTAATCAGAATAATTTATAATTTCTCAAAATGTGATAATAATTTTCAAAGAAACTTATTAGTGAAAATAGTTAAAATTAATTACAATTATTACAGAGAAAATGAGTTTTATTAGTTTTAAACAAAAAATATAGGGTGAAAAGATTAAATAAAACTTTTCCAAATACCATTTTTGGATATATATCAACTAAATCTTTAGTAATAGTGTGAAGGGACTATTATTGGGGCCGAGTGACATGAACAAACATGGGTGAAATTCACTCTTTAAAAAATATAAAAGCGTGACACTCACCAAACTAGTAATAGGAAACTACTATCATATATATTTATCACCTTAAAGTCATTTTATTTGGAGAATAAATTCTAAATAAAATCACAATGTTCCCTCCACTAATAACAGAAGCCTTGGTATGGGCAGAAATACCACCCTACCTGGATTTAGTGAAAACCCATGGAGGACACTTAAAGAAGATTTAATGTTTGGGTAAAACCATTTTTTTATATCCCTATCAACCTCATTAAATAATTATTATAAGATGATTATATTATTACCTAAATATCATAAATATAATTAAATATTATTATGTTAAGGTTATAACCTACAACCTTGTGTACTTTCATCAAATGTGTTACAAAATCATTGTTTCTATGTATGGTAGACTACCACCTCGTGAACCGAGGTTGTTAATTTTTCCTATACAACCTTTCATGGATTGGAATAATATATAAATTATAGGGAATATATTATATAAATGATTTTAAGGAATTTTTTTAATTAAATATTATTTCTCACATTCCATCATGCATTCGAATTTTTGGTAATTCGATATCATCGCTCATGTTTGTGGAGAAAAACCCCCTCATGAGGAAATGTTATTAATTTAATAATTACATGGATTTTATTAAATATGAGTCAAATAAACAAATGTAATATATAAAAATGAGGCTTCGGCCCCAACTTTTAAAATAAATATGTAATATATATTAAATAAAGTCTTTTAATGAATATATATATATATATTATTTTATTTCTTTCAATACAATACAAAAATTGTAAATACAACCTTGGGCACATACATTCTACCTACTCCATGAATGATGTATTTAATTTTCAATGAAAATGTTTTAGTAGTTAATTTATATAAATATAAAATAAATATATTTGTTATTTAAATCATGGATTACATTATGAATATATTTGAACTGTTATCGATGTTTGAGGATTAAAAAATAACATACATTAAAAACAATGTTTTTATTATATGAAAAAATGAAAATAATGAATGACTATTATTGAATGGGTTATAAGATGATTTAAAAGAGTCCTATATGAAATTATAATTTTTAGTATGTTCCTATTATACGTAAATAACATTCATAAAACCATTATAAAATAGGTTTAAGGGTTTTCATCCCAAAGGAAGCTTATGTTAAAGGATATTTTCTTAATTTTATTTCATTGACGAGTTTTTTATTAATATACACATAATTTTTTTATATGGTGTATATTATAGATAGAATAACTTTTAAAATTTAGAAAATACATAACCACAGTGGAATAATTAAAAATAAATAATAATTTTTTTATTAAGATAGTATTAGCCCAGTTCCTTTGAAAACATGAAATCAAAAACACTGGTACATTAGTGATCCACATTATCTTCTACTAGTTTCTATTTGAATAAATAAATTCATAAAATCATTCAAAACAATAGATACCATCATAAAATAGAAAATGAAACATAAAAGGGAAGAGCTCAAATGATCAGTAAACAAAAATAAGGGAGAAATATAAGAATAATTATGAGTGTAATGGTATGAGAACATGATCATGAAAATAGAAGATCATACCATGAATATCGAATACCATACACAAAAATGACATTATAAAAAATGTATGTTCATAATACGTGATTTATAAGGAAAAAATGAACATAATCCATGAATGAATAACATATTAATAAAATATGGAATTGTGGCTTTCACATAAGAATATATAATGATTCCATATGCAGTAAAGGAATCACTGCTAAATCCATCTTGTTGGAAAAATATCTTTACAGAAAAATGTTCACACCCCATTCCAGTACTGTATTACTGAAAGTAGTTCACACCATGTTGCTGAGCTGTATTATTTAACCATGTTCATTCATCATTCCATCCCTTTCTATCTCATGATATTTAAATCTGTACCAAATGCATTGGAGAGAGATATGGGTTCCAACCATATCATAATGAAATCATACATACATGTTAAAAAACATAAAATAATAATAACATAACCAATGAAATGAAATGAGTATGATAAACATGTAATCATATCATAATTTGTTGAGAATGATATATGTAACATCATCATTTTGTTAACAGAATAACCCATGAAAGTGAAATATATTTCATAAACACATGACTCATGAAATTGAATTTTTTTCATAAAAATATATCTCTTCAAAGAGAAAATAGTTTCATAATGACTATGAAATTATGAAAAATCCATTAATAGAAATAATATGAATGGAACCATTAGATAATTTATCAGAATGGAATGAGAAACATGAATGAATTTAATCATATAGTTAAACTAATTTTCAAATATACTTAAAAATTGTTTCTGGTTTAAAATATTTTCCTTCTTTGGAAGATGTTTTTTAATACATGAAACAATTATAAAATAGTTATCCTAGAATATACCTTTAAAGCATATAAAGAGGAGTTGAAATCATTTAAATTTTTTTTCGTAAAACATATATATTAATCTTCAAAAAAAATTCATTGAAAACTTATAAAGAATGCTTGAAAATATTTTGATTTCCATGTAATTTAAAATACAATGAAAACATATAAATAGGGCATGACAAAATTTTGATAGCAGATTACTTTGAAATTATATCCAAGAATATTGAAAACAACTTAAAAAAAATTTCCATTAAATTCCCTTTAAAAATATTTCTTACAAATTGAACATTTAAAAATTAAAAGGGAAAATCATTGAAATGATGGTAGGTAATTTTTTACAAGATGTATGAGGTAAAACGAAAATTCATTTTTCAAGGTAAAAAGGTAAGAAAAACGCCTTTTCAGAATGTGAAATTAAGACTCATTTAATGAAATTATATAAATAAAAAAGTTTCAAAGTGTATTTTAATTATTATAGTATAATGGTAAAATATTATTGGAATACCTTTTTATAAAAAGTGGTTTTAACAGAAAATATATTTTCGACCGAAGAGAGGTTAAAGTAATGATTTTTTAAAATGAATTATTAACTATATTAGGTACAAACGAGTTTAAAATGATGATAAAAAAAATCATGAATTACTATAGGATAAGAAAATACATGATTTTTTTTGAGATATGTGTTAAAAGATTTAACTAATTGAAGCATAAAGATAAGCAATCTTGAAAATTGACGAGAGCGTTTCAATAAAAACTTATCACTGGGTAATTTGGTATCATAAAAACTTATCACTGGGTAATTTGGTAAGTCGTACATACGTATGAATGATATTTTCTTTTAATTGTCATGTTGAAAGAATAAAATTAAAAGACATATATGTATATATATATATAATTATTATAGTTGATTTGTGACATAATATATGTCATATATTTTCACCATATCCGTCCATAATACATTACTTAGAGTGTATGAACAAATCTCATGGAATTGATGGAAAGGTAGTCTGAAGTTACTCAAAAGAAATTATGGTATTTACACTGAAAGGAAAGTAAAAAAGTTATGTGTGGTAAAAGGAATTAAAATGATTAATTAATTAATAAATAATATATATGACATAAATAAACAGTTTCCCCATTATAATTTTCACCATGAGAGGCTGTAAATGAAAAATGAAAAATCTTCGCTTAGTGAGGTGGTAGTTCATTGTACACCTAAATAATATATCTGTAACCCATCAAATGGTGGAGTACATAAGTTTAGGACTAAAAATTGGAATAATAAAGTCCTAGTATATTTAATCTACTGGTTTGGTTATAAAATCTCAAACCATGGAGAGTGGATGGGGTAATGAAAATAAAGGACCTTGATAGAATAGGTTACATCTTAATCAGGTAACTCCTTTCAATTTGTGAAAAAATGAATAGTTAGATTGATTTATACCCATGGTAAGGATTTTAGAAACAAATTAGGGACTTTGGGAAGAATATTTGGATGATATTGGCCAAAACTATGTGGTTTTAGAGGATTGAAGAAGAGGGAGAGGTGGTGGCCTTTTATAGGGAATAGATATGACTCATTTGGAATTTTTTAAAAAAGTCTGGTGTACCAATGTTTTTACCTAATAAGAGTCATAAAAAATATTAAATAACCCATGAATAGAAGTTTCATTGCCAAATAATGGTTATCCAATGGGCATTGAAGAGGATTATAGATTTTTTTTGGTCTTAAATTACTGCCCAAATGGCTCGAAGGCCTTCTTTTTAAATGATTTTTGATAACCACCCTTTCAATGGATGTGGGGTAAACCTGAAAAGGCAAGTATGATTAATGTTTATTTGACATGAAGGACTTAGAGGAATTATACAGACTATAAATACATGGAACATCTCCTCACTAACATAATAATAGTGATATCCGCTCTCCACCATCGCATGGTTGTTCAGCTAGGCTTCCCATGCAAGAACATGCTGGTCCAGATGGCAAAGTCATAACCTCTTTTTCTTCAACAACCCTTACATTTTTCTCTAGTGAATATGTTTTCTATGAAAGATCATTTAGATTTATACCTTTTAGAGTCTGCGGTGTCCATTTAATCATGCTTTTAGGTGGCCCAAAAGCCGTGAGGTGGCCCGAAGTCCTTAAGGTGTCCCGAAAGCATTGTGGTGGCCCCAATGCTTTACCGGCCCAAATTCCTTGAAGGACCCGAGGACCAAACTGGTGTACCGAAAGCACAAACAGAATAATAGTTTCGGCTTCCACATTACCAAACAGTACCTACTATAGCATCTTCTACAATACTACTATAGTACACAAAAATATGTATCTAACCGGTCTGGTACTCAGGTCTCTTGAATGCACTTTCCAACTCCTTTCCATCTGGGATGAGGTTATTGTTCCTTAATTAAAATGTACAATTCTTTATTAACCTAAATTTTCTTTTAATCACTCTGATTAATTTTAATAAAATTCATTAATATGTTTTGTGAAAATAATGTTGACATTATAAGACATTATATATTAATGTTATTTCAAATAAGGAATATTTTTCTCCTAAATTATAACCACATATGTGACTAATATTTATTTAAATTTAATCTTGTTAACTAGAAAACACTATGGGTTTTTTGAGTAAAAACGTCCAAACTTTTTCTATACTTTTATACCCAACTTCAATGTTATATTTATTCCATGGTACTAAATTAGATTAATTAATAAAAATATTTTCCAATTAAACTTTTAAAACTATTTAAAAAATAATTTCAAATTTTTAATAAATTAGAGAAATTTTTTGTTTTGAATTAAGATCTGGTATTTTCATTATTTATCCAAAAATGTTCTTTCTCCATAAGATCTGAAAATACACCATAATATAATTTTGAGATTTTAAATTTGAAAATGAATTTTATTTTATGAAAAAAAAATTAAATTTTTTTCTAAATTAATTTTATTACTTTTCTTATAAGGTAATTAGAAGAATTTTATATGAGAATATAGTATTTTTAAAAATATAAGGACTTCCCCAAAAAATATATATTTATTAATAAATATTTTTTATTTTTATAGAAACATTATAAAAAACATATAAACTAGTATCACTATCCATATTAATAATTTTACATTATAGATTATAATTATATCCATTAAATAATTATGAAAATAAAAAATACATTTTTAGAAACATAGTTTTGCGTTTAATGTACACTATGTCAGTGATAGGTGATTCATACTCCATGTTAATGATGCATTCAACATAAACAATGTTTCAATATAACCTCTTCCTTCCTTGTAGTAAAGATAAAATTTATGTTGTGTTTAAATAATTAATATCTGGGTGTATCATATAATGCTTACCAACCATAGTGGATTAATATATATAAAAATATTTTTAGTGTTTTTTGTAATGTAAAATATCATAGAGGATAAATTAATTAGAAAAATAACAATTCACAAAATATGAAGTTGTAACATTAAAACCCCCTTAAATAGAATTTCTTCCACAAAATTCTTCTAGAAAATCAAATTCTAAATACATGAAACATTCATTCATAAAAAACGACATTGTAAAAATGGATACTAAAACATCCCTAATAATGGTAAATTTGTATCGTATTCGTTACACAAAGTAAAAAATAAATAATTTTCCACATAAGATAACAATGGTTTAGAGTGAATAATAGATATGGGAAAAAATCGTAAATATTTATATGAGGTCCTTGAGGTCAACAATCAGAAACAAGTGAATGAAAAAAAATATCAGGGCCTAAAGGCCTTCAACATATGAGAATTTATAAGGCTACCAGTTCAACAAAAATTAATGTATTAGGACGAATTTTTTTTCATCATTATATTATATTTGAGAAATTATTTTATGAACGAGAATATAAATAAATGAAATTTATTGATATTTTTATATAAACAAAAATTCATTTTTGGTTTTGATTTAAACTATTTTTAATTTATCCACTAATTCATGAAATGGATATACAGAAAAAAACTATGAAGCCTGAATAAATAAATTACACAATTACTAGACATTAAGGCCCCTAAAAGAAAGAAAACTATAACTATTTTTCTATAATAATTATTAAAAAATATGATTAATAAATTAATCTATAAACATAAAAAGTAATCTCATTATATCATCATAAATAATTATTTAAAAATAATTGTTATACATTAACCAAGACATCAAATAGGGAAATAATAGGCGTGAAACCCTCATCAACCTTCAGTCATGGGTTCATGACCTGCAACATTTCTAAACATGATTCGTTGTCACCTGACATTCATGAAGTCCTTTTCTGAAACAATTCTAGTATAATTTGTATAATATGATTGAAATATTTGAAATTATGTTAATCACAAAATATACATTTAACGGTTGTTTTCAATACAATCTTAATACCTAAATACTTCCTCCAATGTTTAATATAAAATTTTCATGAATTGTTAACCTTATAAATCATATGAATTATTAAATTCCAAATAATTAGAAAAAAATACACAAAATTATCATAACATTGATCTACCATATATCATAATGTAGAACTTGGTTGTCACACTACAAACACGCGAATAACCCCTTGGAAAATTCTCTTGGAACATGGTAACAAAATGAATTAAATTTAATCATTTTTGAATAAATTTTTCCTTTCTTATTACATATATAACTATATATAATACATATATCAAAGATGTTATATAATTCATCCATGCAAGCATAATATAATTGTCAATAGGTCCATAATTAGTTTTAATGTACCCATTACCATCCAATTTTCTTATTCATATACCACTTATCATCATCCAAACGAAAATATATTGGTTTTAAGATAATTATGTGGGTTATATTTCTTTTAATGATGTGTTTTCTATTGAAATCACTTTTCCATTATATCACTTTTCAATTCCATCAGAACTATTCAACTTGTTTTTTGTAAACCAGTAGAAAAAATCATAGACTAAACAATCCTAATGTAGTTCAAAGTTCATATAACATTATTCATGAATCCAAATACATAAGAACACTTATTATTTTACATCATATTTTTCCATTAACATAGATACCTCATCCTATTACAAAATACCTCTTTCCTTTCACATTACATATATAGTGACATGTCCATCTAAAATGTAAAAATTACTCACACAACATTGCTGATTCTCTTCAGGATCATTCCTCTTGGGACATTGAGTTTTATAATGAATATTAATTCCATGGTTAAAGAACATAACCTTCAATGATTCATTAAGGAGGTCAATATCCTCATCAGTTTCATTATTCTAACATATCATTTTTTAGGCAGTCACTTGCTTTGTGTCCTCGTTTTCCATTAACAATACACCATATTGTTCTCCTATGAAATTCAATTTGGTTACTCATTTTAAATTCATGACACAAAGGGAACCAAATATTATTTCCACTATGGTATCCATTACCTAAAATATCAGTGAACACCATCTTTCACTTTCTTGTTGAGTATAATAGTTGGATAATAAAAATGATGTTAATTATGATTTGTGAAATATGATTAGGTTTGAAAAAACATCATTCACTCCACAGATCATCCAACCTGAATTATCATTAGAAAAATTTCCATTACATTAAATATTAATCTAGTTACATTAGTTCCCACAATTGAATAAAACTAGAAGCATAGTGTGAGCATTACATATCCTAGACGAAAACAACATTATAATGTAAAGAATTACTTATAATGTCCAGATCATGAAAAATTCGATGATATATGAAACCATAGGTTCGTAATAGGTTATTAATAGCCAATTTATATTTAAATCTTTCATTATTTTTTTTGAAGACTTTGTGATTTCCCATAGCATATCCCCTAGGAGTGTCAATGTATGTGTGAAATGTGGTCCATTTGGGTAAATGATTACCCCAAGTTTGGACAATAAAATATTATCAGAGTTGTTAACCATAAGTAAAACTGTGAAAGAGACCCAACAAAATTTATTATTCCAAAATGGATGTATTTCAAGAAAAACACTCACTCTATCGTTTACAAAAAAATCTAATAAATGATTCCAATACATTTACTTGTCATTAGATGAATCCGTGACATGTTCTTAGGTTTATCACTAAGGATTTCTCATCATATATTATAATGGTTAACTAAAAATTTACTATGATACCAACGTTAGAGACAATAATATTTTATACATAGAAATTATAGATTTATTACATTAGAATTAAAAAATTATATAAATAGATTCCCAAAGTATGTATTTTTCTAGTTCCTTTGGAAACATTGAAACAGAAAAACTAGCATGTAAATGAGATATATAATGTCCCTATAGGTTCTTCTTGAATATTACCCTTCATAGACACATAAAAAATATTACATATTATCATAATATGGGTATGTAAACATACACATTGATGATATAAAATGATACAAAATGGTAAATAAGGGATATATCTTAGCCCTATTATGAGTATAAGGGTATGGGAACATGATCATGAAAATAGAATTGCATACCATTCATATGAAAGATCATATAATTGAATAAGGAAATAATGTATGATTGTTTATAAGACATGCATCATATGGAAATAATGACCATAAGCCATGAAATCATAACATAGTTGTAAAATATGGAGTTGTGATATGCACATAAGAAAATAAAATGATACATACAGTATTTAAAGAATCCCAACTAAAACAATATTAGTTGAAAATTTCCTTTAAGGATCTAGGTTCACACCCCATTCCATCTCTACATTATTGAATTGAGATCACTCCTTATACCAGAATTATACTACCGAAAAAAGCTCATATAGAATTCTATCCCTGTAATAAATGAACTGAGTCCATTTCTCATCCCATCAATGTCTATCTAATTAGATATAAATATTTACTCAAGTAACTATTGAAAGATATTTTCCCCACCAATCTCATAATTAAATCATACATACATGAGCCACAAAATCATAAACAATAATATAATAACCCATGAAATGAAATGGGACTCATAAAAATGTAATCATATCATATCCATGGGATAATGATACATGTTTCATAATCATTTCATCAAAAAACATAACTTTGAATGTGAAATGAATTTCATAAAAATATAATACATAGATGGGAAATATATTTCATAAAAATATATCTAGTGAATGTGAATCATTTTTTATTCATATCATGAAATTAAGAAAAACTCATTCATAAAATGAATATTAAAAAAACCTTTAAATAATTCACTTGAAGGGAATGTGTAAAATCAATGGTTGTCACAGTATATGGAAAATAATTTTGAAATATCTATCATAGATGTTTGTTGGAGAAAAAAATCCTTTCTTCTTTTAAAAATGATTTTTAATACATAAAACCATTTGGAAATCATTTTCTTATAATATAACTTGAAACATACAAAGAAAACAAGAATTCTTTTAAAAAAATTCTCATTTAAAATATATAAAATATGATTAAAAACATTTTAATTACATTTTATTTGAAAAAACATTGAAATTTTATAAATAAATCTTGAAGTGTTTTTGAAAACCAATATTATAAATTCATTTGAAAATGTATAAATATTTCATGAAAAAATTTTCATAACAATTTCCTTGGTAAAATATATAAGAATATTTAAAATTTTGAAAATAAACATCCTTTAAGATTACATTAAAAACGTTTTCTTAAAAATTATTCATTTACAAATGAAAAGGAAGCTTCAAATAAATGACGACGGGTAAATCAACACAACCTGTATGAGGAATAAGGAATATTCATTTTCCATAGTTTAAAGGAAACAAATCCCTTAATCGGAAGGAAAAAAAGAATCCTTTTAAGGGATTGCTAAAAGACAAAAAGGTAAATGATTTCATTTATGTATTATAGGATAATTATATAATATTCTTGGAATCCTTTTTTATAACACTTGGTTTTGATGGAACATTTATTTCTTACTGATGAGAGGGTAATGTTGGTATTTCTTAAAAACTCATTATTAACTATCATATAGACAAAAAAGTATAAAACATAGTTCCAAATACAAGAATATATCATTAATAACTATATGAGAACAAAATATATTATTTTTATTGGGATACAGGTTATAATATTTCATAAAAGTAAACAGAAACATAAGAAATCTTTAAAAGTGACGATATTGTTTCAATAAACACTTATTACTTGGTATCTTGGGATAATACATTCAATTTAAAAAAATAAAATTAGATGAAGAATATAATATCACCAGGGATTTATATTCATGATATATCATCGAAAATGGAAGTATATATGTCACAAAATTAAATTTGGTGACTAAAAAATCATGAGTCTCAATTAATGAAATTTTAGACAAAAGTATTTTATCAATTTGATAACTTTTGAAACAAGAAACCCCATGAAATAAATATCATAGAACGGATAAGTAAATAACAATAAATTTAACTATAAGAACAATTGATTATATATATAGAAATTATACACACTACATAATGGTAATGGGTTGTGAATAATGTATTTATCTCATAGAAATAAAAACGAGATGAAACACCATTACCTTGTGTCTTGACTCTTATCATACTCCTTAAAAACTCTTGTATAATAAATTTAAATTTATTATACATCTATAAAGCAACAATATAATAACAAATAATAATATATAGGTTTTTATTATGGATTATATTACCCACAAGTTAAAAATTATATGTTATGGTTTCATTCGGGTAATATCCACTTGGTTTTCACGTGTTTCTAAATTTGTTATATCTTTGGTCTTTATTATTATATCATGATATTTATAATTTAAACTATGATTTAAATATAATTTTTATTCAGTATTTTTTTATTATAATAATCCATATCATTATTAATTATGCAACATATTACACCTTTCATTGAGATTTTAAGTCGTACATATGTATGAACATTATTTTCGTATAATTGACGGGTTAAATGAAAGAAAAAAAAAATATATGTAAATATATAATTATTAAAGTATATTTAAGATTAAATTTATATCATATATATATTAACTAAAATAATCCTTCAAAAATTCTATGTTGGGTATGAATGAATCATCATTTTTATGGGGTGGTTGTCCACACATCCTCAAAAGAAATTATCACATTTATACTACAGAAAACATAAAAATTTATGTGTTGAAAAGGAAATAATAAAAATAAAGGCATAATTAAACAAATTTATGAACAATATATATATTTACATTCCTTCATAATTTCCACTGTGAGAGATGGTAAAGGAAAAATGAAAAATCATTGTTTAGAGAGGTAGTAGTTCCTCGTACAAATAAACCCTATATTAGTTACCCATTAGATTGGAGTGTTTTTAAGTGCAGTAATGACCATTATCATGGAATAATCCAATTATATTTATGATATTAGTGGTTTATAAATTCATGAAATAAATATATTGTAGTGGGTGGAGAAAAAAATAAATTAAATGTGCTTGAGAGGATACATTTACTCTTAATCTGGTTACTCCTTTTTAATTTTTCAAAAAAGGCTTCCTTGGAATGCTTTATTCCCAAGGGGATAATTCTAATAGGAAGTTAGGGATTTTGGGAAGTCAATTGGTAAGGTATGGTAAGACCCAAAGTGGTTTTAGAGGTGTGATGAAGAGGGAGAGTTGGTGTCCTTTTATTGGGAAGGGAAATGACACACTAGTTATTTTTAAAAAAAGCGAGGTGTACCCACACTTTTGCCAAAACAAAATCATAAAGACAAAAAAACAAAAATAATGTAATATTAATTTATGATTATGTCATGAAAATGGGTGTTGGAAAAATTTTTGGCTTGTATTTTGTATTAAATTTATTGTTTAAGACTCTTTTAACGTAATTTTTTCACGGAACTGTTGTAATTAATTTTAATATCTTTTGCAAATATTTTCAGTAAGATAAATAGTCAATCCTTTTAGAAATTTTTAATTATGCAGTTCCAAAATATGGAATCCATTTTTTTAAAATATAACAATGTTTAACCCTCTGTAAATTGAGTTTCTTTATTATATTTTGATAATCCCAAACTATATTTTATTTATATCTTAAATTTTGGTTGATGCATCTCCAATATGCTTTATTATATGTTGTTACTTTCAATTATACTTAATATAAGTCTTTTGGATATATTTACTCTGACATAACTTTTTCTTCCAATAGAATGCTTAAACAGTTTATAGCTTCTGATACAGAATATTTGCCACCGTTATGGATTAGAGCTACCAATATCAAATAGAGCTACTGATACCACCGTTATGAATTAGAGCTATCGATATCGAATAGAGCTACCGATACGGAGTTCAACAATACATCAAGTTCCCCGGTACTCTATGTTCACCGCTACATCAAAGTCTACCAATACGGTACATCAAGTCTACCGATAGAGTTACAGTTACAAGCTCACCGGCACTCAAGCCTACCGTTACATCGAAGTCGACAGCTACTGATACAAAGCTACCAATATGCTGAAGTCTATGGATATGCTAAAGTCCACTGATACACAAAGTCTACCGATACATCAAGGAAGCTACCAATAGGGTCTTACCGCTACAGATACAAGGCAGAGCCACAGCTACCGTTACAAGTCCACCGCTACTGATGAGATCAAGTCTACTATTGCAGCTACCAATACAAAGTCTACCGTTACAAATGAAATCTACCAATACAGACACCTACCATACCATAAGTCTACCGATATCAAGAACTACCGTTCCAGAGACAAAACCCGACACTGCTTTAATTTCTTTATCTTTGTTTAATCTAACCAACAGTCATATCAGGTATATTTTAATACACTGACATTTATATAATGTGTGCTGTTGGATGTCAGGTAACTGTACATCGTAACTGCAAAAAGTAAATCATATTTTGCCGGAGCACGTGCTTCAAATAAAGGAAGGATATGCTACTAAAAAGAAGAAGATAGACAAATAAAAAGTGATATATACATACCACGAAGTGTGCAAGAAGAACAACTGAGCGTGAATGCAAAGAGACGACAGAACATAAACGAAGAACTCATTACTGCATACCAGTGAAGAGCTGAGAATGAGAACATAAAACAAGAACTTCATCAACAACTATCTCCCTGTCTCTACACCTGGAAGTCAAGGAAACAGACGATACTCTGTTTTCCGGACAAAAAACCAGAAGAGGACTCAGAGAAAATTCTGATCAATCAAAGGAGTCCAGAACTGCACGAAAATCACTAGAGCCATTTCTAAACTCTAAATATTTTCTCTGTGATTTATCTTTTTTACATATTGAGCAGTGTGTGTTATCTTCTATATTTAACACACACACTGTCTCCTGTGCTTTAACTTGAAGATTTGTAAATCCTCACTCAATACCCTTCAATATTTTATTTCCCACTGGGATAGTGGAAGAGGTCATGTGACCTGGACAGCTGGTTGTTGTTGTTTTTGTTTCCCACGGATAACAGTGGTAGAGGTCGTGTGACCTGGACAGTTGTATACTGTTGTTTATCCCCGATCTAGGGTGTGGATCACTTTTATATAAATTTTTGAGAGGACTAAGTCTCAGCTTGAGACTGAACCTCTTGGTTAAATCTGCTATGCTTATTTATTTTCAAAGATATTCTTTTATTCCGCTACTAATTACTTTAAAACCAAACCTGTTTTAAAGTCACATTGATAATTAAATTCTCAAGTGTTTATATAATTTGTAAATCAGTAAGTTGGTTTCAAAAGTTAATCAACCTTTCTGTTTTGATTAACTGGGAAATAATCAATCCTTTCACAACCTAACAGAACCTTTATTTTGATATAAATTCACTACAGTTTAATTCTATGTTTTATTTGGGGGATTTTTATACAATGTTTTTAAAACAGAAATTTTAATTGGAACTCAATTCACCCCCCTCTTGAGTGTCCACTCCGACCAACATTTGGTATCAGAGGTTGTTTAAAATATTTTGTACTCTATTTTTTAACTGTGATTTTAGTTGTATTTTAATGTTCTTAAAATTTTTGTTATTTCTAAATTTTTATCTCTTTAAAATCATTGCTTATAGTTAGCTATCATGGATAATAGACTTGAAGGTGTTGCTACCAATAGACCACCATTTTTCAATGGCACTTACTATGCTCAGTGGAAAATCAAGATGAAAATTCATTTAAAAAGCATGGGTTTTGATATTTGGACTACTATAGAGTCAGAATATAAATTTCCTACTACTGTTAGATCTACTTGGAATGAAGCTACGAAGACTGCCTATAACAATAATTGTAAATCTATGAATGCTTTGTACTGTGCTTTAGGAGAAGAGGAATTTAATAGAATATCTACTTGTAAAACTGCATATGAAATTTGGGATACCTTAGCTGTTTTTCATGAAGGAACAACTAATGTTTAGGAAATGAGATTGAACACTTATACTATTAAGTATGATAATTTTAAGATGAAGCATGATGAACCCATTTCTGACATGTATCTCAGGTTCAACGAAATTTTCAACACAATGACCTCTCTAGGAAAGGATGTTCCGGCAAAGGAACAAATCATGAGAATTCTGATATGCCTACCTGAAAGATGGTGAGGAACTTCTGTCTCAATTATAGAATAATGTGATATAGGAGAATTGCCAGTCAAAGAATTAATTGGAAAATAGATGATGTATGAAGAGGAACTCAAGGTGAAAAAAGAAGAAGATGATGAACCAAGAAGAAAGTCTATTGCGTTCAAGACTTCAACTTCAATGAATAAAGATAATGAGAACCTTCAAGATATAAATGAGAGTTCAAGATGTGAAGACAGTGAAAGTGTTTCTGATAGTGATGCTGAGATGGCTCACATTGCCAAAAGGCTTAATAAGTTCTATAGGAAGAAGAAGTTTTTCAGAAAATCAAATTAATAAAATAATTATGACAGCATGGGTCATTGGAAAAAGGATTGGAAGAAATCTGACAATACAGATGACGTTGTCTGCTATGAGTGCAAAAGAAAAGGACATATAAAAGTAGACTGTCCAAAGTTGGAGTACAAGAAGAAATATGAATACAAGGAAAATAAGTACAAGAAAGCCATGAAGGCTACTTGGAGTGCTTCTGAGGACATCTCCACTGAATCTGATGTTTCTGAAACTGAACACAGAAATAAGGCAAACATGTGTTTTATGACAAACACATCTGAGGTAACATCAAAAACTCATTCATTAGAATCATATTACTCTAGAGATAATTCTGACTCTGAAAATATGTCAAAATATGAACTATTTGAATATTGTGATATGTTAGTAGAAACCTGTAATGAGCTGAAAGACAAATACAAAGGTTTAAAGAAACAGTATGCTTTAACTGTTAAACATAAATCTGATCTTGATATTGAAATAGAAAAGAATTCTTAGTTTCTTAAAGAGAAAACTGAACTAAAATTATCTAATGATCAACTTATGAAAGACTTAGAAAAGTTTACAAATGGTAAAGATACTCTTACTCAGATGCTAGGTAAACAAATAGCACCTAGATACACTACTGGTATAGGATACACACTTGGACAAAGGAAAATTACTAAAACTAGATTCATTCCTAAATCTGGACAGAATATAGATACGTCTGCAACATCATATGCTTCAACTATTTATATTCATAGTTATGGATCTAATAAGGTTTACCATTAAAAATCTGTTGATTCTACAAAGTTTATGAGACCCATTAGACAAATATGGGTACCTAAAGTTTTATTGGCTAACCGGTCTGGACCCAAGAAGATCTGGGTACCAAAATCATTTCCTATTTAAATCAGTTTTGTAGGGAACCAGCTTAAAGAGCTCCTGTAGAAAGACCTGGTATTTGGACAGTGGATGTTCAAGACATATGTTAGGAGAATTCTCATGCATTAAAATCTTAGTTAGAGTTGATGGAGGTTTTGTCACATTTGGTGATAACTCAAAAGGAAAAATCATCGGATTAGGCCAGATTGGAAACACTCACTCAGTATTAATTTCTAAGGGTTTATTTGTTGATGGACTTAAATACAATTTGTTAAGTATTTCTCAGTTATGTGATGATGGATTTTATGTGAAATTTGAAAATGATTCTTGCAATGTTTTTAATTCTAAAACTATTTTAGTATATTCTTCTTTATGAAATGAAAATTTTTATGCTGTTGATTTAAATTTATTAGCTAAGAAAAATATTTCTTGTTTAAATGCTTTTCATAAAGAGTCTTGGCTTTGACACAGAATATTAGGACACTATATGTGAATTCACTTGGAAAACATTCTAGGAAGAACTTAGTTAGAGACCTACCCAAACTTGAATTTCCAGCGGACACAGTTTGTAATCCCTATCAAAAGGGAAAGCAACATAAAGTTTCTTTTAATTCAATGAAAGAAGTGTCAACTTCTCATCCTCTTGAGTTGGTTCACATGGATTTATTGGGACCTTCTAGAGTTTGTAGTCTAAATGGGAAGCATTATGTCTATTTTCTTGTAGATGATTATTCTAGATATACTTGGGTATATTTTATAGCTCACAAAAGTTAAGCCTATTCTTGCTTTGTTAAATATTCCAAGTCTATAGAAAATCATAGTGGAATTAAGATCAAAAATTTTAGAAGTGATCATGGTCGTGAATTTGAGAATCATGAATTTGAATCTTACTCTTCACATAGTGGCTATAGTCACAATTTCTCTGCCCCTAGGACACCTCAACAGAATGGTGTAGTAGAAAGAAGTAATAGAACCCTGCAATAAATCGCTAGGACTATGCTTAATGATTATGACATACCTGTTTTCTTTTGGGCTGAAGCTGTCAATATAGCTTGTTATGTTATCAATAGAGTCTTGATCAGACCTGTTCTTAAGAGGACCCCTTATGAGTTGTGGAACCATAGGAAACCTAAGGTTAACTACTTCAGAGTTTTTTTCTGCAAAGTATTTACTCTGAACATCAAAGACAATATTGACAAATTTTCATCCAAGAGTGATGAAGGAATTTTCCTAGGATACTCTATTTCTAGTAAAGCCTATAGTGTTTTCAATAAGAGAACCAAATGTGTGGAAGAATCTGTTCACATCAAATTTGATGAAACTGATCCACATGAACCTAAGACCTCTCTTGAAAATCTTGAAGATGGTCTATCTGTTTTGAACATTAATGATAAAGACAATGGACCTGTAGTTAAAACGTCCAGTTCTGGAAATTTTCTAGAACCTGCTTCTGTTGATCCTCAACCTGTAGATGATCATGAAATCTTAAGTCCTACCTTTTCAAGACCAACTCAGATTCTAAATAACCATCCTTTAGATGCTGTTGTAGGTAATTTAGATAGAGGAACCCAGGCTAGAGCTTCTTTAAGAAATCAGGATGAACATCAAGATTTTCTTTCACAGTTAGAACCTAAAAATTTCAATGATGATATCAATGATGAATTTTGGGTAATGGCTATGCAAGAAGAACTAAATGAATTTGAAAGAAACAATGTCTGGAAATTAGTAGAAAGACCTAAGGAAACTATAACCATAGGCACAAAATGGGTGTTTAGAAACACAGTTGATGAATCTGGAAACATCATTAGAATCAAGGCTAGGCTAGTTGCACAAGTTTACAATCAAGAATAAGCAATTGACTATGAGGAAACCTTTGCTCCTGTAGCTATATTAGAGTCTATTAGAATCTTACATTCTTTTGCATCACATCTGAATTTTAAGTTATATCATATGGATGTGAAAAGTTCTTTTCTAAATGGTTTTATTGTTGAAGATGTTTTTTTAGAACAACCACCTGGTTTTTCAAATCCTCATTTTGAAAATCATGTTTTTAAACTTTATAAAGCATTATATGGTTTAAAACAAGCTCCAAGAGCTTGGTATGAATGGATTTAAAACATTCTTATTTCAAAAGGATTTTCAAAAGGAATTGGTGATCCCACTCTTTTTATAAAAAAAAATTCAAAAGATGTATTAATAGTACAAATCTATGTTGATGATATTATTTTTGGATCATCAAAAAATTATTTATGTACTGATTTTTCAAAGGTTATGCAAAATGAATTTGAAATGAGCTTAATGGGAGAGCTTAAGTACTATCCTGGATTTCAAATCTTTCAAACTAAAGATGGTATTATTTTAAATCAGAGTAAATATACAAAGGAGTTATTAAAACGTTTTGGTTTGGATAGTATTAAGGGAAGTGATACACCTATGAGTACCACCTGTAAATTGGATATTGATGAAACTGGTAAACCAGTAGATCAAACTAATTATAGAGGTATGATTGGGAGTTTACATTATCTTACTACTAGTAGAATAGATATTATGTTTAGTATGTGTATGTGTGCTAGATTTCAAGCTAATCCTAAAGAGTCACACTTACTTGCTGTTAAAAAGATTTTCAAATATCATAAAAGTACTACTAATTTGGGTTTGTTTTACCCAAAAGAACAATCATTTGATTTAATAAGTTATCCAACTGCTGACTTTTCTGGATGCAAGTTAGATAGAAAAAGTACTTCTGGAACATGTCATTTACTTGGAATGTCCCTAGTATCATGGTGTAGTATGAAACAGAACTCAGTTTCATTGTCTACTGCTGAAGCAGAATATATAGTTGCTGGTAGTTACTGTGCACAGATTATGTGGATGAAACACACTCTATAGGACTATGGATTTGTTTTTAAACATGTATCAATCAATTGTGACAACACTAGTGCGATAAACATCTCTAAGAATCCTGTTTCTCACTCTAGAAACAAACACATTGATGTTAGACACCACTTTTTAAGAGATCATTATCAAAGAGGTGATATAACACTTGAATTTATAGGCACTGAACTTCAATTAGCTGATATATTCACTAAGACATTAAGTTCAGAAAGATTAAGTTTCATTAGAAACGAATTAGGAATGATAACTTATCCTCACTGTTAGAGAAACCTCACCATTAGAGAAACCTCACCGTTAGAGAAACTTCACCGTTAGAGAATCCTCACCGTTAGAGAAAGCTCACCGTTAGAGAATCCTCACTGTTAGAAATCCTCACCTTTAGAGAAACCTCACCATTAGAAGACCTCACTGTTAGGAGACATTACTGGTACATCTCGTGCTGTTTTAAACTTCTATAAAGCCGAGACAACGGTTGTTTTTGTAATTTATTTTATTTATGGATCCTAAATGATATTAAATCGAGTCTAAACTTTACTCAATCTCACCGCGAACTCCTCTGTTCGAATCCCTCAAACCTAACCCTCTCAAGCCGCAAAACCCTAAACCTCGAATCTGTAATGGCCCGCGTCAAGAGACCCCAAGTCACAGATGGGAGTGATGAGTCGCAAGCGAAACAACATAAAGTATCGAATGCTAGTACCAGTGGAAGTGGAAGTGGAAGTGTAGCTTGAAGGAATCCAGTAAACCCACATCCCTCAAGGAGAGAGATTGTCATAGAGTAAGAGGTGTGTGCAGAATGGCTCATGGGGAGAAAGTCCTTCGTTCATAAAGTTTTAGAAGAACAAGGTTGAACTGAGTGCTTCGCAAACAACAACGGACTATTTTATCCAGGACTGGTGAAAAAGTTCTACAAATTCGTTCGTTTTGAAATGTCTGAAGAAGAAAGTAGAATGGTTTCTGTGGTAAATGGTCAGGAAGTATCTTTTATTTCAGCGGAATGGGATAGGAACTTAAGAGTTCCACATGAAGGAAATTATGTGTCCTACTCAATGTCTGTACCTTCGACCAGTGACGTGTTTCAATATGAAGATGCTTTGCTAGAGCGTACAGGGGATGGGACCCCTAGAAAGGTGATTGCTGTAGAGATGGTAGGAGAAGATAAGTTGTTGTTTAAATTTATTCAGCATGTTGTTAGTCTGAGATGAGGAGACTTTTCCACTTTGAGATTTCAAGACATATATCTGTTATACTTGCTAAAGCACAGTGTGAGAATCAATATATGTATATTGATTATGGTTCAAGTGGAAGAGATGACTAGACCGAATTCTAAATCAAATGCTATGTTTTTCTCAAAGCTGATTTTTGTAATTCTAAAAGTGAAAGAGGTTGCTGGACCTTAGGATGAGCTGGTAGTGATTAATGAAAACTTCTATATTACAAGAACTGTCTGTAAATACATGAATGTCAGTTGGAATCCTTGGAAGAAATCATGGGTAAATGATGATGGAAAAATTTATGACAAGTATGCTTATATGGATCATCCTTCTAGACCAAAGAATGTGAGGGATCCTGGTCTTGGACTAGATGAGCCAGAACCGGTCTACAGTGATGATGAAGCTGTAGAGGAAGTGACTTCAATGAGGAAGGAGGAGACCCAGACTTACCCCCTAGTCTTGTGCATCAAGTTATTTCTTATGGAGCAGCTAGCACTCCAAAAGAACAACCAAAGAGAGAAACTGTCTTGAAGGACAATGATACAGAGACTACAAAAGAAGAAGAAGAAGCATGACAATTTGTTGTCAAGGATACCTCTGAAGAGGATGAGACAACCGAATCTGATCATAATGTTAATGGAGAAAAGGAGGCTGATGGTGAAGAATATGATGAAGAAAATGTGGAAAAAGAGCTCAGTTTGAGTCCTCTAATAGACAGTACAGTCAGGATAGTGCCTGATCAGGAAGAAGTAGCAGCATCACCTGTTGATGAGAGAGTCATTAATGACTCAAAAAAAATGGCTATTGAATCTGCTGTGGTTGTAGAGGAAATTTCAGAATAACCTCAGGAAGAACAGTTGGAAGAGATACCTCATGAGAATATTCTAAGTGAGGGGGAGAATCATGGCTCAGTATCAGTGTTATATGACATTGAAGGTTGGACATCAGATCCCGGATATATGATTCTTTTACTTTCTTATAGAGATTCGGATGAGGAAGACCAACCCCAAAAGGACTCAGTTACCTTACCCACTGTGGCTGAAAATGTGGCAACCAAGGAGGACCTTGAGTCCTTAAAAGCTGAATTGAAAGAAGCAATAAGAGAATCAGTGACAGATATGAAGAAAAGTATGGTTGAAGAGATGAAAAGCGTGGAGAAATCCCTTGAGTTATCCATTGGATGCGGTGTGTCCAGTCATATGAAAGAAATGGTGGATGAACCTAAGGTGTGCCACACTAAGATTGAGAGTTGGATATGAGCTTTAGTGGCTCTTAGACAATCAATTGCTTCATTGAATGGCTTGAACAGTTCTCACACCCAAGTGAAAACTGACATTCGTTATATCAAATAAGTGGTCAAATAGTTTGTGGAAGCTTTTGAGACCTTTAAGAAGTTAGTCAAAGAACATCTGAACAGTCAGGATGAACTTGTTCTGAAGGTAGTTAGTAGTCTGACTCAATCTTTCAAGGAGACAATGGCATTCTCAATGAAACCTCTTCCCTCAACTAGCTCCAGTGTGACCCTTGACCAGATCTGCACTGTTGTTCAGGATGAATTGGCTAAGGCCAGTCCCAGTGGTGCATCAGATACTCAGATTCTTGGTACCACTAGGGAAGTTAGTAGTTTTGTTCGTGATCACCTGCGGGCAGCTACTACTTCTCAAGAGGCAATCAAAAATAAGGTGGATGCTTATTTGGAAAAGGTTTATACCAAGCACCAAATGACAAACCATTTCAAGATCTTGCTGGAAAATATGAAGTTACCTCCAGTTACCCAAGCCTTCAGGGAACAAGTTAGTAAGCTCAGGGAGCTTACTCCTACTTTGGATAAGTTTATAGAAAATAGAGATGATTTTGTGTCTGCAATGGAGAGAGGAGGATGCATTATAATGGATTTCAGAAACCTGTTGCTTCCCTTCCTGCATGTG
This sequence comes from Viscum album, assembly GCA_963277665.1. NCBI lineage: Eukaryota > Viridiplantae > Streptophyta > Magnoliopsida > Santalales > Viscaceae > Viscum > Viscum album. Next base: position 1,936,876,512 of record OY728152.1, read on the forward strand.
GATGCCAGACCAGTAATTGTACCTCCTTCACTTCTTACTTCTGCCTCTGGGAGTACTCCTCAATTGACTCCAGTTCAATCCATCAGGAGCTTGACACCGATGATCACTCAGAGGAGCTCAGATTTCAGATACGGTACAGTTTCTATAGTTGAACCACCAGTTGTGCCTTTAGCTATTCTGAAACCCTATACTGACCCTGCACCTGCAACCTCTACCGATCCTAAGGTAAAGACACATGTTCTAGAGGAGGATTGAGTGTTTCTAGATATTTTTGGTAGGATTAAATTTTTGTTTGTTTTCTTGTTCCGATTTTATAAATGTATATTTTGTATATTCATGAAATTCCTTTTCATTATCTACTTTACTGTGTTTCTAGTACTTTGTCATTTATTCTCTGCTAATACTTATCTCTTCTCTGCTACCCTTCTTTTTGATAATCACAAAGGGGGAGAAAATGAGTGAAAATAAGAAATGAGACCTAAGAGTTAAAAAAGGGGGAGAAACACAAAAAGGGCGAATGAGAAACTGAAACTTGAGGAATATGGGAGTTTTGTTCTGAACAAAACAAAACAACCTTTTCCTTTGATGCTAATTTCTTTTCTACATTCCATTCTCTTGGCAGAAGTTGTGATTATCAAAAAGGTGGAGATTGTTGAACCCTCTGGATATTTAGTTGCTTTATTATATTTTGATAATCCCAAACTATATTTTATTTATATCTTAAATTATGGTTGATGCATCTCCAATATGCTTTATTATATGTTGTTACTTTCTATTATGCATAATATAAGTCTTTTGGATATATGTACTCTATAGAGACCCAAAGCTTGACGTACATTGACAATACATTACATTTGCGGAATACTTAGTACATAACAAAAACACACACACAAGGATCGTAATAGTTTAGTGTCTTTGGAAACTCGGAATATAATCTTCTAATCCTGGTGAAATAACTTCAACATCTCCCATTAAGATCTTCCTTTTTTTTATACCTAAAACCTTTCCTTATATCCTGGGGAAAAGAAAACATGAAAGGGTGAGATCAAATGCTCAGTAAGGGTAAACAAAAGAAATATCAATCACATCATATACATAAGCACATAACTTTTGGAAATCTTAACCTGTAAAAGAGATCATAATTTCATAACCTGGAATAACTCATGCCAGTGAAATGTAATCACAATAATCATAACATAAAACATTAAACATTGTGGCATACACACATAATCATAGAGAATCATTTCATGTTAGTCAAGACTCATTGCCAAGACTATCTTAGTGGACAAAGTCCCTTTCTGAACCGAGTCACCCTCGTTTCAGTCCTGTTTCACTAAACTGGTATAACCTAACATTCCAGCCATGTCTATCTCATGAGATATAAAATCTTTACCCAATGCATTGGAGGGAGATATAGGTCCCACCCATCGAATAATGATACCATTCTTATGTGTGCCACAAAATCATAAATCATACATCATTTCATAACCCATGTAATAAAAATGGGAATCATAAACATCGTGACATCATAAAAAAAATCAGATAAGATAAAGGAATTCATAAAAAAAATATTTCCATCACAACATAATCAATGTAATAATAGGGATAAAAACAGAACCCTTTATTATCTTAGATGTAAAATAATTTTGATAAAAGACTTGAACTCCATTCTTGAGGAAAATATCCTTTCTTCTTCAAAAACATTTTCCTTTCTTAACATGTCAGACATTTTTAAACTAAAAGAAGATGATTAAAAATAAACTTGAAAACTTGTAAAGAATGCTTCTTGGAAATAATGTTTGAAAAATACATTCATTCCGTATAAGTTAAAAAAAACATTCTTCTCGTACTTTTGTCGGAAAAGTCAAAAAGTACCTCGTATGAAAAACGACAAAAGATTCCTTTCATATCTTTTGCTAAAAACTATCCAAAGGGTAAAATTGGATATAAAATATTGTAGAAGGACATAAATATTACATATTGAGGAAACATGGATGTGGATGATAAATATTCCCCAGGAAATTCTGATGTATAAACAATCTCGGATAAAAAATGAGATTGCGAGATTTTCCCTTACCTTAGGTCTGATTTTCATCGTATGTGTCCGAACCTCCTGTATAATGATTTAAATAATGTCATTGACTTATTACAGAATCATACTCATTGTTATGATATCATATATGGTTCACTTATTACTTTATATTACCCTTTCTTTTGTAAATTCTATGTTAAAGAGCATTTTGGGTAAAATTGTTTCATTTGTCGTCCGTGTTTTGACTTGTAATTTTTCATATGATTTCTTAGATCATAATTACATAATTCCAGAATATAAAACATGATTTATATATAATATATATTCAGAATATACATATATATAATAAATTAGTAAATGGAATGAAATACACCGTTCATGGAGACGGTAGGCCATACGTATGCATGAACGCTGTTTTCGTTTCCTTACTGAGTTGAATGGAATTAAGTAGATGACATACATATATACATAAATCCAGTAGCATTATAATGTCATATATTTTATTATTATTTCTTATATATACTTTATAATCACTCTTAAATGGTTAACATGGAAAATGAATCTCATCGCGTCGTGGAGACGGTAGTCCGTACGTACGCATGATCGATGATATCGTTTCCATAATTATTGAATTGAATTGGAGTGGATGATACAATATATCAGAATCAATATGATGTTCTAATAACTATGTATAGTTATTCTTTACACCATTATACCCATCCATGTAATGTGGTGGTGGAAAATAGATTTCACCACGGCGTGGAGACGGTTTTCCGTACGTACGCACGCGCGGTGATTTCGTTTTCCGTAGGATGGATAGATGGAGAAATAGGGTTATTTCATAATTATAGTAACATATCAGTATATGAGTGATACTGATGTTATTAATTCATAATGAAACAACCTATGAAGAAGGAGTGGAAGAAAAAATAAAGGTAAAAGAATCGGTAACAGAAATTACCTCTTCTTTGAAGCGCCTCCTTGAGACCTCCTCTTAAGGCACTAATATTGGTCTTTGAGGAAGACCAGAACCTCTAGGATGTTTATTGGGAAGTGGAGAAGAGAATTTGGCTGGGGTTGGCCGAGCTTGAAGGCTCAAAGTTGTTTGAGGAAGAGAGGGATGAGGTGCCCTTTTATAAGGGAGGAGAGGGGCTCCTTTGGAAAAACTAAAAATATTATTTTATTATAAAGTAAAGTTCGGTTTTAAATAGTTACAAATTGATTTATTTCGAGGCTAAGGTGGGGATGGGTCGAAATACTCTCATACAATAGGATTTAGACAAGTTTAGGTTATTATTTTAACCTTATCAATTAGATTTAACTCTAAGTTAAATAATTTAACTTTTACAGTGTCTTTTTTTTTCTTACACTATATGCTTAATAAACATACCATAATAAGACAAAAGAACCCCAAGTTGTTTATTATTAATATATATAATCTTATCTAAGTCATTTGGACGAACCTTGGATTTTTAGGAATAAAATAACAATTAATAATATAATATTTGTTTTAAAAACTAATTTATGTCAATTTTGACACTATTTGGTACATGATTTTTATTAAATTCATAACAGAATGATAATTTCGAACCAAGTTACTTAAATCAACAATGACATGTCATATTAACCCATAAAATCAGTGTAAGTCAGAAAAAGTCTCAAATTATATTTATTTGGGTATTTATAACATCAATTATGTCAATATTGCATTAATAAGATAATTACTGCATCATCGTTGTGTCATAAATAAATTAAATTATTTAATGTCTAAAAATTACAAATTAAATACCATTATGTAGTAAATATTGTTATCTTTCTAATGAATATTTATAGTCGAATTTATATTTTGTATAACCCTATATTAAAAATGTTTTATTAAATAAACTTTGATTTTAACTCTTTTAACTCTTCTTTGAATTAAATAATAATAAATGTCCTGATCTAATTCAAGTGGGCCTAAATGGTCATATTTTATTCCTAAGGTTGTTTTTGGTCGAATTACACTTATCCAATAGAATTAGGACATGTGTTAGGGTAATAATAATATCATTTTTACCCTTAATTACCTTATTTACTTTTAACCGTGGTAAATAAAAGTAAAAAGTTACTATTCACCAAAAATTATTTTCATCTCATTGAACCACATTTTTCTTACTGACATCAACCGTGTCTCTCAGATTTTATAAATTCCACTCACAAAAGCAGTAAAATTAAGTTTTATGAAAAATTCAGTTTTTTTAACTACCACTTAGTGGTTTCACTATTCATCAAAAATTGAAAGTTTTCAGAAAAATACCAAAAATTAGGCCTAAGATATATTTGATATTATGAACTCAAAAATGATTTCTATTTTACCAAATTCAAAACATATTAGTTTCATTAATTAATTTAAAAATTATTTCCCGTCGTCAATACAAAAAGCGTGTTTTTAAGAGATAATAACTATCAAAAGATTGACACTTGTTTATAACTGGTTTAAATGTGAAATTACATCCAATGACCAACATTGTATTAAATTGTAAAAATATATTCTAAATATATTGTAAAACCACTCAAATTAATAATTTATCACTATTAATTATTTCGATTGAAAAAGTTGTTTTTAAATAAAATTTTGTAATTTTCACTATTCATCAAAATTTGAATGTTATCCGAAAATCACCAAAATTTCACCCTAAGATAATTTCGATATTCCAAATCCATAAATGAAGTCCATTTTGAAAAATAAAATTTACATAATTTCAAAAAGTGGTTATTACTATTCATAACGGATAGTTTTAATAATATCTTAATAGCATATCGTTGTTTAGTGAAACTTGGTGTTGCGTACAACACACGCTATCGTGGAAGGTCGTGATTGCATGTAATTCAAGCCAGGTCAGAGATGTGTGTTTTGAAAGCTCCTTTTGTTGTTGCGTATAACACAAGATATTAATGAAATTAAAAAGAATATTTTTCATAAAATCTCGGGGTGTTACATTCTACCCCCCTTAAAATGAATTTCGCCCTCGAAATTCGTCGGGGTTATCAATGGTTTACTATTCTAAAGTTTCTTTAATCGAAACCCATATCATAAAAAGGAATACCAAAACAAATATTTAAAAACAAAAGCATGAAACGTAACGGTTACCCAAACAAACTAATCAATGGATTTCCTTATAGGTGAAAATATGGATATGGAAGATAAATCTAACCATCATGTTCTGATGGAGAGTGGTAGAGAACATGGCTATGGAAAAGCTAGCAATCACAAATCCATAAATTTGTGACGATTTAAGGTTCCATCTGATTAATCAGATCTAAGAGCACTAGGACAACATTTTTGGTTTTCAAGATCGTTTCCCTAAAGTTGAAGAATTTGAATTAGAATAAATACTTACTTTATTTTGGTACAATATCACTGTTGTTTGTGCCTTGAACAATTTCCACTTCATCTCTTAAATAAATGAAGTTGAATTTGTTATTCGTGAAGTGTTATCAGATCATGTGATAGAATGACAGGTCATTCCATCTGTCTCAAACAAAAGGTTATCAAAATTTATTAAATATACATAAGTCATTCAATAGTGAGATTGATCATATATGGTTCCTAAAATGGACTTGTACTACATATATCATACTGCTTAATATAATAAAACTAGTTTCTACTAAACAGGGACTTCCTGTAGGCCAGTGGTAGGCGATAAAGGCCAATCGCACTTTGGTTGTGGGTTCGATTCCCACAACCTTGTCCGACGCTATGGGCTGTCGCCCGTCCTGCAGGTTGTCTTTTTTCTAAAGCTATATTACTATAACATCCCATCAATAATATTTAAAAACGTTTTATCCTAACTTATGTCCAACCTAATCCATTCTAATATTTAGGCTTATCTAAAATACTTCGGTCCAAACTCATAGTATAATGAAAATGATTACTTGAAATGTCACAGAACAATCACGTGAATGCCATCATTTATCCCCCATATATCATAAGATATATCTTGTTGGAAAAATTACAAACATGTGAATACATTAATCATGTATTCTCTTGAAGAATGAATACCCATTAAACCTTAGTGAAAACATGAATGAAGTTAAAAGTTAACACTTTCCAAATACCAAAATCCTCCAAATTCTATATACTCAAACCATGATATCACTTAGTCCTTATATCAGTCATGAGCTCATGAATACAATCAAACATCTCATTATCTTCTTGTCCCTTCATTATGCGCATATCATCTACTTTCCAAAAATATTTCAATCACTTTTTTATCCTGGTTACCAGTATCATATAATTACTATGAACCAATACATAGATATTCCAAAATTCCACAATACCATAAATGAGATTCCATGATACTATTTTGAAATCCCATTACATAAACACTTAATCATTCCACCGCATCATTTTCATATTCGACATCGCCAATAGTGATCTCATGTGACTTCCCTTTGTCCTTTTCCTTAAGCGGTTTCTCATGCCGATCATCACTAACCCTTGGATTAGGGCATTTATTAGCATAATGCCCCATTTCCTTGCACTTGAAGCATTGAAGTGTTGGTGGTGCGTTCTCTGTAGTGTTTGCTTTATTCACATCATTAGAAACCCTTTTTCCATTACTTCGACACTCAACTACTCGATGACCTTCTTTTCCACACTTAAAAAATTTTCTAGTCCCTTTAAGACAATCTCCACCATGCTTCTTTCGACACTTTGTGCATAAGGAAACATTCATCTTCTTTTCACCATTATTCTGAGATTTATCCTTGAACTCCATCTTTCGTTTCTTGTCAAAACCATGAGATGGATATGTAACACCAACTTCGATTTCTACCTTGATAGCACAACACACAATGTCTTCATAGCTACTGAAGTCTCTTATAGCTAATGCCCTTCGAAGACTTGGTTTTAAGCCACTAAAAAATTGATCAACTTTACTTTCAGGTTGGATGATAATGCCAGATGAATACCTTGAAAGTCTTGTAAAATTCGCTTCATATATACCGAAAGATTCATCATCCTTCTGCTTCAGCTCAAGAAACTCCTTTTCCATCTTTGATTGAAGAATACGAGGGAAGTACTTACTAAAAAACATGTTCCTGAACTCTTCCCATTCCATGGACTCAATTTAATCTCTTGGCCTCGTATTCTTGATAAGATTCCACCATTGATCAGCTTCACCTTCCAAACGATATACTGCTAAGATGACATTATCATGTTCAGAACATTGAAGAACAGAAAATATCTTTTCAGTGGTACTGATCTATTGTTCAGCAACAAGTGGATCAGAAGTCCCACTGACAGAAGGTGGACGTTGCCTCATGAAGGACTCAATAGAATATTGTTCCCTACTATGCTCATTTGGAAGTCCAGAATGATTCATAGCTTGTATAAGTATATAAATAAGAATTTTCATTCCATCTCCCATAACATTTGATTGTTCAGAAGGACAATCATTTCATTTTCCATTGCATTGATCAACATGGTTCCTTCGGGTTCCAGCCATCATCTAAAACCCAAAAAGAATAGTGTGAGAGGAAAAAATCATTCTAGAGAAAACAACATTATAAAGGGGGAGTATCCTCAATATCTAACTTCTTAGGTTAAATTATATGATTGTTACCATAGTTCTAGGACTGTATCTTATACATATAATTATCCTTAGGGACATCCCTAGACATACCTTAGAAATATCTCTAGGGATCTCACTAGCGCTTTCACATCCTAATTTCCAAAGGTTGACTAAACCTTTCCTCTGATACCAACTGTAGAGACCAAATGCTTGAAGTACATTGACATTACATTACATTTGCGGAATACTTAGTACATAACAAAAACACATACATAAGGATCGTAATAGTTTAGTGTCTTTGGAAACTCGGAATATAATCTTCTAATCCTGGTGAAATAACTTCAACATCTCCCATAATGATCTTCCTTTTTTTTATACCTAAAACCTTTCCTTATATCCTGGGTAAAAGAAAACATGAAAGGGTGATCTCAAATTCTCAGTAAGGGTAAAGAAAAGAAATATCAATCACATCATATACATAAGAAATAACTTTTGGAAATCATAACCTGTAAAAGAGATCGTAATTTCATAACCTGGAATAACTCATGGCAGTGAAATGTAATCACAATAATCATAACTTAAAACATTAAACTTTGTGGAATACACACATAATCATAGAGAATCTTTTTTGTTAGTCAAGACTCCCTGCCAAGACTATCTTAGTGGACAAAGTCCCTTTCTGAACCGAGTCACCCTCGTTTCAGTCATGTTTCACTGAACCGGTATAACCTACCATTCCATCCACGTCTATCTCATGAGATATAAAATCTTTACCCAATGCATTGGAGGGAGATATAGGTCCCACCCATCTCATAATGATACCATTCTTATGTGTGCCACAAAATCATAAATCATACATCATTTCATAACCCATGTAATAAAAATGGGAATCTTAAACATCATGACATCATAAAACAATTCATATAAGATAAAGGAATTCATAAAAACATATTTCCATCACAACATAATCAATGTAATAATAGGGATAAAAACAGAACCCTTTATTATCTTAGATGTAAAATAATTTTGATAAAACACTTGAACTCCATTCTTGAGGAAAATATCCTTTCTTCTTCAAAAACATTTTCCTTTCTTAACATGTCATACAATTTTAAACTAAAATAAGGTGATTAAAAATAAACTTGAAAACTTGTAAAGGATTCTCCTTTGAAATAATGTTTTAAAAATCCATTCATGTCGTATAAGTTAAAAAAACATTCTTCTCGTACTTTTGTCAGAAAAGTCAAAAAGTACCTCGTACGAAAAATGACAAATGATTCCTTTCATATCTTTTACTAAAAACTATCCAAAGGGTAAAATTGGATATAAAATATTGTAGAAGGATATAAATATTACAAATTTAGGAAACATGGATGTGGATGATAAATATTCCCCAGGAAATTCTAAAGTATAAAAAATCTCGGATAAAAATTGAGATTGCGATATTTTCCCTTACCTTAGGTCTAATTTTATTTTTAGGTGTCCGAACATCCTATATAATGATTTAAATAATGTCATTGACTTATTCCATAATCATACTAATTGTTATGATATCATATATGGTTCACTTATGACTTTATATTACCCTTTCTTTTGTAAATTCTATTTTAAAGAGCATTTTGGGTAAAATTGTTTCATTTGTCGCCCGTGTTTTGACTTGTAATTATTCATATGATTTCATAGATCATAAATACTTAATTCCAGAATATAAAACATGATATATATATATTATATATTCAGAATATATATATATAAAATAAATTAGTAAATGGAATGAAATACACCGTTCATGGAGACGGTAGGCCGTACGTACGCATGAATGCTGTTTTCGTTTCCTTATTGAGTTGAATGGAATTAATTAGATGACATACATATATAAATAAATCCAGTAGCTTTATAATGTCATATAATTCATTATTATTTCTTATATATACTTTATAATCACTCTTAAATGGTTAACATGGAGAGTGAATCTCATCGCGTTGTGGAGACGGTAGTCCGTACGTACGCACGAGCGATGATATCGTTTCCATAATTATTGAATTGAATTGGAGTGGATGATACAATATATCAGAATCAATATGATGTTATAATAACTATGTATAGTTATTCTTTACACCATTATACCCATCCATGTAAGGTGGTGGTGGAAAATAGATTTCACCACGGCGTGGAGACGGTATTCCGTACATACGCACGCGCGGTGATTTCGTTTTCCGTAGGATGGATAGATGGTGAAATATGGTTATTTCACAATTATAATAACATATCAGTATATTAGTGATACTTATGTTATTACTTCGTAATGAAAAAACCTAAGAAGAAGGAGTGGAAGAAGAAATAAAGGTGAAAGAATCGGTAACGGAAATTACCTCTTCTTTGAAGCGCCTCCTTGAGACCTCCTCTTAGGGCACAAAAATTGGTCTTTGAGGAATACCAGAACCTTTAGGATGTTTCTAGGGAAGTGGAGAAGAGAATTTGGCAGGGGTTGGCCGAGATTTAAGGCTCAATGTTTTGTGAAGAAGAGAGGGAGGAGGTGCCCTTTTATAAGGGAGGAGAGGGGTTCCTTTGGAAAAACTAAAAATATTATTTTATTATAAATTAAAGTTCGGTTTTAAATAGCTCCAAATTGATTTATTTCGAGGATAAGGTGGGGATGGGTCGACATTCTCTCATCCAATACGATTTATACAAGTTTAGGTTATTATTTTAACCTTATCAATAAGATTTAACTCTAAGTTAAATAATTTAACTTTTACCGTGTCTTTTTGTTTTCTTACACTATATGCTTAATAAACATATCATAACAAGACAAACGGACCCCAAGTTGTTTATTATTAATATATATAATCTTATCTAAGTCATTTGGCCGAACCGTATTTTTTTAGGAATAAAATAACAATTAATAATATAATATTTATTTTAAAAACTAATTTATGTCAATTTTGACACTATTTGGTACATGATTTTTATGAAATTTATAACAGAATGATACGTTCGAACCAAGTTACTTAAATCAACAATAACATGTCATATTAACCTATAAAATTAGTGTAAGTCATAAAAAGTCTAAAAATATATTTATTTGGGTATTTATAACATCAATTTTGTCAATATTGCATTAATAAGATAATTATTGCATCATCGTTGTGTCATAAATAAATTAAATTATATAATGTCTAAAAATTACAAATAAAATACCATTATGTAGGAAATATTTTTATCTTTCTAATGAATATTTATAGTCGAATTTAACTTATTTATAACCCTATATTAAAATTTTTTTATTAAATAAACTTTGATTTTAACTCTTTTAACTCTTCTTTGAATTAAATAATAATAAATGTCCTAATCTAATTAAAGTGGGCCTAAATGGTCATATTTTATTCCTAAGGTTGTTTTTGGTCGAATTAAACTTATCCAATAGAATTAGAACATGTTTTAGGGTAATAATAATATCATTTTTACGCTTAATTACCCTATTTTCTTTTAACCGTGGTAAATAAAAGTAAAAGGTTACTATTCACCAAAAATTATTTTCATCACATTGAACCAAATTTTACTTACTGACATCAACCGTGTCTCTTGGATTTTTGAAATTCCACTCACAGAAGTGGTAAAATTACGTTTTATGAAAAATTCAGTTTTTTTAACTACCACTTTGTGGTTTCACTATTAATCAAAAATTGAAAGTTTTCAGAAAAATACCAAAAATTAGGCCTAAGCTATATTTGATATTATGAACTCAAAAATTATTTCTATTTTACCAAATTCAAAACATATTAGTTGCATTAATTAATTTAAAAATTAATTCCCATCGTCAAAACAAAAGGCGTGTTTTTAAGAGATAATAACTATCAAAAGATTGACACTTGTTTATAACTGGTTTAAATGTGAAATTACATCCAATGACCAACATTGTATTAAATTGTAAAAATATATTCTAAATATACTTTAAAACCACTCAAATTAATAATTTATCACTATTAATTATTTCGATTGAAAAAGTTGTTTTTAAATAAAATTTAGTAATTTTCACTATTCATCAAAATTTGAAAGTTATCCGAAAATCACCAAAATTTCACCCTAAGCTAATTTCGATATTCCGAATCAATAAATGAAGTCCATTTTGAAAAATAAAATTTACAAAATTTCAAAAAGTGGTTATTACTATTCATAACGGCTAGTTTTAATAATATCTTAATAGAATATCGTTGTTTAGATAAACTTGGTGTTGCGTACAACACACGCTATCGTGGAAGGTCACGATTGCGTGTAATTCAAGCCAGGTCAGAGATGTGTGTTGTTAAAGTTCATTTTGGTGTAGCGTATAACACAAGACATTAATGAAATTAAAAAGAATATTTTTCATAAAATCTCGGGGTGTTACATACTCTGACTTAACTCTTTCTGCCAATAGAATGCTTAAACAGTTTATAGCTACCGATACAGAACAGTAGCCACCGTTATGGATTAGAGCTACCAATATCAAATAGCTACTGATACCACCGTTATGAATTAGATCTACCGATATCTAATAGAGCTACCGATACTGAGTTCACCAATACATCATGTTCCACGGTAATCTATGTTCACTGCTACATCAAAGTATACCGATACGGTACATCAAGTCTACCGATAGAGTTACAGTTACAAGCTCACCGGTACTCAAGCCTACCATTACATCAAAGTCGACCACTACCGATATAGAGCTACTGATATGCTGAAGTCCACCGATACAAAAAGTCTACTGATACATCAAGGAAGCTACCGATAGGGACTTACCGCTACCGATACAAGACAGAGCCATAACTACCGTTACAAGTCCACCGCTACTGATGCGATCAAGTCTACAGTTGCAGCAATCGATACAAAGTCTACCGTTACAAATGAAATCTACTGATACAGACACCTACTGTACCACAAGTCTACCGATATCAAGAACTACTGTTCCAGATACAAAACCCGATACTTCTTTAATTTCTTTATCTTTTTTTAATCTAACCAACGGTCATATCAGGTATATTTTAATACACTCACATTTATTTAATGTGTGATGTTGGATGTCAGGGAACCATAACTCATACCTGCAAAAAGTAAATCATCTTTTTCCGAAGAACGTGATTTAAATAAAGGAAGTATGTGCTACTACAAAGAAGAAGACAGACGAATAAAAAGGGATATATACGTACCACGAAGTGTGCAAGAAGAACAACTGAGCGTGAATGCAAATAGATGACAGAAATTACACGAAGAACTCATTACTGCATACTAGTGAAGAGCTGAGAACGAGAACATAACATAACAAATTCATCGACTACTATCTCCCTGTCTCTACACCTGGAAGTCAAGGAAACAGACGATACTCTGTTTTCCAGAAAGAAAACCAGAAGAGGACTCAGAGTGAATTCTGATCAATCAAAGGAGTCCAGAACTGCACGACAATCACTAGAGCCATTTCTAAACTCTAAATATTTGCTCTGTGATTTATCTTTTTACATATTGAGCAGTGTGTGTTATCTGCTGTATTTAACACACACACACTGTCTCATGTGCTTTAACTGGAGGATTTGTAAATCCTCACTCAATACTCTTACATATTTTATTTCCCACTAGGATAGTGGTAGAGTTCGTGTGACCTGGACAGCTGGTTGCTGTTGTTTTTGTTTCCCACAGATAACAGTGGTAGAGGTTGTGGGACCTGGAGAGTTGTATACTGTTTTTTATCCCTGATCCTGGGTGTGGATCACTTTTATATAATCTTTTGAGAGGACTAAGTCTCAGCTTGAGACTGAACCTCTTGGTTAAATCTACTGTGCTTATTTATTTTCAAAGCTATTATTTTATTCCACTGATAATTACATTAAAACCAAAACTGTTTTAAAGTCACTTTGATAATTAAATTCGCAAGTGTTTATATTAGTTGTAAATCAGTAAGTTCGTTTCAAATGATAATCAACCTTTCTTTTTTGATTAACTGGGAAATAATCAATCCCTTGAGAACCTAACAGAACCATTATTTTGATATAAATTCACTACAGTTTAATTCTGTGATTTATTTGGGGGATTTTTAGACAAAGTTTTTAAAACAGAAATTTTAATTGGAACTCAATTCACCCCCCTCTTGAGTGTCCACTCCGACCAACAAACTACATAATTGGTAAAAATTAATTAAAATTTAATCATTTTGATGGGATGAAAATACAGTTTTTAAAAGTTAAAATTCCAAAACTTTTTCTTAGTTTTAACACATAATTTCAATGTAAAATGAATTAAAATAAAATATATTAGACTAATTGTTAAAAATAATATCCAATTAAAATATTAAACCAATGGAAAAAAATATTTATCCTTATAAATAAATTATATAAAAAATGATTTTTTAATTCATAACTGTTACTTTTTATTATTCATCGAAAACTGAATTTTCATAAAAAATATCAAAAAATCACTCTATCATAAATTAAAAATACTAGTTTAAGAAATGTAGTTAGTTTTACATAATTATAATTTTAAATTTTTCTATAATGAAATTTAATATTTATTATAAAGTCATTAACAGAATTTAATTTGATAAAATATTATAATTTACCATATAAAGGAATTACCAAAAATTATATCTTTAATCATCGATATGGTTTATTTAAATAAAACCTTTGCAAATAATATTTGAAATGTAAAAACCATTGTTTATATTAAATTGATTTATAGGTATATTATAATTATATTGTTTAAATAAATGTATCAATATAAATATATTTCATAGAAACATATCTTTTCCTGTAATGTATGCCAAGTCGGTGTTGCGTGATGCATATGACGAATCAGTCTTGCATGTAACAGACACCAATTCACAATATAACCCAAATGGTTCTTTTATTTATACTAAAATTATTATTTTTAGTGCACGATTAACATGGTGTTGTATATAATGACGTCCATACATAGTTCTTTAATATAAAATAGACTATTTTCAATGTTATGTGAAATGTAAAACATCATAAACATTAAATTAATTAAAAAAGATAATTCATAAAATAACATGTTTTTAGCTATATACTTCTTCTTTTACATGTAATATCATTAATACATAATACATCAGGGTATTTTATATTTAATATTTTATTTATTTCATCTATTAGGATTTGAATTTAATGATTCCATGTGATACCAATTTTCATAACTCAATATATTTTCAACAGATGATATTACTTATTTTATTTTCATAAATATTATATTGTTATGTGCATAATATTATTTAATATAATATCTTTTATTTACACATTTTTTAACTAGATTTAAATTTTATACACATATTCAATTCATTTGTTCATTCTCAATTCAACGTTATGATATTTTCAAGGGTTTTCTTCACAATCGGATTTTATTCGATATTATATACACTTAACAATCAAGGAGAAGAAAATTTCTGATCAAAATTTAATTAATCATTTAATTTTATTCTATATTTTTAATAAATTTACATATTCTACTCATAATACATTTTTATTATTTTTTGTAATTAAAATTATTCAGAAAATATTTTAATAAAATCTAACATCATTTATTTATTTTTTAGAAAATAATTTTTTTACAAGATCTTGTTTTCTAAATATTATATCAAATGCTTTTTGCATTGAAATTATAAAATGTATTCCTTAAACGAAATTTTTAAACATTATTTATTTTTAAAAAATGGTTTCAATGGAAACATTTTATCACTTTATGAATAAGGGACTTCATTATCATTTATATTATGCAAAAGGAATGCTGTTTTTACCTTTTATTGAATTCAAGGAATTAATCTACATCACAAAAATGATTTTTTTGATTCTTTATTTGAATTATTATGATGTTATTTTTAAATAAAAATTTATAAAAATGTGTTATCATTGAAAATGACATTAAAAAATTCCAAATGAAATTTCTATTATCCTCAACATCATTTTTTATTGAAAAAATATTTAAAGTATATATATTCATCAATGGAAAATAACCATTATTAACACTCACATTTATATATATTGAAATAACAACTATCAATTATATTTATGTATTAGGATTATTTTGACCATGTAATGTATTGAAATTCACTTCCATGGATTAATTTTTTAGTCAATCAATTTCCGTTGAAATTTTTATATTCTTATTATTATTGGAAAAAAATTTCCCCTAAATTCCAATATTAAATATAATGGATATTTTTATTCATTTTATAATATATCATTTATCTATGTGGTGTACTAGATTTATAGTTATTTTATATCTATGGAAATATTTCTATATTTTTATTCTTTAATCAATACCTATACATTATGATATGGCACATCGTTTATGAATTCAATAAATTATAATATATATGAGTACTAATTTTGAACTATAGACATGTGTGTGTCCTAATTAATGAAATCCCTTTTATTCATCGATCGTCTTGTGTGTTCAATTAGTTTGATATCAGGAGTTAAATCTTTTTCTACTGATTAGTTTTAACCCATATTGTTAATGGTATGGAAGGTAAAGGTTTCATGTTCCTAGGAAAAATGATGTCCAGTTATTAATCATTTAGTTCAGTAAGAATTCAGTTATTATTTTGAACCATTTGATTTTCACTATGAAAAATATATCGATTCATTTCATTCCCAGTCTATAGATTTAATGGAATTTATTCTCTGTTATTTAAATTTCCATATTTATTATTCGTTATACATTTTTTAAATAGAATGAATTCATTTTCATTTACAATTATATAATGAATGTGATAGTAATATTATTTAAATGGTTTTTGTGTTCGGTTATATAAGTTCCCATATCGATTATTCTCATTGATTATTTATTTTTTCTAATGTACATAATCATTACTAGTAATATAAGGCCACCCTTAATTTTTTTCCATTCGACTGGAATTTATGAAGTCTACTAAAAATGATATGTAAAGATATTATAGATGGAATAAAATTACTCATGATAAAGAAATATTTCATAATTTTTTTATTAAAATGTAATATGTAAACCTTTTATGTATATAATTTATGAAGACTAATAAACTATTCGGTCCTTTGGTATGTGATTCCTTGTATCTTATGATAATGTAATTGTAGTATGCACTGGATCAAGGATAATTGGGTCAGGGTGCTAGAGTTCGTACTAGAGGATCTTTAGAAGAAACAATGGGATCTAGATTTAGGAAAACATAGATTAGGTAACATAACCCTAAGATATACTTTGGGTATGATTATAGAAGAACATCCTATAGTTTTTAGAAGACAGTGATTATATGGATTTTCCTACCAATACATTCACATCAGGATACTACAAGAAGACATGAGTGTGGAATAGAGCTTTCTAGGGATTACCACTCTGAAAAAATGATTGATATTTACTCCAGTGTAACCTGATGACCTATTATAGGCCATACAACGCACCTAGTTTTATATTGGTGGGATATGCTTAAGATAATTCACATTTTATTTACAAAAAAATTCTAAATTATGTGTGTAGATAATTATAATAAATCACCATTGATCAACCCTAGATCATGGAATGACCTATAATAAAATATAATTAAAAATTTATTTGTAATCATCATTTAAATTGTTGTAACATTTTACATGTAGTATTTCTTATAATAAATAGGAAACATCTTAAGACACTATTAACTTTTACAAGAATATATATCTCCTTAAACATCATAGATATTAACACCACAACTATTAATAATAATACAATCTATTATATGTTCAATTTTTAAAAAATATCAATCTAGGGTTTTTAGGATTAGAGCCTACTAATATTAATGATATTATGGGTGAAATTTATGTTAATAAAAAATTTTAGTTGAAAAGTATTTGGACGATTATTTCCATTATATTTTATAGAAATAATAATAAAGGTATTGATAAATTTTCGGGTTAAAATTACCATTAATTACATTATAATAATTTTAATATATGATAAATATGCCTTGTAAAAAATAATTTGTATTAAAAATATAAAAAATGTTATGTAATTATAACATTGTATTTGAATGGTTTCATACATATTTTTTATGAATGATATGTGAATTATATTAAGATAGTTTAGAAAATTGACAACCCATGATAATGTTGAAAACATATAATATCAACTAAGGATATGGGGATTGAACCCATAACTAAAGGATGATAAGGGTTTCATGCCTATCCCTGGTCTACGTGATGTATGGGTAAACATGTCTTGTATTATAGTTAAAAAATTTGAAAACATTTTAATAATGAACCAATAAAATTAATTTATTGGTTTAGATATTAATATATTAAATATATTAGTTTTTGAAAATATTTATAGGTAAATGGAAATAATTTTAACTCTTGGGTGGATCTCGAAATCAGTTAAAACTAAATTTTAGCAGATTAGAAACAAATATTTTTCTCGATATTAATTTTTTGGATATTATATTTCTTATGATAAATGACATCAATAACTCAATAAAATTATTTAATACTTTTCTCTATGTCTATATCATCACTTTCCCCCATTTGTATCTTACATAGAATCTTACTCAAGTGATTCCATGCGACCTTTGTACTTCAATTTTTCTATTATTAAATAGATAATTTAATAACACTTTTATGATGTAGGTTTTCAATAAAATAAAATTTAATTTTATAACCCTTGATTTATTATATCTTGTTTGAATTGTGAGGATATAGTTTATTTGTGGTAAGGATAATGTAACAGCCCAGAATTCCAAAAGAATTGCATTTTATTCAAAGGTGTATGTGACAGGAAACAACAAGCATTGAAGGGAATATAATATCTCAATACATGAAATTATATTTAATATTTTAAATAAAATCAATAAATTATATATAATTTAATACATGAAACAATAAGTTCATCTAATGTTATAAAAAAATTATGATAGCATGTGTTATATGAAAAGATGAGTTTTACGGAAAAATAATATATTATTGATAATATTATTAAATATGATAGTTATAACCTAGTCATTAAAATGAATGGTATGAATATGGTTAACTAAATTATGAATATATATATTAAGCTTTTTTATTTTTTTTATTTTTTCATTATATGTTCAATAATAATCAGTTAAAATAAAGTAAAATGATTTCTAAAGAAGAATTTTTTTTCTAAAAGTCATTTTAAATGTGCTAGGAGAACATACTATGAAATTTATTTTGATAAATATTTGGAAATTTATTTGGAAAATTTATTTTCATTTTTGAAATCACAACACAAAAATTTGGTGGGGGTTAAATTTTGCGATTCTATAACAAGTTTCATTATTGGATGAATAGTAAAAAATATTGTATTTTAATTAAAAACATACTTTTCATCTATATGATATATAATGTTAATTTAAATTTTCAATAGGATGTTGAAAAAATTTCACTTATACATATATAAATCTAATATATTTCAATATTATATCATTTAAATTTAATTTTAATATATAAACATTTCAATCTTTTGTACATTTTCACATTTAAAACTTTTTTCCCTATATTTATATTGGATTGAAATCAAATTTAATTTTTATAAATTGTTAAATTGAATTTGGAAAAATGTATTATATAATTTAAATGGGAATAATTTCCAATTTATAATATGGTAAACATAATTTTTTTAAAAAATTATTAGTGAAAATAGTTAAAATTAATTTTAATGATTATGGAAAAAACTAGATTAAATTGTGGTTAATCATAGAGAATAATGTATAAGAATTAACATTTTTTCCAAACACATTTTCTATAAATATTTAAAAAATATCAATTATATTATCTTGAATGGATGATTATTTGTTCTTATTGACATGAAATATTCACTTGTAGAATTCAATTTATTTAAAATGTAACAGTGTTCCCCTCATTACACTTATAAAAGGACACCCCCTCTCCTCAGGACATCAAAACACGAAAACAATTCTATTGGACCAATCCATTCCCATATAACATACCTAATAATCTCACCATATAATAGAATCCTGATTTTGGGAAGAAATAAATCACTTCAATGTTTTATAGAAAAACTAATGAGGATACTCGAATCAGAGACAATGTTCTTCTAAAAGAGATTTTAATATATTTTCTTCTCAACATCCTTTGATTTTAATTATAAAATAAGGATATAATATCATATGTATCTTCATTATACAATTATTTTTTAATGATTATTATTACTTGATAAAAAATATAAAAATTACATCAAATGGGTCATGAAATCATCAGTAGTGAGTACGTGGGATTACCACCTCATTAACTGATGTCTTTCATTTATCCATACCAACGTTTATTGGTGGGAATTATAATGGATTTTTATTTTATATATAATGTATGTAATATTTAATATTTTATAATTATTCTATAATTATTATACAAAACATTATATTATTCTTTCTATTTCATGTGAATAAAATATCATCTCTAATTTTTAAGGTGGACTAATGTCCCATAAAGCAATTTTATTCATTCATTCTTTACATAGAATGTATTAAGGAAGAGTCTAATAAATATATGTGTTAAATATGAGGTAAAAATAATACTAGAATTAAAATATATTTAAATATATGTATCATTTAATTTTCATTCTTTTAATACGACTATATATTTAAAAACAACATCTATGTGTACGTATGACCTACGTTATTCATGAATGGTGTATTTCATTTATAATCCTAAAATATTATAAATTTATATAAATTAATATATAAGGAATATATAATATATTTCTATCATTGATTAAATATGAATATGATTAAATCATTATCTATTAAAGTGAAAAAATATGATGTCAAAACATTCTTGAAAAAATGAAGACATTATTACCAAAACAATGAAAATATTGAAATAGTATTAACAAATGATTGATAAGTTCTAATAAAATAATAATATATGATATGATGATTATTAATATGGATCTTTTATATGGTAATAACACTAAGAAACCCATTATAATCGCATTCTAATGATTATTCAACTAAAAAGAATGGTAAGGAATGGGATTTAATCTAAATTTCATTTCATTGAGGCAGTATATAACGTTATGCACCAATTTTTTTAAATGATTTTTATACTGAACAATTTACATAAAATATAACTAATTAATAATTTTAATGGTATTTTGTGTTTCAATATGAACTATTCCATATAAGTGATTTGAAATGAAAGTTATCAAGCTGTAAAAAATTACATAACACACATTCACTTCATTATATTATATGACATCCATATTGAAGTTAATATTTTAATATTATTTTTTTAATTAATTTTGACAATATTTTTATGTATCTATAAGAGTAATATTTAGATTTACAGTTGATACACATAATCTATTCATTGGTTTATTCTAAATTTAAAGTTGTGATATTTCCAAGGGATTACTATACAATCTCCTTTTATTTAGGATTGTACACAATTGAATATAAATTGAAGGAAATTATTTGATAATTTCTTAATAAACTATTTAATTTATTCTAATATGGCAATTAATTATCATTTTATAGTTATTGTACAATTTCCTACTGTTTTTTCTCAATATTATTTTATAAAAGTTTTAATAATATCTAACATCTTTTTTTCATATAAAATAGGTTTACTATAAAAGATTAAAAAATTGTTTTATTTAACATTTTCAAAATTATTTATTAAAATTTCCTTTAAACCCTTTATTATTTTTATAAATTATTTTCAAATTAATCTGCTAGTCTCATTTCACAATGAAAAAGGAGTGTTATATTTAAATTTTATGGAATGTATGTAAATCCCAACCATCGTGACATTAATTTATATGAATCTTATATTGATTTTTTATTATTTTATTATAATAGAAACTATTTTCTAATGTTATTTTTAATAACAATGATCATGAAAACAAATTATTTTAAAAAAATTTCAAAAAGAGAAGGATTTTTTCATCAAGAACTATTTAGAGAAAATAATTTTTATAGTTTTTCTATTCGTCAATGATAATGGAAATTGTTATTAATACCATGTGTATACCTTAAAAACATATTAGTTATTCGTATTGTTGGTTTATTAATGTTTTTACCATGGATAGTATAAATATTAACTTCATGGATTCAAATTTGTAGTTAATAAAATTCACATAAAATTTTCACAGTCTTATGATAATTGGATATTAAATTTCCCCTAAATATCCATATTATTTACCATAGATATTTTCTTTGTTAAACCATATATAAATTCCAAATATGGTGTACATAATTGAATGTTCTCTGAAATCTATAGATATATTGATAAATATATATTCTATAAAAAACAATGATACTAAATGAAAATGTAAATTATTTATGAATTAAATCGATTATTTGATATATAATTAAAGATATAAACCTACTAACATTGGTGGGTTGTGCTTAATGATATACACTTAATGCATCAATATTCTCATTAGTCGAATCAGTTTGATATACTTAGTTAAATGGGATTTTACAAATCAATTTTAAACTGTATTGTGAAAGGTATTAATGATAAATACATCTCGTTAATGGGTAATATGAAATACAATATTATGAATTTACATCATTAATAATTTCATTATTATTATTACAAATGAAATTTTCACTATAAAATAATATATGGATTCATTTCCTTCACATTATATTAATTTTATGATGTGTGTGATCAGTTACCTAACTTTACATAAT
The DNA here is from genome assembly GCA_963277665.1 of Viscum album. Classification (NCBI taxonomy): domain Eukaryota; kingdom Viridiplantae; phylum Streptophyta; class Magnoliopsida; order Santalales; family Viscaceae; genus Viscum; species Viscum album. The sequence goes on from OY728152.1 coordinate 1,936,898,764, forward strand.
GATAATGAATTATCAAGTTATTTAAATGGATTCTGTGATAAGTAATTTTACCGTTCCATGTTTATTATTCTACTAAAATTATTCTAATTGAATATGTATTCAGTTATTTATAGTTATATATTTATTAATATCATTATTGTTACATATAATATACATAATCTTTACTATGTATTTTAGTACACCTTTTTTTTTGTTTCATATCCACAGGATTTCGTGAACTGTACAAAGAAATATATTCTATACGGTAGTGTACAAAATAATGTTAATCTGAAGATCAAAAAAAATAATTTATTTTTTCAAATGTAATATGTGAATCATGTATGTATATAGTTTACCAAGAATAAAAAATCTTCTTTTTTTTTTGAAATTACTTATATATTATGAAAATTAAATTATAGTAGGAAACTAATTAGGGAAACTAGGGTTATAGTCTCTACACATCCTTAGATGCTCACCCAATTAAAAATACAGAACAAATGTTTTATTGAACTACACACTATGTGATTGTGTTTTCATTAATCTAAAACCTTGAGATTTGCTTTAATGTCTAATTTCCCAAAAAAACACATGATCATCTATATTGTTGTCCCTAGCTACATAGAGACAAGATTAAATCAAAAACTACACTATTGGGATTTTCATTTTAAAATTTAAGATATACATATATTCGTGTGTAAAACACTAATGATTTGATCCAAGATCAATGCGACAAAATTATCAATCCTTGACCTACCTCAATGTGAGCTCCTTAGTTTATGATACAAACTCCCCCTCTAATTTTTTCTATTGGATTTTGGAAAAGGAGTTGATCAATATCAAAATTCCTTAAAATACATGAGAATGTGTAAAAAATGGAAAATAAAAAAATAAAATTATATCAAAATGGGTTTAGGACTAACCCAGGTACCCATGATGAATTTATACCATTCTTAAGAAAAAACAATATTCCAAACTCAATTGTAGGGTTATAATTATATTAAAATTCTCCAAAATAATATTTAACCATTAATATTTATGTGAATAAATTGAATTTAAATAAATATATATTAATGATTCCATAATGATTCGAAGAACTAAGAATTCCACCAAAATTATTTAATCCGGTAAACAGTTAATTTAGGGACCAATAGAGTGGTCAAAAAATTTATATGTCATCCTCCAAAAGGTGAAAATAACATTTCCCCCCTTAAATAACCCATGAATAAAATTATAATTTCTCCAAACTTTTCTCAATGTGGGAGTATTTAGTTTGTGATAATATTTGAAAAGAATAATGTTTATTTTTATAAATGATTTTCTGAATGAAATAATCAGTATAGTTATTTTAACAGTATATTATGTCAATGTGAATTTATTGAAATCATAAGTAAAGCTGTATAACGAAACAAAATTTTTGAATTGAAATTGTAAATGTTATTACACACTCCAATCAACTGCCCTATTTTTTTAGAGTCTAACAAATTTTAAATCCAATGTTTAGAATTTATGTCATCAAGTAGTGTTAGGATGTGTGATCTATTAAGATATTTCCCTGAGTAAGTGTGAGTGAGGAATAATCAAACTAAATAAACATGTGATGCCCTATAGGGTAATTCATTTGTATAAAAATTTACACCAATGGGTAATATCTTGTGGTGTTATAATTGAGGAAACCATGGTTTTATAGGATACCCATGGGGACAGTTGAGAAATTTTCTAGGGTGATGAATCTAGGTGTTGATAAATGAAATCAAAATCAACTTGTAGTTATCAAAAATCCATTTAAATACTACATGGACTGAAGTAGTGTTAGGCTAGGTCACCAAATGGGATGTTCCCTAGGGTGAGTGTTTGTAGTGATAAATCAAATTATATGTACATGTGATGGTATGTGGGGATAGTCATTACTATAATAAGTGACCCTAGTGTGCAACATCATATTTTATGATGTGAATAATACATGGTATCACATGATAATCATGACTTCAGATTACTATATTCATGTCATTTGGAGGTTGGGTCATGATAATTATATTCCCTTATTACATATATCATTTTTTTTATAATTATCCACATCATTTGTCATAGTTTTGAATATTACCTAATGGTTTTGGTATAGATATGACAATCCTTATCCATTAATAATAAGTTCAGAATTTATGATTATTCATGAATGTAGAATATTTTTTTATAATGATTTATATATTCCAAAATTATAATGATGGATGATATGTGAATTGTTTTTACGAATGGATTATAAGATGAGCATGATAATGATTATTTACCGATAATAATGATTTAAATTATAATGACCATTTATTTTTTATTTTAGAATTATAGACCCATATTCATATCATAAATTTTTCACGAATATCATATATTATCCATAATTATTTTTGGATACAATTCTATAATGAAACTAAAGTGGTAAGTAGTGTATCACTCATATTTTTTGTTAAAGTAAACCAACCAAGATAATGTTTTTCTAAACAATGAATAAGATCATAAATTCTTATAATATTAATAAAATTATCATGGAAATAAAATAATAGTAATAGAAAATAAATATATAGAAAAATATATTTATAAATATTTGAAAGGAAAATGTATTTTAAAAATCTTGTGATGCAAAATATATGTGGCTGAATTTTCTCTTTCTTGAACGAGTTTCCATTTAAAAGATGCAATTTGGTATCCCTCATGAGGCCTATATCAAATTAATGTTTAATATGGTTCTATGAGTGGGAATTGTGGTTTGGATTCATGCGATAACCAATTAAATGGTATGGTTTTATTTTGGTTGAGGAGGGGTCGATTTATAGAAGAGTATGAGTGCGATTTCAGAAAATACACATTCCATAATGTGTAGATTTTATTTTACATTAAATTAGTTTCAAAAGTGGATATATAATGGATATTGTTCCTAAATACTTTTTTCCACACCATTTATTGATAATATTAATGATATTTTATCCATTTCCAGCAAAATTTATCTAAATTCATCTTATTTTATACATAAATTTGTAATTTAATTTTCACATCTATATCTTATTTCATTACACAAAAATAATGTAATATCCCAATATTATTTTCCATTATGTGACACCAAAAATAAAATTTGTTTTATCAAATTAAATTTATAAATGTTATTAAAATCAATTTTTGATAAAAAAATAAAAAAAACATACCAAATATAATTTTTACATTTTACATTTTAATCATAAGTGTGACACTATTCTTTTTCATTAAGATGAAATAATCAATCAGTGAATTTATATTTATTTATCTATATATAAAAAAATAAATTAAATTAAATTTTATACACTAATATGATATATATATATATATTTAAATAAATACATATAAGATATAATAATATATTTTTTGAATAAAATATGTTTCATTCACTATAATTAATTAAATTTATATTTCATATAAAACATTGATTATTCATTAGTTGTGTTTTTACAAATTTTACTATTTCTTTTATTACTTTTTTATATCTATTTCATAACATTAACAAATTTAACATAAAATATATTAATTATAAATAAAACTTTTATAAAATAATATAAATATTCAATAATTTATAAGTTTCCTTTTTCATAATTAATTATGAAAATTACATGTAAAAAATATTCATGTAACATATAATTTACATCAAATTATTAAATATTCAATAGAACTATTCTATATAGGTATACATTTCTTCTATATTTCCGCAAATAATATACTCCACGACCATATATATGAAAACCATATTTCTAATAGCCATATATATTTGAAAAATTACATTCCTAAATATGAAATTATAAAATTCATTATAATATGGTCATCCTATTCATTTATTTGTCAATCAAAAATTTATTTTAATTTTATATATTTTTCATTTTTATCATATTTATAATCAGTGGTATGATCTATTTGGAAAACCACGCGGATGAATATTTTTTTCTCGTAGGATTTAGTTTACTTATGGATATACACCTTATAATTTTCATAATGGGGTTATATATATAATTCAGATAAATTTTTAATTTGTATCATTTATTATAATAATTTTATATAATTATAATATATCATGGATTGTTTTAATTTGGTGCTAAGTAAGGTATTCAACATGTTAATGTGATAAAAATGCAGGATGTTAAACTATTTATCGTATATATCCAAAACTTAGGGGAAATACAAAAAATATTTATCCATTTAGATTAAATTTACCATTATATATTCTATATACATCACAAAAAAATGATCCAAAGAAGGATACAATGTTCAATTTTTCGAATCCATAAACATATGATGTAAATATGAAAATATGAATTTCATAGGAGTATATTGAAAAAGTAATTAATGATACTAATAATTATTATTTTAGATACCCTATTTCAATGTACTCAAATAATTATATTTCCATATTAAATATATTATTCGGAACCACATTAATCAACTAAATTAGTGAGATGCGTCGTTGATTTGATGATGAATATGCTAATTTTTTACCATCACATGGATCAACCTGTTATGGTAAGTACATAACTTTAATTAATCTCTCTATTTCATAGTAAATAAGCCCAAATCACATCAAAATGTCACACTACATATATTCGTGTATATTTAAAATATATAATTAATATAATAACATATATTATGGATCTCATATTTAATCGTATAGAGGGTGTATAAATAGTTATTGAGTATCTCTAGAAGAAACATGAAATATAACAAAACATACAAACCAATAAATAAACTTACAACCTCCATGTGATGTATTGTTTTATAAAATTTCAAAATAGGAAAATGTATTTATCTAACTAAAAATATACTAATCACAATGCTAAAACATAAAAAATAAAATTTAATCCTCAAGGACTTAATCTCACTAAGACTCATATAGACAACTCACAATCCCAAAAACAATAATTATTCTCTAATATGACCAAGGTAAATAAAACTCCCCCAAAATTAATTTACATATTCTAAAACCTATGAAAGCATGTATAGATAATGAATGACATCAAACATTCATTTATATAATATGATTTAATAATAACCATTTTATGAAACTATATGAAATAGCTGAATAGAGAATCATGGTTATAGAGATTATTCAAGTGATAGAGGTTAAAATGGATAATTAAAAAAACATATTATAATTTAAATTATTTTGTAATTATAGTAATTATATTAAATTATATTTATTTCTCTATTATCAAAACGAATACATGATTTCATGAAATTCAATAGATATCGATTTTAGATAAAATAAAAGTACAGTTAAGACATGATTAAATCACGAGTTAATTATTATTAGTATTAGGATATTTCATTGAGGGAAGGATGAATTTAAGGCACGGTGGATTGGTGAATGATGATACATGGTAGATGTATAACTCAATCTAATAATGGTTTTAATAAATTTTACTTTATATATTACATTTATTTTTGAATTATTATGGATTAAAAGTAGTCCATGATTTAGGGAAATAGAGAATAGATTTAATTTATATTTGAAAAAACCCTTGTTTCATTAGTTATCATAAGATGACTGGATTAAAATAAAATTTCTTAATAATATAAATATTTTGGATAGAAGTTAAAAAAATTAAATTGAATTTATTATATGTTTGCAAATATATCATATATGGGAATGCATTGTTTTCATCTAGGGAAATCCTATTCAGAATTCATGTACTCAACCCTTATCATATATATTAGTTTGTTTGTATTATTTTATGTGTATAGTTTTTATTATGAAATAAGAGAAACAAGCCATTTTTTATAACCGGTTTTATGGATTTTGTTCACAATGTTATTGGTTGTGTTTCATAATTTTCCTTTTAAAGAGTTAGTTATTTTATGATGGATATATGTCATATTATTTAGTTATCAATATAATTTAATAAATGTTATCATTTTATTCATGCTAGACAATTTTTGGTTTCTATTATAAAAAAATGTAGGATATTTTTGACGTATGTATTAACATTAATTATATTTATATAATTTATTTGGATGGAAAATCATCTTATAAAGATTTATTACATAACTTGAAAGTAGTTTCAAGAATAATGTTTTTGGGGAATGTGCTTGAGGCATCATATTGAATCATTTTAGTTTTGGTTATATGAAATTTAACAAGTGGATTTATATATATAGGCTTGATTTTAGTAAAATTCATAGTAAATGTATTTTGTTCATAAACACATTTTTTAGTTGGTAAAATCAATCCAAGTTATTATAAAGGCGATAGTAAAATACATGCATAATGAAGTGGAAATATCTATCAAATTCATGAAGAAGAATTCACCTCTCATTATAAGACATAATGGATTGTTGAATGTTTATTATAAATTGGAATGGATCGACTAAATATTATTATTTTTTTTACTATGAATTGGTCAATGGAAGAGTTTTTTATATAAATTCCACATGTAGTTTCTATCAAACTAAAGGAATGTAGGTGTAAAAGTAAATCTGAATAGTATATAACAGGATTTTGATTCTAAACTATTTTCATTTATTTATTCTAATAAAATATTCTTAATTCAATGAAAAAATAGTTGTTATTATAATTATGATGAGGGACCATGTTAATGATTTTTTATACCTATAATTTTATAGAAATAATATATTTTATACAACAACAAATGACTAATTAAAATCGTAAGGTGTGATGATTTGTGTTCTTCTTTTCCCAGTGAATTAATAATAGGTTATATGTCATTATTTACCCACCTATGTGTCTATAGTCAATAAAGAAGTTATTTTAGATATAGATATGATATATATTAATGGAAATAATTCATTCCTTCCATGACTGAAGATGGAAACATATTTTTTTTGGAGAGAATGATATGATAGATGAATCATTGTTCAGATATATTTAGAATGTAATATTGAACTCATGTTCATCCCATATGAGGAGGAAAATAAAATTTTTCCAATGTGATAACTCAATACACTTGAAGTGAGACAATATTTATAAGCCTATATTGTTTCACTAGTTTATGAGATTTTGTGTTTTAAAATTTTCATGAAAATAATACCCTCTATAGTTTAGTATTGTAACATTTAACTCGAAATTAGGACCTTGGAGGCTTCTTTGAAATGAAAGAAGATTATCTATGATCGTAAACCCCATTTTTCCTCTAAGGTGTAGAGATACCTCCATTGTACATTTTTATATTAGTTACAACATGAAAAAACTTTTCTTTCTCATAATGATAGTCAAACAGAGTATATTATCTATATCTTAAAAGAAAATTATATATGCTTTCATTATTGTTTTTGTAGGATTTTGTGTGAGTAAACTGAACTCGACAGTGTTTTCTTTATACAATATATATATCTCTTCCATTGGTATTTTCTCATTCGACGAACTATACATCTAACCATACCACTCTCCAATATATTGGTATAAGTATAGAGATACATATTACAAGAACCCAACCATAAACATTACTTAATATTTTGTTATAGGTAGATAATTGATTCTCATACTTTTTATGATATTTTTGGGTTTAGTGTTTTATATAATTAGTCCATAACTCATATAAATAAAAAATTTGAAATAAGAAGTGGAAACAAATGAGTACAATTTATTTTTCCCATTTTTGAAATTTGTATGATACTTAACGTTTTATTTTGACAGGAAATATCCAAAAATTTCATCTTTAATGATTCTATTCTCTTATAGATCATTATACCATGGGAAAACATTATAAAACGTAGGGTGAGAACCAAAAGAATAATAATGAACATGAAAAAAATAGAAAAATTGGTCTAGTGAAAAATTAAAACTAATATAAAATTAACCATTAACATTATTGATTGTAGAGTTCATGATATAATGAAATTTAACATAACTATAAAATATTTATTTTTCCCAAATAAATCCATTAAACCCCATAACATGAAATGAAAACCATTTTCGGTTAACTAAATAATCATATTAATAAAACCCTTTCCAAACCCTTTTAATTGGAATTAAAATACATCCTATGTACAATATAAACATTATCCAATATATTGAAGAGATTTAATGTGTTTCACCCTTTGTATAATCTATACTGGGCTCACATCTTTTTTGAAATAAATTGGGGCTCAACCCTTTGTATATTCTATACCGGACTCACCCATGAGATATAATGGGGATCAACCATTCGTATAAGTTATATCTATCGAACATGATTTATATAATTATAATGTACTATTTCATAAATAAAAAAATTACATCATTGAATCATCAAAACCATTGAAAAACTCATTTAAATTCATATGGAAACACTTTTGGATATAAATACCTTTTAACCATTTTATATGTAAGTACATTTTCATAAAGAAAATATTTTAAATTCCAAATTAACTATAAAATGAAATATATTTTCCTTGACAAAAAATTAAAATCTTATATATGAAAAAATTAAAATTATGGTCATTGTGGCCAAAATGTTGTTGTCACAATTTATGTAAAAAAATAAAATATCTATTTTTTTTATTTCTCCAAATTTTATTTATTAAACACATATATATATTTTACTGAAAAAACATTCAAATAATTTATAATATTCATAATTTTTTTGTTATAAATATAGTTTTATATATTCAAATTTCTATAAAAACATTTAAAAAACCTGGGTATAGAAAATAATGAGTTCAAAAGAAAACCATAAAGTAGATTTTTTTAGAAAAGATGCTTATCAAAATTGTAGTATTTGAATCATAATCCCCTCGACATAATAATGTAAAATAAAAATATAAATTCCAGGAGAATATATAAATTCATAATATAACATTTCAATGGGTCTATACATACACTATATAAAATAATTTAGGTGCATAACATCAAAATAGGCCACATCAAAATGATATTGAGACAATGTCCCTTATCTTGAGTCTAATTCAACATGTGTGTCTTTATCTTACTGAATAATAAATTTATATTTATTATTTATCTTATTTATAACATTTTTAATGTTTATTATTTTAATTATTTCACTTATTAAAAATTTAAAAAAATACTCGATCTATTCAGTGTACATTGAATGTTTTGACCATATTTGGATTTTTTTCAAAATCAACATTCGTAGGTTCACTATTGTCAAATAGTTTATTATTTAAAAATATAAGTAATGAAAATATTTAAATAATTATAATATTTATTAATATATTTTATTATTAAAACCATTCATGAATGATGGTTTTGAAAAATGAACTACGCTACACTCATAGAGATGGTAGGCCATACATATACTTAAGTTACATTTCCATTTTCCAATAATCATTGTGGAATATTGGAAAGTTTTAAATTTTCATTTATAATTATAATATTATAATATATATTATATATTTAATAATTATAATTATATTTCATTTAGCATGATGATTAAAAAATTTCAATCTTTTCATGAATGTTGTATTCCGCACGTAGAAAAAAATTTATATAACTTTTTAGTGAGAGAAAAGGTAATAATGAAAATTATATATAAATTTTAGAATGATAAATATTTATTTAAATCGGAATTATTTATTTTATATTATATGTATTGATTATCTTTACCCTCTTTACCATCCATGTAACGCGTTAGTGAAAAATTAATCACATCTCTTAGCGAGGTTGTAATGTGTTATACACACGAGTGCCATTATATTATCCCCTATGGAATGAAATATATACGGTTTTATAGTATATAAATTCTCTATAGGTATAATTATTTTATAATATATATAATATATAATTTATATAAATCATAATATTTATTCCTGAGATGTGTTAATGGAAAAATGAATGACATCAGTTCATACGGTGGTAGTTCATCATAGATGTGAATTATGATTTTATAACCAATTTGATGAAAGAAGGAAAGTATTTAGTTTCTTCAATTGAAATAGTAGCATATATTTGTATAAATAATACATAATATATTATATAAACAATTTTTAATAATAATCTATTGATTTTCATAACGAAATAAAATAATGTCACCCAATAAAGAAAGTTACCTCTTATTCACCTGTCCGGATTATATTCCAACCAACGACCTTCATATGATAGATTTATTTCCAAAATAATGATTTTAAAGTTATAGGAGAGACGTTTTTAGTGATTTTTATAGTAATTTCTAGAACTAATGTTTTTGCAATGTGTGAATAATGGAGTATTTGGGGAGGCCTTCTATAAGTTGGGGAGAGGAAAAATATGATATTTTGGAAAATAATTTTGTGCTTCAACATTTGTTTTATGGGAAAAGACTAAAAAATTATCCATTGTAAATCCAAATATATTTCATCATCTATTTATTTTATTTAAAATTTTACAGACAATTTTTAACCATATTATTTTACATTTACTACCCTGTAAGTCCATTTTTTTGTCAACATCGGTAATTAATTTTCACTATTTTCGGTACTAATTTTGGGAATCAATTAATTTTACTTTAGTTGAAATTAGAAAATATTAATATTCTAAAAAAGGACTAATTTTTCATAATTTCAATTCCTTGATTCAGAAAATTTAAATTTAAAATTAATTCCTTAGATGTGACGAGAAATGGGGATTTAAGTTGAAAAGGTTTAGAAGTGTTCAATGTTGTTATATTAAAAATCAGTTTACTAATGATTTTAGTAGATTAAATCGTATTAATTGATATAAAATTTATGTATTTTGACAATAAAAAAAATTATTATATAATTTAATATTTTAATTAATTTATAAAAATGATGTTTCCAATTACAAATCATAATTTTTTGAGTCTTCATAAAAACTCACACTTTTCGGAAAAATTGAAACAAAATAACCTTAACATGGTCATCATATTCCAATTTCCAAAATAAATTTTTAATTTTCAAATAATATTTTTAAAAATGGTAAAAATTAGACTTAAATTATGTGTGAAAAGCATGAGTAATCCATAATTTAGAAAAATACAGATTTCCAGAAAAAATTTTATTCTCTTCAAAATGATGATTATTTTTTACTAATCAATAGATAACAATAAATTTCATTATTTAATTATTACTATTAATATCCAAAAAATTAATGTCTAGTTGATAAATATAATATTTAACAATATTTTTCCATAATATTCCCCATTACACTAAAACTCATCCTTTCAAGAAACACATGAATAACTATGTGTTCTATGTAGCGCATAATGAATATAGTGTTCATGTAACCCATGATAAATTCAGTTTTGCATATAATTAAATATATTTATTATTTTTAATATATTAAAAACGAAATGTATTATAATGTCTTGGGGTGTTTTATTTTCTCCAATGGTGGGTGTTTCGTTTCGTCTATGCTATCCAACATTGTTTACTTTAACAAAAAAAATTGTGTTACATCCTCCCCTTTAATAAATTGCATCCTTAGTATTTGAACAATATATTGGTAATAAAAGGATTTAAATTGGAAAATATTTTTATAATAAACACACATCATTAAATTTTTTAATCAAATAACCTCTTTATAATAGTGATAGCTATGTATAAAGGCCATATGAATTTACACATGACTAGGTCTCAAATTGGAGAAAATTTGTGAGAAGAAGATATTTAGGGTAGAATAAATTCATAAATAATTATAGAGTGTATTTGAGATCATTGATCAGAAGGTATTTATTGATAGATGGACTGTTATGTTTCTAAAAATTATAATCATGGTATTAACAAAAATAACTTATGACTTATTGGATATGAAAGTAATAGGATAACATTTTATTCAAGATCCTTTTCCTAATGTTGAGGAAATATTTTACAAATTTAGTAATATATGTAAGTATACTTACCATATTTTTTTTATTTCATAATCGTAATTTCACCATTTGGATTTACATTAATAATTTTCAAATTCATATTTTACTTCAAAAATGAATTATTTATTCATGAACCCCTACAATTCACTTTTAACGAATCATGAATTCTATAGATGAGTGTAAATTAATTCCCTCTATCTATAACCATTTTAATAAAATAAATAGTGTTAGAAAATTTTGAAAATATAATAAATTAATCTCAAAACCTCAAAAATAACAGTAATGGTTCACCAGTATTTTTTTAAGGAGCTAAACTGAAACAATGTCATATTAATAACGACTTCGTGTAGTCCACTGGTAGGGACAGAACCGTTGTTAAATATTAATCATTTTCATCACTATAGAAATAATGGCTGAAAATAGATCTCAACTATTATTCAGGTTGTCCAATTTAAGGAAAAATTAATACAAATCCTAAAATATTCTAAAACAAAATATACTTCCTTAAATTAAAATTATTCATTTTATAACCCTTTTTCTAATATTTTCGATAAAAAAATTTTAACGTGGCCTTCTAATCTTATTATACTCTTATTAAAATATCATTAATAATCATATTAACACAAAATATTATAAATACCTTTAATCATATGTATATAACATTTAAAGGTAATTTTACTCATATAAATTTTCCTATAAGAAACGTACATCCAATATATATGAAAACTAAAAATATTCCTTAAAAAGTAATTACAATACTTAAAAAATTTAAATATGTTTTCCTATGTCATTGATCTTATAATAAACTTTCTTAAATTACCATTCTCTTAGGAGAATTCGTTACCTCTATTGATGGCCCAAAATCAAATACAGATATTGGAAATGATTTACACCTCGTTTTTATTCTGATCATGATGGTTTACACCCTGAGTATGAATCTTCAAACCCACATTAGATTAATGTGTCAACATACTGTTGATAAAACATCTCAGTTTTTGTGGGTTATCAATTATCTCATTCTAGGATTTTTTTATAACTCTTATCATCACATTCATGAACCTTGTGACAAATCATACCACATAGGTAACATTTTCAATTTCTAATCATAAATTCTAAAAAAATTATTTTACCACATTTGGAAAATATTTGGGGATTACCTCTTGGATTCACAGTTAGTTTATTCTCTATATCCTCCAATTTTGAAAATTTCATTCTCTTTTCATATCGAAGCCTATATGATTCGGAAAGCTAAAAATCAACTCTCTTATAACAACCAGAAACATTATCATAAAATTTCAATTATCATGTGGCCAAATCTCTATGAGAACATGTTTTTATTGTTGAATAATAATCTAATAAGATTACTATCAATTTATTTAACATAATCGAGTATATACCTATCAAAATATGTAAAATGTTATTCCTTTATTGACACCAAATCTTTATTATTTTTCCTCAATTCTATGAATTGTTTCTATCTTATTTCCTGGATAATGTAAGATATATATTTATCAAGGAAATTATGCTTAATTGTGCCCCATTATATAGCATCAATATTGTCTTTCTCCCTAGTATTCTTAACCAAAGACTACCATCGATCATCTCCTCCTTCGAAATGATAAATTGAAAATTTTACATTTGATATTCAGAATGTCCCAGGACATATAATATCTTTTCACTTGAATTGATCCATCCATTACCATCCATAGGGTCAAATAATACACTGAATGATGAGTTATGTCACCTCATGAAATGTTCCACTATTGAAATTGGTTTTCTTATATATTAGGTTCATATTTAGCATGGATACACCGACCATTTATAGATTAAAATACTCAAGAAAAATGGTAATATTAATGTGCTTCATCATTATGACATAACCATAAATTAAAATACTCAGTGGAAATGGTATTAACACTATCCTAACCTCTAATGTTGTCCAAACCTTTATCTATGACAAACTATAAGGACGTGATCATAAAAATTATATAATCTTCTATTTTATGTAAAGAATTTATTCTCATCTATTTGCGGATCTATTTAGGTTTAAAAATTTTATATAAATAGTCTATAAATCATCTATAAAAATCCATGAAATAAAATGTGGAGAATTTTATTAGTATCAATTTCCCCAAAAAGTTAAATCTCTAAAATAAAGCATGTTTTCATTTCCTGAATAATCTCTAGGATTTTAAACATGACATATTTATTTCCTTGTCCCATCCTTAAACACATGGAAACCAATTTCAAATGTGGGATGAAAATGAAAATAACAAAAAGGGACACCTAAATAATGAAATCTATTAGTCCAATAAAAATATAAAAAAATAATATTATTTTAACTTGAACTTTGAGGTTGTTATAGTGTTTGATGTAAAGAATTTCACCCAAAATAATTACACATTGATGTGTTTCTCAAATAAATCCTCTTAATTCTATCATATGAAATTAAAACCCATTAGTGTAAAGTTGAGAAAATTTTTCATAAATCTATTTCAAAACAATTTTAATTGGAATAAAAATACGACAAACTTCTAATATAATCATTACCTATATCATTAGATATATATAATTGGGATCACCTTTCGAATAAGCTTTACTAGTCCAAGACCTTTTTTGTGAACTTTTATAGGGGACCAACCTTATTGTAAACTATATTATGATCACCCATGAGCTATAATGGTGATCATCCAGTCTTTTAAGAGAAATCACTCTCACCTATTTATAACAATTTGAAATATCCATAAATAAATAAAACTCTAGATCCTTTCATCATAAAACACTGAAAAAAATATATTCAATTTAAATGAAAGACAAATTCAGTTAGAAAATAAAATTTTTAATACCTAAATAACCTATTAATTTGAAATACCAAATAATATAAAAATGATAGGGGATTTTCTTTGAATAAAAAACATAAAAATATCAAAGGGATCTATAAATCAATTAATGGACATGGTGGATGAAATGTTTTTTCTCTGTGTCTATTAATAATTCCACATATTTTTTATGGTTTATCAAAACATTCCATATAGAATAATTTAAATAATTACTTTTAAAAAAAATTGAAAATAAGTAAAAGATACTTAAAATATAATTTAAAAATATTATATATTCATATAAATATTATCACAAAAACATTTTATAAAGCTGGAAGTAAAAAATTAATTGGAAAGAAAACATGAAAATATATTTTTTATGAAAAGTCCCCTATCATCATAGAAATATTCGAATCATAATGCCTCTAAAATAATGGAATTAAATAAATAATTAAATACCATTTTAATGATAAAATTACTTATATAAAATTTTAAATGGCATGTTTTTATACATTTTAAATTAATATAGTTGCATGCCATCGAAATATGCCTCAATGAAATGAAATTGACATGTAGTTTCATACATTCAGTATGATTGATCAAATGCAACTTTATATTCTTGAATAAAATTGATTTCATAATTATTTGTTTTATTGATAATATTTTTCAATTTTTTTTCTATTTTTTTAACTTATTACAATATTTTATAAATTTACATTATCATTTATTTATAGGTCAAATGTTTTGACCATATTAGGCTTATGGGTAAAAATAAAATTTAGTAAGCTAAAAATAGAAATGGGGAAATTATTAAATATTTTCTAGAATAAATATAATGAAATAATTATAATATTTATTCATAATTATTAAATTTAAAACCAATCATCAATGATGGTTTTAAAAAATGAAGTATGTTACAATCGTGGATATAATGGAATGTACGTACAAATGAGTAATGTTTCTATTCTCTGATGATCATTATGGAAAGATTGAATGTAATAAATTATCATTCAATTATTATTATAATATCATATATACATTATTATATACTTATTTTTATCAACCATGTAGATTGGTGATGAAAATATAGTCACATTTCTCCGTGAAGGCAATAATCCACATCTACACGAATGATGTTTCACTTTTTCAGTGAATGAAAATATCAGAGAAAATGGTTCTTTATATTTTTACAATAATTAATAAGTCATTAATATCAAAATTATTTCATTTTCATAACATATATTTATTATATTTTTCCATATTATCTTCCATATTACACATTAGAGAAAAATAAATCACATTAATTCGTAAGGTTGATGTCCACCATACACAGAAGCCACGATATCATATTACCAAAAAAATGGTATGTAGAAGGGAATATGTGATATAATAACTAAACATGTATACTTATGTTATAAATATCTATTATATAATCTATTTCCACCATAATACCAAACTTTTATATGTGGTAATGTAAAATATAATGACATTGTTTCACAAGACGGTAGTCGGCCACACACATGAAAGATGATTTCATAACCCATTTGATATATGAGGTAAATTATTTAAGTTATTCTAATAACATTATAAAATCATAGAATATATAATATTATATGTTTTTTATATCATAATTGTTTAATTTTAATTTTATTTCGGAGAAATAAAAGTAAAATAAAAACACACATTGAATATCATTACCACTTCATGGGGGTTTCTCCCATGGATACAACCAAAGGCCTCACAACGATTGATTTATTCCAAAATAGGGATTCTAGTATGTGTGTTAGTAATTTTTGAATTTGTTTGGGATGGTATTTTTTGATCCAATGTTAATTTATGGTGTGAATAAGGGACGGTAATGGGAGGCATTTTATAAGAGGGGGAGAGGTGACACTTGGAATTTTTTAAAAGAATTGAGTGATCCCTTATTTTTCAAATGTAAAAATAAAAAAATGGAAAAAAATAAGTACAATGGTCTAAATATTCCAATAAAAGTATTATAACATATGTTTATAGGTTACTTGTACTCATATATTTTTAGTTCATCCCCTCAGATCACCCATTTTTACCTTCACAATGGTAAATAATGTTTTCTATTTTTACTATTAATTTTGGTCAAAAATATTGTAGAAAATAAAATACATTATATTTAATTAATATTAAATATATTTAATACTTATTGAGGTATTCATTTCATTGAATTGGAAATTTTGATATAAAATTAATCTCACACACCTAACAACAAAGTATGGGTTTAAAGTGAAGTATGTCAAATGTTTATAGTGTTTTTATATCATAATACAATATTAAAACTCTTATAATTTGAAAAATTGGTTTAATTTTAATATAATTTAACTATGTGTTCTGGAAGAATAATTCAATTTATTATTTAGAATATACATTATTTAGAGAAAAATGCAGTTGAAAAATTAAATTTTCTATTTTTTTTCTTAAAAAATAATACATTTCTAAAAAAAACCCAATAATTCACCCTAATAAAATTTTGATATTAGAATTTGAGATATAATTTTATTTTCTCATATAATATTTATAAAATTATTTAAAATAAGTTTTAAATTAGTTCTGTATAGCACATGTAATCCGTCTTTTAGAAATATATTTTTCTTGGGAAACCATTTCTTTTTCTTATAAATAGATTTTATTTTATTTACATTGACAATACAAACATATTTGTAATAATATATTTATTAAAATTACTATCACCCAAATTAAAATCTTGGTTATTTCTATTATATTATATATATATATTTTAATAATAGTTCACATTTCTATTATAGTAAACATTGTATGTAACATAAGAAAAACTGGGTGATGTGTATTATGCATGCTGAATATAGTGTTCAGATTAAATAATATAAAATAAAAATTCTATGTAATAAATTCTCTAGGATATATTAAATGTAATTAAAAATAAATATGTCTGAATATCATTGGGTGATATATATTCATCTATGCTTGTTTTTGTGTGTCACATATTCCATAGAACATAATTTTCTTATTTTAATATCTAGAGGTGATAAAAAACTATACATTGATGTTTATTGGTGTTTAATATAAAATAGATGTTATGGGTGATCCATGATTGAATGAATGGAGAACAATTTCATCAGAACTCCTAATAAGGTCATATGAAGGTGGATGTGGAGTTCTAAAAAATATATCTTTTTTTTCTCGATGTTTTATCAAAATCATTGGTAGAAAAGGACCATTAGTGGGACTATGACTTATCTATGGATTTCTATTTCCTTTTAGATATTGGATCACATTATATCTATTGAATCCCAATTATCTTTACCCCATAGATGATCCAGATTCTAGAAATCATTCAAGTGTTAATGATTTCATAATATTTTTTTGATGATTAGAAATACATTGATTTTAGTGAGATTATGGTTGAATAGGTTGAAAACATTTAGGAATAGACTATTGAGATTCTAGAAATTTGGATAAGGCATTTTAGAGAAAGTTATTCAATTGGTACAATCCTGTGGCGGTATAGTGGATTGGAGGAAATCGCATATGAGTTGATGTTGTATATGCATTATCAAAATCAAGAGTTGTTTGGTTGATTTTATTTTCATTATATTAAGATATTTTGATTAAAATTAGTATATATTATGAAATTATTAATATTACTTGTTGTTTCATGGGAATATGATTTATACCTATGATTATTAAATTCAATCTAATTATAGAAATATCCTTGACAGCTATCTAACCATGTTGTTTACTGAACTCCTTTATCTATATTCAATTTGTTTCAAAAATAACAAGTACAAGAATTTTTTGAGATGGATCTAATTTAAGGTCCTATAATTTCAATTCTCTTATATATATTTTTAATATGTGAAGTTTTTAGAGTTTCTTTATGTCTTTTTCTCTTTAAATCTATATGTTTGTTCATGCGGTCACATGAGTTGGTGTTCTAGTCAGTAGAGTGATTGTTATGGTTGATTGATCATTCATGTAGTTTAATTGGATTCTCATCTGATCTATTGGATTAATTATTCAGCCAACATGTTTCTTATTACGGTAAATCCCTTTTTCGTGTGGTTTATCGATCCTTTAATCATAAGTTTAGGTTTCTTTTATATTTTATTTGTTTCTTCATGATGTCAATCAGTGTGTTCTTATGGTTGATTCCTTTTTCATGTGACCAATAAGTTCCCTCTTATAGTTGATCCCCTGGAAAAGTTTTCTCATAGGTTATTCATGAGATAAATCTATATTTATATGGTTAATCACTTCTTTTGTGTGGTCATATGGTGGGTGGTGTTGTCAATCCATTGGTTTATACCTTATAGTTAGTTTTGTAAATAGAAAAAAGTATAAAAGATACATGTTTTCCAAAAATACCCAAATAAATTATAATTATGTGAAATAAAATATTAAATTTATAAAAGAAAATAAATAATGAGAAAGTTTATTGAATAAATTACTCAATGTTTATTATTTAACCATTGAATTATTCAATATTTAAGTGTTTAAAATTCCCATTATAAAGTATTATATCGATTAATAATTATTGTTTAAAGAAAAATGGTGGACCTATGTTATGGGAATTATTTGAGTACCATGTATGAAATTGTATAAAATGAATAAATATTCACTCTTTCGATATATTTCATCCTCTTTAGTCTGTGGACAATATAACCCTTCTTCATGGAGTCCTATAAACCCTTTTGCGATCAACCTGAATCATCCTCTTGTGTGTAACAATAAGTGTGACACCCTCTGAAAGGTTTATAAAATATTTTTTGTCTTCTTACATGACATTGAGGATATTTTAAATAACATTTCATTGTGAATTCTATGATTCTATCATGGATATTTTTCCTTTTCCCAAATAGGAACGATTAACATTAAAAAGAAAATAATTTCTATATATCATATATGGAAACATTACCTGATAAAACAAGGAATCTCTTTCACATAACATAATTATATATATCAAATTTATTATTTAACAATATAAATAAATACATTAATAGGGGAAATAGTTGATATATCTTGATTAAAAATATATTATTATTTAAGAAATAGAAAAACTATCTTGAACAATTTTAATAATGTTTTTTATGCTTTAGAAAATAATATTATTAGAGTATTTTTTTGTAGAATAATAGTATTATGTAGAAAAATATATTTATATATTGAATTTATAAAAATTACATTGAAATATATAAAAAATATTTTGATAATAATTTAATTAATATAATATTTTTATGATATATCTTTAGTGAGTTAATCTTTATATTCAAGAAATTATCGAAGGGGGAGAATGTAATTAATCAAAAGAAATAACTTGTTAAAAAATTTGAGTATAGTGTTTTGATGAATAAATGATTCAGATTTATCCATTTAATGTTTTATAAAAATAATTTATCTTCTAATTCATGATAATTCATAATTGAAAAATAATTATGAATAATGGAGATAAATAATATTTCTTGATATGAAATTTAAATTAAATGGTTGGGGTTTAATCCTAAATGGATTAAAATTTTTTGATACTTCCGAATATTTTTCCTATTCATGTTATGTATAAATATTTGGAAATATTTATGTTGAAAATTTATCATGGTTATTTCCATGAAACTATTAAATAACATAGAGTCAATAATGATTTGATAATTAAATGGTATATGCACTAGATAAATAATAATCATTAATTTTGGATTTTTTTAGACATGGAAATAATGGTAAAACAATATTTATGTTGTTATATGGATATGTATATCTTCAATTTATTGGTCATTATGTTGTAAAAAACCTATTTTTAATAATATAAATAATTCAAGATGGAATTAAAATGGTTTTTTAATAAATTTAAATACTGGGGAAGAATAAACTGATTCATTACTAAGGGGGCTCTAATGCCTTGATTCCCTAGACTTAGTTCCCTTTTACCAATTACTAGAGAACAAATTTGTTTTTTAATATATGGATATTGATACTTGATTTTGTTATTGTATGTGAAAAATAATTTAGATGGTAATATTTGACTTGCAATGGGTTGGTGTAACATCACATTACATTTTTTGGTACTTTTGATGTTTCAAAGTACCTCTGTTTTGGAGTAGTGACTTGGGGGTGTGTTTGGGTGAACTTTTAAGTAAAACAAAAGGGAAATGGATTCTTCATTGTTTGCACACGGTTTGATAAATAGTTCTACCAAATCGTGCCAACCAAGATTGTCTGGACAGAGAGGTACGCACGGTGTGCACACGGATTGAAAAACTGTGCAACCAAACCATCCGGATCGAAAATCTCTGGATAGTGAGGGCCACATGGTGTGCACACAGTTTGACAAAACATGCGCCCTTGTCTAGGTAAACCATGCACATGGTTTCTAATTTCGAAAATTTCTTTTAAAACCACTCAAACCACCGTGTCTTCAATAATTTTGACCATGGATTAGGCTTGACTCTTTTTAGGTCCTTTCAAAGCCTCTTAGAGAGATTCCAAGGTGATCCGAACAACTTTCTTCGAGATTGTAGGCTCGGATTGAAGATACGCTCTCCTCCCGGTAAGTGGATTCCATCCCGTTGTGTTTCTCGTTTATTCCTCTATCATCCCTTGATCTTTTCAGGGGAGGTTTCCTTTGATTCCATTGATCTAAACCTATGAGTTGAGGCATAGATATAGGATAGTGAATCTAGATCTAGTTTGGCAAGATATTGAGTCCTTTGATCATAATTTAGGTTTTATGGATTTAGATCTATATTTTGATCGACATCGTTGTGATGCTTGGTTTTTGGGGATTCTCTTTGGGCTAACTCCCATCAATAAATCGAGGTAGGTGGTTCCGTCCCGACTTCCCAAATTAATTAACATTGTATTTTCATGGTTTATTTCAATTATTGATTGAAATTCAATCTCTCAAGTTGCATTCAATTAAATTGATAAAAACTCGATTCCATTGAATTGAGATATTTGAAATTATTTTGGCATAGATATTTGGGGTACAACCCAATTCCATTGAATTGGGTGTGTTTATGAAATTGGCTTACTTAAATTGTTGAATTTAAATTGCAGATTTGTTGGAAATGATTTCAATTAAATTGTTGAATTTAATTGTTGAAATTAAATGTGTAATGATGCAATTGGTTTTGAATGGATTTCAATCATATGAAAATTGACTAAAATTATTTGATATAAACCCATTGGTTTTATCTTGTGAAAAATGCATGTTTTGAATAAAACATGTTTTTGTTTTTAAATGGAATGAAATTAGAATTTTTGAAATGGTAGAATTGGATTGATCGTATTTTAAGCATTCATAAAATAGTTCGCCCATCATGTAAGAGAACATGCAAGCCTTAAATTGTTAAATAGTTCTTTGGATACACTCTATGCTACGAAAATGTTCTAAAACATACTTACAGCGGGTCACATCCCCGCTGGGTTGGTGATGAGTCTCCTTTGGACAGTGTCATAGGGACGTGTGTATACACATTTTGCTGAGTTCACTTAGAGAGTGTGGAATCCAATAACTAGTTAATACTATCGTACCTTTTGGCAGATGACCATGTTGTTCGATTATTAATTTATATTTGAGATATAAATGTATGACAATTTTTGTTGGAACTATTTTACATTCATGTTGAATTTATATAAACTGTTTTATATAAATATTTTACTGAAGCCATTGTTTTAGAAATATTCCATCATTTGTAAAGCATTTGCTTAAAATATTTTTCCATCATTTCAGAAATGTATTTCATGATTTGTTAAAATATGCTTTTGAATTTCCAAACCTGTTTATTTGAAAATTGTATTCTTTTCATTGGATATTAAATATTTGGCATTTGTTACAGAATCTTTTGTTGTATCATACTAGGCATAGGATCACACCCTACTTTTTCCTTCGGGTGTTTATAGATTTTCTTCTACCAGGACCGAGCAAAGGGAAGGGACCTTTTGAAGGTGGATCCAGTTGTTGATCTCTGGTCATGGTGAGTTGCGTCCTTAGGGGCTTTGGGACTGTTTTCCATTTTTTTATGTCGGTTATAGTGCTTTTTAATTTTATGCCACTTTGTATTCTGGTATATTACACCCAGTGGAGTTTCTTTTGTTACACATACTGTTTTTTTACTCTTTCTTTCCCATTCATGTGGCAAAACTGTTCCCACTTGTATTTTGTTCGATGTCAGGTGCTAGTCGCCTAACCATGGGGATCAGGAACTCCCTTCGGGCCATTTCAAGGCCAGCTCGGTTATCGGGTTACCAGGGTACCTTGGCTGGTTCATGACAAAGTGTTATCAATGGGAGGTTGAGCATCTTGCCTTGATGACAGTATGTATTTGAGTAATTTTTCGGGACTTAGGAGGTAGTTGTGATTGAGTGTCTGGCCAGATCTCACTATAATGAACCTTCAGTCAATAGGGGTGGTTAGGGAAAGGCGAATTTTAGATTAGTTCTAGTCTTTTCCCTCTTTTGATTTGGATAGAGTGAAATCCAAATCTTGGTATCCCACCTATTAAGAGTAGTTTTCCTTGTTACTCTGGTTGAGTGTTATTCTATTGTCTTCTTTATTATCTTCTGATGTTGTGTAGCATCATGCCTCCGAGAAGATGTGGGAATCAGATCCAAAAAAGGATGTTGCCGAATCTCAGCAAGCAAGTCCTATTGTGGACTTGAGTCTGGTTGAGGTGGTTGTTCGCACTGTCCAAGCACTGGTACATGCACCACCTCCAATTCCTGTTAATCCTCCAGCTATAAATATTCATAGTGATATTTTCTGAGGTCGTTCAGAAGAATTCCTATGCCAGAAGCCACCAGTTATCAAAGGCTCCACTGAACCTCAACATGTTGAGGAATGGATGAGTAAGATTGAACATCTGTTTGGGTTCTTAGAGACACCTGATGTGATCAAGGTGAAGTGCACCACCTTCTTGCAGGAGGGACCAAGTAGGTGATGGTGGGAGACAATGGTGACAGCTGGGAAACATGAGGGTTTGGAGTGGAAAGATTTTAGGGTTCTTTTCACTAACCAGTTCTATCCAGAATCCATGGTGTTGGCCAAGGCTGTAGAGTTTTTCATGCTTGAGAAGGCTAACAAAATCGTGATTGAGTACTCAAATTGCTTTTCTGATTTGGTAAAATTTACTCCTAAAATTTTATCCAATCAATGGATGAAGGCTCAAAAATTGGAGTTAGGACATTGATCAGATATATGTTCTCAGGTTTTCCTACTGATGCTACAAACTTATGCTGACGTGCTAGATCGGGAGATGATGGTTGAGATGGACTTGGTATGAAAGTCAGGGCTGAAAGAGGTTCTTTTCCCTCCTAGTGGCAGTGTGGGTTCCTTTAAAGGAAAATGGAAGTCTGACATTCCTTTTGGTAGTTCTTGATAGCAGAATCATTACAGACCTTCAGTAGCACCAGGAGGGGGTTCTTTGACTAGATATCAGTTAGGGAATCCAGGGAATTATAAGTGGGTTTCCACTGAGGCACCTAATAACTGTAGCTCATACGGACGTTTAGGGAAGCTACAAAGATTCTTCTTTCACTTCTCAACTTCGCGTAGTGTAACATGATCATCAACACCTCCAAATATTGTGTGGCAAATCAAATTCTTCATGTACAAAAGGTTTCCTTCCACAGTCATCCAGAACGAAGCTTCTTCATGCAGTGGAAGAGTTGTCAGAGGTTGGTGATATAGGTCTTGAAAATGTGAGAGGTACCATTACTATAGATTCATCTTTAGTTAGAACTCTTTTTGATACTGGTGCGTCTCAATCTTCTATTTCAACCCATCTTGTTAATATTCTTAATCTGCCTATTGAACTTTTATCATGTGAAATTGATATTACTACACCCCTTGGTACAATGAGAGAGAAGGGTATATGTATTCATGCTTGTGTCTTCTCTCTATCATATGTTGATCATGGTTAGAGTTTCTTGGTTCTCGACATGTAATATTGTGACGTCATATTTGGGTTGAATTTACTCATTACCAATAATGCCTGCATCGATTTTCACCTTCGACGGGTTTGCCATACTATAACCTGTAGTGTGCCTCTTGATTTTCAAAGGGAATAGGACCCATGGTCAAGCAGAGCCGGACCCTATTATCTAGAGTTGGGGAAAGATATATCAGTTTTTTATTTTGATCTAGAGATAGATTCAATGTGTGGTGATCTTCCTCCAGTCGTCGCTGAGTTTCCCGACGTGTTTCGTTCTGATTTCTCTGGTTTTCCACCAGTAAGGGATGTTGACTTCTTTATTGACTTAATGCCTGGTACTCAACCAGTTTCTATTCTCTCTTACTGAACGGATCCAGCTGAACTAAAAGAACTTAAGACTCAGTTAGATGATGTTCTTCAGAATGGATTTTTATGCCCGAGTGTTTCAACATGGGAAGCACCTATTCTCTTCGCCAAGAAGGTTGATGGTTCACTTCACATATGTGTTGATTAATGAAAGATCAATCGAGTTACGATAAAGAAAAAAAATCCATTACCATGAATTGATGATTTGATTGTTCAATTTAAAGGGGAAAATTGGTTTTTATAAATTGATCTTTGATCTGGTTTCTATCAGTTGAGGATAAAGGAATCTGACATTCCTAAGATAGCTTTTCGGAGTAGGTATGACCATTATGAGTACCCTGTTATGCCCTTCATCCTAAAAAATGCTCATGCAGTTTTCATGGCTTTGATAAACATGGTATTCCGTGAGTACCTAGATACATATGTGGTGGTCTTTTTGGGTGGCATCTGGGTCTACTCCAAGTGTGAGGAGGATCATGTGCATCATCTGAGAACAATCCGGAGTCTTCAAAGGAATCACCGACTTTATTCCAATCTTTCAATGTGCGATTTATGGATTCGAGAAGTGAAATTCATGGGACATGTCATTTCAGAAGAAGGAATATCAGTCGTTCCTGAAAAGGTGAAGGTTGTTATGACTTGGTAACAACCATGAAATGTTTTAGAGATTTGGAGCTTCTTGGGCATAGTTTGATATTATCACCAGTTTGTTAAAGACTACTCATGCACGATGATCATGTAGTTGTATATGGGTCTCGTCAGCTTAAGCCTCATGGGAAGAACATTCCTACACATGACCTTAAACATGCAGTTGTAATGAACACACTTAAGTGTTGGAGACATTACCTTTATGGAGAAAGGTTTACTGTGTATTCAGACCACAAGATCTTGAGTTATATCTTCTCTAAAAAATAATTGAATCTTCACCAAAGGCATTGTTTGGAGGACCTGCAATATTTCAACTTTGACAATTCCTATACCCTGGGGAAAGGGAATTTAGTTGAAGATGCCTTAAGAAGGAAACTTCTATCACAGGCTGAGAAGGAATCTTCAGAAGAGTGGAGTTTGACTGCTCTTTTTGCTCAGTTTCATATTGGAGTTCAGTAGAAGGGTAATGAAGGTTCCTTAGACCGGGTTCAATTGACTTCTGCTCCCCTCAAGTTAATTATTCAGGAAAAACAACTGGATGATGAATTCCATAGAATTAGGTACTCTCTTTATGGTGGGGAGACCGACACCCAGTGGTCGTTCTAAAAAGAGGGTATTCTGTGTTATCAAGACCGTTAGGTTGTGTCGTTGGATTCTAGGAAGGATTTGATCGGGGGTTGCCATAACTCTTAGTGGGTTGTACATCCAGGAACCACAAAGATGTTCTATGACATGCAGTGATAGTTCTGGTGGCCATGTATGAGACGAGACATTGCTGAGATTGTATCTCATTGCTATACAAGTCAGCAGGTGAAAGCCGAGCACCAGAAACCATCAGGTTTTCTTCAACCACTTCCAGTCTCTACATGGATGTCAGATGAAATATCTATGGACTTTGAGGTTGGGTTACATCAATCCTAGAAGAAGAAGAACATGATATGGGTTGTGATCGAAAAGCTGATCAAGTCGGCTCACATTATACATATTCAAGATACAACCAAATTTAAGGAGTTGGGAAATATCTATGTGGAAGAGGTTGTTCGTTTCCATGGAGTTCCATCTGCCATAGTCTCTTATAAAGATCCTCTATTTACTTCTCACTTTTAGAGAGGCCATCAGGAGGCACTGCGATCTCAGGTCCATTTGAGCACAGCCTACCATCCAATGTCGGATGGGCAGATAAAAAGAGTTATTCATATCCTTAAGGATATGCTCTGTGCTTGTTTTCATGACTTTGGTGGGTCCTGGGATGATTATATGGAGCTAGTTGAGTTTTCATATAACAACAATTATCAATCGGTGATCAAAATGGCTCCATTTGAGGAATTGTATGGACGTCCTTGTAAATCTCTTTTATGTTGGTCAGATATTGGTGAATGTCTCGTGGTAAGACTGATTTTGATCCAAGAGACTACTAATATGATCCAATTGGTTCTACAAAGAATGTTGACAGCACATAGTCGGTACAAGGCTTATGCTAATATTTGTCGTAGACCATTAGAGTTCTCAGTTGGTGACTAGGTGTTCTTGAATGTTTCACCCCTATTAGGTCATCGACAGCTTGGGAGGCAAGGGAATCTTGCTCCTCGTTTTTTTGGACCTTTCTAGGTTGTTGGCCTTGTGGGGAAAGTGGATTACTGACTAGATCTACCACCAAATATGACGTCGATACATAACGTTTTCCATGTATCATAGCTGCGAAAGTATCTCTCTAATCCACCTCATGTAGTGAGGTGGAGTGACCTTGAGACTGAACCAGATTTATATGTTACTAAACAAACATTTAGGGTTGTTGATTCTGAGACCAAGGTACTTCGTGGATGATCGATACCTCTGGTCCATATACTTTGGAAGCACGGTTCAGATTCTCATGAGACGTGGGAAAGGGAGGCACTAATGAAAGATCAGTGGCCTCATCATTTTGATGTGGAGGTTTCTTCAAAGGATTTCTGGCAACAAAACGTTCTTATGGTGGGGAGGTTGTAACATCACGTTACATTTTCAGGTACTTTTGATGTTTCCTCGTACCTTTGTTTTGGAGTAGTGACTTGGGGTGCGTTTGGGTGAACTTGTAAGTAACAAAAGGGCAATGGCTTGTCACGGTTTGCGCACTGTTTGACAAACCGTGTGACCAAACCGTTCCAACCAAGATGCACTGGACATAGAGGTATGAACGGTGTGCACACGGTTTGAAAAACCGTGTGACCAAACCGTGCAGACCAAGCATCTCTGGACACTGAGGGCCGCACAGTGTGCACACATTTTGACAAACCGTGCACCTCTTCCCAGGTAAACAGTGCGCACAATTTCTAATTCCGAAAATTTCTTTTAAAACCACCTGAACCCCCAAGACATCCATAATTTCGACATTGGCTTAGTCTTGAATCTTTTTAGGTCCTTCTAAAGAATCCTATAGTGATTCCAAGGCTATCTGAACATATTTCTTCGAAATTGAAGGCTCGGATTGAAGATCTTCTCTCCTCCTGGTAAGTGGAATCATCCTGTTGCATATCTCGTTTATTCCACTATCTCCCCTAAATATTTACATGGGATATTTCCATTGCTTCCTTGGATCTAAACCTATTAGTTGAGTTATAGATCTATGATTGTGAATCTAGATCTATTAGTTGGGATAACACTCATAAATAAATAGTGGTAGGTGGTTCCATCCCGACTAGCCAAATTGATTAAAATTTCATTATCTTGGTTTATTTCAATTATTTATTTAAATTCAATTGCTCAATTTGATTTCAATTAAATTGATGAAAACTTGATTCCATTGAATTGCGATATTTGAAATGTTTTGAGCACAGAAATTTTGGAAAAACCCCAATTCCATTGAATTGTGTGTGTTTATGGAAATTGGCTGATTTAAATTGTTAAATTTAAATTGCAGATTTGTTGGAAATGATTTCAATTATATTTTTGAATTTAATTGTGGAGATGAAATATGTACTGATAGAATTGGTTTTGAATGGATTTCAAACATATGGAAATGGTTTAAAATTATTCAATAGAAACCAATTGGTTTTATCTAGGTAAAAAGGAATGTTTTGAATAAGTCCTATTTTGGTTTTAAATGGAATGAAATTAGAAATTTTAAAATCGAAGAATTGGATTGATCATATTTTAAGCATTCTTAAAATAGTTCTCCCATCATGTAAGAGCGAATGAAAGCCTTAGGTAGTTAGTGAGTTATCTGGATACACTATACACTATGACAATGTTCTAAAACATACTTGCGGTAGGTCACATCGCCGACGGGTTGGTGGCGTGTCTCCATTGGCCAGTGTCATAGGGACGTGTGTATACAAATTTTTCCAAGTTCACTTAGAGAGTACAAAATCCTATAAATGGTTAATACTGTCGTACCTTTTCGCATATTACCAGGTTGTTCGATTGTTAATTTATATTTGAGATATAACTATATGCCAATGTTTTTTGGAACTGTTTTACATTCCTGTTGAATTTATATAAACTATTTTATATAAATGATTTACTGAAGCCATTGTTTTAGGAATATTCCATCATTTGTAATGAATTTTCTTAAAATATTTTTCCATCATTTCGAGAATGTATAGAATGATTTGTTAAAATATTCATTTGAATTTCCATATCTGTTTATTTGAAAATTGTATGCTTTTATTTGGATAATCTATATTTGTCATCTATTACGGAATCATTGGTAGAATCCTACTAGGAATTGGCTCACACCCAACATTTTCCTCCGTGTGTTTGTAGATTTTCTTCTTCCTGGATCGAGAAAAAGGAAGGGACCATTTAAAGGTTGATCCAGTAGTTGATCTCTGGTGTTGGTGAGTTGTGTCCTTAGGGACTTTGTGAATTTTTTCCCTTTTTTTACATGGGTTGTAGTACATTGGCATTTTATGCCTATTTGTATTCTGGTATATTACTCCCAGTGGAGTTTATTTTGTTAGGCATACTGTTTGTTTTACTCTTGCTTCTACATTCTTATGGAAAAATCGTTCGTGTTGTATGTTGTACGATGCCAGGTGCTAGTCGCTGACCCATGGGGATCGGGAATACCCTTCGGGCTATGTCAGGGCTGGCTCTGTTATCCAGTTACCAAGGTACCCAGGCTAGATCATGACAGTTGGGATCCAAGGGTATAGTGATGATCGATAAATGTGATAGTGTGTAGATTACACTATGAATAGTTATATGGTAATTACATTTGGTATGTGAAAAAAATTAGAATGAATATTATTTATCAATATTATTATCCTTTCTTGATACATGTTTCATTTAAAGAAGGTTGGTTCTTATTTATTCAATCTGCAACTATTTTACATTCTTTGATGTCATTCACTACAAGTGAAACATTGTATTGGTAGATACAGATATGTTATAGAGTAGCCATATTATTATTAATTGATAATTATTCTTATAAATCAATTGGGTATGTTCATGGTGTATAAAAATTACTATGGAATACATCGGAATATAAATAAATTTTATGGTTCCAAATGTATTGATATAATTAGATTAAAATATTTATATTGGAAATAAATGAAATAATATTAACAATTGGATAATTAATTATTTTTGATATATCGTATTTTGGAATTATATCATGAGACCTAGTCCTTAGTTGTGTTAGATGGTTCTACATAGTAATGATTGTTGAAAGTGAGTCGAAATTTAGGTAGTTTACCTTAGTGTAATTTTTTAGTATTTCTCAACATTTTTAATTTCATAGGTTTCCCCACTAAATGTAAAAGGAAAACCATCAGACAATTGTTTTGGTGGGTGTTTTATCTAACAAACATAATATTGTGGCAATGGACAGAAGACTTCTGCATCTCTACTAATCTTCCATTAGCTGTTGACGAGTATAATTATTTTGGACTATAATGGATTAAATTATAGGGTGAATCCATAAATTGGTAGTGACAGATCACAGTTTTACAATAAAAATTTGTGTTGGTTGTAATTACTTGAGGTATAGAATATAGTTGTATCACGACATGGGGGTTATGGATTTCCATGGGATTAATGAGATGTGATGTGATAGATTGAGGTATAAGGTATCTACAAGATCTATGGAGGCTTCTGATCTACTACCCAATTACTATTGATATGGTTGAATGATGTGTGGGATAGGGTACTTATATGGGTATATGGATATATAACAATACTATATGTATATCCTTGTGATGTAATGAAGTATGTTGTGTTACGAAATGAATGCCAGTAGGGATTTCCTGACTTACGGAAGGGATAAAAATAGATTCTTTGGCATGGGACTTGAGAGTGAAAAAATAGAATAGAATTGAATGCATGTTACCTTATTAAATCTATATTTGATATAGAATGGTTTATTTGAATGTGTTATATAGTGAGTAATCCATGTTATAAATGGCGAAGATCGTATTTATAATATATAGGATGAGTTACTTCCATTTGTTTATTCATTTGTTTGTGGTATGAATTTACACATTCTTCATTGGAGGTTTGAGTGATGATATTATTGAGTATATGTGTCATGTTAACTTGACATACATGATTTTTTTTAGGTATACATGAGCTCATTGGTGATCACGATGGTCAGAACTATCTAGAGGAGTAGTTTATATGAGGCTGTGGAATCATGGTAACTATCGACAAATTTCATTTGGTATATTGTAGTTATATTTTCAATTGTATCTAGTTAGGCATGGAACTATATGAATATATATTTATTATATATTTATTCAATGTGTTTTTCGGTGGTTTCACATATTATCACATTCTCCTAAAATCAATGTGTGGGTAATTACACCCATGTATGTGTTTTATATATCTTCATTCCTAGTTTCCAAACCATGCCCTTAATTAAGAGGTATATAAGGGTTATCATATCTCTTTCATTATAATCATCCCAACATTGGTACATTTGGATTGAGGGTGTATATAAAATGTTTTATAATAGATGATGGTTGAGTGATTTGATATATTTCAAGTTAATCACTAATGAGGATTCATAGGTTGGTGTAGAATTTCTATCAAGAAGTATTATTACCTTCATTAAAAAAGAGTTCTAGAAGCAAAATTGTATATTATGTCCACTTATGATATTTAATGAGGACACTCATGTTTACTAATAATGACAGGTTATGTTATGTTTTTTGTAGAGTAGAGACCTTAGAAAATATCATGAATCATGATGTTTTTCTCATGTATGAGAATTTGGTAGAAAATGGTATATGTTTTAAAATGATTGATTTAATTAACATTAAAATTATAACTAATCATGGGTTTATGAGTTACTGGAATTTTTTATTTTTTCCAACAATGATCAAGAAAAAAAATCCAAATCTGGTTTTTGTCTATGATTTTCTATTGTATCATCATATAGTGGTGGAAATTTATAATGAATATTATATTAGTAAATAATGAGACTTCCAACCACAAGATCTATAGAGCTATGAGGGTTCCAATTTTTATATAGAGATAGAGTACTAGATGAAGTAGGTTGAGATAAATTTTTGATTTATTCATGGGTGGATGATTAATGGGTTTTTTAGCTCTAATGATGTTTTCTGGTTCAAATTAGCAGTTGCAAGGAGTTGGTTATTTTGTGAGATATATGCAGTTATTAAATTTTACCAATTTTATATCATAAAATTATATGTATGTTTGTTTTTGGGTGGTCCATATCCATTTACTGGGTGTTCTACTATATTAATGTTTTATATCTAGTATAAGAACCCATTATATTATAATTACGGATTTATAATATATTATGTATTCAGGGTGGGGTATTCTAAAGAGGTATTGCATCCATAGATCCTGAGGAAAATCAATTTATTATCTTGAATTCTATTTAATGGTGATGGTGACGGCATAAGTCATTGAGAGTATGTTTTATTCGTGTGGGTCATCATGAGATTAGTGTTTCTATGATCTTCAAAGAAGTAGAGTTGTGACCTATTCCT
This sequence comes from Viscum album, assembly GCA_963277665.1. Lineage (NCBI taxonomy): Eukaryota > Viridiplantae > Streptophyta > Magnoliopsida > Santalales > Viscaceae > Viscum > Viscum album. Next base: position 1,936,931,208 of record OY728152.1, read on the forward strand.
AGTTTTCTGGGAGGAATAATGTGTATTAGTTACTTGGGAGCTTGTTTCAAACTTCTTCAACATGTTTCTATATTTATAGTATTACTTATGTCAATACTAATTGGATAGCTATATTTTTTCTTTCATTTAGTGTTTTCTTCATAGGTGAGAGTGACCAAATATCCTCAATAGCCACATGTAGATGGTTCCCCAATCAGGGCCCAACCATTACACTAGTTTCAACTAAGGATGCATCAATATGTAGTCCATTCTTATAATAATCAAAGAAGAAAAATGTGGGAAGAGGAAACCCCCATGATCATTTTCATCATTTTGGATATCATATTGTGAGTAGGCATGGAAGTTGTCTCCAACAAGTCTAAATAGTTCATGGATCAAGACATTTTTAGATGCATACATTATTATTTTTAGAATCCAAATTTCATGATGTGTAATGAGATTGTATCTACCTATATTTTACATGAGATTTTACATTATTTTATTAAGTATCAATCATTTTTTTCCATCCACCCTATTTTATTCATTTTTAATTTAGGTAGAGAGAGTTCTGTTTCAATAGAATTTACTATGATGTGTGGAGTTGAAGATGTTATGTTTTATATATGTAGAGAAAATAAATTGTTCCCAGGGTATAACCATTATTGGGGATATATTCAATTTTTATAGATAAATTCTTTTTTAATCATCATATTCAAGTACTTTCTATATTTAGTGCATAATATTATGCATTTCTTTTGATTAAATGTTATATTTAATTATTATAATTGAGACTATGTTCTAATTATTGGGGATAAGGACCCTTAAATGGTTTGGAATTGGAATTAGAATCTATATTCATTGATGGAAAGGATTAAGTAGACTTATTTATAGGATCAAAAAGTATTGTTTCTCTAGGTGGTAGAATCATATCATGATGTCTTCTATAATGAGGTTGTGATGAAGAACCCTCGATGTGTAATTGGGATAGGATTCAACAAGGTTTCTCATTGGGTTTCAAATATCCATATTATATAACCCCTCATATGTTGTAGGAGTTTCATATTATGTTTCATAATATATTGTAAAGAGAATTCATACATCCTAGATTGGAACATGAGATGCTACAACACTGTTCTTGAAGAAATAAAATTTAATATCTCTATAGTGTTTTGATTACCATAAGCTAGTTCAGGTGATATTAATAAAATACTATCTTATAATATATATTGATGAATTATTTTATCAGTTGAATGAAATAGTGTTGTTCTCAAATATCTAGTAACTTTCTGGAAATCATCGGATGTGAGTGTTAGATCAAGATATTTTGATGATTGATTTCAAATTTCACTATAGGATATATGAGTTTATTTTTTTAGAGGTATGAATTCACTACAATGTTTATGGGATAGAGAATAAAATGGTAATTTATATTCCAGATTGTTTCATGGAGGTATTTATTAATGACACCCTTGTTTTTTCCGCATCGATGGAGCAACTATAAAGGCATTGAGAGTAGTTTTTTATTAATTCTATTTCATAAAAAACATTCAATCCATAAAAATTTATTTTCTAGGACCGTAATATCTATTTCAAGGTGCATGTCTCATCCTAATCTATAGTAGTCATAGATCATTTAAATATTTAGGAAGTGGTTCCATGGGTATCCTCTAATAATGTTACATAGTTAAAATGATTTCATGGATTCTCTATTATTATTGAAGGATCTTGCTAGATTACTCTAAGTTGTGACCCTTATGAAATTGTTGACATGGTAGGATTAGGAATTTGTGTTAACTAACATATCCAAGAATAAATTGAAGTATTTATAGGATATTGTGGTCAATGCCCCATATTTCTATCTTCCATTGGAGGGAGTTTCGTTATATGTATATTAAAATTTGATCATAATTAGATTGGGATACATACTGATATAAATAGAAGGTTGTTTTTATTGGAATTAGTCGTTATAGTGTGATGAATGTATGTATAAACCCCAAAATTATTACCTTTCTATTATTGTTTGTAAATTCAATCTTTTAAAAAACTACCTTATCAGTTAATTTTTTATGGTCATCACAAAAATAGTATGATGAATGGAATCTCTTTGTGGGATATATACATATTTAAATGAGGGTGAACATGGTTATTATTTGACTATGACTCCTAAATTTCAACTAGACATAGTAATGTTAATTTTTTGGCAGATTCCTTAAAAAAATTATGAGGTGGTTCACTTCACGAATCTAGAGACTCTTGGAGTATTATTGATTAGTTTTTAGTGACATTACATGATATGGGAGTAGTTAATGGATGATAAAATCGTTATCATATGACTAATAAATCATACATAGTCTATCATTTAGTGAAGACCAATATATGGGATTAAAAGTTAAAAAAATATGATCGAGTTATATGATAAGATTCTCCTAAGGGATAGTATATGGATTTATGACAATATTTTTTATTTATGGGATTAGTTTTCACTCATTTATCAATGTATTTGGTGGTTATACATGATTTATATAGAATTGTTTTAGTGGAAAATCCTGGTGTGATGAAGTTTCATCGTGATCTATGTGTCTATCTTTGGTGGTCAAGTATGAAGATTTCATTTATAATTATTGTTACTTGATTTTTAATATTATTTTAGGTATAGAATTAATATAATGATCCACGTTTATTTCTATTGACATTTTATGTTTCCAGATGTGGTTGGAGGATATCTCTTTGGGATCTATCATTAATTTTCCTGGATATTATGGTGGTTGGGATTCTCTATGGTTTATTATGGATGATTAGATAACGTTAGATCACATCTTAGTGATTGAGGAGTCCATCACGGTGCACATTTTATCTAATAAATACATTGAGGTGATAGTGTGTATTTATGGTTTTCTTGAAGATGATCGTCTAGGTTCATGATCCCAATTTTACCTCTACATTTTAGATAGATCCTGAAAATTATTTATTCTATTTGTTATTCCATAAGATTAATATTTTTATCCCCGAAGGAATGGTTAGATATTAAGGATTATCGAGACATTCTAGTATCTGTTTCATGAATGCACAATTTATTATGGCGGTTTTGGGTTGTGGTATCTACCCTTTGGCGTGTTATCCTTTAATAATATTCTCTTCACTAATATTTGTGTAGCCTTGTTCAAATCATTGTATGAACAATGTTTCCACTCTCGATTGTATTTCATTGATGATGGAGAGTGATTTATTGATGTTCTATAATGGGTTTCGAGTATGAATGAGAAGTTTCAAGTGATCTATGATAAATTGATGGTAGATCTGTACCTAATGGAGGGGTTATGTATAAATGATTGTTTTAATTTTGAATAGATGTAAATTTTCTGATGTGTAACAGTTATAGTGTCTCAAAATTTTAAAACCCTTTATTTTGAGTTTCTTGAGGATTAACCATGTCAGGAATATGCTTAGGGTATTTTTCATGTTTAAATTTCTATGTTTATTTATGTGGTCAATTTAGATTTTATTGAAATTGGTTTGGTTGTTCATGTGGTTGATGGATCTATCATTTATTTTTATTGATTGATCATAAAATCACTCATATGAATCATGTATTGCATCGATTTTTTCTTATAACCACTCCATGGTATTTAAGGATGACCAATCCTTCATATGGTCACATGGGCTGTTCATGTTTTCACATTATTCCTTCATGTGGATGATCAATGTTTTATATGGTAGATCCATTGGTCATGTGGTCTCTAACATCTTTTCATGTGGTCAATGAATTTTCATGCGGTACATCCCTTATTTTATTGGTCTCTTGGTTAATTATACATTATATTAGTAGGTCATGTGAATATGATCAATTTTTCACATAGAATATAAATAAATAATTTCAATTTCCCAAAAATTTCCCAAATTCCCTATTATGAATTAAAATCATATTTTCAATGTAATTTATAAATTATTAACAAAAAATTAAATTAAATATTGATTAATGGAGTATAATTAAATATCATAATTCCTTAATTTTAAAGGCTATAAATTTTCCATTCAATTAGGTTGATTTGAATATGAAATATTGTTCAATGAAAAAGGTATGTTTGACTGATGATCCATTAAAATATGAGAGTCCCATATATCTTGTTATAAAAAATATCATTTCTTTCATTAGATCTACTACATTCTCTCATGCCTCTGTGATCCAAAACCATTCCTCTTAGAGTCCTAGACACCCTTCTATGATAATCCTAGTTTTTGTTCCTATGGGTTCTATCATATAAGAAAAACTATGTTTAGTGAACCAACTATTATGAATTATTATCTAAAAGGTAAGGTATTTGTTAATTTTTATATAATTGTGAAAAGTTAGAACATATCAATCCTATGTTCCCTTTTCCTAAATCGATGTGATTAGCCCTAAAAATATAATAACTTAGTTATATTTATCGAAGAAACATTATTATTAAAACTATGATACTATATTTTATTTCACATATATATATATATATTGTATTTTTATGAAATAATCTCGAAAAAAATTAATTAAATAAATTAGTGATACAACAAATTTGTTAATATTATTCTTGGTCAAGATATAAAATGGTTATCATGTGTATTTTAAAAATTTTCCAATAATTTCTAGATTAAATGATATAGAAAAATTTATTATTCAGAATAATCAAATATTTTAGATAAATATTATTACTGTTATTATCCTAAAATATTATGTTGAAATATATAAAAAATTATTTGATAATATTAACTTAAATTTAATTTAAGGATATTTAATGCTTCAATAATTAATCATTATATTTTTGAAATTTTCTTTGATAGATATAGTGGATTATCACATGTATTAATTTGTTATTAGATCATACAATGGGGTTTTAATATGTACAAATAGATTTCTCTCTATTGCTATGTTTTTAAGATTATGTCTAGTGTTATTAACAGATAACTCCGATGTGTCATTCTAGTAATTTCTTTAGATGAGAAACACTAGTGTATCCAAGAAATTATTATTCAATGAGGAGTGGGGATTGAAAAATATATAGTGGGGGATATTAATATTAAGTACCATGGTGTAATTTTTTTTATTAATGTTGATATGAAACGTCTATATGACATACTTGAGTGCGGTTTCATTATATAATTCAAGAGAATATTTGGGTTCAATGAATGGGTTTATGACCTATTCATTAGATTATACTCATCACCATGGATATCCATTTCACTTATGGTTGTGGGTTTTTGTTTTATAATGACTTTAACTAGACTATGTAATTGGGATATAGTATCTCAAAGTCTGATTCATATGAATAAATAGGTGATCATAAGTAATATAAAATGTTGTCTGGATGAGGGGTCCATTATTCTTATAGGAACATGTATGATAATAATATTATCTCCCATATTATGTGTACTGATAATAAATTTTTTAAACAATTGTACGAAAACACCAATTTTAGGCCTTAATAAAATCATGGATGTATAGGGAAACCAAAGTGGGTAAAGGATTAGTCAAGATAATAGTAATATTTACATAGCCAATTGATGTTTAGATAGGAGCAACATTATTATACAAAAACTTTTGGTATGAAAAGGTTACATCTCTCATTGAAATGACTTGGTGCACCCATTTCATGTGAATGAATCAATATGGACCTATTGGATTTCCTCTTATATAATCTCATAGGATAAATTTATATATCGAGAAATTGGTTTCAATCATTTGGATGGTGAATCATGTTGGTGAATTTTTTTCTAACCTCTATCCATATACATGTTTTTTTATAATTAATGCAACAAAATATACTATTGATTTTATTTAGAAATCCTTCACAATTATCATATAGTATGAAGAACAGAGCCAAAGATTCCACCAATAATATTAGATTGGTGTGGAACAATAGATCACTGAAAGAATTAATTAGCCTTTAAAATGTTTCAAAATCCACGATATCTATGTAGGATAAAATGAAATGGGGGATTGATGAATGTAAAACAAATTGGGGTTTGTTTATGATAAAGAGGTACACTGATGATTGGAAATAATTGTTTAATGGTTGTAGGGGACTATATAGACATACAATGAGTGTGATCGATCACTTGCACAAATTGGAGGAAAAGATTAAGTGGGTGGTGACTCATGATGAGATCAACTATAGAATTTGAGATGTGCAGGTGAACCTATGTTCATTCCAAGATATCAAGATCGGAATATTTCACTCAAGGATGAAACTAAATACCAGATATTATTCAACACAACTATCCAAAATCAACTAATGATCAAATTTTACATTATCAGTCCGATTGATGATCCCAAAAGTGTGTGTTTTAATAATTGAACAATGGAAATTTCAATGATAGCGGATTTTGAGATATAGTGAACATAATAATAGGAAAAGAATAGTTACTGAATCATTTTAGGGAAAAATATTCCAATGAATATTATCTTCTTGGTAATTCATTTGAAAAATAAATTTGTGCCTATGAATGATAATTTGTAGAAGAAGGGGATCCTACTGGATTCATAATTTTGGTTTTGTTTTTTTTGTAATCCAAGAATAAACATGTAATTTTTTCATTCTGATGGGGCATGTCCTATGGTAGATGGAGTATTATCAGTCACTATAATAGAGTTTATCGTAATGGATATTCCATTTCATATTTTATGTTGGCATATTTTAGTATTTCTAGAACGAATATTGTTGAGTTGATTACACACAACCTAATATTTTTTGGAGTGTCATAGTTCATTGGGAATGCAATAATCATTGTGAGGGAAGGAAGATACAATTCATTCAAATTAATTAATATCTCTGTTAAATCCTTCATTAGAGAACATAGAATTATAATTTATTTTGGGGGATCCTATTTTTCTATTAAAATATTTATTCCAATAGTTTTACATATATTAGAGGAACCAGAAATTAAAAATGAGCTGATATGGGTTACCTGGAAACCCTTGATGATGGGGTTGAGACATAATGTTGATAGAACATGTGTTCTCGAGGATATAAGTGGAAATAATCTTGTCCATGATAGAATATTATTCGTAATTATATGTTTTATAACTTTTTTTGGTCAATGATACTTTATTTGAGGTAACGATTGGGAAATGGTATGTAGACTCATTATTTTTAGAAATTAAAACATTAACATTAGAAATATTTAATCCTATTCCAATGTGTTGGTTGGGATTCTTTGTGGAAAGAATATACCTCCACTGTAAATGACATCATTCATTCAGAAGTTTGGGATGATCATTTTTCATAGTATTGAAGTTCTCCTAACTTGGAAAAAATACAACATTCTAGAAAATTATATGTATAGTAAAGGGGAAACTAGTGAAAAAAAATTAATATTTAGTATTGAATCCCATATGAATGACTGAATTTTCATTGATAGGGGAAACAACCTTTGCCTCCTCCACTCCCCCCCACGATTTAGTGTATTCTTCCACTAATTAAAAAAAATTCAATCAATTCAAACAATTATGGATAATTTTAAATTTAAATAGGAATTATAAAATGATGAATAGATAAAAAACTTCTTTACATTCCATTTCATATTAATATATGGTTTTGAGATCACATGTGGATTATGTTAACATGATGATTCTTTTCTATATTCGGTATGTATTTTGATATACAAGTTTGGAAGGATTTTTTGGTAATTTTTAAGCAAGGTTAATTTCATGAAACTATTAAATAACATAGATTTAGTTATGATGTAATAAATAAATAGAAGATTCATGAGAAAATATGTAATTCTAGATGTAGAATAATTTTGAAATAGAAATAATGCTTGAAGAATATTTGTGTTTTTTCTATATATGGACAGGTACATCCTATAGTTTTTTACAATGTGGAACATCTATAACGAACAAACTATTTAATTCAAGATGGAATCATTATGATTAATTTAAAAATATAAATTATTGGGATATATGATATCATTACTTATAGTGGGAGGAATGAATGCACCAATTTCATGGCCTTAGTGAGTTTTTTATATTAGAATGTATTATGTTGAATATGTATATATGATCATGGTATATAGAGTATAGTGGACTAAATATTTCATAAATAAATATTCAATCATTAGAGAGAAATATTATATATATATATCATCTAGATCCCAAACAAAATAATTAAGGGTTATTGTGATTAGATACTAGAATATGAAACGTATTATTTAGATACATTCTTCGTCATATCCATAATTTAACTTCCAACATTGTATCATTCTTGATAGATCCTATATAAAACATTCTTCAAAACTTTGGCAATGAAAAATTATGAAATTGTGAGATAAGATGATCTTTATGGGTAATCATGGGAGATAATAGATTATGAACATTTGAAAGTGTAAGATATGAATTAGTGGATGAGATCAGGACCGTAACATGTAATGTTCATACCCAATCAGTCAACGATCCTAAAAATTATTCCTGGAAAATATCATTATCATATCAAAATTCAGGTATCATATGATTAATAAATCCTTATAAATTAATCAGTAAATATATGTTCATGTATTAAAGTGTGGTTCTATCATATGTATAGAAACAATTTCATATGTCTGTGATAACAATTTAAACCATCCAATCATTTTTTATCAGGATTCATTACCTATTTCCGATAGTGGATCTGGCACATCGTCTTTTTCCCATAGTGTATTATGACTATTAACATGTTTCTTTTAGTTGATCAAGAAAAACAACTTGTTTCCCATAATTATCTCATGAGTAAAAAAACATTGCTCATTGAATTGATGGCCTGTATAATTCTGGGGGGGCCCTCCATATAAATAAAATCATAAATATTTGTTCTATAAGATAATGAAACATTCATTCTATAATTATAACATAACCCATGAAATGAAAATCGGTTTTATGACCATTTAATATCTTAAGCATAATATAACCCAAGGATTAAAAGGTATTGTTATCATATTATCATCAAACTCATACAACAATAAGATAATGAATATATATAATATCATTGAATTATATCCCTAATAAAACATAATTAACATCAAAAGAAGTTGTTATGGATAAAAATTAATTTAAAATAATCATTGGAATATTTATTTAGGAAAATAGACTTTTCAAATTGAAAGTAGATATTTATGTCAAATTATTTCCCAAATATTAATGGAAATATTTCCTTGAAAACAATATTTAACACAAATAAATGTCTATTCGAGTCATTCAGTGGTTAGTATGGAATAGAATTATTTTCATTTCATATAAGTTAAAATAAAAAATTACTTTCAAACTTTTCTAAAATGAAAAATTTACCATGTTTATAAACTGATAAGATGAATAATTTTAACCATATTTCTAAAATTCCATTCTTGTTCTGATCGATTAAATGTGAATATCAAAATTATGGTATCTACCATTCCCAATAAACATCTTCATGTGCATATATTTACCTATACAATCATTTGATATAATTTTTAATCTATAAATAGATGGATATTTTATAGAAAGGATGATTGTTTTTAGGATATATATTGTGTCTTCCCTCCACTTCTTGTATTTGTGTTTCCTTTTTATTTCTATATTTCAACTAAATTTTCATATTTAGATTTAATATTTTTTTAAAAAAATCTTCTTCATCTATGTCTTTTCTAACAATTCTTATTTTGAAATTATATGTATTATCAATTGGTGTTCGATTGATTTCAAAAAACATTATCCAAAAATTCGACTTCTTTGCATTACGCATCGTGATAACACTGTCATCAATGTATGTAAATTAATACAATAAAATATTATGCCCCATGTTTTTTCATACATCTATTTTTTTCTTGATTCTTATCATACACATTGACACCAATCCTTTAATGAGTTATATTGACATGTGAGTCTTATTTTTCAATATCATATTTATTTTCCTAATTATGATATCATTGAAAAATATAAAAAATTTCATTATCATTTTCTGTGGAAAATATAATGAGATCATAATGATCCATAATGATTCATAGTTAATAAATTTCACTACACTACCTAATGTGAAAAGGATTCATTAATATCCAATATGGTATATGATGAGGAAAGAAATATTTATTAAATGAAAAAATGACACAAAAAAGTATATCTTCAGTAGAATGATGAACATTGAGTACCTATCATATGTCAAGATGGAGTTTGGAAATCGATGATTAAAATTACATACCTATCATACATTGATCCAATGTTTTCTGATCATTCCATAAACCATAAAAATTCATATCCCCTCGTTCTTGTTCACCTGGAAGGTGTCATGATTTATTATGATGTATAAAGGATCATCATGAAGATGATATTCAATTTTAATATGTTTATATAACATATTTATTTATTTATTTTCTATTTCATTTTATTAAATATATTTTTTTGAGGAAATTTATATTTTTAGGTTGAAAAAGAATAAATATATTATTATATATCTATCTTCTGGACTAGATGAAATTGCTGAAATTACTGAATTGGATTTTTTTTCTTGATTATAGAATACAAATGTACAAAAAATATTATTATGTTCCCTTGAGTCAAAGAAACTATTTATTGAAAATTAGTTATTTAATTTCAAAAAGTGAATTCAAATATACATGATTTAATTTTAAATAAATCCTTATGTGAATATAATGTTTTTTGAATGATCATTGTGTTATATTTTTTATAAAAAATTTTAAAAATTAACCGACAATAGTGGCTTGATTATTGTATAAATTTATAAGGAACAATGAATTTTATTAATATTTATAAAACAATTCATCTCTGAAGGCTGATACTAAAATAGATTTCTTTTGAGCTTCTATTGAAGGATATCTTCTTTTATCAATTAGTTAACATTGAGTAGTAAAATATAGTGGGAAATTTATTATTTACCATGTTCATATAGATTATAAATATCATCTTAGGTAATTCGTTTATTCTATGAAGTGGAATCCTCTATTCATATTGTCATAAATTAAATAATTGAGTTAAATTGTATTGATAATCTAAAATATAATATGAAATATATTTTACCACCTGAAGTGGTTAAAATAATTACAACCCCAATCAACAAAATATGGATTTTATGCAGATATTCATCATTGAATAAAAATAAATATGACTCATGGATTATGAAATTACAGTAATGAATTAACACCTCCATGTGAATTAAAAAACATTATCTCCTTTATTTAAAATAATGAAAGTATTCATGAAAATTGTGATATGATTTTTGGTACTCACTACATGTTATTATATCATGAATATTTGAAATTTGATTAGATTAGATCAATATATTTACCCTTTATATGAAAATTTGAATCCATTTAATCAATGAAATATAATTATGGATAGCGATGAGGTGTGTGTTGTGAATCCCAATGGTTCTTCCTCATTGGTTTGCACTACAACATCAAATATCATCAAAATACACATGGGATAAAATCCTAAGTAGATATATTATAAAATGTTTTATGTCCAGATAAACCACAATAATTATGAAAGTGGCCTAAAAATAATCCGAAATCATCTTGGGGTTGGGTCTAACCCATTGTTATTGTATTATGTACTCATCAACAATCATAAGAATATATTATAATGCAAATTTTGGTATGCACAAATAAAGATTCTGGTGATCTTTTATATGTTTTTCTTGAAGAAAAAGCACTAAATATATTATATTTATTAAGTGATTCAATATATCTCATATATGAGTTAGTATATGCTCATGAAATTTCAATTATCAATAGATAAATTTAATTAATTGATCCATAAGAGAGAAATATTATTATCTGGTAGCAAAAATTCCTAATTATTTGTCATATTTGGATTTATGATGAGATATATCAATGAAATTCATGAAAAAGAATATTCTATGGAGATATTCAAAAAAATATGTACGAAGATATGTAACTAGAATTCATAAAAAGTGATTATAAATTTTTTAAGTACAATTGAATCAATAATGGTAATGAAGAATCATAATACCATGGAACATAATATGTACAAAACTATTATTTACTTAATCTCAGATCCAATAGAATAAAAGATATTGATTCATGTAGACATGATATTTGATTTATTGATAAGATAGTAGACATCCATCAGGGGGAGAATGATGAATTATTTTAATGGATTCATGTCTACAAAATTATCAATGAATTCATTCTCATTTAATTATTCTGAATTCCTCATATATTATAATATACCATGAGGTAACCATTTTTGATATATAAAATTTATATCATTTGTTTTTGTTTTTGAAATTAATTTCTTATACACTTATGGATAAGTATATTTATGTGTTCACATGTATCATGTGATCCATTTAAATACTACATGAATGATACATCCACTATATGATCACATGTGTTATTTGCTTCTAGTATGTATAAATTTCATGCAATGTATGTTTATTAAGAAAATATTAAGTATAACATACTATATAGTCCTATATAACAATTGAAAATATTTTCACAACACTAACATTAATCTAAATTGTTGGAAATCTAACGTCTGATTATACACACCCAATGTGTGGTTGAACTGATTTCATCAAAATCATTTTTTAATAGAAGAAAGTTATAAATATATTATACCTCGATGAACAAGATGAATATGTTAAAAACATTATATCTTTTTATATATTTTTCCGGAAGTGACACTAGTACCAGAAATGAATTATGAGATCCATATCATTATTTATTGATAATATATTTGAAACGTTGAATGATTTCAAAACACATTGTTGACAAATGAATTTTGATAAATATTGAAATCATAATAAAGTGACCCAATTATTAAATTTACTTAAAATATTTTCAACATTCAACCATAAAGATTGATTATCCAAACTACGAATACTACTGAATATAGATGATCACATTATAAGAAATATTCTTCTGTGTAGATTTTGATATTTATATATGAAGCCAAAATGGGTTCAAAATTCCTGAAGCATATTCAAAATTATTATGTTTTCACACAATATGATAAATTATGTGGAAAACTGAATATGTTTTATATCATGTATAAATATTACGTTAAATATTAATATAAATTGAAATAACCATTCCATGGTTTGTATGAATCTTTGTATTAATCAAATTTTTTGATGTTTTGAGAAACATCTAAAGTATTGAAGAGGTTTATAAAATCAATGAATTATTTGAATATAAAATTATATATAATGCCCTTTTATTTTTAATCAATCATCCTAAAGATGAAATATTAAATTCTATTAATGGTTATACCCTTAATGAATAATAAAATATCTTGCTACAAAAAATGATATATTTCATACATGAAGGTATGATGAAGAACTTACTTATCCCAAAAGGACTAAATATGAATTAAAATTTTCTTTATCCTTGATTGATAAATATGTACATGTTCATAAGTATATTCTTTACAATAAGATATCATATTAAACTACAAAGTAATGTTTTTCCCTATTTATTGAAATATAAAGGGTATAGATTTTTTTATTCAAAAATATGAAACAAAGTTTTTTGATTTTGAACTACTAAAGATATTATATAATGTTATATTTATGACCATTATGAGAGTGAGTTATAATTATTGTCCTCTTTTCACGTAATAATGTTATTCTCTTTGGGGATTAATGATAAGGTTTTTAAAGAGGAAACAATATGGGAACATGATGTCATAGTACCCTTTATCCAACATCAAGGCTATTTCCCCTAATGGGTATTCTATGCTTATATTTGTAATGAGGCAATAATAAATAATTACTAATGCCCAAGGAAATTTTATAGATTATTATATATATCTATAATTTATGGAAATGGTTTTCCTTCCCCAGGATTTATAATTTTCATTGACACAATACAATATTACCTATTTTTATCATCCCATGTATTGAAGAAATAATTAAATAGTGATGTTAATTGAAGTCTTAATGACATATTTAAATGATAAAATAAATTGGTGTTGTAAATTATGCACTCCTTCATGCTTCTCCAGGGTATTCCCAATGGGTTTTCCTATATGTTTGTTAATGTGGTAGCATGATAGAGAATTCGTTTATATTAGCTGCACATATTTTTCCAACATATTTTTTTAAATTTAAGAATATATATTACAACTTAAAATTATGAGGTACAAGGGGGAGTGTTATGAAATATAAAATGAGCATATCATATTTATGGTATCTCTGTTTCCCAAAAAACCCCTTCATGTTCCAAACATTTCATATGCCATTTTTTGGTATTCATTGTATAATGTAAATAAATGGAAATTTTAAAGAAAGGGACAAGGGTTTTCAAATATACATTTTTTCCTTTTATACTTATTTCATTTTATTTCTATTTGTCATCTCCATTTTCATATGCAAAATCAACATTCGCTTCATTAACAATGTGATTGGTCTATGACTACTCATACATTTTTAGTTTTGAAATTCAACATGGTCTCAATCATCATTTGATCAATTTTAGAAAAATTAATTGTTAAAAATGAATATTAAATAATAAATGGGTAATTTTAAATCTATCGTAATTTTTATGAAAGAAAATATGGAAATTAAAGAAGAAATATTTTCGACTGAAGAGAGAAATACAGTAATATTTATATAAAACTATTTATTCATTATTTTGTGTTAAAAAAGAGTTGAAAATGAAAATAAAAACATGAAATATCTATAAATAAATAGAGGATAAGAAAAATTAATTTTATATATTAGAAAAATATCACATAATTTCCAGAATGGAAATTTCTGCATAAGCAGTCCCTATTAACATAGCATTATAACATAAATCTCTTACATTAGGAATAATCTTTCATAAGATGAATTTAAAGATCCTATATAGTAAAAATACGTCTATTATACATGTGTTATAAAAAAATACTCATATGTATCATTCCATGTATGATTTAATTTTTAGATTTTATATCCCATTTTTCAATTTTTTATATAAATTAGTATTCTAGATGATAACAGCTTCATTTTTCATGCATTTTCTATTTGGTTATCCTGATCTATATACATTGATAATGGTTCAATCATCTAAAGAATGATATTATTAATATATATAATATATTATCATAATAAATATATATATTCAACCATAAAAGGAAGAGATATTACAACAAGCATGGAGTCGGTCCATCGTACGTATTTATAAAAACAGTTTTTACTATTCTATGGATAAAAAATGAATGGTAAATAATAATTTAACATTATAGAATATTTATTATATCATATAATTAAAATATATTTTTTAAACTCATCTATATTATAATATAAGTAAAACAGAAAATAAAATCTGATTACTTTGTGTAGGTGGTAGTTCACATGTACGCATAAGAGATATTATTGAAATACAATTAATTTGTAATGAATAAGGTAGAAATTATATTATAATTAAAATATTTAGAATATTTCATAAATAAATTATAAAATTGTGGAACCCATCCTATTATTCATCCATGAAATATATTGACGGAAAATGTATTTGTAGTTATGTAAAGATTGTAAGGGTTACATATGGATGAGTAATACTTTCACTTCCCAATTTATGTAAAGTAAGAATAATAAAAGTCATTCCATATTCATAGTAAAAGTACAATTATATTTCTGATACTTAACATATTAATTTATGATTATTAACACATATATTGAGTTGGTAGAAGAATTGTTTTTTTAAATGATCATGTAAGATGGTTAAATCTTCTTTAGAATGTCTCCATTATATTCGTTGTTATTGAACCATTGAATAGTATTTTAGGAATATAAGAACCTTTAAAAAGGGTATTGGGAGTTTTATAATATAAATTTTTAGGATGTGGTCAAGTTATAAGTCTCAATGTGATTTAAATATGAGAATGGATGGGTTCCCTTTTATAATGGATGAAGATGACACACTATAAATTTTTGAAAAAATATAAATATATTAACGTTATGCATAAAAAACAAATCTTGAAAATTTCCATGAATTAAAAAATAAATATTAGGATATTGTGAGTAAATTAAATCAAAAAAACAAACAAAACATAAAATATTTTATAACCACTTATTTTACCATTTTGACCATAACCACAGTAACAACTATTTCAATCATAAAGGGTAATGAATGTAAGCATAAATGGAAAACTGACTCATAAATGGAACATGATTGATATTTGTAACAATATTACAGAAAATTTGAGAATAAAATATTCTTATTAATTTTAAATCATCAAAAAAATATTATTTATAATAAAATATCAGTAATGACAATTTTCAAACTATTCATTTAAACTGAATATTTTTACAACAATAAAAATATGGAATTTTCAATGAACTAGGATATTTGTATGAGGTATTGGTCCTTTTAATTGAGATTTAAATACCTTCTTATGGCATTATATGGATGGTTATCTGTAAAACTGGTGTTTTAGAGTTGTTTGAGGCTTATTAGAGAGGATGAAACCATGTTTTGGCCTAGAAAGGGAATGTCCCATGGCTTGCGCATGACCTATGCACGGTAAAGAGAAACCATGTGAGAGGTATCAAAACAGAAGGTTTTGGACACAATTGTTCCACACAGTTAGTAAAACTATGTAGGGTAACCGTACCAAGTTCCCCTCTTAGGTAGAGAGGTGCACACAGTTTTCGCATGGTTTGGGAAACCATGCGGGTAAACCGTGCGACCTTTGCTATGTGGTTTTTTAAGAAAAATTATTTTCTATCTGTAAAACCCAATGTGGGTTTTCTCTATAATGCACAATAGGCCCACCCAGATCTCTCCTTTATCACCTATGATAGGATTTGAGCCAGATCCTCTATCCAACTTCTGTTTTGTTCGCTGATCACCATGATGGATCCGGACCGGTAAGGCCTACAATCTTTTTTAGTCGTTCATATTTCTTCAGAACGACGACTGTGCTATTTGAATTTATACGCATATTCCCTAATATTATGTTCTTCATCCATTATTCAGATTTATTTCTAACCATGATGAATCCGGATACGATACTAGATGAGATGCCTACTTCCGAGTTGAGGTAGATGGTCTATGCATTCTTTTGGAATTTCAAGGTGTTTCTTGGACGTTTGACCGATATACATTTCTCATACATTCGTACGGGGTATTTTTTTTATGAGAGTTGCTTTTAGTAGCTAGATTTGGACCTAGTGATGTTGACAATAGGTTCTGTTTTGGTGTGTTGGCATCTGTTGCTTGTTTTAAGGTCACCTGAGGAATGCACCTTAAGGGAATAGCTAGTTTGCGCCTGTTTAAACAATGCATAACATGTTTTTATTGCCCTTTGAGTTAGAGGAAACCCTTAGATGACTTGATAAATAATGTATCATGTTTAGGAGGTAAAATACCTCCTTTAATATTCTATATAGTGTTATACCTCATCTATTTTTATATCATGGATTAAATAGAATGTGTTAATATTGGTGGGTATACCGATCTGTATGTGACTAATGCCATGTTAAATGGATTAAATCTGAGGGTATACCCATATGCTTTGTAAATGATAAATGGTTTTCTGGAGTGGGTATACTCATGGGTTGTTCTTGATGAGGTGAGTGGGAATACTCACATGTATATGAATGTTAAATTTTAAAGCAGGAATGATTGAATGATTGGTTTGATAGATACCTTGGACTTCACTCCTTGGATCTAGAATATGGTAGTGGACGCCTTGGGTTGACCCTACCCCTTGGGTTTTGATTCCATGTTATTCCACAGGCCTTGCTACCCTATATGATCTGGCTTGCTTAGGATCTCCTAGAACATTTTATTATCTTGCTCCTAGGACCCCAACCAGTTCCTAACCAAGTTTTCACCAAGTATTCCCATGGGAATCAATGGGATTCCTTGGAAATGCACCATGGATCTGGCCCTCTATAGTCTAGATATTATTACATTGATTCTTTGGTCTTCAAACAACTTGGAACTGGCCATTGTGGTTTGCTACTTCACTATAAGGCGTGGTCGTCAAATGTAACATTCAATATACTGTTTGGACATGGATTAAATTAAATCCCTATACAGTGTGGCTAAGAATCTCTTGATACAAATGGATGTTTGGTGTGGTTATTTGATGTGCTTTTTTACATTATATGGTTCCCTATTTTGGAGCAGACTCGCTTTTGTAGGCCTCCTTTATGGCTGTTTGGTTTCACTTGTTATAGTAGATTTATGCCATTGGCATACACACATTCATATAAGTTGTTTAAAATTGCTATCCCTTTTGTATAATTGTTGTTAGAAGTATATAGACTTGGGTGGTTTCCTACTAGAATTTTTATCTCACACCATGTTTTCACCTCCATGGGGACCCAAACAAATTATATCATTGTAGGTGTTGATAGGGGAAAAATGCCAAGTATAGGTTGTAGATTGTGTATTTGGAGAAAATGAGAACAAGACCAAGATGAGGCTTGACATCTTGGAATACCTTTTTGGCCTTTTTAATTTTTGGGATTCTTTTATTTTATTGCCATGGAATATTCTGGATTCCTTCAAGATACTTGAACTATAACAATAATTTCTGAATATGAGACAATTCTGGTAATTGATATACATTTCTACTTGTCTTAATTTTTGTTTTTGGGAATTTATTTTACTTCTACAATTGTATATATTTGACTTCCACTATGATACTACAGTAATACATGCATAATCTTTTCACTGACTAACCTAGACCCTCGATGCTAGTTGGTAGCTTCTGGAATTTTTGGGTGATGTGATTGAGGACTTGTGGCCAACCAGGCTCGGGGAAACTTTTCGGGTGGCATCTCTGTTTGAGACCAAAAAAAGTTGTATCAGAGGGTTTTTCATTTTTGGATTTACGTATTATTTGGTGAATATAATACTGGATAGGAAGCAAATGGAATTTGGAAATAAAAATTTCCTGAGAGTTGCAACCCTGCCAAGTGGGGAAAGACAGATTTCATTGAATTGAGTTCTAGTTTTATGGATATTGACTATTAGAGTTGATTTGATTTCAGTATTGGGGGACTCACATGATATGTGATATTACTTTTGATGTAATTGTGGTTCTATTTTAGTTGCAACCTAATGAGATAAGGGTGTTCCATCTCATGCGTAATTTATAGATTTTTTATAATAGAATCAAATGCCATCTTGGATACATATATATTTCTTCTTGTTGTTATAGTTGATTTGATAGTTCTTCCTTCTCTTTTGTTAGTTGGGTGTAGTAGATAAAGGTGTCTCGTCATCTTTCAATCAATATGGAGTATGGGACCTTATCTATTGGGAAATGACACACCAGTGAAATGTATACGTTAAATTAACATGATATGTATTGTTTTAATGGGAGCCAAGTGTTTGGTTCTTGAGGTGTTATGGTCCACCATGGATTCATAATTTGTAACCCTTGGTTGAATTTCTTGAATAACTGAATGTCAAATGGAAATAGAAATGTAATGTAATAAAAAGATACTTGACATAGACCTAGATTTTGAAAAGAAAAGTGGAATAATATCTAGTGTTTTGGTGGATATTATTTATATAGTCATGGATTTAGGAGCATGTTGTAGGCAGACTAGGATTTTAGGAGGATTTGACCTGTCCTATACATTTGATCTTTATGCGTTGATTTTTTTCGTTCATGAGGTGTGTGTTTGGGATTGTAGATAAATTTCACTATGAAAAACTCTAGTTGTAGGCCTAAATAGAGGTGATGACCATACTTCAGAGATAGGGGGCCATGGGATACTGCTTGATCCTCATGTAGATCCAGTTCTGGCACTTGAGGTTGTTCCGAACACAAGTGGTGAGGCATAGTATTGTGAGGGTTTATTTTTCTACATGAATATGATACAGGGAACACCGTTACCACCCCTGACTATGACTGAGCAGGCATAAGTGTTCTAGTAGCAACATCCCCCTACTATTTCAAGGGATGGATGACTATAGGTTGCGGAGATGTGGCTTGAGACTAAATTATTGATTTTCGATCATCTGGAGATGCCTTCAAAGTGGAAGTTCAAGCTCCCAACATACATGCTACGTGGAGCAGCAAATAGCTAGTGAGATGTCTTCATCCAGACTAATGGGATTCATGATATGGGTTGGGATGAATTACAAACCAGCTTCTATGAATAAAATGACCATGAAACTCTACGTGTAGAGCGGGATACTGAGAATATTTGTCTGGAGCTGGGCGTGATTAATGTTATGGAATACTTGGAATGCGTTGTAGAGATGCAACATTTTGAACTAATGTATCTTACTAATGGGCTATCAAGGGTGCGGAGCTTCAAGGAAGCCTCAGACATGATATAAGATCTGAGGTCTGTGTGTTCAAGTTTCCATCTATGAATGAGATTGTGAACCAGGAGTAGTTTATAGAGTGAATCCTAAGGGAATTCGGGGGGTACAAAATATGGGAGAGTAGTTTCTTAGCCAATTGGAACTATGTCTTCGAGAAGGAAGAAATGTTTTGAGGCTTCTAGTGTTGGGAGTGCTAGTCATGATGAGGGTACAGGAATCTTGCCGCTTCTTGAATAGTGTGGTTGGTGAGGCCACATGAAAAATCAAAGCGACTGTGACACAGTAGAGTTACGATCTTGACGCGGGTTGTGGAAGATACAATAGTTTTGAAGGGACATCTATTCAGCTTCAAGTGGTAGGGGTCATTTCTGACCTCATATTTAGGAGTAGTGTCTTCAACTCCATGGTAGGATGGTTGTTAGAGTAGTGCAGTTCAGTCTGGCCATAGAAGTGGTGGTCATGGTTGTGGTAGCCAGACATTGTGTTCTCAGAGACAGTATGGAGGATCAAATCAAGGAAGCCATGCATGTTCACAAGGATGTGGTGCATGCCAGGACAAATACAGTTCAATAGACCCAACATGAGAAAGGTCATGGAACATCTACAATGAGAGGTATGATTTTATTTGATTCTACTATTGCATCTTTTCATTTTGATATTGGTACCCCTAAAAACATTATCTCTAGATGAGTAGTAAAGCTCCTGGGGTTGCTGTTTTTATTTCTGAGGGATTTTATATTATAGAAAAACTAATGGGAGATAGAATAGGTGATTTAATTCAATTTATTGTGTGTCCCCATGAGGTCAGAGGGTGTCACTTCATCTGGGAACCTTATATTCTCAATATGACATGGTTTTACGTCATTCTCAGAATGGACTGGATTGTTTCTTATTGAGCGTACGTTGATTTCTATAACTAGAGGGTGACATTCACATCACCAGAGGATGAATTGCTTATTCACAAGTTTGAATGGGTTGACATAGAGATAAGAACTGGACCTGAGCATCATGATTTGTGCATGATGATAACCCAGATTGCTAGTTTGTTTCTGGATGATCAGGGAGTGGGTAAGGTGGACATTCCAATAGTGGTTAAGTTATTCATGGATATCTTTCCTGATAACATTTCTAGTTTATATCTGAAAAGGGTGGTAGAGTTCCCCATCGATATAGATCCATGAGTATCAATGATATCTATTCCTCTATAATGGATTTCTAAGATAGAGATGGAAGAGCTCAAGAGGAATTAAGATGATTTAGTAGAAAAGGGGTTTATCAAACCCAATACTTCTCCATGGGGTTCCCCTTTACTTTTTATGACGCAGGCAGACAAATCTATTAGGCAATGCATATATTATCTTAAACTGAACCAATTGACGTTTAAAAACTGACATCCCTTGCCACAGATTGATGAGATTTTTGATCAGCATCAAGGAGCTCGAGTGTTCTAGAAGATCAAATTGAAGTTAGGATATCACCAAGTGTGGGTTTGTCCTGCAAACATACATCATATATACATTAAATGCAGGTATAAGTGAAATTTGTATCTGGTTATGCCATTCGGTCTAACGAATGCACCAGCAGTTTCCATGGATTTGATGAGCCACATGTTCTATCCTTATTCAAAGACTTTTTTTGTGTTCTTGTGGTAGATATCATAATATATTATCACACTACAAATGACCATGTCGACCATCTTGAGATTGTTTTGAATACATTAGAAGTGCATCAATTATATGCTAATCTAAAAAAATTCCACTTTTGGATGGATCAAATTCCCATCCTCGGTCACATTATCTTAGAGACAATATTTTCAGTAGTCTTAGAGAAGGTGAGAGATGTAGTTTACTGGGAAAAAACCAAGAAATGTTTTGATGTACGATGTTTCATGGGGATAGCTGGATACTACAAGCAATTTATATTGGACTTATCACTTGTAACAGTTCTATTCATTGGAATGACTAAGAAGGGTTTGTAGTTTGTGTGGTCGGAATCTTGTGAGACAACCTTTTCGGATCATAATGGGAGACTAACATCAGCACCAATATTGATAATTCCATTGAAGGGAAACAACTACATGGGGTACTGTGACACATAATTTATTGGGCTGGAGATTTTTTGATGCAGGGTGATTGTGTTTTATCATACGGGATTCGATAGTTGAGGCCTCACAAGAGGAATTATCCTACGCGCAATCTTCAGTTAGCTATGGTTGTTCATGCATTGCATTGTCTGAGGCACTATTTACTAGGAGAGAATATTGTGGGGTACACTGACCACAAAAGACTCAAGTATATCTTTATGTAGCGTGACATGAATTTGAGGTAGGGAAGGTGGGTGGATAACCTACATTCCTTTGAATTCGATATTACCTAAATTATTGGTAAGGGTAATGCAATAGCTGATGCACTGAGTAGGAGGACTCATATATAGGTAGTTCAACAGACTAGTAGCGAGAGACCGCTTAGGATTTTTTTCATCGAGATTCATCTAAACGTGCACGACTGATAGGGGTAGACATTTAATTCAACATTGTTTATTACTTCTACCATGCTGGACAGAGTTAAGATGAGGCAGCTATCGAATTTAGAAGGCCATGATATACATGATGGTGTGTCAGGTGAGGACCCTCCAACTACATAGACGGTAGGTGATGATGAGAATCTATGTATCCATGCATGTGTCTGGGTTCCACTGGATATACACGAGGATTTTATGTGGGAGTTTCATGCCTCAACTGGGGTAGTGAATCCCAAGGTCTCCAAGATGTACCATGACTTGAGATGACAGTACTGTTAGCTGAGAATGAAGAGATGGGTAGTTTGTTTTGTTACGAGTTGTTCTCCTTGCTAGCAAGTGAAGTCGGAACCTCACCAGCCAGCTGGTATTTTACAGAAGATACCCATCTAAGAGTGGGAATGGGATGATGTAGAAATGGATTTCTTGACTTGTTTTCCGAGGTCACATAATGGTAATGATGATGTTTGGGTTGTTGTTGAAATTCTTTGAAGGGACACACATTTCTTTCTGATCAAGGAGACCATCAGTTATGATGATCATGGAACGTTTTACATCCGAGAGGTGGTAAAACATCATGGGGGTCCCAAGAATGATCGTTTCAGATAGGGAATACTGCTTTTGGTCTAGTTTCTGGTAGTGTTATAGGATGGTGTAGGGTACGCATGTGCTTTTGAGAACTACATACCCCCCTCGGACAGATGGTCACTAAAAGCATATTACAGGGGTGTTGGAGGACATGCATTGGGAATGCGTCCATGATTTTGGGGGCTCTTGGTAGAGAAAGTATCCCCTTATTGATTTATACTACAATAATAGTTGTAATGCTATGATAGATATGGCACCTTGAGAGGCATTATATAGTAGGACATGTTTTTATTCCATAAGATGGTTATAGGTAAGAGAGGATACTTTATTAGGACAACATCTCATGCAGGAAACTTTTTATGATGTCCAGTTGGTTAAGAAGTGGATTGCTACTACATAGTCTTATCAGAAATATTACGTAGATCCCCACTGATGACCTCTAGAGTTTGAGGTTGGGGATTAGGTTTTAATGCGTGTTTCAGTGATGTTGGGACACAGGAGGATCATAAGACAATGTAAAAATTCACCGAGATATGTCAAGCTATTATAGATTTGGAAGAGATTCAGGTCTATTTCCTATTAGTTTTAGTTACCTCAGAGGTACTAATCCATTCAAAGCGTTATCCATGTATCTCAATTACGCAACTATCAATAAGAACCATATCAAGTTTTTCATCCAATGTAGTTTGAGATTTAGGTTGATGGATCCTTTGAGAACATTTTATTCATGACGTTGACAGTAGCCCAAATATTATTAAAGGCCAATAAATTCCTATAGAATGAGAGTTATGGATTCATTGGAATTTACCAGATGTGGCATGGTATAGTGAGGCTGACATACGTGCTCTGGGGATGGATTTGTTCTCATACAAATCCTGAAAACCATTTAGAGAGAACTTAAGGAATGAATTTCTATAAGGGAGAATGATTTTTAGAACCCGTGTTTTTGTATGTGGTACTATTCCATTTATTTTAGATTTAAATACCATATTATGGGTTTATGTGGATGATTATCTAGATCACTAGTGGTTTGGAGGTGGATGTGACATGTTTGGAATCCATAACAACGATTTGGGATAGAAATTGCCTAGCGTATGACTTGGGCTTGACCAATGCACGTTTTGGGGAAACTATGAGTTATGAAAACTGTAGGGCTTTCACCAAGTGGTCCTGCATGTTTTCTACACATTTATTCAAACCATGTAGGGTAACTGTGTGATGCGCCCCCATTATGTAGAGAGATGCGCGCAGTTTTCCCACAGTTTGGGAAATGATGAGGGTAAACCGTGTGACCCTTTCCATTTGTGATTTTTAATTATAAATAAAAAAAAAATTCCCTTTTCAAAACAAAATGTGATTTTACTCCTCTATGCATAACATCTATTCTCATATCTCTCCTTTGGTGCCTAATATAGCCTTGGATCCAGATCCTCCATCCAAATTCTGGCTTGATCGTTGATCGTCTCTAGGGATCTGCACTAGTATGACCAATATCCATGTTTGTCATTATAGATTCTTCGGAACAATGACTACACTATTTGGATTTTGGCTTATATACCTGAATATTCTATTTCATATCTGTTTTGTAGATTTTTCTAAACTGGGACGAAACTGGACACGACACTAGATGGGTTGTCTACTACGGAGAAAATGTAGGTTGTCTAAAAATTCACTTGGCTTTTCATGGTGTTTATCATGTCTTTGGATGATATGCCATTTTCCATAATTTAAGAAGGGTTTATTTTTTGATAGATTATATTATAATAGATGGTGTTGGACATAGTGTGGTTGGCTAGAGGTTATGTTTTAGTGCATTGGAAACTGTTGTTCGTTTCGAGGTCACCCAAGTGGTGGGCCTTAATTTAATAGACTGGTTATGCCTTCTAAACCACCCAAGGGATCTATTATTGTCCATTACTAGTTATAGTAATCCCTTAGATGACCTTATAGCATGAGTATCTAGTTTATGAGATTTACTACCTCCTTGAATAATGAATATCATGTTATTCCTCATCTATTTTGAATGATTGTCTTAAACATATTGTGTTTATATGTGTGGGGATACCTATATGTAAATGACTAATGGCATGTTAAATGGATTTTATGGGATGTTAGGTATATATGATTTGTAAATAATAAATGGTTTTCCTTAGTGGGTATACTCATGGATTGTTCTTGTTGATGTGTGTGGGTATAGTAACACTTTTATGAATTTTAAATTTGAAGGATTGAATGCTTATATGATTGGTTTAATTGATGCCTCAGACTACTCTCCTTGGATCTGGAATGTGGTATGGGAAACCTTGGGTTGACCCTTCCCCTTTGGTCTTGATTCTATGGGATTCCTAGGGCCCTGCAACATAGTATGATCTAGATTTCTTGGACTCACATAAGAATTGATATTGTATTTCTCCTAGGACCCCAATTAGTTCCTAACTGAGTTTCCACCAGGTATTCCCATGTGACTGGTTAGGATTCCATGGACATTCTCCTTGGATTTGGCCCTATTTGTTCAAACTATTATTCATTGGATTTCATGTTCTTATGACACATTGGATTTGGCATTTGTGTAATGATACATCACTATACGATGAGGCCATTAATGCTACTTTCACTATACAACATGGTCGTGGATTACATGACATCTCTATAAATCATGGTTGTGGATTTCATAATAAAAATGAATGAATGACATAGATGTGTGACTTTGTTTTACATTATATAGCTTCATTGTTGGGAGATGACTCTATTTTGTAGGTTTCCTTTATCGATGTTTGGTTTCACTTATTACAATAGACTTCTGGCTTTGGCGTTCACACTTTCATACCATTTGGTTACACATTCTAGCAATTTGATTGAATTGATGTTAGAACTGTATAAACCTCGAGGGTTGCCTAATGGAATGTTTATCGCACACCCTATTTGGTCCTCCTTGAGGAACCAAACAGATTATATGGTTGCAAGTGATGATATGGGAATATTCCCTAGTATAGGTTATTAATTCTGTCATTGATGCATTGGATCATATGACCAACCAGAGGTTTGTGATGTTGGGATACCTTTTTGTTCTTCTGTTCATTTTGGGTACAAGTATTGTATTTCTAGGAACTGTTTTGGCTACATTCTAGATAATTTTACGATATAAATCATTTTTTATATGAGAAACTTCTGGTCATTGATATACATTTCTACTTCTCTTACGTTCACCTGTCTACTGTTTATTTTCCTTCTGCTATTCTAAATATTTGACGTCTTATATTGAATTTAATCCTTTTACATGTCCCAAAAATGTTATATTTTTATAAATTATTAATAAAAATAAATATCCCACTCATATTGTATTTATTTTAGTATAATTAATTTTTTTTAATTTATGAAATATTATGTTGGATTTGAATAAGAATTTAACGTAATTATATAATCACTAAAGAATAGAAAAAATGGCCATCACATAAAAAATAATTTTTCATTAAAATTACCTTTAATAACTAAACTTATGTTCAATTTTTTATTATTTTAAAATTTAACAGATATTAAAGTTGGGAGTGTGACATCATATATTTAATATATTCTTAAATTAAATCAAATTCCAAAATCATAGAAATATTGAACTAATTGACCTATATTCTTTAAATGGATTGAAATGGTTGAAATATACAAATCCAATTATGTATTGAATTATTTATTGATATTTTAATGCCTTATCGAAATTTTTCTTATATATTTCACTCATTTCACCCTTATCAGGGAGACATAAATTCAATAGAGTTTGTATTCATATTGAAAAAGAGGTCATATTTAATAAATATTATTCATAAAATTAAAAATATATAATACATTTTGAGAGAGTCGATTTCTATAAATTAAATAATTTAAGTATCAAATAAGAGTGAAAAACCTAACAAAATCAATTTTTAGTATATTTTCAACAATAAAACTGGATTTATTCATATCACATGCCAAAAAATGTTAGATGAATGTATAATCCTTTTATTGAATAACAAATATATTCATTTCAGACAAATATTTCCCTAATATTGATTAATTTTATTTATTAATATAAAAAACACGGAGATAGTAAAAACTATTTTATATATAACATTTATTTTTATTTATTTTAATTTTTATATTCATTTATAATTAATTGAGAATCAATGAATTAATTTTATACATGATCATGAAATAATAATTTCACTATTTAGAAAATAATATTCACACACCCCATTACAATTAGTATGAGATAGATGTATATTTCATTATGGTTCATTTAGATTTGGGGTTGCATGAATCGAAATTTGTAGAAAAAAAATCTAATTGAAGAGAAATATATTTATTATATCATTGGGTATTATATTATACTAACCATTAAATGAATTTCAAAAAAACGTATATAATAATATTAATAACATTTAATGAGATATCAAACTCATCAAATCATCTGGTTCACATTTAGCTTCCTCGAAATTACGGTTTCACAAAAATCATTGAAAAATTGAGTACACTTTTTTCATATCAGTTTCACTCAATGATCCAAAATCTCCATAAGTTTTCCTCAAAAGAGATATTTTGTTCCAATGGTTTTAACTCCATGTTCAGTACATTGGAAGAATCAAATATGTAATCCCTCAAAATTGATATGTGGAACACGTTATTACCTGGAATGGAATTTAGTGGATGTGCTAAGTGATAAGATTACATCCCAATATGACAATGAATTTCAAATGGACCAATATATTTGGGTATTATATTTTCATTTTTTCAAATATCATATACATCATCAATGAAAATATTCATAGGAATTAATTTTCACAAATTTCAAAATCTAAAACTTTTTGATGATTGTCATTATAACTTTTCTAACAACTTTTTGATTCCCATAAGTGATACTGAATAACTATAGCCTTCTTTTACATTTCCATTTCTAGATCATGTTCCAATAAATTTAGTTCTCTACCCTCAAATCAACCTATTGGAATTATAAAAATATTTCGTTAGAGGACTTCAAATGAAGAAATCATAATGCTTTATTCAAATATATTATTGTATTAAAATTAAATTAATGGAAGGTATTAATCCCAACCATCATTGAAATATATAAGGTGTTCTCTTGAATTTCCATTTAATTATTGAGTGACCTTATCATAGTTACCATCAATCTATGGAAAATATGTTAAACTAAAACAAGAATATGCAACTAGATCCTATTCAAGGAATCTCCAAAACAACCAAGAGAACCTCATTCAAAATTAATTACAATATAATGGGGTACACCATGAATAATTTATTCTTCATTAATGTATATATTGGAAATAGATGAAGAGAGATATCATATATTGTGTCAATGAAGAATAAGGAATTCACATATTGATCAAATAAAGAAATGTAAAATATTATTATTAAATGTTTTGGGAAGTCTTATGATAAAATCAATTGTCATATATTACCACATCCATCCAGGTATGGGTAATGGTTGTAACATCCACTTAGAATTTTGTCTCTCACACTTAACATTATGAAATACCAAGTACTATGATATATTCTCTACCATGCTTCAATTCAATATGAACCACCATAAATATTATTTTACATCTCTCAAAATTTTCTTTCATAAATGATTGATATAAAATGAATAACTACGATATTCATTAAATATATCCTTTTTTTGTCTAGTTTTTTCAAGATGTATTCTATATTCCAGAACCTTATCATTCCAACATGGTCAACATTAAAATCATGAACATTTCTCACATTATTCTACAAATCCAGATATTCCTTATGGACCTCATTAATCTTCAATATGCTAGACAGATGGATAGTCATTTTTAATAGATAATATGTATCCTAATCAGTTATGATCTCTAGATCCATCCTTTGTAAATCTAAATATATTGGATATTTTTTGGATCTCATCATAGATAATATTTTGTGATCCTTTTAACTCAGAGAATCTATCACTTTGTTCAATTTCCCAGGGTGATAATGTATTGGGATGTCATAGTGTTTAATTATATATAACTATATTCTCTAGTCCATGTTAAACTCTTTATATGTGAACATATAATTAAAAATTTTATGATCAATATATATGTCACAACTTTATCCATAAATAACTATATCTATATCCTCAATGAAAAATTAACACCTCCAACTCCAAATCATCAGTCATGTAATGTATCTCATGTGTTTATAACTGGTGTGAGTTGTATTCTATCACCATATAGTCATGCATGATGATACATCCCAATCGCTTCACCAGAAAATCAATGAAGATCACACACCCCTCTACATTATAGGGAAATGTGAGTATAGGTGAACCAACCAATCCTCTTTTCATCTCCATGAAATTATCTTCAAAGTCATATATCTATAAGATCATAACCTTTTTTTTAATCCACATGTACAGTGGATTAAGTAGTCAAGATGAATAGATAAAAATGATTTGAAAATATTCATCCAACCAATAAAAATGATGTTTTTTAATGTTGGTTGGTATGGGCCATTGTTCAATAGCTTATATCTTTTATGGATAAATCAATATACCCTGACATGAGATTATATGTCCCATGAATGAATTGTTCTAAATTTAAAATTAAAACATGTTATATTATCCATAATAATTTTCCATTCTTAGGGACATCCACACAATTCTCCAATGATATTAATATTATTCATTAATCTTTGAATATATGAGAATATCACCTATAAAGACTGAAACAAACCACTTTAGGTAATCTTTAAATGGGATATTCCATAAATCCATGATGATAGAAATGTTATATGTTTGTATAAATGGATTCATAATATTTTTATAATTCCCATTAAAACATTAGATACATATATTGATTATATCTTCCTTCTTAAACATCAATTGATGATATATAGAACAAATTTCACCCGTTAATAATATCGAGCATCACATAATTGTTAATCAATTCCCAAATATGAATTTGAGGATACTTTTTCTTGATAGTTATTATGTAATGTGACTGATAATCAATTGAAATATTAATTTACCCAATTTATTTATTGAAAAAATCAATAGGTAAACCACATGGAGAGGCATTATGGAATATATATCCATTATCCAGATTATCCTAGAGCATCTTATTTTATTCTTCCAATTGAGATAAATACTTTCTATTATGATTATTTTATATTTTTGATACACAAGGTAAAATTACTAATGGAAACTCAACAAAAATATTCTAAGGTAGATGAGGAAATTATAATTGAATTACATAAAAAAATGATAAAATGATCATATCTTCAAAATTTAAATTCATTACAATCATCTTAGCTTGATACGCATAAGGGATAGAAATGATGATGAAAAAGATAGAGATATCATATATTGGAAATCTATAATAATCCATGAAATTAAAATGATCATAGGTCAATTCATGGTAATAAATTTGATTCCCTTCCTTATAAACTATAGTTGTACCTATAAAATGACTTCCAATCCTTTCCTTAGAACACATCAATTTCAACTTTAGGGGAAATCGAAATATTTTCTATATTAACACTATAAAAAAATTTAAACTACATAGGCACTATAGACATAAGATTTTACAATCATACCATTAAAATTTTTCACCATTGTCACATCATTTAATTATTTAGGTGGTAACTCAATTAAATTATTAAATTCATTTAATATAGACGAGTATGTAGAGATGGAATCCAAAATGTCAATAGTTGTTTTAGATTGTTGGAAATGTATACATTCAATAAAATTATTTTCAAAAACAAATTATTTAGTCATAATTTCATGATATAAGCTTTTCTAATTGGGAATAAGTGGTTGTGGATGACACTAACCAAAAAAATTCATATTGTTGAACTAGATGGTTTAAATAACATACTCCTTAAATTTTTATCATTAGAGAGTATGTGATGAATTAGATGGAGTATTATATTACTCTACTGAACTTATCCTCTTATTTATTACCTTTCAATACTCATGGGATTTATAGAACAACATTCCACATTTAAAAAACATCCTCATTACATTCATGTAATTCCCTTGATGTTTCTTAAAAAAATTCTATTATATAGATGTATATAATTTTCTTCATCTGTGTGATTTATTAGTGTTTTCAGGAGACTACATCTTCATTTTATTTTCAAAATACGTGAAAAATAGAAATCTCTATTTTTCTATTTGTACCACATGTGCACAACAAATGCATTATTTATAGCTACATAATATACTTAATGCTAATTTCTTCCCATGACATTGTTTTACACAACTATAGAATTAAAAATTATTACTTTCGGGGGAATTGTTAAACTAGAATCATGTTTTGTATGCCTTGTAAAATATTTTAGATAAGTACCAATGAACCCATCTTAATTTTTATTAATCATATTAAATTCTCTATTGTTATTTTTAAATAGATTTTAAAGTATTTACATATTGAAACAGAAATGGTTAAAAAAAACTAATGATTTAATTTCATCCTTTGGAATCATACTCTAAATAAAATTTCAACATAGATATTCTATTCCAAACAAAATATTAATTTGCATGGATACAATTTAACATTACATGAACTAGAGAATAAAAAATCCTTCTATAATTTTTCAAATTATGTGGTCAATAATTTCATTTTCCATCACATTTTTTATTAGCATGATGTCTTTTCATTAAATATATTGACCTAAACCCAAAAATAATTATATAAGAATCAATCTATCATATTTATAGTGGGATATAAATTAATTATGAAAAAAAATTAATTGGTTCCCAAAACCAGGATACCATATTCTAAATCATGGAAACTATAGTTTTAAACTAGCTTATCAATGGCCATTACAAAAAAATATTAGTTGTTATAATATACATATTCTTATACATTGGGGCTTTCCTTAGGGTTTTTAATCATAATATAAATATAATATCTAAGACCTACTCGGATAATACAAGTATGATCCTTGACTTTTCAACCATAAATATTACATATATAACATTACAATCTATTTATAACAATTCTGCTGTATTTAGAAAATATATATGTAAATATATAATTTTCATATGTTCTTCATCATCTTTCATAATGTGTTTATCACTTTTTATCTTTCTTGAAAAAGTCTACATAAACATTTAATCAAAATATAGGGAATGAAAACCTAAAAAATGGTTATCTTAGATTCTCAGTAAGTCTAAACGTGATGGATATAAATTTTTTATAATATAAAATTTGAAGATAAACATGTATTTATTATATAATGACCATAACTTATAAATCATACCCGGTATATCATAGATCATCAAAAAAATTTATGGAATAATGTGTAATAATTTTAAAAGACATGAATAATTAGCGTAAGAAATGTTCATAAAACGATCATGAACAATAAGTTCATGTCTTCAAAGTTTTGAACCGCCATATTATAGAGAGAATTTAATAATTTAATGATATCTATTGATTCCAGAAATAAAAATGAATCAAGAATCATTACATAGTTGATCTAGCACAACTATTTCCCATTTTGGATCATGAACATTGAGTTGTTTCCTATAGTTTATCAATAACATATTTGTTTTCAAATAATTATCTCATGTGATATAAAACATTACCGAATGTGTTGGAGGGATATATAATTCTTGGAACAAATGTTACAAAATGAAAACCCAAAATATGTGTCCAACATATCAGGAACAATTCATCATATAGTAATATCATAACCCATGAAAATAAATATGTTCAATAAAATTTAATAGTTTCATCATTGCATATACCATTGAATATAAATGGGTTTTATGAAAATATCATCATCATAATGATAAAACAATTTGAGAATGAATGTGGATGATTTCATTGAATATTATCCCATGTAAATCATTATTATTATCGAAACATTTTAATATGTTTAAAATTTTCATTAAATGAATCCCTTGAATATTTTTTAAGTAAATTATCTTTACTTATTTGAACTAAATTATTTAAATATAAAAACATATGAAATGTTATGGAACATTATTAATTAAATAACCATCAAAATATGTTAATGAATCATCCATGAATTTAGGGGGGATGTTGGAAAAAAATTTATTTCATGTTACATAATATAAAATAAGAAATTCCTATTACAAATTTATCTAAAATTCAATGTGTATGTATTTTTGAACGAGATAAGAAAATTTATTTTAAAACAATTTGTAAAAAAGTAAATTATGGGACCAAATTTCTTTTAATAAAACGAAGGATAATTTTAAAACACTTTTTATATCGTTTTTAGAAAACATGGATGTGGAAGTAATGTGATTCTCATCCAAGGATGGAAATAATTTCATTTATTATAAAAATAATATTTTGGACATTTGAGTTATCTAAGAGAAGAAAATAAAAGTAAAATATGTAATATATAAAAATTAATATATGGGACGAAGAATATTAGTGATTTCTTGGACAATGATCAAATAATTCCCATAATAAAATTTCATGTATAAAAATCCCTATTAAAATTGGATTGAAACAAAAATCCATTACCTCATGTATCATATTTGTTTATACGCATTCAAAACCATTGAATAATAAATCTAGAATATTATAATTTTTAAAAAAAATCACACACATATCTTTTATAACAAGAATGATTTAGATAGGAAATCTTATCACCTGTTTATTTATAATTTATTATTAAAATAACTATTCTTGATTAAAACTACCTAGTTTTTCATGCATTTTTTGGTTCTGTAGTCTATGTCATTTTACTTTGATCATGGTTCCATTATATCCAAAATTTTAATCTTGATATATATATAAAATATAGCCATTATATATATATATATTCATCATTAAATGTTATTGATTTAAAATATAATTACACCATTCATTGATACTTAAGTCCATACAGACACATTAAAACCTTTTTCACTTTTTGAAAAATTGAAAAAAAAGATAAATTTAAAATAAACTTAAAAAACAATATAATAACATATAAATCATATAAATTCATTAAATATGAAAATATTGCAAACCAATTAAAATGGAAAATAAAATCAAATTGAATTGCGTCAGAGTGGTAGTAGTTCAAATGTTTGCACGGGCAATGTTATCACTATCCTATTTACTGGAGAGTAAGAATGTATATGTTATAATATAATTATAGAAAATTCAATATATTATAAATACCATATATAAAAATTTAAAAATCATTATACCCATTCCGGTGATATTGTGATAGAAAATAAAGTGTATCACTATGTGGGAATGGTTTTTCATTCATTCATAAGACGAATACATTCACATCCCATTCATTCAAAAATAGAGTGAAGAAAAGTTTTTTTCATAATCACAAAAAATTTCAATAAATTGAGGATGGTGATGTTATTAATTTATGACTTATACCATAAATTTTAATTGGTATAATAAGAACTAAATTTAAAGGGGTTCAGGTTAGATAATTAACTATTTTTAGTAATCTTAATTTATGTATCTTCATAAGGCCCCCTATAATAGTCATTCAGGAAGACCTGGACCTTTAATTCATGGATCAGGACGTTTATAAAATAAATGCTTTGGATTCGAACAATCTAGAATTTTTAATTTGATATAGATATATGAAATGATGTGTTCCCTTTTATAAGGGAGCAAGATGACAGTTGGAATAAATTTAAGTATTAAATACAATAAATTCATTCAATAGAAAAATTATACAATATCGAAAAAATTAAAATAAATATAGTACAGGGATTAAATAATATCATCCAATTAAATTTAAGCCTTTTTGGTGTCATTTTAAACAATATCATTCTTATCAACCAATTTGTTAATAATTTTTTACCATAATATTTGTACCAACAACTTCTATCTTAAAATGCTAACACATTACCATAAATTAAAAAGTTACACAATAATGGAATGTGGTTTATATTTCCATCCATATACAATTAACTAGTCTAAATATGTTATTTTTATGAATTTTATATAATTTAATTAAATATTTTTTTATATTATATAATTTATGTATACTTTGGAACTATTCATTTAATTTTAATTTAAAATCACCAAGAGAGATGTGGAATTTGACTAATATTCATTTACACATTACTAGAATGTTTTTCTAAATAAAAAATCATGTCATAAAGTTAACCACTAAAATTATATTTCTTTTAATATGTTAAAAATTATTAATTCTATTTTTCAATTAATCGAAGAAATTATGTGCTAGTTTTGCGTAAGCATTGAAGGAAATCATATAAAAAATAAAAATATAAATAAATTAAAATTTGGGAAATAATATATTATATTAAAAATAAAAATATATAACTGAATGAATTATCATTTTTAATATATGTAATAATAATAGAGGTATTATATTCAATAGTGTGATATTTTAAATTTTTTTATTTTTTAATTTAATATAATGGTAAGAATCAAATAAATATGGAATATAGTTACTATTTTTTCGTCAAATGGTTGGAAATGGTTTTACCACAATGATAAATTGGATAAATGATTTTTTAGATTTTTTAAAACAATGTCACAATGTTCTAACCCGATATAAACTATTTTACCCTGACTGAGGTGAAAAGTCACTACGAATAATAGTAATTAAGAAAATATTTAAAGGTTTGTTTTCAAAAAAATTAATCATATTGATTCAAAAAATGGAATACATTTTTGGATATTCAGTTTCCAAAAATGGAATAAATTCATTTTAAATTATTATATAAAAATAGTCTTCATTAATTTTTTATGCATAAACATGATTTACTATAATCTCATGACATGAAAAAACATTAGATGATGTTTCTAAAATTTAGTTGAATATATTGTTTATATATATATATAATGAGAATCAATCATCAGTAGCTTTTAATTTAATATATTAATGTAAAAAAACATTGCATGCATAAAAACAAATTTTTTTTAACAAAATATATTTATATTTCAATTAATTTTTATTTTCATATCAAATAAATTTATTAGTAGTGAATTCACATTATACATGTATAATCAATAAATTCTACATAATTTAGTTAGTCCAATTCATACACACCAATCCCAAAATTTGGAGAATACCAGATACTTCATTATGATTAATTGTGACTTGAGTTTGTGTGTATAAAAAGTTATAATTTTTTTAAATAGAAATATTTATATATATATTTTGTAATATTCAAGGGTGTTACGTAGATAATTGAGGTTGTTATTATTTTTGAACCTGGATACAGTTGGGAATATTTGATGAAAATGGGTATGGTGTCTGGGAAGTAGTGATGGTTGATGCATGTGATTGGGGGATACATGATACTATACATAATGTTGTGGGAATAACATAGTGGTGGTCTGTATATTTTCTTAAATAACATTTATCATTAATATATTTAACATTTCAAGATTCTTTATTTATGTTGTGATGGATTGGTGTCATTTATTCAATAAATTTTCAAATCCTTGATGATGATTAATTGAAAGTATTCTAGCTGAATATTTTGTGTTATAGTATTGGATAATTACCAAGTTTCCAAGATAATT
This sequence comes from Viscum album, assembly GCA_963277665.1. Classification (NCBI taxonomy): domain Eukaryota; kingdom Viridiplantae; phylum Streptophyta; class Magnoliopsida; order Santalales; family Viscaceae; genus Viscum; species Viscum album. The sequence continues at coordinate 1,936,968,020 of OY728152.1, forward strand.
AATAAATCATAATTGAAATAATAAATGAATAGTTTGTTTTATGGTGGGTGAGGGAATTTTTGTTGGTCGTGATGTGTCACTAGATGAAATTCATGTCATGAAATCAATATATGGGGATATTTATTCATTTAAATACACATAAATAGTTAGAGATGTGAGATCCTTCCTTAGTTATTCTGGTTTTTATAGAATATTCATTATGGATTTTAGTAAGGATTCACTTACATTCCCTATATTCCTCCAACATAAAATCCTTGTTTAAATTATTATAATTATAAAAAATCATTGTAGGAGGTGAAACAAAAAATGATAACCCCTCCCATTGATCAACCACCCAAATGGGATGTTCTCATTGAATTCATGATTGATGCATATAATTTTTTTCATGAAACAATGTTGAGTCATTGGATGGAAGGGAAATATCATGTGATTAACTATTCAAATAGAAATATAGATGAAGACCATCAAAACCACACAACATCTTTGACGTAACTATAGGTTTTTGTCTCTGCATTGGACAAATTTTGATTTTATCTACTGGGCTCCAAGGTTATTGTTTTCACATATCATTCTACAGATAAATATTTTGAAGAAGAAACATGATGAAAAACTACAACATTTGATATGTATCATACAATTAGAATATATTAAGGTATAAATGATTGATAATAAAGGATGTGAGAATATTTTTCTGATTATTTGAGAAGGATACCATTTTTTAATGTAAAACATTTGATATGTCCACAAATTAATGAAACCTTTCCATATGAGTATTTGAATGATTCTCATGTATCAAGAACATGTTTTTTTGTTAATTGGAATTATTTGGCTGCTAATGAAGTATGGCATTGGTTTTCAAAGAATAAAATTATAATCTTTAGTGTGATTCAAACTATTAAATTAGGGATTATTTTACTTATGTCATGTTAGTAGTGATCAAAAGATTAAGAGATGAATTCTAAATTATAAATTTTAATTTGTCCTACATTTTATTACACATTGATTTTTGGAGGAATCTTTGGGCCACAATTTATTGAAAAAATATTACATGATTATGGTTTATATTGGCTCACCATTTTTAGATATGTTTTTTAATTTTTTAGAACGTGTAAAAATTTTATATTTTAAGGGATCATTTCCAAAATGAATGAGATTCCACAACAACCTCTCTTGTTATTTTCTATATTTGACGTATGTGGTACGGATTTTATGGATCCTTTTACCAATTAATTTGGATATAGTTACACATTTCTTTCTATATATTATGTCTTTATATAGTTAGAGGTGGTTCCCATCAGAGATACAAAATTATGTCCATTATTGTGAAATGAAATTTGTTATCATGATTTGGATTTCAAAAGTATTTTATTACTGATCAAGGACCCACATTTTCAATAAATCATTGGAATAATTATTGAATAAACAAAATGATAATCATAGGTTCCCTACAACCTATCATTATCAATCAAATGTAAGGGATGAGTTTTCCAACAAAGATATAAAACAAAATATTAGTAAAAATTGGAAAGCAAAATGGAAAGGATTGAATATTGAGACAAGATGATGCACTCTGGAACTATTTGAATGAATTTAATACCCAAATAGAAAATCAACAATTTATATTAGTATATGGAAAGGCATGTAGTATTATTTTTGAGTTTGATCACAATTACTTTTGAACTATTAAAAAATGTAACATGAAACTGTTTTCAGATGGAAAAGAAAGAATGTTATTTTTTAAGAAACAATAGGAGATAAAAAATATTCCATATGAAATCTCCATGTTGTACAAGAAGTGAACTAAATCATTTCATTATGGAATGAATCTCAATAAAAACAAAAATAAATGAGACAATGTGTTGTTGTTTGATATCTGATTGAAGTTTTTCTTATCTAAATTTCATACCAGATGGTCTATCCATTTCATGATTCCTCATGTTCTCCATTTTAGTGAAATCCAAAAAATTAAACTGGAAAAAGGGACACCATTCATAGTCAATGGGAATATCCTGAATCTATTTAGAGAGAATTCTATAGATCCTCATGGGGTGGAGATCAATATTCACGAAGATGAATACAATTCAAGTCAGGTTGTGTCTTTCCTTCTCAATTATATATTATTATGAATTTAATAACATGAAAATAATATTCACAATTAATTTGTATCTATATACTCAAATTGTACATGATAATCATTAGGGGAGGATAATTATCTACAGAATCAGATATTTTTAAAAATAAATTATTTCAATTTTTTTCATTATTTCATTTTATTATTTTTCAATTTATGTGGGTTTTAATTAAAATTTTTTGTAATAACATATGAGCTTAAATTATGATCTTTGTATCGTTTAAAGACCATTTTTATCAGTGTAACATTTGATCCCTTGAAGCTAATGAAAAATTAATTCAAAAATCATGTTGATTAATGATTAATTTTTTGAAAAATTCCGGGAAAGACCTCTGATTTTTGAATCTCATTCAATATCCCACTATCCATATAATTGAAATCCCATACATTTAAGGCTTCTAAAACCATTTTTAAAAATTCATTAAATTATCCTATCTTATTTAGAGAACCAATATATACATGTTTTAAGGAGAACATGATTTATTAATTTCTAAACATGAGGTTTAAGTACTTGTAATTAAAATGATTGAGGAATTTTTTTAGATTTTGTTTCACCCTTTCAACATATATTTTATATTTTTTCCTCCCCTTCATTTTTTTTCATAGTGATTATCTTAGTATCCATGTACATATTGTTAGGTTATCCACATTACAAGAGACCTTCCCTTTCTTACCATCCCTAGATGTGAAAATAAACGATTTAGCTGTACATAAGTGTAGGTGAGATGAATTTTGGTGTTATATATCATTTCATATTTCATTAGGTGGATATTCAGACTCTGATGAAATTTTATTCTAATGTAAAATATTTCTATAAGATATATCCCCATCTGGAGGTCTCAAATGAATTAGATTTGCCCTGGTCTGGAGCACTTAATGGAAGAATGTTTTCTCTTATACGGAGCTTTCAAAAAAAGAGAAGAAAATTACCATTTTGTCTGATGAAAAATTTATTTAATGGGATTTAAAATATATTCTAAGATATCATCAGAGATGATTTTATTTAGATTATAGTATCAAGGATACCATATATGAATCAATAATAGAGTCATAAATTTTTCATCAAAAAGTTCCAAACCCTCATATTATTCATTTCAATAGCTTTAAAAATTTATTATGACTCTCACATATAATTGGATAAAATTGGATATGTATGTGTAAATTTATCAAAACTACGATGATTCATTCATGTGTTTGTATAAGAAAATATTTGTTGAAAATTGATATTTTTATGTTGTGAGAACTTTTTTGTGAGGCAGTGTATAATGTTAATGGGAGGAGAAAAGAAGTGGAAATAGATTGAATTAGATGAATTGAGAACATCAAATAATTTTTTTTAGGAGGAATTATAAATTTTGATTCTAGGTAATTAATTTTTGAACCCCATTTTTTTTGTTTTGAAATTTCAATGATTTGAGTTTGATGGTCACATGTCTGGGTGTCCAAGTGTTATGTGTGGGGGAATTGATAGAGATAATATTTACAAAAACATTATTGACCATTTAAATTATATAAACCTCACTAATTGAACATTTGGATATTAATTTCATTGTTATTGGGTGTTAGGGACGTTTTGAGATTGAAATTTCAAATTTCACAATTCAAGAATTTTTACTATTATTAAGTACTTATGTATTTCTGTCATAAAACATTCAATATTGATCCAAATAGATTGATTTGTTTTTTTTCAAGATTCAAATGTTTATGGGATAAATTCATATTTTCAAGGACACTTCTTTATTCATCAATCAATTTTTCTAGAATAATAATCCTTTTATGAATTTCTTTCTGGAAGGCGGAAATGGCCCCACAACATTAAATCAGGTATAAGATTTTCAAAATTCATCCCAATTCATTGATTCAAAAAATTGGGGAAAGAGGCCTCAGAAAATCACATTCATAATAAATACCACGGAAAAAATAACTATATATATTAAACTTTTATAGAATCAATGATATTGAAGATGAAGGGTCTCCTCGAACAGAAATAATTTCCTTTATAAATAAATTCATATATTTTACGCTATAAGTGAAAATGTTATGAAACATTGAGGGTTGATAGAGGGTATAATTTTTTATTTTTTTATAAGAATTAGGAGATAAAATGACCTAGTATAGTCTATAAAATCGGGCTAACTTCAGACAGATCAATTCTGGATAGAAGATTTCCATCCTCCTTCGTTCTCCTTTTATTCAATTTCGTCATCATTTCACAGGGGGTGGTTTGAGAAAGAATAACAGAGTTTGAGATATATATATATATATATATATATATATATATTTAGAGCATTATTAATAGAATTAATAAAATTTGGGATACTCATGTGATGTGGGGCTACACACTAGGTTGTTTCAGGCAATGACTACCGACATACAATCTCTTCCAATTGTTGATCCTCTTCTGTAATCTCTATTGAACATTTCTTGAAAATATATTTCCAGTCTAAAAGAGGTTGTTTAACTTATTATATTTATATATTATCCTTATCTATGATGTAAAATGATTGATCTCACTCTTTAAATTTCTTCATTGAGGTCTTCATGTTGAGTATAGTGACTTCAATTAGGTTTGATTACTTTTTGGTATTAAAATAATAGAATCACTTATATAAGAGGGGAAACAATCATATTTATTTATTTATATGAAATACATTCAATTTATGGTTTTTATGTTGAAGTATTTGTCTAGGAATTTGGATATTCAATTAGGATATAATTCTGAATAAGGATTTTTGGATTTTCTGAGGGGGTAAATCTTGTCCAAAACCATTATTTTGATCTCGATTTCAAAACTATTTAATATGATATCTATTTTCATGAATTTTAGTTTATATTAATAATCTATTTTATAATTTTTAATCAAATCCCAAAAATTATCTTTTTATGAATACATATAAAAATTGAGAGTTTTCCAACTCAAATTCTAACCTAATCAATAGACAATCTAGTGAACCAAATATTTCATTCCTAGTGTGAATAAAATTATTGGTTGAGGTTTTCAAGAAAAAATACCTCACATAACATATTCATGATGTTTACTTCATATATGGGATACCATTCCAAGAAAATATCGGATATAATATTAAAATCAAAGAAAAATACAAAATCTCACACTATTACTTTCAAATATTTCATTTCTATTCAAATTACTATAAAATAAAATACTGAAATAAATTTAATGGTTATTTCGATAGCCATGAAATTATCTTACTTATTTAAATTAATTTATGTTTTTTATTAAATTTATAATTACCGAAAATTATTAAATAACCTAATAAGAATATTTTATTCCTTCAATTGTATGTTTAGAAAAATAATTTAAAATATATTTAATATTTATATAATTAGAGTGATAAATATAGTAAAACAAATTTTATAAATTAATATAAAATATTAACATTGGGTTGATGTATTATATTCAAATTATATTTATATATTTACATCATTAAATTGAAATAAAACAAATAGATCTAAAATTGACATTAATGATATTTTTTAATAATGTTTTATTAAAAATTAATAAAAGTCATCCATATATTTTCATCATTATAATAAATGCGGTATTTTTTGAAATATAATCCATGCTTCCTTTATTATTCGCATATCAGTTTATAGAAACATTCATAAATCATTATAATTTAATTAATTGTTAAATATGTTAAGATAAAAATGGATAATGAATGGTTTAAACAGAAAGAGATGGTTTGAAATAAAACCAAAATAATATATAATGTTATTAGATGTTGTTATATCAACCCTATATTGTTTTTTTAATTAATATCCATTTTGATGAATTTTTATTTTAAAATTATTTATTATTATTTAAATATTTTTGTAAATCTAATTTGTGTCCTCTCCCTCTGTTATAAAAGGACACCACTCCTTTCTCTCATTTGCACCACATTGAGAATTATATCTCTTCCAATCCTAGAATTATAACTTTTAAATTTTTATATACATGATAATGATGTTTTGGTATACCAATAATACTAAACATGTGGCCTTTAAGTGGAGATATAAAAATGTTCTTTAAATGAATATGTTATCATCTATACCCCATTCATTATAATAATTATTTAAACATCAAAAATGAAATTGGTTTTTATCCAAAAATAATAAATTCAATATCCAAAATATATTTAAATGGTTATACTTCTATGATACATCCATTTTCTACCATGTTTCCCAATAAAGATAAGTGATAGTATCATGCCTGTTTGTGTACAACTTATTGTCTCCAAGATGCGATGCTATGAATTCTTCATCAATGTAATTTATATATGGGTTTAGGGAATTTTAAACATTTATATATATTATAATTATGAAATTATTATGATTTTATAATTATAATTTCTAATCTACCTTATTAAATCATATATGTTTTAAAATGAAAACATTTCTGATTCATGTGGGTGGACTACCTCCCCTTTGAAGTGAAGTGATTTATTTTAATTTATTTTTTTATGGAGAGTAATAAGATTATATTTAATGAATATATAATATGAATATTTCATTATGTTCTATAATGTTGATTTTTTTTCTATATTTCATTATACTAATAATAAATTGGAATCAATTTTCAGTCATACGTATGTCATATCATATACAGAAACAGTGTAATAATTTTTTTTATATAAACCTTTTATGGTTTTTTAGAGGGTAAATAATTAATGTATTTTAAAATTATATAATGATTAAAATTATAGATTTTATGTATCCATGATCAATGTACAACCACCAAAAGTAGAAAAACATAAACAAACATGAGAAATGAATCATTTTTCAGCCAAAATCGTTACTTTAATATATAATTATTAATTAACGGTGGATTAATGGATATAAGAAAATCATATATGTTATGACATATATTATGAGATTTAATATTATATATATAATAATCCATTATTTGTTATACATGAGTTTTTAAGAAATAAAAAGGAAGTTAGACATGAGGTGATGGTTTTTTCTTAGAATCTCAATATATATAAGGATTATTATAATCATGATTAAGATGATGTAATACTATGATAAAAGTATTTAAAAAATAATAAACTATATTATCCTTTTTTTTCATAATATATGATTTATTTTCATTTTTTATTAATTATTTATTTATGATATATACAAATTGTTTTATAAAATACTGACTTTAGTTCCTAATTCAATTAAAATTTAATTATATTTTATATCCATGTTTTCATAAAAAAAAATAATTTTTTAATTTTCACCTATTTTTTTTATTTATATCTGACAACTGAATTGTGTTTTCTAATATTTTATAAAATTAATTTCTTATCATATTCTATATAGGGTATTTTCAACATTCATTATTTTAATGTAAAGGTTTCTTTTAACTTATATATAATGTACATTATTTCATGATAACATGAAAAATATATAATTTTATTGTTAAATAATATATTTTTAAGATTATTTTAAATGATATTTTTACTATTTGGGATATTTTTATATTTATAATATGTGATTTCAAATTGAAATTATTATTTTCCGAACGAAATATTCTAATGATTTTTAAGCAATTTTTACCTAAAATGACATCATTTGATGTAACGTCACATTTAATGGGGACATGATCCAATGATAAAATACATAATCATTCTATGGATTGTTTATGATTATGATTAAAATATATTTATCAAGCCCATAAATTTTCTATTGGTTATTTTTTAATAAATTTATGAAATATTTATGAAACTCATTTCTTTTACATGAGTAATGCTGTGATGAAATAGTTATTAAAAACATTTCGTTCTCATATTTTATAATATGAATAATTTTTTATAATCATTTAACTCATTAATGTTTTTTTTAAAATATTATATGGTAGGATCCAAATATATACATCCATATAAATCATTTGGTGAAGATCGATGTTTCATCCGATAAATAGAACTGAAATGAGTATTAAAGACATTTCATGATGGGATTCTATAAACTATTATATTTCTAATAATCAACTATAATAACATATATTGTATATAGAGTGAACACACTCTATTATTATATATTTTTATGTGATCCTTGAAAACTAAGGTTATTATTATCTAGTATTATGTATATACCACCGACACATGTCTTATGCCAATAATTTTCTCTCATGGATAATGTTCATTTATTTCATTATAATTCATTACTTATTAACATACAAGATTTATGATGTGATTAAATATTATCATCTATGATAAATAGGGTATAGTTTTAAAATGTTATGATCATGGTCTCATACCATTATTTTCCCGCTATGTTGATATCTCCCTTGTTTTCCATTATAGAGAATCTAGATCATCGTTTATTAGTATTCAATATTCTTGGTTATGTAGAATGGTTTAATGTATGATATTTATAATACGGGTGGTAGTTATTAAGAACTAGGTGGCATATTTATGAACACATATGTTTTGTATCCATGTTTACAGAGATACTAGACCATTACGATTCTTAAATGGATCATTATATCATGTAATTAATATATACATAATAAGATATAATATCAATGTATTAGATTTTTTGGTTTTCTATAGTTAGTTTTTGATAATTTGTTAGTTAAAATTTTGTACATGGATGAGAAAACATAAGAGAGAATTTGGGGATTACTATTAGTAATGAAAAATATTTTAATGTTTAGGTATTGATCAAAAAAGGTCTTGGTTAATCTTTATGTGCAATAGAATAAAAAAAGATTTCATGAGTTAGGTATCATTTAAATTATGTTCATGATTATGTGGTTTCACATAATGAGTATTGTTGTTCTCACAATGACTTTTTTATTAAATGGTTTGAACATGTGGAATTCAATCAAATTTTTAATGTGATGTATAACCAAATGATTGTACTATTGAGAAACCAAATGTGAGAAGAGATTAAATGAATAATATCATATCAATTCATATGAAACATTTTCAAACTATGAATCATATTGAGCTTGAAATCAAGGAAATAATTTAACAATGATATGTTTTATACTTAATGAGGAAACAACCGCATTATCTTAGTGGTTCTAGACATATATTTGTTGTTGGGTATTGGATCAATAAAACAAATAATATATTTTCCATTCATTTATGTTTTGGAACATGAAAAGGTTATCATAGGTTTTAATCATATCAGAGACGATGAATATCAATTGTGGAATATTATAAGAAATACGATTTAACAAGAACAAATTGACTCAACATAGTTGGATAATTTTTAGATCTAATGATTCTAAATAAAATTTTCTCAAATACATCCCCTGAAAGTGGAAAATTAGTTCCTTAAGCGAATTTAGAAGGATGAATAATATATTAGAAACTATGAGGTATGTTTTGTTGGACTTGTGAGGTATGATTCGAATATCATCATATTACACAATGATTGGATGATCAATTCTTCACTGGATAAAAATTATATGTATGATGGGATTTACCCGCTATAAACATTGGTATCTAGGAAGAAATAGTCCAATGTTATATCATGGTAGAAATTGAGATTGGATTTATCTATCTATATAAAATTTCTCATATGAAAAGAAACAAGTAATTCAATGAATATTATAATAGCCATGGGAATATGAATATGCTATTTATTTTATGCTTAATGCATGTAAGAAAATGGAAATTGCCATAATGGGTCTGAAAAGTGATAAATGTCTAAAATGTAATGACATTAGTCAATCTAATGTCGATGTGATTGGAAATATGTTATCATATTATAGAGGAAAAAACCACAGATTGGACCCCCACAGTAATGTGTCTCAAGTGAATGGTATATTTTCATTATGAAAAATAGTGATCAAACTAATAGTAATTGAGGATGATAAATGTCCATAACCTATTATTCCTAGAGACAATGGAATATATCATGTGATAAATATTATGGAAATGGAGTGAAATATGAATGTTGTTAAAGGTTCAATTACCATCCACAGATAAATGGTATTTTCATGTATGAGTTCGAATATTTCAACTATTTTATATCAATTTTTTTTTTAATTATATCACTATACCACCTAAATGGTTCTATTATTATATTATTAGTGATTACCACAAATTATATGATTATCGCATATCAAATCTTTGAAAATTTTCTGATATAATTGTTTTGGTAATATTCTTTCTCCAAATATATTTATTCTCCCTATTTTAGTATTTATTTATTTTTCTGAATGGATTGGATTTTTATACATAAATACAACATCAATTTATGAGGATGGGAAATCATTTTCGATATTCTAAATTAACCTGTAATTATAATATGTTGTGTGATAAATATAAACATCCTTTGTAAATTACCTCAATTACATATGTCATGATTCCAATTCAAAATGTGTAGTTATCTCATATTGTTGGGGATAAAGTCGACATAAATGATATGCCTATAGTATAGTTGTTTTCAGGATGAATTTACATATGATTTTATTTGTATCCTACTAAATGATAAACCGAATTTCATAATAGAACCCATACATGGTACTACACCTATTTTAATGATTTCATATAGTATGGACCTTATTTAGTAATGTATACTCCTAGAACCAGTTTACTCAATATCAAATGAAATAGATTGTCCACATATCCTCATACATCATTCCATGTATTCAGGATGCATCCGACTAGTAGTGAGGTTCTATGGTTGTATTGTGTGGAGTCTATTTCCTCTTGATTAGAGTGGAAAATGATGATAATAAATTAATACATAGGACAAGATTCATAATGTAAAATAAACTATTATATGTTAATCATATATATATAAGTTATAAAAATCATATTATGGATTTATATTCAAAATTATGGGTACTTCAAATGTCTATACAAAAATGTAGAAATATTTAAAGACATTTGAATCAGAAATAAAAAAAAGAAAAAAATAATATCTCCTACAGAATGATGAGCCAAGGATCAGTTCCATACTCCCAGAATCCTATATTACTGGTCAATTATGAATCCATTTCAATCAATTTCCATTGACCTAACCTGCATTCATTATGTCTTTTTTGGGTACCAATTGGATGCCTGAAATGGTTGCGGTATTTACTCAGTTGGCCATAACCAACATGGTCTATAACATATCCAGTATGTGTATAAAAACTATAGTATTGTTAAAGAATAATAAATATGGATATAAAATAAATAATGTATATAATTAATTACATTAGTAGGTATGTATCATTGAGTTGGAAACATATAACTAATATTTATAAATAGGTCAATTTATCGACGTAAATATTAGCTATAACATATTTCCCATCTGTAAAATTATCATAACAAAATGGGATAGGACCTAAATATATATATGATTGACACCTCCTTGTGGATATAGAACTCATCCAAAGGAACATGGTATAATATATGACCTACATGATCCATGTTCCCAGGTGGTAGACTAAGGGGAGCAAATATCCAGATATATAAATTTATACGGAGTTCATAGGTTCCACACATTTTCACCCCTCATATATGAAATTCAATAATAATTACGAGAATGATATTATAATAATGATCTATTTATCATTTTTCATAAACATCATTTCCATACCATAACATCAAATAGTGAAGGAAATATGAAGAAAAAAGGGTTGTGTGAGGGTTTGTTCCCAAATATAATCATCAATCTCAAGACATAATCCAATAAAGTGCCAATTTCATTGCAACCTAATAATTTCACTTAATAATTTCTCATCTTTAATAAAATATTATATTAAAAATAATTTTTTTAACCTCTACTGGTTTCATTTATTTGGATTAAATATTACACTACTGGGTAGAAATATCAAAAACCAAATGGGGTTGTTCATAGTATTCGAAGATAAATGAATCAACATTAGAGGTGGTTTGGAATGTGTATGAAAACCTCGAACTATGTTAATGTGATATGTGGGTATCAAAATTAATGATCAGATAATTAATTTAATCCATTTATTAAATCATTGGTAAAATTTCTATAATGTCTGACATGACAGAGACTAATGATAATTTAAGAGGAGAAAGTCCATTGGGAAAATGAACAGACCACCTAACACTAGACTATTATGGTCCACACATCCATCATTGATATATTTTTTTGATTTCGTTTGTGAGAAATAAAAAAAAATGTACAATAAATATGGCTAATAACCTCACATGAAGAAGACGTTGAATATGGAGAGTTAAATAAAGGTATGAGAAATGAAATTCAGGGATGACTGATAGAATGACAAAAAACCTTGTGACATTTTATTCAGTATTTGATTGATGGAGAAATCTCTATGTAAGTTAGTGATGAAGAGGGAACACATAAGAGGTGTTGTTTTACACTAATGGGAGGAGGTTGAGGGGAGAAAAAAATAAATTAGAATGAGGAAAACATAATTTAAATTCCATTAATGATCCATATAGTTTGGATGCACCATTTGGATAACCCTATTAGAATAATGTATTTTTACTACCTATAAGTGTCTATGGGTTCTGGCTAAGCGCATAGTTTGTTAAACTGTTCATAGTCTGTGCAATCCCAACTATTGTTTTCTACTGAAATACCCTCATTGGAATCCACATCCTCTTAAATGATTATAAAAAACAATGATACACCCTCATCCATCCTTTATAAGGCCTCAAAATTTCTCTTATAGTTCACACAGTTCTATAAAATCTCATCCATATACAAAACATTTTTCACAATAATGTTGAACGGTTTGCCCTAAACTTTGCATTAACTATGTACCCTTGTCTGCTACTTAGGAAACTAGGTTTTCGAGGCCTAAAAAATCGAAATCAAATCCACATACCTTAAACACCTCTCAGTTATAAATTCACATCCAAAATAAAACTTTTATGTATTGAGAATATTGGATTTATATTTCAAAGATGATGTTATAATTCGTCCCATCCACAATATAGAAAAACTCAAATTCCATCACAATTTATTGATATTCCCTTAACATGGGATATTACATCATCTACACCTCATCACATCCAATTCACAAGATTTATTTGGTGGAAATGAATACAAAATCAACCTACTCAGGTCTTGAAACGTCACACAAATGGTCACATTATGTTTTCAAACTCCAAAATCTCCTTCAATAAGGACATATAGTATATGGAACTGAAATTACCAAAACATAATCCAATTATAGAAATTATAATATCAACATCTATAGAACACATACCCAATCCCTTCTGACTCAATACATGATCACGACATTATCTTTTTCACTATCCATATAATGAATCACTTAACCATAGGTTCTAGCTAGAGGGGCCAATTATATTTCACAATACATCCACTGTCAGAATTTCCTATGAAATAATTATCATTTCATTATAACAATTATCTAGGAACAACATTAAACCAGTCGATTGGTGGAATTCCAATCAACCCAACTATCATTTACATATTATATATTCTATTAAAATCCTCAAATGACCTAAAAATACACCCATATCATCATGTTGGTTTGTATTATGATGTTCGTCAACAACCACATTCAATGAATAAACAAGAATGAATATAATCTTACTACTGGAGGATTATCCTGAAAATAAATTGTTTTAGTATTCAATGAAAACAAAACCTAATTACAATGCCTCAATAATGATATATAGTTATTTCATTCTGATTACCCTCATTGAAACCCATAATTATATTTTGGTGAAAAATTTATCCCAAAAGATCAATTTATTTGTACTGTTACAACAAGAACATATGTGTATTCTTGATATAGTACACATAGATCATCAACCATTAATTATAAAAATGTATCCTAATAGAATATTTTAGTTAACCTTGGAATCAACTACTAGATTCCAAGGAGCTCATACAAGGTAGTCCATACTTCATTGTTTACAAGTGAGAAATTTGTACATAGCCAAGGTGTTCATGTATAAAGGACACTAACTGATCCCAGTAGGGGTGTATCGCCAAATGAATGAGTTCACTAATAAACAGAAGTCCATGAATTAGTACAAAGAACTCCTACATGTAAATCCAAGTATCAATCATGAATAACCACACATCAATAAAAAAAATCATTCCTAGAGTGAAACATAAATAGAGTACATTATTTAGGACAACAAGAATTTTACTTATTTCTTTATTTATGTGAGCATATAACAGATTCACTTTTAGTGTAATTAGGATGATTTAAAATAGGACACGTGATATTTTCCAAACTAGGGGTAGACCAATAGATTATCGATAATTAACAATGTGTCTTGAGACACACCATGAAGATCCATGATGAAGATTCCAACATGGTTTACACTCAACCATACAAAAATAATGACTAATAGAATATAAAACTATTACATATCATCTTCATCTAGAATGATCCATAGTACTTATAGATGCATCATCCTTAACCAACTACTATACTCCCACTACTGATGTATAGGATGATTATTTTAAGAAAATTCACCCACAATAGTCTAAACTATATTCATTTATGTCTTTAAAATTTTATTTCTGAAATGAAAATATTTATTATCGTTCATCCATGAATAAATTAATATATCTTAGCATAGTTATATCTCCTATGATACCTTTGCTCTATGATGATAATTCCAGAGTCTAGACTCTACCAAACCCCGTAACAATTTTTTACATCAACCATCATCATTGGGACTAGAACACAAAAATATTAGACTCATATTTTGTAAACAAAATGTATGACCACTCACAATAAACATTTATTATTTAAGAACCAACATATAGAACATTTAACTAAATAATTTTTACATGATACTACCCACATTAGGTGTATACTAGTTTTAATTTACTATGGATATAAGTATATCCAATGGAACATGCCCCATCGACCATTCAATTTGGGTTCTGGACATGGCCAGCATGATCAATTAAATAAATTACTAGAAAAAGTGAAGGAAATTTTCTTCTTAAAGGAACAACAAATCAGATTTACCCTAATTAACCTTGTAATACATGTGAAATTAAAATGTTCTTCACTCATACACATCCATAGCATCAGGAATATAATCCAAAACAAAACTAATGTTTAGTGTTAAAACACCCTATCGTATCACAAAATCCAAGAAACAGTAGAGACTTGTAAAATTCCCAATAACACGCATGAAACAATACCATAGTGACAACCTTTGACCAAATAATATCAACTCAATGAATTTACAATTCCAGTATTACCCATACAGTCCAGTATATAATTATATTCATTAGAAATGTACCCTGTGTATGAACAACGACTAGAATATGGTTTTATCAACATAATGACATACCCATTTAGTACTATATATATAGAAATCATCCCTATGCATCACAGTATCTAGTGGAACATATAAATTATTTTATTCTAGAGTCACATTATCTCATACAACTATTAATCTGGATGGATACATACCGATTATTACACCATTTAAGTATTTGAATAATGTCCACACAACCTAATAATAGGATGAAAAATTCACTAGAAATGTATTTCCAACGGAATTGGAGCATCAAATGATGATCATATCCCTTAACAAGTAACTAATTAATGAATAATTATCATCTAACTCTTATATTTCTTTAGGGAATAAGATTCATACTCTGGATAAAAGTCACTTGAATGAATTTTCTTGTCTGAAGAGTTCACACTACTTTATAAAGAATCTATGTACATAGTATGCTACGAGAAATGACTTAGCCCCTTATTTTTTAACAATTTTTAACAATTTTTAAACTATAGTCGCACAATAAAGAAATAGTTGGACCTACAACCTATGATTTAGGTTCAAGAGACAGAAGAATAATTATATTAAAACTTCCCACATTCCCATCATTGGAAAAACATAGGTAAATATTCAAATTATCCATACATAATGGTCATGATAATAATTTCACTAAAATGATTCATTCAATCCATTTCTATTGGTTAACATTTATTTTATTAACATGTTAAAGAGTGATAATTTCCTGAAACGAAAAGTACTAATTAGGAGAGAAAACTATGGATGATAATTTATTTAATTAATTACATAAACAAACCCATGCATTCTATATAGAACATCTTTTTTATTCATTCTTTATGTAGTTGTCAACCATACCCAATATTAATAAATTATCACATTAATTACTTTTATCCATTTCATTTATCAATTATGTTTACGTAATTGGGATTACTTAAATAAAACTTTTATTATAATATACAATGGATGAAAAAATTGAGTCTATAATTTGAATTCAATATTACTAATGCCTCATATATACATAAATCGAAAAAATATAATTAATATTTTATTTATAATATTGAATTTGTTATGTAATATTCCACATACTCGTATACACAACACCATATTAATGACTACAAACACAATAAATAACCCATCCATTTATCATAGGGATATTACTATAGGGTTAAATACCAGGTCATATAAGGAAAAAAGGAAATATAAAAGTTTCTCATCATGTGAATCTTTCTTCAATTATATGGTCATCGATTCCCAATATATTGAGATGAAACTCAATAAGTTACAATTTGTATCCCATTTATATGAAAACCATAACAATTATTTAATTTAATATTTAACACACCATTAATGGCATTATATATTAAGATACATGACCAATCTAACCTAATTATGTCTAGTTATGCATTCCTAAAATTATTCATAAAGGTCACCATGCCCAACTTATATAGGTATATGCATTTATAAATTAATTCATTTATCTATAAGGTAAAAAATTTACCACATTACATTATTCAGTTTCATGAACTACCATTCACAGTTTATAAATATACATGACTATAAATAACAATTGGTGGTATTATAGTTGTTACTAGGTTTTTATCTCTAATTTGAGAATATAAGAACTTTTTATGTAATGGATTTATTATATCTGATACGATTCCCATGATTTAAGGGACTATACACCTTATAAACTATTATTGGAAACCATTTAATCACTACCATAAATATTTCCACC
Source organism: Viscum album (assembly GCA_963277665.1). NCBI lineage: Eukaryota > Viridiplantae > Streptophyta > Magnoliopsida > Santalales > Viscaceae > Viscum > Viscum album. Next base: position 1,936,985,067 of record OY728152.1, read on the forward strand.
CATGTGACAGAATTTCCAAGGCCCAAACCTTTATTGATTGGTTAGATATGGTGAAACCATTATACAATATTAGAATTCTATATTAAGGATGATACTGAATCATTAATAACAAATATTATATCATAATTATTTTTTGATATAACTTCAAATAGAAGTAAATAATATCATGTAATAATGAAATCCACTGAAGCATATTATACAATCAAGTTTGCAGAATAATATTTTATCATGTCATATAATCACACTAGAAACATCCAACATGTATAAAAAACTGTCATGAGAACTACATGGAAATGAATATATACGGAATGTGAATATCTGTGTCCCTATAATGATTCATGTAAAAATACTTCCCTTCCATACCGAGCAATGAGTTAAATAATAGAAATATTATAATTATGTATAAAAATTACTCAGACCACTCAAAATGAAAACATAATCTTCTATAATAATGAATGACATGAACAATAGTATAATCCATATGAACATGTAATTTCTACCATGTATGGGGTGATCACACCTGAAAACAAATATTTACCATTCCCCAACACATTCCATGTTTCTTATATGCCAGGTCCAAAATATAAAGATAAAGGAAAACCCTATGATACATGTTTTTAAAGTCCTTGACCATGTTCAATAAATCGTAACGAAACCATGTTGGTTACATTTCCTCTCGCCCACCACTCTATATGCCAACAACTATGGACTAACAGTGGGGGTCTAAAGTGGTATAGTGCTCTGACCGTTTCCTCAAGATTATAGTGACACATTATTGGTAATAATTGAATTAATAAGATAATAATAATAATTAAAATTAGATCAGTGAAGGTTAACCAACTTGATGACAATGAAAAACAATCCCAATGAGGCATCATATAAAAATGATATGTATGTTAAGAATCTATATTAATGTTTTTCAAATATATGAACTTGTCTATAAAAAGGAAAAAAAAATTTCAAAAATTATATCTCCTATAGAATCGTGAGGCAAGGCTCGATATAATGTTTCCCATCTCCCATTATATAGGTCAATCATGCATCATTGTCTATGAAATTTGGCTTATCCCTACCTACATCTATGAAGTCATTCCAGGTACTCATCAGTGTCCTGGACAAGGATTGGATATAGTAAGTAGGACACCACCAATGGTGAAAAATATAGTATGGTTTTTATTAATATAAATGGGGGAAACTGGAATAGATAAATCATTAATATGAATTAGGTATACAAAAAAACACATAAATAGGGCTGTAACTATTATTTTTCTACATATGATGAATATTTATACAAAAAGTAAATCATGTATATAACTACTAGATATGGAATATTCCATTTATATAAAATATTATAACAATATGGTCTATGTCCAAATTCTATTGTCCTAGGAAACCAACATGTGTCCAATAAACTCATAAAGGGAATTCAAAATAGTATAATACCTACATGTTCCACGTCTTAATATTGTAGACCTTAGTGAAATAATAGCTAAAGAAATTATTGTATACAGAGGTCATATCTTCCAAACACCTATCCCCATAATTGGTACCATGACGTAATAATGATCCATTAATACCATAATATTTTTTATTTCTATATTGTTAATCATCATCAATACAATACTATTATATCAAATAAAAAATGTAGTAGAAAAAAAAATATTTTATGTTAGCGTCTAATCCCAGGAATAATCATACATTTCAAGGGAAAAACCATGGAAGCATCCATTTCAATAAGACATCCTTATTTAATTTAACCATTCATTCTATTTAATATAATTTTATATTATGGATGTAGTGGTCTTTCATCCTCTAATAGATTCATTTTAACTCCATGATTCTTCAACTACCAGGTAAAAAGCTGATACACCCAAGGGGGTGGTTCATATCGTAAGATGTTAAATTAATCTACAACATAGGTTATTGTGATTGAGGTTGATATCATCAAATATTTTCAATGTTCTATGTGGAATTCACAGTTAAGGTTCAAGTATTAATTTATGAAATTGATTAAATTTTATAAGCAATGTTTGGAATGTTCGACATCCATTACAATGATGTTAATTTAATAATTGACCAAAACATTGGAAAAAATATATAGGCCACCTACCTAATGCCATGAGCAGTCCACTCATATGACATCATGATTTGATATGATTTGGTTCTAGGGAAATTGATGAAACAAAATTCCCTAAAAAATTAGCTAATTAGATTGAATAAAGATGTAACAAATGATAGAAAGATTAATGAACTGATGTGGAATTTTGAGTCTAAGATTAAACACTATTATGCGAGACCACCTAATAAATGTCAATTTCGGCCTCAATTAAAGAATATATCTGTTAGGACCATGCTCAAGAGAAATAGTTTTGTATTCGAGTGTTTTCATTTGTTTTCAAGGTGTGTTTTATAGATTGGAAATCAGTTTATTTTGTTCGGTGGGAAAAATTGTTTTAGGGTTGTTTTGAAATAAATCATACCCATGTTTTCTAACAATTGTACTTTTGTTTTAATAAAAAAATTTCAGAGGATGACAATGAGAAGGAATTAAAGAGACTTTGGTGATTTGAATGTTATTATACAATACGATGTAAACGTGGCGATGCTTTTCTTATTTGTATTTAATATAAATCATATGATTTATTAAGATCATGTTTTGCAATCATGATAGAAAAAGGGACAATGAATGTGATGATTCCAATCGAAAAAATAATCTTCAGATTTATCATAACTGGATGGAATAGAAATATAAGTGGTACTGATTGTTCTTTAAATAAAATGTGTCCATATTGAAATGGTTTTGTTTATTGTTTCTCAAAACAATCATATCCAAAATAAAGAAGTCATGATGACATTTTTTCTCAATACAATCGTATATAGATTGAATAGTTTTTCCAGATTTTTTTTCCAAAAAATTGATTCTAGATAAAAACGGTGGTTCCCAATGAAGATGTTGTACCGAAAAAAAGAGATAGATAGAGTATCGATTGCCTTTCAATACAATTGGATACCATGAGGAAGAACAAGATCTGTTGTCGATTTGTATTCAGGTGGGGCTGATGAACAGTTTTGCAGATGGAATAGCTGATACCTATTGAATAGGTGGTTCCAATGAAAGATGGTGCTGATGAAAATTGGGTCCATTGAAATGTGGTTCATATTGTAATGGGGTGTTTGTAGAAGAGTAATAATGGAGATGATTGTTTCTCAAAGTGATTGTATCTTGGTAAATGAGCATGAATAAACATGAAACTGATCAATGATCATCATTTTCAAATTTTATCGTATAAGGGAAGGTCATCATTTTTAGATTTCATTGTAATGTATATGTTAAGATCATCATTTTCAGATTGTATTGAGTCCTATAAAATAATATCATTGTTTTCAGATTTTATTTGATCATACCAAGTAATCGTAACCAGCGATCATATCCAGAATGATCATAACTTGAAATAATTGTATCCAGAATGATCATATCTAGAATGATTGTATTCCACAAGATTATATACATAACATTTGTATTGAAAAAATATCATTCATGTGTTGAGATGAAGGGAATGAATCATGAATGAATTGATAGTTACAATATTTTACATTTGAAGTCATATGATACTGAAGCTGATCCATAATGAATTCTATGTCATGAAGGTATTCATGATTCCAGAACTAGTTTTTGAATGATGTATTGTTTTTAAAGTAGATTAAGAGAAAATAAAAGATATGAAGAGTGCCAACTGATTTGTCGAGGGGTAACTAAACATTCAAATAATATATTTTGATTCAAATCAGTTCTGAGAATTATTTTGAAAAATCCGCATAGAAATTCAGACACAGTTTATTGAAACCATGTATTCTAAACAATTGAAATTAGTCTCATCAATTCAAACAGGATACTGAATAAGAAATGGAATATGTTTTAATAATAATCGAGAAGTTGTGAGGATGTCAAAATACATTATGATATTTAAAGGGAAATGGAATTTTGGGTGAATTTAGGAGATCGGTAAAATCTTTTTTGATTCCCACCTAAAACAATTTTGGGAAACATATTTAAGGTGAAAGTACATTGAACATTCTGAGGATTGTGATGTACACTACAAAAGAGAGATAAGCTCCATGTTTCTAGTGAGAAGAAGAGATCAATTCTGTTTGGATTGACGATTGTTTTGACTTGAGATGATTCATTCATATTCTAATCATCTTCACATTTCTATTTGATAATTGAATCGGTTTCGATACTACTATTTTGTATTATATTTGAAAATCGAAAAAGGAGTATTGTTTTATAAAAATCAGAAACTAAGGTATCAGATTTAGAAATGATTGGACTCATTGTTTCATAACAACGTTCAGGTGGTTCTGACCTTTATTCGGGTTAATGAATTGATTAATATTATTTCAATTGAGTATATTTTTTGAATTGAAAAGGTGCACAGTCATCGGGAGTTGTTACAAAAAAATTGTGTTGCCTTATTGTGATAAGTAAATGAACATGATCAAGTTATATGTTTTCATTGTTTTACTTGAGTAAAAGTGTACATCCTACTTATTATAATCCAAGGATTTATTTCATGTAGATTTTATGATATTGGGTCATTTCCAAACCATACCTAGGACATAAATATTCTTAATGAACAGATAACCTTGTAAATCATTTTGTTAATTTGGATGTATGATGATTTTTTTCTTCGGAGGGAATTGAAATATTTAATAGGAGGGAAAATTTTTTTATATTCAAATGAAACATAAAAGAAAAATGGTATCACCGATTCATCCCTTCCCCCTCTCGACGATACAATACTCCAACTGGGAACTTTCAATTTGAATCATAGTCAGGTTCCTTTTGTTATTCTTTGCAGATAGTGAACATGAACTACATAAATAGTAACAATATTTGGGTATTTTAAAGAATGAACTATCATATCTTGAATGATAGAATGTTTCCATATCTTCTGTATAATTGTTATGATGTTCTTGAAGCTGCTATAGTTGGGTTTTCTCCCATCGATGATAGTTCTCCACTTACATTTATTGACAAGTATCTTCTTTAGAATGATATAATGTCCAAAAATGCAATATTATTGTCACTTTCTCGAAGTTAATTTTTGAGAGTAAAACGTGTTTCCACAACTAAAGGTATAAGGGATTAATTGAGAAACATATATAAAGGAAATACAAATGTAAAGAATGAAATGATACAAATATAGATATTAAAGATTATTGATTTGTAGATGGGTGAGCATGAAACTGTTATGTAATTATATATTATACTGAATAACATTGCGAGTATTATTAGATGTCATGCTGAAAAGCGGAAAGACATTAATTTGGTTGAAATTCTCCTCAAAATCCCACCAGATAAATTCAATGCAAAATTTTATTCATTAGATGACAGAGATCCTGAAACATTATCTCATGATAATTTACATAGCACTCTTATTATAAGGCCCCAGCCTTAAACCTTACTTAATCTTGAATTATTACATGATTACACATTGAGGATCTTTTCAGGTTTAGAGTTTTAGAGAATTAGATCTTGAAACTTGCATTACATTCCACATTTAAACAAAGTGGTTACATAAAAGACAATATTCATTCTTCCCATCAATGGAAACATATTTAAAATATATCACTGATTCTTTCATGACACATCCTTGACACTATCATCACATCATGTACCTTTCCCTAGACCTGTGAAAAACATTTCAAAAACTTGGGATGAGCATAAAAAGCTCAGTAAGGGTTATAAAAATATGGAATGGAAACATGATTTCATAAATACATAAGAAAGAAATCATACTTTACCCATAAAACAAAGGCACTTTAACATACCTCGTCAAACCATGAATAAATCATAGAAAAACACAAGACATATATGTGACTTGAGGCATTCATAACATTCTTACGTAGGGAGTAACCCTCTTGGTTACGTTTGGAATACCCATCACAGTATATTCCCTAAATCTATTCGGAGAAACCTTAACGTTTCACTCCTTCACATTACCCAATGCATTGGAGAGCTATATCGGGCTCACCCACCCTTAGTTTATCACGGAACCACCTGTTCTTCATAACAATGCCCAAGAACCATAACATAATTGTATCACATAAACATGAATAAAGGAAACATAACATTTCCACATTTCAATCACAATATAACATTTTAGGATATTGAAATAATGAATCCATTCAAAAAGAAACCATTTCCAAAACCATTTAAAACATTTAATAAAGAGATTTTTGAATCAAAGTGTCCCATACCACATTGAAGCTTTTGACATTTTAAACCATTAATATACATATAAATAAATACTTAAAACCATTTTGAAAACATGGATATTAATAAGAACAAATAATTAAAACATTTAAAACGATATTTTGGTTAAAGGGGTTTTACCAAAATTAGAGACACTTGAATACAATAATCGAGGAATAACATTTATTCAGAACTTTATAATATCATGAGAATAAATGGATTCAGGATATAATACTCCAAAGGACAGTATATACACCATATAAGAGTGAATTGGTGCATAACAACAATGAACCCTCAATAGAAATGTCAAATGTGATGAAATCCCTTATAAAGATGGTATCCTTAAATTAAGGACAAATCAAACTCAAAAATATGTGTGACAAATATAAATACACCCAATATAATTGGATATTAAGTGTAAAACAATAATAGGTCATTCACACATATTCAATGGATGACATATTCAATGACTACATGTTGAACCCAAAGAAATCGAAATTGGGTTAAAAAGTTTCCTTGACAGCCTAACGACATCACATCAAAATGAGTTGATAAGAGATAAAAAGTGTATCTCATCACTTGGACATAAAATTTACATCAATAAGGATATATGAGAACATATCCAAACATAAAAATATGTAAATTAAAAGACCCAACAAAAGAAGTCTTTTAAAAAAAGAGGAGGGTGAAAGGTTCCCTTACCGACTTGGGTATCTTTCAAAACATACACCCCATGAAAGAAGGGCAATAAATCATTGATGTAAATACTCATAAACGAAAGTATATTACACAAAGAGTAGACTAATGGACAGTACATACACCACTCAAAGGAAATTGTGGCAAATGTAGCATAAATCTCACGGGGATAAAAGTGAGATGAAAAATCCCTTACGAAAACTCGGCAGCCTAACAGCACCACATAAAAATTCAAAAAGGATTGATGAGAGAGAATAGGGTCTCTCATCACATGAACATAAAAATTACAGTAGGATTAATATAAAATAACATCCCAATCATAAGAAAGATGAGCTTAAAAGAAATTACATAAAAGAGTGTACTTAAAAAGAAATTGAGTTGTAGGATCCCTTACCTCGGGTCCGACTTGACTCGATCGTTCTTTAATATCATGAATAATAAACTTTAGTTAATTTATACTTGATTAAGAACCTTTTTCAAGCTTATTATTCCTTTTATATCACTTATTTCCTTGTTATAAACACTATGTAATCATTATGTTAATAATTATTGTTTTGTCGATATTTGGTTCTTAAGTCGAAAGTGGACTTCTAACAATTACATGTTGTTCAGGTGGCCAAATGTTTATTATATCCAGAATTGTATTCATGATGTAGATATAATATATTTCACATATATCCAGTACATGCATGCATTTATAACATTACATAATCATTTGGATGTAAGAAATGAAATGCACCGTTCATGGAGACGGTAAGCCGTACGTACGCATGAACGCTACTTTCATTTCTATTTCTTATTTTATAGAATGGAATAATAATGATATAAAGGTATATTATAATTCCTGTATAATATCATATATAATATCATAGTTCCATCCTTTATACGTCCCACATATGGTATTTAACGAATCAAATCACTTTGAGGGGGAGGTAGTCCGCACTCCCTAAAATGAAGATATCGCGTATACCCATAATGGAAGCCATAAAGGTAAGACAAAAATGAAAAATACAGAAGCATAAGTAAAATATAGACATATTATATATCATATATAAAAATAGTGACATCATAATGGCCACCTTTGAAGGTGTTAAATGAGTATTGAACAATCATCGTTTCGGGAGGCAGAATTTCGCCATCCACGGAAACCGTATGTTCTTTAACCATTTGATGTAGTTGTGTGAGAGTGTAGCTCGAATAAATATTATAACAACATCCTAGTGAATTTATGATACTGGTGTTGTTACAAAAGAATTAAATAAAAAGAGTTTAGGGGGTTGGAGAAGAAAAATAAAACAAATGAACATGAGAGAATGAATTACCTTTAAAAGTGTAACTCCTTTTGATTTGAGCCTAAAGGCTTCCTTTGAAAGGATTATGCCCAAAGGGAATTATCTAGGATTAGGAGAGGGATGTGGAGAGAGTAAATGGGCAGGGTTTGGCCGAGCCAAAGGCTTGAGAAGTGTGTGAAATGAGGTAGAGGTGGGGGCCTTTTATAAGAGGAGAGGAGGTGCACTTTGGGAAAGTAAGGAAATATTACTTTATTTGAAAATGTGTTTCGGTTTTAAAAGGTCCCACATTGATATAATTCGTGGATAAGGTTATAGAGGTTAGAAATCCACCCATACAATAATTTTTGGACATGTTTAGTACATAGATTTTACCTTATCTTTCCATTTTATTTAAATCGTCAAATAATGATGTCAATGCTGCATCATTATTATGTCATAAATAATTTATTTTATTTAATGTCTAAAAATTATAAAACAATTACTATGATGTAGGAAATCTTTTTAGATTTCCAATGACTATTTATAATCAAAATTTGGACTTGTGTAACCCCACTTAAAAACTGTTTTAGTAAAACAACTCATCTTTGTGTCAATTTAATTTTAACGTTAAATAAAAATATATTATTGTCATTTTCCAACTAAAGTGGCTCCATGGGGTCCCAAAGTTGGCCCATGGCTTGTCTTGGTCGGCCATGACTCTCCCAATAGGTGTAGGACATGTGTCATTGTGTTTTCACATTCATATAATATCATTATTACCTTAAACTACACTAATTACCACTAATCGCGATTAAAAACTTAATAAGTTACTATTCACCAAATAATTATTTTTATCCCATTGAACCACATTTTACTTCTTAATGACACCCATGTATGTCGGATTTTTGAAATTCATAACATAGAAGTGGTAAAATTTCATTTAAACAAAAAATCAGCTTTTATAAGTACCACTTAGTGGTTTCACTATTCATCAAAAATTGAAGTTTTTCAGAAAATTACCAAAACTTCACCCTAAGCTATATTTGATATTACGAACTCAAAAATGAAGTCCGTTTTACAAAATTCAAAACATATTAGTAACACTAATTATTTTAATAATTAATTCCCGCTGTCAGAGCAAATAGCGTGTTTTTATAAAACAATAAGTATCAAAAGATTGACACTAGTTTAAGTCTGATTTCAAAGTGAAATTAATTCCAACGACCACTATTGGATTTAATGGTAAAAATATTTTCTAATTTCACTTTAAAAAAATTCAAAATATTATCTAATCATATAAATAAATTATATTAAAAAGAGGTTTTGAATTAAAACACAACATTTTACACTATTCATTAAAAAATGAACTTAATCGGAAAAAGACCAAAAAATTACACAAAGTAAAATTTCATGTCCCAATTCTTAATAAGAGTTTTATTTGGTCCAAAAGAATGTATAAGAGTGATCAAAACTATATTTAATGACAGTTCTCCACTAAAAGACGATAAGTGAACCTTTAGTAAAAACTAGGGCATATACGCCTAAAATTGAATTCTTTACGTATTTTAAGCCTTTAGCTTTTATTGGATAAATGTAAAAACATTTAAAAACATATATAATCATATTTTAGTTATTTATATCCATTCCCGCCAATACAATGACTACATGTTAACTACCATTTATAATAATAATATTTTATTATTAGAGTGCAACGTAAGATTCCCAAGAAACTCGTTGTTGCGTGTTGGGTACGCCATCGAGCATCGCGTCCCCTTTAAAGTCATATTAATATTTTATTCACAAATATTGATAAATATGAAAATTTCATATTCATTATTTACCTGGGGTGTTACATCCTTCCCCCCTTTTGGGAATTGCGTCCTCGCAATTTTAAAATTGCGCTTGGAAACATCCTTGGAAGTCCCACATCGGAACAAGAGTCGGTAAAACAATCACTTTAATATAAAGAAAGATAAGCACAGAGGTCACCCGATTTAACCCATACTAGGATTCTATGTATGAAAATATGGACATGGAGGAGAAAACATAGGGTCATGTTCCGATGGAGAGTGATAGAAAGCATGTTTAGGAGAAAGTTAACAATAAGAAAATCACAAACTTGTGATGGGTTAAACGGTGTTGGGTTCCCCAGTAGGAAAAGTTAATAGACAACATTTTTGTTTTAAGTTACTTTTTATTGAGGAATTTATTCATAAGGAAGCATAATCACTTATCATGTTGACTTTCAACTTTTACTAGATTCCTTAGTCAAACTCATATTTTTTCCAAAAGACGAGTATTTAGGGAGACTTGTTCACATTAAGATTACTATAATCAACTTCTAGAGAATCACCTAATCCCCAAAAGAGGACTATATACATCCCATGTATTTAGGCTTTAACCAAAACCAAAACCAAAAAGGTTAGTACAAGATCAGATAATCCAGAAAAGGATAACCCCTTATAAAAAGAAAATCTATTCTTAATCTCCAAAATTTGTCCAACAAAACCCAAAGTTCAACGAGGACCATCTGATAAACAATTTGTCCATAAAATTCTTCAAAGTAAACCAATATAAGATTGAAACCCAAATATTTGAAGGATTTAGTCACATAGTCTTCCAAGTTAAATCGTAACATTTATCTCCAAACAACATCAGTTGCTCCTAAAGTCTCACATTGAAAAGTAATTAACCTAATCACATATCCTCCATAATAGGTTAATCATTTTCATAAATAACCCAAAATAAACTTACTCTTAATTCATAAAATCATTTAACCAAAAGAATCAGTCAAACTAACCAGGGACTTCACGTAGTCCAGTGGTAGGCGATAAATACCAGTCGCACTTTGGTTGTGGGTTCGATTCCTGCAGCTTTGTCCGACGCGACGGGTTGTCACACAGTCTGCGTGTTGTCCTTTTTCCAAAACTATATAATTCTTAAAACATTCCCCCAAAATGATATAAAATATTCAAAAATAAACATAACATATTTTAACCTCAAGTTTATCTCATGCCTTTCATTTTCCATCATATCATATAATAACCCATAATTACCTCAAAAGTAAGGATCATATAATCTCTAATGGTTACCATTATAATTATTACCTGAACATCCACATGGATTGGTCATCTCGTACGTGATGCATCAAAGATCATACCAAGGTTCACGTGGTTGATCATGACTCCTTGATATTTGGTTTAGAACAACCACGAGTTTCCTCATTGAATCCTCCATTTTATCTAGTATCCTAATCAGAGAACCACCACAGTTTCCTTCAAACCTGTTGTCTCTTTGGTGCCTTCTAGATCCATCCATTCACTAAAAATAGACATGTCAGTGTGAGTATATCAACAAAACCATCATGTACTATTGAGGAAGGTAAACACTAAGATACACTTACTCATTCACTTTATCTAAAACTAGGACTCTTTGTGAAATCCTTACCATTATGGTAATGTCACTTATGCTTAAAGAATACCATAACCTCTAAAGTTATCTAAACCGACCTTTGATACCAACTATAAGGCCCCAGCCTTAAACCTTACGTAATCTTGAATTATTACAAGATTACACATTGAGGATCTTTTTAGGTTTAGAGTTTTAGAGAATTAGATCATGAAACTTGCATTACATTCCACATTTAAACAAAGTGGTTACATAAAAGAAAATATTCATTCTTCCCATCAATGGAAACATATTTAAAATATATCACGGATTCTTTCATGACACATCCTTGACACTCTCATCACATCATGTACCTTTCCCTTGACCTGTGAAAAACATTTCAAAAACATGGGATGAGCATAAAAAGCTCAGTAAGGGTTATAAAAATATGGGATGGAAACATGAGATCATAAATACATAAGAATGAAATCATACTTTACCCATAAAACAAAGGCACTTTAACATACCTCATCAAACCATGAATAAATCATAGAAAACATAAGATATAAAGGTGACTTGAGGCATTCATAACATTCTTACGTAGGGAGTAACCCTCTTGGTTACGTTTGGAATACCCATCACAGTATATTCCCTAAATCTCTTCGGAGAAACCTTAACGTTTCACTCCTTCGCGTTACCCAATGCATTGGAGAGCTATATCGGGCTCACCCGCCCTTAGTTTATCACGGAACCACCGGTTCTTCATAACAATTCCCAAGAACCATAACATAATCGTATCACATAAACATGAATAAAGGAAACATAACATTTCCACATTTCAATCACAATATAACATTTTAGGATATTGAAATAATGAATCCATTCAAAAAGAAACCATTTCCAAAACCATTTAAAACATTTAATAAAGAGATTTCTGAATCAAAGTGTCCCATACCACCTTGAAGCTTTTAACATTTTAAACCATTAATATCCATATAAATAAGTCCTTAAAACCATTTTGAAAACATGGATATTAATAAGAACAAATAATTAAAACATTTAAAACGATATTTTGGTTAAAGGGGTTTTACCAAAATTAGAGACACTTGAATACAATAATCGAGGAGTAACATTTAGTCAGAACTTTATAATATCATGAGAATAAATGGATTCATGATATAATACTCCAAAGGACATTATATACACCATATAAGAGTGAATTGGTTCATAACAACAATGAACCCTCAATAGAAATGTCAAATGTGATGAAATCCCATATAAAGAAGGTATCCTTAAATTAAGGACAAATCAAACTCAAAAATATGTGTGAAAAATATAAATACACCAAATATAATTGGATATTAAGTGTAATACAATAATAGGTCATTCACACATATTCAATGGATGACATATTCAATGACTACATGTTGAACCCAAAGAAATCGAAATTGGGTTAAAAAGTTTCCTTGACAGCCTAACGACATCATATCAAAATGAGTTGATGAGAGATAAAAAGTGTATCTAATCACTTGGACATAAAATTTACATCAATAAGGATATATGAGAACATATCCAAACATAAAAATATGTAAATTAAAAGACCCAACAAAAGAAGTCTTTTAAAAAAAGAGGAGGGTGAAAGGTTCCCGTACCGACTTGGGTATCTTTCAAAACATACACCCCATGAAAGAAGGGCAATAAATCATTGATGTAAATACTCCTAAACGAAAGTATATTACACAAAGAGTAGATTAATGGGCAGTAAATACACCACTCAAAGGAAATTGTGGCAAATGTAGCATAAATCTCACGGGGATAAAAGTGAGATGAAAAATCCCTTACGAAAACTCGGCAGCCTAACGGCACCACATAAAACATCCAAAAGGATTGATGAGAGAGAATAGGGTCTCTCATCACATGAACATAAAAATTACAGTAGGAGTAATATAAAATAACATCCCAATCATAAGAAAGATGAGCTTAAAATAAATTACATAAAAGAGTGTACTTAAAAAGAAAGAGAGTTGTAGGATCCATTACCTCGGGTCCGACTTGACTCGATCGTTCTTTAATCTCCTGAATAATAAACTTGAGTTAATTTCTACTTGATTAGGAACCTTTTTCAAGCTTATTATTCCTTTTATATCACTTATTTCCTTGTTATAAACACTATGTAATCATTAAGTTAATAATTATTGTTTTGTCGATATTTGGTTCTTAAGTCGAAAGTGGACTTCTTACAATTACATGTTGTTCGGGTGGCCAAATATTTATTATATCCAGAATTGTATTCATGATGTAGATATAATATATGTCACATATATCCAGTACATGCATGCATTTATAACATTACATAATCATTTGGAGGTAAGAAATGAAATGCACCGTTCATGGAGGCGGTAAGCCGTACGTACGCATGAACGCTACTTTCATTTCAATTTCGTATTTTATAGAATGGAATAATAATGATATAAAGGTATATTATAATTCCTGTATAATATCATATATAATATCATAGTTCCATCCTTTATACGTCCCACATATGGTATTTAACGAATCAAATCACCTTGAGGGGGCGGTAGTCTGCACTTCCTAAAATGAAGATATCGCGTATACCCATAATGGAAGGCATAAAGGTAAGACAAAAATGAAAAATACAGAAGAATAAGTAAAATATAAACATATTATATATCATATATAAAAATAGTGACATCATAATGGCCACCTTTGAAGGTGTTAAATGAGTATTGAACAATCATCGTTTTGGGAGGCAGAATTTCGCCATCCACGGAAACCGTATGTTCTTTAACCATTTGATGTAGTTGTGTGAGAGTGTAGCTCGAATAAATCTTATAACAACATCCTAGTGTATTGGAGATACTGGTTTTGTTACAAAAGAAGTAAATAAAAAGAGTTTAGGGGGTTGAGGAAGAAAAATAAAACAAATGAACATGAGAGAATGAATTACCTTTAAAAGTGTAACTTCTTTTTATTTGAGCCTAAAGGCTTCCTTTGAAAGGATTCTGCCCAAAGGGAATCCTCTAGGATTAGGAGAGGGATGTGGAGAGAGTAAATGGTCAGGGTTTGGCCGAGCCAAAGGCTTGATAAGTGTGTGAAATGAGGTAGAGGTGGGGGCCTTTTATAAGAGGAGAGGAGGGGCATTTTTGGAAAGTAAGGAAATATTACTTTATTTGAAAATGTGTTTCGGTTTTAAAAGGTCCCACATTGATATAATTCGTCGATAAGGTTATAAAGGTTCGAAATCCACCCATACAATAATTTTTGGACATGTTTAGTACATAGATTTTACATTATCTTTCCATTTTATTTAAATCGTCAAATAATGATGTCATCGCTGCATCATTATTATGTCATAAATAATTTATTTTATTTAATGTCTAAAATTTATAAAAAAATAACTATGATGTAGGAAATCTTTTTAGATTTCCAATGACTATTTATAATCAAAATTTGGACTTGTGTAACCCCACTTAAACACTGTTTTAGTAAAACAACTCATCTTTGTGTCAATTTAATTTTAACATTAAATAAAAATATATTATTGTCATTTTCCAACTAAATTGGCTCCATGGGGTCCCCGAGTTGGCCCATGGCTTGTCTTGGTCGGCCATGACTCTCCCAATAGGTGTAGGACAAGTTTCATGGTGTTTTCACATTCTTATAATATCATTATTACCTTAAACTACACTAATTACCACTAATCGCGATTAAAAACTTAATAAGTTACTATTCACCAAATAATTATTTTTATCCCATTGAACAACATTTTACTTCTTAATGACAACCATGTATGTCGGATTTTTGAAATTCAAAACACAGAAGTGGTAAAATTTCATTTAAACGAAAAATCAGCTTTTATAAGTACCACTTAGTGGTTTCACTATTCATCAAAAATTGAAGTTTTTCAGAAAATTACCAAAAATTCACCCTAAGCTATATTTGATATTACAAACTCAAAAATGAAGTCTGTTTTACAAAATTCAAAACATATTAGTCACATTAATTATTTTAATAATTAATTCCCGCTGTCAGAGCAAATAGCGTGTTTTTATAAAACAATAAGTATCAAAGGATTGACACTAGTTTAAGTCTGATTTCAAAGTGAAATTAATTCCAACGACCACTATTGGATTTAATGGTAAAAATATTTTCTAATTTCACTTTAAAAAAAACTTCAAAATATTATCTAATCATATAAATAAATTATATTAAAAAGAGGTTTTGAATTAAAACACAACATTTTACACTATTCATTAAAAAATGAAATTAATCGGAAAAAGACCAAAAAATTACACAAAGTAAAATTTGATGTCCCGATTCTTAATAAGAGTTTTATTTGGTCCAAAATAATGTATAAGAGTGATCAAATCTATATTTAATGACAGTTCTCCATTAAAAGATGATAAGTGAACCTTTAGTAAAAACTAGGGCATATACGCCTAAAATTGAATTCTTTACGTATTTTAAGCCTTTAGATTTTATTGGATAAATGTAAAAACATTTAAAAACATATATAATCATATTTTAGTTATTTATATCCATTCCCGCCAATACAACGACTACATGATAACTACCATTTAAAATAATATTATTTTATTATTAGAGTGCAACGTAAGATTCCCAAGAAACTCGTTGTTGCGTGTTGGGTACGCCATCGAGCATAGAGTCCCATTTAAAGTCATATTAATATTTTATTCAGAAATATTGATAAATATGAAAATTTAATATTCATTATTTACCTGGGGTGTTACACTTATCACCAATGAAATGAAATGATATAATTATATTAAGATAAAAAAAATGATGATAGTGATATTTCATTCATGGATGTCAATTATGAAAGGTATTAAACAATTTTTATTGAAGAGGAAACCTGTGATTCTGACTGTGATATTTTTGTATGTAAAAATATCAATAAAATCCTATCCTTGTTTTCTAATAATGAGAAATGATGTACAAGGAATTAAAAAAGGAAAACATCCCATTAAATGTTTTGAATGTTGAGGTGTTTGTAACTTTTTGGTTAATTTTCCTTGAATTTGAAAAGAAGAGGATGGTGATATTGAAGAAAGGATGACAATAAGATAGTGGATGAAAAATAGAGACAATGGAAAAGTAAAGAAATTCATCAATTATAAAAAAAGAAGTTTCATGTCCAAAGATGATGTAGAAGAAGACTGTGATGTTGAATCCGAAAAATACATTAATTATGTCAATGAGTATACATTCATTGCAAAACATAATGGTGAATAATTCGGAAGAACCAGTTCCGATGAAGAAGACACTCATCTTGAAATTCAATATAAAGAAGAGTAGAAATAATATCTAAGAATGATCAGAATGCTTGAAAAGAAGAACAAAAATTTATAAATGGAAGCTGATGAAACCAAGAATGTTTTGTTTGTTTGAATGAAAATTTGGTTAAATATGTTGATGATTTGAATAATTATTTTGATGATTAAATGAATAATAATGTGGATTTGGAAGTGAATCTAATTTACTAATAATAAGAGTTGGAACTTTTCCAAAAAAACTAACTAAAGATGAAAAGAAAAGTCTATGATTCAAAAACAGTATAACTAATGTTGGTGAATTTTCTAATAATGATAAAAATTATAATGCTTAACAAAAGATACCTTCATATGGTGAGAATAAAAATGTAATTTTGTATAAAAGAATAATTCTAGGAAATTTATGTGTGTGTTCAATGTAATGAATTCAAAATTAAAAAAATCCTATGTCCGAAAAGGTTTTATGTAGATCCAGAAAAGGTTCAAACTCTTCTGATCTAATCATGGATAAAAAAAGAATAAGAATCCAATAGATATATAAAAGAATATGGTTGAGAAATGTTATCACAATTCTGATCATTATATAGGCTTCAAAGGGAGTTACTCTTTCTATTGGTATTGTTGGTAATTTTGGGATTCGGGCACATAACAAGAATGTGTTGGCTCAATCAACAACATTACAATTATCCAATATCTTATTAATGTATGTGATTTTTGGGGAAGTGGTTCTAGTAAAATAACTAAATATGAAAAGGTTTTATTAATGAAAAATGAAAATAATTAAGTGAATATTGAAAATAGGTTTCAACCCATTGAAACTAGATGTGAATGATATTAACAACATGTACATCATGAAAAAAGTTTTCTTGTATTATTACCTGCTCAACAAAAGATTATCAATTCTCAAAATCCAAAGGGGGAGAATGAATATAATGGTGAAATGAGTCATTTTTTTAAGCTACCTTAAATGTTGTTAAGGGGGAATGACCCATGATAATTGATAGTGAGTGTAATTGTCACAATACAAGAGACCAGAAACTGTTGAAGTATTTGAAATATTATAAATATGGTATAATGACATTTGGAAATGAGGGATCCTTAAAAATCAAAGGTTTTGAGTTATCTTTTGTTGGAAAAGAAAATAAAAAATCTAAAAAAACATTATATGTAGATGGGATGAAACACCACATAGAAGTGTCTCACAATTTTTTAATGATGGTAAAAAGGTTATCATCATCAAAAATGGTTTTTTTATATAGAGTGATTAATATGAAAATATTTTTACAAGATGAAAACCTACAAATGGAAATTTGTTTCAGGTTGGTGATTCAAAAAACATTTGTTACATGAGTATAGTGGAAGATAATTAGTTATTGCATACTACTATTGGAAATATTTGTTAGAGAAACTTGAGAATGTTATATAAAAGAGAGTGTTTTTTAGACATTCTATAATTTTCCTAATGAGCAAAAGGTATTTCACTATCTGACAGAAAGGAAAAATTACAAATGTTGTTTATAAGAAAGTTTATATTGGTTCTAATAAATCCCAAGAGCTGATCCATTCTAATATATGTGGAAACATAAGAAAACAATAAACACATGGAGATATGTACATCATTACGGTCATTGATTATTTTAATCACATTACATGTGTTGTGTATATGAAAAACAAATTGGACACTTTGAAAATGATTAACAGTATCAGAAGAAAAGCTTTGAAAGAATGTGAGAATTATGGGATGAATTTGAAAACTGATAATAGTGGTAAATAAAGAAGTGGAGAGTTTTACGAAAATATTGAGAAGCATGGAATTTAGCATCGGTATAGCTCTCCATACACTCCCCCAACAAAATGGGGATTCATAAAGAAAGAATATATGCCTGGTAGAAATTGAAGGAAATATGTTACATAAGCATAGCCTTTATCATTACTTTTAGAGGAAATCCATGAGTACCCATATTTATATTCAAAACTATTGTTTATACCATCCTCAATTAGTTATGACTCCTAGTGAATTTTATTATGAAAAAATACAACGTTTGAATATCTTTAGAGTTTTAGGGTGACCTTGTATTATAATGAATATAGGTGGGAACGATGGTAAGATTCTCTAGAAAGGGGGTGATGGAATATTTCATGGATATTCTCCAGAAAGACGAGGGTATATATTCTTCAAAAAAGACACTAAAATAATGGTTGATTTAGATGATTTAAAAGTGATTGATGTATCTATGATGTAGAAACATGTTCAGGTGGACAATAATGGTACACAGGTTGAATAAAATAAATCTAAAAAGGATACAAATGTTTATAATCCTAATAATGGTGGTGAATCTGACTGAGTTATTTCTAGTGATGAGTAAGACAATCAAAAATCTTATCCAAAGATGAGGAAACATGGTTAATAAAATAATATAATTGGTGATCAACATCAGAAGGTTTAGACAAGAAGAACTACCAATTTCATTATTAATAATTATTTTATTTAAAATTGGAATGGAATGATGTGAAAGAATCATTTGAAAATCTTGAAAGTTTTCAAGCCATTAATAATGAATTGGATTAAATTTATAAAAATAATAAATGGAAACTCATACCCAAGCCTGAAAATAAAAACATCCTTGGCATAAAATGGGTTTTTAGAAAAAAGTTAAATGAAAAAGGTGATGTTATAATAAATAAAGAAATATTGGTTTTCAATGGTTATTCACTTATTGAGGGTGTTGATTTTGATGAAACCATTTATCCAGAGAAAAGAATTTAACAAATAAAAATATTTCTTTCTACTATCACAGAACGAGGCTACATGATCATTCTAATGGCTGTTCAATCATCATTCCTAAATGTTGATCCTGAAGAGAGGTTTATATTGAAAAACCTTGTGGATTTGATATTGGAAAATATGAATGTTATGTGAGCATATTGAAAAAATATTTTTACATCTAAAAACAATCAATGAGGGAATTATATTCCAAATTGGATACATGTTTAAAATTATGAATTTTAAAATAGGATGTGTTGATAACAATCATTATATGATAGAAATTAAAATTAATCCCAAATTTTATGTTTTTATGTTGATTATATTATATCTTATATGAATACTGAACGAAGCACTGAAAGATTTTCTGATGAAATAAATAATAGATTTTAAATATCCATGCTATGATAAATGAAATAATTTATTGGGTTACAAATCCAGCAAAATAAAGAATACATTTTACTCCTCAAAAAAATGTATGCAAAAGAAATTCCCAATAGGTCATCCATGGAAAAATCAAAACATGTTTCCACACCCATTTCGGTGGGAACAAAGCTGAGTAAAGATGAGATGGAAAATAAGTTGATTGAAAATTGTATCAGACGTTGATTGGAACTCTATAGTATTTGACTACCTCACGACTTGATATAGTGTATGTTGTTTCCTTTTGTGCAAGATTTAAATGTGCTCCAAAATAATCACATATACTTTATAAAAAAATAATTCTCAGATACATCAAAGGAACAATTTGTTTTGGAATAAAATATGATAGGTCAAATTTTATTTAATTGTATGTGTATTAAAAAGCTAATTGGTAAGGATATGTCGATGATATAAAATACACATCTCGTGGTTTATTCATTCGGGGAATGAATGGTTTTATTTGGAATTCAATGAAAAATATTCAGTAAGTCTCAATATGGCCGAATCTAACTATGTTGCAGCTAGTCAAGCCACTACGCAACTTATTTGGAAGAAACAAAATAGAATATTTACTTGTACAATTGATTGTAATCATTCTTTTCGGTTTTGAAAATCAAAGAACATTAAATATCAATAGGAATCAAAGGGAAAAATTCTCATTGAAATCAAATTGATATCAATTATCATTTCAGTAAATAGCATGCAGAGAAGAATGAATTGAAGATGTATTATGTTCAAACATCATAACATGCTGCTTATATATTCATCAAACATTTATTAAAGGAATAATTTTCAATAATGAGGTTGAACAAGGGTGTCAAACCTCTTTGTCTTTAAGGATGAGGTTTGAAAATTTGACACATCTGTAATCTTACCTTTATATTATTTTGTCAAGGTGTAGTATTGTTTTGTTTCTTAAATCTATTTGAAAAAAGAGAGAGTTGTGGGTAAGATGTGAATTTAGCATTGTTTAGTGTGAGATCAAGTCTAACTCTAATATTGAGTGGTTGTAAGAAAATAAATTGAATTGTATTCTAGGGAGAATGATGAAAATAATGGGAATAGAAAGTGGTTTTCACTATCACAGTTTTTTGATAGCATAGTTTTTCTCTTAAGGATTCTTGTTTCCTATAATGTGTAAGCTCACACAAGCATAGAATATTTGATATGTAATACATTGATTGAGTTTACAAAGTTCAGTGACATCATAAACCTTGTTCACAAAATTATACAAATGTGAGATTATTAGGACAAAGAAGATGCTGAATATGTTTTGCATTCTGGTTTTTCTATTTTGTCATGTTATGTTTTACAAAATGGAAATAACATTACTATGTTTTGTGGAAAATAATTGTTATGGGGATGTTTTGAAAATAATTAGACCCTTATTTCCTGAATATTGGACTCATTTATTCAGAATTATTGTTCCTAATATGTGAAGGAGAGTAAAGAAACAAACTTGGGTGAATGGAATGTTATGATACATTCCAATGTAATTGTGATGATGATTTGTTGATTCATATTTCATATAAATCGCATGTTTTATTGAGAAATAGTTATGAATGATTTTTAAAATAAAGGGGGAGTGAAAGAGATGATTCCAATCGAAAATGAATCGTATTAAGATTTATCATATAGAGATGGAAGAGAGAATGATGTGGTACCAATAGTTTTGTTATAAAAATTGTATCCAGATTATAGAGACTATGTTGATTGTTTTTCTAAACAATAATATCCCAAAGGAAGTGGTGGTGCTGAATTTTCTCTAAAACAATCATATCTTGATTGAAGAGATGGTCCAAATTTTGTTTCAAAACAAATGTTCCCAGAATGAAGTGGTGGTGAGGAATGAAAAATCTGTACCTATAAAAATAGAAATCAATTGTATCAATTGTCTTTCAAAATAATTGGATATTGATTGGAAGTAAATGAACTATTGTTAATTTGTATTCAAGTGGTGGTTATGAAAAGTGTCCTAATGGAATAGGTGATATCAGTTGAATAGATGCTGCTGATGGAAGATCGTGCCAATGAAAAGTGGTTCCGTTAAAAAGTTGTGCTGATTAGAAAGTGGTTTTGATAATAGATTATGATAGGGTTCTGATTGTTTCAAAAATTGACATTATCTTGGTAAATGTGAAACAATAGTCATGGTACAGATCAATTACCGTCATATTCATATTATATCATATTCGAGAAGACCATTGTTTTCTGATTTTATTATATCTTATCCAGGATGGTCATCATTTTCATATTGTATTGCATCATATACGTGAATATCATTGTTTTTTGACCATATTTGATGGTACCAATAAATCATAACCAATGATTTTATCCAGAATGATCGTGACAAAAAATGATCACATCTAGAATGATCATATCTAGAATAATTGTATTCAAGATGATCATATCCAGACCACTTATATTCAGAAAAGATCATTCATGGGATGAGATGAAATGGAAGAAGGCGGAATAAATGGAAAGTTAAAATACATTCCAATTGGTGTTAAATGATGATAAATCTGATCCAAATGATTTCAATTTCTGGAAGGCAGTCATGGTTGAAGAACTTCTTTAGGAATGATGTAATTTCTTCAAGTTATTGAAGAGAAAATAATAGAGAAGAACGTTGTTGAATGATTTTTCAAGGGGGAGCTAAACATTCAAATACAATATTTTTATTCAAATCGGTACTGATAATTATATTCAGTAATCGACATTAGGAATCCGTCTCAGTTGATTTGACCCATATATTCGTAATGATTGAAATTAGTCTGACAAATTGAAATTGCAGTCTAAAAAATAAGAGGTGAAGTTGGTTGAAGTTTCTAGATTAATCAATAATAGGTGAAGAAGTCCAAATGCATTCCAATATTTCATGGGAAATTGAATTTTGGGTGAATTTAGGTGATCGAGAAAATGTTTTGGGATTCCCACCTAAAACTAATTTTTCCATCTATAAATGGAGAAAGTACTTTTTAATTTATGTGCCTTTCCTTGTTCACTACTGAAAGGAGATGAGCTCTAGGTTTTAGATAGAATAAGAGAACAATTATGTTTGTCTTGACATTTTTTTGGGTGGGGCCTATTAATTCATATTCTATTCATCATAACAATTGAATATGGGAATTGATGTGGTGATGAATCTAATCTACTGTATTTAATCAGAAAATCAGATTGGGGTACTGTTTTTTAAGAATCGGATTTGGGAGAATCAGATTCAGAAACTTTTGGACTTTGTTTTTCTTAAAGAAATCCTGGTGGTTCATACCTCTCTTCTGGGTATGGAATTGATAAATTTTATTTCAATTTAATACATTTCTTTAATTGAAAAGAATCACAACTACCATGATTTTTTACCAAACAATTGTATTACTTTATTATGCTAACAGGATGCACATTCACTACTTGTATTTTTTCATTGAGCTACAATAGTGAAAGGGTATATCATGTTCATTGTAATCCAAGGATTGATATTTATTGGATGGTATAATATTTTACCATTTCCAAACCATACAAAGGATTTAGAAATTTTAATTGAATAGAGTTCATTGTAAATCATTGTGTTCCATTGGATTTGTATTGATTTGTTTCTCAGTAGGGAATTAAAATCAATAATCGGAGGCGAAGGTTGTTTAAATTGAAAAGAATTATTTACAAAAAAGGTTATAATTGATTCAAAACCTACCCCTCTCAATGATACAATACTCTAACTTCACACGTTCAATATCTCTAGGTATTTTAAAGAGTATGAGTAATGCGAAAACAAGGACTTCAACACATGGAAGAGAGGATAAAGAGGATATAATAAAATAAATAGGCTATAAGAGCAAACTATAACATCCATCCATGTAATGAATAGTATGGTCTGGCCTCACTGTATGGATAAATGTGAACAAACCAAGCGGTGCCACTACCTATGTGACACTAATGGTGTGGGATTGATTAATAGTTTTTCTAACCATGTCCATACTATCCACGCCCCTAAATGGTTTTATATCTACGTCCTCACATGGTCATGGGTCTCCTATTGAATAGTCAGATGAAACCATTGAACTACCTTAACCTATCTATATTAGTGTGTGTGGTTTCTCTTAGACGGCACATGATTAGAAAAAACTATATCCTACTGCAAACCAGGCCATAGGGTTTTAAAAAAATGTTATCCCTAACTGTTAATCAGTAATGCGACCTTTTACTGTTCTTATAATATATATATTTTTTGGCCCAATACTCTGGA
Organism: Viscum album; assembly: GCA_963277665.1. NCBI lineage: Eukaryota > Viridiplantae > Streptophyta > Magnoliopsida > Santalales > Viscaceae > Viscum > Viscum album. The sequence continues at coordinate 1,937,009,416 of OY728152.1, forward strand.
AATACATTTGAACACCAATACACCTATTGGGGATTAAATCACATAAAAAATTTTAAGTGTTCAAAATCTAGAATCGACTTTATAGTATTGATCATAAAATTTATCCCACCGCAATATAGAAAAAAAATTCATTTAGAAATTTCAAAATGGCCCAAAACATGGGATCACCAAATTTAAATGAAATGAAGAATAATATTTAAGAGAATATTGAATAGAGAATTATTCAGTAGTGTGAATCACCAAAGGGTTCACCTATTAATTTTATTTAGAAAAAATATGTATTAATGAGACTTATCGTATACTTTTTTTAACTAACAAGATCAAAATCATAAATAAAACTTTTATGAATCATATTAATGACTTACATTACCTACATATTGTATCTCAATAAATTTTGAATATTGACATTCCTTATGGATATCATTAATTGATTGTATATAGGGAAGCTATACCTCATACAACATTCCATATAATGTTTTGAAACAATGTCTATATATTGGTATCATTTGTTCTTACTAGCTTCACAACTATCTTCATAGATTTAATGAATACTGTTATTCAAGATTAACTAGTTCAGTTTTTAGTAGTATTTAAATATGGTATTCTTAAAAATTGAATTTGAAAATAAGTGATTTATGATCACATGAGGATTTTACTAAAACACTAGTTAAGTATATTTTTTATGAATCATATTAAAAATATTGAATTTTGGGACTAAAATCGTTTTTTGGGTCATATTATCTCAAGAGGTTGTATATTGGTGGATTCATTGAAGGAGGATATCATTGAATGATTGAGTTGATGAACCAATATGACTGATATCCTTATATTACTATGATAGGATGTAGATTATAAATTATTTTTCAAATTGCCTCATGACTATATAATCCAAATAACATTTTAACATGGAATGGATCCATGATCCATTTAACAAATGAATGAGGGGAAAATATCAAGGATTGTAGAAAATTTTAGTCAGTGAAGATGTTCTATCGTTACCCTATTGTGGATAAGGGCATGCAATCAATTCTGATTTACATAAGAAATTAATCGTATGAATTACCATTTAAAATGATTTGTTTAATCTTATGTATTACTACTACTTAGGGTGTTTGAGTATAATGACCCAATGCAAGGTTTGGATTAAGTTTTTTTTATATATTCATTGATGATATATATGAATTTTCATTATATATAAAATTTATAAATATATATATATATTTACCATAAATGTTTAATGTCTATATTAAAAAATAAATAGTTGAATGTTCCCCATAGTAGATGGTTGTAGTTGATTAAATATTAGGATTTCTCAATATATTACCGCATGAGAAAAGTGATCAAGGTGGAAGATACACATAGTTGAAAGGATTAGAATAGATTATATATGATGAGGATTATAAAAAAAATATTTTTATATTTTCAAAGGACATATATGTATATTTTTAAGAAATAAGATAAATATTATCATTCTCAAATGAATTTTCAAACACTTATAAATGTGAGGATGAATAGGCATAGAATGAATATATGAAACAACAATAAATGCTCAAAAAATTTACTGAGTTAACATAGGTTATGATGGAATGATAATGTTTAGTAAATGAATCGATGTTCCATCCATACCATATTTAATGAAGGAGATATTTTCTCCGGATCATAGTTCATTATTCTTTATTAATTTTAGAAGTACTATTGTGAATATTGATTAGAATGTGGATTTTTTATTACTCAAGATAAAAATATATATTGTACATTACATTTCACAAAGCATTTTATGAACTATGATTAATTTTATGAGAAACAATTAAAAGGGGATGTGAGAACCATTACCCATACCATAATAGAGATGGGAATGAATCATCGTAGATTTTGTCATCGGACTTTACAAAACATCTAAATTCCATAATTTTATTTCAGTTTTAGTTTACTTACTTAAAATGATTGAAAATATAATTACAATCCTAGAATAATTTTCCCTTAATTTCTTTACAGAAATACATTAACGATATTTTATTGTATCATGGACTACCATATTCTATTTTATCTAATCGACATCCATGGATTACCATTATGTTCTAGTAAATACATTAGCAATCTTTAATATTAGAGTTGATTTTTATTAGAATTTATCATCCTCTAACATAGGCCAGCCTAATAGATCCATTCAAACAATATAGAATATGTTGAGATATTTTTCTATGTATTTTAAAGGTACTTTGGATTATCATCTTCCTCTAGTCATGTTTTTCTGAATAAGAATATATTCTACTAAGGTATTCAAATAGATCCTCTTGATTCCATATATTGAAATAACTGTACAACTTCCATGCGAATGGAATAATTTGAATAAATAATGTTACTTGGGCCTAGGAGGAAATATTAAATATAATAGAATGTTATATTTATTATACAACTTATATTGGAAGAAAAAAAGGTGATTGAAATGTTATGTTGATAATATTCAATCAGATCTATAGTTTAAAGGTTGTGATATGTTCTTTTTAATATTTATTTAGGGAATCCGTGTTTAATATTTTTAATGATTTTAAATATAAAACCATGAAATAATGGACCATTTGATGTTCTTGATCGAGAATGGATTGTAACTTATCACATGGAACATCCACCGATCATCACTCAAGTTCATGACATGTTTCATGTATCTCTGTTGTGAAAATACATACCCAACCCTTCACATGAATGAAACATATATTCATTACACTAGAAAAATATGTTCTCATTGATGGAAAACCAATTATACTCTTGGATATAATAGATAAAGTGTTAATACATAAGACAACTCACCTAGTAAAAATTATATTCAAGAATAATAGAATTTAAAAAGATACATAGGATCCTACGGATGTAATAAAACAGTTATATCCTCATTTGCAGGTTTCTTAGTGAATCAATTTTGAGGTTAAAATTCAATTCAATGGGGGTTTAATGTTACCCCATGTTATTTGATAACATATTTCTCAACTGTTTAAAAGTTGATATCCGGTCTTACACACAACAATAAGATTAAATGAATCTTTATAAACTATTAAAATGTTATTATCTAATGTCATTGTTTTTACATAACCATAGTATTAGTGAGTATGAATAGAAATAAAAATAAGTATGAAAAAATTATATTTTTCATATGTATAAATTTAATTCATTGGTTATCAAATATTTTTAACTAATAAGGGAAGGAATCATTTAAATATAAAGTAATTATTTTGGGAAAAAATTATTCATGCAATGTGCTATTATCTTAATAAATTAATGTAATCAGTGTTAGTGAATTATTTTTCGAAATTTATATAGTATATATAAATTTTAATTTTATTTACATAGAAATATTCTTACCAATGGGATAAATATAAATCATGTTATATTCATAAAATTTTATTTTAAAAAAATAGTTTCCATCATGTTTTGGGAACAAATTTTAAATTTCATTTCATCCCGAGATATAAATTGAATATTAAAAAATGGATTCCAAATTTTGAATCATGTTATCACAATTTGGTAATTAAGTAAATTTTTTCAATTTTTAATAATAGACGTGAAAATATCTATCCCCATGATAAAGTGTTAATTTGGTTAACCAAGGTTTAAACTAATTTTTATGTTCCCAAATTTTCATCTTATTTTTTCATGGATGAGAGTAAATCTACAACTATCTCCCTAAGCTGGAAATCAAGTTTTTAATGGAATCATGTCCACTAAAATGACCTATATATTTGTTGGCGCCAAAATATTGCATGAAAGGAAGGGACGAAAAAGAAGGTCGGCACGCTGCCTCTCGAAGCACCGACGCGAAGCACCGACGCGAATTACCCCGAGCATCGCGGTCTCGCGAAGCTCCAGAGGCGGTAACTATCCGCGAACGCATTTGACGTTCGTGAGCCCGCCGCAAAGCTCCAGAGGTAATAAATCTCCACGAACGCATTTGACGTTCGCGAGCCCGCCACGAAGCTCCAGATGTGGTAACTCTTCGTGGGCGACATTGACATTCCCGAGCGCGCCGCAAAGCACTTTAGGCGGCGCGTGAGTTCTGCTTCGCGGTGCCCCTTCCCTATAAATACTGGACTCCCCCTGAGTCCCAATGATGGACAATCCGACCTTTCAGATTCTCCTCTCCCAAATCGTGAAGCACCCTTTGCCCCCAAAAATCATGAGCTCTGCGAGGTACTTCTACTTCGCGTGACGCCTTCGGTTTTTCTCGTTCTGAGCCCCTCTTCTGAGAGGGATTCCCTTTGGGAAGCTCAAGGGAATTCGCGATGGAAGGGGATTCTCAAGGGAACCTGGGCAGCCGCAGAGCAGTTATGCTTCGCGAAACACCCAACCTGTACTAGTGATCCCTATGCTAAGTCAGGATCGCTACACATCACGAAGCACATTGCTTCGCAGCACCCTACTTCGCGAGGCACCTCTTCTTCGCGAGGCAGTGCTCTGTGAATACTGTTCCACTTCGCGAATCACCCTCCACTCACACCTATTCCCCATGCTAAGGCCATGACACTCCACTTTGCGAAGCACACTCCTTTGCTTGGAAATTCCTCATCTCGTGCGACCCTCCAGGTTTGCACGATGTGATTTCAATGTCCCACAGAAAATACCACCCGTAGTGTTGCTTCGCCTAATGCTTGTTCGCATAGGCTCGCTAATGGATATTTCTTCTTCACATATCCACGCTAACGTGGACCCCTTGATGGTTCGCTCCACAACCCCCCTTGACTATGGCCTTGCCAGTACCTTCCCTCCCCCAAGGACCAGAGGGTACCGATTATGTAAGTCCTAGGGGTGCGGAGTGAACCCACCTCGTCCGAGCTGCAGAATGTTAAACTGCCAAGCACCACGTCCTCAACACATGACGTTAAACTGTGACCCGACCTCGTGCCTCTCACGAAGGGTCACCCTAGCTTGAACATTTTTTACACCACTCGTCTCCACAGGACTGGAATCACCCATCCACAAGGGATGATATCCTCCTTATTGGAGTGGCATATGTTTTCAAGAGAAGGGCGACCCTAGTTCCCCAACGGATGGTTTCACCCCTGCATCTTCGTACTTCCCCAATACCTAGGTCAGTGGAGGGCATGATAGGGAACGAGGCACCTCCCATCATTGGTCCCCAATCCCTCTTTCATTGCGCTTTGTCACACTCCGGGCCTCCATCCGGGAGTAAGTCCCAGCACCATGGGCCGCCTAACGCGTAATCCCTTCTTCGCTTCACACGAACGCATCCTTCGCGGTGTGATCGTCAGGCCCTTACTGTCTCTTGTTTCTCACACCGAGCATGACTCACATGGGCTTACAGTTGGCATTGGCCATGAAAATACTTCGTCCAACATGACGTTAAACTGTATTCCCTCGTCCAGCTTGACGTTAAACTACATGCCCTCGTCCAGCATGATGTTAAACTGTATGCCTTTGTCCCGCATGACATTAAACTGCACACCCATTTGAACTACAAGGACTTTGATCCATGTCACGGAATGGTACGTAGGAAGCCTTCCATAGGTTCAAACCCACCACCCATCAGACCAAGGTCCACCATCACGTTGGTTCACCGACGAAACCCTTTGAACTACGAGGTCTTTGATCCATGTAAAGGAATGGTACGTATCAAGCCTTCCAGAGGTTCATGCCCACCACCCATCGGACCAAGGTCCACCTTCACGTCGGTTCACCGACGAAACCCTTTGAACTACGAGGTCTTTGATCCGTGTCAAGGCGTGGTACGTAGGAAGCCTCCATGAGGTTCAATCCCACCCATCATCCAATTCATGTTGAGTTCTACCTGTGTCCAGCACGACATTAAACTGCAATTCCAGTCCGACGGCAAGACGTTGTGACCAACCCGAACTACGAGGACTTTGATCCATGTCAAGGTGTGTTATGTAGGAAGCCTCTATGAGGTTCAATCCCACCATCCAGTCGTTCCGACCTCATTCATGTCGGTTCACCCCTGTCCTGTATGACATTAAACTGTATTCCACTATTTGAACTACAGGGTCTTTGATCCATGTCAAGGCATGGTACGTAGGAAGCCTCCCCGAGGATCAAGCCCAATAATCATTGGCCCAAACCGTCTCCTTGTCGGTGTGCCAAGCCCCCCCCCCCATTTTCACCTGAACTATGAGGACTTTGATCCATGTCAAGGCATGGTAGGTAGGAATCCTTTCAGAGGTTCAATCCCATATCCCATCGGACCAAGGTCCCTCATTTACGTCGGTTCGACAACACCCACCACCTATCGTTTATGCACGTCAGGGTTCACTACTGTCCTGCCTGAAGTTAAACTGTATTCCATCAATCCTTTGAACTACGTGGACTTTGATCCATGTCAAGGCATGGTACGTAGGAAACCTTTCTAGGGTTCAATCCCACCACTAGTGGACCCACGGGTCTACTTTCACGTCGGTTCACCGATGAAACCCTTTGAACTACGAGTTCTTTGATCCATGTCAAGGCATGGTATGTAGGACACCTCCCCGAGGTTCAAGCCAATCTCTCATTGGACCAAGGTCCACCTTTACGTTGGCTCGCTGACGACATCCATTGGGCCAAAGTCCACATTCACGTCGGTTCGCCGACGATGCCCCTCTAAAATACGTGGTCTTTGATCCATGTCACGACATGGTACGTAGGAAGCCTCCACGAGGTCCAATACCACCACCAATAGGACCCTACTGGTCCTCCCCATTTACATCAGTTCGCTGATGATGCTCATCGGACCAAGGTCCACCCTCATGTCGGTTCATTGGCACCATCCCGAACTACACGGACATTGATTCCCTGCCACGGGGATACGTAGGAATCCCCTTCAAGGCTCAAGCCCAACTTCACTGTTGCCCTTGCGATGGTTCCTTCCCATTCCCCCTTCCACTTCATTCGTCTATCCATCATCCACCCTGATTCTCGCCCGAACCGTCATATCCCGGTGAAACCATGTCGGTACGCTCCACTTCACAGCCGCCCATGGGTTGGTCCGAGTATTGGAACCCCTTCAAGGGAAATCCCTCAATCCGATCTATTCTAGCTAATGCTCCGATCGGGCGGATCCGTCTCCGCAGGACGTTAAATTCGCGTCTTAACCTGTGTTAAACACGGGAAACTGAGGAAAACCTCAGATATGTGTCTATGGAATATAATTCCCCGTGCTCGATGTGGGATTCCTCGGGCTTCCACGCCCTCGAGAAGCCCTATGACTAGGGATAATAGATATACATGCCAGGTTACCAAGCATCCAGACATGCTACTGATGCCTCAACGTGACTACTCCCCCGACTGAAGGTTGCTGCCCTGACCGGACCCTTTGGAATGTCTCGACAGAAGTAGTGTAATTAACCGGCGTCCATGGAAACATGGCACTGGGAAGAGTTTCACGAACAACGTATTAAATCTATGAGGTAGACCTGGACTATGTGACGAGTTTTGAGGAGGAATCCACAGAAGGAAGAAATGAAATCCCTTCATCCCGTTTCGATCACGGAGAAGACGTCCCTGAATTAGGAACGAATTCCGCCCGCCTTTGGAATGCGGGAATGCGGGGCAATAGTTGCGCGTCCTCCGCAGACGGATGCACGCGCCCCGGAGAAAGTGTCGGAAACAGAAATGGTGAACCCGACGTGAAATTCTTCTCCTCAATGTGGAGATTATTAGTGTTCGAGGTACCAGTAGATTGGCGTGTCACCGGATCCAGATATCTGGCGCCTGGTCCTGCCAAGTAAATAGCGGGTCTGTCGTGAAACTCACCGAAAGTCGGGGTAGTAGAACGTGGGGCACTCCGTTCTGCAGCGTGTTGGCGTGGATCCTTCTTACATACGTGGAGAATGGAAGGACGCTGGGGCACTGGTTGTCAATCCTTTTCCTCGTAGTGCTGATGAGTTGATCCCTTCGTTTCTCAGGAACCAGGTTTCTGTTACAGAGACACGATCACCGCCCGCTAGCCTACGCAGGGGCAGCGGAAACATCGCCATAGCCACCCCGCATGGCGCCGCTACTGCCACGACGGCCGCCACATCACGGAATACGGGGCGCCCACATCCCCTTTCCCCATCAGAGGTCATCCAACGAAGTGTGATCAACAACCTCGTGTGCAGGTACGAGGAGGAAGGGGTCATCCCAACTCGGGATATGGACCACTTGGACCTAGAGGCCTCTAGGTCCCGCAGTCAACGCCGCCCTAACAGGCCGCGCAGGGAGCCCCTTCTCCCCACCCCAACATTCAACCATTTCGAGAGCCTGTCCTCGGAACACATTGACAAATCCTTGCCTTACGCTGATGAGGCAGGCGCCGTCCGGCTCAGCCCGCTCAGGGTCCCGACACAAGGGATCCTGGAAAGAGCTCCCGTCCGGCCGTGTCAGTGCCGCCGTCTGACTCCACAGGAAGAGCAGGCAGGCCATGCCCCTGTACCACCAGAGCCAGCTCGTCTGACCCGATGTCAGTGTCGGGCCCGGGATGAGGATGCTCGCCCAAGTGCGTCGACATCAACATCTACAGTGGCCTGAGCCACCGCCGACGTGCATCATGAAGTCCATGCATACACTGAGCAGGGGAACTCCTTAACCCAACCAGGATCGAGACCCCAACCTCCCCACAGGCAGGCTGGGTTGACTCTCTAAGTTGCAGGCCCGAGTGGTGATCGCCGCGAACTAACCCGCGGTGATGTCACCCCGTACGGAGGCATTCCCCGTACCACTACTCCAGAGATCATGGTCCTTCCCCGCACCGAAGCTTGTCATGGAGTTATGCCTCGTGCTACCCCCATCCCGAAGGAAGACCTGCCCCGCAACAGCGATGCTCAGCACGGAAACCTTTCTCGCGCCCACTATACAGTGTATGGAGTCCATCCTCCTACCCCTGACCGCCGATCTGAAGGCACTGTCCATCCATTCCTTCTCCAACGTGGGGGCCCTCCCTATGTCCTCTCTGCAACCAGCGAAGGTCCTCCTCGCCCCAGCAACTTGAGGGGTGAAGGTCAACCACGCTCTGCCCGCATCGACCATGGAGGTCTTCACCATGCTCCTACCAATTCCAACAGAGGATCCGCCCACATGGGTGCTATCCATGGAGGTCCTCCCCATGTACCCTTCAACATTTCCCCGGGTACCCCTCACACCTCAGCTATCTCGAGTGGGGGTCCTCTCTGCCACGGTGCCAGCGCCGCCCCGAGGCTACCTATTAGGGATCAACCCTGTCCTAAAGAGCCACCCCGGGGCAGTAGAGTGGGTCGTCGCTGCCACAAGAAGAGTCCTGTGAAGGCCCGGGTGGAGATCAAACCTGCCCGCTTCTCCGACTCTGAAGAGGAATGCGACTCATCGATGGAACCTTCTCCCCGCTCCTTCGTATCAAGGACTGGGGAAGGAACCAGGCACGTTAGCCTCATTCTCCCGGAATATTATGTCCACTAGATTCCCATCTGTCTCCGCAGGTACATTCAGGAGGAAGAAATCATGGGAAGTCCACAGGTCTCGACAGTGCAATCACCACCATTTTCACCCGAAGCACCCTCTACCTCTACCAGAGATCACAGAGAGAAATTTTGGGGGCCAACGATGGTAGAGTGATGACATGACCTGTCACTGGTAGCCACGAATCCTATGCCGGAAGCTGTGTCTATTAGCCCATCATACCGTGACATCGTGGCCATGTCACCTCACTCTTCAGAGAATGGCACGGAATTCAGCGGCCAGTCAGCTCGTTCGCCGTATTCTCCGCCGCCGAGTTTAATATCCTAGAGGTCCGCCGCGGTACCGCTATCGGTCCTTCAGCTTCCCCCGGTTGATGGGTGGGGCAATACAGGGACAGACCCCGAGTCCGAACACAGGAGCTTCTAGAGTATTCTTGCAACGGATTACTTCCCAGAGATGTTCTGGCTGACGACGGCGCTGAATTTTCATGCACTAGAGTCCCTTACCCCTGAAGAAGTGGGGTTCTTTTGTCAAACCATATGTGTGACACACTTATGCCTTCGTTACGAATGGGAGGTGTACCCTAGAAGTCGATAGCACTTCGAAGAAATCGGCAAGCAGTGCCGCCTGATCGATTTTGCCGCACTCCTTGTGGCCCAGCACCCCGAGTCGGCAGGCTGTCAGAACGCCCATCAACTGAAATGTGTTCAGTGTTTCAAAGTACTCTGCAGAATTGTCACGGAAGCTACCCCCCATGTGCAAGTCCGTGGTTGGGGACACTATGCTGCTCTCCTCTTCGACCCTATCCGATGGCAGCCCGATTCGTTATGCGACATCGAGGATATTCCCTCGAGAGGGGTCGCGGTCCACATGGGTGACGTAGTGGAAAATGAAGATGAGCTTGAATTCATTTATGGAGACATACCCCCAGAGGGCATACCGCCACCGCTGGACCCATCAGGGAGTGTTACTCGTCAGCTGAGGAACCTTCTAGGCCTCCCCGCACTCACCGAGTCGCTGGTACTCGGTCGAAATACCGGCAAGGGTAAGGAGCACGTCAGAACTGTCATGCACTCCGACCCATCAGCCTATGTACAGAAAACGGAAAAAGATCCTGAGAAGGCCACGTTACGCCAGCAATTTGCTGAGCAGAAGAGGCTGGTTGATGAACTCTTGGCTGAGCACGATGTAGAGCGGCGACCCGACTATGGTAATCCCAGGCTGGGGCAGTAGGGGCAGGAACAATTTCACCCCGGTGAGATGCCTCCGGGCTACCCTGATGATCCTACTCTCGCAGACAAGGCAGAAGCCGGAACTTACAGCAAGAGGGCGTGATACGTCTCACCAACCCCCCTCCCCCCGAACGACGGGGCAATCTGAAGAGTCCAGTCCGGGTTCCCCCAGTCGCCCCACATGTCGTTCCGCCAGTAGATCCACGACCTGCCGAAGCCATCTACCATGCTGAGGAACCTGGAAACGCACTTGTGGTTAGGGATCCCTGTCAAGACAGGGACCCCCACCCGGATGATCTTATAGCGGCACTCACAGCCCGCCTCGAAGCGTTGGAAACGCGGTAGGTGGCAGTCCCACCGGATGGTAAGCTGTATCCCGCATGGGTGGATGATATGCCCGCGCCCCCATGTTTTGGGAACCCCACTTTCTCACCCTTCAATGAGACAGGGGACCCACCGCAGCACTTGGATCATTTTTATTCCAGGTGTGGCCCAATTCTGGGGACCACGGCTCAGCAAGAAGCCGCCAAGATCTGATGTTTCGTACATACATTGGAAGGTCCAACATTCGTCGGGTATATCCATCTCCCTATCGGATCGGTGACCGGTTGGGAGGATCTCCGCCGGCAGTTCCTATACCAGTTCAACTCCACCACGCAGAAGACCAGCATTGCAGACCTCTTCAAATGCAAGTAAAGGCCTGATGAGCGAGTAACAGATTTCATCGCCCGACGGATGGGACTTACGTATTCTCTCGATATGCCACTGACACATGAGAAATTACTGACGATGTGTGTGGGGAACATCAAGATGGAGCTGGTACCCTCCTTGATTACCATGAACTACCCTGGAGGGTTCAACAATTTCTCAGATATGTCTCAGCGCCTTGAGGATGCTCTGCAACAGGCTAGTCAGGCACGTTCGTTCCCCCTATGATCCCAGCCAGGAGGACCGCCAGAGCCAAACCCACTGCGGTGGCCCAAATAGAAGCCCCTAGGTAGTTGGAATTACTACCAGCGGCACCATCCCCACAACCCCGTAGAGGTCCCCCACATCAAGCACAGGCTCCTGCCCAGCAGCGACCACCTCAGAACCGACAGGTTCCCCCATGCAATGCGTCACCGGCACCCAGGCGAGAGAATCAAGCGCCGCCTCCTCGGCAGGCCCCTCCGGCCCCTCGTCAGGGCCAGGCCCCCAGGGACCCCTATCTGGAAAGAACGTACCAGACTTATTCGTTCAATGAAAATCAGGTCCCTGTCTATTTCCGAAGTGCTCTAGAGCAAGGGATTGTGCGCCTACCCGAGTGCAGAAGGCCGACAGATGCGAATCTAACCTATCACGCTTACTACTGTCCTTATAATTGGATTATGGGGAACACGCTCAAGAAATTATATGTGTTTAAAGACTGGATTCAAGACCATGTCAACAAAAAAATATTCAAGTTGGGTCTGGCGCCAGCACAAGTGACGGGTGTCCTTTCAGGGTCAGAGATCAGCAGCACTAGAGAAGGCGAGTGGAAGCAGGTCCCCAGCCGTGGATCTCGAAAATACAATGACTGGATGGCTCGAAAAACCGTCGTCCTTTCCCATCGTATCATCCGGGGGTTCCTGAAGCAGCCGGAACCTTCAGAATAAGTAGCAGGTACCTCCGCATTGTCTTCACAGTCGACCTCTTCCCAAATGGGCAAGCAACGGCAACGCAAGAAGAAGAAACGCGCACCATCGATGTCGTTGTCATCCCGTACTCTCGGTGACTTTATGCCCCCTGAAATGGGGATTCCTCCCAGAATCCACATGGTACTGGATGACTCCTTGAGCGACAGCCAGGGGTACGCTTCGGTTAACACAGTGGAGCTGGTAAAGCCCTATATGACTCCCGAAAAAGGGGAATGCTAGGAGAACCTCCCCAATGTTTCCAGCCTACGTCAGTATTAGTGGAATCAAAACCGCGTTGGTAATCGAGGTACGTCAGCGGGAACTTTCAGCCAAGCCGTGCACGCTACGGATACCAGAAAGCAGGCTCAACATAGAGCTCATCATGCGCAACCCCATATAACGCCCTCAGCTCTACCTCCACCACCGTTTGTGCTACTAGATCAGGGAGATGTGCCTCTTTCGTATCACAGTCAGTCTTTCCCAGCTACAGGATAGCCTCCTCTGTCCAATCCAAGTCAGGATACTACTCTCCAAGCTTCAACTAGTAGGCAGCAGGATATACCCAGTACTAGTCGATCGCTGGTTCAACTGGCAGGACCCGCTATTCCTCCAAATGCCGAACGACCTCCTGTAGGCAGAGGTTCGCGCTTGGCACGAAAGTATGATGTCCGGAAGCACCTTGACAGCATTCCGGAAAGGCTTTCTATCCTTGAGGCCCTTCGCCTATCATCTGAAATGCGTGAGGCACTTGCCGAGTCCCTAAAGAGCCCCATCCAGTTTGAGACGGAGGTAGCAGCTGCAGAAGCCTTCCATACCGAGAAAATTGAGAACGCTGAATGTCAAGCGGTTATCTTGTTCTCCGGTGAAGATGAGGACCCTCCTATACAGGGGCATATTCGCCCGTTGTACATCACTGGCCACTTCAATGGTGTGGAAGTCCACCGCTGCCCTGTTGACACGGGTTACAGAATCAACCTAATTCTTACTCGGACGTTGTGAAAGCTGGGTCTGTCTGAAGGTGATTTAACTCTCTCTGACCTCAGGATCCTGGGGTACAACAGGACCGAGCAAACCCCAGTTGGCACGATCCGCCTGAAGACCCAGTTCGGTGTCTTAATTGCTAGCACCGAGTTCATGGTCATCTCGCAGGACACCGCCTACAACGCGTTGATGGGTAGGACATGGATCCATCTACATGTAGAGGTCCCTTCATAATATCACCATTTCCTCAAATACTCACTCAACGGTCGAGTATGCGTGATACAAGGATTTGTGTCCCCTTTCGCTTCTTGTGAGGCCTGCTATTGGGATGCGGGTTATTACAAAAGTAAGGATAAGAAAATCCTATTAAGTGAGGATGAACCTGCCCCGGTCACAAGTGATCCCTGGGAAAGCATGGATGACACCTACATCCACCTGATCCACTGATTGGAGGCCACGACCCCCGATATGGGGCAATGTTTGTTGTTTCGGGTACACAAGGAAGGCATGTTCTCGTGTCCAAGCGACGACAGAAAATCACATTATACTCCTACATCAACCAGGATCTGGTGATCCCGGAACCTCCTACCCCTGTACGGTACCGGAATGTCAAGCTTTTGACAATGGTGGTACGCCATACGTGTCTCTTCCACTGGGCTGGAATCCACCGACTCAGGCCGACACGTCACCACTGCTTAGATATCATCAAATGTGGCCCCTTAGGCCAAGGCCAGATGGGATAGGGCCGACTGCCTTCATTGCTATGGTCTCAATGTTGAGTGAGTCTCAATACATGTGGAACACTGGTGCCCAAGCTGGCACCAGCTGCCCATCAGGCTTCGATAGCCCAGAAGTATCTCCCTTCATGGGAAATCCCCCCACGGGTGGGGAGGAAGACCGGGAGGATGCTCCCCCTGCCTTTGAGGAAGGCGTCTCTACCACGGTTGATGAACTCGTACAGGTGAACCTTGGTAGCGAGGCAGATCTGAAACCCACATTGATCAGTGCAGCCATGTCCCACGAGGAGCGACAATAGTACGTAGACTTCCTCAAACATCACCGTGACGTGTTTTCCTGGAGTTACAATGAGATGACATCACAAGATCCCCAGGTAGTCATTCACCTTCTGGGCCTCCCGGTAAAACATCGTGGGTTTAAGCAGCCTCCTAGGATGATGCACCCTTCTCATGGTGCTATGGTTGAGGCTGAAGTTGACAAGCTTATCAAACCCAACTTCGTTAAGGAAGTCCAGTATCCCATGTGGCTTGCCAACATTGTGTCAGTCACGAAGAAAAATGGGCAGATCAGAGTCTGCATCGACTTCCGCGATCTTAATCACCACTGCCCAAAGGATGACTTCCCACTCTCAGTGACGGAGTTATTGATTGACGCAATGGCCGGATTCCAAGCTCTCTCTTTCTTGGAATGGTATTCTGGGTATAACTAGATCTGGATGGCCCCCGAGGACGAGGAGTCCACTGCCTTCAGGGCTCCCCAAGGTACCTTTTGCTACCAGGTTATGCCATTCGGCTTGAAAAATGCGGTTGCCACTTATCAGAGGGCCATTCATTGCATATTCAAGCCGATTCTCGAGTCATTGGTGGAATTCTATGTAGATGACCTCGTAGTCAAATAATGTCAGTGCTAGGACCATCTCAAAGACCTTGAGAAAGTGTTCGGTTTCCTCCGGTCCCATCACCTGAAGATGAACCCTTTGAAGTGTGCCTTCGGGGTCACCTCCGGGATGTTTCTGGGATTTGTTGTCAGATACCGAGGTATTGAGATCGACCCAAAGAAGATCAAGGCCATCAGCCAAATGCCTCCCCCGAGCAACATTTGGGAGCTTCGAGGCCACCAAGGCCACTTAGCCTATATACGCCGATTCATCACGAATCTGGCCGGCAAGTGTAATCCCTTTTCCCGGATCATGAAGAATGGTGCCGCCCTACGCACGGGATGAGGAGTGTTGGACCGCCTTCGAGGAAATCAATAATTATCTGCTCCAACCTCCAGTCTTGATGCCACCTGTCTCCGGAATGCCGCTGGTCCTTTACGTGACCGCCCTGGAAAGATCCCTCTGTGCGCTGCTCGCCCAGAAGATTAAGAAGGGTACTGAAAATAGTCTCTACTATCTCAGCTGCATGCTTCTCGATACGGAGGTCAGATACAACCCTATCGAAAAGAGCTTCCTTGCGCTCGTCTTCGTCGTGTAGAAGTTGCGACATTACCTGCAACACCATGAGGTGCAATTGGTCTCCCGAGTAGACCCACTAAAGTACATCCTGAACCGCCAAATGCTAACTGGCCGACTAGCACAGTGGGCGGTGATTCTCCAGCAGTTTGATATCAGGTTCGTACCTTAGAAGGCCATTAAGGGACATGCATTGGAAGACTTTTTAGCTACCCATCCATCCCCCCTGAATCAATCCCCGGACCTGGATTTTCCTGATGAGCTGATCCTCTCAGTCGATCATGTCGTCCCGTGTTGGAAAATGCATTTCGACGGCGCCTCCTAGTGCCCCACCGGTAGGTGGCTCAACGATCCTAAGCTCAACAGAGTGGGCCTGGGTATTGACTTCATTACCCCGGCGCAAGACGTCCTGCCTTACTCATTCCTGTTGTCAGAAGGTTGTACGAACAATGAGGCAGAGTACCAGGCTCTCATCACCGGCCTCGAGTTGGCCCTTGAGATCCATGTGCCTCATCTACATGTGAAGGTAGATTCCGAGCTGGTAATCAAACATGTTAATGGCGACTACGTCGTCAGTAAGCCGGAGCTTTCACCGTTGCTGGAGTACACCCTCCGCCTAATGGCCCAGTTCTCTTCTTGACCAGAGATTACCCATGTCCTGCGGTCACAGAACGGTCAAGCATACGCCTTGGCTAGCTTATCCATGTCGCTCGCAGAACCTGAGCAAGAGGATTTGATCATACATGTCTCACACCGGAGAGTCATTGCCCCCATCACCCAAGAGGACAATGATGTCCTGCAGGTAAGTCATCTCACTGCCAGAACCTCCACGTCAGGGGTCCTGGGTTCGTCAGACACAGTGGTTGAAGCCACTCCCGACTGGAGGGAACCTTTTGTCGAGTATCTCCAAAATGGTCACCTCCCGGACGACCGGGCCGAGCGCGAGTGAATCCGACATCGCGCGCTGCAATTTACCCTCCAGAGCGGCCCCAGTCTTGAACAGATCCTTTATAAGCGGAGCTTCAATGGTTTCCTCATCCATTTCATTCAAGGCCTAGAGATTCCTCATGTTATGCAAGAGGTTCATGCCAGTTCTTGTGGTGCCCATCATGCTAGGCTGAAACTGTCCCATCAAATCCGGAGGTTGGGGTACTTCTGGCCCTCTATGATCCACGATTGTATTGGGTATGCCAATAGATGCCACACGTGCCAGGTTCACGCCAACTTCCTGCATCGGCCACCGGAGCCCCTCCACCCCACCAAGTACTCTTGTCCATTTGCGGTATGGGGACTTGATGTAGTTGGACTATATCCACCGGCAACAGCCCGCCAGTGTAGGTTCATCCTGACTACTACAGATTTCTTATCCAAGTTGGCAGAGGCAGTTCCACTCAAAGAGGTCAAGGCCTGTTCCATCGTTGACTTTGTGAGCTTCAATATTATCCACCTGTTTGGGGTCCCTCACGCTGTCCTCAATGATAATGGCACCAACTTCCGAGCGGCTGAACTGCAGAAATTATACGCCAAGTATGACATCCGTTCTAACCATACCTCCCGCTTCCACGCGCAGGCAAACAGACAGATCGAGGCATTCAACAAAACCCTCTCTAACATTCTGCAGAAGATGGTTGGTCAGAACAAGAAAAGTTGGCAGGACAAGCTCCCCAACGCCCTCTGGGCTTACCAGACGATGACTCGCAACTCTAACCAGGTGACCCCATATTCCCTGGTATATGGAGCTGAGGCCGTCCTACCCATTGAGATCCAGCTTCCGTCATTACGCACTGTAGTCTATGATCACCAGACATCAGATGAGGTAGCTGAAATCTGTCTAGATGAATTAGAAGCACTGGACAAGAACCAACTTCATGCCCTTCACAATCTGGAAAGGCATCAGGATAGGATAGTGAGGGCCTTCAACAAGAGGGTTCGTCTCCATTCTTTTCAACAGGGCGACCTAGTACTGGCCCTTCGAGCACTAATGATTCCCGGTCGGAAACTGCCCAAGTTAGAACCCAAATGGGAAGGGCCTTATATCATCCATAAGGTTTACCCCAATGTAGCATACTCCTTGGTGACCACGGATGGAGAGTGCATAACCCCTCCTACCAATGCCAAGTTCCTCAAGCGAATCTTTGCCTAGGGTAAAAGGGTCATGCACGACCTTAAACTGCATCTTCTTCCTGCAAGACGATAAACTGAAAAATGGTCCCGCATGACTTTAAACTGCACGTTATGGTCCAACATGACCTTAAACTGTAAGGTCATGCACGACCATACACTGCATCTTCGTCCTGCAAGACGATAAACTGCAAAATGGTTCGAGCTCTATGACATTAAACTAAGATCTCCCCCCGTCCTTATGTAAGACGTTAAACTGCAAACCAGTCAGGCCTTCCTGACCGAGGCTCAGCCTCAGGCCCCTTGGCCTCCTCGGGCCCCCGGCCCCCCGTCCTTACTATAAGACATTAAACTGCAATCAAGTCAGGCCTTCCTGACCGAGGCTCATCCTCATGCCCCTTGGCCTCCTCGGGCCCATGACCCCCATCTTCACCGCAAGATGTTAAAGGACAAGCTGGTCAGGTCTCCCGGACCACGGTACAGCCTTAGGCCCCCTGGTTTTCCCCGACTTACCCTCGCGCGAGATTGTACGAAATGTTGTGGGACTACGTCCTCATTCACATCATATTACTTGCCGTACCTTACATATCCCCAAATGAGATGCGTCCTCGTCCCGCATGACGTCAAACTACATCTTAAGAACTATGTGTGGATTGATTCCCATCTTGATGGGATACATAGGAATGCTCAGACGCCTCGTCTTGAGCCCAGCCCCAAGCTTTTCTCTTCCACTATCCCCCCTGGGAATAGTTTCCTTAGAGGATCCTTGTATAGAGGGGGGTAGGCTTTCTTAGCCCCGCTCATACAACCCCGCTCACAAAAGGATTGTAAGGGTTGCTCTATGTTCCCACTCTCGTTCTTCTATCCCCCCACGTCCTCACCACATGACGCTAAACTGCATGGCCTTCGAGAACTACCTATGGCTTGATTCCCATCCTAATATGATACGTAGGAACGCACGGACATTTCGTCCGTTGGCCCAGCCCGAAAGCCAAAATCTTCCCCTCAGGTCATGACATATGGCAGGGTGCACATTTTTTCCCCAACTCACATCGAGCAAGCCTCGACCCGGCTGCACATCCCCCCAGAGATGTTTTCCTCTTTTGTGGATGGATACAGCTATGCTTCACCCACTCCATGACTGGGATTCCATCATTTTTCACACCCAGAGGGACCCCCTAGAACGGCCTGGATACTACGCCCAAGGGCTCTCCTACCGATACGGGTCAACGCCCCCGAGGGTTTTCAAGCAACAAGCTGATACAAGTCCCGCGTTGCGAATTTGGTCAGAAGTGGACGCTCATTTGTTTCTCCCATATCAGGCCACCATAGGAACAATGTGTTTCAAACATGGTCAACATTGTCTTGGATCTTCGGGTCCACCCCGAGATGTCCTAGACATCGAGTGCAGTGATTCATTCTACCCCATCCCTAAGTGACAAACTTCTCCCCGGGTGGTGCTAGCGATCAGGCCCACGACCCCGATTCCTAATAGGGGTGTACGGTGTGGTGTGGGACTGCGTCCTCATTCACGTCGGGATCATGTACCAGGCCATACGCCTTCCCTTATGAGGCCCAGCCACTGTCCCCTTGGCCTCCTCGGGCCCTCGACCCCCCTTCATCATGTAAGACGTTAAACAATAGACCCGTCAGGCCTTCCTAACTGATGCCTGACCTTAGGCCCCTTGGCCTTCTCAGGACCCTCCGCCCAACCTCTTACCCGGGGTGTACGGTGTGGTATGGGACTATGTCCTCATTTACATAGGGATCATATTCCATGATGTACGCCTTCCCTTACGAGGCCCATCCAAAGGCCCCTTGGACTCCTTGGGTCCCTGACCCTCGTCCTCATTGCAAGACGTTAAACTGCAACCAGGTCAGGCCTTCCTGACCAATGCCTAACCATCAGGCCCCTTGGCCTTTCCGAGCCCCGACCTAGGTCCTCTTTTATAGGAGTGTATGGTGTGGCATGAGGTTATTTTCTCATTCACATCGGTCTCGTAATGACCACGCCATGTACCTCTCCCTCCTGAGCTATGTCGTCGATCCCTTTTGGGCAGTTCACCGATGTGCCTAAGAGAACTCTGGTTTATTACATGGAGTTCCAAGCTTTACTTGGACACGTCCGCACCCACCTTCCAGGCTTTGTGTGTCCCTACATCAGGGCTTCCATCATCTTTCACACTCGGAGGGACCCCCAAGAATGGCCTGGATACCATGACCAAGGGCTCTCCTACCGTTACGGGCCAACGCCCCAGAGGGTTTCGGAAAACAAATCGATAAAATCTCGTGTTGCGAATATGGTCAGCGGTCGATGCTCGTTTGTTGTTCCCACATCAGGCTAACGCGATATGGACGCTGTGTTTCCCCCATGGTTAACAGTTTTCCTCTATTTCCACACCAATCCATTAAGCCCAAAATGTCAAGTACACAATTCACACCCTTCATCACTTCATCGTGTCCATGTAGAGTCTCAGAACTCTTGGTACTTTTCCTCCATGCATGTCTGCGTGTTGGGGAAACAAGCCACGTCAAAGGTGTCCTTCGAGGATCTCTACCAACTTACCTCTGATGGATGCCCCAATTATTGCGATAAGGATCTCCCGCCCTTGTTTCCCACATTGAGTTTAACTCACGTGGGCTTAGGGATCGGGTTTACATCTGCGCTAACTTGGGAGGTTGTTTCCATTCATGGTCCGAGCTCTAAGACCATAAACTAAGGTCCATCCGGAACTACGTTCAGCTTGATTCCCATCCTCATGGGATACGTAGGACTGCCCGGACGCCCTGTCTTCGGGTACAGCCCATTTGGGGAGCTAGTCTCCCCCCATTTTTTCACATCATACCTCTATATAGGCCCCTCGGCCTGAGGTCTCCCTCTTGGAGTGGCGTACAATGTGATGTGGGATCATGTCTCCATCAGTTGTGTCTTATAACATTGTGCACATTATCTGCTTAGCATCGTCTCTGCTACGTCTGCGCTGCATGACGATAAAATTCATGCTTGGTCCTATCACACGACCCTAAACTGTGACATTATCGTCCTGGACACACGACGAAAAACGGCACTGCATTATGGTGACCTCGTTGTAGAGGAAATCACGTTGGGTATTGGTCACGTGCCATGCCATTTGTCAACTCCCATAATGGATCGATCCTTGTGGAGACACCATGGCCTACTACTCTAGGCCTATCGATTCACACAAAAAAACCACTCACCTTAAAGAAAAATCAAGATTTATCAAATTACGCTTCTTTTAGTGCAAGGTCCACGACCGCACTCCCCTATTCCCCAGCACTGGTACCTTACCATGTCACCTTTATGAACTACGTGTGGCTTGATTCTCATCCTCATGAGATACATAGGAGCACCCGGGCACTTCCCCGTGGGCCCAGCCTAACCTTTGGGTTCGGTCCTTCGACTCGAGCATTTCCCCAGAGAACGCATGGCAATTAGGGCTTAGGTCCTCCTTCACATCGAGTCTTGTTGACATGTGTCCCCTTCCCCCTTTACCCATTTATGCTCTAAGGTCCATCAAGAACTACGTGAGGCTTAATTCTCATCCTTATGAGATACGTAGGAGCGCCTGGGCACTTCCCCGCGGGCCCAGCCTGACTTTCGCTTTTGGTCCCTTGAACTAAAGCCTCTCCCAAGGGGGTCGGGTGGTGTGATATGGGATTACGTCCTCATTCATGTCAGGTTGTTCACCGCACCGTACACACCCCCTATTCCCATTCACGCCAGGTGTTTGAGTTACTCCACCATATGCCTCTAATGTGTCCTCCCATCCATGGTCTGAATTCTACGACCTTAAACTAAGATCTCCCGATGGGAAAGGAATCTGTTCCCTCAATCTAATATGTCTCGTTGTCGTATTCAGATGTGTTTTGATAAAGATCCCGATGTGTGGGATTTTCATACGGACATTCCCTTCGTCCCATGACCAAGCTTCGTGAGCTTGCTATTTGGATCCTCATCATCCTCCACATCCAAAAGGACCCTCAGATGACATGGGTACTAGGATTAAGGGATCTCTATGAATATTGGACTTAAGGGCCCTCCAATCATTTTGGGCCAATGTCCCTACGGATATCTGACAACATTTGTGACATGGTCCTATGTTTTGAACATGGTCAACAGTCAACCCTCATTTGTTTTTCCCCATTCTAGGCTAACGCGATATGGCTGCTGGGTTTCCTCCACGGTAAAAAGTAATCCTCCATTGTCACACCTCCATCATAGTGATCTGAATCTCGAGCATCATGATTCACACATTTCCACTTCCTCATGTCCAAGTGGAATTGCATCATACTCGTCTCTTTTTCTTCGCGCATCTAGGTGTGCTAAATGATCGTGTTAGTTTCATTGGGCCGGTATTCACCAAGCGTCCCTTTGCCCTAACCTTCCCCTTTTTGTGTCGGCAAATTCCCACCACTACTTCTTGTTTCCCACACCAAGCACAACTCACGTGGGCTTAGTAGTTTTGGCGGGATGTGTATTGACACGGACATTATTCTCCTCGTCCCGCATGACATAAAACTGCGCTTCCAGAACTACGTATGGCTTGATTCCCATCCTCGTGGGGTACATAGGAACGTCCGACCACTTTGCTTCAGGCCCATCCTAATCATCACTCTTGGTCCCTCGACCTGAAGAGTTTTCTCCGGGGGTACGTGGTGTGATTTGGACTCCAAGTCCTCATTCACGTCGGTTTTATATCTACCGCACCATACACTCCCTTGGATCTTCTCTTTTATTCCACATCCTATCGTATGACTTTAAACTATAGGAGTCCATGTGTCCTCAACGCGTGACACTAAACTGCGGTTCTACCCCGAACAAGTTCAGGATGCTCCATGTTAATCATGGGATGCACCAGAGCCTCTGCCAAAGAGGATTTCACCTGCAAATATTGGTCTTTGACAGAACTGTGCTTCCAGAACTACGTATGACTTGATTCCCATCCTTATGGGATACGTAGGGACACCCAGGCATTTCACCTAGGGTCCAGCCCCATTAATCATAAAATACAGTTCCTCCCCCTGGTCGGACCCCTCATTGGGGACCATGTAATTATGACTCTGCCCTGAACAAGTTCAGAATTCCCCAAGGTAACATTGGGATGTGGTAAATCCCCTCGCCAGAGAGTCCCTGTCTGAAAGAAGGAATGATCCATGATCAAACCAAGGCACCCATATGGTGTACTCCCACCACGGTGATGTAACTACCCAAGTGATGGATATTGTTCGGACAAACCATCACTCCATATTCCACGCTTTGCGTGCCACTTATTCGGACCCTCGTCCCCTTTCATGTCTCACGGGACCCCCTAACGGCCTGGTCTAATTCTGGATCGGCTCACCTACCATCCTGGGCCAACGTTCTGGAAGACTAGTCATGTTCGGAAGGACCCCCTAACAGTGTGGATGTTTGATCTATGGTCCGCCAACTGTCTTGGGTCAATGTCCCGAAATATTGATAGACAATATTTGTGACATGATCCCGTGTTTCGAACATGGTCAATGGTTGACCCTCATTTTTTGTCCCCATCACAGGCTAACGCAGTAAGGATACCGCTTCTCCACCATGGTTAACGGTTGTCCTTTATTGCCATGCCATCCCCACAGTGCACCGAATCATGGGTATCGTGATTCACACTTCCCAATTTCATCTGTTTGGACCGATTTCAGCGCCCCTGGCGTTGCGCCGTTCGTGCATAAGAGCACGCTGAATAAACGGTAATTCGGGTGTCCTGAATGTTCTTTCTCCGGTCAAGCCTCTCCCATCTTTCAGAAATATGGACTGGTAATCCGAATCCCGGATGCCCAGAGCATGGTCCCCACTCCTATGTTAGGTGGGACGAGAGGGCAACTATCTCCTGTTTCTCACATCGGGCTCGACCCACGTGGTCTTGGGGAATTATCGCCGAACATCCCGCAAACATTGTGGGGATGTAACAAGGCGAATCAAACAGAGTAAATAGTGCGCGCTACGACATTCAAAACAATGAAAGAAAAAAATTGAAGCACGAAAGTACCAATAAAAGGTTTTTGGTTTGTTACAATACCCGGGGGTCGACTCCCCCCATAGATGAGTTGACCCTGTCAAAAGAGTGTTGCAGCTCCGCCACCCGTTGGCTTGTGGCGGCCAAGGCTTGCTGCCGCTGACTTAGCTCCCGCTCCTCCTCAGCAGCGGCGAGGCGCAGTTCGTCAGACATGGCTTTGTCCCTCTCTATGCTTGCTTGAATGGTAGCCATCTTTCCAAAGACCTACCTCATGTGCTCTTCTTCCTCTGCCAGCTGGGCCTTCAACCGTGAGACCAGCTCAGATTGTGCATTAAGAGAGGCTGAATGCTCATCTGCCCGGGTCTGCATCTGTTGGACCTCACCTTCAGCCTCCTGGAGCTTCATGATGTTGGTCGCCTTCCTCCGCTCCAAGCCTACGCTGATCCCACGATCATGCTCCCGGATCTTCTCAGCCATAAGATCTCAGATGAGTGTGTGAGGACGTTGGGCATCCACTCACCCAGCCTATTGTTCGCGCAACCGCGAGCGGAGTCTGTCCATTTCGGCCAGCCATTGCATTGGGGGGTGTCCTTGATGAAGCGCTTGATTAGCTTCCACAACCGGCGGCGGACTATGCTGTTGTCTTCCTCATCGGAGGCTGTTTCGTCCCAGTCTGCGCGATTGGCAGGCTCGTACGCAGGATACGCCCAAAAGAAATCCTCGGCAGGATCTACATCTGGTGTTGAATCCAGTACGACATCTGGCGCCAAAGCAGTCGTGACAGGACTGGGGCCGACCAGTTGATCCTCTTCATCGGAGTCCACCTCAATGACTTCGGGCACGACCCTACTGGTGGTCCCTCCAGTGATGATCTGTGTTGCATCTTGGGGAGATGGGTGTACTATCGCCACCATCACCGGCATTCCCCTAGGAGGAACGCCACCAGACATCCCGGATAGTCTTTCCGCAGTATCCCACACCAGTCAGAGAACTGTACGATAGAGAAGGACCTAAACGTTAGTTGGCATAGTCTACATATGACGACAAGGAAACCGGTAGAGGAAACATACGGAGATCGACCTCCAGGAGCTACTCTTGAGATGGTACTGACGGAACCCTGAGGCGAGGCCCTTCGTATACTGTTGGAAGGGCAGGAGATTCCAGAGGAGCCACCTCGGGTGCTCTGGTCCCACCAGACGCAGAACTGGACGCAGCCATAGGTGCGGGTTCTGAAGGTCCCGCATCATCACCCACCGAGGGTCGAGACCGAGGCATGAGAACAAGTTCCTCTTGTACGGCTCAAACATCGGTGAGAAGTCCATAGTGACCCAAGAACGGATCGTAAAGAATGAAGTTCGGAATGCTACCTCGAGAGCCTCTTCGAAATCGCCAGAATCTGAGCCTTGATATCCGACCTCGCCCTCCTCCAACGGGCTCCCTCCTCTAGCCTCATTCCCTTGAGAGGAGTCCTCTGATTCTTCCAGCAGGGGGAAGCACTCCCTCAGATCGGCAACCGATAGATGTGGGGGGACCGTTCGATTCAGCAACACACTCACCCGGTCTTTAATTGGACGAGGGACACCACTGGTGTGGACGTAATCCTCCAGCTCGTCCAGGAATTGCTCTGACTCCAACGGAGACACCATGAATCCATCCCGGACTGGGCCTATGCCCAGTAATTCCATCCCGAGGCGATTCAGGTGGGCCCATATCTCGGGTGGGCTGAGGAATTGCCGGTTGACACCCCAAATGTCCCAGGATTCCGGGAAGATGGCATCCTCTGCCATGTCGATATGACGCAACCGCTTCCCTAGAGCCTGAGTGGATATCCTACGAAATCCCCTCTGTGGCTACCCCTCTGGATGGCCCTGCTCATCCGGAATCACCGGATCCGCCACTGCTACCACACCCTCAGTCGGTGCGGATCTCGCCGCCATGGAATCCCCGCTACCGAGAGAGGCCCTAGCTGCCCTCCGACCACGACCTCGAGATAGAGGAGGCCCACCGTCACCGACCCAAATAGTCGGTTGCTTCAGTATCACCCCTGGGTAAGTAGCCTCCCATCTAATGTCATACTCCCTCACCAATCCGAAAGCGGCAGTGGATGGAGGCAATTCAATTCACATTTTACCATATTCCCATGTGAACATGAGCCACATCTGCCTCATCACACACCGGTGCTCCGAATGATGCACCTCCCAGTAGACCTGCAGGGTCAGCCGCTGGAGGCTCCATAATTACCTCGCAAACTGATGCGGGGTGTACGGTTCGTAGAGTGGCTCACGATCTACTCGTGCCACCAAAAATCCACCTCGAAAGTCCAGGAGGTAAGCCCAATGTTCTTTTGTTCCCCGCCCATCATCAGTAAGTATCCCCGTAGGCAATGGGAAGGGGTGGAAATTAATCTCATCCGCCCTCCACACCCGATTCAGCACCATCGGCACGGCTAGTTTGAACGGGAAACTCCCAACCGCGTTCAAGATGGAGGGGCAGAAATTTGACACCGGCGGCGAAATGGGGTTTGGATACTCGTAAATCCCCCTGATGTGCGCTGCGATCCACCCATACAGGAGGTGGAAGGGCCCACATATCCTTGGCAGCTTCTTGCCCTCGCTAATGTGTCACAACATTCTGTATAGTTTGGAAAGCATTGGAATCCCCAGATTGATCCGCTGCCCCATGGCCAACATGGACTCCATAATAAATGAGCTGGGCCGCACCCCCATGCTTGTATCCCACACCGATAGGATCCAACCACAGATGAGAGCCGCGATGAACGTCGCCAGCCTGACAATCGGCTGTTGTTCATTGCTGACGCTGAAACCCCAAGTCATCCAATGGCTGTCCTCCAAGACCCGCCAATACGAGTGCCCCTTGCCCCGTTGGTCCACCCTCAGACAAGTTTGAGGCTTGGAGGGAACTCTCGATTCAATGGGAAATTCTGGAAGCACTTGAACCATCTCCTAAAGTGGACATCCCTCACTGCCTCCTTGTCCTCTCCTGGGACGAGCGCCATCCGCACTGACGCCAGTCGTGGCATTTTCTCTGTGTCCTCCCACGCGCTCATGAAATGGAGGAACTCATCATACATGGCCCCCATGATCGGAACCCCCGAAATCTGGTGGACATCCCACAGGCTGATGCCCACCTCCCTGTGATAGGGAACGAGGCACCTCCCATCATTGGTCCAAAATGCCTCTTTCACTGCGCTTTGTCGCACTCCGAGCCTCCATCCTAGAGTAAGTCCCAACACCATGGGCCACCTAATGCGTAATCCCCTCTTCGCCTCACATGAACGCACCCTTCGCGGCATGATCGTTAGGCCCTTGCTGTCTCTTGTTTCTCACACCGAGCATGACACACATGGGCTTAGAGTTGGCATTGGCCATGACAATACTTCGTCTAGCATGACGTTAAACTGTATTCCCTCGTCCAGCATGACGTTAAACTGCATGCACTTGTCTAGCATGAAATTAAACTGTATGCCTTTGTCCCGCATGACAGTAAACTGCACCCCCATTTGAACTACGAGGTCTTTGATCCATGTCAAGGAATGGCACGTAGGAAGCCTTCCAGAGGTTCAAGCCCACCACCCATCGGGCCAAGGTCCACCTTCACGTTGGTTCACCGACGAAACCCTTTGAACTATGAGGTCTTTGATCCATGTCAAGGCATAGTACGTAAGAATCCTTACAGAGGTTCAAGCCCACCACCCATCGGACCAAGGTCCACCTTCACGTCGGTTCACCGACGAAACCCTTTAAACTACGAGGTCATTGATCCATGTCAAGGCATGGTACATAGGAAGCCTCCACGAGGTTCAAGCCCACCCATCTTCCAATTCACGTTGAGTTCTACCTGCGTCCAGCACGACATTAAACTGCAATTCCAGTCCGACGGCAAGCCGTTGTGACCAACCCGAACTACGAGTACTTTGATCCATGTCAAGGCGTGGTACGTAGGAAGCCTCTACGAGGTTCATGCCCACTATCTGGTCATTACGACCTCATTTACGTTAGTTCACCCCCATCCCGCATGACGTTAAACTGTATTGTACTATTTGAACTATGGGGACTTTGATCCATGTCAAGGCATGGTACGTAGGAAGCCTCCCCGAGGTTCAAGCCCAACCATCATTGGCCCAGACCGTCTCCTTGTCGGTGTTCCAAGCCCCCCACCTCCCATTTTCACCCGAACTACGAGGAATTTGATCCATGTCAAGGCATGGTACGTATGAATCCTCCCACAGGTTCAAGCCCATCTCCCATCGGACCAAGGTCCCTCATTTACGTCGGTTCGCCGACACCCACCACCCGTCGTTTATGCACGTCAGCGTTCACTACCGTCCCGCATGACGTTAAACTGTATTCCATCAATCCTTTGAACTACGAGGACATTGATCCATGTCAAGGCATGGTATGTAGGAAACCTTCCCAGGGTTCAAGCCCACTACTAGTGGCCCAAGGGTCTACTTTCACGTCAGTTCACCGATGAAACCCTTTGAACTATGAGGTCTTTGATCCATGTCAAGGCATGGTACGTAGGAATCCTCCCTGAGGTTCAAGACCATCTCTCATTGGACCAAGGTCCACCTTTACATTGGTTCGCTGATGACATTCATCGGGCCAAGGTCCACATTCATGTCAGTTTGACGACGAAGCCCATCTGAACTACGTGGTCTTTGATCCATATCATGACATGGTACGTAGGAAGCCTCCACGAGGTCTAAGCCCACCACAACAAGGACCCTACTGGTCCTCCCCATTCACGTCAGTTCGCTGATGATGCCCATCGGAGCAGGTTCCACCCTCATGCCAGTTCACCGGCACCATCCCGAACTACGCGGACTTTAATTCCCTGCCACGGGGATACGTAGGAAGCCCCTTCAAGGCTCAAGCCCAACTTCATCGTTGCCCTTGCGATGGTTCCTTGCAATTCCCCCCTCTACTTCATTCATCTATCCATCATCCACCCTGATTCTCACCCGAACCATCATATCCCGGTGAGACCATGTCGGTACGCTCCTCTTCACAGCCGCCCATGGGCTGGCCCCGATATCAGCACCCCTTCCAGGGAAATCCCTCAATCCGATTTATTATAGTTAATGTTCTGATCGGGCTGATCCGTCTCCACTGGTCATTAAACTTGCGGCGTACTCTGTGTTTAACATGGGAATCTGAGGAAAACCTCATATATGTGTCTATGGCATATAATTCCCCGCGCTCGATGTGGGATGCCTCAGACTTCCAAGCCCTCGAGAAGCTCTTTGACCAGGGATAATAGACAGACATGCCAGGTTCCCTAGCATCCAGACACGCTACTAATGCCTCAACGTGACTACTCCCCCGACTGGACCCTTTGGAATGTCCTGACAGAAGTAGTGTAATAAACCGGCGTCCATGGAAACATGGCACTGGGAAGAGTTTCACGAACAACGTATTAAATCTATGAGGGAGACCCGGACTAGGTGACGAGTTCTAAGGAGGAATCCACAGAAGGATGAACCGACATCCCATCATCCCGTTTCGATCAAGGAGTAGACGTCCCTGAATAAGGAACGAATTCCGCCTGCCTTTGGAAAGCGAGAATGCGGGGCAACAGCTGCGCGTCCTCCGCAGACGGATGCGCGCGCCTCGGCGAAAGCGTCAGAAACAATATTATTAAAAGAAAAGTAAAATAATAAATTGCAATATGTTACTTTCATAATTCACTTAGGTGGTCACATAGGAAAATAAGTTATAGATATAAAATAATATTAATGGATGTTTTTAGTATAAAGAAATTGTTTTCATGATTAATGTTTTTTTCAAATTATTATTATTTATATAATTATATTAAATGATTATACATGGAAGAAACACTATCCCATTCATTAATAAGAAAAAAATTGATTTTTAAATTATTCTAAAATACTAAATGTTGAGTGAGTTATAGTGTTCCAATAATATTATTAATGAATATAAAATATTATTTTTCATATAAAGGACTATATTATAATTGAATTTTTGTCTTTGTTTCATTAAAATCTAATTTAATACATTTCCCAAAATTTAAATTATTGATATTTTGGAAAATTAATATTTTAATACTATATTGAATTCATAAAAATCCTATCATAGACTAATTGAATGGATTGTGGAATAAAATATCATATACTTTCCATTAATAAATGATCTTTCCTTTTATGGTATCATTTTTATATATTTTTGATTAGAGTAGTCATTACCACGATTAGGGTCAAGAAATTGTTAACTAAGGGGTTAATAAAAAAATATGTCTAAAAATAACAACAAATCCTTTCTAAATTCTATTTTTAGTAGTCATTTTAACTATATAGTACTTGAAATTTAATTGATGTCCATTTTTAATCATTTTTATTGAGAATGCCTTTGTTATATTTCAATATTTTATGAACTTCCAAATGTGTCATCTTGCTCCCTTTTAAATGGACACCCAACTTATCTCTCCTTTATACATATTATATCAGTTATGTTATCCACAAATGACTGAAAATATGGTCCTTAAGAGGGTATCTAATGGAGTTGTTTCAGTGAAGCGGTAAGCGGCTTAACCGACCACTTCAATTTACGTCATATTTTAAATCCCCAAAATATATGAAACATATCATGAAATAATAAATTCAAAAACTTCAATATAATAATTTTTTTTATTTTTATGAAACAACCATTATTGGAATTTTTTCATTCAAATGGTATATGAAATTATCACTTATGTGTACATACGAGTTACCATATCCACATAAAATACAATTCATTTTTCATAACAAAATAATGGGATCGATATAATGCTCTGTTTTATGTTTATATATTATATTTATAACCTAATTATTCTATATAATAATAATATGATATCTAAATTTATATCATCATTTCCAATGGAATATTATAACGTCACTCGTGTCTCAGATGTCTTACCTATGGTAAGGGTTTTATGTTAAAATCTCATTATTTACATGGATTATTTGAGATCTTGTGAGTGATGATGAAATATTATGAAATATATAATAAAACATAATTATTTTCACTCGACTATGGGTTTTCTCGACAATTAATTTCATTTATTCATTTTCATAACATCATGTAGTCACATAACAAAATAAATTATGGAAAACGAACATTATTTCGTTGTTTAATCAAAAATCCTTCTTCTATATCATTTTTTTCATAAATATGTTATTAATAATTTTTTTAACATATTCCAATGATTGTTTAAATTAATTTTACTTAAGAATTATATTAAAAAAAGTAAAACTATATATTAAATTAAAAAATGAGTTAATTTTTGATTTTTTACAAAATTTTAAAGAAAATGTTTTCTTTTAACATATATTGCTTGAATAGAATTACCCACTATCATTACCACCCAATGAAATGGAGATTCATATATTTTTTCCAGGACTATTTTCAAATAATACATTTTCATTACTATTTGGGATGTTTTTAGATTGTAAATTTGTGATTTCAAATAATAAAGAACATTTATCTTAGGAAATATAATCAAGATTCATTTAATGTAAATTCCATCGAAGTTGACACACATCGATGTTACTTAAATTTCATTAGGGATATGTTCCAATGATACCATACACATTGGGTATCAGGATTATTTATCATTATGATAACAATATTTTT
The DNA here is from genome assembly GCA_963277665.1 of Viscum album. Lineage (NCBI taxonomy): Eukaryota > Viridiplantae > Streptophyta > Magnoliopsida > Santalales > Viscaceae > Viscum > Viscum album. Next base: position 1,937,040,667 of record OY728152.1, read on the forward strand.
ATAAAACTCATTTTATTTCAATGGTTCATACTATGATGAATTGGTGAAATACTTATGAAACAAGATTCTTCTCAAAGAGTTATTCTATGATGATATGGTTTTAAAAACCATTTATTTCTCACATGTTTTAATATAATATATTTTTATGACACTATGAAAAATGTATTTATATTTTTTATGTTATTTGTGGTTCTAGAAATATATATACCACAAATGAATTGTGTAATGATGGATATCTCATGAGATAATCATGACTGAAATGGGGAGTGAACCCAGTTTAATAAAGGGGATCTATCAACGATGATAGTATTGGGAATAAAACTTGAATACTATGATGGTTTGGGGAGTGAAACCATTCTACTAGGATAGTCTTGTAATTGGGACTTTATTACAAATGAAATTATATTTTGTGGTTATGTGTATTAATAAAACATATATATTATGCCAATGTTATGTTCTCATGGTCCATTTTCATTTATTCACTTATGATACATTTCTTATGAACTTCTATTCTATTTTTCATGATTATGTATTATGATACATGATAAGTAGGGTTTGGTTATAAAATATAAATATTATGTTATCTATGATTTATATCATGTTATGTCAATATCTCTTTTTTCGACCCATATAATGAGTCTGATCACAAACATTCTTATTTTTCCTTTCCACAGGTTATGAAGAAAATTATTTTTTATCATATATCTATGAAGGGTTCTAGATATAATGAACCAGGTTTTAGATGAGTTAGTTCTCTAATTAATCATTTGTTTATGTTTCCATGTTTCAAAACATAATAGACCCTTATTATTCTATCTTGGAATGTTATTTTATATAGGTAATATCCATCAAATAAGATGTAATATATTTCTAAGAAACATTTTTTCTTGGTGTAAATTATATTTTGGAATTCTATTAAATAAAAAAATCTCTAGATAAAGGTATTTAATATGAACATAATACACTATGATTAAAATAATTTTCATGATATAAAAATCCAAAATAGATTTTATATACACTACATAAATTAAATTAGGATCATTATACAAAACATGCATCAAATAGAATTTTTGGAGGTAGAAACCCATTAAATCTTTTATTAATGTCCATTAAATAATATTATAATCATGTATTAAAATCCATGATAAATTAATCATCTAATTTATAATCTTATTAATATCTATATTCCATAGTACTCATCATATGTATTCATTTTCTGTATAAATTTTATTTAGTCTTTTACTTAATTTCCCACATAGGGTGATTATAGTATGATCATTTGTACTTGATTCATAAAAGTGTTTTCAATATTAATTCGTTATTCAATGATTATAATTACCATGAAAATAAATTCAATTTTTGAGAATATTTATAATAATTTATGATGTTTAATATTCAATTCAGAAGTGTTTTATTAAGTATCCTGAACAAAAAATTGAGAAGAAGTAAATAATAAAAAATTAGGGGAAAATGAGGGTTTTATAAATTATTTAATTATATATTTATTTATCACCTCTTAAACAATAAAATAGTAATTATATAAAAAATTATATCATAATATACCAAAAATTATGTTCCCATTCTAATTCATGATATAAATTTATAGAATTGTTTAATTATGTGGATAAACCAATTCGTACATAAAAATGACCTTATTTAATTAATGTTTATGAAGAGGTTTGGATGTAATATTATTATAACATATTGTTAATGATATAATTTATTTTATATTTTATTAATATAACAGAATTGGAAGGAATTATACAAATAAGTAATAGATATGAAAATGTTATATAATATGAATAAATTGTTTTTCCCCATAGTGTTATTGTCTAAAATAGTTAATTATATAAAGATTTTTATTTTATAAATTATTAATTGGAAATAAAATTTCTCTCAATATAACTTTAATTGAGATTAATGATTTATTTCTTTTTTAAACACTTTATTAATTTTATCCCTGAAATGTAGTAATTCAGAAATAGAATACATAACTCAAAGGAGGCGGAAGAATGCATGTGTGAAAGGAAAATGATTATTTTTATTGGACTTAAAGAACTATGTCACATGGTTTATTAATTTTTAAAACATATACATTATATATATATCATTATTTTTACAATTTTACTCATTTATAATAACTAAGTTAGGAAGTGATGATAAATGATACACGTTGCCTCAGGGAGGTCGTAGTTAGATCATACACACCCATTATGTTTTTTGATTTTTATAAATGAATGTGGGAAGGTTTATTATTTAATATTACTGTTAAATTATTATATTAAAAAAATAAAAAATATAAATACATCCATGTTAGTGTAGAAAAAAATTGAAGGATATGATGTAGTTGAAATTTTTTATGGAAAAAATGTTTAGTCATGATAAGAACATTATGACTTTCTTGAAGGATATATTGAAAATAGAGGGTTTAGGTTAAATGAATGTGAATAGATTATAATGACAATTAATTGAAATTAATGGTTAAGTAAAATGGATATGTTTGGGAAGTAAAAATAAATTTTTAGTGGTACTGAAGGGTTTGTTACAGTCTATTTTCATACATGAAAAGGGGTGACATTTTTTTAAAATCACATTACATTTTAATAATGGTATGTAAATATCAATTTACGTGTCTCTATAATTGATAAATAATAATGTGTGGATGGTATAAGGTCTATAAATCCTATAAAAATCAATTTAACACATGTTTTAAACATGTTTCATCTTTTTACAATTTTATTTTCCACTGTTGTCATTTTAACTTTTTTTACATGGTACAACATTTATTCCTTCACAATTTATCCTTGCTGAATAAAAATAATATGATACTCATTAAATAATTTGGATATTATAATTAAATATATATTTTACATTTCATAAGATGAAATTTGTATAATTGGTCAAGGATAATTTTAAAATCATAAATATATAATTTGTTAAAATAGATTGAGTTCTAATTTTGAATAATGTTTTAAAATATGAATTATTAATGTATAAATAAATCAAAATATTTTATAAAATTAATGGTACATATAAAACATATATATATATTCGATATAATTTTATTTCGAGTTTTACATTATTGTTACATATAGGATATTCCATAATGATCATGGTTCTACCAATAATATTTTATAACTATAAACCAAAAAATCACATTTTAAAAAATATCAAAAAAAATCCATCTTATGATAATATAATTATGATTAATTAAATAAATTATGTTTATTTTTTAAAATATAATTGTGAAATTTTGAAATTAAAATTTTATATATAATCAAAAATTATTTCTATTTTATGATTTTATTTTGTCTTGGATCAATTTTTAGTTATTATCTACTAAAGTAGGGTCACATTTATTATATTATCAAACATAAATACTTTTATTTAATAAATTATATCATATATTAGCTATTGAAAAGAATATAGAAATTCTTTTCTCATAGATTCTTCAGTATCCTAGGTTTCCTCTTCTCATTTTTAATTTCTCCAATGGGCTTTCACCGATTTATGTATCCAAATCCAATAAATTTAACTATAGTGATAATAATCTTTAATATATCTTTAATATAAGTGAATTAATGATCTATATATTCACATAGATGTGATTACACGAAATTGATCAGCAATAAACTTCCATATTAGTGAAACATGTAAGTTGTTGATTACTTCAAAAAGGTTGGGATGCCTAACCTGTTAGTATGATATAGATCAAATTACAGAAAGTATTTTAAATTACCTAGTGTACTTAGGGCATAAATTACCCATTTTACCAAATTATATAACACCATTCCTTATTTAATCCTTTAAGAATACACTACCCCCATATAAAATTCCAAGTACTTCCGTTGATTATTTTCAGAAAAATACTATATACTCTAAGATTATTCAATATGATCTGGAATATTTATTTCATTAACATTCTTATATTAATAGGAGAACCAAATGATGAAAAGGGAATATAAAAAAGGAAGACATTCCCAAATCATGGGTATTATTTAATCTTGAAAAAATTAGTAAATGAGTATGAATCATGTAGATCATGTAAAATTTAGAACTAAAAACAATTCCATGGCCCTTATAAGGTCATTAGAGTACATCATGCACATCATATGATCTACTTTAGTTCATATAAGGAAACATTGAGAATTATCACTATTCTGCTGATGGCACCTAGAAAATCATTTATAATTGTGTGAGGGATTTCATGAGAGTCATTTTGATTATGTGACTTCTCGATCAATATGATCGTGAAAATCATCGGATAATCATATGGAAATGATGAAAATATAGAAAATTCATTGACCTTATAATGTTTTTTTATTTTCATGATAAAATAATTGGTTGTTCTCAAGACCATATGATTCCCCTATTAGTATTTCCTATATTATTAAATATCATATTGGCATGACACTTTCATCATGAAAAGGATCTCTAAAAATTGCTTTTGATTTTGTGTTGCATCTCTAGAGCTATAGAAAAGAAGATGGGATATCCATGACAATTCACATGAATCACCAAAAGATTCATTATTGGTAACATGATGCATCATATACTTGGAAAGTGATTCCCTTCTGCAAAACTCACATAGAAACATGAAATCACATTACCTTGTAGAATAATTAAGGAAAAAAGGGGAAGGTGAAGTATTCATGCGAACAGATGTTACACTGACCTTCACATGAATGGTTTTTTCGAATTGAGTGGTCACAATTGATCTTGAGAGGTACCATAAACAATGTATGATGATATCATGAAGTCCCTTAGAAATGTTAGCTTGATCCCAAAATTTTTCCTTTCAGAAGACACATTAGCCTCCATAATTACCATAGAAATGTATTCTCTAATAGTGTGAAATCCATTACACAAGTGTCCTGGTATCATGAAGACTCATTGACATGTTTTCCTGGCTTTTTAAGGTCTAGATTACATGTCAAAATGGTTAGTAAAATTTATATTTATTGAGAGAGGTCAAATAATAAATGCAATAGATGGAAATTAATGAAATTTCTAAATATCATATGATGTCCTTAGATGACCCGCAGTAGGATCATTATAATCACTTGATACAAAAAAAACCGCCAATGAATGAATCTCCTCACTACGTGATATATGATGATCAAAGTGGAATATAAATAGGAAGGAAATGCCTTTAAATCCCCAAAGCTCTGTAAAAAATGAGGATGTATAAAATAGGCATAGAGATGACATAGATAGCACTTGAGAAGACATCTTAGAGAGGTAGGTCACATGATCACAATCACTTTCACTTGGAAAATCCTATGGAATAGCCTCAGGGATTACGAAACACGAATGTTTTTTTCATGAGACCAATTTTTATATCATGTTAAGGGATTCAATCATGATAGATAGATCACATGAACTAGTTTCCACTTTTCATATGTTTTACACAAATCCTCAATAATACTGTTGATTAATAAACCATGCGGAAAATTTTCAATAAATAATGAAAATGGAGTACAACTTATGTACAATTGAATACAAAATCTTAGGAATGCATACCATTATTTACAACACCTATCCCTATCTTGAAATGTTTATTAGACATGACAAAAAAATATCATAAAGCAATCCATTCATGTAAACCATATCTGCATCACCCACAAGGAATGTTAACCAAGTCATGCAATAAACCATTGACATTTGATCCAGTTCATGAGATGGAACATGGATATGTCACACATGTATCATGATTCCCTCCTTGAAAATCAACCAAGTCATGTGGAAACAGTACGACATATTGATATTGTCATGCAACAACATCAATATATGTATTAGATGACCATACTCCATCCTATTGAACATGTCCTACCATTTATGTGATGACACAGGGACATTTCATCCATTCATTTAAATTTCCACTAGAAATTTCATCCAGGTCTCGAACAATCCACCAGAAATGTTGAGTAAGACATTTAGTATCACCAAGACTTGTGTATGATGATCATGCGATATACTGATAGAATTTTCATATACATCATGAAAATCCCTCTAGATATGTCTCCCTGGCCTTGCGACACCCACCATACAAGTGAGTGTTGATCATCTGATGTATACCATACATTCTATCCCAATCACATGATGCCCCCTAAAAAGTGAACTGGATGATGCGATAGTCTCTAGTAATGTCAAATAATAAACAAGGATGTTTCTATACATTCTATGGCATGATGGGATGAAAAGTAAGACATGTCAATTTGACATCCCGAGATATAATAACATTATTCAATTTGTTATATTTTAGAATTCCCCCAACAATACAATGAATACTCTTATTCCTTCAATAATCAGGATACATAGTTGGCCTTTTTGAGGGACAACCTTTAATGGGATTCCACCTCAGAAAAAGTCCCTTCATATATCAATCATTCCAAAAAATTGGGACCGAATCCCCCCAGTGGTCTATCCTTCTTCATCATCCAACAGAGGACTATGAATATAACTAAAATTAAAAATTGTTATTACTATTTTGAAAAATATACATTGGATTCCTTCAAATGGCTCGAGGTCATATCAAACTCCTCATTAGGGATTTTATAGACAACATGATATTTTATGAATTATTTTTTAATGAAATTAATCTTCGTGATGTCGTGAATTGCAAGCTACACAGTTTTAATGTTGAATTATATATAACACCATTTTTACTATGCAGTACATACAAAACTATCCCATGTTTCTAGGTCCCATTATAATATATTTATATTTTTTTAAACAAAATGTTGAATTACTTCGATAGATTGCATTACACACAAGTTCGACATTTATTGAATGGCCATGTAATATTAAGAATATTATTAAAATAATATATTTTTTATCAACTAGGAATTTGAAATGTGGGTACGAAAATGATTAAATAAATAGAAAAAATATATATTATGAATTTATATAAAATTAATCTATTGGAAACCAGTAATTAAAATTTAAAAATAACTATTTGATATAAATAAATTCTATTTTTGAAACCCAATTTTACTATTTATAAACCTGTTTGATATAAAAAAAAGTAAATTGACCAATTTTATGAATTTTTTAGTGAAACTTATATATTATATACTCAATCAATGGTTTATAAATACTTATATTCTAATTTATATTAATAATATAAAAAGAAATCCACTTTTAAGAATAAAAATTATTTTTTTTAGTAATAGATATTTTACCAATTTTTAATGGCACACTAACCTCAAAAATAATATTCATACTATTAAAAATCATATTTGACAAAATAGACATGATTTGTAGAGGTATTTCTGTCAAAATTATTGTACTATAATTTTTTATTTTACATATAAATATTTTTTTTATTTATAATGAAAAATATTGAATTTTAATTGAAAAATAGTTTTTATTTATATATATTATATAGAAAATTATATTTTTACTTGGATTAAAAGTATATGTATATAAAATATAAATATATTAATCTAATTTAGATAATTTTAATCAATTTCATATTGAATTTTAATTTATAATTATTCCATACTTTTGAATATTTTAATTTCAGAAACCAAAATTCTTTTTGAATCTAAATGATTAATTTTAAATAAATTTTTTAAATTATTTGATTTTAAATTTTAAAATTTTATTAAATATATGAAATTAGAATAAATTATATTTTAAAAAAAATTCCATTTTAATTTTTGACCGAAATTATTAGGGCAAATAGTGAAAATTATCCCTGATGATTAAGAGAAAAATGAATCTACTAAATGGGTAAAAATTAAACTGAAGGGGAAAATGAACTAAAAAATTATCTAAACCCTATTTTCCAGAAATATTTATACCATATACCCTCTAAGATAATTTTTTTCATTATTTAGTTCCAATTATGATAGGATATCCCAATAGTTCATAAATTATGGTATTTACAATAATTTCACTCCTCCACTATAAATGGGCATTCACACTCCCCAAGTCTTCACACCTCTAAAAAAGATTGGATCAGAAAATTTCTATAAAATTTTGTTGAAAATTTTAATACTCTAAATATACAAGCCTCACTTTTTTATGAAATAAACCCAAAAATGTTTTCTGGTGAAAACAAAAAATAATTACCCAAACGAGATGTTACGTTCAATAATGTGCATTTTTATTTTGTTTCCTTCCCCACCCACATTAATTATTTTTTATTTGTTATGATATAATATAATAAGTACCATAAATATAATAATATATTTTTATGATATATTTGTGACCTCTAACATCTCACACTTCCTTCAAATGTGATACACAATCATTATTCATGTGAATGGTAGTGTACCACCTCATAAACTGAAGTCCTTCTTTCTTCCATTACAATCCTTAAAAATTTGGAATGTTGATGTATTTTCAGATTATATATGATATTTATTTTTTTAGGATGAAATTAATCTTCTGTAATTATTATGTAACACATAAATTTTTGTTTTAATCATGTTGGAATAAGATAACTTCCTTTATGTGTATAGAATATTATCCCCTCACGATGTGAAGTGATCTATTCACACATTACATAGAGTTTATTAAGGAATTTTTCAATAAAAATAAGAAATATTTATGAAATAAAAATTATAAATTATGGATAATTTATATATATTATCTACTTGTCATTCCTTCAATACTACATAGAAATGGAAATAACATACATGGGTTTGTACGACATACCTTATTCATAAATAACATATTTGATATAATATTTATATATATAATAGATTATTGTAAATAAATATAACATGAATACATATTATATAATTTAAATTTTAAAATTATTTAGAGGAATAATCCATTATCTACTGAATAAGAAATCAATAAATTGTCAATATATGTACAAAAAAAAGATGTTGTTATTAGTAAGAAAAATAACTTTAACATTTAATATTTTAATAAAAGGTTAATAAAATTTCATAAGAAAATAATATATGATATTATATATGTGAATATGGTTACTTTATTGATATATACTAATCATATATTTATTATCTTTTATTTTTTAATGAGTATGAATAGTTTACATACTTAAGGTAAGGGGATATCTAGTATCACTTTTATATCTGTGAGACATTTACTTTATTCACCACTAGTTTCATTTTTATGTTTTATATACTTCACTGTGAATTATTATATCATAATTTTAATTTACTTGATTTATTTAATTTTTAAATTTTTTATTCATTCATGGATCACATTACTAAAATGTTACTGAAGTTGTAAGTGATTTACATATCACTTCTGTACTTTTTGGTGAAAAATTCTTTATTGAACTCCTCATTCTTATATGGGGTGTATATACATACCAAAAAGGTACTATATTTGTCATTGAAAAAAATTTATTTTTTAATTTAAATTTAAATTTTTTAATTTATCTTTCATGGGATTTATGGTTAAATCATTACCAAATTTGTCTGGGAATTTTGGGCCAATTTTATTTCTTTGAGAGTCATGTGATGTTATGAACCAATATTATTTAATTATGTGTTTATAATACCATATTGACCAGTTATACCATGAAACAAATTCATTTCTTTATATTTGAATCTTCGTGGAATTTAATTATTCCATGTGGATTATCACTCATTGTTACCAAAATGGTAATAGTTTATTTCTATAATCTAATTTTTTATTAGGATTGGGGATGATTATGCTTCCATTAATGAAATTTTATGATCCATATATAATGATTTATCACTACTTTTATTATCATCTAAATTTTTATTATTTATTCATGTAATGGTCCCGTTTTTACAATCTTTGGATTAAAATAGTTATGAATGTGTTTTATTGAAATTCAGACCATTTTCAAAGTAACGTCTGATATTTGTTTCTTTCAATTTTTTTTTACTAAAAGTGTATAATTGTTTTTGTTATTTTTATTTTAGTATTATTTTCTTAGAAAATAATAATAATTTTATATTTTTTAAATATTGTATAAAATGTATTTAAATTCATACTTTATAGGTTTTCATGGTTATTTTGTTTGCAGTTCATTTTCAAAATATTTTGTTATTTAAAATTATTTTTTAATAGATGAAATGAAATTTTTTTCGATAAAAAATTTAATTTTTTTATATATTACTACATATGTTTTCAATGTGGTTTTCAGATAAAAATATTTTTAAAATATTTTTTGGATTTCAAAAACATATTTTCATATTAAGGTTATTTTTCACTAATAAATGATCCATGTGATAATTAAAATTTTTTATCCATATAATTTGAAATAATTTGCTATAGTTTATTATTTTTAGGGTATTAATCAATGGAGATATTTCTTATGCCTTCTCTGAATGGTTTTATTTTATGATCAGAGGTTGTTTATGAAACTCATTTCTCTTACATGGTTTATAACTTGATGACATGATTTTGAAACCTATTAACTTTCACTAGTAATTATACAATTAAATGATTATGAAACTTATATATTTTCTATTTAATATTATATGACTAAATTTTTATGACACCCATTTAAATATGGGTGTTATTATTTTATTTTTATAAAATCCATCTCTTTTAAAGTGCTGTGATATAATTTATGTTGCACTATCTTGTCGAACACATAATTTTGATTTCACTATGTGAATAGTATAACCTATATCTCTATAAAATTAATTTCATAATGATATACATATCAGTACATAAAAATATTGGGAATGGTGAGTAAACCTAACTAGGATGGGACATTTTCTTTTATGACGGCGTTTAGAGTGAACCATTACTAATATGATGGTTTGGCAAGTGAACCCATTCAACATTGATTGACTTGGAAGTTATAATTTTATGTTATAAAAATTATTTCATATGTCTATGTGTATACAAAAATTCTATATGTTATTCATATGTTACTTCCGCATGGAATATTCTCTTAATTATTTTATTATTCAGGTCTTATGATCGTCTAATATTTATTACATGACTAAAATGTAAGATCTTTAATATATAAGGTACGATCATTAAATGTATTTCTCATGTTATCATACCCATATATTATTTTTATGGATACAAATATCACTTAGTTTCCAATAATGATCATCTATGGACACCCATTATTATGTTTCTTCTCTGAATGATATGAAATATGGTTTTTGGTCAAGGTACTAAATAAATGATATTTTTTTAAATATTGATGAACTTTCACCAAGTTAAAAGATTGAGTTCCATTTACCCAAATACAAAAAACTATTTTTGGTAATCAGGCATGTAATTTTCTATTATATTCAATATTCGTCTAAAATGACTAATATCAATATATGAGAAGACTATGTCACAATAGAAGGTATAAAAGGAAAGGTTTAGTCAATATTTGAAAACAATGGTGAGAAAAATATAGAGATATCCATTAGGATATTTCTAGGGAAAGGTATTGAAATGTATCTTTTTTTTTTGAATGACATAATATATATGTAAATTTACAGGAATTTAGCTGAACGATACAGTGTGTGATTTCATATAAATTATTCCCGGTATCAATAATAAAAGTGGATGAGGAATAGGAAAAGATATATATTGGCATGATAACACTGAAGACATAGTATTGGTGTGGGAACAATCTGGAACTAGTGTATAAAAACTGGCATTATTTCACACATGGATTGACACTCTTGGGGTATATGCTCTGAAAACACAAAAAAATATTAGGATATATCATAATTGATTTAAATAGATTATGGATGTTAATGACTGAGGATAAACCTACCATGACATTTATTGAATACAGTTTCATAATTTTGACATCTTGTAAGTGATTTTTCAGGCATTTGTTGTTTTTTAGTATGATTAATTTTCCCATTCGATTATTTTTGGCCTTAGCCAATGGATATAACCTAGAGGAACAATTTTAGTGAAGAAACATATGGAGAATGAAATGATTGGCCTACATAGAAACCAAATGTAATGAGTGATAGAATGAAATACCACATTGTTATGACCAGCCAAATTTAAAAACCCATGGATCAAAAAGAGGTTCTAAATGATCAAAGGCGGGGGAAAATTTTTATTAAATCATTTATTAGAAAACTAAAAACATATTTTAGTATAATTAATAATTGATATGTTTTTTGATAAATGGGTTTTTATTAATGAAAATATATTTTCCATTATATACTATTTTGAAAAAGAAAAGTTTATTCTGGTTGCCTATTCCAAGGATAGTGATGAAAATAAATGGTCAACCATTATAAAAAATATAAGAAAACGTGGTAAAATTAAATTCATGGTTTGGGAAGTGTTTATGAAATTATTATTTTTTAAGTATCATCGTTTTATTATATGTATGAAAAAGAAGATTGTACATTCTCATAAAAATCATGATTTGATTAGATACGGAATATTTCATTCAATTTATAATATAAGACTCATAAAGAGAAGAATATTATAAAACATTTATTTTAAAATTTTCAGAATAATCTTATATAGAATTTTTTTTATTGAACAAGTAAATGTTTTCAGTATGGAAATAAGTTCATTGAGAAGTAGAATGCTAATGTGATGGAAAATGGTTAGCTAATGATACGAATAGTGAGAATTCCCCCACAAAATCATCCTCCCACAAATAAGTGTCTCCATTTCATGGATTATTTTAATTATGAAAACAAGCTCCATTATATATAGAATAATGTGGATGTAAAGCCTCCATGACCTGAGATGAAAATGAATATTTTAAAAAAATATTCTATCAAAATGGATGATGTCATCCATGGTAATTAGGGATCAATTATCCTCCCCACCTTAGTTAGGAATTTAATATTTGATTTTTTTGAATGAGTCCTATGAAAATATTATAGTTAATCAATTATTTAATTTTCATGTTATTACCTACATGTACTCGGGAATAAGGTAAAAACCTATTATATTAGTACAATGATGAAAAAAAAATTTCCAATGAAATATTTTTCATCACATGAGAGTATTCATAAGGAATAATATGGAAATTTGATAATGAAAATCAGGAAAGGTTATACGATTAAAAGATATATTTATGATGATGAAGATAATATAGATCAAATTTGAAAGAAATAATGTAATAGAGAATACAAAGTTGATGCCCATGTTATGGAATAATCATGATGTATAATAGTTGAAGAATTTTTTTTTATTGGAACTCCAAAAATAATTTATATATATATGAATTCTATGATTATGTTTTCAAAAAGGATTTACCAGAATACAATAAATGGTACTGATGTAAAATAAGAGTGATTTAATTGAATGGTGAAATTGTTACTATAATAATATAATCATTAATAAGTTCTTGATGATGAAAAAATATTATTGGTCAAATGAGATGTAAGATATAGATATGTAAATTCAATGATACTAATTATATTAGATCATATTAATGATTTAATGAAAAGTGGTTAATGCAATTATAAATAGAGGTTATAGAATTTTTGGATTTATGGAAAGTATCCAATATTAATTGGAATAATAAGGAATGATTTTTTTATTATTATTTATGCTAATTCGTTTTATTACTATGTTTCAAGAGAGTACATGATGAAGGTACACAAATATATTTTATATGAAAATCAAGATCCAGGTTATGGTATATAGGGATTAATAATATGTTTATTTTTGAAAGTAAGTGACCTATTTATAATTTTTAGGGTTTCCATCATATAGTGGGAATTTTTTTTAACCATTTATAAATTGGATTACTATGAAAATTGAATGTGGTTTCAGAGACATATTTATTATTTCTATTTTATTATTTTTACAAATTTCATAGACTATTCTATCAATTTTCATTTCAATTATAATGTATGATATATTTATTGTCTCACTAATCTATTTAATGAACATATGACCCATTAGTGCTTCATAAATAATAAATTCACCATTATTTTTTGAGAAAGTGGTGATGTGGAAATTGGACAAGGAACATCCAAAGATAAAATTTTAAAATATTTAATGGTATGAAAAGTATTAAGTTTATCAACTTGTGAAAATTATTCGACTTTAGTTATAGGATCAGAAAATAAAATGGTTCCCTCTTATTATCATATTTTATGATATCGATGACTTCTTCACACCTAATTGGGGTATAGTAATATAGACACTAAACTTATCAAGGACATCCAATTTAGTGTGATCAGTGTTCTTAAACACTCTATATAATTCATTACTCTCTTAATCCATGCCTAATTATTCAGATATATTCCCATATATGTAAATCATGTAATAAGTTAATTTGGGAATCAATTATGTTTCCAACATTCATATTTAAAAGAAGTTTTAGTATTTATAATTGTGATGTGGGTTACTATGAATAAAAAAATCATGTATTAACACTTTTTTGTTCCTAATGAATTTATAGGGATAAATTCATTTTAAGGGGGGTATATTATTACAACCCTACTTTTAAAACCATTAATATTATGGAATAATGATGGATTTATAGTATATATATGATTTTTATTATTTTTATTATTTCTTTATGCTTACAAAAAATTTATATAACACAAACAACCATTCTTTTAACATTGTGGGTATACGATAATGTCATTTCTTATGTATAGAGGAAATCCACCTCGCTAAGTGATTTGATTCATTCACTCTTTTCATAGAATGTATGTATGATGAGATTAATTAAAATAAATGATATATATGAATTAATAATTTTACTGTAATGAATATATATATATATATATATATTATTTAATTTCAATTCATTCGATAAGATAATAATGAAAAAACAATATTGGTTCATACATATGACCTACCATCTCCTTGAACAGTTTATACCATTTACTATTTTCTTCATTTATAAATTGTTATAAAATCAAATACAATGAATATATATTATATTTATATCATTTTATACAATTTTAATATGTACAAACCATGTTCTATGTATGAAAAAAATGAAGTAAATATATATACTACAAAATGAAGCAATTATTAATTGAAATGTATGTTTAACATAGAATTTTTAATATATTGGAAAAATAAGCCCTCAAGAAAATAGTATATGATATAATAGATATTAATTTGTCTATGTAATAGATTTAAAATTAACCTATATTAATATAAATTAATTTTTTATGAGTACAATGAGATTCAAGACTCTAGGTCAAGAAATTTAATGTCTCACTTTTATATCTATGAAACATATGCCAAATTCACCAAATGATTATTTTGGGCGGTTTATATAAAACAATAAAACATGTTATATAATTAATATAATTTATATTGTGATATTAAATTTTAAAACTGGGTCTATTCTTTTATGGATCACAAGATTCAGAAGTTTCTCACGTGCTAAGGGATTTATGTCTCAATTTTTTCTTTTTTGAGACACATCTTCTATTCACCAACTCATTTTTCACTGTGTTTTATATAATTACCATGTATTTAAATTATGATTATTCTAAAAAAACTATTTTTATTACCATATCCATTTTAGGATGTCACATCCATGGGGAATATTTTTAAACGTTACAAATTTGGAAGTGAATTTGGTCTAAATATTCAATAATGTAAACCGTCATTTTATGCCACTATAATCTTTTATGAGGACTCTATACCTAGACAAGGAACTCTTAACTCAAAAATATACTTATTATAATGACATGTAAATCTTCATGTAATTTTATTCTCTCATGTGGATTTTGATTGAATATTACAAAAGTGGTTGAGTTTATTGCTACAATCTTATCGTTTATCAGGATTATTTATCATTATGCTTCAATTAATGAAATATTATGATCCAAATATAAATAGTTGTCATACATTAAATTATTCTAATTATTTATGATTTATTCATGTAATGGTATCATTTTTTCACTCTTTTTTAATTAATATTTTTGATAATTTGTAAGTAAAAAAATATGACATTATTTCATTCATTAGAAGGAAATATATTTTATTCAAATACCATGTTTTCTTAGAATAATATAAAAAATTTTCTAATTATCATTAATTATAACATTCTAAGAAAATAAATTTATAAAAAAATTTTATTTTAAAACATGTTTGAAATATTTTTCAAGATTTTTATTCTATGATTTAAATGTTTTTTTAAATTAAAATTTTTTTGAATTTATTTTTGGAGTTAAGATATGTTTTTAAAATAAGAGAGTATAATTTACAAAAGAAACATTTTACATGATTCTAAAATTTATTTTAAAAACTTTTAAATGTTTTTTTTCTACAAAATTTAATTTAAAAACATTTTATGTATTTTATAATTTTTATTTTCATTGAATGATTTTTTTCAAAAAAACTCTCCATGTAATATTTCTGAAACTATATCCATATAAGATGAAATAATTTAATATATATTATGAATTAATATGGAAATAATCCAAAGGAACCATTATTATTCTTTTGTTGAATACTTTTTATTTATCATTAATTCATTTTCAAAATCAAATATCTTCCATGGGTTGTACCATGATAAAAAATGTATGAAACCCACTTCCTTTCATATGTAATTCTATGATTAAATGGTTATGAATGATGACTCTTTTCCACAGGTTATGATATGATGTTTTCTTATGATACCAAATATACATTAGGCACAATGATATGATGTTTATGAATCCCATCTATATCAATAGCTCATGAAATCATGAATGTTTTATTATCATGAGAATTTTTTTTTAAGATTTCATTATCTTATTGTTGGGACATAAATATATCTATAATTTGTTATATAATTATTTATATATCATGTGATAGATATGGTTAGAATTTTTAGTGGACATGAATATGTAAGGGGCATTTTCATAGAAGGTTATCGGTGTGGACCTCGACTACTGAGATGGTCATGGGAGTGAACCATTACTACAAATATGGTACTTGGAGTGAACATATACTACTAATATTTTTAGTGTAGTTAACCCATCCCACTATAATAACCTTGGAAGTGAACATATAATACTATGGAAATCGTTTAATGTTATTATTTTTCTTCAATAATTATATGTCTTATTCTTATGTTATTCTATCATGGATTATTTTAATTATTCCAGTAAGAGTCATGTCTTATCATCTACTAATAATTATACTATGACTCATGTGTATTATCTTTGATGCCTAGGGTATGATCATCAAATTTAATTATTCTGTTTTCATACCCTTATATATAGGTTCTTCTTGAGTACCTCCAATATTTACCCTTAATAGTCATCTGAGCTCAAACTTTCTTCTATTTCATATATATAGGTTATTAAGAAATTTTTTATGTGTGAGTTCTAAATGAGACAATATTTTTGTGAAACATTGACTACCTCTTACCGTGTTAGAAGATTGTTTCCCATGTTTTCTAAGACACTAAAAAATTATGGTCAATAGGTAGGTTATTTTGTAATTTGATGAATATTCATCTATAGTGATGTAATATCCATGAATGAGAATCATTGGTCTCTATACTGCCACAGTGTGCATGTATGAACTCCATATGCGATGAGACTGGTCACTTTTTATCTATTGTTTTTTAAACCATGAATGGATCACATGTTCTTAAGGATTCACAATGATGAAATCATTCACATAAAGAACCTCTATTGTTGTTGGAAACATAGTGAGTAATAAACATTCAATGACATGACATTACAACCCCTATATTAGGGTATCCACCACAAGTTATGTCAAGGGGTAATGATCAAGATTTAATGAAAATGATTCTATCCATCTGTAGGAAATGTAGGACACCTTCTTAAGTCATTATATCAATTCCCAACTCACTTGTTTTCTAATATATCCACTTTCTACATGACATTAAATAGGATTAGTCCAAAAAAATATTGTATTTTATTCCTATTCTAAAATTTATATATAGGATTCCTCATAATGGGTCAACCCCATAGATTAGATATTAACACCCTCCCTTGATGGAAAATAACTCTAGAGTTCCTGGTTATATGGCATTATAATATAAAAAACTACACAATAATGAAGAATAGATGGAGAACCTATGATATATATAGATGGACATGTCATTCTAACCCCCCCTTTGTAGAATTAGTATTCAACATCGTATCATATTGTTAGTGTAACCAGGTATGTATAAGGATTATAAATAGATGCACAAGTATATTTTAAATATACAATAGAGTTCTGGAGTAGGAAACAATTCCCCCAAAGGAGTGTGATGAGGCCGACCTATGGTACTCTTTAGTAATGAGTGTTCCTATGTATCATTGTTTCTGAAACCCAAACTAGACGCCTACCATTGGAATGAATTTCTGTAAATTGTTATGGATATGGGAACCAATTTTGGTTTAAAGGAGTGGAAAACAAGGTAAAACCCTTGTGATGGGTTGTGGTTCACATTCATACCCCCTCATAATCAATTGTTTGGAATCTCGAAAATCAATCCACATATTTGTGATACAAATAAGGTGATCCAAGTTTGTAAATTTAAACTACATCATCTCATTAAAATGATAAATGGATCGACCAAACAGTTCAATAGGATCAATTTTTTCCAACCACTGTGTGAAATTTTTTCATTAAATAATAATAGTGAACTAAGTTTGAATCTCTAAAGTAATAAAAAAGGTCGGTTGTCCATGTGTAACTAAGGTTCTATGGAAAAACTTACATCCTATTTGTGACATGTCCATGGATGTATAATGGCCAAATTGGGGATATGAAAGGAATTTTTTTTACCAAGGCATGTATGATTATGTTCATATCATGCCTATAATGGTTAATTTATTGGTGACCATGTTCAATGTTTTCATTATGAAAAAATATAATTCTCATAAAAAAACTCCCTAACATGAGATCTTGTATTCATCAAGTGACTTCCTAGGAAAATCAATTATATATGCAACCCTTGTGGGTTATAGAATGACCTCACCCACCCAACACCTTCATTGTCAATTTCATATTGTTATAGGTTGGGAATAACACTGACATGGTACAATCCCAATGCTCAAAGAAAATTTCAAGGGCCAATAAATTAAAAAATGGATGATTTTGTTTGGTCCCAAGAAATTTATTGTAATTATATTGTTATTGGATTCCACCACCAATCCCATTGGATGCATGTCCCCAAAATAAGAAAATGATCAACATCAATATCTGCTGATGATGGATCAACGAGTGAATGATGGATCCATTACATTTTTGTTGTCACCATGGACCGAACCAATCATCCGCATTAACCATTACCATCCAATAAATGCCCCTCATCTACCCGTTGAGAGAACCACCTAACATATTTCCACATTTTACTCTCATTCAAGGATACCAAGGAAGTATAATCAGGTATAAAAAGCATCAAAAATCCAAGTGTGGAATTATATAACCACATATAATGATAAATACTACAAAAATGATTATGTGGAATCTAGTGTGGAGAAACATATCTTTACCGACTTAGAGCAAGTATATAGTGATATTCCTCAATAAGTCATAATTGAGGCACATATCCCTTCCTACTTTTATTAATTTCATCAGCATGTTCTGGATTCCCAAGGAGGACATAAATTGATTGATATGCCCGATTCAATTTAATACATCTATCCGTATATATTAGAGATAGAAAATTTTTAGGACGACATTCTTGTAACACCTTTTATTAAATGGTACTGTACTCTAGTGATAACGGACAGAATCTGCTAGAATATTCTAATACTAGTATAAATATTCAGGAAGTCGCATATTTCAATCTCTACATCCATTACAGCACAACACATCAATAAGAATGATCAGGGAGTTTTTCAGGAGAATAAACATATTATTTCTCTCATCTAGGAGGATTAATAGTATATTATGATAATGGATGAGGCATCAGACCAGGATAATATTCTTGTTCCAAATATGGATCCCCATGATAGAGTGGAACATACATTTGGATAGGTTCACATTACAATTGAAAAAGACTAGATACATATTCCAAAGGCACTAAACCAAGATCATATCCCCACCCCAACTAGTGCCCACCATGTGATATGAGGCTTGTCTTTGGAAAGGGTTATATTTGCATAAAATTGACTCGTAGAATACTTTAAAGGCACCAGACATGACTCATATCCCACTCCAATGGGAGCTCTCCATGTTAGAGTTGAACTTTCCTTTAGATAGGCTCATATTCCAATTGAAAAATACTAGCAACATATTTCAAAAGATTAATATCAAGCTCATATCCCCAATCAAACTAAGGCACACCGGGTGAGAGTGAGACAAGCATCAGGGGCATGGTCATATTCCTATATTTTAATCTACATAGAATATTTTTGATTCTCATGGATGAAATGATCATACACCTTATTATATTGATAAATGATTATATAATCATCGTTCATAGCCTATAAAGGTGGAGGATCGTATCAATTCTCCCATTCTGGAGGCCTTTTAGAATATTCTTATGGGTAATTAAAATATGGAAAGGGATTATATCCCCTCTTAATCCAATTTTGACCTACGTATTCTAGAAATGAACCATAGGAAGGCACATATTCATTCAGAAAATACAACAGCATAATAACCTACAAGAGAATATTCTTTGTAATGGAATCATATTACCAAATAACCTGATGGTTATCATCATATTCTAATATCAATTATATAGTAGGGTCATATCATAGAACAACCGAAATGGCAAGTTATCTTATTCCAGAGGTTACAAAAAACATGTGTCATATCCGTAATCATTCCATTTTTAGTGTCCTTGAGTCCATTATAGATACATTATAATCATATAAATTGTATGTTAATGCATTATTTGAATCATATGGAGATCTTTATCACCATTTTCCTCCTCGTGGTTGTGTAAAGACAGATCACCAGGACTCTGCTCCTAGCATCCACCACAGAGGCTTGTAATTAATATTAAGAGAAATCAAACATTGATATATTGAGGGATCTATCATTAAAAATCATCCAACTATGTTCTATCCATTTTATAATTCTAACTATGACATTCCAGATGATATAGAAAAGGATTTCATGACTTACACATGCCAATATATGTGGGTAATTCCTCAGATATTAGAGGATTGACACCTCCATTATCTAGGATGTGACGAAAACCTTCAGACCATTAGTGAACTCAAATTTCCAGTAGATATGATTTTTTATCTCCATGGAATGGGACTTGAAACAAGAAAAGAACACTCCAAATCTAAAACATTCATCCCTCCATGGAATAAAAAATCATCAGTAACAGGTACATGAATCCATGTCCTATATCCATATAATAGGATGGGGAATGTATGAATTGTTACACCTCACAGTCCCCCATAGAATAGAAATAATCCCTATATATTGAATCCACCTATGTAATAGCATCCAATGATATTAGGGGGCTGGGTATCACACATGCAACATGGTTACTACAATAAAATTTCCATGATTTAATGATTCCATGACATCATAGACAACATGATAGGGCTTCAAAAAGATATTTTAAATGATAACATGAAAACAATTTGGATGGATTTTAGGGATGGAAGCCAAATCTTCAACCAACCCTATAAAAACTTTTCAAAAACGAACCCACCCTAGGATTCCACTTTACATATCTCATAAATGTGCATAGTTTCACCAAATCAATGGATCATAAATGAAGCTTCTATAATAGCCATTTAGGAGGGAAACCAACCCACTAGCTAAATTGAATACATATAACCACCTCCAACCCATCGATCATCAGTATTAGATAGTATTTAGGATGTATTGGTAGTTGTAATAATACAAACTTTATCCTTATGGATGAGGTAATTTGTACATAAATAACCAACTCCATGTTCATCACAGCCCAAGGGGATCCTTGAGAATTAAGTGGTTATTAAAAATCAATCCCAACAGACATTGATTGAGGAATAAATATCTCAATTTATGTAGAATGAGGCATCAAATATTGGATCAAAATCAAAAAAACCTTCAAAAAATGATAAAAAATGCATATGGAAGCCTTGGATGGGCCTCATCCCATACATATAGGGGTAAATTCATCATCATAATAATCATCAAAAAATTATTCATTATCTTATGGGGTCGCAGATAAATATCGTAAGTCGGTATCCCATCCATTCCTTCCACATCAAGATTAAACTCTACTATTCTATGATCATCTGAAAAGAAAAACTAGAAATTACCACATTTTCACTATTCATAAACCACACTGGGGGATTTTATGGTTATTGAAATAAAACCCCACAGTGGTTGCATGGAAAAGGCCAAATTTGATGATGGATTTTGATAAATGAAACTCATTTTAGCAACAAAAATTAATCTTTTTATATTAGGGCTATATAGAAAACTATCAATTCCTGATATACCAATTTGATGGTAAACACTCTCAAGAATATTGATAATTTAGATCGATACAAAAATTCAACAGGATGAAAAATGAAAATTGTACCATGAAAAAAGGGTGATATTTAGTTTCCAAATGAGGTTTTACATACGCAAAATTAATGGAGAAGTATAAACTTGTACCCTGTGAATACTGAGAATCCACATATAAGTTAAAATGATAAAAAGTAAAAATATAAGGTCTGTATACATCCCAATCACAAATCGAAAGAGATGAAATTCCTTCTACAATGGAATAGATGAAAAAATATGGTAATAATATTTATAATGATAGACAACTCAATGGGGAGATACTAAGAGGAAAAATTCCCACTGGGTATTTTCTTCAGACAGAGATGAATTTTCATCAACCCATGTATATGAAAATAAATGATCTACTTAAATGATTTGCATATATGTGTCTGGATACCTCAATATCCCAGAATCTAGTATATATAAATGAATAAGTTGATGATGATCCCAACTACTCTATATTATGTAGAAAACCACTCCCGCACCAATGAAATCATTCATTATTATACTGGATCAATAATTAAATGGATATGAATACATTTACACATAATCAAGCCATTCCAACACCTTTTATATGTTAGGAGGCCCAGAAAACAATACCATAGGAACTTGTTATTGATATAGACTCTTTGGCTTCTATATTCGAATCCATAGAAGGGTGACATTCACCTATACAGAAAAAGAAGAATTTATAACCCGAATGGGTGGATTATACTATACTGCCGTTCAACATTTAAAATCCATTGATTTTAGCCATTGATGAAACATGGGATCCCGAATAGCATCTCCCACACTACTTTTATTGATGTGGCTCTATGATGGGTCGTCAATATCACTAGGACGTGACCAAGAGAATGTGTTTTGTAGATGAACTGGTTGGGAAAGAATTTATTTGGTACAAAAACCTTACATTATAATATTTTTTATCATTGGAAGACCTTCATCATCAATTTATTTATCAGTTCAGATCAACTCTATGAAAAATATAAATTTTTTCCTTGTAAACTATGTAAAACATGAAAATGATAGAGTGTGTTACTTCATTTTCACATGGAATTGTTAAAACTACTAACTCGTTATCAATCTCTCACAACACAAATTTATGAAACTATACACTAAAATCATCAGGATGGTTAACATACTACCCAGATCCCAATGAATTATCTACGTAGATTTGGTGAATTTATAGAAATGGAAAACCAACTAAAAGATTCCACTTAGAGGACCAGAGGTAAATCTCATCTCATGACTTTATCATAGGTAAAATTTATTGGTAAGTCATAGACTATTTATTTTACCGTCAACCCAATTTTACTTCCCATTCATGTGTGTGTTCAAGAATCTAGAAGGATCCAATTCTCCTAGTGCTTCTGGTCAAGTGAAAAAAAATCCCACTTGTATATAAGAGAAAAGAGATAATGGTCTCTTGGTATTTAAGGAAAGGAATAAAAATGGGTACTCCTTAAAAAAATCCATCTTTCGGTTATTTACTTGAAGATATTTAAAATACCCTAATCAATATTTTTTATCCATGGAAACCCAATGAGATCAACCTCATCGATCATCCTGACTACAACACTTTCAATAGAAATATAGGTCAAAAAATACCACATAACATCATTTTCAAAGAATTCCTCTAATTAATTGTCAACACTGAAAAGGTGATGTTGTCAAAATCACTAGAATATGTAAATTTTTTAACTATCATCTAGACAAAAGAATAAAGTGATTGGAACATTGTTCTGGCTATGATTGGGTAGATGTTCATTAATTTGATCACTCTAAAAAATGGTTCACTGATCTCATTCCACCCCGATATAATTTATCCACAAACCCATAGAGGTTCATTTTCATCGGGAGGTGACTTAATGAACCCATCTTAATGGTGGAAACAATAAAAAAAACAAATATAGGAGTAAGAGTCATATTTATCTCTTATTCAAGCTCTAACTCTTTTTAGATTTCATTCCCTCCACATCTGGAGAACGTGAATCCTTCCAAAAAAATTGAGCCATCATCTGATTAAGATATCATCATTGGTTTTTTATATGATACACTTTCTAGACCCTTACTCTAAGGATGAATAAATTCCCAAATATATGTTCCCTTCACCTAATTTGGAGTTACAGTCTAAAGGTATATGAGACAAGGATACTGTGGAAAATGTGTGCATTGTGAGGCACAATATATCACTCACATCTCCTCAAAGGAAATATATTCAGGAAATCCTCATTGGAAAACACTCTATCATGAACAACATAAGCATATAGGTCCCCCATAGACATTATATAGTCATCTAAACACAGTCATCATGCAGAGTCTGTGGGAAGAATTATGATTTTCAAATCATTATAGACAACTAGATATGTAGTAATGAACAACACCACTGGAAGAATTTTCTCCGTCATCCACTACAAAAGAACCCTACCAGTCCATCTAAATCACCTCAAATCCTCATCCCAATAAATGGGAGTAACTCCGCATCAGGAACCACCAATCATTGACAAAAAAGTAAATATTAATCAATTATCATTTTTCCTATCAAACATTAAAACCAATATAATCTCCATTATTAAATAGAATATTGAGAGGCACTCATTAAATCGCTCTTGATTCCGCATGAGTTTTGAGGGAGAAGTAATTGCATATTATTTTTACGGATTGTGGTCCATGCCATCAGAATTCCATGTAACCATCTCATATAAATTGTAGTAATACAAATGGGTCATCCATGGGCACATTAGAACCATATTAGATTTAGTCATACTGGATAATATCAACATTATAAGTTCTATGATTATAAATGGTTCTGGGATCGACATCATCCCAATTATAACCCTCTTATTCATTGGGATATAACGAATATGATTTAACTCCAACAATTTTCATCATTCAACGATATGACAAGAGGGTTGAATGACTTATCAAGAATATTTATCTCAATTAATCATTTTTTGATCTCGCATCTATCACTGGGTTCATGATAATTTAAAAGGCCACCACAAATAATTTCTTTCTCATAAGAACCTATTTTCATAGCCACTGGGTGGTACCTTCAACATTCCATCAAAATTTTAAATATCCATTAACAAAAATGATAGAATACTACATAGTGAAATCACTCCCTTTTATCCAAGCGATGCCATATATGCTAATCTATGTTTCAATAAATTGGGGGAAAATAACTATACATTGATTATAAAATATAGGTTGTAGACTCAAATGGCTGGAGAACCACCACTATGAATCCATGGTGTATGATCGATAGTGATCACATGGTACCCATAAATCTGAATAATTGAGTAGACTTATTCCCCAATATACAGGCTCCTCCTATCCCTAATGATAGTGTAAATAAGAAAATAATCTTTGGAATATATTTACTACAAATATACAAGTATGGGTTCAAAATTTACCATCTCACAGACTCTCTCATCCTGATAATGATAGATATTCCTTCACAATATATTCCATGCCTAAATATGACTTCATAGACTCAGAGGTGGAAGAAAAACAGGATGGGCATAGTAATGTTCCTCCCACATTTGTGGAAGGAATCCCCACCACCTAAAATGGGATCATGTAGATAAATCCTAGAACATAATAATACTCGTGACCTATATATATTATTTCTTACATGCCTCTTCATGTTATGGATATGTATATTGTATTTATAAAGAAACATCTACATTTGTTTTCATAGAATTATACAAAAATGATTGGACTGAATCCCTGATGAGGAAAAACACCATCTCAGATTACCAGTTGCCCATTAATGTTTCATCAAGGATGCAAGAAGGATTGACCCCTCCCATTAAACAAATTTAATGATAGATTATAAAAAATTATGAAATCTAATTTTTTACAAGAGGTGTAATACTTATGATGTCTTTCCAACATCATCCCATATAATAAAAAAGAGAATATTAAGGTCTACATAAATTTTTAAGGCCTTAATTGATATTTCGTGAAGGATTATTTCTTATTAATAATCAGAAAACTTTTGATTGATAAAACATATGGATTTTAAAACCAATCTTTCGAGGAAGATGATTTAGGTTAAATAGAATAAATATGGCCCCAAATATGTGAAATTCTGTCCCATTAGAGTATCTCAGGATATATGTTTCTACTATTTCATTCCATTTAGATTCAAGAATATTTGATATACTTTCCATCATTCCGTGGATCATTAATTTAATCTCGTTGGGGATGAATAGTATAATTTTATGTTGATGACCATATAGTCAAATAAGAATATAAATTTTATTACTTCCAAAGTATTCAATAACTATTCAAAAGGTATTCATAGAATAATCAGGTTATGAATCATTTAAAAGGATATTTAATGATAATTTCATTGAAATTACATATATTTATGGTATGCCACCAAAAATTTTATGTATTCCTCAAAATTATGTTGAACATTTATCAATTCCATCACTTATAAACTCATAGAACTGTTGTGAGTACGTGCAGAAATTATTTACATTTAGAATTCCATATCTAACATGGATGAAAAATCTCTCCCCTTTAACATGTTAATGAATATTTTGGTCTCCTTCGAATGGGATTAGGAATTCCATGAATCCATTGAGAGTATTAACCAATATATCTACACCCCCAGGTCTTAATGGCCCTGATGGAAAGGAACCCAATCAACTGATTTATGGCCCTCATGTAATGATCTCTTGGTGATATCCTCATAGAGAAGATTGGTGAAATAAGTGAAAAATATATATAATACCTATGATGAATTTATCTAGGTACTAAGACCTAGTATTCTGACGATTTAAAGAGTTTCATCGCACTCATATTTGTAGAGAAAAAGTTAAGGAAATACTTGATGCACCACAGAGTCCAGTAATACCCTTGTATTGACCATTTCATGTTAATCCTTAGCAATTTTTTTTTGATTTTTTGGTTGGAATGATGGGAATATATTATATAATAGAATGTACTCTAGTAAATTTCACAAAATATAGTTCAATAAAATGATCATTTTGATTTCCTTGAGGAAAATTCCACTAAAAAATCACACCAGTGGTCATCAATCTTCTATAAAAAGATGTTTTCTTTTCCATTGACACTACTAGTACATGGTAGAATTATTTTGATTCATCCCCCAAAATTCCTATTGGAATGTGCCTAACAAATTCAAATCTTAATTGGGACTTTCTAGGTATTTTTTCATAACTAATGTATTTTTACATATTATTTCTCACTATCATAAGTTTATACAAATAATGTGGCTGAATACCAAGCATGCATGGCTGTCATGGAAATACAGCTAATGCTTCATATTTTAATCTAAATATAAAATTGAATTCAGATAATGGGATAAAGAAAATCAATAATGAATTTGACATAAAAAATAAAGAAGTTGTCCCTACCATTGGATATGCCTTAGGACTACTAGAATAGTGACCTTTTGAACCCATATCATATTATGTCCCCTATTCACAAAATTATCTTTATGGTAAACAAGATAATTAATTCACAGTTATAGCCAATCCTTCATTATGTGAGTTGGTCTTCTACATCATGCAACAAAGGATGGGATCATGAGTCATCATCTATAACATAGTGGAAATTATTCAGATAAACACTACCCTAAGCATGATGAAATGATATCTAAATTTTGAGGGATAGATATGATGATTTATTAATTCAAAAATGGAACATTATTAATAGACTGGCCTAGAAGTGAACATAATCCATGTTGACAATCAAATACTACCTTTCGGGATAGGACAAATAAAAAAACATCACTCTATAAAGGCGCTTTATATAAAATCATATGCATACTCATATGATAAATATGGATTACCTCCATCATAGTGGAAGTCCATATAGGCTCTTGTGTAATTCATTTTTCTACAAACAGGATCTCCCATTAATTTAATGGGGTTGGATATTAATAGAAAATAGTTATACAAGACTTTTTGGAATTCACCTTGAAATTTCATGCATTCTAGTTTCATTAAAACATCATCAACCAGCCCCAAAATTGTTAAGTTTACCTAAACTTTCTTGTATATTTTAACTATATGGAATGGATGTTTATTTTCTATATCCCCCATCATATTACATCATGTTTAAGTACATAATTATTTCTACATAATTATTTTAAAAATGTGAATGTAAATTACCCCTTAATGATGTTTGAATTAAGAAAAACATAAACTTCTTGAATCCAAACATCATCAGTAGATTAGGAGTCCCTCACACAAATCTATCAAAAAAAACACAATATTCTACTTTACTGAGTCGATGAAATTGTACTACGAGTACAAAATGAATTCATAACAGTAATCCTACTACTATTGAGAAAGCAATTGGTTGATTATGGCATTCATTATGACATTTTAAAATATACTATAGAATATGGGAGAAAAAAATTATTCCTAGATTGAAAATTTAATCCATAGTTTATGAGCCCAAAGTACTACCATGTGTACTGGTACACAGGAATCTCCATATCCACTAGATTATATAATAAAGGAAATGTCTCCCATTGATGTCCAATTTAACCTCATATGAATATATATATGTGAACAGTTCCTTGAAGATTATTAATCAATGAAATAGTTGGATGAGTTAGAACATTTTGACGAAAAAAGTGTTGTACACTGTACAACCTTGAAGACCATCAGAATCAAATCACACAAGCCTTCGATTAAATGGTTTACCTTATGTTGTTCCCTTATGGAGAACTGGTATTGGCCTTTAGATCCAAAATGATACCAGGGAAGAAATCACCATTGTTGGATCCCAAATGAGTTTGGATTTATATAATACATAAGGTCTATCATAAGGGATCTTACTCAAATTCCAAAATGAATGGCGAACTCATCACCCCCCCATCAATGTGAGATTTAAAAATTTGTTCATTTCATAGCCATCATGAATCATTGCTTTGTCCAAACCACAGGATGATGAACTGTGAGGAAATAATCCAGATCCCAAGAAGTTAAACTATACAATACATCCTAACCATATGATGTTATACTAAACGAAATAAGTCCTAGAAGTAAGACAATAAAATGCATAGTGTCTCTCATCCTAGTCATGAAATGTTATCCTGCACAATACATCTTGACCACATGATGTTAAACTATATGAATGAAGAAGGAGTATTATGTCTTTAAACTACATATTTTCTCTAATCCTGATTGAATGACCTTAAACTGCATAATATGTCACAGAGATATTATTTTAAACTAAACAAATAAATTCATAGAAGTATGAAAAAAAACAGCACAACAACATCAATCTTGATATCATAATATTAAACTACACAATATGTTGGAAGACATTATGTTTAAATGTAATAAATAAATCATAGAAGACATACATTACACTATATACATTCTTTCATCCAATTCATAGAATATTAATCTACACAATACATATTGACCATATGATGCTTAAATAAACAGAAGAATTCCTTGAATCAAGACATTAAGATACAAATTTTCTAACATCTTAATATAATGAAATTAAACAATACAATACATCTAAACCACCTAATGTTAAACTATGTGGATTAATTCTAGGAAGGAAGACTTTAAACTGCAATGTGACACTCTTCCCTATTTCATGACATTAAAATGTATCATACATCTTAACCACAAGATGTCAAAAATTGATGAATAATTCCTAGTAGTAAGAATTTATTCCCAAAAACAACACTCATCCAAGATTCTTGATGTTAAAAACACAATACACCTAGATTTAGTTCTATTAAAAGGTAGAGAACAAGTCTTAGAGGAATGTATTTAAAGTAAAAAAACATCCCTCATCCCAATCAAATGATGTTAAACTACACAATACATCCTAAAAATATGAAATTAATCACTATAGAAGAAGTTCAGGTACATAGAAATTAATATACAAAATATCCATCATCTAGGTAGAATGATATTAAACTACATGAATACATTATTGACACATAATGTTAAACTATATTAAACATGTTTGGACTACATGATGTTAAGCCTTACAGAAGACATCCATGACGATTGAAATTAAGCTCTGTGGAAGAATTCCTCACTGCATGACAAGAGACATGATGGGAAGCATTAAATCAACAATGATTCATTTCACATGATCTAGAAATATTAGAAATACTGAGGAAGTTCCTTCATCTATGACTGTGATTCAAATCCACATAATGGATGCACCATCAATGAAATACACATGGATTTATTTCTATCATCAACAAATACATATGTACACCCAGATCCCAAATTCTATGTCAATCTACAATATAATCATCATGGTCACATATTATTAGACACTTCGAAAAAACATCAAGCCTTCATTTTCATGTTGCGTAAATTTTCACTTTAGGAAATGACGTTAAACCGCATGCCTAGCATC
Organism: Viscum album; assembly: GCA_963277665.1. Taxonomy (NCBI): domain Eukaryota; kingdom Viridiplantae; phylum Streptophyta; class Magnoliopsida; order Santalales; family Viscaceae; genus Viscum; species Viscum album. Next base: position 1,937,071,333 of record OY728152.1, read on the forward strand.
CTTATCGCATGATGCAAATTCATATAGATAACATCTGTTCAATAACTACACGTGGACTGAATCATATAGTGATAGTATACATAGTAACACCAATATATCTATTTGTGGGTCCATCTATGATATTTCTTCACATCATGCCACCTTCATCCTAACTTCATGACATTAAAATACATGAATGATTTCTAAATTGCATGGCACTAAACATATGAGTTTTAATGAAATGTGTACGACTTGATTCTTAATCCATTGAGATACATAGGTACACAGAGATCCAATATCACGATTGAACCACCAGATAGTATTAAATTTCCCTAACATGTATTAATGAACACTCTTTGTGTTAAGATAAAATTTTTCTATTACATACATCTCAAAACAAGTACAACTCATGTTGAATGAGAATCTCCTAAAAAGGATTCCCCAAATGATCAAGGAATATCATTTCCTGATAGTATTAATAGTTTCCTAGAAGCATGAACCTAAAATAAACACTATATGCATTTTCCACATGACATTAAATGTCATGGTTTATTTCTCTTTCATGAAATAAAACCAAGTATTACTATAGACCATGCTCATGTTGACCATTATAATTATTGTTGTACTTCCCCGAACATCCATTCAAAAACTATTTGTTGCTTGATTATTGACATATTAGGATAAATAATGACGCCAAAATCTCATGAATTGGGCCCAAACACATTTTTTACTTTTCACAACAGGGAACCTATATCCTTGTCAATGAAGTTAAACTACACGTTCTCTCATGACCATTGTGTGTCTTTCTTCCTATCATTAATGGATTGGTACTGATGGTCTGACCTCCAATAATGTGTCCAACAACATTTATCAACTAGAAAAATGTCTCCCTCTGTGTCTGGGTTAGACCTGTGTAGATAGTTTCCCATTCTATAACATTGTGTAGATTGATTATTTTCATCATAGGATATGTTGGGATGAATTGATATCAAATACCTAGTACAGTTTCAATTATAAATGGGAACAATATGATGTTCATCATATGCGTTAGACCTATATAGATATGTTGACATTCAAGAATTATATTTATCTAGATTCCAATCATGGTAGCATACATGGCGATGAACATATCTCCAATCATTAGTTTAGAGGCAATAATCAATCATAAAATGACCATTTTCCATGTGTATGGGTAAGAATTGTGTTGAGATATTTTTTACAAGGTCTACAAAAAACAAGATTCCCACCATCACAATATACATATAGAAACTATAGTATTCCATAATGGGCTCACCCATAAAATTCAAAATGAAAAAATGCACCCCCAACTGCATATAGGCTTGACCTACAAAGACATCCATTTGAGACCTACTCTCTCACATCTTAATACGCATCCCATTTGTCCCATGTTACTCACATATAGAAGTTCACATGTGAGATTAGGAATCTTGGTATGAATATATAGCCAATTTGAATGTGTAACACTTAAAATTAGAAAAAAAGTCCTTACCCCATAACATTAAAATGCATATAAAACATATTTACGATAAGAAATTAAAATAAAAAGGAAAACATTCCTATTACAAGATTTTACCCAATAAGAGAATCATGATTAAAACATGATGTTAGAATAAATATAAACCATCATTGAAATATGATTCTAAACAGTATAACATGAATCATCACTACCTGACAATAAAATTCATTTGAATTATCATTATCATAATATGTTAAATTTCATGGATGTTACTTCCCAAATACTGGTTGTTAAAAGAATTAGGGCATCAACAACCGTAATTCCTTATCAATGTTCCACCTGATCCGTAAAATGGTATAATAGAAAATGGGATCCATCTGTTATTTTTTTAAGTACCACAACCCATAAATCACACTTCCTGTATTGTATCTCATAGTTTTTCACCAACCTTTGGGGACGTATTAAAAAATATAATCATCTTCATGATGACATTTTGTTGACAAGACATGTATGCCTAAATATCATATATATGAGGTTAAACCAATAGAAAAATGCATGATTTTTTTTGAAAAAAGGTCTTCCTAATCCATATGAGACCTAACTTCACTATAATATAAATCAACACCTTAGGATGTTGAAGTCCAATACTAGTATGATTGTCCCAAATCTCTATTCATGGCATTAGAATCAAGATCCATGGATTTTAACATTTTCATCTTCAATTCAAAAGTATGTTAGAGTAATCATGACCATGGATATCCTAATTAAGCTATTTTGTAACATTCCCCAATTCATATCCTATATTTATTATAACCAAAAACAGAATGATCGTTGGAAAATATTGTAAAAAATGAAACATTATACTATCATGGTCCAAATCAGAAGACCCTAAAACAGTAGTGAATGATATACAAAAATTTTTAGGCCGAAAACCCTGAATGGTGGGACTTTGAAAAATTGATGTCTCCACTCAATAAACTCTTTATCTCAAGTGTTGGGAACAAATTATATATTAAATAAACTATTCATATTGCTAAACTCCATAATTAACATCCTTACTGAATGAAAAAAAACTACCTGAAAAATTATAATTCATGGATTTTATATTAGCAACAACAAATAGATATATCTAATGGAAACTATAAAAAATTAATAGAAGGCCTAAGCATATAGTCCTTAAAAACTACAATAATATTGTAACCAATCTAGAAGAACCAAATCAATAAAAATCTGGCCATGTTTTTATGATGAAAAGGCACATGATCCATGCTAGGTTACCTAATAACGGAATCCTAGAAAACATTAGGGTATCTGCTATATGGACACACACTTTCCATGATCTATGAAATATTGATCACCCATGAATAGTAATGGAACCGAACCGTTTAGGTTGAAAACATAATAAGTACTTCTTTAGAAAAATCCAGCACTATTACCACTAATCCTTATACTATATGAATCTTATGGAAATTTTAAGGAAATATATATAAGGAGATATAAAGCTTATGGAACCCAACATACACTTGTACCCAAAAAGAAGATATTATGCCTACGTCAATTGACATTAGGAAAAGATAGATCGTTCTAACCATGGGATAGTTATATAAACTAATTTATGCTTTTGAAAACAAGGTTACATCATGAAAACTAGAGAATAAACATCAATGATGCATCTCTAAATTTTATGAATTCATGACCATTACTCATAAAAAATCAACTATGATTAAAAATATCCGATCAATTAATTTAGGTTTACTAGATATCATACAATGGATAGGTACCATTGATGATTGATGAAACATTGCATTAATTAAATGTCATTCACATCATGAAAGAAGGAAATATGTATAAAGATATTTAATGTATATGATGATTATTTCATTAATATGGTACAGATGAAAGGTATAATATACACATTATGGGTCCTCAATGGAGATTCTATAAAAATAAAGACATTAGTTATCACAATGAAAAATGATTTAATCTAATGAACTTTCCATGTCATAGATTTTATAATAAAAGATGTTTTAATTGAGAATAGATTCACCACACACCCCACCACTTCCACTTATATCCCAAGGGGGAAGAATTTGGATAAGAGGAGACAAATACCTAAATATATTCTGAGTTGTTGTTAATGATAATGATGAAACATTAACATAAATCATTTATCAAGCTATGATCTTCTCATATCTCTCTCTCTTTGTAGTCAAGGAATCCATTTGTCCATGCGTCTTAGAGATCATATGATGAATCTATTACAACACATTTTAAGATCCCTAAATATGTTCATGCCAATGTCTTCCATCATATAAATTCAAAATCCACTATCATTGGATTCCAATTGATTTTGAGTCATGAAAATTTCAAAAAATAGTTTTTGTAATGGATTGCAGTCAAAACTACAGGAACCCAATTGAGAAAGAGACAGCGAAGACATTAATCATATTCATGAAATGTTTCTATAGGAGTATCAATGATCAATGTCTGAATATACTTCCAGATTATCTTTCACTATGTATAATCCTCATATCCAGTTATAGTAGGTATGTCCGATAGAAATAATGTAACCTAAGAAGGTGGAGAAGAAATACAGAAAGTATCTTATGCTCTTCTCTCAAAGTATGCATCATTTTTTACTCATATAAACATATTAGTTTAATAAAAATATTTTTACCCAATATTCATATGATCTTCAGTCATATAAGGATGCATCCTATAAGGCTAACTAGAGACTCGAATCAATATTATCTTTACAACAGATTTTGGTTTGGTGAAGCACATTGTTTTTCCATCTAATTAATCATCCCATCTAGCACAACAGCTAGGTAAGATTATTCCCAAGACTAAGTTTAATCATATAATAGAAATACAATGGATCCATGAAGAAGAAGTATAATCTCATGTTTTTTGTCCTTTCATTACAATATCTTCCAAAAGTTGGTGAATTTTTCTAGAATTTCATTCTCCATGCTATATGGATGAAAGAGGGGAGAACAAATTTGAGTTTAACCAATATAACATAAAAACTGGTAGGGGTAATTCAGTTTTCAGATAACAAACTCACTCATTTTTTCCATGAATACCCCATCCGAATAAAAGAGATCTTTTTTTAATGTTCATCATGAGAAGAATAAACATTATCAAAAATTCATTTGTTCCGTGCAATATATGGAATAAAAATGAATCAATTGGGCCAAATCAGTGTGATGGAGACCACATCAGGGCCCAGAGACATTTCCTAAACCATAGAAATGCCCAAAATCCTATGGTGGAATGAGGAATCAGGAATCCAAGTGGTGTTGTTTTATTTATAACTATAAAAATGTTCCTTATCCATCCTAATAATGAAATATAAATGATGTCCAAAAATATATTGGATGTTTCCATTCTAAATGTGTACCATGAGATTGTAGAGGTTTGTAATAGTATGTATGTCCAGATTAAGAGTAAACCCCTTTGAAAGTCAGGTGTCCATCAATAGTGCACCAACTTGGATCCTTGATGTGTGTCCACATTCGAAAAAGTTACCCATTCAATAACATAGACATGAAACCCTACCTAAAAAGGATTAGAGATATCTACGGAATCATCATGTATGCTCATGTGGTATATTCTTGGAACTCTAGGTTTTCCCAATATGAGATGGGGGAGTAATGAACCTTTTGGAATGTGAATTGGTGAGGGTGTATAGTGGTCATATAAAATATACTATAATAGAGAAAGATAATTATATAGTCCATAGAATAGAAGATCATGAAAATATTCATATCATACCAATAATTCTATTTTTGAATGATAATAATGTATTTATCCAATCTTGGATATTATATGTGGTCATCCAATATATCTATGGCCGGAATAATTTCATTATTCATCTCCCCATGAAGACATATCACTCACAGTTTGTAGATATTCCAATGCATGGTTCCTACATCTCCTTGGGATAAATGGATGTATTATTTTTTAGGGAACCAACAAATGATCAATTCTTTTAGTAGCTCTTATTTTAAATATATGATAAATTGGGAATCATTTTCATCCATGAAAATGTGATTGGCCTATCGAATATATGATGAATATATAAAGTTCTACCAAACCATGATTTATAATTACCATTAATATGAAAAATTTACATCTGTTTATATGTACCATTTCATTCAGCAGTATCTTTTTGAGTTATTTAAAGACAATTCAAATATGTTCAAATTTCTTTGATAGATCAACAATTTGGAAAATTTTAAACCCTTATAACCACTGGGGTAGTTCAAAAATATATAAGAAAAACCCTAGGATTGTTCCACAACAAGTGGAATATTCCCATAAATCATTATCTGACTATAATATTGGGAAATTTATAACCAATATTATTGTAGATTGTAGTCATGTGAGCATATAGAAGCATCATCCTGCTACCTGAATTCATATAGATGAAGCTACAATTATATAGTTTATCTCTAATGTTCATAGGGGATATGATTCTTCATATCCTCATTGTATGATAACAAAAGATAAAAAGGATTAGTGAATCTATTTCTAGATATCATAACAATCTGTTTGGCCATATTGTAAGATATTTCAGAACCATAATCCATAGATTAAAAAGAAAATAATCATTTGTCAGACGTGATAAGAATAATGTCTAAAGGGAGATGCAAGACTCCTATTTTATACTGCAAATAGAATAAACCATGGAAAAATAATGAATTTCAGATATGATATAGGCCTCGAAAACATATGAAACATATAGGTCTCAAAAAATGCATGACTCATAAGGCTTTTCTCTATTGTGTGACCATTCATGACACATATGATCGCATGACCCTAAAATAGTCACACAAATAATATAATGATGAAGAAATATTTCGATTGAGCCAATGGAACATAAGAAACATACAAAGATATACATGTATCATAGATTCTGGTACATATATCAATCAATTACTATGACTCGATTAAGGGATTTATTCGAACATGTTTAGGGAAAAATCAATAGAGAATGACAATCATGCAGTGAAATAACACTATCAGTTTTTTGAAAACAATCTTGATAAATAGCTCATGTGATCGGTTCCCATGGAGATTTATTGTAAAACAGGTCCTATGATGAGGTCTTACAAATGTGTCACATGATAAATGATATCTCAAGATATCTATAAATCCAATGTTTCTGGTGAATGACTTTATATTTATCACCCAATTTATAATGCACTATATAGAATACCTAGGGTCTCCTTAAATCCTGAAATTCACCCAAGAAAAAAATTGGAATCAACCCAAATACTCATCATGGAACATATTTTTCTTATAAGGGTGTTATTTTCCATGTAGACATAACTCTTTAAGAGGGGTTAGTTCATGAATGATGAATGAGCATAAAAAATCTCTATGGGATAAAATTCCGAAATCAAGTGCATTAGATTCATTGAAAAAATGGATGATAAGGGAACCAACTCTTTTAGATCAAAAAACTATTAGAAGGAAACATGATTTCATGACCCTCTGAAGGTTTTGTTAGCGTGCCATGCACAACACATGATCCTATCTTGTTTACACAAATACCCTTTGACAAGTCTCTATGATTTAGATAAGCAACCCAAACAATCAATGATGATCATGTGATGTTTTATAGGTGAGTACATTCAACCATGTGTCTATTCAATTGACATGATTCAAAAAATATTCTAAAATACATTTTAAAATAATAGAATTGGAAAATATAAAAATGCTGGATACATTTTGCAGTCATTGATTTTCATGTGAAAATCATAGGTGGATATCAATACTACACAAATCCCCTAGAGACATGTCCACCATGTCATAGAAGAGTTTGTTGGCATATAACTATATTCATGTGAATGGTCTTCAACAAGTCCATTCAATTATGTGCTTCCCCTCCATATGCATATAGAAGTAGAGAGGCAGTCCCTAACATCACTCATGAAACGCCACATGATTCATTAATGGTCACATGATTCATGACAAACAACGTGATTGACTATCTTAAAAAACACTTGCACGATTGTGTAAGATCTTCTTCCCCATTATAATAAATAATGAAATAAAAATCAGAATGACGAATGATTCTTTAGAAGTATGGAAAAACTATTCTTATTGAAAAAGAGTTCATGCATGTGGATAGATCTCCATTGAAATTATGAGGTTCCATATGAAAATACAACATGATATCACATGGATCGTTTGACATGTTGGAAAAATCTCTGGGAGGCTCCTTTGACAAGACTCCATAGTCTCTTAAATGAACCCAAAAAATTAATCTTTAATCATATGATTAATTGTTAGTGTACATCCTAATCTCATTATGACTCCTAGACATATTATATGGGATTTAAAAAGGCCATTTGGAATGTCCAAATGGTTTGTAGAAACCTTTTTGATTGATCATAGTTAAAAAATTAGTGAAATATCGGGGCAATATTGCATCACTATATATCATGAGACAACCACAAGTATGAATTTTGGAATGATCATGAAAATTTAAAGATAAAAAAATCTCTCCCAAAACTCAAACTGATATTTTATATATGTTCTACTAAATGTTTCATTTAAACATTGTGTCGATGCCTATATATACCTCTCCCAAAGAATATGAAAAGTAGGATCAAGAAAACTAACATAGAGAGGATGATAATAGTTGATGAGTAGACTTATCATAGTATAAGGTCACCATATCCAATGTTATTACAAAATGTATAACATATGGCTTGACCTAAGGGATCACATGGAATGAATATGTAAGTCATGTGGTCACAATATAGAGGATGTGAAGGTATTCTTGTATTCCAGACACATTATTCGAATGGGGTTTGAACATATTAGATGTGTAATGAGAAACCTAAATAAGATTTATTATTGAGAAAAGATGAGGTAAATATTAAATAATGAATGAAAATGGAAGAATACATATGTGAAGATTAATATTCAGTCATGCAAAGGCATCAGGTGCTTTACATGATCTATCCTGATCATGCGACAACTATAGGGAATGACACCTATATTTCGAAAATACCTCCATGAATGTTATCAAATTATTGTGGTGACCTGTAGGTGTGTCAACCAAGTCATGTGATGATTTATTGGTATTTCATATTGTTTTAGAGATGAAAATCATACATGTCACTCATATCTTGAGAATTCCTCAAGACATATCAAGCATGTAATGAGGAAGCACGATAACATGGTGAGAAATTCATGTAGTGGCATTGACATATTTCCATGTTGATCATATTACAACTTCTTGGACATCTGATAAATATCATGTAATAGTACATGGAAAAGTCAGCAATGTCATGTGATGAAATCTGGATAATAAATTCAGGTCTCGAAAAGGCCACCTAAAATGTCAATCAAGACATGCAACAAAAAAAATACTTGTTTATATTGATCCTTTGATAACATCCAAAGTAGGTAATTTAGGTCTAATTAAGACAACCAATCATGTTATCCATGTCTCATGACACCCTCCAAACATTTCATCCTTGATCCAGATATGTCTTCCAGATATACCTTTCAGATCATGTGATTTCCTCCAAACAAGTCAATTTGATCTTGTGACTACCTCAGCACATGTCCTTTAGAAAACGTGGATGAGTCCTGACATCAAAATACAAGTTAATAAGACCACCAAGGCATGTCTGGTGGATGAAATGGGACATAGTAGCCACGTCCGCTGATATATTTAGTAATACCCCAACTAAAAATTGAAGACTATATTTCCAAATATAATCATGATACATATATTACCACTATAAGATTCTAGCTCTAATAGGTTACCACCTAGGCATAGGGCCCTTCATATCTCTACTATTTCATCTATTAGAGATGCATTCTCCCCTTTTGGTATACCATATATCCACATCCATTAAAGGATTGAGAATATAAATGATCTAAAAAGTCTATGATTCCTCTTATAACCAGGATACCCCGAAAAACATCATTGATGACCGAGATGCATATATAAATCCTCATTAGGGATTCGTTAGTGCAAAATTATAGACACCATAAGTGATGACATTGAAAACTTGTTATCCCATGATCCTCACACCAATTATGTATCACATGGTTTTAGGGATTCATAATGATTATATGAATTGTATCATGAACCTATAGAAGTTAGGGAAACCACAATGTGTTTGACTCATTATGTGTCAAGATACGACAACCCGTATACATTAGATTCCACATAGGGGAATGTCTTTAGGGAATTCCGAAACAATAAAGACTCTATTTCATTCCATAACCATGATACATAGGATGTCATCATTAGGTTCAAGCTTAATATAGTTCCTAAGTTCCATCATATATGTGTTTTCCAGATCATATTAAACTCCCCCGGTCAAAAACATTATATGGGTTTTTATTCATGATATAAAAAGGATACATAGGATGCCTCATGATCTTTCAATCCCATTATGTAGATATTTATTTCATCCATGGATGGAACTAATCATCACAGTTCTAAGTTATATGGATTCAAAATATATCTATCTACCTATTAATTGGTAATGGATTGAGATCCTTAGATAAATATTGATGTACTAGTTAAATGAACCCTATCTAATGATAAAAGTATTCATCCCCAAATCAATTTGTTAAGTTAACTATTTTCAAATTGGGTTTTAAAATATATTCACAAACATATAAAAATCTATAAGTGAATTTAATAGTACAAAAATGTTCCACCCAAATGGGTGTGATTAGAATAACCTCTCATCATATTAACCAATTTGAGTTTCTATGTATCATAGAATATGAAATAGCAGTTGGCTTCCTACCATTGGAAAGTTTGTTCATACTCAATTTTGGTTGTAAGAACAATTGGGAGTTTTTTCCAAAGAAAAATAGAAGACAAGACATGATGAATTTTGAAACACATTCAACCCCCATCAAAATTAATCATCGAGAATATAAAAACGAATCAACATATTCCACAAAAAATGGTGAACCTAATGTGAATCATTTAACAATGAAACCTCTATTATGGGGTAAAATAGATATATTTATGAGTTCATGTCGAAAATTTTTGTTTCTACAAAAATAAGTGATTTTTCTACGAAATAGGATCCCACACCTGATTTGATGAAAATAGTTATTTTCTCCAACTCCTTACCATTAGGGATGATTCAGACATAATCTTTGATATGGTCCCGTGTAAATGTCAAAATAAGTGCTATTATTTTATTTGAATTACAATAATGGTAGATTCTAATACCTAATACCGTGGAACCTAATTGAATGAGATATATTCATATCTCTAATATCTAGACTGTCCATTCATACTACCCATCAATTTGTGTATATTAGGTTATTCATGATAATATCTCATTGTCAAGATCCCTTTTAAGACCCTTCCCAAATTAAGATATGATCCAAGGATCACATTTAGACACCATAGATATATTTTAAATACTAATAATCATGAATTTATTGATATATAGTCTTAAAACATTATTTGGTGTATATCTACTATTATCATTAATAAATGAGATGAAATAGTATGTTGATCGATAAGGCCCCAAGTAGAATAATAAATAGTTGGATTCTACTGAAATCTAATGAATATTTCCATTATAATACCATATCAAATATATATAGTTATATAAAGGGGTTTCATGATTTCAATATAATATTTTCTTACAGTCTTTACATTTTGTAATATGATGAATACTGAAAATAAACCACAATTTCCCAATTAACATCATCGAACTGGAAATATTATCTTAAATCCCTAAATCAATTCAAAAAATCTTCAAATTACCCTGACCATGTGAATTTAACCCCTTTATGTGTTAACTTGTTTAAATGGTTGGCCAACCAATTGAAATAATGAACAAACCACTTTTAGTAAAATACTAATCATAGTAATATTTTGATCTCAGTAATTTTCACTTATGTGTGAAATTATTTGATTACAATTATATTTTAAGAGTCAAAAAATATTTAATACTAAAAGATAATATGACCATGACAAGAAAATTCATTAATCCAAAATTCATAGTTGTTATATTATCTAAAAAAATACATTTTTCTTATGGATTATTATATTATTTTTTAGGTGCATCTCATACTCTAAATAGATTATAGTGTATATCCTGATATTATTAATGAATACCATAAAACAAATTTCAATATATTCCCTGAATACCCAGTCCATAACATATATATTAAATGAAGTACCAGTAGAAAATCCAAAAAAATTACCATAAACTCATAATTCCCATACAATTTATGAAATTCCGTATTTGATATATCATAATTTTTTTCACCCCAGTTTGATGATAATAATAATCAATATAAATCATTAAAAATTATTGGGATAATTGATATTGAACAAAGAAGACATAATTTTGAGGTAAATTGTACTTATATTTTATATTAATGGATTTGGTATCCCTATTATCAATGCACAATCTCATTGACCCATTCTTAATTTTCATGAATAGAATAGGGGAACCCATCAATGAAATACCATGGATTATGAATTCCTTATCAAACAGCTGCTACAACTATTTCTTCAGCACCACCAAATCCATCAGTTCCAATATATAAGTACTTTTATTAATGTTTTTTGAATCTATAATGATTCCAAAAGGGAAATCAAATCCAGAAATAGTTAGATTCCTGGATAATTATTATACAAAAATATAATTGTGTTTTTGAACCGTTGGTAAAAATTACATTCTTCGTATATATTCCTTATCCATTGGTCATTCTTTATCTTCATATAATAGATGAGGTGTGTGAATTACATACATATTTTGGAGTATTATTAATTTTTTCATTATGTCGTGTAGGTAAAATCTAATAAATATCTCTCTACCTCATATGAATATCAAAAATAATTTATAGTCATGTTAGATTTCTCATATTCCATGGGCCAATATAGACAATATTTCTTTTATAATTTTCATTTTATGTTTTCATACTCAAAAAAAGTTTATAATGTGTATCTCTAACAAGAAATAAGAAAAACATTTGTTATATTCCTTTAATCAAAATAATTGCGTATTTAATGATATTTACTATGAAGACAATTTTTCATAAAAAAACCAACACATTTTATTAAAAAATGAGCTAATAAACACTCACTAAGCTATGTTTAATCCAAAAAATATAATGGGATTTCGTTTGTTTTTCCTTTAAAACAGATCCATCCACTTTTATCTTGATGGTCAAAATATATCTATTGTTAAATGAATATTCATTACAATATTATTAATTACATTATATTATCAATTCTAAAATGAAAATATCATTTACATTCTTATAACCATGTATACTCGATATTTTAATAATTTTTTTTTTTAAAATTCAATAAAAAGATCATTTTATAATCAATTTTTTCCTCTAGGTTGAGGAAGCATTCGAAGTTTGTATGGTAGAATAGTGATATAAACTTTATCATGGAGACTTATATGGTCACTATTTCATATTATTTATCCAATAATAGAAATATTTTTTCATGATACATTTACATTCAGAAATATGAATATTATGGAAAGATTCACGTTAGGTCGACCATTGGAAAAACTATTTTTTTGGTTTTTTCAGTTAACTTGTGGACAATGTTCTCTAGTAATTCATAGAATTCTAGATCACCTGTATATGAGAATTCACTAATTCTCATATTATTATTTCACCAATTTCAGATTATTAATGTCACTCCAATTTAACAAACAAATCATCCTAATCTTTCATTGGAATGTAAATTCTGATAGAGCTACTAATTTAAATTTCAAAATTGTTTGGATTGTTCTTAAATAACATTCCCTTCCTTTAAACAACCATATTTCCTCAAAACTATCAATAATTGGATAATATGATTCCTCTATATTAATGATATTATTCTTTTCTTAATGTCACTTAGCTTCATCTATCTCAATGTCATGATGAACATATTGAGTACCCTCAATAGCAATATTCATCATCGGGTGGATGGTGAAAATAGTATTTTTAAATTCAATCATTATGACAGTTTTTTATGTTCACTCTACTTTTAAAAAGTTAAATAGGCTTCAAATTTCTCTCATAAAGGGATTAGAGGCCACCAATGTAAGGGATCAATGGCCAATTATATTTCAACTCTTTCTCATATACATTATAAGAATCATTTTTGGATGAATACCAGTTTTGGGATGAGTTTTTTAAATTCCACTTCACCGGTAGGACAAATACCATTCTTACAAATCCAACATAGTCTATTCCCATCAAATCCATGACATCCACAATTTCTAGTAGGACAGTGTTCATATTCTGGACTCCAATAGAGTTTGTGGAAATAATCCCCAAAACCATATATTTTACCCCTATTATCTACTTTTGATTCCACATTTACATATGTTATTTGAGTCTTGTGATGATAATAAGGTTATGTTTATAGATACATTTGTGGATGTTGTGGTGAATTCCGTTCATCTTGGATTACTTTATTCCAAAATTATTTTGAAATAAATATGAATTGACATGGGGATAAATATTTCACCACTGATTTTGATGAGTGTAGCCATTAATTATGTCTTTTAATGTGTTTAATGTTTTTGGGGTTAGTATTTATGAGCTTGGGAAAGTTTGAAATGGTTTGTGAAAGTGTTGGATGCCAGTTTATGGCTGCACGGTTTGAGCTTTGATTGGGGAAACCATGCTGATTTCCATGGAAAACTGTGAAACTCATGCAGTGGGATTCCACATGATATGGGAATGGATTTTATAAATATTAGAGGAGGCCATGTGAAATTTATTTGAGGCTATAGAATCGGAACAGTCAGCACACGGGTTTTTAAACTGTGCTAGCTAACAGTGCGACCCATTATAGATTGGGTTTTTTAAAATTGGAACACTCATGATAGACTTAAATAACTCCAATCCTTCTCCCAAACGATCCTCACTCATAATTCTTGGTTCTCAAGGGTTATATGATCAACCCCACTCAATTTGGATGGGATTTTAGTGGGATTAATTGTGTATTGAAGGTGGATTATTTTGGGTAATTATCTCATCTTGTATTTTTGTTGGTTTCTATCTAGATATACTAATCTACCATTCATGGATTTCTATATCTACAACCATTTCATGTATATATATGATTTTTTCCTTAAGTAAAGACAATAAGCCTTGTTTATGAGATAAAAGGAGATCTAGAGTGGTTTTTGGAGAGCATTGTTTTAGATTTTTGGTGTGGCTACTTGTGGGAAAATTTCACTGAAACCCTAACGGTAGGTGGATTCTCTCTCGACTCCATTATGTTAGAACATGAAATAATTAGTAAAATTAATTAGGTTTTGTTGAAACTAATTTTTATAATGAAGTGATTATCTTGTTGAAAACCCATTTGGTGATGATTTGTGGATTTAGTAGAAAATATGTTAATGTTGCAAAAGAGGCAATGTCATGTGATTTTAAAATGTTGAATTTAAAATAGTTAGTAGTTGATCATGAAAATTGTTTTATGAAAGATAGTTTCTGATAATTTTTTTATTTAAATGTGGTTGGGAATGGAATGTGGTTTAATGGTGTTTTCAATAAATGGGTGATTTATTGATGAATATTGGCATGTGTTAGAAATTTTTTATTAACATAATGTTTTGTTTGGTGGTAGATAATTTAGTGGAATAATAGTGTAACCATGATGTGATATACTAGTGTTTATTATGTACAATGACTTCTTTGAATTATGTGTGTGAATTGGGAGGGGAGTGCCATTGTAAAAAGGTGATTGATAGTGGACGGAAGGGCTACCATCATAGGATAAGTGGTCGGGAAATACCAATAGATTTGGAATGGAAATCATGATATGATGGAAGTGCCACTGTAGATGTTTACCAGTTTGCGAGTGAGAGTCACCATTGTATGATTTTTTGTGTAATGTTATTCATGATGTAATTTTATGGTCTAATTTATGATGGTTCTATGCATTATAGAATAGTTGTGGTTTTCCCTTGTCTGACATGGCATGGTTAGGTATGTTTGGATTGTGGTAATGGTTGCACAATTTTATGTTTTTTATAAACTACATTTTCTAAACATGAAAACGGTTCATTCATAGTGGTGAGTTTATGGATGTCATTTTGGTTAAATCTATTATATTTCAGAAGTCACCCCTATCTTTGGCACAATGGTGATTTTGTACTGGTTGTGTTCTGGGACACATGTAAGGGTAAAGAAGCTCATTTTTTCAACAAGTTCGACAAGATGATATAGTGTTGTTGTCGTGCTTGGACCATTGAGCTTGGTGTGGAGAATTAAATGGTGTCCATGTTATTAGGCATCATGTTGTATAGTCTTATTCTTGGTACTCTGATATTTGGTCTGGTTGTATTGTCCTTTGTGAATTGCTATGGAATAGTTTGGTTGTCTTTTGGTAATGTTTGGGTTAGGTTGCTTTGTTGACATGCATCATGTATTTTGTTGATAATGAATTGTTTGGTTGGATCAATTTATCAAAATGTAAAATCATTCCCCAATGATTCTTGATGCACATGGAATTTAATGCCTGACATTGCTTCCCAAGGAATGTCGCCTAAGGCCTAATAACTCCACATCGACCTTTTGAAGACAGTGAGGAAGTGGCGGGATGGTACAAGCGGTATCACATTGTTCGGTCCCTGGATTTCACGTGAGCATAGTTTTTCAGTAATTTGGATTTGATTATTGGTTTTTGTGTTGACATTCATTATTATTCTATTCCTCGAGTTGGGATGGTGTCAAATCATAGGATTGTACGATCATGAAATGTACACTTTAAAAAGGATGCACCCAAACCTTTTATGTTGAATATCATCTTACCATGGATCTGGGTACATAGGAGTTTGGATACACTTATAGGAATTAGATATCTCATTTTCATGGGAGTTTCAAGTGAGATGTTGATTGTATGCACGGTAGAAATGAAATCCCAATTAGATGCACATTTCATTAGGGTATAATAATTTTTGGGGTGAAATGAATATATGGATTTGGAAAAATCTAAATTGGGATTCAAAATAGAATGATTTCAAACATGGAAAGTAGGTGTATTTTGAAAATATTTTGATTTTCAAGACATGGTGGATCATTCCGAAGTGTGTATCATACGATATTCAAACTTGTGTAAATCCTGGTTATGATAATTTCAATGTATTGAATATTTAAATTTTATGTATTTCCTCATTATGGGAGTGGGACTTATGGTTGTTGTATTGATAGAGATGGAACCGGGTATGAATCGTATATACCAACCTGAGGAAGTTGCCTAAAATGGTGTTGTAACTGAGCCTCGGGTGAACCAACATATAGTGCAGAGTATAATGAATGCTTTCTAGGATGTGGAATGTGCGAATAATGTGGATCAACAGAATCATGTTGATTATGCGGTTCAGTTTAAAATGTGTATTCCACCTTTCATTAGGGGTTCTTCAGAGCCATAAAAGGATCAAGCATGGCTAACCAGAATTAATAGTATATTTGATTTCTTGGGAACACCTATATAGTAAAAGTGATGTTATCCATGTATATGTTTGAAAATTATAACCTTCAGTGGTGGGAACTGGAATTCCAAGCTAAGATGAACCAAGCTATGACATGAGAGGGCTTTGGGGAGTTTTTAAAAAATAAATTCTACCCTCATACATTCATAATTATGTTTATAACATCTTTAACACATTTGAAATAATGGAACATATCAGTAATGGAATATGGGGCTAGGTTTAGGAACATAGTACATCTTTCACATGAGGTGGTGGGTACCACATCATTTAATGCATGAATATTTGATGTTGAGTTAATGCAATAAATTCATTTTTTGCTGTGTATAGATGATTACATGAAAATTTTGAAGAGTTTTATTGTAGCTAAGCATGATATTTTGGGGGATACAGGTTGGGGATGCATGTTGGTTCCCATGGGTAATAGTGTGAACTTGAACATTGGTTACAATATGTAGAGGGAATCTTATTTCCTAGGTGGGAATACAACTCAGAATCTGACGGTCATATTAGTGAATCTTCCTATGAAGCCTCACAGTACGTCAGGATATATTTATTGTGGCTATATGGGGCACATCATGTGGATTTTATGACACACCATTGAGAATGTCATACCAATAAGCATATAGGGAATCATCATAAGTATTTCCATAACGCTCTGAGGTCCCGTGTTCCTGAAACTCCTTAAGGGTCTCAAGAATCTTATTCCTCAATGGGATGGGGCCGTAACATACCCCTCTTCAAAAGAGTATGTGGGTCATGGTGATTTCTGTAATACCAAAAGACCTCCGGAGGTTCATAAATAGTAGTGTGTTGTATGAAAGGTTTTTTTCAAAGCTAACTGTGTTGTGATGGTTGATCATTCAGGACCATCTATGGTGTGAGGTAAAATTCTATTAATATCCATGTTGATGAAATATTTATTTTATAAAGGTTCTTTTTATTATTTTATTTCACCTCATATATTTAGTTTTTTGGGTATACATGTTGAAATGATGTCTTCTATTTTCAAACTAAAATCTCCTCTCAATCAAAGAGAGTGTCGAGCTTTCCTATATAGAGGGTGTTGGTAAGTTATGGATGACATTTAATTGATGTGGGATGTCTCAATTATTGAGATGTATTATTACGATATAATCATGGGAATGTATTGGATTTAAATTTTTAATTCCCACATCTATTTTGATGCATATATGGTTAGTTTAATATTGGAAGATAGCGGTAGAAAACTCTTTAGAGGGTAGAAGAATGAAAAGTTGGTCACAACAGATTTTATGGCACCAACTTTTGGCTTGATCTCATATCAATTAGTAATTTTTTCATTGGAATCAGAGGATGGTATTGAGAAAAGTGTTCTTCTATATGTAGTGGATCAGTTTATTGATTCATTTCTTGAATAATTCTATAGGGTTCCACCAATGAGAGATGTAGAGATTACAAATAATCTCATTATTCGAACTAGTCCTATCTCGCATCGGACATAAAATTTGGAACAAGAAGAATTGTAGGAATTTAAAGTGTATTTTGAATAGTTAGAGAACAAAGGGTCTATCTGGCCTAACATGTCTCCAAGGAAAGATCCTGTTTTTTTGTTATATAGGTTGATGAAACTCTATAGATTTGTGTTGATTTTCGTAGACTTAAATAGGTTATGATAAATAACTAATATTTATATCCACATATTGATGATTAGTTTTACCATTTGAGTGGAGCCCATTGGTTTTTCTAGATTAAAATGAGGATATTATATCATCAATTGTGGGTGAGGAAGGAGGATATTTCCAAAAATACTTTCAGAAGTAGATATTTCCACTATGAGTATGTGGTTATACCCTTTGGTCTATCCAATTCACCATGAATGATCATTGAATTGATTAATTTTATATTTAATATATATATGGAATATTTTTTGTAGTATTTTTTGATGATATATTGGTGTATTCGAGGACAAGGGTGGAACATGAGAAGAACATAGAGATAGTGTTGGGGGTCTTAAGGGATCAACTGTTGTATTCCAAATTTTCCATGTGTGACTTTCTGATATATGTGGTTAATTTATATAGATATGTTTTTTCAAAAAATGGCGTATCTGTTGATATAGAAATGATAGATTTTTTTCTCTCATGGAAACTTCCATAGAATGTTTTCAAAATATAGAGCTTCCATGGCCTAGATTCGTATAATCGACATATTATTCGTGATTTTTGACGATTGGACTCACTGATGACAGTGTTTCGAAAAAGAATATTCCTATTCAATGGGAAGATCAGTGTCATAAATGTTTTATAGTTCTTAATGACCACCTTATATGAGCAACAATCTTCATTTTTCGTGAACTTAAAAAACAGTATATGTAGTATTGTGAAACATTGGGATCAGGGTTGGGGTGTTTTCTCGTGTTCGTGGATAATGTGGTTTCATATGGACCACATGCGGTAGGAATATAAGAACCAGGGTGAAAGAGTAGTCTTATTTATAGTTCCATTGATCCCTTACATGGATAGATTGGTTAAAGAGGAAGATGTATTTGATTCGGTGTGTATGTCGATGAGGTATAAATTAAATGGTGGGGAGACCATTGAGGGATGTGAAATAAATGGTATTAAATTATGTTTTTTCATAATCGCACGGTGGTACCGATGGATAATCTGTTGAAACATCACAAGGATTATCATCATTATAGGTTGGATATCTATCCTGGAATTCAGAAGAAGAATAGGGAGTTGAAAGCGGAATTTCTATTGGATGGTATTAGATGCCAAGGGGAAAAGTTAGTTTTTATATTCATGACAAGTTAGAATGTCAGGGAATGGTATCAAGGTCCAGTAAGAATTTTTCAATATTTACATGTTCTAGTTTTGATGTGGAATCTAATAGTTATGGATTTTGTGATAGGTCTTTCGAGAATGGTCATGAAACATGATACCACATGGGGGATTGTGGATAAACTCAAAATGTTATCCCATTACATCCTGATTTATAAAACTCATAAGGTGTAGGATCTATCCAAAATCTATATCAAGGATGTGGTAAAGAGGAATAGTGTTCCAGTTTTGATTGTATCAGATAGATATCGGAGGATCACATCTTGTTTTTGGAAATCCTCAAAGTAATCCCTCGGGACATAGATTATAATGAGAACAATTTATCATCCTCAGACTAATGGACAATTCAAGAAGATGATACAACTTTTGGAAGATATTCTAAGGGCATGTGTGTTGGATTTTAGTGGATTTGGGGAGGATCACTTACTATTGGTGGAGTTATCCTATAATGACAGTTAACATGCTTCAATAAATATGTCTCTGTTTGAGGCATTGTATGTTTTTTTGTGTCATTCTCCACTGTGTTGGGTGGAAACATGTGATACTTCGATGATTGGATCGACCGTGTCTAATACAAAATAGAGAAAATCATGTTTTATATCAAGAGGATGCATATAACTCAATGTCATCATAAAACGTATGCGGACCATCATTGATAAATGATGTTGTTCGAGGTGGGAGATCATGTGTTTTTTTAATCTCATTTATGTTCAAAAATTGTCAGTTTGGATAGCAGGGTATGTTATATCTGTGGAATATTGGGCCTTTTGATATACATGAGCATATTGGAAAGATGGATTATCGGTTGCCTTTTCCACCATAGTTATGTGTGGTGAAAAATGTGTTTCATGTGTTGCAGTTCACAAAGTATCATCTAGATCGTGACTATGTGATACGTTGCAATCATGTTGATTTAGAACTATATTCTTCTTTGGTGTATGTTCTTGTGCAAATTTTGGATTGAAACGAGAATGTATCACATGGTAAAATAATCGGTTTATTACATGGTTTGTGGCAGCATGGTCATATTCATGAGGAGACATTGCTGTGGGAGAAAGACATGGTCGAGTAATGGTCCCAACCGTTTCGTCAAAGATATCGTTCTCTACATTCCATGGATGAAAGTATACTATATGGGAGAATGTAGAACTACCTATTTGATTCATGTAGGCTTTTTATTCCTTTTTATGTGTTTAATGTACTTAGGATGAGATTTTAGGAGTTTGAGAGAGTTTGGAATAGTTTTGGAAGATTT
Organism: Viscum album; assembly: GCA_963277665.1. NCBI lineage: Eukaryota > Viridiplantae > Streptophyta > Magnoliopsida > Santalales > Viscaceae > Viscum > Viscum album. The sequence goes on from OY728152.1 coordinate 1,937,092,348, forward strand.
TTATTGTTACATGGTTTGTGTATGGTTTGTGGAAACCATAAAGATTTCCCATGAATATCGTGAACCACGAGGTAGTGGGGTTTCACATGGTTTGCACACTGTTTGTACAAAATTTTTCTAACCATTCCAGGATGTCGTGTGAGAAGGATTTATGATACATGCATCTCCACTATTATCAAACAGTTTTTCAAACCATGTGAGCTCACCATGGGACCCATTAAAGATCGAGTTTTTAAAAATGGGAACACTCTAGATTAACCTAATTAACTACAAACATCCTTCCACTTGATCCTCAATCGGGATTCATGGTTTTCAGTAGTTCGGGGTGTTATACCACACGTTTTGATGGGATTTTAAGGGGTTTTAAGGTGGTATGATTGTTTTTTTTCAAGTACGTCTATCCAATTGTATTTTTCATGGTTTCTCTCTAGATATACTCTAATAACCTTCTTATTTTTCTAGATCTATATATATTTCCTGTATATATAGGGTTTTTTATTCCTTATGTGATGATTATAAGGATTTTTTATGATAGGGAAGGAGATATTTAGTGGTTTTGTTGGTTTGAATTTCCTGATTTGTGGGGTGGTTGCTTGTGGGTCTATTTTTTCGGAACCCTAAAGGTATGTGGCTTCTCTCTCGAGTCCTTTTTGATAGAACTTGAATCCATGAATGAAATTAATTTTTTTAAATTAAAAATTATAATGATGTTATAATCTTGTTGGAAACCCATTTTGTGATGATTTGTGTATTTTGGTGAGATTGTGTTATTGTTGAAAAAGGTTCATTATTGTGTGATTTTAAAATATTGATTTTATAATCATTAGTCATTGATCATGAATAATTTTTTTTGAAAGATAGTTTTACATAAAGATGTTGTTTCATGATATTTGGTGGGGGAATGTAAAATAGTTAAATGGTGTTTTCAATAAATGAAAGACTTATTGAAGTGAATTGGATTGTGCTGGAATTAGTTGATGAGGTTAAGGATTTGTGTGGCGTTAAATAAATATTTTGTATAATGGGGTGATCTTCATGTGATATTCATGTTGTGGATTATATATTGTGGATTATGTGAATTATGATTATGAAGGTTACGAGGATTACCACTATAAAAAGGGGATGTATATTGGATGAAAGGTCCACCATCAAAGGATATGTTGGTGAAAAGTACCACTAGATTAAGAAAGGATAACAGGGTTTGACAGAACTTACACCGTGGTTGTTTAACAGTTTGGCTATGAGGGTCACTACTGTATGATTATTTGAATAATGTTAGGAAAGATGGAATTTTTTGTTATAACGTATAATGGTGCTAGGGATTATACCAATTTTTTGGTTCTCACATGTTTTACATGGCTTGGTCAGTGAATGTTTAACTTCTGGTAATGGATTCACTATTTAATATTTTATATAAATTGCTTTATAAAAATGTGCTAAATGTACTTTCCTAGTGGTGTAAGGATTTCATTTCTAAAAACCCTAATGAGTTTTTGTACTCACCCCCTACATTGGAACACTAGTTCTTTTGTAGATGTTGTGTTCCGAGACACAGGTAAGGGTAAAACATCTCATTTTTATAGCAGTTTTTCTTAATGCTTTGGTGATGTTGTTGTTCTTGGAGCATGGAACTTGGTGTGGAGATATGAAGGGTGTCCATGTTAATTGGGGTCTTTTTTTGTAATCTTACACTTGGAACTCTAATATTTGGTTTGGTTGTATTGGAAATTGAGAATTTTTATGGAATAGTTTGGTTGTCTTTTGGAAATGTATGGGTTGGGTTGCTTCGTTGACTTGTATAATGTAGTTTGTTGATAATTTTTTGTTTTGTTGGTTCATTTTATCATAATGTAAAAATGGCTTCCCACTGAATGTTGAATCCCTTGTCAATTATTTCCATCAGTTGCACCCCAGGAATGGCGCATACGGCCCAATAAATCCTCATTCACCTTCTCAAGCCAATGATGATTGGGAAGTATGTTTCATAAAATCTGTTGGGAAAACTTACTGAAAAAAATTATAAGTAATAACTAAGTAATTTTTGACTATTGATATGAGTTAATTCTATTGTAGGTGGAATTAATATGAGTGATCAATGGAAGAAAATGGTTTCTCAGGTCACTCAAGACCAATACAAAGATGAGGTTTTAATGATTGGTGTCATGTGTGTCCAGGGGGAATTAAATGGCCCTATTGTAAATATTATTCAATTTATAATCTTTCTGGTGATGTTCATCCAAAATAGAACTGTAATATGAGAGTTAAATTATGATATTTGTCTAACAACGGTGCTCCCATAAAGGTCACTAGAGGATAGGATTTTACAAATATTCCTGGAAGGTTGTGTACTAGCTCCAATAGATGTCAATCTGATTTTGTACATCACCATTTAAATTAAGGGTCTTCAGGGGAAATTATGTTTCGAAGGCTATGTATGATAACGTTCATTGGTACTCTATTATCATACATGGATTTTCATCATCGTAAGATTTATTTTTTACAAAATAAATATATTAGTTTGGATAAAACAAGACATTAAAGTCGTACTCATAGTGTAACCATAGTTCCAATAGTATCCATAAAAAATTACATTGAAAACTATATGTTGTCTCTAAGATTATCCATGCCTTTTATCTATATTTCCATACTCAATTTTGGATCCTTTAAGATCCAAAGTATATATAAATTACATCCTATTTCAACTTCATAACAAATTTTTTACGTTTTTTTTGGATTTCCCATTAGGCATTGTGTTTTTATAAATTTTCAAAAGTCTAGAATTTAAATATTAATAAGACTCCTTTTATTTAGTATATAATGTAGTTTATCTAACCTGGTTTTTCTTAATAAATCTTGACCAACTATTTCACTATTTACAACATCATGGGATGAATATTTTTATTAATCATCAAATACTAAATTATTTTTTGCAACATTAATTGGATTCATGAAAAGAGTTTTGAAATGTACGTCTTGATAGTTTTTGTTATTTTTCAACAATATATTGTTTTAATTAAAAAATATCAATCAAATTATCATAACTTTAAAAATTTTATTCAATCATTGAACTCAAGGACTTATTATTATCAAAAAATACGTATATGTAATTAATCTCTTTCAATAGCTTTAATTTTTCCTCTTTATTTACTGATTCATCATTATAAATAGATTTATCATCATTCATAATCATAATATTGTCCTTCTCATGACCTAAAAGACTTGATTGAATGTCCCTCAATGTTTTCCTTATAATGAACACCACTTCAGTTTCCTCATCTTCATCTAAAGAATTTTTTTCATCCATAACTATGGAAATCATCATTGTTGTATTTAGCTATGAAAATATTTTCACATAAAGAATTTTTTTATCCATCACTTTTTCTTTATTACTAATTCTATTTATTCATATTTAGAAAATAGATTCTGATTTTTTTCATTGATAAATGGACACACATTCTTAAATAAAATATTTTTTACATTGATTAATTATTCCAAAAATATATTCTATATTTTTGTTTCTTCTTCAATGTTGGCTTGAACTTGTTTTAGGTATTCTCATTTTTCTAAAAAATTTCTAAGAACCCCAGAATTGAAAAAAAATGTTGGGTATTCCCATTAAAATTAAATTTCTTATTACCAAATTAATATATATTTTATACATCATTTTATCAAAATGGAAATTGACATTGGAATTTGTATTTGAAGATCTGAGATCATTGTCCTTAAAAAAAATCTTATCACATTCCTTAGATTTCGATTAATTGAAAGTATTTTGTTTTTTTAGTATTTCCATTTTTCATAATTGAATCATATCTATTCACTTGGTAAATTATTAATATAATTTTTATATATTCATTTTGGATATCACTAAGATCTTTTTAATCTAAATGTGATACATTAGTATTAAAATTATATAAAATGATATCTGTAATCAATTTAGCAAAATTAGAATCTCTTAACTTCATATCATAGCCTTTGGTAGTACACATAAATCTGTTAACCCTTGGGAAAAAATATAAATTTTTTGATGATCATAAATTCATATATGTTCAAAAATTAGCCACAAAAGTGAAAATTTTACCACATAAAATTATTTTCTAATTTTTTGTTATTATAATGTTTATCTAAGATATATATATTTTTTATATTGAGTCATTTAAATTTTGAAACAGTATTATATAAATTATATGGTAAATTTGAATTCATACAATGAAAATCCTGTTCCAAATTAATCTTGGCTTCTTATATAATTTTAGAATATTAATCTTAGTAAAAGAACCATAATTTGTTACATTGTTGAAATCAAAACTGATTGACAAGAGATAAGGTGAGATTAAATACTTCCAAATATGTAAACACTTCCAATAAAACATGGTAATCCCAATAATATACATTAAATTTATTTTATCAATTTGAGGATAAATATATTTGTGACTCATTCAATACTAGAGACACATTAAAAACATTGTCCCCAAACATTGAAAAAACAGAGATGGCCTCATAGAGATACCAATTATAGTGGCATAGGATCAGAAAAATAAGTGACATGGGTAAATATTTGATTTATTAATTTTAATTATATACCCTAATTTTTTTTTAAATGTTGCATAAAATTTGATTTTATTCTTAATATACATAATAATAATCAAATAAGACACATGAAACTTTCAACGTTAACATTGATATGAATGTGGATTGTCCATGGAATGATCCTGCAAAATCATTTATCAAACTATCCATTAGTAAAATACAGTGAACCATTATGTGAACAAAAAAAATGTATTAAACTCATTTTACATTTCTTGATATTTTTTGTGTACATCCATTAGAGTTAGTGCATCTTGTACTTATTCAATAATATCAATTAGTTAAAAAATTATAGATTCATACACTAATGACTATTAATGAGGTTGTTCTAATGATGAATTCACATTTCTCTTATATTTATGCAATGAAGAATGATTTATTGTCAATTGACATGAACAACACTACATACAACTTATTCACTCGATGACAATATATTCATTTGAAACATTATTCTTCAAAATATGAAAATAAATATCACAAAGTCATACATTTGTACTTTCATCATAGATTGTACAGTCACATATACTTATATTATTCATCAAATGCATATATATTAATGAGAAATCACATGAATAATATTACACAAAATCCTATTTATTTTATATAATCCAACCTAGAAAAATAATATTATAGAATGAATTTCCAAATTTCCAAAAGCATCGAATCTCATGTTTAAAAAATTAAAATCAGTCCACTTCATTAATAAATGTAAAATATTTTGGTAATAAATACCCAATAATATAGGAGTTATTCCTCATTAAATTATTTAATCATCATTAACTGCATTATTAATTCTTTTAATTTTTTCATGCAAGCACAATAATTATAGTCTCCTATATTTAAAATGATTCATCATTCAAGTTATAAACCATATGTATTCAATATACTTCCCTTATAATGGTATTATTCCTATTAAAACATCATGTCTTACACTTTTTAATTCTATGGTATTCAATGTATTACCAAAAAATTTGTATTCCTGAAATAATATCCATAATTTTTATTTAATTTATCTTCACTCCATGTTAATTCACATGAAATTAATATACTTATAAATATATGCAAGCATTCAAAAACTATTTTCAGAAAACATTCATTTGTTACCAAAACACCCCTCAATTACTTAATTCTTTTTCATTAATAAAAACTTTTTAAATCTTAAAAATAATTATCCTGATATTTTTTCATTAAATAACATATTATCCAATTTCATTTTTTCATTTTCAATAAAAACATCTTTTACGGCTGAGGTGGAACCTCACAGGGACCACAGATCATACATCATACCAAATTCAAAATTAGCACTAAACAATCCAAACAACCCAACACACAACCAACCAATTCAAATTAAAAAACAAAAAAATAATCACATAACATTACGAAAGATGAACCATCTTGAGCTGCAAACCCTACGAACTATCTATTAGCATCCCTACCTCAGCACCGACAAAAAAAAAGAAAAAGATCAATGAAATCACAATTCAGAATAAAAAAGACCCAAAAAACATATCCACTAAAACCACCATCAAAATTATGATCAGACAATCCACGAGCACCTTTTCCATCAAGAACCATAAACAACTGGTAGATACACACAAAAAAAGTATAAACTCGAACACCGACTTCCAGTTCGCACCTCATAAATCTACAACCACTTCTCAAACAACACCATCCCAAAGCCTCACCACGATCCATCGCACCATGCCAACCTGGCTTGGAAATAAGAAACCAGAGGCTATGGGAAGAGTTTGGAGAGGGTAGGAATAATCATGAAAAGGTGACCATTAGTTGGATCATGAACCAATATCATCAGAACTAGCAACATTGTGAATAGAGCAACGAGATGAAAAGGCATAAACAGGAGGGATAGATTGAAGGACCAGCCAAAAGGACCACTAACTAGTAGAAAATGACACCAATGAGGATGGACCACCAAACATCTACCAGATCGTTCGATTCTACCAGCACCCATAGTGATGAATGAAACCAGCTGCCACCAGTCCTTGAAACTAAACAAAACCCCCAACACCATCCCAAGCCACCACAAACACCTTCGTACCGACCCGAGAAGAGGTCCAAGGCAACGGTGTGTGTAGCAAGAGAAGATGAGGTTGATCGATCCCATGAGGAGAAGCCACTGGGCACCATTATCACTAACAACCAAAAACACCAGAGTATTTTTGTGACAAAACCATATGGGGTTTTATCACAATGATTCTTGCGATAAGATAGGTAGTAGCAATGGTCAGGGACCACGAAGCCGTAGGAAGAATCCAGCCGACATGGAACCATCAAAACGAAACATTCCCAAGAAATGGCACATAGAGAAGAAAATCAGTAGTTCCTCCTAATGAGTAATAGGGAACTACGAGAATGAGTGGACCTAATCATCCTGAGAAATTTCATCAGAGACAAGAAGATGCATTGATGAAGGCGAAGAAGAAAATGGCGAGAGGGAAGAAACCCTAGACGAATGCTAGTGTACCATCTGAAAAATCCGCCATCCCCCTCACCTATCACATATATGTTATTACAAAAAAAAAATTAATGTTTTAATGAATGGAATATGAATTAAGAAAAATTTCAAAAATATTACCCAATATTATCAAATCTATAAAAATAATTTTATTCAAATATAATTCCATTATAATAATTCTAATTATGGAATATACCATATAAAAAATCAACTGTAGGACAAAGGCCCGTCAATAGTAGCAATCTGATTGCCTGTATGAATTCACTATGAGAATAAATCATTTAACCATGCATATTTGACTATACATCACTCAAATCAATCCAAGGTCTCATCAATCTAACAATAAAATTCTCAAATAGCTCAAAACTACTTTCATGATATTTTAATTAGTATCTCTAAATCCACACAAACATTTATTTAAATTCATTATGAATTTTACCACAATCATTATAAAAAATCTGAATAGAATTTAGTTGCTGAAAAAAATTGTCAATAGAACAATGATAAAATCATCAACCCACATGAATATTTAATCTCTAAATGAAATGTACAATATATTTTTACTATAGAACATAAAATTAATGGTATAAAAAATCCCATAATTTAGTTATACATGATATATTTTAAATTTCAAGGATTTATACGTACTAAAAAATTTTATTTTTTAAACTGTTTATAAATATAAATCAAATCAAAACTAAATATTTTACTTAGGTTTATTTCACAAGTTTCAAATATTAAATATTATTTTTGTACCCATGTGACATTAAAAATTACCCATGACTCTAAAAAATGGAGAAACCAATATAGAAAAAAATCATCGAAAATAAACCAAAAAACATCCTGAATATTAAACATACACACACAGACTAATGAATTTCTAATTAAAAGCCATTAAAAACAAACCATAATTTAATAAATGTTATTCACTAGTGTTGTAATGAAATTAAAAAATAATAATTAACCACCACATTATTAAAATATAGGAATCAAAATAAATACCAAAGATATAAATTTGGCCAAACACATTCTTATAAAAAATTAGATAATTTTTTACTAATAACCATCTTTTATAGTATAATAAGTTCCAAATATGGCACTAAAAATTAAAAATGCATTTACATTCATTAAAACTACTTATATTTAAATAAATATCCCAAGAGAAATATATACATTCTAAAAAATGTATATTTTAATCATAAACACAAACTAAAAAATACGACATCATTATGATTTAATACTCCATCAAATTAGAACCCATAAACATATTATTAAAAACCACTATTTTCAAAAACATCACATGAAAAAAATTACTTAAATCATACATTTTCAAGGATTTATACGTACTAAAAAATTTTATTTTTTAAACTGTTTATAAATATAAATCAAATCAAAACTAAATATTTTACTTAGGTTTATTTAACAAGTTTCAAATATTAAATATTATTTTTGTACCCATGTGACAATAAAAATTACCCATGACTCTAAAAAATGGAGAAACCAATATAGAAAAAATCATCGAAAATAAACCAAAAAACATCCTTAATATTAAACATACACACACAGACTAATGAATTTCTAATTAAAAGCCATTAAAAACAAACCATACTTTAATAAATGTTATTCACTAGTGTTGTAATGAAATTAAAAAAAATGTATGATCTTTGTAGTGTATGTCTTTGATAGAGCAAATATTTTCAATTAATTTATATTGAATATCATTGTTTTAAACCCACAAAATTGTTCCTCTAAGATGAATTGTTTCATTTTTATGATAACGGTGTTATTTTGAGCTGAATAGTAAAAATTGGCCATTTTGGATTTTTAACAGTTTTAAATTATTTCGGTATATTGGCCATAACATTATCTACACTGATCCAATTTGCAACATTCTTTCTTTTTCAGATTCTACACATCAAGGGCTTCATTTAATATATTTGGACCAAAATCTGAATCGACCACATGGAAGCTCAAAGGAAGATCACAAGCTGGCTCAAGAAAACTGTTTTCAGTTCTTCCTAGTTTTGATGTGGGATCCATAACTCATCCACTGTGGGGCCAAAGCTTGTGAAAGGCGGTGGGTGGACGCGCAAGGAGTTTTGGAGAATCTTGTATGAAGGAATCATCGAGTGAATTGTCCATTTATGGGTCCATTAAAGCACCCTAATCCGGAGGAGTTCATTTTGGAGAGTCGGACTGGACAGAATAAATTCTCATAGTAAAACGGCCATAACTCTCGCAATACATGTCCACATCTGCTGCAATTTTGAGGGGACACGGCCAAGGAATTATGAACAACATTCATGAAGGGCTCAACGCGTGAAGATGTCATTTAATGGTGATACAACGCGTCGACATTCGGGGGAAGAATTCTGGCTATAAAAGGAGGAGAGCTCCACCCTCTCAAAGCATCCATTCTCCACCCCATTCCTTCCGAGACACCAAGAAGGAGAACTTTTCAGCTTTCTCTTTTATTTATTTTCTTTTTCATAGTTTGTTAATGCCTTCTTCTTCCAAATTAAACTCGATTACCCTTACCATGGTGGGGTAAACTTCTGGAGTGATTGGGGAAGGGTTGGTTTTCTATATTGTAATGCTTGAGTTCTTGGACGTAATTGAATAAATTTCTTTCTTCATCAAAGTTGTTTTCAATTTCTTATAGCAGATTTTATAATCAAGTGAGATCTTTCTTGAATATTAATTCCGTTATTTATTTTTGCCTTGGTAAAATAATCAATATCTCCCTCTACTAATTTCTGGTTTATATATGATGGAATAAACTAGGAATTAGTGGTGAAGTACTCGATGATCGTCAGTACGTGTAAAAGGTGTAGTGAATGTTCTTGATTTTTTGGGATAAAAAAAACCCGATCGGGAATTGCCCATTTCAATTAAGGATATTCAATACAACTATTTTACACATGGAAGGAGAGTTGACCAAACCGAGATCTTGGTAAGGTTTTCTCTCACAATAACAATTTCACCAAGGAAGTGAGAGGAAACGATTGTGGAAACTCACTTTAATCAACTAAGAAGAAGAGGTTTGAATTAAATTGAACAAGGATAGCATTATAATTAGGAAACCGACCCCAACCTAATCACCCTTTTAATTTCATTGTTTTTCAATCATTTGAATTTCAAATTTCCATTCACAACATTTTTACCCCTGTTTTAATGTGACAACCCATTTTTTGTGAACTCCTCTTCGGGAGACATCCTAGGTCAACAAAATTACTACATTTTAACTTAGGAAATAATTGTTTTGCCACGCCCTACGACAGGCATGCGTCAGTCTTCTCATTTTAAGCACCATTTCTGGTGGCCTGGAGGCCTTGAGTTAGGCAAAAGGCATTGAGGTGGCTTTAAATCATTACTAGCATGAATGCCTATGGTGGCCTGAAGGCCTTAAAGGACCTGAGGCCTATACTATTGAACCAAAAGGCCAATTAGATGAATATTTATGGCTGCCACAATACCGAACAATACCGGAAAATGTATCACTACAATACCCCAAAAATAATGTCCCCTATTAATTTTTATCTCAGGTCTCTTGGATGCACTTATTAAGCCCTCACCAACAGGGCTGAGGCTCATGTGCAATACATAATCTCTAAAATTTAATATTATGACATTATAAAAAAAACAATTTTAGAGGTTCAGGGTAAACATCACAAACTAAAAGGTTGGAGTTTTCATTAGAAATAATGAAACCCTTCAAAAGGTGATACAACACCAACTAACATTCTATATTAATATCTAAAAACAAAAAACAAAATGCGATTTACAAATATAATCCATGGGATTACCAAATTTAACATTTCAAGTCCCCGACTATTATATATTATAGAAACATATGATATTTTATTCCATTATATGAGAAGTATATAAAATTTGTTCCCAAATATATTTGAAGGTTGTAAAAAATAGATAATATGTCCCATTTAATCTCATTATGAATGATATCATCAAAATGAAAATAAATATCATCCTTGGTAGTGATGTATGCCTTTATATTGATCATACATTCATTAATTCCACTTTATAAGTAATTATTATTTGAATATAGTGATTTCACTTATTTATAATTGGTAATGAATTTAATTTATATTTCATACTTATTGAAAAAAAATTCATCAGGGGTGTAAATGAAATAATCATCCTCCAGTGCCTCATACGTATAATGTTAATGTAATTCCATGGAACGTGAATTTTTTTCCTTATAATATTTACACCCATTATTTTATAACTTCAATCTCATTCCCATGGGGTTCCATCATCTATAGGACCAACCTTCAAATAAGGTTGGGAATATTGATACACAATTTTGGATCTTTTGATTTGAGAGTTAGTTTTTTAGAGTTTATTGACTTCCCTTCTAATGCAGACATAATTGGTTTGGATAGAAATAATTATTCATTTCCACATGCAACTTTTCCCTTGTATTTTTGGAATAATATCCCTCATAAATAATAGTTTCTATTCATTAATATATTATTTGTAATAAAATGTTTATACTCTAAATTATTATTTATACAATTAAAAGCATTGTGAGGTGGAATCCCAATCTCATAAGACTTTAGTAACATTGATTCCCTTAGTTTGGGCACTGAAAAACCTAGTTACCATAGTATAAGCCCCACATTTTCCATCATTCAAGGATTCATTGTTGTTTGATATCCTAAATTCTCATCAAATACTATATCTTTCATTCCATGACGCCCAAAAAATAACAAACACTGAAATCATGCTGTTGAACATAAATGAAAGAAATCCAAATTATGTGAAACGATAAAGCACCTATAACATATATCCTAGTAGGGGGCATACCAGTATTATCTTGACCCATCCCATCTATTACAAAGAATTTATTTTCCCATGTTTTTTATTAGAGACTATTGAATTCATCTCATGAAACCAAATATAACCAACTAAAACATATCAAGATTATTTTTGCAACAGTTTTTGAGGATAAATATCTTTATTGATTGAAAATCTAGGATGATCATATTTTAATTAAAATATTAAATTTTGTGTAGATGATTCATATTTTAGATTCATGGGATGATACATGACTATATCATATTCATGACTATAAAACGCATAAACAACCCTTGGTCTATATTTTCCTAGAGTAGTAAAATTCCTATAAAAAAATAGAGAATCAAGAAGACTTATTAAAAGATAAGATCATTGAGATAAGAGGCGCTACAATGTGTGATCGTTTAACTACACTACATTCGAGTTCTTTTATGATTTACTGACATTTAGGTGGTAAATATCCCATCATTCACTATATCATCCACAAATGAAATTTCATAGATAGAATAAGTTGGACCATCAAACCTGAAGTCACATCAACTATACACTCATATCCACCTCAATTCAACCACTAAAAAAATAACTTATATTGCCTTGAAATTTTATATTAACACAGAAATCAACCAATGATTAACACTAATCTATTGAATATAAGAGAAGTAATATTGAATTTCCATCTAGATAATCATTAGAGGAGGTGTTGATATATCTAACTAAAAAATATAAGAGAAAAATTCTATTAATAAAAAAGGAGGTAAAATTATTCAAAAATATAAATTTGCTATATATTACCTATTAGTCCAAGGATAGAACAAATTTAGAAGGGAATAATAGGGGTTGAATCCAAAGAGTTGGTTTCGGTGGTTCATGATTGAAATATATGTTATAGGGAAATTGAAATTTATAAAAATAGATAGAACCAAGAATTCATGATGATTATGAAAGAATTGTTCCCAGAGTCACCCCTTTTAATGATATATTGTAAATTGAAAGAGGGATTCAAAATAAAAACATATACCTCTAAATAAAATCCATATTGTGTTAATATACATATTGAAATCATTAATATATTTACAATGTTGATGAAAATGTAAATCCAAATTTAGATAGACTATTCTCGAGGGTTCATAAATATCAATGGTCGGGATAAATGACTTTAAAAGATCATTATCAGACATTATCACCTTCTGAAAATTCAAATAATGGGGAATTAATTTAGGTGATCCTAATCAGTGAATGGGAACATAGTGATTGGTCTTGTGAACCATATAGAGGGAGAGTTATGACCTCCCATATTGATGGTAGTGGAGATGTGGCCCCTTCTCCATTGAGATCCCACACTAATCAATGTGAAAATAAACATAATATATTTCAATCCCATAGATTTTCCATGAAAAAAAAACACAATCATATATACTTTTAATGAAATATAAAATATCCAAAAAGTACTTTAGATTGGTAAAATTTATAGTTTTATCATTGAAAATATCATATTCATATCAACACAATCAATAAGTAACCCAAAAACCTTATATAAAACATTATGATACAAGAAGAACATTATTTTACCCATAAATTAACATATTGATTTTATTCCAAAGTAGTAGTTTTAAATAATAAAAAACATAAAAACCAATCTATAAATACATACCTTTAAGAAATAATTCCTCACACTTGAATCAAAATCAATGAATTGATAATAAAACTAAATAATATTTAAGAATCAAAAGAACATATTTTATTATAGAATGTTTTGGTGAACACCGAGAAAACCACGTTAATTATATTAAAAATGATAACTCAAATGAAACTAATTCAACTATATTTAATACAACTAATTCATTAATCATTTTTAAATTAAACACCAAAAATAAATATCATTATAGAATTATTGTTTAAAATAATCCAAATTATAAAAATGTATGTTTTTTACACATGTAAATTAAAAAAATTCAAGTACAATTTATAATTTTTCAATTATATAATTGACCGTCAAATCATTGAAAACTGTATAATGACTTATAGTTTCAATGTCTCACTAATTTATAATTATTATTAATTATGTTAATTTTTTTTAATATCATGTTTTATTTTATTTAATTTACAATATTTCAGTAAATTATTTAAATAGAATTCTATATTTTAAAACCAAGTACTAGAAAATTGTAAAATAAATTAATGATAGATTAATATATATTTCCATCAGAAATTAACATTCTAGATAAACCTAATAAAAAATAAATGCAATCACCCATAAATAATGTTAAAAAAATCATTTTAAAAAATAATACATAAATAAAAATTATTCATAAAATTAATCATTTACCTATTTATAATTAGATTGTAATAGAATTAAATTTTTTAACAAAGTAATGTGATTATTACCAAAAAATTTAATTGAATTTGGATCCACTCTATTTTTTGATATCATAAAAAACCCAATAAATATTATCTAATTAATTAATTCATATATAAAAAAGAAACAATAATAAAATTATATGTTATGAAACAGATATATGCTAATAAAAGTTATAATTGATGACAATTAGAAAAAATAAAAACACAAAATAGTTTTCATAGAATGAGAGAGAGAAAATTGAGTAATACATGTAACTCCAAAATAAATGTTTCCCAAACAATTTTATGAACACATATAGAAAACATTTAAATGAAATAATTTTCAAAAGTGAAATAACATTGAAAATTACTATTTTGAAATCATGCATTAGATGATTATAATATTGTAATTCATTTATATGAATTGAGAATCCTATCAATTAAAAAAAAGTCCTTATAAACTCATTATTTAAGATAATTACTTTTGTTTGAGTTGTAATTATACCTTTGTTTTTTCATTGTTATTTACATACATTTCCATGTACAGGATTTAATTCTGAATTATTCCAAATTCCCATGAAACTAGTCAGAGATCGATTCGTTATAGAAAATCAACAAAAACAAATCATTATATCACTCAATGTGAATGAAAATGTCACCATATACACATATTTCTTAAAAATAAATTAATCATGTAAGAATATAAGAAAACACATTATTAAATCAATGCTCAATATGGTTTCCACCTATAGAAAAATAAGAATTCCTAAATGTTAGGTATAAATATTTGATAGATCAAAATAATTTATGATATATTGAGTTAAATAATATCTAATTCATTCACTGTGAATTTGAATGTCCATGATACATCACCATTGGGAAATAATAGAATATAAAACCCATTAAACAATTGTTTGGAAGAAAAAAATCATTGACTTAATATATAACATGATGTTCTAAAAAAATTGAGCAATCATAAAACCTTATTGTTTAATTATCATGTTTTTATGATCCTATCAACACCTTCCTCTAACTGAAATATCTTATTTGACTCATATAACATATTATTTTTATTCAACTAATGATATCCTATAATTTCACCTAAATTAATCTTTTATTAGATTTTATGAGAATTTATTATTACCATGGGTCAAGAAAAAGTGAAAAAGTCTTCTACTTTGATCATTGGGAAAGATTTATACAATAATTATTATAATAAGTAAAATAGATAAATTAATAAACCAAAAATTTATCTTATAACCAAACATACAAGGTATATGAATAATCCAATCATATAATGAAACAATCCAACATGACTCTGAAATTGGAATGATTACTATATATAAATAAAAATTAATATGCTACTAACTCTTAAATACACACTAAATCATTTATATTCTACCATAATTATTATTCTATAAGTCTGTTAAATGATATAGAAAATATTGATTTTTTTCTTATATTAACCTATTAAATTAATCCATACATTAAAATACACATTCACCCAAAAATAGATGTTGTGAAATAAGAAACATACCCAATATGATTCCAACACATGGTCTGTTAAAATAATACATGAACCAAATCTTGCCACCCCTAAACATCGATGTTAAGCTAGAACATAATATACACAACAATCATTCGAGATTCATACATACTAGAAAATAGTAATCTAGATTAAAATATGATCTCATGGAAATGAATTATCCTAATAAACCAAAGAGATGTGGATCGTCCTCCTATAGGTTCAGCACGACCACATTGCATGTTGGTAGTCCATATATAGTAAAATAGAAATAAACAGACTAAAAAAATTTCATGCGAAGATAACAAAACATTTAAACAAATCAACATAAAATATACAACTATTAGGAATCAAAAAATAACCAGAAAATAGTAAGACAACATGGAATATACATCAGTGATTCAAATCAAAGCCAAAACACCTTATGAATATCCTTATAAACTATAAGGCCACTCTCTATCATCAATACCTAATTTCTCTAAAATCGATCGTTAAACATATTATATACATGAAAAATAAACATGAGTCTTCCAAAATATATTGTAATAATGAGGTTTTGGGAATAACTACCCAATAAAAATTCACCAGAGAGTCTATTAAATTCACATTAAAAATACCATAATTCTAGTTTTAATTACAAACACCAATCACATATTTTTTCATTTATGAGGAACCAATAATGATAATTCTTATAGAAAGAAATTTAAATAATTGAAAACAACTTTTAATGAATCATTTTAAACCACTGATTTTTTTAAACCTCCCACTATTTTATAACAACCTAAAAAGAAACACAAAATCTTACAAATAAGAAAACCTAACTGAATAAATGGAAAACTACAATAAATTTAAAAAAATTATGAATCGAAATAATTTAAACATATTGAATGATATTTTATGTATAAGTATTTTTAGAAAATAAGAAGTGGTACTGGATAAATAGATATAGGAAATTTGTAGACATGTCCTTAGGAGATCTAGGGAATAATTGTGTGGAACCATCTTTCGGCCTATTTATGAAGTTCTTAGTTTATAACCAAATGGATGTGTAACCATAGCCTCGCCGGTGGATCTCCCAATGAGAATATACTATCAAAGGGGATCTAGTTAATCTAATAATGACTATATTGTAATATCCTCTCAATCACACAATAATGTGACAAGGATCCCCATGAAAAATTTCAGTAGGATGTGTGTTAATATTCATAAAATATCTTATTTGATAAACATATACAATTACATTCTCATCTATCTTTCATACACCAACTAAAGGAAAAAACCTACCTCAAAATATTTACCAATAACAATTATCAGTTCAATTCTAATTCCAGTATAAGTAGAAGGACCCATTAATGGATTTTCATGTTTAATGAAAGTATACAGATTATGCTAACATGGCCCCAAAATTTGATATCCTATTTTAATTTCCAATCCCCCTTAAAAAATCATTTCCAACTCAAATTCTACATTATATTCCCTCTTATATTTTTAAATAGGACAAAACATTTATGTAATGTCCTGGATTTTTTTTTTGTGTTATATTTAAAAATTATATTGATTAATTACAAGACTAAGCCATCATAAAACGTTCATTTATGAGGCTCGGTTTTTCTGAAATAAATATGTGAAATATATTAAATATATTTAATATAATGCACAACCAATTTCATGAAAAAGTTTAATAACATATAAATGGGTGACTAGATCACGAAATATGAGTACACCATTGTGTTTAAAAAAGTAGATTTATCCTTGGTGAGGCTTAACATTCGATGGCGCAGGATGACTGTGAAATGTTGTTTCATGTGTTCTTAATGTATAAATTAAATTGAATAATGATTTTACTTTTCATCAATGATGTGGCACAATAATTATTTATATTTTTAAATGATTAATTAGGCAGTGATGAAGTTTTAGGCCCATAACCCTAGAAATTCCATGGAGGATCATAGAAAAAACCGGATGAAGCTTCTCAATCAAACGGTGATTGGATCACAGATTAATGATCGGTGAACACAATTTTGATGGAAATCACCATTAATTGTGATTAAAGAAACAATATTCTTCATAGAGATATGCAAATCCAATTTTCTATGAATTATTTGGTTATCCTTTCTCCATTATTAGATTTAATGATGAATGTTGACCAACCAAGGAACAAAATGATGTACAGTTCTATCGTTCAAGTGGGATAGGATTTAATTGAATAATTTATGGGGTTGATTATTATATTTGTTATTGACCATTCTTACTGGAATGAATCCATGCTGGAAAAAACTATGGATGAGGTTATTTTCTTGGGTTTTTTATTTCATCTTTTCTCCCTATATGTTATATGCGTTCATTATTCTTCGTTGGTTGATGAATGATCGATTGTTGGACCATTGTTTCAGGGAAAAATGATCCAAAATTAAATATCCAATTCCGAGTCAACATAATAGAGGTTCAGAGATGACAATGATGGATGAATAAATGTGATTCATGTGATTTCATTATTTGGTTGGTTTTCTTCAGATGGAATTAATGTGGTTTTCCAAGCCAATCGAAGGTTTGAAACACCTTGATTCGTAGATCGAGATATGAGGCAACTGCAATCGAGTGTTTTGAGAGAAAAAAAATATCAGAAATTAGATTAGGCAGATCAACTGATGTGGAATGTGGATTAATTGAAGATTCTATAAAATCATGAAGAACACGGTGTGTATCCCCCACTGAGTAACAATTAGGGTTTTAGGAGATAGTTAACTGCCACACAGAGTGTTCCCATGTCACAAAGCATGTAAGACCATACCAAAGACTTGGTGTGTATCTCATGTGATAAACAGACGTGGGGAAGAGTACACAAGTTTCCTACATATCTTGTACCCCCACATGACATAGATTGGTCTATGTACAAAGGCTAACCCATGTACTGGTAACAGTTTATAGACCCACTGGTTGACACCATGTACTGGAACACGGATCGAGTACCTCGTTGACCATGAATATAAGGACACAACATGCGACTACTTCAACACTTCTTGTACCCATCATCTACATGATATGTTCTGATGAAAAATTTCATTATATACGGGTATTATCTACTATCATGGAACATGGTGTATGACCCTAGTACGTGTCGTGCACCCCTTTCTACATGTTTTGATTCTCACGTAAATTGTATCATGGATATATTTCATTAGGTTTTGTACCCTATGTCATTTCTTTGATGGTTCATGTGTTTCGTTTCCTAATCATAGGAGTATGATCCCATTAATACAACATTAAGATAGAATTATTGGTGTCACCCCATGGCCCAGGATGTGATCCACACATAGAGTTTCATATTCTCTTCAAATCCATTCATGTAACTCTCTCATTATGGTTCCTAATGAATAGTAAATCTCACATAGATGTTATAAGTCCTATTAGAATCAAGAGTGTGTTCTACCAGATGAGTGCTTCATGTAAATATTTGTGCTTGATCACTAGTGTTGGAATTTGGTAGTTGTGACTTACCTCAATAATGTGTGTCCTATATTGAGTACATATATATATTATTATATGTGTTGTAGACATATACTTCTGTAGATATGGATGTACTTTACTTTTAATCTTTCCTGGTAGTTTTAGGTTGTACTACTATGTATTGATATATTCACCAATGCATATGATTTCCCCGCATGAGTTCTATCTTGTGCAGATGACCATCCTTTCGACAGAGTCCTAGGAGGACCTGGTCTGGATGGGGATTTTTGAGATCAAGTAGGCTATGGTGTGTTCTTTTGGCTACAAGTAGTAGTCCCATTACCATTAATTACAGTTTGGACTTGTGGTTACATTCCTATTTTAGAGGTTTTGTAATTTTCCATCCTTTGTATTAATTTAATTTCCAATCGTACTCTATTGGATGGGATATAGTGGTATGCATGCGTTATTTTCATAGTGGTTTTTACATTTCATCATTTTTGGTCACGGAAATGTGTGTATGCATACATGTACATTGGAAAATTTTCCCATGTTAGTGAAATGCTTATTCTGTTCTAGTAACTAACCCCTTTTCCATTGGATGTGAGTTTGTAGAATCGCATCACGGGCCCCACGGGGACGGGTCAGGACCGAGTGGTATCAGATCTGGTCAGTTTTACATTAAGACAACGAGTCTGTGAGATTGTTATAGGGAAAAGGTGTTATGTATTTTGATATCGGATTTTATTCTAGGGACATGAATGTTGGGGAGGGAGAATGAAATATCCATACAACAAGGCTCTGATAACCTGCTATTCGACATGGTTCATTAGAACATGGGTGGTATGGAAAATAATGTTACATGCATCATAAAAGAATGTGTTATGGTTTTGTGTCATTCTTGAGTCATCTCTCCCAATATACTCATTGACCTTGGAACAACTTTTTACAATAGGATTCCTCCTAGGTGCATACCAACTAAGATTCAATAGTTCGATCATGAGTGTAACCCCCTTAGTGACGACTCTATGATACAATGACATGTTCCCTAGATGATACCTCCAGGTGGTGCCCCAGCTATACTACCTCATGCGGAACAACACATGGTACCTGTAGTACCAATAGATGAGGAGCGCCTGATGATCATGTTTCATGAGTTTCATAAAAAGATACACATTTGGATTTTAGTTGAGCCCGACCCCACAGCAGCTGAGGACATGACAGAGGTGGTGACATGATATTTCAATTTATGAAATACACCAACAGATCAAATTATTGTCCTAATAGTGAGCATTATTCATGGCTTGGTCGGGAGATGGTGGAGGATGTCTATCCAGACTCACAATGAGGTTACTCATAGATGTAAAAAGTAGGAACATCTATTCATATATGATTTCTCATTAGTTACACATAGTTTTGTACAAATATAAGTGATTCTTCAGCTCTAACATGCTAGCATGACAGTGGATGATTATTAATCGAGGTTCAATAACCATTATATGTACTCAATGGATATGGTTAGTCATGTGTACTTTAGGTCTCAAACATTCATTTGAGGTTTGTATTGAGACATATTAGCTTACATTTTCCCACTATGAATTTTGGCGTATGTTGTGGTGCGTGATCGTGTTTTGGTGGTTGAGTGCTTCTTGGTGGAGTAGATTCAACCCACAATAGTTAGTAGTGGATGACCAGGTGCAGAGACATTGGTAGCAGTGAGTCTAGGTCATTCTTTTGGATCTGTACATGGGATACATTTCACGAGGGGTTCCCAATATACAGGATTCGTAGTTCATGGCTCACATGGTGGGTCCAATCATCCTAGGAAGAGGTGGTGCTATTTATATGATTGTGGGAGACATATCACTCGTTTTTTTCCAACCCTCGGAACTAGTAATATTGATATAGTGGATGTACCACAATGGTATAGAAAACAATAAGAGATGGTAGATCTGATTGGAGGCAGATGTGGCAGAAGAGTTGGGCGAGTAGTAGGAGGCGGTCAATATTTTGACATGTTACAACCACAACCCAAAGGTGGGGGGCTCCAGGATTAGGTAGCTAGATGATATGGGTGGGGATACCTCATTCTATCTAGCTATATGGCCCTAGGGAAACAAGATTGATTTGTTGTATGATCTGTTCTTTTGTACATTAGTAGAAATACTAATATACATAGGTACTAGTCATTCCTTTCTCACCACAAATGTTTTTTAAGACCTAGTGATTCCGGTAGAACCACTGATACGACACTTTCTTAGATACATCTACTGGAGAATACGTAATGATCAGACATCTATATCGATAGTGTGGCGTGACAATTGGAGATGATAGATATGGTTAGAACCTCTTGGTTGTGGTGTTGAGGCATTATGACTTCATTCATGGAATAGGTTGGTTATCCACAATACATGTCTAGATTAAATTTTTTAGGTGGAGAATGCATTGTTTCCACAGTGAGGAAACAAGGTTTTACTATTTTGGTGATAAAGAAACCCATGTAGCACTGGATGGACTCATGCATAGAAGGGTGTAACCAATTATTCATCTGTTGGGTATCATAAAATTTGGTGTATTGGTTGTAATGAGTTTCCATTTCCCAATATTAGTGGCAGAGTACGATGACATCCTTTCTAAATATGTTCTTGGATTACTGCCACATTGGGAGACATACTTCTGAAATGATTTACACCCTGAGACCACATAAATATCTAATCCAGAATATATAATGTATATCACAGGGCATTGTGATGTAAATATATAGTTGTATGACTTGAAGAAAAATGGATTCATGAGACCCAATGTTTCAACATGTCTATCCATATTTTAGTTTTCCAAAAATGCTGATGAAAGCTTGAGGTTCTGTATGGACTAATGGCTCTTGTTCTTGGTGAACATCAATTAAATGTATCAACTACCAAGAATAATTATCCCTTACATCAATTTATAGGGGCAAAACGGTTCTTGGGGGATGACCTCCGATTAGGATATCACCATCTGTGTAAACTAGAAAAGAATATTATGAAGATTTAATTCAGAAATTGTTACAGTCACTATGAGTAACTGGTGATTCCCTTGGGCATGAAGAATTCCATTGAAATGATCACGTGGCTTAGGAACAAAATAATTCTTCCTTACATAGATCGATTCATGGTAGACATCATCAATGATATCCTTGTGTATTTGGAATATGTGGGGGATCTTGCGTGACACATTAATATTGTTCTGGATGTACATCATGATGACCAGCATTATGGAAAATTCTAGAATTTCCAATTTGGGATTTAGGCAGTCTACACCCTCAATCATGTTATCTCAGCGGATGGATTGGTTTTGGACCCAACCATGGATGAGGTTGTGCTAGCATGGGAGCCACGTAGGAGTGTTGCAGAGGTGTGGAGCTTCCATGGGCTAGTTGATATTCCAGAATATTTATACCTAATTCCTATAGGATATTAGCACTGATGATAAGTTTTAATCAAAAGTTAAATCCATTCTTGTGGACAAAGATGTCCCAACAAAATATATCAACATTTGAGGTATATTTCGACTAGTGCATTAATCTTGATAATGCCGAAGGAGGGTATCGAGTATGTATTGTTCGACGATGCAATATGGATTGGGATTTTATGTGTCCGGAAACCGATTCATGAAGTGATTCCCTAAGGGTCACACCATTTATGAATACATGATTAGAACTATGTGATCGATGATCTTGAGATAGATGTGGTATTATTAAAAATGATGGTGTGGCAACAATATCCGATAGGAGGGTGAATTATCATCTACTACGATCCCAATAGTGTCATGTATATCTCCTCTCAGAAGGATATGAACATGAGATTGTGGAAATGGATAGTGTTCTTCGTGGACTATAACTTTGACAGTTTCTATACTATTGGAAAGGGGATCTTTGTGGTAGATGCCCTCATTAAGAGATCCAGTTCATTGTTTCTGAACAAGGAATCAAAGCGGTGGGCCTCTTTGGAGTTATCATTTGTTGATGGAGATGGAGAAGCTTACCTTCAGTCGATGGTTGTTACCCCTCCACTCTTATAGTGAGTTAGGGAGGATTAATATGGGGATACTGACTGTAAGACCCTACATGTTCATATATTCACATGTAATGCTTCTGATAGATATTCCAAAGTATGGGATCACATCATCCTTTTCAGAGGACACATAATAGAAAATGTTGAATTGAAGGAGGAGTTTTTGATGGAGATTCATTCATAACACTTGATAGTACTTCAAGTTGAGATAAAAGGGTACCAGGAACTTCGAAATCAGTTTTGGTGGTTAGCAATTACGAACGGAGTAAAATAGTTTGTTTCTCAGTGCCTTATATGTCAGCAAGTGAAGGATGAGAACCAGGTTCAAGAAGACTTAGTTATAACACTAGAGGTTCCGAGATAGATTTGGAATGGGATATTTATGGAATTAATGATGGTTCTACCTTGTATTTCAATGGGAAAAAATTAAATATTGGTGATCATTGAAAAAATCACCAATTCGGCCCACAATATAGCTATATGGGAGCATAGTTCAATAGATAACATGGGACACCTCTACGTTCAAGAGATAGTTCGACTCCATGGAGTTCCATTGATGATTATTTTAGATCCTGGTCCACTATTTACATTTTGTTTTGGAATTTAGTACATGGTTTTTGTAACCCAGTTATGCTTTAGAAAAACATTTCACCCACAGACGACCAGAATGATAGAGAGGACAAATCGGGTTCTAGAGGACATGTTGTGAGCTTTCCAATTGTACATCAATTATAGTTAGGAGGATAACCTATCATTTGTGGAGGTCACTTATAACAACATCTGTAATTCTACCAATGGTATGATTCCATTGGAGGCATTGTAAGGGAAAACCCAAATGTCACCACTTTGCTGGACTAACCCAGGATAGTCAACACTTACGAGACCAAAGTTAGTGAAAACATCTATAGAGATGGTATAGATCGTCTACTAGTGGATGAAGACTCTATATATCCTTCATAATGATTATTTGGATAGGAGACATTGTTCAGTATAGCTTGAGGATGGATTCAATGGGTTCCTTGAGGATTCACCTCGAAAGGGATTCAACAGATTTGAATAAGGTGGAAAATCATGTCTAAGGTTTTTCCACCCTTTCCAAAAAAATATGTAGAGTTGGTGAGGTGGAATATGTCCTAATGATATAAATAAAAAAGCTAAATTGGGTACATGAGGTCTTCCATGTGTCACATCTGATTAGATACATGCTTGAACCATCACACGACATCGTCGAGGGTGAGCAAGACATCGATGATGGAGGCACATTTGATGAGTATATATGGGAAAATGATGAATATGAGGAGATAATCATTCATGGGTGAGTGATTCCTTTTGTTCATTTCTGATTGTAGCAATAGAATATCGTGGAGAGCACATTGGAGTGGTAGGCTCAGATTCATACGTAGTACCCACATCTTTTTTAGTGGCATTTTTTTTTGATTTTCATGGATTAAAAGTCCAATGGTGTGGAGAATATAATATCTTAGGATTTCTGTGTATTATTTTTAAATATTATATTAAATAATTTTGAGTCTAAGAGATGAGACAGAATACGATTCTGAGGCCTGATGTGCCAAAAATAAAGGATTGAAATATAATAAATATATAGAAAATCACGCACGAGGAGGTTTCCAGAAAAAGTGGAATAAATTATAAATGGGTGCCTAGATCAGAAATTTGCGGGATCTTTTGTGTTCATAATAGAAACTTTACTCTAGGTGAGGCCTAACATCCACTAGCACAGTTCAAATGCAATAAGTTTTATAGGGTTTTTCTAAAGAATAAAATAAATTGTGGATTCATTTTATTTTACCATTTCATCTACACACATACACAACTATGTTTATTGTTTTTAAATGAGCCTTTTTTTTGGTGATTATGGTTCGGGCTCATAACCAAGGAAATTCCTTAGAGGATTTGGGGAGAACCCTGAAGAAACACCTCCAGTGAATGACAAACAAATCACAGATCTACGATCGAAGAATGTAGTTCATAAAAAATATCACCAATGACAGTGACACAGGGACAAATATTCATCAATGAGTGACCCAAATAAAAGGTAGGATGAAAATTTTGGATTTCATTTCTCTGTTATTAGATTCAATGACGAACACAGACCCACTAAGGAAATATTTGAACTAGGGTTTGATCATTCCTACGATTTTTTAGTCTTGATTTCTGTTTTCATTATAGTTCATTATTATGGGAATAGATTAAGGTATGAATGAACAAAAAACATGTTTGGTTGCTTAATTTCATTCTTTAGGGTTATTTCCCCCAAATGTTCAATGAATTCATCATTCAACATTTATTTATGACTGATCGATTTTTTTAACTTTGTTTTATTGTGAAACAATCCCAAATTAACAATCTATGACTGAGATGAGTTAATGGAGGTGTGACGAAGACAATGATAGATGAATAAAAATGATTCATGGGATATTGTTCTTCAAAAAGTTTTCATTGGATGGATATAATGATGTTTTCCATGATGATTGTATTCCCAAAACTCATCACTTAATTGTCTATGTGATAATGAAACCCTCGATATGGTGTTTCATTATGAACAGATCACCAAAACTGGTTCTAGGAAATCAATGGTGGGGTGGGGAGGGAGAATTTCATATTTTAGAAAAGTATAAAGAGAAAGGAAAATAATTTGAATTATATGACTTGTGCCCCCCAACATAGCGGTGGTTAATGTTTTGAGAGATAGTTAATTTCCACATGGAATGTAACCCAGTCACATGAAATATAGGCCACTACTAGAGACTGGACATGTATGTTGGTAGATACATAGACATGGGGTGTAGTACACCAATTTAATACCTTGCATGAACCCCTACATGGTTTTCGTTGGAAAAAATACATAATCTACCCTGTGTACTGGTGCATGGGTAGAGACACGTAGGATGACACCATGTATTATCACACAGTTAGAGTATATGGGGGAATCCTTGATGGACGTACATGTCATATCACCACTTCTACAATCCATATAGAAATCATCTACAAGATATGTTCTGATGAAAGAATCCGTTGAACGTAGGATGTTCCCATTGTAAAGGAACATGGTGTGTGACCCTACTAAATGGAACGTACTCTATTATACAAGTATTGATTCATATGTCCACTATGTCATGGAAATGTTTTGTTATGTGACATACCCTCAATCATTTCCAAAATAGTTAGTGTGTATCATTTCATACTCATTGGGGCATAATCCCTTTAACACAACTTCCTCGATATAGTTTCATGAATACCCCTCAAGAGGCATATAGAATAACCATCTATTATTCCATATTTCCCTTAGTATATTCCTTTGTATTTACATGATGAACTTCACAGACCGTCGATCCTCTGCTTAGCATGTTAATCTGGATGGAGTTGTTGGTATCTCCCAGTGGCACTAAATGTGATCCTAATATGTCGTATAATATTCATTCAGATCAATAAGTGTATATCTCTCATGTTGTTTCCCAAAAATAGTAATTCTCAGGAGGACATCATTAATGTAATTATAAATAACTATGTGTTCTCCAAGTTGAGTGCTTCTAGGTAATTTTTGAGATAGACCCCTTAAGTAGGTATGTGTTGGTTGTGAATTTCCTCTTGAATTTTTTTCTTGAATTGAGTATATTTGGATATTCTTATATGTGTTATAGACATATAATTGTGTAGAGAGAGTTGTAACTTATTTTGTGTATTCTTAGTCATTTTAGGGTCTCCTCCTAATTATTTTTATAGTCAACCATGCACGAGATTTTCCCACATTTGTTGTGACTTGTGAAGATGAGAAAACATTGTATAATTTCCACGGTGAACTAGGACCTGATAGAGATTTTCAAGATCATGCATGCATAGGTGTTTTCATACGGCTACAAACAAAATTCTAAATACCTTTTAAAATTTCTTGGACTTGTGGCTACATATTTATTTTTGTAGGATTGTATTTGGCCTAGTTTCAATTTAATTTTATGTCCAATTGTACTATGTTGGTAGGGATATAATGGTATTTTTGCATTGTTTTCATTGTGGTTTTTACATTTCAGTTTTTTATGGGCATGAAGATGTGTTCATGCATACATATACATAATCCATTCCTCCCATGTTACTGATATTCCAACTTGATGCTATTCATTACCCCCTATACTATTAAAAGTAATCATGGGGAGTTGCACTACATTACACATATGGACATGTCATGACAGTTTATAATAGAATAATAAAATTTGGAAAAAATGTTTTAAATCCTCCTTAAAACCAATAATCATTTATTTATTTATGGTAAAAAATTAATAATCATACCACTAAGGTTGAACATGAAGAAATAATTCATTATGAAATATAAAAAAGGAATTTTTATTCCCATGTCACGCATTATATAAAAACCCCATATAAATCCAATAAACAATTAAACATGAAATAAAAAACCCATGACCTAGAGAAAATTATATGGAACAACAAAAATAATGAAACACCAATTAGATAATAAAATTTCCTCTAAAATCATATTTTTTATTTTATCAAAAAACGTAGAGCAGAAATATTACTTATAAACCGAATAATAAAGTCATGTGATTTTAAAATCACTTCATAATTCATAATAAACCTTTTAACAAAACAATTTTTTTTGGAAACTTGCTTTGAATTCTCATGAATATATATTTTTGATATAATATAAAATAAATTGGAAGCACATTCTTGAAATAAAAATAGGATGTGATAAATCTCTTGAATGAAAAAAGATATGACACATTAAAAAATTAACATAACCTAAACCTACATGAATAATATTAGTTCCTCAATCCCAAATCATTAGGGTTCATCAAAATAGTTTCTATAAACAATAATAAAGTTAAAAATGATATAATATTAATGGAAAGAGAATTGGGGAAAACACCATGAAGAAATCACTTAAAAACAAGTTGGGAGAGGGAATAACATTAATGTGGAAATGAATGAGGTAGGTTGGATCTCCCTTCATGGATCTTTTCTACCTGGGAAGGAGGAGACCTAACTGAGGTACTTAATTAAAGTTGGTAATTATTGAAATTTAAAATTATAATAAAACTATGAAATTCTCATAGTTTAGCAACATGGTTCACTAAATATTGTGCCAATAATGAACCACTAACTTAACAAACAAATTAATCTGTATGGATTGGTTACACAGTTTGTTAAATCACTTGAAAATTATGAAAATTTTCTTTTCTAAATAGTACATTCCATATATTTTCTCATTTAATGGTTCCTATTAACTTTCCACAAGTAATGTGTTAGTTCCAAAATGAAATACATTTAATGCAATTTTTTTATTGGGGATGTGTAATGATTCAATTGAAATAAGTTATACAGATGTGAAAAAACATTTCTTGAAATTTTAAATCTAATGTAACATACATGAGGGGCATCACATGGTTTCCCAGAAACTGTGCACTGTAACCATTCTATAGAAGGAAAAAACTGTCAAAATATAAAATTTTGATTCTAAAACTACAAAAACTAAATATTAATATTAATATAACATGAAAAATAAATGATATTAGTGAAAATGATGGTAGAGGTGTAATAATTCCCTAAATCATAAATCATTATTTACATAAAAATCCTTTGAGTTCAAATGTGGATTGAAAAAATAAGATAAAGGATTCATCCAAATAGAGATTGAAACTTCCTACTAAATTTTTAAATTTCATTATAGTTAAACAACTTCTAAGAAAAATCCTACCACTTATAGAATAGTGACACCCAAATAACAAAATAAAAATATTGTTAAATACATATCCATAATGTTTATACCCATAATTTAGAAATTACTTATCTGGGTGGATCCCTGCAATGGATTTGAGGCTCTATAAGACACTACCCAAAATTCCAACTGAATAGGATCCAACACCGTAATCCAAAAAATGAATACATTCTTAAATCAAAAAATATAAAAAAACTATTCTCTAAATGGTCTTGAAACACCAACCATACCAACATAAAAAAATATTATATTAATAGTGAAGGGAAATGAAGTGTTTCTTTATAATTGTCCCAAAAATATATTTATGATTTTAAGGCTGAAAATGAATTATTCCTTTTTGGATGAATCCACACAGAATAATTTTTTAGTGACCCAAAAGACCAAAATAATGGCAAGTCCTCTAGGAACATGATAAAGTGGGATGAAAAATCCTAAAAATAGAACATTAAAAGGAATGTGATGGATTATTTTATTTAGAAGAATTTATATAAATGTAATAATTGATCCCCAAGTAAGGTTTCTCTATGTTATAACTCTCACTATATGGGGAACATTCACCAACTTGAAATGGAATATTTTTTCACGTTTTCATTGGTTTTATTTTATAAACAAACTCTATGATGATTTTTTCAATCTAAATATCCTTAAATAATAATAGTCCGAAAGAATGAACCCAAAATGTAATATCATAATGAATACCCTTCACAAATAGGCGAGCATTAACAAAATCATCTGATACGGTTTTATGATAAAATAGAACTATATCACTACGAAAGTTGATATAGTCTTTCTCCATGGATTGGACAGTTCGGTAACTAATGATATCTATCACCATATTCACATTAATCTATTCATATAGAATCTGAAAATGAATTGTTCTGGGAACATTCAAACATTACTCTACTCGATAATCGGGATGGAATGATGCAATTCCATCAATCTTGTAACACTTTATGTTTTTATAAACCATTATTAGAATAAATAAATTTATTTTTAAGTCTAATGTTATAGGCTAAAACATGTTATTCTTGAGTTAATGTTACATTATCTTAGCTTGTGTTGCATGAAACATTGAGTTTCGATGAAATAACATGTTATTATTATAAATATATAAACAAGGAAATTAACACCTAGAGGTTACATTAGTGAGAATGAATATTATATTCCACACCATGATATTTATATATATTCAGAAAATATTTTTTAAATTCATCCTATAGATTTAATAGGCATACGATATGAATTAATCCATTTTTAAACATGAAAATCTATATTTTATAAAGACAGTTTTATTGATATTTAATTTAACAACTATTTTATAAATAAATTTTTGTACTTTTGTGAATTTTATTTGAAAATTTCACATCATTTTATAATTACGAAATTTGAAAATTAATATAGAGTGAATTTTGTGTTTTTTAAAATGAATAATCTTTTGATGAATAATTAATGTGTTGTTTTTAATTGAAATATGTATTTTCTTGTAAAATAGTTTCAGGGTGAAATTATTTATTGGATTAGAATTAAATTTATTTAATTTTATTTTAATTTTATATAATCCAATTATAGGTTTTTAAAAGTACTTTATACTCGAATTTATTATATTTTTTATTTTGATTTAAAATGGTTTTTTATAATGTTTTCCATGGTGTTTTAGTAGTTTTATTTTAAATTGAATTATACATATAATGTATTTTCATCATTGTAAAATGGATTCCAAATGCTGATTCTTAAGGACCAATTTTACTAAATAGTTCCATTTTTGATTTGGATAAAATGAGTTGTATGCACGTTAAAATTTAACATCACAATAAATGATAAATTATGTATTTTAGCTTAAAAATTTGAAAAATACAATAAAATGAATCCAATGGAGTAAAAAAATTATATGATGAATGAAATTAGACCCTTAATTCATATAAATCAATATTAAGGTTTTTTAACACATGTCACTTAAAATTAAATATTTTATATTTAAATAAATGATAGAAACAAAATGTCACTTTCATTGTATTAAATATCTTGTATGTATCCATGTGAGAAAAAAGTGTGTTATGAATGAATATAAATGTATATTTCAACATAATAAAAATATATTCATGATAAAAATTTATTTTTGAGTTTTTGGGGCACTTAATTGTTATTATTATACCTACAATATTTTATTTAATAAATATTTATTTATTCCACATTCAAATATTAAATATTATTCATTTTTAATATAGGGGTGTCAATAGATATATTCAACTATAAATATTATAATGAAATATAGAATATTTAACATCATCCAGGAAGTTTAATATTAATTTTTTTGTGAAAAAGAATAATGATAATAAATAACTACATAACACTAATGTAGTAACTGTTTTATTAAAAAATATATCAAAAAATGTTATTGAAATTATTAAAATAAATAAAATTTAAAATAATTAATTTGATCAATGATTTTAAAAAATTTCGATAACCACATAGTGGTATAATAAAATATTTTCTTTGAATTTGAATTATTATCTTTATATTTTTAAAATTCCTTGTAATGAAAATTGTCAACAATGACACTAATGATATTTAAAAATACAATATTTTATTAAATTAACTAAAATTCAGAAAACATCTATAAAAATAAAAAATAATTAAAATATTTTATAAAAATTTATTAATTTTTTATGGAATAATTAAGATAACTAAAGTAAAAAATTTAACCTTTTAATATTTAATAACATGTTACCTTAGTTAAAATTATCAAATGTTAACTAAGAATTAATAAAAATGATAAGATTTAAAATAATATTAAATCATGTAACAAATATAATCACATATTTAATTACAACATGATATTTTATTATAATCAAATAAATGTCCTTTTGATATATTATATAGTTAATGAATTCTTTGTAAATTAATATTTTTTTAATTTCCAAAATTTCCCCTCACATCATGTTTAAAAGGGAATATTCTCCATCACTTATTAACACCCCATTAAAAATTCAAGATTAAGAAAACCCAAATAAAATCTATTCTAAACATCACTAGATGCATTATATTGTATTTTGGTAGTCACATTATTCTATCCCTTGGGTATTAAAATTGAAATATAAAGATGATCTCCAATAAATATGTAGTCGTCTTTATCGACTTTTACTACATTATTTCATCTTCTAATTTTTATTAATGTGTAATATCCATTATAATGAAATAAATATACTATAAATTATATTATGAGATGTTTTTATTTTTATGAAACAATGATATAACATCGTTTATACATCTTATGATAAATGAATGCATTGTGTGTTCATACATACAAATTAGGGCCTCCATGTCGTGGTGTAATTTATTTTTATCGCCACTATTTTTTGATGGGTATAATGAAGAAATATATATATATATATATATATATTATAATTGTAAAATTATATTTTTTATGGAATTAACATTAATATACCATCATCTACCTTACTATTTCACCCGTAAGATAATGATACCATCGTCCATGCATACATACTACCAACCATCTCCACGACACGATGGGACTCATTATCCATGATAATCATTCATGAATGATTATATAAAAGTATATAATGAACAAATATTATATATATTACCTTAATATGAATATGTACATGATATAACTATATTTTATACAAACCAACTGTGAATTATAGGACATAACATGACTATAAAAATGATTTTGTAAACTCACAAAAGAAGGGTAATATTGAAATGTTATTAAGAAACAGGTGAGAAGATTGTATAAGAGGATAAATTATAATTAAATAAATAAAAAATGTTATATTATAAATAAATAAAATTATTTAAACCATTATACATGATTTTTGGATACATATGATGGATAAAAGTCCTAAGGTAAGTGATTTTTTCCTCACATTTATTTCGGTGGCACACATGCTTTATACACTACTTTTATTTTGTGTATTGTATATAATACCACTGAATATTTTGATTAATATTATTCAGAAAATTAATGTATTAAAATATCAATATAATTATATTTATTTAATGAGGAATATGATTCTACTAATTATAAAGTGGTATGGGTTAATTTCATAATCTCATTATTATTTGGGATTATTTATACATAAGTTTTTCATGGGGAGTATTTATCTCCAATAACTAGGTTTTAAAAAAATGATTTCAGATATATATTTACTATTAATATATAATGATTCATATTTATTTAAACACATTTTTTAACTTTTACTAAATTTGTATAATGTAATATTTTTATCTTTTCCAAATGAGGTTGTTTTTTACATTTCTAGAAGAAGTATGAAATATAATTTTTTATCTAATATGACATGAAATGAATTTTACATTTTTATGAAACAAAAAACCATTGAATATTATCTTTACAGAATAATTTTATTAAAAAAAAATTTATCTAAAAAAATATTGAGGTATTTTAAGAAATTTTTTATCAAACAGAAATGATATTTTACTCAAGAATTATTTCAAGTGTTCTCTAAAAATTAATTTCCATATAATATAATATTAATTTATTTTATAATTTTTAATGTGGATGTGATGCAACAAAAAATTATTTTTCATTATCATAATGGTTTATGTTTTTGATGAATTTTTTTATTAATTTTTTTTTATTTCCTTGAGTTATGTTTTCATGATGGGTTAATGAAACACATTTTTTTGGGTTTAGATATGGGGAATGATTTATATTCTTCTGGAAAACATATGTATTATTTTTTAAATTTGATGGTTTAAAACATTATCTCCCTCCAATGAATTTTGTATGTATTTATATCTCTTGCTATAGATAGGAGATGAATGTGGAGTAAAATCGATTATGTAATACAAGACTAAAATATGGAGTTAACACAGTTCAGCAAAGGAATTTATCTACTATGATGGTCTTGGAATTGATCCTTGACTAATATAGAAATTATTTTCTTATGTTATGTGTATGATATAATTTCACATCTTATGTTATGCTCTTAGGTAATATGTTAATTGAATCCTTATTAAAATATATGATTTATTCATTGACACAATATTAAGATCGTTGATACACAAGATATGGTATTCAATTAAATTTTATATAAAGTTAATTTATTATTATAGTATGACTGATATCTACCTTGTTTAACCTTATTGAGCATCTATAATCACCCTTTTCATATATTTTATTTATATAAGTTATAAATAATGTTTTTATGTACTAATTATAATTTGGGAAATCATTTTGAGAAACATTAATGACATTTCATCAGACATAATGTTAATGTTACACTTTTACAAAGGCACAAAAATAATTAGATCATTATGTGTGAGTTTGTGTACTGTATGAATTATTATTTCGTATTGAATGTCTATAAAAATTATTCTTGGTTTTTTATAGTTCATATCAAAGAAAAGGTTTAGTTATTAATTTAAAACAATGATGAGAAAACCTTAGTAAGGTCTCTATCGATGATTCTATGTATATATTATAATCCTGCAGTTGTGGAATTGATCATGAATTATCTATGGTAAAAAATGGATTCATAGAATTAGATAATTTTTCAAATTTCCCTTGATTATGATGTTTTCCTTGTATTATTATTGTTTCTAAAAATATTCATTTTTGGATTTATACAATTGCTAAAAGTGGGCAGATTTATGTTAAGGGTTATTATGATGGACAATGGATTGATAATCCTCAGTATTAGCCAAATGAAATGTGGGTTGGAAGGAGATACCTTTATATTATTCATAATCAACAATATCATAATATGATCAATAATCCATCTTTCTTGTGATTCCTATCCCGTATCAGAATAAAAATATAGATTATTGTGGTTACAATAGAGGAATTAAAGTTCAACATTCCACACCTAAATCATGTGGGAAGAGGAATCAAGACGAACATTTAAATGTAACTAAAAGAATCATTATGCATAGAAAATAAGGACACAACAGATGTAATTGTGAAAGAAAAGTTTCAGAGATTGTGGTAATAAGGTGATATTTTTGGAAAACATAAAATTAATGGAATTATAACAAATAACATGTATATAATTTTTTGATAATAATGATATAAATAAATTTTTGACTGTGATAAAGTAAATGGGATATTATTTATGACCTTAGAAATATTGACTTGGTGGTTTATGATATCATAGAATAATTTTATAGATTCTTTATTTTGGATTTTAGGAATGAGATAAATTTTGTAATCCATCTTGTTTTCACAAAGGTTTTATAGAAATTCAGAATATAACAATTATACAAGAGAATACATGACAATGGTTTTCACATGTTTTGTGTATGATAATTAATAGATATGAAATTATTTTTTGGGGATAAATGATGAATCTATTTTTGACCTTTGAAGAACTTCTTTTGATTGTATTTTATATTAATCATTCTGAATGTTCACAAGGTTAACCATTTAAGAGTTTTTTATTGTATTTGGGATGAGATTTTATATTTCAATGTTTTACTTAACTATATAAATATTTAAACAAATTTGATAACATATGACAAAATTTTTAAAGATGAAAACAAGAGGATGATGGAATGAATTATCATTATATTATGGATATTTTGATCCCATAATACTTCCCGATTTATAATTGAAAATTGAATTCATAGAGTAAATGATGAAGTTGAAATTGAACAAGACACAACAAATGGATGAGATTTCTCAAAAAAAGGAACCAATTCATGTAATTTTATATTCTTGTGAAAATTATTAAACATAAGGAAAATTATCGATAAGTGAAAATTTTATCATTATAACTTCATTTACTTTGTATCAAATAGTCTAATAGATATTCAGAAATATTATTCTATATGATGGTCAAATTTATAATTACTATGTTCACAATCACTCACCATTAGAACATAATAGTTTTTCTTATTCATTATGCCAATGTTTTAACATTACACCTATGTCCTCCTATTTGGAAACCTAGTTATGGGGTAAATTTGGCATCCCTTAAGTTTCCAAAAAAAGTCATTGAAAATATAGTATTAATTTTTAGGATGTGGGTTTCCAACAATGCAATTATCAAACATCAACAATTTATTTTCAAAGTGCAATGTCAAAATTTAAGGACCCGATTTCTATTAAATTATTGATCATATCAAATTTACATCTTATATATTAGTTCTTCCCCAAAAAGCAAAAAAAAATTTATGATTAGTTCTTGTATATATTCATAGGAAGTACATTCATAATTCTTCACATTTATAAATGTCATCGGCTGTACCCCAAAAGCATGATCTTTCTTATGAAGGGGAAATGGTAGAAATGTTAGATTATTGGGATAATGTTCTATAAAAAAAGAACACTCACTTAGTTACTTTTATTGTAAGAAACCATCTACCTGAAAATTAGGTTTTGGTACTTTACGATTTGATGAGGTAGACATATCCTCATTGTTTTCAAATAGAATGATAAATTTTGAGGTTGCAAATCTGTTTTTGGGGTCTCGAATATAACACCTTGTGTTTTTATGAACATTTTTTTGAATAAATTTAATTTAATTTTCTTCTATTGTTTAATGATACTGTATTTTGAGATTTCATTACACAAAAGCCCAGCTAATCGTGTATTGTATGCAACTATGAGTTTCTACGAAACATCATTTTATTATTTTAATTATATAACAAAGTAAATTATAACCTAGAAATATAATTTTTTTGAAGGAATATTATTAAGAACAATATGAAATAATTATATATTAAATAAATTTTTTAAACATTAATAAAAGAAATTTGATATACATATGTTAAGAATAAATCATATTTTATGCATAAGATGGTATTTATTTGAAAGGAATTTTTCTCACATTTTAATGGTTCTTATATCATATATATAAGTTGTAGAAATTTTATAAAAGTTATTTTTTAAAATTAAGTTCATTTCAAATTGTTAAATTCCAAAAATAGATCAATTTTATTTTTTTTGTATTTTTTCTGAAATGTCTTAACTTCTATTGAAAAGTGAAAATGTTTAATTTTGTTGAAAAATGTGTTTTAATTTAATTTCATTACAAGGTAAAATTATGTTTCTGGTTAATTTTAATTTTTAATTAGTTCATATTACCTTTTAATAATCTAATTATTTTTAAAATGGACTTTATACATGAATATATTATAAAAAAATTATGCTTTTAAATGATGTTTTTTCAAAAAGCAGTTTTTCATGGCGTTTTAAAAGTTTTATCTAAAAATAAATTTTGAAACTTATTTTTATGAATTATTCAAAATTGATGAAAAACATAGATTCATATGTTCAGAATTTTGTGAATAATTCCCCTTTATATTTTCAAATTATGAATAGTAACCATTGTAACTTTTACTACCATGGTAAGGATAATTTGTATAATTAAGGTAAAAAATAAAATGATATAGACTGTAAGATGACCATAACGCAATCCAAGATATTATTGGACGATGTTACTTAACAACATAATGCATATGAATAGAAATTTTGTTTTTAATGTATACTTTTAAATGAAAATGACTTCTACAATACTTAAATCAAGGAATGTAACCAAATTTCAATTTCTTTGTCATAAATACCCTTTATGTGTCTAAATTGGAATATTATATTTTATGAACAAAGATAAATAAAAATGTTTAACGTAATAAACATATAACCATGATATATAATTATTTCTGAATTTTTTGGGGCCACTTAAATAAGATAATTATATTTATAATATTTAATTTCAAACATATTTAGAGATGTCACAATATTTTTTTAAATAGTATATTATTTTTATTGTAGGGTTAATCAAAATATATATTCAAATATAAATACTATAATGAAATATATAATTATTATCTATATCATTGTAGTTTATTTTCAATTTTTATATAACAAGTTAGAAAATTTAGTAATTACAAAACCCTGAGGTATTAATTGTTTTATTAATAAAAATAACAATTAATGATTTTAAAAATATTAAAATAAATAATAATTTAGATAATTAATTTTATAAAATTATTTTATTGATGAACTTGATCTCTTTGGGAAAAAATTTATTTCGATGTTATCTTGCCATCTTTATAATTCTAAAATTTCCTGTAATGAATACTGTCAAAACATATAGTAATGATATTTTATCAAAATAGAATTCTATGAAATTAATTTAAAATCTTAAAAAAATTCAATTAAATAATTATTATAATATGTCCTAAAATTCAATAATTTATTCATTTATCATCTAATTTACATCATATAAGTAATTATTACAACATTTTAAATTTTAATAACTCTTTATGTTAATTAATATTATAATAGGATATCTAAGGATTTACCAAATTTATATGGTGGAAAATAATACCAAAACTTGCCTAATGATTTTGGATTATGAGATTAAAACATTTTCACTTATAATATTTTTATAAATTTCATTTTTTATGTATTAGGATTGAGATTCAATTAATTATAAATCAATATTTTTGGAAATTCCAAAATTTCATCTCATTGTATTTATAAAAGGGAACCTCCTCCCCCACATCATGAAATAAACATGATCTATAAAGATCGATAATTACCTAAAAATACCAATTATAATATTCCATTTCCATATTATATAGGTTGTGGTCTTCTCAAAAGTCCAACCCAATAGTCCTCAAGAGGATATCTAATAGAATTTCACCAAATAATAGGTAATCTTATTTAATGACTCATTCAAGATTATTTCATCATCAACATACTCTTCATGTATTGTTTCAATTAAAAAGTAATAAATCATTCATAAACTATATTATGAGATGTTATATTATTATTCAACATCAATATTCATCTTTTTAAATGTACTATGAAAATAAAAACCACCACCCATGTGTGAATAATACTTATCATCTCCACACTGCTATGAAATCTTGTATTCGTCACTACTTTATACCCAACTATTTTCATCATCTCCCAGGACATCTTTAGAAGGATGATAAGTAGTAGAATGAAGAATGGGGAGATCACCCATTTCCTATACTATTCCAATATCCCCTCCATCTCCTATATAGTTCTTGTATATGATTGCATGATTTTCATGAATGTGGGGAAGAAATATATGCGAGCTATCAATAGGATCTTTGAGGACTATTGATACTATAGTGGGAAGGTTAGAAACAAGGCTAAAAGCAGTTTCTATATATCTAATAAATGTGATACCATGGGGGTTTCCTCAGTGAGCTGGACCCTAGACATACAGAGAGGTAGATTTTCCATGGAGTATATTGGATCACCATTACCTTCAGGGGGAGTTCATATACGGGATTTTGATCATATTTTCATCTTGATCACGAGCATGATCCTTGATTGGAAAAATCATTTTCTATCATTTAGAGGCCTGATCACTTTGGATAATATTGTGTAAGTGTTAGTTCATGTTCATTAGTTTTCCACTATAAGAGATCCAAAGGCTACTGTGAATACTATTGAGAAGATTAAAGCGAGTATTATTTGAGACACCTGGTCTGAAGGAATGAGGCTTTGGTTCTTGTGGTCCAGAATGGATAATCCTATCTTAGAAGGGGGATCAATGTGAGGAGTCTAGAGGATACGATTCATTGTATGAATGAAAAGAATTTATGGGAAGCCGATGGAGAGATTACCCTATGGGAAAGAACCATAGGCAACTATAATAGAGGTAATATGAACCCAAGGATCAAATAAATACCCTTCTTGTCTAAGATCGCATCCCTCATCCTGCTGATGTAGCATCTCACGCGGTGGATTGTAGGGAGGGGGAGATTCACTTCTGGCATCCCTATTGGGCAGGGAAGTCTCTTAGTTTTCCAAAATGGACCGTGTAAAAAATCATGTTCAAAGAGGAAAAAAATCATTCAGATTTTATTAAGGTTGTTCTGAACAATGACCAACATGAATTATTCAATATATCTAAAATTACTTATGACCTCGATTGTGTGTGTCCACTCCCTCCACTTTGGGGACATTTAACTAAAAATATGTTCCAAGATCCACAGTTATAGAAGGATTTAAATATAGTTGGAATGATATGTTATGGTGTGATAAATTACTGACCATGATTAACTTCATGTCATGGCGTATAAGGAACAAGTCCATTCATACTGATGATATGATCCGGCGAACGAGGATCCCTACGGTCTGGTGCAACCACTGTAGTAGACCCTACTACGAAGAGAGCACACAACACCTGATATTTTATTTGGAATGGGTGTGCGCTTTGTGGTAATCCTTTGGAAGATACACGGATTTCTCATCCTAGTACTATACTGGAGGGTCCTTCCTGGAGTGCTAGTATTACAGAGTTGGAATTGAACTGGAGAAGAGAAGGTCAAGGGCACTAGTGAATAATACTGGGTTTTGGTTCTTGTGGAAACCACTGAACAAGGCACAATATGAGGATATCCGAATGACTGAGAGAAATATTACCTTCTAATCCAAAAATATTCTTCCTGATATAATGCATATGTTCGAAAACTGGAGGGATTCATCAATTCTTAGGGATTTGGAGGTGCAGGATTCTCAGGGAAATAACACTCTGGATAGTCCCCTGGGTCATTGGGTCATATGGCTCCCTCCCTCCAATGGGCTCAAGCTGAACACGGATGGTTCCTATGTGGACGATGTTATGAAAGGTGCCGGGGGGGGTCAGAGATTTTAGCAAATGAGTCTTTTTGGCATTCAGTACTCATTTAGGTATTGGTAATTTCTTACAGGCAAAAGTTAAAGCAATGCTTAAGGGGTTAATCTCTGCAAACAAAGGTCCATTACACTAACAGAAGTATACACAAACTCCATTATTCTCAATAATTCTCTAGAAAGTAATTTATAGACCCCTTGGTATATAACCTACATTGTCAGGAGTATCGTTTGTTTACTTAAAAATAATATTATTGTGTCACATTCTTGGCGAGAAGGCAATCGGGTTGCGGCTCACCTTGCCTCTTTGACTTGCCAGGGTTCCAAAATTTCCTTCCTTTCTAGTAGCAACACACTAATCCATGAGGGTGTAAATATTAATATTGGGGATTCCCTTGGCCTCAATTTCTGTAGTCCTCCATTGGACAGGTATTTTTCCAATGCTTGTTTTATGCTTTTTTTATTTTTCTCTCTTTTGATTATAAATAAAAACTGAATGATGATGTCTATAGAACACCTAGAGTATACACAAAAAATATATTTTGTGACTAACCATAAATGTTTTTGTAAGTCTTATTCTAAATATTATGGTATTTAAATATCTGTATAATTTTATTTCATTCATTATGCATGAAATTCAACTCATAATAATGTTTTAATGGTCAATTCCATAATCCCATTATCATTCAGGATTGTTTATATGAAAGTATATCATGAAGAATATTTATCTTTAGAGTCCATGTATCCTAGAAAATTTTTTGAAAATATTTTTATTATTATTATTCAATGTATTAAATTCACTTTTACCCATTTCTACATTTATTCTAAACTATTTTAAATGAATATTTTTTAATTTTTACCAATTATGATTTTTGTGAGTTTTTTTGAAATATTTATGAAAGGAATGTTTTTATATCTTATAAAAAATGAAATTATTTTTCTAATTTCAAGACACCTTAATGAAATGAAACTTACCGCAAATTCATAATAGATACAATAAAAAAATATTAGTATAAATTTGTGAGTCATTTAAAGAAATGAAATGTTATCAAAACTGAAATGATATTTTACACAAGAATTATTTCAAGTGATCTTTCAAAATTATTTTCCATATATGAAAACATTACATAATCATTCTTATTTTTTAATGTGTAAGTTATCTAATGGAAAAAATATTATTCTGTCTTATCAATTTCTATATTAATGTTTTATTAATGTTGACGAATTATATTTCTTTTTCCATGAGACATGTTTCGATAAAATTTCAATGAAATCCATTTAGTGTTGTGGGTTTTTGTTTGATGAATGATTTTTGTTCTTTTGTAACACATATTTATATTTTTCGTTGTGTTATTAGTGAATCCTATACCTACCACCAATGAATATTATAATGATTTATAGTTTGTGATGTTGATAGGACTAGAACGATGAGTCAAATCAGCTCTATAATACATGGCAATAATGGGGCGTGAAAACGAATCAGTAATGACATTTTACACTATTATTTTCATGGAAATGAGCCTTGAATATTATAGAAATGATTATATATGATTATGTGAATTAAAAAATTTAATTTCATATATTATGACATAATGGAATATTTTATCCGGTTCTCTATGAAATTGATAGGACGCCATATCATGATCATTGATATAAAAGATATGATTTTCAAGTTTATTGTGTATATACATATGATTTATTATTATTTTATGACTAATATCTCTTTTTTACCATTAAAAACCATCATAGATCACCCTTTTTACATGTTTATATTCTGTATGTTATTATTAAAATATTTAGTAGGAATACTCTAGGGGAATTTTACTATGGGAATCATTGAAGATCATTCACTAGAAAAAGAAGATTGGGTTCCATGTTTCCAAGGAACTGAACAAATATGGTCTTTTGCATTGATTTTTTGTAGTTTAAGAAATATTTTGAATAACATATGCAAGGCCTAAGTACATTAATCTCGGAATATTTTTAATCAAAAAGAGGTTAATTTTAATAACACAAAATATCTCTCACCCTCACGGTTTTAGAATTTACTGTTGAATTAATGTTCTCATAAACCCATCCACTATATTCCAAGGACTCATTATTAACTCAATAATCATAACAGAAAGGTAAACACTAATAGGGAACCAACTCCACCGCTACAACATAATTATAGATAGAGATGGAAATTTGAATCAAAAGACTCTAATCTAAATATACGTGTCCCCTATGACTCTAGAGAATTTGTGGCACAATCTAAATAACAAGAGAAAAATATAACCCAATTTCATAATATTCAAAAAAAATATTTACCATGCTAGAATTAAATATAAAATAAATTAATAACATGGAATGTATCATCCAAAATCACCAGACACAATTATATAATTATCTTTTTAAATTATTTTAAAACATTAAAATCCATCTTTGATGTGATAAAAATCTACTTGAAAATCATAGTAAAATATAAACAATGATTTTCAATCATGAAATATTTATAAAACCTCACATTATTTTATTTGAATAAAATAACAAAATGATTATTTTTTCCACTCTATCTCTTTTTATATATATTAATCATTAATTAAAAAACATTCATTTGAAACGTAATATCCTATCATAAAACCTCATAAAAATTAGAATTACAACAAAGCATCATATAAATAACATTTATATCAAAGTAAACAACATTAATATTGTTCCAATTCAATCCAAAAGAAAAATGAAAAAACATCATTGGAGATAGTGATTATACGGGGTTCATTCATTAGGATTAGCAGACCATGAACCATCCATATTGATATCACTAGATGGAAAATAGATACAACCCCATGGGAACTACATAGATTTTAGACTGTTTTTGTAACACCCCAGGTAAATAATGAATATGAAATTTTCATATTTATCAATATTTTTGAATAAAATTTTAATATGACTTTAAAGGGGATGCTATGCTCGATGGCGTACCCAACACGCAACAACGAGTTTCTTGGGAATCTTACGTTGCACTCTAATAATAAAATAATATTATTTTAAATGGTAGTTAACATGTAGTCGTTGTATTGGCGGGAATGGATAGAAATAACTAAAATATGATTATATATGTTTTTAAATGTTTT
The DNA here is from genome assembly GCA_963277665.1 of Viscum album. Taxonomy (NCBI): domain Eukaryota; kingdom Viridiplantae; phylum Streptophyta; class Magnoliopsida; order Santalales; family Viscaceae; genus Viscum; species Viscum album. The sequence continues at coordinate 1,937,136,057 of OY728152.1, forward strand.
TACATTTATCCAATAAAAGCTAAAGGCTTAAAATACGTAAAGAATTCAATTTTAGGCGTATATGCCCTAGTTTTTACTAAAGGTTCACTTATTGTCTTTTAATGGAGAACTGTCATTAAATATAGTTTTGATCACTCTTATACATTCTTTTGGAACAAATAAAACTCTTATTAAGAATCGGGACATCAAATTTTACTTTGTGTAATTTTTTGGTCTTTTTCCGATTAAGTTCATTTTTTAATGAATAGTGTAAAATGTTGTGTTTTCATTCAAAACCTCTTTTTAATATAATTTATTTATATGATTAGATAATATTTTGAATTTTTTTTAAAGTGAAATTATAAAATATTTTTACCATTAAATCCAATAGTGGTCGCTGGAATTAATTTCACTTTGAAATCAGACTTAAACTAGTGTCAATCTTTTGATACTTATTGTTTTATAAAAACACGCTATTTGCTCTGACAGCGGGAATTAATTATTAAAATAATTAATGTGACTAATATGTTTTGAATTTTGTAAAACGGACTTCATTTTTGAGTTCGTAATATCAAATATAGCTTAGGGTGAATTTTTGGTAATTTTCTGAAAAACTTCAATTTTTGATGAATAGTGAAACCACTAAGTGGAACTTATAAAAGCTGATTTTTCGTTTAAATGAAATTTTACCACTTCTGTGTTTTGAATTTCAAAAATCCGACATACATGGTTGTCATTAGGAAGTAAAATGTGGTTCAATGGGATAAAAATAATTATTTGGTGAATAGTAACTTATTAAGTTTTTAATCGCGATTAGTGGTAATTAGTGTAGTTTAAGGTAATAATGATATTATAAGAATGTGAAAACACCATGACACTTGTCCTACACCTATTGGGAGAGTCATGGCAGACCAAGAAAAGCCATGGGACAACTTGGGGACCCCATGGAGCCACTTTAGTTGGAAAATGACAATAATATATTTTTATTTAATGTTAAAATTAAATTGACACAAAGATGAGTTGTTTTTCTAAAACAGTTTTTAAGTTGGGATACACAAGTCCAAATTTTGATTATAAATAGTCATTGGAAATCTAAAAAGATTTCCTACATCATAGTAATTTTTTTATAATTTTTAGACATTAAATAAAATAAATTATTTATGACATAATAATGATGCAGCGATGACATCATTATTTGACGATTTAAATAAAATGGAAAGATAATGTAAACTCTATCTACTAAACATGTCCAAAAATTATTGGATGGGTGTATTTCGAACCTATATAACCTTATCCACGAATTATATCAATGTGGGTCCTTTTAAAACCGAAACACATTTTCAAATAAAGTAATATTTCCTTACTTTCCAAAAGTGCCCCTCCTCTCCTCTTATAAAAGGCCCCCACCTCTACCTCATTTCACACACTTCTCAAGCCTTTTTCTCGGCCAACCCCTGCCCATTTACTCTATACACATCCCTCTCCTAATCCTAGAGGATTCCCTTTGGGTAGAATCCTTTCAAAGGAAGCCTTTAGGCTCAAATCAAAAGGAGTTACAGTTTTAAAGGTAATTCATTCTCTCATGTTCATTTGTTTTATTTTTCTTCTCCAACCCCCTAAACTCTTTTTATTTACTTCTTTTGTAACAACACCAGTATCTTCAATACACTAGGATGTTGTTATAATATTTATTCGAGCTACACTCTCACACAACTACATCAAATGGTTAAAGAACATACAGTTTCCGTGGATGGCGAAATTCTGCCTCCCGAAACAATGATTGTTCAATACTCATTTAACACCTTCAAAGGTGGCCATTATGATGTCACTATTTTTATATATGATATATAATATGTTTATATTTTACTTATGCTTCTGTATTTTTCATTTTTTTCTTACCTTTATGGCTTCCATTATGGGTATACGCGATATCTTCATTTTAGGAAGTGCGGACTACCGCCCCCTCAAAGTGATTTGATTCGTTAAATACCATATGTGGGACGTATAAAGGATGAAACTATTATATTATATATAATATTATACAGGAATTATAATATACCTTTATATCATTATTATTCCATTCTATAAAATACGAAATAGAAATGAAAGTAGCGTTCATGCGTACGTACGGCTTACAGTCTCCATGAACGGTGCATTTCATTTCTTACCTCCAAATGATTATGTAATGTTATAAATGCATGCATGTACTGGATATATGTAACATATATTATATCTACCTCATGAATAAAATTCTGGATATAATAAACATTTGGCCACCCGAACAACATGTAATTGTAAGAAGTCCACTTTCGACTTAAGAACCAAATATCGACAAAACAATAATTATTAACTTAATGATTACATAGTGTTTATAACAAGGAAATAAGTGATATAAAAGGAATAATAAGCTTGAAAAAGGTTCTTAATCAAGTAAAAATTAACTCATGTTTATTATTCAGGAGATTAAAGAACGATCGAGTCAAGTCGGACCCGAGGTAAGGGATCCTACAACTCTCTTTCTTTTTAAGTACACTCTTTTATGTAATTTCTTTTAAGCTCATATTTATTATGATTGGGATATTATTTTATATTAATACTACTGTAATTTTTATGTTCATGTGATGAGAGACCCTATTCTCTCTCATAAATCCTATTGGAAGTTTTATGTGGCGCCGTTAGGCTGCCGAGTTTTCGTAAGGGATTTTTCATCTCACTTTTATCCCCGTGAGATTTATGCTACATTTTCCACAATTTCCTTTGAGTGGTGTATGTACTGCCCATTATTCTACTCCTTGTGTAATATACTATCGTTTATGAGTATTTACATCAATGATTTATTGCTCTTCTTTCATGGGGTGTATGTTTTGAAAGATACCCAAGTCGGTAAGGGAACCTTTCACCCTCCTCTTTTATTAAAAGACTTCTTTTGTTGGGTATTTTAATTTACATATTTTTATGTTTGGATATGTTCTCATATATCCTTATTGATGTAAATTTTATGTCCAAGTGATGAGATACACTTTTTATCTCTCATCAACTCATTTTGATGTGATTTCGTTAGGCTGTCAAGGAAACTTTTTAACCCAATTTCGATTTCTTTGGGTTCAACATGTAGTCATTGAATATGTCATCCATTGAATATGTGTGAATGACCTATTATTGTTTTACACTTAATATCCAATTATATTGGGTGTATTTATATTTTTCACACATATTTTTGAGTTTGATTTGTCCTTAATTTAAGGATACCTTCTTTATAAGGGATTTCATCACATTTGACATTTCTATTGAGGGTTCATTGTTGTTATGCACCAATTCACTCTTATATGGTGTATATATTGTCCTTTGGAGTGTTATATCATGAATCCATTTATTCTCATGATATCATAAAGTTCTGACTAAATGTTATTCCTCGATTATTGTATTCAAGTGTCTCTAATTTTGGTAAAACCCCTTTAACCAAAATATCGTTTTAAATGTTTTAATTATTTTTTCTTATTAATCTCCATGTTTTCAAAATGGTTTTAAGGATATATTTATATGGTTATTAATGGTTTAAAATGTTAAAAGCTTTCAAGGTGGTATGGGACACTTTGATTCAAGAATCTCTTTATTAAATGTTTTAAATGGTTTTGGAAATGGTTTCTTTTTGAATGGATTCATTATTTCAATATCCTAAAATGTTATATTGTGATTGAAATGTGGAAATGTTAGGTTTCATTTATTCATGTTTATGTGATACGATTATGTTATGGTTCTTGGGCATTGTTATGAAGAACGGGTGTTTCCGTGATAAACTAAGGGCGGGTGAGCCCGATATAGCTCTCCAATGCATTGGGTAACGCGAAGGAGTGAAACGTTAAGGTTTCTCCGAAGAGATTTAGGGAATATACTGTGATGGGTATTCCAAATGTAACCAAGAGGGTTACTCCCTACATAAGAATGTTATGAATGCCTCAAGTCACCTTTATGTCTTATGTTTTCTATGACTTATTCATGGTTTGATGAGGTATGTTAAAGTGCCTTTGTTTTATGGGTAAAGTATGATTTCATTCTTATGTATTTATGAACTCATGTTTCCTTTCCATATTTTTATAACCCTTACGGAGCTTTTTATGCTCATCACATGTTTTTTGAAATGTTTTTCACAGGTCAAGGGAAAGGTACATGATGTGATGATAGTGTCAAGGATGTGTCATGAATGAATCCGTGATATATTTTAAATATGTTTCCATTGATGGGAAGAATGAATATTGTCTTTTAATTAACCACTTTGTTTAAATGTGGAATGTAATGCAAGTTTCATGATCTAATTATCTAAAACTCTAAACTTGAAAAGATCCTCAATGTGTAATCTTGTAATAATTCAAGATTAAGTAAGGTTTAAGGCTGGGGCCTTATAGTTGGTATCAAAGGTCGGTTTAGATAACTTTAGAGGTTAGGGTATTCTTTAAGCATAAGTGACATTACCATAATGGTAAGGATTTCAGAAAGAGTCCTAGTTTTAGATAAAGTGAATGAGTAAGTGTATCTTAGTGTTTACCTTCCTCAATAGTACATGATGGTTTTGTTGATATACTCACACTGACATTTCTATTTTTAGTGAATGGATGGATCTAGAAGGCACCAAAGAGACAACAGGTTTGAAGGAAACTGTGGTGGTTCTCTGATTAAGATACTAGATAAAATGGAGGATTCAATGAGGAAACTCGTGGTTGTTCTAAACCAAATATCAAGGAGTCATGATCAACCACTTGAACCATGGTATGATCTTTAATGCATCATGTACGAGATGAAAAATCCATGTGGATGTTCAGGTAATAATTATAAAGGTAACCATTAGAGTTTATATGATCCTTACTTTTGAGGTAATTATGGGTTATTATATGATATGATGGAAAATGAAAGGCATGAGATAAACTTGAGGTTAAAATATGTTATGTTTATTTTTGAAGATTTTATCTCATATTGGGGGAATTTTTTAAGAATTATATAGTTTTGGAAAAAGGACAACACGCAGACTGTGTGACAACCCGTCGCGTCGGACAAAGCTGCGGGAATCGAACCCACAACCAAAGTGCGACTGGTATTTATCGCCAACCACTGGACTACGTGAAGTCCCTGGTTAGTTTGACTAATTCTTTTGGTTATATGATTTTATGAATTAATAGTAAGTTGATTTTGGGATATTTATGAAAATGATTAAACTATTATGGAGGATATGTGATTAGGTTAATTACTTTTCAATGTGAGAATTTAGGAGCAACTGATGTTGTTGGGAGATAAATGTTACGATTTAACTTGGAAGACTATGTGACTAAATCCTACAAATATTTGGGTTTCAATCTTATATTGGTTTACTTTGAAGAATTTTATGGACAAATTGTTTATCGGATGGTCCTCGTTGAACTTTGGGTTTTGTTGGAAAAATTTTGGAGATTAAGAATAGATTTTCTTTTTATAAGGGGTTATCCTTTTCTGGATTATCTGATCTTGTACTAACCTTTTTGGTTTTGGTTTTGGTTAATGCCTAAATACATGGGATGTATATAGTTCTCTTTTGGGGATTAGTTGATTCTCTAGAAGTTGATTATAGTACTCTTAATGCGAACAAGTCTCCCTAAATACTCGTCTTTTGGAAAAAATATGAGTTTGACTAAGGAATCTAGTAAAAGTTGAAATTCAACATGATAAGTGATTATGCTTCCTTATGAATAAATTCCTCAATAAAAAGTAACTTAAAACAAAAATGTTGTCTATTAACTTTTCCTACTGGGGAACCCAACACCTTTTAACCCATCACAAGTTTGTGATTTTCTTATTGTTAACTTTCTCCTAAACATGTTTTCTATCACTCTCCATCGGAACATGACCCTATGTTTTCTCCTCCATGTCCATATTTTCATACATAGAATCCTAGTATGGGTTAACTCGGGTGACCTCTGTGCTTATCTTTCTTTATTTTAAAGTGATTGTTTTACCGACTCTTGTTCCGATGTGGGACTTCCAAGGATGTTTCTAAGCGCAATTTTAAAATTGCGAGGACGCAATTCCCAAAAGGGGGGAAGGATGTAACACCCCAGGTAAATAATGAATATGAAATTTTCATATTTATCAATATTTGTGAATAAAATATTAATATGACTTTAAAGGGGACGCTATGCTCGATGGCGTACCCAACACGCAACAACGAGTTTCTTGGGAATCTTACGTTGCACTCTAATAATAAAATAATATTATTTTAAATGGTAGTTAACATGCAGTCGTTGTATTGGCGGGAATGGATATAAATAACTAAAATATGATTATATATGTTTTTAAATGTTTTTACATTTATCCAATAAAAGCTAAAGGCTTAAAATATGTAAAGAATTCAATTTAGGCGTATATGCCCTAGTTTTTACTAAAGGTTCACTAATCATCATTTAATGGAGAACTGTCATTAAATATAGTTTTGATCACTCTTATACATTCTTTTGGACCAAATAAAACTCTTATTAAGAATCGGGACATCAAATTTTACTTTGTGTAATTTTTTGGTCTTTTTCGGATTAAGTTCATTTTTTAATGAATAGTGTAAAATGTTGTGTTTTAATTCAAAACCTCCTTTTAATATAATTTATTTATATGATTAGATAATATTTTGAAATTTTTTTAAAGTGAAATTAGAAAATATTTTTACCATTAAATCCAATAGTGGTCGTTGGAATTAATTTCACTTTGAAATCAGACTTAAACTAGTGTCAATCTTTTGAAACTTATTGTTTTATAAAAACATGCTATTTGCTCTGACAACGGTAATTAATTATTAAAATAATTAATGTGACTAATATGTTTTGAATTTTGTAAAACGGACTTCATTTTTGAGTTCGTAATATCAAATATAGCTTAGGGTGAATTTTTGATAATTTTCTGAAAAACTTCAATTTTTGATGAATAGTGAAACCACTAAGTGGTACTTATAAAAGCTGATTTTTCGTTTAAATGAAATTTTACCACTTATGTGTTTTGAATTTCAAAAATCCGATATACATGGTTGTCATTAAGAAGTAAAATGTGGTTCAATGGGATAAAAATAATTATTTGGTGAATAGTAACTTATTAAGTTTTTAATCGCGATTAGTGGTAATTAGTGTAGTTTAAGGTAATAATGATATTATAAGAATGTGAAAACACCATGAAACTTGTCCTACACCTATTGGGAGAGTCATGGCCGACCAAGACAAGCCATGGGCCAACTTGGGGACCCCATGGAGCCACTTTAGTTGGAAAATGACAATAATATATTTTTATTTAATGTTAAAATTAAATTGACACAAAGATGAGTTTTTTTACTAAAACAGTTTTTAAGTGGGGATAAACAAGTCCAAATTTTGATTATAAATATTCATTGGAAATCTAAAAAGATTTCCTACATCATAGTAATTTGTTTATAATTTTTAGATATTAAATAAAATAAATTATTTATGACATAATAATGATGCAGCGATGACATAATTATTTGACGATTTAAATAAAATGGAAAGATAATGTAAAATCTATGTACTAAACATGTCCAAAAATTATTGGATGGGTGTATTTCGAACCTTTATAACCTTATCCACGAATTATATCAATGTGGGACCTTTTAAAACCGAAACACATTTTCAAATAAAGTAATATTTCCTTACTTTCCAAAAGTGCCCCTCCTCTCCTCTTATAAAAGGCCCCCACCTCTACCACATTTCACACACTTCTCAAGCCTTTGGCTCGGCCAAACCCTGCCCATTTACTCTCTCCACATCCCTCTCCTAATCCTAGAGGATTCCCTTTGGGCATAATCCTTTCAAAGGAAGCCTTTAGGCTCAAATCAAAAGGAGTTACACTTTTAAAGGTAATTCATTCTCTCATGTTCATTTGTTTTATTTTTCTTCTCCAACCCCCTAAACTCTTTTTATTTAATTATTTTGTAACAACACCGGTATCTTCAATACACTAGGATGTTATTATAAGATTTATTCGAGCTACACTCTCACACAACTACATCAAATGTGGCCATTATGATGTCACTATTTTTATATATGATATATAATATGTTTATATTTTACTTATGCTTCTGTATTTTTCATTTTTGTCTTACCTTTATGGCTTCCATTATGGTTATACGCGATATCTTCATTTTAGGAAGTGCGGACTACCGCCCCCTAAAAGTGATTTGATTCGTTAAATACCATATGTGGGACGTATAAAGGATGGAACTATGATATTATATATGATATTATACAGGAATTATAATATACCTTTATATCATTATTATTCCATTCTATAAAATACGAAATAGAAATGAAAGTAGCGTTCATGCGTACGTACGGCTTACCGTCTCCATGAACGGTGCATTTCATTTCTTACCTCCAAATGATTATGTAATGTTATAAATGCATGCATGTACTGGATATATGTGACATATATTATATCTACATCATGAATACAATTCTGGATATAATAAACATTTGGCCACCCGAACAACATGTAATTGTAAGAAGTCCACTTTCGACTTAAGAACCAAATATCGACAAAACAATAATTATTAACTTAATGATTACATAGTGTTTATAACAAGAAAATAAGTGATATAAAAGGAATAATAAGCTTGAAAAAGGTTCTTAATCAAGTAGAAATTAACTCATGTTTATTATTCAGGAGATTAAAGAACGATCGAGTCAAGTCGGACCCGAGGTAAGGGATCCTAAAACTCTCTTTCTTTTTAAGTACACTCTTTTATGTAATTTCTTTGAAGCTCATCTTTCTTATGATTGGGATGTTATTTTATATTACTCCTACTGTAATTTTTATGTTCATGTGATGAGAGACCCTATTCTCTCTCATCAATCCTTTTGGAAGTTTTATGTGGCACCGTTAGGCTGCCGAGTTTTCGTAAGGGATTTTTCATCTCACTTTTATCCCCGTGAGATTTATGCTACATTTTCCACAATTTCCTTTGAGTGGTGTATGTAATGCCCATTATTCTACTCTTTGTGTAATATACTTTCGTTTATGAGTATTTACATCAATGATTTATTGCCCTTCTTTCATGGGGTGTATGTTTTGAAGGATACCCAAGTCGGTAAGGGAACCTTTCACCCTCCTCTTTTTATAAAAGACCTCTTTTGTTGGGTATTTTAATTTACATATTTTTATGTTTGGATATGTTCTAATATATCCTTATTGATGTAAATTTTATGTCCAAGTGATGAGATACACTTTTTATCTCTCATCAACTCATTTTGATGTGATGTCGTTAGGCTGTCAAGGAAACTTTTTAACCCAATTTCGATTTCTTTGGGTTCAACATGTAGTCATTGAATATGTCATCCATTGAATATGTGTGAATGACCTACTATTGTTTTACACTTAATATCCAATTATATTGAGTGTATTTATATTTGTCAGACATATTTTTGAGTTTGATTTGTCCTTAATTTAAGGATACCTTCTTTATAAGGGATTTCATCCCATTTGACATTTCTATTGAGGGTTCATTGTTGTTATGCACCAATTCACTCTTATATGGTGTATATACTGTCCTTTGGAGTATTATATCATGAATCCATTTATTCTCATGATATTATAAAGTTCTGACTAAATGTTATTCCTCGATTATTGTATTCAAGTGTCTCTAATTTTGGTAAAACCCCTTTAACCAAAATATCGTTTTAAATGTTTTAATTATTTGTTCTTATTAATATCCATGTTTTCAAAATGGTTTTAAGGATTTATTTATATGGATATTAATGGTTTAAAATGTTAAAAGCATCAAGGTGGTATGGGACACTTTGATTCAAAAATCTCTTTATTAAATGTTATAAATGGTTTTGGAAATGGTTTCTTTTTGAATGGATTCATTATTTCAATATTCTAAAATGTTATATTGTGATTGAAATGTGGAAATGTTATGTTTCCATTATTCATGTTTATGTGATACGATTATGTTATGGTTCTTGGGCATTGTTATGATGAACGGGTGGTTCTGTGATAAACTAAGGGCGGGTGAGCCCGATATAGCTCTCCAATGCATTGGGTAACGCGAAGGAGTGAAACGTTAAGGTTTCTCCAAAGAGATTTAGGGAATATACTGTGATGGGTATTCCAAACGTAACCAAGAGGGTTACTCCCTACGTAAGAATGATATGAATGCCTCAAGTCACCTTTATGTCTTATGTTTTCTATGATTTATTCATGGTTTGATGAGGTATGTTAAAGTGCCTTTGTTTTATGGGTAAAGTATGATTTCATTCTTATGTATTTATGAACTCATGTTTCCTTTCCATATTTTTATAACCATTACTGAGATTTTTATGCTCATCCCAAGTTTTTGAAATGTTTTTCACAGGTCAAGGGAAAGGTACATGGTGTGACGATAGTGTCAAGGATGTGTCATGAAAGAATCCGTGATATATTTTAAATATGTTTACATTGATGGGAAGAATGAATATTGTCTTTTATGTAACCACTTTGTTTAAATGTGGAATGTAATGCAAGTTTCATGATCTAATTCTCTAAAACTCTAAACCTGAAAAGATCCTCAATGTGTAATCTTGTAATAATTAATGATTAAGTAAGGTTTAAGGCTGGGGCCTTATAGTTTTCTTCTAATCATGTCCCTTAATGCTTTCCCCAAATTTCATTAACATAACAAAAATACAAATCAAATAACACGTAAATCAATTATACAACCCAAGTAACATCGAGCCAGATTATAATTAAGATGAAAAACATAAATATAACAAAAAAATGAATATATAGAACTTGAAATCACATGGAATCTCAAGGCACCAAATCAGAAAGAGGTCATGATTCCCTCCTTGTAGAGGCCTCTTGAGTTTTTAAAGTCCTGGATCTAATCTACCAATCGAACCTAATTAATAGAGGGAACTCCAATAACCTATGTATCAGAAGGTTATAGTCATTGATATTATTTTGTCATTAATCAAATATGGACACCCCTAAATCGTGAAACTGATGTAACTTTTGACATACCCATTGCACACATTACATCTCATCCTAATGAAAACTAATAGTTTTGTGTAAAAAATTTATCATGGGAATTAATTTTCCACATAAAAGGTATATAGATCATCAACTCGAAATCCCAACATGAAAAGTAATGTTTCAATGATCTATGTATAGTGTAATGGATAAATATAAAATAATATAAAACATTTTATGTGACCATAATATTTAATCAAACACAAATGAAATATACTATTGTAGTAAAACATATTTAAAAAAATTAGACATACAATATTGTAAATAAATATAGGATTAAAGAAACAAATCACCCGATATAATCTCCATATGACCTCGAAGGAAATCAAATATCCTCAAAACCAACACTCTACAAGAACTATCCCAAAAATGAAATGGATCATATAAAAAACTATATTCTACAAATGAAGAGTGGTACAAGTAAGGTGTGATAATAAAACCCCATTTGGATATCTATTGAGAGTCCATAAATTTAATTATATAACAAAAAAATGGTAGTTTGAAATATTGTTACAGTAATTTTTTATTCTATTTATAAAATCCAACCATGATAATTCCTAGAGAAAATGGTCTTCAGATATTAAAATATGTTATAAAAAAATATTTATAAAACCTTCTATAATTTATTTTTCATCATTATAAAAATAGAAAAAATAAATATGAAATTAAAAAATGGAATCATCAAATGAATACATTTAAAAACCCACTAAAACATGGATCATAATTCAAATATAAACCTATAAATAATAAAAATATAGAATATAAGTTGAAAAAATTGTTACAATCAAGAAATACTAAATGATAAATAATGTTACAATTTTTTAAGGATCCAATTATGTGATAATAGACATACTCGAGTGAATCCTTATATATAATAGTAAATGACGTTTGTAGTCTATAATTAATTAACTTCTCTAACCTTGACTCATTAGGGAAATACCCAATGTCATCTAATACCACATTAGATCTATTTTTTCTAATGATGACTAGACAATGAAATATACATAACCCAACCACAATGATTTATTGGATACCCATCATATAAAGAGATATTAAGTGAGGTAACAATCACAAAATCTCATAGATGTTCGAAAATCAAAATTACATCTCTATACATTATCCTTATAAAATGAATTCATATATCTTTTACTAATTTCTAATAGTAAATTAATGATATTTATACTCATGATAATACAAATATGGGATTCCATTAATTTAATTTAATAATTATAGGATGTTCTTAAAATGTATTAACTAATCTTTAGTATCTAATAATATATTTTACTTATAAAATCAATTTACAAACAATTTTGAAAATTAATTCAAGTATTAAAATCATTTTGAAAGTGTTAACAATAAATTAATGTTTAATTTATAAATGTAAAATTTCAAATACTATTATCAAATTGATTTTAAAAATAAATCATCTATTTTTCAATTATAATAAATGGACATTTAATCAACCCACCACTCTTGTTGAACAAATGAAAACAATTCATTATGAAAGTAAAATATTAATTTATAATCATTGGTTACATGTCATAATAAAGAAATAACAACCAAACATAATATCCATTACATAAAAACACCTCATGGAATTAATACTAATCAAATGGAACATTGAAATATTATTAAAAATATATAATATTCATATTTCCCTAGAAAAGATAATTTTTTTCAATTTTAAAAAAACATTTTATAAAAATATTCTATAAATATAAAGAAATAAGATAATAATCATTGTAAATAAATTCATATATCTTGATAAAACATTTAAATTGCCCTAATTTTAATGAATCATTATATTGAAATCTCAACCTTACAAATATTGGTGGAATAAGAGTACACATAAAACCACCAACATCAAAGGGTGTGAAACTGAAAAGAAAATATAAAATATAAAAATCGAATGGCCCCAGAAAACATATACACCTCCTAAATCATTAATAATATTATTTCTACATATAAAATTGAACATTTTTTCAATAATCTACTAGGATTGGTAATGAGCATATATATATAAATTGAATGGGAGTATAAATTGTTCTCCAAATTTGTAGAAATAAATTGGATCCCAGGTGGGAGAGGACGAAAATAATTTGAGGGAAATGAAGGAGGTAACACGGTTTTACCTTAATAGTTTTTTTGATGATTAGAGGAGGATTCCTGATTTATGTTCTTATTATTATATGGGAATAATTATAATTTCATCAGTTAATTATAATGATTAAGTCACTTGTTTTTTCATCGTGTACCAGACTATTTTACAGGCATAAAACCCTCAATAGATATACCATAACACCTATATTATTTTTTAATGTAGTATGTAATTTGTTTTTTACGAACCATTAGAATTTTTTCAGTTAATAATAATAATAACTTCTAATTCTCTTTGCAATGTTTCAATAGGTAATGTTTATGTCATTCCAAAATACAAATACACCCCATGTTCTTGAAAAATTTATTTTAGCATTCATAGTGTTTGGAATAAGAGAAATTATTCCCATAAAAACGAATCATGGAGGTAAAAATGAAGTAAAATGTACTTTTCATAAGGATAATACCCCTTAACCTTCTTTATGAACCCTTGAATTTAAGAAAAAATGATCAAAAATCTAAATTTTATCCATGAAATCCTAAAACTAAATGAAAAGTGTAAAAATTTAATAATAAAATAAATACCATATAAAAATAAGGTCGAGGTGTCATAATTATTATAATGAAATAATATATTTCCCAACATCTTAAAACAGTGATATTAAAGTATAATTTTATAGATTTCTTTCAAACACGTAGATAGGGGAAATATATGATTATCTCATAGGGGATTTATATTTCCCCCTATTGAGTGGATCAAAAACAAAAAAAAGGGGATGAGGTTTGTCCACTAATTTAAAAATCTTACTCGTTAACTTATTATTCTACTAAGATGATAATAAAACTATTATGATAATATTAACAAAATCAATTTTATAAAAATTATATAAAATTTTATAATAAAATATAATATTCCAATTTACTAGAAACACAATAACATATTTGTAAACATAATAGTACTACTAAACCAATAAATATAAACCTGATGTATGAATATATTATTAAGAACATACACTAAAATATCATAAAAATAATTTATAAATTCTATAATAATATATAAATAACCAAAACATCATATTAATATTAAATAATTCCATCATTTAGGGAATGATCATGTCTAAAAAGAATATTAGTTTTTTTTGTTTTTTATTTATAAAATGTATAGTAACCTTTTAGGGTATTCAATACCTTACATCATCCATGAAGAACTTACAATGTATCCATAGTGAAATTTTATAACCACTATCCACGAACATTGGGAAATTTTTGAAACCCTGTATTTCACATTTTTTTATGTTTTTTTTTGAAATAAAACCCATTTTTTTTCAAATTTAATTTTTTATAATACAATTAAAATTGAAAACAATGGGGTTGTACATTAAATTATTTTTAGGTGAATTAAATTATTAGAGTTGTACTATCAGTATCCTCAAGACGATAAGGGTTTGTAATAAATTGTGATTACTCAAAGAAAGGATTTTTTATGTACTCATGAAAAATGATAATGTGATATTATATACGTCAATATAGTTGTAGATCTATGAGTAAAATTGGATGATTAAATATTTAGTGTTATCAATGATTATAATTACCTTAAATATTTGGATCCATTAACTTTATGGTGATAACTATAACATATTCACTAATCATAATGTATTGTGTTATATATTCTGATAAAAATAAAAATGAATGAACCAATAAAAATATCTATATGTAATAATCAACTATAATTAATCAATTCATTATCATCATTTATAAATTATAACACATAGACTAATGCTCTAATTAAGAAATATCATAAAACATTGTCCATGATATTGAATAAAATATATCAAATATTCATATGTTTAAAAATGGTAAACATGTGAGTTATAAAGGAAAGACATCATACAAAATTTAAATTACTTATCTACCATCAATAAAACATATATTAAATTCAAAAAAATTGATCATTTAGAAATATAAGAGAATATATATGTAATAAATAATGGAAATTTTATAGATTTGAACATTATTATGTATATAGTTGGAATATGTTATTCCTGATTATGTGTACCATAATATCCAAATAAAATAATGGAGCTATTTGATAACACACATCTCTTATCATTCCCTATCCACCATTGTTGTACAAAATGAGTAGAAATCTATACGGGATCTATTGATGGGAAAATATAAAGAATGGTATAGTTGAAAATAAATCCAAGTTCTCAGTATAGTAGGATTTTATGTAAAAAATTATAATTACAATTTAATGATGAAACCATTACCTATAACAACTTTTATATAGGATAATATCACCACCGATTTTGTCACATGTAATAGTAAATTTATAAATGAAATATTTCATTATGGGATGAGGTAGATGATATATTAGAAACATCTCACATTATCTATATTTTGGACGGATTTTTGCATAATTATATTACCAAGATATATATATATTATATTGTTTTTTACAATATATAAGAAACTAAAAGAGATTAAATCTTATCCAGATTCATGGTTCACCATAATGTTTTAACGGATTCACGAAAATTAATTTAATGATGACGTATAATTTAGATAAATATATCACCCTCATAAATATGGATAATCTAAACATACTATTAAGAAAATTGATGAAAAAATAAAATCCCCTTTATTACATTCATTAGTGGTGGGGAATAATTTATTTTGAATTCATTGTCATCGAGAAAAATATTTCACTTAATATTTCAAATGGTTCTTTTTGAATCTATTTATTAGAAGAAATTTATTACTATATCATGTTGAAATGTTGTTAAAGAAGAAAATATATTATAACTATAACTGGTAGAATAAATGAAGAATAATTTCCTTTTTAATTATAAAAAAATAAAATTAATAAATCTTTTATATAATATAAATGTAGAAAATATTCAATGAGATGTATTGTTTTAGTTTTTTGGATAATGTAATTCATTAATGGTCTACATGGAAAATAATTATGAGGCTTGAAAATATTAGAATTTTATTACCTAGGTATTTTTCCCAATTGAGATTCTTATTCACATTTGAATTATTGAATATTGAATAGAATATGCAGTAAACATATTATAATTACAAAATGTGTACTATATATCACTTCTAAAAAAGTATAAACAATATATCTATCATTTATCAAATCATGAGTATGTGAATTTGGATCATGATATCTATTGTTTTTATATATGGTGGAAGATATTGTACTTTAGAGAAAATGTTCTAGGAAGAATAACAACTCATATAATCAATGTACTATACTGAAACAACAAGTATGAAGATCCAACATGCGAACTAAGCGACGTAATAGAATAAAATTACCAACATATACTTTAATCTAGGGGTTTTAAAATTGTTTTAAAGGGAAAAAAATTTCTCTTGGTGAATACAACATCCTATGTTTTAACATAAATATTTTTACTTAATATTCAAATGTAAAATTGTTTCATCAAATACTTGAGTATAAAAAAATCATAAGTACCATGATAGAAAGTAAATTTTATTTTGTAATATAAAATTTTAAAATATATATATGACAAATTTTATATGACAATTACAACAATTATAGTATAATAAAATATTTTAAATAAAATTATTTATATATATATATAAATCCAATGTGTTTTTGTTATTATAAAATACCGTAATAGTTAATTAGACTATGAAAATGAAATGATAGATGTAGTATTGGAATTGTGAAAATTTTATATAACTTTTAAAAAATTATAATTCGGTAAATGACAAATTAATAACGTCTGTGTTATATAAAGTAATTTTAATGCATGTATGGCCATTGTAAATGGGAAATTTAGTCCTAAAAATTATGGCTTCCTAAATAGTAAAATAATAAATATTGTATCTAATGATATAAACTTATAAATGCTCTACATAATGAATTAAATGATTACTTTTTGTTAAAAAAATACAATTATATAATTACATGATCCATTTAATATTATTAATGAAAAAGTATTCATTTTTTGTAAAACATATTTTCATAATTTAGTAACGAACATAATTTTAATCGCAGAATTAAATATATGGTAGTTATAATAATGAAATGAATTTTATTGAAGTGTATTTCATTTTTAGAATCATTTCAACATAATTATGAAAGGGTGATGTTTTTATAATGCTCATAAATAGTGTAATCAGATGTTTAATAGTGGAATATAGTAAAATAGGATATTTGTTATTATTAGTGATACAAAAGATTAATTACACATTACATATAATGATAACATTAGGGTTTCAACAAATGAAAAGGTTACTATGACTATTCAGTGAAATCATTATTATTAATAGTCATTTAATAATAATTTAATTATTATTTGATTTAAATACACTCCCCGACACATATATATACCTCAATCTATCAATGTAGTCTCACTTACTAAGCCTATTCACCTAAAAAATATCGTTAAATTCATATCCCGAAACAATACATAAATATATATATGTTGATCTATACTATATCCAAATTAAAATTTCTAAATGATATAAGGTGTATTCTAAAGGTGAGATATCAATAAGAAAGGTAATCATTCAAATCCCCAGGTTTTCATTTTGATTATCCACATTAAACTTATCTATTACTAATTTAAAATGTTTAAAACATTATAATTTTAGTATTATCCTACTCATGTGTATTTATGATAAACATATATTAATATTTTTCTTTCCCTTCAATCTCTCTTCAAATGATCCTTCACTATGGGTATTAATAAACTTTTGCATATTTACAATCCAAATCCAGGTTTTGTCTCATGGTTAGAGATAAAATAAAAATTAATTGTGGACCACTGGAATGAATTATTATAACGTGAATATTTACAATCCATCACTATGATTATTAATAATAATCATCATTATAATCCAGATTTATTTTATATCCTTAAATTATATATCATTTTATCCTCTCATTACCTTATTATATGTCAGAATGTGAATATTTAAAATCCAAATCCAGGTTTAGTCTCGTGGCTAGAGATAAAACCAACTGGCCCCAAAATCTAGTCAATCATCATATCATAAGATAGAAATGATAGTTTTTGATGTGATAATGATCACATTATAAATGTCTATACATCTAATAGTAAATATGAAACCATCCATAATATATCATAAAATATATTAATGATAAATTAATATTAGAGTCATAGGGTTAATGTACAATAGGTTTACCCCATCGGGATATAAGGTGTTAATAAAAAACAACCATTTATATAGAGCCATCATTGTACTATAGAACATCTTGTAAATCTAATCTAATAAAATATATCCACCCATGGTATTATGATATATCCATATTATGTAGAACAACTAGTTTTGAATCTCAAGAAATAACTATACTCCATGAGATATATTATACTCACTATATGGATTCATCCATACATTGGTAGTATGTATATGTTGACAACTCAATATTTCACTATTTTTAATTGAATATCAATTATTAATCCACTTATATTATTAATAAAATTGAGTGAAAAAATAATTCTAACGATTCTATAATAAATGTTCAATTACATTGAAGTGGATAAAAAAATGATTTAAAATGATAAAATATTATTTATAGTTTTAGCGTTAAATATGGTAAAAAAGAGAATCTTTTTTTCATTATATCAATTTCATTTTTGAAGGTGAAAAGGAATTTTCTAAATTACACAAGTGAGCATATGAAGGTCCTCAGAAGGAGAAAATTTTGATTGTATCCCATTCGAAAGATGATTATAGGAATATATGCTTATGAAAATGTTGTTCTAGATGAAAAACCATATACCTCTAACATGGGGATTGAGAAATGGATCTAACACCCACGATTATAAATAATATCCCCGTAGACGAATTTTAGACCCACGTTTTTTATATTTATTTTTAATATTCTATTTTTATTTAAGGATTTGGGTTGAATGAGAATATGATATATTGAAAATCATTCAACCATATTGAGAGGATTATTTTAATTATAAGAACTACCAGATGAGTGGTGTAAATTGGAATGATGAATTATTTCTTTGAGTCAAAGGAAGTGTGTCAAACCAATTGATTCCCTTCATTATAAGTGTTAATGAAATGTTTGAAACAATTTATCACTAGATTTTTTAATTTCATGCCACCGACCAAGAGAATGCCGAAAACATTTAGGCACCTTTTTTCAATAATAATGACGTTTAGATGTTTGAATCCTTTAGAGTAACAATTTTTAAAAATTATATCAAAACTATTTTACTCCCTTACATTAAATATTGAATATAGATCATAAAATGATTTAAAACATTTATTGGACTTATTATAAAAATGAACCCTCACACTATATTTATCACTTCACAACCAAGTCACTCCCTCTACTTCCCTCTCTTAAATAGTAAAAAATTGATTATCCTTCAAAAATTAGTTTATTCTATTCACTTATTTCTTTATGTATTCCACTTTTAATTTTATTTTTTTTTAATTAGCAATATAATATATACTTATTTTAAGTAAATTATTAATTTAATATATTTCATTTTGCAATTTTTTATATTTTTGAATCAAATAATAGAAAATTTCATTTCTAATATTAAATTTTATTTTTAGAATATCAATTTAGTTTTTAGTTTCATTTTTAGAATGACCGTTTTTTAATATTTATGAATAATAAATTGTTAGAATAATGGTTCATTTTTTATAATTAATTACAAAGAATATTATTAAATTACATTTTGATGTTAATTAACATCGTTAATATTAATTAGTATTATAAAATTTTATATTTAAAAATCCATAATGTTTTATTATTAGTATAATGTTATAATTATTAGTAAAATATTTTAATCAATATGAGTTTTAGTATGTTTCATGTTTAATATAATTAAGATAATGACATTTCTTATTTAATAGTGTTTCATGATTAATTATTATTATAATATTGTAATTATAACTATAATGTTTAGTTCACAATGATTTAATTATTAGTAACTATTTAACTATCACTAAAATATTTGAATTTTATTTTTAACATTATTAATTTTTATCCCTTAAATTATAGATATTATTATTATTTGTATTCGCTTTCATAAATATGATTGAAAAGGATATGTAATTAACAATCAAAGCATTATAGAAGAATGATGTGTGGGATAATACAAAAATTTATTTTATAATGAGAAATTATATTATATGTAATATCATTGAAACATTATAGTCTGGTGTTGATTTAATTATTTGGGAGACCATATGATATATAGTTTTCTTCTTTGTAATAATGTGTGATAATAAAATTTTGGCTAGAGATAATGATCATACATTCTATATATAGTGTAGTAAGCCTCATTTAAATATGAAACGTACAATTTTAATGTCTTAAAATATTGTAGAGGAATTAATTTAAACAAATAAACAATTCCAAGCATTGTATCTTGAAAAAGAAAAAACATTAATGACTCTATTAATTTCATTTTCAAGAAATGATGGCATTCCACTATTACAACCGAAAACCCACAAATCTCCTCACTCAAATAATAAATGATAGTGAAAATTGCCAAGGGACTTTAGTTAGAATTATATTCACCATAAGTGTTTATTTTGATATAATATTGATGCGGAGGTAAACAAAAAACATGAAACGTTCAATCTTGTGGCTTGAAATTTAATGTAATGGCCAATTGTCTGAATATTGAAAAATAATGAAAAATATTTTTATAGATGTAAATATAGTGTTTATAGGATTCCATGACCAAGAAAGTGATTTAAACAAGTTATGAATGATTTTTGAAGGGATTACATGATGAAATAGAGCATTACAGTCAGACTATATTGAATGAAGCATCTCTATCATTGCCACATGAAATAGACTTGTGCACATAGTTGTGATATATCTCATTCAGAATTGAATAGGAAAAAAATAAAATCCATAATTGGTAGTTATATTTAAAAAATATCATAAAACCCCATAAATAAACCTAAAGTAGTGGATAATATATGAACTAATTTATTCACACACTCCATCAGCTGTTAAAAAAATTTTCCCCAAAAGGAAAGTGAAACCCCGAATAATTACAACAAACTATTCACTATGATTGTGTCATGAACTAATCAGATAATTAGAGTTAATAATGGGATATTTATATAGGTATTATTAAATCTTATAATACAAAAGTAATCAGGAATAGTGTATACAGTGGTAAATTGGAAATACATGTAGTTATATGGGATTCATTTCATTATGGTTCTCATATCCTAATGTCGTCATGTGGATAAAAGGTTTAGTTGATGATGATAACTTTGATTGAAATATATTGAAACATTGAAGGTTCATAAGATAAGTCTTTAATATAAATAATATAAATAATTTATATTCTAGTGAATTAAATATATTATTGACTGTAGATCCAATTTAGTTATCCAACAATAATTTTGAAGATGAGTTCATGATTTCAATCATTCTTAAGAAGGAAAGGATGTTAGAGTATGAGGTCTTGATTGATATAATGATTTATAAATCAATGTATTTCATGTTATATTTATTGAATAAATCATGATTTTTTTTGTGAAATACAATTAGTTTCAGGTGGCTACTTATAAGGTTTAAAGAAAATAGATCATGATGATCTTAATTAGTGAATTTGATTATCATGAATACTATTTCACCAGTAGTGATATGTTTTTTGAATACATTCCAATGATTATTGACCACATTCCAATCATGGATTAATCCAATATAAAAAAATTATATATAAATTGAAATTTTTTATCAACCCCATAGTCCATTTAAAAATCATCAAGGAGTGAATGAGTTCTAAAATTATAGTAGACATGACATGAAAATTAATTCCCACTTTTGTGAGATCCAATCCCTTAGAAGATGAGAGTTATTAATTGATCTAGTTATAAAAAAAGTATAAGTATATCACATTTTATATCCCCCTAAACAATGGAAAACCAAGTCTAATTAAAGGAATAATCCCCTTTTTAATACCGATTTCAATCTAGATGCATGTATTTCAGCTGGGAGAAGAAATCATAAAAATATTAACGAAGGACTTATTCTAGCTGATGTATTTCCCCAAAATTATTTTATAATGATGAATTGTGAATTTTAGGTTATGAATTTTTTTTATACCATGTATGAAGAAAAATTCTTCATCAAAATATAGAGTAGGAGTCCAAATAAAAGCACTGCAAAATTCATTGATAAGATTTACCTACAATTAATCAACCATGTGAGTAAGTAGTATTCCAAGGTATTCCTAAATAATATATTATGAGATCTATTAGAGGTCAACATTACATACCTCATGATATAACTTGATGGTTCCTCTAAGATAATCACTATTAGGACCTGAGATATGCGATGCGACCAAAATAGATTTCACCCTTGAAATGAATGTTCTATTTAATCAAAAACATTTATTCAATTCAAAAAATGATATTCTGATCCATGGTGTTGAAATATTTCCCAATGACAACATTGAGAGAAATTAAAAAAAATTGGTGACATAATTTGATTGTTGATATACTCTAAATAATTTAAAATACAATCCTAAATTAACCTTCCATTAAAATATAAAAAATTTATAGGATAAGATAATATTTAAAATAAAAGAAAACATAATTAAAATAATCATACTAATAATCACGTACATAGTTTCAATATGATAAATGGACCTAAAATGATACATATTGAAATATTTATAAATATTTGGAGTCATTGGGATAATTTTATTGTTGAGGTCCTGAGGGATAATTCCATTAAAAAAGAATGGAGTGAACAATAAGAAAAATACAACATATATTGTGACACCCTGAGATTTTATGAGATAATATTTATTTTAATTTATTTAATGCCTTGTGTTTTACGCTACACCAATATTATATTTCTCTATATGTATCATTTTATTAGCTTGTATTATACGCTACACTATTTTGGATTGTGATACATTATAGAGCGACCATTCTTGATTGCTTGTGTTGTACACAATACCGAATTATAGTAAATAATGATATATTACTAAAATATTATTATTTAATTGTTTATAAATTAGAATTTATGAATATTGAAACTAAATTCTAAATTTTATATAACATTAACATTAATCTTATGTATTTTCAAGACATGATATAAGAACAAAAAAAAATTTAGGATAAAAGAAGAATTTTAAAAAAAAATATACAGTGTTGCCACTTTTGACGGAACATCAATTTTAAATTTAGTTTTTAACACATTTATATATTCTATTTGACAAAAAAACTTCTTATTTGGAAGTGTAACATGAATATTTACTTGTATTTAATTTTTTTTATTTTTTTTATAAAATTCACATTTCCATGAATAGTGAAACATTCTACATTTAAATTCAAAATTTCCTTTTCATCTAATTTATTTATATAGTTAAATCATCTTTTTAATTGGATTTAATGGGTAATTTGATGATTTTTTTATCATTTAATACAATTTTCATCATTTGACATAATTTCACTATTAAATTGTACATAAACATAAGATGATCATTTGATATGTTTGTATTTCTTAAAAATCTTCTTGTTGGTTTTAACAACAAAAATTAACTTTATATTTATATATTCTAATTACATGTTTCGAATAATAATAAATGGATAACATTTTTGGAATTTTTTTGTCTAGATTTTATTAATATGTTATTTTTATTATTTGGATATAATGACTTGTTACTACGACAAATTTTATTTAACATGGTTGAAAGTAAATCACGTAAATTAGTGTAAAAATATAATATAATAATGATAATAAAATGTTCTTAAAGCCTAAAAAACATTTTTGATGAATAAATTATTCCATTGACATCTTTGGTTCAAAAGTTAGTCATTTAAGGTCCACATGATAATGAAGATTAAATATATATTGATAAAACAAATGAAAGTTACAAAATGTCAACCTCATATTTCATATAAGTATAATAATTTTAATATAAGGATAAAGTGGTTATATCTAAAAACATAAATATTCAATGAAAATATAAAGTAATTTCCAACATCATGGATATTTATTTTGAATATTTAGGAAATTAATAATTATCTTAAAGTCTTATATATTGATGATGTAAAAAGTAAATAATGGGGGAGAAATCCATAATTTTTATTTATTAAAATACTAATAACCATAAAAGTGTTAAAATGTGAAAAAATAAAATTTGTCAAGTATATATTGACCATAATTAGCCATGTTCCGAGAAAGTGGCCATTTGGATCTTTATAGAAGACATTACGAAATTTATTTAATTTTATTTAAATTGATGTTAAAGCTATCACATTCATAATTTAATATGTATATCAAGTTTACTATTGTATTTTACAAAAGTTAAATTAGAATACATATATTCATATTAAATATAGTAAATTTATTTTCATCTTAGTATTATATTTAAAATCTAAATTGTAAAAATATGTATATTAAATAATTACACAATATTGTTGTAGTGATTATTCTAATAATGAAGATATCAAATAAATGTTATTATAAATATTAAAATATAAATAATTTGTGCTAATTAATTTTTTTAATTAATTTTATAGATTACCATGAACCACTAGGGATATAATACTTATTTTTATCGATAATAACACATTATAATGTTATTTATAAAAATTTATGAAATAAATAGTGTCAAGAGAGACAAAATTGATATTTTTGAGAACACTATTTAGTTAAATTATTTAAATATCTTGAATCAATTTAAGAAATATAATAAAAATTATAAAATAATATAAATTTTTTTAATTCTTTCATTTATGGTATAATTTAATAAAAATAAAAAAATATTACATCCTTTTAACATTGAATCATTTGTTTTTTTAATTTAAATTAAATAGAATAACTAATTGTCAATTATATATGATACGACCTATATTGATATAAAAACTTGTGTAAATATTATGGATTGATGTGATTTAAATATTATCGAATATTTTCTTCAAATATATCTCATTTTGTATATATTAGGATTTATTTTCAAATTATTATAAATCAATATTTTTTATGTTTCCAAAAGTACCCCCACCATAATTATAAAAGGGCACTTCTTCCCTCAACTCTTTACTTCATTTTGAGCCTTAATGATCGACCATACCAAACCTATTTACCTTTTAATCATCCATATATACGTTATATAGTTCATTGTCATCATCAAATACCATCTTTTGTTCTCTAAGAGAATATTTAGATGAGGCATGTTGAAGAACATGTTCATTTGCCCATTCTTTCAAAATTATTTCATCTTATACATCCACCTCATGAGTTGTTTAATTATTATGGAATAACTCCAGTAGTTTGTATATAATTTGAGGTTATTATTGTTATTCAACAACCATAGTCCACCATCTACCCATCATATAAAAAATTAATTCACCACCCATGCCTATGTATGGAGTACTATCTCCACGCTTTGTTGTAATCTGTTTTTCTCCACCACCATAAAAGGATGGGAATAATGATATAATTAAAAAAATAAATATATGATTAATAAAAATTATATTGATTTTATGATATAATACAACATCTATATTACTACCATTCTACAATTATTGGGATGATATTGTCGATGGTGAGTATGCATGGCTTACCGTCCCCACGATGTGATGTAATGTGTTTTACATAATAATCAATAAAGCGTGATTATATAAATGAATTTAATGAATAAATGTGATATATATTATATAAATACCATGGGGTAAATGATGTAACTATAACCTAAAAAGATGAATAATATTCCATTATTATATATTCCTTACGAACTAATACGATTTATTTCATGAATCATAATTTTGATATTAAAACATTCAGTTCATGTTTTTACATTCATAAGATTTTGGTTTTTTCTATTTCCCTGTCTACCATTATTGAGCATTTGAGCTCATCCTTTTTATGTTATTATTTCCACAGGATATAAATAAATGTTTTAGGATGGAGAAAAAAGGGTAAGATCATTATGTGAGATGTTAGATATCATTCACCATGTCAGAAGATTATGTTCCATGTTTCAAAAGGAACTAAAATAATATGGTCTTGGGAGTCTCTAGACACCATGAAATGTTTTTTCATTCACTTTTCCATAGAGTGAAGATATTATGTTCTCAAATAGTAAACAAATATCAATTATGATTAAATATGTTTTCACTATGAAAGAAGAATATGAAAGCTGGATTTCAATTTTTTAAAATACTACCCCATACCCGATTGATAAGGGGAATGATTCCCCGTCGAGGAGTAGGCAGTGGATTCCCAAGATCGATGATGAAAATTAATAAACACATTATAAATAATTTCAGAGTTTTTTCCAAGAAAACATAGTGTATATACCATCTTAATAAGAATAGATCTCATCAAGACCATTGATTTGACAAGTCGTGGAGCCCAGACAGACTTACGGATCAAAAGTTAGGGAACTTGGAAGATGGATAAATTTCACGAAGGGATATACATAGAGGGCCTATATGGAAGACCTGCATGGAGAACCGTTGCGTAGGACCTATGTGAAAAAAAAAATTTACACCCCTATGCGGAAGACCCATGC
This sequence comes from Viscum album, assembly GCA_963277665.1. NCBI lineage: Eukaryota > Viridiplantae > Streptophyta > Magnoliopsida > Santalales > Viscaceae > Viscum > Viscum album. Next base: position 1,937,162,690 of record OY728152.1, read on the forward strand.
GGATGACCTACGCGGAAGACCAACACAGAGGACCTATGCGTAGAACCTATGCAGAAAATGAATTCTTACACCCATATGTGGAAGACATATGTGGAGGACCTACACGGAAAATAAAACCTATGACCATCTCCCCTCCATGCCTTTAAATAAGGCCCTTGGGAAGCCTATTTCAAAGAAGAAAAAAGTTGGAAGACATCCCAAAGCTCCCATTTCGTAGCTCTTTCGCCAAGATCTGAAAATTGTTTTCATGATGTTCTCTAAAACCTGAGAGAATAATGAATTAATTGGGGAAACAAGGTTCAAAGTCCCATAATGTTCTTGAACACATTAGATGCGCTGGGCACCTGCATGATGTACCTACACGACTCATTGAGGCGGACCACCTTCGCGATTCATGTGCTTGGAGTACCTACGTGATGGAGCTACAATGAGAACCTACGCGAGGCATCATGTCGGATCACCATCATGGCCCCACAGGTCCATACTACGGGGGCAGCGCCACCCTCCCCTGCTTGGTCTCAATGTCGGTCTTTTTTCCCTTCCCTTCCGTCCAGTCCCTTTGCTTTAGCCATTGACCCCCATGAAAATGGAGAGTCACACCACGCACTTTTCAGATCTGGTCGACAACATTTTCCATTAAAACCTTTCTGTGGCCCAGCACCGAACCTCTGATTACCCGGATTTGAAAAACTGGATAACACTCAATGAAGTTCCATGAGTCGACTTACTCCTCTTGGTTCCTTTCACATGTTACAATATTGGACTCTTTTTATGTATTCCTTGAGTACCTTTATTCGATACACTCCACAAGAAACTCCTCAAACCACATCGCATGACTCCTATTCGAGGTTAAATCCTAACTGGGATTTCTATTTAGGATTAATCACCAACCAATTCCAAATGGGCATCCTCCTTAATAGTACGCCCCAACCAATTCCAAATGGCCATCCTCCTTAGGAGTATTCCCCAACCAATCCCAAAAGGGAATCTGTCCTATTATAATCCCTTCACCTTCATCCCTTCGTCCTTACAATGGACCATTGTCTAATGTAAATAGAACAAAGGGAAGGCTCATCGCCTCCCCCTATTCGATGGTCGATGCACCCTCTTCCATCAGTAGAGGTGGAAAACTGTGAAGTGTCATTGTTGAATAATTCACATCCTCTTGTTTCCCATAGGGAGCATGACTCACATAGACTTATAGATATTTGATTGTTACAACATATCCACAAATAATAATTAAAGGATCTACAAGAACTCTGATTCTTTTTCAAAACCAGGATACATAGGAAGCCAACTCAAGGCCCAAGCTCACTAAGAATCCTCCTGAGAAAATAAGTACCAATTTCAATCTTCAAATCATCAAGTCATCCTTTTCAAGAACTCAGAACAAACTCATATTTCTTAGAGGACTATACTCTCCTATGTAATTTATCGAACTACATTGGATTTGATTCCCATTAATATGGGAAACGTAGGAATCCTCCCCGAGGTTCAAACCCAACAATTCAAATCAAGAATGTTCTCCTTGGGCCATATTGCCAATATGTTTTAATCTTACTTGTAAACTCATATCCTTTCCAAGTTCCTCAGGTTGCATCATAGTTAGTACCACACTATGTTTTGACCAAGAATCATTCACTTTGAGGACCTTATCAAATGACCCTAAAATGTATGAATTGACCTATTAAGATACAATGAACGACGAGTGTTCTGATTCCTTTCATAAGGATATGTAGGTTTCCCATTTTACGGGCATGATCCCAAGATCAAAACAAACCGTTGTCTCCCTGGATGAAAATTAATTCGATACTTCCACACTGGGCGGCTTAAAAACATGTATCATCACAAATGATTTTTAAAAGAATCAATAATCAGTATATTAGAGGATACAATTGATGTAAAACCTCCAATACATATGAGTATTTCCATTCATAAAGAACATTGAATGCATACTGATGATTCTAAATATTACACATGTTAATATGTGAATATAAAATCTTAGTGATACTTATGATATACATGGTGAATTAATAAGGATTCATGAAAATATATTAAATTTACAAATAGAGTCCTCTAGTAGACAATAATTCCCCCCAAAAGGTTGTGATATGTTTGACCTCCCATCTATTCTACCAATGAACATTCTTAATTATCGTAATGTTTAAACATAAAAAATGACTTCCTTTGGAAAGTATGTCTCCTTTGGATAAAGAATTGTTGGTAGTTTCTAGTTCCATAAGTAAATCCAATGGAAACGACTTACAAATAGTGATTATTAACACTAGAAAACATGTTTCAAAGAACTATAAAATTAAAATGGTGAACCCGACATGAATTTTTAACCATGTTAATAAAGTTACCCAAATCATAGGACCCTATCAATTGATAAAGGAAGGCCAATAAAATGAATTAATCAGGCATGTATCCATTTGGAAAGATGTTGCTTTAATATATTTTGTCATTGTTTTATGTTTTCCACAGAATTATTTTTAATCCAAAGAATACCTTCCTCCAAGACAACATCTGTGAATTTCCTAACCGCTGCTCAAGCTAGATCTCCATCCACGGGAAGGATGTTATTAGATTCCCAAAATCTTAAAAATTGGGTATCTAATTTGCTGGTAAAATAATATCACCATCACGGTACAATCCGGACTATAGAGGCTGATGGATAGGCCCTCTATGTAAACAACAATACTCGATCATCTAGGAAACGATGACCAATGATTAAGAAGTATATGGTGACAACCACTGACTCCATCCGTTTCGTGTCCTTATCCCTGGAACACAATAACCAGTCCCTACTGTACTACATTGAGGTTGATTAATATGTTATTGAAGGCCACAATTCAACAATGAAAGAGTCTATTCTAAGGACCCACATCAACAATCTCCACCATCAGAATCATGAGGTAGTGAACCCCCAACATGATGGGGGTGTTGCCTCTGGACGTTCGACCCATGTCTCTCATATTCGGGCACACTAGACGAACCACCACGGAAAATGTCCAATCAACAGGGAGTAGGTTCTTAGCTCTACCCCTTCTGGAGATTTCCATCGACCTAACATGATTTCATACAACGAGTGGGTATATACACTCGTCCATCCAAATTTTGTTTCTCGGTAGGGTCTTCTGACAACAACTCACATATCCCACCATATAAACCCAATGGAGTATCCTGAACAGAAACATAAACCTACTCACAAGTTATCAGCCATTTTTTAGGCTCGTCTGACTGCATTTAAAGAGGCCCACCAATATTATATGGTGGAAACTGGTAAACAGGAACATACACCTGCTTACAATCACCTATCCTGTTAGTAGTCTTGTCTTCCATTATTGAAGGATGTCCATCAACCATAATTGACGTAAAATAGCCAGCAGGCACATACACCTACCAAGGTTCATCAAGCCTGACAACGTCCTCATTTGGTATCACCCGGAGAGGTCATTAAGAAAGCTCCAATGGAAAATTTGGGGCAGACCCAACTCTCTGCTCCCATGCATGAGTACTATCAATATCCATTGATAGGAAAAGGAGGTCATGGGATGGCACGTAAACCTATTCCAGATACAAAATTGACATATATTCAAGTTCTTTCCACTGAAGTCACCAAACACATCTGATCAATGGTGAAAGGGGAGACACATATCTCTTCCCATATTCTGGAAGCATACCACATTATTTTAACAACTACATCAGTAGTATTAGGGGAACATACATATAAATTTTTCCCCACGCATGGGATGACACATCAGCATGCCATTCCAAAATAGATAAACACATTTTTTGTAGTCCAAGAGGGTCATGGGGCATATTCCCCCATATCATATGGACAACAGGATCGGGAACATACACCCTTTTCAATTGGAGTTAATCGGTCTCTTCCTGTAACAACTCCAAGGGAGGCACATACACTTTCCCATTATAACCACATCTCCCAGTAGGTGGCCCCAACTATGTATAAGAGAACATCCAAAAAAATCATGGCTAACACCATTGGAAAATCAAGAGTCATGATGTGATTTTACTATTCTTAATGATGGATTTCTTGAATCCCTAAAACATTTATAGGCTTCTTCCCAAGATCAGATCCTCTCATTAAAAAATTATGGGAGTGGTAGTTGTAATTCTAAAGATCCGTGTAAGACACATCATCATGAAAGCTTGATTCATGAATATTTAGTCAATCTAGACTGCCTATATTTTGATGAGAGCCACAACAACCCTCCATGTGGCCGGAAGACCAAGGAGAAAGAAGATTTATTGCTTGATATAATCCACCATGGTGATCCTCCCCATGAACGAATTCACTGCCAAAGTCCTCTCTGTAGTTGTATTCTGTATTGTTATAATGATTCCATAATTGACAATATAGTGATGAGAAATCCCTCTTATCTTGAGGAACATGAAAACACAAAGGCAGTCATTTATGGTGCTTTGTTATATACGGGTGAACCACTATCTAAACGGGAAGATATATTAAGGGAATAGTCATTATATGAACCTCCCTTGGGTCATTTGTATTATAATACAAAGCATACACTATGGTCAGATCATGTGGAGAAATCTCTTGTGAAAGATGATGAGATTTGTTAAACATGAGGAAAAAATTGCCTAAAGGGGAAAACCCATTAATGTTCAGGCCTTCGTGAAATTCTCAATTTCAAATTCCAAAAATTGATGATAAAAGATTGCATTAATTAAATTTTTCTCATCTTATAGAGAACTGTTTGTCATTTGAAAACCAAAGTATTAACATATGATGAATATCAAAATCATGTAAAGGTAATAGAAGGGTTTCATCCTGAAATTTACTCGGCATCTCTCTCAGTTTCCCAACATCCATGGGTTAAAAAACAACATAGAACCCTTCAACGCACATGTCTCAATGCTCTAAAGAGGCTAGACCAATTATTTTCTGATTCCCCACCTAGTGATCTAATCAGAGGATGGGGTGCATATGGAACATTGCATTTCGCTGCACTCCAAATTCAGCATAGTACACCAAATGTGGTTTCATGCAATGTTATTTCCCATGGATGAACACAATAAAAAGGTTTTGTATGTAATCAAATGTATGCTCAAGAACGGGTCTCGACCTGTTCTCATAAGAATCCTGCCAAATGAATATATGTTGCTGAGAAACTTTTACAACAATCCTCTGAGAATATTGAGCAAGCATCCCGTTTAGAGAATTTAAGGAATCAAAGCATCCAAATGTATGAAATAGCACAACGTTATTCTAAAATAGATGATTTGAGTGACTATCGGATGATGCACATAGATAATGTCCGAACCAAAATACACAAAATCGGAAGAGAAGTGGCACAAATTTAAACTGTATCAGTTCATGAATCCCCCCAACTTCCTAGGATAGGGGCTTATATAATTCAACCTTCAAATTAATTAAACAATATTCAATGATTTGATGAAGAATAACAGGATCAGCCCAACCTGCAGGGCTGGGGGATTTTTCACATCTACAATCCCCTCCTCAATAGAAGTCAGTTTTCTCGCGATTAGGAAAGAAGCCACAAGGAATGTGTACAACTAAACTATCCAATTATTCCCTTCAAGTTAATGGATGCCAAACTATTCTATGGAATTATTCATATAGTAGAACAGAGTATCGTGAATGAATAAAAGGGAGACGATCTAGTAGAAACATAGATAGAATGCCATCAATGCTCTATGCATCAGTAAATGTTATTAACACCATTGTAGAAGATCATACAGAAAATAAGTCCAGCTCATGGGAATTAGAAGATGATGTTATTGTCCACAATACGTAACACATCGAGGAAAATGAAGAAGGTGTTCACACCCGAAATCAGAGGATTTCCTAGAATTTAGGTATTCCTTCAAATAACCAATCCCCCCTCTCCAAAAGGAATCTTACAAAGGGAAAATAAAAATTAAAATTGCATATCACTTTTCCATTAGAGAAGGTAAATATCATTCCCATGATGAAAGATTTTCATATCAAGAAAAGTAAATGAATGTGTTGAAAATGCTCAATTCAATGTTACTTCGAAACAACATTTATACAAGACATACTCCGAAGGAAAATCCTCAACTTGAAAATCATGTAGGAACTCCTCAGCGAAGGGGATTTATATTTACTGTAGATGTAGATAATGAATTCCCTCCATTGGTTACACAATCAAGGCAAGACCATATACGACTTGATAGATCTATTCCCATGGGTAATCCATGGCCGATATCAGAACCCTCATCACTTGTCTTAAATATTGTTGAACCTATTAATCCTCCATTTGATATACATGAATAGAATGTAGCTCATCCGGATATTCTCCAAATTATTATGAATAAAATTGAGGCCTTAATGAAACGATTGGATGAAATGGAGGAATGACATGCACCATTTCATCCGGAAAAGTGAGATTACCCTGAATGGGTTGATGCAATTCATCACCCACCAAATTTTGTGAATAACAAATTCCCAGTATTTAATGGTTCAGGAGATGCAGAAAAACAAGTAACACAATTTTTCTCTCATTTTGATCCTATGATGGGAATATCTCATAAATAAGAATCAGTTATTCTTAGGTGTTTTGTGTAGTCATTACATGGATCATCTTTTTTTTGGTATACAAGTTTGCAATCTCAATCAATTACTAGGTGGGAAGATCTCTGTCATTAATTCCTTCATCAATGTAGCTCCACACTAGTAAAAATGATTTTTTTGATCATATCAATTATAAAAAAAGAAGAATGATAGAATTTCATATTTCATTTCATGATGGAAGGGATTAACATATTCCTTGTGTTTATCACTCCCTCAAGAAGAGTTGCTACTAATCAATGTGGAAAATTAGCATGATTAATTACTCACACCATTGATCCCTGTCAAATACACAGGATGGTTTCGAGACCTTACATCAATCACTCATCAGATTGAAATCTCTATTATAGAAACTAATTCTAAAACTCGTGTAATTACATCAGCTTCTGGAAGGAGGATAGGAAAGATAGAAGCTAGTATAATCACACTCAAACAGTCACCTGTACGTGCTTCTACTTCAAGACCTTCATCATTCCGAAGGGCTCCACTTCTGGAGCATCAACTAGAATGACCACCATGTCAAGATGTTTAATGAGAGCAAAGGAGGAAATAATTAGTGGAATTAAAAATAAATTTTATTCTTTTAGTAATGATTATGTTCTTGGATACTTCATATCAGCCTTAGAAAACAATTTGGTTTAGTTTCCAAGGTTGAAGAAGCCAAATAATTATGGAGATGAAGATCGTCTGAATTATTTTCCATTTCATCTGATATTGGGACACCCCAGTCAGGAGATCATTGTTTTCAAAGACCTTCTATAATAGATGGTATACTTTGGAAATATGAATTCGAAATGTTCATCAGCCCACATAGAATATGTTACTGCTACCTATCCATAGGAAGGGGGAGAATGGAATGTGTTTAAAAGTAAAAGTGTGAAAAATATGATGATTTTATGATCAGGAAAACAATTAACCAGACACATGCTATTTTACTAATGTAGAAGAAATAACTAATTGTTTCTTCTAACACTCTAGCCATAGAAAATCTATCTTCATAAAATTGTAATTCCTTAAATAAGAAGAGTGATGATAAATACAAAGATCAGTCAGAAGAAGACTAGCTTGTGTCATGGCAAATGTTGTCCTTAACCCAGGCAAAATTTATGCCATATTTTTCAAAATCACGGGCACCGCCCCACTAAGCGGAACAACCAGAATTAACCTATAAAGAAGAATCTTCGTCAGATGAAGAATTTATCTTTGGTTCTGTTAATGATATCCATTTAACAGATTCTTATTCTAATGGTAATTATGATTATAATGATCCATAATTTCTTTTACTTAGTTGGGGAATAAAAGGATATGGAATGGTCGAGGATACAAGTGATGACGTGGGATTCTAGAAACCACCAGCTTATCTCTACCCCTACTCGCACCAAATATTCGGCACAAACTTGTGTAAGGGACCTTCTGTGGGCTCTGTAGGATCAAGGAGTTTCTTCCACGAAAGACATGTTTAGTTCTGACACAATTATTTTTGAAGACTGAGTAGAAGCCACACCATTTTCTTCTCAACAAATTAATAGACTTAGTCAGTCTAAATTACCAAACCCAGTAGTATTTCCAACTTATTCTTTTGTACATAGTACATCTATATCAGAAGAATCAACATCCAATGCACCTGAAAACCCACATCTCCATGCTAGGAAGAGCATACCTTTGGAGGAAAAGGATGATTTCATGAAACAATATGTCCATGTATCGGCCATGTTATCAATTTTGGATGCTTTGAATCTGTCAGAAGATCTTAGAAGAGCACTCATTGAGGCCTTGTTAAGTCTTAAAGAATTTGAATCCAGTGTTGCTGCTATTGAGATTTACCCTATAGAGATCGGTTCTACAGAATGTCATGCATTCATATCTTTTATAGAAGAAGATAATGACCATGAGGTACATGGAAATATAAGACCTTTGTATTTTTCTAGAAAAGTCAATGATGTAGATATCTGATGAGCCTTCATTGATAATGGTTGCGTGGTAAACCTAATTCTTTTTCATACACATCGTCAGTTGGGCCTGAGTGAATGTGACATATATCATTCAACCTTAATGTTGCAAGAATATGACAAGAATGAACAATATCCTTTGGGAGAGAGTACACTCAGAACATAGTTTTGATATCTTGTTTCTAATTCATATTTCATGGTTATTCATCAAGACATAGCCTTAAATATTTTTTTGGACGGCCTTGGATGCATAAAAAAGCATCCATACCCATGTCATACCACAAATGTAAGAAATACTATATCAATGGTCCAATCCGAACATTGAATGGTGACATAGAATCATTCAGAACATGTGAATATCAATACATTGAGGTGGAATTTCATCACACAAAAATAAGGAAGTCCATTATGTAGGAAATAACCAAATTTAATTCTTCAAATGGACTGGAAAAGATTCCAGCAAATCCATTCATGCATTTGAGTATAGATTACGTTCTACCCATCAATAAAATTGAAAGGGTAAAACCAAATCAACGCAATTATGCAGTAATTTCCATAATGTCAATTGCAGTAATTAAGCCTGAAAACATGGGATAAATTATTGATCTACCAAGATATAATGGAAGCCTGAATATACATATTTTAATTTCATCTTCTAAACTACAACAAACCTAAATTATTACCACAATATTAGAAGAAATTTTAACAATGATAGGGGAATATAATGATGATGACTCTCAATTCATCAATCCCTCTATTTTAACACAGGAACACCCTTCGTCATCAGTAGGGTCAGATATGGTTGCCTCTTCTGTGGGATGTTCATATACTGACTCATCCCTTAACACTGGGAGTTTTTCCTCATCATCTACTATGTAAATGAAAATAGAAGAGGTAACACATAATGAAGAATAAGAGGAAGATAACAAGGATTCTCGTCCATCATTTGTATAAGGTGTTTCTACCACCGTGGATGAACTCAGAGAAATAAATATGGGTACATTGTGGATTCAATAAAGCAGCAAGAAAGACACACCCCACACTTTCCACTAAAATTGAAGCTCAAGTTGATAAGCTTATAAAGTCTAACATTGTCCGGGAAGTTCAGTATCCCAAATGGATGGCCAATATTTTCACAGTAAAAAGGAATAATGGGAAAATTAGATTCTTCTTTAATTTCAGAGATCTTAACCGACATTGTCTTGATGATGATTTTCCAATCCTAATTACATAACATCTAATTGATGAAACAACGGGTTATGAAGCTCTTTCCTTAATGGATGGATACTATGGGTAAACTAAAATCAGTATGGCCCCATTGGATGATGAATCTACAGTCTTTATACCCCTTCTAGGTTTTTTTGCTATCGGCTAATGCCCTTTGGCATAAAGATTGTAGGCGCAACATACCAAATTTTCCTACGCCATAACTTCAATCCCTTCTTAGGGAAATCTATTGAATGTTATGTGGATGATTTGGTAGTAAAATCCAGACAAAATCACAATCATTTTGCGGATTTGGGAACCATATTCAATAAACGTCGACAACACAGTTTGAATATTAAGCCCTAGAAATGCACTTTCGGGGTAACCAAAGGAAAATTACTTGGCTTCGGTGTACGTCATCATGGAATCGATGTTGATCCTGATAAAAAAAAATAAAACCTTCATAAGTCTCCTACTATAAATTTATAAGAATTAAGAGGACTTCAAGGACACATGTCCTATATTCAGTGATTTATCACTAATTTTCCAGGAAACTGTTTACCCATCACCAGATTAATGAAGAATTGAGTCACTAACCAATAGAATGAATATTTCCAAGATGAATTTAATACCCTTTAGAAACATCTATTGAGTCCAAAACTACTAATTCCACCTCTTGAATGAAGACCACTTATTCTCTATGTGACATCCTTAGAGTGATAACTAGGTGCCTTTCACTCCCAAAAGAATGATATTGGGAATAAAAACTCCCTTTACTATCTCATTCGAACTATGCATGATACAGAAACTCGGTATTATAGTATTGAGAAGTGCTTCCTAGAATTAATCATTGCTCTTCAAAAATTGAGGCACTATCTGCAAAATCATGAGATCCAATTAGCATCTCGAAATAACCTGCTGAAATTTATCCTCAGCCGCCCAATGCATACATGATGTCTAGCACCATGGGCAGTTATTTTGCAATAGTTTTATATACAGCTTTTTCCTCAAAAGGCAGTAAAGGGACGAGCACTAGCTGATTTCCATGATGAGAACCCATATCCGAAAGATACATTATTTAATAATAAACATCCATATGAAGAGGTCTTCACTAATAATGATAATTCCCAAACACTGGAAATGTATTTTGATGGTTCTTCATGAAGTCCAAAAGGTGAGAGACGCGAAAATCCTTAATTTAACATGGTTGGATTAGAAATTTCCCTTGTTACCCCAGAAAAGGTAGTATTTCTTTATTCATTCCTATTATTCGAAGTTAGTACCAAAAATGAAGAAGAATACCATGCTCTCATTATAGGATTAGAATTGGACCTTCAGGTGCAAATAGATAATTTGAACGTAAAAGGTGATTCAGAATTGGTAATCAAACAAATTAATGAGGAATATTCTTTCAGAAAAGAAGAATTAATTACTTTATGTTATTTTGTCAGAGGGTTAATTGGTAAATTTCCCTTAGAGCCGACATTGTCTTATGTCCCACGATCACATAATTCTCAAGCAGATGCACTGCCTTATGCAGTTATATCCTTGGAAGATCCAAATCGGGATGAGACAGTTATCAGCATAACCCGTCATCGTGTGGTCTCACAATTTTTTGAAACCATAATGTAATAAATTATTGTAATTTTCCCTATTTTTTGAACCATATGGTCATTCCATGGGATGGATAACATCAATCATGGAATATATTCAATATGGGGTACTTAAACCATATACCACTGGGAAGGACCATATGTGATGGCGAGGGACCAATTTTACACATTATGATATTCCAGACAACCAAACGATAATTCAATAATGATGATTTGATGGAATTATATTCAAATGTATTGATGGAGAAAATACTGCAATTGTAAAGAAAGAATTACATTTAGGAGATTGTGGTGCAAATCAATTTGGGAACAGACTCTCCGATCAGATCCGAAGTTTTGTATACTTTTGGCGTTCAATGACAGATGATTGCACAAATTTAAATGAAAAATTTCATCCCTTTCAAGTGAAAGACGACATCATTCATCAACCCCCATAGTTTGTACATACATCTCAATACATTGGTCCATTTTCCACATGGGGAATGGATGTAGTTGGGCCATATCATCCAGCCAAGGCTAAGCAGTTCAAATATATTATCACTACTAATGACTTCTTATCTAAATGGGATATGGTATTACATCTCAAGGATGTCGGATCCAAAATAATTGTTAGTTTTGTCAAAACTAATATCCTCACCATATTTGGCATCCCTCATACTATTTTTATGAAAAATGGCACCAATTTTTTTTTTGCTGAAGTAAAAAAGTTATGTTAGAAATTTATTATCATGTCCAACAATTAATCTCACTATCATTTAGAGGCCAATGGAAAAATATAGTCTTTCAATAAGACTCTAACAAATATACACTAGAAGATGGTGGATAAATATATGAAATCATATCCTGATTAACATTTGATTGCTTTATGGGCTTATAGGAAAACTACCCGTACTACAACCCAAGACCTCATCATTCATTAGTATATAGAACTGAAGCAGTTTTGCCAATTGAAATAGAATTTCCTTTACATAGAGTGGCAATTTGTAATCTGTTGTCTATAGATGAAATATCTCAGAAATGGTTTGATGAATTGGAAAGATTAGACGAGATAATATTTCAAAATTTCAATCATTTATAAGTCTATCAGAAGAGAATAACATGAGAAATTAATAAGAAATTTCTCTTTCATTCATTCCTTCAAGGTGAATCGGTAATGGTCCTTAAGACTCCAATGGTACCCGGAATGAAACCTCCAAAACATGAACCAAAATGGGAAGGACAGTTTTCCATACATATGTTCTCTTCAAATGGAGTGTACCCTTTAATCTCAATGGATGGAGTGCTCCTTACTACTCCAACCAATGCCTGATTCTTGAAGAAACACTTTCTGTAATTATAAATCATAGTACTCACAACAAGACTTTAAACAGTACAGTACTATATCCTTAATGTAAGACATAAAACTGCACAGTCCCCACGTCCTAGTTTCAAGACATTAAACTACATAACAACCATAAGCATCCATGATGCATAACGTTAAAGTGTGTACCATCTTCGTCCTTGTCACATGACGTTAAACTATATGACGTCATTTGTACAAATATTGTATTCTCTATAAGACGTTAAAAGTCTCCATATGAAAACATCATTGACATCATCACTACTCCTTAGTATTACATGAGTCCCTCTCTTTCATATGTTGGAGTCAGATCTACATTGATACCATGTTTCAAGAACTATGTATGGCTTTATCCTCATTTTCAATGAGATATGTAGAGACACCAAAACATCAAATTTTTGGCCCAGCCACAATCAAAAAATATTCTTGTTTTTTTTCTCCTACTGTATATGAATCAGATCAATGTAGATTGTTTTTTATGATATATGATTATGTCCTTATACCATTTTATGTCTAAAAAATTTACTTTTCTATCAGAACGTGTTAAAATCCCCCAATCCTCTTGTCAAACATATCATGATAAAGGAATGTTTAAAGAAATATGTACAGCTTGATTCTCATTTATTTTGAGATACATAAAGATGCTTAGACCTCTAATCATGGGCCCAAACGTGATCAAACCCCCTTTATTTCTTATATAATAATCCAATCTGCATTTTAAATGTTTTATGAATTATGAATGACATGATCCTTTACCCAGCAAGGCATATAGTGACACATGGGTGTTCTCAATTAACCTAGTTACAATATGTATTTTCCTTTCACATTGGTTCAACTAAGTCCATACAACATGACATTAAACAAAATGAAAATTTAATACCCCTATTCCCCATTTGAATCAACTTTTCATTATAAATGAAACCCTTACTCATCCTTGTATCCTGCACTGATTATACTTCATGTGAGCTTAGGAATTGGGTAAATGGATTCTTTATATATGGTGTTTTAATTTCTTATGAGGTTAATAATGTCCTCACTACAGGACTTGAAACAACATTGTATAGTTTCCTCACTTCATGTATTAATAATTCATAGTATAATGTCCCCATTGCATGACTTAAAACTGCATATCCACATATTCATTCAAATGAAACAAATAAAGCTTCCATTTTACATATGAGTTAGATCTATGTAAATGACATCAAACTCATTGTCAATATCGATTAAAATATTTCTCATAAACAATGTACATAATCACTTGTGCATATTTCACACTTTTAATCTTGAAAAATTCCATATCCTCAAAATATTTACTACGGTTTATGGTGATAGGATTTCTAATACCTGAGATCAATTTTGACATACTATGCAGCATGTTCCCTTAGGAGGCCTTGCATATGTTGCCTACATGACAGGCATGTCAGTCCAAAGATACCATTATTTTCCTATGGAGCATAAATCCTAATGGGATCTGCATAATACAACCCCCATAACGGGTTTGTCCAAATATTGTATCTTTGTTATTTGTTATAGAATATTTGTCCCCATTAATCATTGATGACAATATACAAGAATCTATATTTTTAAATAGTCATTCATGTATACTTGTCCCATTATCTTTCTCACAATATGAAAGAATTCAAGCCCTTGTCTTACACATTTCCCTCACTATGTGTTCGATTCACAATGATATAGCCTTGAATCACTTAGCCACATGTTATGTATTGTTTCCAATTCTGGTCTTAATTATTGGAAAAAAAACAGACACCATAACTCTTACATTTCGGTCAATCCTTCCTAAAAATCATATTCCTCCTATTCTTCGGGAACTCTTGGTTTGAAATTTCCCTTCCATATTTAGGTACCATTCACCATAAATCAAACTATGTGCTTCAGAAAATATGAATCTACAAAAACTTTTTCGGCTTTTGGCAAATAGAACGTTAAACTTCTAAGAGTTATTTTGTTTGACTATGCAGTAAATTCAACTTGGTGGCATTGCATAAGTTGCCTACGTAACATGTATAATAGATGTTACGATTTGGCTATGTAGAATATTCCCTAGTTAGATCTTCAAAATATAGCCCCCATAACAGGTTTGTCAAAAAATGGAATCTTAGTTCTGGGAAAAGACTACTTCTAATGTTTTTATCCCTTATCGCATACAATTCCTCGGTTTTAGAAATACCCAAATCCAATTTTACAATTTTCCCTTTTATAAATGTGTATTGTAGTATATTTACAAAAACAATTTCTAGAAATTGAGAGAGTTTTGTTCTTTTGGTTTGAGAGAATGACCTTCAATTAAAGCCACCCAAAATCCTCACTGCATGACTTAAAACTACATAGTCGAATGTCCTCACTACATGACATAATGATGCATAGTATAATGTCCTCACTACATGGCTTTAATCTGCATAGTATAATTTCATCACAGTATGACTTAAAACTACACAGTATGATATCATAAATTCCCTTAACTGATATATTTTTACCAATACTTATACAACAAATTTGTATAGAAATTTTTTTCCGATTCATGACTTATGTTGGTCTAAAATAGCCATTTTTTCATTATTAAAATTTATTTCCTTGGAAAACCCACCCATTGTGGTCTTGAGTCACTCAAATATTATTTTCCTGTATCTATCAGCAACAAAATGTTAAATGAATAATTAATTCTTTTGCTTGACTATGAAACACATGCTCTTAGGAGGCCTTGCATAAGTTTCCTACATAATAGAAATATCATTAAAAAATAATAATATTTGGTTATGCATCATATGCCCCATTTGGCTATACATAATACATTCCCCATAACGGGGTTGTCAAATAATGGTAACGATGGTCCTAGATAAGATACCCATCTCATTGATACATGATTTAAATTTGGTATCCATAAAAATCATGGACTAAGATTCCCCATGGAAATATTCAAATAATATTAATGAAATTCGTAGCCATAGTGTTTTTTTGGATTTAATTCAATTTCTGTTTTCAAAGCAATTCGATCATAAATATTATCCCTTTACAGTCCAACATGAATGACTCTAACCTGCCAGTAACAAAAAATTTGGTACTCACTTGATTGAGATCCCGCAAAAGCCACCCTAGAAAAAAGTTGAGTTTCAAATCACAAAACGTACATTTTTTATGGTTTAGGTAATATAGAGAAATGAAATTCAAAAGACAAAAAGTATGTAGGGCTGTCCATATGACCCCAGGAACATTCAAACTATGGTCGCTAAGAACTACAGCTTAGGAAAAAAAAATTGATCATCATTCCAAACATGACGTAGCTCCAAATCTGACCAAATGATGTCAGAATGTGTCAAAGCGCCCTACATTCACCGTAGAAAAAGATTACATTCATTATGAACGAATCAAATTCAGGGGGGATTTTGTTCGAACTATGAAAAGTTTTTTCATGCACTTTTCTATAGGGCGATGATATTATTCTCAAATAGACAACAAATATCAAGTATGAGTAAATTTGGTTTCATTGTGAAGGAAGAATATGAAAGCTGGATTTCAGTATTCCAAAATACTACTCCATACCCCCTGAATAAGAGGAAAGATTCACCATCTAGGAGTAGGCAGTGGATTCCTAAGATTGATGATGAAAAGGCGTCAACATAGTAGATATAATTTACGAGATTCATCAGATAAAAAATTATTTATTTACCATCTTATGAATTGTAGATCCCTTCAAGACCTTCGATTTGACTGGTCGTGGAGCCCAAACAATCTTACATATCAAATGTTAAGGCACTTGGAGTACAGATGAATTTCATGAAGAGATCTATACGGAGGACCTATTCAGAGGACCTATGCATATGACCTACATGGAAAACGAATTTTTATAGCACTATGTGGAGGTCCTATGTGGTAGACATATACAAAAGACCTACGAGTAGGACCTATACAGAAAATGAATTTGTACACCCCTACGGGGAAGACCAATGGGGAGGACCTATGCAGAGGACCTACATGGGGGACCTACACAGATGACCTATGCGGAAAACATACCTACGAACATCTCCCCTCCATTCCTATAAATATGACCCTTGGGATCCCCATTTCAGAGAAGAAAATATTTGGAAGATGTACCATAGCTCCCATTGCGTATCTCTTTCACCAAGATCCCCAAATTGTTCTCAGGTAGTTCTATAAAACATGAAAGAAGAATGAATTAATTGGGGAAACATACTTCAAAGACCCATAATGTTCTATAACACAAGATTTGTGTCACTCACCTATGCAACGTACCTGCATGACTCACCTGTGCGGACCTCCTGCGTGATGCACGTGAGCGGAGTACCCACCTGGGCGAGCTACACTAAGAACCTATGTGAGATATCATGGCAGAGCACCTAGGCGAACCCACTGGTCCATACTATGGGGCCTGTGCTACCCACCCATGCTCGGTCTCAGTGCCGAGATTTGGTCCCAACGCTTCCGGCCTGTCCCATCACTTCAGTAACTAACCCCCATGTAAATGGAGAGTTGTACCACAAACTTTTTGGATCAGTTTGAACACATTTTACATTTCACCCTTTCTGTGGCCCAACTTTAAACCTTCAAATACCATGATTTGAGACACTCTATAACACTCAATGATGTTCCCTCATTTGACTTAATCTTCTTGGTACCTTTCAAATGTTACGATATTGGACTTTATTTATGGATTCACCGAGTATCTTGAGTCGATACACTCCTCAAGAAACTCCTCAAACCACATCATAAATCCTATGCAAGGATAAATTCTCACCGGGCATACTTATTAGGAGTAATCCCCAACCAATTCTTAATCGGAATCCTCATTAAGAGTAAGCCCCCACTAATTCCAAATGGGAATCCTCCGTAGAAGTATGCCCCAACAAATCCCAAAAGGGAATCCATCCTTGTATAAGACCCTCACCTTCATCCCATCCACCTTACATTGGACCCGTTTCCAGTGTAAATAGAACAGAGGGATGGCTCGCCACCTCCCCCTATCCAATGGTTGATGTTCCCTCTTCTATTAGTGGAGGAGGAAAAGTGTGAAGTATCACTGTTGAATCATTCAAATCCTCTCATTTCACACATGGAGCATGACTCACATGGGATTAGAGATATGTGATTGTAATAACATATGCACAAACACTCATTATAGGAACTACAAGAACTCTAATTCTTTTTCAAACTTGGATACATAGGGGGACATCTCAAATCACGAGCTCACTGTGAATCCTTATTATGAAATAAGCCCCAAATTTAAACTTCAAATCATCAAGGAATCCTTTTCAGAATGTAAGCCGAAACTAATCATTATTAGAGGACCAAACACTCCTATGATATTTTTCTAACTATGTGGGCTTTGATTCAAATTAATATGGGATACTTAGGAATCCACCATGAGGTTAAAACCTAACATTTCAAATCAACCCTTTTCTCCATGGTTGATATTCTAAATAGGGTGTGATCCTACTTGGAAACTCATGTACTTTCCAGGGTCCTCAGGCTGCTTCAGCATATGTCCCACACTATGTTTTGACCAAGAACCTTTCGCTTAAATGTCCTTATCACATGACCTTAAAATGTGTGATGTGTCCTGTTAAGAAACACAAAACTATGAGGGTTCTGATTCTATTCAAAAGGATACATAGGGAGCCCATTTTATGGGCATGATCCAAAGATCAAAGCAAACCATCGTCTCTCTAGATGATAATAAATTCCATAGTGCCCCACTTTGTTGCTTAAAAACAAGTATCATCACAAAAGATGATTAAAAGAATCTCTAATCAGTATATTAGAGGATACCATTTATGGGAAACCACGAATACATATGGGTATTTCAATTAAAGAATATCCTTTAATGCATACTAACTATTCTAAATTTTACACATTTTAATTAGGGATTGTAAATTCCAAGGGATAATTATGATATACATTTTTAATTAATAAGGATACAAGAAACTATCATAAATTTACAAAGACAGTCTTAGAGTAGATAGTAATTCCTCCCAAAGGGTGTGATAAGTCCGACCTCCTATCCTCTCGACCGATACATGTTCTTAAGTATCATAAAGTTCAATCATAATAACGCCTACCTTTGATAGCATGTTCTCTTAGGATAATTAACTATTATAAGTATCTAGTTCCATAAATAAATCAAATAGAATCCTCATAGAAATAGTGTCTCTTAAAATAAGAACACATGATCCATGGTACTAAGAAATAGTGTCATTTTCTGTCATGTATTATGTTTTATGGAAAATAAATGTACATGTACATGTACATAATGCATGGGTCGTTATAGTTGGTATCAGTGTGAAGATTTAGCCACCCATTGGAAAACTAGGATGAAAAAACATTTGTGAGATCCCTAGAGTTATTTTAAAGGTATGTCTAAGGAAGTCCCTATGGTTAAGTATAAATATAGGTTTCCATTCTAAAATTATAGTAATATTCAAGAATAACATTGGATTAACCCTAATATGTTAGATATTAGATGTACTCCCCCTTGATTATGTTTCTTTCCATGAATGTTTTTTTACTCTCACTCTATTATTTTTGGGTTTTAGATAATGACATGAACGTGAAGGAACCATGTTATTGATCAATATAATGGGAAATACAATTATTTTCCAACTAAAAAACCAAATGTTATGGGAGATGGAATGAAAATTATTTTTGTTATTCTTAATGAAGAAGTGAATCATTATAGACAACCAAATTAGAAGATAAGGGAATAACATTCTATTGAGTCATTTGTGGGGAAACATCCACCTTCATTCAGTGGGTCTTCTAATCCATTTGTAGTTGTATGATGGATCAATTAAATTGAAAATATATTTTCCATCCATCTATATTTAGAAGATGAAAAATTAATTTTTTTTTATCATTTAAAAGGTAAAGCAGACCAATGGTTCACTGTAACTAAGAATACAAGGCAGCAAGATGAAATTGAATCTAGAAAAAGGGATGAGTTCAATATATTGTTTTTAAATAACTATTACCCTTTTATTTCACAAAAAATGATGGAAAAAAGCCCTTGATCTTATGAAAACGGATGATGAATCTATTGGTATATACTAGGAAAATTTTACAAGACATGCAAGGTATGATTCTGTTTTATCCTCCAACCTGAATATAATGATCAAAAATTCTCTAGTGGATTTAAACCAAGCCATTTATGGGAATTTGTTGTAAAGGATTTAATAGATATGAATAAATTTTGAGTTTTTATTTTATGGTAGATATAGAATTTTGTGGTACATATACATCTCATGGTTTTGACATGAATCCAATAATGGCGTTCAAGGAAAAATCTCAAAACAATTGTGAAAAGAAGATGAATGTTTCATTATGCTCAAGGTGTGGAAAAATGAATTATAGAGACTGTCATAATGGCACTATAAAATGATTTAGGTGAAGTAAATATGTTTATCGAGAATTTGAGTTCCGAAGTAATGGGCCAATGGTTGATAAAGATTTGAATAGAGGAAAGACTACAGAGAATGCACCACCCATAAATCAATGATACATGTGCAAGAAATTAGGGAATTATTTTAGCCAATGACCTATTCCAAGGGTTAATGATGATCGCCACCAGAAACCTCATGGGAAAAAAGACAAAGGAAAATCACATACGATCACTATTGGTGATGTCGAGTATGATAAAGAAGTTGTGGAATGATTATGTGTTTATGTAATGGGATTCCAAAATAGTGTTGTAGGATCTTCATTATAGAATTATGGAATATTGGAATATCTTTGTATTGGTCCATTTTAGACTTCCATCGGTATATGG
The DNA here is from genome assembly GCA_963277665.1 of Viscum album. NCBI lineage: Eukaryota > Viridiplantae > Streptophyta > Magnoliopsida > Santalales > Viscaceae > Viscum > Viscum album. The sequence continues at coordinate 1,937,183,187 of OY728152.1, forward strand.
TACTAGAAACCATTAAAAGTGATTGAAACAATTTTCAAAAGCACATGATATGTGCATAATGAATGGATAAAGAGATATTGAGATGTATGATTATATTAATGAAATCCTGACTAATAAAAGGAAAAAGTTATATCATGGTTTGAGAATATAGAATTTTCTATATTTTTGTTGTGTGGAAAGAGTTAATTTTGATAGAATTAATTTTTTCATTATGGTTATATGTTAATTAAATTTATTATCATGTTTCATGGGAATAAATGATTAAGTAATTCACATGGTTGGGATGTTAAAACCAAGAAGTATAGAATATGATACAAGAAACAAATGTTAAGCTGATTTAGTTCAACTCTTTCTTAAGATTTATATTTTTTATTTTTGGAAGGAATATACTCTTAACCATTTATGGATATTATATGTTATATTCCAGTTAATTTTCATTATATTAATGTATTATATCTCTATAGGTGAACTTATACATATTTTATAAGATGTTTTAACATTTTTATTAAGACATGAAGAATGACCTATCATTCTAATGCATGATTTTCTAACACATCAGTAATTAAAAATTAAACCACATTTTGTTAAATATGAGTTGAAGTGGACGTTATTCAATGAATGATCAATGATGAGATTCTACTGAAATGAATTAATTATATCGCCTCATGAAGAAATTCATCAACTTTATGAAATGGGTCATGAAACTAGAATTGTTATCCTAGAAGCTTCTAATCTGATGAATAAGATGGTACTTTAATAATAAATTTTTTTTGGATTTATGGTAGATTAATTTATCCAATCCTTATTCTATATCACTATACATCAGAACATTATGGGTATATTTTTCTTTCATATCTATGTTTTCACTTCCCAACAATGTTCTTCAATGTATAAACCCTATGATGAGTTAATTTGGGTAACTCTTATGTTTCTAAAATTCTTTTTTAAATTGATGTTTTAGTATTATTTTTTAGTTTAAGGGTTTCCATGAAATAAACATTCAAGTATTAACCCATTTATAACCATAATTAATTTCAAGGTAAAAAATAATTTTAAGGGGGAAGAAAGTGACACCATGAGATTTTTTGAGAAATATTATTTTTAATTTAATTGATGTCTGGTGTTGTATGATAAAAAAATATTAGCTTGAACTATACATAACACTATTATAGATTGGAGTATACGAAACAAAATTCTTATCTTGTATTACACAGAAGAGAGACCTTCCTCGGTAGTTTGCGTTGTACCAAATACTGAGTTTCACAAAATAGTGATATATTATTAAATTTTTTTTATTTAATGTGATATAAACAAGAAATTCTGAATATTATTAACCAAATATTTATTTTTATATAAAATTAAAGTTCATATTAGTTTTTTTATATACCTTATATAAGAACAAATTAAAACTTTCGGATGAAATAATTATTTTCTCAAAAAATGCAGTTTTTTCGCCTTTTGATAGAGGCCCCATTTTAAATTTAGTTTCTAACAATTTAATATATTCTATTAGAAAAACTAAACTTCTTATTTTTAATAGAAACATTAAAATTAACTTTTGTATATTATTTTTGTATTTTTCAGAAAAAAATCATATTTTATTGAAGAGTGAAAAATTCTGCATTTTAATTCGTTACAGCATTTTAATTTAATTTATTTATATTGTTAGATTATATTTTTAATTGATTTTAAAATTTAATTGGAATATGGTTTTATCATTTAATATATTATTGGTCATAATATGTAATTTCACATTTACATTGGACATAAACACATGAAAATCATCGGATAAGTTTTTATTTCTTATAATCCTGTTTCAGTTTTAACAACATGAATTAATTTTAAATTAATTTCGACCAATTTTTATTTCAATTATGAAAAATGGATTCTATATTTCGATTCAGTTGGTCTAAATTATATTAAATGGTATTTAAATTTTTTGGATATTAAGACTAGTAACAGTGGTGAATTTAATTTAACATGGTTAAAGGTAAATCAAGTAAATTAGAGTAACAAATAATAAGATATGGATAATAAAATTATCATTAAACATACCAAAATACATTTGGGTGAATTAAATTATAACCTTGACATGTTATGTTTGAAAATAGTCTTTTAAGGGCCATTTGACAAAAAAATGACATAAGTATTAAAAAACCCAATGAAGGTGACAAAATATCAAACTAACAATTTTTTTAAATGTCTAATAATTTAAATATAGGGAAAAATTGATGACATCTTAATACATAAATAGTACTTGTAAATATAAAATAATTACCTACATCATAGTAATTTGTTTTAAATTTTTTTGAAATGAATAATTTCCTTAATGTCTTATACTTCTATAATGTCAAAATTAATCTATTTGATGAGAAATATATAATAACAATATTATTAAAATAGTAATAACCATAAAAGGCCTAATAACATGACCAAATCATATATTTCAAGTATATCTCGACTATATGCATCCATGTGCGTATCATGTGAACGTTTTGAGCTTTATAGAAGAGATTAGAACATTTATTTTATTTTATTTAAAGTGTTGTTAAAGTAAAAAAATTCATAATTTAATAATTATGAAGTTTTCAATGATGTATTTTCAAAAAGATAAATTAGACTCACTATATTAATATAAAATCTAGTAAATTTATGTTAATAATATTATTATATTTGTTATTTTTATACTAATAATGTATAATAAATAATTACACAATATTGATGTAGTTATTATTTTAACAGTGGATATATCAAATAACCGTTATTAATAATATTAAAATAAATATAATTTGGGATAATTAATTTTTCCAATTATTTTATTGATGACCTTAACCAAATAGGCATGTAATAAAAATATATTTTGAGGATAACAACTTATATTTATATTTTTAAAAGTCCATGAAATGAATTGTGTCAAAATCGACAGAAATAATTTTTTTATATAATGATTTATAAAATTAATTAAAATTAATTATTTTTAAAATAAAGAATAGTTCTGAAGTGGTATAAAATTTTATAAATAATCTATTTAATTTATAATTTAAATCATATAGGTAAATATTGAATCCATAAAATATTGAATCATTTGTTATCATAAATAAAGTTAAATAAATAACTGATTGTCAATTAAAATGATAATGTATTAATTTATATCGAATATTGTGTAAATTTTATTTTTTGAGGAGATTGCAATATTTTTCTATCATATCTTTGAATATAATTTATTTTTGAGGTATTTGAATTAATTTTAAAATTATTATAAAATATTATTTTTGAGGTTTCCAAAAGTTCCCCTCACCTAAATTATAAAAGGGAACTTACTACCTCAACTCATCATTCAATTTTGAGCCTTCAAGTTATACCATAAAATGCCTATATCCCATATAAACATCTATTGAAAATTTATAGAGTTAATTATATTTTTAAAATACATACACTCGTTCTCAAAAAATAGATTTAGTGGATGCAAGTAGAAAAATAGGTAATATCATTTATAAATTCATCCAAACTTATTTTTTCTTCCACATCCACCTCAACAGTTGTTTTATTATAAGTTTATAACTAAATTAGTAAATATATAATGATATATTATTATGATTTGGAATTAACCATATTCCACCTTCTACTCATCTTATAAAAATTAAAATCACCAAGTGTGCATACGTACGACTTACCATCTACAAATCATGGAGTAATCCGTTTTTCACCACCACCTTAAATTGATGGGTATAATTGTGAAATTAATATATATAAATGTGATTAATATAAAATTATGTTGATTCTGAGATGATATACATTTTCCACTTCTATACCATTAAACAATTATGGTAACAATATCATCGTTCGTGCGTAGGTACGGCTTACCACCTCCACGGTGTGATTTGATTCGTTCTATATATTATTCAATAAAAAATGATTATAAAAATAAATTAGATGAACATGTTTTATATATATTATAATAATACCATAATGAAAATTATAAAACTATTACTTTAAAGGGTAATATGAACTTATTTGAAAAAACATTCATAAGAACATAAAGTAGTTAATACCCGAATAACGAGTAACATTGAAATGTTACTAACAAATGGTTGAAAATATGATCATAAATGGTATCATAAAAATGATTATGATTATGGATTTAATCAGTAACATTATTTTAATCATTATACAAGATCATTGGATACATATGCAGAATATCCAACATTATGTAATGGATTATTTTTCATTCCCATTTTAATTTGAAATTTTTTATAAATAAGTATTTACTGGGGCATATTTATCCTCCATTTCTATGATTTATAAAAATGATTTCAAATTTTTTTTACTATTAATCTATTAATTTTATAGTCAATTTTAACCATTTTTACAATTACTACTTTGAATGGATGAAATCATTCTTTTTTTAACAAATGTGTTACTTATTGACTTTTCCGGAAAAGTATGAGGAGAATGTTTTTTAACTTATACTACATGAGAGGATTTTTACATCTTTATAATCCCTTATTTCCATAATATTTCATATGCATGATTTCATTATTATATTCAATGAAATTACTTTCCTTTAAAATATTATGACAATAAGAGAATAGAAACTATTTTTTTATAAGAAATGTTATTTTCATTATGAATTATGAATAAATGTTTTATACAAATTATTTTTTATATAAAATGACATAGGGATATGTTTCTATCCCTATTAATACATTGATATTATTGTATTTATGATGTAATTATTTTTATGAAATCCATTTATATTATATGGATTATGTTACGATACAATGATGTTTAAGAAACCCATTGTTTGTTCCTTGGGTTATGATATAGTGAATGGTTTTTGTTTTGTGTCATATGTGTGAATGATTTCCTTATGATATGGGTGTGACATATATCTACCTCTAATGAATTAGGAAAATATTTATATCTCATGAAATTGACTTGAATGGAATGGTAAGTAATTCTGGTACAGTAATACAGGGCTGAAACGGAATGTAAATATGGTTTGGTAATACATTACCGGAATGGTAGGTAATCCCGGTTCAGTAATGCACATCTTTGACTATGATGGTCTTGGATGAAATGCCTTGGCTACTAAAAAAATCAATAATGTTATTAATTTTATTCCACAATTCATGGTTTTTTTCCAATGATATTTTATCCGGCTTAATGATCCTTTATCTTCTATGCCATACGAATAACCTTGAATTATTTCATGTCCCCTGATTTTGATATTTAAACTTTAGGATCGTGTTTTTACATTCTTATGTTTATGCTTTGTTTTATGTTATCCATGTTTACCCTAAATAATAATGTGAGCTCTCCATCTAAATTGTTTCTTTTCCTCATTATATAAATAATGTTTTTAGGTAGGAAAAAATGTAAAGATATATATGGGAGATGTTTAAGATCATTCACAAAGATAGAAGACCATGTTCCATGACTCCAAAGTAACTAAACAAATACAGTCTTGAGTATCATTTTATGTCATATATTTTTTTCTGTAAAAAAATGTAATTTCGTAGTATGTTATGCATAGGTTGTTATATATATAAAATCACAATATTTCTGGGAAAATAAATTAGAAAATCTATTAGACCTAGGATCTCTATTGGGAGAAAGAATAAAATAGTGAAAATAGTTTCAAATTAAATTAGTATAATGTCAAGTGCGGCTTAATCCTTGGCTGACTTGGTTAGGGATGATACCTTTAGTAATGTCCCATGAAATTCTATAGCCCTTCAAATGATTATAATAGTGGGAAAATTATTTTTAGGGAGTCTTTATTTATTTTGAATTATACTTCTATCCAGTTTCTGGTATTAAGGAGACTTACAATATTTTTAGGTCATGTTATGTGAGCTTTATAATTCTGTGTTCATATCCCCATATTTGACTCATTTAATTTTTAGGGTTATTTTAAAACTTTTCTATCATTTATCGATTGGAATTAAGCTTGGAAGAGATAAAAATTTGGTGAGAGATATTATGGATGATATATATATTGTTGGTTTCCTTTGGAACTGGTTGAATGAATTTTCTAGGTGTTACATGTTCATTTTTAATGATGATGAATATGTCTCTACTCCATCTCTTGGGTTATTAATTTATGTTTTTAAATATCTAGATACAATAAACAATATAATTAACACATTGAATGAAACTATATAACTCTAGGATTAGAATCTAAATATTAATGGGTGATACCCATTATTTAAAAAATATAAAAAGGAGAGGTTTCATTATATCCCTTATAATAAGGTTAAATATAATATATATGGGAAATAATTGTTCCATGGAAGGTTAATGCAGGATATAGTGTCCAATTTATCAAGAAATATTTTATTTTTAATATTTTTATTAATCAAACTAGTAAAAAAATTAGGTTCCACGTTAACCAGGTATATTTGTGGCCAACAAAATTGATCTCCACTGATAAATGTTTTCAGTGAATTTCCAAAAAAAACTAAGGGAGATAAATGAATATATAACGCTAATTTTATAAATTTGGTTGAGAGTGGTGTTAATGTCCCTTATTAAAATCCAAGGATTGCTAATGTTTGTATTGAGCTTTCCAATTTCCTTCTATAATCCTCTTTTATCATGTTACCAATTCAGAGCATAAATTAATAAATATAACATATGAGAATCATTATGAGGAACCTCAATGTTACAATCATATCATCAATGTTGTATGTAGATTTATTACCCATATAAGAATGATAAATGACCTAGGCGGTTTCCACAAAGGAAAAACAAATATTTACAACTATAAATTAATAAAAAAAATATCATAAGCAACAAGTTTAAGAAATCATGTGTTTTTGCTTTATACACTCTAAGGAGAATGGGATTGCAATTCTAAATGTACTCGTGAATGTAGTTAGTTTTTTTAAAATTAGAAACCACTTATAAATTCATGGAATATGTATTCAATTGGAACTACATTTATAGGTTTGGTTTACCTTCTATTTATGTCCCCATGATAAATTTTTCTTTGAAGAATTATTTAAATTCTGATATATTTAAGATATTCTACCAGCAATAAAATGATTAATAGAACCAACACCTATCTTTTGAAAAATGGGATAGGGAGTTCCACAATAGTATCATAAAAATACACTACTTTTTTCACATGGTTAGTAGATCTAGTGGAGGGGTTTATGTAATTTGAGGATAATAAAAGAATTATTCCTTTTCATTATCCTATTTAACCATTTTAAACTAAGTATTATATAGATTTCAAATATTAACTTTATTTGTAGAATAAAAATTTTAAATTCATGGTAGGAAAACACAATTAAATGGAATGGTATCCTCAGAAAAGCATGGAGATATAAATTTTGTGTCCTCTAGGGAAATCATATCGTTATATCTTTTGTCATAAACATTTCTATATCTATAAACATAGGTCGGGGGTTATCTATATGTTTCATTGGAGGGGGACCATATTCATCATATCAAATTGATCCATATATTATCAAAAAATCATCCATAGTAACATTAGAAACAAGTGGAATTTCACTATTGTAGTCCCATGAAAATGAAATCAACATTATAGAAATGGTATCAACTGAAACAACCACACATGTAACATGGGTATTATAGATAGATGGACCCTTCCATTTTTAGTAGTGTCCATTCCAATTACATTATGAATAATATATGTTTATATAGTATAGCTCATTGAAAATATAATAACTCTATAGTTATTCTTCACTATATTAATATAACCTATAGTATAGGGTTGGTAGGAAAGAAGTATTGGACTGACCTCCTGTTAGTGGTTCCCTTTACATTGTTCTAATCATTCTCAATATTATTATATTTTCCTTAAAAGACATCCTCAAATATTTTCAACACATATACATGTCTAAAGTGGGATTCTAAACATTAAGTTGGATAATCCTATAATTAGTATTAGAGTGACCAATGATTTTTCAAAATTTAAAAAACATGGGATGATATTCAAATTCTATTTGAAAATAAAATTTCTAATCATTCTAAACATGGTTTAAAAAATATAGCATCTCAGATTCTATATTAACTTCATATAGAATGTGATACTAGAATCATGGTTCACCTTAGAGGGTATGTTGGACAATCTTAAGTGGTGTACCCAATCAGGATGCAAGATCACAAATGTTTAAAAGATGAAAGAAAACATAGTTAATCCCATAAAGAATTATCCAAATTTTACACATGGTATGTATTTTGGGATAATGTGTTGAAATTGATACCCCAATTGGTTTATATTATGATTTATAGTATGTGGAGGATTTCCCTTAAATTACATGTACTTTGTTGGACACCATTACAGTTAAAAATAATATGAAAATAACCCCATGAAATTTGGATGAAAATCTTATTTGTTGTTACCCATTATTGATAGAGATTTTCATTGATGTAATTGTTACTCTAGGGTCCATAATAATTAAAAACATTTATATGACCAAGAGAAGAGAATTTTTAGAGGTAAAATGTTTGTTATAGGCATTCTAGATGATCCACCAATGAGAAAACACCACCATATAATTTGATGAAAATACTCAGATTCTAGAAATCCAGCTTAACTAGATGGCATCTTCTGTGATGTACTAATTATTAATACATCCCATGCATCATGGAGAAAAATTGCACTCATATTCTAGGATTTATTTTATCCTGAATTCATATGAGGGATCCATTATGATAATAGAAAATGGATCAATTTAATTCAAGATACAACATTAAATCAATAGTGATGTCAGATCAAGGATTTTGGTGTGTCACCATTTTTAAAATAAAACAATCCCAAAAATCATTATTTTCACCATCTTGTATAATTATTGTGTTTCAAATAATAAATATTTTTATAATAATGAATGAAAAATGTAGATTTCAATAATTTGTATTCAAATAATGCAAAATTAATAATATAAATGTAGATAAGAAAATATTATTGAAATCCATATTCATCAGTATAAACATATAAAAACATCCTGAAATTTTTTCAATGTAAAGAGTGTGATTTTAGTGAAATATAATTATTTATGGGATTCAAAAAAAGTGAAAGGTGTATATATATTTTACACCTATATGTAATAAAACTGAAAAATACCGGTTGATTATTTTCTCAATTTCAACAAGGTTCCAAACTAATGAGAATAATTATACACTAGGTTCGACACTTCTTGGGGATATTCATTTTTTTCATCACATGATTTTTAAGATCCATTATAAGGGTATAAAGAAATATCATTCAATATATTTAGTATATAATCCAACTAAACTCACACTATGTAAAATCATTAGATATAATTAGTTAGAATATACATAGTTAATATAAAATGATAACATATTTTAAAATATAATTATGTTTCATTGATCAAGGTATCTTTATTGATTAATTATTTTTGTAGATACAACTTTGGCTTGATAATTTTTTTTAAAAAATTGACGAATAATTTATGTTTAAGAATAATTTTGTCATATGATGAAATAAAAATGAGTTTAAATTCATTAGTATTATACAAATTTGTTATCCATTCATTGAAAAAATCATCGACAATTAAAATTCATGGTAAACCAAGTGATACAGACTGTCGTCTTAATATATCTATAATTTAAATATTTTTTGTGAGATATAAAATATCATATTATTGGAAATGTGAACATGGAGTATATTTTATTACTACTAATTGACTAATATAATTATTAAATGACAGAAGTAATATATTCTATCCGAGATATTATGACGGCAGTGGAAATTGTACCTTAAACGACACATGAAGCTAATTTCTAACACAATAATGAGATATCTCATAATGTGAGTGGAGTTTTTATGGATTTTCCTCCACTCGTGGTACATTTTATATTGGTATATTTTTATGATTATGAAAATTCATAAGAAAAAGAAGATGTTATTGACATTGAATAAGAAGAAAATTTAAAATATTATAATGTGTCAATCCTAGTGGTGTCTCACAATCCATTAAATAATGTTACACTATTTTAATCAAGGAATATTGATGGTATGACAAACATTACAAAATTTTATTATCCAATTATTACATCGATTATATAATTTACCTAAATTATTATTTTTGTATAACATGGGTCATATGAATTTTTTCTATCAATTACGTGGGTGTTTGAAATTTTCTAAGGTATAAGGATTGATGTCAAATAATATTTCATTGATTGAAATTAATGTTAGGTAGTGGAATAAAATAAGAGATATAATGATATGATTCTGTGTGGCATGTTCGATTCAAATCATCTGATGCATCATTGAGATATACTTGATTTTTTTGTGAATATATATATCTAGCCCAAAACCTTCAATGATACCAAGCATATCACATGACCACAAAACTAGATATATTTATTTAATTTAACCCATTATTATTGGAATTAAAAGACCATGTCAAGAAATTGTAGTAGTAATAATTTTGTATAAAACCAAAAAAACATTATGGTTATCATATATATTACTAGATGGAATGAAATGCATTATAGAAGAAACCGATGAATGTGTATTGGGAATGGGATGAATCCTATTATGTTTTAAAAAAAACATAATGACCTTGTCAGTCATAAAAACCTTTTTTATTGATAACTCATTTTTTGAGAAGGATAGCCAACAAATCAAAGTTGATTGATTGAAATTAGTATTTGATAGATTATTTTGAAAATTATTACCTAATGAAACATATTTAATTTTTTTTAATGTTTATCAAGATTGATGTCACATTTATCTATTAAATGGCTTCTATATTTTTGTGGATTCCTACAACATATGATGTGAATATTTTACATAGTTTATTGGACTTTTAAATTGTTCAAAATTACAACTTCTCATTTGGAGATGGTTTTTCTCTAGCCTCTTATATTTTTTGGCTCATTTTTTAAATGTATTGTATTTATAATTGTTTTTGAGTGATCACAGAATTTTTAATGCCTTAGAGTCTTATATGTGTATTCCTATATTCATGTCATTTATACTATTTTTGAATCATTTAATAAAATTCAAAGATGACATTGAACATCGTGTCCATAAGGAAAGAAATAATCATGCTTGTTATGCATGTATTATTTCATTGAAAATATTATTTTTTAGAAATAAAAAATAATTATATGTTTTATATTTATTTATATTATTTTCTCACATCAAACTCAATAGCATTGGACATAGGAGTTTGTTGAAAACATTCACTTAGGTAATTGGAAAATATATGACTAGATGATTTAAATTTCAATGGTGAAATGGTCACTAGAATTTTTTTATGGGGTGATATATGGATATATATAACCAAAATTGTGGAATGTATTAATTATGATTTCAGAGGAGTTTGGAAACTACCAATCATACGTAACGATAAATATTAAAGTAAATATTAATTAGTAATATTGAGTTTTATTTGAGTCAATTATTTCCATAGATTTAATCACCATGATAACTATGGGTATTAGTGAATCAATTAAGACCCTTTTCATAATGAATTAAGGGGTTTTACTTGATTAATATGATTTTATGTCTAATGTTTAAACCACCATGCTCACACTAATTAATATATTAATACACTATTAATTAAAAGACATGCGGTTTGAATAAAATATTAATTCAATGTGTAAAAATTAAATTGTTCTATTATTATAAGATACATTATATCACATAGGGAAATACTTTGTAGATGTATATAAACCAATTAATTAATGAAAAAATATTGGTATGTGATATGGGATCCATTTTCACAATGAGAATCATATGATTAATTAAGAGGATTCAACATTTTACATCTATTAAATATTCTATATTTTGAATGTATATGATGTTACAGAGTGTCATGATTCTTTTAATGGTATAAGTATTTTTGTTATTTTTTTTGGAGTATAATTTCTTTCATTTTGGTAACATTTAATTATTAATGCATCCATTCACACATGTGATCACAGTGGGTGAATCTAGATGATTATCTTGGCTATAATTCCTTTTTAATGTGTATAAACTAATGAGTATTAGTGATTATTTTAGTTCAATATGTATGCATGTTGGTGAATATTATAACATCATTCTACCCATTCATACCCAAAGAATCTATAAAATTTGGATAGGACAAGACTAAGAGGGAGGATGATGTCAATCATTATTCGGAATGGTATTGATTTGACAAGTGATGGGACATGTCCCTGAATGTGTGGCTTATATAGCTAGGAAGGTCACAACCATACATGTTTCCCTATATGTAGTGGGAAATTATCAAATAATTAACATATTTTTTCTTGTATTAATGTTTTCAATTCAATAGTATAGGTATGAATAAGTTGGATTTTTTATATGTAAATAAAAAATCTCATTTCTTTTATTGACTCTCAAATCATATAATTTGGTGAATAAAATAACTGTAATGATATGGAATTATATAATGTTATGATTAAATGATGTTAAAAAATAAAGGTCTTACAACTAATTATTCAAATATTATACATTCATGTGGATGATTATATCTTAAATTTCTAATAATATCTTATCTCACATGACTTTCATTAATAAAGTAATTCTAGAAATATTTTTGTTTAGTGGTTTAATCCTTTCCATCAGGTTCACCTCTAAAATAATTTTTTAATTATGTAGATGTTCTCTATTTTATAGAGTCACTATGTGTATCTTTGAGAACATTTCTCACAATTTTTTTCCATTTGACAAGATATGGTGACTGGAGACCCACACATTAAATCATTATGAGATGTACGTGATAATTACCATAGTGGGAGAGAAATAAATTGTGTTTCTATCTAACATTTGGGTGAATGAAACTGTTAGTACTATGGGAGACATGTGCAAGAGTATACAACATTAACTAGGAATTAACATCATAGATAGACCGCATGTATTATACTATTCTAGACAGAACAGGGGAATTATTTATTATATGATCATAGTAATTTACATTGGATTTGATTATTTGATTCTAATATAAAACACATGAATATATTATGTGGCTCAACGGAGGCACTCTTTGTGTCAAATATCTACCAAATTGATAGACATGATGTACATACCATAACATGAGTTTCATGACATAAAAACAACATAAAAGTTAGGGGTTGATTTATTATTAAATATGTATATATTACCATATTTAGTATGTCGATCATAGTGAACCAAATTATAGTTTTTTTAATTATTAAATTGATCTGGTTGTGGGATCAATTTTTATGCGTCAATCATAGAATTTTCAATATTCATACCTATAAAATTTTATTGGACTATCCTTGGGGAAGCATTAATGTTTACAACATTAATATGTGTTGTTAAAATTTTGAATAATTATTTATTCAAAAAAATCATATATTGATTTTGTAAATGGTGGATTCAGGATCAAAATTATATTAAAACATTGAGGAACATGGTGTATAGATTTTAGGTGATTGATAACTCTTTATATCACAGTGATGTATACTAAATATTAATTATTTATATATAAAATTAATTTATTTAATAATTTTATATAGAATTATCATTTCAGTTTTGGTTACATTAATTAACTACATTATGAATACATTTTCTGTTTCTATTTTTGGTTTCATAGTTCCCTTGTATAAATCTTTTCATGGAATCACATCATCAATATTGATCAACATTTTTTAGAGGATGTCGATTTGTCATGATACTCATCCAATTAGACATAATTAAGTGCCACCAGCTTGACCATGATATATGATAGTTTTACTATAAGTCTCATATCAATAGATCATCACACTGGATTGTTTTATCGCACACCATTACACTAATAGGTAGGCTGGAGAATAATTTGTTATTATGTAAAATGAGTCTATAAACATATGTTACCCATATATATTATTTTTTTACAGCTAGAACATTTTATTTATAAATCTGTCGAGTCTAGGAGTGTACTCATATTGGTACTAGAATCAAACTATCTTGTACCTTATATTACATGGGATAATCATTCACAAGTTGTTATGTTTACCATTTATTTTTACACCTTTTTTATTTAAAATTTTATATTATCATGGATTTTATTTGTTATGTAATCATAGTGGTTAAGGAGACTTATAAGTATCTATTATCCATATGTGGAGGAAGTTTTTAGTCAACATGTACTTCATAATGATCTAGTGGTACATGAAAATAATAATCATTCCACATATAAGATTTCCTATGATGAGTATCCAATCACATATCCTGATCAAAATGCTCCCACGCTGGTAGTTGGGGAAGATAATGTGCATAATGAGATATATAGGGATGATATACCACAATAACCTTTAAAACATCCATTATAAGGATAGATATGACTATAGTTCCAATAATGCTACTCAGGTGATCCAATAGAGGATCATGTATCATAGGAAGATTATCCCACACAATAGGTAGAGAATCATGTATTGTAGTAAGAGGATCACTCCCAACAAGAAGAGGATCATATGCCACATGTGTTTACTTATGAATCAAATTAATAATATTATCCTCAAAAAAATCATATGGCCAATGTCCGTTAAGCTCTAAAGTGCTGGGACTTCACTACCATATCACATTTTTTCCAATCGTCACGAAGCACTCTCTATTACATGGGACTCTTTGATGATTCTATTACCTTTCTATAATCATTGATGGAACCTAATAGGAATGAATAAATCTGGGAATATTGATTCACATATGATATTGGAATGTTATCTACACTGTGTAGGTTCAATACATATTTGAAGCGCCTATTGGTCTATTGACAATGCATGTTTTGTCATGTTTAAATGATTAATCCATAATGAACAATATTATGTAAAAGCTGAATAGTAAATTGTATATGATGAATTTTGATAAATTATATTAAAACTATGACATAGTATCATTTCTATTTTAATTTTATAAATAAATTATAGATTGATTCATAATTGCCTTTTCATATAGTTATTTATTTATTGATGATGTATGTTAATATACTTATGTTACTATCCGTTTGTGTTATGATTGAAGGGAATGATCCCTCTAGTGGTGATCCAAATGTTCTTCAAAACCTCGGAACACCATTAAGGAATTGAAGGGTTAAATTTTATTGAATAAAATTCACTTGTGTCATTCACCATTTATCATATAAAGAAATTCATCATAAGTAATGGATTATTTACCTTATCCCATATTATTTTGATGAATGTGGGATATCAGATACCTTGTTCTTGAGTATTTCCTTAGGATATTTCTCTATTATGATTTAAGAGAATAGTAACTTAGGATTGTTATTGAAAATGAAAATATAACACTATAAATTCTTCTACCAATGCATTCATAAATTTTTATTATGGTTTGTAATTTCACACATTCCCTTTAAGAGTCCCTTATTCCATGAAAACCCCCATCCATAGAAATATAAATAATAACATAATTTATTTAGCATTTGTCATTCATGAGGATAAATAAATATCATTTATTAAATAATTTTTTAAAATAATATTTAATATGTTATTTCTATCCGGACCATTAATCCTGGTACATACATCCTTATCTATATTTACTGAACCATGAATAAATACTTTTTCATTATTCAATGACAATAAAAATAAGAATTATATTTACTAATATAGAAAATAAATATTTTCCAAATATTTAATAAGCATATATTATCTTGAAAAACTGGTGATTGAATATTTATGATCAACTGTACTTGAATAATTACTAAAAAATATAATGGAAAATATATATTAAAATATCTGAAACTCATATATAATTTAACTAATGTACTTGGTAAACATAGTGTGTAACCCTTTAAGATTCATTATCAATATAATTATGTAGAATCGCCAAATTCAAAATATTGGTATATAACTATATGATAATGTATACAATAAGAAAGAAGAAAAAAATTCAATTAGTATAATCACATATGAACACACACTATGTTAAATAATCTATTAATATTGATTGAATCTAATAATAAAAAATGAATATTGGCGTCATCACCCAATTTTCTTGATTATTTTTATTATATATTCTAGAAATTAACTTCTTTAATAAACTATATGGCCATGGATTTATTTACGAAGTTATATTCCAATAAAAGGTCATACTATAATGACATTCAATAGAGAATATATAGTGAAAGTAAATGAATGATTTATACATTAATGAAATATCAGTCATCACACACCCAACATACCAAACTTTCCCATTACCTTATTCCATCATGGTTTACAAAAATTCATCAAATTATACAACTCATGGAATTCATTAATTATAGTCATAAATTAAAAGGATCATTTCAGATATTTTTATAATGGAACATCCCACGATACATAGAAATGTGGAATTCTAACTACAATGACATATTATCATTATCTACACACTGTAATTATTACCCACATGATGTTCATGAAATGATGTCATAATATATTACGAGCGCATTCTATTATATTCTATATTGTTTATATATCATAAGATGTTACCATCCAACAATAAAAACAAAAATGTATATCTTCATGTATATTTAAGGTTTTCATCATTATGGGGAACATATATAACAATCCAGTGTTATAGTTACACCTTGAACATTATCAAATTAACTGTCACACATAATAATTATTTAGAAGTGATAAGAGGTTGATAAATATTCAACACCATGACTATTCATGCAATTTAATGTACATTGTACTTTATTTTATGGAACTAAAACCAATAGATAACCAATTTCACTAGAGATGTCTAATAATAACTCAAATTATTATCCTTACATGATATATATTTTTCAACGGGGTTATGTTTAATGTTATAGGACCTACAATGCTATTTATTGTGGATGATATTTCTATAACATCGTCACTCTAGGAAAATCCCTTAAGATACGCTTTTATAGTTTATCTAATTTACTATTATGAAATCCCCAAATTCATGGATAAAACGATTGTTATAATTCCCTCAACGTATTATTGAACATTACTATCTAGGTGTAACACTACAATATAGAATAAAATATATCTAAATTTTTATTTTAAAATGCATCAGAAGAATTAACATAATTCATCTAATGTATATATAAAAACTATGGGTTGTAGTAATATTTATCCATACATTGATATAGGATCAATTATATCTTATGAAGGATTTTTATATAATAGAAGTATTAGTGTTCATAATTTCCTAATTAACTTCAATTCTTTAATTTTTTTCATTCTCAAGCACGGTTGAATAGTTCTGACTACCATCCAATGTAGTACATCGGCTCATTATTATTAAATTTATATTATTTTTTATGAATATTCAAGACCATACATGAGAATATAGCATGGAATGTAAGATATTTTTTTGAAGTACTCATTGTTTTATATAATATGTGCATCAATAGAATACATTTTGAATCTATAATCAATTCAGATGTATTGGATCATATTTTATTTTATATACCTTATCAACTATGTATAATTACCTAGATTAAAAACTCCTATGATAAATAATAGTAGATATCATTCATTAAAACCTTTCTTGCAGCATAATTAATCATAGATATATTAAAATTTTAATCATATATATCCATAAGAATAATTATATTTGCCTCTTTATTGTCAAGAAAATGTATCTTGTGAAACAATAGCTCTTCTACTAACCATGTAATGACCCAATCTTTTTGAGTAGTATATTAACTTACTCTTAATGATTTATTAAGATGTTATTGGTTAATGCAGAAAGAGGAGTTGATGGCTTCATCCAGTAGACTCAACCCTTACGAATCCCACTTATTAGAGCTTGGGAAGGAGGTAGCATCTGTGGGCTTCGCTTTGGACCAAGCCCAAGCCGAGCTCCAGCGTGTCAAGCTTGAACGAAAACGCTTGCGGGAGAAGTTCAAGTTAGTGGAGATTGCTACTAGGGCAATGTTATCTGAGACTCCCTCAGATTCTCTCACCATAGCACACCTTAAACTTAGGTCTTATGCCAATGTTATAAGGGGCTATGTGATGAGACCCTAGTTTCCTTGTGTAATCCTTTCGGGTGAATAAATTGAGATTTCTTCCTTTAGTGATGTTTGTTAAATTTCAAATGTCTAGATAATTTTAGAATGTATTTTATTGACGAATTTTGAAAAAGGGATATTTTGAAATATTTATGTAAACCCTAAATAACTAATGATGTGTAATGATTTTCAAAAAATGGTCTTCTACAAAAGTGTTCATTAAGGAATTTGGAGTCTAATAAGATCAACTTAATTTTTGATGAATAGTAAATTATGAATAGTGATTTTACGCTTAGGATTAGTAATATGACCAAATGGATTAGTAATTTCACTCAAAGAAAGTTTTAATATAATTTAGACACCTTGATTAAGTAATGTGATTCAATAAAATGGTTAAATAACGGTTTCATAAATTATTAGTCAAGTATTAGTTTTTTTTCGAATGAATAGTGTTTTTTTAATTAAAAATTTAATTAAAAATAATTAGAAAATTATTTTTATAAAAAGGACTTTATTTTTGAACTCAGAGCATCGATATTATGTTAAGGTAATTTTTTTGGATTTTTCTGAAAAAAGTGAATTTTCGATGAATAGTGTTTTTATTTAAAATTTAAATTAAAAATATTTAGAAAAATATTTTTATAAAATGGATTTCATTTTTGAAATCAGAGCATTGATATTTGGTTAAGGTGAAATTTTGGGATTTTTCTGAGAAAGTTGAATTTTCAGTGAATAGTAAAAATACAGTTTTAGGGTTTCGGTATGTTTAATGACATCATAACGGTGTAATGATGATGTCATGAGATCATTTGAGGGTTGGCCGGCCAAGGGTGATGAATTATTGTTTTGGGGGCCCCCCCATGTGGCCTAACTCCATGATAAATGCCATGAGAGAGCACATGGGTTTGAGAAAAGCACATGTGAGGTGTCCCTTGGCCATTAATGCTTTGTCCCCTCACTTTCCCTATAAATACCCACCCTTTCCCCCTTTAGTTTTCACTCCCAACTCTACCCCAACGAAGTTATGGTCTTCTTACCTTCCAAAGATTCCTCCCAAGGTGCCCCCAAGCCCTCAAGGTCCAATCCTTTGAGTTTCAAGAGTCACGTTTTAAGGTAAGGGATCCGACCCCTCTCTTTCTTTTCAAGTAATCTCTTTTATGTCATTTCTTTTATACTCCATGTTCTTATGTTGGAGGATGTTCTTTTATATTCATCCTACTGCCTATTTCATGTTCATATGATGAGAGACCCCGCCTTGCTCTCATCAATTCGTTTTAAGAATGTTTAAGTGACACCGTTAGGCTGCCGAATTTTTAAGGGATTCTTTCACCCTTCTCATCTTTCAAGTTCGATTTTCAGGTCAAGTCTTTCAATTTCCTTTTTATTATGTTGGGGTATGATCTCTATATCAGTCATAATGATCTCTTATGATCATATGATGAGGGACCCTTTTTTGATCTTGTCAAATCATTTTCTTTTGACGTTAAGTGACGCCGTAAGGCTGCAGAATTTTCATAAGAGAAATCTAATCTTTTTCCTTCCATGTTTTTCATTTCAAATGGTATGTCCCTAAAATTTCATTACCATGTCCATATTTCCTTCTTATTCATTCAACCTACTGTTTTATGTATCATTTATGAGTGGGTGACCCATGTCCCCTCTCATTTCAATGTTTTCTAAAACCCCGAAACTTAGCCGTTATGCTGCAGAATTTTCCCCTCAAAATGCCTCTCACTTTTCTCAAAAATTATTTTATGTTATAAAGTGAATATTCAAAGCTCTTATTTCTAAAAGGGTATTCACATATATATCAAAATGTTCCATTTTAAATTCTGGGATTTACATACATGAGACCCGCTTTCCCTTTCCGTGGGTTTAAAGTGACGTAAAGATCTTGTCTTTAAAGCAGTTTTTAAAACGTTATGATTATGAAATGAAACCCACTTATTTTATGCTATGTGGGTTATTTATGAAATTTTTGATGATGATATATGTGGCTCACATGATAATAAAGGCAAATTTAAGGGTGCACCCTGATAGCGCTCCAATGCATTGGGTAATGATGTAACCACTAGAGATTACAATTTTCACGATACCTTGGTGAATAACCTTGGTAATTTTTCAAATGACACCTTGGGGATGGACCTTGGTGATATGTTCATGATTGTCTATGTTAAATGATGTAGCCACATCTTCAAGTTATGAAAAATGTTATTTTTATTATGAAATGCCTCATGATTTCTTTATCATGGCTTAAAGTTCTTTTCATGTCCTTATTGAAGTATCTCAAGTTCACATGTAAAATGTTCCTCTTGTTTCCCTTACTGGGCCTTCTGCTCACCCTTTCTTTTGATGTATGTCCCCAGGTTATGAGATGCAGTAATGATCCTAGAATGAACTTAAGGAGACTCCTTTCAAGTGTTTAAGAAGAATGTTTTATGTTTTTTTTATGTATTATGATCCTTGTTTCCAAGACACTAAACCTTAACGATCCCCAGATTTGTGTAATGTAATGAAAGGTTTTGTTATAAAATGGCAGGATGCTATAGTTGGTATCAAAGGATGGTTTAGTTATTTGTGGAAATTAGGAAATAAAAACTTTAGGAAGAACCCTATAGAAAAGTTTAAATATAGGAAAACTTCCTGGTATTTTGGTAAGTATTGAGTAAGTGGTCTATCAAACAAATACATCCCTGTCTGGATACGAGCAGGTAGAGGCGGCTCTGGCACAGATGTACATAGGGGTAAAACCCGAAAACACCGCTTTGAGCTAGACTCGAACGGGAACTGGTGCACGATAACGGGCCTTACTGCACTCTTTATTACGACACTCCCGGGGGAAATGTTTGGTTAATCACATGCTTTTTATGAATCATTATGAAGGAATTATAGAGAACTATAATTGTCTAAGCACGAAGTCTTAGTTAAAAGATTCATAAATGAAATAAGTTTCTCACTAAGGTTTTATTCTTTTTGAAAATGGCGGGAAATAGGAGAAACCGTGCCGATGGTGACCGCAATGCACCAAGTGCTGATGACCCTTCGATGGAATCCGGAATGGAAACATTCATGCGAATGATGAACCAACTAACTCAAGTTATGAGTAATAACTTGAATCAAGCTGAGAGGCCGACCTCACCACGAAGGGAACAACTTTCTGTTGAGTCCTTCATGCGTCAACGAACGCCAATATTCAGTGGATCTACTGACCCATTGGTTGCGGAACAATGGATAAGCTCCATTGAAAAGATCTTTTCTGTATTTCATTGTTCGGAACAAGAAAAAGTCACCCTTGCTGTTTACCGCCTAGAGGGAGAAGCTGATCAGTGGTGGTCACTGATCAAAAAAACGAAGCCACGAGGAGAGATGGAAGCTATGGAGTGGGAAGAATTTCGGGGAATTTTCTTTAAAAAGTATTTCCCTCGTTCCATGAGAACGAAAATGGAGAAAGAGTTTCTCGAGCTGAAGCAGAAGGAGAACGAATCTGTCGGAAGCTATGAGATGAACTTCACAAGGCTTTCCCGTTATACCTCAATCATTGTCATGGACCCTAATGAGAAGGATGATAGATTCTTTGGCGGACTGCGACCACATCTGCGGAAGAATCTAGCCAACATGGACTACGATAGCTATGAAGAAATTGTTCGAAGTGCTATGAATGTTGAACTAGAGTTTGGGGAGACACAATGGTCTCACAAATCTAATGAGAAGAAGTGAACTCTAGAACCGAGCCTGGGAAGAAGTTTTGATCAGGAAAGAGGTGAAAAGCATATGCAACCTGCCACATGAAATAAATGTGGGAAGAAGCATCCGGGGAACTGCTTGATCGGAAGTGGAAAGTGCTATAGGTGTGGAAAAGAAGGCGATATTTCTCGGAATTGTCGTGGTGATGTGAAGCCTCAACTTCCCAACACTAACGACAGAGGAAAGATGGTTCTGGCCCTACCCGAAGTCACATGCTTCAAGTGTGGACAGCTTGGGCACTTTGCTAATCAATGTCCAAATCCGAGGGCGGTGGAGGGGAATCACCATCAACCTCAGCAGAGGCCAAGGGAGCAAGGTCGTGCTTTCGCTATCACAACAACTGAAGTTGAAGTTCCGAACGATGTGGTAGCAGGTACTCTTGTTGTCCTCTCAAAACTAGAAAGTGCTTTATTTAATTCTGGTTCTACACATTCCTTTATTTCTTCCATGTTTGCAAAGAATATTGAATCAATCCCTGAATTGCTTGAGGTAGAGTTGTCAGTCAAGACTCCAAGTGGCATTATCCATGCATCAACAGTGTTTAGAGACTCTAGTGTTTACTTTGGTGAGCATAATCTTATCGCAAATCTAGTAGTCATTCCCATGATGGAATTCGACGTTATACTAGGGATGGACTGGCTCTCAAAGTATAATGCTAAGATCAAATGCAGAAGTAAGGAAATCTCAGTAGTCTTGAAAGAACGACCTACAGTTATCTTTCGAGGAGAGATATCCCGAACTGATCCCTATCTAGAAGCACCTCCTATAGCTTTCTTTATGGAGATAATCGGTGATGAGGAAGAAGGGAAAGGGAGCATAAAAATTGAAGATGTTCCGATTGTTCAGGAATACATGGGTGTATTTCCTGAGGAGTTACTTAGACCTCCCCCAGAAAGAGAGGTAGAGTTCTCCATTGAACTCGTACCTGGGTCTAAACCGATATCAAAGACTCCGTATAGAATGGAAAATGTGGAGCTAGAAGAGTTAAAGAAACAACTCCAAGACTTGTTGAAGAAGGGGTTTATCCGACCGAGTGTGTCTCCTTGGGGAGCACCAGTTCTATTTGTAAAGAAGAAGGATGGATCAATGCGGCTATGCATTGATTATAGAGAACTGAACGGGATCACGGTGAAGAACAGATATCCTCTTCCAAGAATTGATGATTTATTGGACCAACTTCGCGGGGCTCAATTCTTCTCTAAGATTGACCTTCGATCTGGTTATCATCAACTGAGGGTGAAGAAGGAAGATATTCCAAAGACTGCCTTCCGATCAAGATATGGGCATTATGAGTTTACTGTTATGCCCTTCGGCTTGACTAATGCTCCTGCTATTTTCAAGGATTTGATGAATAGAGTATTTAAGGACTACCTTGATAACTTTTTGGTAGTTTTTATTGATGATATATTGATATATTCAAAAAGTCTTGAGGAGCATGAAAATCATCTGAGGGTTATTTTGAAAACTCTACGGAAGGATAGGCTCTTTGGGAAGTTCAGAAAGTGTGAGTTTTGGTTACAACAAGTGGCTTTCTTGGGGCACATCGTAACCAATGAAGGAATCTCGGTTGACCCTGCAAAGACAATGGTTGTGGAGGAGTGGCCTCAACCCACAACAGTAACTGAGATTCGTAGTTTCCTTGCTTTAGCGGGATATTATAGGAGGTTTGTGAAAAAAATTTCACGGCATTCTAATCCACTAACCAAGTTGACTCGAAAAGGGGTTAAGTTCATCTGGAAAAAGGAATGCGAGGAAAGTTTCCAAGAGCTGAAGAAGAGATTGGTTACTGCACCTGTATTAACCCTACCCTCTATCGGAGAAGGATTCGTTATTTTTAGCGGTGCATCTATGAAAGGGCTTGGGTGCGTCCTCATGCAAAATGACAAAGTAATTGCTTATGCATCTCGACAGTTGAAGATTCATGAGAAGAATTATCCTACGCATGATCTAGAGCTGGTGGCAGTTGTTTTTGCTCTAAAGATATGGAGGCACTATCTTTATGTGGAGAAATGTGATATATACACTGACCACCAAAGTCTAAAGTATATTTTCACTCAGAAAGAATTGAACATGAGACAAAGGAGATGGTTGGAGCTTATTAAAGACTATGATTGTTCAATTCATTATCACCCTGGAAGAGCAAACAAAGTCGCGGATGCGTTAAGCGGGAAAGATCCTGTTGTTCTGGCAACAATGAGGATCCTGGGAGACCCCTTGATTAAAGATCTAGTAAAACTGGACATGGGAATTATAAGGAAAGGGACATCATCAACCCTATCCCAAATGATTTCTCAACCTTCATTACTAGGGAAGATCAAGAAGGCTCAAAAAGAAGATCCTTTGCTGCAGGAGAAGTTCGAGGCTGTAAAGGATGGGAAGTTCCCTGATTTCAATATTGATCAAGAAGGTGTATTGAAATTTCATACAAGACTATGTGTCCCATCTATTCCGGAGATAAAGAAAGAACTGATGGATGAAGCTCATAGATCTACTTTCTCTATACATCCGGGAAGCACTAAGATGTATAGAGACCTTCGTGATCATTTTTGGTGGGATAAATGAAGAGGGAGATTGCGGATTACACTACAAGGTGCCTGGTGTGTCAGCAAGTAAAGGAAGAAAGACAACTCCCTAAGGGGGTATTACAACCGCTACCCATACCAGTATGGAAGTGGGATAATATCACCATGGAATTTGTAACTGGTCTCCCAAAAACATCCAAAGGAAACAATGCGATATGGGTTATTGTGGACCGTCTCACCAAGACAGCCCATTTTATCTCAATTCGGGAAGATTTCTCTCTGGATCAGCTTGCCAAGATATACGTGAAGGAAGTGGTAAGGCTGCATGGGGTACCACTATCCATCGTATCTGATCGTGACCGAAGATTCACATCAAAATTCTTGAGAAGTCTTCAGCATGCTCTGAATACTGAATAGAATTTTAGTATGGCCTATCATCCTCAAACTGATGGCCAATCTGAAAGGACTATTCAGACACTCGAAGACATGTTGAGATTATGCTCAATGGAATTTAAAGGTGGATGGGATCAAAACCTCCCATTAGTGGAGTTCTCCTATAACAACAGCTTCCATGCAAGTATTCAGATGGCAACCTATGAAGCTCTGTATGGAAAGCGGTGTAGAACTCCTACTTGTTGGGATGAAACTGGTGAGAGGAAGCTTCTTGGGCCTGATCTCGTGCAAGAGATGACAGAACAGGTTCATGCCATCCAACAACTCATAAAGGCTGCTCAGAGTCGACAGAAGAGCTATGCTGACAATCGACGAAGAGACTTGGAGTTTGGTGTTGGTGACAAAGTCTTCCTTCGAATCTCACCATGGAAGAGAGTCATGCGGTTTGGGAAGAAAGGGAAGCTCAGCCCTAGGTACATTGGCCCCTATGAAATCCTTGATCGCATAGGAGCAGTGGCCTATCTTCTAGCACTTCCACCGAACCTAGCTCAAGTTCACAATGTCTTCCATGTATCTCTCTTGAGGAAGTACATACCCGACCCTACGCATGTACTGAACCCGGAGGTGGTACAACTGGAACATGACCTCTCTTATGAGGAGCAGCCAGTGGAGATCTTGGACCATAGAGACAAGGTCCTACGAAACAAGACTACCCACCTTGTAAAAGTGTTTTGGAGGAATCATAAATATGAAGAAGCGACTTGGGAGCCTGAGGAAACGATGAAGCAAAAGTACCCTCACCTTTTCGACTAGGCCTCAAGTATAAATTTCGGGGACGAAATTTCTTAAGGGGGGAAGAATGTAACGACCCAATCTTTTTGAGTAGTATATTAACTTACTCTTAATGATTTATTAAGATGTTAATGGTTAATGCAGAAAGAGGAGTTGATGGCTTCATCCAGTAGACTCAACCCTTACAAAGCCCACTTATCAGAGCTTGGGAAGGAGGTAGCATCTGTGGGCTTCGCTTTGGACCAAGCCCAAGCCGAGCTCCAGCGTGTCAAGCTTGAACGAAAACGCTTGTAGGAGAAGTTCAAGTTAGTGGAGATTGCTACTAGGGCAATGTTATCTGAGACTCCCTCATATTCTCTCACCATAGCACACCTTAAACTTAGGTCTTATGCCAGTTTTATAAGGGTCTATGTGATGAGACCCTAGTTTCCTTGTGTAATCCTTTCGGGTGAATAAATTGAGATTTCTTCCTTTAGTGATGTTTGTGAAATTTAAAATGTCTAGATAATTTTAGAATGTATTTTATTGATGAAGTTTGAAAAAGGGATATTTTGAAATATTTATGTAAACCCTAAATAACTAATGATGTGTAATGATTTTCAAAAAATGGTCTTCTAAAAAAGTGTTCATTAAGGAATTTGGAGTCTAATAAGATCAACTTAATTTTTGATGAATAGTAAATTATGAATAGTGATTTTACGCTTAGGATTAGTAATATGACCAAATGGATTATTAATTTCACTCAAAGAAAGTTTTAATATAATTTAGACACCTTTATTATGTAATGTGATTCAATAAAATGGTTAAATAACGGTTTCATAAATTATTAGTCAAGTATTAGTTTTTTCGGATGAATAGTGTTTTTTTAATTAAAAATTTAATTAAAAATAATTAGAAAATTATTTTTATAAAAAAGAATTTATTTTTGAACTCAGAGAATCGATATTATGTTAAGGTAATTTTTGGGGATTTTTCTGAAAAAAGTGAATTTTCGATGAATAATGTTTTTATTTAAAAATTAAATTAAAAATATTTAGAAAATTATTTTTATAAAATGGATTTCATTTTTGAAATCAGAGCATTGATATTTGGTTAAGGTGAAATTTTGGGATTTTTCTGAGAAAGTTGAATTTTCAGTGAATAGTAAAAATACAGTTTTAGGGTTTCGGTATGTTTAATGACATCATAACGGTGTAATGATGATGTCATGAGATCTTTTGATGGTTGGCCGGCCAAGGGTGATGAATTATTGTTTTGGGGGCCCCATGTGGCCTAACTCCATGATAAATGCCAAGGGAGAGCACATGGGTTTGAGAAAAGCACATGTGAGGTGTCCCTTGGCCATTAATGCTTTGTCCCCTCACTTTCCCTATAAATACCCACCCTTTCCTCCTGTAGTTTTCACTCCCAACTCTCCCCCAACGATGTTCTGGTCTTCTTACCTTCCAAATAGTCCTCCCAAGGTGCCCCCAAGCCCTCAAGGTCCAATCCTTTGAGTTTCAAGAGTCACGTTTTAAGGTAAGGGATCCGACCCCTCTCTTTCTTTTCAAGTAATCTCTTTTATGTCATTTCATTTATACTCCATGTTCTTATGTTGGAGGATGTTCATTTATATTCATCCTACTGCCTATTTCATGTTCATATGATGAGAGACCCCTCCTTTCTCTCATCAATTCATTTTAAGAATGTTTAAGTGACGCCGTTAGGCTGCCGAATTTTTAAGGGATTCTTTCACCGTTCTCATTTTTCAAGTTCGATTTTCATGTCAAGTCTTTCAAGTTCCTTTTTATTATTTTGGGGTATGATCTCTATATCAATCATAATGATCTCTTATGATCATATGATGAGGGACCCTTTTTTTGATCTTGTCAAATCATTTTCTTTTGAATTTAAGTGACGCCGTAAGGCTGCAGAATTTTCATAAGAGAAATCTAATATTTTTCCTTCCATGTTTTTCATTTCAAATGGTATGTACCTAAAATTTCATTACCATGTCCATATTTCCTTCTTATTCTTTCACCCTACTGTTTTATGGATCATTTATGAGTGGGTGACCCATGTCCCCTCTTATTTCAATGTTTTCTAAAACCCCGAAACTTAGCCGTTATGCTGCAGAATTTTCCCCTCAAAATGCCTCTCTCTTTTCTCAAAAATTATTTTATGTTATAAAGTGAATACTAAAATCTCTTATTTCTACAAGGGTATTCACATATATATCAAAAGGTTCCATTTTAAATTCTGGGATTTAAATACATGAGACCCGCTTTCCCTTTCCGTGGGTTTAAAGTGACGTAAAGATCATGTCTTTAAAGCAGTTTTTAAAACGTTATGATTATGAAATAAAACCCACTTATTTTATGCTATGTGGGTTATTTATGAAATGTTTGATGATGATATATGTGGCTCACATGATAATAAAGGCAAATTTAAGGGTGCGCCCTGATAGCGCTCCAATGCATTGGGTAATGGTGTAACCACTAGAGATTACAATTTTCACGATACCTTGGTGAATAACCTTGGTAATTTTTCAAATGACACCTTGGGGATGGACCTTGGTGATATGTTCATGATTGTCTATGTTAAATGATGTAGCCACATCTTCAAGTTATGAAAAATGTTATTTTTATTATGAAATGCCTCATGATTTCTTTCTCATGCCTTAAAGTTCTTTTCATGTCCTTATTGAAGTATCTCAAGTTCACATGTAAAATGTTCCTCTTGTTTCCCTTACTGGGCCTTCTGCTCAGCCTGTCATTTGATGTATGTCCCCAAGTTATGAGATGCAGTAATGAACCTAGAATGAACTTAAGGAGACGCCTTGCAAGTGTTTAAGAAGAATGTTTTATGTTTTTTTTATGTATTATGATCCTTGTTTCCAAGACACTAAACCTTAACGATCCTCAGATTTGTGTAATGTAATGAAAGTTTTTGTTATAAAATGGAGGGATGCTATAAACCACCAGTAAACTCATGGCATCAATTATTTTAAAAATAATATATTATGTTCATTATAATTTCTTTAACCCATGAACAGATACTTGAACCTATATTTTATATTGGATTTATTTTATTTCTCTATCCTTTTTGGTTTTGTCATATAGAATTTTTTTCCATTGTTATCTTCATGGGAGATGTCCTGGACATCTGAATATTAGAAAAATTAACATATAACAGTATTATGATTTGTATAATTCAATTGAATTTTTATAATGACCATCAGAGTATTGTTTTTTTCATAAAATATATCATATAAATACTTTAATCCTTTTTTTAAATCAATAATACCTAATTGGAATTGACATGTACCATATATATCAATATTTTCTCTTGAATACTAACCAGTTTTCTGAATCCTATAAAATATCCTAAATACATGGATCATGTATTTTAGGACAATCATTCCACTATTTAATTCATGTATACCTGTCAATATTAGCATGTTATTGTTTACTAATACATGTCATATTTGTTATTATTATTAAATTATATATATCACCCACCATAGTGAATATTATGTACATAAATATATTATCCATCTCAATGAATATATAAAACTAACATTCTCTTTTAATATTCGTATATAGTTTGTGTCTTTCTGAACAACACCTTCTGATGATAATTTTTGAGTATTAGTGCTCGTATTTAAACTAATTACCATCCATTGCATATATATATCTAAAGAAAAGATTTCTACCACTATTCCAAAAGGGCTATAATATCCTCAGATGTTTTTTTAGTTATTTCCAATATAATTGATCTTGATGATATTATTATCCTAGGTTAAATATGATAATTCACTAGGAGGAAATATTTGTTTAATTTAAAAGTTTTTGGAAGGGGATTATAAGGTAACAAATGATTCATATTTGAATAGTAGATTATTTGAGAAAATGCATTTTCAACGAATCATTACTTTTTTATATCCAATAGTCAAATTAGTTGGCATATGGTATGATGGTATCATTATATTTATATAACATGCATGTAATATAATTTTTAAAGTCTAAAATATATTTAAAATATGTATTATCAACATTAAATTTTTTAAATATGTTAATAAGCATATATGATACTATGGAAACCCTCACTATACATTAAATTATCAATGAATACTTGGTTAAGATATATTCCATCCTTCCGGCATGGAGGATCCCACATCCATTACTGGAAGAAACAATTTATTCATTGAGTATTCAAAAAAAATTCCTGGAATCTCAAATACTACATGAACAAACCTATACATTGTCCTTGGTAAAGTTAATGATATCATGATTGTTCCAACTATGCATTATATGTCACTATTATATCTAATTTTTTCATACTATAAAACAAATTCCTTACATATAAGTAATATTTTTTAATTAAAAGGTGTTTAAAATTCATATGGTGTACATTAATAAAAAAAATAAGTCATCTTGGAAAATAATAATCTTTTTATAATGTGGCATGTGTCTTATATTTATTTCCAAAATTTAGGATTCATATTTAACATAACTATTAATTATAGTTCCCCATAAATTTAACAATTTCAAATTAAATGATGTCTCATTGTGTTGTAATAGGAAATTGTGATTAATGATTGGTAATAGATAAAAATAATGATAGTTTGAATGTAATTAATCCAAAGGAATATTAGAATTCATTATTTTATAACTATTAATGTAGGAATAACACTTTCACAACAATTGGTTAAAATAACCATACTTCTGATGTCTTGTGTTTCTCATCTATTAAATTATATTCACCCTTGCCCGGAAATGTAGGGAACGTTCCATATATATATTGATATTGTATAAAATAATGTATTATTTATCCATGAAGTGTGATAGATATACACTATGGTGAATATATTTTTTAAGTTGATCTAATGATATGCATATTCTACAATTCACTGTAGTTTCCATTTAAAGGAAGTTTCATTCTTCTGGAAAAAACATGGCCCCTCATCCCCATATTTCCTTTGAATATACGGTCACTTTAAAATACATTGTATGGACTAATGAAATTATATCTAGACATGGGATTTTCAACATTTCTGTTCATGTTCTTCACCAACGGTGTTGTAGAGTAGTGATTCCATAACACTTATCAACATGGATAATATTTTTCAAAGGATTCCTGAGATATTCATTAATACTATTCATCTCATTCTACTACATGAATATGGAGAACATAGATGTTATGGATGATATTATAAGATTAATGAAAAAAATCGTATCCATATAGTATTAAAACATAACTAAGAGATCAATGTGAATAAATATATTATATACATCATCTATATCCACATACAATATTCTTATTTACAGATATTATAATGTAGTTGTAATATTATTTATCTAATGACTCTATTTATCCATCATCTGGGATATGAGATGAGATGTCATAGAAAATTCATCCATTTCATTATGTTTCATTATGATTTCACTAAACACAACTAATATTAGTATACTATAAGAAACT
The DNA here is from genome assembly GCA_963277665.1 of Viscum album. Classification (NCBI taxonomy): domain Eukaryota; kingdom Viridiplantae; phylum Streptophyta; class Magnoliopsida; order Santalales; family Viscaceae; genus Viscum; species Viscum album. The sequence goes on from OY728152.1 coordinate 1,937,214,040, forward strand.
AAACATCAATTTATAGAACATGTTGGAAACATTTTCATTGTCACTTTCTAAATGGGGAGACTGAAATGGTAAAGGGAATATCACCACATTGAATAAATATTCATCTGTTAGTCTAATGTATAAAAAATTGTATTTTAATTAGAAATATTTATTACTATAGTCACTGCCTATGTCCTTAAAAATCGTGTTAAATATATATCTATTGACATTTTAGTCATTATTAATACTATATTTTCTTATTTTTGTATTTTATTTGCCAAAAATATTTTGTAATATATCTACTAGATTTTTGAATCCCAACATCCATATTGATCGGTTTCAAAATATATAATCATTATAATATCATAGTGGAAAATATCCATACTTCTCTTATTATAATAAAATAGGGTTTATAATGTAGTTTATGGAATTTACAAAAATTTGTATTATCAAACAACATTACCTCGTCAATCCCTGATTCCTTATGTCAAATCCCTAATTTTTAATACTCAGAATTGGATTTCTTCAATTTATGCCTCACTATTTGTATTTGGAAGATGAAATATCATTCACCCAAAAAATCAGTTAAGTGAACCCAAATAATTATTTATGAAACTCTATTTTATGGAGGTGTCTTGGAAATGACAAATAAATATCTATGTTCTACTAGGTCCATTCTATATTAAGTAATAGATTGAAAAAATTATTTAATATTTTGATTTTTGATTTTTTATCATTGTGCATAAATTATTCCTTTTTTCCTATTTCAATCAACTTAAAATTAAGTGGATTTTACTAGAATTATTAAGAGCACCCTTATAATATTTGCACATAAATTTATTCTATATTAATACTATATTGCATGATTATTTCTTCTTTAATTGAGATATATGTTAAAAATCAACCTTATATAATTAACCATCCATCTAAGAGAATGAAAATTAAAAGAGGTATGATAATGAGATTTTAAAATCATTCGTTTATATATAGGACGACGAACTAACTCTTCACCATATAGAATAAACTCTCGAAACCATTTTTTGTTTAAGATTGAATAATCCACATTCATTTTTATGTATTCCTATGATAGGTTTTTCTTTGGATTTGAAAATGATCCACCTCCGCAATTTATAAAGATCCATCATTTGCATAAAGAATACTCCCATGCATGTTTTGGGAACCAATGGATTGGTTTTGAATTTTATATAAATTTAAACACAATAATTTTGTCCCTTACATAATGAGAAGGTGGGGATGACATGCTGGTCATCATTTTGATTTAATATATTAGTATATAAATCATGTAATAATAATAATTTAAAACAACCAATCACATACATAGGTTGTTATAATCTCATGAGCATCCATAAAAATTAAAAAATATGAAAATATTAACTATCTATAATTCGATTCAATAATATCATTATTAAAAAGATAAAAGTTCTAGGAATATTTCAATTATTTGGTTCTTAATTCATTTTCCTAAATTTTAAACAGAACTATCTTAGAGTTTTCATTTCTATTAAATTTTAAAAAATGAATCTAATTAATCTTTGATTCAACATGATTAATACTATAATTAATTATGTTCTACGAAGTATGTTATTCTAATATATATTTAATATATCATATAACATAAAAAACGTGTCACCTATAAAATAGTGTGTACAGTGTCGAGTCAAATAAATTCAACTTAATAAAAAAAACATCACGTTGAATACATATGAAGTTTCTATATTTAATAGTTTTAATAATTTGAATATTAATTAATACCACATATGGTGTATAGTTTTTAATCTATATGGTAATTTCTTTGGAATTTAAAATATTTAAGAAATAAATTTTATCAATTGGGAAACATATAAATGCTGAATATATCAATTTAAATTCATAATTAATTTTCCATTCATGTAATTAAAGGATACGTTTAAAATCAAGAATATGTGTAATCATTATAAATAGGTACCATTTACAAAGCATGTACGAAAATCTAGTCATTCTAAACCTACGTCCACCACAATAACCCGGGGACTCCACCTGTATATAGAACACATATATTGTTGTGGTATATGATGTTTTATCCTACAATATGTCATTTCACATCAATTTTAATAAATGAATAATCATCGTAGTCTTGTAATAAATACATTTCACGCCATTGACTACATGTTTTCCATGAATTTTTCTATAATTGCACAATGACCTTATAGAGTGTAAGCAGGTTACACTCGCTATAATCTAGTTAACCCTGTGACATTCAAGACTTGAAAAAACATTGTGTGTATTAATGTATTATATTTACATTAAACACATAATTAAATGGATCTATCATGATTCATCCATTTATGGTGTACATGGGTACACCTCTTCTATAAATAAGAATCATTTTATTATTATTATTTTATCATTTTGGATGATTGGGAATATATGATAGATTCATCGTATGTTTTTCATTAAATTAAAATTGAATGAAGAATGAAAATATAAGATTTTGACATTCATATTAGAATAAAGAATGAACTATAAATTAAAAACTAAAAGAAAAATCATATTATTAATCATTAATTAATAAGTATTAATTATTGAATCTTGATTGATTTGAAACAAATTGTAGGTTTAGGATATAGATAACGTTCTTATATGGCCTTGTTAAACTATACATTTTACAAGTTTCATTGAATGATATGAAATATACATGATAATAAATGCTTGGATCAATTAATTTAATTTGATGAAGACAGAAAAATAACATTAGAATAAATAAAGGGGCATTTTACATTCTATATTTATACTAAAATTATAGATGGTTTAAGAGATTCATTTTTCATAATTACATCATTATTGATGATTTGGTTGATCAAAGTATTGATTATATAATAGTGGAGTAGGATTTAAGATTAGAATCCCTTTTTTGGTGAACCAAATGTATTTTAATACCACAGAACATTGACATAGAAAAATCATCTTCTAACATGGTCAATCTTAATCACTTTCTATAAACTCTACTGGTGTCATTTGGAATATAATCATGGTTGAAGGATTTTTGAAATTATCTCCATGACATGAGTGGATGGAGGAGGATAAATGTGCTCAATCATGAGAATATTATTATAATATTTCACTATCGGGGATTGAGAAAACTCTCTCTTGTCTTTATTTTGTTCACAATGAATTTATAACATTGGAAATTGAAAAATTTTGTATTTATAGAGCTACGCTAATTTAGACATTTCACATAATCCATTAAGAAATACCATTTCCCCTAGAAATCCTTGTATCTAATATTTCAAATAATATTACTATTTTTTTGACATGTTGAACACCTATTAGAAAATTAATATCATTTGATATATAAATATATTAAATTAAATTGTATTTAATATATCACTTCAAACATAACATTAATCTCATTTCATTTATCCACCTAACTATTTATCATACCATTATTAATGACAATTTATTTAACATAAAAATATTAATATCTTATTTGGTGATAAATAAAAAAATTATATTGACTAAAATTGAGAATAAATATTTACTAAATATTCAAATCACATATATTATATTCAAGAACTACTGACAAATTATTTTTGATCAACCTGACATGAATTGTTATTAATAAACATCTTTGAATAATATTTATTCAACATATTAAATCAATATGGAATTAAACTATGGTTTTCAACAATATTAGTATATGAACATCCTTTACCCTTTCTCATTGGGATTAGGTCGAACTGCTCAACATCCAAGGATAGTGTCTAGGGACTCACCCTGTCAACCATGGAGAAAAAAGTTAAATTCCACAAAATTTATAACAACATATAAAAATAAACTATGTAATATAATCACAATCAAATGATATCTATAAACAATAACGTTTTATATTGGTGTTATCAACCCATGTGATCGATATTTATTTCATTGAATTTCTATAAATGATATTTTTGAATTAATTGAATAATAATAGACTTAATCAGTCAATTCTATTTCTCTTAAGGGCATGATATATCATTTTTTTAATCGATGAATTTCAAAAATATGTTCTCAATTTATTCACTGATGTAATAATAGTCCTAAAAACCCCAATGTACTAAATATTACTATAAGCATATGTCTTCATAGTTTAAGAAAATACAAAAAATTACATGAATAAAGATATTCACTAATAATAATCATAATATATAAATACCATTACATACATATATCGATAAGAACATTCAATAACACATAGAAATGTGTATTTCCTATGAGAGGTCCATGTTTTCATAATAATTGTATCAAAAAGAATACTAAGGATGAGGTTATGAGAATAAGGGTAAATGTTTTATAATATTACAACCATAGATAGCTTATATCTTTTTTTCCCATAAGAAAATATCATCTATTAATATAAAACGTAATTAGGAATATTTTCATCTCACTTTTATGTACTAATAATACCAGAGAATGACTATAACCATTCAAATAGACATGTATGGCTAGGAAACTATCTCATTCATTTTGTTATATAAGACCCATCATTATTTAATAAGACATTAATTAATATTTAATACCAAGAATATTCAGGTAATAAAATGTGTATAGTTTTTTATTATAGAGAACTAACTACAACACATAATTAATTAGAGTGTTAAATAATTGATAGTTTATGGAGGCACTTATGGAAAACCATATTTATTTTCCCACAATAGCATCAGATCATTACACAATGGCAGTAATGACACAATCAATTTTTCACATTGTTTTGGAATAGGAAACACATAAAGGAAAACCTCGCATATATATGGAAAACAAGTGTGGAATAGCAGATACATTGGAATTGGGGTGAGGTTAATATTTTTAATTGTGGAACATAAAGGTGAAAATGTTAATTTTTTCTATTTTATTCAAATATATATATATTTATAAATTTAATTTATTATGTAATTAATTGTAATTTTAGAATATAAATTTTCAAATAAAATATTAAAATCACATAACAACGAATTTTTTTATTAAATTATAAATTTTAACAACCCCATATAAGAAACTATTTTATTTAATCAATATATTTATTTTTAGAGTTTTTATTTCTATGTAAATTTTAAAAATCACATGTCAAATACAATTTTAATTACTTGATAAATATAAAGAAGGCATTTTATAAAAATATCTATTTATATATGAATGATTTATCATCGTGGAAATATGTCTAGGGTATTTGTAACTTCTGTGGATCTCATTCCAGATCATCTACATTAATTCAGTGAGTTTTGGGGTTGCCATCCAACTTGAAATTTTTTTTCACTTGACCACCTTTTGGAGTCTATGTTTTGTGGCTATTTCTTTATTATGATTATTTTCATTTTTTATCTCTACGTGTAATGATTTTTGTGGTTTTTTATTTCAAATTATAAATCTCATTATTAATATAATAGTTGATTACAAAACATTTACCAGCTATGTAACATTATTAAAGATATGTAATTAGTTTGGTATATATTTCATCATGAAAATGTGTCAACCATCTCATCTATCTCTTCATTTTGGACAACATAAAATGATATATGATGAGGTTTTTAATACTATTTTCACCCTACATTGGTAAATATATATCAAACTGCATGGGTTTGGGAAAGAATTGTAGAGACGTAGAATGTAATGATAATTTCTGGAAGTATTTATTTTATGTGAAATGGATTTTCATTCCAAGGAATTATATATTCCAATTTCCTCTTATCACTAGATATTTGAATCTTTTGAAGACTATAAAAGTATATATTATATGTTTCATTCAATAGCCATCAACTAATTTGATTACATGGAGTTATATATGGAAATATAGAATGAATATAGTTTAATATTATTTGATGTGCTAACAACATGTTATTTGTGGGAGGATAATTTGTTGAGTGTATTTGGTCCTAAGCAATGTTTCTATAATTAAATGGGTAGGACACAACATCACTCTACACTTGTGGAATATAAGGATAAAAATCAAGGTACTTGTTTGATCTATAGTAAATTACATTGTAATATTTAGTTTACGGGGGATTTTGTAGTCATGTTCAAATTTTGTCGATTTTCCAGGACACTAATGTATGTGTATGAGATTGAGTTGAAATTCTTATTTTGTGTCTTTTCTAGACATGGAGTTTTGTATCAATAGTAAAATAAATATTGTAAATAAACATGTTGAGGTTAATTATTAAAAAAATACCTTGCGTAAATCTTCTATTTTCTCTTTTTGACCCAATGCAATCAAAATATAGTATAATTATCCTTTTTTCTACAATATTTTACAAAATATATTTTAATATTTAAATAAATTATTGAATATATCTTTGGCTATTTCTATCTATATATTTGTAAAGTATTTTTAAAGATTCAAAATAAATATTAAAAAATAATTAATTTATACAAATATAACATTTTAGAAAACCTAAAATGGAAAAAAATTGGACAATCAACACTTTCCCCTTGGTGAGTCGCACATCAAATAGATTGACACTCAAAAAATTTATTTATTCAAATTTTAATAACATAAAATCAATTTATTTAATATATTATGTAATAATATTTATCCTTCCTTCCTCTATATCATTTTAATAATGTTGGAAGAAATAGGAAAATATGCATGCGCATAGGGATTGAAAACCACTAAATTCTAGAACATGTTCCCCTGTTTGGATAAGAAACCTCTCTTGTTATCCTATTTTGATTTAATATAAACTATATTTTGGATTTTTTCCCTTATATGAAATTTTTATGATGATTTTATTAAAATAATTGATAAGTTTTTATTTTCATATTTTCTTTTAATAAACTCAGTTAAACCCCTATCTATGAATATAACTATTAAACATAATAATATACAAAAAATTACTAAATAATATTATAGAAAATTATAAATCATGAAAAAATAAATAATAAATATAATATCATTATCGTAGATATTTTTTATATTTATAGTTAAATATTAATTTTAAAAAAAATTATAATTTTATATGATTTAACTATATAATAGAAAAATATTTTATAATGGAATTCATAAATATTGGGAAATATATTAAAAATATAAAAAACAATTATGTCATAAAATAAAAATAAATATGTTGTTATTGTTTTAAAATTTTAATATTATGCCAATAGATTAAATTATATTATTTTACCATATAATATTAATAATATAAATTAATATACTAGAAAAAATATTTCAAAACTAAATTTAAAATGTGAGGAAAATAACTTCTAAAATGATAATTTTGATATTTAAAAACAATAAAAAAAAATTTAATCCAAATATTTTTATCTAGAAATAATTAAATTTGTGTAAATAATTTTTAAGATAATATATATATATATATGATAAAAATTAAATTAATAATTATAATATAAAAATTAAAAATTAAAAAAAGCAAATTTATTGGTGTTTTATAATGGGATTGTTTTCACAATTTATAGTATAAAAGAGTATGAAATTTGTGTAAATGATTTTGTTTCAATAAATTTAAGAAAAAAATAATGATTAAGTATCATTTTATTTTAGCTAAATAAAAAACATTTTATATATAAAACTATAAAATAAAATTGCAAATTTCTAATTGAAAAAATCAATCATTATTTTTAGTGAAACAATCTATAATATTTTTTGACTAAAAAATTATCTTGATAAATTAAATTTTAAAAACACATGAATGAAAATTTTTTATAATTAATTTTATTGGGTAAAAATGAAAACGTTTTAATAGAATTATTTTTGGAATGCTCAACCTGAAATGGAAACATTCAGTGTATTGTTAACTAGATAATTACTATAGAACAATCTAATGTAAAATTCATCATAACACTTTAGAAGGAAAAAAATCAGGTGATATCCTCTATAAGATAATCATTGTGCATCCACATGAGAGTTAGAATTTAACGATTCACTAGAAAATTAGAGAATAAGAATCCAACTGAAATTTCTAGTGGAATTTCCATCTTGAAACTTTTAGTAAAATATTCCACTGCAGCTAGAAAATTTTATTAGAAACCATGACATGAAATTCCAAGGAATAATCCATTATATATTCAAATAAAATAATTACATGATAGTCCTATAAAAAATTTACTAGAAAATTAAATTGGGGTATCAATTAGAGTATTCCATTATAAACACCACCATCCACATGAAAATTTCATATGAATGCTCCAATAGAAATTACATTGGTAAATAAATTTTATTCAAGAAACCTGTAGGCGGAACATTCAATGGAAATTCTAGTAAAAATCCATTTCTACATATATTTAAACATCCAATAAATAATTATATTGGAATAAATCACTGGAAATTTCTAGTGGGAATTTTCACTTCTAAATGAAAATATCTCTTGAAGCATTCAATGAACATTATTGTGGATTTTTAACAACAAATTATTGTGATTATTTTTGAAGGATATTTCAGGGTAATGATCTCCTAAATAATTCCAGTGGAAATATAAAATTCCATTAGAAAATTTTCATTTAAACTATCTTCAAAAATATATTTTCATTTTCGTTTAGATATTTGATTGGGACATTCCTTTAAAATTATAGTGAAACATTCATAGGAAATTGTAGTGAAAATGTGTTGTTATTATCCAATTAAAATATAAAAATGAATCATAATTTTCTAATTTTATGTATTTCTACAATAAAATTTGACCTTTATATTAATATTTCATACAAATAATTTTATAAAAATTTATCATTTCTATATTTTTGTAATTTTCAAAATAATTTTTCTTATATAATAACCAGATCAATTTTGATTAATGATACTTTTAAAAAATTTAATCATATATTTTAGTTAATTTATAATGGGTTTATATATTTTAAGAAATAGTTTTGATAATTTTCATAAAAGTATATTTATAAAATTTTATTGAATAAATTTTATTTCTCATAGTGTAAAATATTGTTAATAAATTAAAAATGATTCTTAATGGGGTTTAAAAGAATAAGAATGTTGTTGGTTTACGAAAAATATCATTTACATCATTTTTTATAACATAAACATTAATGGTTGTGTACAAGAAATTTTTGTTTAAGATGATTAATAATGTAATAATTAATTTTAAAAGGATTTTTTATTTCTTCCAAATTGATAATAAATTAATGTTTTTTTTTAAAAAATAATAAATTGTTTTCGCTTTAAAAATATATTTTTATTTAAAAACCCCCACCATGATCTCTAAAAATTTTATTACACATGGATAAATTTATGAATTTGTACATTTTTCATTCCATGTCTTCAATGACCGAAGCAACATCATCCATACCCATGATATATCTTCATTACCATATAAGGTACTACTATTGAGGTGTCACTACCTTACATGGTGATCATCATCGTATCTTCCTATCATCATGAAGTGATTCTCAAAACACAACAACATGATCTTCCACATCGTTAGACACTCCACATATTGAAATGGATTCCTCTATGTCCATGTCTATATTTACCACCACCTAAACACCTTCTCTTACACAAATGACATTGAATCCTACTAGAAATCAATTTCTACCTGACATAATCTTCCAAAACATGTAATAAATGGTAAATTAATTAATTGTGAATGTAATACATAGACCATTATGTAAAATATAATAAATTAATTTATATTATTTAAATATATACAACTAGTTTCAAAAAAATTATTGATTCTTTGATGGAAATAAATCTGTGATGAATGATGTTAATTGGGGTGGGTATTAGATGGTAGAGCCCTTGATAAATATTAAACATTCTACACATAGTAGATAAAATGAAATATACATCATCCAAACCCCTTATGTTGTGTGTAGAATGTATTCTGTTTTTGGCCCTATAATATTATATTTCATTCTAATGTATGGAGGAATGTAAATATTTATTTTATTTTAATTAAATTAATGAAATTATTGAATTATTATGAAATAAAAGTCCAACATTTGGTGAAAAAGTGATTATATACCTCTATATTATAATAAAACATCATTCATATTTTTTTAGAAACCCATTCATATAATATTGTATAGAGATGATTCATTTTTTGTGTATTATCATTTTTTCATTTAATCATATATATTTATGAAATATTTTTAGTACATATCTTTAATTGAAGAGTTTAAATTTTCATAACTGTTAGTATTTTCAAAATATTAATAAAATTAGGATTTTACACTACATTCATAAAAATATAAAAAAAAATTATCCACTAAAGTAACATTTAATAATACCTAAATATGTATCAATTTTTTAATATATGATATTAATTATATTTTAATTTTAATTCAGTAAAATAATTATTTACTTCGATTTTTGTAAATTTTATTGAACAACGGGTTTTTCTAAAATTTAAATTAAATAATAATTTTATATTCATTTAATCATATTAAAAAATATATATGAAAAATATTGAAAAATTACAACGTTGGACTTTGTAATGTATTTCCATTCGATGAAATAATAAATTCAATTTTCATAATTTTCCAATGTGTTTTATGAATATTAATATGTCCATATTATTTCATATGGTTGGTTGATTTATTAAATTAATATTCATTAATTCAAGTGTTGAAATATTAATTCAAATTTTTTAGATAGTTTTCTGGATAAAATTTAATATAATAATTCACCTACAGGGACGTTTTTTTCAGACTCATGTGAATATAAATTAGTATTTAAATAATTTTATATATTCTTATTAGTATGTGTTTAATTTGTAGTCATACAATATTATTTTCCTAAAATTGAATTTGAGATTATATATATAAATAGAGGAAACATTAAAATTTTGTATGTGAGGATTAAATATTATCTATAATGGATAAGAATGAATGATTCCATTCAATATAGATGAACGTCCTATTGGTAATAATTATATCAGATTATATTATATAACATTATATGTACATCAAGAGTTATCAAACAATCTCAAAAATGTTCATAAGAGTTAAAGTATGTGATAGTAATTACTGTTCAACTGATACAAATAACAGTGTTTCTGAAGTGCCCAGATCAGTGTGAATCACTGAGAGGGGGAGGGGGTGAATCAGTGATCCTTTAAAACTTTTTACTAATTGATTCTTAATCATTTAAACCTCTATGGCTTGTTAAGGCCTCGATCCACTCGTCTTATGTCTCTCAACCTTTCCCGGATAATGCAGTAATGAAAAGGCACAGGACACAAGGATTTACAAGGTTCGGCACCAAAGGCCTACATCCTTGCCATGCTCTCCCAGCATGGATTCTCACATTATAACTTGATAGAATTACAATGGTCGATATAGCTTCCCACCGTATCTCTCCTGAGTCCCACAGGAGGGTCTTTATACTGCGTCCCACAGTGTTACCAGAGTCCCACTGGCCTGCTCCAGAATCCCACTGAAGACTTCTTCTCCCTGAGTCCCACATGGTCTTCTCTTGTCTCCTCGAGTCGCACGAGTAGCTCTTCTTCACTTTAACTTCTTCAGGTATCCTCAGCAGCCTGGGATAAAGGCTGCTAGCCTTGCTCTGTACCTCTGATCACTTGAGTTGATCAGGTCTTCTCGTCTTGCTCAGGCTTTATCTCCTTCTTATCAGGATGACCTGGCTTCTCTCTTCAAGAACCTTCAACAGCCTCTGATAAGGTCTGTTGGACTTGCTCAGCATCTTTTGATCACTTCTGTTGATCAGGCTCTTCTCAAATACTGAAAACTCAGACAAACAATATCTTTCACTTCAGTCTGGCTCAGTCTCACTTCAAATCATCTTCATGCACTGAGTGCATGGAAACTCTGCTTCCTCATGCACTGACTGCATGGTCTCTCAATTTTCTTCAAGAACTCTTGGTCTTGGACTCCTCAAATGCACACAAGCTGAGTTGGCTTTGTTCACGTGTGCATGTGCATGCATGCAAGCATGCACTCCCCTGTCCTTCTCTTGGTGCAATAAACCCACAAAGGGTGTAGTCAATTTTAAGCACACACCTTTTCTTCTTTTCTTTTACACGTTTAATTCCTTTTGATTACACACATAAATGTGTGTTATACGTTGTGTGAGTGTCCTTCCATTTCTTCTTCTAAATGTATACACACTTCTTAGTGCACACACATAGGTTCGGCCTTCTTATCTCTTTGCACACAAAAGTTCTTCACTATTGCACACACATGAGTTGGCCTCCTCCTCTTCTTGTTGCACACACACACTTTAGTGTTCTTTTAGTTTGTTCTTCGAAGTGTGCACACACAAGGCTACGACCTTCCTTTTTCACCTTGCACACAAGGCACTAAGCCTTGGGTTCTCCCTCTTTGCACAAGCTACTGCCCGTAGGGCCTTCTCCTCACTTGGAACACACACAATGGCATGGTCTCGGCCTTCTTTTTCTCACTGTCCAGGTGAGTTCTCAACTTGCCCGAACTAAAACAAGGCGTGCAAGGGGGTGTGGCCCTCTTCTTGTCTTCAAATGCCGCGCAGGCTCAAGTGTGTAAGGGTGCAACACTGCCGCGCAAGCCACAACAAACCTCGAGGGCGCGCAAGGTACTTGCGGCCTAGGGTACTTCCTGTCGCGCAAACGAAAGACGCGCAGGGGACTCCTCACCTCCTTCTTCTTGTCGCGCAAAGGAGTTGCGCGCAAGGGACTCCTTCGGGCCAAGGATGGCACCGAGGATTTCAGCCGCGCAAATATAATTGCACGGGGGCTTCAACTTCGCGAGGCAGAGCACACGCGGGACTCGGATTTTCAACAGAGTTTCAGAAAACCTAATGAGAGCCTCGAGCTCTCCTTATATGGGCAGAGAAACGCCTCAAGACATCCGCGTGATAAATCTCAAACTCCAGAGATCTTCGGATCATTAAAAATCTTTTCAAATCTTGATATTTATTCTCGGTTTCCACGCGGGTTCTCCTATTTGCCCTTTCTTCACGTGTATGCGACGTAGAACGCATGCATGCCTTCGGTTTAAATACTTTGAGCACAAACCACGGGCCTCGCACCTCCGGTTGCTTCGGCCTTCATCGAATTTTCTCTTTTGTTGCATGCAGGCTCATTTTAATGCATGGTCGTGTTCGGTGTGGAGAGACAAGCTCAATGGTGTCTTCATCTTCGTCGGAGGTGGCCGGAATCTCGAATGTCGTCGTCGGGAGGCGCCTGGTTCGAACGGGGCTCGCGGGTGGCTTCGGGTGGCCTTCGGCTGAGCTCGAGGAAGGAGATGAGCCGGGAGCTGTTGGATCGGGCGATCGAAATACATCGGACGGCCTGGATCAGATCGCCTCGCCGCGGATCAGATGTGCGGCCGAGATCTGGCGCGCGATCGATCGTGCGGCCAGGATCGCTCCCGCGGAAAAATTCCGCGTCCCACATCGAAACGGGCTCCTGTTTTTCCGCGGTTTATTACCCTGGCGCTGCCTCAACCCCCAGATTGAACTTCCAACCTCCACGGTGCCTCCCCGCACCGTGTTCTCCCTGCGGGCGCGCTCTGCGCCCACTCTGCTCCCTGTGGGCGCGCTCCTAGCGCCCACTATGCACTCTCGGGTGCGCGGGCTTCACCACCGCGTGCCCTCGGGGCTTATACACGGCCCCTGCCGCGCTCCTTCGGGCGTGCCCCAGGCACCCATGCGGTGTTCTACGGGTGCGCCCCTGCCTCAAGGATGCTGCCCTGGCCTTGAGGGTTCCCCATGGGCGTGGTGACCTTGAGTCCCACATGTGCCTTGGGTGATGACCCTCGGCTGGCCTCCTTGGTGGCCTAATTTTAGGCAAAGTTAATATAGGGTACTTTGTATAAAAACAAAGTAACCACATACATAATGTGAAATTCCAAGAGCCACTCCAATCCTTCTTCCTCATTTCTCCTTCTTCCTTTCTTCTTCTTCATTTGAAATTCCTCCATTATCTTCAACATGTATTCATCACATAGGAATGGAATTTCAAACGGTTTCTTCTTAATCTTCTTCATCTCCTCTTCCATATGTGTTCAATACTTAGGAGGGACTTCTTCAACTGAATCTCATGAATCACACATGTTCTTCAACATTCATCATTGATCTAATCAGAGATCAATTGGATCTTCTTCTGATTGACATGCACTAAGTGATAGTGCATGGACTTCTTTCAATCCACTTCATCCACTCAGTGGTTGTGGATGGATCATCTTCCTCTCCTCATGCATTTTCAATACAATGCATGGTCTTCTAACTTTGTTATGACTTTGTATCCAGTTGATACAAGTTCTTGGAACTTTAAGAACAGCTCAACAATCGTCAGATGTAACTAGAGAATGTTTCAACCACATCTCATATGCCACTTAGTGAATCTCCTATGTGACATGCATCTTAGTACCATGGCCATTCTCCTTCATCACCATCACCATCACACCCTTTGGCATTCACATCTTGACATTCCTTGACATCCATTCATTCCATGACAACTTCATGCCTCATTGACAAAAAATGCAACACAATGCACTTCAATCTCCCCCTTTGTATTTGTTGTCAATACACCACTTCAGCACATATGAATGGGTCAATATGTGTGCCAATATTTTCTCCCCCTTATTGGAAATCAAATGCAAAGGTGTGGTGTGGTACTCTTTCAAAAATCTCTTCCTCCCTTCGAATAGCATCTTCTTTAAAAATCACTAAGAGAGGTATGATGCCACATGTTCTCTTTAGCAAAGAACCTTTAGTAAATCAACTCTAAGTCTACTTGGGCTAACCCGGTGTAGAAAACAAGAGTGATGTAACCAAGGAACTCAATGCTGTCCACATTCACTGTAAACATGTGAGATCATGCTAAGGGGTTCAGATATTCAATGAATTGCTAAATCCTGCACATACTCCACAAAACTCATTAGAAAGTTCAGTGCAAAGATAAAGCTCCCCCATTCATCCATTTGTCTTCAATCCATACTCCCCCTTAATTGACAAGATAAACTCAATTAAGAAACAAGGGATGAAAGTATGATTGGAATACCTTCAATTTTCTCAAGATGGTATTAATCTCAGAATCCCATCTTCTTCAGATTGGCTCCCCCTCAAGGGGTGCACTAAATTCTTTCCAAACCATCCTCCAGCTGAGAATGATCATCATCTTCAATTCCCTGCAATGTCAGCACATGTAAATACCAGAAGTATTAGGGAATAAGATGGAACCTCCTTGGTTCATCAATGTGAACAACAAGGTTGGGAAGATTCTCTCAACCGAGATGTCCCATTTTCACCATTCTTCACACTTGCACATCTGATCTTCATTGATGATTGTGCTGGTGTGGTTCTCAAAACATCTTCATGTGAAATCTTCTTCTTCCCTTTTGCCTTAGCAATTGACAGAACTTTATCTTCAGCTTTTTGCAGATCTTTGGCAAGTTGCAACTGATTTGGCCATATGACTGGTAAATCATTTGGAAGAGTGGCCTCAGTTTTGGAAGTTCCACATGGTTCTTTTGATGCTGTCAAGCTACCTTTCTTAGGAAACTTGTTTTCAATCAATCCCTTCTACTTCTTCTGGATTGATTGTCTGTTTGAGTCCAGTCTGCCTCTATTGAATTTCATGGCTTGTTTACAAAGATCCATGATATGTCCTTTCTTTCCACATTAGAAGCATGTTTTCTTGGTGGTCCTTCTGGATGACTCACCCTTCTTGGATTTAGACTCCAAGGACTTCTTTTCCTTTTTCATAATCTTCTTGGGAGCATCTTCCAATTTCTTCTTGCTTCCCAAGGATTCCATTTTAGCCAGGTTCAGTGATCTTCTCTTCTCTTTAGCTCTGGATACAGTTGGATATTGACATGTATCTCTTTGACCACTTTTGCAATCATCCCAGATGTTGTCAAGTAATCCAAATCTGTTAGCAGTAAACAGATGTCTCTGGACCTGTGGATGTTGTTTCTTTCCTTCTGGCTTGCTCCCCCTAGGCATGGGCTTCCTCTGTGCTTTGGCATTTAGTGGATTGTACCAACAATCCTTTGCACAATGCCCATACTTGTTACAACACCAACATTGACCCACAAATCTTGACCTCTTGTGTACTTCTGAATGCTGGGTACTTTTCTTGACAAGTTGTGTTGTTTCAGGAGAGCTCTGCTTCTTTACTGTCTTCATCCATATGGATGGAACCTTCTTCTTAGAAGATGTTTCACTTTTACTAGAGGATGTCCTTCTTTTAGAATCATCCTTCTCAATGCTCACTTGAGTGGCAACATTTCTTCTACCAGCTGACTGGGAGGTTTCAGCTTTGGGTGATTGCCGATTTGTCAATATCACCTCTAGTTCTAAGCACTTCATGTTAAGGGAGTTCTTCTCATCCTCAACAGCTCTTAACTTTCCTTCCCAACTTTCTTTCAGCTGATTTATCTGGTCTTCATGCACCTTTTTCATTTCAAGCAATGAGTTGTCAAGCTCCTTCACCCTTTTTACATTGTCTTCAAGTTGAGCATCTTTAACAACCATTGATATTCTATGCCTCTTCTCCAGTGCATGGTAAACATCTTTGATTATTACTTTAAAGATTTCTTTCTCAGAAAGGCTTCTTTGCAATTATTCACAAGTATCTTCATATCTATCATTGCAAAGAGAAAATGCTTCTTCCTTAGCCTTCACCAGCTTTCTGAGAGTGTTGGTTATGCCAACCCTTTTAGCCAATTGATCTTCCATTGCATTGGATTCTTCTTCTAACTGTGATTTTTCTTCTTGAAGATCAAGGATGCCTGTAGCTATAAACATTGTCACTTCCTTGGGGACTGTCTTCTGAAGATATTCGATTGTACATTGATGATCTTTCATCGTTCCAACTTCATCAAAGCTAGGACAGGCTTTCTTCATCCTCTTGGCATGTTTCTTCTTTCTATTTTTCTGAGTCTTGGCAGATATCTCCATTTGAGGCTGGTCACTCATTTCCTCAAATCTGCACTTCATAAAGACTCCCTTGGATCTTTTAGAGGTAACCTTCCCTCTGATACCAATTGAAGTGCCCATATCAGTGTGAATCACTGAGAGGGGGAGGGGGTGAATCAGTGATCCTTTAAAACTTTTTACTAATTGATTCTTAATAAATTAAACCTATATGGCTTGTTAAGGCCTCGATCCACTCGTCTTATGTCTCTCAACCTTTCCCGGATAATGCAGTAATGAAAAGGCACAGGACACAAGGATTTACAAGGTTCGACACCAAAGGCCAACATCCTTGCCATGCTCTCCCAGCATGGATTCTCCCATTATAACTTGTTAGAATTACAATGGTCGATACAACGTCCCACCGTATCTCTCCTGAGTCCCACAGGAGGGTCTTTATACTGCGTCCCACAGTGTTACCAGAGTCCCATTGGCCTGCTCCAGAATCCCACTGAAGACTTCTTCTCCCTGAGTCCCACATGGTCTTCTCTTGGCTCCTCGAGTCGCAGGAGTAGCTCTTCTTCACTTTAACTTCTTCAAGTATCCTCAGCAGCCTGGGATAAAGGCTGCTGGCCTTGCTCTGTACCTCTGATCACTTGAGTTGATCAAGTCTTCTCGTCCTGCTCAGGCTTTATCTCCTTCTTCTCAGGATGACCTGGCTTCTCTCTTCAAGAACCTTCAACAGCCTCTGATAAGGTCTGTTGGTCTTGCTCAGCAACTTCTGACCACTTCTGTTGATCAGGCTCTTCTCAAATACTGAAAACTCAGACAAAAAATATCTTTCACTTCAGTCTGGCTCAGTCTCACTTCAAATCATCTTCATGCACTGAGTGCATGGCAACTCTGCTTCCTCATGCACTGACTGCATGGTCTCTCAATTTTCTTCAAGAACTCTTGGTCTTGGACTCCTCAAATGCACACAAGCTGATTTGGCTTTGTTCACGTGTGCATGTGCATGCATGCAAGCATGCACTCCCCTGTCCTTCTCTTGGTGCAATAAACCCACAAAGGGTGTAGTCAATTTTAAGCACACACCTTTTCTTCTTTTCCTTTACACGTTTAATTCCTTTTGATTACACACATAAATGTGTGTTATACGTTGTGTGAGTGTCCTTCCTTTTCTTCTTCTAAATGTATACACACTTCTTAGTGCACACACATAGGTTCGGCCTTCTTGTCTCTTTGCACACAAAAATTCTTCACTTTTGCACACACATGAGTTGGCCTCCTCCTCTTCTTGTTGCACACACACACTTTAGTGTTCTTTTAGTTTGTTCTTCGATGTGTGCACACACAAGGCTAAAGCCTTCCTTGTTCACCTTGCACACAAGGCACTAAGCCTTGGGTTCTCCCTCTTTGCACAAGCTACTGCCCGTAGGGCCTTCTCCTCACTTGGCACACACACAAGGGCATGGTCTCGGCCTTCTTTTTCTCACTGTCCAGGTGAGTTCTCAACTTGCCCGAACTCAAACAAGGCGTGCAAGGGGGTGTGGCCCTCTTCTTGTCTTCAAATGCCGCGCAGGCTCAAGTGTGTAAGGGTGAAACACTGCCGCGCAATCCACAACAAACCTCGAGGGCGCGCAAGGTACTTGCGGCCTCGGGTACTTCCTGTCGCGCAAAAGAAAGACGCGCAGGGGACTCCTCACCTCCTTCTTCTTGTCGCACAAAGGAGTTGTGCGCAAGGGACTCCTTCGGGCCAAGGACGGCACCAAGGATTTCAGCCGCGCAAATATAATTGCACGGGGGCATCAACTTCGCGAGGCAGAGCACACGCGGGACTCAGATTTTCAACAGAGTTTCAGCAAACCTAATTAGAGCCTCGAGCTCTCCTTATATAGGCATAGAAACGCCTCAAGACATCCGCGTGATAAATCTCAAACTCCCGAGATCTTCGGATCATTAAAAATCTTTTCAAATCTTGATATTTATTCTCGGTTTCCACGCGGGTTCTCCTATTTTCCCTTTCTTCACGTGCATGCGACTTAGAACGCATGCATGCCTTCGGTTTAAATACTTTGAGCACAAACCACGGGCCTCGCACCTCCGGTTGCTTCGGCCTTCATCGAACTTTCTCTTTTGTTGCATGCAGGCTCATTTTAATGCATGGTCGTGTTCGGTGTGGAGAGATGAGCTCAATGGTGTCTTCATCTTCGTCGGAGGTGGCCGGAATCTCGAATGCCGTCGTCGGGAGGCGCCTGGTTCAAACGGGGCTCGCGGGTGGCTTCGGGTGGCCTTCGGCTGAGCTCGAGGAAGGAGATGAGCCGGGAGCTGTTGGATCGGGCGATCGAAATACATCGGACGGCCTGGATCAGATCGCCTCGCCGCGGATCAGATGTGCGGCCGAGATCTGGCGCGCGATCGATCGTGCGGTCAGGATCGCTCCCGCGGAAAAATTCCGCGTCCCACATCGAAACGGGCTTCTGTTTTTCCGCGGTTTATTACCCTGGCGCTGCCTCAACCCCCCGATTGAACTTCCAACCTCCACGGTGCCGCCCCGCACCGTGTTCTCCCTGCGGGCGCGCTCTGCGCCCACTCTGCTCCCTACGGGCGCGCTCCTAGCGCCCACTATGCACACTCGGGTGCGCGGGCTTCACCACTGCGTGCCCTCGGGGCTTATCCACGGCCCCTGACGTGCTCCTTCGGGCGTGCCCCAGGCGCCCATGCGGTGTCCTACGGGTGCGCCCCTGCCTCAAGGATGCTGTCCTGGCCTTGAGGGTTCCCCATGGGCATGGTGACCTTGAGTCCCACATGTGCCTTGGGTGATGACCCTCGGCTGGCCTCCTTGGTGGCCTAATTTTTGGAAAAGTAAATATAGGGTACTTTGTATAAAAACAAAGTAACCACATACATAATGTGAAATGCCAAGATCCACTCCAAGCCTTCTTCCTCATTTCTCCTTCTTCCTTTCTTCTTCTTCATTTGAAATTCCTCCATTATCTTCAACATGTATTCATCACATAGGAAAGGAATTTCAAACGGTTTCTTCTTAATCTTCTTCATCTCCTCTTCCATATGTGTTCAATACTTAGGAGGGACTTCTTCAACTGAATCTCATGAATCACACATGTTCTTCAACATTCTTCATTGATCTAATCAGAGATCAATTGGATCTTCTTCTGATTCACTTGCACTAAGTGATAGTGCATGGACTTCTTTCAATCCACTTCATCCACTCAGTGGTTGTGGATGGATCATCTTCCTCTCCTCATGCATTTTCAATACAATGCATGGTCTTCTAACTTTGTTATGACTTTGTATCCAGTTGATACATGTTCTTGGAACTTTAAGAACAGCTCAACAATCGTCAGATGTAACTAGAGAATGTTTCAACCACATCTCCTATGCCACTT
Source organism: Viscum album (assembly GCA_963277665.1). Classification (NCBI taxonomy): domain Eukaryota; kingdom Viridiplantae; phylum Streptophyta; class Magnoliopsida; order Santalales; family Viscaceae; genus Viscum; species Viscum album. The sequence goes on from OY728152.1 coordinate 1,937,234,221, forward strand.
AGTGAATCTCCTAAGTGACATGCATCTTAGTACCATGGCCATTATCCTTCATCACCATCACCATCACACCCTTTGGCATTCACATCTTGACATTCCTTGACATCCATTCATTCCATGAAAACTTCATGCCTCATTGACAACAAATGCAACACAATGCACTTCAATCTCCCCCTTTGTATTTGTTGTCAATACACCCCTTCAGCACATATGAATGGGTCAATATGTGTGCCGATATTTTCTCCCCCTTATTGGCAATCAAATGCAAAGGTGTGGTGTGGTACTCTTTCAAAAATCTCTTCCTCCCTTCGAATAGCATATTCTTTAAAAATCACTAAGAGAGGGATGATGCCACATGTTCTCTTTAGCAAAGAACCTTCAGTAAATCAACTCTAAGTCTACTTGGGCTAACCCGGTGTAGAAAACAAGAGTGATGTAACCAAGGAACTCAATGCTGTCCACATTCACTATAAACATGTGGGATCGTGCTAAGGGGTTCAGATATTCAATGAATTGCTAAATCCTACACATACTCCACAAAACGCATTAGAATGTTCAGTGCAAAGATAATGCTCCCCCATTCATCCATTTGTCTTCAATCCATACTCCCCCTTAATTGACAAGATAAACTCAATTAAGAAACAAGGGATGAAAGTATGATTGGAATACCTTCAATTTTCTCAACATGGTATTAATCTCAGAATCCCATCTTCTTCAGATTGGCTCCCCCTCAAGGGGTGCACTAAATTCATTCCAAACCATCCTCCAGCTGAGAATGATCATCATCTTCAATTCCCTGCAATGTCAGCACATGTAAATACCAGAAGTATTAGGGAATAAGATGGAACCTCCTTGGTTCATCAATGTGAACAACAAGGTTGAGAAGATTCTCTCAACCGAGATGTCCCATTTTCACCATTCTTCATACTTTCACATCTGATCTTCATTGATGATTGTGCTGGTGTGGTTCTCAAAACATCTTCATGTGAAATCTTCTTCTTCCCTTTTGCCTTAGCAATTGCCAGAACATTATCTTCAGCTTTTTGCAGATCTTTGGCAAGTTGCAACTGATTTGGCCATATGACTGGTAAATCATTTGGAAGAGTGGCCTCAGTTTTGGAAGTTCCACATGGTTCTTTTGATGCTGTCAAGCTACCTTTCTTAGGCAACTTGTTTTCAATCAATCCCTTCTGCTTCTTCTGGATTGATTGTCTGTTTGAGTCCAGTCTGCCTCTATTGAATTTCATGGCTTGTTTACAAAGATCCATGATATGTCCTTTCTTTCCATAGTAGAAGCATGTTTTCTTGGTGGTCCTTCTGGATGACTCACCCTTCTTGGATTTGGACTCCAAGGACTTCTTTTCATTTTTCATAATCTTCTTGGGAGCATCTTCCAATTTCTTCTTGCTTCCCAAGGATTCCATTTTAGCCAGGGTCAGTGATCTTCTCTTCTCTTTAGCTCTGGATACAGTTGGATATTGACATGTATCTCTTTGACCACTTTTGCAATAATCCCAGATGTTGTCAAGTAATCCAAATCTGTTAGCAGTAAACAGATGTCTCTGGACCTGTGGATGTTGCTTCTTTCCTTCTGGCTTGCTCCCCCTAGGCATGGGCTTCCTCTGTGCTTTGGCATTCAGTGGATTGTACCAACAATCCTTTGCACAATGCCCATACTTGTTACAACACCAACATTGACCCACAAATCTTGACCTCTTGTGTACTTCTGATTGCTGGGTACTTTTCTTGACAAGTTGTGTTGTTTCAGGAGAGCTCTGCTTCTTTACTGTCTTCATCCATATGGATGGAACCTTCTTCTTAGAAGATGTTGCACTTTTACTAGAGGATGTCATTCTTTTAGAATCATCCTTCTCAATGCTCACTTGAGTGGCAACATTTCTTCTACCAGCTGACTGGGAGGTTTCAGCTTTGGGTGATTGCCGATTTGTCAATATCACCTCTAGTTCTAAGCACTTCATGTTAAGGGAGTTCTTCTCATCCTCAACAGCTCTTAGCTTTCCTTCCCAACTTTCTTTCAGCTGATTTATCTGGTCTTCATGCACCTTTTTAATTTCAAGCAATGAGTTGTCAAGCACCTTCACCCTTTTTACTTTGTCTTCAAGTTGAGCATCTTTAACAACCATTGATACTCTATGCCTCTTCTCCAGTGCATGGTAAACATATTTGATTATTACTTTAAAGATTTCTTTCTCAGAAAGGATTCTTTGCAATTCTTCACAAGTATCTTCATATCTATCATTGCAAAGAGAAACGGTTTCTTCCTTAGCCTTCACCATCTTTCTGAGAGTGTTGGTTATGCCAACCCTTTTAGCCAATTGATCTTCCATTGCATTGGCTTCTTCTTCTAACTGTGATTTTTCTTCTTGAAGATCAAGGATGCCTGTAGCTATAATCATTGTCACTTCCTTGAGGACTGTCTTCTGAAGATATTCGATTGCACTTTGAAGATCTTTCATCGTTCCAACTTCATCACAGCTAGGACAGGCTTTCTTCATCTTCTTGGCCTGTTTTTTCTTTCTATTTTTCTGAGTCTTGGAAGATATCTCCATTTGAGGCTGTTCACTTATTTCCTCAAATCTGCACTTCATAAAGACTCCCTTGGATCTTTTAGAGGTAACCTTCCCTCTGATACCAATTGAAGTTCCCAGATCAGTGTGAATCACTGAGAGGGGGAGGGGGTGAATCAGTGATCCTTTAAATCTTTTTACTAATTGATTCTTAATCAATTAAACCTCTATGGCTTGTTAAGGCCTCGATCCACTCATCTTATGTCTCTCAACCTTTCCCGGATAATGCAGTAATGAAAAGGCACAGGACACAAGGGTTTACAAGGTTCGGCACCAAAGGCCTACATCCTTGCCATGCTCTCCCAGCATGGATTCTCCCATTATAACTTGTTAGAATTACAATGGTCGATACAGCTTCCCACCGTATCTCTCCTGAGTCCCACAGGAGGGTCTTTATACTGCGTCCCACAGTGTTACCAGAGTCCCACTGGCCTGCTCCAGAATCCCACTGAAGACTTCTTCTCCCGGAGTCCCACAGGGTCTTCTCTTGGCTCCTCGAGTCGCACGAGTAGCTCTTCTTCACTTTAACTTTTTCAAGTATCCTCAGCAGCCTGGGATAAAGGCTATTGGCCTTGCTCTGTACCTCTGACCACTTGAGTTGATCAGGTCTTCTCATCTTGCTCAGGCATTATCTCCTTCTTCTCAGGATGACCTGGCTTCTCTCTTCAAGAACCTTCAACAGCCTCTGATAAGGTCTGTTGGTCTTGCTCAGCAACTTCTGATCACTTCTGTTGATCAGGCTCTTCTCAAATACTGAAAACTCAGAAAAACAATATCTTTCACTTCAGTCTGGTGCAGTCTCACTTCAAATCATCTTCATGCACTGAGTGCATGGAAACTCTGCTTCCTCATGCACTGACTGCATGGTCTCTCAATTTTCTTCAAGAACTCTTGGTCTTGGACTCCTCAAATGCACACAAGCTGATTTGGCTTTGTTCACGTGTGCATGTGCATGCATGCAAGCATGCACTCCCCTGTCCTTCTCTTGGTGCAATAAACCCAAAAAGGGTGTAGTCAATTTTAAGCACACACCTTTTCTTCTTTTCCTTTACACGTTTAATTCCTTTTGATTACACACATAAATGTGTGTTATACGTTGTGTGAGTGTCCTTCCTTTTCTTCTTCTAATTGTATACACACTTCTTAGTGCACACACATAGGTTCGGCCTTCTTGTCTCTTTGCACACAAAACTTCTTCACTTTTGCACACACATGAGTTGGCCTCCTCCTCTTCTTGTTGCACACACACACTTTAGTGTTCTTTTAGTTTGTTCTTCGAAGTGTGCACACACAAGGCTACGGCCTTCCTTGTTCACCTTGCACACAAGGCACTAAGCCTTGGGTTCTCCCTCTTTGCACAAGCTACTGCCCGTATGGCCTTCTCCTCACTTGGCACACACACAAGGGCATGGTCTCGACCTTCTTTTTCTCACTGTCCAGGTGAGTTCTCAACATGCCCAAACTCAAACAAGGCGTGCAAGGGGGTGTGGCCCTCTTCTTGTCTTCAAATGCCGCGCAGGCTCAAGTGTGTAAGGGTAAAACACTGCCGCACAAGCCACAACAAACCTCGAGGGCGCGCAAGGTACTTGCGGCCTCGGGTACTTCCTGTCGCGCAAAAGAAAGACGCGCAGGGGACTCCTCACCTCCTTCTTCTTATCGCGCAAAGGAGTTGCGCGCAAGGGACTCCTTCGGGCCAAGGATGGCACCGAGGATTTCAGCCGCGCAAATATAATTGCACGGGGGCTTCAACTTCGCGAGGCAGAGCACACGCGGGGCTCGGATTTTCAACAGAGTTTCAGCAAACCTAATGAGAGCCTCGAGCTCTCCTTATATAGGCATAGAAACGCCTCAAGACATCCGCGTGATAAATCTCAAACTCCCGAGATCATCGGATCATTAAAAATCTTTTCAAATCTTGATATTTATTCTCGGTTTCCACGCGGGTTCTCCTATTTGCCCTTTCTTCACGTGCATGCGACTTAGAACGCATGCATGCCTTTGGTTTAGATACTTTGAGCACAAACCACGGGCCTCGCACCTCCGGTTGCTTCGGCCTTCATCGAATTTTCTCTTTTGTTGCATGCAGGCTCATTTTAATGCATGGTCGTGTTTGGTGTGGAGAGACGAGCTCAATGGTGTCTTCATCTTCGTCGGAGGTGGCCGGAATCTCGAATGCCGTCGTCGGGAGGCGCCTGGTTCGAACGGGGCTCGCAGGTGGCTTCGGGTGGCCTTCGGCTGAGCTCGAGGAAGTAGATGAGCCGGGAGCTGTTGGATCGGGCGATCGAAATACATCGGACGGCCTGGATCAGATCGCCTCGTCGTGGATCAGATGTGTGGCCGAGATCTGGCGCGCGATCGATCGTGCGGCCAGGATCGCTCCCGCGGAAAAATTCCGCGTCCCACATCGAAACGGGCTCCTGTTTTTCCGCGGTTTATTACCCTGGCGCTGCCTCAACCCCCCGATTGAACTTCCAACCTCCACGGTGCCACCCCACACCGTGTTCTCCCTATGGGCGCGCTCTGCGCCCACTCTGCTCCCTGCGGGCGCGCTCCTAGCGCCCACTATGCACACTTGGGTGCGCGGGCTTCACCACCGCGTGCCCTCGGGGCTTATACACGGCCCCTGCCGCGCTCCTTCGGGCGTGCCCCAGGCGCCCATGCGGTGTCCTACGGGTGCGCCCCTGCCTCAAGGATGCTGCCCTGGCCTTGAGGGTTCCCCATGGGCGTGGTGACCTTGAGTCCCACATGTGCCTTGGGTGATGACCCTCGGCTGGCCTCCTTGGTGGCCTAATTTTTGGAAAAGTAAATATAGGGTACTTTGTATAAAAACAAAGTAACCACATAAATAATGTGAAATCCCAAGAGCCACTCCAAGCCTTCTTCCTCATTTCTCCTTCTTCCTTTCTTCTTCTTCATTTGAAATTCCTCAATTATCTTCAACATGTATTCATCACATAGGAATGGAATTTCAAACGGTTTCTTCTTAATCTTCTTCATCTCCTCTTCCATATGTGTTCAATACTTAGGAGGGACTTCTTCAACTGAATCTCATGAATCACACATGTTCTTCAACATTCTTCATTGATCTAATCAGAGATCAATTGGATCTTCTTCTGATTCACATGCACTAAGTGATAGTGCATGGACTTCTTTCAATCCACTTCATCCACTCAGTGGTTGTGGATGGATCATCTTCCTCTCCTCATGCATTTTCAATACAATGCATGGTCTTCTAACTTTGTTATGACTTTGTATCCAGTTGATACAAGTTCTTGGAACTTTAAGAACAGCTCAACAATCGTCAGATGTAACTAGAGAATGTTTCAACCACATCTCCTATGCCACATAGTGAATCTCCTAAGTGACATGCATCTTAGTACCATGGCCATTCTCCTTCATCACCATCACCATCACACCCTCTGGCATTCACATCTTGACATTCCTTGACATCCATTCATTCCATGACAACTTCATGCCTCATTGACAACAAATGCAACACAATGCACTTCAGTTTCTGACTTCATGAATGATATAGATTTCTGGTAACCATATTTAGATAAATTGAAAAATTAGTAAACATTAATTTCTCATCCATGAGACTCACTAATGAAAATTGAGTATATAATCACATCAAACATGTGAGGGATATTTATTCCATAATTAAGAAAAATTAGGATGCGTTATCTAATATGTTTCTAGTGATTTTTATTCTCCAAACTCTTACACATAAATATGACCCATTTAAAATCAATTATTAAATAGATAATGATAAATTGTAAATGAATAAATTAATGTCCATGTGTTTAATAGGAGGAAAGGTGTGTATTATAAAATGATCAAACAAATATGTTGAAAATGAAATAGAAAACAAAACTTTAATAATTGTCCTTCCAATATGTTTCGAATAGTGAAATTCAATCGCTAAGATAATACTAAAAAGAAACTCATTTATTTTTTGATCAATGTAAAGAAGAAAAGTTAATAAAACATGTCATTATTTAATGAAATTTATTGAATGGAATTCTGTTTCAATCTTATTGGTTTGTTATCTATACAATATGACTAATAAATGTTTTATCAATCAGTTGATTCAATATATTTATTCTATTAATATTATCAAAAACACTATACTATATGTATATCCTAAGGAAACATGTCGAAGATATCACAGAATCTATTCTGTAAACCAGATGTGCTCACATATTTATGACATAGAGATGTATGTTATGTTGTTATAAACTATGTTTATTTTTTTAGAAAATAGTTAATATATTCCATGATTCAATAAAATCATTTTTTTCAGTTTCCAAATAGATAAAATTTGGGTTTATATTATATTTTTACAAAAACAACCCTTGATATATAGTAACAATTTCATAAGTTGCGGTACAAAAAAGGGATGTACTTTTTACCATTAATATTCAAGGTAAAATTTAAAATGATAATATACATGTTTATAATTTTATAAATATATTTTCAATTTTTGATACTCTATATTTTTCATCTTAGATTGATTATATTTCAAAACAATGGATATAAAGAATAGTTTTGGACCAGGTACATAGTATTGATGATTTTACTGATATTGGAACATCTATAGATTTAACTAAGGGAAATAAAACAAATAAATTAGTGAAATGTGCTAGTAGAATTTCCCCCACATCATAAATAAAAGAAAAAGTAATTTGTAGATTATATATGATATTATATGACTATAAATTCTTCATTTCACTCCATGATGATTATTCATAATGACTGTATCTCTATTTTATTGAAAATAAAAATGATTCCTTTGATGAGATTTAAATTTTTATGGTTAGTGTAGAGAAACAAATATGTGAAAAATTATAATCATAAGGTCCATTAAAGGTGAATAAAATTATAGGGGATACACAAATTCTAGACTATTATCTAGATCATTGGAAAATTTTCATCAAGATAATCGAATCGTTTCACAATAAAATATGTAAGGTTCAACAAAACATAATATTTTATTTGAAAGATGAAATTTAAAATTAATGTACATGGTATAGAATATTCTTATTTACTATACACTACCTAATCTTTTAAAGAAATAATAAAATGAAATAAAAATAAATTTTCAACATAGGTCATGGAACAGATATAAAAAAACAATTATTGAATATTTAAGGGTTAGGAAAATAGTTTTCAACATGTGAAATTTTGGGCATGTCATTCATAAGTGTGTGTTTATAATCCTCATGAAATTAATTTTTACCCCCAGATAATTAGTGACTGCTTCATATTACATTATAATATTTTATGAATTAACCCACTAGGGCCCTCTTGGCTGGCCTTGAACAATGTGTGACACCTCATGCCCACATCCAATAGGGTAGGTGTCAAAGACATGGTCCATGAATTCTAAATACACACATTATATACCTTATAATACGGAAACATAACATGAAAATATATCTATAAGAACCATGATAATGTAAGCTGATTCCAATATGCACACCGACACACACACACTCACACATATATCACATATAAAAGTATAAGACATGTACAAGAAATAATATATGACCAAATATGTTCCCACACATACTATAAATGTGTCTAACTAATAAGTTTGGAGGGGAATGTGGTTAAATGAAGCTATTGGAACCAGATTTGGTTCGTAAAACCTAAAAATGATCCCCATTTTCATTATTATCCTAGGACACTATAAAAAATCCAAGTATTTATAAAAATGACATGCGTGGGAAGATACCATTTTAGTTTGATTTTAAAAAAATACTAGTTTGATACCTCTAAATCACTAAACGTAACACTTCAATAGAGATTCCAAGTGAATACCATAATGGTGTGTTAATCAGATTCAGAGATAACAAAAAAAATAAAATAAAAAACCATAATATTTTATTTATAAAAACAAAGTCTCTATGTAAGGTTACAATCAAACTATTATCTTATATTTCAACTATATTTCTCCAAATAAAATATAGTCCCAGAAAAGACAATTTTATTATCCTATAAACACTAATGAAACACATTAAAGGGGTTGTGATCATGATGGATCACCTTAATGAATTACACACCAAAACATTCATATTGCAATACAAATATAGGGGATCATACTCATGGACTATATAGTATTCCAAAACCTAAGCAGATAAAAAACTAGATAGGTGATTGAATCCCCATTTGTATAGGTCATGTGATACCTGACCTACTTAAAGAAAAATATAGAATGATGATCTTACTCTAGGGCACACAGTTGGAAACAAGATCTAATAAAATGAGGAGATATTATGTAAAATACTCAAGGATATAAGTTGTATATGAACACTTGTGGAAGAGGATATGTATAAATATTTTGGAATAATGGAACTCACCCACAAATTATAGGAAATAGTTAATAAACCCTAAATAAAACTAAATTTTACTGGGGCCACAACTGTCACTATAATAAGAACATGATCTGTATAGTGACAACACATAGTGTAATGGATAGAATGAGTCTTATTATTTACTTTTCGTTATTCTCATGTGTTGTGTCCCAAGGAAATATACTATGTCTATTCCTATGTACTATATCCAAGTCTGTGTAGTCATTAGATGTTTAGGTTCCTTATAATGCCTGCATACACATTTAATTCCCTCGTACTATGGGGTATATAATGAGTATCAATCATAAGGAGAAATTTATTGAATAGGGTATACATTGAATGTGACATTTAAATATATTTGAAAACATATCCACTAAATAAAATAGACTACACGACGTGTGTTTTTGAACAACATGTTTTCAAATATAGATTTCTTGGAAGCATAGAAACCCTCACGTGTTTTCCCCTTTATAGTCCCCCATATGGTACTTCCTTGAATGGAATGAAAAATTTCATATATGGATTTCATTCATCCCAAATCATCAATGGTGTCCTGATTACAGATACCCAATCTCTCAGAAAAGGTTTCCCATCACGCCACACTAGCATGTCACTAACTCCTAGATGAGAACCCTAAATCTAATCTCCAATTCATGTATGATCTCACATAACATTTCATCAAGAGATATTTGAGATTAAAATCCAAAATATAATATTTTAAAAATAATTCTTTACAACAAATATCATATGGAAACAAGATTAATTTTCATTTATTTGTCCAACCACTATTCAGATGGATAACCTATGATGAACTATTGAAGAACAAGGTGAGAAAAGAAAAAATAATATATGTTTGGATTACATTATTTCTACAGTTATATTTGGTACAAATTAATTGAAGGATAAGGAATATAACACAATGGAAGTTGAAATATGAACAAAAGTCTCAATTCTTATATCTATGAATGTAAATGAACAATAATAAATTATCAACAAACCCACTTATCAATTTTTAAATGGAATTGATTCCCCTTCAAAATGAGATAAAAATATAGATTAGAAAAATATAAACAATGTTCCTACTTTATGATTTGGACCAATTACTATTTCATTATAGTTCTCATTGTTTTTCATTTGTGAGATCCTCAAAATCCTTGTTTAATGATGAAAAACATGGCACACAGATCATCAACCCACAATCACTATGTATTTCAAGGATCTCTTTGATGATCACTCTCAAATCCCATGGTTTGTGAGGATAACCATAGGTTTTTTCCATAAATGAGATTATATGGATGATGAAGTTTTTCATGGCTATTTAATTAATAATCAATTAAATAAATAATTTATTGATTTATTAATCTTCCCATTAAAATTATTAAACGAACCACATGACAAAAAAAAATTTAATATCATGACTAGGGTAAAATCTACATTCCATATCTAACGGTTTTCGAGAATTTCCCATAGGGAAAACCATCTGGAAGCTAATACATTATTTTGTAAAATATTCTCACCCATGATAAAATATATTTAATATTTTTTTATATCGACACAGATGCTCCCCAAGCCCAATAATCCCACACTAACACTACACCTAGAATAAAAACTATTGATTTAAATGTTACAATGTTTTAAAAAGAAACAAAGAGTGGTTAAATTATCAATTCCTAAACATTTTTTTCCATGAAAAGAAAATAATCTTACATACATTAATGAGGCCAATGAACATTCAAATGGTAATATAGCTCATTGCTTCTCTCTTGATGATTCACATGATTCTGTCATACACACACCAATGGAATCACACACCCATGAATAATATTCTACATCCAAACATTAGTATAGATACTCTATGAATTTTGATGAATTCTTAATATCCAGCATATAACACCCAAATATATTTATAGGTGAATATTATATTTGATAGCATTTATGGCACAAAACACCGAACATATATGGCTGGTGAAATATTATTTAAATTTGATCGTTATAAACTATCCATTGAATTATAAAGGAAAATAGTATGAAATTAATTATAAGATAGAAAATATTACAAATCAATATAAATATAATGATATTTTTAAATAAAATAATCAAATAATTATTTGTATTATAATTTAAATATTTAGAAATATGTGTTCTTCATAAAATAATGATATATATTTTTCATCAAAAAATATTATAATAAATGTTAAAGAATATTTAAAAATTTATTTTTGAAAAGGGTAACATTTTTGAAATCATTATATCAAAAGTATCTTATATATAAATTTTGATAATTTTTTAAATACAAATATATTTTTTGAATAATAAATAATATAGATTTTTGTAATAATTTCACTTCTTTTTAATAAATATACAAATATAAAGGCTGGTTGTATATTTTATTTAGTATTAAATTAATAAAAAAAATATTTTATTATTAATAATAAATATTATTTCATTTGAAATTATACTTTAATGATATTTGTATAAATAAAAAATAATTCTTAAAAATAAAAATTTTCTGGAAATTATTTTTATGTGAATAAGGTTTTTCCATTTACATTAAATAAGATACCACAAATAAAAAATAATTTAATATAAATAAATATTATTTTTATATATATCTATTTGAATAGAAATTAAATTAAGAAATATTTCAATACATTGACTTTAAGTAAATTCAACTTTTATTGAAAATTGTATTTTCCGTGAAACTTACATTTTCTCAATAATTCCGTTTATAATATAAATTAAATTTATAAAAATATATGATTTTTTTATTGAAAAAATGTATTCTATAATTAAAATCATGATTATAATTTTTTTTATATTCCCCTTTAATTTTTAGTCATTATGAATAGTAAATATTATATCTTATTATCACCACAATATTCATAAATTCGGTAATTATAGTTGAAAATAATATATTATGGACTAAAAATTGAACCTAAAATATTAATTTATCCTTTTGTTTGATTGAAATTGGGAAATATTAATTCATGTTTCTAACATATTTCTACTTGGTTCTTCATTACTCCTAATTTTAACAATAGAATAATTATGTAAATGATAATGAAAAAAATGCCACATTTAATATATTGTTTAATTTAGTATTTTATGTTAAGGATAAAAAGTAATTATTATTGATTATAAATATTCATTAGAAATATTTATTATTTTTTTCAGGATAATTTATTTATATCTATTATTAAAAAAATAATGCTAAACTCTAATATAAGAGTAACATGTTATTTATTTATTTAATAGAAAAATAAAACAAGTGATTTTAAAAATAATAAATCTATCATAAATTGAAATAATAATTTTTTCCCATGATATTAATTGGTAAATTTTACAATATTGTGATTTTGGAAATTATTATATTCAAATTAAATTATTTTAAAGTTGTCTTTAAAATAAAATTAATTGAAATGTTAAAAAAATAACATTAATGATAATTTATAATAATTAATATTTTATAAAATGATTTCAAATTCGAATATTTATTACCCTTATCCATGTTATTATAATAAATTATAATATATAAAACATTATTCATTAATGATCCAATTTTATTTTTATAATAACTATTGTGGCCCCCAAAGAGTACAAAATTTGTTTTCACGGTAATTTTAAATATATGTTTTTGGAGTATGGGGGAATTTTATTTTATAATATTATTTCATTGATTAATCATTCCTAGTTATAAATATAAATGCATGGAGTGATTTTTCATTGATATTAATTGATGTTAATTTAATTTTTTTTAATTTCATATGTGCCCCTCCCTAGAACTATACAAGGGATCTTCGTATCCTCTTTTCATCAAACATAAGAAACACAACAGTTTAGCCAATATATAACAAAACCCAATTCTTCCATCTCTCCGCATGACCAAGATAACTTTTTTGAATATATAACCCTCATAGGAAGGCATTCTGTGTAAACCTAATGATGGTGTTTAAAGTACAAGTATCACTCTTAACTGAACTATTCTATTTTTTTCCTTCATCCAACACCTTAAGATCTTACATAACCATGATAATATATCTATATCATTATATCCCATATAGATATATTATATTTTTTTAATTTTGAATAATTACAACCATATTTCCTTTCATCAAATGGGATATAAAACCATCATTTGTGTGTAAAGAGGACCCCACCTCGTGGACCTAGGTAATTTGTTTTCCATCAGCTCATTTTAAAATGATTTTGGTGATGAATTTAATTTATATAAACCAAATTAATGAAATATATATTATTTTTAAAAACTATTATATCATTACTTTTCTTACCATTACATTCAGTTAATAATGATAACTTCTTATATGTGTACATGTGGAATACATCCTTCATAAAGTGATGTCATTTGTTTTTCATTAAAAAATTACATTTATGGTATTTATAAGTATATTTAAAGAATAATATAATATTTAGAACATAATTATCATTCTATAATGGTGAAATACAGATTATATTCTTTCCATCATGATCATTGGATAATGGAAATGTTTGATATGTGTATGTAAAACAAAATGTCTCGATGATTGTAACATTGTTCATTTTTTCATAAATATTTTACTTTGGATTTATTATTAGTCTTATATAAGAATAAAAATAAAAATTATTTACTTATTATTATTTTAATATTCCGAATTAATGATCTCATTGACCATAGTCATCCTTCTAAATTCGTTTTGAGCATATGATCAGAATATCATCAGAACATTGAACATGAATATAATTAAATCAGTTATTGAAAATTACAAGAAAATAATATAATAAAATAGATAATAAATTGGAAAACAAATATTAAAAATGTAATAAAATTTAAAAAAATATTTATTCTAGATATCAAAGAACAAACATGTTATGTAAGACATTATGTAAGGGACATTCAATTAAAAAATTATACTCTTTTAACATTTCCATTCACAAAATTTTATTTCCATGCCCATTTAAATATACATTTTTTAATAAAATTTATACATATTGTTCAATGGATTATAAAATTAATTATAACAATATTAAAAATTTTATATATTTTTTTACATGAAATATATTAGGTTTTTAAGTATGGGAAATTTTTATTTAAAATAATTTTTAATTGATTTTTATGATATATTTTTTAAATCACTCTATTTCATATCAATTATCTACATATTATGTTAATGATCAATATATATTGACATATATTAAATATAAATAAACTTTTATTTTAGTTTTGACATTCTTTTAATGGATTTCAAATTGAATATTTTATCATATATTATAACGAACATTTGAATTTTATAACTTTAGATAAAAAGAATGTTAAATTTAATTATATTTTATTTCTACAGTAATTCCCTCCACTACTTGAATTTTTTTTTTGTATTTGGATTTGATTATAACATTATTTATTTTATAAAATGTAAAACCCCCGTTCCATCTTATATCCCAGATTTTATTATGTATTATTTTTAAATATTATATTAATTAATTTCAATACGATTCACTAAGAAGACGTGCGTTTCTGAGGCACTGTGTTCCTAGAACATTTGTTTTAAAAATAATATTCATTTAATATAATAAACATGTAGTAATCATGAAAAACTATAATAACACATAAATGGGTGATCACATCAGAAATCTAAGTTCATTATTGGGCTTAGAATGGCATCATTACACTAGGTGTGACCTAACTTTAGTCAGTGTTTACCATCTGTAGAAGCATTTACCAAAACGTAACCATATAAAAAATTATTAAATAAACATATTTTATTTTTATATCATAATGACTCATGAATTGTGACTCAGATTAGAAATTTAAGAATACCCTTGAGATTGAAATGTGGGGTTTTCACTAGCTGTGACTTATCTTTAGTAGAAACAAGTCATCTGTGGAAATACTCAAAAAGTACATGATCATCGTAAAATTATTTAAATAAAAATTATTTTTTTGAGACAATGTTTCATTTAAAATTATCCCTACTCCAAATACAATGTTTTTCTTCATAACCTTGGGACCAATAAAGACTTGCTAAGGATGGATTTGGAGTATCCCTTCAAGTAAACTGTGATAGAATCACAGATCGAAAAATAATGTTCTCGTAGGATCTATCCAACGACAGCACACACTGAATGACCTTCGTAAGTATGTGATCCAAATCAAAGGTAAGATGAGTTATTTTGGTTTTCCTTCCCCGTTATTCAATTCATTATTGAACCCTTACCAACCAAACTAATGATTATCCACAGTTCAATGGTAACCCTATGGAATGGATTTAATTTCTGCACGATATAATGGGATTTTGATAATGTGATTATTTGTTGAATAATTAAAATCTCATTCTAATGGCAACAATCCAAGATTTATATGAATATTGATCACGTTCGATTCCTCTTGTTTTATTTTTTTTTGTCTCTCCTAACATTTATAATTCTCTATGGGAATTATTTACAAGGCCTACAACTCGACTTATCGTGATCAATTGATAGTTGCACACCTAATTCATAGTGAAATTGTCCATTATCATAGATCTGGGATTAGCACGACAAGATGTGTTGCCTCTCCTGGATAACTCAGTGTGTACATGAGTGGTACAAAGTCGCATCGATAAGTACATTGGTTGCCTATGGCATGTACTCCCCCACACATCTTGGAATTGACCAAGTATACAGAAAACCTCACGTATGGTTACACATGAAAAGATACATGGTTGGAATCCATGTACCAGAACATGAATAGAGTTCACATGTGTTCCCCATATGGAAGTACATGACATGTCAATTATTCAACATTCGATGTACCCATATACTGCATGACACAGATCGAATGACTCAAGTTATTGTACATATGTTGTAGATTGGATTAATGTTCAATATGTTTGATCCAACAACACACCTTAGAACCCTTCCAACGTGGCTTGGATATATTGTCCACTATTTCTTTGAAAATTTGTATTAGTGTTTGTTCCCATTATCAGTTATTTGATGATTTGTGGGTATCATTTCTTACTCATATTAGGATGATCCCTTTAGCATTACTTCCTCAATAGAGTTGTTGGAGTCCCCTGAGAGGCCCTGTGTAGGATCCTCTATTCATCTTCATGCCCTTGGAAGATTCCTTGGTATTGACATGGCCAATCCTAAAAGACATCGATCCTCTACATAGAGATATTATCATGATAGTGTTTTCGGTATCACAACATGGGCCAGGCTTTGATCCTCACATAATGTATCATATCTCTCTCTTTAGATTTATAAGTGTATGTCTTCCATGATGATTACTAATGAAAAAAAAATCTCCAATGAACATCATTAGGGCTATCCAACTCAAGAGTGGTTTCTCCCATATTAGTGCTTCATTCAATATTCAATCAAAATTTTTATTTTTTGTATACAATAGTTGTGACTTGCCTCTCGACTGTATGTCATTGATTGAGTATAGCTAGTTATTTTTGTTATATATTCTATAGACATATACTATATAGAGTAGACTTTATCTTTTTTTGTGCATTGCTTTGTGGTTTTAGGGTGTCATACTATGTATTTTTATATTCATCCCTACAAGATATTTTCCCTCCCATGTCATGTTTTGTGAATATGTGAATCCTTTTCATGGAGTCATAGGCAGACCCGGACTAGACGGTGCATTGCGAGATCAGGCATGATGAGTTTTTCCTAAGGTTATAGACAACAGTCCCAAAACTTCTTATTATAGGAAATTATTTTTGTTATAGAATTATTTTGGGGGATTTTATTATGGAATTATTTTATTTACTTTACATTGTTTTTGTACTCTATTTAGGATATTATCGTATGCATGCATTCTGTTTTCATAATGGGTTTTACATTTCATCATTTTATTGGAATGTTGATATAGCGACCCATCCTTTTCATACATTACCATTAAATAATTTTAAGGGTAAAAATCATAATATTATTACACAAAGAGGATCCAATGGTTTACTGTCTTGGGATAACTTGTACCATACATAACAATTACAACATCAAGCATAATCATTAATTCAATATATTCTTCTCTATATTCTTACTTTCACATGACCTCTCCTTAGTACATGTAGTCACAAAAGGATATAAATCAAAAGGGGTGAGATAGAATCTCGTTAAGGGGATCTATAAGAACAATGTAGAATGGGTGAGCATACTCAAAACATATGCAAAGGATAATGAACATTAGGGGAAGCATAAATATAAGACTTGACATGTCAAAATGCATAAAAATAAAACAACATTTCAGAGTGGTTAACTAGCACACATATTTGTGATAAATTCTAGAATCTTTGTAACACATAATATATCGTATGAGATTTATCACTTTAACCAATTCATTGGAGTGCTGTACAATTTCGGGCACACCAGTCACATTCAAACATTCATATTGTGCTATATAATTCCAAGCGCACCTGTCACATCATAACATTATCATTATCATGCATTTCACATAGACATATCAATAATAAACTTAAATACCCCATGTAATGGAATGATTTTCATCACATAAGAATACATTCATAAACATTAGTTTCCAAAAAGAAATAGGGAATAACATACTTCATAAAGAAATATCAACCTTGAAAGAAAGGTAAAAGGTGTGTTCTTAAAAGAAGATTTCTTCTGTAAAACATTTTGTTTGACATAAATATCAGTAGAAAACATTTATATCCCAAAAAAGGTAAGGTAATGAGGAACAAATAATATTTAATGAGTGACCATACAAAATTTTGACTGAAAGAGGGAGAACCCGATGAAGGAAAATTGGGTTCTAGATTTTCCCCTTACCTTATATCTGAACGCTTCCATCGCTTCAATGTCCTATATAACCACATAATATTAATTAAATAACAATATAAAGAAACATTTTTAAATGATTATAATTCATTATCATTTTATTATGTTATTTTATGTTCCTTTGGATGAGTTATAATGTTTAAAAACATTGTTAGGGAATGTTTGTTTTTATGGTTTTTCTAGAGAATTTCACTTGTATTCAAGAATTGATGTTCGTGTAGAACATGGGTAAACATTCAGATATTACATTACATGTTATTACTGATATTACAGAATTTGGAACGATCTTATAATGAATTTTTTTATATATCATGTGGATGAATCATTAGATAGGAGTTGAATGATCATCGTTTGGGTTGGAGTGGGAGGTTTTTCGATAACAATGAACATCTATTGATTATTAATTTAGTAATATGTACATAAGATAGTTTCAAAAAATTAAATAGGACATAATGAAACTAAATTATTTTTGTTCAACCATTAATATGGTTTCATGACCATATATGAAGGTAGAAATGAAAAAATAAAACATGTCGTTCTCGAAGGTGAGCGATTAACACCTCTTGAACAACATTTTCTTTTATAAAATTAAAAGAAGTGGAGAAGGGAGTTCGATGGTATAATATCCCATTAGTATCATAATATTATGAGAAATGTATGATACCGGAGTTACCATACCATTTGGAAAATGATATGTGGGAATAGAATTAGAAAAGAACATGAAATTGAAATAAATTTAAAGGAAAAGAATGAGAGAAATTACCTATTGAATCCTCTTTTTGAGATCCTCATTAAGGGGCCTAATCTTGGTCTATTGATTAGATTATATTCTCTTAGTCATGGGGAAGTGGATAGAGATGATTCTTGGGCAGAGATTAAAAAAGGCAGGAATCATGTGACGTAAGAAGCTGGTTCTTATTCTTGAGGTACGAGTATATTTTTTTCATTTTTCATGTAGTGTTTTTTTTGAAAATAATTATAATGGGGACAAAATAAGAAATTTAATGGTATACACTGTGTACTTTTTCACACATCGTGTTCTTTGGCCATGTGGGAGGAGAATACAGGGCGTGTAGCCTTGTCGGTGATTCAGGTTGTAAAAACTAACTACACGCCATGTACTTAGTAATAAACCATGTGTAGTTAGTCAGATGGTGAACATTAAGACGGGGGAGAGTTGTCTCCAGATGAACAGTAAAAATTAAAATACACACTCCCTACTTGGTAAAACAATACATGTAATCAGTCGACATATAAATAGTATGGCGGGGGAGATTATCCGCTAGTGAACAGTTAATAAGAAAGTACACGTCGTGTACTTGTGAGTACACATTGTGTAGTAATTATATTTCGTTAAAAATAGGCAGTAGCCCCCTCATTCGATAGAACATGCGAAAAACTCAAAGGGAGCTGCATAAGAGGTGGTTGAGGCATGGGGGATCTCCCGATCACTCACCAGGACTTTGATTCCTTCGGCGTCGATCTCGTTTGGACCGTGCGAGTAAGACCTTCCCACTCCTCAATCCTTTCCCACCAATTATTTTTCGAGTGTTTGATATTTGGGTTTGAACTCGAATATGTATATCTGAGATCTATGTTGTTCTCAGGTGTTTTGAGATGTTCCATTCACGTATATCGATCAGAGGAGATCCATGTATGTATTCTAGTGTTTATTTACAACTGTCGAGTTGATTTTATGTACCATTTTTCCACACGCCCCTGTTTGGGGTGTCGTATTGCTGAGGCCTGATTGTTAAGATACCTAGAATTGCATAGGTAGTCTAATTAATAAGTATAAACTGCTGTTTTGGATTATTACTTCAATCTGAAGCCACCCTAATGGTGTGTTCCCCTTATTTAGCCATTTGTCCAGAAGACCAATGGGTATGATGTGATTATATAATGTTTTAAGCTTTCCTAAGAGAAATCATATATAAAATTTCTTTCTATTTTGGTGGGCTCGGGCCGGTTACTTGATTTCCTACGTTATGCCCGAGGGTAGTGTTTTGTTTTGCCTGAGAGCAATGTTTCATTTAGCATGAGGGAAACCTTTCTTATGCATATGG
The DNA here is from genome assembly GCA_963277665.1 of Viscum album. Lineage (NCBI taxonomy): Eukaryota > Viridiplantae > Streptophyta > Magnoliopsida > Santalales > Viscaceae > Viscum > Viscum album. The sequence continues at coordinate 1,937,254,018 of OY728152.1, forward strand.
GAAGTAGCTTCTAGGCATGAGTTCAATATCTTATACGCCTGAGGGAATTATTCATTATGCCTGAGGGCAGTCACCTGAGGGTTTTCTTTATATTTGCCTGAGGGTAAGGAATTGCATGTCAGAGGATAATGGTTACATTGAATGTTCACTATAGTGATTTTTTATGTTATACTTCCCAAGCTAAAGAAGATTTCAGGAATTGATAAATGAATATTAAAATTGTAATTTAATTTGTAGGATAGTAACTTTTGAGTACATTTTATTTTACATCATTTTATTATTGTACACTACTATTGAACATTTTCACTGAAAGTTGAGAACGGGCCTTTGGTGGTTGCCTACTGGGATTCCTTTCTCACATTTTATTTGGGTCATGTTTTGGGCCCATACAGATTGTATTTGTAACACCCCAAGATTTCATAGTGTGTTATTTCTTCAAAATAATTCAATAACTTGCACTATACACAACACCGAGTTCAAGAGCCCCATGACTTACCAAACAAGCCGTTCAAAAGTGGTTATGAATAGTATTAACTAAATTTTAAGCATTATATAATCCTTATAATTTTAGAATCCATATTATGAGTTTCTTAGACATAATTTATGAACAAATTCATTTTCAGTATTGCACTTTGACCTACTTTTAATAGTGAACCCTTTTTAAATCCAATATTTTAAACTATTATATATTGAATTTGACTAAATAAATTTAATTTTTAGAATGGGGACATCAAAAATTTACACTGAAACATCCCAATCTTCCATGGTACGCTTTCCTTTGAATAATACAGTAGCGTTTGTTGTACGCAACTTCGAGTTCTAACACACACCACAACCAATCAAACTAGCCGTTATGAATAGTAATACCTACTTTTTAAAATTATATAAATTTTATCTCTCAAAATGGACTTCATTTTTGTATTTGGAGTATCTAATTTATCATAATGTGAAATTTTGGAACTTTTCGGATAATATTTATATTTTAATGAATAGTGAAAATTACTAAATTTTAATTAAAAAAAATTAATCCAAATAATTTATATTGATAAATTTTTAATTTTAGTGGTTTTAAAGTATATTTAGAAGATATTTTTTCATTTAAAACAATGTTGGTCATCGTACATAATTTCACAACTAAACCGGACATAAACAAGTGTCAATCTTTTGATAGTTATTATCTCTTAAAAAACACGCTATTAGTTTTGACGACGTTAATTAATTTTTAAATTATTTAATGAAAATGTTATGTTTTGAATTTGGTAAAATATACATCATTTTTGAATTCAAAATATCAAATATAGCTTAGGCCTAATTTTTGGTATTTTTTTGGAAACTTTCATTTTTTGATGAATAGTGAAACCACGAAGTGGAAGTTAAAAACTGAATTTTTCATAAAACATAATTTTACAGCTTCTGTTAGTGGAATTTCGAAAATCCAAGAGACACGGTTAATAACAAGGAGTAAAATGTGGGTCAATGAGATGAAAATATTATTTGGTGAATAGTAACTTTTTACTTTTATTTACCACGGTTAAAAGTAAATAGGGTAATAAAGGGTAAAAATGATATTAATAATACCCTAACACATGTTCTAATTCTATTGGACAAGTGTATATCGACCAAAAACAACATTAGGAATAAAATATTATCATTTAGGTCCACTTGGATTATATTAGGACATTTATTATTATTTAATTCAAAGAAGAGTTAAAATATTTAAATTCAATGTTTATTTACTAAAACATTTTTAATATAGGGTTATACATAAGATAATTTCGATTGAAAATATTCATTAGAAAGATAAAATTACTTACTACATAAAACAATTTTATTTATAATTTTTAGACATTAAATAATTTAATTTATTTATGACATAATGATGATGTAGTAATTACCAGAATAGTGAAAAAATTAAAATAATTGATATTATAAATACGCAAATAAATATAATTTGAGACATTTTATGAATTAAAATAAATTTATAGGTTAATATTACATGTTATTAATGATTTAATTAACGTTTATCGAAGTAATAATTCTGTTATAATTTTTATAAAAATCAGTTATTGAATATTATCAAAATTGACATAAAAGTGTTTTTAAAAAAAATATTATATTATTAATTGTTATTAAATTCCTAAAAATCTAAGGATCGGCCAAGATACTTATATCATGATAGGTGTATCATTAATGGACCAATTGGGGGGTCTCTTGGATATATATAGTAAGTTTATTAACCATATAATATAAAAATACAAAGAGACATTGTAAAAGTGAAACTAATTAACTAAGAGTTAATACTTAATGATAAGGTTAATATATTTACCCAAACCTGTATAAATCCTATGGGTTGATGTTTTCGACCTATCCCCACCTTAACCTTTAATTAATCCACTTTTGAGCCATTAGAAACCAAATATGAATTTATTATAAAATAATATTTCTAGCTTTTCCAAAGGTGCCCCTCACCACTCTTATAAAAGGGCACTCCTCCTTCTCATTAATTCACACTGTCAAAGCCTTTTGGTTCGGCCAACCCCTGCCGAAATACTCTATCAACTTCCCTAACTTCATCCTAGAGGCCTTCCTTTAGTCATAAATCCAACCTATGGAGCCCTTTTGATCAAATCAAAAGGAAGAACCCAAAGAAGAGGTAATGATTTCACCCCCTTTTTTGAAGTTTCATTCTTCTTCCACTTATTCTTTCATTGTTATTCCCATACTAAAATAATGAATCCAGTATCTCCTATATAATTTAATATTATTATAAATATGTTACAACCATATTCAGTATTATATCCATCCTTCGAATGACATGTCACCATACGTGTGTACGTACGACTTACCGTCTCCACGTCGTGGTGTAATTATTATTCAATATATTATTATTTTGATAGTTATAATAATGATTTGTAGTTCATGTAAATAATAAATATAAAATGATAATTATTCTCTATATATGATATACCATCCAATTATATTTTATTTTAATATCAAAATAATGATATTATCGCTCGTGCGTACGTACGGACTACAGTCTCAATGAACGCGATGAGATTCATTCTCCAACGTATACATTCAAGTATAATTATAATTTTATGATTTAAAAATAATGTTTATGGACTTTATATCATTCTGGATATGAATACGATACATCCTATCCATGAAAAACATGGCTTACATACAAAAACATATAAACAAAAATGAGTATGTTAACACCCGAAACGACGATAATTCTAAAATATTATTAATAAAGCAATATTAAAAGATCATATATGATATGATATTAATAAATATGATTCTTCAATAATTTAATAACAATTATTTCACCAGTATAAAGGAGTTTAACCTACCCTCAACCAAGTAAAATTACAAGGTAAGGGTTTATTTCGCAATCTCTTCATTATCCGAGATTGTTTATACGTAATAATCTACTGGGATCTCTTTATCATCCTCATCCATGTTTCTTAAAAATGGATTTCAAAACATTCTTACTATTTTACAGAATAAGGGTTAAAGTCATTTATACCCTTTTTTATCTTTTTATAAGATGTTTATAAAGGAATATTTCTGTCGTTTTCCAAACAAGGTTCTTTTTAACCTTTTCGACAAAATTAAGGTAAAAATGTTTTTTAACTTATACGGCGGGTGAGGATATTTTCCGCCGTTATAAAATATTCAAAGCTTCCTTTGCAATCTAATATGAATACTTTCAAAGTAAATGTTTTATTTTATAATTATGTGACATTTAAATGATTTAAAAAAAGGGATATTTCTCTCAAAGAGTTTTGATTTCATCTATGTCAACATCCTTTGATGGATTTTAAGCTTATTTCATGTTTATTTGTTATGATACTAAACTACCATATTTTATTGAAGGTTTTGTGAAATGTTTTATCGCAGATGTGTTATTTTTATACCATTCATGGTTTTTGGAGAAATTATTGAAATTTCGTATGCTAGTTTTAATACGAAAGTTTATGTTATATTTAAACTTGTTCATATAAGGAATGCAATGGACTTAATAAGTGACGGGTGGAGCCCGCTATAGCTCCTCGATGCATCGGTAGGTCTCATGAGATAAACTAGTTTCTTGGCACAAGGCCAGGACAAAATCTTATTTGTAGTCTTGGCACGAGGTCTTGGCTATGTGGTTATGATATTCTGGCATTATGCATTCCATTATTATGAAAGTGGTTATTGATATTGCATGTGATTATTCGATTAGTAGAATATAAATGTGAAAAAGTAAATGGTATTATTTCATTTTATTTTTTCAATACTATGTTGAAGTTCAGGTTTAAAAGACTTTTGTTTTAGTTATACATTTCCTTGAATGTTTATTCTTATTTATAAAAGTTTCGGCTATATTGTTATCCTTACTGGGCATTTATGCTCACCCCTTTTCAGTGTTTTATTTTTCCCAGGATGTGAAGAAGTAATTTAGGAATGACCTGCAGGGATCGTATGAGGGGATAAGAGTGTGGAATATGGAGTCTATATTATTTTAGTTTTCATTTTATGATGTACTGTAAAACATTATGAATATATCTAGTGTTTCCAAGGCTACAAAACTAATCGGTCTTTCGAGATTTGATCGTTATTTTTATCATGCCAATGTTATGTAATAATGCACCGACTCTGGGTAACTGGGGTCGGGGTGTTACAGTTGGTATCAGAGGAAGTTTATTACAAACCTTGGAAACTAGATTTAGATAACCCTGATTAGAGAACATATATTTAAGATGGACTTTGAGGATTAGTATAGAAGAACATCCTATAATTTTGGAATTGTAGAGATTTTGTCAGTTTTCTGAGCAATACATCCCTATTCAGATACGAGCAGTTAGAGGTGGATCTGGCATAGATGTACCTAGGGGTAAAACCCAAAAACACATCTTTGATCTAGACTCGAACAGGAACTGATGTAGGACAATGGGACTTGCTGCACTCTTGGTTACGACACTCCTGGGGTAAATTCTTAGGATAATTCTCATTTTCTTTACAAACCATTATGAAGGGTATATGAGTATATACTTCCTCAATGGAGACATTTTTAAGATTAAGTATTATATCCATAAACTATTTAATTTATGTTATGTGTTTTACAAGTTTGGGATTAGGTATTGTTATTTATAAACTAATCTAGTGTATGCCATTGTTTAGAAATGGAGCCCCGTAGAATGAATGAGAACTCCAGCAATGCACATGATCCAAAGAGAAAGATGGATCATATCATTCATGGTCTTAAGCCAGAATTTATAAGAGAAGTAGTCTCCCATGTATTATCATCATATGAAGAAATAATATCATGTGTTGATAAGATAATTAAAGAGTTTAATGAGTCTTATGGATTTGAAGGGAAGCAAGAGAAGAAAAGGATGGACGAGAGAAATATGGATAAAGGGAATAGGGAAAAGAAAATTTTTCCCCATATGTGATAACTGTGGGAAGAAACACCCTGGAATTTGTGTGAAAGGAAGGGGAGTTTGTTATAAGTGTGGGGGAAAAGGGCACAAAGTACGTGACTGCAAGGGTAAGAAAATGGTTTCAAATGTACAATGCTTCATTTGCAAGGTGTTTGGACACTACGCGAACCTATGTCCTAGTTATCAGACTATGCCGCAAATGATGATATTGGATAATAATCAAGTTATGATACTACCGCAGATAAAGAGGAATGATTAGAGTTCTTATGTTGATTATGTCTTTTGAGTGTTTTATCAACAATGTACTTGTTATAAAAATTATGAAGTATATAAGGATTGTACTGCAGTACTATTTCATTAAGGACTTGATATTGTGTGGAACAATGAAAAGTTTCTCAATATCAGGTTAAACTTTTGGAAAATATATGGTTGAGAGAAAGATAAAACATAATATGGTTTTGATACCGAGGTAGTGATTTTATAATAATACATGATTGATTTGGATAAATTAAATTGGATATCTTGACTACCTTGAAACTGATTAATGATTTGTATATTCCATCATTGTTAGGGTTTACAACATTTTTGGATTGAAGGAGTATATCTACCATTCTTTAAAGAATAAGGGATCATGAATGTAATCAATAAGGTTTTATGGTAATTCAGGATGTTGCAGTGTTTTAATAGAATAAATGATGAAGGTGTTCACATGTTGTTACGTGGAAAAATGATCTTCATTGTGTTTATCTTCCTTATGAATTTTGGACTGAATTATTTTGGACAGTTCTAGTTTGGATTATTTTGGATTTCTATAAAAGGACAACCCGGATGTCAGGCAGCAACCTGTCGCGTCCAGCAAGGCCGCGATACATGAACCCACAACTGAAGGGTGACAAGGGTGTATCACCTACCACTGACCCACGTTGTGTCCTGGATTAAATAATGTCATTTTTTTAATTGTTCTGCTAGATGAATTATAAATTCATTTTTTTAACCCTATACAAATAGGATAAATAGAATATTATTTTTAAGTTCTATTTTCTTTTAGAGTGAAAGATGAGTTTGTGGTAGAACTTAGTTAAAGGATGAGACTCTACTTGTCAAGTATGTATTTTTATTCTTCTCTTATTCAATGAAGAAATTAATTCTTATACATTAGTGAAGGGATCTTAAAACAAAAAAATGTGTTATCGTAATACCATATGTTTTGCTGAACCGATGGTATTTTAAATCATCATAGATTGATGAATTTAAGGCCCTCAATTTTACACTCATTTGTGATTGATGACCTCAATCACTACCTATAAATATTTATGTTTTTCCTCCAATTATGTCTCTAATTACCACCAATGTTCTCCCAATTGAGATCATAATTCTGTGGTGACCCTTTCATTTCTCTTTTCATCTTATTAAGACTAAATTTTATTAACCCTATTTCCGATGTGGGTTTTCCCACAATGATATTTTCTATATTCAACATTTTATTTTCGAAGAACAATTTCAAATTGTGAGGATGCAATTTATTGAAGGAGGGGAGAATGTAACACCCCAATATTACATAGTGTGTTATTTCGTCAAAATAATTCAATAAATTGCACTACACGCAACACCGAGTTCAAGCGCACCATGACTTACCTAACAAGCCGTTAAAAAGAGGATATGAATAGTATTAACTAAATTTTAAACATTATATAATCCTTATAATTTTAGAATCCATATTATGAGTTTCTTATACATAATGTAAGAACAAATTCATTTTCAGTATTGCAATTTTACCAACTTTTAATAGTGAACCCTTTTTAAATCCAATATTTTAAACTTTTATATATTCTATTTGACTAAAAAAATTTACTTTTTAGAATGGGGACATCAAAAATTTACAATGAAAAATATCAAGCTTCCACGGTACGATTTCCTTTGAATAATAGAGTAGCATGTGTTGTACGCAACTTCGAGTTCTAACACACACCACAACCAATCAAACTAGCCGTTATGAATAGTAATACCTACATTTTGAAATTTTGAAAATTTTATCCCTCAAAATGGACTTTATTTTTGTATTTGGAGTATCGAATTTATTATAAGGTGAAATTTTGGAAATTTTCAGATAACATTTAAATTTAGATGAATAGTGAAAATTACTAAATTTTAATGAATTTTTTTTTAATCAAAATAATTTTTATTGATAAATTTTGATTATGAGTGGTTTTAAAGTATATTTAGAATGTATTTTTACAATTTAATACAATGTTGGTCATTGTACATAATTTCACAATTAAACCGGACATAAACAAGTGTCAATCTTTTGATAGCTATTATCTCTTAAAAACACGCTATTTGTTTTGACTACTGTAATTAATTTTTAAATTAATTAATGAAACTAATATGTTTTGAATTTGGTAAAATATAAGTCATTTTTTGAATTCATAATATCAAATATAGCTTAGGCCTAATTTTTGGTATTTTTCTGGAAACTTTCATTTTTTGATGAATAGTGAAACCACTAAGTGGTAGTAAAAAAACTGAAATTTTCATAAAACTTAATTTTACCACTTCTGTGAGTGGAATTTCGAAAGTCAGAGTGACACGGTTAATAACATGGAGTAAAATGTGGTTTAATGAGATTAAAATAATCTTTGGTGAATTGTAACATTTTAGTTTTATTTACCATAGTTAAAAGTAAATAGCGTAATTAAGGGTAAAAATGATATTAATATTACGCTAACACATGTCCTAATTCTATTGGACAAGTGTATCTCGACCAAAAACAACATTCGGAAACAAATATTATCATTTAGGTCCTCTTGGATTAGATTAGGACATTTATTATTATTTAATTCAATGAATAGTTAAAATAGTTAAAATCAAAGTTTATTTAATAAAAAAAATTTAATATAGGGCTATACATAAGATAAATTCGATTGAAAATATTAATAGAAAGATAATATTATTTCCTACATAATGAAATTTTATTTATAATTTTTAGACATTAAATAATTAATTTATTTATGACACAATGATGATGTAGTGATTACCATAATAGTGAAAAAATTAAAATAATTAATATTATAAATACCCAAATAAAAATAATTTGAGACTTTCTATGAATTAAACTAATTTTATAGGTTAATATGACATTTTAGGAGTGATGTAATTGACGTTGTTCGAAGGAATAATTCTGTTATGATTTTAAAAAAAAAGTCAATTATTGAATAGTATCAAAATTGACTTAAAAGAGTTTTTAAAACAAATATTATATTATTAATTGATATTAAAATCATAAGAATCTAAGGTTCAGCCTAGAGACTTGTATCATGATAGGTGTGTCATTAATTGACCACTTGGGGGTCGCATAGATGTATATAGTATGTTTATTAACCATATAATATAAAAATACAAAGAGACATTGTAAAAGTGAAACTAATTAACTAAGAGGTAATAATTAAAGATAAGGTTAATATAGTAACCCAAACCTGTATAAATCCTATTATTTGAGTGTTTTTCGACCTATCCACACCTTAACCTTTAAATAATCCAATTTGGAGCCATTAGAAAACAAATGTGAATTTATTATAATATAATATTTCTAGCTTTTCCAAAGGCGCCCCTCACCCCTATTATAAAAGGGCACTCCTCCTTCTCATTAATTCACACATTAGAAGCATTTTGGTTTGTACAAACCCTACAAAAATACTCTCTTAACTTCCATCACTTCATCCTATAGGCCTTCCTTTAGTCAGAATGCCAACCTAATGAGCCATTTTGATCAAATAAAAAGGAAGAACCCGAAGAAGAGGTAATGATTTCACCACCCTTTTTCAAGTTCCTTTCTTCTTCCACTTATTCTTACATTGTTATTCCCATTCTAAAATAATGAATCCAGTATCTACTATATAATTAAATATTATTATAAATATGGTGCAACCATATTCAGTATTATATCAATCCTTTGAATGACATGTCACCATACGTGCGTACGTACGGCTTACCGTCTCCACGTCGTGGTGTAATTGTTATTCAATATATTTTTATTTGGATGGTTATACTAATTATTTGCAATTCATTTAAATAATAAATATAAAATGATAATTATTATGTATATATGATATACCATCCAATTATATATTATTTTAATTTCAAAAGAATGACATTATCGCTCATGCGTATGTACGGACTACCGTCTCCACGAACGCGATGAGATTCATTCCCCATCATATCCATTCACGTATAATTATCTTTTTATGATTTAAAAAAATGTTTAAGGACTTAATATCATTCTGGATATGAATAAGATACATCCTATCCATGACCAACATTTCTTACATACAAAAACATATAAAATAAAATGAGTGTGTTTACACCCGAAATGACGATAATTCTAAAATATTATTGACAATGAAATGTTAAAAGATAATATATGATATCATATTAATATATATGATTCTTGTATAATTTAATAACAATAATTTCACCGTTATACAGGAGGCTAACCTACCCTCAACTAAGGAAAAGTACAAGGTAAGGGTTTATTTCGCAATCTCTTCATTATCTGTGGTTGTTTATACGTAATAATCTACTGGGATCTCTAAATCATCCACATTCATGTTTCTTAAAAATGTATTTCAAAACATTCTTACTATTTTACAGAATAAAGGTTAAATTCATTTATACCATTGTTTAACTTTTTATAAGAAGTTTATAAAGGAATCATTCTGTCGTTTTCTAAACAAGGTGCTTCATAACCTTTTCGACAAAATTAAGGTAAGAATTTTTTTTAACATATACGGCGGTTGCAGCTATTTTTCGCCGTTATAAAATCTTCAAAGCTTCCTTTACAAGCATATAAGAATATTTTCAAAGTAAATGTTTTATTTTATAATTATTTGACTTTTAAATGATTAGAAAAAAAGAGGTATTTCTCTTAAATAATTTTGATTTCATCTATGTCAACATCCTTCGATGGATTTTAATTTAATTTTATGTTTATTTGATACGATACAAAACTACCATATTGTATTGAAGGTTTTGTGATATGTTTGACTGTGGATTTTTTATTTTTATACCATTAATGGTTTATAGAGAATGTATTAAAATTTCATATGCTAGTTTTAATATGAATGTTTATGTTATGTTTAAACCTATTCATATGGGGAATGCATTGGACTTAATAAGTGATGGGTGGATCCCGCTATAGATCCTAGATGCATCAGTAGGTCTCATGAGACAAACTAGTGTCTTGGAACAAAGCCTTGACGAAATCTTATTTGTATTCTTGGCACGAGGCCTTGGCTATGTGGTTATGATAGTCTGGCATTATGCATTCCATTACTATGAATGTGGTTATTGATATTTCATGTGATTATTCTATTAGTAGAATATCAATGTGAATAAGTATATGGAATTCTTTCATTTTATTTTTTCCATACTATGTTGAAGATCAAGTTTAAAAGGCTTTTGTTTTAGTTATACATTGCCTTGAATGTTTATTCTTATTTATAAAAGTTTCCGCTATATTGTTATCCTTACTGGGCATTTTAGCTCAACCGTTTTCTATGTTTTATTTTTCCCAGGATGTGAAAAAGTAATTTATGAATAACCTGCACGGATAGTATGACGGGATAAGAGTGTGGATTATTGCGACTATATTGTTGTAGTTTTCATTTTATGATATAATGTAAAACTTTATGAATATATCTAGTGTTTCTAAGGCTACTAAACTAATCGGTCTTTCAAGATTTGATCATTCTTTTGATCATGCCAATGTTATGTAATAATGCACCGAGTCTGGGTAACTCGGGTCGGGGTGTTACAGTTGGTATCATAGGATGTTTAGTACAAACCATGGAAGCTATATTTAGATAAACTCTGATTAGAGAACATATATTTGAGATGGAATTTGAGGATTAGTATAGAATAACTTCCTAGAATTTTGGTATTGTAGTGATTTTGTGAGTTTTCTGAGAAATACATCCCCGTCTGGATACGAGTAGGTAGAGGCGGCTCTAGGACATATGTACCTAGGGGTAAAACCCAAAAACACCGCTTTGAGCTAGACTCGAACGGGAACTGGTGCACTACAACGGGCATTGCTGCACTCTTGGTTACGACACTCCTGGGGGATATGCTTAGGATAATTTTCATTTTCTTTACAAACCATTATGAAGGTTTTATGAGTATATACTTCCTCAAAGGAGACATTTTTAGGATTATGGATTATATCCATAAACTACTTCATTTATGTTATGTTCTTTAAATGTTTGGGATTAGGTATTGTTATTCATAAACTAATCTAGTGTATTCCATTGTTTATAAATGGAACCCAGTAGAATGAATGAGAACTCCAGCAATGAACATGATCCAAAGAGAAAGAAGGATCATATCTTTCATGTTCTTAAGCCAAAATTTATAAGAGAAGTAGTCTCCCGTGTATTATCATCATATGAAAAAATAATATCATGTGTTGATAAGATATGTAAAGAGTTTACTGAGTCCTATGTCTTTGAAGGGAATCAAGAGAAGAAGAGGATGGAAGAGAGAAATATGCATAAAGGGAATAGGGAAAAGAAGAATTTTCCTCATATGTTATAACTATGGGAGGAAACACCCTGGAACTTTCCTTAATGGAATGGGAGTTTGTTATATGTGTGGAGGAAAAGGGAACAAAGTACGTGACTGCATGGGTAAGAAAATGTTTTCAAATGTACAATGCTTCATTTGCAAGGTGATTGGACACAATGCAGACCTATGTCCCAGTCATCAGACTATACCACAAATGATGATATTTGATAATAATCAAGTTATGATACTACCACAGATGAAGAGGAATGATTAGTGTTCTTATGTTGATTATGTCATTTGAGTGTTGTATCAACAATGTACTTGTTATAATAATTATGAATTATATAAGGATTTTACTGAAGTACTATTTCTGTAAGGACATGATAATGTGTGGAACAAAGAAAAGTTACTCAATAGCAGGTTAAATTTTTGGAAAATATATGGTTGAGAGAAAGATAAAACATAATATGGTTCTGATACCGAGGTAGTTATTTTATAATAATACATGATTGATTTGGATAAATAAAATTGGATATTCTTGACTACCTTGAAACTGATTAACGATTTGTATATTCCATCATTGTTAGGGTTTACAACATTTTTTGGATTGAAGGAGTATACCTATCATTCTTTAAGGAATAAGTGATCATGAATGTAATCAATACAGTTTTATGGTAATTCAGGATGTTGCAGTGTTTTAATAGAATACATGATGAAGGTGTTCACATGTTGCTACGGGGAAAAAAGGATCTTTATTGTGTTTACCTTCCTTATAAATTTTGGACTGAAGTATTTTGGATAGTTCTAGTTTGGATTATTTTGGATTTCCATAAAAGGACAACCCGGAGGTCAGGCGGCAACCTATCGCGTCCGGCAAGGCCGCGATACTTGAACCCACAACTGAAGGGCGACAAGGGTGTATCACCTACCACTGACCCACGTGATGTCCTGGATTAAATAATGTCATTTTTTAATGGTTCTGCTAGATGAATTATAAATTCCTTTTTTTAACCCTATACAAATAGGATAAATATAATATTTCTTTTATGTTCTATTAATTTTTGGTGTGAAAGATGAGTTTGTGGTAGAACAAAGTTAAAGGATGAGTCTCTACTTGTCAAGTATGTATTTTTTTCTTCTCTTAGTAAAGGAAGAAATTAATTCTTATACATTAGTGAAGGGATCTTAAAACAAAAAAATGTGTTATCCTAATACCATATGTTTTGCTGAACCGATGGTATTTTAAATCATCATAGATTGATGAATTTAAGGCCCTCAATTTTACACTCGTTTGGGATTGATGACCTCAATCACTACGTATAAATATTTATGTTTTTCCTCCAATTATATGTCTCTAATTACCACCAATGTTCTCCCAATAGAGATCATAATTTGGTGGTGACCCTTTCATTTCTCTTTTCCTCTTATTAAGACGAAATTTTATTAACCCAATTTCCGATGTGGGTTTTCCCACAAAGATATTTTCTATATTCATCGTTTTATTTTCTAAGAACATCTTCAAATTGTGAGGACGCAATTTATTGAAGGAGGGTAGAATGTAACACCCCATGATTTCATAGTGTGTTATTTCTTCAAAATAATTCAATAACTTGCACTACACGCAACACCGAGTTCAAGTGCACCATGACTTACCAAACAAGCCGTTCAAAAGAGGTTATGAATCGTATTAACTAAATTTTAAACATTATATAATACTTATAATTTTAGAATCCATATTATTAGTTTCTTATACATAATGTAAGAACAAATTCATTTTTAGTATTGCACTTTTACCAACTTTTAATAGTGAACCCTTTTTAAATCCAATATTTAAAACTTTTCTATATTCAATTTGACTGAATAAATTTAATTTTTAGAATGGGGACATCAAAAATTTACAATGAAAAATCTCAATCTTCCACGATACTCTTTCCTTTGAATAATACAGTAGCGTGTGTTGTACGCAACTTCGAGTTCGAACACACACCACAACTAGTCAAACTAGCCGTTATGAATAGTAATACCTAATTTTTGAAATTTTATAAATTTAATCTCTCAAAATGGACTTAATTTTTGTATTCGGAGAATTGAATTTATTATAAGGTGAAATTTTGTAACCTTTTAGATAACATTTATATTTTGATGAATAGTGAAAATTACTAAATTTTAATTAAAAACAACATTTCTAATCAAAAAAATTTTTATTGATAAATTTTGAATTTGAGTGGTTTTAAAGTATATTTGGAATTAGTTTTTACAATTTAATAAAATGTTGGTCATTGTACATAATTTCAAAATTAAACTGGACATAAACAAGTGTCAATCTTTTGATAGCTATTATCTCTTAAAAAACACGCTATTTGTTTTTGAAGACTGTAATTAATTTTTAAATTAATTATTGAAACTAATATGTTTTTAATTTGGTAAAATATACATCATTTTTTGAATTCATAATATCAAATATAGCTTAGGCCAAATTTTTGGTATTTTTTTGGGAACATTCATTTTTAATGAATAGTGAAACCACTAAGTGGTAGTTAAAAAACTGAATTTTTCATAACACTTAATTTTACCACTTCTTTGAGTGGAATTTCAAAAGTCCGAGAGAAACGATTAATAACAAGGAGTAAAATTTGGTTCAACGAGATGAAAATAATCTTTGGTGAATAGTATCATTTTAGTTTTATTTACCACGGTTAAAAGTAAATAGCGTAATTAAGGGTAAAAATGATATTAATATTACCCTAACACATGTCCTAATTCTATTGGAAAAGTGTATCTCGACCAAAAACAACATTAGGAAAAACATATTATCATTTAGGTCCTTATGGATTAGATTAGGACATTTATTATTATTTAATTCAAAGAAGAGTTAAAAGAGTTAAAATCAAAGTTTATTTAATAAAACATTATTAATATAGGGCTATACATAAGATAATTTAGATTGAAAATAATCATTAGAAATCTAAAATTATTTCCTACATATTGAAATTTTATTTATAATTTTTAGACATTATATAATTTAATTTATTTATGACACAATGATGATGCAGTGATTACTATAATAGTGAAAAAATTAAAATAATTGATATTATAAATACCAAAATAAAAATAATTTGAGACTTTATATGGATTAAAATAATTTTATAGGTTAATATGACATTTTAGGAATTATTTAATTAACTTTTTTTGATGGAATAATTCTTTTATGATTTTAACAAAAGTCAATTATTGAATAGTGTCAAAATTGACTTAAAAGAGTTTTTAAAACAAATATTATATTATTAATTGATATTAAATTCCTAAGAATATAAGGTTCGTCCAGGAGACTAATATAATGATAGGTGTGTCATTAAGGGTCCACTTGGGGGTCTCTTGGATGTATACAGTATGTTTATTAACCATATAATATAAAAATACAAAGAGAGATTGTAAAAGTGAAACTAATTAACTAAGAGTTAATACTTAAAGATAAGGTTAATATAGTAACCCAATCCAGTATAAATCCTATTTTTTCAGTTGTTTTAGACCTATACCCACCTTAACCTTTACATAATCCACATTGGAGCCATTAGAAACCGAATATTAATTTATTATAAAATAATATTTCTAGCTTTTCCAAAGGTGCCCCTCACCCCTATTATAAAAGGGAACTCCTCCTTCTCATTAATTCACAACTTAGAAGTCTTTTGGATTGTCCAAACCCTACACAAATACTCTCTAAACATCCCTCAATTCATCTGAGAGGCCTTACGTTAGTCAGAATGCCATCCTAAGGAGCCCTTTTGATCAAATCAAAAGGAAGAACCCGAAGAAGAGGCAATGATTTCACCACCCTTTTTCAAGTTCCTTTCTTCTTCCACTTCTTCTTTCATTGTAATTCACATTCTAAAATATTGAATATAGTATCACCTATATAATGTAATATTATTATAAATATGTTACAACCATATTCAGTATTATATCAATCCTTTGAATGACTTGTCACCATACGTGCGTATGTACGGCTCAGCGTCTCCACGTCGTGGTGTAATTGTTATTCAATATATTATTATTTGGATGGTTATAATAATGATTTTAAATTCATGTAAATAATAAATATAACATGATAATTATTCTTTATATATGATATACCATCCAATTATATATTATTTTAATATCAAAAGAATTATATTATCGCTCATGCGTATGTACGGACTACCCTCTCCACGAATGCGATGAGATTCATTCTCCATCGTATCCATTCAAGTATAATTATCATTTTATGATTTAAAAATAATGTTTAAGGACTTGATATCATTCTGGATATGAATAAGATACATCCTATCCATGACCAACATTTCTTACATACAAAAACATATAAAATAAAATGAGTAAGTTTACACCCGAAAAGACGATAATTCTAAAATATTATTGAAAAAGAAATGTTAAAATATCATATATGATATAATATTAATATATATGATTCTTGTATAATTTAATAACAATAATTTCACCACTATACAGGAGGCTAACCTACCCTCAACCAAGGAAAAGTAAAAGGAAAGAGTTTATTTCGCAATCTGTTCATTATCTGAGGTTGTTTATATGTAATAATCTTCTGAGATATCTATACCATCCACTTCCATGTTTCATAAAAATGTATTTCAAAACATTCTTACTATTTTACAGAATAAGGGTTAAAGTCATTTATACCCTTGTTTGACTTTTTATAAGAAGTTTATAAAGGAATCTTTCTGTCGTTTTCCAAACAAGGTGATTTTTAACCTTTTCGACAAAATTAAGGTAAGAATGTTTTTTTAACATATACGGCGGGTGCAGCTATTTTCCGCTATTATAAAATTTTCAAAGCTTCCTTTACAAGCTTATAATAATATTTTCAAATTAAATGTTTTATTTTATAATTATGTGACTTTTAAATGATAAAAAAAGAGATATTTCTCTCAAATAATTTTGATTTCATCTATGTTATCATCCTTCGATGAATTTTAAGATAATTTGAAGTTTATTTGTTACGATACAAAACTACCCTATTGTATTGAAGGTTTTGTGATATGTTTAACTATGGATTTGTTATTTTTATACAATTCATGGTTTATAGAGAAAGTATTGAAATTTTATATGCTAGTTTTAATATGAATGATTATGTTATGTTTAAACCTATTCATATGAGGAATGCATTGGACTTAATAAGTGACGGGTGGAGACCGATATAGCTCCTCGATGCATCAGTAGGTCTCATGATACAAACTAGTGTCTTGGAATAAGGCCTTGACGAAATCTTATTTGTAGTCTTGGCACGAGACCTTGGCTATGTGGTTATGATAGTCTGGCATTATGCATTCCATTATTATGAATGTGGTTATTGACATTGCATGTGATTATTCAATTAGTAGAATATCCATGTGTATAAGTAAATGTAATTATTTCATTTTATTTTTTCCACACTATGTTGAAGTTCAAGTTTAAAAGGCTTTTGTTTTAGTTATACATTGCCTTGAATGTTTATTCTTATTTATGAAAGTTTCCGCTATATTATTATCCTTACTGGGCATTTAAGCTCAACTGTTTTCAATGTTTTATTATTCCCAAGATGTGAAGAAGTAATTTATGAATGACCTGTAGGGATAGTATGAGGGGATAAGAGTTTGGACTATGGAGACTATATTGTTGTAGTTTTCATTTTATGATGTAATGTAAAACCTTATGAATATATCTAGTGTTTCCAAGGCTACTAAACTAATCGGTCTTTCTAGATTTGATCTTTCTTTTGATCATGCCATTGTTAAGTAATAATGCACCGAATCTTGGTAACTGGGGGCAGGGCATTACAGTTGGTATCAGAGGATGTTTAGTACAAACCATGGAAGTTATATTTAGATAAACTCTGATTAGAGAACACATATTTAAGATGGACATTGAGGATTAGTATAGAAGAACTTACTAGAATTTTGGTATTGTAGTGATTTTTTGAGTTTTCCGAGCAATACATCCCTGTCTGGATACGAGCAGGTAGAGGGGGCTCTGGCACAGATGTACCTAGGGGTAAAACCTGAAAACACCGCTTTGAGCTAGACTCGAACTGGAACTGGTGCACGACAACAGGCCTTGCTGCACTCTTGGTTACGACACTCTTGGGGGATATGCTTAGGATAATTCTCATTTTCTTTAAAAACCATTATGAAGGGATTATGAGTATATACTTCCTCAAAGGAGACATTTTTAGGATTATGGATTATATCTATAAACTATTTCATTTATGTTATGTGTTTTAAATGTTTGGGATTAGGTATTGTTATTCATAAACTAATGTATTGTATTCCATTGTTTATAAATGGAACCCAGTAGAAGGAATGAGAACTCCAACAATGCACATGATCCAAAGAGAAAGAAGGATCATATCCTTCATGGTCTTAAGCCAGAATTTATATTTGAAGTAGTATTTCGTGTATTATTATCATATGAAGAAATAATATCATGTGCTGATAAGATAAGTAAAGATTTTACTGAGTCATATGGATTTGAAGGGAAGCAAGAGAAGAAAAGAATGGAAGAGAGAAATGTGTATAAAGGGAATAGGGAAAAGAATAATTTTCCTCATATGTGATAACAATGGGAAGACACACCCTGGAACATGCCTTAAAGGAATGGGATTTTGTTACAAGTGTGGAGGAAAAGGGCACAAAGTACGTGACTGCAAGGGTAAGAAAATGTTTTCAAATGTACAATGCTTCATTTGCAAAGAGTTTGGACAAAATGCAAACCTATGTCCCAGTCATCAGACTATGCCGCAAATGATGATATTTGATAATAATCAAGTAATGATACTACCACATATGAAGAGGAATGTTTAGAGTTCTTATGTTGATTATGTCATTTGAGTGTTGTATCAACAATGTACTTGTTATAATAATTATGGAGTATATAAGGATTGTAATGCAGTACTATTTCATTAAGGACATGAGATTGTGTGGAACAAAGAAAAGTTACTCAATAGCTGGTTAAATTTTTGGAAAATATATGGGTGAGAGAAAGATAAAACATAATATGTTTCAGATACCGAGGTAGTGATTTTATAATAATACATGATTTATTTGGATAAATTAAATTGGATATTCTTGACTACCTTGAAACTGATTAATGATTGGTATATTCAATCATTGTTGGTGTTTACAACATTTTTGGATTGAAGGAGTATATATATATCATTCTTTAAGGAATAAGGGATCATGAATTTAATCAATAAGGTTTTATGGTAATTCAGGATGTTGCAGTGTTTTAATAGAATACATGATGAAGGTGTCAACATGTTGTTACGGGGCAAAAAGGATCTTTGTTGTGTTTAACTTCCTTATAGATTTTGGACTGAATTATTTTGGATAGTTCTAGTTTGGATTATTTTGTATTTCCAAAAAGGACAACCCGGAGGTCAGGCAACAACTCGTTGTGTCCGGCAAGGCCGCGATACTTGAACCCACAACCGAAGAGAGACAAGGGTGTATCACCTACCACTAACCCACGTGATGTCCTGGATTAAATAATGTCATTTTTTAAATGGTTCTTCTAGATGAATTATAAATTCATTTTTTTAACCCTATACAAATAAGATAAATAGAATATTATTTTTAAGTTCTATTATCTTTTGGAGTGAAAGATGTGTTTGTGGTAGAACTTAGTTAAAGGATGAGAATCTACTTGTAAAGTATGTATTTTTCTTCTTCTCTTATTCAATGAAGAAATTAATTCTTATACATTAGTGAAGGGATCTTAAAACGGAAAAATGTGTTATGCTAATACCATATGTTTTGCTGAACCGATGGTATTGTAAATCATCATAGATTGGTGAATTTAAGGCACTCAATTTTACACTCGTTTGTGATTGATGACCTCAATCACTACCTATAAATATTTATGTTTTATCTCCAATTATATGTCTCTAATTACCACCAATGTTCTCCCAATAGATATCATAATTTGGTGTTGACCCTTTCATTTCTCTTTTCCTCTTATTAAGACTAAATTTTATTAACCCAATTTCCGATGTGGGTTTTCCCACAAAGATATTTTCTATATTCAATGTTTTATTTTCGAAGAACAATTTCAAATTACGAGGATGCAATTTATTGAAGGAGGGGAGAATGCAACACCCCAAGATTTCATAGTGTGTTATTTCTTCAAAATAATTCAAAAACTTGCACTACACACAACAACAAGTTCAAGCGCACCATGACTTAACAAACAAGCAGTTCAAAAGAGGTTATGAATAGTATTAACTAAATTTTAAAATTTCTATAATCCTTATAATTTTAGAATCCATATTATGAGTTTCTTAGACATAATATAAGAACAAATTCATTTTCAGTATTGTACTTTTACCAACTTTTAATAGTCAACCCTTTTTAAATCCAATATTTTAAAGTTTTATATATTCAATTTGACTAAATAAATTTACTTTTTAGAATTGGGACATCAGAAATTTACAATGAAAAATATCAAGCTTCCACGGTACACTTTCCTTTGAATAATACAGTGGCGTGTGTTGTACGCAACTTCGAGTTCTAACACTCACCACAACCAATAAAACTAGTCGTTATGAATAGTAATACCTAATTTTTGAAATTTTATAAATTTTATCTCTCAAAATGGATTTCATTTTTTTATTCGGAGTATCAAATTTATTATAAGGTGAAATTTTGGAACTTTTCGGATAACATTTATATTTTGATGAATAGTGAAAATTACTAAATTTTAATTAAAAACATCTTTTTTAATCAAAATAATTTTTATTGATAAATTTTGAATTTTAGTGGTTTTAAAGTATATTTACAATTTATTTGTACCATTTAATACAATGTGGGTCATTGTAGATAATTTCACAATTAAACTGGACATAAACAAGTGTCAATCTTTTGATAACTATTATCTGTTAAAAACACGCTATTTGTTTTGACGACTGTAATTAATTTTTATATTAATTAATGAAACTAATATGTTTTTAATTTTGTAAAATATACATCATTTTTTGAATTCATAATATCAAATATATCTTAGGCCTAATTTTTGGTATTTTTCTGGAAACATTCATTTTTTGATTAATAGTGAAACCACTAAGTGGTAGTTAAAAAACTGAATTTTTCATAAAACATAATTTTACCACTTCTTTGAGTGGAATTTCAAATTTCCAAGAGACACAGTTAATAACAAGATGTAAAATGTGGTTCAATGAGATGAAAATAATCTTTGGTGAATTGTAACATTTTAGTTTTATTTACCACGGTTAAAAGTAAATAGCGTAATTAAGGGTAAAAATGATATTAATATTACCCTAACACATGACATAATTCTATTGGACAAGTTTATCTCGACCAAAAACAACATTAGGAAAAAAATATTATCATTTACGTCCTCTTGGATTAGATTAGGACATTTATTATTATTTAATTCAAAGAAGACTTAAAAGAGTTAAAATCAAAGTTTATCTAATAAAACATTTTTAATATAGGTCTATACATAATATAAATTCGATTGAAAACTACTCATTAGAAATCTAAAATTATTTCCTACATAATGACATTTTATTTATAATTTTTAGACATTAAATAATATAATTTATTTATGACACAATGATGATGCAGTGATTACCATAATAGTGAAAAAATTAAAATAATTGATATTATAAATACCCAAATAAAAATAAATTGAGACTTTCTATGAATTAAACTAATTTTATAGGTTAATATGTCATTTTAGGAATGATGTAATTAACTTTTTTCTAAGGAATAATTCTGTTATGATTTTAACAAAAGTCAATTATTGAATAGTGTCAAAATTGACTTAAAATAGTTTTTAAAAAAAATATTATATTATTAATTGATATTAAATTCTAGGGAATCTAAGGTTCGGCCAGGAGACTTATATCATGATAGGTGTGCCATTAATGTACAACATGGGGGTCACATGGATTTATATAGTATGTTTATTAACCATATAATATAAAAATACAAAGAGACATTGTAAAAGTGAAACTAATTAACTAAGAGTTAATACTTAAAGATAAGGTTAATATAGTAACCCAAACCTGTATAAATCCTATTGGTTGAGTGGTTTTCGACCTATCCCCACCTTAACCTTTAAATAATCCACTTTTGAGCCATTAGAAACTGAATATGAATTTATTATAAAATAATATTTCAAGCTTTTCCAAAGGTGCCCCTCACCCCAATTATAAAAGGGAACTCCTCCTTCTCATTAATTCACACCTTCGAAGCCATTTGGATTGGAATAACCCTACAAAACTACTCTCTAAACTTCCCTCACATAATAGTAGAGGCCTTTCTTTAGTCAGAATGCCAACCTATGGATCCCTTTTGATCAAATCAAAAGGAAGAACCCGAAGAAGAGGTACTGATTTCACCACCCTTTTTTAAGTTCCTTTCTTCTTCCACATCCTCTTTCATTGTTATTACCATTCTAAAATAATGAATCCAGTATCTCCTATATAATTTAATATTATTATAAATATGGTACAACCATATTCAGTATTATATCAATCCTTTGAATGACATGTCACCATACGTGCGTACGTACGACTTACCGTCTCCACATCGTGGTGTAATTGTTATTCGATATATTATTATTTGGCAGGTTATAATAATGATTTGAAATAACATCAATAATAAATATAACATGATAATTATTCTGTATATATATGATATAACATCCAATTATATATTATTTTAATTTCAAAAGAGTGATATTATCGCTGATGCGTATGTACGGACTACCGTCTCCACGAACATGAAGAGATTCATTCTCCATCGTATCAATTCAAGTATAATTATCATTTTATTATTTAAAAATAATGTTTAAGGACTTGATATCATTCTGGATATGAATAAGATACATCCTATCCATGACCAACATTTCTTACATACAAAAACATATAAAATAAAATGAGTAAGTTTACACCCGAAACGACGATAATTCAAAAATATTATTGACAAAGAAACATTAAAAGATCATATATGATATCATATTAATATATATGATTCTTGTATAATTTAATAACAATAATTTCACCATTATATAGGAGGCTAACCTACCCTCAACCAATGGAAAGTAAAAGGTAAGGGTTTATTTCACAATCTCTTCATTATCCGAGGTTGTTTATACATAATAATCTACTGGGATCCCTATATCATCCACATCCATGTTTCTTAAAAATGTATTTCAAAACATTCTTACTATTTTACAGAATAAGGGTTAAATTCATTTATACCCTTGTTTTACTTTTTATAAGAAGTTTATAAATGAATCTTTCTATCGTTTTCCAATCAAGGTGCTTTTTAGCCTTTTCAACAAAATTATAGTAAGAATGTTTTTTTAACATATACGGCGGGTGCAGCTATTTACCGCCGTTATAAAATCATCAAAGCTTTCTTTAAATGCTTATAATAATATTTTCAAATTAAAGGTTTTATTTTATAATTATGTGACTTTTAAATGATAAAAAAAGAGATATTTCTCTCAAATAATTTTAATTTCATCTACGTTAACATCCTTCAATGGATTTTAAGATAATTTGAAGTTTATTTGTTACGATACAAAACTACCATATTGTATTGCAGGTTTTGTGATATGTTTGACTGTGTCTTTGTTATTTTTATACCATTCATGTTTTATAGAGAATGTATTGAAATTTCATATGCTAGTTTTAAAATGAATGTTTATGTTATGTTTAAACCTATTCATATGAGGAATGCATTGGACTTAATAAGTGACGGGTGGAGCCCACTATAGCTCCTCAATGAATCAGTAGGTCTCATGAGACAAACTAGTGTCTTGGCACAAGGCCTTGACAAAATCTTATTTGTAGTCTTGGCACGAGGCCTTGGCTATGCGGTTAGGATAGTCTGGCATTATGTATTCGATTACTATGAATGTGGTTATTGATATTACATGTGATTATTCGATTAGTAGAATATCCATGTGAATAAGTAAATGGAATTATTTCAGATTATTTTTTCCATACTATGTTGAAGTTCAAGATTAAAAGGCTTTTGTTATAGTTGTACATTGCATTGAATGTTTATTCTTATTTATGAAAGTTTCCGCTATATTGTTATCCTTACTGGGCATTTGAGCTCAACCGTTTTCTATGTTTTATTTTACCCAGGATGTGAAGAAGTAATTTATGAATGACCTGCAGGGATAGTATGAGGGGATAAGAGTGTGGACTATGGAGACTATATTGGTGTAGTTTTCATTTTATGATGTAATGTAAAACTTTATGAATATATCTAGTGTTTCCGAGGCTACTAAACTAATCGGTTTTTCGAGATTTGATCTTTCTTTTGATCATGCCAATGTTATATAATAATGCACCGACTCTGGGTAACTGGAGTCGGGGCGTTACAGTTGGTATCAGAGGATGTTTAGTACAAACCATGGAAGCTATATTTAGATAAACTCTGATTAGAGAACATATATTTAAGATGGAATTTGAGGATTAGTATAGAAGAACATCCTAGAATTTTGGTATTGTATTGATTTTTTGAGTTTTACGAGCAATACATCTCTGTCTGGATATGAGCAGGTAGAGGCGGATCTGGCACAGCTGTACCTAGGGTTAAAACCCAAAAACACCGCTTTGAGCTAGACTCGAATGGGAACTGGTGCATGACAACGGGCCTTGCTTCACTCTTGGTTATGACACTCGTAGGGGATATGCTTAGGATAATTCTCATATTCATTACAAACCATTATGAAGGGTTTATGAGTATATACTTCCTCAAAGGAGACATTTTTAGGATTATGGATTATATCCATAAACTATTTCATTTATGTTATGTGTTTTAAATGTTTGGGATTAGGTATTTTTATTCATAAACTAATCTATTGTATTCCATTGTTTATAAATGGACCCCAGTAGAAGGTATGAGAACTCCAGCAATGCACATGATCCAAAGAGAATGAAGGATCATATCTTTCATGGTATTAAGACAGAATTTATAATAGAAGTAGTCTCTCTTGTATTATCATCATATGAAGAAATAATATCATGTGTTGATAAGATAATTAAAGAGTTTACTGAGTCCTATGGCTTTGAAGGGAAAAATGACAAGAAAAGGATGGAAGAGAGAAATGTTTATAAAGGAAATAGGGAAAAGAATAATTTTCCTCATATGTGATAACTATGGGAAGAAACACCCTGGAACTTGCCTGAAAGGAATGGGAGTTTGTTATAAGTGTGGAGGAAAAGGGCACAAAGTACGTGACTGCAAGGGTAAGAAAATGTTTTCAAATGTACAATGCTTCATTTGCAAGGTGTTTAGACATAATGCAAACCTATTTCCCAGTCATCGGACTATGCTGCAAATGATGATATTTGATAATAATCAAGTTATGATACTACCACAGATGAAGAGAAATGATTAGAGTTCTTATGATGATTAGGTCATTTGAGTGTTGTATCAACAATGTACTTGTTATAATAATTATGGAGTATATAACGATTTTACTGCAATATTATTTCATTAAGGACTTGAGATTGTGTGGAACAAAGAAAAGTTACTCAATAGCAGGTTAAATTTTTGGAAAATATATGGTTGAGAGAAGGATAAAACATAATATGGTTCTGATACCGAGGTAGTGATTTTATAATAATACATGATTGATTTGGATAACTTAAATTGGATATTCTTGACTACCTTGAAACTGATTAATGATTTGTATATTCCATCATTGTTGGGGTTTAAAACATTTTTGGATTGAAGGAGTATATCTATCACTCTTTAAGGAATAATGGATCATGAATGTAATCAATAAGGTTTTATGGTAATTCAGGATGTTGCAGTGTTTTAATAGAATACATGATGAACGTTTTCACATGTTGTTACGGGGAAAAAAGGATCTTCATTGTGTTTACCTTCCCTATAAATTTTGGACTGAAGTATTTTGGATAGTTCTAGTTTTGATTATTTTGGATTTCCATAAAAGGACAACCCGGAGGTCAGGCGGCAACCCGTCGCGTCCGGAAAGGCCGCGATACTTGAACCCACAACCGAAGGGCGACAAGGGTGTATCACCTACCACTGACCCACATGATGTCCTGGACTAAATAATGTCATTTTTATAATGGTTCTGCTAGATGAATTAGAAATTCATTTCTTTAACCCTATACAAATAGGATAAATAGAATATTATTTTTATGTTCTATTATCTTTTGGAGTGAAAGATGAGTTTGTGGTAGAATATAGTTAAAGGGTGAGACTCTACTTGTCAAGTATGTATTTTTATTCTTCTCTTATTCAATGAAGAAACTAATTCTTATACATTAGTGAAGGTATTTTAAAAAAAAATGTGTTATCCTAATACCATATGTTTTGCTGAACCGATGGTATTTTAAATCATCATAGATTGATGAATTTAAGGCCCCCAATTTTACACTTGTTTGTGATTGATGACCTCAATCACTACCTATAAATATTTATGTTTTTTCTCTAATTATATGTCTCTAATTACCACCAATGTTCTCCCAATAGAGATCATAATTTGGTAGTGACCCATTCATTTCTCTTTTCCTCTTATTAAGACTAAATTTTATTAACCCAATTTCCAATGTGGGTTTTCCCAAAATGATAATTTCTCTATTCAACATTTTATTTTTTGAAGAACAATTTAAAATTTAGAGGATGCAATTTATTGAATGAGGGGAGAATGTAACACCCCAAGATATCATAGTGTGTTATTTCTTCAAAATAATTCAATAACATGCACTACACACAACACTGAGTTCAAGCGCACCATGACTTACCAAACAAGCCGTTCAAAAGAGGTTATGAATATTATTAACTAAATTTTAAACTTTATATAATCCTTATAATTTTAGAATCCATATTTTGAGTTTATTAGACATAATCTAAGAACAAATTCATTTTCAGTATTGCACTTTTACCAACTTTTAATAGTGAACCCTTTTTAAATCCAATATTTTAAACTTTTATATTTTCAATTTGATTAAATAAATATACTTTTTAGAATGGGGACATCAAAAATTTACAATGAATCATCCCAAGCTTCCACAGTACGCTTTCCTTTGAATAATACAGTAGTGTGTGTTGTACGCAACTTCGAGTTCTAACACACACCACAACCAATCAAACTAGCCGTTATGAATAGTAATACCTAATTTTTGAAATTTTATAAATTTTATCTCTCAAAATGGACTTCATTTTTGTATTCTGAGTATCGAATTTATCATAAGGTGAAATTTTGGAACTTTTCGGATATCATGTATATTTTGATGAATAGTGAAATTTAGTAAATTTTAATTAAAAAAAACGTTTTTAATCAAAATAGTGTGTATTGATAAATTTTGAAATTTAGTGGTTTTAAATTATATTTAGAATATATTTTTACCATTTAATACAATGT
Organism: Viscum album; assembly: GCA_963277665.1. NCBI lineage: Eukaryota > Viridiplantae > Streptophyta > Magnoliopsida > Santalales > Viscaceae > Viscum > Viscum album. The sequence continues at coordinate 1,937,281,440 of OY728152.1, forward strand.
TGGTCATTTTACATAATTTCACAATTAAACCGGACATAAACAAGTTTCAATCTTTTGATAGTTATTATCTCTTAAAAAACACGCTATTTGTTTTGACGACGGTAATTAATTTTTAAATAAATTAATGAAACTGATATGTTTTGAATTTGGTAAAATATACATCATTTTTTAATTCATAATAACAAATATTTCTTAGGCCTAATTTTTGGTATTTTTCTGGCAACTTTAATTTTTTGATGAATAGTGAAACCACTAAGTGGTAGTTAAAAACTGAATTTTTCATAAAACGTAATTTTACCACTTATGTGAGTGGAATTTCGAAAATTCGAGAGACACGGTTAATAACAAGGAGTAAAATGTCGTTCAATGAGATGAAAATAATTTTTGGTGAATAGTAACTTTTTACTTTTATTTACCATGGTTAAACGTAAATAGGGTAATTAAGGGTAAAAATGATATTAATATTACACTAACACATGTCCTAATTCTATTGGACAAGTGTATCTCGACCAAAAACAACCTTAGGAATAAAATATTACCATTTAGGTCCACTTGGATTAGATTAGGACATTTATTATTATTTAATTCAAAGAAGAGTTAAAAGAGTTAAAATCAATGTTTATTTACTAAATCATTTTTAATATAGGGTTATACATAAGATAAATTCGATTGAAAATATTAATTAGAAATATACAATTATTTACTACATAATGACATTTTATTTATAATTTTTAGACATTAAATAATTTAATTTATTTATGACACAATGATGATGCAGTGATTACCATAATAGTGAAAACATTAAAATAAATGATATTATAAATACCCAAATAAATCTAATTTGAGACTTTTTATTAATTAAAATAATTTTATAGGTTAAGATGACATGTTAGGAATGATTTAATTAAATTTTCTCGAAGTAATTAATCTGTTATGATTTTTACAAAAGTCAATTCTTGAATAGTGTAAAAATTGACAAAAAAGAGTTTTTAAAACAAATATTATATTATTAATTGATATTAAATTCCTAATAATCTAAGGATCGGCCAGTAGACTTATATCATGATAGGTGTATCATTAATGGACCACTTGGGGGGTCTCTTGGATGTATATAGTATCTTTATTAACCATATAATATAAAAATCCAAAGAGACATTGTAAAAGTGAAACTAATTAACTAAGAGTTAATTCTTAATGATAAGGTTAATATAGTAACCCAATCCTATCTAAATCATATTTGTTGAGATTTTTTTGACCTATACCCCCCTTAACCATTAAATAATCCACTTTGGAGCCATTATAAATCGAATATGAATTTATTATAAAATAATATTTCTAGCTTTTCCAATGTTTCCCCTCACCCCTCTTATAAATGGGCACTCCTCCTACTCATTAATTCACACCTTCAAAGCCTTTTGGATCAGCCAACCTCTACCCAAATACTCTCTCAACATCCCTCACGTCATCCTAGAGGCCATCCTGTAGTCATAAAGCCAACCTACGGAGCCCTTTTGATCAAATCAAAAGGAAGAACCCGAAGAAGAGATAATGATTTCACCACCCTTTTTCAAGTTTCTTTCTTCTTCCACTTCTTCTTTCTCTGTTATTACCATTCAAAAATAATTAATCCATTATCTCCTATATAATGTAATATTATTATAAATATGGTACAACCATATTCAGTATTATATCCATCCTTTGAATGACATTTCACCATATGTGCGTACATACAGCTTACCGTCTCCACGTCGTGGTTTAATTGTTATTCAATATATTATTATTAGGATGGTTATAATAATGATTTGTAATTAATTTAAATAATCAATATAACATGATAATTATTCTGTATATATGATATTACATCCAATTATATATTATTTTAATATCAAAAGAATGATATTATCGCTAGTGCGTATGTACGGACTACCGTCTCCACGAACACGATATGATTCATTCTCTATCTTATCTATTAAAGTATAATTATCATTTGATGATTTAAAAATAATGTTTAAGGACTTGATATCATTATGGATATGTATAAGATACATCCTATATATGACAAACATGGCTTACATACCAAAAATATATAAAAGAAAATGAGTAAGTTAACACCTGAAACGAAGATAATTCTAAAATATTATTAACAAAGCAATGTTAAAAGATCAGATATGATATCATATTAATATATATGATTCTTTTATAATTTAATTACAATTATTTCACCATTATAAATGATGTTAACCTACCCTCAACCAAGGAAAATTACAAGGAAATGGTTTATTTCGGAATCTCTTCATTATCCGAGGTTGTTTATACATAATAATCTACTGGGATCTCTTCATCAACCACATCCATGTTTCTTAAAAATTTATTTCACAACATTCTTACTATTTTAACTAATAAGGGTTAAAGTCATTTATAACCTTGTTTGACTTTTTATTAGATGTTTATTAAGTAATATTTCTGTCGTTTTCCAAACAAGGTGCTTTTTCACCTTTTCGAAAAAATTAAGGTAAGAATGTTTTTTTAACTTATACGGCGGTTTAGGCTATTTTCCTCCATTATAAAATATTCAAATCTTCCTGTACAAGCTTTTATGAATATTTAAAAGTAAATGTTTTATTTTATAATTATGTGACATTTCAATGATTAAAAAAAAGAGATATTTCTCTCAAATAGTTTTGATTTCATCTATGTCAACATCCTTTGATGGATTTTAAGATTATTTGAATTTTATTTATTATGATACAAAACATCCATATTGTATTTAAGGTTTTGTGATATGTTTGAAATTGTATGTGTTATTTTTATAACATTCATGGTTTATGCAGAAAGTATTGAAATTTCATATGCACATTTTAATAGGAATGTTTATGTTATGTTTAAACCTGTTCATATGAGCAATGAATTGGACTTAATAAGTTACGGGTGGAGCCCACTATATCTCCTTGATGCATTGGTTGGTATCATGAGACAAACTAGTGTCTTGGCAGAAGGCCTTGACTAAATCTTATTTGTAGTCTTGGCACGAGGCCTTGGCTATGTAGTTATGATAGTCTGGAATTATGCATTCCATTATTATGAAAGTGGTTATTGATATTGCATGTGATTATTCGATTAGTAGAATATCCATGTGAATAAGTAGTGGAATTATTTCATTTTATTTATTCCATACTATTTTGATGTTCTTGTTTAAAAGGCTTTTGTTTTAGTTATACATTTCCTTGAATGTTTAATCTTATTTATGAAAGTTTACGCTATATTGTTATCCTTAGTGGGCATTTCAGCTCACCCCTTTTCTATGTTTTATTTTTCCCAGAATGTGAAGAAGTAATTTATGAATGACATGTAGGGATAGTATGAGGGGATAAGAGTGTGGACTATGGAGACTATATTGTTGTAATTTTTATTTTATGATGTAATGTAAAACTTTATGAATATATCTACTATTTCCCAGGCTACTAAACTAATTGGTCATTCGAGATTTGATCTCTCTTTTGATCATGAAAATGTTATGTAATAAAGCACCGACTCTGGGTAACTGGGGTCGGGGCATTATAGTTGGTATCATAGGATGTTTAGTACAATACATGGAAGCTAGATTGAGATAAACTCTGATTAGAGCACATATAATTAAAATGGACTTTGAGGATTAGTATAGAATAACTTCCTAAAATTTTCGTATTGTAGAGATTTTGTGAGTTTTCCAAGCAATACATCCCTGTCTGGATACAAACAGCTAGAGGCGGCTCTGGCATAGATGTACCTAGGGGTAACACTTGAAAACACAGCTTTGATCTAGACTCGAGCAGGAACTGGTGCATGACAATGGGCCTTGCTGAACTCTTGGTTACGACACTCCTGGGGGATGTGCTTAGGATAATTCTAATTTTCTTTACAAACCATTATGAAGGGTTTAAGAGTATATACTTCCTTAAAGGATGCATTTTTATGATTATGGATTATATCCAAAAACTATTTAATTTATGTTATATGTTTTACCAGTTTGGGATTAGGTATTGTTATTCATAAACTAATCTAGTGTATGCCATTGTATAGAAATGGTGCCCAGTAGAAGGAATGATAACTACAACAATGCACATGATCCAAAGAGAAAGAAGTATCATATCATTCATGGTCTTAATCCAGAATTTATATGAGAAGTAGACTCCCATGTATTATCATCATATGATGAAATAATATAATGTGTTGATAAGATAAGTAAAGTGTTTACTGAGTCATGTGGATTTGAAGGGAAGCAAGTGAAGAAAAGGATGGAAGAGAGAAATATGGATAAAGGGAATAGGGAAAAGAAGAATTTTCCCCATATGTGATAATATTGGGAAGAAACACCCTGGAACTTTCCTGAAAGGAATGGGAGTTTGTTATAAATGTGGAGGAAAAGGGAAATACGAATGTGAATGCAAGGATAAGAAAATGGTTTCAAATGTACAATTCTTCATTTGCAAGGAGTTTGGACACTACGCGAACCTATGTCCTAGTAATCAGACTATGCCACAAATGATGATATTTGATAATAATCAAGTTATGATACTACCACAGATGAAGAGGAATGATTAGAGTTCTTATGTTGATTATTTCATTTGAGTGTTGTATCAACAATGTACTTGTTATAATAATTATGGAGTATATAAGGATTGTAATGCAGTACAATTTCATTAAGGACTTGAGATTATGTGGAACAAAGAAAAGTTACTCAATAACATGTTAAATTTCTGGAAAATATATGGTTGAGAGAGAGATAAAACATAATATTGTTCTGATACCGAGGTAGTGATTTTAGAATAATACATGATTGATTTGGATAAATTATAATGGATATTTTTGACTACCTTGAAACTGATTTATGATTTGTATATTCCATCATTGTTGGGGTTTACAACATTTTTGGATTGATGGAGTATATCTATTATTATTTAAGTAATAGGGGATCATTAATGTAATAATTAAGGTTTTATGGTAATTCAAGATGTTAAAGTGTTTTAAAATAATACATGACGATGGTGTTCACATGTTGTTATGTTGAAAAAAGGATCTTCATTGTGTTTACTTTCCTTATATATTTTTGACTAAAGTATTTTGGATAGTTCTAGTTTGGATTATTATGGAATTCCATAAAAGGACAACCCAGAGGTCAGGCGGCAACCTGTCGCGTCCGGAAAGGTCGTGGGACTTGAACCCACAACCGAAGGGTGACAAGGTTGTATCACCTACCACTGACCCACGTGATGTCCTGGATTAAATAATGTCATTTTTTAATGGTTCTGATAGATGAATTATAAATTAATTTTTTTAACCCTATAAAAATAGGATAAATAGAATATTATTTTTATGTTCTATTGTCTTTTAGAGTGAACGATGAGTTTGTTGTAGGACATAGTTAAGGGATGAAACTCTACTTGACATGTATGTATTTTTCTTCCTCTCTTATTCAATGAAGAAATTAATTCTTATACTTTAGTGAAAGGATCTTAAAACAAAAAAATGTGTTATCCTAATACCATATGTTTTGCTGAACCGATGGTAATTTAAATCATCATAGATTGATGAATTTAAGGCCCTCAATTTTAAATTTGTTTGTGATTGATGACCTCAATCACTGCCTATAAATATTTATGTTTTTCCTCCAATTATATGTCTCTAATTTCCACCAATGTTCTCCGAATAGAGATCATAATTTGTTGGTGAACCTTTCATTTCTCTTTTCCTCTTATTAAGACTAAATTTTATTAACCCAATTTCTGATGTGGGTTTTCCCACAAAGATATTTTATATATTCAATGTTTTATTTTCGAAGAACAATTTCAAATAGTGCGGATGAAATTTATTGATGGAGGGGAGAATGTAACACCCCCAAGATTTCATAGTGTGTTATTTCTTCAAAATAATTCAATAACATGCACTACACGCAACACTGTGTTCAAGCCAACCATGACTTACCAAACAAGCCATTCAAAAGAGGGTATGAATAATAATAAGTAAATTTTAAACTTTATATAATCCTTATAATTTTAGAATCCATATTATGAGTTTCTTAGACATAATTTATGAACAAATTCATTTTCAGTATTGCACTTTTACCAACTTTTAATAGTGAACACTTTTTAAATCAAATATTTTAAACTTTTATATAATCAATTTGACTAAATAAATTTACTTTTTAGAATGGGGACATCAAAAATTTACAATGAAACATCCCAAGCTTCCACGGTACGCTTTCCTTTGAATTATACAGTAGCGTGTGGTGTACGCAACTTCGATTTCTAACACACACCACAACCAATCAAACTAGCTGTTATGAATAGTAATACTTACTTTTTGAAATTTTATAAATTGTATCTTTTGAAATGGACTTCATTTGTGTATTCTGATGGTTGAATTTATCATAAGGTGAAATTTTGGAACTTTTCGGATAACATTTATATTTTGATGATTAGTGAAAATTAATAAATTTTAATTAAAAACAACATTTTTAATCAAAATAATTTATATTCATAAATTTTGAATTTGAGTGGTTTTAAAGTATATTTAGAATATATTTTTACCATTTAATACAGTGTTGGTCATTGTACATAATTTCACAAGTATACAGGAATTAAATAAGTGTCAATCATTTTATAGTTATTATCTCTTAAAAAACACGCTATTTGTTTTGACGACGAAAATTAATTTTTAAATTAATTAATGCAACTGATATGTTTTTAATTTGGTAAAATATACATAATTTTTTAATTCAAAATATCAAATATAGCTTAGGCCTAATTTTTGGTATTTTTCTGGAAACTTTCATTTTTTGATAAATAGTTAAACCACTAAGTGGTAGTTAAAAAACTGAATTTTTCGTAAAACATAATTTTACCACTTCTGTGAGTGGAATTTTGAAAATCCGAGAGACAAAATTAATATCAAGGAGTAAAATTTGGTTCAATGAGATGAAATTTTTTTAGTGAATAATAATTTTTTACATTTATTTACCACGGTTAAAAGTAAATAGCGTAATTAAGGGTAAAAATGATATCAATATTACCCTAACACATGTCCTAATTCTATTGGAAAAATGTATCTCGACCAAAAACAACCTTAGGAATAAACTATTATCTTTTAGGCCCACTTGGATTTGATTAGGACATTTATTATTATTTAATTCATAGAAGAGTTAAAAGAGTTAAAATCAAAGTATATTTACGAAAACTTTTTTAATATAGGGATATACATAAGATAAATTAGATTTTAAATATTCATTAGAAAGATAAAATTATTTCCTAATTAATGGGATTTTATTTATAATTTTTAGACATTATATAATTTAATTTATTTATGACACAATGATGATGCAGTAATTACCATAACAGTGAAAAAATAAAAATAATTGATATTATAAATACCCAAATAAATATAATTTGAGACTTTTTATGAAATAAAATTATTTTCTAGGGTAATATGACATGTTAGGAATGATTTAATTAACTTTTTTTGAAGTAATAAATCTGTTATGAGTTTTACAAAAATCAATTATTGAATAGTGTCAAAATTGACATTAAAGAGTTTTTAAAACAAATATGATATTATTAATTGATATTAAATTCCTAAAAATCAATGGTTCGGCCAAGAGACTTATATCATGATAGGTGTATCATTAGCGGACCACTTTGGGGTCTCTTGGATATATATAGTGAGTTTATTAACCATATAATATAAAAATACAATGAAACATTGTAAAAGTGAAACTAATTAACTAACAGTTAATACTGAATGATATGGTTGATATAATAACCCAAACCTATCTAAATCCTATCGGTTGAGTGTTTTTCGACCTATCCCCACCTTTAACACTAAATAATATACTTTTGAGCCATTAGAAACCGAATATGAATTTATTATAAAATAATATTTCTATCTTTTCCAAAGGTGCCCCTCACCCCTCTTATAAAGTGGAACTCCTCCTTATCATTAATTCACACCTTCAAAGCCTTTTGGTTCAGCCAAACGCTACCCAAATACTCTCTCAACATCCCTCACTTCATCCTAGAGGCCTTAAGTTTTTCATAAATCCAACCTAAGGATCCCTTTTTATCAAATCAAAAGGAAGAACCCGAAGAAGAGGTAATCATTTCACCACCATTTTTCATGTTCCTTTCTTCTTCCACTTCTTCATTCTTTGTTATTCCAATTCTAAATTAATGAATCCATTATCTCCTATATACTGTAATATTATTATAAATATGGTAAAACTATATTCATTATTATATCTATCATTTGAATGACATGTCACCATACGTGCGTACGTACGGCTTACCGTCTCCACGTCGTGGTGTAATTGTTATTCAATATATTATTATTTGGATGGTTATAATAATGATTTGTAATTCATGTAAATAATAAATATAACATGATAATTATTCTTTATATATGATATACCATCCAATTATATATTATTTTAATATCAAAAGAATGATATTATCGCTCGTGCGTACGTACGGACTACCGTCTCCACGAACGCGATAAGATTCATTCTCCATCGTATCCATTCATATGTAATTATCATTTGATGATTTAAAAATAATGTTTAAGGACATGATATAATTATGGATATGAATAAGCTACATCCTATCCATGAAAAACATGGCTTACATACCAAAACATATAAAAGAAAATGAGTAAGTTAACCCCCGAAAGGACGATAATTCTAAAATATTATTAACAAAGTAATGTTAAAAGATCATATATGATATAATATTAATATATATGATTATTTTATAATTTAATAAAAATTATTTCACCATTATACAAGAGGTTAACCTACCCTCAACGAAGGAAAAGTACCAGGTAAGGGTTTATTTCGCAATCTCTTCATTATCTATGGTTGTTTATACATAATAATCTACGGGGTCTCTTTATCATCCACTTCCATGTTTCATAAAAATGTATTTCAAAAAATTCTTACTATATTACAGAATATGGGTTAAAGTCCTTTATACCCTTGTTTGACGTTTTATAAGAAGTTTATAAAGGAACCTTTCTGTCGTTTTCCAAACAAGGTGCCTTTTAACCTTTTCTACAAAATTAATGTAATAATGTTTTTTTAACATATACGGTGGGTGCAGCTATTTTTTGCAATTATAAAATTTTAAAAGCTTCCTTTACAAGCTTATAAGAATATTTTCAAAGTAAATGTTTTATTTTATAATTATGTGACTTTTAAATTATTTCAAAAAAATAGATGTTTCTCTCAAATAGTTTTTATTTCATCAATGTCAACATCCATTGATGGATTTTAAGCTTATTTGAAGTTTATTTATTATGATACAAAACATCCATATTGTATTGAAGGTTTTGTGATATGTTTGACTGTGGATGTGTTATTTTTATACCATTCATGGTTTATGGAGAATGTATTGAAATTTCGTATGCTAGTTTTAATAAGAATGTTTATGTTATGTTTAAACCTGCTCATATAGGAATGCATTGGACTTATTAAGTTATGGTTGTAGCCCACTATAGATCATTGAAGTATTGGTAGGTCTCATGAGACAAACTAGTGTCTTGGCACAAGGCCTTGACAAAATCTTATTTGTAGTCTTGGCACGAGGCCTTGGATATGTGGTTATGATAGTCTGGAATTATGCATTCAATTATTATGAAAGTGGTTATTGATATTTGATGTGATTATTCTATTAGTAGAATATCCATGTGAATAAGTAAATGGAATTATTTCATTTTATTTGTGTCATAATATGTTGATGTTCAAGTTTAAAAGGCTTTTGTTTTAGTTATACATTGCCTTGAATGTTTATTCTTATTAATGAAACTTTCCGCTATATTGTTATCCTTACTGGGCATTTGAGCTCACCCCTTTTCTATGTTTTATTTTTCCCTGGATGTGACAAAGTAATTTATAAATGACATGCAGGGATAGTATGAGGGGATAAGAGTGTGAACTATGGAGACTATATTGTTGTAGTTTTCATTTTATGATGTAATGTAAAACATTATGAATATATCTAGTGTTTCCAAGTCTACTAAACTAATCGGTCTTTCAATATTTGATCATTCTTTTGATCAAGCCAATGTTATGTAATAATGCACCGACTCTGGGTAACTGGGGTCGGGGCATTACAATATTGTTGTCGGTGTCGATAAGGGAAAGGGTCCCTATTCCGGTACATGATTATTGTAGAGGAGTAGAAGAGCATGGGACCGAGCTTAGGCTTGTGATGGTATGGAGTTTCAGTTACACTTTTTTTATGTAATGTCTCTTATGATGTATTGTAATGGACTGGAGTGTATCTTGTTTTGGATACTTTCACAGAATAGGAGACATATTGCATCCTCATCATTATGATTGGTGTTTATCTTTTACTTCAGTTTCAGTGTCCATTTCAGATTTATATTGTTTACTTCATCCACTTACGTACGTTTATATTTTTCTGCTATTCTACACTTTGATAAATGAGTGCATAGTTTCCCCACTATCAGACCTAGGCCATCACTGCTAGTTGACAGCCTTTGGTGTTAGGGGAAATGTGATTGGTGTCATGTGACCGACCGAGTTTGGGGCACCCGTTGTGTTGAACCACGATCCGAGACGTTAAAAAGTTGTATCAGAGGAATTTCATTTCTTCTTGACTTACTGTTTGGTGCTAATAGTCAGTGATACGACGAAATAGGTAATTGGTAATATTATGTGCCCCGGAGTTGCTAACCCGTGTACAAGGAAAATCCAATTTACCTCGTTTTTTAATTTTTCGAGTTTTTCAATTTTATAGTTGATTTTATTTTCACTGTTGGGTGATGCATAGTGGCGTTCTGTTTATATTTTATACTAGGTTTTATTTAGCTGCATCCCGATGAGATGAGTGTATACCATCTCATGCATCATTTAGGAACATGTGAGAATCACATTCCATGCATAGTTTCCATGCCATGTTGGACAATTTGAAATTGTATGTTGTTGTGATATATGTTGTTCCGGAAAATTCATGTTGTTGTGATAGGTACCTTGATAGATACACCTAAGGTTAATAGGTTATTGGGTTATGTTACGGTTGGGTTTATGAATGCTAAACATTGGTTCCTAAGATGAATGGGATCTCGTGGACCGGAATTTAGTAGATCATGATCCAACATTTTTTGCATTTTTTACTATAATGTGAAAGGTTTGGTGCTAAACATTGGTTCACGGGGATTATGGGCCCCCGCAGATTAGAATTTGGCATAACAATGATTGAAATTAAATAAAAAGGGGCTCCTGAGTAGTTTCTGAGGTGTACTGTCTGGAAACCCATACAACACGACATGTGGTTCTATGAACACACCCTAAATACTCTTTTGATTGGGAAGAAATGAAAAAATATTAAGTACACTCCATGTAACTTATGTAAACTCCATGTAGTTTCTAACGTTGTCATAGTCTCTGTGGGCAGGAACATCGGATAGGAAAACTCTGGAGGTAACACGCCGTGTACCGGTGGTACATGTTCTGTCATGTTTACCCTGTGTCCACCATGTGACTAACAACACAGATAAATAAATCATTGTTTATACACACCGTGTAAATTCTAATCAAGACATGTAGTGTGATCTTGGATTCCGTCCATGTAGATAAAAACACATGTTGGTGTTATTTTTTCATCAAAACGTTGTATCTGTCTGGAACATGTCATCTAGTGTGAGCCATGTATCCGGCCGTGTCATAAACAACACAGGTCAGTGAAGCTTTTCTAGTATACGCTGTGTACCATTGGGACACGCCATGTGGTCTAGACCAATGAGAGACTGTGTGGACTTGGTCGTGTGGCTGGGAAGATAGGGTGGTGTACACTGTGTGTGTGGGCGTAACACGTCGTTTAACTAGGGTTGAGACACACCCAGGTTGGCATTAGAACACGACCATGTAACAACTTAAGGGTACATGCTGTGTAGACTTTATACATGCCTTGTAGTCTTGTAAAATGGATATCTGTGTGCCTTATTCGTGTAGAAGGACTTGTGTAGGGGAAGAAAATTCATGTACATGCCAGCTGTGTGGACAAAACGCAATGTGTTTGGGGTGTTACACGACCAGTTCTAGTAGAAGTACACTCCCATGTGGAAGACTTAAGGGAACCCACCACGTAGTTATTATTCACTCTGTGTAGTATTGTTTTGTAAAACATGAATATTTTCATTCTCATTCTCCCTTCTTATGTTTCCCATCCTTAGTCCTCAAGGATTTTAATTTAAGGCATGTGTTTGACCTTGTGGATTTATGCCGCCGAGATGACCACGAGTTTTTCGCCAAGAGAGCAACAAAAATTATACTCCATAGATGGGAGGTCATGGGCTATCAATAGATCCTCTAGTAGTATCAGATGTAGTTCCAACCATTATACCAGATGCAGACGTGGATGCGTAGTTCTGTGAAGGCTTCATGAGGTTCATGCAGACCTTTTAGGGAGCACCGCTGGTTGCCACATCTATGGAAGAGCTGATATGTATATTCGAGCACCATCATCCACCCACATTTTCAAAGGATGGAAGAATAGAGGCTGGGGATTCATGGATGGGTTCTATATAGACGATCATTGAGCATATTGAGAAGCCTCATGGGAGGAGGGTCAAGCTCGCTACTTACATGATACGTGATTCTGCCAAGAGATAGTGGGATGTTACCGCCAAGACTGAGCATCCCCGAGACATGGTGTTGGATGATTTTCTGGCAGTCTTCTATGGATTTTTCTTTCTAGAGACACTAAAGGCTGATCGAGCTCATGAGTTCATGAATCTGCAGCAGGGCACTATGTTAGTGATGGATTATTCTGCCCACTTCACAATGCTACAACATTTTTCACCTATTCTGATGAGTGATAAGATGTTGAGGTATTATCTAATTGAGGATGGTCTTCTTTATGACATCTGAGTGCTGGTAAAGGTTTTCTGGTTACCATTAGTTCATGCTATTGTGAACAACATGTTCATTACTGGGAAAATCCTATGGGAACATAGTAGTGAATGCCAGTGCGGTTTGGAACCGGTATCTGCTACTATTTTTATCGGCAAGAGGAAGAGGTAGATGGATTTATCTCATGGTGGAAATACAAGCGATAAGAATTCTTCAGGTTGCCATGTAATGTTCTACAAGTGTGGTAAAGAGGAGCACAAAAGACATCAGTGTCCACTTGAACCAGTGGAGTGTCGAGCTTGTGGAAAGGTGGTCATCAAAAATGTTTTTGAAGGGTGTTTACACCGGTGACTAGTGAGAGAGTTTCAGTGCAGACTCTTCCTGCAGGAGCAGGGCTAGAAGTTTCTTACCAGTCAGGGAATTGGAATACATCATGACGTTTAGGACAAGGTGTTGGTCATGGCTGTTGTAGCAAGACACCAGGATCTCAGAGACAGAAGGGGGGTCAGCTCAGTGTATCCAGGCTGTGTCATAGGGCCGCGGCACTGGGGAGACATATGCAGTGCAACATACCCAACATGAGAAGGATCACGTACCTTCCACTGTAAGAGGTACAATACTAGATGCTTCTGTCTTGTCTTTAGTACTTTTCGATACTTGTTCTACACATATCTCTATATATGTGTCTGTTGTGGAGTGTCTTGGGCTCTATGTTTCATCTTCTTCTAATGTCATGATGCTAGACACTACATTGGGAATTATATTGGTCGGTGTTCATTAGAGAAAGGAGTTCCCCCTAGAGGATGGTGGGTGTCACTTTCTATTGGACCGTTATGTCTTAGATATGAGGATCTATGAGGTCATTCTCAGAATAGAGTAGTTGGTACCCTTTCTATCCTTTGTAGATTTCTATCATCTTAGGGTGAATTTTACATCACCAGATGTCAAATAGTTTCTATACAAGGACTAATGGGACGTCCAGGTGAGCCGAGATGGACGAGAGAATCTTGGTTCAAGTGGTGTGATAGCCCGGATTCAGAGTATATATATGGATGACCAGGGAACTTGTTAGAAGGATTTACCTCTAGTGGTTAACCCTTTCAGGGATTTTTACCTGGATGACTTATCATGTCTACCTCTAGAGAGAGAGGTGGATTTCTCTAATGATCTTGTTCCAGGAGCGTCACTGGTGTCCATTTCTCCTTATAGGATGGCTACACCAAAATTGCAAGATCTCAAGAAGTAGTTTGAGGAGTTACATGCAAAGGGTTTCGTCCGACCCAGTACTTCTCCCTGGGGTTCGCCTGTCCTATTTGCAAAGAAGGAGGATGGAACCCTCAGACTCTGCATGGATTATCAGAAACTGTACCATTTGATGATTAAGAACCGATATCCGTTACCGAGAATTTTTTGTCTTTTTGATCAACTTCATGGAGACCGAGTGTTCTCAATTATTGACTTGATATCTTAATATCATCAGTTGTGTGTTAGACCATCAAACATACTGCTTACAGCCTTTCAGACCAGATATGTTCTACACGAGTACAAGGTCATGCCATTCGGACTCACAAACACTCCAGCAGTTTTCATGGATCTGATGAATCGTGTGTTCCATCCATATCTGGATTCTTTGGTGGTAGTCATGATGGACGATATCTTGGTGTTCTATCACCCTCGACATGACCATGCCACCAATCTTGAGATTGTACTGAGTACACTGAGAGTGCATCGGTTATATGATATGCTCTGAAAGTGACACTTTTGAATGGACCACATTCACTTCCTTGGTCATATTATCCAGAGGAAGGAGTTGTAGTAGACCTAGAGAATGTAAGATCAGGGAGAAACATAAGAACATGTTCGAAGTATGGTGTTTCTTATGGATGACTGGTTACTACACATGCTTTATATAGGACTTCTCCTGCTTATCAGCGCCGTTCACGAGTTTATCTATGAAGAGTATGAAGTTTTATTGGTCAGAAGCTTGTGATATAGCCTTTCATGATCTAAAGGGAAGGTTGACATCAGCACTAATCCTGATACTTACAAAGCTAGGGAAGAGCTATACAGTTTATTGTGATGCATCTTGTATTGGGCTGGAAGTAGGGTTGATGTAGGGCAATCAGGTATTTGCGTACGGGTCTCAGCAGTTGAGGCCACAAGAGAGTAATTACCCGACACATGATCTCTGGTTGGCTACAGTTCTACAAGTGTTATAGATTTGGAGAGATTATCTCTTGGGAGAAAATTATGTGGTGTTTACAGACCAAAAAACTCATAAATACATCTTTACCCAGCGTGACAAGAATTTGATATAGCAATGGTTGGTTGAATACCTTCCATCTTTTGACTTTGATCATGCCTATACACCTGGTAAAGGTGATGTAGTAGCTGATGACATGAGTATGAGAACTCGGACATAGGCAGTGCAGGTGGCCAGTGGTGAGTGGAAGCTTAGGTCTTTGTTCATTGAGATGCAATTGGAGGTGCATGATTGTTTGGGGAGAGTCTATCTTTCATCCTTAACGGTGACTGCTACCCTCCTGGATAGAGTGAGGATGAGACATCTATCAGATTCAGAAGGCCTAGTTATACGAGAGTCGGTGGAAAGTGAAGACCCTCCTCCTGGTTGGACTATAGGCGATGATGATGTACTGTGTATCAATGGACGAGTGTGGGTTCCAGGGGATATACATGAGTAGTTGATGTAGGAATTTTATGCCTCTTCTTGTGCAGTGCATCCTTGAGTCACCAAAATGTACTGTGACTTAAGACATCAATATTGGTGGTCTTGTATGAAAGGAGAGGTAGCTGGTTTTCTTATAAGGTGTTCCACCTCTCCCCAGCTGAAAGCGGAGTATCAGAAACCAGCTAGATGGTTTCAACAGTTTCCTATTCCAGAGTGGAAATGGGATGATGTCATGAAGGACTTTGTGACTGGGTTGCTGAGGTCACCATGAGGCAATGATTTCTTGTGGGTTATTGTGGACAGACTTATAATGGTAGCTCACTTTTTGTCGATCAAGGAGTCCTTCAGTGTTGACGAGCTCGGGATGTACCATATCTGAGAGATAGTATGTCTTCATGGGGTCCCTTGTTCTATCGTTTCAGATAGAATACCCACATTACGTCTCGTTTCGGGCAGAGATTTCAGAGGGCACTGGGTACACAGGTTCTTCTAAGAAAAACATACTACCCTCTAACTAATGGTCAGTTAGAGCGCACGATACAGGTGATGGAGGACATGTTGTGTGCATGCGTCCTAGAATTTGAGTGCTCTTGGATGAATCACATAGCCCTGGTCGAGATTTCCTATAATAATTGTTTTTAGGTAACTATTAAAATGTCACATTATGAGGTTTTATATGGTAGGCCATGTCGATCACTCTTGTGATGGTTGGAGAAAGGTGAGGCAGCTTTACTGGGACCACCTATCGTGCATGAGACTTTAGAGAAGGTCCAGTTGATTCAGAAGAGGATGACTACTGCATAGTCTCATTAAAATTATATTTTGATCGCCACATACAACCCTTGGAGTTTAGGGTTGGGGATCAGGTTTTCTAACATGTTTCACCGAGGCTGGGTCACATGCGGATCAGGAGATAGGGTAAACATTCACCGAGGTATGTGGGGTTGTTTGATATTCTTGAGGGATTTGGGCCTGTTGCCTATCAGTTGTAGATACCACAAATGTACTAGGCCATGATTGACTTCCTCCATGTATCACAACTTTGCAGTTATCACTCAGACCCATATCATGTTTTTCATCCTGAGGTAGTTGAACTACAGGTCGATGAATACTTTGAAGAGAATCAGATTCATAATGTTTATAGGAGCGCATACGTTGTCTTAGGTCAGTTAGTTCCTCTAATACGGGTGATATGGGAGCATGGCCGAGTGCAGAATGAATCCTGGGTGCGGGAGACCAACATACATGCTCAGTGGCCAGATTTTTTCTTAGATTTATTTTCACCATCCTTGGAAGGGCAGTTCAGGGAGGAATTGCTTTATGGGGGAAAGTTTGTAAGATCCTAGTTCTTATTCATGAGGTACGAGTTTCTTATTTTCCTTTTATCTTTTTGATTTTTTAAAATATGGTAAATGGGGAAAATAGAAAATTTATGGGTACACACGGTGTACTTTTCTACTCACCGTGTAAGTTGTCCATGTGGGATGAGAATACCGGGCGTGTACGGTTGTCAGCAATTCAGGGTATAAAACTAACTACACGCCATGTACTTATTAATACACATTGTGTAATCAGTCTGCAGGTGATCAATAAGGTAGTGGAGAGTAGCTACCAGATGAACAGTAAAAAGGATAGTACATGCCATGTACTTGGTAAAACAAACTATTTCATTAATCAGCAGATGAACAGTAAGGCGGTGGATAGTTTCTGCCAGTGGACAGTTAAAAAGATAGAACACATCGTGTACTTGAGAATACACAACGTGTAGTTATGTTTATTCATTAAAAACATGCAGTAGCCTTCTCATTTGGTAGAGAAGGAAGAAAACTCAAAGGGAGCCGCGAAAGAGGAGGCTGATGCATGGTGGAGCTCTTGATCGCTCACCAGGACTCTGATTCCTCCGCCGTCAATCTCGTTTAGACCGTGCGGGTAAGGCCTTCCCTCTCCTGGAGTGTTTCCTTCTAATTCTTTCTTGAGGGGATTTTATTTGGGTATTAACAAGAATATGTTTATCTCAGATCTACATTGTTCACTATTGTTTTAGGAGGCACCTTTCACATATATCGATAAGAGGATATTGAGGGAGGTGGTCTTGTGTTTATTTCCAAAGTTCGAGTTGATTTTATTGTACCATTATTCCATGCTCCATTGTTGGGGGTCTCTTATGGATGATTCATTTTCTATTTTGATACATAGAATTTTGTAGGTAATCTAATGAATAATTATAAACTGCTGTTTGGTATCGTTTCTTTGATCCGGGGCCACGCCGAGATTGTGTTCCCCTTGTTTAGCTGTTTGGCCAGGATACCATTAAAAATGATGTGATTTGTAGCATGTTTGAGTTTTCTAGAGAGGAAACATATATAAAATTACTTGCTTATGCGTTGGGATCAGCCCGGTTACTTTCCATCCTATAGTATGCCTGAGAGAAGTATTTTTTTTAGCCTGAGGGTATTGTTTCGTTTATCCATAAGGAATCCTTTCTTATGCATGTGGGTAGTAGCTTCTAGGCTTGAGGGAAATATCTATTACGCATGAGGGAAATATTTTTTATGCCATAAGTAAGGCACCTGATGGTTTCATTTCTATTTGCATGAGGGTAAGGATTTTCATGTATGAGGACAGTGGTTTCATTGGATGTTCACTATGGTGATTTCTTATGTTGTACCTTCCAAGATAAAACATAGGCTTGGAAATGTTAAATGATAATTAAAAAGGAAATGTAATTGGTAAGATAGTTACTTTTGAGTACTTCCTAGTTTACTGCTTTTTATTATTTTACATAGTTGATACATATTTTAACTGACAGTTGGGCATGGGCCTTTGGGGGTTGCCTACTAGAATTATTTCTTACACCCTGTTTAGGTCATGTCATGTGACCAAATATATTATATTGTTTTAGGTGTCGATAAGGGAAATGGTCCCTATACAAGTACAAGATTGTTGAAGAGGAGTAGAAATCCATGAGACTGAACATAGGCTTGCGATGCTGTTGAGTTCATGTTGCACTATTTTGTTTTCTTTTATTGTACTGTACCTTGTGTTGTATTGTATTAGATTGTAGTGTATCCTGTTTTGGATGCTTTCTTAGAGTAAGAGACATAAAGAAGCATCATCTATATGACTGTTTGTTATCTTTTACATCAGTTTCGTTGTCCATTTTAGATTTATACTATTTACTGCTTCCGCTTACTTATGTTAATTTCTTTCTACTGTGCAACACTTTGATAAATGAGGGCATAGTTTCTCCACTATCAGACATAGGACCTCACTGCTAGTCAACAACATCTGGCATTTGGGGAAATGCATTTGAGTTCATGTGACAAACCGGGGTCGGGGAACCCGTTGTGTGGCACATGGATCCGGGACGTTACATGAGAGGTGTGAGGGAATAAGGGAGTGGAGGTTGGTATTTATAGTGGATAGGAGAGGGGTTTTCATACTATAAAATTCATTAATTTATTATTTTTCCATGATTCAAGGAATAAGGAGTCTTCAATGACCCAGAATTTTAATTTTATAATGTAATCACAAACATTTTGGGCTTACATCAGAAGAACATCACACATGACTCCATAATTAGCTTATTAACATACTTTTGTAAATTATTGTATTTCATTATTCATAAAAAAATCATGTATTTCTGAAAAATACGAAAAAATAAACGCAACCATTTTTTGACATGTTAAATCAAAAAATGAAGAAAATTTTTAAAAAATAATTTTCTAAATATGATTAATTTAAATTTTAATTGAAATCATAATTTATTTGAAAAATGCAGATTTTTAAATTAGAACTGATTTTATAATGCTATCAAAAATTATATAGGATCTTATAAAGTTATCTAAAAAATAGAAAACATAGATTTGATAATTTATGAACACATTTTATGAAAAGTCATTTTCTTTTAAATTAAATAATTAATTATAATTAATTATTTATTAATTATAAAAATCCCAACATGTTTACTATGATAAAATTGTCACTTCCTAAGATAGATAAATATTATTTAATTATTCATGGGTAAAGTTACTATTATTTGGGACAATTTACTATTCATAAGGGTAATAATACAACTCATAATGGTAGGTTAATATTAATAAGGGTATGTTATGATTCCCTAAAAATTATTTTTGTTTAATTATACTCCAAAAATCATCTTCAACACAACCGTGTATGTCGGATTTTCAAAATTCAAAACATTGAAGTAGAAAAATTATGTTTAATGGTCACATAATATTTAGTATATTTACATGTTATTTTGAGTCCTAATGTGATTATACTATATGGAATAATTATAAGAATGTAATTTCCATTTAAAAACATTGGGTCGTTACATTCTAACCCAATTATGAAATTTCACCCCTAAAATTTCAATTTACACAAACAGGTGAGGGTACTTATCCTTCATCACCTCCTGGAGTTCCTAAGTAGCTTCTTAAAAAATATGGTTCCTCCAAAACACATTGACTTGGTGGGTTTAATTGTCGCGTAGAACCTTATCTCCCAGTCCAGAATCACTACTAGGTGCTCCTTAGAGGTGAGATCATCTTCCAACTGTACCACCTCTATGTTCAGTACATGTGAGAGATTAGTTTTGTACTTTCTCAGGTTTTATACGTGATGAAAATCGTATACATGAGCCATATTTGTGGAAGTTCAAGACGATAGGCCACGATTCCTATGTGGTCAAGGATATAAAAGAGGCCAATGTACATTAGGCTTAACACCATTTTCATTCCAAACCGCATGACTCTCTTCCATGGTGATATTTGAAGGAAGACTTTATCTCTAATGTGAAACTCCAAGTCCCTTTGACGGTTGTCAGTGTAGATCTTTTTTCGACTCTAGGCAGTGCTGATGTGATTCTAGATGACATGAACCTTCTCTGTCACCTATTCCATAAGATCGGGTCCAAGCAGCTTTCTTTCTCCAACTAAATCCAAACAGTTTGGTGTTCTACATTTCTTTCCATAAAAAGCTTCATATGGAGCCATCTAAATACTCAAGTGGAAGATATTGTTGTATGAGAACTCAACCAATGGGAGATGATGATCCGATCCTCCTTTGAATTATAGAGAGCACGCTGTTAGCATATCTTAAAGGATCTGAATTGTACTTTTAGATTTGTCATCGGTTTGGGGGTGATAGGTTGTGCTGAAATTTAATTCATTACTTAATGAATGTTGAAGGCTCCTCCATAATTTTGATGTGAACCTTGGATCACAATCAGAAACAATCGAGAGTGGAACTCCATGCAGTCTCACCACTTCCATCACTTATATACTTGTATGTTGTTCAAGTGAGAGATATGCACGAATAGCGATAAAATGGGAAATCATGGTGAGTCGATCAACCACAACCCATATAGCATTACTTCCATTCGACGTCTTCGGGAGATCTGTGACAAAGTCCATAAAATCATTTTCCAATTTCCACATGGGTATTGGTAATGGCTGCATCATACCTTTGGACTTTGGTCACCCTTCTTTAACATACTGACATATCAAGGACCTTGTTATATATTCTAAAATATCCTTCTTCATGTTATCCCACTAGATGTGTTCTCAGAAAACACGATACATCATGGGGATATCAAGATGTATAGAGAAGGTTTAGCTTTGTACATTGTCCAATAGCTCCTTCTTTATCCCAAGTGATTAAGGCACACAAATCCACGTTGCAAACCAAATCACACAATCATCGTCAATATGGAACTCACGAAACTTCCAGTTCTTTACTACATTCACCCACATTTGTATCTCCATATCATCCATTTGTGATTCTTTAATATTTACTTGGATGGATTGTTGTAGAATCATTTGGTAAAGGTAGGATGTATCCCATACCCTTATGATTTATAAATTCATCCTTTTCATATCCACGAAGATAGTGTCTTTCCCAGTCCATAACATGAATATATTAGCTGGTTATTTTCTGCTTAGAGTATCAGCTATCTTGTTCACCTTTCTAGGATGGTAGTGAATAGATCAATCATAATCCTTGATTAGCTCCAACCATCTCCTTTGGTGCATGTTGAGAACCTTTTGTGTGAATATATTCCTTAGGCTGTTGTGGTCGGTGTATATGTCACACTTCTCGCTATAAAGGTAATGCTTCTAGATTTTCAAGGAAAAAATCATCGCTTCCATATCTAGATCATGTGTCAGGTATTTCTACACATGGACCATCATCTATCGTGAGGCATAGACTATCACATTATCAATTTTCATGAGTACACAATGATATCCATTCTTTGAAACATCAATGTATATCAAAAAAACATTCAATACTTTTTTGTAGTGTGAGTACAGGTGCAGTGATCAATGTTCTCTTTAGCTCAATGAAGCTTCCCTCGTTTTAATTCCTCCCGGAATACATTACCGCTTTTCTTGTTAATATAGTTAGCGGTCTTGACAATTGTGATAATTTTTGCACAAAAGGTCTATTGTACTCATCTAATCCTAGAAAACTACAGATTTCAATGACACTAGTGGGTGTTTTCCATTCTTCAATAGCCTTTGTATTTGAAGAATCCACAGAAATTCCTTCACTTGTGATCACATGTCCCAAGAATGTGATTTGCTTCATCCAAATGTCAAAATTTATAAACATGTCATACATCACCTCATTTCTCAACGTCACCAATTAAAGTCTTAGATGTACTTCATGTTCCTCCTTTCACTTGGAGTAGATGAGAATATAATCGATAAACACAACCAATATTTTTTCGAGGTAATGTCTAAAAACTCTATTCATAAAATCCATGGAGATTTTTGGGGAATTAGTATGTCCGAAGGGAATCAACAGAAACTCATAGTTCCCATAACTTGTACAAAAGTAAGTCTTATGAATATATTCCTTCATCACCTTTAGCTAAACATATCCAGAAGAAAGATACACTTTTTAGATGTATTTAGCTCATATTAACTGGTCGAACTAGCTGTCAATACCTGGATGAGGATACTTGTTCTTTATGGTGATCTAGTTGGGTTCCCGATAATCGATACATAGCCACGTTGTTCCATCCATCTTCTTCACGAAGAGCACTAGCGCACCCCAAGGTGATTCACTAGGGAATATAAACCCTTTGTCCTGATTCTCTTACAGATGCTTCTTCAACTCCTCCAGTTCGATAAGAGTCGTCCTATAGGGACACATTGAGATAGGAGTAGCTCCGGTTCTATGTTCTCTTGGGGACTCTACCTCACGATGCGGTGGAATTCTGGGTAACTCTTCGGGAAATACATATCTGTAGTCCCTCACGATGGGAATTTCCTTATGGTTGGAAGTTTCCATTGAATCAACCATTTGTGTGTGGTATTCTTCTTCATAGGGAATCAACACCCTCACCATTGAAGGATTTTTAAAAGGAGATTCATGATAATCCATACATTTGTATAGGTGCACATGATGGTTTGGATTATAAAATGATATTTCCTTTTCTCGACATCTGATATGTGCTTTATATAATGGGAGCCAATCCATTCCCATTATAGAGTAGAATTCCAGCAGTGGAAGTACTACAAGATTTTCTGGAAGAATCTTCGCACATAAAACAATAGGAGAAGAGTAAAACACATGGGTTTCAATGATTTTTTAACATGGTTTTATATAGATATATCTACTTCATGGTTTCGAGTATTCAATTCTATTGTTCTAGAAATTATGCAAGATATGAAGAAGGTGTAGAACAGGAATCACATAATACTTTTTCCATTCATGAGTCAATAAGAAGTGTACCTTGTACGACTTGATTATCATTATCCACTTCCTCTGTGGTGATGTCATAATCCATTCCTTGTTCCATTGGCATTGGTGGTTGTAGATGCTGATTACCCTCATGAACTCGAGGTTTAGTGCACTGGCTTACATATTTACCTAGCTTTGTACAGCTTTATCATTGAACCATGAGGGGTTATCTCCTTTCATCCACCACATTCTCTTTCCTTTTTATGACTTTTCGAAACTCTTTTGAATGGCGTATTTCTTTCCTACAGTTGAATCATTTAGTCGTCCCTTTAAACTAGTTCTCATGGTGCAACATCACACATTTCTGGAATGTGGGACATTGAGTTTTCCTCCAACCTTTTTCATTATATCCACCGGCTTGAAACTCCACATTTCATTTCAAATCACCTTAGACATGGGACCAATCTCCAAACTCCATCTCCACATTGAGATCACACCGAACAAGTATTTCATAACTAAAAAATTCTAGAATTTTAAGATCCTTTTGATGGTGTGGTTTTAATCCACTAAAGAATCTATCAATTTTGCTATAAATTCTGATAATAAAACTTGAAGCATACCTTGAATGCCTTGTGAAATTTTCTTCATATGTTGAGATAGATTCTCCTCCATGTTTCTTGAGCTCTATGAATTCACTCTCAATCTTCGTGTGAAGATTTATTAGAGAAAACATGTTATGAAACATTATCTTAAAGTCTTCTCATTCCATCTCTTCAATTTCCACCCTTGGATTGGTGTTCTTAATCAAATCCCACCATTGATAACCCTCTCTATCTCGAGGATAAATGGCTAGTGTCACCTTCTCCATCTCAGAACAGTGAACAATAGAAAGTATCTTCTCCATGGAGTTGACCCACTGCTCCACAACTAGTGGATCAGTAGATCCACTAAACGTTGGTGGGTGTTGCTGCATAAAACATTCGATATCCAGATTATCTCTCTTTGGTGAAGGAGGAAATTCCCAATTATTATGGTTATTGTTCATAACCTGAGATAATTTGGTAAGAATATCTATGATGTTTTGAACTCCACCTCCTATATAATTGGGGATTTCATTTGGGAAATCATTGCATTGGCCATCACATGAGTTATTGGCCTGGTATCTCCTGGTTCCCACCATTTTCTAAAATAGAAAACTATAGAACAAAAAATAGTACACAAGACATGAATAATTTATTAATTTTAAAAATTTATATTAAAATCAAAATATATGGGATCCATAGGTAAAAATTCTTGTGTGCTTATTTTTACATTGTCTAATTCTAGAGGTTTTCTCTAGGGTTTACTAATCCAAATTCACCAATTAACTAAACCTTTCCTCTGATTCATTCTATAGTGACCCAAAATTTTCATACATTAACATTACATCATTTTAATGATAAAAAACCTAAGTTTATTACACATAGAGGATCCAACAGTTTCATATCTAGGGAATACTAGGACCATACCTAACAATTACAACATCGAGCATAAACATTTATTAAATTTCTTCTTCTCTAGCTTCTTACTGGTACTTGACATCTCCTTAGTACATGTAGTCACCTGAGGATATACATAGAATGGGGTGGGATAGATGACCAGTAAAGGGACATATAAAAACAAAATAGTATGGGTGAGCATAATCATAACATATGAAAAGGATCAAGAACCTAAGGGAAACATGAATATAAGACTTGAAATGTGGCAATTCATAAAAATGAAACGTCAAGTCTTAGTTGATAACTACCATACATACATGTGAACAAAGATAGAATAAGTTTCACACATAATTTAACATTTACTCAGGAGATTCATCACTTTACCCAGTGCATTGGAAAGCTGTATACTTCCGGGCGCACTCATCACATTCAAACATTCATATTGCGCTATATAATTCGGGGCACACCCGTCAAATCATAACATTATCAACATCTTGGATAGAATATAGAACATATGTCAATAATGAAAATTAATTATCCATGGAGAGGAATGGATTTCATCACATAAGAACATATTCATAAACATGAGGTTCCCAATATAAATAGGGAATAACATACGTTTTACAAGAACCGTGAACCTGAAATTCAAGGTCAAAGGTGAGTTCTTAAAAGAAGAATTCTATTGGAAAACATTTTGATAGACATAAACTTCAATAGAAAAAATTTATATCCCATAAAAGGTATGATAATTTTGAAAATATTATTTTTAAGTTGTGACCATAAAAAATTTGGAGTGAAGGAGGGAGAACATGAAGAAAAAAAATTGGGTTCTAGATTTTTTCCTTACTTTATATCTGATCACTTCCTTCACTTTAATTTCCCGTAT
The DNA here is from genome assembly GCA_963277665.1 of Viscum album. NCBI lineage: Eukaryota > Viridiplantae > Streptophyta > Magnoliopsida > Santalales > Viscaceae > Viscum > Viscum album. Next base: position 1,937,307,086 of record OY728152.1, read on the forward strand.
AACCACATTAGATTCCTTAATTAACAATTAAAAAACCTTTTTTAAATTAATATAGTTCATTATGGTTTCATAAAGGTTTTTTATGTTCCTTTGGATGAGTTATATAGTTTAAAAACATTGTTCGGGAATGTTTGTTTTTATTGTTTTTCTTGAGTATTTCACATGTATTCATGAATTGAAGTTCGGGTAGAACATGTGTAAACATAAATAACTGGTATTAAATTTTATTTATGATATAACATGAGTTTGAATGATCTTATAATTAATTATTCTATATAACATGTGGATTAATCGTTAGATTGGAATTTAATGATTATCGTTTGGAATATTTTGTGCATTTTTTCGACCACAACGAACGTGTTTTGATTAATCCTTTAGTAGTATGTAAAAAAGTTAATTAAAATACGTTAAATGGGACTGAGTACATATAAAATATTATGGTTCAAAAATTAAAATGGTTTCATTACTATATATGAAGGTAGAAATGAAAATAAACATGACCTTCTCGAAGGTTTTAGATTAACACCACACGAACAACCTTTTCTTTTATAAAATAATTAGAAGAGGAGGGGGGGATGGTATAATATCCCATTAGTATCATTATATTACAGTGTATATATTATACAAGAGATAAAATACCATTTGGACAAATATAGGCAGCGATATAATGAGAAAAGAACTAGAAATGGAAAGGAATTTAATGGAAGGAAGGAGAGAAATTACCTCTAGAATCCTCCTCTTGAGATCCTCTTTAAGGTGGAAACGCATTGTATTTTGATGAGACCAGAAGAACTTTGTCATGGGAAATGGGATAGAGAAGAATCTTGGTCATATTTTAAAGATGTATTGAATCTTTATAGGTGTGATAGAATGAGGGAGTGAAGGGTGGTATTTATACTAGAGGGGAGATTAGTTTTCTTAATATAAAATTCATTAATTTATTATTTATCCACAAGATAATGAATAGCGAGTCTTCAATGAACATGAATAGTAATTTTATAATGTAATACCGAACCATGTGGTCTAACATTAGAAGAACATCACACATGACTCTATAAATAGCTTATTCAGCTTATATTTTTAAATTACAGGATTTCACTATTCATAAAAAAATCAGGTATTTCAGAAAAATCCCAAAATTTCACCCAAAAAATTATTGGACATATAGAATCCAAAATTAATTTCCATTTTTTAAAAACAACTTTCTACATATGATTAAGATAATATTTAATTAAAATCAATATTTAGTTGGAAAATATAGTTTTTCAAATTAAAAATGAATTTATAATGCTTTCAAAAATTATGTCTGGTCTTATAAAATTAACTAAAAACTAGAAAAGATATATTTGTTAATTAATCAAAAAAATTTATGAAAATATATTTCCTTTAAAACAAATTAATTAATTATAATTAATTATTTATGACATACAAAAATATCGAAACATTTACTATGGTCAAATTGTCACATTCTAAGATGCCAAAATTTTATTGAATTATTAATGAGTAAGGATACTATTATTATGTACAATTTAACATTTATAAGGGTAATAATTATATTCATAAGGGTATGTTACTATTCATAAGGGTACATTACTATTCACTAAAAAATATTTTTTTATCAATTAGACTCTAAATATCATCTTTTAAAAAACTGTGTATGTCGGATTTTCGAAATTCTAAACATAGAAGTGGAAAAATAATATTTATTGGTCACATAATATTAAGTATATTTATATGTCATTGTTATTCCTAATGTGATAATTCTATAAGGACAAATTATAATAAGGGAGTTTCAAAGGAAAATATTTGGGTCGTCAAAGTAGATGTGTGTGTGCATATAAAAATATAGGAAATGCATCCTAGGTTAGTGATATTCCTACTCTGTTCTAGTCACCAGCCCCTGGTCTATTGGGGTGGGCTTGGGGAGTTAGGACACAGGCCCCACTGGGAAGGGTCATGATAGAGTGTTAATCGGATTTGGTTAGTTATAATTTTGGACTGGGAGTCTGTGATATTGGTTCGGGGAAACATTCATATGTGTTTTTAGTTTTTCTATTTTTATAGGTACTCTAGTGTTGGTCTGGCGGTCAAACTATCCATACACTAGGCCTATGAAAACATATTTTTTGACTAATTACATGAGAAGACAAGTTTTAGGTAAAAATAATGGTACATGAATCATTCAGTGATGGTTTGTGGTGTCCATGTCCCCCTTGAGTTGCCTCTCTAGATATACTCATTAAAATGGTACATCTTGTTTTCTTACATAATTCTTCTATTTTGCGTACTAGCTTGGATTCAAAATCTTAATCACAAAAATGACCCCCTCAGTGACAATGAATGAATACATTGAATGATTACACAAATGTTACCTCCATGTTGTGGACCATCCATACCACCACCTATAGAGAAGCACTTGGTACCCGTAGTACCTGTAGATCATAAGTGCAAGCTAAATGTGCAGGACAAGTTATAATAGTAGATACGCCAAACATTTCAATGTGTAACTAACACATAGGTGGCTGAGGAATAACTTGATGTGGTGACCTTAATTTTTTATCTACTAAGGATTCCAACATATCAAATGGTGGTCATGACGGTGAGCCATATTTACAGCTCAACAGGACAATGTTGGATTTTAGTTACCTTATCTTAAAATATGGATAATCTTTCATGGTCGGAGTTTTAGAACCTTTTCCAAGTGGACTTATGAAATTAAAAGCTAATGTTTATGTGTATCAAAGAGAATGTAAATCTATAGAATGATGACATATAGGTATCTTAGTAATAATGGAGACAAACCAACCTCTCCAGATTATCGATGGATATGACACATGATCATCACTATAGGGCTCAGATCATCGAGCTAGGTCTACATAGAGAGATCTGAGCCAGTGTTACTATCTGTGAATTCTTAACTATTTGGGGGTTTTAGAGAGATAATTGGTGGTTAAGAGTAACATGGATTAGTAGATACACCTGGTGGTAGTCTGTAGTGGACAAGAAGGATAAGAAACCATAGTAAGAGGGAGATAACATTAGTCTCGAAGACCTAGACATATGAGATGCTTGAAGAAGAGGCCATATGATTGAGGACCCATAGTTGAGTAATTTCAAGGTGGATCTGGTCATCCCAAGAAAATGAGATGATTCCCATGTGATTACAGTGGGCACATATCTTGAGATTACCCTACCTGATGTGATTCAAATAGAAAGAATGTTTTATGGAAAACCTAGCTAGTGACAATGACAGTAAAATGAATATATGAAGGGAGGCAGAAATAGTAGATGATTCCGGATAACATCCATGTGTTTTCTAACTTTCTCAATCTAACCACCACCACCCCTAGGTGGTCCATGAAATGCTTAGAGACATAGGGGACGTGGTCTGAATAATGTATGATCTATTCCATTTCTTTTATAGCTTTATTATTGATAGAAAACAGCTTAAGTCATTCCTTTATTATTGTATATCTTGTTTGAGACATGGAGATTTATGTTGTGCCATTGACTTCAGCCTAGTGTTTAAAGACACATACTAGGAATGACTCAATGATCACACATCTAGGCCAACGGTGTGACCTGACCCATAGAGGTTATAGTTTTGGTTGGATCCTCTTATTGGTAGCATAGATTACTTATGACATCATTCATGGTATTTATTTTTTATCCATAGTCCATGACAAGATATACTGTTTTAGGTGAAGGTTATTGTGTGTCTATAGTGATGGAATTACATTTTCCTTTATTGTTGAATAGGAATCTTAGTCGACACATTATGGACTAATGCATAAATGGGTGCATTTAATTATACATCACTTTTCCAGTGTGAACCATTGTGCAGTGGATGCTATGATATTCATGTTCTAGTTATTATTGTCATGGTATGATGATGTCTTCCCTAAATATGTTCTGGGATTTTCTATTTATATGGAGATTGAATTGTGAATTTATTTAAATATTGGATTGGAAATGATATCTTCACTAACATATCCAAGGCCTATCACAGTCCACCATGATACGAGGGTGTAATTGGAGAACTTAAAAAGGTTTGGATTCATGAAAAACTGTGTTTCAACCATTGTAGAACCAGTTTTGTTTACAAAAATGGAAGAAAGGGTTTGAGATATTGTGTGGAATACTGTGAAGAACAAGTATCCACTACAAAGGATCAATGAAACATTTTATCTGTTAAGATGGTCATGAAGTTCTGGAAGGTTGAACTATAGTCAATGCTTTCATAAGCTGAGCCAGAGATTGACAAGTGCTGAAATCATGGGTTTTATATTGGATGTTTTTATGTAAGTAGTACTCCATGATACATCAAGAACCGGGTTTGGTTGTGTCATGAGGCAGAGAAATATGGTCTTTATATATTGTTCATGATAGTTGAGACCACATGTGAAGAATTACATGAACCACGATATTGAGTTACTAGGGGTAGTCTACGTGTTGATGATTTGGCGACACTACCAGATGGGGGAGATTATTATCATCTACTCCAATCACAAGTGTCTTAAATATATCATAGTTCTAAAGGATCTGAACATGATACTAAAGTGATAGTAAGGGTTCCTCCAAGGAAAGGAATTTGAGATTTCCTATAATCCTATGAATTGAAATGTGGTGTATGATTATCTCAATATTATATCTAGTTCACAGTTGATGAATGAGTAACCCAAGCAATTGTATTAATTGTAGTTATCATTAGTCAATAAAGATGGATCATCATAACTCTAGTCGATGTATGTTACCCCTTCACTATAATTAAAACATAGAGAGGCACATCTTGGGGATTTCAACTATGAGACACCACACGATTAAATGTATAGAGGGAATGTTCCTCATGAATATTAAAAAAGTGGGTAGAACACAATTCTATTTAGAGGCAGCATGGTAGTGCAAGTGGTGTTGCGGGAGGAGGTTATCATGGAGTTCCATTAATCCCATTTGGAGGTTCACCCTGTTGTGGAAAAAATGTACCTAGAAATCAGACGTCATTTTTGTGTCCAGGGATGAAGAATAGAGTGACATAGTTCATTCCCCGATGCCTTATGTGTTAGTAAGTGTAGGCTGAGAACCAAGATCAAGTGTGTTTAGCTCAATCCCTTGATGTATCGAATCTTATGTGGGATGAGATATCAAATGACATCATCATTAGTTCACTATATGTCTAGGTGACACGATTCCATCTGGGTGATCATTGACCGACTCACAAAGTCTTCTAATTTACTATCTATACTAGATTAGAGTTTATAAGATTTCATGGGATGCATCTTTATTTAGGAGATAGTTTCACACAAGGGACGATTATTTTAGATCGTGTTGGTCATTTTACATCCCAATTGTGGAAGGGATTACATGACATGATTGGGACCACGTAATGCTTGAGCACATTGTTTACCAAAAAATGGATGTCTATAAATATTAGACCTTTCTGGTTTTCGAGGATATCCTTTGATTTTTCATGTTCAACATCAACTGTATTTGCGAGAATCCCCTAACACTAGTAGAGTATGTGTAAAAAACTACTACCATTCCACAATTGATATGGAACCATTAGAGTCTTTGTATGAGAGAATGTAAATGTCACCACTTTTCTAGAATGACCATGGAGAGTCATACCTCATAGGACCATAGTCATAATGAGCTACAATAGAGAAAGTGAAAATCATCCAGGAGTAGATGGAGACTGCATAGATCGGTTATAATTCTTATTGTGATTGGCAGTAGAGTCCCTTTGAGTTTGGGGAAGGAGACCATTTATTTATATGGGTTTCACCTAGATGTGGATTACATATATTATTCTGGGGAGAAATGTTATCTCTAAAGTTTATCAACACTTTTCTGATACTTCATTGAATTGGTGTGGTGGTGTACCACTTATCTCTATCCCCACAGTTGGAATGATTGATAATGTATTCCATGTGTGGCATATTAGGAGGAACGTGTCTGACACAACACATTTCATCAACTTTGGAATCATGGACATTGATGATGGGGTATTTTTGTGTGTACATATTAGTGATTTTGGATTGACAAGAGTGGATCTTTTGGGGGAGCGCGATTTCATTGGTTCTTGTCTGATAGTAGCATGAGAATATTATAGAGAGCACATGAGAGTGGGAGGCTCAGATTCATTCTGTGTACCGATATATTTTTTAGTAGAAATTTTTTGATTTTAGGGAAATAATTCATTAAGATGGGGAGAATGTAATGTCCCAGATTTTTTCATGAATAATTTTTAAATATTATAAGAATTAATTTCAAGACCAAGTTGTGAGATGAACTATTATTCTATGGCCAAGTATTCCCATCTGAATTTTATTAAAATATTAATTTTATAAATGTGTGAATATGAATTTTTCATGAAAAGTGGAATAAATCGTAAAAATATTCCCAGATAAGAAATCATACGGCACCGTTGGGCTTAGAATGGCTAATTTACCATTGGTGCGATATAAAATTGGTAAGTGAGAGTCATCTATTGAAAATGTATCTATGGATGTAACAGTAAATAAATAAAATAAATAAAATTATTTTATTTTTAAATCCCTACAAATCATGAATTGTGACTCATGTCGGAAATCGGAGACCGCCATTTTGTTCATAATTTTGTGTTTTACCGAGGAATGACATTAACATATTCAGCTCATGTGTTTTGTTAAAAAAATATAAATAGACATGATTATCATTAAATAATTTAAATAAAATTTATTTTTTTAATGCCGAGATTTTCTTTAAAAATTATCCTTATGAATAAATCCATTGGTTATCTACATAACCCTAGGCTCCTCAAAGAATATATTATGGAGTTCGTTGGAGAATCTTCTAAAGAAACGATGAGAGAATCACATATCAACCATCAACAAATGTCGGTCTTGAATGTTATTGCCAATGACAGTGACAAATTTTCTGATCTTCATTATATAATGATCCATATTAGAGTTATGATAGGTTATTTTGGATTTAATTCCACATTATTGATGTCAAATATGAAAGAGGAACAACTAATTTTTTTTTTCGATTCGATCATAACCAAGCGGGATGGGTTTTATTTCTGTAGGATTTATTGACATGTCGAACTTTTTATATTTTTTTGAAAAATTAATTTTTTTTATAGAAATGAACCATGATCGACATGATCATCGATCAAGGTTTATTCCTCTTGTTTTATTTTTTCTTCTCTCCATCTCATTCATCGTTCCTCATGGGAGTTCGTCACTTATCCTGTGACGTGACATATCCCGATCGGTCAATTGTTTTTCACCCAATTCATGGTGCAATGATCCAATATCATAGATCAATGATTGCTGAAACACGATAGAGGTGCGAATCTGGACATGAAGCGATTCAGATGATGGTTGATCCCAAAATCCACTTTCTTCTATGTTCTTCTATAGTGCTTGGAACAACATCTTTAATCATTTGTGAGACCGGATCACATTATGAAATGCATTTTTTGGGTGATGTCATGATCGAACGAGGTATGATATTTATATTACGGACAAGGCATGATATAAATAGTGGCCAGAGAAATAAAAGAGATGATTGTAGCACAATCCATTGATTCTGGAAAATCCAATTCTAAATAGCATGTATGCCCCCTAAGAGTCTTCTAGGTTTTCAGTTATGAGATAAGTATCACACGATGTGTGGATCTTCTAACATGGCAGGTGGTCTCTCTTGAATTACAACGCATATACATGGGAATTACACAGACATGGGGAGGTGTACACATTTTTCCTAAATGGCTTACTCTCCCCCACAATACATGTCGTGGTCCAAGTGCATATACCACCCCATGTAGCGGTAATGGGAATATATACATTGATTGACACAGTGTACTATAACATGGATAGATTACACTACAGAACCTCGGATGGATGGAAATGTTGTGTGTCTTCTTCAACATGTCATGTACCCATCTTCTACAAGATGCAATTTGAATGAAACAATACATCGTACACGAGTAGCACTAAGGTTCAACGGACATTGCTTGTGACATTACTACACACTATGTACCCCTTTCTAAGTGGTTTGACTCTCTTCTCCAACATATCATGGAAACGTTTTTTAGGATTCATTCCCCTTATAACATCCCCGATGTCTGTAGGGTATCGTTTCCTACTCATAGGATTATAATAACTTCAGTAGAACATCATGGATAGAGTTCTTGTAATCCACTGAGAGGCTCGGTGTGCGGCCATCTATTTATCTTCGTGCCCTAGGTAGGGCCCTAGGAATTAACACAACCAATTCTACCGAACGACGGTACTCTACTAAGAGGGTAAATCGAGGTGAAGTATTTTAGTCACCTCAAGGCCTTGGATAAGATCGTCATATATTGTATTGGGCGTCTCTATTCAGATCCATCAGCATATCTCTCTCATGATGGTACCTGATGTGTATTTCTTCTCGGATGGATTTCATTAGGGATATCTGACTCATACGTGTGTCCCCCAGGATGAGTGCTTCATGGAATATTCGAACTGAATACATAATGTAAGTGTGCTTTAGTTGTGAATACATTGAGACCTCCTATCATTGATTGATAATATCTAAGTATTCTTGTTATATGTGTTGTAAATACATATTATGTAGATGCGATTGTATATTTCCTTTGTTTATTTCCCTATGGGTTCAAGGTTTCTTAGGGATTATTATTATACTCACCGAAATATAGGATTTTCCTTCATGTGTCTTCTATTGTGTAGAAAAAATATTTTTGATGGAGTCCTAGGTAGACCAAGACCAGATAGTGCATTATGAGATCAGGAAGGCTTAGATGTTCTTATGGGTACAGACAACACTCCCAATAGCTGTTATTATAGGTAGTACTTGTGGTTAAAAATTATTTTTAGTTGGATTCTATTCTATCCCATTTTTTTTAAATTATATTCTTAGTGTACTCTGGTTGGGATATAGTGGTATGAATTAATTTTGTTTTCATAGTGGTTTTTTTACATTTTATATATTTTTGGTCATAGATATATGTGTTTGAATGAAGGTATAAAAGAAATTCCTCCATTATTATTGATTTTTATACTCAGTTCTAGTCAGAAGTTCATAGCCTATATGATCCGGGATTGGTGAGTCGGTACATGGGCCCCAAATGGATGGGTCGTGACATTCCCATAGTCTTAAATATCTTAAAAAAGTGTTTAATATTAAATGAATATTTTTATTTCTGTTAATATTTTTCCTATGGGTGTAAGGGACATCTCTAAACCATCATTTTCATTTGTTTATGAACATCGTAAATCAAACTCATATACTCCCTATCTTTAAATTATTGAATGTTACATGATTCTATATATATGTCTACTGTTTATATACCAATAATATTCTCCCTTCATCAGATGGGGTAATACATGCCTTATCATCATTTCATAAATTGATTATTTAATAAATCTATTTTGATTAAGATATGTGGATATATTATAAATACCATACTATTACAATGTGTAATTTTTATGATTATCCCCGAAGATTTTTTTCATTTTTTTCACACATAATCATGAATATTTTATATTGGGTTCAACTAGGTAGTTTTCTAATGAAATGGGTTATGGTTTTTTCTCATGATATGTTATGTATGAGATTAAAAAGAGAACATAATCTACTATTGGACACTAATAAACATGTGATGTAGTCATGGAACTTATCCATGACTTATTTTTATGCCATGATTTGTGTTTCTACCAAATTTAGTTAATTTTCATCATCATTTGATACCATGAGTTTTTAGGTTATTCATTTATTTTATTACTCAAGTCCATATGTATAAAGGATTTTATAAGAATATTCATATGGGTCAACTACATAGTATTTAAGGAAAAATGATAAACATTTTTTTGATTTAAATGGAGCCTAAATGAGTTTTATGTATCCTTTATGATTTCTTATGAATTTTCTATGTGAAATTTATTGGGACATAATGTTTACTTCTTAGGTAACAAAATCTTTCACTTGAGCGCAATTTTTTCTTAAAACAAAAAATATTGTATAAGTATTAATGATGTAACATGTTTGATTATTTCTTTTCAAATGTCTTATAATGAGATTTTTGTGCTCATCCCAAATTTCAATATATTTTTCATAGGGTTATAAGGATGAGTTAGTGTAAGGATAGTCACAATATAAATTTGGTATGATATTTTGTGAATTTAAAACTTTTTATAACATAAAAGTTTTGTGTTTTAGAAAAAATGGATACAAAGTGGAATTCTCAAAATTGTGATGTAATATTTAATTATGTAACGGTGATTGGATAATTCTGTATAACTCCAAAACCAAAAGATACTTAAATGTATGGAATTAAATTATTGAATTTAAATGATATTATGCAATTTCTAAGGGTTGGATTTTATAGTTTGCATCAATGGCATGATTTTGATAATGTTGATGATTGGGGTGTTTTCAAGTGACGTAAACTTAAGAGTTTGGGTGACCATAAGTAGTTTATGAATTTAAGATTTAATATAAGAATAAATTCATAGAAACACAGTGTGGTTTTTTAAGTTGTGTGATTTTAATGTGATTAATTACATATTGGGATTCAATTTATTAGAATGAGGAGAATATAACACCTTGGTTCAACAAGAATTAATTTTACAAGAACAATCAAAATTTTATAAGTATAGAGGTGTTGATAACCATTATAATTTATATGATATTTTATTATTGAGGTTTTTTATAAGTATTTTAATCTTATTTATATTCTTAATATATGAATATTATTAAAATAGATTCAGTAAAAACAGAAACCAAACACACCTGACATGACCATTATTCTTGAACCCACATTGGAATTGTGTTGAGGTTCGAACACATACCACTATACTCTATTGATTATTGTTTAGAAAAAAAAAAATTAATTTTAAAAATTATTTGATAGATTATGATTAATTTTATTTTTTGAAATATGTTTTATTGCAGAGATAATCAAGTTAATTAAAAATGATTTGGTTATTATGTGTTTTATGTTTTTTCAGAGGATATTCACGATTTATGGAACTACGTATTAATATGATAAACTCAAAATAATAGATTTTTATTTGATTATTAATGTATAGTAAAAATATTTTTTACTTTTAAGAATTTGGAATACATCTAAGAATATTTTTAAATCAAGTTGTTGAGTAGGTAAGGGATTCTAGGTCCGATTGTGCCTCAATTCGGTGATAGTAAAAATATTAAAATTATTTTATCGCATATGCACAGTTGCATTTGAAATTTGGAATAACAATTTTGACGAAAATCATATAAAAAATCTGAGTCAAGGTTTGAGTTTAGAATGTGATGTATACATTATGCCAACCATTAAATATCAAATTTTCGGGTGCCCTTTCAGAAGCATGTCGGTAGAGAAGTAAATGGATTATATTAAATTAATAAAAATTAAATAAATTAATTGCCCCTTGGTTTGGGTTGGTCAGTGGATATGAGAGAACCCTAACCCTTGGGTGTAATAGATGAACCGAGGTGAAACTGAGGATATAAGACACTATCATCTCTATAATTTATGATGATCACTCCCAAATAACGGTGAAGATGCTTCAATGCAGGTTACTACACCGAAATATTTGTAATTTCACGATTTGGTAATAATATTTTAGTTTTTTGTACATATCCCATTTTGATGTGTTGTTTACCTCATTAAATCCCTATTATTTCATATAGTGATATCGTAGTAGGAGATCTATAGGTTTTAGAGAAAAATAAGATTTCTCAGGTCTCTTGAAAGTAATTCTTGCTATGAATTATAGATAACAAGGTGAGTAGTTATGAGTAAAAAGTTTTTTATCTTCCCATTCGGTAATGATAAACATTTAGGACTACATGTAGTGTACCAGGAATGCACTCATAGTAGTGATCCTATGTTTAGTTGATGAAGGACATGTTTAGGGTATCGTTTTGAGGGACATTTCTATGTGTAATTACAGTGAAAATGTACAGGGGAATGATGTTTTATGAACGGATAAGGTTAAGTGGCATGGATAGGATGATGGAGAGATAATACATAACATGTACCAATGGTACAGACGTTGTGTTACAAATTTTTGGCTAATCAATGCTGCGAATGAAATTTATAGGTAACAAATTAGGTAATAAATTTCATGAAAACCATATAGAATCTATTTATGCTCATATGGAAAGCCAATCCTTGCAGTAGAGGAAATGTTCATGTATTGATATGTGGAGAAATGTTGTGTGGACTCCATTACCCTCCTTGTACATTTCTTGCATATTTCGGCCTTACATATCTCCTTCATATTGACTCGGTTTGAGGCACATGAGTAGCCTACCTTGAGTAGTTTTTAAATATAAATTGATCATAGACATGGGTTTGGAATTTCAGACATGATGCAAGGATGTTTTGTGGGTCCCTTTAGTTAGAAACATTTGGACTAGTAGTTTTTGAGTGAGTCCCTTGGTCTAAACTGATGAGGGTACAATGTGTCACTACTCCTTGAGAACATGATTGGGATCACCATAAATAGATGACCATAGATAATATTAGCGGATCCCTCTAAGGTTGCTAATGTGGGATAATCCCTCATATCATTTTCCCATTGATTGGTTTCATTGTATTCTCGTGACCATAACTACTCATGTGGAAATACCATGTCTATAAGGATATCCCAGTAGAGTCTACGGAATCAATGGTTATATGATCCTCCACATTTTGGGATGTATCTGTATAGTATGTGGAATCATCAAGTGAATGTTCCCTTACTCTGTAGAAGGATTCTATAGGTATTTGGAATCATCAAAAGTATGATCCCTTATATTATGAGTTGTACCAGATGTGGTTCAAGGTATATAAGTGACTAAAACTATAGGGGAAGTGATCCCCTAACTATGCGATATCATCATTTATGTTTTAGACTATGTTTTTAGTGTCCCTAAATAGTTTTGGGTGTCATCCCATCTCAAAGTTAGTTTTTTTTACTAGATATGGTTTTAGTTTTCCATTGAGTTGTGGTATTTAGTATTCTAGTCATGGTTTGTAGTGTCCACAAGTGTTTCATGGAGTGATACCCTCCTTTGGTGATTAGAAAATTCGTTATTCTAGAACTGTTATAATATTTACCCATCAAGCCTGGGTGACATCCCCTATATAAGTGTTGAGATTCACTGGGTTCTAGTGCGACTTTCATCATTGTGAGATATTACTAGTTTATTACCTCATATGTATTCTACCTTTTATTGAGTGGTTGTTTTATTGACATTGAGTTACCCAATAGAGTGTTAGCTATTTTATTTTCCATAAGGTATGGAAGAGGTTCTCCATAAAGAGTGTGTCTCTCAGATGAGTGGCATCTACTGTGTAAGAACTCGTGGAATGTGTTCTCCTAGATAAGTGTTACCATTGATCCACATGATACACCTTGTGGATGGAAATATGGTCCGGAAATCATTAGACATGGTGTATGATATGATCATAACTCAGTTTTTTTAGATTTTCTTTTGGTTTCCTCACATTTCTTGGTTGACACTGCATGTTGATGGACATGACTATTCAAGTATGGCCAATTATGGAAGAGATATAGTTTCTCCCTCATTTGGGATCCCCCTTTAAATGGATAGAAAACTATATCCTTTAAATTTAACCATTTAATTTTGATATTATTGTGCATATGAGTTATTACTATACTCACACAATCATGGGATTTCCCCACACATGTTTTTCCAAGGGAATTTTTTTTACATTCAATGGAGACCCATGAAATCCCAATGAAGGAATATCTTAGTATATTATATTGACCTAGGTGTTTTTAATTTAATCGATGATGAGCTTTCTGGAAGTTTATTTTGACAGTGATCCCATCCATCAGATTAGGTTTGATGCTTTAACTTTTTTGGTGGTCTTGTATTTTATCCATTTTTTAACATTCATTACATCTATTGTACAGTGGTTATGGGATAAATGTATGGATGCATTAATTTTTTAATGGTAATATCTCTAAACAATTTCATGGAGCTATTTTAGGTTGAATTTGTACAGGTACCATAGGTTAATGGCTCTCATTTGTGTGATATTCCAACATAGTAGTAGACGCCAGCTCCCTGCCTATTGGAGGTGGGTTTGTAAAAATAATGGATCTAGACCCTTCGATCTGAATATGGAAGAGTGAAATTAATGGAGGTTACATTTGGGAACTAATGGAATGATTTTTTGTAGCACTGTGACTATTTTGGGATACATAAAGATAGTGTTAATTTGTTAATTGTTTTCCTTTTAGGGTAGATACTCTAGTGTACGTTTGGCATCCAATGTATCCATTCACTAGATATATGATAACATTCATATCATCTCAGAACAATTAGTCACTAGTCACAATGAAATTTTTATACATGTGCCATATATTACAAGGTTATGGGTTACATGTCCTTCTTGAGTCAGATCCCCGTATATAGTCTTCGACCATGACATGTCTAGATTATATTTCTAGATTCCACGATGATGAAAGACTTATAAGGTTCCATGGTCGGATTTCAGGGATGACCCACACATAGATGGGGGTAAACAGTAGAGGAATAAACCCAAAAAATTAACTCCCATTAGACCACCTGTTTATCCCACACCAATTGAATTGTAGGTTACATTGGCCGTTGAGGCTCAGTATGCGTGCATTTTAACTGAAGTGGATGAATTTTGAATGCAGCGAACACTAATTTATCATGGTGATATGGACCCTAGATATTTGATGTTCTCATTAAGGAATTCAAGAAAATATTCCCCCACATGAGTACACTGCCTGATGAGATGGTGCTCCAAACGACGATCCTTCTATAGGGGCCATCTGAGTGATGGGTGAGCCAAGTGATGTAGACCCATGATGTGGTAATGCTCACTTAGGTGGAATATTATAAACACTTTAGGGAATAGTATTACCTATCCATATTGCGATCAAGGGGTATCTAGGAATTTCTGTATCTTTGGAAGGATAACATTTTCATGGTATAGTAATCGATGAAATTCATAGACATTTCACAATACACATTAGATATTTTACATGGTCTATTTTCATATCATGGTTCATTGACCAAGGATTATGCTGGGATATCAGGGAATAAGTAATATCATTGTGAATTCCCATATATAATAGAGTTATTGATCAGGCCCTAGTTGTGGGGAAATTTTTGACTGATAAGACTCTGACTTCTAATGTTGGGATGGAAGGAGGCGAGACACCTACATATGGTAGCAGATAACATGCTCATGGATGCAGTTGTGTATGAAACCTTAAGATGCAATCCTATTAAATAATGTCTAAGTCTTAGGTATTCAATGATGGATATATTTATTTGGAGGAGAGGTACTATTATGTTTGTGATGGAATATGACATCTTTATCATTATTGTCCAACCTATTGTGCTACTAAGTGGGAGATAGTCGATGGACCATACCATAAGAGGGAACATTATGATAATGGAAATCTTTATGATATGGTTTCAGAAGGTTGATGAATGTTATAGATGATTCCACCACCACCCCAGGTGGTCTATACCAGGATTAGGGAGCTAGAGGATGTGGGAGAGAACAAATACAGGCCATGGAGGCTAATGAATTGAATTCTATAAGTATTAATAGATTATTTCTATGTATCCTTTATTCTTTCTTAATTTTCATTGGTATATTTTTTTTTGAGGTACTCTATCCATGACACATATTACATAATGATTGTCTCGGGTGACATAGGGTGTTGGTTGAACACTTTATATGGTGTTTTTTAATTATCATTATATGAACAATAAAGAAGGATATTTCCCCAATTGTGAAATGTTTTTTTGATTATATTAACAATGTTAAGGTATGTATGTTACTTCCAACGACATTAGTGTCGTGGTGTGGTAGACAAGTTCTATTGAATTGTGTACCCAGTGAAGGGTTGTGTGTCAGATTTATGTGTGGAGGGCATGGTAAGACCCAACGTGGGAAATTGGGGTGCCCTGTATCTTTAATTTCTATAGTTTATTACACTATGTCATGGTTATACACAAGAAATTTGTGTAGAATGGGTAGAGGTGATCTATTGGGGGATGTGAACCATCATGTTTTTTCAGTATTTATATAATGATAGAATTGTGGTGTTATACTAGAACCTATGGGTATATATTGACTGAGTGTTTGGATTTTTCCATCTATCACTATTTATGAGACATGTTTCTAATTTGTTTCACATTTTCAACCTATCACGAGGTTTCCCAGAGTGTGTAATTTTACGAATCATGAGAACCCTTTCTATGCATGTTGTCATTAGAGTCCCAGTAGAGATCACAATTATTCTCTTTCTTCCATGGGATTTTATTTTAGATGATGATAACCTATATTCTTGGAAAAATTTAGTATCATTGGTTTTTACCAATGTGAAATTGGAATAATTATAATGATGTTTTGATATCTAGGCTCTGAGGAGGCATTAGATTTCGGGGCCTAGAGAGCCTTAGTGTGGTAATATTGAAAATATTATATTTATTATATAAAACATTGGTGTTTTCATAGAAATTTTTTTATAATGGTTTCTTGTAGTCATGGATTAGATATCTGAGGCATATATGGAGTTTAGAACATGGACTTTAGCTTAGTTATGATAAAAAAATTTCCTACTTCGAGTTCAAGGTCAGAGGCATGTTGAAAAAGTATAAAATATATGATATTGAATTTATAAAAATTTAAACCAATTATACCATCCCCTCTTAGCCTTTGAATGATACATATTTGGAGATCACCCTCCCCCACCCACATTTTAGCAACAGAAAAACCCATGAGAAATCGAGGAGTAGATGATGTGATGATCTATGATCATGATGTAAATCACTCCATAGTCGTGGTGTTGTGGATTTATATAATGGATTGTCACATAATTATTCATATTTTTTCTAGGAGGTATGTAGATTTTAGTAATAAGTACTAATACCCAATTTCATGTCTTTTTTATCCTTCTATATCCATATTATTGATGCTATAGATCCCATGGGGGATGATCTATAGGTATTAAGAAAACCTATCATGTTTTGTTTATCTAACAAGGTATTCCAAATAAAAAAAACATTTAGTTCCTAGGAACATTCCTTGTGTTATTCCCATTTTTGTATGATGATTATTTTAAACTAAATGTATAGCATCCCGCCATTTTATAACAAAAACTTTCATTACATTACACAAATCTGAGGATCGTTATGGTTTAGTGTCTTGGAAACAAGGATCATAATACATAAAAAAAACATAAAACATTCTTCTTAAACACTTGCAAGGCGTCTCCTTAAGTTCATTTTAGGTTCATTACTGCATCTCATAACCTGGGGACATACATCAAAAGAAAGGGTGAGCAGAAGGCCCAGTAAGGGTAACAAGAGGAACATTTTACATGTGAACTTGAGATACTTCAATAAGGACATGCAAAGAACTTTAAGGCATGAGAAAGAAATCATGAGGCATTTCATAATAAAAATAACATTTTTCATAACTTGAAGATGTGGCTACATCATTTATCATAGAAAATCATGAACATATCACCAAGGTCCATCCCCAAGGTGTCTTTTGAAAATTACCAAGGTTATTCACCAAGGTATCGTGAAAATTGTAATCTCTAGTGGTTACATCATTACCCAATGCATTGGAGCGCTATCAGGGCGCACCCTTAAATTTGACTTTATTATCATTTGAGACACATATATCATTATCAAACATTTCATAAATAACCCACATAGCATAAAATAAATGGGTTTCATTTCATAGTCATAACGTTTTAAAAAACTGCTTTAAAGACATGATCTTTACGTCACTTTAAACCCATGGAAAGGGAAAGAGGGTCTCATGTATGTAAATCCCAGAATTTAAAATGGAACATTTTGATATATATGTGAATACCCTTGTAGAAATAAGAGCTTTGAGTATTCACTTTATAACATAAAATAATTTTTGAGAAAAGAGAGAGGCATTTTGAGGGGAAAATTCTGCAGCATAACGGCTAAGTTTTGGGGTTTTAGAAAACATTGAAATGGGAGGGGACATGGGTCACCCACTCATAAATGATCCATAAAACAGTAGGGTGAAAGAATAAGAAGGACATATGGACCTGGTAATGAAATTTTAGGGAAATACCATTTGAAATGAAAAACATGGAAGGAAAAAGATTAGATTTCTCTTATGAAAATTCGGCAGCCTTACGGCGTCACATAACTTCAAAAGAAAATGATTTGACAAGATCAAATACGGTCCCTCATCATATGATCATAAGAGATCAGTATGATAGATATAGAGATCATACCCCAACATAATAAAAAGGAACTTGAAAGACTTGACATGAAAATCGAACTTGAAAAATGAGAAGGGTGAAAGAATCCCTTAAAATTCGGCAGCCTAACGGCGTTACTTAAACTTTCATAAAATGAAATGATGAGAGTAAGAGGGGATCTATCACCATATAAACATGAAAGGGCAGTAAGAGGAATATAAAAGAACATCCTCTCACATAAAAACAAGGAGCATAATAGGAATGACATAAAAGAGATTACATGAAATAAAGAGAGCGGTCGGATCCCTTACCTTAAAATGTGACTCTTGAAACTCAAAGGATTGGACCTTGAGGGCTTGGGGGCACCTTGGGGGGACTCTTTGGAAGGTAAGAAGACCATAACATCGTTGGGGAGGAGTTGGGAGTGAAAACTAAGGGAGGAAAGGGTGGGTATTTATAGCGAAAGTGAGGGGACAAAGCATTAATGGCCAAGGGACACCTCACATGTGCTTTTCTCAAACCCATGTGCTCTCCCTTGGCATTTATCATGGAGTTAGGCCACATGGGGCCCCCAAAACAATAATTCATCACCCTTGGCCGGCCAACCCTCAAAAGATCTCATGACATCATCATGACACCATTATGATGTCATTAAACTTACCGAAACCGTAAAACTGTATTTTTACTATTCACTGAAAAATCAACTTTCTCAGAATAACCCCAAAATTTCACCTTAACCAAATATCGATGCTCTGATTTCAAAAATGAAATCCATTTTATAAAAATAATTTTCTAAATATTTTTAATTTAATTTTTAAATAAAAACACTATTCATCAAACATTCACTTTTTTCAGAAAAATCCCCAAAAAATACCTTAACATAATATCGATGCTCTGAGTTCAAAAATAAAGTCCTTTTTATAAAAATAATTTTCTAATTATTTTTAATTAAAATTTTAATTAAAAAAACACTATTCATCCGAAAAAACTAATACTTGAACAATAATTTATGAAACCGTTATTTAACCATTTTATTGAATCACATTACTTAATCTAGGTGTCTAAATTATATTAAAACTTTCTTTGAGTGAAATTACTAATCCATTTGGTCACATTACTAATCCTAAGCGTAAAATCACTATTCATAATTTACTATTCATCAAAAATTAAGTTGATCTTATTAGACTCCAAATTCCTTACTGAACACTTTTGTAGAAGACCATTTTTTGAAAATCATTACACATCATTCGTTATTTCGGGTTTACATGAATATTTCAAAATATCCCTTTTTCAAAATTCATCATTAAAATACATTCTAAAATTATCTAGACATTTGAAATTTCACAGACATCACTAAAGGAAGAAATCTCAATTTATTCACCCGAAAGGATTACACAAGGAAACTAGGGTCTCATCACATAGCCCCTTATAACACTGGCATAAGACCTAAGTGTAAGGTGTGCTATGGTGAGAGAATCTGAGGGAGTCTCAGATAACATTTCCCTAGTAGCAATCTCCACTAACTTGAACTTCTCCTGCAAGCGTTTTCGTTCAAGCTTGACACGCTGGAGCACGGCTTGGGCTTGGTCCAAAGCGAAGCCCACAGATGCTACCTCCTTTCCAAGCTCTGATAAGTGGGCTTCGTAAGGGTTGAGTCTACTGGATGAAGCCATCAACTCCTCTTTCTGCATTAACCATTAACATCTTAATAAATCATTAAGAGTAAGTTAATATACTAATCAAAAAGATTGGGTCGTTACATTCTTCCCCCCTTAAGAAATTTCGTCCCCGAAATTTATACTTGAGGCCTAGTCGAAAAGGTGAGGGTACTTTTGCTTCATAGTTTCCTCAGGCTCCCAAGTCGCTTCTTCATACTTATGATTCCTCCACAACACTTTCACAAGGTGGGTAGTATTTTTTCGTAGAACCTTGTCTCTACGGTCTAAGATCTCCACTGGCTGCTCCTCATAAGAGAGGTCATGTTCAAGTTGTACCACCTCTGGGTTCAGTACATGCGAAGGGTCGGGTATGTACTTCCTCAAGAGAGATACATAGAAGACATCATGAACTTGAGATAGGTTCGGTGGAAGTGCTAGACGATAGGCCACTGCTCCTATGCGATCAAGGATTTCATAGGGGCCAATGTACCTAGAGCTGAGCTTCCCTTTCTTCCCAAACCGCATGACTCTCTTCCATGGAGAAATTCGAAGGAAGACTTTGTCACCAACACCAAACTCCATCTCTCTTCGTCGATTGTCAGCATAGCTCTTCTGCCGACTCTGAGCAGCTTTTATGTGTTGTTGGATGGCATGAACTTGTTCTGTCATTTCTTGCACAAGATCATGCCCAAGAAGCTTCCTCTCACCAGTTTCATCCCAACAAGTAGGAGTTCTACACCGCTTTCCATACAGAGCTTCATAGGGTGCCATCTGAATACTCGCATGGAAGCTGTTGTTATAGGAGAACTCCACTAATGGGAGGTGTTGATCCCATCCACCTTTAAATTCCATTGAGCATAATCTCAACATGTCTTCGAGTGTCTGAATAGTCCTTTCATATTGGCCATCAGTTTGAGGATGATAGGCCGTACTAAAATTCAATTCAGTATTCAGAGCATGCTGAAGACTTCTCCAGAATTTTGATGTGAATCTTGGGTCACGATCAGATACGATCACTAGTGCAGAAAACGTTTTTTACGTCACCATTTTTTACGTCGGTTATATAAAACCGACGTCATAATATGTAAAACGAGGTTTTTTACGTCGGTTATTTATTAACCGACATAAATATTTGTATTCAGTACACCTTTAACGTCGGTTATAATAATAACCGACGTTATTAATCGCGCGGCTTCGTTTTTTACGTCGGTTATAACAATAACCGACGTAAAAAATGCGGTTTCCGAAGGCCTTTTTACGTCGGTTATTAAATAACCGACGTAACAAACGCGGTTTTTGAAGGCTTTTTTACGTCGGTTATAAAATAATCGACGTAAAAAAAGAATCCGCAGATGTTTTTGACGTCGGTTATTCCATAACCGACGTAAAAAAACGCGGATTTTGAGCCCTTTATAACGTCGGTTATAAACTAACCGACGTAACAAATGAATCGGAGGAAGGTTTTTACGTCGGTTATTGAAATAACCGACGTTATAAATGTTTTTAAAACAATTATCACGTCGGTTATTGAATAACCGACGTGATAACTCATTTAAAAATTTACCCAGACCCGTGGATTGTCATTCGCGAGTTTACCTTCGACAGTCGCGACTCGTCTCTCTCGCGCGTAAACCCGAATCGGCTCGTCCATTTCGTTGGTTTAGATTCGTTTTGCGATCATCGTTTCTCATATTTAATATCCTCAGATCAATCATCTAAACTCGCAGCACTCAGGTAATCCTCCCACTCGTTCGTTTTTTTTCGCGGATAGTATATATATATATGTGTTGTGATTTTTTTGTTGAAACTAGCTAAGATTCTTCGATTGCGAACCCTTTTAACTCGTTTTGGCACCATAATCTTATTTATCATCCCTAAATCTATTTGTTCGACTTGCAATATTGAGTAATTTTATGATTTCACTAATTTTTCATCGTTTTCTATAAATCCCCGAGAGGGTTGGGGCGTGTCCATTTGGATGGGTTGCCCTTTTACAGTTGTTACTACTTTATTCACACACAACCATGGCATAGGTGCATGGATTTGGGGTCGGGGGGTGTCCAGGGGGGTTTACAATGGGGTGGGTGGGTGTGGGGGGCTGTCCAAGGGTGTGGGTGGGTGTTGGGGGGTGTCCAGGGGGGTGTCCAAGGGGGTAGGGGGTGGGGGGTGGTGTTTAGGAGGGGTGGGGGGCTGTCCAGAGGGTTGGGGGGTGTCCAGGGGGGTGTCCAAGCAGGTCGGGGGTGGGGGGTTGTGTCCAGGAGGGGTGGGGGTGCTTTCTAGAGGGGTCGGGGGCTGTCCAGAGGGGTTGGGGGGTGTCCAGGGTGGTGTCCAAGGGGATGGGTGGGTGTGGGGGGCTATCCAAGGGGGTGGCGGCCTGTCCAGAGGGGTCGGTGGGGTGTCCAGGGGGGTGTCCAAGGGGGTGGATGGGTGTGGGGGGCTGTCCAAGTGGGTGGCGGCCTCTCCAGAGGGTATTTGGGGTTGTCCGGGTGGGTGGGGGGGGGGGGGCTGTCCAGAGGGTTGGGGGATGTCCAGGGGGTGTCCAAGGGGGTAGGGGGTGGGGGTGGTGTCCAGGAGGGGCGGGGGGCTGTCCAGGGGGGTTTACAAGGGGGTGGGTGGGTGTGGGGGGCTGTCCAAGGGTGTGGGTGGGTGTTGGGGGGTGTCCAGGGGGTGTCCAAGGGGGTAGGGGGTGGGTGGTGGTGTTTAGGAGGGGTGGGGGGCTGTCCAGAGGGTTGGGGGGGGGTGTCTAGGGGGGTGTCCAAGCAGGTCGGGGGTGGGGGGTTGTGTCCAGGAGGGGTGGGGGTGCTTTCTAGAGGGGTCGGGGGCTGTCCAGAGGGGTCGGGGGGTGTCCAGGGTGGTGTCCAGGGGGATGGGTGGGTGTGGGGGGCTGTCCAAGGGGGTGGCGGCCTGTCCAGAGTGGTCGGTGGGGTGTCCAGGGGGGTGTCCAAGGGGGTGGATGGGTGTGGGGGGCTGTCCAAGTGGGTGGCGGCCTCTCCAGAGGGTATTTGGGGTTGTCCGGGTGGGTGGGGGGGCTGTCCAGAGGGTTGGGGGATGTCAAGGGGGTGTCCAAGGGGGTAGGGGTGGGGGGTGGTGTCCAGGAGGGGCGGGGGGCTGTCCAGGGGGGTTACAAAGGGGTGGGTGGGTGTGGGGGGCTGTCCAAGGGTGTGGGTGGGTGTTGGGGGGTGTCCAGGGGGGTGTCCAAGGGGGTAGGGGGTGGGTGGTGGTGTTTAGGAGGGGTGGGGGGGGGGGGCTGTCCAGAGGGTTGGGGGGTGTCCAGGGGGGTGTCCAAGCCGGTCGGGGGTGGGGGGTTGTGTCCAGGAGGGGTGGGGGTGCTTTCTAGAGGGGTCGGGGGCTGCCCAGAGGGGTCGGGGGGTGTCCAGGGTGGTGTCCAAGGGGATGGGTGGGTGTGGGGGGCTGTCCAAGGGGGTGGCGGCCTGTCCAGAGGGGTCGGTGGGGTGTCCAGGGGGGGTGTCCAAGGGGGTGGCTGGGTGTGGGGGGCTGTCCAAGTGGGTGGCGGCCTCTCCAGAGGGTATTTGGGGTTGTCCGGGTGGGTGGGGGGGCTGTCCAGAGGGTTGGGGGATGTCCAGGGGGTGTCCAAGGGGGTAGGGGTGGGGGGTGGTGTCCAGGAGGGGCGGGGGGCTGTCCAGGGGGGTTACAAGGGGGTGGGTGGGTGTGGGGGGCTGTCCAAGGGTGTGGGTGGGTGTTGGGGGGGTGTCCAGGGGGGTGTCCAAGGGGGTAGGGGGTGGGTGGTGGTGTTTAGGAGGGGTGGGGGGGGGGGGGGCTGTCCAGAGGGTTGGGGGGTGTCCAGGGGGGTGTCCAAGCAGGTCGGGGGTGGTGGGGTGTGTCCAAGAGGGGTGGGGGTGCTTTCTAGAGGGGTCGGGGGCTGCCCAGAGGGGTCAGGGGGTGTCCAGGGTGGTGTCCAAGGGGATGGGTGGGTGTGGGGGGCTGTCCAAGGGGGTGGCGGCCTGTCCAGAGGGGTCGGTGGGGTGTCCAGGGGGGTGTCCAAGGGGGTGGATGGGTGTGGGGGGCTGTCCAAGTGGGTGGCGGCCACTCCAGAGGGTATTTGGGGTTGTCCGGGTGGGTGGGGGGGCTGCCCAGAGGGTTGGGGGATGTCCAGGGGGGTGTCCAAGGGGGTAGGGGGTGGGGGGTGGTGTCCAGGAGGGGTGGGGGGCTGTCCAGAGGGGTCGGGGGGTGTCCAGGGGGGTTTACACATCGATTTGTTTTATATTTCAAAATTGTTTACATTCAAATTATGATTTTTTTCATATAAAAATATATTTGTCTTATCTAAAAAATATATATATTTTTGCTATTTTTTATAGGTAATAATGAGTCGAAGTTGGATTACGGCACATCGAATGAGCAATGAATATGAGGAAGGTGTTGATGCCTTTTTGGAATTTGCTAAACGAAATGTTCCAAGTAGTGACATTTTTTTCTGTCCATGCCTGAAATGTCTGAATATGAAGAAGATGAAAAGTAGAGAGATAAAAGATCATCTGATTTTTCATGGTTTCAATCCGAGTTACAACCTTTGGATTTGGCATGGAGAAACTGGACAAAATGTCACTGATGATAATGAATCGCAAGATGGTAACTCCGATGGAATTGAAGAAATGATTCGCGATATTGTAGCAGAACAAATTGAGATAGAACCGACAGTTGCACGTCTATATGGTGATGCCGAAAAACCATTATATCCCGGTTGTACAGATTTTACGGTTTTGTCGGCGGTGTTAAGATTGATTAACCTGAAGGCGAAACATGGATGGAGTGACAGAAGTTTTACAGAGCTGCTACAATTGATGAAATACATTCTTCCAAAAGATAACGATCTTCCAGATTCACATTATAAGGCCAAAAAATATTATGCCCGATGGGATTGTGATACAGGAAAATACATGCCTGTCTGAATGACTGCATTATATATAGGAAGGAATATGAATTTCTGAAAGAGTGTCCTAAATGTGGGACATCACGGTATAAGGTGAAAGAAAAATCACAAGCTGATGTAGAGATTACAAATCTCCCTTCAAAGGTATTTTGGTATCTTCCTATAATTCCTCGTTTCAAACGTTTATTTTCTAATTCACATGATGCAAAAAGGTTAAGATGGCATGCTGATGAGCGGGTATGTGATGGAAAAATACGTCATCCAACTGATTGTCCACAATGGAAGAAAATTGATGCCCAGTACCCTACATTTGGAAATGAAATTAGAAATCTGAGACTAGGCTTGTGCACAGATGGAATGAATCCATACCGAACCCTCAGTATCACACATAGTTCCTGGCCTGTTTTATTGGTAATTTACAACCTCTCTCTTGAAGTTTGTATGAAGCGCAAATATGTCATGTTGAGTATCATGATCTCTGGTCCAAAGCAACCCGGCAATGATATTGATGTATACTTGTCACCGCTGATTGATGATTTGAAACTGTTATGGGCTGATGGTATTAGGGTGTATGATTCTTATAAAATGGAATATTTTCAACTGCATGCAATGCTTCTATTCACTATAAATGACTTCCCAGCATATGGAAATTTGTCTGGATACAGTGTTAAAGGGCATAAAGCATGTCCAATTTGCGAAAAAGCGCAAAGAAAAGGAATTTCAAGATCAAATATGTACATGCGAAGGTAAATATCCATTTATAATTTGTACATTTTGATTTATTACATAAAAATAATATATTGAATTTACACTCATTCAAACAGAAATGTCATGAGCAACAAGGCATCATCGAATGCGGATATTACATGTTAAGATTTATGTATGAAATAATAACAACTGGGACAGTTCTGAGTTTTGACCTGGTAAGATTTTCTCTTTCTCATAATATTTCAATTTGATTTATTCATTATACACGTTGACTACTATCCTTTTCCTTTGTAGCTTTTTGATGACCCTCAACCCTTTACTGCTGAAGATATCAAACACTTACAAGTGGAGTGGTCAAATTATTTTATAGGTTTGATTGACTTTTAGTTGTTTGTAATGAAAAATGTAATTTTGAATATTGTCAATGTAATTGTGTATTTCGTAGTCGTTTAGGTTGGATTTAGTTTTTTTTGAAGTTGACAGTGTAAGTTTTGAATGTTATATAAGTGAATGTTTAATTTTTCTCTACTTCTTGTTTTGGTCTACTGTTGATGGTTTTTCTGGTCTGGATTTTGGTATGGGGGGAGAGGTTCCAAGGGGGTGGGTGGGTGTTTGGGGGGTGTCCAAGGGATATGGGAGGGGTGTCCAAGGTGTGTTTGGGGCTGTCCTAGGGGTCGGGGGGGGGGGGGGGGTGTAAATGAGGGCGGGGGGGTGTCCAAGGGGTGGGGGTGTCCAAGGGATATGGGAGGGGTGTCCAAGGTGTGTTTGGGGCTGTCCAAGGAGTCGGTTGGGTGTAAATGAGGGTGGGGGGTGTCCAAGTGGTGGGGGGTGTCCAAGGGATATAGGAGGGGTGTTTGGGGCTGTCCAAGGGGATGGGGGGTTTCCAAGGGGTAGGGGGGGTTTCCAAGGGGTCGGGGGGGGGTGTCCAGGGGGTGGGGGGCTGTCCAAGGGGTGGGGGGTGTCCAAGGGGTGGGGGGGGGGTGTCCAAGGGATATGGGAGGGGTGTCCAAGGGGTGTTCGGGGGGTGTAAATGAGGGTGGGGGGGCTGTCGAAGGGGTGGGGGTGTCCAAGGGGTGGGGGGGTGTCCAAGGGATATGGGAGTGGTGTCCAAGGTGTCTGGGAGTTCTGTCCAAGGGGCCGGTTGGGTGTAAAGGAGGGTGGGGGGGCTATCCAAGGGGTGGGGGTGTCCAAGGGGTGGGGGGGTGTCCAAGGGATATGGGAGTGGTGTCCAAGGTGTCTGGGAGTTCTGTCCAAGGGGCCGGTTGGGTGTAAATGAGGGTAAGGGGCTGTCCAAGGGGTGGGGGGTGTCCAAGGGATATGGGAGGGGTGTCCAAGGGGTCTGGGAGGGATGTCAAGGTGTGGGGGGGTGTCCAATGGGTGTTTGAGGCTGTACTAGGGGTCTTGGGGGTGTAAATGAGGGTGGGGGGGGGGGCTGTCCAAGGGGTGGGGGTGTCCAAGGGGTGGAGGGTGTCCAAGGGATATGGGAGGGGTTTCCAATGGGTGTTTGAGGCTGTACTAGGGGTCGTGGGGGTGTAAATGAGGGTGGGGGGCTGTCCAAGGGGTGGGGGGTGTCCAAGGGTTGTGGTGGGGCTCCAATGTGGTGGGGGAGGGCTGGACAGGTTGTTAGGTGGGTATAGATGAGGGTGGGGTTCAGTTGGGGCTTGGGGGAGGGCTGGCATTGTAATTTTTGTTTGGTTTCTGGTTGCTTTTTGGTGAGAGCAGTGCAATTATTTTAAAAAAAATAAATTTTTCTTTCACGTCGGTTATTTTATAACCGACGTGGTAAATAAATCGCCAGGGGTTTATCACGTCGGGTTTTTCTAGAACCGACGTGATAAACCGTTCCCGGGGCTTTTATCACGTCGGTTCTTAATATAACCGACGTGCTAAAAGGCCTGGGAATCGATTTACCACGTCGGTTATTGGATAACCGACGTGCTAAAGCGTTTCCCAGGCCTTTTTATCACGTCGGTTTCTTAAATAACCGACGTGATAATAGGCCAGGGGAAGGGTTTATCACGTCGGTTATGTCATAACCGACGTGATAAACGATATCCCAGGCGTTTTATCACGTCGTTTTAGGGAATAACCGACATGATAAAGCCCCCCCGCGCATATTTATCACGTCGGTTATTATATGAACCGACGTGATAACCACCGTGATGTTAGGGATATTACGTCGGGTTTTAAATAACCGACGTAAAAAACGTTATTTATAACGTCGTCCGTATTAACGTCGCCTAAAAACCGACGTAAATAATAAAAAATAACCGACGTAAAAAATGTTTTCTGCACTAGTGGATGGATAGTGGTACCCCATGCTGCCCTACCACTTCCTTCACGTATATCTTGGCAAGCTGATCCAGAGAGAAATCTTCCCGAATAGAGATAAAATGGGCTGTCTTGGTGAGACGGTCCACAATAACCCATATCGCATTGTTTCCTTTGGATGTTTTTGGGAGACCAGTTACAAATTCCATGGTGATATTATCCCACTTCCATACTGGTATGGGTAGCGGTTGTAATACCCCCTTAGGAAGTTGTCTTTCTGCCTTTACTTGCTGACACACCAGGCACCTTGTAGTGTAATCGGCAATCTCCCTCTTCATGTTATCCCACCAATAATGATCACGAAGGTCTCTATACATCTTAGTTCTTCCCGGATGTATAGAGAAAGTAGAGCTATGAGCTTCATCCATCAGTTCTTTCTTTATCTCCAGAATAGATGGAACACATAGTCTGGTATGAAATTTCAATAAACCTTCTTGATCAATATTGAAATCAGGGAACTTCCCATCCTTTACAGCCTCGAACTTCTCCTGCAGCAAAGGATCTTCTTTTTGAGCCTTCTTTATCTTCTCTAGTAATGAAGGTTGAGAAATCATTTGGGATAGGTTTGATGATGTCCCTTTCCTTATAATTCCCATGTCCAGTTTTACTAGATCTTTAATCAAGGGGTCTCCCAAGATCCTCATTGTTGCCAGAACAACAGGATCTTTCCTGCTTAACGCATCCGCGACTTTGTTTGCTCTTCCAGGGTGATAATGAATTGAACAATCATAGTATTTAATAAGCTCCAACCATCTCCTTTGTCTCATGTTCAATTCTTTCTCTGTGAAAATATAATTTAGACTTTGGTGGTCAGTGTATATATCACATTTCTCCCCATAAAGATAGTGCCTCCATATCTTTAGAGCAAAAACAACTGCCGCCATCTCTAGATCATGCGTAGGTTAATTCTTCTCATGAATCTTCAACTGTCGAGATGCATAAGCAATTACTTTGTCATTTTGCATGAGGACGCACCCAAGCCCTTTCAGAGATGCATCGCTAAAAATAACGAATCCTTCTCCGATAGAGGGTAGTGTTAATACAGGTGCAGTAACCAATCTCTTCTTCAGCTCTTGGAAACTTTCCTCGCATTTCTTTGTCCAGATGAACTTAACCCCTTTTCGAGTCAACTTGGTTAGTGGATTAGAAAGCCATGAAAAGTTTTTCACAAACCTCCTATAATATCCCGCTAAACCAAGGAAACTACGAATCTCAGTTACTGTTTTGGGTTGAGGCCACTCCTCCACAACCATTGTCTTTGCAGGGTCAACCGAGATTCCTTCATTGGTTACGATGTGCCCCAAGAAAGCCACTTGTTGTAACCAAAACTCACACTTTCTGAACTTCCCAAAGAGCCTCTCCTTCCGTAGAGTTTTCAAAATAACCCTCAGATGATTTTCATGCTCCTCACGACTTTTTGAATATATCAAAATATTATCAATAAAAACTACCACAAAGTTATCAAGGTAGTCCTTAAAGACTCTATTCATCAAATCCATGAAGATAGCAGGAGAATTAGTCAAGACGAAGGGCATAACAGTAAACTCATAATTCCCATATCTTGATCGGAAGGCAGTCTTTGGAATATCTTCCTTCTTCACCCTCAGTTGATGATAACCAGATCGAAGGTCAATCTTAGAGAAGAATTGAGCCCCACGAAGTTGGTCAAATAAATCATCAATTCTTGGAAGAGGGTATCTGTTCTTCACTGTGATCCCGTTCAGTTCTCTATAATCAATGCATAGACGCATTGATCCATCCTTCTTCTTCACAAAGAGAACTGGTTCTCCCCAAGGAGACACACTCGGTCGGATAAACCCCTTCTCCAACAAGTCTTGGAGTTGTTTCTTTAGCTCCTCTAGCTCCACATTTGCCATTCTATACGGAGTCTTTGATATCGGTTGAGACCCAGGTACGAGTTCAAAGGAGAACTCTACCTCTCTTTCTGGGGGAGGTCCAGGTAACTCCTCAGGAAATACATCCATGTATTCCTGAACAATCGGAACATCTTCAATTTGTATGCTCCCTTCCCCTTGTTCATCATCACCGATTAACTCCATAAAGAAAGCTATGGGAGGTGCTTCTAGATAGGGATCAGTTCGGGATATCTCTCCTCGGAAGATAACTGTAGGTCGTTCATTCAAGAATACTGAGATTTCCTTACTTCTGCATTTGATCTTAGCATTATACTTTGAGAGCCAGTCCATCCCTAGTATAACGTCGAATTCCATCATGGGGATGACTACTAGATTTGCAATAAGATTTTGCTCACCAAAGTAAACACTAGAGTCTCTAAACACTGTTGATGCATGGATAATCCCACTTGGAGTCTTGACTGACAACTCTACCTCAAGCAATTCGGGGATTGATTCTATATTCTTTTCAAACATGGAAGAAATAAAGTAATGCGTAGAACCAGAATCAAATAAAGCACTTGCTAGTTTTGAGAGGACAACAAGAGTACCTGCTACCACATCGTTTGGAACTTCAACTTCAGTTGTTGTGATAGAGAATGCATGACCTTGCTCCCTTGGCCTCTGCTGAGGATGATGGTGATTCCCCTCCACCGCCCTCGGATTTGGACATTGATTAGAAAAGTGCCCAAGCTGTCCACAGTTGAAGCATGTGACTTCGGGTAGGGCCAGAACCATCTTTCCTCTGTCGTTAGTGTTGGGAAGTTGAGGTTTCACATCACCACGACAATTTCGAGAAATATGGCCTTCTTTTCCACACCTATAGCACTTTCCACTTCCGATCAAGCAGTTCCCCGGATGCTTCTTCCCACATTTATTGCATGTGGCATGTTGCATATGTTTTCCACCTATTTCCTGATCAAAACTTCTTCCCAGGCTCGGTTCTAGAGTTCTCTTCTTCTCATTAGATTTGTGAGACCACTGTGTCTCCCCAAACTCTAGTTCAACTTTCATAGCACTTCGAACTATTTCTTCATAGCTATCGTAGTCACTGTTGGCTAGATTCTTCCGCAGATGTGGTCGTAGTCCGCCAGAGAATCTATCAACCTTCCCATTAGGGTCCATGACAAAGCTTGAGGTATAACGGGAAAGCCTTGTGAAGTTCATCTCATAGCTTCCGACAGATTCGTTCTCCTTCTGCTTCAGCTCGAGAAACTCTTTCTCCATTTTCGTCCTCATGGAACGAGGGAAATACTTGTTAAAGAAAATACCCCGAAATTCTTCCCACTCCATAGCTTCCATATCTCCTCGGGGCTTCGTGTTTTTGATCATTAACACCACTGATCAGCTTCTCCCTCTAGGCGGTAAACAGCAAGGGTGACTTTTTCTTGTTCCGAACAATGAAATACAGAAAACATCTTTTCAATGGAGCTTATCCATTGTTCCGTAACCAATGGGTCAGTAGATCCACTGAATGTTGGCGGTCGTTGACGCATGAAGGACTCAACAGAAAGTTGTTCCCTTCTTGGTGAGGTCGGCCTCTCAGCTTGATTCATGTTATTACTCATAACTTGAGTCATTTGGTTCATCATTCGCATGAATGTTTCCATTCCGGCTTCCATCGGAGGGCCGTCAGCACATGGTGCATTGCGGTCACCATCGGCACGGTTCCTCCGATTGCCCGCCATTTTCTAAAAGAATAAAACCTTAGTGAGAAACTTATTTCATTTATGAATCTTTTAACTAAGACTTCATGCTTAGACAATTATACTTCTCTATAATTCCTTCATAATGATTCATAAAAAGATTGCGATTAACCAAACATATCCCCCGGGAGTGTCGTAACCAAGAGTGCAGCAAGGCCCGTTATCGTGCACCAGTTCCCATTCGAGTCTAGCTCAAAGCGGTGTTTTCGGGTTTTACCCCTATGTACATCTGTGCCAGAGCCGCCTCTACCTGCTCGTATCCAGACAGGGATGTATTTGTTTGATAGACCACTTTCTCAACACTTACCAAAATACCAGGAAGTTTTCCTATATTTAAACTTTTCTATAGGGTTCTTCCTAAAGTTTTTATATCCTAATTTCCACAAATAACTAAACCATCCTTTGATACCAACTATAGCATCCCGCAATTTTATAACAAAAACTTTCATTACATTACACAAATCTGAGGATCGTTAAGGTTTAGTGTCTTGGAAACAAGGATCATAATACATAAAAAAAACATAAATCATTATTCTTAAACACTTTCAAGGCATCTCCTTAAGTTCATTATAGGTTCATTACTACATCTCATAACCTGGGGACATACATCAAAAGAAAGGGTGAGCAGAAGGCCCAGTAAGGGTTACAAGAGGAACATTTTACATGTGAACTTGAGATACTTCAATAAGGACATGAAAAGAACTTTAAGGCATGAGAAAGAAATCATGAGGCATTTCATAATAAAAATAACATTTTTCAGAACTTGAATATGTGGCTACATAATTTAACATAGACAATCATGAACATATCACAAAGGTCCATCCCCAAGGTGTCATTTGAAAATTACCAAGGTTATTCACCAAGGTATCGTGAAAATTGTAATCTCTAGTGGTTACATCATTACCCAATGCATTGGAGCGCTATCAGGGCACACCCTTAAATTTGCCTTTATTATCATGTGAGCCACATATATCATCATCAAACATTTAATAAATAACCCAAATAGCATAAAATAAATGGGTTTCATTTCATAATCATAACGTTTTAAAAAACTGCTTTAAAGACATGATCTTTACGTCACTTTAAACCCATGGAAAGGGAAAGCGGGTCTCATGTATGTAAATACCAGAATTTAAAATGGAACATTTTGATATATATGTGAATACCCTTGTAGAAATAAGAGCTTTGAGTATTCACTTTATAACATAAAATAATTTTTGAGAAAAGAGAGAGGCATTTTGAGGGGAAAATTCTGCAGCATAACGGCTAAGTTTCGGGGTTTTCGAAAACATTGAAATGAGAGGGGACATGGGTCACCCACTCATAAATGATCCATAAAACAGTAGGGTGAATGAATAAGAAGGACATATGGACCTGGTAATGAAATTTTAGGGACATACCATTTGAAATGAAAAACATGGATGGGAAAATATTAGATTTCTCTTATGAAAATTCGGCAGCCTTACGACGTCACTTAACTTCAAAAGAAAATGATTTGACAAGATCAAATAGGGTCCCTCATCATATGATCATAATAGATCAGTATGATAGATATAGAGATCATACCCCAACATAATAAAAAGGAACTTGAAAGACTTGACATGAAAATCGAACTTGAAAAATGAGAAGGGTGAAAGAATCCCTTAAAATTTGGCAGCCTAACGGCGTTACTTAAACTTTCATAAAATGAAATGATGAGAGTAAGAGGGGATCTATCATCATATAAACATGAAAGGGCAGTAAGAGGAATATAAAAGAACATCCTCTCACATAAAAACAAGGAGCATAATAGGAATGACATAAAAGAGATTACATGAAAAGAAAGAGAGGGGTCGGATCCCTTACCTTAAAATGTGACTCTTGAAACTCAAAGGATTGGACCTTGAGGGCTTGGGGGAACCTTGGGAGGACTCTTTGGAAGGTAAGAAGACCATAACTTCGTTGGGGAGGAGTTGGGAGTGAAAACTAAGGGTGGAAAGGGTGGGTATTTATAGGGAAAGTGAGGGGACAAAGCATTAATGGCCAAGGGACACCTCACATGTGCTTTTCTCAAACCCATGTGCTCTCCCTTGGCATTTATCATGGACTTAGGCCACATGGGTCCCCCAAAACAATAATTCATCACCCTTGGCCGGCCAACCCTCAAAAGATCTCATGACATCATCATGACACCATTATGATGTCATTAAACATACCGAAACCCTAAAACTGTATTTTTACTATTCACTGAAAAATCAACTTTCTCAGAATAACCCCAAAATTTCACCTTAACCAAATATAAATGCTCTGATTTCAAAAATGAAATCCATTTTTTAAAAATAATTTTCAAAATATTTTTAATTTAATTTTTAAATAAAAACACTATTCATCGAAAATTCACTTTTTTCATAAAAATCCCAAAAAATTACGTTAACATAATATCGATGCTCTGAGTTCAAAAATAAAGTCATTTTTATAAAAATAATTTTCTAATTATTTTTATTTAAATTTTTAATTAAAAAAACACTATTCATCCGAAAAAACTAATACTTGAACAATAATTTATGAAACCGTTATTTAACCATTTTATTGAATCACATTACTTAATGTAGGTGTCTAAATTATATTAAAACTTTCTTTGAGTGAAATTACTAATCCATTTGGTCACATTACTAATCCTAAGCGTAAAATCACTATTCATAATTTACTATTCATCAAAAATTATGTTGATCTTATTAGACTCCAAATTCCTTACTGAACACTTTTGTAGAAGACCATTTTTTGAAAATCATTACACATCATTCATTATTTAGGGTTTACATAAATATTTCAAAATATCCCTTTTTCAAAATTCATCAATAAAATACATTCTAAAATTATCTAGACATTTGAAATTTCACAAACATCACTGAAGGAAGAAATCTCAATTTATTCACCCGAAAGGATTACACAAGGAAACTAGGGTCTCATCACATAGCCCCTTATAACACTGGCATAAGACCTAAGTGTAAGGTGTGCTATGGTGAGAGAATCTGAGGGAGTCTCAGATTACATTGCCCTAGTAGCAATCTCCACTAACTTGAACTTCTCCTGCAAGCGTTTTCATTCAAGCTTGACACGCTGGAGCTCGGCTTGGGCTTGGTCCAAAGCGAAGCCCACAGATGCTACCTCCTTCCCAAGCTCTGATAAGTGGGCTTCGTAAGGGTTGAGTCTACTGGATGAAGCCATCAACTCCTCTTTCTGCATTAACCATTAACATCTTAATAAATCATTAAGAGTATGTTAATATACTACTCAAAAATATTGGGTCGTTACAACATGCAATGTAAAGGGTTTTCATTAGTATAGTGATCCTAGGTCATATATATTTTGACCAAGTTGGTTGGATGTTGTTATGTATTCTAAAAGATGTTGGTTATGATTGTTTTTTATTTTGTTTTCATTATAGAAAAATCATTTCAATATGTAATTTTATGTCATTTGAATTATAGAAATGTGATGGAAAATCATAACCATACGATCAAATGTAGTTTTTATTATAATGTGAATTTTATATTTTTATCGTCCACAGATGGTTTGTGGAAGTAGTTTTGTTTTAGAAGCATGTTGTTTCTATAAAGAAAACATCAATTGTTTTGAGAAAATATATTATAGTATGAATATCTCCATTCTAAATATGAAGTTTATTTTCTCTTTTTAATCTTTTAAATATCATATTTTGGATATAGAATTTCAATGAAACCCTTATTAAGGAAAGAAAGAAGATTAAATTCATATTACGTCATGTCTATCATTATAGTTTCAATTTCAAGAAGTAGTTACGATACAAATCTAAGATTGTGATCAAATAATGAATTAGGAGTTTTGAAGTTGTTAAAGTTGATGAAAGACTAAAGTGCTATTTGACTGATCCATTAGACTGTCTGATCCAATGGACTATATGAATCACATAAAGAAACAATACACAAAATATTTCATCAACAAGAACATCATAAATAAATGAAGTTCATACTAATACAGTTATATTAGACATGGTGTTTCACAAATCTAATAGAGTTACCCAGAACCTGATCCCTAAAACATTGTGATGGTGGAAAAAGATAATCAAATGTGGTGAATTCTTTTTACAATAGTCAGATAGTCTGAGTTGTTGAGATCCAAGATATAATGATTATTTTTTTTACCAATGAATGAGTTCTGCATGATTAATATTAATAATGTAGTCAAAAATTTAAAAAAAAAACTCATGTTTTGTTTTCTTTAATAGAATCTAGATAAAAATATATCGAATTATTTTTCTATTAGGAACATGTTTCATCAAAAAATGATTGACACCAATTCAATAGATTGAATCATTTAGAAATTCATCCTATGTGTCTTGAAACTAATAAATAATCAGATGTTCGAAATAATTGGGAGTTTTCTAGGAAATATTTGAAAATTAATTAAATGGATATGCACATAAAATTTATTTATATTTTTTTTGTGATTATATCTATCAATTTGTTATCTAATGGTGTTTTTGAATGATATAGAAGTTTAAAGATAAATTATGTATGAATATTCCAAAATTATTATATCTTCTAGTTGATATGGATAATAAGAATGACTTTTCATTAATTTTTACAGATATTATGGATCTACATAGAGATTATTTTGGCATACATATGTTATCAATAGTGTGTCCTTGGAGTCAAAATTAATTGGGGATAAACAATCTAGCTATAATTTTGAGAGGATTCATGATGATTTATGAATAATCAAGAAGATTTGGGAGGAACATAATTGGAAATATATTAAATCAAAATGAATATGAATTTAATTATTTAGGAAATTTGGAAGAGTGGGAATAAAATTTAAATTCCAGACCAAACCAATTTGGGATATCCTATAAGTAGAATAATATTCAGTATACATTCAGAAATTGAAATTCTTGTGGAATGTTACAGAGAGAGAATGGAATGTTTTTTAAGAGATAAGAAGTTTCTACATAGTTAATTCTTAAGGATGTTTACCGGACTGATGAAGTAAAATAAAGAATAGTCTTTATATTTACTAGATCATGAAAATCCATCAGATGTAGGTTTATAGGGAAAAAATGAAGTTTGTTTGAATTATTTTCAGGGCATTTTATGTTATCAATTTTTTAGAATGAGTCATCATACATAAGAATCAATCTTGTCCCTCAGACTGGGTGTTTCTTTGAATTCCAGATGTGATGTTCTTAACTGTTTCTTTTTAGAAAAGTGAATACATTTTTTTTATAAAGAACCATTAAAGTGGAATGTGATATGTTAACACAGTAAAATGATTGGAACAAAATTATGAAGGGTTATAAACTTGTTACACTAACATTTTTTACACATTTTATCCAAATAAAAGAAAATGAACTATTTTATTTATTAGTGTTATATAATTTGTATAGGTATATATTACATTTGGTATGAAAAAAAAATTATTTTTTCTTGTGTATTGTGTGGTATTTTATTGTTTACAAACCATTTCAAGGATATATATAAGATTTTTGACTAGTGAATCTTCTAAATACTATTGATTATGTTGATTTATGATTTTTTGGTTTTCATAAAAAAGATAAATATTTAAATGAATGACAAGTTTGTTTCAAAAGAATTGACAATCCAAAGAAAATGATATCATTCATTCACCCCTACCCCTCATAGTGATATATCAATTTGGGTTGTCATTTTTCAATTTGTTTCAGAGTCATGGTTTCCTTAGTTTACTCTTGGTTGAAACATTTAAAGATAAGTTATTATAGAGAATCTTAATAATTTGAACTGTAAGGGAATTATAGTCATACATAGTTTGAACTATAATATTTTTAGAAATATAATGTTTCAATATATTATTTCTCTTGGGTATGGTATTTTGGAATTATCAACATATGTATTTTCACATATTTATGATAAATTTACCCTCATATCTATTTTGATGAAGAATCTTGAGAATGATGGATGTTAAATGAATTCTTTTCTATCATATTTTTATGAATGTGAGTTTTATAGGGTAACACCAGTTTATGTTTCCAAATGTATCTATGAATAGTTGAATAACATTAATGAAGCCAATAAAAATGAGAATATAAAAATGATACAAATCTGTAAGATGAATTATGATGATATAAAAATGGGTCAGTATAAATATATTTATTAATAATTCTAATGGTAAATTTTATTTATATCACCATAAGATATTTTTGTGATAATTTGGAGAACAAACTAGTTTTGAAAATTATCATGAGATTTATTCTCGATACATTTTATGCTAAAGTCTCATATTTTGATGATAGAGATCATGAAACATTACCTCTAGATTCCCTTCATAGTACTCTAATTATTTATAAAATAATAAGGGGGGATGGTATGAATGGAAAAAAATGTGACCAAGAAATATACCTTCAAGGATACACACAAGGTAATGTCTAAGAAGAATCATTAATAGGAATATATTTATATCTATAAATCAAAAAATGATATATTTAATAAACAATATGAATTTATTTTCATGTTGCTTAACAATATGAAATGTGGTGTAGAATGACATGAAGGGAATCATCCCATGAAATGTATTTAATGTGCATCCATTGGACACATTTTTTATATTTTCCTTAATGAAAGAATAAAGAATATAGTTATAAAGACAAAAGAAATATTAAAACTATCTCAGAAGAAACATGGAGATCAGTGTCAATCATTTTCGAAGGATATGGATAAAATGTTCTCAAATTAAAAATTTGACTCTGTTTGGATAAAGATGTTGATGATGAAGATAGTGCTGTTAAGGATCATATATTTATTCATTTTTTTAAAAAAATAATTCATTCTAATTGTTATTAATGAGGTTTTTGACGTATTAGTTTTGATTATAAGTAAACTGATTTATAATTTATTCTAAATAGAGAACTAAAATAATGTTCAAGAAAAATTGGAATAGATGATAATGAAATTATCATATTTAAGAAATAATTTCCTTCAACAAACGATAAAGAATGTACTATTGATGATAAATCAATTTTACATAAAGAAATATATTTTATAAATAAGTCTCTCGTGAGGGAGAATAATTGGAATGAATATCTGGAAGTAAGGTTGAGGTAAAATAAAGAAGAGTTGGAACTTATCCAAAAAAAGATCTATAAAACATAATAGTGTGATATAGGTTTGAAAAACACAATCTCTAAAGTTGATCAATTTTCTAGAAATCATGAACTTATAAAGGTTATAAAATTAGCATCAATGGTTGGAACAAATATTTAATTTCTCTTATTGATAAAAATTTTGATGAAATCATGTATGTCTAAAATTAGCATCAATGGTTGGAACAAATATTTAATTTCTCCTATTGATAATTTTTAATTTCAGAAGATTATAAAATGTCCATGTCTAAAATAAAATATTCATCTATTACTAAATTTGATTATGATGGAAATAAATTAAAGTTGAAAAATAGGATATTTAATGATACTATAAATTTTGGGGCTCAATATCATTTTTATGTGGAGGAAAAGAATGTTTCTAATTAAAAATCTCACATCTCCTGAAATTATGGATGTTATAATGGAAAATATTCATCCTATGGTTACTTATCATATTATGGTGGATTTGGGAATGTTAAAAATATCTATTGGCTTAACAAAAAACATTTCAATTATTCCATGAATTACTGAAGTTACGGTTTGTGGGGGATTTAATTCTCTGAAAAGAATAAAAATGATAATATTGTTTTGAAAAAATTTGATAAAGAATACATGAAATATTAACATATATTTAAACCATTTTTATTTATTATTTAATGATGTGAACACCATGGAAATCCTATAAGAGTATGTATTTTTTTATTGGCACATGAAAATGTTTTAAAATATTTCCAAAATCTAGATGTGATGAAATATAAATGTAATGAAAATTATCTTTTTATTTAAACAACTATCAAATAAAAAAAAGTTGACATCCCTATATCTTGGATAGTGTGTGTACTTCTCTCATGACTAGGGTTTTTTAATTTTTGAATAATGTGAATTATTTCAAATAAGGAAAAGTAATTTTTTTCAATGATGATTCCATTAGAATCAAATGAGTTGGATTTGGCATTATTGGGGTAGATAAGTTGAAATCAAAGAAATATTCAATTATTTATGTTTCAAAACTGAATCTGCTATGTGTTTTGTAAAATTTTGATGAATTTAATATTTTATTTAGAAAATATTTTCTTTTTCCGAGAAGTGTGTTAGATGAAAAAATTGTTACAAATGGATATCACATTAAAGGAAAATTATTTTAGGTTGGTGAAATTCATAACTCATATTACTTAAGAATGAAAGAATATAATCCTTAAAATAATAAAAAACTGGGACCTAATATCCAAGAAAAACATAATAAGGTTTCCAAAGAGAAAAAAATTTTGAGGTATTCTTGC
This sequence comes from Viscum album, assembly GCA_963277665.1. Lineage (NCBI taxonomy): Eukaryota > Viridiplantae > Streptophyta > Magnoliopsida > Santalales > Viscaceae > Viscum > Viscum album. The sequence continues at coordinate 1,937,346,959 of OY728152.1, forward strand.
TATGTGATGAAGAAGTGATTGGTTTTATAGTATTTATTAATAAAGAAAGATAATGAACATTGTGCCTAAGAATATTGATATTGGTTCAACTCGACTGTTGAAACTTATGCATTAGATATCTATTTCCCATTACAAATACAATAATCCTTCAGTGATATGTATATAATTTCTATCATTGATTATTTTACTCAAATCACCTTTTTTATTTTATACATATTTTATATTATATGAAGATGTTTAAATTTATTTGGTGATGAGTTGAGAAGGAATTCATGTATTCTATGAACATGTTGACAACTAATAATACTAGGGAGTATAATAATTAAGAGTTAAAAAATTTATCATAAAAATATTGACATCATTATGAGTTATGTGCACCATATACAGATCAACCAAATTATATTATTGGGAGAAAGAATATAATTTAGGATGAAATGGGGAATAAAATGTTTCAAGATCCTTTTCATTCATATTAATCGATTAAGAAATCTATGATAACAAACTTTCAAATTCTAATACCGGTGTTTCTATATTTATTGATTTTATATGTCTCTATATAAACTTTTTTGTAATAAAAATCCATGTTTGAAAAAATTAATAGTGTTTGGGTGTCCATGAATCATGAATAAAAAAGGTGGAAACTGTGGTATGTTTTATTATAGTTCAGAATATGGAATATTTCATTGAATTTATCTAGATATAAGAAGATATATATGTTTTATCAATGTAATGATTATATTTGTTAACAATGTTTCTATGAATGTGTTTTAAAAAGGCGGGGACGATGGTTCATAATCATGAAAATATGATAATGTTGAAGATAAAAACATAATTATTGTTAAGAAACATGATAAGGGTTCCATGAATCATGATAATAGATAGATGACAAAAATCAGAATCATTTATTTCTAATTATGGGGAAGAATATCATACATCTCATCCAAGGATGAGGAATTATCAAGATTGTCAATGCATAATTGGCGATAAGTATCAAAATGATGAAATAATAATAACATAAAAAGTCAATACACATAATTTTTTGTATTCAATGGTAGAACAGAAATAAGTGATTGAAGTATTAGATCATCTATAATGGATTCATGTTATGAAATTAAGAGTTTGATCATATTGAGAGAAATTATAATCGGTAAATAACGCCTAAAACAAATGAAAAAAATTATTTGTACATATTTGGTGTTCTAGGACAAGATTATTGATTAGGGTGAAGTGATATGAAATAATAAAATGTTATTATTAAAAGGATACCAACTGAATAAGGACATTATTTTTTGTGATACTTTTTCTCTATTGGAAATGATATAGAAAATTATGACCTTTCGTGTTATTAATGAAAAATGAAATTAATTTTTTTAGATGATCGTGAAGTTATCCTATTTGAATTTATAACTTGATGAACTCATTTATGATGAACAACCATATGTTTTTATATTTATAAATAATTAATTTTTGTGTGAATGTTGAAGAAACCATTTTATGTGAAAAAGCGATCTACGATGGAATGTAATTTCTCTTTATATATATGATTAACGAAGTTGAACATAATGAAATGAATTGTTTATAACACTCCAATAATTTATGATATTTATCATCTTAAATAAATTCAATTTATTTGATAGCTTACATTTCATGAAACATCAATCTTAAATGAACTCTGATATACTATTAAATATTAACATGACCATTGGAATAGTAATATAATTGTTAGTAATTTTAATCTAACCATTAAAACAATAACCACAACTAATAAAGTTAAAAAAAATTATGCCTCTCTTAAATGAAAATATTATATATTTTATGTCAAGGAATAATAAATTTTTAATAAAAAGATAAATTAAATGTTGGTATGTTTTGAAAATGTACATGTTTAATTACAAATTTTTAATTCCTATAGTGATTAAAAAGAAATTTTTTTAATAAATTTTTTTCATAAATTAACGTTTTATTTTTTATAATTATAATATAATTTTATGAGATCACAATTAATTATTGTAGTGTGTCGCAAAATCGGTTATAATATTAAAACTAGTATTTTTATAAAATAAATGTTGATATAAATTAGAAAATTAAATATATCATATTTATTGGAAAATTCGTAAAATGGAATCCACATTTTAAATCTACATAATATATAATTTTTAGAATGAATATTTGGGATTTCTCTAAAATAATTGATATTTTTTAAATTGTAAAATACAATAATATAAAGTAATTAACTTTATAAGAAAATAAATAAATTATTGAGTTATGCTTGATGCATGGAAGAGGTAATAACTCATTCTTTCGAATCTCATTCTCTAGTTACAATATTTAGGCATAGTAATTTAAACTATTCATTATTTGTATCCAAAAGAATAAAAAATGAAAAAAATAATCAAAACACCCCTCTCATATCCCAAAAAATACCACCCCTCACCAACTATTCTCCTCATACACTTTAATCAAAGAATCATGTGTAAAATTTTCCTAATTATATTCTCAATCTTATTCCCCATGTCTAAGACCTGATGGTCCCTCAAAATACCAAATCCAGGTGTCTTGAATACGTTATTAAGGATAAGATATTCAAGAGGTATAATCCCCCTTTGTTTTTCTTATTTTATTTTCATTTTTTATTCTCTCATCACATCCCCTAATCAAAAGTGTAATTATTAATATGTTATCATATATGTGACATCAAAAGGATTTAAGAGATATATTATTTTTTATTTCGTGGTTGTCTTGTGTTGTATGCTACATGAATATTAGCTTTTACTATACACATCACCATATTTTCTCACAGTATACACAATACTTTTCTTGGCTTGCATTACATGCATAAGAGGCTTTCCCCAGTAGATTGCATTTTACACAATACCAAGGTTCACAAAACAAGGATATATTATTAAAATATTAAGATTTAATGGGATAAAAACTGGCCGTTATGAATAATATTTACAAAATTTTTAATTTTATATAACATTAACATTCATATTATGTATTTTCTATATATGATATAAAAAAAATTCTATTTTTCGTATAATAGAATAAATTTAAAAAAATGTATTTTTTCATCCATTCGATGGCGCACTGATTTTAAATTGAGTTTTTAAGACTTATATATATTTTATATGATAAAAAAACATCTTGTTTGGAATCAAAACAAAAAAAATATACTTTTTTTAAATTTTTGTTTTCGGAAAAAATTTATTTTTTAATTAATAGTGAAAAATTATGCCTTTTATTACAGAAATCCCTTCATATATAATTTATTTATATTGCTTGATTATCTTTTTAATTTTTTAATATGTGATTCTAATATTTTTAATCATTTATTGTAAATTTGGTCATTGTAAGTAGTGTTACATTCAAATTGATCATAAACACATGACAATATCATGATGTGTTTTTATTTCATATAAACCCACCTTTTCGTTTTAACAACATGAATTTATTTAAAATTAATATATTCCAAATCTACTTTTTAATTATGAAAACTAGATCCTTAATTGGAATCAATTGGTTCAAATTAGGTTAGTATTTTTCATTTATTTGATTGGATATTATGAATAGTAACTATGGAAAACTTTATTTATTATTGTTAAAGAACACTCGGGTAAATTAGTATAACAAATAATTTGATAAGGTTAATAATTTGGTCCTAAAACCTATAAAAAATAATTTTGGAGTAATAAAATAATACCCTTGGCATTTAAGTTATGAAACATAGTTATATTTGGGCCACATGACATTGTAAATGAGATAGATATTAATAAAACCAATAAAAGTGAAAAAATGTTAGAATCCCATTTTTTTAAGTTTACTAATTTATATATAGGAAAAAATAGGCTATATTTTAAAACATAAATAGTAAATAAAAATTTAAATTAATTACCCACTTCATGGCCATTTAATTATAAATTTTCTGATATTAATAATTACCTTGAAGTCTAATACTTTGAAGATGTAAAAATTAATTAATTGATGATAAATCCATAAAACAATTTTTATTAAAATAATAATAACCATAAGTGGCCTAAAAACATAAATATATCATATTTGTCGAGTATAACCCGACCATAATCACCCATTTTCTGACCAAGTGACCATTTTGAGCTTTAACAAAGATATTATTCCATATTATTTATTTTATTTAAAGTGATCTTAATGTTGTCACATTCATACATTAAGAGGTACAATATTTTTAATTTAAGATTTTGCAGAAGGAAAATTCATTTAAATATATACTTATAAAATCATGAAAATTTATGGTCATCATAGTATTTAATTTCAAATTTTTTACTCTACATATAAGTATATTAAATAATAACACAATATTTATGTAGTGATTAATTTCATAATGGAGATATAAAAAAATGTTATTAAAAATGTTAAATTAAATATAATTTGAGAAAATTGATTTTTATACTTAATTTTATATATGACCTTGACTCATTAGTTATATAATAAAATATTTTTTTCATGGATAACACCTTATCTTTATATTTATAAAAATACATGAAATAAAGAGTGTCAAAATTTACATAATTGATATTTTTTATATAATGTTTTATAAAATTATTTTTCAATCATAATTTTTTAAAAATATATTTATTAACATTGAAATAGTATAAAGATTTTTAAATTATAAATTTAATGTATAATTGAAATAAAATAATTAAATATTTCAACCTTTTAATATTGAATCATTAGTAATATTATTTAGAATTAAATAGAATAAATAATTGTCAATTAAAAAAATAATGCTTAAATTGACATAAAAACATGATAAAATTTAATTTGTTGATGAAATTTAAATCTTATAGTATCATAGAATCAAATATTTCTCTTTTTTAGGTGTTTTTTGGGATTTTAATATTATTATAGATTACTGTTTTGTGGTTACTAAAAGTGCCTCTCACTACAATTATAAAAGGGAACTTCCTCCATCAACTCATCACTTCATTTTTTTGCCATAAAGCTAGACCATACCATGATTATTTACCTTATAAACATACCATGAAATATTATATAGGTCAAGGTAGTCCTTTGGGACCAACTCTCTTGCTTTAAGAGGAGATTTGGAGGTGGCTCGTCAAAAAAATCCAAAATCATTTACCAATTCATTCAAACACAATTTTCCTTCTACATACACATCATGAGTTGAATAATAATAAATTAGTAAATCTTGTATTAATTATATAATTAGAGGAAATTATCATTTTGAAACAACCATATCCCACCATCTACTTGTCCTATGAAAATAAAATCACCACGTGTGTGTATGTACAACTTACCATTTCTACAAAGTGGTTTAGTACATTTTCACCATGACCTAACATGTATGGGTATAATGATTGAATTAATAAATATATATATTATTAATATAATATTATATTCATTTTATGATACTATACATTAACTACATCAGTACCATTCAAAAATTATGGGAATGATATTGTTTCTCCTTCGTACGTTCGGCTTACAGTCTCCACGGTGCGATGTGATTCATTATACATAATATTAAATAAAAATGATTATATAAATTAATTTAATGACTAAATAATATATATATTATAAAAATAACTTTCTTTAAATTATATAACTATAACCTAAAATTATTAATAAGAATGTATCTCAAAAAAGATGCATAAAAACATAAACAGTTAATACCCGAATAATGGGTTATAATGAAAGGTTACTAACAAAGAGACGAATATATGAACATAAATGTTCTCATAAAAAGGATTATGATTATGTATGAATTAAATAAAATTATTTAAATCATTATAATGGAGGTTATCATGTATAAAATGTATTTTAGGCTTATGGTAAAGGATAAATTTGGAATCCCATTTTTATATGAGATTTCTTATACGTAAGTATTTAATGTGGAATATTTATCATCCCTCTCCAAGATTTCTAAAAATGACTTCATAAAATATTTACTATTCAACTATGTATTTTTTAGGACAAATTTCCCATTTTTTACTTTTAATATATGGTATGGATGAAATCTTTCTTTTGTTTACCACACAAGGTACATTTTTACGATTACAAAAAAAAGTACAGGGAGAATGTTTTTTTACCAATATATCCTGAATAGATTTTTATGTCTTAATAATGAATTATTTCCATGAATATTCCTCTAACATATATCATTTTTATTTTTAAATAATAATTTTCTTTTAAAATTTCAGGACATCTGAAGAATAGAAAACATTTTTTAGGGGAAATGATATTTTCCTCATGAATTATCCTCAAGTGTTTTATCAGAATTATTTTCCATCTAAGATGACATTGGGTTATATTTCTATCCCTATTATTACATCAATTGGATTTTGTTTATTATATAATTATTTTTATTAAATTAATTCATATTATATTGATTATTTTATGATAAATTGATGTTTATGAATCCCATTTTTTGTTCCTTATAATATGATGTGGTAAGTGGTTTATATTTTGTGGCACATGCGAGAATGATTTCATTATGAGAAGGGTGGGGACGATTTTTCCTTCCAATGTATTGGGTATTGATTTATATCTCTTAAGATATAAATTACTGGAATGGAAACTAAATATGGTATAGTAATACATGTATGTAAGGACAAGTTAATCTAGTTAAGTAATACATGGCTCGAATCGAAAGAAATCCTAGTTCAGTGATGGCCTTTTTCCACTATAGTGGTCAGGGATGTATTGCCTTTGATACTATATAAATCTTATTATGTGCTCAATTTTCTTCCACAATTCCATTTTTTATGCCAATGATATTTTTTCATGGTTAATGTTCCATTATGATCTATATCGTATAGATTGTCATGATTTATATCAAGACTCATTATTTTGAAATTAAAACCTTATGTTCGTGTTTTTATATTCTTATATATACAATCTATTTTATATTCTACAATATTACCCATAAAAATCATTTGAGTGAACAAATTTTTATTTTTTTTCCGCGAGATATTAATATATTTTTTTGTAGAAAAAAAATTGGAGGATCTTTATGGGATATATATAAAATCATTAACCATGTTAGAACACTATATTCCATGATTCCAAGGGCAGTAAACTAATATAGTCTTGGGAATATTTTTTGGTCATGTATTATTTTTTCATGAAAAATAAATGTAATTTCCAAGTAAGTAAAGCATGGTTAGTTATAGTTTGTATAAGAGAAAAGGTTTAGTCAACCATTGAAAAATATGATGTGAAACAATTTGTGAGATCCCTAGAGATATGTATAATGAATGCATAAGGATTTACCTAAGGATAAATATAACTATAGGTAACCGCACTAGAAATATAGTCATGATCATTAAAACATGATGATTAAACCTACGATAGCAACAAATAAAATTACTCCATGAATTTTCTCCCATGTATGATTTTTACCTCTCAATTTATTCTATTTAGGACATAAATGATGGAATGAACCCTAAGGAACCATGTTAATGATCAATGAAGTAGAAAATATAATGATTATCCTACTTAACAACAAAATTTTATTAGATAGAAAATGAAAAATATTATTTCTATACATACACAAGGTATGAATCATTCTTAACTTCCATATAAGCTGAAAAAGGAACGAAATTCTATTTAGTCTGTCATGAGACAACGTCCCCCATTTTTTAGTGGGTCTTAAGATCCACTTGTTTCTAAAAAATTAATCAATACCATCAAAAATATATTATCCATAATTTTCTATTTGGACCATGAAAAATTCATTTTGTTTGTTTAACATTTAGATGGAGAAGCATAACAGTGGTGGACTATAATTACGAATACAAGGATAAACAGAAATTGAATTAATGGAATGGTGTGAGTTCATGAACTTATTTTCCAAAAAGTTATTCCATTGTATTCTTTGAAAAATTATATAATGGATTTCCTTGAGATTATGAAAAATTATGATGAATCAATTGGTACATACGATGAAAATTTTAAAAGACTTCCAAGGAATGCATCTGGTTTTATAATCCAACCAAAAAGTAATGTTGGTCGATTCTTCTGTGGCATAAATCCAAGTCTTCAAAGGGAATTGAATATTGTTTAAATTAGTAGCTATGATTATATTTTGATTTGCGCTATCACGGTAGTACTATAATTTGGAGTTAAATATACATATCAGGGTTTTGAAAAGAATCAAATAAAGGTGTTCAAGGAAAAATCTCAAAACCATAGTGAAAGGAAGATGAATGTTTCTTTATGTGCATGGTGTGGAAAAAATCATGATAGAGATAGTCATAAATGGAATATAAAATGTTTTAAGTGTGGAAAATAATTTCATCGAGAACATGAGGGATGAAGTAATATGAATAAGGTTAAAAATGATGTGAATAGAGAAAAAGACAAATGAGAATGAACCTCCCACACTTCAATGATAAAAGTGGAAAGAAATGGGGTGTTATGTTGACCAATTCCCTAGTCCAACAGTTAATGATGATTGACATCAGCAACTTTATAAGTACAATTACATAGGAAAATCACATGCGGTCACAATAGGTGATGTTGAGTATGACAACGAATTGGGGGAATGATTATAAGTTTATGTAATTAGATTCCAAAATAGTATTTAAGGATCTCTTTTATTTTATAATGGAATATTGGAATATCTATGTATAGGTCCTTTGTTGTTTCCAAAATTATGTTGTACCGATAACCATTAATTGCGATTTAATTTTTTTTTGGAAATCTCATGATATACGCATAATGAATAGATAATGAGATAATGTGATGTTTTATAGTATCAATGAGTTCAATATTGATAAAAGGAAAATGTGATATCATGGTTTTATTATATATATTTTTTGGTATTTTTGATATGGGGAAGGAGTTATTTTTTACAGAATGGATGTTTTTTCTATGGTTCTACAGTAATTCATGTTATTATAATATTTCAAGAGAATACATGATTTATGAATTCAGATATTTAGAATGTGAAAACAATGAACTACCAAATAAGATATGGGAGAAAAATTTTAAGTCGACTAGGTTCACATCTTTCTAATGATTTATATTAGCATTTTTTTAGAGGATTGTAATGTTATCTATTTATACATTGTATTAATTATATAACTGTGTAATTTTATTGGATTAATGTATTATTTCACTCAAGGTGGACTTATAAATATTTGATAACCATTTGTAACCTTTTATTGAGATATATGGAATTACATATCATTTTATCTCTTGATCGGCTAACATTTCAGTAATGAATAATTCACCTTCATTTCATTAAATAAGAGATGAAGTGGAAATCTTTCAATGAAGGATCAACAATGAGATTGTACTGAAATCATGTATATATTTATTCTCTGGAAAAAATTCCTCAACAATAGGAAATGCTTCTTTAAACTAATAATTTTATACTAGTACCTTCTAATCCAATTAATTAACAAGTATATTAAATCATCATAGATTTATGGATTTCTGAAAGTTAAATTCTACCAAACCTTATTCTCTATCACTATCCATTAGAACATGATGGTAATATTTCTCTTACATATCTATGTTTTCACTTCACACCTATGTTCTCCGACGTGGAAACACAATGATGAGTTAATTTTGTAAACTGTTATGTTTCTAAATTTCATTTTTAAAATTATTTTTTAGTAATAATTTTTACGATGTGGGTTTCCATGAAAGAAATATTAATTTAATAAACAATATATAACCCTAATTAATTTCATTGGAGAAATTTCATTTAAGGGATTAGAAAGTGACATCCATATATTTTATTTGATAAATGATTTTTAATTTATTTGATTCCTTTTGGTGTATGCTACACTAATATTAACATCAGATTTACACACCACCATATTATTATGTGTGAATATGAAAAACTATTCTTGGCTGGATTTACATGCATGAGTATCCTTTTTGATAGCTTATGTTCTACGTAATAACAAGTTTAACTAAAAAATGATATATTATCAAAATAATATTATTTAATTGGATATAAAAAATCCACTAATAATATTATTTACATTATTTTTAATTTTATATAACATTAACTTTTATCTGTTTTATTATATAGACATGATATAAGAATAAATTCAATTTTTTGGATAAAATAAGTATTTTTAAAAAATACAGTTCAAAACCTTTTGATGGCACACTGATTTTAAATTTACATTTTAACACTTTCATAAATTATATTTCACCAAATAAAATTATTATTTGGAAGAAAAACAATAAAAATTTACTTTTTTTGATTTATTGTTATTTTTATGATAAAATTCATATGTCAATGAATAGTGAAAAATACTGCATTTTAATTCAAAACATACTATTCATATAATTTATTTATTTATTAGGAATATATTTTGAATTATATTTAATTTTTTATTAGATTATGTTTTTATCGATTAATGCAATTTTGGTCATTGGATGTAATTTCAAATTTAAATTGGACATGAACAAATGACATTCTATTGATAAGTTTTTTTTCTTAATAACCCACTTTTTGGATATAACAACAGAATTAAATAAAAATTAATTCATTCCAATTATGTTTATTTAATTATGAAAAATTTATTCCATATTTTCAATTAGTGGTTATAAATTATTTTAATAGGTTTAATTTAATTTTCTGGATATTTCGAATATTAACTACGACAGATTTTATTTAACATAGTTAGATGTAAATCAAAAAAAATTGTGGAATAAATAATATGATAAGAAGAATAAAATTATCATATAACATACCAAAGTCTTTTTCGATGAATAACATTCAACCCTTTAAATATTATGCTTAAAAACAGTCATTTAATGGCCACATTACAATGAAAATGACATAGATATCAATAAAAACAATACAAGTGGCAAAATGTAAAACACAGAGTTCTTATAAGTATAATAATTTTAATATAGGGATAAATAAGTTATATCTTCTAAAATAAATAAGATACTAAAAAATAAAAAATATTACTAAATCATGGTAATTAATTTTTAATTTTTCGGAAACAAATAATTACCTTAATGTATAATGCTTCGATAATGTAAAAATTAATTAATTGAAGAGAAGTTCAAAAAATATTTTTTTGAATACTATTAACCATAGAAATTAATAATAACATTACTAAATCATATTTGATAGTATATATATACGAAAAGAACCCATTTTCCGAACAAGTGACCATTTGGAGCTTTATAGTAGAGATTATGACATTTATTTTATTTTATTTAATGTGATGTTAAAGTTATCACATCCATACTTTAAAAAATAGAACACTTTGAATGTTGGATTTTTCCATATATAATATAAACTAAATATATTATTTTGAAATCTAGAAAATTTATGTTTCTCATATCATTTTATTTTAATTTTTTATACCCAAAAATGTATATTAAATAATTTCACAATATTGAGGTAGTGATTATTTTAATAATGGATATTTCATATACAGGTTATTAAAAATATTAAAACATGTATAATTTGGGATAAATAATTTTTCCAATGATTATTATAGATTCAATTGACCCATTATGAATATAATAAAATATTTGGTTCTAGGATAACACCTTATCATGACATTTCCAAAAATCCATGAAATGAATAGTTCCAAAATTAACACAATTTATATTTTTTGAATAATGTATTATAAAATTATTTAAAGATCAAAATTATTAAGAAATATATAATTATAATTAAATGATCTAAAATGTTCTAAATTATTCATTTAAGGTGTAATTTAATAACAATAAGTTAATATTGAATCATTTTAATAATGAAACATTTCTTATCTTAAATAAAATTACATAAAATGACTAATTGTCAATTAAAATGGTAATGCATAAATTGACATAAAAATGGACTAAATTTTATTTTATTATGATAATTAAATCTTATAATATCTTATCTTAGAATATATATCATTTTAAGGTATTTTTATTTATGTTAAAATTACTATTATTTAATATTTTTGATAATTCCAAAAGTGCCCCTCACATTAATTATAAAAGGGAAATTCATCCCTCAACTATAAAATTAATTTTCAGACTACAATATCGACCATATCAGGAATATATACCTTATCAAATACCCTAGAAAAAATCATGTGGTCATGGTTTTCTTCAAAGACCATGTATAATGCTCTAAGATGAGATTCAATGGCGACACATTGAAGGAGAGGTATTATCATTTACCAATTCATTAAAACAACATTCTTCTTCTACATCTAACTCATGAGACATTTCATTAAGAAGCATTAAATCCAGTATTAATTATATTATAAGATATTATTCTTATTACGAAACAACAATAGTCCACCTTCTACCCATTCAAAGATAAATTCAGTCACCACATGTTCGTATGTTTGAATTACGCTCTTCATGTCGTGGTGTAGTTTGTTTTACACCACCACCTTACATGGATGAGTATAATGATCATATTAATAAACATATATATGATTAAAATATAATTATATTAATTCTAAGATACTAAATATCATCAAATTCAGTGCCATACAAAAATTATTTGAACGATATTGTCCCTTGTGCATACAAATTGCTTACCGTCTCCATGTTGGGATGTGATTCGATATATATAATATTCAATAAAGATTTTTTATATAAATTAATTTAATGAATAAATATAATATATATTATTTTAGTACAATTCTTTAAATGATATATCTATAACCTAAAAATAGGATTAAAATATTATCAAAAAATATGCATAAGAACATATAAAAATTAGTACCCGAACAACGAGTAACAATGAAATGTTACAAAAAAGGAAAAAAATTTGATAATAAATGTTATAATAAATTTTTTTATGATTATGGAATAATTCAGTACAATTATTTAAATCATTATAAAGGAGGTTCAGATACAAATGATGCATATCATACATAAAGAACGAGATAATTTTGCAATCCCATTTTTATTAGAGATTGTTTACACGTAAGTATTTACATGTGTATATTTATCATCATTGTCCAGGATTTATAAAAATGATTTCATAAAATTTTTACTATTTTTCTATATATTTATAATTTTATTTTTACTCATTTTATTTCATTTACTACACTATATGGATGAAATCTTTCTTTTTATTATCATTAAAGTTACTTTTTGTCTTTTTTAGAAAACAAAGGAGAATGTTTTTTTATCTTATATGACATGAATGAGTTTTTACTTCTTCATAATTCCTTATTTTCATGAATATTCCTAAACAATATTTTTGTATTATCTTCAACAAAATAATTTTATTTTAAAATTGAATGACATTTCAGGAATAGAAAATGTTTTGGTAGAAAATTGAAATTTTTATTCATGAATTAAGCTCAGGTCGTTCATAAAAAATAATTACCCTCCAAGATGACAAAAGGTTATGTTAATATCACTATTATTAAATTTATATTATTGGGTTTATTATGGAATAATTTTTATGAAATCCATTTATGTATTATGTATTATGTTATTAGGGAATGATGTTTAAGAAACCCATTTTTTGTTCCTTGAGTTATGCTTTGGTTAATGGTTTCTGTTTTGTGGAATATGTGGGAATGATTACATTACGAGATGGTTAAAACCTATATCTCCCCCCAATTCATTGGTTAAGGATTTATATCTCATAAAATTGACATAATTTGAATGACAAATAAATACAATTCAGAAATATTGGGCTAGAAAGGCTTGTAAATCTAGTTTAGTAATATATGGCTAGAACGGAAAGTAAACCAAGTTCAGTAATGGGATTCGTCCACTATGATGGTCTTGGAAGCTTTTTCATGGCTACTATGGAAATCATATTCTGTTATTAGTTTTTTTCTATAATTCAATGTTTTATGTCAATGTATTATTATCATAGTTAATGTTCTTTTATGATCTAGGACTTATGAACTTCCAATATTTATTTCCATTGTCATGATTTTTATATATAAACTTTATGATCATGTTTATAAATTCTTATGTTTAGGGATTGTTTTATGTTCTTCTTGTTTACACATACATAGCATTTTATGTCACCCTTATTATGTTTTATTTTCCCCAGGATATAATGAATTGTTTTAGGCAGGAAAAAACGGGAATATTATTATGGGACATGGTGAAGATCTTTCACCATTTTTATAGATTGTGTTTCATGTTTCCAAAGGCAGTAAACTAATACGGTCTTGGGAGACATTTTGGTTAATGTATTCTATATTCTGTAAAAGAAATGTAATGACTATAAACATAAATCATTGGTTGTTATAAAATATATACAGGAATTTATTTTTTTTAATATAATATCAATTATCGAATCACTTCTCTATTAATTTTATTATATAAAATAAAACATCATTTATGATGTGTCGATTCACCGTCGTCATGAATGAGACGTTGTCATTTTCCATTAACACCTTCATTGATAGTCCCGAAACTATTATAATGGTAAAAAATATTGTAATTTACATATTAAAATTCATATCATGTTATGAAACCAATATATATTCATAATAAAATAATACATGTTCATGATGATCATAAAAACTACCAACATAAATTAACATTCTTTGATAATCATTTTATCTAATTATAAATGCACACACCATACAATAAATTGATATATGACTCCATTAAATAAGCTAATTAATACTATATAATTGCACTTATGTATTACATCTTCAATTTTATATGAACTCCTATAATTATACACAAGGAAAACTACCATAAAACCATAGAATGAATGATATGAGAAAATAAAATTTATACATTAAAAATAATCTAAATAGAAATAAATGAACTTAATAAAATTATAATAAATCCAATATATGTGGATGTTTTTCTAAATTAATTAGTAAATGAATATAAATTTATTATACCATACATTAAGTACATGTTCTGATTTATTTTGGTCCTAAGGTAGGTGTTTTTCATCTGACTTTTTTATGTGATATATGCCTTATTCTCAACATATTTGTTCTGTGCGGTGTATATATACTAACCTTTGAATATATAATTTCATGAATTTATTTATATTCAATTAATTCAAAGATTCATTTTATAATCATTAATTTTATGGGGCATAATGTTCGATTGATTGTAAGGTGGTAAGGAATCATCATCTCAGATTAATTTATATGGTACATATGAAATATGAATCACTTATTACATCTGTTTACATCAAATTTTATTTATGATCATCAACAAATTAAAATTTCATTATATATACACACTTAATGTATTATAGATATTTCTTTTATAAACCATATTTCATTTTTTGCATAATAAATTTACAATGAATGATGTTTTAACATTGTAAATATTCATAAATATGTATCATCCAATTAATATGTATTTTTTTATAAGAAATATAATTCATGAATTAAACCAATGTATGAATATTTATTTGTATGAAGAATCAGACAGGTGTAAACCAATAGTCCAAAACCATCCAGTGGGAGGTCTTGAATATAATGGTTCATGTTCCTGGTATATTATGCCTAATAACTAATAATTTAATTCATTCAGTATTTAGTTAATTATATTATTAGATTTTTAGTATGAAAAAAATCTTGGGTTGCATTTTGATTTTCTATTTATTGATTAAATGGGATGTGTTTTTAGCTATCTTACCTTTATATATTGATAATTAATTATTGATTATATCTATGTTATTATGGAGTTCTATTTCTACTGTATGTCACCCTTATTGATCATTTTAGATCACCCTTTGGTTTATTTTCCTTCCCTGGGTTTTGATAATGAAATATTTGAATTAGTGTCACGAAATTAGTTTATTTTCCATTATAATTTTATGTGATTAATTACCAATCTAATAATTGAAAAAAATTTGTATGTAGTTCTTCAAAGAAATAAAATTGATTGATCCTTGGTGATGTGATATATTATATCTATATAATGGTAATAAAATAACCACCACACTAGGATACTAGGTTCAGGGTAGTTACAATAAGTTTTAAAAGAGGTTTCGTAGAGGCCTTAGGAACTAGATGTTAAATAAACCTAATAATTATAATAATTCCTTATAGTGACTTTTTTTTCAATAGTCGTGATGATTTTGTACAAAATCAGATCACTCTATTATTTAGTGATGGCTCTTTAAAGATGAATGAGAATAAATACCGGTGAAAAATGTAGGGATTTCCCCATAGAGCAAGTCATCACATTTGGTATTGGTGCTATAAAAATAATAACCATATTAGGAAAACATACTTAGGTTACAATTAACAACCATAATACACCGAAATAATATTTTGTTCATGTTATTGAACCCACCATATTTTAGTGCAACTAAAATACAGTGGAATCTAAGAAATTGATTAAATACCATGAATGGATATTTCAAAAATTAGAATATATTTATAGGGGAAAATTGTAATATCAACATATTTCCTCAAGGTATATAATGATAAATGGTGGTCATGGATCAATAATACTTGATAGGAAGCTAAAATAAAACATATGAAATAGAATTATTTGGATGAATCATTCATCAAAAAAAATTCCCGCATGGAAAAAAATTAAATGAAGGAAAAATTTCATTAATATAAAAAAATGAAGAATACAATGATTTAGAGTAGATGTCAACCTTCACATGACTAGACATGTATTATGTTTATTGCATACATGAACCTGAAAAAAATATCGTTCATTTAATCGAAGGTATAATTCTATATATCCAATGTGAATTATATTTAGAATAATATTAATCAAATTATGAAATTGTATCAGGTTCTATAAAAATATGGATTTAATTTTCAACATCCTATTTGTTCAATGTAAAATAAAGGAAGAAAATGAATTATGATATCTATGAAAAATGAAATCCATGAAAGGAGAATATGAGAACATTCATATTATTATTATGTGAAAATTGGTGAATGAATCATCCGAGGATATTTTTTTAACTCACAGGATATTGTTTTATGTAATAAAAGCGCCACTTAGCTAATGAATATAAGGGGAAGAAAAAAATAAATTATTTTCAATGCAAGAATTGTAAATAAATGGGGAACTATTTAAATCTATATCACAAGTGTCATGTGAATCTACCATAGAATAGTTTAATGAGTGATGGCCAATACTATGTGATCATCGCAACTAATGTAGAATACCCAATGATGTGGTGGTTTTAAAATTAATCATATCATAAAATTTGTGCAATTATTTATTTCATATTGGATCGCCAAAATCTTTTATATCTCGCAATTATTTCAAGAAAATTAAACACATACCTTTTAATTTAGTAGAGTTAATAGTGAAAAATTATAAGGAAAGACTCATTATAATAAAAATGTGTCAAGAAATCCCTATTATGAAATATATAATTCATTATTTTCTAAAATTATCTTTTTAACTAGGATTGAATTAGGTATAATCCTCAGAAAAAAATAAATTTCAAAATCTGATGATAATATTTAATGTATGAATTATGAAATCCCAGTGTTTGAGGATGTTATAGAATTAGTTCTATTTATAGAGGATAATTCATCATCTTATTATTATAAAGAGTCACCATGAGTATCTATAATGAATGAAATTCCAGGCGATGAAGTGTAATGAAAATATATGGATGAGGGATGTAATATTCAAATTTACGATGTGCCAATTCTATAGGAATAGATTGATGTATTTATTGAGGAATTTCCTAGACACCCCGAAGTTTAATGTTGATGTTACTATTGATTTAATCCCTTATGAATGAATAATATCTAATATTCCTTATATAATATCCACTATAGAATTATTATATATGAATAAAAAACAAGGGGATTTGTGTAATAATATATTTATTCTCTCAAGAGTTTCTCAATGGGGAGGCATTTTTATCGGTATAAAGAAGAAAGATATTTCAATGTGGCTGGGATTTTTCTATATGTTAATAGATTCCATTAAAATAATGATGAAATATCCTCAACCTCATATTGATAATTTATTTGATCAACGTCATGATGATTAAATTTTTTTTAATGTTAACCTTCATTCTGAGTATCATTAATTGCGAGTGAAGAAGAAATAAATTCCAAAGAATAATTTTTAGATGAGTTATTGGCATTATGAATTTACAGAATGTAAATTTGGATAATATTATTCACAATTTGTTTTGATGGATCTAATTAAAAACATATTCATGAAATATATTGATGATTATGTTCCAGTATTTATTGATGATATTCTAGTGTATTTTAATAACTAATAAGTCCATGTGAATAATTTTTAGATAATTCAAGAGTCTATCATAGTGAATGTGTTTTATGGTAACGTTTGAAAGTGTGAGTTATAGAAATAAAAAATCTATTTTCTTATCCATATTCTCTACAAGGATGGAATCACAGTTGACCCTGTAAAGGCAATGACAATTTAGGAGTGTCCTATTCTAATAAATATAACTAAGGTATGGCGTTTCATTTGTTTATCTAGTTACAATCAATGTTTCATTCATAATTGATTTGATTGGCTAACCCATTACCCTAGATCGTATATAAATTTATTAATCTCATATGGAAAAAATAATGTCCATAATGTTTTGAATATATAAAGGGAAGATTATGTGAGATATATGTGGATAATTTTTTTTAAAATACATATTTACATATAATGATCTGAACCTGATGAAACAATGACATCTCAAGTTACTCAATGATAATGATTTCTTAATACACAACCACATAGGAAATGAAAATTATCCCTGATATTCCATAAGAAATAAATATCCTGGAATCCTAACCCAAATGATGATTAGGAAAGATCATATGTTCATGAATTTTATAATGATTGATATTGAAATTATTAAGGAATGTGAAACATGACCAACTTTTCAAATTACTTCAAAACCACCACCGTTAGAAAAGATAATAACATTTCAATCCAGGTATAACAATTTTCAATAGAAATTAAAATTGCTTAGGATTGAAGATTATAAGGATTTCTTTAGGAGGATATAATTCTAAAAATGGGAAGGTGGATATGTGTACCATCAATGCATGAGATTAAAAGGGAACTAATATATGATTCTCAAAGATCTAATTTCACAGAACACCCGGGTAGTACCATGATGTATAATGATCTGAAATAATATTTTTCATTGGAAAATATAATATGTGAAATTTTTTTACCATGTATTAAAATTTATATTTTTTCTACAAGTGATTTTTGAGAGAAAAAACCTAGAGGATTCATGAAACCTCAACATATTCTTATGTGTATGTGGGATGGAATTACTATGGACATCATAATTAGACTAAAATTTACAACAAGAAATTATTATATGATATGGATTATTATTTAACACCTTTCAAAATCAACACCCTTTATTCATATAAGATAATATTTTCCTCATGGTCACCTAGAATGAATCTATATTAATTAATTGTTATGAGTTCTTGGTGAAGAGATATCGATTTAAACTGATCAATATCATCATTTCATATCAATAATATGTAATATAATTCAGATGTTTTTGGATACTAATATTCATTTGAGTAGTTATTATCACCCTCAAACTGATGGATAGCCTAAAAGGGTTATTAAAACATTAAATTATTTGTTGAGATCATCCTTAGATGATTGTCAAGGAATATGGGATCAGTTTTTACGTTCTTTATATAATTTCTATAATAATAATCACCATTATAGTGATTATATGTCTCCATATAAACCATTATATTGAAAGACATGTCATACTTCAACATATAAAGATGTTGTTTTTGAAATGAAACATATCGGTTCATAAATATTGAAGAGATGACTATAAAGGTAAATACTATTCTGGATCATATGAATGAATAACAATGTAGGAAAAAAGTTAGTATAATTATCAAATAAGGTATTTGGAATTTGAATTGGGAGAGAATGTCTTTCTTGATGTATCTCATTTGATGTTTTAAATAATAGTCGATAAAAAGGTAAAATGAGCCCCAGTTACAACGAGCGATTTGAAATTAAAAAATAGTTAGAGTTGCGAAATATCTATTAGAAATTCCACCAAGAATCTCCAAGGTTCCTGATGTGGTCCATATATCATGATTAAAATATACATGCTAGAGCCAACACATATACTCACCGATGATGAAATAGAACTCCAACAAGATCTGTCTTACTATAAAGAGTATATTTAGATTATTGATATAAGAGAGAAATTATTAGTTAATTTGATTAATAGAGTACTAAAAGTCTTTATAGAAACCATAAAATGGAAGAAGCAATGTGGGAACCTAAGGAAGTTTCTAATAAGAACAACCATTATTTTTTTAGAGGGAAATATTGAAGAAAAATATCATGGTTGAATTTTTCAGAGGGAATAACCTAAAACCCCAATATTTTATGGAATGTATCTTGTTAAATAAATTAATTTTATTTGGTAATATACATTGCATGCAACATGAAGCTTAGATGAACCATGATATACTATTAAATATTAACATGAATGATGGAATAGTAATGTGACCATTAGAGATAGAAATTTATTTATTAGAATAATACATTAATATGTTAATATATTAATAAAATTTAGGTATTTCATAAATGAAAAAATGATATATTTGTATCAATGAGTAAGTAAATAAATTATTTCACAATTATAAATTAAGGTACAATTTTGTTGTGAAACTAAATTTTTATTTATAATTTTATTAAAAAATATAATGATTTAAAAAACAATTTATTTTGGTTAAATAAATTCATAAAATAATATATATTTATTGTTATTATAAGATAATTCATGTAGATCAAAATTTATGTATGAATGTGTTTTAAAACAGTTATAATAATAATTTTTTTTGTTTTTTAATAATAGGTTATTTCAATTAGAAATTTACGTTATCATAGTGAGAAAAATATTTTCATAAAATGGAGTGTATTTTTTAAATTTAAATTTTCTATAAAATGTGGGGGAATTTTTTGGATTTTTCTATACTTGTTGAAATTTTAGTGAAGTGTGACATATAATAATTTATTGTACTTAATATTATAATAAAATAAATACATTATTCATTTTTGTATGATTTATTGTTGTTGTAATAACCAATTAGTTGAAAATGAAATTCCCTACTTATTTAATTTATTCATGGGAATCAACACTATTAGCCGTCTGGGGCCAAAATATTAAATAAATGAATAAAATGATTAAAGAGACCATTATCCACTCCTTATAAATACCACCCCTCACCATCCCTTTTCGACAACGCATTAATGATATGAATATTTTCTTAATTCTATCCAATTTCCTTCCCAATCCTCTTCCCAAAATTCAATACTAGATAGTCTTACAAAAATGGAAAATCCAAGAGTCTTAGGATGGTTCCCAAAGAGATGATATTCAGTATGTACATCATCATTCTTCATCCATTATTTTCATTTTTATATTCTATCCCAAACTCCCCAAATCCAATGAGTCCTCATAACGGTAGTGTCATATATATACACTAATTTCATTATGTTTATTGAGTAACCATCCTCCAATCTGTTATCTATATTTATTCTAAATATGAAAACATAGTCTCAGACATGATGAAATGTTTTTATTTTCTATTTACGCCTTCAAGGTTGGTCATAAAACAATTATTATGGTTAAATATGATTTTAATGTACATAATATAGGTAATATCATGTTCTTGGGCCAACATATATAAGTAATTAAATGATCCATGTTCATAATGGTCATGAAAATTAATTTAAAAAATTTATAAATATTAATCATTTTTAAATTATTCCTCCTCATACCATAAAACGAAATGATATATGATATAATAATGTAGGTTTATAACAACTAAATAATTTCAGTTTTGGTGGTCTTCTTTCATTTTAAAAAAACACCAATAAGTCTACACCTGAGGACCGACCATAAAACCAAGAAATAAATTCTCATTAAACAATAAAATTTAACATTACAACTCATCAATAATTCCATAATTGATGATAATAAAATCATAATTACTCAATTAAATTTTGATTTGGTTCTTAATTATGAAATTAATGAATCTAAATTAAATATATAGAAAATTAATTATAATTGTATAATGATTTCCACATAAGGTTTGGGGTTTCACATCTCACATTTATTTCTAGGAGATACGATTTATTCACAAATTATTTCTTGTGTGTCTTATTTTTTTTAATTCAATTTCTAAATACCATATAATGATTCTCTTTAACTTAATGTTATTAAATTCTTCATTTGGTAATCTATAATTTTATTGTGCATACAGTTCGACTGATCACAATGTTGCAAGGGATTTTCATCTCACCATAATATATATGGTACATATTCCATATTAATTACATATTAAATTTTTATACTACCACTTTTATTTATTATCATACATCATTTATATTTCATAAAACAAATATACTTCATATATCATTCATATAATTATTTTCTATCTTTTATACAATTTATTACACACAGTCTTCACATTGAATTATGTGTTAACTGGAGTATTATGGAAAAATATGTATCCTCTACTCAATAAATATCTTTTGATAAGGAAAAATTTTCATGAATTAAATATATTTATAATTAATTATTTGAACATCAATTGTTTGGTGGGGTGTGTAATTTTATAGTCCCTTGATATATTGACAGGTCTAATGACACAAAATAGTAGTCAAGATACACTTCTTGTTTGTTTCCATGAAAATCAGGGAGGATTCTACCCATATACATAAACCATCTTCTGAAAGGTCTTCATGGCAGGGGTTCGTGTCCTAGATAAATTACATATCATAATTAAGCATTGAATTGATTCAATTTTTTGATATTAGTATCCCGAAAAAAATCACTATGATAAAATTTGTGGATCCATTTTCATTCTAAATTTAATTATTAAATGTAATGTATTTTTTTGGGATATTTTACCTTACAATACTGATTATTCCATATATTTTAAGCTTCACTCATTATAGATTCATGATTATACTATATTTAACCCATACAGAGCATTTTATCTCACGATTTTATTATCATTCCATCCCCATGTTATGAACATGAAATCATTGAATAAGTGTCAAGGAAGAAGTTTATTTTCAATTTTTTCATTCTATGATTAATTACCAATTAAATAAGAGAATGCTATGTGTATCTACTTCTTTAGGACTATAGATATGATCAATCCTTTGGGATTTGATATCTTGTATCTATTCCATTGTTATAAAATAACCACCAACTCTGGGATATTGAGGTCGGGGTTGTTAAAGTGTATATAGTAATTTGAATATCAAACAAAGTAAGGAGATGTACCTATTTATAATTATTTATGATAATAAAGTTATCTTTGTTGGGAATTATGAATGAAATTTTTAAGAATTTTCTAAATAAATGAAAACGATGTTTGAAATGACCATCAGTTGTGAATGAAATGAATTCATGGGCTACAAATCAAAGAAAATAAGAAACACAAACTGAACTATGAAGAAATTTTTGGTAAAAACATTTTAAGAAGTTTTTAAGGAAAAATTAAAAACACTTTTCCACAATAATTTTAGTTTTAACCAAGTTGACTAAAAATGGACATGGAATGGATGTTGCCACTAATGAGTTTCAAAAGATTGTTGGATGTATGTTGTGTATAACATCCTTAAGTCCATAATTTTTTTATTCTATAACATTTTCTGAAACAATCCCATGTTCTCCAAAAAATTCCATTACATTTCCTAGAAATATAATTCTTAGATATATCAATTGAACAAGAAATTTCACATTTAGGTATGATAGCTTCGAAATAATTTTTATGTTAAACGAATTAGGATTTTAAAGTAAGTGTTCATAATATTGTATCCAAATCTATTAGTCTTTTATTTCTAGGGAAATATTTTTTTGTTAGGTATGATAAGATACAAATTCATTAACTCTTACCAGGGATGTAGTTGAGTTTGTTTTTCCAACTCAAGTCGCCAGAAAACATTTGTTGATAAAGACTCAGTTGGAAGACATACATATTGATGTGAAGTTACCCATTATCTGGGGTTTTGATCTTCAATATTTCAAAAACCATATAAGAATCTAAAGTATACATTCTAATTCAAAACATATTGATATCAAATATCTTTACATTAACAATCCTGTAGAAATGTGTGAGCTCTTTCTAGAGTTTAGTCATATGTCGTAAAAAGTTACTGATATATTCAAAAAATGTATAACAAAGGAAGAATTTATCAAATAGAGGATAAACATGGGGTTCTAAACTATCTTTCTCCAAGGATGGGATATGTGTTTATGCCACCTCTATAGTCTTCTCTTTGTATATTATTGTAAAAGGGGAGAATTGTTTCCAAAATCCATGATTTGAAATGTGATAATCCCATTATTAAATCATGTAGGTAGGGAGAGTGTTGGGTAAACTAATAATTTATAATTTAAGTTTGTGTAGAGTTATTTCATTTTTTTTTGTGTATGAGGCTTCTCTCATTAGGAAGGTTAAATAAAATGATGTTTTGAATAATGAATGGTAAGGAATTTTTTATGTCGTTGTATATCGACAACATGCTTTTTCTTTCAATGATTCTTTTAACAAACAATGAGTTTTTTCATGTATTTTTAGAATAATTGATATGTGTTCGATAGCTTGAGGGAAAATATTAATGTGAAATACGAACATTGGTTGAAATCAAAATCCAAGGGGAAGGTTTTTTAGACCATGTTGACTCCATGTTTTTGGGGAAACTAGATGAAGCATGTGATGATTTTATTATATTTTTTCATTATGGAAAAATATATTCTCATTGTAATTTGTTATTTCTTAGATGATTGGACTGAATAAGGAATCATAATCCTAATATCATTATAATTTATATAATATTTTTTATTTTTTTTAGTTTTCTTATTGAAATAATGTTTTTGGAAGATGTTTTGTTTCAGATGAACCTTGTTTCTAGAAAAAATGTTTTCATCCATTTCAAGAAATTAATCTGAGTTTGAATGTCTCCATACTAAATGTGGTGATGAATTATATATTTTTTATTCATAAATATATAAGTTTCTTAGAATCATGTGGTTAATTATTTGTGAAATAATAATGGGGAAGATGAATGCCATAAGATTCTTTGTCAATCCTTATGTTCTCAATGTCATGATGGAGTCATGATACAAGTAGAGTTTTGTTATGGAATAATAATCTGAGTGTTTTAAAAATGTTGAAGTCTTTTTTTTTTCTAATTCATTTTTCTTTAAATCCATCAATCGTTTATTACCAATGAATTTTCCAAATAATATAAATAAACATTATATTGGATCATATCTTTAGCTGAAATGTCTACAAGAAACACAAACTTACTGACTCTGGTCCACTAGATGTGGTGTGCCACTGATCCATCATAGTTACGTTGACCAAAACCCATTAGACACAATGATGGTTTAAAATGAGAATTGAAGATAGAGAAAATTGGGTATAGGGATCTGATATTTTATGTTTTTGTTATCGATGTGAATGTTTAAATTTTTAGGAATAATGAATCGGGTCATCATAAAGAAGATAAAAATTCTAGTCATCCATTGAAATAAAACATAAGAAATGTTTGGTGCGATCAATTGGATTAATAGAAAAATATCTATGATGTGATTTCTGAGAGGATCGAGATTCATCAAACAATGATTGATAATGATTCATTAAAGTAAATCACCGAATGATTCATCAGTCATGGAAAAACACTATCAAATCATAGGATGTTGGACATCATTATATGATGTTTTGGAAAGATTTTAAATAATTCAAAAAATAATAAAAACATAGAATATATTTTTAATGTGTTATCAAATGAAATATTGATTCCATATTGTCATCGAATGGGGTAGTTGAAAGATATAAATGATTCAAAAATGATAATGGTATAATTATTCAAATGTTTTAAATATTAATTTTGATATACAGTATTAGAATGATAATTTAATCATCTTTCTTAGCTAGTATGGAGAAATGTAATGAATTATTTTAGAATAACATATTTTTTTCATCTTAATGACCTTAGTATCATACTAAAGAAGTGATAAAAACTAAATCTATAGTTTATATAATACTTGTAATGTTTTTAAGATGAATAAAGAATATTTGATAAATTAGGAATTAGTCAAATATTAAATATAAATTAATTATATTTTCAAGATTATGGAATTTTTTTTGAGCAGGAAAAATTTCAGATTCTTACGCAAAATTTTTGGCATCTCCTATGAAAGAAATAATGTATATTTCACATTCTGACTCTAGTACTATTCATTTGTAATGTTTCAAAGAGAGAGAAAAGAATTTATATGAGAGAATGCGTTTTTTTGGAAAGTGCATTCCTTAGGAGGTTTACCAAATGTACTAATAAAATAAAATAAAAGTATCCCATGTTATTACATTAGACCGATCCATTAAATTTAGGTTTTGGGGGATATTAAAAATTGGTTCATAATTTTTATAGTTTATTATTGTATTATCATTTGTTGATCTAATATATTATACATAATAATTTGACTAATCCATTAGATTGAGTTTTTAAATAATGTCAAAAAGTGACGTTATTACCTACATCAGGACAGGAAACAGTAGAATTGTGTTTTGATGAATCATTCTTGTGGAAGGTGATAATGAATCATAATAAAATGTTTGTAACCATCTAGTGAATGATTCTAAACTTGTTACAGAATCTTTTTGAGAAGAATTTGTGAAAATATAAGGACATGAACTGTTGTATTTATCATAGTTCTTTACTAGTGTATGGATATGTCTTACCTATTTTATACACACAAAGGATTGTTTTATAGTTTATTTATTTTATAAGACTTTTTCCAATCCATTCCAAGGAATTAGATACTCTTATTGAGTATTGAAACTTGCGAACACTTCTATTCCAATGTATTTGTGGCTATTTTGATTTAAAAAAATTAGAAATATTTAATAGGTGTAAAATTTAATTTAATTATAAATGAAACATAATTGTAAAATTATATTCACTAATTCACCCCTCCTGATCTCAATCATACATCCATTTTAGTAGGGCCTTTTCAGTGTAGTCAAGGGAAATTTCAGGGAAGTTGTGTCAAGGGACATGCCCATATAGATGTACAAGGCCAATGTATATGGGAACAGGGTATCAGTAATGAACATGAGTAAGTGTAATGTCCATTAGGATAGAAGGCCATGAGACATAGTTTACCTGTGGTTCAAAAAATGTAGTCGAAATGGTTGGTCGATCCATGTGGGGAAATACACCGTTGTGGGCTATGAGTGGTGATAATCATAACATACACAATATATACATAATGTATGATATCAAGAATATCCAAAAAAATTGTTTTTAGGAAACATCCAGGTGATGAAATGCGGAAACATACTATTTAGACCCCAATCCATAGAGTGTAGTTTTCTTATAGACATCCTCCTTGAATTCCACCATCGTCGAGAGTCTGATGGTGTCATGTGAGTAGCCAATTCCAAATCGTTTCCCATGTACAAAATGACGGAGGCCAGGATTTGGTCCTTTGAAATGTGATTAATGTTGGTGTTGTGGGTCACTTATGTAAGGATCATTTCGAAAAAAATGTGTTGAGCGAGACTCCATGTTTATCCCTATGATTTTACAATGTTGAAGTATTTTTTTAGTTAAATATTTTGATCCCATCAATATGATGAACTTGAATATATTTTGTGTATCTTTATAGGGATTCGGGGGTAGTATCCTCAGTCATATCATTTTACCTATATTGTTACCATGGTATTTTCATGATCCACACTACATGGGAGATGATCCCATATCTAGTGGGACATAACTATATTATTTGTGGAAATAATTATTATAAGATCCCATATGTCATGTGTTGTTTTAGTTGGTTTTTTTTGCATTTTTTGGTAAACAATACCCTTTTTAATTAAAATATGAATATGTTTGTGGTATCATGATGAGTTTGATCCCCTACATCACAAGTTGTACAAAATGGGGTTCAGGGTACCATCATGACAAACACTACCCATGTTATGATCCATTTTATGAGAGTTATGATGTTTGGGGTATCACAATGGGATTAATTTTCGCCAAAATAGCCATGTGTTTTATCCCCTCTCTGGGTGAGATCATTTACATTACATTATTGCATTCTTGGTGTCCCTATGTGATCTGGGTTATTATCTCCCCTTCTGAGGAGGTGTGGTATTCAGTGTTACATACTAGGTTGTTTTTGTTCCCCAGTGGTTCTGGGAGTGATCCCCTATGTGATTGATAAGACATCTTGTTCTTGTAGTGGTGTTAAATAAATCACCCATATGGGAAGGATGAGATCCCCTATATGTTCATTTAGATTTGCTAGATTCATATGTGACATTCTAAATAGAGATATAAAATCAACATGTTCTCTCATATGTATGACACCTCAGATAGTGGGGTTGATCAATTATATTAATATTACCCATGATAATGGAATCTATTGAATGGTCAATTAGAGATGGTAGAGTGGTTCATGATGTATTGAATCTCATAGATGAGTTCCATCTAGGATTGAATATCTCACGGAGTGTGTTCTCTTGGATGAGTGACACCTTCAATCATCGAGTAGAATCCTATGGAAATATATGAGGCTATGACATCATGAGACTTGGATTCCAATATGAGTATATATATATATGTTTATTTTTTGTATTTATTATTGTGTTTTGACATTTCTTGGTTGAAACCCCATTTGGATAGCGCTTAATATTTGTGTATAACCATGGATGGTTGATATGGGGTTTCTCTCTCATTTTGGTTCCCTCTGGATGGGTAGAGTAGAATATTTTATTTCAGTTATCCCTTAAATATATGGTTTTGGGAAACCTACTAGGAACAATTATACATACCATTTCACTATATTTTCCTAAAAAAAGTGGTGTCTTTTTTCAAATCACTAGCCTTTCAACTGAGTCCCCGATGTACCCATGGTTAGCAGAGAATAGTGAGCTACACCGGACAAGGTGTTTGTTAGTTCGTGGTAGATGATCATAACAGTATTTTCATTAGAAAGGAATCCACAACATTTGATAAGGTCAGTTTTTTAAACCTTTTTTGGGGCTATTCTTTCCATTATGATTCTTTTAGTAATGTTTTTTGAAATTTGCTTGTGGGATAATTGTATGCATGGACATATTTTTTTGTTTTACTATATCTTTACAGTTTCATGGAGATTTTTTGTTAGTTTTCATAAAGATATCATTGGATATGGTGTCCAATTTGTTTTATATTTATACTCATCGCTAGACTCCAGCCCATGGCCTTTTGTAGGTGGTCATGGGGTAGTTGTGGATCAAGACCCACTCGGTTGGGTTGTGGCATAAATATTAAATTATCTCTTGGAAGTATCTATGATTTTAATGTGGATTTATGGTGATTCAAGATATTAATGAAAATTATAATTATATTTTCTAGATTATATGATTATTACATATTCATTTTTGTGTATATGAATTTTTGAGTGACTAATGTTAATTGGAGATAAAGGCTTAATTAATAATTGTTGAAATTGTGATCAAATCATTATAGTCATTATATTTGAATCCTTCTCTAGAATATTTTTTAAATAAAATAAATGATATCTATTTATAAAATGATATATATTTAAATTTGGGAATTATTTTTTGCTCATCATAGATTAATTCTGTATCTCATCATATACATGAAAACTAATTTCTGTAATTATCTTAATTTTTTTTACAATATTGGTGTTGGATAATGTATAATGAGAAAAGGAGGATATTTTTATCCATTCACGGAATATGTGATCCATTATAAGTTGTACTTAGTGCATCATGAAAAAAAATTCATCCTTGATGTTTATTTCTGTGATTAAAAAATTTATTGTAAATTGATCAAATAAAAACGAAAGGAAGATTTTTTTAATAAAATAAACATATATCATATATTAATATTTTTGGTGTTATTTATAATTATAGTAAAATAATATAATTCATCTTTATGAAAATTAGTTTAAAATGAATAGGATAAATTTTTCCCTTCATTTCGGGTGAATGATGTTTCATTTCCCCAATAACATAGAAATAAATTTTCGATCATTAAAAGTTCCTGAAATATGTTTGTTAACAATATATATTAGTCCTTAAGAGTTAGTTTTCTACCCAATCCACATTTTTTATCTTCATATTAGTGGTATAACATTTTTAAATATAGTACGTTTTCATTCTAGATGACAATTATATTTCAATTTCACTATTTTAAGATGATTTTTTAATCTTTTAATGATGCAGGTTTCCAATAAAAAAATCATCAAATTTAAAAAGCTTTTTTTAGAGTAAAAGATCAAAATGGGATGATAAAATTTTTCCATGGTGGGGAGAATGTGACACACCAAGATTTTTAAATAAGAACATTATGCTAAAAATGGTATAAGACATGCAACATCAAGTTTAAAGAACCTATAAAATATTATTTTATCGTCACTATCATAATCAAGCTACTGATTCTGTGGGTATAAATATAAAAACATCTGAAATATATATAATTCTCTAATGATTAAAAAAATTGACAAATTCTTTGTAATTAAAAAATTAATTTTTAATAATTTCATTTTATTATTCAAAATTTTGATATACTAAATGTTTTATATTTTTCCTAAATGTTTGATTTTAAGTGAATAATGAAAAATACTGATTTCATTTCAGAAACAATTTATTTTTATTAATTAAATGAATTTAATGTCCATTATCGTTTGGATTTGGGCTTAAAGTGTAAGGGAATAGATTTATATGGATTGACCATTTTCATGTTATTTAAGATTGAGGTTCTCAGAAGACTCTCACAAGATGTTCGGAATACTTCATCTACTATGATATGGAAGGAAGGAGATTTCACGCTGTGTAAAGTTAGAAAAAGTGAATTTGGGGTTCAAAATGTGTAATGAATCTGGTTTTTAAATTAAAAATGTGATGAGTTTTTTTTGTATGAAACTGATCAAGAAAGATTATACGACATGAAAAGGAATTACATGTCCTGAAAATAAATGATGATTTATGTTTTAAATGATTCAGTCTCCCATGTTTGCAAAAAACTACAAATACAGTAGATCTACCTCTCATTCCAGGCGACTCTGCAACCCCCTCTATGACTTTTTTGGGATTCCTTTATCACGGATTGTTCTTTTGTAACCCTCCATAGATATGTATTCGATCCATGTAATGTTATAAATCTAATATTGTAGTTTATTCAGTATGTTTCCTCAAATTCTAAATTTCCATGTGATGGGCATTGATCTCTATGTTATTAATGTAGTTTTTGGGTTATTTGTTGGCATTGTTGTGGTATGACATTCCAATGTGGATAAAAATATTGCGGGGGATGTGATCGGGATCTGCAGTGGTCTACCATTATCATGCATTGAATTTTGAAACCCTTTTTGATGTATAAGATTTATTTATAATCTATTAATTTAAGTGAAACCATAGATATTTATTAATTTATCACCTTCAAAACTAATGAAATTATCCTTATAATTACTTGTACTATAATAACAAATTTGTATCCATCGTATGGTGATGTTAATATTTTGTACTGTGATTATGGTATAACACTTGTTTTAATATAGTGTGATGTCAATGAAGTGATTTTTATCATTGGATTATCATGTGATATTGGTAAACAACGTATAGATAGAATTAATTTTAAATCAATTGGATGAAATATTAATGAGGCATTCTTAATTAATATGGTGTGGTGTAATGTTAACGTAGAATTAAATTTAAAATTCTTTAATATTATGTGTGTAAATGATATTGTATAAATATGTGAATCATTTAAAATAATTTTGAAAAATGACTTGAATACATGTTAAAATAATTATTTAATTATGTTGTAACAACTTTTTCGATTGTTCTAGTTAAGGTTCTCGAAGTTGGAACATGAAAAAAATGAATACCCTAATTCCTGATAGAATTAGAATTGATATTGTGATAAAAGATAATTCCATTTTATGGAATGATTTTTTGACATTCGTGTAATGGCCAAGTGCCTTTTGCTTTGGAGGTGTGAGAGATCGTTGTGTGTGAAGGAAATATTCTTTGATTTTAGGCCATGATCCTAATATCTATGTTTCTATCCTAATACATGTGATGTGGCATGAGCATCATATGGGTAATCCATGAGGGTTTTTGAGTTATATTTTGTGGGTGGAAGATGTGATTTGATAATTGGATGGATATGTCTGGATGTTTGTTGTGTTATAAAGGGTGGGGGTGTGGTTGTTGTGGTGGGAGATAGTGTTTTTGATGGTAGGATGCATCACGATATGTATGTGGTTGTCATGGGGGAAAGAAGGGATGGTGGAATGGGTTGAAGTAGGGCTTACTTATTAATATGAATGATCTATTTTCGTTTGAATATGTTATTTGGATGACAAACATGTTGTCTATTTATCTACTTTCCTTTTCCCACTCTTTGAGGTAGATTGATGTTCATGTTTTCATACCATGTTTGGTAGCTTAGGAGAACTTCCTTGATATTGTAGTAAAATGGAATTTAATGTTTATAATAAATTAATAACTATTTAACCAATGGCGTAGGAGCTTACAAGGATGCGATTATAGGTTATAATTCTGAGAAGCCCTAGAATCGATTTTCTGGTGTCTTGAGGGCATGGAACAATATTGTAAAGGTAATTAAATATATGGTAAGAAACTTTTAATGTATAATTAATGTATATATAATTATTTAAATTAAATTAAAACTAATGAAAATGAATAACTTAATTTAATGTAACTCTTTAAATGGATGTCTGCTTATAGGAAATCTGGTCTTAATAATGGAATCCATGACTCTAAGAGATGTTATCTATAGTTGTGTTTGAGAATATGTTATTCCAATAGTGTCTAACAACCCAAAGTTTTTTAGTAGAAAATAAATCTTATTAACATGTCATAAAATCACAGAGTAACATAACATAATGGACTACTTATAAGGACCCAGCCTTTAAACCATACATAATATTGATTAAATGAATAATTCACATTGAGGATCTTTTTAGGTTTACAGTATAACCGAATTAGGAAATAACTATTACATCTCATAAGATAAAAAAGTAGACACTTCTACACTTTTTCCAATTTTTTATAACAAATGAACTATTAAAAAACAGAGTAAGGTCTAGTTCCATGTTTAAGACAGCATGGATTTTCCATGATCCAGTTATTCGCCATATTCCACATTATGTCATGTGAAATTTTTTTCACAAACTTAGGATGATCATAAAAAATATCAGTAAGGGATACATAAAGAAGGAAAACTGTTAGTTTTTTAAAACATCGGGTAAACCATGAATACATTATCATAAGTAATACTTTTCACATTTTTGATGTTGAAATTACTCTTCACTGAATAAAAGATCATTACTTACCCATTTGTAACCAAAAGACTACCATAAAACCCATATAATGAACACATAACATATAAAGGTAACTTGGGACATAAACATACTTAAATGGAATAACCATACGGCCGACATCCACACCAATCACTAAATAGAATAGCCATACAGCTGACTTCCATACCCAATGCGTTGGAGGTTATTACGTAACCGCACGTCCTGGTTTATCATGGTACCACCCAACGTATGGTTTATCATGTAACCACCTGTCAAATTTCCAAGTACCATTATAACACATAAAATATTTCATATATAAATATTTAACTAATAAAATTTCATTTTTAATCACAATGTGTAATTTCATGATGTTGAAATATTCAATCCATTTTCATAAACCATTTAAAAAGAGATTTCTTGAATCAAAGTGTCACATACCACTTTGAAGCATTTAAATGATTTATCATTTGAAATAATTAATTTCTATATAAATAAATCCTAAAATCCATTTTTAAAACATGGACATTAAGGGAGATATTTAGAATAATAAATTTTTAAAACATTTAAAACGATATTTTAGTTAAAGAGTTATTCTAACAAAAAGAGAGACGCTTGAATACAAATAATTGGGGAATAAAATTTAATCTGAATTTTATCATAACATGAGGTTAAAGGGACTCATGATATAATATTTCAAAGGAAAGCATATATACAATATTATAGTGAATTGGTGCATAACAACAATGAAGTCTCAATGGAAATGTAAATTGAGATGAAATCCCTTATAAAGATGGTATCATTAAATTAAGGATAAATAAATCACCTAATTATGTGTGAAAAATATAAATACACCAAATATTAGTGGATATTAAGTGTAAAAAATCTTATGTCATTAACACACATTCGTAGGATGACATATTCACGAATTACAAGTTGAAACCAAAGAATTGAAATTGGGTTATGAAGTACCCTTCTAAAAATTTGACAGCCTAACGACGTCTCTTTAAAATTCATAAAATCAGTTGATGAGATTAAAAGGGTATCTCATCACGTGGAAAAAAAATTTACATCTATAAGGATATATAATAACATATCCCTACATAATAATATTTAAATTAAATGACATAAGAAAAAGTAGGCTTTTAAAAAGAGGAGGGTGAAAGGTTCCCTTACCAATTTGGTAACATACAGAACATACGCCACATGAAAGAAGGATCATACAATGGAGATTTAAATAGTCATAAATAAATATATATTACACCAATAGTATAATCATGGGACGAACATACACCACACAAAAAAGAAATAGGGTCCAATATAGCATGAATATCATGGGTATAAAAGTGAGATGTAAAACCCTTACATCATTGTAATCAATCGAGTCGTATGACCAAAATATAATAACCACCAAATGAATCACACAATAACATTAATATAAAGAGAATCATTATAATATATATGAATGTAAGTATATATTACACCACATGCAATAAATAATTGGCAAATAATGGAAATCTCACGGAATTAAAAATGAGATAACAAAATCCCTAAACTTCTGTCTGACATGGCTCGATCTTTCTTTAATCTCCTGAATAATAAACTAAAGTTAATTTTTACTTTCTTAAGAAACTTTTTCATGTTTCTTATTCATTTTATATCACTTATTACCATGTTATAAACAATATGTAATCATTTATGTTAGTAATGTTTGTTTTGTCGATATTTTGAACTTGAGTCAAAAATTGTTTCTTATAATTACATGTTGTTGATGCGGTCAAAGGTTCATTATATCCAGAATTATATTAATGATTTGTATATCATATATGTCATATATTTCTATCATATACATGTATTTATAATAGTACATAACATTTATAGGTAAGAAATGAAATGCACCATTCATGGAG
Organism: Viscum album; assembly: GCA_963277665.1. Taxonomy (NCBI): domain Eukaryota; kingdom Viridiplantae; phylum Streptophyta; class Magnoliopsida; order Santalales; family Viscaceae; genus Viscum; species Viscum album. Next base: position 1,937,382,134 of record OY728152.1, read on the forward strand.
ACGGTAAGACGTACGTATGCATGAACGCGACTTCCATTTCTATTTCATATTTAATGGAATTAAAACATAATGATACATAGTAGTATTATAATTCCAGTATTGTATCATATATAATAACATTAAATATATCATTTATACGTAACACAAATGGTATGAACACATCATATTACATTGAGGGGGTGGTAGTCCGTACTTCCACAAATGAACTTATTGTGTTTACCCATAATAGAAAGCATAAAGGTATGCAATAAATGGATATTACAAAAGCATAATGAAAACCTAAAAATAAGTTATATCATATAAAAATACAGTTCCATCATAATTTCCACCATGAGAGGCAGTAGGAGAGAATCGAACAATCATCATTTCATGAGGTGTTAGTTTTCCATCCAAAGAAACATTATGTTCTTCACCCATTAGATGGAGGAGTGTGTAAGTGTAGTTTGTATCCTTGTTATTAAAACATCCTAGTATATTTAGGATACTGGTTTTCTAACAAAATAAAGGAATAAAAATATTTTAGGGGTTGGAGACTTATAATAAAATAAAACAATTTAAGAGAAATTGTTACCTTTAATTTTGGTAACATCCTTTGGTTTGAACAAATAGGGTTAGTTGAAGTGCCTTCTGCCTAAGGTAAGGCTTTTAGGAGGTGGAGAGGGATGTAGGGATCTTAATTGGGCAGAGTTTGTATGATCCAAAAGGCTTGATAGGTGTGATTAATTGTTTAAAATTGGTCTCATTTTATAAGGTGGAGGAGGGGCTATTTAGGAAAGTGGGAAAATGTTATTTTATTATATACTTATCTTGGGTTTCAAAAGGTAAAAAACACTTTAAAGTCTAAGATAAAATGACTCATATTAGAAATAAAATCTGTAAATATAAATTTTATAGGTTTTGGATATTATTTTTGTCTATATATTCTTATTTATTTAAATCATTTATTAATGAGGTAAACAATGCATCATTATTGTGTCACAAATAATTTAATTCATATAATGTCTAAAAAATATAAAACAATACCATGATGTTGAAAATATTTCTTCATTTCCAATGAATATTTATAATCTAAAATATAATTTATATAACACCATACAAAAATTAATTTACTCAACGATTTTTGTTTGTGTCATTTTTTCCTTTACATTAAATTAATTAATCTAAAGTGTCATTATCATATATAACTGGCTCCATTGGGTTCAAAAATAGACCCAAAGATTTCAGTGGTCAGCCATTACTCATACAATATGTTTAGGACATGTTATAAGGTAATTTTGAATTATTAAAATATTCTTTTTACCTTGAATTACCCTATTTACCTATACCTACAATAAATAAAAATCAAATGTTACTATTCACAAAAAAATATTTTCATCTTATTGAACAAAATTTTAGTTCTTGATAACAACCATGTATATCATATTTTCAAAAGTTTACTCACACAAGTGGTAAAATTTCATTTAAATGAAAAAGTCGGTTTTTTAACTACTACTATGTGGATTCACTATTCATCAAAAATAGATGTTTTCCAGAAAAACACCAAAAATTCACCCTAAGATAAATTTGATATTCCGATTTAAAAAATGATGTATATTTTATAAAATTCAAAACCTAGAAGTTGCATAAATTAATTTTATAATTAATTCCTTCTGTCAAAACAAATAACATGTTATTATGAAACAATATATATCAAAAGATTGACACATGTTTATGTCCAATTTCATTGTGAAATTCAATCCAATGACAACCATTGGATTAAATAGTAAAAATATATTCTAATTACACTTTAAAACTAACTAAAATATAATATAATCATATATATAATTTAGATTAAAAGGATCTTTTGAATGAAAATACTATATTTTTCACTATTCATCAAAAAATAATCTTTATCAAAAAAATACCAAAAATCTACCCAAAATAAATAATGATGTCTACATTCTAAATAAGGAATTTATTCAGTCACATATAATGTATTAAAGTGACCAACACTATATTCAAATTGGTTTCACCATCAAAAGGCAGTAAATCGCCCTTTTAATGTAAATTATTCGTAAAATTTGATTCAATCACATTTTAAGACTTTAACTATTATTGGATATATGTAAATACATTTAAAAAACATGTATAATTATATTGTAGTTAATTTTGTTCATTCCCACCAATACAACGGCTAGGAGTTAACTACCATTTAAAAATAATAATATTATATTATTTTTGTGTAATGTAAGATTTCAATGAAAACCATTGTTGTGTATCTGGTACATTATCGAACATAGCAACCCCTATAAAGTAAAATTAATATTTAATTCACTAATATTAATAAATATGAAAAATTTCATGTTCTCTATTTACCTAGGATGTTACATCCTTCCCCCCTTTTGGGAATTGTGTCCTCCCAATTTTAAAATTGTGCTTGGAAACACCATTAAATGTCCGACATTGGAAAAGATTCAGTAAAAATATCACTTTAAAAGAAAGAATGAGAAGTACAAATGCCACCTTAGACAACATATACTTGGATTACATGGAAACATGGATATGGAAGGGAAAACAAACCATCATGTTCTGATGGATAGGGGTAAAAAATATGAATAAGAGAGAGTTAACCACTGGAAAATCACAAACCCGTGGTGTGTTAAATGGTCTTTGATTACCCAATAGAAAAGGTAAACCAACAATGTTTTTTTATTTTATGTTACTTTTCATAATTTTGAGTATTTTATTTACTAAATATAATAATTACATAAGGAAACATACTTACGTTCCATATATAGTTTCAAACATTTCTAAATTTCTACAACAAACACATATTTTCTCCAAACTATGAGTATTAAAACTAACTTGGTCACATTCAAATCTCTATAATCAACTTCTATAGGATAATATAATCCACAAAATATGAACTATATTTTTTTCATGACTTTATACCTTAACTAAATCCAAAATGGTTTGTGAGATATCAAATAATACCCAAAAAGGATTATATTTTACAAGAAAAACTACTCTTAATCTCCAAAAATTTCCAACCAAAACCCAATGTTCAACAAAGACCATTTGATTAGAAATTGTCCATAAAATTATTCAATGTAATATAAAATAATATTAAAACCCAACTCTTAGAAGGAATTAATCACATAGTCTTCCAAGATAAATCATAAAAATTATCCTCAAATAACATCAGATACACATACAAACTCATATTGGAAATTAATTAACCTAATCACATATTCTCTATGATTGGTAAACCAATTCCATATATAACCCCAAATCAACTTATTATTGATTCATAAAATAATCTAACTACAAATAATTTTTCACACTAACTAGGGACACCATGATAGTCCAGTGGTAGAGGGTGAATCCCAATCGTACTTTGGTTGTAGGTTCGATTCCCAAATCTTTGTTCGATGCGACGGGTTGCCACGCGGTCTACGTGTTTTCCTTTTTCAAAAACTCTATAATTTAATAACATTCCCAAAAAGAGATAAATTCATAAAAAATAACCATAACATATTTTAACCACCATGGTTATCTAATAACTTTCATTTTCCAACCCAAAATGTATTAACCTATAATTGCCTCAAATTCAGGGATCATATAATCCCAAATAGTTCTTTATAACTATATACACAAAAGAAAATATAATTATTTCTTAAATACAATTTTCATATATCAAAATTCAGGGTTACACATACTATAAAAATTCTTCTAATGTAATCCCATCATCATATGAGCCTTAATACATTTAATCATTTCACCATCATAAAATCTACCATAACTCTTGAATCCCTTATATGATGGCTTATTACTCATTTAACATTATTCATGATCCATTAACCTTTCTTTATCAACTTATTATGAAATATTTCATTCCAACAACAAAAACATGTATTATATCCTAAGACTCAATAATGTCAATACATATATAAAGAAATAGTCCATACATTTCATTGTTCATTGTCAGTTTATTAATCCTAACTTGGAATGTAATTAGGTATTGGTAAACATATATTTGTACTATCCTGGTGATCCCATTCCCGAAACATAATTTTATGACATATGTTTGTGTAATGACCATGCAAACCACATTTGAAACATTCAATTGATCCCTCCGAAAGAACTTCATTCCCTTTCTTAGTGTCAACTAGATACTTTCTTTTTCCAATGCAGCTTCTTGATTTATGACCTTCATTTCCACATATATAGAATCTTCCTGTCCCTTTGAAGCATTTTCCAAGGTGTTTCTTTCCACATACATAACAAATATGTTTTTGATCATACTTACCTTTATGATTATTTTCTGAAATTATGTATGGATGGGTTTCCCACATATACGACGCCTTATAAAAATTACAAAGGTCCAGGTTGTCAATCATTACTCTAGGTAGTTTGTTGAGAATAACCACAAGAGTTCTCATTGCAGCTCTCATTTCATTCCGCTACTCCTTTAGAAAACCATCAATGTTTTTTTTTTCACATCCACTATTACTTTGATTCCTCCTAGATACAGCCATTTACTAAAACCAAAAACGTCAGTGTGAGTATATCAGTAAAATCATCATATAATATATTATGAGGAGTGTAAATACCAAGATATACATATCCATGTAATCTAAATGTCATTTACATTATCAAAAAAATTACGACTCTTTCTAAAATCATAAACATTATGGTAATGTCACTTATACTTATAGAATACCCTAACCTCTAAAGATATCTAAACATCTCTTTGATAGAAACTACAAGGACCCGTCCCTAAAACCTTACATAATTGTGATTTAAATGTATAATTAATGTTGATTATATTTTCAGGTATAGAGTTTTTGAGAATTAGCACATAACTATTACATCTCAAAAGATTACATGTTAGAAAATTCTACACAGTTTCCTTTTTTTACAAAACATGAACTCTTGAAAAAAACCATCATGTCTAGTTCCATGTTTAATGTGTCTTGAATTTTCATTAATCCCATCGTTGAACCTATTCCAAATTATGTCCTGTGAAAATCATTTCAATAACATGGGATGAGCATAAATAGATCATTAAGGGATACACAAAGAAGAAAAAATGTTAGTTTTTCAAAACAATAGGTAAACCATGAATACTTTATCAAAGTAATTCTTTTCACCTTTATGAAGTAGTAAATACTCTTCACTGAATAAAAGATCATTATTTACCCTTTTGTTTCCAAAATATTACCATAAAACCCATATATATAACACATAAAATATAAAGGTAACTTGGGACATAACCTTACCTAAATGGAATAACCATACGGTCGACTTCAACACATATCACTAAATGGAATATCCATACGGCCGACTTTCATACCCAATTTTTTGGAGGTTATAAAGTAACCACCAGTCCTACGTTATCACAGAACCACCAGTCACATGGTTTATCATGTAACCACCTATAAAATGTCCTAGTACCATTATAACACATAAAATATATCAAATATAAACATTTCACTAATAAAATTTCATTTTCAATCAGAAGAAGTAATTTCAAGATATTGAAATAATCATTCCATTTTCATAAACCATTTAATAAAATATTTTTGAATCAAAGTGTCCCAAACCACATTGATGATTTTAAATGAATTATCATTTGAAAACGTTAATGTCCATATAAATAAATCATAAAACCCATTTTGAAATCAAGGACTTTAAGGAGAAGTATTTAGAAGAATAAATATTTAAAACATTTAAAACTATATTTTAGTTAAACAGTTTTTATAACATAAAGAGAGACGATTGAATACAAATAAGTGAGGAATAAAATTTAATCAGAACATCATAATCTCATTAGAATAAATGGATTCATGATATAATATGTCAATGGACAATATACACACCATATAATAATTAATTGGTTCATAACAACAATGAAGTCTCAATGTAAATGTAAATTGAGATGAAATCCCTTATAAAGATGGTATCCATAAATTAAAGATAAATAAATCTCATAATTATGTGTGAAATATATAAATACACCCACTATAAGTGGATATTATGTGTAAAACAATCATAGGTCATTCACACATATTCAAAGGATGACATATTCAAGAAGTCCAAGTTGAACCCAAAGAATTGAAATTGTGTTTTGAAGTTCCCGTCTAAAAATTAGACAGACTAATGACATCACATTAAAATTAAGAAAATTAGATGATGAGATAAAAATGGTATCTCATCACTTGGACAAAATGTTTACGTCAATAAGGATATAGAAGAACATATCCCAAAAAATAATATGTAAATTAAAATAAATAACAAAAAGAAGTGTTCTAAAATGAGGAGGGTGAAAGGTTTCTCTTACCGATTTGGTAACTTACAAATCATAGGCCACATAAAATAAGGATCATACAATGAATATATATATACTCATAAATGAAATTATATTACAAAAATTGTACTATAATGGGCACTACATACACCACAGAAATGGAAATAGTGGCCAATATAGCATGAATCTCACGGGAATAAAATTGAGATAATAAACCCTTACTTAGATTTAATCAATCAAGTCGTATGAACAAAAGATAATAACCACCAAATTAATCATACAATACCGTGAATATAAATAGAATCCTAATAATATATATCAATTTAAGTATACATTACACCAGAAGAAATAAATAAGTGGTGAACAATGGAAATCTCTCAGAATTAAAAGTGAGATAAGAAAATCTCTTACCTCATGTCCGACATGACACGATCATTCTTTAATCTCCTGAATAATAAACTAAAGTTAATTTATAATTTCTAGAGAACCTTTATCCAGTTTATTATTAATTTTATATCACTTATTACTATGTTATAAACATTATGTAATCATTTATGTTAATAATGTTCGTTTTGTCGATATTTGGTACTTGAGTAAAAATGGTATTCTTATAATTACATGTTGTTCATGTGGTCAAAGGTTCATTATATCCAGAATGATATTCATGATTTGGATATCATATATATCATATATATCCAGCATATACATGTATTTAAAATAGTATATAACATTTAGAGGTATAAAATGAAATGCACCATTCATGGAGACGGTAAGTCGTACGTATGCATAAATGCTACATCCATTTCTATTTCATATTTAATTGAATTAAACCATAATTATACGTAGTATTATTATAATTCCAGTATTTTATCATATATAATATCATTAAATCTATCCTTTATATTTACCACATATGGTATGAACGAGTCATATCACTTTGAGGATGTGGTAGTATGCACTTCCTCAAATAAAATTATCACGTTTACCCATAATGGAATCCATAAAGTTATGCTATAAATTGAAATTAAATAAGCATAATGAAAACATAAAAATAATATATATAATTTTTAAATATAGTTCCATCATAATGGCCACCATGAGAGGTGGTATGAGATAACTGAACAATCATCGTTTCGTGAGGCGTTAGTTTGAAATCCATAGAATCATTATGTTCTTCACCCATTAGATATGGTTGTGTGTAAGTGTAGTTTGAATGATTCTCATAAAAAATCCTAGTAGATTGAGGATACTGCTGTTGTAAAAAAAGGAATAAAAAGAGTTTTGGGGATGAAGAAGAAAAATAAAAGATATCATTTTATGAGAAAGTGTTACCTTAAATTTCGGTAACTCCCTTTGGTTTGAAACAAAAGGGTTTGTTGAAGTACCTTCTATCTAAGGTATGTCTTCTAGGAGAAGAAGATGGATGTAGGGAGATTAATTGGGTAGTGGTTGGAAGAGAAAAATGTCTTGAGAGGTGTGAGTAATTGTTAAGAATTGTTCTCCTTTTATAATGGGGAGGAGGGGCTCTTTAGGAAAATGTGAAAACATTATTTTATTTTAAACTTATCATCAGTTTCAGAAAAACCAAATCACATTTAATTCTAAGATAAGACGAATTATATTAGAAATAAAATTATCGAATAAGAATTTGATAGGTTTTTTATGTTCTTTTAGTCATTATAATCTTACTTATTAAAATCATTTATTAATGAGGTAAACAATGCATCATTATTGTGTCATAAATAATTTAATTCTTTTGATGTCTAAAAATTATAAAAAAATACAATGTTGTAAAAAATAATTTTATATTTCAAATTAATATCTATAGTCGAAAATATAATTTATATAACACCATATATAAATTAATTTACTCAAATCCTTTTCTTTATGTCATTTTTCACCTTTACATTAAATTAATTAATCTAAAGATTCATTATCATTCATAAGTGGCTCTGTGGGGTCCCAAAATAGACCCAATTATTTCCATGGTCTGAAATTACTCATCCAATAAGGTTAGGAAATTTTTTAAGGTAATTTTGAATTATTAAAATATTCTTTTTACCTTGAATTACCCTATTTACCTTTAACCGCTGTAAATAAAAGTGAAATGTTACTAATCACCAAAAATTATTTTCATCTTATTGAACCAAATTTTACTTCTTAATTACAACTATGTATGTCGGATTTTTGAAATTATACTAAAAAAAGAAGTAAAATTTCATTTAATTGAAAAAGTCAGTTTTTTAACTACTACTAAGTGGTTTCACTATTCATTAAAAATTTATGTTTTTCAGAAAAAAAAACAAAAAATTCACCCAATGATAAATTCAATATTACGAATTCAAAAATTATTTCTATTTTACCAAATTCCAAAAATAGAATTTTCATTAATTAGTTTTATAATTAATTCCCGCTGTCAAAACAAATAATGTGTTTTTAAGAAACAATATCTTTCAAAATATTGACAATTGTTTATGTCCAATTTCAATGTAAAATTCAATCCAATGACCTCCATTATATTAAATGGTTAAAATATATTCCAATTAAACTTTTAAACTAATTAAAAAGATTATATATGGGTATAAATAATTTAGATTAAAAGGCAATTTTGAATTAAAATACTGTATTTTTCAGTATTCATCAAAAAAATGAACTTTATCAGAAAAATACCAATAATCAACAGAAAGTAAATTTTGATTTCACCATTCTAAATAAGGATTTACTTCAGTCAAATAAACTGTATCAAAGTGAGAAAAATTATATTCAAAGAGGTTTCTCCATTAAATGGTGGTAAATCAGCCTTTTAATGTAAATTATGCTCAAAATTAGATACATTCACATTTTAAGCCTCTAACATTTATTGGATAAATATAAATACATTTAACAAAAATTAAAAATAATATTTTAGATAGTTTTTTTCATTCCAACCAGTACAACAGCTAGAAGTTAACTACCATTTAAAATAATATTATTATATAATTGGTGAGCAACATAAGATTTCAAAGAAACTCGTTGTTTCTTATTAGGTACACTATCAAACATAGAAACCCCTTTTAAGTAAAATTAATATTTAATTCACAAATATTAATAAATATGAAAAATTTAATGTTCTCTATTTACCTGGGATGTTACACTACTATGTGATATGTGACGTTTAAATATAAGTTTGTCACTATTGTGTTTGGATTTCAAAAATCAGACATACACGTGGGAAATTAATAAGTTATTTGCAGTCCCATAAGGAAAACATAATTTGGGGTGATTAGTATCCTACCTTTATGAATAGTAACATTTCATTATGAATATTTATATACCCTAATGAATAGTAACCTCACATATGATAATATATAACAAATATTTTTGTTGAAACGACAATATACCTATATTTTAGAATAAGTAAATGAATATTTTAAAACTGGTTTTCAATAATAAATTATTAATTATTTCAAAAATTAAAATAAAGATATTTAGAAAATGAATTTGGAAAAATGGACTTCTTGTTTGGATTTTACACGTCAAAAACATTTTGGGGTGAATATTTGAGATTTTTCTGAAATAAATGAATTTTTTATGGATAGTGAAATAACATAATTTAAAAAATAAGCTAAGAATATAATTTTAGAGTCATTTAGTTTGATCTAATGATGTAAGACCAATTGGTTTGGTTTCACATGATAAAATTAGTATTCTTGGTCATTGAAGTCTCATTTTTCCTTGTCATGTGGAGAAATAATAAACTAATGAATTTTAGATTGAGAAATGCCCTCTACCATCCACTATAAATACCCCACTTCACAACCTCATTTTTGAACACTGATCATGCTTTATGACATGCCTATACATTACCCAAGAATTATCCCTAGCCCCTCCCCCACGTCTAAGGGCTTCTGGTGTCATCAAAATCACATGCCTATCATCTTTAAAGAGGTTCTCAAGAGGGGGATTCAAGAGGTGTTTTCTCTCCCTTATTTCCTTTAATTTCATTTCAATTTTAAGTTCTTTTTTTATTCTTTCCCCACCTAAATTCCCTCAAATAGTATGGAAACTCTAGTATCATACATATACTATATTGTTATGATAATAATGGTATTTTATTCCATCCAACCCCTTCCAATCTCACACTTATTTTATAAAATAAAATGTTGTTCGTGAGATGTTAATATATCACCTTCAAGAATGACATGTTTCCTTTTTTCCATTTCTAGTTTCAGATCTGGTTATGAAACCATTTTTATGGTTGATATTAAAACATTTATGTGTCCTATTTAATATTTGGAATATAACTTCTGTACATAATACTAAATGATTATGAACAAAAAATGATCATTGTGTACGAATAACAACACAAATTAACCCAAACAATCACCATTTAATTCATATCTAATCATTCATCCACATGTTATATATTGTAATCAATTATAAGATCATTTATAATCCCTTAGTATAATTAATAACTTGTAATATTAGTTATGGATATTATCCCATGTTCTACCAGATCATCCATTTATGAATACAACTAGACCGATCAAGTAAACCATAAAAACAAACATTCCCAAAAAATGTTTTTAGACCCTTTAACTCATAAAAAGGCACATAAAATAACATAATGAAACCATAATGATTTGTATTAATGTACAGAAGGTTATTTAATTGATAATTAATTTATCTAATGTGATTATATAGGACATTAATGATAAGAAATTGTTCAAATACAAGGTAATGGAAAATTCTCAAACCCAACTTTCATTCTTTGGGTTCTCCCTCTTTAAATAATTTTTTATATAGTTACTCCATAAAAATACTTTTTTCATCATTTAATTTCATTTTCTGGTATATATATTTTCTTTACTAGTGTTTATATCAAAAATATGTTTTCCAAAAGAACTCTTCTTATAATAACACACATTTTACTTCCCGTTGAAGGTTGACAATTCTTGTAACATATATTTTATTCCCTATTTATTTTGGAAAACCAATGTTAATGAATCTGTTCTTATGGGTTGAAACCCTATACATTCCATTTTTAAGATTGAAATATGTTCTATGTGGTGATAATGATAATTTAAATGTTAGGATGTGACGGGAGATCCTGGAATTATTAAGTGCTCCAATGAATTGGGTAAAGTGATGAACCTTGTGAGTTAATGTGAAAATATGGTAGAAAATAATTCTAGATTATTTCACAAACAATTTTCGTATTTATGCACTAAGACACAATGTTTTTATTATTTTATCCTTTACTACATTTCATGTCTGTTATTAATGTTTCCACTCTTGATTTTGATGATGATGTTATAAATACGCTCACCCCATGCCATATTGTTCTTATCTACCCTCTTGCTTGGCTATTATCTCACCCATGATTTATGTATATCCTCATGTGACAACATATACTAAGGATTGGTCATGTGCGAATAATAATATAGACAATAAGGAATTAAATAAATGTTTATGCTGGATGTTGTAATTGTTATGTATGGTCCAATTTTTTCCACGAAACTAAACCTTGGGATCATATATGTGTAATAAAATTATGTTGTTATCTTAAGATGATGTATTTGTAATGTAAGAAATTGCTGGGTCTCTATAGTATGTATCAATTTAATAAATTATTTAATTTAGGAATTAGGATTAGTGAACCCGAGAGAAAACCATTAGTATAAGACTAAGTACAAATATGAATTAAAGATGCTTTAAATAGGTATCCCAATTATTATGATTTCAGTATAAATTGTTCACGTGAATGACTTATTGAAGAAATTTTGACTTTTTCTTTGTTCTAACATTTTCTATTTTAAGATATGGTTGGAAACCGGAGAAATCAGGACAAAAACTCATGTGAGGGCCAATGCCACAATTTCCCCAACGACATCCCTAATGATTTTGGAGGTGGAGTTCAAAACATCATGGAAATGCTTACAAAAGTATATAAGGTTATTAACAATAAAGATAATAATAGAGAATGTCCCCCTTCACCTAAGAGGGAGAAATTGGATATCAAATGTTTTATGAAGCAACGTCTCCTAATGTTTAGTGGATCATCTGATCCAGTAGTTACAGAGCAGTGGGTCAACTCTATAGGGAAGAAATTTTTTTGTACTCCACTATTCCGAGATAGAGAATGTGACTCCATATTTTTATCATATATATGGAGTGGCTGATCAATGGTGGTATTTGATTAACAACGCTATTCCCAGAGTTGAAATAGAAGAGATGCAAAGGGAAGACATTAAGAGAATGATTCATAACAATTATTTAACAAGAACTCTTAGCACAGAGATACAGAGAGAATTTAAAGAGATCAAAAAAAAGATGGTGAATCTGTCACAACCTTGGAAAAGAATATCCCAAGGAATTCAAGGTAGGCTTCGAGTTTTTTTTCAACAATGATAGCATAATTGACAGATTCTTTTCTGGATAAAAACCACACCTTTGAAAGGTTCTTATAAATCGAGAGTTTGGGTGTAATGATGAAGTTGTTTTGTCAGCTCTAAGAGTGTAGATGATTTTTGGAGAATGGTCTCATGGCTAGGGTGATTAGAAAAAAAATGACGTTTCAAGATGGTGGATCTAATGAAAATGGTCTGAAGAAAACTCAATGACCCCCAGGCTGAAAATGTGGAAAGTTTCACCATGGGAATTGCATCAAAGAGATGGGGAAGTGCTTCATGTGTGGGAAAGAAGGACACCGTGCTCAAGAGTGTCAAAAAGAGCGGAAAAGGAAGAGGAATGTATCCAATAAATTGAGATAACCACGCATGATTCAATGCTATAACTATAGGGAGATAGGGAACTATTCTAGACAGTGCACTAAAACCCATGTTCTTGATGGTAATCAGCATCAGAAGCCACTAAATACAAAAGAACAAGGGAAGGCTTATGCCATCACTACTGTAGAAGTGTTGGAAGATAATAAAGTCGTACCAAGTACACTTCTTATTCACTCAATAAAGGAAAAACTCTTATTTTATTTGGGTTATACGCATTCCCTTATATCTTGCCTGTTTGATAGAACATTAGAATCAAATCCCCAAATCCTTGAAGTAGAGATATCTGTAGAAACACCAGGTGGTGCAACCATTATAACCCAAGTGTTTGAATCTTCTCTTATTGGCGTATGCGGGAACATTCTTCCATAGAATCTTGTAATACATCCATCGGTGGAATTCGATTCTATAATGTGAATGGATTGCCTACAATTATATAGAGCACATATTAGCTTTCAGGTAAAGGAAATATCTTATAATATTCCTAACCACCCCATGATCCTCTACAAATTAAAAGAATATAGTGAATATCCTTTGAAAAACCCTTCAATGCTGTGGGTGTTGAATCCCATAGATTAAGCATACCTCACCCAAATGGTTGATTCAAAGGATTGTACCATCTTTGTGGGAATGTCCATCGTGAGTGAATACAGAGATGTTTTCCCCTAAATAGTTACTCTGAATTCCCAAAAATTGAGTGGTAGAGTTATCAATAGAACTCATACCTGTAGCTACTCTTATCTAAATGTGTCCCTATATGATTGCTCATATTGAACTGGAGTAGTTATTGATGTAGTTCCAGCGATAATCAAGACAACTGGTTTATATGGCCTACTACATCACCATGTGGTGCGCCAGTGCTGATTTTGAAAAAGAATGATGGAACAATGCGACAATTTATTGATTAACAGTAACTCAACAAGATCACCATAATGAACAATTATCTTCTTCTAATGATTGATTACATGTTTTATCAGTAACGAGGATCTCGATACTTCTCCAATGTAGATATTCATTCTGGATATCATCAGTTAAATCTGAAGAAGAAATATATTCATGAGACTGCCTTCCATACATGGTATGGGATCCATGAGTTTCTAGTGATTCTCTTCAAACATACTAATTCCCCTGAAATCTTCATGGATTTGATGAATAGAGTCATTAAACATTACCATGAATTTTTATGGTAGTTTTCATTTATTATTTTCTCATCTAATACAAGATCAAGGAGGAACATGAATAACATATAAGACTTTTATTGGTGAAGTTGATAAAAAAGAAGTTGTATGCCATGTTCTTTAAGCGTGACTTTTGGATGAAGCAAGTAACTTTCATGGGACATGTGATCACATGTGAGGACATTTCTGTGGACCATTAAAAATCAATAGTGAAGGAGGAATGGTTTAGCCCCTCTCGTGTAAATGAAATTTGTAGTTTTCTGGGATTAGCATGGTACTACTGATGTTTTGTCAGAATGTTGTCATGATTTTCAAGACCGCCAACTAAGTTATCAATGAAAATGGGTAAAATATTTCTAGATTTAAGAATGTGTGGGAAGCATCATGGAGATAAAGAGTAAGCTTATCACTGCACATGTACTGACACTATCAGAAAATAGAGAACGTTTTGTGATATACAATAATAATTCAAAGAAAGGCATCGGTTGTATAATAATGAAAAATGATAGTGTTATAGACTGTGCCTTGAGACAGTTGAAGATCAATGAGTGGAACTACTCGACACATGATCTAGAGTTGTAAGCTGTGATTTTTTCCTTGAAAATATAGCGACAGTACCTTTTTGGAGAGAAGTGTGACATATACACAGAACACAAGATCCTAAAGTATATATTCCCACAAAAGGATCTCAACATGCATCAAAGGTGATGGTTAGAGATAATCAAGGATTATGATTTCCCTATTCACTATCATCCGAGAAAGGCAAACAATGTAGCAGATGGTTTAGGTATAAAATAACCTTCTACTCTATCCTCGTTACGGATTGAGAAAGACCCTATCTTCTTGGATATTCAAAAGATGGATTAAGTAATCATAATGGAAGGGGATATGTCCTACCTTTTCCAAATTATTTCACAACCATCCTTCCAAGAGACGAATATGGAAGAAAAAAATGGATGACATGGAGATACAAAAGTTGGTGAATGCAGTAAAGGATGGGAAGCAGCAACAGTTCCATGTCGATAATGATGGTGCGATTTGGTTTGGAATGTGGATTTGTGTGCCTTCATCACCTGGTATAAATAAGGATCTATTGGACAATTCAAATAGATCAACATTCTTTATCCATCATTGGATTATCAAGATGTACTGTGATCTCTGAGAACACTTCTTCTGGGATAGCCTGATGTAGGAGATTGCAGAATAATATCAGGGTTATTGGTATGTCAGTATGTTATGGAAGAGAGATAAAACTCCAAAGGAATGATAAAACCACTTCCTATACCCATGTGGAAATGGGAGAATCTTTCTATTTACATTGTTAGGGGTCTCCAAAAGACATAGAAGGCAAATAATGTGATATGGATTATGGTTGACCGACTCACCACAGCTACCCATTTTATCTCTATTCGAGAAGAACTCTCAAATGAAAAATTTGCAAGGAATTATGTGAAAAATGGGGTGAGACTACATGGGTTTCCACTCTCAATTATCTTTTATCTTGATCCAAGGTTCACAACTAAATTCTGGAGGAGCCTTCAACATGCTTTGAGTACTGAATTAATTTTCAGCATCACATATCACTTGAAAACTAATGGGTAAACTTAAAGGACTCTTCATACGATTGAAAATATTATATGAGGTTTCACTACATAATTAAATGGTTCATGTGACCAACATCTTCAGTTGGTTGAGTTCTCATACAACAATAACATCTACTCGATAATTCTGAGGGATCCATATGAAAAATTGTATGGAAATTATTGTAGAACTTAAACCTATTAGGATGATGTTGGAGAAAAAAATGTTATTTGGACCTGATCATCTGCAAGAGATGGCAGAGAAGGTTCTAGTCATCCAGAAAAACATCAAAGCTACTCAGAGTTGGAAAATAGCTATGCTAAAAACCGTAGAAGGGACTTGGAGTTTGATGTTGTAGATAAAATATCCTTTCATATATCACCATGGAAGAGAGTCATGTGGTTTAGAAACAGAGGGCAGATCAGCCTAATGTGCATTGGCCCCTTAGAGAAACTTGGCCACAAATGATATGTGGTCTATCAGCTTCCTCTTCCATTTAATATGGATCATGTTCATGTTTTGTTTCACGTATAACTGTTGAGGAAGTACATATCAAATCCATCACATGTACTGAACTCATAGGTGGTACAACAAGATGATGATCTGTCTTATGAGGAGCCACCAGCAGAGATTTTGGACTAGAGAGATAAGCTTATAAAATACAAGAAAACCCACCATGTCCAAGTGTAGTGGTAGAAATAGATATTTTAAGTAACTATGTGGCAACTGAAAGAGGCAATGAGGGAGAAGTACCCTCACCTGTTTGTGTAAACTGTAATTTTGAGGGTGAAATTTCATAAGGGGGAAGAATGTAATGACCCAATGTTTTTAATGGAAATTACCTTCTTATAAATATGTTATAAAAACACATATAAACACTTCTTAATGAACTACTAATTGATAAGTGTCATTTAAAAACATGATTGTCTCCTCTTTGTTTGGTATTTCGAAAATATGACATACACTTTTGCATTTAGTAAGTTTCTTGGTGTCTAATAAAAACTACATAATTTTTTATGAATAGTAACCTATCATTATTAAATTTATCATACCCATATGAACAAGGATATACTCTAATGAATAGTAACCTTACAGATGATAATATATAAAAATTATTCATGTTGAAAGTACGATATACCTATATTGTAGAATAAGTAAATGAATTTTTTAAAAAAGGTTTTTGATAATAAATTATGATTTAAAATAATTATTAAAAGAATAATTATTATAAAATTATCTTAAAAAAATGGTCTTCATTTTTAGATTTTACGTGTGGAACAAATTGTTGTGGTGAATATTTGGGATTTTTATGAAATATTTGAATTTTTATTAATAGTGAAATACCATAATTTAAAAAATACTCTAAATAAGATAATTATAGAGTCATGCAAGATGTTCTGATGATGTCAGTATAATTAGTTTAGGATAACATGATAATATTATTATTATTGTTCCTGGGAGACTCACTATTCTTTGTCTTGTGGGTAAATAAAAAACTAAGGAATTTTATATTGAGAAATCCCCTCTCCCCTCGACTATGAATACAACCCTTCACACCCTTATTTCCTCCCACCACTAATATTTCAACCCTTGTCTAATCTATGCCCCATAATACTCCCTAGCCCCTCCCCCATGTCTGAGAGCTTCTAGTCTAATCAAAACACCATGCCTAACTTCCTTAAAAAGGATATCAAGAGGAGGATTTAAGATTTATTTTCTCACCCTCTTTTCCTTCAATTTCAATTAAATTTCAAGTTCTTTTCTTATTATATCCCCACCTATCTTCATACAGATGGTATTGTAACTCTAGTATCATACATATAATTGAATGTTATTATATTAGTGGTATATTATACTATCCAACCCCCTTCTCCACATTCTTTTATTTTATAAAATAAAATGTTATTCGTAAGGTATTAATTTGTCACCTTCAAGAACGACATGCTTTATTTTTCAATTTATACTTTCAGATCTAATCATTAAACAATATTTATGGTTTAAATAGATCATGTTCTATGTTATATTTAATATTCTAGATCTATCTTATGTATATATTACTAAATTATTAAGCAAAACAATATCATTATGGTCGAAAAACCGGCCAAATTATCCAAAAAAATAGTCATTTAATTATTATATAATGATTCATAAACATGGTATATAATATAATAAATTATAAGATCATTTAATGTCATGATATATAATTAATAACATGTAATATTAGTTCTATATGTTTACCATGTTCTACCCAAACATCAATTTATGAATACTAATGAACTGCTCAAGGAAACCATAAAAACAAACATTCTAAAAAAATGTTACTAAACTCTATAACTCATTCTAAGTCACCTAAAATAACTTAATGAAACAATAATTAACCATATTCATGTAGAAAAGGTTCCAGAATTGTTAATTAATAAATCTAATGTTGTTATTCATGACATTAATGAAAATAAAGCTTTCAGATACAAGGTAAGCGGAAATTCTCTAACCCAACTTTCAACCTTCGGGTTCTCCCTCGTTCAGTCCTTTTTTTATATGGTTACTCCATAAAAATAATTTTTTCAACATTTCCTTTCGTTTTTTGGGATATAAATGTTTGTTACTAGTTTTTATGTCAAACAAAATGTTATCCAAAAGAAAACTTCTTATAAGAACACACCTTTTACATCGAATTGACGGTCGATGGTTTTAGAAACAAGTATGTTATTCCCACATTATTTTGGGATCCCAATGTTTATGATCGAAATATTATGAGTTTAAACACATTAATTTCCATAGATATGATTTATATATGTTCTTTGTGGAAATAATTATAATGATAATTTTATGATGTGATGGATGCATCCAAAATTATATAGCGCAATATGAATGTTTGAATGTCATGGGTGCATCTGACATTATACAGAAATACAATGAAATGGGTATAGTGATGAACCTCATAATTAAATGTGAAATGATGGGTGAAAATGATTCTATATTTGTTCACAACGATGTGTGCTATTTAACCACAAACACACGATGTTTTCATTTTTTATGCTTTTCCACATTTCAAGACTATTATTAAAGATCCTCTCATGATTTTGATGATGATGTTATGATTATGATCTCCACATGCCATATTTTTCTTATCTACACTCTTACTGGGCTTTTATCTCACCCCTTTTTGATGTTTTTCCATAGGTGACTACATGTAATAAAGAGATTCCAAGTTCCAATAAGAAGCTAGATGAGAAGGAATTAAGTAAATGTTTATCCGTGTTGTTGTAATTATTATGTATAATACTAGTTTTCCCATGACTCAATATAATTATATCATCTATGTGTATTTTCATTATTATGTGTATCTTTAAAATGATGTAATTGTTATGTAAGAAATAGTGGGGTCGCTATATTTTGATTGTGAGTTATATTATATCATGCCAATTTTCTTATTTTATAATCTTCTGAAACATGTCGGTTAAGGAAACTGACACTCTTGGGATTATGGACACTGGGGTGTTTCCCCCAACATCCCGATGGGAGGATGGATCGCTAAATACCCCGTTTGGACCTACTCTATTCTCTTGGTAGTTACTTGTGTTGGTACTGTCACGAACATAATATTGTCGCTGCCAAAACCGGCTCCCATTCCCGCCCGTGAAAAGGCATGAAGGGCCTTCCCTATCCACACAGACTGGAACAACGTCTCGGGTATCATTTATATTGGTTTGGGAATGATTTACCCGAATATGTATACATAAAACACCAAAAATATTTGATAAAATGAATCGTAAAAATTCATACCAATAAGGATTATACAAAAATCCAGAACAGAATTCATAAATTCAAAAGCAATACAAAAGGTCCATATACATAATGAAATAGCAACAAAGAATCCCCCTGGACTCCACATGACATGGTGTCATCATCCCAAGTCGTCTCCACAACTCTGCCCCAAAGATGGGGACTAACACCCTGAACCGCCACTAACCTTAGCCTTTCATTTACCAGAGTCAAACATAACCAATTCTACATACACCCACAGGGTGTAAGTAGGGTGTGAGCCTAATCCCAATATTATACCACCCAATTTTTCCAATGATCATGCAATAAAATGTGAAAAAGCAAGCAGTTTTAATACGCAATGAAAAGCAGTGATGAAATCTAAGAAATGCAACTTTCAATTGAAAACATTTTTAAAGCTAAAGTTTTCAGAATGTTCAAACATTTAAATAGAAATTTTAGCTACTATAAATTACTTCCAAAAAAACCCAATACATTGGCACATACCACTAACACAATGAGTAACAAAATGGGGAACACCCCTAGGCACTAGATAGTCTCGGACACCATGTACCTCATACCTCGGTGTAAAGTATCCATATTAAAATCCGTTCTAATGCACGAGCCACTATTAGGGAACATAAACACAACCTAGTGGTCAAAAATAATCATCCACATAGTTTTGTTAGTGTTTTTAGTATCCAAATTCTAGGTGAAACAAAGACAAAACCCATCTGGTCCACTAGCTGTACTAGTACACATCTGACCGACCTAAGTACTCGGGCTTCCCCCTTTGTTCTCTAAAAAATTCATCATTTAACACATATCTATTTTAATGTAAAACACCAATACTGGTCACAAACACCAAATACATAATCTTTCTCATTTTATACCACTTAAAACATGCAACAAACACTTTGATTTTTAATAAAACAATTTCTCAAAATCCCGTGTTAGTTTGCACACAAAACCCTTTAAGAACGAAACTTGTACATTAAGTTCACACTTGTAAGATATAAAAATAGTAATTTCAGCCCAATAAATTTCTATTAGAACTAAAAAACATTTTTAGGTCATCCCCATGTTAAAAAAGATGTGATAACTTTGTAAAACCATCATTTTCACACAAAAGTGGAACCAAAACTTCACTTTCTTTACAAACACAATTAAAACCCATTATTGCAGCAACACCCAAAGGGGATAAAAATTATAAACATTTTTTTCAGACTTATTAATGGTCCATCAAAACAACTAAGCATTTATAGGGCATTTCCAAATAATCAAATGAAACAATTATTTGGGAAACCCCCAATTTCACACCAAATTGGCATTTAAAATTCAATTGCAATAGAAACATCATTAGAACCAATTTATTAAGAAATAATAAAATGATATAAACCTGAAAATATGATAAATAAAACATTCTAATACACGAATATTGCATCAACATTGGAATCACCTACCAAATAAAATGAAACCGTTGAATCACTGTGTGAAAATCTAGTCACACCACGGTCACACAAAGAGGGGATTATATATAAACTAAATACAAAATAATTGACCAAGAAAACCCAAGGATAAACCCTAGGTTCGAAACCATTCCTCCTGGTCATTTGGTACTTCAAGGAAATTGGAACAAACCCCATGAAAATAGAATGAAACCCTATGAAATTTGAATGATGAACGAAAGAGACACACTTACTTGAGGGATCTAGAAGAATCGCCCCTAAAACACAAGTATCTGAAATTTAAAATAGTATAAACTTAATGGCAGGTTTGAAGAAGGATGAGTATGTTATTTAGGAACTAAAATGGAGTAAAATGAGTAATAATTGAGAAATTTATGATGCAAATAACTAACCTCCCCAAATCTGACCGATTTTAAAAACCCTAATAAGTTCAGCACTCAATCACGATGAAGAAGAGCTCCAATGAGGGGAGAGAGATTGGCTGCGCTGCTGGGATCAATGGGCTTGTGTGAGGCTTGGGTTGCCAGAATAATTTTAAAAATTGAATAAGTTATTAATAAATAAACTTAATTTATAAAACTGGGATTGGGATTTCAGGCAGGCCATATCCCTTGAATAAAAACACATATACAACTTGGTTATTTATTTCTAAAGGCTCCAAACTATAATGGGGGTGTAAATATGTAAGTGGAGACCATTTATGTATTAGAATGGTTGAAAAATATGAAAAAATAAAAATGTCATAAAAGAAAAAAAATTATTTTTAAATCTGGAATTGGGCTCACAGTTTGCCCCATTTCACCAAAACTCACACATTCCACAATAAAAGCTCGAGAAACCCAAAAAGACAAAAAATAAATGTAAATTAAATGAAATTTAACATTAATATGCAAACACATCACACCTTGTTTGTTCGGGTTAGAAACAGTAGAAGTAAAGAACACCTATACACATCATCCTCAAAAATGGAATATTTTTATGTTTTTACAAGGTAGACATTCTCCCTACATAACAGACACTCTCAGATGATTTCCCAACTTTCACCTTTACGGTCAATAGATCCCATGACATCATAAGGAATCGCCGAACATGACCATTGCGAATGATATAAACAATGCACATAGAGGGGCCTTATAAAACATACCCAAACAACACAAAGTTCTAGAAAGTGTCCATAATATTCTATCGTGACCATACTTCCCACACTGGTGGTTTAACATGAACTCATGATTCAAAGAAACTATGATGAACCCAGAGGCCCTCTTAGACACAATCCATATACTCATCCATGCAAACAACCCCAGGAAACATCCACCTTCAGAAAATCAGAAAACATAAAAGGCTATGGTCTCTATCAACCTTCCATGATCACTCTCCCACTACAAGAGGGTACAAAAAACCAGGAATGGAAAGGGTGTAGACTCAATCTAAAAATCTCAAGATAAATATTCCTTATATCGATCAAATGTATGGTCCTTGAAAAGAGAAACAATACGGGTTTCACTTCAGTTGTGCACTAACCCTTAATGGGGAGTACCTTAACCAATGATTAAAACTATGGACCCAACTAAGATGTTCCATTGGTCAAGATATATGAAGAAACAGATCCAAACACATGAAAGGAAACACCGTAAAATCATCCCAAAACATTTCTTATAAGAGACCACTAATCGGCCCTTCGACACAGCTTACCGACCAAACACAAACCCAAAACACAATACAAACATGAGGGGTTCTTAGAATCAAATCATCCCACAACATCAACAGTTAAATAACACATAATACACACCATCGCAAACTTGTCATAAATTCATCAAGATTTACATTTAAAATCATCTTTATGAAAATAAATGATTTAGCAGTTAGCATATCCACAAATGGTACCCCATGGGCATTACACATGCATGTTTCTGTGTCATAATGGCCACCCTCCTCATATCCATCCCAAAACTCATCGATCCATTCCATTAACTATCCATCATCCCATATAACCCCATGCATGTGTTCACTCATTGATATACCAAAGGTTAAAATAAAAAAAATATTTCTGCTTTTCAAAACCAAAACACTCAACCAATACCACATTTTTATAAAAACCACTAACCACAAAATAAATCTCAAATTACATCTTACCATGATTCTTAGAAAGGAACAATCATATAAATGAAAAATCACATTCAATTCATACACATACATTTCAAAACCTCTCAACCCATTAAAACACCATTCAATAGTTTAGAAAACTCTATTGGATACACTATTTCAAAACGAACATTGACATAATTCATGCTTTCAAAAGAGGCGCAAACACACTATTTTCCATTCCAATACAATTATAAAAATTCAGTTGTCCATTTTCAAAAATCTAACCATTCCCTCTTTATTAGATAATTATTTCACAAAAACATTGCGGTTCTTAAAACCATTTCACTTTAAAACCTAAGATCCAAGATTTCAAAACTAAAGAATACAAGACAGTGAGAGTGGAAACAAGTTTCAGTGGTGGACTTGGAAATATGGTTGGAAGCCATATTACAGTCAAATCACTATCACATAGAGTGTTCTAGGTAAATATCCCCGACTCCACAAGTATTTCTAGACCCTGCGAGCTCACCGAGACTAGTAACCCATCTCTCTTTTAATTTCCCCTAATCATCATCAATCCATGAAATCCCAAGGACTCATATAAATCCCAACACCCCCTAGCGAATTGAATCCCATCATGAGGTGTGGTGATCAGCCAAAATACTCATAACTAGAATTCCAATTCTTGGCAATCATACATTCAGACTATCACAATTGTTCCCCAAATAACGTGATCCACCGAAAGCGAACCACCTTTTATACCATTTTGTCACGAACCAAATCTGGTCGCCGCTAAAACGGGCACCAAGCCCAGCCCGTGACAAGGACTGAAGGGCATTCCTTATCCCCATGGGCTAGAACAAATGCCCGAGTATCATTTATCTTTGTTTGGGACTAATTTACCTGAATATGTATACATAAAACACCAAGAATATTTGATATAATGAATCTGAAAAATTCATACCAAGAAGGTTTATAAAAAAAATCCAGTACTGAATATATAATTCCAAAAGCAATACAAATGGTCCAAATACACAATGAAACAGCAACAAAACAGCCCCACAGACTCCACATGACATGGGGTCATCACCCCCAAGCTGTCTCCACAACTCTGCCTCAAGGATGGGGACTAACACCCTGAACCGCCATCACCATTAGCCTTTCCTTTACCTAAGTCAAACACAACAAAGTCTACTTACACACAAGGGGTTTAAGTAGGGTGTGAGACTAATCCCAATAGGATAACACCCAATTATTCCAATGAGCATGCAGTACAAGGTGAAAAAGCAAGCAGTTTTAATACACATAGAAAAGCAGTGATAAAATCCAAGAAATACAACATCAAATTGAAAACATATTTAAAGCTAAAGTTATCAGAATGTTCACAAATTTAAATAGATAAGTTTGATACTGTAAATTACTTAAAAAACTCCCTAATACATGGGAAAATACAACTAACACAATGAGCAAAAAATTCGGGAACATCCCTAGGCACTAGATAGTCTCGGGCCCCATGTACCTCATACCTTGGTAAAGTTACAATAGTAAAATCTGTTCTCATGAATGAACCACTAATATGGAACATACCCATAATAAAGTGGCCCCAATAATCATATACATAGTTTATTTAGTGTTGTCATTATCCAAATGCTAGGTGAAATAGGGAAAAAACACCCATCGGGTCCACTAGTCGTACTAGTACACATCCGCCCCACCTAGGTACTCGGGCTTCCCCCATTGTGATCAAACAATTTCAGCATTTAACACATATCAATTTTAATGTAAAACATCACTAATTATCACATACACCAAAAACATAATCTATCACATTTTATAAAATAGATAACATTCAACAAACACTTTCATTTTTAATAAAACAATTTCTCAAAATCTTGTTTTGCTTTGGATACAAAACCACTTTTGAACCACACTTGTACACTATGTTCACACTTTTAAGTTACCAAAATAGTAAAGGCAGCCCAATAAATTTCAATTAAAACAAAAAATCATATTTAGGGCGTCCCCATGTTAAACAAGAAGTGATATCATTGTAAAACCTTCATTTTCACACAAAAGTGGAACCAAAACATCACTTTCGTTACAAACACAATTAAAACCCATAATTGGAAAAAAAACAAAGGTGATAATCATTCTAAAAATTATTTTCAGCCTTATTAAAGTTTAATAAATACAACTATGTATTTATAGGTCATCCCCAAATAATCCAATAAAACATTTTTTTCGAAAACCACCATTTTCACACCAAATTGGCATTTAAAATTCAATTTCAATAGAAACATCATTAGAACCAATTTATTCAGCAATAATAAAATGATATAAACCTGAAAATATTATAAATATAGAATTATAATACAGAAATATTTCATCAACATTGGAATCACCTACCAAATCAAACGAAACCCTTGAACCATCATGCAAAAATCAGGTCGCACCACCGTCACACCAAGAGGGACCTATATCGAACCTAAAACCAAATTAATTGACCACAAAAACCAAGGTTAAACCCTAGGTTATAAAACCAACCTCTGGGTCATTTGTTACTTCATGGGAAAGGGAAGAAACCCCAAGAAAATAGATTGAAACCCTATGTAATTTAAAAGAGGAATGGAAGACATAGACTTACTTGACGGATCTAGACGGATCGCCCCTAATACACCAGTAGATGAAATTTAAACCAGTAAAAGATTAACGGAATGTTCGAAGAAGGATGAGGAGGTTATTTAGTAACTATAATGGACAAAAAGTGTATGAATTGAGAGTGTTATGAGGGAGATAACTTACCTCTTCAAATCTGCCCGATATTAAAAACCCTAATATGATCCGAACTCAATCGCGATAAATAAGAGCTCCAATGATACGATAGGGATATTGGCCGCGTGGCTAGCTTCAATGGGCATGTTTGAGGCTTTAAATCACCAAAAAATCCCTAAAATCGAATATGTTATTGTTAAATCAAATTTAATTTTTATAACTAGAATTGGGCTTTCGGGAAGGCCCAATCCATTAAATAAAAACCCATATACACTTTAGTTATAGATTTCTAAATACTATAAACTATAATGGGGGTGTTTATATATCATGGGATACCATTTAAGAATTGGAATGGGTGAAAACTAATAAAAATGAAAAAGTTATAAATAATCCAAATGTATTTTTAAATCTGGAATTGGGCTCACGGTTTGGCCCAATTCACAAAAACTCACCCATTCCGCCATAAAAGCCTGAAAAACCCCAAAAACAAAGCATAAATGGATATTAAATGAAATCATACATTAATATAAGCCATGTATGTGACTAGTACGCACGGTGGCTAGATTATCCTTATTTGTGTGTAGAGGTTTGTAATTAACTGACATTATTTCACAAATATTGTATTATGGACATGAATTTCTAAGGAATACTATATGTATAACATGTGTATTCTATGATTCCTTGAGGTTTGTTAATCTATGTATGATATGTCGTTAATTGAGGTACAATAATCTATGTTTGATACAAAGTGTATGAGCTTTGGTGGTTATGAGAAACAAACTAGTGAATTTAGGTTATGTGGATATAGTGTTGTGTTATAAGATGTGTATATTGTGGTACATAAACCTGGGGATTGAGGAATATCCTTTTTAGAGATAGATAATCTGGATGTGCGACATTGGGTAAGAAAGGAAAACTAGTGGGGAAGTGGTTGAGGGGTACCCTTGATATTAATTATAATTTAATATTCCATTGTATGAGATAATTAGTGAGAGTATCCTTGGTGTGGAATGAAACCCAGTTTACATGCTTAGGTGATGAGTTATTATTACTTGATGTTCACATTGATTTAGCCGACATTATTTACCTTTTTTATTAGAGGATCCCGGGAGGATCCAAATGAGTATATTGCTATTCTCACCATATGTATATATAATTTTTTTCAGGTCAGTTCGAGTTGGCTGGAGATTAGATTTATTACTACATCCTTGGTGTTTAACAAGAGATTTTTGGGCATTGTGGTTGTTTTCGTCCCTAATTTTCATTTGACACATGCAGTTTTCCTTCATGTGGTAGTAGTTCTTTCATGTCATTACATATGTGAACATTGGATTATCATTTTTATTTTTGTGTAAGTAGGAGTTAGTTGGTGTCTATTTTATCTCTCTCTTTTGCATGTGTTTTCATAGAGGTAAATTCATCCTATTTTTATGTTTACTATACCCTCTGTGCTAATCACCTAATCAGGGACTCTTGGAGGTTGGACTTGAGTGTCACTACCAATCTTCTCCCACTTCCAGCGTAGGAGGGGTAAAAATTATGGGGAGTGGGTCAAGATATAATGATATTAGTGGTTTGGTTAAGAAATATAATGGAGTTTGGGGTTTGGAATATGTGAATTATCCAGGGATATTTTGGAAAAAGTGTCAACAATGTTTAAAAAGTGTTGTAAAAAGAGGATACCCTCTTAAACAATGTTATTTATCCCCCCTTAGATCTTATGCACAAATATTTTAGATTATAGTGGCTAGTAAATGAGGTGATACTGCTTATAAGGTAGAGATCTGGGAGAGGATCATGCATCATTCTTCTTTCTGAATGTGATTAAATGGGTAAAACATGGAGTAGGTTAACCTAAAATGAATAAAAAATTATTAATTAATGTTAAAGTATTAAATATTCCATGTAAGGATCACTTTGTTTTTCATCTTATAAAATCAAGGCCCCAGATCGATGTCCACATCATGATCTTACAGATGAAGTTTAGTAGGATACACCAGCAGATCACTATAGAGTAGATGTTGGCAATGAAGAAACATGAAAGAGGAAACTATGAGTGTTTCAGTGCCACGGTATATAGAGGTACGAGGTCCCCATTTCTGATTCATACATTGGAGACATGTTTGATTATGTATAGATATATTTTAGTTTGATCTATTATCCTAAGGAGGATTAGGAATTATTGTTTTTTATGATGTTGTGTGGAGAATCATGAAATTGGTGGTTCTTGTTCTTCAAATATTGTGAGAGTTTCGTTGTCTCATGGGATGAGTTTCAAAACAAGTTGAGAGTTGATATAATTTCATTGACTATTAAGGATGAAAATTTCCATGAACTTTTTCCCCTTTGACAGTGCATATCATGTGTATGGGTGTTCAATGATCTTTTTCAGGAACCTTTTACGAGATGATTCAGACCTGTTTCAAGATGAGGATGTCAGGGAAACGCATTTTGATGAGGCTTTGTTTCTCGAGATCCTGCACGAGTTTACCTCTTTTATTTTATTGATATATCTTTAGGTTATGGTAAGTGAATATATCATTGATAGTATGTTATCCATAAATAAATTGGTATGAGAGTGGAGTCGTCAATATTCCTCTACAAGCAGACCTTCGGTCTGAGTTTCCTAGTTATCAAAACAGAATTGCATATGATTAACTGGGTACAGGACCCAGCACTCAATGTATCACTTCTATAGGGGAAGCATCTCCCAAGTCTTTATCAAGTTATCATATTCATATTTTTCTAATTTAGGTCGAGATCATCAGTTGTGAGAGTGACCGAACATTATGAGTTATTAGTGTGTTGCATTTTCCCACTTCAGGCTCCTCCATTGAGGCTGTTCTATTCGAGGTATCAGATTATGATACTCCAATTTTGGTATAGAATATATTTAATGTGGTTGGTAGAGGATTTATTATGGAAAACCTCCAATCTAAGAGAGTATAGTGTGAAAGTATAGGTGGTCCTAATCATGGACAGAGAGGTTGGATGTAATTTTGGTCAGCTTCCATAAATAGTGTTACCTATGCTAGGAGATCCATACACCATTTTATGTACCCATATTATGTTTTATATTTGGGTTCATTTCATTTTTGATGTGGGAGATAAAAACTCATTCATATAACCTTCACATGTCTATGTTTGGGACTAGTGGTAGAAAGACTTCCAAGGAACTTGGTAATGACTACGCTAGTTGGAGTTTGAGAGGATTTGATTCATCTATGTAGAGATCTTGAGCTTGTGTTGGGGAAGATCTAATCATTGGTTGATTGCCTATTATTATGGACAAAAACATATGGAATCATATTCGACATGTATTGGTTGTATTCGGTGCATGTTATCACATGTCACTTTAGGAGGTACGTTGTATTCTTCTATGATGGTAGAGAGCTAAATTATTAGTTAGTGAGGGAGGACCTCAGATGGGGTAGATGCATGTTTTATCATTGTTATCCTTCATTGATGAGATGATGATGATAATTTCGTAGGTTTAGAAATAGAAATTTTCTAGGATCGTAGAATGTTACCATGATATTGTTCCAACAGAGGTTGTAGAATTACAAACATAAGGAGATATTGATTTATTGATCAAACTATAGCTTGGCGTATCTCACATGTCGATGGATCTATATAAGAATTTTAATTCTGAGTCGGAAAATATGCATATAAATCTTGAAGGTCTCTTTTGGTCTAGTTTTTTCAGTATAATGTGAAACCATGGGATGCATTTTTTTGTTCATAAAGAATGATGTTGAAAATTTGTGGTCATGATATCATCAGATGCGTGTGATGGATGAGGATATCTCAAAGAATATATTCAATTTTCATTATTTGAATTATATGTTTCTTGTGATGTTTTTTTGTGAAACAGATTCTACAGTTGTGTTTATTGGGTGAAGAAATGTTGTGCTCCATGAATTCCTAGATAACATTGTTGTGGATTTCATCGATTAAATCTCTATGTACTCCACATCTATGGAGGTTATTTTAGAGTATCTACACGCTTCATTGGAAGCTCTTCATCGTGATCAGTTTTTTGGGATGTTTCCAAATTGTCTGTTTTTTATTGAGAAGTCCATTTCATGGGGAATGTTGTATCCCATTGGGGAGTAGTTCTAGATACATTAATGATAAAATCAGTTTTTTCATGGAATGTACTGGAGGCAACGAAATATGTGTTAAGACTCTTTAGTATTTTACACTATTATATGTTGTTTATATCCCATTTTTCTTGGGATTCAATACATATTATAGCATTGAATAAAAATGAGGCATTCTTGTGGAGTGATCAAAGCAAGACAATTTTTGAGTATCTAAATAAGAAATTTGTTAGTACACTAGTTCATTGTCTACTGATCGAAGGAAATTATTTTATGGGTTTTTATGATTCCTCACTTATTAGATTGGGTTTTTTATGATGGAGAAAATATCATTCGTTTCTTATAGGGTCTTGTCAATAACACCCCCATGAGAATAATTATTCCACCCATGATCTCGAAATAACAATTGTTGTGTTTTCCCTGATTTTTTGATGACATTGTCTTATCGATTACCCCCTTTTGGTCTTCACCTACCATAATATCCTAAATTAGTCTTTCTTCCAACATGACAAAAACATGATTCAGAATTAGTGGATGGAGTCTGCATGATATTATGAAATTAAGATTTTGTAATCACTATGAATGGGGAATGTTATGTCATATTAACAGAGTAGGAGTCCACGTAATGATGCAGTGCATGAATCTACTAATTCATAGAGAGAGATAGAAGAAATTTCATCATTACATAAAAATATCAATGAGTTTGGGGTAGATGTTTTATTTTTCAGATGACGGTGAAGTCATCTATGGTGTTACAGGTGGAAGATTCCCAGTTAGGGTATCTTGAGGTAAAGTACTATAAAGGATGTGTAATTTGGGGTGAGTCCCTTGTTTTTTTAATGAGGATGAACAACATCAAGTGTTGTTTCATGTAATTGTTTTTGTTACATTGTTTATATAGGAGACAGTTCTCAGGGAGTCCAATGGTCCACCATTGGTGGTATATCATGGGTTGACCATGATTTATGTAGCATTGAGGGGTTATTTTTGATTTCTTTGGTTTAAACATGATTTTCGGGGTTTTTGTCTTGATGTTTGGTCTTCTATAAGGTGATTATAGAGCACTGGGTTCTCAGTTGTTTTCCCTAGTCATTAAATGTTACTTAATGGAAGTGTGAGGACATCTCAATGAATTTCCTTATAGGTTTACATAAATCTCATGGATTCTATGATTCTATATGGGTGGTTATGGAAGGCTTAAAAAAATAAACTCGCATTATAGTGACGAACGAGTCAAGGTTAGTGGAGTATTTTTCATGGAAGTATCTGGAGTAGTTAGTGAGACTCCTAGGAGTCTCAAGGATGATCATTTTTATCTAGATCCTCATTTTACCTCTAGGGAGATGATATTTCTCTAGAATGGTTTGGTTCTAAGCAATGCCTTAGCACATCCTTTCATCCATAGGTAGAGAGTTAGTTAGAGGAGGCCATCCAGACTCTTGAACAAATGTTTCACTCGTATGCCCTATATTTTGGTGTTTCAGGATGAGGAACCTAAAATTGGTAGAGTTTATCTACAACAATAGTTTTCATCCCACCCTCATTTTGGTTACATTTAAATCCTTGTATAGTAAACCATTCTATTCTCCGTTTTTCCAGACTGGGATCCATGATTCATCAATTCATAGCATGAAACTTGCACAAATTACAAAAAAGATGTTTCGGGTGATTCATGAGATGATCAATGAATCATAGGATCATTAGATGTCCTATAATGATCATAGGAGGTGGCCAATATAGTTTTACATTAGGTATATTGTGTTCTTGAAGGCTACACCCCATCATTGGTAGTGGATGTTTTGCAATGGAATTAATCTTTCTCCACAGTTTATTGGGCATTTAGAGGTGTTATCTCATATTGGTGAAATGATTTATCAAATAGAATGTATCCCATTAATGAGATTGATAAATGTTATTTTTTACATGTCACAGATCAATAGATATATTTATGACTACTCTCAAATCATATATTGGGATAGATCGATGTTTATGATGATGTGAACTTCATGGAGAGGCCAATAGAGATCCAGGACCACTAGGAGAAGGTTGTGTTCAGGAATGTTATTTCCTTGGTTTGTGTTGGGTGGTCGTACTATGGCATGGAAGTGTGTTCCTAGGATCATGAGTAACTAATTCGTTCTTATTACCCAATGATTTTTGATACTTAACTTTTCACTTGTAACACTGTTCATATTGTGTCAATAGAATTTTTTTACTTTATCATATGGATTTCAATTTTTAATTATTGTAACTTTATCTCCATTGAGATGTATCTCCCCTGGGATAGTTTATAGGAGTTATTTTTTTCCGTTTTTTTGGTTACATGTTGTTCCCTTGGTTAGGTGGTTGAGATCCTGCGCTGGTGGGAGGATTGAGGGGTTTCTCTTAGGGTGGTTGTTCGAATGACCCTTTTCCATTTCCTTTATGGGTTTTTTTTGGATTATCAAGGATGAGAATCTTTTTTAGTGGTATCTACTGTAAGTGTATGGGTCCACATGGGTTTAATTTTTACTTGTTTTAAAAGAATGAGGTAATTATAAGAGGTTGGAAGTAATTTTGGAGGGGTTAAGATGCTAACAAATTAAAGTTTAGATAATTCAAGCTCTGTAATGTTTCACGATGTGAATGTGGGATTCACACCATATAATGAAGCATGATTTTTTAAATAAAATGGTGATGAATTTTTCAGAAAATTTTTTACACTAAGTATTAAATGACACGAAAGTGGATTACTCATCTTGTAAATCACTGATAGTGTATGTTTAAACTTTTTCAACCACTCGGATATATCAATATTTATAGATGTAGTAGCCTCCCCTATCGTTCTAGTTGAACCAAAATCCCCTTTTTCAATTTTTGGGGATTCCCTTATCACTTATCAACCTCTAGAATCTATCTATTCATCCTTATTGGATCCATGTCATGTTATTTTTCAAATCATTCATGTTTCTATCAATGGTTTCTTCTCAATCCCCTTTTACATGTGTCGACAGTTGATCTCCTGGTCTCATTAAGATTTTTTGGTCTCTTTGTTGGCGTAGTAGTGGTGTGGAGTCCCTATGTGAATATAGTTCTCACAGGAGAGGCGATCATAATATGTAGCATTGGTCTATTGTCATTCAGTGATAGTTAACATCGTTATTTAGCCACGGAAATAACTTATTCTCTATTTCATTATATGAAATCTTATAGCTATCATTATTTATCCCATTGGATTCCAATGAAATTAATGTAATAATTACTTGAACAAGATTAAATAAATGGAAATTATCAAATTATGATGTTGATTTCATACCATGATAACAGTTTTCCAATTGAGTTTCTAGATAATTTTATATCCTTGCAGTTCTTATTATGAATGGATAATGATGTGGAATTGGTAAATAATGTAATAAAATGATAAAATTTTAATTAATTCTCTAAACGTATAATTTTTCTTATGTAATGATTATGGTGTGTAATAATCATTGTGTTGTAAGAATGTTTAAATGATTTTATCCTCCATGTATTAATATAATTAAATAATTATTTGAATCATAATGATTCTTCTTGATCAATTAATTAAATACATGTTCAAATAATGGATTAATTTCTTTTTTTAAAATCATGTTCTATCTTAATGGAATGGTTTCCCATAGTTTGATCCAATAAAAATTGATTCATTCTATTCAAGATTGAATAATAACTGGTTGTTTGATAAATTATAATGCCATTCCATATCCGGAGTTTCCAACATGTTTTTAAATTCTATGTGCATTGTGCTTTGGAGCAGTGAGAGCATGTTGTGTGTCATGGATGTATGCCTTTCTTTAGAGAAAAGAGAAAAGTTTTTATCTTTGTTTCATGATTCTAGTGATGTGATGTGGGCTTGGGATGGATGATCCTAGATGGAATTTGTGTTATATTGGGTGGGGAGGCCCGTATTCTACTTTATCTTAAGATAGATGAGCCTTTTGGGGTGTTCTGGTGTATGGGGGTGAGGCTTGGATGTGATTTATTCTGCATATAGATGATCTTGGAGGGAAATTTTGGTTTATGGGTAAGGGATGCCAAATTATTGTGGATGTAGTTGCCATTTATGATGGAAGGATCCATCAGGAAATGCATGTGGGTCTCAGGGAGAAAACTGTGTATGGTTGAACATGTTGATGCTTGGCTTGCTCATTGATATGAGTGTTGGATTATGGTGACACACAATGAATTTAATAAGATATTTATTATAGAATGCATTGAACACTATGTATATAGAAACTCAAATTTTTTATAACCCAGCCAAGTAAACATAATTTATTCCACCTTTGTGATTTCAATTTTGAAAAACAGACATTTAAGGTTGCATTCTGTAAAATATACAGAGTCTGACAAGACAAATTTAATTTTTGGGGAATAGTAAGATACCCTTATGAATACTAATGAATAGTAAATTGGCTAAAAATAGAATCATCACCCATGGATGTATATATACAATTTAGACATCTTATAAGTGAAAATGATTGTAGAATAAGTATTGGTATTTCAATATTTCATAAATATTATAATTTAAATTTTATGATTAATTTAAAATTTAGAATTGAAATTTATTTTTATAAATTGTAATAAGATATTGTTGTTTTATTTTCATATGGTTATAATATAATTTTAGGGGAACATGAAATTTTTTTTAATGTGTTATAAAACGAGTTATAGTTTTAATGTTGTTTTTTTCAAATAAATTATGCTATTATTTAAAATTAAATTTAAAAAATTTAGAAAAATAATTTTGAAAAATTTATTTTAGTTATTAATTCTGTTAGTCGAATTATGGTTATGGTATGGTTTGTGTATTTTTCAGAAAAACATGAATTTATGATGAATAGTAGAATATGGAAAAATACCATATATAAAATGTATCAGTTAAATACACTATTTATGACATCATGAGTGATGTAAGGCCAATTATTTCGAACTCACATGCACTTATAACTATTATGGGTCACATGAAACAACACTATCAGTTGTCTTGATGAAATAATAAAATAATGAATAAAATATTTAAAATTCACTCCTCTCCTCCAAAATAACCCCCCCACCCCCTCACAACATCTTCTCCTAACCCCTATAAGCTTAAATGTAACACCCCAACCCCAGTTGCCCAATGTTTGTGCAATATTACATAAAAATGGTATGATACAAGGAATCATGTCCTGAAATAAAAAGAAGTTTTGTAACCTTGGAAGTACAAGTTACATACATAAGTTTTACATTGCATCAAAAAATAAAAAAACAACATTTTGTTCCCTTTGAACACTCTTATATCCCTTATCCTATTCCTACAGGACAATCGTTATATACAACATTGCATCTTGAAAAAAAATGAAATGTGTGAGTTAAGATGCTCAATAAGGAAAAAAATATAGCAGAAACTATCATAAATAAGCATAATCATTTATGGATATGTATAAGACTGAAACTTATACCTTTTAAACATAAACATCAGCAAAACATGGAAACTATAAATCTGATAATTTCATTTACATATTCACAAGGATATACTACTAGCTGAATAATCACCTGTAATGACAATATCCTATTTTATAATGATGGAATGCATAATGTCGGACCTCATATCCATATAGGCAAGGCCTCGTGCCAAGACTACAGATAATATTTTTTCAAGGCCTTGTTCCAAAAGGCTAGTTTATCTAATGAGACCTACTGATGCATTGAGGAGTAATAATGGGATCCACCCGTCACTTACTATGTCCAACACATTCCTCTTATGAAAAGGTGGAAACATAACATATACCTGCATATTAAAAGTAGCATATGAAAGGTCAATACATTAACCATAATCCATGAATGGTATAAAAATAACACATCCATAGTCAAACATATCACAACTACATCAATATAATTTGGAATATTTTATCATAATAAATCATCTTCTGACAAGTGTAATACCCATTCAAGGATGTTGACGAAGTTGAAATCAAAAAAAAATTCAGAGAAAAATATCTATATATTTCGAAATCATTTAAAAGTCACATAATTATAAAAGAAAACGTTTATTTTTAAAATATTCTTATAATCTTGTATGGGAATATTTTATGGTGTCATAATGGTAGAAAATATATGCACTCGCTGAATAAGTTAAAAAAACATTCTTTCCTTAATTTGTCGAAAATATCATAAAATCAATTGTTTGGAAAATGACAAAAAGATTAATTTCAAAGAAATTTATAAAAATACAAACAATTGTATAAATGAGTTTAATCAATGTTATCAGAAATAGTAAAATGTATTGAAATACATTTTTATGAGACATGGATGTGGATGATAAATAGGTCTAGTAGATACTCACATATAAACATCCTTGGATAGTGAAGAGATTGTAGAATTAACAGTTACCTTGTAATTTTCATTGGTAGAGGAAAAATTAACCTCTTATATAATATTTAAATTATTGTTATTAAATTATAAAATAAAAATATATAAAAATATGATATAATATATGATATTCTAATATTTCTTTGTTCATAATATTTAAGTAGTATCATTGTTTTGGTTCATAAATAATTCATTTTCCATTATATGCATGGTTACGTAAGCCACGTTTGTTATAGATAAGATGTATTTTATTCATATCTAGAATGATATTATTTTTTTAAACATTATTTCTTTCATAAAATTAAAATTATTCTTGAATAGTTTGGATGGGAAATGAATTTCATCCAGTTCCTGGATATGGTAATTCGTACGTTCGCACGAGCGACAATATAATTTTATTTTTTGTGAAATAATATGTAATTGGATGGTATATCATATATAAAGAATAATTAACATGTTATATTTATTATTTAAAACAGTTATACTCATTATTATCCCCATGTAAATAATGAAGTGTTTGAATAACAAACTACACCATGATGTTGAGAAGGTAAGTCGTAAGTACGCACGTACGGTTAATGTCATTCATAGGATGGATAGAATAATGAATATGGCTGTAACATATTTAGAATAACATCAATGTATTTGTATTGTACTAGATTTATTATTTTGGTATGTAAACAACAATGAAAGTGGACATGGAAAATGAAAAGAACTTTGAAATAGGTGGTGAAATTATTATCTATTTTTTAGGTGTTTCTTTATTTAATCATAAGTGCTCCATAGGTTGGCACTCTGATCAAATTATGTCCTCTATGTCGAATAGTGGGTAGTTGAGAGTATATTTGAGTATTTTTAGGCCAAGCCAAATGGAATTGTAGGTGTGATATCGAGAGAATGGGATGTACCTTTTTATATAAGAGGCAAAGGTCACTTTCGGAAAAAATTGAAATATTATTTTATTTTTCAATTGTATTCAGTTTATAATGGCTCAAAAAAGATTTATTGCAAGGCTATGGCTGTTCTGGGTCTCCAACATATCAATCAATATGTTTTAGAGAGTTTTAGGACAACATATTAACCATTTATTTTAGATTTAACTCTTAGTTAAATAGTTTGTCTTTTACCGTGAATTGTTATAGTATTTTAATAAATTGTTAATAAGCTTACAATAAAAATCCAATAGAACCCCCAGTTGTTCATTATTGATATATCTAACATTATCTATGTCCTTTTTCTGAACATTAGATTTTTCGGAATATTATATCAACTAATAATATAGTATTTGTTTTAAAAACTCATTTATGTCAATTTTGACACTATTTGGTATTTGGTTTTTATGAAACACATAAAAAAATTTTTACTACGAAAAAATTTATTTAATCAACCCTAGCATGTCTAATTAATATATAAAATTATTCATATTCATCAAGAGTCTCAATTTACAATTATATTAATATTTATAATATCTTTTTTTAATGATTCAATAATAAGGTTATTACTGCATCGTCATTATGCCATAAATAAATTTAATTATATAATGTATAACATTTATAAATAAAATAAAATTAGGTAGTAATTTTTTTATATTTTTAATGAATATTTAAATTTGAATTTATAATATGTATAATCCATTATTAAAAATGGTTTAGTTATTAAACATTTAAATTAACACTTTTTACTCTTCTTTAAATAAAATAATAATAAATTTTAAAATCTTGTCCATATGGACCAAAATGATCATATTTTATTTCTATGGTTTATTTTTGGTCGATATACACATATCAAATAGAATTAGAACATATGTTTGGGTAATTATAAAATCATTTTTACCTTTAATTACCGTATTTACTTTTTAGCGATGTAAATAAAATTAAAAAGTTACTATTCACCAATATTTATTTTCATCCTTTTGAATCACATTTTACATACTGATGTCAACCGTGTCTCACAGATTTTTGAAATTCAATTCACCGAAGTGATAAAATTACATTTTATGCAAATTTTCTAACGTTTCATGAAGGTGGGAAAAAGACGTTTAAAAAATTCAATAAATTTTATACATCTATTTTCATTATAAAATGGAATTAATGAGTTACCTTGAATGAATATAGGTATTATGTATATATTTTTTCATAAAATAAAATTAATTAAAATAAATATTTATTTATATTAAACGTATGTTTTATAAAAGGACACAGTGTTTTTCATTATTTAATAAAAAATAAATGATTTCAGAACAATAAAAAAATCGCCCTAAACTCATTATGATATTCCCAATCAAAAAATGAAGTACATTTAAAAAAATAAAATTTAAAAGTCAATTTTATTGGTCGTGGTGTGGTAAAACACTATGTTGCGTGCAACACAATCTATTGCATTATTCAAAGAGAAACGTAGAGTGAAATCTTTGGGTGTTAAACACTTCCCTCCTTCAAATAATTTCATCATCAAAATTTCTAGAAAAAAAATTCATTAAAAGGTTCTGGTGGTTCTTCAACTTATGTTCCTTGGGTTTCCAAGTTTCCTCTTCCCTATTATGGTTTCTCCACATAACTTTTACCAGATGAGTCATCCAGTTTTTCAACACTTGTGCTATGGTATCACAAATATTGACGGTATCTTCACAATAAGACATATCGAGTTCCAGTTCTATTTCTTCATAGGTGAGTACATGGGATGGGTCATAAATTTATATTCTAAACATTGATATGTAGAACGCATCATGATGTTTGGATAGACTTGGTGGTATTTCCAAACTGTAATATATATCTCCAATTCGTTCTAGAATTTTGAAAGGTCTGATGTACATAAAACATAATTTAAACTTCTTACCGAATCATATAACACCCTTCCATGGAGATTCTTTCAAGAAAACATGATCACCCACATGAAATTTCAAATCCTTCCTTCAGTTATTGGCATATCTCATTTTCCCACATTGAGTTCTTTGACGTGGGTTTGGACAATCATAAATTTTTCCATTGTTTCCTCAAAAATTTCTAGGCCTATGAGTTTTCTGTCACCAAAACCATCCCAAAAAGTTGGAGTGTGGCATCTCATTCAATATAATGCTTCTTATGGTGAAATATAAATACTCAAATAGATTTTATTATTACTGTAAAATTCAATAAGAGGTAAATATTGATCCAACATACCTTGATTGTCATATGAGCATGATCTCAAAATGCCTTCTAAGGTTTGAATAGTCCATTTTGTTTGTCCATCATTTTGAGGGTGGTTGGAAGTGCTCAAATGATGTTCAATATCTAGAGCCTTCTGAATTATTTTCTAGAATATTGATGTAAAACACGGATCACGATAAAAAACAATCGATAATGGCACGTGATGAAGTCTTACAAAATCATTAAAAAATAGTTTTTCAAAACGTTAAAGTGGTAAATCATAACTTATAACTAGAAAATTTTCTGACTTTGTAAGGCAATCCACAAGGACCCATATTGCATCGTTCCTTCTAGGAATCATTGGTAGTCCCATGAAAAAGTCCCTTGTAATATCATCCCATTTTTATTCAGGTATGGGAAGAGGTTTCATGTCTCTTCCAGGATGTTGTCTTCCATCATTCACTTGTTGAAAAACCATACATCATTACACATAATCAGAAATCCACCTCTTAATTTTGTCCCTCAAAAAATGTTCCTTCAAATCGTTATACATCATAGTGCTACCAGGTTGTATAGTGAAAATGTATGTATGAGAATCATAAAAAAATCAATTTTTAGATCAGGTATGTCAGAAACAAAAAATATCTTCCCAAATTTCAAAATACCATCATCATATACGAATTTAATCAATCTCCCATCATTCACATCATTATTTTTCAGTTGATACTTCTCATCATCATTCTGATATGATTTTATCTTTTATAATACATATTTTTTGGAAACCATTGTTAAAAGTATTGATGTTTCTCCTTCCATGATTATTCCTGTACCCACCTTAACAAGAACCATGACCATAGGATGTCATTGAACTCTCATATTGTTCAAACCTCCTGGATCATTTCGGCTCAGTGCATTTTCCACCTTATTTTCCTTCCCCGGGTAGTACAGTATAGGGAAATCATAATCTTTTAGTAGTTCAATCCAACTTCTTTGCCTCATGTTGAGTTATTGCTATGATAAAATATACTTCAATCTCTTGTGATTGGTATATAACTCAAATATTTCACCATAGATATTGTGTCTCCATATCATCAAAGAAATGATTATTGTTCCATACTGAATATCATGAGTTGGATAGTTTTTTTCATGATTTTTTAGATGTCCTGATGCATAGGAAATAAATCTATCATTTTTCATAAGGAAACAACCATGTCCTTTATTTGAAGCATCAAAATAAATAACAAACCCATTATTCCCCGATGGACGATTCAGGATAAGAGCATTGAATAATCTTCTCTTCAGTTCATAAAAAAATTCTTCACACTATTATTTCCCAAAACATTTATACCTTTTACGTCTGAGCTTGGTTAACGTGTTAGGAAATCGGGAAAAATTATTGACAAAACACAAATAATAACCTGCTAAAAAATAAAATGGTGTTCCTTAGTTATACTCGTCGGTGTTGGAAATTCTTAGATTTCCTTGGTATTTGATGGATCGAAAGAGATTACTTCCACAGGGAAAATATAGCCAAGAAAAGAAATCTCCTAAAGCCAGAATTCACACATTCTAAGTGTCCCATATAATTCATATCATCTAAGTGTCTTTATAATAGTGGTCAAGTGAATTTCATGATCTTCATGGCATTTTTCGTATAGAAAGACATCTTTAATAAATACCACTACAATGTAATCATGATATTCCTTGAAAACTCTATTCATTATAGCAACGAATAAAGATGGTGCATTATTTACTCCAAAATTCATTGCTATTAAATCATAATGCCCACAAATGGTATGAAATGATTTCTCCAGAATTAGTTTATTCATCCAACAAAACTGATTATATCTAGATTGATGGATAATCATTGAAAAATATTGAGCTCCATGAAGTTGTCTTAATATATCATCAACGCGAGGTAGGGGATACTTGTTCATTGTTTTTATAGAATTGATCATTCTGTAGTCAATACACAACATCATAAATTCATATTTCTTCTCAAAAAAGGATATGGCCTCCCCATGGAGTGACACTAGGTCGAAGAAATCCCATATTACTCAATTCCTAT
Organism: Viscum album; assembly: GCA_963277665.1. Lineage (NCBI taxonomy): Eukaryota > Viridiplantae > Streptophyta > Magnoliopsida > Santalales > Viscaceae > Viscum > Viscum album. The sequence goes on from OY728152.1 coordinate 1,937,423,702, forward strand.
AGTTTTCACAATATTTCCACTAATTCCACAGTGGTTATTCTATAAGGGGTCTTCCATATGGGCCTTGAACCAGTAATTAAATAAATGGAAAACTGAATTTATCATTTTAGAGGATGTCTAGAAAAATTCTCTATAAATACCTCTTTTTATTTTTTCACAATTGGTACATACCAAATTTGATCATTCATTTCCTCAGCTATAGTTATTTAACTCCCTTCCTCCCCAATAATTTCATTTATTAGAGCTTATGGGGGTGGATCTATAAAAGAATCATATGGTGACATTCCTGCTCTAAAGATTAGGTACACTTTATCATCATCGAAAATTGTAACATCCTTCTTATTACAATAAATTTTTTATGATGGTCTATATAAAATCTTTAGGTAGGATTATATCATATTCTATGAGTAGTATAACAATGAAATCAACAGATAATGTATGTTTACATACAGTAATGGGAACATATTCACAAATCATTGTTTCAATGATATTTCCATTAATAGTTTTGACTGAAAAATCATTTGTTAAATCAAATAGTAAATATCTATTTTTCGTAGCGAAATTGGAAGATATGAATCAATGCAATGTTCCAAAATCAATTAATACATTGGATAAGTTTAAGGAAACCATTAAATTATCTTCCACCACATAATTCGAAGTTCAACAACAGTATTAGTGATCACATATGCTTGGCCTTTCTTCTAAGGAATTTTCTGAGGTAAATTTCCTTGGTTCATAAGACAGTAATTTACATAATGCCAATTTTTCTATAATTGTATCATTCAACAATGACTTCCTCTTTTGTTCCCATGTAATCATGAGCTTGGTGGCCTTTTTCACCACACTTCTAACAGAATCCCATTCCCATAAAGCATGTACCGGGGTGTTTCTCCCCTCATTTACTACAAGATAGAAATTATACTTATCCATTCTTCTTCTAATTTCAATTTCAAGAGTTTTCAATAGATCTCTTCATCTCATTATTTGATTTAAAGTCATAATACATAGGGAATTGATAACACACTAGACAATTTCTTCATACGATGAGAAGGGTTGTGAATCTAATGCTCGACGGAGATATGGTTTTAACCCATCAATGTTTTGATCAATCTTACTCAATGGGTTACATATATAATCTTATGCATGAATTTATATCCTTGTAAAGTTAGCCACATAATTTGCGACATTCCCATCCTCCTTTTTCTTCAGAATCATAAATTGTCTTCCCATATCATCTCGATGGCCATGATGAAAGTATTTTTATAAGAAAATATATTTAAAATTCATACATTACTTATTAGATACATCTTAATCCTCCTATGTGTTTTGAATTAATGACCACCATTGATCAACATCTATATTGAGGCGATAAACTGCAATCAAATCTTCTTCGCTTTCGCTACTCCCCAAAGCATGAAATATTTTACTATTGGAAGATATCCATTGCTTAACAACAATTGGATTTATAGTCCCATTGAATGTTGGTGGGTGTTTCCTCATGAAGCAGTCTAACATTGACCCTCTGCTTTTTGGATAAGGGAGCTCCATATGTGTAAGGTTTTTATTAATAACCTGAGTGAGTTGTTCTAGTGTGGTTATAAGTTGGTCAGCACTGGTTCCATCACCAGCTCCACTATAATTATCTTGAGTAGGAGGGAAATCCCAACATGGATTAAGAGTTTTGATATGTTTTTTATTCCATCTACTAGGCACCATTTCTACATAATGGCCTGAACTATATTAGTGTATGAATTGTAGTACAAAATTCTGAACTAGTTAAGTACCTGACATAAATTTAATAGTTTATGCATATAATCAATTTTCATAAAAAATGTTTCCGTTGAGATATTATATACTCATAAATCCTTTGTAATGGTTTGTAAAAAAACATTGAATTACACTAAGCATATCCCCTAGGAGTGTTATAACCCAGACTGCAGCTAGGCCTGTTTTCATGTACCAGGATGCCCCAGGTCAAGCCTGAAAATCCTTGTCATAGTTTTTACTCCTAGGTAAATCATTGCAAGAGATTCCTCTACCTTATCATATCATGAAATGGATGTATTGCATTAAAAATTTTGAAAATCATTACATTGCAAAAAGTATAATAATTTCTTCTATACTAATCTTCAAAGACTCTCATTGGGTAATGTTTTATAATCATAGTTTTTCGAAATCATGTTTCCAATGATTGTACTAAAATTTCTATGATACAGAATGTAATTCCCTAAACCCAGTTACCCATAGTCTGTGCATTATTAAATAAACTTGGATTGATACAATGAATCATGTCCAAACAGACCGATTAATTTAGTATAATTGGAAGTACTAGATACATACATAAGTTTTACATTACATCATGAAATAAAAAAACAACATTGTTTCCCCATCGAACACTCTTTTACCACATAGAATATTCTTATATGTTAATCATAATATACTTCTTTTATTTTTGGGAAAAATAAAACATAATAACGGGGTGATCTCATATGCGCAGATTGGATAACAATATTGCAGAAACTATTATAAATAAGAAAAATAATTTACAGCATTGAATAAGACTAAAAAACATACCATTTAAACATAAACGTCATCTTTACAAGAAAATGATAAATCAAATAATTCCATTTAATTATTCCCTGGGATATTATACTATTAGTATATTCACTTTTAATATCAATAGCCAATTTCTTAATGATGGAATGCATAATGTCAGAAATCATAACCAGATAGTCATGGACTCGTGCCAATATAAAAAATTATATTTGTTTTCTTTTCCATGCCCTAGGATAGTATATTGTCTCATGTGACCTACCGATTCATCTAAGAGCTAAAGAGGGAACCACCTGTCACTTAATATGTATAGTGCATTCATTATATGAAAAGGTTGAAACACAACATAAACATTATTATTAGAAGTAGCATACGAAATGTTAATATTTTAACCATAATCCATGAATGGTATAAAAATAACAAATCCACAGTCATGTATATCAAAAAACCATAGAATGAGTTTGGAAGTTTGTATTATAATAAATCAACTTCAAAAACTGTAAAATCGATCAAAGGATTTTGACATTACTGAAATCAAAAACTATTTGAGAGAGATATCTGTTTCTATATTGAAATCATTTTAATGTCACGTAATTATAAAAGAAAAAATATTTTTTGAAAATATTATTATAAACATGTAAGGTATGTTTTGAAGGTGTTATAATGGTATAAAATATCTACCCTCATCGTATATGTTAAAAAACATTCTTTCATTAATTAATTGAAAACATCATAAAGTACCTTATTTAGAAAATGATGAAAAGATTCATTTCAAATAATTTTATAAAAAGTCAAAATAGGTTGTAAATTAAATCAACCCATATTATTGAAAATAGTTAGAATTTTTTGAAATACATTTTTAAGAAACACATATGTGGATGATAAGGAGGTCCCAATAGATACTCAATTATAAAAAACTCCGATAATGAAGAGATTATAGAATTAACCCTTAACATGTATCTTTCCTTGTTCGAGGGTACATAAATCTCCTATATAATATTTAAATGATTGCTATTAAATTATACAAAAACCACATACATAGTTATTATAAAATATATGATCTTATTATATTTTTTTGTTAATAATATTCCAGTAGTATCATTGTTTCATGTGTAAACTGATTCGTTTTCCTTTATATGATTTGTAACGTAAGCCATGTTTTTTATAGAATTGATGTATTGGATTCATATCCAGACTGATATTAAGTTATTAAAAATTAATTTTAATCATAAAACGAAAATTATTCTTGAATGGCTATGATGGGAAATGAATTATTTCGCGTTCATGAAGTCGGTAATCTGTACGTACACACAAGCGACAATATCATTATATTGATCATGAACTCGTATGTCATTGGAAAATATATAAAATATACTGAATCATTATCAAGTTATATTTATTTTTTACATCAGTTATACTCATTATTATACCCATCCAAATAATTTAGTGTTTGAATAACAAACTACACCATGATGTTGAGACAGTAAGCCATACGTACACACATATGGTGACTTGTCATTCATAAGATGGATAGAATAATGAATATGGTTTTACCATATTTATAATGACATCAAAGAATGTATAATTTACTAAAGTTATTTTTTTATGGAAACAACAATGAAAGAGGAAGTGGAATAAGAAAAGAACATTGAATGAGGTGGTAAAATTATTATATCTTCTTCATGTGTTTTCTTTTGATTTGATCAAAAGGGCTCCCATGGTTGGATTTCTGATCAATTTATGACCTCTAGGTCTAAGGGAAGGGAAGTTTGGAGGATATCTAAATAGGGTTTGGCTGAGACAAAAGGCTATGGAGGTGTAATTTTGTGATATGGGGCGTACCCTTTTATAAGATAGGTGAAAGTCACTGTAGGAAAAGCATTCAATATTATTTTATTATACAATCATATTCGAGTTATAATGGCTCCAAAATGATTACTTTCGAGGCTAAGTTGGTTATGGGTCAAAAAACTCTCAACCATTAGTTTTTAGATGTGATTAGGTCCCCATATTAAACTTATCTTTTAGATTTAACTCATAGATAAATAGTATTACTAGTACCACATATTTTAGAATTATTATAATAAATGTTTAATAATGATACAATAAAAATGAATTAATACCCCAAGTGGTTAATTATTGATATATTATACTTATCAAATTCTTTTGGGAAAACCATATATCATTAAAAATATTATATCAATTAATAATATCACATTTTTTTAAACTCATTTTTGTCAATTTTGACACTATTTGGTATTGTGTTTTTTTGAAAGTCATAAAAATGTTATCACTTAAAAAATTTAATTAATCAACCCTAACATATAATATTAACCTAGAAAAATTAGTTTAAATTCTTCAAAAGTCTAAATTTACAAATAAATTAATATTTATAATATAAATTTTTAATCGTTCAATAATAAAGTAATTATTGCATCAGCATTCTGTAAAAAATAAATTTAATAATATAATTTCTAAAAAATCTAAATAAAATAACATTATTTAGGAATATTATTTTCTTCTTAACTAATATTTATTTTCAAATTTATCTTATATATAACATTATATTTAAAATGTATTAGCTATTAAACATTAAATTTTACACTTTTAACTCTTCTTTATATAAAATAATAATAAATGTCCTAATATAATCCAAATGGACAAAAATGATAATATAATTTTACAATGGTTTATTTTGGATAATTAAACTTATCAAATATAATTAGTACTTGAGTTAGAGTAATTATAATATAATTTTAACCTTTAATTAACATATTTACTTTTAACGGTGGAAAAAAAAACTCAAAAGTTAAGATTCACCAAAAATTATTTTCATCATGTTAAACAACATTTTAAACAATGATGTCAACCATGTCCCTCATATTTTTGAAATTAAATTCATTGAAGTGGTAAAATTACATTTTATGTAAATTTTTAAATGTTCCTAGATGGTGGGTAAAAGATGTTAAAAAAATTCAATAAAACATAATACATCTAATTTTAAAAAAATAAATCTAATTAATTAAATTGAACTAATATATATATATTATGTATCTATTTTGGCTTAAAATACATTTATTTAAAATAAATTATTATTTAAATAAAATGTTGGTTTCAAACAATAACGCCGTGTTTTTCATTATTCATCAAAAATTGAAATTTTCCACAAAAATACCAAAAATTCACTCTAAGATAATTATGATATTAGGAATCCCAAAATGAAAAAATTTCAAAAAATGAAATTTATAATATTTTAAAAAGTTGGTATTACTATTCGTAACGGCTAGTTTGATTGATCCTGGTGTGCTATAACTCCTTGTTACAAACAACGCATGTTATTGTATTATTCAAAGAGAATGATACCATGGATGCCATGGGTGTTACATTGAATATCCTCAATGTTGTGCCCAAATACCCTTCCATAGTCACTCCCCATGTCCAAGAAGCTCATTGTCTTGCAAAAAGACAAAAAAAACAATTTTGAAGAGGATCTCAAGAAGGTAATTATAAGAGGTATGTCATCATTGTTTTTCATTTATATTCATTTCAATTTATTTTATTTTCTTATTATCTCCCAACCTCCTCTGTATAAATGGCCATGATTACAATACTATCATCTATATAAAATAATTATATAATGTTAATGGAAAACCATCATCAATATTCCTACTCTATCTATATAATTTTTAAAACAAAATCTTCATCCGTGAGGTTCCAATTCACAACCTTCGTGGACAACAGAGTCTCGTTCATCAATTTCTCCTTAAATAATGGTCATTAAAGAATTGTTTTGGATAAAAAAACTATAATTATATGTATTATGTATCATATATGGTTTTGGAAATTTTTTCTATACATGGTTTTTATTTATAATGAAAAATGAGTTCATGGTGTTCATAAACTGAAAATTAACCCAAATAGTTTTCATTAAATGATTTAAATAATGATTCATCATCACTCCAAGTATCCAAATGAAATTTACATCCATTTAATGTTTTGTTTGTTCCCTAATAACGAATAACTTAAATTCTTAAAAACAATACTCATTTTACATGATTCTCTGTTCATGTATATAAGTATACCGATTATGAAAAAAATATACACAAACAATGAAATTGAACCACCTAATACATACAAATGGACATGAATGAACACAATAAGTTAATAATAAATCAATTACATTTATGAGAGTATATTGAAATAATAATTAATGAATTAAATCTTGTTATCTAGAACACTATGGTGACGTGAAGAACACCATCATACATAATGTAAGAGTTTCTTCGTCTCACTTCCATTTTAGTGAGATATTCTGTATTCACTACTATTACTTTTTTATGGTATTGTTTTACATCCCATTTATGTTTAATATAATGATTACATTTATTTTCAAGATATTCAATTTTTCATTTAATTATTATTAATTCTGAGGAATACGATTAAGTTGATTTCAAAGTAACAAGTATTTTCTACCCAATCCTCTATTTTCAATCGGGTTGCACTTATTCTATACTCACCACAATGATATTATTTTCTTATTTAAACCTAAAAAATACATTTTAATGTTATATATCTGTGTAAATATCAGAATACTACTTTCGTTTATGGGGAGTTGTAGGTTTTAAAAGGATATTTCAAAATTTCTTCTCGAAATACAATCTCAATTCCATGAACTTCTCAGATTCATAGCTATTTTTAAGTTCACCATATATTATGTTTTAAGCCATATTAAACATTCTATAGTGACAAATTTTACTATGAAAAAGTAGATTTTGGTTAATTTCTTATTTTAAGAAAGAAAACAATCCATTGTGCTTGAAAATGTTTTTAATGAATTTCATAAACCACACTAAAATGCATTAATTCTATTGTTTCTTTAAAAACACTTTTTACATGATTTAAATTTACTAGGACATCACTTGTGACTCAATTTTAATAATGAGGTTGTTATGTTTTTTAATGATATAAATATTTAAAACCATGTTAATGAAAAATACATATTATTTTCCAAACAACTTTTCCTTCTAATGTAAAATGGATTTTTCTCATCACACTTTAACATTTATGAGATATATGCCTTGTTTAATATTTATTCCGTGAATGTGGTGTATTTACTAATATTTAGTATATCATCTCAAGAGACCCCTTATTCCCATGATTTTATAAAGGATCATAATTCGAATATTTCAATGTGGTATGGGACACTTTGGTATGATTAAGGATTATATCCATAAGAAATTTTCAATGGAATCATTTAAATGAATATTATCTATATAAAAATCCTTGTTGAATCATGTAAATCATTGAGGTTTATCTATTATTATATCATATACCTAATTTAATTTAATTTTTTATGATTCATTTGGCTGTGGATGTACTATCATAAAACCATTCTGTAATTTACACTGGATGGTTAGTATTTATGATTATTGTTTAGGAAAAGTTATTTACATTTCATATGTTGTATTAAATAAAAATGTATATGTTATTTATATTTATACCCATTCATATGAGTAATTCATTGGACTTAGTAACTATTGTTTGGGGCCCTCTATAGCCCCTCGGTGTATCTATAGGTCTCATGAGACAAACTATAGTCCTGGCGTGAGGCTATGAAAAAATAAATATTTATGGTTTTGGTTGAGGCCTTAATCATTTTTTAACATCTTGGATGAGGCCTTGTTGGTATATTTTAGAATTTCTGAAAAATTCCTTTCCCTCATTATGATTCTATTAATTAAATATTCATGTAGTTATCAGACTAATAGAATACTAATAGTTATCGTTTATTGTGGAATTATTTACACAACTAATATTCCACACATAATAGATTCAAATTTATTATTTGAATAAGGATGTGTTTTTAATTAGTCACCATGCATATTTTTGATGCTTATAGTATCTTCTACTATATTTCTTATCCTTACTGAGCAGTTGAGCTCACCCCTTTCTTATGTTTCACTTTCTCGGGAAAAGAAGAAGATTATTAAATGATTTAACAACATGTATAATCATAGAGTGATGGATGTTCCCAATAAAACATAAATTTTATATTTCTTTTATGGTTGAAATTATGAAAATATGTATGTATCAATTTTTTCCAAAACTACTAAACTAATGGGACCTTCGGGATTTGATTCCTTTTAATCATTAAAATGTATTAAAATAAATCACATTCTTTGGGATTCTAGGGGTGATGCGTTACAATTGTAATCAACAGAAGTTTATTAAAAAATAATAGAAACAAGATTTAGAAAACATTGATTTGAGATCAAACACTTATGATAGTCTGTGAGAAAAAACATATTGAAACATCCTAGAATCTTGTTTAGTAATATATTATGTTGATCTTCATGGAAAATACATCCTTATCTAGATACTATAGGTGGACGCTGATTTGGGAAAGATGTACATAGGAGTGTAAACTACAAAAATTATTTTGAGGCGTGACCCAGTGTATCCTAGTACACGACAACGGGCCTTAATTCACACTTGGTTTGACACCCCTGAAGGATATGCTTAATATTATTCACATTTTATTTACTGACTATTTTGAAGGATTTATGGCCCCAAAATAATAAAATTATATGGTTCTAGGATTTATGATGCATAAATTTAATCTATGTTCTTTACCATGTTTAGAGTAATAGAGGGTTTATAATTATACTAGCTAATATATAATATGGAATTGAATAGAAATGGATCTTATAAGAAGGAATGATAATGTAACCAAAGCACGTGATTTGAAGAGTAAAAAGGATCATATTTATAATGGTCTCAAACCATAATTTCAATCAAATATTGTCTCCCAGGTATCCTCATCATATGAGGAAATAATATCATGTGTTCAAAATGTATTTAAATACTTCACTGAATCTTATGGTTTTGAAGGGATGGAAAAGAAGAAGATGAAGAAATGGTCAAACATAGATATATGGAAGAAACGAGTGATTTATTTTACCACAAGTTAAAATTTTGGGAAGAAACTCCTTGGTATATGCTTGAGAGGAAAAGGATTTTTCTTGAAGTGTGGAGAAAAAGGCCACTATGCTCATCATTGGAAGATAAGGAAAGAATTTTCCTATATACAATGCTTCAACTGGAAGGATATGTTACAATATGAGAATCAATGACCCAATCTTCAAAGGAATATACCCCAACTGTTGATTTTGGACAATGATCATGTTATGATCATACCACAGATGATGTAGAATGATGAATATTACTTATCAAGAATCATTCCATTTGAATATTTTTTTTGTAATTAACATGTTTTATGAAATATGAGATACATAAGGATTATACTACAATACACTTTAATTATATATTTTTGGTAGTTTGATGAATGGTTCAAAGTAAAAGTGATTTTTAAGAAAGTAATATTTTTTTTTTGGAAAAAGATGATTTAAGGAATAGAAAACCTTAATATATATCTGATGTTAAGATAATGATGATGAAATTACTGATTCAGATAAGTACTGAATTCCTTGAAACTAATTATTGTCTTGTTGAGATATGGTATATGATATCATCGATGGAGTTTACAACACTTTTGGATTTACAGAACATATCCAATAACATGTATCATACATAATGAAAACGGAAGAATTTGTGTTTCCAATATGGTTTTTACGGTAATTCATTTTATTTCCCTATTTTAAGAGGATACACGATAAAGTTATTCATATATTTGGAATTTGAATTTTTTAGCTGCTTCATGTTGATTAAGTGTTAATGATATGTTCATCATGAAAATTTGGAAACCTTCATTATAATATGTTGAATATTTATATTTTTGAATTTTATTCATTAACAAAATGGTATAAGTTGATCGCTGTATTTTGTTTAAGAGTGTAATGTCACTAAATGATGGTTTGATTACTCTTCCATGACCATGTTTTCCAATTATAATGTGTTGTTTTGTATGGACTAAAGAATTTACCTTTTCTCTTATTAATTGTATATTTTAACCATATTTTTAATGTGGGTTTCCCAAAAGGGAATTTTTCATGTATCAACCATTAACTAATGAAGACTAATTTCAAATTTCGAGGATGTTATTTTTTTATGGAGGGCATTATAAAACACCCAGAGAACATAAAAATAGATTTATTATAGAATTCATGGGACATTTAGTCTCTAAAAACACTAATTTTTTATAACCTATACATGTAAACATAACTTTCCAACCGTGTGATTTGAATTTCGAAAAACTGGCATACACGGTTGCGTTTAGTAAGACATTTATAGTATGATAAGAAAAATTTAATTTATCGTGAATAGTAACATACCATTTTGAATAGTAACACACCTTTGTAAATTTTAATCCATAGTAATGAATAATAAATTGGCCACCAATATAGAATCATAACCACTGAATTTATATATACAAATAATAATTCCTAAAAGTGAAAAATGATCCTAGTATATGTATTGGTGATTTTATTTTTCATAAATTTATTAATTACAATTTTATGATTAATGTAATAATATAAAATGGTAATTTATTATCATGAAATATTATCATAAATTGTTATTTAATTTTTATATGGTTATAAGAAAAATTTAGGGAACCTAGATTAAATATTCAAGGTGTTATAAATCAAGTTATAGTTTTAATGTTGATTTTTTAGAATAAAATATGATATTATATAAAAGTAAAATTAAAAATAAATAGATATTTGTTTTCAAAAAATGGTGTTCATTTTTGAAATCCACACATCTAATAATGGTTAGGGAGAATTTTTGTTTCATAAAAACATGAATTTTGGATGAATAATGAAATACGTTAAAATACAGTATATAGAAATTATCAGTTAAATACACTATTTATGACATAATGAGTGATGTAAGGAAACTTGGTTCAAACTCAAATGAATGTATTACTATTAGGGTTCACATGAAGAAAAATTTTTTTTGAGGGAAATAATAAAATATGGAATAAAATATTCTAAATTTAGTCATCTCCTCCACTACAAAACCCCCCTTAATCCCTCCTCCCCTCACTTCTATATGCCTTGGATATCCTAATAGATATTCCCAAATACACACACATAGTCACTACCCACATCTAATAACCTATTTTTCTTTCCTAATGACCAAAAACCCTTCCCATAATGAGGATATCAAGGAGATTATTACATGATGTAAATCATATTTGTTTTTCATTTAGTCTCATTTCAATATTTCTTTTCATCTTATTATCATCCAAACCCCACTATCCAAATGACCATGATTACTATAATATCATATATATTCTATAATATATCATGTTAATGGAATAACCATCATCAATATTATTAATCTCTCTCTCTCTCTCTTATTTTATAAACGAAATCATCATCTGCGAGGTTCCAGTTTACAACCTTCGTGGATGATGAAGTGTCATTCTTCAATTTATCCTTCATTACTGATCATGAAAAAATTTCCACGGTTAATACATAATATAATATATTTATTTAGTAGGATATATGGTTCTATAATCCTTTTCTACTCATTTTTTTCTTTATAATGTGAAATGAGTTCGTGGTTTTCAAAAACAACAATTTAACCACAACCGTTTTCATTAAATGATTTAAATAACGATGCATCTTTCCTCCATGTAATAAAATGAAATTTACAGCATTGAATCCTTCAATATTTTAACTAATAACATATATCTTCACTTCTGGAAAACAATCCTCATTTTACATATATCTCCATTCATGTATATAAGTATACCGGTCCTGAATGAAGCGACCCCGAACTATGTAATTGGACCTCTTAACCAAACAAAAAGGCCCTGAATGAACTTAATAAGGTTATAATAAATAAATTAAATGTATAAAATGTTATAAAATATTTAATTAATGAATTCAATTTGGTTATCTAAGACACTAAGTCTAATTGGAGAACACCATCAGACTCAATGTAAGGGTCTCCTCCTCTCACTTCCATTTTTGTGTGATATTTCATATTCACTACTATTACTTATGTATTGATTATTACTATATCCAATTGATGTTTCATATTATGATTCCATTTATTTTTATTAAAATCATTGTTTCATTTCATTATTATTAATTTTGGGGAATACAATTGAATTGATTACAAAGTTACAATTATTTTCAACTTGATCCTACATTTTCATTAATGTTTATCTTATTTGATACTCACCTAAATGACATAATTTTAAAACGTAATCCTCTTTAATTATATTTGAATGTTCAATATTTTTTTCAATCATAATCCTACTTGTATTTGTGAGGATAACTATGTTTTAAAATGATCCTTCAAAAATTCATGCCGAAATACATGCTCGGTTCAAGGAAAATATCATATTCTTACCTATTTGGATGTTCAACCTATAATATGTTTGATGAAATATTTATAATTCTAATTTCACACATTTTAATATGATTTTTTTCTGTTTTTATAAAAGAAAACAATCCTTTGTGATTTAAAATATCTTTAACGAATTTCATTAACCACACTAAAATGATTTAATTTTAATGCTTCTTTAAAAACACTTTTAACACGATTTCACTTCAATGGGACATCACATGTTCCTCAAATTTCATATCAATTTACTTCCATTTTCTTTTTTGGATAAAAATATCTAAAACTAGGTTTATGAAAAATGAAATGATTTTCTAAAAGAACTCTTCTTTCCAATGTAAAATTGATTTTTTTCATCTCACTTTACCTTTTATGAGTTATATGCCTTGTTCACTACTTTTTCCATGCATGTGGTGTATCTAATAACCATTTTTATATTATATAAAGATTTTCCTTATTCTCATGATATTATATTGTATTTCAATTTTATTTTTTCAAGGTGGTATGGGAAACATGATAATGTTTAATGATTATTTACTAATGAAATTTTCAATGGTATCATTTAAATGTATCTTATCTATGTCAACATCCTTGTTGATTATTGTACTTCATTTTGTATTATCTATTATGATATCATATAAAATATTTAATATAATGGTTTATGATAATTTTGACTATGGATGTGCTATTTTAAAACAATTCACTGATTTAATCTAAATGGTTGGTGATTCTGATTATTGTTCGGGGAAAGTTATTTACATTACATATGTTAGTTTCAATATGAATTTGTATGTTATTTATGTTTACCCCTATTCATATTAGGAATGTATTGGACTTAGTATGTGTAGGTTGAGGCCCACTCTAGCCCCTTGGTTCGTCGGTAGGTCTTATGAGAAAAAATTTGGTCTTTGCATGAGGCCTTGAAAAAATGAATATTTATGGTTTTGGTCGATGCCTTAATCATTTTTAGACTTCTCAGTCGAGGAATTGATTGTATATTTTACAATTTCTAGAATATTCATTTCATTAGTTATGAATCAAGTAATTGAAATTTTTTTTAGATATTCAACTAGTATAATAACAGTGGTTATGTTTTATTGTGTCATTATTTACTATGCAAATATTCCTTCATTAATGTGTTCATGTATATTATTTATAGGGACATGCGCTTTTTAATTATTCACAATGCCTATTGTTTATGTTTATGATATATTTCAATATATTTCTTACCCTTACTCAGCTATTGAGATTGCCACTTTCTTATGTTTCATTTTCTCAAGACATGAAGATGATTATTTTTCTGATTCACCTACAAGGATAATCTTATAGTGGAGTATGTTCCCACTAAAAATTATGTGTTGTATTTCATTTCAAGCTGTAATGTTGAACTGATATATATAGCTAGTTTTCCAAAGAAAGTAAACTACTCGGTGCTTTGAAATTTGATTTTTTTAATAACACTAATGTATTATAATAATGCACTGGATCCATGATTATGGGTTCGGGGTGTTACAATTATTGTTTGAATCAACTGTTTTTATTATGGTTATGATGTTTATTTATGTTATATATTTTACCCAACGCATGAGGTGGATGTATTTTCTTGGTTGTATACCATGTTTTTTATATATTATGATTTTTTCCAATAGTACATTGTAATATTGAATCTAATGTTCCTAATTAATTAATAATTGTTTAACATATTAGGCAGCAGTATCCTTGGATTCAATACTGAGGTTATAATTATGATAATTCATTGACATTGTTTTCTTATGATTGAAGGGAATGGAATTTTATTAATTGTAATTAAATGTATTGTGGATAATCATAATGGTTTATTAATGGATAAATAATTAATTTACATAAATTGAAACAGATAAAATCGAATAAATTTAATTAATTCATATTAATAAACTTTTGTATTCCTATATGATATTTGGAATCATTAGTGGCTACATGGAGTCTAATAGTCATTAGCTATAGTTGAGTCTAATACTGAGTTATTATCAAAATTCGGTTTTGAGCTATACTAAATCATGTAAAATTTGGTGTCTTATATTATACTCTTCCCAATAAATTAAGAAAAATAACACCTTATTGGATTCTATGAGTTGTGGGTGGGGGTATCTTCCCCAACATCATGGTGGTGGATGGATAATGGACTAAACCCTATTACACTACTCTATTCTCTTAGTAGTTACTTGTGCTGGTATGCACATTAGTTATATTCTCCCATATATGTATGTATCGTGAAGTAGTATATTTTTCTTCTTTCACACACATGTATATGGAAATAGTTTCATACGAACTCGTATTGGTATAACATGTGTAGGTTGTGATGGACAGAGGATTATTACAAAGTGTATGGGTTGTGATGGATTGAGGTATAATTCATGATGTATAATCCATGTTGTATCGGGGATGGTGGCTCTATAAACTAACAGGTTACTTTTGGTTTTGTTTATGTGGTAGTTGGTTAAATGAGGTTCATGTTGTTGTCCTTCTCTATGTGGTTTATAGGATAGCCTTTTTGGAGAGAGTTTCATAGGACTGAGATGTAAGGGAAGAGCGAAAAACAAGGGGTGAAGCTGTAGAGGGGTACCCTTGATATTCATTAATATAAAACATGATCTTGTAATTGATACTTTCTGACAGTATCCACAGTGTGATAGGATAAATTATTATACCATTTTAGATGATGACATATTTTCCCATGTAGATGAACGTGGATTAAAAATTTTTCTTTACAATTTTCACGAGAAGCTCGAGGGAGGATCATACTATGTTACTGTTATACTCACCCTATGTATATATAATTATTTTTAACGTATGTTGGGGTAGTTTAGATACCATTATAGTTAATAAATACTTATGGTCTAGCAAAATCTATTTGGGTTTCATGGTCTCTGTCTTCCTCATTTATCCATTAGTACTTCAGGTTTTCTATCAAGTTGTATAAGTTATTTCATGCCATTACAAATGAGCACATTGTATTTTATTTTATATTGTATTTTGAGGTTGATTTTGTTTGTGTATTTCTTATAAATATCTTTTTCATGTGTTCCCTTAGAGGGCAATTCCTCTCATATATGAGTTTAATATACCCTCAATTCATCTCGCCAACTCGGAGCCTACTCGAGGTGTGACTCTGATGTCCCTATCTCTATTCTCTCATTTAATTTCTATGATGGGTGTATCTTGTGGGGAGGAAATCATGAAATAAATAGGAAAAAATAAATTTTATTTGGAATAATCAAATTAAATTTATTAGGATCCTAAATTTTCTTGATTTTGGTCCAAAAGTATTTTTATTCTTACAAACACATTTTTTTTAAGCTTATTTTATGTGCATAGTGTTTTTCAATTTTGATTAATTAAAATAACCCCTAATGAATAAATATATAATTTATATTTATATATTAAATATCTATATATATTAAATGATATTTATAAAATGATGATTACTATTAAATGAGTTATTATAAAATATTATTTAGAATGGAATATGCAATTTCCTAAAAAACCAAATTTTTTCATGACATACAAGTCTAATTTTAAATAAAATTCCTCTTCATATATGAAATAATTCTTGAAAAATGGATTGCATATTTGAAATCATGAGTTCAAAAATTGGTAAATTTTCCAGCATTATTTTAGTCATTATGAATAGAAACTATAGTAAATAAGTATCACCACAACGATGGTAAATCTGGTAAATAAGGTTGAAAAGAATATGATAAAGAGAAAAAACATGATCTAAAAGTTTCAATTACCAAATTTTATTAGATTAGATTGGATACTTCGATCCAATTCCTGAATATTTTTCCAGTTGGTTTCATATTTTTTTTATTATGTGAACTATATTTTTATGTAAATGATAAATATGAAAAATATTGCATTCATTCATATAATATCAAATTTTTATTATGATGTTGATTAGAAAAACAGTTTTTATGTTACAGATATTAATTTGAGATAATAATTATTTTTTATCACAGAAACATATTTTTATTTTTTAGTAATGAGAGAGTTACCTTAAATTCTTATGAAACACTAACATTATATGTTTTCAATTAATTTAAAAATAAAATATATGATATTAAACATATTTGAAGTTATATAACATGAATAAATTTTTATTTTCCATTATTTTTATTTGATAAATATAAAATATTAATAGTTTATTAAATTATTATATTCTATTTTAGTTTTTTTCATGTTATTTTCAATGTCAAATTAAATGTATCGTAAAGAATTTACATTGATGATTTTTTTTAAATGAACATTAATTTTTTAAATAATTAAAATTATAAAATATATATACTCTATTTTTCAAGAGACATTCATATTGTGGTAAATATTTACCTAGATCCATTTATCTTCCGTTATTTCATTTATAGTAACTATGATGACTTCTAATGATTAAAAACATTATTTTCATAGTAAATTTGAAAAGGGGATCACACATTTTAACACAAAATGATAAGTTGAAAAACATTGCCAAAACATGTCAAAATTTTATTGGATGAGATTATTAGGACCCATACTTTACCTTAATTTTAATTATATTAGTTTGGATCTTTTTATAAAAAAAGTTTATTTCATATTAATTTAATGTTTTAGGAAATTCCAAAATTACACCCACCCCAAACTTATTAAATAGAACATGTTGTCCTCATTTATTCTCACATAAAATCCTTTTTTATCAAACATGAAATAAAAAAATTCATTCCTTAATTCACTTACCATTCCCATTTTTCCATAATTTTATTATAAAATCATTCTCTATTGTGTTTTCTTGTAATCCAAAAGTGGATGTCCAACAACGATGTATTATAAATAAACGTGAGTATTTTTTATTTGTTCTTCCACTTATTTAAAATATTATTCAACCATGGTGCTATAATAAAATTATTATGTCCCATAAACTGATATATTTTTTGTTATTTTAATTACCTATATCAATACCATCTTCCTTCTAATGGGGATGAAATCATCATTCATGTGTAAGGAGGATTACCTCCGCACTATCCAATGTAATTAATTTTCAAAAATTAACATTCAAGGATATTTGTGATTATGGATTTAATGTATATAAATTTTATACATTAAATAATTACAATTCTGAAAACATTACTTATCATATATTTTCTTACATTTTCATTCATTGAAAAATTATAATTTCATTCATGTATACAAGTGAATTATCACCCACACCAAGAAATGTGAGTCATATTATATTAATACATCACAAGGATGGTATATATTAATTAATATAAATAAATAATATTATATTTATTTTTTAATGATAGTTGTTTAATTATAAAATAAATGTTACCCTCTTTCCACTGTTATTACTGACAATTGGAAATGTTACTCTTGTGTATGTACAACCTACCATCTCCATGGATGATTCATAGTACATTTTTATTAACCTATTTCATGGTTGGGTTCAAAAGTATAATTAATTTATTAAATTAATAATTATTGAATGATTTTTATTTTTATATGATGAAATAATTACCCTATTGTCCAAATTCGTCATTCTTAATTCATTTTGTACATATGAGTTGAATATTATGAAAACATCCAACATGACCATTAATGATCATGTAATCGAATATAATATTAAAACCTAACTCTATATGAGTTAAAAAGATATAGGAATTTTCTTAATAAATTAAATAAAATAAATTAATCATTCTACATGATATGTATTTTTTTGTGAGGAGTCAAAATCGAGGTATGGGACATTCATTAAAATGTAAATCATCATTTAATATTTCCCATCCACACTCTTTTGAAACAATTTCCATGTAATTATAAATGTATCAAGAGTATTTTAAATTATGTTTTAGTATATTTTTTGTTATTTTACTAACATATTTTTCTTTTAATAATATTTTCATAATTTAATCATTTTAATGTTTTACGTAAGGGTGATATTACAATCAAATTATTTTCTTAATGTATTTAACGAATTATTTTATTAATCCCTCTTTTACATGATCATATTCTGAACTTTTTTATTTTTTTATCTAATATGTTCATAAATTATTTATAAATGTTAGTTAATGTCGTCTTTTTTACTTTCGTTCAATGGTTTTTAATGTGAATATTTTTAGTATCTATTATATAACGGTTTTGATTTACATACAATTGAAATAAAGAATGCTAAGTTTTAACAAATACATGATCATCAATAGTCCAATTCATCCAACAAATATTTGGTATTTTTATTTTTATACAAGGTCAGTTTTGATTCTTGAATGAAATCCCCTATTTCCATTTGTTATAAATATTTTAATTTTTTTTTGTAAATTTATTGGATATTTTGACATCTTTAATTTTTTTTCATATCGATGTTTGTCATAAACAACTATTTTTGGGTTTATGATAACATTATATCTAAATAAATAAATATCTATATTTAATTTTATTTAATTACATTAAATTATTATTATTTTTTTATGACATATATTACCATATTATTCTATTATCCATTTATGGTTAAATTCAATTCATATGATCAATTTTTAAATGGATTATTTATTATATTTATTTTGATTATCATATGCGGCACAATTATGATTCCATTATTCATTCCATAGTTAATTCACATTTTTTACATTATAATTTATTTCCTTTATTGGATCCAATATTTAATATTATATAATGATAGTTAAACCATGATAACACTCAAATAGATTGGGTAATTCTTTTGTATCTAGATTTGATATATATGGGATGATTTTTTCCAAGTGATGTTGTCTTGGAAATTTTAATTGAATTTTATATATGTTAATTTTTTGTTCCTACAATATATCTTTTGTTTTCTGGATCATGTGATAAAATTGTATTTATGTTTTCATTCCTTTTGATTACTCATTAGTATATACATAAATGAAAGTATAGGATACTTTTTAAGGGGGAAATGAATAACCTTTTATGAAAAATATTTCATAAGTTTTTTATGATTTAAAAGGAACTTTTATAAGTTTTATTTTTCTTTTATAATTTCATATGAGATTTATAATGAAATATTTGGGATGACATGTTTTTCTTATGTAATAAAATTTTTATATTGAGCCCAATGATTAATTTGGAAAAATAATGATATTTTATAACTATTCAGAATCAAATTTGTTTATTTCATCCATTTTTTATGTCCCCTTCTACAAATTATTTTCTCATCAATCTTTTTAAATTGTTTTCATATGTTTTTTTTTATGATTAGGGAAATGATTACATTATAGTTATATTTGTGAAGATATTTCAAGAATATAAATCTTGTTATATCCAAAAAGTTTAGTTTTATGGGGAAAATGTATACTATGTAGGAGTGACCAATTTGTGATGTAATATTTATATAACTAAGGGTGATAGACTAATTACATAAATCTATAACCAATTAATATAGAGATACTCAATTGTAAGAAAAATAAATTCATGGCATAAAACTCAAGATTATTTGATGTTAAATTGTGTGTCCTCACACAGTATTCCATAGTTGGTAAAATGTGATGTGTCATACACATGCCTTCACAACTTTGACCTGTTGAACAAATCCTGTAACCTCTCGAACTGTGGTGGTAGGGCTATGTGTTATTCCACCATTCCAACAATACAATGTATTTAGAAGGGTCTAATGAATCTGGTAGATTACATTATACCTAGGATACATCTATATAATCCACACTATGTTGAGCCCTTTATGAATACATGGACTCCCTCATCAAACCCAAAGGCCTCCATCATTTTTCCGTATATTAATTTTTTATTTCTTTGTGTAGTCCATATCCAATCCATGATGATCTAAAACTACATTTTTTTTCTACTACTACAACATTAGGACAATGAGTATTGACTCCCCTTGATTATTCCATCATATTGGTTACCTAAAGGGTCTCTCATTCAAGGCCTAGAATGGTGTCATACCAATTGTGGTTTGGTGACTATTGTTACACTCAAATATAAACTATGTTAAGTGATCTTCTAAAACATAAGAAAATTCCAATACTCAAGCATGAAGCTGGTCCTCCATAACATGGATCGTCCACTAAGATTGACCATACATTTGGAGGAGTGGGGGGGGGGGTGAAAGATTGTTATCTACTCCAACTATCTATAAAAATCCTCCTAAATTATTCTCTATAATCATGTCTTGAAATTCACCTCAAATTATAAATTTTCTATCTTGAGAACTTCATGAAGACAAAGTATCTCCTAAACCTAATGGTTTCCCAATATCTGTCACGACCCGCCCTCGGGGTCCGTGCCGTGACTACCCCAAGCCCGCCTTCCATAGGCCAGGGGCTGGCGACTAGCACCAAGGCGTAAATCCCGGTAAAAAGGGAAGGCATTGCCTTTGTAAAGTAAACAAACACCACAGAGTAAGCAAGCGTAAAGTAACACTAAGCAAAAACAGAGTACAACTAAAAGTGTGGAAAGTAAAAGGGGCCGGAAATACAAGCCCAACTGTAAAGTACAACTCGAAAAGAAAAACAGCAACTGAAAAGTAAAGCTGCTACGCCGAGCTGTCCACTGGAAATCCCACCTGAAGGGTGGGTACAGATAGCTCCTCTGCTCCTCGGGTCCCGCCGTCTGCTCCGAGTATGTCCCGCCCAGTGGTCTGCCTCTGGGTACCGCCTCGTCGTATAGTCCACCTCCAGGTACCGTCCAGTCCTTGAACACTCGGCCTCTGCCAGCACTGTCCGTCGTCTGCAACCAACACAACGAGGTGCGGGCATAGCCCGTGCAGGGGTGAGTATAATGATACTCAGTAGGGACCCCGAGACCCTCAAGGTCTCACTAAAACCAACAAGGATAAACACAAGAAGATCTCAACAGATAAACCCTACTTAGGTATATGCCCATACATATACCTAAGTTATCAAGTAACCCATCTCAATCATGAGGAAACACAAGGATTGTGAAAACGACGGATAACCACTACCCGGGTATATGCCCATACATATACCAAAGTTAGCAAGTGACCCATCTCAATCATGAAGTAAACACAAGGTCAAAAGTCTCAGCTCAAACCAGGATTTTCATTATCGAAACCGTAACTGCTGAAGAGCTCCATCTCTAGAGTGTACAGTGGTCCTGTCACGACTCCGAGGTACTGCTCACTAACCTAAGACTGCTGAGGTACTCCTCCTGTTGAGTACTGCGGGTTTGCGGCCAACTACCTGGCGCTCCGTCCGCTGAGGGTCTGTCGCCAAATACCGGGCGCTCGCCCAAATAGCCTACTGAGGTACTCCTCCTGTCGAGTACCGCGGGTTTGCTGCCAACTACCAGGCGCTCCGTCCGCCGTGGGTCTGCCGCCAAATACCGGGCGCTCCGTCCACTGGGCTAGTCGACTCACTCCAAGTCGAGTCGGTCAAGCAGTCGTCAGGTCTCAGCCGGCTACACGGTCTTCGTACTCTGCACGCTCGTCTCCACCGTCGCGGGTCTGTCGCTACAACCAAGCGCACACACTCCGTAGAGTATCGCGGGTCCGCCGCTACAACCAAGCGCTCCACCGCCAAGGGTCTGCTGCTGCATCCAAGTGCACCACCACTGTCATGTACCACGGGTCCGCTCCACGAGCTACTGGTCGATACTCCAAGTATCACAAGGTCCCGCGAAGAGTGTCTCAAAGAACCGTCTCGTCACAGGGGTCTCAACGCAACAGACGGCGCGTCGATCGGACGCCCAGTCTGTGAGTTATTAGCCTTTTCGTCCCAGGGGCCTGGTTGGTTTCGTGAGCGAAACCAATCCCGGCCGTATCACAACTGCACCCCGAACTCCCAGAGGGTATACTCAAAGGAATCGTTACTCAACGTAACCACCAACGCCACTGACGGCTCGTCAAGCGGACGTCCTGTCTGAAAGATATCAGCTTTCCCGTTCTAGGGGCCTGGTTGGATTTCGGGTACAATCCAACCCGGCCAAACTCCGAATGTATCCAAAACTCGGGCGGAGTATGTCAAAAGTTCCGTCTCATCAAGAGGAAGTCAACGAAACAGACGGCGCGTCAATCGGACGCCCGGTCTGTGAGTTATTGGCTATTTCGTCTCCGGGGCCCGGTTGGTTTTTAAAGCAAAACCATCCCGACCGTACTCCACCTGCGTCCAAACCTCGGGCGGAGTAAGCCAAAAGATCCGTCTTATTAAGAGGAACGCAACGCGACTGACGGCGCGTCAATCGGACGTCCGTAGCTCAAGATATGAGCGTTTCCGCTCCGAAGGCCCGGTTGGTTTCGTGAACGAACCAACCCGGCCGAACTCAAAGTAATCCTAAACCTTGAGTGCGATATACCGAAACGACCGTCTCGAACCAAGGATCGCGTTGCCGCTGACGGTTCGTCATTCGGAGGTCCGAGGCTCACGTTATGAGCCAAAAACCATTTCTGGTTCGAAACGGGGGGTTCGGGTCCGGGCCGACCCGGCCCGACCCCCCCCCCCCCTGGGCGGCGCAGTGGCCGGCGGCTGCGGCCGGCGGCGGCGGACGGCGGCGGCGCGCGGCGGCGGCGGGCGGTGGCGCGGCGGTGCGGCGGCGGCGGTCCGCGGGGGCGGCGGCGGCGGCGGCGGGCCGCGGTGGCGGCGGCGGCGGGCCGCGGTGGCGGCGGCGGCGGGCCGCGGTTGCGGCGGCGGGCCGCGGCGCACGCGGGTGGCACGCGGGGGGCTAACCCCCGCTTCTTCAGAAGGCGGCGCGGCTTTGCCGCGCCGTTTGCAACAAACCGTCCCCCACGTGGGGGCCGGTTTTGAAATTAACCGGGGGGCTGCTGCCCCCCCCCCCCCTTCCATGGAACCGCCCCCCTCATTATGAGGGGGGTTTTTAAGAACCGGCCGGGGAATTAAATTCCCCGGTTTTAAGTTGGCCGGCCGGTTTTTACCAACGGGACTGGAAATTCTGGTCCCGCCTTTGACTTCCGACGCCGGCGGCCCGGCCGCCGGTCTCCTCTTCCGCCGCGGCCCGGAACCGGCCGCGGTCTTCTCGTCCCGCCGCGGCCCGGAACCGGCCGCGGTGTTCGTCGTCCGGCGCGGTGCGACGGCACCGCGCCCCTTTCGCCGTGCCATGAATCCTTCCAACGCGGCGCGACGGCGTCGCGTTCTTGAAGACTCCCCTCGGCGTAGCGCGACGGCGTTGCGAAAAATATAAGCACGATCATCCGCGTGGTGCGACGGCACCACGCCACTTTGCTTCCATCGCAAGAATTAATCATGAACGACGGAGGGGGTTCGGCCGTGTTCATGCGGTCCGGCCCCCTCACGTTAAGCAAATAACTCAACTTAAACATTCAAAGTCTCATGTTAGACATGCGAGATCCATGTTCAAGATATGGAATAAATAAAGAATAAAACAACAACCCCTACCTCGGGTTTAAGATTCGAAGAATCGTCTACGTTCCGCGGAAGACGGCGTCGCGGAGGTCGGGCGTCGCGGTCGTCGTTCGTCAAATCCGTTGACGAAGAGATATGCCCGAAGAGATACGTCGTTGGCGAAACTTGCATGCCGACGAAGGTTGTCCGAGGAAGGTGCGGTGTTCTCTCTCGTTGACACCGAAGACGAAGAAGAGCGGAGCGGCGTTCTTCGTCGGAACTTGAGCGTTCTACGTCAAGTCTTGAGGAAAGTCAAATAAAAAAGAAAACAACGAACTCAAGAACCCCTACCTCGATAATCACATGTTGACGTAGTCGTGGAATATCGGTGTCGATTCCTTTGACGTCGGAGGAAGAGTCGTTGTCGAAGGCGTTCGTCGCGGAAAATCGTCGCGGAAGAGATGATGCGGAAGAAAAACGTCGCGTCGCGGATACGGCGTCGCGGATGGATCGTGTTCTTCGGCGGAGAAGTTCTTCGATGAAGAACGACGTTCTTTGCGTTCTTCGTTGAGGTTGAGCGTTCTTCGTGATCTTCGTCAGAGATGAAAAAGAAGAAGAAAATGATGCTCTCCACCTCTCAAGAAGACAAACCATTCAACCAACAATAAAATAAGACAACATCTTATCTTATTATCACATAACACACTAGAATTTCAAAGGTTTGAAATTCAAAAATGGATAACTCCAAAATTAACTCACTTAATTAATATACATGAATTGTATAATTAAATAGAAGTTAACTTGTCAAGCCATTAAGAGGGAGAGAGGGGAGTTGAAAAGGTGGGGGTTCGTGTGGGCCCCACCACACTTAATCCTCCCAAGGGAGGTTAAGTGGGTGTGGGTCCCATTTCCAACCTCCTTTGATATGTTTAAAGAAGTTATAATAAAATTTGTTCTACACAAATTTTATTTAACTCAACTAAAAACCTCAAAAATTAACTTTCAACCCGCAACAAACGCAACTCCCGAAAAGGTCTCTTTAAGCGAATATCGGCGCTGCGAGTTCATCGGTGCCCTCGGATTTCCATTCCGAGCACCGGATCAAAAGTTAGGAATTCCCGCTCGTTCGTTCACTGAACGTACCCGAGCCAAACTTCGGAAATTAATTCCGGGCACTCCGGGCCTCGGAATCAGGTGCCGTCTGAAACCGCGCTCTTGTAAAATTCTAAAGAAAATTAAGAAAAAATTTCCCTTGAATTTTACGGGTCTTTACATTACTCCCACCTCAGGGCTTTACGTCCCCGTAAAGTTACATGAAAAACTAGGGAAACAAAAGAGGGTACTGAGCACGCATCTGAGCCTCCCGCTCCCATGTGCTCTCCTGGAGATTCCCGTGCCGCCATCTGCTGCGCACAAGAGGAATCGATCGCCCATGTAGGACCTGCTCCTGTCGATCCTCTATCTCCACCGGGACCTCCGTAAAAGTCGCCCCATCGTCAAGGATGTGCGTTGGGTCGTGCACGTATCTCCTCAGCTGAGACACGTGGAAGACGTCGTGCACCCGGTGCAACTGAGGTGGTAGAGCCAGGCGATAAGCCACCTCACCAACCCTGCTGAGGACCCGGAAGGGTCCGATGAAGCGCGGAGATAACTTGTCGCCTCGTCCAAATCTCCGAATACCACGTCGAGGTGAGACCCGCAAGAAGACGTGGTCACCATCCTCGAACTCTATTGGCCTCCGCCTCCTGTCAGCGTATGACTTCTGCCGGCTCTGTGTTGTCCTCATCCGCTCTTGGATGACATGGACCTCCTCTGACGTGGCCCGGACCATCTCTGGTCCCACAAGAGCTGCGAGATTTCTTCTTTGCCGATAAGAGAAACCTGGTCTCATCCCCTGGATGAACCACATTCTTTGCCTAAAACAGTCAATCCTAACATGGATGATACTAATCCATACCAAGGATGACGTCGTAAGGCCTCGACGCTACTACTAAGAGATCCAACCATTACTCTCGCCTCCAAGGGTTGAGTCACACTGTCGGCATCAGTGTGTGGTAACTGGTCTCCTCCAGTAGATGTCTCACAAGTGAGGGTCAAGTCAACAGTCAACTGGAACCTCTTAGTAACATCACAAAAGAGGACAGGAATGAAAACATCACAAAGGATGCGTCTTTTATTATTGCAGCTCATAATACAAGACGCTACACAAAAGCAGCAAGGAACCAGAAGTACAAGGATGTATCCACTAGTTCTGCTCCTGTCCATCAGCTCCCAGAGCTCCATGTTCGTAAGCTTCAACTGCCTGAAGCTGTGCTCTCGCATGTTCACCTACTCCCTGCGGACCGCTACGGTCGAACCTCTGCCTCTGCCTAGGTGGTTCCTCAACCGTCTGCTGCTCCTCCGCATGGCGGGTCGGGCAGTCACGTGCCAGGTGACCCTTTCCGCGGCATGGGTAACACAACCTGCTCCTAGCACGGCTAGCTCTGTTCCCACTCCGGGTGCCCTGCACCACTGGTCCTAAAACCCGAGATCGCCCAACTGCTGGTCTGGTCCTCCTGGACCTCTGCATCATCTGTCTACTGCCCACAGATGACTCGGCTTCTGATCGAAAAACACGCGGTAAAGGCAGAATCTCCTGTACATGCTCGGGGTGTAGAGATACTGGCACAAACTCCACCCTGAATAAGGTCTCGAAGTCTTCCCATGTGATGTTCATCTCATCGCAAAACCGAAACAAGTGGCTCCACCACCTACCTGCTGCTGCGTGTAGTAGGCTCACAGCGAGGATCACCATGAGGTCTGCTGGTGTCCTCACTAGCCTAAACACTCGTACCACTGCCTCTAGCCAGTCCTCTGCTGCCTGGGGATTCGTCTCCCCGCGAAACCTGGGCGGTCGCTGGCGCTGAAACTCATGCAGTGCGCTGAGGCAACGTGCATCGTCAGCGGCTGCTGCTGGAAGCATCGGGGGCTCGGCGGGTAGAGCTACCGCCGGTGCCACTGCTAACAAAGGGCCCTGCACCGAGGCCTCGTCGCTCGGTGGGCTGTCGTCACGTTCGATTCTCGGAACCCTAGCTGGCTGCCATCGTGGGGCCATCCTGAAAGAAACAACGTAACACGATCAAACGATTATACCTGGTGAGCTGACCTGGTTTGAGCTGTTTTAAGGGGAAAAACCTTTGAAAACACACACGCAATCAGTGTTTTTGTGCACAAAGTCGGAAATCAGTTGTCAGGGTCCTGGTGTATGGATACGTCGGCCGCCCGCACCAACACTGGACTCCCTGGTCTGAAAACCACACTCGGTACCCTTAACACTATTGCTTCACAGAAAGAAAGATCAGAGTCTGCGGTAGAACCGACCACCTTTGATACCAATTTGTCACGACCCGCCCTCGGGGCCCGTGCCGTGACTACCCCAAGCCCGCCTTCCATAGGCCAGGGGCTGGCGACTAGCACCAAGGCGTAAATCCCGGTAAAAAGGGAAGGCATTGCCTTTGTAAAGTAAACAAACACCACAGAGTAAGCAAGCGTAAAGTAACACTAAGCAAAAACAGAGTACAACTAAAAGTGCGGAAAGTAAAAGGGGCCGGAAATACAAGCCCAACTGTAAAGTACAACTCGAAAATGAAAAACAGCAACTGAAAAGTAAAGCTGCTACGCTGAGCTGTCCACTGGAAATCCCACCTAAAGGGTGGGTACAAATAGCTCCTCTGCTCCTCGGGTCCCGCCGTCTGCTCCGAGTATGTCCCGCCCAGTGGTCTGCCTCTGGGTACCGCCTCGTCGTATAGTCCACCTCCAGGTACCGTCCAGTCCTCAAACACTCGGCCTCTGCCAGCACTGTCCGTCGTCTGCAACCAACACAACGAGGTGAGGGCATAACCCGTGCAGGGGTGAGTATAACGATACTCAGTAGGGACCCCGAGACCCTCAAGGTCTCACTAAAACCAACAAGGATAAACACAAGAAGATCTCAACAGATAAACCCTACTTAGGTATATGCCCATACATATACCTAAGTTATCAAGTAACCCATCTCAATCATGAGGAAACACAAGGATTGTGAAAACGACGGATAACCACTACCCGGGTATATGCCCATACATATACCAAAGTTAGCAAGTGACCCATCTCAATCATGAAGTAAACACAAGGTCAAAAGTCTCAGCTCAAACCAGGATTTTCATTATCGAAACCGTAACTGCTGAAGAGCTCCGTCTCTAGAGTGTACAGTGGTCCTGTCACGACTCCGAGGTACTGCTCACTAACCTAAGACTGCTGAGGTACTCCTCCTGTCGAGTACTGCGGGTTTGCGGCCAACTACCTGGCGCTCCGTCCGCTGAGGGTCTGTCGCCAAATACCGGGCGCTCGCCCAAATAGCCTACTGAGGTACTCCTCCTGTCGAGTACCGCGGGTTTGCTGCCAACTACCAGGCGCTCCGTCCGCCGTGGGTCTGCCGCCAAATACCGGGCGCTCCGTCCACTGGGCTAGTCGACTCACTCCAAGTCGAGTCGGTCAAGCAGTCGTCAGGTCCCAGCCGGCTACACGGTCTCCGTACTCTGCACGCTCGTCTCCACCGTCGCGGGTCTGTCGCTACAACCAAGCGCACACACTCCGTAGAGTATCGCGGGTCCGCCGCTACAACCAAGCGCTCCACCGCCAAGGGTCTGCTGCTGCATCCAAGCGCACCACCACTGTCATGTACCACGGGTCCGCTCCACGAGCTACTGGTCGATACTCCAAGTATCACAAGGTCCCGCGAAGAAGTGTCTCAAAGAACCGTCTCGTCACAGGGGTCTCAACGCAACAGACGGCGCGTCGATCGGACGCCCGGTCTGTGAGTTATTAGCCTTTTCGTCCCAGGGGCCCGGTTGGTTTCGTGAGCTAAACCAATCCCGGCCGTATCACAACTGCACCCCGAACTCCCATAGGGTATACTCAAAGGAACAGTTACTCAACGTAACCACCAACGCCACTGACGGCTCGTCAAGCGGACGTCCTGTCTGAAAGATATCAGCTTTCCCGTTCCAGGGGCCCTGTTGGATTTCGGGTACAATCCAACCCGGCCATACTCCGACTGTATCCAAAACTCGGGCGGAGTATGTCAAAAGTTCCGTCTCATCAAGAGGAAGTCAACGAAACAGACGGCGCGTCAATCGGACGCCCGGTCTGTGAGTTATTGGCTTTTTCGTCTCCGGGGCCCGGTTGGTTTTTAAAGCAAAACCATCCCGACCGTACTCCACCTGCGTCCAAACCTCGGGCGGAGTAAGCCAAAAGATCCGTCTTATTAAGAGGAACGCAACGCGACTGACGGCGCGTCAATCGGACGTCCGTAGCTCAAGATATGAGCGTTTCCGCTCCGAAGGCCCGGTTGGTTTCGTGAACGAACCAACCCGGCCGAACTCAAAGTAATCCGAAACCTTGAGTGCGATATACCGAAACGACCGTCTCGATCCAAGGATCGCGTTGCCGCTGACGGTTCGTCATTCGGAAGTCCGAGGCTCATGTTATGAGCCAAAAACCATTTCTGGTTCGAAACGGGGGGTTCGGGTCCGGGCCGACCCGGCCCGACCCCCCCCCCCGGGCGGCGCGGCGGTGCGGCGGCGGCGGGCCGCGGTGGCGGCGGCGGTGGGCCGCGGCGCATGCGGGTGGCACGCGGGGTGCTAACCCCCGCTTCTTCAGAAGGCGGCGCGGCAACAAATCGGCCCCCACGTGGGGGCCGGTTTTGAAATTAACCGGGGGGCTGCTGCCCCCCCCCTTCCATGGAACCGCCCCCCTCATTATGAGGGGGGTTTTTAAGAACCGGCCGGGGAATTAAATTCCCCGGTTTTAAGTTGGCCGGCCGGTTTTTACCAACAGGACCGGAAATTCCGGTCCCGCCTTTGACTTCCGACGCCGGCGGCCCGGCCGCCGGTCTCCTCTTCCGCCGCGGCCCGGAACCGGCCGCGGTCTTCTCGTCCCGCCGCGGCCCGGAACCGGCCGCGGTGTTCGTCGTCCGGCGCGGTGCGACGGCACCGCGCCCCTTTCGTCGTGCCATGAATCCTTCCAACGCGGCGCGACGGCGTCGCGTTCTTGAAGACTCCCCTCGGCGTAGCGCGACGGCGTTGCGAAAAATATAAGCACGATCATCCGCGTGGTGCGACGGCACCACGCCACTTTGCTTCCATCGCAAGAATTAATCATGAACGATGGAGGGGGTTCGGCCGTGTTCATGCGGTCCGGCCCCCTCACGTTAAGCAAATAACTCAACTTAAACATTCAAAGTCTCATGTTAGACATGCGAGATCCATGTTCAAGATATGGAATAAATAAAGAATAAAACAACAACCCCTACCTCGGGTTTAAGATTCGAAGAATCGTCTACGTTCCGCGGAAGACGGCGTCGCGGAGGTCGGGCGTCGCGGTCGTCGTTCGTCAAATCCGTTGACGAAGAGATATGCCCGAAGAGATACGTCGTTGGCGAAACTTGCATGCCGACGAAGGTTGTCCGAGGAAGGTGCGGTGTTCTCTCTCGTTGACACCGAAGACGAAGAAGAGCGGAGCGGCGTTCTTCGTCGGAACTTGAGCGTTCTACGTCAAGTCTTGAGGAAAGTCAAATAATAAAGAAAACAACGAACTCAAGAACCCCTACCTCGATAATCACACGTTGACGTAGTCGTGGAATATCGGTGTCGATTCCTTTGACGTCGGAGGAAGAGTCGTTGTCGAAGGCGTTCGTCGCGGAAAACCGTCGCGGAAGAGATGATGCGGAAGAAAAACGTCGCGTCGCGGATACGGCGTCGCGGATGGATCGTGTTCTTCGGCGGAGAAGTTCTTCGATGAAGAACGACGTTCTTCGCGTTCTTCGTTGAGGTTGAGCGTTCTTCGTGATCTTCGTCAGAGATGAAGAAGAAGAAGAAAATGATGCTCTCCACCTCTCAAGAAGACAAACCATTCAACCAACAATAAAATAAGACAACATCTTATCTTATTATCACATAACACACTAGAATTTCAAAGGTTTGAAATTCAAAAATGGATAACTCCAAAATTAACTCACTTAATTAATATACATGAATTGTATAATTAAATAGAAGTTAACTTGTCAAGCCATTAAGAGGGAGAGAGGGGAGTTGAAAAGGTGGGGGTTCGTGTGGGCCCCACCACACTTAATCCTCCCAAGGGAGGTTAAGTGGGTGTGGGTCCCACTTCCAACCTCCTTTGATAGGTTTAAAGAAGTTATAATAAAATTTGTTCTACACAAATTTTATTTAACTCAACTAAAAACCTCAAAAATTAACTTTCAACCCGCAACAAACGCAACTCCCGAAAAGGTCTCTTTAAGCGAATATCGGCACTGCGAGTTCATCGGTGCCCTCGGATTTCCATTCCGAGCACCGGATCAAAAGTTAGGAATTCCCGCTCGTTCGTTCACTGAACGTACCCGAGCCAAACTTCGGAAATTAATTCCGGGCACTCCGGGCCTCGGAATCAGGTGCCGTCTGAAACCGCGCTCTTGTAAAATTCTAAAGAAAATTAAGAAAAAATTTCCCTTGAATTTTACGGGTCTTTACAATATCTCTATTGAACTCTAATCATTGATGGATCAGAACATGGTTGTCCAAGTCAATATTCTATGATCACCCATATAACATTGTTAAAAATAGATTATTGTGGATGTCCTATAAAAATATATTCGATGAACCATCCCATATACACTCGGGAACCTCAGGGGGTTGATCCAAACAGTGTAGTACCTGGTTCATAACATTGTCTTTCTAAAAAGTGAAGAATCAATATATAATCCATGATACATACCCCTTCATCACATTCCACCAGAAATAATTGAAAAATAAGTTTTATAAATTTTACAATCTATAATGTAGATATTAAGGGGAATTATGAATCTCGATTAGTAGGACCGGTCATAGCAACATTGGAACTATATTATACCCCCATAACATGATGAAATGCTTCCCACCATCCAGAAATCATCATGATCACAACTAATTGGTTTATAGACAAAGAAGGTATAAAAATTGATATCTCCAATAGGTGCCTCCATAAATCAATATAGTATTATAGGGTTAATGACTATCAACTTGAAGAAATTCTCATCATCCTCATCCAATAAGGAAAAATTAATTGAGAACAACTACTCATAGGCCGTTCCATACAACATTGAAAAAGATATCTTTTTATAGAATTCTGCAACACATAACCCATCATTTTTTTTATTAACTTTCAAATATCATAATAAAGGTGTAATTATAACCACCACATATATATGATAAAAAAATATTTCAGAAAAATGAAATACTTCTGAACTTTATAACCAGAATTGATGATAAACTGCTCAACAATAAGGTAGTGTCACCACATCGTTATGGAAAAGGCCAGTACAAACAACATAATATCATGGTTTTCATAGCTATTATCGTATGGTTTCAGCTTATCGAAACTGTTGGATTCCACATACCTTGTCGATAACAAAACACATTAATACCTAGTTCTGCACCTAATACCGAACACCATAAACTCAACCCCCTTCTCAAGTAGTCTTATTATGGGAGTTATCATAAACTAATCCCAAAAATCAAGAATAGATTATTATAACCTACAAAAATATACATAATGATACCCCAGTATAGCCAAATAATTAATACATTATTTTATTCATAAAAAATCATGTATGAATCTCATTAAGTATCCCGTAATCCCTTGGAATCTATGCCCATACCACACACTCTTTTGTTGTTCCTTTTCTAGAAATGCGTCAACTATTTATGGGTCCACTGTTACTCCTTATATGACTAAATTTAAGTATGTGGAACTATAATGTATAGTAATGATCCATTGAGAGATTGAAATAATGAATCTTCTCTTAATATATTCCTATACCTATCATCAAATGCCTCATATACTACTTCTATGACTCTAAGTACTCTACCTTTTCTCTGATTATATGTACCATGAATCGATCCAATATGGGTCTAAAGATCATATTTGTATGTCATATAATCACTATTGTTGAATACTTATGGAATGATGTGTCTCACCATGAACTTGTAGAAAACATAGAGACACCATAATATTCTAATTCATACATCCTTATCGTGATCTAGGATGTTGTGATGGTCTAAGCTGAGGTCAATCATCCAGAACCACCTCACCCCATTAAACTAGTTAAAAATTTCAATGATTCATCAAATAATAT
Source organism: Viscum album (assembly GCA_963277665.1). NCBI lineage: Eukaryota > Viridiplantae > Streptophyta > Magnoliopsida > Santalales > Viscaceae > Viscum > Viscum album. The sequence goes on from OY728152.1 coordinate 1,937,457,074, forward strand.
TATTATTAATTATAATTACATAATTTCTGTTACATGAATCTAAATATAACATCAATATCCTAACCACTTTCCTGGAGAAAAATGTAATTGCTTCCTAGGGTGACACACTAGGTCTATCAATTCCCATCTTCATCAAACCATACAACCAAACCATAATCTATCAATTATCCAAAGGATCCATATGGTATACTAGAGAAAATTTCTAGCATGTATTCAAGTTCATGTCAATGTAAAACAAAATCTCTTTATTGGTTGGTAAACACAACATGTCCTCAATAAAGAAATACTCAAAATATTTATCAATATTAAGAAGATAAAAGCTCATAAAATCTACCAATCCAATTGAAATACATACCAAAATACTGGTAATCAGTTTTACGCTTCTCTATATGATCACATAATAATGTACAAGGACATTCTTCTCATATACAAAATAAAATATTTTCCCATCAACTCAGATGCACCATATCCTCCACATGAAATATTTAATCTCTATATAAACTGTAGATACCGTTTATATAAATAAAATTATGGTGTAATTCCTCATAATATATATGAATATATCCCACCAGAAGATATTTCCACCAAAATTTAGGTAAACTATTGGAAGAAGTGTGTGATCAATTAATTTCCTTTGGTAGGAGTTTTCAAATGCAATGTTCAGGTAAAAGGTTCCACAAAAATGTCAAGATCTAAAACAAGGTATGTGATATGAATTGAGTGCCCTAGGAATATTTATATAAACTCTATAGATAATAAATTAAAGACAGATATCATACCTCGAGTCATCATGGGATATTCATGGAAATAATATTCTATTTCCTCTAACTATACGTTTTATTGACCACTATATCTTGTATCCCTGCCTGGACTATATAAGGGTATTAGTGGAAAGAGATGATAATTTTGGCCACCTCCTAATACACTCCCATCACTTATTCAATATTATAAAACCGTAGTATCAGCCTCCATAAGACACTATATTTTCCTAGGTGTTATATTTACCATCTTCCTGCCTACAACATATTGTTTCAAACAATCCCATGGGAGATTCCCCAACCCATCACAAGATTACCCATTCATCTCACTCAGCTTAATAGAACCATATTGAGTGTAATAATCAATAGAATGCCTTAAATAATAATTTATCTATAGATTTCTCATGTGCCTACTTTTATGAATTTTTTATTATGTACTGGCTGCCAAAGATTCCACTCCATTGTTCCCACTACCATCACTAACATTCTATATCTACTCAGATAGACATCTACCTATAATGAAGAAACTATTAAATCTTAATAATAAGGATGGATTCATAAAGATAACTCTCCAAACAGATATCTCATTAAGTTACATGCTCTATGGTGTATACATGAATGCACACATTATGAATGTTGTCCATAATTACTTTGAGAGGCAAGTAAAACTCGACCCATACTATGCAACTGAAAATCTACACTACTCTAACTATAAGATATCTTCGATATATAAATATCATAATGTATAAATTTGAAACTCCTCCCAAAATAGGAACTCAAAATATCCATGTGAGATCTGTATTTTCAGACAGTTGATTCATCAGGCTGAACCATTACCTAATAGGTCTATTAAAAAGGCTCATCGATAGAAAAATATTATACCAGGAGTGGTCCTCACCATTATGAATACTCACGTAACTGACTCGTACATTCTTATGATTCATGAGGGTCTTTTCATATATAAATCCTAGAAGGAATCTATATTTATAAATCATATGGTGCACTCATCCTACACATATTATTCTCCAGTACAAAATATATAAATTTCTACTCAATATGTGAAGGAATGATTAGAAAACTACATTAAGGTATCACATCCAACACCAACCCATCTATATAATACTCCTCACAAGGAGGATGATCATTGTGATCTTATTGTAGAACTCTGGTTGACTGTAATTATAGAGGAATCCTCTAGTAGTTAAGTGGAATCATGGGCAATAAGCATATATGTCCATATGACTAAAGAAAGAAAAATAAACCACAAATCCATCACATATGATTCATGTACCAATGTTCTCACTATAACTAATATCATTATTATCATAGTCAACAAGGAAATTTAATTAGTCTTTTTGAATGGAAACATCATCTTCCACAAAACAATTGGGTTCCATTGTATAATATAAAAATACAAAACAATTTAAAACCATTGAAGTAGTTCACAAAAAATCCTCAAAAATAGACAATCTCAAATCATTGATACTTATAAAAAACCTATTCCCATTACACCACAAATTCATGACCCAAGCATCCTAAGTCTATCCATCCATCGATAAGTCGATCATGAAACCCCATACCAATTTATAATATGTCGTGGTCAATTGAGTACCCCTTGTTGGGAATAAACACACATTGAAGGTCATAAACTCAAGTACCTAACCCCCCCCCCCCCACACATCTACACACACTAAGATAATAAATAATGTAAAGATACATTTAATTCCAATGTTAATTAACACATTTATATCCCTCATTAGAGTATGAAAGATGTGTGAGAAGTCATAATTGAAGAAATATAGTCCCACCAAATCTTTAAAAGAGTGTAACCAAGTAAAGTGGGGAAAAGTTTCTAATGAATCTCATGGACCAATTCCAGTGTGTTTGGCCCAAAAATTATCGACCTACTCTTATTCCTCCTATGAATTTATTGAAAACTATATCATCATAATAAGACATGAAATGTTCTTATTGATCCCCATAAATGTATGTTTATAAAAATACCCACCTGGAGACCCCATAATCTATATATAGAAATCAACAAGAGATAGATCATCTTAGCCACACAATGAAATTTCAATCATAGAATGAGATAATATAAATAAAAATAAAAAATACATGATATGATATCATTACAAACTATGTGTAAATGTAATTTTCCTATAATATAGACATCCATTGATTCTTCTATATGGGTATTAGGTAATTATCATTAGGGAAAACTCACTCTTCATGTCATCATAACAATTATGGTGCTAATTCAAGATATTATGTTCATAGAGCCTCACTATAATGATATATATTCTAGACCTCTTATATTTCAATAAAAATATATGGGATCTCACCTCGGGCCTCTAGGAAACACCTTACAATAACTATATTAACCCATATTTTGGGGACTAAACACCCATATATATTTTTAAAATGATACATAACCCTACCTAGGTAAAATGGATGAATGGGAATCCAAATCTGGTTCTTACATAGCGATAACTAGTCAAATGAAACAAGGTTCTCTAACACACAATACATGTGAATAAATTCCATACTAAATTGACTAGACACAACCCGAAGGGGCCTAGGCTTCATCTCTCTACAACACCTACAATAATCTAGGGGATTGCGACTTGAATTGATTTGGAATATCACTTACATGGGAAGCATCTTCTATGTACCTACACACACACACACACACATCTCCATGATAAAAATGTAGTAATGTAAAAAACACTATGTAACCAATGCATGAATTCCACTATCCCATAAATTATAGTACGACATAAGTACTAAAAGCGAGTTTTAGGAAAAAACACCCATAAAATAATCCTATAAAAGAATCCAGCCTAAGGGGATCAATATCAACTATAACTCCCAGAATTATCTATGGTCGAAATTTGGTAATAACCATAGTCATTGTAGCTCAAATAAACTACCCTCATCATGTCCTCTGCGGACTCAATCAAAAGGCCTATGGTTTTTAAAATACACCAATATTGTGTGTCAAATTACTGTTCGGGGTTGATTATAAAAATAATTAATAGGAAACCCAAAACCGTTAAAATAAAAAGAGAGAAACATAAGGAAAAAATTCTTCTACACCACGTTAGAAGGAACCCCAATTGAGAGAGAAATTCCATCTAGAACTGTCCCCAGTTTTACAAGATAATCCAGCTTGGTCTAAAAGGAGTGTCAACCCCATCATGTGACACCACTACAAGTATTGTTAGTTATCACCCATATTCTCTCATCTGAGAGTCCAAGTCTCATTTGGTTCCACCCACAAATCCAGAAACAATATTTCTACTCATGGCTATAATGGTATCATATAATAATAGGGGAAAGCACCTTACGTTCCTTACCATCCCAATTAAACCCATCTAAGAGATAAACTCAATCAAAAATAACTCTTCATTTCTAAATTTTACTTCTTAGAGAACATTCTCTATTAGGGACATCATACTAGATCCATATTTAGTTGTCAGTAGTACAGGTCCATTCATATTTTCCTTTAACCCTTCACAAGCTAAAGAAACCAAAATTATGATTTCCACCTCTCACCATTGTACATTTTGGAGGGGTAACTGCATCGTACTATGAATTATAGGCATTATCTCTAATGAGAGTGAATAAAGGGACCCACGCCACACCACTACACCGTAGTCGAGAGAAAAATTACCCTAACTAACATGTAAAAACTCCATCAATAATATATAGAATATCCCTCAACTCATTCCAAAAAACTAGTACAATATAATATCATTGTATTGTTCACATAATGTGGAGGGGGACACTCATCGTATCTATATCCCATAGTTGAGGGAGATTTTACTTCAATGGAGGACCCACTCCCCACTTCTACTAGGATATGTGGGGGTGACTACTCTGTAAAAGAGAACCCATGCCCAAATATAATAGGGGAGTTATAATTAGAGAATAGACGAACCATACCCTATTAAAAAAGAGGAGTAACACTACACATATTGATGAACCTCTCCCGAACTCAGTAGGGGAGTACCACTCAATTGGTAGAGAACCTACACCATGTAAGATAGGGGAGTACCAACATTTCCAGTTCCTTCACAATGGGGGACCCATACCATGAAAGGGTATTGGAGTAAAGAACCTATGATAGAAGATTCTCTTGAAGGAATGTTATGGTAGTACATACTATAATAGGGAAATAAGTTTGGATGACACCTTTTGTTGAATGACCAGGTTGTACTGACTACTAGAATAGGGGAGACACACCCTAACATGGTATGGGAGTTTCCACTCTATCGTTACATCATATATGGAGGATCCACACCCTGGTCTAATAGGAATGAAACCACTTTACATTCCAATTAGAATGTTGGGTCTTTTACCTATTATTAAATGCGAGTATTGTCCATCTTCAAGAATAAAACAGGGAAACCCACACTTAAATCAATTTGGGGAGTTAAACCAAATAATGAACTACCCACATGTAACAAACCAACACCTAGGTTATGGAAATTCCCATCTATACATATACATATAGGTTAGTGAATCATGTTCATTGAAGAAATAGGGGATTACCAATCACAGTGTTGCTCTTCATAAACCACACTGATCTCTACTGTCAGATCAATACAGAGTCATGAGGGTCTTTCTCATTATTTGTATACTCGTATATCATAAGTTATAACCCAGGACACCATCAAGTTCTATGTAGAAAATATCTCATGATATGGTACTCATAAGCATAAATCTGAATTCATGAGAAGAAAATGCAGAAGATAGAAGTTCAATGAAGAATATCCTCATATTACACGGTAGGTAATGGGGAACATAGAACATGTGAGACCACCTGAACACCCATCTATGAATCCTATATCAAAGGATTATTAAACCATGTTGGGGTATATGATGTTTAATGTATGTTCATGTTGTGTACCTATTCACTCATCCCCTGGCCATGTTCCACTTCTACATGGATCGACCAAGTGTGTTCCATACATTTCGTGTATCCCATACTACATGACATGATCGGTTTAATGGGATCCGTCCAATGTAGTTTTCTGGAATCCATGTACTGAAACCAGTGTCCCTGTACTACAACCATGTGTTATTACAGAACCATGTAGTTTCAAACCTTAAACTTGTAACGACCTAAAATTTCATTAATGTAAATTTCTCCTGATATAATAAAATGACTTATTATGGTTATAAAATGAGAACATCATTGGTTTTATGTTTTATGATTTTAAAATAATGTTATGATTTGTCAACATTTCGAATATAGCCATTGAAGAGTGATGACATGATTAGTATAAATATACGGAATCTAAAAATCCAATTTACTCTGACAAAGGAAGTAATGGCCTCATCCAATAGACGTGCCCCATACGATGCCCATTTGTCAGAGCTTAGAAAGGAGATGCAAACATTGGGCTTCACTCATGACCAATACCAAGCCGAGCATGACCACATTAACCTTGAGCGGAACCGACTATGGTAGAAGTGGAAGTTAATATAGATTACCACCCGAGCGTTGTTATCTGAGCCACCACAAGAGTTCGTCACCATCGTACACCTCTCCCATCGATCTTATGCAGGTTTTATAAGGGGTTATGTAACATTTACCTAGAACTATAAACATATGCATTATATTTGTATAATTAATGTGCATTCATTTTATTATTGTTAATTTGCTAAAACTTTTTAAAGCACAAATAGTATTTTTAGTTAATATTCTACTAAGAAATATATTTTTATGAAATAATAGATTTTTGAATTAATGGATATTTTAATAAAATAATATTATTAAATTAATTTTTATTAAATATAAATTATCATATAATTTTATGAATTCTATTGTAATTTATATTAATTTTTGAAAACTGTTTTTATCAAAATGCATGAATTTTCTGTAAATGTCAGTTTTTATTTAAAAAGAAAATCTTCACATATTTATAGAATTATTTAGATAAAAGAAATATTATTTTTGGAATCTGGGCATCAAAATTATCGAATGATTATTTTTTAATAATTTTCTGAGACATTGGAATTTTTGGGTAAAAATTAAATAGTGTTTAAATATATAATGTGCTTTATGACATTATAATGACCCAATAGTGATGTAATAAATAATTATAAACATTATTTTTTTCAATATATGTTTTAGAATTAAAATAATGTGATTTTACATTTTTTTTATTTATTTTACAAAGCTTTTGTGGACCCTCCAAGACATATAAAACATTTTGACTTTTTAAATTGTTTTTCTTGACAGTGTGACTCAACTCCACATAAGCAACCCTATTGTTTCAAAAAGTTCATCCCTTTTCCTTATAATTTTTTTTTCTACTCCCCTTAGGAAAAACCATGGGCGGTTTAATAGTATTTAATACTTTAATGTGACGTGTCCCAAACATAAATAATAAACAATTCTCTCTCCTTTCCAATATAAAACCACCCAAGCCCCCACTACATTTTCACTCAATGCCTTTGGTGTTCAACAAAACCCTGCCCTGCTGTCTATAGAATCTTCCCAAAGTGACCCAGGCTCCCAAGAAGCCTCTCTAAAGCCTCTCACACGGCTTTTGGATCAAACTTCCACATAAGGGATTTTCTTCTTTCTCATTTTTATCCAATTTTTTTTAAATTGTTATGCCCTTTGGTTTTCTACAACAAATGTTGGGGAATGATTTCGAACCTCTTCCATACTTCCCTCTTTGGGTTTGGATAATGGGAGAACCATTTATCTCTCATTAATTCCTCTCTTATACACCCATTACTATGCTGAAATTCCATGAGTGATTTCTCTCTCCTGTTTTACATCCGTGTAATTAATTTTTATTAATCATCTAAAATCAATTACATTTGTTGGAACATGTATTTAGATGACCATATTACTGTTTGTCTCATCTACATATGATGAGACACCCTTTTTTATCACATCAAAAATAATCATGAATCCTTGTGTCACGTTGTTATGCTACTGAAATTGCACCACCTTTTTCCAAGCCAAGATCATTGTGTAGTGAATACCTTACCCATGTCTTGATAAAGGGTATTCACCTTTATGCCCATATAAATATTTAATGGTACATTGAGGTATGTATTCTACATTAATTAATATTGGAATGACTTATTATGTTTATTGGTTCCATGTTATATGATCCATGTTGCACACTTTTGCAAGGAATGAAATGTCGAAGAAAGGTGCTCCCTGATAGCGCTCCAATGCATTGGGTAAAGTATTGTATCATGATACATCATGAGAAATGGTTGTTGGATCATTCTATTTCATGTTCAATGTGGATTTACTCATGCTTCATGTCCAATGTGATTTTTCTCATAATCCATGTGTAATGATCCTTGCCTCATGCTAATTCCATGTTAAGTGTAGTTTCTACATTTCCATGTTATGATTATCATGCTTTATGAAGAATTTATGTTTATGTTTCTATTGAGATCCATTGATATGTATATTGTCTGACATTTATTGTATTCCCCATGTTATTCCATGTTTATTCACTTACTGAGCTTTATAGTTCACCCTTTTCTTATGCATGTCATCAGTTTATCCCATGCAATGCTAAGTACGAGGGAATGTAGTTGTCATGTAAAGGATGTTTTCAACAAATATGTTGTCTGTTTTATATTCCAAGATGTAATGTAATGTTACTATGCCCCAAAGAAACTAGACCTCTCAATTTTATTTTTTTATCAAGGGATGATTTTATGTAATTAATCTAGTTTAAGTGTGTAATAAAACACAGGGTTGTTATAGTTGGTATTAGATGATAGGTTTATTTATTTGTGGGATTTGGATTAGAACACCCTATTGAAGACTTAGAGGAAACAATAAGTATAATAAATTCCCAAATTTTTGGTGAGTATTGGGTAAGTGGTTTATCAATCAAATACATCCATGTCTAGATACGAGCAGGTAGTGGCAGCTCTAGCATAGATGTATCATAGTGGTAAATCCTGAAAAAACCGCGTTGAGCAAGACTCAAATGGGAACTGGTGCATGTCAACGAGTCTTGTTGTACTCATGTTTACGACATTCCTGAGGGATATACGTTGGTAAATTCAAAATCATAGTATAAACCATTATTACGGTACATAATTAAAATTCCCATAAGAATATATGTTAAAATGTAGATGATGGAGATAATAGATTGAATCATATTGATTCATTATTTAAGAAAATAAAAGTTATTTACATGTCATCAGTTTTGCCCTTGGATTACCATTTATGTGTTACCCCTGTCATTCATTTTATTCCCTCCAATGGCCTATAATAGGGGGACTTGGGCTAAAAACCGATATGAAGATTAATGTGATGACCACGTAAATGAGATTCCCAATCCAATGGGAATTGGAATCTTGAAATTTGTCATGATTCTATCTCTGTTAACCCAATATTTGAATAGAAACGTGGGTCTAGAAGAATTTTCAACCCCCCCCCCCACGAATGAACGAGTCGCTAAAGAGTGCTTAATTAGACAAAGGCCTCATACTTTTAAAGGATCATATAATCCCTCAATCGCTGAACAATGGATCAACTCCATTGAAATGTTCTTCCGCATCCTTCAATGTTCCAAACAAGAGAAGTATCTTCTTGAAACTTATCATATGGAAGGTTGATCCGGTCAATGGTGGAAGTTAATGAAATATATGATGCTTGATGAAGAGATAGATCCATTGAAATAGAAGGATTTCTAGAAGATGTTTTCTAAATATTGTCCGCGCACACTCCGAATTAAGATTGAAAGGGGCTTCCTTTCCCTCAAGAAAAAAGATAAAGCACCAGTCAGAGCGTATGGGGAAAACATCATAAGGCTTTCAAAAAATTCCTTAAGCCTTTTCATTACCTCCAAATTCATGGTTGACCGCATTATTGGTGGGATTAAACCTAGCCTATGGAAAGGGCTGGCGATCTGTGACTTCAATAGCTATGAAGAAATTTTCTAATGTTCCATCAAGATCAAAATGGATATCGAAGAATCTCTAGGGTGTCATGGGGATGAGAAGTATAAGGTGGAATTCAATGCTAGTGGTCTTATGGATAAATTCAACTATGCTACGAAAATACAGCCCCATGCTTGCCAATGGTGCAGAATGAAACACCCTAGAAATTGCCAGAAGGGGACGAGGAAATGCTTTAGCTGTGGAAGAGAAGGGAACCTAGATATTAACTGCATACAAGAATGACCCACAGCTTCAACAGAAGATTGGAACGCTCCGTCTAAACCTCAAATCATTATTCATTACTAAAACTGCAACGAACCAGTGCACATTTGAAAACTGTTCCCCAAGCCATGGGTTTTCAGAGGCAACCAACAACCTCCAAGGAAACAAGGTATATCTTCTTCCATCAGTACTACCGAATTGACCGCCAACAATGAAGTGGTGACATGTATTCTGGTTATTCATTCAAGATTAGCTAACATAATTTCTGAGTCTGGTTCTACGCATTCTTTATATCCCGAATTTTTAGTAATAAAATCCTAGAACCACCCAAAATCATGGAAGTAAAGTTGTCAGTGAGTATAGAAAATGTTGAAATCATTGCATCCCATGAATATAAATCCTCTTATATAATAATATGTTAATTGAATTTCCCGATGAACCTCATCATACTCCCTCTCATGAAATTTGATGCAATTCTTATCATGGAATGGATTTCCATATATAGAGCCATGATAAATTACTGTGAGTGGAAAATCACTCTCCATGTGGAGAATCGACCCCCCCCAATTCAATACAAGTGCAAGGAGGAAGATGAATCTTCTTTAGATCCATGATCTCAAGCATGGATATTACTCCCGATGACCACACATATCTGGCTCAAATTATTGAGACTATGGAGGTAACCATCCTTGAAGACATGCCAATTGTGAGGGAATTTGTTGAAGTGTTTCCAAAGGAATTTCCTTGTCTTCCGTCTCAAAGGGATGTTGAAAGATTAATTGATCTTATACCTGGGGTATTTACAATATACAAAACTTCGTATAGAATGGCTATTGTAGAGCTTTAGGAGTTGATGGAACAATTACAGGAGAATCTGGATAAGGGGTTTATATGACCAAGTGTATCACCATGGGGTGCACCAGTCCTCTTCATCAAGAATATTTATGGGTCAATGCGCCTTTGAAATGATAATTTTGAGCTTAAAAAATCATGATAATGAACAAGTATCCTATCCCATTAATTGATGACATGTTTGATCAGCTGTTTGAAGAAAAATACTTCTCTATGGTGGATTTCCGGCCTGGATATTAAAAATTAAGGATGAAGAAGGAATATGTAAAGACCCGGAAATTTCAAGGAAATTTTATTCTTAATTTTCTATGGAATTTTACAAGAACGCAGTTTCTGACGGTGCCTAATTCCGAGGCCCGGTGTGCCCGGAATTAATTTCTGAAGTTTGGCTCGGGTACGTTCAGTGAAGGAACTAGCGGGATTTCAATCTTTTCAACCGGTGATCGAAATCGAATTCTGAGGGCACCGATGGAACCGAATCGCCGGTATTTTCTTAGGAATGCCTATTCCGGAGTTGCGTTTACATGAGGGAAGTTGTTAAAAATTTTGAAAGTTAAAATATAAATTTAACACCAATTTTTATTCTTCCTTTAGTGTTTTTATCCTTTGGGTGGAAGTTGGGTAACTACCCAACTTCCCTTTGGAGGTTATGAGGGTGGTGGGGCCCACACAAACCCCACCCCATCATATTTCTTAATCCCCCATGTAACTCACATTTAATTTTGGAGTCTCTTAATATTCTAACTCTCCCAATTTAATGTTGAAACTCTCCACCTCCCTTGTTTGAATTTTGAATCCATATCTCCGCATTTAATCAAGTGTGTTGTCGCAATTAATGAAGGACAACTCTTGAGTTGTTGTGCCATAAAAATAATAGAGGGCTGTCTCTATTATTTTGGCTAAACAATTTATTGGGAGAATGAGTGGAGTTTTGGAAGAACGCTTGGAGGAACATTATCTTCTCGGCAAAGAACGTCGTTTCCAAACAAGAACAATGACACGTCCCTTTCCTTCCAACCGAAGCAGTAAAGGGAAGGCACCACCCGTGAAGAATGTCATCAACAATAACGTCAAACCCTCCGACATTGATGGAACGATGTCCATCAACCGCAACGACCAACTTTCGCAACTCGTCGACATTCATCGACGAAATTGAGGTAGGGAATTTAAGTTGTGATTTTTGGTGAACCCTCGTTTACTCCCTTCTAAATCTAAGAATGTAGATCAACTAAATATTATGTTGATCTGTGAAGATTAATTTGCGGGTTGGGATTATTGTTATTTTTCTTTTTATTTATGAGGTTGTGGGGGGTTTATGTGTTTCTTTACATGATTTCTCTTCCGTCTTTTATCCGCGTATTTTCGGACCGCTTGATATCGATTTACGGGAGGAGGCCGGACTTCACAAACACTGCCTCCCTCTCCCTTATTATTTATTTTTTATTGTTGTGGTTGGAATGGAAGTGACGTGGTGCCATCGCACCGCACAGAATCGTGTGGCAAGAATGCGCGACGTCGTCACGCCATGCCATCAATTAATTTTTGAATCAATTACGCGGTGCCGACACGTCGCGCCGAAAAACCGCAAAAGAACCACGGTCAGAGTCGGGCCGCGGCGAAGGGGCGCGACGCCATCGGTTCACGCTGGAAAGCCACAAAGACGACGCTATTAATTTTTACGTTCGGTTTGACGGGTGACGATGAAGCAGGCCGCTATGGCGTTTAAAACCCTTCGCAGTGAAGGTCGGGTCCCGGGGGGACCATAGGCGAAGACGGCAGGAGAAACTGACCACCGTAGCACGTCCGGTGGTCCGCAGAAGTCGGCGGTGGCACGCCACGCCGGCATGGTGGTGCCGGAGACCGGTGGCGGTGGTGCGCCGCCGTAGGGTTGGCGGCCAGTGGATCCACCGCCGACCTCAATTAGCGGCGGGCGGGGGAGTCGCGCACCCCGTTACGCGTTTCGGCTCAGCCATGCTGGCCGAGCCGCGACCGGCCGGTCGGGCCAGACCGAGCCGGACCGAGCTGGGCCGGGCTGGTCAGGGCTGGGCCAGGCCCAGCCGGGTCGGACCGGGTTGGGGCGACCCGATTCGGGTCGGCCCGGGCCCATACCCCCCGTCTTCGGACCTTTTCGGTCTTTTGCCTGTAACATGAGCTACATGCCTTCGAACGATGCGCTGTCAGCGGCGATGCGATCCTTTGATCGAGACGGTCATTTTAGTATATCGCACTCAAGGTTTCGGTATAAATTGGATTCGTTTGAGTTGGTTCGTACACGAAACCAACCGGGCCCTCGGAGCGGAAACACTCATATCTTGAGCTCCGGACGTCCGATTGACGTGCCGTCAACATTGGTGGATTCCTCTTAGTGAGTCGGATCATCTGGCATACTCCTCCCGAGGTTTGGACGTAGGTGGAGTATGGTCGGGTTGGTTTTTCCTTAAAAACTAACCGGGCCCCTTGGACGAAAAAGCCAATATCTCTCAGACCGGGCGTCCGATTGACGCGCCGTCTGTTGCGTTGAGTTCCTGTTGACGATACGGAACTTTTGGATACATAAAATTCGGACTTCGTGTCAGTTGATGTATCAGCCTCTCGGCTCATGGAGCGAACCCTCCGTAACGAGCTTGCTGTGAGCGGGAACCCTATTACTGGCTGCGACTTCGACGACGACGACTATGGAGAGATCCTCAGTGGACTGCGACGATGAAGAGTGCTGGTCTTGTATCCTATGTGGGTCCCAGCTGTGCTGGTCTTGTATCCTTTGTGGGTCCCAGCTTAGATGATTCAGTGCTGGTCTTGTTTCCTATGTGGGTCCCAGCATAGATGATTCAGTGCTGGTCTTGTATCTTATGTGGGTCCCAGCATAGATGAATCAATGAAGATTGTTGGTCTTGTATCCTATGTGGGTCCCAGCCGTGCTGGTCTTTTATCCTATGTGGGTCCCAGCATAGATGATTCAGTGCTGGTCTTGTATCCTATATAGTTCCCAGCATAGATGAATCAATGAAGAGTGCTGGTCTTGTATCCTATGTGGGTCCCAGCCGTGCTGGTCTTGTATCCTATGTGTGTCCCAGCATAGATGATTCAGTGTTGGTCTTGTATCCTATGTGGGTCCCAGTATAGATGAATCAATGAAGATAGCTGGTCTTGTATCCTAAGTGGGTCCCAGCTTAGATGATTCAGTATCTATATCTGATCATCCCTTTCACCTTTTCAATGATGTATACCTATGTGAGCTGAGTCCTGTTTACTCTCCTTTTTGGAATGTGTTGTGCTATCCTATGTGGATTACGTTTTGCTTTCCTTTGTGGATTTTGTTGTGCTATCCTGTTTGGATTTACTTTTTTCTTTCCTGTGTGGACTGGGTTGTGCTTGGGATCGGATGTTGGAGCCGAATGAGAATTGATGACTTAAGTATATGTATGGGCATATACCTATGCAGTGTCGGATGTTACTTCGTGATTGTATCTTATCCCTTTGTGGTTCATCCTATGTGGATTTCGGGAGACCTTCGGGGGTCTCGGGGTCCCTACTGAGTAGCTTATACTCACCCCTGCACGGGCTATGCCCGCACTTCATTGTGTTGGTTACAGATGACGGACAGCACTGATCATGGTCGAGGTTGGCAGAGCAGGACGATACCTGGAGGTGGACCACTGGGCGGGGTGTACTCGAAGCGGATGGCTGGACCGAGGAGCTGTGGAGGCTATCTGTACCCACCCTTCAGGTGGGACATCCAGTAGCAGCTCTTCGTTGAGGCTTTTTCTTTCAGTTGTTGTTTTCCCCTTTCGGTTGTACTTTACAGTTGGGCTTGTATTTCTGGCCCCCTTTACTTTCAGCACAGCTTGTTACAGTTTTTTCTTAGTGTTTACTTTTACTTCCTCTTGTACTTTGTGGTGTTTCTTTACTTTTATAAAGGCAATGCCTTCCCTAATTCTGGGATTTACGCCTTTGATTCTAGTCGCCATCCCCTGGCATTTGGAAGGCGGGCTTGGGGTAGTCACGGTACGGGCCCCGAGGATGGGTCGTGACAAATTGGTAATAGAGGAGTTCAGTTCTACCACAGAACTCAGAGCTCTGATATTTCTTCTATGTGAAGCAATAGTGTTTAGCGTATTGGGTGTGGTTATCAGTTCAGGGAGTCCAGTGTTGGTGCGGCTGCCGACGTATCCGTACACCAGGACCCTGACTTCTGATTTCTGACATAATGCACGAAAACATTGATTGCATGTGTTTTTCAAGTTTTCTTTATGATTACTTGTGTCAGCTCACCAGGTGTACTATTATGACCGTGGCACACTTTTTACCTTTTTAAGATGGCCCCACGATGACAGCCAGTTAGGGTTCTGAGAGTTGAGCGTGACGACAGCCCACCGAGCGACGAGGCCTCGGTGCAGGGCTCTTTGACAGTAGAGGCATCAGCGGTACCGCTACCCTTCGAGCCACCGATGCTTCCAGCCCCAGCCGCTGACAATGCACGTCGCCTTAGTGCACTGCATGAGTTCCAGTGCCAGCGACCCCCCAGGTTCCGTGGGTAGACGGACCACCAGGCAGCCGAGGACTGGCTGGAGGCAGTCGTACGAGTTTTCTGGCTAGTGAGGATACCACCAGACCTCATGGTAATCCTCGTAGCGAGCCTACTGCACGCAGCAGCGGGCCGATGGTGGAGCTAGATGCTCCAGGTGCATGACGATACATCTCTTCTCTGGACGATCTTTGAGAGCATCTTCCGCTCCGAGTTCGTCCCAGCCACCCTCTGTGTGGAGCGCATTCAGGAGCTTCTTCAGCTGCAGCAGGGCAGCTTGACAGTGGCCCAGTACTCGGCGAGATTTTCTGATCTCTCACGCAACTCCACAGATATGGTACGAGAACCCGTTCTTCCGGGCCCAGACCTTTGAGCAGGGACTGAGGCATTAGATCAGGGCTTCGATGATCTCCCTCAACATTCCGAAGCAAGCAAGGGTGTTGGAGAGAGCCCTTCTAGTGGAGAGTTTTCTCGCCGAGCAGGCTCCAGTGACAGGGCCCTCCGTAGGATGGCCCATAGCAGGGTCTTCTGCAGTTGGCAGTAGACAGGTGACACAGAGGTCCAAACGGGCCAGACCATCAGATGGGAAGTCACTGGATGATGATTCGGTTGTGCGGGGCATACGAAGGGGAGCCAGCTACACGAGGGGCAGGCATTGATACGCATGCGGCGGGCAAGGTCGCATGGCTCGAGACTGCCCGACTCGTCTTATAGATGAGCAGCAGGTGGTAGAGGGACCTCCCAGACAGAGGTTCGACCATGGAGGTCCGTAGGGTGCAGGCGGGCGAGGCATAGGAGTTGGCCGAGCAGCAGGTGGTGGACGACGCTTCGAGGTGTTTCCACCACCACCACCAGGAGGTCCGCCCCGACCGCAGGGATTTGGGGGACATGGGAGAGCTCATCTTGAGGCAGCTGAGGCCTTCGATCATGGATCTCTGGGAGAAAATGGACAGGAGCGGAACTAGTGGATACGTCTTTTATACTTCTAGTTCCTTGTTGCTATTGTGTAGTGTCTTTGTATTATGAGATTCAATAATAAAATATGCATACCTTTGTGATGTTTCCATTGTTGTCCTCTTATGTGTTGTTACTAAGAGGTTCCAGTTTTGACTGTTGAATTGACCCTTACTTGTGAGACATCTACTGGAGGAGACCCAGTTACCACACACTGATGCCGACAGTGTGACTCAACCCTTGGTGGCGAGAGTAACAGTTGGATCTCTTGGTAGTAGCGTTGAGGCCTTACAACGTCATCCTTGGTATGGATTAGAATCATCCATGTCAGGATTGACTGTATTAGGTAAAGAACGTGGTTCATCTAGGGGATGAGATCAGATATCTCTTATCGGCAAAGAAGAAATCATAACAGCTCTTGTGGGACCAGAGGTGGTCCAGGCCACGATAGAGAAGGTCCAGGTCATCCAGGAGCGGATGAAGATAGCTCAGAGCCGATAGAAGACTTTCGCTGATAGTAGGCGGAGGCCACTAGAGTTTGAGGATGGCGACCATGTCTTTATGCGGGTCTCACCTCGACGTGGATTACGGAGATTTGGCCGAAGTGGCGAGTTGTCTCCATGCTTCATCGAACCCTTCCAGGTCCTCAGCAGGATTGGAAAGGTGGCGTATTGCCCGGTTCTACCACCACAGTTGTGTCGGGTGCACGTCGTCTTCCACGTATCTCAGCAGAGGAGATATGTGCACGACCCGACGCCAATCTTTGACCATGGGGATCTAGTCTTTGAGTATGGGGCGACTTTTGCGGAGGTCCCAGTGGAGATCTAGTATCGACAGGAGTGGGTACTACGTGGATGATCGATTCCTCTAGTGCACTTCAGATGGAAGCTCAGGAACCTCCAGGAGAGCACTTGGGAGCGGGAGGCTCAGATGCGTGCTCAGTACCGCCTTTTGATCCCTATATTTGTGGTGAAGCTTTACGGGGACGTAAATCCCGGTGGTGGGAGTAATCTAAAGACCCAGAAATTTCAAGGGAATTTTTTTCTTAATTTCCTTTGGAATTTTACAAGAACGCAGTTTCTGACAGCGCCTGATTCTGAGGCCCGGTGTGCCCGGAATTAATTTCTGATGTTTGGATTGGGTACGTTCAGTGAACGAACGAGCGGGAATTTCTATCTTTTCAACCGGTGCTCGGAATCGAATTCTGAGGGCCCCGATGGAACCGCATCGCCGGTATTTGAATAGGAACGCCTATTCCGTAGTGGCGTTTACAAGAGGGAAGTTCTTAAAAATTGTGAAAGTTAAAATATAAATTTAACACCAATTTGTATTCTTCCTTTAGTGTTTTTATCCTTTGGGTGGAATTTGGGTAACTACCCAACTTCCCATTGGAGGTTATGAGGGTGGTGGGGCCCACAAGAACCCCATCGCTTCATATTTCTTAATCCCCCATGTAACTCACATTTAATTGTGGAGTCTCTTAAAATTATAACTCTCTCAATTTAATGTTGAAACTCTCCACCTCCCTTGTTTGAATTTTGAATCCATATCTCCACATTTAATCATGTGTGTTGTCACAATTAATGAAGGACAACTCTTGAGTTGTTGTGCCATAAAAATAATAGAGGGGTGTCTCTATTATTTTGGATAAAACTTTTTATTGGGAGAATGAGTGGAGTTTTGGAAGAACGCTTGGTGGAACAATATCTTCTCGACGAAGAACGCCGTTTCCACTGAAGAACAACGATATGTCCCTTTCCTTCCAACCAAAGCAGGAAAGGGAAGGCACCACCCGTGAAGAACGTCGTCAACAACAATGTCAATACCTCCGACATTGATGGAACAACGTCCGTCAACTGCAACGATCAACTTCCGTAACTCGTCGACATTCATCGACAAAATTGAGGTAGGGAATTTAAGTTGTGATTGTTGGTGAAACCTCGTTTACTCCATTCTAAATTTAAGAACGTGGATCAATTAAATATTATTTTGATCCACGAAGATTAATTTGCGTGTTGGGATTGTTGTTATGTTTTTTTATTTATGAGGTTGTGGGGGTTTTATGTGTTTCTTTACGTGATTTCTCTTCCGTCTTTTATCTGTGTATTTTCGGACCGCTTGATATCGATTAACGGGAGGAGGCCGGACCGCACAAACATGGCCGCCCCCTCCCTTATTATTTATTTCCTGTTGTTTCAGATGGAATGGAAGTGACACAGTGCCGTCGCACATCGCGGAATCGTGTGACAAGAATACGCGACGTCGTCACGCCACAAAATCAATTAATTTTTGAATCAATTCCGCAGCGCCGTCGCGTCGCGCCAAAAAACCGCAAAAGAACCACGGTCGGAGTCGGGCCACGGTGAAGGGGTGCGACGCCATCGGTTCACGCTGGAAAACCACAAATATGACGCTATTCGTTTTGACGTGCGGATTGACAGGCGACGACGAATCATGCCGCTATGGCATTTAAAACCCTTTGTAGTGAAGGTCGGGTCCCGGGGGGACCATAGGCGAAGACGGCCGGAGAAACGGACCACCGGAGAGCGTTCGGTGGTCCGCGGAAGGCGGCGGCGGCGCGCTACGCCGGCTCGGTGGCGCCGGTGATCGGCGGCGGCGGGGCACTGCCGGAGGGTTGGCAGCCGGCGGATCCGCCGCCGGCCTCAATTAGCGGCAGGCGGGGGAGTCGCGCATCCCGCTCTGCGTTTCAGCTTGGCCACGCTGGCCGAGCCGCGACCGGCCGGTCGGGCCGAACCGAGCCGGAACAAGCCGGGCCGGGCCCAGCCGGGTCGGTCCTGGGTCGGGTCGACCCAGTTCGGCCCGACCCAGGGGGCGGGTGGTGTCGGCCCGGGCCCAGACCCCCCCGTCTTCGGACCTTTTCGGTCTTTTGCCTGTAACATGAGCTATGGGACTCCGAACGACACACCGTCAGCGGCGATGTGATCCTTGGATCGAGGCGGTTGTTTCAGTATATCACATGCAAGGTTTTGATATAAATTGGGTTCGTTCGGGATGGTTCGTACACGAAACCAACCGAACCCTTGGAGCGGAAACACTCATATCTTGAGCATCGGACGTCCGATTGACGTGCTTTCGACTTTGGTGGATTCCTCTTAGTGAGACGGATCTTTTGGAATAATCTGCCCGAGGATTGGACGTAGGTGGAGTATGGTCGGGTTTGTTTTGCCTTAAAAACCAACCGGGCCCCAGAGACGAAAAAGCCAATATCTCTCAGATCGGGCGTCCGATTGACGCGCCGTCTGTTGCGTTGAGTTCCTGTTGACAATACGGAACTTTTGGATACATCAACTTCGAACTTCGTCTCAGTTGATGTATCAGCCTCTCGGCTCATGGAGCGGACCCTCCCGAACGAGCTTGCTGTGAGTGGGAACCCTAGTGCTGGCTGCGACTTCGACGACGACGACTGTGCAGAGATCCTCAGTAGACTGCGATGATGAAGAGTGCTGGTCTTGTATCCTATGTGGGTCCCAGCATAGATGATTCAGTGGTGGTCTTGTATCCTATGTGGGTCCCAACATAGATGATTCAGTGGTGGTCTTGTATCCTATGTGGGTCCCAGCCATGCTGGTCTTGTATCCTATGTGGGTCCCATCTTAGATGATTCCGTGCTGGTCTTGTATCCTATGTGGGTCCCAGCATAGATGAATCAATGAAGAGTGATGGTCTTGTATCCTATGTGGGTCCCATCTTAGATAATTCAGTGCTGGTCTTGTATCATATGTGGGTCCCAGCATAGATGAATCAATGAAGACAGCTGGTCTGGTATCCTATGTGGGTCCCAGCTTAGATGATTCAGTAACTATATCTGATCATCCCTTTCACCTTTTCAACGATTTATACCTGTGTGAGCGGAGTCCTGTTTACTCTCCTTTGTGGAATGTGTTGTGCTATCCTATGTGGATTACGTTATTCTTTCCTTTGTGGATTGTGTTTTGCTATCCTGTGTGGAATTACGTTTTGCTTTCCTGTGTGGACTGGGTTGTGCTTGGGCTCGGATGTTGGAGCCGAACAAGAATTGATGACTTAGGTATATGTATGAGCATATACCTAAGCAGTGTCGGATGTTACTTCGTGATTGTATCTTATCCCTTTGTGGTTTATCCTATGTGGATTTTGGGAGACCTTCGGGGGTCTCGAGGTCCCTACTGAGTAGCTTATACTCACACCTGCACAGGCTATGCCCGCACTTCTTTGTGTTGGTTGCAGACGACGGACATCGCTGATCATGGTCGAGGTTGGCAAAGTAGGATGGTCCCTGGAGGTGGACCACTGGGCGGGGTGTACTCGGAGCGGACGGCTGGACCGAGGAGCTGTGGAGGCTATCTGTACCCACCCTTCAGGTGGGACTTCCAGTAGCGGCTTGTCGTTGCGACTTTTTCTTTCAGTTGTTGTTTTCCCCTTTCGGTTGTACTTTACAGTTGGGCTTGTATTTTCGGCCCCCTTTACATTCAGCACAGCTTGTTACAGTTTTTGCTTAGTGTTTACTTCTACATCCGCTTGTACTCTGTAGTGTTTGTTTACTTTTATAATGGCAATGCCTTCCCTATTTCCGGGATTTACGCCTTTGATGCTAGTCGCCAACCCATGGCCTTTGGAAGGCGGGCCTGGGGTAATCACGGCACGGGCCCCGTGGATGGGTCGTGACAGAATATATCCCCAAGAGTACTTTTTGTACGAGATACAGAAACCATGAAATCATTGTAATGCCTTTTGGACTCACTAATTCTCCGAAAATCATAATTGACTTAATGAATATTGGCTTTAGGGATTACCTCATCAAATTTGTGGTAGTCTTTATAGATGATATTTTGAAATACTCCAGAAACTAGGAGGATCACGAGGAGTATCTAAGAACTATACTCGAAACATTGCAGAAGAAGAATCTCTATGACATGTACATCAATTGTGAGTTATGGTTGAATTAGGTCTTGTTATTAGGCCATATCATCACACCAAATCGGATATCTGTGGATCTCTTCAAAATAGATTCAATTGAGGGATGGATGAGGCCACCATTTGTAATGGATATCTATAGAATCGTGGGGTTAGCTGGATATTATCAATGATTTGTGAGATTATTTTCACAATTGTCCAGCCCTGTTACCAAGAAAACTCAAAAGGGAGAAAAGTTTGATCGGTGTGCCGAATGAGGAGAAATCTTCACAGAGTAAAAAAATGAGTCTAATCACTACTCTTGTTCTCACATTACTAACAAGTGGAGAACATTTTAGTGGTATTAAGTGATGCTTCAAAGAAGGGAATGACCTATTTGTTGATTAAAAATGACAAAATCATTGGCTATACTTCATTTAAATTGAATGTTCATGATAAAAATTATGCAACTCATGATTTGGAGTTGGCTGCGGTGATCTTCATGTTAAAAATATGGCAACATTTTATCTTTGTGGAGAAGTGTGAAATATATATCGACCACAAAAGCCTCAAGTATATATTCACTCAGAAAGAGTTGAACATGTGCCAAGGAATATGGATGGAGCTGATAAAAGAATATGACTGCTCAATACATTACCACCCTTGGAAAGTGAACAAGGTTGAAGATGCTCTATGTAGAAAGATCTGGTCAATTCTATCATTGATGAGAATTGAGAAAGATCCAATATACATAGAGTTAATAAAGATGGTCATGGGAATCATAAAGAAAGGAACATTATCAATCCTTTCATAAATTATTGATCAACCGTCTCTTTTGGAATGTTTAGTGGTTGTTCAAAAGGATGATGTTGGAATTTAGATGAGAGTGGAAGTGATTAGAAAATTGAAATCATTAGAGTTCAATGTTAATGAAAAAGTAATTATGTGATTTTGTAAATGACTATTTGTTCAATCAGGTCCAGAGATGAATATGGAACTTTTGGATGATTAACAAAGTTAAATTTCTCAATTCACTTAGTAAACACAAATATATATCATGATCTCCGAGAGAATTATTTGTTGGATAATATGATGAACGATATCAATGAGTATACATCAATGTGCCTGGTGTGTCAGCAAGTGAAGGCAGAGAGGCATATGTCTAAGGGGATGCTGAAACCACTGCCCATACCATCATGGAATTTGGAGAACATCTCTATGGACTTTGTCACCATACATCCAAAGACATCCAAAGGGAAAAATGAAATTTCAGTTGTTGTGGATCGTCATACAATTTCTGCACACTTCATTGCAATACAAGATGACTTCTCATTGGATTAGTTGGCACAAATATATATCAGATAAGTGGTAAGGCAACCTGGAGTACCACTATCTATTGTATCCGATCAAGATCCAATATTCACCTCTAGGTTTTGGAAGTGTTTTTAACGTGCTCTAGATAATGAGCGGAACATCAGTACAACTTATCATCCTTAGACCGATGGACAATCCTAGTGGACTATCTAAACACTTGAGGACATATTTAGAGTTTGTTCTATGTACATAAAAGGACGGTGAATCAAACATCTTGCACTGGTTGAATTCTCCTATAATAAAAGTTTCTACTCAAGCATATGAATGGCCCCTGATGAAGCCATGTATGGGAAGAGGGGTAGAACATCGTCATGTTGGGATGAAGTCGGTGAGAGTAAGTTACTAGGGCCCGAAATGGTCGATGAAATGGTGGAGAAAGGGAAAACCATTCATCGGCATGTTAAGGAATCCTAGAGTCAACTAAACAGTTATGCAGATAACCTTCGTTGAAACCATGAGTTTAAAGATGGAGACATTTTATTTCTACGCATTCCTCCATGGAAGAAGGTTATGAGTATTGGAAAGAAAGAGATGTTAAGTCATAGGTACATTGGACCCTTCTAGATTATTGATCATGTTGGGTTTGTGGCCTATCAACTAGCACTTCCAACTACGATGGGAAAAGTACATGAAGTATTTCATGTATCCCACTTAAGGAAGTACATACCAGACCCATCACCTGTACTCTTTTCAGAGGTAGTATAACTAGAGGATGATCTTTCTTACAAGGAGAAACCGGTGAAGATCATAGATCATAGAGAAAAACTTCTAAAAAAATAAGACAATGCCCCTCATCCAGGTGTTGTGGAGAAACCAAAATATAGACATAGCGATATTGGAATCAGAAGAAGTGATGAAGAAAAGTTACCCACATCTGCTTTATTATGGGAAATAGAAATTTCTAGGGTGAAATTTATTAAGGGTGGAAGATTGTAATGACTCAAAATATCATTAAATAAAATTCCTATTGATCTAATTAAATGACTTTTTATAGTTATAAAATTTGAACCCCATTGGTTTTATGATTCTGGATTTTAAAATACAGTTATGATTTTTGTCCATTTCTAATATAGTTGTTGAACAGTGATCACATGATTAGTATAAATATATGGCTTTAACTAATCCAATTTACTAAGACAAATGAAGTGATGGCCTAATCTAGTAGACATTCCCTATAAAAATACCATTTGTTGCAGCTCGAAAAGGATATGGTGTCATTGGGCTTCGTTCTTGACGAATCCCAAGCTAATCTTGAACAAGTTAAGCATGATCAGAAGCGACTACGGGAGAAGTGGATATTAATTGAGATTACCACCTGAGCGTTGTTACCCGAACCACCCTATGATTCTGTCACCATCGAACACATTATCATTCAGTCTTATGTGGGTGTTGTAATGGGTTATGTAACAAGACCCTAGCACTATTTACTTGTTCATTATATTTGTATAAAAAATGTGCTTTCATTTTATTATTCTTACATTGTAAATATTTTTTAAATCACAAATACTATTTTTAGTTAATATTCAACTAAGAAATATATTTTGATGAATTAATAGATTTTTTAATTAAATAATATTTTAATAAAATATTAATATTAAATTTCTTTCTTTGAATATAAATTATCAAATAATTTTATGAATGCAATTGTAATTTTGATCAAGGTTCTAAAACATATTTTGTCCTAACCAATGATTTTTCATTATATGTCGGTTTTCTTACAAAAATTTTAAACTCACACATTAATAAAATTATTTAGATAAATTGAATATTATTTTTGGAATCAAGACATCAAAATTATCCAATGTTGTATTTTTCATAATTTTCTGAGGCAGTCGAATTTTTGGGTAAAAATTATATACCGTTTAAATATATAATGTTTTTAATGACATCATAATGACCCAATAGTGATGTAATAAAATAATATAAACATATTTTTCGGCCAATATATGTTTTTGCATTAAAATAATCTGATTTTATATTTGTTTGATTTATTTTAAAAATCTTTTTTGGACCCTCCTAGACTTATAAAACATTTTGTCTATTTAAATTGTTTTCCTTGTGAGTGTGACTCACCTCCACATAAGCAACCGTTTTATTTTAAGAAGTTCATCCATTGGATTTATAAAATATTTTTTTCCACTTCCCTTTTTTTTAAAACAATGGGATAAAACCATGGATTGGTTTGTGTTATTGAATATTTTAATGTGAGTTGTCTCGAACCTAAATAATAAAAAATTCCCCCTCTTTCCCTACGTAAACCCACAAAAGATCCCACTTCCCCTTCACTCAATTCCTTTTTAGTTCTACCAACCTCTAGAATTCTCTCTCTACAATCCTCCCACGGTGCCCCATGCTCCCATGAATCCTCTCTCAATCCTCTCCCAAGCCTTTGGTATCACACTTCCAAGTGAGGGATTTTTTCCTTTCTCATTTTTGACTTATTTATTTTATGTTGTTATGCCCTTGTGTTTTAAATTATAAATGGTGGGGTATGATTTCGGACCACCCCCATACTACCCTATTTATGTTTGTATAATTGGAGACCCATTTCTCTCTCATTAATTCTACCCATATAAACCCATTACCATGCCAAAATTCTGTGAGGGATTTATCTAGCCACTTTTACATCGTAGTAATTTTTTTAATTATGCATCAATATTCCATTACATTAGTTGTTACATGTATCTATATGACCACCCATATAGTTCATTTCATGTTTATATGATGAGACACCCTTTAATATTTCATCAAATGATTTCATGAATCTTTATGTCACGCCGGTGTGCTGCCGAAATTACACTGTGTTTTTCCCTGCCATTATCATTATGTAGTGAATACCATTCCCATGTCTCACCAAGGGTATTCCACATTATGAACATATTCATATTGAATGTTACTTTCATGTATTTATTCCACATTAAATAATCTTTGAATACCTTATAATGTTTATTGGTTCCGAGTTATATGATCCATTTGGCACAATTATGAATGAAATGAAATGTTTAAGAATGGTGTGCCCTGATTGCGCTCCAATGCATTGGGTAAAGTAAAATATCATGATAATTCTTGTGAAATATTTGTGGAATAATGATAATTAAAGTTAAAAGAGTTTTTTATCATGATTCATGTGGAATGGGGGTTTACTCATGCTCCATGTGCAACGAGCCTTGGCTCAGGCTAATTCCATGTTAAGTGTTGTTGCCACATTTCTATGTTATGACTATCATAATTTATAATGATTTTATGTTTATAATTCACTTGTGATCCATTGATATGACTATTGTCTAACATGTATTGTATTTCTCATGTTATTCCATGTTTATACCCTTTCCGGGCTTTATGGATCACCCTTTTCTTATGCATGTCATCAGGTTATACCATGAAATGGTAAGTACGAGGGAATGAAGAGGTCAGTAGTGGATGTTTTCAAAAAAAGATGTTGTCTGATTTATGTTCTATGATATTATGTAATATTCCTAAGCCCCAAATAAACTAGATAGTGCAATCTTATATGTTGTATCAGGTGTTGATTTTATGTAATAAATCAGGTTTAAGTTTTTAATAATAAGCAGGGTTGTTATAAAACCCAAGCAATGTCCCATGATCAGATGGTTTATGCAACATCAAGTTATGTATCCCCAATACATGATGTGTAGTCCTGAATTCTCATCTTAACCATATAGTGTGTTCAACATATTGTGTTTCACTAAACTTCACAACAAGTAGATGTTGATTATATTTGGGAATCACCCCCAAAACACCCCAATTCATGTCGTTCAATCTGAAAACCCACAGATCTACATATTAGTGATCAATAATAAGTGAATTTATGCTATAGAACATGAAAAGAATTCAAAATGAAAGGGATTACAAAATTTTCTTATCTTTGTTCCTTGTTAGAGAAATTTTGAGGATTTGGTTGAAGAAAAATTCACGAATCATTCTTCTCTTCAATATGATGACGATATGCATCAGAAATAGAGACCAACATAACTTTTCATTACTAATTTGAATAATTTATACCTATTGGTCAAAGAGAGGGGATATAGGGTAGAATATGATATTTTAACATCCTTTTGTTGTACACCATATTGTTGGGGGATATGTTTTAATTAAATTAAACCATTTAATTCCCCTTTCAAAGTCACATCACCAAAACAACCACGATTGGAAATCATAGTGCAGAAAACCATACGTCACGAATAGGGTAAATATGATGATGTGGACTTAACTGAGGTTTTAGAAATCTGATCTCAAACTCCAAAAAAAAGTTATTTATGTTTCATGATGAACATGGATCACATGAAAAGATATATTTATTATTTTTAATATCTCCACATCGAGGCTCCCCGAACCCCATTATTCTGTGCCGACTTATGTCACAACTCTAGAATAATACCAAATTGTTATGGTTAAAGAATTCAGTCAATAAAGTTTACAAATCATGGGGTTTTTTCATTCGCAAAATGAAAAATCCTATGCTTCGGGGAAGAAACTGAGCTCCCCAATAGACTCCCTCGCTAGTGATCCCACAAAGGGTTCTAGTGCCACCTAAAATCAAACAAATAGAGAAACCACCAATAAAAAATCCCTCTCATGTTTAGCATATTCTAGGAAAAAATTCTAAAACTAATGACCACATATCTCATTAGGTGTGATAGGTGGAATTTCCTAAAGAACCACAGTCCATCTTAGGTCATGAGGTCTTGCAGTACACCTTATCCCAAACCTGATGCAGATACTAAAAGAACCACATAGTTCACATCCAATCATGGATTGACTATACAATATCTTCATCAATATTTTTTAATTCATGGTTTTTGGGGAAAAATACATTATTCGCGAAGAAAACATGGCTGCCCAAAATTCAACAGTGGTTCCTACCACACCCTTCATCTAGAATCCTTCTACTATAAGACATCTCCCCTAAACTGAAACATTTCCATACTCACTAGGGGCGTACAAACATATTATTGATGGTAAAATACCAATCCAAACTACTGAAAAATCATAGGGGCTAAGTCTGCCTCTACAAAACTATCCTATTAAAAGTTCTCCCTCTCCTATGGCTGCCAAGATAATGGGGTTGAGGGGGAAAATACATTGCAATGCCTATTTATTTTTATGAAACAACATCTCATAAATTCAATGCAAAAATGTATGTCTAAGGAACATGTCCCCAACACCTCCTTGTTTTTTTCTTTTTGTTGAACATTTTATCTATGATGGTTTTGATCATGCCAAAAAAATATTTCTTAGTTGGGAAAGCACCCCCATCTTCATGAGTTCAAATTTATTTAAATATGCATCACAACCTCCTTCAGCATATTGGGTAGAAGTTTTTTGATAAAAACATGATCATACTAGAGAAAAAAGTGAAACATAAGCACACATTGGGTCTTACTGGTCCCCCTATCCCAACATCCAACACGGTGTTCATCCATCGCCACACGTCACCCTGGTTGATGCCCAAAAACAAAGATGAAAAAAGAGGACCCACAATGGTGTTTAATAATTGATATTTCAGAAAGAAAAAAGGATACAAAGATTAACTATTTTCATCCTTGTCTCCTCCGGTTGAACAGACTCTACGACCTACAACTGTCCTCACTCACATCCCCCCCTACCTGATCATGGTGTATACTACCTGAGATTGGTCTTGAAAATAACTCTAACTTGTTAACACCACCCTCCTCTCTCCCAAATCTACAACCTTATAGAACATCATAACACATGTGATATATCTTCTAAGGAGGGTTGTTATCCAGATAAATCTTAGTAGAACGGTGATTTAGACAATATCGTGGGAGATTACCTTAGTTGTCATAAGAATAACACCACATCCCCTATAGTTGACCTGATCCTCGACATTTCTAATACACCGTAGTCCCATGTGTATGGGTCTGGGCATATCTACAGATCCTCCATCACAAACATGTCACATGTCATCTTCTACCTCTTGTAGACACATTAGTCTCATGAACACTTCTACATATCAAATCCACAAGGTCATCATCCTGGAAACACTTTTCCACCAGAGCTCACTCTAGAACTCCATCATAAGTGAGAATTCATAGTTGAAACACAGACACCCTGATCTCTTGAATTAATCCCTACTCAATGTTCTATGCTCTAAAAAACAGATCTTGTACAAAATCTATGGATTTTCAAGACAAGTATGTAAACCTTTCCAAAAACATGACCCCAATCACGTCATACTTCCAAAGATATAGGTGCTCCGGGAAAGGCACTGATCCCCATATAGTTGGGATATAATCATCCATAGAGAGTTTCTTGATCTCCATACATGTGATCTTTTCCCCGTCATGAGACTAAATCAGAAAACTCCACCATCTCCTAGTAGAACCCTCTTGAAGTGTCCCTTCAAGTACCTCTATCTAATCAATCGATGTCCTCACTATGTGAAAAAACTCATATGACTACCTCAATCCAGTAATCTACTACGTGGGGGTCTAGATTACCCTGGCAATTCAGTGGTAACTATCTCTAGAACTCATGTACGAAACTCAGCCTATGTGCATCCTTAGACTCAACTGCTGGTAAAACATAATGCTTAGTAGGTGGTGACACTACCGGTAGACCACCCAGACACAATGCATCAGAATAAGTTCCATGAACAATAGATTCCTCATGAGGGAGAGTTTCATCAAAATCATACCATGGAATCATGTATGTCTAACATTAGGGTGGAATCCTGAGATAGAATCATGATATTCCATGGTCAAACAGTATATCTAGGGAGCTATGTCATGAAGGGAAATAAAACCTAAAAACGAAGTCATATATGATGTATGCACCTCTAATTTCCCAATTACCTATTTCATAATGTATTGAGTCAACAAGGAGTTTATTAGAGTCTTGATGAATTGATACATTAGCAACCAAACCTACTATAGAACTTCTGGACTAACATCGAATCTCGAACTATCATAACATTATGTCTATCAAACCCATACCAAGCTCATGACAATATGGTAAGAATGTGGAACCGACCACCTCTAATACCACTCTTTCATAACCCAGCCTGATAGAGCCCATGATGCTACTCCCCATGCCCACATCTAATAGGTCATGTCTTGACGACTAGGATTGAGTAAGGAATTACTAACATGTGATGAATTAACTATGTACATGTACACTCACACATGTCTTCATGCTCACAAAATGATGACATATATAAACAACCATGTATCTAATGGATGCACCCCACTATATCCAACAACTAGAGAATATAATAAGTACTAAGAGAGATATAAGGGAAAAATAACATACACAAAAAAACAATTAAAGTGTCTAGCCTTATTAGAAAGAGGGGATCATTGTCTACAGAAACTTTCAAAGAAATCATTGGACCATCTCTGAAAATGCCACATTCGGTCTTTCTCACTACATTCCACCAACATTGGGTAATTCATGGACTCCGTCAAATGTAATGTGGTCTGAATAAGACAAAAATCTTGTCCTTGAAAATTCTGTATATTCATGAGTATAAAAATACGCTGTAGGTTCACCAAAACCCCCAAATTAATAAGGGAGAAACTGAATGGAGACTATCTTCATGAACATGCTATAAGGAACCCCAATGAAGTAAGAAATTCTATCTTGAATAATCATCGGATGTACATGAAATTTCATCTTAGTATAAATGGGATGAACACCCCTTAAGTGACTACATCGCAAGAACTCATAGAAATCACCCAGATATACTCGTGTCAGACTCTATGTCTCATGAGGTTTCATCCTCATATAATGAAACATGATGTATACTCCAGTATCTATATAAATAACATTAAACAATGATAACATGCACCATGAGCTCAACAATATCTTATGGAATTCTTTTGAGAGATAAAATCTATCTATAACCACTCCACCCATCCTAATGGTTTGTTTGAGTGAACGTTATCTATTAGGAACATCATACTAGGTCATGTTCTAGTTCCTATCACTAGAGGTCCTGAACTCATTAACTTATTTTCAAAAAACAAATTAAACCCAAATGAAGATGTTAGACCCACACTACTACATAGATTTGATGGATCACTTCACCAGACAATGAACCAAGTGTGTTTTCTTTAACAAGGGAGGATGGAGGGATCCACACCTTGCCACTGCCGCATAGTTGTGGGAGTGATGCCACTCATTAACCATGAATCCTCTGTCGCTCATATATGGAGTAAAACATTCCTCAGTCCATTGAGTGGTAACTAACACTTATCTAGATATCATTCACATCACGTTGGTGGGAATTTTCATCATAACTATAACCCATAACCGAAAGGGATCCAACTATAATGGAGGGCCACTTCCCATTTATATTCGGAGATGGTGGACTACTGTTATGTTAGTGAGAACCCACTCTCTGACCCAATAGGGGAATACTACTTTGAGAATGGAGATCCTTCACCCAACTATGATAGTGGAGTACCAAAATGTGGATAGAGGACATGCACCATAACCCATTTGGGGAGTACCACCTAGTGTCTTGAGGAACATCACCCAATAGGAAAGGGGATGAATAAATTTTATATCTCGTTCACTATGGGGGACCCACACTCTTACCTAGTAGTGAAGTTCCATACCCGGGCTACAGGAAAAACACTTTGGCATTATAAGGGGTAAAAACATTGTTGGAACAACATGTATGGACGACTAGACCCTAAAATGATAGGGGATTGCTGACTCCTTGAATAGAGGACTCACCATCTAACATGGTAGGGGAGTTCCCTCTCTATATTTATATCATATTGGTGGACCAAATCAACAATAAAACATGGGAGTTACGAATACACAGTAGGGGACTTGTACCCTAGTCCAACAATGGATTACCTACTCAACCTCCGAATGAGTATGAGGGCCCATGCCCTGGGATCACTATCTATCATCACTATTATAATGGGGAATACCACACCATAAAATATCAATGGAGTGAAATCTTAAAATAAATCAACATAAAGGATACGAACCCACAACCATGATGTCGGGAGTACTATCTCTACTTTAGTAGGGAGTTAAGGGAATCTCATGCGCTAATGATCCAAGAGAGTATCCGTTTCAGAACATCTCTTCATGATGAACATTGATCTTCATCATGTACACTTTAAAGATTCATGAGCTTCTTGGTCGATTTATGCAACCTCAAATATAGTAATCCATAACAGAGGGGACCACTGTGTTCTACATGGAAAATCACATATGATTGGCTTCTCACTAGACAAAATATTAATTCCATAGATGATGATAGAGATGGAAGAAGATTCCAGGAGAATCAACTATGACTAAACATCATGCACTATAGAACACATGAAATTTGAGCCCACCCAACAACCATGAAGTTAATCATATATAAGATTTATCAACCCATTTATGGGTACATGATGTATAAAATAGCTATAGACCTTGTCCCTATTAACTTATCCCTTGTAAGTAATTGAATTCTACAAATACTATCCAACGGTGTCCCTTAAACAATGTGTATCCCATATTACAGAACAAATTGAGGCTAAAAATACACCTCCCCAAGAAGTTTGTCCATGTCTATGTATCAGACCCCGTGTCCATGTACCTCGGTTGTGTGGTAGTACATGACCCTGTAGTTTCACACGACTAATCCAATCCATGTCCCATGATCTAACATTTTATAGAATTACATGATGTATATCCTCGGAACACAATGTGTAATCCCAAAGGATCAACTTCCTCAAATAGAATGGGTTACAAACATGTATGACTAAACTACCCAACATGTAGAAAAAGATTATAATCATGATTCATCTCTAAATCACCATTATTTTACTCTTTCTATCACAAAAACCACAGATCTTCTTAGCGAAGACCAATAGAAATTGCCTTTGGGATCTAGAACCTTAAAATGGATCATAATGAAACAAATTAGTACCAAAACTCAAATATACCTACCCCATTGGATAAATTATGAAGAATTATATGAAGAGAGACCCTCTGATCTGGATGATCTTTGATTTGATGACTATCTACATAATAAATATAGAATGGAAGCATCTTACATTATTGATTTGGCTTGATTATGTCCATCAACCAAAGAGTGGAGTGGAGGGGGAGAAGAGGATATGTGATTCTCCTTGTGTCATTAGCCATTGGGTTAGCGGTTGGTATGGGTTATAATTAAATCAAACCAATTAAATAACCTTTCAACACCATTTCACCAAAACACCCATGATCAAAACTACTGACATGGATGACCTTAGGTCAGATATAGGGTAAAACATCATTTTATACACAACCATAGTCTTAGAAACTAGGCATGTGATTCCGCAAAATAGTAATTCATCATTCAAGAAAAACTATGCAAACTAGAAATAATATGTTTAATATTTTTATTATCACTGCATGGATGTTCATCAGGTCCTAACATCCTGCACTGACTCTATACCCAACTATAGAAATATTCCATTTAATATTCTAAATACATTTGTGTCAAATGACAAGTCATTAAAAACCCTCAAATAATGAAATCGGGAAACTCATCTATGACCATGATAACTCAACAATAAAACTCTAAAAAGAGGGAATGAATCCTATGATAGAAAGAGGAGAATAGGGACCTAAAACTCCCTTAAAATTAGTAAACCCATTTCTCGAATATAACATGTCTACCCCAGTACACAAAATAGTTCTGAAGTTCTCTAGCATTGTCCGTGAGCTCTATTATGGACCATGTAATATGGTAATTCCTATGTACTCTATCTATTTAAAATTGTGTAGTCCTTTAAATGTGTTCTATCCAATTTTGTGTACCATAGGGTACACACTGATCCCCTATAATTGGGTCGCACATCATTTTAATGTTATACATAAAATGGGATATTTATTTTTTATGTAGAGTCCTATCTATCACATTAAACCGACTACATGAACTGTATTCTCTGAATACCCACTGTATAACATACGATTTTCCAAAAAACCATGAACAATAACATATCATATCAACTACATACACCACATATAATCCATTCATAAAATCCCCCTAATGAACTCATATTTTTTAACTGATCCAAAATCATAATTGGTGGACAAACTCTAGCCACTAAATTACACAACAAATTCTTTTAGTCACACTATACTACAACATCACCATTGCAAAGATGAAGACTCATGACATGGTTTTCTTAAGGTCAAATCAACCATCACCAATCACAACTCCTCAAAAATTATTTCAACCATTAATATAAAATTATTTAAATTATATATATTACTAAATATTGATTTTTCAATAATAATTTTTTGTTTCTTTATCAAAACGTAGGTCATATGGAATATAAAATATGAATTCATGAAGAATTATCATTGGAAATAATGATTAATACACGTGAGAATTAAATTATATCCACTTTGTGTATTAGTCACAATCAATTGAAGGATAAATTTTCAAACCAATGTTATAATCAATGATGGAAAACATCATTAATTCATAACCCTATGATAGTAAATCAACACTCATAAATTAATGGCCAACCTACTAATTAATTAGATAATGGAATTTTGTCATGTTTTAATTAGGATAGAAAAAATTTAGGTTAAAAAAATCCAAAACATGAGATTGGTTTGATCAATAATGGATATCATTTCTACATTGATCTCATTAGAGAGATCCAAAAAATGGATAACTAATGAAAAACTCCTTGGAACACTTATCATCAACCTTGGATATTGGTCTTCATTAATTCTCCCATCTACTATCATAGTTAAATGGATTTGGATATATGACAAACCCTAAGGGTTTTCCATGGATGAGATTATATAGAGGATAGATTTAAGTCGTTATATTTAATTATTATTCAATTAAATGATTTATTTAAAAATTTAGAAATATTATCACAACCACTTAGAATAATCATATGTGGTTTATTGATGATAATAGGTTTTTTAGTTTTTAATATATAATATGTAGTCATTAGTTAATGTATGATGCATAAGTCAATGTTTAGTGAATCATCATAGAAAGATAAAGAGAAAAATTGTTTGAGAAATATTAAATGAGAATTGTGACGATGCTTGGAAATTTGTTGTGGATTCACTGGATACTATTGGATGTCATGATCATGAAATTTTCCATGAAGTTTCAATATGTGGTTGGTGAGTTTGTACCAAGTTATAGATGCTTGGAAAATGTTTATAGACTCACTTGTTGGCATTTATATTTAATGCTTGAGTATTTTTCCTTGATAATGCTGATGATTTCTTGCGCTGATCTTATGAGTCAAATACATGTTCTTAGGATTTTAGATTTAATATAAAAATGAAAGACCATAAAAATGATTAATTGTCTGATGTGAATATAGTAATCTAATAAAGCCCATGGAAAATGTATATTTTGTAAAATTTTGATTTGATAAAATGAAAAAATTTATTTCATAACATGTTAAATAAAGTCAATGTAAAATGTATTTACATTTAATGATTGTAATGGTTGAAGATGAATTTTGGATTTCATGGTTTGGTAGGCTATCCCTCAACCACTCTTAGTGGTCACAAGTGTCTACCCCAAAGGATATCCTTCAAAAACATTACACATATTGGGCCAAATGGGCGGGATCATTTATAAGGTATACAAGAATGTATTCTCGCAGGAATGGATGGGATGATTATAGTCCCAATGGTTATTGTGTCATTGTGTGTGTCTAAATTATTAGGTGGTACACATAGGTGAGGCGCAACCAGTGTGGTGTGGGTGCATGTGTCTATGGGTACTACACCATCACAAACACCTCAAAACAGTAGCTATAGGAGTTGTAGAATATGACCAAAAAAGACCATGGTAAAAGGTTATGATGGATGGGATGCCAAAACCACTGTACATCTAGTTGAAAATAAATAGATAAAATAAGTGTTATGTGGTCCCTATTATCTAATTCATCCAACAATAATTTGTGATCATACTCTACCATGGGATACCATATGGATATCCATTTTTTACGAGAACATGAAAAACATCTAATTATCATGCCCAATCCTTCCATGATCTTTTTGAGATCTTTTTTTATTGGATGAGGAAAAAACCCTCCATGAATTAAATATCCATCATATATTCATGAGGATTTTGATAGAATGAAGCAAATATAAAAATTCAAATTATTTTTAAGTGGAACATAGAGTAGTTGATAATTATGGATGATTTCATTATCTTAGAAAAATAAGTATTACATGATCGTTATATCATTCACGTGAAATGGAACATCAGTTGATCACATACAAATGATATCTGAGGTTTTTTGGGTTCTCCTCCATTAATAATATACATAAGGAAATTGAATTCCCAATAAAATTAACGATGATTATAATAAATAGAAATTAATTGAAATGATAAATTAGATCTTCTATACATTCTTGGGATGAAGTATAATGATTTGAGAATCTCGAGTATTCTGGAATTTTTTATCCTCATGCTGAAAGGATATGAATTGTAGAACCCGATCTTCTAGGTTGAAAATGATAATGATATATCTTCAGAAGAGAAACAATGGTTATTTAAATAGGGAAGATACCATGTGAAAAATGAATACCCTAAACCATATGGAATTTAATATTATCTATTGTGTTTTTAATCCATGTGACTAAATTCCAAAACACATGGGGTATTTTAATTGAAGTGCATGATGATTTACAAGAATTTGGGTGTTAACCAATACCACACGTGGAGATTTATAATACATGAACCCCTTAGGTGATTGGAATTCATTTTATGAAGGAATAAATACATATAGAATAATGGGTATTTTGATTAGTTATAAAATACCCACATAATTTAGGTATTTACAATTGAATAATGTTAATAAATGTGTTATTCCAAACACATTTATTTGATGATTTAACTAGAAAATTAAAATCATATTATATTTGATATCTGAATGAACCATAATGTTATGTATAAAAATGAGCATGATCTAATGAAAAATTATATACACCATTATAATATCATTTACAGATTAAAAAAATCATGGTATAAAAATATAGGGAAACAATGATGGGTAATTATTTAAGAATGAGATGACATGAACCTGACCGTTTTAAGAAGAGTCACAAGACAAGAATATTTTTATTTTGTTAATATAGTTCATTTGGAGAAAAAGGAATTAATATAATTCATATGGATAAAAAAATTTAAAAATTCTTATATAACTATTCTTGCCTATTCTAGTCATTTTAAATCGCTAAAAAGAAATATTGATTAGATAATCAACGAATCAACCAAATGTTCATCTAACATGGAATAGACTATTTTATTTAACAATATAATGATATTTTTTGTTCTATTATTTCATCAATTATCTAAATTTTATTTGTATGTACTAGTTTTGAGATCATAATAGATACATTACCATTAACTAGTGTAGAGACTAGATTTTATCATGGGACAATTGGAAAAAATTAAAACATTTTAATATATGGGAAAACTAATTTTTAAACCCCTATAAATGTCCCAACATGATCCATATGTTCTTTAAAAGTTGTACCATATCATATCTCTTACTCTTCATATGTCATATTTTTTACCAATATTTTTTTACACAATTATTATATGAACAATAGATTAGATTTTTAAACTTACATGACTTAAGAGAATGATTTAGTCTCCACTTCTATTGAAGAATACATTAATATATCTTGTATGAAATTTATAATCATGAAGAATAGGGAATAATGTTGATTGATGAAAATCTCCATGAAAAAATAAAAATATAAAAACTCTCTTCTCTAAATACATGACAATTTTACATTGAATACATTTTCTAATGTCATGGAGAGTATGATGAAGTTGAATCTATGAATGTTTTTTGATACATGTAATCGGTATTTTAATTCTGCATAAATAATTTTACTTAATATGTGGTTTCAAATATAATTTTTCCTCATTTATATATTTGGAAATAGAACACAACATGAAATGAAAATAAATATATAGGAGATTGAACATGTCAAGAAATTATAAAAGTGAAAGGATCATAATGACTTAATTGGTGAAAAGGATGTATATATGATAATATAAAATAAAATAATTTTATTTTTTTGTGAAGAATTTAAATGTAATTGTTTTGATTGAATAAAATGTAATCATGTTTTTGGATATGTAATCCATCCACTTGAATCATTTTTTCAATGATTCCATGAATGTTAAAGATGATCAATTGGAAGAAAAAACATGTAATGTAAAAGAACAAACAAATTTAGTAGATGAAAGACCTAATTGAATTATTGTTATATTCTTTAGATCTATTATCATGAAGAATAACTTATAAATACACTCTAGGTCAGGGAAGAATAACTTGATGTTAAATCCTAATGAATCGAATACCTAGATAAATCTCATTTTAAAAGTAAATAATTATATAATGATTAGATTTATAAAATGAAAAATCATTGATATTGTAATATTAATTTATTATAAAATAAGATTTTTTACTTCATCATAAAATGTAAATAACTATTTATTTAATTGATAAATTATTAGGAGGTACAAGCTGGAACATCCCATGTTTCTGAGAATATGAACTCTACAACAGAAATATTTGAAGACTTTCAATCCTGAAAAAGGAATATCTCTATAATAAAATTTATGAGACTGATGTCTCTAAATATAACCATAATATTGTAAAAAATTAATCAAAATATCTTATTTATTAGCATTTTATAATATAACTTGATATAGTAACACATAAACCAGTTTTTTATTTTTCCAGCAATTAAGACTCATATACTAGTATATATTTAATTAGATAAGGTGGGAATATGTGAGTATATAAAAATGATATTACATCCACAAAATCCTTATTGGTCTATAATTTATAGTTAATGAAAAATAACTCTAAACATGAATATCCATAAAGGGAAAGGCACACCCAAAAACTACAAGGAACAAAATCCATCCAAATATGTACTACAAGAAAATGAAGGATATTTTTGGGACGATATTTTTGATGTTAGTTTTTTGTGGAACTAGATACTGATTATTGGAAAAATATTATAATTTATTAAAACTAATGATGGCAAACATTCGTGGGGATCATAAGTGAACACATAATGAAGCCTATAAAACAGAATTACATTCTATAGAAGGCAGTGAAATTTTATAGTAGAAACCAATTCAAATTCCATGAATAATTCTATGAGTAAAGTATATGGAATGTGTTTATATTATATGACTTCTAGTATGAATCACCTATTTAATACTCATATCATATTATAATACAATAAAAAATTTGGAATAGTTTATAAAATATTCAACATTATTCTACAGATAATAAAAAAAATTAATCAAGAAATATGTTAATAAAGGTACTCAAAATAATAAAAATAAGTTGGATTACAAGAATTTATTATCCACCATGAAAATATGGCTATATTGTGTAGTGAGATGACATGACATTGACATTGATAAACTGGCTATAAAAATTTGCAACATCAATAAAAAATTATTAATATAATAAACACATGGAATAAACAATAAATTTTGATTTATTATATTCATTCTTGAAAAATACATTGATAAGTTACACATGAATAGTAACATAAAAACAATTGTGAATACATGTGGAATATCAAAAAAAGATTATGTTTGGAAGGAATGATTAATAATTTTTCCTTCTCAATTTAAATATTCTAGAGAAATTAAAAAAAATGATGAATCATTTTCTAGATAAAAGGAAAAGGGAAATAATATTATCACACATAACGAGGAATTAAAATTTCATTTTAGGTTCTAAAAAAATACCCCAAATTGTGTCAAAAATATTTTGTGGAAGGTTCCATAAAACAAGAAATAGATTAATAAATTTCTGGACTATTATACCTACTCAAAAGTTGATGCTGATAATAGAAAGTAATGTATCATGAAGACTCATTTCTATAATGGAATATGTTAATAAAAATAATCCACAAAAGTTGAATGAGAATAAATGATAAGAGACCATTCTGACAAGGGAATATCAAGATATGAAATATTAAGGAGACCAAAGCATGAATATTATTGGACACTTTATAGATATAATAAAAGTAGTTTCTAGGATGAGCGAAATTTCCCCTCATAGTATCAATTATTATTAAGATCATAAGTGTTACAATATCTTCTCTTATAAAATTGTAGTATCTATGTTTACATTATTGTAAATTGAACATGAATTCCATTCTCAACATTAGAAATGAGTGATTAAAGTGGAAAAA
This sequence comes from Viscum album, assembly GCA_963277665.1. Taxonomy (NCBI): domain Eukaryota; kingdom Viridiplantae; phylum Streptophyta; class Magnoliopsida; order Santalales; family Viscaceae; genus Viscum; species Viscum album. The sequence goes on from OY728152.1 coordinate 1,937,496,812, forward strand.
ATCATGTTGAATTGATTATTAAATAACTGATAAATATATTAATTGTTTCACAATGATTGGTCATAAATTATAACACCTTGAATACTATCTGATAAATTATCTACAATTTAAAATGGAGGGTGTTATCGCATTGAGGTGTATAAATCCTAAAGGTTATATTATGAGGACTTGTTCAATGAATATCTAGAAGATCTGTTCATCTACATAGAACTAAAAATCCAAAGTATTCAAATCACACATTCATCCCTTATTCATAATTGCACTATATTTTCAATCAGGGGGTCCATGGTTTCATGATGAAACAACGGGGGATATATATATTTTAAATAGTAACATTATGATTTGTTTTTATTTGTGTGTGTAGGATTTTGAATATTATTGTTAATAATTATTTCATAAAGCCCCTATATTGCAGATTTGGAATTTATTATAATTATTTCATAAAAAATGTAATTCATATATAGTTTAGACAACCTTGGATTCTTCACTTCTGTGTTATCCACCATATTCACCAATTTAGACTCATATATGACTAAATAATGTATATTTTACAAAAAATAAGTGATATATTACCTATATTTAAGGTGGTCAACAAATTTTCATATATAAAATATAATATTATTTTGTATAAAGATGATATAAGAGAACGACTACATAAATCACTTTAATTTATTTTGGATAAGGGGATAAATAGACACTAACTAGAAAGAATTATTATCGACATCAATTCCTGGGGGTGAAAAGGAATTGTGGATGGTTGATGAGCATGGTTTTATTTTTTTTCATTGTATAATAAAGAATCCAAAGATAATGTATTATAAATTACATATGGATAGTAATTAATCAAGAAAAAATAATTATATAAATATGTTGATAAATTATCAAGAGGATTTGTGATAAATCCTTTAAAATAATTATGGGTTCACTTCTAGCACTAGATGTCGTGATATAGCAATTTTCTATGATTTTTTAATATTTTTTGGTTGAGTTTGAATTACTTTGTTATTATTCAAAAATTATTAAGGGTTCACATGATTTAATTGGATGTCATTCATGAGAAATACTCCATTTTATCCATGATGATAGATTTTATATATGTTTTATGTCAATGAAATGTTTTTGGGAGAGAAAACTAATGAATAAAAATAGAATACCATGAAAATGATTCTTTTCAAGAAGATAAGAAGAGTAATTAAGAATTCCATGAAAAAAATGAAAAATTCCAAAAAGGTTTAATTGTTTATATGAAATACTATATTTATTTAGAAATTGAAAGAATGAAAGGTAAAATGAATTTTTATTTTAAATGAATAATGGATCTAGGGAAATTTTGAGTGGAATGGTTTTGTTGGATAACACTGTTAATGTGTCTTATATTAAAAATAAAATTCAACCATGTTATCTACTATAGAAATCCATCAACCTCACTTAGGTGGACAAGGGTCTTCCCCATGAGAGGTACTACTATTGGAAGCCCGTGTGGTGGTACATGGGAGGTCCTATGTATATTTACAATATAATAACGAACGTAGAGGAATATATGGGCCATGTATTGTTAGAATTAGAGTGGTAACATATTGTGTGCCCACTTTTTTGGTGGGCCATGTAGGGGAGGTGTAACTCCTGAATCATGGTTGAATGTGTGAATGGGTTTTGATCCCATGCATTTAGATTAAATAAGTAGAAGGAGTAGTTATAATATATGTAATTTAAAAAAACAAGAGAAAAAGTGATGTGTGATGAGATTAAATTACCATTATACATCTATCCTAATATATAGTAACAGAACAAGGGAAACCTAATACCATTTATTTAATCCTCCCTATCAAACTCAATGATCAAATTGTACATAAAAATTATTTGAGGATCTTTATTATAATGAATAATAGACCAAAAATCAATTGATAATAATTAATCCATCCCTGATTAATTTTTTATATCGAATTTGTATCATGATAAGGCCTTGAACCCCATTCTGGAAATCTTCATATTACAATAATGAGAACGTTCAGTGAAGGAAGATAATGCAGAATGTAAATAATGTTTCTTGAGGAATTTACATTAGTTTATCATGATGTATGATTTCATGGTACAAGGATAAAAGGATCACTCAATCATAATCCCATGAATGTGAGAATGTTCATTATGAAATGAAATGAAAATGAATGTCTGTGATTGTGGGTTATCTGAAATCAACATTCCATGTAATGAAATAGAATTTGAAGCGAAATAAATTTTGGATGTAAAAAATTTTTTTGGTCAAAATGATAAATGTATTCATTTACACATTCATGTGTAAAATCAAGAAGAATTATGAATCTCTATTCTTTATCCATTTATTATTAGTACATTCAAATGAGAAATAACATATAACCTGATTGTCTCTAGTGAAAATGATAATGATACGAAATGTGATGAAAATATAATAATATTCAAATAAGGATGATCTAACAGGATTAATAAATACCCAAAACCATCATGTGTTTAAAATTAGTTATGTTGTATTCATACAATGCGATGAAATAAAAAATCTCATTTGGTATTTTAATTCGAGTTCATAATGATATACATGAAGACTGAGTGTAAATTAATATTTTATGATGAAAATAATAACACCCTAATCCATATAGTTTTTGAAAATAATTTCATGAATATATAAATAACTAGTTAATAATGGGTATTTTGAGGAGTGATAAAATACCTATATCATTGGTTATTTTTGTTTGAAAGAGGATAATTAATGATTTATTCCATACAATTTTATATAAGGATTTAAATGTAGTACATAAGTCTTGTAATAATTGATATCCCTATGAACCACTAAATTTTGTATAACTATGTGTATGTAGGTTATAATAATTGATGTACACCATTGAAATAACATTTGGATATCCTAATACAAGCATGATATCAAAGAGAGAATGAGTCAACACTGTGTACTTATTCATGAATATGATTGCAATACCCTGAGAATTTAAAAGGAAGCTTTCCTGAGTAGAATGGATAATGTTTATGAAAATTATCACAAGGAATGAAATCCAAAATTTCATATTGAAAATGATTATATCTTGAAGAAAAAGTGGTGAAATTATATACAATTCCATTTAAGACTGGTGGAACAACTATAAAGAACACCGCATACTCAGACAGTTTGACAATTTCATACCAAAAAATTATATGGTAGTTATTGGGATTTATAATCACAACAAATTAATTCTAAAAATGGGATCAATGAAACGACCACTTGTTGATCAAGGTAAATATATTCACTTAGTACAGAACCTTATAAAAATATGTGTGTTCTTCTATTTCTTTAATTATCTACATTGAATGTGTATGTAATTGCATGGAGTTCAAAAATAAACCATTTATCTAAACTAAGGAATTTGTTTAATGGTAATATGAGATAATTGAAATGAATCCAAAACATTTAATGAGTTTTATACACTGATTCAACCCACCTCCCCCACTATTAATGTCCTTGAATGATCTATACATGCTATATACGCTCTAAAACAATGCCCCTAAAACATGCAAAGTGTATTTTTCACCTAGCTTATGATCTTTAATTTACATATAATGGTGGTATCATATTTTCCATCAATAACAGAATATTTTAGATTACAATTATATTATAAAAAAAATAAAATTAATGATATAATATATGTAATATTTTTTATATCAACATCATTTCTCATCGGGCCTTAGAATACCATGCCGACTCAATACATATCATTAAAAATATTCATTCCAATATTCCAAAATATTACATAGAAAATAAATTCATTACATGAAGGGTACGAAGGATTCAATTTTTCTGTTTAATATTTTAACACAAAACATAGAAAATAATGAAACGAAACACTTCTAGAAAATGACCACATGATTGGGAGTGACGTAATCATTAATTTTTTTTAAATAACATTCTGATGTTCATCCCAATAATTCATATGATAAATGTATAATTATTTATAATATTGCACATTTATCTGGTGATGTTTGAAAAATAACATTCTACTTAATATTTTTTATTATCATATGGAATATTTTTTTTAATAATCGAAACACATGGTGAATTTTATGAACAACTATTTTATTAGGTATTTGATAGTGATATATTATGAAGACCTGAAATGTTCAGAATTATATGATTCCAAGTGATTATATAATGTATTTATATTAATTTTAGAATTATATTTATTGAAACATTTATCTGGAATCATTTCTATTGGAAATAGGTTGTAAGGAGTCAAATATGTAATACAATTATAGTATGGAGTAGATAAATTCCATGAGGAGTAATAATATTTGGGATTTTGTTGAGTTTAAACATGTTTCGAAAGCAATTGAATTTAAATGGGATTTTTATACAATAACATTATAGTGGGATATATTTAGAATTTAATGTTTGAATATATTATAAAGGACCCCCTCAAAATGATTTAATTGATTATACTGACTCATTTCCTCAGTATATAATATTGATTAACTATATATATTATATTGGTAATAAATGACCATTTTAATTTATAAATACGAAACATTTATATAAAAATGTATTTTTGAATGTTAATATAGCGGAAGACTTTTATATTAAACAATATAATTTATTACTCATTAATAATGGTGATAATTTTGAGCTCAATGCCAAAAGGTGAATCTATTCCTAAAAAAATCATCATAATAATGAAATTTATTGTCTCATGATTTAATTACATAAATTTGTTTTCAAGAAACATTAATTGTTCAATTTATATATTAGAAGGTCTGTCAATGTAAAATATTTTTTCTTATTTCATACATAGTTGAAATATTACTTGAATGTAATGATATTAGGTTTTTTATATGAGGTGAAATTATTTTTCATTAAATGATTTGAATTTGTATATATGAGAAATATATCTTATTTCATGGGGATAAAGATTCAGTTAGATATGTTTAGAGGCATCATGGGATTATGTAGAGAAACATTTATTTATATGGTTTTGGATATTTTTTGAATGAACGAATATAACCACACATAAGAATCATTTTAAGGGTGATGAATTCATCTTCAACTAATGGCCTAAAAATGAAATTGAATGATTATAAATAGAATATGTTACATATCCCCATAATATTATTTTGTAATGTATGTTTTGGCCTCTATATGTCCGGAAATTGAATTTTCACAATGAATTATGGGTAAATATCAATGTTATCTTGTAATTGAGAACTAGAAGGCCATAAATATTGTAATGTGATACATTAAATAGAAAATTAAATACAATTTTGAATATGAACAAACTCATAATTACAAATTCATATTATACCAAGATACAAACCTTGATGGTTTTGTTGATTCATGCAAAAAAACATCATGATACATCTTTTATGATGCCTAAATGAGCTCTATCATGGAAAAGTTTCAGACATACACTAAAAAATATTCTAATATTTACAATGATACTGTATAAATTTTTATACCAACTCTCTTTGTGAATGACTAATGAGTTTTATTTAAATCAATAATTTTTTTATTATATTTATATAATGTTGATTAAATTTTGGGACAATTCCACTAAAAACTATATGGATTAAAATATCAAAATATGAATATTATTTAAACACATCGAAATTATGTAATTGGTCTTAAAAGAACAAGATAATGATAAAAAATTACAATTCAAAATATTTTCACTGAATTGATGAATAAATATTATCTGCCTAAATTAATACCTCAATCCAAATTCATTTATAATATGATATGTATGAGATTATATTCAAATTTATTAATATTTGAATAAAACATTTTATCTGAATCACCATATATTTAGTTATATACCACTTCAATTAATTCGTATTATTTATTACGTGATAATTTTTTTGGGATTAACAGTAGAAAAAATTTATTACTTATTAAAATATGGAATAAACATTGGGTTTCAATTTCATTCATATAGTTATATAAAATACATGATACATTTTCATAAATTGAAGGGAATAATAAATATTTAAAAGAAATGTGTATATGAATCATGTGTTATTTTTCAATTTAATGGTGAATATTGAATCAAGTATCATTAATTTTTCTGGGCTATGTTAGTGGATGTAATAAATAGTACATCAATTAATTTTTAATGTAATAATGTATGGGGATATAAATTATATTTCATAAAATTAACATTATACATGACATAAAATATAATAAATTATTGACTTCAATTTAGATTTTAAAAAATGGTCTTCTCTATTTATGGATTATTTAGTGGAAATCAATCTACTATACATTAATACAATTTACTTTCAGAGTAGGGTGGGTTTATATTAAAGAGAGATTTTCGATCCTCTAAAACATATACTATATTCGATAACTTATGAATAAAACTACACCTAACATAAAACACAAATATATATTAATAAGGCATTAATAATAAATCTGTAATAAACTAAACATGGAACACCATTAATTACAATTACATTTAGAAAATATATAATTATTATGAGTTAAAAATGAAAAAATTTATAATATACATCATTTCATGTATAAATTACCTTCCTTAAAAAAGAATTTTCAAATTTCAAATATATAAATATGGAAAAAATTATTTTTTTAACTCCCCTAATGATATTTTACTTATTATTAATTTTAATTTTTTTTAAAATGAATTATTATTAGTCAAAAAGTAAGTATCCACACAAATAATATTTTTTATTTTTAATCAATCTGTAATTGTATCATAAATGTTTTAAAAAAGATATGTAATGTAATAAATTATGTATTAAAGGTATAAAATATATTAATTTTAAAGTATACTTGTAAAATATAAATACTATGTCTATCATTTGTATAACTACATAATAATGATAGTTTAATAAACATTGTAATGACCCGACCCATGATGCCTACAGCTCATGTATTATTTTATTACATTGACATTAATAGAAGGAATAAAATCATGAATGACCGATTAGTTATTCAATATAAAAAACAAGATTACAAACATGATACACATATTATAATGGGAGATATAAAAGAAAACATAATCCATAAAAAATAAAAATAAACCACAACCTTGAAACTCATTCCATAAATCCACATTCATATCCAAGGGAAATGAAAAACAAAATCAAGGGTGATCTAAAATTATCATTAAAAGTTTTTAAAATATAATAAATAATGAACCAATAAGAATAAATCAACATATAATGATTAATATCTCTGAATAAACTCTATTTAAATAAATATATAAGGAATATTGATATGGAAAGGTAAGTAACTAAAACAAATTCAATTTAATCGATAAAATGAGAGTGAGATTAATAGAGAGATAATGTCAATGAAAGAACCTCATATGTAAATAATAAGTTAATTTCGATGTGGGGAATGCTTAATTATTGAATTATAAATTTCTCAGGTAATAGTATGATTACCTTCAATACATTTTACAGCACGGTTTATAACATACCGGGTAAAAACATATCATATTTTTCCAACTGATTCATCTTATAAGACTAATAATGCATAAATGTTCTATCATAACCAGGCCCACCAATTTCATATCTAGTCAAATAATTCATCATATATTTAATCATCCATTTAATTATTTAATAATTCCCCTTATAAAATATATTTGTTGAGTAAATTATACAGATTTACCAATATTTACATAATTAATCAAGTAACTATCAAGTTCACAATGTTTAGAGAAATAATATACTATTTAGTAAATACTTATAAACCTTACATAAGATTAATTAAATAAAAATTAATTTTTATTTACAGTGTAAAATATTCATAATTAAATTATTCTTTTTGAGAATGTTAACAGTAACAAAATAATGTTAATTTGTAGAGATAACATTATCCACTTGGTAATATTTAATAAATATTTTTATGGGATAATTCATTATGAGACTCTAAAAACAATTAAGATAAATGGATTTATGATATAATATTTTAAAAATTTATTAGACACACCGAACAAAATATATATGTGGTGAATATGACATTTAATCACAGATGTAAATTGAGAGAACAAAATCTGTTACATTTCATTTAATTTTCTATGATTGATATTATCCTATTTTATAATTATTTTAATAAATAATATAAACTAATTAATAATTAAATTAAAATTTATTATATTATTTTTTATTTCTTTATAAAATATTGTTACCCTTTTTCTAGTAATTATTCATTATTTACCGAATTTCAGTAGTTATTTGTCAGTTTTTTGAGTATGTTTTGACTTGTTACTTGTAGTTATTATAATTTTGATAGTGATTTAATCATATAAATAATGAAAAAATTATTTTAATTATCATATATATCAAGTATACAAGTATTTAGAATAATTTATAGTTTTTTGAAGCAATAGATGAAATGAACCGTTCAATGAGAGGGTATGCCATACGTACACAGGACCACCACTTAAATTTGTTATAGTGTCTGAATTATTAAATGTAAATGTTATTTATATATAATTATATATATAAATATTTTAATTACTGAACTAAATATATTTATTTTATATCAAATATTATAAATAAAACCCACCTTTATACATTCCAGGCAATGTCTGAATGTATCACATCACACTGAGGAGGTGGTAGTCCATATGTCCACAAGTGATGTTATCTTTTTTAAAAAAATTGTAAATAATTGATGTATGTGTTATATATAAATTTAAAAAGTATAACAAAATAATTAATATCATATATATCATATAAAAAAATTTCATCAAAATTTCCAACTGTGAGAGGTGGAAAATAAAACAAATAATGACATTATTTCATGAGGCGATAGTTTGCCACACACAAACGGTTTGTTCATTACCTAATTTATGGAAATGTGTGTAGGGGTTGGTCTAACAATTAACAGAAGATAATATTATTATATTTATGATACTAATAATATTATATAATCATGTAATAATAATTAATGAATGGGTGGATTAATAAATAAAATATAACTTCATATTGAAGAATGTAACCTCTTTTCGGGTAACTCATTTTGGTTTTCACTAAAGGGCCTTCTTGGTTGGATTTATAGACACATTTATAATTATAGGACTATGGTAGGGATTTTGGGAAACTATTACGCTTGATTTTTAAGGATCCAATGTGGCCATAGTGTTGTGCAGTGTGTAAGAGTGAATGCCTTATTTATAATGAAGGGGGAGAGTCATTCTCGTAAATATCAAAATGTATAATTTATCGGGAGGCCTTCCTTACAATATTTTGATTAAAAAATTGATAAATAATGGATTAAAGGGGAATTATGGTTGATAAAAATCCACAACACATAAAATATGTTCATTTATTAAATTTTGTTCCACAGATTATATGTTACAATAATTTTATAATTTTAGTTTTTATTAATGTACCTAGTTTTATAACATATATAATTTAAAAATTAAGACTAAATTAAAGAGATATTTATTCGAAAATATACTCCCAATGATTTATTAATTTGATATATACTTTAAAAAAATTACATGTTTGATGGGAATTATTTTTTAAAAATAATCCCATGTAACACAAAAATACTACTTTAACCCTGAGAGTGCAGTCAATGTTTTCAATATCAACAAGTCAATATGATATTTATCAAAGATAAACTAGTCCATTAATGGAAAATATTTTATATTAATTAACACTTCAAATTATAATGGCATAATTTTATTTTTTTATTAATTTTATATCATTTAATAAACTATCATTTATTGAAAAATAACATTAATGTCAATTTTAAAATTATTTATTTTATTTAAATTTTAAAATATAAAAGATTTAATGGAATTAAAATATATTAATTTCAAATCTGGGTAGCACGATATAGTTAACTAAAAATAACAAAACACAAAAATTTATTAAATTTTCTTTACTATTAAGGTTTTTATCATCATTTATCATATTTAATTACTAACAAAACTATCTCTGAAATAGCTATTTTTAAGTGTTAATTGTAATTATATGATCCCTAAAAATGGAAGTAAAATTACCATGATAAAAAACATTTTTAAAATTCAAAAAAAGTATAACAAAAACTATGTTACTTATTGCATACTATAATGCTTTACTAAATTTTAAGCTAAGGAAGGTTCTCCTTTTATCTCATTCGTTAGTTAACTTATTAAATATGTCAATTTCATAAACATGCATTTCAATAACTCGTAAAATTGGAACCAAGATGGGATATGGTTTATATATTGGCAAAAAATGGGTTTTTGACAAGTTTATAGGTCATTTTGTATGTTACGTTTATTGTGTGGTCCCTTGTTACGCTAAATTTACATTAATCATTGTAATTAATAATTATCACCTTTACTAATATTTTTATCAATAATTAAGTTTATCTTATTGTACTATAAATATTATGCTGATTTCAATTGTATACGTCAATTTTTCTTCATTCAATTCATATATGTGGACAAATTATTTTTAAATCTTATCCCGCAGATGTGGCAGGAACATGTGTTTTTTAAGTGAAAATTCTCAAAATATCAATAAAATATTATATATAAATTTAATATAAACATAATTTCAAAGAAATAAATTTGATTTATATATGTATATTATATATATATTGAATATAAAAAAATTTAAAATATAATTTAACACTATTAATTATTTATAAGAATACATAGTTTTCAAAATAAAATATAGTATTTATAAATATTCATCAAAAAAATGAATCTACTCATAAACATATCAAAAAATAACAATAATCTAATTTTTACAATCCAAATACAAAAAGGTTATTTATTTTTAAAAATAATAATTTTATGAATGTGCATATTTATTGTTAAAAAATGTGTTCCATCAAAAGGCTGTGAAAGATGGTCTTGCGTGTAATGCAAGCTAACTAAGTGTTGTGTGTAGGGTAATCTTAACATGGGGTTGTGTATAAATAAATCAAAAAACAAAATAATATATTTTTTAAAATGAATATATTTTAAAACCATGGGGTGTTACATTGTTTCAATAAAAATTATATTTCACCATATCAATTTAAACTTGATCTCGGTAATCTGTGGTCTTGTATTTGAAAATTATATTTTTGAAAACCCCACATCCTAAATACAGATAATAACATATATTCATAGTAAGAGGGATTGTAAATAGTGATGTTCAACAGAAATCTAGGCATTCAAATAAAATTACCTTTGTGAAAACAAGTAATTTGATCAAAATTCTTTCTGAGATGTTTTGAATTAGAGTAAAAGAGAACATGTAAATTAGAATTTTGTTAGTCACAAATCCATTAACCACTAGTGTGTATAAAAGTCATTTATATCATAAAATTAAATGATATTAGTAATTTTTAATATTTCAAATCCCTTTTCCTTGAGATTATGAATTATTTCTCCCTATAATAATGTAATGAAATACAATTATTTGATTCATTTTCATTTCATAAGCACAATATTATCCTTTGGTTGTGCCATGAAAAATTAAAACATCTTTTCCTAGGACATGTTTCATCATATTGTGATGTAATACAATAATCTCTAAAAACTCACACAAAAATATATACCCAAACTATTTCTTAAATTGTTGATTTTTACAAAATATTATTATCCAACACTGTACAAGGAATATCATTGAATTATCAAAATGATGATATCATTAGACATTAATCACCATGTAGCAGATCTAAATTGTCTCATTCCAAACAAGTGAATACCTTCATCATATATTATCATGAAATATGGTAATAACATGAATTACCATATATCCTTTATGAAAATATGAATTACTCTTTATTACATAAGTGAAAAACATGTTATTGGATATATTCCTTTAATCGGTTAATGATATAAACTCCATCAATTAAGGTATAACTAGTTTTTCAATGAATCAACAATGAGTTACATGGTAATCTGTAATATCGAGTTTACATTGTCCCAATACATCAAATATTTATCCACGAATCATTATCTCAATATCATGAGAAATTTATGTATTATATTTCCCTTAACCATGAGTTTTAAAAAAATATAAACTTGATACTTAATCCCTTTTCTTAGTACCATTCAACATAGTGGCTGAATGTTATTTTTTATTAATTAGGAAAAGAAAGAATGATAATGGCCTCAATCCCTTCCGGGGGGAGAAAATGTTTCAAGCCGAGGGAATACCCTCGTATTACACTGAAACACTCAATGGGAAGAGTGTTAAGACCACAGAAGACCTTGAGCTACTCATGCTCCATACCCATATGAGCCAGAGAATCTGCCGCACAATTGGTCTTTCTCCAACTGTGATGCACCATCCTATCCTGGTTGGTTTCTGTCTTGCATCTGCGAATGAGATAAGTAAGCTTCTAAGGAGTCGTCTTTCGACGTTGTAAAATATTCACAGGGACTTCAGAGTGAATTAGTCTCCTTTGCCTGAAGTCCCCATCTCTTACATACCATCAGGACAGAAAGTAGGGCTCGACCCTCCGCACCCAATGAGTAGCCTGAGCCATAGTAAGCACTGAAAGCAACATGGACCGAACCCCATGAATCTCTAAGAACCCCACGACCTCTCATTACACCATCCATGTTAGATCTATCAATGTTCAGCTCCACACCGCAATCCGGGGGCCACCACTTAACCAACCGTCCACTTCCTCTGGGCTGTTTATGTTTTCGGTTCATATGATTTCAAATTGTGGCCGATGCGGATCCCCCTTTAACCGGCGAAGCCAAAATGATGATGAGAGATCTCAACCACATCTGAAGAAACAGTAGGGATCTCTTGGACCCAAGCCAAACTTGATTAATCACCTCCCAAATGACCCTGTAGATGGAAACTAAAATAATGATCTGTGCAGTGCATTCCATAGTTCTACACTCAGTGCCCTGAAAACACTACGTCATGAGATCCTGAAGGGAGTGGGACTCGTTATTACCGTTCGACCGTGGTTTGAAGAAGGACCAAAGATAATAGGCCGATTGGCCTTGAAATAAATGGTGGAGTGTCGATTTAGTCTTCATCCTTTCACAACCGTAATACCGAGAATACATGGAAATTCCCTTACGCTGGATATTCTCCTCCGTTGGAACTGCCTTGTTTCTGACCCTCCATAGCAAGAAACTCATTCTCGTTGGGATATCATTGCACCATGATGCTGCTACCTCCTTGGTCATAGAATCATCCGCCTGGGAAATCCTCCTGTTATTCCATGAATTGCACCTTCCAGGTCTTGACCTAGTAAAGCAGCAAATGATTGGCTCGTCACAAAAGACAATATTATCGAAGAAGCTCGTTTGGGAGGGATTTAGATCTTCATGGATCTACTCATACATTCCACTCGAATCACTAAAGGAGATACCCGGATTGGGTTAGTTGGGATAGGTGAGGGGTTCCCTGGACTAGTTAGTATCCCAGAAGTTAACCACTCCTCTGCAGAGGACCCATCTAGAGTGCATGGCCAGCGTCTCGATTTGAGAAAACATGCACCTGGCCATGCCCGTAGCTCCATGTTGTATAGCAGCTTACAGTCGACCAAATCAGGCATTAAAGAACCATTCCCACAGCGTTTTCCCTACAATAGTCTCCAAAGTGAACCTCCCGAACATGCCTAGAATAGACTCCCAAATGTCTCGAAGACCCAAACCTCATTCAGCAGTAGGCCTAGCCAGCCATTGCCATGAAGCCCAGTGGAAACGTTTTTCTTGTTTCACATCCCAAAGGAATGCATTGAGCATTTTATCAATTATTGCAATCATCCCTTTTGGAGGTGTGATAACAGAGAAGACGTGCATCAGTATGGAGGTAAGGACACTATTGATCAGCATCACTTGCCTTCCAAACGATAGGAGTTTGTTTTTCCAACTGACAATCCTTCCCAGGATCCGTTCAAGAATCGTCTCAAAATGTTTCTTGAGGATGCGACCACATGAAATCGGCAACCCAAGGTAGATTATAGGAATTTGTTTTCGGTGGAATTCGAGGGACCCATGGATTTCACGACACCGTCTACCATGACATTTGTTGGATATGAAGAAGTGGCTTTTGGAGGGATTCATACACTGACCGCTGAGACCTCCATACTTGGAATGAATCCTCATAAGAGTGGACAAAGATTTACGCCTGACATCATCCCATTATTTATTTTTTGAGTAGATCTCTCCTAATTCATATTCTTCCCACTGAAGCTATAATACATGGATAATTATTTCATTATTTTTTTGAACCTGATACAATGTACATGCATGATTAGAATTTTTGGGAGACTAGTTCCCTAAAAAATAGTTTATTAAGGAAATCATTGAAATGGTCATTATTACTCATTGGATCATGTGAATCATTGAGGGTAACATTCCTTATACTAGTCTCTATTTCTATTTCATGTCATAGAATCAATTATGCCTTATCATATATACTATCAAAACTAACTAAATACATACCATACATTGCTAAATTTTTGTGTATCTAATATCTTTATCATAAAAATTATTTTTCTGGGATGTTCTTAAATAATTATCAATAAATTATGACTTATTATTATCTTACATGATATATTTTTTCTTTAATATAGTTTCTAAGGTTACTGCTAAACATCCTCTAATGCGAAATTTAGAACCACAACCCAAGAATTCCAGATCAAGTGAATTACAATATTACCTTGGTACGATTACATGGAATCAAATAACAATTGACCAATCATTTTAGGATTTTAGGAAAACCATATTACATACATGATACCCAGATTACATTGGGATATATTCAATAAAACAGAATACATAAAAAAACTAAAAATCTACATATTTGAAACACATTCAAATAATTGATCTTTATATTATGGGGAATTAAAATAAAAATTAGGATGATCTAAAATGAACATAAATGGTATGTAAAATAGATGATATAATGAATCAAAGAGAAGAAATAAAAATTTAATGGTAAGTAACTTTAAACATTTGGAAATTAAATAAATGGATAAGGAAATAATGATATGGAGTGGTATGTAACTGAAACACATTCCATTTAATCAATAACCTGAGAGGGAACTACATACATTGATAATTCAATAGAAAAAAATCATCAATAAATAATTAGTGAATATAAATGAAGTAATTAATTATTTATTAATACCACATTTCATAGGTACATGGAACCATTACCTTCAGGACCATTCACAAGATGGATTATAACAAATCGGTTTGTAACGCACCTGATTTGTCCATTTGATTTGCCTCATTGGATTACCAATGCATCAATGTAAGATTCATAACTAGGCCCCTCCTATGTCATACTTGCCCAAATAATTCCTCATATATAGAATAGTCCATTAATATTTGAACAATGTTCTTTATACAATATCATAGATATCAAAATGATACTAATTTACTAAAATTTCCCAAGTTAATTGTATAACTATCAAACAAAATCTTTATATAAGAGTGACATAAGATTTATGAGAGAAATAAAACCAAAATATAAGAGTATTTATTTCCCTAATAAATGTGATTTACAATGTAATCTGGTTATATAAATGTTAATTTTTGAAAAAAAAATTACAATCCCCAAAGGATTTGAATATTAAAAAATACCTTTTACGACATGGTAATAATCATGTCAAAACACAATAGATGTTAAAATTAAAATTATATCCTTAAATAACATGAATATAAATTGATTCATGATATAATATAACAAATGGGAATGTATATACACCACACAATCTAATTACATTATGAATATTACATTTATCTCACTAATGTAAAAAGTGATATGCAAATCCCTTACCTTGTGTTTCCATCTGCATGATCATTTTTTCGCCACATGTATAATCGTTTTAATAATATTACTAACTTATTTCAGAATAATATCAATATTTTTATATCATATATAATATTCCTATAATATTTTATTAACCTTATGTTTTTAATATTTCATTATTTACACTATTTCATGTGTTAATTGCCTAACTTTTTAGAATATTTTTAATTATTTGTTTTTTTCTTCTTTTTTAGTTCATGATTTAATCATATATATAATTTAAACCATGATTAATAATCATAGGTATCCTTGATATATGTATTTATAATAATCCATTATATTTGGTTATAAGAAATGAAAATCATCATTTATAAAGATGGTTGGAAGTACCTACACATGAACATTACATCCATTTATTTTTATATTAAAAAATAAATAAATTGTATATATATACATAGTTATTTTATTATTAATCTATAATATTTATGCTATATATATAACATATTTTAATTAAATCCATACTTTATACATTCCATGTAATTTGTGAAAGTATCGTATCTCTATGAGGAGATGTCGGTCCACCAGTCCAAAAATATTGTTATTTTATTTAAAAAAAATTAAAGCATATACTTATTCATTATATAAAAAATAAATTGAAATAAGAACATAGATAATATAATATATTTAATATTAATACACTATTTATATCACTATTCCCTACAAGGATAGGTGGTAATGGAAAAACCTATGAAATCATTTTGTGAGGTGATACTTTGATGTACACGAAGGATAACTTCATCACCCATTTAATTAAAGTGTGTGTATTTGTATTTGAAGACCATAAAAATAAAAAATACTATATTTAAGGTACCTATGTTATTAATTAATCATTAATTATTAATAAATAAATTGGTGGATAACCAAATGAATCATAAATTCACATTTATGAACGTTACTGGTTTTTAGATATGTTCTTTAGGTTACACTAAAGGGATTCCATTGTTGGAATTCTGCCCAATGTGAGGATTTTATGTTTAGGGGTAGGATTTTGGGATATTATTTGATAGATTTTTTTATGATTAAATGTTTCATGAGAGGTGTTAGTAAGGGGAAGAGTGAATTCATTTTTTGTAATGAAGAGGGAGTGTCATTCATGTAAATATAAAAAGTTATAATCATATGGGTGGTATACCATACATCCTATACATAAAAATAGAAAAATAATGAATTAAATAAAAAAAATTTCTGATAAAAATATCCATAAAAAAATGAATTTATTTAATTTTGTTCTTTGACTTCCATGTTTCTCCATTCTTATAATTTTTTATTTTAATAAAGGGGCTATTTTTTATTCTATATAATTGGAATGTTAGAAATAATTAACGAAATATATAATTGAAAATTTTTACCAAATAAATTATTATTATGATATAAAATATAAGAAATATAAATAACATGTTTATTATAAATTAATTTCAAAACAAGTGTATCAAACGCACAAAAACACCAATTTAGCTTAAGCCATGATTACAATATTATTTCTATTTATGGGTAAATATGTTAATTATAAAAGATAAATTGATAAATTAGTGGATCATATTATATAATTTCGACACTTAAATTCCATTATATCTATATATGAACTTGAATAATTAGAAATTATATAAGTTATTTTATTAAAATAACATAATTTTCATGTTTGAAAGTTTTTCTTCAAATTTAATTTTAAAATAACAAAAAATTATTAGAATTAAAAAATATTAAGTTCACATCTTTATAACATGATATATATAGCTAAAATAATAACACAACCCAATTATTAATTAAAATTAATTTACTTTTAAGGTTTTTAACATCACTTAACTAATTCAATAAAAAACTAAATAATACATTTGTTAGTGTTAGTTAAGAGTTAAAAGTAATTATATAATCCATGGAAATTTTAGTTAATGTATCATGCTAAAAAAATATTTTTAATTTTAAAAATAATTTTTATAATGAAAAATTTGAAGATTCGGTAATAGTAAAAATCTTTATAAATGTTAAAGGTATGGAAGGTTTTTTTGGTAGTTTTTTCCTTACATAACTTTTATATGGGTCACATTCATGAACATGTGTCCCAATAACTCATTAATTATAACCAAGAGGGGATATGGTCTATCTATGGTTATCTAAGGTATTTTGGACATGTTTATTGGTTATTATGTTTTTTTAGGATTAGTCCCTTGTTATGCTTAATTTTACCATACTATAGGAAACTAATATTAATATCCATCATTAATATTTTTTGGTCAACTATTAATTTAATATTATTATTTTGTAATTATTATACTAATTAAAAATGTGTATACCTATTTTTCCCGATTCATTTTATATTAGTTGAAAGTTTTTGTTTAAATATAATCCCACATACATGCCGAGAAACAGGGTTTTTAAATAAAAATGATCAAATGAGCATGAGGTCATTAAATATATATTAAATATAAAAATAACTAAAACCATTAGTCCTTAAAAATTAAAACACGTATAATGATTTTAATTAACTTAAATGGTTCTAGTGTGTATAAAATAAAAAATTTCCACATGAACAACACTCACACACACATATTTTTTATCAAATAACAAGTTTAAACACTATAGAAATCAATTAAAAATCCTTTTTGGTAACATAGATAATTATGTTCATAAAACCCTTTCAAATCCCAGTTAATTGAAAAAACCATAAATACAATTTTAAATATAATCAATATCCATCAAATTAATGATCTATAACTTGGATCACCATTCATATAACCTATATTAGGCTTATCATTGAAAAATAATGGGGAACAAACCATTGAATATTCTATATTTGGCTAACACATGAGTTGTAATGGTGCTCAAACCTTCAACTAAGCTATAGTGGGAACACCATTTTCATATATTTCTGAATTACATTATCATGAATTTAATCATTTAAAATTATTTTAAAATATTGTGTAAAACACTTTCGAATACCAAAATACCCATTTATTTTATAAATAACTTTGAAACTATTAAAACCACTCACAAAATAATAATTCATTATTCATTGAAAATAAGTATTAAAACCTATAAATTACTCATTTGATAATATATTCATCATGAAAACAGGAAATTGAATTCATGCCAAAAAAGTTAAAAAATATATTTTCAACTATGAAAAAAGTAAAGAGATAGTAATTTAAAAGAGTATTTAAAAAATAAATTCATTTAGATTAATAAAAAACATTGATTTAATTTTGAAATAATTTAATTTAAATTTAAAAAAAAATCTATTTTCTATAAATATCTTGTTATAATAATTAAATTCATAAAAAATAATTTCAAAAAAATGTAATGAAATATAAAAATTTGTAAAAAAAAATTCAATATTTATAATGTGGTATTTGTTAAAAACCCATTTACCTTCAGGATGAATCATTATATTTATTATTTATCTTCCCCTTTATTAGACAACAACCTTTCTTTAAAACCATAAGACCACTAATGATAGTGTTCTTCAAAAATAAATTCGTATTGAATGTGTGGAGTGATTATTGGAAGTTGTTTGGATAGGTACTTCTTATACCTAATAAGTTTATAAGTTTAATGAAACATGAAGAAGATGAAATTTTTTATTGGATGGTTCACTCTTCTAATTTCTCAAAATATTAAATAAATCCAAATAACCTTTTTACAGATTGAATCAAAGTGATATATATAAATGAAATATTGGGGATGGGTTTAAATCATCGCATCATGTTATTTTAGGAAACCGTAGGGAACATTATTGCACTTATCATTTAGTCTTAATTATTATTTTACCATAATAACTCTTACCATGACAACATTTGTTTTTACTATTTGTGGGTAAATATAGATACACTAAAATTCAAAACGAAACAAAAAAAAGGATCACTGATGACATGTGAAATATTTCCCCAATAATCTGCCTTAATTTAACAGTTTTTAGATTTATATATTTTAATATAATAATATTTATTTTAAAATGTCATTAGTTTAAATGTTTACACTATTCGTTACTTTGACATTTAAAAAATAGAAATATAATAATATATCTACAACAAACGCTTTTAATACATATCTAATTAACAAAAGTAATCTAGAAAATTCATTTATTTCATTAATTTAATTAACTCATTTTTATCTTAATTTTTTAATAAATTTTTTTTTCTATTACTTGAATAAATATTGCGTCATTGTTGTATAAATATATCATATTAATAATAATTAACAAAAAATAATCAATAAATTACAATGATGAGGATTAATATTTTATCGTCATATTAAATTCTTATAGTTTAATTTATCTTTGGGATAACCATATATTTAAATGATATATTTATTAGAAATATGAGTATGACATCATTGAATTTTATTTAAATAATATAATATAAATTTAATACTCTCATCCAAGTGGCATCCAAAAGTTATACTTCATATCATTGGATTATTGTGGTCTATGATAATTCATCTTATTGAAATGAAACATTTGTTAGGTTCTTTTCCTAGTTCTTATCAATTTATTTTTCCTTTTAATTACCTGATTTAGTTTTAACCGTGGTAATAGAAATTAATAAATTTACTATTGGTATTTTCCAAAAATAAAATGGACCTATTTAACCAATTTTGACCTTAGGATTCCAAATATGGTATCCATTATTTCATTTAAAATTCATATAGTTTTGGGGGATTTAATTTAATATAAGGCTAGTATACTTGACAAGAACACATGTTTTTAATATGAAAATGTTCAAAAGATAGTAATGTTTATATATCCAAAATCAATTCGACATTTATTCTAATTAATTAAATTTTATTAATATTTGTATAATTTTTAAATTTTTAAAATAAAACCAATTTAAAATATATTATATCATTATAAATTATTTTTATGTAAAATCAATTTTAATTTAAAATGTAGTATTTTTTCAATGCATCATAAAACCGAACATGTCATAAAATACCAAAAAACACTCGTAAGATAATTTTGAAATTACAAATTGAAAAATTAATAGTCTTTTCCAAATTAAAACTTGTAAACTTTTCAAAATTTATTTTTTAGAGAAATGTGACATCAAAATGTAGAAAATACATTTATAAAAATATGAATTTTTATTGGAAAAGTATTTCATTCTCTTAAAATAATGGATTTTCATTAATTTCTAAATAATTTATCTCTAAATAAATCATTATATATTAATGGGTAGACAAAAATTTTATAATTCTGTTAATTTTGTTAATACCGACCATTCTAGTGGCTAGGTTAAAACATTCACATCCTAGGTAAATAAAGAATATGAAATTTCCATATTTATTAATATTTTTTATTTAAATATTATTTATAATTTAAAAGTGATGCTATGTTCGATAGCGTAGCCGATACAGAACACCAGTTTTTTTTGAAATCTTATGTTGCACACACCGTTTCTTTATAGAGAAAAATAATAATATAATATTATTTAAATTGTAGTTAATGCATAGTCTTTGTATTGGTGGTAATGATCATAAATATCTACAATATGAATATACATGTTTTTAAATGTTTTTTTTACATTTATACAATACAATTTAAAGGCTTGAATTTTGAATGAATATAATTCTAAACATATATACTCTAATATTCTTTAAAAGGTCGTTTTACTGGCTTTTGTTAGAGAGACCTATTTTAATCTAGTTTTGGTCTCTTTTATAAGTTCTATTTTTGAAAAAAAAATCATTAGATACATGATATAAAAGCTTACAATGGGTAAATGTTTTGTATTTTTTCGATAAAATTGTTTTTAATGAATATTGAAAAATACAGTATTTTAAATAAAAAACTGATTTTTTATCCAAATTATTTATATTGAAATATTTTCTTTTTAATATTTTAAAAAATTTAGATAGATTATATTTTTACCATTTAATCCATTGTTGGTTATTGGAAGTAATTTTACATTGAAATTGGACATAAAAAAGTATCAATCTTTTGATAGTTATTATTTTTTAAAACAATCTTTTTTGGTTTTAACAGTAAGAATTAATTTCAAAAATAATTAATCAAAATTATATGTTTTTTATTTTTTAAAATAGAGATCAATTTTTTAATTCAGAATATCAAACATTTCATAGGCAAAATTTTTTGTATTTTTTCGAAAAACATAAATTGTTGATGAATAGTGAAAACACTAAGTTGTAGTTAAAAACTGACATTTTCATTTAAATGAAATATTACCACTTATATGAATTTAATTTAAAAAATACAACATGAAAGGGAGTTATAATTAAGAAATATTTGGTTCAATAAGATGAATATAATTTTTGGTGAATAGTAATTTTTGACTTTTATTTATCACGTTTAAAGATAAATAGGGTAATTCAATGAAATAGTAAAATAATAATAATATTATGTTACACTAACATGTGTATTAATCATATTGGATGATACATGTCTAACCATGTTCATCCTTGGGTCAATTTTGGGACCTCAGATAGCCACTTTTATGTGATAATGACACTTTATGTTAATTAATTTAATGTAAATTCAAAAATGACACAAACATATATCATTTTGTAAATAAATTTTTACATGGGGATTTGTTATTATTTACTATAATATAATTAATAATTATAAATATAAAAATAGTTCGTACATCATGGTATTTTTATAAAATTTTTAGACAACAAATAAATAAAATTATTTATGACACAGTAATGATGTTGTGTTTACATCATTAATGAATGATTTAAATAAATATGAATATAATGATTGAAAAAATATCCAAGAACATTCCAATTCATATTGGATGATTTTAACTAGAACATGCTTCATCTTATCTTTGATTTTAATGTGTTTTGGAAATCTAGAAACGAAAAATAATTCTATAATAAAATAATATTTTAAATCTTTCTTAAAGAGAACCTCATCCCCATTATGAAAAGCCTTCACCTATAACTCATTTTTAAATCCTTTAATGACCCATGGATCATAAAACCTCTACCATATTAAGCTCCTGAAATACCTATCTTATAACTATAAGCCTTATCATAGGTATAAGGCACTTCAAGAAACTATTTTTGTTCAAAACAATGGGAGTTAACTGATTTAATGGAAATACCTCCTATTAAGTTATTTTCATTTATTTTATTTCTCCAAAACCCTAAAATATTTTTATTCATTTATTTTATAAGAAAAAATGTATCCTAAATATACTATGTTTTTTTATTAGAATTATTCGAACTAAATTTACAAACACCTCCATCTAATGGGTGATGATTTCGGTAGATGATAAACAACCTCTTCACAAAATGATGATTGTTCGATTATTTCCCACCGCCTCATATGGTGGCCATTATGAAGAAACTATATTTATATGTAATATAAATTACATATATATATATATATCATTTCAATGATTATGTTTTTTCCATTTACATGATACCTTTATGGTTTCCATAAATGGGTAAACACGATAATTTCATTTGAAGAAGTGCAGACTACAACCCCCTCAAAATGATATGAATAATTCATACCATATATGGGACATATAAAGGATGGAATTAATTAAATAATATATATTGTAATAATATAATTATAATATACCTATTTATCATTATTTTTTTATTCTATTAAAATACGAAATTGAAATGAAAATAGCGTTAATGCGTACGTACGGCTTACCGTCTCCCTTAACCGTGTATTTTATTTCTTATCTCCAAATGTCAGGCACAGTTATAAATAAATATATATAATAGATATATATAATATCCAAATCATGAATATCATTCTTGTTGATAATGGAAATTTTACCCAATGAACAGCTGGTAAAAATAAGAACATCATTTTTAACTCTTTTTCTGAACATCAACAAAATGTCAGATATAAACTCCAATAATTATCTATTTGTAATAACCATGAAATAAGTGATATAAAAAGAATAATAAAAATGAAAAAGGATATTATGAAATTATAAATTTATGTTATGTTTATTATTCAGAGAATTAAATAATTAATAGGTCATGTTAGACATGAGGTATGTTAACTTCTAAACCCATTTTCTGTTCTTTGGGTTAAACTTGTACTTTTGTATTATGTCGTGATCGGATTATGTGAGATATAAATTTTGATATAATATCGTTTATTTATACTTTGCTTATGTGTAAATATGGTTAATACACATAATTGATCCATTTTATTTACAAAATGATCTTTGTATGGGACTTCGTTTCAATATCCTTTCATTGATGCATGTTTTGATAATATACACCTCCGTATTTTATACAATATATAATAAAACCATTTGGAGTTTAATTTTATTCATAGGGAATATTTTTTTATTATGAAGTATTTTACTAAACTAAAAAAGGATTGTTTTTAAATTTTGTGGTGACAATGACTTCTCTCCCGTCATAACCGTTATTTGTCTTCCACTATAACCATTATTGTCATTAAAATGAATGAAATCCATTATCCTATTTTGGGTGTTATGGTATTGAAAATTGTTTCTGAAATGGGTTGATTATTTAAATATCTTGAAATTAGATATTTTCACTGCAAATGAAATGTTATTATTGAATTTTTAGTTTTGAAATATTTTATGTATTTTGATTTTATAATTGTACATGGACATTTGAAGGCTGGTTGCGTGATAAACAAAATGACGAGTGTTGTCATGATAAAAAAAGATGATCTGTTATGTTATAATATCCAATGAGTTGGGTATGGATGTCCACCGTATTTCTATTCTATTTATTGATATGTGTGGAAGTTGGCCTAATGGTTATTCCATTTAAGTATGTTTAGGTACCATGTTACCATTATATGATATGTGTTATTTCTATGGGATTAATAGAAATCTTTTGGATACAAAATTCCAATTTATGATCATATATTTAGTGAAGTGTATTTAATACATCATAATGGTGAAATGTATTATATATGATAATGTATTCATGGTTTACTTTTTTAAAAAACTAATATTTTCCTTTTGTATGTATCACTTAATGTGGTTTTTAAGCTCATCCTATGTGTTTTAATTGTTTTTCATAGTATATAATGGGAAATAGGGTCAAGGATGGGGTCATGGAAAATTTATGTCATCTATAACATGTAACTAGACATGACACTTTTTTCAATGAGTTTTTATTTTATGAAAAAAATGGATACTCAGTAGAAGTGTCTGCATTTAATTTTCACGTTTTTATGTTAATGTTATGACCCAATTCCTTAAATCTCTAAACCTGAAAATATTCTCTATGTGAATTATTAACTTAATTCAAGATTATTAAATGTTTAAGGCCGAGGCCTTATAGTTGGTATCAAAGGTTGTTTAATACAACATTATAAGATAAGTTATTGTTAAATTAATATCCATAAATCAATTTATGTTATAATTGAAATGATATATCATTTAAAGATTACCGTGATTATTAGCCGAAGATATTTCTATGTTCAGAATGGATTTCCATAGAGGAAACATGGAAAGTATGATGGGAAGAAAAATGGAGGAAGATAACCTTCCAAATCATCAACCTCAAAAGGTCAGAATAGGAACTAAACAACTTGTTCCTGTGATGGAAATTTTGATTGACGTTGTATATGGTGGTGGTAAATTGGCTTGAGATCATCCATAACAACCATAGTGGAACATATCCATAGTTGAACATATCATTAGGAAACATCCCCCATCATTCAGAGGATCATCTAACCCTGTGCCATCTGAAGGGTGGAATGAAGCACTGGAGATTATTTTTGAGGTTATGGGTTGTTCATTACATCAAAAGGATAGTTTTTCTAATTACTGTTTTGAAGGTGAAGTCGATTTGTGGTGATCGATGGTGAAAAATATCAAGGATTTTGAGGATATTTATTATCTTGACTGTGATGCATTGAAAGGTATGTTTCATTTAGAAATATTTTCCAATGGTGGTGCATAATAGGATGGAAAATAATTCTAGAAATTGAGGTAGGATGACGACTTAGTGGCTACTTATAATGCAAAATTCACTCAATGGGAAGGTATGCTCTGAATTTTATCAATGATCTTGATAGTAAGATAAATCGATTTTACTCATGAAAAATGTAGTGATATCGAAGACCATTAGCCTCTCGTGTATTCAGAGGGTATGAATAACTTGTCAGATGTCCCAAGAATGTAGAAATGATGTATTTTAGAGATTATGTGTTCCAATAGAGTAAACAAAAGAAGAGGTCCAGTTGGTAGGAAAATGAAAATAATTCATCCAAGATGCCTGTAACTAAGAAAATTAAATATCCATCTTGTTAGAAGTGTGGTAATAACCATCTAGGAGAATGTTAATCAATGTCTGGAATGTGCTTCCAGTGTGGTTTGTTTGGTCATATTTCTTGTAACTATAAAGAAGATGATCAAGATGGCAATGAAAATCCAATGGTATGTTGTTTTATGTTCAATGAAATGGGTCATTAAGTAAATTAGTGACCAATGAATAACTCAACTGAGGGAAAGAAGACAGACTACAAGTATAAAGGGGTAGTGAAATACATTGCAAATACATAAGAAAATGATGGTCTTTCCAATGATGTAGTATCAGGTACACTGTCAATTTGTTCAACTTATGCCAATGTTTTGAATGACTGAGGGTATACACAGTCTTACATTTCTGATAAGTTTTCTAGTAAATTGGGATTTTTCATCAAAAGTAATGAATCCTAAACTTAGGGTAAAAACACATGGTGGAAATGTTGACACAAAAAAAAGAAATTTTAAGAACCTTTTTGTCCTTTTTTGCGGAAATAATATACCTATAAACCTTATTGTTTGGCCTCTAGTATAGTTTTAGGTTATTTTGGGTATGGACATGCTTTCCTATTATCATGCTAAGATTGATTAAAGAGATAAAGTGGTTTCTTTTCAAAAATAATTCAGTTTTGGTACATGAATGAACCCCAACTTTTGATAATGTATCAGGAAGATGAAAAATTATTAAAAGATGGAAATGATTGCTACGTTGCATATATTGTGGAAAAAAGGTATTGTTCATATTAATGATGTACCATTAGAAAATGAGTACCTTGATTTTTTTTAATGATGAGTTTGCTGGTATTATACCTAATAGGGAAGTTTAATTTATTATTGACTTAGTTCCTGAGGCCACACCATTTTCAAAACCTCCTCATCGAATGGCTCCAATTGAACTTTTATAGTTAAAATGGAAATTAGAGGAGTTATTAGGTAAAGGATTCATTCGAAATAGCACATCACAATGGGGATAAAATGTCTTGTTTTTTAAAATGAATTATTTTTCAATAATACTTGAATTGATTATAGATAATCGAATAAAATCACTATTATGAAAAAATATCATTTTCCACATATCGAGGATTTGATTGATCAGCACTAAAAAGCTCATAATTTTTTAAAAATTGACTTGAAGTTAGGGAACCATCAGTTGAAAGTAATGGAATCAAACATTCTGAAGACGATGTTTCGTACTAGATATGGCCATTATAAATTTCGGGTTAACCAATGCACCTTTTGTGTTCATGGATAGTATGAATAGAAGTTTGTGTGAGTTCTTCAATAAGACTGTGGATATGTTCAATAATGATATTTTGGTTTATTCAAAAGTAAATAGGATCATGAAAGTCATTTAGGGTTTTTTCTGGAAAACCATAAAAGGAAAAAAACTATATGGAAAATTATGCAAAAGTGTTTTTTGGTTACAATTTTTTTTCCTTTGTCATATTATTCCCAAAAATGGAATAACTGTTGATCCCTCTAAAAGAGAAGTTGTTGAATAATAGACAAGAATCACAAATAAAACTGAGATATATAGTTTTCATGGTTTTGAAGGTTATAACCTGATCTTTGTTGAAACTTTTTCATGGTTATCTAAAACAATAAAAATGTTAACTCGAAAAGGTGTTAAGTTCATTTGGACAATAGAATGTGAGGATTATTTTCAGAAATTGAAAAGATGATTGGTGAGTGCTCCACTTTTTGAACTGCCTTCAATAAATGGAGAGTTTGTTATCTAGAGTGAAGCTTTGTTGAAAGGACATGGATGTATTCTTATGAAAAATTACCAGGTAACTGCTTATGTTGCACGTCAGTTGAAACCTCATGGGTTAAATTAACCTACACATGATTTGGAATTAGCTGTTGTTGTTTTTGAATTAAAAAGTTGGAGGCATCATCATTTTGGGGTAAAATGTGAAATATATTCTGATCATAATAGTTTGAAGTATATATTCACTCAGAAATAATTAAACATGAGACATAGGAGATGGTTGGAATTAGTAAATGATTAAGATTTCAGGATCCATTACCATCCGGGAAAAGAAAATAACGTGGATGATTCTTTGAGCCAAAAATGTAATGCTTCATTCACTATGTTACATTAGGAACAAGATCCTTTGATTAAAGTCATGATGAACATTACCATAGAAGTTTTTGGTGCATGGAATTCTTTTGTTTTGTCTCAGGTTTCAGTTAAATCTTCTTTATCAGAGCTAATATTCAATCACAGAAATAAGGTAATTAGTAATTTAAAAAGGTAGAGAAGGTTCAAAAGGGTCAGATACCTAAATTTAACATTGATAAAGAGTGTGTTTTGAGGATTGGAAATAGATTATCTATGCCTTGTGATTCGCAGATTAAGAACGAGTTTTTATGTGAAGCACATAGATCTCCATTTTCAATTCATCGTGGATGTACTAAGTTGTATAGAGATCATTGAGAGTATTAATGGTGGGACAAAATGAAGAGAAATATTGATGATATTACTCTAATTTTTTTGACTTGTCAATAGGTTAATGCAGAGTAACACTTATTGAAGGGTTTTCTTTAGTCATTACTTGTGCCAGAGTGGAAATGGGAAAATATATCCATGGACATCATTGTGGGATTACCGAAGATAGCTAGAGGTAACAATGAAATATGGGTTATAGTTGATCGATTAAATAAATCTTCTCATTTCCTTCCTATTAGTGATAATTTGTCTCTAGATCAACTTTATCGGTTTTATGTTAATGAGATATTTAGGTTTCATGGAGTTTCCCTCTCCATTTTATCTTATCGTGATCCCAAGTGTTTTTCTAAATTTTGGAAATGCCTTCATATATCGGTGGGTACTAAATTAAATTTTAGTAATTCTTTTCATCCTCTATCATATGAACAGTCAGAATGATCATTCCAGACCCTGAAGGATATGCTATTTGTTTGTTCAATGGATTACCAAGTAATTTGGGACTAACATCATTCTTTGGTTCAAATTTATTATTATAACAGTTTTCATTAAAGTATATGGATGGATCCATATGAGGAATTATATTGGAAGCAGTGTTGAACTCTGCATTTTTGGGATGGAGTAGGTGAAAGGAAACTAATGGGACAACAATTTGAAGGGGAGATGGCAGAAAAAGTTCAGTTTATTCATAAGAACTTGAGAACAGCTTAGATCAGGCAAAAAAGTTATGCGGATAATCGGATGAAGGATCTTTCATTTTAGGTAGGCGATAATGTATTCTCAATGTTTCTCTATGTTAATGTGTGATGTGTTTTGGTAAGAAGGGAATGTTGAGTCATAGTTTCATTTGTCCTTATGAAATCCTGGAGAATGTTGGATCAATTATGTACAATATTCTTTTACCTCCATGTTTATCCCAGGTACACAATGTTTTTCATGATTCAATTTTGAGAAAGTATATGCCAGATCAATCTCATGTTTTGAGCTGAAAGGTAGTTCAGTTGAAAGAGAATATGTCTTATGTGGGGTAAGTATTCTAGATTCTTGAATGTAGATAGCAATTAATGCATAATAAGGTAATTTTTTAGGTAATGTTTTTATAGAAAAACCTTATATCTGGAAAGGAAACATGGGAATCTGAAAATGATATGTGGGATAAATACCCCCAATTATTTGATAAGTGAAAAAAATTGTGAGGACACAATTCCAAAAAGGGTGGAAGGATGTAACATCCAAGGTAAATATTGAATAAAACATTTTCATATTTATTAATATTTGTGATTTTAATATTTATTTTAATCTAAATGGGATGCTATCTTCCATATCATACTCGATATAGAACAATGGGTTTCATTGAAATTTTACACTGCACACAACATTGAGTTATACTAAAAAATAATAATATGATATTATTTTAAAAGTTAGTGAACGCCCTGTCATTGTATTGCCTGGAATGAAAATAACTGACAACGATATTATTATACATGTTTGTTAAATGTTATTTACATTTATCTAATTAATTTTAGAGCCTCAATGTGTGAATGAATTTAATTGTAAGCATAAAAACTCTAATATTATTTACAAGGTCGATTTACCAACTTTTGAGGGCATACAATTTTAGATATAGTTTTCTTATGTTTTTTATGTTCTATTTAACAAAATAATATTCATATTTAGATTTGGGACATTAAAATTTACTTTGAGTAATGTTTTGGTAATTTTCAGGAAAAATTCATTTTTTAATGAATAGTAAAAAATACTATATTTTAATTCAAAACAACCTTTTAATATAATTTATTTATATGGTTAAATTACCTTTTTAATTGGTTTTAAAATTTAATTATATTATATTTTTACCATTTAATACAATTTAGATAATTATAATGAATTTCAATATGAAATTTGACATATACAAGTGTCAATATTTTGATAGTTATTATTTCATAAAAACCAATTTTTGTTTTGAGAACATGAATTAATTTTAAAAATAATTAATAAAACTTATATTATATGAATTTTTTTGAATAGATATCATTTCGGAATAGGGAATATCAAATATATATGAAGATTAATTTTTGTTATGTTTCTAAAAAACCTCAAATTTTTTGATGAATAGTGAAAACATTGAGTAGTTGTTAAAAATAGACTTTTTAATTTAAATGAAAATTTTCAACTTATGTGAATTGAATTTTGAAAATCCAATATACATGGTTGTTATTATTATTTAAAACATGGTCCAATAAGATGAATATAATTTTTGGTGAATAGTAAATATTGACTTTTTTTACCGTGGTTAAAGGTAAATATGATAATCTTGGTAAAGATAATATTTTGATAAAATAAAAGTAAAATAACATGTTTCTTAATCCTTTTGGATGGTATATGTTTGACATTGGTCATTCATGGGTTGATTTAGGGACACCATGGAGACACATAGGAGTTATAATGTCACTTTGTGATAGTTACTTTAAAGTAAACACAAAAATGACATAAATATATAACTTTTAGTAAATAAATATTTATATGGGGTTTAATAAGATATCTCCTAGGATATAAATAATCATTATAAATCTGAAAAAATTCCCAAATCATGGTATTTTTTAAATTTTTAGACATCATAAAAATAAAATTATTTATCACACACTAATGATGCAATGTTTACCTAATTAATGAATAATTTAAATAAATAAGATTATAAAGATTAAAAAAATATCAAAAACCTATCCAATTATTATTGGATGATTTTATTTCAAAAATGAGTCCTCTTATCTTCTACACTAATATGTTTTGTTCCTTTAGAAACCAAAAAACATTATATAACAAATTAATATTTTCAATATTTCTTAAAGAGCCCCTCCTCCACCTTATAAAAATACCTCACCTCTAACTCATTACTCAAACCTCTAAATACCCTTTTCTCATATAACCTCTAACCATATATGCTCACTAAAACACTATATTCCACATAGAAGCCTTACCTTAGGCATAAGTCACCTCATGAAATCATTTTGGTTCAAACCAAAGGGAGTTAACTGATTTAAAGGTAACATATCCTTTTATGTTCTTTTCATGTATTTTACATCTCCAACCCCTTAAACACTTTCCCTAAATTTATTTTATAAAAACAGAAATATCCTAAATATACTAGGTTGTTTTCATGGGAAGTATTCGAACGCAATATTCACAAACCACCATATAATGGGTGACGAACATACTGTTTCGGTGTATGATGAACAACATCCTCACGAAACAATGATAGTTCGATTATCTCCTACTAAATATTATGGTGGCCATTATGATGGAACTATATTTATATGTAATATATATTATATTTATATTTTTTCAATGCTTATTTATTTTTCATTTATAGCATACCATTATGGTTTCCATAATGGGTAAACATGATAATTTCATTTGAGGATTTGCGGACTACCGCCCCCTCAATGTTACATGACAAGTTTATACCATAGGTTGGACGTATAAAAAATGGAGTTATTTAAATTATATATAATATTATACTCTAATTTCAATATACCTATGTATAATTATGTTTTCATTATATTAAAATACGAAATATAAATGAATATAGTGTTCATGCGTATGTACGGCTTACCGTCTCCATGTACTGTGCATTTCATTTCTTATATCCAAATGTGATATAAAATTATAAAAATATATATATATATACTGGATATATATATATGATATATAAGATATCTAAATCCAGAATATCATTCTTTAGATAATGTAATTTTGACCACATGAACCACTTGTGATTATAAGAAGTTCATTTTTTACTCAATTTCCAAACATCTACAAAACGTCCTATATAAAATCAAATAGATAACTAATTGTTAAATCAATGTAATAAGTGATATAAAAGGATTAATAAATTTGAAAATTTTTCTTAAGAAATTAGAAATTAGTTTAAATTTATTATTCAGGAAATTAAATAATGAACGGGTCATGTCAGACATGAGGTTAGGGAACCTCTTAACCCAATTTTAATTCTTTGGGTTAATCTTCTAATTTTTTATTATTTCATGCTATGATTGTGTGAGATATAAATTTTTATATCCTATCCTATATTTATCCTTTCATTATGTGTAATTATATTTAATACACATAATTGTTCTATTATGTTTAGAAAATGATCTTTGTAAGGGACTTCGTCTAAATATCCTTTCATTGAGGCATGATTGGATAATATATAGCTTTTTATTTTATATGGTACATAATAAAACACTATAACATTAATTTAATTGAAAGTGAGTATTTTTATCTGGGAAACATTTCACTAAAAACCAAATGGAATATTTTTAACGTTTGTGGGGACATTGACCTCTCTACCACCGTAATCATTATTTGGCTTCCTTTATAAGCCTTAATGTTTTTAAGAGGAAATAAATCCATTATTATTTTTTGGGTTTTTTGGTATTGAAAATGGTTTTTGAAATTGATTTATTATTTAAATATCTTGAAGTGATTTCTTGTGATAGAAAATGAAATGTTATTTGTGAAATGTTTGTATTTACAATATTTAATGTGTTATGATTTTATAATGGTACATGGAAATTTGATGGGTGGTTAAATGATAAACCAAATGACGGGTGGTGTCATGATAAAACAGGAGTAGTGGTTACGTTATAACCTTCGATGTATTGTGTATGGATGTCAGCTGTATGGCTATTCCATTTAGTGATATGTGTGGAAGACGAACGTATGGTTTTTCCATTTAAGTATGTTTCTGTCCCAAGTAACCATTAAATGTTATGTGTTAATTATATGGGTTTTATGGTAGACTTTTGGTTACAAAATGGAAAGCAATGATCTTTTTTTAAGTGAAGCGTATTCACAACTTCATAAATGTCAAAAGTTTTACTTATAATAAGGTATTCATGGTTACTTGTTCTTTTTAAAAACTAAAGTTTTACCTTCTTTTTGTATCCCTTAATGATATTTTTGTGGCCATTCCATGTTTTTGAAATGTTTTTCATAGGACATAAAGAAGAATTGGGTCAACGATGTCGTTAAGGAAAATTCAAGCTATCTAAACCATGGAATTATACATGACTCTTTTTATATAGATATTATATTTTATGAAAATAATGGATACTCAGTAGAAGTGTCTACATTTAATCTTCAAGTTGTTATGTTTTTTTATCACATAATTTTATATAATTCTAGACCTAAAAAGATCCTCAAGGTGAATTATTAACATAATTCAATAATCTTAAATGTTTAAGGCATGGTCCTTATAAAAATTATATATTCAAAATAGTAATATTTAATTTTTTTAAAATCTCATTGTGGTGTATCTAGTATGATATTAAATGTATTTATTACACAATAAATCAATTTTTGTTACCCCTACTGAAATAAAATTATCCAAATTCTATAATATACCAGGGTAGGCTCAGCCAAGGGATAATCCCTTGACCGTTTATTAGAATAAAAGAAAAAGACAGTAGCAAGCATCACAGATAAAGAGAAGATTACATGACATCAAAACATCCCCATCCTCACACCCCTAATATCCAACTTCATCCACAGTTGCCGTCTCCCATTCAGAGCTGTCATGATGCTTCAGGATCTTAGCGTATTTCCTCCGCAGATTCATCCGTTCCAAGGCTAGAAGCTCAGTATTGCCACCGGAAGACCTAGTGTTCACCGGCTTTGGCAGGTATGAGTAATCCTTTCTTGGCCTGCGACGCGGAGGAGCGGTCACAGCCTCCTGAGGCTCCCTTATCTTCATCCTCCTACCTTGAACCACCTCACTGAAAGAGGGCTTGATCATGCCACCATGCTCCTCTTCACTCTCACAACAATCCCCCCCCTTCCCATTGATGACCACATTCTGAACAAGGTCCTCTTCGCCACAACCCTTCTGAGCGAGACACCTCGGCTGTTCCGCCGGCTCATAACAGATCAAAGCCCCCTGTTGCAGGACTTCAGCTTCACTGCCACCCTTCTGCATCGAAGGCCCAATCTGCCTTTTAACCACTGGACAGCCGTCCTCCGAATTCTGTTGCTCCATGTATTGGAGACAACCACCAACACCATTTGTGATGTTCACACCCCCATCCTTCACAGTTATCCCTTGCTCCCCATTCGCATCATCTAACACCCCCAAGGAACCACTCCGACGGACAGCAGCATCCGACCCACTTCCATCCACCTTACCATCTCCCTTGCACAAGTTCACATTCATCCCATCATATACCATTGCACCCAGATCACACTGCAAGTCCTGCAGGACTGCATCTTCAGTCGCTGAGCAAACCAATTTCTCCCTATTAACAGAGTTCCCTGCATTAACTGACAAAGCCACCTTGTCCAACATCAGATCTTGGCGCATCCTTCTGAAAACAGCAGACACAACAGGATTTGCAGATGCCTCTGCCTTCTTCAAAGGCACAGCATTCCGGTCCTCCATACCACCAGCAGCTCCAGAAGGCACACCCTCAGCAGGAAGAAACCTCGGCCCTTGAGACTTTCCTACTCTTTCCCTCGACTTGACACTTCCTCGAATTATAGCCTCACCATGACACCGCAAGGACGCATGCCCCAAACGGCAGCAAGAATTGCAGTATTCAACCCAAGACTCGAATACCACAGACTGTCTCCATCTAAATTCTTCCCCTACCGCAAGCCATATCCAGTTAACTGGTGGCCTTTCAACATCAACCTCCACGCATATGCGTGGATTGACAGGATGACTGATAGTGGGCGTCCGAACATCGGAACATAAGTATCTTCCTACCATATTACCAATCATGCAAAAAAACGCATGATTTTGGAAGGGAAGTGGAAGCTGAGGGAGACTAACCCAAGTCGCAACAGTCGATGGATCACGATTCATGCATAACTCGAATGACCAGCGAATAAGGAAGAATCGACAGCCGTTGCACCTATGCGGGGTGCTGGACCATGCTCGGATCAGATCAACTTCCGAGGAGAACCGAATCATGAGATGACGATTATCGAGAAGACCAACAACAGCCCTGTCCTGCAAATCCCACTTACCAAAAATGAAATGATCGAAATCGTCAACAGAGGGCCTTCGCTGATAGAACCGAGCCACCAGTGTGAGGTCCAGGTGACTTGAAGCTTCATGAAATTCCGACAATGAAATCGGTAATTGCGACTCTCCCTGATGCAGGTCAGGAACCTTCGGGCCAATAGAAATCTTCGGGAAATCAGGGAGGTAGCTAGGGTTTGAGAAGGGTACAAAGGGTTTCCGCGGTATTGGGTGCTGTGGCCGATCATCCACCCCCCTTCCTCCTCCAGGAAGTGGAGGGAAGTCATCGTCGATCGTCATTTAGGGTTCCCAAGCAGCAGATCGCCATCGTCATCGCCGCGAGTCGCCGCAAGCCGTCCCGAGCGCCATCCAAATTCTATAATATATCACATTCAATAAGTAGAAGTTCATTTCTAAATGTAGTTATCGTCTATATCATATCAATTTTTTTTCTTATTCATTAATTTAAAAAACGAACATAAATATACTATGATAGTAACACCATAATCATTAGTATGTTTAGCTTTCATTATAATTATATTGTAATAATTATTTAATCACTTCCACTTTCTAATAAAAACAAGAACAATCACTAGTGTGTGTTTATGGATTACCACCACCACGATGAGATGCTCCCCATTTTTCCTCATTACACCTCATGGATGATCTTAATGATTATATTTATGAAGAAATATAATTTTTATAGTTTATATATTATTAAATGATGAATTACTATCCACCATCACCCATCTCATTTGCTATGTAATATAACCAAGAATCACATTTTGTTATATCTAAATTAACTATGGTTTAGCATGTTCCATTTTATTTTATATTTAACCAAATATATTTCTAGTTTATAGTATCTAAGTATATATGATATATATAAGTAATATAAATCATTTTTATAGTTCTTTTAATATATAAACAGAATATTAAAATGAAATTAATTGTTGTTGACAATTAATACAAAACTAGAATATACAATTTTAGTTTTCATAAAACAAGAATAAAACAACAATGTAATTGTATTAAAACATTATATGAACTAATAAAACATAAAATTCAGTTCCTAAAATTGTTAATAAATGATTTCATTGGTGATAAAAAATATCAACACAAATTTAAGAAACATAGTTTAAAATGGTCATGATTATTAAGACCTAATTTGGAAAAGATAATTGAACAATCTTATACAGGAGAGGTATTTATTTTATTGATGAGTATTAATTTAAATTTACAAAAATAATCTTCAAGAATTGTTAATTATGATACATATCATTTAATAATTTTTTTTAATATACATATATTAAAATCAATGATAAATATAATAGAAATATTTACTCGATATTTTTTCAAGGAGTTATAAAATATCTTATTTTAAAATAGGGTTTCAAATAATTTACAATCAAAATGTTGATTTTTTAATTATGAAAAAATGGGGTTTGAATTAATTTCATTTCCATTAAAAGTTAACTATTTACTTTTTTCACTAACAAAGTATAATTTTATAAAGAAGTATCATTTGGAATTTTATAATGATATCATCCTATTGTTTTCAAAAATATCTTTTCATAATTAAATATTCACTACCATTTAAAGAGATCTACCTCGAAAAAAGTTATGATTCATGTTTCACCGTATTTTATTATTTTGTTATGTTATTAGATTGGGAGAAATTGTTTCTGTATCCCAATATTTAATTTAGGATACTATTAAGATATTTTCTGAAACTAATATTATTTTATGGGATTCTTATAAAATAATAATGTTTAATTTTTGCATATCCCTTTACATTTATGTTCTTCCATGGGTTATTTATATGATTATTTGTACATATAATTGAAACACCCTATGATTTAAAAAGAGGAAAATATTGTTAAATATCATCTATTACATGAATATCTATGTGTATAGGTTAATGTAGTATACTAATACGTTATAGTAATTAGATTTTATAAAAAAATAAATATATTTGATTTAAAGTGTAGCAAGCATTATCAGGTTTAAATGAAACATGATATACTATTTAAATATATTTTCCTATAAATTTCCATTATGACCCAGGTATTTTTTTTATAGGGATGAATATCAATAATTAAATAATGAAATTATATTGTTTTTGAATATATA
Organism: Viscum album; assembly: GCA_963277665.1. Taxonomy (NCBI): domain Eukaryota; kingdom Viridiplantae; phylum Streptophyta; class Magnoliopsida; order Santalales; family Viscaceae; genus Viscum; species Viscum album. Next base: position 1,937,534,397 of record OY728152.1, read on the forward strand.
AAATAAATTCAATGGTTATCTAATGATAAGAACCATTAAAAAACTATTAATTTTTTAAAATTAAATATATTTTGTAAAAGGGGTTTTACACTTGATTTAAAGACATAATTATAAATTATATTTACCAATATTATATTATTTAAGTGAAATTTTTTTAGTGATCTGGATATCTATATTAACTAATTTTTAAATTTTTGATTTTTAGGAAAACATATTATTGTCTGTGAATAGTGAAAATTCTAATTTTTATAAAATTGATGTTTCTTTTTAATATATTATGTTCCATTATTATTATCATTTTATTAAAAAAATAATAAATTTACAATTTATTTATATTAAATAAAATTATTTTAATATAAATCATCTTTCTACATTATTTTAGTATAATATTAATTTTGGCCATTAAAAAACTATTTTCTAAAAACTATTTTAATGTGTGTAATGTTAATTTTTTTTGTAAATAATTAAAATAACCCATATTTAAAAAATTAATAATTGACAGTTATATATTATATTTCCTTAAATGGTAACATTAATTAGTTAAATTTTCATTACTAGTTATATAATTAATATGAGATCATCTTTTCTATAATAAATGCATTAACTGAAAATTAGTTTTTTGAACATGTTTGTAGTATTAATTTTAATTTAAAAAATTTATCTTCTATAAGTTTAATTTGGAAAGATGGTTTCCATATGTTGAATAATAAAAATTATTATAATTTATTATGGTAAATTTAATTTTTAACGACATTTATTATTGAAAATAGTTAATATATTAATTTCAACTGTTAAAGTAAAAAAAATTCTTTAGTAAATCATTAATCATACACATTTGTTTTCTAATTAAACATGTATAAAGTAATATTTTATTTTTATATTTCTAAATTTAAGAAAATATTAATTGTTTGTAATTTTTTTCTTTGGAAAGACATTATCCTTTCAGATTTCTATGGGTAATTTCCTAATGGTTTCCAAGTAGGCCCCCTTTTATCAGTTATAAACAGAACCCCCTACATTCACATATTAATGTATATAAATACTTATATGTTATATTCGAAAAAAATACCTCCCTAACATCATTAGACATGACATATAAGTGTTTCTTCCCAAAAAACCAAAACTATGGTTCTTAAGAAGAGATCCAACGAAATTACTTCTTAGTGAAACGTTTTTTTAAAAATAATCATCTTTTTCATTATTATTTATTCAACATTAAAATATATATTAACACTTAAAATATAAAAACAAATTATATACTATATAATTATATGATATTATGTTATTTTAATAACCAATATCCATATCCTCTTCCAACAAATGAAAAAAAAACTAACGACTTTTTGTGTGGCAGACTACCGTATCAGGAAGCGATGTGATTCATTTTTCACCAATCCCAGCTGTAGAATTTAATAAGGAATAATTTCATGTTTAGATATTATATTCGTGATAGAGTTTTCATTTTTTAAGATAAATTTATATTACAAATTTTACATTACCATGCACTGTACAAATGATAATGGTGTTCATGTGTAAGACAGATTATTGCCTCACAAACTGATGTAGCACGTTTTTCAAAAATGATTTACATGGAATATAATAGATGATAAATTTATTTATATATTTTATATAAATGAAATGATTATTGAAAGTTTATATTTATTTAACTTTATTAACCTTTCACCCTTTTATGAAATGATAATGTTGCTTGTGAATATGTACGCCCTACTATGTCTAAAATTATAATGTTACATTCTATGAGAATAAATATAATAATGATTTTAAAGATTTATATAATAGAAAATATTATATTTATAACATTAATATCATTCTAGGGTTGATTAAACTAGATCCTATGTTTGATATCCAAAACAACCATGAACCAATATGCTTAAGAAAACATGTAAATTAACTGTAAAAATTGTAATGATATTGAAAAAATAATAATGAAGGAGGGATAATAAGTTATAAATGGGATCATATATGATATTATAATAGTAATAGTATACATGAATAATTAATAACATCTTTCATACCACTCAAAATAGGATAATGAGTGCTCATCTAATGTAATGTGAGGGGTTTCGTAAATAAATATTTGTTTATTGGTTTATACGACTAATTCATTGATTATATAAATCCATGATTATGACTAAAATCTAAACAATTTATTTATTTTCTATTTATAATTTTATTAAATTAGATATAATATTATTATAAATAATAACTTCATTTTTTTTCTTTCACCGTAATTATTCAAACATTGAAAGGGTTTTTTGTTAAAAAAATCTTTCATTTAGACATCTATTATTTTATGAACCTGGATTATTTTAAATAGTGTATATAATGCCCCATTAAATATTATATCCTTAATAATTTATAAAATATGGCATTCATTTAAATAAATAATATCCATCATTTATGTGGTTTGTGAACCAAAAATTACCAAAGTGGTAATGATTCATGTTTTAATCTCATTTTAATCAGGGTTGTTTATGATTGAAAATATATTTTGGGAAATTATATGATCATTTCCTAATCAAAACATTCTATTTTATTATCCTCTATTGTAGCACCCCAGGTAAATAAAGAATATGACATTTTCATATTTATCCATATTTGTGAATAAAATATTAATATGACTTTAAAGGGGACGCTATGCTCGATGGCATACCCAACACACAACAACAAGTTTCTTGGGAATCTTACGTTGCACTCTAATAATAAAATAATATTATTTAAATGGTAGTTAACATGTAGACGTTGTATTGGCGGGAATGGATAGAAATAACTAAAATATGATTATATATGTTTTTAAATGTCTTTTCATTTATCCAATAAAAGATAAAGGCTTAAAATACGGAAAGAATTCAATTTTAGGCGTATATGCCATAGTTTTCACTAACGGTTCACTTATTGCCTTTTTATGGAGAACCGTCCTTAAATATAGTTTTGTTCACTCTTATACATTCTATTGGACCAAAAAAAATTTTCTTAAGAATTGGGACATCAGAATTTACTTTGTGTAAATTTTTGGTATCTTTCCGATAAAGTTCATTTTTTAATGAATAGTGTAAAATGTTGTATTTTAATTCAAAACATCCTTTTAATATAATTTATTTATATGATTATATTATCTTTTTAATTGGTTTTAAAGTGAAATTAGAATATATTTTTACCATTAAATCCAATAGTGGTCATTGGAATTAATTTCACTTTGAAATCATACTTAAACTAGTGTCAATCTTTTGATACTTATTGTTTCATAGAAACACGCTATATGCTCTGATAGGGGGAATTAATTTTTAAATTAATTAATGTGACTTATATGTTTTGAATTTTGTAAAATAGACTTCATTTTTGAATTCGGAATATCAAATATAGCTGAGGGTGAATTTTTGGGATTTTTCTGAAAAACTTCATTTTTGATGAATAGTGAAACCACTAAGTGGTACTTATAAAAACTGATTTTTCCGTTTAAAAGAAATTTTGCCATCGTTGTGTTCTGAATTTAAAAAATCCGACCAACATTGTTGTAATTAATAAGTAAAATGTGGTTCAAAGGGATAAAAATAATTTTTTGGTGAATAGTATCTTATTAAGTTTTTAATCACAATTAGAGGTAATTAATGTTGTTTATGGTAAGAATAATGTTTTCATAAAATTAAATGACCTAAACACATGTACTACCATCATTGAATGTATCATGTATGACCATGAAAATCCATGGGTCATCTTGGGGACCCAATGGAGCCACTTTGGTTGGGAAATGACATAAATATCGTTTTATTTAATGTTAAAGAAAAAATGACACAAACATGAGATGTTTTACTAAAACATTTTTTATATGGGGTTTTACAAGTCATATTTTTGACTATAACTAGTCATTGAAAAGAAAAAAAGATTTCGTACATCAAAGTATTTTTTTAATAATTTTTGGACGTTAAATAAAATAAATTATTTATGACATCATGATGATGCACCGATGACCTCATTATTTAACTATTTTAATAAAATGGAAAGATAATGTAATATCTAAAACCTAAAAATTTCCAAAACATATTAGATGAGTTTATTTCGAAACCATATCATCTTATCCTCGAAATAAATCAATGTGGGACCTTTAAAATGCGAAACTCTTTTGAAAATAAAGTATAATTTTGTAACTTTATAGGAGTGCCCCTCCTCTCCTCTTATAAAAGGCCACCACCTCTACCTCCTTACCCACACTCCCAAAGACTTTGGCTCGGCCAAACCCTGACCATTTTGTCTCTCCACTTCCCTTTATTACACTTTTAAGCCTAAATTTGTGCAGAATTCTTCCCAAGGAAGCCTTTGAGCTCAAACCAGAGGGAGTTACCCGATTTTAAGGTAATGTCTTCACTTGTGTCCTTTTGTTTTCTTTTGCTTCTCCAACCCCATAAACTCTTTTTATTCATTTATTTTGTAACAAATAATGTATCTTAAATATACTAGGATGTTTTTATAAGAAGTATTCGAGCTACACTTACACACACCTACATCTAATTGTTAAAGAACATACTGTTTCCGTGGATGGCGAATTTCTGCCTCCCGAAACGATGATTGTTCAAAATTCTTCTAACACATTCAAAGGTGGCCATTAAGATGACACTATATTTATATATGATATCTAATATTTTTATGTCTTACTTAAGCTGCTATATTTTTTATTTATGGCATACCATTATGGTTTCCATTATGGGTAAACGTGATATCTTCATTTAAGGAAGTGTGGACTACCGCCCTCTCAAAGTGATTTGATTCGTTAATACACTATGTGGTACTTATAAAGGATATATTTAATGATATTATATATTTTACCATAATGTAATTAAAATACTATTATGTATCATTATGCTTTATTTCCATTAAATATGAAATAGAAATGGAAGTAGCGTTCATGCGTACGTACGGCTTACCATCTCCATGAACGGTACATTTCATTTCTTATCTCAAAATGTTATGTAATATTATAATTACATATATATAATGGATATAAATGTAATATATTACATCTAAATTATGGATATCATTCTGGAATTATAACATATATATATCTCTCTCATTTTGTTTTAATTCCATTAATATGACAAAAAAATGAAAGTAGCGTTCATGCGTACGTACGACCTACCGTCTCCATGAACGGTACTTTTCGTTTTTTATCTCCAAATGATATGGAATAGTATAAAATGAATATTTACTAGATATATTTGATATTTTAATCATTAATACTATTCTGGAAATTATTTACTTATAACTACATGGGAAATCTTTTTTCAAACAAGTTCATTCTTGACTTATGTACCAAACATCAGCAAAAACGTCTGATATGAACTAACATTATTAAACAATTTTTATAACATTATAATATGTAATATTAACTGAATAATAATCTATAAAGGAGGTACTAAGGCAATTATTAACTGACCAAAGTTTATTATTCATGAATATAACGAAACGAACAAGACAAGTTGGACTTGAGGTAAGGGATCCTACTCCTCTCTTTATTTTTAAGTACACTCTTTTATGTCATTCCTTCTAAGCTCATCATTATTGTGATTGGGATGTTCTTTTATATTACTATTACTGTAATTTTTATGTTCATATGATGATAAACCCTATTCTCTCTCATCAATCCATTTTGGATGTTTTGAGTGGCACCTTTAGGCTGCCAAATTTTCGTAAGAGATCTAACCTCTCTCTTTCTCTTTAAGAAATCTCCCTTATGTAACTTCTTTTAAGCTCATATTTTTTATGATGGGGGATGTTATTTTATATTCCTCTTGCTGTAAATTTTATTATAATGTGATGAGATACCCTATTTGATCTCATCAATCCATTTTTGGATGTTTTAAGTGGCGCCGTTAGGCTGCCGAGTTTTCGTAAGAGATTTTTCATCTCACTTTTATTCCTGTGAGATTTATGCTACATTTTACAAAATTTCCTTTTAGTGGTGTATGTACTGAACATTATTTTAATCATTGTGTAATATTCTTTCATTTATGAGTATTTACATCATTGTTGTATTGTCCTTCTTTCACGGGGCGTATGTTTCGAAAGATACCCATGTCGGTAAGGGAACCATTCACCCCCCTCTTTTTAAAAGACTTCTTTTGTTGGGTCGTTTAATTTACATATTGTTATGTTGGGATATGTTCTCATATATCCTTATTGATGTAAATTTTATGTCCAAGTGATGAGTTACCCTTTCTTTTGATGTGACGCTGTTAGGCTATCAAGGGAACTTCTTAACCCAATTTCAATTTCTTTGGGTTCAACATGTAGTTATTGAATATGTCATCCTTTGAATATGTGTGAAATACCTTTGATTATTTTACAATTAATATCCACTTATATTTGGTGTATTCGTTTGTCACACATAATTATGTAATTGATTTATCCTTAAACCAAGGATACCGTCTTTGTAGGGGACTTCGTCTCAATCTCCTTTCATTGAGGCATAAAATGTTTTATACATAACCTTCTTTTATACGGTGTATAAACCCCTTTGACTTTTACGTTTATTCAAAAGAAATCTTTTTTATACGAAGTGTTTATTAAACCACAAAAGGGAATGTTTTTGTCGTACGTATGCGGCGAAAATGACATATCTGCCGCCGTGACCATTATTTGAGTTTCGGTTTCCTCTACAATCCATACCATCTTTTTAAAATAAAAATAAATACCATGTTTTACTTTTTGTTTATTTTGGTATTGAAAATGGTTTTCATAATGTATTTATGTGTTGTATTGATATCTTGTTATTGAAAGGAAGAAATGTTATGTTTCCTTTATGCATGTTTTATGTGATAAGATTATGTTATGTTTCTTGGGAATTGTTATGAAGATGGGTGGTTCCGTGATAAACCAAGGGCGAGTGAGCCCGATATAGCTCTCCAATGCATTGGGTAACGTGAAGGAGTGAAATGTTAAGGTTTCTCCAAAGAGATTTAGGGGATATACTGTGATGGGTATTCGAAACGTAACCAAGAGGGTTACTCCCTACGTAAGAATGTTATGAATGCCTCAAGTTACCTTTTATATCTTATGATTTCTATGATTTATTCATGATTCTATGATGTATGTTAAAGTGCTTATGTTTTATGGGTAAAGTATGGTTTGATTCTTATGTATACATGTACTCATGTTTCCTTTCCATGTTTTTATATCCCTTACTGAGCTTTTTATGCTCATCCCCAGTTTTTGAAATGTTTTTCATAGTTCAAGGGAAGGGTACATGATGTGATGATAATGTCAAGGATGTGTCAAGAAAGAATCCCTGTTTTATTTTAAATATGTTTCCGTTGATGGGAAGAATGAATATTGTCTTTTATGTATCCACTTTGTTTGAATGTGGAATGTAATGCAAGTTTAATGATCTAATTCTCTAAAACTCTAAACCTGAAAAGATCCTTAATGTGTAATCTTGTAATAAGTCAAGATTAAGTAAGGTTTATGGTTGGGGCCATATAGTTGTTATCAAAGGTTGGTTTAGATAACTTTAGAGGTTAGGGTATTCATTAAGCATAAGTGACATTACCATAATTTTTAGGATTTCATAAAGAGTCCTAGTTTTATATAAAGTGAATGAATAATTAAATATTAGTGTTTATCTTCCTCATTAGTACATCATGGTTTTGTTGATATACTCACACTGACCTTTTTGGTTTTATTAAATGACTGGATCTAGCAGGCACCAAAGTAACAGTGGATGTGAAGGAAACTGTGATAGTTTTTTGAGCATGCAACTGAATGATATGGGAGATGCAATGAGAACTCTTGTGATTATCCTCAACCAACTATTTGGAGTCATGACTGACCACCTAATCCTTGGTGATTTCTCAAAGGCATCATATATGTGAGAAATAAATCCCTACGGAAGTACAGGTAATAATCATAAAGGTAAGTGTGTTCAAAAACCTATGTGTCAATGATGTGGAAAGTAACACCTAGGAAAATGTTTCAAAGGGACAGAAATATGCTATAGATGTGGAAATGAAGGTCATAAAGCAAGAACCAGCAATAGAAAAAGCAAGCAACCAGTTGACTCAAGGAAAGGGAAAGAAGTTCTTTCTGAGGGATCAATTGAATGTTTTAAATGTGGTGTGCATGGTCATTATGCAAACACATGTCCTATGAAGAAGTTTCATGAATGGGATCCCCAAGAGCGTACAAATGGTCATTTACCAATACCTAATGCCATTCCGATTGATGATGAAGAAACTGACAACGACCAATCCAAGGTATGTATTATTTCATGACTATTGTTTTCTTATTTTTGAATATTAGGATAGGATTCATGATTTTGTTTGTAGGAAAGAGGTATTTCGGAATATGTTGGAAAGGAATGGTTAATGGATCATGAAGAATGTTGAATGAGTAAGATGTAAACATATAAGGGCTTCAAGAGTTATGGTGAAATTCTTAAGAGTATTAAGTCTCTTTTGATGATGGGGTTACATTAGAAGACTTATTATATTATGTGTAAACCTGATGTTTATTATATGCAAATTTTATTCAAGGAATAGTTATATTTTATTTTGCGAACTTAGTTATAAAGAACCATTTGGTTTTATATGATCCTTACTTTTGAGGTAATTATGGGATACTATATGTTATGATTGAAGTGAAAGGCATGAGATAAAATTGAGGTTAAATTATGTTATGGTTATTTTTTATGATTTTATCTCTTTTTGGAAATGATTTGAGAGTTATATAGTTTTGGAAAAAGGACAACACGCAGACCTTGTGACAACCCGTCGCGTAGGACAAAGCTGTGGGAATCGAACCCGCAACCATAGTGCGACTGGTATTTATCACCTACCACTGGACTACGTGAAGTCCCTGGTTAGTTTGACTGATACTTTTTCGTTATTTGATTTTATGAATTAATAGTAAGTTGATTTTGGGTTATTTATGAAAATGATTAACCTATCATGGATGATATGTGATTAGGTTAATTACTTTTCAATACGAGACTTTAGGAGAAACTGATGTTGTTTGGAGATAAATGTTACAATTTTACTTGGAAGACTATCTGACTAAATCCTTCAAATATTTGGGTTTCTATCTTAGTTTGGTTTAATTTGAAGAATTTTATGTACAAATTGATTATAGAATGGTTCTCGTTGAACTTTGGGTTTTGTTGGAAAAATTTTGGAGATTAATAATGGATTTTCTTTTTATAAAGCGTTATCCTTTTCTGGATTATCTGATCTTGTACTAACCATTTTGGTTTTGGTTTTGGTTAATGTCTAAAGAAATGGGAAGTATATAGTTCTCTTTTGTGGATTAGGTGATTATCTAGAAGTTGATTATAGTACTCTTAATGTGAACAAGTCTTCATAAATACTCGTTTTTGGAGAAAATATGAGCTCGTGTAAGAAATCTAATAAAAGTTGAAAGTAAACACAAAAATTGTGTATGCTTCCTTATGTTTTAGTTAAGATCATAAATAAATTTCTCAATGAAGAGTAACATAAAACAAAAATTTTATCTGTTAAATTTTCCTACTGGGGAATCGAATACCGTTTAACCCATCACAAGTTTGTGATTTTCTTGTGGTTAACTTTATCCAAAACATGTTTTCTATCACTCTCCATCAGAACATGACCCTTTTTTTTCCTCCATGTCCATATTTTCGTACTTGGAAGCCTATTATGGGTTAACTCGGGTGACCTTTGTACTTATCATTCTTTATTTTAATGTGATTGTTTTACCGACTCTTGTTCCGATGTGGGACTTTCAAGGATGTTTTCATGCTCAATTTTAAAATTACGAGGACGCAATTCCCAAAAGGGGGGAAGGATGTAACACCCCAGGTAAATAAAGAATATTAAATTTTCATATTTATCCATATTTGTGAATAAAATATTAATATGACTTTATAGGGGATGCTATGCTCGATGGCGTACCCAACACGCGACAACTAGTTTCTTGGGAATCTTACGTTGCACTCTAATAATAAAATAATATTATTTTAAATGGTAGTTAACATGTAGCCATTGTATTGGCGAGAATGGATATAAATAACTAAAATATGATTATATATGTTTTTAAATGTTTTTACATTTATCCAATAAAATATAATGGCTTAAAATATGGAAATAATTCAATTTTAGGTGTATATGCCCTAGTTTTCACTAAAGGTTCACTTATCACCTTTTGATGGAGAACAGTCATTAAATATAGTTTTGTTCACTATTATACATTCTACTGGACCAAATAAAACTCTTCTTAAGAATTGGGACATCAAAATTTACTTTGTGTAAATTTTTTGTATCTTTCGGATAAAGTTCATTTTTTAATGAATAGTGTAAAATGTTGTATTTTAATTCAAAACCTCTTTTTAATATAATTTATTTAAATGATGAGATTATCTTTTGAATTGGTTTAAAGTGAAATTAGAATATATTTTTACCATTAAATCCAATAGTTGTCGTTGGAATTAATTTCACTTTGAAATCAGACTTAAACTAGTGTCAATCTTTTGATACTTATTGTTTCATAAAAACACGCTATTTGCTCTGACAACGGAAATTAATTATTATATTAATTAATTTGAATTATATGTTTTGAATTTTGTAAAATAGACTTCATTTTTGAATTCAAAATATCAAATACAGCTTAGGGTGAATTTTTGGTATTTTTCTGAAAAACTTCAATTTTAGATGAATAGTGAAACCAGTAAGTGGTACTTATAAAAACTGATTTTCCGTTTAAATGAAATTTTTCCATCTTTGTGTTTTGAATTTCAAAAATCTGACATACATGGTTGTCATTAAGAAGTAAAATGTGGTTCAAATGGATAAAAATAATTTTTTGGTGAATAGTAACTTATTAAGTTTTTAATCGCGATTAGATGTAATTATTGTAGTTTATGGTAAGAATAATGTTTTAATAAAATGAAATGACCTAGACACATGTCCTGCCCTAATTTTATGTGTCATGGACAACCTATAAAATCCATGGGTCAACTTGGGGACCCCATGGAGCCACTTTGTTTGGGTAATGACATAAATATCTTTTTATTTAATGTTAAAGTAAAAATAACACAAACATGAGATGTTTTAATAAAAAAAATTTCATGGGGTTATACAAGTCATATTTTTTACTATAAATAGTCATTGGAAATCTAAAAATATTTCCTACATCATATTATTTTTTTTATAATTTTTGGACATTAAATAAATTAAATTATTTATGACATCATGATGATGCAGCGATGACCTCATTATTTAACGATTTAAATAAAATGGAAAGATAATGTAATATATAAGACCTACACATGTAAAAAACCTATTGGATGAGTGGATTTCGAACCCTTATCATCTCATCCTAGAAATACATCAATGTGGGACCTCTAAAATCTGAAACTCTTTTGAAAATAAATTAACATTTTGTAACTTTACAAGAGTTCCCCTCCTCTCCTCTTATAAAAGGCCACCACCTCTACCTCCATACCCACACACCCAAAGTCTTTTTCTCTGCCACACCCTACCCATTATGTCTATAAAATTCCCTCTATTACTCCTTAAAGCCTCACTTTGGGCTGGAGTCTTCCCAAGGAAGCCTTTGAGCTCAAACCAAAGGGAGTTACCCGATTTTAAGAGAATATCTTCACTTGTGTCCTTTTGTTTTATTTTGCTTCTCCAATCGCCTAAAATATTTTTATTCATTTATTTTGTAACAAATAAAGTATCTTAAATATACTAGGATGTTTTTATTAGAAGGAATATAGATACACTTACACACATCTACATCTAATGGTTAAAGAACATACTGTTTCCGTGGATGGCGAATTTATGCCTCCCGAAACGATGATTGTTCAACATTCTTCTAACACATTCAAAGGTGGAAATTAATATGAAACTATATTTATATATGATATCTAAAATGTTTATGATTTACTTAAGATTATGTATTTTTCATTTATGGCGTACCTTTATGGTTTCCATTATGGGTAAACGCGATATCTTCATTTAAGGAAGTGCGGACTACCGCCCCCTCAAAGTGATTTGATTCGTTAATACCATATGTATTACGTATAAAGGATATATTTAATGATATTATATATGATACCATACTGGAATTAAAATACTATTATGTATCATTATTTTTTAATTCCATTAAATATGAAATAGAAATGGAAGTAGCGTTCATGCGTACGTACAGCTTACTGTCTCCATGAACGGTACATTTCATTTCTTATCTCAAAATGTTATGTAATATTATAAGTACATATATATAATGGATATATGTGTAATATATTACATCTAAATTATGGATATAATTCTGGAATTATATCATATATATATCTCTATCATTTTGTTTTAATTTCATTAATATGACAAAAAAATGAAAGTAGCGTTCATGCGTATGTACGGCCTACCGTCTTCATGAACGATGCTTTTAGTTTTTTTATCGCAAAATGATATGGAATAGTATAAAATGAATATTTACTGGATATATTTGATATTTTAATCATTAATAATATTCTGGAAATTATTTACTTATAACTACATGGGCAATCTTTTTTCAAACAAGTTCATTCTTGACTCATGTACCAAACATCTGCAAAAACGTCTGATATGAACTAACATTATTAAAAAATTATTATAACATTATAATATGTGATATGAACTGAATAATAATCTATAAAAGAGGTACTAAGGCAATTATTAATTGACCAAAGTTTATTATTCAGGAATATAAAGAAACGAATAAGACAAGTTGGACTTGAGGTAAGGGATCCTACTCCTCTATTTCTTTTTAAGTACACTCTTTTATGTCATTCCTTCTAAGCTCATATTTCTTGTGATTGGGATGTTATTTTATATTACTCTTACTTTAATTTTTATTTTCATTTGATGAGAGACCCTATTCTCTCTCATCAATCCATTTTGGATGTTTTGAGTGGCACCGTTAGGCTGCCGAATTTTTGTAAGAGATCTAACCTCTCTCTTTCTCTTTAAGAAATCTCCTTTATGTCACTTCTTTTAAGCTCCTTTTTTTAGGATGGGGGATGTTCATTTATATTCCTCTTGCTGTACATTTTATTTTAATGTGATGAGATACCATATTTGATCTCATCAATCCATTTTTGGATGTTTTAAGTGGCGTCGTTAGGCTGCCGAGTTTTCGTAAGGGATTTCTCATCTCACTTTTATTCATGAGAGATTTATGCTACATTTTCCACAATTTCCTTTGATTGGTGTAGGTACTGACCATTATTTTACTCAATGTGTAATATTTTTTCATTTATGAGTATTTACATCAATGTTGTATTGTCCTTCTTTCACGGGGCGTATGTTTCGAAAGATACCCATGTCGGTAAGGGAACCTTTAACCCTCCTCTTTTTAAAAGACTTCTTTTGTTGGGTATTTTAATTTACATATTGTTATGTTGGGATATGTTATCATATATCATTATTGATGTATATTTTATGTACAAGTGATGAGATACCCTTTTTTTTATGTGACGCTGTTAGGCTATCAAGGGAACTTCTTGACCCAATTTCGATTTCTTTGGGTCCAACATGTAGTTATTGAATATTTCATCCATTGAATATGTGTGAATGACCTTTGATTATTTTACACTTAATATCCACTTATATTTGGTGTATTAATTTGTCACACATAATTATGTAATTGATTTATCCTTAAACCAAGGATACCGTCTTTGTAAGGGACTTCGTCTCAATCTTCTTTCATTGAGGCATATTCTATTTTATACATAACCTTCTTTTATACGGTGTATAAAACCCTTTGACTTTTATTTTTATTCAAAAGAAATCTTTTTTATACGAAGTGTTTATTAAACGACAAAAGGGAATGTTTTTTTCGTACGTATGCGGAGAAAATTACTTCTCTTCCGCCGTGACCATTATTTGAGTTTCGGCTTCCTCTACAAGCCATACCATCTTTTTAAAAGAAAAATAAATACCATGTTTTACTTTTCTTTTATTTTGGTATTGAAAATGGTTTTCATAATGTATTTATGTGTTGTATTGATATCTTGTTATTTAAAGGTGGAAAAGTTATGTTTCCTTTATGCATGTTTTATGTGATAAGATTATGTTATGGTTCTTGGGCATTGTTATGAAGACGGGTGGTTCAGTGATAAACTAAGGGCGGGTGAGCCCGATATAGCTCTCCAATGCATTGGGTAACGTGAAGGAGTGAAACGTTAAGGTTTCTCCGAAGAGATTTAGGGGATATACTGTGATGGGTATTCCAAACGTAACCAAGAGGGTTACTCCCTATGTAAGAATGTTATGAATGCCTCAAGTTACCTTTTATATCTTATGATTTCTATGATTTATTCATGATTTTATAAGGTACATTAAAGTGCTTTTGTTTTATGGGTAAATTATGGTTTCATTCTTATGTATACATGTACTCATGTTTCCTTTCCATATTTTTATATCCCTTACTGAGCTTTTTATGCTCATCCCAAGTTTTTGAAATGGATTTCACAGGTCAAGGGAAGGGTACATGATGTGATGATAATGTCAAGGATGTGTCAAGAAAGAATCCATGTTTTATTTTAAATATGTTTCCGTTGATGGAAATAATGAATACTGTCTTTTATGTAACCACTTTTTTTAAATGTGGAATATAATGCAAGTTTCATGATCTAATTCTCTAAAACTCTAAACCTGAAAAGATCCTTAATGTGGAATCTTGTAATAACTCAAGATTAAGTAAGGATTAATGCTGGGGCCTTATAGTTGGTATCAAAGGTTAGTTTATATAACATTAGAGGTTAGGGTATTATTTAAGCACAAGTGACATTACCATAATGGTTAGGATTTTAGAAAGAGTCCTAGTTTTAGTTAAAGTGAATGAGTAAGTATATCTTAGTGTTTATCTTCCTCATTAGTACATGATGGTTTTGTTGATATACTCACAATGAACTTTTTGGTTTTAGTAAACGGCTGGATCTACCAGGCACTAATGTAACAGTGGATGTGAATGAAACTGTGACAGTTTTTTGAGCATGCAACTGAATGATATGGGAGCTACAATGAGAACTCTTGTGATTATCCTCAACCAACTATCTGGAGTCATGATTGACCACTTAAACCTTGGTGATTTCTCAAAGTCATCATATATGTGAGAAATAAATCCATACGGAAGTACAGGTAATAATCATAAAGGTATGTGTGTTCAAAAACCTATGTGTCAAAGATGTGGAAAGAAAAACCTAGGAAAATGTTTCAAAGGGGCAGAAATATGCTATAGATGTAGAAATGAAGGTCATAAAGCAAGAACATGTCATGGAAAAAGGAAGCAACCAGTTGACTCGAGGAAAGGGAAAGAAGTTCTTTCTGAGGGATCAATTGAATGTTTTAAATGTGGTGTGCTTGGTCATTATGCAAACACGTGTCCTATGAAGAAGTTTCGTGAATGGGATCACCAAGAGCGTATAAATTTTCGTTTAACAATAACTAATGCCATTCCAATTGAGGATGAAGAAACTGACAATGACCAATCAAAGGTATGTATTATTTCAAGACAATTGTTTTATTATTTTGGAATATTAGGATATGATTCATGATTTTGTTTGTAGGAAAGAGGTATTTCGGAATAAGTTGGAAAGGAATGGTTAAGGGATCATGAAGAATGTTGAATGAGTAAGATGTCAACATATAAGGGCTTCAAGATTTATGGTGAAATTCTTAAGAGTATTAAGTCTCTTTTGATGATGGGGATACATTAGAAGACTTTTTATATTATGTGTAACCCTGATGTTTAATATATGAAAATTTTATTAAAGTAATAGTTATCTTTTCTTTTGTGGAAATAGTTATAAAGAACCATTTGGGTTTATATGATCCATACTTTTGTGGTAATTTTGGGTTACTATATGTTATGATTGAAGTGAAAGGCATGCAATAAAATTGTGGTTAAATTATGTTATGGTTATTTTTGATGATTTTATCTCTTTTTGGGAATGATTTGAGAATTATATAGTATTGGAAAAAGGACAACACGCAGACCGTGTGACAACCCGTTGCGTCGGACAAATCTGTGGGAATCGAACCCACAACTGAAGTGCGACTGGTATTTATCGCCTACCACTGGACTACGTGAAGTCCCTGGTTAGTTTGACTGATTATTTTTAGTTATATGATTTTATGAATTAAGAGTAAGTTGATTTTGGGTTATTTATGAAAATTATTAACCTATCATGGAGGATATGTGATTAGGTTAATTACTTTTCAATACGAGACTTTCGGAGCAACTGATGTTGTTTGGAGATAACTGTTACGATTTAAATTGGAAGACTATGTGACTAAATCCTTCAAATATTTGGGTTTCAATCTTAGTTTTGTTTACATTGAAGAATTTTATGGACAAATTTATTATAGAATGGTCCTCGTTGAACTTTGGGTTTTGTTGGACAAATTTTGGAGATTAAGAATGGATTTTCTTTTTATAAAGGGTTATCCTTTTCTAGATTATCTGATCTTGTACTAACCTTTTTGGTTTTGGTTTTGGTTAATGTCTAAAGACATGGGATTTATATTTTTCTCTTTTGTGGATTAGGTGATTCTCTAGAAGTTTATTATAGTACTCTTAATGTGAACAAGTCTTCTTAAATACTCGTCTTTTGGAGAAAATATGAGTTCGTGTAAGAAATTTATTAAAAGTTGAAAGTCAACATGACAATTGTGTATGCTTCCTTATGTTTCAGTTAAGCTCATAAATAAATTTCTCAATGAAGAGTAACATAAAACAAAAATGTTGTCTGTTAAATTTTCCTACTGGGGAATCGAATACCGTTTAACCCATCACAAGTTTGTGATTTTCTTGTGGTTAACTTTCTCCAAAACATGTTTTCTATCACTCTCCATCGGAACATGACCCTTTGTTTTTTCCTCCATGTCCATATTTTTGTACTTGGAATCCTAGTATGGGTTAACTCGGGTGACCTTTGTACTTATCTTTCATTATTTTAAAGTGTTTGTTTTACCGACTCTTGTTCCGATGTGGGACTTTCAAGGATGTTTCCAAGCTCAATTTTAAAATTGTGAGGACGCAATTCCCAAAAAGGGGGAAGGATGTAACACCCCAGGTAAATAAAGAATATTCCATTTTCATATTTATCCATATTTGTGAATAATATATTAATGACTTTAAAGGGGATGCTATGCTCAATGGCATACCCAACACGCAACAACGTGTTTTTTGGGAATCATACGTTGCACTCTAATAATAAAATAATATTATTTTAAATGGTAGTTAACATGTAGCCATTTTATTGGCGGGAATGGATAGAAATAACTAAAATATTATTATATATGTTTATAAATGTTTTTACATTTATCCAAAAAAAGATAAAGGCTTAAAATACGGAAAGAATTCAATTTTAGGCGTATATGCCCTAGTTTTCACTAAAGGTCCACTTATCGCCTTTTGATGGAGAACAATCATTAAATATAGTTTTGTTAACTCTTATACATTCTATTGGACTAAATAAAACTCTTCTTATGAATTGGGACGTCAAAATTACTTGGTGTAAATTTTTGGTATCTTTCCGATAAAGTTCATTTTTTAATGAATAGTGTAAAATGTTGTATTTTAATTCAAAACCTCTTTTTAATATAATTTATTTATATGATGAGATTATCTTTTGAATTGGTTTTAAAGTGAAATTAGAATATATTTTTACCATTAAATCCAATAATGGTCGTTGGAATTAATTTCACTTTGAAATCAAACTTAAACTAGTGTCAATCTTTTGATACTTATTATTTCATAAAAACACGCTATTTGCTCTGACAGCGGGAATTAATTATTAAATTAATTAATGTGACTTATATGTTTTGAATTTTGTAAAATAGACTTCATTTTTGAATTCGGATTATCAAATATATCTTTGGGTGAATTTTGGCGATTTTTCTGAAAAACTTCAATTTTTGATGAATAGTGAAACCACTAAGTGGTACTTATAAAAACTGATTTTTCCGTTTAAATGAAATTTTTCCATCTTTGTGTTTTAAATTTGAAAAATCCGACATACATGGTTTTCATTAAGAAGTAAAATTTTGTTGAAAGGGATACAAATAATTTTTTTGTGAATAGTAACTTATTAAGTTTTTAATCGTGATTAGAGGTAATTAGTGTAGTTTATGGTAAGAATAATGTTTTAATAAAATGAAATCATCTAGACACATGTCCTACCCTAATTTGATGAGTCATGGATGACCAAGACAATCGATAGGTCATCTTGGGGACCCCATGGAGCCACATTGTTTGGGAAATGACATAAATATCTTTTTATTTAATGTTAAAGTAAAAATGACACAAACATGAGATGTTTTACTAAAGAAATATTTACATGGGGATATACAAGTCATATTTTTTACTATAAATAGTCATTGGAAATATAAAATGATTTTCTACATCATAGTATTTTTTTATAATTTTTGGACATTAAATAAATTAAATTATTTATGACATCATGATGATGCATCGATGACCTCATTATTTAACGATTTAAATAAAATTGAAAGATAATGTAATATCTAAGACCTAAACATGTACAAAACCTATTTTATAAGTGGATTTAGAACCTTTATCATCTTATCCTCGAAATACATCAATGTGGGACCTTTAAAATCCGAAACTATTTTGAAAATAAAGTAACATTTTGTAACTTTACAAGAGTGCCCCTCCTCTCCTATTATAAAAGGCCACCACCTCTACCTCCTTACCCACACTCCCAAAGCCTTTGGCTCGGCCACACCCTTACCATTTTATCTCTCCACTTCCCTATCTTACTCCTTGAAGCCTCACTTTGGGCTGAAGTCTTCCCAAGGAAGCCATTGAGCTCAAACCAAAGGGAGTTACCCGATTTTAAGAGAATGTCTTCACTTGTGTCCTTTGGTTTTATTTTGCTTCTCCAACTCCCTAAACTCTTTTTATTCATTTATTTTGTAACAAATAAATTATCTTCAATATAATAGGATGTTGTTATAATAAGGATTCTAGATACACTTACACACACATACATCTAATGGTTAATGAACTTACTGTTTCCGTGGATGGGGAATTTCTGCCTCCCGAAACGATGATTGTTCAAAATTCTTCTAACTCCTTCAAAGGTGGCCATTAATATGAAACTATATTTATATATGATATCTAATATTTTATGTTTCACTTATGATTCTGTATTTTTCATTTATGGCGTACCATTATGGTTTCCATTATGGGTAAACACGATATCTTCATTTAAGGAAGTGCGGACTACCGCCCCCTCAAAGTGATTTGATTCATTAATACCATATGTGGTAGGTATAAAGGATATATTTAATGATATTATATATTATAACATACTAGAATTAAAATACTATTATGTATCATTATGTTTTAATTCCATTAAATATGAAATAGAAATGGAAGTAGCATTCATGCGTACGTACGGCTTACCGTCTCCATGAACGGTACATTTCATTTCTTATCTCAAAATGTTATGTAATATTATAAGTTCATATATATAATGGATATATGTGTAATATATTAAATATAAATTATGGATATCATTCATGAATTATAACATATATATATATATCTCATTTTGTTTTAATTCCATTAATATGACAAAAAAAATGAAAGTAGCGTTCATGCGTACGTACGGCCTACCGTCTCCATGAACGGTGCTTTTCGTTTTTTTATCTACAAATGATATGGAATAGTATAAAATGAATATTTAATGGATATATATGATATTTTAATCATTAATACTATTCTGGAAATTATTTACTTATAACTACATGGGCAATTATTTTTCAAACAAGTTCATTCTTGACTCATGTACCAAACATCGGCAAAAATGTCTAATATGAACTAACATTATTAAAAAAAATTTATAACATTATAATATGTGATATGAACTGAATAATAATCTCTAAAGGAGGTACTTAAGAAATTATTAATTTACCAAAGTTTATTATTCAGCAATATAAATAAATGAACAAGACAAGTTGGACTTGAGGTAAGGGATCCTACTCCTCTCTTTCTTTTTTAGTACACTCTTTTATTTCATTCCTTCTAAGCTCATCTTTAATGTGATTGGGATGTTCTTTTATATTACTATTACTGTAATTTTTATGTTCATATGATGAGAGACCCTATTCTCTCTCATCAATCCATTTTGGATGTTTTGAGTGGCACCGTTAGGTTGCCGAATTTTCGTAAGAGATCTAACCTCTCTCTTTCTCTTTAAGAACTCTCCTTTATGTAACATTTTTTAAGATCCGCTTTTTTATGATGGGGGATGTTCTTTTCTATTCCTCTTGCTGTAAAGTTTATTATAATGTGATGAGATACCCTATTTGATCTCATCAATCCATTTTTGGATGTTTTAAGTGGCGCAGTTAGGCTGTTGAGTTTTCGTAAGGGATTTTTCATCTCACTTTTATTCCTGTGAGATTTATGCTACATTTTCCACAATTTCCTTTGATTGGTGTATGTACTGACCATTATATTACTCAATGTGTAATATTCATTCATTTATGAGTATTTACATCAATGTTGTATTGTCCTTCTTTCACGGGGCGTATGTTTCGAAAGATACCCATGTCGGTAAGGGAACCTTTAACCCTCCTCTTTTTAAAAGACTTCTTTTGTTGGGTCTTTTAATTTACATATTATTAATTTGGGATATGTTCTCATATATCCTTATTGATGTAAATTTTATGTCCATGTGATGAGATACCTTTTTTTTATGTGACGCTGTTAGGCTATCAAGGGAACTTCTTAACCCAATTTCTATTTCTTTGGGTTCAACATGTAGTTATTGAATATGTCATCCTTTTAATATGTTTGAACGACATTTGATTATTTTACACTTAATATCTACTTATATTTGGTGTATTCGTTTGTCACACATAATTTTGTAATTGATTTCTCCTTAATCCAAGGATATCATCTTTGTAAGGGACTTCATCTCAATCTCCTTTCATTGAGGAATATTCTGTTTTATACACAACCTTCTTTTATACAGTGTATAAACACCTTTGACTTTTACGTTTATTCAAAAGGAATCTTATTTATATGAAGTCTTTTTTAAACGAAAAAAAGGGAATGTTTTGGTCATACGTATGCGGTGACAACGACTTCTCCGCCTCCGTGACCATTATTTGAGTTTCGTCTTCCTCTACAAGCCATACCATCTTTTTAAAAGAAAAATAAATACCATGTTTTACTTTTCTTTTATTTTGGTATTGAAAATGGTTTTCATAATGTATTTATGTGTTGTATTGATATCTTGTTATTGAAAGGTAGAAATGTTATGTTTCCTCTATGCATGATTTATGTGATAAGATTATGTTATGGTTCTTGGGCATTGTTATGAAGAAGGGTGGTTCCGTGATAAACTAAGGGTGGGTGAGCCCGATATAGCTCTCCAATGCATTGGGTAATGAGAAGGAGTGAAACATTAAGGTTTCTCCAAAGAGATTTAGGGGATATACTGTGATGGGTATTCCAAACGTAACCAAGAGGGTTACTCCCTACGTAAGAATGTTATGAATGCCTCAAGTTACCTTTTATGTCTTATGATTTCTATGATTTATTCATGATTTTATGAGTTATGTTAATGTGCTTATGTTTTATGGGTAAAGTATGGTTTAATTCTTATGTATACATGTACTCATGTTTCCTTTCCATATTTTTATATCCCTTACTGAGCTTTTTATGCTCATCCCAAGTTTTTGAAATGTTTTTCAAAGGTCTTGGGAAGGGTACATGTTGTGATGACAGTGTCAAGGATGTGTCAAGAAAGAATCCATGTTTTATTTTAAATATGTTTCCGTTGATGGGAAGAATGAATACTCTCTTTTATGTAACCACTTTGTTTAAATGTCGAATGTAATGCAAGTTTCATGATCTAATTCTCTAAAACTCTAAACCTGAAAAGATCCTCAATGTGTAATCTTGTAATAAGTCAAGATTAAGTAAGGTTTATGGCTGGGGCCTTATATCTATAATTCATGATTATTCAATTTAATAGTAACATTTCTATTTATTTGGCACTTAATATTTTTTAGAATTTTTTAAGGAAAATCACCTTTATATCCTTTTCATTGGAAAAAATACTTTTATATTAAAAGTCACGGTTTTCATTACATTATTTTGAATTTTAATTTTATTATTATAAGATTATTAAATTAATTTATATCATTATTTTAGTTTTATAAAAATATTGATTTTTTTTCATTTCCTTATCAAAACAATTCCCATTATTCTTTTATAGAAAAATTAAAAGGTTTTTTCAATATGAAAAATATGAATGTTATTTCTTCCATCATGACCATTGTTTTCATTGACTCTAAATTTATAATATTCCATGCGTTTTTAAAATCAAATGGACTTCCAGAATATTTTTTAAATTTTAACAAATCGATGTGATTTTCATATTTGAATGGATATTTTATAATGATTGTTTTTAATATTATAAAATATAAATATATTAATAAATAAAAAAATCAAGGTTATATTAGTCTTATAAATTTATTATATGTCTCCTAAACATTTATACTAGGCTGAAAACACTTCCATTCATGTGATAATACATTACATAAGTTTATTTCTAAAATGACTTCATTACCGAGGTTTCATGATTATAATATAGGATAATATTTGGAAAATCATTTTCATTCAATGTCCAATTCATAGGATCATTCCTTATGATGGAAATAATATTGTGGGACACATATTCATGTACCTAAAATGAATTTGACATGTGGGCCCATGTTTTTCGTAATGTTATAATGAATTGGGTATTTTTTTAGTCTTAGAGACACCATTTATGATGTTAGGGAATTAACCTATTCCATTATGGGAATCTTACCACAATGAGATATTTTCCAAATAGTTAGTCATGACATATGTTTTTGTCATGATTAATTTTTTTCCACTTTCCACGGATTCCATGATCTTATGATACCATGTTCTTTATGATATGATTCAATGACCATACTCATGATAATTCTCTTTTAAGATATCATGCCATACTTTTGACTCAGATGATATGTTTCCTTATTATATTTATTACCATAAAGTTTTTTTATCTCACTCACTTTTATTTATTACCTAAATTATCACATGTAGTATTAGGAAATCAATTTTTTTTGGAGATCAGTATGTATAATAAAATGTTGTTTCCATGATAATGTTTTCTTTTTTGTATTAAGAAAATAGTAATCGAAATACACAAAGACTTTTTATTACATGGGTTCTATTAATTGATATTTCGGTTTGATATTAATATAATAATATGTGTAAAAGACATGGGGTGTCACCATTTATGTTATAGAAAGAGATTAATAATCCTTCAGAAACAAGGATTATAAAAACATAGTTAAATCCACATGGATAAATATATGGAATTGTCTACGGGTTGAACTATATAAAGAAAAAACTTTTAAAACAATGTTAATGTTTTGAGAGAGGGTATTTTTCCAAATTAAATCCATTTTTGGATTCAACATGTAGATGCGGTTTTGGAAATGATATACCTAGGGTTAATAACATTGAAACAGTTGTATTGGGCGTTATTAGAGCTTATCCTTTTATATTAAAATGATCCTTCTAGCACAACTAGTTTAAAACTCAGAGGGGTTATTCTTTTGAAATTAACAGTATTTATACAAACAATCCTAGAGGATTTTAATATATTATAACCATGAATGACCTAGTATAATCTTGGGATGTCATATATTGAAAATAATGTTTCATTATTTCGAAGTCATATACATTATTTTTCATCATTATGTCTTTTCTCACATTGATTATTATTTATAATACAATGATTTATGGTTTTAGTAAACGTTTATAACAATGAAGAATTATTTTAACAAAAAATGAAAGGGGAACATCAATAATAATAAAGGAAAAAAATTGGATGATGATTGGACAGAAAGATGTTTTTATTATTCATAATCGTCAATAACAATATATGATTAACAATTTGATATTAAGTGATATTACTAAAAAGTAATATAATGGGATAATGAAATTTTATGAATGTTCATTTCATAATGATCATAATAGTAGAACGATTTGGGTTCTAACATGTAATGAAGGTGGTGATAAGAACCTAGTGTAATATCTCAAATGGAGGGGTTGATTTTCAATTGATAAGGTGAGGTCTTAGATAAATTATTTTCTAAGGAATTTGATTCATTATAAATTGGGAATATGGGTGTTATCATATTCAATACCATAAAATATGTTTTTTACTACATATTAGGGAATGATTTATATTTTACCAAATCAGTGATGTAATAGGGTTGATGAATTTATGTGTTGGTTTTCAAAAATTATTTTAAAGAAATATTTTTACCAAATATATTTTTGTAATAAATATCAAGAGTCGTATATGGATTGTATTAATTATGGAATCATATTTGTATAAAATTTAGATTTACATATTTATTGTAGATAAAAATATAGGAATAAGAGTTTAATGTTTAAACTATATTACATTTATTAGAAAATAATTTTTAACTTATATGTAAATATAAGTTTATGTGAATAATGATATTTTAGGGGTCGTTTTGTTGGATTGAAGAATATATATCCTTTTAGTTTAATGTAATGGATTAAATAATAAAAATACTAATTTTTGAACATTTTATATGAATATAAAAAACACATTCACACATGGAATGGTTGAATCTTAACTATTCGAGTTTCTATATTTTATTTGAGATTAATTAATTATATATGAATACTACTTAAAATGATTTTGTAGTTTATAATTATACTAGGAAATAATTATTCTTATTTTATGGAATACATTATCCATTTGATGTTTTCATTAGGAATGATAAAAATATCTTTAATTCTCATTATTTGGGGAAAATATGAGACTATGGATGAAATTATTAATTTATTAAATTATAATTTACAATTATGTATATGAAATTTTGTTTTTAGTTTGAATGAGAAATTGATTCCACAACTCTAGAAAAAGAATTTAAAAAAAATTATCATAGTACCATAATATTCAATGAATCAAATAGTAATTAAAATCATCACATATTCAGGGTTTTTATATCCTCAACTTTCTATTAATCATATTCATTTTTTTGTTCAATTATCCATATCACTCTACTAATCATTGGGAGTTAGAATTCTGTTCCATGTATATGTTTTAATTTCCCACCAATGTACTCTTACATGGAATCCCAAACTGTGTTATTCTGTTTGAAATTAATTCATCGACATATTTAATTTCTATAGGAAGTTATATTATCCCTTTTATGATTTTGGTATCTAACAAAGGCATATTCAAATGTTAGACCTTTTATTAGTTGGATTATGTTTCAATTGCTATAACGTAATTTATATAACATGTGTAGAATGTAAAACTATCAGGTTTTGAAAGAAAAAACATCTTATTCTATAGATTATATGATATGAAATAATAAATCAGGATTAAAATGTCTCACCCTATGGCTTTATGATATATTTCTTTTCAAATAAATGAAATCTCTTCAATACCATGTCATGCAGGCAATACTAGGATTAAATGAAAGGTGATACTCTTCTATACTATTATTATTCAAACAACACCATTATATCATTCCAGTTATGTTGGAGATTATGATCAGTACAATATATATTATTAAATAATATGTTTTACAAATCTATAAAATAAATTCAATGTTTATGTACAGAAAATAATCATTTGAAAGAAAATGAAATGTTTTTTTTGAAAAACTAAGTATTTCTAAAAATCTATTTTGTCCCACTTTACAAAAATAATTTAAAATTAATTTTTTAACACTTTTATATGTTTTAAATACTAGAAACTCAATATTGAAATAATAATAATAATATTAACCTACGGTTCCATCTTTAGTTTTTTTATAAAATATTAATTCTTTAGGGAATAGTAAAAATACAATTTTTTTTAAAACTGTCTTTTCATATTTAGTAAATTAAGACCTAATATTATTTTATTTTTATTTTAAATTTTAATAATAATAATTTACTAATATTATATCCAATTTATTAAATTTAAATCAGATTTATACAATATTTTAATAAAATATTATTTTTTGTCTTCAAAACATAGTTTTTTAAAAAACATTTTTTAAGTGCATAATGTTTACACATTTAAAATAATAAAAATTTCCAAAAATGAGGAATTACTGAATTTGTTTAAAATTATGTGTTTCTAAATATGAATTTATATTCAAATAATTGTAATTAGCTATCGTATAGTTTACAAGATACTATATTTTTGTTAAAAATTGATTTATGAAACACTATTTTTTTCACACATCATCGAGTTTAATTTTAAATAATAATTTTCCACTTACTTGAGTTGAATTTGGAAAATTTGATTCCATATTTTAAAGTATCAGAATTTATATTATCTAATAACTTCAAATCAATTTATCACTATTATTAATAGTTTAAATAGTAAAAATTTTAATAACCTCGGTAATGGTACAAATGGTATTCTTATGAGTTTATAATTAAAGATAAGGGTATATCATCAAATTAACCTGGCAATGTTTTTATTTAAATAAGAAATTTTGATATTTTGAAACCAAAATTCGAATCTTATTTCATTTGGATGTTTTTTGGGAATTATCGAATTAGTTTACAGGGCGTTACTATTTCCACACATAGAAAAAGGAACTATTTACTGTTATCATTTCACACTAGTAACGAAATATAATTCTGAAAAAATCTATTAAAATACCTCCAAAACGGAATTTAGTCATGTTTTAGTGGTTTTGGTCCTCTCAAAATTCAATCACTAGAGTTCTTAATATTCATCCAAATGAGGTATTGTCTATTATAAACTAATTGTAATCAGTGAGATGCATATATTTTTTCTTTTTCTAGCTCTAATAATTATTAATTAACACTAAAAATAAAAATATAAAAATATCATCAATTTGAATAAATTTGATTATATTAATTTAATATCCTAAATACATATCTTCTTCTATGAAATGTGAAATGATATTATCTACTGTGTGTACAATAGAATACAAACTTGAGAAGTTATATGATTTGATATTCACCTGTGATTTGATCATACCCTATGATTCACAGGGAAGGTAATGATGAATAATTTGTATATTAATATTATATTAATAAAATAATGATCATTATAGAAAATAAATATATCATATAACTTAATAACATACAATCCGTTGAATACAATATATTCATTTTTTTGTACGGTGGACTTGCAATTCATGGAGTTATCCAATTGTTTTTTCATCATTGATCTATATGGAATGTAATAAAGGATAAATATTAGTAATATCAGTGATATATATGAAATTTTTCAAAATAATTAATATAAAATCCACTTCTATACCATTTCACTAATTAAGGAAATGATAATGTTGCTCGTGTATATGTATGACTTTCGGTATCTATGAAGCGTTGTAATTCATTTTCCATGATTAAAATTCAATAATTATTTTAAATATAAGTAAAATGAATCTAAATATTTATATAATTATATGTATTATATAACTTTATCTTATTACCAATATCGAAGACTGGCATGATAAAATATTCAAGAGAAAACAAGATAGTAGACACCCAAAACAATAGGGATAATGAAATATTGATAATGAACAGGTGAAATGATTTCATAAAAGTATCATATATCATATTGGTAATCTTATTATGAATATCGTATAAGATAATATTATGTTTGAAATCAATATACATAAGGTTAACATTAACTAAAAAAATTTGAAGCGTGATGCATGGGATTCCATAACTAAATTTCCATTCATTAGTTTATATGTTTATTTGATTGATGATATTATACCAAAATTATGTATTAAATTTACCTAATTCGATTAATTTTTATGTCCACTTGTATTTTTTTGGATGTAATTTTTTTACAAATAATTACTTCATTTTTTATATTACAACCAAATGATTCAACCTTTTTATTGGTTTCGCTAATAATATACCTTCTCTTAAACCCATTGTCATTTTGGAACATAGTTTCTTATTAATGTTTTATACACTACCACATTACATATTATATCATGAATAAATAAAAAATCAAGGAAGTTTATGCTATAAATATTTCTTTAATTCGTGTGGTTCATAATTATAAAATTACCACAGAGTAAGGGATTATGTTTCAATCTCATTTTAATCGTTATTATTTTTTTCATGAATTTCTATTATTGGAATCATTTTGATTATTTAATATAATAAAATTCCATTATATTATATATAATTTATAATGTGAATCTCAATTTAATAGTTAAATTTTCCTCTATTTAGTGTTTTTTTTAATTATATTTCAAGGATAATCGTTTTTGTTTATATCCTCAGTTGGAAACCCTTTCTCACCATTTCGATATTTTAATAAGGTAATTTAAGAAAAATGATTTTAATATTCATCTATAATTGTATATATTCATCTCTAACATATTTTAATTTTTGCAAAAATAATGAAGCTGAATCTTCATGATAGTTTTTACACAATTGTCGTTCATTTGTAACTCAAAATGTGAATGGAATCTCAATTTCCTTATGGACGACAAGAATGGTATTTTCGACCAACAGGATTATTTTTTTCCAAGAATATTAAATTATATCCTTCCAGAGTTTATTTTATATAAAATTAATTTCTATTATATTTTTCAAAATTTAGTAATTGAATTTTATTTTCAAATTGAAAATTTCAACGAGAATCTTTTAAATCATTTTAAAAATATTACAATTCGTGAAAGACAGTAAACTATATTGTTATGGAAAGAATCTAACATTTATATATTTGTCTCCCAAATATATAAAAAAATAAAAAAACAATTATATGACTAAGAAATTTGTTTCTTGTGTATATTTCTTATATACCATCATTATACCTATTTATTAATTATGATATGGGGTGAGATTATGAAAAAAATTTAATGCATAAATATTTTTTATAATAAAGTCTTATGATTGATATCCAATTGTTGAATGAATATTCATTTACATGAAATGAATTTGAATGGTTGTACCAAAATTATATATTCAACTAATGCATTGCGTAATATTTTAGTTCCCGGATATGTCATGAATGTGATGACGGAGTGAACAAAATCTACTAAGGTATTCGATCCACCATGTTTTTTCCAATTAGTCAGTCTTGACTTATGCTTATGTCATCAATTATTTTTTCAAATTTTCCATATTACCATGATCTTTTGATTAAATATTATTTATGATATACTTATGTACAATTTTCCGCGATTATTATATTTTATGATATAACATTATAATTTATAATTATATGTTATTTTTCATTGTTATGTCAATTCATATAATATGAATTTTATCTCACTATTTTTATAGCCTAGAGAACTCCATTTTTTAAATAGAAAAAATGTATTTTATGAGCTCAATCTAAAGAATAAATAAAATATTTTAAGTTTAAGTTTCCTTTTGTGTATTAAGAAAATAAACTTCTAAATATAATAGTTCATTATAATACTTGTGATGTATTAATGGATATTTATGTTTTAGAATCATGTTATAATATTTTTAAATGGTATGGTATATCATTTTCATGAAACCCATATTTCATTCATGGGGTTATTTTGTGATTTGTGATGGTTTTTTTCAAGTGCACATAATTGTAGGAATTGTGAAGTGGGTGTGACTTATAACTCATTCCTATTAATATAGTAATTACTTATATCGAATGAATTAAAAATGTTATTTTAATGGGATATAAATTATCATGGTTCATAAACAGTGAGTTTGATGTAATTTTACTAAACTCATAATTTAATTATTGAACATGTTTGCCGGTATCATGTTCATAAATATATTAAATCCTATGTTTATGTTTTTCCCTTTTTATTTCCTGCATTACAAATCCCTTTTAAAATTATTTATGTTTTAATTAAATTATTCTATGTCAAAATTATTATTTATTGGGATGATTAATCTATCTTTAAGGTTTGTTATTAACCCAAATAATTTTATATTATTTTAAAACTGGTATTTATCTTTATTTATGAATTTATATCTATTTAATATCTATACATTATGGTATTTGAAATATAATTTCTTAATGATTTTTTCTATTCAAATTTTATATTATACATTAAGGGTATATTATGAGGGTTATGCCTTATTTAATATCTAATAATTAATTTAGTTAATGGAGCATTGATCGCAACATGCGATATAAGTATTTTTATGTTTTTATTTCCATATACACCAATCTTATAGGACCTTAGTTTGTGAGTCTATTTTTCGATGTAATAATTAATCCAAAAAATAAATTTACAATTTATATTTATTATAATATGTCATTTTAGCTAGTATTAGAAGACATTTTTTTGATTCATTGGTAAATAAGAAAAGAAAAAAAATTATGATCGCTCATAAGATAAGCCGATGTAAGGGAGAACATCCCCTGTTATATTAAATATAGAAAGGTGGATATTATAAAACTACATCTCAATTTAGATACTACACGGGGAGATGGATTCAACATTGATTCATATAGTAGGTAATAACCCTAATATTACATGGTTGTGTATGTCTCATCCATCAGTCTGGGGAATGTTGAATTCACCATTACTACACACCTGGTAGGAAAATCCTACGACATATTCTCTTGTAGATTATATTAGTTTCTCAGACCCAATAATTTATTGGTCTCCTAGACAATTTTAGGGATTATGATGAGAAAAAAAAAGATAACACATATTAAGGAAACATCATATAAGAAATTATTTGTATAGGAAAAAACATAACAATAGGCTAATGAGGCAATGTAAATATATATGTCTTTTAATATTGATTTCCTTTTATGATTATGATAATCTATCGATTTTTAATAATGGATATATGAATAGATTTATATTAGAGGAATGAAGTAAATAAATGGTGTGATAGACAATGCAATAATTTTCCTAATATGTGTCCAAATCGGATAGATTCTGGTGTTGAAAATCATGTGGTTAGACTCACAGAACTATATCATGTTCAATTTATCAACATGAGATTGTCTAAAAATATAGTCCCAGAATGAAAAATATGTTGTGATTTCATATGATAAAATATGATGATGATTTGTTTTTGTAAAAAGGTCTCAATTTTCATTATATTCTTTTTTAAGATATGCATAAGTATATTTATAAAAAGAACTATAATGTAACACATTGAGATTTTAAAATATGCTAATTATGTTTGATAGAATTTCTATCACACAATACTATGATTTGGAAAAAATAAAACACCACGTTTTTTTGGTAAATTTATTTTTAAATAATATCTATCTCTTAAATTTATTTAATTATATTGAACATTGAGTTTACCTTTTGTTACACGAAACACTATGTATACCATTTGTTAAAAGCAACAGTCAGTGTTTTTTTGTGTCACTCACAACAACGAATTTAAATGAAATTAGAAACATTATTAAAAAGTTATTATTTTATATTTCAGATAAAAACTGTTTTTTAAACTTGAATTTATGAATAGTACTAAACAATGTTGGAAAATATGGTTATTTATTGATTAGTAATTTAAATAATAATCATTTATCAAAATATAAAGACCCGACCTTAGAAATTTCATAATATATATCTTTCAACATGATTTAACATCTTCTCATTTCCAAAGAGTATTTTACATTAGTGATTTATAATGTTAGTTCATAAATCAAAAATTTCTACCGAAATTAAAACAATGTTCGTATATATTAAAACAATATACATTTCATCCAAAACATAAAATAATTAACACAATACAACACCATGGTTTCTTTGAAAAATCATCAAAATATTTATCATGACATAATTATTTCTCTTAAACATTCTTAGAACATATGGAAAACATTTAAAGACATGTATGAGCATATAAATATCAGTAAGGGATATAAATATAAGGAAATAAACCATTAGTCCATTAATACTTATAAATTTAAGAAATCATTTTCAGAAAGACATAATTCTCACCCAAATATACTTACATTGTGAAACATTAGATATTCCTAAAGCATAAAAGAAATTATTTAAAATATATAATGTTATCTTTGTTCAATATTTAATTATATTATATATCTCACTGCTACGTTATGATTTATTACCCTCAAAACTACATTACAATGTATCCCTCTCATCTACCTTATTTTGTACATGTCATAATTAAACACGCAGTCACCATTTGGATGACCTCCAATATATAGAATCTCAATCAATTGGAGGGAGATATATCTCATACCATTCATCATAAAAATTTCCAATGAACAAGAACATAGTTATAAAACCTGAATAATGTCAACAATACATTGCTTTTGATTTTCGTTAAATATAATTTTAAGAGGATTTCAAAAAGATAAATTCCTAAAAAATATCATATAATTGATGTGAAAAATTAATATAATGAAATTAATAAGTGAATATACTCTAAATAAACATATTAAAAAATAATATAAAATATATTTGTTACAAAAATAATCTTAGTACCACATAATAAAAGAATTAGAGGGTCAAACCGAAGCATGTAAATTGTGTTTGGGTTTGTCTTATATGAAACATGTTTAAAACATCTATAAAATGGTTAAAAGTGCGATATTAATATTTTATATAAAAATATTCGGGTATTTAACTCCTTATATAATCATTTTATTAAATCATTAGACCAATGTAAAATATTATTTGATTTTTTCCATTGTTTCGGGTGCCTACATCACATGTTGTCTATGGTCGGTACGTAATGGATTTCCTTGTCGAATTGAAGAGAAACTACAGAAGTGGAATAAAATAGTATTAATATGTTTCTAAAATATTATGTGATTCCATAAATATATTTTTTGATATCATATGAATATGAATCATTAGATAAATCATTAGTTATATCCATTTAGATCATTTGGGCGTTTCATTGATAATCAAGAAATAGTTTCATTCTGTAACATAATTTTATGTAAATATGTTAACAATAGGACATGAAATATCATATATTATATAATTTAAAGTTTATATCAACCATTAAATTGTTTTATAACCAATTTTGATGGATTTTATGGATACTGAACACACATCATCAACTATTTTAGAAAAATAGACACATCAAAGAGATATTTTAATTTTTAGAATAAGAGGAAAATGAAGGAAATAATTATGTTGAAATTTTTCCATAACCATGATAAAATAATTAATTTATATGATTCTAGATATTTCAATTATCTAGGATAAAGTCATGAGAAAATATTATATAAAAAATGAACTAAAAAAAACATAGGAAAATGAAAGATGATAATAACTTCTTGATATCTTCTCTTTGAGATCTTCCTTAATTCCTTTGGTTTTGGGATTTCGGCGAGACCATATGGTCATAGACATGGAGAAGATACATTGGAATGGGATTTGTCAAAACTAATACAATTCACAAATCTTGAAAGAAGTGAGAGGAAGATGTGGGTGAGGGTGGTATTTATATTAGAGGGGAGGAGGGGTTTTCTTTTATTTTAATCATTACTATATTTTTTTTCTCAAGACTATTAACAGTCATGATTAATGTAAAAAAAAGTAATAATTTATTTTATTTTATAACCAATTTCTATATATACAATCCATGAGTCTTGAATGATATATGAAGTGCATTGTGTTGCATTTGTTGTCAATGAGGCATGAAGTTGTCTTGGAATGAATGGATGTCAAGGAGTCAAGATGTGAATGTCAAAGGATGTGATGGTGATGGTGATGAAGGAGAATGGCCATGGTACTAAGATGCATGTCACTTAGGAGATTCACTAAGTGGAATTGGAAATTGTGGTTGAAACATTCTCCATGAATATCTGACGATTGTTGAGCTTCTCTTTAAGTTCATAGAACTTGTATCCTGATGATACAAAGTCACAACAATGTTTGAAGACCATGCATTGTACTGACAATGCATGAAGTGAGATGAAGAAGTCCATGCACTATCACATAGTGCATTTGAATCAGAAGATGTTCCAATTTGATGTCTGATTTGATCAACGAAGTTCATTGAAGAATTTATGTGATTAAGGAGCTCGGTTGATGAAGAAGACCCTTCAAGAATTTCCCTCCTAAGTAATGAATATATGTTGAGGAGATTGGAAGAATTCTTATGAAGAAGAAATGAAGAAATGGGAGAAATGGAGAAGAATAATTTGAAGTGGCATTTGGCTTGGAAGAACTTGGGTTGGAATTTATACATTGGGAGAACTTTGTTTTCAACAAAGTGTTTATTCTGTCCTTTGCCAAAAAATAGGCCAGCCAAGGCCAGCCCACGAGTTCAACCCCACGGCTCATATGGGCACTAGGCGCCACGCCCATGGGGGATCCCATGGTGCAAGTACAAGGCGACATGGGGTCGTGTATAAGCCCCCCGAGGGCACGCGGTGGTGAAGCCCGCGCACCCGAGTGTGCATAGGGGGCGCTAGGAGCGCGCCCGCAGAGGCGAGAGTGGGCGCAGAGCGCGCCCGCAGGGAGAACACGGTGCGGGGCGGCACCGTGGAGGTTGGAAGTTCAATCGGGGGGTTGAGGCAGCGCCAGGGTGATAAACTGCGGAAAAACAGGAGACCGTTTCGTTGTGGGACGCGGAATTTTTCCGCGGGAGCGATCCTGGCCGCACGATCGATCGCGTGCCAGATCTCAGCCGCACATCTGATCCCGCGCGAGATCTTCAGATCCAGGCTGTCCGATGTATTTCAAACGCCCGATCCAACGGCCGGCGAGTCGTCCTCTTCCCCGAGCTCGGCTGAGGCCTCCCCACGCATTCCCGCGGCCACCAACGAACCAGGCGCCCTCCGAGCAAGCCAAATCGAGTTCCCGGCCACCTCTGATCAAGCTGAAGGGTCCACTGAGATCGTCTGGCCCAATGGAACTCGTCCATGGTTTAAAATGAGCCTACATGCAACAAATGAAGATTTTCGATGTTCGGCTGAGGCAAGCAAAGCTGCCGAGGCCACGTGGTTGGTAATTTGAATGGTTTGGACCTTAGACGAAGGCCGTGCATGCGTTCTAAGTCACATGCACGAGGAGGAAAGAAAGAGGAAGATAAACCCGCGTTTGAACAGAGAGGAAATCAAGATTTGGAAAATCATGAACACCCGAAAATCTCGGTGATTCAAGTTATCTCTCCGCAGAAGGCAGAGGCTCTCCTCGCCTATAAAAGGATAGCCCGAGGCTCTCAAAAAGCTTGCTGAAGTTTTTATTGAAAACTTGGAGTCCCGCGTGTGCCTCTGCCTCGCGAAGTAGAAGCCCCACGCAAGTACCTTGCGTGGCTGGAGTCCCTTGCGCGCAACCCCTTTGCGCGACAAGAAGTGGAGGTTGGGCAGCACAAAGTTGCGCGCCCCCTCTGTGCACCGTGCCTCCTGCACGGTTTGCACTAGTGCGGCCAAGGTGTCCTTGACACACTTGCGCACCCGCGGTGTTATACCCTGCGCGGTTTGTACTTGCGCGCCCGCGGTGCTTTGCACCTGTGGCTTGCGCGACCCACGGCCAGTGCACTCTGTGCGGCTGTGAAGAGAGGAAGGCCACACCGCTTGCACGCCTATTTTGAAGGTGGAGTTCGGGCAGTGTGTGCACAAGAAGTGGAAGGCCGAGGCAGTGCCTCGTGTGTGAACTTTGAGAAGGCCGAACCTTTGTGCCTGTGTGCCAAGAAGACAAGAACTCTCTACGGGCAGTGGCTTGTGCAAAGAGGGAGAACCCGAGGCCTTTAGTGACTTGTGTGTGCACCAAGTGAAGACACATTTTGTGTGTGCAAAATTGAAGAACAACCTACGGGTTAAGGGTGTGCAACAAGAAGTGGGAAGAGGCCCAAGTCAAGTGTGTGCAAAACAAAGAACAATTTATGTTTACTTGAACAAGTAACAAGAAGGCCGAACCAAGGTGTGTGCACTAAGAAGTGTGTATACACTTAGAAGAAGAAAAGGGAGGACATCCACACTAAAGTATAACACACATTCAAGTGTGTAAGCAAATTGAATAAAGTGTGTGAAGAAGTGAGAAGTTGGTGTGTGCTTAAAGTGACTACACCCTTTGAGGGTTTATTGCACCAAGAGGAGAAAGAGGAGAGTTCATGCATGCATGCATGCACGTGCACACGTGAACAAGCTCAAATCTGGTGGTGTGCAATTGAGTTGTCCAAGACAGAAGATCTTGAAGTATTGAGAAGGCCATGCAGTCAGTGCATGAAGATGAAGAGTTGCCATGCACTCAGTGCATGATGTTGAAGTGAAGTGAGACTGGACCAGACTGAAGTTAAAGACAACAATTGTCTGAGTATTCAGTAATTGGAGAGAGGCCAGGTCATCCTGAGAATAAGGAGATAAATCCTGAGCAAGACGAGAAGACCTGATCATCTCAAGTGATCAGAGGTACAGAGCAAGGCCAACAGTCTTTATCCCAGACTGCTGAAGATACTTGAAGAGATGAACAAGAAGAAGAGCTACTCGTGTGACTCGAGCAGCCAGGAGAAGACCCCTGTGAGACTCAGGGTGGAGGAAGTCTCCAGTGGGATTCTGGAGCAGGCCAGTGGGACTCTGGTAACACTGTGTGACACAGTATAAAGACCCTCCTGTGGGACTCAGGAGAGATACAGTGGGACTCTGTATCGACCATTGTAATTTTAACAGGTTATAATGGAGAATCCATGCTGGGAGAGCATGGCAAGGATGTAGGCCTTTGGTGCCGAACCTTGTAAATCCTTGTGTCCTGTGCCTTTTCATTACAGCATTATCCGGGAAAGGTTGAGAGACATAAGAAGAGTGGATCAAGGCTTTAACAAGCCGTAGAGGTTTAATTGATTAAGAATAAATTATTAAAAAGTTCTAAAGGATCACTGATTCACCCCCTCCCCCTCTCAGTGATTCACACTGATCTGGGCACTTCAATAGGTATCAAAGGGAGGTTACCTCTAAAAGATCCAAGAGAGTCTTTATGAAGTGCAGATTTGAGGAAATGAGTGACCAGCCTCAAATGGAGATATCTGCCAAGACTCAGAAAAATAGAAAGAAGAAACAGGCCAAGAAGATGAAGAAAGCCTGTCCTAGCTGTGATGAAGTTGGAACAATGAATGATCTTCAAAATGCACTCAAATATCTTCAGAAGACTGTCCCCAAGGAAGTGGCAATGTGTATTACTACTGGAATCCTTGATCTTCAAGAAGAAAAATCACAGTTAGAAGAAGAAGCCAATGGATGATCAGCTGGCTAAAAGGGTTGGCATAACCAACACTCTCATAAAGCTGGTAAAGGCTAAAGATGAAACAGTATCGCTTTCCAATGAAAGATATGAAGACACTACTGAAGAATTGCAAAGAAGCCTTTCTGAGAAAGAATTATTTAAGACAGTAGTCAAAGATGTTTTCCATGCACTAGAAAAGAGGCTCAAAGTTTCAATGAATGTCAGAGATGCTCAACTTGAAGACAAAGTAAAAAGGGTAAAGGAGCTTGACAATTCATTGCTTGAATTGAAGACAGTTCATGAAGACCAGATGAAACAACTGGTGGAGAATTGGGAAGGAAGGCTAAGAACTATTGAGGATGAGAAGAACTCCCTCAATATGAAATGCATAGAACTGGAGGTGATATTGAAAAATCAGCAATCACCCAAAGCCAAAGCCTCCCAGTCAGCTGAAAGAAGAAATGTTGCTACTAAAGTGAGCTTTGAGCAGGATGATTCTAAGAGAAAGACATCCTCTAATAAAAGTGCAACATCTTCTAGAATGAAGGTACCATCCATACCATCTTGTACTGATGCTTCTAATTGTGTTTCCACAAAAAGTGTAGGATGGAAGAATAATTCCAAACAAATATGGATGAAGACAGTAAAGAAGCAGAGCTCTTCTGAAACAACACAGAAAGTCAAGAAAAGTACCCAACAATCAGAAGGACTGAAGAGGTCAAGATTTGTGGGTCAATGTTGGTGTTGTAATAAGTATGGGCACTGTGCAAAAGATTGTTGGTACAATCCACTGAATGTCAAAGCACAAAGGAAGCCCATGCCAAGGGGGAGCAAGACAGAGGAAAAGAAGCAGCATCTACAGGTCCAGAGACATCTGTTTACTGCAAATATATTTGGATTACTTGACTACATCTGGGATGATTGCAAAAGTGGTCAAAAAGATACATGTCAATCTCCAACTGTATCCAGAGCTCAAAAGAAGAAAAGATCACTGAACCTGGCTAAAATGGAAACCTTGGGAAGCAAACAGAAGAATGGTGACAATGCTCCCAAGAAGATATTGAAAAAGGAAGAGAAGTCCTTGGAGTCTAAATCCAAGAAGGGTGATGCATCTTGAAGGACCACCATGAAAACATGCTTCTACTGTGGAAAGAAAGGACACACCATGGATCTTTGTGAACAAGCCATGGAACTGAATAGAAGCCAATTGGACTCAAACATACAATCAATCCAGAAGAAGCAGAAGGGATTGATTGAAAACAAGTTACCTAAGAAAGGTAGCTTGAAAGCATCTAAGGAACCATGTGGAACTTCCAAAACTGAGGCCACTCTTCCAAATGATTTACTAGTCATATGGCCAAATCAGTTGAAACATGCCAAAGATCTGCAAAAAGCTGAAGATAAAGTTCTGGCAATTGCTAAAGCAAAAGGGAAGAAGAAGGTTTCACATGAAGATGTTTTGAGAACCACACCAGCACAATCATCAATGAAGATCAAATGTTCAAGTGTGAAGACTGGTGAAAATGAGACATCTCGGTTGAGAGAATCTTCTCAACCTTGTTGTTCACATTGATGAACCAAGGAGGTTCCAGCTTATTCCCTTATACTCTTGGTATATACATGTGCTAACATTTCAAGGAATTGAAGATGATGATCATTCTCAGATGAAGGATGGTTTTGGACAGAATGGAGTGCACCCCTTGAGGGGGAGCCAATCAGAAGAAGATGGGATTCTAAGATTTAATACCATCTTGAGAAAAGTGAAGGTATTCCAATCATACTTTCATCCCTGGTTTCTTAATTGTATTCATCATGAAAATTAAGGGGGAGTATTGATTGAAGACAAATGGTTGAAAGGGGAAGCTTTATCTTTGCACCTGAACTTTCTAATGAGTTTTGTAGAGTATGTGCAGGATTTAGCAATTCATTGAATATCTGAAAAAATTCAACCCCTAAGCATGATCTCACATGTATTGTGAATGTTGGACAGCATTGAGTACCTTGGTTACATCACTCTTGTTTTCTACACAGGGTTAGCCCTAGTAGACTTAGAGCTGATTTACTAAAGGTTCATTGCTCAAGTGAACATGTGACATCATCCCTCTCTTAGTGATTTTCAAGAAGATGCTATTCAATGGGAGGAAGAAATATTTTGAAGAGAGCCACACCACACCATTCCATTTGATTTCCAATAAGGGGGAGAAATATTGGCACACATATTGACCCATTCATATGTGCTGAAGAAGTGTATTGACAACAAATACAAAGGGGGAGATTGAAGTGCATTGTGTTGCATTTGTTGTCAATGAGGCATGAAGTTGTCTTGGAATGAATGGATGTCAAGGAGTCAAGATGTGAATGTCAAAGGATGTGATGGTGATGGTGATGAAGGAGAATGGCCATGGTACTAAGATGCATGTCACTTAGGAGATTCACTAAGTGGTATTGGAAATTGTGGTTGAAACATTCTCCATGAATATCTGACGATTGTTGAGCTGCTCTTTAAGTTCATAGAACTTGTATCCTGATGATACAAAGTCACAACAATGTTTGAAGACCATGCATTGTACTGACAATGCATGAAGTGAGATGAAGAAGTCCATGCACTATCACTTAGTGCATGTGAATCAGAAGATGTTCCAATTTGATGTCTGATTTGATCAACGAAGTTCATTGAAGAATTTATGTGATTAAGGAGCTCGGTTGATGAAGAAGACCCTTCATGAATTTCCCTCCTAAGTAATGAATATATGTTGAGGAGATTGGAAGAATTCTTATGAAGAAGAAATGAAGAAATGGGAGAAATAGAGAAGAATAATTTGAAGTGGCATTTGGCTTGGAAGAACTTGGGTTGGCATTTATACATTGGGAGAACTTTGTTTTCAACAAAGTGTTTATTCTGTCCTTTGCCAAAAAATAGGCCAGCCAAGGCCAGCCCACGAGTTCAACCCCACGGATCATATGGGCACTAGGCGCCACGCCCATGGGGGATCCCATGGTGCAAGCACAAGGCAGCAGGGGGCCGTGTATAAGCCCCCCGAGGGCACGCGGTGGTG
Organism: Viscum album; assembly: GCA_963277665.1. NCBI lineage: Eukaryota > Viridiplantae > Streptophyta > Magnoliopsida > Santalales > Viscaceae > Viscum > Viscum album. The sequence goes on from OY728152.1 coordinate 1,937,574,655, forward strand.
AAGCCCGCGCACCCGAGTGTGCATAGCGGGCGCTAGGAGCGCGCCCGTAGAGGCGAGAGTGGGCGCAGAGCGCGCCCGCAGGGAGAACACGGTGCGGGGTGGCACCGTGGAGGTTGGAAGTTCAATCGGGGGGTTGAGGCAGCACCAGGGTGATAAACCGCGGAAAAACTGGAGACCGTTTCGATGTGGGACGCGGAATTTTTCCGCGGGAGCGATCCTGGCCGCACGATCGATCGTGCGCTAGATCTCAGCCTCACATCTGATCCCGTGCGAGATCTTCAGATCCAGGCCGTCCGATGTATTTCAAACGCCCGATCCAACGGCCGGCGAGTCGTCCTCTTCCCCGAGCTCGGCTGAGGCCTCCCCACACATTCCAGCGGCCACCAACGAACCAGGCGCCCTCCGAGCAAGACAAATCGAGTTCCCGGCCACCTCTGATCAAGCTGAAGGGTCCACTGAGATCGTCTGGCCCTATGGAACTCGTCCATGGTTTAAAATGAGCCTACATGGAACAAATGAAGATTTTCGATGTTCGGCCGAGGCAAGCAAAGCTGCCGAGGACACGTGGTTGGTAATTTGCATGGTATGGACCTTAGACGAAGGTCGTGCATGCGTTCTAAGTCGCATGCACGAGGAGGAAAGAAAGAGGAAGATAAACCCGCGTTTGAACAGAGAGGAAATCAAGATTTGGAAAATCTTGAACACCCGAAAATCTCGGTGATTCAAGTTATCTCTCCGCGGAAGGCAGAGGCTCTCCTCGCCTATAAAAGGATAGCCCGAGGCTCTCAAAAAGCTTGCTGAAGTTTTTATTGAAAACTTGGAGTCCCGCGTGTGCCTCTGCCTCGCGAAGTAGAAGCCCCACGCAAGTACCTTGCGTGGCTAGAGTCCCTTGCGCGCAACCCCTTTGGGCGACAAGAAGTGGAGGTTGGGCAGCACAAAGTTGCACGCCCCCTCTGTGCACCGTGCCTCCTGCACGGTTTGCACTAGTGCGGCCAAGGTGTCCTTGACACACTTGCGCACCCGCGGTGTTATACCCTGCGCGGTTTGCACTTGCGCGCCCACGGTGCTTTTCACCTGTGGCTTGCGCGACCCACGGCCAGTGCACTCTGTGCGGCTGTGAAGAGAGGAAGGCCGCACCCCTTGCGCGCCTGTTTTGAAGGTGGAGTTCGGGCAGTGTGTGCACAAGAAGTGGAAGGCCGAGGCAGTGCCTCGTGTGTGAACTTTGAGAAGGCCGAACCATTGTGCCTGTGTGCCAAGAAGACGAGAACTCTCTACGGGCAGTGGCTTGTGCAAAGAGGGAGAACCCGAGGCCTTTAGTGCCTTGTGTGTGCACCAAGTGAAGACACATTTTGTGTGTGCAAAATTGAAGAACAACCTACGGGTTAAGGGTGTGCAACAAGAAGTGGGAAGAGGCCCAAGTCAAGTGTGTGAAAAACAAAGAACAATTTATGTGTACTTTAACAAGTAACAAGAAGGCCGAACCAAGGTGTGTGCACTAAGAAGTGTGTATACACTTAGAAGAAGAAAAGGGAGGACATCCACACTAAAGTATAACACACATTCAAGTGTGTAAGCAAATTGAATAAAGTGTGTGAAGAAGTGAGAAGTTGGTGTGTGCTTAATGTGACTACACCCTTTGAGGGTTTATTGCACCAAGAGGAGAAAGAGGAGAGTGCATGCATGCATGCGTGCACGTGCACACGTGAACAAGCTCAAATCTGGTGGTGTGCAATTGAGTTGTCCAAGACAGAAGATCTTGAAGTATTGAGAAGGCCATGCAGTCAGTGCATGAAGATGAAGAGTTTCCATGCACTCAGTGCATGATGTTGAAGTGAAGTGAGACTGGACCAGACTGAAGTTAAAGACATCAATTGTCTGAGTATTCAGTAATTGGAGAGAGGCCAGGTCATCCTGAGAAGAAGGAGATAAATCCTGAGCAAGACGAGAATACCTGATCATCACAAGTGATCAGAGGTACAGAGCAAGGCCAGCAGTCTTTATCCTAGACTGCTGAAGATACTTGAAGAGATGAACAAGAAGAAGAGCTACTCGTGTGACTCGAGCAGCCAGGAGAAGACCCCTGCGAGACTCAGGGTGGAGGAAGTCTCCAGTGGGATTCTGGAGCAGGCCAGTGGGACTCTGGTAACACTGTGTGACGCAGTATAAAGACCCTCCTGTGGGACTCAGGAGAGATATAGTGGGACTCTGTATCGACCATTGTAATTTTAACAGGTTATAATGGAGAATCCATGCTGGGAGAGCATGGCAAGGATGTAGGCCTTTAGTGCCGAACCTTGTAAATCCTTGTGTCCTGTGCCTTTTCATTACAGCATTATCCGGGAAAGGTTGAGAGACATAAGAAGAGTGGATCGAGGCTTTAACAAGCCATAGAGGTTTAATTGATTAAGAATCAATTATTAAAAAGTTTTAAAGGATCACTGATTCACCCCCTCCCCCTCTCAGTGATTCACACTGATCTGGGCACTTCAATATATAAGTTCATTTATTTATCATCATTTGTAATTATTGAATTTCAATATTAACGAAATATTCAATACTTTTCAAAAGAATCTGAAAATTCACCCAATCATTTTGTCCACATATATAATTCAATAATGAACTACATTTTTTGAATATAATTTCCTATATATTATTAAAATAATTTGTATATAAAATATTCTTTTATTCTAGAAATAATAATCATAAAACAATATAATATTTTATATCACCATGTAAAATTAATGAAGATCACATTATATTACAACCATATGAAAATAAAATAAAAATTGGATTTACTATTCATATGGTTAATATTACTATTTATATTACTATTCATAAGGTTATTTTATGAATAACCAAAATATAATGTTGGTTCTTTCAATCTCCAAAGAAATCACTGATCACAACTGTGGATGGCCATTTTTCAAATTCTTATCGTAAATGTAGTAATATAATGTTTAACTGTTATTTTATAACTATTTTCTCAAAATAAAGTTTCATGCATTTCAATTTATTTTTAAAACATTGGAGTTTAACATTCTACCCACCTTCTTGAAATTTCATTCCTGGAATTATATGTACTAATTAAAAAAGTGGGGGTACTTTTCCCTCATACAAATTTCAGATTTCCATGCTGCTTCTTAACTATGTGGTTTTTCTATAAAACCATTATATAGTTGATTACCTTATTACGCAATACATGTTCTTCTCAATCAAGAAATTGAATAGTTTTCTCTTCATAAGAAAGTCTCACTTAAAACTGAATTGCTTCTAAGATCAAATCATGAGATAGATATGGAACATACATTATCAATATTGAATAATAAAAAACATTCTATATGTGAGATAATCTTGGAGGAAAAGCGACTGGGTAGGAGACTGGTCCCTCATTCTGTAGGATTTCCTAAAAACAAATTTATTGTGGACTTGTATTTACATTCTCACCAAAATTCATTCCACTTTTCCATGGTGAGATTCAAAGAAACACATGACCACCTACCTCAAAATAAAATTCCATCATCCGGTTATCTACATAACATTTTGTCTTTATCTATGTTTTCCTCATGGGTTGTTGGAACATCTTCACTTTGGTAAAAAATTCCACAAAAAATTTTGTTACCATCAACTTCATTTCCCCCACATCATTCAAAAAAGCTATAGTCTTACATCACTTCCCATATAATGCCACAAATGCTATCATCTAAAAAATAAAATGAAAAGTATTATTATAAGAAAATTCAACATCAAAAATATGTAGATACCAACTTGTATTGTAATCCATTTAACAAGACCCATGAATATCCTATAAAGTCAAAATCATTTTTTTCTAACTGGCCATATAACAGATGATGAGAAGATTTACTGAAATTTAATTATTTCCCAAAAAATTTTGAAGTACTTTCCAAAATTTAGGTGTGAACCTGGGATAATGGTCAGATACAATGGAAAGTGGATCTCCATGTAACCGTACAATATCTTTGATGTATAGTCATGAATGCTGATCAAAAGACATAATATCTCAATTATGAAAGACATAAACCAATTTATTCAGTCCATACATTATAACCCATATTGAATTTGAACATCGAGAAGATTTTGGTAGGCCCATAATGATGTCCATGGATATATTTTCCCACATCCACTCTAGAAATGGTAATGGTTAAAGAATTTGCATTGGTAACTGCATCTGTTCGTTAAAATATTGATATTTCAATCATTTCATAGTAAAATATGCAATTATCTATTTTCATTCCATACCACTAGTATTACTCCCGAAGGTCTTTGTACATCATTGTGCTTCTCGGATGAAATAAAAATGATGAACTATGAGATACTCACAATAAATTTTTCATCAGTTGAGAATCACGAGGAACAACAAATCTTCATCCAAATCTTAGAACATAATCATTATCAATGTTACAATATGGAAACATAGATTTTTTAACCAACTCTACCTTTTTATATACCTCCCTGTATATCATCTATGCTTTCTTAATTCTTTCTGACAATGATGAATGCATTGGAGCTTGAAAAAAAACAAAGGAATTTTTAGCACCAAAAATTTCCAAGACAAAATTAATCAAATAATTAATCATGGGGTCACATTTCAAACATAAAATAGTTAACGATGCATGATGTTTTTGAATCATGGAATCCATCACGATTGTTCTTCTCCCAGATGGTAGTAGATTATGGAATCATAATACTTTATCGATTTATGTAATATTTTATACCTCATGTTTAGTTCTGTCTGAGTGAATATATACTCCATACTTTTACGGTTAATATATATTTCACATTTGGATTCGTATAAATTATCCCTCTAAATGTTCAATGATAAAATACACATATTCTAATTTCAAATCATGTGTGGAATAATTTTATTCATGTTTTTTTTTCTTTAAGAATAAAAAAGTACCTTATTATTATGCATCAGAACACAATCAAGTCCATTCAATGAAGAATCCCTTTAGATGAAAAAATTCAATTTTTGGAAGGCATGGATAATACTAGATCATTCACCAATATGTTCATCTAATCAAAAAAAAATCACATTATTCTATCCAGACAAATTTCAAAATGTTTCATTTTAACATATTTTTTCACTCTAGAAAATTTCTAAAATTTTTTAACAATCCGTTTGTAATAACCTTCAACTCTAATAAAACAATGATTCTCTGTTACATTTCTAGGTCTTGGACATTCATCAACCACTTCAGTTTTGGAAGGATCAATTTTTACTCCATCATTTTTTAAAAAAATTCAAAATAAATAATATCAGTTGCAACCAAAATTCACTCATACTATATTTTCCATACAGATTCTCTACTTTTATGGATTAGAAAAGAAACCTTATTTGTTTTTCATTCTCCTCTTTAATTTTAGAATATACGAGAAAGTCATCAAGAAACACATGCACATATTTATCTGAGAAATCATGAAATATTATATTCATATGATCTATTAATTCAAAATTTGTATTAGATTACACAAACAACATGAAAAAATTCCTAATTCCCATATCTAGTACGAAAGGTAGTATTCATGTTGTTTTCTTCCATTACATTTAGCTAATTTTACCCTATCCTCAGGTAAACATTCCATAAAAATCGTGCTCCCTAAAGCTGATAATAAAATCATCAATATGTGGCATATAATAATTTTTATTAACAGTGATGTTTTTCATAGATCTATATTCAATGCAAAGTCATATTGAACCACCTTTATTCTTGAAAAACAAGATCGGATCAACCCATGGTAAAGTGCTGGGTCAGATGAAGCCTTTATCAAATAATTCCTGAAACTGTTTTTTCTACTATAAAATTTCAATTTGGGCCATTTGATAAGGGGTTTTGAAATTGGTTTATCAGTAGTAACTATGTCAAAAGTAAATTCAAATTCCCGATCATGTATAACATAAGGTAACTCATCATGAAAAACATCAAGTTATTCATTTACCAATGGAACATTATTAATCTGAATAGTTTCATTGTTTTCAAAAATATTAGAAATATTAAATTCATTTACATCAATAAATAGTTTCTGAGATTCCAAGATATGTCATCAATTTTATGGGTTCATTCCTATATAAAAAATGAAACACATTCTAACGAACAACTTCATTAACTCTATATTCAATATTATCATGATAAACTGAATAGAAATTCCCACCCAAAATGACATGAAACTATTTTTAGGGGAAATACATGTTTTTCATGCAATATCATTCCACAAATATTAAAAAGAATATACAAAAAATTGAATTCTATTTTACCATTTTCCCTGGTGTTTTAACAATAAGTTATGGTCTCATATATTGTGGCAATATTTCTAATTTACCATATCATTTCATAGAAATAATGGAATATGTTTACCCGATATCAAAAAATTCTTTAGAAAAATCTAGGTAAATAAACAAAGTAACATACACAATCTCATTTGATGGACCAACATTTCCTGATGTAGTCCAAACAGATCTCACTACACATTTATTCTTATACCATTTCTACATCCCATTATTTATGTCATTATATGTGAAAGCATTTTAATAAAGATCCATCTCAGCACATTTGATATAATATTAAATTTTTCTATCATGAATAGACTTATGCTAATTTTTATTATAGTCTCAGACCATATCTCGAAACATACCACATCAAATACACTTCTCCATTTTTTCTACGGAATTTCCCAATGTTCTTTTTACCATACTTTTCACAAACTAGAAACTGAACATTCATACCATGTATTTTTTGATAGATTATTACCCATCGCATTCCATATGTACCACTTTTACTCTTTGTTCTCAAAGTACACTTGATCATCCATGAACTCCATTTCTACACTATCAGTATATCAGACAGTTTAATCATTACTTGTGAACTCCCAAGATGCCAATTCCTTTCGATATCTTGGCTTTATTCCTGTGTAAAAATAGTTGATTTTTCTATCATGATCCCAAAAAAAATTGAAGCATACCCTGCCAGTGGGGTGATGTTTTTTTCATACACCACTACTAAATATTCCTATTTTTTTCTCGATTCATTGAATTTCATACCCATACTATTTCAAACCACATTAGGAAAATAATTTTCAAGGTAAATACTACTAAATTTATCCCATTCTAAGGATTTAATCTTCTCTATATCCCCAAAATTCATAACAATTTACCACCACTGATCGACATCACCATAAAAATAAAAAATGAAAAGGAAAATACTTTTGATTATCAGAACATCACATAACATTGAATATAATTTTAAGCGATTTAATCAATTATTCTGCTGCTCTAGGTCATAAGATCTACAGAAAGAAGGATGGTGATGCCTCATAAAATGATCCACAATAATCATGTTCTTATGTTGGGGGTCTGGTTGTTCTCTTAAATGGATTCCACCACTATTTATTTTCTGTGTTAGCTGATCCATTAATATCACCATCTTCTCAGTTCCCTTTCCCTCCATTCCATGTTGTGGATTTAGAAAAATATCAATCTATTGGTTACATCCAAATTTAAAATCCAATTTTCTTCTACGAAAAACCTTTCTTAATAGTCATATCATAGATAAAGTAAAATGATAATATTTAAATGATAGAATCACTTTAGAAAAAAAATGTAATAATAATTTATGGTATTTTATTAATATCAGTCTATCCATTTATGTTATATTAATCATGCTCTGATACCAACTATAAGGACCTGACATTAAACATTACATAATCTAGCAATTTCAACTATATTTCACTTCTTCACATTCCCAATGATCTTTTCAATTTAATTTTTTGAAGGTTGTGACATTACACATATATATCAACCGATAATTAATAATGGGGGTACCATTAAAACAATATTCATTTATTCCAAAACATAATTTTGTACACAAAACAACAACATGTAATCTTTAAAAAATCATAAAAACATATAAACTGACTTCCATCATTCTTTTAAAAATCATTATAACCTGTGAAAAAAATTAAATTATTGGGATGAGAATAAAAAAAATAAGGTATATATAAATATAGAAAGAAATAATTAGTCTATTGAGTCAAAATGTGTTTTGACATTCCCCCCAATCATTTGTTATGGAAATCAAAAGTTACACATATCATAATCACATATATATTTTAATCGTGTATGTTGTTTTATAATACTAATAACTATCATTGTTTTTCATATATGTTTCATTCTTTTCATAATCAAGTATTTCAATTCATAGTGTAACCAGATATGTTGTTTTATAGTTGTAATCACACACTTTTTTACATCATAACCACACATGTTATATCTCTACATCGCAACCATATGCATTATAAACTGGAATATTAACCAGGTTATGAAATCATACATTGTAATGTATTGTAACCATGTTATGTATCATTAATGGGGTTTGTATCGTAACCAGGTTATGTATCATAACCAGGTTATGTATCGCAACCATGCATTGTAACCATGTTATGAATTATACTCAAATTATTCTCTGTATTCAAGAATCTTAACCAGATCAAATTTTGTGAAGCGTAACCATGCTATGAATCATAACCAAGATAATAATCGAAACATGGTTATGTATCATTTTAATATTAACAATCATAACCATTTATAAACTGTAATCACAATATCCATTGGTATCATGATAAGCCTGGTAACCATGTTAAGTAGTGTTCATATGAAATGAATCACACAAATATTTTAATTCAATACCATTTACATGTTTCATAGATTAATTGTATCATAATTTGGTAGTAACAATTTTATAACTAAAACAATGTCGTTGAGTTAGTTATTTAACAATCAAAACGAAGTCATATATTCTGTTTGTTTTGACTGTTTTATTTCCATGTTTCCATGTCCATCTGTATCTTTTGTAGAAATGTGACTGGTGGTGGAAACATTTTCATTGTAACCTATGGAATTTAAATAGGAGGTCATTCAAACCATAACATACAACTTTATATTTTATCATGTTCAGAGAGAGATGATTTGACTCCCCTCTTTCTTCATGAAAATGCCATGAATATAACGAATTTAATGTCTTTGTTCAATGTTATTTTATTTATATAGGTTTTGTATTTGTTCCTTGAGCTTCTAATAATTGGTATAATGATTGAGGGCTTCCACGTGTAGGAAGACATGTTGTTGATCATCTTATCGAGGTATTTCCATGGTTTAATAGACCTAGGCATTAATTACCTTATTAATTGAGGGCTTCCATGGATAGGAAGACAGTCATTCCGATCACTGTATCGAGGGATTTCTAATGTCGTGGTAAGACATACTTTATATCCAAGGTGAAAATATACCATACTATTTTTTTAATGGAATTGTAATACCTTTACATTTCGGCTTCTATTATTAATAAAAAGGCATTCATTTTGATTTATTCAATTTACTTATATTCTTTTCTATTTTAATCATTTCAACTAAAATTCATTTATTACATAGTGTATTAAGAGAAACTATATATCGTATTGTAGAATCAAATACATTTGTATTAATCTAACAAATTTATTCAATTTGAATACAATTATTTTTCATTACATATAGTATTACATCATATCATATCCATCAAATAAAAGTCTTGTATCATCATTTATATTTGATAGGAATTGTATTAGTTTACGACCTATTAAACTGAGATCATTATTAAGTGCTTTAATATAATGTTTTAAACCTACATTAACCCCCCACCACACTTGTATTGTGCCATATAATATACAGTTAAATATATATTAAGATCAAAAAATTGGTATTATATGAGGTTTCCAATGATTTGTTTTACATTCATTATTTATTTTTCTAATAAAATTAAATTTATTTTACAAATATTATGTCTATAACTACTTCTAGACTTACAAGTGGTGTGGAAAAGTTTTGTTTTATAATTTGGAAGGAATGAATATTGGATAAGTTGACAATCTGAATCCAACTAGAACACATATTTTATATGAGCATGATTATGATTATTAGAGAGTATGAATGGAAACATTGGTTATTAATATTGTAGTGGACACCTTTTTCAGGCATACTGGAGATTACAATGTCCTAGACGAGAAAGTAATAACCATCACCAATCTATAGAAATTATAATATCAACTGAATTACAATGTAAGAAATAAATTTATTTTTTCTATGAAAAGGAATATATATTTTCCAAAATTATAATGTGATGCATCCATTTGTCTCTAGAATAAATTTTAGGTTACACGCTTTGGTAGATCCAATGTTATAGAAACATGAAGTGCAATGCTTCGAGAAGAATATCATGGTTTTGTTTTTCCATATGGGGAACCAGTATGCACGATTCAACAACGATTTATGATCATATTAACATTATTAAGTCCATGTGTGAAAAGGGTCTTTATGATGATGTTCTAATGGAAAATATAATTTATATAATAACAATTGAGTGGGAATAAAAAATGACATATATTGTTGAGAAAATGAATGTTACTCAAACCAATCTTGTTTAATTATATGGTTCCCTCTTACAACAGGAAACAAGAATAGAATGAGATGCAAATTTCAACAAGAAAATGAATGGAATAGGAAGGGTAGAGTTTACTACTACATCTAAATCCATGACCCTAAAATGGGTGACAATATCCAAAGATAATAAAGCTAGTATTATATATAAATCTAGTAAAAAATAATAACTCAGATAATGAGGTTCCCAATCATTCTCCAAAGAATAACAAGATTGTTGGAATGAAATACATTCAATAAAAATTTCAAGATAAAGATAGGAAGGAAAAGAAAAACACAGATGTAACATGTTATGAATGTAAAAGAGTAGGTCATATTAGCCTAGATTGTCCATTACTAAAATGAAAAGACAATAAGGATAAAAATTATAAATGATACAAGAAATATTATTACTATTTATGTACTGAGAAATTCTTAAAATCAAATGTTACTTGGAGTGAAAGTGATGGTCATTAATCAGACTAATCCTTAGAATATGAATCTTATGTTCAGAAGAATATAAGACTATTATACAGACTACGTATTGAGAATAATTGTTTCATTGATGGGGTACTCAATGATGAATCTCTTACAAATGTAGATTTACATTCTAATTACCCTAAAGTGAAACATTATTAATCTTCAGATAAATAATATTCCTTAGCAAAGGATAATTTTCCTTCTTTTGAAGAAGTATCTAGATTTTAAAAATTACATGAGAATAATATATCGAAACTCAAGAAGAATAATGATAAGGAAAATTCGAGAATAACTATTCTGAGAAAAGAATTATTATATCATTTTAAATTTCTTGATATGAAAAATTGTGATTTTAAAAATATTTCAAAAATAAACTTATGGAAGTGAATTCTAAGAAGGATAAATAGTCAATGGACTTTAAACAACTTGTTTTAAAGTAAAATTGTTTTGAATGTAAAAAAAATTCAAAAAAATATTTTGATTATTATAATTTAGTCATTAGAAAAAAATCTGAAATCATCACTCTAAATGGAACTTTTAGAAAATTTCACTTCTAGAATGAATGTCTTTGAAAAAAAGTATTCTCAACATCATCTTAATAGGAATAATTCTGGAATTGGGTACACTCACCAAATACCATTTTTTAGACATAACATTTTCCCCCTAACATGTTAAATTCTATTCTGAATGTCAATGTGGTGGAAATTGTGAATGAAATTGTTCTCTTAATAAAACCTAATCACCAGGATTTCATAATGATCATTTTTCAAAACAAATGGTGATTTCTAAATTTCATTTATCTAACATTTCTTGATCCAAACATGGTTGGGTTCTGAAAAACTAATTGCTTCTTTTTCAGAAGAAGAAGAAGTGTACCCACAACAAGAACATTTGGTACAAGGAAAGTGGTTTTTATTGACTTATGACTGGAAATAATGATTTCATTGTAAAGATCATCAAAATGAAATGTGGAAGAGTGACCATTAGAGATAATTATCATGGAATGATCATTTTAATATTTAATATTGTTCTTTTAGGAAATGTTTTAATTTATAATGTTTTGTTAGTGAATTCTCATAAGCTCAACCTTATAATCATAAGTCAATTATATGATAATGTTTACCTTGTGAATTTTAGTTATGAAAATTTTTCAGTTCATAATTCAAATGATGAATTCATTCATTCAGTATATAGGTATGAGAATGTTAACACACATAACATAGAAATTCTTTCAGAGACAAGGATTACCTTTCTTATGTGAAATTTAAGACTAATCATGGTAATGAAATATAAGGTTAAGACAATGTAAACATTGGATCCTTTTTAAGAATTCAACAAAAATACTTATTAAGGATCTACTGGATCTCAGGTATGACTCTTCAAAAGATTGTGACCCTTTTCAATAAGTAAAGAAAAATAAAAATAAATTTATGTAAATAAATAATGTTTCAACTTATAATGCAAAAGAGTTAGTGAACATGGATCATTTCAGTGTTACACAAACATGAATAATCGGAGGTAAGTACTATGAAATTTTTTAGATGATGACTACACTAGATTCAAATGGTAATGTTTTCTAACAATTAAATATAATGCATTTTATATTTCCAAACTCTTAGATACCATGTTAAAAAAATGAGAAAAGACTACCACGAATAACTATTTGTAGTGATCATGTTCGTAAATTTAAAAATTTGGATTTTTAACTTTTTATAGTAAGAATTTTATTACTCACTATTTCTCATCTCCAAGAACCCCATAGATAAATTTAGAAATTGAATGAAGAAATCATATTTTCTAGGAAATGAAAAGAACCATGATGAGTGAATAATTAGTTGATAACAATTTCTTGGGCTGAAGCTATTAGTATTGCATGATATTCTATAAATCATGATGAAGTAGAAATTTTCATAATAAAAAACCTTATGAAATGTGGACTAATCGAAAACATAATGATTCATACTTCAGATAATTTGGAAAAAACAATATTCATATTGAATACAAAATATAATTTACATAAATTCGCAGCCAAATATGATGAAGGAATATTTCGATGTTAATCCACTATATCTAAGGATTATATAAATTTTAATAAAAAATTTTGTAATGTTGATGAAATAGTTCATTTCTTGTTTGATTAAACTGACCTTTTTGTTTTTAAACATAACTTAACAACATCAACAAGTGTGTTTCAAAAAAACTAATTATCAAACTCTGATTAAAATTTCTTTTGAATCGGGAAATAATCAAGAAAATGGTTCTGAAACACTTTAACCATAATAAATTCTATCTTATGTAGGAGAACACGTTTTAGAAAACCCAAATGAATTGTTTCATAGGAATCATCCTAGTGATAATATCATTGGTGGTGTAAATCAACCTATAAGGAATAAAAATTCGTTGAGAAATGAAATATAACATCGTGATTTTCTATCTCAAATTGAACCTAATGCAACTAATGAGGCCTTAGGTGATGAAGATTTGATTAATTACATGTAAGATAAACTAAATTAATTTAAAAGAAATCATGTTTGGACCGTGGTGGAAAGGAAAAAATAAACTATTGTAATTTGTGTAAAATGGGATTTCAGAAACAATTGGGATGAAAATGGAGTCATCATAAGAAACAAAAAATAACTTATTTCTACGAGCTATAATCAATAAGAGGAAATACAGTATGAAGTAACATATGTTATGGTATCCAGTCTTGAATCGAGTAAAATTATATTACCCTTTACAACATACTTAAATTTCAATCTTTTTCCAATGGATGTAAAATGTTCTTTTTTAATAGTTTAGTACAAGAAGAACTATTTGTAGAACAACCTCCTGGTTTTATAGATTCAAAACATCTAGATAATTTTTTTGATCATAACAAAGACTTATATTCCTGTAAAAAAGCCCCTAGATCTTGGTATGATATATTTACAAGATTTATTTTACAAAATAATTATTCAGAAGTTATAACTGACCCATATCATTTTATAAAATGGAAGAAAACATTTTTATTGTTAAAATATATTTTGTTGACATTATATATGGATCAACTCAGCATATCTTTAATGGATTCTTTTTTGAACCTAATTAAATATTTGATTGAAATGAGTATGATGGGTTACTTAACAATCTTTTTAGGTTTTCAAATATCTCAAAAACTAGATGGAACCTATATATCGCAGCATAAGTATATCAAAGGCATTCTAAAAAAGAATGGATATGACAACAATAAAAAGTATTATCACTCCATTTTGTAACTCAAATACACTTGATCTTGATGAATCACATAAACCAGTGGATCAAAAAAATTATAGTGGTATGATAGGTAGTTGGTAATACTTGACAACTAGTCATCAAAAACAAATTTTTCCAGTATTCATATGTGAAAGTTACCAACCAAATCCAATAGAATATCATTCAAAATGAGTGAAACAAATTATGTTTTACATAAAGGGATCTATGGATTTAGGACTATTATATTCTTTTGGAAATGTTTTTGTTAATAATGGATTTTCAGATGTGGACTTTGGTGGTTGTAGAATAGATAGAAAAAGATTATATGGAACTTTTCATTTCTTAAGATATTCTATGGTTTTTTGTTCAAGAAAGAAGCAATATTCAGTATCACTTTCCACTACAAAAATTCAATATATAGAAACTAGAAGTTTTTGTGACAAGTGTAGTGGATGTAACAAAAAGTTACTGATTATAGCCTGAGTTCTACCAAAACTAAAATAATATTTGATAATACTAGTGCCATTGCATATAGTAAAAACCTTACACAACACTCACATGAATAACACAAATATATGATACATATAATTCTTATGGATCACACAATAAAATGAGATATAATTTTACAATTCATCGTAATTCATGAACCACATGATAATACTTTCACAAAACCATTGTCTTTCAAATGGATTCGAATACATTAAACAAAAACTAGGAACAATCACTGTAAATTTATCATTCACCACTATATCTTGATTAAATCATATCCTTACATTTAGTTACTCTTTTTAGGGGGTATACATCTTTCTTATGAGTTTTAAATTAAATCAGTTTTACCTTTGAGTTTTATGTTTATTATTTTTACTCATTTGGGTTTTATTTATTTCCATGTATCAGTTTTTCATAATCATTTTTGCATTAATCAATTATATATGAATATCATTTTTACTATAATCTGTTTCACTATAATTGGTATCACTAAAATATTCTACATTATAATCGGTTTCACTATAACCAGTTTTCCCTATAATTGGTTTCACTATAATTGGAATTGGTTTTATATTTATTGGTTTTATTATTTTATTGTGTTCATGTTCTTTTCAGTTTGATGCTAAAATTTCATAATAAATTGGGACTAGATTGGACTATAGGTTTTCATTTACGTTTTCAGTAATAGACCATATTTATTGGATTAATTGATCGGTAAAAAATTATTGGTATTGTTTTATTTGATTTTATTTGTCTTAGAATTATTAACAGTTTTACATTCTTGTTTGTTTTTTGGTATAATTTTATTAGGAACAATATACTAAAACCAATAAATCTTTCTAGATAGTCTAACATGTATAATTTATAAGTCATTATTTTGGTTGTTTAAATAGTTTTTTCCTAACATCATATTTTTAAATCATATTCGATATTAGTCTGAATGCAGTTTTATTTTAAGGAAAACCTTATGTGTTTGAGGTTACTCTCACCCATTGGATCTTCTAGATCTAATCCTGACCTTCAAATTCATTTTAAGAGGAACTATCCCACATCGAACTCATATGTTTTGTCTCAAGTCCAATTTCCCTTTAAATAGTATACATGGAATGTAATCAGTTTCTACTTTTGATTTCATAATCAGAGATCTACCCTCCTTTCGTAACCAAGAAAATCATTAGGGTTGAGTAAGTCTGTCATGTTTTAGACATCTGCTTCATCTCCAAAAAAATATCTCCAAAAAATATCTCTCCAATGACCTTTCTTGGTGGAAGATTAGTATCCTAAGAGATTTCGGAGACCATTGATTTATCATTAAAAAGGATAATAAGTTTCTATAACTAGGAATCTATTTGAGTTGAAAGATGAAATTCTAGTTAGGATTATGGTTATCATGATGAGTTTCAATAATTTTTTAACTTAGTAGAGATAAACAATTCTCTTAATATTTCATTCAAGATATATTATATGAAGTATACCATCTCTATAAAACAAGCATCTACATTTCTAGGTGTTCCATTTTAGGGTGATTGTCTTTTTCCTACTCATAAATTACCTGAATGTGATAGAACTATTGATAAGTGTAAAGCTGAAGAATAAATTTTTGAGATTCATAACGACAATAGAAATTTGTGTCATTTATCAAGGTTTTATAGACATATATCCCTCTAGATGCAAGGGTTTTTAGTATCAGGAAAAGGGTGATAAGAAAAAACTAAATGTTTCAAATGTGTATGTTCATGAATTTTTGGTGAACAATAGAAAGTTCAACCTTATGTGATTCATATTTCTAAAAATTATGAATCTGAAATCAGGTCCTATTAAATATCAATTGATAATGTTTCACACCATTATCAGTATGTTTTTGAAAGAATTCACGAGCATGTGTAAGAGTGAAATCGAGTCAGATTCAGCATCCTCCAAGGATCCCATGAAAAATGATACAACAAAGAGGATCAAGTTATAATTCAATCCTAAATCGAAAAAGTTTGAGAAATATTCTGATGTTGAGAATGAAAAGTAATCAATTCCCAAGAAATTAAAAAACAAAATGTATTTTATGATGAGTTTGCGGCCCATTCTATAACCAAAAAAACAAGAAAGGAAAGAAGGGGATCCTCTGTTTGGTATAGATGAAGATGAATCCCTGACACTAAAAATAAGATCAGAAGAGTATTTGAAAGAATAAGAGAGAAATAAAAGTATTAATTCGAGTTATACTCATGAAATTTACATTTATAATCTAATCCAAATATATGAGAAAGTGAAAAATTGAATTCTAATAATGGATCCACCAGTTCAGACATAATATGATCCAGTATTATAAGGCATGGAAAAACAAGAATTTGATTAATTGGATACACAATATCATGATCAATAATATGATTATGAAGAAGAAGAATAAAAAGAACAAGGGAAATAATTTCAAGACCAAGAAGTAGGAGAATATTAATAGATACAAGAAGAATATTAATAAGGGAATGAAGATACAAACTATGGAATTCATAAAGTTGAGTCCTCAGAAGAGCCATCTTTTATTTTTTCATCTCTGGATCCCCAATCATCGAATAAAATTTGTCAACGGTGTTCCTCAAATAATGTAATCTGGATTTAAAATAAATATGATGAAGAAGAAGTATACAAAAATAATCAGAACTAGCCAGCTCAGTTGATCGGTATTGAAATTCATTTTGTTGATCTCTCTGAATACACTGAAGATAATGATACTTATTGTAAAATAACATTCAAGGGAATTCTGTATATTCTATATTATTTTAATAGATTAGAGAATATGATATTGTTTATTCTAATGATGGAAGCTAGGTTATAAATACTTTCAAATGCTTATAATGATAGCACAGACTCTGTCAATGTTCCAATGGACATGTTTATTTTTAAGGAAGTCAATTTTAATATCTTGAAATAATTTTGTTATGAGAACATTAAGGATTGTAATAAGGTTATGAAGTGGTCATAAAATGTTTATTATTTTCTAAAAATAATCTGAACAAGTAAGATGAATTTTTTCAATGGGTTATTGTTGTCAATAATATGTATCAAAAGATTGTTGTTTAATTCATTAAAAACATGAAGTCTTTCATAGACCCAATTCTTATAAAATAATAACATATGAAGTGATATTTTGTTTAATGGAAAATTGGAGAATTATATTAATGATGTTGTTTTACACTCAAATATAGTTTTTATTTTAGATGGTTCATATAGAATCATATTAGATGATATCAATTCACATGAAATAAAGATTATAGCTCCAGAAAAAATCAATCGGCTTCTATAAAAAAGTCTCTGAATGCAAGATATGGTTATTGCTGAAGATGATGAGAAGTAGAAGGCTCAGCAAAAAACGCTAGATAGGATGATGGAGTATAGGAAAGATATCAAGAAAATGAATATAATGATGTTAAATATAATGTAAAAACTAATAGGGAAAAAATGATTTAATTAAATCTTTTTGGAATATAATATTTGTTTCATTCCAAGTTAGAACTATTTCTTCACACACTGTTTCTAAAACCTCATATAGGTAATGAATGATTTCACTTATTTTTTTTGGAAAATAACCATGGGGGAGAATGGTTTTGAAAAGATGAATTTAATAAATAACTTTTTAATGGGGAGACCTCTAAAAAATTAAAGAGAATATGATCTCTTGTGATTTGTTTAAACAAAAGGTAGAATTATTCATATTCACTATTTATTTCGAAAGAGTTAATAAACTCATGGGTAGATAAGTGTTTATTGTTAATTATTTTCGGTGTTTCCTATAATGGGAGTTTGTTGAGTCAAAACATTTTTTACCATCCCATCAATAATTTGTTTTGAAAATCACATGTCAGACATATCATAATCACATATATTTTATTCATGTATGTTGTTTTACAATTGTAATTACTCACATTGTTTTCATATATGTTTTATTTTTATCATAATCATGTATGTTGTTTCAGAATGTAATTATATATATTGTTTTATAATTGTAATCAAAGACATTATCTTAAATCCTAAACACACTTGTTGTTTTTGTTCATCATAACCATATACATCGTACACCAGAATTGTAAATCTGTTATATATTGTATCTATGAAATGTATCATACCCTGGTAATGAATCGTAACTACATTATGTATTGTGACTAGGTTATGTATCGTTACAGGGTTATGTATCATCACCATGCATAGTTACCAGGTTATGAATCTTACTCTTATAATGAATAGCATTCATGCATCATAACCAAATTAAATATTGTGCATCATAACCATTATATGATTCATAACCATGGTAAGAATCAAAAAAAGGTTATATATCATAATAATATTAAGAATCTTAACAATGTTATAAATTGCAATCATGATTTTCATTGATATCATGATAAGCCTAATAACTAAGTTATTTATTATTCATATGACAAACATTACACTCATATTTTAATTTAATACTATTTATAAGTTTCACATACTAATACTATCATACTTTGTACTTACTATTTCTTAACTAAAACGATGTCGTTGAGTTTGTTATTTACTAATCAAAATGATGTCATGTATTCTGTTTTTTATGATCGTTGTAATTCTAGGTTTCCATGTCCCTCTGATCATTTCAATGAAATGTGACCGTTGGAGTAAATATGACCATTGGAACCTAAGTCCTATAAATATGTGGTCATTCGACCCAGAATATACAACTTTTGCTTATATAATGTTATAGAGACCAATGTTGTTGCATCTCCCTTCCTTCATATGAAAGTCTTAAAGATTCAAGAAGTGTACGACTTGTTCCAAATTATTGTATTTCTATAAGTTCCTTGTTTTACCATGTGCAGCTGGTATTTATGACAATGATCGAGGGATTACGAGGATATGAATACATGCAACCAATCATTATATCGATGGAATTCAATTGTTTGAAACATATAATATCCAATTATCATTTTAATATAGGGATTCCATGTATAGGAAGACAGTCGCACTGATAATCACATCGAGGGTTTACAAAGGTGGTGGTAAGACAAGCCTTTTATCCTAGATGAAAGGATAACTTACACTTTTGAGTAAATGAATTTTAATTCCATTACATTTTCGCAACTATTTTTAATAGAAAATGAATCAATTTTTATTCTTTATATTCATATTCTTTTCAATTGTAATTGTTTCAATTAAAGGTCATTAAATACATAGTGTATTATAATATTCTATATATTTTATGGTTTAGTGAATTACATTTATATCACTTTGAACATTGTATTGAATTTTAATTCAATTTATTTTCATTACTTGTAGTATTACATCATATCATTTCCATCGAATCCAAGACCTATGTGTTCATTTGTATTTCTTGTAAATTGAATTAGATTAAGATATCTTAAACTATGATTATTATTTTGTGTTTGAACACAAATTTTAAACCAAGAATTCACCCACTATCGCGTTGTTCCATCTAATATAAACATAAATCTATAATACTATCCAACTTATCCTAGGAATATTTATAAATATATGAATTCATTATCACAAAGGCATACTTCTCACCCATATATACATACTTTTTGGAACATGATATTTCCATAAAACATAAAAAATAAAATGAAAGAACCATTTATTTATCATATGGAATTAACTAAATTTATTTTACCCCCCATGGATACATTATGAATTTTAACACTCACAACTACCGTACAATGTAACCCTCACAACTACCATATTTTTTACTATCACTGTTACACTTTGAGTAACCATATCGACATCCTCCAAAATAAACATAACCAATGCCTTGGAGGGAGATATAAGTACCAACCTTAATTAGATAAATTACCACAAACCATTACATAATCATAAAACATGAATAATTTCATAAAAACGTTACTTTTGAATTTCATAAAATAGATTTTTAAAAGAGCATATTAATAGGAAAGTCCCCCACAAATATCATATAATTGATGTGATAAATTAATAAAATTAAAGGAATATGTGTTTAAACACTAAATACACCGAATAAAAATTAATATAAATTAATTTCATTATATAACTAATATTATTACCACATAATTAATGAAATAGGATCTTAAACCAATGAATGGAAACTAGATTAATAATTCCATTACCTTGTGTTTTATAAAAAAATGATTATATAAAACTCCTCAATAATGGGTAAAAGTGTGTTATCAATATTTTATAGAAACATATTAATGTTTATAACACCATATATGATAATTTTATAACATCATTGTACCAATTTAAAAATATTATTTTGTTATTTACATTGTTTCAGGTGTGTGCTTTACTTGTTGTCCATGGTCGGTTCGTAAAAGATTTTCTTGTCGAATGCAAGTGAAGTTCCATAAGTGGAATGATATTGTTTTAATATGTTTCAAAAATATTATATGATTCCATAAAGTTTTTTTTTCATATTTTATGAGTTTGAATCATTATATAAATCATCAGTGATATATGTTTAGATCATTTTTCTGGTTCTTTGAATATCAAGAACAAGTGTCACTATATAACATAATATTATGTATACATGATAACTCCAGAAAATGAATGAGGACATATCATTAACATTTAAATATTATTCAATAATTAAAATGTTTTTAAAACTAGTTTTGGAGGATGTAATGGTATTTAAAAACACATAATCCATGATTTTGGTAAATTAGCACATCATAGAGGATGTATTTATTTTTCAAATAAGTCGAATTGGAGAGAAATAATGATGATAAATATTTTCCATATTCATGATAAAATATAAAATATATATGTTTATTGAGATTTTATGACTCTTGTATTGAGGGTGAATAAGTGAGTATAGTAAAAGAATATAATTTAAAAGATAACATAAGTAAATGAATGATGATCTTTACCTCTTGATATTTTCTCCTTGAGATACTCTTTAAGGCCCTTGGTTTTGGACCTATAGTGATTCCAGATGGTCATGGATGTGGGAATATGCCTTGGGAATGGGATTGGAACGAACGTATAAGTTTCAAAATGTTTTAGAAGTTTCAGAGGAAGAGGGGGTTATTGTGGTATTTATAGTGGAGAAGAGGACCTATTTTCAACTATTTTAATCATTAGATTTATATTTCGGCTCCAGACAAGTAATATTATTAATTAATGTGATTAATAATGGTAATATGTGCATTCTATTTTGAACCAATGGCCATTTAGATCATCCATGCATCCATAATGAAGAAAATATTCATCTATTTATCATATTTCATAATTATGGAATTTCACTATAAACCAAAAATTCAAGAATATCACAAAAAATAACAACAAAGCACACCAACCAACTTTTTAAATGTAGAATTAAATAATGAACACCATTTTTAAAATAAAAATAAAATATGAATAATTTAATTTTAAAATTAAATAATATTTTAATCCAAATATAACTATTTTAAAACTCTAACAAATTTCATATCACCATTAAAATGTAATAAAGTTATCGTAAGCTTTTACCCTTGTGAAAATAAAATAAAAATGAGTTTTACTATTCATAAGGGTCATACTACTATTCATTATACTATTCAAAAGTGTATGTTACTGTACACAAAAAATCATGTTGGTTCTATCAGACTCCAAATAACATACAAATCATAACTATTGATGAATGTTTTTTAAAATTCAAATCAAAGAAGAGGAAACATAATGTTCAATGGATAATTTAAAACAATCTTCTTAAAATAATGATTCATTCACTTCAATTTATTTCTAAAAACATGGGGTGTTACACAAATTTTTTAAACTATATTTTTAGATAGATAAATGAGTCGCACTTTGAAGATAGATTTTTTAAAAAATTTCTGAGTTTTGGAAATTAATTTTAAAAATGAATTTCCATTTTTGATACTGAAATACCCAAATAATATTAGTGTGAATATTTTTTATTTTTATTAAATGATTAATTTTTTATGACTAATGAAAAATATCGTATTTTATTTGGAAAGTAAATTTTTATTTAAATAATTTATAATGATAAATTAATTATTTTGTTATTTTTAATTAAAAATTAGTTCAATTATAAATCAATTAAACCAATTTAATACCATGGAATCATATAAATATTTATTTTTTATATAAAAAAATTCAAATCTTTTTAACCTTTTCATTTTAAAACATGATCTCTCATCACATATATGGGTGAATTTTAAATTACATTTTCCCACTTCATTGAAGTGAATTTGTAAAAATGATCTCCATAATTTTAATTATAATTAATTATAATTTATAATATTTTCAACATATTTTATTTACCCAATTGTCAGCTGATTTTAGTAATGATTAATTTTAATGGTTAAAATAAAAATAGTTTTACACTTGGTGAAATAAGAATGATAAGGGTAAAATTGAAATATAAATTTGTCTAAAAACTATTTGATAATATCATATAAATAGAAAAACTTATATGGTTCTATAAGGGTCTATTTTATAAACGTTTTACATATAACGTATGTTGGTTCAATAAAATATTTTCTAAATACCAATTATGTCCTCTCCCCAGCATATAAAATCCCATCCCATATACTCCATTATTCAAACCATATATCAAATTATATTAATTATATCCCTACCCAGAAAACATATTAATTATTTTCTATCATCCTATAATCCTTATTTTTGTATAATCAAATCCTATAAAGGCCTTCAGTAAGAACATAAATTGGATTCCCAAAGAAGACGTAACATTATTTAATGACAGTCTATATTTTACTTCATTCTCCACATCAAAAAAATATATTTAATACGTAATGACATAATATACTCAATATATTTCCTGTAATGAGATGTTATTATATTTATGTAACAAACAAAATCATTTCAATAATCTATTAATTAGGTTATTAAATCCTCCTTAATATATACGGTGGAGTAACGCCTTACAAAAAAATGATATTCATTTGTCTATTATCGCATTTTGTTTGTCTCATTTACATTTTTTCAATGGTTTTCCAAAGGAAAATTTTTACACATTTTATAAAAATTAATTTTTCTAAATGAAAAAAGGTATTTTATATTCTAAATGTATATGGAGACAGTGTATTTAAAGCTGTCATTTCATTTATTTGATTCCTTTCATCCTTTTCAAGATTTCAATTATTATTCAAATAAAAACCATTTTCCTTGTTAGGACATTTTTAATTAAAATGGTTTTTCAAAAAAACAAATATGGATATTAAAATTGGGATTTATAATATAAAATTGAATTTTTTTCAACAATATTTTATAACAGTTTAAAAGAGCTTTTAAAAGGGGTTTATAGTGACAGTTTTCATGTATTTTATTCATGATAAGGTACATGACAATTATATGAAACATGTGGGCCCGAGAGAACACAAATTAAGGGATGATCACCATAATAGATCAAAGGTGAACCCAATATATCTTATATGATGGTTTGATCCCAATTATATATCATGACTAAAGTGTGATCCTCATATAGAGTATATAAAGGGTGAAAAACTCTAAAGCTATACAATTAAATTGGTATTGATTATTTCAAAAAAATCGTATGGATATTCTGACTAATAGTGTTGAGATGGGGTTTTATGAATATGATTCTATATGTTAATGAAAATTGTTTTATATTCTTGATATGGGTTTTTTTGTATTTATTTTAGGAAATTTCATTGTTTTTTATGTGATAATATTTTATATAATACAGTAAAATGACATTGAAGTTAATGGTTAATTTTCTCTTGGTATTCATGTTTTCCAACGAACTAATAATATTCCTTCCTTGTGTATCATTTATAGATTTTTTGTACTCATAACATGTATTTAAATGTTTAAATTGGGTTTAAGGATGGGTATGGGAAAGTATGAAGTAATTTTGAGAGTCGTGGATATTTTCCGTGAAATGAAGTAATAATTTATTTTTGATGATTTATATTATTGAAAAAAATGTATACTAATTAGAAATTTATTCATTGAATTTCATAATTTATTTATGTATGAGTTATGGAATAATTTTATAAAACTATAAAATTTAAAATATCCTCAAATGAAAGAGAATAAAATTTTCACATATATCTCAAGAGTTTTGTTTTTAAAAGTTGGGTCCTTAAAATTGGTATCAGATAATGGTTTAAAAATTATGATGTTAGGATCATGTGTATAAAATGACCTGTAATATTTTATTTTATGGTTTGTATGAAATTATTTATAATTTTATTATTACAATGATGATTCTTCCAAACTATTTCCTTTCAAAATATTTTTTCATAGAGAAAAAAAAGTAATTTATATGGGGAAGTAACTGAGAAAAAAATATCCATCCAAATCAGTATGTCGATATGGTTGGATTTGAAATATAATATTTTTTTGTTGTGATGGATAAGTTGAAAAAATAAATAAATTATTGTGGTATCTATGAGAGTGAGGAACACGATATACCATGAAGGAACATGTCAATCATGGAGCATTTGGTGAGACTACAAACACCTTGTTTTAATAGATAATATGACATTGTGATTACCAAAGGATAGATCAATCCTCTAGAAAATATATTTAATGTCACAAGATAATCATAACATCAAATGGTTGCTCTTTTAAATATTCATTTTGAATGTGAAGTTGATCGATGATGGTCTTTCGTTGGGAATTCCATGGAGAAGGATGATCATGATGCTATAGAATATGACACATTTAATAATATTTTACGCGAGAAATATTTTCATAATATTTTTCAGCTTGGCAGGGAGAAATAATTCATGGAATTGAGGAAAAATAATGATGATCCAGTGTTTGTAGATGAAGAAAATATTTCAAATTTTTTGTTTCACATACCTTTTTTTGCGATATTAATTCTAAAATAGACATATTTTACTCAAAACTATATCCAGGATAGAAAAGTTATTTTGATGCAATAGAATATAAACGATATGATACAATTATTCATTATACTATTAATGTAGATATAGTGATTTTATACACTTCTCATCCATGGGATGAAAAGAGTAGATATGCTTAAATCAGTATGAAATATATAATTATCCCCTTACGAAGACTAGAGGTAATCCTCATGCATATTCCAGGTTCGGTAAAATAAACTTTTGGGAATATATGTCATAATCTAGACTGTGTAATGTTTGTGGTTCATTTGGCCACAAGGTTCATGTTTATATAGAATAGATTTATAAAAAAATTAAAGAGTGAGATAAGAGATATCCACTCAATAGTGAGATGTTTTATCTTCAATAACTTGGGACATTATGAAAATTGTGTTTCAATGATACTCAATTAGGGCGCAAAAACCCATAATAAAATAAAACCAGGGTGTAATAATCAATTTCTAATTCTATCATTGATGTTGGGACATCTAGTTAGATGGAAACACCACTGGGGTGCATGTTATTTTTCTAGGGTTTATCATAACCTCAATATGTTATTCATCCCTCTTTATTTGTGTTATGTAATCGATTTACATTGTGATAAATTTATTATGTTTTTTATGATATCTAAAAAATATTTTTTAGCAGAAACATTTTTTTATGAATAATATCTTAACATGTTATAGTCATGAGTTTAAAGGTTTTGATAACCATATTAATAAATATTATTATTAATGAATTACTAATAATAGAGAAAACAATTAGTAGAAATTGTAAAAAATGGTTGTATTTAATACAATAGAAAAATGTTGGTTAAATGAATATTTTTATATCATCGATGTCAATAATTTTTTGATCATTATTGGAATAATGTTGTAATATTTTAGAAAAAGGTCATTGTGCATGATATAAGACAAATCGACACGTCCAATAATACCACATGTCATGAATCAATGTATAAATAATGATAAGGGTTCAACATATACAACATTTCTAAAATATTTCTTAGTTAATATGAATTTCATTCTTAGTTAATGATGTTGAAAAATAAATAATAATGATGAACTAGTGGTGTTAATTTTGTAGTTTAGAGATTAATTTGTGATATTATATAACATGTAAAATCTATATTTATTTGTGAAACTTTTCTATGATAGAAAAATCACTCAATACTATATCATGAATCTCATAATCAATTAAAATTAAATTTTAGTTCATTAGGCATATAAATTTATTTTATCAAGTAAAAGATGATTTGAAAATATATCAAATCACAACTAATCAATTATAAATTTTTTATGAAAATTAAAATTATCACCTAATTATATTTCCTTATAATCATATTGAGTAAAATAATTCCTCAAATTTAGGAAAGGATTCTTGAAAAATGTTTTTCTCTATTACATTCATATATTATGTTAGAGATAGTCTTTTAGATCATCACATATTTATGGTTTTTGGGACCGGATATTTCCATTTATAATTCATATTATTTTGATAAATAACCTCAATCACTATCTATGAAAATATATTCTTTTATTCCATGTATAAATATTCACTTAGCACCTATGTTCTCTAGTTTAAATACCAAGTTATGTGTTATTACACATGAAATATATACATCCCTTTCACTTTTATAAAGATGATCGTTTATTAACCAAGTTTTTGTGGTGCATTAAAAAATTATTTCAAAAATTTAAATCATTTAATTACTAAGATAAATTTCAATCTCTTAGGAAACACTTTATTAATGTGCGGAGAGGGTGTAA
Organism: Viscum album; assembly: GCA_963277665.1. NCBI lineage: Eukaryota > Viridiplantae > Streptophyta > Magnoliopsida > Santalales > Viscaceae > Viscum > Viscum album. The sequence goes on from OY728152.1 coordinate 1,937,601,933, forward strand.
CACCCTGATATTTTTAAAAATGAAAAATATACTTTATAGTCTATGAGACACAAAATAAACAATATAGAGGAAAATATAACACCTTGAGACAGTAGGATATATTTATATACAAATAAATTAATTATATTGAATAGATTAAATATCACACAATACTGACCATACTATTTATTATGAAGAACATCATGTTTAGCACGTGCTACAAACTGTACCTTGTTTCGCATGAGCTACATGAAAAACCAAGTTTAAATGAAATGTGAAATATTATTAATATATAGTTATTTAATATAAATTTTATAACCACCAAATTAAATTACTAGTTTTTTATATTAATAATCAATTAGAAAATATTTACATAATAATTGAATAGTAATAATATTACAATCAATATAAAGAAAAATATATGTATTCTAAAAATTATATTTTTTTCTAAAAGACAGTTTACCAGAACAATGCAAACATAATTTAAAAATAATTTAATATAATTTTTTGAAAATTTATTTGATGTTTTAAATATATTTTTTTATTATAGAATAACAAAAAAATAATTTATCTAATTTTCATATTTTTAGGAAATAATTCATTTTTGATTAATAGTGAAAAACATGGCATTTAAATCGAAACATATCATTATTTAATATAATTTTTGATGGAATTTTTTTATATTATAGTACATTTATTATAAAATATGTTCTATTAAATAATTATTTATAAGAGTTATTTTATTTTAATTAATTTATTATTTTATTTTGATATAAAATTTTTTTAACTTTTGAATATTTTCACATTAAAAACATTATTTCCTCTCACGTCTGTTGGATTATTTTTAAATTAATTTTTTTTTTCTATGAATAGAGTTTTAAAAAATAGAATACATATTTTTATTCCAAATTATTTATTATTTTTGGGATGTTTAACTAAATTTTTTATCAAAAATACTAGTGAATGATGTAAAAATTAATTACTTTTGTTATGGTTAAAATGTTTATACAATGAGATAAACTAAAAAAGATAATGGTAAAAATGACCAATATAATTGTATAAAAACAATTTTATGGAAATTTTTTTCACATTAAATCTATTTGTTTCTATATATGTTTTTTGGACCCTTATGACATATGAAAAATGTGAGAGAACCCAATTATTCTAAAAAATACTGATTTTCCCTCTCTCCCACTTATAAATGGATACCCAATATCTTCCCTTCTTAACTCCATAAAACCATTACACCTCTAAATATCCATGCCAATATCACATCAAAACATCACAAACCTCAACGTAGAAGCCTTTTTCTGGGTATAATTCCAACATATGAAGGCCATTATAGAATCCTAAGGATAATACCTAAAAAAGAGGTAGCATTCTTCATTGAGAATCTTTTTTTCTCTATCCAACAACGTTAATTCTTATAAAAACAATATTATATATTAAAATAAGAATATTATATATTTTAAGATTGTATGATGATAATTTTATGACCTTAATTATTTCTTTCTTCCATGTAATGGGTTTCAAAATCATCATTCTTATGTACGGAGGACTACCAACTTGAAAATAAATGTTCTTTTTTACACTAAAATATCCCTTTATTAGGTATGAATATTAAATTTACATATATGTATATATGATATTTTAGATATAAATTTACATATTCTGCCATTATAACATATATTACCATTTATATTCCATTCACTATAGGATATGATAATATGTTACGTGGCTTTGAGGGACTATATCCTTAGGAAGCAATGTAATTAGTTTTTTAGTTTCACATTACATGGAAGGTTATGAGTGTAATTATAATAAATATATATGAAATATATGTCATAATTATTATAATCATAAGATATTTATCTTTATAGAAATATTATATATCATTTTCATTCTTACTTTTTCACTCACTAAAAAAGTGATTGTGTCATTCGTGTACATCTTGAATGTCACCATCGCAAAATAATGAGACTCCATTTTCATCAACACACCATGTGGATGATTAATATAATCATACAACATATTATATATGAGATTATGATTAATATAGATGTATATTGTATAACTTGTTATTTTTGTATAATTATTATTGGAAAATGGAAATGTTACCTGTGTGTACGTCGGGCCTACTATGTTCAAGATTGTAATGTTGTTAACTTTTCATAACCTCATTTAATGATTGGAAGTAATAGTAATATTAATTTAGAAATATAATAATTTATCCTAATATGTTTAAATAGGGATTGATTTTACAATTTCCCCCTGCAAATCTAGATTTTAAGACATGTGCCAAATATGGTCAAACTATCCCACAAAATATATAATTAATTATTAAAGTATTTAAATAATTATAAAAAGTGATAATAAAATTATAATAAATTTCAAAACATTTATCATGAATGTATATAATTAACACATTTTTATTAATTTAGAAGACAAATACACCCATGATGAATCATACTCACTGTGGGGGACTTAATCTCAATTTCTATTCCTTGATGCATATTTCGATTTTATGCATATATATTATTTTATATGTTTTATATAGAGCCCATTTGACACATTATATCATGAATTTATCTTTTATCATGGAATTTATTTATTTATTTTATGGTATTATTTCAAGGGGATTATGAATCAAATATTTCCAAGCTAATTAGGAACTTTTCATTAAAAAAATATTTAATGTTTTTTTTCTCAAACTATTTCATTTCTATGTCCATGTTTTTAAAATGGTTATAAAAAAATTATGAACATAAAATATTAATATTGTTAATTTTATTTTATTTTTAATATATATTAAATTCAACCAAAATTAATATATTTACCTATTTTATATGGATCATCATGAAGAAATTGACAAAAGGTATATTATTTTTTTAATGTACACATCAACAATGACTTTTTGGAAGCTGTGACCAATATTAGATTTTTAGTTATCGTTAATTTTTTTTAAATGAAATAATATTTTTATTAAGATTGTATTGAAAATTGTTTTTCGTAAATAAATTGTTATTTTGTAATTAATAATATGGTTATAAAAAAATTGTTGTTTTTATTTGAAAATGTTTTTATACGACTATAACATATTTCGTCATGGGTTTTAAGATGAATTTTTTTGAGAATTTTATTCATTATACGGTACATGAAGAAGTAAATGAAATGGGTGATCCAAATATAATTTATATGAAGGGATTAATCCAATTATATCTCATGATTGAACCCAATATAGCTTATAGAAATGGATGGTTCTCATTATAGCTTCTGAAAAAATGGTGTGCTCGATATAGATTATACTAAAGTTGAGACCAATTATATTTCTAAAATTAATCGGAGTTACCATATTGACAACCTCCAAAATACACATAACCAATTCATTGGAGGGAGATATAAGTACCATCCTTTATTTAAACAATTACCATGAACCATTTCATAATCATAAAACATGAATAATTTCATAAAAACAATAATTTTGAATTTCATAAAATAGAATTTTAAAATCTCATTTTAACAGGAAATTCCCTCAAAAATATCATATAATTGATGTGAGAAATTAATTGAATTAAAGGAATATGTTTATAAATAATAAATACACCGAATAAAAAATATATTAATTAAATTCATTATATAACTACTATTATTACCACAAAATTAAGGAAATAGAAGCTGAACCCTGTGAATAGAAACCAGATTAATAATTCCATTACCTTGTATTTTAAATACAAAACGATTGTTCAAAAATCATCAATAATGGTTAAAAGAGTAATATAAATATTTTACAAAAACATATTCATGTTTATAACATCTTATATGATAATTTTTTAACATCATTATACCAATTTATAAATATTATTATATCATTTCCATTGTTTCAGGGGTGTGCTTTAGTTGTTGTCCATGGTCGATTCACAAAATATTTCCTTGTAGAATGGAAGTGAAGTTACATAAGTTGAATGAGATTGTTTTAATATGTTTCAAAAATATTATATGATTCCATATAATATTTGTTTTTCAAATTTAATGATAATGATTCATTATACAAATTATCAGTGCTATCTGTTTAGATCATTTTTTAGGTTCTTTGAGAATCAAGAACAACTAACATTATATAACATAATATTATGTATATATGTTCACTGAAAAAAATGAATTAGGACATATCATTAACATTATAATATTTTTCAATCATTATAATGTTTTTAAAACTAGTTTTGGAGGATGTAATGGTAATTAAAAACACATCATCAACGATTTTGGTAAATCCGTACATCACAGACGATGTTTTTATTTTTAGAATAAGGGGAATTAGAAAAATTAATGATGATAAATATTTAACAAATTCATGAGAAAATATATAATATATATGATTATAGATTTTTCAAGACACTTGTATTGAGGTAGGATAAGTCGGTATAATAATATAAAATAATTTAAAAGAAAATTGAAGTAAATGAAAGAGGATCTTTACCTCTTGATCTCTTCTCCTTGAGATACACTTTAAGGACCTTGGTTTTGGGCCTATGGTGATACCAGATGGTCTTGGACTTGGGAATATTCCCTGGGAATGGTATTGGAATGAAAATATAAATTTCAAAATGTTTTAGATGTTTGAGAGGAAGAAGGGGCGATGGTGGTATTTATTGTGGAGAAGAGGAGGAGTTTTCCATTATTTTAATTATTAGATTAATATTTCGGCTCCAGATAATTAATATTAGTAATTAATGTTATAAATAATGGTAATAAGTGCATTTTATTTCGAACCAATGGCCATTTATAGCATCCATCCCTAAAGAATGAAGAAAAAAATCATTTATTTATCATATTTTGCAATTATGGAATTTCACTATAAACAAAAAATTCATGAATTTAAGAAAAAATATCAAAAAATATCACCAACTAAATTTTGAAATGGACAATTCAAAAATGAACCCCATTTAAAATAAAAATAAAAATATGAATTATTTAATTTTTAAATTAAAAAATATTTTATTCCAAATATATCAATTTTAAAACACTAACTGATTTTATATCACCATTAAAATGTAATAAAGATATCATTATCTTTTAACCTTGTGAAAATAAAAACAAAATGTGTTTTACTATTCATAAGGGTCATACTAATATTCATTATACAATTTATAACTGTATGTTACTATACATGAAAAATCTTGTTGGTTCTATCAGACTCCAAATAACATACTAATCACAACTATTGATGTCTGTTTTTTGAAATTCGAATCAATGAAGGGAAATCATAATGTTCAATAGATAGTTTAAACAATATTCTTAATAAAGTGTTTCATTCATTTCAATTTATTTTTAAAAACTTGGGGTGTTATATAAAATTTTTTAAAACATATTTTTCCAGATAGATAAATAAGTCGCGCTTTGAAGATAGAATTTTTGAAATAATTACTGATTTTTGGAAATGAATTTTATAAATTTATTGTTCATTTTTGATATTAAAATACCAAAATAATATTAGTGTAACTTATTTGGATTTTTATTAAATGTTTCATTTTTTATGAGTAATGAAAAATAATGTTTTTTTGGAAACTATGTTTTCATTTAAATAATTTAAAATGATAAAATATTTAATTTCTTGGTTTTAAATAAAAGTTAATTCAATTATAAATAAATTAAAAAAATTTCATACAAAGGAGTCATATTAAGTATTATTTTTGATATAAAAATATTGTAATCATTTTAACATTTTCATTTTGAAAACATGATCTCCCATCACATTTAGGGGTGAATTTGAAATTACATTTTCACACTTCATTGAAGTGAATTTTTAAAAATTGCCCCCATAATTATAATTATAATTATTTATAATTTAAAATATTTTCAACTTATTTTTTTTACCAAAATGACAGCTGATTTTAGTAATGAATAATTATAATGGTAAAGATAAAAATGGTTTTACCAGTGGTGAAACAAGAATGATAAGGGTAAAATTTAAATATAAATTTGTCTAAAAACTATTTGATAATATCATATAAATAGATAAACCTATATAGTTCTATAAGGGTCTAATTTAGACACTTTTTACATTCAAAGAAGGTTGGTTTAGTCAAATATTTTATAAATACCAATTATGTCCTCTCCCCAGCATATAAAATTCGAACCCTTATACTCTATTCTTCAAACAATCTATCAACATAAATTAATTATATCCCTACCCATATAACATATGAATTATATTCTATCATCCTATAAGCCTTATTTTTCTATAATAAAATCATACGAAGGAATTCCGTAGAAATATAAATTGGATTCCCAAAGAAGATGTAATGTTATTTAATGAGAATCTATATTTTATTTCATGCTCCATTTCCAAAAAAATCTATTTAATACGTGACAACATAATATACTCAATATATTTCCTATAATGATATGTTATTATGTTTATGTAACAAAGAAAATCATTTCACCCTTCCATTAATTAGGTTATGAAATTATCCTTCATATATATAGTAATCTAACACCTCACTAACAAATGATATTCTTTTGTATATTACCGCATTTTGTATGTCTCATTTAAATTTTTACAATGGTTTTCCCAAGGATGATTTTTAAAAAAAAATTTAAAAATTATATTTGATAAATGAAGAAATGTATTTTATTTTCTAAATGTACATGGAGATAATGAATTTTAAGCTGTAATTTACTTTATTTGATTAAATTCATCCTTTTTAAGATTTCAATTATTCTTAAAATAAAAATCATTTTCCTTTTTAGTTAAATTTTAAATGAAAATGGGTTTTCAAAAAAATGAATATGGATATTAAAATTGTAATTTTAATAGAAAGTTGTATTTTTTCAACAATATTTTATATAAGTTTAAAAGATATTTTAAAAGGGGTTTATAATGATATTTTTCGTGTATTTTATTCATGATATGGTACCTGAAAATTATATGAAACTTGTGTGCCTGAGAGATCATATATGAAGGGAGGATCACCAAAATAGCTCAAAGGTGAACCCAATATATCTTATATAAAGGTTTGATACCAATTATAGCTCATGAATAATGTGTGATCCTCATATAGATTATATGAAGGGTGAAAAAACAATAAAGCTATAAAATTCACTTGGGGTAGATTATTTCAAAAAAAAATTATAAGGATATTTCAACTAATAGTGTTTTGATGGGGTTTTATGAATATGATTCTCAATGTTAATGAAAATTGTTTCATAGTCAATGAAACACACACACAATAACAAACATAGAGGTAAATATAACACCCTTGGACCTTAGGATATATTTATATTCAAATAAATTAATTATATTAAATAGATTAAATTTCACACAATACTGATCATACTGTTTATTATGAAAAACATCATTTTTATCACGTGCTATAAAAATACTTAGTTTCGCGTGAGCAACATGAAAAACCAAGTTTAAACGAAATGTGAAATATTATTAATATATAATTTTTTAACATAAATTTTCTTACCACCAAGTTAAATTACTATTTTTGGATATTAATAATCAATTAGTAAATATTTACTTAGTAATTAAATAGTAATAAAATTAAAATCAATATAAAGAAAAATATGTGTTTTCTAAAAATTATATTTTTTCTAAAATAAATATTAATAAAACATTGCAAACATAATATAAAAATAATTTATAGTAATTTTTGAAAATTTAGTTGAAATTGTAAATTTAATTTTTTAATATAGAATAATAAAATAATATTTTGTCTAATTTTCATATTTTTAGGACATAATTCATTTTTTGATTAATTGTGAAAACATGGAATTTAAATGGAAACATATATTTATTTAATTTATTTTTTGATGAAGATTATTTATATTATAGTAAATTTATTATAAAATATGTTCTATTATAAAATTATTTATAAAATTAATTTTATATTAATGAATTTATTATTGGTTTTTTGATAAAAATCATTTTTAACTTTTGAATATTATCACATTAAAACCCTTCTATCTTGTCACATCTGTATGATTATTTTTAAAATAAAATTTTTATTTCTATGATTTAAATTTGAAAAAATGTAATACATATTTTTATTCCAAATTATTTATAATTTTTGGCTTTTTTATATTGATTTTTTTTAAAATACTACTGAATGATGTAAAAATTAATAAATATTTTTATGGTTAAAATGGTAATACAATGGGATAAACCAAAAATGATAATGGTAAAAATGAACAATATAATTCTATAAAAACTATTTTATGGACAAATTTTTGTCATTAAATCAATATGTTTCTATATATGTCCTTTTTGACCCTTATTACATATGAAAAATTAGAGGGCACCCTATTATTCTAAAAACTACTGATTTTTCCCTCACTCTATCTTATATAAGGATACCCAATATCATCCCATCTTAACTCCATAAACCCACAATACATATTAAAATCCATGACAATATCACATCAAAACATCACTAACCTCAACGTAGAATTATTATTTTGGGTATAATTTCAACATATGAAGGCCATTGTAGAATCCTAAAAATAATACCTGAAAAATAGGTATAATTATTCAATGATCTTATTTACATTTTTTTCTCAATCCACAAAAATTAATTATTATTAAAACAATAATATATATTAAAATAAGAATATTATATATTTTAAGATTGTATTATGATAATTTTATGACCTAAATTATTTCATTATTCCATTTAATGGGGTTCAAAATCATCAATCTTGTGTACGAAGGACTACCAACTTGAAAATAGATGTTCTTATTTTTTCAACTACAACCTTCCATTATTATGTATGATGTTTAATTTACCATATATATATATATATATATATATGATATTTAAGATATAAATTTACATATTCTTCCATTATAACATATATTAGAATTTATATTCCATTCACTATGTGATATGATAATATGTTACATGGCTATGAGGGACTACATCCTTAGGAAGCGATGTAATTAGTTTTTTAGTTTCACATTACATGGAAGGTAATGAGTGTAATTATAATAAATATATATGAAAAAAATATCATAACTATTATAATCATGAGATATTTATCTTTGTAGAAATTTTATATATTATTTTCATTCTTACTTTTTCACTCACTGAAAAAGTTATTGTGTCATTCGTGTACATCTTGAATGTCACCATCACAAAATAATGAGACTCCATTTTCATGAACACACCATGTGGATGAATAATTTAATCATTAAATATTTTATATATGATATTATGATTAATATAAAATGATAATGTATAACATATTATTTTACTATAATAATTATTGGAAAATGGAAATGTTACTCATGTGTACATCGGGACTACTATGTTTAACATTGTAACGTTGTTAACATTTCATAACCTCATTTAATCATTGGAATTAATAATAATATTAAATAAGATATAGTATACTTTTTCCTAACATGTTTAAATAGGGATTCATTTTACAATTTTCACCCTACAAATGTAGAATTTAAGACATATGCTAAATATTGTCAAATTATCCTACAAAAAATATAATTAATTATATAACTATTTATTTTTTTTAAAAGAAAGTGATAATAAATATATAATAAATTTGAAAGATGTTATCATGAAAGTATATAATTAAGACATTTTTTGTTAATATAGAAGATAAATACACACATGATGAATCATACTGAAAGTGGGGGACTTCGTCTCATTTTCAATTCCTTGAGACATATTTTGATTTTATGCATATATATTATTTTTTATGTTATATATAGAGCCCATTTGATACATTATATCATGAATGTATCTATTATCATGGAATTTATTTATTTATTTAATGAAATTATTTCAAGGGGATTATGAATCAAATATTTCCAACCTGATAAGGAACTTTTCATTAAAAAAATATTTAATGTTTTTTATCAAACTCTTTCATTTCTATGTCCATGTTTTTATAATGGTTTAAAAAAATTATGAACACAAAATATTAATAATGTAAATTTTATTTTATTTTTAATATATATTAATTTCTATCAAAATTAATTAATTTACATGTTTTATATAGATCATCTTGAAAAAATTGACAAAATGTATATTCTGTTTTTAATGTACACATCAACAATGACTTTTTAGTAGCTGTGACCAATATTTTATTTTTATTTTCCTTTTTTATCATTAAATATTTTTAAAAAGAAATAACATTTTTTTAATTTGTTATTTAAAATGTTTTTCATAAATAAATTGTTATTTTTTAATTAAAAATATTGTTTTAAAATAAAATGGTTGTTTTATTTGAAAATGTTTTTTATACGACTATAACATATTTCTTCAAGGGTTTTAAAATGATTTTTTTGATAATTTTATTCATTATATGGTACATGAAGAAGTAAATGAAATGGGTGATCCCAATATAGGTTATATGAAGGGATTTAACCAATTATACCTCACGATTGAACCCAATATAGCATATATAAATGGATTGTTCTCATTATAGCTTTTGAAAAATTGGTGTGTTCGATAAATATTATACTAAAGGTGAGACCTATTATATATATCAAATTACTTGGATAATGATTATATTTGAAGTAAGTTATATTTTTACTCCTAAATATATGTTTTTGTAAAATTTTTATGAATACGATGCTCTATGATATAGTAAAGTATTTTAATTTCTTATCCTGGCTTATAACATATTTCATTGAAAAATGTGTCATCTAAATGAAGTGTTATGTTATTTTGATGTTGTTATAATATAGTAAAAATATTGTGTTATTATAATAATGAAAAAAAATTAATAACATTATAATTTTCAAAAAAATTCCATAAACCATATATGAACATAATCAAATATTTAATCTCATCTAACACTCTGAGATGAATGGTACTAAAAAAAAATTAAATTCAAATAATTATACAGATTTATACTTTTACCTTGAGCATTATAGAGAATAAAAAAATTACCCTCCCTTTTATTGATAGTATTATTGAATGGCCCAAAGGGCATCATTATTTTTCTATAGGACTCTGAAAAACATAAAATTATTAAACCCACACTATGATACATAATTAATTAAAATTAGTATAGAATAAGTTTGATATCTATCCAATGAGATGTTGAAATTATACTTATGAGTTTTACAAATTATATTATTATATAAATTTTATGAAATTTATGAGAAATGTTGTGTTATATTGATTTTGAGAGAACAAATCATGAATGAAATTTTGATTTATTTATTAATATCAGGTTTAATAAATCTCTCTTGGATTCGGTAATATGAGGGGTTGGGTGAAATTTTATTTAATAAATTATCTAGATTAATAATAGATTGGTTTAAGGGTCAAGAAAAGGTAGAGCTAGTGGTCATGTTATCTCCTCCTCAACACGACAATAACCTATTTCCCAAGGTCTGGTAATTTAAAGTTATAATAAATCAAGTTTGTATGAATACCATATTAAAACAAATTCCCACTAAATTATAAATTTTTTATTCCTCATTTATTTTATTCATTTTCAAAATTTAATTGATCCTTATAGAACTAAATATCAATGTTCATGATGAAATAAAAAGAAAATGAATGGAAATTAATTTTGGAAATTAGTAAAACCATGTACATAAATAATTACCATAAAATAAATACAATGAAGCAGTTCCCTTCTATTACAAAACACTATCATAAGGTATTTCATACACTATCCTCTTGGATATGATAAGACTATTTGAAAGTTGAAATGATAATGAAATCCTAATGAAAATAGATAAGAAATCATGGAGGACCATGAACAATATAGCTTCTCGCTCCAATCTTTGGTATTGGGAACCCATCTACAGATGTTAAAAGATCCTTCATTTAAAGGATATATATGAGCTCTGATATTCATTAATTTCATAAATAAATGGTCCAATGGTGTTCTAGGCTAGGTTCCACATCCCATATTCTTTAAAATATCAATGATACGGTTAATCTTGATCATAAAATAATGTCTCATGAATTTACACCGTGTGTAAATTATTATACCATATGTAATTTTACATGATGCTTTATTTAAGTTCATGACATTCACTTTTTATCTATAATTCCACCATCAAATGTTGTGCAATGATTACAAGATTTGTAATTTCATTTTCTTTTCCTGGAAGCCTCCTTTCACATCATTTGGTTTGTTTTATTACCCAGATGTTCTCCATAATTAACCTAAAAAATACAGTGTCACACCACTAATCTTTTATTATGGATGAAAGATGAGTTTTCTTATTTCTAATTATCATTTGACAATTCTCATAAGAAAAAAAAAATTTAATCTATTCCAATTATTAGAAATATTAATTTAAAATATATAGAAATAAATTTATTAAAACACTCTAAAATATATGCATGAAATACATATATGAAATTACACAAAATTTTATAGGTCATAACTAACCTATCCAAATTATTATAAAGAATCGTTAATATACCAAAAAAAATAGTTCACGGATTCTGTATTAGGTATACACAAACATAAACTACCATTTTATGGTATTATTACCTATGTGTGTAAACATAGATGTAGAAACACATCTAAAAAAATAATAAAAATTACTAAATAGTAGTGGGTATTGAAAGAAAGATAAACTTGAATAGTTATCTTCAACACTTCACGAATTGATGTCAAATAATAGAAATTAGTTTTCCAATAATTCATAGTAAATTTTATGCACTAAATTAACATAGTTATTCACTCTTTTAATGTAATTATCTTCCTACCTCTAATATTATTTATAGGAAAAACATTCAATGGATCATTCTTCCTTAAAAGTCTATGATCCTTCATTTCAAAGATTTTTCCAAATTTCTAAAAAAATAAAAACTAATATATTAGAAATCATTTAGATATGTTACTATTATACATGCGTGAATTATTGTTCCCATATTAATCGATTTTTATTCTCGGGAATTTTTATAGTAGTATCATCAATGATCTGATTCTCTTACAGATATATGAAAATAAAAAAATTTAATCCTAGTATAAAATTTAAAATGTTTTATAATCCATTAGTAAATTTTGTATATATACTATGTAATAGTAATAAACATGCTATATAAAGGTACTAAGATCATGTATTGTAAAATTTGAATTGAAATAATTTGTGAAAATGTAAAAACATAATCATTAATGCTACACACGTTTCAAATGACATTATCACCAGATGTGTGATGGAAAACATTATCTTTGGCAGGGGTAATGAATTTTGTTTGTGTAAACTGAATATTTCACTTATTTTGTAATTGTAACTGATAGGAATATGGGAAAATATCACTATTTGGGAGTAAATAATATTTTTAAAGTAACATTTAAGTATATAAATTCACTATAATAAAGGTAGGATACATTTTGTAAGGGTAGTGAAACTATTGTGGTATGATATGATGATTTAAGTAGGGGTAATGTAATTTTTTTCATAAAGGTTAATTTTTTTTTACATATGCTATGATGTTTTAATGAACACGTACATGAGGATATAAACATATTTATATAGGATGTGTATATGTAATGAAAACATAAGTAAGGGTATGAAAATTTTTACAAAGCATGCATACAACCAAAAATAATGTTACATAACGGTAACAATGAATTATAAAAAGTAATATAATATAAAAAAACATAATTAATAGTCGTATAAAATAAAAAGTACATATGTAAAAGTATCATGAACTTTTGTATGGTTAATGGGTATGATCTAATACTCACATAAAGGTATAAGATAATTTATATAAAGGTGTGTGGAATTTTTTAAGGCATAAATATGGGTTCAAAAACTTCTTATGTTATGGTTACAATATTATTTCAAATCCAAAAAATTGGTAAATAAGATGATTGTAAATTTTTTTTAAATAATATTAAATAAAAAAAATTATTAAGAATAAAAATGACAATTGTAATTAATAATTATTATTTTAAAACAACAAAAAATTAAAAAATTAATTTTATAACTAATAATTAACACATGTCAGATATAAATAATACTTTCAATGAACATATTTTTAGGATGCAGACCCCAACCAACTTGAGTTGGTGACTTAATTTATTACATTGGCATATATTTAAAAGATTATCATACCAAAGGATCATCTGGTTTATTAGTTTTGGAAATCATGATACATACATGATATGGATTTTATATTTGAAAAATAAAATAAATAATGACAATAATAAAATCCCATCATCTTTGAAACTCATTCCAAGAACCGATCATCATATCCTAAGGAAATGAAAAAGAATAAGGGTCGCCTATAAAGATTTGCAAGGGATAAGAATAGAGTAATACGACATGAATAAATAATAATATTCAATATGGAAAATAAATTAACGAAAAAAAAATTTATTTAAGTAACATGATTCTTGAAATAGATTAGGCATAATCAATATGGTGTGGTAGATTAATGAAAACTAGGTACATCTTATCGATAAATTAGAATTTAATGAATCCAGAGTTAATTTTAAAGTACAAATAAACTATATAATAATAAATAAATACATAAAGATGGAAATCCTTAATTATTGGTTGTTATTTTTCAGGTACTTGATAACTATAACATCAAGTGCTTTTGGAAGACAGTTTAAACTACTTATAAAAACCCATATAATTTTTCCAACTCATTTGCATCATGAGGTCTACTAATACATGAAGAGAATATATAATACTGGGTTACACCCATCGATGTAGGTCCAAATAATTCGATAAATGTCTAATATTGTTTTAAAATTTCTCCATAAATATTACATATAATAAATTATCCATATTGATTAAAGAACATGGATTTATTAATATTTGGCCAGTTTGATAAAAAAACATTCCATGTAAACACCATATAAAAATTGGATTTTTTTTATTTAATGATATTTTTTATTATACAATTCTTTCGATATTGAAATATAAATATATTAACTACTAAATATTTTTTAGAATAATGTGGTTTCTTCCAGATAATGTAATTAGCCAAAAAAGTAAGTAAAATTAGACAATACCATTTAACACAACATATTTTTCATGTAAAATCCCCTTTGATGAAATGATTCAAATTGAAGATTAAAAAAATATTAATTATGAATGAATAAAGATACTACACATAATCTAGGATGTTTATAAGCAGCATAAAAGTTAATTGGTTCATGATAACAAATAATATGTAAGGGATGGTAAATAGTGACGAAATCCATTAACAAAGAATTACTATTGTAAAACATGAGTTAAACTAATCTATAATGATTTTAAACATGTTATTAACTTATTGTAGAACCATATTATAATTTATAATATTTTATATGTTCCTTTTATAATATTTTAGCACAATTTTGTTAATAATATTTTTTTATTTTCACCTTTTTCGATGTTAATTTATTTATTTTCTCATTCATTCAATCTCTTAATCATTGAATTTCTTTTTAATATTTATATTTATAGCATTTACAGAAAAATAATAATTAAATAAATATAAAATATATTTGTTATATATTTATTTAGTATATTCCATAATATTTTGTGATAGGGAATGGAATACACTATTCAAGGAGACGGTAAGTCGGATGTACGCATGGATATTATTTCTATTTTGATGACGTATAATAGATTGAAATAATATATATATATATATATATATATGTATATTATAATTCTAGTATAATTGTTTTATCAATTATATAAAATAT
Source organism: Viscum album (assembly GCA_963277665.1). Taxonomy (NCBI): domain Eukaryota; kingdom Viridiplantae; phylum Streptophyta; class Magnoliopsida; order Santalales; family Viscaceae; genus Viscum; species Viscum album. Next base: position 1,937,617,563 of record OY728152.1, read on the forward strand.
TTTTTATAAAAATCCTCCTTAATAAATTACATATAAATAATGAACGAATCACATACATTCATAAGGTGGAAGTATTCCTTACAAACGATGGGTGTTATCACATTCCCAAAAAAATGTAAATACTGAATGTATGTGTGACATAATAATTACAAAACCTTGTAATATTATAAATATCATAGATATCAGATATATCCTTGATATATATTTATATATATTATTCCCATCGTTATTTTCATCCTAGAATGGTTGTAATGGAAAAATCAACGGTATTGGATCGCGATGCTATAGTCTGCAATTTTGATGAACGATGATTTCATAACACGTTAGATGTAAATGTGTAAGGGATTATGTCATAAAAATATTATACAAAAATTATAGTATTTGGAAAAATGTGTTTTTTATAACGTCATTTAAAAAAATTGACAGAGGTGGAGAATGAAGTAACTTAAAGATTCTTGTTGGGAAATGTTATCTCTTCTTTACGTATCTTGATTTGGTTTTTAATAATCCATATCCAGGATAGATTAATGGGAAATAAAATAATAATATAATAAGGATATTGTTTCTATGGTGTTAATTGGGCATGTATTATCTGAAAATTTGTTGTATGTAGAAGTGGAATGGAGAGCGGAAGGGGTCACCCTTTATAAGTGTTGTGACTGGCAAAATTGTATTTTTTTAGTGTTAATACCAAAAATGTTTTTGGAATTCCACTAGGCCTCAATAATGGTCCAATATTGATCCATGATTGTATATTGTAGAAATATGTCCATCTAATGTGCTTTTTAGATGTTTGTAGCCATTTTTACCTTTTATTCTATGTTTAATGACTCTGTAAACTTGTTTTTCATATAATAATTGTAATTATTTTTAAATATATTGAATATTGATTTTTTTTCAAAAACTAATTTTATAAATATTATAAATTATTCATTATAATTATCCTAACTCTTTAATCAATCTTTCCAAATTCAATCAACATAAATGGAAAAAATTAATCTAAAAATAATATTTCAAATGTAGTTAGAATGTAGGTTCTCAATTTGAATATATTCAAAAAATTATAATGTATTTATATCATAATTCAACCTGAAAATGAATCTCATGACCTAAATTTGATTAATCAAAGTATAAATACACTATATTAAAGTATAAACTAATAAATAATTGATTTTAACATTATTAAATATTCAAACTAAAAGGATGTTTTCTATTAAATATTAGTATTTTTCCCTTGCATAAAAAAATGAATCATTTCACAAAATTCACAAAATGTCACCCTAATATGATTTTAATATTTAAATTTGACAAATTATATTTATTTTCTCAAATATATTTTATAAATTTTTTAAAACATAACTTTAAATACAATGTGGATAAAATGTCTAAATAATCTTTTTCAAAACTAGTGTTTAGTAAATTTCAAGCTATCAACAAAATTAAATTAATTCTAAAAGGAATATATTCTAATGAATTGTTTTGTTAGATCATTCCCTCCTAAAAAATTTGCATCATCAAAATTTCTCGGATATTACATTATAAAAAAATGAGATTTATTCTTCATGATAATATTGTATATTTCCCGCATTTTCTCACCCAATTTATAAATTCATCATAATACGTTTACCTGATGAGTTGTATAATTCTTCAATACATTATCTATAGTGTCAAAAATGATTTTTGATTATTAATAGTTTGATAAATTATGTTCCAAATAAATTAAATTATATGGGAAAACATGTTTGGTTTGGGAAAGTACATCCCTACCAACTATATGTGGAACACATAATTTTATTTTGATTGATTTGTATGTATTTAAAAACAGTAATAAAAAACATCAATTAATTCATGAATATTAAATGTATCGAGTTACCCAAGGATCAACTTCCACCTCTAATCAAACCATGTAACACCTTTCCATGGACGTACTTACTTGAAAACATGATCTCCCACACCGAATTCAAAATCAATAATTCATTTATTAGGGTAACTCATTTTAATTTTTTAAGACACATTAATATGACCTTTAATGGAATTTAACATTATTACTATGTCATAAGGTAGTTTTGGCCATCTGAATTTCCATTGACCAACGTCATCCAAATAAGTTGGATTATGAATTTAGTTGCAATATAATTATTCATACGGTTCCATTTGAATACCAGGATAGAAACAATTTTGATAAGAAAACATTAAAAAAGTTATATAATAATCCCACAAACCATGAATGTAGAGTGGTAATGACATAAACAAGTATTCCATTGTTTGAATCATTCTTCCATAATACCCATAAATTTTTAGATTATAGGTACTGTTCAAATTAATCTTATTATCATGATCCCTTTGAATAATTTACCATAATGTCTATTTGAAATGACGATTTCAATCAGAGATAATTTATAGAACATCCACATGAATTATTAAAAATTCATAAATATAGTCTTTTAAGGGGTATAAGAGGGAAATATTCCCCTATATTCTGGAAATATTGATATTTGTTTAGGATATCAATTATATCCTATATTTCATGATTCCTTCAAGAGTCTTTCATAGTCCTATGACAATGTATATTGTAATATCATCAAATTTCCACAAAGGAATAGAACAAGGTTGCATGAATCTTATAAAATGCAACCTCATTGCATTAACAAATAGAAAAACTAAGCATCTAGAAAAATAATTAGTAATTACCCACTTTTTATTACCACCCCTCCAAAAAAAATTTCTTTAAATCCTTATACATATTTGTGCTACATGGTTTTGTAGGGAAATTTGATCTATATGGACAATAAAAAATATCCATTTTTAACTCAAGTAATGATCTACCACATAATATATTTCCATATTTCACAACACCATCTTTATAAGAACATTCAACTAATTTCCCATTCCTCACAGCTTTAATGCTCATCTAAAATTAATCATCATATTGATAATTATTAATCATATTTAATAAATATCATTTCCAATCAATTAAAAAATTATTTCATGTCTCCCCTTCATTACTAATTATCATATCAATACTTACACGATCAAGGAACATATTATCCATCTCCATCCACATTTGGTTTTGAATTTCATGATCTCCCCGACAAAATTCATATACTACCTTATTGGTTTTCCTTGGGTGTTACATTATTAAGAAATCTTAATCATTTATTAGATTTCTCTATTGCCTTTTTCTCTTATTATTATCTATCAATGATATAATTTATTCCATTATTGTATGATATATATATATATATATCATATCATTTAACAAAGATAAATTGTCTATATATCATCTATGTCATGATTATAGATTCTAACTGGAGATCATGGGTCAGGTATTTCAACTTGAGAATATTTAATTCCCTTAATTCATTTGTAATAACATTATCATTTTTAATAAATACACAACCATGTACCCTATTTCATTAAAAAATACATTTCAAAACCACATCACTCTTAGATTATATTGTATTAATTGGAGTATTGACGAATATCTTATTTAGTTCGTCAAAAAATTATTCATATTCTGTTATACCAAAAAATTGACCCCCTAAATTATGTGTAATATTTGTTACCATGTTAAAAAAGTAAGAATCATTCAGATTGAATCATTAATTGTAACATATAATATGACTAAAATTAAATATATTTGTTATTTTGATTTGTATATTCCCTTCATTGACATCCTTTCTTATAATATATATTGTTATTATATATTTTTACATAATATAGCCAATATAATAAAATTAATGTAGCTATAAATCATACACAATTTTTTTTCATATAACTCCTTCTTAATAAGAATATAAATATTGGTCTATAATTTAATCTCATGGTCATCTATAACTAACAATACATAAGAATAAGATAAATGAACACCACAAAAAGAAATATTGGGATATTCCAAGAACAATTTCTTCATTATATAAATAAATATAGAGGGATCATTATTTAATATAAATTTAATTACTGTCATATATGAAAATATATAACTCTATTGAAATGATGTTTTTTGAAGTTATACATTTTTTACTCAAAAAAATAGGTATACCCATAATCAGGCACATATTTTAAAAATATTTTTTTCTATTATGTTGATCGAATAAGTCATCAATGTGTGGAAAATGATTAATTATATTTATCACAATCTAATTGATCTATATAATATTAGTGTATAACCTCCTGGATCCATCACTATTCATTACCAATAGAATAGAGGCTTGTAATGGAGTTAAACTAAAAAATAAATATAGTGTCTTGACCCCATAAAAATGATCTATTATCTACTATAATTACTTTATAATGATTATATATTAACAAAACTTGAGAGATCGATGAGATTAGTAGCCTTAGTAATCTAGATATATAAATGAGTCTTGTAATACCACTGAATACACTAATTACATTATTATATTTTATTTCAAGGAAAAATATATTCCATTACTATATCACTATATATCATGGATAGTATTATTCTTGGATTATTTAGAAAAGGAATAAAAGTAAGGGTGAGCTCAAATTCTTAGAAAGGGAAAAGTATAGAGGATGCAATAACGAATAAAAGAGAATAATAATTATGCAATCAATAATAATTGAACACGTATACCATGTAATAAATAAAAGGATGATAATGTGAATAAATATTCTAGCATGGTAATAGTTAGAAATACATTCAATAAAATTATCTATATATTCCAAAATCAATATGGAATGGTAAGAAACTAAAACAGGTTCCATTTAATCAATGAAGCAATAATGAAATGAATCCATAGATATTCCAATGAAAAATGTCACGGAAAAATTATTATTTATTAAAAATGATGGAAATTCATAATTAATTGATGCCATGTCTAATGAATGTTAAAACCTCAACTATCATGATATATACTCTAAATAGTTTAAAACTATGGGATTAAACCCATCTATTCAACTTAGAGTAAAATTCAATGTGTTTGTTTCAAACTAATTGTGTCTCATGAGACTATCGATGCATTATGTGGTTTTCATTAACATGGCCCCAACCCATAGGTATTACCATAAACCGTCCCTAGCTATGTCTTCTATTACCCAAGAATTTTTATATCGAATAAACGATATGCCTTTTCAAAAATTTATATTGAACAATGATATTGATTTAACAATATATTTAAAAATTATAAAATAACATTCAAACTAATCACAATATTAAAAAAGGTATACAATTCATACATTAATATTATACATGATCAATGATGTAGATATTTTGGTGACATTCAATTTTAGAATCCATCTTAAAAAATTAACTATTTCAATGAAATTAACGTAATAAAGGAAGTGAATGTGAATATTATCCTTATCCAAATCAAACTTAAAAAATAATTATGATAGATATATATAGAATCAATAAAACATATAACTTGTGGATTAAATAATGTGTTTTTGTCATTTATTAATATCAATGCTAAAAAAATATCTTTAAAATTTTGAATAAAACGTACTTTTCTTTTGAAAAACTTGTAGAAAATATGATTCATTGAAAATCACATTTTAAATCATTATCTTTAAAAGGTATCTTTTTAGCCATTAAAATTATGAATCATATAAATGTAATAGGGTAAATTCATATATGACATATGACGTAAAAAGAAACCTCATTATCCTAGTAATTGTAAAACAAAATTCCTTATTCAAAAATCCAAAATATGATTCATTTAAAAATATAGATAGAAGATAAAAAGGGTTGAAATTTATTAAATAAATCAATTTTTAATGTTGATAAATTTTGAAAACATTTTTAAAATAATTATTTAGATGAAAATAGGTTTTCAAACAAATGCTGGAATGAAATTGGGTTTTCTAAAAAAAATTATAAAAATTTAATGATGAAATAGTGGGAAATGGAACTATAACAGGATAATGGTCATGATTTCCAAAAGGATATTAAAATTAAAGGCTTTATTATAAAATAATAAAATAATTTCATTTGATGGAAATATATATGTACACAATCCTGAAAAAAAAGATTTTATTGAAATGTTTACCCTTGAAAAGATCATAATGTTGTAGTGAGAATCAATCATTGATTAGATTCTATGTATCAAATATAAATCAAAATATAGATATGGAAATACCTAAATTGGTTTTCTAAGTGATTATACACATAATAATAGTATATTAACAATAATTATGTGGTAATATAACCCAATGAAATTAAATTCAGCTATGAAATCATTCTACATGCGGTAACTTATAACTCAAACCCCCTTAGATGAGATGAATCAAATTAAAAGCCCAAATAGATTGATGACTAAAGGAATCATGAATATATGAAAATGTGATAGTATTTTCATAATATATAATAATGTGGGTGAAAATAATAATGTGACTGATTCAAGATAATGTTAACAATCACAATAGGAAGTGAGATTAGAGAAGATAGTCACTAAAGATGTTGTCAAGGAGAATATTTTTAAACATTCCAATGTCACACATACCTCTTTAAGACATTTGAATCATAAACATAATGATGAAAAAACACTAAATGAAACATATGATTTCATGAGAATAAATATATTCCTGATATAACATTTCAATCATCAATATATACACTATATAAATGAAATAGGGTGAATAACAACAAATAAGTCTCTATGGAATATAAATTGGAATTATATCTATTAACATTCATTTACATTCCAGTGAACATCATTTGGTATCATGTATATTGGGTTTATTAATATTAGTATCTAATAAATTAACCATACTCATATTTTTAATAGCATATATTAACTTCATTTAATATATTATTTCCCATTTGTAAGTAAGCTTTCATTATTTTCACTATTTTGGATGTTAATTCCCTAGTTTCACAAGTATATTTTGACATGTAACATGTTTTTGTTATTACATTTATCATGGTTTCATCTTATCAAAAATTTAAACAATGATTTAATATAATTTATATTCATTAAATATGTGTTTATAATAATCCATAAAATAATGATATGAGAAATTTAATACACATTTCATGGAGATGGATGACCATACAAACACATGAACAGTTCTTTCATTTCGAGGTCGTATTAAAAGAATGATTAGAAAATGATATTTTTGTAAATATATATTATAATATAAATTTCATATATTTTAAAAAGATCTATTAAAAACATCATTTGTATATTTCATGTATAGGGTGAACTAACTTCATCACTATGAGGATGTGGTAGTCCACACATCAAAAAAGTATGTTATCATACATACACAAAATGAAATGAATATCATTATTTGTTTTAAAACAATTTAAAAGTTATAAATTTCTCAAGTTCAAGTTAGGTGGAAATACAAACGACATAAAACATTTCATAGATGGTGTGGTCTATATGAGTGTCTGGTTATTCTGTTCGTCACTATAATGTGTTATCTATTTTCAATAACTCTATGAAAATATTTTCACCCACATTTTTACTATTTAAAGGTATTATAATTATAAAATATCAATGTATATTCATATACATAACATTAAAATTCCAAATAAATTTACATAAATATAAATATATTGATATATTATATATTCTAGGATGATCTCACAAAATGTCAATTCTGGATAGATGATTCTCACTTCATGCAACACATCATCTCAATGAGGAAATTATATCTAGACCAATAATATGTGAGTTTTTTTGTTTTAATGGGAGAAGTCCAAAATTTTCTTTGATATAAGGTGTATCTAAGGATTGGGAAGTCATTACATGATTTTAATCTATAAATTCTCTTATAAAGATACACCTCTCATTGGTTTGGACATAAAGATTGTGAAATTTTCGTCATCTGAATGGTGTGAGAATTTTCTTAGGGACTAAAGGAAAAGATGAATTTTGAACAAATATTGATTCTTGTAGAGTTGAACAGAATCTAAAAAACATATTATGATGTATTGGTTATCAGGTTTTCAGATGCATCAATTTTGGTTTTAGTCATGGAGAAGATGTCTCTGTAGTTACAACCTCATGAATTGAATTACCCATTGAATGATATCAAGTTAGATGCATTTTTTCATGCCTTCCATTGTTGGATTAATTACATACTGAGATATAATTTTGATATGTTGATATAATACAAATGTATTTAGAAATAGTTTACACAATGTGACTTGATCCATAGGTAGAGAAGGTGGGTAGACTGCCTTTGGTAATTTCATTTTTAGATTACTGTTATCCTATGTAAAGTAAATTCAGTAGATGATTATATGAGAAAAAGGACCCAAAAATATGCATCTTATGAGGGATACTGTGAATGGATGTTAATGGAATTATCCTCTTATATTCACTTTGAGGAGAAAGATAGTCTCATACAAACTTTTCTCTCATCCATTGGAGTGACTTATACTCTATTGTATATGGTGTTAATGATATAGCTATCATATTATGAGTGGTTAATTTTATATCATAGCATGGTAGTAGAGGAACTTCCACCTACATTTATTGTCGGAAATGATGCAATTATATGCATACATTTTAATATTTTGGTTCTGGATGATATTTAATAGGTTTTGATGCCATAATTCCAATTCTTTCTTTTGGAAGTATATACTAACCTCCCCAAGATGTACTGAGACATACATCACAAGTATTTTCTAATTGGTATTAAATAAGATGTACCTAGTTTATTAATATGGTGTTTTACCTATATGAAGATTAATGTAAAATATTTTCGACCAAAAGAGATTTGATAATTTTTTCTCTATCCCAAGTTGAAATGGGATAATTTTGTGATGGATTTAATAAAAAGATTTTGTGTCCATTTTGAGGTAGTTATGTCATATGGGTTGTGTTTGAAAGTCTTTGGAAGGTCTCCCATTTTTACCGATCATAGGAATATTTTTATTAGATGAGCATGGGACAATGTATATCCGTGAGATTGAGTGACATCATGGGGTTCCTCTTACCATTTATCAGGTTTAGACTATAGTTCACATCTCAGTTTTGGAAATCCTTGTAGAGGTTTTTGGGTACATAGTTGTTTTTGAGCATATCATATCACCATTATATGAATTATTTATCATACTACATAATTATGGTTATTATCGACAGTATTTAAGAATTGTTTAATGATTTTTTGCCTCTTGGTAAAGAAATATACCTACGATTGAATTCTACAAAAATAAATATCAATAGACTATATATATATAACCTTATTTGTATTTGTATGATAGGCTATGAAAATCACAATTATGATATTTAGAGGTAGGACGGGCAGGACATCATGGATAATGTCTCATGAAAGGTACTTTGGTTTAGGTCCATTTTATTAAAATGATGATGAATACTACTCATTCTATAATGAAATCTTATGTCAATCACCATTGAAGCCATCCTAGTTTTGACGATGATGATATATTATTTTTAGGTCTCTCCCTATGGTTGGGGATACAATTAATTTGGAGAAAATATTTTATTTCACTATTATATGTTAGTCATTTTATGATTCTATAGAGAGAGAATATTTTATCCTAGCGGTTGTAATTAGCTCTGATTTACTAATCCATGAATAATGTCTTTATTCTATATCAGAAACTCCATTATCACACAGACCAATTTCATACTATTTATCAAGTAATGGATGAGTTAAATGTATATTTTTTCAATGAGGAGAATCCAATTAATATCATTGATCAGAGAAAGAAGTTCATCTGAGGTGGGTTTTTTTATTTTAGTTCAAGGGATCTGGAATCATAGCCATTCGTACGGAAAATATGAGGATCGAATGAAAAAAATTTACCCTCTATGTGGACTATACTCTATTCATATACTTCACCATTTTTAGAAGAAAAATATGGGGCTGAATTTTCCTAATATGGGGTTATTTTAGGATCATAGGGTTTCTAATGATTTATTGATTTTTTAATTTTCAAATTAATTCTGATTTTTTCTATTGTGAATTATTAATGATTTCACATAGGTTTCGGGGGTCTCTAGGGATCATAAAGAAACTAATGGATCAGTTTATTGAATATAGTATTTCCCACACATTTAGTAGAATCTATGAAACCTAGTCTACTTGGTTTATTCTAACCCAATAGGGTGGTCTTGGGCTCTTTACAAGGCTTTTTAGTTTGATGAAACCATTCCTCACAGGGCATACTCCCAAGAAAAAAACATTTAATTTCTAGTAATGAATAATACATGATTATTTGATTATTTTCAAACCATTATATAGGACCAAGTGATATAGTAATTGAATAAGAATGGGGTGCATGGTTGGTCAACATATTTTCCAACCATGTACCCATGTATTGAGACACATTTTTGAAGGAGTAAATCACATGTTTCCCTTAAAAAATAATCCTTAATATATTTTATTCACAAATAGATAGAATCCCTTTCTATTACGAGATCCCCTTTAAATAACCTACTAGGATTTGGTGATTATTCTCCATCTATCCTCTTAATTGATACTCAATTGTCTCTTGGGATTTCATTAGTTGAATGCCTCAATTGTCAATCTTGTTTCATTGTTTGAATTTATATCAATAGTGTTATTTTCATTCAATGGAATATTCCATATTTTTTGGGTATTATTTCATAAATAAGTTATCATCAAATCCATATCAAGTTGTTATCAAATATTAGATGAGTGTTCTACCATGGTCATAAAGTAGGAAGAATATACATTTTATCTAAAGTAATCCTTCTTTAATAACATATTCGTTTTTCCACAACATATAACATCTAGAGTTTCTCATAAAATTGAATTATGATCTTCAATAAATTATTTGATCATTGAGAGGTTTCCCACAATTCCCCAAAATAAGGTTTTTGGCTTTCAACCACAAACAAGACCAGTCATGAGGTGTGTTTATGTTTTTCCCCAAATCTAGAAATTTGTTGTTTCTGTGTGAGCTCTCTATCACGGAAGAATCCAAAATGAATTAAATTAAATATTTTGAGAGGGGTAATTCCTCAATTGACATGTTATTAAATAATTTTCAATGGATAAATGGATTAAATTGAAAACATGGAATTTTTTGGATAAACATTTGGGATTTATATAATTATAAAATTGGATAAAAATATGATTATTATATTACATTCCATGGAAATTTCTATTCCAGGAATATGGATGACATTGGATGTTATATAGATTTATACTCCACGAATCCAAATGAATCTATATTTTGTGTATTTTTAAACTCTTGAGATCGAGATTACCCAGACCATCATGGATATGCTAATTGGACTCCTCCAAATTCATTACTGAGTTTTTAGTGGAGATGATACCTAAAATAGATGAGGGTTCCAAGATAATATTATGCATTGAATCAGGCCCTTTACATCTGACACTAAATTATCCATCCAAGGTTGTAGTTTATGTGTAACCATGGATTAAAAATTGCCCTTGTTTATGATTTCCAATTTATAGTTATATTTGGTAGAATAAAAACTATCAAACATATATTAATCAATAAAAGTTAATTATTTATATTAACATAATATATCTCACAGTAGTCTGCATATATAAATATATTGGACGTGATATAGACATCATTAGTGATTTCAAACTGATTGTTATCTCACACTTCATCCAAGATGTTGTTGGGTACCTAGAAAAACATAATTAATTTAGGTAGGGACAATTGATAGTTCTGGAATTACAATTCTAGATTGAATATTATTAAGATAAATGGACCATATATTTATGATATTCTCATGATTCAATATAATGATATTTTTTTGGTCATATTCAATTTTTATACATATATATTACTATATTATTTTTGTTATTTATTTCATTTCTTTTTTATAGGTTCATGAAATACTCATCTTGTATATGATATTACCTTTAGATTTCATGTTTATTATTGTTTTCATTTAGATGTTTATTTTATGATGTTCATTTATTTGATATGCTTCATCTATGACATCATTTTGGTAAAAAAACCAGACACTATTATTATAATGGAAAATTCCCCCAATTTTAAAACGTAGAACCCTGATACAAGTCGGATGTTTTTAGCATAAGGGGAGGAACACTTTTGACCATGTCACACACCACCTTGTTAAACCATTTTGTGCTTGCTGGTTTTGAATGATAAAAAACATTTGGTATCATGCTCATTAATTTATAAAATTAATTGGATTTTTTCGTGAAACTAATTTTATTTAATGTTTTCCTAATGAAATTTGAATTATTTATATATGTAAAATCTATGAAAAATATTTTATTTACATGGATTATTTAGTCGATGATTTGGAAATTTCATGAAACCCATTTTTATTTGATGGATTACTCATTGATGGGAAGATAATTTTTCTCGTGAGACAAGAAAATATATTGATTATGAGATGTTTTAGACATATATCTACATTTAATTAATAGGGTAAAATCTTATATCATATGATACAGTAATTTTATGTGAATGGGTTTGCAATATGCATGTGTCATGAACTGAATTTGGTCACCCTAAAAACATGAAACGAACTGAGCCTGTGATAATGCCTAAATGGAATTATTTCTCCCCATGGGCTGGAAAACGTGCCAAGGAATTATTAATTTTTCTTTTTGAATGATTTACATGAGTATGGATACAAAATACATACAAAACAATCAATAAGCTGAAACTGAAAATTTATTCCAAACAAGATTTAATAAAAATCGGAATCGTAATACGTAGGTTAAAACAAAAAATAAGAAGTCCAAAAACACATAATTGTATTATAAATAAATCCCCATGGACTCCACATTAAATGGGGTAATCACCCACAAGCCGTCTCCACAACATCGTACCATCGAAGGGAAGTGACAACACGAACCACCATCTCACAAGGCCTTGCCTTTACCTATGTCAATCATGATCATGTATACTTACACCCAAGGGGTGTCAGTAGGGTGTGAGACTATTCCCAATAAGATACATCATTGAGATTCTAAATAATATTAAATACAAGATAAAAATCATGCTAGTTTTGATAAGCCAGAAGTGGTGGAAATAATTTCTAAAAAATGCATCTTTTAAATTTAAATATTTTTCCAAATGAATTTTCCATGAGTGATTACATTTTAATAAAACATATAAGATAATTTATTTTCCAACCAAACCCACAATATTCTAAATATACATAAAAAATATTTATTGAGAACTAATCTCAAGAACATCCATAGGCACCAGTTATTCTCGGGCCCCATGTATATCATATCTCGATGTAAAGTAAACATAGAAAAATATGTTCTTGTGAATGATCCACTAGTAGGGAGGATACCCATAATTTTGTAGTCCCCATAAATCATTAATATTGTTTGTTATTGTATTCATTATTTATTTTTCTCAGGGAAACCTAGAAAAACCGCTTCGGATCACTTTCATACTTGTACATATCCACCCTCCTAGATAACTGATTCTCTGCCTTTGTTCTCAAACCATTTTCACATTTTGCCAAGATCCGTTGGAAACTAAAAACATATGTTCTAGACATGATAATATCAAAACAATAGCTACAAATTTTTTTCACCACATACATCTCTCATATAATCCTTTAGAATTTTAATACAATTTCATCAACAAATTAATCAATGTTTTGAAAACAAAATACATAAAAAACCCACATTGTACACTATGTGCATACCCATATTCACCAAAATTGAATTTTCAGCACTAATATATTTTTATAAACCCATTATAAGTGTTATCACACAACCACAATTGGAATAAAAAAGAATTTATATGTAATACACCCTATTTATCACGAAATTGTTACCAGAAAATAATTTTCATAACAAATATCACAAAAACCAAATTTCACAACAGGAATAATTAGAGAGAAGTGTTATAAAAATGGAAATTAGGAAAATATAACTCATCTAGAAGTGATTACAGTTGGAATCACCAAACACGAGTGTAAAAACCCTTGAATCATTGTGCGAATGTTCTAACACAACACCTTCGCACCATAAGGGACAAAGATCAAGCCTAATACCACAAAAATATACAAGGAAAACCATGATAAAACCCATTGATCAAATACCCCCTTACTAGTCATTCATATCTTCTAGATGATATGGAATATACCCTATGTAAATCAATTACACCCTATGCAAATTGCTGAAATAAGGAATGAGACCAACTTAAGTTAGGGATGTTGAATAAAACCCTCCAAATACAAATGTAGCTGAATTTCCAAATAGAAAAGAATGAAAGTGGGTTTTGAATAATGCTGAGAAGGTCATGTGTGAACTGAAATTGTCGAATGAAGTAAAATTTGAAGGGTTATGATGGAAACAAGTTACCACATCAAATCTAGAAGATTTTAGAAAGCCTAAGATGTTCAACCCTAATTTATGATGCATATGAGATCCAATGTGAAGGAAAAGAGAATGGGGTCATGATTTGGGTTAGTGGGATTTGGTGAGAGTTAGAATAACAAAAAAGAACAAAAATTGAATAATATATTAAATAAATATTTTTATGAAAAAGGATGTGGTCTTCCAGGATAGGCCAATTCCTTAAAAACCCAAATCCACTATGATTATGCATTTTTATTAGTTAAAAATTAATATTGTGGTGTCAATATTCCATGGGAGGCCATGATGGAAGTGGAATTGGTAAAACATGTTTAAAAATGAAATATTTATAAAATAAACCAAATTAGTTTTTAAAACTCGAATTGGATTCACGGTTTGGTAAAAATATCTAAAACTCACCATTTCCTCCAAAAATTTATTGGAAACCCCAAAAAAACTCAATAAGGAAAAGTAAATGAAATTTATCTTTAAAATATGTCATGTATGTGAAAATTAGCCCCACCATTAAATAATTTCCGCACCAGAAAGTCAACATAAAAATTGATCAGAAAACAAGAATGGGTACTCCTTCTAAACCCACATCATCTGCTCCCAAGTCTCATATGTATCAATCTCATGCACTTAAATAACATGGAATAGTGGAATAGACTTTCTTCAAAGCACCTTTTCTTGGAAGTCCTCTATTCACATCGGGCTCTCTAAAATAGATAAATCATGTTCTATATCTAAATCATCCCAATTCAATACATGGGATGGACACGGTTGTATTTGTTCTACATGGAGACATGTAGGACATCATAGATGGATTTCAACTAAGAAGTTAAGGCCAAACTATATGCCACCATTTGAATATTCTTGGTGATCTCAAAATATCTTCCATATGGTGGCGTCATCTTTCATTCCTTTCATATTTGATGATGACCTAGACGAGGGATATATTTCCAGAATACCCTATAACCCACAAGAAATATCTAGGTCTCAACACCGTTGGTTTGATTATGATTTATAGTGAATCTGAGCTGTCAATACGTGCTACCTGATCAACGTGATCTGGTATGAGTTAAGGGTTGTGCAGTTTCTCACATTCCTAAAAGTGTCTCGAAATAAAAAAAATCAATTTTCTAATGTCTCATGCTCCAGACATGCCCTCCGCAGTGAGGTCTCACATACGGCAACCCAACATAGGGGGGTGACAAGGCCAACCATATAAAACCTCAAAAGGATCCATCCTAATCGAGGATTGTTAATTTTTATTATATGAAAATCCAACCAATCCTAAATGGCTATCCTAGGATTCTCTAAAATCAAGATCACATGAACATTTTATGTCCATAAAAATCGGATTCACCTGCTCCGTTTGTCCATCCGTTTGATGATGGTTTGTCATTATCATCTTTATTTGAGACCATGAGGCCTTTTGAAGGACTTCCCAAAACCGATAAGTGAAATTGGGCTCTCTATATGAGAAACTACAGATGTCACACCATGGATCTTTACCACCACTTGAGGATACAAAAGGCCCAACTCATCCACATTAGTTTTATCTTAGAATAGAATGAAGTGGGATAATTTGGTTAGCTGATCAATGACCACACAAATAGAGTTCTTACCCCAATGTGTATGTGTCTAGCCAATAATGACGTCCCTGGAGAACTCATCCCGCTTCTAGGTAGGAATGGTTAATGACTAGAGAAAAAGGTGGGCCTTTGATGCACTGGTTTCACCTGCTGGCATGTGTATCATCTGAAATTGATGTCCGCGATGTCTCATCTCATACCTGTGAACAGAACTACAGACGAACATCATAATACATCATGGTGTCACCTTGATGGACAACCCCCTAAGACTAGTTGTGATCCTGAATAACCACCTTCCACAAAGATATCGACAATACCAAGTATACCTTGAAGCACTGGAAGCCCTTGAGAGACGACTACCAATAAAAATACATCTCCCCGTAATGAAGAAGCTACTTCAACCACCAAAAAAGAACATCACTAGAATTTTCCTGCGGAATCAACTCCCAGTGAGAAGGACTCAACTGAATTCTCGCAAGGATCATACCTCCATTGTTCTCCTCCATCACAACATGCATTTTGGGGAAAGAGCCCCATTAATTTCCACTCATCAATGGACTTAATCAAGGATTGAACTATTACTTTTCTAGTCAAATCATTATCCACCACATTACCCTTTCCCGGGGTGTAGTCATTTTCAAAGATGAACCCCAACTAGTACTATATCCAACGACATTGCCTCAGATTGCGGTCATTCAATGAGAATATATAGGAAAATATTTTCTGATTAGAGTAGACCCCAATGTTCGCCCCAAAGGGGTAGTGACATCATGTCTTAAAATCATGCATCACAGATACTAACTCCATGTCATGGATTAGGTATATCTTTTTCATTTGGTCGGAGTTGGCATGATCTATACACCACCACATGATCATCCTATATAAGAAGCACCCCAAACCCATTCCTGATGAATCACAATACGCAATATACCCCTTTCAACCCTTTGGAAAAATCATATTGGTGGTGGTAGTCAACCACCTTTTTAGATCCTCGAAATATTCCTCACATTCATGGCCCCATAAAAACATCACCCCTTTTCGAGTAAGCATAGTCATGGGATAAGCAAGAAGAGAGGAATCCCAAACAAACCACCTAGAGAAACCATCTAGGATGAGGAAACTCATGATCTCAAACACGTTATTCAACATATCCAATGAAATAACTCAACTAATTTTCTCGAGGTCCACCAAAACTCTATTATTCATGATCACATGCCTAGAAACATAACCTCCATAATCCAAAAGGTTCAATTGGATATATTTTCATAAATACGGAGATCTCGTAAGGTTCCCAACACAATTTGTAAATGATTCTATTGTTTCTCATCAGATATCAAATAAACTAGGGTGTCTTCCACAAAAACCAAAATGAAGTAATCAGTATATCGATGGAACACTATGTTCATTTGTTCCATAAAAACCACTGGAGTTTTTTTCATTCTGAAGGGAATGACCAAGTACTAAAAGTAGTCATACATACTTCAAAAGGCTATATTTTGGACAAATTCATCCTTCACCCATAGTTGATGATAGACCAAGTACATTTCTATATCTAAAATCCACCATCTCCCCCTTCAACTAATCGAAAGTCATTTATTTGGGGAAGTGGATATTTATTCTTGATTGTTACCTTATTCAGCTTTTGGTAGTCAATGAACTATTTAAGGGATGTTTCATCCTTTTTTGCGAACAACATTTGAGCGGCCAAGGGAGGGATGTTCACGGGAATTAATCCTTTGGATTCTATGTCTTTGAGTTATATATTTTATTTCTTCAACTATATGGGGGAATGATATATGAGGGAAGAGATATCGACTATGTTCCTAGCCCCAGATCAATCAAGAACTCCATATCCCACACTAGAGGAAAACCTGAATAATCATCCAGAAATACCACCAAAATCCTATCCAGTACAGGAGGCAGTCCACCATTTAAATAATGGTTGTTTTCCTCTATTAGAAGAAATGATTAATGAAAGACAATATCCACCATCTCTGGTTGTGGGGTTCCTCATTACTTGACCGGGGATCCCATTTCCCAAGAAAAACATGATGACTCCCATCTGGTGCCATGAAACTGAACTGCTGCCTAAATCAATCTATGTGCTTCTAAAATTTTAGTAGCCAATCCATTCAAATTATCACATAAAATTGATCCATATCTATGACGTGGAGGTATCACTCCATCTCACACCCTAACATAGAAACCACACACAATGGGCACCAGAGACCCTTCTCATTCTTATTTCCCAATAACATCACCAACTCCATCACAAAAGACATGAACTCGGTGAAAAAATGCAGTGTTTTCAAAATACAGAATTATATAAATGAAACCGATGAACCAATATCGAAATGAAAAGAAGTTATAGAATATGAGTACAAGATGGTACCTTGAATTGCTGATGGTCTAGCCTCTGATCCTTCTTGTACCTGGTCCTCCACATGAAGATCCCTGCTATCAGCCTGAGAATGTCTACTAGTCTATGGATATTCCCTAAACTGGATATACCCATAACATGACCACGCCCCACCACCACAACCACCAAATCGAGATCCCTCTATCCTCGATGGCCCTGACTGTGCCGACCTCCTCTTGAACCCAATGATTCTGCCCCACTCTGAAGTGGACATGTCACCCCACAAAAGAGCTGCAAGTGACCCATACCTCCTCATTGATACCAGATCATTGGAGGAAAGGGGAATGCCTGACATATGTTCCCTAGCCACCTATAGTGGAGGCACACTACGAATATCGCATCAGAAGCGACAGATAAAAACAGCTTGGAAGAGTGGCCTGAACTACCACCTCACTTGTTCCCATGCTCCTCTTTAATTGTATTTTCTTTTAAGAGTTGTCATTACTCACTACTGATACTGTTCCAGTTAAACCAAACCTCCCTTTTCAGCCAATATCCACTATAAATTCTAGGTCAACCACCTCATCATAGTTGCACATCATAAATAGTAAAACATAGGTGTATATCATTGGTTTGTATCCCTTTTTCATTCCTTTGGGCCTTCCCTTGTTTATTAGAAACTATTTCTAGAGGATACCAAACCAACTCAATGAAAAGGTACGCATTCTTGATCACAGAATGATCCCCCTTGACAAGATCCATGAACTTATGGGATCTAGCATATTCCATGACATCAGGGAACTACATTTCATTAATGTCGGCCTTGAAATCTCCCCATCACATCTCCTAATCATTTCCAGTTTGAAGTACTGATTCCCACCACTTGAGTTTGGGACCCTACAACAGAAAAGTGGCACACTTCACCCTAACCTCCACGGGTGTGTCTAGGAACTCGAACATGCACTCGATATTATTGAGTCATTCAACTTCTTCTTGGGGTTTTATGAAACCTCGTAATGGAGAAGGCTTGTATTTTCGGAACTCATATGTATTTTTCTTTCGAGGAACAGTATCATATTCTTTTATTGAATATCGAACATGATTTGGTCCATATACTAGAGCTTGGACAATCCAATCTGAATCCTCTACTAGCCTCTAATCATGTGATGAGGGAGAACTATCCTGGGCTTCAATCTGTGGGTGCATGGGAGCTTTCCGGGGAGGCTTGTTTCTACAAAATACAACAATCATTAGAACAAAAATCAGAACAAAAATTTTGAAAATTTAATCAATAATATCAAACATATATAGTCCAAACACCTTAAAATAATAAAATAAACTACCCCACCCCACCTAATGTCCATGTGTAGTCTGCAACCCACACATCCAACCTAGATGTGAAGTCAAACAAACAATTCCAAATTCCCATGGTTACTCGAGGTATGCCAAGAGTGTTCCAGGATAAGTAACCTATTCAGAACCAATACTTTGATTCCCAATAGTTCATGCTTCTGTCTAGCCTGACACATCCCAAAATAATAATATAACTAAAAAACATTAACCTCCTATGATAACAATTTGTCACGAACCGAATCTGGTCCCCCTCAAAACGTGCACCAAACCCATCTAGTGACAAGGTCCAAAGGGCATTCCCTACCCCCAATTACGGGTACAAGTGCCATGGTATCATATATTTTAGTTTGGGAATGATTTACCAAAGAATTGATACATAAGGCATAATAAACAATCAATAAACTGAATCGGAAAATTCATGCCACAAAATCATTGAACAAAATCTAAAAATAAATAAATAGGATTTAAAAATAGAGGCCCAAATATTCCTATAATCGGTATCTGAAAATCCCCAAAAACATTACATGACAAGGGGTCATCACCCTCAAGTCGTCTTCACAACAATGCACTATAAATGGGAACTAACAACCCGAACCACAATCACTCAAGGCCTTTCCTTTACCTGTTTCAAACAAGATGACGTATACTTACACCAAAGGGGTGTATATATGGTTGGATCCTAGTGCCAATATGATACCTCCAATATATTACATAGTGTGGTCAATAGAAGATAAAAAAACATGCTAGTTTGGATATGAAATAAGTGGTGGAAATAAATTCATAAGAATGAATCATTTAAATGAATGAATTTTTTAAAGTGACTTTTCCATGAGTGAGCACATTTAAATAATAAATGCCAGATAATGTATTTTCCAGTCAAAAAAATATCCCCAAGATAACTACAAAATAGACTATGTACACTAATCTCAGTAACACCCCAAGGAACTAGTCAGTCTCGTGCCCCATGTACATTGTATAATAGTGTAATGTAACCATAGAAAAAATATTTTCTCATACAAGATCCACTAGTACCGAATATACCCATAACCTAGTGGCCCCCAACCATCATAAATATAATTTTTAGTGTTTTCATTATCCTATTTTCACAGTGATTCATGGATAAAACTGATCTGGAACACTAGTGTGCTAGTACATATCCTCCCTCTTAGATACAAAAGTTTCCCCCTTGGTGCTAAATCCATTTTCATATGTTACCAAGATCTGTTAGGAAATTTAAATATCAATTATGGTCATAAAAACTCAAACAAGTATCTACACATGGTTTCCTCCACTTTCTTCACTCAATGAAATCTTTAGAATTTCAATTGAATAACATCAAAAAATTTATCAAAGTTACACACATAAAATCCATTAAAAACTCTACATTGAACAATATGTGAATACCAATATTCATAAAAACAGAATTTTCATCACTAAAAGAGTTTTATAAATCAATTATAATAGTTATAAAACAACCCCAATTGTAATCCCCTAGTATAGACATGTAAAAAATCCAATTTAACACAAAATTGGACCCTAAAAATCATTTTCATAACAAGAATCACCGAAACCAAAATTTTCAGCAAGGAAAATGATGGTTATGCGTGAAAAAAAATTAAATTAAGAAATTATAACTCATTTAGTAGTGCATACATGTGGAATCAGCTACAACAAGGGTCTAAACCCTCGAATCGTTCTGCGAATGTTAAACCACACCACTGTCGCACCATAAGGAACATAGATCAAGCCAAAAACAACAAGAATGGCCCAAGAAACCCCAGATCAAACCCTAGGATAGAATCCAAAATTTGATGAACATTAGAAAAATCAATAATAAATGGATGAAACCCAAATTAAATTGAAAAAACCCTAGGGAAAATTGAGGAAGAAGGAATAAGGCCCACTAACTTGAGGGATATTTAATAAATTGCTCCAAATACATTAGTAGCTTAATTTCCAAACATTGAAAAATTCATTTGACATCAAAAGAAGTCATAGAAGCTCATGTGGGAACTGAAATGGTTTAAATAAAGTAAAAATTGAATGAGTTAAGAAGGAAACAAGTTTCCTGTTCAAATCTGGAAGATTTGAGAATGCCTAGGAGGTTCTACAGTAAATTATGATGGAAATGGGCTCCAATTATGGGAAATAGAGAATGGGGATGCACGTTGAGTCATCTTTATTGGATGATAGTTGGAAGCACTAAAAATATAAAAATAGTCGAACATATTAAAAAAATTAAAATAATTTTGAAATGGTAATTTGAGATGGACCAATTCCATAAATAAAAACCCATATACACCGTGATTATAGATTTTCAATGGTTCACAATAGATATTGGGTTGTTAATATGTCAGTGTAGACCATGTTGGATGGGGAATGAGTGAAAAATTAAAAAAAAAAAATTTATTTATAAATGAAAATTATTTGTTTTTAAAATTTTAAATGAACTCACAGTTTGGGCCATGTAATTAAAACTCAAACTTTCTTCCAAAAATTCATGAGAAAGCCCATAATAAATCATGAATGGAAATTAAATCAATTGTACATTTAAAATAATTCATGGATGTGAAAGCATTGTTCACAATATGGGTCTGTGATGGTGTTTAACTACAATAAATAGTTTTTACATGAATGGGGTGAAGGATAACCAAGTTTAGAAATATAATAACTCCTAAATTTATAATTGTACTACCTTTATCCACGTGTTCTATCAGTCATTTTTTATGATTCTTGATTTATTTTTCTCCTAACATTTTTAATGTGTTATCATTTATGAATTATTTTTATTTTTCATTCTTATGGTAAACCACTATAGTTTTATATTCATTTGAATATGATATTTTTTCCAATTCACGATTTTTCTTAAGTTTATTATCTAAGCATTATATTATTTGAAATTTTATCCCTTACTAGGGAATTTATGTAAACCTTTTTATTTTTTCCCTTACCTTGTATTTAATGAGGATTATAACTCATTGTATTTATATAAACTAATTTTTTTACGGAGATATGTTTACAACATTTAAAATAATTGTTTTTATGTATATAATCCCCATGTGTGTGAAAATTTTGGTCCTTTGGTTGTGAAACTATTCAAGAATTTAAAAATTAATCAATGTAATAAAATCAATATTTATAAATGTTTATAATGTATATAATTTTATAATAACATAATATGTTTTAGCTACTTTTGAACTATGATGTGAATAAATTAGTGAGAATCCCTATGATAATCTTATGTATAGATGAAAATCCTATTATATTTTTTATAAAGGATTATGTTTTCCAATAAATAAATCACAATATGTATATTATAAGTTGTTGTGGTTTGGTAATATATGAATCTTGGGGAAATAACATTTAATATTGTTGATCACTTATACCACTATAATCATTATGGTTTGTGGTACATGTTTCCTTACTATTCAAAAGGACTCAAACACACATGGGATTGGATTTTGTTGATAATATTACCATTACAAAACAATATAATGGATTTATCACCAAGTAAATATAAATGATTACGTTCAGAAACATAAGTAATGAAAAAATAATGTATCCTCGAATGAAATATTATCTTTATATTTTGATGTAATTAAATTGTAGCCCAATGTGATATTGCCAAAGGTAAAGGGGTTTTATGGATGAACACATTTTATGATTATGATAATCCACATGTATTTTTAATATTTCATCACTCATATGAAACCTCATTGGCTTAAAAATAGTTAGATTTATATGGAACAATGATAATAATGGATGTGATAGATGACCTAATAATTTTCCTAATGGGTAACCAAATGGGATAGAAATTGGTCTTGAAAATAGTTTCTGAAATAAAAATATATATATAATTTTATGACTATTAACATGAGATTTTTTAACATCTAATCCCACTAAACAGTAGATGGATGGGGATTTTTAGAATATCATGAGGTGAAGTTGATGGAGGAAATGTTATTAATTTATATTTTTATCAATTATTTGGGCATAAAAATTTATTGTAATGTCTCTAATGAATTGGATGATGATTTTTCTATGTTAAAGGATTACTTTTGAAAAATAAGTTGTTCTGGAAGAATAAAGAGTTCAGTTAACATAATATCTAAAAATAATTTTCTTCATAAGGATAAAATAATTATTTAATTTTTTATATGTCTGTAATTTGGCAACTATGTGAACTAATAAACTACACAAAGTGATTCAAGGGATAATTTTAACCAAAATCCTTCGAGGACATGGGATCATGGAAAAGAATATGAAATTTTTATTGATGAAGAGGATAATGGTTATGAGTTTTCACATATCCTACACCCTAAATAAGTGAATGTATTTTTGTTCAATCACCACTATAATATCTAGGGAGTTTATAATAATATCATCTTCACCACCCTTAGTGATTGGTATTTTAGGTAATAAATTTTGTTGTGTGATTAAAATGGATTTGGTAAAAATATTGAAGTAAATCATAATATCATCCACTAAAAATATTAATTTTATTTTTTAAATGGAATGTATATATGTACAATAACATTACATTTATTTATTTAATAGGGAATGATATTCTATGTCAACTATGACCAACTATTATTGATGTTACCACTTTGAATTATCTAATAATAAAAAATAATCCATCCTATTATACACAATACCACGTTATGTGATTCATTTTACAGAAATGGATAGGGAAAAAGTATTTTCTTCTAGAAATCCATATGATAGTGGGGATGATATCACATATGAGATAATCTATATGTAATTTAAATCCCTGATCTAATATTATCTATTCTTATGTGGAAATTATATTTATATTGAGACAATGCAATTAATTTAAGTGGTATAATATAACAACCATAGAGAATGAATCCTTTAAAAAACATTATATGTTCAATAACTTGTACCTAATTCTTCAACCAACATAAAAAACCATATAATATATAGAATAAATTATTTCTAAATATTTAATATAATATAATATGGTACTTCATAAATTCTTATTACCATTACTAGGTAAATAATAAATATCATTAAATGTAAGACATAAATATATAAAAACATTTCTTCCTTTTTCCAGGAACATTATTTATAAAATAATAATTAAAAATTATTTAAAAGTAAAGTTGATAACATGGAATTAATTTTTAAAAAATTATTAATAAAAAAAATTTATAATCAATTTTAATGTTTCTGAAGCTTTATTTTTACAATAAAATGAGTTTTATGGAAAATTATAGGTTTTATGATTTTATGAATATATATGTGTATCAAATAATATTAAAATACCATTTATACAATAAATAATGTATTTTTTGAATACAAAATTTATTCAAATTAATTTTTTTTTCGAAAACAAATACCATTTCCAACATTTGTAGAACTAATCAACAAATATGGTTTAAAAATATTAACAATAATCTCTTTAAACGAAGTTTTTTCAAGGTTATATTAGGAAGTTTATATCCTCTAATTATTCATATGATTAATTTGATTTATTATAAATCAATATGAAACAATAAAAATTGTAATAAAAATAATATTTTTTAATATATAT
The DNA here is from genome assembly GCA_963277665.1 of Viscum album. NCBI lineage: Eukaryota > Viridiplantae > Streptophyta > Magnoliopsida > Santalales > Viscaceae > Viscum > Viscum album. The sequence continues at coordinate 1,937,642,671 of OY728152.1, forward strand.
ATATATATATTTTTCAAAAAATGAAATCATCATTTTTCTAAAACACAATTTTAGATGATTATGTATGTTTATTTGAAATTAAACATATCAATCATTGATAAATTTCATCTTATTAATATTTTATCAAATATAAAATCAAAACATTCAAATTATTTAATGTTTAAATAATATTTTCTGTTAAGTAAATTAATTTCTATGGAAAACAATTTACCCATGAAAAAAGTAAAAATTATAAAATATTTTTTACTATGGGAAATTGATGAAAATGATAAGAAATATTTAAAATTTGAGTAAAATTAGTATTGAATTTATCATTTCTAAAAACTATTTTTGTTTACTATTTATTTAATAAACTTGTATTAGTGACATTAAAATATTCAAAAAATTATTACTAGTAGAAAAACTTCTTTTTTCATCTCTTGCAATAGGATATCATATCCAACATTTTTATAATCCACTCTTCGTTCAAAATTTATTTGAAATCATACAAAAAATCCAATTTCATTATGTCCATTATATTCCCTAATACACCAATTCACCACAAATAAACGTAGGTCCATCTAATATAAAATCATCATCCGGAGGGACTCCATAATTTCAATGTAGGCTTCACATGTTTCTTCCCATTTCATTATTATTAATTGTTATATTAAATAACCATAACTATATTATCACATTAAAATCTGGATAATTTTTCTCGGATATGTTGTAAAAAATATGATACAACAATTATTTATTCCCATTCATCTAATAATAAGAACATGAATCGTTATTAGTTCATGTTCACAGAATACTTCCCACACGAAGTGACAGATTATGTTTTTCATTACCACCCACAATTGATCCTGTTAATGATAATATTAATGAATTAATTTTATTTAAATAACTTATTTATAATAATTAAATGATCACATACTATCCACTATCAAACATATAATTTTTTGTAATAGAAACACTAACTGTGTGTTGTGAAGACTGCCACCTCCATGAATAAATGCGTTTTGATTTTCATCACTTTAAAACATTGATGATTTTATATTATATTTCGTAATTATATTTGATATAAATATGTATATACATATATATATATATAATAAAAAAATATCATTAACATGTTTCATTTCGGATAACCCAAAATATACTGACCATTATACGGTTATCTATCAATATCATAAAATATCTCAATTAGAGTTCATTTCCTTTCTAGTGTTTATAAATCATGACTAAAAAATCAGTGAAATTATATTGTAAAATAATTATATATTTTGAGGAATAAATTTTAGTTTAGAAAATTTTTAAGAAATGATGATATTTGAGAGAAAAATGGATCACTAGAAACACTTTTAGAAATCTAATTCAAAATGGTCATGATTATTTAATCCTGATGTTGGGAACAAATTATGATAGTCCAATATAGAAATTAAATTGATACTTGTGAACAGTATTATTGTTAATGTAAAATAATAATTTCTATAATTGATAATAAATAATTTTTACATTTTTTTAGAATACTTTAAATCATTTCCATGGAGATCTTGGGTAATGGTATGGGACTTGGTAACTTAGTGTTGGTTTAGTGTGTTACACAATTATATATTAAAACATCATCTCTCCAATAAATTCCCTTTTCAATTATACTATATTATTCAAATATATAAAAACTATTATTTTTATCAAATTCCATTTACATGATGGGTTTTTATTCAATTTAATTAATAATAAATTATTCCTTTTGAAAAATAAATCATAACTTTGACATATAAAATGATGAAACAAAAATTATGAGAAATTAATTTTTTTTTGGTATTAGTAAGATTATAATTATATCTACCTAAATTGGAATTATGATTCATGTTTGTCCCAATATTTTTCTATTATGAAGTGATTATTTTGAGTGATCACGATTTTGGTATCTTGGGAATTAAATAATGATGTTATTTTTATATTTTATGAAAATAATTTTATATGAGGGGATCCATATTAATATTGAACTATTTATTTTATAATATTTAATGAAACCCATTTTATTTCCATGTTTTCATTATATTATTATTTTAAAGTGTCATTAATATAATATTATTTTCAATGGTTAATTTTGTCAAGTGATTATTATTTTTATCTAGTGAAACAAAAATGTATAGATTATGAGACAAGTGGGATCCATATATCCAGCTATTGAATTGGATAATTTCGTATATATCATGATATATAACTTTTATGTAATTGGATTAGTATGTATTATTGTTCAGAAATGGTACATGTGATTAAATTTACATTTACTCATAATTTTGTAAGGGATTGAGTTTGTGGGTTTTTTGTTTCAAAATAATAACAATCCTTATGATTATGATTACTCTACATTTCTTTATATATTCCATGACCCATGTTATGTGCTTCATTATTATTTTACCTCATTCCATGTTAAATGGTTATTGTTTTAGATTTTATTTCAATCATTCATTCCTATGGTCAAACATTGTTTACTATAGCTCTATTAAATTATATGATATTCTTTATTCATTCATTCCTATATAATTAAGACCATTCTATTATAGAATTTGATATATTATTCCTTTAAGAGATTATTATCTTAAACATATTTTATGTTTTACATTCCCAAGAATTTAATGAGTATTGTATCTCATGTAATGTATATCAATATATTTAATTTATAAAGGGATGTTAAAAACATGTGAAATATTGGTTTTTTGGTTTCTAGTGACTAGGGGAATAAACCTTTATATCTTATATTTTTTGAGTATTTTTTGTTTAATTATTAATACATATGTCATCTTTTTTTATGTATGTTTACCTTAGGACACTTTATGGTTATTGATTATAGATCATACTGTAAATACTAATCTATATACACTCAGTTGATATTAAGGATGAAAAAAATATACATCACTCATAAATTACATAGAAGGCATTTAGGTTTTTGTTCTTTGATATCTATCATTTTTAACTGGTCATATTAAGTAGTTATTTATTTTTTGAAAAATAAATTAAATGGAATATGGAATTTATTATTTAAAATTTTATTACAGAATACACATACAATTATTTAAAATAGATGAATAATGCTCTCAATCATAAACATTAAGTTAAATTGGGGACCATGTTTCCAATTATTTTAAATGATCACACATAAAGACAAAATATTAATAAATTAGCATAAAAAATATTTTTAACTAAAATTATTTTTTTAACATTTAGTTGTTGTAACATTCCACTGTCGAGTAAAATATTTTTTCAAAAAAATTTAATCATTTCACTATTTTAAATTACACTCATCACTGAGTTTAGCAAGCATTACACGTAACACTGTGTTTAAAGGATACTTAAAACACTATTAAAATATTATTATTAAAACTATTGTAATCTCATAGACATAGGAATGAAGTGTATGAATTGGAATAAGTAAATTATAAAAATTTATGGTTTACATTGACATGTATAATGTTAATTAATTTGAGAGACATTAAATAAAAAAGTATATAAAAAACATTTTGAAAACAAAAAAATATATTTTTTCTGAAAAACTATTTTTATTCCAATAAACATGATTTCCTCATTATGAAAAACAAAATAGTTTTGGGGAATTATTTTATTCATATTTATATTGTGTATTTTTATTAAACTATTTTTCAATCATATTATGTGTTTTCTGGATAATGGATAGGAAGAAATAAAAATTAAATCTTAAAAAATTTATTTTCAAAGAACATATTTTTAGAACCTTTTTATTTAGATATTTTAAAAAATTAAAAATTTTATTTAATATATTTTAAATGAAAATGTTATTTTTATTAACAATGTAATTTTAAATTAGGGTGAATTATTTATAATTTTCTAAAAAGATTATTCATTTTATAGATAGAGAAGAATAATTATTTTTAGATGAGAATTTCCAATTATTTTACATTATTTATAATTTTTAAATATATATTATAATGATTTAATAATAAAATTAGTTTGAATATTCATCCATTAATCCAATTTAGATCATGTGAATTATTTTTATATAATATTTTGATATAAAAATAATTGAAAAATTTTACTATTTTCACTTTCAAAACCCGCTATGTCACCACATCTTCAGTATTAATTTTAATTTGTATTTTGAAAATTCCATGAATTATTTATGAACCATACATGGATAACCTCTTAAATATGTATATGAATTGATTCATAAATCTCATAAAGGGTACTATCGATCCCTACAAGATGGGAACTAGAACCCAAGCGTCAACAATAACCTTCCAGCATGATTTCTACCAAAATAATTTAAAAAATATGAAATATTTATATACCTCATTGGAAGAAGAAAAAAAATAATAAACAAGATATAAATTTAATATAAATATGGAATAAATATATTTATATTACTCAACAGTATCTAAACATAATACAATGTAACATTCGAAGAGAAAAGGAAACCAAACACCATAAAACTACTCAATATGATAGCGTTGGAAAACTCCCACCATATCACCAACAACTACCTAGAAAAAGAAGTGCGAATCACAATTGCCTCACTCTTGAACCTTTCAATTCCCGAAATCAAAAAACATTCTATTGTTGAAGCACCACACATGGAGTTTTTTGGGTTTTTGAATAAATATTAATAGTTTCACCAATGGGTTTTATATAACGTGTTTATGTACAACAATAATAAAATAATCAAATTTAATGACAAAAGACACGAGTTAATGATAAAATAAATACATCAAAATAATGTTAGAAATTTTAGCCCATTATAATCTGTTTTAAATAATAAATATAAAATATTATATTATAGAATCATATACCTCAATGAAATACAATCAATTCATGTATCACATATCATATCATATCCAAAATATTGAAAACTAATGACAAGTTAAGATTACACCAATGATCAAAATAGGTGAAGATAATGTTGATACTCCTAGGTAAACATAGGTTGTAGCATGCATCAAGTATTTAGGTATATATATCGAATATAGAGAGAATATTGACTCACTTGAAATTGAATTTACCAATAGTGTATGAGGTCTATAAAAAAATGTACCTATGATGCTTAGGAACACCCCATGAGGTAATATGTGGATAATATCAAAAAATGAGGCCCATTATTACACCATCCCCCTAAGTAAAAAATATTTCCATTGTGATACTTTTTGATAAACCACCTCATATAAAATAATCATTAAAATCTTTTTATAAATCCACTTCACAATGCTGTGAAAATACTATTTCCTTTAAAAAAATAAGAAAAAACCATATTTTATCAAAACCCATTCCAAAAAACTCAATTCAATCCTACTAATTTTTGTATAATAAATTTTATAAATAATGAAGCAATATAGATCATCAAGAAGTGGATAAAGATAAGCCATATTCTTCAATAACAGGTTGCACACCCACGCAATGGGATCCCACAACAAGGATGAGAGAAAAGGCAAAACTGAGGACCTATAATCAATCCAAACATATCAGAATCAATTCAACAAGAAATGTAGTCATTATAGAAGATAGATGAAAACATACATCAAACATACTCACATGCCACACGACAACCAAAAAAATGGTCAGACTATAGAAGAAGATCACATGACAGATATATAATGTATAATTAATATTATGGTGAGAAATCATTGGTTTTATTATCATAAAGAAAAGTTCCTGACATTACCATGTGTAATGATCAAGTATAATGATTACTCACTCACATAAATGAACCACAACCTCAACATAGAACAATTGATGAATTAATTGATTAAGATGTACTAGAGATCTTAAAAATCACATAGGAGATCACATATTAATTATATTAAATTTCTACAATAAAATAAAAGGTAAATCCCTAATGTAGATCCCTAAAAAGAGCACACAATGAACACTTCATGATGATATGATGTTCATAAATTCGAAAAGATGAAAAAAAATGTTCCATATCTGAGTAAAACTCTTGATTTATCCTTCTATAAACATGATAAATATTCACTATGTGTAAAAAAATCATGCCTTTAACCAATTAACATTGGAATCCCCGCAACATATTCACATCGTGTAAAAATTTCATGATGTGAAAAAATCATTTAGTTGAAAAAAATACCATATTCAGCAGAAAAACCTGAATGATCTCGGAATATTTCCAAACTCTTGGAGAACATGGAAATTAAATTAACACGGTTATTATAAGAATAAATGAATAAAAAAATCTTTCCAAGACATTTGATTTTTTAAAAAAACTTTGTTTCACTATCTGTAGAAAGCCCAAAGAACACCCAAACAAATAGTGAAATTAATTGAGAGACTAAATAACTTACATGTTATACCACATATCTGTTATAAATGACTCATGCTCCCAAGTATGATTGAAATCATCTCCGTATTGTAGGAACACTATGAAAAATTTAATAGAGTTCCCACACAATATATTTTCATCATATTAAATTATCCCGACTCGATTCTCTATAGTACAAATTTATATATCAAACATGATCAATTCATAACTCAAAAAGTTCGATGGATCAGGATGACACTTCCTATGTTAAGATGTGTGGAATATATCATGAATACAATTCAAATGATTCAGAAATTAAAACTATTACACAAACATCAAATGTATCCTAGTGACCTCAATTGGTCCATCATATCATTGATCCACAATTTCCATCATTCCAAGATTATGGTTACCGAAATGTGGAGAAACATTCAAGAAAACCTCTTCACTAATAAAAAACTAAATGGATAATTCTATTGATATGAAAGTGATTTCTTCCAACTATAAAAAATACTCAAACAATGATATATATCCATAATCGTCACTAATATCTTATAAATGAAACTGGTTCAAAAAATTGGGGTATCACCCACTTCTTCCAAAATAATAGGTGACCAGCATTGGTGAACAAAAATACCTCAAAGGGATACATTATGATGGATAACTAAAAATTATTTTTATTAGGAAACTATTTTTGTATATATTATTATCCAATGATTCTATAAAATTTATGATGTAAATATTCAACATATCCTCCAAGATCTTAACAACCTGCTCAGTGTGGTTTGATATCCATGAATAGTAAATTGTACTTAATCTAACCTAATTTCCCACCACCACCTAAAGATTGATAAAGAAATTTGATGTAAACTTTGGATCCATATATAAAATAATTGTTGATAGATCCCCGTGAAACCTCACAATCTCTAGCACATAAGTCATATACATTCCTTCATCTTTTTTGATGTCCTAGATTGGAATTAAGTGAGGTATCATTATAAAATGATCATCTACAACCATGATTGAATTCCTCCCTTGGTATGTCTATCATAATTAAACAAAACGTTCTACGGATGCCTCACACAATTTCAAAATCAACTCCAAAACAGGTTAATGTAAACCAAAATGCTACAAATGTTATACCACTATTGGTTGGTGGGTGTAATTGAGGGCCACGTAGTCAAAAATTTCTAGCATCATTACAAGAATCATAAAACATAGTCTCATGTCATAAACCAACTTTTTAGGCCCCAAATGAACATATAATTTATAAATATGATTATAATCTTGTTGACACTGTATAATAATACATTCGTTGGAGGGATCAATGATACATGAATCATATAAGAAAAATTCTTTCGGATGTCTTTCTAAATTTCGCATCCCATTGTATTTATATATTCACATCTGACCATGGTACGCATCGATTAAATTTTCAGGATACCTCTGTGATGAAATCTATCCAGATTAGCAGTTATAGATGATGAAAAAAATATGAAAAGTGATAAGGCCTCAATTCACAGTCTATAACACGAGATTCTTCTTCCTAGTTTAAATTTATTATCTCAACCAACAATTGGATCAATATATCAATATATCTAGGTTGGATAATGATGTCTACAAGATTAGAACAATCTATGAGTTCTAGCAGCAGATGCATATAAGGTTTCATGGAGAGCTAGATCCCAAGGTAGTGGATGATTATCTATACATGGTAATATTTTTCTTTATGCTTATCAGGAAGCTGTCTAGTCTGGTGGTTACTGCGGAATATATCCTTTTCAACCGAGCATCTAGGAATTAGTGGGTTCATGTTACAAAGATTCCGGAGGAGTCCAAAATCTCATAGAATGACTTCAAGCTACTTGTTCGTGGAGATTAGTTCTGCTACCACATTCATTAAGTTGTTATTCAACAATGTTTGGAGATAAATCATGGAGAGATGCATTTTAAAAAATATTTTAAAAGGATAAAAAACATACAATACACACAATCAATATGATCCCTTATAGATATTCTCAATCATGGAATATTGATTAGGGTCACCATTGAGAGTTTAGATATATTTTAGTACCCTTCTGCATTCACACCTATGTCGGGATATTGGAGTGTACACTAGTGGGAGAGAGTTTCCAATCAATGGAACTCTAGAAGCTTGATCTTGTAGGATAGGTTACATGTTTGTGTCAACTACAACAGCTTAAAGGCACCAGTTGACATGATAATAGTGTAGGATACCTCCCAATGATTATACTCATGCACATTGGGATGTGGCACAAGGACTATGCAATGGATTGTGGATTCTCTGAGATGATAGGTTCTATGTACATTGTAGGAGAGGTATCATGGTAAATGATTTTCACAACTAACATGATTAGGAGGTAAGGATAATAATAGACTGACTGCCATAGAAAAAGTGACACAATGACCCCAGAACGTTTTGGATAGGTAAAGGAGTCCCTCTGAGAAGTATATCTAGAATAATTTCATGTGGAACTTTGGTAAGATGAGCTATTATTAGTGGTTAATTATTTGTGATCATTCTACAACAACACCATGCCTCAAACATCTGGCTCCAGGAGTTGTGGGACAGAGTCGCATACAGATACATGTGTTAGATGTTTATGACTCATCGGTCCATGAGATGGTAATAGGTATTACGTGTGTTTATTTGACACTTTATTTTGTATTGGTCGACATATCTATGAGTAATTGATTCATATATTTATTCATGGATTTATGTATGGGTTTACTAGTAGAGGTGTTAACATAATATTTTTATATTAAGATTCAATTAGGGAATGATTCTTTTATATATTTTATCTCCCATAAGTATGATGTATTGATTTGTGGAGAGAGGATCTTATTGGAACTATTATTCATCATGATGGAACCACGTGATGTAATATTTTGTGTGGATTAGTTTAACATGGTCAATGCCTAGATTGAATTTCATCACAAATGATTTAAAATCCTTCACATTAATGGGCCGAGAATCATATTTATGGGAGAGATTGATCTCATGGTTTGGTGAGAAGGTTTTTCAAGTAGAAGGTTGTAACCCACTACCAAGTTGTTGGCGAGTGAATATATTGGAGTAGAATTCTACAATGGAATTCGTATTCCCTCTCAATCGGATGGTTTCATTGACATCATCCGTGATGATTTTTTGGGACTAACTTTGAGGCCAAGGATTACTTTTTAATTGACATGCATCTGGGACCACTCCAACATCTTATGTAGTATATCTGATGGCCCCAAATGAGCTACATTAATTGTGGTTTTAGTAGGATGAACTTATAGAAAAACGTTTTACCATGCCCATTGTGTCCAATGGGAAACTACAATGTTTTTCATTAAATGTTTAGATTGTATATTATGGATTTACATTGATTATTATCGCCCGAGCCATTCCATGTTAATGAAAAATTACCCATTTTGGGGATCCAAAGAATAATTGATCAATTTTATGACATGACATGGATCTCAAAGATCCATCTTATGTCCGACTACAACTATAAGATATTTTGTGAGGTTGATATTATTAAGGTGGAATTTAGATGTCCCAATAGACACAATGTGTTCTGGGTGATGCCTTATGGTTGGATGAATTAGCCTACCATGTTTTAGCAATTGATAATCTTCACCTCCTAGTCATACATGAACCAATTTTCCATTTTTCTTATTGATGACATACACATAACTCTTCATCTGTGGAGGATCATTAATATCACATGAGGATGGTTCTATATATTCTTTGAGATAACATAATTTATAGAAATATCTTGATGTTCCAGTTCTAGATTAAGGAGAATCAAATTATGTGTAATTTAATTTCATATCTATTTTATCTATATCCAAGGAGAAGATCAGTGATGTTATTCTTTGGGAGCCACCCATGTGAGTGTTAGATGTATGGATGTTTCAGTACAAATAGGGGTGATACTGGTGGTTTAAGGAAGACTTCTATAGTATTTCTTCCCATATGACCACCCTGAAAGAGAATGGTCACCCATTTAGTTAGACTAAGTATTTCTAAAGATACATCAAGGCTTTGGGGGTGATGATAATGAGTTCTTCTATTTTGATAATACAAGGGGTGGGTGTGGAGTTTGTAGTGTATTGTGATGTCATAGGAGTTAGGATTGGAAGCGTGTTTTAAAAAATCTAGAAATTATTCCTTTTGAGTAGTTGCAGCGATGCCCCTTTAGTAGAAATAAACAAATCCTGGCATAGAGTTGGAATCATTGGTCATTATGCTATGTATGTGGAGGATATCTCTTATATGAAGGATATATTTGTTTACATAAAATATCAGAGTCCAAGGTATGCTTTCAAAAAGAGATACATAAAAATGGGATAGAAGTTCTGGGTGGTTATCATTAGGAACTTTGAGTTCGAGATAGTATATACTTCATGGGACAAAATCGATCTGTTATACTCCCAAATCATGATAACCCAAGATTATTTATATTATAGAGAATCTATATAGTTACCTTTAATGTTCCAGACCAGGGTTCAATAGGAGGGTGACAATTTTCATCCATTTGATGGTGTTGAATCATTCCCCCCATAAGTGTGTGAGGGGATTTTAGTTTGTATACATTGACTATGAGTTAATTTGAGTTCACCTATCCTAAAGAGATTCACAAAAAAATATTCTAAATGTGGTAATCATATCATCCATATTTAGGGATGCATGGTGGTATCCATAATAATGTGTGAATAGATGATTGTAGAGTTTCAATCAACCCCATTAGACACAAATTACATTATAGTGAACATATAAAGAACCCATCAAAATCTATTTCGGTGCCGTAGTGTTTTATGTAGTGTAACTAATTTTTATCTCATGGAGTCTCACATATTGTCTTGTTAAGGCTATGTTCCATGTTATTGTAGCTTTCTTTGGGCCATTGAGACTGAGCACTAAAAATGATATTTTAAATCCATGAACACCATGATAGGATTGTGTGGAAAAGGGTAGTCCTTGATTCTATATTGGTGATTTTAAACTAAATCTCAATGTTGTCGCAATTCCACTCTATAAAAGAGTAGAGGTTAGTGTAGATTTTGGAAAAAAATGTATGTTTTGTATATTTTTCTACTTCATGGAGTTACCTTGACTATATTATCCAACTGTGATATGTGGTTAATGTCACAAATATGGGGATTCGTGTAGGAAGAGTTCGAGACCCATATGAAGATGTGTGAAACCATGGGCCCCCAGATAGATGGTCCGATTGAATGCATTATCCAAGTGTTGATGGATATTCATAGGGATAGGGTGTTCGAATTTGCAATTAGTTGAGTGGATCACATTCCATTGGTAGCGATTGTTTATAACAATAGATATCACTCTACTATCAGCATGTAACCTTTCTATGCCGGATAAATGAGACCCTCCATGTCACCATTATGCGAGAAAGAGAACGAAAAGGCATCTCTTGTGGGTTCATAGACAGTGGAACAAGTGATTTAGATGATCTTGGTCTTCCATGAGTAAATGAGCATGGCCTAGAGTGGGAAGGAATCATATAAATATCAACATCATTTTCCCTTGGAGTTTGTGTAGGGAGACCATGATTTCATGATATTATCTCCACAATGAGGATTGCAACGATTCGGATGGGGAGTCATCCTATCCCCATGGTTCATCCATCTATTCAATATATTTCCTCGGGATACTGAGGCTTCTTATATCCTCAACATTCCACATAGTTTGAGTTGGTTAATGACCGATTCCATCATGTTACAGCTGAGGAGATTCATGTATGACCCAACACACATTTGATTCTTGGTCGGGATGGACATTGTGGATAGAACCAAGTATTCAATGAACCCCATAGAGATCGGGGATCTGCACCATTGGACATTATGTTGATGGGACATCCCCATGGATCACCTACTATGGAAGCATGGGAGCATGCAAGATATCTCATGGGAGTGGAATATCCAGACATGGGCTCTGTATCTTATAATTTTTCATAATATTTTATTTTTGAGGGTGGAAATATAGAATGGTTTAATGATGTTGAGACCCACCTTTTTCATGTATGAATCTTAAATTTATTTAGAAAAATTTTTAATTGCAGGTGCTGAGATTGTGTGTGATTCAACGTACTAATTTACCCATAATAAATTTAATAAAATAATTAATTAAAAGGTATGTTATGATAAATCAATTAAAAATGAAAATGAGATAACTATTAAAAAATGATCAGATCTAAAATCTGACACAATGAATGAGTTCTCAATTCAAGGTTTGCACTAGGTGAAACCTGAAATTTGTCAAATTTGAATGATCTAGTATTACAACTATTGGAGTTTAATCGATTTGAAAATTAAAAAACTAATATAGTAAAAACATTCTAGGCCTAAGTAAAATTATTCTATATAAGTATGTTTATGAATATTCTATAGGTTGACCCACATAAACCCAAGGAGAAATGATATTTTCCATTATAATCATATTAGATAATGAGAACCAGAGGATGAAGAGACTCCTAATCCTAGTGGATCATGACTCAGGGAACCTAATGACCCAACACCATCATTGGTGAGCACGTTCTTCATTCATGAAAAATACAGAATGAAGTTGGACACATAAATTTTTGGATTCTTCCCCTATTGATTAATTTATTGAGAACGATCATACATGTGTAATGATTCTTTGTCTATATGGAAAACTATTCACTGCGCTCGCATATAAATTTAAATTTATTATTTAACATGTATCTGTTACGCAATTGAATTCTACCAAATATCTTAAATATTTATTCATTGGGAATGAAATATTTTCCAAAAATTGTGACACCATGGATTTGGTGATATTACCCGATCTGTTAGTTTCATTATATGTCTTTAGGATTATATGAAATGGTTCTATGATTCCAAGAGGGATTGAGTCTTATTGTAATACTAGATTCTAGGTGGAATCATATGAAACCAATGGTGTAGTGATTAAATGACATTATGAGAATATTTTTTTTTGATTTCAGGTGATCAATTTGTTTTTCCAAAATTAAAATCGAAGAAGGTGACATATGAGATGTGTGTGGGTTCATAATAGAATCAAATAAGTCAATATAAACATAATATATACCCCTCAAATGGTAGGAAATGATAATTTAGTGAATATCATTCGATTATAGGTTACTAGGAGGTCATATCCAAAGCATTGGTGGTTTGAAAACTCGAAATAAAATCTTGGATTCTGTTAAAAAAATCAGACTACACATCATTTAGTGGACCTTCAATTACAGTTATAGGGGTTTTTGATATTAAAGGATGACACACCAATTGGATCTGACACATGTCATGTATTTCTCATAGGGTAAACAAGAAATTTGGAAAGTGAATATGCATATGACCTTGAGCGGGTGAACTTGCCATGTACCAAAGTACACATACACCTGCATTATTACACGAACCTGAGTAGGATAATTAGAAGGACCATGAGTGGCTCAGAAATTCTATGTAGTTCACCTACACCCCATGTAATAGAATATGGGTTGTGATCCATGTACTGACAGATATATCACCAAGAAGTATAGTGGGACCCCACATCGTGTGGGTCCCTTACATGTAGTGTACCCATACATTCCATTTGCATAAAACAGAACCTATGATATCTACTTCATTTTGGACTCATATTTTAGATAAGTATAATACCATATTTAGGTTTGTTTCTACATATAATTCATCTATTACATCTATATTGTATTTTGTAATACTATAAGATACGTTACATGTTTGAAATTTATTTAAGAAGTTATCTATGACAGTAATGATTTTGTGGGATCAATATATTTATACACCCTGATAGTCCCAGGGCCATCTGTCTACCATGTGGAATGATCAATATAATTAGGGAATGGGTCCTCTATTTTGGTAGTGGTACCCCCTATGGAATTTGTGTGGAGTTCCTATGTAAACTGATTTTTACCAAAATAGGGCTTTAGTGTTTGGGTCTCCTATATACTAAGTAGTAAATCATAAGGAATTTGGGTATAGGTCCTCTATCTACTAAGTGGTACCCAAATGACAAACTAGGGTGTGGGTCCTCTATCTACTCAGGGATTCCCATATTTTATAGAGTTTGGGTCCTCATATCTTTGACTGGCACCCATCAAATGCACTAGCGTGCGATTCCTATATCTACTAAGTGGAACCCATATCAGAAATGGTGTGGGTTCTCCGTACACATAGTGGTTCCCACCTAATGAACTATATAATGGGTCCTCTTTTGGAGACACTGCCCCATCTATTTTCAAGTATAATGAAGTCATGTGGAACCACAATTAAATTACTCTTATGGATAAAAATGCTATATATAGGGAATTGAGGAAGAACTTGTTTGAATATATATCACTATTTTCCTAGGATGGGATTTGAGATAAATATCCCCTTTCTCGTTAAATTTTTATTCATTTGATTGAGTAGATTTATAAATATATATGTGTATTTGGATTTTTTAATGACTTTCATTGGGATGATCTTTTTACTGTCTATATTTTCATATCATGTCTCTTACTTATCCCAAATTCAGCTTTCAGAGCTTACTATTAGGAATTTTTAGACTCACCATGCATGGAATTATCCCACATTGTTCAATTATAATATAGAATATTGAAATGCATATGATGAATTTAGAAAATAATTGGTATACATGGTGAATTGGATCAAATATGGTTGTTTGATCATTGATATCTGGAGTTGTACTCACCCAAAAATTTTCTTTTCTAAATTTCAGAGGTTGGAAAACCTATCTAGTTGGAAAAGTATTTTTCCCATAAATTTTTATTTTACACTATTGTACTATTTCACATCCTAGAGGTTTCTCATCCATGGTATATATTATAGATTTTTAATATTTTTTATTTTTTATTTATATACACTTCCACATTCATATTGTCGAGTAGACTTACATGTACAGTAGAAAAATTGTTCCTATAATATGTATGGATTTTGATTATTGTCACTAGATTATAGCCTACAAACTTCATGTTGGGTTAGTTGCAGTTCGAGTCCCATTGGTCCAGGTCAAGGAATATATGACACTGAATGATATCCCTACTTTAATGAGTGTAACTACAGAGACATATCCATAATTAGAGACTCTAGAGAAAATACTCTATGAAGTGTGTCTTCAAACCCTCATAGTCCAATCCTGTAGGTATATCTTCAGGTTCCATATAATTCCACCATTTATTATTGAGACCCTCATATCTAAATGCCACTTAATTCACCTTGATATTATCATGTATTTCCATGAATTTTAGGATCGAATCAATCTTTTCCATAGAGCCCTCAAACTCTTGAGTTTCATTCAAATAGTTAAATGATAGTGGGTTTTCGTGGAAAACTTATTGGATCTATACTTTTTTCCTATATATCCTCAATGTACATCAACAAGTTATAGAGTTACAATAATTTTTGGTTGAAAAAACTTAATTCATAAATTATATCTTTGTTAATATAATAATCTATATGTGGATTCCATTGAGGAGAATCTAATGTACCTTAATAAAGAACCACTGGAAAATGACTTTGAGGAAAATAATTGCACACCCAAATAGTAGAAATAATTTTACAATAGCATTATATTAGATAAAAAAATCCAACATTAATTAACTGATTTTATTATCCTAAAATAAAAACTTCATACACACATCCCTGCATCCCATGGTACCATGAGTCTCATAGGCATATGAGATGGTCAGGAACTAACCGCAACCTACTACACAAGTATGAGAAATCCAATACCTAATCAGTCCAAATCCATAATAAGGAATTTTTGGTAACAAAACAACCCTATAATACAAAATTTTGAAGTAAATGACTAAAATACCATCATAATTTGGTACCCTACCTAATCAAACACATACCATAAGGTTGTTCCCAATCCCCATTGGCTGGTGACTTGGAACTAAAAATAAAAAAAAATATGGGGATTTATTTTTCTAATCCTGGTTCCAATAAAAGTCATATATATATAAATGATTGTAGGAAATAGTGTAAATCCCCGACCCCGGAAGACCAGAGTCAGTGCATTATTACATAACATTGGCATGATCCCAAATGATCATGTCTTGAAATATTGATTAGTTTATTAGCCTTGGTAGTACTACATACATTTATAATGTTTACATTACATCATAAAATAAAAAACTACAACAATATTGATTCCATAGACAACACTGAGATCTGATAGACTATCCCTGCTAGTTAGTCAAAATATACTTCTTCGCATCCTGGGAAAACTAAAACATGGAAAGGGGTGAGCTGATATGCTCTGTAAGGATAAAAATATGGAAAAAAAAACATTTTATAAATAAGCATAAAAATTTATGTAAATGTATAATACTAAAACAAAATCATTTTCAACATAAACTCCCTCATAATATGGGAAATTTAAATCAAAATAATGCAATTAACATTCTCACATGGATATTCAAATAGTCGAATAATCACATTCAACATCAACAGCCACTATCATAGTGATGGAATGTAGAATGCCAGTCTTTCATAACTACATATTCAAGGCCTTGTGACAAGACACTAGTTTGTCTAATGAGACATACTGACGCATTAAAGAGCTATAGCGGGCTCCACCAATCACTTAATATGTCCAATGCATTTTTTCATATGAAAAGGATTAAACATAACATAAACATTCATATTAAAAACACTATACGAAATGTCAATACATTATCCATAAAAACTGAATGGTATAAAAATAACACATCCAAAGTAAAAAATATCACAATCCCTTCAATACAATATGGATATTTTGTATCATAATAAATCAACTTCATATAAGAATAAAATCCATCAATAGATGTTGACATAGATGAAGTCGGAACCATTTTAGAGAAATATCTCTTTCTATTTTGAAAACATTTAAGAGTCACATACTTTATAAAGAAATTTTTTTTAGGAAAATATTATTATAATCTTGTAAGGGAAGATTTGACAATGTTATAATAGCAGAAATTAGCGACAACCGCCGCATAAGTTAATAAAATCATTCTTATATAACTTTTGTTGAAAAGGTCTTAAGGTACCTTGTTTAGAAAATGACGGAAAGAATCCTTTCAAAACATATTATAAAATGTCGAAAAAGGAATAAATGAATTTAACCCGTAGTCTAGTAAATAGTAAAAAATGTGATTGAATACATTTTTAAGAATCCTGGATGTGGATGATAAAGTGGTCCCAGTAGATACTTATGTAAAAACAACCTCATATAACAAAGAGATCGTGAAATTGACCCTTACCTTGTACTTTTCCTTTCTTGATGGTAGGATAAAATCTTGTATAATGGTGAAATAATTGTTATTAATGTATACAAGAATCATATACATTAATATGGTATCATATATGATCTTTTTATATTGCTTTGTTAACAATATTTTAGTGTTATATTCGTTTCAGGTGTTACCTTTTTCGTTGTTAATTATATGCATTGTTATGTAAGTAATGTTTGTTATGGATGGGATCAATCATATTAATATTCATAATTATATTAAGTCTTTAAATATTATTTTTATTCATCTAATGAAAATTAATCTTGAATGGACACGATGAGGAATGAATCTCATCGCGTTCGTGGAGATAGTAGTCCGGACGTACGGACGAGCAACAATATCATTCATTTGATATTAAAATAATATATAATTGGATGGTATATCATATATAAAGAATCATTATCATGTTATATTTACTATTTACATTAATTATATATCATGATTATACTCATCCAATTAATAATGTATGGAATAACAATTACACCAAGACATGGAGACGGTAAGCCGTATGTACACACGTCTTATGACATGTCAATCAAAAGATGGATAGAATAATGAATATGGTTGAAAATTTTTTATAATAACATCACAATATAAAGAATATAATTGATTGATTATTTTATAATTTAAACAATAGATAAAGTGGAAGTGGACGATGAATGGAACTTGAAAGAGGTGATGGGATATTTACCCCTTCTTCGGGTTCTTCCTTTTGATTTGGACTGAAGGGACCATTAGGATGGCTTTTTGAATAATGGAATCCCTTCAGTATAAAGGGAGGACAGTTTAGAGGGTATTTTGGTTGGTTTTGGCCGATTCAAAAGTCTTTGAAGATGTGAATTTGAGGGAAGGGGGAGTGCCCTTTTATAAGAGGGGTGAGGGGCCCCTTAGGAATGGTAAGAAATATTATTGTTTAATAAAATAATTTTCAGTTTCTAATGGCTCCTAAATTAATTATTTAAAGTCTATGCTGGTTATGGGTTAAAAAACACTCAAGAAATAGGGGTTAGAAACTTTTTGGTCACTATATTAACTTTATCTTTTAGATTTGACTCATAGTTAAATAGTTTGATATTTACTACGTCTCATAGTATTTTTATATTATATGGATAATAAACATACTAAAAACATCTAAGAGAACCTCAAGTGGTTCATTAATGACATATATAATATTATTTAAGATCTTTGGAAGAACCTTATATTTTTAGTAATAGAATATCAATTAATAATATAATATTTGTTTTAAAAGCCCATCTATGACAATTTTGAAACCATTTGGTAATTTGATTTTTCTAAATTCATAACAGCATTATTACTTCAAAAAAATCATATAACCGACCCTATCATGTTATATAAACCTTGAAAATTAGTGGAATTCATAAAAAGACTCAAATTATATTTATTTGGATATTTATAATATCAATTATTATAATTTTTCATTAATTAGGTAATTATTGCATCATCATTGTGTCATAACTAAATTAAATTGTTTAATCTCTAAAAAATATAAATAAAATACCAGTATGTAAGAAATATTTTTATATTTCTAAAGAATATTTACAATCGAATTTAACTTTTTATTTACCACTATATTAAAAATTGTTTACTTATTAAACGTTGAATTTAACACTTTTAACTCTTCTTTGAATTAAATTATAATAAATGTCCTAATCTAATCCAAGTGGACCTAAAGGATCATATTTTATACCTAATGTTGTTTTTGGTCGAATTATACTTATCATATATAATTAGGACATTTGTTATGGTAACAATAATATCATTTTTCACCTAATTACCCAGTTTACTTTTAACCATGGTAAATAAAAGTAAAAAGTTACTATTCACCAAAAACTATTTACATCGTATTGAATAACATATTACATACTCATATCAACTTTGTCTCCAAGATTTTTTAATTCCAACTCACATAAGCGGTAAAATTACGTTTTATGTAAATTTGCAAATGATGCTAGGGGGTGGGTAAAAGATGGTAAAATGTTCAATAAATTTTTTAAAAAATCTAAAATTATTTTAAACACACTATATTGAATTAAATTGAACATATATAGCTATTATGTATCTATTTTGACCTAAAATAAATTTAAATAAAATAAATAATTATTTAAAAAATTTTGGTTTTAAACTATAGCATAGTGTTATTCACTATTCATCAAAAATTAAATTTTTTTAGAAAAATTCTAAAAAATCACCCTTTGTGAATTTCGATTTTTCAAATCAAAAAATGAAGTCCTTTTTGAATTAATAGATTTATTAAATTTAAAAAAATGAGTATTACTATTCGTAATCACTATTTTGATTGGTTGCATTGTGTTAGAATCTCGATGTTGCATACAATGCATGCTATTGCATTATTCAATGGGAAGCGTACCGTGGAAGCATGGGGTGTTAAATTCTCCCCTCCTTTAAATAATTTCATCTTAAAAATTTCTAGCATATTACTCCATAAAAAGACTCGGGTGGTTCTTCATCATATGTTCCTCGGTTTCCCACGTTGCCTCTTCCATCTTATGTTTTGTCCATAGAAACTTTACGAGATGAGTCGTACAGTTTCTCAGCACTTGTTCTTTTGTATCAAGAACCTTGATAGGCTCTTTGCAATAAGGAAAATTTGATTCCAGTTCTAATTCCTCCAAGGTGAGTAAATGTGTTGGGTCAGGCATGTATTTTTTCAATAGTGATACGTGGAATACAACGAGAACTATTGAGAGACTTTGCGGCAATGTCAAAAGGTAAGCTACATCCCCAATTCGTTCTAGAATTTCGAAAGGTCTGATGTACTTCAGACACAATTTACCCTTCTTACTTAAATGTATAATACCCTTCCATGGAGATTCCTTCAAGAAAACATGATCTCCAACATGAAATTCCTAATCTTTCATTCGGTTATCGGCATAGCTCTTCTACCAACTTTGAGATGCATTTCTGTGGTTATGGTTTACCTTCACCTTTTCTATTGTTTCATCCACATGATCTAGGACTATGAGTTTTCTTTCACCAACATCATCCCAACAGGTTGGTGTCTGACATATCTTTCCGTATAATGCTTCATATGGTGCCATTAGAATATTTGAATGGAAGCTATTGTTATAGGAAAATTCTACCATAGGTAAATATTGATCCCACATACCTTTAATGTCAAGTCATCATGATCTCAACATGTCCTCAAAGGTTTGAATAGTACGTTCTGATTGTCCATCATTTTGGGGGTAGTTAGCAGTGCTCAGATGAAGTTTAGTATCCAGGGCTCTATGAATAATTTTCGATAATCTTAATGTAAAACGGTGATCATGATCACAAACAATCTATAATGGTACTCCATGAATTCTTTAAACTTCATTAATATATAGTCATGCTAAACATTCAAGTGGTAAATCTTCTCTTATAGAAAGAAAATCTGCTGACTTGGTAAGATGATCGACAATGACCCATATTTCCTCGTTCCTTCTAGGAGACATTGGTTTCCCCAGAACAAAGTACAATGTGATATCATTCGATTCACACTCCGGTATGGAAAGAGGATTCATGACCCCTCCCGGTAGTTTCCTTGCAGTTTTCACTTATTGGAAAACCATACATCTTGACACAAAATCGGTAATATCCCTCTTCATGTTGTCCCACCAAAAATGAACCTTCAAATATCTATACATATTACTTCTTCTAGGGTGTATAGAAAAAATTTAACTATGAGCATCATCCAACAATTCCATTTTTTGATCTGGTATATCGGGAATACAAATACTCTTCCTAAATCTCAATATTCCATCTTCATACCCAATGTCACTCAATCTCCCATCATTCACGACATTATTCTTCTTTTCAAACTCTTCATCATCAGTCTGAGAATGCTTTATATTTTCTAGTAATGATGGTTTGGAAACCATTTGAAAACGAATTGATGTTTCACCATCCATGGTTATTCCAATATCCATCTTTACTAGATCCATGAATGTAGGATCCCTTTCAACTCTCATATTGTCCTAAACTCCATGATATTTTCTGCTCAAATCATCTACCACCTTATTATCCTTCCCCGGGTGGTAGTGTATCGTGCAATAATAATCCCTGAGTAGTTCATGCCATCTCATTTTCCTCATGTTGAGTTCTTTCTATGATAAAATATACTTAAAACATTTTTGATCGGAATATATTTAACATTTTCACCATAGAGATAATGTCTCTATATCTTCAAAGAAATGATTACAGCTGCTAATTCAAGATCACGAGTTGGATAGTTTTGCTCGTGAATTTTTAGTTGTCGTGATGCATAGGAAATTACCCAATCATTCTGTATAATGATGCAACCATGTCCTTTCATTGATGCATCACTATAAATAACAAACCCTATCATTCCCCATTGGTAGGGTCAAAATAGAAGCATTGACTAATCATCTATTCCATTCTCAAAAAAATTCATCACACTCTTTTTTCCAAAAAAATATAACCCCTTTACATGTGGGCTTGGTTAATGGGTTATCCACATGGGAAAAATTCTTGATGAAACACCGATAACAACCTGCTAAACTAATAAAACTGCATACCTCAGTTATACTTGTTGGTGTTGATAATTCATGGAATGAACATGTCTAGCAAGTATCAATGGAGATTCCATAGTTAGAGACAATATGACCAAGAAATGAAATCTCCTGAATCTAGAATTCACACTTTCTAAACATCGCATATAATTCATGTCTTTTAAGAGTCTTTAGAATAATGTGCTAGTGATTTTCAGGATCTTCGTAGCTTTTGGAGTATACTACGATATCATCAATAAATACCACTACAAATTCATCAAGATATTCCTTGAAAATTATATTCATTAGATTCATGAAGACAGAGGGTGCATTATTCAATCCAAAAGGCATTACTGTAAACTCGTAATGTCGTACCTGGTTCGAAATGTTGTTTTCAGAATGTCTTCCTTCTCCACACACAACTAATGATATCCAGATCAAATTTCAATCGTCTAAAAGTAATGATCTTCATGAAGTTGTTCAAATAAGTCATCAATGTGAGGCAGGGGATACTTGTTTTATATTTCTATAGCATTTATCTCTCTGTAGTCCACGCACAACCTCATAGATATGTCTTTCTTCATAGCAAAAAGGACTGGGGATTCCCATGGAGAAACACTAGGGAGAATAAATTCCTTATTACTCAATTCCTCTAGTTGTTTCTTTAGTTCCTCTAATTCCATAGTGTCCATTCTATAAGGTGTCTTTTATATGGGCCTTGAACCAGGAATAAAATCAATGGAAAACTCAATTTATATTTCTGGAGGATGTCTAGGTAAATCTTCTGAAAACACATCAACATATTTTTTCACAATAGGTACATCCTCTATTTAAACATTATTTTCATCACCCATAGTTATTTATTCTCTTCCTCCCCAATAATGTAATTTAGTTGAGCTACTGGGGTGGATCTAGATAAGAATTAGCTGGTGAAGGTTATACTCTAATGATAAGGTACTCTTTATCAACATAAAAAATTGTAACCTTCTTCTTCTTACAATAAATTTTTGCATCATGCTCCGAAATCCAATCCATACTTTGGATTATATCAAATTCATTCATGGGTATGCTGATGATATCAGAGGAAAAAGAACAATTATATTCCCTAATGGGGACTGATTCAGAAAACATTGTTTCAATGATAATTCCCTTAAGATTTTTTCCTGACAACTCCCTTGTTTAATCAAACTGGAAATATCTAATTTTCATAGCAAACTAGGATGAGATGAAACAACACGATGATAAAGTATAATATAAAACATTGGATAATCTTTAGGAATGCATTAAATTACCTTCCACTACGTCTTTCAGAGCATCAACCTCTGATGTAGTGATAGAATAAGCTTGACCTTGATCCCTTGTCCTTTTCTGAGGTAATATCCCATTACGCATAATAAATTAATTTTCATAATGTTAACATTCTCTACAATTGTAGAATTCTACATTAATAACCACTTTCTTCCCCTTGCAATCACGAGTTTGGTGGCCATTTTGACCATAGTTCTAATAGACTCCAATACCCTTCAGACAAGTACCAGGGTGTTTCTTCCCAAATTTACTATAGGATGGATATTCAACTTTTCCCTTCTTCCCCATATATCAATTTCCAGAGTGTTCAGTTGATCTTTTATTCTCTAGTTTTTCTTTAATGTCGTAAGACATAGAGAATTCTATTTCCATCTTGATATCACATCAGACAATATCTTCGTGCAATGAGAAGGATTGTGAGACAAATGCTTGAAGAAAAATGGTTTTAACCAATCAAAGAAATGATAAATATTACTTCTTGGGTTACATATATTATCTGGTGCATGCCTCTATAACCTTGTAATGTTAGCTTCATACTTTGCGACATTCCCCTCCTCATTTTGTCTCAAATTCCAAAATTGTCTTTCCATATCCTCTCGATGGTCATGAGGAAATTATTTTTCAATGAAAATTTCTTTAAACTCCCTCCATTCCATATTTTATACTTCATAATCTTCCTTTGTGTTTTGAATCAATGAACACCATTGATCAACATCTCCCGTGATGTGGTAAACTACCATGACTTATTTTTTCCCTTTATCTACTCCCCAAGGCATGGAATATTTTCTCTATGGAATTTATCAATTTCATACCTACTAGTGGATTTTTACAACCATTGAATTTTGGTGGTTTTTTTGATCATGATGAGATCTAACATTGATATTCCATGTTGCGGATCATGGTGCTCCATACCGATAAAGTTATTATTCATAACCTGATTGAGTTGTCCCAGTATGGTGATTAGCTGATCAGAACCACATGCAACACTAGATCAACTATAATTATCTTGAGTATGAGGGAAATACATACATAGAGTGTGTTCATTGATATGGTTTTCATTTCTTCTACTAGACTCCATTTCATAACAATGTTATAAACTAGATTAGTTTATGAATCGCAATACATAAATATAAACATGTAAAACAGTTAACAAAACTCGAACATCTTATTGATGTAATCTATAATCATAAAAATGTTTTCTTTGAGAATGTATATATTCATAAACCCTTCATAATAGTTTTTAATGAAAATCAGAATTATCCATAGCATATCCCATGGGAGTGTTGTATCCAAGAGTGAAGCAAGGCCAGTTGTCGTGCAACAGTTCGCATTCGAGTCTATCTTAAAGCGGTGTTTTTGTGTTTTACCAATACGAACATCTGTTCCAGAGCCACCTCTACATGCTCATATCCAGACAAGGATATATTTCTCAGAAAACTCACAAAATCACTACAATACAAAAATTCGAGGAAGTTATTCTATACTAATCCTCAATGTCTATCTTAGGTCTATGTGCTCTAAACAGAGTTTATCTAAATCTAGTTTCCATGGTTTTAACTAATCTTACACTAATACGAACTATAACGCACTGACCCCAAAATCTCAAAGTCGGTGAATTATTACATAACATTGGCATGATCACAAAATATCATGTCTCGAATGATCAATTAGTTTAGTAGCCTTGGAATTACTAGATACATTCATAAGGTTTATATTACATAATAAAATGAAAAACTGAAACAACATTTTTTCCATAGAAAAAACAGAGATCCCATAGACTATCCCTGCATTTCAGTCATAATATATTTATTCGCATCCTGGGAAATATAAAACATAGAAAGGGGTGAGCTCATATTATAATTAAGGATAACAATATAGTGGAAACATTCAAAAAAACAAGCATAAACATTTAAGGAAATGAATAAAACTAAAACAAACTCCTTTTCAACATAAACAACATCGTAATATGGAAAATATAAATCAAAGTTATGAAATTTACATACTCACATGGATATTATACTAGTCAAATAATAACATTAAATATTAATAGCCACTTTCATAATGATGGAATGCATAATTATAGACTTTCATAACCACATAGTCAAGGCCTTGTGCCAAGACAACAAATATGATTTTTTCAAGGGACTGTTCCAAGATACTAGTTTGTCTCATGAGACCTACTGATGCATCGAGGATCTATAGCGTGCTCCACCAGTCACTTACTATATCTAATTCATTCCTCATACGAAAAAAATTAAAATAACAGAAACATTCTTTTTAAAACTAGCATACGAAATGCCAATACATTATCCATAAACCATGAATGATATAAAAATAATACATCCACATTCAAACATATCACAAAACATTTAAAACAATATGGATGCTTTGTTTCATAATAAATCAACATCAAATAAGCTTAAAATCCATCAAAGATGTTGACATAGATAAATCAAATCCTTTTTTAGAGAAATATCTCTTTCTATTTTGAAATCATTTAAGAGTCAGATATTTTATAAATAAAAAATTTGTTTTGAAATTATTCTTATTATCTTGTATGTGAAGCTTCGAAGATGTTATAACAGCAGAAAATAGCCACATCCTCCGCATAAGTTAAAAAACATTCTTTCCTTAAATTTGTCGAAAAGGTCCTAAGGTACCTTGTTTGCAAAACTACAGAAAGATTCATTTCAAAAAAATTTAAAATAATTCAAAAAAGGGTATAAATGACATCAACCCATATCCTAATAAATTGTAAAGAAAATTTTTGGGATACATTTTTAAAAAACATGTATGTGTATGATAATGAAGTCCCAGTAGTTACTTACGTAAAAACAACATCAGATAAGACAGAGATTGTGAAATTAACCCTTACATTGTAATTTTCCTTGGTCAAGGGATGGATAACATACTTTATAATGGTTAAATAATTGTTATTAAATTATACAATAATCATATACATTAATACGATATCATATAAGAAATTTTAATACTGTTTTGTTAATAATATTTTTGTATTATCATCATTTCAGGTGATAACTGCTTCGTTTTCCATTAAATTCATTTTTATGTAAGTAATGTTTGTTATGGATAGGATGTATCTTATTCATATACAGAATGATATTAATACTTTAAACAATATTTTTAACCATATAATCAAAATTAGTCTTGAATGGACACAATGGGGAATGAATCAAATCTCATTCGTGGAGACGGTAATCCGTATGTACGCACAGGAAACAATATCAATATTTTGATATTAAAATAATATATAATTGTATGGTATATCAAATATATACAGAATCATAATCATTTTATATTTATTATTTACATCAATTATACATCATTATTATACCCATGCAAATAATAATGTATCGAATAACAACTGCACCACGACGTGGAGACGGTAAGCCTTACGTATGCACGTATGGAGGCATGTCATTAAAAGGACTGATAGAAAAATTTATATGGTTATAAAATATTTATAATTAAATAAAAGTATATATAGGATACTGGTGTTATTATTTTATAATGGAAACAATAAATAATGAGAATGTGGAAGCAGAAAAGAACTTGAAAGAGGTGATGAAATATTTACCTTTTCTTCAGGTTCTTCCTTTTGATTTGATCAAAATGGATCCATAGGTTGGATTTTTGGCTAATGTAATGCCTCTAGGTTGAAGGGAGGATAGTTTATAGGGTATTTGGGACATGGGTGGGCGATCCAAAAGGCTTTGATGATTTGAATTTGAGGGAAGGGGGAGTTCCCTTTTATAAGAGGGGTGATGGGCCCCTTAGGAAAGGCTAGAAATATTATTTTATAATAAAATAATTTTTGGATTCTAATGGCCCCAAAATGAATTATTTAAAGGATAACATGTGAAGGAGTCTAAAACCACTCATCCAATAGGATTCAGAATGATTTGGTTCACTATATTAACTTTATCATTTAGATTTTACTCTTAGTTAAATAGTTTGACATTTACCATGTCTCTATGTCATTTATATTATATGGTTAATAAACTTACAATAAATATCCAAGAGAATATCAAGTGGTTCATTAATGAAACATATAATATTATTTATGATTTTTGGCCGATCGATAGATATTTAAGAATATAATATCAATTAATTGTATAATATTGTTTTAAATACTCTTTTCGGTCAATTTTTACACTATTCGGGATTTTGTTTTTTCTAAATTCATAAAAGCATTATTTTCGAACAAAATTCATATAACCAACCATAAAATGTCTTTTTAACCTTTTAAATTAGTGTAATTCATAAAAATTATAAAATTACATTTATTTGGGTATTTATAATATCAATTATTTTAGTATTTCTTTAACTATGTAATTATTGCATCATCATTGTGTCATAAATAAATTAAATTATTTAATGTCTAAAAAATATAAATAAAATTCAATTATGTAGGAAATCATTTGATCTTTCTAATTAATATTTATAGTCTAATTTATCTAATGTTTATTCCTATATTAAAAATGGATTAGTTATTAAACATGGAATTTAACACTTTTATCTCTTTTTTGAATTTAATAATAATAAATGTTCTAATCTAATCCATGTGGACCTAAATGATCATTTTTTAACTCCTATGGTTGTATTTGGTCTAATTACACTTATAAAATCGAATTAAAACATGTGTTAGAGTAATAATAATTTCATTTTTACCCTTAATTACCCTATTTACTTTTACCCGTGTTAAATAAAAGGAAAAAGTTACTATTCACCAAAAACTTTTTTCATCTTATTGATCCACTTTTTACATACTGATAACAACCGTGTCTCTTAAAGTTTTGAAATAAATATTACAGAGCTATTAAACTTAATTTTTATGCAAATTTGAAAATGCTCTTAGGAGGTGGGTAAAAGACGGTAAAAGTTCGACAATATTTTTATATATCTAAAATTATTATAAATTGACTCAAATGAATTTCATTGAACTTATATTGGTATCATGTATCATTTTTTAGCTAAATTATATTTCAAAAAAATAAATAATTATTTAAATAAAAAGTCGGTTTTAAACAATAACTCGATGTTTTTCACTATTGATCAAAAAAATGTAAGTTTTCAGAAAAGTATCAAAAATTCAATTAAGATAATTATGATATTCTGAATCCAAAAATGAATTCCATTTTGAAGGATAATAATTATAATATTTCTGAAAGTGGGTATTACAATTCATAACTGCTAGTTTGATTGGTTGTGTTGTGTTAGAATCTCGATGTTATGTACAATGAAAGCTATTGTATTATTCAAAGGGAAGTGTACCGTGGAAGCTTGGGGTGTTAAAAATAGTAGAAGAATAAACAAGAAACACATGGAAATTCATAAGTTAATCAACGGACACAATAAAACTAGTAATTACCTAAAATATCGAAGATACAATCCCAAAATAAATTAATGAAACAAATCATATAATCGTTTTGATTGTGGATGAGAAATCCCACCACATAACAACCATCTACCATGAAAAGTATGACGGTTACCTCACTACCTAACAATGTATCCTTTCCTTTCCCTCCATCGAAAGACATATAGTGGTCTAGACCCCACAAACGTGTCACTTAGTGTTGGAGTTAAATTGTCTCAATAGGATCCTACCTATGTATTAGATAACAATCCTCTCCAAAAACAATCTAAAAAATACCAATTTTAATGAACACACAGAATGAATAATAGTTAAACTATTTCTTATATCAAATTCAATGAAAATT
Organism: Viscum album; assembly: GCA_963277665.1. Classification (NCBI taxonomy): domain Eukaryota; kingdom Viridiplantae; phylum Streptophyta; class Magnoliopsida; order Santalales; family Viscaceae; genus Viscum; species Viscum album. The sequence continues at coordinate 1,937,671,835 of OY728152.1, forward strand.
ATTTTTCCATTTTTCTACAATTCCAAATAATCAATGTTACATCACTTCAAATAATTCCACATAAATTAATAAACATAAATCAATTAATGTATCACATATCAAATCATATTGAAAATAGTACTATATTATGTACAGGTAACACCATTCTATGCATTAAAATATTCTAGGATAGCTAGGAAACTCATACGTAGACATTTATAATAACATGCATGAAGTCTCTAGATAGATACATAAAATCAAGAGAGAATAGAAACCCCAAAAAAATTGAACCTCCCAACAGTTTCTAATCATTCTCTACAAAAAACGGGACTACTAATCATATTACCACCACATATCTAAAGCACAACAATATCAGTGGTTGTGGCATATTTATACACATTCCTCTTCAGCACCCATGGAAACCCATGAGATACATTTTATAAAACATTTCATCAACTACCTTACATGAATACCATTTCAAAAATAAATTAAAAAATTATTTCAAAATAACAATTCTTTTATGAACTAAATGATGAACTAGTATTTTATGAAATCCAATTTTCACACACACAATTCAAGCATTCAATTTTATTTATAAAAAATTTTAATAACCCAAAAAATATAGTTCATCTAACATAGTATAGATACAGAACCCCAAATACAATCTTATGTCATACACACCCCAAAGTGTATAGAAAAATATATAATTACTCAAAGAAAATGAATATTTCCCTAGAATTAATCCGCATATATCAAAATCTATTCAAGAAGAACTGTTTTTGGTGGATAGTATGTAACACAGAATTCCATGAGGAAACTCACACTCCACACTAATTAAAATAGGAGTATCAAACTCTTTTGATGACTATGATATTCCCTTTATTATGTTTTCATGTTTTAATGATTATTTTCCAGATTAGGAAATGAGATTGTATGTGATTCTGAGGCCCGATGTTCCCATAATTAATATTTTAAATAATTGAAATATGTTAAATTGAACGAGCAATCATTTTTCACAAAAAAGTGACATAAATTATAAAAATAGTTCCATATCATAAATATGAGGGCACTGTTGAGTTCATAATGTAGGTTTCACCCTATGTGAAAATGTACCTTTATTGACATTGGGCATTTTTTGAAAAGTCTTCACATGCGTAAAATAAATAAATTCATTAAATGAAATTATTTTTTCTATCTATTGATAAATATGAATAAATTAGTATATAATAATATTGTAATTATGTAATTATAGGGTTATACACATCACCTTGGAGCTATAGAAGAACCCATGGAGGGGTCATTGGAGGATCTATCTCAGGGGAACAACAACTAGATTGATGATCAATGACTAGTGCGATAAACAATTACATGATCATTCTAATAGATATTGTGTAGCTTCATCCTTCATTAGCGATTGATCCAAATCGAGGAAGGGTATTGGTTTTCATTTGACTCTTTCCCTATTTTCTACTACTATAATGATCATGAATCGATCAATATTTTATTTAATTTTCGATCAGTCATTTTTTGGGATATGTTTCTTATTGGAAACATTTTTGGGGAAATGGTTGGAGATTATTTTCATTTTCACTACATTTTTTAATGGAAAAAAATCGTTATCAATTTAAAAATCAACGGAGTTCTATTACACATGACTATTACTTGGGTCTTTTCTCACCTGATTAATTTTTCATTTTAGGTGTTTCCATTTTCCCATAGTTAGACATACATCGAGGAAATAAATAATTGAATACCCATTTCATAGTGATGTGATTCGTAATTGAATATCCAGGATCAACATCGAATAATGGTGGGGAAACAATGGATATGGTAAAAGATTAGGATTTGTTGATACCTAACTCTCATTTTCATGGAGGTGGTGGTGGATGACCTATGAAGATGATTTCCATCAAAAATAAAATGCTTAGATATTGGTAATCGATGATGACATGAATTTTTGGGGTGTGATTATCACTTTTATAGCATGTAACATTACAAGATTGAGGGTCGAAGGGATGTCTAATGATTCATGAAACTGATTTGGATTTCTGAAAAATCTAGTATAGCATTGTGGGTAATCTCAGATTACAAGTTTTCTAAGACTATTTCAATGGAAGCTAGGGTTTCAAGAGGGAGTTAGGTGTTATATGTCATGTGGAATTTTGAAATAACATATAGTTATCTTTTTTTCAAATGATACGAACCACAGAGGGTGTACACAAATGGATTGAAGTAAATGTCAATGTAAACTCTATATACTCATACACGGACACATCTAGGTCGTACATACATGGGAAATACCTATACTAGGTAATGGTAAAATGTACCTGGGAAAGGGAATATAATTTACTTGTATATGGACACTGGAATGGTCTATTTTATATGTCTAAGACCTATGGAAATAGAGATATTCCATGTAATTATATTATATTCCATGACAGAATGTCCCAAAGGCCTTCATTATTATTGATTTTTGATGACACCTCTTTCAAGGGATGAGGGGGAACCCTTAAAAGGGACGTAGGATTAGAGATTACATTGTATGTAGTCTTAGGAGATTACATGACCCGAAGGTCATAGGGAATTCAACTAGACTATATACAAAGAACTGACCCTCCACCGCATCTGCATTATGATAGTAGCTCTCCACCTTCGCATGATAGTCTGTGTAGGCTTCCCATGCAAGCATAGGCTGGTTCGGATGGCACAACCATACCATCTCATTCTAACAAAACCATTTGGCTCTGATCTGGTGAGTAAACCTTCTCTGAATCCTCTTATGGGACTTCTTTTTTATAGTATGTATGGGGAAACTATATCTGGCCCGAAGGCCTTGAGGTGGCCCAAAGGCCTTAATGGTGGCCCAAAAGCCCTACTGACCTGAAGTCCAAGGTGTCCTGAAATCCTTAAGGACTCTAAGACCAAATTGGTGGCCCAAGGTGAATAGTTCTAGCTACTACATTACCGAAGAGTACATGCTACAGTTACTGCTACATCACCTGCTATAGTATTAGCACAGTGTACAGTTCTGCTACAGTAGCTGTACAGTGTATAGTATGCTATAGTACCCACACAGTGTACAGTGATGCTACAGTTCCTGCTATAGTACTGCTACAGTACCTGGAAATATGCCTCTACCTGGTTTTGAACATGGGTATTGTGGATGCACATAAGGATACCTCACCAACTGGGTTGAGGCTCATGTGCTAGAATATGACATGTATTCCATTATAATTGCATGGAGTCCTTCTCTTATGTGTTGTTGAATATATTGGTTAAGGGTTTGTTCCCCATATCCTTCTCCCTGAGGGTTATTTTGGAATCTCCTCATATAGTTAGGAAAATGATACCTTTATTATGATATCATAGATAGGGTTGTTTAAATCCTTCAATGAGGCTCATAGAGACATATTCTATCATCTTTATTCCCTTTGTGGTGTCAATGGTAGTTATGTGACCAACACTACTGGGGAACTGATCATTTATATATATAGTAAATTTTATTTGAGTTGTTGGTTTTACCCATTAACTTCTTAATGATATTCATATATGAATCATATTTATTCCAACATCCAACATATATTCTAAAGATGATACCCACTAAGAACTTCTGCTCGGATGGACACCATATTTACTATCTTACTCATCGTTTTTTTCTCTTAGCCGACTACGATATGAAACTATCAACATATAATTCGAGGTAGGAAATACCATTTTTATTTAACCTTGATAATGTGTGTTTTTTATATATAATTGGATATTATTGTTATATGTGTTCTATACATATACTTTCATAGAGATGACTAATATAATTTTATTATATGCTTTGGGGTTTTATGGTCTCCAAATAGTTATTGATATACTCAGCCATGCCTCGATTCCTCCTCACATGTCATGTCTTGTAAATATGATAAAACATTTTAGATATTCCCCAAGGTACCAAGAAAAGACGGTGCTGAGTCGGACATAGCAATCAAAGTTGTCTTTAAATGGTATATTGACAAATATCCCCATATTTACTTTTGGGATGGGGTTGTTTCAAATAGATTTTGTTGGGATACTATTTATACCTACTTACTATTGTTTGTAATCTATCATAATGTTGTTGTGTTATTTAGAAGTATGCATTCTAGGATGTTAATATTCTTTTACATGTCATCATTGTAATGTCTTGGATATGTGTGTGTACATGAACATAGAATAAGGCCTCCTATGTTAGTGATATTCCCACTCAACACTATTCTCTAGTCCTAGTCCTATTGGAGGATGGTTTGGGGAAGCTCGGTATGGGAACCATCAGGATGGTTTATGAAAGACTAGTATTAGTGTTTTCAGTTGTACCTTAGTATGAGAGACTTTGAAATTAGTTAGGTAAATTAGTGTAAAGTCTATATAGATCATCATTCAAGATGGGAATCCCAATTTTTTTGTGTAGGTTTTTGTATACATAAACCAAGACCATGATCACATGCCTTTACACATGGTTCATGAGAACAATATTTTCAATGGAAAAATTGTACATGTATCATATAAGAATGGGTTGTTTTTTTCATTTCCTTATGGAGTCACCTATCAAGATATAATTATTAACAATGGTAAATATTGATTATTTATATATGCCTCTGAAATGTATCCATATATGATTTAGCAATTGGATAATGAGGATGATGTCTTTAGTGATATGGTGTTGATATATAGACCAATTTTAGAGTTTTAACCAGATAGAGGTGCACCATCTATGCCACCATCCATGGGGAAGAATATTGTACCTGATGTAAGGGGTTATGAGGTGCATATGCCGATCAAACATCCCTATTCTCAATGACATAGTCTATTTTGTGCTAAGAAGAGTTTGAACCATAGGCTTATGAGGACCGACTTGATGTACTGACATGAGTTTTTCAACTGTTCAAGACACCAGTAGACTATATGGTGTTCCAGGAAGGGAGCCTTATACATGTCTTAAAAGAATTAATCTGGGGGTTTTGTTAACCAATCATAAGATGAGGTTAATCTATCATTCTAATACATTGATCAACATTTCAAAGAGATGTTCTCTCCAACAATTAAAAGTGTTGAAAAAATCTGGGATATTTTACAACTTCAGTAGGGATGAACGATAGTATTTGAGTATTAATCAATATTTTCCATCCTCTCTAGAAAATCTACGGATATGGTCTGAGATCAGTTACATCGATCTCGGTCCATCAAGTGGGGATTGCATTGAAAATTAAAAGTCAATGTAATAACAATATGAATTCTTATATATGATGTGGTGTTATAGTGAGATTTGGTGGTTGAGTGTTTCTCAGATGACAAGACGCCGAGGTTTGTTACCGAAAGTGGGAATGTAGGAGTACATAAATCAAATTTAGGTATACCATTTAATTATTAGGGACCTAAATGTGTGATAAAACTTTAGGGGAGGTCCGAGGATATAGGTTATAGTGTTTAGGGATAACATGATTTGTCAAGTTAGTCCATGATGAGGTAGTATATCTTATGTGATGAAAGGGTAAATCTTTTATAAAATTTTCTGACCCACTATATGGATAAAAGGGGGAGAGTGGGTGTTCCACCATGGAATAGGTAGTGGATGGAAAAGAAATATTCATAGGGTGGTGGATGTATTATATGAATTAGAAGTATTGTTATAAGAGGTATACTCTTTATCATATTACCTCAAAAAACACCTTACTGTCTATGAAAAGAATGAGGAGTTAGAGGTAAGGGGTGGGGGAAGCTATAGGGAGTCGAGGATTATTCCCTAGAGTCTCCAAAAGTAATATGACGTTTGATATGAGTCTTTTATAACATATATAAAATAATGAAAAATATTGGTTATTGGTATTTCTTTATTTCATCATATCTTTTTTCGATACATAGAGACTTTTTTATCACATATCTCAAATGTTGTTATTATAGACTCATACTGGAAGTGAATCAATGATCAAAAACGACTTTCGATAGTGTCTTAGGACTCTGGTAGAAGGGATTTTTGGTTTTGATATCATTATAGTTGTTAAGAGGCATTATGAATTCAACTTACATATGGACTGTTTATCTATAGTTTATTCCCAGATTTAATTTTTCATGCTGAGGATATGGTGTGTCCATAATAATGGGACATGGTTTAAATTTATTAGTGAAAATGATTTCTAAGAAGCATAGGATGGAATCATGAATGACAATTATGCACCTAATTACTCATTAATTATCTAGAATGTCCTTTTAGGTAGTGGATGATGTGAGCATCCAGTTTCTTATATTAGTGGTAATTAATTTGGAATTCTATCTATAAGATGTTCCTAGAATACCTTCCCCATGAGTGATAATCTTATTCATTGATCTACACCCTCAAATATCACGGATTTCATCCTTATTATGTTATATGGATTCTGAATATCATTGAAAGATGAGGGTTCAATTGGAAGAGTTGAAAAATAACAAATTTGTTTGACCTATTTATTCATCCTAGGAAGCTCCAATTTTTTTCCATGAATGTGGATGGGTGGTTTGGGATATGTTATGACTACCAACACTTGAATTAGGTGAATTTGGTAATTATATATCTAGTAATGAGGATACATGATCTCTTTAATCAATTTAGAGTGGAACATTGGTTCTCTAAGGATGATATATGGTCAGATTATCGCCAGTTGAATGTATGAGATATGATATACCAAAGAAAATATTCACATGTCTCCATTGTCACTATTTGTATTTAGTGATTCTCTTTTTCATGGAATACATCTTAGAAATGTTCATGGGACTTATGAAATAGATCCTTCATCCCAACTTAAACTAGTTCATTTTATTTTTCATTGATGATATCCTTGTCTACTCAACGTCTGAGGAGGAGAATATGAGAAACTAGTGTATGGTTTTTGCATAACTAGATGAGAAACATAATTACATGAATCTCTCAATGTTATAATTATATATAATGGAGGTCTACATTTTAGTACATGTTATCTCATCAAATATTTTTGTACTAGACCAATCCAAGGTAGAGGAATTGTTAGCTTGGTATCCACCAATGAGCATGATAGAGTTATGGAGATTATTTAGGCTGATAGGATATTACCAGATATTCATACCTAATTTATCATGGATATAAGAACTCCTAATAGCTTAGGGAAGAAAATGTTTCCTTTCATCTTGTAAGATAACTTTCCATCATATTTTCAGGATATGAGGTACATATTGATGAGCGATCCAATATGTAGATCACTAGAAGAGGTATTTAGGTACATAGTTTTCTAGAGATACATCTACAACCACGATTTTTTTCATAAACAGTTGTAGTAAGAAGTTATTTCCTATGGTTCATGTCAGTTGAGACCACGTGAGAAGAAATAAGTGACCCAATATAATGAGTTAGTAGTGGTAGATTATCACTAAATATGTGGAAATAATACCTGATGGGCGATCTTTTTATCATCTATTATGATCAATATAGTCTTATGTGTATCTTCTATCTAATGGATAATATCCTGTCATGGACGTGGTGGTCATAGTTTCACTATGATAATGAATTAAAAATTTTATATACTCATATGAAGTGGAATGTGGTAGTAGGTACTACAAGTATGGGATATTGTTTGTGGTTATTGAATGAGGAATTGTATTAGAAATAGTTATTATAGATATACATTTTTTGTATAGATGGATACGATTACCTATACTCTTTGGTTTTTACCCCTCCTATTTTGAAACAATTCATGTAGGTACATCTTGGGGATACAAAATATGATACCATGTGTAATAATATATCTAATGAACCTACTCCTTTTGAATTTTCTAAATGAGGAGAGCATGTTGTAATTTTTAAAAGATTCATGATGGTACTAAAGATTTTATTCAAGGATATTATGATAGAGTTTCATATGTATCCTTTTGTTCACATTCTAGTGTAAAATATTATTACCTGGACCTTAAAGTTAATTTTCTTATACATGAATTAATAAGGGAGTTGCCGAGTTTTCACTTCATGTCAAACTTCTCAATAAGTAAAGGTTGAACACCATATTCCAGAATGTTTTAAATCAAACCATTGTGGTTACTAAGTGGATGTGGGGTGGGTTTTCTATGGAATATGTTAAGGGATTACTATGTATGTTTGGTGGAAATGATTCCATTTCCGTGATCAAATACTAACTCACCATGTCATCCCACTTCGTAGCTATTTGGGAAACGAGATTAGTAGAGTGTTTGGTATTTCCTTACATAAAGAAGATAAGCATACTCCATGGAGTTTCATCGATGATAATTTTATTCCATGATGCTCACTTCACAAATAAATTATGTTAGTGGTTACATGAGGCTTTCAATCCATCATCATGCATGATCATGACGTTTCACCACGGACTAATATAATGATTTAGTTTACCAATATTGTTATGACCTATATATTTTGAGATCTAATATTAGAATTTGGATATATTTTAGTGGATCAAATACCCCCATTGGAGTTTTCATACAACCACAGAAAACATGCCACCAACAATATGGAAACATTTGAGGCCTCATATAGGTGACCCTGCATGTAACCAGTTTATCGGGCCGACCCAGGTGATTTGGTACTCATGGGACCAGAGAAGGTGCAAGACACTATAGAGAATGAGTAGATAATCCAAGAGTGTATGTGGACTACACATATGCATTGCCTGCGCGGATCTCACACTGATGAACTGGGAGCGCTAACCCTACGGCGATGGCGGCCGCAGCGAGGGCGATCTGCTAACCCTACGGCGATGGCGGCCGCCGTGGCCCCTTCCCCCATCAGGGGGGAGGGGCCTTCGTCTCCAACTCCTGCCTCAAGATTTGCGCGACCGCGAGGGAGGGACTGCTTTGGACCCTCGCCGGACGCGGGTTTCTTCCTCCCCGCAATCGACGTTGCTCCGAAGGTTCCTGGGTGCGTTTCTGGTCAGCCTATTGTCCCGGTCTCAGTGAAGGAATTCCATGAAGCTTCAGCTCTACTCTCCTCGGCGCTAATCGTGAGGTTTACGAAGCGGCGACCACTGGTGGAGCACTTCGACAAAGCAATCAATGCGGAGTGGGGTTTGAAACACCGTGCACTTGTAAGTATACTGGGACCGTGTCAATTCCTTATTTTATTTGCGGATGTGGAAGATTTGGGAATGGCTTGGTCGCGAAAGAGGATTCCTTTCTATGGCCTCCAATTCCACTTACTGCGCTGGTCCTTCGAGGCGCACATGAACCGGGACTCGTCTCACGCGGCAATTTGGATTCAATTGCCTGGACTTCCTCTGCCATTTCAGAATATTGGATTATTGAGATCGATAGGCAACTCGATAGGGCGTTTTTTATGCAGCGATCAAAGAACAGCTTCCATGTCTCACCCCTTTTCGGCTAGAATATGCGTGGAAATGGACGTTGCAAAAGTGCCTCCGGAGATTTTCTGGATTGTTATTGAAGAAGAGTACAGGTACGCTCAATCAATAGTCTATGAAGCCTGGATCCCTTTCTGCTCCTTTTGCCACAAGCAGGGCCATGACGAACATGGCTGTCGAAGGAGACTCCGGGGTGGTGGAAGCTTTGATGTGCCAGATGTACCAGCAGGTGTTCCCTCGGAAGGAGAAGTGGTCACCATGGGTACCGTGAAAGACAGCGATCAGTATTCACCGGAAGGCAGGCCTCAAGGTTATCACGCTCCATCTAAATCAGTTGGGGACTTTGAGCCGATGGTCCAGGGGGCGCTGTCAGGGGAGGTGGATGCTCCATTGATAGGAGTACAGGCAGAAGTGAATGAATCTGGGGGAAAGGAGACCATATCAGGGGCTGTGGTGTCTACCCCTCTAGAGGTTTCTGGATTGGCCAACCGGGAGAATGACAAGCAGAATAATCTGAGCCTTGATGCTGCAACCAATATACAGGGCCGGGACATGAATGAGGAATGTAATCTCCAGTATATGGGCAGGGGACATGAGCTTCAGCAAGGCTTGGGTGAGCCTGAAATGCCAGAACAGAACACCTCAACAAGTCTGATTAAGGTGGGGGTGGATGAGGCTATTACTTGTTCCCCAAACCGTTTTGCTCTGCTGGAAAACCCGGATGCTGTAGTGGAGCATGCTGGGGAAGATGAGCCAATACCTTTTCATCAACAGAACGAAGGTGATACAACTAATTGTGGCGTTTCCCACGGAATGATGGCTAGCCAGCCTGGGGGTGGTGTGGCTGATTCGAAGGGAGTCATCAAGGCCGAACCAGATCAGGTGATTGAGGGGGCTCCAATTCTAAAGAATAGTATGTGCTGTAAAAAGAAGAAGGGGAAAAAAGATTACTCCTTGCTTCCCCCTCCATTAGAGACCCGCTCTGTGAAGAAACTACCGGTGACAATGCCCAATGGGGTGAATCAGGCTTTAAGCAAGGGGAACATAGATGAAATGGACATCTCTACGGGGAAGATGGGGACTAGAAAGGAACCCATCCTTAGTTCCGAGGAGGATATGGTCGAGGAGTTCCTGTATGTGGACATTCCACAGGAAGAGGCTGACATGATGGGAAGGGCGGTAAGAGTGGAAGTCGATCACGAACAGGCAAAGTGGATTGACAAGCAAGACTTGATATTAATGAGAGGCTTCAATGACAAGAAAATCAGCAAAGAGGAATATATCTGCACTTGGGACAAAATGGCGAACTATTTGGAAGATGTTATTGGAGAAGATCCTGGGGCTAAGGTATGGATAATGCACTTGAATCTCTACAGGGAAGAAAGCAATAATAGGCTAAGGTTGTGTTTTGGTAACATTTCCTTTTCTTATGAGGCTTCACCCCCGGTTTGACTTGGGAAGTGCAGTCGAGGCTTCCTCATCGGGCTAGAGCACTCTACCTTTCCTTGGAGGGTCATTCGGGACATGGCTGATTCGGAGGGATGGCAACATCGGGAGGGACCATGCTTGCATGGGATCGTCGAGTGGCCATCTTAGGGATGGTGGTGTTGTTGTTGCTGGTATGTGGTAGTTTCTTCTCTTTCTGGTGTTTTTCTGGGTTTGTTTGGCTGCTTTGTTGAACTTTTGGTTTCTCACTTTTCCCACAAAAGTGTTTTCTTAATAAAAAAAATAATTGTCAGTCAGTATGTGGACTACACATATCTCTTATAAGTCTTATGTGGAAATATGATAGAGGCCTTTTGAGTTCCAGGATGGAGACTATGTGGGTTATGAATATTTTCAGATGGAATAAATCAATCCTTGAAATTCATTATCCCTTTCTAGATTTTGTTTCAAGATATTGAGGTGGAATACAACATAGTTCTATAACCATAGTTAGATCATGTACACTACATATTACATGTTTCCTAGCGGAGGTGGTATGTGCATGACCCATCACATGTTATCGAATAGGGAGAGATGTACACCAGGGATGTTGCTAACATTGTTGATTACTCTGTAGAGATTGGGGATCAGTATGAGAGTATACTTTTTACTGGATAATTTCATGTAGTTTGGGTCCAGCAGTAGAATAGAAATCTCTAGAAGTGTAGTTGTGAGCATGACTCTTGGACTCATTCTTAGTACACACATATATTTGTGTGGCCCTGGATTTGGAATTTAGGGATGTAAATCTTCAATGTAATGGAAATTTAATGACTCATATTTTACTCTATTATTTTTTTTTGACATTGTATGGTTTATTTTGGAAAGTGGGTACAAAGACATCATGTGATTCTATTTCATGGTATTCCTTCAATAAATGTATAAAGTGTATTAATTATATTAAATAGAATATGTAGACCAGTTTCCTAGATAAGTGGTATTAATTCTAAACATAGGCCCATATAAAAAAATCAAGGGCCCCATTGATATAAAAATGCATGTTTTAACCTATGATAAGTATAAACTTGGTTTGTGTGGGGATGTTTTCGAAATGTTTTCATGGGAATAATGTAAATAAAAAATTATATCAAATTATTTTATTTATCAATTGTATTATTAACATACTTTATCCTAAAATAATATTATTCTGATGGAATTATATGTTTAGCCACAAATCGATTGAGTGGTTGGAGAACCGATGGGGGAGATTTTGGAGATCTTTTTGAGGATAACATCAACAGGATCAAGGATCGATGGACAATTCTAGATAGAATCAGAGAATCTAACTAACTATCGTGGTGAATATCCATTTCTCCTTAGTGGAAAATTAAAATCTAGATATGAATTTTTTTTTCAATTGTATTATTTCCCATTTTTTTCTATGATGAATGTGAATAAATTGACCAACAGATTATATCCCAGATAGGTCGTTTTGTGAGGCAGGTTATTTTTTGGGATTTTTTTGGAGTAAATCACTTGTGATTATTTTTATTCTCTCTTCGTTTATTGTTCAAACAACAATAAATCAAGGACGACATGAACATAAACCAAGGTATATTACTCATGTTTTTTTCCATGTCATTTTCTCACCTGATTCTTCATTCACTGCGAGAATACTCTATTGGCCTTCATTTCAACATACATCTACAAAAACGATTTTTGTGCACCTTTTTCATGACATAATGGGTTGATATTGTATATTCATGCTCGGAATGTGATTCATGTGTGGAAATGATGCATATAGAAGTGAATCTGGATGTGTGGATAACAGATTCTTGTTTTCATGATGTGTGATAGAAGATTCCATTTGTGAATAATATCCAAAAAGAAGGCCTAGATGTTGTTAATATATTATGACATTCCTCATCAAGAAAATATTCTTAATTTTCTGTTTTGAATGTTTTTGTATCGAGGGTCGAAGGAGCAGCCTCAGACACATCAACCAAATATGGGATTATGGAAAATAATGTAATACATGGAATGTAATATAGGATTACATGGAATATGGGACCCTTTTATCAGCCCTAATCTTTTCAGGATGTATATATATATCACTCGATGTGCGGCCTTGTCACAAGGCATGTGGTCCCCTTTTGATAGATCAACGTGTTTCTCAGAGGGTACATAGACATTGATTAGGTACATGGCCATGGGAACAACATTTAATACTACATAAACATTTCCAAGAAAGTAATATGTAGGTTAATCCATGTAATGGAAAACAGGAAGATGTACATGGGAATCAACATGTTGTGCACTTCTTCAAGGATGTAGGTATGGGTTCTTTTACTTAGGCAGCTCCTATGCCCAATTAGACATTTCCTGTATAACTAGTAATTATTGTGTACTACGTTAATCACGGGTTTGAGAAATTTTTTCCTAGTGTAATGGACACATTCAAATAGAGGACTGTTACCCATATGCTTTTCCCAAAGGGTTGGTATGGAATAACCTCTTACAAATAGGATAATGAGCCATAATGCTTGACTTGTTGAATTGAGTTTTTGGAATCTATCTATGAAGCCTTATATCCTCTGTTATATTCTTTCTCAAAGTATATTTTTGGTGATCATCATGACCAAAACATCATGGGAATAAATCATATACATATATAGTTGACATTATTGTGTTTTTTGGTATACCCAATGGACTTGTGAGTGACCCTAAGAATTTTATTATATTTCTTAAATCCTATATTGAAAACATATAATAGTGACAACTACTAATAACTACCTATTGGGTATATTTCATCAGTTTATCGGACTCGTGGAGCCTGTTCACCTAGAAGACCTCTATTTGGATCCTTTATGCTAGAATCTTATGAAGGTGACACTATTGTGACTTTACCTTGAGATTGTGTGTCATTCATAGACTATATATGGATATTTGTGTTATTTGTGAAGTATATTTATACCTATGTAGATATAGTAATTATTAAATTTTTATAGTTTTTTGGTGTTTCCTTCTTGTTATTTTTATACTCACCCCTTCACAGGAATCACTTGATTGTGTTGTGTCTCGTGCAGATGATCGGCCTTTGGAAAAAGATCTATAGGGACTAAGACGATATGGTTCTTAGTGGGACTAGAAATACTAATGCGTGTTCCAATGGTAAATTATTATTTTTACACTTATTTAATTTCAGTTTGGACATATTTTTAGACTCTATTTAGTGGTATTGTATTTGACTCAGTTTACTTTACATTACTTGTTATCATACTCATGTTATGATATTTAAATTTATTTATTTGTTGCAGTTCAATGGTTTTCACATTTGAAAATCATATGTGATTAACAGATATGTGATTGTGTATAGGTATATAGGATATGAACTCCTTTATCATATATATTCTTACAATGTTCTTGTCTCCAACTCAGGGCCTTTTGGTGGTCGTCATGTGGAGTTGTGGCTTGAGACCCATTAGGACGAGTTGTGGAACCTCTATTTTTAATATTACACAACTGATCTATAATGGATCAATAAAATGAATGTAACAGATTAATGGATGTGTAAAAATAGGGAAATGGGGCTTCCACGATCAATTTGAATGTTGAATTATAAGGAATACACATAGGGATATATGCACCACAACCTCTATATAGATTAAATCGCTAAAAGAAATAAACTGCAAGTATCAATAAAAAAAGATCCGCTAAGAGAGCTTATATTTCATAGAGGAATATATTTACATTGAATTAATGTTATATCACCATTGTCAAAATTAAAAATAACCATACTCCAAAAATTAAAAATGTTAAAATCCATCATGATGTACGTTTATCAATTTATAAAACAAAAATAAAAAAATAACACCTAAATTAAAAAATACCAACTTTACTATTTCATTCCATTCATGGGATATGAACATTTCAATCCATGGAAAAACTAAATTTCTTCTCTTAATAAATATTTTATGGAGTGTAATCTTTTCATGATGTGAAAACATCCTATATGTAGAAAACAATCAAAATATGTAGAAAAATCAAAAACAATAATGTAGTTCTCAAAACTCAAGGAGGTATTCACAAATAAATTTACTGATTTCTGCATAATATCTATTAAATAAAGATAAGATTCATCTAAAAAATATTCAATTTTATCGTTTAAAAGTTTTCTATTATCAAAATCCCCACAACACACAAAATCAATGATTGAAATTAAAAGAGTGATGATAAATACATGAAAGTGGTATATTGTATAATACATAATAAAATTTGGATAAAAGGATAAAATATCAATATTTATATTTCTAGATGTTATATATATATATATTTAATTGTCTTCTATCCATTTTTAACATATTTCTTTTTCTAATGAATCAAAAAAATTGAAAAAATTAATTACCATAGTTATAGTAATTATTATTTTACCCTGGGGATAAGCTAAAACGATAACTATTAAAATTATGTAAACAATTGTATAAAATCAATTATATTTCCATATTTCAACCCAATAATATCAATGTCAATGTAATACTACATTTTGGATCCATTAAGTATGAGAAAAATGTGGTAATCACTTTTTCATTTAATAATATTATAATTGTGCCACTCACATCACATATAAAAGGACACTCCACTCCACTCATATTCACACATTGAAAAAAATTTGGTAAATCCAAGAACAAAATAATCAATTAACAAAATACCTCCAATAGTCCAACAATAAATATTTTGGGTTGATATTAAACCTATAAATGCATTCGGTTTTAACCCAAGGAGGGTACCCATGAATATGTAACATTCTTCAATGGGAATTTTTTATTTTATTTCTTCATCCACTCTTTAAATTTTTATTAAAATATAATGATATAATAACATGAATATATTCTATATTATATATAGTTTATTTGTAATAGGAATTACCAACAATAATAGACACTACCATCAAATTTGATAAAATATAATCATTCGTGCTAATGTAGGACAACTACCTCGCAAACAGATGCCATTAGGTTTTCAATTAATACCAGTCGAGGTTGGGTATGATGATATATCTAAATTATAAATAATATATTTATAACATAATTATAAATTTTTTTAATTATTTAATATATAACCTTTTTAATATCTAACTTGCATGGGATATGGTAATTCCTCTTTTGTCTATGACAAACTACCGCCTCGCGAATCGATCTGATTCATTTTTAACTATTGCATTATATGGAAGAAATTAAGGATAAATTAAATAATATATATGGGATATAAAGTAAATAATTATATAACTAATAAAATATTTACCATTATGTAATGTTAATATATATTTTTTTTGTCATAACTTTTCGCTCACTATAGAAGATAACGTCGTTCATGAATAAGTGGTCTGCCGCCTTCACTAAGAGATGTGAATCAATCTTGTCAACAATACACCACATGGATGATATATTTCGTTATATTTATAGAAAAAATAATGTATAATGTTATTAATAACATTTTTATGTTTAATATATTACTTTCATCATTTTTATAGTGATCGTTGAAAATTGAAAATGTTTCTCAGGCATACATATCTCATGTCGTCTCCATGATCGTAATATAAATCATTTCAAAAAACCATTTGTTAGGATTGGTATTAAATTATAGTATATTTATAAATATTAAAATTATTTAATTAGTATTAATAATTATATTATTGAACCATTATGGTAATATTAGAATAAAATAAAAAATCTTAACATATACTAAAAAATTTGTTTTTAATTAATATGTAATTTTAGAGAGGAATTTATAATAATATTTTAAGGTTTAAATAAGTAAACAATATATGATATTATATATATATATATATTATTGGTTCTAAAATATATTTATAATAAAATTCTATTTATTATACAGATTTTTTGAATGTGTGTTAAGGGATTCAACACTTAAGGTAAGGGAATTCTAGTCTCTATTTTATTTCCTAGGGATATATATATATTCACAAATAATTTCCTTTGTGTGGTGTATATAATATATATTTGATATTTTAATCATTAATATTATCCTTTTCATTATATATAATGTTTAATTAGATGTTATTCTTAATTGGTTCAAAAACATTAAAATATTACTATTGTGGTAAGGGATTTTTCTCAAACATTTCACTTTTGTGATAAAAATTCCATGTCCATGAGATATTTTTTATGTGGTTTATATAATTCTTATGTATATATTATATATTTATTATAATAGAAATTATTTGGATAATATATCCATTTTGGGATGTCTCTTATTGGGGATTATTTTTCAAATGTTACCAAATAGTCAAGGAATTAACGTTAGAATCGCATTGTAAATTGGTATAGTGTATGATTAAGTCTCAAATTTATTAATATTACGGTCAAACAAAATAAATCAAATTTTTATTCTAATCCCATGGGTTTTAAATGTATTTTTATATAATATTACAATATTCCACTCCTTGGTAGTGAATATAATTTAGAGTTTTTTTATGAAAAATCATTTATATTTCACTAATTGGTGAAAACCGTTTTTGTTCCAAAATAATGTTTCCTAAAAATTATTTCAAAAATGATTATAATAAAAAAATTATTTATTAAATTAAATTTTACCCATTTTATTAATTATTTCAAAATTTTATTCAATGAATTTTCATGTATTTTTCTAGAAAATTCATGTCGGTCATTTATCAAAAAATGGGAAAGGAGTCCTTGTCTTTTCTAGTCTGACATAAAAATAATTTTCTTCCACAATGTCCTTTATTTTCATTAACAATTTTATATATGTTTTCAATGTTTTTTAATGAAAAATAATTTCATGATTATTTATGAACAATATATTTTAATTATTTATTTTAAATGAAACTTTATTTTCCATAAGAAATGTTCCCTGTGTTATTTCAAAATAATTCTCCAATAATGATATCAAACATTGATATAAATTATAATTTTATTGGGGATATAAATCATGGATACCCTTCATATTATTTTATTGAATGGTTTATCTTGATCAATATGTTTATGAAAAACATTTCTATTTCACGCGTTATACCATGATAATTTTCCTATGAAGCATACTTCTTTTTTCCATGGGTCATACTATGATGAAATGATGAAATGGATTTGAATCCTATCAATTTACAACATATTATGATATGAATAAATATTAATTAAACAAATTTAATATCATGGGTTATGATATGAGGAATGCTATTTTATCTTGTGAGACACAGACCGAGGATTTCCATTATGTGGCTGGTGATTCCAATATCATCCCCTAATGCATTGGGAATAGATGGATAACTCATGAGTATATATGACATGAGTGAACCAAATTACATGTTTAAATTTTAATGTGTGAACCTGATTTCATACACAAAAAGGATTTCATGAAAATTATTTCATGTTCATAATGTTTTTCATGAATGCTATTACATGTTCACATGTTATTTTGTTGACATTTATTTGATGTCTATAATGTTATGAGTAGACCTAATTGAAATTCTATTTGTGTATGCATGTGAATAATTTTAGGAACATATCTTATTGAGTGAACCAATCACTATTTATACATGTTCACAATTTTATAAGCTAATTCGTATGCCAAAAATATATGTTTTATTTCAATTTTATGCTCCCATATCTCGAATTCATTAATTATATAATTATGCATGTTTTATGAACATCCATTCATTATGTCGTGAAAAAAATTATATTATTTTTTCTATATGGTATGTATTCAAATGTTATTCTATTACACTCAACCCCTTGTGTTCATTTTATTCTTACTTAACTATGTAGTTGTATCCTTCCAAGAATTAAAGCTCATTGTTTCCTATATTTAATTTCCCCATGTTATGATGAATGGATTTATGTTGGGTAAATATGTGAAGTGTAATAATGTGAAATATATTTACAAGAGAATTTGATGATCTTTCCAAAAATAAAAATATTGTGTACATTGTATCCAAATACATCTAACAACTATAGTCCTTAGGAATTCATTCGGGTAATGTATTGAGTACTCATCTAATGATCTTAAATATCTATGTATGAGAACCCTGGGTTTCTATAGTAGTAATTAATGGAAATAATAAGGTATGTTATGGATAATAGGATGATAAAACTTTTTTGGTATCCCTAGGGATATTTTTATGGATTAGTATAGGTATGTATCTAATGTCAAGTCTACAGATGACTCAATAAATAGGAAAATCCCTTTCAATTTTTGTAATACGTAGAGAAATTGGTTTCTAAGCTATTACATCACATTCTAGATACAAAAAAACGATGTCACTCTGAAATAGAGGTACCAAGTTGTAATAACTCCACAAAGGGAGTAATAATCTGCACTCAGTCATCATACGGGTCAGGACAACATGCCCTACTACACAACTGGTCTTATACTCCTTGGGGTTATGTCTTATAGATTCATAAACTCTCCATGAATAGTTATATAATATTTAAAGAATGTAGGAAGAATAATGTCCCATGATAAACTTGTTGTTCCATATATTTAAAATAATATTTCATTATTTAAATATAGTATATTTATTTTTCATGATTATATGGTTTTCTAATATGCATGATTTTTCTCACACAATTGTTTCTGGTTTTTGTCAATTAATATACCAAAAATAAATAACATTGACATTGAATCTGATGGATAATTTAGAGAATATGAGAAACCAAATTCAATAATGAATATAGGGAATTATATATTTATTATTCATGATAATCTATGATGATATATTTTTATTAATGTGATATTCGATGAGATTTCAAAATCATTGGATATAACAGAGAAAAAATTTTAGGAATGTTCTTGTGGGAAATAAGATTGGGTAAAACTAATTCTACATCTTAAATGTCAAAAAGGAAGGAATAATAACATAGAGTAATATTTAATGTGGTGGGGAAGTTGTTATATATGCTTCCAATGTATTCATTGATTGAAAAAATATTTTTCAGTTTAGTGTTCTATTTGAGGGGATCTTTGTAATTATTAAACTCAATTTTCTACCCTAGGAATTTACTTCTAGGCCATGGAAAGACCTATTCCCTGTTAATATTTGAATTTGAATTATTGAAGTATTTATATATTTCAGTTTAAGAATTATTTATTATAGTATTATACTAATGGTATTTCTGTTATAGTAAATATGATATATATATTAGGATTTCAGTGTTTTTGTAACAATATATATCTATATGTAAGATTGGCTTAAAAAGTTTTGGATTCTATCATGGTTCTATAAGTATATGGTTTATCATATGATCAATGTATTAGAAACTCATTTTTAGAATTTGTGTGTCTGTATTTTATCACGATTAAATATATTTTGAGAGACCTCTGTTGTAATAAAACCCTTTCGTTTTGTGTAGGAATTCCAATTTAAGGATATATGATTTAAGGTATTGGTAACCTATACAGTTTATCTTATAATAGTTGTTGAGGTAATTATGTATTGTAGTTAACCAACTTACAAATTCACTTCACCTTGTTTCTACATTATAATATTTCCCTATTGATCCTCTTTCAATAATATGTAATATTAAATTGGAAAGGATTCATCGAGGAACGTGTTCAATTATATCAGATAGTGACATGACATTTAAATTGATGTTTTAATGAATTCTTCGGTAAAATCTTGATTCAGAGTTGATTATAATCTATACATATCATCCTTTGAGAAATGATAAGTCTTTGGGGTCAATTAAGAACCAAAATGATATGATATGATCATATTCCATGGATTCCAACAATCTTGATGATCAACACCATCCTCAAGATTATATATCATTCAATAATATCCTTTACTCGAGCATTAATATATATTTTTGAGAAATCCTTTTTGGAAATATGTATAGAACTAGAATGTATGGGAATAATGTTGTATAAATAAAGCTGTTGGGACCTCTGATAACAAATGAAGAGTCAAGAGATGGTGAGAGCCATTTAGAAATATGAACATGATATTTTGAGATAAATATTTATCAGAAACTCGTTAACATGGTCTATAATTTTATATTGGTGAGAACATATTCTTAAAAAATTCTCTACAAAGGTAAAAATGGATAACTACTACCAAGGTATATCGTTCCATTAAAAACACTTCCTCATATTAGGATTTTAGATAATATATCATCACTTCCACCTAATGTTTATCGGTTTCATGATATATTACATGTTTTTCTCCTAAGGTGGATCATACTAAATCCATCACATTTACTACACTCAGTGGTCATACTTCTAGAAGCTGATATTTGTTATTAGGAATAACAGGTAGATTTTATATATTTAATAAATACGGTTTTATGAAATAATGAACTCTTTACTAATCAATGTGTTTTGGTGAAACCACCATCCTGAGAAATATATGTTAGGGGATGAGGTTGTAATGGGGATTATATATCCTCATTTATTTTTACAAATGTGATGAATATAAAGAGAGAAATTTATTTTAGGAGGGTACAATATAACATCATAAGATTTTCTGAAAGATTTATTTTTCAAATAAACTAAACCTTTTTGATATTTTACCTTACATGAAACATTGTATTTATCTTTCATTACACACAAAATTGAGTTTATGAAAAATTTAACATATTATTAATATATTCTTACTTAATATTAATGTTATCTATGTGCTAATGGAATTTTACCTATCAATAAAATTACCATAATTATGATAAAATATGGATTATTTTTATATATATAATAAATTCATTGTTGAGTAATTAATTTATGATTCAAAAATTTATTTTAAATTGAAGGAAAATTTTTTATGAAAAAATATTTTTATGAAAATAAAACACGTTTTCCCTCAAAAAATTTTAAAATCCATAATAGTGATTTATTTTAGTTATATTTATATATTATTATATGTAATTATATAGTAAATATTCATCTTATTTATTTCATTAAAAGGGATAATAACTAATTCAAATTTACACATTAAAAAAATAATTTTTTGAAAAATTAGTTTTCATGAATTTTTTTTAAATTATATAACATTTTTATAATATTATAAAAGAAATTTTTAAAAATAAATTCAACTTTTTTAACCATTGTTTAAAATTTATCTTGGTGTGAATATTTTAGAATCAAGTGCAAAGTCTGTTATTTATTAATACTAAAAAATAAAGAACTTTAATTGAGAAAAAACTGTATATTTAAAATTATTTATAAAGCTAAATTATATTTCATGTAGTTATTAAATTAAAATTAGATTATTAATAAATCTATTAATATAATTTATGACTTTGGAATACTTTTCATATTGAGTTTGGATATTAAATCCTGGTAAACATTTGATCATTCTATCATTGATGACCATATTTCTAATCTCTTCTATGAGATTAATTTTAAATTAAAATTTTTACATATATGTATATAATTATAAAAAATGTATTATATATTTGAAATCATCATAATTTAATGTTTAAAATAACTAGAACATAATGATGATGAAAATTAACAGTGAAATCATGAAAACATTATTACAGGGGTTAAAGTAAATATGGTTTTACATGGGGGTTAGAGTAACACAATAAGTATTAAAATGACATAAAACATTTATGAAACTTATTTAATTGCCATATTTTTTTCTTTAAAATATATTATTTTCCATTATATTACATTTTTGGTCTTTGTGGATTGAGTAAAACATGTGTCCTACTGACTCCTTTGAAATAATGTAATGTGTTCTACTCACCAAACTTATACAAGTCCACCCCCACTCCTCTCCCCTTTAAACCTCCATCCACTATTGGTTAAACCATAAACTACTTAAGTCACCTCTAAAAATATCTCCTATAATCATAAAATACTTTTTATTTGAATAATATCTATCTAATAATGCTTTTGGTTCAAGCCAAAGGTGGTTACCTAATGTTGTGGTAATGTTATTAAATGAGCATTTTTAATTTCTATCTTCCATCTTGTAATAATATTCCAATTAACACATAATTATTTACTAAAGTATGTATCATATGTATATATAATTTTTTAATGTTAATTAAAATAATTATATCCATCCCTACAAAACATCAAATGTGTTACAAAATAATAATTCGTGTTTACGAAGAAATATCATTCGGCGAACTGATGTCATTAAATTTTATATTACCACGAAAACCAGTTGAATTTTATGATGGATAAGAAGTATATATATGATATTTATAAAATAATTACACCTCAAGGTTCATTATATGATATATATATTTTTTACATTCCATTCTGTATGGGATACAATAATGTTGATTGTGTGTATGATGGACTACCACCTTACAAAGTGATGTGATTCATCTTTACTATATCTATACAGGGTATTTAATAATTATAAAGTTAATTAATATACGTGATATAAATAAAAATTATTATGATATTCATTAAAATGTTTTCATTCTGAAAAGATAATATATCATCTTATTTCTATCTTTTTCACTAACTGAAATATGATAACCTCATTTGTATACATGTGGAAAAAGACATTCATTAAGCGGTGTGATGCTATATAATCATAATGAACCATGTGGATGATATTTTATAGTATATTAAAATAAGAAGTATTGTATTTATGATATTATTATCCCCTTTCAAATATAAAATATTAAATTCTACATTTTAATAATGATTCTTGAAAAATGGAACTGTAACTCACGCATACGTATGACCTACTATCTCCAAGACTGTGACATACAAAACCTCTCAAAACGATCATCCATGATTGATATTAAATGTATAATTTATATATAAATATATGTATCATTATTTAAAAAATATAACCATGATCATTTTTAGAGGACAAAAAATAACAAATCAATACATATACAAAAAAGAAATTATTAGATAAAATATTATTTTTATGTGGAATTGTTATTAAATATGTATTAATTTGTCATATGTATTTAATATATGAAATTATATATATTTCTGGTCTTATAATATATCTATATAAACTTTTATTTGTTATCCAGTAGTTTTAAAAGCGTATCATGGAAGTTGACACTAATGATATGGGATTTTTAGACTATTTTATTTCAGGGAGACTTATGTTAATAACCCCTTGTTCCTATTTAATGGTTTTTGTAATACCCATTTAACACTATATATCATGAATATTCTCCCATTAATGATATTTAATGTTTCATTTTATTTTATTCTTTCTTTGGTTCTATTATTCAAAATATCACTAAATAAGAATGTGTTTTATGTCTCATGTTTTTATTAAATGAGTCACATGTCATATTCACCACATATTTATATTATGTTGTTTATATACAGCACATAAATTTATTTTATGATTCTTCTACTAAATATTTTTTGGATTACATGTCCACTTTAGGTGCTCTTCTTTATGGGGATTTAGAATCATATGTTACCAATTCGGTAATGTATTTATTTAATAATCTCAACGTTTATCAAAAAATGTTTATAATTATGTCCCCAAAGGTGAAAAATTATGATTTACCTCTAATAAATTCTTACTAATTTTTTCACCTACTTATTAATGATTTTTTATGTAATTGTACCTTTTTCCCAATCATCGTTACATAAAATAATTTAGAAATTGAATTTTAAAAAAGCATCATAAATATATCTTCAGTCAAAAACACCATTTCATCTATATTCAGGTTTTTATAATAAAATTAAATATAATTACAATGAATTATTAATAATATTTCTACCCATTTTTTTAAAAAAATGATCTGAATCAAATCTTAATGTTGTTGTCCAAATAATTCAAAATATGGTTTTATCTCAAATGTGACATGAATCATTATTTTAATATATAAATGATAAAGATATTTTTCCACCATCAAGACCATTAATTTCATTTAATAATAAATTATATTTTTACAATGTTATAATATATTAAAATAATTATCAATAAAAATTATAAGTTTTTTAAAAAAAATTATTTTCACATTAAAGTAATTTGACTAAAAATCTATTCCATTTGATGGTTGAAAAATCATACTCCATCTATGATGACATCCTTGAATGTATCTTATGATTTTATGGGTATATAAACAAAGGAAACCATTTTTACTATATCATTTAATGGTTTATCATGAAATGGCCTTTATTAAACGTGTTTCTCTTTCATGGGTTAAACTATGAAAAATTTATTACAAATAATTCATCTTTTTCCACAAGTCATTTTATTGAAAATTGATTATACAACCTATCCTTTTTATATTTACTTTGATATTAAGAAATGATTATGAAACATGTTTTATATCATTGTATATTTTATGATGAATGTTTTCTGATCTTCCTAGAAACATATTTATTTTTTTATTATGTGACGGGTGGGACTTATATCATACTCTAATGAGTTGGGTGGATACGAATTACTCATATGTATAAATATTATGTATGAACATCATTAAATGTTCATAATATTATGTGTGAAACTGAATTCATGTTCACAATATAATCCTTTAATCTCATTACTTGTTATCAATGTAATGGGTGAACTAGAGTACATGATCATAGTGTTATGCATGGAACTATATTTCCTTTCCTTAAGGTTATGTGTGAAACTATATTTATTTCTATAATTTTATGTTAGAGCTTGAATAAATGTATTTAACAAAATGAGAGAAATTATCTCTACATATAATGTTCACAATGTTATAAGATTCAGTGTATGCCTAAAGTCTATGTTGTATGCAAATGTCATACTCTCATGGACCATGCTCTTTTATTCCATTATTATTCTTGACTTATGAACTTCCAATAATTTTTTCATGATAAAATATTATGATCCTCGATATTCAGGGTATATTTTTCTAATTTTTTATGTTTGTTATTTTCACATTAGGTATATCTTATGCTAATGTATCTCTACTTCCTACCCTTATATAGTATCACAGGTCACCCATTCTTATGTTTTATTTCCACAGGTCAAGAAGAATTGTTTTAAGTCATGTATTCTACTTATGACTAGTAAAGGGTATGATCTCTATAAATGATAATGAATATATTTCAGCAAATTAGATGATTGTGTGTCATGTACTCAACGACGAATATATATTATGTTCCCTAGGAATGTGTTTGTGAATTTTATTGAATATTAATCTAAAAAATGTAATATCTATGTAAGAGTATCCTAATTCACTATATATTGTATCAGAGGAAATGTATAGTTAACCATTGGAAACAACGATGATAGTTATTTAGTGATGTGTATTGGGATATTTGATTGTATTTTTTAGGGATATCTATTAGCATAATTAAAAGGATGTACCAAGCATAGAAGAATGTTATAAGATTTTTGTAAAGGAAGGAGAACGTGTTTTCCAAGAAATTACATCAATGTAAAGACACTATAAGTGTATTTGGATCTAGAACAAAGGTACATGGGGGTAGTAACACTGATAAAGAATCATTGAGTATGAATTGATTGTCCCATGGATAAATACAATAGGCCTTGTTGCAAAGCTTGGTTTAAAATCATGGTGGATATTATTTGGAAGTTTATATTCACCATAAAAACTTTTATGGTGTAATTATATAGTTTATGACAACAAATTAGCTTGGATTAACCAAAGGTGTTGTAGGATAAAAATTATATGTCATAATTTACACATAATATACATGGGTTTTTATGATTATGTGGTATATTAATATGATTTTATTCATAATATGAATTTTGGTTTTATTGAATGGTTGAAACCAAATGAAATTTTATATACATTGAATATAATTAAAAAATTGGTGACTATGAGAAAACAAATTGGATATTTACATGATAGAAATATATTATGGATATCCATAATAAGTTATCATAATATATGATAGTGAATGTGAATTATGAGGAGTGTCCTGGAACATCAAATAATAAGAATACAAATTTTTTAGAATGTTTAGGTGGCAATGAACATAGTGAAAAAGAATATTTGTATCATATATGTCAATTGGAATAAAAGAAGAACTTAGGGGGATATATCCAATGTATAAGAAGATGCTATTTCATTGGGAAATAGGGTAATAGAGTGAAATTCTTTTTGGAGCAACATAAATTATGTGTGGTGAACATGCACATTACCCAATGATATTCCCTAACCCTATTATTATATTATTGAACAAAAAAGGACATATTTTATACCAATAAATGAAAATGAATCATTGGAGTATTTATGTATTTGGATTCAATAATTAGTTTGAAAAATTATTTTAACATGGTTATTTATGTTATAATAATCATGAATCATATAAGTATTTTTTTATTTTCAAGAGATTATATATATCCATGTATGTATAACATAAAGAGTAATTTAATTTAATATGGTTTTATGAGATTTAGGTTGATCATAAGTTTTAATTCATATAAACCCCTTTTCATATTTTATGTGTTCATAGATTATAAAGTTTAATTATTTTAAGAGATATATTTTTGACAACAAAATCCTTTGGTTTTCATAATGAATTCCATTTTATAGGCATATGATTAATGTTATTGGAATCATTATGGTTTTATCATACACTTGATGATGATTTAAATATATATTGTAGTTGATCACCATAAAAATCCAGAACATTCCCTATTACCTAAGAAGATTTCGTTTTAGATACTCATTCCAGATTCTATATTAAATAAGTGGTAATGTTTCATAGGGTACCATATTATATTTTATTAAATAATGAAATGATGTTTACCAAGATATTTTGGTGAATTATTTAGCATTATTTTCATAAAATGTTGAGTTTCAACATTGCGTGTCATCCTTTGAATGATTATTTATCTTCAAGAAAAATTCAAACCCAAGATAATAAATAAAGATCATGCTCTATAGATTTCAAAGGCGTTTGGGATCAACAACTTCATCTAGTTGAGTTTTCATGCATCAACATCATTAAATCCAGAATTTATATGAATCCATCAAAATCCATTTATGTAAAAATTTATTAAACTATGAAGAATAAAAATGAAGTTGTTGAAAGAATAATATTAAGAAATGAACTAGATAAAGAAATTAAATATTATGTTATATCCATTTATCATCTCTTAAATGAATTTTAGTAATAAATATAATTCATATAATCTCCTATGAGATCTAGAGTTTTATTTCTGTCAGAATATATTCCTAAAAATTTATCTTTGGAATAGTGAAGGGTTAAATAATCCTTAGATATATCAGCCTACATGAAATTATCGAACATATTGGGACTGTATCGTATCACATGGTTCTTCCACCAAAACTCTAACTAGATCATGATGTCATTCTTGTGTCCCTCTTAAGGAATTATATCACTAATCAATAAAATTTTAATTAATATAGAGTTCATACCTTTAGAGTATGATATTCTTTACGATGAACAATCATTTGAGGTAATTTATCAAATAGATAGTGTTCTATGAAAAACAAACAACTGACCATGTAGATGTTTTGTTGGGAAATCGATAGCATAGGAAAGCTACATTGAAACCATAGGATGTAACGGGGAAGAAGAATCCATTTTTGTTAGTACCAACGTAATGAATTATGAGAGTGAAAATAATTTTACGGGAGGTAGAATGTAACATCCCAATATATTTTGAAATATTACTTAAAATATAATTTAATATTTTACATAGTTTTCAATTCATATGACACAAGGTTTTTCATGTGTATAAAAAAATCGATATTAAAATAAAATGTGACATGTAATTAAAATATTATTATTTAAAATAAAAGTTATTTCATATCTATTGGAATCATTGGTGTGAATATGATTAAATAGATAAGGAAAATATATGTTTTATATATGTATATAAAAAGAATTATTCGGTGATTATTTAATTGAAAATGAAAAAAAATAATAAAAAATAATGGAAATCTAATTATGAAAGGCTATTTTAATGAAAAAAGAGGTTCTACTTCAGTAATATAAAAATAATTATTGTATATTTTTTACTAATGTATATACTAAATATTTAATAAACTCTTTATTATTAATTTTATTTTCTTTGGCAAGGGGTAGGAAAACCACCAATTTTGTGTATAAAAATAGTATAATTCTAAAAAAATGTTTTCTCCTTTATGTAAGTTATATTACTACAATTATATTATGCATTTATAAAATTTATTTGAAAAAATAAATTTCATATATTATTAATTAATTCAAATTATTCATAGGAAGATTTTTATAAAAATCATATGAATAGTTTAATTTTTTACTGAATAGTAATAATAAATAAATTTTCATTGAAAATTATTTTTTTCATTTACATTATTTATACGGATAAATTGTAATTTAAATCAGTTGAAAAAAAAATTAATTATTCATATATTTATTTAATATGTATAATAGAAATAATTTTCACGTTGATATTTTATATAAAAACATCATATAGATTTGATCATCTTCTCTTTGAAGACACACATTCTCAATGCATCTACATATTTATTTTTATGTTAATATTTTCTCCAGAATTAAATTTAACTTTTAAAAATGGGTTTTATATTTTGAAATTGAATAATTTATATTATCTAATAATCAAAATTTAAATATTAAAAAAAGTAAGTTAAAATAATAATAAAAAATTCCGGGATAAAAAAACATGTATATTTGGTGTCAAACTAAATATAAATGTGTTATATTTACCTAATTGAAATAAAAATATATTTTCTAGACATATTTCAACCCTAGATTTTTTAATTCATGATAATACTACTTTTTTGTTAGTATTTTCAAATAAAAATGTGTGTACTCATTTTTTTTCAAAAAAATACAATTGTTCCACCCACATCACTTATAAAGAGTGAACCAAACTCTTTTAATATTCAATGTTTAAAAAAAATCAGTTTGGAAAAGATATACCCAAATTACATCTGAAAATACCTTTAATTATACTAATGCCATATTTTTTATATGAATCCATCCCATAAAGGATTTGTATTCCATCCTGGGGTCACCCAAAGAAGAGGTAACATTCTTAAACAAGGATTTTTCTTTTATTTCTTCATCCACATCCTTCAATTATTATTAAAAAAAATTAAATATAATAACCATAATATATTCTATACAATGAGAATTTTTATTTTATGTGATTTATCTACAACCATCCCCAATTCCATCAAATGGGTCATCAAATAATCAATTTTTATGCACAATAAACTATCTTCTTATGAAGTATTGTCATTCATTTTCCTGTTACCACAACTGATGGTTGGGTATGATGATGGACATAATGTATGTATAAGATATTTATAATATAATTATACATTTGGAAAAATTTTATCATAAATATGATTTTTTTACTTTGTATATCATAGTGGATATGGTAACACCACACGTGTGTACGGAGGACTATCACATTACGAAGAAATGTTATTCTTGTTTTCACTAACACGTTACATGTAAGATAATATGGATAATTTTAATGAATATATTTGATATACATGAAATAATTATGAAATTGATGAAATATTTATATTTTTATAATTTTAATATACCATATAAATTCTTACCATCTTACACACTGAAAGAATATAAAATTATTCATGTATTTGGGGGCCACCATCGTGACAAAGCAATGTGGTTATAATATTTCTTCAAAACACCAAATCTATCATATATATATATATATTAAGAATAAATATTTTATTTATAATTTTTTAATCATTCTAGAAAGATAAAATATTATTTACCAACATACCATAAAGATCATAGAAAAATGGAAACGTTACATATATGTACATATGAACTACACAATTCATGATTGTAACAAACAAAATTTCTCAAAACCATATTAAATTATATGTATTTAATGTATATTTAATGGATTAAAATTATTAATGTTTCATGATTATTATTATATAGATTATAAACCCGTTATCAATGTATGAGAAAAAAAACTACCAAATCAAATAATTTACAGAAATAATGGTTATTACCTGAAAGCTAATATGAAGAAAAATTGTCAATAAATGAAAAATAAATTATTATATGTAAATAATATATGATATGATATATATATATACTAACATATATATATATATTAAACTTATATTTTTTATATAGTATGTTCAAATGTGTTTGATGGACATTGATTCTTAAGTTAAGGGATTTCTAGTCTCTCATTTATTTCAATGAGATATATCAATATTCACCACTCATTTCAGTTTTTTGTTCTTATACACCATGGAATTGAGAAGTTATATCATGTATCTCCAAATTTTAATTATATTTATATTTTACTTTGATTTTATTGTCTAATAGGTATCAGTATTTAAAATATTAAAAAACCTATAGGGGTTTTCAGGTCACTTATTACATATTAGAGACACATGAACTATTCACAACCTATTTATTTTAACATACTATATACAACACACATTAATTTATTTTATGCTCATTTTCTAAATAAAATAATATAGATTACATATTAATTTTAGGATCTCTAATATATTGGTATTATATGGTAAATGAAACCAAAGTGGTAATTTATTTATGTTATTATCTCACCATTTTTAGGATTATTACTAATTAAGTATCAAATGTTGAAATATATTTATCTACCTCTCAATAATTATCACAAACATTCATTTCCCCTGTTTGTTAATGATATTTTCAAGTAATATAATTATTTTTATAATTTTTTAAATTAACAAAATTGACAATTTCTTCGGAATAAAAATCATTATTTTTGTCTTCATTTGAGCAAATATTTTCCTCAAAATACATATTTTCTAAAAATGTTTTTAATTATTTTATCATTAAAAATATTAATTTTTAATGAAATTTTAACACATATTTCAATTTTTTCAAAATATTTATAAAGGATTCTTAATGATATATTCCAAACAATTCATATATAAATTTTATAGAAAATGTAAAAGGAATAATTGTTTTACAGTGTATGACAGGAAAATAAATTTACACCATAATGTCCATTAAATTTTGTTAAAATTATGTTTTTTAGTTTGAAGGATATTTTCAATCAATGGATTTTCCAAATGTGTTATGGGTTTTTTGTTTACAAAGTTTATTTCCCAAGAAAAATTACTTTACTCCAGAAGTGTTTGATGAGATCATTCGAAATAAGTATCAATATAAGGTGATGTCGCTTTTTGTAACATAATCTTTGTTGGGTATTTGAACCACTGATACAATTGTTATTCTTTATATTAATGGTTTATCATTACAAGATGTTTATGAATCATTTTTCAATTCAATGGTTTATATGATTATAAACTTTTTATGAAAACTGATTAATTTTCCATAGGTTATTCTATGATGAAATAATAAAATGATTATAAAATATATATTTTTCCATAGGTTATGATATGATGAAATTTTAAGGAAACCAATTTCATGTCATGGGTTTTTGTATGATTAATTTTTTAAGATATCTTTTCACAGAATCATAATAATTTTATTATTTGATTGATATCACCTATATCTCCCTTTATTAAATTGAGTAATCTATCAATATATAAGGAGTAAATATTTTATAGGTTGACCTGATTACAATATCACAATGTTATAAGTGAACCAAATTATATTTTCATTATTTTTATGAATGAAGCAGATTACATGTTCATAATGTTTTGTGATAAACATATTACGTGATCACATTGTTACGAGTGAAAATATACTTTATGTCCATAATGTTATGAATGATTATAGTTTCATATCTATAATCTTTGGTTTGGGACAAATTTCATTTCCTAAAATTAATGGGAGTACCTCTAAGAATGTTTACATGTTGACAATGTTATAAGCCGAAGTGTGTGGAACAAATCACTGTCATATTCTAATTTTATTCTCTCATGTATCACATTCACTGATTCCCTTATAATTTATATCTTATGAACCTCCAATATTTATGTAATTACTCAATATTATGATATTTGATCTGAAGGGTATTTTTTTCATATATTGCGAACATGTTCTCATACCATTATGTTCATGCAATTCTTATGTATCAACAATGTTTACCTTAATGTGAATCTGAGATCACCTTTTTTTATATTTATATTCCCTTAGATATAGATATGGTTTATTAGTATGGTATTTTTTTCATGTAATCAATTGGAGGAGATCATTGAGGGATACATTGAAGATCACTTCACAAGCAAGTAGGATATGTACATAGATGGCAAAGACAGTAAAATATTATGGTCATCGTGAATGTGTTTGTGTATTGTTTTGAATATACATATACAAATATGAAATATAAATATATGAGTAGTCTGGGACTCAATAGTTAATAAATAATTATATTATTTATATACAGTCTATATAATATATACATGAATATAGTTAATTAGTAATAATAATATATCTCTATATTAATAATTTTAAATCAATATTAATATTAATATTATAAATATTAATTTAATTTTTTTATAATTTATAATAAATTATAATGAAATTTAAAAACAATATTGCATTTAATACATTTATTAAGGATATATTATAAAATAATTTTATTGATTTTTTTATTAAAAATATTTTTTATTAGAATTTAATATTTAAAAGGTAGTTATTATATAATTATATTTTTATATACAGATAATAAAATTTAATGTTAATTAATAATAATAATATATCTATATATATTAAGAAGAATAAATATAAGAAAATATAATTATTAAATTTAGATCTTTTATGTATTTAATTTTATAACTAAAAATATATTTTGAAAACATTAATACGTAATATTTACTTTCATACATATATTTTTATTTTTTGGTTAGCCAATCTAGGATTAGTGAAGTGGAAAAAGTAATGTGGATACATCTCACTATGTTTAAATTGAAAAAGATTGAAATATTTATATACTTAAATATTATGGGATAGAAAATGACCATACCATTATTATCGGGATAATAACGAGATAAATTAAAAGTGAAAATGTGGAAGTATATGGATTCCAGATGTAATGGAGATAACCATATATTTAAATGGACAAAAAACAATGGGAAGAAATAAGGATCTAACTATGGTAAAAATGGGTACGAAATATCCCTCTTAAATATACAAGGAGAAAACACTCAAAATATAACCTCTTGAAAAATATAAGTACACATGATAAATATCATTAAATACGGAACATTAATTGCAAGTTGATGAATGTTGAAGATGATGATTTTTGAAGAGGGGAGTAAATCATTTTATATGAAACATTTCCCATATACCCCTTTATCCCTAACCTACTAAAGGGAGAAGTATTCAGGGAATGATTCCTATTTGAACAAATTAAATAAGGTGGGTGTCCCTTTGTCTCCCAAAAAAATCTATCAACATATCTCTAAAATTGATATTTTATTATAAACTAATCATATCTCCACTGATTATTTCGACCTAATAAATAATGTAACTATTGTCTCTGTGATGTATCCAAAGTTTTTGAGCCATCTGAACATATCACCACATATTTCACCTATCTATAATTCATAAAAATTATCATTGGTAAAAAATTTCTCTATATTAAAACTTCCTTCCTCCACCAAATATACATAAATTGTTATTATGAAACAATTTTTTTCATCACAATTTTAATATACTTATTCCTTGTAATGTGGAAGGTTCTCTAACTTGATTTTCTTTTACATTTTATCATGTATTTGCCTAATAACCTCCGGAAATATTGTTATACAAATTGAATATATGCATGGTCAAAAAGCATTCATGTAATCAAATATGGTCATGGATAATTCATCAAATTAACGAATCATTTACATCAATATCATTACTCCTTTTATGTGAGTAAATAAATGAATTTTATTGGTTTTACACCGGATAAAATCAACTAGATAGTGTGAATAAATGTAGCCTTTGATAGTGAAATTAGATCCTACATAAAAAATCGACATGAAAGATCACCTTCATTCATTTCATGAATCTCTTCACTATGATTCAATGTTTTGGTTCTGGATTCTCCAATCACCTAGTGAATTATCCTACAATATATTAAGTTTTTGATCATGTGAAAACCATAGTGTACATGGCACTCCCCACTTATGATGCATATAGCACGCAATACATCCCATTCTCTCTACTCCACTAATATAAATCATTTTATAAGTTAAATTGAAATTAATATAGAAAGGTTTATATCTTTTTTATAATCTAAAATGATTAATCATTTCAAGACATTCCTCATGTTATCATTTTTTGAAAATAATTTATTCCAACTATTTATTTATGGGTAAATATGGATCCCACAAATCCTGTATGAAAGTCCCGAGTCTATTATATAAAACAACCCAATAGACCAAGCCTTTTTCTCTACGATCTGATCATTATTTTGGCATGAAACCAACATGTTAGTCATATATAACATAAGAATAAATAAATAATGTCCATATCAACTTCAAAAATATTAATACAAATTTGAATGATGACGTGTGTATCAAGCCTCATGATAAACGAATAAAATCTCTTATAAAAATATCTTTTATCCTTTTTGATACTGTATATATATTTTTTCAACTAAAAGGAATGTACATTATAGCTTCTTCTCTATATCATTCAAGTTGGATCATATATATTTCATCAATAATATCACCATAGAGAATGGTTTTTTTCACATCAAGTTTATCTAGATATTAATTGTATATAAAAGACATCACCATAATAAACCAAAAATTTATTAATCTTAGACCTAGTAATAATATTCCATTAAATCTAATAAATTCATTCTAATAATATCATTTGACGACTAATGTAGAAAGAAATCATTCCACTAGTCCCTATCTATCATGCTTACACTTAGAGTACCGTTTTATGTAATGACATCCTACCAAGGGGTTATTGAAAAAGATATCAAATCATGATCTTGTCTGTGGATTAATAATCCTCCTATATCATCACAATCCATGATGATACATATATACACTATATTTTCTCGAGAAAATATTACGAATCTCTATACTCTTTAAAAAGTAGAATGAAATATTGATCACATTGAAATATTCAGTGGTTCGTAACATGGATGGCTTCTTCTGATTATATTATCATGGAATTCAATCAATATTTCTTTGAACATCATATTATGGTTACACTTTTTAATAAACATGTTTATATTTTGATTCAACTTTCACCTTAAATGTTTTTTTTCATGTTAAATTTTCCTAACATATCTATTAATAATAATCTTAAAATTAAATAACTACAAAAACTAAATCTATTATAATAATAATTTTGTGGGTGGTGGTGTATAAAAAATGATATCCCATCACACCATATCAGTATCGAATGAAACTGAAATTTTTGAGGTCAAATATA
Organism: Viscum album; assembly: GCA_963277665.1. Taxonomy (NCBI): domain Eukaryota; kingdom Viridiplantae; phylum Streptophyta; class Magnoliopsida; order Santalales; family Viscaceae; genus Viscum; species Viscum album. The sequence goes on from OY728152.1 coordinate 1,937,707,831, forward strand.
ACTATTCACATTTTGTTCATTAAATTTTTTATATGTGGGACATCCAGATTATTGTAACCAATAATAATTAGTGTTTTTACTATTATAGACATCTGTTAGTGCCTGTAGATCAATATATAAAGAAGGATATCGATTTAATACATATAATGTAGTCTTCTCTTATTTTTTCCTAGTAGGTTTTGGAATATTTAATATAATTTATGATCACATGTCTTCTATCAAATAGGGTTATGATCATCTTTTCAAAAACTCTTTTCTACTAGGGATTTTATACTTTTGTTCAGAGTGTAAAACTGAATATGGGGGACAGTTGAGATTATTATTATTATTATTCAATATACATTCCAAATTTAATATGCTAAAATTATAAAAAACATCCACATATATAATTTTTTTTAAAATTATTTAATTTTAATGTTAAATAATATTCCCATATGTTTAATCAAGAATATTTTAATAATTGTTTAAAAATATTTTATCATTTTAAATAGATTTTCTTGTTCCAAAATAATTATATCAAACATTGATTGATGATAAAAATCTAAGTAGTTTTTTGGGATTATATTTTTCGATAATAGAAAATAGTTTGTCTTAACACCATTGAAATAGAATAAATCGCATAATTGAATAAATTCAAGATATTCACTCTCATTCCAAGACCATAACCTCTTCATATGAAAGTGACCTTATGTAATGAAATTTATTATATAATAAACAGATCCATAAATCATATTATGTTCCTCATAGATTAATTTACGTAAATATTCCAAGGTAATATAAATCCACTTCCATAGTTCTGCATGAGATAACAACAGAATTATAACATCAGAAAGGTAGTATATGATATAAATCATTTGATAATGTAATATTTGGGATTAAAAATAAAAGAGCGGGAGGCATTGTATAGAAATAACAAATAAATATCGGAGCGTCATTAAAATAAAAAAAAATTGATAAAGAACATCCCATAATTTAATATTGATTAGAAAGAGAAAGGGACAACTAATGTGATGGTTTGATGCATTTTGGTCGGATTGGCTTTATTGGTTCAACTGTATTTGTATTTTTTTTCTGTACATTCCCAAATTATTATTTATACGTCAAATTTGAAAACGTAGTGTTGTGGAATATTCAACGATAGTCCTTTATGAACTATAATTTCTATCAGATATCTATGTATTCACGGGATATATTATTCTCTCTATATGTGTATATATCATTTTCAATAAGCGGTTCCATCTCTTAAAAGGAAATCCACCCAAAAGTATCCATTATAGGACCTTCAATCCTATCATAAATTTTGTTAATATACAATCAATTTTCTAAAATAGAGCCATTCTATATTTAAAAAATAATATACTACTTATGTCAAACATGATCACTAGTATCGAAAGAAACATCTTTATATTAGCAATAGTCATTTTCCCAGGGTTTATGATATGATATAAGGATTTTCTTTGTGGCTCATTTGATTTATTCACTTGGAAGAAACATTACACCACATAGTAAATTTTTTTACATTCAATATCACTCCACTCGTTCAAGTAGATTTCTTGTGGCTATTATTTATTATGGAATGTACATTATTCATGGGGTGTAAATTTATTCATTTGGTCAATAAAATATTGTAACATAATAAAAAATGATTTAGATAAATTATACTAATCTACCATGTGTCAAATTGTCTTCTGTGCATTGGTATGAATTCATCATGTGTTTGGTTTATTTTCAATGTATAGTGGGTTCTATACAAATGATTTTATATGTAATATAACGAATTCTCAGAAAATGAAAAAGGTATAATTTTATCATCTATCAAATTGATAATTTATTATACATATGGTTATTTTTATTATATAATTATTATTCTTATTCATAGTCATGTGAAATTCACATTTAATTCAATTTCATTGCTTGGTAGGTTAATTACACATGTGGTAGGTTGTCATTGTAACATCAAAACTTATATAATTTTACTATATCATCCATAAAATAGTTGACTATCATAAAACATTAGATTATCCAAATAAATAATAAATAAAATTTATAAACATTAAAATAATAATTTTCTAAAATAATCTAATAATATTTCACCTTTTGATGAAGAAAACTGATCAAATAGTAAATTAAATTATGAAAAAAACCTAAAACATTATTAGAAAAAGTAAAAATCAAATTCCTTAATATATTTAATTGATTTTTCAATATCTCAAGAACATTATTATATTCTCAATATATCCCTACTATTGGTTTTATATTAATGTAATTTCATGGTTATAAATAATTAATTAAATTATTAGTAAAAATGATTATAAGGATGAATAGTTTTATTCCATTAAGTTCAAATGAAATTAACAAAAATTAGAAATAAAGTTTCTCTATAATGAATCCAATAAAGTAATTATGTTAAATATCTTCTATCCGGAAAATAGATGTGATTGTTTTCTATATAGGTATAGGATGATATAGGATGGTTCAGTTGTTTTGGTGGTTTTATTGATATTTTAGTGGGTTCTTCTATTACCACACATCTAAAAATGTGTATAATATGGTCAACTACTTTTCTTTGAGTCATTCCAAAGGTTTAACTGTGGAGGTTTTAGTTTCATGGAATGAGGTAATATATAATGAATGTTGATCTTGGATATCAATGTTGGAAGTGTATAGGTTGGATTTAAGAAGCTTAATAAAATACAACAATACTGTTTAATAATTCTACCTTTATTGTAATTTTCCACTTTTTATCCGAAAAATCATCTATAATAAGATGTCGAATTCTCTGAAAATTAATTTGAGATTTTAAAAAAATGTTTTTATAGATTATTCCAAAAATAACTATAAAATAATTTATGCATTTATCTAAATTATATATTGTTGATGAAACATTTGAGATAAAATTAAATGGTGTTTTTAGTAGTCTTTCAGCCAATTAGCATCCATTTTATCTAACAACAATTTCCTAGAAACTTAATATTTAATTGAATCAAACACTAATCCCCATATTAATTGAATCTCATAAAAAACAATACATAAATCATCCCTTATGTGTTCTATATTCTTATGTTCATCAAAATTAGGATTGAACAGAGGATCATGTGCTGAGTAGTTGATGTAAAAGCCTAAAATTTCAATAACGATATCATTGGTCTCGCATCATCATCATGTATTAAATTTATTCATAAAAATATCAATTCATTATTTAATTTTTTGAAATTTATTTTAATTAGGTCTATCTTGATATTAAATTTGTTTTGAATATGATAAATGGTAAGAGTCCTACCCTAGAGATATCTTCTTCATTGATTGAATCCATAGAATTTTTGAAACCAATAAAATATTTTTTTAACACCCATTAGATTGGTATTGATTAAATTTTAATTTATTATTTTAATATTAAATTTGGGATTAATTGATGGTTGAGAATCATGTACATAATTATATAAATCCTAAATTGAATGCCTACCATCATCCTCAATCTCGACTAATTTAGTATAATATATTTTAATTTATCTCCATCACCATCATCATCATCAATTTCTACTGAATGAGATCCAACATGCCCTATTATGTCTTCATCATTGAGTTCTAAACTACAATTTTAAGGGGTAGGTCCAAAAAATCCTTTCAAAACACAATCATAGTAAATACATAACTGAGATATATCATGTCCATTATATGAATCTATCATAGATTTTATAAAAGCTTCATGATTAATTTGATAAGAAAGGATGAATGGTACAACATCATAAGGTGAAGTACCCCTATTATCATCATCCTCATACTTCTCAAAATCCAAGTTATTTCTCCCATTAAATAGTTTCATCTATTATTCTATGTTTATGAGTTATAATAATATTTTGATATAGTGGTGGAGAATTCAGAGTGGTTCATTCATCCTTGACAAAGCCACCTAAATCAATGCATCCAATCTCATAAAAACACTAATAATAGACTATTCTGTTTTAACAAGTCCCCCATCATGAAGCTCCACTAGATGATATTGTAATGGTATAATAGATTTATGTGGTCCGAAATAAATACTTGGATTGAATTCCATATCATCTGTATGGTCCATCTTGGCATCTTCATCTGGATCATCTATCTCAATCCCTTCTTCCTAGATATTCTCTCCATCCTCTTATTCAACCTCATTAGTATACTAGTCATCCATCTAATCTACATCTATTCCTCGATCCACTAGATCACATAATATTACTTGATATTTGAAAGCATAAAACATTTCATATAGCTCCATATATTCATATCCCCTTTGGTTTTCAAATAATTCCAAAACCATCTCATATATATACAAACTTTTTATGTCATGAAACAACCATCTCATTATGTTACATTTTACTTCATATGAGAAATTGTGACATTATACATCAGAAGGGATGAAATCTATTTTTGATGTTATATAGAATTAATCATGGATGTGGGGTTACAAAACTCAATAAATTTCCACAACAAATTTCTTGTGATTCAACTAAAATTAACTACTTTTTATTTTCATGAAAAAATTAATTCTTGTTCAATAGTATTAAAAAATATCATTTCATTGTTCCAATAAAATACTGATTGAATTTATCTACAAATCTACAATCACAACCAGGTTATACTATTATTCATATTCCAGTTATTCTATTACCAGTATGTTATAGCATATAATTTTTAAATTCAAACTGGTTATGGTTTATTTGATAATAAATATGATTCTCTCCATTCAAATCATTATAAAACATTGTTTAACACATTTCCTAGATTTTTAAAGGAGAATAAAATTCATCTTAATTAACAATTGTTCAAATGAATTACCATTCATCACCACAAATCAATTATAATGGTATATATAATTCCATTACTATAAATGTATTAATGTTTAATCATCTTATTTTAACTAATCATTAACATTGAATCTAAATGATTTTTTTAAATTGTGATCTGATTTACATTGTCCATTGGGAAACCTCTACTTTTTCTACACTTCCAGGATGATTCACCAAATTTTGGTATTGTAGACTAACTAGACAAATAAAGCTATCATTGTGTTTCTAGGATTTATTTACAGGAGGAACATCGATATGGGTGGCAGAATCCAGAGCATGTTTCATACTCACAATTTTTGTACTTCTGTTCGATCGTAGATGGGTGGGTTTGATAGGGTGTTCTGTAAAATAATATATCAACAGAATGTGAGGGTTCTGTTACAAGAATGTATTTTAATAAAAAATACTCCTAAATTCAGAATCCAATTATAATTTTCAATTTAATAATATCTGGTTATAACTTAATTACAAATGTTAATAAAATCATTCTAATATAGAAGATGAGAAAATCAAATAGAATAGTAATGGTAGTTATAATTTCTTTTTCTTTCAACGAAAATAAGGTAGATTCATTTATTAATATACTCCATACACTCATTTTAGGTACACTCATCGCACGGGAAATCAATCGTGGTAACAATAGCGACAATGTGAGTAACTGTTCATAGAACCTATAGTGTCTGTGGGAGTAATAATTATCTTATTGTACAATGTAAACATGAACAACTACTAATAGTCCCTTAACTTACTATATCACTAACAAATCATGGACACTATAATATCAATGTGAATTATACCTCATGGTTACATTAAAACCAAACTAAAAGGATAGAAAATTATAAATATAATTTGGATAAAAATTATAAAAGTTATCTTGGTCATAATTTATATATAATATAATATTTTTCCAATCTTCATTGCCCATGTTAAGTAACATTTATAAAATTATTAGTACTATTTATTTTAAGAGTAATAATTTTATTGAAAATGGTCTCCCATGAAGTGACCTCCTTAATAAATAAATTATCTATATTAATGAGGTAAAAGATTTATAGTACTATTCATGACACATTAATTATCCCAATACATTGAGACATGTATAAATTTTATATCCATTGTATTTTAATATTATTCATACATGGAATATATCCAAAAAAACTTCCTAAATCTAAGAACTCAAATTCATTAGTAGTTAATGAAACAATGATCTACTTTGTTTACTACACCACTAATCTCGAGACATCAACAAAAAGTGAAATGTTCTTGATGTTCTCAAAACATATAACTTAAAACAACAAAAAATTTCATCTGAATAACTAACGATGTGAAATTTTATACAAATTAAATAAAACGATGGTAAATTATTTATTTATTTATGGTATATAATAATTCTTTTTACAACATTAAAATGTTTTTTTATTTTCATGAAAATGTGCAGACATGAACATACAAAAATAATATCTTGTTGGATAAAACTATAATATAGTAAAATTCTAATCATACCTCTATATATAGTTGGGTGAATTGTTTTTGTAGTTTCATAAAGATCCAATATATTTTTTATAATCATAATAGTTTTATTACCTTTAGTTGCACCCATACAACTTCTTTTGAACATAAACTTTGGGTACTTTCTCTACTAAAAATTATACATTTATTATTTTGATAACCCTGAAAAATAAGAATTTTTTTCTCACCCAATAAAATAATTATAAAATAAATTTTCCTAATATTTTAAAATTATGTACAAAAAAATCTATGATACTAAAGAAATAATATCAACAAATAATGGAAATAATAAAAATGGTTGATTTTTTTTAAATTATTTCAGAATTGATATTCCAATTTATAAAAAATTCGAAATCATAATTGATTTGATATATCATTCTAATATATATTTTCTTGTCACAAACCGAAAAAATTCATGTTAATTTAAAAACATGATCTGTATGGTGAGGTATTTGAAAGCATATGTATGAATCCACAAAAAACCCCAATTATACAACAATTTGAAAAGTAAACCATGGAATCAATTTAACATAGTCTAAAATTTATATGTGATGAAAATGTAATGAAACTATGGTGGATTTATTTATTTTTACTATTGTATAAGTTTTATTTTACTCAATACCTTCATCTTGATGAATCCCTTGTATAAGGAATCAATCATTATTTCTAATTACAATATCAGACTCTCCAATCCTGTTCCAAAACATCAATTTATTTCTAATTGTTAAAAAGTTTTTATGTCTTTACAGTAGTTTCCTGTCTTTGTTTCTTTTATACTAATTCAGTTCTTATTTTATATCTATTACATTGAATTCCACAATTATTTCAATAGGGATGATTTTAGGTTTATGTTATTATAATAAGGAACCATTGTCGACCTATTTTCAATTTGAATATGTAGTCTAGAATCCTCTATATGGATCTTTACCAATATTAAATAACATATGTTCTCTATAAGTATTAATGATTTTGTGGGTATAAGTGTTTGGTTCGTCATATTCATATTCTTGTTCAGGCTCAAATAGTTACTCATATCTGGGTAATTTTTCTATTGGTTTCAATGAAAAGTAATTAGGATTGGTTGATTCTTTTATATTAATAATTAAACTATCCCCTTTTTGGTTTTATAAGAAAGGATTATGAAAACATATATTTGTTTCATAAAATTTCAAAAATATAGGTTCTTCTATAATTTTGGTTCATTTATTTAGTACCTTGACTTTTTTACTACATTTTGAATATAATATGATAACTGAATCTACACTTTTAGATTAAAAAACAATAAATTACCCTTTCTGACATATGGTGTTTAAATTATAAGGGGTTTGAGAAGAACATTATAAATACAATTTAAAATAGTAGTGATTGTTTATTCCCATAGAAACATATTGTTAATAATCATTAAACATGGTTAAAAAAATTTCTTGATTAGTCATATTTTATATCTCTACATCTCCATTATGATGGGAGTCCATCCACTAGAAATTTTTTCCCAATAGATAGCTTGGGAGGATAGACGATTAATTTCCTAATTTATAAACTCATAGTCATGATGAATTCATAATGTATTATTATTATGTTCGCTAATTTTTTCTAGAGTTTTTAAATTTTATGAAATGTAGAACATGGATAAATTTTCCAATAAGAAAATTGTTCCTAGGTGTATCTAAATACCTAATATAACAGAAAATAATCATAGAGATTACTATTTAGGATGGAAACTCTTTATGGACCAAATAATACAACATGAACAAACTCTTGCGGTAGAGAAGTTGAAAATTATTTCATTGTTTTGAAAGATATCTCATGACGTTTCAATTTTTTAATGGGTGATAGATTTGTCTTTTGTAAATTTATGATTAAGAAGAACCTTATCAAATCCATTCTTAGTTATAATTCTTTGTAATTAAAGGCCTCAGTTTCCAAGTATCCTATTCAACATCAATGATTCACTTTAATTGGAAGAAAAATTAGAAATAATTTGGTAAAATAATGAATCTTGATCAATGGAATAAATATTTTCATTACACAGGGTAGTAAATACTAAAAAATTATTACAATAATTATTATTAAAATAATTATTTTCATATATTTCATGGTAACAATACAAAACAATTATGAGTTTCCAAAAAAATACACATTAACCAATCTACAAATAAGATTTAGAAATAAAAAAGTTCTTAAATTTCCTTTTTGATAGAGTCCAGTTATTATTCTATTAGAATTTTCATCAAGAGATACATATTAAAATTCTAACCTGTTAAGGATTTAAATTTTTGAGTATCTCATAATCATGTTTTTACAACATCGGCTATAAATATAGTACACATGTTAACTAGAATTATTTAATAAGGATTCTGATAGTATAAATAAATAATAAAATATTTTGGTAGAAATATTTTTGTGGGTTGAGAATTTTTATTAATAAAATATAATAGAATCTAAATTAATTACAATATTTACCATAGACAGAATTTATACTTTTAGAAATAAAAACATTATATGATTCTTTCTAATATAAATTTATTATAGAGATGGATGAGATTGATTTGGGAAAAACATTATTCTTATAAATTCACCACTTTTGAGGATAGTGTCTAGTATTAACATTATACTAGGTGGTTTTCTGTTTTCTATGAATAAAATATAAGGTTTCTATACCGTAAAAAACTATAGATCCTTTTTTTTTTCTTAAAAAGAAATCACAAGTTCATTTTTTCATTATAAATATTTTTTTGTATATAGTGAATTAGATTTCAAATTAATATTTAAAGGACACCCCTTCTTAAAAAAATAAAATTTATTCTTTATATAATTGAATGTTTCATCCAAAATATTATATTTTTTAAAAAAAAAATCATTTACTATATTTTTTGAATTTATTTGAATCTCAAAATGATTTTCAATCCAAATAGTTTATTCATGATTAATATTAAAAACGCAAATTTGGTTATCCCAAAAAACATGATACATATATCATTATTATCTTCTATGCTTGAGTAATAATTTCTATCTACAGAGGCCTTTAATGTGTCCTTCATATCATTCTTTGGGATTTTTCATTTTTCATTTTATATTTTCTTATATTTCTATTTTGGATAGTTATCCTTTATATGACTTTTTATTTTACATTCATAATAGGGTATGTCACATGATTGATTCTCCTTTCTTCAATTCCCATTTCATTCATACATTCCATCGTCATTAGTTTTCTTTTATGATCATCTTAAATAGGTAGAATAATTTTAATATGTTGACATGATGTGAAATATCCACTCCAATTTATAAAGTTGATTCATCCTCACTAAAACTATCATCATTTATTTTCAGATTTATATTTGATTCATATGTCTTTATTGAAACTGATTTTCATTTAGATTATTCTCCTTCTTCTTAATTCACACTTAATTACTCCTCTTATTTAATAATAGTTCAAATAATTCCCTTTACTTTTACATTACTCACATGTCATGATAATTAGATCGAGATTGCAGTGCGTCAACATCAATCTAGTATATATATCACGATTCTGATTGCAAGATCTTTTATAATCATTTATTTGTCTTATGGTAGTCATGTAAGTTGTTAACTCATTAATCATATGATATATGTTACAAATGTATTCATTTTTGTTTAATTTTGAATGATTAGAATTTAATAATATACGTATTTAACATCATATACCTCACATTAAAATATCATGCATCCAATATAGAGAGGGTATCAAGTTGTTCATTAATAGTTTCACATGAAGATATTCAAATAAATTAATATTCTCCAAAAACACGAAATAATGAATTCTTAGTTATTTTTCATTAAAATCATAAGCAGCTTTAATAGTTTCATACCATTTTGTTTTGTTAGTCTTAGGTTATTTATATTTATATTATATAGATCCAGAATTTTCAAAACCCATGCTCTCTAAGTGTATTATCAATTTTATATTTCAATAAAAAAAATTATTGACATTAAAATGACTTTGATTTTATTAGTGAAAAACTATAATCCATAACCACCATAATAGAATATTAAATAGTAAAATGAAATTACATTTATCATACTAAAAAATATGATTAGAATAAAAAATAATTCAATAAAAATAAAAGTGACTATGATATCAACTATTGATTGTAGTGGAAAAATCAAAATGGTTTTGAATTGAAATTCCAATTAAAATTTATAATACTGAATATTTATATTTAAATTGCGAAATTTTTTAAAAACATACAAGAAAACTTATTTTTGAAATGAATATAATTATATCCTTCAAAATATATTATAAAAAGATCAATCATTTCTATATAAAATAATATATAAAACTATATTAACTTTTTATATAGATTAACTTGTTTAAAAGACAATATATAATCAATATAAAATTGTTTAAAAAATTAATATTATTCTATAATAGTTTAAAAATGATTTTTTCTAAACATAGAGTGATAAATTTAAGACATAAAACTATTTAATAAATTAAACTGGTTTTGTCTCAATCCGGGCCATAGAACATTCCAATTAGAAATATATCAATCCCAAGAATCTTATTAATGAATAAACAAATCCAAATAAAATAATGGGTTTTATATAAAATAAATATTCGTTTATATTCTTGGGTACACTACCACTCTTCTATAATTCTATTTTGGATAACAAAATAATGAAATCTACATGCTTGTAGTAATAGGTACACAGCCTCATCTACTATTTTTCCTCATATTGAAGTTAAAAATAATTGAATGACTGTGTATGTACCTCTCCAGTAAAATACAAGAGAATCTGTTAAAGAATTAGATGAGTATAATAATTCCAATTATATAATATATTTTAAAATAGAATAAGAAATATATAGAATGTTTTATGTTATGATATGTATATGTCTAATCAGATTATGATAATTAGTAGTAAATAGATTTATCATTCAATTTGATCTTCTTTGTTTACAATTATCATTCTGGAAAATATAATTTCGTAGAACTTTAATAGTTCTTCCATTATGCATCATAATTTCCCTCAAACAAAAATGTATACAAAATCACTATTATTTACTATATTTTTGCATATATCATTTTCAAGAAAGTTTATTCATCATTTGGATAACTACATATAAAAGTATACAATAGATGTCATTCATTGTAGTCATAAATGATCTTACTCTTTAATTAATTCTCCAAAATATAAAAGACTGATATTTCAAATTTTTCTGCTACCTAACTTAATCATGGTTACTTTTCTTCAAATAAAGCATCGTTAGAAAGGAACATGATTCGTTGGAATGATAATATGACAATGTAAGATGATTTTATCTTGTATTCCCTTGATTTATTCAGGAAGTCGGTACATAAATTAACACACTAATGATTTTAATTTATAATTTCACATCACTTTTCCATGTAGTGACATCATTTTTTCTTATTGAAGGTTCTTATTATTTTTTATGGTATATTTTTCATACAGTACATTAAGTGTTAATGGGTTCAATATAATACAAACACACATAGAAAATGTATAGTAACTAGTCACATGATAACTTGATTATTAATTTATACAGCGGAATTATTTTGAATGTTTTTTTATATTCAATGTGTAGTAAGTTCAGTACCCATATTACAATTTTTCACAATAAGGCACATTCACTTGATCACATAAACTAAATTTTCCAATATGAAACACATTCAATTGATTTTACTTGATGTCAGTTGGATTGTAATTCATGGTCACATCTACATGGTCACTTTACCTACATGGTTAGTTCATTTTTTTTCACATGATAAGTTCATTACACATGTTTTATGAGGTCATGGTAACATCAAGTCTTAAATAGTATTACAATTATTTTTCCAAATAAATGTTGACTATCATGAAACATTTAATTCATTACAAACATAATAAAAATGGTCAGAGATTAATAAAATGGGGATGTGTGGTTCTAATATAACATATACTACTATGAAATTTCATTTCAGGTATTCTGGTTGACAACAAATTTTAAACATCTTACTCGTATATTGTTCACTATTCTAAATAGTATAAAACATTATCTTTATTATTTATTCATGATCATTACAAAAATTAGTGTTATTTAAATGAAAAATATCATCAATCCTCTGGATGGAGAAAACCTGGTATATATTGAAATAATCATCAATAAATGAATTTTTCTCCACCTCTAAGGGACATGATTAGTTATTTTCCAATATTGAAATAGATCAACTCTAATATCCCCTAACTCATCATAAATGATATCCTACATATCAATCATTGTTTCAATATCAAAGGCAATGATAAAAAATGGTAAGAATACATTTTTGGACTAGGTGAATTGTTTTTTATTATGAATCTATAGGCTTCATCCAGAAATATGGTCACGCTATTAAGATATGATGTCATCAATTATTATGTTGATGATGTTAATCATATAAATTTCTTATCCTCATTGTATTTTTCACCCATATGTATATATTGGTTCATTTATATGATCTCTATATTCAACACCCAAATGACACTATTAATAATTTTCATCACTCTTTCTATTGTGATAATCATACATCTTATATCATTAATTTTACATAAAAAGAATTTGTTATTCTTTATGAATATCATATTAAATACTCCTTCTATGGTTGAAACAATAACATTATTTTTCATAATTTTTTTGTTATTAAATCCAATGATATTTAATGCGCAATCATTCCCCATGTACCAAAATTCAACCATTCTATGTTCAAACTAATCAAAAAATTGTCATTAATATTTTAGGTTCTATGTTTCCCCCACATTGTTGATCCTTTAATTGATAATACTTTTTCTACTTTTTGTTTCCATCAATACATTAATGACATTAAAAAATCCATTTAATGAGGTTCTAAACACATTTCCTTGAGATTTCAAGAAACCACTCTTCCCATTTCAAAATTTTATATTGATGTTCCCCTTCATGAAATGATTTTTACTAGCGTTATTTATCAGGGTACTTCTTAATTTGGACCAAATATAATTATAAAATCCATTTGAATAATTCTCCATAATTTTTCCTCTACTAATTAATAGAGACTCCACTTAGTTTATTATTATATGTCTATCCTCTATGATTTTTTTCAATATTTATTCTTAAAAACAACAAATAAAATATCATTAGTATGAAATATAACCATTAGGATGTTATTGATAATGATTATTTTAAGTTGATCATAATGATTTACAAAACAGTAGAGTAAAATATCTATACATTTATTATAAAAAAATATTATCCCAATTCCATTAGCTTAGTGAATATGGTATAGAGTGTATTTATTTTTCCAGTCATTGATGAGGAATCCACAATTCAAAGAGTGCATAATTTTCTATTCAATAAAATATTATTTTGTACTATCTTGGCCTCATGAATCATCATTGTGATAACCCAAAATTCAATAAATATCATTATCATTGAAATTATTTATAGGGTATCATATTCTAAATCAAATTATATTTTTTTAGTATTCCCATTACATTCCTTCCATTTTTTCTATCACATCAATGTAATTATTACCATTAACAAATAAGAAATTATATTTTTAGCACCACATGAAAATATAATTTAAATAAAAAAAATTTATTCCAACAGAAGCATTTGATCTAAAATTTAATCACTATGAGAATACACTATTTGTATAGAAAATTTTCGTTAAAACACCATTTTTTAAAATCACTTATAGGGACTACAAATGATTTTCCCTTCGAAGTAGTGGTAATTATATTTTATTTTTTTTAAATGTGGAAATAAATGGGAAAAATATGTAATATGAAAAACCATAAAATATAAAATATGTTAATACCAAAATAAAATAGAATGACTTCATATTGGAAATTTTTATATAAAATCTATATCATTTCCGTAAAGGAAAACTATAGAAACAATTTCTCATAAAAAAATGGTGAAACACAGCAAAAATACAACTCAAATTAAAAACTATAATCAAGAGTTGTAGAATGTTGATGCTGATTAATTTTTAATATGAGAGAGTTTTATTTTATAGGGAATCATCTCCCATTTTACTTGTTTTCTACTTGATCAAATTAAATGGGAAATATTAAATAAGGATCCATTTCTATTTGAAAGAAATTAATGCGGGTCAAGGTTTTCTCTAAAAAACTACCAAATAAATTTTGGTTGGGAGGATGGAACACAAGGTAGTGTTAGGTCGAATAGGGTGATGGAAGATGATTTAGAGTGGGTTAATAGAAAAGATTAAAAATTTAAACAAAAAATTCGTAAATTAAATTAAATATTAATGATAATTATTAATGTTAATTAGAAGAGGTTATGGTAAATAATTCAATGATGTTTTTATACTATTTTGGCCCAAAATGGGCATACATCACTCTGATATCTTTATAATGAACAATAGATATGTGTGTAAGAACCCAGATCTTCATTTCAGGTATGTTTTTCCTTTTCTGGTCCTTTTTGAGAAAAATGGAAAAATATGGAAATTTTAGAAGTACACGCCATGTACTTTATAAGTACACACCATGTATTTTGATGCAGCACCAGGCCGTGTGCTACCCCTGTCTGGGCCACACACGCGGTGTGTATGGGAAATGTAGAGGCCGCTTAATGTGGAATAAGGAAAGGCCAAGTACACGCCTTGTACCCCAGAAGTACACACCATGTGGTTTCTTTTATTTCATTAAACAGACCAGGGTCGCGCCAAATCGATAAAAACACATTCTTCTCTAGGTTACTCGACCGAGAGCGACTCATACAACCACAAATGTCCTATGAGCCCCCGAGCCTCTGTCTGTTTTCTGAATCGACCGTCGTCAATTGTGTTGGAACCGCAGCGGTGAGCTCTTAATTGTTCTTGAGTTTCCATGCATGATTCTATCTCTTTCTCAAGATATCATGGGTTGAAAGTTTTGTGTGTTTTCATAGATATACGCTTTTCAAAGGAGTATAAAGCCTCGTGGACAAAGTATATTGATCTCACAACATCAAGGTAGGTGGTTAGTGCCAAACCTTTATAAGTCCTTGTGTTTTATGTGCAAATTCCACCAATACCCATGAACAGGGTATTGCGTGATTACCATTTTCCCCTTTTTTCTTTCCTACCGTGCTTGTATGCCTGTGTAGAGGTACTTTGATCATGTTTATGGAAAATTGTTATGCTTGGATGTTTTTTCCCTGCCTTGTTCTTTTTATGACCTTTGGGTGTGTTAGCCTTTGGTCGTTATACTTGTTTTACATGCCTTGTGACCGTATGATGGAATTATATTCTAAACATGCTTGTTTTTTGTTGACTGGTTAGCAAAGTATCGTTGTAGATGTACTTTGGCCTTATAACATTATTATGCACTAACTGGCAGGGGACCGAGAGAACCTGGTGCTATAGACTACAAGGGATAGACCGACTGAGCTTCCTAGAGTGTCTTGGATTTTATAGACTACAATGGATGGAAAAGTGAGCTTCTCAGAGAGTCTTGGTTTTTATATACTATAGGGGATAGACCGAGAGAGCAACCTAGAGCGTCTTGGATATTATAGACTACAGTTGGTTAGACTGAGTGAGCTTCCTCAGAGAGACTTTACTTTGTTTTAATTTCTTTAAAACCCTTCCAAGCTAGAGAAGGAATTGACCGAGTGAGAATCCTTAGAGAGTTTTATATATACCTATGACGATATGAGGAATTGACCAAGCGCGCTTTTTTAGAGGGTTTATAGACCTTAGGGATATAAGAGGGTTAGACCGCGTGATCTTTCTCAGAGAGTCCTTGACTACCCTATACTATAAAGGGAATTTACCAAGATAGCTTCTCTAAAGAGTCGTATAATTTTCGTATGACCAATCCAGTGGGGTTAGGAAGAGTGAACTGCCCATAGGGTTGTCGGTACTTCTTGGATAGGACCAGAGGTGTTGGATGCGAGTGCGTCCCAGTGGGTTTCTCTTTGTGGTTAGTTGTTTTCTTCACTGTTGCGTGTTGTTCTGTGGATGAATTTCTGTTGTATATCATCCTGTTACTGCTTACTGATTGTTGTAGCTACTGTTGCTTACTGTTTACTGCTTACTGTACTATTACCTGCCAAATACTCACCGACTGTAAGGCACATATCGTTAGGTGGTTGCCTATAGGTATTAGTCTCACACCCTATTTGGGTCATGTTTTTGGGCCCAAACAGACTATATTGTTGTAGGTATTGACAAGGGAAAGCGCCCTTCCACTTCTATTACTTGATTTATTGAGATCATGAGAGCATGGGACCAAGCCGAGCCTTGCGATGTTGAGGAGTTCCTTATTTGTATTCCTTTTGTAATTTGGTTTAGTATTGTATTCATCATTGTGAGTTGTTTTTCGGCTTTCCTAGACATATGTATCTTGTGTCATTACATATATACATGAGTGCTCTAGTTGTTTATTGTTTTTGTCTTTCGTTGTTTATTGTTGTTGGATATTTACTGCTTCCCCTATTGTCTGATTTGTTTACTTCTGAGGTCTACTATACCAATGAGGTCATAGTTTCCCCGCTATCACACCCAAGGCCCACACTGCTAGTCGACAGCCTCTGGCATTTGGGGAAATGCGTTTGAGGTTATGTGACCAACCGGGTACGGGGTGACACTCGGCTGATTCTGGAACCGGGACGTTACAAATTTGTATCAAAGGATTTATTTTCTCATGTTTTTCTATTTGGGGCCTTTAGAAAGGGATAGGACGGATTCGGTAACTGGTAATAAGACGTGCCTGTGAGTAGCTAACCCGTGTACAGGGAAAAACCAATCTACCTCATTTATTGTAGTTTTCCGGTATTGATATTTTACGATTGATATGATTTCACCTAGAGTGATTCACATTCCATGTGTTGTTATTGTTTTTGCTATTTCAGTTCAATTTCTATCACAACCCAAAGCGATGAGGGTATGCCATCTCATGCATCATAAAGTCACTTGTTAGAAATCAAATGCCATGCATTTTTTCCATGCCATAAATGGTGAAATAGCGATTGGATGCTGTTGTGATAGGTGTTGTTTAGATTATGCATGTTGTTGTGAAAGATGTTTTGATATAATCTCTGCAGTGTGTTAGAGAAATTTTTTGTATAGTAACTTTAATTAAATGGACACCAAATTTTGATTCCATTGGTGTTATGGGACTTCATTAATCAGATATGGGTAAATCATTGACTTGTTTCCCTTGTATGTGATATGTAGAAGATGTCAATCATTGATTGGTGGGGAGTATGGTTCCTCACGAATCAGAATTTGACACCTCCATGTTTGTTTTTCTGGGATTCAGAGCAGTGTCTGAGCTGCTGCCCAGAAAAACCAAGAATACACGACATGTACATGACTACATGCTATGTAGTTTTAAACTGTGTCACTGACTTTGTGGGAAGAAACACGGGGTGGTGAAAAAGTTTTTCGGAAACACGTCATGTACTGTAGTTGCACGCCGTGTAACAGTGATCCATGTACCCAGCCATGTGACTAACAACACGGGTCGGGGAAGCTCGCGTAGTACATGTCGTGTTGGTTAAGAACACTCCGTGTAGACTCTCTATAGATACCCGACTGTGTTACGAACAACACGGGACTATGTTATCTCTTTTATACACGCCGTGTTTGTTCGGAACACGTCGTGTAAGGGTCAGCCATGTAGTCGGCAATGTAACTAACAACACAGACCACCAAAACCTTGTCTGGTACATGCCCTGTAGTCTAGGGTTAAGTGGACTGTGTAGGCTAGCAAGGATAGGAGACTCGGGAAAAAGAAGGGATATACAGTACACGCCGTGTGTGGTGACAACACGCTTTGTAGTCTTGGGTCTTACACGACCTACCATGGAAGAAGTGCACACCCATATGTCTATCTTAAGAAGGAATTCTGTGTAGTTTAATACAAGATGTGTAGTCGTGTTTTGTAGAAAATGATTTTTCTTTCCTCCTATTCCCATTTTGTACTCTTCTGTTCGCAGTCTTTGATAATTCTGATCTAAGGTGTGCTTTTGATCTTTCAGAGCTATTCCTCTAAGACTTCCTCCAGTTGTACGTCAGTTGTCAGACGGTGATCAAACACCAGATTTGGCCGATCAGGGGCCTCCTGCAGATCCTCCTACTGTGCCAGCCTTGCCACTGGCAGTTATACTTGTTGCAGGTGCCGATTCGTAGTTCAGGGAGGACATCCTAAGGATGATGCTGACCTTTTAGGGAGCGCCGCCTCCTCTTCAGTCGATGGCTTAGTTGACGTGGGTTTTCCAGCAGCAGCATCCTCCTACTTTCTCAGGAGATAGGGGACCCCAGGCTGCAGAGTCGTGGTTAGAGGCCACGCAGATGATCTTCGAGCATCTAGAGATACTCCCAGAGAAAAGGGTAATGCTTGCAACTTATATGCTTTGAGACACCTCCAAGAGGTGGTGTGAGGTGATCTCCCAGTGAGGGTGCCAATAGAGTATTACTTGGGATGAGTTCCATCGCATATTCTACGATTTCTTCTAACTGGAAACCTTTAGGGATGATCATGCTTGGGAGTTTATGAGTATCAAGCTAGGTACTCTTTCTGTTATGGTGTACACATCTCGTTTTACCGACTAGCAGTGCTTCCCGACGATTATAGAAGGTGATGAGTTGTTCCTCACTAGGAATTTCGAGGATGGTCCCAGGAAAGAAATATGTTCCTAGGTGAATATCTTCATGTTGAATTTGATATCCTCTATTATCAACTAGGCGTTGATCACTGAGCACAATTAGAGGGATTCTGGAGCAGTAATCTAGGGCAGTTTGTCATCCAGAGTCAGTGTTCGTCCCACTGATAACATGAATATCTATAGGGAGTCTCCTCGAGGATATCATGGTAGGTGGAATGTATCTTTGGGCATCCATTTTGTATGCTACTAGTGTGGAAGGAGTGGGAATACTAGGCCTCAGTGTTAGAGAGACCTGATGGAGTGTCGATCTTGTGGTAAGATTGGATATCTTCTGTGTTTTTGTCTGATCTTCTCACCTATAGCAGGTGTTAGGGGTTCTTCTATGACCCCGCGTGCACGAGATGTATCAACATCTTCTCACCAGTCTGGAAACTGGAGTTCTTCTGGACGTTCAGGCCGAGGGGGAGGTCGTGACCATGGTGGTTATTTACCAGGTTACCAGCGACAACATAGTGGATCAGCTCATAGTGGTCATCCAGGGGCGCTGGGTTGTGGTACATGTCAGATTTTCGCCGTGGAGCAGACCTATCTGGAGTAGGATCCTGACACTTCTACAGTTCGAGGTACGATCTTATTAGCCTCAGTTTTAACTTCACCCATTTTCGATACTGGTGCTTCACATCGTTTTATCTCAGTTGTTTTTGTGGAGAGCCTTGGGCTCTGTATCCTTTCATATGCCGACATGTTGACTACTGATACATCATTGGGAACGAGGACATCCAGCGTACGTCAGTGCAGAGAGTGCCCTCTTGAGGTTGCAGGGTGTCACTTCTTATGGGTCCTCTATGACCTAGAGATGATTGGCGATGATGTCATTTTTTTGTATAAACTGGTTAGTTCCCTTCCTGGAAGTTGTCGACTACTATCGATACAGGGTGAGTTTCGTATTACCAGAGGGAAAATCTTTTATTCATAAGGGTGAGTGGGATGACCAGGCGGGTAGAGCTAGACCAGAGCATCATCGGCTAGGAGGAGTTATAGCCCAGATGTACAGTCTCTATCTGGATGACCAGGGGACTTCACAGTTAGACTTTCGTCCAGGGGTGGATCGTTTCATGGATATCTTTCTTGAGGAACTTTCATGATTTACTTGGGAGCGCAAGGTAAGCATCTTTATGGAGCTCGTGCCAGGTGCGGCACCGATGTCCATTCAACCTTATAGGATGGCTACACCTGAGTTTTAGGAGCTCAAGAAGATGTTCCAGGAGTTGAAGGAAAAGGGTTTCATCCCACCCTGTACTTATCCTTGGGGTTCGCCTGTCCTTTTTTTATATAAGGAAGACTGCACCATTAGTCATTGCGTGGACTATCAGAAGCTGAACCAGTTGATGGTCAAGAACCAATATCCCTTTCTGAGGATCGATGACCTCTTCGATCATCTTCGAGGAGCCTGAGTGTTATCAAATATCGATTTGATATTCGGTTATCAATAGTTGTGAGTGAGACCATCAGATATAACACTTATATCATTGAGGAGTAGGTATGGTTTGTACTAGTATATGGTCATTCCTTTCGGTCTCATGAACGCGCCTTCAGTTTTCATGGCACTGATGAACCGAGTGTTCTATTTATACTAGGACTCTTTCGTGGTGGTCTTCATGGACTATATCTTGGTGTACACTCACATTCGACATGACCATGCTACCCATATTGATATCATTCTGAGTACAATGATAGAGCATCAGTTATATGCTAAGCTCATGAAATTGCACTTTTGGTTGGATGAGATTCACCTCTTGGGTCACGTTATCAGAGAGATAGGAGCATGTGTAGACCGAGAGAAAGTGAGAGTTGTAGTTTCCTTTGAGCAGCCGAAGAATGTCTTTGAGGTGTGGAGTTTTCTAAGGCTGGCTAGATACTACATGCATTTCATACATTACTTTTCATGCCTAGTAGTACTGCTGATAGGTCCGTACAAGAAAGGGGAAAAGTTCTTATGGACAGATTCTGGTGAGATAGCCTTTCATGAGCTGAATGGGAGGTTAACTTCAGCACCAATACTAGTCTTTACAGAGCTGGGAAAGAGCTATACAGTCCACTGTGATGCATCAGGAGTCGGATTGGGTGCTATGCTTATGCAGGGAGATGGATTCATTGCATACAGGTCTCAGCAGTTGAGGTCACATGAGAAGAACTAACTGACGCTCGATCAGGAGTACAATATGTTGTTCATGCCTTATGCTTTTGGAGACACTATTTCTAGGAGAGAATTTTTTGTTTTTACTGACCACTACAGTCTCACGTATATCTTCACTCATCGTGATTTGAATCTGAGACAGCGCAGGTGGGTCGAGTACCTTAAGTCTTTCAACATTGAGCTTGCTTATACGCCGGGAAAGGGAAATGTCGTGGCTGATGCATTGAGCAGGTGAACTCAAATTCAGCCAGTTCAGGGGGCCATCAGTGAGTGGCAGCTTATGGCTCTGTTATCTAAGATGCACTTGGAGGTGCACGACAGATAGGGACAGAATTTTCATTATTCTGTAGCTGTAACCTCAACTCTTCTCGATCGGGTACAGATGAGGCATCTATCAGAATCGGAAATCCTAGTCTTGCGGGAGTGTGTGTTCGGAGATGATCCATTCCTGGATGGACAGTGGCAGGGATAAGATCATGTGTTTCCAGGGATGCATATGGGTGCCAACAAACATACATGAGGAGCTGTTGCAGGATTTTCATTCCTCGGTTTAGGCAGTTCATCCTAGCATCACCAAGATGTATCATGATCTACACCGCCAGTACTGGTGGCCAGGTATAAAGAGAGATGTTCTTGGGTTCGCCATGAGATGTTCTACTTTTCAGTAGGTGAAAGCGGAGCATGAGGGACCTGCATCGATTTTATAGTAGTTACCCATTCCCGAGTGGAAGTGGAACGATGTCGCGATGGATTTCATGACTAGGTTACCGAGGTCACCTTAAGGGAGTGATACGGTTTTGGTTATTTTCGACAGGATTATGAAGGATTCTCACTTCGTACTGATCATGGAGATCTTCAGTGTTGATGAGCTAGGGCGGTTGTACATCCGAGAGATTGCACGTCTGCATGGAGTTCCACACTCCATTATTTCAAAATGGGATGTACGTTTTACTTCTCGGTTCTGGCATGAGATTCAGTAGGCTTTGGGTACACAAGTATTTTTGAGTACATCATACCATCCTCAGACAGATGGCCAGTATGAACATACGATTCAGGTGCTTGAGGATATGCTCCGATCTTGCATTTTAGACTATGGAGGTTATTGGGAAAAGCATATTCCTCATGTGGAGTTTTCTTATAACTACATTTTTTAAGAGACTATTATTATGGCACCTTATAGGGCTTTGTACGGTAGGCCATGCAGATCAAATTGTGCTGGCTGGAGGTAGGAGAGGCAGCTTTGCTGGGACCTCATCATTTTTAGGAAACCTCAGAGCAGATAGAGTTGATTTGGAAGAGGATGGAAGCAACACAGTCTCCACAGAAGTCTTATGTTGATCATCGGTGATGACCTCTAGAGTTCAAGGTTGGGGATCAGGTTTTCTTGTGTGTCGCACCGACGTTGGGACTCATGAGGATTCAGACACAGGGTAATATTTCACCGTGGTACATCAGGGCATTTGAGGTGCTGGCGATAGTTGGGCCATTTTCCTATCAGTTGTAGTTACCTCAGAGTTATCGGGCTATGCACGACGTCTTCCACATTTCTCAGCTTCGACGTTACTTTTCATACTCGTCTCATGTATTTCAACCTAAGGAGGTTGAACATGAAGCAGATGCATAATTTTAGAAGCATCATATCTGGATTGACGATTTCTGTATGAAGGTTCTCCGTGTTAGGTCTGTTCCTCTGGTATGGGTGCTATGGCATCACGAGTGAGTACAGGACGAGACCTGGGGGAGGGAGGCCGATGTACGATCGTAGTGGCCGGAACTATTCAGGTTTTCTTCTTCTACTTTTTGCTAGGGAAATTCGGGGATGAATTTATGTTAGGGGGGAAGTTTGTAAGAAACCAAATCTTCGTTTTAAGTATGTTTTTCATTTTATGGTTGTTTTTGAGAAAAAGAAGAACATCTGATATTTTTTGAAGTAAACGCCGGGTACTTTTTAAGTACACTTCGTGTACTTTGATGCAGTTCCAGGCTATGTGTTGGTCGTGTCCGGGCCACACACACGATGTGTAGGGGCGATGTGTAGGCCTCTTAAAGCGGAGCGCGGAAAGACCAAGTACACGTCGTGTACCCCAGAATTACACGCCGTGTAGTTTCTTTTTTTACATTAAACAGACTGAGGTCATGCCTAGGAGACAAAAACACCTTCTTCTCCAGGATCCTTACTCGAGAGTGACACGTACGGAAGCGAATGTCCTCTGAGCCCCTGAGCTTCCGTCAGTTTACCGAATCGACCATTGTCGATTGCATTGGAACTACACCGGTGAGCTCTTCCCTCTTCTTGAGTTTCATTCCATGATTTTCCAGCTTTCTCAAGATATCGTGGGTTGATTGTTTTGTGCGTTTTCATTAATCTACGCCATTATATGGAGAATCAATCCTCGTGGTCAATGTATATATATCTTCTAGCATTAAGGTAGGTGGTTTGTGCCTTACCTTTAGAAGTCCTTGAGTTTTTATGTGAAAATTCCTCCAATACCCTTGAACGGAGTATTGAGTGTTTACCATTTATCCCTTGTTTCTTTCCTGCCTTTCTTGTATACTTGTGTAGAGGTAATTTGATTATGTTTATTGAAAATCTATATGCTCAGATGTTTTTCCCATTCCATGTTCTTATTATGAACATTGGGTTTGTTATCCTTCGGTCGTTTCACTTGTTTTCCATGCCTTTTGAATGTAGGATGGAATGATATTATTAACATGCTTGTTTGTTGTATACTGGTTAGCCATGTAGCTCTGTATGTGTACTTTGGCCTTATAGCATTATTATGCACTGACTGGCATGGGACCGTGAGAACCTGGTTATATAGACTACACGGGATAGACCATGGGAGAATCCTAGAGAGTTTGTAATTTTATGACTAAATGGGATAGACCGAGTGCGGTTCACAGAGATTATTAGATTTTATAGAGTATAGGGTATCGACTGAGTGAGCTACCCAGAGAGTCTTGTATATTATAGACTACATGAGGGTAGACCGAGTGAGCTACCATATAGAGTTTTTACTTTGTTTTAATTTCTATAAAACCACTCCAAGCTAGAGAAGGAATCGACTGAGTGAGCTTCCTTAGGGAGTCTATGATAGACCAGAGACTATAGAATGAATTAACTGATCGAGCTTCCTCAGAGAGTTTCTAGACCATGGGGATATAAGAGGGTTAGACCGCGTGATCATCCTCATATAGTCCTTGGCTACACAAGACTATAAGTGTAATTGACCGAGTGAGCTTCCCTATAGAGTCTTATAATTTTAGTATGACCAAACCTGAGGGGTTAGGCTGAGTGCACTTCCTAGAGGTTTGTTGGTACTTCTTGGATAGGACCAGAGGGGTTGGCTGCGAGTACTTCCCAGTGGGGTTCCTGTTGTGGTTAGCTGTTTGATTCACTGTTGCTTATTGTTTTGTGGATTTATTATTGTTGTATATCATCCTATTACTGCTTACTGATTACTATTGCTTATACTGCTTACTGTTTAATACTTACGGTACTATTACCTGCCATATAATCACGGACTGTAAGGCAGAGATCATCGGGTGGTTGCCTACTGGGACTAGTCTCACAACCTGTTTGGGTCATGTTTTTGGGCCCAAAAAGACAATTTTGTTGCAGGTATAGACAAGGGAAAGCGCCCTTCGGCTTCTGGTACTTGATTGCTTGGGAGCAGGAGAGCATGGGACCTAACTGAGGCATGTGATGGTGAGGAGTTGTCTATTTGTCTTACTTGTGTACTTTGGTTTAGTATTTTATTCATCATTGTGACTTTTTTGGCTACATTTGTAGACATATGTATCGTGTATAATTTCATATGTACATTTGTACTCCAGTTGATTATTGTTTTAGTCTTTCACTGTTTATTATTGTTAGGAAATTTACTACTTACACTATTGTCTGCTTTGTTTACTTCCTTTGTGCACTTTGCCAATGAGGGCATAGTTTCCATACTATGACACCCAAGGCCCTCGCTGCTAGTTGGAAACCTCTGGCATTTGGTGAAATGCGCTTGAGGCTATGTGACCAACCGGGTATGGGGAACCTCTCGATGGATTCTGAAACCGAGACGTTACAATGTTTTCATTAAAAATTATTTTTATGGGGGAATCAGAACACAATTACCAAATCCTTTTCGACTTGAGATATAACCATGACACTGACTTATGTATGGGGAGTTTCAAGCATTACAACCTGACATTAGATAAATGGAGTCACAACACAAACCATCCTAGATTTAGATATAATGAGTCAAAACCCATTGATCCTGAAATTAGAATCTGGGAGTCACAACCTGATGAAATAGAATAAAAAATAATTATTTTTTTTCAAATCATAAATTAAAAAATAGGGTTTGTGTGAGGGATTGGAAAAGTGTTACATACTAAAAACATGTTTTATGACGATACACAATGAGACAAAAAGTAAATTAATTAGGGTTTATATCAAATCTCCTTGTAAAGGAAATTTTAGTAAAAGAAAAAGTAATTCATCCCTTGATAGAATGTGCAGGTGATGAAAATAGAGTGTCACATGATGTTAAAAATTCATAGCAAATTCAATGTTCAAAACACTTTATCATTGAAAAAATAGAGTTTTAAAAAGGATATCATGTCTATACATATTTCACATGTAATAATTAACATATATGATTGAATGATATATATATAATAATAATTAAATTTTAGCTACATAATCCCTTCATCCTTCGAATATTCAAAAAAATCGAGTTAAGAGCTATCACAAATATCTCTATAATAAATAGCACAGTTTCTTCTTCATTCCAATAAAATAAGTCTATAATAAATGAATTAATAATAATTTTAATTATTATTTCAATAAAATCACATGAAAAATAGGAGTGTTCAATAATTTAACAAACCCATTTAAATCCAATAAAACATCCTTAAATTTATTCCAAATTTTTCATGAAAACTATTATAAAAAATAAAAAGTAAATTAAAATATTTTAATTCAATTAATCATTAAACCACCAAATTAATTAGGAAAATACATTGAAATAATTTAGTATTTTTTCCTCAAATTATAGCAACAAAAACATTAAAATTCCTTGATAAATGATCCTTAGATTTAATAAAATTTTATGAAGCAGAAAAACACTTGAAATAATCTATTTATCTGCAAGAAAATCAGAATTCATAAAAAATCATTGAGTGAACATTTACACTAGAAATGAATAGTAATGTTTTTTTGATCAACCACAATTTTAACTATTCATGATAAGTAATGTAGAATATAGAGGATTAAAAATATTGTAGTGTTGATAGACCATACATTACAAAAAATCATGAATTGTAATGTAGCGTATGGAAGATGAAAAATAACAAAGAGTAGGTTTGATGAACAAGAATGTAGGGTTGATGAACCAAACTTTTCAATATAGTGAAATAAGGTTTCCCCATACATTGTGAAAAAATAGACAACATAATTTAACAATCATTAATGATTATTTAATGTATCCATACAATAGATACGAACTTTGGTCAAAATGAATTTTTCTATAAAATCATATTATATTTTGAAAAATTCAAGAATCAAATAAAACTATCATATGTTTTTCCAAATAAAATCAAAAAATAGAAGAAAAAAATTCTAATAAAACAACATCTTTGAAAAATCATAACATAACCTCAAACAATTTAATAACCTTTCAAATGACCATTTTAGAATTCTATGTAAATCAATAAAATCAATATAAATATGTCCTATTTTTATAAAACCATGTTACATGAAAATACTATATATATTTTGAAATAATTAATATAAAGAATGTTATTTAAACCAAAATCACAAGTATTCAAACATATAATAAATCAAAATAGAATACACAGAAAAAAACAGACTTCTATTTTTTGGTGGATTAAATTACTATTACATTTGAATAATTAAAACAAATTATAAAAATATTTAAATACAATTTATTTCTCCCCATTTATTTCTCCCCATTTATTATTATTTTTCCCCCATTTTTAAATAAAAAAAATCGAAAAACTGACTCCCCTTAAACAAATTTTGTGAAAAAAATTAAAATTACAACATACCAAGTTTAAATATAATATTTTAAAACATATATGAGTCTATAGAATTGGTAAAAATATCATTTATCTGATTTTTAGAATGTATAAATGAAAAAACACTTTCAACCTTGTTCACATGTTCTCTAATAAAATGAACCCGAAGATCAATATTATTTTCCCTATAATGTTGTAAGTGGTTTTTAGAAATTGAAATTTTTGAAGTATTATCACAATTAATAATAATTTTATCAAGTACAAAACCAAAATAACTTAATGTTTTCATAATCCATAATATTTGAGAAAAAATACTATAAATGGATATATAATCATATTCTACAATATATATAGCTACGAATAGTTTCCTTTTAGAAGAACGAGAAATTATAATTTTTGCCTAAAAATGACACACACCTGAATTTAATTTTTTATCATCTCAATATATTCCAAAATTAGAATCAGAATAAGTTGTTAAATCAAAATTGTAATATTTTGGATAAAATAAACCAAAATCAGTAGTTTAGCTGACATATCTAATTATTCTTTTTATTGAATTAATATGACTTTCTTTAGGATCCTCATGAAATATAACACATAAAAAAACACTAAAAATGATGTTGGCTCTAGATAATGTTAAATAAATAATTCCACCTATCAAAAATCATCAGACATTACAAGAAATAAATTTAAAAGAAGAATAAATATCTAATTTTCAATTAGTTCCCATAAAAGTTTTCATAAATTTAGCATAATCATAGAAAAATATTTTAACTAACTCTTTAGATTACATAGTTTTATTAAAAAAATGTCCATATTTACAAAGAAAAATTTGATGTCTAAGAAATAATTTTAATTCTCACATTATACTAAGGTCAAATTAAAAAGACATTAAACAAGAAAATTCATTAAACGGAATTTCACTATTTGATACAAAAACTGTATCATCAACAAAAATTTGAAAATTATAAATATAAAAAAATTTCTTTTAATAAAAATAGTAGGATCAACATTTCCATTCAAGAAATCATTATTATACAAGAAAAAAGAAATCCTTTCATACCAAACACAAGGGTCTTGTTTGAGAACATAAAAATCATTAGATAATATAAAATTAAGGATAGGAAATTTTTCATTTTTAAAACATAGAAGTTGAGAATCATAAACATCTTCAGTTATAAACCATTTCATGAATGCACGTTTTACACCCATTTGATTAAATTTAAATCCATGAAAACATGAAAAAGTCAATAATAATAATAATTCCATATAACCATGATACCAAAAAAATTATTCTTTATAGTCTATACCATCATCTTGAGTGTTAATTTGAGAAACAAGCCAAATGTTTGTTTGGGAAATATTTCCACATTCATCCGGCTTGTTTCTAAATATTTACATCTTTCCAATTACCTTTTTATCCATAGTAATTCCTACAACATTCCAAAAATTATTTCTCGGAAACTGATATAATTAATCATTCAAATCAACAATCATATTTTTCATCTTTTAATGAATCATTCACAGTAAAAGGAACAAAATTAGATTTAAAATATGAATTGGTAAAAAAAATTAAAATAGAACTTCTAGTTTTAACACTAGATTCAACATTTAGAATAACATTATCAAAAAGTTGATGATTTGGAATCTTCAAGGATTTTGGATTGGGTTTAGAATGAGTATGATCCCTATAAATTTATTCATAGTTATCTTGAGTAATTTCTTCACAAAAATAAAATTTTCTAAACTATTTTTGAATAAAATTACAATTAGAATTTTTTTAACATTATTTTCATCCAACGTAACATAAAAAGATTATATAATAATAATTGATTTTAATTAAAACTCAATATACATAACTATTAGTTGAATATGCAAGAAAAATTCCTTCATCACACATAACATCAAATTTATGTAATATATCATTTGAATTTAAGAAAAATTACAATAAAAAACTCTAAAGTAACAAACTTTTGATTTTGTATTTTTGATTATGATAAATAGATTTATTTAAAAATGGTATAATAAGAATTTTATTTAATATATAATGGGCACAAAAAATTGAATTAGCCCAAAAATATCTTGGAAAATTATATTCACTCAACATAGTTTGGGCCATTTCAATAAGAGTTCTATTTTTTCTTTTATAAAATTCCATTTTGATGCAGTTTTCAAAAATGATAAATCTTTTAAAAATATCCATTATCTTTAAATAATGTTTAAAATCTAGTCAATGAAATTCACCTTATTAATCAATATGAATATAGATTATCATGCATTCTTTTTCATTTTGAACTAATTTACAAAATGAAAGAAATCTAGATAAAGTATCATTGTTTTGAGTAAGAATGTATACCCTAGTAAATATACTATAATTATACCCAAATAATAATGTACATTTCTTTCCACTATGGAAATATATTTTAGTGGGACCACATAAATCAATATGTACTAATTTTAAAGGTATATTAACACCTATATGATTTATCCATAAAAAAAGAAATTATGTTTTTCTTCCCTTTCATGAGAGTATCACATACATGAAGATGTTATTTCTTCATGGAATATGTTGTAACACATTGTTATTATTTGAGAGCTTATGAAACATTATGAAATTGACATGGCCTAAACGTCAGTTCCAAAATATGTTGTAATTTTTTAAAACATTAAACCATTTAACATTTTGACCATTTTGTTCAATAAAATCAATAGTATGAATATTATCTTCTCAATTAGCATAAAATGATAAAAAATCTTCCTTATGATGTAAGAATTAATTATTTAAAAATTTAAATTCTAATAAATTATTAAATAATTGTGATATTCTAATTAAAATATGTTATAAAAATTGATCATATAAAACATTAGAAATATAATTATAAGTTGAAATAAAAAATTTACAAAAACATTTTACTTTTCCTTTGGAATTATCTCTAAAAGTAAAAGTGTCTCCATCATATGTCTTGTAAGTGGTAAACATTAATGGGTATCAAATAATATACCTAATATATCCACTATCCATATACCATATGGTATAATTGAGACATATACGATATTTTTATAAAAAAACAATTAATTGAGAATTTTGATACCCATGTTACTTTGGTTGCAATTAAGTTAGTTAAAAAAATTATATACCGATATAGAATTTGAACATTTATTGTAAGGTGACCATGATTATGTAGATCTAGACAGATTAGTTTCTGTTAATCCATGGGATTTTTTAAATCTTATAGGACATTATTTTTCATAATTACCATTCATGAAACATTTAAAACAAGTAACAATAGAAGTAGAAACCTTTTCACTTTTAACAAAATGGGTTTTATACATTTTGGGAAAACATATTTCATAACCCAAACCATCATTATTTTTATCAGTTTTTTTTCAATGACATCATCTCTTGATATTTTTCATGACCGTGATTAAAAATAGATAAACATTGTTTAAGTAATTCAAACATAATTTTTTAAATTGTCATTCAAATCATGAGTTGATTTAAAATATTCAAAAACATTTTAATGATTAGTAGAATTAGTGTCACTTGGTTTTCATTCTACTACAAAACTATTTTATTTTCAGAAACATGTTTCTATTTGTTTAAATTAGTCTTATTTTATAACTTAACATATTTGAATTTTTTATTAAATTTTTCAATTTATCAATTTAATTCAAAAAAATTGGGTTTTTACAAATCATAATAAAAATCTGAATATTCAGAATAAATTTAAGAATTAATATATATATCCAGTTATTCCTTGAAGCAGATGTGAGAATATTCTTTTTTACTTTCAAATTGATTACTGGAATCAGATTCACTTGTACAACTCCATATAGTGGTCAATGCATTTTCCCTTATTTTTGAATTGAACATTATTATTTTTATTAGGACAATTAGGATTGATAATCCATATCTTCCTATACAATTTATTATTTATATCTGATGTATTATAATTCATATCACCTTTATTATCATCCTAAATTTTTTAATTTTTTGGTTTCTTCTAAACTCGTTCTCGAATCCTTTATTTTCCATTCCTTCTAAAACTGCAGTAACTATATTAACAAAATATTTTTTTCATAATCAGGTAGATCATAATAAGAAGAATCAATAGACTCATCCTTCACTTATTTAATAGCTACCACTTTTCTTTTCTTTTTTCTCATCGAAAATAATTTTTTTCAGTTAAATTTCATACCAAAGGTGTGATCCAATCCATTCATCATGTTAGTAATATTTTAAATTCATATATTCATCATTAAAAACAATATTTTCATTCCACTTCTATGGTAAGTATTATAGAACTCATTCGACTAGTATTGGGTTCTTAGTTCTTCTCCATGTAAATTCGACCATTCACAATGCCCGTCCATCTGTGAAACATTTTTTATATTGTTTCATCTCCACCCATCATTAATTATTGGTACTCAGTAAGAAGAATTCTAGGTTTTTTACAGATTATTTTGTTAGAGACAAGGTGATTAACTTGTATAATCATGCAAATATCATGATATGTCATATAAGAAGACACATTACTATAAATTCTTCTCTAAATAGGATAATACAAAATATTATCAAAATTTTAATTTAAAAAAATATCTAGAAGTATCAATTCCCATATGAGTATCTAGGTTAGCTTCAGACATTATGTAATATTGTAACATGATAGACTAGTGCTCAATCCTCATCTATTCGAGGTTTGCCTTAGGTTTGTATATCCAATAGGCATAATCATCGCCATCAAAGTGTGGTGTATTATGCGGAATACAAGTATAATTTGCGTTCATTCCTCCTATATTAATTGATATTTCCCACAGACTATGTGCTCTATGAGAATAATAACACCAATAAGATAAAAGAATAATATAGAGGTGGATTTGATAATTCCAAAAGAAACAATCTATTGATAAAAGTTGAAAACTATCATGAAAAGAATAACAATGTTAATAAATTAAAATTGGATTTCTCACTGATACAAATTCTTAGGTCAAATAGGTTAATGGAATATGGTCTATTGGGGGCGAATAGAATAGATAAAAAATTTATACAAGTAAATTTATTTATTAAAAATATAATCATAATTATTTATTATGGTTCATTAGATGCATAAAAAGTAAAAAATGAAATAATGTTTTTATAGTAGTTTGGTTCAATGTGGACTTACCTCAACTATTAAAAAACTCTATTTAGAGAGAGATACATGTGCACTAAATATGATTTATATGGGGAAATACTGACCCAATTACCAAACCCATTTTTAGTGGAGGGATAACCAAGACAATGAATGTTGTTTGGGGAGGCACAATCGATACAACCTGATATTACAAAAAGAGATTCCAAACTCAAATAATCATAAATTTAGATATAGTGATTCACACCCAATGATATTTTCATTATATTCTGTGTTTCATACCCTGAAGTAATATAAGAACAGAAATTATTATATTTAGTATAATAAATAGAAAAGTAGAATGCATGATTGGGATGTGAAAAAGTGTTATAGACTGAATATCTAATCAAAGAATTAAATTATTGGGAGAACATGTACTAGATTATGAGGATTAGATAAACCCATATATTAAAGGAAATTTTATTAAATATCAATGCAATTCATCCCTTGAGAGATCATGTAGGTGATGAG
This sequence comes from Viscum album, assembly GCA_963277665.1. Taxonomy (NCBI): domain Eukaryota; kingdom Viridiplantae; phylum Streptophyta; class Magnoliopsida; order Santalales; family Viscaceae; genus Viscum; species Viscum album. The sequence continues at coordinate 1,937,740,657 of OY728152.1, forward strand.
ATTTGAATTTTGTATGATGTTTCAAATTCACAATAGATTCAATGTTCACAACACTATCTCTTTAAATAAGCAGAGTTTCAAAAATGTTAACGTGTTTTTATATATTACTTATGTAATATTTAACCTATAATATATAATGATATATATAAAAAATAAATATTCAAAAGCTGAAGGAACTCTTCTTCCTTCAGATATTCAAATAAAATTGACTTATGATCGATCATAAATATCTCCATTAAAACAAAGCATTGTTTCCTCTGAATTCATTTTAAATAAATATCTAATAAATGATTTCTAAATAATATTAATAATTATTTAAAAAAATCTCAAGAATAATAGAAATGTTAAATTATTTAAAACACCCTTTTTATTCCATTCAATCCTCTTTAAATTTTATCATAACATTTCATGATAAGTAGTAAACAAAAATTGTATGTAAATTCAAATATATGAATTTATAAAATCATGAAACCACAGAATTAATTGGAATAAAATTGAAATAATATATTAAATTTTCTCTCTAAAGATAGAAAAAAATAAAAACTCTGTGATAAAAATTAATTATATTTAATGATAATTTTCTAGTAGAAAAACCATTTAAAATATCATTATATTTGTAGAAAATCAATTTTCTGCTAAAATGATCAGAATGAATGAATAAATTAGAAATGAACATCAACATAGGGTTGATGAAATATAATTTTCACTACTATTGAACAATAATGTATTTTATGGTTGATGAACAGTAACATAGGGTTTAGTAACCATACATTCACTATTCATGAATAGTAATGTAGCGTATAGATGATAAATAGTAATGTTGTGCTGATGGGCCATATTTTTCACTTTTAATGAACAACAACGTAATATATAGACGATGAAAAATATTATAGTTTTGGATGATGAACAGTAATGTATGGTTGGTTAAGCATATATTTCACTATAGCCAATGTACGGTTGCACAAAATTTGGGAAAAAATTAATAGATAACTTTTACTAAATTATATTAATTTTAAAGGGCTCTAAATAGAAGATTCAGAACTTGGTCAAAGATAATTATTTGTATAAAAATGTTTTATCTTTCAAACGAATGAAGCATAAAATATATAAGTATTTTACTCCTCCAAATATCATAAAAATTATTTGAAATGTTTGTTTTGCAAGAACATGAGTTCTGAAAAATCCAAGTTAAACTTTGAACTATAGAATCACCATTAAAATGACATTTTTTGACATTGATTTATACTAATGAAATAAATATAAACAATTTTGTTTCAATGAAATAAACATTAATAAAAATACTATATGAATAATAGATTGAGTTAAATAAATACATTAATGTTTTTAAGTTCAAAAATTCAGAGTTTGTAAAACTACAATTAAAAATTAATTGAATTTTTAGAGTAATAAAATTAATTTAGACATCCTCATAAACCAATTCAATGTAGTTATATTTATTATATATCAATATTTATGTTAATTACCTAAATATATAAAAGTTAGTTCAATAAATCATCAATATAGGAAAATGTTTTTAAAAGAATAATAACATGTAATCAAACATGTAATAAACCAAAGGAGAATTCACTTGCACAAACAAGTTGAACGTTAGTGCTAAGAATGGTGTGATTTGGTTACTACTAATAACCTCATTACACACACTTTTTTCCTATTGGGATTTTATATAAGATGTAATGTCACTTCGTAATTCATTATACAATAGGATTTCAAATTTTAGCTACCCACTTTTGGTAGATTTCATGACCATTTACTACATAATAATTAACTTAGATTGGGTATCTGTAACATCTTATAATTGTTTTAAATTTTTTAAAAATTAATTTAAACTTTATGATATTTATCATTTCACACAACAATGAATATAAATTTTTAATTTAAAAGTGTTATTCTTTCTTTAGTTATATGCAAAACCATGTTAATCTCACACAGGGGAAAATACATTGAATATAATTAGATAGACACAACACTATGATTGGATTTTATTAGGGAAAATATCAAATCCCTTTGATAGCTTCTGTTATATGATAGGTTGTGTTTTTACCGAATAAGAATATAAAATTAAAATAATTATTTAAATACAATTATATCTACAACTTATTTATTGGAATGGAATTTATAAATAACATTAATTTTTTGGAAAAATTGATTTACATGTGAATACTTTGGAAATCACTCTATATAAGTGAATGTAATAACTATTTGAAAATAAAGAAATTAATTATCTAAAAAACAATTTTTCAATGTACAAAAATACTTTAATAGAAATAAATTATAAAAATAACATTTTTTTTTTTGAAATAGAATTAATATATTATTTATTCAATAAATATTTTTCATACTCATCCAATATATTTTTTAGGTATATGAAATGAATAAATCCAATTTTATGAATAAAGAGAGGTATTTTTCAGAAAGGAAATTTTACTGGCATTTAATAGCAAACCATTTGAAAATAAAATTTTTACAAATTTTATAATTGATTTCATTAAAGATAAACTATATTTATAAATTAAATATATATAAATTTTCATTGAATAATTTTTTTATATTATTATTAGAACATATATATTTTGATTAATATTGAATAATAATGATTTTTAGTTCAAAATTCTATTTTTTTCCAATTTACTTATATTGATAAATAATGTTTCTATTTTGTTTTTATTTTGTTTTTATTTTGTTTTTATGATTATTTAGATCTAATTTATATAATATAAAATAATTTAGGTTATTAGATATAATTTCATGTTGAATTTAGATATAAAAACATGTCAAATTTGGATCATTTATAACTTAATTCATGCTTCCTCATCCAATTGGCAATATTAACATTAAAATAATTTATGCCACTTCTGTGATTAGAATTTTAAAAAATTGGATTGAATTTGTGGAGTCAAAATAATTTAACATGTATAATATAATGACATGGCCTTAAACCTTACATAATATTGAATTATATGATTAATTCAAATTGAAGATCTTTTCAGGTTTAGAGTTTTATAGAATTAGGACATAACTATTACATTACAAGTAGACACTACTAATCAGTATCCATTTATTTAATAAAATAAAATCCCTTAATAAAAAATATGTCTAGTTCCATTTTTTAGACAGCATGTCTTTTCCTTGATCCCATCCTTTAACCTATTCATCTTTATGTCCGGTGGAAAACATTTCAAAAACTTGGGATGAGCATAAAAAGGTCAGAAAGGGATACCCAAAGAAGGAAAACTGTTAGTTTTTCCAAACTACTAGTAAACCATGAATACTTTATGATAAGTAATAATTTTCACCTTTATGAAGTAGTAAATAATTTTCACCGAATAAAAGATCATTACTTACCCTTTTTAAACCAAAATATTACCATATGACCCATATAAAGAACACATAACATATAAAGGTAACATGGGATATAAACATACATAAATGGAATAACCATACAGTAAACTTCAAGACATATCACTAAATTGAATAGCCATACGACCGACTTCCATACCCAATGCATTGGAGGTTATAATGTAACCACCCATCCTGGAATTCAGGGAACCACCCGTTATTTGGTTAATCACATAACCACCACTCAAATGTCCAAGTACAATTATAAAATCGTAGCACATAAAATATTGCAAATATAAACATTTCACTATTAACATTTCATTTTCAATCACAAAATATCATTTCTTGATATTGGAAGAATTAATGCTTTATCAAACCATTTTCAAAACAATTTAATAAAGAGATTTTTTTTATTCAAAGTGTCCCATAAAAATTTGATGCTTTTAAAGGAATTACAATTTTAAAACAATAACTTACATATAAATAAATCCTTAAAACCATTTTTAAAACATGGAAATTAATGATAAATATTTAGATGAATTAATCTTTAAAACATTTAAAACGATATTTTTGTTAAAGAGTTTTAAACAAAATGAGAGACACTTGAATAAAAATAATTGAGGAATAAAATTTAATCAGAACATTATAATATCATCAGAATAAATTTATTCATGATATAATATGTCAAAGGACAATATATACACCATATATGAGGGAATTAGTGCATAAAATATGAAATCTCAATGGAAATGTAAATTGAGATGAAATCCCTTATAAATATGGTATCCTTAAATTCAGGATAAATAAATCTCATAATTATGTGTAAAAAATATAAATACACCCAATATAAGTGAATATTAAGTGTAAAACAATAATTTGATATTCATACATATTCATAGGATGACATATTCAATAACTACAAGTTGATCCCAAAGAAATCGAAATTGGGTTAAGAAGTTCCTTTGTAAAAATTCGACAGCCTAACAACGTCACTTTAAAATTCAGAAAATGAGATGATTACACAAAAAGGGTATCTCGTAACATGAAAATAAATTTTACATCAATAATGATATAGAATAACATATCCAAACAAAATAATTTGTAAATTAAATGACATAACCAAAAGAATTCTTTTAAAAAGAGCAGGGTGAAAGGTTCACATACCGATCTGGTAACATACAAAACATTTTCCACATGAAAGAAGGATCATACAATGAAGATTTAAATATTCATAAATGAAATTATATTACATAAATATTATAATCATGGGTAGTACATACACCACACAAAAGGAAATATTTTCAAATATAGCATGAATCTCACGGGAAAAAAAAGTGAGACGAAACCCTTTACCACGTTGTAATCAACCGAGTCATATGTCCGAAAGTTAATAACCAAAAAATGAATCTTAGAATACCATGAATATAATGATAATAATTATAATATATATCAAATATCAGTACACATTACACCTCATGCAATTAATAAGTGTCGAATAATGGAAATCTCAAGGAATTAAAAGTGAGATAAGAAAATCCCTTACAAAAATTCGGCAGCCAAATAAACGGCACATAAAATTCATAAAATGAATTCATGGTAGTAATAGGGGGTATCTCATCATATGAAAATAAACATTACAGTATGGTGAATATAATAGAACATCCTCCATCATATGAACATGGTGCATAAATGAAATGACAAAAAATAGAGTACTTGAAAAGAAAGAGAGAGGTCAGATCCCTTACCTCGTGTCCGACTTGACTCGATTGTTTTTTAATCTCCTGAATAATAAACTATAGTTAATTTCTACTTTCATAATAACCTTTTTCAATTTTATTATTCCTTTTATATAACCTATTACCAAGTTATAAATATTATATAATCATTTTAGTTAATAACGTTCATTTTGTTGATATTTGGTACTTGAGTTAAAAATGAACACCTTTTATTTACAAGTTGTTCATGTGGTAAATAGTCCATTATATACAGAAAGATATTCATGATTTAAATATCATATAAATATTATATATATTCATTATATACATGTATTTATAATTGTACATAACATTTGGAGTTAAGAAATGAAATGCACCATTCATGGAGATGGTAAGTTGTACGTACGCATGAACGCTAGTTTCATTTCTTTTTCTTATTTTAATTAAATAAAAAAATAATACATAGGTATATTATAATTACGGTATAATATTATATATAATATCATTATCTATATCTTTTATACATCCCACATAAGTCATTAAAGAATCACATCACTTTGAAGGGGCGGTAGTCAGCACTTCCTCTAATGAGATTATCGAATTTACCCACTATGGAAACCATAAAGGCTTGATATAATTGGGAATTACAGAAGCATAAGGAAATAATATACATAATATATATCATATATAAATATAGTGCCATTATAATGTCTACCATTAGAGGCGGTAGGAGAAAATCGAATAATCATCGTTTCGTGAGGCGTTAGTTTTCCATCCACAGAAACATTATGTTCTTCATCCATTAGATGGAGGTGTATGTATGTGTAGCTCTAATAATTATCATAAAAACATCCTAGTATATTTAGGATACTGGTTTTGTTACAAAATAATGTAAATAAAAATATTTTAGGGTTTGGAGATCTGAAATAAACGAAAACTATTTAAGAGAAATCGTTACCTTAATTTTGGGTAACTCCCTTTGGATTGAACCAAAAGGACTTCTTGAAGTTCCTTCTACCTATGGTAAGGATTATAAGAGGAGGATAGGGATGTAGGGAGTCTAATTGGTGGGAGTTTGGACTATCCAAATGGCTTTATAGGTTTGAAACATTTGTTATAAGTGGTCTTCTTTTATAACAGAGAGGAAGGGCTCTTTAGGAAAGTGTGAAAATATTATTTTATAATATAATGATAATAGGTTTCTAATGGTCCCAAAATCATTATGGACTAAGATATGACGACTAATATTCGAAATAAAATCATCCAATCAGAATTTTACATGTTTTGAATAATAATATAGTCATTATAATCTTATTTATTTAAATCATTTATTAATGAGGTAAATACTGCATCATTATTGTGTCATAAATAATTTAATTTATTTGATTTCTAAAATTTTTAAAAAACTACTATCATGTAGGAAATATTTTTATCTTCAAAAATAATATTTATAGTAAAAAATTGGACTTATATAACACCATATACAAATTAATTACTAAACATTTTTGGTTAATGTCAATTTTTCCTTTACATTAGATTAATTAATCTAAAGTGTCATTATAACTCTTAAGTGGATTCATGGGGTCCCAAAATCGAACCAAAGATTCATATGGTTGGCCATGACTCATCCAATATAGTTTGGACAAGTGTTAAGGTAATTTTAGAAATATTATAATATTATTTTTAAATTTAAATTACTCTTTTTACCATTAACCGTGGTGAATAAAAGTCAAAATTTACTATTAAAAAAATTATTTTCATCGAAATGAACAAAATTTAACTTCTTGATAACAACCATGTATGTCGGATTTTTGAAATTCAATTCACAGAAGAGGTAAAATTTCATTTCAATGAAAAATTCAGTTTTTTTCAACTACCACTAAGTGGTTTCACTATTCATAAAAAATTGAAGTTTTTCAGAAAAATAACAAAAATTCAGCCTAAGAATTATTTGATATTACAAATTCAAAATTGATGTCTATTTTTTCAAATTCAAAACATAGAAGTGGCATTAATTAATTTTAAAATTAATTCCCATTATCAAATCAAATAGCGTGTTTTTCAGAAACAATAACTCTCAAAAGATTGATACTTGTTTATGTCCAATTTCAATGTGAAAATAATTAAATTTACCAAAATTGGATTAAATGGTAAAAATATATTTAAATTTAACTTCAAAACCAATTAATAATATTATCTAACCATATAAATAAATTATATTAAAAGGCACTTTTGGATTAAAATACTGAATCTTTCACTATTCATTAAAAATTGAACTTTATCAGAAAAATACCAAAAAATTACCCAAAGTAATATTTGATGTCCCCATTATAAAGAAGGATTTTATTTGGTATATTATAATTTATTAAAGTGACCAAAATTATATTTGAAGAGGGGTTTCCATTAAAAGGTGATAAATCGTGTTTTTAATGTAAATAATGCTTAAAATTACATTTATTCACATTTTAAGCCTCTAACTATTTATTGGATAATGTAAATACATTTAAGAATCATGTATAATAATATTTTAGTTAGTTTTGTTCATTCCCGCCAATAAAATGGCTAGGAGTTAAATACCATTTCAAATAATAATATTATATTATTAGTGTGCCACGTATGATTTCAACGAAACCCATTGTTGCGTATTGGGTACACTATCGAACATAGAAACAATTTTAAAGTAAAATTAATATTTTATTCACAAATATTAATAAATATGAAATATGTATTATACTTTATTTACCTGGGATGGTACATCATTCCCCCCTTTTGGAAATTGCGTCCTTCAAATTTTAAAATTTGGGCTCAGAAACATTATTGAAAGTCCCATATCGGAAAAAAGAGTCAGTAAAACTATCACTTTAAAAGAATGAAAGAGAAGTAAAATGGTCACCCATGTTAACCTATACTATGATTTCATGAAAACATGGATATGGAGGAGAAAAAAATGTCTTGTTCTGATGCAGAGTTATAGGAATCATGAATAGGGGAAAGTTAACCACTAGAAAATCACAAACTAATGATGTGTGTAAACGGTCATTGATTACCAAGTAGGAATCGTAAACGGACATCGTTTTTGTTTTACGTTCCTTTTCATAATTTCTAGGAATTCATATTCTACATAGAATAAAAACATAAGGAAATATACTTACCTTCATGTAGAGTTTCATCTTTTAATAAGTTTCTAGAAAAACTAATCATTTATCTAAACGATGAGCATTCAAAAATACATGGTCACATCAAAACCATATGAATAATCTTCTAGAGAATCACATAATCCAAAAAAGGAGAACTATCTATTTCCCTTGTATTTAGAAATCAACTAAAACCAAAATGGTTAGCACCAGATCAGATAATCACCAAAAGGATAGTCCATTATAAAAATAAATACTACTCTTAATATCTAAATTTTCCTAACAAAACCCAAATATCAAAAAAAACATTCAATAAAAAACTGTCTCAAAAATTATTAAAAAGTAATCCAAAGTAAGATTGTAACAAAAATCTCATAAGGATTTAATTATATAGACTTCCATGATACATCTTAACATTTAACTCCAAGTAACATCTGTTACTCATAATGTCTCATATTGACAAGTAATTAACCTAATCCCATATTCTCCATGATAGGATAATCATTTTCAAATGAAAATAAAATTATCATGGGTCCATAATAAAAACATAGATTCTTCCAAACTAAAATTTCTACCATTATTCCACAATTGAAATCCCATAGTATTCTATCATTCTTAGGAATATAGTGTTTCCTAAAATGATAGAAAGTATTCCACAACAACCTTTTATAACTTAATCACTAAATCAATTTTCAATACTATGTATATTCATTTGATAAAACATAAGTTCCAAAAATCAACTTATTCTTGATCCAATAAAACATTTTACTAAAATAATAAGTTATACTAACTAAGGACATCATGTATGAAATAGGTAGGTGATGCGCCCCTGTCACGCTTCGGTTGTGGGTTCGATTCCTGCAGCATTGCCGAATGTGACGGGTTGTCACCCATCCTACAGGTTGTCCTTTTATAAAACTCAAAAATAACCCTAACATGTTTTAACCTCAATGGTTTCCTTATACCTCTCATTTTCATCCAAATTCATTATGATCTCAATATCGTAATTCTTGAAGTCTTATTTAACCACTATGTGATCAAATAAAACAATCACCAAAACAAAGAACATCATACCTTGATCATGGAGTCCATTTGGTTTCATCATCATCTTGATCACATAGGTAGACGGTCCAGGCATTGCAACAATGATTTAGATATCCTTCAAAATAATTTTCTTCCTCCATCCAAATACACCTTGTACAACATGGGTCATATGGGTGTTCAGAGAGAAACCGTTTTGGAATATAATCATGTATGATATATAATTTCAAAACATCTGATAAAACCTGATTTCTATAAAACAGTCGAATTGAATTTGAGTTGAATATTTCAAGTAATTGTCCTTTTAAAATACCATTAGTATGTTCTAAGAGACTATATTTTAAAATCAAATATAAATAGGATGCACGAGGGGCTCCTACTTCCGCAACTTTTTTTAAAATCATAATATTCTTCGAAAACTTTTGATAAGGTAAAATATTTGAAAATGACGTGATAATATTTACCTTTCTTGAAAATATGAGAATATTGTGAAAATAGGATTTTTCTAAATACAACCCATTATCCACGATGATAATGAGGTATAGTGGAGGTGTTTGATTTCTCAAACAACTGCTTCCAATTGAGTTATATTCTAGAAATAGTTTCACAATCATTCGAACATGACTTTGCAAAAATTATTGCAAACATGCCATCAGGATGATATATGAATGTCTTTTGAGATCCTCCTCCTTCCATTTGTTACTGACTTTTCTTGATCTGAAAAAGTTATAAAACAATGATTTAACTGATATAATAGATAGTGACAAACCATATGTCTAACGAAAAAATTTGATAAACGTGGGATGAGCATACAAATTTCAGTAAGGGATACCCAAAGAAGGAAAACTGTTAGTTTTTCAAAACTACATGTAAACCATGAATACTTTTACATAGGTAATAATTTTTACCTTTATGAAGTAACAATACATTTCACTAAATAAAATATCATTAAATACCCTTTTGTAACCGATGATTACCATAAAAATCATATAAACAACACATAACATATAATGGTAACATGGGACATAAACATACATAAATGGAATAACCATAGGGTCCACTTCCACACATATCTCTAAATGGAATATCCATAAGGCCGACTTCCATTCCCAATGAATTTGAGGTTATAACGTAACCACCAATCCTTGTATTCACGGCACCACCCGTCATTTGGTTAATCACGTAACCACACGTCAAATGTCCAAGTACAATTATAGAATCATTGCACATAAAATATTGAAAATATAAACATTTCACTATTAACATTTCATTTTCAGTCACAAAATATCATTTCAAGATATTGGAAAATTCAATTCTTTATCAAACCTTTTTCAAAACCATTTAATAATGATATTTTTTTGAATAAAATTTTCCCATACCACATTGAATCTTTAAATGTAATTAATATTTTAAAATAATAATGTCCATATAAATTAATCCTTAAAAACATTTTTAAAACATGTTCATTAATGATAAATATTTATAAGATTAAATTGTTAAAACATTTTAAACGATATTTTAGTTAAAGTGTTTTTAACAAAATGAGAGACGCTTGAATACAAATAATTTGAATAAAGGGATTCATGATATAATATGTCAAAGGACAGTATATACACCATCTAAGAGGGAATTAGTTCATACCAAAAATAATGTCTCAATGGAAAAGTAAATTGATATGAAATCCCTCATAAAGATGGTATCCTGAAATTAAGGATAAATCAATATCATAAAAATTTGTGAAAAATATAAATACACCCAATATAAGTGTATATTAATGGTAAAACAATTTGTGGTAATTCACACATATTCATAGGATGTCATATTCAATATCTACAAGTTGAACCTAAATAAATCGAAATTGGGTTAAGAAGCTACCTTGTGAAAATTCGACTGCCTAACGACATCACATTAAAATTTAGAAAATGAGTTTATGAGACAAAAAGGGTATCTCAAAACTTGAAAATAAATTTTACATCAATAAGGATATAGAAAAATATATCCCATAATAATAAGAAGTAAATTAAAAGACATAACCAAAAGAAGCCTTTTAAAAATTGGAGGGTGAAAGGTTCCCTTACCGATTTGGTAACATACAAAACATATGCCACATGAATGAAGGATCATACAATGATGAGGTAAATACTCATAAGTGAAAGTAAATTACCTAATGAGTACAATCATGGGCAGTACATACACCACACAAAAGGAAATAGTGGAAAATATAGCATGAATCTCACGGGAATAAAAATTGGGACAAAACCCTTTACTACGTTGTAATCAACTAGGTCGTATGACCGAAAGTTAATAACCACCAAATGAATCATATAATACCATGAATATAATGATATTAATTATAATATATATCAAATATCAGTACAAAATACACCACAAGCAATGAATAAGTGGCGAATAATGGAAATCTCACGGAATTGAAAGTGAGATAAGAAAAATTCCTTACAAAAAATTCGGCAGCCTAACGACTCAACTTAAAAATTATTAAAATGAATTGATGATAGTAATAGGGGGTCTCCCATTATATGAAAATACAAATTAAAGTATGGGGAATATAAAAGAGAATCCTCCAACATAAGTAAATTGAGCATAAAAGAAATGATATAAAAGAGAGTACTTGAAAAGAAAGAGACTTGTCAGATCCCTTACCTCATGTCCGCCTTGACTCAATAATTATTCAATCTCAGGAATGATAAACTAAAATTAATTTCTACTTGCCTAAGAACCTTTTTCAAGTTTACTATTCATTTTATATAACTTATTACCATGTTATAAACATTATGTAATCATTTAAGTTAATAACATTCATTTTGTTGATATTTGGTACTTGAGTCAAAAATGAACACCATATATTTACATGTTGTTCATGTGGTCAATATTCCCTTATATTCAGAATGATATTAATGATTTAAACATCATATATATATCATATATATTCAGTATATACATGTATTAATAATTTAACATAACATTATGAGGTAAGAAATGAAAAGCACCGTTCATGGAGACGGTAAGTCGAACATACACATGAACACAAATTTCATTTCTATTTCATATTTTAATGAAATTAAAAAAATAATGATACATAGGTATATTATAATTCCAGTATAATATAATATATAATATCATTAACTATATCCTTTATACATCCCTCATAAGGCATTAACGAATAACCTCACTTTGAGGGGGGGTTGTCTGCACTTCCTCTATTGAGATAATAATATTTTCCAACTATGGAAACCATAAAGGCTTGATATAATTGGGAATTAAAGATGAATAAGGAAGTCATAAACATAATATATATCATATATAAACATAGTTCCATCATAATGGCCACCATGAGAGGTGGTGGAAGATAATCGAACAATCATCGTTTCGTGAGGCGTTACTTTTCCATCCATTGAAACATTATGTTCTTCATCCATTAGATGGAGGTGTGTGTATGTGTAGATCTAATCCTTATCATAACAACATCCTAGTATATTGAGGATAATAGTGTTTTTACAATAGAAATTAAAAAAAATATTTTAGCGGTGGGATAAGTAAGATAAAAGAAAACTATTTAAGAGAAATCGTTATCTTTAATTTGGGTAACTCCCTTTGGATTGAACCAAAAGGACTTCTTGAAGTTCTTTCTTCCTAAGATAATTATTCTAGGAGGAGGAGAGGGATATATGGAGTGTAATTGGTCAGTTTTTGGACGATCCAAATGGCTTGATAGGTGTGAGGAATTGGTTAGAATTGGTCTTTTTTTATAAGGGATAGGAGGGTCTCTTTAGGAAAGTGTGAAAATATTATTTTATAATATAATGATATTCAGTTTCTAATGGTCCTAAAATAATTAAGGTATAATATATGATGACTCATATTAGAAATAAAATCATCCAATCTGAATTGGACATTTTTGGGATAATAATTTAATCATTATAATCTTATTTATTTAAATCATTTATTATTGTGGTAAATATTGTATCATTATTGTGTCATAAATAATTTAATTTATTTGATGTCTAAAATTTATAATAAAATTACTATAATGTAGGAATGATTTTAATATTTTCAAATAATATTTACAGTCAATAATAAAACTTATATAACACCATATAAAAATTAAATACTAAACAATTTTTGTTAATGTCAATTTTGCCTTTACATTAAATTAATTAATCTAAAGTGTCATTATCACTCTTAAATGGCTTCATGGGGTCCCTAAATCAACCCAAAGATTCCAATGGTCGGCCATAACTCAACCAATATGTCTTGTACAAGTGTTAAGATAATTTTTGAATTATTATAATATTCTTTTTACCATGAATTACCATATTTACCTTTAACTACGGTAAATAAAAGTCAAAATTTTCTATTCACCAAAAATTACCTTCATCTTAATGAACCATATTTTACTTTTTGATAACAACCATGTATGTCGGATTTTTTAAATTCAATTCAAAGAAGTGGTAAATTTTCATTTAAATGAAAAATTCAGTTTTTTTCAACTACCACTACGTGGTTTCACATTTCATCAAAAATTGATGTTTTTCAGAAAAATACAAAACATTCAGCCTAAGAATTATTTGATATTCCAAATTCAAAATTGATGTCTATTTTTCCAAATTCAAAACATATAATTTTAATTAATTAATTTTAAAATTAATTCCCGTTATCAAAACAAATACCGTGTTTTTAAGAAATAATAACTATCAAAAGATTCATACTTGTTTATGTGCAATTTCAAAATGAAATAAATTCCAATGACCAACATTGGATTAAATGGTAAAAATATATTTTAATTTCACTTTAAAACCAATTAAAAATATTATCTAACCATATAAATAAATTAGATTAAAAGGCACCTTTGGATTAAAATAAAATATTTTTCACTATTCATTAAAAATGCACATTATCCGAAAAATACCAAAAAATAACCAAAAGTAAAATTTGAAGTCCCCATTATAAAGAAAGATTATATTTGGTATATTATAATGTATTAAAGTGACCAAAACTATATGTAATGTGTGTTATCCATTAAAAGGCGACAAATCTTGCCTTTATTGTAAATTATGCTTAAAATTAGATTCATTCACATTTTATGCCTCTAACGTTTTATTGGATAATGTAAATACATTTAACAACCATGTATAGTAATATTGTAGTTAGTTTTGTTCATTAACGCCAAAACAACGGCTAGGAGTTAACTACCATTTAAAATAATAATATTATATTATTAGTGTGCCATGTAAGATTTCAACGAAACCTGTGGTTCCACATCGTGTACGCTATCAAATAAAGCAATCCTTTTACAGTAAAATTAATATTTAATTCACAAATATTAATAAATATGAAATATGTCTTATTCTTTATATACCTGGGATATTACATCTAATAATGTCAAATTTGTTTTTAGAGAATGTAATAAAAAATGATTACAATGATTATGGTAAAAACAAGATTAAATAATGGATAGTAATTAATATTAAGAGGTTAAATGACCAAGAATCATGTCCAAAATCTCTTTGATGGAACTCTTTAGACCTCTTAAACACATCTATATACATTTAAAAACCATTATAGGCCCATATTGTATATTATACAAGAAAATATTCTTCATAAGATTACATTTACAAGTAATTCACTCCTCCTCTATAAAAGGGCACAACCCCCCCCCCCCCACTTCCTCCCACATCACATGAGGCACTGTCTCAAAAGAAACCATCCCAAGATATCCTCCTAAAATCCCTCTATTCTTCCAATAATACTACCTTTGGAAATAAATGAATTCATGGAATCCCTATCATGCAAACAAAAAGGAATTACCCAAAGAATAGGTAATATCCTACCACACGCTCATTAGTTTTATTTTCATTATCCACCATATAAAATCTAAATATTAAATGGTTATATGATTAAATTATTATTTTAAATATATAGAGTTTTATTTATTCTATGGGTTTAATCTATATTAAAACTTCCAAAAATGGGTAGCAAACTTACCGTACATGTATACGACAAAATACAACATCATGAAATGATGTTTCTCGTTTTACCTTTACCACATATAATGGTTCGGAATTATGAGGAAAACCATACTTTTATATGATTTAAATGATTAATTAGTTATTATTTAACATATTATTTCAAGATTTCACATTTTTTAAATATGATAACAATGTTAGTGGAAGTGTAGACTGCCGCCTCCATAAATTAATGTGATTCATTCACACTATACATAAAAAGTACTCAGTATGGGTTTAGTGAATATATATGATACATATGAATCAATAAATATTGTTTAATTATATTATATATATTTATATAAATTAATTTCATTCAATTTCATTATTTTTAGATAATAATAAAATTTTAACATAGACCATACATATGTACGACCCACCACACCAATGAACAATGTATTCAATTTCATATTTATATACTTTATAGATTATTATAAATACATATATGAATGAAATTTTGATATTTGAATCATGATATATTATCATTAAATAAGTAAATCAGGATATAAGTAAGGGTATCAAGAGTAACAAGCCAAAACATATATGATAAACAACGTAGTTATTAACCGAAACAATAATCAATCATGGAATTTTTGATAAAAGGCTAATATAATGTCATAAGTGAATTTTATATGGTTTTATATATAATAATATTTTTATTTGTTAAATGTATAATAAAAATATATTTATTATACATTATTTTTTAATGTGTGTGATGAATGTCAATACTCAAGGTATGTGTTCTCTCATCTTACTTTTTATTTCAATGGGATATATGCCATGTCCACCATAGATTTATTTTTTGTTGTAAATACACTAACAATGAATTTATTATATGATTATTATATTAATGTTAGGGTTATTTAAATATATATTTTATAAACACTCTTTCATGGGATTTTTTGGTTGAAAAGATACCCAATCAGTAATATAAATTTTTCTCAGTTTGTCTTTATCGAATAAATGACATGTTATCCACTAGTATTTTTCAATAAGGTCTATATACTCCCTTTGAAATGAAATATCATGAATTTAATTATTAAAATAATATTATAATCATCATTTAATGTAATTATTTTATGGGGGTCATGATTTAATGTTGCCATTGTGGTAACAGTTTTATCTTGCAATCTCATCATTTATCAGGACTAATTATGAATATTCTACCATTAATGAAATATAAGAATATGTATCCTATGGATTCTAATGAATTTTAGTAACCTCTGGTTATCCCTGATTACTCTATATGTTGGTACCATTTTCCACTATTGTTTACTTATGATTATTATGATTTTTTATGAAAATATGACATTATTTTCTTCTTTAGTTGGATATTAATTTTATTCAAAAAATATTGTTTTCAATGAAAATGTTATTAAAAAAGCATTAATTTTTTAAAATGTGTTTCAATTTTTTTACAATACTTCTATAAGTGTTATAAAATTAAATTAAAAAATGTGTTCAAAATTTTTCCACTATTCTTTTATACGATTAATTGAATGATTTATCCAAAATGTCATCAAGGTTATTTTCAAATAAAGTGATTTTCAAATGTATTTTTTTCATAGAAAATAATATATCTTCAATGAAGAAAAAATAATTTTTTATGAGATGTTATAAATTAATTTAAACAATAAATTATATGTTTTCAGTATGTATTTAAAAAAATGAATTTATTTATATTCTATGTTTTAGAAACAAAATTAAAACCAATGTTTTTCCTTAATAAATCCTCAAAGTGATATATCAAAATAATTCTTTATATAAAATGGAATCCTTTTATATTTTATATTATTTATTGGATAAATGATCCATGAACACCATTCTTATTATTTGGTGATATTTTGTTTTGTTTTTATGCAATGATGTTTATGACCTTCATTTCACTTCCACATGATATATGCCTATAAAACTCGATTATTTTAATAGTTTTTGAATTTAATAAATTATTATGAGACATTCTATCATCAATAGGTAATTTTATGTATACATTTTTATGATATAGATTTCATTTCATGGGTTTTTAGATAACATTTATGAATCCCATAACCATTTTTTCGATCATCAAAAGATTAATGTTTTATGGAACATATATGTATGATATAATTATATGATGGGTGGGACATATATATCCTCAAATTTCATTTCCTATTGATTTATATCTTGTTATATAACTATTGGAACACAAATCAATTTGATTAATCTACTATGGGAAACATCTATGGCCTAATCCCCTATAGAAAATATGTGTGTCATGATCTTCTATGGGTGTTATATCGATCCAAAATTTGAAACATGTTCATCTTGATCCACAATGGGAAACATATGGGTCCTGATCAGTATTGTAAAATAGGTTTATCCTGATCCACTATGGGAAACAAATTCTTGCATATCCACTATATATATGGTATCTGTAGTTTACCTTGACACAAGAAATGATTATATATATTTATGATGGTTCCATATTTAAATGACATGAGATTATGGTTCATGACCAATTCAAGATGATTTATCACTTTTATAATCCATGTCTTATGAAATACCTATATTTTTTCTAGGACTCATTTATATGACTATTTAGATGCATGGAATGATCTTTAAATGTCATTATCATGTTCTAATAACCTTATGTTCATGTTATTCTTTCATATATCTCATATTTACCCTTAATAATAATCTAAGAGGAACCAATATTATTATTACTTTCCCAAGATTATGAAATTCACTATTTTGTATACTTTAAAATCAAAATAACATAATTTGGAAACATTTAATAAATTGGAACAATTTAGAATTTCCCCTTAAAAATTTCCAAATACTCAAAAATATTACAGTCCTCAGGCATGTTATTTCTTAATGAGATGAATATTCATAAAAAATGATTTAATATCCATTAATATTATGCTTGGGTTTCTACATTTGGTATCCAATTAAAGGTTTAATAAAACAATGTAATCTTTAATGAGAAGGCATTAATGCAATCCCATGGTATATTTAAAGGGATATGTCTTGTTTCGTCTCTAAGTATAATCGGAAGGTGTTATGGATTAAAGGATAAGGTTTTCCAAATAATATATCAAATAAGTAATTTTTCAATATTATGAGGTTTTAAACTATGATAATAGATGGTCAAGATATGGTTTTTGATTTTAGATGGTAGCTTGAACCCGAAGGAACCGTGACAATATTGAATGTAATAGATAATGTGATGATTTTATTATATGGAAACCAAGTGATATACAATATGGAATGAGATTTCCTATTTATATTTTCCATGAAAATTCCCAAAAAATGAATCATTTTTGAGATAAAAATGAGATATATAGGGAAAAATGTTCAATTGATGACTTCATGAAGCAATGTACCCCTTATTTCAGTGGTTACACAGATTCACTAGTTGTTGATAAATAGGTCAGTACCAATAAAAAGTTGTTTTCCATTATTTTGTTCTCAGAGAAAGATTTTTTGGGATTATTATTATTTCTATACTGAATTGTATTAGTGGTGTAATCGCATAAAGAACACAAAGTAATAATATTAAATTGAATATATTGAATATGATAAATATAAGAGGATATTTTTTAGTATGTACATCAATTATATTGTATGAAAAAATATGGAGAAATAATTCCATTAGTTAAATAAAAATGAATCTAAATTAATGTGTACTAATGATGCTAATATTTTAATAATTGAATGATACAATTCTAGTTTTGTCATTAGTAACAAATGAAAAATCGATTGATTATTTGGTGGAATTAAACAATATTTTTGAAATCATCTACATATAAGTTAAATTTTTTGTTTTAATGATTTAATTTGATGTGAAATGATGTTATAAATGAAGATTTAATATTCCCCATCTTTCATTTAATTTTGAAACGATAATGAATATCCGGTATCCTGAAAACTCAAATGCTAGAATGAAATTATAGTCCACTATCCACCCAGAATGTGAGAATAAGTATTAATTAAATTGATTTAATGGACCATAGAGGATAATTAACTATGAAAAGGAACGTTCTAAAATATTTTAATTTAAATATAAAAAATAATGGGATGGTTAATGTAATGGAATATAAGAAAATGAAATCAAATTCAGCACCCACAGTCCAGTGTTTCAACAATGAGGTTTTTCGGAATTACGTGAATTGGTATCGTAATGCATGGGCTTATATTAATGAAAAGATGAAAAATATTCATAGGACAATGGAAAAAGGGAAATATTATGAAATCAAAATGGATGATTTAAACCATGTTAATTTGGTCCCACATATCCTCTAACTTAGTTGGAATGTTTCTATTTTATTTTGTATGAATTATATATATATAAATAATAATTATCATACAATGGTGTGGGATAATGTGAGTATCTTCCTCTTCATGGATTCTAGAATAATAAAATAATAATTAAAATTATTTTGGTGTGAGGATGAACCAAATATTCTAATTAAATTGTATTTGGTATATGATACAAATTTATTTATGTTATAAATGTATAATTACATTTTGGATGGGTTATAGGGCCAACCATTTATGGAATGGATTATGTTATACTAGAATGTTGTTTTAGAAATTATAGTATTATCATTCCATCCATGTATTTATTGAAATATGATAAATTTTTATAATATTTTATTTTGAAAATGATATATGGAATGAACTATCTTTTTATTTATAGATCCCATGATCTGTTAATGATTCAAAAATGAAAAATTCATCTTCATTTATTGGAATAAGAGATGATGTTATGATTGAACAAGGCACAATAAAGTGTATGTTTCTCTGGAAATCATGTATGTATATAGTTATGATGATATTATTCATCTTTAGTAAGATATCCATTGATGTAATACTTTTCCATGTTATCCTCATTTCTAATGATATCAATGACCTTTTTGAGGCCACTTTTGGTTATCAATTTTTTATTGTTATCATTATCCTAACCATGCTCTCTATCCCTATCAATTAGAACACGATAGTTAGTTTTATATTACATTTCCATGTTTTTGGTCTCCAACTATGTTATCTATTGTAGAAACCTAACTATGTGTTTCTATGGTAAAATATTATTTTTCCAAATTACATTTTTCAAAGGAGCTTTTTAGTATTCTGTTCTATAATGAGGGTTTTAATGAAAGTAATAATCTCGTATTAATCTTTTGATTACCCAGAATAATTCCAATTGTGATATTAATTCTAAATTAAATCTAATGTAACACCTTAATATTTTTAGAATTATTTTTTAGACTTAATTTAATATATTTTTTATTTTTTATTTCATGATAAAATAATTAATGTTTGTTATACAGAAGCCCTACTTTTGGCTTGTGATATATGAAACATAGAAAACATTTAAATAATGTCTTATGTAACATTTCTCCATTATCTATTTGATTTGTATGTTATAAACTCAACCAATATATTTTAAGCTATAATATTAATATGAATCCAATATTATGTATAGAAATTTAGTTTTTTCTAAAAGGTAATTTACATCTTATTAATGGATAACCCACTGTAGATCTATGTTTTGATGTATTTATAATATTTTTATTTATAAAATATGAATAATATTTAAAATATAAATATAAAAATTTTCATTCAATGAATATTTTGTATCTTTCTGAGAACATTCATATTTTGATGAATTGTGAACAGTAAAGAATTATAGTTCAAACCTATATTTCCATTCTATTTTATTATATAGTTAATTAATTTATAATATTGGTTTTTATTTAATATTATATCAATTTTATTTCATTTATGTCAGTAGAGGTCATTTTAAATTAGATCAAATTTAATTTATATCTTAAATTTTAATAAAAATTTATTCATTTCTATTTTAAATAATGTCATTATGGTCCCATATAAGTCATTATCATAAAATTAATTTCTGCCACATCTTTGACTATAATTTGTAAAATTGGATTCCATATTGGGAATCAAAATAATTGATAATGTTTTATAAGATAATATTATTTTTTGAAAAAAAATAGTAAATATAATTAAAATTAATTATAGGGAATAATTTAATAATAAGATTACGTCATGGTTTAATATTAATATTAATATAAAAAATGATGTAGAAAAACATAAAAAAATGAATTTTATTGAAATATTTCAACTAATTACCCTATTGGATATAATTTTAAAAAATGTTGGAGGTACATGTTTTTTAGAAAACCTCTCAGAAGTGTTTTTCTTTTTAGATTTACAGGAATTCAACGTTTAATTATCTATGAAAGGGAACCCCCCCCCAAACATCTTCACACATGTCAATACACATTGGGTCATCCAGAACCTTCCCAAATATCCTTTAAGAGTCTCTACCTTTATTTTAGAATCCTCCCATTGCAAATAAAGTCAACCAGGGATTCCCTTTGAAGAAAACCTAAATCAATAACCTATAGAAGTGGTAAAATCCTTCCTCAAACTCCATTTCTTTATTTTCATTATCCACCCCCATAGAGCCTACTTATTCCATGATTATATAATATCTCAATTATCCTTAGTGTATTAAGATGTTTCTATTCAAAGGGTTCAAAATGAAATCTCACAGTCACCCCTTAAATGTGTAATGAACATGACGTTCTTGTGTCTGCTGAACATACGCCTCACAAAATAATATTGTTCATTTTTCATTTACAGCGTATAATAGTTGTAAATTAGGATTTACACTATATTTATTATGATTTATATGATATTTATGATTTATTTACGGTTATCAAATAACTATATAACACATCTCTTCGTGCTTTTAATTTTTGTGCACATAAGATAACTTCGTTTGTGGTCATTTGGACTTCCACCTCCACAACATTATATGATTCATTCATAACATAAATGGAATTTATTTAGGATGTGTTTATTGAAATTATATTATATTTTTGAAAAAATAATTCTAATGGAATGATAGTATATATTTATTTGTATAAATATAGTCATGTACTTTCTTTTTTTCAATGTTACAATAAAAAGGGAACCACGTCCATCCTTACGTAGGACATATCATCTACTTAAATGATGTATTTCATTTCATGTTTGGATAATTTTTATATTTTTATAAATAAATATATATTTGATATATATGAATTTTATTTCATGTTTTTACATTCAATTAATATGTATTACAGGTTCTATGTAAAAGGATCAAGAATAAGAAGTCAAAACACATATGATAAACAAATATGTTCTTAACCAAAATGTTTCTTTATAATGGAATTGTTAATAAATAGGTAGTATAATGTCATTAATGAATATTATATGTTATGATATATAGTGATATGGTTCTATGGTTGATTTATAATAATATTTTATTTATTAAATAAATTTTTTTATTGTTTGTGAAAAAATTAAAAACATAAGGTAATGGGTTATTCATCTAAGATATTATATCTATGAGATAGAAGCCATGTCCACCACTAATTTTCTATGTGTCGTGTATATAATCTCCATTAATTTATTCATTGATTATAATTCGTATGTTCCTAGTTATTTAAGTATCCATTTGAGGATATACTCTCATGGTGTTAATGGATCAAAAGTTACAAAATCAGTAAAGTCTATTTCTCTCAATTTTCATTTGTGGGGATATATTATCATGAACCATCCACTAGGGCCCATTCCCTGACTACCACATGCTTTCCATTGAAAGGCCAGGGACTGATGACTATCATTGTGTATCCATAACCAAGAAATTTATGCCATTTTCCTATGAACATGTACACACACTCCCAACTCCCAGCCACAAGTGCTGTAGAGTAATAATATTAACAAGGAAAATGCATGAATACCACTACAAACCCAAAAGTGAGTATAGTAGAAAGTAATGTAGTAATGTTCAATCGAGCCAGAATACCAGCCCACTAAAAGAAATAATACTGCAATGTCTAACATGTAAACATGGTAACTAAAGAAATTGTAGGAAGGTGACAGAAATCCCACATCTATTAAGATCACACAAGTCATATTCTAGTCATGGTAATGATACATCTAGGAGTCCTCTAAATCATTTGTCAACTAAAATAGACTTGAATCATGTGGTAAAATCCAGTGGGGAGGGGATAGAAAATAAAAAATAGGGGACACCAAAAAACAATTTAATAGACAACAATGTAAACACCACTAAAAGGTATAGTCGTCTTAACAAATGTATATGTAAACCACACATATAACATTGTCATCTAAGTGTACTTGAAAATTATTTCATAATGAAAAATATAATCCACTACTAGCCATATGGTTCCACTAATTATAATCTCCATTCAGGGAGGTCCTACTCATTGAGCAATCATAATCGTACCACGTTTGGGAAAGTGTACGAAAATTATTCGAGAAAATATTTGGTATCGATATGTCACGATGATTTCCTGAGACGTCTAGTCTCACTGAGATAAGAAGTCTCTATATCTCAACCAAATTGAAGGTCACTATATTCATCTCAATGAATGATCATTTTTGAGTCACAATTCTGAAGCCTAGATGTCATATAGGACTGTTACAAGAGGTCCCACTAAACATTGACCCCTACGAAAGATAATAGTATGGAAACATGGATTCCAAATAATACCCCAATCCCAACCTATATTACCACGCAACATAGGGGGTTCAAAGAGATTACCATGATCCCTACGATGCGTCTCATAACATATGGTATTTCTAAGAATACAAAAAACCCACTAAAACATCCCACTAGATGGTGGATTAAGACTCTGACAATAAATGTCACATCAATAACAAACAAACCCCATATGAGGAGATAATTTATCACTCTTTCCCCATACGCAATTTACTACTCTATCACTGAAACACATCTCTAAGGGTTTACCATGAAATGATATACAGTACTATCAAGGGAAGAATCATGGGGATAATACTAACCTATATTGGTCATTAATAATATCCCAACAATCCAACTAAAAATGACTGGAATTTTGCAAAGACCCCAATGCCAAAGACGACCTGTCAAATAGATATACGTTTAGAAAGAGATGTATCCTTTATAAAAAAGTGATGGTTGGATATGGGCATGCTCCAACCCAGTTTAGATCAGGTCCACCGAATCCCAACCGTCCCGATTTAGGGTCCACCGACAAGACCTGGGCCTGAACCTATCTGTCAGGTCTAACACGACATGTTTTCTTGTCCTGGACAGTCTAGGCCAGACCAAGACTACTACATTGTCTAGGCCTGCTACACCATCCATGGCATAGGTGATGGGCCAGATCCGGCCAACTACAACGTCTCAACCCACTGTGTTGGCCCACACTATGGTGCTAGACTAGACTCGGGGCCATCCCACCTTACCAACCTGACATGTAGGAGTGGGATTGTCTTCTCCACCTGAAGGCAGTGGGCGCAGCATCCCACCTAAGGCTAACATCACAAGTCATAACTACAGTCCAGCTGGACTCTGACTGGTGGCCACAAGATGTTTCTCACCATCCGCGTCTGCCAGACCACCACTGGACATGATTTGAGGAATCTGATCATCCCACATATCATATGTTGTGGGACTCCTTCACCACTACGTCCACTGCCGATGCGTCGTTGGGGTCTTTTGTAGGCCATCAGACGCACTTCAATGGTATGTTATTCAATATGTAAGACATCATGATTTCCTTGATATTGTTCATCATTTCCAGGGGGTTCAAAAATGTGCCACGATCCATCTGTGTTCAATGTCGCTAAAAAAGAGATATCTCCCACATCACCTCAATCCATTCACCACCATCACCTTCACACGTCACTCATGTTATGTAAACCCCAAATCTACGATATCGGGTCATTAAACTAAGGATCAGTGTCACAACGATTGATCGATCACCAAAAATTCAGTTGTAGGGAAAATGAAGAATGCTCGCGAAGAAAAAAGAACATAGGGATGAAAGAGATGAATAATCAAAAAGTGATAGACCATGATAAATGTTAGTGTAGATTGTGGTTCATCACTATTAGAACTAAAATCAAATTAATCCTAAATTTCATCACAATGTATTTTTCAACATTTGATAACCATGATCAATATTTAGTCAAATACTTGAAAATAATACTCTCTTCCCCTTAGAATGATTGAATTGTGGGTCAAAATATTCATGGGTTATTCCACATTCATCATGTAAATCTAATAACAGGGAATAAAAATAGTCAAAATAAAAACCCCTAACTAGAAAATAGGGTCAGTCTGTATACTGGTTCGAATGTCATTGGTGATCCATTTAGAGATGTCATGATCCCACATCATTGGCGATCCATAGATCAGCATCATTAATTTTTCAACAAAGAAATTCCTCTTACACCTTAGAAAAAACTCCCAGGTCATCTCTTGATTATTGGATAAAACACCTTAACGTATTTACTGGTTTAAGGTTTACTATTTCTCTATGAAATAGTGTAACAAGACTACATCATTTATGATGGGATAATGGGTTTCTCCATCAATGTGTTGCAGTGTTTCCACTGTAAAAAATGATAAAAGAAAATAAAATAAGGATATTTAATTCTATCTTATTCAAATTTAAAAGGTTGAAAAAATTAACTTTTACCCTTGAACCGTGACAGTAAAGGATAAGAACTACCTAAGGTAAACACATCCTGAGAGAATAAACCATAATATCATATTTAAAATTTGAATTACCATTTATGAGTTATATGGTTTTGGAAAGAAAAATATTTCTGTATAATTATTTTATTTATGGATATTACATTTTTAGGGTTTCAGACTGGAGACCCTTGCCGAATGATTTTAAGTGATTCCTAGGGTATACTCAACATAATGAACACAAAAATTCCCTAATATTTCATGACATGAGAAAACATTTATGAGTTATTCCACATTTTTATGAAAATATTTCACACACACAATTTAAAGACATACCAAATTTTCAACAGATAATTAAAGGAACACTAATCCTCAAAATTGATTTATATCACAATGAATGGTCTAATAATTTTCAACATAAATATCTAAAAACAGAACCAAGAAAATATGAGTTGTTACATTCCCCCTACCTTAAGGGTTTACGTAATCGAAAACCCAAACAAGGTTAACGTGAAAAAATGGCAAGTGGACCAAGCCCAAATATGAGCCTCCAACTCCCATGTGCTACTGTTATGATCCCTCTACTTCCTCTAGACATTAACCAAGGGAAAATATAATCCACGAAGGATCCTTTGTCTTCATTTAGAATTTTACCCAAAATACTCTAATGTGGATGTCCAGCTCACCCCAGATTACGATGTGCAAAGGGTTTATGCAGGAAACTCCTCAACTAAGACTTGTAGAAGACATTTTATACAAGGTCCCACTGCGGGGTTGATTTTGGAGGTAGGCTACCTTGAATAAACTACACAACATCTGAAAGATGTTATATTAACATTAGAAGTATCTTTACACACCTACAAACATCTATGTAACCCTCATCGGGGTGATACCCAAAGGAATACATGGTCTCAATCGTCAAATTCCAATGTTCATTTTCATCTTCCAAAAAAAACATCAGATGACTAAGTATGTACTTCATCTAATCCTAGTTGAAGTGCACATTTTTCACGAATGCCTCCTACCACACCTTTGACAGCTACGATATAAAGCGAGCATCATGATCTGAAACAATCATTGTTGAGACAACCAGGATTCGAACTATATCAAGCATTTATAGGCTTCCCATGGCCCCATAATATCACATTTAGTGGGTATTTTTGAAGTGGGATGACTTAGTGTGTTAGTCAATGATTAGCCTGATGGAATCATGACTTCAATATATTTGTCGTAAACCCATCATTATGTCCATCGATATCTCATACCACATCCTTCTTGGTACCCCATGAAAGAGACAGAGAAACCCATACCACAAAAATGGGCTTGACACATAGAGTAGACAACCCAAAAAACATATTCAATCAAGAATTCATTTTTTATTTCAATTGGATAGCCTAGATTATACCATCTCCATCATCCATAGTGTCCGCTATGACCCCAACATGCATATCCTGTGGCATCTCACCACCATAGTAGTCTACTAATACAATTGATAATCTCTCGAAAAGAATAACATACTCCACACCTTTTAAATTCCTATCAGGGTTATTTCCTATGGAAAATGGAACATGTAATGTATCACACCCAGCATCCCTTAACTGAGCCTCACTAAATCATTTAATATTGGAAGGGTATCAATTAACTACATCAAATTAACTACTCCATCTCCAACCATGATGGATAACCGCAATGAAGCGAACCAATCCAATTACTCTTTCAGTAAATGCTAATTTGATTCCTACTGAGTTCATCTACTTCTACATTCTCATCACTAGGTTCACATCTACTCCACCCTCTGCGATGCCCTGTCCCAAAAAAAACGGACCATTTGAATCCAAGAAAGACACTTCAAGTGCTTTTTTATACTGCAAAGGCTCCCAATGTGGGTCTATGACCATCCTTAAGGGTCTTTCCAGCTCCCACTCAGATGCTGAGTAATCTATCATGTTATAAGAAAAGATCACAAGGGGCACCAAATGGTAGAATGTTGGGTCGTACTATGCCCTTCCTCTTCATGTCCCCCTTCTACACCCTTAGTTTATGGATCACTTTCAGTGTTATCTGATATGCAAGTGTAGATATTGGTGTAGTCTCAGGGTATATGTCAATGCAGAACTCTACCACTCTGTGATCATCTTTACAAAAGATTCCCTCATACTCATCCACCATTACAAGAAACCGAGGACTCATCTCATCCACTACATTGACGGTCATTCTGGACAACTGAAGATTTATTTTTGGCACCCTCCAAAGCTATATTCTATCCCACGACGCCTGGGTTTCATTTTTTATCTACCAAGTAAAATAAAATTCCATCAATAACAACATACCACATCCTTTTTCCTTAAATAGTCAATATAATCATGAGGTTTGGATGAACATCCCATTACCAAAACAATGTTATAAGGAATGATGCCAATAAGTGCTGCCAAATGAAAATCCTCATCGAGGGTCAGATGACACAATATGCATATGTGTGATTATTGAGTCTCCAACCAAAGGTAAATCAAGAGATATAGGTTAATAAAATAGTTTAACAAGAAACCTGTAGGTATTGAAAAAGGTTCTTTATAAGAAGGAATGAATATTACATATGAATATTAATATGATAGCTAAGAGTAGACAAAATCCATACCTCAAATCATTCATGGAATCCTGGGGTACTTTTCCTCGATTGCATGAAGCTACCGCTTTCCCCTATCATTCATATCTGAGAGCCAAGTATTGAACACATTGGGATGTGGGTTGTAATATGTTGAAAAATAAACCACATCCCCCTGATCCCTTAGAAAAACTTCCCAATCTATTGCCATATATATTCATATGTTCCTATCACTATCTTTTCCTCAATGGACCATCCACTATTTCCCGGTCAGCACCCCGATAGGCAGGATAATCTCTAGTGAGACTCCCACATCCGACTCATGAAAATATTTTGTCTCTCTAAGATTTTTGAACTCACTCTATGATCCCTAATATGTATATCCCCTATAATGGTACCTCCTCATGGAACATCTCACACATTCAAGTCCCTAAGACTGATGTCAGCTTCTCGCTTCCAAGGTTTCTGCTATTACTTTCCCACTCCTGATATCCACAAGGTGTATAAGCTCAGCCAAGGGAATTTCAACCAAAAAGGATCACTCTAGAACCCTATCTTCTGTACGGGTTCATAGTCAAATAGAACTTTCTCAATTTTCCCTAAACAAAACTAACTCGGAGTTCTGAGCCCTAAGGAATTGGTCCAATCCTTTTCATCCAGTACCT
The DNA here is from genome assembly GCA_963277665.1 of Viscum album. Lineage (NCBI taxonomy): Eukaryota > Viridiplantae > Streptophyta > Magnoliopsida > Santalales > Viscaceae > Viscum > Viscum album. The sequence goes on from OY728152.1 coordinate 1,937,769,737, forward strand.
GGAATAGTTTGTATGCATTGATGAATACTCATCTACCGACATGTCATCCCATAAACGTTGTAGAAGAACATGGGGACACATTTCCATTAGCATTTATGGTGAGAGAACATTCTCTGAGAAAGGTTCTCATAATATGTCAACAGCAGAGTCGCCTCATCGTAAGATCAACTAATCTCATCTGCTATTACTACGAGTATAATGTGATACTCTATTGGTTGGGGTACTGTTGGTACACCACTCGGTGGTGATGGATCTTATACGAAACCCTATACCCATATTTTCACCATGAGGATCATCGTCATGATCACATGTTGGAATCCTAGATAGCTATCAACCTGGAAGAATCTTAAAATAAAATGAGATGTATAATGATAAATTGAGTATACCTGGTGAAATTTCTTATGATGTACCTGGAAAACTCAACACATTCCTATATGATGCATGCACTATCATTTTTTACATACAATTAGGGTTTTCATCTGTAGAGTAAAAATTGAGTTCAAGATCCTAGTGTACGGATACGTTATCCACCGCACCAACACTTGATTTCTTGGCATGAAATCCAAACTCGAAACACATTACACCATTTCCCCAAACCACACACAAAACACTTTAAACCATTTCCCCATACCAAACTGAATGGTATTGGGTTATTAAGGTATAAGCACCCTCCTTTGATTCCACTCTATCACAAACTGTCCCATGGGGCCCATGTTGTGACTACCCCAAGTCTGCCTCCGATAGGCCAGGGGCTATAGAGTAGAACCGAGTAGGAATATCCCACAAGTGATAGGAATTTTTATAGTTCCTGTACACACACACCCAATTCCAATCTATAGGGGCTGGAGATTAAAAACCCAAAGAAATAAAATGCATGAATAACACTATAACCCTTCAATAATGTATGACATAAATTAAAGAGGGAATGAACAAGTTGGCCAAAATAAACGTCGAATAAATGAAAGAAAACCACAATTTATGACCTATAAACATTTTTATTAATGATGTTGTATGGTTCATTTCGAAACAACACGGCTCATTTGATCTCAAAAGTAACCATATTGTCTTTGTCATAGTCCTACCCTACCTAGGACTCCACAAAAGTGTCGGTCAAATGTACATGACAAGACACATGTGGGAAAATCATGTGATGGGGTGCATAAAATAAAACTCAGAATGGGACCCCAAAACACATAGTTATAATCCACAAAGGAATCCCCACCTTGAATGTTAGGTCAGATCAACACATGAATGTGACAAAAACACATATAACAAGGAAATCCATGTAAACAGGTAATGGATTACAATATGAAACATCTCTTCCACAACCAGCCATATGGTTTCGCTTGTAGAATCATTGATTCTAGGATATCTCAATCATTGAGTTATATAAATGTAACAATGTAAAAATCCTCTAAAAAAAATTTCCACGAAAACATCTGGGCATTATACATCATATTGATTCTCTGAGATTTCAGGTCTCACTGAGACAAGGGTTCCTGATATCGCATCCATATCTATGATCATGGGATTCTACTAAACATTTGCTCATTTCGAGAGTCCCAATACTCATGCCTAGATATTATACAGGAGTATTGAAAGAATTCCTACTGATCTTGGGCCCCATCCAAAGAGAACATCTTCTCAATGTTCATGAAATGATGATATGGGACTTCAATGTATATCAAGAACCCAATCTATTTTACCCAACATCATAAAAGATTCTCAGATAATTCAAACCCTATAATGTGGCTCGTAATATACGGGATTGTGAAGAGCACGGTAAACCCTAAAATATGACAGTCTAGATGGATGATTAAAAATGTGTTCTAGGAGGTCACATTAATACACAACAATCTCCATTTACGGTGATAGAGTATTACTCTACTCCTAAAAAGGATTTACAACCCTTTCCAGGACTTGTATCTCGAGCTGATTTCCATGAAATTCTATACCGAACCCTCGAGGGATGAAACACAGGGAAACTAATAACCCATAATGATCCTTAATAACATACCAACTAGACATTTTAATAGGACCAAATTTACCCAAGGGTCCCAAATCCACAAACAACTCATCAAACAGACTTACGGTTTGAATGATACAAATCTTTTTTGTAAAAAGTTGTCGATTATAAGGCCCCGACCTTAAACATTACTTAATCAAGAAATAAACAAATAATTCACATAGAGGATCTTTTCAGGTTTAGAGTTTTAGAGAATTAGATCATAACTATTAAATCTCAAAAGAATACAATGTAGACACTTATACTATGATTCCATAAAATAAAAACTCTTAAAAAGAAACATGTCTACTTCCATGTTTTAGATATCATGACTAATCCTTGATCCCATCCTTGACCCTATTCCAAATTATTCCATGTTAAAAACCATTCAAAAACATGGGGTGACCATAAATAGCTCAGTAAGGGATACACAATGAATGAAAACTGTTAGTTTTTCAAAACAACAAATAAACCATGTATACTTTCTGAAAGTAATACTTTGCACCTTTACGAAGTAGTAAAAACTCTTCACTGAATAAAATATCATTACTTACCCATTTTGTAACAAAATTATTACCATAATACCCATATAAAGAACATATAACATATAAAGGTAACTTGGGACATAAACAGACATAATTGGAATAACCATACGGTCGAATTCCACACATATCACTTAATGGAATAGCCATACAACCGACTTCCATACCCAATGCATTAGAGGTTATAACGTAACCACCCATACTAGTATTCACAGCACCACTCATCATATGGTTTATCATGTAACCACCCGTCATATGTCCAAGTACCATTATAAAATCATAAGACATAAAACAAATATAATGGAAAGAAAACATTTCCACACATTGATCTCAATATATCAATAAAATATATTGACATAACAAATCCATTATAAAAAACCATTTTCAATACCAAAATACATAAAAGAGTATATTGTATTTATATCATTTTAAAAACATTACGGCTTATTGAGGAAGCCAAAGACCAAATAATACTCACGGCGGCGGAAAAGGTCGTTGTCGCCGCGTACGTAAAAAGAAACATTCCTTTTTGTAATTTTGTAAAACACATCGTTGGAAATTATTACTTTTGAATAAAATTAAAATTCAAAGGTGCTTATACACCATATAAAAGAAAGTTGTGTATAAAAAAAACATTCCTCAATGAAAGGAGATTAATACGAAGTCTCGTACCTCTGGTCCGACTTGATTCGATCGTTCCTTAACATCCTGAATAATAAACATGAGTTAATTTATACTTAACTAAGAACCATTTTCATGTTAATTATTCCTTCTGTATCACTTATTACCATGTTATGAACACTATGAAATTATTTAGGTTAATAATGATCATTTGGTCGATAATTGGTACTTGAGTCCAAAATAAACTCTTTATAATTACATGTTGTTCAGGTGGTAAAATATCCATTATATCCTAAATTATATTCATGATTTATATATCATATATGTCATATATATCCATTATATACATGAATTTATAATATTACATAACATTTAGAGGTAAGAAATGAAATGCACAGTTCATGGAGACGGTAATTCGTACGTACTAATGAACGCTACATCCATTTCTATTTCATATTTAATGGAATTAAAACATAATGATACATAATAGTATTATAATTCCAGTATGGTATGATATATAATATCATTAAATATATCCTTTATACATACCACATATGGTATTAAAGAATCAAATAACTTTCAGGGGGCGGTAGTCCGCACTTCCTAAAATGATGATATTGTGTTTACCCATAATGGAAAACATAATGGTATGTCATAAATGAAAAAGGCAGAAGCATAAGTAATCCATAAACATATTATATATCATATATAAATATAATAACATATTAATGGCCATCTTTGAAGGAGTTGTATGAGTGTTGAACAATCATCATTTCTTGAGGCAGAAATTCCCCATCCAGAGAAACAGTATGTTCATTAACCATTAGATGTTGGTGTGTGTAAGTGTAGCTCGAATAATTCTTATAAAAACATCCTAGTATATGGAATATACTGGTTTTGTTCCAAAATAAATGAATAAAAAGAGTTTAAGGGGTTGGAGAAGCAAAATAAAACAAAAGAGCATAAGTGAAGATGTTACCTAAAAATCAGGTAACTCCCTTTGGTTAGAACCAAAAGGGTTTCTTGAAGAGCTTAATGTCTAAGGTAAGGATTCTAGGATGATGAGAGGGATGTGGAGAGACAAAATGATCAGATCTTTGCCGAGCCAAATGCTTTAGAGGTGTGGGTAAGGTGGTAGAGGTGGGGGGCCTTTTATAAGAGGAGAGGAGGGGCACTATTGGAAAGGTATAAAATGTTACTTTATTTTCAAATGCGTTTCGGATTTTAATGGCCCCAAATTGATTTGTTTCGAGGATAAGATGATAAGGATTCGAAATCCACCCATCCAATAGGTTTTTGACATTTTTAGGTCTTATATGTTAAATTATCATTCCATTTTATTTAAATCATTAAATAATGAGGTAATCGCTACATCAGCATGATGTCATAAATAATTTAATTTATTTAATGTCTAAAAATTATAAAAAAATAATATGATGTAGGAAATAATTTTAGATTTATCATGATTATTTATAGTTAAAAATATGACTTGTATAACCCCATGTAAAAATTGTTTTAGTAAAACAATAGTTGTTTGTGTCATTTTTACTTTTACTTTAAATAAAAGGCATTAATGGCATTATCTTACCCAAGTGGCTCCATGGGGTCCCAAAAATAGACTTATTGGTTGTCTTGGTCGGCCATGAATCATCCAATAGGGTTAGGACAATTGTCTAGATATTTTCATTTTGTTATAATATTATTTTTACCTTAAATCACCCTAACAGCCCTTTAATCTCGATTAATAAAACTTAAAATTTACTTTTCATCAAAAATTATTTTCTTCCCATTGAACCAAATTTAACTTAATAATGAAAATCATTTATATTGGATTTATGATATTTAAATCACAGATGTGGTAATGTTCCTTTTAAATGAAAAATCCATTTTTGTTACTACCACTTTGTGGTTTCACTATTCATCAAAAATTTAGGTTTTTCAGAAAAATTCCAAAAATTCAACGTAATATATATTTGATATTCCAAATTAAAAAATGATGTCTATTTTACCAAATTCATAACATATAAGTTTAATTAATCAATTTTATAATTAAATCCTGATGTCAAATCAAATATCGTGTTTTTAAGAAACAATACCTATCAAAAGACTGTCACTCGTTTATGTCCAATCTCAAAGTGATATTAATTACAATGACCAACATTGGATTAAATGGTAAAATATTTTCTAATTTCACTTTAAAACCAATTAAAAACGTAATATTACAATATTAATAAATTAGATAAAAAAGAGGTTTTGAATTAAAATACAACACATTTCACTATTCATTAAAAATGAACATTATCAGAAAAATACCAGAAATTTATCCAAAGTAAATTTCAATGTCCCAATCATATAGAATAAGTTTATTTTGATAATTATAGATTATAAAATTGTCAGAAGTTATATTTGAAAACAGTTCACCATCAAAAGGCGGTAAAACAATCTTTTAAAAATATTAGAGTATTCCATGCTTAAGATTGGATTTATTCTCATTTTAAGCCTCTAAAACAATATTTAATTCATAAATATACATTGATAAGAATATCTATTATTCATTACTTAAATGGGATGTTACATCCTTCCCCCCTTTAAGGAATTGCGTCCTCACAATTTTATTCACTTATCAAAATATGTGGGGGTATTTATCCTTCATAGTTTTTTCAGATTCCCATGTTGCCTCTTCAACCATATGGTTTTTCCATAAAACCTTTACCTGGTGAATTACCTAATTCTGCAACACATGCTCTCTATGTTCAAGAACCTAGAATGGTTGTTCTTTATAAGAGAGATTCCCTTCCAACTAAACTACATTCGGGCTCAAAACATGAGATGCATCTGGCATGTACTTTCTCAACATCAAAACATGAAAAACATTGTGTACCTGAGATAAACTCGGAGGTAAATCCACTTAGTAAGAAACCGATCCAAATTTTTCCAAAATTTCATATGGTCCAATGAACCTTGGACTCAGCTTTCCTTCTTACCAAATCACATCACACATTTCCAAGGTAAGACTTTGAGAATAACATGATCACCTACCTCGAAAGAGAGATCATTCCTCCTATTGTCTGCATAACTTTTATGTCTGCTCTAAGCTGGTATCATTTTTTTCTGAATCAACTGAACTTTTTTGCCATATCATTTATCTATTCTAGTCTCATTAGCTTCCTTTCAGCTAATTCATCCCCAAAAGCTAGAGTTCGACACCGTTTACAATATAATGCTTCAAATGGAGCCATCTGTATATTGGAATGAAAACTGTTATTATATGAAAATTCAACCAAAGAAAGATATTGGTCCCCACTTCCCTGATAATCCATAAAGCAAGCACATAGAATATCCTCCAAGGTCTGAATTGATCGTTCTGACTTCACATCTGATTGAGGATTAAAAGTTGTACTAAAATTTAATTCAGTACCCAACGACTTCTGAAGGCCCTTCCAAAAGTTAAAAGTAAACCTCAGATCACGATTAGATACAATGGATAGGGGAACACCATGCAACCTGACCATATCTTTAAGATACAATCGACAAAGTTGATCTAAAGTGAAAGTAACTCGAATAGGAAAGAAATGAGAAGATTTAGTCAAGCGATCAACAAAAAACTAGATTGCATTATTACCTCGAGGTGTCTTTTGTAATCCCACAACAAAGCCCATGGATATATTTTCCCATTTCCACTCTGGAACTGGTAATGGCTGAAGCATCCCTTTCAGTAACTGCCACTCTGCTTTAACCTGATGACAAGTCAAACACTTCACAATAAAATCATCAATATCTCTTATCATTCCATCCCACCAGTTATACTCCCGCATATATCGGTGCATCTTAGGACCGCCATGATGAACTGAAAATGGGGAACAATGAGCCTCACATAACAACTCATTCTTCTATTGTGAATCACCAGGCACACATAATCTCTTCCCAAACCTCAAAACACAATCATTATCAATGTTATATTCAGTCAACTTACCCTTCTGAACAAGTTATACCGTTTTCTTCCACCCACTGTCTTTCTTCATCGCTTTCTAAATTCTGTCTGATAGGGATGATCTCACTAACACCTGAAACAAAATAGAATAACATCCTGCTTCAACAAAATCTATGAAAATGTTCATAAAACCAAAAACCAAAGGATCTTGTTCCAAATTTAGCATGGTTAATGAAGCATTACTTTTTCGACTCTATGCATCAGCCACTTTGTTTCCCTTTCCAGGATGGTAAGGAATTGTACAATCATAATCCTTGATTAATTCCAGTCATCTCCTTTGTCTCATGTTCAATTCTTTTTGAGTGAATATATACATTAAACTTTTGTGATCAATATATATTTCACAATTTTACTCCATACAAATGATGCCTCCAAATTTTTAGAGGAAATATAACATCAGCTAATTCCATGTCATGTGTAGGGTAATTTACCTAATGAGTTTTCAACTAACGTGGAGCATATGCAATTACCTGATCATTCGGCATATGGACACAAACATTTCCATTCAATGAAGCATCATTGTATATAACAATCTCACCATTCCTGGAAGGAAGTTCCAAAACTAGAGCATTCACCAATCTTATTTTCAACTACTGAAAATAATCATCACATTCTTTTGTCTAGATAAACTTTTCACCCTTCCGAGTTATCTTTGTCATTGGACTAGAGAACCATGAAAAATTTTCAACAAACCTTCAGTAGTAACCTGCCAAACCATGGAAACTACAGATCTCAGTTACATTTGTAGGTCTTGGCCATTCTTCAACAACTTCTGTTTTAGCAAGATCAACATTTATGCCATTTTATGAACTAATGTGACCAAAGAAACAAATTTTTTGCAACAAAAACTCACAGTTTCTGAATTTCCCATAAAATTTATTTTTTTAAGGTTTGAAAAATAACCCTTAAATGACTTTCATGATCCTATTTACTTTATGAAAACACCAAAATATCATCAATCTCATCACTATCACTGATATTTTTCACCATCGACCACCACTGATCAGCTTCACCTTCAAAACAGTAAACAACAATACTAACCTTTTGATATTCTGACCACTCCATGACATCAAAAATAATCTCCAGTGATTTAATCCTCCCTTCAGCTAGCACAGGTTCAGATGATCCTCTGAATTATGGGGGATGTTGTCTCATGAAATATTCCATCACTGACATGTTCCTCTATGGTTGATCTTGTGCATGGATACCACCACAATTAATAGCCAGAGTCAACTGATCCATCACTATAACAAACTGTTTAGTTCTGATTCTGACCATCTCAGGATACTAATTTTAATGGTCATTTCCCACTTTATGCCATCCCAGAAAAGTCGTTTTATTTCCTCTACGAAAAACCATTCTTAACACAGAAATATCGTCGGCGAAGCAACATGGTAATCTTTAAATGCTATATCATTTCAATTAGACCATAAAAGAAATATTTTTGGATAATCATTTAATAGAATTATAACTCCTAAAGTTATCTAAACCGACTTTTGATACCAACTATAAGGTCCCGAACTTAAACATTACTTAATCATGAATTAAACGAATAATTCACATACAGGATATTTTCAGGATTAGAGTTTTAGAGAATTAGATCATAACTATTACATCTCAAAAGATTACAATGTAGACACTTCTACTAAGTTTCTATAAAATAAAAACTCCTAAAAATAAACATGTATAGTTCCATGTTTTTGATAGCATGACTATTTTTTGATCCCATCCTTGACCCTATTCCACATTAAGTCTTGTGAAAAACTTTTCAAAAATTTGGGGTGAGCATAAAAACCTTAGTAAGGGATACACAATGAATGAAAACTGTTAGTTTTTCAAAACAACAAATAAACCATGTATACTTTCTCAAAGTAATACTTTCCACCTTTATGAAGTAGTAAAAACTATTAACTGAATAAAAGATCATTAATTACCCTTTTTGTTACCAATATATTACCATAAAACCCATATAAAGAACACATAACATATAAAGGTAACTTGGGACATGAACATACATAATTGGAATAACCATACGGTCGACTTCCACCCATATCACATAATGGAATAGCCATACGGCCGACTTCCATACCCAATGTAAATGAGGTTATAATGTAACCACCCGTCCTAGTATTCACGAAACCACCCATCATATGCTTTATCATGTAACCATTCGTCAAATGTCCAAGTACCATTATAAAATCATAAGACATAAAACAAATATAATGGGAAGAGAACATTTCCACACATTGATCACAATATATCACTAAAATATACAGACATAACAAATCCATTATAAAAAACCATTTTCAATACCAAAATACATAAAAGATAATATGGTATTTATTTCATTTTAAAAACATTACGGCTTGTTGAGGAAGCCAAATTCCAAATAATACTCTCGGCGGTGGAAAAGGTCATTGTCACCGCGTATGTAAAAAGAAACATTCCATTTTGTCATTTTCTAAAACGCATCGTATAAAATTATTCCTTTTGTATAAAATTAAAAGTCAAATGGTTTTATACACCATATAAAAGAAAGTTGTGTATAAAACAAAATATGCCTTAATGAAAGGAGATTTAGACAAAGTCCCTTACCTCGGGTCTGACATGACTCGATCCTTCTTTAACATCTTCAATAATAAACTTGAGTTAATTTCTTCTTACATAAGTACCTCTTTCAAGTTCATTATTCCGTTTTTATCACTTATTACCATGTTATGAACACTATGTAATTATTTATGTTAATAATGGTCTTTGTCGATAATTGGTACTTGAGTCAAAAATAAAATCTTTATAATTACAGGTTGTTCATGTGGTAAATTATCCATTATATCCAGTACTATATTCATGATTTAGATATCATATATGTCATATATATCCAGTATATACATGCATTTATAATATTACATAACATTTAGAGGTAAGAAATGAAATGCACCGTTCATGGAGACGGTAAGCCGTACGTACACATGAACGCTACTTCCATTTCTATTTCATATTTAATTGAATTAAAACATAATGATACATAATAGTATTATAATTCCAGTATGTTATCATATATAATATCATTGAATCTATCCTTTATACATACCACATATGGTATTAACGAATCAAATCACATTGAGGGGGCGGTAGTCCGCACTTCCAAAAATGAAGATATCGCGTTTACTCATAATGGAAACCATAAAGGTATGACATAAATGAAAAATAAAGAAGCATAAGTAAAACATAAACATATTATATATCATATATAAATATATTTACATCATAATGGACTCCTTTTAAGGTGTTATATGAGTGTTGAATAATCATCGTTTCGTGAGGCAGAAATTCGCCATCCACAGAAACATTATGTTATTTAACCATTAGATGTAGGTGTTAGTAAGTGTAGGTCGAATACTTCTTATAAAAACATCATAGTATATGTAATATACTGGTTTTGTTACAAAATAAATGAATAAAAAGAGTTTAGGGGGTTGTAGAAGCAAAATAAAACAAAAGAGCACAAGTGAAGATGTTACCTTAAAATCGGGTAACTCCCTTTGGTTTGAACCAAAAGGGTTCTTGAAGAGCTTCCTGCCTGAAGTAAGACTTCTTGGATGATTAGAGGGATTTGGAGAGACAAACTGATCATATATTGGCCGATCCAAAGGCTTTATAGGTGTGGGTAGGGTGGTAGATGTTGGGGACTTTTATAAGAGGGGAGGAGGGGCACTCTTGGAATGGTATAAAATGTTACTTTATTTTCAAATGAGTTTCGGAATTTAATGGTCCCCAATTGATGTTTTTATATGATAATCTGATAAGGGTTCGAAATACACCCATACAATAGGTTTTTGACATGTATAGGTCTTATATTTTACATTATCTTTCCATTTTATTTAAATCGTTAAATAATGAGTTAATCGCTGCATCATCATGATGTCCGAAATAATTTAATTTATTTAATGTCTAAAAATGATAAAAAAATACTATTATTTAGTAAATAGTTTTATCTTTCCCATGACTATTTATAGTTAAAAATATGACTTTTATAACCCCTTGTAATTTTTTTTAGTAAAACAATACATGTTTGTGTCATTTTTGCTTTTACTTTAAATAAAAGGCATTAATGTCATTATCTTACCCAAGTGGCTCCATGGGGTCCCAAAAATCGACTCATGAGTTGTCTTGGTCGCCCATTACTCATCATATAGGGTTAAGACAAGTGTCTAGATATTTTCATTTTATTATAATATCATTTTTACCTTAAATCACACTAACTGCCCTTTAATTGCGATTAATAAAACTTAAAAGTTACTTTTCATCAAAAATTATTTTCATCCCATTGAACCAAATTTTACATAATAATGAAAATAATTTATATTGATTTTATGAAATTCAAATCACAGAAGTGGTAAAGTTCAATTAAAATGAAAAATTAGTTTTTGTAACTACCACTTTGTGGTTTCACTATTCATCAAAAATTAAGGTTTTTCAGAAAAATAACAAAAAATCACCCTAATATATATTTGATATTCCAAATTCAAAAATGATGTCTATTTTACCAAATTTATAACATATAAAATTCATTAATTAATTTTATAATTAAATCCTACTGTCAAATCAAATAGCATGTTTTCAAGAAACAATACCTATCAAAAGATTGTCACTCGTTTATGTCCAATCTCAAGGTGATATTAATTCCAATGAACACCATTGGATTAAATGGTAAAAATATATTCTAATTTCACTTTAAACCCAATTAAAATGATAATCTAACAATATAAATAAATTTTATTCAAAAGAGCTTTTGAATTAAAATACAACACATTTCACTATTCATTAAAAATGAACAATATCAGAAAAATACAAGAAATTTACCCAATGTAAATTTCAATGTCCCAATCATAAAGAATAAGTTTTTTTGAAAAATATATCTTATAAAATTTTCAAAAGTAATATTTAAAAATAGTTTGACATCAAAAGGCTGTAAAATAATCTTTTAATATTATTAGGGTATTTCATGCTTAAGATTGAATTTATTCTCATTTTAAGACTCTAAAACACTATCTAATTCATAAATAGACATAAATAAGAATATCTATTATTTATTAAATACTTAGTATGTTACATCCTTCCCCCCATTATGGAATTCCATCCTTGAAAATTTATTCACTTATCAAAATAAGTGGGGGTATTTATCCCTCATAGAATTTTCGTATTCTGATGTTGCCTCTTCAACCATGTGGGTTTTCCATAAAACCTTTACCTAGTGAATTACCTTATTCCGCATCACTTTCTATCTATTGTCAAGAACTTGGACTGGTTTTTCTTCATAAGAGAGATTCTCTTCCAACTGAACTAAATCTGGGCTTAAAACATGAGATGGATATGGCATGTACTTTCTCAACATCAAATCATGAAAAACAATGTGTACCTGAGATAAACTCGGAGGTAAAGCCACTCAGTTAGAAACTGATCCAACTTTTTCCAGAATTTCATATGGTCCAATGAACCTTGGACTCATCTTTCCTTTTTTACCAAATTGCATCACACTATTCCACGGTGAGACTTTGAGAAAAATAGTATCACCTACCTCGAAAGAGAGATCCTTCCTCCTGATGTATGCATAACATTTTTTGTCTGCTCTGAGTTGTTCTCATTTGTTTCTGAATCAACTGATCTTTTTTTGCCATCTATTCTACCAATTCTAGTCCTATCAGCTTCCTTTCAGATACTCCACCCCAAAAATCTGGAGTTCGACACCTTTTACCATATAATGCTTCAAACGGAGCCATCTGTACACTGGAATGAAAACTGTTATTATATGAAAATTCAACCAAAGAAAGATGTTGGTCCCAAATTCCATGATAATCCATTGATAAAGAATGTAGCATATCCTCCATGGTCTAAATTGTTCGTTCTGATTTCCCATCTGATTGCGGATGAAAAGCTGTACTAAAATTTAATTTTGTACCCAACAACTTCTGAAAGCCCTTCCAAAAGATAGAAGTAAACCTGGGATCACGATCAGATACAATGGATAGGGGAACACCATGCTACCTAACTATCTCGTTAAGAAACAATCGTGAAAGTTGATATAAAGAGAAAGTATCTCTAATAGGAAGTAAATGATCAGATTAATCAAGTGATCAACAATAACCCAGATTGCATTATTACCTCGAGGGGTCTTTGGTAATCCCACAACAAAGTACATTGATATATATTCCAATTTCCACTCTAGAACTGGTAAATGCTGAAGCATCACTTTTGGTAACTGCCTCTCTGCTTTAACCTACTAACAAGTCAAACACTTCACAGTAAAACCAGCAATATCTCTTTTCATTCCATCCCACCTGTAATACTCCCACAGATCTCTGTACATCTTAGTACTACATGGATAAACTGAAAATGGGGAACAATGAGCCTCACACAACAACTCATTCATCAAATGTGAATCACCAGGCACACAAAATCTCTTCCCAAACCTCAAAACACAATCATTATCAATGTCTAATTCAGGAAACATACCCTTCTGAACCAGCTATACCTTTTTCTGCAACCCACTGTCTTTCGTCTGCACTTGATTAATTCGGTCTGATATGGATGATATCACTGACACCTGAAACAAAATAGAAGAAATTCCTGCACCAAAAAATTCGATGCCAATGATCATCAAATCAAAAACCAAAGGATCTTGTTCAAAACGTATCATGGTTAATGAAGCATTACTTTTTCTACTCAAAGCATCAGCCACTTTGTTTGCTTTTCCTAGATGGTAATGAATTGTACAATCATAATCCTTGATTAATTCCAGACATCTCCTCTGTCTCATGTTCAATTCTTTCTGGGTGAATATATACATTAAACATTTGTGATCAGTATATATTTCACACTTTAGACCATAAAAATGATGCCTCCAAATTTTTAGAGCAAAAACAACAGCAGTTAATTCCATGTCACGTGTAAGGTAATTTACCTCATGAGTTTTCAACTGACGTGAAGCATATGAAATTACCTGATCATTCTACATAAGGACACAACCAAGTCCCTTAAATGAAGCATCCTTGTATATAACAAACTCACCATTCATGGAAGGAAGTGCCAAAACTGGAGCATTCACCAATGTTATTTTCAACTCCTAAAAACAATCATCACATTCTTTTGTCCAGATAAACTTAACACCCTTCCGAGTTAGCTTAGTCATTGGACTGGATAACCATGAAACAATTTCAACAAACCTTTGGTATGAACCTGCCAAACCAAGGAAACTATGGATCTCGGTTACATTGGTGGGTCTTGGCCATTCATTAAAAACTATTGTTTTAACATGATCAACAGTTATGCCATTTTTTGAAACAATGTGACCATGGAATGAAATTTGTTGCAACCAAAACTCAGACGTTCTGAATTTCCCATACAATTTCTTTTCTTTTAAGGTTTTATAAATAACCCTTAAATGAATTTCATGCTCCTCTTTACATTTAGAAAAAAACAATATATCATCAATCTCATCACTATCCTTGATATATTTCACCATCGACCTCCACTGATCAGCTTCACCTTTAAAACGGTAAACATCCAGACTATCCTTTTGATATTCTGAACACCCCATGACATAAAAAATCTTCTCTTGTGCTTTAATCATCCCTTCAGCAAGCACAGGGTCAGATGATCCTCTTAATGATGGGGGATGTTGCTTCATGAAATGTTCCACCACTGACATGTTCCTCTGTGGTTGATCTCGTGCATTGATACCACCACCATTTATAGGCTGAGTCAACTGATCCATCACTGCAACAAACTATTTAGTTCTGATTCTGACCATCTCAGGATACTAATTTGAAATGTCATTTCCCATAGTATGCCTTCCCTAAAAAGTCGTTATATTTCCTCAACGAAAAACCCTTCTTCACACAGAAATATCTTAGCTGAAGCAACATGATAATATTTAAATGCTATATCATTTCAATTTGACCATAAAAAAATATTTTTGGAAAATCATTTAATAGAATTATAACTCCTAACATTATCTAAACCGACCTTTGATACCAAATATAAGTCCCTGACCTTAAACATTACTTAATCATGAATTAAACGAATAATTCACATAGAGGATATTTTCAGGTTTAGAGTTTTATATAATTAGATCATAACTATTACATCCCAAAAGATTAAAATGTAGACACTTATACTAAGTTTCTATAAAATAAAAACTCTTAAAAAGAAATATTTATAGTTCTATGTTTTAGATAGAATGAATATTCCTTGATCCCATACCTGACCCTATTCCTCGTTAAGTTCTGTGAAAAACATTTCAAAAACATAGGGTTAGCATAAAAAGCTCAGTAAGGGATACACAATGAATGAAAACTGTTAGTTTATCAAAACAACAAGTAAACCATGTATACTTTATCAAATTAATTCTTTCCACATTTATGAAGTAGTAAAAGCTCATCACTGAATAAAAGATCATTACTTACACTTTTTGTAACCAAAAAATTACCATAAAACCCATATAATAAACTCATAACATATAAAGGTAACATGAGACATAAACATACTTAATTTGAATAACCATACGCTCGACTTCCACACATATAACTTAATGGAATAGATATATGGACAACTTCTATACCCAATGCATTGGATGTTATAATGTAACTACCTGTCCTGGTATTCACGACACCACCCATTATATGGTTTATCACGTAACCACCAGTCAAATGTCCATGTACCATTATAAATTAATAAGACATAAAACAAATATAATGGAAAGAAAACCATTCCACACTTTGATCACAATATGTTACTAAAATATATTGACATAACAAATCCATTATAAAAAAACATTTTCAATACCAAAATACATAAAAGAGTATATGTTATTTATTTCATTTTAAAAACATTATGGTTTGTTGAGGAAGCCGAAGACCAAATAATACTCGCAGCGACGGAAAAGTTCATTGTCACCGCGTACGTAAAAAGAAACATTCCTTTTTGTCATTTACTAAAACTCATCGTATAAAATTATTCCTTTTGTATAAAATTAAAAGTCAAAGGGTTTTATACACCATATAAAAGAATGTTGTGTATAAAACAAAATATACATCAATGAAAGGAGATTGAGACAAAGTCCCTTACCTCGGGTCCGACTTGACTCGATCGTTCTTTAACATCCGGAATAATAAACTTGAGTTAATTTATACTTGCTTAAGAACCTTTTTCATATTAATTATTCCTTTTTTATCACTTATTACCATGTTATGAACACTATGTAATTATTTAAGTTAATAATGGTCATTTTGTCGATAATTGGTACTTGAGTCCAAAATAAACTCTTTATAATTACAAGTTGTTCATGTGGTAAAATATCCATTATATCCAGATTTATATTCATGATGTAGATATCATATATTTCATATATATCCAGTATATACATGAATTTATAATGTTACATAACATTTAAATGTAATAAATGAAATTCACCATTCCTAGAGATGGTAAGCCGTACGTACGCATGAACGCTACTTCCATTTCTATTTCATATTTAATGGAATTAAAACATAATGATACATAATAGTATTATAATTCCAGTATGGTATCATATATATTATCATTAAATCTATCCTTTATATGTACCACATATGGTATTAACGAATCAAATCACTTTGAGGGGGTGGTAGTTCTCACATCCTTAAATGATGATATCACGTTTACCCATAATGGAAACCATAATGGTATGCCATAAATGAAAAATACAGAAGATTAAGTAAAACATAAACATATTATATATCATATATAAATATAGAGACATCTTAATGGCCACCTTTGAAGGTGTTATATGAGTGTGGAACAATCATTGTTTCATGAGCCAGAAATTCCCCATCCACAAAAACAATATGTTCTTTAACCATTAAATGTAGGTTTTGTAATTGTATCTCTAATAATTCTTATAACAACATCCTAGTATATTTGAGATACTGTCTTTGTTATAAAATAAATGAATAAATAGTGTTTAGGTGGTTGGAGAAGCAAAATAAAACAAAAGAGCACAAGTGAAGACGTTACCTTAAAATCGGGTAACTCTCTTTGGTTTGAACCAAAAAGGTTTCTTGAAGAGTTTCCTGCCTAAGGTAAGGCTTCTAGGATTAAGAGAGGTATGTGGAGAGACAAAATGATCAGATATTGGCCAAGACAACAGCATGAGAGGTGTGGGTAAGGTGGTAGAGGTGGGGGCCTATTATAAGAGGAGAGGAGGGGCACTCTTGGAACGGTATAAAATGCTACTTTATTTTCAAATGATTTTCGGAATTTAATGGTCTCACATTGATGTGTTTCGAGGATATGGTGATAAGATTTCGAAATCCACAAGTCCATTTGGTTTTTGACATGTTTAGTTCTTAGATTTTACATTATCATTCCATTTTATTTAAATCGTTAAATAATGAGGTAATCGCTACATCATCATGATGTCATAACTAATTTAATTTATTTGATGTATAAAAATAATAAAAAAATACAATGATGTAGGAAATATATTTAGCTTTACAATTACTATTTATAGTAAAAAATATGACTTGCATAACCCCATGTAAAAATTATTTTAGTAAAATAATAAATGTTCGAGTCATTTTTACTTTTACTTTAAATAAGAGGAATTAATGTCATTATCTTACCCAAGTGGATCCATGGGGTCCCAAAAATCGACTCATGGGTTGTCTTGGTCTGCCATGACTCATCCAATATTGTTAGTATAAGTGTCTAGAAATTTTTATTTTATTATAATATCATTTTTACATTAAATCACACTAATTGCCCTTTAATCGCGATTAATAAAAATTAAAAGTTACTTTCATCAAAAATTATTTTCATCCCATTAAACCACATTTAACATAACAATGAAAATAATTTATATTTTATTTCTGAAATTCAAATCATAGAAGTGGTAACATTCCATTTATACGAAAAATCAGTTTTTGTAACTACCACTTGGTGGTTTCACTATTCATCAAAAATTAAAGTTTTTTAGAAAAATACAAAAATTCACCCTAAGATATATTTGATATTCTTAATAAAAAAATGATGCCTATTTTACCAAATTCATAACATAGAAGTTTCATTAATTATTTTTACTCTTAAATCCCACTGTCAAATCAAATAGCGTGTTTTTAAGAAACAATACCTATCAAAATATTGACACTCGTTTATGTCCAATGTCAAAGTGATATTAATTTCAATGACAACCATTGGATTAAATAGTAAAAATATATTCTAATTTCATGTTAAAACCAATTAAAAATATAATATAACTATATAAATAAATTAGATTAAAAAGAGGTTTTGAATTAAAATACATCACTTTTCACTATTCACTAAAAATGAACATTATCTGAAAAATACCAGAAATTTCTCCAAAGTAAATTTCAATGTCCCAATCATAAAGAATAAGTTTATTTTGACAAATATAGCTTATAATATTGTCAAAAGTTAGATTAAAAAATGGTTCTCCATCAAATGGAGGTAAAACAATATTTTAAAAATAATAGAGTATTCCATACTTAAGATTGGATTTATTCTAATTTTAAGCCTCTAAAACACTATTTATTCATAAATAGACATAGATAATAATATCTATTATTCATTACTTACTTGGGATGTTACATCTATTGTGTCTAGGTCTGGTTCGACTCGGTCAGATGAAACCATCCTGGCTCTGAACCTATCCTCAGGGGTAAAACCCGACATTCCGAGTTGATCAGAATCGCTGGCCCGACCCGAAATGGGGCTGACCCGATTCGTCGGGTCCGAACTGACCCATTGGCTTAACCTGTACTAGCTTGGACCAACCTGACCCGACCCACCCAACCAAACCATCCCATTGGGGTGGGATGATATTCTCATCATGGGATGTGGAAGGTGCCACGTCTTTCCTTCGACCATTTCTGCGGGTCTCAACCGCGGTCCAGCTCGACTGCGGCAAGAAGCTGCATGGCGCAAATCAATAGTTGCGTCTGCCGAACTACCATCAGCCGTTTCCGATAGCCTATGATCAACACCCCTGGTGGATGCTATGGGCCTGCTTCGTTGCTACAACATGCTGCCTGCCACACATGGCTGCCAGTACCGACATGATTCTGGGGCCTTCTGTGGGCCACTAAATTTGCTCTGGTAGTCCGTTCTTTGATCTGAAAGATGTTACAGATTTATCGGGTCATGTTCCCCATTACAAGGGGTTCAAAACAGTGTCCTCATCACTCCTAGGGAAATTTCGCATGAACCACAATATCTCCCACTCTACATCAATCTTCTCACCACCATCATCATCGCACCTCCTTCGTTTCTTGTCCATCCAGGATTTGCGATACTGAATTGTTGTGTTGTGGATCGATTGTGAAATGATCAATCAATCACCAAAATTTAGGTCATGATAAAAAAAGAACTCCCATGGTGAATGAAGAACATCGAAATGAATTAAATGAATCAACCAAAATGGAAGACCTTGGTCGATGTTAGTGTCGATCATGGTTCATCATCGTTTGAACAATAATTGAATTAAACCAATAAACAATCTCATAGGAATAATCAACATTTGATAACCAAGATAAATATGGTGTTAAGTCCAAAAAAAAATAAAACTCCCTTACAAAAAGATGATAGATACATGGGTCAACATATTTGTGGGTTGATCCACATTCTTCGTTTGAATTCAAAAATGGGAGAAAAACAATATTCAAAATAACAACCCCTACTTGGAATACGGGGTCAATCGCCGTCAGGGTTCGATCGACATTAGAGTTCCATTGAGAGACATCGAGATCATTCATTGTTGGTTATCTATTGTTTGTCATCATTCATTGCTCACCAACCTAATTTCTATAGAACCTCAGAGCAACCTCTTGGTTCATCCACTAATAAATGGAGAAAACTTGTTAATGCATTAAATCGTTTCAGCAACACTATTTTGGTTTGAAACAATATCACCACGATACTTTATTTATTAATAGATAATTGGTTGCTACATATATGTGATGAAATTTATCCACCCCCCAAAATGTTAAATGATATAAAGTAATCGTCTTTTAGTTTATTTTATTCTACTTTAAAGGGTCCAAAAAATTAACTTTTACCCACAACCCGCAGTAGTCGATATTTGACATTGCATACGGAAAACACATCTTCATGAGCTCAATGGTACACCCGGATTTCCAATATGTGTTATCAATAATGATTTATATTGATTTGATATGTAAAATACTATTATTTTATTATTTTATTTAAAATTATGCTATTGTTTTTGTTTTCCCACTGTAGACATGAATCAAATAATGTCTTGTAATTCCTAGGGTAATACCCCCATCCTCAATGCAATGGTTCTTTTATATTTATGACTTGGCCACCCATTAAAGAGTTATTACACTTTATTAGGAAACCCTCTAACACACTCTATTACAAAACAGGACAAATATTCTACTGATCATTCGTGGCACTTTGGGGGTCAGAATTTCATGTCATCTCGTCACATAGTCTCAAAATTTTACATATATTTTTCTAAAATAAATAGAACCATGAAAAAATAATTTTTTAGATATATGACATGTTATGAACCAATATTTTTATATTTTGTTTATATACAATATTTTAAATGTCTTTTTAGGATTTTTTTCCTTTTGTGATATTATAAGCCTCATTTAATTTTATTCTCATATGTGGATCAGGATTTATTTTTACCATTGTTGTAATAGTTTATTACTAAAATATCATCATTTATCAATATTATTAAGGAATATTCTACCATTTATGATATATTCCAATCCATCTCTTAATAAGTATCATCAATTTTCTTCTTCTCTGGTAATATGTGATGTCTCCAGGATTTGGTTCCATTTTTACAGCCAATGTTAGTTATAAAAATATGAATTTATATCCATCATTAGTGGGATGTTTTTCTATTATATAAAATTAAAAAAATTCTTTTTAAAAGGAGAGACGTTATTTTTATTATGGATTATTGAATTTTTTTTTAATTTATATGATTTCAATGAGATTTTAAAATAAAAATATTTTTATTATGTTTTGTGTTTTATATAGTGAATTTAAATTAAAGGTTATTTTGGATATGAAATACTCCTCATGAACTTCCAAAATCCTCCTCCATCTATTATGGAATCCTTTGATATGATTTATTCATTACTAGGGACATTATCCAAGAAACACATACATATAATTTTTTCAGTGTATTATTTTTTATATCATGATTTTTGTGAAACATGATTCCCTTAAATTGTAATATTCCTTTGAAATCTACTTTTTCACAGGTTATGATTTCCTAAAATGGTAATGAGGTCTATCTATTTTCCATATATGATGATATGAAAAAATATTTATAATACCCATGAAATCTCATGGGTTGTGATATAATGTTTTTGAAACAAATCCCTTTTTATATATCATGATAAGATAAATTTTTTGGGACACGTTTGTTTGAAAAACATTTTTGTGGGGTGGGAACTATATCTCACTCTAATGAATTTGGTAAATATTTATATAACATGAGATAATGATGGGAAATAAGAAGATGATATTTAGTCACAATGGGAAATAGGCGTTTTTGTATAAACTATGGGTAACTTGATTTTATTAGTCAATAATGGGAAATAGTTGTGTATGGATCCACAATGGGAAACATGTTCACATTAATCCGTAATGGGGAACTGTTGTATCCTTATCCACTATAGGAAATATGTGTTTATTGATCCACTATGATTACGGTCTTGTTAGTTAACCATGAAACATAAAATACATTAATATATTAATGATTAAACTACACTTATATTGCATTAGATTATGGTTCATTATTAATTAATGATGATTTATCACTCTTATTATTCATATAATATGAATAACTAATCATTATTCCTCGACTCTTGTATATGATATTTGATATATAGGGAATGATATTAAAATGTTACTATCATGTTTCATATCCTTATTTTTTGGTGATTCATTCATATCTCTTTTATTTACCATTGCTAATAATATTTTCTCACTCTTTCATATGTTTCGTCACCCTAGGTTGTGAAGAAAGGTGTCATTGAGAAGTATTAATTGGGAAGTTATTTTTTGGAAGCATTGATGATATTTCACCAACATCGATGTTTTTGTTCCATGTTTCAGAAGACACTACCCTAATACGGTCCATGGTCATTTATTTTTTAATGTTTTGAATACTCATAAAAATGATTTAATATCCATTTATGTTAATCCTAAGTCACTATAGGTGAAGACCCATGAATAAACTAGCATAATACAAGACATAGGCATGGGAATTTCAACCTAGATGATAGGGACATTGATCGATATAAGTGCTTAATATCAACATTTTATTCTTGGTATACAAATATAGTTGATTGTCTGTAGAGAGGGTTAACCCTTAAAGTGGGTGTGACCGATATATAATGGTCGAGGATCATGTGTTTTGTTTCAATCTATTATAACCAACATCACATTCATATATTATTATTTTTACATCTATATAAAATATTAATAAATTTTTAACAAAAAAGTACTACCTATACATTTATTTAATGATTACCAAAATTTTATTTATAATATAACAAATAAAATTATCATTATTTCAATATATTTATTAAAATAATTTTTTTATTATTATTCATTTAATAATTTTTTTATTGATAACTACGTTAATATATTTATCAATATAGTAATAAATTTATTAAAAAATTTCCTTGATATTAGAGGAATTTTTTTCCTTTATCATATTTGTGGGATAGATATTGAAGAAGTGGTATATTTTTTGTGGCGTACCACATTCTATATGATTGAGATCCGAGGTTTTCCTCAATTTATGGTAATGTCCAAAGAAATCCTTGCATACATAGATCAATTTATGTACTGCATATCAACCTCAGAAAGATGGTCAGTCCATTAGAACAATTAAAACCTAGAAGGAATTATAAGATCATGTTATCTAGATTTTAATGGTTGTTAGGATCAATACATTAATCTTTTTTAAATTATGTAATTATTATAGCTTTCAAGTGATCATCCAGATGTTCCTTATGAATTTCCATATGGAATAAAGAGGAAGACTCTAATGTGTTGTGATAGAGTTGGATAATTAAATCTAATACGACCTGAGAAAGTTAAGTAATAGGTAGAGTTCTGTAGATCATTTAATCATGAAATTATAGAAGCTCATAGGAGATAAATTATTTATGATGACGATCTCTAATAATATTTCGAATTTTATGACCAATAGAATGTATTCTTATAAATATCTCCATTATTTTTTTGGGGGTTTTGAAAGAATGTATATATCTTCCCTAGATATATCATCGCTTTGGATATTCTTGATCAGATTAGGATGGTTCCATATCACTTGGTAGATCAACTAAATATGTCTCATGTTCATGATATGTTGCACATATTGCTATTGACGAACTATTTACCCGATCCTTCACATTTACTAATATTTTTTGTTGTCACATTGGAATATAAAAAATTAAAATGAAGAGAAAACTATAAAAATATATGATTATAGAGGTAAACGAATATAAAATAATACTACACACTCAATTACTATTCTCTAGAGAAATCCGAAATTCATGGAAGACATATGGGAACATGAGGATGTGATGAATCAAATATATCAACATTTATTATTATTCGAGTAAAGAAATCATGATAGTTAAATTAATTTTAATATTGTTAGAATTTCAAACAATAGTGCATTAAATGTTTTTTCTAGTGATATGAACATGTGGTATTTGATATCTCACATTAAATACAACCTTGAGTTTAAATGTACCGGAGTTGTGATATAATATTTTAAAATATCCATTATATTTTAATATATGACTATGATTAAACATATTGAAAAATAAATGTATAATTTTTTTCCTTATAATAAATTTTCTAATTCATATGAAATAATCACAGGTTTTTAATGAAACAATTTACAGACTACAAGGCCTATTTTTTATAATAAATTTATATTTGTAGGTGTTAATAATAGTTATATGAAGAAAATATTTTTTCACTATTAAAAAATAAATTTACATAAAATTTTAATCAATTTATGAATAATGATCCCCATATTATTTATCTAATTGTTATGAATGAAGGTAAAATCATTTTATATTTAATTATAGTGTTTCAACATAAATAATTTATGTGTGACATTTCTTTTTATCAGAATAAAATAATAAAATAATAATTTATTAATGGTTTGAATTGAAATAATTTATTGAATGTATAATAATATATTTTAAACATCATTTATTTTATTTTACTTGTAATTAAATGAATGGAAAATTTATTTTTACGATTAAAATTATATATTTCATAAAACGAGTATTTATTTGGTTTTGCACTTTTATTTCAAAAATAATTTTTTCTACAGACAGAAATTTAAATTCATAAAAAAAAATTTGAAACACCAAATAAAATATTATTAATGAACATTTTTTAATTTCTTTTATTGAATGGATAAAATAGGAAAATATTGTTTCCACGGTTAGGGTTAAAACATATTTACCAAGGGTAAAAAAAGTGATAATTATATGATTTCAACCTAAACATATTGAATTATTTATTAAGATATTTAATCAATAAATTATCATAATTTATAATCTCGAGACCATATGATTCACTTTATTAGGAAAATATAATCCTTTTATTTAAATGTTTAAATTAATTCTATATATTCCCTCTTCTTTTTTTATAAATGCATACCTAATCTCTTTCCATATTCAAGAACATTGAGCCATCTATCATAGAAAATAATAACCAAAAAAATATTTATAACCCCTTCCATTAATCAAATATACCATAGTATTCTTCAGTGACTATTCATTCAGGGATTGAGGTGTAAAACAAGGGATGTATATCAATGAATAGTTATAAATCTTAACAAATTCCATTCAATGTGAATTCTTCTTATTAATACACATAATAAATTTTATCCACACAAAAATATTCATAAATTTTAATCAATATTTTGAGATAATTTTATGATAATGGGACAACCATTTTATATAAACTTTCTATCATATAGAAAATGAATGTATCACTCTTAAATTCATATAGACAATAGCATCAACATAACAATAAGAATCATTTTCTATAACCTCATCACATTGATAGATATAATGATATATTTAATAAATATTTATTTCTAGTAAAATTATAACTCTTTAATGTTAATATTATATTTATTTTTCATTTCATTGTTTCATTTGAAAATAAAAATAATGTTCATGCCTATATACTTATTAACTTCTCTATAACATGTTTAATTTGTTATTCAATATATAAAAATTATAGATGGTTATAAATATTTATATATTGAATATATATTATACATATTCCTATATTATTTTTGAATATCCCATGAAAATATAATCAAACTTGATTTACCAGAACTGCTAAAATGAAACGTTCATTATAAACAAAACTGTTAACACCTAGAAAAAAATTATTTTAATAAAATTTACATAACAAAAAGGTGTGAAAATTTAATATCTGAAACCTATATGATGTTATATTTGTGAATATATTTTTAGTATAAAGTAATAATAAAAATATAAATATATTATATTGGTGGTTACAAAAATTATGAAGAAAGACGAACATGGTGTATGAATTTAATGATATAATCTTGATTTTTACTAGGATTTTTTATTGAAAACATTTATGTTTCTAAAATTATTCTATATATCACTAATAATATTATTTTTCTATCCTCTTGTAATTTTTGGAGATTATATGTTCTCTTTTAAGTTTATCTCTCAATAAACTCTATGGTACATAATATTGTTTATAAAAAACTAAATTAATTACCTCATAGGTTTAGAATATTTTCTCCTCCATAACCATTTGATATGAAATAATTTAAACTATGTTTTAACAATACCAAAATGATATATTTTATAATGTTTTAGGATTTAATTACATTCTTTAAATTTTATAAATGTAATATTTTTTTCAAAGGAATCTTTAAAAAATTTATTCTAGGTGTGAAATGATTATTTTTATCAGCATATAAAACACGACTAATTATAAATTTCTTCATGAAAATGTAATTATTTTAAGAATTTATAACCAATTTTATTTTTTATTTTCAATAAAATTATCTTACTAAATTTTCTAGAAATTTTAAACTTTTATATATGGGATTTCAATATGAAAAAGGTTATTTTCATCAAGTTGTATTCCAATGATCATTAAATGGATTCATTATTCTATGATAACATCTATTGATGATAGTTGTAGTTCAAATAGGTTAAGATGATGTAATAGAATCATTTTTATTTATATGGATGTGTTTTTCATACGATGATAAAGGATAAATGATATATGATTTAATATTCCATGAGTTAAGCTATCAAAAAATAATAAATGTTATTATAATATTGTAGCATACATCTCAATGGATTATGAGTATGTCATCTGTATTTCTCTTATATCCATCCAATGATTTGAGTGATAGTTAATATTTTTGTATAGTAGATAATATATTTGAGAATTTTCCCTAATCTCTTCATGGGTACATGGTAGGTTATCCCAATCATAAATCTGGTACACGAGTGGTTAGCACAAGCCAAACATGTAACAAATTTCTTGGTGAGTATCAACGAAATACACCATCTATGATTATTATTATTAAATACATTATTCCACTTTTTTATAATGTGATATTACTATAATGTTTTTTTTATGTCTACTAATTTCTTATTCCATTATGATTCCATTCTTATGATCATGTATAATATTTTCCATGAATCATCATTAAAATCTATTAATATAATGGTATGATTAGAAATATCATTCTAATGTTATCAAACACATATTCTCATATTATGGGAAATAATTATTCTTGAATGACATATTCATTGTTTACCCTTATAGAGCATCAAACCTCGCCATTTTTTCTTATTCATTTTACATAGTATATGATGATTTTCATTAATTTTGATATGTATATAAAGGATGTTAGATGGGAATAACATAATTGGAAATAGTATAGATATTACTTGTAATAGTTTGTTATTTATTTTTGTTTATAAAGACACTAAACCTTAATGGTTTTGTCATGGACCGTAATTATATGTATTTAATATTAATATATTATTATTTACTATTTATTAATTTAATGTTTTATTCAATCGATGTTATTTCCTTTTTCATTATTCATTTTTTATTTAATAATGATCATGAAGTGTTATATTATATACTTTTTATTTACTTAATTTTCATATCATTATATGTTTAATTTTTGAATAGGGGTGCATTAAAATTAATATGTTCCATCATAGATAGAATAAAATATAATATATTGAGTGTCGATATTGAAAATGATTGAATATTAATGGTATGGATTTTAGATTAGGTTCCCAAATTATTTGGAATGTTTATTGGATTAATTAAATAGGATTATTTCTTCAATGTGATGGATATATTAATGATGATTTTCAAAAATTATTGAAACATGATTAAAAATATGGAGTTAATTACAAAATAACCACACATAAATATTTCCCATGGTGTGACTGATATGAATCAAAGTGAATGTATTAAATATAAAGGTATCATTTTACCTCAAAATGCATTTCATATAGTCAAAAAGTGGAACCACTCTAAAAGTTTATTAAAAATTTAACAAAATGATTAAGTATTTTTTTAAAAAAATAAATAAACTCACATAAATGTAATTGATTGTGTGATCATATTGAATCAAAGTTATTTCTTTCAGTTTAGAATTAATATTTTATTAAAAAAGAATTTCACATGATATAAAATAAATAAAATTTTCATGGGTTGTCTTGATACATTAGGATAAAAATATTTTAAATAGTGTTGACGATTTGGAATAAAAATCATGTGATCCTTACAAACATGATAGATGATATGATTTAAACTGTGTGTATTCATTTCAAATACATTTTTTTTCAAAATTCATTTCATATACTGAATACATTTAAATATTTCTAGTATAGTGTTGATACAATTTTTAAATGATTTGTAATTCATTTATGGTGTCCTAGGATTAAACACATGTATATTTGACACACTGTGTGGCATTAATGACATAAAGTGGATGTTTTTGAAAGTTATATGTGTGTTTAAAAATCAAATCACATGACCAAAACAAAGAATAAATATATATTTCTCAATGATATTTTGGTAATCTTTTCTGAGATTCATTTTTATTGAACAATAATCATCCAAACATCTATATGAACCTTGATGTATCCAATACACTTCAAATTTTGTGGTTTTTGGGTAAAAATGAAATTTAATGTTCAAAACATAAATCACACAATAAAAACAAAAAAATGGTTTCCCTATTAAAATTATAATTTATAAAAAAATATTCAGGATTAATTTCAAACACGATGGTATTAAATCTATTTCAGTTCGACACATATTTTGAATAGATTAACTAAATGGAAATGTTTTAAATTTAAAAGAATAATTTTAGTTTAATCGTTTCATCCCATGTTGAAAAAATACCACTATTACCTTGTATTTTTTATAAAATGTTCCCAAAATTATTTTTAATTCTTAAGAACTAACCTCACATCAATCCATCCCTCATTGTGTACAAATTAAATAAAAATGAATGATTTCAGTGTAAAAATGACATTTTCTTCCATAACTCTTGTCACATACTAATAACATGGAAATAATACTCTAATATTGATAATAATATATAAAAAATATTTATGATTAATTATTATATACATGAATTAATTTCACATCATTTGAACACACAGTATGGTTAGTATGACATCAATTTCTAGTTTTTTTATAATTTACATTAAAGTTCATGAAATGTGTAACATAATAAAAAATAAGTATATTATTGGATTACCCTAATAATTTAGAATAATTATAAATGATTTATTTGGGACATATAGGAATTAATCGTACATCAATTTGACTCATAGTGTTTTTGTAATGTCTGAAATAGTTTGTTTTCAATTAAAAGTGACATTAATATTGAAAACACATGTCACATACTCATAAATAATTCAAAAATTTATTATCATTATATGTTTTTAAAAATACCCATGATTCATTTTACTCTTATATGCATCATCGAAAAATAATCCAATAAAAATTGAGTATGGTTTTAATAAATGTATTGGTTTCTATTTTAAAGTGGAATTTTAGTTCATAACACATTTCACCAACCTAAGATAAACAAAATCTAGTTATAATTTCTTCATATGTCATGAAAATGATCAAATACCCATTTATTAGTTGTATAGATTAATTACAAGAAAATATGGAATGTGGGTGGACGGTATGATAGAATGAAAGTATCATCCTCAAAAAGTACATTTATGTTATAATATCTACCATATACTCAAAACGATGAGTCCTGAGTAAAATTGTATTTAAACTCTAGAAAATTTATTCATGATTATGTTTTTATTTGTATCAATATAATACATGTCTATCCTTTGAATGGTGTATTTTTTATGGCAGAAAGGTCACGTTTTTAGAATAAAAGTTACATTTACATTCAAATATAATTTCACATACAGAAAACTATTAAATAATTCAATAGCTTTTATTACACTCAAGTATAATGATATGTGGTTCATTATTTATGTTGAGTAATTATCTATACATAAATATAACAAACAACTGTGATAGATTATGTAAAAGTTAATGATTATAATTAAAAATAATCATTTTTTTCCTAAATGTAATTTTACGTACTCTATACTATGAAAATTATATTGAACATACGCAAAAATTTATTAAAATTAAACATGATTATTTTTTTTGTGTGTATAAATTATCCTGACAACATTTCAACACATGGTGTGTCAATATAGATTTAATGTGCATGTTTTTATATTAAATGTTACATTTTAATCAAAAATATGTTTCACAGACAGAAAACTAAGAAAACACTATTTATTTTCATTGTAGTTTATAATAATAATTTTTGTTTTATTTTTAATTTATAGGTATTAACATCACATAAATTTTTCCCATGTTATGGCTGGTATGAATGAATGGTTATGTGTTCATTTAAAAGATACATTTCTGGACTAAATTCATATCATAAAAGCTAATGGGGGAATGCCTATATTGTTTTTCTTAATAAATTTCGCAAATTATCAATTATTCATTGTTCATATATAGTAGTGAAATATATTCGAATCTAAATATCATTGTAGAAATACTAGTTAATAGTACCTGATTTAAGTCTGAAAGTTATATGTTTGACTAAAAAACACACTACATACTCAAAGATATTATAATTAACTTTAATTGTGTATATATTTTATGAAAATTATAAAAAATTAATTTTTATGTGGAGTAATAAATCTAATGATTATGTAATTCACAATGTTTTTTGTATGACTGAAAGTACATGTTTTCCGTTAAAGATGACATTTTTTAAAAACAAGTGTATTATACAAAATGTCTTTAAAACAAACTCAGTTTTTTTTGATATTTTAGGAAGGATATAGATAATTAATTAATTAAATGAAATGATCAACTACATATAAATTTGACACTATATGTGGCCTACATAATAGAATTTCTTGATTTTAACAGGAAAGTGAAATTCTAGTTCAAATCGTGTTTCACAAACTCAAAACTAAGGAAAAATATTAAATATTTACTATTTAAATTATAAAAATTATCAATATTTTATTTTAGAGGTGTAAAAATTAATGTCACAACAATTTGACACACGGTGTGGATGGATTGATTGAATTTCCATGATTTGTGTTTGAAAGTGACATTTAATATCAAAACATATTTCATATACTATTAAGGGTTCAAAAAACATTCATTTTCATAAAACATAATTAAAATAAATAATTATTCATTTAGGAGTCATAATAAGTAACCACATGTCTTTTTTATGTACATTTTTAGTTATTAGATGACAATTTCATTTTAATTTGTTTATATTATTTTATATAGATTTATGAAAACAAGAAATTTATTTATTATTATAATGCACTTTTCTGTACTATGTAAGGATGGTCATTAGGGTTTGCCCTCTCCAATATTATTATATTCTAATTGGTTTAAATTATTTAATTTCAAGTGAATTTCAAATAGTTGACTTGTAAATTAATATTTACAAAGAGGTTAGGGTGTAATGTAAATTTAAGAAGTTTTCATCTTTAATGAAATATTTTTAGAAAAATTTAAATTATTTTATATAATGTTATTTTATTATAAATTGATTTCTTTATATTTCCAAAATCACTCTATAATATTAACTAGTGGATTTTATCAATGAAAGATGCGTAATAATAAAGTCAAATTTTTCTAAAGTTAAATTTAAACTAATTAAATACATAATTATGAACCATAAATGTAGTGATGATAATTGATTTCATTAATAGTAAACCAAAATCATTTGATATTGGATATCATTAGGAGTAATATAATATGTATTGATAAATAGATCCATTATTAGTGAAATAATACATGCTGATGAAGGATTACATTTTCTATAGATTTTAGTACAAATAGAATCAATTTAAGTCACTATTAAAAGAATCATATTTATAATTGTATAGAGAAAAAACTGTTAAATGATCAAAATAGGTGGAGGTAATGCCTAAATCCCTTTTTAATTCTAATTATTTTTTTCAATTATATATTCAATGATGGATTATTTAAGTTGTGGATAAATAAGATTTACCTTTCCTATTATTATTTATTCTCTTATTCTATTGTAATATAATTTTTATAATCACATCATGGGGATCATTAGTCTTTGTTGAAAGAACCATAACACATGACATGTTGTTCTATGATTGAGATTTATGAAACACTCGGGAGAGGTCTATTTTCATTATTTTATCAGAGAGTAAGTAACTGATTAGTGTGGTTATAGTGTCTGTCACTGTTCTTTTCCACTTACATAATAAATTATGGGGATTTTGTGTGTGGAAGTTTTAGACATCCTAAATGAATAATAAGGAAATAAATAAATAATTCACAATGGTGGAATAATAATTCGTTACATATATTTACTGATTTTCGACACAACCTTAATTTATTTCACTTCCTTTAATTTCAATTTTTTGATTTTGTATTGTAAATAATTATTTCAATCAAATCCAAATTTTAGTATACCATTTTTTCATCAATTATCTATAACAAAAATTTTTTATAAATTAGTTACAAATGAATCATGAAATTTTACTATTAATGATCACTTCTTGAGAGGCAACCCAGGGAAAATTAGTTGGGTACATCCTTCATGAACTAAAATATCTTAGGATGTAGAACTTATGAAATGGTCCCATTAATATAATATTTCCTTCATACATATGACCATGTATCTAGTCTCTATCAACATCTTGATTTTCCGTGGGACATAAAATAATATATTTAGACCTAGAAGATCTAATCCTATGACTTATAACTAAATATGTAAATGATGGAATATATTATTTTAGGAATATTATAAAACTCAATATAGATAAAAAATTAATTGAATATAAAATATCTAAATAATAAGAATAATATTATATATAACTATCTATCACAAAATTAATATCCTTTTGAAAATAAAACTTTAGTCTAATTTATTAACTAAAAAACACTAAATTTTGAATTTACTAGTCTATTCTATTTCCCATAGAATATTTTATAGATAATCAATATAGTCTACAAACAATTCGAATATTTTTTTTAATGTATCAGATTATATGCATTTAGTTGGGATCCTTAGCATTATAGATTAAATTTTATTTCCTTTAATACTATTTTTTAATTTCTAAAAAAATCTCCACCCATGTAGTTAAAATAATAACCAATTTTATTTAAAAACATATATAGACACCTCGATAATTTATGTAAATTATGTTTGAGCCTTTTCTAACACAATTAGATGGCAGCGTGAGCCGTCCAAACCCCACCACCAATAATATTGGATCTAACATATAGAGTTGAAAAAAATACAAAAAATATATTTGGAATTATCCAATAAAAAATATAATAACATAACCATGAATAATAAATAGAAAGAATATAAAATCCGTGTGTTTAAAGGAAATGAACCTTATGAGCTGTAAATGTATACATGCACGAGTGACATATCATTCACATGAAAAAAACATTATAAAATTCATAAAAAAGCATTTAAATAATGAAATTATGAAATTACTCAAAAAATAAAATCATATTACTTAAATGTAAATATACCACTAAATACTATCAAATAAACCTCCATACTAAGTCCACCTGTTCTACATCATTCTAGATCTCCATAAAAATGACAGAAATCTAAACAAGCATGAGTTAGTATCTACACAGGTTTTAAAATTACTGAGAGTATAATAATACTAAATAGGATATTCACCATGTTGAACAACATGAAATCCCAATCGTAGGTATAAATAATAAAAAATAATTATAATCATAACATATAAAATGATAAAAGCATTCAATTTTTACAAAATGTTATTATAAAGTTATATAATTTCTATTATTT
Source organism: Viscum album (assembly GCA_963277665.1). Classification (NCBI taxonomy): domain Eukaryota; kingdom Viridiplantae; phylum Streptophyta; class Magnoliopsida; order Santalales; family Viscaceae; genus Viscum; species Viscum album. The sequence goes on from OY728152.1 coordinate 1,937,803,393, forward strand.
TCCATATCATCCTATAAACCCTTATTTGGTATAAACATAATAAAAAATTTCCAAATTAAATTGATTTCACACACACGCCTAAAAAATTTGGTCCTTATTAAACCACAATTAACCATTTTAGAATATATCACTAAATATGAGGTAACACTCACTACTAGGGATTTAAAAATTAGCAATGAAAACATCCACATGACTGTCATGACCCCCTCCTTGTAAAGAAACCCCAACATAGATGGAAATGAAGAAATGCTGATAATGGTCCCCATGTCCCACCTCCATTTGTCCCCGGGAAGGCGACCAACACAATGGATATACTTGTCTCGCCAAATATGGATGGCATTGCCCTTATTAAATAATCAATATTAGGATATAAGATGGTTCATCCAAAAAAACAACATGATATATATATATATATATATACTTGAAATCTAAATACATCCAACATGATTGTTTAAATATAAACTATTATAAAACACAATGAAAAATACAATCTAAATACCAATAAAAGCTAACCATCGATACAATAATTGTCCCAAATTTTGAGCTACTTTGGTACAGCATAGCCTGAAAAATCCTTCTGGAAAACTAATAGAAGATTAATATATATAGGGTGAGCATATGAGTATACTCTGTAGTAAAAAAATGGTATATTGTTCACATGTGAAAGATACATTCTAATACCCATGTGATTATACATACGAAACAAAAACCACATAATAAGTTATACTAACCACCCCAACCTGACCATGTAAATCTCACCAAATGCTTCATTTCAAATAATGTAATATAATTTATATAGATAATAGTATATAATGCACCACATTCCCATTGATTATCCACTCTCATATCTAACAACAAATTTCTGGGTTCTCCCACCACTTCTGAACACACCACTTCAGTACCAGCCTACACACAACTGGGCCTCACAACCACACCTTGTCACATAAATAGGGCCACAAGACAAGTCACATATATCCGATAGACAGTTGGGTCCCATACCAAATTACATAACACATTTTGAAACCAAGGAAACATACCACGTCACAACATGAAAAACCTTGGAATGAAAAAACATATAATCCTGAATATACCTTGGAAAACAAAAAAACATTTCCTTCCCAAGACACATTGGAAAACACAACTTGCTCGCACACACAAAGGCCCCACAAACAAAAACCTACCCAAGGAATCTTGGGTTATCACTGCCTAGAATAAGAACATGGGAAGAATTGGTGGCCAACCATCTATCCTCTAACTGGTATGTTAGGGAAAGACACGCTCACCCATGAATATGGGGTTTTTCATCACATATTTCTCCTCCAAGGTGGGGTGTGCATTGAAATCATAATGGAAAATGAATTTATATGTAGATATAATACCAAGCACTCCTAGCCAACCAATGTGTTCTAAAAAACCCTCTTTAAAATATAATAACATCGCTCTACTTGTAAATGTGAAACACCCCTAAAACGACCAAAAGTAAAAATCTGATTTCCAAACAGTTCAATTAAAAATTACCATTATTCTGTAAAAATTAATTTATTAATTCTATTAACCAAACCAAACCATTATAATATCATATTTTATTAATCAATTATTTATTAATCTAATTTATTACAATTTGAAAAAATACAAAGATCAACACACAACAACCAGACATAAAAATTCACACATGGTTAAACACAGGTCGCATTATCTATACCAACCAAAAAAAGTCCCCTATTCTCAACCACACCTAGTGAAACTACTTAGGCACAATGTGATTGCATCCCCATTATACAACACTTCTCATCAATTCAACAATCAATCTATCTATCAACCATAGTTTACATCACACCATATGAACCATCCTAACAAACATAACCATGTAACCCACAAACAACACAAAACATTTATTACAATTGTGTAAACAAAAAAACAAAACAAAAATATACTCATGTTAAACAAGTCATGTATTCATTAATTATACATTTTATTTAAGGGGTTATCATACAAATAGTATAATCTAGGGGCATCCATTTTTATCCATATATATTCTGTGAAATATTTTAAATTTAAAGTTGGTCAAGGAAAACAATGAACATGAATTATGTAACTATCTCATGTGAAAACAGTTAAAACTAATGACTATGATATTTTAGTGGGTAGTTAGACTATACAGATTAAAAGATCAAAATAGAATGATGAACATCATGAACATGAATCCCATTTACAAACACCCTCAAATATTAATCTAAACGATATATATTTTCATTATTCAATATAGCAGAACTAATTTCACAATTGTTACATCTGTATTCCTTCCATGAATGATACACAAATATGATAGATGAAGGGATTATTACATTGAAGAATACATGATTATCACTATCTTATTGGGCTAAAACAGGGGGAACACATGATGTAGAAGACTCCAAGGAAATCATGAACCAACTTGTGAATTACAATATCAAGCCTCTTCTTGGCGGAATGATTTTGGGAACCTTCTATCATGAGATATCAAAAAGGGAATAACAATGATAATGGTGTATCAGACCATCAATGATCTAAAATAGGGATTCTATTTAGATACATATTTAATTTTTTATTAATGTCATATCCATTCAAGATTATCATTTTGTTTAATTAAAACCTATAAAATATTATGAATTTAGTGAGAGCCAACATCATTATTACCCATCATGAGCCATTTTCGCAAGTCAGCATCCCGAGTCACCATAAATTTCCCCCATTTTCGAGTCACTATCGCTAGTCAACATCGAGAGTCACTGTTGTGGGTCACCATCATGAGTAATTTTTGTGAGTTACTGGTGTGATTCATTTATTATGAGATACCTTTGTGAGGACCATTAAAAGTCAATGTTATGAGAAACCATCCAGCGTCACCTTCACGAGTCACCAATACATGTTATCAGTATGATTCACCATTGTCAACCTACTATTATGAGTCATTATTGGAATTATCTTCCATTGGAAATCTATATAGATTTTTAAATAGTGATGTAATAAATCACATTGACATCCAAGAAAACATCAAACACTATATTTTCACAAATTTATCGACTGTATATATCTATTCCATTACATCAGATGCCAATCAAACAATCCTCTCCCTCATATATTTCAATCAAAACCCATAAGGGAAAATGGGGTTTGAAAAACTACCCAATGAGATACCTCTCAAGAGTCTCAACACTCCTCAGGAACTACCAACATCAGAAATTTCAAAACTAATAGATCACAAAAAACAACACGGAAGAACAATCACCATGTCATCTCATTCAGAAATGAGGGAATCTCGTCTTCCATTTCGAGATACTATCAGCTCTGGGTGGCACTAACTAACCCGTATGGGATTTATCAAATCACAGTTATTGATTATATATTAGTTGTATGGTATTCCCTAATTTCACATATTAGAACATTATCACAATTATACCAAGACACATCTCATCCCAAGGGAAAACAACTCATTACAAAAAACAATGTTAAAAAATTTCATCATAAGGAAAAACAGAACTGTGAAAAACTCAAATGAACTCTAGGTTCTAGACTTGAATCTATTATTCTCACTCTTAAATACTCTTCTCTAGGCCACCATTCCTCAACAACACACGAAACAATGGATGGTTCCATTAACAGAACACCTTCTTCGGATGATCCTGGATCTCTATTGGTTGTTCTACATATGTCATGTCATCCTGGATATCCAAATATACCCAATCAAGGGCATGGTAGTACTCATGAACATAATAAATATGTTGAGAGATGATGAAGATTTCATGGATCATCTCTAACTATAGTTTCAACACCAACTGGTATTACACATTGCCAGCTTTTCCCAACACCTTGATGAGTGAAAAAGTGTAGGAGCAATATTTCTCCCTCATCCAAACCTGCTGTGCTGACGTCAATGGAAAACCATCATGAGAACATGGTCCCCAATTTCAAAATCCATTGGCTACCTCCTACTACTAGAAAATGAATTATCCCATACATTCACCACTTTTATCCTCTCTTGAACAAGATGAACCTTTTCAATCATGAATTGCTCCATGTCAAGACCAAGAAAAACTATCTCCCTAACCCCCTTTCAGAAAAATGGAGAATGAGACGGTCGCCCATATGATTTATAAAACAAATTCATGACAACGGAATAGTAATAGATATTATTATATGAATTATATTCATAGGGAAGGTGTTGTTCTGAAAATCCAATAAATTCTTATATGGACACCGAAAATATATCCTATAATGTCTGGATAGAATGATATACCTACCCATCTATTTGAGGGTGGAATGTAGTGTTTGGTTATATCCAGGTTCTAAAATAATGTAGTAATTCTCTCTAGAATTATGATGTAGACAACACAGTTTGGTCTATGAAAATGGATCTCATAACTCCATGAAACCATACCACCTCATTCACATGAATCTATTCAATAGAATCCACTATGATCGACTCCTTTATCACTAATAAGTGAGATTATTTTTTAGTTGAACCGCTAATACCATGATAGAATTATTGTCTACATAATATCATGGTATCCTTGTTACAAAATCAATCGATATATCATTTGAATTTAACTATGGTACATCAAAGGGCTATATCAAACCACCAGGAACATGGCTCTAGGACATTACCTACAGTTAGACCAATCATCTTGCCACAAACATAGATACTTCCTGCTTCATATTGGGCCACCAAAACTACATCCTCAACCCATAATATATATATATATGAAAATTCTCTATGTACAACTAAAGGTTAGTTATGATACTCATGAATAACTCCTTCAAACATTTCTACTAAAAAAGAAACCATAAAAAAAAATCCTATTATAACCATCCTATGACCATATATATAGTGCATCACCATGGTCAACCCGATCGTGCAAAACTTCTACCTTTGAGTCTCTGCACAGAGTGTCCTCCACTAGATGCATCATAGAAGATAATATTTCCAATTCAAATAAACAACCTCCACCACCATCCATTCTTACACCTAATTTAAAGTCACTCAAATCCTATATTTCATTCCAATAATATATAGATTCCTAGGAATCCTTATTCGGTGATGGAATACTCAATAAATTGGACAAGAAAATACCCATTACTAAGATGTAGAAGATATCGACATCATAGTCTTGATGAAACGTCATAAACCTATACTACAACAGATTCATATCAGACATGGAAAATATATACCGTCAATATCTTAGGGTACATAATATCCACAAAGTGCTCCTAATTTATGTAATGACACCATAGTTCCAGTGAAACAAATTTCTTCTACCTTTCGACCATTTGTGGCATAGTTAAGCTAAACTGTTTGAAACTTCTTATACCCATAAGAGATCACTCCCCACTACAGCATCAACATGATTCACTATATCATATTTGAAGAATAATAAAACACCTCATACATTCCTTTTTCCTTAGTAATCTGGAGGAGTGGGGCACAAACAAACATCTCATTCATGTAACTTATAACTACCTAGCACTGATCATACTGACACAAATTCTTGTTCCATTTAGTCAATTTTTTTAATAGATTCGAAACATGAGAGAAATTTGGTACAAACATCATATAATAGCCTACATGACCATGAAAAATATGAAAATATTCCACACTCTTGGGTGTTCCTCAAGAAAAAAACTCTTTAACATTTTACTTTTTCACCTTTATAAATTGATGATACACCACATGTCCATGGAAATATAAATCCAGTGTCCAAAACATACTTTTGGATGATTTTTATAGTGTTTTTGGAATCTAAGGACTTGTAGGTTGATTTTAAGATGCACAAAAATATCCTACTAAAACATCATGTAAATCCAGATATCATTGATTTATATGATGAAACTGATCTAGGAACTCACAATGTATATAGTTCATGAATCCCATGAACATGATTTGTGTGTTCATAATAATAAATGACATGAACAAAAATTCGAAGATCCCCTAATTATAATAAAATGTATCCTTTGGAATATCTCCATACTTCACCCTTAATTGGTGATATCCAGGCCACAAATTAAACATAGAGAAGAAAATCACCCCTCTCAGATGGTCAAAAGAATTATTTGTCCTCAAAATAGGGTAATAGTTCTTAACAATGACCTGATTAAACCACTGGTAGTCTATCCACATCCTCAAACTACCAAACTATTTATATTTGAATAACATTAGAGAACCTCATAGTGAATTAATGAGACATATAAATCCCTTCTTCATTATATTATCTTTATGAATCCTCAACTCCCATAACCCGGAAGAATGATTATTCCAAACTCAATGTCATATCAAGGGGGTAGAGTAACAACCTCTTTAGAAAAAACATCCATGAACTACCTAGAAACCCTTGAGAGATTCACCATCTTAGTGTCAACTGATTCCACTGAAATCTAATACAACAATAAAAGTAAAGGCTCCATGTGTCGATGGTCCACCTGAATACCTCTCTCTCCAATGAAATCAAAAAACTAACTATCTAATTATGAAAACAAAAATACCCTCTACACGTAGTCGATAACAGCATGCATTGAATACAACATGTAGATATTAAGAATGAAATCATATTGTCACATCTCTTGAAAGACGTTATTCTTAGGGGAATGATGGTTCCCCATCAACTTTCAACTTCACTATCACACATCAAACAATTTGTTCTGACCTCTAAATGGCGTAATAAATACTAGGTGAATTGGAATCCTCTATATGTCTATCTATAATGGATGATATAGAGAGAGTAAAAAAAGGAGTGAAAATAACCGAAATAAAAAAAATCACCTGAAAGGGAACTAAACAAGTTGATTGTACCTTTAACGATCTCTGGTAGTATCAAAACATCTTCCTCTACTACGTGAAACATGAAATACCCATGGCCTCAACCCATATGCTGATGAACAACACCACATCCATGCCCAGTTCGAAGTCCCTAAGTAACAACCTATGCTTAGAGACCACCTGATACATATCCCATCAATATAAAAATTTCATACTATCCCTCTTACAAAAACATCCTGAATGGAAACTAATACAGATGATGGCATTGAACATATCCTTCCCCACCAAATTGATATCGATAATCCACTATGAACAAACATTGATGATGGATTTTTACTCCATATATGGAACACTTATATCGCAATCAAATTGAAAGGGAATGTGAACCACTAGAACTAGAAGGCTGAAAGGGAGACTACTGATTTCCACTCCATACTTCTCCAAAACATGATGGTCAGGGTTCCTGGAACCTAGCACTATCATAATTTCCCCTGGAATAACTATGTTTCCTCCCTTGTCATGGTAGACCTCATCTTGAGTGAATTTTCTTAATTATCATCACAATCTTCTGAACCTCTAGATACATTGGCCATGAAAATTAGTATATAAAAATTATATATAAGGGTATAGGGGACCCTCAAGCTTCCTAACATGTTAATTATAATACAAAAAGAGATCTAGGGAATGTTAAAGAAGATCCTTGAACATGATCCCATGTTCCCGAACTATCAAAATCCTCCAATGAAGGGATAGATCCTCTTACATCATTAAAACATTAATACATAATGAAAGGAACTACCCATGGAACTCCTTCAAAAATTTTATCCACAATACCTCTTCTAGTTTCCTCTTCCATGGATAATGCATTCCCCAATGATAGACATCTTCACGCATATGAATAACTACCAATGGAACCTAGTACTCTATCGGATCCAAGATAAAATTGAAGATGATAAAAATCTTTTCGAGCTACTTCTCCATTTGAACTTCTAAATCATAGCCCTCTTACATTCCCATGTACTTCTACAAGAATAAATTTAATGTTCTCTTCCAATGGTTGTCCTCCTCTACTGGATCAAACCACCTCCAATCAAACTAATTATCCTTCTGGGCCTAAACCACCCAAGCCACATGGGTATATAGATCGATTTCTATAGAAGAATTGAAAATAAGGAATTCGTAAGACTGAGTTGCATGTAATTATATTTAGGATTTGTTTAAATTTTTTCCTTTTATCATATCAATTTTAAAAAACACAAAACAACCAATGCCAGACAAGAACAAAATTCATTATGATATATGTACTATTACATGTTCTACACCCTCTAAATGTTGTAACCTCACTTGGTGGTTTAGTAGGTCTAGACTTCTTGAATTAGATCACAGGGGGAAAAATTAATAAGTCTTTGCAGGTCTCCCTCGGACAATGTCAAGCACCATGATCACGTTACATTATTTCCCTAAAATTCCTTACAATATACACTAATCCTAACTCCAAAATCCATCTTATCTTTGAATTGTTTGTTATAATACCATTCTATCATCACCCCTCACTCCAGAGATTCCTCTCCTACGCAGGTGGTGAAGAAATAAATATAATGACCCCTATGTATCACATCTAGTTGGCCCCTTTGTGGAAACCAACACAAAGGGTATAATGGTATGACAAAATTTATAGGGATTTCCTTTTTAATGAATCTTGATAGGGAGATAAGATGGTTCATCCAAAAACAATTTCAAGAAATATATATAAATATTTGAAATAAAATTACATCACTCATTCATGTTTAAAAAACTATTACAAATACTATGAATACTCCAATTTAAATACCCAAATAGAGGTATGATGTAACCTATCATCTCTCTCATAGTCTAACCAAGTAATATACATCATGGTCCATGTAATCATCATGGAAACCTGAAAGAATTATTATGAATGTATGGTCAGAATAGAATCGTACACAATAGAAAATACAGGGTCTCTCATGATCAAGTTAAAGAACCATACTAATACATAAATGAAAAAAATAGATGAACCAAACAGAACCTAATAAGGAATACAAACAGCCCAAACATTAGTATGAAATGTTAATAAAGTAACACAAGTCCTATAAATAAATAAAATTCCCAATTATAATGGGGTACCCCTCACAATATTCCCACTGATCATCTTCTCCCATAACCTAACAAGAAATACGACACTACCACATCTTCTGAACAAACTACAAATATATCTACCCGCACACACCTGATCCTCATAACCACACCATGATATGTCTTTAAGTCAACGAGCCAAATCACATGTCACCCGTAGTAACCTAATCCCAATACCACCTTACATACCACCTCTATAAACCTTGTCCACATACCATCTGACATACCAAAAACACATGGGAATGCACATCACATAACATCCTAAAGTCAATTGGGAAGACAAAACAAATATCACCCCAAGACCCTAAGGAAACAAACAATCCCTTAAACACCTGGGACCCACAACCACCACCTTATTGAAAAATTTTGGGCTACCACTACCTGGAAGAAGGAGCACTAAAGAGTTGGTGACCATCCATCCATCCTCCAACTGGGAAGTTTTTGAATGAAACCCTCCCTCATGATGATGAGGGTGTTTGGCACACAGTTATCAACTAGGGTGGGTTGTGCATTGAAATCAGAAATGAAAATACAAATATATATCGATATAGTACCAAAAACACATTCCCAACCTATGGGTTCTCAAACAAACAACCATCTTAAAAAACTACCATCTTTTCTACTACCCCTAAATGTGCAACAGAACACATCAAAAGTGACCCCAAATCCTATCTCCAAACAATTAAATAGACCATTACCATTCTCAATTAACGATTCAATTAATCATTCCATTAACTAAACCAATAAAATAAATTCCAAAACATCATTACTAAATTTTTTATTCATTTGTTACATTAGTATCAAGGAAACTACGAAGAACAAAACATAAAACTCCATACAGAAAATGTCAGACATAGAATATCTCTAGGAAAATTAGTTATAACAATCGAAAAAGTCTCCAAATCTCAACTACACCCACTAGTACTACCAATGAACAACCAAGTTATTTCCTAGCTACCCAATACTTCAGAAAAATTCAACAATCAATCAATCTGTATTCCTAAGATTCAATCACACATTCCAAACCATCTCACCATACAAAAAAAATCAACACAACTACCACACATTGTTGTGGTTACAACTGTGTCACAAAACCAACCAAAAATATATATTTTCCATTTTAATAAGTCATCTGTTCTATAATTACTCTTGATTATTCTTGGGTTATTATTGAAATAATATTATCTTGGGGAAACCATTTAATAACCAAATATATGTGGTTAACAATATTCCATATAAAGGTGTCCAATGAAAACAATAAACAAGAATTTCATAACTATATCCTGAGAAAATAATGACCCCAATGAGCTTGAATTTAATTGGGTAGTTAGCCCATAGAGATAAAAATAACAAAAGGGAATGATAAACAAAAGGACATGAACCAGTTCTCCCTATAACCTCATATATTAATTTATTATAGTTAAATTTTCATAATTTAATATGGATTCATCCATTTAATAATGTAAACACTTTTATAACAAACCCCTCATTATATAAACATAAGAGACATGAAGGAAATCATATAGAGTGGAATACTCAATTAGCACATTCTTATTGCACCAAAACTGGTAGTGCATGCATTTGGAAAATACAAGGAAATGATGAATAAACCAGTGCATCAGAATGGAATGACGCCTATGGGGAGAATGTTTCTAGTCACCTTGTACCAAGAGATATCAACAATAAGATAAATGGACAATTTATTTTCAACCTTTGGACAATCTAAAATAGGACAACGTTTTATATTCATCATAAATTTTCCATTAAGGTAATATATAGTCAATATCATGCTCTTTGAATGATTAATATCCTCTATACTATTAGTAATTTAAATAAATTATTAATTTACCTTGAAAATTCACCAAAAAAATTTTAATATGTTATTAAGCTCATTTTATTTCAATTAAAGTCGTCAAAAGGGAAAATCTGGAAAGCTAGAGATAACCAATCTATTGGAATGACTCACCAATAGATGAATCGCAGTTGTGAGTAACAGGTGAGAGTCACCATTAGAAGTCACTGTCATGTGTCACCATCCTGAGTCATTGGTGTGAGTGACCTCTACGATTCATCATTGGAGGGGTCCCTTTGTGAGTCACCATTAGATATTTGCATTGTAACCCAATTCCACAAGTCATCAACGCGAGTCACCTATGTTAGTGACCATTCCCAGTCACCATTGGCAAGATTCCATTTAGATTTAATATTGAATAGGATAACTTTGGAATGCTGGAAGGTTTTAAAATGTATCAAGGTATGTCACCTTGAACTCCCATAACACTTCAAACATTGTATTTTCACTATGTAATTGACCAGATAGGTAAAGGTCATTATAATGAGAATTTTTTTAAAGATAACTATTTGTTTTTTTGGGAAGGATTTATGGACATATAATAATTAAAAATGATATATAAACCAATATATCTGAAACAAATATCATCTAATATATAGATTGATGAATCATAGAATTATATAAAGAATATAGGAGCGGTGTATACATTTTACCTTTGTGGTTCTAAGTATCATCACATATTTATATAATGATCATCACTATAAAACTACCATTGGGTTTTTTAATCCATACAAAATCCATCGTCCATGTTAATAAATGTTCATTTCTATATGATCAACATTAATACCAAAATATTCTAGTACCCCAATAAGTAAAGGTAGGGAGTACGAAAATATAAAAATTGGGAATAGATTTTATACCACCTCACTATTCATTGTTAAATGACTTATATTTTTATCCTTTATAATCTAAATAAATATGGTTTTATGGAGTTATAAATATTTGTATAATTTAATTCTATAATATATGAAATTTTAAAAATTATTACTTTTTACCACTTTTATTTAGTTCAATTTACATATTATTACATTTTATAAATTATAAAATTAAATTAAAAGAAAATAAACCAAATAATAAAATAATGTTATGGCTTACAATATGATATATTATATGAAAATTAAATGATGTTTATATTAATTTTGAGTTAAATATAAAATAATCATTAATATATATAAAATTATGTTTTAATGTTTTTATATTTCACAGTGTATCATAATTTTTACCTTTTGTAAATATTCTCTTTTAATAATCCACTTGTAGTAAATCATTATATACATTTATTAATTCCCATTATTATCTAAGATAATATGTGATGACTAATAAAATTTTACCCAATACACATTTATACATAACATCAATATCAATTAGATGAGAAACAAAATTAACTTCTTAATATTAATTTTTTTATCCCAACTCAAATCCCATTCCAATAGTACTACAGATGATTATATCATAATTCTAATAATTGAAAATTATTTTTAATTACTACATCCTAACCACAAGAAAGGAATAAAAGGTAGTAAAACTCATTATTAGTTAATCTATAAGGGTATCTATCATGATCTGTAAAAAATATGTATCCACATACAGGTTACCACCATATTAATCCCCATACATTGTACATATTTACACAATACATTATTCTAAAATAATGAGTATAACCATAGGAATGTGAATAATCAAGTCTAGTAAAAACACAAATTTTTATATAAATTACAATAATTCTTGTAGTAATGAATGAATAAAACATCACAACTAATATTTCATTACACATGGATGTATCATTTGTAACAAAAGTATTAATTAATGCAAACATCATCTTTTATATAAAATAATGGGATAATATGACTTAACCATTATACATGGGGAAAATATAATAAGTTTAATGAAAATTTAGTATAACAACAAACAAAACCCCCGTATCTTCTTTTTTTAGATAAACTGTTAAAATCAATATAAATAGTTATCTATGTATAAAGGAAAACATGTAAACCAAATTTTTTACCTCATGTGTTGGGAATTAAAATGAAACATATTCTTCATTGATTATAATAACAATATAGAGAACAGATTATTTTTTACACGTATATTATATAATCAATATAAGATATAATACATTTGTTTTATGAGTTATTTTTATATTTACATATGAATCATTACTCAGGTACTCCAAACCGTATTATTAAATCCCATATCACTCAATGATTATCATATATTATGGATAACTAATGGATTTATATTTTATGGGTTATATAGAAATTGATTATTATGTTATAAGTAAAAATAAATGAATAAACTATAAGGTGGAAATCTAATTTGTAATTATTAAATACACTTTTATAACCATAGTTTGGTATATATATTTTGAAAACCACATTCATTAGAAAAAGTCATGAAATGTATTAATATATGAATATGTTTTGTAGCGAAATGTTTTTTTATGTTTATATTAATATAATGGAAACTATATATCATAATATAACACATGATAGGTCAATATGTGCAAACATGATTATAAACTAAATAAAATATTACACTAAACCATTTAATGATACTGTATCTTTGAAGAAAAACTAATCATAGGTTTAATGTTTTATAATAATCTAAAATAAAACCAATTTTCAATTACATAAAAATCCTAATTTCTATTCACCACATATATATTTTTAATAAATAATAAATGTTTTATAATTAGTAGAATAGTTCAATATTGTAATTTTATTGAATAAAATATTAAATATTTTTTTTTCCTAAATAGATAATATTTATAATTACAAAAAACCAGTGAGTATCTTAATAATACAATCAATAATAGTATTTGACTAAGTATCCTTTATATGATTATTATTAGACTATCTTAATATCAGTAATATTTATCATTATATATTTTATAAGAAAAACATTAATATTTAATTTATATAATGAATAATAAAACATGATACATGTAATTACACTTCTTCTAAGACACTTCATATGAAACCACTTTTTGAATTATAAGTGAGTTGAGATTTAAAAAATTATTATTAAACATACTAATTATATATATTAATTACATTTACAATATTTTATAATAGAATATCTTATGTTCCAATTCATCACATTGGTTTATTGGGATATAATATCATTCTATAATAATACTCAAAATTTATATATAGAAATTATGTATCCAAATATATTATAAAATAACCCCTAATTTAATTCAGAGAAATAAGAAATAATTAATTTGGTTATAAATTCACTATCAAAATCATTTTTACACATTATAACCCAAATTATTTTTAATTAGACAACATATACCATCCTTTTCCATATAATATATGGTGTATTTTATTCAAATTTACATAAATCCCAAACTTTTATAAATTCAAATAAATTTATTATTCATCATGGTATGAAACAATTTCACATTATTAGCAGATCATGAACAATTTAATTCATTATTCCATACCATAATTTAATAAAAAAATCATAGAGTTAATACCCTGATGACTTTATATATTATATTTAATATCATGATCACATAGATAATTTTTGAATATATAACACACAGGTATGAATTTTCATTAAAATTAATTTATCAAAATATATTAGACATAAACATTATTAAGAACATATAATTTTTAAACAAATAGATCACAAGTATGATAATTTATAACTAATAATAATTATCAAACATTATATCCTATATATAATAAATTTGATTATCCTAGACCTTAAATAACTAAACTATTAATAATATGAACAATTATATAACATATTTAATTCACGTTTTTTGAAAAAAAAAATTATTCATTAACATGGAAGAAAAACCATTTTGTTAAAATAAATAATTAAATAAAATATTTAAATTAATAATCTCACATAATAACAAAGTAGAAACTATTAAACCAATATAATTGGGAGACTTTTCATATTTTTAATATTTCAACTAAATGAATCCCATTTCCTTAAAATCATATATATATATATTTATGTGAATTAAAAAATTTATATATACATGTGGTTTCAAATTCATATATATATATATATATATATGTAATTTTCATCCAATATCTCATACTACTAAACATTAAGTAAATCAATAGATTACAAATACAATAGTTATTTATATTTGTAATTGTTATTTTTAAAAATAAAATTAATTTCCATGAAATAATAAAAAACATGGAACCAATTTTTCCTAAATAAATATCAATACCATTTGATGATTTTGTTTAATTTTAAATATAAGGAATATTTATTGGATGGGTATCATATTATATATGTATTCTAGATGAAACTTTATTGATATAAATTCCACTAAAATGTAAAAACATTTAATTATAACTATTAAAGTTTCCATACCCACATCTCATTATGATGTGATTCATTTTTATTGTTCATCCCATTGAATTGTAATTTAGGTTCACTATTATGTTAATCATTTTGAATTGTTTATATTAGATGATTGATTAGAAAATAAAATTCCTTCATTTGAATTACGAATTTTCTTAAGAACATTCATCTAGGTGAAATGTTTTTTTGGTTTAGTAGAAAAGTTTATTCCAAATATAACAACCATATATAATCCCCAAATTTATTGTCTTATTAACATGTTTTAAAAACATAGATATTAATTTGTTTGACCCGATTATGTTTAATTATTTTTATTGATCATTGATTTATCAATTAATTAAATTGAATGTGGTCAAAAGTATTAATATTTTTAGGGGTTTTAAATTTCACTCTGTATTATTTTGTGTTTAATTTTTTAATATTCATATCTTATATTGTATCACACCTGATTTCAGTTCTCTAACCCTTTCATTATGATTTTATAAGAATGTTAGGTGTTTGTATGATGTTTGGGAGGGTGTGAAAGATATTTCTGAATATTTTTGTGATTTTCTATAGGATCATGGATGGTTCATGGTTTGTGGAAACCCGGAAACTCAAAGAGGAAACCATGCATAGTGATATAGGGGTTAATAGGATGGAACATAATTAGGTGAATGAATTTTTCAAACCATATTAAAAACCTAGAGAATACATGAAATTTGGACACATATATTCTGAAAAGTTGGTTTATAGTTTTTCGAGCAATTCTGACCAACTATTAAAGGTCCTTCTAAATGTATAGTTTGGGAGACAATTACCCCCAATTTTTCCTAACCTAATGTACTACCATACATGGTTTAAACAATAGATCCTTAAAATGTGGATCTCATTGTTTTTCACCTGTGACACACTTGGTTTTCGGCTAATGTTTCCCTAACTAAATATTTCATCATCCAGATGGATTTCTATGCTTGTCCCATCAATTGGTGAGTTATCCAAAGGCTTTACATGGTGCATTGAATCTCTATTCCCATTATAAGCCTCTATTTGTAGTAGTTTCTTGGGGTTTTCATTAGATCTTGTTTCCCCTCTCTCTCGGTTTATTTGATCTAATTTGCTATATATTGATCTTACGTTTTTCTATAATAATAAATAAATTTGGCATAGTTAATGACAATAGATGGGATCTAAGGTGGTCTTTAGTAGATTCAATCCTGTTTCATTGTTAATTGAGTTTCATTTTTTATATATCCATATGTTCTGAGGTATTTTTCTTACACTTGATTCCTCTTATTATAACTATAGGGCTTCATTCCAAATTGTTATTTCATTGAAATTGATATTAATTTTTTTGTGCAGTTTTTATATAATGCTTCTTCCACGAAGGTTAATGGAATTGTAAAAATTTTATGTTCAGTTAAAACACGTATTTGAAAACACAATTTTAGAATTAATATTTTAAAATCGATATCGGGTTTGATTCATGATTTTATTTTAGTAAATGGGGAGGTTTTTTTGAAATGGGTTGAAAAATTTTATTATTCAATTTGGTTGGTAAATCACTTAGCATGAGATGAATTTGATGATTATTGGTCATGATGTTTCACCCAATAGTTGATGGTTTATGGATATGAAGTTCCAAAACCAATGAAAAAACCATGATTTTATTGTTGAATGTGTGTCTGTGGTTATATGAAAATTGAATGGATTGTGAAAATTTGAATTTGAGAATGGTAAAACAAATTATTTGGTTTCATCCTTGAGAAATGTATTTTTTGGTCAAATTATTTCATTTTGGAATTTTTTTTATATTATTATATTAACCATTTTCCTTTTTTTTCATATAAATGTGAAAACTTGTTATATCCAAGTGGCGTGAGTGAGGAATTTGCGTGGGGAAATCCTACTGAGTTTTTGTTTCTCACCCAAAATTTTGAACCGTTGTTATTTTATAGATATCATTAATCGGGACACATGAAAATGTAAATTATCAAACTTATTTAATGTAACATTATAATAAATTTGGTGTTTTTTAGTGTCTGAGGATGTATTATGTTTGGAGTTATGGAGATATGTCCTAGGAGTATATGAGTTTTGATGGATTTTCTGTCAACTGTTTACTTATTGTCTAGTAACATTCTACACCGGTACTTTGTGTAGTTGGGTTTTGATACCTATAGTGTTACAGTGAGTTGTCAAACATTTTTATATTACATAATTTAGTGGTTATTTGGTAATGGAATTTTTTTTCTGTTGTTTTATTTCCAAGGGGAAAATACTCCCCCAACATTTACTGAAGCCCATATCATTTATTACCAAACATTAGCATTTTGGGGATTTCTCTGAAGGCCAAGTACCAAATCCACCATGTCTCAAGAAAATGGGGAGGGGTGGGATGTTACATAAATTATATATATATATATATATTATTTTTTATTTCATTAAAAAATTTTGGTCCATTAATACAAATTATCATGCTATGAAATGATCGATTGAGTTATTATGTCAAATAATATTTTTCATAATTGAAATTTATACTTAGAACTATGATCATTAAATTCTCATTATCTCTTATACATGATATTTTTTTTATTTATAAAATATCATTCATCTCACATCATCAACCACATCCTGAACAATACTCTTCCTAATCATTTTTCATGTAGGAATATGTAAAATATATGTGTCTAGATATATCTTTATTGATGATATTTACCTTTGATATGATGGTATTTTAAAATTATTCTTCACCTATTCAGGTATCATCCGTGGGCATGTGCATTTCGATTCACTTCAATTGGACGGTCTTTACTGTATTTTCTCATTCCTAGGTTGCATCTATTTCAATTCATTCTCATGTCCATCTCAATTTATGATTTTTTTCATATTCTACTACTATTCTTATTGTATGATATCATAAAAAACTAAGGGTATTTGATATGATAATATGTGTTCATCAACTAAAAACAGTGTTTATTTAGTCAGTAATTTAATTTCATAGATTCCGATATATGGTTCTATCTATGCGGTGTGGGGAGCCATTGTGTATGCACATTGGTCAAGGGGGTGGCTAGTGTCTATCAGAGTTAAAAAAATTCATGATTCCATTTTTCATAAATGTGTATTTACCATTATAGAAAATAGGTTATTATATTCCCCTCCACTATAAATTTTTGTATCCATATTCTATTATTGATTATTTTTTTATAATCATGAGGTTTATAAAATATTTTCCCTTGTATTTTTAAAGGTGAATATTCATTTTAATTACATGTTGAATAGTGTGATTGAGTGATGTTTCTTTATTATAAGGAACACTTTTGTCATTATTTATAATGGTAAATTACGGGGGGGGGGGGGGGGTTATGTGCATGGTGGTGCATAACACTGTCTATAAATTCACACCATTGTGTCCATGATATGTCAATATTTTCTTATTATTGAATACTTTTCACAATTCATGATGTCTGAGATTGAGGTGGTTAGAGGTTCCTTAATTATCGAGATAGATCAATTAGACATACCAATCATGTCTTACATCTAAATAAGAGTACCTCATGGGTATATCTTATTCACCAGATGCGTATAACTTGGTCTATTGATTAGATTAGCTATGATTTAATTGACATGTCTATTCACTAGGAATCTGTAATATGGGACACATATTAAATTGACTTAGATATTATGGATATGGTTAAATTTATATATGACATGGATTTACTCTATATGATTTCACCTTATACAAAGGTGTAATATATATTATATAAATTAATATTTCCATTATTTTAGAATACATTTTCCATCAGGATGTCAAATAACTCAAAACCATTATACTCTCTATATGTCCCAATGTAAAATATGGATTCATATCCATCTATCCACATTAAAAAATCTTTTACATGGAATTAATTTTTTTTGCTTATTCTCTAGATTAAGAGGACTCTAAAAAATAATCTCTTAAATAAGTAAAATTAGAGATTAACATGAAATTATTTTACCAACATTTGGATATATTTTCAATCCATTATACTATTAGTTTGTTGAGGGAGTATCTAATCGTGATGAGAGAAACATTTAAATGTGCCCCAAAGAACTCCATCATCAATAATAAATTAAAGACCATGCCACCACATCCAATTTTTATAACCAATATTTGTATGAGATGATAATAATCATTATGGACATTCAGTCACTCAGAAATTTGATAAATGTGAATAAATTTAATGAAAATTATTTCGAGAGGTGGATAAAGAGTATAATATTTCTACTTAAAAATCATAAGGTAGTGCACATTCTTTGAAATCCAATTCCAACACCATTAAACTACGAGATTCTCTAAGTTCCATATTATTGAATCAATATTATAACAGATTTCTCATATGTCAAGGACATATACTCATCACTTATTCAATGACCCTTTTAAATGCGTATAAAAAACATTTTTAGAAAAATGGTTAATTGGGATATCCTATAAAAAATAACCCCATGATATTATTAAAAATAAATTACTTCTAATACTGATTATTACATATATTATGATGTTAGTAGAAATATAACGTATCATTTTAACAATATTAATTATATCTTAAATCATAAAAATAAAAAACAAGATTAACATAGTTTATTTCAATAATATCAAATCAATTAAATATAATCACCCCATTTTCTGGATGAATGTTTATAATTGGTATGATGAAATAATAATGATATTTACCTCATTAACTTTATCCACACTCCTAATATTTACTTTAAATATATTAAAAAATTATTGGGATAATAAAATAGAGGAAAAAAATTCAATGTCTTATATTGGTAGGATTTAACCCATTGAGGTCTTCAAATGTCCATAAAAATTCAAAAAATCTATTAGAATAAAAGTTATAATTTATGTTGAAGAAATTGGAAACTACTTTAATAGAAATCCAATACAATTATTACAATACTACCATCTCTAGAAGAATAATTACATTAATTAAAAACATTTTAGGAAATGTATCAATCCGTAATATTCCAGGACAACAAGTAAAAACCATTTCATTAATAACCATTAGTTAGTTTTTACCTTACAACATCGGTACAAATATAATGATTTATATTTAAAAATATTATGTATTGTCATGTTTTCCTAAAATCATTTTTTGCTATATCTATTAACAGAATAGGGGTATAATAGAAAGAATATTGGGGAAACCCAAAAATAAGTAGAGGAAAATAGAAAAGCTATGATATTAGAGGGAATTTTCATATAATTTTTCCAATATTAACATTAAAATGGGAAATCCTAGATAATAATGAGATTATAACATAAACCCTTATTATAGATTTCTATTTGGCTCGACGTTCTCAATTATCATGTTATTTTGAAGACAAAAATGGATTAAAAATTAATTACTCTTAATATTGTCATTATGACATACCGTGACATCTAGGAAATTTGGAAGGGTGTTAGAAATAGATTTGGGTAGGTCTTCCCCATTATTGATTGGTTAATGTTTGTGAATATGTTATGATGGGAGGTTCTTTTTTATATGTGATGGGAGTATGACACATGTAATTATTTGTATAATTTATGTATTATAAGGTCACTAATCAGTGGCATGTGTCACTAAAAATTTACTTTCTAAATCGAGGGTGATATGTGTCCCAATATCTAAATCAAATAATATTATAATTATATTTTATGACATTTTCATATTTTTTATCCTATATCAATCTATTGTATTTTTTTATTGTGGTGAATTTGTATACCATTGATAGAATAAATTGATGAAATTTAATTCACCACATTATTATACATGAAACTAATTATTCAACATATTTAATCTATTTTTTATCATTTAATTTGTATAATTTGGTGATATTAATTTAAATATATGTCATCCAAATGAAATAAAAAAATTTAAACGTGTTTTTAATAATTCATAAAAACAAATAACAAAATAATATAGTACTAGTTCCAATAAAATTAATTTGATTGTTCTTAATCAATGAGATATTATGGTATATTAAATCTATCTCCAAAATATAATTGATCATTTAAATTACATGGTTAAAATAAAATGAAATATTTTTTTTTCATAAATACGTGATTTCAAAATTAACAAAAATGTATTCTCTTTCTAGAAATCCAAAAATTCCCATTTAGATAAATTTTACCTTATGAATCAAAAATTGATATTCTATATATTAAACTAGAAATATAAATTTTATAAACTTTTCTATTAAATTTAACAATATACAATTTCAATTATATTGAGTAAATAATAGGTTATTCATTTACTATAGTTAGGTGATGCGTTGTTTACCTAATATAGGATAAAATATTGTATCACATCATCCCCTTATAAATAATTACATATTAATAATATGATAGATTATAAAAAATAAAAAATTTATTGTAATCCTTCCACATTTCTTCACTAGGAAACCATGTTATCACATACCGTTTGTGATTTCTCTAATGAACATTCACAAGCCGAGTTAAAAAATTCCACAATACTTTCCCACTACTGTCAATAATTTTTTGAGGATCTAAATTTATTATAATTTTGGATCAAAATATTTATATTAATTGTGAGTACATATTTTGGATCTATATGTATTTCTTCAATTAAAAGACATGGAAGATGTCATGTAATTCAAAGAGTTTTGATGGAATAGCAAATTTAAATGACACAACCCCAACTCAACATAAAATATTAAAAGGCCTAATGTACATAGTGAAAAAAATATCATTTATAGAAAATCATATAAATAATATCCATGGATATACCTATAATAAAATATGCTACACCACTTCAAATTATAGATCTTTGATTCCATATTTTCCTAGATCTTTTTTCATATGTTTCCCTAACTTGATATGATATTGAATAGCCTATATATTCTGTATTAAATTCTTGAAAACTTTTAGTATTATATTCTCCCTTTCTCTAACTTAATCATAAAATATTTTGTGTATAACCACATTTCACATACAACACTACAAATAGTGATGTGTAGATATTTTAATGAATAGTATTACTCCAGGAAAATTACACTCTACATAGAAACTAATACCACATATCTTCAATGACATGTTAGTATAATATGAAAATGTATTATATTGATGAATATTCTTTTTAGTTTACCCATATATTTCAGGATTACCGGATGTGCTAAACTGTTTCATTATATTGTGAAAATAACTCATACTCTTCCAAAATATCCATGTGAACCAGATTTTAGGATCAGATACAATTCATATAGGAGTATCATACATTCTCATAAATATATTAATATAGAGCTAAGAATGGAACTCAATCAATATGAAAATTACTTGTCAGTATGAAATGAAAATAATTTTTTTTAGAATCAATAATGACCCATGTAACATCTTTATTCCATTTCATATTCTATTTTCCTTTGAAATCTTCCACTGTATCATTATCTAAAATCCATTTTTTGGAATAGGTTTCATGACTCTCATATGATGTGGTCTTTAAGTCTTTACCTTTGGACACACTATGAATTTTGATAAACAATCCATAATTTCCCATATCAACCATTAAACTACAAGTTTTCTATTATATATATATATATATATATTTATATATATATTTATATATATATCACTGTGCTCCTAATGTATATAGTGAAATTTTATTGTGGAAATTTTTCATGTACCTCACATTTTAGTTCTGTTGTGGATACAATGAAAAATGACATTTGAAAAATAACACAATATTATGATTAAGGAAGTATAATTATTTTACATCCTTTAATACATTAGTCATCCCTAGTAACCCCTTATCATCCAGTTAAGATATCTCTTTCCAATCCAGTAAAGGTTGTTTAATTTTTTTAGGAAAACATGATGTTTCCTATTTCTGATCAATTACCATTTCCAAATTAAATAAATACTTAAATATAATTTCATCTATAATTATCATTATAATTAATAATCCATGATCCCTTCTACATAATAAATATTTCACCTTATTCTCCTTCCCATGGTGATAGTGTATCAAGAAATTATATTTCTTTAGTAGTTATAACTATCTTCTCGGAAAAATAATGATATTTTTCAATGATAATATAATATTAAAAATATTTTTCTCTATTTATATGTCACATATTTCATTATAGAAATATTTTCCACATATATTGATGGAAAATATTATAGAATGTATTTTAATATCATTATTTGGAATGTTTTATTCATGACTCTTCAATTTCTAATATGCACGAGAAACCACATTATAATATTGCAAAATGACACAACTGAATGCTTTCATCAATATATCAAATTATATTGAAAACCCATCATCTTGATATAATAAATTCAATACTATTTCATTAACCAACATCCTCATTTTGGCACTAAAATATTAATTAAATGTTCTTGATGATGTGAATTTAACCCCATTACACGTCAATTTGGTTATGGGGTTGGAAATAAAATTAAACGCTTTCAGAAAATTGAGATAATAACAGACTAAATAATATAGAATATGTATCATATTTATATTCATTGGTGTGATAAATTATTTAAATACCAATTTATTTAATATATCAATATATATTAAAAAATTTTGAGAGTATATTTCTTAAAATTGTAACTTATTGGAGAAACAATGAACACTTATTGAATTTTTCATGTACTTCCTTTTCCTTAATAGTCAATGGAGCTATTCAAAATTTATTCTCATAATATTTTTGAATTTTTGTGGACATCAAGATAACATCCAAAAATTAACCCAAAAAGTAATCAAGATAATAATTTAATAATATAAGCTTCAAATCCATTAAATGAGATATTGCATTAGCCAATCTGAAGGAAATTTACAAAATATTATAACGTTTATACCTCATAGTCCATACTGTATTTTGTATGTCTTTATTAATCACCATTAATTTATGATTCCTAGTAAAAATATAAATCTTTTAAAAATATAAATCTCTTTGGAGTTTATCAAAACTTTCTTTAATTAAAGGATGTATATTTATTATCCTACAATATTTGATGTCCTTATAAAGGAGAATCATCCTAATTGAACCATCATGTTATTTTCAAAAAGGGATAGGGGATCACCATGTTTATACAGTAGAGTGTAAAAATACCTTATAAAAAATATCATGAGTTTATTCAATAAATTATATCAATTCCACTTGTGTTATTCTATATGCATTCATAGATATAGGGTTTTTATCAAAGGTGATTTCAATAATAAATATAGCTTCATACGTAGGTGGATCTATTTATAATCCAACTATAAATACATCAATGCATTGCATGAAAAAATGAACATACTCTATTACTATATATATTTTAAAAAAACAAAATTTTCTCTTTATCTTCTCCAAGAATTTCCTTAATTAGAGATATTTGAGGTGGATCAATAAATAATAAGATAATGATTTTTTCACCTTAAATTATAATTCTTTCCCTACATCATTAATAGTAATATTATTATCACATTAATAAATTATAACATTATACTTGAAAATATAATACATAAAAAGGATGATGAACAATTCGATCATATGTATAATAATATAGTGACTGTTATTTTAATATCTATGCATCTATAAATGAACTGGTCAATATTTCATTATTGTAATAAGATTCCCAATATGTATCTTGGAAGAAAATACCTTACTCTGAGTGTTACAAAATTAGTTAATGCTCTCAGGAAAAATGATCGACATAAGAGAGTGAGTATATCTAGAATAAAATTATAAAAAAATAAATTTCTTTTTAGATTCTATGTACATGTATTATTTTAGATTTTAACCTTATATGTAGTGAAAATATTTTATTTGGATTCCTTCCAGGACCATTTATATGGTAAATTAATTTTACACATGGATATTCATTCAAATAGTTTAACATTAACTTAATGATAAAAAATGAGATGTTGGCTTCTTTTCTTTATCCATTGAAATCATAATAATGAGGGATATTCTCTGTACACAAGAAGTGAAGAGTCATTCCCTTTAAGAATGTCCCATTATATTTCTTTCCACAAATATTACACAATGAGAATTACCCATTCGATTCATCCTTTTTCACTATTTATTATTACATAGTGATTATCTACCTCTTTCTTATCATGATTTTACTATAAAAATAAGACATGGAGAATTATTTCTCTATATTGATGTAACATAATACAATATAATTGCATAATAAAAAATATTATAGACTAATTCTCATTGAAAGATAAACCTTACCCCATAAAGAAAGATATTGATAGTAATTCCTCTATTATGTAAATAATAAATAGTATGAGTTTCTAACCATGTAATTTACACTTAATATTCACCGAGATTTTACTCATCTATTTTTCGTATATTGAGGAATTTCATTTCTATATCAGCTCATTTCTCAAAAGGAAATTATTTTTGAATAATATTTCCTTAAAATTCATTCATTCCTTATTCCTTATTTTTTTTAATCATTTTAGTGTTTCAGTTAAATAACCAACATTGATCAACATGTCCCTAAAAATGATACAAACATAATGATAGATTTATCTCTTTAACTTCCTCAAAAAGTATGAAATATCTTCAAAAAGGTATTAATTTATTTCTCATCAACTGGTGTATTGTAATTCCAAGGGAATAACTCTGGTATTTATCTTTGGAAGTTGTTGAAAATGATTCTAATAATTTTAGGGTCAAAAGTTGTCTCATTACATGCATGATTATTGGGCCTGACATTAGGTCATTGATCTTAATGATTTATAGTTTTTGTATCTCTAACATCATACCCCTTGAATTCATTGAATTCATTGTGTGATATATCTTTAAATTTGTTATAGATGTGGATGTATTTATTATTCATTCTCCTAGGTTCCATTTTTAAATATTGAAATATCATGGATTAGTTCGAAACATCAAGAATATTGAATCATAAAATTTGATTCATATATAGTTGAAATATTATTGATGAGTATATATAATATCTTATAGATTATATTAATATTCCAGTTATGTTCTACTATTCACTTCAATATTTAGTTCCTTAGGGTCCTACTAAATTTTTTTCAATACAAATGGCAAAAACCCTAAATACAACATCCTATTGTTTATGGTTACATTACAAAAATACCTAAAAAATACATGAGATTTCACCCCATATGATAGATTGTTTAAAATTATTTGGAGGTGTGACACATACAAGACTTATACATTAAATTTTAAAATATTAAATCAAACTTGAATCTCAAGTGGTAAATTTATTATTTTTTTAGAATATCCCTGAAATCATTAAATTATAAATTCTAGGTACCCTGGTGAAATGAATAATAATAATGGGGGAGAAAAAATTCTTAGTAAGGGAAATAATAAAGATAAAGTCATCACAAATTCAATAAAACACAATTAATATGGAAGAGATAAAATTAATATAATATGACCTTTAAATAATAGAATGAAATTGTAATATACCAATTGATGTTTTGGAATCATAAATAATACCATGGAAACAAATAGAAAGTCTTAAAAACATATAATGAATAATATTGTACATCATAATCTTATAATAAAGGCCTTATTCTAGGACAGTATTAAAAAATGTGTTCCATTCTCCAAATAACCAAACCATATTTTCCCATGATACATACCAATGCATTAGGGGTACTGATAGAAAGACCCACCAGTTCACTTACAATGTCTAATTAGTTAACAGTTTCTAATAAGTGAATAATAATACAATACATAATCTATATAAACATTAATATTTGAAATATGGATATTTAAAATAAATATTTTCCATAGTGAATAAATAGAAAAAATGATTAAAATCCATCTACTGAAATAATGTGGATATTATAAATAGTGTATATACCATGAGAATCATAAAAATCTGTAAAAGATGATGAGAAAATGTAAAATATATTTTATAAATGCATTACAATTTCAAATTGAAAATAGTTTGAAATATCCTATTCTTTCGAAATCATTATAAAACTATGAATTCGCAGAACAATAGTTATATGATTTTATTTTCCAAACCATAGAATCATATAGTGTATGTTTTATAAATAAAAATAAATATATTGGATGGAATATATGGCCATGCAGTAAATATTAAAAAAAATATTCCCATTTTCATAGAATATAAAAAGAGATTTAATAGAAAATTATAAGAATATTCCTTTAGATGTATTGAACTTATTGTCAAAGATAATATAAAACATTCTTTATGAAAAATTTATACTTTTATAATAATTTCTATAACATAATTTCATGAACATATATGTAAAGGAAAAAGATTATAGTAAAATAAATGAAATACCGTTGGATTTTCAATAATGTTAAACAAAAATAATACAACTTTTTACACAAATTGATAAGGGTCAAAATTACCTAATATATTGAGAATTGATAATTGATTTTTGCGACATATCTTATTTTTTTATCCTTGATCTATAATTTTTACCTCATTATATTTGAGACATCATATTTATCAATAATTCAATATTTAGTGACCAATAATGATATTATACTCATTATTAAATTTTAAATCTCTAATTAAAAATATGAAATCCATTTTTACAATCACAATTTTAGAAGTGGTGGAAACTAATTTTAATATAAATGAACAAAAATATATAAAATATTTTTTTAGAAATAATTTTTTTAAAAAATTATTATACCAAAAATAAAAAAAATTATAAAAAAATCAATTAATTATATTTTTTTATTGATGTGATTTTATATTACATTGGACTGAAATAAAAAAATATAATTGTTCATTTAAATTAAATTATTTATATGAACTAAATGACTATTTTTCTGAAAATTTTATTTTTTACAATTCTGTCTAAAAGAAATTATTTTAAAAAAATACAACAAAATCACATTATGCTATAATTAATCATATGAATCCTAAAATGATACTCTTGTTATCAAATTAAAATTATAAATTTTAAAAATATTACTTTTAAAAATACAAATTATCTATTAATTATATTATAGAAATATTGAAGGATGTTCATTGGAAATAGTTCGGAGATGTAGTTTTTACATGTTATATGATGATGTTAGGAATTGCATAGAATGGTTAAGGGTATCAATTAATTTTTGGTTTTTTAGTTCTAAATTACATGTGAGATTTAATAAATAATCCTTAATGAGGAAGTAATTAATCAATAATGGTACATATCTCTACATATGTATCTTTGTAAGTATAAACATATAATATTAGGGTGGGTCTAGTCTATTGTTTATGAATGAAAATATCCTCACACAGAATTATGATTTTTATTTAATTGGGATAGATCCATATTTTTAAGGATATTATAAATGATTAATGGGATTAAAAATATATTTTATTTAGATAATATTAATCCATAATGGGTTTGAAACTATTTATAAGGGTCACATATAAGACATACTATACAAATTGAATAGAAATTTTGTTTTTTATTATATTTATCATACTATTTTTTGGGGAATAATTTTTTAGTTCACCTAAATTATATGAAAAAACATTTAATGAAATGAATTTAATAATTAAATATAATGGATAACAAAAAATTTCACTGTGTTATTTTCATCGAATAAATATTTAGGAATCCATTTATGATAATATAAAGGAAATGTAATTTTTTAGAATTGATATGTAGTGTTTTATGTGTCATTCATGATACACCCACAATATGTATATAAAAATACCATGTAAATTTTATTTCAGTTAATTTTTATTTTTATATACCTACATTTTATATTACAATGATGAAGTCATAGATAAATTTAGTATCTATAAAAATATGGTTGAAAACTATTATATACCTATAATTAAATTCTGTATATTAGATAATGGAGGAGAATGTTATATTATTGTTTTTTTTAATCCCAAGGTATTATACATGATTTTATGGATTCCAATACACCAAAATGGAAAGATTTAGTATAGATAAGAAATACAGCATTAGTAATATATGTTAATTTCAATATTGTTATCTCAGGTCTATCAAGATTTTCTTTGGCAGAAGTGTTATTAAATGTGTGCCAAAAAATATATATGTCTCCTTCAACTACAGATTCTAAGACTCCATATGCAATATGGAATAAAAAGATTCCATGAATCAATAAATTGACGGTTTTGGGGTTTTTCAAAGATTATACGTGAACTGCAACCTAAAATGAAATGTTGGGTAAAAGTGAAATTTTTGTTTTATTTCATATTTGACTAGTGTAGATACCTAAGAGTGTTGATGAATCATGTGTTTATTACATCATAAAAAAGTATCCTAAACAAAAAATTTATCCCCATTATTATTTTAACCATTTTTTATCTTTAATAGATAAATGGGGTTTTCTCGGCATAGTCTCATACACTATTTGTAATACAGGTTAATAATTGCAGTATGAATGAGTATTTTTACAATTTTCATCCCCAATATGGGAAACCTAATACATTATATGATTATATCTTAATAATTAATAGAATATATTCAAATAATTTTTTATTGTAATTAGTTTTTTAGTGTAGGTGACATCATGTACCCTTTGACCACATTACAAAGGATATTTTGTTTAGTGTGTTACATGAGTGGAAAAAAAATACACCATAAAATTAAATTGTTATAGAATCTCGCATTTTTTTCAAATATTATATTATTCTTAACGTATATCAATAATATAACTAGGCATGTCACGATATCCAAAAAGTAATATAATTCCATAAATATAGACTTTGATTTATATTCAATTTTCTTGAACAAATCAAGAAACTCAATCTCTATCTTCACAACACAACATACCATTTCAATTCTATAATTGAATGATATAATTATGAAAGAAAACTTGGGTAACTCATTAACAATTATTTGTTTATTATTAACTCAAACACATCATCCATGTAAACAAAAACTCTATTTCTTGGAACATAGAACTAAAATTCTAATAGGTTGTTAGTTATAGAATTCCTCTATAATTCACTTTATCACCACATAAAAACCCTTCATTGGGCTAAATATCTATTTTTCAACCTCAATATATAAAATCAATAGTTGGTGGAGGGACTATTTATCACAAACCATAATTCTTAATTTCATTATTATTCTACTCTTTATTGTTAAAAATATGAAATTATTCACTACACATGATAAATACGTTATTATTCTTCAACATGATCACACCTAGTTTACTCATCTATTCAAATACAAAACACCCATCTTACTAAAATAATATTTTATCGTAAATTTTATATTTATCTATATTATGGAAAACTATAACCATGGATATTTAATTTTATTGTATTAGAATCTTAGTTCTGAAAAAACTTTTAAATATAAATTGAATGCCAAAAAACTTGATGTACCAGTCAGTCTTTATCCTGAAATCTCTATGAAATTAATCTAAAAAGTTTCTTATCGGAGTTTGTCCTTTTTTTGATTTTTATATAATAAAATATCTCAATAAATTTTTTAATGATACATTTATTTAATTTTATTCTCAATTTATTGTCACTTTTTCTTGGTTGATCATTTCTCTTTGATTATAAATATCTGGCCAGACTTTCTATTTTTTTATAAAATAACATCCACAACAACCACATTGTAATAATATGCATTGTTGTATTAAGAATATATTATTCATATCAATTCCTTGTTATATTTCACTATTGAATTACAAAATCAATAAAAACCTAGACATATATCAGCTTTATTCTATACACTCTATATATTTACTCACAATCATTATCATTACTCCCAATATGAATGACAGTTTAAATTTTTGTATTAAGAGAATTGAAATTCATTACAAGTATATTCTCATCTTTATTCATGATTTGTGAATTTTGGAATTTTTTATTTTCCTAGTTAAATTAAATTCATATACATCAATCCTATATCAATTTCCATAGCACTCAACTAGGCATGAATCAAAATTCATTTTATTATTTTTGTATTGTTTTAGATCAGGGAATGAATCGTTTGGTTTCATATTACATTTTGATAACCAATGTATATTTTTAAATATTCTTATTTGAAAATGTCAACTTACAAAAACAGTGATTTTTCCTTCAACTTATTCAAATAAATATTCAATCAAAAACCATCTGATCAGAAAATATAAATTAACATGAAGTGAAAACACATGAATCATCCTAAATCATTTCCACTATAATATCTTTAATTCTAGAAATCAAAATTTTTATCAATGATGGATCCTTATGAAAAATTATCACCATTATGGCATTGATAATGTGTAAAACATACAATGAAATTTTAGATCTGTATATCAACATGTCTCAACAATAACCATTGGATTTATAATTATTGTTGGTCTAGAATCATCATTATGAAAAAATTGAATGAACATTACATGGACACAAATAAATCATTTCCCTTGGTTGGGTTGACCTATTGAGGAGCCTATTTAAACTGTATGACCTCTATTTATCGCAACACTATGAGGTGTTTTTCTTGACCTTAAAGTCATTTATATTATCTTTTGATGATATATGATAAATTTATTCTATAAATAACAAAAATTAAATAATCAATGGAATATTGAATGTATAAAAATTATCCATGTTTGTTATTCATTGTGTTTATCAATCAATAACAATACACTAGGAACTTCAATATACTCTCTCAATTTTAAACTATCTTCAATAACCAAATAGCTATCATTTTAAAATTAATTTACCTTTTTATAAAAAGTAATTATCCATATTCGTCAGTTTTTATGTTTCCACACAAACTACATATATAATCATCAAATATTGAACATGATTTCATAAAACATTCCATCCAACATTTCATGATAATATCAAATTTATCTATATTGCCTTATTTGTTATGGGGTTATTCTTTATCTTTTATTTATGAAGACCATATCCATAACCCATATTCTCAAAGATAAAATGTAATATTCTCAGTGAAAACAATTACAATAAAAAACTAAATAGATATTCAATATCTACCTTGGTATTTGTTATTAATAAATTAATACTCAAATTAAAATATCTCCTTGGAAATATTCCAATGCAGTTCAATCATTGTCTATCCCCCATATTGTAAATAATCAAAAAGGGGGAAATTTATACTCCCCCATTGACACAACATTGAATAAATACAATTTTACATTCCACTAATGGATATCCAAAATTCTTTTGGTGGATCTTCACAACAATTAAATGAAATTGATATAAATCATCATCATCTCTCATTTCATTTTTTTGCATGATTCTTATTTTTTTAGATATTTAATTATTTATAATGATAACGAGTGGAATAAAAACTCTCATTAAAATTTTCCCTAAAAAAATTAGAACTATATAAGCCTAGGATTATCTTTTATATAAATGAAGAGTTTTTTATTTAGAAGAAAATTATCCATAAACATACCATAATGTCATAAAATATATAACATATACACTTTTACAGTATGATTAAAAATATTTTAAATTCCTTTTATAAATCTACACATAATTTTAGGAAACACATGGAAACATTTTTTGTTTAAAATGGGTTTCCATCATATTAATTAGATAATAACTACAATTTTCCAATTTTATCAGATATAAATTAAAATTGTGATCGAAAAGTGAAAATAATAACTTAAATATTATTTTTCATCAATGCTATCTTGAATTATAGATTATATCAGAATTGTTAAAAATATTTCTAGATCATCATTTTTGGAAATTCTAACTAAATGGATGCTCTATCTACAACAGTATTGTTTATTTATTCTATAAATAAGATCCTTTTCTTCTAGGTTATTAGTTTTACTGTAAATCCAATTATGATTTGTCAGTGGATATTTTTAAAGGATAAAACTTATTTCAATTTTCAGATTACCATGATGAATGCATTTAGTTAGCTATATAAATATAAAAAACATCATCATTTCTCCTATTTTATTTTTTTACATTCATTTCCCTACCACTGAGAAAAATTAAAATGGTATGGGCAAATGGTGGATCATAATTAGCATATTAATGTGAGAAATATGGTGGAGACTTGAATATATACCAAGAAACTCATTTCTTTGAAGCCCTAAAATTTTACCACCTCGGCATGCTTTCTAAAGTCTCAATTTAAAAAATATATTCCTACAATTAAATCTATAATTTCTATACATTATCACATTTAACCATAGATTGAATATGTTTATAAAATATAGGAAGAGGGTAATGATGTTCATTTTTATATTTCATTGTCACCAATACCTATTCCAATAGACTTGGCCATATATTCAATCATACTCTTTAATAATTTTAAAACATATATTGGTTCGAGGTCTCTTTTCATGATATTACTCCCTTGATTACATAAGTCACACGTTCATTACCATTAGCTTTAAATAAATTTCATTATTTTGGAATATTTGTCATTCATTTGATAACTAAGTGTCAATTATTCATGTATATTCAAAAAAATTAATCATGAGATTTAATGTCTACCATTTTGGGAAACGATTAAATATATTCCTCTATAGTGACAACCTCCAATCCAATAATTCTATGACATTTATAGATGGGATCCTTCATATACATTCTAAAATGGTTCCTTTTTATTTTTTATTCATGGATATCTTACAATGATCCGTTGTGTGACAAATCTTACTATTATGGAAGCATCTCCTCGCAATTGGTTTGTCATCATATTCATTATTTTTCGTGTGAATAATTTTCTAATCAATATTTTTGGATTTTTTCATCATGTATGAATTATATTACATTCAATTATTATTGTATTATTTGGTACCATTCAATTCATAATCATAATAATTATTTTTGTTGGTCCACACCAATAAAAATCTTATCAATGACTTCATATATTTTAATACTCATAAAAATTTCCTCAGAAATAAAATCAAAATTTGAGGACATATATTGTTTCATATGTGATATTTTATTCTGTCAAAAATTCAATCTTATAATTTAATCAATACTCCACCTATATTTTGGATTCATAATATTTTTAATCATTGACTTATTGTTCCAAAAATAAATCGACATGTGTCTGATCTTTTGTTAACAATAATAATGGTATGAAATAATATTCTCTTATTATTGTATATACCCTGTGTATGGATTTTACAAATGGTGTACCATGTTGTTTTTTGGATGGAATTACCAATATTTTGGGATCTAATTTGGGATTTATTTTTATATGAATTCTCAATATTCACCAAGTTTTATGTGATTCATATTTTTAGAAATTTTGTAATTATATATGTGTGAATTAAATATTAACATGAAATTGAAATATGTGAAAAAAATAGATTCTAATGTTTAATGAGATACCCTTCTCTCTAAGAGAATCATTTATATATCACCATAATATCCCAATAACCCTTTACACTAATATTATTTTGATGTATTAGTCCTTTTATAATCTTATATAACTATATCACATTTCTCAATTTGATGGTATGTTCTTGGTTTATACTCTTATATATATTTTTAGTTTTTCTTTTTGATTATGTTATGATAATTTATTTGTATTATCTTAATCATCTTCTAAGTCTTATATTTTAACCCACTATTTACTGATCTCCATATTTTAATATTTATATTTTTGAAAACTCTCTCGAAAATTATTTTCACGCATTGTTTTTTTCTTTCATTGTACGAATAAGAACATTGTTATGCATATTCTCTTTAAATAAATTTATCTATATAATGATAATTTCATAAAAAAATTTATCAACATTAGGATTCATCCATTTATTTTGTATTCATCAATCAAATAATAATTTCCGTATAAATGTAAAATATATAATCTTTATTGGTTAATTATTTTTATGAACATGTTATATCATTATTAATTTAAAAATAAATTCATTTCTCATTTCATCCGATTAACATTTGAAATATAAATTTTCAATATTAATACTAATGATATATGAGAATTGTATTGTGAATAATTCAATAGAGACCTTCTTCAGATATTCCTTGGTATTAGAATAACTATAAATTATCACTTAATTGAACATATCTTATTTATATCATTAAATTTATTCAGTAATATAATATTCATTATTATATTTATCGATTCACATAATAATCCAACTATCATTAGATTCTGATTATATATCCATCAACTTTTAATTTTGTCTTTTATTCTTAAACACTCTTTTTTAATGTTTTTAAATGTGTTGGAAGATTCCCCTAGATTTATACTAATATGGATATAATCTAATTATACCATATAGTAAAATAAAATAATAATTTACTCATTATTCATTCTGGTTAAAATCATTGGGGAGAGAAAATATTTCACCAAATAAAAGAAAATAATGTTATTTGATAATATTTTTTTTATAGTGGGATGGTATATACACATGGGGTGATTCAAGTAGCAACATTTAAAATACATCATTGATGTATTAAAAATATATAAACTATGTTAATGGAATGGTAAATCTCATTTCATCTCTATATTTTCAATCAATATCTACAATGATTATTATTTTTAACAATACACTCAAGTTATAAACTTTTCACCCTACATCTTCTTACATTTAACAATTAAAATTTAGTTTTTGATATTAATAACATTAATATTTAGTAAAAGAATATTCTTATTTAATTTAAATGTATATAAAATATACAAAATCTTAATTTCTATGTAAATTAAATGTATACCATTCCATATTATCTTCATATTATTATCACTAAAATATTGAATGAAAATATTTCATTTTATGATGTTCAATGCATTGAATATTAGTGAATGAATCAATAGAAATCATCCTTCTTATTTATTATTGGGATATATTTTTAAATATTCTCACATGAAAATTCCATCTCAATAAAATAGTGATCCCCTCATTAATCTTTCTCAACTAATGAATTGTGTTGTTTTTAACATGAACAAAAAACACTTGAATTATCCCAATTACTTCCACATCATAATAATTAATTATAAAATATATAAGTATACTCAAGGATGATACCTTATGAAGAGAAAATAGTATCCATTTAGAGAAAATGTCTTATCCCAAATATGATATTTCCAAACATTTCATGTAAATGGATCAACCAAACACAATCTTTTTTAGAACCTTTTAAAGTCATAATAAACATTAAAAAAACATATATGAATCTTTTGAGGACTTTTATAAAACGTTCATCTCAGTTTTATAAGACATAATTGGTTTTTATTTAATACATAGTTATATTTTTTTCAACATTATTAGGTTTCAATCTGCAACATTTGACATTCTAAATCAACATTATGTGACGCATATTATGGGTTTATTTCATGAAAATTTTTATAATATTTCCAATAATTCAACTATATAATATTTTGTTATAATTCGTAGTTTTTAATTATTATATTATCATTAATTTTTGAAATAAAATTTAATGATGTTTTTTGGAAAAATAAAATAAATTTATATCATTTTAATGTATGATTCAAATAAAGGAAATATTTTTTTTCATAGGCACCAAATGTGTCTTTCACACTAGCTATGGATGAACACAACACATATGAAAAAATAATATTGAACATTATTGCATTCATGGATATGTTAGGTCCACTAGAGAAAGGCATGGATTGGTTTAGTCTGATATTTGTTGTGTTTGAGGAGGTAATACGAGGATACTCATCTAGTCTACAATAAAGGATTGTTTGTATTTTAATGAGAAGTAAAAATTTCATGAAAAATAAATTGGTATTAAATATCCAGATACACAATTAATTTTAACCAAAAAAATTACATTTTGGGATTTCATTCATACCACAAACATTGAAAATAAGCCTATAACCACTATCCACTACATTATGGAACTTTCAATCATCAAGTTCATTAGAGTTCCCCCATTACCATCTCTGGAATTTTCAATATCACATTTGTGAAGCTGTGATGATGTGTGAGACAACCATTAGAGAGACAAAAACGTCCTCAGTGGGCCACTATGAAAACACCATTGTAGAGTCCACACATTTACAAGGGAATCCATGATTTGAATAAGGTAATTTTAATAATTATTCCACTATATCAGATAGTGTTTTATGTAAAAGTGAATCCTGAAAAAATGTCATGATGTTGAGTGATTTTTATAACTCAAAGAATGGATTTGTATTGTGAATATTTGATTCAT
Source organism: Viscum album (assembly GCA_963277665.1). Taxonomy (NCBI): domain Eukaryota; kingdom Viridiplantae; phylum Streptophyta; class Magnoliopsida; order Santalales; family Viscaceae; genus Viscum; species Viscum album. The sequence continues at coordinate 1,937,840,572 of OY728152.1, forward strand.
TCCATGAACATAAATATGATATTGAACCACATTTACAGTTTTTGGTATGTTTATCAAATGATCTAATTTGGATATTTGGTCATTTAGGAATTGAATGAGAAAATATTTTTGTGTTTTTCTCACATTACAATGTATTTATATTTTGAATATTACATGGGAGAAATAGATATCTATTTTAGATATTTCTTGTTTTCACCATGAATATTTTGGTTACATGGTGAATAGAGGGATAATAAATTTTTTATGTTATACAAAGTGATTTATTTCGATGAGATAATGTTTTTTTACATGAACCATACATGTGTATACAAAAAACAAGGAAATTATGAGAAGTTAATTCAATATTGTCTTATTCTATTAAAAAAATGATGATAAAAAATTAATATAAATATGTTGAGACCATGTCTATAAATGTTTTTAATATATTTCTATGTAGATATAAATAATGATGTTAGAATATATCTAGGACATTGGAGGATAAATCAAAGTGGATGAAATAAAATCAAGATATAGTATGGAAATAAAGATTATGGATGGTGATATATTTGAGATACAATGTTTAAAAATAAATTAGGGTGCTATTTTAAAAGATAATTTATTTCTATAATTCTTACTCAGTTACTATACATTGTAAATTACTACAAATATTTTATTAGTATATGTTTTATATTATTTTTAATTTATCCTACCATTGTTATATAGAAATAACAGAGATGGTTACGGGATTTTCTACATCAAGGTATATTTTTTTTAATAAATTTATCATTATTTAATGATTTCCATGTGGGGTTCCTAGCCTTATAATATTTTAGTTATCGATTCTTTTATAAATATAATTCATGAACATTATTAAGGGGTAAATATGTGCGATTAATCTCTCTTTATATTATAATTTTATTTCCTTTATATTTGTTTTTTATATTGGTTCCTAGTTTGTGTTTTAGTATAAGGATCCCAATTTGACAATTGGGATAGATAATAAACTATTTCAAAAAAAATTCTTTGTGTTACCCAAAAATATTTCATCTTATGTACCATACCATGGGAAATGCTTTCCTTTTGAGCATGGAGAGTGTATCCTTATTCGAAAGTGTTGTCAAAAATTATTTTAATTCATTTTTCTCTATGATTATAATTTTTATTTTCAGTTATATCATGAAATAGGGAATTATAATTCTTAAATTTTATCCATAAATACGATTTTTATTAGGATTAGTTGTTCTATTTTTTAAAGGATTCCCTTATTTTCATATGTTGATTTTTTTATAAAAATGTATTCACTATTAATGTCTATTAAGAAATATGAAATGAAAATTCTATGATTGTGTACAACTAGGATTGAAAATCCCATGAATTTCATTATGAATATATAATTATTATAGATTTTTGTTTCCACTTAATTTTGTCTTTGTTAAGTCCAAAGAGTTGGAGGATGAATATAAATTGGGATACGGCATACAAATTGTGAGTGAATAAGAGGGTTGATAGTTGAAATGGTAAAGGGAGTCCATGAAATTTTAGAAGAGTACTTAGTTGAATAAATATAATAATATGTGCTTCTATCCAAAAATAAATAAGAATATTATTAAATATTTTGAATCAGTAAAACAATAAGAAAGAGGGGATTATGATCGAGTGTGGATATCAACAATACTTCATTACAAATATCAAGAGTTTTTCTACTACATAGTTTTTTAATTCAATGTGATTTAATATGATTTCAAGTATTTGAAATATAAGAGATGTTTATTATATACAAAAACATTATTCATACAAAATTATTATTGTGTAAATCTTTTCAATACACCTATTATGTTACATAAAGAGTTTAGGTCAAGATAAATGACCTTACGAAAAAACAAATAAGATAGGAACCCCATGTATTTTTATTTTTATCAATCTAGTTTTAGATTTGGAATTTAATTTAGGAAATTTTATCAATTTAGTAATATTTGTTTGATTTACAGTTCAAGAATCATTCCCCTACACTGTTTTGTTTTATATTTTATGTCAATAATAAGGAATAATGAAATTTAAAAGTAAAGAAGTGATTTTATTCATGTGGAAATGGGAATTTTTTTAAATGGATTATAATTTTCGAGATTATAATTTTTTATTTAATGAATCATGGTATTTAAAAAATTATATGCCTCACAATGATTTTCTATACAGTATTGATCATTGATATAATAATTTCCTTCATGAATACCTCAATTTCATATTTTAGATTTTGTTATTGATAAGATAAAATGAGTTTGATTAATAAATGAGTGATTATAGATAACCATCAGGATTGAAATTTAATGAATCTTGATTTACTTGGAATAGTTATTTTTGGTGGAGTGAATTTACTTTCACAAGTTTTACAGTTTGAATTTAAAAAATTCATAATGATTAGTTCTTTATATTAAGAGTTTCAGGAGTGATTATATTTTATTGTATATTCCTCATTACTGAGATGGTCATATGAAAATTTTAAATATTATTTGTCCTTTCTATCTTTTCAGATAATTATAGGGTATATCAACATCCAAAATATCTATTGAGATACTATTAAATCTATGAATGTTTAAAGTCGCATTTTATTGGACCTAGGTATTTTGTTTGATTTCAACCATTTTATCATTAAGACAGAAAAAAATTAATATTTATTTTAAGCCCCACATAGTCCATGAAATACCCCATTTTAGAATAGATACATTACAAGCCTATCATATCTTTATACACAAACTCTTAATTGTTTCTTTAAATTGAATGGTTAGAGTATAGTGGAGCGGTTGTCAATTGAAGAAACATATGTGTCATATTAAATATAATTCTTAATTATGTTCCATTATGTATTTCTTGAAACGATTACGATGAAAATTTAAAATATGATTTATTTTTTATCCTATTAAATTAGTAAAAAAACCATTTTTTTAATAAATAAAAATAACAATCATTTTCAAAAACATATTTTTGATAAATAATAATATTGAAAATATCATTTTTAAAAAAGAGTGATATTATATTATATCCATTTTTATGAATTTATATAATGTAATCATTGTGTCTGGGAACATGTGGGGTTTTAATATTCGGGTAATCATTAATTAGCAAAAAAATGTGATTTTAATTTATTATTATTGAGATTTAATCTCATTATGAGCATTATTTTTTTCAAAACATTACCTACCATCCCTACAACAAAGTTACAATTGATCCTCATTAAAAATCACACTTGATTAATTATGTTAATTATCATTATGTGTGGTGAATTTATATCATTTTCCATATTATGTCATTGAAAATGAACTTGAGTTATGATGACAACCCAACATAAATTATTACCTTTAGAGATGAGATAATAGAATCTAATGTAAATTAGATCCAAAATTGGTAATCATAATAATGATAAATTTAAATGTCTTAATGGTTGTATTGAAAATCATATATATTTCATAATGGGAAATGAAAAATAAATGATAGATGTGTTTCATTACAAATGAGGGTTTAAAGTTATTTTGGTATGTATATTTTAAAATTTCATTCTCGTATTTATAATTTTTTTAATTTTTTAATTTTAATTCAATTATTTGTAGAATGGGTATTATAGGTTATTTTATGGGAGATATTATGCTTTAAGAGAAACAAATTCTCACTGTAGGGGAATTTGATATAGCCATTACATAGATATTATAATAAATTTAGGATCATCAGTTTGGTTAATTATTTATTGAACATTTCTTATTTTTCATTGATATATTGTATTCTTTGTTAATAAAAATTTATTATGATTTTTGTTGAAATATAAAATTTATATCATTTTGGAGATATATTTTTTTTATGGATGTAATTGGGTTTAGGTGAAAATTGCGATTTACATAGGGAATGGAATGACACGACACATGAAAGAACAAGGATTTATTAATGTTTCATCACATGAAACCAGAGAAAGGGATAATGAATGTCAGCACTGGTCAGGTGGGTCCGAAATGGGCAGTTTAGTGATAAGCATTCGGGTCACTACCATATATATTTTAAATGTTAAATCGTTTCAAACATCATAGAATATATAAATAGAGTCTAATTCTATAGGACACACCCCATAAATTTTCATTTTAGATCTTAACTCATGAAAATTTTTATAGGAAGAATATCTCAATGACTCTTTACCATGTCAGAAAATTGATAATACCCTAAATTGTATGAGCTGCAATTTTATTTTCATTAAGTAGATTGAGATCACTTATTAAAATCTATTGAGATGTCAAATACCACCCAGAGAGCATATATTCAAATAATAAATATTGATTTCCTAATATTTGGTGCAAAAATGTTACAATTGCAATGGAAGCTGGGTTCATCAAAGACCACCGGTAGATGTGTTTGGTGTTGATGGCTTGGTGTGCACTTTCTTCCACCAATCAATAAAATTTTATTTTATTTATATTTATCATAATTTATTTTTTAGTGATTTTATTTATATAAAAATGAAATTGTTCGGGAATTTTATTTTAATTCTATATTGAATAAGTAAACACCATTATTTCCATTCCACATTTATTACAACTATAAATAGGGACATTATTCCAATTTTCCTGATTCATTAACCTCCTTATCTTCTATCTGATCATTTTAATGTTATCTATGTTGAAGGATCTGTAATATCCAAAAGTAATAAATTCTAACAGCATAACTAATCAATTCTAGTAGTCGAGTAAGAAGAGGCAGATTCAAAATTCACTAAATGAACAAAATAACCCTTTATTTATATAATTGTCAAAAAATATGAACATTATATCAATAAATGTTTGAGTATATAACCAGTTTATGATGATAAATGTAACACACCGGCCCTAGAATCTAAGAGACGGTGCATTATTTTAATACATTGGCATGATTACAAAGAATCCAGTCCCGAAGGACCGATCAGTTTTGTGGTCTCAAAAACAAGATACACACATAAGTTCAACACTACAACATGAAAATTTAAACAATACTAATTTATTACATTAGAAACATCAAAGCTTCCAAGATTATACCAGCAAGTCACTCATGACTAACCTTATCATATCCTCAGAAAATGAAACATGATAAAGGGGTTATCTCAAACACTCAGTAAGAGTATGTAATATAGTGAAAGATAACATAAACATTATGTGTGGGGAATAATTGAAAAAACATGACTTTAAAAATAATAAACATGAACACATTTTGGCAGGAATATAAGCTGAGCAAATAATTTCATAATAAAAATAGTCGTGAGTATTCTAATAGTCAAATAACCACACGAAATATCAATATCTAATATCATAATGATGGAATGCATAATGTTGGACATCATAACCTCATACTTAAGGCCTTGGGCAAATTCAACAAATGAGATTAAATCAAGGCCTTATGCCAAGTCACTAGTTTATCTCATGAGACCTACCGATGAATCGAGGAGCTATAGCAGGCTCCAATCGTCACTTATTATGTCCAATGCAGTCCTCATATGAAAATTTTGAAACATAACATAAACATTTGTATTAAAAGTATCATACAAAATGTAAATAATTTATCCACAAACAATGAATCGTGTAAAAATAGCACATCCATAGTCAAACATAACTAATTAAATATAATTTGGAAGATTTTATTGTTACAGATTCACCTCAATATAGAATAACAGTAGATATTGAAATATTTTAAAATTATCATCAAAACTATTTTATAGAAATATCCCCCATTTTTGTTGAAAACATTTAAAAGTCACACAATTGGTCAAGAAGCTATTTAAAAATAGATTTCTGAATCAAAGTGTCCCATAACACTATGAAACATTTAAAAGGAAATTTTGTTTTAAAACATTAATTTCTGTATAAATAAATACTTAATACAATTTTTAAAAAATGTACATTAATGGGAATGATTTAGAATAATAATTCTTTAAAACATTTAAAATGTTATTTTCGGTAGAGTTCGTAACCAAAAGAGAGACACTTGAATACAAATAATTGATGTAATAAAAACATTATAACATCATGAGAATAAAGGGATTAATGATAAACTATTGAAATTTACATTATATTGAACATATAAAATTGAATTGGTGTATAACAACAAAGAAATCTCAATGGAATGTAAATTGAGTTGAAATCTCTTATAATGATTTCATCCTTAGGTATAGGATAAATCAATGAAATAATTATGTGTGAAAAATATAAAAACAAGAAATATGATTCGATATTTAGTGTAAATAAATTAGAGTTCATTAACACATATAATTGTAAAATCAACACCAATAAATTGGTTGTTTAACTCAATAAATGGGGATTGAGTTAAAATTACTCTTATCAAGTTCATATTGATGAATTAAGAATTTATAAATGGAGTGATAATGTGTATAAAACGTATATCTAACTAAATGGGACTCTAAATTAGTACAAAAATAATAAAAAATTCTTCCACACATAATAATGGAGCAAAATAATCAATGAAATATGCGTAAAGCCCAATGAGTGGAAATTGAAATTCGATATTCCCTTACCGATTTGGTAACATATGAAAAATACACCCCCTGAAATAAGAATCATAAAATGAAGATATAAATACCCATAAATTATAGTATATTACAAAAATAATACAATTTGTGTGAGTACATACTCCACATAGAAGGAAATAGTGGCCAATATAGCATGAATCTCACTAAAATAAAAGTGATATTAAAAACTCTTACTTTGTTGTAATCAATCGAGTTGTATGAACAAAATTTAATAACCACCAAATAAATCACAAAATATAATTAATATAATGATAATAATGATAATATATATCAAATGGCAATACACAATACACCAAATGCAATAAATAAGCGAAAAACAATGGAAATCTCACGGAATTAAAAGTGAGATATGAAACCCCTTACCTCAAGTCCGACTTGTCTTGTATGTTCCTTGTTTTCATGAATAATAAACATAAGTTAATTTTTAATAGATTAAGAAAAATTTTCAATTTTATTATACCTTTTATATCACTTAATATCTTTCTATAACAATATGATGATTATTTGAGTTCATATTGGATATTTTATCGATTTTCGTAACTTGAGTAAAAATGAACTTGTTATAATTACAATTTTTCCATATGGTAAAAATTCCATTATCTCTATAATGAAATAAATGATTTATATATCATATATATATATATATATTATCCATTATATATATCAATTTATAGCAGTAAATAAAATTTGGAGATAAGAAATGAAATGTTGTTGTCATGGAGACACTAAGTGGTACATATGCATGAACGCTGCTTTCTTTTTTATTTTGTATTTTAGTGGAATTAAAAAATAATCATAAATAGGTATATCATAATTCCAGTATAATATATTATATAATATCATTAATTTCATCCTTTATATTTCCCACATAAGTCATTAACTACTCATGTCATTTTTAGGAGGCAGTAGTCCGCACTTCCTCAAATGAAATTATCGTGTTTTACCCATTAAGGATACCATAAAATAAATATATAAATGAAAAATAATGAATCATAAATAAAACATAAAAATAATATATATATATATATAAGTATCATATATAAATATATTTCCATCTTAATGGCCACCATGACAGGCGGTAGGAGATAATCGAACAACCATCGTTTCGTGAGGCGTTTGTTTTCTATCCACAGAAACAATGTGTTCTTCATCCATTAGATGGAGGTGTTTGTAAGTGTAGTTAGAATAATTCTCAAATCAAAATAAAAGTATATTGTGTAAACTGGTTTTGTTATAAAATAATGTAATAATAAGTGTTTAGGGGGTTGGATAAGTAAAATAAAACAAAATAAAACAAAATATTTTAAGAGAAAGTGTTACCATTAATTTGGGTAACTTCCTTTGGATTGAACCAAAAGAACATCTTGACGTGAATTCTGCATAATTCAACGCTACATGGAGGAATATTGGGATCTTGAGAGATTATTTTGGTTTGTTTTGGATGAGAAAATGTTCTTGATAGGTGTGTGGAATGTGATATAAGTGGTGTTCTTTTATAAGGCAAAGGAGGGTCTTTTTAGGAAAGTGTGAAAATATTATTTTATTATATAGTGATATTCGGTTTATAATTTTCCAAAACAAATTAAAGATGTAAATAAGAAGAATTATGGTTTAAATAAAATAATTCAATTAGAATTGGACTGATTTTGGATATTATTTTAATATTAATAATCATATTTATTTAAATCATTTATTAATGAGGTAAATACTACATCATTATTGTGTCATAAATAATTTAATTTTTATGATGATTAAAAATAATAAAAAAATTACCATAAAGTATAATTTTTTTAGCTTTGTAATGATTTTTTATAGTTTAAATGATGACTTATATAATTCCATGTAAAAATTAATATACTAAAAGTAATTTGTTAGTGTCATTTTTCTCTTTACTTTAAGATAATTTAAATAAAGTGTCATTTTCATTTTTAAGTAGTTCTATGGGGACCAAAAATAGATCCAAGGATCCCCATGGTTGTCCATGTCTCATCCAATATGGGTTGGACAAATGTTAAAGTAATTTGGTATTATTATAATATTTTTTTACCTTGAATTACCCTATTTACCTTTACCCGCTACAAATAAAAGTCAAAAGTTACTATTCACCAAAAATTATTTTAATCTTATTGAACCACATTTTACTTACTAATAACAACCATGAATCTTGGATTTTCAAAATTTAATTCACAGAAGTGGTAAAATTTCAATTAAATGAAAAAGTCAGATTTTTAACTACTACATAGTGGTTTCACTATTTATCAAAAATTGAACTTTTTCAGAAAAATTACAAAAATTAAGCCTATGCTATATTTTATATTGTGAATTAAAAAATGATTTCTATTTTACCAAATTCGAAACATATAAGTTGTATTAAATAATTTAAAATTAATTCTCATTGTCAAAACAAATAGCATGTTTTTATGAAACAATAACTGTCAAAAGACTGACACTTGTTTATGTATAATTTCTAATTGAAATTAATTCCAATGATCAAAATTTTAATAAAGGGTAAATATATAATCTAATTAAACTTCGAAATTAATTTAAAATATAATATATCTATATAAATAAATTAGTTTAAAAGGTAGTTTTGAATTAAAATATTTTATTACTCACTATTCATAAAAAATGAATATTATTAGAAAAATACCAAAATATATTCCAAAGTAAAATTTGATGTCCCGATTCTAAAGAAGAATATTATTTTTTCAAAATAAATATATAAAAGGTTCAAATATTGGATTTAAAAATGGTTCTCCATTATAATGTGGTAAAATACATTTTTTTTGAAAAATGAATTTTTTATCTGAAAAATTTTATTTGTTCTTATTATATGTTTTATAATCACATAAAACATAAGTTAAAATTGTATTTAGTATATAAAATTCAAAATCTAGTTAATACTATTCGTAACAGCTTTTGAATGGCTAGTTTGGTAAGTCATGGTGTGCTCGAACTCGGTGTTTCTTGTAGCACAAGATATTTAATTTTAAAAAACAACTAATTATGAAATCTTGGGGAGTTACATTCTTTCCTTCTTCGATAAAAGTTAACCTTTCAATTTGAAATTTTTCTTCGAATATAAAATGTTAAAATAGAAAAATACCATTGTGGAAAACCGACATATGAAATTTGGATAATAAAATTTAGTTTTAATAAGAGTGAAAAGTAGATGAAAATTCCACAACTAAATTATGATCTCTATTAGGAGAGAAATGGGGGGAATTATAGACACATAATTGGATGGAAAAAATAAATTTATATAATGAGTGATTGAGGTCATCAATCACAATCAAGTGTAAAATTGAGGGCCTGAACTCCATCAATCTATGATGATTTCAAATATCATTGGTTCAACAAAACATAAATCATTAGGATAACACATTTTTTGTTTTAATATCTCTTCCATAATGTTTAATAATTAATTTATTCATAGAATATGAAAAAAAATTCACATGTAGAGATTCATCCTTTTTCTAATTCTTACCACAAAATCATCTTTCACTCCAAATGATGAGTATTAAAGATGACTTGGTCACACCATAAGCACTAGAATCAACTTATATAGATTCACATAATCCAAAATGGATGAACTATATATTTCTCTTTTCATTAAAGATGAACCAAAACCTAAATGGATTGTAAATGATCAGATGATCTGCAAAAAAGAAAATACTATAGATAATAAAATTCAAATATTAATTTCAAAAATTAAACCAACAATACCCAAAGTTCAATAAATAACATTCAATAAACAATTCCCCATAACATATTTTATTATAATCCAAAAATAATATTGAAACCCAAAAATCATAATAATTTTCTTATATGGTTTTCCAAGTTAAATTGAATCTCCAAATAATATCGACAACTCTTAAAGTCGCATACTTAAAAGTAATTAACCTAATCACATATTCTCTATAATAGGTCGATTATTTCAATAAATAACCTAAATATCTATAAATCCAAAATAAAAACGTAGGTAAAAAAACACCTTTACACTTCAAATGAGATCCCATAGTATTTTATTTTCCTTAGGCATATAGTATTCTCAATAGAGAGAATGTCTTCGAAAATAACATTTATCAATTAATCACCAATTCAATTTACTATACTAAGGATATCCATTTTAAAAGACATAAGATCCAAAGTCAACTTATTATTGTTGAATAAAACCATTAACTAAAAATAATTATTCACAATAACTATGGACTTCACACAATCCATTGGTATTCGATAAATCTAAATTGCACTATGGTTGTTGGTCTGATTCCCGCAGCTTTTTCTGACGCTATGGGTTGTCACACAGACTACGTGTTGTCATTTTTAAAAAACTATATAATTTTATAATATTCCAAGAAATGAGATATATTCCTCAAAATAACTATAACATAATTTCATTACAAATTTTATCTCTTACCTCACAGTTTCATTCAAAAATATAATAACTTGTAATTTCCACGAACTCAATGATCATATAAAACCAAATGGTTATTTATAACTATATCCACAATAGAAAAGATAATTCTTCCTCAAATATCATATTCACAAGACAAACTGGTGGGTTAAAAATTAAAGAGAAAAGTCTTCCTATGTAATCCCATCAACAAAGAGAACTAATACATTTTAAACATTTCTCCATCCATTTATTTCAACATAGCTTCTTCTTTGACCAATAGGATATCCTATAGAATAAGGAATTCTCTCGGGTAATGGCCAGGTCCCCTTCATTCAAGGAAAATGACTGTAAATGGATTCTTAGGACCATTTTTTTCATCCATAATTGTCTTAATTTTTCCTCAACAATTCATTAATTTATGATCTTCATTCCCACACATAGATAATTTGTTTGTTCCATTAAGACACCTTCCTAGGTGTTTCCTTCCACATTTCCTGCATGATGGAAAATGAGCTTTCTTTTATCCATGGTTATCACTACTGGAGCTCTTATCAGTAACCACTTTTTTATTCCATGTTGAGTGTGAGAGTTGGTTAATATATATGTTTTTATCATATTTTTTGAAAATTGATTCGTCCTGAACACAATATCTTTTACGCGTGTCAGTATTCTATTTTGTTTTTCATTGCCACTATCATTCAAACCTTGTACATCATGCTCATAGTTACTATGACTTCTTTGTTATCCATCCATTGAAAAAAATCAGAAATCATTGTGTGAGTAATAATAGTCATAAAATCATTTACAGAATATCATGACACTTTATTTTCAATTTAAAACACCTTAGAATTAAACAAGGTCATTTATTCTCATATTATATTAAAATACGTCAAATCTGTTTGTAAAGAAAATGTAATTTATCCCAATCATATCTCCCAGGGTTTTCGTACCCAAGAGTGCATCAAGGCTGGTTATCGTGTACTAGGATACCCCGGGTCAAGAACGAAACTCCTTGTCAGTGTTTTCACTCCTAGGTATATTTGTGCGAGAGCCACCTCTATCTGCTCTTATCCAGTCAGGGTTATAATTCTTGTAAAATACAAAAAATCTCTACATTAACATGATTCTAAGAAGTTATTATATACTAATTCTTAAAGTCTTTCTTAGGGTAATGTTCTCTGTTTAGAATTTATCTAAATCTAGTTTCCAATTTTTGTACTAAACTTCCACTAATACCAACTGTAATGCCCTGACCCCAGAATCTAGGAGCCGATGCATTATTTTAATACATTGGAATGATTACAGGGAATCATGTCCCAAAGGACATATCGGTTTAGTAGTCTTGGAAACAAGATACAAACAGAAGTTCAACATTACAACTTGAAATGTAAAACAACACTAATTTATTACATAAGAAACATCAATGATTCCATGATTATTCATGAAAGTCACTCATAACTAAATTATTCATATCCTGGGAAAATAAAACATGATTAAGGGGTGAGCTCAAATTCTCAGTATGAGTAAGCAATACATTGTAATATATCATAAACAGTAGGCAAGGTGAATAATTGAAAACACATGACTTTACAAATAATAAACATGAACTCTTTATGGTATGAATATGAGATGAGTGAATAATGCCATAATTAAACATATTCATGGGTATTCTACTAGTCTAATAACCACATGAAATATCAATATCTTGTCTCATAATTATTTAATCCATAATGCCAGACATCATAACCACATAGTCAGGGCCATGTGCCAAGACTATAAATATGATTTTGTCAAGGCCTTATGCCAAGACACTAGTTTGTCTCATGAGACCTACCGATGCATCGGGGAGCTATAGAGGGCTCCACCCATCACTTACTAATTCCAATGCATTCTTAATATGAAAATTTTGGAACATAACATAAACATTCGTATTAAAAATATCATACTAAATGTCAATACTTTATCCAATAACCATGAATGTTATAAAAATAGCACATCCATAGTCAAACATACCTCATTCAATAAAATATGGAAGATTGTATTGTGACAGATTAATTTCAGTGGAGAATAATGAAGTATATTGATGTAGATGAAAATAATCATCAAAACTATTAGAGAGAAATATCTATCTTTTTCTAGAAAACATTTAAAAGTAACATTGTTTGTCTAGAAGCCATTTTAAAATAGATTTTTGAATCAAAGTTTTCCATACCACTTTGAAAATTCTAAAAGGAATTTTATGTTTAAAACATTAATGAAAATATAAATAAATACGTAAAAATATTTTTAATACATGGACATTAATGAGAAATATTTAGAATAAAAATACTTTAGAACATTTAAAATGATATTTTAGTTAGAGTTCCTATCCAAAAGGGAGATATGTGAATACAAATAATTGAGGTAAAAAAAACATTACAATATCATGAGAATAAATAGAATAATGATATACTATGTCAAATTACATTATACACACCATATAAAAGTGAATTGGTATAAAACAATATAGAAGTCTTAATATAATTCAAATTGAGATGAAATATCTTATAAAGACTATATCCTTATGTCTAGGATAAATCAACGACATAATTATGTGTGAAAAATATAAACACAATAAATATTATTTGATATTTCGTGTAAATCAATTAGATTAAATTCACACATATTCTTTTAAAAACAAAACTAATGAATTGGATGTTTAACTCAATAAATGGAGATTGAGTTTAAATTACTCTTATCAAGTTCATATCGATGACTTGAGAATTTAACAATGGAGTGATTATGTGTATAAAAATTATATCCAATGAAAGGGGAGTGAAAATTACTAAAAAATAATTAAATATTGATTCTGCACATAATCATGGAGTAAAATTATCAATGAAGTATGTGTAAAGCCCAGTGAGTGGAAATTGAAATTTGAAATTCCCTTATAGAATTGGTAACTTATGAAACATTCACCACATGAAAGAAGTATCATAAAATGAAGATGTAAATACCCATACATTAAAGTAAATTACAAAAATAATACAATCAGGGGTAGTACATACTCCACACAAAAAGAAATAGTGGGCAATATAGCATGATTCTCCCAAGAAAAAAAGTGAGATGAAAAAGCCATACTTCGTGGTAATTAATCGAGTCCTATGAAAAAAAGTTCATAACCACCAAATGAATCACATAATACCATGAATATAAAAATAATAATGATAATATATTTAAAATGGCAGTACAAAATACACCACATGCAATAAATAAGTGGTGAACAATGGAAATCTCACAGAATTAAAAGCGAGATAAGAAACCCATTACCTCAACTCCAACATGTCTTGTATGTTCCTTTTTTTCCTAAATAATAAAAAAATGTTAATTTAAACATGATTTGAAAAATTTACAAGTTTTTTAATTATTTTATATCACTTATTATATATCTTTGACAATTATTTAATTATTTTTGTTCTTATTGGATATTTTATCGATGTTCGGAACTTGAGTCAAAAATGAACTCTTTATATTTACAATTTTTCCATGTAGTCAGAAGTCCATTATCTCCAGAATGATATACATGATTTAGATATAATATATATATATATATATTGTATCCAGTATATATAACTATTTATAACAAAACATAACAAATTGGAGATAAGAAATAAAATGTACCATTCATGGAGACGGTAAGCCGTAAGTACGCATAAACACTACTATCATTTTTATTTTGTATTTTAATGGAATTGAAATATAATGATACATAGGTATATTATAATTCCAGTATAATATCATATATAAAATAATTAATTACATCGATTATACATCCCACAAAAGGCATTAACGGGTCATATCATTTTGAGGGGGCGGTAGTCTGCACTTCCTTAAATGAAAATATCGCGGTTTACCCACAATCGAAACCATAAACTGATTATATAAATGGAAAATAAAAAAGAATAAATTAATCATAAACTATATATATATATATATATATATAATATAAATATTTTTCCTTATTAATGGCCACCATGAGAGGCAGTATGAGATAATCGAACAATCAACGTTTTGTGAGGCGTTAGTACAGAAACAATATGTTTTTCAACCATTATATGGAGGTGTGTGTTAGTATAGTTCAAATAATTCTCATAAAAACATAATATTATATTGAGGATACTGATGATTTTATAAAATAATGTAATTAAATGTTTTTTGGGGGTTGTTGAAGTAGAATAAAATAAAATAAAATAAAATAATTTAAGAGAAAGTGTTACCTTTAATTTGGGTAACTTCAATTGGTTTGAACCAAAAGGATTTCTTGAAATGCCTTATACCTAAGGTAAGGCTTCTAGGAGGAAGTGGATGATCTTGAGAGATTATTTTTGAAGGGTTTGGATGAGCCATTGGGATTGAGGGGTGTGTGGTATGGGTTACAAGTGATGTCCGTTTATAACGGGGAGGAGGGATGCTATAGGAAAGTGTGAAAATATTATTTTATTATAAAGTGATATTCGGTTTATAAAGGACCGAATATAAATAAAGTTGACGATAAGATTATTTATGGTCTAAATAAAATCATCCAATAAGAATTGGAATGGTTTTTGATATTATTTTAATATTAATAATCATATTTATATAAATCATTTATTAATGAGTTAAATACTACATCATTATTGTGTCATAAATATATTAATTTATTAGATGTCTTAAAAAATCCCATAATTTAAGAAATCATTTTAAAATTCTAATGATTTTTTATAGTCTAAAAGATGACTTATATAACCCCATGTAAAATTTTATATGCTAAAAGATATTTGTTTGTTTCATTTATGTCTTCACTTTAATTTAATTAAAATAATGTGTCGTTATAATTTTTAAGTGGTTCCATGGGGTGCCAAAATCAACCCAAGGATGACCATGGATAGCCATGACTCATAGAATAAGGTTAGGACAATTTTTAATGTAATTTGTTATTATTAGAATATTCTTTTAAACATGAATTACCCTATTTACCATTAACCGTAGTAAATAAAAGTCCAAATTTATTATTCACAAAAAATTATTTTCATTTTATTGAACCACATAATACTTACTAATAACAACCGTGTATCTCAAATTTTCCAAATTCAATTCACATAAGTGGTAAAATTTCATTTAAAAGAAAAAGTAGGATTTTTAACTACTACTTAGAGGTTACAGTATTCATCAAAAATTGATGTATTTCAAAAAAATAACCAAAATTTGGCCTAAGAAATGTTTGATAATCCGAAATAAAAAATGATGTATATTTTAAAAAATTCAAAAAATTGAAGTTGGATTAATTAATTTAAATATAATTCTTGTGGTCAAAACAAATAGTGTGCTTTTAAGAAACAATTACTTTCAAAAGAATGACACTTTTTTGTGTATAATTTCAATGGACAAAATTAGATTTAAGGGTAAAAATATAATCTAATTACACTTTGAAAATAATAAAAATTATAATATAAACGTATAAATAGATTATACTAAAAGGTTCTTTTGAATTAAAATAACTTATTTCTCACTATTCATAAAAAATGAATATTATTAGAAAAATACAAAAATTTCATCCAATGTAAAATTTGATCTCCCATTTCTACTGAATAATTTTATCCTGTCAAAATAAATATGTAAAGGGGTCAAATATTGGATCTAAAAATGGTTCTCCATTAAAAGGTGGTAAATGTGATTTTATTTGAAAAATACATTTTTTTATAAACAATTGAATTTTTTCTTATAATATGTCTAAGAAACACATAATATATAATTTCAAATTATATGGATTATATATAATTCAAAATCCGGTTAATAATATTCATAACCACTTTTGAACAGCTAGTTTGGTAAGTCGTGGTGCGCTCGAACTCGGTGTTGTGTGTAGCACATGTTATTGAATTTCAAGAAAATAACATACTGTGAAATCATGGGGTGTTATAATACAAAGTAGGATCATATAATTGATGAATGATTTCAAATTTTAGAATCCAATGTGTTTATGTCATAAAAATTGACAAAAAATCGTCGTATGTGGTATCAAGACTCTTGACTTAGAAACCACATGATATGTCATAACAACATGTTTACAAACCATGATGTGAAGGTTAGAGGATAGATTTCATTAATTGATATATTATTTATGTTTTTATATGGAATAAAAGATATTATGATCATGTATAAATACAGAAATCATTAATTCATCAATAATGTGTATTATATAAATGCCATAAAGGTCAACATATTGATTTTTAGGGACATGTTGGAAAAAGGAATTCAAAAAATATACCAAAATAAATAAATTGTAATTTTAAATGACAAATGAAGGAAGATATGATATGTACTAATGGAGAAGATCATAATGTTCTTTCTTATGATCCAACCCAACTTACCACAGAGGTTTGGCGATAGGACGTATAAATGAATAAAACATTTGGCATATGAGGTTTGGTAACTTACACATTGAAATTTCATAATTAATAAGAAGCAATACAATTATGACTTAGAAACCTATCATTAGACAATTGAATGACATATGTAAAGGAGGTGTTATAGGAAAACAACATAGAAAAAACATTTCAATGAATAAAAATTGGAAAACTATTGCGCCACTCATATTATAGCACACTGACGTGTGTGGTCCATTGAATCCAAAATAAAATTGACAAAGGGGGTACTTTCTAGAATTTATGTTCGAGTATAGAAGGAAAACATGGTTCTAAATTCTATATATAATGTTAAATGTGATTTAAATCTTCAATGAATTCATGTAATCTATGTAAAATCAATATAACAAAGGAATAATATCATTGTGACCTGATGAATGTGGGGATTACATATTTTATATTTTCAATAGAACTACCAAAATCATTGAATTCATCACCAGTTGGAATCATCATCTACAACCCAACATCAATAGATAAGTTTAAAGAAAAAATATGACCATTCTCAACATTAAAATAATCATGTTGGAAGATTAAGGTGTTCCCATTTCCTTCTCGAATGAAGCATCTTGGTTCATGGTGTATCTACTCAATAGATTCCCAAAAAAATATCTTCATGTAATGAAATTACATTTATCATGGAGTACTCACATGAAATATTTAATCCATTATATAGTTATTGATTAAATTGCCCATTTAAGGATCTCTAAGGAAAAATGAATAATTCATGAAGAATAAAGTTTATTCTGTGTCCCTCTAAGATACAATGATTGAGAAAAGGGATATCCCTTGTATACTCCCATCACCAATATGATTATAATATTTCGTGATGTTATCAATGAAAAAAAGAGAAATATAAATCAAATTAAGATAATTATTAAATATAGGTACAATTGATTCGTGAATATGATGATATAATTGATGATGCTCAATTGATTTAATAAGAAAATGAAGAACCAACTAATTCATCACCACATACTCTAACATCTGAATACATTGAATGATAATTTTCTCTAATACAACACTGAAACATTTTAATCATTTTGGTTATATATCACATAAAAAATTCAATAGGGGAGTATGTAAAAAAACATATCTCATAGAGAATTCATATAAAGTATTCTTTGAGGATGAGGAAGTCTATGACATAGAAAATAATGTCTTATAAGTGTAAATCCATTTCATCGACACAACTGATGGATACATGAAAAATGAAGGTATTATTTAGGGGGAAGTCATTATATAAAATAATTAATAACTCATATATGATTAAAATTCATTGTTTATATAGAAAACTATATTAACGGTGGATGTTAGAATAATAAACATGGGTTTTATCTTAGTTTTCACCAACCCTGAACTATTTCATTGGAGTATGGGAACATTATAGATATATTTTAGTCATTTTTTGATCTGAAGGTTTAGAGATCACCTACTATAACTAATATGGGATATATTTTTATCTCCATTTTTCATAATTTTTAACGTCTATGATTGTATCATTCTATATATTTAATAGTGTGTGAATCTGATTTTAATTCCATGTTATAGAATAAATATGAGTATTCATGTTGATGTTTTTTCACCTCAAGTGATCTGACTATGTTTTTGCTACTGCATAATCCACCATCAAAACCCCTATACTACTCGGGAGAGACACTATGAAAAAAACATTGTGGAGATACCTTTTGTATAGTGGAATCCATACAGAGTATGATTTGATTCTCCTGGAAGTCATTCTATATTTGAAGGTGTTTTATAGTGGATGATATCCTATAGAATGGTTATAAGGTTGAGTAATTTTTTCAAACAAAATGGATTGATTCGAACAATGAAGAGTTTATTATTTACAAGAATTTAAATATAGTGATGAAGCTTATTTTGGAAGTGTGGTTCATGATTATAATTATTTGAGTTTATATCAAGATCATGCAGCATAGGATGATATAGAAATTTGGGGATTTATTCATCACGAAAGAGTTATGTCATTTTTTTTATTTTAAAGTAGGGGTGATTAATTTTTTAAAGGTCCTATTTCCGACATTGAAAATGTGAAATGTAGTTCGAATAAGTTAATACAACATTTTTATGATATTCATAAAAATTTCACGTGGCATGCTAACGTTTCCACATCATTAACCTTACATGCCCATGAATAATAGACGAGGAAAATGAAATTATGATCTCACATGGTACAATATATTCATCAAACTGATGGTAATGGAATTAGTGAATATTTTTTAATCTTGTATCCCATAGGTAGTTTTATATATTATTATAAGGGAGATGTGTTTGGGCATAATTAACAATATTCAAGAAGTTAGTGGAATAATCTAAAAATATGTAATATATATAATGAGTCCATATGATTATATCATTGGATGAAACTAGATATTACTAAATAATGAGGCATTAATGGATGAAAGTCAAATTAAAGATATATTCCTCGACTACTATTCACTAGGGGTTGTCATGGTGATTTTACATTGTTTTTTATTTAACCAATCAGTGATAACATTTGTGGGTAGTGTTGGGGTAATGTTTTTAGATGTAAAGGGGGTAGTTTTTATTAATCTATAATTTTTTTATGTTCATGTTGGGTTATTTATCTTAGAAGTTTATTATTATCTAGTATTTTCTTTCCTTAATTAATAATCATTTTTAAAGAGGATAAGATGTGTGATTAATCTACCTTTCCCTTATAAGGGAATTACTATTGCCTTTGATTATGAAAATCCTTTATATTTTGAGTAATATAGTGTTGTTTCCAAAATGACCACTGAGATAATTTATATTATCTGTCTAAATATGGTTTTGGGTTACCCAAATATTGTCAAATATTATGTAACTATCCATTTGAAAAATAAGGGACTCACTAATAATTTATTTTGATTAATTCATGTTAGTTATTATTTATTTTACAACTTTTTTATTTCATAATCCAAAAAATTAAAATTACTCAGACATATCACCCCATTTTATTTTCCTTTGGATTTGTTCATTCATATTTTTTTTATTCAGATATTCTGAATTTTAAATTTTTCCATGTCTACGTGGGATCAAACTTAAGATTCCATTATATATACTATATCAATAGTTATTTTGTTATTAGATTGATAAAATAAATTCTTATTTGGTCTCCTCATAGTTTGTAACCACATCTTGAATGTGACTATAATATATCATCCTTTCATAGTACAAAAAAATTGTATGATAATTTTCAAACTAAACCAAATTTAAACATTAAATTATGTATGTTCTCAACTATGTTCCATAATAAACACTTGTAACAGACTATGATGGATTCTTCCACTCATATAATCACTTCTCTCTCTATTTCAAGAGAACATCAATATATTGAATAAATAATATATCAATTTTCTTGTAAACTATTATAGATAACACTTAAACATATTTAGTTATTTTAATATTTATATACAAACCATCATTATAACCATTTGATGGTATAGTTAGAATTCTGACATTGTAAATCCAAGTATTCAAAACAATATAAACTATTGATCCTTTTCAAATTGATCTAGAGGAAACTCCTCTATATTAAATGGGTAGACACACATTCTATCACCCATCTTCACCGAGAGATATATTGATTTTATAATTGGTAAAAAAAATATTCTCAAACTACTCGTATTTATGGATTCCACTTATCGTGGATATCCAATGACTTAAAAATCATATCGATTCATAGATAAAGAATCTAATGTTTTAATAAATACTAATATAGTTTTTGATTCAAGAGATGATATATTTTATGATTCATCATTTAAATATGTTCCTAAGAAATTATAAATTGACTAATCCCCCACAAATAAAATAGAAGATCATAAAAATAAAATTGATTCACATTGTAAATATAAATATCCATGCATATCCAAGAACTTGGATTATATTTCAATATGTTATTATTGAAGGGAACCGATGAATCTATAGTTAATAAAATATCAATTTTTATAATATAAGCACCATTCCAAATACATTAATGTATTCTTATCCATCATTTTATACATCTCATTTGAAAAAATAGTCAAATTAAAATATAGACTCTATACCTACTAATAATACATTTCTATTAGTTTATCATCATCATAATTTCCTACCAATATTTTATAAATCATTATTTTATTTGAAATGTAAAATTGGCAATTTAATTGAAAAATATAAAGCTAGATTTGTAATCCAGTGGTTTACGTATATGGGAGGAATCAATTATTTCATTTGTATTCTCCCATAGATTATATATATTCAATCACTATCCATTTCAACATAGATAATATGAATATTTTATAAATTCCCCATACATATTTTAGAGAAACATTCATGAAGTGAGATTTTGTAATGAAATATATATGGGGTGACTCGAAGTATTCATATTAATTATGAAAGATAAGAACACGTGAGAATTGGTATGATACCTATGTGGTTTAAATGATTCTTTATAATAATGGAATGTTGAATTTAATGAGTTAAATTTCTCAAATTTTTTGAAATTTAACAGTGATAATGAATAGGTTAATAGGATATTGGTTAATAATAGTGTTATTGTTATTTTTTTAATTTTATTGATATGTTAGTAATTAGAAATGTTATATATCACGTAAATGAGGCAAGTCTCTTTTACTAAAAAAAATTATATAGAACATTATTTTGTGAAGAAATCGATAAATTTGGAATAAGTTATATTATAAAAAATACATAAATTTTTTTCTCAATAACATTATAATTAAAATGTATAATATAGTTTTAAAAAATTGATTTTTCACTCATTTCAATACAATGAACTACCCAACTCCATATGATTGGTTATAGTGTATATGAAGTTAAAATTGGACAGAATCAATTTTTTTCATTATTATTTATAATTTACTTTTGTAGACTAATTAATTTGATTGATTGAAATTTTTTAGGACATAACTCTTTTGAAAGAGGCCCATAGAACATTTCATGAGTAGATTAAATGAGTTAGCCTGAAATTAGGATAAAATATTAATATCGGTCAAAGAACAAGATATCATTGGAGTCGTTGTAGCTCGGGGATATGATACCAAATTTGAGGATTTTCGGATCATGCTTAAGGTTTTTCCACAATGGGATTTGTTGAACTAATAGGCCCATGTATGAGAATTAATATTGGATTATTATGTAGGTTACTCCATGGATATAGGGTGATGGACCATGGTGAGGCCTAAATTAGTATACTTATTTTGTACTATAGAGAAAAAATACCATAATGTACTATTGCATGACATAGAAAAGGAAGTGTAAGAGTAAAATTAGGGTTTTATAAGAGTATCTATAAGGATAGATGAACAAAATTATTTTTCTATGTGGATAATCATTATATAAAAAATTAGGGACATGACATGGATACCTATTTAAAGGGGATGATTGTTTTGTAGTATAGTTGGTCTATGCTATGAATCCCTAGCCAATGGGATGGCATTCTTCCTTGATTAGAAAGATCACCACATAGTGTAATCTATGTAAGTGAGGATGGGTTTTCTGCTTTACCATTTAGTAGGGAGTACGGTAATATTAGATGGGATTCACAGCAGGCATACCCTTGGATGGTAATTATTACATCACCATTATGGTATTGTAATATTTTATTTTCAATAATGTTATCTTTTGAAATTAACAAAATAAATTATATATATATTAAAAAATTATTAAATGAGGTTTCCCTTATTATTCATTGAAACCATTCATGTAGAACTATCTTCTGTATCTTTAATTTTTTCAAAAGATAATATATCTCAAGGTTTTGAAATGATTTAAGATCATCCTATATTAATGAATCAAAAAAAGTTATTATATCACTCATATTCCGTCTCTTCATTGATTATTATGTCTTTAGTGTTTTTTATACCTTTTTCCATTATATAGGGGTTTTGATGGATTTTTTGGAAACCTTCCACTGATTCCAAATCATCCATATATAATCAATGGCCAACCCACTAGTGGATCGTGGTAGGCGATCAATAACATTACTGTATTTATTAACATTTTCAAACAACATTTGATATCCAGTTTGATCACCCATAAAACATAAAATAAAATCTAATTTTATTTATTTTACCCAATCACGTATCTACTGGTTATGGTTTTCTAGTTCTATCTGTAACGTACCAACAAGGGTCCCATACACTGATACCTCAAGTCGGTCGGTCACTTGACCTCAATCGTAGCTTGTTATACGCTAGAGGCTGCCAATACGCAGTGACAGAATATTATCGATCATGGGTATAATAGAACCTCTTTGTGAAATTAGAATAACATTGTATGTAAATGAAAATGTAAAATGAATAAAAATAAATACTAAAATATATGAGTCACATGATAACCAAAATAGGGAAACACAATATCCAAATCTAAATTGTAGATATGTAGTGCCCCACACCTGTCAATTTCAATATCCAAAACCTTAAATAAATAATAACTCAAACAACTATATATCAGGTAAAAACTCACCTTTGGTTCTCTCATCAATGATTCATCCCATCCCACCATCTATGATAGGTCTCTTTCCCTTGACTGGTTCTGCGAACATGTTGTCTATTCTGGTATAGATCCAGAATCTCAAGTTGTGTGTGAGTACAACTCCGTAGGATAACACTAATGGAATCTAAAATAATATTTAGCCATCAAAGGTGTATGAAATTGTATAAATAATAAATAAATAAATTATTTAAAAATTTAAAATTATTATGATTAAAAACATGGAATAAATTTTTACAAATTTAATTTATATATGTGGATTAAATTAATATAAAAATAACCCCGCAATCGTTTTGAGAAAGCGGGATTTTAATACGAAAAGATCAAAAGTTTAAAATGTTATAATTTTGAATTAAAAAATGAAATTGATAAAAAATTCCAAAAATTAATTAATATATTTAAATCTAAATTGAATATATATTAAAACAAATTATTATATGTCTTATCATTATAAACTAATTAAATTAATACGAATATTTCAATTAACATCCATAATTTATTAGAATTCCTCAAAACATTTACCTTTATAAAAATATCCCAAAAGTGAACCATAAGATAATATAAGAATTATAAATAAAATAATAATTAATATTTTAAGAATTTTTTTTCAAAATATTTCTAAAAATATATTTAATTTAGTTCTAAATAATTCAAAAAAAAATTATTAAAAATAATATTTTAAAAATATATAAAAAATTGTTCAAAATTATGTATTTTATTATTAGTATGTTTTCTATAGATAAAAACATTATATTTATAACCTAAATATTATTTTTTATCTTAATATGTTTAAAATCTATGTTACATTTTTCATTATTATAGAATTATATTAATAATATATAATTGTTTTTGTATAATTCTTTATCTTGGGTACCAAGAACTATATTCATTTTGTATGTTACAGAAGCTTATCATGTTGTCATGTATAATGAAATATTGACATGGTGTATAAAGAAATTCAATACATCAAGTAAAACTAAAATACATGAAAAAACATCATGGTGTTAAAATATCAATAATATATTTTATAACATATATACGAACTTTATTCACTTTATTTTCATCAAATGGGATGAAAAATTATCACATCTCTTTACTTATGGATTTTCATATCAATGTAGCAATAAAATTAATTCCAAATAAATATATATTATCAATGATTATTTTAATATATTACAAATTTATATATGATATTTAATCATAATATCATATCTAACATCCTACCTTACAATATGTTAGGAAATGATAACGCCTCCCATTCATATGTGTTCACTACCACCTCAATGAAGTGATGTAATTAATTTGTTATTTATATTCTATTGTAAGATTAAAATATTATTATTTAATTAATATTTATAATATATTTAATATAAAAATTATTCATATTTTTAAATTGTTTCTTCATTTATTTCGTCATGTACATTAAAAAATGAATACATTTTTCATGAATAGGTAAATATTACCAGCTCCAAGAAAGGTGTAATTCATTTTTCGTTCTCAATATTTAATATTTGAATCAATCTATATATATAATAAATATTTTTTTAATTTCATTCATTATTTCAATTATTTATTTTGGTACCATGATTAAAATACAACGACCAAAACTTCTAATCCAAAATTATTTTGAATAAGGAATATGATATCACCCAGAATTGTAATTTTAATAATGATTTAATAACTATTTGGTTATAAAAGGTCAGAAGTATATAATATATGATTTGATATAGATTATTGTGGTGATATAATAATTTTATAATAAATATATATTTATTATACATGAGGTTAAAATGTGTATGAACGTAGACGAACCTATGGTTCAAGATTTTCATTTCACATTTATTACAGTGAGACCAAAAAATCATGCCTTATTTCATTTACATGGTATATATAATTCCCAAAAATGTACATAATTATTGATTTTATTATTATTATGGTTATTTAAATATCCATCTATTTTTTCATATAGGTTATTATAAATGTGATACCATAGTGGTAATGATTTTTTTGGTAATATATCATTTTTAATGGGATTGTTTTCTATAGGTTTAAAATGATGGAATAATATGATATAACACTCAAGAAACCTCTTAAATTTATTATATTATGTTTATTAATTTTAAATAATTTTTTTACAATCATTTTCATCAACTATGTAATCCTGATACTAAAAATATTTTTGTACAGAAAATATCTTGTATTTCTCTCTTCAGTGAGAAAAATAATTTCATCTTTATCCACATAATCTTAAAGAATACAATATGTTTTTTAATTTTATAATATGTAATTTTAATTTCATTTTTTACAATGTTTTTCATTTTACAATTTTTTTTTAAATGAACATTCCTATTGTACAATAAATAAGGTACTTTTCTGAACATTTAACAATGTATTAATTAAATTTTATTCTTAACAGATATGTAATGAAGTGATGTCCCCACTATAATTACCACTCAATGATTTCAAGAATCCATTATATGCAACTATGTTCATTTTCAATGAAAATGTTTTCTAGTATATTGTAAAAATAATATTATTTTAATGAATTTATTTTCCAATGGAAGGGATATTTTTATCAAGAATGTTTAAATAACAATTAATATTATTTCTTTTCATAACAGATATAGACAATTGATTTTATTTATACTTTACAAAGGAAATGATCCAATAATAACATACATATTAATTATCTAATAGGTTTTTTTGTAATGAAATGATGTGTATGATTCATCTTCAATTACATAGATTATGATACTGGGAACTGATATATTGTTTATGTTACACATTTAATTTTTTATATGTAATTCTTTGATGAAATGTTTATGAACCAATTTATTTTTATTGGTTTCTGATATGATTACTATTTTTTGAATTTATGGAACTAATATTTATGAATTTAATTATGTGACAGGTGTGACCAATATGTCAATCTAATGCATTGGGTAAATATAGATACCCCCTGAAATAGATTGAATGAGAATGGGATGTATAATGAGTTCAGTAAGTGATACTATCAACTATTATAGTCATGTGAGTAAACCATGAATACTATGATGGTTTTGAGTGTGAACCGAATACAGTGTGATAGTGCTGTATGTGAATCCTTAGTTAATAAAGAAATTATTTTAATTTTTTATTGGAATTCAAAAATTCCATTTCTTACACCAATGATATATTATAATAGAACATGTTCATTTATTCAATTATTATTCATGTCTTATGAGATACCATTATTTAATCTTTGGCTCATGCTTATTATATATGATATGAAGGGTATGGATTTTAAATATTATGATCATATTATCATATACTTATCGTCGTGTTATTATTAATTGATTATATAGATCTCCATTTTTTACACTTACTGAGAATTTGAGATCACCATATGTTTTTTTCCTTCCTCCAGGCTATGAAGCATGGTTTTAGGAATGATATATCGAAAAATGGTGCTATTTAAAATGAAAATAATGGGATAATCATTTTATTTCGTCTTTTGTGTGTCCAATATTCGGAAGGTACTAGACCTATATTATTTTAAAATGGATCATTATGATATATAATAAAAATTAATATTATTATATATAATATATGTTTTTGAAATGTTTTTCTTCATATATCATTACCCCCAATGAGTATAACACCATTTATAGTGGGGGATGATTTATATGAATGTCAAGTCTAATGTATGATACATCTATTTTGAGGCATTCAATTTCTAAAGATTAATGGTTGGTTTTATGAGTGGTTGGACCTATATTAGACCAATTACATCTAATATAATATTAAAAATACTAACAAATTTTGAATACATACATGTTATTGGAGGTGAGTAATCATTGTGTAGTTGGTTAATTTGAGTTCATTTAGAGCTTAAAACATTGAATATATCAACATTATTCATTTATGAGATGTTTGGGATAGAATTTTTGATATGTAGTGTAGTGATATGACTCTGTTAGTGACCTAAATACATTGTTCTAGATGTAGAAAAATCTCATAGTGGATTGGAGCATAATTAGTCTTTTTTGTTTTGTAGTTTCACATATTCATAAATTATTTTAGTGTGATCATATATTTCAAGAAATATAAATAATGTATATGAACTATATTATGATGAAAAAAGATGTTTTTCTTATAAAATAATGGTGAAAACCTATGGGTATAATGTACAATGGAAGAGTTTTTGTGATGACCAACATCCGTTTATATCATTAGGCCAGGATCTAAAAGATTATTAAAGTATGAATGTTTTGAATTTTTTAGATTGGGATCATGAATGGATATATTAATATATATTTAAATGGAATTGGGGTTGGCTTTGGAGTGGTATCATAATAATGGGAGGCCCAATGAATGTTTTGATGGCCATTTATGGATGTTAATATTAAATCAGGGAGAAATTTTACTGGTGTTTGATAGTGATGATGCAACATGGCATCATTTAATGTGGAAATAGGAAATATAAGATATATTTTTTAGTACTATACTAGTTATGCAACAAAATTACTATTCTGCCATAATTTAGTTATGCAAGATTTAATAATGGAGTATGTGGTTGGTCACCACATTTCCATAGTGGTTTCATCCATGATGAGGATGACATAAGATTAGTAAATTGATACTCAAGATAAACCTTTTTATAGAGTTGTTCATTGAGGTGTAGCGGAGGACGTGTAATTTTTTAATTATAAAAGAACACGAGTAACTCCTATGAAAAAAGACATTAAATGTTTTATCTCATGGATCATTATACTACAACACATTGTCATCACACTACAGTTTCCTTTTTGAAGGGAAATATATTGAAACAATAGAGGAGGATTGAACTATGATGGTATAATATATGGGAGGCCACTTTTTCAAGACAGGAAGTATCACACTACACTATAACCCATAAAGGTGAGGTCATGATCTGGGTTTAATCAAGTAATAGAGCATCCTGGTAAATCTAGATGGGTGACACTATAAGGGTAACCCCATATGTGAAATTTTCCCATGACCATTATGGTCATGATTCATTTATTGTTATATATTATTTTTAAAATGAATTAAATGAATGTATTTTTGTTTTAAAATATATGTAAATGAGGTATCACTAATTCATCATAGTTTTTTCCACTCAATCACATTCATTACTATCTTATCTAGCTTAAAAAGTGAATAAATCCCTTATTTTTACACATATTAGAGAACTGTATCATTTGGTAAATTACTAATGGAAATTTAATCATTCATATTACATCTATTATTTAATTCATATATTTGTTTATCAAATAAAGTCTTTTTTACAACAATTTAATGTCTAGTACATATTTTTTTCTAATCCTTCCATTATAAGACATATCATCCATAAATATTCAATGATAATTCTCCCATTTTACTGAGGTAGGTCGTTCCAAATATTTAACGATGATTTTTAATGATTTCATTTGAAATGTGTTATGGTGTCAAAAAACTATGTACTGTTGAAATAATGCTATTATTATTTATTTTATATTTGATCACGTATATTTTTAAATGTTTTTTATGGTCGTGATATACCCACCAAATGTTATTCATTCTTAATATGATCACTGATGATAATAATATTTAATTAGTTATTATTATCATTTATAATAAATATCCATTGGTTCCACCCTTTATTTATTATATGGATATTTTGACCATGATTAGGTTTTTTATGACATGGTAATATGAGAGTTTTTATGTATAGATACATGGTAGTGATCAATTAAATAGATTATTTTCATTCAACTTTTAATAGTGATTATTTTTTGGATTATTTGTAGCCTTCTTTTGGGGAATCCAAAATAAATTTTCATAAATTTACATTATGTTAAATTATTTTTTTTGGAACTAGTATTTTGTAACCAAGTAGTATGCCCCTTGTATTGCCACAGGGAAGAGGATCATTATGCCCCCAGCCTGATGATGTCTTCCTTGACATAAATTCTGATGTAGTGAACTTGATTGGTTCTAGTCTAGTTAATTTCATATATGCTAGGTTTACATACTATTTTATTGATGATATATTATCATTATAATAAGATTATGGATCATTATATGGTAATATTTTCTTTTTATGTGTTTTAGGAGTATGTTTTATCCTCTCAATTTAAATATATATGAGGGGAGTTTTCCGTGATTTAGGATTATGGGAAAATTAGTTGGTGATTATAGACAAACTTAGTAACATATCATAGTGGTGTGCAAATTATTTCATTCTTTAAATGTATTTTTATATATTATTTTATTTTAATACTAAGTGTATTAACATGATAGATCAAAAAAACATCATTGTTTAGGACAATGTAGAACATGATCGCCACTTACATTATCTTCTTGTTGTTGTCCACTATATCTACATGATATGATATGAGATCACTATAGAAAATTTCTACATTCCCATTTAAATTATCTATGAATGGGGTGGGATTTAGATGTGTAATGGATATGATCAATTCATACTTGGGATGCCTTTCCCATTATATTCATTCTATAGTGAGATGGATTGAGATTTTTATGTCCTAATATTATTTCAGATATAGACCTATCATATCAATAATTTTAATGTTAACATGATTGTGGGTTTTGAATACTATGGTGTGAGATTGAATAGATATGGTTTTTATTTTCCCTCCATATAATATTGATATGATGTTCTCCACCTACCAAGGGTTGAGAAACTTATAGATAGTCAAGATTCCCATGTGGTGGGATTCTACTGATAATTGATTTATATTCCCCTGGTCAAGTGTTTCTATGAATTTATTAAGACAAAAATGGGGTGATATGTAATAGATATGGTTATTTTATATCCTTTGTGTGTTGTTTTCATACAATGGTCAATAAACCAATAAGTTGATACAAAGTATTAGGGTTCCACTTCTCCCATCTGACTATTGTAGTATTGTTATGAATGATATATCATTTTCTAGAGACATTCATTACTGGAAGTGGCCTTTATATTCTTATTCCACTAACATTATCTGGGATCACGATCCTATTTCACAATTAATGTTATGTCAAGGTCCGTAATTACATTATTAATTTGTATCATTAAATTTTTTTCAAAAACATTTGAGAAAATATATGATTTGAATCCAAATGTACTACCCTATTTAGCATTATAATTATATTGATATGTTTATATGTAACACAAAAACTGGATGATGTAGGTGTTCTCGTTACTTAGTTGTTTTATAGTACCCATGATTTTTATATTTTCATTATTACAATCATTTTACCATTATTTTTATATATGATAATATTAGACTATACATGCACCTTCTTATATGTGATATTTTTTGAGAAACAATTAGTGGGGAATACATACATGGATTGACACCCTTATTATTTTATTTTCCCCATTTCATTCTTATTGTATTTTGTAATAGGAAATGGAAAGGATCATAAATAAGTTGATTGAGAGGGTGATGTATAGAAGTAGTTAGAAGTCAATACCAGGATGTAAATAGAGGCATCATCCAATTATAGTGTCTAGTTTTTTAATCTATTTTTGGTAGCTTGTTCTTGGTTATCTTATGGGAGAACCTATTTGTTTTTTGAATGTGTGAAATTACTAATTATCATTATATTATAGCATATGATATTCATTTATTTACTGATTTAATATATCAATGCTTTTATTTTTGGTTTACATTATTGATTAAATATATTATATTACATTTTCTATATTTTTGGATATTAGTAAAAAAAATTGGTATTATATTCAAACAATATAAAAACAGCCACATAGTTTTTTGAAAACCTTTTTTGTATAAATATTCTCACATAGGGTATGTTATATATAATTTGTTCATAGTAGATGTGAAACAGAATAGATATCCTACATTATAATCTATATTTTTGAATGTAGGATAATACTAAATACCTATAGGGTAGCTTCATTCATATAACTTTTAAGGGTTATTTTGTGAATTATTTATTCTATAACTAGTATGTGATCTTATAATTTTTTTTATATTATAATGTCAATAATATTTACAATTTATAAAGTTAATGTTCAATTGGATACAATAAAAAGTGTAAAAATATATATTATGTATGTTATCGATTATTATATAAGTTATATGATAAATATAGAAGAGTTGAACGGTTCTTATTATGAAATATGAATTACGTACCTTAAGTATCAATAATATAGGAGAGGATGAGTTTTTTTAATTATATCTAGGGTGATCTCTTTGGGATCAAGGTATGAAATTAATATATTTTTGTCCACTTTGGCTTCAAGGTTTCTTTCCTTAGAATATTATTGAAATGATGTAGAGTGTCTCAGATCTAACTTATCAAAGATACCACTATGTACTATTTCAATATAATTGGGATTTATTCTTTTTTATAGTCATGAAATTTTGTTTTGTTAGTAAATAAATAGTTATAATGAAAAATTACAAAACATTTTCATAATCATTGATAAGATTCCACATGGAATGGTGTAGACACACCTGGGGGTGACTCAAGTGTTATTTAATTTAATCAAATTAAAATAAATTTATTTTGTCCTTAGAATACCCTTATAAATATTAACCTTTTCATCTGGTTGGTACTTATTGTTCTATAATTTATATTCTAGAATATAATAGCCCATGAAAAAATAGAAACAAATTTATGATGAAATGAAATATTTAAAAGGTTTGTCCCCTCTCGGAGAACGTACTAATCACTATTATTTTAATTTATAAGTAATATATTATCCACTATAAGAATATCATACATAGATGCGATGTTCTCCCTCATTATTCCTTAAATAAGAAATATAATATTTTATAGGTTCATGATGGCTAAATTACAAATAATATTAATACAACACCAATGACATTTATTTATATTTGAAACATAACAATTTTTCAACCAATCATACTTATCATAGTAATGTAAATCACAATATTTCTAATTATATCTCATAACACATTAAAATTTATCTCCCTACTTAAACATTATTTTCTTCAACCTCTTATATTCTATTAATAAACACACTTGGACTGTTTGCTCACAATTTATTATTATTTATCGATTAATTTTAATATATCCAAAATCTTCTCTGAATCGCATTCTAATAACATAGTAAAGATAATTTTTTCATCTTCTCAATTAATAATCACTAGATGGTTTAACAACAATTGATTTGAGTCATATAAAAATATCTAAATTTTTCTCTTGTTTTCCTTCTTCTATGGAAACTACATTGGGTCACATGGAAAAAAATTAATAATTATGGATGAAAATTTTATAAATCCTCGATTTCAATCCCCAAAGGATTTTTAACCTAAACATAGAAAATGATTATCCTATTTCATTTTCATCTTCTTTTACAGTTTCATTGTTTTCATTATTATCCTCAGGATCAAATAAACATTTACAACCCTAACCCTATAATTATTTTTTCATTATATACATATTTAAAAGGAATATTTTTTCCTATATTAAGGATATTGAAAAATATACCATATCATTTACTACAGAGATTACCTATCCAACATTCCTAAAAATATCCATACATTAGTATTCTCCACAATCTCAATATTCTAATTTCCCCTCAAACAATTGTCGCTACAACATTTACAAGATTTCCCATGCATGTTTTCCTTATAAACTAATTTTTCCCTTATATGGAATGAATATAGTCTTATACAATCTTATAGAATACTTAACTTATATAAAAAAATTTCCTCATATAAAAATAACTCAACTAAAATATATATATAAATCATTCCACCTGGTAAAATATTAAATCACATATCATTCATGCCAACCTTATACATAATATTACTATTGTTTGTGGTCACAAATTTTATATTCAAGCTCAATATTGAGGAATTATATATAGATACATTACACATAAATTATAAACTCTATATCATTTATAATTCAATATAATTGGTTGTATTGAAACTATAATAAATTTTAGATTAGATGTTCAACATAGTCTTCTATATCTTGAGGACATCTTTAAAACTAGTGATGTCAAAATATATTTGATATCATTAGTAATGTTATCACCTCTATACCATCTTAAATTCTATTTCAATTAAATTACACTCTTTTTTATGATATTAATAACATAATAACTATCTCTATAATCAACTAATAATGTTTCACATTAATCCAGATATTTCCAATTTATCATTATTATAAATATTCTAGAACACAGATTCCATGATTTTACATGTTGATAAATTACTCACTAATTCTTTTATATGTCTACACACATTTATATGGATTAGGGAAATTTATATCCTAAAGTGATAGTATGAGAATCACCCAATTTCCTATATTGATAAGATATTAAATCTTTAAACTTGGATATTTTCACCATATGGAAACATGAATTTTTCAGTGTAAATCCATATGATCTGCCTATGGGTGTATTTCCATTATATGTATTTATAGACATTGAACTGTGAAAAAGGTGTATAACTAGAAAATTCATAATGATTTACATAATGCATGACATTACAATGGGGATCCAAAGATAAAACTCAACATATGATTTACGCTGAATATTTACATTAAACTCCAAATTAATTATTCTCGTTGATTATCCATTTTAAGGGTTTAGTGAAAATCCATATGATGAATCTCAAATGCATAAATTTATATAATTATCAAAAGAAATTTTTAAAATACAAATCAAAATTATTTTGTACGAACCCAATAAATTTTTCCAAATGATTTTTCCATTATTCCAATTCAAAAAATAAATATATACATCATAAATCAAATTTTCAGTCACTTAATACTGGAAATGAACCATAAAAAAATTTATCCTTGTTTTTTATGACACTAATTTTTGTATTGTTAAGGACATCAAATATACATTATTCAAGAATGGATTATGCAATAAATTTATCTATTTTCATAGTATTAAACTCTGATATTATGTTGTTGATGTTTTTTATTACATCGATCATTTCAACATGTACAAACTGTTATAGATAACACTTTCACATAACATTTCGCATGTCTACAGTGTGACATTCATTTCACCATTCATCTGATTTATAAGATTCTACTATACTATATTCATTTAGGTAATTAAACAGCCCAAACTTCTTTCTTTTTCATCATGTGAATTATCCTTTACATGTTCAATAATAAGACACCCAATTGTTTTGCCCAATAATTATTCTATAGCTTATTCATATTCACTTAATTAAATAATACATAATACATCATCTATATAGCTCAACATATAATGAATTTATGATTTTAACATTGATAAAAATAAAATATATTCATTATAAAATCAATAAGGGAACCTCAATCATCAACATATTTATTCCTTTTAAATACCACATAAACACCTCAAGTAAATGCTTCACACCTCCAACATTATTAAAATCAATACCATGTGGGAATAAATTTCCTCTGTATTAATGTAATCGTATATAAGGGGTAACATATTCCTCACCACCTTATCTTCGAGAAAATTAATCTCCCCTTTGACAATCCATTGTCTTCATCGTCGGAATACATCATATAATTATTTGGAATAAACCATTAGTTACTAACTCAATGTATATATGGGAATGATTTACACATGAATCAAGATTATATAACAAAGACACTAAAAATTTCCATTCACACTTTTATTTATTTTATCAATTCAAAATTTAATTTCTCAGAGGATGTAGAAATCATATTTCTAAAAAATTAAAAGAACACAGATAATTTAGAAATCACATATAAAAAATCCTATGTAATGTATTTCCTCATGAGGATTTATATTAGTTCCCCATTATTCATTTATTAAACACATTAAAAATTAATATTTACAGTCAAAATCATCATTATTATTTAATAATGAAGGGGATTTATTTTTGGAATATTCCAAATGAAAAAGTAAAAATAATTATGACAACCCATAACATTTTTGTACAAGAAGTATTCTAGAGACTTAATTCTTGACGATGTGACTCATTTACATTAATGTAAATGGTTTATATATTAATCCATAATTAGTTTATTCATATATTTATAAATCTGATGATCACTTGGATATGTATACATCTCTTTTAAATCATTCATGATAGTTTAAATATACATCTCAACATTAACAACTAGAGTATTTTAATATTTTATTATTGCTGTAATATTCTTGATATTTCAAATTAATTAGTCCATATGACTAAAATATTTTTAGGACAACAAACATCCATATTTTAGGATGTTTATGTCACTCTAGTGGATTTTTTTATTGTGATATTACCAGTGACATTCCATTATATTTCATCAAAACATCTTATTGAGTAATCCATGTAATACAATATAGCATATTAAGGTCAACATTATTACACAATCCATAAAATTAGTTATAAAAATTTATTTCACCTTTTTTGGTTTTCTTTAAACATCATCTCTGAAAGTGTCAACAACCATTCATATTTGACTATATCATTCTTGTGTTGTTTCCCATCTTTTTTTATATGGATCGCTTTATTATTGGGATTGAATAAACTTTTACCGTGATCCATGATATGAAATCCCTATCCAAAAAACAATATTTTTATTATTAAACGTTTCATTCGTAGTAAGATTTTATATTTTTGTTTTTTATAGTGTTTTATTTAAATATATTTTTTAGGAATTACCCCCAATGTAGACACATATTAATTCTTCATTTACAATCCATTCTATGAATGTTTTTTTTCATATAATTTTATCTATGATATATTCTGAAAATTTTTAAATATTATATATTAAAATGTAAACATATCATAGAAAACATACATAAACATAAAAGTGACACACATGTTTTTATTAGGGATACATTTTTACTTTGCTATGTTTTTTTATTCAGTTCAAAAGGTTTTATACTAGTTTTACATTCCCCTTCATTGCTTTAGTGATTATTTGGACTTACAATTTTTAAATCTTATGAACATATTTAATATCCATGCCAAAAATATATATATTAGAAAGAAAAAATATTTAATATCAACGTTATTTTCAATTTTTGTTGAATTATATCAATCATAAACTACATGATTATTTTCAGTGGAAATCCAAAATTTATGGGATCCTTTATGGGGATCATTTCTTGGAAATAGTAACCTCTTTAATTGTTATATTGGTGGAGGTCCCAATATTTGATCTCATTCATATTTTTAGAGAATTTTTCTTTTTATTACTCATTTAAATAGTCTATATTTTGTAATAAATGAATGAATTGTTTCATGTGATACAATTTTGAATGTTTAGGATACAAGATATTATTTAAATGATCTCATGAGCAACATTAAATAATTCAGTGTCATTTCTAGAGATAGAATACCTTATTATTATTTTTTAAATTTGATTTAAAAAAAATTATTAAAGTATTTAGCTTGTTTCACTAAAAAATTTATTAGTCTTACATGAAACTAAATTAATTTTTCATTAAAAGAAATATTATTCCATCGAACTGATCTCATTATATCATTATATTAAATATTCATCTTTACTATATTATCCTCACATATATTTATTTTTATTTTAATGAACATAACATCTATGTTAACCACATTGACTTCACATTGAATTGGGCCTTTAATAATCTATGGTGAGTAAATGAAATTTATCTAATTCATGGAGATCATCTTTTAGATAATTATTAATTAGATATTTTCCGAACAATGATATTTCAAATTATTCATAATAATGAGAGAATATATTATTTTATAGAGAATTTGTTTTATCTTAGAGTTTTTCATTAGTTGTGAATGTATTACAGAAAATAATTATATTTTTTACTCATTAATGCATGGAATTATCATCTACGTCCGAGAGTGAATTATCATTGTGAATTTCCATGATGAATATAAATATTCATTTCACAACATCTATTATGATAAAATAAATATCCATAAGATTGGGGGATTTAGAAAATTATATAAAATCTCTATCATAATATGATAATATTCCACTAATGGCGTAATAATTTACTAATATAACTGATATGACCTTACCATTAGGATACTCATTATTTAATGGGGTTTACTATATAACTTATTTTTTCAGCTTCACCTTAGTGAGTTATATTATTTACATGTTTCTTACATTATTATACCTATCAAATATTTAAGTATCAAAGCTACTAGGGATAAATTCATCTAACTGAGGGTCTTAAAAATTCCCTTCATATATTGAATTAATATTTTATGAAATTCGAGTGTAAAATAAAAAAACAATATGCCAAAAAATATTATCTATTTCTAGATCTGATATAATTCTAAATAAAATTTTGAGTGAACCAATTTTTTTATTCTAATTGAGATGAAAATATGATCAGTGTAGACACCCTGATGAGGGTGAATCAAGTGTTGTATAATTTTAAAAAATTCACTGAATTTTTTTAGAACTTAAGAAAAACATTTAAAAATTAAAAATATATAGACAATTTAGACTTATTGATATTGTTTTTTACCTAATAGAAAATAAAATATGAAATAATAGACAAAAATCAATATGACACATGTTATTTACATGGTTTATACCCTCCTAGAAACCCTAAAACATTACATAGTTGGAATTTTCAAGGAACATATTCAATAATAGATTCTTCTATCCAGTACATGTTGTGTTGGCCAAGTATAATATTTAATCAAAGAACACCATATAAAATTGTTTTTTAGTAATTTTATTACATAGTATATCTAAACATAATTATACTGTCGTTTTCCACGATATAATACCACTTGTATCTATTAAAATGTAACATATCCTATTGAATTTGATCACATACTATCCATTTAGGTCTCTTCACCAATAAATAATGATCTTATTTCTTAATTTTTATTAATTTTTATGCTTGAAGGACTCCAATAAAAATACATATAATAGAATCTATGAATTTCTTCTAAGATCTCAGTTCTCATAAATCTATTTATGGAAATACCAAAAATATCATTCCAATAACCAAGTCCATAGATTATTCAAAAACACTTCTCAATTAGTATACAATAAAAAAATGATTCCAACAAATATAAATATTACATAAAACATAAGTCTTCTTGTATCCTTTTCCCAAATATTCTTATCAATACGTTTGATCAAATGAAAAAAACAAAGATTGATTGTAGAATATTTATTCAATTATGATCAATGATAACTAGATGATATAACTCGTCAACACAAGCTTATATTATTTTGTTTCTTAATCTATATAGAGTTGAATTGTTATCTATATACTCTTTATGCTCAGATAAAATTTTCAATGCCCAATTTTATATTCATAGTTTTTAATTTATTAATATGGCGTAAGGAACAATATTTCCTATATTTATAATAATGAATACCTCACATATCATTTGGTTCCCATGATCCTAGTTTATGTTTCCCCATAATATTCACTATTTTTATCCATGTGATCATAATATTACTTTTTCCACTCAAATCCTTATATATTATATATTTATAGAATTTTCTTTTTCATTCATAATTCCCATTTATTTTTTCATTTATATCATCTAAATTTAATTTTATAAATTTATTCATCAACTATAAGATCTATAAATCATATTCATTTTATCTAAATAAATAATCCAAAATCTATAATGAATATATTCATAATTTCTATGGGATAAATCACTCAATACACTTGTTTATGGAAAAACAATCATCATGATGGGTGAGTTCAATACTTTTTATTTTGATATCCATATTTAGGAATGATAAATATCTCTATAGAACAAATATCACAATAAAAAACTTCCTCAATTCTATATCCCCAAATTTACAATATTATAAAACATTTTAGTTATTTAGTTCCACTAAATCTACAATTACATGTGAGATTGAGTAAAGATGTATATAAATTATACCTAAAAACATATATCAAAACCTCATCTACCAATCAAATTCATTTAAATATTTCTTAAATAACATTTTTTTGCAAAAAATTAGAAATATTATAACCATATTCATCATCAAATAATGACATTCCACTTAAAACATAAAATTTCTTGTTTATCATCAGATGAAATTCTCTTATTTGAAACTTCTAAAAGAC
Organism: Viscum album; assembly: GCA_963277665.1. Taxonomy (NCBI): domain Eukaryota; kingdom Viridiplantae; phylum Streptophyta; class Magnoliopsida; order Santalales; family Viscaceae; genus Viscum; species Viscum album. The sequence continues at coordinate 1,937,880,471 of OY728152.1, forward strand.
CTAAACTAGGATAAACATTAATTTGGGTTCAAAGATGTATGCTACATAAAATTGTTGTGTTATAGATTTACATTATACTTGATAAGACATACACTCAATACATTTTCCATTTTCATGATTCAATGGAAATTCATATTATACATCCTAAGGTGCTATATTTATTTAGGTATTATGATAATGGTTTACATTGAGTCTAAGAAGACATATGTCGGATCCCAAATACATATGAAAATTATATTTTCACTTATCTAGTTCAAACAACAAAAATTAATGTATTCATGAAATGACTTCCTTTATTATTTAATGTGTCATGGGACCATATATTCATTCATCAAATTATTTTATATCACTGATTTCATTAACTCGCAGTAATTTATATTAATTATAGAATTAAATATTTTCTTATACACCAATCTATTTATTTCAGTACTAAAATCTAAAAATAACATTTATTTTCAATTGTTCAATGTATCATATACTCCCAATTCTGTAAACTATTATATATATCACTTTTATATACTGAATATCATATTTTCAACATGTTTTATTATTTCAGAATAAAATAATTTATAGGTGACTATATGAATCTCTCAATCCCTCCATTGAAAATGTAATAACTTTTTTACGAATATGTGAATTAATATTTTCATGTCTAAAATAAGTGACAACCATTATTCTTTACCCATAGTAACAAAGTAGTATATTCACATTCATGTAAATAGTGGGTAATCAATAAATCTCACAAAATTCATAACCTTAATTGATTTATTGTTTTTACAATGATTACAATTATATTGTTAGAATAAAAAAGAATCCAAGAGAACAACACATAGTTATAAGATAAAATTGGAAAAAATATATCATAACTACTATCCTTTTTAAATCAATCCAAAATTTGATGGATCCACTAAAAAAGGGACTATAAAATTTTTAGGTATAAAAAAATTCCCAATAACGAGTTTATATTCATTGTAATTAGATCACTAATGATAGGTGTATAATATAAAAGTATTTTTTCATTTAAAAATATTGTTTTATTTGATAAATGACATCATATGTGTCCATTAATTAAAAATACTATTTCTTATTTTAGGAAAATTTTGTTTTCTTGCAATAAAATATTGGGTTCTTTAAAACACGTAAAAAACCAAGGAAATAATTTATGTATTTAAACATTGTATTACCTTGTGGTTCAGCTGTGTGAATATAAGAGTGTGACCACTCTATTAAGCTTATAATATTGGATCTGAAACAATATTTAAAGTATAGGTGATGTTTGTAAAAATGTTGTTTTTATGAGTATATAATTAATAAAAACTTTGAAGATAGATTTTCAAAATTATATTTTTTCATATTTTAAAATACTGACAGATTATTAAATTTATAATGTTTTTTTTAAAATAAAATTATATATATTTAGTGTTTTTAAATATGAAAATAATTGGAATCCAACAATGATGATTGGTATTGAGTGGGGAATCCTTTATTTTGGAAAAACATTATCATTATTTAAATTTATAATGTAGGAAGAAAAAATAATTCTGTTCACAGTGGTCCACACCATATATCCTAGAAAGCAGTAATGAAATTTTATTCAACAATTTCGAGGTTTAAAATTTTCACATCGTACAAATGAAAGGTTAATATAGGTGCTCTGAATTTATTATTGGATATTTTAGTTGTATGAGGTTAGTTTTTACCCTATTATATATGCCTATTTGGTCATCCTATATCACTAAATGGTTTTTAGTTGGAAGAATGATCTCATATGGTTTGTTCTAACAGATAGATACATTCACTATAATGGTTTATTCCGGGACACTAATTCGATTAAATATGATCCGAATGATATGATTCATTTCAATCCAAAAATAATGTCACTTGAAAAAAGGGGTGTGATATATTATTATAGTTATTACATCGATACATATAAAATGAAGTCTCTATTTGATGTAAATATTAATTAAATATATTCATAGAACTCCTAGTCCCCTCTAAAATGGAGATTACTCTCAAATCATCCACAGAAATCAAAAAAAATTTATAGTGCAAAAAAGTTACTTTCTAATGATCTTCATATTCTAATGATTCTTTAAGTATTACTGTTGAAGAAGAAAATGTCAACTATAATGATCCACCACTATATAAAAAATAGGATTCACTTGGGGCCAAATGTATGACCTAGTTGGTGGGGTGACTCTACACTTATGAAAGGTGAATGAAAAATGAGGCTTGGTGAGATTTATCTACTATTATCATAATCATTTCATACCATCATTCCCCCTTATATAATGTGGCTCGGTGATTTTCAACATACATGGAGATATTCATAAATATATTTTTATGATCACATAACATACCTTTATGGGAAACATAGAATTATGATGTTCAACTATGAGTAATTGTAATCAGATTAAACACCTTCTTGTAATGTTCGTACATTGTAATATCCATGATTGGAGATTTTGATAATAGTCCCACATATTGGAAATATGTATGTGTTGTCATCAGATATTTCTATTTATGCGAATGAGAAATTTCCTGATTCATAATGATCACTACTAATGAATATTTGAAATCACTCACATAGATGCATTTTCGAATATTTAATTATAATGTTTATAGTAATGTTGGATATGTTGGGTGTTTCCTGAGTGACATGTTATTACTGAATAAATAAAGGAGTTATTTTTCCCTTGCATCATTGTGGAAGATGATATCTCTTCCTTTTTATTTAAATTGTATAATTTCCAAAATTTAATTAACCATAGGGTATTGATGTGATTTATTTTATACATTCACTTAAATAAATTTCAATCAAATAGTCTCATGAATAAAATATGAAACCTTATCGATGAGATATTTAAATCTATAGATTACATTATAAAGTAGGTGTTCATATATTATTGATAATTTTATTGACATTAGGTTCTTTATCATGGGTACTATATCCCATATCTAGAGGGTAATTTTTTATATTATACAATCCCACCTAAATTTAATAAGACAAAACCATGTAGGGCCACACATTAACAATTTCTATTGATCTCAATTAAATACTACTGGAATCTAATTATTGTAATATTATTATTTTCAAGGATGATGACTAATTTTTTTCATTGTTTATTTACCTGATATATTTATTTTGGAATAGAACATTAAATTAATAATTTATTATAGATAATAATAATATTTAATTAATATGAGTAATTATAGATCGTGTTTAGTGATAAATATTAATTCAAAACTCATTAAATTTTTTTAATCAATTATTAAAATTAACCATGAAAGAATTAATGAAAATATTATTATTATTATATACAATGGGTTAAGATTAGGTTTTTTATTTTATTTAATGGTTTTTGTGTAATTATATAATTTTTATACCTTCAAATATTCTCTAAAAATTGATGGTTATGAATAATTTTTTGGGTTAATTGAGATATGGGAGTTGTTGTGAAAAATATAATTATATCATTATTCATGTCCCCTTCTTCCTCTAATGAATTATAATCTCTTGAGAAATGCCTTCAACACTGAAGGAACTATAAACATTCAAGATGAAGAATATAAGAGGATTGATCCAATTCACTAGAACTCAATGATACATCATTTTTTAGTGATCAATGAGACATGTTTTGATATCATTTTGGAATATTTTATACATGAACCCCCCATAAAAAATGATGCTATTTTGTAAAATGATTCATATGATCCACAACACATATGTAAAAATATTCCAAGATTATATAACCATTATTCAAATATAAATCTAAATTAATTAAAAATTTAAGGCATGAATTAACTCTTCATGTTATAGTCTTCTCTAATTCAATATTCTATTGAAATATTTCATTAATCAAGTCATTAAAATCATCTAAAATTAATGAATGATCCATAGAATTATAAGAATATGTTAATGTTATTCACCCACCAGAATCTTATGATATGACCAAAACATTCATGTTGTTTTAAAGGGGAAGCATTTAAAATTTATATTTAATAATTATATTGTTGATATAATATTCAAAAATTGGGATAGTAAATTATTTTTTGGATTTAACATATTAATTTCAATAAAAAATAATTTTCATATGAAACATAAATTATTTACTTCAAGAATATTATATTCATAGAATTCTATGATTAAATGATCAATTGCCAAGGATTTTTTTCATAATGTTCCCTGGATTTTGGATGGTGACACTGAGTTACATGGTGTGTTGATGTGGTACACACGATGTTCTAATATTCACATAACATGGATGTGTGATGGGATACATGAAATGTCGAATAAATAACTAATATTTTTGAATTTATTACGCACAACATGGTTTCTAAGGAATCATGTGACATTACCTATCAAATTACATGAAATGGAGCTAGAATGCACATTATATAATTTACATTGTTTGGATATGAAATCCAACCTATATGTGTGGTAAAATTCGTGGTATCTGAAAACATGAAACTAACAACGTCTGTAATTAATGAATTGCATGAATTTTTCAAGGAATACATAAAATTTAATTCATTAATTACCACATTTGAAATGCATATTGCTTCTATCTATAAGTTGGGAAGAAACATGATATGAATAGATAACATTATGTATCTGGATTGCCCAGTGTGTGGCCCCATGATTGAAAATAATTCCAAGACTTTTAAAGGGTTTTGTACACACATATAAATTGAAATAGACAATATCTAACCAGATAGTACATTCCATATTGTTCAATCATGATATATGATGAAGCCCTACACATTTATCCTAGGAACACGGAAATTGATGAATGAGGTCTATTACTTGTCAGCACACTATGTGTAGTCTCCCAATAATAGAGAGAATAAAATTAAATTTAAGTAATTAAATACATCATTAAAACCGAATTACCCAGAAGGCAGTGGATATATTTGACTATGTAACAAAGGTTTTAAGGAATTAATAAATGATCAGTTAATTTAAAGTAATTTTTTGTATTTATTAATCACAATGTTTTTATTTCATGAATTAATTGACAATAGGTATCTCCATGAGAACTTAGATGTTCTATATGATAAATAGATATTAATTTATTTTTTAATACAAGTAAATTTGTCAAAAAAATTAAAAAAACAATTGAGGTTAAGGTTATCAATAATATATTTATATAATAATTGTATGTGTATGAAAATTTTTGATATTTAACAATACAATAGTATACTAAATATTTATTAAATTTAATTTATTACTTTGTTATGAAATTTATAAAAGATAATTTTAATGTAAAGACATGTGTTTCATCCATCCCTTTTTATAATGTATGACCTACATCTATAAAGTAATTTAATTAATTAAACATAACTAATCATTTCATTCCACTTATATATATGTATGTTATAAATACATTTTGTAATAGTAGTACCCCAAGATATGTAGATCAGTTCAAGATAGAACGAAGACAATACTGACCTAGGTGATACACATGTGGGCTGGTGGAATTCTGCAACTACTGCCTAGTCTAACACAAATTGTTTTCCCCTAGGTGAAATATATATTTATTTTCATCCAAATATATAATCTATAAAGATAATATCATGAATCAATAATATCTTTAATTATATATTTTTGTCTTAGTCATTATATATGTTTTGGATGAAATGCAACGATCATATAATAAAATATACTACAATGAAATGAAATTATTTAAATAATTGGATGATGACTAAATGTTTTATCAAATCATGTCTAACCAAAAACGTATGATACACATAATATTTTAAAATAATTTTAATTATTAAACATAAAATCTATACACATAATAATACAAAATACATTAATATTTTATTATGTCATCTAATCTTCCATCATCATAATTAAGTTAAACCCATAATGATGGTGCCAGTTAGGCTTATGTCAGGGGAATTTTAATTATTGAGGTGGATTATCAAACATAGTGGGTATAATTACATGAATTCTTATTTCGATTAATATCCTATTTTTATTAAATAAACATTTTTAGGAATGTGTTATGGAAATCAATTTAATGATATCAGGATTTGGGATTCCACTTAAATGATAATGGATCATCAATTTTGTAGTTGTGGAGGCCACCTAGCTAAATAATTTATTATAGTATAAATGGTGTGTAATTAGAATATAAGAAACTAAATGTTGATACTTTTCACTAGAATATTAATAGATATTGGACATTCCACATTCTATGGAGATGGTCTTTCGGTGTTGATAAAATTGTTGGGGAATTAATAAAATAAAATTCATTATATGTCAAATAAACAGTTATATTGTTATTATATAATAATATCCTCCATTTAATTTTATAATAATAAATTGTTTTATCCACATTATTATTATGATTAATATTTATGAAACAACATCTCTAAAATGAAAGTAGCATCTATCCAGGATTCGGAATCCTTCAAGATGTGTTTGACCATGAGTGAATTCCTTAGGTGCTAGAATCCTTATTGGTTGGTCATATAGTAAAGGTGTTGATTGAATTATTTTTCCATATTTATATGAAGAGTATATGAATGACATAGTTACTATTCAATTTTTAATGGTATCATTCATGTATAGTGAACAAATGATGTATAATGAAGACATGGATTCCTATAGCATGATTGAAAATAAATGTGATTTTTGTTAAAAGAGAGAATTACTATAATGTTTTGATATATCTGTGGATCTATTTAAGTGTATAGTTGTTTAGGGTGAACTATTTGTATCTCTCATAGTAAAACACATTTGCTAAATAAATATAATAGAGTTCAAAGGCATTAAAATAACAATAATACGGAGAGTCAATATCATTATTGCAATAATATTTGATAGCTTCCACATATTTGTTGTTTAATTCAGAAGAAAAATTATTGATATGTCTCTCTCAGATATAATTACTCGTATTTTCCTTGTTTCTAAAGAAATGATGCACAAAAATACTTATATCTTTATAGTTAATAATATAAATGAAGAAGTAAGGGGCTCTATATTTGAATGATATTTAAAATTATTATTATAAAGGTAAATATTGCAAGGAATGAAAGGAAGGATGATTGTAAATGATTTTCATATTGAAAGAAGGGATACTAGAAGAAAAGTAATAATTTAAAAAAAATCCAAATATATGGGTGTGTTTGTTGTTGAGTAAAGTAATACTATTTATAGTAATAAATTATTAAAAAAAAAAAAATTCACACATATTTTTTAAAATATAGGAACCATGTATAATAAAAAAACAATGATTGATGGGAGGAAGATCTATGAGAATCCTAAAGAGGAAAAAATTTAGATGGGGCCATTTTTTATGAACACCATACAATTCAAATGAGATATATATTCGTTTTGAAAGGATGTTTTTAACTGGAATTTATTTAAAAACAATATTTTGGTATTCTATCTTGATACACATGTTATTATGTTATTGAACAATTTAAAATATATGTTATATTTTGGATTATATAATCATAGTAAAGAAAATTGGTAACAAATGCATTTCACATAACTCATATTTCACGCAACTATGGAATCATATGAATGGTCATTTAAAATAATAATTTGGAAAAATTAAACAATTTTAGATATTTAGAATCCTATGAATTAAAAAAATAGTTTTGGTCCTACATGTTTGATGGGAAAAAAAGAAGTCCCCATTTAGTGAAAAGATAAAATGGTGAAATACATTCTTCAATTAGTTCACAGAAACTTATGTGGACTATTTCCAATCATTAAAATGAGTGGGTAGTCATACATCATAGATTTTAATAATGATATAATTATATATGGATATTTCTACATAATGAGTTATATGTTTTATTCTTTTGATGTATTTAAGCAATAAAAAAAATTATGTTGATAACTATCATAGAAAGAAGAGAAAGAAACTCTACTCAGAATGTGGTTGATAATATCTCAATCAAGACACAATTTATTATTAAAAAGAGTTTGGGATTTCGAAAAGACCCGTAAAATTCAAGGGGAATTTTTTTCTTAATTTTCATTGAGATGTTACAAGGGCACAGTTTCTGACAGCACAAGATTCCAAGGCCCATTGTGCCCTGAATCACTTTCCAAAGTTTAGCTCGTGTACGTTCAGTGAACGAACAAGCTGGGTTTCCTAACTTTTGAACCAGTGCTCGGAATCGAATTTTGAGGGCACCAATGGAATCGCATCACCAGTAATTTTTTAAGAACACCTTTTCTGGAGTTGCATTTCTCGGGAGAGGTTATTAATTAATTGGGTTAACTAAATAATAAAAATAAAATATTGTGCTACTATTTTATTTTTATTCTAAGTAATTATTATCTAGGCATGGTGGTCGGAGTGGGACTCACTGATATCCTAACTCCTAGGTATGATATTAGTGAGGTGGGTCCCACACGAGCCCCACCCCCCTTTAATCCATGTTTAGCCTCCCTCGCGTGCTTTTAATTTGTAACTCACCCACACCCCGAATTAATGGCAAGTCAACCCTCAAAATTAATTTGAATATTAAATGCTCCTCAATTAATTTAATTAATTGAATGATATCTGTTTGATTTTCAAATTAATGGCTTGCATGTGTGTTAATAAAATAAGACAAGACATATTTTATTAGGGGTTGTTTCGTTGTGCGAAAGGGAGGGAGGACTCTTGCGCTCTTGAAGAATATCTTCCTCCTCCTTGAAGAGTGCCAAGAACACACCGTCACCGAAGAATAACGCCGACCTCCGATGAAGGACGACAAATAATGCTGATTCCTCAGAGATCGACAACATGACGTCGTGTACCGCGACGCCAAAGGTCCTCTTCTCAGTGACGCCGTGTACCGCGACGCCGTGTACCACAACGCCGACGAACCTCCTTCCTCGACACCGTCTTCTGCGATGATGTCTTCCGTGATGTCCCTTCCCGCGACAAACCTCATTCGACGACTTCATCGAAGTAGGGGTTTGATTATTTTGTTCATGAATATTCGATGTCGTCCAAACGTCTTTATTTCTTAAGCCGCTTGATATCGGATTAACGAGAGGAGGTAGGACCGCACGAACACGACCGACCCTCCTACCCCTATGATGATGTGTTTTTCGCGGCACGAAAAAAGGTAGCGCGGTAAAACGACACCGCATGGAAACAAAGTATAACGGGTGAAGAAGTGTGGCGCCGTCGCACTACGCCGTTGAGGCTGAACAAAACCGTGGTCGGAGGCGGGGTCGCTGAGGTGATTCGTAGACTTTTCCTTTTGATTATTTGATGTGAGGATCGACGGGTGATGATAGAATGGGCCTCAGAGGCCTTTTGATGATTCCGCAGTGAATTATGGGACCCGAGATGAACACCAGCGTAGACGGATTTGAAAAAGGACCACCAGAGCAACTCTGGTGGCCCGGGGTCTTCCCAGGCAGCGCGGGCTACCGGCGCGATGGCACCGGGGGCCGGAGGCGGCGACGTCCCGGCATGCCGCCAGGACGGACCCCCGCGGCTGAAGCCTCCGGGGCAGGCGACCAGTCCCGTGACCACGTGGGACCTGGGGGAGAAGCGGCGACCAACACTGCGTCTACTAGCATGGTAACCCCCCCCCCCCACGTGGGGCCGCAGTTACTCAATCAGGGCCCCCCCGTCCACTCAGCTCGGCACTGGCTGAGCTGGCCACGCGGGCCGCGCGAGTGCACCAGGCCAGGCCGCACCGACTGGGTCGTGCCGTGCCCTAATGGGCCAGACCCGGACCCGTTTCGGGTCGACCCACTGGGTCTCGGGCCGGGTCGGTCCGGGCCCCAAACCCCCTAAAACCGGAAAGATTCGTTCTTTTGCCCATATCATAGGTTACAGACCTCTGATAGATGCACCGTCAGTTACGATGAAATCCTTGGATAGAGGCGGTCGTTTCTGTATATTGCACTCAAGGTTTCGAAGAACATTGTGTATGGCCGGGTTGGTTCGAACACGAAACCAACCGGGCCCTCGGAGAGGAAACACTATTAACATCAGCTCCGGACGTCCGATTTTTGTGTCGTCGACTTCGATGGGTTCTTCTTAGAGAGACATACCTTTTGTCTTACTTCGCTCGAGGTTCGGATGTAGTTAGAGTGCGGTCGGGTAGGTTTTGATTTAAAAACCAACCTGGACCCTGGAATGAAAAAGTCAATAACTCTCAGACCGGGCATTCGATTGACGCGCCGTCTGTCACTTTGAGTTCCTATCGACGAGGAAGAAATTTGGTATACATCAACACTGGACTACGTGTCAATTGATGTATCGAACCACTTGGCTCGAGGAGAGGACCCTCCCGGAATCGAGCGTGCTGTGTGCGGGAACCCTAGAGATGGATGCGACGATTAAGACTACCATACTAAAATACTATTTGGGTTCGACAGGGAAGACATTCGTACTAGAATCCTATGTGGGTTTAATAGTGAATACTTTCGTACTGGAATCCTCTGTGGGTTCGACGATGAGGACTATCATACTGAAATCCTATGTGGGTTCGACGGTGAAGACTTTCGTACTGGAATCCTCCGTGGCTTCGATGACTACGACTGCACTGAAATACTCTGTGGGTTCGGTAGTGACAAAAACCATACTGGACTCCTCTGTGGGTTTGATGGTGAAGACTATCATACTGGAATCCTTCGTGGAATCGATGACGACAACAACCGTACTGAAATCCTCTGTGGGTTCGACGACGATGACTACTGTTCTGGTATCCTACGTGGGTCTGGAAGTGTTTGACTCTGTTCTTGCTATCCTACGTGGGTCTGGCAGAGTAGATGGTCTGTATCCTATCTGGGTCTGATAGCTTATCTGGTTTAGTATCCTATGTGGGTCCTGACATAGATGAGTTAGTGGCTATATCTGATCATCTCTATCACCGAAGAAGTATACCAATGTGAGTTGAGTCTTGACTTTCAATCAATATCTTCGATATGATTGACTTGCATTCCGATGTGGATTGAGTTATGTTATCCTATGTGGTATTGGTTGTACTATCCTATGTGGATGTGATCGAACTTGGGCTCGGGTTTTGGAGTCGAACTGGTATTGATGACTAAGGTATATGTATTGGCATATACCTAAGTAGTGTTGGATGTTACTTCGTGATTGTATCTTTTATTTGTGGATTATCCTTTGTGGATTCTGGGAGACCTTCGGGGGTCTCGAGGTACCTACTGAGTAGCGTATACTCACCCCTGCACGGGCTATGCCCGCACTACGTTGTGTTGGAAGCAGATGATGGGCAGCGCTGATCGTGGATGAGGCTTGTGGAGCAAGTCGGTACCTGGATGTTGACCACTGGGCAGAACGTACACAGAGCGGGCGGCTGGACCCGAGGGTCTGAGGAGGCTATCTGTACCCACCCTTCAGGTGGGACTTTCGGTGGACGACTCGATGTTGCTGCTTTACATCCAGTTGTTGTACTTTCTTTCCAGTTTTACTTTACTTTCAGTTTGGGTTTGTATTCTGGCCCACTTACTTTTCTGTACTACTTTTTGTACCCAGTTTTACTTAGTGTTTACTTCTACTTTCTTACTCTGTGGTGTTTTATTACTTTATAAATTCAATTACTTCCCCTTTTGTCGGAATATACACATTGGTGCTGGTCGCCATCCCCTGGCCTATGGGAGGCGGTCTTGGGGTAGTCACGGCACGGGTACCGAGGGCGGGTCATGTCAAATTGGTATCAGAGGAGTTCGGTTCTACAGTAGAACTATAGAATCTGGTCATTCTTCTATGTGAAGAAATAATGTTAAGGGTATTGAGTGTGCTTATCAGTCCAGGGAGTCCAGTGTTGGTGCGGAGACCAACGTATATGTACACCAGGACCCTGACTTCTGATTTCAGACTCAATGCACGAAAACATTGATTGCATGTGTGTTTCAAAAGTAATCTTTGTGATTACTTTGTGTCAGCTCACCAGGTATACTGTTTGACCGTGGATCACCTGTTTCTTTTCAAGATGTACCCACGATGGTAGCCAGCTATGGTTCTGAGCTTTGTCCGAGACGACAACCCACGGAGCGACGAGTCCTTGGTGCAGGGCACTTTTTTAGCAGAGGAACCGGCAGTACCACTACCCACCGAGCCATCGATGCCACCAGCCCTAGCTGCTGAGAGTGCACGTCACCTTACTGCACTTCACAAGTTTCAGCATCAGAGACCGCCCAGGTTCCACGGGGAGATGGACCCTCAGACAGCCGAGGATTGGCTGGAGGCGGTTGTGAAAGTTTTCAGGTTTGTGGGGACACTAGATGACCTCATGGTGATCCTCGCAGCAAGCCTCCTACAAGCGGTATTAGGAAGATGGTGGAGCATGATTCTCTAGGTGCATGACAATGCATCTCTCTTCTGGGTGGACTTTGAGAGCCTCTTCGGCTCGGAGTTCGTCCTAGCCACCCTCCGTGTTGTGCGCATTCAGGATCTACAAAAGCTGCGGTAGGGCAGAATGATCGTGGCCTAGTACTCGGCGAGGTTTACTAATCTCTCGCGCTAATCCACAGATATGGTACGGGACCCGTTCTTCACGGCCCGAGCCTTCGATAAGGGACTGCGGAATGAGATCAGGGCCTCAATGATCTCCCTAAACATTCTGACGTAGGCAGAGGTGTTGGAGATAAACCTTCTAGTGGATAGTTTTCTTGCCGAGCATGCAGCAGCGGTAGGACCATCCGCAGGACGACCTGTAGCGGAGACTTCTGCAGCTAGCATTAGACAGGTGACGCAGAGGTCCAAACATGCCAGAACATTAGATGGTCAATCTTTGGGTGAAGATTCGGTTGTGTGGGGCACACGAAGGAGAGACAGCTACACGAGGAGCAGGCAATGCTTTGCATGCGGCGGTCAGGGTCACATGGCTCAAGACTGCCCCACTTGTCTTGTATATGAGCAGCATGCGGTAGAAGGACCTCCTAGGAAGAGGTTCGACCATGGATGTCCACAGGGAGCAGGCGGGCGAGGTAGTGGAGCTGGCCGAGCAGCGGGTGGTGGGCGATGCTTTGAGGTCCTACCACCACCACCACCTAGAAGACCACCCAGACCGTAGGGAACTGGTGGACATGGAAGAGCTCAGCTTCTGGCAGCTGAGGCCTACGATCATTGAGCTCTAGGAGCAGATGGACATGATCATGACTAGCTCCAAACATGGAAACATTTTTTCATGTTGCTTCTAGCTTTGTTTATGTTTGTTTGTGGATGATTTGTGTCTTTGTACATTGAGCTGCAGTAATAAAAGACACCTTTCTTTTTGGCATTTACTTTCATGTCATCTCTTTGTGTGTTTACTGAGAGGTTTCGATTTAACACTGTTGACATGACCCTCACTTTTGAGATACCTATGGGGGGAGACCTAGTGACCACACACTAATGCCGATAGTGTGACTCAACCCTTGGAGGCGAGAGTAATGGTTGGATATCATGGTAGTAGCGTCGAGGCCTTATGACGTCATCCTTGGTGTGGATTAGCATCATCCATGACGGGATTTACTGTATTAGGTAGAGAACATGGTTCATCCAGGGGATGAGAACAGATTTCTCTTATCATAAATGAAGAAATTTTAGGAGCTCCTATAGTACCAGATAAGGTCCTAGTCATCCTAGAGCAGATGAGGACAACATAGAGCCGACAAAAGTCTTGTGCTGGCAGGAGGCGGAGGCAACTATAGATCGAGGATGGCGACCATGTTTTCTTGGTAGTCTCACCTGGAAGTGGATTACAGGGTTTGGGCCAGGGTGACAAGTTATCTCCGCGCTTCATCAGACCTTTTCAGGTACTCAGTAGGATAGGTGAGGTGGCGTATCGCCTGGCTCTGCCACCTCAGTTTCACAGGTGGCATGACGTCATCCACGTATCTCACCTGAGTGGATACGTGCATGACCCGACGCATATCATCGACCTTGGGGATATATACCTTGACGATGGGGAGACTTTTGCAGAGGTCCCAGTGGAGATCAAGGATCGACAGGAGCGGGTCCTACGTGGGCAATCGATTCCTCTATTTCACATCAGATGGCAGCACGAGAACCTCCAGGAGAGCACTTGGGAGTGGGAGGCTCAGATGCGTGCTCAGTACCAACTTTTGTTCCCCTAGTTTATGATGTATCTTTATGGGGACGTAAAGCCTTGAGGTTGGAGTAATTTAAAGACCCATAAAATTCAGGGGAAATTTTCCCTTAATATTCATTGGGATTTTACAGGGGCACAGTTTCTGATGGCTCCGGATTCCAAGGCCCGGTGTGCCCAGAATCAATTTTCCAAGTTTAGGTCAGGTACGTTCAGTGAACGAAAGATTGGGTTTTCCTATCTTTTGTACTGGTGCTCGGAATCGAATTCTGAGGGCACCAATGGAATCGCAACGCCAGTAATTTCTTAAGAACACCTTTTCCAGAGTTGTGTTTGCTCGGGTTAGGTTATTAATTAATTTGGTTAAATAAAGAATAAAAATAAAATATTGTGCTACATTTTTATTTTTATTCTATGTAATGATAACCACGACATGGTGGTTGGAGTGGGACCCACTAATATCCTAACTCCTAGGTAGGATATTAGTGAGGTGGGGCCCACATGATCCACACCCCCCTTTAATCCCTTTTTAACCTCCCTTGAGTGATTTTAATCTGTAACTCACCCGCACACCGAATTAATGTCAAGTCATCCCTCAAAATTAATTTGAATATTAAACGCTCCTCAATTAATTCCTTTAATTGAATGGGATCTGTTTGATTTTAAAATTAATGGCTTGCGTGTGTGTTAATAAAATATGACAAGACTTATTTTATTTGTGGTTGTTTCATTGTGAAAAAGGGAAGGAGGACTCTTGTGCTCTTGAGGAATATCTTCCTCCTCCTTGAAAAATGCCAAGAACACACTGTCACTGACGAAGAACGCCGACCTCCGACGAAGGACGACGAATAATACTGATTCCTTCGAGATAGACGACGTGATGCCGTGTACTACGATGCCGATGGTCCTCTTCTCTGTGACGCCATGTACCGCGACGCTGTGTACCATGAGGCAGTGTACCGCGAAGCTGACGATCCTCCTCCCGCGATGCCGTCTTCTGCGACGCCATCTTTCGCGACGTCCCTTCCCGCGACAAACCTCATTCGACGACTTCATCGAAGTAGGGGTTTGATTTTTGGTTCATGAATATTATATGTCCTCCAAATATTTTTATTTCTTAACACTCTTGATAATGGATTAACGGGAGGAGGTCAGACCACACGAACACGGCCGACCCTCCTCCACCTTTGATGATGTGTTTGTCGCGGCAAGAACAAAGGTAGTGCGATGCAACGACACCGCGCGGAAACACAGAAGAACGGGTGAAGAAGCGCGGCGCTGTCGCGCCGCACCGTTGACGCCGAACGAAACTGCGGCCAGAGTCCGGGCCAATGAGGCTATTCAAAGACTCCATTTTTTGTTTATTTGATGTGGGGATCGACGGGCGATGATAGAACAGGATGCAGAGGCATTTTGATGATTCCGTAGTAAAGTACATGACTCAAGATGAACACCGGCACAGATGGATTTGAAAACAGAACACAGGAACAACTCCGATGGACCGAGGACTTCATCGGCTGCACGGGTCGCCGTCCGGCCGCCCAGAGGCTGTGGTGTCCCAGAGTGCCGCAAGGATGGACCGCCACGACTGATGCTGCAATGCCAAGCAACCGGTCCCATTGCCGCGCGGGACCCGAGAGAGAGACGCAGCGACCAGCGCCGCGTCCGCTGGCAAGGGAGCGACCCCCCCCCCCCCCACAAGGGGCCACAGTCACTCAATCAGGGGGGGTGGCAGCGCCCCCCTGTCCGCTCAGCTCGTCGATGGACGAGCGGCCGGGCCGATCCGACCCAGGGGGTCTCGGGTCGGGTCGGTCTCGGGCCCAAAACCCCCTAAAACCGGATATGTTCGTTGTTTTTCCATATGATGGGCTACGGACCTCGGATCGACACACCGTCAGTTTCAATGTGAAACTTGGATCGAGACGTTCGTTTTGGTATATTACACTCAAGGTTTCGGATAACTTTTGGTGCGGCCGGGTTCTTCGAACATGAAACCAACCGGGCCCTCGGAGCGGAAACACTTATAACATGTGCTCCGGACATCTGATTGACGTGCCGTCGACTTTGATGGATTACTATTAGTGAGATGGACCATTTAACTTACTCCGCTCAAGGTTTGGATGTTGTTAGAGTGCGGTTGGGTTGGTTTTGACTTAAAAACCAACAGGGCCCCTGGAACGAAAAAGTCAATAACTCTCAGACCGGGCGTCCGATTGACTCGCCGTCTGTCACGTTGAGATCCTATCGATGAGGCGGAACATTGGGATACATCAACTCTGGACTAAATTTCTGTTGATGTATCGATCAACATGGCTCATGGAGTGGACCCTCTCTGAAACGAGTGTGCTGTGAGCGGGAACCCTAGAGCTGGTTGCGACGGTGAAGACTACCGTACTGAAATCCTATGTGGGTTCAATAGTGAAGACATTCGTACTGGAATCCTATGTGGGTTCGACGATGAAGACTTTCGTACTGGAATCCTCCATGGGTTCGACGATGAGGACTACCATACTGAAATCCTATGTGTGTTCGACGGTGAAGACTTTCGTACTGGAAACCTATGTGGGATCGACGACTACTACTGCACTGAAATTCTCCATGGGTTCGATAGTGATGAAAACCATACTAGAATCCTCTATGGGTTAGATGGTGAATACTATGATACTGTAATCCTCCATGGGTTTGACGATGATGAAAACCATACTGAAATCCCTCGTGGGTTCGAAGACGGTGACCACTGTTCTTGTATCCTACGTGGGTCTGGCAGTGTTGGACTCTGTTCATGCTATCCTACATGGGTCTGGCAGAGTAGCTGGTCTGTATCCTATGAAGGTTCGATAGCTTATCTGGTTTAATATCCTACGTGGGTCCCATCTTAGATGAGTCAATGGCTATATCTGATCATCTCTATCACTGAAGATGTATACTTGTGTGAGCTGAGTCTTGATTTTCAATCAAATTCATTGATATGAATGACTTGCTTTCCTATGTGGATTGAGTTGTGTTATCCTATGTGGTTTGGGTTGTACTATCCACGTGGATGTGATAGAATATGGGCTCAGGTGTTCAAGCCGAACTGGTATTGATGAATTAGGTATATGTATGGGCATATACTTAAGTAGTGTTGGATGTTTCATCGTGATTGTATATTTCCTTTCTGGATTATCCTTTGTGGATTCGGGAAGACCTTCAGGGGTATCGGGGTCCCTACTGAGTAGCGTGTACTCACCCCTACACGGGCTATGCCCGCACTACGTTGTGTTGGATGCAGATGACGGACAATGCTGATCGTGGTTGAGGCTTGTGGAGAAAGTCGCTACCTGGAGGTGGACCACTGGGCGGAAAGTACACGGAGATGACGGCTGGACCCGAGGTGTTGAGGAGGCTATCTATACCCACCCTTCAGATGGGACTTCCGGTGGATGGCTCGATGTTGCTGCTTTACTTTCAGTTGCTGTAATTTCTTTCCAGTTGTACTTAATTTCAGTTAGGGTTTGTATTCTGGCCCACTTACTTTTCCGCACTACTTTTTGTACCCAGTTTTACTTAGAGTTTACTTCTTCTTGCTTACCCTGTGGTGTTTGATTACATTATAAAGGCAATGCCTTCCCCTATTTGTCGGTATTTACGCCTTGGTTCTAGTTGCCATCCCTTGGCCTATGGGAGGCGGGCTTGGGGTAGTCACGACACGGGTCCCGAGGATGGGTCGTGATAGATTTTATCCATTATAAACCTCAATATAAATCATAATAGATTGGTTTAAGAAAAAAGTGGAACAAAAAATTGTTAGATATGGATGGTGAAATGATGAGTCATGAAAGTCTTCATTAATAGTTCTGGGAATATCAATTACAAAAGACATCACAAATACTAAAACAAGATCCAAATATAGTGGAGGTGGTATTCCAATCAATTGTAGAGTGCAAATAAACCCATTTTTTCTTGCATACGTGAGGGGATATTTGAATCATTTCTTCAGGACTCCTCATTGAAAAAAAACATCCAACTAAAGATACATAATGTCTTTCTATAAGATATCCCAATGAAAAAGGAGATATTTCCTATAAAACCATTTAGATAAAAATTTATTAGTTAATAGGAAAACTAAATTATTTAATATGTATCAATTATCTACAAGAGATATTTATAAAACCCTCATATTGTTTCAAAAATGATATTGTAAGTAATTTAATATTCTGATATTTTTATTTTCACAAAAAACTAAAAATAGATTATAATTTATTAAAGAGAAATTTGTGGAGTAATTTTAACAAAATTACAAGTCAATCACTCATTTCAGACTACGTAAATTTTATCTTTCATTACATGGAACATTGAGGTTAGCGCATGTAACATTCAAGATTTCACTCCCTCGATGGCTTGTATAAAATGCAAGACCGAGTGTTATAGAAAAAATTTATATTATTTGAAATATTAGTATTTTATATAATAATATTTACAATATTTTTTTTTTAAGATTGTAAATACTATTAACTCACGTATGAAAACACATTGTTGAATTCATTTGTTACAAATTAATTAAAAATGGATATAAGAACCATTTTAATATAAAGGGATTTGTTTTGTTGAAAACTATTTTTATGTTCACTATGCAATTTTATTATAATAAATGAAATTAATTATAAGTTGTGAGTTATATTAATTTAATATATATATATATATATATTATATTATATCCTATAACATATTTTTTTATTTCCATCAATTATATTTGTAAAATATATCTCAGGAACAAACCGAATTTCACAATAAAACCCCATATTTTGATTAATGCACTTTTAACTCAATTTTATAGAAACATATTTTAAATCATAATTATTTGTTATTTTATAAATATTATATTATAAAAATTTATTATTTTAAATCAAAAAATGAAAAGTAGTTTAGGGTGAATGGTTTTTATTTTTCTATAATGGTTCGTATTTGGATGAATAATGAAAATTACTATATTTTAATTCGAAACTACTTCTCCATATAATTTATTAATAGGGATAAATTATTTTTTTAATTTTTGTAATGTTTAATTCGATTATATAATTAAAAAACATTCCAATTTACATTTTTGGAATCAATTTAACAATAAAATTTAATATAGAAACATAGTAATCTTTTGAATATTTTTACTTTGAATCAACTATTTATCGTGCTACTTGTTGGATTAAATTTAAATTTATTTCTTCCATTCTAGGATTGGATATTGAAAATGGGATTAAAAATTTACAATCATAATTATTTATAATTTCTAATAATTTCAACCTATTTATTGAAAAATAATATTAGAAAATGTAATTAAAATTAATTAAAATGATTAACAGAAAAGTTTTCTTAAGAAAATACTAAAAGATAATATTAAGATACATGACGGCATACAATCCTTCCCAAAATACTTTATATGGCCATTTATTAACTATATAATCACTCTTATCTACGTTTTATCATTATTGTGTCCACATTACATGGTGAATAAGTAAGTTAAATTCCTTTTCCAAAGATTTATAAGAGTGCCACTCCTTCACAATAAAAATCCCTCCTCTTCTCCAACATCTCTCTCCTCTCTGGAAATATTGATCCGAAAAATATAATCATTAATAAAACATAAATATCTTTAATGTAAACTTATAATCCTAACATTTTTCATAAATCAATCCAAGGATGCCTTTTTGAGAAAACAAAAAGGAGTTACCCAATGAAGAGGTAACACCTTTGCAAAAGGTCTTTTATTTTAATTTCATTCTCCCCCCAAAACACGACATATTAAATGATTATAAAAAAATATTATACATAACAAAATTATATATTTTTTTATATGTTTTCTAACTATGCTTACATACACCTTAATATAATGGGTATAGAAAATGATGTTTATCTGAACGACGAACTACCGCCTCCCAAAACGATGATTGTTCATTTTTCCATTACTTCCTATATTGGTAGGAATTATGATGCTAAATATGTTTATATATAATATATAAGATTTTTATAATTAGTTAAAATTATTAAATATATTAAAACATATATATTTATGCCTTCCTTTTTTTCAATATGATAATTTCATTTGAGGATGTGTTGACTAGCACCCTCTCAAGGCGATGTGATTCATCCACACAGAACATGTCATGCATTAAAAATTTATTTAGTAAACTTATATTATATATAATACATAATAATGGTAATACAATTATATTTTATTCTTATATACTTTTTCCATTATTTTATTCAATACAATAATAAAAATAGAAACAAACGTTCATGTGTACGTATGACCTATTATCTCAATAAACATTGTATACCATTTCCTAAATCGATATTCTATAGATTATTATAAAAAAAAGAGAATATAATCGATATTTATATCATTTATTAAATTCTAAAAAACATGATATATGTTAAAGGTCCCAATAAATAACAAATTAAGACATGTGAAAAACAAAGTGCAAATTATCCTAATTGAAAATTAAACGTATAATTATTTACAAGGGAGTAATATAATGTAATTAAATAACAATATATGGTATTATATATAAGAATATGGTTCTATGTTATATTTTAAAATGAATTATATTTACTATATGGGAATTGTTTTCTTGTATAATGAGTTTCGTGACATAAGGTAAGGTAATTTAATCTCAATTTTGATATTCATGAGATACAAGATTTATTCACCATAAATTCCTACTAAGTGGTTTGTATACTTGCCAAATATTATTTCTATGATTTTTATATTTAAATTTATGTGAATTTATATATCCATTTTATGATATTTTATTCATGGGATTTATGCTTCAAATTTTACCAAATTGGTATTGTAATTTTGTTTCAAATTTTATTCTTTGAGACATTTAATGTGTTATAGACCTATATTTTACAATGAGGTGTATATACTAACTTTGAAAAGATATATTATTAATATCATTACTATAATGATAATTTAACATTCATTTAATTTCATTTCATAAATGGCACGTAGGCTTCAAATTTACCATTGGTAATATTTCATTGTAACAATCTAATAACATTTAGAGATTTTTTATAAAGGGGATTGATTTAATGAAATATAATAAAAAATATATCAATAATAATAATGAATTTTATTTACTTTGGTTATTATTTTTATATTCATGTATTGGTATCCTTTTCCACCATTCGTATATATGATATTGAGGAAAATGTCTTTAGAAATGCCAGACTTTACACACTCTTCGGTCAGAAATCCATGTTCTCTCAAACCATGATTTCTAAAAACATGTTCATGATTTATTTATATTTTTAACTAATTTCTTGGAAAATAATTTTAAAATGATTTAAAATTTAATTTATTATTTTTAATGGAAAATGGTTTCCAAATAATTTTTAGTATTTTTAAATATGTTTTCAAATTGTTTTCAATGAAATGGGTCTCAAAATGTTTTCATGAAATAATTATATGTTTTGTAATTAATTTAAAAATGATTTTATAAGTATTTTGATATTATTTTAAAATTATTCCATATTTTCTTTATTTCATTTTCAATACTACTTTATAATTATTTAATTCTTTTTAATACTAAGTGGTTTTTAAAAGGTTTTAAATTATAATAAAACATTTTGAATAATGAGAGGATATATTTTTTCAGAAATGTATTTAGAAAATATAAATTAATAATATTATATCTAATATGATATCTTTTGACATTATTCTTTTCTTTCAAGTAAATTATCCAAAGGTTCTATTCATATTCTTAGTATAAATTCTTTTTTGTATTCATGGAATGATATTTATCAAATATCATTTCTATTTCAAAATTTATATGTTTATGATTACCATTCCTCTTCAAGAGATTATATGTTGATAAAACCCATTCCAATTAAATGGGCTATTCCATCATAAATGCTTATGAAACTAGCTTCATTTCACAAGTTATTATAGAATTAATTGGTTATGAAACATATATATTGTACATATGTTATGATAGGATTAAATGTTTCTGATACACCTTTCATTTCATGGGTTATCATATGATATCTTCTAATGGTTCATGTTATGTCGATTGTTTTTTTATCTTGTGTCATATGCATGTATTATTTCACTACATGATGTGTGGGACCTAGAAATCCATCCAATACTTTGGGTAATGAAAAGTTGAATTTGAGGTCTAAGGGTACATGGGTTTTGTCCCAAACTAAAAACCAAGAAGATCAATTGATTATATCTCAATACTAATAGTAAGAAGATATATAGGTTATAGAACAATAACCAAAAATAGTAGGTTCATCGGTTGAATCCCAAGACTAACATGTTTTGATAGTCTTAGAAGGTAGCCTTAACATAATATTTTCTCTATTTTTTTGTATTATACAAATCCCATGTCTTATTCCTATGTTATACTTTCATGGACAATGATCATTATTTCATTAAGATTCATGTCTTACAACATTCCATGTTTTATGTGATGATTCTTGTTATTGATCATTGATATATAGGGTGTCATATTCATATGTTATGATCACCTTCTCAAACACCCATGATCTTATTTATTCTTATTTGTATACCTTCTTTACCATTACTAATAATATGAGTTGAGCCCATTTTATGTATCCTTCCATCGGTTATGATGATTTATTTCTTATATTCTATGTTTTAGAGGGGTTATTGTCATGGGGATACAATTGGAAGATAATGTAAATCTCTCATGTACAAGTGTTTGAATTTAAATGTTTCAAATATTACAAAACTAATATAGTCTTTGTCAATTAGTTTATATATTATCTTAAGTGTACATAAATTTTATTTGATTTTCATGTAAGTTAAGAGTAGTTCACTATAGTAGATATTATATCGACGTTTTTTCGGACTTTGTAAATGAGTATGTCGAAATTTTCGTGATATCCCTAGGTATATTTCTATGGATGTGTCTATGGATGTTTCTAGGGATATGTATATGGATGAGTTAATGTCTAGGAAAATTTATTTGAAATATTTTTAAAGGATATAAATTGTGGTTTCTTACAAATAAATCCTTGTCAGGATACTACAACTGGATGTGGATGTGGGATAGATATACTATAGAATAACAAATCCATAAATGTGGGTTGGGCCTGACATTACATAACATCGTACAAGAAAATGTGGTTGTCTTCCTACAAGGTTGAAAACACTCAGGGGATATGATTAGATAATTAATAAACTCTTTATGATCCATCAAAGAACATTTAAATATAATCTATCTATAAATAACCTAGATTAATCCTGAAATTTCATAGTTAATCTAATGTGCCATAATTTAGACATCCTATTTGTTATTCTTTTTAGTGATTAAAGGATTTTAAACTATGATATGGGTTTTTACACAATTCTTATTGGTTTTATAAAATATAGGTAACTAGAAAGAACGAGGTTAGTGTTAAATGAGATAATGAAATTGCAGATGAGAAGTCAAATTTTATGACCACTTGATTGAAGGATGTTGTGATCATGCCTACTTTTCATAAAGAATATGATGAAGAACATGTACCTTAAAAATTTTCAGTCTCACCAAGGAATAGATGGATGAAGATAACTTAGATTTTAGTCAAGGGATTACATGGATAAAAAAATATTCAGTTTCATTTATGTTAGGAATGTGGAAAAAAATCACCTAAGTAAATGTCATAGAAGAACAAGAAGGAGTTGTTAATGTTGAAATGTAGGACACCAATAATGTGGCTATAAAAGAAAAAATGAAGCATGATAATAATGAATTGGATGGGAATATTGGCCTCTTAAGACAATATAAATGGATAAATATTTTATGTCTGAAATGAATGGTCATTACAAAAAAGAATTTTCTTTGTGGAAACCATTGAAGGGAAATGAATAATGGGGTACAAGTAATGGTAATGATGCTGATGATAATGAAGCTACACAACAAATGTGAAATGAAATAGGTTTTAAGTAATAGAATAAGTTAGCCGTATTATGACTTATGGATAAACTGGAATAATAAAAGTATTAATTTATATTGAGTAATGAATTATTTAATATTAATGGGGATGTATACAAGGATTTGTCAGTTTATTTTTTTACCTAAGGATTTTAAGGATTTTGTGGAATTTTTTTTCAAGATGTATTGGAAATTTGATTTTATAAGTAGGTGATATTAGAAATAAGAGAATATAACCCTTACTACGTTACTCAAGTTATTAATATGTTTTTTCGATAAATATGTGTGGGTTATGAATAAGTTAATTCAATGGTACTGTTAACCTTGAAACTAATTAAGAACTTATTGAAATGTTGATTTTTATTTCATTTATTATGTTTTCATATTTTTTGGATTTCCGTGATAGATACCATATACTTTTGAGTTAGGAAACATGGAAATTTTAAATAATGATATAGGTTAATTCAATTAATTACAATGATTCAATATAATAGATGATGAATGTATTCCCATGATTGGAATGTATCAACCAAGAGATAATTTTTTATATATCGGAATCAATGTAAAGATAATTTAATGACCCCCTTTCTACTAGTTTTTATATTCTTCATTGATAAGGATTATAAGGTTAACCATTCCAGAAAATTTTAAGTTAAACATAGGATGGTGTATTTATTTATTATGATTGTATTGAAAACCAAGGATAAGATTTGATTTACTGGTTAACCATATTTAATGTATTCTCGTAATATTTATTATGGATATTATAATAGTGTGGTATTAGAAATTTACATCATGTTTTTCAGATCACATCCAATAAAGTATGTCAACTCATCAGTTCTTAATGCCATGTCCATAAGAAGATAAGGGTTTCATTCATACGACTTTCCTAAACGATGTCCTTGTTAATGTGTAATTATTTTTTTAATAAATTTTAATGACGACTCATTATAGCTACTTTTTATGTTTAGAGAATAATTTATAAACCATATTGAATTGGAAAAATAATTATAGACATATAGTTATACCGTTCACTCTTTTATGGGCTTTAATATATTTTTAATGTATATTTTAGTACTTCTAATATCTAAGATCATTTCAGAACATCCATTTGATGATGTAATAGAAGAACTATAAAATGATAAATGTATAACCAACGAATGAAATTTTTTATGTAAGAATATAGCAAGAAACTATATTTCCTTATATTCTTGGTGAGTAAAATAATTATTCTATGTTAAGAAAATTATTATAGAAATTATTTTGTACTAAATACCTTCATTTCTGTTTAGCCAATGGCATTTTAAATCATCACAAATTTATAAATTTGATACCCCCAACTTTTCATTTATCACATAGTTTCCATTACATAGATGGGTCCAATCAATTCTTATAATATTTTTTCTTTTACAAAATGTCCATGTTTTCCCTTGAATCTTATGTTTTCCTATGTGGATATACAGTTATTTTTTACTTTCAGAAACACTAATATTTCCAATATTCTTTTTAAAGGAAGTATTAGGATTAATTTTTCAAATATGCGAGTTTCTAGGAAAAGAAAATTTAAACTATTAAAACATTGATAACTAAAAAAATTAGCGATAATTTTATTTTCATATATATGGATATTGTAACACACAATGATTTTGTGAAATATATTATTTGAAATTATATTAATAATTAGATATTTTGAATTTCACGTAACACTAAAAATAATTTATTTTATATTAATGAATATTATTTTGATTATGTTCTATGAAATGAAATTAAATCATTCACTACAAAAAAATCATGTTTATAATTATTGAAACATAATATTTTCTTTAGATTATGTTACATTCAACATTGACTTACCTTAATGGATTGTGTAGCTTGCAAGACATAGTTTTTCCGAAAAATAATATATTATTAAAATTATTACTATTTAATATAATAAGATATAACATTACTTTTCGGTTGATGGTTAGGAATATTAATAAAAAATATAATGGAAATATATTTTCGAATTCATAGGCATCAAATGAAATAAAAAGGGATAGAAGATCAATTTAAATATAAACTGAATGTTTTTATAGAGAATAATTTTTATGCTCAAAAGTTAATTAATTATAATAATTTCAATAATTTAAAATTCTTGATTCTCACCAATTTAATATATATATTATCTAACCAATAAAATATTATTGATATTTATGTAATATATTTTATAAACATATGTTATTAACAAACCCAATTTCACATATAGTAACGTTTATATTTATTAAGTTGTTTTTAACTGCTTTTAATGTAGAACCTATTTTAAATCCAACATTTCTTATTTAATAAATATTATATGTAAAATATACATAATTTTTGGAATAAAAAAATAAAAATTATGTTACAATGAATTTTTAGTATAATTTTGTATGTTTCATTTTTTGATTAATAGTGAAAAATACAGAATTTTATTTCAAAAATCATTTTTCATAAAATGTATTAATGTGATTAAATTATAATTTTAAATTTTTAAAAGAATAATTTGATTATTTATTTTCCATATAATAAAATTTAGTTCATTTTAATCTTTTCACATTGAAATGTATTAAAAAACATTTGGGATTGTTTATCATTTTTTATAGAATAAAATCACATTACCACCCAATATATGGGATTGAATTGATATTAATTTTTTTCTAATTTTTTGATTTTAGTTTAGAAATATGGATTCCATTATTTCAATGATCATAATTATTAATTTCTAATGAAGTTAGAATGTTTGTGAAAAAAAATATTAATGAATGTAATTAAAATTAATTAATTTGACTAAGCGAAAGTAATTGCTTAACAAAGCTGTAAACTCGAAACCTAAGACCCCAAACAATATAAAATATTAAAAAACTCCATTTCTCATCGTGTTTTTATAATATCATACCCTTTATGTACATATTACATTTTTTATTAACTTTACATCTAAAAAATGTGAGTGAATTTCTTTTTCCAAAAAATTACATGATATTTATTATTCGTCCACTAAAAAATCCATGAACTCCTCCTACATCCTCACAACTATCAACCAAATTGAATTGGAAAATATCACCTCAAATATATTAATGATATATTTTTTGATCTTATATGATATATATATATAATTATTATGATAAATTAATCATATTATATATAAATATATGTATTTTTCAATTTTCCTTCAAATATTAAAATAAAACAGAAACAATATTCATGCGTACATAGGGCATATCATCTCCATGAATATTATATTCCATTTCATACATATATATTACACATATTATTGTAATACAAATATTATTAATATAAATTATATATTTGTCATTTTTTAGTTTATTTTATTCATCATATATGTATAAGGACCCCAGATATAAAAAATTATGACACATGCAAAAAACTAAGAGGAGGCAACCTGAAATGATACATAATCATAGAATTTTTAACAAGTGGATAATATATTGTCATAACCAAACCATATATGTTATTATAAATAGTAAGATGAATCTATTTTAGATTTATAATACACTTATATTTGTTAGAAAATAATTTTTTTTATGAGAATGAAGAGAGTCAAGACACAAGTTAAGGGAATTTCATTAAACTTTTTATTTTCATGACATACGTTTTTAATGTGCCACACATTCCTTTTTATTGGTGTGTATACTTCATTAAGATGAATTAGTTTATTCTTATACTTAAATTTATTAGTATTTACATATCAATTTGATGATATTTACTTCCCCGGGATTATGTTTCAAATGATACAAAGTTAGTAATATGATTTTGTATCAATTATCCTTCAATGAGAGAGATGCCTTGTTATGCACCAATATTCTGAAATAAGGTCTATAAATTACCATTAAAATGGCATATCATAAATATCCATTTTTATATTATATTTTATGATCCATGTAATTTCATTTTCTAAAATGGGTATTTGGGTTAAAGGATACCAAGTGCAATGGTTTTATTGAAACAATCTCACCACTTTTCGATATTAGTTATTATTATTCATACATTAATGAAATATTATGAACCATATCTCATGAAAAATAATGAATTATATTATTATATATTAATTCAGGTTATATTCATGATATGTTCCTCTTTTGGTCTCATTTTTACATTCTTTGGTACATAATATTGTAAAATATATTTCTATGAAATCGTTACATTAGTGTCTCTTTAGTTATAAATTTGTGTTATTGAAAACCATGTTTTCAAAAAAATTCATGTTTTATTTATATTTTTATAATTAATTTCAATGAAATTGTTCTAAAAAAAATTCAAATAAAATTTATTTTTTTTCAATGAAAATGGTTTTCATTACTATTTCAATCATTATTTATAAGTTATCAATATGTTTTCAACGAAATAGTTTTCAAAATGTTTTCAATAATTATTTCTATGTTCTGATAGTATTATAAATGAAAAACGTTTTAAAAAGTTTTTAAATATTTTTTTATGAATTTTCAATGAAAACAATTTCCAGAATGACATCAACCATTCATTGTATGTATTAAAATCATCTTCAATTAAAAAAAAATTCAAAAGGATTATTTATTAAAAAAAATCCTTTTTTATCACTAGATTGTTATTTTACCCTTGATATGTTTTTAAAATATACCTCAAAATTATATTTCATATATGGAAAAAACCATTTAAGTTCCTCATTCCATCTAAGAAACTATCCAATGTTCCCATTAATATTCTTTATCTGAAAAGTTATTGTATTCAAGGAATGAAATCTATGAAAACCCTTTTCAATTTCATGAGTTATTTGTTTAGGAAATAATATCCTCTTAGATGGGTAATATGATAATAAAACCCATTCCACATCACTGTTTTATTCCCAAAGAATTTCTTATGAAGCCTTGTTATTTTATTGGGTTATTATATGATGAAATGAATTTTAAACCAACATATTTTTTATATTTTATGATATGATTAAATGTTTATGAAACTCATTTCATTTAATTGGTTATGATATGCTATCTTTTCATGGGTCTGGAAATAATGAATGATTTTTGTCATGTGGAACGTGTATGTGTGATTTCATTATGTGATCGGTGTGACCTAAATTTCTCTACAATGAAAGGGGTAATGATATTCTTTATATAATATCAAAGGGTACACATTTTGGAGCCCAATGAAAATTAGAATATTGTACATGGGATTCAGATCATGGCTAAAAGTAAGAAAAAAATGGGTTGTATCCCAAGAACAAAAACAATAAGGTACATGGGTTGAATCATAAGCCTAAAATTATGAGGGTACATGGGTTGTATCATAATATAAGTATATATTAGATTCATGAGACATAGCCAAAACCCTACATGTTTTAAAGGTATTTTTAGGTAGCCTTGACATATCAATTTTTATGTTTATGTGTAAGAAACAAATCCAAGTTCTTATTCCGATGTTATTATTGCATGGAAGTTGTTATTTATTTCCTTATGAATAATGTTTTCTTGACTTCTATGATTTATACCATGTCCAATGTTTGGGATATTTGATATGCAGTTTGTGGTCATTTAATGTTATGATCACTTTCTCAAACCCATATGATCAGGCTTGTGCTTACTTGTATCCCCTGTTTACCCTTACTGATAATTAGATCTCACCCTTCTTTATGTTTCCATTTTGTAGTTATGTATATATAATTATTAAATGAAATTTCTAGGTGAGGTTCTAGTTATATATATCCTATTGGGATATATTGTTTCATGCTAATATACCAATTTTTTCATACCCATGTTTCCAAAGGTAGTAAAATAATACCATAATTTGGTGCGCATTTGTGTAATGTAATAAGTATTCTAAATTTTTTTCTTCTATATATGTATGTTAATATTGTTTTCTTATAATTCTACGAGTGATATAGACTATGATGAAAATCAGGCTAGGGATATATAACTTTTTTCATAGATAAAAATTAAAAAAAACTATGGGAAAAGAATTCGATTCGCACAAGTAAAATATAGATGTACATGAGAGGCATGATAACCAAAATAATATGGATTTTTAGTCAAATAAAATGGAGAATTATTATTAATTATTATTAATGATACTCTAACCTACAAGGTACCAGTAAGTGGAACAAGTTATTCAAAATTGAAATATATAATGAAATATAAAATAGATTCCATGTAAAAAACCATGTCTGGGATTTGGTAGTACCTCTATTGAATTTAATGGATATTATTTATTAATGGTTGTTAATAAAGAAATCAAACATTTATGTTACTTTTGTAATTATAAGAACTGACTAGTTTCTGATGTGTTCAAAAAATGTATGGAAATAGAGTACAAAAAAAACATTTAAGTAGTTTAAATTATGAAATCCCTCATAATATTAAATTTTATTATAGCATTCCATTACGATGAGATTTGGAAAATGGGATTCAAAAAAACATTCCAAAATAAGAACCTGTAGGACGATATATATATATATATATATGAAATAACCTAATGTCCTTTTTACTCCAATTAAGCCAACAAGACATGAAATATTTATACATCCATTGATATAATAATGAATGTATCCAATTCATTGGACATACAATTTTACAAATCTATAAGAATATTTGGTTTCATCTAGAAAAATTGTGGATGTTTTCTCTATATGTGATTTAGGGGGATATATATATTTTTTTGATATTTTATGTTGATTTCATATTAAAAAATGGGAATGAAATACCATAATTGATGTCTGTTAAATTTTGGTTTAATGAATGATTCTTTACAAAGGACAATGGAAAAGATATATATATATATTCATGGGATGAATATCCTTCCTTATAAATCTAAGTCGATTCTAATTCTATGTCAACGTAAATGTATGAAAAGATAAAATGTATATTTAGTGTGGAATAATCTTATAGGGAATTTTTTTCAATGTCACATGGTATTCATTAATTCATGAAAATGTGTCAATAGATAAGTTATGAAAAAAATGACTGAAAAGAATCAACACACATCTATGACTGGTTCAGTGATGAATGTTATGATATAGTCTATATATTATTATTTATTATCCTTGAGTATGGAATGAAGATATCTAAAAAACACAGGTGGCCATTATTAAATGGAATTTATGACTATCCATAAACATTTGTGGTGTATTGACAATTTTTTTATAAGATATAAATAATCTTTTGAACATTTCCTTAGGTAATATATAAATGAGAATCTCAAAAAAGATCAATTGATCTATAATCACATATGGGATATAACATTTAACTAGATGGGGTTATAGTATCATGTATTAGAAAAAAGAAATCCGTACTTGTATATATTATAAGGAATATTACAATTATATAAAAAATTCATAGGTAGCTAAATAATCTGTTTGGATATGAAATGTCATCCACAAACCATATGTGGTTCTTAAAAAAATATCATATTTCAAAATATTTTGATAGTAATATTGTTATGTACCTTTCAAATGAAAAGTTTCACAATAGCAGCTGAAGCACCTACATTATAAGGAATATCTTTTTGAGGGAGTTTTCTAAAAGAGGTAATGTAAATGTGAACCAAATTTCAATGGAAAAATATTGTATATACGTTGATTAAATCATCAACTAAGTAAAAACATTATCATCTTTTGAGGCCTAGTAGGCCTAAATTCAATGGTAGTTGGATAAATTTCAGGTGGTATACTATTGGTGTAAGTGTTCTGAAATCATCTATATTTACTTATGATAATATGTATAAATAACAATTTCAATAATAATTTTACAACATATAAATACTTACCATTGTTCATCATTACATTAGTGTAATAATGTTTTAAATTTTGTATATAATATATAAGGTCATATCAGTTCCATGTTATGATGAGAATGATTAATTTCCATGATGATAATTATAAATATCGTTCTATGGTAAGATAATGTACAATAATGAGACATAAAAAATATTTATTGTCTTATAAGAGTACATGAAATAGATGAGGCTTATTTCCATGTAGTTAATAGTTGAAAACATGTAGGAATATAGACCATGAGAACAAACTATAGTGTAGCAGTTCATTATAATTATTTTTTATCATATATTCCATTATGATATTTTTTGTAAAGGCCATTTTATTTAATGATTATTGTTAATGTATTCTATAAACAATGAAAATATATATTTTTCCTAAACCATTATGATATAGTTCATGGGGGTGAGGGATATCATGGGTGTTTCCTAATTGATATGATATTAATGAATAATAGGACAAGGAATTTGTACCTACCATGCCTATATGAGATGATATATTTTCCATTTTAATAAAATGGGATCATCATATAAAATTCAATTTCCATGAGGTATCGATGTGTTTCATTTTTTATATTCAAGGAAATACATAATATGAATAAATGTTTATGACATAGTGGTTCAACCTGCATGATGATATATTGTGAATATTGTATTATATTACATGGAATGATTTCATATGTGGTTTTCATTTTTAATAAAATAAGTTACTTCTATTGAGTGGCATGACCCATGTTTAGACAATAATCTTTTACATTTGGCAAACCCCCCAAATAAAAATAAAAATAATCCTGGATGGTCACACATTCTGGGTTTCAATTAATCTTGGTTAAATTATTTTGGAATTTAATTAAAGAAATAAATATTATTCTAAAGTATGATGAATAATATTTTTAATATTTTATTTTTTAAATTATATATGGGATTTTATAGATAGTCAATACCAAATTTCCTATAATATGGTATAGTACCATAAAAATGTGAAATTTAACTCAATATCCCAATGTTAATAAATCATTACTCAAGAGTATTTTAATTTTAAAAAAATAATCATCTCAAATATAAATTTTATTTATAAAATATTCATTAATTTCAAATTATATGAATGAAAATATAAATTTTTTATAACTAGATTAAATAATAGATAATTTATTCTCTCACCCATAGAGAATATATTTAATAAACATATATACGCATAAAAAATTTAAATACTATAAAAATCATATTAAATAATTTTAAAATAGGTACCACCAAAAAATTTACATTTCATGAAATCATGCTTTAGAAATATGAATATTTTATAATTTAAGAATTAAATATGAGTTCTCCAAATTAATAATTACATCAAAAATTTGATCCATTCATATCAATTCAAACATGTAAAAATACTGAGAAAATAAACTCTTTATATCAAAGATTTCATATGGTCAAAAAATTTAATATTATTTAAAAAATATATATTTTTATTTAATTCCCAGTAATGCATTATCTTTTGATAATAGAACTATTTGTAATTAGATTTTGTTACATTTTAATGTACCATAGCCCCACTAATATAGGTATTTTTTATATGTTACTCATATAATTTTTTTATTAATAAATTATTTCATATGTATTTTACTATTAAATTAAGAATAATATATAATTAGAAATTGAATTTATAGGACATTCGTAAATTAAATATAACCAATTTATGTTCCCTCGATGATATAGTTTAAAAATAAATTTGATATTATTATTAACCTTCCAAAATAATAAAACATATATACACCATATAACATAGACATCAACATTCATTATATTATTATCTTGATATAAGAACATCATAGTTCCCTGAATGACCGTACATCCATATCCTATATCGACATACTCAATTCAGATATAATGATATTTTTTTACGACTATTCAACAATATAAGAAAAATACCAATGTGTCATCATAAAATTCCTAGGTCATTACGTACATTTTAATTCTAAAATAGTTGTATTTCCAAATATCATCGAATTGATATGAAAAAACAAGATATTTTCAATATATTGAATAGTGACATATCATTACACTATTTTCCATGATATACTGGTATTTTTTAAATTCATATAAATTAAAAGGATATGGCAGATTATCTAACTGTATTTAACCAACTTATATGTGTGAATAGTTATAATTTCATCATCCAATGACTTCATGGATGATAAATAGATTTCAACTACCTATAGGAGCCCATATCTCCATATTAATGCCCAAAACCATGTTTTATGCATTGGATAAGGAAAATAGAGTAACTATCACTCCTACTAAATCTATATATTGAATGATTATGACCAAGTAATATGGCTCTATGATTTATGTTTTCAAATCCATTTTGAATAATCTCTAATGTTAGGCTTAAGGGAAACAAACTTCATTAGGATGGGAGAAAAAATCAAAGTCAAGGTATATAATTTTGGATCCCCATAATATATATCCTCAAATATAATATCATGGTATTCATTACATGAATTTATATAATGGGTAAACAAATATTGACATTAAGGGGACTATAGGGTTTAGGCTTTATGAGGTCGTATAATTAGATATCTAATTACTATTGGCCTCTTTCAATATAAATATCCATATAAATATCACAATAATGGAATTCATGTTTGGATTAGTCAAACTCAATTTGTTTTTCATAGAAACTGTGAGGATAAAAATTGTCTCTCACGTTCCCATGTGAATTACTATTTTAGGAAACCATTATTTATATTGCTAAACTATGACTCAAACCCCCTACTTGATTACTTCAACCATGTATTTCATTATTTGGATTGGTTAACATTATTATAAATAATTATTTCATAATAAGTAAAATGACATGTTATTTATATTATTGGTTTATCACACTTTTAGATAATGCAGAAAACAATATCATTCATTTA
Organism: Viscum album; assembly: GCA_963277665.1. Lineage (NCBI taxonomy): Eukaryota > Viridiplantae > Streptophyta > Magnoliopsida > Santalales > Viscaceae > Viscum > Viscum album. The sequence goes on from OY728152.1 coordinate 1,937,915,113, forward strand.
TCTCCATACACTTCAAAAATTATTTCATCAAATACATCTCATATTAGTACATCATAGATATCCATATATCATATTATGTATCAATCCATAATTACAATTACCAATTACTCCATTATCTTTACTTTATTTTTACATGATCTACCCATTTAATTTAGTTTTGAAAACTTCAAAATTATCCCTTTTTATGTAGGATGGATGTATTTAATTTTTATTCTATTATTAAAAAAATTTCATTTAATATGTTTCATTACTATTTTTGAAATAAATTAAAAAATAATGAATAAAAATTAATTTTTTTTATCAATTCACTATCTTCTAGTTTACAATATTTAGTTCATATATTATTTATTATGAAATTCCATAAAACAGAGAATATATTTTCTATATAATTTATTTATTATTTATATAATTATTGTAATTTATTTTCTCATCATATTATATTATTATTAACTTTTAATATTATTTATATTTACATCATCTATATTGTTATTGAATTTTTATAAAGTGTTTATCTATTAAAACTATTATGTAATTCCACAAATCTAACACATCAACCCATTTCATCAATCATATAATAATTGTACATTTTAGTTATACATGATCTCCATAACTAATATATTAGATTCAAAATATATTGGTAATTTATTTAATTGATTTAAGAGGATATAAACGTGGGAAAAATAGTCGTGTGTGTCATTTTTTATGTGTGTGAGTGTGTATTATTATGTGTTTATTTATCGTGATGTGTAAATTTGTATCATAAAAAATGTGTGTGTTACATTCTATTTGTTTGTGTGTAATTATGTTAATATGGGTGTTTATATTGGTCTGATTTTCTACACATGGCTACGTTTTTTTGAGAAATATATTTTAATTTCATTGGAATATAATCCCTTAAGCTATTGATAAATATAAATTAAGTAGATCACCCATAAGGGAATCAACCTAAACCAAAATAATGTCATCAATGAGTTATTTTTGAAATTCCTTTGATATTTAGTTTTCAGATCATGTTTTGTTGATAAAGAACATATAAAATCTATTAATATCAAGGAATTTCAATTTATTAAAAACAAATTCTATTTATCCATGTAATAATTAGATCATTGATAAAGAAAAATAAAATTTTGATGATCACTTTTAATATATTCCATAAATAATGAAGATATATCCGTAATCTATATAAGGTCAAAGTAAAATAAGAACGGGAGGTCATATTTGTGTTATAAATGTAAAGGTCCTTTCATATCAAGGGAATATATACCCTAATGGAAAAATGGATTCGTATATTATAGTTGAGAAATTATTCTATAATAATTTATATTATTATGAGAAAATAGTGAAACATTCATCAATTTTATTTTTAAATTAGTAATTTAAATGAAATTATTCTATGTAAAGTAATATATTTTGATAAATGGGATCCCAATTCCATAAATGAGGGAATATGAATATAGAAAATAGTAAGTGTATTTTTATTTTATATTACTTTATGGATATCCACAAATAACATCTATATCTTATCAAAGGAGTTATGTTTGTTGAAGACTAATACAGGAAGTTGAATATTCATATGATTCAATGAAATGAAAATTGTGATAATGAGGTAACTATAGAATGAATTTTATATGTCATTAATTGAAAAAAGGATATCAAATAGAGATATACGGCTATGTATAAATACAATATGTGCTCCAAAATCCAATGATGATTGAGAAACAAATAAAATAAAAGAAAAACATAATGACACCTAATATCACATTAACTCTATTGAGAATCATGATATAAGATACTGATGAAATAACATAACCATATTATATAACATATAATATATTTGAAAATGAAATTATAATATGTTATAAACCGACTCGTATTTTCAATAAAATAATAAAGTATGAGATTAAATTTAATTTTAAAATAATAGGACGACAAAAGGATTTTTATTGAGTTTAAAAATTCATGGATCATTTAAATTAATGTATGAAGAAATTGAGATAGTGATGGAGAGACCATTGAGGAATAAAAAGAGTATTCCTCTATGTTATGACAAATATGGAAGGGAATGTTATAATATTCAAGAAATTTATTTTTCCATCCATGATGTTTGAGAAGAAAAGAAATCACCTCACTTAGTAAAAGTGGATGATTTGACCAACCATTATACATGGTAAATAAAAACCCAAATTCTTATGAAATTTTATTTTATTTGGAAAGAATGATGTTGTTGGAAGATATGGATGTCAAAATAAATTCCATTGATAATAATAAAATACTAAATATGACCGATCAAAGATTAAATATCTTAATAGATGATGTTTATGATTAATGTAGTCATTTGGTTTTATAATGAAGTGTTTCATTAATTAACTATTCATGATAATCATATTTCTCATGTTGAGCATTGAACATGTGGGATTAATGTATATTTTGAGTAACGCATTGATCAGTATCAAAATTAAATGAAGTGAATTTTGGAAGAATATGGTTGAATATTAAATGATAAATCACCTTTTTTTGAAAATTCTTGCGACAATAAATCATAATGGTTGTTATTGAAATATCATATTTTAAGGTGGTGTGTTTTACATGTGTTTTCCAAAAACATTCACCTTAAAATTGATAGTGAGTTTTATAGAAAAGGAAGGGATTTCCAAATATAAGTTCACCAAATTTAAGTTGTGGACCATGATTTAAAATTCCAATACCGTGACACATATTTTAAATATTTCATAAGAGAAATGTAGATTGGGGAAAATTTGACAAGTGATATTTTTCCAAAATCAATACTATGTGGAACAAGAAGCATGCTATGCTTACTACAATGGGAAATACATTTTGAGGAAAGATACATGTGAATGAGAGGATTTTAAATTATAGTATATGTATATTTTTAGAATGTGGTAGTGATTTAGACTATCACATAATATTTTTTTATATAGATTACATCGTCTATCATAATGTATAATGGAGCTATGCAGACTATATAACATTGTCATCTATATTGGTTAGACTGTAGTAATGTTTTTAGTAATTTTAATTTTCTTGTTTTAAATATCTAATTTTCTTATTTAAATACCACTAATAAAATCATTAAGAGTAGATAATTTAATTATAGTAGATCATCAATGTTTGAAGAATTTAGTCATATTTGATGTAGTTTGGGAGGAAGAACTTCCTGAAGGTTTTGAATTCGTTGGATAGAATTCCTTGTAGCATAGTAGATTACAGAGGAAATATTATTTGATAGAGGATTTTTTTTTCATTTGAATGTGTTTGTGGGGATTGGTAACTTGTAAATGAAAAGGGACCAGAAAGATAAGGTAGTACGCGAAGCATTATATATTTGCGGGGAATCAGATGTCAACCTTGTAGATACTGTCCACGAAGGGATGGTTGACCTTGAATAACTCTCAACAAGTGGCGCAAGGTAGTTCTATGGGGATACAAGATAGTTATCATTGGGAATAAGGAATTTTTAATATAAACAAAAATAGTTTTCAAAATGAATATCTTTATACAAATATAACATAGATAAGAGTGTTTTCCATTTTGAGAAATCATACTTAAAAATTATATTGGGCTACGGGAAACTATGTCATTAATAATTTTAGGATGTTATTACAATTATTGAGGTAATAATGTGAAGCATTTTCTGAATGATCATATTTTTGAAAGATGATCAAGAAGAAAAAAATATGTTTACTATAGAAATTTTATTAAATCATTTCTTGATACTAGAATTATATTCATTTTTTTATTGAACATAGTTCTACAAGAATATAATAGAAAACCAATTTCATTTTATTATTCACAAAATTATTTTTATCTTGTTGATAGTGTAGTATTGGATGGTTTTAAAACCATGTCATGTGCGCAATTACTCTTGTTGGGCAGTGAACATTGTAAATTATTGTGTTACATTGGATGTGTGTTTTAATTGTTTTTAGAAGATAAATAAATAATTAACATTATGTGAAGCATGATTCATAAGTAAGGAAAAAAACGAAAAATATATCACTAATTTACCCCTCCCCCTCCCAGTGGTACTTGAATCCTAGATGTATAATCATGCTATGGAATTAGATAAGGATACTTTTTGGATAATGGTGAGATCCTCATCCCAATATATGCTCAAATTTATTAAATGAGAGCCACTGTTAACTATTAAATGGAGAATATATTCAATAAATTGTCACAAATAAATGGATATATTTTAGTCTGATTAATGTTAAAAGATGATATATTAATGTAGAGATAAAAAAATGGTGGGAAAATGGGACTTTCAATGATAAACAAATAGAACCCATACCCAAATTAAATGGATGAATATATATATATATATAATTTAAGGAATGGAAATGGGTGGTTTTTTCATTATTTATATATACAAAAACAATTTTTTCCTGATGTTTTACTAATTATGGATTGTCACATTCCATTAGTTCAAAAATGTTGGTATAACTAATGTGTTACACATATAAGTTTTCTAAATCATCACCCATTTTTTCTAAATTTATATACTATAACCCTCATCTAATTAATGTTATATTAATTTTTATGATTATATTTTGAGGGAGAGTAAAATAATGAAGGATAAATGTAATATGAGAGAAAAATAAAAAATTGATAATGGTTGGAGATGTGAGAATGAGAAAACAAGAAAAAATATATCGAACAAAAATCAACTATTAGAAAATAATTGTGTGAGGGTAAAAGAGTTATGATGTAAAAAACGAATGATGTTATGGAATAATTGACTTCTTATAAAAATATCATGGTAGTTTTATACAAAGACAAATGGAAATTACATAAAAGATAACCACTTTGATAATTGTGGTCAATAATTTTTGTTGAAGTATGATGTGGAGTTTACTGAAGAGTATCCACCCTGTAAAATACACATTATTTATATTGGTTACGAAAAATTACATATATATATAGAATCCATACAATAATTTCTTTCATATCCCCGAAAATTAGTTGTGATTAAATAAATTCAATGTCTAAAAAACAACATGAGTTTAAAAGACTAACTAGAACCTCCAAGACATTTTTATTATACATATAATAGATTAAAATAGTCCAATAATAAATTTTTTAATATTTTTTTACAGAATTAATCACTAATAAATAATAAAAATTTACCTTTTCCCAATCCATTAATGATTTTATCCATATTTATTTTATATTATATGGGAAATTATAATATATTTTTTAATTTTTATAATTTAATTTATTATCTAAATTTAAAAATAAGTTTTTATTAATAATATATATAACATAATTTTTAAATATGATAATTTTCTTCATAAATGGATATGTTTTTGCCAAGAATAAATTATGGATGGAAAGATAAAACTATATAGGAGGGAAAAAAGTGGAGTTCTATTAAAAAATTAATATGGAATATTTGATGACATAAAAAATTCTATTCCATGAAATATTTTTTAGGAACCCCTATATCATTGGAAGACCAAATTTCATATCACCTGAAATATTAGAAATTGTAAATTCAAATGAATGTGCCCATAATGGTGATAAAAATATCCTCTTGTGACATTGGAATATCTGTTACATTGAAAAATTTTATAAACCGTTATATGCCTTTTATATTTTTGGAAATTCCCATGTCAGTATGAGTTATCTAATCATGCCATTTCATATCACAAATTCATATCCCATTCAATTTTACGGGGTTATAATTATTTTTTGAATAATTCAATGTATTCCAATTATTTCATAGACACATATGTTTTAACAGAATAAATTATAGGGGGATGTATTAATTATATATTATATTCTATTTTATATATGACAAGATACTAACTACATAGAAAAATAAGGTATTAAATATGATATTATGTAAAAAATAAGTTGTAGTGGAACCTCAATTCATGGAATTATTTTTTAGGACAAGGCTATATCCGTGAAATAAATGTTCTAATTATACTAAAATGTCTATTCTCACTAAATAACCAACACATGTATCATAAAGATATAAATTATATAAAAACTTTCCAGGCCATGTCCATCTCTTCCAAATGATAAACATTAGAAATGTATTCACATTAGATGATCAATATGAAAGAATCATGTGTAACAAAAAAGAGATAACTAAAATTTTAAATCATGTAAGGGAAGATCCTTGTGGAAAAAATTAATGCTGGTGAGCACTATCAAGAGGAAAAAATATATACATAACAATGTATTTTGGGTAATAGAGAAATAATATTTCCTTGTGGAGGAATATCAAATAGAAATCATTGAAAAAAAAAATTCGGTTCTGTAAGATTAATGAATAAATAATTCAACTGGATAAATTAATAGGAGGATCATGGATTCCTTTAAATTAGGTTATTTCAAAAAAATTAATGTGTTCCAAATTATAAATAATTATCCATGATATTTTGATTTCCTTATTTTATATTCATTTTAATTGATTTCAAACCTATATGAGTCTATGTACCCTCTCCATTGTAGACTATCATCTATAAAATCATGATGACATTACTCTATTATTATTCTGATGGATTTACACTAGTTAATTATCCATTGAGTTATAAATATAATTATCCTATTTCATTTATTATTGTAATTTGAGTTGATATTACTAATAATTTAATATTCTTTATTGTTTAAATGTTCCCTTTCCCCATATGAGCTATATTTCCCCTATATATGTTATGTATGATTATATATTCCCTTAATTTTGTTTCATTATATAATTGAGAGGGATAATTAACTCTAGATTGTTCCATTGATTTCATTCCATGAATATGAGATATAGCTTCTAATTGTTGATTTTGAAGATGATTTGTCATGGATTCATAGACAAAATTGTCAAAAGATGTATAAAATTTTATAATGAAATATAAAAGGGTTGATTAACAATAAATTTCAATTAATTGGTTACTTTTAATTGTGAAAAAATCATAGGGGAGTGTTGAATGGTACTAATTCATTCCTCTCATAGTGAATATCGATTAAAAAATTATATTAAAAAAACATTGATAGTGTATACCTTGTGATCATCCTTTAGATTAACATATATTTTTTAACCTTCCATCACATTTATTATATTGTTTTTATTTTATTCTACCATAGTAGTTCTAAAATATTTATGAATTTATATACATTTAATATAATAAATCTGGAGGTAATAAAAAGGGGATATAAAATGATTATATTAGCATTCCTCTATTAAAGACAAATTTAAAGTTATCTCTCTATCTCTATTCATGAATGATTTGAAATTATATTTTTACAACACAATTATATTTTTCTAATAAAAATATGGTACCATTTCAAAATATTTCTAAGTGATCTGTTTATTGTGATCTATATTACATCTACTAATTTTAATTTTATTTAATTGTATTCTTCAATACTGTCAATATAAATAATTTTGAGAATCATTTATTTGTATGATAAATAAATACAACGGTGTATATGATGAATTATGATATATGGAATGAGATGTTTAAGGTACAAACAATGAAAATATTGAAGGGGAGTAAAGGATATATGGCATGTTGTAATCATCAGGTGGGTTTGTTTTTAATTAATATGTTTAGTTAATAACAAATTATCAGGATAAACGCACCACATAATCTAATGAGATGATAATACTATTTTATAATTTTTAGTAATAATTCATTTTCATTACGAATGAAATTTTTTCCAAATACCATACAAAATTGAATCCTCCTTACCATAGGGAGGTGAAACTAATGTCAGTAAGAATCAATGTGTGTGGTTTATTTTCCATTTATTTTAGAATATGATTCCCTTTTTCATTAATTTTTTCATTGATTTGATTAAAATTTATTAAAATTAGTTTTGTTGGTAAATATTCTGTATCCATTAATTATTGATCCTTATCTCTTAGTAATTTATTATAATAGCCTCCATTCAATTTGTTGTCTATGATATAATAATGTGGTTCTATGAATGGGGGATTGGTTAAATAAGGAGTGGCTATATACCAATGTTATTTTTTTATAGTGCACTAAAATGAGTTTATAAGAATTCATACTATAGATTAGTGTATATCTTATACAATTGGACGAAGGATGATTAATGGCTCAATTAGAAGGAATTTTGATGCACATATTCAATTAAATTATGAAACGATGGTACTGGGGTATAAAATGATAATTTTTCCTTCAACTAACTCTAAATATAGGAGATCACACACCTCACTATAACCATGATATGCCACAACTTATATTATTTATATTGATTAAAATTTTTCTCCTAAAGCCTGAAAATTATTAAATTTATTATCTATATTTTAAATCACAACACCAAACCCCTATATTAATTTTTCATTTTATTTTAAAATAGAGAATAAAGAACTTAAATAAACGATTATAGCACCCAAACGTTTTAAAAGGAATACCTATTGTCACGTCAATAAATATTATAATGGGGGAATTTAAATTCCATTTTAACATTCCTATTAAATTCTTCATGATTATCACTATACATTTTTACATATTTTTTTCTGTAGTATTTTTAGTAGATTGTTATTCCGAATTTTTTATGAGTGAAAAAATCTCTAAGAATAACCATGACGTATAAAATGAAATTTTTTAGAAGAAGAACAAATAAATAAGAATAAAGGGGTAGAAACATGACATATTTGACCTAATTAATTATACAGATGTTTTCCCAAAAAATAAAGTAATATTAATAAAATAATGACATAACCCTAACATTGAGGAAATGATCCTTTTTATTAAATTACATAATTATTAAAAATACATTTATTATTTTATTTAATGGTGAATATTAGTTAACTGTAATATCTAATATTTATTATATTTCTTAAATTTTTAATTCAATGAGAGAAAATTTGTTGAGAATTAAATTTTTTTTAAAGGGTTTATGATTTGAGGTGATCCAAAAGTATTGTCTTAATTTCACTTGAGTAAATAATTGAATAAATGGGCCTAATTATTTATGGTGTATTAAAGAATGTTTAAATGACAATGAGATTCAATCGACATAATTATTTTCACAATCATATATTTCTTTCATTGAATAGGTGAATGGGTAAATTATAATTCATATGAAATTACATAGATAGTGCATTAAGGAAATGTAAATTAGTTTTTTGAGAGTATATTTCCAGTATGTCTTTTATAGTAAATTAATTCATGGATAGAGGCTATTAAATCAATTCTAACAGGATCTAGAATCAATTTCAATATCTACGCATTTAAACCATTCGAAAAAAAATCGTGGTAAATATTTATATGTATTACTTCTAGAAAGTAATCATTATTGATATATAACATTACATTAAGATGAAAACATTTTTTATTATTTATAAATTTTTTGGATTATGTTTTTTATTATTGAATTTTTTTTTAATATAAATTTCCAATGAAATAGAAATTAAGATATTTTTTAAATGAAACTATATATTTTTTTCTTATCCCATTTGAAAAGCATTGTTACCTCTTCTTTTAAAATGTTTTTTTGTTAAATTGTTAATCATATTTGTTAGTCATGACATGAAAAAAGTAATTCAAGACTCAAAATGGCCCAACATTGTATAGATTGATCAGTATGTTCATAAATACAATTTCTTATCCAATGTATCATGTTATAATTTATTATAGGTCGTTGGATAATTTTTTTTCTCAAAACATAATTATTTAAAAAAAATAAAATTTTATTGGTTTTTTGGGAACATAAAAAGGACCCAAATATAATCCCATGATAAAATAGTTAAATGCAAAAATAAATGGATCGACTGAATTGCATTTCCATGTTCAATGAATTTCATAATTACAATCGAAACTAGATTTAAATGCTAGACTGTATGTCATGGATTTAAAAATAGGACTTATGCACACTATAGGACATATAGCCAAGTGCCTCGATATATAGATGTCTAAAACCCAATGATGCAACACATTAAAATTCCGAACCACTATAACCTACATTAACTGCCATGGACTGGAATCCTTATGGGTAGTGATTAAACTAAATACACTAATATTATTGTGTTAATATAATTTACATACCATTGGATTAATTATATTGGAAGACAAACTAAAATGGAGGGACAACAATATAAAAAAGACTATTATTAAATGATTCCACTTAAGAAATTTTCATATATAATAATCTCTTCCAAAACACCTTTACATTTTATCAATGGAAAACATACCCATAGAATAACACCTTGAGAAAACAATTTTGAAACGGATACATACAAATTCGATAGAAATAACAAGACTGAAGCATCTACATCAGAAAATTAGCGTAAATCACAAACACCAACATCAATATTATTTGAATAAGAAAACATTAAAACTAAATAAAAAAGAATGGAACCACCATTATGGTCATGAATATGAGTTTCCATCACTATAGTTTTCTTTTCACCAGAGTATCCAATATACTACCATAACCAATGTAAACCACCAATGACTAATAAGTGACATTGGAAACCAATATTTAAATCCACTAAGACTATTAAAAAGTATTCAATTTTCCATACAACTAGTACTATAATCATATCAACCTTAATAAATGGAATGAATGAAAACTCCTCCATATCACGGGGTCAAACCCCTTCCTTAATATGTTGGTAGTGACCCCATGAAAATATTAGAGAAATGATAAATCCAATATATAAAAGTCTTCCCTATTAATTCTAGTATCAAAAAAGTGAGTATAGGAAGACATAATAATAACGGAAATTAATGGGGTTGTCAAACACACGTTAATAAATTTGAACAATAATATTTCAAGAGTAAATAAAAAATAAAAAACAACTAGATAATGGAATACATCATCAGCTAAAAAAATGTTGAAACTAAACCAAATTTGGAATTAAACACATAATATAAATCTAATAATGACTCCAAATAAGAGAATCTAAACCAAATTGATACTATTAAATGACCTTATATATAACAATTATAGTAAAATATTATATAAGAGTGTGGGAAGAGATGGTGAAGATGATCTCAGCCAAGAATATCACCACAATCTATAACATGTGGTGGTAGTACAAAATAATATAAGGGAGATAACCAGAAAATATCCATGAAATAAGGGATACATCCACGAACTAGATTACTACACTCTTCTAGGAATCTATCAATCATATGCTTCATCTTTCATTATACACATTAATGATTTTTTTTCACCATATTGTGTTATACCAAGTTTCTCCCAATAATATAGTATCTAATTATCCATATTTGACTCTATAGATCATATGGTAATCGAATCTAGGGAAATTGATATATTCAAATGTATGATATATATATTCATTCTAAAATTTATTTATTCCTAAAAAAATTTTCAAAAACATTATCAAATTATTATCTAATGTCACCATATGGTTTTTATGATATATAATTGTTTTAAAATTTAATAAATTAATCAAAACACAATCTGATATCATCTGAGACTTATTTATGATAAATAAATTTCAATATGAATGGTATGTAAATCATTCATGTTTACCTTATTTATATATCCAATCTAGAATCCTCAATGAATTTGACAATACCTATGTAGTAATAATCATCATATTCATTCCTTGAGGGGAAATCCACCAATCATGGGAATCATAGTTTAAAAAACAATGATTTATCCTAAATTTACTCAATCACTTTTATTACTGTGAGGATACAATATACTCAATGTGAGGAGGGTTGGGAACATTCCAATTTTTAACAATATGTTATTTTTCGTTCATCTTTATCAACTTTTTTCTCTCTGAATAATATTTATACTTTTTCGATATTTGTTGAGTTTATTATGATTTTCATTTTTTTTATTATTTGTTATCCATTTATCTTGCCCAGAAGTATTTATACATTTCCCTATCCTCTTGAGTTCATTATAGTTTTTATTATGTTTATTATTTCTTCTATTTCTCCCTTGATGAGTAAAATTTATACCTAACCCCAAATTATTATCACCACATCAGGGTAATTTATGAAAATTATTTTCAAAAATCTAGAATCCATGTTGCATTAAAATATAATAAAAAAATGACTAAATTATGGAATTATAATTTTCCCTGAATATAACATTGAAGGGTTATTTTAGTAACTTGTTTGTTTTAATGAATTAAATATTTACATCTCTGGGGAACGTTTTATGTGATTGATACCCTTTATGTGAGCAGTTTCTTGAAAAATTTTACTGGTTAATATCTCCATGCATATTTGTACAAATACATTACTTGTGAATATTTATTACATAATAGAAGGTAAATATAAGTTAGGATAATATTAGTAATTTTTCAATAATTAATTTTCCATACATTTATTCATTATCCTATCTATTTTGTTACATTACATGATTGACTTATAGATGTGTACCTCTTATATGATTGGTGTATGCCCAAAATAAAACAATAAAAAAACAATAATAAATTATGAATGGTTTAATTAAATGTAAAAACATATGGGGATATCTAGGTAAGAAGTTTATGTTTTAAATTATATGAATTCTTGAGTGTGTGGGTCATAAAATTTTATTAAAAAGATGTATGGATAGTGTGGTTCAAAAAAATCAGTATGATGAATGTTTGAAAAAGGAACTATATCACTACGGAAAAAATGACTATTTGCGACGGGTTATTTGCAACGGGAAGAATGCCCGTCACAGATAACCCGTCCTGGAAGGTATTTACGACGGGGAAGAGTACCCGTCGCAAATAAACAATTATTTGCGACAGGATTTCGTCCCCCATCGTAAATGGTCTGGCACGGCTTGCATGCCAAACAACGTGAATATCATTTTCGACGGGGAGATGTCCCCCTGTCGCAAATAGTTTGGCGCGACTTGTGCGCCAAACAGCGTGGATTGCGCGCCAAACCTCTCAGGGTTATTTGCAACGACTCCCGTGCAAATACCCGGCGGAGGTCAATAACTTTTTGTGACGGGATGTCGTCCCGTCGCAAAAAGGATGTCGGCATGTACTATTTGCGACGGGTCCCTTCGCAAATAACCTTTTAACCGCCGACAGTAATTAATGCGGGTCAGGTTAATGGCGACGGGCTCCGTCGCAAATACCACAATTTGCGACGGGAAGCCCGTTACTAATAACTCCATCGCAACTAATCTAACCTATATATACCCCCATCCGTTTTTTATCCAAATCATTCAGATCTTGGGCTCTCTCTCTTTATTCTTTAGTTTTAAAGAAACTTTTTCTCTTAGTTGAAGTATTTTATTCAAGAGCAATTGGAGAGCATCAATATCTTCAGAATGTCAAAGTTTAAGTTATTTATATATTATTTTTTTGCATTTATTTTATTTTCTAGGTTTATTTTAATTGTTGTTTATTAGTTCTAATTTAATTAGATTTCAATTGATTTTTATTTATATTTAGTTTTACTAAGAAATTGATATTGTTAGTTATAATTATAAATAACTAGTTATAATTAATATTAATTAGATATAATTAGCAATAAATAGTTGTAATTACCAATAAATATTTATAATTAGCAATAAATAATTATAATTAGCAATAAATAGTTATAATTAGCAATAAATAGTTATAATTAGCAATAAGTACATATAATTAGAAATAGGTACATATAATTAGCCATAAGTACATATAATTTGGAAGAAATTGATATAATTAAAAATAACAAGAGATAATTAGGATTAACTAGATATAATTTGGAATAACTTGATATAATTAGGAATTACAAGATATAATTAGGAATAACTAGAAATAATAACGAATAATTAGATATAAATAGATATAAATAGATATAATTAGAAATAAATAGATATAATTAGGACTAAATAGATATAATTATTATTAATTAGTTATAATTAGATATAATTATTAGTAATTAGTAATAATTAGATATATTTAGTAATAAATAGATATAATTAGTAATAATTAGATAAATTAGTAATAATTAGATATAATTAGTATTAATTAGATATTATTAGTAATAATTAGATATAATTAGATATAATTAGTAATTAGTAGATATAATTAGTAGTAATTAGATATAATTAGTAACAATTAGATATAATTAGTAATAATTAGATATAATTAGAAATAATTAGATATAATTAGAAATAATTAGATATAATTAGTAATAATTAGAGATAATTAGTAATAATTAGACATAATTAGTAATAATTAGACATAATTAGTAATAATTAGATATAATTAGATATAATTAGATATAATTAGTAATAATTAGTAATAATTAGTAATAATTAGTAATAATTAGTAATAATTAGTAATAATTAGAAATAATTAGATATAATTAGATATAATTAGATATAATTAGATATAATTAGATTTAATTAGTCATAATTAGTAATAATTATTAATAATTAGTAATAATTAGTAATAATTAGTAATAATTAGTAATAATTAGTAATAATTAGTAATAATTAGTGATAATTAGTAATAATTAGCTATAATTATCTATAATTATCTATAATTAGCTATAATAACTATAATTACCTATAATTATCTATAATTAGCTATAATTAGTTACAATTAGCTATAATTTGCTATAATTAGCTATAATTAGCTATAATTAGCATTTATTAGCTATAATTAGCTATAATTAGCTACAATTAGCTATAATTAGATATAATTTCTATAATAGGCAATAAATAACTATAATTAGCTATAATTAGATATAATTATATATAATTTGATATAATTCTCTATAATTAGTTATAATTACCAATAATTAGCGATAATTAGCTATAATTATGAATAATTAGGAATAATTATGAATAATTATGAATAATTGGGAACAATTAATAATAATTAGCAATAATTTGGAATAATTAGAAAGAATTATCCATAATTAGGAATAATTAGAATTAATTAGCCATAATTAAGAATAATTAGAAAGAATTTTCAATAATTAGGAATAATTAGAAAAAATTAATCATAAATAGCAAAACATAGGAACAGTTAGGAACACTTAGGAACACTTAGGAATACTTAAGAACACTAAGAAATATTTAGGCACACTTATGAAAATTTAGGAACACTTAAGAACACTTCAAAACACTTAAGAACAATTAGGATCAGATAGGAACACTTAGGAAAACATAGGAACACTTAAGAACACTTAGTAACACATAATAACACTTAGGAACACTTAGGAACATTTAAAAAGCCTTAGGAACACTTCGGAACTGAAAGTTAGCAACAGTTATCAACAGTTAGGAACTTACAGTTAGCAATAGTTAGCAACATAGTTAGCAACACAGTTAGAAACACAGTTAGCAACACAGTTAGAAACACAGTTAGCAACATTGTTAGCAATAATTAGCAACAGTTAGCAAGAGTTAGAAATAGTTAGAAAGAGTTAGCAACAGTTAGCAACAGTTTGCAATAGTTAGCAACAGTTAGCAACACTTAGCAATAGTTAACAATAATAAGAAACAGTTAGCAACACTTTGCAACAGTTACCAACAGTTAGCAGCAGTTAACAACACGTAGAAAAATTTAGCAACACTTCGCAACACTTAGCAACACTTAGAAACAATTAGCAGCAGTTAGCAACAGTTACCAATAAGTAGAAACAATTAGAAACAATTAGAAATAAAAAAACAATATTATTAATATTTACGAAAAATCTATATTGATATTACTAAAATAATAATAAATTTATAAAATAATAAAATTATCAATATTCACAACAGATTTTTCTCTATTCTTAAAATGCTCAAATCTCATATGGTCGCCAATTGTCAGGTTATGTGCAATAAAAATTTTGTGTCATTCATATCCAATGTAAACTCTATAATTTCCCTTGAATGGTAGATCACCTCCCAAATAGTGTTGCAAACGGACAAATCAAGTCATGCCTTTCTTATCTAAAGAATTATCTCACATGAACCATTACATAGATCATTCTTCCTTGAAAATTTAATGGGAAAAAATGACATCCCCTTAAATTTTTAAGGAAGAATGATCTATGTAACGTGTCATGTGAGGTGATTCTTAGAGATGAGAACGTCATTACTTTGGTTATCCTATTGTAACACTACTTGCGAGGTGATAAACAATTTATATACAATTATAGACTTTACATTGGAAATTACAGACACAAACATTGTATTGTTCATGAATTGACAATTGATGACGCATTGAGATTTGAACATGTTATGAATAGAACAATGTCTATTGTGATTATTGAAAATTTTAATAATTTTTATAATTTTTATTATTTAAATCATATTAATATTGTTTTTTCCTAAATATTGATAATATAATTTTTTATTACTAATAATTAGTAAATGAAATCTTCTTGGATAATGAAGGGAAAATTTGTAATCATCTCCACAATGACGATAACCAAATTTCCATTCATTATACAAGCAGTTTTCCTTTTGCTAAGTATTTCTAAGTATTTTTTAATTAGTAATAATTAGTAATAGATTGTAATAATTAGTAATAATTATTAATAATAAGGAATTATTAGGAATAAATATGAATAATTAGGAATAGTTAGCAATAATAACTATGGGAAAGATGTAATTAAATGAGCTGTCGGGCAAAAGAGTACTGGTCAATCCACTAGATATTGTGTCGTCCTTAATTAATGATAATTATTATGTAGTTGTAATTTTTTTTTCTTCTTTTCAGATAGTGTTTTTATAATTTTAAAATATTCAAAAACAGTGATGAATTAATAATTTATGTAGAAAAATATGAAACAAGGAAGTCGACATCAGTCATTATTAGATGATCGAGCTTGGATAAATCAGTGCATAAATCCAAATGGTTATCATTTAAATCAAATCTATATTGAGGGTGTTGGAGATTTCTTAGCATTGGAATCATCAAAACCAGAATATATTTTAGAAGGCACAATTAAGTGTCCTTTTAAAAAATGTTCTCTGAGAATGTTTGACACATTTGATAAATTAGGGGGACATCTCTTGCGGTTTGGTTTTCAACTAGATTATGTTTTTTGGTATCAACATGGTGAACACAGTTCCAGAGAAGATTATAATAACATAATTCTAGATCCATCACGGTTTCAAAATATAGTACAGGATGTTGTAGGTCTATCTGTGCAACACATAGAAACTCACGATGATATTGATTTAACTCTAGAGTTAGCACCATCCAAATTTTATGAGTTGATTTGGTCTGTTGAGGATGCATTATATCCTGGTTATACGATAAGTAAATTAGAAAGTGTTGCAAATTTTTTGGCTATTAAATCAAATAATGCATTGTCAAACAAATGATTCGATCAGATATATTTTTTGGTTAAAACACTGATACCTGAAGTAAATGTGTTGCCTACAAATTACTATGAGAGCAAGAGGCCGATTCGTTATTTGGGCCTCAGTTATCGAAATATTCCTGCATGTCCAAATGATTGCATCTTATATTCTGGAGAAAATGAGTAATTGGATATTTGTCCCACATGTGGACAATTGAGGTATAAAAAAACTCATACATGGAAGTCTAGATTGATTCCAGTAAAATAGTTGAGATATTTCCCCCTTAAATCCAGGTTGCAGCATTTATTAATGTCTCAGAACACAGAGTCAATGATTTCATGACACAAAACCCAGATTTCAATTGATAAAAGCATGAATCATCCATATGATGGTGATTCATGGAATGATTTTGACCATCTACATCCATCTTTTCCTATAGAATCCCTAAATGTGCTATTGGGTCTTTCTACTAACGGTTTTTGTCTGTTTGGTTCTTATGGTAGTCAAAATTCATGTTAGCCTGTCTTTATAACTCCATACAATTTGGCTCCATGGATGTTGATGAAGGAGCATTAAATCTTTTTGACTCTATTAATACCAGGACATCCGAAAAATAATATTGATGCCTATTAGAAACCATTGATTTATGAGTTAAATGAATTGTGGAGTGATAGTGTTAATACGTATGATGTTTTTGCGAAACAAAATTTTAAATTAAAAGCTGCATTGATGTGGACGATTAGTGACTTTCTGGAATATGGAATGTTATCTGGTTGGAGTACACATGGTCCGAAATCATGTCCATACTGTATGAAAGAAAACAAAGCCTTTATGCTGGTCAACGAAAAAAAACATTGCTATTTTGATTGTCAATGTAGATTTCTTCCAACCGATCATACTTTTTGGAGGAACAAATATCATTTCAGAAAATCTATAATTGAAAGAGATGAACCTCCAAAGATTATCTCAGGCACATATTTAAAATTATTTGTATTTTCATTACCCCCCATAACATTTGGACCAATAGTAAACCATCAAAAAATTCATGGCTTTGGGAAAGGACATAACTGGATAAAACAGAGCATTTTTTGGGATCATTCGTATTGGTCTGATTTGTTGGTCCGCCACATGTTGGATGTTATGTATATTGAGAAGAACTGTTTTGATAATTTATTTCATACAGTTTTGGATACACCAGGTAAGACCTATGATACTGTAATGACACGATTAGATCATGCTCAAATTTGCCGGAGACCAGAAATTGAATTATTTGAAAATATCAGATCACAAAACATCCACGGTGTATCAGTGTGTGGATCATTCAATTCGAGTCAACATACGAAATATATATATTAATGGATAAAACAAATAGATCCAAATCACTATGGAATGATACTAGAAACATCAACTGATCCGCCATTAATAAAAAATTTCCTACATAGAAAAAGATTTCAACGTATTAGCCTTGCCCTTTTTGGCAATTCTACATGTCAAAAAATATTCAATTATAATAAATTAAATAATATTTCCACCTTAATAACATTAGTTAAACAATGAGAAATTAAACCATCTAATCATCATTTGTTGAATTTATCTCACAATTGGATACAAAATCACCATTAATAGTATAATATACATTGTATCAGATGAATTAAGGACAAATTAATTAGTATATACCATATAAAATTAATTTAAAATATTAATTATGTTATTATTTGATCACACTCTCATTTTAAAATCATGAACACTATCAACATATTCCAATAAAAACAAGGATTCATTGTCAATGTTTTAGTGTGTATCAAAATTAAATAATGATTATATTTTTTTATACTTAATCAAATATAAATAGCACATATGGTTTAGAAAATAGATTACAAAACCCATAATTTATTATTATTTGTCAACCTCATAATTAATATCCCTTCCCAAGAATACTATGTTATACACATACAATAATAGAAACATCTCATTTATGTTCAATTTTCAAAAAACCATGGTAAAGCAACGAATTCACATATAATATTACATTGAAATTATTTATTTAGGTATTACAAAGTATATCATTAATAATTTTTTTTTTAATTTATCAGACAAGTCCTCTAAGAAACCATTTCATATAATATTGATGCATTTTGTTTATTAGTGGACAAATATTTTTATCAAATAGAAAAATAACTAAATGAAATCTAGACTTATCTAATTGATTTCTTTTATAATATATCATGATCATCGCAAATAAAATTCAATTCCACAATATTTATGTGAATTTATAAATGAGACAATCTTCGATACTTTATACTCACACATAGGTTACAAAATCATTAATAAAACAATTTAATTCAAGATAAAAAATCATATTTTTTTCACTTCACACTTTCTAAACCATTCCCTATATGACTACTATTAGTTAAATGTCATTGTAGTACTAACTTTTCCTGGAAAACACTTTTTATTATATTTGACACAGTGTGTTTATATTTTATTCCAACGTTAATTATTCAATTTTAAAATCCATTAATTAACTGGGTTGTAGTATCTAATGGGATCTAAAAATGTAATCATTTTTTCATGCAATTATATATCATGATTAAATGAACTATTTATTATAATCCTAAAAATGATATTTTTACATAATCAACTAACCCTATATTTCCATATCCTTTTCTGATTTAACCAATATAATCTTTAGATGAATAAATATTCGTATTCAAAAATATATATTTATAAGAAACTGTTAATTTTTTGATGTCCAAACACAATAATAAATAACCCATAGAAAACTATATTCCCGTTATAGTTTCTACCTAGAAACATTTATTATCCCAAAAGAGTGAATTTTTTTGGATAAATAACATCAAAAAGAAAATGGGTATGATGTTATATTGTATATGTGAGATGTTTAAATGAAATGATAAAGTTATATACATTATAAAGTGAAGGATCTAATAATTTTGTAATAAGATAATTTATAAATCCTATATCTATCCACATTTTCCATTAAACTATGACACTAAAAGATAATATTTTTTGTAAACATCTTATTGATAAAAACAATTGATCCTATCAAAACAACGATATATTTTTTTAATGTTTATATAAAAAATCTTAACATATTTCATCATTAATCCAGGGACCTCCTTAGTTGAAATATATTAAACTTATCTTTACTTCTATTTCAAATATTCTTGATCTACTAATAAAATATAAAACATGAAATATATATAGATAGAATATCAAAATTTTATAATTCAATTCATATATTTGAACATTTCAATGGGAAGTAGTCATTAATATACGTTTATTGATGACTGAATTTCTCAAAATGAACATCAAATATATATTCTATCAGTATAAAAACAAAAACATTGTATCTATATCTTTTTATTAAATTTTTTTCATTCTTATATACATTATCTTTAGGAAAATTACCCCTTCTTTCTTGTTGAACATTAGAAGTAAAATAAAAAACATACTGATGAACAAATTGAGAATTAGTAGTTGAATATCCTATATTATCAAAAATTATAATTATATTATTAGTGAATGATTCCTCAACAGTCTTATATATAAACATTTTTGGATTAATTTTTACATCTCTTCTATAATCCCATGTAGTTTGGAGACACCCTACATGTGTATGTGTTTGTGCTATGTTTGTTTGACGATTCACCAAAAAATTACTAATATTTATATTTAGAAGTATTTCAAATGGATATATTTTCTCTTTAGCTTTAATGCATGTATAAAGACTAAAATATTTATAAACTATTAACTCATTTGGATATACTTTTATAGAAATTGTTTTATCATTTCAATTGTTTTCCGTACCAGACCAGTAAACACTAACAGTTTCTTTTATAATTTTCAATTCATAAGATTTATTTTTCATTTACAAAAATATTTGAAGTAGTTCATTTCATTCTAAGGGTTAGGTCTAATCTCATGTATATAAATTAACTATTTTATCCAAAACCACACTTAACTAATTCTATTTTATTTTTTGTTGAGTTGTGTCAATATAATCACATCCATATGTAATTTAGAAAAAAATTACATCTACACCTAGTATATATAATAATTAAGTTCGTATATATAAATAATTTCAGGTTTTAAGAATTGATAATTATATCATAAATTCAGTGGTCTGATTTTTAGGATAATTTTAAAAATTATTAGAAACATCACATTCTAATGGTTCTCTTTCCACTCCTCCTCTATCCCAACAATTATGGCCATAGATTCCCGAAGTTTATGAAATTGAATATACATATGCGTATTAATACAATAGAAAAAAATTAATTACTCTATCTAAGAACAACATTAATGACTCTCTATCATTAGAATATATTACCTTAAATAACATCTAAATGATAGAACCAATATCTCCAGAAATATCAAAAATTAACGATGAATCAAGGATTAATATTCAAACCACCTATAGTAGTGGATAAGTAATTATTAGAGAATAATATAATGAAAATTATGGGTAGAATAATAGATGACTAAAAATAAAAATAAATCCTTTCAATATTACACGCATGAAGCTTCGACTAAGCCTACATTATCTAAGATAAATGTAATAAAAAACCTATATCCCATCCTATTATCATAGAATAGTCATTAAAGTAGTTCCCACTATCAATAAAACTACCCTAATATCTTACCCAAACAATGATTAATTAAATAATTCAAATTAAAATACTAATCATGAATTTTATTATAACTAAATCGAAAATAACACCCATGCTCTTTTATATATAAAAATTATACCAACATCCCATCACAATGTGATTCATTGCTACAATTCCATATCCCGCATTATAATTCAATAAATAGTATATTTATATGTCCAAGAAGCTATATATGAGTGGGAGTCAATTTATAGGTTGATGAATACCCAATTTATGTTGAATTGAAATTATTTTCTCGATGATGTATGCGAAGAGAATAATAGACCAAATAGAGAGGGAAGATAGTTAGAACCAAAATATATATAATATTCATTATTCATTGGTTATATTTCATTTAATGTTCCGTGTTTATAATTCGAAATGATGGGCTCATTTGTATGTTTTTTTGAGATATATTTCTAGTGGATTTGTGGATAAGATTATTGATTTTATTTTGGAAATGTGTTATTTAAAATTATATGGAAGAACTAGTGAAAATTATGTTAATCTATTTTAAAGAGCATTAGGTAACTAGACCAATTATTAATTATGGAGAAAGGAATCAGCCTATTGAACTTAATATAAACATCATAAAGGAATCTAGTAGATGAAATAAAGGGTTATACATAGAATTTAAATGTTTTTTTTGGATTTTTTGATATATTTTGGTCATTATTCATGTAAGATTGGGTTGGATAATTAATATTATTGAAGTGAAATATTGGTTTTTGATAATTCTTATGTGGGATTGATTATGAAGGGCATATGATGACTATGATTATTGATGTTTCTGACACATTCAAAACTAGACATGGGTGGTTATATGGAAATTATTTGTTTTATAAAAATTCATTATTATTCTAACATGTATGTTTTAACCCTTAGCATGGTATTCCTTTTTTAATGTCTAGGTCAGTTTGAGAAGGAATTTGAAGGATAAAAATAATTATGAAGTCATTGATTTGTCTTAATTTCATCATAAAACCAGTTTGTTCTACTACATGATAGGGATTTACATTCCGTGTAATGTGGATACATTAGATGAATGTTATAAATTAATAATAAATATGTTTTTTAAAAAAACAAGATGGGTTTTTTGTTGATTGATTTCATTTTTTACATGATGTTAATTATGTGGACCATAATGTAAGATCTTGAGTATTTTTTTAAAATAGTTTTATCATCTAAAATTTATATATTATCCTTTACAATTTTAATTTCCCCCAACCCAAGAGCCTTCCCCATGTATTTTATGAGACCTAAAATCATTATGATTCATTTTATTAATCAATCAGTTAGGGTTGGGAATGCGATGGTACTTTTAGGTAAGGTTTCCTCTGTGTATCTTCATCTCATTCTCTATGTATCATTGGGGATTTATATATCGTTTAAGGAATGTTGGATCTAAAACTTGTATTATGGAATCCTTTGTATAAGATGATTTCATATGATTTTCTTACCTTATTTTTTTCGTGGGTGCATTGAATTTTTTTTGATTATATATGAAAGGTACAATGTTATTTCATGATGCAAAATTATTGTTGACAAAAAAAATAATGATTGTTAATTTATTTTTTTATTATAAATAAAATTTTTTTCATTTTTTATTAAAAACCCAATTCCAGTGAATTATGGTATTATTTAATTTTTTTAGGCTTGAAATTGGGAAAACGAAAAATTCTAATGAATTATGGTGTGATTTTGAAATTGATAGAACTGTATGGATATTTAAATAGACAAATTTAAATTGTGAAACTGAAAGAAATTTATTCAATTAAAATTTTGAATTTTTTTTAAAGAAATTGAATTTGTGAACTTCAATTTTTGAATTGATTTCTATTTCATATAAATGAAAATTACTCTAATTTTTTTCATATTATCTTTGGTGTTTACATTAGATAAGGAATGATTTTTATTAAAAATAAATCAGTTTTAAACGAACAATAGGGATTTTTGAAAAGGGTGAATCAAATTTAATAACATTTTTAATGTATTAAAATAAATTTACAATAAAGGATTTATAATAGAGCACATGAAATTCAAGGTAGTTTCTAAGTTATTTGGGACCTACATAATTGGATAGTAATGACCTAGAATGGTCTTGTCACATTACTACACTAATTGAAGACTTCTTATCGCATCTTATATCCCACTGGGATTTAGATATGTCTTCTATTTCTAGCGCCCATGGATGTGTGTAAACATTTCATTCATTATCACATGACATTTTGATGATCCAATAACATGGAGATATAGTATCTCTTTAATGATTTCATTGTTTCTCACATGTTTATATAAGATATATTAATTTATAATGATTTTTTGTACTATATTACATGCCTTATGATAAATATAATCTCTTTTATATAATTTTTTTTATATACAACATTTTCTTAAATTATTTCCATTATTTGAAATGTATTCCATTTTTTGGAATGCATGGATGATTTGTTTAAATATAATTTGGAAATTCCAAACCTGGTAATTTGAAAATTAATAGATATTAATTGGGATATTTCAAATAATTATTCTTTAATGGAATCCAATGTGAGACCCGACTAGACATTTATCCCACACCCTCATTATAACTTTGGGTGTATGTATAGTATCTGTTTCCCGGTTCGAGAAAGGGTAAAGAACCACATGGAGGTGTTTCTAGTAATTAATTTGTGGACCTGGATAGTTGATATTGTTGGGACTTGGAATGATCTATTAGTATTTTGGGAAATTATTGTAGTACTTTGGGTTGTTTATAATTTTATGAAATCGTGCACACTTCTCCCCATAGAGTTTCTTTTATATGAATACTTTCTTGTTTATCTTGTTCCACAATGTTTTTTGAAAAATCATTCCCACGTCCATTAATAAATGAATTTATGTGATAACAATCAATCATATGGAATTTTTATCTCTTTTCATGACATGTTAGGAATGGGTCAGTTACCTGGTAACTGGGTTACCATGGCTAGTTTTTGAAAAAGTGGTAACAGAGGGTGGTTGACATTTTTTTTATTTTTGATTTCTGTGATATTTTTAGGAAATAGTAGGTATTTTTAAAAGAGTGCAGGTCCATCTCTTATCACAAGGAACCTAATTTAAAAAAATTTGGAATGGGAAATCATTCTCGTGGATTGGTTCTATTCTTTTCCCCCCTTTTTATTTGGATATATAGAAATCCAAATCCATTTTTCTATCTATTGAAATTTATTTACCTGTATCAATCAACATGATTGTTATCTATTTTATTCCTTATTGTCAGGAGATTTTGTGTAACATCATGCCTTCGAGAAGTCTCTTGAATCATTACTAGGATTAAAAAATTAGTGAACCATATTGAGAGAATCAATAGGTGGAAATGAGACTAGTTGAGGTGATCATGTGTACAGTCAATGATTTGGGATATGATCCCACATAGGTAGCCATTTATGATCTAGTTGTGGATCCTAAAAGGGTCATTCTCTGAAATTATTCTAAAAATTCCCTTCTATAGAATCCCCCTTCATTTAAGGTCTCAAATGATCCTAAATAGTTTAAGGAATGGTTGGGCATGATGGAGCATTTGTTGCGTTCTTTTAAAAACCCGATGAAATAAAGGGGTAGTGGTTGACCATAATATTGGATGGATCAAAAAGGATATTTTAGGAAATGTCGGCGATATTAAAGAGACATGACAGATTAGAGTGTAAATAATTCAAATAAAATTTTACCTACCAATTATATATAGAGTGGATGGTGTTGACCATGGATACATAGTTTTTCAAACTTGAGAAGTATGAAAGGATTGTGAATTGAGTATGCACATTGTTTTTTTTGAGGTACTATAGTTTTATCGTGAGATATTATTAAAGGAGAAGATGAAGACATCATATTTCAAGTTGGGACTTCGATATGATATTAACTCTCATTTTTTACCTTCTGAAGATGCACTCTTATGATGATGTGGTGGATTGAAAAGTAATGTTCTAAATGGACCTAGATGTAATGTTAAGTTTATCAGGAGTTTCATTCTATCCCAATGGTATTGCGGGTACCTTTAAGGGAAAGAATAATCATGATAAATAAAATTATATTTATTAACAGCAGGTTCCATCCAAGCATCCGATAGTTCAGGGAAGTGGTCCCATTATTGTTTACCAGTGTGGAAGCATACAAAATTTGTGGTGGGTTTTCATAAAGGATCACATGTATTATGAATCATATATGCATTTAGAAAAATAACCAAGGTTATAACATATATTTTCCACTATTTATTATGTAATGGGAACATCTTGTCATTTTAAAAAAATGGGGAAATATTGAATAAACTTCATCATTTATTAGATGATTCTCCAGAGTATGTGGATACATGTCTAGTGACAATGAGAGATACCATAATTATATATTCATCAATAGTTAATGATTTATTTAATAATGGTACATCTGATTCACTTATTTCAACATGCATTGTTATTATGCGAAATAATAATATGGATATTTTATCTTATGTAAGGGATATTACTACACCCATTGGTATGAAGATAGAGTAAGGTCTATGTAGAACCTCTTCTATTTTCTGAAAATAAAATGACAATATTGGGCGGAGTTTTTTTATTTCTAAACCTGAAACCACATGACTTCATATTCAAGATGGATTGGATTATATGGCATGATTAATGGATCAATTTCTATATTAGATAGAAATCCATTACTACACCGAATGATGGGTACCATGTATTTCAAGGATAATTGTTCCCACAGTCGACAATGGAAGAACCTTTTTAATAGTAGTTGGAGAAATTAATATCTTTCTTCTCCATTCATATGGTGTAAGAATTTTATAGTGGTCATCTCCCTCCGGTGTTCATATATTTTACCAATGTTTTTCATTCTGAATTCTATTATTTTACACCAATATGGGAGGTTGAGTTTTAAATTGACTTATTTCTTGGTAATCAACCATTTTCTATTCTCTCTTACCAAATTTATGCTTCTGAACATAATTTATGAAGACTCGGTTGGATAATCTTCTAGAGAAAGGATTTATATTCCCAAGTGTGTAACCACGGGCTGTACCAGTTTTATTTTCTATGAAAGATGATGGTTCCCTTCACATATGGGTTGATTTCAAAATTCTCAATTGATTGATGGCAACGAATAAGAATATATTACCATGGATGGATGATCTATTTGATCAGATGAAAGGGGTAATGTTGTTCTTGAAAAATGATTATTGATCTCGTTATCATTATTTGAGAATAAAATAATATGACATTCATAAAACAACAATTACTAGAAATTATAACCATTATCCATACCTTTTCATTCCATTTGGTCTAAAAATTTCTCCTACAGTATTTATTTATTTGATGAATTTTACATTCTATGAGTATCTTGATACCTTCATGGTAGTTTTTGAGGGTGACATCCTTGTTTAATCAATGGCCATGGATGATCTTGTACATCATCATAGAGTGTTATTCTGTTTTTTATAAATCTATAACTTTATTCCGTGATTTCAAAATTTGATTTCAGTGTTTGACAAGTGATGTTCTTAGGATTCATGGGCTCCTCAAAATGCTTCCTTTTATAGTCAACAGTCTGATGGGAGAATATTATCTCTCTATTAAGATATTCTCCACTTTGATTATCATTTCTTGCTATCTTGTATTAATTTCTCATTTTAGAGAAATGGATTCCAATATTGTTGGTGGTTTAGTTCTATGTTTTAATGGATATCATTTTTTTATCTTGATCCATGTATTTAATCATATACTTGTATTACCATTAGGATTTTGATCGTTTTATATCGAATTATGTACTACAGTTTGGTGAGTGTTGATCAAAAATCATGAAGATGGTTGTATAATATCTGATTCTCATAGTGTTGATTATGATTTCATATTTTTAGAAGTACCCTTTCGTTTACATTTTGTAAAATATCAGTTTTATATTTGAAAAAATGAATTGATTATAATGTGATTGTGATACCATTCATGGATCCCATTGCATCTATTTTTGATTTTAGACCGGGCTTGAAAGAAAACCATGTGGTCTGACCATTCACATGAAATTTTAAATTATAGATTGTAAAAAATAAAAAAAATTATATAAAAAATTTGAATAAATATGTATTGAATGTTTGATAAATTTTTTTAAATGGTTGTTTTCTTTAATGATGATTAGTTAATGAGATGTGATTAATTAATGGTAAATGGATAAAGACTATTTTTTTAAATATTTATTTTTAATAAATTAAATAATTTTTTTGTTAATTGATATATAAAACTGTTCATTATGATGTGAATCATTGAAAATAAGGTTAATAGTGTAGAACCGTGATATATCTATTTTTTAAAATTTATAAATCATTGTTCAATGAGTAGATGGTAAGGCATTAACGCTTCAAATATCCATGAGGTACAAACTGATGCTCTAGGACCCTGATTATAGTTATATGAACAACGATTCATGGGATATGGGATGATGCTCCAAATGCACACATAGTTTCATACATCTTCTCTATGGAGTTGATATGTATTTATATGGGAAAGTGAAAAATGAGTTGTGGGATAGGGAATAATGCTCCTAATATCATGGGGGTGTCAAATTTTTTCTCTTGGAACCTAAGATATTTGAAATGGATTGTTGATACAAGTAATTAAGATAGTGGTACATTGAGTTACACTCTATGGAATCGAATTAAATTATAATTGAATGAAATAAGTTGTGAAATCTATAAGGTTTATGGATCATAATCCATCATGGGATGATAAATTTATTACTATATTATGTTCCATCTTAAACCTAAGGTCATATTTTGTTTAATTAAATAATATTAAATGTGAATCATTTCATACTTTCATCATTTAAGTTTTATAATATATACTAATGGATACAATCTTTTGACTAGATATTTCATTTGAAATCGTTGGCAGTTTCCTTCTCATTTGTACACACATTCTACTTGGGCATCTTGACCAGTACCCAAATAGACATCATGCTTGAATGATATGATAAGGTAACTTTCCATACGTTGGATGATTGAGTTGGGATTCCAGATATAGCATGGATGAGGGATCTGTAAAAGATTTTGAGACCTACATTGGAGATTTCATTGTGTATTTGTTTTTTACTTTCATTAAAAACATGACCCTTGTACAACATGACATACTTAAAATATTCTTTGTTTTGGATTATATTACAAATTTAGGATTCATCTTGAAATTACGTTCATTATTGGTTTTTTATTAACATGTGAATATGATTTCATTATTAACATTATTGTCAAACTTTAATAATGTTGTTATTATCTCACTTTATTTCATAATAAACCCTCATTTTTGGGTGGCAGTCTCTAACTTATAAGGAATCATGCCAAAGATCATGGGGAAATCCAAATTGGGGAATCAACATGCGGAACCAAGTCTGTGATGTGACTAGTTGATGTTAGTTATATGAAGTCTATGATCCCAAAATATCACCACCATATCAATGGTGATTGATCAAACCACGATTGACAATTTTATTTCACAATTACACCACTGTATTAAACTTTTTTGTAATGAAAATTAAAAATATAATAAAAAAAGTCATTTGTATTATTCTTCAACAACATAATGTTTATCACTAATAAAAATGATAATTTAACATGTTTTTTATGATTTAAATGAATGTGTAGGTGATTCGTAGGTCCTATCCTGATGTTGAAGAAAAATGGGCCAAACTAAAAACAAATCAAATCCCACTTGTGGAGTCTACCACACAGTTCATCTATTGCAAGAATCTAATCATGCTATAGATTTGTGGGAGGATCCGAAATTAACTGTGATACAATACTTATAGAGTAACCCAATACCAATTAGTCAATTAAGGAGACCAAATGAATAGATCATTCTATGAAAATTAATCATCATGATGTCCAAAATAAATTAATTTTTGGAAATATTTCCCATTTTATACATCATATAGAAACAAAATTTAACATGGAGATAAAATGGACGCTGGGAAACAAATTTAATCTTTACTGAATGTTTTGATAAGATAGTTTACAACTCCAAAACCATGGTCTATTTGGAATCTATAAATTTTGGATCCTGAAACCACCTTTCACATTTTCTATAAATGGGAACCCTGGAATCTTATTTAGATGTTCAACAAGGGAGGAAAGATCATTCTTTTTGTAGACTAAATGGAGTCCTCTCTTCATCGTATAAGATTTTGAGGATATGGGATGATATAATTGAACATATATGGTTTTTTCCATTTCAATGGATTTCTATACTCCTTGTGATCACTTGGTGTATAACGTGATGTAAATCTTATGATTCAAATATTCCATATTTGGATAATATTTTTTTATCCTAGGATCCCTTTTTCTTCAACCAATCATCAGATTTAATTTAGTTATTTACAAGTATGGCTTTTAAAACTAAAATTTTCAGGTTTGGGGTCCCCATTCATGTGATTTTTCACACATTGTTTGCCAATTTGTCTTCTCAACTCCAATTATAGTTATGTAGTGGTTAAAATTAGTCAATGGAACTCTCATAATCACGATAATAGAATTTCAATTTATTTCCATGATAACACATTGAAAATATATATTAACCTAGAGAACAATTGTTGTTACTTTTGTGTTTTCTTGGTGAATTTTGGTTGTCATGTCGAAAAAAAATTACACTATCATCGGGGGTATTTGGTGAATCATTTTTTGTTTCTAAATAAACCATTGGAGATATCTTAGTATAAACTCATAAAAATTAATGTTCATGATTTTAAATACAATGTATTAAAATATATAAATGTTATCTCTTAAAGGGATGATGGATGTGCATCATGATAATTCCCTGTGTTTATCCCATTTAATCAATTTTGTTACTTTTCGCTTGGATTTATCAATTTCCATGTTCTATTATATTTTTAAATCATAAAAACCCATTCAATCTAAAAAATGAATCAATTATTAACTTGAAAATAAAAACCAAACTCTTTAATTTATGATCTATGACTCATTTGATATTAAAAATAATCTT
Organism: Viscum album; assembly: GCA_963277665.1. Classification (NCBI taxonomy): domain Eukaryota; kingdom Viridiplantae; phylum Streptophyta; class Magnoliopsida; order Santalales; family Viscaceae; genus Viscum; species Viscum album. The sequence continues at coordinate 1,937,946,014 of OY728152.1, forward strand.
CCTCCTATACTACAAAAATTCTCATAAAAAAGAAATTTCAAATTTGTTGTGCTGAAAAAATTAATCAAATTTTTCATAATTGATCGGGATCCATGATCAATTTTTATTTTTATTAGTTTATTTTATTTTTTATTTTTTTACCATTTTCAATATTCTTTTTAAACTCATTTCCAATTTTTTGTTTTTGTTTATTTATTGTTATTATTTTCCTCTCTCTATCTCTCTTATTTTCATTATCTCATTCTCTAATATCGTATTATTGTAATATATTTTCATTTCCAATTCATATTTCATATTTTTTATTATTTTATTTTACATCCATTTAAAAAATATTGTGGTAAAAACCACAAAAAAATAAACAAATTAGTTTTTCATTATAAGATCAAGAAAATGAATATTACTTGAATTTAACTAAGAATTTGAAAATACCATTCACTCAATATTAGGTTCATATATAGTAGGAAAATAAAGTAAAACTGAGGAACTAGTTGTAGAACAACAATTGTTCAAAGACAAATATAATAGTGAACCAACTCAATCTCAAGAAAACATATATATAATTAACTAAAACCTCAAAGAACTATCCACCACAAATATGGATTACCTGCCTACATATATCCAATACTCATGAATAAATATATAACATTGATCAAAATGAACAATAATTTTGTACATGGGATATTAAACCCACAATATGAGGTCATGAGGTTTTTATTCATCCCAAAAACAAATGGTATATAATAATAGTGACATGATTCATACCCATATATAGAAATTTGATGAACCACGTGGTAATTCATAGTCTCCTCCTATTACCTTGCTTTATGGTATTTTTTATAATAAAATTTATTTTTCAAACCAGTTCCAATGAAATCATGTTTCATTTGAGTCTTGTGAAGTATCATTTCCTAGGATTCCATTCAAACAAGAACCTCCCATCCTGAGGGAACCATTCAGGCCAAAATCCAAAACTCATGTGGAAAGTACAACCACAGTACTGATAAGGATGAAACTCAATAAACCCCAAAAAGAATTGATATCAATAAGGACAATTTATGAAGCCTTATTATCCCTAAAATTTTCAAAATAATCCCCCTCTAACTAAATATGAAGAAATCCATAAGGACATGGTGTAAAAAATTTGATACCTAAAACCTAGAGTTCCAATATAATAACTATAAAAGTCCTAAAAACTCTTGTGGGAAAATAATGAAACATCATCACTGAGATAAATATTAATTGTCTGGACAACTACCATTCAAACCTGTTTCCAATTTAAATGAAAATGAAATGGTTGTGAAATATCACATAATAGGGGTAAATAAGATTATTATTCTACTGATTTAACATAACAAGAATCTCCGTATCATTAAAAATATTTTTCCTTCTCTGTAAAATATTATAATAAATTAAAATAAAAAGGGTAAAAAAATATCATTGAGGATTCCCCTAAATAAACAATACCTCTTCCTTTCCCTTGATGCCTCTGTAATTATTATAAATCATTTGACATTGAGTTTGATAAATAAATTATGGATACATTTAGAAAGGTAAAAATTAACATTTTTTATTTGAAACTTTTAAATAAATCCATCAGTATGACAATTTGTTTGAGAAAATTTCACCAATAGACCAGAACTAAAGGGGAATGAGTGAGTAAACCTTGGACGGAATTTTATTGATTTGATGCAACCATAAATCCCCAAAAAATTAACTGATACTATAATATTTACAATACATTTTTCTAGAGGGGAGACCATTTTTCTGATGTAATTCTAGACTTAGGTGACTCGATTAATTTGATATCTTTATCTATGAAAACATCTCTAAAAGATAGAGAGATTCAACCAATGGAAATCACCATGAAACGTTCCAACAAGAGCACAACTCACCCATCAAGAGAGATTGAGGACATCCTCATAAGAGGGAAAATTAATATATTCAATGAAATATTCTACAGACATTATATGTAAGATACCTGATCCCAAGGACATTCCCCTCTTATAATTAGAAGGTCATTCCTTAAGACACAAAATATGATCATCAAAATCCATAATGTAATTATTTCTATTGACTTCATTGGTGAAATGTTATGATCCAATATCTATGATGCTATAATTCTCCCTATTGAAGAGAACTCAACTATTTCTATCTCTTTGGAGGAAGTACTATATATATACACACAAACATAATGTTCTCTCCTCAACCCATACTCCAATTTGTTTTCCTCTTATCCAATCAAGGATTATTTGAGTGGAAATTCTTTTTTTATTGTTTTGTGGGTTCATAACTGTGTAAATTTTGGTCATTACATTATGAGTGTTTACATTATGAGGTACACATAACCATTGTTGATTCAGAAAATATCATTTCCATTGATTCTATTTCTTTAGGGGATACACTAAAGAAGATAGATTGTTCAGGAACCTCACTCCCCCAAAATTCCCTCCCATAATAAAAAAACCACATATATTGGAACTAAAATACTTCCTTTTAGTTTGGAATCCTCCTATCATGTGGTCATATAACAATTCCCAATCATTATTTCGAATAACCTCTCTCCTCATTAGGAATAAAAAATGATAGACCTTTTAAAATATTTTAAACAATAGATATTATGGAAATTGTATAATATTTTAATGATTATACCATATATTTTTATTCACCATAATCATTTCGATAATGAGGCTAAAACCATATATCAAGCACAACACTAGTTAAATCCCACCATCTATGATGTTGTATAAATTAATGTTAGTAAAATTATTGTGGTTAGACTCATCTATCCCATATCTGATAGAGAAAATGATATCCTAAGTAAAATTATTCCTAAAAATTTGGAATAACCATAGTGTCAAATGAATGTGATAAATTGGTTCCAACACCAGGGATACACAGTTTTAATGTTTGTTTTGACAATTGATAGTTGAATCTGGTCACAGGATATGACCATTTTCATCTAATATTCATTGAATAAATGATTTAAGGATTAAATAGTATGTCCCAGTCTAGATTCCTTAATGGAAATTTGGTTTATTTCCAAATCAATATAAACCGTCATGATTATTAGAAAACAAAATGTACCTTTCCATTTAGCAGATTTTAAAACAGAAGAATATATTTTGGTCACGGTAATTTTCATGGTATATTTCAGTAATATATTTTGAGAATTATTTTTGAGTACCCATAGATTGTAAAGAAGTTTTTATGGATGATTTCATTGTTTATTTATCATTGTTTTATGACTTTTTAGAATGCCTATGTTATTTCCTCCACCATTACATTGAAAAAGATATCGTATTGAATTATGAGAATTTCTATTCCATAGTTGAGAATGGATAGTTGTTGGAAATGTAATTTCAAATGAGAAAATACAATTGGATAAATAAAAAATTGAATTAATTACATCACTTTAACATACAAAATTTGATCAGGAGGTGCGAACTTTCTTGGGTCTTGCTGGATTTCACTGCTGACTCATTAAATCCTTTAGTGAGATCATAATTCCACTATCCTAACTATTAAATAAATATTATTATGTTTTTTTGATAAAAAATATTTTGAATCTATAAATTAACTGAAATCGGTCACACATCATCCCCCCATCATCCAACCATGAAGGTGGGATCTCCCCTCTGAAGGTATGTTTGAATCAAAAAACTCTGCAGTTGGGATGGTTTTATAACCAATTATGGATAATTCTTGTCAAGCCATTGTGTATAACTCTTTTTCCCATTACATTGACCCTAAAAACAATAATACCCTTGAAAAAGTGATTCTTTTTATTTTTATTCTTGAATAAATATTTTTGATGTCTTATTAGGTCAAAATCATTGTGTTTTATGATAATGTTGCCCTTTGTTTTCTCCAAAAGAAACCTGATTCTATGACTCACATCATTCAATGGATGCTCCTCCTAAGAAAAGTAACCTTATGATTTGAGATATGATAGGAGTGGAAAATGATTTAGGTGACTATAATAGTTGGATTGCACCACCGTTGGACCATCATGTTGACTACCCATCCATATTGGATAATTCTTCCCTCGTGAGAACCATTGTGATGTTTTGGACCTTATCCAATGGTATGTCGATTTTGTGAATTTTATAGAAGCATCTATGTTCCCCACATATTTTTTCACTTCCAAACCCTTGAGACTTAATAATGATTCATGATGGTTCATTTGGGATGACCCTTTCATGTGAATAATTTTTAGTGACCAAGTTGTTCGTCGGTGTGTCCCTAGATATGAGTTCACTGCTATTTTGGTCTTCTACCACATGTTTTCTTATAGGGTCCTCATTGTATTTCTATGTATAGCTCAAAATGTAATTAACACTATATATTATTGGCCAACATTGTATATATATTCCCATATATTTTTTAATACAGGTACTTGATGTCAATTCAAGGGGAATATTTCTGAGGGGAATGAAATGCCCCAATAACCCAAGTTATTTTTTGAGAACATAATGAATAAAGAATTGAATTAATGAGGAATTTTATAAATTAATTTCGATTTTTTGGAAATTTATTTTATATTACATATGTCTCTAACAAGGTGGATGGAAAATAAATGAGTAGATATTACTCTCGAGTAGTTGTTGATTTTGTGAGGACATAGATTTTCAGTTGATTTGGTTTACAAATATATGTCCTTAATGATTTTGGTTCACATTTTTTCAATCATTAAATTAAAATATGTATTTGAAATAATGGAGTTGTTAATAAATTCTCCACTACATATCACCCCAAAATATGATACCGTCATAAATTTCAAATCAATATGATAAGATAATCTCTATTAAAATAGATCAACCCATTATGATAAATTAGATTTGTTTCATGGATGGTAAAATTTGTGCATACTAAATAGCTTCTAAAACCCTGATCAACTTCTAAAATACATTAATACATTTGGAACATCCTCTCACATACCGATGGAGGTAAAACACCATGAAAATTAGGATTTTAAGAAATTAAATATTAATATCTCAAATGCATGTGAGAAAAAGTAGTTGTACATTCATGTGTTAAATGAAATTCAGTGTGATTCCTATGATAACCTCTGGATCTATAAATAGAGTAAAAATGTTATCAATGATGATATAATTCATTAAAAAATGTTTTTTAATGGTGAAAAGATTCTCATGTACAATTCAATGCTAAAAGCCAACATTATAAGATTTTTTTATGATGATTAGGTCTGTATAATTTTAATAATGTCTAGCTGTTGGTGAAATACATGGTTTTCTTGAGAATTATGGTGGAAGAATTAACCTTCAATAGTTTAAGACATAAAACCATTTATGGGTATTTTTCAAAACATTAGATATAGTAAATATACCTTCAAGATGTAACATACAGGTGAAACACACAATGATTTCTCCTTAATTTACTCAATCACTTTTATTACTGTGAGGATACAATATACTCAATGTGAGGAGGGTTGGGAACATATAAATTTTTACTAGTATTTTCATTTTCATTCATCTTTCTCCACTTTTTTCTTCCTGAATAGTATTTATACTTTTTCGATATTTTTTGAGTTTATTATGATTTTCATTTTTTATTATTTATTATCCTTTTATCTTGGAAAAAATGTATTTTTACATTTCCCTATCCTGTTGAGTTCATTATAATTTTCATTATGTTTATTATTTCTTATGTTTCTCCCTTGATGAGTAAAATTTATACCTCACCCCAATTTATGCTCACCACATAAGGGTAATTTATAAAAAATATTATCGAAATTCTAGAATCCATGTTGCATTAAAATTTAATAAAAAATTGTAAAAATTATGGAATTTGAATTTTCCATGAATATAACATTGAATGGTTATTTTAGTAACTATTTTGTTTTAATGATTTAAATATTTATATCTATGGGGAATGTTTTATGTGATTGATACCCATTATGTGAGCAGTTTGTTGAAAAATTGTTCTGGTTAATATCTCCATGCATTTTTGTACCAATCCATTACTTGTGAATATTTATTACATAATAAAAGGTAAATATAAGTTAGGAAAATATTTGTAATTTTTCTATAGTTAATTTTCCATACATTCGTTACTTATCCTATCTATTTTGTTACATTACGAGATTGACTTATGCATGTGTACCTCTTATCTGATTGGTGTATGCCCAAAATAAAACAATAAAAAAATACTATATTATGAATGGTTTGATTAAATGTAAAAACAAATGGGGATATCTTGTGAAGAAGTTTATGTTTTATGTTATATGAATTCTTGAGTGTGTGGGTCATAAAATTTTATTACAAAGGATGTATGGATTGTGCGGTTGAAAAAAATCAGAATGATGAATGTTTGAAAAAAGGATATATATTTTCTGGATTTTATGTGGAAAGTGCATCATGAAATGGTTTTTACAAACACAAGGAGAGTTTGTTGAATCATTGAATTTTTTATTCCTTAAATATATTATAATAATTCATTTACTTGAATTTAATTCTAATACACTTTTTTGTGACATATTTTTCCCTGATAATTGGATATATCTCGATAGTGTAGTTTTTATCACATTTTAATAATGAATTAAAATTAAATTAATGTTAAATATTCATGAATTTTGGAATATCCCCATGCATCATTTATTAGTAAAAATGTGCATTTTACCAAGAATAGAAATTTTTAGGTGAGGGAGTGTGATCCCTATATGATTCATTATTTTATTCCCCCCATACATCACTGTATTAATCTAAATCTGTATTGAAAATTCCAAATATAATAAAAATTACCCTAAATAATTGATTAAAAAATTGAATGTTTACCACTATTATAAATATGTAATTTCACAAGATTTAAATGATTTCAATGTTGGTGGATGTGATTGGAAGGTCCCATGATGAATTTGATGATATATGGACAAAACTGCGTAGGAATCCATGAACACATGGATAATCAACCACACACTATAGATAATGCATATATCTAATTAGTCTGATTATTTATTGGATGATAAAAAATCATTAGAATATAACTCATCTAAATTCACTAAATTCCAATTTTACAAGGATATATAAAAATGGTCGATCAGAAATTTATTTCATTAGTAAATGTCATTAAAATGTAGTTTATTGGATCAAACCTTGGGAAAATGGGTATATCAAAATCATGGTTCCCAAAACCACCTCCCTATTTGGCTATAAAAGTGATCCTTTAGAACCTCATCTATAAGATCAACAATGATAAAAATATCTACCATTTTGGATTACCAAGGAGTAATATCCTCATCCAATATGTTATTTAATCTATTGGATGTTCTACATTAACATCTTTGATAAAAAACCTTTCCATGGAGTTCTTAAATCCTTTTTATCACCGATTGAGGAACGTGAAATAAATCATGAGATTTTTATTTTTAATATTTGAATGATATTTTTTAATTCAAGGTTATTATATTTTTTTATCTTATATTCTTATTTAATTTATTTATGTATTGTTATATCATACTAAATTAACTTTATCATGTGTGGGGGTATGCATTGATTTGATGTTCCACACACCTTTCAAATATTATTCACAACCCTTTCAATTGTGGTGTTTTTGACATCCATATTAGTCAACTGATCTCTCATAGTCATAATAAGTACCATTTGTGTTTATTTCATGTTAACACATTGAGTCTATATAGAATCCTCGAAAATATGTCTATTTATTATTGTGTCTCATCAAAGAGTTTTGTTTATGAAGAAGGACACAAATCACTCTTTCATCAGTGTTAGGCGGTAAATTTTTTACTATTTATTACCAAACCCTAGGAGGTATTCACGTATTATATTAGTAACATTATGGTTCAAGATATTAAAAATTAGGGATTAAAATATATAAACCATATATCTTTAAGTAATGAAGTATGTGCATCTTGATATTTTCCCAGGTTAATCATGATTATTCAAATCTGTCATTTCTCACTATGTTTTATCGCATTCCTTTGTCTATAAGATTATTAAATAATAAAACCTCATCATTTCAAAAATCACATTCACCAATTATTTTCCAAATCATAATCATATTTGTGAATTAACATATAAGGCTTTGTCGAGTGAAAACCTAGTGTTCATGTAATTCTATTGAGATTCTGGTAAATATAACTTTTAATTTGATATGCTCGACAACCAAATAAGTGAGGAGAGAGGTATCCAATGTATAAAATTTTAAATGTTTCAAAAAATTGATCATTTTTTATAAATATGAATTACAATAATATTGGTCGAGCAGTTCATTTTTCTTATGGAATGATTTTTTAAATAATAAAATAAATATTAAAGAAAATTATAGTTCAAAAACAAGTAATAATACATTGTATGAAATTTTTTGTGATGGATGTTAAATTTTTTTTATAATGATATTTAATAAAGAAAAAAATGAATTTTCTGCCTAATTTTTTTTTTATTATTTTGATGTTATTAATATATTATACATGAAAAAAATTATATATGAAAATATATATAAGGAAATAAAATTGATTGATTTTGGGGAAAAAATTATTCTATCTACAATTAAATACGTTTGATAAAATGCTATATAAAAAATTGATTATTTTTTTATTCATAGCATTAAAGATTTCGAGGAATTTTTATATGAATATATTTCGGGAGTATAACAATCAACACATACATTAGATTAAAAAACCATTAACAAAATAAAAGTTCTATATTAGGGTAAATACCTAAAAATATCAAATTGAAAAATATATTATTAATGAATAAAATATATCATATGTAAAATTTTTAATCAGAATGCCAATAATTAGGGAACTATTTAGTGCTGAGTCTAAATAAATGTTTTGTAAATTTCTACATATAATATATTTTTAACTAACTAAATGAATTAAGATAAATATGTCATATGAGCAAGATACATAGTAATGAAATATGTAGACTGAAGATCTATAAATAATAAATAGTATTCATTTAGTTCTAGTTCAAATGGATATGGTATCTATATTTGAAATGTGGCATAGAACACTTAGCTAAAAAATGATATTTTTTTAATGCCTGAGTGACAGTTGTTCGCTGATATTTTTTTATTTCATATTTTAAATTTCTATGAAGTCACGGATTGGTGATTTGTAGGGTAGAGTTTTTCTAATAAAGTTGATATTATGTTATTTTATTGAATCACATTTGGGTTGTTTATTAGTTATTTAGTGAATTAAAATTAGAGATATTGAGCCTTAAAAAAATGATTGTAATTTAGTAACAGTGAGGGATAAATAAGTGGTTTTCATTACAATAAAAAGAACCATCAAATGAAAAATTATAGGGTAAATAATTGGTACATTAATAATTAATAGAAATTCATAGAATAAGAAAAATACCAAGAAGAATATAGTAACATATACCAATCCTATGTATTATACATGGAATACTTCATAAATTTCGATAGAAAATATTTAAAGTGAACCGGATCCCCTACACAGTTTCCATACTTGTTATTTAAATAAGTAACTAATCATAATAGCCTAAAACTACAACCTAAACCATCCATCCTGGAATTATATAATTATTATTTAAATAAGACATCCCGATTTTATTAAACATATTTCCTAACAACCACACCCCAAGATCCCTATTATAGAAATTCTTCTTCTTCTTCCCCACTGGAATATACAATATTTGTAAAATCACATGACATACAATCCTGTAACATCCTGGCACTGATAAATATTCATTATAATCATTATATTAAAAATATCGGGATTTTAGAATTATAGGTACATTATCCTTGATATAGGTCCCACTCCCAATAGTCCTTCCATAACATCCATGGTGTATCAGTGTGTGGATAATTCAATTAGAGTCAACATACAAAATATATATATAGTATGAAAAAAACATAGAGATCCAAATCACAATGGAATGATACTAGAATCATCAACTAATCTGCCATTATGAAAAAATTTCCTACATAGAAAATGATTTCAACATAGTATCCTAGCCCTTTTTGTCCTTCATACATGTCAAACAATATTGAATTATAATAAATGAAATAATAATTCCACCATAATAAAATTAGTTAAACAAGGAAAATTATAACTTCTGAACATCAATTGTTGAATTAATCTCGCAATTGAATACAACATCACCATTAGTAGTATAATATATATCGTAAGAGATGAAATAATGATAAATTAATTAATATATACTGCATAAATTAAATTTAAAATATTAATTATGTTATTATTTGATCACACTCTCATATTAAAATCATGAATACTATCTACAGATTCCAATAAAAATAGGGATTCACTGTCATAGGTTTATTGTGTATCAAAATTAAATAATGATTATCTTTTTCTATACATAATCAAATAAAAATAGAACACATGGTTTAGAAAATTGATTAAAAAAAAGAATTTACTATTATATTTCAACCTCATAATTAATATCTATTTCCAAGAATACTATGTTATACACTTACAACAATAAAAACATCCCATTTATGTTCACATTTCAATATACCACGATAATGCAATGAATTCACATATAAAATTACATAGAAAATATTTATTTAGGTATTAAAAAGTACATCATTAAGAATTTTATTTTTTTTATAATTTATCACACAAGTCCTCTAAGAAACCATTTCATATAATATTGATGCATTTTTTTTCTTAGTGGAGAATTATTTTTCTCAAATAGAAAAATAACTAAATGAAATCTAGAATTCTCTAATTGATTTCATTTATAATATATCCTGATCATCGTAAATAAAATTTTAAGCCTCAATATTTATATGATTATTTAAATGAGACAATCTTTGATACTTTACACCTGCACATAGGTTCCAAAATCATCAAGACAACAATTCAATTCTAGATAAAAAATCATATTTTTTTAACTTCACACTTTCTAAACCATTCCCTATATGACTACTATTAGTTAAATGTCATTGTAGGACCTACATTTCATGGAAAACACTTTTAATTATATTTTACACAGTGTGTTTATATTTTATTACAACATTAATTATTCAATTTTAATATCAATTAATTAACTGGATTGTAGTATATAATGGTTTCTAAAAAAATAATCATTTTTTCATGCAATTATATATCATGTTTCAATGAACTATAGATTATAATCCTGAAAATGATATTGTTACATAGTCAACTAACATTATATTTCAATTTCCTTTTTTGATATAACCAATATAATCATTCGATGAATAAATAATTCCTATATAAAAATATATATTTATTAGAAACTGTTAATTATATGATGTCCAAACACAATAATAATTCACACATAGAAAAATATATTTCCATTATAGATTCTTCCTAGAAAAATTTATTATCCAAAAAAGCGTGATGGTTTTGGGAAAAATAACATGAAAAAGAAAATGGGTATGATATCATAATGTATATGTGAGATTTTTAAATGAAATGATTAAGTTATATTCATTATAAAGTAAATGAAATAATAATTTAGTACTAAGATAATTTGTAAAACCAATATCTATCATCATTTTCCATTAAACCATGACACTAAAAGAAAATATTTTTTGTAAACATCCTATTGACCAAAAATAACATTTGAATGTATCAAAACAATGATAAAATTTATTAATGATTATTTAAAGAATACTAATATATTTCATCATTAATCATGGGACCTCCTTTGCTGAAATCTACTAAAAATATCATTAAATCTATTTCAAATATTCTGGAACTACTAATAAAATATAAAACAAGAAATGTATATAGATATAATATCAAGATTCTGAAATTCAATTCCTAAATTTGAAAATTTCAATGGTAAGTAATCATTATTATACATTTATTGATGACTAAATTTCATAAAATAAATGTTAAATATATATTATATTAGAATAACAACATAAAATTTACATCTATATCATTTTATTAAAAAAATATGTAATTCTGAAAGACATTATCTTTACAAAAATTGCCCCTTATTTCTTGTTGAACATTAGTAGTACTATAAAAAACATACCGATGGACAAATTGAGAATTAGTAGTGGAATATCATATATTATCCCAAACTATACTTATAGTATTAGTGAATGATTCCTCAAAAGTAATATGTATAAACATGTTTGGATTAATTTTTTCATCTCCTCTATTATCCCATGTAGTTTGGATACACCCTACATGTGTCTGTGATTATGTCGACTTTGTTTGATGATTCCAAAAAAAAATTAATAATATTTTACATTTGGAAGTATTTAATATATATATATATTCTCCTTATCTATAATTCATGTATAAAGACTAAAAAGTTGATAAAATTTTATCTCATTAGGATATACTATTATAGAAATAGTTTAATCATTTCAATTGTTTTCCTTACCAGACCTGTAAACACTAACAATTTCTTCAATAATTTTCAATTCATAAGATTTATTTTTCATTTACTAAAATATATTAAGTGTCTCATTTAATTCTAAGGGTTAGGCCTAATGTCATGTATCCAAAGTTACTATTTCATCCAAAACCACACTTAACTAATTCTATTGTATCTTTTTGTTGAGTTGTGTAAATGTAATCACATCCTTATATCATTTCAAAATTAAAAAATAAATTACATTTATACCTAGTATATATAGTAACTCAGTTGGTATATATAAATCATTTTTCCTTTTAATAAATGATAATTATGTTGTAAATTCAATTGTCTGATTTTTAGGATAATTTTTAAAAATTATTAGAATCATCGCATTCCAATGGTTTTCTTTCCACTCCTCCTCAATCTCAACAATTATGGCCATAGATTCCCTGAGTTAATGAAATTGAATATACACATGTGTATGGATACAATAGAAAAAATCTAATACTTTATCCAAGAAAAACATTAATGACTCTCTCTCATTATAATATATTACCTTAAATAACACCTAAATTATAGGACCAATATTTACAGACATATTTAAAATTTATGATGAATCATAGATTAATATTCAAACAACCTATAGTAGTGGATAAGTAATTATTGTGGAATAAATGAATAAAAATTATGGGGAGAATAACAGATGAATAAAAATAATAATAAATACCTTTAATATTACACTCATGAGGCTTGGACTTGGCCTACATCAAACAAGATAAATGTAATAAAAATCTATATCCCATCCTTTTATCTTGGAATAGTCATTAAAGAAGTTCCCACTATCAATAAAACTACTTTAATGTCTTACATAAACAATGATTAATTACATAATTAAAATTAAAATACTAATCATGAATTTTATTAGAACAAAATAGAAAATAACACCCTAGATCTTATACATATAAAAATTATACCTACATCCCATCATAATGTGATTCATTTCTACAAGTTCGTATCCTGCATTATTATTCGATAAATAGCATATTTATATGTCCAATAATATATATATGAGTGGGAGTCAATTTATAGATTGATGAATACCCATTTTATGCTGAATTGAAATTATTTTCATGATGATGTATGTGAAGAGAATAATAGACCAAAAAAGAGGGATGATAATTGGTACCAAAATATATATAATATTCATTATTCCTTGGTTATATTTCTTTTAATGTTCCTTGTTCATAATTCGAAATGATAGGTTCATTTGTATGTTTTTTTGAGATATATTTCCAGGGGATTTCTGGATAATATTATTGATTAAATTTTGGAAATGTGTTATTTAAAATTATATGGAATAACTAGTGAAAATTATGTTAATCTATTTTATAGAGCATTTGGTACCTAGAACAATTACCCATCATTGAGAAAGGAAGTAGCCTATTGATCTTAATAGAAAGGTCATAATGAAATCCAATAGATGAAATAAAGGATTATACATAGATGTTCAATGTTTTTTTTCTTTTGGTCATTATTCATGTAAGATTGAGTTGGATAATTAATATTATTGACGTGAAATATTGTTTTTTGATAATGCTAATGTGGGATTGATTATGAAGGACACATGATTACTATGATTCTTGTTGTTTTAGTAACATTCACAACTAGACATGGATGGTTATATGGAAATTATTTGTTTTATAAACATTTATTATTATTCTAACAGGTATGTGTTAACCCTTGGCAATGTTTTCCTTTTTCAATGTCTATGTCGGTTTGAGATAGAATTTGAATGATATCTATAATTATTATGTCAGTGATTTTTTTAATTTCATCATAAAACCAGTTTTTTCTACTACAAGATATGGATTTACATGCCGTGTAATGTCGTTACATGACATAAATGTTATATAATAACTAATAAATACGTTTAAAAATAACAAGATGGGTTTTTGGGGATTGATTTCACTTTTTACACATTGTTAATTGGGTGCAACATATTGTAAAATCTCGAATATTGTTTTTAAATAGTTTAATCATCTAAAATTTATATTTTATCCTTTAAAAAGTTATTTTACCTCAACCAAAGAGCCTTCCCCATGTATTTTAAAAGTTCTAAAATACTTATGAGTCATTTCATTAATCAATTGGATAGGGTTGTGAATGCGATGGGACTTTTCGGGTAGGTGTCCTCTGTGTATCATCATCTCATTATCTATGTATCATTGATGATTAATATACCTTTTAAGGAATGAGGGATCTAAACCTTGTATTCTAGAATCGTTCTTATATGATGATTTCACATATTTTTTCACCTTATTTTTATTCGTGGGTGCCATTGTAGGATTTAAATATATGAAATTAAATTGTGAAACAGAAAGAAATTTATTCAATTAAAATTTTGATTTTTTTAAAGTAATTGAATTTGTAAACTTCATTTTTTGAATTGATTTAAATTTCATATATATGAAAATAACTCTAAACTTTTTTTCATAGTATCCTTTGGTGTTTATATTAGATAACGAATGATTTTTATTTAAAAACTATTTTCATATTTAAATGAAAAATAGGTATTTTTGAAACGGGGGAATCAGATTTAATTTCATTTTTGATGTATTAAAATAAATTTACAATTAAGGATTTATAAAAGAGCACATGAAATTTAAGGTAGTTACTATGTTATTTGGGGCATACATAGTAGTATAGGAATGACCTAGAATGGTCTTGACACATTACAAATCTAAATGAAGACTTCTTATCCCATCTTATATCCCACTGGGATATGGATACGTCCTCTATTTCTAGGGTCATGGGATGTGTCTACACATTTCATTCATTATCACATGACAGTTTGATGATCCAGTAACTTGGTGATATAGTACCTCTATTAAGATTTATTTATTTCTCACATGTTTATATATGAGTTACTAATTTATAATGATGTTTGTGAACTATTTTACATGCCCTATGATATATATAATCTATTTTATATAAATCTTTTTATATACAACATTTTCATAAATTTTTTCCATTATTTGAAATGTATTCCATCTTTTTGAATGCATGAATGATTTGTTTTAATATTATTTGGAAATTCCAAACCTGATTATATGAAAATTATTTGATATTAATTGGGTTATTTAAAATAATTAATCTTTAATGGAATCCAAGGTGAGCCCCTACTATACATTTATGCCACACCCATCATATAACTTTGGGTGCATGTATAGTATCTCTTTCCCGGTTCGAGCAAGGGTTAAGCACCACATGTAGGTGGTTATAGTTATTGTTTCATGGACATGGATAGCTGAGATTGTTGGGACTTTGAATGATCTATTAGTATTTTGAAAAATTATTGTAGTACTTGGGGTTGTTTATAATTTTATGAAATCATGTACAGTTCTCCCCATAGATTTTCATTTATATGAATACTTTCTTATTTATATGCTTCCATATTGTTTGTGGACAAATCATTCCCAAATTAATTATTAAATGATATTAGGTGCTAGTAATCAAACATATGGGATTTGTAACTACTTTCATGCCATGTTAGGTATGGGTCAGTTACCTAGAAACAGGGTTACCATGGCTAGTTTTTTAAAAAGTGGTATCAGAGGAAGGTTGCGATTTTTTTAATAATTGATTTATGTGATAATTTTTGGATATAGTAGGTATTTTTGATAGAGTGTATGCCCATATCTTATGATAAGGAACCTTAAGTAAAAAATTTTGGTATGGGAAATTTTTCTTTTATATTAGTTCTATTCTTTTCTCCCCTTATTGTTTGGATATATTGAAATCCAAATCCATTTTCTATCTATTGATATTTATTTACCCGTATCACTCCACTTGATTATTATCTATTTTATTCCTTATTGTCGGATTATTGTGTGTAACATCATGCCTTCGAGAAGATTCATGAATCAGTACATTGATGAAAAAAATATTGAAACTTATTGAGAGAATCATTAGGTGGAAATGATACTAGTTTAGGTGATCATGTGTACAGTCTATGATTTGGGATATGATCCACCATATATAACCATTTAAGATCCATTTGTGGATCCTAAAAGGGTAATACTCTGAAATTATTCTAAAAAATTCCTTCTCTAGAAGCCCCCTTCATTTAAAGTCTCAAATGATCATAAAGAGTTTGAGGAATGGTTGGGCATGATGGAGTATTTGTTCTATTCTTTTAAAAAAATGATGAAATAAAGGGGGAGTTTCTGACCTTCATATTGGATATATCAAGAACGATGTTCTAGGAAATGTTGGTGATAGTAAAGAGACATGACAGATTAGAGTGGGAAGAATTCAAATAAAATTTATCATACCAATTATATATAGAGTGGATGTTGTTGACCAAGGATACATAGTTTTTCAAACTTCAGAAGGTTGAAAGGATTGTGAATAGAGTATGCACATCATTTTTTTGAGGTACTATATTTTTCACGTGAGATAGTATTAAATGAGAAGATGTTGAAAGCATATTTCAAGTTCGAACTTTGATATAATATTAACTCTCATTTTTACTTTCTGAAGATGCACTCTTATGATGATGTGGTGGAATGAAAACTAATGTTTGAAATGGACCTGGATGGAAAGTTATGTTTATCGGGAGATTCATTCTATCCCAATGCTATTGTGGGTACCTCTAAGGGAATGAATAATCCTGATAAATAAAATTATATTTATTGACCTCATGTTCCATCCCAGAATCCAATAGTCCATGGAAGTGGTCCCATGATTTTTTACCAGTGTGGAAGCATACAATATTTGTTGTTGGTTTTCATAATGGAACCCATGTATTATGGATCATATCGTCATTTAAGAAATTGAAAAATGTTATAGCATATATTTCCACTATTTATTTTGTAATGGGAACATCATGCAATTTTAAAATAGTGGGGATATATCGAATAAACTTCATAATTTATTAGATGATTCTCCAGAGTATGTGGATACATGTCTAGTAACAATGAGAGATACCATAATTATAGATTCCTCGATAGTGACTGATTTATTTAATAATGGTATATTTGATTCATTTTTTTCAACCTGTATTGTTATTCTACTAAATAATCATATGGATATTTTATCTTATGTACATGATATTACTACACTCATTGGTATGAAGATAGAGAATGGTCTATGAAGTACCTCTTCTGTTTTCTGACAATAAAATGACAAGATTGGATGGAGTTTTTTAATTTCTAAACATGAAACCACATGAGTTCATATTCAAGATGGATTGGATTACAGGGCATGATTAAGGGATCATTTTCTATATTAGATAGAAATCCATTACCGCACCCAATGGTGGGTACCAAGTCCTTCATGGAAAATTGTTCCCATAGTCGACAATGGGTGAACCTTTTTAATAGTAGTTGGAGAAAGTAATATCTTTCTTCTCCATTCATATGGTGTAGGAATTTTTTAATGGTGATCTCCCTCCGGTGTTCATAGATTTTACAAATGTGTTTCCTTCTGAATGCAATGGGTTTTCACCAATATGGGAAGTTGAGTTTTAAATTGACTTATTTCCTAATACTCAACCAGTTTCTATTCACTCATACCAAATGAATGTATCTGAAAATATTTTATGAAGACTCGGTTGGATAATCATCTAGAGAAAGGATTTATATTCCCGAGTGTGTAACCTAGGTTGGTACCAATTTTATTTTCTACGAAATATGATACTTCTCTTCAAATATGGGTTGATTGAAAAAAATCGCAATTGATTGATGGCAATGAATGAGAATATATTACCATGGATGGTTGATCAATTTGATATGTGGAAAGTGGTAATGTTGTTCTTAAAAATTGATTATTGATTTGCTTACCATTATTTGAGAATAAAATAATATGACATTCATAAAAAAAATTTCCTATAAATTAAGACCATTATCAATACATTTTCATTATATTTGGTCTAAAAATTGCTCATATAGTATTTATTTATTTGAATAATTTGACATTCTAGGAGTATCTTGATACCTTCATGGTAATTTTTTAGGCTAAAATCCTTGATTAATCAATGGCCAAGGATGATATTGTACATCATCATAGAATAGTATTGTTTTTTTATAAATCTATAACATTATTCCATGATTTGAAAATGTGATTTCAATGTTTGACATGTGACATTCTAGGAAATGTGGTGTCGAAGCGTAGGATAATTGTTCATCATGAGATGGTAAAATATGTTATGCCATGGGAACAACAACGGAATGGTTTTGAGAATAATAACATATTGGGTTGATATGGGTATTGTCACTAGTTCATAATGAACCTCCAAATTATGGATTCTCCGATGACTATTATAAGTCTCAAGGGGGTAAAATTTTCAGAGTATAAAAGATTCCAAAATTATTTTTTTGGGGTGAAATGTATTCTGAATACAGCTCCAGTGTAGAATCATTCTGAGGCCAGTAAGGGCTATATAGTCTTATATGATTTATTAGGTTTATGATTGGGATGCCTTTTTATGAATAAAGATCATGTATTGTATTATAGATCATGTTTTGTTAGGGGAAAATTGAATCATTATCCGTCCAATGACCTTGAACATGTTGTAGTGTTGTATTCACATAGGAGTTGGTGGAACTAATATTATAAGGAATGGTTTACCAAGTATTCGGAAAAAAATATCATGGATTATCACTTTTATGAAAAGGATTTAAATCTCTACCAGATGATTTTAGTGGAATACCTATTGTTTTCAATTTCAAAATCACTTATTACCCAGGGAAAGGAAATGATGTTCTAGATAATCTAATTAGGAATCCTATGACCAATTCCATGAAAAAATATTAGTATGAATGGAAATTGATGGCTCTTTATTCATATTTTCCTATTGGAATCCATATATTAGGGGTTGATGTTACTATGGATAGTGTTTATTTGATATATAATTTTATCACGATGATTCTTCATGAACAATTCCTTGATGATGAGTTCTATAACATTAGAGTCTCTCTTTATGGTGGCGAGATAGTTTTTTAGAGGTCATTCCCCAAATAGGTAATTTTATGCTATCAGAATTTCTTTTGTTGGGCCATTAGTGGTATGTAAATATTATATGGGGGAATTAAATAATTATCCGCGTGTTTCATACCAAGGAACCATAATAATTTTCAATTTAATGTGGAATAAATTTTAGTGTCTAGGTATATGACAAAACATTGTTAATTTGTCACTCATTGCTATACATTCTTGTATGTTAAGATCGAGCACCAGAAACCTTTATATTTTATTCATCGACATACAATACATGTTTGGATGTCGGAGTGATCTCCGTGGGATTTATGGTTGGGATGTCATATAATAATAGAAAAAATCATGTGATATGTGGTTTGATCAACAGGTTGACCCAATCAGGTCCCATTTTAACCATTCATTACACAACCAATGTTGATGATTTGCGAAATAATTACATGAATGAGATTGTTTGACTTCTCATAGTTCTATATGCTATAGTTTAGAATGGATTTTCATGATTCCATTATTCCTTTTGGAGAGTCCATTAGGAGTAAATCAGATATTTGGTTCATTTGAGTATGTCTTACTATATACTGTCGGATAGCCAGCCAGATAAAGATATAAAATTTATTTAGTATATGCTTCATGAATGTGTTCTAGGAATTATTAGAGTATTGGATAATAAAATGGAGATGGTTTAGTTTTTTTATAACAATAATTCCCAGTTTTTGATCGTAATTGCCTATTTTATGGCCTTGTATTCCCGATATTGGAGATATCCTTTATATTGGTCGTAGATTTGGGGAAAGATCCATTATTGGAAAACCCTTGGTTCAATATATAACTATAATGATTCTTTTGATCTTTAATGAATTCTGACGTCAGAGAGCCAATATATGTCTTTTTTTGATCATCTATGTATACCATTGGAATTCCCAATTGTTGACTAGTTGTTCTTGAAATTTTCACCTCATAGGGGTCTTCATTGGCTAAAGAAGAAAGTGTAGCTTTCTCATCAATTTTTATATCTTTTTAGGTTATTGAAAAGTTGTGGAATGTTTCATATCTGTTATCACTTCCACTATAGATGATTTTGATACATAACACATTCCATGTTTCTCAACTTCATATGTATATATCATATCTATATAAATTTCTGATTTGAATCGATCTAGAGGATGATCTTGATTTATTCATGACCTAAAATCTGCGATGTATAGGTGATTCCAAAACCTATGTAATCAATTGGAGAGTGATACCATTAGTTCATATACTATGGAAGCGTGTTTCTAATTCTCGTGGGATATGGGATTGCTAGTCAATAATGAAAGATAAGTGGACTCAACATTTTGATATTGATGTTTCTTGAATGGCATAATTTGGGAAAGATTTATTTAATAGTGGGGAGGTTGTAAAATCTAATTACTCTTGTGATAGTCATGTTATGAACCTTTTAAAGGTATTCCTTTTTCTTTATCTACATATGGATGTAAAGGATTTGGCCGGATACCTAATATGGTGAAGTGAGTCATTTGTAGGATTCTCAGTATAAATGATATTGGTTCTATAGCTGACATAGGATTTACATGCCTTATAATTTTTTACATGATGTGTTGGTTTTTAAATTATAATAAATCCATTTATAACAATTTAATGAGAGGTTTTCTATTTTTTTTATTTTTTAGATACATGATGATTAATTGGGTTACCCGTCGTGTAATGTCCTTGCTATTCTTTTAAAATAGTCTAATCAACTAAAATTGATATTTACACATTTCAAAATTTATTTTCACTCAACCCGATTGATATTGAATGGTGTTTTTAGATACCTTATACCCTACTGGGTTACTTAATTCATAAATCGATCATGGTAGTGATTGTGTTGTCTATTTCTAGTTATGAGTTTTCCCAAAAAATTCATTTTTTCTCTCTCAATCTCAAGGGGGTTTGATAGATCATCTATGGAATGATGCATCTAATCAAATTTTTATTGGAATCGTGTCTCTAGTTTTAGTACACATAACTTTTTTTCCTTAGTTCTTATTGGAATATTTCATTACAGGATATGTGTTTCCATAATAAGGGTAGGTGGTTCCATCTTAAAGCTAAAATTTTTTCTCATAAATATCTTCATTGTTTATTTCAATTCGGTAACGATTATAATTGATATTTCATTCAATTTAATATTAAAAACCCAATTCAAGGGAATTTGTGATTTTGGAAATTTAATTTTTTACATGAAATTAGAAAATCCCTCAATTCCATTAAATTGGGGTGTGATTGTGAAATTGATATAAAATTATGGATATTTATACAGATGAATATAAATTGTGAAATTGATATAAATTATTTAATTAAATTGTTGAATTTAATTATGGAAATAGAAATTGTGAATTAGAAATTGTGAATTGATTTCAATTTCTTACTTCGTAAAATGTAATAAAATCGGTCGTGTTTTATATTGGAAAAATCATTTTTTTAATAAAAATCATATTATGGTTTTAAAATAGAAAATTTGAATTTTTGAAAGGGTAGAATTTAATTTATTTGTATTATATGTAGTCTTAAAATAAATTTTACATCATGTATTTATAATAAAGACCATTAATTACTAGTTAGTTTGTGATATAATTGGAAAAAACGGCTTAGATGGGAATGTCCTATAACTAGATTAATTATTTAAAACACTATGTAAATACTTCTTAGAACATCTTATTCTCTAGTGGGACATATAGGAGTCCTCCCATACCTGTGTTGTGGAACATGTGTACACATTTCAGTTTTTATCACATGAGTGTTTGAGGATCCCATAATCTGAAACTATCATACACCATTAAAAATGACAATGTTTAATGCTTGTTTATATATGATATTTAAATTTCTTCCAATAATATTGAATTTTTTAACATGGCTTCTAATTTATATAAACTGTTTCATATAAAAGTGATGTTTTATTAATTATTTTTACTTATTTACATCATTATAAATGTATTCAATATGTTGAAATGCATTGCATAAATTTTTTAGATATGATTCTGAAATACAAACAGTTATTATGTGAAAAATTTAATCTATTTATTTGTTCAATTAAATTATGGAATCTATGAAATAATCCTTGGTGAGAAACTAATATGATTTTATCTAACACCCAACATGTGCCATCTACTGTTTGATGATTATATCCTTCCATGTTCGAGCTAGAGTAAAGTACCACTTGGAGGTGGATCTAGCTATTCATATAGAAACCTGAAGAATTTTTTTAATTAGAATTGGGATGTTATTTCAGTTCAAAGGTACATTTCTATATTAATTATGGGTTTTTTACCACCTTTACCTATGGAACATTTATTATAGTGGAGTTTTTTTTGGAAAGCATATTTTCTTGATTATCTTATATCGCAATACTTGTGGACTAATCATTCCCACACCCATTTTGGTATGATCCCAGGTGGTAGCTGGCAACACATGGGGATTGATAACACCTTTCATGACATGTCATAGCCTCTTGGTTAACAATTGCATGGGTACCTAGGCTATTCCAGGACACATTCACCATGTTTTCATCATTCCTAAGGTGGGTTGCCTCCACCACCCTGGATGGTGGTGTTGTAACCATGATCATACGAGATGATGGGTTGTCATTTAAAACATCCATGTATTCCTTCAGGGATCTCATCACCTTATCTAGATCTCTCTAATAAATTTGTTTTTTTGTACGAAACTCATTCACAATTCCACCTATTATTCTATTCTAGTTAATTAAAATTATTTTCCAATAGGGAAAAAACATATCATCAGATTAGATGGAAACATAAGTTATGCCCGGCCATATCAACATGCAGGGTAAATTGGGAACCAATAAGTCATCATCCTTAAAGGGAATCTCATACGAGTCATCATAGTTGTGGAACACTGTGCTTTCTTTTTATATCATAAGTTGAAATACCGAAGACATAAGTCCTTAGAGGTTTTTTACTCATGCATGGAATGTTTTTCATTAGGTAGCTGACACTGTATAAACATACCATCCATGTATTTAACATCAGGATTTCATGTTCTTATTATGTTATGTATTTTGGGGTTGGTCACAAATTAAACATCTTATCATATGAATTTTATTTATCAAGACACCTCATATATGTGGATCAAGGTAGTGTGCCCCATGAATTAAAGATTTCCCACCTAGAATTTTACCGATGGATGGATCATAAGGCCCCATAGATACATATATATGATGTGTGTCACCTAAATGGAATACGTCACACTATGATGTTTGATCTGATCGCCCATTTATGTGGATTAAGGTGGACCACCCAAATAAGGAATAAAATATGTTTACCATTGGATGAGATTGAACTATAGTGAGGCAACCTATGCGCCTTGTTTAGAAAAAAAGGATCGAAACCCACATGGTACAATGTCAAATTTTACAGTTAGTTGATAGGACAATTCAATGAAGGAAATCATCATAGTGGAAATATTCTCACATCACAAAAGTAGCATTGGTGGGGGATTGCGTAAAGATTACACATGGTATTTTCCCTTTTCATGAGGAGTACTCTTGGTTGGACATAGTGTGAGGGTTACATATTGAGATTCCTGAGGGACCAAGAAGAGATATGGTCCCCCAGTGAGGGGTATGAACTATTAGATGATGTGATAGGATGAATAGTAGGATGGATGTGGATGTAGATTTTGGGCCTCTGACATGCTTCCAATTTATCTACAATAGTTGGGGATCAAACCCCATGTTCTTCGAAATCGGTCGGGGATAATACCTGAAGAGGAGTCCCATTTCAAGGGGGTTTGGGCACACATGTGAGAGAATATCACATGGTGATAATGGATATGTATATCTTTTAAGAGAGTGTCATGTGATTCTAGGATAAGTGAGGACATTTTTAGGTTATATGGATATAAGTGGTCCATGATCATATAGGAGAAGTGATGATATGGATGGGATTTATTTGTGGGATTTTCATGTGTACATCTAAGAGCATTAAGGATGCCATTTGTGCTTATGAATATAAGAATCACAAATGCTTCTAGGTTAAGTGAAGAGGTTTATGAGGATGAAATTTGGAGCTTCACATCCTTTCATCCTTATGTCATGTCATTAGGGAATCACATTTTTATGTTATGTGGTAGGGTTTCAGATTAATGTCGTGTGAATGGATGAGGTATTTGGGGTTTATGAATTGAGCTTCCCAAAGTGTCTTCCTCATGTATATTTATGAGTTCATCTCGACAGGATGACATGTTGATGGACATTATTCTCTATTACACGTGATATGTAGTACCATGGATGTGGTCTCAAGGTCCATTCATTATTATCACATTTGGAAACATATTGTTGGCCCTGATGGAATTTGTTTCTCATAGGAGTTATCATATTTATGATATTTAAGGAATTCTATTGTTTAATGCAACGTTTTGAGGTATATGAAATTTATTCTCATGATCATGAAATATAATATCTAAATTAAATGGTCTTATCCTTAAAAAAATATATTTCATGTTTTTAAGTTTAATTAACCCGAAAATTAAATGCCATGATTGTAAAGACTCGAGTCTTTATAATATTAGTTACATAAAAAGACATTCATTAATAAAAATAATAACATATTTAATTTAAGATTTTTATAGATGTCCTAGAATCCTTTAATATCTCTTATATTTATAGGATAACATAAAAAATACCTTAATAAAATAGATGAGTTTAAAATACAAATAAGGGAATAAACATGTGAAATAATTCTAGGACATGTGTCAAAATGCATAACATAAGGACCTAAAAAAGGAATGGAACATGAATAAACATAAGGAATCATAACATATTGAACATGGTATCATTTAGTCTTGGAATCATAGTAATGTGTGAAAAACAGAAAACCTGACATAAGCATGAGTCATGGCTAATTTCCTATACTATAGAATATGACGGAAAACGTCCCATAATGGAATCAGGTTCAGTCTCTATCCCAGCATGACATATCAATAGAAAAAACATTACCCAATACATTAGAGTTCTATATGGTAACACCCATCATAACATTTTTATAAATATGTTATCAAAAAGAAGAATAATAAATAAGGAATAAGCTTATGGGTTATCTAGGGAATTGAAATTGTTATCATAATCAAGTTATAAAGAATAAAAAAATACAATATCATAGTGGTGTCCATAGATTTAAATCATTGAGGATAAATTAAAATGGAAAAATAGGAACATATCATCATAAATAGATTTAAACATGTAAAAAAATGTTTAACAAACATTTTAAATGATTCACATTAGTGATGATTGAGAAAAAAAATAAAGAATAATAAAAACAGGAAAACATAATTTTTTGGTATAAATCAAAAAATAACAAAGATTGTTTATCGTGATAGGAATAATGAAATTTTGAAATATTGGTGCATTAAAATAGATTATGTTTTTACTTTAAAATGGGATATAATTTTGGAATTTCCCTATAATAAGTCTTGATAATCAAGGGGTGTTGGAATGGGAGCCTTATTAATCAAGTATTCACCATTAAAAGAATGAATAATTAGACATGGTTAATAATATTGAAACATACACATAGAATTTTGGAGGATTATTTATGAATAATTAATAATTATGTTTTTGTAAAGAGAGAGATAGTGTAACTAGAAGTAAAAAGGGGGTGTTTGGGGGGAATCCATTACCTAGTGTTTGAAAGTATGTAGCACTTGAACATAATTTCTGGGATAATCAAATTTAATCCATTACAAAATTAATTCAAAAAATATTCTACAACAAACTAATTTATTATAATTTTATGAGGATCATTGATGGCCTTTTGGATGATTTATAGAATTCAATTTCATCATTACAAGAATGTAATTTTTATTTATTATCATAATAGTTTCCCTTGTATATATGTATTGATGTTCATGTAAAATGTGAATAATTATCCAACATTGATATTATATGTTATTAATGGACATATAATATTTTAAATGATCTTATATATAATTTTATTATATGTTGTTATTATGATATATTAGATATAATGTTATTGAAAATAACCAAATTTATTATTGGTGTTTTTATGACGACCATGATCTTATATCATTTTATTTAATATCACATTTATAAATTTCATCCTTAATGTCACATGAAATATAACATGTAAAAAATATATGATTTAATCATAATGATGGTTTTATGTCTAGCCTTTAAGTTGGTATTGTAAAATGAAAATTCATCGTCTATAATGGTTGTAAATTGACACATCACAGACAATATTTTATTAGAAATAATGGACGATGTGAAGAGTATTATTGAAAAATCACCCATTAACACCAGAAAAATCAATTATATATAATATAATGGAGTTATAATGGTACTTTAATAATGGGATGTGTGTATATCATAAGGAAAAAAAGAAATTGAAAATATATTTAAAGAACATAGAAGAGGGTTTTTACCTCTTAAACATATTTTCCATGTGAAACACTTTAAGGAAATGGGTTTTGGTCTTTTTTCAATACCAGAAGATTTTTATAATGGGGAGAGAATTTGTAAGTGGAGTTATTGGAATTTGTCCAATAATCAATCCATATAATTTTGGAAGAGATGATGTTGGGATGGGTGGAATTTTTTGGGGGAAGATAGATGTATTTGAGTGGAATGACAGGAGAATGACCTCTCATATGATGGGCATCATATGGAGACATTTGTATATTTTAGGCGAAACTATTGTTGTATGATAAATTAGAAAGAGGTCAGTAGTGGTCCCATTCTTATATTAATACCATATAAAATCCAATCAACAAGTCCTTCAATATCTGAATGGCCTGGTAAGTTTTTCCATCAATTTGAGGATGATAAGTCAAGAAGAGGTTAAGATCTTTTTTTAGATAATATTGGTGACTTTTCAAGAATGTGTAGTAGAATCACCAATATTGATTATATACAATAAATATTGGTACTCGAGGGAACAATATAGATTCTATGATATATATCCAGAAAATTTGATTTGGTGTGAATTCCTCTCAAATTTTGATAATGTATGTTATCTTGGTAAGTTGATCCATAATAACTTCTATAAAATTATTTCCAATGGATGTATTCATATGTCTTTTGAAAAACTACATCTTTATTTTCCCACATTCATATTAGTGTGGAAAATTTTTTCTTCATCCTGTAAGTCTTTTTTTAGCCTTTACATTCTTATATACTAGGAATGTTGATGTATTTTCATATTTCTCATTATTAATATTGTCCCACCAATACTACTCTTTGAGATCGCAATACAATTTTGTTCTCTATGGGTGAATAGAGAAATTTGAGCTATTTGATTCATACAAAATCTCTTTATTTATCACCGGATTTGAGAGTATACATAATCATGACCAAAATATTACAACTCCAACCTCCTAAATTTTTAAAATTTAATATTTTTACTTTCTTAAATGTTACATATGTTCTTTTAATTTTTTTAACATTTCATTTAGCTTCTATTATTTATTCTTGATTAATGGATGAGAAATATTTTGAGAATGGATTGATAATGTTCCTTTATTAATTTTTCCCATTTAACTATTTTGAAAAATCTATCAATACGGGATCCTTCTCAATTTTCATCATCGATAATGATGCATGATCCTTTCTACTCAGAGCATCGTTCACATTACTATCCATACTATGATGGTAGTGGATTGTGTAATCACAATCGTTGATGTTCTTTAACAATATTCATTGTTTCATACTAATATCCTTATATGTGGATATATATTTTAGGCTCTTATGATCTACGCATATCAAACACATCACCCCATAGAGATAATGCCCATAGATTTTCAATGCAATGATCAATGTTTCCTATATTTGATCACACATGGGATAGATTTCTTCTTGAATTTTCAACCACATTGAAGGATAAGTTATAACATTATCATTCAATATAATAACTCATATGAATCCCATCTTTAAATAATATCCACATATCACAATCAGTTCCCCACCTTTTGAATGTGTGAGTAATGATGTGGTGATAAGCTTTTTTTCCAACTCATAGAAAATTCTTCACATTTTGTAATCCGGAAAAAAATACTTCTAATTCATATTGGGTATTGTTAATTACTATCATGATAAGTTCTGTAAAAATCATTTATAACACCCATATAGATCAAGGAAACAATGGATCTCAATTAATTTTTTTTCTTAGGCCACATTCCGATTACTGTTATCTGGGAAGGTTCCAAAAATATTCCTTTGTGATAATATTCCCCATGAATGAAAACTCCACCATTGAAAACAAAAAATTAATTTACTTTTTATATAGTTTCCCCGTTATATATTTATTTAGAAATGTATTCAAATTCTCATCTTGTTCCTACATGCTCTTGGATTATATCATATTATATTTAAGAATTAATCCAAAAAGCTTCTTATTAATCTCTAAATTATCCTTATAAATCATACAATAATATTATAAGAGCATTTTTTAGTCTGAAAGTCATCATTGGGAACTCGTAGAGTCCATGCCTAAATGTAAAGGTAGTGTTAGGAATATCATTTTTCCTCACAATTAATTATGAGAATATTTCAAAATAACCAAATATAGAACAATTATTGGCCCTATATAATGGATTGGAAAATTATTTTATCCATGGAAGAGGATAATTGATTTTTATTTTTGTTTGGATTAGATCATTATATGTGATGGATATACACATCGATCCATCCTCCATCACGATGAAGAGGTCTGTAACACCCCCGATCATTTACATGGACATATAAAACCCTTGTCCTTATTCTATTATAACTACTTCTTCAATTCCTTTGAATCACTTTTTTCCATTCAATAAGTTGTTTTTTATATTTGATGAGATCTAGTAATAACATTAATCAGGGAGACAACATATCTATCAATATGATGTCCAAGAAATTATTTATAGAAAACGGTAGTGTAGTCCGTCACAATATTCATGTCTCCGAGAATGATCCTCACCTTTGTATCAACAATTTGACCAATATAATCTCTCCCATAAGTCATTAAAAACCAAAATTGAGATGTTGATGCAGAAGGAGATCCATCATCATCCTTGCACATGTATATAATTGTATGTTTCATTGGGATGTGATGAGTGATCTCCCTTTCTCATAAATTGTTGTTTTCTTTGTATAAATATATCAAATCCATGTCCAATATTTCACGAAACACCATTGATGGAACTATTATAAGAATTAATGGGAGGTTTAGTACTCAACTGTTTACAAAGGAGGAATATTATACCTAAAATGCAGTAATATCCCAATTTTTTTAATCTCACATATATCTCAAATTCCATATTTTGATTTTATGTTGGAATAGGTATATAATACATACAAAATAAGAATGTATACATTGAAAAAATACCAAATAGTATGTTTTCTATTCTTTGTTGAATACACATCGTATATATCACCACATCATTGTCGGGCTCCACCTCACCAGTAGTGATAGAATACACCGTTTATATTTTTTTAAGGACATTGTAATTCTGGATTTCCTCAAACAACTATTGGCTACAGAATATGGGTTGTATAATTTCCATGTTCCTTGAAGTTGAAACACTTCACTATGGCTAGTTGTTTATCAAAAGCTTTATTTTTTTCATTAACATTATTTGTATTCTTCACATCCCTTAAAAATTAATTATTTAGGTGACTATTCTATCAACATTTTAGTCATATTAAGGATCCCCTATGGGAATTATCTGGATGCTTCTTCTTACACTTTTTGACATGTGTGATGTTCGATTTTATTCAAATAATGACATTAATATAGTCATCCTAAAATTTTAAACTGGATTTTCTTATTTTTTACCTATGGGACCCTGTGACCACTACGATGATCCATTATCGATTTCAACCTTAAATTCATGAAAGATAATCTCCTCAGAGATCTCAATATCTCTGTTCACTAATGAATTTTTATGCTCTTCTTTAGACAATTAAATATTTTACCAAATTTGATTTTGGTGTTCATGAAAAATCCATGGGCACATCTGAAAGCCTTGTAAATTAATCCACATATGCGTCGATAGACTTGTCTGCAATATTCTTGAGTTGGAGGAACCCATTATCTATTTTAAGATGGTGAGTTCATGGAAAATATTTACTGGAAAATATTTTATTGAATTTCACAAAATCAATGGAATCAACATCCTCCTTGGGTATTTAGTTGTTGATTAGTGTCCTCTACGTATCATCTTATCCATAAAAATGATATACTGAAAGTATGAATTTCTCATATTCTGAGTAATTAAGGATAGATAATATCATCTCAATGGAGATATTCCATTGTTCCTTGATGACAGGATCTGAAGATCCACTAAAAATGGGATGCATATTTCAGATAAAGGATACAACTACAACATTCACATTCCTTTTAGAAGGACGATATTCCACATGATTCAAATTATTATTCATAACATTATCCAGTTAAGAAAATATTGTCATGAATCTTTCATTAATCATTTCCATTAGATGTGGAATTTCATTCTGTAATCGTCACATTGCCTGTCACATTGATTATTGTCATGAGTTCTATTTTTTAATCAATTAACTAAAAAATAATGATAAAATAAGGGGCTTAAATACCTCGATAATAAACATATTGATTAAAAGATTAACATAATATGGATATACATATAAATACAATTTACATCATAACATGTCATTCTATAAGATTCAATCTAGGTTATCCATGATGATAGAATACTCTATAGGGTTAATGAAATATTTTTCTAATCCTAATCCCCAAAAATAACTTGACCTTCATTAGAAACAAATTATAAATCATCTAGCCTTTTACACATTTTATTACATGATTTTATGAATTATTAACCATGAAATTCAATCAAAGGACCATAATGTTTAGTTTCATCCAAATATAAGGTACATAACTAGAAATAATAAAATCAAAATAAAAATATCTTTTATTTAATGTTCATAAGGATCTTCTAACATTATTTTATCTCCTTCATCTTTATAGGATAACTTTGGGAATACAAGATTAAAGGGGATGATAAAAAACTCCCAATATGGGAATAATCATAGGAATAATACAATGAACGTGGGTAAGAATTCATATAATGATTACATGAATAATAATTAAACATGAATAAACATAATGAATTATTACATTCAGAACATGTGGTCATTTAATTATGGAATCAGAAGAATGTGGAATCAAAATAGCACATGACATAATCAAGATTCATGGATAACATCCAAGACTATTGGACATATAGAGTAAAGTATAATAAAGAAATCATCTTCACTCATTGTCTTAATGTGACATCTCATGGGAGAAAACGTTACCCAATGAATTTCTGAGACATTTGGGTACACCCATCATAACATATTCTAGAATTATTTTTCCATACGTAGAATCATAAATATGGAATAAACATATGAGTTACCCATTGAATTAGATGGGTATAATAATCATGTCATCATGAATAACCATAGGGAATAACACAATGGTGTCCATGTACTAAAATAATAAATAGAAATTAATAATGAAAAATATGCATAGATTATGATAAATAGCATAATATATGTAAAAATAATATTTTCAAAACTCTATGAATGAATAACATAATGTCGGTTTGAGGGTTTTTATTAACGATTCATTCAAATGGACAATGGAAAAAAATTTAATAAAACCATTAAGGAACTATGATATATTATTATGATATAAATGGTGATATTATACAAATATTGGTGTCTTGAAATAAATAATGTCGTATACATGAAAATGGGATAGTAATTGGGATGTTTCCCTTAATCAATCTTCTTATCAGGCGGTTTTGAAAATGTAACCTTATACGACATATATTTCCCTAGAAAAAAATGATTGAGTCAGTTACATATTTTTGGAAAATATACATAGATTATAGGAGTACTATATAAAAATAATTAAAAATTATAATGATTTATAGAGTAAAAATACACAACCTGAAGGAGAAAATGGTTGTTCATTTAAAAATCACTACCTTATGTCAGAAAGAGTTATACACTTGTACATGATGTCCTGAAAATTATTATTAAATCAATTAACTAAGTAGTTCCTGAACTCTTCTAAATTTAAATGTTTTATTATAAATAAATTATTTACATTTATGGATTTTTTTGATGAGTTTTAAGATTTAATTTCATCATTCTCGTAGAAAATGTTGTCATGTTTTTCATGATCGGTTCACATGTATACAAGTATTGAAGTTGATGTAAAATGGAAAAATTATACAGACATGAAATTATATTTTTTTTATGGTCATCCACAGATTTTAATTATGTTTTATATAATTTTATTATTTTTTATAAGGATGATACGTTATGTAAATATTAATTGAAATTTTTTAAATTTATTTTGGCGGTTTTTATAACCACCAAAAACATATATTATTTTATTTAATGCAAGTATTATAAATTTGTTCTGAAAAATAATATGAAATATAATATGTTTCATAAAATATTTTTTTCTAATAATTATTGTTTTATTTCATTCATAAATGGTGGTAATGGAAATTGAAAACACATAATCCAAGATGGCCCCAAATCGGCACATCACATATGTTATTTTCATTATTTGAATAAAAGAAAGGGGAAAAGATATTAATAATGATATTCCATTAACATAATAACATTCTATTATATCAATGATACTGATGATATAATTTCTCATGGACATGGTGATGTAAGGATAGGCAAAAAAACTGTAAGTTGAAATAAAATTAAATGAAAACAAAAGATGACATACCACGTGAACTTCTTCTCCTTGAAAATCCCTTTAGGGAAATTGGTTTTGGTATTACGTGGAGACCAAAAAATATTAGACATGGATGAGATAATTGGGAGATTATTGAATAGGATTTGGTAAATCTTCAAGGCTTGTATCTTCTAATGAGAATGAAGGTGAGGATTAGAATTTATATGTGGAGTATATATGTATTTTTTATTAATATATTAATTATTTTGTTACATTGGATAAATACTGCAAATATTGTTGATATTTATCACTAAATATATTAAATAATGATGGATAGTTTTATATTATGTTAATTACATAATATATCAATCAAAAATGACTCAAAAAATATTTTTTTTACTAATATTGTAAATTATCATATTTCGCTATTACCAAAAAATTCAACTATTTCAATAAAAACCATAAAAAATAAACTAACCAATTTTTTATGTTTATAATTAAGATATAGATATATTTTATGAAATAAACATTATAAATTTGATAAATGTAATTTTTTTAATTAAAATCATTATTTATTCGCAAAATATAAAATTTGTTATATAACAAATTTTAAGAAACATTCAAAACTAATATAATCTCAATAAAGTTATCTTATAATCATAAGAATACAAAATATTAATTTAATATTTTGTTTTATGAAAATAAATTTTATTTTAAATAGTTATATTTTTTATTAAATTTTAAATAATCATTTACATTTCACCAAAATACAAATACTTGATTTTTCAATTTAAAATAATTTATTGATTTATATTATGATATAAGTATATCATATTTAAATATATATAATGAATTATTATATTTATGCATTAATGGGTGGGTTTTATATTCTATTGGTTGTATTGTTATTCTTAATGTCCACATTGCTACTCCAACAGTCAAGTTACTATTCAATTATTAAACGTTCCTTTACGACTTGTTTCATTATAAATGTATTAAAATAATATTTTCATTTGGAATCTAAGTGATGAATGTGTGTTATATATTATATCATTATTATAATATGGGAAATTTATTTATAATATTTTGGTTTGGTACTTTATTCTTGTAACATATGGCATTATATTCATGAATTTTAGTGTATGATAAAATTAAATGTCTTGTAGTGATACCTATGGAATATATTCCCATTATCAGATGGTAAGGAATGTTATAATTGAGACTTGTAGAATCATATTCATGAATAAAAAAGTATGAAACCATATAATTTCATTTAGTGAGGACTATGTAAAGTCATATTTGATCATGGAATGAGGCATTTTATTCTTGACACATAGGGAGTCATATTCATGAATGATAGGGAATAAAACATTTTTTCATTTGTTGAGGAATTATAGTTAGAAGATGTTAGTAGTGGATTTTGTTGGACATATAGTAGAGCGGATCACTCTGGTTCAACCTGGAATAATATGAATACGATGAGGTTTTAGGAGATGCTTGAGGAATGGATCAGATTTAGTTACTTTGTGAATCAATGATAAAAATCTCAGCTCCTAACAAGGGAATGTGACTTAGAGGATTAGGCCACCTCATGGTATTTCATTGTGTATAGAGGATTATCTCGAATCATGGTGAATGTGGGGTGGTCTTTTAGGATGCAAAACTGTGACGCCCAAATATAATTGATGTGGCCAAAAAAGTTCACGGTGTGACTTTCAAATTTTCAAGGGGGCAGTGATGGTAGCAAAAGAACCAGGACGGAGATCCTAGACTGCAACATGGAATTGATCCCTACTGAGGGTGTGGTGGTGCATCCCCCATGGTATGCATAAGTATTAACATTCCTTATTTATATTTCATGTAATATTTGTCCTTAAGTAAAAATAGATATATGATAAAGATGGAGCATAGTGTCCGAAGTGGATTACGTGAAAGATGTGAATTTGTATTCAAATGTGTTCCTTATGGAAATAGTTTTCCATAAGCATCCAAGAAGGATCCCATACATTAATGTATTTATACTAGGTAGTGGAGTTCATCTTTCTTCCAGGAAATATTTTGGTGATGTCCACAACTCAATGTTTAATGCCCGATTGTTCCACACAAATGTCTCCACATGAATGAGGGGTCAATGATGTTTTCAACGGTTTATGCCTATTTCATGAAACATTTTATCATAAATGATTTTTCATGAAACATTTCCGGGAAATACATTTCCAAACATTCTTATGATTGGATCGTTGGTATTTTATGTATACATTGGTGTGAAAAATCATTTGTGCATGAAATTTTTTGCATAGAATACATCATTCATGCACACAAATCTTCATTCATGTGCGCATGGGACAATTGTTCACATTTATAAATAGTGGAATTCATGAAAATATCATCACTATATTCATGAATAAAACATGCATGACCAGGATGTACTTTCAATTCCTTTTTCTATTATAGTATGAAAAACCTTATTTTTTCATATAATCACCGTAGTTGTATATTTAAGTAGTGTGACTTCAAACTGCCTTAAATTATTATATATAACACAATTTAGGATCTGTGAATAGTGAAATAAATTAAAATAGAATGATATATGATTTTAGATCATGTATGTTGGAATTTATCTCATTAATGGATTTTTTATTCAATTTCCAACAAATTCCCCAATAAGATTGGGGTCCAACTTCAATGATGTGGGAGAGGTGGACCGTGTTATGAGGAAATAACAGAGGTAAATGAATAATTTCTTCCATTGTATCTTATTTGTATTTCGATATGAGACTGAAATAAGATTATGATGTGTTGGGATTGGAATTGGTGATTAATAACCATTGGGAGCATCCTAACAAGGAGAGTTCTATGTATGGAGGATGAGGACATCTGAATAGCCTACATTCTTTTCCCATATGTGATGGTACATGAATTTGATAATGATAGTAGTTTTGAATACTATCTGAATAATGGAGAAAAAATTTGAATCAAAATTTAAGATCATTTGAACAAAATGGGTTTGAAATCATGATATAGGAAAACTAAAAACCATTTGGAAAGGCATTTTCGTTGTCACATTACTTAGAATGGGGTCAGAAAAAATAATGTAAACCACTTACCATGGTTAAAACATAGAACCAGTCACAAAATGTCTTTCAAAATACTTCAGAATGTTGGATGAAGATATTATGTTTTTATTGTCTAGAATCCAATCCATTATGGTGACCCTTCATACATGGAAGGGGATCACGATACAAATGTGGGGCATGAGAAGCATGTAAACTAAGTAATAAAATTTTCATATTGATTCAGAACCTATTGTGAATATAACAATGTGACATAGAGCACATTGGATGTGCATTTATCAGTCTATATAAGGGTTAAGATCATCACCTATGGGATGTTTCATATCAGATGTTGAGAAATGGATGATAAAATATGAGCGATTTGGTAGATGTCAAGCACCAACGGAAGGGGACTCAGGCAAGATAAAATGATATCCTATAATTTTACATCGCGAAAACATAATGATATCTACATTTTTTTATGTCATACAGTGTGGATGATGCAAATACAGCTTTACATCATATGGAATATATGTGCAATTGTACATTTTATCATCATTGAATCTTGATGCATCTTATAGTTTATCAACATGTGATTGGGAGGTGGAGTCTGTGATGCTTATATGATCAGAGACACAACATTTCTTCCCCATGTCAGATCTAGATGGTATCCATGTTCAGTGTGTGGTTTAATGTTATAGTTTGGCGTTGTGTAAAAGAGGATGTAATGAAATGATGTGAATGATATTGATCAAACTACGATATTCAAGTGAGAAGGAAGGTACAATTATAAAAATCCCATAACCATGAATAGAATCTAAGATTCCCTAGGTATATTTTATGGACTTTTGAATAGATTAATACTTACAGATGGCATTGATGGAGTTTGGACCTATTGAAAAAAATGGTGATAATTCATGGACCAAGGGTGTGTGTTTAATGTTAATGTTTGTAGCACTAAAAAGAAAACCTAAAATGAATTAAAAGATCCTTGAGGCCACCTAAAATTGCAATAAATAATCCCAATACAACTCACTAAATGATAATGATCATGAGTATTTGGACTATGATAAGTGGAATGGTAGAACACTATATCTGTAAAGGGGATACACTCTTAGTTGAGATTATTGAATATTCTCATACCAGGATATGAGGCATCCTAATTTCGAAACCATAAAGAAAAATTTTAACATCACATGTTGAGGATGTGATTACATGTTTAATCCTTACATGTCATCTGGGTTATCCTAGTTTTATACAAGGTTGAATCCTCACATATTTAGAGGCATCCCAACCATATTTTGTGTAAGGCTACAGTTTAAAAATATATTTTGAGGATGTTACATACACATATAATGATATTATGGTATCCCATACCATTGATGTGTGATGGTAATTCAATGGATATTTCACTTGGAAAAAACGAACTTGTGTCATTATAGGGTGATTACACAATGAGTAATGGATGGTATCGTGGTGAATATGTAGTTGGAAGTAAAGAAAGAATTTATAATTTTATTACATAATATATAAGGGTGGGAATCAGGAAACATGAAGTTAATAGGTTGAAGTTTATAATTAATGGTAATTTCATCTAGAGAACATTATGAAATAGGGTTTCAAAGATGTTAATGTAGCAACTCACCACATAAAATTATCCTGAATAAAATTACATGCAGTTTTCATCCATACGGTCTAGATAATGAAAAAATGTTTAGATTCATTTTAAATCGAATATGGAAAATCTATTTATTTTTATGAAACATGGATTCCTCAATATGTACTTCTATAGAAAACAACTTTTAAAAGATCCAATCTTGCTATAGATGGATAGTTAATAGAAACTCATAGGCTTGATTTTTTTTGACAACTAGAATGGTTTCCCTCTATATAGAATGTTGATCCTATGTAATTATCCACAAATAAAAACATATCCATCGAAGATTTTTTGAACTACCTGATGTTAATTTACCTAATGAAATATTAAATGCAATTAAATATTTAACATTTGTTAGAATGGATGATTTTTTAGTATGGGAACCTTCTTATAATGGAGTTTTATGCTCCAAACAATATTACAATTATAATTTCAATAACAACAACAATGATTTCACCTGGATAAAGTACATTAATAAATTTTGTCTTAGGCCCTCCCGCTTCACCCTAGTGTGTAGATTTTTTCATAATAAAATTCCCACATATGTTAATCATCAGGTTTGTGGTATTCTTCATTATTCATAGTGCCATATATGAAATCATCACAGAGAGGGTACATATCATCTGTTTCATAATTGTTCCACTTGATCTACTTTATGGAATTATATTTTTGATATTTTTGATTTTATAAGGATAGGTTTGATCTCTATTAGACTGCAGCTTCAGAGATGCCCTAATACGGATACCTCTCCTCATATTACCCAGCTTTTAATCACTGTTCTGGAAAAACTGATATATCTTATCTGGAATGAATGAGATTCTATTATGCATTAAAATAACCCATTTAGTTTTCATTCATATCAAATTATGATATATACCGCGATCAAGGAAGTTAGAATCATTCAAACAGAGACTTGCAGCAACTTAGTTATGGATTTCAGTATTTTCCGACAGATTGGAATCACAGGAAACTACATCCCACTAAGGGTTTTTATATATGTTTTCTAGAAACCTCCCATCCCTGATTTGATAAACATTTTTGTGTATGGTTCCCCCAATGAATATCTAGGACCTACATGATATGATATTATTTGTATAAATCAAGATGGTTACATTCATGGATGCTGCATTGGTTTGTGTGGTAACACCACTTCTTAGAAAGACGAAATGTATTATATCATTAATGAAGTTATTTGTATTAATCAAAATTGATGAAAGAACATATATATTGCAAGTGATTCAAATACTATTTTCCAGGCTCCTATACATGGAATGATTCACCTTCTGTGGATGCTCATTGCTAAATGGAATGCCTACCTCCAGCAGTTATCTGAGCTCAATCTTATTATCACTCATGCCTATAGAGAGGAAAAAAGGTGGAAGATGGCCTTTCTAATAAAGGTGTCTACAATAATAACATGTTAATTGGGGATCTTCTATATATGTTCACCCCA
The DNA here is from genome assembly GCA_963277665.1 of Viscum album. NCBI lineage: Eukaryota > Viridiplantae > Streptophyta > Magnoliopsida > Santalales > Viscaceae > Viscum > Viscum album. The sequence continues at coordinate 1,937,985,208 of OY728152.1, forward strand.
TTGCATAAAAATTATTGTAATAAAATCCCCTCATTTAGAGTTTTGAAACTTTTTATCTTAGTATATTTTTGTGCATTGGTATTTTGACCAAGGCCTCAACATTAAAAAAATTAAATTAGGATTTCATACCACATATGTATTAGGAATCAAAATACTCATACTTTATGTACATAATACTTGGACATATACGAGATCTTAGATTAATGTAATAGATTTTGGACCAAGGAGTTTCTAAAATGGTAATATGTGTTGTGGTAGAATGACAAAACTAACCTAAAGAAGGACCTAGTGGGATGAGATTCACACCATATATTCCAAAGGGGACACACATAATGTATATGGTTATGAAGAATAAAATTGGATTCAATGTTTATGAACATAGATTTTAGACCATGATGTTTATTTACAGCTTGTCCATGAAGGTACAAAGACTAACAAAACATATTATCACATACGACTCATTCTCGGTGTGGGAAATAGTAAATAGTTATAGGATTCCCCAAAACATGGGAGTCAATAGTATGGGTGAGGAGAAACTAGGTTGAGAATTAAAAAATGACACTTGCCAACTAATATAAAATGTCTTAATGAACGATGGTGTGACACCATGATTGTTGGAATTACTCCATGATCTAGTAGGTGGATATGACATAAATTTGGAATAATTTAGATCTAGAAAAAGAATGTGATTAGTGAGTAGGGAAAAACTATTGACCATGTTTAAAACAGAAGGAAAAAACAACCATTCAAGTCAATAATGGGGATAAAAATGTTAGGGTCAACTGTTGATCCCATTTAAAACACATGATCTGATATTTGTTTCTCAAGATCCATTAATGTGATTTCCTATGACACGTGGGGATCCTTATCTAGAAACCATCACCGTTAGTGGGGCCATTTGGATTAAAGGCTGATGGAAATCCTAAATGAGAAAGACATGAAGTGTGTAAATGTAACAAGGAAATATCCATGTGGGATTCAACATTCTAGGTTCCATGCGACAATGAATTTGGGAATGCCAATAGCGCGTATCATAAACTGGGATTCAATCCTAGTTTTTTTGAAGAGTTTAATGTCATTTTTGGGTCCATTGATACTAGATTAAGGTATTAAATCACAAAAAATGAACTATTTGTTTAGGAAAATATAGTTTAGACTATATAAAGTATACTAAAAAAGGGAAACATATAGAGTGGAAGTGTGGAAAAACCAACATGAAAGAGGACATATGAGTCCCAACACCATAATAAGCATTCTTGAGATTAGTCACATATTTTTTAATTTTTTGATACTTCAGACCGAGGGATGATATTGTTTGTGGTGTTAAATCTCGAACTAATGATGGGGCATGGGGGCCGAAGGACATACTGAATTTGTGGCTGGGCCCAGAGATTATTGTTTCTAGAGTCACAATATATCTCATAAGGATGGTAATCGATATGGAAAATGATTTGGAATGTTGCACACATAGATTTAGGTCTTACGGTCTAGAACATGGGAAATAGATAAAAGTCATTTTTCTTGGATTGTAAGGAGAACATCCTCTCAAAAGGTATATATATGGAATGGAATATGTAAAACCCAATATTAATGTATCCATGTCGGATTATGTACCACATGAACACATTAAGAAGAACTGCATATAGTTTATGGTTATAATGCATATACAAAAACTGAGGCCTAGGGTACAAAGTGTTTACGAATATTTGGTTGGGCCCACATATGAAATTTATGAATATCACAATATATTTCAAATGGATGGGAATCAAGCCCGATATATTTTTAGAGAATTGTGTGTCATGGGACCAACTCTTGTATGGGTGATTGTCTCTAGCAAAGTAATTGAGGCATCTCACGATTATTGTGATGCATCCCATCTTCGCAACATGGGGTAAAGTTCATTAACTATTCCATACATACCAGGTGAGGAATGCTAGTTCAGTTCCAGGTAAACATCATATCATGTGTACGATATAAGATGAACCCTAATTTTTTTAGGGTAATACTACATGTTAATATAATTCCTTGAAGATATAGGTCATTGTAGTTTAAATTAGTACAACTCATTCTATTGCGGCTGAAAGTAGTTTACATTTAAAAAAATTTGATGACTGTGAGGGGAATATTGAGATGATATATTTAGTATAAAATATTAAAAAATCAGATATAAAGAGGGACAAGGAGGTCTCATTCCACAAAAATTATTCATGAGAAGACTTTCACATTGATCGATGTAATGGATATTGTACATGATCTCCTAGTTTAATGTTTTATAGATCAGTCCCTTAGGAGATTTTTTTTCAAAAGGGACGTTCATGGTGAAAAATTGAAAAACAGAAGATAGTTAGGAAAAAAGAGGCCGATGTCACACAACCCACTATGGGAGAATACATATATAGTGTTTAATGTATAGATGCTTGGACTTGAGATCCTAGCCCAGGGTCATGGAGCTTGGACTATGTGGTGAGAATATCAAAAGAATATGTTCGGTATAGTTGAGTGAAATCCCTAATGGGAATGTGGTCCTAGGAGTCACAATTCCACACAACACATTATTAACATAGCACATTATAATTTAATGTAATGATTCATGGCCATATTTTCTTAGAATAAGTTCATATATTTTAGACCAATTGGGTTAACCTTTTATATGGATACATGTAGTATGTATGAGTGACTATCACTACATGAATGAGGTCTTATGAAAAACTCACATTACAGAACACATTAATAGAAAATATTTTTAATAGATTATATTCATAATTTTTGTATATAGGCTCATAGATTAATCTTATCTAGTTCGATCCAATGGGATATTAATTTAATTTTATAGAGTTCAACCCAAAGGTGAGTGTTGTATAAGGGATATGTATGTCATGAAAAAAAGTCACCTATATGATTGATAACCTATGTGGTGTCCACCACACATCTAATTACAATATAATAATCTCATGTAGTTTATTCATGTGATTTTTTTAATTGTTCTCTTATTTAAAGGTCATAGTGTTCTTACTGTGGTGATTAGTTTAATGTTGTACCATCTATAATGAAAATTTGATCATATTGACTACGTGGGTATAAATCCTACAAATAATCATAACCGTCCATGATTCATGCTCAGTTAAAGAAAAAACTAGTGGTGATGATTTTTAGGACACATAGAATTGTACAGTAAGAGAATGGAGAAGCTGTGTTATGGTTGTCCCAAGTACAGTAACCTTGTTACATAATGTCTAAGGATGCAGGGAGGGGTAAAACCATGATTTTGGGATTTCTAACAAACTATAAGGAGGTGTAATGTGTGCATAATGGTGATCTATATATAGAACATAGTGATGGTGGCCTGATGATGGAGTATAACTGCTAAACATGTTTGAAAAACAACATCTATATCTTGTTACTAGGGATGGGGAAACCTACATAAGGGTTTACCAATGAACATATTCTAAAACATTGGGCCTATATCATAATTTCATTTAGTGTATTATGGAGTATTGTTCAAGGATGACCTCAGATATAATTTGGAATCAGACTATACCATGATGGGGTGTTCAGATGTGGAGGATGATGGGGATCGAAATAGGGGGAAGCACGAATCATGGATATGGATTGGGAGAATGTTTGCATAGAATCCTACTCTATAGTATATACTCCACACTGAATTTTACAATGTCAATGGAGATTATTGTAAATTGGGATATTTACCCATTCTCCTGGATTGAGATCCTAGTTTAGTTCTTAAATTTGGAATGGTAATATAATAGTATCGAATGAAGAGTTCTATATTATATGAGGATTCTGGAATTATGTCATTTTTCTTATTTTTATAGGGATGAGGAGTCATTTCATATAAACTGCATAAAGAATCAAATATCCTATACATATGGTAAGTCTATTGTTTAATGTCATGTACAATGGATGATATATATGTACTCTAACTGGTTATGGTAAGGAAATTAAATCATAGAGATTAATTTCATCTGATTTGGATGACTTTTGGATATAATCTATGGTCACATGGCTTTGACCTTGGTTGAAATGTTTTTAGGTCGCATTGATTTGATCATAACATAATACAGTTTAACATCATGTGAACAAGATGACTATTCTCTGTTTAAAGTCACGTGACCAAGATGTTGGTTCATGGGTTGTTTAACATCATGAAACTAAGATGCTTGTACACAAGTATTGTAGTGGTAGAGGGATGGTCATCTACTCCCTAGTTTAACATCTACGGTTCATTGAGGGTCATGGTGAATCCAAACATGGTATTACCCAAAAATTCTCCCAATAAATGAACAGGTGTTATCCAAGTGTGATCTAAGTGATTCAATGGGGAAAATCCCATGGGATTTAGATACGGTTTCATAGATGAATTATATGGTATATTTATATCAGGAGGAGTACATCCTTGATGGTTTTTTATGCCACTAGTCAAAGGGATAGTTGACCGCACCCGCCTGACACACTATAGGGGACTCGTTCCTAATCATTTGAGCACACTACCCCTAATCAAAACAACGGTGACATGGAGTACCTCCATGGTGGTGAGGACAATTTTTTATTATAATTACATTGAATTGAGATGGAATAAAAGAATTTTGGTTGGGGAGATGGTTCTCGGGAGGTGTGGAATCCTAGAATGTGGTATAATAGTTAGATGGATCTCAGGAGGCATGGAATTCTAAAGAATCTATTTGATGGAGTATTGGATGCTGAGAGGCAATGAATCCTAGACCATTTGTGTGATGGGTCGATAAATTCCATGAGGTAAGGAAGCCTATAATTTCAGTTTAATGGGTTGATTGAGATTGGGAGGTGTGGAATCCTAGATCATCTGTATGATTGAGAAATAGAGATTAGGAGACATAGAAGCCTAGAGAATTGGAATAATGGGGAAATGGCTCTTAAATGGTGTGTAATCTGAGTGTTGCAATATATTAGGGAAATGGATCCTAGGAGAAATGGAATATTTTTTTCATTTGAATGATGAGGTGACGAAGCTTAAGAGGTTTGCAAACCTAGATCATTAGTTTGATTTGGCGATGGAACCCAACAACAATGAAATCATGGAATATCAGTTCGATGATGAAATCACCCCTAAAGATGTGGAATTATGGATGTTCAGTTATACGGGGTGATGGTACCTGGAAGGTTTAGAAGCCTGGAGCATTTTATCAGCATGGCGATGGCACCTAGGAGGTGTGGATTCATGGAATGTTAGTTCAATAGGGTGATTGATCCACATAGACAAGGAAGTATAGAATTTGATTTTAATGGGGTAATGGATCCTAGGAGGTGTGGGATCCTGGAGAATTGGAACAATAAGATAATATATCTTGGTATGTGTAGAATCATGGAGTGTCAGTACAATGTGGTTATGATGAAAAGTGGCATAAAATCTTGGAGTGTTGTTATGATGGGGTAATATAGCTCGAAAGGCCTATACTCATAGATTTTCAATATGATGGGGTGATGGATCCCATTATTCTACTAATAATGGAATGAATGATTGACAATGTGATGGTGCCAGAGAGGCTTGTAAGCCTGTAACATCTGTTCGATGGGGCAATGCGCCCAATTCGTGTGGAATATGAGAATGTTGAATCAATGAGATCATGGGGACTAGGAGGTATGTAATCTTATAACCAGGGATTGATAGGGTGATGCACCCTTGGGGTAATGGATTCCAAGAACCGTATTTTGATGGGGCGCTGGCCCATAGGAGCCATGGAAGCCAGAAAAGTCAGTTTGATAAGGTGATGGACCCCAAGAGGCATGGAATACAATAATTTCATTTCAACGGGGTTTTGAATCCCTAGATTCTTAGAATCATGGATCATCATTTTTAGTGTGTGATGTTGACCTAGATGTGTGGATGAACGTAACATCATTCTTACGGGGTGGTGGTTCCCTCATGTCATGATAGCCTGGTTCGTCGTTATGATGGGTCGATGGATCCAGGGTTTCGTGGTAGCCTAAAGCATCAGTTCTATGGGTCGATGGTTCCCTTGAGGCATGAAATCATGTATCATCTTTTTGACATGGTGATGGTGTCTAGGAGGTATGCAATCCAAGAATTCTGGTTCAATGGTGAGATGATTCCCAAGTGGGATGGACACCCCAAATTTTTGTCTAATAGAGTGATTGTTCCCTAGAAGCATGGTATTCATGAAGGGTTTTTTTATGGGGTGATTGAGAGTGGGAGGCGTGGAAACCTGTAACATCGGTTTGATTGGGAGATAATTCCATAGAGTCACAAATACTTGTAATGTCGATTCGATGAGTCTATAATTCATGTGAGGAATGGAATCCTAGAAATTCAACATGATGGGGTCATGGAGTCTAGGAGGTGCGGAAACCCAGAGTGAAATCTTGCAATGTTGATAAACCAATGTAGGGTTATGATCAACCTATTCCATTGTTCTTTCTTTAGATAAAGTATTATTTTCCTCATGTGGATGACATCCATGATAGATTATGGTTGTGTGTAGAGTAAATGTTATCTAGTTTATTGGTTTATGGGGTGGACCGGTGATCGTGTTGGTGAAAGTGCTTGGAGAACCACCATAATGGATGTTGATTATGCCAGGGGGAGACTCCATTTCTGTTTATTATTGGGCAGGGAGGAACGCCGCAGTGGTTGATGATTGTAATAGGGAGGGCCTCTGTGCCTATTAATGGAAGTGTGGGGTAGACATCTGTAGTAGATAATGATGGCGGTAAGGTGGGACTTTGTTCATGATGATGGCGGTGTAGGGAGTAAATCCATATGGTATGATGTTGGTGAGGAGGAGGGCATTTTTTCCTATTTATTTTATTGTAGTGAGGTCATATACACAGGCTGATTTTGGCAGGGGGAGGGCCTCTGTGCCTATTGATGGTAGTGTAGGGAGGAAATTCATTTATTTATGATGGTGATGGGGAGTGAATTTTTTCAACTTGAGGGAATTGTGTGGATGTCTTATGAATTTGTTGATGATGGGAATGCAGTGGAACTATATTCCTATTTATGTAAATATGGGGAGGATCTATACAATGACTGATTATGGAAAAGGGGAGTCCCTTCACGATGGTTGATGGATATGATGGGGGATTATATTATGTATGGTGATTGAAAGGGGGAGGGATTCTATGACTATTAACCATATTGTTGGTAGGAAATCTATAGTGGATTGTTGTTGTGATGGGGAGGGCATCCATTCATGTTGATGATAGTGTAGGGAAAACATCTACAGTGGTTGATAATGGAGACATGGTCGGCGTCCATGCCTTTTGATGGAAGTGTGTTGATGGCCTATAGAGTGGATATTGTTAGAGATAGTGAAGGTCATGGTTCCTGTTGATAATAGTTAGAGGAGGGCCTCCTTAGTGGTTTTTGATGGTGAGGTGGAGAACCTATGAGCATGTTGATTTTATTGCATGGAGGACCTCCATAATAAATGATGATTGGTATGGGGATGGACTATGTTATTGTTGATTGAATATTGGGGAGGAACTATAATGTTTATTCTAATTTCTAGAGGGCGGGCCTTTATTAATGTTAGTAGTAGTGTAGGGAGGACAACCATAATGGATACTAATTGAGAAAGGGAGGGAGCCAATGCATAATGATAGTAGTGCAGAGAGGACCTCTGTTTTGGATAATAAAGGTGATGGGGAGAACCTTTTTGAAAATTGATGGAATTGTGTGGATCAACTAGATAGTGGCTGATGTTGGAAATGTAGAGGTCCTTCATACCATTTGATGAGTGTTCTTATAGGACCTCCACAATGGCTGATAATGGTAATGGGGTGGGAATTTTTTCTTGTTGATGGAAGTGGGGGGACCTCCATTATAGCTACTGATTGTGAGAGAGAGGTCATCCATGTCTATTGATGGTAATGGTTGGAGGAACAATATAGTTTTCGATGATGGAGATGTGGAGTGACTATATGCATTGTAATTCCAGTGGAGGAAGGATCTCTATAGTGGATGATCTTGGCAATGGGGAGGGCCTCCATGCAAAATTATTCTATAGTAGAGAAAACCTAAGTAGTGGTTGACGATGGAGATGGGAATATACTCCAATCTTGTTGATGGTAGTCCAAGGAGGAACTCCATAGTGGCTGGTGATGGACATAGGGAGGGAACCTATTCCCTTTATGGAAGTTTTTGGAGGACCACCACACTATCAGCCCTCATTATAGGATAACCTTTAATGGTTGTTGATGGTGCCATAATTTGAGGGTGTTGATCTTTCTTACATCTGAGGTGGGTGAAGGCAGATCTATGTTCCCACATTGTAGATATCATATGGGATAGGCCGGTAGAGGTAGGTCCTTATAAGCCATAGAAAATTCCCCTTCTCCAAAAATTATCTTGGTTTTCCCTAATATTGGAATCGAGTTCTTTGGATCAGGGCCGGTGGAGGGGGAAGGATTCATCCAGAGCATTGTGTTTTGGATGGGTTCTATTGCGTGATTACAATGGTGGATCCCCTTGACACACTTTGTTTATTATTCTTTTTGTTTTGGTTATCACATAGTCTCAAATTGATTCGAGTTATGTTCTCACTCATCCATAAAGTGATTTACATGAAAATAAAAAAAAATGTTTGGTGGTGGTATATCGGTGAACATTGTATGTAGGACACGAATGATTCATTGATGTTTCGATGGAATTGGTGTTGGTTTCCCCCAATGTATCCCATTATGGCGGTTGTAAATGAGAATATAGGATGGAATTTTGGTGGTTTCCCACTACGTGGCCAAAGAGGTAGGCATCACCAATGAGGAGATGATGGAATTGTGTTGTTAAACCCTGAGCGTCCAATGAGGGTTTCTGTTCCTATAAGGAGGTTATGGATTGGGGGATCGTTTCCCCTTATGTGATCCATCAGATAATCAGTGCGAGTGATAACATGATGGAATTTTTGAGGTTCTCCAATGTTTATTGCATGATGGTGGCTGTGTTGTTGAGGAATATATAAAATTGAGTGGTTTCGCTCGGAACAGACCATGAGTGTGGTAGTGTATCCATGGAGCTGATGAAATGGGGGATGGTTTCCCCTACACATCCCAAGAGAGAGGTAATGTCGGTGAGGGACCAAATGAATGGATGGTGGTTTCCCACAATGTGGACCATGCGGGTAGTAGTGTCAGTGATATTATGACTTTAATGGGGTGGTTTCACCTTTGTGTACCATGAGGGTGGTGGTGCCGGCGAGGAGTTGATGCCTCTGGGCATCATGCACCAATGTGTACTTATACTATCTCTTATGACGAAGATAATATTCACATGGATGAGGTCATTATTTTGACATACCCAACACATTTCATCTACTAACATTCGAATGAGAAGAGTTTCATTTTGGGTTCATCATTTTTTTATTTCACTAAAAGAGAACACATGATTATAGTGACACGTGTTTGTTTCCCCATTTTACTGCAGTCCAAAGGCAGGTGACCTCCACAACCATGGATGGTTTTGTAATCTCCTTGATCAGAATGGGGATACATGATATTAGTTCCTCTATCCATGGATTCCTACTCATATCTCATCTACTAGAATGGATCTTCATCATATATTTGATTAATGTTTGTGAAACACATTCTCGACACAATGTCTCTATTGACACCTCTTAATTACACTTCATTTTTCGTAATAAGGAATAAACATGTCATCGGTGTAGATGGTAACATATGGTATGAATGTGAATCTATTGATATTGGGTACATTGGGAACCTATAAGTCGTCTTTTTAGAGGGAATCTCATATGATTCATCATAGGTATAGAAACCAAGGAAGCCTATGCCGATCATGAGGTTGCAATGCCAGGGGAATAATTACATTGAGGCCTTTTATGTTGTGAATCCCAGTTTTCATGAGGTACATGACACTATTGGTGATTATCATCCTATAAATCATTCTCAGAAATATTTTATTAATCATGATATGTGTTTTTTTGTGGTTAGGTCCCAAGTTTAATGTCCTTTTAAGATGAAGTAGAATGATCACGACACCCCATGGAGGTAGATCATGGAGGTGCCTCCATAAGAGGAAAGATAAATTACCTAGATTTTTACCAATTGATGGATTGGAATTCCCCATAATATATTATATAGGAGGTGTTCCCCATAAAAAGAATATTTTTCATATTGAAGGTTGATTCGAACAACCCGTGAGGTGGACTAGGGAGATCCACACCTTAGAGGGAGCACCTAGGATTACCACTAGTCAGGATTGAACCATTACTATGCATCCTACCTACACTATTTTGAATAAATGGATCAAACCCGATGTATTTTTATGTCATATTTTATGTTCATGTTACATGAATGAACCATGTAATTTAACATCATGTGGTGAGGGCACTCACATCATGAATGTAGCGTTGACAAGAGATGGTGCGGGGCGTACACATGGGAGATTCCCTTCAAAAAGAGGTTACACATTGTTGGATTTGGTTTGGGGATTACGCATTGAGCATCCAAAGTGAACTTGGGGGGGGGGAGAGGTCATTTTCAATGATAAGGGCATGATCTTATTGTGATGTGATTAGGATAAATATAGGGTTGATTTGGATGTTGGGTTTGGATCCCAAGGAGGATTCCTTTGATTAGAAGTTACATTAGAATCAAATCCCATTTTTATTGGAATATAATGGGGAAAAATAAGGAGGAGGCCAATTTAATAGAGTTTTGTGATTAAGATTGATTGAATCCCATAAGTTGAGAATGAATGGCACTATGAATAGGATCATACCTCGTGCTGTGAGGAGAAATTCAGATGTATTTGGGGCTTACCCATAGATGCATCACATGTGCTTCTAAGAGTAGTGATGATGTGGACATGGCATATAAGTGTAATCATAATGCAATGATTAGTGATGATTTCATTAGGTATTACGAATGTAAGAGGTCCATGTGTTTCTATGATAATTGATGATGTTGTTGGGGATTACACATTGGAGTGCCCTATCCTTCCATCCGGATTTAATGTTATGTGGTTATTCTATGTCAATTTGTTGATCTACCGTTTCATTTAAACATCATGTGAATGAATGAGGTATGTGGGGATCATAAATTGATCCTCCCATTTTGTTTTCCTCATACTAGGTCATGAGGGTATCTCAAATTGCTTACATGACAGGGGATATAATTGGGTCATACATATGAGATGGAGGCCCATGTTTTTTTTGTTGTTCATCTCATTATTAGTGTGTGGGACATCATAAAAATAGATGATAAGGGATATCATTTTTTTTCATATTGAGGTATACTATATTTGATATATTAAATTAATTTGTTTAGATCCATGTAGTTAGGGACAAGGAATGTGTTATCATGATCATGGGATGTGACATACTATGCTTAACATGTAAGGAATGCAATTCATGAATTATTCGGTATTCAATAGTTTAGATTTATGTAATAAGGAATATGTATTGTCTTCGCATGATCATGGAATGATGCATCATATATTTTACAAATAGGGTAGATAATTCATGAATGATATGGAATTCTACAGTTTGATTCTATGTTGTGAGGACTATAGGATGTCTTCTATTGATCAAGGAATGAGGCATATTATACATGACACAAGGGGCATCCAATTCATTAGTGATATTGTATGATACAGTTTAATGTAATTTAGTGATGTCTTTGAAATATATTCTCATTATCGGGTCACGAGGCATCAAATTCTTGACACATAAGGAATATTATTATTTAATGGTTGGGTATGCTACATTTTAAAGCCATGTAGTGAGGTCTTTGGAATTCTTACTCGTAAACATAGAATGAGGCATCTTTTTCTTGACACATAATCCATTATATTAATGAATTATACTGAATGATACAGTTTAATGTAAGGTAGTAGAGACTATAAAATTTATTCCCATGATCGTTGACTGAGGCATATAATGGTTGACACATAAATAATCATATTCTTTAATGATTGGGTACGCTGTAGTTTAAATTCATGATTTACGGACAACATTTTAGGATATTCTTATAAATAGACAGTGAGGGACTTATGCAGGAAAACCCCTTTTAGGTTCAACCAAGCATTGGAGGTAGGTGATGAGTTTTCCAAATATTTTTAAGGAATGTTTCGACTAATGATACATATGGAATGCAATGTGATATTAACAACTCATGACTTTGAAAAGATACCAAGTGGAGTATGTAAAGACCCGTAAAATTCAAGGGAATTTTTTTCTTAATTTTCTTTAGAATTTTACAAGAGCGCGGTTTCAGACGGCACCTGATTCCGAGGCCCGGAGTGCCCGGAATTAACTTCCGAAGTTTGGATCGGGTACGTTCAGTGAACAAACGAGCGGGAATTCCTAACTTTTGATCCGGTGCTCGGAATTGAAATCTGAGGGCACCGATGAACTCGCAGCACCGATTTTCGCTTAAAGAGACCTTTTCGGGAGTTGCGTTTGTTGCGGGTTGAAAGTTAAGTTTTGGGGTTTTCAGTTGAGTTAAATAAAATTTGTGTAAGAAAAATTTTATTTTAACTTTTTAAAAACCTACCAAAGGAGGTTGGAAGTGGGACCCACACCCACTTAACCTCCCTTGGGAGGATTAAGTGTGGTGGGCCCCACACGAACCCCTAAACCTTTCAAATCCTCCCAACTCCTTTAACGCCTCTTTTAATGGCTTAAGTTACCCTTATTTAATTAAGGGAGTTAAACCCTTTTTGAATTTCAAACCTTTGAAATTCTTGTGGTTAAGTTATGTAATAATATAAGTTAAAGCTTATATTATTCTAGGGGATTCTTTTAACACCTTGGGAGGATTTCTTGAGAGCTTTGGAAGTTTTTCTTCTTCTTCTTCAACTTGACGAAGAACCTTTGAAGAACGAAGAACGCTCAAACTCCGACGAAGAACAACGCCTCTCTTCTTCGTCCTCGGTGTCAACGTGAGGGAACGCCGCTTCCTCCTCGGACCTTCTTCGTCGGCAAACGAAGATCCGCCAACGACGTGTCTCTTCGGGCATATCTCTTCGTCAACGGATTTGATGAACGACGACCGCGACGCCCGACCTCCGCGACGCCGTCTTCCGCGGAACGTAGACGAATCTTCGAATCTTAAACCCGAGGTAGGGGTTGTTGATTTCATTTTGGTTTCCTTTTTCCTTTTCTTGCTCGTGGATCGTATGTCTACGTGAGGTATTTAAATATTTTATTTAAGTGTTATAGTTAACGCGAGGGGGGCCGGACCACACGAACACGACCGAACCCCCCCTCCATCGTTCTTGTTTAATTCTTGCGGTGGAAGCAAAGTGGCGTGGTGCCGTCGCACCACGCGGATTACCGTACGTTTATTTTACGCGGCGCCGTCGCGCCACGCCGAGGTAGAAACTTCAAGAACGCGACGCCGTCGCGCCGCGTTGGAAAGAATCAAAGTACGGCGAAGGGGCGCGGTGCCGTCGCACCACGCCGGATGACGAATGCCGCGGCCGGTTCCGGGCCGCGGCGGGACGAGGAGACCGCGGCCGGTTCCGGGCCGCGGCGGAAGAGAAGACCGGCGGCCGGGCCGCCGGCGTCGGAAGCCGAAGAGGGGACCGGAAATTCCGGTCCCGTTGGAGAAAACCGGCCGGCCAGCTGGCTGGCCGGATGCCGTTAAACCGGGGAATTAATTCCCCGGCCAGCTGGCTAAACCCCCCTCTTAAAGAGGGGGGGGGTTTAATTAAAGGGAGGGGGCAGCCGGCCCCCCTCGGTTCCGCACCAGCAGGCCCCCCACGTGGGGGGGGGGGGGGGCTTCTTTAAAAATAGTGGGGCGTGGCCCTTGTACCGCGCCGCCCTTCAAAAAAAACGCAGGGCTTAGCCCCCGCGTGCGCCGCCACCTCGCGGCGCCAGGCCGCCGCGGCCGCCGCGCCGCCGCGCCGCCCAGGGGGGGTCGGGCCGGGTCGGCCCGGACCCGGACCCCCCGTTTCGAACCAGTTTTGGTTTTTCGCCCATAACATGAGCCTCGGACCTCCGAATGACGAACCGTCTGCGGCAACGCGATCCTTTGATCGAGACGGTCGTTTCGGTATATCGCACTCAAGGTTTCGGTTTACTTTGAGTTCGGCCGGGTTGGTTCGTTCACGAAACCAACCGGGCCTTCGAAGCGGAAACGCTCATATCTTGAGCTACGAACGTCCGATTGACGCGCCGGCAGTCGCGTTGTGTTCCTCGTAGTGAGACGGATCTTTTGGCATACTCCGCCCGAGGTTTGGACGCAGGTGGAGTACGGTCGGGTTGGTTTAGCCTTAAAAACCAACCGGGCCCCGGAGACAAAAATGCCAATAACTCTCAGACCGGGCGTCTGATCGACGCGCCGTCTGTTGCGTTGAGTTCCTATTGACGATACAGAACTTTTGGATACATCAACTCTGGTCTTTGTGACAGTTGATGTATCAGCCTCTCGGCTCGTGGAGCGGACCCTCCGAACGAGCTTGCTGTGTGCGGGAACCCTAGTGCTGGCTGCGACTGTTACTGCTACTACTACAGCTACGACTGCTACTGTGACTGCGACGACGACAGTACAGAGATCCTGTGTGGATTCGACGACGACGACTACAGCACTCAGCGATCCTACGTGGATCAGTGCTACAGGTCCTGTGTGGGCCCGATCCTGTGTGGGTCCTTGCGCTCAGCGGTTCTGTGTGAGCCAACGCCTACAGGTCCTGTGTGGGCCCGATCCTGTGTGGGTCTTTGCGGGGGTTAGTTACTTATCGATCCTTCGTGGGTTCGACGACTTAGATGGATCAGTGATCATCTTTATCGTCCTTGAATAAGTATACCTATGTGAGCTGAATCCTGTTGCTTTCCTGTGTGGATTGTGTTGTGCAATCCTGTGTGGGTTATGTTTTGCTTTCCTATGTGGAATACATATACTTTCTTGCGTGGACTGAGTTGTACTTGGGCTCGGAGGTTAGAGCGTATTTAAATTGATGACTTAGGTATATGTATGGGCATATACCTAAGCAGTGTCGGTTGTTACTTCGTGATTGTACTTTCCTTCGTGGTTTATCCTTTGTGGATTTGAGAGACCTTCAGGGGTCTCGGGGTCCCTACTGAGTAGCTTATACTCACCCCTGCACAGGCTTTGCCCGCACTACGTTGTGTTGGTTGCAGACGACAGACAGCGTTGACCTTAGCTGAGGCTTGCAGAGCGGGACGGTACCCGGAGGTGGACCACTGGGCGGGACGTGCACGGAGCGGACGGCGGGACCCGTGGAGCAGAGGAGCTATCTGTACCCACCCTTTAGGTGGGATTTCCAGTGGACAGCTCGGAGTAGCGGCTTTTACTTTACAGTTGCTGTTTTTCCGATCATCAGAGTCTCAGGTATATCTTCTCGCAGAAGGACCTGAACCTGAGACAGCGACGATGGCTCGAGTTCCTCCAGGACTATGACTTTGAGATAGTCTATACTCCTGGGAAGGGGAACGTAGTAGCTGATGCCCTCAGCAGGAGGACAGGCATTCAGCTACATGAGGAGGCGACGGAGCAGCTATCCTCTTTGCAGATATCCTTCGTGGATAGAGATGGAGCAGCCTTTCTTCAGTCTCTCACAGTCACTCCTCCACTACTGCAGCGAGTCAGGGAGGCACAGCACGGGGACGCTGACTGTGAGACACGGCGTGCACAGATATCCTCGGGACAGGCACCTGATGGTTTCTCCCTTGGAACAGAGCACGACATCCTTTTCAGAGGACGTACCATGGTACCAGTCGCATTGCGAGAGGAAGTGCTGAGGGAGTTTCACACTTCTCCTTTGGCGGTACATCCTGTAGTGGCGAAGATGTACCAGGACCTCAGACGACAGCATTGGTGGCCGGGCATGAAGAAGGCTGTAGCAGAGTTCGTTTCTCGATGCCTCACCTGTCAGCAGGTGAAGGCAGAGCATCAGGTACCAGCAGGCTTGGTACAACCCTTGGAGGTTCCGGAGTGGAAGTGGGACGGCATATCTATGGACTTCTTGACTGGACTTCCACGCACTTCCAGAGGTCACGACTCCATCTGGGTGATTGTTGACCGACTCACCAAGTCGGCACACTTCTTACCCATCAGAGAGCAGGGCTCAGTGGAGAGCTTGGGACGTCTCTACGTTCAGGAGATTGTGCG
This sequence comes from Viscum album, assembly GCA_963277665.1. Lineage (NCBI taxonomy): Eukaryota > Viridiplantae > Streptophyta > Magnoliopsida > Santalales > Viscaceae > Viscum > Viscum album. The sequence goes on from OY728152.1 coordinate 1,938,001,312, forward strand.
GCTCCACGGCGTGCCATCATCTATCGTTTCCGATCGAGATGCCCGCTTTACTTCCCGGCTTTGGAAGGGGTTACAGGAGGCGTTCGGTATGCAGCTACGTCTTAGCACAGCTTTTCACCCTCAGACAGATGGTCAGACGGAGAGGACCATTCAGACTCTCGAGGACATGCTCCGCGCATGTGTCCTTGACTTTGGTCGTAGCTGGGAGGACCACCTACCCTTGGTGGAGTTCGCATACAACAACAGCTACCACTCCACCATCGGGATGGCACCGTACGAGGCGTTGTACGGCCGACCATGTAGGTCTCCTTTGTGCTGGACAGACCCTGGGGAGTCAGCACTGGTGGGACCGGAGATGGTCCAGTCCACAACAGAGAAGGTCCAGGTCATCCAGGAGCGGATGAGGACAGCTCAGAGCCGGCAGAAGTCATACGCTGACAGGAGGCGGAGGCCACTGGAGTTCGAGGATGGCGACCACGTCTTCTTGCGGGTCTCACCTCGACGTGGTATTCGGAGATTTGGCCGAGGCGGCAAGTTATCTCCGCGCTTCATCGGACCTTTCCAGATTCTCAGCAGGATTGGTGAGGTGGCTTATCGCCTGGCTCTACCACCTCAGTTGCACCGGGTGCACGACGTCTTCCACGTATCCCAGCTGAGGAGATACGTGCACGACCCGACGCACATCATTGATCATGGGGAGCTTGACGTTGACGATGGGGCGACTTTTACGGAGGTCCCGGTGGAGATAGAGGATTGACAGGAGCGGGTCCTGCATGGGCGATCGATTCCTCTTGTGCGCATCAGATGGCAGCACGGGAATCTCCAGGAGAGCACATGGGAGCGGGAGGCTCATATGCGTGCTCAGTACCCTCATTTGTTTCCCTAGTTTTTGTTGTATCATTACGGGGACGTAAAGCCCTGAGGTGGGAGTAATGTAAAGACCCGTAAAATTCAAGGGAATTTTTTTCTTAATTTTCTTTAGAATTTTACAAGAGCGCGGTTTCAGACGGCACCTGATTCCGAGGCCCGGAGTGCCCGGAATTAACTTCCGAAGTTTGGATCGGGTGCGTTCAGTGAACGAACGAGCGGGAATTCCTAAATTTTGATCCGGTGCTCGGAATTGAAATCTGAGGGCACCGATGAACTCGCAGCACCGATTTTCGCTTAAAGAGACCTTTTCGGGAGTTGCGTTTGTTGCGGGATGAAAGTTAAGTTTTGGGGTTTTCAGTTGAGTTAAATAAAATTTGTGTAAGACAAATTTTATTTTAACTTTTTAAAAACCTACCAAAGGAGGTTGGAAGTGGGACCCACACCCACTTAACCTCCCTTGGGAGGATTAAGTGTGGTGGGACCCACACGAACCCCTAAACCTTTCAAATCCTCCCAACTCCTTTAACGCCTCTTTTAATGGCTTAAGTTACCCTTATTTAATTAAGGGAGTTAAACCCTTTTTGAATTTCAAACCTTTGAAATTCTTGTGGTTAAGTTATGTAATAATATAAGTTAAAGCTTATATTATTCTAGGGGATTCTTTTAACACCTTGGGAGGATTTCTTGAGAGCTTTGGAAGCTTTTCTTCTTCTTCTTCAACTTGACGAAGAACCTTCGAAGAACGAAGAACGCTCAAACTCCGACGAAGAACGACGCCTCTCTTCTTCGTCCTCGGTGTCAACGTGAGGGAACGCCGCTTCCTCCTCGGACCATCTTCGTCGGCAAACGAAGATCCGCCAACGACGTGTCTCTTCGGGCATATCTCTTCATCAACGGATTTGATGAACGACGACCGCGACGCCCGACCTCCGCGACGCCATCTTCCGTGGAACGTAGACGAATCTTCGAATCTTAAACCCGAGGTAGGGGTTGTTGATTTCATTTTGGTTTCCTTTTTCCTTTTCTTGCTCGTGGATCGTATGTCTACGTGAGGTATTTAAATATTTTATTTAAGTGTTATAGTTAACGCGAGGGGGGCCGGACCGCACGAACACGGCCGAACCCCCCCTCCATCGTTCTTGTTTAATTCTTGCGGTGGAAGCAAAGTGGCGTGGTGCCGTCGCACCACGCGGATTACCGTACGTTTATTTTACGCGGTGTCGTCGCGCCACGCCGAGGTAGAAACTTCAAGAACGCGACGCTGTCGCGCCGCGTTGGAAAGAATCAAAGTACGGCGAAGGGGCGCGGTGCCGTCGCACCACGCCGGATGACAAACGCCGCGGCCGGTTCCGGGCCGCGGCGGGACGAGGAGACCGCGGCCGGTTCCGGGCCGCGGCGGAAGAGAAGACCGGCGGCCGGGCCGCCGGCGTCGGAAGCCGAAGAGGGGACCAGAAATTCCGGTCCCGTTGGAGAAAACCGGCCGGCCAGCTGGCCGGCCGGATGCCGTTAAACCGGGGAATTAATCCCCCGGCCAGCTGGCTAAACCCCCCTCTTAAAGAGGGGGGGGGTTTAATTAAAGGGAGGGGGCAGCCGGCCCCCTCGGTTCCGCACCAGCAGGCCCCCCACGTGGGGGGGGGGGGGGGGGCTTCTTTAAAAATAGTGGGGCGCGGCCCTTGTGCCGCGCCGCCCTTCAAAAAAAATGCGGGGCTTAGCCCCCGCGTGCGCCGCCGGCCGCCGGCCCCCGCGCCGCCCAGGGGGGGTCGGGCCGGGTTGGCCCGGACCCGGACCCCCCGTTTCGAACCAGTTTTGGTTTTTCGCCCATAACTTGAGCCTCGGACCTCCGAATGACGAACCGTCTGCGGCAACGCGATCCTTTGATCGAGACGGTCGTTTCGGTATATCGCACTCAAGGTTTCGGTTTACTTTGAGTTCGGCCGGGTTGGTTCGTTCACGAAACCAACCGGGCCTTCGGAGCGGAAACGCTCATATCTTGAGCTACGAACGTCCGATTGACGCGCCGTCAGTCGCGTTGTGTTCCTCTTAGTGAGACGGATCTTTTGGCATACTCCGCCCGAGGTTTGGACGCAGGTGGAGTACGGTCGGGTTGGTTTAGCCTTAAAAACCAACCGGGCCCCGGAGGCGAAAATGCCAATAACTCTCAGACCGGGCGTCCGATCGACGCGTCGTCTGTTGCGTTGAGTTCCTATTGACGATACGGAACTTTTGGATACATCAACTCTGGTCTTTGTGACAGTTGATGTATCAGCCTCTCGGCTCGTGGAGCGGACCCTCCGAACGAGCTTGCTGTGTGCGGGAACCCTAGTGCTGGCTGCGACTGTTACTGCTACTACTACAGCTACGACTGCTACAGTGACTGCGACGACGACAGTACAGAGATCCTGTGTGGATTCGACGACGACGACTACAGCACTCAGCGATCCTACGTGGATCAGTGCTACAGGTCCTGTGTGGGCCCGATCCTGTGTGGGTCCTTGCGCTCAGCGGTTTTGTGTGAGCCAGCGCCTACAGGTCCTGTGTGGGCCCGATCCTGTGTGGGTCTTTGCGGGGGTTAGTTACCTATCGATCCTTCGTGGGTCCGACGACTTAGATGGATCAGTGATCATCTTTATCGTCCTTGAAGAAGTATACCTATGTGAGCTGAATCCTGTTGCTTTCCTGTGTGGATTGTGTTGTGCAATCCTGTGTGGGTTATGTTTTGCTTTCCTATGTGGAATACATATACTTTACTGCGTGGACTGAGTTGTACTTGGGATCGGAGGTTGGAGCGTATTTAAATTGATGACTTAGGTATATGTATGGGCATATACCTAAGCAGTGTCGGTTGTTACTTCGTGATTGTACTTTCCTTCGTGGTTTATCCTTTGTGGATTTGAGAGACCTTCAGGGGTCTCGGGGTCCCTACTGAGTAGCTTATACTCACCCCTGCACGGGCTTTGCCCGCACTACGTTGTGTTGGTTGCAGACGACGGACAACGTTGACCTTAGCTGAGGCTTGCAGAGCGGGACGGTACCCGGAGGTGGACCACTGGGCGGGACGTGCACGGAGCGGACGGCGAGACCCGTGGAGCAGAGGAGCTATCTGTACCCACCCTTCAGGTGGGATTTCCAGTGGACAGCTCGGAGTAGCGGCTTTTACTTTACAGTTGCTGTTTTTCCCTTTTCGAGTTGTACTTTACTTTCAGTTTGGGTTTGTATACTGGCACATTTACTTTTCCGCACTTTCAGTTGTACTCTGCTTTGTTTAGTGTTTACTTTCCGTTTGCTTACTCTGTGGTGATGTTTACTTTTCAAAGGCAATGCCTTCCCAATTTACTGGGATTTACGCCTTGGTGCTAGTCGCCAGCCCCTGGCCTATGGAAGGCGGTCTTGGGGTAGTCACGACACAGATCTCGAGGGCGGGTCGTGACAGAGTAGGTCGTCTCACAATATTTCTGGGTTGTATAGATAAAACTTCATAGAATGTAAAAATATATAGAATGTAATTATTTAAATATTTATATTGACAAATTTATCCATTATTAATATTTTTGGACTATTAATGAATTATTTAATCCATTCAAATGTATTATCGATTCATTAAAACCTCTATATTATGAGAGAAAACACAGGTATTACCTTTTTATAATTCTATGAGTTTTTTTCATATAAATGTTGTTATAACAATAGAACAAATATTTTCAATGAACCGTTTATCAATAATTTATTTAAAATCAAGAAAATATTATAATGTCCTATGATAAACAATGCCATTTTTAAAATAATTAATAATCTTCAGATTCTATATTCAATCAACCGAAAACATATAACTCAATTAACTCTTCAATGAAATGATACATGAAACATTAATCATATAATTGGGGCTTATTAAACCACAAATAAATGTATAGATGATCAAAAATATTACATCACTTATAACCATAATGTATTCTTTTATAAAAGTGACACCATAGCCAAAATATTGTGGGTAATATTGGATATTTACCAAAAAATCATTAAAAAATATACTACCAGTATATAATGAACATTCTGACAATCATAGCTGTACATTGGTTTCCACTTATCAAAATACTTTCATATAAATATGTTTATAGGGTGATTTATATGATATAAATCCATATATATTTGAATATATTATGTCATAAACAAACAAATTTTATATTAAATAAAAATTATATTTAATATTATAACTACTATAAATTTTCATTGATTCATCATGGTAATTTTTTTTTCATTGTTAGAATCATTACATGAAAAAAAAACTATTATGTGTAAAAATAATTTCTATGAAAGTAACTACACTATTTTGAATACCCAAACCCAATGAAAAATGTGTGTTGGCCTCAAAAACATTTAACTAAATCAAAACAGGATATCAACTATTGGGGTGAAGACAATATCTATTATATGGGAGAAGATTAAATTCATTAAATTAATTTCTGATTATAATGATTTTACAGATTATTTTGAATGATATATTATAAAATGAAATTAAATCTCAAAAAAAGTTTGAAAAAAAATCCACCTAATATTATAAAGGAGTTATTTCTTGAATAAAAATAAATTAGAGATAACTATTTAAACAATATACTATTTTCAGTGCATATCGTATAATGTATAATGAAAATATTAAAGAATAATCAATAAAAAAAATCCAATATGGGTTGAATTTTTTTTTTCCTATAGAAATCCCAGATCATCTCAACTCCATCAATAATTATGTAAAATGAATTACTAATAGAGGATAAAATTCTAGTTGTCCTATAGGATTTTTATGCCTTATAACTTAGACGCCTCATATCACTTTCAAAACATAGAAACCCTACAGCCTAAACAGAAATCATGGAATGGGAATCTCTATCCTACATGCACTTTTATTTATATTTACATGTTTAAATTTCTCCAACTAATATGTCCTCATACTCTATGAATAATAATGGATTTTGATGTTCTTATAGTGAGACTGATTCTTCTAGCACTGTCTCATGGATGCATATGACACTGGAGACACTTGAGTAGAGTCCTGACCACCCAACCTAAAATCACTATGAAAATAGCATAGAATATAACCCATATAATTGAAACTGTTGATAATTATAAGTGGGGTCATATATGTTCTCGTCATGTGGAAAAAGTAACCTAATTGAAAACATATAGGATGTCTCTCTGGATTTGGATGAATATTCACTAATCCATTCATCCAGGTTTAGCCACACTCAAACCATTGAAATAGTTGTCCCCTTCTACATTCTCCCATCATTTTAGATCCCACTATTTCCTATAGTTATCAACACATTTCCTCCTCCTATAGTTCATTATATTTCCCTTTCTACCACCATCGCTTGATTAACCATATCTATATAATCTGTAATCATAGAACAAATATGATAGAGTGAATCAACTTCCATATCCATTCTTCAAATATGAGTTACTTTAAGAATTTTCTAGAATAAACTTCTGTTAAAAATATCACTATAATCATGAATTTAGACATATATATAATGATATAAATATTTTCCTTCTTCAATATGAAGAAGTCCATCATTCTTGGAATTATGAAAATGTTAGGGTGGAATTGATTGTTGAACAATTTATCCAAATCATCCCATGGATGGCCTTTGTTTTTTTTTCTGAATGGTTAAATTCCACCATTGGCATGCATGATCAAAAAAATATACGTATAAACATAATTTCAATGTTACTGACATGATGATGAAATTATTGATATGATTCATACTATTCGCCACCACCTCTTCCTTTTTTGGTTCTAAATCACCCAAAAAAATATTAGGTTTCTACTTATGGGTATGGATGGATTGTTCTACATCCCATATCACATTATTCCTATAACCCATAACTATATCTTGAAAATATCACAAATATTATTCGAAACAACTGTTGATTCACTTGTGCCTCAGGTGCAACCCCATTCTCAACAGCTTCTTCTGGTTGGTTTATACGATTCATACTGGGTTACATAGTCATTAAAAGAAGAGAACACAACATTTCCCACTCTCTATTATCTAATTTCTGAAAAAATTTAAAAATATACCATATTATTCAATCACATCATGTTTTTATGTAAATAAAAAATTTCCACATTCAACTATATTTCAAAATATGACCATTCTTTTAAAAATCAACTTATTCTTAAAATACCATAATCACGCTCATTTTCAAAATCTCACATTTGAAAAAAAACCAATTTAAAAAATTGACAGTATTTCAAAAAATCATATATCATTACTTATAATGAAATATAAACTCCATGTGTGAATTCATTTCAAAATGAATGTAAAACGCATATCATTAGACAGTCCCCTAACAAGGAGATTTCAAATCATATTAATTCATCTAAAAATCTTTTTTACCCAACATCCTAGTAACATTAAATTCAACATAAAATTGTTATCCATGACTTTTTATTATCTATATATCATGAAACTAAATTCACATTCCCTTCTATAATCCCAACAAAGGAATAAAAAAAGGAATTTTCAACTACAAGATAAAAAAACAATAACAATGAAATATATACTTATTCTATAAAAACAATCAAAAAGACCATACTAATAAAACTTTTAGTGTCCATCTACTTCTAATTTATCTATTAAGATGAAAGAAAATTATTCAGCATTAGGTGGCATCTCTGAGACTCCAGAGGCTAAAAATAAATTCCCTATGATACATTAATATTTGAGGGACAATTTTACATTCTAAATATAAGAAAACCATCCAAAAATTTCAAAAAAAGATTAAACAGTACATGATTCACGATAAAAACTGAAAACCAACTCAAGAAATACCGTTTATATAAAATAAACTATAACTAGTATCACCGAAGAGGATAACCAAACCACCGAATAAACCACAGATGTCTTTAAAAACTATTAAATTACTATAACTCTAAATATCCAACATACTATATGTTGAGTCCTCTGGAATATTGTTGAATTCTTACTATGATTGCTGTTTTAATAATCACAAATCATCAATTACTTAATCCAGTTGGATTTCTCATAATCCCAATCTCTTAATGAATCTGTGTATATTGGTTAGATCATGTTTTTATCTCTTTGTTATTGATTTACAAGTATTCTGGAAGTCCTCTGGAACAAAGGACAATGGTCGCACTGATCCATATTAATGGACAACGGTCACACCGATCCATATCAAAGGACAACGGTCGCACTGATCCATATCAAAGGACAACGGTCGCACCTATCCATATCAAAGGACAACGGTCGCACCGATCCATATCAAAGGACAACGGTCGCACCGATCCATATCAAGGGACAACGGTCGCACCGATCCATATCAAAGGACAATGGTCGCACCGATCCATATCAAAGGACAACGGTCTCACCGATCCATATCAAAGGACAATGGTCAAACCGATCCATATCAAAGGACAACTATCTCACCAATGCTGATCGAATGAGTCACCGAAGATGTCTCACCGATGATGATGGAATGAGTCACCGAAGATGTCTCACTGATTCTGATCGAATGAGTCACCAAATATTTCTCACCGATGGTGATCGAATGAGTCACCAAAGATGTCTCACCGATGGTGATCGAATGAGTCACCGAAGATGCCTCACCGATGCTGATCGAATGAGTCACCGAAGATGTCTCACTGATGCTAATGACCCACTGATCACATGACACACTGATAGTCATAAAAAGCTGTTTGAATTTCTTTATCTTTATTTAATCTAACCAACGGTCATATTATGAATATTATAAATTCTCTGTCATTTATTTAATGTGTGTTGTTGGATGTCAGGGAACCATACCTCGTACCTACAAAAATAAATCATTTCCTTTGCCGAAGCACGTGCATTAAATAGAGGAAGGATGTGATACTACAGATGGGAGCAGAAATACAAGAAGAAGTGAGACATACATAGAAAAATAGACAGACCACAAGGTCTCCTGAAAGAACAACCGGGTGTGAATACAAAGAGACGACTGAACTTACATGAGTATCTCTTTCATCAATGCAAACTAGTGAAGAGCTAAGAACGAGATCATAAAACAAGATCTTCATCGACTACTTCTTCTCTATCTCTAAACCTGGAAGTCAAGGAAACAGACGATACTCTGTTTTCAAGAAAAAAACCAGAAGAGGACTCAAAGCGAATTCTGATCAATCAAAGGAGTCCAAAACTGCACGACAAATCACTAGTGCCATTTCTAAACTCTAACTATTTCCTCTGTGATTTATCCTTTTACATATTGATCAGTGTGTGTTATCTGTTCTATTTTACACACACACTGTCTCCTGTACTCTAACTGGAGGATTTGTAAATCATCAGTCAATATTCTTACATCTTTTATTTCCCACTGGGATAGTGGTAGAGGTCGTGTGACCGGGACAACTAGTTGTTGTTGTGTTTGTTCCCACGAATAACTGCGGTAGAGGTCTTGGACCTGATAGCTGGTTGCTGTTGTTATCCCCGATCCAGGGTGTGGATCATCTTTTTATAAAAGCTTTTGAGAGGACTAAGTCTTGGCATGAGACTTTACCTCTTGGTTATATCTGCTATGTTATATCTTTCAAGGTTATTCTTTTATTCCGCTGCTAATCTTTTTAAAACCAAAACTGTTTTAAAGTCACTTTGATAATTAAATTCGCAAGTGTTTATATCATCTGTAAATCAGTAAGTTAGTTTCAAATGTTAATCAACCTTTCTGTTCTGATTAACTGGGAAATAATCAATCCCTCGAGAACCCAACTGAACCCGTACTTTGATATAAATTCACTACAGTTTAATTCAGAATTTTATTTGGGGGTTCTAAGATAATGTTTTTTAAAACAGAAATTTTAATTGGAACTCAATTAACCCCCCTCTTGAGTATCCACTCCTACCAAAAATTGGTATCAAAGTTTTATTTTAAATATAATCTAATGTACTCTTTTTTTTCAACTGTGATTTTAGTTGTATCATAATGATCTTAAAATTTCTGTTATTTCTAAATTTTTATCTCATTAAAATCTTTGCCTTAAGTAAGCTATCATGGAAAATAGAGTTGAAGGTTTCGCTACCAATAGACCACCATTTTTCAATGGCACTAACTATGCTCAGTGGAAAATAAAGATGAAAATTCATTTAGAAAGCATGGGTTTTGATATTTGGACTGCTAAAGAATCTGAATATAAAATTTCTACTACTGTTAGAACTACTTGGAATGAAGCTACTAAGACAGCCTACAATAATAATTCTAAAGCTATGAATGCTTTATATTGTGCTCTAGGAGATGAGGAATTTAATAGAATATCTCCCTGTAAAACTGCATATGAGATTGGGGATACCTTCGCTGTTTCTCATGAAGGAACAACTAATGTTAAGGAGATGAGATTGAACACATATACTATTAAGTATGATAATTTTAAGATGAAGCCTGATGAACCCGTTTCTGATATGTATCTCAGGTTCAATGAAATTGTCAACACAATGAATTCTCTGGGAAAGGATGTTCCAGAAAAGGAACAAATCATGAGAATTTTGAGATGTCTACCTAGAAGATGGAGAAGAACCTCTGTCTCCATTATAGAATCATGTGACATTGGTGATCTACCAGTCAAGGAACTAATTGGAAAGTATATTATGTATGAAGAAGAACTAAAAGTGAACAAAGAAGAAGATGATGAACCTAGAAGGAAGTCAGTTGCCTTCAAAACTACAACCTCAAAGAATAAGAATAAGGAAAAGCTTCAAGCTATCAACGAAAGTTCAAGCTATGAAGACAGTGAGAGTGACTCTGACAGTGTTGCTGAGATGGCTCACATTTCTAGAAGGTTTAAGAAATTTTATAGGAAGAAGATGTTTTTCAGAAAGACAAACTACAAAGGTAAGTATGACAACAAGGGACATTGGAAAAAGGATTGGAAGAAATCTCACAAATCAGATGAAGTTGTCTGTTATGAGTGCAAAAGGAAGGGACACATACAAACAGACTGTCCAAAGATAAAATACAAGAAGAAGTTTGAATACATGGATAAAAAGTATAAGAAAGCCATGAAGGCTACTTGGAGATATTCTGAGGGTAGTTCTAGTGAATCTGATGTTTCTGAAACCGAACACAGAAACAAGGTAAACATGTGTTTAATGACAAACGCTTCTGAGGTAACTTCAGAAACTCCTGCTTCTAATTCATATTATTCTAGAGATGATTCTGAATGTGATAACATGTCTAAATCTGAACTGTTTGAATATTGTGATATGTTAGAAGAAACATGTAATGAGCTGAAAGACAAATACAAAGGTTTAAAGAAACAGTATGCTTTAACTGTAAAACATAAATATGATCTTGATATTGAAATGGAAAACAATGTTCAGTTGCTTAAAGAGAACACTGAACTAAAATTATCCAATGAGCAACTCAAGAAAGACTTAGTGAAATTTACAATTGGTAAAGATACTCTTACTCAAATACTAGGTAAGAAAATAGCACCAAGATACACTACTGGTATAGGATACCAACCTGGACAAAGGAAGATTACCAGAACTTGATTCATTCCTAAATCTGGACAGAATGTAGCTAGATCTGGAACTTCATATGATTCAACGAGTTATATTCATAGTTATGGATATAATAAGATTTATCTTTCCAAATCTATTGATTCTAGAAATTCAATGAGACCCATTAGACAAATCTGGGTACCTAAAGTATTATTGGCTAACCTGTCTAGACCCAAGAAGATCTGGGTACCAAAATCATTTCCTATCTAAATCTGTTTTGTAGGGAACCTGCTTAAAGAACTCCTGTAAAAAGACCAGGTACTTGGACAGTGGATGTTCAAGACATATGTTAGGAGACTTCTCATGCTTTAAAAGCTTAGTCATAGTTGATTGAGGTTTTGTCACCTTTGGTGATAATTCTAAAGGGAAAATCATCGGCTTAGGCCAGATTGGTAACACTGACTCAGTACTAATTTCTAATGTTTTATTTGTTGATGGACTTGAATACAATTTGTTAAGTATTTCTCAGTTATGTGATGATGGTTTTTATGTTAAATTTGAAAATGATTCTTGCAATGTTTTTATATCTAAAAATGTTTTAGTGTTTTCTGCATTAAGAAGTGAAAACGTTTATGCTGTCGATTTAAATTCTTTATCTAAGCAAAATATTACTTGTTTAAATGATTTTCATAAAGATTCTTGGCTTTGGCACAGAAGATTAAGACACTAAAAAGTGCATTCAATTAGAAAACATTCTATGAAGAACTTAGTTAGAGACCTACCCAAACATGAATTTCCAGCAGACAATGTTTGTAATCCCTGTAAAAAGGGAAAGCATCATAAAGTTTCTTTTAAATCAAAGAAAGAAATGTCAACTTCTCAACCTCTCGAGTTGGTTCACATGGATTTATTTGGACTTCTAGAGTTTCTAGTTTAAATGGGAAGCATTATGTCTATGTTCTTGTAGATGACTTTTCTAGATATAATTGGGTATACTTTCTAGCTCACAAAATTGAAGCTTGTTCTTACTTTGTTAAATATTCCAAGTCTGTAGAGAACCTTAGTGGACTTATGATTAAAACCCTAATAAGTGATCATGTTCGTGAGTTTGAAAATCATGAGTTTGAATCTTACTTCTCACACAGTGGCTATAGTCACAATTTCTCTACCCCTAGGACACCTCAACAGAATGGTGTAGTAGAAAGGAGGAATAGAACCATGCAAGAAATTGCTAGAACTATGTTTAATGAGTATGACCTACCCATTTACTTTTGGGCTGAAGCTGCAAATACAGCTTGTTATGTTATTAATAGAGTCTTGATCAGACCTATTTTTAAGAGGACCTATTATGAGTTATGGAACCATAGGAAACCTAATGTTAACTACTTCAATGTTTTTGGTTGCAAAGTCATTATTATAAACACTAAAAATAATCTTGATAAGTTTGCATCCAATGGTGATGAAGGAATTTATCTAGGTTACTCAACTTCTAGTAAAACCTATAGAGTTTTCAATAAGAGAACCAAATGTGAGGAAGAATCTGTTCACATCAAATTTGATGAAACTTATCCACATGATCCTAAGACCTCTGTTGAAAATCTTGAAGATGATCTCTCTAGTTTGAACCTTAATGATAAAAACAGTGGACCTGTAGTTAAAACATCCAGTTATGAAAATTTTCTAGACCCTACTTCTGTTGAACCTCAACCTGTAGATGAACCTGAAATCTTGAGCCCTACCTTTTTTAGACCAACTAGAATTTTGAATAATCATCCTTTAGATGCTGTAATAGGAAATCATGATAGAGGGACAAAGACTAGAGCTTCTCTTAGAAATCAGGTTGAACATCAAGCCTTCTTGTCACAACTAGAACCTAAAAATACCAATGATGCTATCAATGATGAATTTTGGGTAATGGCTATGAAAGGGGAACTAAATCAATTTGAAAGAAACAAAGTCTGGAAATTATTAGAATGACCTAAGGACACTATAACCATTGGCACAAAATTGCTATTTAGAAACAAAGTTGATGAATCTGGAAACATCATTAGAAACAAAGCTAGGCTAGTTGCACAAGGTTACAATCAAGACGAAGTAATTGACTATGAGGAAACCTTTCCACTTGTAGCTAGATTAGAGACTATTAGGTTCTTACATGCTTATGCATCACATCTGAATTTCAAGTTATATCAAATGGATGTGAAAAGTGCTTTTCTAAATGGTTTTATTGTTGAATATGTTTTTGTAGAACAACCACCTGGTTGTTTCAAATCCCCATTTTCAAAATCATGTTTTTAAACATTCTAAAGCTTTATATGGTTTAAAACAAGATCCAAGAGCTTGGTACGAAAGACCTTCAAAAATTCTTATTTCAAAAGGATTTACAAAAGGAATATCTGATCCCACTCTTTTTATAAAAAGGATTTCAAAAGATGTGTTAATAGTACAAATCTGTGTTGACGATATTATTTTTTGATCTTTTAAAAATACTTTATGTACTAAATTTTCACAGGTTATGCAAAATGAGTTTGAAATGAGCTTAATAGGAGAGCTTAAGTATTTTATTGGTTTTCAAAATTTTCAAAAAAAGATGGAATTATTCTAAATCAAAGAAAATATACTAAGGATTTATTAAAAAGTTTTGGTTTGGATAGTATTAAGGAATGTGATATACCTTTGACTACCACCAGTAAAATGGATATAGATGAATCTGGTAAACCAGTAGATCAAACTAATTACAGAGGTATGATTGGGAGTTTACTTTATCTTACTACCAGTTGACCGGATATTAAGATTAGTGTCTGTATGAGTGCTAGATTTCAAGCTAACCCTAAATAATCACACTTACCTGCTATTAAAAGGATTTTTAAATATCTTATGTATACCGTGAATTTATGTTTGTTTTATCCAAAAGGAAAATCATTTGTTTAACTAGATATTCAGATGCTGACTTTGATGGATGCAAGTTAGATAGGAAAAGCACATCTGGAACATGTCATTTACTTGGAAAATCGCTAGTATCATGGTGTAGTAAGAAACAGAACTCAGTTGCATTGTCTACTGCTGAAGCAGAATACATCACTGCTGGTAGTTGTTGTGCACAGATTCTGTGGATGAAACACACCTTATTGGACTATGGATTTGATTTTAAACAAGTTTCAATTAACTGTGACAATACTAGTGCGATCAACATATCTAAGAACCCTATGTCTCACTCTAGGAATAAGCACAATGATATCATACATCACTTTATAAGAGATCGTTATCAAAAAGGTTATTCTTCTCTAAAATTTATTAGTTTTGAACATCAATTAGCTGATATTTTTAAAAAGCCTTTATGCTCTGAAAGAATGAATTCTATTAAACAAGAATTGTGTATGATCGATCTGTGAAAGTGATCTCGAAACTGATCTGTCAAACTGTTATGTGAAACAGATCTGTGAATCAGATCTGTGAAACTAATCTGTGAAACCGATATGTGAAACTGGTCTATGAAACTAATCTGTGAAACTGATCTATGAAACTGATCTGTAAAACCGATCTGTGAAACTGATATGTGAAAAGGATCTGTGAAACTGATCTGTGAAACCAATTTGTGAAACTAATTTGTGAAACCGATCTGTGAAACTGATCTGTGAAACTGATCTGTGAAACCGATCTCTGAAACTGATCTGTGAAACGGATCTGTGAAACTAATCTATAAAACCGGGCTGTGAAACTGATCTGTGAAACCGAACTGTGAAACCGATATGTGAAAGCGATCTTTCTTTATATTAATTTTTATTTTTTGATTAATTAACTACTTTTATCTTTATTATTGGAACCCTAAATGATGAAATAAATGATACGCGACTATTCCTATTCCCCAAACCTTCGACCATTCATTTCTTTCCCGCCAAACCCTATTTTCTCTCTTCTCCTCCACTTCGAACATTCGAACTCCTGCTTTCCCCAGAATCATCAAATGGCTAAGCAGAAGAGACTGATCAAAGGATCAGAAAGTCCTGAACCTTCAAAGTGTGCTCGAGGCGAGTCGAGTAGTACCACTCAAAGATCAGTAAATCCGAACCTAGAAACTCGATTTGTTGCTGTAGAAAAGGATGTTATCTCCGCCTGGCTTTTGACAAGTAAGTCTCTATTGTTAAAAGTTTTAGATTCACAAGGATGTAAAGCCTGGTTCTCAGACAACAATCGTGTATACTACCCAAAGCTAGTGAATGAGTTTTATATAAATCTGCAAGTTACATTAGATGGTGTCGAGGCTGCCAGAATTTCTTCGGTAGTGAAAGGAAAGAAAATATCTTTTTCGACAAAATAATGGGCTGAATGTTTGAATGTACCCCATGAGGGTTGGTATGAGTATTATTCTTGAAACATTCCTCCAACCACTGAGTATTTCTCTTATGAGTTAGCATTAGAGATTTTTACTGGAAACAGAGATTAAAGGAGAATCATAGCATCAGAGCTGGACGGTGAATGTAGACTTCTCTTTAAGTTTATTCAGCACCAAATTTGCTCCAGGAAAGGAGATTTTGCTGCTGTAAGATACCAGGATGTTTTTCTGTAGTTTTTACTAAAGACCCATGAGAAGATCAATTTTTGTAGATATCTAATGGTGCACATAGCTGGAATGGTGAAACCTTCTAAGAAAGCCACTGCCCTGTTCTATCCCAAAATGATCTCTGCTATGTAAAAAAGTCTGGAATGTGTTGATGAAGCTGATGAGATAGCTGATTCTGATAGTTATTTTTGTATTACCATAGATATTTGTAAACGGATAAAAATAAACTGGAACCCATGGAAAAACTGTTGGGATGCTGACGAGGACAAGTTGTATGAATCCTACAATCCCACTGATCATTGAAAGAGGCCGAAGGGTTTGAGAGACCCTGGTTCGAAATCGGATGAGGAACCAATTTATTCTGATGACGAAGAAGAATTAAATGATGAAAGGAATAAAGACACTGAAGAGTACGGTAAACAAGGGATGGAAGACGCTGAAACAGAAGAAGGAAGTATGTCACCTCCTGATTAAAGGAGTGATCCTGATACATTGGGTCCTAAGAGACGTATAGAATTTGGTCCTTCCAGTCCACCTTTACCCTTACCTGAATCAGAACCAGTTCCTGGTGATGAAGTAGCTAGTGACACTGATGTATCTGACAGTGAAGTTTCTGTGATGAATGGAAATGAGAATGGAGATGATGATGATGATGATAATGATGATGATGGTGATAACCGACCGGTGGATGGTCTTGATGTACCTCCAAAGGAAACACAACAAACTGTACCAGAAACAGATGCCAATGGAAAGAGTGAATCTCTTAAAAATAGTGGAAACACAAGTTATGATAAACCGAAATATACTCTGTGTGCTGCTGTCTGGGATGAGTACCCTGGTTATGCTGTTTTGGGTTTAGATTATTCTGAGGACAAAGAAGAAGAATCAGATTCTACTACGGTTATGATGGAAATCCAACTAGTTGGGGCAAGTTCTGCTCGTGTTGTTGATGCTGCTGGTGCTCATCTACCTAGTTCTACTGTCTCTTAGTCTAATTTTGACAAGTTAAAAAGGTAGTTGCTTACTGCTGTGAGAGACACAGTCAGAGAAGAAATTTCAAAGGATATTACACCAGTCCTGGCCAATACTGGAGAGTTTATTGGTAGACACATAGCCTCTCTAAATCATATTCTAAAGGATCTACAATCTGGGTTAGTTTCTTTATCCAACGAATTTAGATCCACCATCTCTGGTATGATGGAAGTGTTGCGAAATCTGATTGAACATCTTAAGAAGTCTGATCTGAGAAAGTTGAAGGCTGAGATAACTCAGATAGTTGCTCAAGCCTGTACAGCCAAAGTAACCAAGATCACTACTCGTGAGCTAGAGGCTCTGAAGCAGTTTGTGCATGATGAATTGGCCGCCATTAGGCAAGTTCTTGATTTGGACTCATTGAGGATGATGAAGGTGCATAGTGATCACATTCATAAGATGGTAACAGTATATTCAGCAGATTCCACTAAAGCTCAGAGAGAAATCAAGGAAAAGGTTGATCAATACTTTTCAAAAAATATATACCAAGCATGAGATGACCGCAAATTTCAATGTGCTAGCTGAAAATCTCCTACTACCTCCAGTCACTCAAGCTTTTAAAACTCATGTTCGACAGTTGCAAGATTTTACTCCAACCTTGGAACGGTTCATGGAAAATAAGGATGACTTTGAGAAGGCTATGCAGTGTGGTGCAGAAGTTATTCAGAATTTCATAAATCTTTTGAAGCCTTATCTGAATGCACAAGCCACTGCCGTTGTGCTTCCTACTGCTGACCCTCTCGGTTCCTCTGATGTTGCTCCAAATCAGATCTCTGTTGCTCATGCTCTATCTCATCTTCGACCAGTTCCTCAGCAATCATCTCAACCAGCTCCTACAGCTCCACAACAAATTCCGGTGCCAACCTCTAGGGTCGTTTTACCACCGTTTCAAATTCTCCCAGTTCAACCTTCCTCCAGGCCTTCCAACATACCCACCATTGATCAGTCCGATAAGAGAAAAGCCCCTTTACACCCCCAGAAATAGTTGTGCATTGTTGTTGATAGGGTGAACCCTATTGTGATTGTACTATGATGTCGTATGAAATTTATTCTCTTTTCTTTTTATTCTCACTATTGTCGTCTTTTAATCTCTTCATTATCTGTTTTCCCTCCTTTTTGATTATCCCAAAGGGGGAGAAATATGTATATCTATGGATCCATGAGAGATATGGGGGAGATGGGAGAAATATATATATCTCTGTATATCTATAGCTCTATGGGAGATATGGGGGAGATTTATATCATTGTATGGAAATGCTTGCATAAGTATTTAACAGGCCTAATTTCAGGGGGAGATTTATATCTCATTATGTTTTATTATTATTATTATGCCTTATTATTGATGATATCTTATATTTATTAATGTCTAAGCTTTGTGATTGGCTATGAGTTGTGATTATCAAAAAGGGGGAGATTGTAGAGCCCTTTGGAAGATTGTTGATTTCTTCCTATGATTGCAGTTTTAATAATCACAAATCTTAAATTACTTAATCCAGTTGGATTTCTCATAATCCCAATCTCTTAATGAATCTGTGTATATTGGTAAGATCATGTTTTTATCTCTTTTTTATTGATTTACAAGTATTCTGGAAGTCCTCAGGATCAAAGGACAATGGCCGCACCGATCCATATAAAAGGACAACGGTCGCACCGATCCATATCAAAGGACAACGGTCGCACCGATCCATATCGAATGACAATGGTCGCACCGATCCATATCAAAGGAAAACGGTCGCACCGATCCATATCAAAGGACAACGGTCGCACCGATGCATATCAAAGGACAACGGTCACACAGATCCATATCAAAGGACAACAGTCCCACCGATCCATATCAAAGGACAACGGTCGCACCGATCCATATAAAAGGACAACTGTCTCACCGATGCTGATCGAATGAGTCACCGAAGATGTCTCACTGATGCTGCTCGAATGAGTCACCGAAGATGTCTCACCAATGCTGATCGAATGAGTCACCGAAGATGTCTCACCGATGCTGATCGAATGAGTCACCGAATATGTCTCACCGATGCTGATCGAATGAGTCACCGGAGATGTCTCACCAATGCTAATGACCCACCGATCACTTGACACACTGATAGTCCTAAACATCTGTTTGAATTTATTTATCTTTTTTTAATCTAACCAACGGTCATATTAGGATTATTTTAAATGCTCTGTCATTTATTTAATGTGTGTTGTTGGATGTCATGGAACCGTACCTCATACCTGCAAAAATAAATCATTTCCTTTTCCAGAGCATGTGCTTTAAATAGAGGAAGGATGTGCTACTTCAAATGAGATCAGAAATACATGAAGAAGTGAGAGATACATAGAAAAATAGACAGACCACAAGGTGGGCTGAAAGAACAACCGGGTGTGAATACAAAGAGACGACTGAACTTACATGAGGAACTCTTTCATCAATGCAAACCAGTGAAGAGATGAGAACGAGATCATAAAACAAGAACTTCATCGACTACTTCTTCTCTATCTTGGAACCTGGAAGTCAAGGAAAAAGACGATACTCTATTTTCTAGACAAAAACCAGAAGAGGACTCAAAGCGAATTCTGATCAATCAAAGGAGTCCAGAACTACACGACAAATCACTAGAGCCATTTCTAAACTCTAACTATATGCTCTGTGATTTATCCTTTTACATATTGAGCAGTGTGTGTTATCTGTTCTATTTTACACACACACTGTCTCCTGTACTCTAACTGGAGGATTTGTAAATCCTCACTCAATACTATTACATCTTTTATTTCCCACTGGGATAGTAGTAGAGGTTGTGTGACCGGGACAGCTAGTTGCTGTTGTGTTTGTTCCCTCAAATAACTGTGGTAGAGGTCTTGGACCTCGACAGCTGGTTGCTATTGTTATCCCTGATCCAGGGTGTGGATCATCTTTTTATAAAATCTTTTTAGAGGACTGAGTCTCACCTTGAGACTGAACCTCTTGGTTATATGTGATGTGTTATAACTTTCAATGTTATTCTTTTATTCTGCTGCTAATCTCTTTAAAAACAAAACTGTTTTAAAGTCACTTTGATAATTAAATTCTCAAGTGTTTATATCAGCTGTAAATTAGTATGTTAGTTTCAAAAGTTAATCAACCTTTCTGTTTTGATTAAATGGGAAATAATCAATCCCTCAAGAACCCAACCGAACCCTTACTTTGATGTAAATTCACTACAGTTTAATTCAGTATTTTATTTGGGGGTTTAAGACAAAGTTTTTTAAAACATAAATTTTAATTGGAACCCAATTCACCCCCCTCTTGAGTATCCACTCCGACCAACAATTGGTATCAGAGGTTTATTTTAAATATACTCTAAAGTACTCTGTTTTTCAACTGTGATTTTAGTTGTATCTTAAAGTTCTTAAAATTTCTGTTATTTCTAAATTATTATCACTTTAAAATTTTGCCTTATGTAAGCTATCATGGATAATAGAGTTGAAGGTGTTGCTACAAATAGACCACCATTTTTCAATGGCACTAACTATGCTCAGTGGAAAATCATGATGAAATTTCATTTAGAAAGCATGGATTTTGATATTTGGACTACTATAGAATCTGAATATAAAATTCCTACTAATGTTAGAACTACTTGGTATGAAGCTACTAAGACAGCCTACAATAATAATTGTAAAGCTATGAATGCTTTATACTGTGCTCTATGTGATGAGGAATTTAATAGAATATCTGCCGGTAAAACTGCATATGAGATTTGGGATACCTTAGCTGTTTCTCCTTAAAGAACAACTAATGTTAAGGAGTTGAGATTGAAAACATATACTATTAAGTATGATAATTTTAAGATGAAGCCTGATGAACCCCTTTCTGATATGTATATCAGGTTCAATAAAATTGTCAACACAATGACTTCTCTTGGAAAGGATGTTCTAGTAAAGGAACAAATCATGAGAATTTTGAGATGTCTACCTGAATGATGGAGGGGAACCTCTGTCTCCATTAGAGAATCATGTGACATTGGTGAACTACCAGTCATGGAACTAATTGGAAAGTTGATCATGTATGAAGAACAACTCAAAGTGAACAATGAAGAAGATGATGAACCAAGAAGGAAGTCTGTTTCCTTCAAAACTACAACCTCAAAGAATAAGGATAAGGAAAAGCATCACGATATCAATGAAAGTTCAAGCTGTGAAGACAGTGAGTGTGAATCTGACAGTGATGCTGAGATGGCTCACATTTCTAGAAGGTTTAAGAAATTTTATAGGAAGAAGAATTTTTTCAGAAAGAAAAACTACAAAGGTAAGTATGACAACAAGGGACATTGGAAAAAAGATTGGAAGAAATCTGACAAATCAGATGAATTTGTCTGTATGAGTGCAAAAGGAAGGGACACATAAAAGCAGACTGTCCAAAGCTGAAATACAAGAAGAAGTATGAATACAAGGATAACAAGTATAAGAAAGCCATCAAGGCTACTTGGAGTGCTTCTGAGGACAGTTCTAGTGAATCTTAAGTTTCTGAAACTGAACACAGAAACAAGGAAAACATGTCATGTTTAATAGTTTTACAAAGGGGATTGAACTATCTCGGAAAACCAAACATCTCATGTTTAACAGTTTTACAAAGGGGATAGAACTGTTTGGGAAAACTCTGGGTTTGACCGTGTGACTTCTCTTTATCCCCTGTCCCATTGTTCATGGTTTCTTGTTGGTGTTTTATGGGTTTTCCAAACCATGTACCACCCATCAACCATTCTAATAACCACAAAACAATCCAAATTTTCTCCAAACCCTCCCTAAAATAACCCAAATACATTCTAGAAATAAAATACATAAAACAAGGATTACATAATTGAAAATAGTGGTACAACATTCTCCTCATCACTGGAAATTATTACCTATTAATATAGAATACCATCACAAATATGAAAGAGGTCGATACATTTCTCGTTCATTTTCTTCTCTTGTTCACAAATATATTTCGGAATATGACCATTTTTTCAAAAAACCCATACTAGACTTATTCATTTCTCATGAAATATATTCTCTCTTATATCTTCTAACTGTATTGGAACATACACCAATGAAGCATACTATTGTATATAAAAGTGATCCCATTTGATCACATAGTCCTGATTAGTCTGATAGTTTTTTCAACTGAGATACATAAAATTGCTAATGAACTATATTGAACCATAGTGGAAATTCCATATGATATTCCGCAACACCAACCCATTCCAAAAACTCAAAAGGTCCTATGTATCTAGTAGATAACATTCCCTTCTTCCCGAAATGATGATGTTAAATCTTGGGAGATATCATTAAGAACACATGATATCTCAACTCAAATGAAATGGTCATTGAAAATGATATGCATACAATTTCTGATCACATTATGTTGTGACCGTCTATTAACAAATCAACTGAATCTATTCTAGTTTCTCTTAAAAATGTCTCGACACAACCAATGATGTCTCACCAGCTTCCACCCACCAATGTGGAGAAAAACAATGATAGACATACATTACTTCAAAAGGAGAAATCATTATGGATTCATAGTACCTATTATTATAATATAACTCCACTAATGATACATGATCTTAATTTGAGCTACCAAAATCCATTACATAAGCCCGCAACATGTCTTCCAACATTTGTATCATCCTTTTAGATTGCATTTATATCATAGGATGATACAACATAACCATGGTAAGACGGGAACTGAGTGACTTAAACAAGGATTTTCAGATGAAAGATGAAAAACTTTGATCTCTATATGATACAATTGAAATTGGTACACCATTCCCCTTTTGAACATATCTTGTATAGATTTTTTACAGCTCCACCACCGTATACGACTCATAAATATGGATTAAATGACCTGACATTGTTAGTCGATCCATTTTCTCTCATATGGAATTGAATTTTCAAACTGTTCTTGGGAGACCTATTACAAAATCGATAGTTATCTTCTACCATATCCCAATTGAAATAGTTAAATAATACAACAGACATGATGGTCTTTCATTCTATTACTTTACTATCTGAAATGTTATGCATCAAGAAACTAGCTCAAAAACCATTATTATCATAACCTTCCACCAAAACTGTGCTTTCAATGCCATATACATCTTCTATATTCTGTGATGATAATCCCATCTCGAATGGTAGTATGCATGAAGAAGTTATTTGTGATTATAAATAGGTACATCCACTTAATTTATAACCACAACACTGTAATCTTTTCTAGTTTATAGTATTCAATGGTCTCCCCACCGTTGTGTTTTGGCTTCATAGCCACCCATTCAGCATTAGATGTGTGTACCACTTTATCCATCATTACCAAATCAGGATAAATATAAATAGGAAATGAGGATGCAACTTTAACTCATTATTCACATTCCGTGTGCATGTACCATAAGACCGACATCAACTACCACTCATCTAAATATTACTTTTTTTAAAGTAAGTGACATGAATTGGTTTCCCAATTCATGCCAAGGGGAATTTATTAAATCAAAAAAGTTACAGACAATTCTCGAGGTTTAATGGGCTTACACAAATAGAAAACAAGGAAAAAACATAAAAATACATTGAACCATAGAGGGGAGAGAAGTCATCCTTCAAGCCGGACTTCATCTGAATATGAGAACACAGAACCAACTTCAAGATTAGAGTACTGTAGCTGGAGTCTCAAAGCCAAGGGTTGCATCTAACCAAATCCTCCAAAAGGGATCTTAACAGGTCATAAGAAGAGTCAAGATTCTGTATATCAGATCATGCAGAATCTCAGTGAAAAATTCAAATGAAAATCAAAACATCATGCTAGAATAAAAAACATAGGAAACAGAAAGAGAGAGATTCAGGACAGAGACATCAAAAGGACCATCTTCAAGAGAAGAGTTCCAGTAGAATATGCAGATGTTTTTGTTTCTAAGGAAGCAGCTGGTCTACTGTCCTTATTAAGATCCTTCTTCAAACCGAGCATCCATACATCCCAGTCCAGCTTTCATAAACCCTACAACTGATTTTCTATGAAACACCTCACCTCAAAACACATCAAATCAGAAAAATCAGAATGGTTCTGCATAGATACAAACAGCTCCAGCTAAATATAGAAGAGCACAAGTAGTCATTAGCAGTCTAAAAATCATAAGTGCCATCACAACACCTTGGAGAAGCATTAATCTTCCGATAGAAACCTAGAATCCTCAAGAACTGTAGAGAAGAAACCATCAAACCCAATGTGAAATGACCAACTGTAAAGTCTAAACAAGACCCCATCCAAGCAGAATGATCCAGAAGAGATAAACAGACCAGAAAATGAGAATGCATCATACAATGTTCTTGGTTAATAACCCAAAAACCAGTCAAGATCAATAGTCTCATGCATAAGTAGAGATCATCAAGTAGATGAAACAATTCTTGTAAAGGGATAAACCACCATAATAAAAACAGAAAACAGAAACAAAGACATCCCATCAATATTTAAGCGTAAAGAGAAGGGAAAACCAGGAGCATAACTTTTTCAATCAATGCTCTTGAAATAAAATTATGGATCTTGGATGAAATCTTCAACATCTTTAATGAGAATCCTTGTCAGAAAAATCAGAGGATTGTGAGTATTCAGGCAGAAGTCCAGAAGGAAAATGTTGTGGAGGAATCTCAAGGGAAGAGCTTTTGGCTACAAATGATCTTGTGATAATGGTTATCTTATGGATGGCATTCTCCCTATGCTTCCTAGTCTTCCTAGGAATTGGGGTGATGAAGCCATCATGGTCCACAATGATTTTTTTTCCTTTTCATTACTTCCAATGCAATGATTTCCCCAAATTGGGGATCTTACTAGAATTTACATGGGAAGATTCATCAACATCTTGTAGAGGAACTTCATTGTTCACCTTCTTACCACTGCTAATCACCTAGTTTACCGAAATTGAAACTCATTTCATGATTTAATGTGAAATATCAATCTTATCAGATTCAGGGTGCTCTTACTATTTGGTGACATCATGATCATCCGGAACAAACTCTGAAAGCTGACATTCCGGTGCTTGAAAATTCAAACCCATTTTATCCTCATCTTCCATTTCCTTACAAACACCTTTAGAGGGCTTAGCCACAACATATTGCCTTCCTTTATCCATTTCTATCCACATTGATGTTAAATTTTTGGGACAAATATTATTTTTTCCACAGTTGTTTGAATTATGCCCTAGCCTATAACATAGATGGCAGTAGTCTGGTAAACTCTCATAAAATTCCTCTTGTGAAAAACCAAAGTCATCACTTTGTATCGAAATATACAATGGAAAATGTTGAGAGACATCAACTTCAATACAAACTCTTGCAATAGAGGGCCTAGAGAGGGTTTTTGTGGAATAATCAAGACCTATAGGGTAACCAATGAGTGAATAGATAGAAAACAAATCATTTTGATTAAATAAGTGTAAAGGCAATCCAGGAAATCCAACCCATACTAGAACAATCAAGGATTCAGCCTGAGGATCAAAGTCAGGGGTCCATTTAAGAATTCACATTTGGTAGCCCCAAAAAGACCAAATACGTTTAGCCCAAAGACTGTAATAACTCTCAACAGATTCAAATCATAGCACAATGTGAGAGGTATTGACAATACCCAATTGAAATCCCGTAAATCCGATGATTTCCAAAGAAGAACGAAGAAATTTCAATAAAGGCCTTCTATTTTGAAATTTCCCAACCAGAACATACCGAAGATCCGAAGAAAGAATGATACCCTCATCGGTTGAGAATGCGATGGCGAGTTGACCTCGATGTCGATATGTCTTTGGATTGATCTGAATGTTCTGGGAAATATCATGTTCAGAAGAGAAATCGAACAATTTACCAGCAAAAACTTCAGCAAAAGAGCGAGGAATAGAGTTAGGGTTCGCATCTCGTGGCGGCGGGTTCGCTCGTGGTTCACGATAGGTCTCTCTCATTATCCTCTTTCTTATTAACTAAATTAATAGGGGATCCCCATAGAGAAACACTAGGAAATTTTTTTATCACTCAATTCCTCTAGTTGTTTCATCTACTCATCTAAATATTCCTTTTCCAACTAAGCATAAGACTTTCTTATTAATGAAACATCAACTAATTTTCCATTACCAGGTGAATCTATTAGGACAAAGTCAATCATTTAGAGATAATCCATACATATAATTTTTCAAAGATTCAAATACCATTGTGATAAAATTTGTTTCAGGATATTATGATATGTGAACATTATAAATTCCTCAACAAAGAGGGAATAACACAATGTCTTCAATGAATTGACTATGATATCTAAGACTGAATTGTGGGTTGTTAAGTTCTTCTCATTAAATCATAACATACTTGAGGCATAATAAATAACATGAAATATTTGCCTAATAACACATCCCATATATAATCTTGTGGCATCACGATTAAAAAAAACCATTTTCCTTCTTCAAGAAAAATCATGATTTGTGCAGATATAAGGTGACATTGAAGCACATAAAAAGTCTCGTGGAATTCCTCATTACATTGGAATTAAAAATTATTCTTTTTCAATTATGTTATATTTGAATCTAATCAGGTAATGTACTTAAAAAAGTATATATAATAACTAGCTAGACTACGGAATCTATGTATCTCAATGATTTTTATTGGATGTTTGTAGGAGATTACAAGATTATCATTTCTAGATCCATTCAAACACATCTTTTAGTTATTACATAGTGAATGGAAGATAGGTCTTTTATACAAAAATCACAATTTAATAATTTTTCATACAAACGAGGATCCCTCATGATTCCCAATATTGATTCCAAGTGTTTCTCATGATATTGTGTTGTCCTTAAATACACCAATATTACAACCACAGACACCACCAAAAAATATTCCATATATAACTAAAATATCTAATTCATCAATTCCTAACAGGATACGGGTGAATTCATTAGACTAAATGTCATAAATACATATTCAGAATGTCTATATGTGCATCAAAATGTCGTATTTGGAATATCATCATTCATAATGCACAATTGGTGATATTCTAATCACAAGTCCATCATAGAGAACAAAATTGATGCACTGAATTAATCAAACAAAACATCAATGAGTTGAAGTGAATATTTTTTTATTGTAACATGGATAATATTATAATAATCAACACGTATATAAAGAGTTCCATCGACTATTTTGATAAAAATAATTGTTCTACATACAGGGACGTAATCGTCTAAATAACATCATTTCCTTCCTGCTCTAAAATATATGATTACAATTCCATTAATTCATTTTCTTCCAACAAATTAAGATAAAATGTAAATAAGAAAACTCATTGGAATGTTATAATTCATAAACCTCACATCCCTTACATGTGAAAATTCTAATATGTTCTAAGAAAAAATATCAGGAATATAATCCAAAACTTCTCAAAATCTATTTCTCTAAATTCATCCTTTGATTAAAATGACAACACATCAAATTGGTATGATATCGTTCCAAATTATACTATCAACAATCACGTTTCTCCATGATTCACATACCAATATCATTGTAAGATATATTTGATTAAGTGTTCAGTCAAAAAACTAACTCACTATGTATAAAAGTCAATCTAAACCATAAACACTTTGAACTGATTCATATCCATGATTTGGTCACAGACATCCATTTCTAAAACATAGAAATCCCATATCATCTAATTTCCATCAGTTGGTGTAAAAAATTATTTACACAGATTGGACCAACATTATCTATTTCCCAGATGGGTTTTATGTCTTATCACCAAATAAATAATCTCAATATATAGTCATAAAAAATAATAACCATGATAAGAAACAAAGGAATGGTATGGAATAGTATCCAAAATATATTTCAAGAGGGTAGACTTCAAAATAATCATAAATCCCAAATATCATTGTCCTGATTGATTATCAACAATTCTAATAACCCATGGTTGAAAAATATAAAAATTACATATCTTCCACGATGTCCATAATTCATTAAACAAATATACACCTAATGATCGTGTTTGTTTAGTGTCTTTGGAAACTGGGAATCATAAAAAATGGGTTCATAAAACAACTACATCATATACTTCTTTTTCATTCTTAACTATTACCCATTTTGACACATTATAGATAATAACCTTAATTAAGTCTGGTAGAAAAGTAACCTAAAAATGGGATACCTCAGATGCTCAATAATGGTAAAAAAATGTGATATGTATACATAAACAAAAACAAAAATTGTATGATAATTAGATCATAACATTAGAATATCATTCCCTACATATCAATGATATTACCTTAATCATAAGAAATAAAGAAATATATAATATAAATTATCATAACTATTAAACAAGAATGAATTTTTGACATTCAAATAAACATATAACTTTTTGATCATTTACAAAAAGTATCAGGTTCACTCATTGAATAATAGACATGAAATCTGGACCTTGTATAAACATATGAACATGTAAACAATTCCAACTCATAAAATTAAGGACATGAAAACCTGTTCCCATATATAATTGTAATCATGAAATGAAGTCACAGATAACATACATACCTCAAGAGTTTTACATCTTTTTCCCAATTCAATGGATGGAGATAAAGGACACACACAACTCATAAATAAATCAATTTTATGTTTACCAAAAAAACATAAATCACATGTCATTATTGAACCCAAGGGATAAAATGTGTTTCTTAAACATCATTCAATCGAAACATAATAAAAAAATAGATTCTATAAGTAGAATAATCATAACAAATCCATACTATTATTAGGGATATAATACATGAATCATAACATTATTAAAGAATTTCATCTTATATGTAAAATAATTTATATAAAACACTTAAAATTGTTGGAGGAAAATATATATTCTTTTTGAAAAAACATTGATTTTCTAAAAATTAATTGAAATTTTAAAATAAATTAATTTCATTAAAAATAACATTTATAAATTATAAAATATTCATCAGGAAAATTAGGCATTATGAAATCATTAAAATCTGTTCATGTAATATATGTTAAAAAACATTCTTCTCATAAATTTTCTGAAAATGTAAAAATGTACCTCATCATTGAAAACATCAACAGATTTTAGTCATACCACATAATAATAACTAACCAATGGGTGAAATTAAAATATAAAAAACTTATATGAATAGATTCAATATTATAGAGGACATATTTATAGAACATGGACATTGATGATAAAAATACCCACGTAAATAATTACGTATAATGAGTCTCAGAAAATAATGAGATTGCAAGAAGTATCACATAACATAGGATTGATATACTTCAAATGTATCCCAGAATACATTATAATGATTTAAATAATTTTACTGACTTATTCATGAATCTTAATAACTTTTATGATATAAACAATCGTTATATTATCACCTGTTTGTTAGCAACATTTCATTGTCGCCTGTTATTCAGTTATTTACTACTTTATGTTATTAGGCTTGTTTTGTAGAATAAGATCATATTCCACTTATTAGGTTATGGTAATATAATTTAATGAATGATATTAGAATAATATTAATATCATATATATTCATTCCATTCATGTATTTAATCATGTTTTAATGAATATAATGTAAAATATATCTCATCGGATCCTGGAGATTATAGTCTGTATGTACGCACAAGAGACGATATCACTCAATTAATGATTAAATGGTATTGAATCAGATGACATATTAATTATAAAGAATTATTATTATGTTATATTCACTATTTAAATACATTATAATAATCATTATACCAATCCTAATAAACAAATATTAATAACAAATTACACCATGATGTGGAGACGGTAATCCGTACGTACACACGCATGGTGATATTGTTACTAAAAGGATAGATAAATAGAGATATAAGGTTTTTCTAGAATTATAATAAAATATCAGAATGTTGAATATACTTGATAAATTTTTTTAGTATTGAAGCATCATAATAAGATAAGTATTGTAATATATGAATTGTGAAAGAGGTGATAAAACAATTATTTCCATTTCATGTATATCCTTTTGAATTGCACAATTATCTCCCAAAAAAGTATTTCTGCCCATGTTTTGACCTATAGCATAAAGTGACAGATGTTAGGAGATAAAAAGTGTAGTTTTTGAGTGTAAAAATGGTATTTAGATGTCTAAAAAAATGAGAAGGAGAAGTGGAACTTTAAAAGGGAAGGTTTTGGCTCAAAATAGAACACTTTAAGAAACTATTGACATATTAATTTATTATAAATTTTTGTTTGGTTTCTAGTGGTCCAAAACACATTTATTTCAATGATATTATGATTTAGTGTTGAAATCAAAAAAATTAATAATTTTTAGTCAATTATGGAAACTTTGTAATTGTTATCATTTTGGTTTAACTATTGTTTTACCTTTTTTAATCATACCGTAATATCATTTATTTACAATTCGTGTGTAAATGTAATTATCCTAACATATAAAACAATAGAAAAGTAAAATTTATGACATGTTTGGACATCTATTACCCATTTGGTAGAATCCTGTACTTTTATTATATTTTCAACATTTAATACACTATTTAATATTTTTTTGTTATGATTATGTCAGTTTAGACTGTATTTATACTTGAATATTTCAAAAAATCATAAAAACATCATTACTTCGAAATAATATATTAAATAAATCCTAAAATGACATAGGAAACCATGAAACTCATGTGTGACATAAATTAATTATTATTATATTTCGTTTAATATTTATTATATCATTTATTTTATATTTCTCTTAATAAAATAATTACTATAACAATGTTGTGTTAATTTTGTTGGTAATTATATAATCTCTAATAATACAAAATAAACTCAGTTTCAGTAAATGATTTCATGATATTTTGGGATATCATTTATGTTGGAGGATTCATCATTTTCTTCACTACATTAAAATTATTATACTTAAAAGAGAGAAGATAGTGACATTTGTAACATTGTTTTGTTTTAATAATAATTACATCACATGCATGGAAAAAAGTCATTTAAATTATTAAATTTTGAACCTTTGGGGATTTGAGTTGAAATTTATTCATCCAATAGGATTTGGTAATGAGATTAGGTAATTATATAATCACTATTATATTATTTATAAATGTAATTTACTTGATTTACCTTCTAGTTTGGCAAATAAATATTACCAACGTTACTATTCATAATGTCTAAAAATAAAAGGGAAATATATACAAAATTTTCTACATCTGATTCCAAATAAGGTCTCCATTTTTACAAATTCAAAACACATTAATTTATGTATTTAAATTTAATTTTTTTTGTTTTTGGAATGGAAAACATGGTTAAAAGTTGAAACATTGCAAATGATTGAATTTTTTTTTACACTTGAATCTGATGTAAAATTAATGATATTTTCCTAAATTATATATAATGATAAAAATAAAATATATCTATACTTTAATACCATTAAATACTATAATTTAACGATATAAATTATTTTGATGAAAAAAAATTTTTGTAAAAAATTTACCATATTTTCAATATTCATATAAAAAGAAAAGTTATCATACATATATAAAAAATACATCCAAAGTAAAAAAATTTATCCTGATTCAAAATAAAATGTTAATGTTGTTAAATAGAATATGTAAAAGTATCAAAAACAGGATTTAATTGTTGTACACCATCAAAAGGTGGTAAAATTATATATTTTTTTTAAAAAAAAATATATCTGAAAAATGTAATTTCTTTTTAAATCATGAATAGAAAACCTATATGATGAATTTTAATTAGTAAAATAAATATAATACATAAATGTTTCATTAAAAAACCATAAATAGTGATATTATTATTTTTTAAACTCTCTTATTTTCATAGAATCAGTTTTTCAAAAAAAAGATTCCTTTGGTTGAAAAGTATTTATTTTGATTTATAAATAATTGTTTCCAAAAAAAATTAATTAAATAAATGTGTAAAAATTATTTTTAGATATCAATTATTATTTTTTATTCCAACAAATTTAAATTATAGTTTATATGGTAACTTAATAATAATTATTTATCCACTTATACCCAATTTATGTGAAATGAATTGTATAAAAAGAACATGGAATTATGTATAACAGAAGACATGTTTATAATTTCATACAATAATATCTAATATGGTATTGTGTATAATTCCAGATAAACATGGTGTAGTATACAACACACAACCGTAATTAAATTAAAAGGAATCTCTCTCAAAAAAATATCTGGTTGTTGCATTCTACCCCCCCCCCTAAAATGAACATTTCCCTAGAAATTCATTGTTGTTATAAACGGTTTACTACATAAAACATTCCTTCATATAAACCATAATCATAAAAAAGAATACTTAAATTTCATTTTGAATATTGAATGTAAGAAACATAATGGTTTCCCAAAGTAACTCAACACTGGGTTTCCATATTGAAGAACGTGTGTGATAAACAAACATATTGATATTGAAGAAAAAACTAAACATCAGGTTTTGATGGAGAGTGATATAGAACAATGTTAATAGAAATATAAAAATTGGAATGACATAAATATGTGATAATTTATAGGACCATCTGATTCATAACATTATATTTAATTAGAATAAATTTTTTGTTTTAAAGATACTATCCTTAATTTTGAAGAACATGAGATGAAATACATAATTGATGTTTGTACATGCTCATATTTTTTTGTGTCTTAAAAAATTTCTATATCATCTATTATTCTGTGAAATGATGTTGACTTGGTCATTCCTAAAGTTTTATCAGATCATGTGATCCATAAATACAATGATAGTTCATTCCATATGTATTTATCACAAAAAGCATAGCACATGTTATCAAACATTCAAAGTCCATATATTGTGAGATAATACTTTATTCTAAAAAACATAATATGATGTATAACATAATCATTTCAATTACTTGATATGAATTCAATCAATATAAAAGATGAAAATATAAAACTATAGAAAAAGTTTAACAAATATTTCTTAACATTTATCCCCCGTATATTATAAAATTCCTCCTATGGGTAAAATTCCAAAAATCTGAACACCTTCATCTGGTATTCTATTATGTCACTCTAATAACCTGAATTATTAGATATAATCCTCTTGTCAACAACCCCATAATTAGTTCCTAAGAATATAGAATTATGTAATTTATTTATTTAAATCCAACATATCATTATCTAGACATCATTATCTAATCATTTGAGACATATTATGGTCTATCTTTATCTTAATTTTATTTTCACCAAAAATATCACCATACCCATTAATCACTTTTTCAGCTCTTTGTAACTATTCAACCAAAATTTTAAATCATTATTGAAAAACCTATACTAAAAAACTTATATATTTCTTGATTTATATAACATAATCATTGAATTCTGATATATATACACCCCAGTTATCCTAAATTATTCTTACACCCTTACTCATTATCCATCATCATGGTGATTCTAAAATATTAATCATGTCTTAACGTTTCTCAAACAAAATCATCATAGGATTAATGTAAACATTACATTAAGAAAACAAAATACCTTTCCTATGTTGTTAATAGTATCTTTATCCTCATCATTATTACCAACACTCATTCCATCACAATGATTCCCTTCATGATATTTTAACATAATAAATCGATCATCATGATGTTAATACCTTCTACATCTGAAACATTCAATAGTTAACTATGTTCTATGTAGTTCTGGATATTTACTAAGACTAAAATGAAAAGTGTAAGAGACACATATAAGATATTAAAAACCCAAAAGTTTGGTAAATTACTTATAAAATTTCCATCAATAATATATTTGGTTTAACCCTAGTTTTGTGAATATTATTAGAAAATCCCTAGGATTATAACCAATATATAGACTCGTACTTTGTACATCCCAAGACATACCCTTACATACATCTCTATGGATCTCACTATTTTTTTTCGAATCACAGTTTCAAAAGGTTTTCTAACAATTCAATACCATACCAAATCTAGTCACCTAAAATTGATGTATATAGACATTACATTTCTATTATGTAATACTTAAAACATTATAGAAATAGACGTCCAATGTCCATAATATTTTAGTGCCTTTGGTAATTGGGAAATCGAAACAACAGTTTCATAAAACATTTACTATACCTCATGTTTAACCTTTATAACTAGAACCCCATTTTGATACATTTTACATAATACCCTTCCTAAAATCCTAGGGAAAAGAAACATAAAAATGGGTGAGCTTAGATGCTTAGTAATTCTAAAAAAATTGATTTTTAAATATAAACAAGATCATAAATGGTATGGTAGTGTAATCATAACAATTGAATATCATACCCTACATATTAATGGAAATACATGAATCAAAAGGAATATAAAAGATTATAATACATAAGATCATAACAGTATCCCTAGACATGAAATTAAGGCAAACAAATAAAATTATTACATTGTGAACATGTATAAATAGTAACAGTTCAATATTTAAATCGAGGACACGAAATATGGCCCTTTCATAATTAGATTGACATGGAAACAAGGTCAAATCATAAAATTATTGACATGAAACCCAGGTCCACATATTGAATTGTGAACATGAAATCAGGTTCACTCGCAACATACATACCTCATGAGTTATCCATATTTACCCAGTGCAGTAGAATACTATAATGGTCCCACCCATCTCATAAATAAACCATTCTTATATATTCCCCAAAAACATAAATCACTCGTCCTAGTACAACCCATGAGATAAAATGGGGTTCTTAAACATCATTCCATCAAAACATAATCCAATAACAACATATGGATGTCATAAATAAAATAAAGATAATCAAACCAACAATATATTAGGGATATTATACTTTAAACTTATCCTTATCGAATAATGTCATCCTATGGGGGGAAATATTTTTTCTAATACACTTGTAATTAATTCTCAGGGAAAATATCATTTCCTCTTAAAAATAATTTCACATTCCTAAAACGTCATAAAATTTTAAATAATAATATTTTATTTAAAAACAACATAAAAAACATATAAGGGAATAGTCATGGAAATAATGTATTATTATAGAGTACAAATCTAGTCATTCCATATATGTTAAAAACCTTATTCTTGTACATTTTCCTCAAATGTCAAAACGTACATCATATTTGAAAACAACATATGATTTTTTCCATTCCACTTAATAAAAATTCATAAATAAGAAAAAATTGACTTTAAAAATAGTAAATGAATATAAATAATATTATTTAATATGTAATTAGGAAACACAGATGTTGATGATTAAAATATCTTATTAATTACTTTTGTTTAAAAAAATTATTGAAAATAATGATATTGAAAATTATACCTTACCTTAGGTCTGATATCCTTTTAAGGTAATTTATCCTCTTATATAATGATTTTAATAGTTCAATTAAATACATAGAAAATTATAATCATTTTATGATATCATAGATGATTATATTGTTATCAATATGATAGTAATATTTCATTGTCACTCGTTATTTGGATATAAATTGCCTAATGTTCTTATAAAAGTTTTATAAGATATGTTCGTGATACACTAATATGGTTTTTATTATATCATTTACATAATGATATTAGTATAATATATATCATATTTATTCATTCCATTTATGTTTTATTTGTCTTTAATTAAGATCAAGTATGGCAAATCACATCGTATTGTGGAGAGGGTAGGCTCTACATACGTACGAGCAATGATATCATTTACTTAATGGTTTAATGTTATGGAATTGGATGGTATATTAGTTATAATGATTAATTTTCATTTTATATGACATATTTATATCCACTATAATCATCATTATACCCAACCAAATAATATATTGTTGAATAATAAATTACACCACGCTTTGTAGATGATAAATCATACTCACGCACACATGTTGATATTATTATTAGAAGGATTGATAAAATGAGATATAAGGTTATCCAATTATTATAATAAAATATCACATTGTAAATGATAGTGGAATTATTGCTTTAGTATAGAAATATAATAATAATAGGATGTAGAAAAAGTATTTCTTTTTTAAAGAGGTAATAAAACAATTACTTATTTTCATGCGTATCTCATTTTAATTTTCATGTAAGGTATCTCTAGGATGGATTTATCCCTAAAGTGCGACCTCTAGGATTGAGTTAGGGAAGATAGGAGAGAAAATGTGAACTTTTGGGACTCTAAAAATGGTATAATGGTATGATTAATGGATAATTAGTAGATTATTTTTATAGGTGACACGTTGGGCACTTTATGAAATTCTTGAAATATTATGTTATTGTAAATTTTTTTGGGTTATAATGGTAATAACTATTTTTTAGAATAAAATATTATTTTTGTTTTAAATAAAATCATAAAATAATATTAATGATTTTTATGTATATTTTTTAATCCTTATCATTTTTTTTTAACTCTTGTTTTACCATTTTTAATCTTTTCGTGATATAATGTTAATTACACTTTTTAGGTTAATGCAATTAACATAACATCTAAAAAGGACAAAATAGGTTTTATTAAAGACCTATTAGTGATTATTTGTACTATTTTTTTGATTATTTTATTTTTATTAATTTTATATCGTTCAATAATGTATTTTATATTTTTTGTTATGAATTATGTCATATTTTGACACAATTCAAACTTGAGCTTTTCAAAAACTCTTAAATTCATGATTTCTTCGATAAAAATACAACAAATAAATCCTAAAATATCATATACATCCATAAAATTATTTTATGACATACATTATGTCATATAATACTTATTTTAATATTGGTAATATCATTTATTTGGTATCCCTCTTAATAAAACATTGTAAAATATAATTGTTTTGTCTATATTTATGGAAATTATATAATCTATAAAATTTAAAAATATTTTACCATTCTATATATGATTTTAATATATTTCTGTATACTATTTTTTTGGGATATTTCATCTCAATTTTCAGTACCTAAAAATTATTACACTTATAAGAGATAACAGAGTGACATGTTGTCAGTTTATTTTTTTAAATAAGAGTAACACCATTTTCATAATCAAAAGTCGATTAAATGAATAAATTCATACACGTATCTGATTTGGGTTGATTTTTATTTAAAAAATTGATTTTTAGGTGTCGGGCATTATTTTATCCTTATGTTATTACTTGTTACTTTAATTTACCTGATTTACCTTCAACCACAGTTAATAAAAATTAAAGAAGACACTATTTATAATGTCCACAAATAGAATGGAACTATTTAAAATATTTCAACATTCTGATTCAAAATAAGGAATCAATTGTTAAAAATTGAAAAAAAATATGTTTCATTAATTTAATTAAACGTTTTTCCATTTTTCAGACTAGAAAACAGGGTTAAAAGTTAAAATATTACAAAATGATTCAAATTTTTTTACATCTGAATTCAATTTAATAATATTTCTATTGAAACAAATTTTATATAATGACAAAAATGTAATATATTTATATAATAAAACCATTGAAATTTATAAATTAACCCAATAAATTAATTCAAGGAAAAAATTTGTTTTCAATTAAAATTTAGCGTATTTTTACTGTACATGAAAATAGAAATGTTATCAGACAAATATCACAATACAATACAAAGTAATTTTTTGTTTCCCGAATCTAACTAACATGATTATTTATTTAAATATAATTTATAATCTTTTAAAAAACTATATTTAAAATTGGTGTGCCATCAAAAGGTGGTAAATATAAGTTTTTTTTGAAAAATACTTCTTTTGTCAGAAAATTGAATTTCTTCTTATATTATGAGTAGAAAACATATATGATGAATTTTAACCATTAAATTGAATAAAGAAAATTTATATTTCATTAATAAATTTATAAATATTTATTTTAATATTTTATACACTCACTTATTTTGATTTAAATATTTTTTAATAAAAAAAAATTCTCTTTAATTGAAAATGTACTTATATTCACTTATATATAATTGGTCACAAAATATTTAATTAAATACATGTGTATATGTTTTGCATAAATCAATTAATAATGTAAATTCTCAATATTTTAATATCTAGGATATAAGGTAACATAATAATATTTAGTATTTCACTTATAGTCTGTCTTTCAGAAAAAAATAATTATATCCAAAGAACATGAAATTGTATGTAACAAAAGACAAGTATAGTGTTGTGTATACAAAAACCTTGTAAGGTGTTCAATATAATAGAAGCTTAACATGGTGTAACATACAACATAAGACATCAATTAAATTAAAAAAACATTCCATAAAATCTCGTGGCAGTGGTTTACAACAGAAAAATGTCATCTACATATAATTTTATGCTCGCCACACTTTCCGTTTTATTTATATATTTTTATTTTCCCTACTGAGACTTCATGGAATTCCTGGAATCACCATTACATGATATGTTTTTCTAATAAGTATGATTTTGTTGGCCTTGTCCCAATGAAGAAACTGACGCCTATGACACTTAAGAAGTGTCCTGACCACCCAACCTCAAAGAGTTGTGATAATAACACTGATGATTTTCCATATTATTGAAATTGTGGAATGATTTAGGTGGGAACATATACTGAATGTTCATGATTTTTAAGAAACCACATTGATAATATATGGGATGGCATATTGGTTTTTGAGGATGATTCTATGATCCCACCTTCTTGATCAAATCCATTCTCCCACCTTGGATATTGGTCTCCGACATTCTCCTTCTTCCATCAATTAGAGTTCCCACCATTTACTATAGTTATAAATGAAATTACATCATCTATAACTTATAATATGCCCCTTTCTTCCAACATCACATTATTATCCATCAATGTTATATCTTTAATATGTAGCACACTTATCTTTTAGAAAATATACTTCCTCAATGAAGATTTAAAAAATGTGTGCCTTTAGGGATGCACTAGCAACATAATTGGGTTAAATGCACAATATAAACACAAATTTAGATGTGTACTATGTGACAAAATTATTTTCCTACATCATTATGAAGATGTATTTCGTTCTAGATATTCTGAATATGTAATGACAAAATTAATTTTTAAATAATATTTCAAAATATTCCTATGAAATGCCTTGGCCTAGTTTAGCATAAATAGAAAAATACCACATTTACCATGAAATATCATCTTGTATTTATTTTTCCATATTGTCTTTCAGGTCTGTGGGTGTGCTGATAAAATCGATGATATGATTCATGTAACACCCTATGATTTCCTAGTACGTAATCTCATCAATGTAATTCAATTACTTGTGCAACATGAAACAACGAGTTCGAGCACACTACAACATACCAAACTAGCCGTTCAAAATGCTTTTATGAGTGTTATTAACTAAATTTTTAATCTTATATTCTCTATAAAAGTTGAACATGAATATTATCTTTTTATTATACATAATATAAGAACACATTCATTTTTAAGATAAAAGAAGTATTTTAAGAAAATGCAATTTCAACGCCCTTTAATGAAAATCCATTTTTATTAAACCAATGTATGAAAATTTAATATAATATATTTAATAAAACTAAATTCTTCATTAGAATATGGATATAAAAATTTAGTTTGGATAAAGTTGTGGTCCTTTTCTGATAACTTTCATATTTTGATGAAAAGTGAAAAATAATAAGTTTTAATCAACATATTTAATAAATATAATTTATAGTGTAAAATTATGAATTTGAATTGTAAGTTAGTATATTTGGATTATATTTTTATCATTTAATACAATTTAGGTCATTATAAGTAATTTCACATTTAAATTTTACAGAAACACATGTCAATCTTTTGATAGTTATTACATTTCAAAAACCTGATTTTTGGGTTTGGAAACAGAAATTAATTTTAAATTAATTAATGAAACTTATAGGTTTTAATTTTGGAAAAATAAATGTAATTTAGAGATTTAGAATATCATAATTATCTTACGGTAAATTTTTGGTATATTTCTGACAACATTCAATTTTTTATGAATAGTGAGAAACACTACTATATTGTTTAAAACCGACTTTTTATTTAAATAATTATTTATTATATTTAAATTTATTTTAAGTCAAAATAGATATATAATACCTATATATGGTCATGTTTTTTCATTTGATTCATTTTATAATAAAATTATATGTATAAGTTTTTATTGAACTTTTTAGAGTCATTTACACACCTTATAGGAGCTTTTGAAAATTTGAAAAAAAATATAATTTCATCGCTTATGTTAATTGAATTTAAAAATATGGGGGATAATGTGGACTTCTGTATGTAATATTTGGTTCAATAAGATTCAGTTAATGTCAGGTGGATAGTAACTGTTGGCTTTTACTTATCATGGTTAAAAATAAATAGGATGATTAAAGGTAAAAATGATAATATAATTACCCTAACACATGTCCTAATAATATTGGATAAGTGTATTTCTACCAAAAAAACATAGGAATATAATTTGATCCATTAGGTACCCTTGGATTATATTATGACATTTATTGTTATTTTATTTAAAGAAGAGTTAAAAGTATTAAATGAAAACTTTATTAACTAACCCATTTTTAATATAGTGTTATACATAAGATAAAATCGAAAAAAATATTAATTAGAAATATAAAAATATTTAATACCTAATGGTATTTTATTTATAATTTTTATATATTATATAATTAAATTTATTTATGGATCAATGATGATGTAGTAATTACCTTATTATTGAAATATTAAAATAATTGATATTATAATTATCATAAAAATGTAAATTGAGAATTCTGTTGTATTATACTATTTTTTTTGGTTAATATGATATGTTTGGGTTGATTAGATAATTTTTTTCAAGGTGATAAGGTTTTTATGAATTTCACAAAAATAAAATACCAAATAGTTTCAAATATTTAAAATAAATACTATATTATTGGTTGATATAATATTCCTAAAAATATAAGAATTAGACAAACATATTAAATAATATTATATATGTCATTAATGAAACATTAGAGGTTCTTTTGAATGTTTATAGTATGTTTATTATCCAAATAAAGTGAGAATACAAGAAGACATGGTAAAAGTTAAACTATTTAACTAAGAGTTAAATGTAAAAGATAAGGTTAAAACGGTATCTTAAACATGCCTAAAACATATTGTTTGAAAGGATTTCTACCCATAACCACCTAAGGATCTATATAAAAACATTTTGATCCATAAGAAACCAAATATGATAGTAGAATAAATTAATATTTTTATCATTTCCTAAAGTGACCCTCACCCCTCTAATGAAAGGGAACATCCCCTTCTCTCAAAATCACACCACCAAAGCCATTTGGATCATCCATCAGTGGCACAAATATCATCTCATCTTTCATCAAATTAATCTAGAGTCCTTAATTTGATCCAAAATCTAACCTAATGATCCCTTCTGATCAACTCAAATTGAAAGAGCCGAAGAAAAGGTAATAATTTCACCACCCTGTTTCAACTACTTTTCTTCTTCCACTTCCCATTAAATTATTATTTCTATAACCAAATAATAACTCCAGTACCTAATAAATATTTTTAGGTTATTATAAATATTTTACAACCATATTCGTTATTCTCTAAATCCTATAAATGATGAAGTCCCCATACTTGTGTACGTATGGCTTACCATCTCCACGTCCTGGTGTAGTTTGTTATTCAAACACTACATTATTTTTGTGGGTATTATAATCTATATAAATGATGTAAATAATAAATATAACATGGTAATTATTATGTATATATTATATATCTTATAATGACATATGATTTTAGCATCAATATAATGATATTGTCGCTCGTACGTACATACATATTACGATCTCCACGACGCAATTAGATTCATATCCATATTCACCATTCAACGATGATTATAAAAATAAGTATTATTAATATGTATTTAATATATGAAATAATAATGCTACTATATATATATATGTATTTATGTTCATACATATATGTTATTCACTTACTTTCATTCAATACGATATGAAAACGGAAACAACGTTTATGTGTACATAGGACCTACCGTCTCCATAAATGGTGTTTGATATTTCTTATATCAATCAATAATAAAAATTTTCATGTAAATATATTTGATATATAAATCGTGTTTCCTAATTTGTATTTATTTAAATCAAGATCTAATTTATACTATCAAGAATAGCAATATAAAACACTTACGATAAAGAAAAGAATTATTACCCGAAATTTTAATCTTAAATGGAAATCTTTATTAAATGGAATGTATAATGTAATAAATTTATCATGTATGAAACAATAAATATATATATGGTTATGGTATAATATATTAACATACTATGGTCATTATACCTGAGGTTAAACGTACCCACGACCAAAACAAAGTGCAAGGTAACCGTTATTTCCTCAATCTCATTATTATCCATGATTGTTTATGAGTAATTATTTACTAGAATACATTTATCATAGATACCCATATTTCATAAAAATATATTCAAAATATATATTTTAAGGTTTTATGCTGGGGTTCATTTAACCATATCATCAATTTAAATGTTTTAGTGATTTATCTTTCTATATCCTCTTAACTAATGTCCATATTTAGATAATGTTTTTATGATTTATTCACATGGTCATGAATGTTATTAAATGAAAATTAATTTCAAAAGTTTCAAACTGTTATTAGACACATTTATTAAAAATTCTATTTTAAATTATTTCATTTATAAATGTGTGACTTTTAAATGATTTCACAAAAGGGATATTTCCCTAATAATGTTTTACTGATCATTTTCATCTATGTAAAAATCCATTACTAGATATTATTCTTTATTGAGATTTATTTATTATAATTAAATCTTCCATATTGTATTGAATGAGTTATGATATGTTTGATTGTGGATGTTTTATTTTTATACCTTTCATGGTTTATGGTTACTGTATTGACATTTTGTAGGAATGTGTTAATATAAATATATATGTTATGTTTCATCTTTCTTATATGAGGAATGTAGTGGACTTAGTAAGTGAGCGGTGGAGCTCACTATAGCTCCTCGATGCATCGGTAGGTCTCATGATACAAACTAGTATCTTGGAATAAGGCCTTTAGAAAAATTATTTGTATTCTTTTCACAAGGCCTTGACTATGTGGTAATGATGACCATCTTTAGGCATTCTCTCATTATAAAATTAGTTATTACATGTGATTATGTGACTAGGAGAATATCCATTACATGTTTATATGGTGATGCTGGATTTATTTTTTTTCCAAAATATGTTCATGATTAGGTTTAAAAAAGATGTTGTTTTTATTACACTACTTACATTAATAGTTTAAAGCCTCTGCTAAATTATTTACCCTTACAGAGCATCTGAGCTCACCCCTTTCTTATGTTTTATTTTCCTAGGATTCCATGAAGTGTATTATGATTTATATAAAGGGTTAAGATAAAGAGATTAATGGTGTCCTCAATGGATCATTTATGTTGTTTTTTTCTTAATATGTAATGCATCTTTTATGTATGTAATCTATTTTCCAAGACTGTTAAACTGATCGGACTTTTGGTACTTGATTCCTTGTAATCATGACAATTTACTAAAATAATGCACTGACAATGGGATATTGCGGTCGGGGTGTTATAGTGGGTATCAGAGGATGTTTAGAAAAAGCCTTGGAAATAGATTATGATAAACTCTGATTAGAAAACATTACCCTAAGTTAGATTTTGATGATTATTATAGAATAACTTTATATCATTTTGGTAATGTATGGATTTTGTGTATTTTCCAAGTCATACATCTTTGTCTAGATACAATGAGGTAGAGGCGGCTCGGGCACAGATGTTCCAAGGAGTA
This sequence comes from Viscum album, assembly GCA_963277665.1. NCBI lineage: Eukaryota > Viridiplantae > Streptophyta > Magnoliopsida > Santalales > Viscaceae > Viscum > Viscum album. The sequence continues at coordinate 1,938,045,126 of OY728152.1, forward strand.
AAAACTCCGAAAAGGATTTTTAGGCCTAACCTGGGGTATCCTGGTACATGATCATTGGACTTGTTATACTATTATTTATGGAACTCCTAGGGGTTATGCTGAATATAATTCACATTTTCATTATAAGGCATTATGAAGGATTTAGGAGTAAATTATTCTTAAATAAAACATTTTAGTTTTGTAGATTATATGAATAATCTTTTCAATTGACGATTGGTATTTTAGAATTTTGGATTTATGCCTTGTGATTCAAAAACTAACATTTTGTATGCCATTGTTTAGAAATGGCACCTAGTAGGAGGAATGTGAATTCTAACAATACAATTGATCAAATGATTTTGAGGGATCATATTTTCCATTTAATTTAGACAATTTATAAAAGAGAAAGTGTCTTCCATGTATTCTCATCATATGAATAAATAGTATGATATGTTAATAAGATAAGTAATGAATTTTCTGATTCTTATGGATTTTAAGGCAAGAAAGATAAGAAAATGATGCAATAGATAAGGGTGGATAAAGGGAAGATGGGAAAGAATGATTTTCTCATATATGATAATTTTGGAAATAATCACCTTGGTAAATGCATGATGGGAAATAGAGTTTTTTATATGTGTGGAAGAAAGCTACACTAAGTACATGATTTCAAGGGTATGAAAAAAGTTTCAAATGTACAATATTTCATCCTCAAGGAGTTGGGACACTTTAAGAATCAACATATATATCATCAGAGTATACCCCAAATGCTGATATAGGATAATAATCAAGTTATGATCCTACCGAAGATGAAGAGGAATGATTAAAGTATTATGTTGTTATTAAATTATTATATCATTTGAGTATTGAATTAATTATGTACATTTTATAAGAATTATAGAGTATATAAGGATTGTACTTTAATACTATTTCATTAAGGATTTCAGATTATTTCGTACCATGAAAAGTGACTCGATAGTAAGTTAGTTATTTTGGGAAATACATGGTTGAAGGATAGATAAATATTTAATATGGTCCTGATACCGAGGTACTTATTTTGGAATAATATATGATTTATTTGGATAAATTATATTCGATATTCTTGATTACTTGGAAACTAATTATTTGTTTTGTTTTCAATTTCCGTTGGAGTATACAACATTTTTTGGAATAAGGATTATATAAAGTATTCTATATATAATAAGGGAGATTGAATGTAATAAATAAGGATTTATGGTAATTCAGTGTGTTACTGTGTTTTAAAGGAATGTATGATGATGGTATTCACATGTTATTACAGGGAAAAAAGGATCTTTTTTGTGTTTACCTTCCTTATAAATTTTGGACTGGGAGTTTGGATAGAAGTATTATGGATTTGTATAATGTTTGGAATCAATTATGTTTGAAATTGGAGACTATTGTCAATGTTAAATCAATTATTTATATTTTTTTTGGATTGTTATAAAAAAAGGACAACACGAAGGTCGGTTGATAACTTGTCACGTCCGGCAAGTCCATGAGACACGAACCCACAACTGATGGGCGTGAAGGGTGTATCACATACCACTGGATTACGTGATGTCTGGGTTTGTATAATGTAGATTTTTTTAAATGGTCCGACAAATGATTTATAAATTCATTAATTTTGGTATCATATAATATTAGGATAAATAGAATACTTTTTAATTCTTTTATCTATTGGAGTGAAATATGAGTTTGAGGTAGGAATTAGTTGAAGGATGAAACTGTACTTGTTTTGTATATTTTTTTCACTTATTCTATTAATAAAGTAACTAATAATCATTAAGGAATGGATCTTAAACCACAATTTTTTTATCCTGATACCTTATGTTTTGTTGAACCAATGATATATTAAATCAGCATAGATTGATGGCTTTGAGGCCCTCAATTTTACAATTGTTTGTGATTGATGACATCAATAACTCCCAATAAATACTTATGTTTTTCCTCCAATTATTTGTCTCTAATTGCCACCAATTTTCTCCCAATCGTGATATTAATTTGGTGGTGACTATTTAATTTTTCATTCCATATTATTAAGACTAAATTTTATTAACCCAATTTCCAATATGGGTTTTCCACAAAGTTAATTTTTTTATTTATAATAATTTATTTTCAAAGAACAATTTCAAATTGTGAGGATGAAATTTATTGAAATAGGGGAGATTGTTACACCCCATGATTTCATAGTACATTATCTCATCGAAGTAATCCATTAACATGCGCTACGCATAACAACGAGTTTGAGCGGACCACAACATAACAATGTAGCCGTTAAAAAAGTAGTTACACATATTATTAACTTAATTTGGAATCTTATATTCTGTATATAATTTTAAAATTAAAATTATGTTTCTATTAGGCACAATATAAGAACAAATTCAATTTCTAGATTAAAGATGTATTTTCCAAAAAATGCAATTTTACAGCCTATTAATGGCGATACATTTTTTAAAACCAAAATTTGACACTTTTAAATATTAAATATAATGAAATTAAATTCTTCTATAGAAGCGGTAAATAAAAATTTTTGTTTGGATAAATTTTTGGTACTTTTATGATAACATTAATATTTTGATTAGTATTGAAAAATACATTACTTTAATTGAAAACAACTTATTTAATCAAAATAATTTATAGTGTAAAATTATGCGTTTGAATGGGTTTTAAGTATAATTAGATTATATTTTTGTCATTAAATACATGAAGGTCGTTATAAGTAATTTCATATTTAAATTTGACATAAATAGATGTCAATCTTTTGATAGTTTTTACATTTTAAAAACCCAAATTATAGTTTCGACAACGGGAATTAATTTTTAATTATTTAATGAGACTTAATGGATTTTAATTTGATAAAATAAACTTCATTTTTTCAATTGGAATGTCAAAATTAGCTTATGGTGAATTTTTGGTATTTTTCTAAAAACATTCAACTTTTTGATGAATAGTGAAAAACACTAGGATATTGTTTAATATCGACATTTTATTTAAATAAATTTGTAATTTTTTTAAATTTATATTAAGTAAGAATAGATATATAATACCTATATAAGTTCAAGGTAATTAATTGGATTATTTTAATAAAAAAATTAGATGTATAATATTTTATTGATCTTTTTAATGTATTTTACTGACCTTCTATGTGCATTAGAAAATTTGCATAAAACATACTTTTAACGCTTATATGAGTTTATTTAAAAATATCCAAGATACACGGTTGATATCAGTAAATAAAATTTGGTTCAATAAGATGAAAATATTTTTAGTTGAATAGTATCTTTTGACTTTTATTTACAATGGTTAAAAATAAAATAGGCTAATTAAACATTAAAAATGATATTATAATGACCCTAAAACATGTCATAATTATATTATATAAGTGAATTTCGACCAAAAACAATCATTGGAATGAAATATGATCCATTAAGTCCACATGGATTAGATTAGGACATTTATTATTATTTTATTTTAAGATGAGTTAAAACTATTAAATTCAAAGTATATTAACAAAACCATTTTCAATATAGGGTTATACATTAAATAAATTCAGATATAAATATTAATTACTAATATAAAATGTTTTACTACATAATGGTATTTTATTTTTATTTTTAAGACATTATATAATTAATTTTAATTATGACACAATGATGATGTAGTAATTATCTTTTTAATGAAATATTAAAACAATTGATATTATAAATATCCAAATAAATATAAACTGAGACTTCTGATAAATTCCACAAATTTTATACATTATTAATACATCTTATGGTTCATTTGATAATTTTTGTTCTCGGTTATAGTGTTTTTATGACATTCGATAAAACAAAATACCAAATAGTGTCAAAATTGACATAAATAAATTTATTAAACAAATACAATATTATTGGTTGATATAATATCCCTAAAAACTAAGGATAGGCCAAAAGGATGAAATAATATTATATATTTCATTAATGAACCAGTTTCGGTTCTCTAGTATGTTTATAGTTCATTTATTAACCATATTGTGTAAGAACACAGTAAGACACAATAAAAGTTAAACTATTTAACTAATAGTTAAATCAAAATGATAAGGTTAAAATGGTAACTTCAACTTATCTAAAACCAATTGGATGAGAGGATTTAGACCCATAACCTCTTAACCATTGAAATAATTTAATTTTTAGCCATTATAAACTGAATATGATTGTATAATAAATTAATATTTTAATCTTTTCATAAAGTAACTCTAACCCCTCTTATAAAATGGCACATCCCCTTCTCTAAAAATCACCCATACAAATCCTTTTGGCTCAGAAAACACCTACCCTAAAATCCTCTCAACATCCCTGAAATCAATCTAGAATCCATAAATTGATCATGAAGCCATATTATGGAGCCCTTTTGATCAACTCAAAAGGAAACACCCAAAGAAGATGTAATAATTTCACCACCCTATTTCAAGTTCTTTTCTGCTTCCACTTCCTCTTACTCTATTGTTTCAAAAACAAACTAATAAATCCAGTACCTCCTAAATATTGTTACATTATTATAAATATGTTATAACCAAGTTATTTATTATATTCTTCCCATATAGGATGAAGTCGGCATACGTGAGTACATATGGATTACCATCTACACATCGTGGTGTAGTTTGTTATTCAAACACTTCATTATTTGGATGGTAATAATAATGAGTATAAATGATGTAACTAATAAATATAACATATTAATTATTCTTTATATATAATATTCCATCCAATTACAAACTATTTTATCATCAATATAATGATATTCTCAGTTGTGTGTACGTACAGATTACCATCTCCACGACGCGATAAGATTCAGTTCCACATTCACAATTCAACAATGATTATAAAATTATATAGTATCAATAAGTATGTAATATATGAAATAATTATTAATTACAATTGATATATATATATATACATATATGTACTTATATATATCTTGTTCACTTATTTCCATTCAATACGATATGAAAACAGAAATAATGCTTATGCGTACTTAAGGCATGCCGTGTCCATAAACAGTGTTTTACATTTTCGGTATCTATCTATTATAAATATTCAAATTCAAATTATATATGATATATAAATCTTGTTTTTTATTCTGGATGTTTTTAAATAATTATGAAAGTGAGACGATCTAGAATAGAAAGTTAAAACATGTACGATCAAGAAAGCGATTATTACCCGAAATGTTAATTTTACATGGAAATAATTATTAAATCTCTAGTATAATGTCATTAAATAATTATTAATTAAATAATAAATATGAATATAGTTATGGAATAATTTAATAACATACTATGGTCATTATACAGGATGAAAAACATACCCTCGACCAAAAGAAAGTGCAAGGAAATGGTTATTTCCTCAATCTCATTATTATTTGAGAATGTTTATGTGTATGTATTTACATGGATATAATTATAATAGATACCCATATTTCATAAAACTGTTTTCAAATGTAATCTCATAATTTTTTATGGGAGGGTCAATTAAAATAGATCATTATTTTAAATGTTTTACAAATTTATCATTCTCAATCCTTTTAACTAAGGTCCTCATCTTCAAAATGATTTTAAGGAATAATTTATATGGAAATGAATGTTTCAAAATGATAAATCTTTTAAAAAGTTTCAAAGTGGTATGGGACACTTGGATTCAAAAATATCGTTTAAATTTATTCATTTATAAATGTTTGACTTTTAAATGATTTCAAAAAAAGGGAAATTTCTCTCAAAATGTTTTATTGATATTTTTCAACTATGTCAGCATCCTTTACTAGATATTTTTATTGATTGATATTGATTTATTATAATACAATCTTTGATTTTTTATTTAATTACTTATGAAATGTTTGTCTATGGATGTTCTATTTTTATACCATTCTTGGTTTATGGTTAGTGTATTGACATTTCATATACAAGTTTTAACAAAAATGATAATGTTAGGCTTCATCTTTTTCCTATGAGGAATGTAGTGGAAATAGTATGTGATGGGTGGAGCCCACTATATCTCCTTGATGCATCGGTAGGTCTTATGATACAAAGTAGTTTCTTGGCACAAGGGCTTGAAAAAAAATTCTTTGTAGTCTTGGACCCTAGCCTTGACTATGTGGTAATGATGACCGGCTTTTGGCACTCCCTCATTATGAAATTAGTTATTTCAAGTGATTATTTGACAATTTGAATATCGATGTCCATGTTTATATGCTGATGATATATTTATTTTTTCCATATTATATTCAAGATAATGTTTAAAAACGATTTTCTTTTTATTACACATCTTACCTTAAAATTTTATAGATTCCACTAAATTATTTACCCTTATTAAGATTCTGACCTCACCCCATTCTTATGTTTTACACTCGGAAAATTCAATTATTTGTATTATGATTGATATTAATTGTTCATATAATGGGAATAGTGGCGTTCTCAAAGTATCATTTATGTTGTGTTTTATTTTCAAATGTGTAATGTAACAATTAGATATGTTATATTTTTTCCACGACTGCTAAACTGTCAGTCTTTGAGGACATGATTCCATGTAATCATGCCAATGGATTAAATTAATTCACTGACTCTTGGATTACGTGGCCGGGGTGTTACAATTCATCATATTCAGATACACCTCGGACATTACTAGTACCATGTCACCCCTATAGATTATTGTGTTCTGATTTTGGAATGTGATGGAGCAATCAGGTTTCCATGCCTCGTCTCTCATGTTCACCATATGCATAGCTTAAAAATATTTGACTATAATCTGAACAATCATTAGGTTTACATGTGACTCATGTGAAATCAAAATCACATAACCCTCTTCCAGATGGTTTCTGTGATGCTTATCTGGTTCTATTTTCTATAAACACAATAAAAACCCACAGTATAACTCTTTATTATCTAATGGATTAACACGTTTTAAATATTTTTCACATCATATAATAAAAATATTATTTCCATAATTCAGAATTTTCAACAATCAATCAATTATTTTTAAATTTTAACCATTCTATTGAAAATAAACTCTTTTTCATAATACCACAATCATGCTATTTTTCAAATTATTTCATATGAAACTTATATAAAAAATGTTTTTATTTAAAACATAAACATTATTTATTTCATAGAATCATGACTTGATACAACATAGAATATCTTGAGGTATAGTTTCATTGGGGATTAGGAACATTACATAACATCTTAAAACATGAAATACACATCGTTATTGAAAACATATTTTACATAACCACAGATAGACTGTCGTATATAGCATTGCATGGAATATAATGAAGAAATGCATAAAAAATCATGAGATATAAAGCCTAGTAAGGGATTAAAATGGCATAACATGAAGAATAAAATACAAGTTAGGATATAATAATATCAATGGAGCATAAGAGAAATATTAACAAAAAGGCATGATATTGCATGATTATCATAACATGTATATGTGGAACTACATTTAACCAAATATTAACTTGTTACAAGGATCAATGCACATTGAGAATGATTAAACCTTATCTTAAATATAATTATCCTTGTTAAACAATCATTTGACTTGATTTATTGTGATACTAATGTTTCTTGAATGCAATGGAGCGCTATCCGGGCGCACACTTCTTAAACATTTCATTCCCTGCATAGGTATGCCACATTGATCATATAACATTGATTAATTAATCATTATAATATATTACAAGATATTGGAATGTTAAATTTATACATTAAAATCTATAATCAATAAGATTATGTTCTTAAAGTTGAATACACTTGATAGATTAATGGGCATTGAAATCACTACATAGTGACTAGGTCTTGGAATATCCCGGTGTAATTTGGGTAGCATAACGACATGACATACGAATTCATAAAATTGATTGAGGATTTATTAAGGGGTGTACCATAATATAATAATAAAATTGACATTAATGTGGTCATATACATACATGTCCAATAATATGTAATGTTATTTAAATTCATAATACATAATAATTTCTAGAATATAAATGAGAAGAGAGAAATTCCTTATTGAATTTCAGCATTGTGCTAGATGTGCATTGGATTCATTAGTGAGATAGGAAGAGTTATATTGTGTTTTAAACATAATAATGTATGTATGGGGGTGGTATGAAATCATACCCTTATATTTTCAATTTCAATGACAACTGTATAACAATATAAATAAACATGGAAAAAATTAGAGAGCTTGAAATCCCTTAGGGAATTTCAGCATGGTGACAGGTGTACATGGGAGACATTAATTATAGAGAAAGTGGTATATCATAATTAAAAAATAACGAGGTAATTACGGGGGAGGTGTGAGCTCAATCCCAAACATATTAAATATAAAAAAATGGTATATCAATATAAAATATTTGGATAAAAAATTAGAAAGGAAGAGGTCCCTTACTTGCACTTGTGATCCAATGGATTGGGAGAGGCCTGAGAGAGGCTTCATGGGAGTATGGGGAACCTTAGGATGCTACTATAGAATGGATGAAAGAGTAAGGACATGTTATAATGGTTTTTAGTTATGATAATTGACAGAATGGGAGGGTGTATGTAGGATAAGAGAGGGAATTCATTATTATTTAGGTTTTGGACACCGCTGATTAATCCAATCAAAACAACAAACCAACCCATTTTTTTCCCAAGGTTTATTCCAATGGGGATTGAAGATAATTATTTTACATGTCCAATTTCCGGACATCTTATAATATTAGTCTTGATTATGTGGAGTTTAGTCACACTCTTAGTGAAATCATATTTAATGTTAAATTGTATTATAAGTCTTGGAGGGTCAACAAAGGAACAATAAAATTAATCAGAAAAATCTAAAATCAAATTATATTGATGGTAAAATATATATTGTTCCAAACTACCATTTATAGTATTTAATTACATCACTATTAGGTCATTATGATGTCATAAAATGCATTATTTTTTTAAACGATATTTAAACTTTTACCAAAAAATGTGATTTTCTTAGAAAATTATGAAATATTCACCGTTGGATAATTTTGACATGCTGATTTCAAAAATAATATTTATTTAATCTAAACAATTTTCAGAATATATGGATTTTCACTTTTAAAATAAAAAAAGCATTTATTTAAAATTCTTTGGTTTTGACAAAAATATTTTTCAAACTATAAGATAAATTACAATTTTATAAATAAAACTTATACGATCATTTATATGAAATAAAATGAAATTTAATAATAATAATATTTTATTAAAATATTATTTAATTTAAAAATTTCATTAATTTTTCAAAATACATTTCTTAAATGAAGAATACCTTTAAATACTATTTTTTTCTTTTAAACCCATTTACAATGTAAAAATAATGAAATGAAATTATATTTATAATTAAAAATAAATTGCACATAATATTGGTTCTAGGGTATTATTAGATAACCCATAATAAAAACTTCATAATTCCTGGGGGTAAGGGGTGTGATGGTGACATAATCTTGGGGAGGCTTAGATTAAAACGTTTGGGTGTTAATCTCAATTTACATCCAATTCTCTCGTAGGTTGATCCATTCCAGCTTGACATGTTGATGCTCGACATGGATTTGGTCATGAGTGAATCCCAATGACGCAACCTCCATTCCAATATCTGAAAAATGGGATTCATATGGTGCTAGTCTACTAGATGAGGCCATCATATCCTTTTTCTGAGTAAATTAGATTTGACAAAGACCTATATTTATAAAAATCATGTGATCACTGTTAAATGACTTTATTAGAAACAATAATTATTCATAATGGTATATTGAAAATGAAAAACATAAAACCAAGGATGTTCATATTTCATATAACCATTATACATAAAAAGACATTTATTTATATCAATAGTATTTTTCATTAACAAATTTTTGGGTTCTTACAATCGTCCCCCTTAATATATTTCTCCTTCGGAATTATGTTTTCCCGCACTAAAACCAATGCAGATCACTTTGTTTTATCACTTCATTTGATTCCCATGATTTATATATAAATCATTTTGTTTCACCACAACACATTGAAGAGGGGGGTTGTCTTATTTCGTTGGAAATTTTCCCTACAATATAATATTACCACTGAATTCTATTCATAAGAGAGGTCATTCTCCAATGTTAGGACCTCAATATTGAGTACAAGTGATGGGTCAGTTATATAAATTTTCAAGAGTGATACATGGAATATATCATGTACTTGAGATAGGTTCCGGAGGAGTTCTAGTTGATAGGCTACAACTCCAATGTGGTCAAGGATCTCATAAGAGATGATGTACCTTGAACTATGATTTCTATTATTTCAATATACCATAACCCACCTCCACAGTGATATGCGGATGAATACAATGTCTCTGTCATCAAATTGTAGATGTTGTTGAAGATTATCAGTATAGCTCTGTCGTCGACTCTGAGTTGCTTTAATTTGCTAATGGATTGTCTTAACCTTCTCATCCATTTCTTCTACCATTAATGGACCAAAGAGTTTCCTCTCCCCAAAATCATCCAACTTCTGGTGTCCTGCATCTCTTACCATACCTGGATTCATAAGGATCCATTTGGATTCTTTACTGGATATTATTATCTTATAGGAACTCAAATAGAGGAATATGTTGATCCCATACTCTTTTTATGTCTATTGAGCATGCTCTTGAAATTTTATCAACTCTTTGGATTGTCCACTCAGATATTCCATAAGATATAAGATGATAGGCCTTACAGAAGTTGAACTCAGTATTTAGATCATCTTAAAGACTCTTCTAGAACATATAGGTGAATCATGGATCGTGATCAGATAAAGAATAAAGTTGTACTCCATGACACCTTACTACTTCTCTAATATATATTTTTTCCGTTTTATCTAATGGCAAATCCTCTCTAATTTCAATTAAGTGTGCATTCATTGTAAGACGATCCGGGACAACCCATTTTTTATTGTTTCCTTTGGATTTATCAATGTTATTGGTGAAAAATTACATTGCGATGTTCTATCATTTCCTTGATGGTTTGGGTAAATGTTGAACCATTACATTAGTCTTCTGCCTCTCATCCTACACTTGCTGATATACCTGGCACACTGAAAAATACATAGTGATCCCATTCTTCATGTTATCCCAGTAATAAATCTCTCTGAGATCTCCATACATCTTTGTGCTTACTGGGTGATTGGAGAAATCCGAATTGTGTGCATTCTCCAGATGTTATTTCATTATCAACTAATTTGATGAAACACATAGTATTTACCCAAATCTCAAAATTCATTAGTCATTAACATTCAACTTTGAGGATTTCCCTTTTTTAATAGTATCCACATTCTTCTGAATTCTCAGATCATTCTTCTGAGAATCCTTTAACTATTAAAAAATAGATGTTTGAGTAATAATTTGGGAAATGATTGATGATGCTTTGTTATTTATTATTCCCATAACCATCTTCATCAAATCTAAGAATATTGTAGACTTTTAAATTCTCATCAATGATAGAATTTATGGGTCCTTTCTACATAAGGAATATGCCACCTTGTTCTCTTTACCAGGGTGGTAATGGATTGAGTAATCAATGTATTTGATCAGATCTATCCATATTCATTTCAGCATATTCAACTCTTTCTGCGTGAATATATACTTGAGGGTTCTGTGATCCTTTTATACTTCACACTTCTCCCGAAAGAGGTAATGTCTCTAAATTTTCAAATTGATGATTACTGCATCATACTCTAGATCATTTGTTGAATATTTTTTCTCAGTTACTTTCAATTTTCTTGAAGCATGGGCAATGGCTTTTTCATTTTACATCAACAAACAACCCATTCACTTTTTCAAAGCACCACATAATTCTACAAAATTTTCTCCACTTGTTGGTACTGTGAGTATTGACACATTGATAAGAATCATTTTGAAACCCTTGAACATCTCATCGTATTAATCACTCAAAGAAAACTATAATCCATTTAGAATTATCATGGTAAGAGGGTTGGACAATGAAGATAAATTTCACACAAATCCGCGATATTTTTCAGCCAACCCCAAGAGGCGACCTATATCAGTTAATATTGATGGCCTCAACCATCTATCAATTCCAACTGTCTTGGAGGGATCAATAAATATCCCATTACTTGTGATGATGTGACCCAATAATGAGCCTAACTTTAACCAGAACTCATACTTTATGTACTTTTCATAGTACTTCACCTTTTGAAAGGTATCTAGTAATGTGATTAGATGCTAATCATGCCCCTCATTTGTTTTAGAGTATATTAGAATATCATCTATAAAGAGTACCAAAAAGTTGAGGAGGTAATATATAAATACTATATTAATAATGTCCATAATGATTTATGATGAATTAGTGACCTCAAAAAGCATTACTATGAATTAATAGTGCCATTGTCTTTTACAAAAAGCAGTCATGGGAATATCCTCCTTCTTCACCCTTACTTGATAATATAAGGACATTAGATCCACCTTGAAGACGCATTGTTCTCCACAAAGCTGATCAAACAAGTCATCAATTTGTGGTAGATGATACTTGTTCTTTATCGTGATTTTGTTGGGATCATGATAATTAATGTAATGGTTCATTGACCCATCCTTATTTTTAATGAAGAGGACTGGTGCACCCCATGGCAATGCACATGGGAATATAAACCATTTATCTTGATTCTCCAACAATTGTTTTTCAACAGCTCAATATCCACAAAAACAATTTTATATGGAGTCCTGGTTACTGGGAACGTCATAGGTATAAGATAAATTGATAATTCCACATCTCTTCTAGGAGGAAGACCCATAAATTTCTCAAGAAACACTTCAGGAAATTCCCTCACAATAGTAATGACTTAATTGGTGGATTCTTCCATACACTCAATCATCTAAGCAAGATGCACATTCTCATTGTGCAGTAATATCCACACTTCAGAATATTGGGCTAAAGAATATGCATCCTCATTCATTCACTTGTATATAATTGGGGCTCAATTCTCCGTATACTGAGTGACTTCACTATCACAGAAAATTATATTGGATCTATATATTAATATTGAATCCATTTCATTAATTGATTTAATTTCCACAAGAGAGAGTATGATGTGGATCACCAAGAATTTCAATCCACAGATTAGGACATGGGAGGTGTTATATTAATGGGATGCAATGATTGTCCGATTTTCTATTCTCAGTGACATCTTTACATCCATGATTTTTTTTGGGATTGGGATTATTATAATAAAAATTCATGATATAAAAGAATTTGTAGAAACAAAATGAAAAAGTATGTTCTCTATTTATGAATTAATAACTATTGTACATGTCTTCACCTTGTTTCCAGGGTTAACACAAGGGGTAGTGATGGAAAGTCCCTCCTTTGATTCCATGGAGGTTGTTGGTTTCATCCAGAATCCTCTGGCATAGGGGAAAAGCATTTAATTTGCGTTGGTCTTCTGTAGTGTAAGCAATGAACAATGTGTTGAGGGTCGAATGGGTTGTTCTTCTCATCTATCGTAGCCGCTAGTTTTTCTTGTCTGTAGTTAATGGTCAGGTTCCCTTTTCTTCCACACCAAAAGAATTTTTCATCCCCTTAAATCAATTTCTGGTATTCTTCTTTCCATACCCCTCAAATGTGGGGTGCTATATTTTCTTAACACCTTTGGATTTACCCATCAGACTACAATGATTAAAGTACACCTTACGCTTTTTATCCCCATGATACCCCTGATATTCCCAAATCTCCTTTTTTAATTTAAGGTCACACCCTACAATCTCTTCATTTCTTTCGAACTCTCATATAATCATTTTTTTACATAGGCTAGGTTTGATCCCAATAAAAAATTGTTATTACTTGCATTATGAGGCCAAGAAAAATCCTTATACATATCATGAGTTCCTTGTACTGTGTTCCCTGTAAGCTCTGATTGAATTGTTGTTTTTTTTGTTGAGTTTAATGAAGTCCCATTCAATCTTATGTCAGATGGTGCATAGAAAATAATTATCAAAAAACATTTTCCAGATATCCTTCCATTCAAACGCCTCGAATTCTGCCTCAGTATTCTAATTTTTGATCAATGTCCAACATAGATCTGCTTAACCCTCCATACTATAGCATCGATAAGAACCTACTCTTGTTCATTATATTGAAGGATGGTGAAGATCCATTCAATGGAGTTGATCCATTTTTCGACAGTTTAGGGATGATATGATCCATTAAAAGTAGGAGTCCTTTGTCTCATGAAGCTATCTATTATGACTTGTTCTTTCTTAAGGGTGTTGAACATTACTCCTGACCCATGTTTCTGTTCAAAACATGAGTTAACTAAGAGAGTGTCAAGACAAAGTTCGTCATTCCTGCTCCCATCAGATTGGTTATCTCATTAGAACACTCATCACATTGATCTTCACATCAATTGTTATCCCGAGTACTCCTATTATCGGTCATTGGCATTAATAAATGTAATGTTAAGGGAAACACATAAAGGGTAATCAAATTTAAAAAATGGATGACTTATAAATTAAATTTATTACCTTAACTTATGAATTTTTAAGAATAAATATATGTTATCCATGATATACTTCCAAACATAAACTCTTAGGGGATGTTTTTATTCCCTTAATAACTGATTGTACTATGGTTATAAATTTACCAAATCGTATCCCCCAAGTGTGTCATAACCAATAGTACATGAAGTCAATTTTTCATGCACCAACTTTTGTTTGAGTCTAGCACAAAGTGGTGTTTTCAGGTTTTACCCCTAAATACATCTATTCTAGATCTACCTCTACCTGCTCATATCCATATAGGGTTGAATTTTATGATAAAACTCTTACCTAAAAATCTTTAAAAATAATCGACATTTTTATTAAACTTATTAATATTTACTAGGCTTTCTATAGTGTTTTCTAATCCTTATCCAAAAAATAACTAAACCCATCCTCTGAAACAAACTATAACAACCCTGATATATATTTCACACTTAAACATAATTTATTACATAAAATCATCAGTTGATACAACATAAAATACCAACAGGTCTAGTGTAATAGGGTCATAGTAACATTACATAACATCTTTAAATATGAAATACACATCTTTATTGAAAACTTCTTTAACGTGGCCTAACAGATTTCTTTGTACTATGCATTTCACGGGATAACCCGAGTACATGTATATGACAAGGGTGAGCTACAAAGAACAGTAAGGAATTAATCAAGGAATAACATGAAAAATACAAGACATGTTAAACAAAAAGATTATAAATAGAGCATAATATGAACATGAACATAAAGTCATGATATTTCATGATTACCGTAACACGGAAATGTGTAAAAAACATTATACATGATATTAGCATGAGCCAACACACATTGATCCTAGAGAATAAGTAACACTCATTGAAAATGAATAAGAATGAGCCAACCCTCATTTCAAAAAATGTATTATGATATTAATCTTTACCAATGCATTGGAGCCTTATCAAGACACACCCATCTTAATCATTTGATTTCATGCATCAGTGTTCCACATGGATCATATAACATGGATTCATTAAAAATTATCATTTATTACTTGATAAATTAATAAGGAATTATTACATCAAACACTATATCTAATAAGTAAATGGTAATAAAGGTGAATACCCCTGATTGATAAATTGGCATGGTTTTCACTATAGAATGACTTTGTGTTAGAAAATCACAGTGCAATTTCGATAGCATAACAACGTGAAATAAGAATTCATAAAATAGTTGATGAGAGATTAATGGGTGAATCATTATATATACATGAAATTTATATTTAAGTGGTTTTATATATACATGTCCCAACATATGTGATGGAATTTACATTAACAGAACAAAAAAATGGCTTGAATGTATATGAGAAGTGATAAATTACATATAGAATTTAGGCATGGTATCAGGTGTACATAAGAGGCGTTAATGAGAAAGAAAGAGGCCTCTCATAATTATAACATTGGGAGGGAAGTAACGTGTAGGTGAAAAAGCATACAAAAACATTTTCAATTTAAATGAAAATTGTATATAAACATAAGGAAACATGGATAAAACTGAAAGAGGAAAAAACCGATAACAAAATTTCAACATGGTAACATGTGCAATGGGAGGCATTAATGGGAATAAAATAGGTCTCTCATCATTAAAACAGAAGCCAGGAAGTATGGGCGTGGTATGGAATTATATACCACCATTTTTAATTGAAAAAATGGTATAAGAACGTAATGAAATTTGGACAAATATGAGAAAGAAAGAAATCCCTTATTTCAAAGTGTGATGAAAAGGCTTGATAGAGGCTTGAGAGAGGTTTAATGGGAGTTTAAGGAACCTTGGAAAGATACTAGATAAATGATGGTAGAGTAGGAAAATCCCCTAAGGGTTTATAGTTATGAGAAGAGTGATATTGATTGGGGTTATATTGGAAAAGAGTGGGAATTCTATATTATTTAGGTTTTGGACAGCAGACATTTAACTAATAAAAACCACAAACCAACACATGGTTTTTGCCCATGGTTTAATCCAAAGGGGAGTGGAAAAAACTAATTTATGAAAAAAATGGATGATATTCTTAAAATATAATTATTTCTTATTTGGGGGTGTGTCACACTCTCAAGGAAATAATTTTAAAAGTTAAAATGTTTTTTGAGTCTTAAAGGGTTCACATAGGCACTAGAAAATTAATCAAACAAATATAAACTCACTTTATTTTAAAGGTAAAACATATATTGGCCAAAAATCCCATTTGTCTTATTTTATTACATCACTATTGGGTCATTATGATGCCATAAAACCCATTATACATTTAAACGACATTTAATTTTTACCCAAAAAATTGATTGTCTCAAAAAATTATGAAAAATTCATTTTTGGATAATTTCGATGTCCTGATTCAAAAAATAATATTTATTTTATCTAAATAATTTTTATAATATGTTAATTTTCACATTTATTATAGAAATAAAATTTATTTAAAATTCAGGGTTTTAGAGAAATACAGTTTTCAAAGCTTAATAAAAACTACAATTTCATTCCTATAAAGAATACGATTACTTATATAAAATAAAATTTAATTTAGTAATAATAATATGTTAATAAAATATTATTAAATACCAAAAATCCATTAATTCTTTAAAATAAATTTCTAAATTGAATATTAAATAAATATACAAGTTATGCTTTAAAAACCATTTTCAATGTAACAATAATTTTATGAATTTATATTCATTATACAAAAAAATAATGCAAATAATAATAGTGCTAGGGTATTGTTTTATAAGCCCTTACAACACTAGCATAATACCTAAGGGTATGGTGTTACATGGTAAAAAACATTTGGAGAGGCTATGATAACATGGTTTGGGTGGTAATCTATATTAACTTCCACTTGTCATGTAGGCGGTTCCCTTAAAGCTTACGTGTTGAAGGTCGACTTGGGCTTGGTCAAGGGAGAAACATAGTGACGCTACCTCCTTTTCATGAAATGAATGTTTTTTATTTTATGGGTCAATTCTAATGGATGATTCAATTGCTAAATTTGACTGATCAAATTGAATTTGTTCAAGACCTATATCTATACTAAAAATGTGATCACTATTCAATGGCAATATTAGAAACAGTAACAAATCAAAATGGTGTTTGCAATTCCAAAAACATAAAACCAAGGAAGTGTATATTTTATATAACTATTTTACATAATACTACATCTAAATAGATCAAGAGGAATTTTCATTAATACATTTTTGGGTCATTACAAAAATGTTATTAACTATTTTAAAAAATAAAAAAATTATCACAAAAACATTGATCATTACTCAAAATAAAATATGAACTCATAGTGGGATGTCATTTATACAATTAATTTCTGGATCATCTCATTAGATTAACCAATGATAGTGATATTCCAAAGCCTACAAAATATCTACAAAATAGTTATATAATCAACTCCCTGGTAAAATGAGGATCATCATAAAAAGGATAGATACAACCTTTTATTCTCTACATTTTTTGTCCTAAAAATCCAACTCTTTTATATGATCCAAACTCAAGAATAACCGTATTCAATTGATATCCCCAAGACCAATAACCAATACCATGTTAAAGAATAGTTATTCTAGAAACATATCTCGAAGGACCAAGATGATAAACCTTGTAATATTCCTCTTTTTATCATTGTCATGAGAAGGTGAAAGGATGCCATGTGGCCCAAGGGGACATCCCCATGATTCCTAAGGAACGAAATAAATACTTAGTCCTTCATTAAAAATTTTGGTGTTGATTTTCCCTATAAAAATAAAATAACCACCCATATTTTCCATAACCAAATAAAACACTACATGATGCATGAAAAAAAATGGAAGATAACTCATGAAATACAATTTATATAAAAACAACTATAAATAGTTCACTAATAGTAGACTACCAGGAAACCATATTCACATCGAAAGACTACTAGACCAAAAGAACCAAATGACTACCGTAATATCAAAGCTCAATCCTACTTCAGGCTATATTCCAAAATATAATACATGTTTCATTAAGAAACACAAGATAAATGTTATAATTTACCTTTTCCCATGAACCAGTAATAAACATATATTAAAAAACTAAATTTCTGAAGTACAGATGGGTGATGATACAATGTATGTTTTTCTAAAATCACTTCCGTAGTCATGAAACCGTGATAGAATGTTCTAGAATATTAATATAAAAAACTAATATAAGAAATTTCTAAATTAACTTATATCATAATATAAAAAGTTGAATAAAAACTATTTTCAAAAAACATGATCGAGTTCAAATGAACAAAACCAAACAATTCATGAAAACCATTTCGAAATATCGAATTTGGCATAGTCCATTCTATTAAAAATATCCGCACAATGGATCATGCATGCAACCTAGACCTATAATTATTAGTGGCCAGTCATCCTTTCACTATGATGTCACATAATTAACCATTTGAACGGAGAAATCCATAACCATTATCCATAACTAAATTGTTGGGGTGGATTCCTTGCACTTTTCAGTCCTAAATTCACATGAACACAAAAAACCATTATTCCATAACCTAATGTCAGAAAAAAAGTTTATCATTAAATAAAAAAGAACAATTTTTTAAATACTATTAAAAAAACCATTTCAATTAAGCCGGCCTTTTATTGAAATCATATTTCCCAGAATATTATGGTGGTAACAATACATTGTTGAACTGATTTCTCTCCTCATTCTAGTAATTTTTATCTTCACAGATATCAATATTTACACAATTAATTGGAGGGAAAAATACATCTCACCAATATGGTTAAAACACAACCATAATACTTGGTTATAATATATCAACATTTACATAATGAAAATCATTCATATGAGTGCCACAATGATCATAAAACATTAAAAATATTATAACACATGAAACATTGGGATTCATAAAAATTTCATCATAAAATAACTTTTAGAGAAGAAAAATAATTTAAAATTATTTCATCATTTCATAATAGAATTACCCAAGGGAAATTAATTGGGTTTAATATAGATTTTATCATTGTATAACCCATAGAAAAAGAAACGAGTTTCCTAAAAATATTTTCATTATATATATAAACCATATAGATAAGGAATAAAGGTGGTATCATTGGATCATATCCCCAGTAAATATTAATTATCATAAAAATTTGTAATTTTAGATTTAAAATTATTTGGAAAAATAATTTGTTACATCTCATAAGGAAAATATCCTTTGAAATTTCAAAATCAATACATGAAACTAAAAATTCATTAAAATTTCAAATCCATTTCTTCAAAATTTATTTGGAATATTTTAAAGTAATAATCAAATAAAATATTGTTTATTAAATTATAGAATTCTATTTAAGCCGTATATTATAAAACAAACATTCGTTTCTCATTTTCAGTAAAAAGTGAATCTAACATTTTAATGTAAAACATCACATGGATTAATTTTCAAAAAAAATTAAAAATTAAATCTTTTTTAAAAAATTATTTAATAAATAATTTTTTAATTTTTAAAATCGTTTTTGAAAATATATTTATAAAACATGGTTTTATAGGCTAACACACTTTTGAACGAAGAATTAAATTAAAAATATTTCTCTAAAAGGCGATCTCTTTTACTCCAGATTTCATTTTGAGAGTAAAATGATGGTAAAATATTTTTTTATGTTGTGTGACTAAATGTGAAGAAAATTAATGAATTTATAGATATATGTGTCTTAATATTTCTCCATTAGACACATAATCATATGAAACCCAATTAAAATATGATATTTTTTCATAAAACACTTATAAAATTTGTAAAAAATAATAATAATCCGAATGGAATAATAAAATTAGATGAATCAAATAATATCAAAGATGAATATAAATTCAAAATATTAAATGTCAAATTGTATGTATATAATCCTCAAAAGATAATATAGGCATATAATATAACTTATATCCCAAAAATACATTGAGACAAAAATCTTTTACCTTATGTCTAGATTTCATTTTTAAAAGTTCAAAACACTTTTATAATAAATATAAGATATTTTGGTATATATTTCATAACCATTATTATAAATATCATTCAATAACTTATGATCTCCTTATATTTTGTTGCTTGTTTCTTAAAAATTCATATTAAGGTCATGTTTTGATAGAATGATTATTTGTTTCTCGTGTATGTTTCGATTAGTTTTTTTGGCCCTCCTATATTGATCATGGTAACATAATATATATAATTTAAACAATGATATAAATATAAAATATATTTAGTATAATTGTATTTACAGAAATCCATAAATGTTAGAGGGGGTAATTGAAATACACCATTAATGAATATGGTAGGTCATATGTATACATGAATGTTGATTCCATTTTCTAGACAGATTGAAAGTAAAAAAAGGCTAATAGTATATTACTATTACAAATAATTATTATTCCATACATATAAAATATTATAATTAAAACCTACCTTATTACATTCAATATTAAGCATGAATGATTCCTATCTATTCGCAAGGCGGTAGTCCGTCGTACACATTAGCGACGTTATCATATTCCCACAGAAGGGAAATTAATAAGGTATAAGTTATATAATATTTACATTAGTATAATAAAATAATACATATCATATACACACACACACACACACACACACATATATATATATTATATATATAATTAAATTATTCCGGAAATATGATGGTGGAAAACAAAAAACATCAGTTCTAGAGGTGGTAGTCTTCCATACACACTGATGATGATTTTTATCCCATTTAACAGAATTTTATACTTATATATGTTTTTTAAATAACATTTAAATATCTCAGTATATGGGAGATATTTTTTTTAAATTCATTATTTATGAATAATTTAAATATTTAGTGTTAGAAGTAAAACAGAACCGAATAGTTATAAACATTTCCATATTTCGGACAACCTCATTATGTTTAAACATAGTCATTTATAGTTATTATATAGAATATAAAAAAGGCCTCTAGGATGTGGGTAGGTATTAATGTAATATTTTTTAAAGATATTGGCTGAGCTAATAGTTTTTAGAAATGTAAAGAAGTGAGTAGAAGGTGTTCCCTTTCATAAGTGAGTAGAGTGCCATAATTTTAATTTTTTTAAAAAGAGATTGCAGTACCAGAATTTTTCATTTTTCCAATTGTCTCTAAAACCGAACATTATCAATAATAAAATATTATATCATCAATATATTTCTAGTCAATGTGAGTTTCACATTTATTGGGACAATCATAACCTTTTCTATTAAACCCATTGTATACAAAGTTTTACATCATCAATTGATAAAAATTTATATTTTTTTAATATTCATTATGGTCAAAAAATTATGTTAAACTTATTATATAATATATATAATTCTTATTCCAAATATGAAATCCACATTTCAAAATTCAACACATTAATGTGGAGAAATTAGATTATTATTAATGTCATTGGAGAGATGTCAAAATTTTTTCATAAGAGAACACATTCAATAAATTTGAATAACATTTGGGCATACATGCCATGTAATGGGCTACATGATCACTGGGCATTTTGGCTATAGAATTGGTCTCCCTATAACAAGTCAAACGTTTTTTTGTTTTCCTTAATTAAAAAATTAGGCCTCAACTCCAACCATAAAAAACATATATTTTTCACGAATCAATAAAAAATAGATCACTTCATAAAAATAAAAATATGTCACCATCTTCTCGTTTTGACATACTATGTTCAAAAAATTTAATATTTTTTTAAATTTATTATCTAAATGTTTGAAAAATTAAATATGCTATTGTTCAAAGAATTAATTACATAAACAATATTCATTAATAATGTATTTTCAAAAAATATAAACAGTACCTAAAATTTAGAACAATTTTTTATAATTTTTTATATATAAAAATAGTAAACATAATATATAAAATTTGTTTGTTAATATTCATGAATCCAGCATTAATTTTAAGTAATAATGGTCATTTATACATGATATTTCTAGTATTGTTTCATCATTATTAAAAACTAGGTGGTGGGTGTAACAAAAGTTATTATTAAAGGTAAATTTTTTCATTAAATTTGTGAAAACATGGGTGTTAAATTCCACCCATCTACAAAAATTACCTAGAAATTACTTAACTATAATAGAAGCGGATAATGATACATCTATATTATCATATCCTCAAGTCCCTATATATTTTTCTCACACTGGTTATCTCACCAAAAAACATTGACGAGGTGAGTTGTCTTTATTTGCAGACAATTCAATATTCAATCAAAAATCTCCACTGGTTATTCATAATGATAATAATCATTCTCTAGAATAATAATATATGAATTCTCTTCAAGTTAAGGGTTTGTTATCTTCTTATTCATCTGGGATTCATAGACCACATCAACAATATTAGAGAGGTTATGTGGAAGCACCATCCAAAAGTCCATCATCTAGATACGATCAATAATGTCAAGTGGATTGATATACATAGGGATTAGTTTCCCCTTATTTCAAAATTTCATTAATTTATTATATGGTGAAATTAATAGAAATACCTTGTCACTTTTATCAAAATCTTAACCACATTGGCGATTGTAATCATTACATTTCCATTGATTCTATTCATCCGTAATGTGCAGAAAAATAACTCTTATCTTCTATAAAATTTAGTGAGATATATAATTTAAAAATATCGTTATTTATCTATCTTCATTACATCATATTGGATATCAAAACTTAATTCCAAAAGAGGGCCACTTGAGGTTCCATCACAATACTCGAGTGAAATCTATTATTGTATGAAGACTAAACCAGAGGACTATGTTGATGACAATAATAGATAAAATCTATAGAACATGATATCAACTTGTCCTAAAGGGTTTTAATTATTCTCTTGGACTCACCAGATTACTTATGATGATTCATAGTGTTGAAACACAACATAATAAAAAGATATTTCTCAAGACATCAATAAAAATCAAGATAAATATCAGATTTTGATTCCATATAACTGAATGTGGAACTCCAATCATCTGTACATCATATATAATTTATTTCACTGCAATATGATTCAATGAAAACTATTATATAATTGTGATAGAGATTACTAAATTTGTAAGGTGGTCGCCTAAAAACCGTATAAAATTATTCTCTTTTGACTATTTGGGGATCCCAAGAAAAAAATACATGGTCATGTTTTCTAATTTGATTTCGAGTATGGTTAATGGATTTAACATCTAAATAGAATTCTATCATTCATCATTTACATAACGACATTTCAAGAACTGAAATATACACTCTATTATATAACTCTTCCTTCCATCCCTGAAAAAATAGTCTTTCAAATCATTATACATATTCACTCTTCCCAATTGAAGTGATTGTGAAGAAATTGGAGGATCCTCTAACAAATCATTTTTTAGATATTGCATATATGGAACACATACGTGGTTATTTGAATCATATATTACAATAATTATCATGGTAAAAATCAAGAGCACATCTAAATTCATTTTTCATCTCTATATCTTACTTCTGTACATTTTTATCTTACACATGGATATATTGTTTAATATTAAATAACATATGATATTATTTCTCCAATTCTATTTGGATTTCTATATACATACATGTAGTATTTTTTTTTGTTTTTTTATCCTCATTTTGGAAAATATATCATGATCTGTTTGAGTTACCAGATTGGTCACCTTTTTTTCTTTAATACAGTGTCAATATATTTGAAAATCATAACCGTTAATCATCTCTAACCATATTATCTGATTTATATTTTACACCTTCAATTTGAATATATATTTTAATCCATTATGATAAATAGTTATGAATATCACTTTTCCCTATTAATAAAATTGTTCTCGATCATTATTGTAAAAAATGAAAATAGATAACACTAAATCATGAGTGGGGTAATTTTTCCCCTGAATCTATAAATTTCAAGTAGCATGTGATATGGCGATATCATTCTATATATGAATGAATAAAAATCACTTATTGGATGTTTCACTATTCAATATAAACCCTTCAATAGTGGTGGGTAATTTATGAGTGTGTTTTCTAACTAATCTTTTGTTCAGTTCCATGGGGTTTTCCCGAAACACAATATTATAGAGGAGCATGTATCCCTTCTAAGTTGACATGGTGATTGAATGATATATTCATGAGTAATTCAACAAAAAAACCAGATAATATCAAACTAAACCTATAGAAATAAGAATCACTTTCACCATAGTGTTTATTTTCCAATAATCAATACCCTGCATCATTAATGGACCTATAGATACCCCACCTCTTGAGATTAAATGTCCCAAAAAAGAAATCTTTTTCTAGAAAATTTTATGTTCTATAAATTTTTCATATAGTTTCTCCATACATTGGGCCTTCAATACAATCACATGTGATTTTAATTCCCTTCCTTGATCATTTAATTGATATAATTATATTCAAAAACATCTACGAAAAAAATATCTAATAAACATATAAGGAATCAAGACATTAATTCAATTAAGATTGTATAGAAATTTGTACTGGAAAATGGAATCCATATATATTCATGGTGTACAAACCTTATAAGGACTGGTTTCATTGGAATATCCGTTTTCTTGTATAATAATTCTGGAAAATCCTAAAGAATGTCAATAATGGAAATTGATTTTTCTCCATGATTTAGATAAAATAGGTTTTCAATACATGGAAGCAGACACATATTCAAATTCATAATCTCATTAATCTCTCGTTCATCATTGTAGAGTCACATCAAACCATAATGATGTTTAATTAAAAATAGTTAGTTCCATCCATGGTTTCACATATGGAATAATGAATACAATTTCTTTGGTCTCATAGAGATTCTTCTTCTATTCATGAATATCAATCATGGTGATTATATACAGAGTCTATAAAATATGTGATAACTAGGAATGAGGTCTATTGTGAATTGAAAATCATGATTTATTGGAAGTTCAAGAAACTGTTTGAGAAATACATCACAAAGATCCAACACAATAGGCACATCATTGATGTTAGGTTTCTCCCAATAGATATTAGATATATTTGTTTCTTAAAAATGAATCAAATATTATATGATGGATTTTATTTCAATAAGATCTTCATATTTATCATTTCATTTATATAGGATCAGGAATTAGTTTAAATTATTATATATTAATTATATTTCTTGGAAATTTATTTGGTATTATTTTATATAAATCCATTCCATTCATTATATAACATCGAATGACACTAGATGAATTATGATAAGATCTTCATGAAATATATTCTTCAAATCTTCAATCTGAGATGAATCATATATGTGAGATGTGATCATCATACATTTAGGGGTATAATAGGTAATTATATACCTAATCAGTTTTTATGAAATAATTATACCCTTATAAAATCATTTATATGAACAATAATGCATCTATCAGATGACAAATAAGACATTAGATATTCTAGAGTGTATAGTAATTGTACCTTACATCACATTGTTGTATCACCCCTTATGAAAAATAGAGGTCACATGAAAATACCATTTGTATCATCGAATAATATGTTTGTACATTGAGAAACATCAATAACCATCGGATATGAGAAAATGTTATCATAATTCCAATACACCTTATATTTGAAACACTTCTGGGTGGGTTGATCATTCTATGGAGGTTCCTATATATTTTCATAATTAATTAAATTATTCCCATCAAATCTCTATAAGATTTGCTGACGACCTCCCATAAAAAACCAAACATACTTAACAGTAACATTTATATTATTTCAATCATGTTTCTTAAACAATTCAAACACGAACATAGGGAAATATTCTTCAAACTATGGTTTTTATGAGTTTCAATTGAACCCCATAATCATTTTATTGTAAATACATTAAAATAATTGGGTAATTAGAATATTTATTTACACATTTAGTGCACATAAAATAATTTATTAGTATAAACGGATGTACCTTATGGATAAAATCCTTTAGAGACTTGTTTTTATTCCACAAATTAATAGATCAACCTCAAATTCATGATGTATGACAACACTAGAAACATACAATGAAATTCATGTATATTTTGACTAATGTTTAGCAATAGATTGATTATTAATCTAATTTAGTTAAATTAATACCATCTTTCAATTTTAATAAATAAAATGAGTGATTTTCATATGGAAAAATAACTTCATAACTCATCCCACTCCATGGAGAAAATTTTATTTTCACCCTATGTATTCTTTGGTAATAATATACCATTGATCCACTTCATCATCCAAATAATAGACATCCAAAATGCATTTTTAATATTTTAAACACTAGAGAATAGAAAATATCATTTTGGTTTTACTGATAAATTGTTTAGAAACTAGTAGATCATCATAACCACTAAAATATTATGGATGGTTTATCAAGAAGGAATCAATAGAATGTTGATAACACATTTGTTTTCATAGATGTTATACATGATTCATGGATTGAGAATGATGTATAATTATATAAATGAGTATATTATTCCATATCATAAAATGATGTTATACTATAGAGAAAAATCATTATGTATTTTGTCTCACTCAATATTAACATATTTTTTTCTTGTTCATTCGATTGACTAAAACCTATAATAATGGTGTAAGTATAAATAATTACAGTGTGGATCCAAATAATCATTAAAAATACTTTACGGGATGTCAAAATTATGAATCCTTATTTCAAACAATGACACCTCAAGTTTCTCCTAATTCATTCTTAGTCATTAATTATTTAAATCCTTTGTGATAGTTCCTAAAGTATTTTTGAATTATGTATAATATCTCCAATTTCTGTCAAATAAGGTCTACTAGAATGGTCATTGTCATTAATAAGCTAATGTTCTCCTCATGCATGGTGTTACATGTTCATAGATACAACCACATGGACATTTATAACAAAACCATATAAAGTTATAATACCCTGAATGAGATAGATTTTTTGGAATTAACAAAATCGCTCCTTTAATGGAATTTTATGATATATTCCAAAAAACTAGTTTTACCTATACAAATATCCATATACATATCATTAGGGATCAGAATAATATTTTCCCAACCATGTTTCTGAAGGATAACTAAACCCTACACTTATAATAATGGTAAATTCATACAATTTTTATACATATATATTATATCTCAACACTATAATATCCTTTACATAACATAACAATCCACATGAGAATTATTTAGTTATAACGTCTTTGCGAACAAAATCACAAAAATGTTTTTTCATAAGTTATCTACCATATCTCCCACTATGTTCTCCAAAACTATCACCCAATTTAGTCATATTATACATAATAAAATTACTCATAACATGCGGAATGAAAAATTAATAATTTGTTATTTTAGAATTCCAATTAATGTTAAAATGTATATATAAAAATATTAGGAGTCTAAGGATAAGAGAATATGAGAATAACATTTGAAAACCACTGCAGGAATTTCATTAATCAGAAATTAATTTCAGAATAAATATAGGTATTCCAAAAGAAATTAATTGCAATGGAATTAAAGAACATGATACATGAGAACATAAAAATAGAATAATGTATTCATTTTAAAGTACACCTAAGGATTTAAAATAACTTTTTTGTTGTTTCAAGATCATTTCCATGCCTATCATAGTTGTATGGGTTCACTCCTCAACGCATTATAGTTGTCAAGGTTAATACAATGATTATATTAGTGGATAAAATAACATAATGAACCAGGATCAATCCACATTAATGTTTTAATTATTTAATCAGATATCAATAATTACCAAATAAATTTTACATATATATTGGTATAACCAATGTTATATATTATTTAATCAGTTTCTATATTTATAACATTACTGTTTTCACAAAATATAAACATATATTTTTGTTTTATAATATCATAAAACAGTAATCATATTATAACACATAAAATGAAATGGGTTACACAAAAATTTCTTGCAACCTAAATTGTTTAAGAGAATAATGTTACCTATTCAATTCATAATTTCTACAATGTAGAACCCTGTGAAAATGAACCAGGCATTGTTGGCATTTTGTTATGGTATAACCCATAGAAAAAAGCAAGGGTTTCATTAAAATAATTTCATGACACAACTATAGCATGTAGAAATATAATATAGATTGTATAATTGGATTATATCATTATTAAATATTAAAAACCATCATACTATTCAATCTAATATGGAAAATTATATTGAAATATCATTTGTAACATTTTTGTGTAAAAACCCTACTTTTCAAATTGAAACTTTATTTTTAAATTATAAACTACTAAAAAATGTCAAAATTAATTTATTTAATAATAAAATTTGAAT
This sequence comes from Viscum album, assembly GCA_963277665.1. Classification (NCBI taxonomy): domain Eukaryota; kingdom Viridiplantae; phylum Streptophyta; class Magnoliopsida; order Santalales; family Viscaceae; genus Viscum; species Viscum album. The sequence continues at coordinate 1,938,074,008 of OY728152.1, forward strand.
AATATAAATTAATTAAAAATGAAAATAATTTTGATGACATCAAGAAAAAATGTTCATTCTGTACACATTAAAAAATGATTCTATTCTTATTTTCGGTAAAATAAAAATGATCAATGTTTCAAAAATGATTTTAAGTGTCCATAAAAATTATTTCAAAATGTAAAATATATGTAAATAATTATTTATTATGAAATTTTAATAATTGAAAAAACATTTTTAAAAATGATTCTTGAAAACATTATTTTGGGGGAAAATTGTTTTCGACCGAAAAAAATTATTTTTTATTATAGATATTATATTAAAATATAGAGTACTAAAAGAAATGATAATTACTGTATAATTTTAATTTTTTAATAAATAACTAGAGGAGAGTAAAATTTATATTTCTATTTGTAGATGGATCATACGGTTTCATCATCAGAAAAATAATCCAAAAAACCCCCAATAAATGACGAGATTGCCTCATATATTTCCTACCACATAAGTCACATTGAATCACCTTCCCCATGAATAAATAAAATAAAATAAATCATATAATATGAAGAGAATATTTAAAATCATGTTATTACATTTAAAATTGGTTATATATCCACCACATAAAAGAACATATATGCACAACATAACATATTTCTCAAAGATTAGTTTTTTTTGAAAAACAACTTACCTTATGTCATGACTTCCATACTAAACAATAAAAACTCTTATAAAATAAATATAAGTTTCTTAAAAATATATTAAATTACAATGATTATATATATCATACAATATATGATTTAATTATGACCTCTTATTACCTTGTAATTAACAATTCCATGTTAATGTCACATTTCGAGAAATAACTTCATTTTTGTCTATGTTTTGATTTTCCCCTCTTAATATGATCATCGTTTCATAATATCATTAATTTTTTAAACTATATAAATATCATATATATTCAATATATAATTATTTATAGTGATATATAAAATGATAGTGATATAATGTGAAATACAATGATAATGGAGATGGTGGGTCATACATATGCATGAATCATATTAGCATATTATTGAAATATTGATATAGTCAAAGGTAAATAATATATAACCCTTATATGTTAATTTTTATGTCATATATATCAAATATTTTCAATATAAAAAATTTATTACCTTCTATTTAAATCATGAAAGAATCTATCAAAATGGAATGTAAGAATGTATATGAAATATATTATTTAAGTATGTATAATTATATCATTTATATAATATTTAGAAATTAATATATCGTGATATACAATCATGATATGTGGTAATTGAAAATGAATAACATCAGTTCATGAGGCGGTAGTTCACCATGCACAAGAATGATGATTTTCAATCCCATTTAACTAAGGTGGAGATCTATTCACATTATGAAAATAAAATAATATCATTTATGATTAGGGGAGATACATTATTTATTATATATTTATATTTTTATAAGGTTTTATGAATTTTTTATATTGATTAATACAAAACCACAAAAATAAAAACATGACATCTTCTATGGATAACCGCTTTATGTTTAACCTAATGCCTTCATGGAATGGATTTATGATCTCACAAAGGCTTGAAGGGTGTTGGGAGGGATTTTAGGGTGTTATTTGGGTAGTTTTTTATTAAAAATGTTTTGGAACAATGGTGTGTAATGTATGAGGTGTGTCTTTTTATAAGTGAGTTATGTGGAACAATTGTAATGATTCAAGAGAGAAAGTGGAACCTACATTTTTTACATGTTATGAAGAACAAATATTATTTATTATCATAATAAATACAATAAAATGTTATAATATTTTCATTAAAAGTGTTTTGAAAATGGTTTTGGTCAATTAAAACACTTTTATTTTAATTTAACCCCTCAGTAAACCCATTTTAACCTTTACTCGAGTAAATAATCTTTAATGTTTCGATTATTCATTATGGTAAAATATTTATGTGAACATTGAAGATAATAAAAATTACTCTTATTTCAAAAATTAAATAAATTATTTAGATTCATCTCCAATATGTATCAATATATAATTTAATGATGAACCTACATGTATGATTGGAATTTGATTTTCCAAAAAGAAAATGTGGAAATTTTTAAATAGTTTTTATATAAAAATTCAATATGAAAACTATTCTAATAATATAAAAAATGTTAATAGATTTATATATTATCTATTGTTATTTTTAAACCAGTTTTTTAAATTAGAACCCTGTAAACTAACAAAAATCAACAAAAAATTTTATGTTCACTATTCATTGAAAAATTATTCTTTTCCGAAAAATATAAATAATTAAACCCTTTATAATTAATATATTATTATTTCAAAAAATATTTTTATTTTATGAAATTGATTTTTGTAAATACAATTTTTTAAAATATTTTCCAAAAAATTATATCTCTTTTTTTGAAAAATGTATTTCATAAACCTATCAACACAATTTTGAATATTAAGTATCTTTCCATAGAGTTTTTATATTTATATAAATCAATTATTAATACTATTTTAAATTTTTTTAATCATAGAAATTTCTCCATGTTTAATTACTAACAAATATATGTTTTTTTAATTAGAATATTAATATTTTTTTACAGTTTGTTAAGACACTTTGTTGCGTGTAATAGTGGCTACCAATGTAACTTAAATTATTCAGAAAAAGTAATTCCAAATACTAATGTTGATAAATTAAGAATTATCGGATTTTAAGATGGTCACACTAATTTGATTCTAACATTTATTGGAGGGTTAATCAATGTTGGTATTCTATTATCCAAATTTTTCATTAATCCCTTTATTACTTGCTCACGTATTCAATGAGCATATTTCTTTGTTTTGTTCTCCCTATAGGTTCAGTAGAATATATTGAAACAGAATGATGCATAGTATAACACATGGTTTATAATGAATGTATTACTACCTAATTTTGATTATCTCTCTTGTTTATAGTTGTAATTATTCTATGCACCCACAACATTTTACTTCTTATCACATGAATCTTTAACAATGGTATGACCCTAAATTTGGTTTCCCCTAATAGACTAGAAAAACATAATGTGAGTGAATAATATACGTTTTCCAAGAGAATGAAATATAAATTCCTTGAATATAGATCACCTATAATGAATTGAGTTCCACATAGATGATTTAGACTGATCTTCACATGGTCATACGGTAATAAGATGCGATGTCTTAATGTTCATAAATTTTAATTATTGATTCACCATTCATCATTCTTATAAAGTAGAATATTATAAGCTATCACCCACATTTTCTTTTTTCCTATATATAATATCTTATATATATGTCTCAGTATTTCTCGTATTCACTATTTCATTAATGTATAAGAAACATTTTCATCATGAATCATAAGTTCTATCAGTATAATTTACTAATGGATAAAAAGTATTAGTTATTGTCATGATTCTGTACACTCCGTAATTATCATAAGTGTGTCATTTATTATTGAACTAGAACATCATAATCACTCCTATACATATCAGAGTGAGTTTATTCACACCAAATGGGTTCCTTATATCTCACAATTTGAATAATATAATATTTGGTTGGAAACATAGTCAAAATTCAGATATTTTCAATCCTTTTATCAGAATACACAAGTAGTGTGCCATAAAAACAAACAATATTTTATTTTCATTATTTTATTAATTTCTGTTAAATAAATAATATTATTTTAATCACATAATCATTGGGTAAATATTTGATTAATTTTTTACAACCATTATTTAAAAATAATAATTTCATTAATTCCCCATGATATTTGGAAATAGTAGTCAGTTTCCCATTAAAAATCAACTAAAAATATATCCATAGATACACATTCATCCACTATCTTCTTCATTATGTTATTATAAAAATTTCATGTCAATATTTTCATTTTAATATTAAATATAAAAATTTAAATTTAAACAAACTCATTAAATTCAATAAATATTTTGATTTATGCCTGAATCATGCATTAACACAATTTGTGATATGATGTCAAAATAATAATGTAGATGTTTTAGAAACATGATTCATAATAAAATATCTAATATATCCTGGAATTTTTTATATCAAAATTTTATATACATGGATTGAAAAATCACTACTCCATTCATAACACAAATAGATATATCACTATTATATAGTCTTATCATTTCACTAAATATAATCCACAAAAAATTATCTATTTATAATTTTGAAATGACTTTCAACATTGACCATTGAATGTGGCCATTTATTTGAACCGTATGTAGAGACCTACATAGACATGATGAATAAACTGTGACTTTCATTCAACATCATATATAGAACCAGTCAAAATTACAATATTTTCTGTATATAGTGAGGCAATCACAAAGATATATATATTTTTTAAAAAATGTTTTTTAATACATTAAAACCAACTGACTATTCATTTATTAAATTAATGTAAACTCTAGAAACTACCACATCAAAAAAACATTGATTAACTACATGTATTGGTCTTCTACAAAACTAGAATACTTAAAATTTATCCAAGGACACGTAAAAAAATCTCTTAGCCTTCTCAACCACAATAAATCATTCGTAAAAATAAATCAATCATAATTTAACAGTTATTTACAACATGTGTATAAAATCTACAAAAAAAAGTTTTAGATGATTTATTTTAATATTCCAAGTTATCATTCAATCTCTCAAACAATAAAACTTCCCAAATATTCCTTGGATAGTTAGTATACTATATTCTATGAAAATATATGATAAATAACCTTGAATAATAGTTTCATAGTATAAAAACATTAATAATGTTTTTAATGATATGATATTAATTTTTATGAACACTCCTTGGGAATCTTCATTGTAAATAAAAACATCATAAATCAGACGGGTATATTGAAGTCAAGTAAGAATCATCGTTAAACATAATGTTTTCATCTCAATTCAGATGGATCATTAAACATATAGAATAATAAATGAAATTAAAATCTAGAATCACCATTTATATCATTTGTCGGTATCTCCACTAATCTCATGGAAATACATTATTTGTTTCTTCTTCATTTCCACATAATCACTAGAGGCATATTCAATTATTTTATTTCAATTTATTTCTCTAATATGTTTTTTACAATAACTCTTTGAAGCTAAAAAATTTGTAATCCATCTCTATAATGAAAAAAACACATATAAGCTCCAAATAATCTTTAACACAATGTAGAAAAATTTTCTTCAACGCCATGATATTTCTCAACTTGTTGGGTTCGACACATTCCTTACAAGCCATCCTACAATACCTCACATTGATAACCTACTTTTTTACTTTTATATTGTATAAAAATAAATCTCCAACAAAATATGGGTTCACTAATATCTTTTTTTACTATTTTTTACCGTTAATAATTATATACTATGGAATTTAAATATATAATATAATTTGCATATTTTCTCAAATTTTATCATCATTACGTTCATTAATATTCTTCTCAACCACCTTAAATTAGATTAATAACACATTATAATATAGATGATGGTATGTCATGTTCATTTAGTAATAGTAATTCCATAATACCACATCTACTACACTTAATCATTAATCGATGTAGAAAACTAGAGGGTTTATATTAGACTAATTTTCTATCCATAGTCAACAAATTATGATACCAAATATTACAATGACCACTTTCCTATCAATAAGGACGATCACAAATATCCAAGATGATACCAGTTATTGATATTCAATTTTTGGAATATTCTCCTACATTTCCACCTAAATTCTCTTCACTCACTCAACACATAGAATAATATTTTTTAGTGAAACTAAAAATATGAAATCAAGAAACCCTATGAATCTTTAATATTATTAATGTTTAATATAATTAATTTATTAATAATATCTAACTTATTATTCGAATAAATTATTGACAAGAAAATATTTTCACAGTAATAATCCATACCTTTTAAATGACATTTTAATTCATATTTTTGAGATTTCTATATTTTTGTATAATGATTAAATATTCCATAATCTCAAGATCATGACCCGCTCAACGAAATTAATCTATCTATAAATCATCAATGTATATATATTTTTTGGATGATCTTTATGATTCTAGTTTTCCACACCACACAATGATGGTGACATTCATCATTTCTTCACCATGGATGAATCACTTTTTGAAATAAACATTATTATATAATCTATTTATTTCATCCAATTTTGGTATTTTGTATTCATTCATGTTTTTATTACTTCTTTATAATTATAATCATTGTCATTTTCTCTATATGTTCTTTATAATACATGTTTAAAAATAATATGATGATAGTTTCAATGTTTTGTAAGGAATTAATATTCAATATTAATTTTTTTATTTTTTATCTTGTTTAGAAATATAATATCATTAAATTCACTAAATGGTATTAAAATAATCAAATTTCATACAATAGGGGATTAGGTGTCCTCAATGTTTATCAATGTTAGTAGTTGGATTGAAAATTTCTCCTCAACTAGTTTTTCCATTCTAATATATCTCAAAATTAGTACATACCCAACACAAAATCATAATTTTTCTTTTAATAAATGTTTTCATTGATATTAATGGGTTGTATTAATTTCTTTTTTACGTGGGATTTACCTTTTTACACAATCCATTTCTCTCATGAATCACTTGATACAACATTAATGTTCTTAATGGGTTCTTCTCTTGATGGGATAGTTATAAAAAATTGTTTTAATTTTATATAGCCTGCTTAAATCTCCCACAGAGTTCTTCAGGGATCATATGATTTCACCTTTTCATCCTTCCTCTGAAATTTTATTCCTTATATATCAGTAATATTCTATTTTCCTTTTTCCAGATCATTCTCTTGTATTTTTTCACTTATAATCTCCCAATTCACTGCCCAGATTTCCAAAATCACTAATTGAATTATCTAAACAATTTTAATTTTTCAACATGTATTCTTATATATTATAATTAATAATTTATTCTACTAATTTCCCTTTTATAGATATATTTTTTTCTATTTTATCTTGTTTCATTCAACTCTAAATGTTATGTATTTCTTCCATGTGTGAATGATGCGATGAATTTATTATAGAAAATAAATATATTCTACCTTTTGATATGAAATCATTTTTGATCTTCATAGGTGTACTAGAATCTATATTTTCTCTTCATCATACACAAGGATTATATAACAAGTTTCATAATAGATATCATAGAAATTATCTTTTTAAAACCATTCATATTAATCATTGCAATGGTTTTCCAATCTATATTGGTCATCTTCTACGGTCTTCATTTATTATTTATTTACTCTATATGTTTTCATGATTTATAATTTCATTCTTATTAACCATGACCACATCCATTGAAAACACCACAGATATCTTCACGGAAAACAAATATATTAATTTATGATAGATTTTACTTCATAATATTTTTGTTTCTTATTATTAGATGCCCCCAATGAAAGAAGATGTTATTGAAAATATGGGAATGATAAATTATATAAAAAATAAAATTCCTTATCCTCACATTTTTTAAAGTAAAAAAATAACTAATAAATCATTGTTTCTTTCATTAAAAAATGCGATATAAAAATTTCCCATAAATTGTAGTTCTCTATTTTTTATCATTTACATTATCTCATTGGTATATAATTTTGGAAACTATGTAATAAAAATAATTTTTATCCCCACTTGACTTGATTATGAGAATCTCATCAAATTTGATCTTGCAGATTCATAAAACACTCTCTACAGATGAAAAACAATTTAGCACTAATATTTATTTTAGAATTATAACGTGAATTTAAATTTAAGGCTAGTATAAAATTATCATTATATGATACTAGGATGTTTTTAATTCTATATAGATGAATCTTATTATATAAATCCGATTTTGTAGTTATGTATCTATTACATTCCATTAAAATGATGTAAAGAAATGTATTTTATTGTTTTGGGTTTTTCAATCTTTCATCAATATCCCAAAAATTGATATTGAGAATTTATTTCTTATTCATGAATATTTTATATTACACCATTCTAGAGTCTCGCATCAATTAAACATAGACTTCTTTCCTTTTTCATTTTTATATAAAATAGTAATCCTAATAATTCAATATTTCCTTGACATAAAGATTAACATTTCTAATTGCAATTGCATTTTTAGATAAATGGATTCATTATGTTTGATTTTTCATGGAGTATTCTTACTCATGAATTGTATAAATCCATTCATTATCAATGTTATATCATTTTTTAAATCTCATTATTAATTTATTTTAATGATTCAACTTATTTAGTGAGCATAATACATGTTTATATACATTATTTCAAGTCCTTCTCCATCAATTTTTTTTATTTTTTGGGAGATATCCTACTCCATATTTCATAAAATTTAGATAATATATTGACTAATTTCCTTGGAAAAATTATATAGAGTATATTTTAGTGAGTCAACGTATTCATGTTATATATCATCCTAATTGTCATATTAAACAAAATTACATGCTTCTCATTATTCGTAGACTATTATTTTTGATGTGGATGGTTTCACGAAGAAATAATATTTTTTTCCTATTATATTCAGTGTTTTTTTATTCTTATCCTTACTATATTTTGTGGTAAATTTATCCAAATTTGTAAAAGTAGTACTTTAGTTTTTATTAAATTCTAATATTATAGAGTAACATTTTATTAATGATAAATTTTAAGCCTTATTTCCTTCATGATAATTTATATTCTTCAGTTTCATGATGAAAATATCATCCATGAATGATTTGATATGGAATTTATTTTCATCATTGAATCTTTACATCAGATATGGTTTGAAATAAGAATCTCAGTACATCAAAAAAATATCAAAAGAGAATCCATTATAATTTGGATCATATTATTGTTACAAATGGTTAGGATAACAAAGGGATGAGTCCAACACCATGTCTTGGATGCTAATTAGTGTTGGTATACATTTATTCGTATTTTAAATTTATCCATTTATCAATAATTTATTTATTAAATGAGAATATCCCTCTATATCACTATCTTTTAATATCACTATTAGTAATTAAGAAAATATTCAATTGAAAAGAAATAAATAGATTACTATGGTCTTTTAATATGGTATTTATGCATACAGATGAATATGTCACCATTATAAGTAGTTTATTTTCCCTTTATCACATGAATTCCTATTTTATAATATTGATCTTGGGTATTCCCTTGGTGTATCTTTCACAAATTGATTTTATATATAATAATTATAGGATTTCTTTCCATTATAATAGAGATTGAAATTAATCATCCTTTATGAAATATCATATTTCTTGCATAAATTTCTAGATATATAGTTTGAATTGAACTTTTTTACCACCTATAGTAATTTTATGGGGTTTCCTAGTTTTCAACAATAATCATTATTTACTTTCCTTCTTTCAAAAATATAAAATACAATACTACAGGAAGACACAATTGAATTACTTGTTTATAATACAAGATATTATATGTTTAATGAACATCGAATGGATTAAATATCAATCCAGATGGGAGGGGTGAATCTGTTGTTAAATTTTTATTATATTCAGATCATTTAGTATCTGAACCCAAAAAACATGTTATGATTTATTTCATTATCATCCTTTAGTAAATAATCATGCATGAAAAATAAGTAAATCAAGTGTATCTCTCAATATTTAAAAGGTATGTACTCAATGTGAGAACCAACTTCTTTTCCATATCCACTCACATGGCTATTTTGAAATCCATTATTATGAAGAAGTTAATAAAACATGTTCTAACTCATGATAGACACCTTCTATGTTATAATTTGATTTATTATAATGGCTCTTATTATCTTACAATGTTTTATTACAAAAAAAAATGATCAAAAAATATGTATAAAGACTCTGCTAAAAATACTCCACAATGGCCCATTTTGAAACCTCAGTCCGAGTTGGATGGGTCTGATATTCAAAATTTTAAGATGCTAGATGTTATTATATCAATATGATGAGCCTGCTTATGATTCTCTTAATATGATGATTTTAAAACAATTCTCCATCACAAAATCTATACTTTTTAAAATCATCTAAATGTTCTATACAAGGGACTCAATAGGATGAACCCATTTTCATTCTGCAAAACTCAAACATTGCTCAAATAAAAAATATGATATTATTACTTCTGATTGGCTCAATATTATTAACAAAATATTTTTTTTATCATGATCATATTTCTCAACATATTAAACAATCATTTAGCTCTCTGATCTATCTCATGATATCCTTTCATTAAATGATTTTCACTTGAATTTTTTAATTGTCCACCTATTTCTCTCTTCTAAAAAAATAATAGATAATCAATGATCGAATAAATTATTTATATGATACATAAAAAACAATAACATGAAAATTGAAAACATTCCCCGCAAAAATCATATGTCTAAACTCCAATAGAATATCACATTTAAAAATCAATTTTGACTTCAGCAATCCTCTTTAGATTTATCCTAGATTATCACAAAATTGAATTTCATATTTTACCTCCTCAACACATCATGAAACATCGGGAATGTTCTTTCGGAGTCTTCATCATAATCATCTCATTATAAATTTGTTTCCTATTATGGTTGAAATGAATTTGATTCCTTATCACCTCATTATGAATCTATTTCCTTCTTATTCCATTATGAATTTTGTTTAATTCTCAGTGTTTACAAATTATACTTCCATCTCATGGATTATGAATTCTATTTTTTTCTTAGTGAATACTAATTCTGTGTCATTTTTAATAATTATTAATTCTTTATTCTTTTAGATATTTACAATTTTAATCCCTTTTCATAAATTATTAATTCTTTATCCTTCTTAGAGATTATGAATTATATTTTCTATTTAGTGATTATAAATTCCATATCTTGCATATTGATTCCAAATTTTTTATTATAATATGTGATTATGACTTCTTTATCCTACTAAGTGATTATAAAGTTGGTGTTCACGCCAGCTCATTATGATTGTATTCTTCATTATGATGGAATTCTTCACTCTACAATTTGGAATTTCTTCAAATATTCCCACTATTTAATCAAAGTTTTTTATAATGAATGTTTTCAAGATTTTTTTGAAAATCATAATAATAAAATCATTTTCAATCGTGGATTATAATGGATGAAATTTTTTTAACTCCTCACTTCCCAATATTCATTAAAATATCTTCAGCAACAAAATGACTTCTTCAATTAGTATCTTCATTCTCTCTCTAGTAATGAAAAAAGAAAAATTATAGACAACAAAATTTTTAGACTCAGATTATTTTGGATCTGATGATATAAATACGATGAGAATGGATTCGATTCATGTAAAACAAAAAAATATTTAAAAAATTTATAGTTTTCATTAAATAAAAAATTATTTTTTAAGAATATTTAACCTCAATTGTTCTTCAATATCACCTTTTTTATTTTTTGAAGATTATTGTTAACAAAATTCCCAAATCACAAATGTTTTTACAACTCAACTATTAAATAAAACACAGTATTTATGGAACATTTAAAAACATATCCTTTCTCAAAAGAGAGTGTCTAGACACCAAACTTCTAGTAAATGTAATGTTTTTTAATTAATTTTATCCCATGCAGACATCAAATATTTTCATACATGTAAATATACAAATTTTCACACTTTTAGTTTCTCCTATATCACTTTTCATTTTCACTCCATCGTTAAATTCTAGCAACTATGCTAGATTCATTAAAGAAAGATAAGTACAATGTTATTAGAAAGTGAAAATGGGTTACATAATCTCCCCATTTTCAAAAAAGCCATGGTATAGTGTGGGTTATTTAATATGGCAGTTAGAATGTCATGTGAGGAGGAAGAACATTGTGTTTCAACCTCAATTCCATACATAATTATTTCTTCTTGAATTTGGTAAATATATCAACAATATGATACTTTTTTAAATGTATTCAAGAAATATATATCCAGAGAAATTATTCAATTTTGTAATGTTAATCATTATATCAATGAGTATTGATACAATATGATAGAAATGATTCATTGAATGATTAATTTCACTTTGATTATTACCATGTATCATCAATGGTTTATGAAATATTACTTTCAAATAATCGAGTTGATATTTTCTCCCCAATATTTGAGGAAAATAATGATTATCTAAAAAATATTTTTATTCAAATATTTTGTAGTTAATGAACCATTTATTTTATTATTAAAATTAAAACATCATTTACTAAAGAAATATGTTCCTCCATATGTAGATTTTCGATCATTAAAATATTTATCGAAAACAACATTATTATATATATGAAACATCATCTCGCTATTATTATTTATTACAAATGTTGTAACATTTTTTCCTTTGAAATATATCCTAATCATCTTTGGTACCATAATATATTATTCCTTCATATTAAATTGTATCCTGGAAACAAATTCATAGCATAATAAATATCATGACATGAGGATGTATGATAAAGAAGACTTCTTATCATCTTCTGAAATTCATTCCGATTCACACATATTCCATATTAATCTTTACTAAAATTTGTGATCAATTAAATAGAAGTCAATCATTTGTTGGACTCTCCCAGCATAATGTTATTTAACAATTTCTAGTCATACTAATCATGATATAATAAAATGTATTTTAAATGTTGTTGAACTTGTAATCCAAGGATGAATGATAATTTTGGTAACATAGAAATTCCAGAATTCATACTTTTTTTACAAAATGTATTACTAAAATATTTCTATAAATATAATAAATTATATAATCCTTATAAACTATTAAATTTTGAGTGTCAGAGTCAACTTATTTCACTAATAAGTTTATATCAACATTTCATTTGGAAAAGATCGATTTTTTCAAACAATTATGAAGTTTAAAATAACACGAACATGTAGTTTATTCATCCCATGCAAATATTTATTAATTTAAAATAAATAGTTTTCATCCTCATTAAGTAGAAACAAACATGGATGTTCAATATAAACTTCTACCTCAATCTCAAAATTTAAGAAATATGAATTCATATCCATATTAATTTTTTTTATTTCGATGAGAATTCACACCCCGAAATATTTGAATTGTTTCTAGTATATCAATGAGGGAAACGTTTTCATCAAAAGCCATTCTTACCACTTATTCATATCCCTTACAATAAAACCTTTCTTTTTTTATTTATATTTTCCAATGAAAATTCAATTTTTATATATAAACACACCTTTTTCTGATTACATTTATAATTTTTTCCATTGAAAATGTTCCGATATTTCATTATTATCAATCTGATAAAACTCTTAATTCATTGAATCAACCAATTCATTATTTTTAAGAATCTCTAAATTTGATTCAGATTTTACTTTTGATACAAGTGAAGTCTGATTTTATAATCTAAACTTCATTACTCTATTAACAAGATCCTTATGATTCCTTTGTTTGGGATTGAACATGATTTTGAATGGTAGAAAATTTAAAACATTTTTCCCATATAAAAATTTCTTCATCGCATGATACCTTTATATCTTCATAAGGATATTTTTAATTGATTTTACTATTAATATAATTCTCTAATTTATCCTCCTCAGAAATCTCAACAACATTATTTATGAGACATTATTCTCAATTACATTCTATCAAAAAATTCCACCATATTTTTTGAATGTTTGTTCCAACATTTTTAACTTCTTTGATATAGTTAATAACCAATGAAAGTTCATATTTCTCATCAAACTATCCAAAATTAATATTATTTTTTTTAAGAAACGTGGACTTCCAAGAAACGTTGATGTATTTAAATGTTGTTGTTTTTTATATGACAAATTTCAGAAGGAGTCAGGTCACATTCCGAACTCTACAAGAATCTATTTTGAACATTTAAAACAGTACTAATAGATTCCCTCTAGTAGAATTTGGTATTTCAGTATTTAAATAAAATAATTCTTCCCATTTTCAGAAAACATCTATCCATTTTTTGTAATCTATTTTTTCTGGATTATAGAGTGCACTATAATGATGTTTTATACCATTATTTCTAAAATAATTTTCAAAATTATTGTTTGTGATTTTGGTACCATTATTTTTTCTCACCTTCTTTGAGGAAACCCCCATTTTTTCTCAACACATATTTGAATAATTTGAACATTTAAATAGAATCTGACATATAATTCATAAAAAGTATGTATTTATTCATGTGAAATCATTAATAAAATTCCAAAATTATAAATATCCTTTTTCTATCAATCTGTCATCCGACCATAAAAATATAATTGAATAAGATCAATTGGTAGATTGAATTAAATTTCAACTCTTTTGTGACTTTTTTTAGTCATATTCCCATTTTTACAGTATTCACAAACAACTATTTCTATTATTCTCAATTCTAGAATGATTCAAATTTCATCAATTTTTGAAATAATGTTCATACATTTCTACCCAATGATCTTAATTTATCAGTGCCACATTTTTTTTCATCTTCCAACATCATGCAATATTAGTTGATGAATTCCCCTTTTTGGAAGAGATTGTCACCTACAATTTCTTTTTTTCTAATAATTTTTCAATATTCCACAATTATGATGATAAAAAATATATTTTCTAAAAATTTCTTATTTTTAGTCATCACAAAGTTGACTTTATATAAGTCTGTTATGATTTATCCCATCATCAAATTAAACATCCTCATACTTAATATTTTCTAATTTAATCTCAGATTCCTTTAATTTTTAAGGAACTATCATCACCAAAGGTACCTTCACCACCATAATAACTTTCCATATTTTTCATGATTTTTATATCACCTATAATATGTGATGAATAACCACTATCAATAATCAATTATTTTTTGTTTTAACTTCTTTTCAATGTTGTATCATCAACAAAATATTTTTCCTCAACTTTCTTCATTTCATTTCTATCATAAGAAACATGTTCTAGAAAGAGTAAAATACATCATTAGACATGATGAACATCCTTATTACCTCATTAATTAACTTATTAAAAACATTCAAATTGATTATATTAAATTATCCAACATCTTCAAAGTCCACCTTTTCAACATTTTGGGATTTAGGAATGTTAGTCATTCTATGTTCCCAATTTCTACCACTTTTCTAAAAATGTATACTATGTTGAGGGGAGTTGTTCCAAAAATTAAATGATCTATGAGAATCTACACAATAACCCTAAAAATTTCCATAGAATATTAATATTATTTTCACAAAAGATGATTATTTGAAGAAAAAATATTGATTTTTTAATTTTTTAGCTAAAACATCTAGGACGTTGACCATCTTTTCTTTTGAGTGATTGTTATAAATTTGTAGATTTGGTATGTTTCTAACATTGTTTTTCAACCCATTATATCCCAATACATTTTTTAGAACAGTAAATACTAAAATAATTAGATGAATCATTGATTTTTGTATGAAAAAATTTCACATGATTCACATATTGAGCCTTATCAACAAATTTAGAACTCTCAAATATACTTATAAATATTTTTTGACGTCTTCTTTCATTTTACTCAAGTTACATTCTAATTCAAAAACTTTTTGTAGATACTTTTTAATGTATCCTTGATTTTATTCAAGATTCTTACTATGATAATCAATCATATTTTCCCGTTAATCAATTCTATGTTTGAAATTTAAAATTCCCTTGATGTATTCATCCTCCTCCTCGATGAATTTTCTTATATATTAAACAAATTCATCAAAATCACTATTTATAACTCCAATTTCTGTAGTCATAATTTTTTCCTCAACACATGAAAATTGATTTTTTATGTGTCGATACTCTTTTTATGATTATTTACTACCTTTTATAATATCTGAGGACTATGTTTTTATTAAATTTTGAAATAATGTTTCTATATTTTTATAAAAAATCTTTTTTAGAATAATTGTTCCTAGTTGAGTCTAATTCATCTTTTATACTCTACATGCTTATTTAATTTCTGGATAATATCTTCTTGTAATTTTTTTAATAAATATTTTCCTTATCAATTTTGTTCAAATTCATCAATTTAAGGTTTTCATTAGAATCATCTCGATATTTACAAAAATCCACATGGGGATATTTATAGAAATGTGTCTTATTACACAACACTCAAAACATTTATGAAAAATTTTACATCCACACCTTTCTCTTTATCTTCGTTATTGCTTGGATATCACATGAATGATTTTTTCATTTAATTCATATTCATGATTATATTCAGACTTCTAAGGACCATCTTTGTCAACAAAATTGATTTTACACTTTCTCGTGGATTCGAAAGTCGTTTCATCTTTCTTATTCTTTTAAAAAAAATTAGATATCCAAATTTCCTTTGAAATAAGAATGTTATGAAATTAGTCAAGAGATAAATCTTCCTTATCTTCCAAAGAATATATTTTTTAATCTAACCTATTTAGAATGTTTCTCTTAATTTTTTCAAAATTTTAGAATATTTTTTGGACATATCTGAATACAATAATGTTTGGATCCATTTCATTTACACTTGTGAAGAATTTAGCAATAGTTTCATTATGTCTCATTTTTATTTCCCCATACATACTACTATATACTTGTTTCTTTTCTTCCATAACATTTCTATTCCCATAAAAAACAATTTTTCTCTATTCCCACATACATTTTGATGTTTTTAGATTGGTCAAATTATGATAAAAATTTTATTATATAAAAATTATAAAGACAATTTCTAGCCTTTCCATTTAATTCTATATTTCTATTATCTGAAAAGGACAGTGGGAAAACATTTTCAATATATGGAAACCCAATATATGAATCATCAACAACTTCATCTCTATGTGATAATAGATAAGGAATAATTTTATTATTACATATATAATAAATTTTTCCATAAAATAAAGGAATCCCTCGACTGTTTGAAGAATTGATATTATCCATGATAGGAATTCATCATGAGTACATACCACTGATACCAATGAAAATTTAAAAGAATATAATAACATCAAAGTGGGGGGATTGAATTAGTTTTTCACTTTTTATATCTTTCAAAAAATTTAAAAACATAACCCCAACATCATATTATGATTTATTTCATTGAAATTTTTTCATAAATACTCATGCATGAAAATGATGGAATGAAATTAAATCATAAAATAATTACAAGGTTCATCCTCATTAGGGGAACCTGAATCCTTTATATGTATAATGTCATGGGTCAATGGATATCAACAATAATTAAGAAGTAAATAGAAATTGTGTGAAATACATGTAGAAAAATTATAACTCCTCATATGAATTATTTTATCAAATCCCATCAGTTTACAATAATTGATTGTAAAAAAATTTATCCAAACAAAATAATAAATACATTTATTGGAACTAATCCATGGTTTCTCAGTCTGAATTGTCGGTCTCATATTTCTAGATCCAATTTTCTCACTCCAATGATGTTAGTTATGATTTTTATGAATATAATAAGGATGGATATAATTCCCTCAATATAATGTGGTCAATGCAATTATCTCACACTCAATATGTACTTCTAAAACCATTCTCAAATGCTCAATATGATGGAATCAATTTGATGAACATATTCCAAATTTTTAAAACTCAAACTCTTCATAAATTACCAATATGATCTTCTCTAGTCTGATTGACTAAATATGGTTGAATGAATATTATATTTTCAATATGATACAATTCAATCCGTTGTACAAACATTCGTGTGTCTGATTATTCTCATAAGATCCCTCATGAGGAATAACATTCACCTGACTTCTTCAGCACTCTACCTTTACTGAATCATTGAAAATATAATTATGAGTGAAGGATTTGATAATGTATTTATTGGTGACATATAAAAAAAACATAAAAAATGTGAAAACATTACTTGCTTCATAAAATTCCAGAAACACCAAAAATCCCTCACATATAATCTTTAATATTAACTTATTATATCCGGTTAAAATTTCATCGATATTTATGAAAAATTAAATTTCTAGAATGACTTTCTTCCACACTAAATTATGCTTACAGAATTTTCATTTTTATAATTCTTCATAATCATGATAGTATGAATCTATTTACTTGTAATCTCATTATGAATGTGTTTCCATCTCAACTCCTTAAAAATATTTTTCCATCTCAAGTCATTATGGATTATATTTCCCACTCAGTGACTAATAATTCTATTTCCTTATTAATTATTATATTTTATTTCTTCACCATGATTTTGAATTTTGTATCCTTCTCGGATATTACAAATCCATTATACTATTAATTAATTAAAAATTTTGTTTCCTTCTCTGTTATTATTACTTGTCATTCCATATCAAGTATTATAAAATATGTTTACTTCTCATTGATTATAATTTGTTTCTCCTTATTAATGGTTATGAATATTATAATAATGTATTTTGTTATAAATTATGTATCCATCACATTTATTTTGAATTTTTTAACCTTCAAAACTCGTTACTATTGAATTTCTAATTATTATGGAATTATTCACTCTGAGATTTATAATTTCATCAAAAATCTAAACCATTTCGTTAAATTATTTTATCACCATAATTTTTATGATTTTTTAATTCTTCATAATCAAAAAAGATTCATTTGAATTGGATTTGAATAAATGAAATCATTCTAACTTCTCACTTCACAATCATTGTTCAAAAATTATCAAGAAAAAAAAAGACGACTTCACTCAAATTCATTCATTCTGTAATTATGAAAATGTATAAAATTGAATAATAATTATACTTCTGATTTTTTTGGATCAGAGGATCTAAATACAATGAATATGAATCTGATTCCTTGATTACAAAAATATTTTAATTCAACAATTTTATTTTTGAAAAAATACGAAAATATTTGTTAAAATAATTAAACCACAATGGTTCTTTATTTATGCCACATATGATTTCTTATTCTTTTCTCTAGTACAGAACAAACATATTATTCAATAATTACCAGCTATCTTAGTTACCCTATCCTAAAAATAATTAGTAGTAGTAGATAAAAAGGATTCTCTCCCATTCTTCTTGATTTTTACATTAAAATAAATTACATTACTTGAACACCTTTTTCGAACGAAGACATATTAGAATGAGTGGATACACACCAATTCTGTTTTTACTATCATTATTTTTTAATTCAATAGTATTCCAAAAAATTCATAGTCTATTTAAACTTACTTTAATTAATATTATTGTAATATATATTTTTTTACATGAATATATGGAACTTAAAATATCCCCAATTCAAAAAAATTTCTATTCGAAAAAATCATCATGTTAAAAATAAAATCCTTTAGAGAATTATTTATTGAAAATCAACCAAAATGTATTCCAATGACTCAGTTATTTATTTATCCACAATATTTGGAATCATCAATCATTATCTCCTTCAAAATGTCCTATAAATCAGGCTGAATAATTTCCTTCATCCTTTGTCTTTTCCTTCAGGATATTATATAATATATTGGACTTCACTCCATTTTAATTATCCTCTAAAACTACATCATAAAAATAATAAAATTTAAAAAATTATATATATCCACCTATATATAAAACATGTATTAACACAATGTGTGTAATGGTATAGAGCTTAAAAATGACAGTTTGGAACCCATATTTCATATCATGTTCTCTATTATGGGCAAAAAAATTATCTTCAGATTTTTCATCACTGGATTGGAAATTCACCACACCCTTCAATGAACTGACTAATATCTCACGAGGATGTAGTCTTATATTTTCACCCATCATGTTCCATGATAATTTCACTAAGTATAAAGAAAACATTCAATTCAATATTTACCATATGTTAAAATTATTCCCATTATCCATATGAACTCATCCAATGGACCATGTTAAATCAACTATTAATTTCAATGAATGATATGTAATGATCCTTCTACCCTTGTGATCATTCAAATCATCCATGTGAAATATATCGGTCTATATATAATTTTTAAATTAAATGATTCACTATGTTTATAACCAACTGGAGGTGCATTTCCTGGCTTATTATTCTATCTAGAAGACACCTCATGAAGAAAGTTATGCTTAGAGGAATGTATTGATATACTTCAAAATAAAATTTTATAATATTTAGTATAAAACCTCTTCAATTATCCGGAAGTGTTCTTATAAACTCTATAACTTTTCAAAATTTCATGAATATAACTTTTAATATTTATCTTCTACAGATTAATAGAATCACCAATAATTATCAGGGTTTGGATGCATTCTTATGTTATTCCAATACATACACCAGCCTAACCATTAGGCTAGATACTATAATCTTCTTGAGATATATATGATAAGGTGTTCCATAAACAGTTTCCATAAATATCCTTGAACAACTATTCAAAATTCAATACAAATTAGTTATTATAATAGTTATATAGTATTCATTAATATGAATACTCACTGGAACTATTATTTGTAAATAAAATCTTCTTTAATTTTGATCTATATAATTAATATGAGTTAAAAACATCATTGAACATCAAGTAATATTTTCTATATAGATGGTTCATCAACCACATATAATAAAAACAATAACTAAATCCTACAAACATCCTTGGGTTCATTAGATTTGGTTTCCATGAATCTCAAAAAATCACATCCAAACATTTCATTAATTTCACACAAAATTAGTGGTGGTAGCTTGAATAATTTAATTAAAATAATATTTATCACATATTTTATACTCATTAATTCTTTAATGATTCCAATTTTTTCTGTTCCATATATATGATAGAAGAAAAAAATCTATCCTTCAATTTTTCATTAACACAATGTGGCATCATACATGTTGACATCATAATCCTTGTCAGCATGATCTGGTTATACAATTTCATTAAAATCTATACTACATTTTATCTTTTTGGCATCATGAATTTTGTATCCCTCATTGATAAAAACACCTCTCAATCACAATGTGTGTTTATAAGAAACATTTTTTATTAGATATTTAATTAAGGGGTAGAGTCATGTGTATTTATATTATCATGCATACAAATTTTATATTTAGTGTAATAATTATAGGATTTAAAGGATTAGTCTAATTTATCAGTTAAACCCTTCTAAAAATATCAATTTGATCTTCCTTCAAATACATCAACTATTTTTAAGAAAACATAATTTTTTTACAAAGAAAAAAATTTGAGGTATCTGATTCCATGTGAAATATAACCATTGATCATGAGGATATAGTATTTTTAATTTTGTATGTATGAGTTTGCAATATCATATATAAGAGTTAAATTGGATTCATAATTTATTTTTTTTATTTTTCATAAGGATTAATATTTCTCCCATAAAGGTGATATATAAGGATTAGAAACATCACATTGAAATTATATGATACATATGGTCCATATGTAATTATACACTGATATGTATGGGTTAAATATAAGAGTACGTTATAATGTGTATGAATCATATATATGGGTCACACAATGGAACATAGGGGTTATTTTACACATTCAAAGGAATTTAAAACTAACATGTAAGGGGGGATGAGAAAGTGTAAATCCAATATGTTCAGGAAAACCAAAATTTATTAAAATATTTTATAAAATTCTAGCATCATAAATTCTTATGTAAGGATGCGAGACTCATTGATGGAGATATGAATTTGTCTGAAGGGTTGATAGAAAAGGGTTAATCAAATTTAATATACTTCTATAGAGAATTTAAAAGAGGCTCTGATCAAGTTTTAGGACTATTAAATAGTTAACCCTTTTGGGTATCATAACTTTTGGAATGTGTCAGAAAGGTGAATATGGGCTCCTCATCCATTAATCTTCTCCCCCACCAAACTCCTTGATAAATTTTGATTTAAGATGGTTTGTATGATAAATTTTAGTGTTGTTTTCAAATTCAATCATTTGATGTATTCCACTTGGGTTATATTATATTGTTTCGTATTGGGATAGGGTTAGATGAAATTTAACTACATCGTGATAGAAAAATGATCAATATTATAATTGCCAAATTTTTTGTAGATTAATGTGTAACTGAGAGGTTAAAAACACTAAGATTCATATTATATAATTAAAATTGGGTCCTATGTGGTCTAATATTTTATTTCCATCTGTTTGGGTGAAATTGATGGATGTGTTTAGCCATAATATATTGGCTCATTTGTTATGGAGGTCTGAGCGGATGTTGAAGATAGTTCACACCCCTTTTTATAAGGACTAGGGGATAAGAGATCCCATACTGATTTTCCAATAGATTATTCTAAATAATTATGTATTTTATTAGTATTGGTTTAATGTGTGAATTAATAATACTATATTTATATTGATCATAAATTATTTTAAATAGACTTAATGATTCATGATTATTGGAAAAGTCTAGTTGGTCTTTAATGATATAAGTTGATAGTGGTTGATCTTTAAATAAGTTGGTGAAAAAAAGTTTTTGGTAGATAGTTGCTATAATATTAAGTAATATTATTTTGGATGCGTGATTTTTCATGTCTTCGTAAGAATAATTGTATGGGTAAAATGGATAGATATTGATAGTGTTATAGATTAATTAATAGAGTTTCATTGGCCCTATTTGAGATGTGAAATGTTATCATTTTCACACTGGGTTTTTTGGGAATACTCAATAAACAAAATTTCATTTCATTTCATTTTACCTTCTAATGAATATTGTAAGAAGAAAAACAATAGAAAAAGTTGAAAATTCTTCAAAAAATCAAAAATTTAAAAATATCATAAAATATAGTACCAGGGAAATTAAACAAATAATCATATTAAATCTTATTATATTGATGGATTGTGCTTGATATCGATCACAAGGAAACGTTTAAAGAAAGTGAATTCCCATTTTATATTATATAATAGTTGTTGTATACATGATAATATCATGAGAAAACCGGAATATTAAAAGGGTGTTATAACCATCATCGATAATGATGAACAATACTTCATAAAAATATAAATTTACATTATTTTTATAAAATAAATGACAAGATAAAAAACATGATGCAAACACTTTCATAAAAAAACTATGACAAATATTTTCTTTAAATGATGTATAAACTAAATTCTCATATTCATAACTCCTATCCATAATTTCTTTCCATTGGTTATATTGTCACTGAAAATGTTTTAGTGAATTAATGTAAAGAATTTAGTAAACTAACCATTCGTTTAATGAAAATGAAAACCATTAGAATGTTCATGTTGTTGCATAACCTCCATCATACATAATATTCATGAAATACATATATAATATTATATATATATATATATATATTACAAGCATCGTATGCATGATAATAAAGATGTGTTGTATGTAAAAAATGTACTCATTATATATACAATATCATTTATTATATATAACCTTAATATAATTAAATGAAAATCTACATGGATATCATGCATGTACATTTAATGACCATTCAATAATCTAGAACTTCTTATAATATCAATTAATATGTTTTAAAAATCTTTATAGATCCTTATGAATTCATAATAACTACTTTTGAAATGATTTAATCAAACACTCTTTATATTGGATAAGTATTTTTTCAAATAGATTTATTGTTATTCAATGGATTTCTATTTAACCTTATAAACCATAACAGTGGTGGAAACTACGATGGAATACATTTTTTATATATGATTAAAAATTGTGGCCTCTATCAAAGGGTTAATACTACATATTCTACTATGAGTTATGTCGTGATCTCTATAAAACATACTTATATATCTTAATAATCATATCCACCACATTTTATATCATACATTTTTTATTCCAATATAAACACTTGGATCATGACATATAATTGCCACTGGACAAGGAATCTATTAATATAATATTAAAAAAATTCATCAATACTATATAACACTGACCAACATGAATAATATATCACATGTCTTTACTCTCCCCAAAGCGTACACCACATTAAATCTATATATATTGTTGAAAATAAATAAAATCTCAATCTATTAACCAAGGAAATTACATTATAATTCTAATTAGGTTTTGGTCTATATATCAATACATGTTATATGAGTTCAAAAATCCCATATTAGATATTCTCTAACTGAAGACATGACTAGAATCATACACATCTACCTCCATATTAGCAATGTTATTTTCAAAAATTCAGATGTTATCAAAGTGTTAATATTATAATTATTTTTATGTGGTCATCCCCAAGTAATAAAGATTAATAACAATAATATGCCTTATATATATCCATGAGTATATAAGATACCATGTGGTTTACTATGGATGGCCATTTAAAGTAAAAACATTATTCATATTTCCATATATATCCATTTTGTGTATCTATTAATCTTAATATTTATATATGTATAATAATATAATAAATTTTTTTACTATGGAAAAAAATTTAACATAAAATAATAATAAACAAAATATAATTCTCCACAAAAAGACATCAGGCTTTTGGATAATTGAGATATATTATAAAAATATTATTTAAATGGGATAGTTTAATCATTAACATTGAATATGGAGGGATAATTTTTAGTAACCACAATATGAAATACATTTATAATGGTCTTACTCAATACAAATTTAATGAAATATTTGTATGAAATATTTAATAAATACATAGTAGTGTCATTTTATGTTCCATAATTTGTTTTCATGACAAGTGGGGTTTTATAATTGTGTGAGATAATATTGTAATTAATATTATAAACGTTTAGAAATTTGATTTCATAAAAATAATATCATTTTTAAAATCTGAATCAAAATATTCTCAAAGTGAAATTAAGGGATTTTCTGAAAGGATGGATTTTTCATAGTGTTTATAAAAATACCATTTTTTTGCAACACAATCATTTCATTTAAATAAAAAAACACATTAAACTTTTAATTTAACTAAAATATTAAATATTTTTTTTAAATTAGGTATATTTTTATTAATTAACATGGAATCATCATTATAGAAATTTTGGAATACATTTATTTTTTTGGCTTAAAATCACATTTTTAAAAACATTTTTCTATCCGGTTTAGTTTTTTATTTAAAAATAATTATTTCAACTTCATGTAATTTATTATTTCAATATTAATAAAATATTTGGAATCATGATATTCGAATTTATTAAATAATTCCATTTTAATTTTTTTAATTAGAAATAATGTCACGAATCGTCCTCAGGGCCCTTGTCGTCACTAACCCAAGCACACCTTCCATAGGCCTGGGCCTGTCGACTAGCACCAAAGGCGTAAATCAATATACTGGGAAGGCATTGCCTTTATAAAATAAACAAACACAACAGAGTACGCAACTAAAGTATGAACTAAGTAATAATGAATACAAAATAAAGTGCTGGAAGGAAAGGGGCCAGAAATACAAGCCCAACATTAAGTACAGTACAACAGAAAAGCTAGTACCACTACAGTAAAGTCAATGATCAACCATTGGGTCATCCCCCAGGAATACCACCTTATGAGTGGGTACAGATGGCCACCTTAGCACCTCAGGTCCATCCGTCGGCTATGTGTACGTCTCGTCAAGTGGTTCACCTCCAAGTACCATCCAGCTCTACAAGTCTCTACCTCTGTCAGTGTTTTCTGTCGTCCGAATCCAACATAATGTAGTACGGGCATAGCCCGTGCAGTGGTGAGTATACGATACTCAGTAGGGACGCCGAGTTCCCCGATGGTTTCCTAGAATCCATGAATGATAAATCATAGAATAAAGAAACGATCACAATGTATTAACCAACTCTACTTAGGTATATGCCCATACATATACCTAAGTCATCAATCACAGTTCGTCTCCAACTCTCGAGCCCAAGCACAACCCAGTCCACACAAGAAAGAAGTCAATCACATCAATGATAATGGTTGAAATTCAAGAATCATATCACACAGGTATACATCTTTCATATAGCGATAGATATGGTAAGATGTACTCACTGATTCATCTAAGCTGTCGGACCCACCTAGGATACTAGAACAGCTAAGCTGTCAGACACACTTTGGATACTGGAACAACTACTATGTCGGAGCCACTCAGGATACAAGTAAAAAATTCAAACAGTCAGACCCACATAGGATACAAGTACAATAATCATTGATGTCGAACCCACATAGGATTCTAGTATATTTGTCATCGTCGTCGAACCCACAGAGGATTTCAGTACAGTAGTCGTCGCAGTCGTAGCCAGCTCTAGGGTTCCCGCACACAGCACACTCGATTTCGGGAGGGTCTGATCCTCGAGCCAAGGGGTCAATACATCAACTATGGTGATGTATGAAGTTTTTGTTTCCCGATGTTCCGTCTCGTCAAAAGAAACCCAACACGAAAGACGACACATTAATCAGAGGATCCTAGTGCTGCAGACGGCGCGACGTTTGAACACACGGTCTGGATGATATTCGTGTTTAAATGAAACGGGCCCGGCCCCTCAAGCCCAGTGGGATGGAGGGTCATACTGACCTGAGTCAGCGTGTCCGACCCGGCTGGGGGGTCGTCCCGGCCCAGTGATGCACGACCCGGTCCAGTGGGGCCCGACTCAGCTCGATGACAGGTGGCCCGGCCAGTGCAACAGCGCGGTCCGGCCCGGTGGGGTGTTTCCCGGCCCCGCAGTAGGCGGCCCGACCTGCTTAAGGTGGCCTAGCCGGGGCTCGACCAACTGGTGGAGCCGCTGGGAGTTACCCCCGCCCCCCAATTTCACAAACTGGCAGCGTTGAGCAGTGTCGCCCCTCCATTATGGCTGGCCGAAGGGTTCCGGTCTTCCCGGTGTGAGAGGCCCGCACGGGTGGGCAGCAGTTCTCCCTTGGGTCACCTGCGGGTGCCGCAATATCCTTCAAACAAGCCGGCAGGTGGCCGATTGGTACACCTCCGAAGCGGCCCATGGGATGCGGTTCTCCGTATCACGCCACCTTAGAGGCGACGCGATTCTCTAGTCAGGCCGACTACGGCTAGCTGATTCGGTTCATCTGCCAAGCAGCTCATAGATGCAGTCCGCGGTTGCCTCCACGCGGCCGCCACCTCCGGTCACAGCCTCCTCCATTCTCCATGACCTTTGGTCTCCACCGCCTTCCGTCTCCACCACCAATAATTTCAAGAACCATCGGGGGATCGTCGGTCTATGTTCGTTTTGGACCGCACCATCTACGTTACCCAATATCAAATGGCCTAAGACAATACAAGCATTCATCAAGTATGGAATATAATTTCATTCACTTAAAATTATATCAAACCCCCAACCATTATTCTGATGCTCGCATGTCCATGTTTCGGGAAGAGGATCCGAATTTGACATCGATTCATTGACGTCAGGGTGTGTCCGAGGAGGAAGCGTAGTCGATATTTCCTCGCGGTTGGCATATCCTCCCTTGATGTGTAGCAAGAATAAGAATGACGGCGTTCCACATTAATGTCACCTCGCATTATTGCCTTGGTCTTCGGGAGGATATCGTTCCAAGTGTTCTTCATTGGTGAGGGATGAAGCTCTCCTCCAAATCTCCAATGGCTCCACCACCAAATATTTTAAAAGAAAATAAAATATTAAGGCTCCACAATTTTATTATAATTTCCATGCAATTCAAATTTATTCAAAAAAGGTGTCAATTAATTAATGAAGACATTAATTATATAGGTTAGCACATTTAATGGGTCGGCGATTGAGAAGCTCCCCCATAATAAATTATAGTTGTTTTGAAGTTCAATAAAGGGTTGTTAATGGGGGTGTTTAGGATGTTGAAGGGTTTGGGGCTCGTGTGGGCCCCACCACACAATATAATCTCATTGGAGGTTATGTGGGTGTGGGAACCACCTCTAACTTCCTCTTGTAGGAAATAACCACCACCAAACAATAAAATTTTTTACAATAATTTTATTTAATTTAATATAAATAAAGAAAAATTAGGTTCTCCTCTCGATAAAATGCAGCTACGATAAAGGTCCCCTTAAGTGAATACCAGTGTTGTGAGTTCATCGGTGCCATCCGATTTCAATTCCAAGAACCGGTTAAAAATATAGATAAATCTGCACATATGTTTACTGAATGTACCCGAACAAAACTTCAGAAATTGATTCCGGGCACAACGGGACTCGGAATCAGGTGTCGTAAGAAACCGCAGACTTGTAAAATTCCAAAGTTTATAAGAAAAAATTTCCCATGAAATATATGGGAGATTAAAATACCCCCATATCATGGATTTACACCCTCGTAAAGATACCACACACGCTAGGGAAACAAATGAGGGTACTATGCATGTAGCTAAGCATTCCGCTCCCATGTGCTCTCTTGGAGGTTCTCGTGCTGCCATCGAATGCACACCAGATTAATTGACCGTCCACATAGGACATGCTCTCTTCAATCCTTGAACTCCATCTTGAACTTCGTGAATGTCTCCCCATCATCTATATCTAGCTCCCTATGGTTGATGATGTGAGACGGGTCGTGAATAAATCTCCTCAGCTATGATACGTGGAAGACGTCATGCACCCGGAGCAATTGAGGTGGAAGGGAAAGGCGGTAAGCCACCTCGCCTACTCTGATGAGGACCCAGAATGACCCGATGAAGTACAGAGATAACATTACGCCCTGTCGAAATCTCTGTATACCTCATCGATGTGAGACCCATAGAAAGACATGGTCTCCATCCTCAATCTCCAGTGGTCTCTGTCTCCTATCAGCATAGGACTTCTATCTGCTCTGTGCAGTCTTCATCCGCTCCAGGGTGATCTGAACCTTCTCTGTCATAGCCTGAACCATCTCTTGTCTTAAAAGTGCTGACTCCCATGGGTTAATCCAACACATAGGTGATCTGCAAGGTTGGTTGTAAAGTGCCTCGTAAGGGGCCATAATGATGGTGGATTGATAGCTATTGTTGTATGCAAACTCCACCAAGTGTAGGTGGTCCTCCCAACTGTGACCAAAGTCAAGGCCACATGCACGGAGCATGTCCTCGAGAGGATGGAAGGCGGTGCTCAAACGAATATGCATCTCAAAAAGTCTCATATAACGCCTTCCAAAGCTGGGAAGTGAAATGTGCATCTCGATCAGAGATGATAGTCGATGGCACACCATGAATTCATACGATCTCTCGAACGTAGAGGCGTCCCATTACTGAGCCCTGCTCTCTGATCGGAAGGAATTGGGCCTACGTGGTGTGTTGGTCGACAATCACCCAGATAGATTCATGTCCTCTAGATTTACATGGAAGCACCGTCACAAATTCCATGAATATTTCATCCCACTTCCACTATGAATCCACTATGTGTTGTACCAATCCTACTAGTACCTTGTGATCTGCCTTCACCTACAGACAAGTGAGGAATCGTAAAATGAACTCCGCTACTGCCTTCTTTATACCCGACCACCAGTGTTGTTGTATGAGTTCCTGATGCATCTTCGCCACTCGTGTATGTACCATAAGAGGGGAAGTGTGGAAATCCTTCATTAACAACTCCTGTAGTGAAACTGGTACCATGGTACATCCCCTGAAAATGATGATGTGCTCCCCACCTTCAAGAAATCCTTCGGGTGCCACCCCTGAGGATATCTGAGCATGTTGTGTCTCGCAGTCAGCGTCCCCATGTTGTGCCTCTCTGACTCACTAAAGAAGTGGGGGAGTTACTGTGAGAGACTGTAAAAATCCTGATCCATCTATATCCACAAAGGATATCTGCAACGCAGCAAGCTTCTTCATCGCCTCTCCTAGTAGAAGAATGCCTGATATCCACCTGAGAGCATCTTCTACAACATTCAACATACTATGAGTATAGACTATCTCAAAGTCATATTCCTAGAGGAACTAGATCCATCACCACTGCCTCAGGATCATGTCTTTATGGGAGAAGATATATATGAGACTCAGCTGATCAGAGTAGAATATAGAGCGCTCGTCGATCAGATAGTGTCGCCACATCATCAAGATGAAGACCACTGCTGCTAACTCCAAGTAATGGGTAGCATAGTTCTGCTCGTGTTGTCTCAGCTGACGAGAACCATTAGCGATCACTACTCGATCCTGCATCAGAACACACCCAAGTCTGGTTCCTGATGTGTCGCAGTAAACTACGTATCCTACGACCTGCTCTGGTTGCCTCAATATGGGCGCACTGGTCAATCTCTGCCTCAGCTCTTGAAAGCTCTACTAGAATCTGTATGACCACACGAATGGTTTCCATTTCTTTGTCAAAGCTGAAAGTGGTGCTCCAACTATGGATACGTCTTGCACAAATATCCAATAGTAACCATCCAGACCCAAGAAACTCCGCACCTCCATCACACTCTTGGATGGCTCCCAAGATAATACTACCTCAATCATCACTGGATCAACTGCAACACTATCCTCCGAGATGACATTTCCCAAGAAGCGAACCTCTTGAATCTATAACTGACACTTTGAGGGCATACCATAAAGTTGATTCTCTCATAGTGTATCCAGTACAACCAGCAAGTGGTAGGCGTTCTCCTCCTCAGTAGTCGAGTAAATCATTATGTCGTCGATGAAAACTATAATAAATCGATCGAGATAAGGATGGAAGATCATGTTCATGAGACTCATGAACAATACTGGAGCTTTGGTTACACCGAAGGGCATAACCAAGAACTTTTAGTGGCCATACCGACAACTGAAAGCTTTCTTTTGCACATACTCATCTCGAACTCTGAGCTGGTGATAGCTTAACCAGAGCTCTATCATCGAGAACCATCGGGCTCCATTGAGATGACCAAAGAGGTAGTAAATCTTTGGGAGTGTGTAATTATTTTTCACGGCCACCTGATTCTGGTGACGATAGTCGACACACAGTCGCAAGCTCCCATTCGCCTTCATGGAGAACAAAATGGGAGATGACCAGGGTGAAATGCTGGGTCAGATAAATCAGTTTCCTTGCAAGTCCTCCAGCAGTCCATGCTGTTCACGAATCTCAGCAGGAGCAATCCGATATGCAGGATTAGATATCGGTGTTGTCCCGGGGTACAGGTCTATGTAGAAATCTACCTTTCTGGGAAGAGGTAGTCCTGGATAGTTGTCAAGAAAAACATTCGCATACTAATCCACCACAACAGGAAAAATCAGACTCCACACATCAACCGCTCTGAGGATGAGACTAGCCAACTGATCTGTGATCTGTTTCCCTCTCCTTTGCGAAAGTCCATCATGCGCTGCAAAGGATCCCTTCTTTCCGGTGAAGGAGAACCTGGTCCCATCCATTCGGACATAGCACACTTTTCCTATAATACAGTCGATCTGGTCATTGACTGTAGATAACTAGTCCATACCCAAGATGACTTCGTAAGGCCTCGATGCCACTACAAGAAGATCCCAGCCGAAGCCATCACCACCTAGAGTAAGCTCACACTACTGGCACTAGTGCGTAATCATTGAGTCTACTCCCCTAGGAGTCTCTAGCTGTATGTATCCATCCAATGACTTTGTCGAAATCACCAAGCTCCGAACAAGGGAAGCCGAAATAAAATAATGACTCGCACCTGTGTCTATAAGTACTGTAGCAAGGGTAGAGTAGACATAGATAATACCTCGAATTGTCTCTGGTGCGTTGTGGTCATAGGCCTCAACTACCAGGAGTTGTGTCAGCCTCTGTCCGCGAGCTCCCTATGATCGGGGGTGGACCCCCTGGTGGTGGTGATGGTAGTGTCTCGAAACCTCGTCCACAACCCACCGCTCGTCCAGCTCCTCTGCCTCGTTTTCCCACTCCCGGCAGAACACCATGGTTAAACCTCTACCTCTGTTTGAGAGGACCCCCTACTATCAGATGCTCGTCCGCATGGAGGGCCATAAAGTCTCAAGCCATGTGACCCTGCCCGCCGCAAACATAGCACTGCCTACTCCTCATATAGCTGGTTTTGTTTTGTGTTCCTTGCATAACAAAATCTGTATCTTGAGATCTCCCACCTGATGGCCTGGTCTTCTTGGACCTCTTTGTCATCTGTCTACTTCCAGCTACAGAATACTCCGCTACGTGTCTCCCTGCGGTGGGTTTCACCACTGGTGACTGCTATGCAAGAAAGCTCTATACTAGAAGGGCTCTCTCTAGCACCCCCTCCTTCGTCGGGATGGTGAGGGGAATCGTTGATGCCCTGATTTCAGGTCTGAGTCCCTACTCAATGGTCTGGTCCCTGAAGAATGGGTCTTGTACCATATCTGTGGAGTAGCATGAGAGGTCGGTGAACCTCGCTGAGTACTGAGCTACATTCATACTGCCCTACTGCAGATGAAGTAACTCCTGAATCTACTCTCCATGGAGGGTGGCTGGATCAATCTCTGAGCTGAAGAGACTCTCGAAGTCTGTACATTGTAATGATTCCTTTTCATGTACCTAGAGAATCATGCCCCACCATATACCAGCTTCTGTGTGCAGTAAACTCATGGCAAGGATCACCATAAGGTCGGATGGTGTCCTTACCAATCTAAAAACCCTGAAGATAGCATCCATCAAATCCTCAACTTCTTGTGGGTTCGTCTCTCCGTGGAACTTGGGCAGTCTCTATCTCTGGAACTCGTGCAGTGCACTCAGGCGGTGGGCATTGTCTGCTGTTGGGGCTGGTGGTATCGGTGGCCCAGCGGGTAGTGGTATTGCTGGTGCCTCATTTTTGATGGGTCACTACACTGAGGTCTCGTTGCTTGGTGGGCCACCATCTTGTACTTAACTCAAGAACCCTAGTTGGCTGCCTTCGTGGGGCCATCCTAAAAAGATAAAGGTGCACCACTGTCAAGACAGTATACCTGGTGACCAAACACAGTGTAATCACAAAGAAAAATTTCCAAAGGAAACACATGTGTAATCAGTGTTTTCGTGCACTGAGTCGGAAGTCAGAGGCCAGGGTCCTGGTGTATGGATAAATTGGCCGCAGCACCAACACTGGACTCCCTGGACTAAAATCCACTGTAAAAAATCATAACACTATTGCCTCACAGAAAAGTATGATCAGAGTCCGGAGTTCTTCAGTAGAACAGACTCCTCTGATAAAAATTTGTCATAAAATGTCCTCCGGGCCATTGTCGTGAAAACCCCATGCCCGCCTAGCATAGGCCAGGGGCTGGTGACTAGAACCAAAGGAATAAATTCCTATACTGGGAAGGCATTTCCTTTATAAAAGTAATCACACAGAACAGAGAACTAAAATTATGTATACACTAAGTAATACTGAATACAAAAGTAATTGATGAACGAAAAGGGGCTAGAAATACAATACCAACAGTAAGTACAGTACAACTGAAATGCTAGTACAACTGCAGTAAAGTAAACCAACAACCACTGATTCGTCCTCCAAGAATCCCACCTGAAGGGTTGGTAAAGATGGCCTCCTCATTACCTCAGGTCCATTCGTCCGCTCTGTGTACATCTCGCCAAGTGGCCCACCTCTGGGTATATTCCAACTCTACAAGTCTCAAAACAATATAATTGTTGTTCGTCTTATGTATCCAACACAATGTAGTGCGGGCGTAGCCCATGCAGGGGTGAGTATACGATACAATGTAGGGACCCCAAGACCCCCGAAGATCTCCCAGAATTCACAAAGGATAAACCAAAGAAGAAAGATATGGTCATGAAGTATCACCCAACTCTACATAAGTATAGGACAATACATATACCTAAGTCATCAATAACAATTCGACTCCAACTCTCGAGCCCATAAACAACCCAGTCCACATAAGAAAGAAGTCAGTCACATCGATGATAATGGTTGAATGTCCAGACTCATCTCACATAGGTATAAATCATTCGTATAGTTATAGAGATGACCAGATGTAGTCACTGATCCATCTAAGCTATCAAACTCACGTGGGATACTAGACCAACTAATGTGTCGGACCCACGTAGGATACTAGACCATCAACTCTGTTGGACCCACTCTAGATACAAATAAAGAAGTCAAACTATCAGACCAACTTAATATACAAGTACAGTAGTCATCGATGTCGAACCCATGGAGGATTATAGTATAGTTGTCATCGTCTTCCAACCCACATAGGATTCTAGTACGGTAGTCGTCACAGTCGTAGCCAGCTCTAGGGTCCCCGCACACAGCACTCTCGATTCCGGGAGGTTCCGCTCCTCGAGCCAAGGGGTAGATACATAAACTATCACGATTCCGGAGTTGATGTATCCCGAAGCTCCACCTCGTCAAAAGAAAACCAATGCGTTAGATGAAACGTCAATTGGACGCTCGGTCTTAGAGTTACTAGCATTTTCATCACAGGGGCCCTGTTGAAAATACGCTCGTTCCAAACCCGACCATTTTCCAAAGTCGTCCAAAACACACTTAGAGTATCGAAAAGGATAGTCTCTTAATGAATATCCCAATGCCGCAGAAGGTGCATTGTTCAGACGTGCGACCTGGATGATATTCACATTTATGCGAAACGGGCTCAGCCTGTCATGCCCAGTGGGCTGGCGGGTCTGCCCGACCAGGTTCAGCGGGTCCGACCTAGATGGGGGGGGGGGGTCGGCCCGACCCGGTGTGGCATGGCCCGGCTCAGTGGAAGGCATCCCAGCCCACAAAAGGGCACGATCCGGCCAAGCGGGGTGCGGCCCGACCCAATGGTAGGCGGTCCGGCCCGCGGGTGGCCACGCCCGTGCGGGGGGCACCCCCCCCATTTCCCGAACCGGTGGCGCCGAGCAGCGTCGCCCCTCATTTCTGTCCTACCGAAGCCGAATGGTCTTCCCGAAGCCAGCGACCCACAAGGGGGGGAGGGGGACGCTGTTCTCCCGTGCTGCACATGCGGGTGCTGAGACCTCCATCAAACCAGCCAGCAGGAAGCCAGCCGGTTCACCGCCGAAGCGGCCCGCCGGGCATGGTCCGCAATTCTACGCTACGCGGCATCACGGTTCTCCATCCTGGCCCCCTACGGCAGGCCGATTCGGTTCATCTGCCGAGCGGCTCGTCGATTATGGCTGCAGTTTCCTCCACACAGCCAGTGCACGGCCGTCGTCGCCACCATTCTCTACTGCCTCCGATCGCCACCGCCTTCCATTACTGCCGCCAAAATGGTCAAAGAACCATTGTATGGTTGTCAGGTCGTGTTCGTTCTGGTCGTGCCCTCCGTGTTAGGAAATATGGATTGGCCGAAGAAAATACTATCATTCATCAAGTAAGGAATATAATTTCATTCACTTAAAATTATATAAAACCCCCAACCTTGATTCTGATGCTCTCTTGTCCGTTTTGTGGGAAGAGGATCTGAAGTCGACATCGATTCGTTGACGTCGGGGAGCGTCCAAGGAGGAAACGTAGTCGATATTTCCTCGTGGATGACGTCTCCTCCCTTCACTCGGAGGAAGAATAAGAATGAATGAGTTCCTCGTGAGCATCACCCCATGTTCTTACCTTTTTCGTCGAGAGGATATCGTTCCTCGTATTCTTCTTTGGTGAGGGATGAAGCCCTCCTCCAAATCTCTAAAGGCTACACCACCAAATATTTTCGAAGAAAATATAATATTATGGCTTCCCAAATTTAATAGAATTTCCATGAAATTCAAATTGATTCAAAAGAGGTGCAAATTAATTAATGAAGACATTATTTTTATAGGATGGAACATTCAATGGGTTGGAGGTGGAGAGGCTCCACCATAATAAATGAAATGTGTTGTCAAATTAAATAGAGGGGTGTTAATGGGGATTTTAGGGGAAGTTGAAGGGGCAGGGGCTCGTGTGGGACCCACCACACGTTATCCTCTCATGGGATGTTATGTTGGTGTGGGCCCCACCTTTAACATCCCCTTGAAAGAAATAACCACCCCCAAACAATGAAATTGTATACATCAATTATAATTTATTTAATATATATCCCAAAAAATAAAATTCTCCTCGCGAGAAAATGCAACTGTGGTAATGGTCCCCTTAAATGAATATTGGTGCTTTGAGTTCATCATTTCTCCTAGATTTCAATTTTGAGCACCAGTTCAGAAGATAAAAAAACATGCACTTACGTTTCGAGAATATACCCAAACAAACATCCGAAATTGATTATGGGCACACCGGGCCTCAGAATGAGGTGTCGTCAAAAACCACAGACTCGTAAAATTTCAAAGTATTTAAGATAAAATATTCCTTGAATATTCTGGGTAATTACAAATAGAAACAAAAGTAATTTTTTGTTTCCATGGTAATTGAAAAATTGGTTAATTATCATTAAAAAATAATGTGACAAGGTCACCAAATAATCCTAAAAGTTATATATATTTTAAATTACGAGTATTTTCTTTCAATAAAAACCAATCATCTATATTATTCAATTTATTACCTTATTCAATTGTTTATATCATTTGTATTGTTTTACGAAAATATAATGTCAAAATTTTACTCTTTTTTTAATATCTATAGAATTTTTTATTTGGAAAAATTAACTTCTATTTGGATATAAATGGTATTTTTAAATATAAATTATTTTTTTATCATCATATCTTATATTTAAATTTAAATGTTGAAATGTTAACATTAAATTTTTATGCCATGCCAACTCTACTATTGTGAAAAAAACAAATAAATCAATTAATTTAAATGAAAATAACTATATGTATTATTTTTTGCGATAGTTAATTTTTACAAATATTTATTTTCATAAAAATAATATATAAAATATTTTTTAAAAAATTATATTCTAATTCCATTACTACAATGTTTTTCTCAATGTCAAATTATTTGAATAAATCTGTCATGATATTAATACTGTTTATGGTTAAACATACTCTTTTAAATTTAAATATTGAAATTACAACATAATGATAAAAACTGTGTTGAAAACTATTAAAAAATATCAAACCTATTTACATTTATGATCTGATTTAAAATTTATTTTTATCAATTATTTCAATATAATATTGAAATATTCATTACCATGGTGTGGTTAATGCTGGTTAACCAGGTTGATAAACCAAAAATAAGATTTGAAATTACATATTAACTTTTAAAAATTTTATTTTAGAATAATATTAAGCTCATATATTTTTAATATTCTAATCCATGATTTTTTATTACCATTTGAAAGAAGTTAGAGACATTATTTTATTCTAGATCATGTATTTTTAGAAATTTCAAAAATAATAATAGTTTATTATAAAATATATTTGGAATTGATTTAAAATTCATTGAAGTTATATATTCCACTGAGACATGGAATATTATTTAATGTAAAAGTTATTTTTTTATGATTATCATTTCATTTGAAGTTATATTATTGTCCCATAAATAATAGAAAACATTAATATCATGGTAATTGTGAAAAGGGTGAATAAGTGGTTAAAAGTAACATATATGTGTGAAAAAATTATATAAATTTTTGTAAATATTATTTCATGAGATTATTTTTATTTATAGAAATTATATATTCGAAATATATCAATTACTAGTATTTTTTACCTGATAAATGATTTATATAAATTTATAACATTCTTTAATAGCAAGAGTTCCCCTTCCATAACTTATAAATAGGCACCGCTTCTCCATTATCCCACCTAAATTTTGTACCATATATATATTCTAATTATAACCAAAATTTCGTCTTATAATCCTGATATATTCTATATATATCTGGTTATTTCCAAAAATATCTTTTTTAATGTATTAAGGTGAAATCCAGAATGGATTAACAGTGAAAAGTGTAGACACTAAACTAACCACTTTAAAATTTATTTCGCATTTTCCCTCCCCAAATATTTGGAATAAGATAAAACATAATAAATTAATCATATTAAATAAATCAATTTTGTTATGGAAAATATATTATCCACATTATTTCCATCTTATAAAAAGAAAATAATCATCATTCAAGCACACGTGGGATATACCTTCTCCACGTAGCAGTGTAATTCATTTTTATTTACTACATTGATTAGATGGTTATAAACATGGTAAAAATAAAAAAAATATATACTTATTTCATAATTATATGTCATGATTTATAATAAAATATATTCAATCATACATTCCCATCATTTTGAAAAAATATCTATTCGTGCGTACATGTGGACTACCACTTCCACGATGTGATATAGTCCTTTTGTCATTTCCCATTTTAATAAATTGTAATAATGATAAATTTGATAAATATATATTATATATATTATATAAAAATGATTCTATTAATGATTATAATAATTTAAAACTCATCCATTTCACCAACTATAAAATTGAAACAATTTTCATGTGTACGAATGGCTGTAATTTCCATGAATAGTGTAAATCATTTGTCTACTCTACCTTGTATGAATGACTATAAATATCAAAATATATATTTAATATTACATATATATATATCATATAAAAATAAATAATATTATGGATCTATGATAAATTTATATGGACGTGAACAATAGAACTGAATCATGAATGAATAATGAAGTAGTTATCCCCAAGAATAGTTATTTATCAAAAGAATTATTAATAGATGGTTAAAAGATTACAAGTAAACCATTTATTGTATGTTATTCTATATTTTGGTCCTATAATTTTTTAATAATAAATATATATTTAACAAATACGAGGTATGAAGGTATACAATGAAATATGGAACATGAGTTAAGTATTTCTCATCTAAAATTTATTTTTCTAAGTTTCATAAATTACCGATCATTTGTCTCATTTTTTTGGTTCATAGAATCTCCATTTTATTTGTTATATCATTAATATAATTATATAAATGGAATTTATATTTTCCATTTAAGTTATTTTTTTCAACTTTTAATGATTAAAAAGTTACCAAAGTGGTAAGGGATTATTTCAAAATTTCATAATTTTTTGAGATATTTTTATATTTAAGAATTTATTGAAGGAATTAAATGATAATTCAATTCATAAAAAATTACACTGTTATATTATTTTTATTTTTTATAATAACCATTATTTCCTTCATTTTTGTCATTTTAGGTACCCAATAGTCCAAAACAAAAACATTCTTCGAAAACATACATTATATCTCTCATCGCTCGAAAATATTTTTTCACATATATCCATGTTTCTGAATGATTTTATCAAAAATCATTCTGATTTTATACATGGATTATTAATATAAAATTTAACAATATTTTATTTTAAAAAAAACATTCTTAAAATGGATTTTCTTATCATCTTTCTAGTGAGTCACTTTTGTATTTTTAATAAAAATCTGAAATGAATCTTTTTTTTCATGCATTGTTGGAATACAATTTCCCACCATTAAAAAAAATTAATTTTTTTTTGAGTCAATGACATGTTTTCATGTTCTTTTAATGAAATATATTATTTAAAATACAATAAAAATTATTGTTTTTTAAATTCCATTTTCAATGAGAAATCTTTATTATCCTAATGATTTTTTGAGGATATTTTTATGGATTTTATATTCCTAAATAAAAAAATCCCTAATTTTAATTTTTTCCACATGGCATATGTTGTATTGATAACAAATATAGAATTTATTTACATGGTTTATGATTACATAGAATAATGAATGTCATTGCATATTTTATTGTAGTTATTTCTATACATGTAGTAATCTGATGAGGCATGTTGATTAAGTATTATTATTAATTCATATAATGAATAAATTAGACATCATTAGTGATAGGTGAGGAATAAAATTATTGTAACCTTAAATTAATTAGTAGGTATCATTACGAAAAATAGTTTTTTTATTTGGACAACACCTAACCAATTTATGGGATATGTATTTGAAAATTCATTAATGGTATGTTTTAGATGTATGGCCTTATAAAATTCATCATTATGAAATTAGTTATTGATGTCTATGTGATAATTATGATTGTAAGTTATCTATGTATATGTTTAAAAGTTTTTTTAACTATTTATAATGAATTATATTATGATCATATGTTCCTATAATATAATTCATGGATTATATATTTTTCAAAAACATTAACTATATGCATTCCCTTTCTAAGAATCTATGATCACTATTTTATTATGTTTACTTTTTCCTTGATTCCAACCGAAAAATAATGGTAAGAATACATGAATATTCTAGGGTAAATAATTCTTTTATCATTGAAAATTTTAGGTTTCGTTTTCTATTTTAAAAAATAAAATTTGAGTCATTAATATATATTGTTTACATAAATAGTTGAACCATTTCATCCTTTAGGCTATGAATTTAAGAATCTAGTACTGCAATAAATACAACCATCTCTTTGATTAATGGATCAATGATATTTTGGTTGGAATTAGAGAAAATTATTAGAAACCTTAGGAAATAAAATTAGGAAGATATTGATTTTGGAACATAATCCTATGGAAGACTTTGAGTATATGTCAAATAAAAGATAAATATCATAAATGTTTTGTTATGTCATGTTGAATACATTAAGTGGACACTAATTTGTCAAGATTCATCTTGGGGTAATAACCCCAAAAATAGTATTTCAAATATATATTGGCCATCATTAGAGTTCACATAGATAGTTCCCTTACTACACACCTTGTTTTACTACCTATTAAAACATATGATATTCCATTTTGTTCATTCATAAACATTACAAGACATGGTTTAATAACTCTCTTATTGATCATGGGATTAAGATTTTAATTTCCCTTTTGATGTTTATGTTAATGGATTTGAATAGTATATATTACAATTTTGTAGCCATATATTGGAATAAATTCCTTATGTTTTGTATATGTGTTAGCCTGAAGGTTGTTTGAGGAATAATTCATTTATATTTTATTGAAAAAAATTAATGTTATTCATTACCTTTAGGGTTAATATAA
This sequence comes from Viscum album, assembly GCA_963277665.1. NCBI lineage: Eukaryota > Viridiplantae > Streptophyta > Magnoliopsida > Santalales > Viscaceae > Viscum > Viscum album. Next base: position 1,938,114,709 of record OY728152.1, read on the forward strand.
TCATTGAAATAAAGGTAATAATTGAAAAAAATGATTATTTGATTTTGGCATAAAAATATAAGCCATATAGAAAACATTTTTAATTAAAAAGTGATTTCATGATTAATGTCATGTAATGTATGATCATAATGTCATAAAAAAAGTTATAAGAAATATATTAATATTGATTTTTTAAATTAAACACATTTTACAAGATAAAACTCGTCGTATCTATCAATGTAATGGGTCTTCAATCAAAATATTAAGTGAAATAATGGTGAAGTTCCTACGACTCACCAATATGATGTCCTAATCAATATGATTTTTTTTAAAAACTTGATTTGATATATAAATGTTTTGTTTATTTTTGAAATCTAATTATAGAATCAGATATTTTGGATTTTATAGTGGATAAATAGTATATCATGAGACATTTTATTGGGTTGAGGTATATATAAACTTAAATTTAATGTCATGGATTATTTTGTAAAAGTGATATTTTCTTTTTAGATATGTAAGGTGAATTATTGAGACAACCACTGACGATAATGTTTTCTTAAATTTCAAGGTTATTGAGGATATTTGGGATAAAAGGAAATTAATTTTTGGAATGATCTATGATAAATATTTGGCGTTATTGTTGAATTCTTTAAAATATTATATTATTCCTTCTTATGAAGTTTTATTTATTATTTATTTTTTCTTAAAATATATTAACCATTTTGTTTTTAGTAAATATACGATGAATATAATGTTATTTATTTATGGATTATTTGATCCTTCAAAAGTTGAATATAGAAGTTCAGGCAAGAAAAAATTTATCATGAATTCTCATCGTTTAGAGAAAAAGATGATATTGTAGTGGAATGTTATTAATGTATTTCACCATACATTTCAAGTGTGTTTATATACCTTTTTTATTTGTATAAATTTTAAATAAATTATCCATCCATATGTCAGGGATATTAAAATAAAAAATTAATCACTGTACATTAATTTCTATTGAATTTATAGACTTTTTCAAACTTCATTGGATTATAGTTTTTTTCCCAATAACATTCTGATGATCATTTCATATTTCACCCTATATTATTCCATGTACCATATTATTCATGTAAATTTATATATTTTAACATCCCACCTATTTTATCATTATGTATTTTATGAGTATGGGATATTCCATCTAACCATTTTACTTCCCACTTTCTCTTTGGAAAAAAAGATTTATTATCCTGCTAATTGATCTGGGTCTGTATGAAATATAATCCAAAAAATTGAACCATTTTTATGGATATTAAATTATAATGTTTTTGTTTAATTTTTTTTCCTAGAATGCGAAGCGTTAGAAATGTATATTAAAGGAATAATAAACTTCATAGTTGACTTAACACATAACACCAAGATTCATGATAATCATTATATATAACAAAAATATTAATTAAATGTGACAATTATTGACCAATTTTCGAATTGGACATTTGAATATGAGTTCTCACATTATTAAAAAAATGTTTAATCATCCTAATAAATTTAAATGTATGGATATATTCTAAGTAATTATGAAATCGTTTTAATTAATTCTAATTTATTCTTCTATAATGGTATCTATTTGTTTTATTGTGAGTGAATATTATTATTAGTTATTTGAAAAATTATATAATTTATTGGATACAAATAATATTATATTTAAATAATATTCACTAAATTTGCATTGTGTTGAATTTTTTGAATTTATTTAAAAGAGTAAATTTTCACAGAATTTTGAAAATATTTTTTTGTAAAACTTTTATTTAATTAAAATAATGGTCAATTATAAATATTACTTTTTATAAAACAAATTAATAAATTTTTATTTATAAAAATTTAAATTATGTTTGTAGTTTTCACCTTTATAACAGATTTTGATATGTTTTATTTTTTTGGTTAAAAATGAATATATCTATAAATAATTTTTAATTATGTTAGGTTTTTTGACATCAATTAATTTATGAGGGTTATTTTAATTGAATATTGAAAAATGGTTCCATATTATGGAATCTGAATATTTTAGTTTTCTAAATAATAACCTTTTACTTCACCTGGTTTGTAATAGTTACCACATATTTTTTTTAATGTTAATGATAGATTGGGATAATAAATTATATGAAATAATATGATAAGATATGAAAATATATAAAAAATTGAATTAAATTTATTAAATTAGTACATTTCATCTATAATCATCCATAATTAATAAATGGGTCAATTTCATGGAACTTTACTATGATAAAAACATTTATATTTGTAATTGTAAATAACAAAAATTCCACTATCATTATTTTAATATGTACAATATTTTATGATAGGGATAAAGAAAAAATATATTTTTTCTAAATTATTATCTGAAATATAAACTATTTTTTTGACATTGATAAATTATTTTTAATTTTTAGTGATGAAGTAAATACATTAAATGCTTACACAACACCGTCACAACACTTGTTCATGAAAAACAATTATATTATATTGAAATATCTAAAAGATATATTATTTTGGTGAGTTAATGTGTAAAAAAAATTTCAAAGATTAATATAACATAATAAATTATATATATATATATATTATAATTAGTTTATTATTTTTATGTCAAAATATGAGAATAGTTCATAAAATTGAAATAATGTAAATTTATATTGCATATATTTTATTAATTTTTTAGAAAAATTATATATATATATATATATATAAAGACAACATTTATTAAAAAAATTTATAAAATTTAATTCCTTCTACATTACTGATCCAATTCAATGATTATAACTAAAATAATAAACCTTTTAAAAAATACATTATTATGGTTATAGTTAAAAAATTATAAACAAGGGGTTAGATTAATGTCATTTGACTTGAGTTATCCACGTATCATTTTCTTGTATTTTGTGTATTTCCAAAAATTAAATTACAAATATTTTATAAAAATAATTTAAGGATTCAAAAAATAATAAATAATATATATTTATTCAATATTAGTTTATATTATTTATTACATAATATGTTGTTGATTTATGGATCACAGTTCTATTTATGTTAACAATATTAACCCTTAATGTGGAAAACACTTTTATATTGTTGTAATCATAAAAAATATAACATGGGTTTATAACTAAGAGATAAGGGTTAACAGATAACATAATATTAAATAAATGTTGTTTTATTATATTATTTCAATATATACTAGTCATATATTAAAAAATCAATCAATTCAGATACATTTTTACATTAGAATTTATCTATATTTTGTCAAAACAATTTATAATTCCATGAGTTCCCCACTACTCAGTTATAAAAATAAACCTCTTACCCATTATTTATGATTCCTTTTTAGACTTCTATATCATCTACTAACTACCAAAAAACCTTTATATATTCCTAAAAAAATTAGATCTTCATTTATTAATAAAATTTCATCCTTTCAAGGCTTATGGTGTAAATGATAAAATATTTCTTAATGAAAATGTATATCTTTTAACCAAGTACATTAAATTTCATTAATTGATCAAAATACAATAAATATATGATATTTATTATGATATAATTAAATATCTATATTTTTTATACTTATTTTTTATTTATATAATTTAATTACAATTATCCACCTCTTTTCTATCCTTTTAAATGATAAAATAATGCTTTTGTGTATGTACAACATATCATTTCCCCATATCGGTGTAATTACTTTTTAATCACCGCATTACATGGATGGTTACAAGTATTGAACCAATGAATATGAATGAAATTTAGAAAATAATTATTCTTCATTAAATTTTATATCGTATATATCATTTTACAATTCAATACTCTAATACATGATAACATTAGTCTTGCGTATATATAGACTACCACATCCACATATCGTTTTGATATTTTTTTTATTTATACATTACAAAAAACTTTATATTGAAACATATATATACATATATGATAAATAAGGAATAATAATTTTTATATAATATTGAATCATTTTTTACTTTTTATTCATTCCATCTGTCATAAAATTGAAACAACATTCAAGTTTACATATAACCTACCATCTCCAGGAATGGTGCTGATAAGTTTTATACTATACCATTTATGGATTAATATTTATATATGTGTATATAATAGATATATATTATATTTATTTCCTGGTTTGAATTATAAAGATAATACGCCTATGATCAATGTAAAATTCCCAAAACTGCATAACTGAATGATGTATGAAAAACGAAGTAGATATCACACTGAACAATGATTTAATAAATAATTGATAACAAACAGGGAATTACATGTAACAATTCATCTCATAGGGTATTATATATAATATTATTTATTTATAATAAATGAATTAAAAATATATATGTATTATATGTAAGGTACAAATTTGTATGATGAATGAAGGGACATGAAGTAAGGGTCTGTCACCCAACTTTTTTTCTCTCAGAAAAATGCAATATTTGCAACTTATATTATTTTTGCACAATATAAACTGACCCATTCTTATTTTATTTCAAGAATAACAGTATATTCATGTAATTTAAAATATGTATAAAATCAATTTATTTTACAGGGGTTATGATTCCAATTCTACCAAAGTGGTCAGCATTTATTTCAGAGTCTCATCATTATTTAAGACTATTTAATTTTAAATATCTATTTGGAAGATTATATAATCAATCTATCATAAAAATAATATAATTTATTTCATTATATTTATATCTATTTTTTATATGATTATATTTCGTTTTACTCTCTTTATTTACTCAAGAGATCAAATGAATATTTTTTAAATAATTGTAACATTATATCTCTCTCTAGTGGAAAATAACTTTTCTTTCATATCATAGTTTTTAAAAAATATTTTAAAATTATTTTTTAGTATCTTCCTATTATTAAATAATATATTTTTATTAAAATTTACAAGGTTTTAATAAAACATTATATAAATAATTATGCTTTTTGTTTTCCGAATGAGGTACTTTTGAATTTTTTTCCAAAAAATGTTAAATGAATATTAATTTTAACTTTCATTATATGAATAGTATTTCCCACTACCATGACGACTATATTATTTAAATAATAATTTAGATTTTTTCATTTTATTTTTTATGAAATTATCATACTCTATATTCTTGAAATTTTGGGTTTTCAATATTAATTTTCAATGAGAAAATTATATTTTTATTATGTTTTTTTAATCATCTTTTTATGTTATATGTACTCAAAAATTACAAAATCCCATTTATTTTAACTATTCTATACCACAGATATGATTTTCTTAATACCATGTGTATTATTTATTTTGATATTTACTGATTTATTTGAATATGGGATGTAATAGTATTGTACATGATAGTTCTTCCGGTATAGATTGTTTTTTTAGTTAAGGCATATTGGTTATGTTATATTCTCCCTTCCTGTGATGAATGTATTAGAATTATTATTTGGTAGATGGATCCTTGAATAATATATTACCTATATGAACTAGAAGGTATCGTGAGTGAATGTAGTTTTCACATTTGGAAAATTTCGTAACAATTTATGTAATTCGTTTTTGCATGAGTCTTAGACTACTTGTTTTGGAACCCTAGAATTCTATATTTCATATATTGAAATATGTTTTTTGTGACCGTGTTACTATTCAAATACTTATTTCATCCATTTATATGTTTCAAATTAATGTTATTATTTATATAGAATAATTTTATCATTAATTATCCCTTCCATATTATTCATTCCTTATTTGTTCTATGAAATCTTCCACTATACGAATTCCCATAATAAGAATTGGGGCTCACCCCTTTCTAATTTATCTTATCCCAAGGATGTTAGAACATTTATTATAGTTTATATTTAAGGATATTATTGAGGGAATAATTATGTTCTCATTGGAAATAAAATGTTTAATTTTATATTTTCAAATGATAATTTGGATTCAAGAACTTTTATAGATTATCACTAAAAATAATATATTTTTCCCTTTTGTATTTGATCACTTATATCGTGTTTCAATCTAATAATGTAACAATGAATCAAAAAATTTAGGGTTAGAATCTTTATAATTTTACCTTATAGTATCATCACAACCCATTTTTCTCATGTGCCTTATATATATAGATTATATAGAGCCTTATTATTAGTTAAATGGTAATTACTATATCAATGTATATATTAGACTCTACTATGTATATAGAACAATGATATTTATGTCTCCATTCTAAATTATTTACCATAACTAATGGAATTTGTAAATGATGTATCTGTGAAGGATGTGTCTGGTAATGAACGTCTTGATCGAAATAGTGTCCACTATAGTACGTGATGTAGCAATTTACTACGTCAATATTTTGGAGTCTAATATTGTGTATTTATTGGAACAATTATAATTGAAGGATCATCTATTTAGGAGAAATATAAATCCATATTTTTTTTCGTGTCATCATTTTTATAAATTTAAATTAGTATCTTTGTAAACCATTGAAAAATGTTCATCATTTACTCTAATTTCCAAAACATATCTTTATGACATCTCATGTAAATATGAATTTTATTATATAAAAAACAACTTAAACTCACTATTATTTTATTGGTATTAAATTCTAATTATAAATTTATAAGAGATAATAAGGTGTGTACACATCCGTTTATGCATGATATTTCCTATGATGGAAGAAGAATGAATTCTATAAATCATTTCACATTATTTGGGGGATGTCCAATTTTCCTCAGATCCAACAATATTACATTGGTTTTCTTAACTTCTTAGAGTTCTCTAAAATAAACCAGTATATTATTTTACAAATATATGCTTCATTAATCATTAAATGAATCTTATTAGATATATCTCTATAGATCTTTATACTATGTATATAATAAATGTAACACAAAATTTTCATTATGAAAAACATATCTGGGATCAAATTCACTGAGTGAATGGTTGGAATTATAATTTGGATAATTATTATATAGACTACATATACTATGATAATCACTCTGGAACTACCACAAAACTAATATTACACATAGGAATAATGAATTTATTTAATCGAAACACATTGATTGAATCGTAAAACCATATATTCCAACTCTGTGAAACATGATTTTGTCCATTAGTAGACCTTTGAGATTGGGAAACCATATAAGAAAAGATTGAAACATAAATCCCATTGGGATATGTCATATACACTTCCTCTAAAATAAATTATCATTTTCACCTATTATGACAATAAATTTTATTCTAAAAATACAGAATTTTAAAAATTAAAAATATATAAAGCATTCATCATATTCCCGACACCATAAAAAATTCATACATATATACAAATAAATTATTCATAAAAATTAAATAAAAACTCATATTATTAAAAAAAATTATATTTATATTACAGTTAATAGGGGGAACAAATTTTTTTTGATTTATTAAACCAATACATATAGTAATAATTGATCATATGTGACTACCTATAATTCATCAATGCCTACTCCATTACAAACTCAATAGTGTACTTATCCTTTCATCGATTCCCAATAATTTTTTTATCTCATATATAGTTGGTTGGATTAAAATTTATAAAAATCCATTATATTTATTCCATCAATACTATTCCTTTAGAATCCTAATGTAATTAAAAAATCACAGTTAGCATAATCAAATTCAAAAAAAAGAATAACCATGTGGAATACTTCGTTACCATTACCTACCAACAATACTATACATTATTATTTAGGAAATTTATTTTTTACAAAAGATAATTCAGAAGATCCCATCTTCAGAATGGCTAACCTGGTTGAATAATCATAGTCTTTAAATGTCTCACTTTAAAATCATTTTCATTCACTGAAATTAAATAGGGGTTTTGAGTCTCACCTATTTAATATACATTATATGAATATTAATTTTATAACTATTAAATAGCATGCAATCATTATCTTCTCATGTAATATTTTTTTATATGTATTATTTTATTTATATAGTTTTTGGAATCCCTATTCCATCCATAAAATTAATTTTTTCACCCCACATTACCATATAACATTTTATATAACCAATAATATTGTTTTACTCAATAAAAATATAAATTAATCTTATTAACATATTTGAATGACTTATATGAATAATGTATATGAAGTATTCATTTAAATTAATTTTGTTATATTTGATTTATAATAATAAAAATAGTAATCTCAAAGTGGAAGATAGGTAGCCTCATTCACTATTCTAAAAAAGGCACAGCCTCTTGGACGATATGTAGCCGGATCCAAATTCTCTCACACTAGGATATTTTTTCATATGATAATTTTCATAATTATACCTCTACCAGCTAATATGTATAAATTCTTCCATACAAATATATTCATGATAATAAATCAAAATAAAAAATTTGAGGTCAATGAAGATGAAAATTAGATTTTACAGAGTCTTCTGAAGCATGTAATGTAAGTCTCTACCTCCCAAATAGCATTAATATTTAAAAAAACATATCAAATATTAACATTTTATAAACAATTTTGTAATCAGGAATATCAACGGAAAATAAAAAATAAATAAATATTTTTTTATTTTTCAAAACAAGATATAATCATTCTCGAATATTTCATAAAGAAATTATAATGAAAAAAATTATATAAATTATCATGATTGATATAATATATTTATTTATTTCGATTTGATCACCTTTATATTTTATCTTATATTTAATTTATATTATATTTTAAGGATTATAAAAAAAAATTCATTCCAATTTCTATGGCATAAAAATTATATATAATCTAAATATTATATATTTTAAACGTTATAGACACATTTTTAATTAACCCCTTTATACTTAAAGAAAATCATTAATTATATTTCATGAAATCAACCCATTTAGTTTTGGTAAAAGGTATTTAAATAATAAAATATAATAACTTACATAAATGATGTAAAATTATTAATGTCATTATTTAAATAAATTTATAATTAATTAATAAATCTAGAAATTCCTTAAAAATTATAATATCCTACAATCAAATTCAACATAATTAATAATAATTTTATAAACAATTAAATTATTAAATTATTTTATTTGGTTTTAATCATTTCTTCTTAACCTTATTCGGGAAAGAATTCTGTTATTACAGTAAGTGTGATTACCCTTAGAAAAACCATGTTGAAATGGTAATGTCAAAAAAGATAATAAATTATGGTTAAAACCAACATTACCATTACATTGACTTGTTAAAAAAGGGTAAATTATTGTGATCCTTTCATATCTCATTTTTTGTAAATGTATACCTATTATATATTTAAAAGAAAAACAATTTATGTAAATATAAATTGTAGATTATATTTACAAGAACTTCATTTCATAGGGAAAATAATTGATCTACCATAAAATTTATAATTTATTTATGGTTATTCATACACTAGATTTTTTTGAACTCTTTAGGTAATATTAAGTCTTCACTATTCATACAAACCATCAATTATAGTAACATAATATTTCCTTCCAAAAAAACAATAGCATAATACACATATCATAATTTTAGAATATGATTAAAGCATATAACAAAAAATTTATTATAATTTGAATATGAAGAAATTATATTTTTTTATATTTCGTCAAAATTAACTTTGTCTGTAATTTTGTGTCTTTTAAGAAATAATTTTTTTATGATGGAAAAATAGAGATTCTAAAAAAAATCTTTTTTATGACATTATAAGGAAATAAAAATGAAATGAAATATTATGATAACGTTTTTATATACACAATCTATATTAAATAAATAATATAAATCCAAAAAATATATAATAATGTACAAAAAATATATGTAATGAATTTGGGAAATCAAAGAAATGTTTTTATTTAAATTAAAATTATTTTGGAATATTATCTTTCCAAAATGTATCAAGAATTTTTCTTCCTATTTTGGTTAGTGTATAATGGTAAATAATAATCATGTTATTTAAGATAATTTACTTATTTCTATATTAATCAATATTAAATATTAATTTTTATAAAAATATTTTTATGCTTAAGAGTGTATTTTAAATTGTTTTTCAATTAAATTTGTGAACTTATGTTAAACTAATTTTTGTCACTTATTGGAATTCAATGTTATTACATAGGTACTAAACTTGTAATCATCATACTTGATATTAGATAATAATTTGATCATAATTTTTAGTTATAATTTATAATAACTGGGGTTCATATTTATCACCATTATAATTTGTAAATTGAGTTATAATGATTAAAATAATGGGATAAGGCTTCATGAAAACAAAAAAACACTTTATTAATTATCATTTATTCATTTTATTTTCTCATTAGCATTATATTTATTTATACTATGAAAAAATGTAGCATAATTACTTGAGAACGACATGTATTCTATAATATTGTTTCATGTATTCATATCTTCTCGACCCACTTCATTTATAAATATTAAAATTCTCATTAACTTCTTAAAAAATAATGAAAAACTTATCTCAACCATAACCTACACTTATATAATCCCTACAAACATAGAAAAAATGTTGAGTTAATGTTCTACTTCTTAAATTTCCATTTATTTAGTTTTTTAAATCATAATCAATTTATTATATACATGTTTACTGAATATTTATGTCCCTAGAGTTTTAGAATGTTTTTAAGAGAAAAATAATTTTTTATTGATACATGTAGATAAAAATTATTATTGAATATAAAAATTGCATACTCTATTATAATAAATGTATTGAGTATGAACTTAATTGTTATATTGTACATTTAATCAGACTAGAAGATAAACATTTTTCTTGTATATCATATTGAAAAAATGCATGAATATCAGACCAACACATGTACTTAATAATAAGACTAAAAAGTACTAGGTTTATCATATATAAAATATTTATGAAATTCCATGGATCAAACATAATATTATAATTGATATAAACTGACATTATTCTATAATAATTAATTTTTTATACACTATAATGGTGATAATCAAAACAACGTTGATCATTCAGTTCTAAATGTTTTTTTCTGTTCCATCTATCAGATAACAAATTAAAAATCATGGGAATTTTACAATTAAGATATTACATTTAAATAATAAGTCGTTTTTAGATTTTTTATCTCATTTACTACTTTTTCATCTAAAGACCGCACTGTGTGAACTACTCACTCTTATTTAGTGCATTTATTTTGGATGTTTTCATTCTAAGGAATCTGTACCAGTTTTTTTACTTAATATAATTTTTTACATTAATTTGATTCAAATAGATTTTATGAATGACATATTCTAGGGATAAGAACATTTGGAATATGATCCATCAGATCAATGGATTCCTTGGATTTTTAGAAAGAGTTCATCTAACTATCGTATCTAGGGACTCTGGGGATTTGAAGATAGAGAAATATTGATAATAATATCGAGGGACTTCACATTAATGAAATATATACATTAACATAAGTATAATATTTTGGATACCATTAGTAAAGGTCATTGAATATCTTACTATTCAGGTTTAATTAGAATCAAATAGTTATTATATCTGGTATGTTATTCTAAAAATTTCGAGTTATTGTATTTCTTATTTTAAATGATTTTAATACAGTTACATTTAATAGAAATTATGTTAACATATTCAATTTTCTATTCTATTTGTGATCATTATAATTATTATTATGATAAAAATAATCTAATAAATTTTATGTAATGTGATTTTGATATTTACTATGATTTAATCAGACTTTTTTAGATTTGAATTTTGGACTCTGATAATCGTACTCATTCCAAATTTTATAATTCATCATTATAGATGATTAGTGATTTGTTTTTTTAAACATCTTAAGTATGTTTTTAAACTATTATTTACATAATGTTGTTAGTATATCTATGTAAGATAATTTTTATGATCTAAAATTGGTATCATTGAAATCTGCATCAGAGAAAATTCCCACTATTATAGCTCAATTAGTTTATGCATTCTCTACATATTTTAATTCATTGTTTTTTTATATTAAATATTTCTTTATTAAAATTTTCATACACTAATGTATTTTTGGGAAAGGAATTTCTAATTTTTAGGATATTAGGTGTTTATGTTGGATCTATTGATAATATAAATCCCAAACAGACCACTTATGATTGATAGTGATGATTATATGTATATGAGATATTGGATGAAAAATATTCTTATCAATAAAAAAGTTGATAATTTTATTATTCTTACAATATAATTCAAAATTCATGATTAGTAATTCACTAATTCTACAAATAATGAAAGAAAACAAAATTAGTTAATATATAGAGTAAGGAATTCCTTGTTATCTATATGATAAGATGTATTTTCTATTAGATATCATCATACGAAGATGAAAATAGTAAATAAGAAAAGATTGAAGTCAAAAAACCAAATACATCTAATGGTGTTACGACAAGATGAGATATTATTAGATATGAATATCAGGCAAGTAATTGCATATATAATGATTCAGTTGAAAATATTAATATGAGGTTCAGGGAAATAATAATCTGTTTAAGATCAACTGGTGAGAAATGTCTTAATGATAAACTAAATATTGAAAAGATTACTAATAATATTCCCAATAAATTGGAATTAAAATGAACATTTATGGATGAAACAAGAATGCTTAATAATCTTACATTGGATGATTTTATCAGAACCATTAGATCATATAATGTTAAAAGTATAAGATTTTATGAGAAATGGAAATAGAAAAATTCTGGTGTTGCTTTTTCTAAATCATCTAAAATTCTTTATAATGTTAATTAAATAGAGAAAGTAGTAGAATATTTGATGACATAAAAAGTAGTTATTAAATATTAATCTATATCATTTGAAAATTAAATAAATTATTTAGATAATATTATAATAAAGAAAAAAAATGTTTTTGGAAAAATATTTTCAATACCAAAAAATATTCATAATGATAATTGTGATAACAAAAACTCAAAATTCACTTGCTATAACATTAGGAAAAATGGATTTATCTCACTAGATTTTCCAATGTTGGAGTGGAATTATAAGAAATAAATGTATTTAGAAATAAATGCAATGTGGTATTATTCATCATAAAGAAAACATTTCTTAAAATATTTTATAACCTAGTGTTCCTACAGAGGTGATTCATCTGATAGTTCATCAGATATTAAATGTTCTAAATAGTTGAATGTAGATCTTTTTTGAAACATACACATTGTAAGTAAATATTTCATGTAAAAGTTATAATAATTGAAAATCCATAAAACATTCCTTATATTATAATTATCATGATCATAGCTATTCTATGTCTTCTGATAACTATTGATGCACTGTAGAATATAATACACTTCCCTGTTATAGCGAGGTTTCTTTTTTGTCTAATCCTTTAGAAAATGCTAATAGTAAAATTAATATAATAAATGATAATGATAAACATACTATATCCCATGATGATTTAAGTATACATGATTTGTTATGTCGAATTCGGATCATTATAATGATATTGATATAACTATTTCTAAAAAATGGTACTATTTTAGTTCATTTTTATATGGAAAATTTCAAGAAAAATATTTTAAAAACAAGATTATATAAAATTATTTCCAAAAAAACATAAATGTGTATAAGAATTTTGTTCTAAAAAAATGTCTGAAAATTTTTATTTAATAATATATTTATAAATTATTACCACCATAAATGTGAAAATTGATAAACATTACAAATTATCATTCTTTATAGTGATAATACTTGAATGGATTGTATTCATAAAAAAAGGTTTACAGAAATAATAAAATTGTTCCAAAAGTAAAACGTTTCCATTAAGTGTCAAAGTGGTGTGAACTATAATAATAATTGTTCCTAAAACAAATTTCAATCAAAAGTATTTCATAATTCCAATTTTTTTAAAAAAAATTAATTTTTTGAATATAAAATTATGAAAATGTGGTTACCCAATTTTTAATTAACCAACAATATTAAACCAAATAATATTTTGGTTCTGAAATTTTAATATTTTGGATTGTAGGATAAAAATAATTGAACGAAAAATCATATGTTTCATGGATAGTGTATTTTCAAGGCACTTGAATAGAAGAATAATACATTTTCAGGAATATAATAATGATGAAAGATAGTGAAGTAACATTCGGGAACAATGATCGAGGAGATATTATTTGAATAGGTAATTCTTTTCTTATGGGAAAAAATCAAATATAAAATTTCTTATTTGGATTATGCCTTTATAATATTATTATATGAATATTTATATACTATGATGAATGTTACCTTGTGAGATTTTGATTTCATAAAATATTAGTACATAGTTCCATGGATGAATTAATTATTTCTTATAATCAGGATGACAATGATTAAAAAAATAACATAGAAGACCGTAAGAGACAATATACAAACTGACATAATGCAACAGATGATAAATAATTGATATGAAATTGTTGGTTTGGATATTGTAACCATGTAAAATAATCTATGTTAACTAAGTATGTACATGTTAATGATCTACCAGAATATAGGATTATTTATTTAAAGTGTTGTCTCCCCTTTCAATATGTAATGACATAAAATTTATGTTTTAAATCTATAACTGAAGTATCAAAATATTATTATATATAGTTAGTATACATGGAATTATTTCATCATGCATAATCTGAATTTATTGGTGGGGAAAACAATAGATATATTATAGAATATTAAAACAGTAGATAAACATGGGTTTATTTTCACAGAAATAATTAATAAGTGTTTTGTTATTTACAATAATTGGTATCCAAATTAAAAAATTAAAGAAATATATCATTAAAATCTATTTATTTTGTTTATAGTGGAGAATTTATATGTTAGGATTTTTAATGTTTTTGTTGTAATAATGCTATTGAGCATCAATTTTCAGCACCAACAACTCTTCAGAAAAATATTTTAGTTAGAAAAATAAATCGACATATTCATGATATTGTTAGAACAATGATGATTAAAAACTTAGATTTTAATCATTTTTTGGCTAAAGAAGTTAGTATTTCATTCTATACTATAAATTGAGTTTTAATTAGGAATAGTTTTTATCATAACTCCATGTGATTTTTAGAATAGAAGAAAACCAAAATTTTATGACTTCAATGTTATTGGTTTTAATTTATTAATGATTAATACTATATATAATATATAAAAATATTTCACAAATACAATGATGGAATAATTTTTGGTTATTTCATTAATTAAAAGTATTATAGTGTTTATAATTAATATTATTACAATGTTGAGGAAATAGTTTATGTTAGGATTGATAAAAATGTCTCTTGTTTTCAAATATATTAACTAACATCCTTGGAAGTTGTTTATAAAAAATATTTTGAAACATTGTTAAAATTTATTCACAAATGTAAATAACTAAAAGAATATTTTCTGATTTTTTTTCCTGGGATTATTTTCTAATTATTATTTGAATAACTTACATTTGAAAACTCATGAAGTCAGTCATTCTAAATAAATCATCATATTGATATTATTTTTGATTATGTAGATCAAGTAGTTGGGGCTATAAGTTCATTAAAGAATGAAATTGAATATCAATCATTATTTTAAAAATTTGAAAAATAGAATCCTTATGCCGATTTAGTTGAAGAGGGTTGGATTAAGGAATTGGATTATGAACTAAATTTTTTTGAAAGGAAAAATGTCTGGAAATTTTTTAAACAGTATAAAGAAACATCTATAATTTCAGTAAAATGGGTTTTCAAAATAAAAATGAGGAAATTATAATTATTTTTAGAAATAAATCTTGTCTTTTTTATAACGGGTTTATTAAATAAGAGATAAATTAATTATAAATAAACATATTCTAAAAAATAAAGAAATTACTCAATTTGAATTCATATATTCTTTGTAGAATCCTTTATTTAAAAAACATACAAATTCTATGTGACACGTAATTTTCATAATCGATATGTTCAGGATGAATATTATGTTGAGAATCCCCCTACATTTGAAAATACAAAACATCTAAAACAATTTCATAACAATCCAAATATTTATATCGACTTATGTGAGGCCCTAGATTATAGTATGATAGGTTAATAAGATTTTTGACACAAAATAGTTTTGTTAAGGGAGTTGGGGATCCAAAATTGTTTATAAAATATTATAATAAAAATCTAATATTTTTGAAAATTTATGATGATGAATATATTTTTTTTTCAATTAATATTATTTTAATTATCCCTTTCCATATAAAATGAATAATGAATTTCAATTGAGAATGATTGTTTAGTCCAAATATTTTATTATATTAAAATTTAACAAAAACCTGATAGAAGTTTCCTTTCTCAAAATTATTATATAAAATTTCTTCTAATGAATTATGGATATGAGAATACTAATAATATTTGTAATCCCACCAGTAACTCCAATTATTTAGAACTTGATGTGGATAGGAACCCATTTAATACAAATATTTTTATAGGTATGATAGGATGATTACATGGCATAACTATTTTTAATCTAGATTTAATATTTTTAGTATTCATATGAGAAAGATATAATGAAATAAATAATTAAGACAATTTAAAATATTTTAAATTATATTTTAATTTAATTTAGTGGAAAATGGATTTAGGCCATTTATATTCTTTCGAAAATGTTTTTCAACTATTTATTTTAGATTTTCATATTGGTTTTTATAGAATTGATATTAAACATACATCATAGATATGTAGTTTTATAAGAGGTTTATTAGTTTTTTGGTCATGTAAGAGACAAATATCAATACAAATTTCTATTACTAGACCAAAATATTTTGTGGTAGGATTCAGTTGTGCTTACGTGGTGGGGATACAACACACATTCACTGAATTTGGATTTCAGTTTTACTAAAAATAAAATAATTTTTGGTAATAAATCATCCATTTTTATGTAAAAATCCATCACAAAACTCATATTATAAAAAAATATATTTCATAAACCATATACTTAAAGATCACACACATATAGAAGATGTAATTTTACAATTTGTTGAAAGACAAGAAGATCATGATGACATTTTTACAAAACCTCTTACTTCTTATAGATTTGAATACGTTAAATGTAATCTTGGAATGATCAACATAAATTAATAATTAATATCTACTTACCAATTAACTACCTGTTACATTATTATACTCCTTTTCATAAGGGATTATATATGTTTTATTTTAAATATGTTTATTTTTTCAAAAACATATAGTTTTATAAAAGTGTTCATTTTTTCTAAATATATTATTGTAATGAGTATTCAAGACACCATAAATTTTAATTAAATTTTATAAATCATAATTTATAAAAAATATTCTAAGAGATAAAAATATTATAAAATTCCAAAACTAAATTATCCTAAAATAAATTTAAGATTTAAAATTTTTGATATAATTTTTTTATTCCTATAGTTTCATATTTTTTTTCGGTCAAAATTTTCAGAATTATTTTTCATAATAAAATTTATTTTTCAATCCCTATTATTCTATATTTGTTATAAAATTATCTTAATATGATTAAAACGTAATTTTACGTTTTTATTATTGATGGAAAACCATCTTCAATGATTCGTATATATAGGTGGGATGCCCATTGTCACACGTCGATTCATTTGTTCTTTGTGCTCCCAATATTTTTTTCTATTAAAATTCCCAATCCAAAAGATTTCCTTTTTTATCCAATCTCAATTTTCTTTCATAGATCTGATGGAATACAAGTATGACGTAGCGAAGTGTTTTATGTTCAGAAAAAGAATAGATGAGTGTTATTGGTTTGACAGATAAAATTTGACTCACTATTTTATCATATCATTCCATGGTTGGGAATCGGTATGTGTGGAGAATCTAGATAATAATTTTGAAATTTATTATCAACACATATTTCATGTGTTTTATGTATGTATACATTATATAAATTGGATGGGAAATAAAAAATTTCATTGATGATATATACAAAAATGTATAATGTACCCAATAAAAAAATTTTCACATGGTCAGAGTACCATTTGGTGGGGAAACATTTTAGATCACAATTTTTCCAATACCCTTGGAAGGATTAAAAACCCAAAGGAAAAAATTCACTAATATTAGAGTATGAAAAATTTAGATTGTTTTCACACATGACATCGGTAAACAAAGTGGGTTCTCTTTGGATGCATGTATATCAATTTTTTATAAAATTAGATAGAGAGACATTGAATGTATATAATTTATTCATTAATTAATTTTTGAAGAATATGAGGATATTTTACATTTTCAAGTTCAAAAATATCAATGTGAAGAATATGAGGACAACCTCATTTAAAAAACATGATTATTATGTTTCTAGATTTTAAAAGTAAAATGATGGTAATATGAATAGCGATCATGAAGTTTGAAAATAAATCGAAGAAAATGATTGAAAATATTTCTATAATCGCTGATGAATCTAAGAATATAATGAGAATAAGGTTTGATAGTTTGTCAAAAATGTATGTAGAGAATGATGATTGCGAAATTTTAGAGGCATAATTATAATGAAAATCCAAAGATGTTGATGAATCAAAGGAAATGGGGAAGGTAGATAAATCCCAATCTATCTAGATAATGATAAAAAAGATAATTCCTAATGTTTTATCTAAATTAATGATTATAAAATTATTATAAAAAACAAAGGATCCAAAAATATGACTTGACCTCTATGAATCCAATGCATTACAAATTTGTGCTTCTAAAACATTTCTATGAAAAAAAATAAAAAATAAAAAATAAAAAAAGTTTTTTCAAGAATATCAACATTATGGAAATATTTTAAATGTTTTGAGATAACTTATAAGAAGATAGATCTTCCCACATCGCATACAGATCAAATAATTTTTCATTATATATTTACATTTCAAAAATTATCTACATTACAAGTTGAAATTCCATTAGTTTCATAAAATTGAAAAGAAAAATTAATCCACGAGGAATAAATTACAGTCTTTAGAAATAATGAATCAGTACTAGAGTCATCTAGGAAAGTAGATCTAAGAAATATTCATAATCTAGTGTAAGTGATAATGAAATAAGGTTTTGTAAATGAAGAATAATATTATAATGAAATTGAAAAACAAATAGATGAATATGTAGATGAGTAATGAAATGAAGAGGATAGTGATGAATAAAATCAATGTAAAAAAAAATAATCCGAATTATCTTCATACTCATCTGGATTACCATTCAATAATGATAATGATGAAAACCAGGATGCAATTAGGAGGAAAATCATAATCATAATAGTAAGCACAAGAAATTTAAGAACCATGGGTTTTGTATGTGGTGTAGAAATTTTTTATTTTGGTTTAAATGTTTAAATATGTCCTGCTATTTGTTATAAGTATGGGTGTGGGTGTTTTTGGAATGTTAAGGGATTTTTTAGAGCATGATACCCACGTTTCGTAGTGAAAAATATTTATGCACGGTTAGTGTAAACCATGTGGTGAAGGTAACATAGTCTGAAAAATCATATGATGTTGGGGAAGATAGAATGGTGAGCCTTAACGGCTTCCTGAAATCATATGAGTGGAGGCACATAATAATGAGGTTTTGTATAAAATTCTAACACAATAAGATTTCAGGGTTTACACATGGTTATTAAAAATATGTGGTTTCCCATTCCCTATAGTGGACTATACACAGTTACCACACCAATTGTCAGACTGTGTGATCAAAACATGTGACAGCTTGAATTTGGCTAAATTTTTCAATATTAATTTTATCTAATTTCTATTTTAAATTTTTTTGCATTCATTCAATATAAATCATCTCATACCCCTGTGATCTCTCATTAATTATGTTTAAGGGATTTGAGGCACACTCTTTGTCAAATATCCAATTCCAGCCATGCTCATCTCGTTAGATCCACATTGAGGAGTACTAGTTTCTATTTTATCATAACCCATTAATTTGAATATCAGATTCACTATTTATGTAATAGATAATAGGATATAGTTTTAGGTTCTTCAACCATTATTTGTTTTCTCAGGATCTGAATTGAATCGTGAGTTCATAATGTATGAGCACACTACTACAGAGTTGTGGAAGGTGGTCTACACTTTTCCCACTATTATTGCGGCGTTATAGACATTTCATTCATTGTAAGACCCACCAAACTTTTTGAGGAGCCCTGAAATATAAAATATTGATTGAATTAAGAAATCTTGACATATTATGGATTCCCTTATTTTATATTGAGATGCATTGGTGTCCATTTCTTAAAAAAGGCCTCTCATGGGGTGTGTCTTAGTTATTTACCATGTCAAAGTCATATTAAACCACCAGTGGATGAGTTGATTCTTTCTTAGATAATGGAATCCCCATACCAAATTAACTGATTTAAATGAAATGCTATGATATGGGTTTCCTCATTTTCCATGTGAAAACATATTGATTTTTAATTTTTTAATGGTCAAATTGTGAAAGTATGTGTTATATTAGTAGGTATCCTGATCATTTTATCTTGAATGTGAATTTTGATATTTGAGTGGGTATACACCAGTGATGTAATTTTATTTGAAGTGGATACATGTGTGGGTATACACATGGTATGAAATTTTGAATGATTCTTTTGATTTGATAGATGATGAATCTAAGATCGTGATGCAGTAGTGGATGTATTGCATTGTGTTATCTCCTAGGGTATTGATTCCATGGGATTTCTTGGGCCTTGTTACCTATTGGATCCATCATTAATATACTCACATAGGTAATTATTAGGTAACATTCTCCTAGGAATCCAGCCCATTCCTAGCATATATTACATTGAGATTCTCTGAGAAATCAATGAGGATTCATTGGTCTTTTACCGGTTGGATTTGGTCTTTCATGTTAGGACACATCCTTGGTACTACACTGCCATGGAATTTTTGATATGATTGGTTGAATGGCTCGACCATAGTTGAAATTGAACATTGGGATATATGGTGGGTTCATGGTGGTATGACATGTTTTGATGAAGATAAATGTTGGGTGAAATATCTATGTATTATTTCAAAATAACATAGGAGAGGAACATGACCAGCTATTATTGGGGAGCCTTGAGAGGCTATTTCTATGATACATTATTAGTAGTTACACACCATCAAAATCTGTTCATTTATTTAATTCTAAACAAATTTTCATTCACACTACAAATATTATTATATTGAACAACTAATAAGTTTATTGATTATTGGGTGCTTACATATTGGGATGGTATCTCACGCCCTGTTTGATCCATCTTTGGTTATGTAAATAGAAAATTTGGACGTATGTAGAGACATGGGAAAGCGACCATTATTTGATGGATGATTTAGTACCAAACATAGGAGTAGTGGAGAATAAGACTTGTCTTAGGATCATGATGATATTTGGAGTTATCTACTTTCGGTCTATTTTTATTTTGGGAACATGTATAGAAGTATATTGAATTTATCATTTTTTTGGATTCATTGTAGTGACATGTATCATCATCCCTATATATGAGACAATTTGGGAATTATTATATATTCATGTATTGATTATTAAAAAATTATATATTTTTTTATATTCTTTGGCTACATGGATTTTAGAGAAATTTTGATGTCTTACAGTCTACTGATGAGGTAATAGTCTCCCCACTAACACACATCAGCCCTCACTACAAGTCAGCAACCTCTAGAATTTGTGGATATGTGTTTGAGGGATTATAGACAACCAATCTCAGGGAATAGTACAGTGGAATTCATGTCCTAGATGAAAGGAATTGTGTCAAAGCTTCTTTTCAGGTTGCAATTACTATATTCATATAACATATGGGTAAATTAATGTATTTTAGTTTGATAGTGAGTTGTTTATTCACATAAAAAACCCATAAATAAGGAAAAAATAAATTACAATTAATGAAAATGATATAAACTATATATTTACTATTTTTTTAATTAGATTCCACCGTAGGGTAATGTACATGACTTGTGATATTATTTATTATATGATTTTGTGGTTCATTTCAATTTAAATCTGATGAAAAGAGGGTATTCTATATCTTGAATCATTTAAAAAAAATTCTATTAACCACTTGTCATGTATTATGCCAAGTCATATAAGTTTAATTAAATGTTGCATGATGCTGTGATTGTTGTCATGGTTTATGTACCTTATGTTGTGATAGATTTGTGGGCAGTGGACAGAAAAAGTGATGACATATTTCAGTTCATGAGGTCTATTGGCCATTATAGACTACAAATAGATACACTTTTTTTCAATAGAAAAAACTAGATGTCATATAGTATGGATTATATTGGCACCATATTTTGGATCAAGACGTGTTATGGTCCCTTATAGTTTGGAACAAGGTGATCTATTGCTTAAAAATATTGAGTAAATATCTAATGGGATGTAAATAAAAAATATATATTAATTGGAATGGAAAATATGAAATGATATAAAATATACTTGACATAGACAAGACATATATGGGGGATATAAGTAGTGTCTTTAGAGGTTTTTTGTGACTATTATTTATATGGACATGACTTTATGAGAGATTTGGGTGTATGACTTTGTTTTAGGAGGTTTTTGACCAATCATATTTTTAGATATGAGGATGTTGATATCATTCTATTTTTAGGTGTGTGTTGGAATTGTAGAGGCATTCCACCAAGGAAATCTTCAGTAGTGCACCAGGAGGGTGGAGATGACCACACTCATGGAACTGTGGGCCATGGGGAATTAGTAGATCATTTATTTGTGCCATTTGTATGAACATCTATTATATCAGACACATGTGATGATGTATAGTTTCAAGATGGGTTTTATCAATATATATAGTCATTAAAAGGAGAATCATAGCTTTCCTTGTTTATGACTATGTATGATTCTATGTTCGTGTAGCATCAGTCAACCACGACTAGGATAGATGTTTGTCCATATACTATTGATATGTGTTTATAGACTATGATAGTGATCTAATAGAATCTGGATTTTATTCCGGAGAGGAGGGTGATGACCATGATGTATGCGATACACGAGGAAACAAAAACATTGGTGGCATGTACTGAACTAGGCCAACATGATGTGGGATATGGGTTGGTCTGATTTAGAAACCCAATTCTATGTCTAATTATTCCTAGAGACTCTATAGGAAGAGAGATCTAATGTATCCTTTCATCTCGAGGAAGGCATGATGACTTATAATGACTAATAAACACATTTTACTAAGTTTTAGTGTTTTGTACCAACATTATTTACTAAGGATTTATAAAAAGTGAGATGCTTCGAGGAAGGTCTCTAACATACTATCACATCTCAGTTCAATGTGTTTAGTGTTATCTCTATTACTAAAATTTTAAATCATGATTTGATTATAGAGAAGAATATGAGGGAAGATGGGGGCGTAGAGTAGAGTAGTGTAGTCTATTTACCGAGTTTTTTAGCATCTCCATGTATAAAGAATAATTTTGAGGATACCCATGAGATGTACCAATCAATATATGAGTACTTGTAGCTATGTTTTCATCCATCAGTGTGGTAGATGATGCCACATAAAGAATTAGTGAAATCTTCCCCAATAGAGTGTCGATATTGTGGGCAGACATGAAACATACATTATTTCTATAGGAACATCCCTCCAACTATGAGTGGAAGGTGTCAAATATAAACTTGGTTCTGGAGAAGGATTATCAAATCCAAAACATGTGAGGAGTTGTAGCGGTGTAAATTGATCAAACAAAGGTAGTTGTTGTCAATGCCTAGGCATCTGGGCACCAGTCATGCTAAGACATCAAAGTGGGCATACTCAAGATAGTCAGGTCATCACTCATGGTTGTGGTTCTGGGTAAATCAATTTCGTATAGCATACCAGTTGGGAGCATGAAAGAAGACTGTCTATGGTGAGAGATACGATCATACTAGCGTCTACTATTGAATCTATTCTTATTATTATATATTCGTTGAATAGAATCATGTATATTAATATTTTAGAAATTCACGGTCTTGAGGTAAAGTTATATGATGGAATTATGATTCTTGAACCTCCATCGGGGATAAAAATAGAGGATGTGGGCCAGTGAAATGACTTCACCCTTGAGGTCAGTGGGGTCACATTGTCAGGGATATTTATTTTTTGAGATGGCCTTGTTTGGAATCTTGCTCATGATGTAATGGATAATAGCATATCATGATTACATTAACTATAATTGGAAGTGTGTGAGTTTCAAATCACATGTGGGTGAAGTTCATACTTAGAGGGGTGAATGGTTTTTCCATTCTAGATGATCTGAACGAGAGCATCATGGATGAAGATAGATAATATCTAATATTGGTAGTATGAATATGAATGATAAATGACTGCTTCAGGATGACTTTACACCAGTGGTTGATCTTTTCATGGAAAAATTCCATGATTCATTTTTTAGTTTACTTCATAAGGAGATATTGAGTTCTCTTGAATATTATTTCATGAACATAACCAATATGTATTCTTATTTAAAGGATGGCTATGATGGTGCTGCAAGAGCTCAATAAACATCTTGAAGATTTTCATGAATAGAATTTTATTTTACCAAATTATTCATTATGGGGGTTTATTGGCTCTATTTTAGAAAACGTAATATGAAACCATTAGGCTATGTATGCACTTTCATAATCTAAAATAGAAAACTGTAAAGAATAGATATCTTTTTTCAGGGATAAACGACCTATTTGATCTGTTTTGAGATGATTAATTATTCATGAAAATTGAATTGAGGTTGGTTTATCACCCTGTACATATTCGATCAGAAGATGTACCTCGTAAAACCATTCATATTAGGTATGGTATATATGAATATCTAGTCATTTCAATCAGTATCAGGAATGTTCTAGAAGTTTTTATAGTGTTAATGAACTGAATGTTTCAACCTTATCTAGATTCATTATTGGTTCATTTTTTTGATGATATCTTGGATTATTCTCAAAATTGAGTAAAAACATGTCAAACATTAGGATATAATTTTCGATACATTTAGAGAGAATCTGTTATATACTAAGCTCCCAAATTTCCATAATTGAATGTATCAAATTCACCTCCTAAGACTCATTATATTAGAAAAAGCAGCATTATTAGACCTATAGAAGGTGAGAGATATAGTTTCATTGTAGTATCCCAATAAAATATTTTATATACATTGTTCTTGGGGATACCTAGATACTATATGAATTTTATACAAGACATCTCAAATGTAGTAGCACTTTTTAAGTGGTTCAGTAACAATGTTCTGGTTTTTGTTTCATAAGACACATGATAAATGGCCTTTAACTAATTCAAAATGATATTATCATCAACAATTGACTTCATGCTGCTATAGTGGGGTATGATCTACACTATGTTTTATGACATATCAGTTATCATAATTGGAGTTGTGATTAGTCTTGTAGATAGATTAATGGTGTATGGGTCTCTGCAGTTGACGAAACATGAGAGGAAATTCATAATGAATAATCTCTAGTTATATGTTGTTTTTTCTTTATTTTCACTGTTTGAGACATTAATTACTGGCATAGAATTTTTTTTGTACATTGAAAAATAAATACCCGAATATATATATAAACATTGTGATCAAAATATGAGACAATGATGGTGTGTTTAATACTAAAAGTATTTTGTTTTGAAATTTCCTACATGACTGGTCATAAAAATATAGTGGCCAATGCACTTAGAAGGTGGAATTTGATAGATTTAGTTAAATAGGAAATTAGTGAGTTGAATATTTTGGATTATATCTCAAATATACCCTTGGAGGTCAGTGAAAATTATGAGAAGACTAATTTTTCATCCATAAATGTGTCCTCTACATTACTGGATTGAGTGAGGATGAGGTGCCTATCAGATTCAGAAGGTCTAGGCCTATAAGAGATTATGGAAGGTGATGCCCCACTATTGGTTGGATTGTTAGAGAGGGAAAGATTCTTGGTGTCAATGGCCATGTATAGGTTCTGGGAGAAATACACCAGGAGTTGATGTGAATGTTTCATGCCTCATCATCGGAAATAGAAAACTATGTCACCAAGATCTGTTGTGATGTGTGCTATCAGTACTGTTCGTTGGGTATGAAATGATTGTTGGCTTGTTTTGTTATGAGGTGTTCCACTTGTTTATAGTATTGTGTGTTATATTAGTGACCCATATGAATTTTACAGAGTTTTTGGATTCCCTAGTTGAATTGTCATGTCATCACAATGGATTCTGTGATAGGTTTATCCTGATCTCAATAAAGAAATGTTTTTTGGGGTATTTTTTACAATATCCCAAAGGACGTAAATTTCCTACCTATGAGGGATAAATTTTTAGTTGGCGAGCTTGGATGGATTTATATATTTGAGATAATATGATTCTATGGGGTCCCATACACTATAATTTATTATATTGACACCCATATAATATTTAATTTCATTCAGAGTTTATAGATGTTGTTGGGTGCACTATTTCTACTAAGAACATCTTACCACATTGAAAATGATTCCCAGTCACTGTTTTTGAAATAGGTGACTGATGAAATAATGTGGGAATGCTGCCTAGATTTTAAGGGCTCATTAGAGATTCATACACCCCTTTTTGAGTTCTCATTGATCAAAATCGATCAGGTAAAAATTAATTTGGAACAATATGAGGATTAATATAGTGGTCTATGCCCATTCACCATGTTCTTCGTAGAGGTAGGTTATTCCACATTGAGTGGAATGAGTCTCATAAAAGGGATTTCTATGTAGATATAGTCAATTCATAAATCGGATGTCAAAACATAGTGTAAGTAGATATAGTCAATTCAATATTTTCAATAAATTTCAAATTCATTCCCCATTCCTTTTTAAAATCCATAGAGGGGGAGATGATTTTATAAAGGGGTTGATTATTTTATAAAGGGGAGAAAAATAAATAAATTGGGACTTTTTTGTTACGTGGTAGAATATGACCCTAGGAGGAGATATTACACTACGAGATTGAATTTTGCAACATCATATTATCTATCATATTTAGCAGAGTTATAAACCTAGGGAGTGTTGACAATTGATGATTAACTCAGAATACGAAATTCATAAAAGAATAACGGGGTCGGAGTTCTTGAATGTTGTTCATAATTTATTTTTTGGGGGTTTGTGATTCAATAACATGGGGAGATTTTTGAGTTATATGTTCAATGTCTAAAATTTCCCTTATTTTAATTTTCCAAATCACAACCACTTTCATAAAATCATATTAACTGAATTTTTATGTGCCAATTGACTTAATTTGTTTGTGTAAAAATTTTATTTATTTCCATACATATAAAAAGCTTCAAATTATTAATAAATTTAAAAATTAAATTCTTTTTTATAAAAATCATAATGATTATGAATATAAAAAATCATAATCAACATTAAATTATACTAGTAGCTCGACATATATTCTTGACTATCATACTTAAAAATGTCAAAAATATTAGTCTAGCACTGGTACTAATTATTCAAAATGACTCTCATGAAGATTATCTTATAGAATGTATATAATGAAGCCTATTAAACTGACATTACTTAATAATTGGGAAATAAAATTTCTTTCTATCATAAGAAATATCTCAAAAATTACAATGGTTTGAATAAATACAATTTAGGACATTCAATAACAGCAGATATGTCATCTGTCACATTTTCGAGACCATTGAGAAAAAACTAGAAATAAGACAATTGGGACATTAGCTATAAAAACCATTCAATTTGAGGGGTCTGGATGTTGTTGACTAATTTATGTTTGAAATCTTTCTCTATGTGAAATTAAATTTCATAGTCAGTGTAATGGTTTATGAACTCATATTTTTAATGAATACTACTTATGTTTTTTCTTTATAAACATTTTTAATTCTCTTCTTTGTATGATCATTGTTATGATATAGGGGTTCCATGTATAGGTAGGTTTGGAATCCGGACCATCAGATAATGGGTTTTGGAATATAATAAAATAGATAAAATAGGATCATGGTATTGAATAATTATGGGTATTATAAGATAGAGTAATTTTGATCATTAAATCAAGTGATTTCATGGTGAGGAAACCTAGATATTACTATAAGAATAAAATCGTGGATACCTTTACTTATGGTTATTGAATATAATAATATTGTTTTTATAATTGATACAATTTTTTAATATTTTTAGTAATACCTTATTACTTTTTTTAGCTATTGTGTTTCTTATTTTAAAATATTTCAATTCTGATGCATTTAATAGAATGTGATTCAATCTATTAAAATTTCTACTATGATTTTGATTTTTATTATTATAATTATGATAATCATACTAGGATAAATCAAATTCACTAGGATTATAAAATTTATTCTAATTTAATCGTACTTTTTCTAGTTTCAATTTTGTGATGCTGATAATCAGACAGAGTTCAAGAATGATAATGTTACGTTAAGGTGATTTTTTTTAGTTCATACATATTAAACTATGATTTTAAACTACTATTAACCCCTATCTATTGTAATAATGTCCATATAAGATAATCCATTTGATCCAACACACATTATAGTGTTTTGTTCTTTCTAAAAAACTCTTTATGAAGTCTTAAGGTGTAAGGACAATAAAATTATAAAATGGTTAGTTATATTTTCATACCTTGATTATTTAAGATAATTTTACCATAAACATACTATAAATATTATATAAAAATATTTACTTAAATATATTAGTATATTCATCACAATGAAAATGTAAATATTGCTCAGTTGTATGTGTGGACTAACTTCTCTCTATAGCGGTGTAATTTTTCATTGACCACTGCCTCAGATTAATGTTTTTAATGATGTTGTTATAGAATATATATAATTATATGAAATAAATGACATAGATAATATTATTTAAATATAATATTTCATCTACCTCCATACCCTTCCATCCATTTGAAAATGATATTGTCTCTTGTGTATATGTGTGGGTTGTCACGTCCACAACGCTATGTACATGTATTTTTTGTTACCAATTATTATGGATATTTATTAAATATAAAATAATTAATAAAAATTTTATTTATGACATTATTATCATTTTTAATAAGATAGAACCATTTCATAACACCGTTTACCATGGTAAATATACTAAATTTGTTTTGAATAAATTTACTTATCAACCTTTAGTGGTCGAATTAAATAAGAATTATACTCCGAAGAGATGCAAAAGTATTATTAAATTAAAAATAAATAGATAATATATGTCAAATGTTCTTAATAATGTACTTAATATTGTTAAATTGTTTATTTAAGATGATATTAGATTCCAAGACAAGAATGAATTGAAGGTAATCATTTTTTCTTTATAATTACTCTACAATAAGACATATTTTATATTATGAACCTAATTTAATTTTTATGATGTGTGTACTACCCATATAATATATTATATAATGATATTATAAATTTTCATGATATTTATATTGTAATTTCATGTTTCATATTTTATAGTACTTAATTGAATGTTTATAAAACCTGTAAAGGTATATTCTACAATCTTCCTCTTATTTATAATTATTTAGATTTATATGTATATTGTTTGAATAGTATAATCAATATCTTATTAAACACCGTCTATTTTATTTTCATATTTTTATATTTGGTTTTTACACAATATTTTTCATATATTATTCCCTTTTAATCTTAAATGAATCAATGATTATTTATAAAAAATAACATTTTTTATTTTTTATTTGAAAAAATAATTTTTAGAAGTTTTTATGTAAGTTTAAAATATTTGTAATGGTATTATTTAAAAACACAATATTTATATTTTTTGAATGGATTCACTATAATTCATTCAAAACTAGTGGTTTCGGGATTTTAAAAAATGTATGAGAGGGTTTTTTTTATAATATATTCCATTATAAACTTTCCCTAACTCTAAGATTGTTAGTTGTTATTTATTTTTCTCTACTAGATTATATGGATCATTAATTTTTTTTATTATTCAATTATTTTGTGTTTTTTATATAACAATATAAATCCATTACTTTCTAAAAGGATAAAAATTATTTTCAAAATGATGTATAAATTTTCTGATAAGTATTTTACAAATTCTTGAAGGAATGTTTTTTTAAATACATGTCTTTCAATTTCATCTCAATATCTTAAAATAATATCATCTATTATAGAGAAATATTTCCATAGATTTGATGGTATTATATCAACCTATTCAAATTTATGGACTATAACTTATTTTTTGGACTTTCACATTCTTTTGTTCATGTTCTCTTTCACTCTCAATTATTCATTATAATATATTTAAACTCATCATTTACATATTATTTTGTTTTATCGATATATTTATCATTTCAATATGGTATTTACCATATACAATTAATAAAAAATATATTAGTTGAAGGATTATTGTTATTAAATTTTTCTCATTTTCTAGGGAGATATTTCTAACACTAGGAGGTTTTATAATATATTGGTTTTCCTTAAAATAATTCATCTTCTTCGGTAGCTTTCCATCATCAAAACCCCAAGTCCATTTCAATTATGCATGAGTAAATATATATAATATATCCATTAAATTGGAATTTCTGTGTAGTAATAACCAAATTATGATGTATATAAAAAAGTGTTTTAAATTATAATTTTTTCCTAGTTAATGATTCAAATATATGTTCTCAATTATCAGTAATGTCATTTTATGCATCAAAAATTATTTTTATTCAAATATACCATTAATTTAAATTATCCTACAAGAAAACTATAAATAGTTATGTCCAATTTTGTAAAACATAATAGAGTTGGTAGATATAATTTTTGAAATTTTCATGTTCATATTATCTTAGTATGAATTTATATGTTTTATCTAAAAATAATTTCTTCAGTGAATAGTGAAACATACTATTTAAAAATTACATTTATATTCAATTATATGACACATTATATTTTTATTTAATATTTATGATAAATAAATCCCTTTACATTTTAAATAATTTTAAAAACTACATATTAACAAAAATTATACTTTATTTTGGTATATGTTAATTTTTCTCCATACAAACAAATCATTCAAAAAACATTTATATGTGTAATGAATTTTTAAATTAATAAATGAAATTAAACTATAATGATTAAATTTTGTGAATTATATTAATTATTAAATAATATATTTTATCATTTATCATTAAATAGATGTTTTGATGAGAAATTTAAACAATTAACATTAACTTTTATGCTAAAAAATGATATTTTCTTTACAGAGTTTCCATTACAGTTCACATGATATATTGAAATATAATTCTACCGATAATTAAAATGAAAAATGGTAAAATTTATTAATTATTTATAATTATAATAGTTAATAAAAATTAATAGTTTAGACATAAATTTTTCTTTATTGTGAATAATAATAGTAGTAATATTTTTTCACTGTTGGAAAATATAAAGTATAAGGGAGACAAAACAAAAATTACATATGCTAATGCCTTTAGAATATAAATATCCTTATGCAATTTCCATATATATTTACAGATAATTTTTCTGATATAAATTTCATTAATCTAACATACTAAATCCATATGTTACAAAGTGGTTACTTCTATTATATATAGATTTTTTCTATATGTTTTTTTTAAAATATGATTTCCATAGATGATAAATTTTAATTAATTTAAAGATAACATATTAATTGTTATGAAACATAATTAACCACTATGAAATTAATTTAAAAACGTTGTACAAAAAAATAGTATCTCATAAAGGGACATAAAATTAATAAAGAATCCCATTAGTCGAAGGTAAAACAATATTATCAAAAAGAGAGTCTACCATCAATATAATAAACTATAATATCTTAATACATATTTACATTAATGTGAAAATAGATTTTTATTCCAATTTTCTTTATAAAACACGTTATTAAAAATGATAAATACAAAATCATAATCCAGATGATCTTTTAGAAAACATTTGATCCCACAAAAATCAATTTTTATAAAAATATAAATTTTTACACAAAAAAGGGAATATCATTATCTTACTTATGAAATAAAATGATTTTAATAAAAAAAATTGAATTTTAGAAAATTCATTTAATTTATTCGACAAATAATCGTAACAGAACACTTACATAACCCTTACAATTTGTTATAATTATACGGTCGACTTCCAATATAATTTGTCAATGATTCTGAGTACTCTCTATGTGCACATAATATATCATATATATCAAAATACACCGAAATCGTGATATTTATATAACTCAAATATATATATATATACTTTAAATTCATCATTAAAATAGTATGATAGAGGTTGTTATGGAAATAAAATTACACCGGATTGGGAGGTGGTAGTGCATAGTGCATAGAAATGATGGATTCATTTCCCATTTGATGGATGGAGAGATTTTTATATGATAATATTTTTAGATAATAACAAAATAAGTGAATTTAATATAATATTTTTATTATTTTATAATGGATTAATATGATTTGTAGGATGTTTATAAAGTAATAAAACAAAAATAAATATTTCTAAACTGTGTATCTTGTTTTGGAAACCTATTAAGATATAAATAATATTATTCCCTATGTTTGTAGTTTGACCAAAAATGATTTTTGGCAGTGGGTAACGATTCAGGGAATTTTTTTGGTTATCTTTTGGGTGACCTATATGGTTTCTTATGTCTAATGAAAAGTCATGAGGAGGATTCCTTTTATAAGTGAGGCGAGGGGTACTCTTTTAGTTACATAATGTATAAATTTATTTTAATTTAATATTATTATAAAAATGTATAGAAACATTATTAATACTATTATACATTGAATATGGGTCTTAATAATCCAATATAATAAAATATTTACATGTTTAGGTGACTTTTTAACAGTTATCAATTTTTAACCCACGTTATCCATTTTAAAAATTACAATGTAATAATTCTTTTAAAAATTTGTGGTAAATATTGTTTCAATAATAAAAAGAAAAATAATTTTATCCATTGTGGATATCATAAACTATATATCATTATATTTCTCCATGATAAGATGTTTACTAATTTTGAATAATTTAATAAAACCTTATTTATTTTAAAATATCATTAATGTCACTTGTAGATTAAATAATTTCATTTGGAATTTAAAAAAATAAAAGAAAAATAATACAAATACTCTTATTATGAATTTACCTAACATTTCATATTTATATAAATTATTTTTGGAAGACAATAATAGTTTCAAAATATATTTATCTAAATATTTTTAAAATCTATAATTTTATTTAAATATTAATTTTATAATTATTATGTCTGT
The DNA here is from genome assembly GCA_963277665.1 of Viscum album. Classification (NCBI taxonomy): domain Eukaryota; kingdom Viridiplantae; phylum Streptophyta; class Magnoliopsida; order Santalales; family Viscaceae; genus Viscum; species Viscum album. The sequence continues at coordinate 1,938,147,962 of OY728152.1, forward strand.
ATTGTGTATGATCATCAATTAACTAATTAGCCACTAGAAATTAGAAATAAATTACCATTATGTAAATTTTATTTATATTTAAATTAATAATTTATAATAGAATGTAGTCTGTTTTTTTCCTAATGTAAAAAATTTATAAAATAATAAATCAATTAGAATGTCATTTTTTCACTTTCCTTTATAAAAAAATTAAATGTTAAAATCATTAAAAATGAAAAAAAGTAATATATTGTAAATATGGATGTTTATAGATGATATATACAATCATATATATTTAATTCTATTTTTACAATTGTATTTTGGTTCTTATAACATAATTTTAAACCGAAAGTACCCAATTTACCCTTACCATGGTAGAAAAATTTTCGATGATTAATATTTGTAATGACTAAAAATAAAAGAGAAATCTTTTAAAAAATATTGAATTTTTTTTTTCATAATTAAGGATATATTTTTAAATATTCAATTCATGGTTGTCATCAAATTTAATTCAATATTAATCCCACAAAAAATGATGAAAATTATATTTTTAGAAAAATCTAATTTTAAATTTAAAAAATCATACTAATTTTATTAATAATGTTAAATTAAGAGACTATATTAGATTATATTTATTCAAAGTTATTTTATTAAATTATATAATTATTCCAAAAATATAGTTTTATTTTTTAAATACATTAAAATAAAATACAGTATTCAATAGAAATATGTATTTTTTCTATTTATCAAAAAAATAAAATTCTCAGAAAATTATCAATTTGTATTCCTAAAATAACAATGAAACTATTAAAAAAGAGAAATTAATTTTCCCAAATTTTAAATCAATAATTTTGAAAATAATCTTTTATATAATCTACATAATTCATGAGATCCCAATTAAGTTATAAATAAATGATTTTTCCAGTTTAATTGAAATATGTACTAAAATTAATATAATTAATAAATATATTATGATGGTTTATATTAAAATTACGTAGTTTATTAAATTTTTCTCAATATTAAATTTAATCATCACATTTTTATTCATCTCTTAAACAACATGGGATATTTTTCCTTCAAAACATTTCCCAATTTCCATATTTCATCTTAAACCGTAATGTTTTTTCATAAAACCATTACCTAGGTAATTACCTTATTTAAAAATAGTTTCTCTTTTTGGTAAAAACCACAAATAAATTGATCCATAAATAATGATCCACTTATGACTACAAAACTTTATAGATCAATACATGTGATAAATCGGGAACATATTTTCATAACAACATGATATGAAATACATTATATACCTGGGATAAACATCAATGCTTGAAAATGAAGTATGAATGAGATCCAACTATCAACAGGAATTCATACTGTCCAACAATATATGTAATTTGATTCACATTGTAACAAAAATTTATACCACTTTTCCATTAAGACACTGAAAATAAAAATATGATCACCTTCAATGAAGAAATATCATTCCTCCATTTATCCACCTAACATTTCTACCTTCTCTGGCCTATCCTCATATATTTCTAAATTACCTTCACCTTCTCATAATTTTCAATTACTATCTCATGTCTTATTAACTTCCATTCTACGATGTCACCCCAAAAAACATGATTCGGATTCAAATTTCAATACAATGCCTCAAAAGGTTTCACATAAATATTAAACAAACAATTATGGAACACAACATCCCTAGAAATATTTTAATCAATCGGGAATAATATCTTCTAATATCTGAATATTAAATTTTGATACTCTATTTGATTGAGGATGAATTTTTATACATAATTTTAGTTTAATATGAAATGAAATTTAATTTCTTTTCAATAATTTATAATTGATCCAAGGATCACGATCAATTAGAATAAATAATGTAATTTTATATTATCTAACTATCTCATTGGGATATATTCTTGAAAATTGAAATCAAGACGTACTATCTTGAATATGTCAGAAAGTAGATTATTTATTCAATCACCAATTATAACCAAAATCAAATAATTAACTCAATACTTGTTTGGAAATCCAATCACGATATCCAAAAATAAATTTACCCTTGTCCAATATGGAACAAAAATAACTTGAAGCATCCCCTTAATTAATTATCATTTTTAATTAATTTATTGAAAATTCAAAAATTTCCTTGTAATTTCAGCCATATGTATTTTCATTCTACCACAAAATTAATATAACCAAATGTCATTGTATATATAATAAACCCATCTTCATCTACATTAATCTATGAAAGAGTACCCTTATAAATAAATATTTTTTATAAAAAAGAACCTATTTCTTTGAAAGAATTATTATTTTATTATACTAAAACATATGTAAAAAAATGGATGTTAATTCACAAACAATTTCTAGGACAAAATACGTCAAATCATTAACTAAATTTTCATTTTCCAAATGAGACATTATTAATGAAACTTTATTTTCTGAATCATACCATCTGTTTCTTTTTTTTTTCATTTTAGAGATAATAATGAATCATGAAGTCATAATCATTAATCATTTATATCTATATTTTTTCCCTTATATGAAAGTCCTTCTATGTAAATATATACGCCATATTTTTATAATCAGTAAATATTTCAAATTTTATTCAATATAAATTATGCCTCCAATATTATTAATCATAAACCATAGTAGGTAACTCCAAATAATGTTTATGATAAATTAATTCTTATTTTTTAGGATTTTTTAATGAAAAAGAAACTACATTGCCATTATAAATTAACACACAATGATCCCCTCAAAAAAGCATCAATGTAGCTAAAGACATCTACATTTATATATATAATATGAAAAACCATATAATTCTCCAATATTATTTATAGTTACATAAAACAATCTATAAATATTTTTTATCCATTTGAATTAACACCTATTTTATGACAATGAGCTGGAAAACTGATAAATATTTTCAAAAATATGCCAATAGTGAGCCACTAATCCAAGTAATATACAAATCTCCATAACAATTTTAGTTAATGTACACTATTTGAGAACATAATTTTTAGTATATTAAATTGTTATTACATCTTCAGAATCGATAAGACCAGGAAACGAAATGTATTGCTACCAAAATTTGTACTTTCTCAATAATCTATATAACTTCATTTCATTATGGTTTAAAAATAATACATTGGTTTCTTTGAGGATACTGATGAATTTTATAATATAACAATATGTCCCCAATAATTCCATCTAAAAACATATAAAAATAGTAAACAAAATTTATATTCAAATGTTCTATTAAAATAGCTTTAGTATTTGTAAATCCAAAGGGAATAAAAAATATATAATAATGCTGACGTATAGTTTTAAATTAAATCATTGGAATATATTCCCCATACAACTTATAATGATGATACCTTAAACTAAGATCAGTATTTCAAAACAATTTCACTCCTTAGATCCCATCGTGACCCATCCTAATAGAATCCATTTTGTTACTTCACAAGCCCACCTATAATACGACTTGATCAAGCGAATGTCACTTAATAGGCATATCACAAACATGTGGGGACCAATCCTAAGTACATGTACACACAAACACTTATGAGTGCCTATAAAATGTAGAAATCAAAAAACTAAACAACCATGAAATGTCTAAATCTAAACCCACAACCAGTGTACAATATGGAGAATAAAATATAAATAGCTCCAAGTACAATCCCACCTACTAGAGTCTGAAACCCAAGTCCATCCTAATGTAAATCTAGGTCTGCTGTCAGAATAACATGGGATATCACACCTCTATCTTTTTTGACTATATAAGAATCGTAAATTCATATTTGATCATGTAATCTATCAATGAGTCAATTATCTAAAGAATACAAGGTACATGTGGGAAATTCATATGTTAAGGTGAGTAAAAATATTTTTAATAGGACTCCCCTAAAACTAAAACAAAAAATATAACATAAGTAACTTATTATTATCTATACTGTTATATATCTACAAAACATGTAATATAAATAATCATATATAAAGAACAAGATATATAGTATAATGGTATGTCACAACTATGGTATTGAGGCCTATGATTCTAGGTCATAGTATCCATGAAGAACTCATCCGAGAGAACAAACTCATAATAATGATAGAATTGATGACATTCATTATAGAGGAAATTTTCTTCAGTTATTGCCATTATAATTACACAGTGAAGTTATAAAGATATACAATACAAAAGTAAGGATCACTCCCCAGCCCATGAGGTGATACCAATTACCTAATATGGATTAACCCACTATTTAGGGGATTGGTGCCTGAATATATGTGGTTATGATGATATCAAGAACTCTTTATAGGGAATGATGATGAATAGATGATCTCACTATAGACACCACTATGGTATTAAAATGAATCTATCGAAGAATACATGGTCAAGGGGTCAACTTACTATGTGTAAGAGGTGATTCCATACCAAGCATCAGTGAAAATGTTAAGGGGAATGCATCGTAAAAATACATATCCAAGACATATACGAAAATGGATCCATGTGTTGTTTAATAATGTAAACCATATGTAAAGGGGTATGCATGTCATTTCACTTGACCGTAGGTCCGTTATTGTAAATAGTCCATGTCTTATCCTGTGTCAATATAGATGTACATGGAATTTTAGATGCTCGTGTACTCGACTTGTGTGCCTATACGTGGATTTAGCTTGTGTACCCATGCTCGTGTACCAGTACACAACTTATACCTTGTAAATTAATCCAGTATGTGTCTGTTTAGGGGTGTACATTGTGTTCTCCCTTCTTATTTCCCAAACCCTTGTGTATGTACCATTTAATGTACATGACAAGTCACTAGGAATAGACAACACACCTTATAGAAGGGGCCACACACTATGTGAATCTTATCAATCTCCAAAATCCTAGCCACAATAAGGAGGCACACATTGTGTAGACAAGACTTACATTCAATGTATCATGGGATATTCTATAATACAATATCTAGATTATTAACTTATTATACGATGTCTCGACCACCTATCAACCCTTGACTCATCAGGAAAATCTAGGGAGTTCCTCATATGAGGCTCTTCATCAACTAACGACAACATCTCTACATGAGATTATTGGAAACATAAATTTAATCATTGTTCTTTATTGAAAACTAAATAACATGAAAACATGGTGTCTATCTCCTCTGATATTCTATAAATAACAATGTTGCATCTCCTTTGCGTCATTCGAATCTTGGATCATCAATATCGGATCTTTATGCAGAGAAACTAGTTCCCAGACACCGATCCATTAGTATATATCGAATTTTTGTCCAAACAATGAACATCATTGATGAACGAAGAATTATGTGAGGAATGAAAAAACAACAAAGGGGAATGGACCTCGATTTATTTAGCAATAGATATTGTTATTTTTTCATTAGTATGAAAATAGAACAAACAATATTTTATTCATGATGAAAAATATCCCAATGTAACCCAAAATATAACCCCATCCAACAATACACACGAACCACGAATCAATCTATTATTTGATTGATCCATGTTCATCAAAGGATTTATGAATGGGGAAGGAAACATTACTAATAAAATATTATACCACGATTCGGATCAATAACTGATGATGAATTGTGATGAACCATGGTTTTTGACAAGATCTCTTAAGTATGTTGTGTTTTGATCATCTATCTATGAACTGGTCACCATTCTTTTGAGAGAAATCTTCCAACGCTCTCTCAAATGGATCTATAATATTTCCCGGGTTCTCAGATAATAATTTTATATCAACATAACATTATATTCAATGAAGAATAAATATTTTAATTAGGAAAAAAATTATATAATTATTTTATTCATTTTCCCACATGTGACGACTTTTCCACAAACCAAACAAACATAAAAATTATATTTCACGCTTAGGGTAAACAATTATTTCTAAACTAAACTATTATATTATATTCATATGGTTAGAATCTATTTAGAATTTATTCCATATTTTTTGGATAATTTACATGTGTGCAATTTAATATATTTAATCTATTTTTAGCATTTATTTCAGACACACAGGGCCTCAGAATCGCCCACCGTCTCACAACATGGTCTAAAAAATAATCCATACCATATATAAAAAGAAAACCTCGATAATATAAATCATTATATTTTCCCCACCTTGGGGATTTACATCTTGAATGTACCATAAGGTATATACAAATTGATGTGGGTACCGTGAATGTATCCCACACTCCCGCTCCCATTTTCACTCCTAGAGATTCCCACACTCCTACCAAATATAAACTAAAGGAATAAATAACCAATGAAAGATAACCTCATTATAATAATTAGTAACTACTAGGATCCCGTCAAAGAAATCTCCATCATCGATTTATATATTTCCCTAGATAATAATGTGTGTTGGTTCTGGAATGTACCTCTTCATTTGTGACATGTCTAATACATCATCTACCTTTTTTAACTTCAAAGGTAGAGCTAAGAGGTAAACCACCTTGCCTACTCTATTTAGTATCAAAATAAGGTCAATGAAACTTTTGGATAGTTTTCCTCCCCTTTCTCAAACTCTAAATGATTATGTATTCTATCAGCATAATACATATGGTGGTTCTTCATAGTCTTTATCAGCTCCTAGATTATCTACACAATCTCTGTAGTTTTTCTAAAGAACACTAGGACTATGATTATCAGCTCTCCTCAGTTAGTTCAAAAAACTACTAACCTTTAGGGTCCCATATACAGAGCCTCTAATGGTTTCACACCTATGGTGGAATTGTAGTTGTTTTTATCTAAAACCTCTACCAATGGAAGGTTATCATACAAACTAAAATCAATAGAAAACATTAAATCTCATAACCATCCCTCTAGAACATGAATATTCCCTTCAATATTACTATTTTGGTGGTGAAACGTCATTCTTAGGAATAATTGAGTCCCCAATCGTCTCATAATGCCTTCCTCGAACGGGATGTGATACAACGTTCATGGTTAGAAATTATTATCGATGGAACTCCCTAGATTCATACTATAGATTGCTTGAAGAGGATTCTGATGCTATTTACTGAACTCTGCTACCAAATCTCAATGTATTTGGATGACTTTTGGAGTTGTTATATGATCACCCAGATAAAATCATGTCCCCTAGATGAATGTTGTATGCCCACCAAAAAGGCCGTGGATATATCATCAAAAAGTCACACTAGTATCTCCATGGGTTAAGTTAAACACACATGAATATAGTGATCATAATTCACCTAATGAAATTTAATGCATCAAGAGATGAGATTTATTGATCGTTTCTTCATCAAAGGCCCCCAAAAATAATTTCGAAGTTACTAGTTCATCTTTCAACATCTGAATGAACCTATAATGGATATGTATGAAACAATTTTACAACATCCTCCTGCAGCATAACTAGTATCATCATGTGTACTAAAAATGAGTTACATTCAACCATCATTTAAAAATTCCATTAGGATATTTTCCAATTAATATCTATGAACATATGTTTTCACAGTCAATATTCCATGTTTTTCCTCCTTGAATCCCTAAAACAGTGGAGGTTTAACAAACATCGACAAGATGGATTGTTTTCCATATCCATCCACGAATTATAACTAAAATGTGACCAACTATGTTGATTACACATTCAACAACAACGAAAAAGATATCCTATGGGGATAATTTTATACCACATTCTCCTCCCCATGAGTATAGAAAATTTCATTTTCATAATCCAAGAGGAACCCTGGCCATCATCCATATCTCAAGATGATACCATTGTGAGAGAAGGTATAATTGATACATTTATAATCATAATAGATGATAATCCACATTCCCATAAGGTAGTGTGTCTGCAACTTTAGTGCGAAGACTTCCATGGAAAACTAAAGATCATGGGTAATGTAGTTCTTATCATGTTGTCTTAACTAACATTAACCATTGATAATCAACAAATTAATCTGCATCATAACACAATCAACCGTGATAGAAGATTAATCACATAATAATTCATAATTGACACCCTCTTATAGAAATTTCATTGTGGTTTGGTGCTTCAAACTCTGTATCAACTAATAAAAATCCTTCTGGAACCTCTCTTTCCATAGGAATGGTTATACCAATTGGGACAAAGATATATTATATGCTGATATTTTGGAGAAATAAAATTTTAATCTCTGGTAATATGCTAGAAACCTAACAAATACTCACAACTTTATCAGGAACATGGGTGGCTCTCAAGCTGAAACAGTATCATCCATGGTTGTTTCCACATCATGTCTACCCAATGAGAAAAATATCACATAATGTGGACCGCCTAAATATATAACTATAACTCAATATATTTCTATAAATATGGTTCTTATAGATTTTGTGCATAACTACCATTATGGGTCTTGTGTGATCCTCCTCAGATACTAAATACAAAAGGATATCATAAATAAAGACTACCTTGCACTAATCTAAGAAAATATTAAATGTAAATTTCATTAGTACAGTAAACACTACTAGGAAATTCACTATGTCGGAGGGCATCACCATGTACTTTGATTAATCGTAATGACCTCAGAATGAAGTATTTGGTATATAGTCACCATGTACTCGCAGCTGGTGATATCCTGAACTGAGATAAACCATTGAGAACCAATGTTCCCCTCTCAACTGATCAATGTTTTCATATATCCCCGACAGTGTATACTTATTCATTATTGTCACATGGTTCATGAACAGGTGGTCAGCAAATAACCTCAATCTCCTATAATAATTCTTAAAGACCAAAATTGGGGCTTCCCATTGTGAATCACTAGTTCTAACAAACCCCTTATTCATCATGTCCTCTAACTACACCCTCCTCACATGAAGCTCAATGAGAGAAATCATATATGCTAGCACAAATATCGGTCCCAACCCGTGGTGTAGATCAATGTAGAATTTTATAACTCCATAGAGAGGTAAACTATGAACATCTTCTAGAAAGACATCCTCATACTCTTCTTCCATAGATGGAAAATAGGAACACATAACATCCACTACACCAAGGGTTTGTAAATACAATTGGTGTGTTATCAACTGCACCCTCTTATGAATGAGTCTATCATGCGTTTCTGAGGATTCTTTTTCACGGAAAATAGAGAATGTGGTTATGTTACTATGGGAAAACCAGATCCTCCACATGAAACATTAAATCGAGGCATAAAACAGTGATAAATATTTCACACCTAATAAGGTGTCATAATTATTCATTTCTTCTATAAATGGATATCAATTGAAACTCCCACATCCAATAGTCAATACACTCTATTTGAACAAGTGTGTGATCACTACATCTTCTCTAGTATGAGTACCCAAGAATAATTTTTGATCCATGCGATCAACCAAATTCTCAATGTCACTTACAGGTTTTTTGGAAAATATTAACGACTATAACCTATGTCTATTATTGAATTATTTATGGTAGAATAGACATAGATTGTACCTCGAATCATTCCCGGTGCATTTGGATCATAAAATTAGACCAACAACAGTTGTCCCTTCTCCTATCCTTTAACTCCCTAAGCTTTGTGTAGGCCACCTAGTGGTGGTGGTGGTAATAAGTCAAAGCATCGACCACCTCCCGCTTCTCTCCAAGATCAACTTCATTTTTTGTTTCCCTGTGAACCTACCTTATCCTACCGCATCCTCTATCTAGATAGCACATCCACACTATGTCTTTCAATGGTATAGTAGGATAGAATATCTCTTTCAATATGTCCCCTACCATAACATTATTAAAACTGACTCTCTTTTCTCTGAATAAACCCACCATGTGACCCATGAATTGTAGATCCCCTATCATTTGACATCATCATGAAATTCTTGGCAAATCTAGATCCCTTATACTGATATCAGATCCCTACTACAGAGGTCTCTACCAAATATTTATACTACCGACAACCAAATTATGTATCTACTTAGCTAGGAAACTCTCAACTACCAAACCTAACAATAGAAACCACAACATAGGATTGAATTCATAGAGGGATAACACTATCCCCATAGTCTATATAAAAACCTCACTCAAATGTTCGAACCCGAAAGAACTTTTCATGTGAAATATATATTGAGTATTTAAAACACGATGAATACTCTACTGTTTTCATGCAACCCTACTATATCTGTACAAGATCTTGGATTTTTATAGCCCTCAGGATACCTGGTGAGAAACCCACTCTGAAAAGGTGCTAAAACACTGTCCACAAAAGATTATCCTCATCACAACACTGGTTCACCAAAAACAACCATCACCATGCTATGACATTAAGATGGATCACTTCTATGAACACCATATAACCTTGTAGCATCCTGAATTGATAGAGAACCTAGGAAAAAACCTCAAGAAACTCATCAATTTCCTTTCGACCATGATTACCTCAAAACCTGAGATGTCACTATCACTAAAACTTTTGGAGTGTGCTAATATTGTGAACCTCATCTACTAGTATTGCTGGTACCTCATGCTGCTCAATGAGTGGTGGTATAGCTTGAAAATCACCTAGATGTGACATCTCAAAAACCAGTTGATGTATCAATACGTCATCAATAAGGGGATCATCCTCATCATCATGATGTTGAATCCCATCTGGAATACATCACAGAGGCATCCTAAAAGTAAACATAGTGTACCATAATCAAGGTGTATATCTGGAGAGCTAAGTCAAGAAGGACATGGACACCACAACCCATTACTATATGATTCACGTAACATTTATTCCTTTAACTAGTTATTTCATGTACTCAGTCAAAAAGAAGGTGATTCGAGTACTTATGGATGTATATGTTGGCCTATCCAAAAACACTTAGAGTCCCTGACATGAGAGTGAAACTAGAAATATTTAACATTATCACCCCAAGCCAGACTCACAAGCATTGGTCCTATGGTGTTACAGACTCCTATAATATAACCCTTTCATAACCCGTCCCATAGGGTCATGTGCTACGACTCCCCAATCACATCTCCAAGAGCCCACGGGCTAGAGACTAATACCATGTTGGCATATCAGTAACATGGGTGGATCTAGCCCATGTACATGAAAAAATGAATACATCTACAATACAATAAAATGATACAATTTAAATACTACTAAACAAAAATTAAAAGCATACATCTAAATCCCATAACTAGAGTATGAAATGATTTATTGGAAAGTAAACATGTCCAAATACAAGACAACCAAAATGATTATGGAAAACAAGTTAAAAAAAGATAAATTGGGAGAGATATCAGAATACCATATTAAAACACCACATTCTATCTGATCTCACTAAGCACCATCTTATCCTTGTACAACACGTACTCTTTTAAAAAATTACAATCTACATAGGAAATGAAATGTGTGGAAGAATCCTATGTAGGGTTTACTATAATAATACATAGTTTGAAACCTCAAAACCCCATACAATACAATAATAGAAATATTGTCATTTCTACACAAGTATACATCTAAAACACATATAAAAATAATATCCAAATATAATCAACATGTCACATGATCTAAAGGTATGCCAAAACCATAATATGATAGCCTATGATTCCAAATCAGAGATCCCACAAAACAATCACTCTGGAGAACACACTCTTGAGTTTGATAGCACTAAAGTGTGTATCTAAGAGGTAATCCTCAAATATTATATCCATTATAATTCCAATTTAATGGAATGAATAAATATGATTCATAAATTAGGATCACTCCCATGGCCAGGGAGTGATTCCAACAACTCAATATGTTTTAACCTGCTATGTAGTGGGTCGAAACCCATGTACTTATGGTAAGACGAATACCAAGAACTCCACCTAGGGAATGAATATGGATAGAGGATCTCACTCTAGTCCCCACAGAGGGATCTCAACAAATTTTTCGTATTAGAAATGTTGAATGGATCATTGTCTAATTTGTAGAAGATGACTCCATACTAACCCTCAGGGAATTAGATAAGTGGAACTCACCCCAAAAAGAATATCAATGATATAGATTACAAAGCCCCCATTCTTTGTTTAATAAAATAAATAGTGTGTAAAAGGGGTTTCATGACATGTCCCTTCACCTCAGGTCCTAACTCTGTGAGAGGACCATGAATCATTTCAAGTATGTATATACATACATATCGTATTTGGTCTCCCATGTAATATACTAGTGTGCCTGTACACAACATGAGTGGGTGTACCAATTCCCATTTTCTAGTTTTGGAGCATAGCCATGTACATTGGTCCAAGATGTGTCCATGTTGTGGAGTACACAACTTTCTCCAACCCATGTAACCCTACCCCAGTCTCTATTACCTCTTATGTACATATCTAGTCGCTAGGAAATGAACACACACAATATGGAAGGGGTCACATGTCTTGTGGTACTTATCTTTTTATGAAACTCTAACTATCATAATGGGGGTCCCCACACAATATATAGACCATGAAAACATTCCATATAGCATGATTTTTTTTGTAGAAACCCATATCTGAAATCCATGTATCATCTTCAATGCTTCATCCACTGATCTAGTCAATCGGTAGCCAGAAAAATAATGGTGAATCCTCATTTGTGAATCTCTATTTACTTAAAAACAATCTGATCATTGAGGCGTTGAAATATGAATTTAAGTGGGTTTCATCATTCTGTAAAAAATTACCAGAAAATAGGGTATCTACATCTTCTTATTCACTATCTCTACCACCATCAAACTTTAATTTTTTTTCTACAATCCTAGATCTACAATATCATATCATTGTACTAAAAAACTGGGGCCCAATAATATATCTATCGGGATATGATGATCCGTAGTCTAAAAAAAGAATTCCCATAATGAACGACAAATCGAGGGAGAAAATAAAAAAGAACAATCAATTTGAATAGACATCGATCGATGTTCTTGTTGACCTGAGTTATTTATTGTTGGTATGAAATTAGAAGAATCAATAATTTAATCACGAATAGAAATTTCCCAATGTATCCTAGAAAATATACCCATTATGAAATACACCAAATCAGTAGATCAACATGTTTGTCGATTGATATATTCTTATCATATGAATTACGAATGGGGAATGAAATCCATAAAAAAATCTCCCAACATCAATTATTATCAATTGCCGATGAATAATGGTGTTGTGTTGTGATTTTTTGCAATATCTTTAGAATTGGTTTCATTACCCTCATCAATCTGCGATCCGATCATAGTTTGTCTAAGAAAAATCTTCCAACAATCTCTAATACAAGTCTCCAATTGCACCATGGTTATGAGACTAACCATTGGATTTCTGTATTGTATCATATATAATGATACATAAGTCAAATCATCAATAAATAAATAAAATTATTTATTTATTTTATTCATTTCTATTCCCACAAAGACTTTTCCACAAATGATCATCATCAAAAAAGGCTATATCACACCTTGGGTATAATTCTTTTTCTAAACGATGTGGTTCCCTTATATTTATGATATATTTGTCTATTTAAATATTATTTAAACTTTTTAGGGAAACTATGCACAAGTTCAATTTAATATATTTAACACAATTATACATTTTATTCTGGGTACACTAATCCAAAAAAGTGCATACCTTCCCATATCATGGTCTAGAAAGTAATCCCCACAATATCCAAATACTGGACTTGAAAAATTTGAGTAATTAAACTGCCATTCAAATAATCATCATTGTGATGAAAATAGAACTTCTTCATTGTATAGATTTTATACAAGTCTATATAATCAATAAAATGTCTCATTAAACATTTTTAATTTTTAATAAATAAAATTGGATCACCCCATTGTGATGTAAGATGATGAATAAACCTATTATCAAACATCTACTATAATATTTTTTCCAATCCCATATGTTATTCTTAAGCCCTTAGATAATGGAGTTTGTAATAGAAATTGAATCATGACATCATTTAGTATAAAATCAAACCTCCAGATCAATTATAACACCTAGTAAATCATCATATAATAAATCATCTTTTTCATTAAACACTATAACCTAAAAAATTTAGTTACTTTTCTTTTCAACAATATGAGAAATGTAACATCTACACATATTCAACATTATTTTCCCATATTCATATTAGGTTTTTAACAATATTAAATCATTAAAAACTTTATTTTATATATAAAACATATTTTAATGAAAAAATAAATTAAAACACATGCCCAAAATTAAATTATACAATAACAACGAAAGAGTGAATATATTTTCAAAAAATAAAATCCAACTAACAATTATAATATTATTCATAAAATTTTGGATTCATTAATGGTTCCACCTTGTGTTTTTTCTAAAATTATTACATTCATTTAGTAATGTTGTATTATCATTTTACATGAAAATTTCATTAAAATAATGGAATGAAACTATCATGAGTATAATAGAAAATTGAAATAATTTTAATAAACAAGTAACATACATGTCACCACATCATTATATTAACCAATATTATCCAATAGTTGTTGAAAAATATTTCAACACATTTTTTCTTTTGGTCTTGATGATTTGTTCGATTAATAACATTATTTGTATATGAGTTGACATAATTCCCTGAAGAAATTTATTTTAAAACATACTACCATCGACTATAAGTTATTTATATGATCATTTTAATCAATGTCATGATACACAATCCCAATTATTTTCAATCATAAACACTTCCAATATTTCATAATACATTTTCTAGGTTTTTTTCCAATTTTAAACAGAAGATGTAATTTATTTGTCTAAAATCTAGATTTAATTTATTTATTCATACCCATTTTACACCATCTAGAACATTTATTCATTTTGTTTTAATAGTATACATTATAATTGAGAAATTATATTTTTTCCCATCCTAGAAATAATTTTTCTCATAGATTTTTCATTCATTTGAATATATTTCCCTTTTATATCATGTATTTAAAAAATAATAAAACTGATTAATTTTAATAACCAGATCCCATGTAAAAATTTTAACAAACCATGATAATTGAGAGAATCATTATTTATATGGAGCCATATAATCATCCTCCATTTTTCTCAATTCCAATAATTATATTTTTCATATGTCAAAAAACTGTAAGAAAATATGTCAAAGGGAAAATATTTGTAATTTTATCTCATTAAATTGAATCAACATCTTCACTTTCTCTAATATTCTTGATTATTTACAACTAATGATTGGATACACCATCGTAATGATATTGATAGGATTATCATTTGATTCCCTAAATAACCCATGACATTAAATATATTTTCTAATGATCTAATCCTTCCTTCATGAATCACATGATTAGATGATCCAAAAAATAATAGAGGGTGTGGTTTAATGAAATGATCAACTGTATACAAGTCCCTATATGGGGAACATGGTTAATGTATCACATGGGTACCAACACAAAATATATCAAGTTTAACAAAAAATGTCACTATAAAGAACTAATTTGTTTTGATTTCAACTATTATAGGTTACTAATTGGGAATGATATCATCCCCTCAATGCCTTTCTACATCAATTACCTTTTTTCTCAGCTGAAAAACATTATGAATACAAATTTTTTAGAAAAAGTAACATATTAACATTTAGATTCTATATCATTTCAGCATAACAATAATGTAAAATAATTTATGGGTATTCCTTTTACATTATAAATAACAATAATGTAATTAAAAAAATTCTATGATACAAACTATATAAATGTAGACATAAAAATTACATATTCTAATTTCATTATACAATAATTAATCGTATTTAGCTCCTACTGATTTTTTGGGATACTTTTTAGCATGTTTATGATGAAACATTTTATAAAAATACTATATATTATAATGTGGGTAAATCAATTCAATAACAATTTTTTAATGTATAAAATATTGTAAAAATGAAACATGTTTTATTTTCTTGAAAAAACATTGTGACATTAATCATGGATTTTCATTGTTATTAAACATTATTAGCATTGTAAAAAAACTTATAATATTGGTTGAGAACAATAATACCAATCAAGGGACATAAAATAGTAAAAATGAATTTCATTAGTCCACATTGAAATCATTATATAAAAAAGTGATTAACCAATTAATATAACAATCCTTATGCTCAAAAAGAAATTTACATATTCCTAAAAACAACTTATTTCAAAAATATATTCAAAAAATACTTATCATGAAATGAAAAAACAATAATAAAAACCAAGAGGGTTTCTTATAACAAATTAGAACTCATAGAAACATTTTTAATAAAAAACCATTAAAACCGATAATAATAATTACTTGAAATTATAAATTAAATATTTTCCATGAAAACTCTTAATAAAGAATAAGAAATTCACATAGGATTTGTGAAACCCTTATATGACCATTACAAATAAATATTACCATATGTATGAATGTTGATATAATTACCCATTTTAATGGAAAGCTATATGGGAGCACCCATTGTATAAAACATATAGATATCATTAATCTCACCACGATTTAGTACATTATTTCACTCTTACACAATTATTTTATACTTGTTTTCTATTTGAAATTCCTAATTTAATAAAAAATTGAGAGTTACATTAGATTCCATATTTTAATGTTTATCACCATTAAAAAGGAAAATTCAAGTTATTTTGTTCTTTTTGTAGGATGAGGTTATTTGGAAGGCCTAATATGATCATGGAGGGGCCAAAATACATTGACACCCATGGACACCTATCCACAATTTTTCACATTACGCAAAATCAATGCCTAAAATGTGTGAACGTTTGTGGACATATCCAAAACATAATGTTCAAAATCATTCATAAAGTAACTCAATACAAATTCATCCATCTAGTGTCCCTATTATACTGATTTGATCGAGCCACCAAATATTTGTGATGTCAAAATTCATGTGGGGTGTATTTTCTATATCTCAAGTAGTAGGAATCTTAATTATTCCCAAAATTTGATGGACATAATAAATGGGTGTGCATATATCTGTAATTAGGGTTGTTCCATTTTGGAATCACAAGAAAACTTCTCTTAACCACTTTCATGAAATATAAATCATTTTTATGATCTTATTCCAAGCAAAAAATTTTGACAACGAAACTATGATTAATATGTCATAGATTTTCCCTTCAAGCATTGAAATAATTTTTTTTTGGAATTAACCAAGAATAAAATTGATTTTGAAACAAAATTAAACCCAATATTAATGAATATCTAATAACAATGAACTTGAAGTGTGTGTAGTGAATCTAAATTACACCATTATATTATATTTATCAAAATCCACTTGGATTCAAACTATAAAACACTATAAATTAAATAATTTTATTGTTTAAACTATTTTAAAAGATTCCCCTGATTTGTTTTTATACAATTACACACTCTAAACCTATAACACTATTTTAAAGACAACCTAGGGTATTATCTATACTAAAAATCATCGTTTAAAACATAAAAAAATTTACATGTCATGGAAACTCTATCAAATTATGGGGTAGTTTCGAGGGAGCTCTTTGGTTTTGTGTTTTTTATAAGATTCTTGTACCTTTTGTGAATATTTATTTGTTTTATGTTCTACCATTACATATATTCTTGGTAATTCTTAAATATATATATGATTTATATGAATGACATGTTATCTTATAAGAGATTTAACACCTTTTTAACTAGGACCTAAGAGGATCCTACGTC
Organism: Viscum album; assembly: GCA_963277665.1. NCBI lineage: Eukaryota > Viridiplantae > Streptophyta > Magnoliopsida > Santalales > Viscaceae > Viscum > Viscum album. Next base: position 1,938,165,621 of record OY728152.1, read on the forward strand.
GATAACACCAGGACACATTTGAGAACTCTTTCAAGGAGAACACCAAAAACACTGAAACCATTTTTGATCCATCATGTTCATCTGAAATCCATGTGGAAACTAATCATTAATTGTATAACATGGATGAAAATAATATAACTTTATAATAAAAAATCTCTCATAATTTTGATATCCTATGCACGTATATTTCAATACCATGTGAGCCATCCAATCATTAATTATAATCCAATTAAATTAAATTATTTCCATGATTTCATAGTATTGATGGAGAAGATTCAAATAAGAATTTAAAATAATTTCCAAATGTGTTTTCATATTTGAAACCTACAAATTTTGATGAATAATAATTAATGTGTATGTCATTATAATTTTCAAAAGAATTTACTCCAAAATATATATTTTACTATGCAAGTTCACTAGTTAGATATTTAGAGAACATGAAACACAAGTTTACTGAAAAACACTTTCCAACCTCTAGAACTACAACTATATGGAAATAAATATATCGTAAAAGGAAATATCAAGGGTAAACTAATCATGAATAATGGAAAATATTTAAAAGTATTTGTTCATGTTTCCCACACCACCAAACATGTGATTAACATTTAGTTTAACGTATTTATAATGGATTAATTCCTATTGATGGAAATATAATAAATTATTCTATAGGTGGTGTGCTAATTGTTAATATACCAATTTCTACAGGAACCCTAATAGATAACATGGAACCTAAAATGCAATAAATATGTTTAAGATATAATGTACTTATTTGAGGTGACCATAATTTTAAAATCACTAAATTTGAGAAGATGTTGGACACTATGTTTGAAATGGTAATTACCCATATTCAAGAACATATCCTTTCCCAAGGAAAATCTTAATCCCACCCCAATCCATTTTGGTATCTATTCATATGACACAAACTATTATGACTAATTTCCTCGACAAAGAGAAACATCTATGAGTAGTGATCCAATCTTTCAAGGCCACCAATAGCATACATGATGAAATAAAGGCATTCCATTAATCCCTTATTATAACAACACACACTAGAATCCATTCAAGACCTAAACACACAAATATAAGTATTGTCATACTGAGTGGGGGAAATCTAAATTCATGGGTTGGATAAAATACCTTTTAACCCACTTTTAAACAATATGGATAAGAGAAATGATAGAGAAATTTCATTTATGAATGGAACTGAACATAAATTGAAAATGAACCCTCAAATAGATTTATCACCTCATAGGGAAACATAAATTTCAACTATATCAAACCACCCAAATAAGAAAAATAATTAACCTGATGAAAATCTTACAAAATGAATGATTGTGTCTGTTGATGAGCTATATTGTCTAACCATTCCTCATCCATTACACGAAAAGGACACCCCAAAAATTAAAATAAATAATATAGATATTGAAAAATTGGGAACTTCCTAAAATAGAAGTTCAACATTATTATTATTAATTTCATGATGAAAATTATATGAAATGAAATGTTTCTAAAGAAGATTTATAACCATCGAAAGAGATTTCATGGTGATGAAATGATGATCTAGGGGAGGAATTCTTCATCATTGAGAGGTCCATCACATGCTATGAAATTCAATGATCCTCTAAAAATCTAGATTATATTCACCATAGAGGGGTATTCATTTTGTATTGTTACACTTGATTTATCTGATCTTATTAATGTGATTCCATTCTCCATTTAAAGTTGATAGTAGGTCTGTAAAATTAATCCCACCAAAAATTTTGTTCAACTCAAAAACCATGGTATAGAACACCTCACTGGTGTGTTAGGGTATATTCTTTAGAGGGTAAAAAGTTTATTTTTTCAAGTTTCTTTTTATTTGATAAAAATGGATGATTATAGGATGAATGGGTGTGCCCAAATTTTATTGGGTATTACCTTATTGAAAATATCTAAAACAAAAATTAATGTCCACAATGTAACATTATATTTGCAGTTTGGTGGTGACAATGTCCACATCAACATCCTTTATTAACTGATTCACCCTATAGAAGAACACTCATTTCCTACTGTTGATTCAGTTTATGTAATCTCATCCCTCGAACAACAAATTTTATATCGTAAAATCCACTTTTTGAAATTTCATCCTTTATTGAAATTATATTTAATGAAACATGAATTTATTGTTGTAGTGGTCTATAATAATGTAATGGATATTTTTTAATTGATATTTTTTTGAACACTATGCATCACATTATCATCAATGATAATGATAATATTTTAAAAGAATAATCCTCAATTTAAGATGATACCGTTGATAATTTAGATGAAATTAGTTACCTCTCACTTTCAAACATGCTCCCATAAATCCAAAGTCCCTATATTTGAAAATAAAAAAACTACCTCCAGATTTGAAATATTATTAATTAGAAAATAGAAACAAATTTCCTATTATAATTACTAATTCAATCTAACATGAGAATTAATTACGACTGCTTGAACTTTTATTGGAGTAAAAATAAGCTATGGTATGGACCAATGCTAACATTCATGGTATTATCCCATCAATATTCACACATTATATATTGATAAATGATGAGGCTAAACCAGTTATGTAAGAATAAAATATATTGAAACCCAACTTCATAGATGTTGCTAAAAATGAGGTAACATAATTATTAGTTTATGGAATCATATACCCCATATCTATAAGCCAATGGTTCAATCCATTCTAAGTAGTTCCTAAAATTCCGTTCATGCAATATTTGAAAATGAAATCAATGAATTAGTTCCAACTCAAGGGAAGAATGGTTGGCAAGTCTTCATTTACTCTCGAGGACTAATCCTACACACTAGGAAGGACCATTTCCAATTTACATTCATTGACATGATGCTAGATCTGATAGAAGGGATGTCCATCTACTATTTCCATGAACATGATGTCTAGATATTTTCAAATCCATATTTACCCCAATGATCTGGAAAGGATAACCTTAACATGACCCTTTAGCACATTTTCACATAGGAGGGTTTCATTTTGTATGTTCAATGCATCAGGTACGTTCTTACTATGCATGGGCAGTATTTTTTGGATTACCTAGAGAATTTCCTATTATTTTTCGTGTTTGATTTCACTTTTTAGGGACACTATTTTGTTGAATTCATGAGTAGTATTGGTTTATTATGACATTGTTGTGTTAGGAAGAATCTAAAATTAAATTATGAATAATTCATTTTCATGCTAATTCATGGTCTATTATTGGGAAATTCCATCTATGGGGATGGTATCATAGTAGATAAATCAAAATTGGATGACATTTCTTCCATACTATTAATAAAATTGTGAGTGATGTTTGGTCACTCTATGGTGATGCAATATTTTACTATCTTTTCATTAATGAATTTAGTATGATTTCACTCTCCCTTTCCCACTGAGTCTAAAAATAAAATGAAATATTTTTAGATAATGGTGATGAGGAATCCTTTAATAAATTAAATTGTATTATCACATCACCCCTAATAATACAACCCCCAATGTGGCATTTAAAATATGTGATCATGTATGATGGATCTAGATATTCAGTTGGGTTATTCATAAAAAAATGGTCGATTGTGGCCCACATGTCATTTAATATGCCTCACTTACTCTGTACCCTTCCTAAGATAACTACACCACAACTAATATAAAATTTATTACTATTTTGATTCCCATGTATAAATTTTAGTAATAAATTTTTTGGTTAAATGTTATTGTGTTCTCATACCATGCATCCCTCTAGTATCTCCTTACCAAACTAGATGCCAAACCACATATCATTCCCAGGATACTCTTCCTTTATGAATTCTATCTAGAAACTTGAAACAAAAAAATAGCAGAGAATGTGATGGTTGACCATATTAGTAGTATCCTCTCATTGTTTTACATTAACTAATCCCCATGTATTACCATATATGATATGTTTTGTGTTGATAAACAATATCATGTACAATATGATATTACTTGTTGTGCTTTAATTTTGAATTATTTGGTAGAACCTAGAATTCATACAGATTTCAAAAAAACCCAGTCGACCATCTAAAACATGAGTCATGTTGGTAAATTTGAGATACCCCTGCCTTTCGTGCACATTTAGTTGTCATGTCATTAGGTGTTTTCTTCCTGAAATAATTTTTTGGTATGCCCTTAGGTTCTTCCAAACTCTTCATTATCGAGGTCACATTGGTCCCCAATGGAATTCAAATATGGTCCTTGATTCTAGCCACTTTTTGTAAAAATTATTTCATGATTCCTATGATTTTTTCAATGTTTTTCCTCAATTTAAATAATTGGGGACTTTCTATAAATTAAATAACACTCTATAACAACATGTGATCATTCATGGAATTTTAAATGTCTGGTGAATCAGATTTATGGGTATAAATTCCAATTCTTATGGGAGATTGAACATTATTATGGATGATAGTTAGGTGTCATAACAAGTAAATCCACAAGACACAAAGAAAAATGAATCCATTATAGTTCTGTGATTTTTGAGAAAAAATATCTTCTAGAAGGTTATATTACCAAGGATCATTATTGATTTTCCAGGTACTAATTTTTATAACCAAATAAAGAAATCTCTTTTGCGTTAGTATGGGGTCGTGCAATGAGTGTCTACTACATATCAACCATAGACCAATGGTCAAGAAGTGGTGTTGAATATAGAGTTAAAATAAATTCATCAAATATTAGTTCTTGCTAATAAAAAATATTTGAGTCTTTGACTCTGTGATTCATTATGGGCCTACCATAGTAAATTTCCTAAATCTTATTGGAATGTAAATATATCTTCTTGTTTTTAGAACGATTTTTCACCTCCTAGTTGAGATTTATTACTAGCCATATATGGCCATTAAATATGAAATTCTTATCTTTATGGTATAGGTTATCATATGAATAAACTGATTCCAGATCAAGGATAAATGAGAAGTGATTCATATGATATCTCCTGAATGTAATCGACTGAACCATGGCTTCTAATGACAATGCCATCCGTCATCGTCAGTTCCACATTTTGAAGAAGGTACACCATTTTAATGCAAGGATGGATATTATTTTATGTAAAATTTATTATCATTGGTTTATACCATATACTTTTACTAATGTTTATCCATTTGGTTTGGTTCATGTAGAAAATAAATAAAAAATAAAAACCATCACTATTAATGGTAAATGACTTAAGAACTCTCACAATGATGTTCAAGAGTCCCGAATGTCAGATCTCCATGATCATATAGATATCATTGAATGACACCAACCAGGTTTTATCCTTCCTACCCATATTCACTTTCATTATAGTGAGGACACTACATTATAATCGTGTGGGGGTATGTGTACATTTCCTAGATAGTTAGAAATTTTCATAAACATTATTCATTTTCCCTATTTATATTTATAAATTGTATTGTCAATTTCTCCACCTCCCCCCCCCCCAAATTGTATCCAAATTATTACTTTTTGATGACTAATTTTTCATGGAATATTATACACACTTAATCATGAATGATTTTGAAAATACATTGGTAATTTCATTATATCACTTTTTTAACATTAAAAAAATTCTGATGAAATGTGAATTTACAAAAGAATTAAATAATTTGGTGTGAATTTATTTTCAAATAATTCTTTCATTTTAGTGATAAAAATGGATTTATAATTTAAATATTGTTTGGTATAATTGAACACTTTATGTGAGTAGTTTCTTTGAAAATTAAGACTCTTAATTTTACCACACATATTTGAACCCAACCATAATGTGTGAATGTTTATTACATAATATAATGTAAAGATATGTTAGGTTAATTTCTCTATGTCATTAAAATTGATTTTTCCATATTCTCATTCCTTATGTGATCTGTTTTTTTCATGTACTAGATTGACCAATACATGAGTACTTGTCACCTAATTGTTTTACTCCATAAAAAAAATAAAAAAATCTAAAAAATATACATTGATAGGAGTGATGAAATGTACAATACACATGGATATCTATGTGATAGGATTTCTTTTAATTTTGTGAAGGATTATGTGAGTTGTTTATGAAATTCTTTTACAAAGGATTCATAAAAGGTTCATCAGAAATCTTCTTGTAAGTAGAATTTTTTTAAATAACTGGTATATAATCAATATAAAGAGGGATGAATAGAATAAATTGGTTTTCTCACACAGATGGTGAATTAGTTTCAAGTTTAACTTCTGAATTATTTTATTTTATTAGTATCATGTAGATCTAGGAATTTCATTCTGATCAAATTTTACTAACCACTTTTTTCATGACAACTAAGAATATCTCCTCAGTGTAATTGTTTATTTTACAAAATTTATATCAGGAATTAAATTTTCATAGAATTTTAAATACTTATGAAGATAATAATACATTCATACATAATTTTGGTAAATGTGTTTTTTCCCATGTGTGCAAATGTTTTGGTGGGGTTGTGATTTCCTCACAATTTCTTCAATTATTTCACTCTTACACCACTGTTTTAAATTGGTTTTATTATATAAATGAAGAATTTATTAACAAATTGAACATCCAATTTTATTCAATAAATTTATTTCTATCACTATTAAAAGTGATATTCTACTAGGTGTTTTTGGTTTTATTGTAGGAGGGGGAGATTTGGAGGTCCAAATATGATCCAGATGAAAGATATGACAAACTACATTGATGCCCAAGGACACATTTCCACTATTTTACACATTACAAAAAATATATAACATTAAATTTGATGAATGATTTTGGATTTATAAAATAATACATGGTATACACCATTTATGAATCAACATAATCAAAATTATACTATATAGTTTCACATCCAAACTATTTTGTCTATAATACCTAATATGCATGATTTCAAAATTGTTGTGTTACATCTTGTCCGTATATCAATTTATAGGCCTCAAAAATATTCCAAACAAAATATGGAATGAGATAATAGGTGGGGAATTCTATTTTTATATTTTTTCCAAGCTTATATAATTCCATTTAATATCTAAATAACTAGAAACTAGTGGAATGAAAAAAATTGGGTTGGAAAACCACATCCCATTTTGGATATAAAAAGGAACTCTAGGAACATCATTTTCATGATTTACCATAATATTAATGCGGTGAAAAATTGATGTTACAATTGATTAATTACATCCACTGATAGGTTACAAAGATCCATATATTCATATGGATTTCTAAAATGAATATGACAATCCACCTGAGCTTCCTCCTCCTCTCAATGTCAGCATAAATACTGGGAATTCCTTGTGAGGATGATATACTATTGTAAAGGGAGTTCTGATGCATATATTAGATAATCATTTGGGGTAATTTGGGAGTTAAAACATTTAATTCCATGTGTATTTCAATATAACATATTTTAATTCTTTTTTTTTTGACTGTGATTGATTTTCAATTTATATTTAACTAATTAGTGTGTACTTTTGAGGGCGTGATTGTTGCTGTTACAATTGGAAAACACAAGCAACATTTTATTAACACATTCATGATATTTATATTTTTTTGGAATATCTTATTCCATGCATATGTTCTAGAAAATTACAATATTATTTTCATTTCTATGTTTGATTTATCATGCTTTGTAGTAAATGTTTAGGAATTTATTGGGTGTCTAGTTATTTTCAACCAAATAATTAATCCATACCAGAATGAATCTATAAGAAAAAGGAACTCTAAATGTGTGTAGTGAATCATAATGGTACTTTTATATCATTTTCATCAAAATATATTGGTTTCTAATATATTAAACTCTTTAAATTATGTCATCTTATTTTAAAAACATAATTCAAAATGACCACTAATTTTAGATGTTTTTATTAAAAATACACATTCTAAACATATCTGTGCTGCTTGAGATATGACCTGGGGACGTCACTAAACAATAAAACATTAGTAAAAACATAATTTATTTGATTCAGTGTAAATATTATTCAATAAAACTTCATAATAAATATTTTAAAAGTACCATATCAATAATAAAATATTTTATGATAACATCATTTTAACATAAAACTATTGAATGAATATTATGATCCCACACAAAACACACTTTTAGATGTCTAAATTCCCATTACTTTCTAAATCCCATTTAAATTATAAAAATACTTTGAAAAAATGGGAAGGTGGTTTTTATTTAAATTAAATTGGAAATCTCATAAGGTGTACCAAACATCAAATAATTTTTATATCCGTAGGAATATTCATTATCTTTATAAAAATTAAAATTGAACATTATTTTTGTCATTTGAAAAAAATGTCAAAAAATAACTTATAAATTACCAAATTGTTCCTTTTGGAAAAAATTGTTTGATAATAAGAATGGAGACATAAAATTTTGTGTATAATTTTTATTTAACCATATTCATTCATTTAAAAATTAATTTATGAATTCTGGAATGGAAGAAAAATATTTGTATGGGAAGCTTTAAAATTGATATTTTAATGCAAGTCTCCTACATTCAATCAGACTCATCATGTATGTTTTTTATCCTCCGGAATATAATATTATTTTAATTATTTTATTCTTAACAATTTTTTCATTATTTTTTAATTTTATTTACTTTCATCTTATTTATATTATGTTAATAAATTATCTTTAAATCAGACTTTTTATCATATATTGGCGCATATGTAAAAATGACATTGGTAGCTTGAATATGGCCAACGTTGTAATTATTTATTCATATAGATAATAATAATGAAATAATTATAAATTTTATACAAAAACTCTACATTTAAATTCAATAATAATTTGTGTTTATTAAAATATATATGCATTATAATCGTTGTGATGAAAGAACATTCATACACACGAGTAACATTTTATTTTATAAAAAATATTTATGGGGATAAGGTTATTGTTTTCATTTTTTTAAATAACAATTATAATAATATAAATAACATATAATTTCATTAAAAAAATTATATATATCATTCATGTTATGTGGTGATGAAAAATGAATCACAATGGTTCGTATATGCAGTAGTCCACTTGTATGCACGAATGACAATATAATTTTTCATCAAATCGATGTGTAAGAAATAATATGATATATTATTCTTTAAGAAAGATAAATATATCTTGAATATAATATATACACCCTAAATCCATCATAAAAACGATCCATATGAGATATTAATGGATTACAAATTACATCAATTCGTGAAGCGGTTCTCTACCATACACTAGAATGAAGGGTCTATTTCCCATTTAGTGTAAAAAGAAATGTATATACGTAATTAATTTGAGATAATAAAATATATTTCCAATTATGATATGTATATATATATATATATTTTATGTTTGATGAAATCTATTTTAAAGAGGTTTAAGATTAACAAATGCATGGTAAATAATTATTTCTCTTTCAGAAAAAAATAAAAAGTTTACACATAAAGCTTCTCGAACATGGTTTTATCATCAAAACATGTCTTCATGTATGTTTCGATGTGTGTAAAAAAGTATTTTTATATTTCATTTCATAGATAAATGTATTTTCTGTTCGAATTAATTATGTTTTTAATGGTCCCTTATGTATTGGTCGTGATGATCAATTTTTGATTTACATTAAATATTAAAAAATATAAATTATAATTCCATGAAAATTTTCTACAAACTAATTTATACCAATGATAGAATTATTATGTACCTAAATTATATCATATATTAAAATTTTAACCTGTATAGGAATTATTTGACCCTTATCTATTTTTTTCACCCCTATTAAACCTTTTTACTATCACAGTGAAAAAGGTGTCTTACACATAAGGGGTTAATAAAGTTATTATAAGTGAAAAATTAAAATATGTGGACCATGTATGATATCATAATTGATATAGTATTAAAATTTAACATGGTAATATTTTTATCAATTTTAAATCAATTAAAAAATAATTTTTTATTATAAAATATCATTAGTTAGAAATTTGTAATTTTTCGTTCAATATACCACCACAAAAAAAAGAAATAAATTTAATTAAGATATAGTTAATAAAAATTTCCATATAATTTTATATATATATTAAAAATTCATAGATCATTATAAATATTTCAATTTTATAACTTTTAATATATTTATAATCATCAATTTTATTTTTTATTTAAATAAGATAATTATTGTGTATGCCATTCATAATTTCTTTGGTAATTATTTCATCAATAAATTCAGATATAAATTAACATGATTAAAAAATAATTTATATTTCATTTACAAATGTAGAATATAACATAAAAAACGTATTCCCCGTGTTAAAATTTTCAATATAATTAAATATGAAGAATGAAATTATCACATATCATTATATAATATCATAGGAAGGTAGAAATCATGTCTAAATAAGAAAAAGTCATATATTTGAATTTTGAATGATAATTTATAGGATATGCCCATATTATAATACTAGGTCCTGATTTATGGTCATTTTCATGTCTTTATCATTTTATTTTTAACATAAATTACATTATTTACCCTTACTGTTGTAATTAGTATTACTTCAACTACAATTCACAATGAATCAAAAAAAGTTACATATTAAAAAAACTAAAACACATAATTTAAAATATATAATTTATTTATAAATATATATTTCAAATAAGTTTCAAAGAATAGTTTAAATGTAAACCATCAATGCATAATGAATCTAGGGTTTATTTTTAAAAATGCCATTAAAAGTACAAAACAGTTTTTTATGGATTTTATGTATAAATATTATTCAAAAGATTATAAATCAATTTTTTTAATAAAAACTAATTAAATGATAAAATTGATCCATAATAAAATTTGAATTAATAAATATCATTAAATAAGACATTTTTTTAGATAAAAATAAATATGTTTCTACATTTATTGAAAAATAAGTTTTTTGATAATTATACAAAAATCTTCCAAATATAAAATTTCCATGATGGATTCAAAAATGAAATTGAATTTATGAAATAAAAATACATTAATTTAGAATTCAAACGTTCATATAAATAATAAAATAATTAAAAACACAATTTATTAGGAAATAAAATTTTTCCTTAAGATAATAATATTATATAATATTATTTCAATTAATAAATATTTATAAATGAATTATAATAATATTACATAGGTTGTCACACAAAATGGGTTTATCAGGGAGATAAATAAGGTGATATGACTATTATTTTCATCCAAACCCATATAATTATTATTTTATGAATATATTTTAAACTATTCATTTTGTACCATAAAAAAATTTCTATTTGGAGCCACATTTCCATTAAAATATGCCTTGTATATTTAAATATTTTATGAAAATATATGTGGGTGTCTCCTCTTACTTATAAAAGGTCCCCTCTACACCTACCAAATTTACACCATCATAACCTCATAAATCATCCAATCCATTATCAAAACCATCGTAGATTACATCCAAAAATACAAGATCTAATAATATTCACTTCGGAAAAAATTCTCATTGCATAATGTCTTAGCCAAAAGGGGTCTAAAAAGAAGTATAAGTCTTCAAAAAATTCTTCAATTTTTATTTCACCCCAAACCTTATATGCACATGTTTTATTCATAAAAAATAAATAATATATTATCATAAAAATTATGATACAATAATATGATTGATTCATAACTATTTTCCATCCCTTCTCCGTCAATTGGGAAAACAAGTATTGATTGTGCATATGTGTGGATTGTCCCCTCTACCTAGTGAAATGATTCATTTTAAATAACCAATTTCATTGGTGTTTATAATGGCTAATTTCATATATATAAATATATAAATATATATATTAAAATTATACATTTCATTTATATGATATTATTTACATTCTAAACATTAGAGTCATTAGTAAATGATAATTCCACTTATGTATATGCATGGACATTCACCTCAATGAAGATATGTGATTTTTTTGATTTTTTGCATTATAATAAGGAAATATATAAAGAAAATATATTATATAAATTAAATATTAATTATCTTAAAAATAGTAATTATCATTTTCTTTTCTTTCATTCAATCCATTGAAAACTAGAAACATCCCTCATTTTTAGTATATATTATCATCTCTATAACGTTATTTGATTAGTTTTTTTATCACAACATAATATGAATGGTTAAAAATTGGAAAATAATTAAAATATATTCTATTGATATCATTATATAAATTCTCAATATAGATTATCCACCATCATATTTTAGGGACCAAAGATATCGTACTAAAACATACATGAAAAAAGGTGTTAGTACTTGAAAATAAAACATTATAGAAAATTTTTAATAAAAAAAGTATTCAAATGATATATGTGAATCATATATATTATTATATGTACGATAATGATTCATTTATTTAATAATTATAAATATAATATTTATATTTTAGGTTATACTGCCTATGAATCAAGTCTTATATAATGTATGAGTTTATCTATCAAATTTTAAATTCTTGAGACAAGTTTGATATTTTGTACCATTATTTATTTTATGTGTTGGGATTAATACATAATTTAATTTATTTTAAATATAAATTAAATAATTTTTTTTATATAATTTTTTTTCTTTCATTACAATTCCTTTAATTCCAAATGTTCTAAAGTTATAATGGTGACATCTCAAATTTTCTCATTGATACATGGTTTAATGTTATGCATTAATTTAAAAACTATATGTTTTATATCATTTATAAGAATATATTTTTGAAAAATACCAGATTTAATACTAGTAATTCATAGAACCATATTATTTTCATGTTTTTATTCAATTCTTATTCCAAAATTTCGGAAGAGGTACATGTTTTTCATCTCAATTCTATTATATTGTAAATAATTTGATTTTATACAGTAATATTATTTTATGAGTTCAATTTAAATACATATTTTCATATATTATTATCAATATCATTATAATCATTGAATATTATCTTACAATTCATTTTATTTCTCTATTTTGGGGCTATGACATAGTTGATAACACAATGGTAAGGGTTTTATGTAATAATAACATTTTTAGTATGATTTTTTATTCATAAAATTTATAATGATAAAGTTATATGAATATATAACCAAAATAATATATATTTTCATTTGATATGTTTATTTATAAATATTTTATTTTTTCCATTAATTTTATGCTCTTTACAAATCAAGTCACTAAAATAATGTTTTTATAGAAAAATAATATTTTTTATCAGGGGTCTAGAATATTTTCTTCCATGAATTATTTAAGTTAAAATGATTATAATATTTTTTACTATTATATAGTGATTATTTATTTAATTTTATATTATATTTTAATTTCTATTCTATATTTTATAAAGAAGAATTTTATGGTTTCCTAAATGTGTTTCTTTTTACATGTTACCAAAAATGTGAATGGATTTTTTGATCTAACTTACACAACATGAAAATATTCCCCCATAATTATGAATAATAATTTATTTAATCCTTCCATTAAAATTTTCCATTTTAATTTTCATGTAAAATAAATTCTATAATGTTTTCATTATTTTTTTAATGGTAATAATTGATTTAAAATAAAATTGTTATTTCCTTAGAAAAATTAGGTGATGTTTTATTGGTTATTAATTTAAAAAAATCATTAATGTTTATGTAACAACCCAAGTAAATAAAGAATATGAAATTTTCACATTTATTCATATTTTTGAAAAAAAAATTAATATTACTTTAAAGGATACGCTATTCTCGATGGCGTACCCAATACGCAACAACGAGTTTCTTGGGAATCTTACATTGCACTTTATTAATAAAATAATATTATTTTAAATTGTAGTTAACGCCTATCCGTTGTAACGGAGGGAATCAACATAACTAACTAAAAAATTATTATATATGTTTGTGAAATATTTTTACTTTTTATAATAACTGTTAGAGGATTAAAAATCTGAATGAATCCAATTTTAAGTGTAAACATTCGAATATTCATTAAATGGTCGATTAACCACCTTTTGATGAAAAAACAATTTTAAATCCACTTTTTGACAATTTTATGTGTTATATTTGAAAAAATAAAATTCTTCTTTAGAATCAGGACATCAAAATTTACTTTGTGTAAATTTTTTGTATTTTTCCGATAATGTTCATTTTTTAATGAATAGTTAAAAATGTTGCATTTTAATTCAAAACAACATTTTAATCTAATTTATTTATATGATTATACTGTATTTTTAATTGATTTAAAAGTAAAATTAGAATATATTTTCACCATTTAATACAATATTGGACGTTGGAATTAATTTCATCATGAAATTGGACTTAAACTATATTAATATTTTGATAATTATTGTTTCACAAAAACCCGTAATTTCCTCTAACAACGGGAATTAATTATTAAAATAATTAATGTAAGTTATATGTTTTTAATTTTTTAAAATATATATCATTTTTAATTTGGAATATCAAATATAGCCTAGGGTGAATTTTTGGTAATTTTCTGAAAAACATCATTTTTTATGAATAATGAAACCACTAAGTGGTAGTTAAAGAAACTAATTTTTCGTTTAAATCAATATTTACCACTTATGTGATTTGAATTTCAAAAATTGGAAATTCATGGATTTAATTAATAAATAAAATGTGGTTTAATGGGATTAAAATAATCTTTTTGGTGAATAGTAACTTTTAAGTTTATTAATCGCGATTAGAGGCATTTAGTGTAGTTTAAGGTAAAAATAATGTTTTAATGATATAAAATGACCTAGAAACATGACCTACACTTATTGGATGTGTCATGGAAGACCAAGAAAATCCATGGGTCAACATGGGGACCCCATGGAGCCACTTTGGTAGGAAAATGACATTAATACCTTTTTATTTAATGTTAAAATTAAAATGTCACAAACATGTGTTATTTTACTAAAACAATTTTTATATGGGGATATACAAGTCATATTCTTTAATATAAATATTCATTAGAAATCTAAAAATATTTTATACATCATTATAATTTGTTTATAATTTTTATACACTAAATAAATTAAATTATTTATGAAACCATGATGATGCAGCGATTGCCTCATTATTTAACGATTTAAATAAAATGAAAAGATAATGTAAACTATAAGACATACACTTGTCACAAACCTATTGGATGGGTTGATTTCGAAACCTTATCACCTTATCCTAGAAATATATCCTTTTGGTACCTTTAAAATTTGAAAATCATTTTATAATAAAGTAATATTTTATAACATTCCAAGAGTGCCCCTCTTTTCTCTTATAAAAGGCCCCCACCTCTACCACCATATCCACACCTCTAAAGCCTTTGGATCGCCCAAACCCTGACCATTTCATATCTCTGCATCCCTCTCTTCATCATGTAAGCCTCACCTATGGGAATAATCCATTCCAAGGAAGCCTTTGATCTCAAATCAATAAGAGTTACCTGATTTTAAGGTAATGTCTTCACTTGTGTTCTTTTGTTTTATTTTGCTTCTCTAACCCTCTAAACTCTTTTTATTCGTTTATTTTGTAACAAAACCGGTATCTTAAAAATACTAGGATTTTTTTATGTGAAGGATTCGAGCTAAACTTACACAGACATTCGTCTAATGGTTAAAGAACATATTGTTTCTGTTGTTGGCGAATTTCTGCCTCACAAAATGATGATGGTTCAATCATCTTTTATCACCTTTAATGGTGGCCATTATGATGTCACTATACTTTATATATGATATATATGGTATTTATGTTTTCTATATTCTTATTAATTTTATATTTAAAACATTCTTTTATGCTTTTCATGTTGTGCAAATGCAATAATTTCATACGAGGAAGTGTGGACTACCGCCCCCTCAAGTGATGTGACTCATTCATGAAATACATGGAATGTGTAAAGAATGAAATTAATGAACGTATGTTACCTATATAACATATATATTATACTGGAATCATAATATATATATCCCAATTATTTTTAATTCCATTAATATGACAAAAAAATGAAAGTAGCGTTCATGCGTACGTACGGCCTACCATCTCCATGAAAGGTGAATTTCATCTCTTTTTATCTCCAAATGTTATGGAGTTGTATAAAATGAATATTTACTGTATATATATGATATTTAAATCATTAATACTATTCTGGTGATGATTTACTTATAACTACATGGACAATCATTTTCAAAAAAAGATCATTTTGGACTCATGTACCAAACATCGAAAAAAATGTTTGATATGAAGTCACGTTATTAACCAATTATTATAACATTATAATATGTGATATAAACTGAATAATAATATTTAAAATAGGTCCTTAAGAAATAATAAATTGAAAAAAGTTTATTATTCAGGAATATAATGAAAGGAACAAGACAATTCAGACTTGAGGTAAGGGATTCTACTCCTCTATTTCTTTTTAAGTACACTATTTTATGTCATTCCTTTTAAGCTCATATTTATTATGATTGGGATGTTATTTTATATTAATCCTACTGTAATTTTTATTTTCATATGATGGGAGACCCTATTTTCTTTCATAAATCCATTTTGGAAGTTTTGATTGGCGTCGTTAGGCTGCCGAATTTTCGTAAGAGATCTAACCTCTCTCTTTCTTTTTTAAGTACTCTGCATTATGTCACTTATTTTAAACTACTCTTTGTTATGATGGGGGATGTTATTTTATATTACTCATTCTGTACATTTTATTGTAATATTATTAGATACTCTATTTGATCTCATCAATCCATTTTTGGAAGATTTATGTGGCGCCGTTAGGCGACCGAGTTTTCGTAAGGGATTGTTTATCTCACTTTTAGTCCTGTGAGATTCATGCTACATTTGCCACCATTTCCTTTGAGTGGTGTATTTACATCCCATTATTATAATAATTGTGTAATATAATTTCATTTATGGGTATTTACATATTCATAGTATGACCCTTCTTCAATGGGATGTACGTTTCGAAAGTTACCCAAGTCGGTAAGGGAACCTTTCACCCTCCTCTTTTTAATCGACTTATATTGTTATGTCTTTTAATTCAAATACTATTATGTTGGGATATGTTATTCTATATCCTTATTGATGTAAATTTTATGTCCAAGTGATAAGATACCCTTTTAATCTATCATAATTTCATTTTCTTAATTTTGAAGTGACTCTGTTAGGCTGTCGAATTTCTGTAAGGGAACTTCTTAACCCACTTTAAATTCTTCAGGTTAAACCTCTACTTCTTGATTTTATTATGTGAAGATTATGTGTGGAATATCTATGTTGTAGTTTCCACAAACCTTTGTGTGTATATACTATTTGTACACATAATTATCTCGTTGATAAATTCTTATGTCATTTAGACGAACTTGTATCAGAAATCATAACTCAATCTCATTTCCTTGAGTTTAATATCTATGTCATTGGATTTGTTTTTCCAAGATTATGTGTGAATGACCTATTATTGTTGTACACATAATATCCACCTATATTTTTTGTAATAATATTTTTCACACATAACCATGTAATTGATCATTCCCTAATCTAAGGATACCGAATTTATAAGGGACTTCGTCTCAATCTCCTTTCATTGAGGCATATTTCATTTTATACACTACTATCTTTTATACGGTGTATAAACCCCTTTGAATTTTACTTTTATACTAAAGGAATCTTTTTCTACGAAATGTTTCACTAAACGACAAAAAGAAATGTTTCTTTCAACGTATGCGGTGACAACTACCTTTTCCGCCACCGTGATTATTATTTGGTCTTTGGATTCCTCAACAAGAAGTAATGTTTTTTAAAATGAAATAAATACCGTATACTCTTTTATGTATTTTGGTATTGAAATTTTTTTTATAACGGATTTTTTATGTCAATATATTTAAGTGATATATTGTGATCGATGTGTGGAAATGTTTTCTTTCCATTATATTTGTTTTATGTCTTATGATTTTATAATGGTACTTGGACATTTGATGAGTGGTTACATGATAAACCATATGACGGGTGGTGCCGTGAATACCAGGTCTGGTGGTTACGTTATAACCTCCAATGCATTGTGTATGGAAGTCGGCCGTATGGCTATTCCATTAAGTATGTGTGGAAGTTGACTGTTTGGTTATTATATTTAAATATGTTTATGTCCCAAGTTAACTTTATATGTTATGTGTTCTATATATGGGGTTTATGGTAATCGATTTGTTACAAAAGGGTATGTAATGATCATCTATTCAGTGAAGAGGTTTTTTACTACATCATAAAGGTGAAAAGTGTTACTTTGATAATGTAAGCATGGATTACTTGTTGTTTTGAAAAACTAATCATTTTTATTCTTTGTGTATCCCTTACTGAGCTTTTTATGCTCACCCCACATTTTTTTGAAATGTTTTTCATAGGACTTAATGTGGAATAGGGTCAAGGATGGGATCAAGGGGAAGTCATGCTATCTAAAACATGGAACTAGACATGTTTCTTTTTACGAGTTTTTATTTTATGGAAACTTAGTAGAGGTGTCTACTTTGTAATCTTTTGAGATTTAATAGTTATGTCCTAATTCTCTTAAACTCTAAACCATGAAAAGATCCTAAATATGAAATATTCATTTAATTCAATATTACGTAAGGTTTAAGGCTGGGGCCTTATAGTTGGTATCAGAGGTCGGTTTAGACAACTTTAGGGATTAGGAGTTTTTGTTAGACACATGGTTAGTACCTATATCTATTATTTCATTAAAATACTTTTTTTATAAATTTTTTCAGGGCAAGTAAAGTCTGTTACGAATGGAAGGAGAAGGATCTCAAACAACATTCATATCTCTTCCCGATGACATGCTTGCAATAATTATTGCAAAATCATGTTCAGATGATTGTGAAACTTTTTCTTGCATACAACTCACATGCATGAAATTGTTTGAGATATCAAATACCTCGTTATCATCGTGGATCATGGCTTGTATTTAGACAATTACTATTTTCACAATATTATAATATTTTAAAGAAAGGTAAATATTATCAAGGTATTTTCAAATATTTTACCATACCATAAGAATTTAAAGCATATTATGATTTTAAAAATGGTGCTGAGGAAGGAGACCCTTGTGCAGCCTATTTATATTTGCTTTTAAAATATATTCTCTCAGCACATACTTATGGTATTTTAAAAGGACCAATAATAGAAATTTTCTACTCAAATTATGTCAGAATATTTTATATAAATCATGTTTTCGAAGATGTTTTAGAATTATATGTCATACATGATTATTTTCCAAAACTGTTATTCTTTGAACACCCATATAATCCATGTTGTAAAAGTTGTATTTGGATGGAGGAAGCAAATGATTTTGAAGGATATCTAAATCATTATTGTAATGCATGGGACTTCTACCTACGTGAACAAGATGACGATGAAACCGAGTGGACGCCATGATCAAGGTATGTTGTTATACATTTTGGGAATCGTTTTTTTTATCTTATGGTGGTGAAATAAAACTTCAAGAAATAAGATGTTGAGATCATAACGAATTTGGATGAAAATGAGAGGTATAAGGAAACTATTGAGGTTAAACCATGTTAGGGTTATTTTTGGTGTTTTATAAAAAGGTCAACACGCAGACCGTGTGACAACCCGTCGCGTCAGACAAAGCCGTGGGAATTGAACCCACAACCAATGTGCGACTAGTATTTATTGCCTACCACTAGACTACATGAAGTCCTTAGTTAGTTTGAATAATTATTTTTTGTTATATGTTTTTATGAATTAAGAGTAAGTTTATTTTGGGTTATCTATAGAAATTTTTAACCTATCACGGAGGATACGTGATTAGGTTAATTACTTTTCAATATGAGACTTTAAGAGCAATTGATGTTATTTGGAGATAAGTGTTATTTTGTACCTTGGAAGACTATGTGATTAAATACTTCAAATATTCGGGATTCAGTATTAGTTTTGTTTACTTTTAAGAATTTTATAGAAAAATTGTTTATCGAATGGTCTTCATTGAACTTTTGGTTTTTTTGAACAAAATTTGGAGATTAAGAATATATTTTCTTTTTATAAAGGGTTATTCATTTCTGGATTTTCTGATCTTTTACTAACCATTTTTATTTTGGTTTTGGTTAAAGTCTAATGACATGGGAAGTATATAGTTCTCTTTGGTGGATTAGGTGATTCTCAAGAAGTTGATTATAGTACTCTTAATGCGAACAAGTCTTCCTAAATACTCGTCTTTTGGAGAAAATATGAGTTTGATTAAGGAATCTAGTAAAAGTTGAAAGTCTATGTGACAAGTAAGTATGTTTTATTATGATTTTTTTAAGCTCAAAAAATAAATTCCTCAATGAAGAGTAACGTAAAACCAAAAATGTTTTCTGTTAACTTTTCCTACTAGGGAATCGAATACCATTTAACCCATCACAAGTTTGTGATTTTCTTATGGTTAACTTTCTCCTAGACATGTTTATTATCACTCTCAATCCGAACATGACCCTTTGTTTTTTACTCCATGTCCATATTTTCATACTTGGAATCCTAGTATGGGTTAACTCAGGTGACCTTTGTACTTCTCTTTCTTTATTTTAAAGTGACTGTTTTACTGACTCTTGTTCTGATGTGGGATTTTCAATGATGTTTCTGAGCCCAATTTTAAAATTACGAGGACGCAATTCCCAATAGGGGGAAGGATGTAACACCCCAGGTAAATAAAGAATATGAAATTTTCAAATTTATCTATATTTGTGAATAAAATATTAATATAACTTTAAAGAGGACGCTATGCTCTATGGCATACCCAATACGCAACAACGAGTTTCTTGGGAATCTTACGTTGAAATCTAATAATAAAATAATATTATTTTAAATTGTAGTTAATGCCTAGCCATTGTAATGGAGGGAATGAACAGAATTAACAACAAAATTATTATATATTTTTGTCAAATATTTTTTCTTTTTACAATAAATGATAGAGGATTAAAAATGCGAATGAATCCAATTTTAAGCATAAACATTCTAATATTCTTTAAAATGTCGATTAACCGCCTTTTGATGTCAAACCTCTTTTAAATGCACTTTTTGACAATTTTATGTTTTATATTTGACAAAATAAAATTCTTTTTTAAAATCAGGACATCAAAATTTACTTTGTGTAAATTTTTGGAATTTTTACGATAATGTTCATTTTTTAATGAATAGTGAAAATGTTGTATTTTAATTCAAAAACTATTTTTAATCTAATTTATTTATATGATTATATTATCTTTTGAATTGGTTTCAAAGTAAAATTATAATATATTTTTACCATTTAATCCAATAGTGGTCGTTGGAATTAATTTCATCTTGAAATTGGACTTAAACTAGTGTCAATCTTTTTATAATTATTGTTTCATAAAAACACGCTATTTGTTCTGACAATGAGAGTTAATTATTAAAATAATTAATGTACCTTATATGTTTTGAATTTTTGAAAATAGACATCATTTTTGAATTTGTAATATCAAATATAGCCTAGGTTGAATTTTTGGTAATTTTCTGAAAAACTTCAATTTTTGATGAATAGTGAAACCACTATGTGATAGTTAAAGAAACTGATTTTTCATTTAAATGAAACTTTACCACTTATTTTATTTGAATTTAAAAAATCTGACATTCAAGGTTGTCATTAAGAAGTGAAATGTTGTTCAATGGGATTAAAATAATTTTTTGGGTGAATAGAAACTTTTAAGTTTATTAATCACGATTAGAGGTAATTAGTGTAGTTTAATGTAAAAATAATGTTTTAATGATATTAAATGACCTAGACACATGTCCTACCCTTATTGGTTGTGTCATGGCCGACCAAGACAATCCATGGGTCAACTTGGGGACCCCATGGAGCCACTTTATTAGGAAAATTACATTAATACCTTTTTATTAAAAGTTAAAATTATAATGTCACAAACATGTGTTGTTTTACTAAAAAACATTATGTAGAGATATACAAGTAATATTTTTTACTATAAATATTCATTATAAATATAAAAAGATTTTCTACATCATGATATTTTTTTTATAATTTTTAGACACTAAATAAAATAATTATTTATGACACCATGATGATGCAGCGATTACCTCATTATTTAACGATTTAAATAAAATGAAAAGATAATGTAAAATCTAAGACCTACACTTGTCACAAACCGATTTGATTGGTGGATTTAGAATCTTTATCACCTTATCCTATAAATATATTCTTTTGTGACATTTAAAATCCGAAAATCATTTTACAATAATGTAATATTTTATAACTTTCCAAGAGTGCTCCTCCTTTTCTCTTATAATAGGCCCCCACCTCTACCACCTTACCCAAACCTCTCAAGCCTTTGGCTCGTCCAAACCCAGACCATTTCATCTCTCCAAATCCCTATATTCATCATTGAATCCTCGCCTATGGGCATAATACTTTCCAAGGATGCCTTTGAGCTCAAATCAAGAAGAGTTACCCGATTTTAAGGTAATGTATTCACTTGTTTTATTTTGTTTTATTTTTCTTATCCAACCCTCTAAAACCTTTTTATTACATTATTTTGTAACAACACCAGTATCATAAATATACTAGGATGTTTTTATGTGAAGGATTATAGCTACACTTACACACACCTTCGTCTAATGGTTAAATAACATACTGTTTCTGTGGTTGGCGAATTTCCGCTTCACGAAACGATGATTGTTCAATCTTCTTTTAACACATTTAATGGTGGACATTATTATGTCACTATAATTTATATATGATATATATGGTATTTATGTTTTCTATATTCTTCTAAATTTTATATTTAAAACATGCCTTTATGCTTTTCATGTTGTGGAAATGCGAGAATATCATACGAGGATGTGTGGACTACCGCCTCATCAAGTGATGTGAATCAGTCATTCAATACATGGAATGTGTAAAGAATGAAATTAATGAACATATGTTACCTATATAAAATATATATTATACTATAATTATAATATATATATCCCAATTATTTTTAATTCCATTAATATGACAATGAAATGAAAGTAGCGTTCATGCGTACGTACGGCCTACCGTCTCCATGAAGGGTGCATTTCATTTATTTTTATCTCCAAATTTTATGGAGTAGTATAAAATGAATATGTACTGGATATATATGATATTTAAATTATTAATAATATTCTGAAGATGATTTACTTATAACTACGTGGACAATCATTTTCAAACAAGTTCATTTTTTACTCAAGTACCAAACATCGACAAAATCATCTGATATTAACTCACATTATTAACCAATTATTATAACATTATAATATGTGATATAAAAAGAATAATATTATTTATAAGAGGTCCTTAAGAAATTATAAATTGACCAAAGTCTATTATTCAATAATATAATGAAACAAACAAGACAAATCAGACTTGAGGTAAGGGATCCTACTCCTCTCTTTCTTTTTAAGTACACTATTTTATTTAATTCCTTTTAAGCACATCATTATTATGATTGGGATATTATTTTATATTACCCGTACTGTAATTATTATGTTTATATGATGGGAGACCCTATTTTCTATCAAAAATCCATTTTGGAAGTT
Organism: Viscum album; assembly: GCA_963277665.1. NCBI lineage: Eukaryota > Viridiplantae > Streptophyta > Magnoliopsida > Santalales > Viscaceae > Viscum > Viscum album. The sequence continues at coordinate 1,938,189,166 of OY728152.1, forward strand.
TTGAGTGGCGCCGTTAGGCTGCCAAATTTTCGTAAGAGATCTAACCTCTCTCTTTATATTTTAAGTACTCTCCTTTATGTCACTTCTTTTAAGCTCTTCTTTGTTATGATGGAGGATGTTCTTTTATATTACTCTTGCTGTAAATTTTATTGTAATATGATAAGAGACTCTATTTTATCTCATCAATCCATTTTTGGATGTTTTATGTGCCATCGTTAGGCTGCCGAGTTTTCGTAAGGGATTTTTCATCTCACTTTTAGTCCCGTGACATTTATGCTACATTTTCCACCATTTCCTTTGATTGGTGTTTTTACATCCCATTATTATTCTCTTTGTTTAATATAATTTCATTTATGGGTATTTACATATTCATTTTATGACCCTTCTTCAATGGGGTGTACGTTTTGAAAGTCACCCAAGTCGGTAAGGGAACCTTTCACCCTCCTCTTTTTAAAAGACTTCTTTTATTATGTCTTTTAATTCACATTATATTATGTTGGGATATGTTATTCTATGACCTTATTGATGTAAATTTTATGTCCAAGTGATGAGATACCCTTTTTATCTCTCATCAACTCATTTTCTGAATTTGAAGTGACGCCATTAGGCTGTCGAATTTCTGTAAGGGAACATCATAACCCACTTTCAATTCTTTTGGTTAAACCTCTACTTCTTGATTTTATTATGCCAAGATTATGTGTGGAATCTCTATGTTTTAGTTTCCACAAATCATTGTGTAGATATACTATTTATACACATAATCATCTCATTGATAAATTCTTATGTCATTTAGACGAACTTGTATCGGAAATCATAACTCAATCTCATTTCATTGAGTTAAATATCAATGAAATTGGTTTTGTTTTTCCAAGATTATGTGTGAATGACCTCTGATTGTTTTACACATAATATCCACTTATATTTTGTGTAATCATATTTGTCACACATAATAATGTAATTGATTTATCCTTAATCTAAGGATACCGACTTTGTAAGGGACTTCGTCTCAATCTCCTTTCATTGAGGCATATTTCATTTTATACAAAACTATATTTTATACGGTGTATAAACCCCTCTGACATTTAATTTTATACAAAAGGAATCTTTTTCTTCGAAGCATTTTACTAAACGACAAAGGGAATGTTTCTTTTAACGTACATAGTTACAACGACATTTTCCGTTGCCGCGAGTATTATTTGGTCTTTGGCATCCCCAACAAGCCGAAATGTTTTTTAAAATGAAATAAATAACATATACTATTTTATGTATTTTGGTATTGAAAGTGGTTTTAATAATGAATTTTTTTATGTCAATATATTTAATTGATATATTTTGATCGAAGTGTGGAAATGTTTTTTTTCCATTATATTTGTTTTATGTCTTATGATTTTATAGTGGTACCTGGACATTTGATGGGTGGTTACGTGATAAACCATATGATAGGTGGTGCCGTGAATACCTGGATGGATGGTTACGTTATAACCTCCAATGCATTGGGTATTGAAGTCGGTCGTATGGCTATTCCATTAAGTATGTGTGGAAGTCAACCGTATGGTTATTTCATTTAAGTATGTTTATGTCCCAAGTAACCTTTATATGTTATGTGTTCTTTATATGGGTTTTATGGTAATATTTTGGTTACAAAAGGGTAGGTAATGATCTTTTATTTAGTGAAGAGTTTTTTTTACTGCTTCATAAAGGTGAAAAGTCTTACTTTGATAAAGTATGCATTGTTTATTTGTTGTTTGGAAAAACTAACAGTTTTTATTCATTGTGTATCCCTTACTGAGCTTTTTATGCTCACCCCATGTTTTTTTGAAATGTTTTTCAGAGGACTTAATGTGTAATAGGGTCAAGGAAGGGATCAAGGGAAAGTCATGATATCTAAAACATGGAACTAGACATGTTTCTTTTTAAGAGTATTTTATTTTATAGAAACCTAGTAGAAGTTTCTACTTTGTAATCTTTTGAGAGGTAATAGTTATGTCCTAATTCTCTAAAACTCTAAAATATGAAAATATCCCCAATGTGAATTATTCATTTAATTCAATATTAAGTAAGGTTTGAGGCTAGGGCCTTATAGTTTATTATGATTTACTAGTGATATGATTCCATGTTAATGTATTTATTAATTCTAGAAGTAGTTTAGGATTTTTATGGTTATTATTTTGAAACTAGTATCCTATAAAAAAGTTATTATTTGGCGATACGATGACTGTTTTTGTTTTGGAAGAAATATGTATAGCATTTATTTATTTTATTATTGTGAATGGAATTATATTTTTGTAAAATCAGTTAGGTTAATAAGTAAATCTCATGGAATAATAATGAATGGAATGGGGATTTTACCTAGTACTGTAATTCATTTTTCCTAATAAAGTGGAACTATTAACGAACCTTTAATAAGGAAATAATGTTATGGGATGTGAGCACCATAGACATTGATCATCTGTTTAGTGAGCCTAGACTATGATAATTAGTTTTTATCATATGTGTATGAAACAATAATGACATTTCTTTATTATATACTTTTGATTGACAAATAACGTTTTAAATGATTAATATTTAATGATTCTTAGATAATTATGTATGATTATTATAATTATTGATCATGTACTCATAGAAATATACCTATATAATAATCATATATTATTTTAAAATTATATCACTGATGTTTACCCTTACAAATAAAATGAGGTATTCCTTTAATTTTTTTGTCATCCCCATGTTACGAGGAATGGTTTTCATATGATATATTTTATAAGGGTTCAAATTATGAAGAAAATAATAAGATGTTATGTAAAATTTTTATAAAGTAGTTTTTTATATGTTCATGTTTCCAATTATAATTATCCTTTATGGTTGTGGCATATATTTTATTAATATCTAATGAATTTTCATAATATAAGATGATATATTTAGGTATTAAAATTATAGGTCACTGTAGTTGGTATAAGAGAAGGTTTAATATCATTTTAAAACTATCATGAGAAAATTTTAGTTAATACCCTTGGGATTATCCTATTAATTGGAGAGAATACTAAGTTATAGTAATTAATGGAGTGTTGTTTCCTTAGAAAATGCATCCTTGTCTAGATACTTCAAGTAGACATGGTTTTACGACATGTGCATCATGGGGTAATAAAAATTAGAAACTTTTCTCGACAGTATATCGACTATCATTATAGTTTATAGTGAATGGACCCATATTCCACACCTAGTCTGATACTTTTGGGGGATATTCTGGTGTCCATTCCCTATTTTTTATAAATCCTTATGAAATATATCCATATATGATGACTATCTTTAAAATTTGTTAACTCTATGGTGTAATTTATTGAATTAAGGTCTTAATGTTTATATATCTTATAAATAATTTTCTCAAGATTAAAATATTAATAAATATGATTTTTTGTTCACTTTTTTTTGTTTTTAAATGTATTGTACTAGGAGGAATCATGTTAACACTTACTGTGAGATATAATGGAATTATTGTCCCAATGAGAATCCCAGTGTTTCAAAAGATGCAATTCTCACCCTTATTTTAATTATAATCTTATATATTATTATACTATTAACAAACTTTACATGGGATAGTTTCCTAATACACATAATTAATAGAAAATTTACTTTCATGAAGAGTGTAGAAATATTAGATTAAGCTTACATCATGTTGAGTAAATGGGAAGATTAACCTACGGTGATTCCTCAAAGGAATGATAGAATGTTTAATTTTTGGAAAATGACATAGAGAAAATTTATTATATAGGAAAATAGAAATATTTGGTTAATGAAATGTTTGAGAATAATGGCTTTCAAAAGTTATCAGTAATTGTTGAATGTTTTAAATATGGAATTAATGGGAATTATAAAAATATAATTCATAGAGAGAATACTCAATATGAGGATTGTAATGGTTTTATGCATAATGATTTTTAAAATAATGTTCATGATCATAAAAATACCTATTATAGAAAAAATTTATGAAGGAATAAGAAAAAAATCCTATATGATTATTTATGTATGAAGTTGAATTAAAGATTTAATTTTGTAATGGGATTATAGAATGATGTTTTGTATGTTATTTATAAATTTTATTCAATTTATAAATTTTTTGAAAAGTATAATAAAATTTGTTCAAAATTTTTGAATTAAGGATTTGCAAGCATATGTTCTATGGTATCGATGAGAAAGTGAAGTAATTTATTTGTGAGGTGATATTTAGGTAAAGAAAATTATTTAAGGATCAATAACCAATATTATATGTGTATGGTTTATATAATAATGTTTAACTTTGAATCATGGTTAAAAAATATTTTCATGAAAATTTGATAGTTTTGATGGCCTATAATTTAATAAGTGATTTGACTCTAATGTGATATATTATGATGATCTATAATTTATATTTTTTATTTAATTTTTTCGATAGTGTTTTATTATATTTATTTTATAAGGATAGTGTTAGTTTTTTAAATAATTAATGTTTTCATTGAGGGATTATAGTGATTATGGTTATTTCCATGTTTTATAAGAATTTGTGATCATGGTATTCACATGGTTGGCATATGAAATTAAAAGATTCATTATAATATTTAGGTATTAGAGATAAAATTCTATTGGAATAATTGTTCATTTTTTATAAATTATTGTTTTTGGAATTTATAGCCATGTTTTGGAGGATTATTACAGTAATCAATTTAGAGGATGGTTAATATGAAACATTGGGATCTAATTCTAATTATTTAGAGGATAATATATTAGCTAATTAATATAATTTTAATTCATATTGAAAAACATGTGATAAATATTTTGTGTTTAGTATATATGTAATGATATATGGAATGAAATATCATTATTTAATGGATCTGTTGATCTATTAAACATTAATTTTAATTATTTAGTCGTGAAAACATAATCCTCAGTATTACATTCTCTATTAATGAAGATGATATAAAAGTGGTAATTCATCAATGAAGACCTAAATTGTAATGTTATTCTTATTAAATAGGAATAAATTGATTTATTATATTATATTTTATTCCATGGTAAAATAATCCACCAACTCTATGGAAAAGTATTTTGAAAATGAAAATTAATGTATTTTCTATTTAATTATATTTCTAAGGCATAAATGGTTTTTTTGGAAAACAAACTCAACCAAGTATTCTTAAGATTGAATTTAAATTATTACATTTTTATAAGATACTATAGAACACATCCCAAATAAATGAGTAGTTTAGTAGTCATTCTATACTAGATATATACTCCAATTTGACATTAGAAATTAAAACCTAATGAAAATGATATTATTTTAATTGAAAAAAAATTACTTTCATTTTATAAATATATATTTTCCAAAATACTATTTGTATCATCCTGATGAAGGTAAACATAAGAATGGGGTGAGATCAGATTCTCAGTAAGAGTATACGTATAGAAAATTCTAATAAGGCATGAATAATAACGAAAGAATAAATAATGATCAAATAATTTCAAATAAATAATTACATTATCTCAAAACATATACATGGGTAACATAAATATCCAAATAATAAACATAAATATTAATAACCATGTTTACAATGATGTAATACATAATTTAAAAAAACCTAAACTTATTGTTAGTGCCTCATGACAAATATATTACATAAATCAGTAAGGATTCATCCAAATAGCCATCATAATGCGTCTCAAGATACATACTATGGTATCAAAGGGATGTTTAATTATATTTCTTTTGAACCACTATTTAATTTAGTTGAATTCATTATATTATTAAACAACATAACATTATCAACATGTCGTAAAAATAGATAATTTTTATTAACAGATGAACTAACATATAAAATATCAAAAAATATTGCCGACTAAGATGATCATAAAACATCATAAAAAATATATTGGATGGTTTCATAGTAGTATTACCTCGTAAAATCATAATATTAAATAAATTATATTTATATAGAATAATATATTTCCAAAAGCTTAATGGAAAATTTCTTGAAGTAAATAAATTTTTTTACATGGAAATTATATATATATAAACTATTTAAATTTCAAATATATTTCGGAAAGAATTATATTTATCAATTTTTTTTAAAATATAATTTAATATTAAATTAATTGGTTATTCATGATGTATGTATGTTTTATTGATGTTATATATGTCAGAAACACACTTTTCAAATATTTTTATAATGGTCAAAATAGACATTATTTCGATAATATTAAGATGATTCCTGTTAAATATTTTTTTAATAGTCAATCATGGGTAACAATTTATTTAAAAAATTATTTTATAATTCATAAAACATATTTTTATAAAATGAATTCAAATTATGGATATCAAAGAGACTGATTGTCGATTGAGTAGAAAAACTATGTATGTTATCCTCAAATGTATTATTTATGTATTTTGATTACTTGAAGGGATAAAAATGAAATGAAAAACAAAAATTTATAGAAAAAAATGTTATTTAAATAAGCTATGTTAAATATGGAATGTTAAAATGATTTTAATTAGTTGAGACATAAACATATACCCTCCTAAATAATTATAATATTCTGAAGAAATCCCAAAAATCAGGGTTTACATCCTTCAAATGTGTTTTAACCTTCTATAATATAATAAATTATTTATTATAAATCAATTTTGTAACAATAATAAAATATATAATTCAACAATTATTTATATGTAATATTTTATCACGTGTTTATTAAAAAATAACTATAAAAATCATTGATTTGGGTAATAATTGATTAATTTTTTTGTCTGTTTGGGAATGATAGTTTTGGTCATTTTATATTGATTGTGGTTCCATAATAACTATATGGTTAACCATGCGGTAAAAATCACATATATTCAGCATATATATATTTATTTCAATCTATAAAATTTGGATATAGTAAAAACAAATTACATCGTTCACTAAGACGGTATGTCGTCCATACTTTTCAATGTGAATTTAATTTTTTTTCATGGAATTAAATAAAAATATAAAATAAGTATACATTATAGAAACATTATTATTTCATATAAATAATTTTTTTTAATATTTCTTTATAATCATTAATGAAAAAACAAAATAACAAAATCACATCACATCGTGGAGGTGGTAGTCCACACGTACGCAGAGGAAACAATTCATTTTTATAATAGATTATAATATAAGAAGTTAGATGTGATATTATAATTAATTACGTATAATAATGTCAAAATTATAATATATATAAATTAAATCTTTCATTATATCTAGTTATATGAGGTGGTGAAGGAAAAAAAGTGCATCAGTTCACAAGGCTATAATTTGACATACACATGATTGATGGTTTCACTATCCACATTGATGCAGTATTTGATGGATATAGGTTATGGAATTAAACTAATAAATTATAAGTATATTTATGAAACTTTTTTTTATTTCATAAAAATTTAACAATATTATATATAGGTAGAATAATAAATAAAAAACACGTAGTTACGGAAGATTCATCTACTTCAGGAATCTGCTTTCTGGTTGAAAAAAATCATTCATAAGAGGATCATTTAATAAAAAATATTCTATAAGAAGTGGTGAGTGATATTATGACGTTATTTTTAGAATTATTTTACAAAAACAAAAATTCTATTTATTTGTTGAGTTGAGAGGATACGATGTGTCCTTTTAATATTGTGAGAGGGGAACCACATGAAATATTTTTAAAAGAAAACAAAAGGATAAATTCATTATCATAAAACATTATTACAAATAGAAATATATTCAAATTTTGGATAGGATAAAGATAAAATATATTAAAAAACATGATTTATGGATGTTTATATAACATGAATACTATATTTTTAGTTTACCCCTAATTAAACCTTTTTAAAAATAACCACAAAAATAATTTGTACTATTTTTACTATTTAATATGATGAAAAATTAATTAGTTAATTTATTAAAATATTATTTATGATAATTCATAATATGGATTTTTTTTTGTAAAATTTAATTCCAAAAAGATGATCAAATTAATTAAAAATTAAACTCCCTACTCATCGAAATGGGGTTTCAAGAGAAATTTTTTTCCTATGAATAAAAAAAATTATAACGTCATTCAATATATGATTTATTACAATAACATAAATTTTATTTTTCATAAAATAATATAACTAATATAACATTTACAATAATATTAAAATAAATTAATGTTGCGAATGATATAAATTATAATACATGTTTTATTAAAAATTATAAATTTACACTCTTCATCGATAAAATTAATCCTTTCACAAAATTATAAAAAATGCACTCGATAAAAATTTTGACATGTTTATTTTAGAAACTTGGTTTACATATGAAAAATTGTTTCTATAATTTAAAATAAATAATTTTATATAAAATGTGTAAATTTTGAGGAATAATTTTTATTTAAATAATTTTATTCAATTTTTTTTCACATTCATGTTATTAATATTTTCACATCTAATCAATTGATAATAAGTAACTTATTGACTTGTCTGAAAAATATAATTTTAATAATTTAATTATTCCTATTAATACCCATCAATTTAATATGTTGGATACAATGGTATACATTAATACGGTTTATTCCCACTCTTGATTGTGTGTAACAAAAACATTCAAATATATTAAATTTAAATAAAATTATGTGTATCTTAAAATCATAAGGTGTTACATTATACTCCCATTAAAATTAATTTCACCCATGAAATTCCATTACAATGATTCAAAAAATAAGGATACTACAACCCCACCACATCCTCGAGAACCTATATATCTTTTATATATATTAGATTCATATAGATAGATTTAACTCGATGAGTAGTAATGTACCATTAAAATATATCTCTATGAACAAAGATTCATATATGTTTTCTATAATGTGAATATTCATAATATAATGGTTATACCTATAATTTATCTACATTTGAAGGATCAGGAATATATTTCCTATGGAGAGATACATGGAGAACATCACGAACATGAGTGTAGTTCGGAAAACGTTCTATGTAATAAGCTACTACCCATATTGAATCTAGAATATCAAATGGAAAAATATTCATTGGAAACAACATTACTTTCTCCAAAAATATCATAACCTTATCCAATGGAAATTTTTTAATACCAACCTTTTCACTAATATTGAACACCAGATATCAATTATTATAATCATCATTACATCTCTTTGAATGTTTGGTTATCATGATGCGATGTTGAATGGTAATTAATTTATAATACATTTCCACTACTAACGTAGGTCCCAATTGCTTTATTTCTCTAACATTATATCATAACATTGGATTTCTATACATCTATATATAAAGTCATTCACAAGGAACCATCTAATTTATAAAGTCAAATCTAATGTTGTAATAAAAACTGTCTAAAGGAATGTGTTGATCCCAATCTACATTGAAAACAATATGTAAATATCTCATAATATCCTATATGGATTTCATGGTTCTATTAGATTTACCAAATATCAGAGGATGATAATAAGTAATACATAATGAATCAATATCAAGAGCCTATGGAATACTTCAATATAACTTCATGATAAGCCTTAGATCCTGATTTTATACAATTGAATCTGGTACATTATGAAATGTTACCTTTTTTTAACATAATTTATGGTATACTGGTTAAGAGATAAATATTATTTCATAACAACAATGAGTTCAAATTTCATAAGGTAGTCAACTACAACCCTTATATAATTATTGGTTTTGGACATTTTGGAGTGTCTAATGAAAATATCAATACTATTTTTTCTCATTAACATTTTGGTATGAGTAATGGTTATAATGTTACCTTGCATATTCTTTTATCAACCTTAACATAATGACTTTCCAAAAACCATGATACGTATTCTATACAATCCATCTTCATGTTGTCCAACCGTGAATACTCATTCATATCTCTGTACATATTGTTAATTATAGAATAATTATATAATGATAAAATATAATCCTTATCCAAAATCTCTTTTAAATCTATTACTGAAAGGACCCGTGCATGGTTAATAAAAGTTATTACTCATTCCGACTCAATTATAAACTTATAAAAATTACTCACCTTCTTCTACATCACTAAAAAATCCATCTTAACCTATTTAATATTAAGATTAATATATGTATGAATATTAATTTGAGAAATATATTATTTCTCCACTTAATTATATATTTCAGGATCTATCCTTCAAAGATCAAGAAATATTTGATCTTTTTCAATCTTATCATATATACCCTAGCGTGATTATTTTTACCCCGGAAACCTTCCACATTGGTATCCATCCTAGGGTGTTAATGTATTGATAAAATATAATCATTAATTAAATACAAAAACTTTATTGCAATCATATTCACATACATATGAGTCAATATATACTTCAAACATTTTTTATTAGTATATATATCACACATTTCACCATATAAATATTTATAGTATTCGTTCAATGAAACAAATGATGCCTCAAACTCCAAATCGAGAGACAGATAAATTTTCTCATCGACCTTAAATTATGATGAGTAATTACCAATAACCATGTTATTATTCATTAATACATATCCTAGACCCTTCTTGATGCATCACATTACTTTACACACCATTCTCCACAATTGGGTACATTATTAAAAAGTGTGTCAAATACCATTCCATTTGGATATTTGATATATCTTTCATATTCACTGTTCCAAAGAACATCAATTTTTTTTTATTAAATAGTGTGATTTTTTTATTATCATGAGATATTTTACAAGATACAGATATAATATCTAAATAACACAAGGAAATTTTGGATATTAGTCACTCTAATTACTCTACGCCAATATTCTATAACTTATATATTTGAAGGATCTACTCAAATATTCTCACATGAGATTATATGATTGAATAATGAATATTTTTAGTTATAGAAATTCATATGATGAAAATTTGAAATACCACTTATCCTTAATTAGGGTCTAAAAAAATTATCAAATGTTTTAATGATATTTTTTCACTTGCAATATATATTAATAACTGATATAAAACAATCAAAAAATAAACATGGTAATCTGTAATTACTCTATTAATTAAATCAATGCACTATTTAGAAGCACTGGAATGTCTAAAGGGAATTAATATAACAAAAAATTTTCCATTCATCATATAGATTGTTGTGTAGGATATATAATTGTTATTTATAATTACCTGATAATACACATAATAAATATCTATCTTTGAAAAATAATTTCCTCCATGTAATATATCAAATATTAAATCAATATGGAGTAGATGATACTTATTCTAATTATTGATCTTGTGAAGCTCTTGATAATCATTCCAAATATTAATTAACCATCTTTCAACATAAAAAATTAAAGGATCACCCTAGGGAAAAATCGAGTATTATTGAATCAATTATATATATTCTCCTAGAGATTATTTTTAAAATCCTATGAATCAATAGGGGAACCACTATATAGATTCATTGAAATAGTAAAAACACTAGGTAGTTAATCTATTAAAAACACAACATTATGAATTAATGAGGGAAATTGATATATGTTAAATGGTTAAAACCCATGAGTGGAACCACCCCATTGATTTTGTTGTCTATTAAACCATCCATTTATATGGAATATGAAATTGGACCTCATTATGGTGTGTCACATTCCCCATGTCATGCGATGTTAATATTTAATTACCATTTGATTTATTAATTGTGAATTAATATATTGAATTAATTATAATTTCATTTGTAATTGGATGGATAAATAGGAACGAAAGAATGAATATGAACCTTGGAACATTCCATTTAATGGATTGTAATTCAAAATATGACTATTTAAATGAAATTCCCGTGTTATTAATTGAGTGGTGATTCATCTATCCTTATTCCGGGTGAGACTATTTTCCGACGTTATAAAACTTTCGATGATTCCGTTAAAATATTTTAGGAATATTTCCAAAATAAATATATTATTTTATAATTGTGTGAATTTTAAATGATTTCATGATAGAAAGAGATATTCCCCTCAAATAGTTTTGATTTAATCTATGTCATAATCTTTTTATGAATTTTACACTTGTTTGAAGTTTATTTATTATTAAATAATCTTCCATATTATTTTGATGGTTTTTTTATATGTTTGACTGTGGATGTTTTAATTTTATACCATTCATGGATTATGGTTAAAGTACTAACATTTCGTATACTAGTATTAATATGAATTTTTATGTTATGTTTCAACCATTTCATATGAGGGATGCATTGGACATTGTAAGTGATGGGTGGATCCTGCTATAGATCTTCGATGTATCGGTAGGTCTCATGAGAAAAACTAGTGTCTTGTCATAAGGATTTGAAAAAAGATTTATTTTTAGTCTTGGAATGAGTCCTTGACTATGTTGTTATGATGTCCAACATTATGCATTCCATCATTCTGAAATTGGCTATTGATATTACATGTGATTATTCGACTAGTAGAATATCCATGTGAATGATTAAGTAGAGTTAATTGATTTTTGTTTTCCATAATATTCTGATGATTCTGTCTAAAAGTCTTGTGCTTTATTCTTATACATTGCCTTAAATTTATATTCTTATTTATGATTGTTTCTTAATATTTTTATACTTATTGAGCATCTGATCTCACCACTTTCTATGTTTTATTTATTTTGAAGATCTGAAGTAGTATATTACGATTAACCTATGCGAATAGGAAAAGGGATATGAGTGTGTTCAAAGGGGACACAATTTTTATGTTTTTTTCATTTCATGATGTAATGTAATGCTTATGTATGTATCATTCACTTTAAAGGCTACTAAACAAATTATACATTCAAGACATGACTCCTTATATCAGGATAATGATATGAAATAATGCACAGACTCTGGGTAATTGGGGTCGGGGCGTTCGGATTCTGCATTGATTATGCCTAAGTGACAGGTGGACTTCCTAATTGATTTACCAAGTACATACTCTTAGAGGATTTATATTTTAATATCATGTATATGTGGATTCCTTATGGATTGTTAATTATGTAATCAAAGATAATTTGATCATTACACCATGGGTGATACTTGGGCTCATTAAGTGTACTGCAATGGATAGTCTGGAATTGGAGAGATTTTATACCGTACCTATTGAAATTCATAGGTTCATGAGGATCCCCATGGAGAAGCATGAATGGTATTGGTTTATATAATACATGGTATGATACCTGGAATCCAAATTATGAATTCCATGGATTTTATTGTGTTATAAATTTATTAATTTGTGAAATAGGTTCTATGAAATGACTTCTAATGCCAAATCATAACCTTGGATTTGATCATTGTTTATAATTTATGAATGTAATGTTTAGGAATCAATTTATCATGATATCGCAGGGGATGTTGTTATTTATTCCAAGACCCCATACATTTTAAATGTGATTGATTAACTAATTGGACATATACATAAATGAACTATGTCTCACTGTTAATTCAAAGACATAGCTTCTAAATGAAATTGAATAAATGAAGCTGTATATAAATAAGAAGTGGTATTTATAGGATGTTTACATTTATTACATCCTCACATATTACATAATATCCTACAATATTGTTAATATATACTCACATACTATATTGAACATGCTTTTCAAGTTTCCTACTAAAGGTTTTTGATAATTGCTTAATAGTAGGGGAGCATGGTAGGAAGATGTGTCTTGTGATGCTATCTACGATATCTTTGGACATTCTTTAATTTTATAAATGTATATTTTTATACCGTTGGATTCTTTTTATGGTTGTTTTATAGAGAAATGTTTCATGTATCATCATCATCATAATTTTATATGATATTCTTTAGTTTTTTTATATTCTTAATGGTAATATGTATTTTGATCATTATTTCTTATATTATTTGATGTATTTTATAGAAATACTAATGTCCTACACTCTGTTAATGAATGAATTGACTTCAATAGACACACATAGGCTCCCACTACTATTCAAAATCTCCCAGAATTTGGGGAGTTGAGCTAGAGCCTGTATAACCAATAGGGCTCAGGGAACCGTTGAGTAGCATCCAGGCTTGGGAAGTTACAATGTGGTATCCGAGATTTTCGTTTTTATTTTAATTTATTATTTCTGAAAAGTAGAAAATTTTATAAAATAAAATGAATCTAGTAATGATTTGTTCCTGAGCATATATAACCTACGTACAAGAAAAAACCAAATTTTATTGAATTAAATTGTTATTTTTAAGATTTTTACTATTATAATTAATTTGATTCCACCTTTTGGTGTTGCACTAGATTTTTATATTATTATTTATATGATATTGGGTACTATTTTGTCTCATCCTACGAGTTTATGGTGTGAAACCTCGTTCTTTGTGTTAGAAACCTTAATGAAATCATATTCCTTGTATTATGTTATTACATTTATGATGCATTAATTTTTACATGTTGTGGTGATAGGTGTTTTCATAATTATAGCAGTTGTTGTGTTAAGTATTTTGGAATTAATAATAGTGTGAATCAGGTGGACAACATATGTTGGTTCCTATGTAATAAGAGACACCATGAATAAGAATTTAGAGAACTAGTTGTTCAAATTCATTAAATGAACTATAATATGAATGTGATATGGATATGAATTCAAATAAAAATTATAATATTTATTAAATTAGAAATAAATTGGAAGTTTATATTTCTTATATCAGATAAATTGAGCCCGACCATACCATAGAATTGGGATGTTTATAATTGTAATTTTTTATATATGAGTCGTATATCAACAAAACCTGAAACTAGGAGCCATAATAGGTGTTAGATTTATATATGTAGTCTGGTACCTGTCATATTATTGTCTCTATTCTCTCAAGCTTTGAACATTGATAATAATATTGTTTTATGGTTTGTGTGATTAGCCTTTGTAGAGGTATGGAACTATGAATACCCTTAGTTGTATTCAAGGAGGGTGGCATCGACCATACTCTTGAGGTGGTGGGCCATGGTCTACCATTGGATCCTCCCATAGTGACAGATGTTGTAAATGTATTTGTACCACACATGGGTTCTGAAGCAAAATTATACGATGGGTTCTTCTACATTATGAAGAACAGTCATGGTGCACCAAGAACTACCCAAAATATGGTAAAGATTAAGAATGTGTTCTTGAAACAGTATCTTGCCATGTTTTCAATGGATGGTAGAAAAAAATATGTAGAATTATGGATGGATTACATGATGTCTATCTTAATGAATATGGGTATGCCATGTTAGAGGAGTGTAAATATCTATGCATATGTGTTGCATGATTCCCAGAACTTATGGTGGGATGTTATTACTCAGATTGAATGTCATCAAGGGATGGATTGGTGAGATTTTCATTTGAAATTATATGAATAATTATTTAATGAGGCATTACTGGATAATATATCTCACGATATCATGCACATGGAGAAGGGATCATTATCAGTTATGGATTATCCATACAAATTTAATGATCTCCAATGTTTCTCTCCTATTATGATGTGTGAAATGATATCTAAATAATGGAAAGTTGAATATGGTATCGGGTAAGACATATGATTACAAGATAATTTTAATATGATGAATATCCTTTCTAGAATAGTGACCCAGATTCTTATCATAGAGTGTAACATAATAGTTGTTGAATGCGTGAGACATGGAAGTTAAACATCTAGATTTTGTACTACATTGACAGGTAGTGGAAACATTCATATGGATCATCCACATGATTATAATTTTATAAAATGAACATACAGAGAAATCTAGTTGAGGGGCTACATGTATTGTAGTATAGGACACATGATACCATATTGTATGAGGGACCCAGTGCGAATGAGAATCATATAGAATGATTTTCCTTCTATTTAACTTCTATAGATTTTTCCTCCATTATCCATTGAGAGATCATCTTTATAGAGTCCACATTCAAGAGTTAGGTTATTATATTCTCATTAGGTAAGGATTTTGAGTACAGTTGGCAGATCAGATCTAGTTGTTGGTTGTGGTCATGGTATTTAGGCCCTAGTTGTATAGTGATCATAGTGTAGATCATCTAGTGATAGCTAGGAAGTATCAAACGGTTCTTGTTTAGGATAGATATATGTAGTGAAACAGACCCATGTGGAGTAGGATCCAAGACATTCTACTGGAAGTTGTAATATTCTAGTATCGTCTACATTAGCTTTTTCACCTTTTGATACAGGTCTTCACATAGCATTAAATCGGTTCCCATTATAGAGGGCCTTGGGTAGAGTATTTATAGTTTTAAATGAGTCATGATTCAGGAAAATCTGTTTGGTACTATAATGATTGGTGTACATTAGGACGGGGAGTTATCAGTTGTGATTGGTGGGTGTCACTTCGTATGTGACCTATTTATCGTATAGATTATCAGTTTTGACTTCATCATCGAGATGGACTTGTTGGTTCCCATTTATTACATCGTTGATTATTATAATCACATGGTGATCTTCACATCACCAAAAGGAGGAGAGCTAATACCAATGTTGAATATGGTGTCCATGCAAGTCGAGTTGGACTCGAGCATCATGGGCTGGGCAGCATGATACCACCAATTGTGAGTTTATATCTAAATGATTAGTGAACCTGGAAGGTAGTTTTCCATATAGTATTTTATATTATTAAATAGTTTTTCCATGTTGACATTTTTGGATAACCTATAGGGATAGGGGTAGAGTTTTTAATCGAGATAGTGCCCAAAGATACACTATTATACATTCTTCCTTACATGATGGCTACTAATGGTATGAAAGATCTCAAGAGAATGTTTGTTAATTTAGAAGAAAATGGTTTTATCTATCCCAATACATCTCCTTGGGGATCCCTAGTCATTTTTGGTATAATGGTCGATGATACCCTCTTTCTATGTGGGGATTACTATAAGATGAATGATACGAAAGTTATGAACCGGTATCCTATGATATAGAGATAATTTCACATTGACCATCTCCAAGGATCTCACCTTTTCATAGTGATTTATCAGTAATCCAATTATCATCATATTTGTGTTAGTCCATCGAACATACTATGCACAAAATTTTATTGTAGGTACGTTCTCTATTAGTATTTGTTATGATGTTTGGTATAATGAACATGCTAGTGTTCATCGTTGACTGTATGAACAGAGTCTTCCATACATATCTTCATTCATTTTTTGTGGATTTAATGGATTATATCTTGGTGTATTCTCATAATCGACATGACCGTGAAAAGTATATTAATATCATATTGGACATAATGAGGGATCATTAGTTATATTCCATTCACTCTTTGTGACACTTCTGGATAGATCAGAGTCACTTATTAGGTTAAATTATCTCAGAGTTAGGAGTGTTAATTCAAACAGAGATGGTGATAGAAAAAGTTTACTTGGATCAGCCCATTGATGTCTTTAAGGTACATAGTTTGTTAGGATTCTTGGGTTACTAAATTCTTTTCACACAGGACTTCTCATGAATAGAAGCAATTATTACATGATTCACTAAGAATGGTGTGATGTTTTATGGTCATGATCATATAATAATCCCTTTCAATAGAATATAGGGATATCGACTTCAGCACTGATACTATTTTTTTCAATTATAGGTATGAGTTACACTGCATACAATGATGCATAAGGCATAAGGTTATGAATGTTCTTATATATTGGTATAGAATCGTGGTGTATGGGTCTCAATAGATGAGGCCACTTGAGATTAATTACCCAATAAACGATAATGACATAGTTGTAATTTTTCATGTATTACATTGATGGATACAATACCTACTTGGATGGAATTTTGTGGTGTACACGAACCACAATATCCAAAAGTACATATTCACATAATGTCATCTAAATATGATGGAGTAAAGGTTGGTTTAATAACTACATTATTTTGATTTTTTGATTTCAAACATGTATTGGAAGGGAAATATAATTTCCACTGCATAGTCCAAGACAAATCAAATATAGGTTACAAATTAGGCATGTAGTGAGTGCCAACTCATGGAATTGTTCATTGAGATGCACATATAGTTGAATGATGATCCGTGGAAGACTTTTCATTTAACCTTATATGTTACCTATACTATTTTGGATAGATTTTAGATGAGGAATCCATTGGATTAATTAGGCATAGTTCTAGGGATATTGTTTTAGGTGAGGACACTCATCCCAGTTTCACCATACATGAGTATGAGATCATACATGCACATTGTCTTTTATGGGTTTGTTATGATATGTGAAAGTTTATGATGTTATATTTTAATGCTTTATCTTGTGTAGTGAACCCATGAGTCATTCAAATGTATTGGGATTTATTTCACCAATACTAGTGGTCGAATATGAAAAGGGATGTAGCTGGTTTTTTCAGGATATGTTCAACATGTTAGTAAGACTAGGAAGAAAACAAGTGAACAAATAGACATTTATAGTAGTTGCCCAACCCTATGTGATTATGGGTTCATGTATATTTTGATTACATGAGAGGTTTACTGAGGTCTCTTCAAGGTCATGAAGTTGAATGGGGTTTTGTTCCAAGGTTAATAAAGGTTCCACATTTATTACCGATCAAGGATTCATTCATTATTTATGAGCTCGAGAGGATCTATAAATATGAGTTAGAATGACTCCAGAAGGTCCCAAATTCTAGATTTTCATATAGGGATGTTTGTTTTACATCTTCGATCAATAGAAGGATATATAAGGATTTGGGAACATAGGTAATTCTATGAATAGCATACCACCCCCGTACATATGGTCCATCTGAGTGAAAGATTAAGGAGAATGAATGCATAAAACAAGAATGTTTCATAGATTTTGGGGTCTCATGGCAGAGGCATATTCCATTTGATTAATTCATCAATATTAATAGCTTATATGATACTATTCATATGCTGCCATATAAGTTTTTTTTATGGTAGTACATGCAGATGATACATGTGTTGTTTATAAGTAGGAGGTGTATCTATGTATGGACGTAGTCTTGATTAGGAAAAAAAATCCATAGTTTTGTTGATTAAGAATAAAATTTACAATGACTTGTCTAATTAGAAAAAAATAACCAATAACAATAGATAACCTCATGAGTTTGAGGCCGGGGAATGTGTTTTCAATCATGTTTCACAAAAATTGGGAAATAATTACCTCACAATATAGGGTTTTCTTTCATCATGGTTTGTAGATCCATATTATAATCTAGAGAGAGTTCTGAAATAATACTGTTAGTTAAAGTTAACTCATAGGTATCATTCAGTGCACAACATGTTTTATGTATCTCAGCTGCAACATTATTATTCAGACCCGTCTCATGCTTTTCATCTTGAGGAGGTTTTCTTAAATGTTGATGTGTCCCATCAGTAGAATAAATTATTTGTTTTGGACCATAGGAAAATAATATGTTACACCAATCAGTTAATTTAGTAATGATATTATGGTAGTACAGTCGAGTACATGATGAGACCTAGGAGCTTGATGCAGATGTATGATCGTGGTGACATGAGTTATTAATAGATCATACTTCTCCGCCTTCTAAGGGAAATTCTATGGAAAATTTATTTTAGGGTGGATGTTTTTTAAGACCCAATTATTATTTGAGTTACAGATATTTGAAATTCCATTAATAATCATTTTCAATGTTTGAATATGTCCTTTTGTGAATTCTCTTTCAGGTCAAAGGGGTTTCAAGGCAATCTGGGGATAGTTCAGATCCCAAACCCATCATTTGTGTCGAAATATTTGTAGTGTCTGGATAGTTCCCGCCATGCAGGGTAGGCCCCATGGTCCGAAAAACCATGTGAGTCTTGGGTAGAGAGAATGGGAATCCCACCTTGATAGACTAAACCATGTGACTTGAGGCTCTCAACCGTGTGAGAATTTATAAATTTTTTACATTGGTAATATTAATGATTTGCACATAGTTCGTCAGACCAAGTTGAAATGCCTTCAATGTGCCTTCTCCTCTAGAAAACAATGCATGATTCGCACCTGGTCTATAAACCAAGCATCCACACAATGTGATACCACATTTTGGTGAAATTATTATTTTACCCCCACTAAATTCGATTTCTATACCAAAAACACTCATTTTATATTCTATGTAGAAAAGGATCACTTTTGAATCACTTTTTTGAGTCTATAATTCAAATTTACACAAACTCCCCATCTTATCTTCGATTCAAGTGTATATCATCTCATAGGATCTTCATCTATGGGTTCTCAATTTATTTTTTTCATCATTAAATTTTTTTGGTATTGGTTGTAATATTAATGTGCAAGATAGTTCTCCTTATTATTAGTTTCATCATCCATTATTTTATTTCCCCCTATCTAGTTTGAATCGTGATATGATACTTGAAGAGCTATAAACTATGAACATATGTTAGGTGGTCATGTGATTTCAGTAAAACTCGGAGTTTTTTATATATCGTTGTTCTTTTTTCCCAATTATAAGGAGGGCCTAGAAATGAATCGAATTTATTGGTATAGCATGTTCAATTAACGAGGACCGATTATAGACGTTAAATTGTTAATAACCATGAGTTGAACCACCCCCATTGTTGAGTTTTTTATTAAATGGCCCATTTGGATAAATGTAAAATTTGACCTCGTTGAGGTGTTCCCCATTCCGCAAATCATGGTATTTTAATATTGAATTTTAATTTGATGATTGAATTGTGATTTGATATATATATATATATTTAATTTCTATATCAATTGTATGTCAATGGATGAATGAATATGACACATGTCCCTTTATATGTAATATAATTCTATGTTTGGGATGGTTGTTAAAATAAAATTCCCACAAATGTAATTAAATGGAAATCCTTTTATGATTATTCCATGATTTTAGGCACCATCTTATGTGAATTTTAAATGGAATGTTCTTGGGGTTCATATTAACATGATAAATGAATTTGAATAAATGTTATTGATTAAATGGTTCTGAATATGATTTGGGTAACACATGGATTCAAGGAAAAATTCAATAGTTATTCTAAATTTGGATTCCACAATGATTCTACAAGAAATACACTTGGACTCGTTAGTAATAATTCCAAGTATAGACTCATAGCGTATTGACTTTTATATTCCATGTGATACATAAAATCCATATGGATTTAAGAGGACAAACTCAAAGGGAAATTGATCATTATTACATTGGTGATACTTGGGATCGATGAGTAGACTGGCGTGGATGGATTCGAGTGGAAGAGTTGTTATTCCACACTAATAGAGATACCTCAGTTCTAGAGGATCACCATGGACGGGCAGGTTGGGTGTTGGTTTATATTATACCTGGAGGGATACCTGGATTCTATATAAGGAATTATAAGGATATGATCAGGTTCTAAGCTGATTATCAAAAAAAATAGTTAGATAATTGATCATCCAATCCTAATAATACCCATAGATTCAGTCTTTGTTTATACATCATGGATAACATGTTAAGGCTTCCTTTGATCATGATATCACATGGCACATTGGGATTCATGATATGTATTGGGAAATATTTTAATGAGATTCAATAATTAATTTTAAATGTCGATAAATGAAACAAGAATGACTATTAATTCAGTTACATTTCATATAAATGAAATTAATTAAAATATATTATTTATAAATGATATCTTTGTCATTGTAATATTATTAATTTTATTAAAAAAATTTCTTTTTTACTTAAATATATGCATTTTGGTTATATATATTTTCTGATTGGATAGTATAGGCCTTTGGGTTTTCATATTGGGATAATATGTCACACAATATTTGGGCTGCCCATTGGAACCCAAATAGACTATATGATTGCATGTATAGATAAGGGAAATCTCCCAGCTAGCGGTTCTTGATGGTTTCTAAGGTGTAGTGGAACATTGGACTGAACCGAGGCTCGTGATACTTGTTGGTATACTTTTATCCTTTTTAAAATTTCATACATTCATTATGTTATATTTGTGTTTCCTTATTTTAGATTTTCTATAGATACATATGATATGTATCATCATCATCATTGTATATGTGCTTCATTTAATTGTCTAAATTTATACTATTCGTTATCTATAGTCAGACAATAATCACTCCTTTGACTTGTATGTTATTGATATTTTATTATGATACAATTTGGTAAGGAGTTCATAGTATCCTCATAGTGACATCATGTCCCTCACTTCTAGATAGTAGCCTTGGGAATTTATTGATATACACTTAAGGCCATATACCCAAACTGGCTCAAGCTACTATTGAGCAACATTCGGTTCCGGGACATTACAATATCACACACCATTATTTAATTTTTGTGGTTCTATTACAACCTTAGTTATTTATTTTTTTTGTATAAATGTAATTAATGTATTATTAATGGATATATCATTTATCTTTATGTAATGTTATTTGGTTCAAAAAATTTCAATTTTTTAATGGTTTTGTCTAAAATATTCATCATTGTGATATGTTTTAATGTTATTCACTAATTTATTAATTATATTTTGTATATACTATGGAAGAATTTATTATGTTATAAATTATAATTTAATTTGTTAGATTTATAGGGCCTTTTTATTTTTTGGTTCCAATGTATTCCGATTGAAAAATTAATTATTTTATAATTGTTATTCATCAATATACTATTACACCGGGACATTGTTAATGTTATACACCAATCATGGTAATGAGTTGTATCTATCAACCCATTTATATGTTATATCATTAAAATACCTATTTAAGTGGTATTTAGTTTTTTATATCATGTTATTTCATTTTTGGTGGTTATGATTCCATATTTCCCACAAATATAAGTAATTTATTTGAAAATTTTATTTGTAATGGGGTTAGTTATCGTTAAATTTTCTCATGAATAATTTTTCACATTTATCCATTCCAAATATAATTTATTTTATTTTAAAGATTTTTTTTATATTTTTTTAAAATTTTATTATCATTTTCCTGCTAGTTATGTACTTAAGAGACCAAAGAACTATATTTATTGAAAAATGACCTTGTTTTTCACCATCAATTGGATATATTTACTTCTATATAAATTTATTATTAAAATGATCTTGTTGACATTTTTACAATAATACATTGATTACTTAAGTCATTATATATTATATTTGAATTTTTTTATTTATATTTAAATGTGAACTTCGTAATAGTTTCTTAATAGATATATGTTTACTATCTTCCAAAAATGTGAATGATATTTTGTACGAATGAACACTGCAAGAAGGAAATTCAATTTCAAAATGAAAATTAATTTATTTGCATCATTATTTATAAACATACTTTTTTTTATTTTCAATCAAAATAATTTCAATAATATTGCATAAAATGTTAGATTATAAATTTGAGACATAGAATAAAAATCTAATATACCTCTAGAAATGTTCTAGTGATATTTTAATACAATTTTTATCTGCGATGAAGTACCTTAATGATTCAATTGAATTATATGGGATGTAGACCATTATTAACGTTTTAATTCGTTAT
Source organism: Viscum album (assembly GCA_963277665.1). Lineage (NCBI taxonomy): Eukaryota > Viridiplantae > Streptophyta > Magnoliopsida > Santalales > Viscaceae > Viscum > Viscum album. Next base: position 1,938,212,665 of record OY728152.1, read on the forward strand.
CTAAATGGTTAATTATTATTATGGTGAAATTATTATAAAACATGTATACATTCTATGAGTTATGATTTGATTATTTAGTGAATGTTTTATGATCTTATGGAAGACATATGTATGGGTTTCATGATATAATGGGTGGGACCGGAATTATATAGCCCTCCAATGCATTGGCTAAGGAAGGATACCTCATTAGATAACAAGGATGTTAATGGGATGTGAACCGTGTTCCGCAAGGGACAATGTGTGATAATATATTTTCAGGTGTGAAAATTGACTAAAGAAATGTGGGAATAAAATGTGAACCCAATACCATATAATATTCAGTGAAATGAGACTTGAATAAAAAATTATTTTATATGATTTTTTCTATGAAAAAAATATTTATTTTTCTTATTATTTTGTCTCATGAATCATGATTGATAGTTCATGAATTTTCACCCTTGTGTTTTGGATACATTAATTGAATAAACCATATTCAATGATTTAATTATTTATTTTTTAATAAATATGAATAATTACAATAATTCATTATATTTCACACATAATAATATTCATAAAATATTCAATATTTTTATCATTGATAGATATATATTATAGTTACCCTTAATTAGCATATGATCTCACCATTTCTTATGATTCCTTCCTAAAGTAAAAAATAGAGATTTTAGGTATGACAGGTATAAATAGGGTGTTGGTTGTAAAAAACATGGAGGAAAATGGTATAGTTTTTTAATATTACAGTGGTCAATATATCCATTAACCCAAATACAATAAACCATTATGAATCTGTCATGGTTCTTATTAATATGAAATGAATATTCCTCAAATAAGATATAGTATTTGTGTATAAAATGTATGGGTCACTATAACATAGATGTCCTATATTATTGATTAAAACATGTATTTATAGATTGATAATGTATATTGATTATATATTACATTTCGTATTTAAAATATGTGAAATTAGGTATAAATATATAACTTATGGGTAGGACCCATTTAAAAATATCGCCCCGATGCATCGACAGGTCTCTAGAGACAAAAAATTTCCAAATTTATGGGGTATTTTTTTATACCTACCCATCCATTAAAAATAAATTATAAAATGTTTATTGTGGTAAGGTTAATTATTTATTAGCATGAGGACATGATAATAAGATCATGAAATCCTTTAAAGTTTATTTTCATTATTATGAATTCATTTATTATTATCCTTGTGATTGTAATATTGCTATCTTACGTGGATAAATTTTAAATCTCATGTTGCAGATTAAATGGAATATGTATTAATTATAAATAAATGGAAAATTTTTATTCCTTATCTACTCATGATAAATTATCTTTTAATATCTCCCCCTTTATGAATATGGGATCAGGATTTATTATGATTTCATTTACTTTTGAAATGATGAAGTGATCATTGAATTTTTATAAATGATGTGTATAGGTTTCCCATTCTATGTTTTATAAGAATAATATAACAGGTAAATCAAGTGTGAATATGGTTCCCTAACATGTCAAACTAATTTAACCTTTGTGTTGTGATCCCATGCACCATGTACCAAAAAAATAATCTAAACATAGTTTATAATATATTGAAGTTGATGTTTTTATCCACAGTTTTAAAGGACGTTTCGTAGAACATATTGGAACCATATATTTGAAAAAAAATATCTCGAATAATAATTAAGATATACCACTAATAAATTTAATTACATTTTTATATATTTATTAATCCGTAGTCATGATGTTATAAGATAATTATGTTTGTAATTATTTATAAATAGTCGTTAATGTAATAAAGGAAAATGTTATCAAATCAATAGAAAATGTAGGGACTTCTAATACGAAATGGTTAATATTGAGGGGGTTCGATTTGAGATGATCATGTCTATATTGGGTATACTTGCCCAACTTATAAACAATTACCATTCCCATATTGACAAAATAGTTTCTCAATAATTTTATGTGCCAACGTTTCGTTTCATGACGTGGTAGAAGCCTACCAAAATTAATTTAACTACTAAAACAGTGATAGTTATGTATAGGATCATCTTAGTTGAAAATATATTCTTAACTATTGGTGGTTTTAAAGTTAAATGGGTATATAAATATTGTAATTTCATTAGTTATATGTTAATTAATGGTTTCTATTATTCAAATATTTTATTGAAGATTATGATATAGAATGTATGGAAGAAATACTATTTATTATAATTTTCATCGAGGGGGTTTTTTCCTGAGAAAAATAAGAAGAAATACTGGGAATTTTATTCAAACTAAAGTTGAATGAAGCAGACCATGTTACTAAATATGATGATATCTTCCTAAAATTATCGAACATCGAAAATGGTATATATGTAATCAAAAAATTCTCATTTATAATTTCAATGATGGTATTAAGTCTAATCACTAAAACCCACTTGTCTAATAAATTTTTTCATCCAATGATGATATATTATTGTCTTCCATAAAGAAAGATATGTAATTTAATATGTCATACATATTAAATCCAAATGATGAATAGAAGAGGATGAATGGGATTCATGAAAAAAATGCATGAATAAAGAAGAAATAAAATTTGGATTTTCATAATGTCCTAATTATGGAAAGAAACATCTTGGTCATTTATTATATGGCATGGAAAATTTTACAATTATATTGATAATGAACATTTTTATTATGAATTTATTTGAAATAAATAAAACAATATTATCCCATGTTTATTATATAAATGTATGGGTCATTGTTACAAATAAATCCCTATGAAACAATGAAATCTTCTACAAAAGAGGCCTATGAGGAAGGAAATTATTTTTTAATTATTATTGGTGATGTTTCTGTGCATAATTTTTTAATGCTATGTAGTATGTTAAACTCAACATCATCAAATCCATTTTTATATTCATTATCTTTGAACTCTTATATATTTTCCTTGTTTTCCGAAAATAAAAAGCATTCTATCACACCATTATAAGGGATTTGTTAATGAGGAATCATAATTGAAATTTTATTACAATAATCTAATGAATTTAAGTATAAAAGTTTCAAATGATTTTATTACATTGATTGTTAACATTGACAAAATCCTTGGTATGAATTTTCATTTAATGTATATCTAATATTTTATTTACACAAGAATGAGAATATAAATCATTATGGTGTTATGAAATCCCCTGTTTGTAGATTGGTGAGACAATACTATAAAACATTTTTTGTGTAATGACCTAACCTTAGAATCCCATATCTTATGGATTATTTTATTATATTTTCATTATTTCATGGAATAAAATCATAAAAGCATGATCAGTTTAGTAGTTTTAGATATTCTTATTTCAATCATGATACCCTTATTAAATTGTAAAATATAAAGTAAAACCCAACACATAATATAAAAAAATAAATGGAATCCTTGAAATATGGTTCATATATTTCTTCTTTATATCTTGTGGAAAGGAAAAAATATGGGTGAGATCAAATATCTTGTAAGGGTAAGTAAATCAGAAGAAATAATGAATCAAAAAGAAAAAATCCAAATTGAATGGTGAGTAAATTAGAATAATTCCATTCAAATAATTGGATATGGAATAATCAAAATGGTAAGAAAAGAAATAGAAAACAGATTCCATTAAATTAATAAATTGACAATGAAGTGAATCAATTGATTTTTTCTGAGTAAAAATATCATGGACATGAAATACTAAATAAAAATGAAATAAATTCTACGTTTTTATTCATCATTTCTCAGGAAAAGAATGATCTATCCTCAAAGTAGTTTAAATGTAAAAGTATAAACATAATTAACATGGCTGAATGATTTTTCTCTTTAGACCATGTTTATGCAACGAGGGATTATATAATGTGTAGTCCCATTCAATCACTAAATGTCCAAAAGCATTACTCATATCGAATAATCGATTGAATCAATAAATAATACGCCTTATCAAATATCAATATTGACTAAAAGTTATAGATTACTCTCTAATTCTTCACTTAATTAAAAATTGTAAATGTAAACAAAATATGTTAAAATGGTATACATTTTAGGAAAGAATAATATCCCACTTCTACAATATATGGTTTATCATGTGCTAGTGAATTAACAACACTATCTAAAATAAATGATTAATTACCCCTCTATCCACACTGGAAAATGAACTCATGAATCAGAGGGGGGCTTAACAACACATGTCCATTGCTGTTAAAGGCAGTCTTTAACAATGAAAAAACCTCTCTTATAATGGTGGTGTCTTTATTATTCCTTTCTTAGAAACACTTATAATGACCCTCTATAAACAATATTTTACTAGCATTGATAAAGAATACATTTCAAAAAAAATTATATTTCAATATAATAATATTAATAAATAAATACATTTATATTGATATAAATATAGTATATGTTTTTAAATATGATTTATATAAGGACAAATAAATATATAAAATTAATGTATATTTTATTTAGTGAAAATATATAATAAATTTTCTAAAGGATAATTTAAATTAATATTTTTTTATTTATTAAAAATTATAAATATTTCAATAACAATTTGAAAATAACAGAAAATCAAAATGATAATAAAATATAAAAAAAATGTTCATAATATAACCTGAAATTCAAATAGCTATATCTTTTGATCCATGTGTTAGTTTGAGATCTACTACATATCAAATTGAATCATTCGATTATATATATGTTTTGTTGACTAGGGGTACATGGTTACTTTTTTATAGAGGTCAAAATATTCCCTTATGTCATCAAATAATGTACTTTTTAGTGTACCCTAATTTTTTAAAAGTCAATAAATTTCACCCTTAGTTAAGGCAATATTTTTACACGTTTTTATAGAGGAATATATTTATTTCCAAGACTTAAACTCATATTGTTATTATGGTATCTAAATTGTTTCTTTTTTTCAAATTTAGTTTATTTTAAAATTATATATATGTGTCTTTGGTTATATTTACTTATAAAAAATCACTCGTCTAAATACTTATATCAACTTAGTATAATAAATAGTATTTTCAAATAGATAATATAAATATTTATTATTATTATTTTTAAATTAAAAAATATCAATTAATAACTATATTAATATGAAATAATAAATATACATAATATATATATGTGTTTATTGATAAACATGTATACATTTAAATTTATATTCTTATATATATATATATATATTTGATTATTTATATTATAATTGTTATAAATGTATATTAATATATAATATACTTAATTAAATATAATTTTGTGTGTATATATATATATAATTTCAGTATCTATAAACATAAATAGAAATTCCTTTAAATATAAAACCAAAAAAAACCTGGCAAATTGGTAAAGAGATGCATTCAAATAAAAGAGGACTAGGGATCAAACCTAGGTGCACATAAGAATTTAGGGAAGCATTCTAGTGATCTGGAAGGGGGTGGGGTGCATGATGGTGGATGGATAGTGTTATGTTCTGATAATGGGGATATAAGAATTGAGAATGGTGGATGTAGAGGGTGTGTGAAAAAATAATTTTAACCGGGTATTTTGACATTATTTTACTTAGTGATGATAAAATCCATCAATTAAGTGTGGTAAAACACTATTAAAGGATCCCATTAATCATGATTAAAAAGTGATTCTAAAGGAAGCCTTTAAAAACTCCAATAAATCATTTATAAATGGTGAATTTATCAGAACATCTTTTAGCAGTTTTAAAGGGTTTCATTTACAACAAATTTTTAGTGCTATTAAAACCTGCAATTGAATATCTCTCATCAATATAAGTGCTTCTTAAACATTGATAAATCCCCGAAAATAGTTCTATTATATACCATGTTTATATTTTTGGTCTATAACCCATGAATTTGGATATTTAGATAACCACAATAAAGTGTTTTTTTCATTTGAATGTTAACAATCATGAAAGAAAGTGAGATTGCAATGATTATTTTTATGACATGGTAATTTAATGGAAAATTATTTGGGTGATATAATTCATTTTTAATCTAAAATTCCAATATTAATGAGATTATAATAATATTAAAAGTGAAATCGGATGTACATACAACTCATTATAGTGAATTAGTGCATAATAACACATAAGTCTAAATGGAATGCATATTGAGACCAAATCTCATACCATGAGTCCACCTTGTCTAACGGGTACTTATCATCCAAAAATAAATGTATATTAATAATAATAATTCTTAAAAAAAAGTTTATTATAAAATTTAATTCAATTTTGATATAGTTTTTTAAAACTACATAAACAATTAAGTATATATAAGGTTTTTTTACCAAATTAGTTTTATGTGTCAAAAATGAATTTGGTATGTCAAGTATGGTTAATTGTGTCATTATATGAACATATATAGAATAATAATAATGACAAAATTATCATATTTATACATAAATAATACCATTAAAAATAATTATGAATTTTTTTATAATAAATGAACCTACCTTACAATCATATAGATGGTAGGTATTACGTATGCATGAGTAACACTGTCAATATTCAATGGTAATTATAGAAAGTAGGTAATTAAAATTAAATATTTAAAAAATGATAACTATATCATAAATAGAATTTTATTTAATCATATATACTTATATATATAAATACTGTAATGTAAAATTAATCACATCACATCGAGGAGAAAGTAGTCCGCATGTCCTTGAACGACATTATCACTTGCATAGTTTGTGTAAAGGGTGATATATATATATATATATATATATTATTTACATAAAATTAATTATTTTATTAATACCATATATATTTAAATAATGTCTCAAATATTTAATTAAAATCATACTTAATAAATTACATGTACATTTTTTACCTATCACACCGCATTGATGCGATTTAGCCCACATGTCTACTACTGATCTAATCATATTTACAAAAATATAAAAATATAATGTTTTGTATTATATAAATACTAAATAAGAATAATTAATTAATAAAAATAACATATATAAAATATAAATAAATTTTCAATTACAATCTAAAACCATGAGAGGTAGTAATGAATAAACGAACAATCATTATTTTGTGAGGCATTTGTTCCTTGTACACGAACGACAAGTTCATCACATGTTAGAATGAATTTTGTGTAATTGTCAGTAAAACCATTAGATTAATAAAATATCAGGATATTTTTTATAATAATTATATTATATAATAATGGTTGAATAATATTTTGTGGTGTATAATGAAAATAATGCAAAATGATCTTGAGAAAGGCTGTTACCGATTCTTTGGGTAGCTACTTTTAGTTATCATCAAACAGATTACATCGATATATTTATCCCTAATGTTATGATTATAGGATTAGTTTATGTATTTAGGTAAATTATTTTATAATATGTTTTGTGTTCCAAAGCTAAATATAGTTGTGAATAAGTTGGAGTGGTGAGTGCTTTTTTATATTGGAGGTGGAGTGACATTCATTTAAATTTTTTAATATAGAATCTCTCCCACATTTTTCCTATTAAGAGTGAACCCAATAATTATCCAAATACAATAAAGGGTAAAATAATGTAAAAATATAAATATCCAATGAATTTTAGAACAATTTGTATGTAATTTTTTTCCCTTTGTTTATGGATTAGTCCTTTGTGAAGCAAATTCTTCCCTAAATCAATATATTTATTTTTATTCAGTATCATGAATATTTATTTCAAAAAATATTGTTGCAATTATTAGAAATTTTAAATAGTTATGATTCCAAATATCTAATCCAGTTATCAAAATTTATATAATGTAAGATGTATATGTAAATTAATTTTTATCAAATAGACTGGACGACGAAGATTGTTTCTAAAGTAAAAATGCTCCATGTTTGCTATGTTTTTACAACCAATATCATTGTAAAACTGATCAAAATGACCTAAATTTTATTAATTTATATAATATATATCTAATTAATAATTAATAAAATAAAAATTATGATTTATCCATATAAATAAATTATAAGAAAAATCCATTTTGAATTAATATTAAGTATTTTAAAATTTTATAAAAAATATAGATTCATAGAATAATACAAATAATTCACATTAAACTAATTTTAAATTTTATATTTAATAAAATTATTTTATATTAACATATTAAATTTATAAAAGATTAAAAATTCATATTTAAAAAATCTACTCTATGAAAAATCCCTAGAACTGCATTTATAAAAATGCATGTTTTTATATATATAATTGAGGTTTTCATATCGTATGCCCATAAAGCCTATTCAATAAATGATGAAAATATTTGAATATATATATATAAGATAAATTAATTAATATTAATCACCAATAGTAATTAATTTCACTTATTAAGTTAAATAACATTTTATATATAAATATAGTGTTTTATAAAGACAATACCATTATATTCATATGGTTTCTATATTCATTTATAATTAATAGTTAATAAATGAATGAAAAAATTTATTTTCACAATTTAGTTAATCTTATTAATACTTATCAATTTAATTGAAATTTTATCTCTTATAATAATAATATTTTAATAATATATTATTGTTTGTTAAAACTCGGTCTTGAATGTTACGCAATCCATCAAGGAATGTCAGTCTTTCATGTAACAAAAGGTAACCTCGGTGTTCCATGAATATAAAGCTAAATAATATATTTCATGTAACATAAACTTAACTTGGTGTTTCGTATAAAGGAATCTTTGAATAAAAAATACATAAATTTATTCTAAAAGAAAAATATTTTAAATTCATTTGGTGTCACATTCTTCCTATTGAATTTATATTACATCCTCGAAATTCATAATTGATCATGATAATCAAGGTATTGATATTCGAAAATAAATTATTGTTGAAAAAAATACCTCATGAATATGGTTAATAAAAAATATTTTTAATAAGAGAGAATTAGATGTACAATGGTCACATTACTAGGTTATTTAGTTTGATAATAAAGTGGTGAAATAAATACATTGATATAGAAGAAAAATGTTACAATCATGTTTTGATGGAGAGTGGTAAGGAACATGTTTAGCTAAAATTTTATGACCATAAATCCTTAAAAAACTATAATGAAAATGGTCTTTTATATCAAAACAAATTATGATAAGAAGACACCTTATTTGTTTCGATACCATTTTCCGATAGTTGATCAGTTCTGCTACTCTATAATAATATAAGTAAATATACATTTCTATTTCATAAACATTGTATTATGATTTGGTTGTGCATTGTTCAATTTGTAATTAATTTCATAGAACATGATTCATCATCTGTTTAAGTAATACAATGACCTATATAACTTCATCCAATTAACAACATAAACTATTTGACAAATTTCTAACATTTAAAAAGGATTATAATCAAACAATTTAGAATGAAGGCCACCAAATTAACAAAATAAACAAATAAAGTAACATGAAGTGGGTATTAATCATCTCATATCAATAATTTAAATATGATATCAACACAATTTACTATAAATCCTTATTGAAAACTGGAATTATTCTTATTCCATAAATAGAAAAATTGATTATTTTATATATTCTATAAACTAAAATATTCATTAACTACATCAATGATATAATAACACCCATTATAAATAAATAATTACTCAATTATACGGTCTTTACCACTCATCCAATTAATATAATCCAAACCAATAATTTCTTTATCCAATCATTATTGTATTATCATTATAAACATATTAATGTTTATCATTCCCTCAACCAAGTTGTTTCAAAAATGTTTTACATTCAAATGAATAATTTTTTTGATACCTGTAAACATGTAATCTCAAGTCCTTAGTGAATAAATAATTCATTATAATCCTCACTTATTCTATAATACATACAAAAAAGATATTAATAATGAGATAAGTTGAAAAAATTATTCAATTATCCAAATAAAGGATTAAATTATTCACTTCACATTGGCTATATCAAAATAATAATACTGCCCTTGATCCCTTATCATATTATAATGTATTTTACCTTGATTCGTGGGGGATTCAGTTTCATAGTTCCCCATATCCCTATTGTTGATAAAATAAATAGATGCATTTTTCTTCAACCCTTGGAATTAATTTATCATGTGACACTATTCTACAATCATATAACATACTCTCAATCTTTTCATGAATTTGTCAGTGTGATTATTTCAACAGTTACGATGTCTGGGAAAATCCTTCATTCCATTATTCTCTTTTTTATTATTTTATCTTCCATTATATTATTATCTTTAATTCCAATGAATACATAAGTCCTGTGGAATAATTTCTCAGTCTTGATGTCACATAAAACAATTTCAGTATATAAAGAAAATTTTTGAGACGCCATTTCCCTTTATATACATTCATGAAGAACTACAATGAAATAGCTAACCATTCACTCTTTTTGCGTATGAAATCTTAATCAAATCTATCTTACCAGGTAATGGTATCATCATAATCTACAATACTTTCTTCCTCATTTTCCTTTAAGCTAAGGATTATTCTCTTTATCTTAGTATGTTTTTCATGAGGAAGTTATTTAATAAATAAATGTATTGTTATATAACTTATATTCCATGAGTTCTATTTCTTCTCCATACCTAGTATTCTTGAACATGTACCAACATTGACTAGTATCAGCATGGAGGGAATACATTGCAAGGGAATACTTTTATATTTCACAACGTAATATGGACATAAATATATTATGTATAAACTTAATCAATTTATTATCCATAAATGAGTACGCATTCTAACAAATTAATTGGACTATCTATCATATTAAGCATTCTAACATCAGAGAATATCATTTTGGCACAGTTTTCTCTATCCTTGAATTTTTATTTGTTCTAAACTAACAATTATAGCGAAATATATCCATAAAACTCTTAACTATTATAAAATCAATATTATTATCCTTTATATGTAAATTTATAAATTTCCCATGAGTATTGATTATATTCATCCTTCAAGGTTCCATTTAAAAAATTGGAATATAATTTACAACATCATATCATTATGTAACATAATGTGTTATCCCCAAACTGTTGATTCCTTATCCAAATTTGCGGATCTTTTCCATAACTAATCTCATAATAATATATATGGTTTTATTAGGGATATATTTACTTACAAATCCTTAATAATGGTTTGTAAATAATATTTTTATTATTCTAATCATATCCCCAGGGAGTGTCCAACCCATTGTGTAGTAATGCCCTTTTTCATGTATCATATTATGTTTGAGTCAGGCACAGACCTAGTTCATTGTTTAATTACATTGGACTTATTAAAATGAATCAAATCCCAAAGGACCAATCAGTATATCAATTTTATAAAACAAAATTATATACATGACACCCATATTACAATGACACATATAAAATTAAATATTATACATAACAAAATGAAATATACTACATCCTGGAAAGGACATTCAAAGATTTATTCTTCATATCCTATGGAATGGAAAAAAATACAGGTGAAATCATGTGCTCATTATGTGTAATTATGGAGGAAGAAATAATTAATCCATATTAATAAATCAACATTGTATGGTGAATAAGTGAGATAATATTCCAATTAAACTACTAGATAAATAATAATAAAAATGAAATGGTAAGAAACTGAAAACACATGACATTTATTCAATAAACTAATAACGAAATGATTCCATTTTTTCGTACAGAAAATTTAATGGATAATAAATATTGAATCAAAATTCATGAAATAAATAATTATGTGATGTCATGTCTTGGGAACAAGAAACCTCTACTATTAATATCAATCTTCCAAACTGTGTAAAACTACTCAGACAAACCTATTTAATTTGGCAGCCTGATTGGTATAAAATTATCATATCAATGCAAATTGATGATATATAATTTCTAGGACTCATTGATCACAATATGTCCACATAATTCCTCATATAAAATAAACAATTTAATTATTAAATAATATTGCTTACCAAATATATGTGTTGAATACAAGTTAAAACTTTATCAATTATTCTCCAGTTGATCAAGTAATAGTCAATGTAAACACCTTATTTTAAAATGGTATTCGTTTTTGTAAATAATAATATTACTCCACTATTAATTTTTATATTTAAATGATATTAATAAAGTTATTGTTTCATGATAAATTTATAAAATCATGAAAGAAAGTGAGATGGAAAAGACTGCATTTTCACTGGGTAATTGTCAAGCTAAACAAGTTTCATTAGAAATTTTATAGTGAAACATAAAATACCATCAATTATAGAATAACCATGATATTAAAATAAATGAGGTCATTATATACAAAAAATTAATGTGAATTTGTGAATTACAACAAATAATTCCCAATGGAATGTAAATTGAGATGAACCCTCTTTTCTTAAGTCAAGAATGTAACATGTTTATTTATCTCCTAAAATAATAAAATTATATTAATTATGTACTTTATTCATAACCTTTTCCTAGTTTATTATTAATTATATTTCACTTACGATAATGTTTTTTACAATTACTCAAACAATTATTTTTACCTCAGCATTAATATGACCAAATTCGGTTCATGATTCAAAAATGTCTTTAGTATGTCAACATTAGTCAAATGTGTAAATATATAAACATATAAAGTATAATAAAAAGGAATTAATTATAATATTTATACATGAATTATTCTTTTAAATCCAATGATGATATATGGTTATGAATAATATACTGATGTTATAATCATAGAGATGGTAGGTCACACGTACGCCAAAGTGACATTCCCATTTTCCAATGATCATTATGGAAAAATGATATCAATTAGTATATGTTTATATAATGACAATTATATCAAAAATTCCATGTTATTAAATAATATATAATTATTTATATAGTTATTTTTATGCAATAGTATTCACATCGCATTGAAGAGGTGGTGGTCTATTTATCAAAGAATGATTTTATCAGAATTTCAAGTATGAAACGAGTTATAAATAAATTGATATATTATATTTACAAAAGGATAATAATTTACTAAATATAATTAAAATTTATATTAGGTCACATTTTTTAATTGAAATTATTCTTAATAAAATCCATGTAATATGTGAGTGTATCACATCGCATTGAGTAGGATGCAGTCCACACATCCACAAATGATGTTATCGTATTTACACCAAATGGAACAGATAATGTAATGTGTTTTATAAATATTATATAATAAAAAATATATAATAAATGTCATATATATTTTATAGAAATAAATTTTCTCTCATTATTCTCAACCATGGGAGGTGGTGAATAATAAATGAACAGTGATCACATTGGAAGCCAGTAGTTCTCTACACATGAATGGTATGTTCATTACCCACTGAATGTAATTTTGTTTAATTTTAGTCAAAAACCTTATAATAAAAACTTATCATATTAATGAGTATATTTAATTTGTTATTAAATTATATAATAGTAACTTTTTATTTGGTGTATAATGAAAATAATACAATTGAACATGAGAAAATATGTGACCTCTAATTTGGGTAACTCCTTTTTTTTACTCCAATGGAATTCATTGGATGTATTTCCACAAAAAAAGATGATTATAAGACTAGGGGAGGTATTTTGGGAGATTAATTGAGTATATTTTGGGGGAGAAAATGGATTTTTATGTTTGAATAATTGGGTGGGGTGAGTTCCTTTTTATAGTGGGGGAGGAGTTGAATATTTGTAAATTTCATAAAATTGAATTCCACCACTGTTCTTCTAATAAATATTTAATTTAATAATTTTAGAAATATTATAAAACATAAAATATTGTCTAAATATGAACATAAAATTCATTTTCAACATGTTTCCATGTCATTTTGTTCCCTAAGAGTAAGGTTTATCACATTGTTATGAATATTATTCTATTAATCACTATAATTAATTATAATCACTTTAACAAATATATTTTCCATAATCTGAAGTGACCGTATTATAAATTAAGATTTATTTTAATTCCAAATATTAAAACCTTTTTTCTCAGATTCCAGTCATAGATGATTAAAAAATTAATTCAATTTTAATAGCACAAACAAGATGACAAAGTAAGTTTTCAACGTAAACAAGTTCAAAAATATGTAATGTTTTTATGCCTAATTTTATTGTGAAATTTATTCCACAGAAATAAATTTGATTACTTCATATAAATTTTACCTAATTAAAATTTAGAACTAATAAAAAATATTACTTTCCCTTTAAATAAATTTGACGAAATATTAGTTTAAAATTATAATTCAGTGTTGTTCATTATTCATCAAATAATGAATGTTCACAAAAAAAGAAAAAATTTATACTAACAAAATTATGATACTTATATATCAAAATATATATTTATTCTGACCTATAAATTATTAAAATTTCATATTTTCGATTTAAAACATGTTCACCATCAAAAGGAAATAAAAACCTTCATAAAAATATAGGTTTTTATGTGTCAAATTAGGTTTTTCTTATAATATTCTAATAATTAAAATTATACGAATGAAAAAAAAATTAATTGAATATATAATATATAAATTTAATAAATATTATTTACTAATATTAATGAATTTAAATAATTATATTAAATTAGGTTTTGAATATAAAAATAGTCCTTTATAAAATCATTTCCATTATATTCATTTGGTTTCTATATTCATTTATAATTAATTTTTAACAATTAATTAAACTACATATATTAATAAATATTAGGATATATTCGTATATTAAAATATAACGGTAGGGTTATATCTTATTGTAATAATATTTTTAATAATATATTTTAGTTTGGTAGTACTCGAGTGTGTGTTTTACAAAAGGCATCAAATAATGTAAGTCATTCACATAATGCATGATATATTTAGTGCTCCATATTGATAATTATAAAATATATGTTTTGTATAAAATAATAATAACTTTGCGGTTCATATAAATCATTCTCTGAATAAATTGTAAAATTATTCTAAAAGAAAAATATTTTAATGCCATGTGGTGTAACATATGTATCTACTTTTTATACCCCACCATAATGATTTTATAGATAAAAAATCAAAACATAACCTATAGAATAGAAATGTGAGCATATAATAGAATATATGCATATTCGACAAGAATAAATTATCTTGAATTCTAATGAGTTACCTTGAAATCCACTAAATTGTGAAGTTGAGTTTTTCATTGAACTGATCCCTAATGAAAAGCCTATATCTAAGCTACCATATATAATTTACACTCTATAATTAGTGGATAGAGAGAAACAAATACATGATTTGTTTAATAAGAGAACTGTTTCTCCAGTTTTCTACATGGGGAAGCACTATTCTCTTTATTACGAAGGATGGGTCTACGATGTTATGCAATAATTATATGGAAATCAATTCCATTACTAAAATTAAAAAGAATTATCTTCCAACATTAAATACTTCTTTGACATACTTGAACGAGGTAAATATTTTTCAATGGTTGATCTTCATTCGATGCATCATAAATTTGGATTAATAAAAAAATATATTACAAATAAAAAATATCATATAAAGTATCAAAATTATTTTTTACATTAATGAAATTTAAATTAAATTTTTTTTTACCTATTTGATTTTTAAGGAATTCAATGATTATTTTGATATTTTAATTTCCCTTTTTAGTAAATCTATTTTTATAATCTAAAATATAAAACTTGTTAAATACATTTTATAATAATTCTTGAAACACTCATATGGAATTAATTAATTGGACAACAATTATATGTGAATTATGTATTTAGGAA
This sequence comes from Viscum album, assembly GCA_963277665.1. Lineage (NCBI taxonomy): Eukaryota > Viridiplantae > Streptophyta > Magnoliopsida > Santalales > Viscaceae > Viscum > Viscum album. The sequence continues at coordinate 1,938,228,407 of OY728152.1, forward strand.
GATTTTTCTCAAATATATATTGTATATTAGGAATGAATATCAATTTATCTGTTGATGAAAAAGGATGTTAGATAGGGCATTAAACCAAAGAACATAATATACATACATAGTTTTCATTGATTATAATATGTATAATTTTGTATTGTTATAAATTTTTCAAGATTAGCATACTCATAAACTAATATGATAGAAAATGGGGTCTTGTTCATGTGGTTCAAATATTTTTTATTTTTAATGATTTAATTAATTGATTTTCAACACAGTAATATTTTCATTACCATTAGGAAGGGATTGTTTTGCGATATGTATCAATGCATCAACAAATGGACACATATGTGTCCTTATATATATTGATTGATTTATATACTACTCATAATGAAATCTATAGATTTATAAACTGAATTATCAAACTCATGATATTTATGTGGCATCTATAATACATTACTTGATGATATGAATTTTTTATTTATTTGGATAACGATATGAGATATGTACTCTTCAAAAAAATTAGAAAATAATATTTTTAAAAAAAATATAACAACATCAGAAAAAGGGGATGTATCAAAATACTAATCCATGATGAATTATCCATCGATTAACATGATGGAAATTAATATATCATGGATGATCCATTGAGTATGAATGATCATGGTTATCTGAGTAATACTTGGTTTCGAATAGATTTTATATTCATGGATTTTTTAATGTTCGGTGTAAAAATATTTAGGGAAGGGGAAACATTTACAGTTGTCCAAAATTTTCCCATATTATCTTTGTTGCAGAATAAATCATATACTATATTAATGATAAGAGATTTAAAAAATACATAAAATATGTTGAATTTAAAGATATTTTTTAATAAAGATAGTGTACTAAAATTTTGAATGAGGATATGTGTTCTATCAATAGTTGAGATGGATAAGAAATTACATCATCAATCCCGTATCTCAAATTTCAATGTACTCTTTGATAGTTACAAGAGTTATATGGATTTGAAAGTATATTTAATATAAAATAATATAATGTAGTAAATTGAAGACATTTTATAACGATGCATGGTACTTCAACAGGTAGAGTTTCAGATATAACATTAGAAAGGAGTCATGTAACATATACATATTTCTATTTGGAATTTTGATGATAATACAATTATTTTTATCACTACATTAATAATAAGACCTAAAAGAAATAATTCTATATGGGTTATTTTTTATCACCTCATAATATCTACTCATTTTAAATAATGAATTATTTTCCTCTTGAAAATATCACATGAATCTATATCAATGAATTTTTTAGCCTTCATAGATAACATATTTCTATTGTGAATGATCTTATCCCATCAATTAAATTGAAGTTATATAAAATACTTTTAGAATTTACTAGACTAACTATAACATTTTAGAGCTTCCTATCATCCCCAAAATGTTTCCTATTCTCAGTGCACATTTAAATCATTACAAAACATACATATACTATTATTCATTGAATTTTATAGTAAATGGTATCAATATTTACCTTTGGTAGAATTTTCATTAGATGATATCTTCAATTAAAGTAGCCATACAGAAACATATGAAACATTATAAAGGAGAATACATAATACACCTATATAGTAGTAAGAATTTAGTGAATGTATGATTTTAAAACGGAATTGGTTAATGAGAGGATGATGAAAATAATAATTATTTTGAGTAATATCAATTCAAATCAATGTATGAAAGATAGTTATACTAATAACCAGGGGGAAGGATAATTAATTTCATGTTTTGGATCATGTTTTATTAATGATATCTTCTATGAATGGTGTTATAATTTCTTGAATCAAACTAAAACTAAGTCTCAAGTGCGCCTATACTTTTGCATTTTTTAAAATAATTGGATTGAAGGATATTAATTTTTAAATCCCACCCATATTTTCTAATGGCATGATGTATTCCTTATATGGTTATTAAGGAAGTACATTACTGACAGAAAACATGTCCTCACATATAAGGATGTTTAATTTCATAATGATATGCCTTTGTAATGAAATTATATAGATTCATGGCTCTATAGAACAGGTGTTGTGGAATATGATAAATTAGTTGGTAAATATAAATTGGATAAATCATACTGTATAGGATGTAATGTGGGAACATGAATAACTTATAATAAAAATAAACACATTTTTATGATGTAAAATGAATAAATTTTTAGGAATAAATTTTTGGAGGATTGAATGAAACACTTGATATTAAATTGTTGTAAACCAGTTTTTATTTCTATAGAACGTGTATCATACATCGCATATATCATATGAATAATTTTTAAAAATAAAAATCCAAATAATTTATAATTTCAATGTGATGAAACAATTTTAATTTATTAATTAATCATATAAAAAATATCTATCATGGATTTCATTTATTTTTTCGATAATGTTTATTTGAATGTGAATATTGAAAATTATCGATTTTAAAAATACTATCACCTTCATTATATTGTCAGGATATAAAAATTACTTGAATATATTTATATATATATGAAACCATTTTAACATACCAAATAAATATATATTAAATAATATAACAAATTTATAAATATAATAATGATCTTATAAATCTATTTTCATTATTTTGAGATTCTGGGTAACGTTCTTATAAAAATAAAAACAATTGTTTATTATTATATTTTAATAATGATATCAAAAAGATTTTTTATATGTTTTCATGTTATTAAATTCCAACAATCCTAATTTTATTTAACATAATATGGTTAATTCCATGGGAATTATCATTATCTATGAATTTGGTTAAAACCATTATTATGATTAGGTGATCATTTTTCAAAAAATGGTTTCCAATTGTGTTTTTGTATATTATATTATAAACTATTATAGCTCTATCAGTAAATTACACCACATAAAATCAATTCCATATTTGAAATAATAATAATTAACATTAGTTATTAATGATTTTTTTTTTCATAATTAAAAGTAATCATGGTAAATATTTCAAATTGTGGTTAATGGTAAACTGAGTAAAACCCGTAAATATAATGGGATAAGGATTCAATATAATAAAAAATAGTTTATTAAAAATAATTTATTGGATTAAATTAATTCCAAGACATCAAATTGGGGAAAATGTTTAAATTTTGAGTACCATACATTCATAAATCATATATTATATAATATGGTTTCATGAATTTCAACTTTTTCTACATACCATTATTATTAAAGGGTACCATCTCCCATAAATCATCCAAACACCATCATCCCATTATCTCAACAAATGAAATAAAAATTATGTTAATAATACATTTATCCACCTCATAATAGTATTTTATTCCTAAAATGTCAATTCAAGATTGCTAAATGTATTATCCCTCATAAATAACTAAATGAAGGGATATAAGTTCTCACTAAGTATTATTGACTTCCTTTCTAATTATACCACAAATAAGCAAGAAATGAATAGGTTAAAATAATCACAAAATTGAATTTACAAAAATGATATGTTCTTATGATAATGTAGTATGCATTTTTTAACTACATTTTATATTATAGAAAATGAACACATTGATTAAGCATATGTATGGACTACCATTTTATTTATTGGGGCAACTCATTTTTTTCAAACCCCCAGACATGGATGGTAATAGTGATGGATGTCAAGGGATTATAAAAATAACTTAATGATAAAACTATATTTAGCAATGGTTATAGATCAATTATATAAAAACATGAATTGGCTATTTGTGATGATATAAATCATCCAACCAATAAAGAATCCCTGGTAAGGGTTTTTCATCTCAATCTGAATCTTGTGAAAGATAATTTATGTCATCCAAAAATATTTATTATAAAAGGACCATAAAAAGATAAATAAATGAAAAAGTCTATTAATAACGTGTTTAATAAATTTTTATTCGGTATTTAGTAGGATATAACACGTTCAACGCAATCAGACTCCATTGTAAAGGTTTTTTATTGTCAATTTCACTTCAATGTGCATTATTTTATATTATGGACCTATTTTATTGTTTAAAAGGTTTTTAATAACATTATAACATATTATATCATAAATTACTTCATTTTCATAATATTCAATGTTTCAATTCATTTTTTCCTTTTATATGGTTTAAAATAAAAATGTTAATAAATATATAAAAGTTTAATTTAAAATCTCACTCTTATTCATTATTTCGTATTTTGAAGTATAAATTACTAGAATTATTTAGATTTTTTATTATTAAAACCCATCTATTTTATTATCGAATTGTTATTTTATTATATTCCATGTTTTATTTAAACATTTTATCTCTTTTAATTTATAAAACAAAAGCATTTTTTATAGAAAATAGTGAATTTATTTATATTTTTTTCAAGTAATATCTGTATTTGATACTAATATTATTAAAAAAATTTATTAATTTATCATATAGTTTTAAATAATATAAAATTAAAATTTAATACTAATTTTTACATTCAAAAAATGCTACAAAAATAATTTTCTCCAAATATATCTGAACAAGTATATTTTTAGTTTTAAAGAAATTGTGAAAGGAATTCCTTTTTAATATATAAATCATGAATCAATTTTCCCACCTCCATGATAGTTATTCAATATACATATTATTTTCCAATTTGCTATGTTTTTTTTCAATGGAAACCCTTTTAACCTGTTTATTTTTATTTTTATTTTGTACTGTAAAATTATTGGATATTATTTTCAGCAATGTTCATATAAGTTTTGGAAATGATTTAAAACATCATTTTTAAAGAAATGATATAAAATATTTAAGGAAAATTCATTTAATATATCACATACATTTTAGTCTCTAAATCTATAATTATTCTCTATTATTTTTTACATTTGTTTAAAATTGTTTGATGGGTTTATATCATTGTTTGCATATTTAGGGAATATATCTAATTTTGAAAACATTCACATTCTTGTGATCTTGTTCGCCACAATTCTCCATTATTCATTGTAATTTAATTTCCCCATCATTTCCTTATTATATCACATCAATTATATATTTATCATTTAACTATATACTTAAAAAGTCATCATTACTAGATATATTGTTATTTAGAGATATAGTATTAAAAATATTATTTCATTTTATGGATAAATATAGGTTTTATTTATTATTGATTGAATATGGATATTTTTTAGTTCATAACGAATATTGATTAAGAAATTTATTTTTGATTAAATATTTAATGAATGCATTGAAAATATGTAAATAAAGGGTAGGGATCAGTAATAGATATCCATTTAGTGAACCAATAGATCTGATGGGAGAAACAATATTCCATATTAGATAGATGTTTTGTTTATCCCAACAAGTTCTTTTAAATAGCTTCTAACAGGGCCATTCTGGAAAGCTCCATAATGAAATTATAGGAATCCTTGATATTGATATTATGATTCCTCAAAATTATTAATTATTAACATTAATATTTCATGTATATATATCCATGTTATTTTAACATTGGTATTTTCTATGTGTTTAAATGCTAATATTATTTGTTAAATGACATATATATTAAAAATCAGCTATACATTATTTTTTATCCCTTTATTACATATTATGAATTTCATTACATTAATTCCAAATGTCATCATTTTATCTCAGCCATTAGTCAATTTTGTTCTCCCTAGGATATAATGAACTGATCCTTGAATGATAATTAGGAATGTATGACTGTTTTCCATTATATGTTTTATTTTTTACTACTTAATTAGGGAATCATGTATATATCTATTTAAAAAATATTGTTAATCTAATAAATCTAATATTTTATAAACCAATATATCATATAATAATGAAATAAAAAAATTGGTTTTGGGTAACAAGGGTTGGAGTTGTTACAATAGTTAATTTTACATAAATGGTTACTTATGGGTTAATAACATATCACACTTACGTATCTCTCATAAAGGACTGTAGTGCAAGACATGTTTTAACAAAACAACAGAACAAACATCATTTCGAAAATCAATAATTCAAACATGTTTAAATCTTGATGAAATAATTTTTTAGACCATTTATTAGTTTTCATTAATAATATAATGTTTATTTGTGGCATAAAAACCCAAAAAGAGAATGACGAATCGTGAATAAATAAAACAGGTACAAATAAAAATATAGAACCCCTAAAAATTTAGGGTAATAATACCTATCTTTTTATTATTCAGGTTGTATATGTTTTGTATCGATCAAAATAAGTATATCCTGGGTATTGATTAATCAGGTGAATTATCTATGATCATATAGTGAGAATTACATAATACTAAATTTATCATGTACCTTCTCCGTGAATTATTAACAATTTTTTTGGAATAATATAATTTTCCAAACATTCATGAAATTTTTTATCAGAAATTCATCATAGAAAAATGATCTTTATACAATTGGACCTGAATAAAGTTTAATATTCACTATTTACTGGTAATGATTAAAAATCATATTCTTAAAGAATTTCATGTGTTACTAAAAAATTGATATATTTTTCCTAGATCATGTATTAATGAATATCCTTGAAAGAACCATTATTTGGTTCATTACTGATGGAAACCATGCAAGAGTTCCTATTGTTTCATTTCATGGAACATAATGAATATTTATCAAGTTCATATTTTCTATTGTATATATATTATATTATATATATTATAAATTAATTATGTACATGTTAATATAAAATCATCATATTAATGAATAAAATATTCATTTTATATTACAATAACATAAATTATATTATTAATTAATGTATCATACGAATGTGTATATGCATCGAATACTTGTAAATTTTATTGTGTGTCCAAAAATATCACCATGGGAGTTTATATTCAAATTTAAATCATGAGATGCATGTGAATTATTTTTTATTTTCAATGATTTATGGATAGGATATGTTGGACTGTTATAGATGTTATCATGATCATTATATGGTTGGACCTAGGCCGGATGGGAGAGATGTACATACCTCTAAATAATGAATGGGAATAAATAATTGGGGGGGTTTTTAGATTAGTGGTGAGGGATATTAATATGATAATTCTTCTGGGGTAATATTCCTTGTGTGGGAAAGGGTTCCCCAAATTTATGGGATTTAAAGATCTCCAAATGGATATGTCAGATGAGACGCAGTAATATGTTATGGGAATTCCTTGAAGACTATGAAGTAAATTTACTAATATTTTATGAGGTTTGGGAATGTAACTGTTATTGGGAATCATAATTATAAAATTTATGTGTGAATTAAATGATTATATAATCTAGCCACTTTTGGATAGGGTGGTGTAGGGAATTTTTCCCATGGAATTAATATGGATTGATCGTTTTGTTTTAGTATCGAGGATTATAGACTAATAATTGGGTGGGATATTAGTAAAAACCTGTGTGGATGATATGTGAAATCTAATGGGTTTTTGTCTGTCGTAACCAACATAATAGAGTATAGAATATGTTTATTACCCTACATGCATATATGAATGATAATTCATTACAATTTTGGTGTATAGGTACAACACCTAAGAAAATGGAACCATGTTAGGGGATAGACATGTTGTTATGCATTGTACTATGTGTATGTGTGTGGTTATGTGTATGATTGATGTTAATATTAGATGTATGGAATCACCTTGAACTATATATTGTGATCTTAGATATCCCTGAGTGACATGGTACTAGAAAAGGATGTGAATGAATGGCCTTTAAAAAAGTGATATGATTCAATAATTTACCATCATAAGTGAAGGTTTATTCATACTTGATGTTGATGTTGGTCCTCATCTTGAATGATATAATTCTAGAATAGATGACACCGCATGATGAGATTTTTTTCAGGGATAGATGATAGTCTTCTCACTGAGTTAGTGGACCCATGTTTTTATGTAACGTGGGAAATAATTCATGGAATCTCCCTAAGTGGAGGTGTTGGAATGGACAACCTAGTGTGACTGGTTATTAGTCAATGATGCTGTTATGGGACAATACCATACGTGATAGGGTACAAGTCCTAATATCATAGCATGTGTCTATGCGTCAATATAGACCCTAACCCATGTGAGAGGGTATATTCCATGAAATGGTATCAAATACATCCATGAGTATATTGGTATGGGATTGGGTGGTCTTAAAATGTGAATTTTCATCAAGTAGTTGATGTTCGATGAATGGTAAGGGGTTGTGGTGTCCTAGCTATCATACAATTACCAATCATATTTACTTGTGTTATATTTATTATATTTAATTTTATTTCCCAATAATTCTAAAATATATGATAGAATATACAAGGGGAACTCATTGAAAACCTACTAAGAGTTATTTATTAATCACACTAGGTATAGTAACAAGGTGTGGATCTAGTCCACATTCTGGTTCTGAATATTTGAGACTATGATTGATATTTGATTAAGTTGGAGCATCACGATTGGGATTGTTTTTGGGATTATGGTATATATCCCGGTATTTATATATCCATATTGATCATTTATTTCATTTAATTATTTTAATTATTTGATTGGACTAGTGGGTCTTCTTCCTGTATATGAAAATTTGATCCCATGTTCAATTTGTATAGCATGTATATGTTTAAGATTTATTCATAATTTTATTATGTTTTTTAAATGATGTTTAGTCATTAACATATTATTCTTGGTTATAATATCAATGGAATAGTCTCCCTAGGATATGATTTAGGCCATCCCCATTATTTTGAAGGAATTCGTGTATAATGAAGAATACCAAAGGTTATGTGGAACTCCAAATAGTTTACTACAATGTAATTTTAGTTACAGAATTATATATTAGTATCAAAACATTGTTACAATTGGGTTATGGTATACATGTGAAAGGATTGTATGAGAACATAAGTGAGACTTCAAATTCTCAGTCATGAAAACCTTTTCGATGTAAAATCATATTTTCTGGGATTTAAAATATTTTTCCTGGTTTTCACTATAATCATTTAGATATTTATCCAATTATGATGTACAAATATTATAACATTTTTGTGGTTTTTTCTTTAATCCCATTGTGGAATGATTTATATTTCCATTTAAAATATACATGTCATGTATGATTTACATGAGATTTATATTTTTCATGTGATTGATTATTATTAAGATAATGGTTCAGATTCTATAATCTTCATTAAAAACATAGATACTATTTTTATATAATATTATTGTGTCATTTTTTTGATATTCTCCATGTTTTTTACTCATGAGTGATTTTAATATGATAGGGATTGAGGATCTCATCTATAGATGTTATTCGGTGATAAATATATATCCCCATTCTATAAGCGGTGTATAATGACCATTTATTATTTTCCATTGAAAATTTATTCCCTGGTAATGGTTTTTTATAGGTGGAATGTTCTAATTATAGGGTTTAGATTGTACATAGGTTTCTATAATGAGTTGGATACCGTTGTGAGGGTAGATAGGATAGGCATGTATAATGTTGTGTGATTTTATCATGAATGAAATTATGTTTTTTTCATTATAATTATTTTTACGGATTACACATTTAATTCCATGAAATAATATGATTGGTTTTTCATTTATATGGTATAGTGGATATTGGTCCTATTATGATTTTCCATTAATTGGTAGTGAATTTTAATAGGATTTATTATTTCAAATGATTATTTAGCAATGAGTGAATAACTTTTTATGATCATAATGAATCATATTATTTATTATTTTTGGAAGGGAACCACCATGGGTAATTTTTTATAGATATGATCAACATAAAAGTAATATAAAATCATTTGTTTTGGTTCATGAATCTTGGTGAGATCAGATGCATCTCATTGGAGAATGAGTTAGGAAGTGTGAATATGTTGTATGTGAGGGTTTAATCCATTTATTCAAGATGTGATCGAGATATATATTGGAAAAACCCTATGTGATATTTCTCTTGATAACCACTCTAACTTAGAGAAGGATGGTTATAATAATTAGTTATTTTTTGAAAAATTCATCGATGATTGAAGGAATGATTCAAAAAGTGGGGAATGGTAGACTTTATATTTTTTTATTAATGAGTAGTTCAGTCATGGAATTATTGTTTCTTTTTTTAGTTATTTAGGATCCCAATAAGTGTACTAATAATGTGGAAGTGAGTCCACTATTCCTTGAACCAATATGGGCTACAAGTTTACTTAATACGCGTATAAGGTATCGGCATTAAACAGTACATATTATTTAGTTTTTATTCATTAATTCATCTTATAAATTTCTTTAAGATATTATTGGTTTGTTGTTTTAGTAAATTTGGTCATAACATTTATATAAAAAATTCATACATTATAACATAAAAATATATACTTAGTATCCATTATTCCCATAAGAAAATTTTTTTTAAAATGAAACAAATTTTTTTCCTTGAAATAGAATTATAATTTTCAACTTTAATACTTATTTCATTTTACTAATTATTAAACCGTGCAAACAACATTAAAAATTAGGATGATCACAAAAGATGTTGTACTCGACATATAAATGGAATTTGTTATTCCAGTGAAACCATCAAAAACTATAAAATGTTTACCTTTACTAAATATTATATGTTGGTATGAAATAAATCATTGAGACACTAAATTTTCATTCACAAGGAATAATTTTTTTTAAAGGATGTTCAATTCATTCAATGAAGAATGGACATGAATTTCAATCTTTTACTAAAATATGGGCACCTTCATAATTGGAGTTCAAATGAATCATTTTATAAGAAATTGATTATTGGGACGATGTTTAATATATTATAATTTTTATTTGAATAATTTATACGTGTTACACCATAATATAGGCCAGACCTCAAGCTAGCACATCATCTGGTGGTTGCCTACCTCATAGCCATACTATAAAGGGATAGACAACCATGCCACCACATTGAAGGTATTCTTAGTATTATAAGACTTCATGGTGGGTCATGCCTATTCAGGGCCTATATTGATGAATCCATGGGCTTATATGGATGGGATGAAGCCCTAATGCACTGACCCTTAGCGGTGAAACCCACGAAGCAATGAGAAGACACACATTTTGGAATGGGGTGATGTATGGAAATGGTTAGCGGTTCTCTAACACCCTTGTACTACATTATGAATTTGAATTTCTATCAATTATTTATGTTCTTATGGAGCCACATAACATTTTAGATGTGGTAATGGATCATATGAGTTACTATTATTATTTTTAAATAAATTGGGCCCCATCTCAAACATTTCCCACACTACTCAACCTGCCAAACAGCAAATTCATAATGTTTTCCACCCAATATTCTATCATCATAACCACCATGGACCACCACCCTGAACACTCTATCTCAAACATCCCTTTAAGAAGATTTCCAATAAAATCACTTATAATATTTAGAACTCTATATAATTCCCACTAGTCCCTTTAAATGATGACCAAAAGCCTTATTCATAATTATGTTCACAAAAGCCACTACAAAGGCTAGTGGGATTGGTGAAGACAGTTATGCCACATCCATAATGCATTGCATCCACTTCCCCTGAAATTCAGACACCCCCATATAGTTCACCACTCACCACCTTCTTCCTCAACCACAATATCTGCCTCTCCATTATCACCACCAAGATTACTCGAGCTCGAGTTAATTTTTATAATGAATAATAAGGAATCCATAGATCACTAATGGAACCTTAGAAGACACCAATTCCAAGAAAACTATACCACATTACACTATCAAGAAAATGGTATCACATTTCTTCATTGAGCCACCAATAAAACATACTAGAGGTGGGATAATTTTTTCATATTCTACAATTGAACAAATGGAAGAATCTAAAAAATCATCCAACACATAGATTTATCACCGGAGAACAATGACGGTAGGCCACATGATTCTCAATTAACCATTTTCCACTACAACAACCACTATCCACTACTTCAACACCTTTCATGACAACCATTAACGCAATCGTACACCCAAGATAAATCACTTCACTGTACATAATTTTACACATGATAATCCAAAAGTGAAAAAATTTGGAATATCTACTTCCACTGCTTACCACATGGACGTTTGGTCCTGAGATAATGAAACATTTAACCTATTGGATCATTGTAAACTCCCATGATATTTTTATATAGATACTACCCAAAAAACCCCTTCTAGAAAATTCCCTTGATTCCAAACCATGCTATGTAGAAAATAGAAATAAAAAGATCTGAGGAATGAAGATGTGTTTAATTATGGTAGCAACCAATAGTGTGTTTGGGCCACCATTGGGGGAATTCTAATGGTGATTCACTATTGGTCCAATATTATATGTGATCCACTATCTCCCAATGGTAGATTGTTTCTACCATCAGTAAAGAATTAAATGATAGTGATGGAATTTATAAATACATGAGAAAGCTACAGATTCAACAAAGAATATATTTAAAAATATATTATTAACTACTATAGTGATATAGGATGATTTAAATGGGAGATATTAAAAGTTCCCCTCCATCTATAAATACAAGGATGTTAGACCCCTAGAGGAGTATCATGGAGGTCCGGAGAAACCATCCATTACTATACACTCAATTTATGTTACATTATTCCTTTTAATAGAGGTGTAGACAATTTTTTGGGTACGAAATAAGGATGTGGCCTTATGTAATGATGGATTAAAAGATTTTTTCATGTTATTATATCTACATTAATTTTAAAGAAGTTTTCAATTCATGGTTCCATAATTTAAATGGCATACCATTGTATTATTTTTAATTCTAAATATTCCAAATTTTCATGACTAATAAAATAATTTTCACTATTATGGGTTTTGGATCACTCTAATTTTTTATTCTAGGGTAAGGTGGAGATGTGATTGTTGATTAGTAAACATGTAGGGAAGATAATGTGGACTGATTTTAGAAACATGTGATACTCAATTCAAGATTTGGAGTGGGATAGAAAATCCAAATGATTATTACCATAAATTTCACACTTAATATAGAGAAGAGTTCATCTTAAGAAATTGAGTGGATTATTTTAATAATAAATCAATAAATTGTGAGAAAAAAACCGAGTTTTAATATATTCATTGACACAATTAACAAAAAAAAGTATTCAATTTTTAAACAAACATAATAAAATTAAAGGAAGTAATGAAATCCAAAACAAAATCACTTTTCAACAATATAGTCTTCAAAACCAACATTACATGTAGCCTAGTCATTTAATTCTTTTTATTTGATTTAATTTCACAGTCATGAAATATTGATTCAAAAAACTAATCAATAAAAATGGATTTTGTCAGTAATACTACTACACCGTAAGGGGGAAATAATAATATTTTTTCTAAACCCCATGTCAATTTTGTGTCAAAACATGGTGTTACTACAAAGGACTAATTATAATATAGTACTAATAATATTCATGACCTTGATATCAAACAAGGTGTTATTTCTTTTTATTGATGAGATTCATATTTCTTTTCTAACTATACTAAATAATATTAGTCATGAAAAACACTTTGATTAAATGAAATTATTGGACTCGATTGAAACATAAAGTGTTTACAAGGATCTAGAAAACATATACCTTAACGCATAACAAACCATAAGTGGGATATTTGAGGAACAATTTTCTAATAGGGATAATCAATTAACCATGAGTATTAAATAGAATTATTTTACAATTATATTTAATATGATTAATATATTTCAAAAGTTTCATGTACTTAACTATATATTATTATACTATCTCATTTCTTTATTTTTCCATGTTTGTATGATGTTTCATTATAAGGGGAGAGGATGAGGAATAAGCCAATTGGAGGGAATTCAACTTACCCCATGAGGAAGATTAGCAAGTTTATTGTTACATCATACAACATGGAGATAACGATGACTTGGATGATATCCAATAATGATTCATTCCATGATTCTTCCTAGCCACCCAGATCATCACAAAAAGTAATGAGATCTACTACATCATACAAACAATTGGAGAAGCCCTTTTGAATAATGGGAGGGATTCCATGTGTTGTATGGAATATGTCCAAGAAATAAATTATAGGACCATAACATCCTAGTATTATTCAACGATGTAATATATGAAAATTAGAGAAACTTATTAGATGTATCGATGGGAGGATCATTGATCGATAAGCCACCCATGGAAGCTAGAAACAGAATCAATAAGATTGATTAGGATTAAATTTTTTGGAACAATATGTTTATGAAACATAGGAATATATGAAGTAAAATCTCTTGACTCATCACCCTTATGTAATACATGAATTAAATAATTGACAAGCCTAGTTAGATATATGGTAGAAAATCAGGTGATGTGAAAAAATAATCAACCTTTGTTATTTGGTTTATGTTCAACACCCCATCATTTCACTAAATATTTTGTTGCATTATAGGGTATGGAATGCTATACTGCCACGTTCTTGTTGAGGAAGTTTCAACATAACCAACAGTATAGTGATAGGAAATCCCAATAGGGATATAAAGGTAAAAGAATGTTGACCTGACCACCTTTCCATATGTATTCCCAAAATAAACCTCCTTTAAAACATCCACAACAATAACAATATTAAAAAAATCTTATCTGCTATAAAATTTTAATTAACAAATCAAAGGGATAGTCCTCATCTATTGAACCACCAATCAAATTATGTAAATGTATTGATATGAATGAACTAAAAATAAAATTAAATGACATTTCAAATAAATTTTTGAATATCATGGACATGCATTCCAAAAACCGTTAAAAACCCCCAGTTTAGAAAACACCGAAAACAGCTAAACATGTGAGCAAGATTATCATAATGAATATTAAGGAGATCCATTTACTAGATCCCTATGAATCTTGATCTAAACCAATATAAGGTGAAACAAAAATTATAGAATTTTTTGAAATATTATATAATAGGAAAAAACCCCACCATGAAATGAAGAATTAAATATCCAGGAAAAACCCTGGACAATATTTATTAATCAATGAAATGGAAATACATTTCAATGGAATGAAAGGGAGAAGAAAGACAACCCCCTTTAATTCAAATATATATTTACAAAATAAAAGAAAATTAAGGAGGATAAACATTAAAGATAGATCCATGTGAAATTTAAAAATGTTGAAATTAATATTACACTCTAGGAATCCAACACTAATATTAAAATATATTCCAAATTATTCATAGATATTTTCACAATGTAATGATGATTGATGAGAATGAAGGAATCAACCTTGGGAGATGTGTTTAAGCCGTGATCACACAACCATTACCCACAAAATATTCATATCCATGAAAAGTAGCTATTCTTTATTCCATTAGAAAATAAAAAATATTTATTCCTAGTTCGATCTAGGGGCTTCGATTAATGTCATGTATAACACAATATTTGTTTCCATAAAAATTGGTAATCTAAAGCCCAAAATGTTGGGTTTCAAATTGAAAAAATGATCTTCAACCTTATTCTTGGGAGTATTATGGGTTTTTATAGTAGGATTTTAAGGACTTGTTTTTATAGAAGACTATTATGGGCTCACCAAGGATAAATATAGAGAATATGGGCATTAACCCCTTGTTTGGGATTATTTTTTTCTAAATATAGGAAAAACTGTAAATAAGGTTTATAATGGAACTATATCCATGTAGATGGGAGATACCAAGTTCTACATTAATGTTTTTGAATATTATAGGAACCCTTCAATCGATATTTCAATTTTTCAATTATCCATGCTGAATGTATTATCCCCAATGAATAATCGATTATGCCTAGATAATTTTAATCGATTGAGAATAACCATTCTACTGAAAAATACCATTGAAAAGTTGAGTATTCAACAATTTCGAAATTTCCATTATAATGATCTATAAAAAATGAAATCTATAATATTTTATAATTTGTTTGATGAAAATGATTTGATACCATTTTCATAAGGAGGTATAATATTCTAAAGATAGAAATTTGATTTTAAACTCATATATAGAACAATACCAATATATGGAACTAAAACCTATCCCTTATGACTTAAAATATATTTATATAATTGAAAGAGACGCATTTCTAGTGATCATAGATAAAAAATGTCCCAAGACCAAGAGAAAATTATAGTTGACCATTTGAAAGGAAAAATTCAAGCCTTAGGGTGGATTTTTGTAGAGAACCATATAAACCTAATCAAGGTCTATTACCATAGAATATTTCAAAAGGAATAATCTAGAAATTTTATGAAACCCCATTTGGACCTAACCCAAATATTATAGATGATGTAAAAAATGAAACTGAAAAACTATTGTCCTCAAGTATAATATACCGAATTTATTACTCATAGTGGTTCATCCCCATCCATGTAGTTCCTAAGAAAATTATACTGAAAGTAGTGACAATAAATAATAATTAAATAATTACAATGATATTCCAAAATAGTTTGTGGGTATGAATTTATAATTAATGAAGTATCAATTCACTAAAACAATCACTTTCTCTATCATGTCCATATAAAAAAAACTAGAAAAATTGGAAGGACAAAAACATTACTATTTCATATATAATATCTCTAGATATTTTAGGTAACCATATCTCCATCATACTCATTGAATACAACGTTAACCAGAACATTCAAATCTATTTTCCAATATGAGGATACCTTTCGAATAATGTAATTCTCTTGGTATATTTCCAGTATTACATGGCATGTATTTTGTTATATCACATGGTGGACTATCATCATGAATTTTTTGATGAATTCAATATGTTTGGAAACACCATTAATCATTTCTTTGGAGAAATTTAATTTTTTCAAAAACATGGATTCAAACAATAATCTTTTTAACATTGAAAAAAGTAACATTATGGGTGAAAAAGGGACAGTTTTGGTTTATATCATTTCACAAAAGTAATTCAGGTGGATATGTATAAATTATTATTAATCTACACTTTTCCATATCCCACTTATGTTGAAAATATTATATCATTTTTGAAACATGTGTGATTTTACATAGATTCATCAAAGAATTTATTATGATTTCTCATACCCTTTAAATATTTCTTTTAAAAGTGTCTGAATTTCTATTTAATGATAATTATAGGGTGGATGTTTAAGAGCTAAAGGAAAAGTTGATTATCCCAAAAAATTTCGACCCTAGATTGAGACCACCCATTTGTGTTTCATTATGATTTTTCTATCCATGTATAGGTGAAATCCTCACCCGATGAAATGAAATAAGACCACATGTCAAAACATATTCCTCAAAAACATGAGATGAAAATAAACTAAAATAAACAACTACTATAAAAAAAATTATTTTTATTTCATTATCATTAGATAAATATATATATTATTTACTATTAACTATAGTGGTTTTAATTTTTAATTCTGCAGAACATAGGTAGTTGATAAAAAAGGATGATGTGAAACCAAGGGTGGTGATATGTATCTACTATTACAAGAGTTCAACTTATATATCATTTACAATAATGGATAAGAACAATAAGTGGATTATCATCATAAAATACTATTAAAAAGTACATCAATAGACATTATATAACTGATATTGATCAAATATCAGATACCTCTAGATCAAAAATAAAAATTAGAAGGTGAATTACCATGGTATATCAATTTAGTCTTTTTTTTCACATATCATGTTCAATATCTCCTTAAATATCATTAAAAGACAAAAATATATATACCGATTCTATATTTTGGATGACCTAATACTATGTAAAATATTTAATGATCATGTTATATGGTGGTTCTAAATGACAAGTGAAACAAAATATATATATTAAATATTTCATAATTTTTCTTATGGATACCACATCCAACCTCAATTATAATCTAAAAAAAATTATAAATATCTATTTTTTTCCAGACATATATAAATATTCTCATTAAAATTGTACAAGTAGTGAAATGTGTTAATATTCTGTAAATATATAAAAAAGACAGTACATGCCTAAAAAATTCATTTTATGTGAAATCAGTGATGTATGAGGACTTGATATTATGAGACCATTTCCCATGTATTTTGGGAATTATTACCTTTTAATTATTATTGATAATTTCCCAAAATGGGTGAAAACTATTTCCTCCCAGACTTATGATGTCAAAATCTTATTTGATTTTATATAAAATATCTTCTTTTGATAGATTGGAGTTACTTGGTCCACCATCACTGACCAATGGACTCATTGTTTAATATCAATATGGATTTTATACATACAAATTTGAGGATAAATGCAAGACATATATACCATACCACCCGTAAACAAATGACCAAGATAAAGTGTCCAACCGTGAGATTAATGGTATCTTGAATAAAATGGTTAAACCAAACTAGATGGATTGGTGCACAAGTCCTAAATACACCTTATTGGAATACTAGATGAAAAAAAGAATATGTTTGAGCCTCTACTGAATGATATATGGAAGGGGTTGTCATTTTCTAGTGGAGTCAGAGAACAAATCATATTGGGTTGTGTATCAAATCATTATGAATTTATTGACTTATTAACAATAGAGAATGATACATTTACAATAATAGGAGGAAAAAAATATTTTATTTTGAAAACATACTAATTTACAAGGAGGTAAATAGAGTGGCACGTGAAAAAATGATCCAGAAAGAAAAACATTCAACTTGGAGACCAAGTCCTACACTTCAATTCTATGATAGTGTTAATTTTATTAATCACTTGTCAATGTTTGAAGGACATTCTATAGTTACTATTTACTATCCCGTTGGATCTATTATAATTAATAGATAAGAATAATGGAACCCACGTATTATCAATGGGAAGAGTTGTAAAATGTTCCATGGTAATCTTCCTCAACAACTGATGGAGGTTCTCAGACTTCCCCAAACTATTTATTGATCTTATATGAGGAGGTTTGGTTGTCCAAGAAGCATTGAAAAACGACTCTTATAAAAGGAAACACATTATTTACGATTTTCATTTTATATAGGATTAATTTACCTCTCACTTCATCCCATGAAATTTATATGAATGGTTCTTACACTTGTATGAATAGTATTATATGGAAAATATGAAGGAATTCAATTGGAATCCTTGAAGATCCTAATTATGAAATTGGTCAAAGAATCCTAAGAAATTGTGTTAATTCATTTATTTATTAAATTTATACTCCCTACACTTTTTCTGAGACCTTTTTTATTACTATCCAGAAAATTTCATTACAATACTTGAATACATTATTTAGTTGACTTATCTTGGAAACATGGTATTATTGGGAATCCCATGATTCCATGTTTTGGATTTCAATTATAATGATTTTGTTTCAGTAAAATGGAAAATTTCAGGATTAAATTGAATCATTTATTACAAAATGAAGAGTCATCATTTGAAAGAAATACATTATAATGTTAATTAAAATTACATTTCCTTGTTCATTATTTGATTTTCTAAAATTCATGTGAATTTATTTTCTATTATTAGTTATTCTATAATTGATTTTTCTAAATCAAATGTCTAATTATCGGGATTATTTTTATTACATGTACTTCTTTTTTATTTTTCACCATATTTTATGGGAGATCTTGGGCCATGTCACATACAATAAATTTTTTGATTATTTATATATCATTACAATAAAAACTTATTTTAAATGATTAATGAAATTCTACAGTGAATATCATGTCCATGAGTAAAATTAATATATTAATCCTTGTATAACCATAGATTCCATGAATTCCCTTATTAGGAATGATCCATACTTCAATCCATTTTTATCAATTCCAACCATAGACATTTTATTTTCTTTTTATTTTAAAATTGATGTGTTGGAGTTAAGGGAGTCCTATAAAATGGTATAACTTATTTTTTAATGTAAATGTTTTGGGGTTTTATAATTTTCATTGGGAATGGTTTTATTATTCATTAATATTGAATTATAATTTTAATTTTATGAAAAAATAATATTTGTTGTGACATGGGAGAGTGAAAAAAACCACACCCATCAGAACTATGATTTCAATGAGATGTGGTTATGTGTTGGATGTTAGATATATTCCATTAATAAATATTGTGAATGAAAAAAAATGGAAAAATTGAAAATAAATATGGAACACCCGGGAAGGGTAAAAAAATTCATTACTATTTATTTTTATCATAAACATACCATGTGTTTGCAGGATGTATAATTTGAAACATTGAATGGGATAATGTCAAGATGATATTACATTAAATATAATATATTCCAAATTAAATAATAATCTCCTTATTATCCTTAATTTTAAAAAATCAATTCCAACCTACCTTAAGCCTCATAGTCACTAAAACCTTAATTTCTAATCAATAAGGATTTTATGTTATTATTTTCATAATAATTTATATGATAATAGATCATTTTATATCCAGTGTATAAGGACCATATTCTAATTATATGAGAGTAAGTATGAAATAATTTTTATCAAAATTGATGATATAAAAGAGTCACAAAATTTATATAACTATTTTTCATGTCTAATAATAATTAATTAAGAACCATTAATGAGTGATCAAAGGAGTACCACAATTTTGAAATGGGAAAAATTAAAATATTATAATTTATTTTTCCATTGAAAATTGTTTATTTTCTGTGAGATTTTATATGGAATTTTTAATTTTTTATTTATCATTGATACTCATATTATTTCAAAGCATTCATATGTGAATAACGGCAACACTAGTGACTGATAATATAAATTGTTGAGGTATATGAATGTGGAAATGTGTGGTTTAACTATAGTGGTATTTTATTCAATCAATTTCAATGCATTAATTTTATCCTTTCTAAAATAATATTATGGATTTCAATGACTAATGGCCACAAATTTCATTGTTTTACTAAAATATGGGAATTATCAAATGTGGAATTGAAATGAATAATTTTTTCTTTGAAAATGAAATTTATTTTTATTTTATTAGGTTTTACATTTTAATTTCAATAATTTATTGGTGTTACTATAAAAATGTGATAGTGTACATGTTATCCCATCAATATGTGGTAGCTCACCAATTAGATTTCCCATATGGGGCAAACCTGCCAGTCCACCGATAAGAGGGCATGCATAGGCTGGTGGGGATGTATGGGGTATCATGCCCGTTTAAGGCCCATGAGGATAAATCTATAGGTATATATGGTTGGACTGAATCTCGAATGTATTATCCTATGGTGTTAAAACCCACAAGATTATGAGAGAAAGACCTCCCCAGCATAAGGAAGTGCATAATGTTAGGGGGAATTCCTATAACACCCATCCAACTTTATTATGAATAAGTAGCTACAACATGTAATTTAAGTTCTTGGGAACCACATATCATTTCTAGTGTGTGGAATAATCATACCACATATGGTTTTTTATTTTTTAAAATTTTACACACATGCTAAAATATGTATCATGTCACTCAATTCTACATCTTTTTTCCTTCGTTCGTGCTATTTTTTATGTAGCAATCACTGAAACCACCATGGAAGACTAACTAGAATCCTCAATATTGTATATCTCTTCATGAAAAAATCATCTAAACCTCTGATAATCAATAAGAATCCTTAAAATCACCATGAAACCCTTTTAATGATTATTGGAAACCTTATTACTACTGTAGTTCCTTTTTAATACTGTGAATACCAGAGCTATTGATAGAGAGTACTACACTATGGACACCACGCCTCATCGAAAAATCCCATAACTCTATAACACCACCTTCCACTGTGCTCCAGCAGTCTCCACATTATTCATTGAGAACTGATATTCCATCACCATTACTACCACCAAGAATTATTAACATTGAAAAAATTATCACTCAAAAATAAAGGGTAACCCACAGATCACCTTTGGATCCCAAATAAAACCAATTTTGTGAAATTTTATCACATACCACCTTCAAGATAATAGTATCAGATTCTAAAACTGGTCCAATTGTAGAAAATGTATTCATTGATCCGGCTATGTTATCATGAAAATTCATCCAACACCTCATTTGGTCATCAAATAATCACCCTAGTATGTCACATGAATCTGAATTCACCATTTTCCTCTATATCCACCACTATATAACATAGAATTTGTTGTCACAACAACCTTTTCCACTACCACAAAACCTATCTGAAACACTTACATAAGAAAAATTCCAAATATGATCTATCAGAGTAGAACCACTCTGGCAACCACCAACTCCACTATCAGACTCCTAGTAGCATGATCTCTAGCTAATTAAATATTGGTCCTATGGGATATTGGAAAAACTAAATATATTTTAATATTTACACTTCTATAAATCTCCCCAATTAGGAACATCCCATACTACCATGAAATTCCACGTAGAAAAAATATACATATCATTTTAAGATATTGAGATATGTTAAAAAAATTTGTTTTCAATGGTCGGTGTAATTCGCCATTAAGACAATAGAAGTTGTAACCCGCTACTAATCCAATGGTAGATGTGATTCACCATTAATCTAGTAGTAGATGTGATCCACCATTGTAACAATTGTGGATGTGATCTACCATCACTAATTAATGACACGACACTACTCTCATTTACAAATACTTAGTAATTTGGAATATTTATCATATAATATATTTACAAAATATATTCAACATCTATTATGATTAGGAAGGATTAAAATGATATATATAAATAGGTCATCTCCCTCTATAAATACTAGGATGTTAGGTCTCTGGTGGAGGATCAGGGGTATCAACAGAGAACACCCATTAATGGATACTCGGTTTCTACTATATTTTTCATGTTTAAATTTATTACAATTTCAGCCCCATCTACATATTTTATATCACTTTTAGTGGTGGTGTTGAATATTGTTTTGGAAAAGTGCTATCTAAAATAATAAATATTGGAGTCATAGTTTCTATCAAATATTTTTTCCTATTTTTTAAAAAATTTATTCAATTCATTATTTAATAATTTCTATTCGATATGATTATATTTTTAATATTGGAATATTCTTGGTATCCTTGACTAATGAAATTATTCTCTCTCTAATTTTATTCAATCACAATTATTGGGTGACATTGGGTCATGTGGATATGTGTTTGGTGATTACTAAACATGTGGGGAAAATTGTGGACTAATTTAGGGGCTTTCAATACACAATTCGTGATTTTTAATTTCCTATGTAATCTAATGGATAACCACTATGACTTTCAAACATATGTCAGATTATGGTCCAAATAAATAATTTTTGTAGATTATTTTTACTATAAATATTTCATAATCAAGGGTGAAAAATGAGAAATAATTATTAATTCATTCGTTAAACCAAATAATGAAAAATGATTCACTTTTAACGGACCATGATATCATTATAGGGGGAATCCATGCCTAAAACCAATAACATTTCTCTAATATGACCTTCAAAAAACTTTTTCTTCTCCCCCTTATCATTTAATCCTTGTTCATTTGTTTATATTCTCACTCGTGGAATCTTGATTCAATACACTATGCTCTGGAGATGACATTGGTCAATACATATAATATATATATTGGGGGAAATATTTAGATTCTTCCACACCCAACAATTGTTGTGCCTCAAAACATGGTTTCATTTCCTGGGATTAGTTGTCAAATCAATCACAGAACATAAAAGACTATGAAATTAAATGTGGTACTTTTTGATCAAGACACTGAGATAGAGATTACTTCACTAACTATAATTATGACTCTTAATATTAAAACCCACATTAAAAATATAATATTCAAGGACTCGTGTGGAATAATAACTATTCCCTCAGATCTAGAATACACAACCCTTATCCCATGAAAACCCATAAGGGACCTTTGTACCCCCCCAGTTTGATAATCAATATAAAAAATAATCCATTTCAATACAAATTATAATTTTGAAATGTGAATTAAAATAATTCCTAAATTATCCATGTTATTGGACGTTCAAGAGAAGTAATGAACAAGAACATTTATGAGTTTGTCTACATATTTTCGAGCTTCAAACCATGTGGAGTAGATGAGGAACAAATGAAGTGGAGCGAAATCCCATTTCCAAAAGATGGAGCATTCAATGATTAGGTGTACATCCTACAAACTAGAGATATCCATGATTAGGATGATATCCAAATACGTTTCATGAATAGAATCTTTTCAATCTCCCAATGATCCATAATATGGAATTAGTTTTATGCCATTTTACATTCTTGTAGATATACTCATTATGGATTTTAGAAAATATTAAAAATGATGTGTTTTAGTTGTCCTGACTAAACTATGGATGATCATACCTTCATAGTATTATTATACCAAGGGATATTTTAAAATGAAATAAACCACTTGGATGTATCATCTATATGATATTTGATTGATAAGTTGCCCAGATGTACTAGATGCTTATTACAGAAGATTTATCAAAAGTAAAAATAATTAGGAACATTAATGATAAGCTACATAGTCAATAATTAGGTAAAAAATTTGATATTTCACTATCAATTGAAACTAAACATGAAGAATGGACAATACGAGTAAGACAGATGGTAGTAAATCCACTGAATCAATATCCTCCCCCACCATATTTATATATTTTATGTTCATCACACCAACATTTCACTAATCTGTGTGTTGAGGTACATTATATAGACATTTGTGAAATGAAATTATCAATGAGACCATATAAATTGAATAAAAAATGGTGAGAAATGAATTCCCAACAGGTATATTGAATTAAAAAAAGATAAACTAGACTCCCATTCCAGCAACAATTATAGAGTACAAGCCCTTTTCAACAACTATACAAGAAAAAATACAAAAAATTCTTATCAAACACATCTTTATTAATTAAAATCATATAAATATACATCATCAAGTTAACCACATGTTAAATTATGGAATAGAATAGATATGGAGGAACTAAAAAATAAAGTAAAGGATTTGTAAAATAAATTTAATAATTTAATTAACATGTTGTAAAAAAATTCCACGAAAACTAGCTCAAACAATTGAAATATCAATGAAAAGTGTGTGAATTATCATCACAATGAGTGAAAACGGGATCAATCAACTAGAACATAGGTAAGATCAAGTTGCACTATAGGAAAGATGGTCTAGAAATTGTTTAAAATATGGGTAAATTGTTTATGGCAGAACCACCATACTTAGAACAAAAGATAAATAGATAAAGTAAGAACATAGGAAAATATTTTTGAATGAAATACCAAGTAAAATATTTAAAATAATGAAATAGGAGAGAAAAAATCCCCTTACCTTCAATTAGATAATAATATAATGCCTAATAATTAAGGAAGGGAAACATCAAATAGAGATAGAAGATAAATTTCAAAATTTTGAAATTAATATTCCACTCTTGGAATCCATTAGTAAAACTATTAAATGTAAAATCCCTCAATGATATTTTGAAAAAGAAAAATAGGCTTTTAGGAATGAATGAATCAACCTACGGTGAAGTGTTTCATCCACGATCACATCACCATTAACTAAAATATAAAAATCTAGGGACATTATCCATTCCATGCATCATTTGTTCATTAATATTTTTTGAAGACATTGTGTGGTCAGTGTGAATCCATTAATGTCATGTCAAACGTAATCTATTCATACATGAAAATAGTTAATATTAGAAAATAAATGGTGGTTGTCCAATTGGAAAAAAATCTCCAATCATTCTGATTATAGTTTTGGAGGGTGTGATAGTAGAACATGGAGGTATTGATTTATCAGAATACTTTTATGATATCACCTTAGAAGAATATAGAGCACCCGTGCATTATCCCTTTATTTTTAGTAGAACATTCTGAAATATGGGAAAAAAAGTCATTAATGTGCAAGAAGAAACCCTCACCATCGATTTTGTAGATATCCAGGTGTGTATCGATGTTCTTGAATCCATGGGGAACAATTTAGACAATAATTCAATATTTTTAATTATATAATAAAAAGGTATTGATCCAATTGAAGACACTAGTATTCATAGACAATTTTAATCCATAAGAGATATACTTTTTCCTAATATTTCAAAGGAATGAGTTATCACTCTAAAATGTAGAAATTATCATTTTAATGATCATGAAAAATAATATCTAGATTATTATACATTTTGATATAAGCAATATATATGATTCTATTTTATAAATAAATTCAATCATTTAAAGTAGAAAATGTTAATTAAATATCATTTCTAAAACATCCCAGAAATCAGGAACTAAAATTTCTATCATGTAAATTATAATATGTATACCATATGGGAAGTGAATAATTTCCATTAATACTAGATAACAAACTATACTAAGAAAAAGAGAAAATTTTAGTCTCTATTTTTTAAAAAAACATTGAATCCGCAGGGTGAGTTCTTTGAGGAATCCTTAGAATAAATTACATTGTGATTTAACATATAATATCACCTGATAGTGAATATAGAACTATTAAGACAACCTAAATGATTATTAACCCCACCATTATTGAAGCAGTAAAAATGAAATTGAAAAACTGTTGGCAGCAAATATAATGTACCTAATGTATGTCTCATAATGGGTTAGAACCATCCATGGGGTTCCCAAGAAAACGAGTTTTAAAATAGTGAAAAATGAAAAATATGAATTAATTCTAATGAGACTCCCAAAATTATGGAGGGTATACATTTAAAGTTAAAAAGTTGAACTAATTCATCTGAAAACACCATTTCTACACAAAGTTCATAAAAAATTTTAGATTTTTTTGTAGGATGTATACACTACTATTTATTGTATGTATTCTCTAGTTACATACAGATTCCAATTTCCCTAGAAGAACAATATATGATAATAGTCACCTAAACATTTCAAACCATTTCATATTATAGAATGCCTTTTTGATTAAGAAATGCTCCTGGTAAATTTCAGTTTTGTATGATACACATTTTCTCATATAACATGGTAGAATCTATAGTGGTATTTCTCAAAATCATTATAGTGTTTATCATCACCTTTGATCATTGTTATGGAATCATAGAAATGCTTTTGAAATCCTGAATTGAGAAACATCTTATTTTTAAATTTGAGAAGATTCCCTTTTTGGATGGAAAAGGGATGGTTTTGGGTCATGTCATTTAAAAAAAGCCATTGAGGTGGAAAAATATAAATTATAATTAATCCAATATTTTCTATGTCCACTTATGTGAGGAAAATTATATCACTTTTGGAAAATGATGGTTTCTATAATATACTAATAAATTACTATAGTTTGATTTCTATTCCCCATTCAAGATTACTTTTTATGAATGTTGAATTTGTTTTCAATGATATTTTTGTGTGTAATTTTATGTGATTAAGTAAAATATGATAAAGACACCAATTAATAAACCCATAGATAGGGATAAAAAATTATTTTTACCATTTAATTCTTAAAAAAAACTGAAAGGGTAGTCATATCCCAAATAATTTTAAGAAAAAACATGTCATAATGTAGGCCACAAGAACATTGGATGCAACTCAGCTCAGCTAAATAACTACAGAAAATGATTTTCTTATTGTGGTATTGTAATTATTTACATTTATCTCTCATTTACTAGGAACTATGGTATTTATATTTACTCATCAACACATATATACTTGATGAAGAAGAAGATTCCAAACCAAGGATGGTGACATAGATATTACTATTCGATGATTTCAACAAAGAGTTGAAGGAAAATAAGTGAGATGAAAAACACATGACAGATCATCTCACAAGACTTCTGAACATTGCTAAAATAGACATATAATATAATATCCCACACAATGATCACATACCTAGAGTTCAAAACTACCCATTAGATAGATATGAAAAATGGTATTTCGATTTAGTTAGTTATATGTCCAGCTCTCTGGTACCTTCTCATGTTAACTAAAATAAATTGGAAAAACTAAAAGATAAATCCATATTATATATTTGGGATGATCAATAGATATTGAAAATCTATAATGATCAATTCATAATGTGGTTTTTATCATAAAGTGAAATATAATTTGTATTTGAATTTTTTCATAAATTTAAATGTGGATGTCAATTTAGGCCATAATGAACCGTTGGTAAAGTGTATTAATTTGGAATTTATTTGACATAATATATAAATATTATCATAAATATTTGTAAAAAATATGAGATGTTTAAATATTCTGGAAATCATTCGAAATCATAAGAAATGTTTAAATACCCCGTTATTTTAGAGTTATATTTGATGTATATTGAATTGGATTTATGGGACCCATTCACATGTATTTTTTGAATTCATATATCATACTTGTTATAGATTATACCTCCTAATAGATGGAAGCTAAGTTCATGAAGACTTTTTAAGATAATATTTTAATGTATTTTTTTAGGACTAGAATTTTTTATAGATTTGGAGCGATAAGGGTCTTCTTGAGTGACCAATGTACACATTTTTTCCAGAGAAAGTTTGATGATATAGATTAAAAATATAGGTAGTAACATAATACATATTCATTTTTTCATTAATAAATAAATAGACATGATAAAGTATCCAAATGGGTTATTAAATGTATTTTGGAAGAAGCAGTGCAACTAAATTAGAAGGATTGGATCCAATGGATTGATGACATCTTTTTCCCATACGAGACAAAAAAGAATATAGTTTGAAGACCCTACAGGATGATATATAGAATGTGATCCCATATACTGCTAAATATATATTACCATTAATATTATGATATGAAATAGATAAATTTGGGTTTGGTGAGTATAGGGAAATAGAGAAATCTATAATTAATAAAACTCGTGGAAATTAGAAGATAGGTAATGAAAAACTCAAAAATTTATGAAGAGGGAAATAGAGTGTCACAAGAAAAACCGATCCTTCAAAGGCATTTAAACCTATAGTCAAAGTCCTAATATAAATTTCTATAGTAACATTAATTATAAGTAGGATTCATTCTTGGTGGGATGGATCAATTACTATTAATGATGAATATCCATTTGGTTTAATTCAAAATAAGTGAAAAAAAGAAGTAACCCATTTTCTACCAATTGGAAGATGCTGAAAAGGTTCCACGCGAATCTACCTCATGAATTGGTGGAGGGGCTCAAACATATCCAACCTATCAATTTATTTCGTCCCATGAGGTTTGATTTACCCATTTCCATAAACAGTATGAACTAATAGGATGCATCCCAAGTTCTAATTTTTATTAGTATTATGGATTTAGATTCCCCTTACATTATCCATTAATATTTTATAGAATGGTTCTTACACTGGTATAATTTGTTTAATAGGATCACAATGATGGTAGTCAATATGAATCCTCCAAATATAGAAGAATTAAAGATGAATATGCTTCATAATAAATGTATTTCACTCCATTATTTATAATAATTATATTCCCTTTATTTTAGACCTGTTTTGAGCTTTAACACGAAAATTACTGGACCATAAATGAATCCCCACTTCACTTGATTGAACTATAAGTAATGATTTTCATAAGAATCATGTGATACCTTGTTTTAGATTTAAAAGCTAATGATATTGAAGGAATAAAATGATAATTTATAGGATTAATTGGAGTCATGAGTATTAAAATGAGGACTCATGATTTGAGGTAATTAGTTGATTCATGTAAATGAAATTTCCCTATCAATTTCATGTATAGAATTTATAAAATCCCAGTGAATTTATTTGTTGCTATTGGTTATGACATAAGCTTTCATCCCAAAACAAATTTAACAATCCCAAGAGGATTTATAGATGAATGACTCCATATTTAATTTTGATAATATTTATTGAGTAATTCTATGACATTTAACCATCTATAAAATTATTATGAACATGCTAATTTGTAATCCAAGGACACCTAGAGAGGGGAGGTATGAATTAGTGTGCCAAATATTTATTTTAATGAAATATATATTGATAAAATGATGGTATGAAATTGATAATCCTATAGGATGAAGTTGACCAAAAATCAATCATTCACCGACAGAATAACAACACAACAGTTTTACATGGTTCACCACATAAGGATATTCCAAGGATCATATGATGACAATGTATTAGTTGTACCTAAATAAACTATTCATCACAAGTTTGGGAATAAATATGTTCGAAAATAATCAATTTATTCCAGTAACAATTCATTTACATGATTTTTAGTGATTTCACACTACATATCTTACAACACATCTGTCGACTCCCCCAAACTAACTGCTATGCGTTATGTTTAGCTCATTTTATGGACATGACGGTCGCTTCAATGTATAGGAATTATAGTCATTGTCCCAATCTATAGTGAGATCCTTACTGCATTGTAGTCCTAACTTGATGCACTCTGAAACATTGTTCACAAAAATGTGGTATTCAAAACTATTGTTCATGGAGCTCCATCATGAATCTCAGAACAATTATGATGTTAACTACCATTGAAGAACAAACATCCTTCATGTTGCCCACTGAGTCAATAAGGAATACCAAAACATCAAGAATAACCCATTAATAAAAAGCATTAGCATCATTTTACGAAACAAGTGTTTTTTTACAATGATCCAAATCACATAAAAACCAAAATTCATGCATCTCACATTCATTCATGAAATCAGAGCGATTCCATATATTATATGAATTGTTTTTATAACAAAGTGTGGGTACCCATAAATATTTAGTATCCATCATTCGTGATGCTCAACCTCCTCTATCATATTTTATGGGTCATTCAATAATATAATCATGGTTCTCCACCAGTGAATAAAATACAATTATATTTGATGGTGTAACAATTCTATCGATCAAACCATCACACACTCATGATTCTCTAATTATCATAATCATTGATAATGTCATCACCATTTATGATGCTCCACGACCTCAAGGACATGAACTAAATATTTTTGAAACCCATTCCTTTATAATAATTTTTTTGATTTGATTCAAAAAAACAATCATTTGGAATGATATCCCTTCCTCATGATTTTGAGCTCCAAAATATGGAAAACTCTAGGAAATTATGCATCATTAAACAATATGGTTACCATATATAGTAACATCACTTTTCTTGAAAACTCTTGTATCACCTATGTGATTATTGAAAAATAAAAAAAAACTATACTCCATTTCCAAAAAAAACAAACGTGGTTTCAAAAATATCCCTCTTTGGGTTTCATGGAAATCTACTAATAAATTAAATATATTACCAGTCACTATCAAAACATGACAGTAGAGAAACAAGTAATCTATCACTATAAGTTAATGTGAGTAATTATCAATGTATACATCAAAAGGGGAATAAATAATGTGGTTTTCGTGTTTTTAAAAGAATAAATATGTTGATGGTGAGATCTGATCATCTATGTTCTGATTATTTTGTTGACGTGTTACATGCCCTGAATTGTATACATGAAACTATGTCCTTATAAGACAATATAACCATCATGTC
This sequence comes from Viscum album, assembly GCA_963277665.1. Lineage (NCBI taxonomy): Eukaryota > Viridiplantae > Streptophyta > Magnoliopsida > Santalales > Viscaceae > Viscum > Viscum album. Next base: position 1,938,259,785 of record OY728152.1, read on the forward strand.
ACCTAAGAATTGCATGGTTGGTCAAAAAAATAAAACTAATTTCCCTATTAACCATTCTCTAAAACGATAAATCCATTATATATTCATTCTCCTGGATTGTAAAATTTAATTTCCATTCGGTATTATCTCACATTAGCAATAAACCAAAAGAACCATTATATGTATGTATAAATCTGAAAACACACTCCCCCTGGATCATTCTTCTCACATAAAACATCATGACTTCCAAAAATATATTAAAATGGTTAACACAATATAGGAGAGGGGAAAAACATATCCTACTCATGCTTTAAGAGTAGTATGAACACTGAGGTTCAACCAATGTTTCTTGATCACATGTGGGTCCAATGGCTGGTTCAGAATGTCAGCCACATGGTTATAATGTCCAACATGATCTTTTTTTTATTTTTCCACAGACAATGATTTCCTTGATGAAGAGATATATGATTTCATCATGTTTCATATGAAAATTATTAACATGATTATTTTTAAGATCAATCACCCCCATTTTATCATATTGAATCAGAATTATCTATTTCACATAATCACCAATATCAGTTAGTTGTTGTTTATCAATAATATCTGATGGAAAGACTTTATAAAGAAAATATACTCTTATTGTGCAGCACTAAGGGATGTAATTTTTTTTACACAACTGTACCACACATTTTATTATAATAAGTAATTCTCCATAACATGTAAAATTTCTATCCACCACATCTATATCCTAGTTAGAATCAGAAAATGCTGATATGTGAAGATCTCTTATTACAAAAAAACTCTTGTAATTACGAGTACAATAAATGTATCACATGTTTTTTACAACCTCTATATTTCATTATTTCAGATTACATTGAATGATGTACAAATATTATTTTTCAAAGACAATATCATTCCATGTTTCATCAATGTATAATAAGCTCCCAATGATTCTCATTCGCATTTTGGGATCCACAGAAGACCCATACTCATTATTTCAATTTTTATTTTTAAAATGTATTAAGAGTTTATATTTTTATAGAGTCTATAATATAGAATTTCTTCCTGAAAACTCTAGAATATTTTTTATGAGAAATGAAATATTAATCCTTTATATGAATCACCTGATGTCGCAGGATGTTTGTGAGTTCTCTAACCATAGTCATTTAAAATCATGATTTAATGTGATTGTCAAATTCTTACATTAATTTCGTCTTTTTTTCTCCAAATATATCATCATATTTATATAATATCACAAAAAATTTATCTTTCAATGAATTATTAAAATATATATTATGGTTAAAAAATTATCTTTTACATTTATTCTTCTTTAGATCTGATATCAGACTATAATACCATGCTCATGGTTTCTTCTTCATACAATATAGTGCCTTTTTAATCTACGATAATTCATTTCAATATTTGAAAATATAAGTCACGATGGTTTTTTAATGTAGACTTATTTTTCAAGAACACTATCTAATAAAATATATTTGGTTTTCTATTTATTTAACTTTGTATCCTTATCGGATTTCCATTGCAAGGAAAAACCCTATAGACTATAGTATCACTAATGAACCAATCATTTCTTCAAAATCAAGGACATAAATATATGTATAGACTTTACAAATTTTTTATTCATCTTAATGTCTAACTTTCCCACTGATAATGATACCTCATTAAATGAGAATGCATATATATTTCTTCCGGCATGATTGAATTTCATTCTATGATGAAGATACTAAATGTGATATGAAACATTTAAACATGATAAACATGAAACTCATTTTTCAATGACATTATCGTCATTAAAATTATAGAATATTCATGTTTGATTACAATTCATACAATTATTCTACCATATTTTTATTCACCCATCATTTTTCACCCCCTTATGGAAAATACATCTCATCATATTCATGATAGTGGATCTCATCATGAATGAATTTCAATAAATATCTATATGTTTAAAAAACCATTATAGTTTTTTATTTTCTGACTATCAACATTTTATTAATAACACAAGTTCAACTAGGATAATCATCTTGACCAATTTTTCTCCGGAATACTAGAAATAAGATCAACCCAAGATGGTTCATTATGTATCCTGGTTGTTTAGAACCCAACATCTTTAGATTCATAAAAAATTTATATCCATCATGTTTGAATTTGATTACCAATTTGAGGTGTAATTCATAGATTGTGACTTCTCCATCTTGGATACATAATAAATGGAATCCCCTACTTCATATCAGGTTATCCCCCTTTGAAAAATCTTCACCTTTCAATTCACTACATTATAAATCGAAATATAATAACCAATGATTAAAGGGATATTGTGGATGATCCTTTCTTACTCAACATGCACCGAAAGGTTGAGATGATTTTCAAAACCAATTTTCACCATTTAATATAGTATTCATTCTTTAACATCTAAAAATTTGTTCTGATTTATTTTGGATGAATTGGTCTCTTCACATTCTCTTATGCATTTTGTCAAAAACATTTCTTCTTAACATATATCTTTAATGATAAATTCATACTCCCCTTAAGGATAAATTCTTTATCTTCTGTTAACATTAAAAACAATTCTTTAATATTTGAAAATTTCATGAATCTATAACATTAAAATTTATTAAAATAGGGGGTCTTTTTGTTTTAAATATCTCAGGAACTTTGTATTCATTTTTTGGAATATATTCTAATCCTTTTTGTCTATCCTTATCATGTGAATCTTCTTGTTTACTCATTCATTCAAAATCATATATCCAAATAACAAACATGCCATTAGGAACTATTTATTCATATTTGGATACTCCCCATCATTTCTTTTGAGGGTCATCTATCTTAGTAGTTCTTTGGGATTCACTACCCTTCATGTTGTCAGATTTATAATCTACTGTCTTCTTATCTTCCTTACATGAGATCTTCATGGTAGAATTTTTGTTTGCAATATTCATTAGATAACTTCTAATGGTTTCTTCATTAAACATGGTGATGTTTTTCTACATTGTTTTTTTGATCAAAATCGGGTTAATGTTGAGATATGAATTTATAAAAATTGTGACCACTTCTATTACATACATTAGAGATTAACCCGAGCTTCTCAAATTAGTTTGTGTCATTCAAGTTCTTATAGAACTATTTATTTTGGATCTTATATTTTTGATTTGATCCCATTAAAAGAGGATTGATTTATACTTTTCCAATTTTATTATTAAACATGCAAACCAATGCACAATAAGAAATTATTTTATATCCCAAACATTGACTAAAAAACCATTATCTCATTATATCTTGTATATAAGGTTGTTGGTTCTTCATGATATCTTGTTTTTATCATTCGGGATACCATTTTCCTTACACTATTTCTTATCCACCATAGTCATGGTGGTATGTTTCTTATCACCTTACGTCATCCACACTTGTTCAGTATTGGCCTTACAATTGGAATTGTTCATGATAATATGTATAGTGGGATTAACACAAGTTGGTGTGGAAGGTACATGTTTTTTCTCAAATTATTGAGATTGATCATCAAAATTTATCATGATCTTCTTATCACATGTTAGATCTTTCTCAGTATTAGAATCCTCTAGATAACATTGTGTTGATATAACAACTATTTCCTTATTTTATGGGGAATCAATATATGTCTCTTAATGATGGGAATTTAAGCTTCTAAATTTAGAAAATAAGTATTAAGGATTATTTTATAGTATTCAATCATAATTATCATTTCCTCACAATAATTCTTTATCATAGCATCTAAATATTCATGTATCTTAATGTTTTTTGAATTAATGAGTCATGTCCCATGATCTTTATGGATATTTATTCCAATTGTAAACCCTTGACATAAATGATAATTTTCAATTTCAATTCAAGAATATGGATCTTTTCGTCAGGATACATTTTGGATACTTCATTCTCTTCAACTACACTGAGGTATGTTTGGTAATTTATATCTAGTTCCCTATTTTTTCATCAAATGTTCCAACCTATCTAGATAGATTTTAAATTATTTATATTTTAAATGAAATACTTATCCAAAACATCAACTCCTCATTCCACCCAGGAGATAATTACCTACATACATTGAAAGAATCAACAAATAATGAAAAATAATTATTATATAATATCATGTATAAATATTAATAATCTCTAAATTAAAATTTAATGTGATGTTATATAATGGTCATCATCTCCGAGTGTGTTGGGATATTTATTTTGATGACAACATTCAATCATTACAAAACATACCTTCAGATCACTTGAAATTTTTTATTTATATGAGGTTTACGTATAGTATTTATCTTTGGTGGAAACATGATCCCCCTTTTCATTACATTCCAAGATAGATATATCTACATTTTTATATATTGATGGATAACTAGATATTACCTCTTCTATAGATAAGAGGGACTTGTTCAACTATCTATTATCATTATTTTTCCGATTCATCATTTTCTTGGTGAATATATAGTTATGCTCAGAGATTATAGATTCATCATCAAAACTTCACTTTTTATTGTCTTTGGAATGAAACATAAATCATTAAAATTTATTAGCTTTATAGTACAGAATCCAAAATAGGTGAACCTTCTCTCTTATAAAACATGTAGGATGCTAGAACAATCAATGAGGGGAGGGATGAATATAGACCCAAATTTTTTCCTTTAGAGAAAAATATATAGTTCCAATGTTGATAAGAACTAGTTAAACCTTTATTATGGATTTAATCAGAAATAAAACATTCACATTTAATAGAAAACATCATAGTTTTACTTGGTTCACCACCAAGGGTTAGTCAGTAGATCATAAACCGAATGTGTTCCAGTCATTCATAAATCCACTAATCTTAAATATTTGTGGAATATACTATATTGAACATAGTCACTTTGTTCCTTTCACACTTACTTTTGATGATTTTTGGGACAACATACTGCAACCCAAGGAACACTTTCATCAACTGCCATAATCTCATTATTGTGAGAGAAGTGTAACTCTATTTATCGACAAGAATTTATCTTCAATAGGTTATCATTAAAGACTATTAAATTATCTAGTATGAGAAACTACTTAAAATATAGTCCAGAGTTTATGCACTCTGAAATCACTTTTCACTTAAACCTGATATTTAATATTACAATTTTTAGACCACCTTTGAGAATCTCACAACACTCGAAAAGATAATTGCCTGTGGAAAAACCTCTGTCAGGATGCACACTGAGTCAATATGAAATAACACATTGTGATGAAGAACCAATTAATAAAAATCATTTGTTATTTTTCTAGAAATGAGTAGTCACATTTCTATTCCAAAGCTTGCATAGAATCCCATATTCATAGATCTCCCATTCCTCCTTCAAATCAATGTTATTCTATATTTTCCCTGAATTGTTTTTGTAAAAATGTGGGGGTAGACTTATATTTATAGGAATGTATATTATAGATGCTCCATTACCTAAATATCATTTCCAATATCTTTCAAATATATATTTGTGGAACTTATCCTGTCTCGAGGAGTATTAATTTTTTATAGCATCATAATGATTTTCAACAAACTATCACGCACTCATGATTCTATAATTATCGTAATCATAGAGAACATCATAACCATTTGTGATGATCTCCATCATTGCGAACATCAACCCAGTATTCAATAAACTCATTCCATTACCATATTTTTGAATATATAATTCTAGTTAAAAGGAACCCTTCACAATACTATCCCTTCCTTGGGATTTTCTACCCAAAAATTTGGAAGACATTGGGAAATGATGCCACCTTCAACATTGTTTTCATATTTCATTATAGGGGAAATTTTTATACCCAATCCTTAATCAACCAGGAAAGGGTTAACAACAAAGAAAAACAATACTCCATTTCTTGCAATGAATAGTCTTGGTTCCTATGGTCAAATCCATGATGGTAGAAATCCACAATAAAAATGAATTTGAAATATTTATAGATAATAAATTATCCTTAAGACCACATAATAAATAAATACTTGTAGTCTCATAGTTACCAAGAAATACCATGTTTGGAATAAACCATGTAGGATTCCATTTTTATACATTCCTTCCCAGCTCTGAGTATTTTAAAGATATTTAAAATTTGATGTATCGGGGTGAAGGGAGACATGGTAAAATGGATAATATAAACTTTAAGGGAAACCTATGGGGTCATTTTCTTGTATATTTGTAAAGGATTATACATTTATTCATTATTCATTATATTTATAAAAAAATAATAAAAATGTGGGTTCTGACTGGGAAGGTCATAAATAACGACCACAATACTTATTATTATTATTATTATTATCATATGAGGTTATGTGGGGGTGTGATGTACATTACAAGTATAAAATCTGGGATAGGGAAAATTGAAAAAATAAAAAAAATAAGAAAATTAGATAAGAATAAAATCATTCATTGTTCTTTATTTTGATTATAAACATAACCTGATTTTAGAAGAAGACAGAGTTTTTAATTGGAAGGGGATAATTTATTTAAGTATTTAAATTAGATATAATGCTTTTTAATTCAGAGATAATCCTCCTATCGAATCCTTAGTTATTAAAAATAGATTATTACATACATTAATCCTTTTTGTTATTATATCCTAACTTTAAATTCCCTTGTGATTTTATATGAATTTATTCATTTGAAGATGGTGAAACTAGTTAATTTTCAAGAATATATATATATATAATGTTCTTATGATTTGAGCATAATTCTTCTAATAATATCATCATGAGTGAAAAGAGAAATAGTTATATAGAGGTAGATCACTATTTTTCCAGAATAATAATATGATATTGACAATATTAACTGAATGAATTGAGTAGTTCGATAATTTTTAAATGGTAAAAAATAAAATGATAGAATTTAATTTTGTAATGAAAATTGAGAAATTGAGATGATATTTTGTGTGTATTTTTAAAATTTGTCTTTAAAATTGATAATAATTTTGTTTAATTTTTCATATATTTGAATAATGGTTACATTGGTGCCCTCTAATTTTCATTATTGAGATTATATGCTTGAGGAAAAACTTGGTTTATGTGTGGGGTTATTTGATGCACCAAATTTTCATGCATAATATGTAAAATGTTTCAAAATTTATTAAGGGTTTCAAATGAAGAATATCCATGAATTTCAATGGTTTACTAATATAAGAGAAAATTAATTTGTGGAATTTAAATGAAGAAATTTTTATGATATTAATTTTTAGTATATATTTTAAAATTATATAATGTTTCATTTGAATAATTTATAGTGGTTACTAAAAACCGGGAATTCCCCATGATTGCTTTCCAACAAGTCGTAACATTCCACTTAGTTGTCCCACGTGGGGCATGTTGTCTAAGAAACTATCCAAAGGTCCTACTCAAGATGAAAATGAAACACAAGAAATTTGTATCATATAGGGACCATGGAGATGAATCTGCTGTAACACATGGATGGACAAAAGTTGTAATACATTAGTGTGTGGTGGTTAAACCCATGAGGTGATGGGAGGGATACCTCTCCAACATGGGGTGGGCATGATAGTGGGAAGGGTTCCTTCTTCCCCTATCTTATTTCATTGAATATGGGATAATATGGATTATTATTTAATCTATAAAGATTTTATTCTCATATTTAATGTTGGATACTTTCATGTGTGTTACTATTAATCTTTTTAAAAATCTTTCTCTGTTGCTCAAATAATTTCCTCGTATCTAAAATTATCTACATGCTGTCATCATCCACAACAAGTCAAATGTTTTTTCACTAGAAACACCATGGAAGACCACCTGTTAACCACAATCACATATATATGTTAATTCATAGGATCAGGATAACCATTGATAATCTCCAGACACCATTTGATCCCCATAATGCAATATCCATGGTGAAATATCCCTTTATGGATATTATAGTTCACACGTACCACCATGAAGTATTGATGAATTGATGGAAGGTGGTCACCATGACAATAATGCCTCATCTATACTTCTCCTCATTCTCAAGAACCACCTATGACCATGATATTCTAGTCATCACCTTCTTCCTTGGTGTAACAACACAAATCTTCTTTTCAGGTACGATTTCCTTTTTTGGTTGTTTTTGAGAAAAAGATGAATTTCTTGGAATTTTTGAAGTATGTGTCGTGTACTTTATTAGTACACTCTATGTACTCAGTTGTCGTATGAAACCATATGTTGGCCGTGTCATGGCCTCACTCACGACCATATGGAGGGTGACCTAGAGGATGCCTAAAGCATCATACAGAAAAAGAATGTAATCGCCTTGTACATTAAAAGTACACGCCATGTATTTTCTTTTTGTTCATTAATCATTCCGGGGTTGTTTATAATCACCAGGACCATCTTCTTCGAGGTTTCATTTGGCCAAGAACTCCCTTACGGTTGTGATCTTCTTCCGTTACCCCAATTAGGAATCCAATCTCCGATTCGACCGCCGTCGATTGTATTAGGATTGCCTATATATTCTCTCTCTTCTGCATGAACTTCATTTCCCAATTCCTCCACCATCTCAAGTAATCCCTTATTGAATGTTTTGAGAATTTTTTTAGATTTACAAAGTTCTTGGGCGATTCAAGGATTAAGGTACAAGTATATCGATCTTCAAACGTCGAGGTAGGTGGTTTGTGCCTTTCGGTTGGAAGTCTTTAAGTTATTTGTTCAATTTTTCCCAATAGCCTTAAATAGGGAATTTACTGTTTACTGTTTTAATCCTGTTAATTTCCTTCCATAATTGTATGCTTGAGTAGAGGTTAATCGAATGTGAATAGTGTTGATTTCTATTCTTTGGAATTGTTTTCCCAAGCATGTTCTATTTATGACTGTCGGGTCGTGTATAGCCGATTAGGCCTCCTTGATGATTTTCCAATGCTTAGTACTATAGGATGGAGTGATTATTTTATCTGACATGATGGATATGATATATACTATTTATCCAAATAGTTCTTGAGGTTTACTTTGGACATATTTCATTCCTAAGCTCGTTTGACGTACACGGGGCCGTGAGAACATTATGTAGTAGACAATAAGGGGAATTGACCGTGTGAACTTCCTCAGAGATCCTTTTATCACGATTGTGTATAAAAGACAATTGAGAATGAGAGATGCCTCAAAGAGTCTGTGACCACATTTGAATATAATGGGAATTGTCTCTGTGAGCTTCCACAGAGATTATTTATAACTGTTACTATAGGGGGAATTGACTGTGAGTGCCTCCTTAGAGAGGCTTTATTATATATGTGTAATTAGAACTAGAGGGGTAGATTGTGTGTGCTTCCCTGAGGGTTGCTTGTGTTTCTAGGAAGGACCAAAGGGGATAGGCTACGAGTACTTCCCAGAGGGTTACCTAATTGTGTTTTCCAGGTTGATTAGCTGTTTATTTTATATTTGAAACTAAATTCTTTTAAAATGTAGGATTGGTTTGTGCTGAGTAGTTCCTTATTTACTGCCTTCTTTTCCTTAATACCTGCCAAATATTCAATGACTATTAGGCATAGATCATGTGGTAATTCCTACAATGATTTATTCTCACACACTTTTTGGGCCATGCTTTTGGCCCCAAAAAAATTATATTACTGCAGGTTTAGATAATGGCAGTCACCCTTCCACTTCAGGTACATGAGTGTTGTGGAGCCGGAAATCATGGGACCATGCTGATTCTTTATATGCTAAAGAGTTGTCATATAATTTTCTTTTGTACATTGGTTTAGTACTGTTATTATTCCAGCATTGTGGTTTGTTGGGTTTCTTTCTGAGACATATGTATCATGCATCATTAATTTATATATGTGTGCTCAAGTTTATTATTTCTAGTCTTCCACTGTTTCAATCTTTATGGATTGTTTTTTGTTCCTTTCGTTTCATTTTTTTTACTTCCATTATGTTACTCTTCCAATGAGGGAATAGTTTCACCACAGTCACACCCCAGGCCCTCACTGCTTGTCGGCAGCCTCGGGCATTATGGGAAATGTGCTTAAGTGCATGTGACCAACTGGGTACAGGGCGGCTCAGGCTGGCTACCAGGACTGGGATGTTACACTTGGGCACCATTGATGCCTCCACATTGACATCCCCACTGAAATATCATCCTTGGGAAAACATTCCCCCACTGAATCATTGAACTCCGATAAATCATATTTGGATATTAATAAAACACAACATTATTGCCAATAGTAGAAGATGTCACCATCAAGACAACAATATCATTTTTCACTTTTGAGCAATGGTATAATTTTTAATTAGTGGGCCAATGTAAACACCTAATACCGATAGGCCAATTTCATCACATGATGCAATTTATAAAATGGTAGCATCTTGCAAAATCATCAAACGACGCCAGTTCCCCCCAGAGAACAGCCCTAGCATACCACATGATCCCCGAGGCACCATCATCCATTGTGTCCACCATTTTCCATCATAGTATCCACATGAATGACCGCCATTTATAAAATCACACCCCTACGAAATTCACTTCACCATACACAAGTACATGCATGTTCGTACCAAGGACAACCATTGCAGACTCCACCACCTCTTCTACCAGTCACCTAGAATCTTGGGCTAAAGCTAATAATCCATTGGTCATTTGATATCATGATCAAATTTCATGAGATTTTAATATATCCACTTCGAATAATCAACCCTTCAAAACCCTTCCCGTGCATCTATGAAATACCATACAGAAAGGATGAAGAAAAAGTATCGATGAATGAAGACATGTTTAATCTTTGTTACTACTAATAGTAGGTGTGATCCACCAATGTGTCAAAATTAGGTGTGATCCATTATTGGTCCAATATTTGGTGTGATAAACTATTAGAAAGATATTATATGTGATCCACCATTTTACCAATGGTGGATGAAATCTAGAATTCCTACTTATTTTCATGATAGTGTCAGGGTATGGAAATACCCAGTAATTCGATAGATTTAATGAAGACTGTATTTGATAATATTTATTCAATTTCTATAAATATATGGTTAAATTCAAGGAGATATATTAATAGGTCACCCCTTCTATAAATATAAGAATTATCGTCCATCGGTGGAGTATCACATGGTGGGAGAGAGAAAACCCACTGTTGGATACATTGTTTTTACTATTATTATTTATTTTTACCATTACAATGAACTTTTCTCCTTCTAAATTAATTAATGATTAATAGAGTGTTGACTATATTTTGTGATTTTGTATAGGGGATGTGACCTTTTTTAATGATTTAGCTATAGTTTGTATCAAATTCATAGTTTTATTTTTATATCATTTGAAGGGATTTAATTTATTATTTTATAATTATAATTGGATATAATTGTATTTTCATTTAAAATATGAATATTAAAAATTCCATTTTCTAATAATATTTTACCTCAATTATTTATTTTGGATCAAAAATAATAAGTGATCTAGTGTCATGTGGTGTCTTCTTTGGTGATTTATAAACTCATGGGGAATAAATATTGGACTAATTTGGAAATGTGGTATACTCAGTTTGGGATTTGGTATTTCCTATGCAATCCAAATAATACCCAATTTTACATTAATTTTTATAAATGAAAAAATTTCATAAAAGGAAATTGGATGGATTATTTTCATTAATAATAATTCTTAATCATGGCTTAAAATGGAGAAATGGTTGCTAATAAAATCATTGAAACAATTAATAAAAACAAAATATTATATTTAAAATTTACCATGATTGTGTTAAAGGAGGGAATCCAAACCTAAACACAATCTCATTTATCTAATAAGATCTTCACAAACCATTTACTATTTTTTCTACTCATTTATACCATATTCAATAATTTACAATATCACTCATGACATATTTATTCAAAACAAAACTATCAAAAAAATAGAATGGTCACTACTACGAATACACCCTTATGGGAAAATAATTATCGTTTTCCATACCCCACGATGGGTTTGTGTCAATCATATAGTCAAGAAAAATTCACCCATTTTTTATTAAAGAAAAAAGTAAAATACTCATAAAAATAAAATAGAAACCCCTTTCAGTGAATTAGAGAATCATATTCATACTCAAAATTATATACAACTGGAACCCACATGAATCCATTAGAATTACCACATATATAACACCATACTTATAACATATTGAAACAAATAACATTACAGAATGCATTAGAGATTTATAATGGATGCTTACCTATATTATAATAACCATCATGACCAAATATTGAATAAGCTATATCAAACTCCCCAATTCCTCATATATATAATGATCAAATATAATATCGTGAATACATTTTTTTATGATTCATCATTTTCATCAAAAAATCCAAAAAAAATAATTTCAATCCAATATGGAAAACACAAACTAATATTTAAATAAAATTTAATTATAAAAATAATTAAATACAAAAATAAACAAAACAAAGAGAAGGGGATGATTAAATTAAAAAAATGAAATATTTTAAAAGAATTCAATCATTAGATAATGGTTATGGATGTGGTAAATGTTTTTGATGTTGTATACATTAAAATAGAACATTTATTTTTTTCTTTTTTAATAATGTTAAAACTTTTGGTATAAAATAATTAAAATTATTTATTTTCATGTACATTATAAGAAAGTAAAAAAGAGGCATAAAGTTACATTCATAATCCATTTATGTCCAAATGAATACGTTTTAAAAATAATTTTATAATTATGTAAAATGAAAACAATATTTAGAAAATAAATCATTTAATTGCTTCAAATTAGGTTCTACATTAATTGTCTCTTACCTCAAGCATGACTCATCATATATGTTCCATTTATTCTTGAATAATAAAAATATTTTAATTTTTTACATTCTAAAGACCATTTTTTATGTTTATTATTACATTTATCTTATTTATTACAACAATATATATATTTATATATTATATAATCAATTAATTTCATGTCCAATATTTTGATGATATTGAACTCATATATAGAAAATGAAAAGGGTTGTTGAGATATCGACAATCAGATTATTATTTATTATTCTCTAAAATAATAATTAAAAATTGTTTTAAAATTTTATACTAAAATTATTATATTAAAAATAATCAGAATTTATTTTTCTGAAATATGATCAATTTTTTAATCAAGAAGTTGGCATGTCATATATACAGATGAGTGATATTTCCATTTTCCCATTGATCATGATAAAACGAAGGTATGCATTCATTTTTTCATTTTAGGGTGATTATAATTTCATAAGTAAAATATTTTTTTTATATAATCATATTTATATCATCCATGTTCGAAGGTTATTAAATATGAATCACATTAATTTGTGGAGGTGGAAGTCCACACATATGAATGAACAATGTTATCCTTTTTAAGTGAATATAATGGTAACATAAAATATTATATTTTATATTATAAAATTATAAATGTGTTATTAATTTCTTATATTTGAATTAAATTCATCATTATAAACATACATTAGATGCGGTTATGGATAACTATTTACATAGTTTCAAGATGTTGTAGTTCGTCGAACACAAACTAAAAAGATTTTCAACTCATTGGATAGAAGAGTAAATGGATATAGATTATAAAATTAACATAAAAACATATATTTATATAGAAGAAAATAATAATTAATATTTTACCATGAATAATGTATATATATAAGAGGTTTAATAGTACATAAAACAAAAACATTTGGTTAATAACTATACATGTTATAGAAGAAACCTCTAATGGTTAACACCACAAGCATTAGTACATTGGTGTTCTTTAAAGAAAATGATTTTGAGATGTGGGTAGAAATGTTAAGATGTTATTTTTATAGGTATTTTATAATAAAAATTGATATTATAGTACGATGAAAATTGGAGAGTAGATTCCCTTCTATAATTGAATATAGAGGAACTCTTGTAATTTCTTTAATGTATTATGTTAATATAAAATAATTTTCATGTTAAAATGAAACCAATTAGAAATTATTTTCATAAAATATAAGGATTATTTTTATTCATCTCATATAAAAATATTTTAACATCCTTGGAATTGTCTGATACATTTTTCATTTTTTAACTTTTGTTAATACTTTATGTAGATTTCCTCAGTAATTAATTTACAATCATTAAGGTTAAAAATTGATGTTGTAAAAGTATAAATGGAAAATAAATTCATAATTTTTGATATATTAAACAATTTATTTGTATCGTTTCATTTTTTGGTATTTATTAATTTTAAATTAAATATATTATTATTCTTTAAATAATTTAAATATATCATTTTTCAATGATTCATTAAATTTGAATTTGAAAACATCATGATATAATAGAATTATAATACAATAAATTCACACATTTCTATAATTTTATATTCCTAAAAAAATAATCAACATTTTAATTTCAAAAAATTAATTTACTTTCAATAATTTTATAGCAATTTCGTTTAATTTTCCATTAATTGAATAAATAATGTATTGATGTTTCAGAATTATTTAATTTAATTATTTCATAAATAAAATTTATAAATAAATTAACATTATAATACATAATTCATATTTTAAATAATAATTTATATGTGATCATAATTTGTTTTGTTCCTTTCCAACTAATATTATAGTAATTAAAAATAAGAAAACCCCATTTTTTCTTCAATGTTTCGTTAGGAATTATAAAAGAAAAAATAAATGAAATATGTTTCCAATTTTATATAATTAAAAAATATGGATATAAAAAGACAAACTATAGTCATATAGTCATAAAAGAAATTCTTTCTTCGTCATTCAATAATAGTTATAATATTATTTTATTGGGTTTTTAAACCGATTTACAGTTATCGTTGTCAAAATAATTTATTACAGTTTCTATTCATAATGAAAAAATAATAATGACATACTTACTAAATTTAGATATATTATTTAAAATTATTTAATTCATTTTTAAATATTCAATTTCTATATTTTTTAGAAATTAATTTAAAATTAAATAGAAAAAATAGATCAGAGTTATCTTTTAAAAAAATCCTTTTTAGAATAAATATACTTTTAATGAAAATTGATGGATAAAATTTATTCAAATAAAAATAATTAGATTATTAATATTATTATATAATTAATTTTACATTAAAACCATTTTTTTAAATACTAATTTTATATGCATTAAATAAAAATCCATTTTCTAATGAAAATTAATATATAAACAATTTATTGGAAAATTAATATTTTCTATAGAATACATAAAATTTAATATATTTAATTTTTTACCAAATGATTTAAAAAACATATTTATTATTTTATATAATTTTAAAAATGATTCAAATATTATTTCTGAATTTTTATCATAATACTTAGAAAATATTATTTTTATTAAAACAAATTTTTAATGATTAAAATTATTTTTTGAAAAATTGCGCCACTATTTCCAATGAATTGATCAATATATTTTTATATATTATGACCATTATATATATATATATATATATATTATAATGTGGACACTTTTATTTATACTCTTTATTTCATTGGCTTGTTTATACGAGTCATGTTTAAATAAAAATATTACACGCTTCCATCATGCTCGATGTTTTGTATATTGTACAATATAGAACAAAGTATTTAATTTCAAATCATTATAGATTAAATTTTCCCCCACAAATTTAAAAAGTTTCTTACTCAAAATTATATCTTGGGAAAAATAATAAAATGTTTTTCATTTGAAAATACATTTTTTAAAATCTCACAACATTAAAATAGAAAATAAAACATCCCCTTGAAATGATAGAAGAGGTAGTTTGATGATTATCTGTAATAACATATATTAGGAATCCAAATTAGAGAACATTATTATTATGTACTGGACCCATTCTTCGGGGCCCGAACCTTTGATCAGGGGATCAGGTGAGAGATCAGAGCTTCAGTTGTTTCTCACAGCATTCTGACACTGAAAAGAGTGTTGGAGCGAGCCCTCTTAGTGGAGAGTTTCCTTGCTAGGCAGTCTCCAGTAGGAGGACCCACCACTAGCCAGCATGCGGCAATGTCTTCTACTGCGGGCAGTAGACAGATGACGCAGGGGTCCAGGAGGACTAAACCTACCGGTGGTTGACCGCGTGACACATGATCGATTGTGTGAGGCACTCGGGGTGGACAGCGTCTTACCATGAGTGGACAGTGTTACTCCTGCGGCGGGGTTGGTCACATGGCTCGTGACTGTCCGACCCGCCATACGGATGACCAGCAGGTGAACGAAGGACCTCCCAGGCAGAGGTAGAGGTTCGATAGAGGCAGATCGCATGGAGTAGGAGACCATGGCATGGGAGATGGCCATGTAGTTGGATGTGGATGACGCTTTGAGGTGTTTCCACCACCACCACCAGGAGGTCCACCCCGACCGCATGGTGCTGGTGGAAATGGGAGACCGCAGCTTCAGGCAGCTGAGGCCTACGATCATGGAGCTCCGAGAGCAGATGAACAGGAGCGGGACTAGCACCAGACCTGGAGACTTTTGTTTATGCTGCCTCAAGCATTGATGATGTTTGTTTGTAGATGTTTTGTGTCATTGTACTTTGAGCTGTAGTAATAAAAGACACTTTTCATGTGGCGTTTACCTTCCTGTACTCTATTTTTGTTGTTACTAAGATGTTCCGGTTTAAAACCCATAGACTTGACCATCACTTTGAGATACCTACTGGAGGAGACCCAGTGACCACACACTGATGCCGATAGCGTGACTCAACCCTTGGAGGCAAGTGTAACAGTTGGATCTCTTGTTAGTAGCGTCGAGGCCTTACGACGTCATCCTTGGTATGGAATAGTATCATCCATGTCAGTATTGACTGTATTAGGCAAAGAACATGGTTCATCCAGGGGATGAGACCAGATTTCTCTTATCGGAAAAGAATAAATCTCAGCAGCTCTTGTAGGACAAGAAAGGTCCAAGTCATCCATGAGCGGATGAGGACAACTCAGAGCCGGCAAAAAGTATTGTGCTGACAGAAGGCGGAGGCCACTAGAGTTCGAGGATGGAGACCACATCTTCTGGCGTGTCTCACCTAGACGTGGATTACAGAGATTTGGCCGAGGCAGCAAGTTGTCTCCACGCTTCATCGGATCATTCCAGGTCCTCAGCAGGATTGGCGAGGTGGCTTATCGCATGGCTCTACCACCTCAGTTGCACTGGGTGCACGACGTCTTCCACATATCTCAGCTGAGGAGATACGTGCACGACCCGATGAATATCTTTGACCAAGGGGAGCTTGGCGTTGATGATGGGGAGACTTTTACGGAGGTCCCAATAGAGATCGAGGATCGACGGGAGAGGGTCCTATGTGGACGGTCGATTCCTCTAGTGCGTATCAGATGGAAGCACGGGAACCTCCAGGAGAGCACTTGGGAGTGGGTGGCTCAGATGCGTGCTCAGTACCGCCTTTGTATCCCTAAGTTTTTAGTGATGCTTTACGGGGACGTAAATTACTGTCGTGGGAGTAATGTAAAGACCAGTAAATTTCAAGGAAATTTCTTTCTAAATTTTCTTTGTAATTTTACAGGAACGCAGTTTCAGACGGCACCTGATTCCGAGGCCCGGTGTGCCCGGAATCATTTTTCCGAAGTTTGGCTCGGGTACGTTTAGTGAACGGACGAGTGGGTTTTTCTAACTTTTGAATTGGTGCTCGGAATCCTATTCAGAGGGCACTGATGGAATCGCAGTGCCCGTACTTTCATAGAAACACCTCTTCCGTAGTTGCGTTTTATCGGCTGTGGTTTTTAATTTTTGGGCTTTAAGTTAGGAAATTAAATAAAGTGGTGCGACAACTTTATTTTTATTTCACTTAAGCTACTTGAAACCCACTTAATGTTTCTTAAGCTGAGTTAAAGCGGTTAGGCCGCAATTCAAAATACCCTACCCTCATGGTAAGATATTTGTGGGGTGGGGCTCGCACGAGCCCCATCGTTTCTTTTCCGCTAAGTAACGCACCCACGAA
The DNA here is from genome assembly GCA_963277665.1 of Viscum album. Lineage (NCBI taxonomy): Eukaryota > Viridiplantae > Streptophyta > Magnoliopsida > Santalales > Viscaceae > Viscum > Viscum album. The sequence continues at coordinate 1,938,277,731 of OY728152.1, forward strand.
AACCCCTATTAATTGAAGTCAACTGGGGAGTTTCTTAATCTATTAAATGCTCCTTTTAATTGGGCAGTTTTATTCGTTGAATTAATTCTATGAATTAATGGGTCGTTACTTAACTTATCTTTTTTTCGTTTGTTGGCATGTTAATAAAATAAGACCAACATTCTTCTTCTTGTGTGTTGTTCGTTGAGAGGATTTGACAGAACCTTAAGTCCATCAACCTCCTTCGTGAAGAATGCGAAGAACGCGAATAAAGCGAAGGAGATGAAGAACGCCGAGCCCTCAGATATTGATGATGAGACACCGTGTTCCGTGATGCCAACGATTCTCCCCCTGCGAGGTTCTTCTGCGATGTCCCTTCTTCCGCGACAAATCTCTGAACATCTGCTTGAGGTAGGAGATTTAAAATCTTTCAAATTTTCCTTTTTGGTTTTTATACTTGACATGGATTTAATTCGTGTAAATTAAATCCATGTGTTTTCTTTACTCCGCAGAGTTCGTCGACGAAAAGCTGTATACCGCGACGACGCGACGCCCTTCCGCAACGCGGCGATCCTCTTCATCCGCGACGATCAATTCTGCGAAGAACACACGCTCAACGACTATGGCGAGGTAGGGATTTTATTTGAAAATAATATTTTATTCCCCTAGTGGTTTTCTTCTAAAACAAAGATCCCAGGATCAAAGTGAAATTTTAATTTATAAAAATTGCAACTTGTTATGTTTTCATGTGTTGATCATTATTCCCGTTTATTATCACCTATCGCAGAGGGTGCGGGACAAGAAAAAATGGACCGACAACCCTACGCAGTTTTTCGTTGGTGTACAGAACAGCGGACGACAGAAAACGGGGCTGCAATGGCGATTTGAGGGCCTAGCAGTGAAGAATGGGACCCGGGAGGAGCCACGGCGCAGACATAAGTAGAATCGGACCACCAGAGCAACTCTGGTGGCCAGTGGAACCCACCCGCGGCGTGGGTCGCCGGCGCGGTGGCCGACCAGACCCGCGACCGCGTGGGTCTGGTCACACACGGGGTGCGGCAAAGCCGCGTCCGCTGACCCAGCGCGGCCCCACGTGGGTCGCATCTTCTCTTCCTGCAGGGGCAGCGCCCCGCGGCTTCCTCTGCGCAGCCGCTCGGACGAGCCGAGCCTGGCCGACCCGACCGGTAGGGTCGCGCCCAGGCTGGGCCGGTCTGCCCTGGCCGGGCCGGGTCGTGCCAAACCGTTTCGTACCCGGACCCGAGTCAGGTTGACCCAGTTCGGGCTGACCCAGGGGGGTCTGGCCGGGTCGGTCCGGGCCCACACCCCCCATTTCGGGACCTTTTCGGTCTTTTGCTCAAACATGAGCTACGGACCTCCGAACGATACGCCGTCAGAGGCGATGCGATCCTTGGATGGAGACGGTCGTTTCGGTATATCACACTCAAGGTTTAAGAATACTTTGGTTTCGGCCGGGTTGATTCGTACTCGAAACCAACCGGGCCCGCGGAGCGGAAACGCTCATATCATGAGCTTCGGACGTCTGATTGACGTGACATCGACTTTGATGAATTCCTCTAAGTGAGACGGATCTTTTGGAAAACTCCTCACGAGTTTTGGGTGCAGGTGGAGTACGGTCGGGTTGGTTTTGCCTTAAAAACCAACCGGGCCCCTGGACGAAAAATCCAATAACTCTCAGACCGGGCGTCCGATTGACGCGTCGTCTGCGGCATTGAGTTCCTATTGACGATACAGAACGTTTGGATACATCAACTCTGGACTATGTGTCAGTTGATGTATCAGCCTCTCGGCTCGTGGAGCAGACCGTCCCGAACGAGTTTGCTGTGTGCGGGAACCCTATAGCTGGCTGCGACTGCTACTGTGACGACGATGACTGTACAGAGATCCTCAGTGGATTCGACAACGATGATGATAAAAACAGTACGATAATCCTCCATGTTTTCGGCAGTAACCTCTATGGTACATCTTCGGATACGTCAACTCCGGACTACATGTCAGTTGATGGATCGAGCCTCTTAGTTCGTGGAGTGGACCCTCCCGGAACGAGCATGCTGTGTGCGGCAACCCTAGAGCCGGTTGAGACTTGACGACTGCTGATCGAAAAACTCGGTGTGTTATGGATAGCCCAGTGGGAAGCGCTTGGTTGTAGAAGCAGACCCACGATGGAGGATCGCTTGGTTGTAGCAGCATGGGGGAGTGCTTGGTTGTAGCGGCAGACCCACGACGGAGGAGCGCTTGGTTGTAGTTGCTAACCTGTGGTACTCAACAGAAGGAGTACCTCTAGAGGCTATGAGTGGGAGCGCTTGGTTGTAGCAGTAGACCCATGGTGGGAAGTGCTTGGTTGTAGCAGCAGGCCCACAGTACTCGATAGGTGGAGTACTATAGTAGTCCAAGGTTAGAAGGAAGCGCTTAGTTGTAGCGGCATAACCACTGTACTTTTTGGAGAAGGAGTTTCCAAATAGCTTTGGGTTCAACTTCATGATCGATCCTGTGTGGGTCATTGTGGGGGTTATTACCTACCGATCCTTTGTGGGTCCAACGACATAGATGAATCAGTGGCTACATCTGACCATCTCTATAGTCATACGAAGAAGTATACCTGTGTGAGCTGATTTCTATTTTACTTTCCTATGTGGATTGTGTTGAGCTATCCTGTGTGGATTTACATTTTGATTTCCTGTGTGGACTGGGTTGTACTTGGGCTCTGATGTTGGAGACGAACGAGATTAATGACTTAGGTATATGTATGGGCATATACCTAAGCAGTGTCGGATGTTACTTCGTGATTGTATCCTCCCTTTGTGGTTTATACTTTGTGGATTTTGGGAGACCTTCGGGGGTCTTGGGGTCCCTACTGAGTAGCTTATACTCACCCCTGCACGGGCAATGCCCACACTACATTGTGTTGGTTGCAGACGACGGACAACGCTGATCGTAGTTGAGGCTTGCGGAGTAGGACGATACCTGGAGGTGGAGCACTGGGCAGAACGTACTCGGAGCGGTCGGCTGGACCCGAGGAACAGTGGAGGCTATCTGTACCCACCCTTCAGGTGGGACTTCCAGTGGACGGCTCGACGTTGCGGCTTTACCTTTCAGTTGTTGTTTTCCCTTTTGAGTTGTACTTTATAGCTGGGCTTGTATTTCCGGCCCCCTTTACATTCCACACATACTGTTGTTCCTGTTTTTTTCTTAGTGTTTACTTTTTCCGGTTGATTACTCTATGGTGCTTGTTTAATTTACAAAGAGAATTCCTCCCCTTTACCAGGATTTACGCCTTGGTGCTAGTCTCCAGCCCCTAGCCTATGGAAGGTGGGCTTGGGGTAGTCACGACATGGGCCCCGAGGACGGGTCGTGACATATTTAATTTGATGGTATATTGTTTTATAAATAGACCACATTAGAGATGATGTATAAAATGGTCCTTTTCTATCATCTAGGGATTAATATATGTGCATATACTGGAAATGAAGGACTATGATAATTTTTTTGATTTTGAAAACAATATATTGGAAGAGAATTCTTCAAATATGACATATAAATATCTTATAAATTGTATTAACTATATTGTGGAAGACAAATACTATTCCTAAAATTGAGGTGATAATTTTTTAGATATCGTACCAGATCATGAGGTGGAGTACCACATATGTCATAGTTTTCAAGCCTTGTGAATTTCATCATTTCCTCGGTTACCTTGTTATATAGTTAATAATAAGTTTTTATCCTATTGGGATGCATTTAAAATTTAATGAATTTCGTGTTTTTTTCAAAATAAATTCATTTGAAAAAAATATAAATAAGGAACCTTTTGAAAAGGCATTTTTGAGAGAAAGAGTATATGGCCCACAAGTCTCCCGCTCAAGGTTCAGAGCACAAATACGTCACAAAAATTTGTAATGTATTTGTGAAAAAAATCATTATCAATAAAGATTCTTGCGCAAATTACATGACTAGGAGAACTCGAATTTTCTAACAGTGAGTGTTTTTCAGTAATGTGTATTCCCCATTTATATACGAGGATGCTTATTTATAAGAAAATCATGCGTGGAAGATCTAAAAAACAACTAAAAGTGAAATCATGTGTAAGATGTCTATCTTGTCATCTATTTTTACCTTAGGATACAACCCTCTTTCTTCAATCAGATCCATTCTGGAGGGGGGGGGGATTTTTTGTGACACCATCTCATCCCATGGATAAAAAAGTTGCAAAGGGAAGTGCCTTCGAAAAATTATGTGAAGGTAGATAAAGAATGACAAAGAATAAGAAATCCTTAAAAAGTGATTTTCCCATTATAGCTGTAATCATCATCGGTGCACAAGAAATTGAGGGCCACCCCACTTCTGTGACCAGAATTCTTCACCCAGTGTCCTATATTTTATTATAAATAAGCCCTTGTGGGTCTCCAGTTTTATAAAAAAAAAATTATAAAGGTAGATTGCTACTTAAATTTTTTATGTGATTTGTTCAAATCTTCCAAAATCTTCAAGGTAGTTTCCTAGCACCTAAATAGGGATATTAAAAATGTTATAGTTAATATTATGTACCACATGGTTTAATGAAAATGAAACTTTTGTGATTAAATCTCTCAACCCAAAATTTCATGAGTACTATAATGGCCAGCATTCCCTTTACAATAACATGTTCTACTACCTTCTATGAATACCTATAGAGACACTTGAAGGCTTGATCCAAGTCTCCCTCCAACTGTAATAACCAAAAGTTGTTTTCACCTAAGGTGCAATCAACTCTTCCAATCCTACATATGTGGGATCCCCTTGCTCGGTGTGCCCCTTTCATGATACATCTTTATTTTCCTCCCCTTATTACAGTTATGGTCCATCTATTAGGCCTTCCTCAAATCCACTCATGGAAGGCCCCCTCCATTTATGGATCCCTTATCTGAAAGTGACCTCGTTGAAACCTCCGTCAATAACTCCAAATTTACAACCCAATAAGGAGAGGGACAACATCGTTCCACCATTTGGATATCAATTTATACATTCAATGGTTTCCCACACATTCCCTACCAGAGGGTAAGGAACTTTGATGGGTTGGCAAATTTGGATATCAATGGTCATGCAGATCCATACCCCATGGATATTGTTGTAGAGTTCAAAATCATGGATTCGGGGTACATGAGTCCATCAACCCATTCCCATATCTATGATATAAATCCTCCATTATATATTAGTGAGGGTTATGATTATGCTTTCATTTCCATTTTATTGGGAAGGAAATTTTCATCCCTCACTTCGAGACCAATTTTAGGTACACCTTTATTGTGTAGGACACTAGCCAGTCATGTAGGTGTTTTAAGTCTTGCTTCTATATAGATATAAACCTTCATTACTTCTTCACCTTGGACTCTCATCCAATTTAATGTCAGGTGAAAGAATTTTTATAGTCCTAACCAATTCCATCATAGCTCTGACCCCTTCCCTGGTTTCCATGACCTCTTGCACCATTTTCCTCCTCCTCTACCATCATCATAGGAAGGAAAGTGTTTTTTGGAATCTTTCACATACTATTGTTTCTCACATAGATCCTTAATCAGAAGACAATAGTTTTTTTGTAATAATCACAACATCCACGCAATCTATGTGAAATTATAAACTATGAAAACTATAATTCATATTAACAATGATATGTATGAGTCCTACATGGTGACAATCCCTATTGATTTCCATCCTTATGAAGAAGACCTATCCATAAATACCTTAATCCTGAAATCCTTCATAGGAGTAAACTATGATTTTTGACAAAAAATAACCATGAGAAAAAAATATCCCTCATGGTTCCTTCACCAGGGATATCCTTATGAGATTTAATCCCAAACCTATCATATAAAGTGTCCATACTCCCCTACGAGAAATAACCTTGAGGTCATTTATAGGAAAGGTCCTCACAAATGAACAATGTGGGGTATGATTCCCATATAAATGGGATATTGGATGGCTCCCTGATGTTCAAACCAAACATCCTAAACAAACTGTAATTTTTGATCACATCCCTTGCAGGGTCTAATTCAAATTGGAATCCCATATCCCTACTATGTTCCTTAGGATGTTTCAATATAAGTCCCACACGAAACATTTAATAGGAACCTTCCACCAAGATTTCAATGTCACAAGACGTTAAAAATTATTTCTGGGTCCACATCACATAGAATAAAAAGGTATTATGTGCCCCATTATGCGAAACTGAACTATGTGAGTTCTGATTACATTCAGAAACATATGTAGGAATCTGATTTATGGGTTCAATCCCAATGTCAATAAACTTCAATATCCAGGGATGATAATTAATTCCCAAGTGACATTTGAATAACTAAATTTCCATAAACAGCAGAGTTCTCCAATGTGTAACAAGATAACCAGCATTAATGTAATAAAGTCAAATAATTCTTATGTATTATATAGGATAATTGCATTAATGGAGAACCTCGAATACATACAGATGTCCCATTCAATGAATAAATTTGAATAAATAGATATGATTCTTGAATAACACACAAGATAATAATTGACTGCTAATATTCGGATAACTCGCATCATACTTTGGAATTAATGAATGATTCACAAACTTATAGTGTATCTATCATAAAGTCCAAAATTAGGAATTAATTCCTCCACAAAGGGATTCATATGCTCAGCATCCCATAATCTAGACCAATGAGTGTTCTTATTCATCATGGGTCTAAATACCTAATGAGATCCTATAATGGGAAATAAGTTTTCTATGAATATAGAAGCATTGGGTGTTTCTAATTCCCCGAATTACCTTATTGAAACCCGTTTGGAAATAGAAAAAGTTCAAGCATGCAAATTCTGAGGGAAATGGTCTCAGAAGAAATTAAAAATGCTATATAATTCTTTTGAATAAAATATGACATAATGATATTGAATAACAACCCACCAGAACATATCCCCAAAGATCACCCATGAATCACTCACTTCCCTCATATGTAAAAAATCACCAATAAGACTAGATATAAATATAATGAAAAATATAGACAAAAGGAATCCTTAAATTCCAAAAATATGTTCTACCAAGATGAATGATTAATCTCATCCCCGAATTCAATGAAAAATAATTCATAAATATACATCAATAAGTAAAATCAATGGCTCTATACAATGATTCACAATAATCAATGGGAAACTATGATACATATCTTAGAATAATATCCCATAGTGATCCCATAAATTTATAATCATAGGAACCAATAATATATGAGGATATTATTTATCATGAGGATTTCCCCAATAGAAAGGAATACAACATTTATTCAATAAATATCTTTGATAAATACACTCAATAACCCAAAACATGAACCTAGTTAATTTTTGTCTCACAAATCAACCCATAATTCTCAAAAATCAAAATAATTTAAAAACCAAATCCACAAAACATCAATTAGGAAAGTAATCCTTAAAATAGTTTAATTTTATTATATTTTCAATGAAGGTGAATATTTCATATCATGACCACTCACTTTTATTAAAAATACATTTAAATATGTCTTCTAAACTAGCATATTAAAAACATTAATTATCAAAAAATATCCCCATTTTATTTCACAAACAAACACCCATCTATGAATAATATTTTTAGATCCAAATACAATATCAATAAAAAATCCCATTTTTATTACAAAATACTATTTAATCTCATTTGGAATGATTCTGCCCTTAAAAACATTATAAATAAGAAATTCAAAACTTCATAATTTTAAATTTAAATCTTCCAAGAATTTATATATTTTTACAATATTAATTTATTAATATAAAAATCAATTTTTATCATTTCAAATAAATCACAACCCAAATTAATCAACACAACTAAAAAATCCAAATTTAGAATTAAAAAAAAGTCATAATCAAATAACTAGATATACCAATACAAAACATAAATCAAATTATATTCATCAACATAAATTTACTAAAATACTCCATTATGATAAACCAACCCAATGGTAATAACTATTAAGATAAATATGGAATGGAATATAGGAAAAAATTATCGTGATGAGGAAATATCATGTTTCGCAATTTAGTTTCATGTTATATTAAACTGTAAATAAATAATGAAATAGGCTCTATTATTGTTTTAGAGATATATTCACATGATTATCATGGATTACCAGACTCTACAAGATTACCACACAACTAAGATCATTTCTCCACTTCCACCTATGAAGCATAAATCGACCCCCGAAATAAAAAATATAATCATTGAGGATCAAAACATCATAATCCCATATCAAAATCCATAATATCATCAAATATTTTACTCAAATAATGACCCAAATAATGATTACTCATGGAAACATGAGAGTTTTAAAGAGAAATAATTCATTACACCCTCAACCACACCATCCCATCTAATTTTTGTTATAAAATTAATCATCATTACACAAAAAAATATCAAAATTCATAATGGGTTGTCTAATGCCAATTTTTAGAAAACAATCATGGCCACCGTAGTACTGGGAACCTAAGTTAGACCATGATATCCATGAGGTACATTCCCAATTTCAACATTCTAGAAACTCTTTCCATATCATTAGGATATAATAATAGGAAATTATTTCACCCTTAGAAGAATAATAAATAACAACATTTTTCTCCCAAAAATGCAATCTGACCTATCTATTAATTAGATAAATATGCCCGCAATAAAGTTTCTTAATATTTAGAATAATATGAGATACTGTATTTGGTATAATAGAAAAAAATATCAAACAAAAAATGGATGATATTACATCCTATAGTTGAATAATATTTATAAAAGAAGCATCACATAAATAAACCATAAGGGGTATGGGCAGTTGAGGTTCATACATGATTAACATAAAATAAATATAATGAAAAATCAAACCAATATACTAACACCAGACTACATGAGACCCTTAGATACTATATATATCCTATGAAAACTAACATGAACAAACCAAACATACAAAAAAATACCTAGAAAATTATTATTTTAAATACATGTAAGATCTATGTACAGAAATCGGTGTATGCAGTGTGTGAGTGAATCCAAGTCCTTTTGGATTTCCCTAATGATCATGTGATATTTGATTAATATAAAATTTCATTTATTCTAGTTTAAAATAATAAAAATAAAAATGTTTTCATATATATACATTCATAAATTTTAATATCTCAGGAATTACCATTTACAATCAACCATTTCTGTTCAATTTTTCGTTCAAATAAAGCATTCACATAAACACATTTTCCATATCTTATGACCTATTTCACCAATACAAATACCTTTATTTATACTATCATAAAAATTATCGAATCATCCCTTTAAAAAAATCATAAGAAGTTAAAAAATGAAATGTATAATGTAACAAAATCAAACACCAAGGCCCAATATCTTAAGGATAACAATAAATCAACAAATCCATAATGAAATATATGTATATAAAACAAATTGAACATAAATGATCAATGTTACAAAATATATGATATTTTGTATAATTAGTAACACGCCAGGTCTTATAGTGTGATAGGAAATGACTTTACCAAATGCGTGCCAACTATTAGCCTATGTTGCATCCTTGTACATGATGCACAACTAGACTATATTAAGCACAAAATCAAGGGAACTACATTCTGTCCCTACTATATATCACAAATAAGATTCCATGAATGTAATTCATAAACTAATATTGCATACAGTTTTACCTCTCATTCAATTCCTTGTAATCCCATTAATGCATTATTTGGAGGTGAGAAATGAATCAAGAGTAAACACAAGTTTCATGAGCGTGAAAAATAAATCTCTCCAACAATTGATGTTCCAAAAATAAATAGAGATACCATGCCATTCATATCATGTAGAATATAATGAATACCCATTGATCAATGATCTATATGAAACATAATTTAAAAGGGGTCAATGATGTCAAACATAGTAAGACCATATGAAAACACTTCGAATTTGCAAATAATGCCTTCACGATAATATAATATATATATTAATACCCTTTTCTAATGAATTAAAATTACTTTGGAAACATTTATTAAAAAAATAATTAATTATTAATATTCCTTTACATATATAAAAATAGTTTCTAAAATGACCCAGATAAAACAATTTTTAAATCAATTTAATGAATCATTATATTTTTTCAAGATCATACACGAGTCCAAAGAATGTATTAAAAAATAATTAATGTCCTAAAGTGAGACAAAAAAAAATTAATAAACCAATTTGTTTTTTAAAGACCATTAATAAATTTTATCACCACATTGAGTTTCATGTTCAACATGAAATTCCATGTATTACCTTTATGCTAAGATAAAATTTCATTTAAACAATCATAAAACCTATTCAAGAAATCACATAGTATAGTGATAAAGGCCTCTCATACATGGATATTAAATATTTCTAGAATAATATACCTTAAATTGAAAAATTCATGCATGATGTCCATATTAGAATATTGTTATTGGAAAATTGAAACACAATATTCAAATATTGTGAAAGATCGTCATTGTTTCCCACAATGATCATCCCATTTAGTAAACATCAAAGACCTACCATACATATAAACTATATTTATAACATAGGTAAATGAAACATAAAAATGGGTGATCTTAGATTATCATTAAGGGTATACGAGGGTAATACGTAATGTTAAAATGATTATAAGGGTATGAGAACATGAACACAATATTTTCGATCCATACCCTGAATATCAAATATAGTAATATTTAGTTATGGAATAAGTATTATCGGTTCATAATACATTAATATATGAAAATCAATGAACATGATTCACTGGGGAATAACATTTGTATAAGAAATAATTTTTTGGAATAAACAAAACAATTGAACATCTTATGTTATGGTTACCCACTGAGACATTCAAAACATTTTCGGCCTAGGCAAACAAAATATTTAAATGCTTCGAGATTTGTATGACCTCCAGGGTACCCTCATTATATATTTTGATAATCCCTTGTGTAACATTTCATCTCATATAATATTAATCATTACCCAATGCATTAGAAAAAGATATAGGTCCCAGCTATCACATAATGAAAATTATACATATATGTGATACTATATCATACGTTGTATAACAAAGTAACACCTTAAATTGGATGTGTTTTATAAAAATTTCATTATATCTTAACCATTGAAATTTAAAATAGATATGTTTGATAATAATTTCTTCATAGAATTACATGTGAAGAGTAACATGTTTTATAAGAATCTTATCATTGTCTAACCAGTGGGAATGGAATGGGTTTCATAAAGTTAATTACATCAAAATTAAAACTACTAATAGAAGTAATATTAATTTTATCTCTGAATAATATCCCTATTAAGAAATAAGAAACACTAATGGATGTCATCATATATAGAAAATAAACTCAAAATTTCATTTTAAATATTTCAAGAGGAAAATATCCATTCATCTCTAAAAAAGATCTTGAAAAAATAAAATGTTTTTAATTTGTTATTAAATGTTAATAATTTTAAAAACAATAAAGGGAATCATCGATTAATGGATTGGTTATGACGTCATAGTATTCTTTTCATTCCATACACATTTAAATGATGATTCAATTCACATTTTCAGTAAAAATCAAATGGGGAATTTAATGGAAAACATTGTGAAGATTTATCTATATAATTTTTTAAAGTAAATGATGGGTATCAAATAAATTAAAAATCAAAATATACTAATAAATAATTTGATGAATTTTATTTTAGAAAAAATGGTTTTTAATGAAAATTGATTTTCAATCTAAGAGTTAAATAAATTTCGATTTTCTAAACAATATATACCTAATAATATAAAGTAAGAATGATTGGAAATATACTTACATTAAATGAAGATTTAAAAAAATATATTATAATATTTTAAACAAGAATAATTGAGACATGGATCAAAATATTTTATCATCAAAATCATATTCGTAATGAATCCCGACAAAAATAATGACATTTTTACATGAAATCCTTATCAATTTCCTAATTTTTTAGCATAATACCCATGAATGAATACCATAAATTGAAATAAAAAATATCATTAACAGGAATAAATCCATTATATTACATTTCAAATGGGTTTTACATACACCACATGAAATAATATAGGTTCATAACATAATGTATGTCTCAATGAAAGAAAATTGAGAGAAATCATTTGTCGAGTTGTTATCTTTTGAACCATAACCCATATGAATGATAAACACTAAAATGGATATTTAAACTCAAACAAATTTTATTCAATGAATAAAAATATAAATTAATATTCATTATATATATTAGTAAAATAATTAGGTGGAAAATATTATATCTATGTCGTGAAAGTAAAAAGTGATAGGAAAATTTCTTACCAAAAGTATTGACTACCATCACACACATTCAGAAATTTTGTTGATTTATATATATTACTATAATACAATTAAATAAACATATTTTCATATATCATACCATATATAATTTCATTCCTCTTATAATCTATTTATTATTGAATTCGTGTCAAAGTTATTTTTTTGGTAATCTCTTATTTTTTTTTCATGTATGTTTTGTTCTTTTAATCATGGTACACATACATAGATCTTTGTTCCATAATCAATAAAATTATAAAACTGAAAAAAATTATATAATATAAATATACCTTTATTTATAGTATTCAATATAATTTAGAGATAGAAAATAAAATACATTTTTCATGGAGACGGTAGGCCGTAGATACGCATGAACACTATTCTTCATTTTCACATTGGGTTAAAAAATTGAAAATTACATGACACATATAATCATTAAAGAATAATTTTTACTTAATTTATATCAACGATTAGTATTGGACACATCCTTAATTTATTCCAGGTAATTTGTGAATGAATCATATAACATCGTGATGTAGTAGTCTATCCTGCACACGTATGGTGTTATTGTATTCCCATAAAGTAGAAAGCATAAATGTATATGGGACATAAAAATTATAGAATCATACTATAAGGACCATTCCTTAAAACATTACATAATCTTAAATTAAATGAATAATTCACATTGAGGATCTTTTCAGGATTAGAGTATTAGAGAATAAGGACATAAGTATTACATCTCAATGATTACAAAGTAGACACATCTACTCAGTTTCCATTTTTTCCCAAAATATAAACTATTGAAAAAAAGAGTCATGTCTACTTCCATGTTTTAGACAACATGACATTTCCTTGATCCCATCCTTGACTCTATTTCACTCTATTTCCTATGATAAACATTTCCAAAACATGTAATGAGCATAAAAAGCTCTGTAAGGGATATAAAAATACGGAAATAAAACATTAGTCCATGTTTACATAAGAATCAATGAAATCATATGTTACTCATAAAACATAAGCACATTAACAAACCTCAGGAAATCATAAGATTTATGAATATCTCATAAAAATAATAAGACATAAAGTTAACTTGTGGCATTCATAACATGAATATGTTGAGAGTAACCATCATGGTTACGTTTGGAATACCCATCCCACTATATTCCCTAAATCTGTAAAGAGAAATTATAGCGTTTAACTCCTTCGCGTTACCCAATGCATTGGAGGGAAATATCGGGCTCACCCACCCTTACATTATCACGAAACAACCCGATTTAAAAAACAATGCCCAAGAACCATAACATAATTGTAACACATAAAACATGCATAAAGAAAAAATAACATTTCCACATTTCAACCACAACACATTGATACAATCATAACATTATCAAATCCATTTTCAATACCAAAATTTAAGAAAATTAAAACATGGTATTTATTTTTCATTTAAAAAATTCCATGGCTTGTAGAGGAAGCTGAAAGTAAAATAATGGTCACAGCGGCGGAGAAGTTGTTCTCGGCGCATATGCAAGACAAAAAAACATTACTTTTGTCATTTTATAAAATGATTTGTGTAAAAAGATTCATTTTGAATGTAATTAAAATTCAAAAGGGTTTGTTATACACATAATAAAATAAGGTTGTATATACATTGAAATATGCCTCAACGAAACGATATTGAGACGAAGTCCCATACAAAGACGTTATCCTTATATTAAGGATAAATCAATTACAAAATTATGTGTGAAAAATATGAATACACCCTATATAAGTGGCTATTACGTGTAAAAAAATCATAGGTCATCTACACATATTCATAGTACGGCATAATCAAGAAGTATAGGTTTAACACAAAGAATTGAAATTGGGTTAAAAATTTCCCATATAGAAATTCGACATCCTGACGACGTCATGTTAAAATTCAGAAAATGAGTTGATTAGAGATAAAAAGGGTATCTCATCACTTGGACATAAAACTTACAGCAATACGGATATATAAGGACATATCCCAACTGTAATGCCCTGACCCTAGTTACCCTGAGTCAGTACATTATTGCGTAACATTGGCATGATAAAAAAGATCTAGTCTCGAAAGACCGATTAGTTTAGTAGTCTTGAAACACTATATACATTCATAAGTTTTACATTACATCATAATGTAATACAAAACTATAACAACATATTTTCTTCATATCCCCTCATATTATCCCTTTAGGTTATTCATAAAATACTTCTTCACATCCTGGAAAAATTAAAACTTTGAAATGGGTGAGCTCAGATGCTCAGTAAGGATAACAATACAGCGGAAACATTCATAAATAAACAAAAACATTTAAGGCAATGTATAAGTAAAAAAAATCCTTTTAAACATGAACTTCAGCATAATATGGAAAAAATAAAATGAAATAATTCCATTTACATATTCACATGGATATTCTACTAGTCGAATAATCACATGCAATATCAATATCCACTTTCATAATAATGGAATGCATAATTCCAGACTATCATAACCACGTAGCCAAGGCCTCGTGTCCAGACTACAAATAAGATTTTTTCGAGGTCTTATGACAAGACACTAGTTTGTCTCATGAGACGTACCGATGCATCGAGGAGCTATAACGGCCTCCACCCGTCACTTATTAAGTCACATGCATTCATCATATGAATAGGTTTAAACATATCATAATCCATAACATAATCGTATGACATAAAACATGTATAAAGGAAACATAACATTTCCATATTTCAGTCACAACATATCAATACCAAAAATTTATATAAAAAACACTTTCAAAACAATTTTCAATACCAAAATAAAATAAAATTAAAACTTTGTAATTATTTTTCATTTAAAAAAAGTTATGGCTTGTAGAAGAAGCTGAAACTCAAATAATGGTCACGGCTGTGGAGAAGTCATTGTCGCCGCATATGTATGAAAAGAAAAACATTCTTTTTTGTTGTTTATTAAAATAAATCATATAAAAATATTCCTTTTGAATAAATTTAAAAGTCAAAGGGGTTTATACACCGTATAGAAGAAAAAATATATGCCTCAATGAATGGAGATTGAGACGAAGTCCCTTACAAAGATAATTTTTTTAACTAAAATAAATCTATTATGTGTATTCACTATAATTACACAAAAATAAATTAAAAATACAAGATAGGACATAATAATATCATGAAATAATTTTAAAGTAGGAGATTAACCCAGAGAATAGAAATTCGGTTAAGAAGTTCCCTTACCTCATGTCCAACTTGACTCGATCATTCTTTAACCTCTTGAATAATATTCTACAGTTAATTTCTAATTGATTATGAACCTTTTTCAGGATCATTATTCATTTTATATCACTGATTACCATGTTATGAACATTATGTAATTATTTAAGTTAATAACGGTCATTTTGACAATCTTTGGTACTTGAGTCAAAATTAAACTTCTTATAACTAAAATTTGTTTATGTGGCAGAATATCCATTATCTCCAGAATTATATTCATGATGTATATATCATATATATCATATATATCTAGTATATACATTCATTCATAATATTACGTAACATTTAGAGGAAAGAAGTGAAATGCACCGTTCACGGAGACGGTAAGCCGTACGTACGCATGAATGCAACTTTCATTTCTATTTAATATTTAATGTAATGAAATCAAAAAGGTATATTATAATTCCAGTATAATATCATATATAATATCATTTACTCCATCCTTTATATATCCCACATATTGAATTAACGATTCAAATCACTTTGTGTTGGCAGTAGTCCGCACTTCCTAAAATGAAATTATCGCATTTACCCATAATGGAAACCATAAAGGTATACCATAAATGAGAAATATAGAAGCATAAGGAAAACATAAAAATAATATATATCAAATATATATATATATAGTGACATCTTAGTGGCCACGATTAGAGGTGTTAAAAGAAGATTGAACAATCATCGTTTCATGAGGCAGAAATTCGCCAACCACAGAAACAGTATGTTTATTAACCTTTAGACGAAGGTGTGTGTAAGTGTAAATCAAATAATTCTCATAAAAGAATCCTAGTATATTTAAGATACCTGTTTGTTTACAAAATAAATGAATAAAATGAGTTTAACTAGTTAGAGAATCAAAATAAAACAAAATAACATAAGAGAGGGCATTACCTTAAAATCGGGTAACTCTTTTTGATTTGAGCCAAGGGCTTCCTTGGGAAGAATTATTCCCAAAGTGAGGATTCCGGGAGTAAGAGAGGAAAGTTGAGAGGGTATTTGGGTAGGGTTTGGCCAAGCCAAATGGCTTCAAGGTGTGAATAAGGTTGTAGTGGTTGGGGCCTTTTATAAGAGAAGAAGAGGGGCACTCTTGGAAAGTCGTAAAATGTTACATTATTATGAAGTGCTTTTCGGATTTAAAAGGTCCCACAATTATATATTTCTAGGATAAGGTGATAAGGGTTCAAAATATACCCACACAATAGGTTTTTGACAAGTGAATGTCTTAGATTTTACATTATCTTTTCATTTTATTTATATCGTTAATTAATGAGGTAATCGCTGCATCATCATGGTGTCAAAAAAATTTAAATTTATTTAATGTCTAAAAATTATATAAAAAATATCATGATTTAGGAAATTGTTTTAGATTTCCAATGAATATTTATTGTAGAAAATTTAACTTATGTAACCCAATGTAATAATTGTTTTAGTAAAAAACCACATGTTTGTGAAAATTTTATTTTTACTTTAAATAAAAAGTTATTAATGTCATTTTCTTACCCATGTGGCTCCATGGGCTCCCCATGTTGACCCATGGATTTTCATGGTCGGCCATGACTCATCCAATAAGTGTAGTACAAGTGTAAAGGTATTTTCATATTTTTATAATATCATTTTTACCTTAAATGTCACTAATTACCTTTAATCACGATTAATAGAACTTAAAATTTACTATTCACCAAAAATTATTTTAATCCCATTGAACAAAATTTTAATTCCTAATGACAATGATGTATGTCAGATTTTGGAAATTCAAATCACAGAGGTGGTAAATTTTCATTTAAACTAAAAATCTGTTTTTTAACTACCACTTAGTGTTTTCACTATTCATCAAAAAATGGAAGTTCTCAGAATAATACAAAAAATTCAACAAAGGTTAATTTCGATATTCAGAATCCAAAAATGAAGTCCATTTTGAAATATAAAATTTATATAATTTCAAAAGGTGGGTATTACTATTCATAACTGCTACTTTTATTGGTCGTGGTGTGTTAGAACTCGAGGTTGCATACAACACACGCTTCTCTATTATTCAAAGAGGAGTGTACCATGGAAGCTTGGGGTGTCACCCCAACATTAAGAATATGTAAATTAAAAGTCCTAACAAAAATAATTTTTTTAAAAAGTGGCGGCTGAAAGGTTCCCTTACTATTTTTGGTAACTATCAAAACATAAACCCCATGAAAGAAGGACTATACAATGTTGATGTCAATACTAATAAATTAAATTATATTAAAAAAACAGTATAATAAAGGGCAGTAAATACACCAATCAAAGGAGATAGAGCCAAATATGACATGAATCTCACATGAATAAATATTAAGATAAAAACATCTTACCTCATTGTGATAAATCGACTGTATGACTAAAAGATTATAAACATCAAATGAATCACAGAACACCATGTATATAAATAGAATATTCATAATATATATCAAATGGATGTACACAATACACCACCTGAAATAAATAAGTGGCGAATAATGGAAATCTCACAGAATTAAAAGTGAGATAAGAAATCCCCTTACCTTATGTCTGACTTGTTCTCGTTCGTTCTAAATATTCCTGAATAATAAACATACATAAATTTCTAATTTCATAATGACTTACATTAATGTTTATTGTTCAATTAATATCACATATTATCTTGTTATAATAATTTGATTATTATTTGAGTTTATATCATATGTTTTGTCGATGTTCGGTACGTGAGTCAAAAATGAACTTGTTTGAAGAGAAATGTCCATCTAATTATAAGTAAATCATCTCTGGAATGGCGTTCATGATTTGAATATCATATATACCCATTATATATGTATTTAATAATATTACATAATGTTTGGAGATATTAAATGAAATGTACCGTTCATGGTGACGGTAGGCCGTACGTACGCATGAACGCTACATTCATTTTGTGTCATATTAATGGACATTAAAACTAAATGATACATAGATATATTATAATTACAGTGTTATATATATGTTATATAGGTCACATAAGTTCATTTATTCCATTCTTTACACGTTTCATGTATGGCATTAACGAGTCACATCACTTGATGGGGTGGTTGTCCACACTTCCTCATAGGAAATTATCGATTTTGCATAACATGAAAAGCATAAAATTATGTTTATAATATAAAATAGAGAATCATATTGAGGACATAAATATAATATATATCATATATAAATATATTTCCATCATAATGTCCCCCATGAGAGGTGTTACACGAAGATTGAACAATCATCGTTTCGTGAGGCAGTAATTCACCACCCACAGAAACAGTATGTTCTTCAATGATTAGACGGAGGTGTGTGTAAGTGTAGGTATAATCCTTATCATTAAAAATACTAATATATTGTGGATATTGGTTTTATTATGTGATCAAACAATAAGAAGATAGTGGTTAGTGGAGAAGAAAAATAATAGAATGAAACTCGAGGGAAGACATTACATCTAAATCAGGTAACTCTTTTTGATTTGAGCCAAAGGCTTCAATGGAAATACTTCTTCTCAATGTTAGGATTCTAGTAGTAAGATAGGGATGTGGAGAGATAATATGAGCTATTTTTGGTCCAGCCTTGAGAGGTGTTGGTAAGGGGGTAGAGGTGGGGCATTTTATAATATGGAGGAGGGTCACTTTTGGAATGTCTTGAAATGTTACTTTATTATAAAATGGTTTTCCAATTTTAAAGGTCACACAATGATATATTTTGAGGATGAGATGATAACGGTTCAAAATACACACATCCAATAGGTTTTAAAAAAGTGTACATCTTATATTTTACCTTATCGTTTCATTTTATTTAAATCGTTCATTAATGAGGTAATCACTGCATTATCGTGCTGTCAAAAATAATTTTTTTAATCTATATAAATTATAAAAAAATACCACAATGTAGGAAATATTTTTAGCTTTCCAATGACTATATATAGTCTAAGAGATCATTTATTTAAGAAAAATTATTATTTTTTACTTAGGGTATACAAACCTTTGTTATATTTCCATTCTTTGTTAAAAATAATTTAATAAATGTCACTATCACTCCCACGTGACTTCATGGGACTTCTAGTTTCGAAAGAATAATCCCATGGTCGGACATGAATCAAAAAATAGGATTTGAACACATGTTGGGGTCATTTTAAATTCTTATGATATTATTTTATTACATGTAACTACCCGATTACTAATTAATCACGATAATTAAAGAGAATTACCGCTGTTACTAATCATAATGTTCAAAAACAAAAGAGTATTATTTTATATAATTTGGACCTTCTTATTACAAATATGGAATCCATTTTCCAAATTCTAAACACTGAAATTGCAGTAATTAATTTAAAAATAATTCTTGTTGTCACAACCAAAGACGAGTTTTTAAGAAGTAAAATTTATCAAAAGATTGACTTATTTGTACATCCAATTCAAAAGTAAAATTACTTACAATGAATGAAAATTGTATTATATGATAAAAACATAATTAAATTACACATTAAAACCAACTAAAAGGAAAATCTAACTATATAATTAAATTTGATGAAACATCCATTGTGAAGTAAAATTCATTATTTTTTACTATTCATTAAAAATGAACATTTATTAGAAAAATACCAAAACTTTATCCAAAGAAAATTTGATATTCCAAATTCAAAAATTATTTCCATTTTACCAAATCCAAAACAAATAAGTATAATTAATAAATTTTATAATTAATTCTCACTGTCAAAACAAATAACGTGTTTTTAAGGAACAATATCTATCAAAAGATTGACACTTGTTTATGTCCAATTTCAAAGTGAAATTAATTCCAATGACCACCATTGAATGAAATGGTAAAAATATATTTTAACTACACATTAAAACTAATTAAAAAGATAATCTAACCATATAAATAAATAAGGTTAAATTGTGGTTTTGAATTAAAATATAGCATTTTCACTATTCATTAAAAAACGAACTTTATCGGAAAGATAACAAAAAATTACACGAACTAAATTTTGATGTCCCGATTCTAAAGAAAGATTTTATTTTGTCAAATATAACTTATAAAATTGATAAAAAGTAGTTTTTTGGTAAAATAGTTCACCATAAAAAGGAGGTTAATCGACCTTTTAAAGAATATTAGAATATTTATGCTTAAAATTAGATTTGTTTTCATTTTAAGCCTCTATAATTTTTTGGGTAATTGTTAAAATATTAAACAAACATATATAATCATTTTTTAATTAGTTCTATTCCTTCCCATCATTATAATGGCTAGGTGTGAACTACTATTTAAAATAATATTATTATATTATTATTGTGCAACGTATGATTTCAAAGAAACTCATTATTGAGTATTGGGTTTGCCATCGAACATAGAATTCCATTTAAAGTAATATTAACATTTTATTCACCAATATTAATAAATATGAAAATGTCAGATTCTTTATTTACCTAGGATGTAACATCCTTCCCCCCTTTAGGGAATTGTGTCCTCACAATTTTAAAATTGGGCTGGAAAACTTCATTGAAAGCCCCACATCGGAAAAAAGAAAATTAAACTATCACATAAAAGAAAGAAAGATAAGTAAAAAGGTCACCCAAGACAACAGATACTAGTATTCCATGAAAATATTGTTACAGTGGAGAAAAAACCAACAAGTTCTTATGGATAGTGATAGAAAATATGCCTAGGAGAAAGTTAACCACCTGAAAATCACAAAATTGTGATGGGTTAAACAGAATTTGATTCCCCAGTAAGAAAAGTTAACAGACAATGTTTTTGTTTTATGTTACTTTTCATTGAGGAAATTATTTATGACCGTAACTATATCTTAAGGAAACATACTTACTTGTCATGTAGAATTTCATCTCTTACTAGATATCTTACAGAAACTCATATTTTCTCCCAAATATGTGTATTTAGGATGACTTGTTCACATTAAGAGTGCTATAATCAACTTCTTGAGAATCAACTAATCTACAAAAGACGAACTATATATATCCCATTTCTTTATACCTTAACCAAAACCAAAATTTTTTATACAAGATAAAATAATACCCAAAAGGATAATCCTTTAAAAAAATAAATACTACTCCTAATCTCCAAAATTCAATAAAAAGAGCCCACTGTACAAGAAATACCATTAAATAAATAGTTATCAATAAAATTATTCAGTTTAATCCAAACTAAGATTGAAAACCAAATCTCTGAAGGATTTAATCACATAGTCTTCCAATGTAAAACTTAACATTTGTCTCCAAATTACATATGTTACTCTTAAAGTCTCATACTTAAATGTAATTAACCTAATCACATATCGTCCATGATAGGTTATTAATTTCCCTAGATAACCCAAAATCAACTTATTATTGATTCATAAGATCATACATCTAAAAATAGTTAGTCATAATATCCAGGAACATCACGTAGTCCAGTGGTAGGCAATAAATACAAGTCGAACATAGGTTGTGGGTTCGATTCCCACAGCTTCATCCGACACGACGGGTTGTAACACGGTTTGCGTGTTGTCCCTTTTCAAAAACAACATAATTTTATAACATTCCCAAAAAATATAAATTAATCAAAATTAACCATTACGTATTTTAACCACAAAGGTTATCTAATAACATTTGTTTTGAATCCCATAATGTATTAACAGGTAGTTACCTCAGATTCAAGGATTATAGAAACCCAAATGGTTCTTTATATCTATATCCACCAATGAAACGATATTTATTCCTTGAATAAAATTTTCATATACCAAACATCAAGGATACACATACTATAAAAAGTCTTCTAATATAATATCATAAACAAAATATCCTTAATAATCTTAAGAATTTCACCATCCTAAAATATACCATAACTCTTGATTCCCTTATACGTTGACTTCTTACTCATTCAACATTCTTCATGATCCATTAATCATTCCATTTCATCTTACTCTGAAATACTTATTCCCTACAAACAAAATCATGAATCATATCCAAATATTTCAATACTAGGAAAACATCTGTTAAGTAATAATCCATACATTTCTTTGGTCATTGTCAGTTTTTTCATCCTCAATCGGAAGGGGATTAGGTGTTGGTAAATGAATATTTTTACCTTCCTGGTGATCCCATTCACACGACATCTTCATAGGACTTGTGTTTTAATAATGACGATGCACACTACATTTAAAACATTCAATTGATCATTCAAATAGAACTTCTTTCCTTTTCTAAGAGTTAACTAGATGCTTGATTTTTCCATGGAAGGCTCTTGTTTTATGACCTTAATTTCTACATCTATAGCATCTTTATGTCCCTTTGAAACATTTTCCAAGGTGTTTCTTTCCACATCTTTGACACATAGGTTTTTGAACATTTTTACCTTTATGATTATTACATGAACTTCTGTAGGTATTTGTTTCTCACGTATATGATGACTTGTAAAAATAACTAAGGGTCAGGAAGTCAATCATGACTCTAGATAGTTGGTTGAGAATAACCACAAGAGTTCTTATTGCAGCTCCCATATCATTCAGTTCCACATTCAAAAAATCATCACAGTTTTCTTCACAAAAAATATTACTTTCGTGCCTGGTAGATCTAGCCATTTACTAAAACCAAAAAGGATACTGTGAGTATAATAGTAAAATCATAATATAATACTATGATATAAATGTTCATGTTATATTAAACACAATTACTTTATCTAAAATAACTATGACACTTTTTGAAATCCAACCATTATGTTAGTGTCACTTGTTCTTAAAGAATACCCTAACCTCTAATGATATCTAGACCGACCTCTAATACCAACCAGAAGGACCCTTCCTTAAAACATTACATAATCTTGAATTAAATGATTAATTCACATTGCGGATGTTTTCAGGTTTGGAGTTTTATATAATTAGGACATAACTATTACATCTTAATGATTACAAAGTAGATACATCTACTCAGTTTCAATTTATCAATAAATAAAAACCCATGAACAAAAGAGTAATGTATAGTTCCATATTTTAGACAGCATGACATTTCCATTATTCCATCCTTGACCCTATTCCACATTATGTTTTGTGAAAAACATTTCAAAAACTGGGGATGATCATAAAAAGCTCAGTAAGGGATATAAAAATATGGAATGAAAACATTAGTTTATTTATACATAAGACTCAATGAAATCATACTTTACTCATAAAACATAAGTACATCAACAAACTTCATGAAATAATAAGATTTATGATTAACTCATAGATATTATATGACATAAAGGTAACATGAGGCATTCATGACATTCTTACATAGGGGGTAACTCTCATGGTTACGTTTGGAATACCCATCACAGTATATTGCCTAAATATTTTCAGAGAACCCTTAACATTTAGCTCCTTTTCATTACCCAATGATATGGAGAGATATCTATGGATCACCCACAATTATTTTATCATGGAACTAGCTGACATTATAAAAAATTCCCAAGAACCATAACATAATCGTATGACATAAAACATGCATAAAAGAAACATAACATTTCCACATTTCAACCACAACAAATTGATATAATCAAAACATTACCAAAACCATTGTCAATAAAAAATTAAAATAAAAGTAAAACATGGTATTTATTATTCATTTAAAAATGTTATGGCTTGTAGGGGAAGCCGAATGTCAAATAATGGTCCCGGCAGCAGAGAAGTCGTTGTCGCCGCATACATAAGACAAAAAACATACCTTTTTTCATTTAGTAAAACGCTTCGTGTAAAAACATTCATTTTTAATGAAATTAAAATTCAAAAGGGTTTATTATACGTCTAATAAAATAAAGTCGTATATACATTGAAAAATCCCTCAGCGAAAGGAGATTCAGACGAATTCCCATAAAAATACGGTATCCATTGATTAATGACAAATCAATTACATTATTATGTGTGACAAATATAAATACAGCCAATATAAGTCTATATTAAGAGTAAAACAATCAGATTTAATCCACACATATTCATAGTATGACATAATCATGAATTAGATGTTTATCCCGAAGAATTGAAATTGGGTTAAGAAGTTCACTTATAGAAATTCGACAACCTAACATCGTCACTTTAAAATATAGAAAATCAGTTGATGAGAGATAAAAATGGTATCCTGTTACTTGGACAAACAATTTACAGCATTGAGGATATATAAGAACATATCCCAACATTATGGTGTAAATTAAACGACCTAAAAAAGTCTTTTAAAAAGAGGAGGGTGAAAGGTTCTCTTACCGATTTGGGTACCTATCAAAATGTACACCCATGAAAGAAGGACTATAAAATGTTGATGTAAATACCAATAAATGAAATTATATTACACAAAGTGTAGAATAATGGGCAGTACATACACCACTCAATGGAGATAGTGACAAATATAGCATGAATCTCACGGGAATAAATACTGAGATAAAAACCCCTTACCTCATAGTGATAAATCGAGTCGTATGACCAAAAGATAATAAACATAAAATAAATCACAAAATACAATGAATAGAAATAGAATCATGATAATATATATCAAATTTCAGTAAAAAATACACCACATGAAATAAATAAGTGGCGAACACTGGAAATCTCACAGAAATAAATGTGAGATAAGAAATCCCCTTACCTCAAGTCCGACTTGTTCTCGTTCGTTGATTATATTCCTGAATAATAAAATTATGTCAATTTATAATTTCCTAAGGAAATAAATTAAATTTTATTATTCTATTCATATCACATATTATCTTGTTATAATAATTAGTTAATTATGTAAGTCCACATCAAATGATTTGTCGACATTCGGTACATGAGTCAAAAATGAACTAGTTTGAAGAGAAATATTTATGTAGTTATAAGTACATCATCTCTGGAATGGAGTTAAATATTTAAATATCATATATATCCAGTATAAATGTATTTAATAATATTCCATATTGTTTGGATATATGAAATGAAATGTATCGTTCATGGAGACGGTAGGTCTTATGTACGCATGAACACTACTGTGATTTTTTTGTCATAGTAAGGGACTTTAAAAACTAAATGAGACATATTTATATAATAATTACAATATTATATATATATTATATAGGTCACATATGTTCATTTATTCCATTATTTATATCTTCCATGTATGGAATGAACGAGTCACATCACTTGAGGGGGTGGATGTCCACACTTCCTCATATGAAATTATTGCATTTTCACAACCTGAAAAGAATAATGGTATGTTTTAAATATAAAATTAATAATCGTATAGAAGACATAAATATAATATATATCATATATAAAAATATTGTCATCATAATGGCCACCATGAGAGGTGTTACATGATGATTGAACAGTCATTGTTTCATGAGGCAGTAATTCGCCACCCACAGAAACAGTATGTTCTTTAACTATTAGACAGAGGTGTGTGTAAGTGTAAGTATAATCTTTATCATAATATCATCCTAGTATATTGAAGATACTGGTGTTATTATGGGATAAAATAATAAGAAAATAGCGGTGAGTGAAGAAGGAAAATAATAGAAAAAAACACGAGAGAAGACATTACATCTAAATCGGGTAATTATTTTTGATTTTAGCCAAAGGCTTCCTTGGAAAGACTTCTTCCCAAAATGAGGCTTCTAGGAGTAAGATAGGTATTTGGAGAGACAATATAAGTATAGTTTAGAGGAGCCAAGTTCATGAGTGGAGTGGGTAAGGGGGTAGAGTTTGGGGCTATTTATAAATGTGAGGATGGTCACTTTTGAAAAGTCTTGAAATTATACATTATTATAAAATGGTTTTCAGATTTTAAAGTCCCCACAATAATATATTTTGAGGATAACGTGATAAGGGTCCAATATACACCCAAAAAAAATTTCTACAAATTTATGTCTTAGATTTTAACTTATCTTGTCATTTTATATAAATCGTTCATTAATGGTGTAATCACTGCATCATCATGGTGTCATAAATATATTTATTTATATAATGTCTAAAAATTATAAAAAAATACCATGATGTAGGAAATATATTTACCATTATAATTACTATTTATTTTCTAAGAGATCATTTATGTAACAAAATTATAATTATTTTATTTAGTATATACAAACCTTTATTATATTTCTCTTCTATTTTAAAAATAATGTCATAAATGTCTCTATCAATCCCATGTGACTCCATGGGCCCTCAAGTTTGGTAAAAAGCTTCCCCTATCTGGCCAAGACTCAAAAAACGAGGATATGGACACATGTTGGGATCATTTTATATTATTATGATATTATTTTATTTCAATTAACTACCTGATTACTAATTAATCAAGATAATTAAAGATAATTACCGTCGTTACTATTCATAATGTCAAAAAAGAGTCTTAATTAAATAATTTGGACCTTCTGATTCTAAATATGGAATCCATTTTACCAAATTCCAAACAAAAAAAAATTTAGTAAATAATTTAAAAATAATTCTCGTTGTCACAACCAAATACATGTTTTTAAGAAGTAAAATTTATCAAAAGGTTGACTTGTTTTTACATCCAATTGAAAAGTGAAATTACATAAAATGAAAAAAATTGTATTAAGTGATAAGAAAATAATTCAATTACACTTTTAAAAAAATTAAAAGGACAATATAATTATATAATTATATTAGATGAAAAAGCAGTTTTGAAGTAAACTGCTGTATTTTTCACTATTCATTAAAAAAGAACATTTGTCCGAAAAATACCAAAAATTTATCCAAAGTAAATTTGATGTTCCAAATTCAAAAATGATATCCTTTTTATGAAATTAAAAAAATATAAGTTTCATTAATTAATTTTATAATTAATTCCCACTGTCGAAACAAATACCCTGTTTTTAAGAAACAATATCTATCAAAAGATTGACACTTGTTTATGTCCAATTTCAAATTGAAATTAATTCCATTGACCACCGTTAGATTAAATGGTAAAAATATATTTTAACTTCTATTTTAACCCAATTAAAAGGTAATTATGGCCATATAAATAAATTATATTAAAATAAGGTTTTGAATTAAAATACAACATTTTCACTATTCATTAAAAATTGAACATTATCTGAAAAATTAAAAAAATTACAAAATGTAAATTTTGATGTCCCGGTTCAAAAGAAGGATTCTATTTTGTCAAATATAACATATTAAATTGACAAAAAGTAGTTTTAAAAAAATTCTCCATTAAAAGGTGGTTAATATACTTTTTAAACAATATTAGAATATTTATGCTTAAATTTCGATTCATTCTCATTTTAAGCCTCTATTATTTATTAGGTAATTGTTAAAATATTTAAAAAACAAATAAAATAATTTTTTAGTTTGTTCTTTTCATTCCCGCCAATATAATGGCTAGTCGTTAACAACCATTTAAAATAGTATTATTATATTATTCTTGTGCAATGTAAGATTTCAAAGAAACTCATTATGGCGTATTTGGTACGCCATCAATCATACAATTCCCATTAAAGTAATATTAACATATTATTAAAAAATATTAATAAATATGAAAATTTCATATTCTTTATTTACCTTTGATGTTACACAAAATAACATATTAAATATCATATATATCATATATAAACAATAAATTCTTTATTATGATCATTCTTGATAGGTGGAAATGGAAAAAAATATCATCGGTTCATGAGGTGTTTTTCCATTCTACACAGGAATGATGATTTTGTTACCTATTTAATGGATGTATAGATGGTTCATGGTTTTGAAATTAACATAAAAACATCTTATTATAATTAATATAATTATTTTATTATATATAAAGGGTATAATAGAAAATGATGTTGGTGGATAAAGAAATAAAATATAGATGCACGTTTCAGAACATTACCTATTGTTCAGCTATCATCATATGGTTGTCACAAAATCATCCCAAAGATGGATTTAATACCAATATAAATATTATAGTATGATGTAATGGATGTTTTTACTGATTAGTTCTAGTAATGTCCAAAAAAATTGGGTTTCTGGTGTGAACATGTTAGCATAGGGGTGGACGTTATATTTTAAACGGCGTGTAACATTTTAAATACCCAAAAATTATTCACTCTTTAGAGGCCAATCCTACATAATGTGGCTCAAAAATTCATAATTAATGGAATATATTGATTATATGTTCTATCCATACCTGAAATATAGAGTTAAACACATGAATTAAACATTAATTTTCCTCAACATATGTGCATTCTAATTATTTCAATTTTGGTTTTTATTTATGGTAACGAGTTTCATAATTTAGGAAATTTATCCATTAATAATAAGATGAAAAGATCATTACTAGATAAATTTGAACAATTATTATAAATATAAAATCTAATTTCAAAAAATATAAATCCAATGTGGATTTGAAATTAATTTTTATACAAGTGCATATAACATCCAAAAACACTAAATTAACCTTAACCGCCATAATCCTCAATTTACTATTTAGAGGTCAATATATTAATTATAAATGAAAACTCTCCCCTGGTTATAACATTGTGGATAAATAATTTTATTTAAATTAAATTTTCTAAATATAGTATTTTTATTAATTTAAAATAATTTATTAATATATTATTGATCATAAAATAACATTAATGATAATTTTAAAAATATTCAATTAAAATTATTTAAAAAATATCATGAATATGATGGAATTTTATTAAATTTTTTCAAACATATTTTATATGAAATATTCATCTAAAAAATTGGAACAATATAATACATTCAATTTACTTTGATTTTATTATTTTTATTATCATTTGATTCATTTTATTGTCATTTAAACAATTACTATAATAGCATTTCATATGCATTTAATGAAATTATTTCATATAAAAAATAATATAAATAATCATGATAATGAAATCATTTATACTTAAAAATTTATTATATAACAAAATATATGTTGTTTTTCCTGATGTTAAAGATATATATGTATTAAAATTAAGAAGTTTATATTTTTTATAACATAAGTTATTCTTTGGTAATATTCAAATTACAATGGAAGGTAAATTTTCTATTTCTTAAAAATTAATGTAAAATTTAAAAATAAACTTATTAAAGATAATTAAGATAATATTTTATTTCATTTTCACTCTTCACATTTTAGTTTAACCCCAATGAACCAAATTTTACATAAAATACATTAATAAATTTATTTACTACATCCACTAATCATTTATTTAATAAAAATATGAATTTTTTTGAAAATATAAATTATGATGATTAAAAATATTTATTCCATTTTTTCAAATTACATTTAATGAGCTCTAAAATTGAATTTAATATTAATCCTGGAGAAGTGATGAGAATGTTGGCATTCGAAACGAAAATGATCAAAATTTTATAAATTTTTATATCCAATTTCAATATGAAATTTATTATACTACATAAATTGGAATAATATTTTCATATTTTATGTAATTATACATTAAATCCAATTTATTTTATAACTAATTTTGGTTTGTAAAAAAATCAATTTTCAATTAAAATTTATTGTTTTTCAGCTTTCATTGAATAATTAAACATTTCTGAAAAAACAATACAATCACTATAATATATTTTTGAAATAATTTATTAAAAAATGATATTTTTTTCAAATTAATTTTCTAAAAATAAGAAGAAAATAAATTTAATTAGTGTTCAAAAAAATAAATAATTTTTTTTGAGAATATATCATTCCCAAAACATATATATGCTTGTTAAAAATATTTGTATTTTTTATAAATGAGTTTTCTTGATATATAACCCTCAAAATTATATTAAAAAAATATATATTATATTTTATACTTATAGGATCAAATGTAATTTTATAATGTTCTTTTTTAAATAATATTAATAATTTATTGTGGTTTATTAAAACTCAACATCTTGTGTAATGCTTGTTAACAAGGTTTCTCGAGTAGAGAAAGAATAACATAGTATTGAATGAAAGGAAGGATTAACAACAGGGTGACTGTAACTTATTCAAAAATATGTGCTTTTGGTAAACTAAAATATAAAAAATATTAAATATATTTGAAAAAAAGAAATATTTCACAAAATGTAATGGTGAAACATTATACACCCCCCTTGAAATGAATTTTACCCTCACAATTCAGCTCTCTCATCAATGGTTTAAAATTTGAAAATTCCATCAGAAATACTGACATCATAAAAAGGATTAATAAAACATCTTCTTGGAAAAAATAAAGATATGTGGGTATGTAACCTATAGTAACCAATACCAGGTTTCCAAATTGGATAAATTAAGTAGGAGAGAAAAAATACACAAAACTAATATGACTAACACCCAAATACTGATTGGGAGTGATCAAGAACATTTATCACATGAAATTTGGTGATCCAATGAAAGTTAAAAACCACACAACCATAATACAAATAGGCCTGTAAAAGTTTATTGATATCATAGAAATTAATAATAATAAAAAAATTGTTTCATGATCATTTAATTAAATTTTAATAATATTTATGACAATATGTACTTACATGATTTTACTCCATTTCATTAGAACAATCTCATCAATTTGTCGATCATTGATCAATTTCCCTATCACCTCTTTCTCTAATAAATAATGTTAAAATTTTTGTTCCTAAACCACTAATAGATCATAATATCAATAAAAAGGATGACACATCATTAAATAATTATTTAGTTATCATAACATAAAATGGTTAGCACAAGTTCTTCCGTTTTCACTATTCATCATCTGGTGAGGTAATATGGTAATCTCCAAAAAAATACAATGTTATGTAGACAACATTACATAATTTTTTTAATTATAACCAATGATAAAATATCGAATTTATAATTTTTGTCACTAAATGTATAAAAAAATTAAACATTAATCCCACATATATCATACTATAACTTTTGATTTTATCATACAAAAAATTTGAATACCTTCATTTATTTTTATCGTGAAACATGTTAATATCCTAAATTAAAATAAAAAAATATTGAATATAGGCATCGTCCTTAATTACTTACAAAAAAACAATGATTATTAGAAATATTACTTAAATGAAAAAATATTGTAGACTCCATCAGTGATAGAATATACTACATTTTCAACTAATCAATTAACATTTATGAGGTCATCAATATAATAAAATTTACTTAATCTATATCAATAATCACTTTATCCAAGCTAAACATGAATACCTCCACATCAAAAAAATATTAATGGTTAACTTCCCCTAATCAAAATATCACATTCCAGTTATATCTATATTCTAGGACATCAGTACCATTCGACATAATTTTTCAAATCCCTGAGGAAATATTTGTAATCAAAAAATCATTATATGATTAGTTGTTCATAATTCATAATTTCAAATACATAAATACTTCAACCATTATAATTAAATGATTATAATTGAACATGTACATGCTTTTTAAAGAAGTAAATTTTTGAGTATTTTCTTTGATTTGGGTAATTCCCACATTCTCTATAGATATGTCATTGAAATAATTGATTATTATTAACACTATTAAATTATTTTCCACACAGATAACATCAACCCCCCAATTTAAAAAATTCCATTAGGTTTTTGACACCTTATTGACATATAGTAATCCAAATATTCTTTCATCAATGTTCCTTGCTACATGAAAACTAAAATAATTCCATATTCCTCTAATTTAATGTTTTATGAACTTTACCAATGTTCACGTAGGTGATCATATATAATGATAGATGATTAGGAATAATAAAAATATCATTATCACTAATAATTATCAAATTTGGTGGCTCATAGTCTCTATATTATCCATCATATTCAATGTTTATATGATTCCTTCCAGATTAAATCATTGACTAAAACTAGAAGTCATAGTATAAGAACAAATAATCATAGTAGGAACCATGCAATCATGAAAAATCACTTATATAATGCCAAAATCATGAAACCTTTGTTAATTTATTACCCAAAGGTTTATCCTTGGTCATTAATGGTCATTGTAAATTTAAATCCATCATGATGTTTTGTAATGTGTTTGTGAATTTCCAGGTCATATCACTTAGGAGTGTCAATCCAGTTGTGTTGCATGGTCCATTATCACACAGTAGTTCCCAATTGAGTGTCGCTCAACAAATTGTTTTCTGGGTTATGAACCTAAGGTTCATATTTGTTAGATCTACATCTACATGTTATATCTAGATAAGGTTTTAATTTCTTCAAAACGACTCACTCTATAATTCCCCAAAATTCTAGCATATTTTTCTATACATTAGCTCACCCAATGAGTTATCTATAGAGTCAATCCTAGGAATATCTTTTGAAATATCCATTGGGATATCACAAATGTGTTCCCATCCAAATTTCCAAAGGATTACTAAGCAATTATGATGAATGAAACAATATTGACCCATGCTACTTTTACATTGATGATTCATCTTTTTAGATGAATATGCATTACATTGAAAAAACTACTTTTATAGGATTATAAAAATTTAGTAACATTAGAAACTTGTAAGAGAATATTTTATTCTAGTAAAAAATCATTAATGTTTCCCACAATGATATGACAATTTTATATTTTTCATATACAAACCCTGCATAGAACATTTCATCATTACGTAGTGAAATGAAAAATAATAAAGGATGAGAAAAGATTCTCAGTAAGGGTAAAAAATAGCGATATATAAGCATACCTTGAATATAAGCTCATTAGAACATGAATATAAATTTTTAGAACCTCACCATGCATATCAGAGGACATAATCATGATTTTTTTCAAAAAAAATCTGTTCATAAGAGATGAGTCATATGAAAGTCCAATGACATGGCCTATTAGAGCATAACATTGGCATATGAAATATATTTCAGGAGAACACAGAAGCATAGTAAATTGAATGTCATGGTTACCCTCCTAGACATTCATAACATGCATGGATTGATCTAACAACCCATATACCTATTTAAGGATTGGGATGACCACCCATGTACCATAAATTAGGTTTGGTAGATCCTTTCATGTACCCCATTATATCATACAACATTTATACATACCTAATGCATTTGATAGATATGTAGTTAACACCAATTAAATAATTAAAATAACATGTATGTATGTGAAAGGATCATAACATCCATCATATCATATCATATGAATATATATGTGATTTACACAAATTTCATCATAACATAACCTATTGTAAAGATATATATTTCCTAAACATTTCAACATCGAATAACCTGTCTAATGTTAATGGTTTTATAAGCATGTTATCATAGTAGAACTCAATGGAAAGGAATGGGTTTCAGAAACATAATTTCATCAAAAAAATGCATTCAGTGAAATAATATGAATGGTATACATTCATCATATTCCCATTAAGACATAAGTAACAACAACAGATGTCATTATAGATGGAGAATAATTTTTTATGGACCAGTTCAAATATTTCATCAAGAATACTTCCCTCATTGAGAAATTATTTTTAAAATATTAAAATTCGGAATTTTTTATGTTTAAATGGCTTTGAAATCATATAAAGGAATAGTTGAAGAAATATTTATTCATTACATCAGAAGATTCAGTTCATGTCATACATTTGTAAATGAATATTTTCTTAACATCTTTTATAAAATCTAAACATGAATTATTTGAAAAATGACATAATAATTCCTTTAAAAAAAGATAAAATGAATTTAAAATGGGTAAAAAATATTATAAAAATAATAATAGAGTAATAATTTATTTTTTAAAAATAATTTTAGACAACATGGTTTTGGATGAAAATTTATTTTATACAGAAGAGTGAAATAAATTCATATTTTCTTATAATTGTTTTTAATAATTATAAGAACCAAAGAGTATTAACAATGGAACCCTTACTTTAATATTTTAGGAATTAACATAGTATAATAAAAAAAATTATAATTATTTCTATAATATTCATTACATTTAATTATTAGATACCGAAATAGTAAAAAATATTGATAAACGATAAGATTGTAACAGGGAATCATTACCACGCTAGTACCTTTGAATAAAAAAACCTATGAATAGAAAAAACTGTAAAATAAAATATCATGTGGATTAATAATTCCATGATATTACATGTTAAATTCGATTTATATACCCCTTGTGATAGAATATATGTTCATAACATCACACACATCTTAATGAATGAAAATTAAAAAAACCGTAGCGATTTGTAAACATTTGGACTATAAATACCATTAAATAAATATCCTAAAATTGATATTTAAACCAAAATAATTTTCAATAGAATAACCATAATATAAATTTAACTTATTATATTCAACACATAAAATAAATTAGTTGTGAATATGGCATATGTCTCAAGGATGATAAAAGAGAGATAAAAATCCATTACCTTATGTATTGACTTTAATCATACATGTTCAAAACCTCATATATAATAAATATAATTTTATTAAACAAATTATAGAACTATATTCACATATAATATACCATATATTATTTTTATAACCCTTTATTACCCTTTTATTAAATATTTCATTTTAATGTCATGTGTCTGGTAAAAACTATTTTTTTCATGACTGATTTGATTTGTTACTCTTGATTAAATTTTATAAATAAGAGTTCATAATTGGTTTAATTATAAATATCATATAAATATCATATATATTTTTTTAAATGTATTTATAATAATCCATATAATTTAGTGATAGAAAATAAAATACAACATTTTTGGAAATGATAGGTTGTACGTATAGATGAACACTATTATTCATTTTTTTATGGAGGTCAAAGAAAGAAAATTTTATGATATCTCATAAAATTACATAATTATGGTAATTTCATACATATCATAAGTTTTTATTAAAACAATCGTTAATACATTCCTTATAATGTGGGAACAAATCACAATGCTTCACGAGATGGTAGTACATTGTAAACATGAACAATGTTATCATATTTACCCAAAATATAAAGCATGAAGGTGTGTGTTATATAAAATTTATATAATCATAATAACATAATAGATATCATATATATGATTTATAAAAAATAAATCATTCATTTTTTCTATCCTTGATAGCTGATAATATAAAAATTAACGACATTAGTTTATAAGGTGGTTGTCTGCTGTACACACAATCGATGATTTCATAACCTATGTAATGGAATTATAGAGAGTTTTAGACATAAAAATAACTTAAAAAATATCATTCTATGTAATAAAAAAGGTAATTATATAATCATGTTATAATATGAATTTAAAGAGTGGGAGAAAAAAACAAAATAGAGACACTCCTAGAAAAACATTACATATTGTTCGGGTATTCTCTATTGGTTTTCACTAAATCATTCCTAGGATGTACTTATGCCAAATATAATTCTTAAATAATTATTAAATGGATTTGGTAAAGTCATTTCCGTTCGTATTTTATTATGAAAATGGGTTTAAATATGTAAATTAGTGAAAAAGAGGGGTTGACTTGTTGTAGTCAAGAAGGAGTTTCATTTTATTACTTACCAAAATGTATTCACAGTTGGGTGGTCTAGCATACTTAATGAGGCTCCAAAAATGGTAATTTAAGGTTTTCATAAATGATATGTCATATCCACTACTCCATGACAGAATGAAACATTTTTTTAGACATATTTTTCTTTAACTCCAATGGTTCCTTATTTTTACAATTTCTGTTTTTCATTCTAGTTACTAGGTTCCAAAACTATGTAATTTAAACATACAAACTAAAATAAAATTATCAATACACAAAACTTCTAAAAATGTTTTTATAAATATGTAATCTAAATTTAATTAATATATTTATCCATTTTTTGTAGATAAATTGTATCACAAGGGAAATTAATTTGAAAAAAAACTACTTTAAACATAACCATTATAATAGAATTTTTACTATTAATGGATAAATATATTCATTATAAAAGAAAACATGGTCCACTAATAAAGCATATTTGATATTTTTCATTTTTTAAAAAATATTGGTAGAATATAGTATTTTTATCTATTATAAATCTTTTTATAAAATATAATTGATCAAAATACATTAATCTCAAGTTTGAAATTATTCCTTTAAATTGAATTTTGAGAAATCAATAAAATTTTGGAGTCTAAAAATAAAATGATAATATCTATTTAATATGACATATTTATATAAAATAAATAGAACGAATTCATTCATTCAGATTACTTCACATTTAATATTTTTTGTTTCATTTATTTTATTTGATTATTAACTAAATAATTACTTTGGTGGAATTTCATAGAAAGTTAATGTAATTATTTCTTCTCAAAAAAATTAATAAAATTCATCATGATTCAAAAAATAATTTATCATTAATAAGTATATATATAACTGATTATATTTTCTCCCAATCCCATCACATTATCTATATTAAAATCAAGAAAAAATATCTATCTTTCATTACTTTATATATTATTTTGTTCAAATTAATCTAATGACTGAAATAATCATTCATATTTTATATCAATTTATTTCCATGATCGAAATACATTGATTCAATACAATTAAGATGATATTTTATGTCATTATCACTCCTACCATTCTAGTTTAACCCCTTATAAACCCCTTTTTACCTTAAATGCATTAATAAGTATTTTTATTTCATTCAACATTCATTTTGGTAAAAACAATGATGAACTTATAAGATAATATATATTACACTAATTATAAATATGAAACTTATTTTTCCAAATTCTATTCAAAATAGATGAAAATTGTATTTTAATATTAATCATGTAGATGTGCGGATAAAAAAAGTTTGTTAAGTAACAATGATTCCAATTCTACAATGTATTTAAGTTCAATTTCATTATTAAATTGATTCCACAAAGCTAAATTGGATTCATATAACTATAATTTATTAAATTATAGATTAAATCTAATTTATAATATAATATTACTTTTTATTGAAATAATTAAATATGTTTTTTCAATTAAAATTCATTATTTTTCACTATTATTCATAAAATTAAACATTTTAGATAAATTTGAAAAATTCAACATTAGATAATTTTGAAATTATGAATTCTAAAATAATGTTTTTTATCAAATTATTTCTTCAAAAGTGGGAAAAATAAAATTTATTATAATTTAGAAAAAATTAAAAAAAAACTAATTTTGGGAAAGTTCTATTATCAATATATATAATTTCTTTACTAAAAAACTATATATTTTCTATTAATGTGTTTTCATTAAAAAGAATATAAATAATATTTAAAGTGTACTCATTACTATTAACAAAACTATGTTAAATAGCTTTTGTATAACTATATAATTAAAATTATATTAATAATATATCATGGTTTTTTTAAAACACATTATTTTGGTTAATGGAATATAACCCAATGTTATTTATAGTGAAAACCAATCTTGGTGTTTCTTTTAATGAAATATTACACTGGTGTTTCATGTAAATCTAGTCAAAATCATCACTTTTAATATATAAATATTTGAAATTAATTAAATATATTTAAAAAAATATTTTAACAAATATTAGGGCTATACACCTATAGGGATATCCTAAAGATCATGTAAATTTAAAACTCAATTTATCAAAGAACATTAAAAATTTATTAGGACCACTAAAATTGCTTCAAATGTTCAATATATATCAAACTAGATATTGTTTCCTACAATGATGGGTGCTCCAATAAGCTTCATGGAGACCGGATCAATCCCTAATATGGAAAATTTAAGTTGTTATGTTGTATTAAAGTTCTATTTAGGCTAAAAACAACTTTTATTTTTGGAGGGAGTGAAACCGAGACGAATATAGAGGAATAATTAAGAACAAGAGTAAGCAAGGGGTTGAATAAATGAAATCTACAAGGAACCGAAGTATAGAAACCTGAAATATATAATAGTAGAGGGTGGAAGGTTCACCTTGGAGTGTTCTAGATTGTTTTAATGAATTGTGAAGATAAAATGGTGTGAGAACTCTATGAGTATATCTAGTAGAAGTTTCAGTGTGAAAAAAATTAAAACAGTTGAACATGGCTCGCAACTGGAAACAAAGGTTCTCAAAATGAACCACCCATGAAAAACTAGTTCTTTTCATGAACATATATTCACATAATGAAACCTATTTCCCATCGGGTATCCCATCTACTCAAAAAGGTCATATCATGAAATAGTCTACTCAGTGCAAACCACATACAATTTATTGATCATAGTTAAAATTAGGTCTAAATCACTTAAAAAATTCTTAGAAATGCTAAAATAACCTAAAGATAAAATAAAATACCATAAAAGTCACATGTGGCTATAAAACCATGATTCATACATACATGGTGGTGATTTATTGATTTAAAGATGGATTTTTTAATGATCACTATTGGTTCATGAGCAGAGGTTATGTGTTTCATTTTTAATATAATTATAAATTGAGAACGGATGGAATTCCATATGATTCTACTGGGGATGGAATCTTGAGGATTTATATTTAATGGGATGGAATTCAAATGTGGTGATGGGTAATATTAGTCATAGGACAAAACATTATGTATGATAGTGTCATACATTTTTCATCATATGGGTTTTAATTGATGGGATGTGCATCACAAGGTAAGAGTGACATATGTGTAATGTTTGGGCTAATGTATGTCGATTCGTAGTGATTAATATATTATAAATCATTTGGTATGGTGCGGAACATTGGTTTTTGAATATTTATTCCCTCAATGAAGGTGGAATTTTTAGTGATCATAAAAGAATAAATTCATTATAAACCAAGAATATGTTTTGTTTTTTTACATTGATGGTAATATATGAGTGGATTACTCACATACATTCATTTTTTTGTTAACGGATAGGATACGTGCTATATATATAAATGTTTTGAATATGAGAGGTGATAATGAGGATACCTTTATTAATGGGAAAAACTTATTGGTCATGGATGTAGAACCCTTACATTATAAGGGATGTATATACGGTTAGACTGGTTAATGGATGATCGAGATGACACTAAGATACCAGTGTATGGTTTGATCTTATTATATGAGGATCCATTTTTTGATAATAAATATTGGATTTTGACTTAATTTCGGATTGAAAACATGCATGAAAGGTTGTATTGGGATGAAATTTTGTGTTACCCAAGGGTGAGTCGGAATGGGGATATGATGATTCTCTTAAAGAGAGTGAGACGATGGATTTATTCTGATTAAATAACTAATAATGGAAATATAGTTTTTTGGATCACAATTCAATGTCTAATTTTTTATAATTATATTATACCTTTTTTAATTAAATTATCCTTATGTGGTGAGACAAAGATGTGTTGATATAAAAGACAAAATAGTATTGGTGAAATTTAGAGCGAGGAAGAATGAATCTTGTTGTTTTTTTTATAGTTTTACACATTTTCCCATAAACCAAATTTGGAAAATAGATGAGATGTATTTATTACATTAAGATTAAAATAAATATGGATAATGAAAAATTTATTGTGTATCAAGGATCTGTGGATGGGTAGTTAAGTTACATCCAATTTACATTAGAATTATGAATGAGCGGTAGTACAATATTCTAAGCAACTAATTTATATTTGGGAAATTATTTGGGGATATCCTCCTTAATGAGAAGAAATATAATATGGGTTTTTATAACCCATGAATTTTTGAGTCATATTTATTAGAGGAACATTGATTTTATTGTTCTAGAGAAAGGTATGTTTTGGTAATTGGGTCTCATAACAACATTGTAAGTGTTGGAACATCTCTAGGACGTGTTTTTACCTATAAAATGGGGAATAGAATGTTTAGAGTAGTTCTAGTTGGACAGATATAAGTTATAATGTTTCAATAATTCCATATTTTTGTTTTCTTATTCATTGACTATGTTTAGATTGTATCATAGAAAATTAAAATATTAAAATACCTTGGTATTTTGTTCCTTAAACTACAATGATAGAGATATCAAAGACACTGAATGAAACACAAATGGTAATTATAATTGAAAAATGGTATGGTGCCTAATATGTATTGTTTTATGTTCTTTAAATAATATTTTATCATCATTATGTGATGAAATATATTATACATTAAATGAATTTTTTTTTGTATGAAAATAAAAAATATTAATCAAAATAAATTTCATCCATATTAAATAATTTGAGGAAGTATAAGATCTTACATATTTTATGTATATTATGTATTTACATTATATTAATCAAATTATATTAATTTTGTAAATACAACACTGATATGTAATGTTTTTCCTACTACATAATGTATTTTAGAATCCCTATGATAAATAAGGAATTCTAGATCATAGATATTGTTTTATACATAGAGATAAATTTATAGCATCCAAATCACATTAATTTATAAGGATATATTTGGAAAATATATAATGTTTACTAATATTTTAATAGTTAAATTTGACTATGCATAAGAGATTTGGATTATGCATAAGAGTCTAGTATATATTGTGTAAGGGTTATCCTATGGAACATAAGGGTGGAATGAATGGGATCCCGTAATTACTAGAATGTTAGAGGATATATATGGGTGAAATTTTAGGACAATATTTTATAGGATTCATACAAAAGGGTTCTATTTAATTCCTAAAAATTATATAGAATAGTTACATTTTGATAAGTAATAGATCCCAAAAAACATTTATGTCTATTCAACTCATATTCTAGGATTTTTGCATAAGGTAATCATTGATAAATATGGGTATATTTAGATTTTTCAAAAAAATACCTTGATAATATGTCAGGGTAATATATTCATACATTAGGGTGGAGGCATTAGTGAATTAGATATGTTAAAATCCCATGGGATGACACATAAGGGTAGAAGGATTTTCCAGACATTTCTAGAAAATAAACTAAAGATAACATGATCTATTCGGCCTTTAAAATGGGAAACTTCTTCAACGTTAATCATTTTCATGATGTGCATGAATTTGGGGCTATGATCCTTTTCCATTCCACTTTTACCTTTTATCTTCCATGACCTATGGATATTAATTTTAGTTTGTTAAATAATAAGTGGTATGGTTTTATCTTTCATTATTGGTTCATCCAAAATGTGGTCACCACTGAGTCATTATAGTTCATGTGAGGGTTTGATGCTAGTTTAACCAGATCATGGTAACATCATTACTAGAATGATTTTCCTATCGTTTTTCTTCGATAATAGTTGTCATGGGAGTTTGAACACACTAGGAATCATGTAGGCTCATGCAGGAGTGCCATTTAAAAAATTATTTATAAATTTTCTATAGTCTGGAAAATATTTATAATTAACTTGAAATGAGAAATTATGGATTCATGTTAGTGAGGTTGTTCTGGATACCAAATGTGAGATATAATAGTTTTTATTGGGGATTAAAAAACAATTTTTTAACCAAAAATAATAATTAGAAACACCAAAAACGATTACCGAAGAAAAATTAATTGAAATATGTGAAATTATAAATAATGAAATATTTTAATATTATGTGTACCTATCATTTAGGATCATTAAAATCCCATTTAATCACACTTAAAAAAGATAAAATTATAGTCATAACCTTCCTTAATCCCTGGAGTATCAATTGGATGACAGTATCACATATTTTCCATATGGTATTCTCTATCTTCTATGATGAAATAATGTCTCATGGTGCTAAGGAGGTGGGAGAAAGCAATCCTAGGGAATAGGATCCTTGGATGAGCTAAATTATAATGACACAAAACTACTAATACATGGTAGCACCATTATTTTACCACCCATGTATGCTCCTCATCACTGAATCGGTCAATCTACATTGAATGCATGTATTAAAAACCCACTTACTATTACATATCATATAATAACTAATTTTATAACCATTTTCTATGAATGATTTATATATCATTTTTCTTACACTAATATCATAGGCATGATGCATATATTATATGAAACCACATAGATATATAATGTTGATGTACAATAAGATTCATGAATATGAAATAAGATATCACTTCATGTTATGCAATACAATTTCCTAAATTTTTCTATATGATTGACCTTATATATGAAGGAAGAAACATTATATACATTTTCTATATGGTTCATATCATATCAGATGATAGTTGTTGGTGGTTTTCATGATGTTATATTTCATGAATGATTATCTTATATAAATTTTATACATATAATGAATATGGATTTAGTTTATATATCTCCTTTAATCTCACACAAGTACTAAATTTTATATTACATTGTTATTTCCCCCCATGAATCATAGCTTATATGATTACTCATTAAATAACAACCAAATTTCCAGTGAATATTATAAAAAAATAACACTTTTGTAATGATACCATCAATTTCAATCTGTATCAAATTGTATGTAATACCATGTGAAACCCCTATCCAAATAACATTTAGATTAACCGTAATTTATTTTTTATTTAATTTCATATAGTGGAACAAAATCTCCATTCAATCAACCACAATGTGTGACCCCAAGGTCCTTTATAACATTGAAATCATATATGAATCATCTAATTTATTAATTTATGGAAAGGGATACCTCTAGGAATGCATCAATACAAGTCACTCTATAAATTGATACAACATTATCTCCATCAAACACATTTATCATTATTATTTGGTTTACTAGATAAATATATGTCAATCATTCATTCTTACACGTCTCCTTTTTTAATATATCAGGTGCCCAGGTGACATAACCTGTGTCATTTCTATATTTTCTACTCAAGGATTATTGACTCCTCAACTATAAAAAACACCTCTTCAATGAATAAAAAACAAGTTATTCAACTTATTTTATGACCATATCAAATTCATACTAATAGATAATCTCATCATCTGAAAAATCAAGTGTGGACACACAATTCCTGATCTATCTCTATCATGGGACCCAATATCATAGTCATCATATGAGAGGACAAATACAATATTTTTTGTTCTTTATCCAATGAAATAATCAACAACATACCAAAAAATTCACTAATTTGATATAACAAAAATGGTTTTTAATAATGGTATGAATGTATAAAGGATCTTCTGATTTGTATATTTCAAACCTCAATTACTATGTACCACTATATGATCTATTCACCGTTGGTATGCCAATAAAATAGTTTATTAAACTCCATGTAGTATCCATAGTGCATTAATTAGTGTATGAAAACCCTTTTGGTTCCTCAGGATCATATTATAAATATCATATAAGAATTATGCTAATTAATTCGTAAGGATTTCACTATAAAATGTAAAACTTCATTACAAACATTAGATAGGGATATTAGAAAGCCTTACTGTAAGATCACAGATTTCTCTGTAAGGTGAGTTCTCATTATGTTTCATTTATAGTACACATTGGTGGTTAATAAAGTGTTTCCCAAAGTTCATGTAACAGTTTGGTGGTGTTCTAGGGGTTTGGAAATAAAAAATGCGGGGGGAAAGGGGCTTTATGGGTAGTCTGCACAGCATGTGCATTGTTTGGAAAACCGTCTGAGGGGAGACCATGTATTCTGTAGCAATCTACATGGTTTTTACATGGTCTAGAAACCCATGCGAGGGAGAAGGCATTCAGGCAATATCCTTCACACTGGATACACATGGATTGGCATAATGTGTGGGTAAACTGTGCGTCCAGAATGCATCAAAAAATTTGAAAAATCACTTACAGGATTTCTTATACCAACTCGAGACTTCTCTCCCTTCTTCTTCCGTCAAACCTAGAGACCGTCCAACCATCGATGATCGTTCAGTTGTTCAATCTCTTTCATTATTATTCATGTAGGAGCATCATCAATTGAGGATTAATGACCCAGGTAAGGATAATATACCACTTGATTCTCTTTTTGGATTATGGTTTGTATCACTTCCTTTCCTCCATATAGAGCTCTCAAACCCTAATTTTTGGGTGAGATTTAGGGT
Source organism: Viscum album (assembly GCA_963277665.1). Lineage (NCBI taxonomy): Eukaryota > Viridiplantae > Streptophyta > Magnoliopsida > Santalales > Viscaceae > Viscum > Viscum album. The sequence continues at coordinate 1,938,322,257 of OY728152.1, forward strand.
AGATCATAAAGGATGGTTGAATCAAGATTTAAGGCCTTATTTAGGATTGTGTTCACCAACATATTCAATATAGGTGGTCTACAAGTTATATCCCTTTCATTTCGTATAGATTTGAAAATATATGTTCTTTATTCTGGCCATATATTGATGAGTTCTTAGTGCCTTTTACATTATCTATCCTATTGGGTTCTACATGGTTAATTCGACCCCCTTAATCACTATGGGATGAAAATTGGAAGACTCAACCAAATTAAAGCCACCCGTGTGGTGTGACAATTTTTCCTGGACTTCGATTTTGATATGTATGTGTATGGTCATTACTCGAGAACATAGGGCTATTATGAAATTTTTAATATGATTAAATGAGTTGAAATGGGTGTTTTGTAATACACCTGGTTGGGGTAATGACATATGTGGGTGTTTTGTTTGCTTAGAAAGTAGATTTAATTGTTTAATGTGAAAATGAATGGAGATTAACTATATCATTGAATATGTTTAGTGAGATAGTAATGGGAAATTAAATGGGGACAAATAGATTAAGTAATATTAATGATGAATGTGTTAATGTATTGTGCAATATTGTTAATTTCCCATTTAATGATATTGTTGTGATGTTGTGAATGATATTGGATTTTTCTCTTATGATATTTTTAATTATGGTGAATTATAAATAATCATGTTCACATGGCTTGGTTGAGTGGTGTATATACATGAGGATATACGCCCATGGGTTGAGTGGTACTGAGGTTCTAGCTCCTCCCCTAAAAGCACAGTCAGGGAAGGGGAGATTTTCATTTCATAAATGGTTGAATTCCACCCGAACTGAGGCTTCACGGTGAGGATTATGGGTTTGTAAAAATGTTATGCCTAGTGAGATATGGCTTTATTTTATTCTGTTATGCTTGGAAATATTGAATGTTCATAATCCATTGAACACATGAAATGGGTAAATTATATCATGAATTTCCTAGGTAGAAAAACAGGATTCAATAGTTGTATATATAAAATGAATATAGTCTTGAATTCCATGATGAAGTATTTATTGTTTTCATAATTTATAACTTTCATGAATTATCTTCCTTAGTTTGAGGTTATGTAGAAATCGTTGGTGGTGGCCAACTAAGTCAATCTCACACACTGCTCTGGACTTCATTGGGTACCCGAGAAGATTTCTTGCTTGCAGGGCATTGGAAAGGAAATGTCCATATGATAGGGAGATGATATGGACATTGTACATGTTGGGTGAGGTTCTAAAGAAGGGGTCTGGACCATTTTTGGGATCCTTCAGTTTTCTCAGTTTTTGGGTTTTGTTCACCTGATACCGTAGCATGGAATAAATTATTTACATTTGTATATCGTTATACATTGTTTATTGTAATTGGTTAATTATTCATGTTATTGATTGTTGTATTTTTTCATTAAAAAAGTTATTATCTATTACGTATTACTCTGATATTGATTTTATAGTCGTCCCACGATGCCTATTATACCCTCCATGCAAGTCAGAAACCTCTGGCATATGGGTTAGAGCGCTTGAGGTCATGTGGAGACCCCACTCAGGGCACTAGATTAGTGTCTCTCAGGTCATGAATGTTACAATGTGGTATTATAGGAGTTATTTTATATTCCGTAATATATGGGGATGGTAGAAAAGTTGTTATGAATGTTTCGGGCCTTGGTAATGAGCTCATCCTTGGGAGTAGTTAACCCATGTATGGGGCGACCATTTCACCCTGTGAGGGGATTGTTTTTCTTGTTTTGTGTTATTATATATGATAATATTTCAAAATTGGGTGATTCACATGTTGTGTGGCTTGAATGTTCTTTGATATTTATCTTGTGTCCAGAATGGTGCGAGGGTTTTCATTCAAGCATCATTCTAGGCACCAATGTAGGTACGTCAAAGTAATCATGATAGACAAAGACACCAAATGTTTGGGCGAGATATATGGTGAGGATGAATTTGTTTTATAAAATGTAATGAAATTGTGCCTAATTGGATAGTATAAATGTATAAAATGGGTACGTATAAATTATAAAATGGTTTTTAATAAATACTAAATTTTTATTAATCTACCGTAATATTAAATTGGAATAGAGAAACAGTTATCTATGGTTATAAAAAATAAGGATAATAACCATGTTAATTAGATACATGTGTTTGTCATGACCTTAGGAGAGATGATGAAGGGTAGTGATATTGTTGTGAGTTATCTAATTTTGTTATTTTCCCTAAACTAGTTTGGTGGAATGGGATGAACCTACCTGTAACTTGTTTCTTCGGTAAAAGTGTTATAGTTGTGTTTTAAAGATCGTGTTTGGCATTGTAGAGAAATGACACCTCGAAGACGCGTGCTGGTTGGGTGACATGAGGAAGTTACAGAGAGTGGTCCTCTAGTAGTGGAGTAGGATAACTTGGTGATCCATTAATATAGGGAAGTGAAGATCGAAGATAACATTTTTTGTTTTTGGAAGATGAGGGAATGAGACCAAAGGCATGTTGAACCGTGTATGTTTGAGGTGACTAGGGATATTCAGTTGAATCACCCTTCAACCATTATGAAAGACGGTTTTAGAGATGTAGCAGAGTTCTGGATAGAGTCTATCCAATCTATTCTTGACCATTTAGAGACTCTTATTGAGATGTGAGTTAACTTAGAAACATATCTGCTAAGGGGTCAGGAAAAACGTTGGTGGGAAATTATTTTCCAGATAGAGAAGGATGATTGAATGTTGTGGACATATTTTTAAGAGATATTTTTTGAACAAATCTACCCAGAAACATTGAGGAAGGAGTAGGCAGAAGATTTTATAAGTTTGAATCCTGGAACATTGTTGGTGATGGACTATTTTATTTGTTGCACCAATTTTAGATGCTTCTTTCCAACGTAAACAGGAGGTGAGGTGGTTGTGGAGAAACCTTTCCAGGATAGGCTAAGACACGAGATCAGATATCGGGTGAATATATTTTTCCTGAAAATGATTGTTGAGGTGGTTGATCAAAACCTTATCTCATATTAGAAACTAAAGGGAGATTTAGGTAGTGAACTTGTGGTGCCTTTTGGGTGAGTATGTGGTGTTTCTAATGAAAATAAAAAGCACCCCTATGGAACCGTTCAGCAAGGTGGAAGTGCACAGACCAATTAGAAGAGGGGGCCAACATCTCAATGTTATGACCAGGTGTTCTATTATTAGTATGGAAGGCTGGGGAACAAGCATGACCGGTGTACCCTCCTAATAGTTGAGGGCCGAGAATGCAGAAGGTTAGGCCATGTTCATAGGATCTCCAATATCCCGTGACAGTTAGGGAATGATGGAGGTAATAGGTAGATGTGAAGTGTAGGCATGGGGTCTCTTACCTTGCATTTGGATGACAGTTGGCGCTCTGTGGTCCATACTAGTAGAGGTGGTTGACATAGAACTCATGGGTTCGATCATCCATACAAATAGAGAAATATTGTCCAGGGTCCTCAAGCTGGAGCCCAGGGTAAGGGGACAACTTATCTCCATGCGGTTTAGGCTACACCTGAAGGTGCTGAGGCATGATCAACTACTATTCTAGGTACAATTCTTTTATCTTCCATTATTTATATCGAATTATTAGAAACATGTGATAAACAATCATTTATTTATTATTAGTACATAGTTGTGTTGGGATTAACAATAGAGACTACGTGTGTGTTAATGTATCTTGATACTATTCTAGGTGTATGAGTTAGGGAATCAGGCGGTCTAAGGGTTGTGAGATAGAGGATGGTGGGAATCATTTTCAAAAGGATATATTTTTCCTAATGATGTCATTTTCTGACCTAATCATGGGAATGGACAGGTTGGTGCAATATCTAGTTCATATCGATTGTTATCAACATCAAGTAACATTCAAATCCATCAATGATAGCACTTATGTCCTTCGTGGTGAGTGGGATACTCAAGCGGGCCAAGCTGGACTGCTATGACAGAAATTGGGGTTACTCACAGCATTAGTGGAATGAATTATGATAGATGATGGGGAAAAGGGACAGAAAGTATTCCCTTTTTTGTGGACCAGTTTCAAGATGTGTGTCTTAAGGACCTCTCGGGGTTACCACCTGAAAGAGATGTTGAGTTTAGGATCGAATTGTTTCTTGGAGCGGAGCCAGTTTCCATTCCACATTATCCAATGGAGCCAATAGAGCTCCATGCATTGAAGGATCATATAGATGAATAAGAGAGTAAGGGGTTTATACATCCTTGTACATCACCTTGGGGATATCTTGTTCAGTTTTTCAAAAAGGCTGATGGATCAGTATTGCTATGTGTTGATTATAGAAATCTGAACCAGATTATAATTAAGAACTAATACCCTCTTCCTAGAATTGATGACCTATTTGATCATATCAGATATGCCCTCTTGTTTTCCAAGATTTATTTGATATTGGGATACTATCAGATGAGAGTGAGACCTTCTGACATACCACAAACATCTTTCTGAAGATGGTACGGGTTGTATGTATTTTTGCTAATGCCATTAGTATTGAGAAAAAAAATGGTGGTGTTCATGGCCATGATGAAAATGATATTCCACCCATATCAAGATAAGTTTTATTTTGTCCTCATTGATGACATAATGGTGTACTCTAGAACTCGCGGTGATCATTCCAAGCATCACGACATCATATTGAGTACACTAAGAGAGAATTGTAATTAAGCCATGCTATAAAAAGTAATTTTTGAATTGATGATGGGATATTTTAGGACATATCATATTTGAGTCACATGTGTCGGTGGATTCAAAAAATGTGTAGGTTGTGGTGTTTGGGGAGAATCCCAATAACATCTCGGATATTCATAGTTTTCTTGGATTTTACGTTTATTACTAAATGTTTGTTAGATATTTCTCTCATTTGGAAGAGACACTCACATGCTTAACCAAAATGGGATTATGTTTGATTGGTCAGAGCCATGGGATAATTATTTCCATGAGGTGAAGTAGTTGTTGACTACCACATTGATTTGTGTTATTCCTAATCCATGTAAGAGGTAAAACTAGTTTTGCAATGGGTTTGATGTTGGACTTGGGTACTCTTGATACTAGATGATGGGTTAGTGGATAATGGGATGAGGTAATTGAAGTCACATGAATTAAAGTATTATACTCATGACCTTGATCTAGGTTATTTTGTTCATGCTTTGATGTAATGGAGGAACTACTTATTAGGAGAACCTCTCATGGTGTTCACGGACCATAAAAGTCTCATATACATCATCTCTCCATGATATTTGAGTGTTCTATAGTGACGATGGGTCGAGTAATGGAAGTATTTTGATTTTGAGTTATTGTACACACCAAGGAAAGGAAATTGAAATACTAATGTTATGTGCTAGATGAATCAGAATATATATAGTTGAGAAATCTAGTACAAAGTGGGCGATGATGGACTTGTTTTCTGAGATTCATGTTTAGGTATTGGATGGTCACATGTAGATGACATGAAAATCTATAGTATTGGAATATCCACTTCTAATTTGAGTTAAAAAGAGTTAGATAGTGGATCTAGAGTGTTTGTAAATTATTGAAATCCATAATGGTGTGGATTCACCTTCTCGGTTGGGCCAATGGTGTCGATGTTTTTTCTTATGTTCATGGTTGTGTTTTGGTGTCGGATGATGTACGGGATGATTTGATGCGCGAGTTCCACTAACATTCCATCATGACTAAGATGTAACATTAACCTTAGTGTCCTTTTTGATTGACAGGAATGCAAAAGAAGTTTTGATTATTGTGGCTCAATACCTTACCTATTGGCATGTGAAGGTTGAACATCATCGTCCAGGTGGATTGTTACAGTCATTACCTATTCCATAATTGAAGTGGAGTGAAGTCACCATGGAATACATGGGGGGTCTTCTGAGGATCCCTCAGAATAATTTTTCAATTTGGGTGGTGGTAGATCGGCTTACCAAATTGAATGATTTTTTGCCGATTCCGGGGACCTATATAGTCGACCAACTGGGGGAATTGTATGTTCATGAAAAATTAATGTTACATGGAGTTCTGAGAACTATAGTTGCAGATCATGATCTACATTTCACCTAATTCTTCTAGAAGGGACTGTAGATGGCACTAAGTACCCATGTGTTTTTGAGTATGGATTACCTCCCATATACCTGATGGGAAATTAGAGCGTACGATTCAGGTATTAGAAAAAATGTTGAGGGAATGTGTTCTAGATATTGTTGGTTCATGGGAAAAGCATTGGCCTCTCGTTGGGTGTGCTTACAACAAAATATTTCAGGCTATAGTTTATATGGAAACATTTGAGGAACTTTATTCGGGTATGTGTAGATATTCTTTGAATTGGATAGAGACTAGAAAATCTGAGTTGTTAGTACCGAGTCATGTGCAGGAGACATCGAATAATGTTCATTTTATTCAAATGAATATCAGAATGGATCAGAGTAGGAAGATTCATAATCAGATCAGTGTCGTAGACCTCATGAGTTCTTGGTATTTGATTCTGTGTTTCTTATGGTGTCGTTAAGGTTGGTTCACTATAGAATTGGAAAGTAGGTCATATTGGAGCATAGATATGTGGGGACATTATAGATTTTGGAGAGTTTTGAAACCATGGATTACAGACATGATCCTATTCAGTGGTATATTAGGATTCCTGAGGTATTCCATGTTTCATAACTCTGACAGTATCACCCAAATTTGTCTCATCTGTTAAATGTTGTGGATGTGAAGCATTATTCTGATGAGCCCTTGGTGAAGCACAAAGTTATTATTGTTTATCGTTTGGAGAATGTTTTTTGAGAAATGTTTGTGCCCTTATTTTGTGTTTTAGGGAATAATAGAAATGTTTATAAGATACTTAGGGGAGAGAATCAGATATTTGGTCCTAGTTTCCTTATCACTTTTCCTTGGGAACTCAATGATGTTTAGGAAGAGCAACTTAGGGATGAGCTATCATAAGGTTGCGAGGTTTTTTGATCCTAGATTTCACTGTATGGTATGTTCTTGTTATGTTTAAGTTCTAATTTCATTTTGTGGTTAATAAAGGGTTTCCCACTATCCTAGTGAGGGTTTAAGAATATTCTAGGAGTTCGGGACATGAAAATGGTGGGAAAATGGGATTTCTGGTCTGTCTGCATGGTTTGCACACAGTTTGGAAAACCATTTGAGGGGAAACTATTTGGAAAGTGGAAATTTTCATTGTTTTTGAATATTTTAGAAAACCATTAAAGGGAGATAGTGTGTGTGTAGTGTCCTCTGTATGGTTTTTGCATGGTTTGGAGAATTGTGCGGGTAAACTGTGAGGCCTGGAATCTGTATACAATTACAAAACACTCCATTACGAGATTTCTTATACCAACTAGTGATTTCTCCCCTTCATCCACCTTCAATCATAGAGATGATCCAATAATAAAATTATTTCCATGAGGTTGATCTACTTCATTCCTAATCTATTTGGAGCAATGAATTTTTTTTATTAAAGATATATGTAACACTAATCACCCTATTTATTCTCTTTTTTGGATTAGGTTTTGTATCCTCTCCTTCTATCCATATGAAGCATTAAATAACTACTTTTTCAGTGAGATTTATGATAACTATTCCAGGGTTGTTTGATATGATATCTAAGGCCTCATTTGGGGGAATTTTCTCTAACAGATTCAATGTATTTTATCTATAAGATATATCCCTTGGTTTTTGTGTAGATTTGTGAATGTATGGTTTTAATTCCTTCCATTTTTTATGATTTCTTGGTGACATTGAAATGATGTGATGTAATGGGTGTATACATGGTCAATTGAACCCCTCTTAATACACATGGGATGCTATGTGGATACTCAACCAAATAAGGGCCACCCTAGTGGTGTGCTGATATTTCCCGACCATAGAGTTTTCTATGTAAGTGTATGGTCGCTACATGAGAACATAATGCCTATGATGAAACTGTTAATACTATATAATGATGGGAAATGGGTGTTTAGAAATACACATGTTGGGTAATGACCTATGTCGGTGTTTGGTTGTCATTAAAAGGTAGTTAAATGGGTTGATGTGAAAATTCTAGGGGATTATATTTATTCTTGAAGAAGCTTAGTGAGATAGGAATGGGAAATGGAATGTTGAAAAAGAGGTTAAGTAATATAAATGATGAATGTGTTAATGGATTGAGTCCATAATGTTAATTTCCCATTTAATGATATTTTTGTGATGTTGTAGATGATATTGGCTATGTTTGTAGTGATATGGTAAATTGTGGTGAGTGATAAATAATCATGTACACATGTCATTGTTGATTGGGGTATCAACCAGAGGTTCTACGCCCACAGGTTGAGTTGGACTGAGGTTCCCGATTCTCCCATAAATGCACAGGTTTGGGAAGGGGATGGATTTCTATTCCACAAATGGATGCATTACACATGTACATAGGTTTCAAGGTAAGGATTATGGTTTTCTAATAATGTGATTCATTATGATACATGATCAGATTTTATTCCTATATGCATAAAAATTTTGAATGTTCCTAATCAATTGAACACATGAAAATGATTTATTAAATTATGAAATGCCTAATTAGTGAACCTAAATTCAATGGTTGTATAAATTTAATGAACGCAGTCAAGAATGCCTCAAGGAACTGTTTATCCTTACTTGTATTCATTTTTCACTTACATTCTCTGTAGGCCTTTTTTGGATATTTTGTAGATACCGTAGGTGGTGGCCTATTATGTTATACTCACACCATACCAAGGTTGTAGTTCGTTACCCGAGCAGATTTCAAGCTTGCGGGCTAGGATAATGGAAAGGGCCCTATGCAAGGGAGTTGAGATGGACATGGGACATGTTATGTGAGATTACAGACATAGGGGCCATACCATTTTGGGGATCCAATAGTTTTCATAATTGTGGTGTTTTGATCACATGACACTGTATCATTAAATGAAATATTTAGTGTTGTGTACGGTTGAACTCTGTTTTGGGAATTGGTTAATTATGAATGTTATTGATTTTTATATTTTGTTTCTATAATTTAAGTTATTATCCTCTTCATAATACTCTGATATTGAGGTTTTAGTCTCCCAACATTACAGATTAGGCCCTCACATATATTCAGAAACTTGTGGTGTATTGGGAGGTGCACTTGAGGTCATGTTGCAACCCATCTCGGGGTACAAAATAGGGAGCTCCCAAGACGGATATGTTACTCCTACATTGAGTGGTCAATTCTCATTACATTTCATAAAATGTATATCTATGTAAAGATAATATATCTAACATGAAATAATAGTAAAATATTGACTTTCCTTTTATATTATATATTCTCTCTTATTAAATTTCCTTTAATAATACTTTCCAACAGAGAACATAATCACTTGTCTACTATATAATTTATGATATACACTATGATCAATAATATGTTCATTCCAAATACTGGTTACATTAAATTTAGTACATTGATAGGTAATTTTTCCATATATATATATATGACTATATGATAAAGGAACCCAACTAAACTCTTTAGTGGGAAATATTTATACATAATACATGATTCGATAATGGTCTCATTTATAAATAATATTTCTAAATTTACATTCCTTGAACATATTCAAACTCCATTACTCTACAATATCAATTTTTTTGTTGTTAATAATTTTATACATAGCACACATCCATATTTAATATCACCATCAATGAAACACAATCAATCAATGATTATCATTGATAAAATGTACCTATTTTCATTATTATGTTTAAATTCATCCTAAAATCATGTTGAATAATGTGATATTCAATTATTATTTTGGAATGGAATAATCCTTTAGGAAATATTGTCACTCATATTCCACAAAACCATTATGTAAAAATAATATTTCTCATTAATATTACAGCCAAATATACATTACATATTGTGGGTAAGAACATTAATTTTAGATTGGTATAATTTATTATTGTTTATCTTTGAACTTCTCTATGTTCAACCATAATCTAATAATCCTATTAGAAAATATATTTTCTTAAATAGACAAAAAATGATACACTATATTCTCTATAACTGAAAATATTTCTTAGTTACTCTTAGAATTAATATTTATAAATAAACCATTAAATATATATCATATATGGTATTCTATTTTTTCAGATAATTCATCACAAAAAAGAAAACTATTTTTAAAAATTTACCATTTGCTGATGGTATTAACATCTTCAATCATGTTTTAAAAAAATAATCAGTTAAACACTTTATCATATATAATTTATTCCATGTATCATTCTAAAAAATATTAAATAATCAAATGATTCATAAACCTTGATTATACAATTAACCATCACATTTTGTTCAAAACAACTATGTGTTAATGAGGAACATCTCTAATATTGTTATAGAAATTATAAACGGATACATATCCACTTAAAATCAATTTAATCCAGAAAAATTTATTTAAAATCCATTCCTTGATATAAAAACTCTTTAAATTATGACACAAATTATATGTTTTATCTCTATAAATCACCCCTTGTTTTTGATACTCATTATATTTACAAAAACTGTAATGTATAAATTCAATATCACATAGCCCTCTAAACTGGAGAGTTTATTTATATTACACAGATACGTGAAATGGATTTTCCATTTTGTTTCCAAAACCCCATGACATATCTTAAACAATTATATAATATAGACTAATATATCATTCCTTATAATTCAATTCCATTTCAACAACCGGTAATAGATACTCAATGAATCATTATTATACTATCCAAAAAAATTTACATTTTTGGTTTCCAAATTTTACCCACATGTAGAATATATACCAAAATATAACCTATGCATCACAATACGTATTTATATATTATTAACATATTAGAATATTTGGTTTTATTAAATTTTTCACATTTTTTAACCTTTCAATATATGACCACATATAGAAATCCATAACAAGAACATGCTTGTTGGAAAAACTCAATGGCATACGAATTCATTTGAAAACATAGTTATATTAAGTATTTTTTGATATACTAAATCAAATAAAGAATATGATATTAATATTATGTTTCTAATTTAGAATCTAATTCATTTAAAACCCTGAGTGATTCAATTTATTCTACTGAAGAATTAATTTTCACATGTTGAAAAACATCAACATTTTTCTATAAAAAGTGATTATTCCAAGACATAATATCTTTCTAATAGAGATAATAATTAATAACTTATGTGTATAATGTCTTTATTATATTATTCTTCTGATTACTAAGGATTAATCATGAGTCTATTCTTTACGATGATGATTTTATATATCTAAAAAAGAATAATTTATTATCTGTATATAATATTTTATTACTATTTAGTATATAGTTTTATTAAATAGGATCTCATTAATATTATAACACATTTTAATTTATCGTATCTACTCATATACCACAATCAATTTTTCACTATGTTTTTAGTCTTATAGGGAATTCCTCTTAACACATATCTTTTTATGTATGATATCATTCATACCATAGCGTATATGAATCATGGATAGTAGAGTGGATACCACTTTTTCTGAAATATCATATAGATTAACTCCACTCTTCTACTCTAATATCTTAACTATAAGGGTTTCCCATTTATGTGTAACCCAAAGAAAATAACACAACATGGTTACCTAAATTTCAAGGATATCCATTTCAATTATTCTTATAAACTACTAAAAATAGGGTATTTAACAGCACCAGTAAATGGTCTTTGTCTGCATTATAGAAGTGCTGATAATATATGTGATGTTATGGATTTAGCATTTACAAGGATCATAAAAATAATTGATAATTTCCTCACTAATTGAGGGTATAATTTCTTTTCACGCCCACCCACATTATCATCTCTTTCCACAACCCATTTCAATGATTTAGATCGTTCCCATGCTACGGGTGAGTTTCAAACATGGGACCTCAAACATAATCATCATCTCGTTTTCCACACCCCTGTTATTTTTAACCTTTTAAGATATATCTATATATCTATATATATTTATTATCTATATATTTATATATATGTTTATATATATATGTGTGTATATATATAATAATATATATATGTGTGTATATATATAATAATATATATATATATATAATATAAGTATTTATTAAATATATTTTTATAAATGGATAATATCTCTAAAAAACATTAAAACAAAAAAACTTTATGAATATATAAAAACCTAAAACCCCTAAAAACATTAAAACCACCATAGATTCGGATCTCAAAGTCCTTTTATGCTCCACAACCATTAAAATTGATGATCTAGAAATTATATTCAATATGGCATGTGGTATATGCCAGATGAACACCTAGATCAGATGATAAACCCATTTATATTTTATGAAATAGTGGTCAGTGGCTAAAAATTAATTTTGAAGGACCTACTAGCATTTTGTGGGGTTGAAAATGCGATATAGATCATAGTACTCTGTACTATACAATATATGTCATAAATTATATTTCAGAATATTATATGATATATTGTAGAGCCCAAAAAGACACACATATCAAATTTTATGGAAATTTGATGTTCAAATTCATTTTTAGTTTTTTTGGAAACTCTAATATATTTTAGTCATTTGATTACCTCATGATGTAAATATCATGCCTTCTAATCTCTTTTCATAATATTCATTTTTAATTCTTTTAGTTCCGAGATAGTCTCCCAGATCTAATGTTATGATCTTTTTAGGGTCATTAGGTTATTTTGGGTTTTAATCAGTTTTCACATTCGACAGCTAGTCAAACAGCCATAACATCTAAATCAGGAGTCTGTTTATCCTCTTCCATGTATCAAATCGATGATTTCAATGATCTGTAATATTCAATGACCCATATGAAACCTATATCACATATATTGAGGTTTTAAAATCCTAGAAGTCCACCAATGAACCGTAGCTTCTACTACGAGTGTCTGTTAATGTAATATTTGTTTTCGAATTAGACCATTTATCAGAACTAGTAAAAAAACACTCATTAGGGGCAGTATTTATCAGTACATATAAAAATAGCTGAATAATACTGCTTTCATTCAGTTCTTTTTTATATGAATAAATAAAGAACCCACATTATCAGAACTTTTTAGAAGCACTGATAAATTCCCATTACATCTGTTCTTTTTTTACTAGCTATGTTAAACCCCCCCCCCAACAGTGTTTTTAGTGCTATTAAACTCTTAATTTAACAATGATTTTTATTGAAATGATAGGGTGGTTTATAAGATCACTATTAGGAAGTGATGTTAAAACCCTTTCACTATATGAAACTATTTTTTGAGAAGTTATATAAGCTAATTCATGGCCACCCTAGTATCCGTGGACCTAGCAGATTGAATGCCCGAGTTTGTAAAAATGTTACATTTTGGAATGAATATAACACACTATAATTTAATGTGGAATTTAATATACTCATATTATCTCATGTTATTTTCATCATGTTTACATACCTCAATATATTTTAATTCTGGAATCTTATTACCTCCACAAAACCTTTATATCCAAATCATATTGACAAGTTATTTTGTAAAAAACTCAAATTTTATGTTACACACCCAAAATTGTAAACCAAAAATATTCATAGATTTTAATATTTATCTAAATAATATTGTATATAAACTATTCTTGTAATGTATTAAAATTATATGTGATTGATTAACCCCATATTAGTATGCTCAGAGTGACTGATAGCCAACCCCACCATTCTAAGACAAGGAATGACATCTAAGATAGTGGAATGTTCATGTTGACCCCATGAGGATCTAAATTGTTGATTATTATTTATTGAAGATTCTTAGATATGATTTGGAATTTATTTTTGTGTTATCATTTTTTTTCAAAACACAAATCAATAAGTTTACTGAGGTGTGGATTCGAGAAGTGGTCTTTGAGTTGGAGATGGGTTCTTCCATGAGGTGTTACTGTGATACGTAATTTATGACCATGTGATGTGTGATTACAAAACGTGTTATCATGAGATATGATATCTGACAATATGATGGATGTAGTGCTACCGTACATTATGTGATGTGATCATGCATTGGATTTGGGTGTTGGTGTGATGGGTGTGCGACCAAAAATTTATATTCATTGACTAAAAGAAGGTACGAGGTGACTTCTATTTGTAATGAGTTATTGTATGAATGAAATTAAACAACCATTAGGTACATAGAAGAATAAACTACCATGAATAAATTATTGAAATACAACACATGATGTAATATCAATGAATTAATATCATGTAAATGACCATTACGATTCTTATTCTATTGTATACGAGTAGAATGTAGAATAAAGAAGGAAGATCTAGTGGAATTGTAAAAGAGAACCGTAGAAAAGATAAAAATAATGTTGTGATGTTAATATAAGTTTTTTAAAGAAGACAATCATACACTATAAACAAATGTTTTCTTTTCTACAGGGTATTTGCAATGGTCTCATTTCCCATCCCAAATACAATTTCATTAACAGATATTTTCGATGGGGAAATCCACCATTCTCAAATACATTTGGAACACGTTCCCACCACAACCTGAGAAGGGATATTTTCAATGGGACTTGGTACTCATATTAAATACCCCTAGTAATGTAAGTTTATTTGTCACATGAAAATTATCCCATTTCAAATAACCTTCACTGATTTTACTAACTTTCGACTATAATTAATTCATGATTCAAATACATTGTCGGTATGCGTGTATGTAGGACCTCTGGCATCACAAATTACATTTTAACCACAGCCTTGATTATTTATTGTGGAATCTATTTGTTATTGGAATCCCATTATAAATACTTCCTTATATACAAAGAAAACCTATATATCACCCCTCGAATCATTCCTCTTTACTCTCCCATTGAGATTTTCTATATTCAATGATTCTATTCCTCTCTTGAATATTGTAATTACATGTGTAAATTTTTACAGGGAATTTTTTTCATGATTAATTCTAGTAAAGTGTTCTTTTTTAAGTATCTATATACCCTACATTTTCTTTAATTTTTTTAATATTAGATTTTAATATTATTAATTTTTTGTAATTATAGATAATTTGATGTAATTATTTTTGATTAGTGGTAATTATTTTTAATTACAGTTAATTTTTTATAATAAGAAGTAATTATTTTTAATTAGAATAAATTATTTATAATTATTAGTAGTTATTTTAAATTGTAGAGATTTATTTGTAATTTGAAGTAATGTTTTTTAATAAAAAAAATAATTTTATTTACAAATAATTAGATTTTATTATCAGTGAGTTGGTGTTATTAATAATACTTTCCTATAATTGATATATTTTAATAATTAGAAAAACTATTTAATATTTTTGAGATCATAGAAATGAGTCATAGTAATATAGAGACATTTTTAAAAAATATTATTAATTACTCAAAATGAATGTTAAACCACTATAATTATTAAAAATACTCATTAATTCGAACAAATTAACGGTAAATCACTATAACATTTAAAAAATATCATTAATAGTAATAAACGTCAGTTATAATTAAATATTAGTAAAAATGAACATTAAATCAATATTATTTGTAAAAATTAATGTTAATTAATAAAAATTATTGACAAAATTGTATAATAATTATAAATTATTGGTAATGACTATAAAGTTGTAAAATTAATGTTAAATACTAAAAGTTTTCTATAAGACATAATTACTAGTAAATATTAATTAAAATAATCAGTAATAAGTAAAAATTACAAATTTTTTGGTAATGACTAAAAATTACTAAGAAATAATGTTGATTTTTAAAAATTAATAAAATGTAGATATAAGAGAGTATAATTAGTAATAATTAGTATAAATTACTAAATATTAATTGTAAATCACTATATTTAATTAATATTAGTGGAAATTCCTAAATATATTGTTAAATAATTTCAAGTATCAATTACATCCAACTATCAGTCAAAATTAGTAGAAAATATCAGAAATAAATAAAAATTGGTAAAAATAAATATTAAATCCATATTATATAACAAAAAATATTTTTAACTAGTAATTATTAGGTGTAATTAGTAAAAATAAGAGAAAAATAACTATAAATTATAAAAATTAACATTAATTAGTACAAATTTGTTATAGATCTGAATAATTATTTAAAAATTAACTATCATTATTAAAACTGAATGTTAAATTATAATAATTTGTACAACTTAGGTGTAATAAGTAAAAAATTAAGGATAATTTGATGTAATTATTTTAAATTTTTTTATAAAACATAAAATTACTAAAAAGTGGTAATTAGTAAAAATTATTGAAAATCATTTGTAATGAATCGCAATTTTAAATGAATAGCGATGATTAGTCAACATTATTAAAATGTCACGATAAACTTGTATAATTAGTAATAATTAGCTCTAATTTTAAAAATTAATGTTTAATCATTTAAATGGTTAAAAAAATTTTGTATATACTAAGAATTAATGGTAAATTAGATTAATTATTAAAAAGTATTGGCTCTTTGTCAAAATTTTAAAAAATTACCAGCAATTAGCAAAAACTATTAAAAATGTACATTAAATTAATATAATTAGTAAAAATTAATGTTTACTTGAAAAAATAGTTGTAATTATTATACATTAATGAAAAATCGCAATAATTATTAAAAAATTATGTTACTTAGTAATATGTGGAGATAAAAAATGATAATTATTAAATGATTCCATTTGTTAATATAAATTATTTATAAATCACCACAATTAGTAAAAATTAATGACAATTAATAAATATTAGTGATAAATTATTATAATTATTTTAAATTATTTGTAATACATAAATATTTATAAAATTAAGTTGTATATAATTGCAATTTTCAGTAAAAAACAATAATAAGTAATAGATAATATAAACAAGAAATAATTATTTAAAATTACACAAAATTATTTTTAATTACAAAAAATTAATCTAAATTATCGACGATTAGTAAAAATTTGTAAACCATAGTGGTAAACCAGTATAATTCGTAGTAATTAGATATAATTACATGAAATTAATGAAGAATAACTATAAATATTATATGATTATTGTAATTATTAAAAATTAAATTTAACTCAATTTAATTATTAATAATTCCTAGTAATGAGTAAAAATTAGTAAAAATTAATGTTAATTAGTATAACTAAGTAAATATGATAATTAAAATACTATAATTACTATAAATTAATGGTAATTAGTAAAATGAAATTTTAATTATTAAATATATCCATAAATCACTATAAAAAATAAAAATTAATTTTTAATTATTAAAAATTGGTGATAAATTGGTGTAATTTAATATAATTAATAACAAATTAGACGTACATTGTAATAATTAACAGTAGTTAGTAATAATTAGTGAATTTTAGTAATAATGTTTAATAAATTATGTTAAGTAGTGGTATATAGTAATAATTGGGGTTAAATAGTGGTGATTAGTAATATATTGTATCTTTTAGTATAAATGCCTAGAAAACTAAAAAATAAATAGTTTATAAATTAATATCTGATTAACAATTACAAATTAAGAAAATTATTATATAAATTGGTGCACATAATAATTTGGACATTGTTGGAATAAATTCGATTTATCCTTTTAATATTTGTATATATTTTATTTACTAAATTTTCGAAATTTATTAATTATTTTATTATTTTATATTATATTTTGTATTTTTTTGTAACTAGTGGTTATTATTTCTAATTACCACTAATTAACATTATTTTTATTTATTATTTAACATAAAGTAATAAAATATATTAAAATTTAAAAAATAATGTTTAAACCATTGATATTAAAATCATGAGGTGATTAGAAATGACCAATTTATTTCACCAATGTCCAATTATATCAGAAAGGTCACCATAATCGGGGCATGAATGATGTGACATGTTGATGGGAGTATGAGGAGGGGGAGGAGGAGATCCATTAATAAGAGGATATGGTTAGGAAAAATTTGTGCAATGAAAAATTTGGACATGGGGGGACAGAAATTGGCTTCATCACCTAAATATTAAAAATATATATGACTTACCTGATTTTCATAAATCATGGAAGTTAGAATCTTCATGTGATTAAAAAATGAACTCTTTGTGTCTAATCGGTTAAATATTTTCATTAGGTCCTGAGAACCATGGTATGAAATATTTTACATGTTGATGGAAGTGGATAAGGAGATTCATCAATGGTATGAGAAATAAAATGAGCATATAGTGGAGTACATGCTACAGTTATTTTAAATTGTTACTATTTTTTAAAATAGTAAAAATAAGTGACAAATCAGTAAAAAACCTAAAATCTCTATAATTATAAGGAAATATGTGTAATTAGATAAAATTAGTCAAAATAATCAATAATTAGTAAATATTACTAAATATTAACATTAAATCACTATAATTTGTAATAATTAATGAAATTTATGAAATATTACTTGTAATTAGTAAAAATAACCGTTAAATATATAATCATTCATAAAAAATTTATTTATATTATTTTTTTTGGAGAAATGTGTAACAAGGTAGTCGATAAGATATTTTTTTACAAGACTATTAATAGATTATTCATTATAGGAATTGAAACAGTTCTGGAATAAATCCAGTATATATTGAAGGTTTTGATGCTTGTTTATCATTTTCATTGTCAATACTAGAATTTTTTAGATGGAAAATGTAATTATCGATGTATGAAATGTAATCTGAGGAAGTTTCCCACATTAGAAATCATTTTTATCATATATTTGATTTTGGTTTTCGAATAAATTATGCATTCAGTATCATCATGGTGAATGATGTTCTACAAAAGATACTGATAAATTGGTTCGAGATTCATTACGGTTTCAAAATTTAGTACATTATGTGACATGTTCATCTTTTTAAAAAACTAAAACTCAGGATGATATTTATTTAACTCTTGAGTAAGATCTATATAAAATTTATAAGTTGTTGTCATGTGTTGAAGATAATTTTTATCACAGTTTTATAATAATAAATCATGAAGTTGTTATATAATTTATGGCTATTAAATCAGATAATTTAATGTCAATTTCATTTTTAGTCATATATTCTCTTTAGTTAAGGCACTATTACTTGAAGAAATGTGTTTTCTACAAATATCAATGCGATCAAGAGGCTGGTTTGTAATTTGGGATATGGTTTTCATAAGATTCGTGACTATCCAAATGATTGTATCTTATATTGTGGGGTATGTGATCAACTATATTGTTGACGTACATGTGGAAAATCAATGTACAATGTGGCTCAACTAGGGAATTCCTGATTGATTCGTATATAATATTTGTTTTATTTACTGATTATACCTATATTACCTGATTCATTTTTGTCCCAGAACACAACATCATTTATTTCATAGACCATTAAAAATATTACACCAGTAAAAACATAAATTATCATTCTGATGGTAATTTAGGGATTCATATTTTCCATAAATATCTGTCTTTGTCTTCAGAATCCTGAAATGTTTGATTGTGTATTTCTTCTGAGGGTTTCTATCTATCTGGTTTTTACAGTAGTTAATAATCATATTGTATTATGTTTTTCTATTCGTACAACATACCTCTTGGGATGTTGGTGAATGAGCTTTATATCATTTTGATCTTACTAATTCAAAGACATCCAAAAAATAATATTAGTGTTTATTTTAATCCATTTATTGACATGTTAAATTTATTAAGGAGTACTGGTTTTATTACATTATATTTAATTGTAAAAAACATTAATAATTGAAGATAAATTATTTTGAATTACTAGTGACATTATAGAATATATAATGTCATCTCTAATGAGTAAAAATGTTCAAAAATCATGTTCGTATTGTAAAAGTGATAAAAAAGAAGTTATGCTCGTAAATAGAATAATACATTATTTTTTGGACTTTCATCGATGATTTATTTCTTCTAATCATCCTTTTCTTAGGAAAATATTTTTTTTGAAAAGGCATAATTTAAAGTGATGGAAGTCAAACAATGATCACTAATATTGAGTTAAAATCTATTTTATCTTCATTAACTCTCATTACCTTCAGACCAACAATAAACCAAAAAAACACTTGGCTTTGGTAAATAACACAGTTGGATAAAATAGTTAATTTTTTTGGATATTCTATATTGTTATGTCACATTTTTGAATTCATTCATATTGAGAATAACTATTTTCATATTATATTTTATATTGTTCTGGAGACACCGGATAAGACAAATGATAATCTAAAGGTGATGTTAAATTTTTACAAAATATTAAGGGGACAAGAACATGAAATATTTTCAAATGAATGACCACAAAATTTAATGATTCCAAAAGAGGTTCATACATTTACCAAATAATATCATTTTATATTTTTCTAGTAGACTGTAGATTTTTTGCTTCCAGATGGTTATGTTTTCAATTTGGATATATGTGTCAGAAATGGTCAAATTCTCAAATTAAAAATTTATGATTTTTGTGTTATAATGTTATTACATTGGGAAATTATATTTTTAGGATTGCTGAATTATATGTTTTAGGATGAGCTAACATAAATATAATTTATTTTAGAGACATTTTTGTAGTGACAACAATCTTTGATGCAATAAGTAGATATTAAGAAGATGTAGTATTAATCTTATGTAAATTGGTAAAAATCATTCCATTGTCTATCGTAGATTCAATATAACATTTTATATTACATTATCAATATGAATCAAAATACGGAGAGATGATTTAGTTCTTATTGATGTTCCCATATGAGAGATACATGCATAAAATTTCGAAAATGGTACATAACAAAGCATCAGTGTAAGGATTAATTTCATAAGATTATTTTTAGGGAGATAATTATTTTCTCAACACTAATTATTTTCAATATGAGTAACCCTCAAAACATAAATGCAAGGTCCTTAATGAGGGAATTGTTGATGAAGAAATGAATAATCAATTATCAGTTATTAATCTACCATAACATATCATTGGTGGTGTTTCTGAATGATATCTTTCAAAAGATGAATATCATTGGATTCATAAATATGTTCTTCTAAACTGTTATGAAATGTAACTATTTCTACTAATAGGGTATAGATCAAAAATTCTATAATTATTTCAAATTAAATTTTTATTTTTTTTATTTTAATATTATGTGGTAATCACATTAAGAAATATTTTACACAAATTAAAACGACATCTATTGAAGAACATCGGAAAAATATGTTTTCCTAGTAGTTTTAAAAATTGGTATAGTAAATTGTTTCTTGGTTTAACAAATAAAATAAATTTTTTTCTTATAATATTTATAATTCATTTTCAATTTTTATGATACCTAAACACACAGATAAAATTGATAATTTCACATTTGTATTGAGTAACCCACCAACCAAAATTGTGAAATATTATAATGAATGTGTGGTAAATGATTTTAGATTTTATTCACATTAATATGGTGATAAAAAAAGTGGTGTTTTTGAGAGTATATCATCAAAGATAACAAGATGTTTTATTTTTATAGCATTTTGGTTGTTTTAATTGAATAATTTTATATAGGAATGATTTTTATAACGATGTATAAATGTAATTGGTTGGATATTGAAAGAGGATTTCTTTTTCATCCTTGTCATAGATTCACCAAATATCATTTATTGAAGCCTTATTTCAGTAAATGAACCATTTTTATTAGATAATGAAACACATAATATTCATTATGAAAATTATTATGCTTCATCGAGAAAGTTAAGTGATTATAGGGGAATAATAATAATGAAATCTCATGAAAATATGTGTATCCTAGGTGAATGTGGTACAACTGAAGTGAAATGAATTGAAAATTATTCAATATACAATGTCAAATCCATATATTCTATAACGATACATGAATATTGATGATGAAACCACATATTTATGAGTTGATGGGGGTGATGATGTTATTGACATAACAAATGAGTTTGTAACAACATGAGTGGATGGTGCGGAAAATCCAATGAATATTGATGATACTGAGGGGAAAATTTAAGGATATTGACACTGGCATATACAATGATAAGGATGAACATAATGATTGATACAATTAAATATTGGTTATAATAATATATAAAATATATCTATATAAACTATTTTTCCATTATTTACTTACAATAGCCAATTAATGGTTTGGATGGAATATGATCATATATCTATTCAATTTTGTGAGTTAGATGAGGTTTCACTATTTGGTGATGATGGTAATACTACATCATCTATCTATGTGACAACTAGTGGTTCAGCAATGACTCGGATGGGTTGTGTCCATTCAAGATTTATGATTAATGACTGTATCCTTGTACGATGTCTACATATGACGTTTGATCAACACATGTAGAGGTATTTTTAGTTTTATATTAACATTTTCATCAATTTTCATTAATTTATTTATATACTAATTATTTTGTTATTTTTTCATATATTTTTGAAAAAAAAACTGGAAAGGGGAGTTCGCTATTGAAAAATGAGTTTTCTAGATCTTGTGTCAATTCATGTTTCAGAAGGACGATGATCATATATACAATATATTTTTGTGAGTTGGAGGAGGATTACTACTTAGTGATGAGACTAATACTATAACACCTATCTATCTGACTACTAGTCGTTCAATAATGACTCAGATGGGTCGTGTCCTTTCCTGATTTAGGATTAATGGCCATATCCTTGTTTGATGTCAACATATTGAGTTTGATCAACACATGTTGAGGTATTTTTAGTTGTATATTTTAATTTTAATTAATTATCATTAATTATTTTATATACTAATTATTCGATTATTAGTTTTTTTCATATATTTTTGCATATTTTTTTTTTGTAAAAGAGATTTCTATATTAAAAATTTATATTTCTAGAGCTTGGGTGACATGTGATCATATTTACATTGATGTTCACCACCTCAAGATTGATCAATAGATGGTATGCAAATATATAATAGTTATTTTTTAATGTATTTAATTAGTAAAATGAAATTATTAATTAATTATAGGTTTTATGGTATCCCAACGAGGGTATCATGGAAACCTCTATCATAGAGGAAGAAAGGTATGTTTTTTAGCATTTCTGTCATTTTTTGCACAATATGATGAGAAAAACCATCCAAAACGTGGGAGTCATGGATATTGATTAATAATTCTAAAACCTCCGATTAGAGTACATCTGATCTTAGGATCAGGATTGATTATATTCATAATGCATGGGAGTTATTTTTTAAAGGATACTATTATTTGGTTGAAATAACCAAGGGTTGAAGGAGGTGATACAACGAGTTGGATGTAATATATTCAATACCCATCAAAAACGTGTGATATGTATTTTTCTAAAATAAATTATATAAACTTAAATGTAATCAATTTATTTCTTACTCATATAGGAAATAGAACATCCCATTAATATAATGTTTATAATTTATTATAGAATGAACAACGATCCTATCATAGAAGATATTACCAGTGGTCGTAAATATCAGAATGTTATAAGAATAATATTTTTTATAAAAAATAAATAAAAATATTTAAATTAATTAAATTTTAAAATCTAATTTAATGAGTCATATGAGGCCACGAAATCTCATAAAAACGACGAGACTTATGATGAAACCAAAGATTAGACCAGAAGTTCCACAACATTTGATCAGGAAACATGGATGCATGCGACACATTATTACTTATATGAAGGCCTTATTATTGTTATTGGATATCAATTGATGTCTAAGAGTTATTATGCTACATATGATCTATTTTCTTTCTTGAGTGGTGCTCTTAGAGTGTCATATTTATCTTTTGAATAGTATGAAGATCATATATGAACATGGGGTGAGCTTATAGCGACCATGCATATGGAGTAGTAAGAGCTCTGTCAGTAGCACCAGCTACAATAGTGGGAGGTGATGCATCAACGGTGTGAGAAGCAAAATGAGTAGAAGATTAAGTACATACCACACATGACTCAGTGTTTAGGGAAGGAGTCCCCTCCATCACCTCCTCAACCACCACCTGGTGACCAGTTTCAGTAATTTATGTATATTTTGATAATCATTTGAATGTGCATATTTTTTGTAATATTTTTATAAATTTTTATTGTTACAGGTCTATATAGTTAATTTTTTATATAGTGTGAATATATTTTTATTATTTTATTATTTTTATTTATTTTTATATTTTCAAAATTTTAAATTTTAATCAATTATTAAATTATTATTTCTCTTATATTTTTATTTTCTTATATATATTTTATTATATTTTTATAATTTTATTATTTTATTTTATTTTATTTTATTTTATGTTTTATTATTATTTTTTATTTTATTACTAATTTTCACATGGTGGATAGTCCATTCAAAAATAATTTTTTGTGATGGTTGATTCGTCCCATCATAAAAGAATCATTAATTTAATGGATATAACCATTTTTGGAAGGAAGGTATCCTGTCGAAAATTCATAAATTTCTAGTTATGATGGATTGGAAATATAAGCCATGAATATAACTTTTAAGAAGAGGTGATTGATGTTTTTTAATGAAATTTGGGTAAAGGTATCATAATAATATTTATTTCATATATCAAGGAATCCATTGAAAAATGAATTCATGCATTCATGTCAAATGCATGTAAAGGAATTTGAAATTGTTTTTTTAAAAAAGTGTAGTTATAGGGTTTTTATTTTGGAATAATACCTATAGTGAAGTTGAATTGACAATATCACCATAAAATTTATGTATTGATTCATATGAGTGGATATAAATTAAGAAAAAAATATGTTTTATTATTATTTAGACTCCAAGATGTTGTTTTATGATTAAATGTAGTTACAAAAAATTATTTTTGCAGTAAATTTTGAATTTTATTATTAAGAGTATATTCTTGAAATTTCATAATTTTAATTCAAAATAATTTATATTGTATAATTGATATTTAAAAAATGAAATATAAAAGGTATTTATATATAAATGATATATGATTTTCAATTATTCATGATCTAAATATTTTTCTAATGAATTAATGATAGAAGACTACAGTAAAAAAATTATTGGTGAGGCCCTTTCTCATTAATATGTAAGAAAAAAATGAAGAAAAATATATGATTTGTAGAAGGTAATATGGGAAGACTTAAATTAAATCAATGAAAATTTTTATAATATTTTTTTAAAATATTAACTTCATTTACACAAAATATTGTATTATTATATTATCTATGAGAGTAGCATGAAAGATAGTCATGGACTACACTATATTGTTATGGATTGATATATATTTCTTACTATAAACCAAAAATAAATTTTTTCTTAAATACCTTGAAATATAATATTTTTTACGGATAAAACAACAGATTATCTATTCTTATTGAGTAGTGAACCACGAAATTGTATTTATGTTTTAGTTGGTGAACTTATGGGATCTAATTCAGAAGAGTTATATCCCATTAAATAGAGTTAAAGGATATTTCAAACGGTAAAAAAATCAAAGAACATACTACTGATTAACCCCCCCCCCCCACCTTAATGACGATAGATACCATGACTTGTTTACTCAGTTTTTATTAGAGTAAGGTTCTTTCATTGACTCTTGGATGTTATAAGGTTAATAAAGTATATGTATATAATTTATACTCACAAATTAGATAGTAATAGGGGTATTCCGGTATTATATGTGAATATGAATCTTATATAAAAGGATAAAATTATACCATATCTATTATCAGTTAGATACGATGTTCATTAAGCTACTGAATATGGTTTAACAACTCATATTAAAGAATATCGCCTAATAGTTATAGACATGAAAATTCATGATAATGATAAATGGCTCTATTATGTACAAATTATCTTGGAAATAAAATTTTTTTGGATTAAAGGATTTATATTTATTGAATAGGATTTAGATAAGTTGAGGATTATTTATGGGTGGTACAAAAATGTGAAGAATGAAATGTTATAGAAATATAAAAGAGATATGGGTACATTAAAATTAGAGATAAAATATCTGTTGGTGAGTACTCCATAATGGATGATGATATTATAATCACCATTAGAATTATGAGAGGAAAATTAAATGACATAAATGTTTTGAAACGATATTGAGTGTTCTCCCTGATAGATTTGATTTCAATGTTTCACAATTAGTAAATAAAAACCAGGAAATATTCTATTTGGATGATTTTCATAATATTCTCATTAGAGATGCGATGATAAAATATTATTCTATCAAAATAGGGGGATATTAGGATCCTGGAACATCCTTAAAATACACTAATTAATAAAGATAAAATATTTTTTTTTAATAAAGTGGTTTTTTATAATTATAAAAATGATATAGTGTGAAACAATGTTGATGAATTTACATATTTATTTACAATAAATGTAAAATTAGGAATATGTAAATAAAAAATAATATTACCCTTAATGTTCTTTAATTCTATATCAATTAAAAAAATTAAAAAAATGTCAATAACTAATGAAAAATAAAGATAATGATGAATAAGATTTAATTTCATGAAGACAAATGTGGAAATATATATAACCATTATATTATTATTCAAAATTATGGAAGGATATTGTTGGTCGGAGTATATACTCAAAAGGGGGGTGAATTGATTTCCAAAAAAAAATTCTATTTTAAAACATTTCTATTAAAACCCCAATATAAATAAGAAGTTAAAATACAGGGAGTTTGTAATATAGTAAAGGGTCAGTTAGGTTCTCAATAGATTGATTAGTTATCAGTAAATCTAATATGAATATTAGATTAGATTTTGAAACTAATGTACTGGTTTACAATAAATAAAACACATTCTATTTTTAATATCATAGTAACTTTAAAATAGATTTATATTTAAATTACATAGTAGCTGAATATTCAAAATTGTTTTAACAAAACTAAAAATGCACATCAGTTTTAAACAATAGGTTCAGTTTCATGTAGAGAAATTGTCCTCTCAAACAGTTTAATATAAACAATGATCCACACCCTGGATCGGGGTATACAACATCACACCCGGCTATCCTAGTCACACTTGAACTCTACCCCAGTTATTTGTGGGAAAGAAAAGAAATAATAGATTGAGTATGGGGATAGTTCGATATCCTCCAGTTATGCTCAGGAGACAGTGTGTGTCATAAAAATAAATATTCACACTTCTCAAATAGTAAATATAAAACACAATAGTGTTAAGGATGAGTATACAGTTATGAATGCTCTGTGTGTTGTGAACTAAAGCTCTAGACTCAATGAATGTAAAGAATATGGTATTTGAGTCTCCTCCTCGATGTTTTCTCCAAAACAGTGTATCACAGTTTCTGTAATCCTGCTTCATGGAGTGAAAAGGTTACACTCGTTGAAGTCTCGATGTATATTGAGCCTTTGTGGTATAGATAGCCTGTCACCGTGTTCTTGTAATCTCAAGCACATAGTTCTACTATTTTCGTATTGGCACAGTCTGTGTATCAGTGTGTACTGCTCCGGTCATCATCTTTTCTTTAACGTAAAAGATGAGGTCCTTTTATACTCCATGATTCTCTATACACAAGGACCTTCTCACGTGAATGTACCTCGTACTTGTATATGGATTTTCCTATAGAAATAATTATATAATGCATGAATCATTAATTTTTCTACATATGACAGTTAGAAATAAATTTGAATTAATAAAATGAAAACAATTATTTATATCAATTTTTGAGTAATCTTCTGTCTTTTGTCTTCAGTTTGATAACATCAGTCAATCATCTTTGGTGTGTCATCTTCGGTGTATCGACTTCGGTCTGTCATACATCGGTCTGTCGTAATTCGGTCTGTCAACTTCAGTCTGTCAAACATCGGTGTGTCAGACTTCGGTCAGTCATACTTCGGTGTGTTGACTTCGGACTGATAACATTAGTCTGTCATCTTTGGTGTGTCGACTTCAGTCTCTCAAACATCAGTCTTTCGTACTACAGTTTTTCAAACATCAGTGTGTCATACTTCGGCACATAATACATCAGGTTTTTGAACATTGGTGAGTCATACTTTGGTATGATAACATCGGTTTGTCAAACATCGGTGAGTGAGACATCTGTTTGTCATTCTTTGGTTTTTTGTACTTTGGTTTCTGTGTGTCATTTTCGATTTCGGTGTGTCGACATCGGTCTTATGGAGTCCAAGACATATTTTGAAGAATCTTTCTTGCATATACGATCACAAGATGATTTTTAATCAAATTATATGTAAAAATACACTAGTAAACAAATTTATTCTTGACTTATAAACAATTTACTTATAAATTATATGTTGCTTTATATTGAAATTATTCTTGATTATGAAAAAATACAATATCATGAAGGGTCCAACAATCTCCTCCGTTTTGATATTCAAAAATTATGGAATATATGAAAATATATAGAACAAACATGTCTGAATATAATTTTCCAATATATCTAAAATTTGACATTGCTAAAATTTATTTCAAACTAATACCCCCCTCATTAGATGGATTAACAAGAGGTAGATGAATTTAAGGGGAGGGCATGAAACCCTTGTGTTCTCATCATCCTTACCTCCTCCCCCTTTCTCATACTTCTCCCCCTTTCTCATATGCCATTTTTACTCTCTCCCCCTTTTGGGATTAATAAAATGTGAAAATAAGAAAGGAAAATAATAATAGAAAAGAAAGATACCACAAAAAATTTCTTTCAAAATCATAAGGGTACAAGAAAAACAAAAAAGGGAAAATCCCTATCAAAAAGAAAAAATACATAACTACTAAGGTTGTGGATTCATAGGAGGTTTGCCTTTTTCGAAAGGATCCAAAGGAGTAGCAGAGGGTTTGGTAGTGGCATAGGATGGAGCTAATCAGATTAAAACACAAGGCAGAGAAACACATGTAGGAACAGTAGTTGCAAGGGTAGACCTTCTCTCTGACAGTACAAGACTTGGAGACTACTCAATAATGATAGGTCAAATCTGAGTAAGATCTTGAGAGACAATCATTGGAGAAGGAGGAAGAGAGGAAGAACCGAGTGAACCAGCTCGAGGGACCACAATATCCTCGGCCTGAACATTCAGATAGGGTTTAATCAGTGAGATGAAGTCATTGATGACTTCTCCTAAATATTTCATTGCCTTATCAAAGTCATCCTTATTATCCATAAGCATACTCAGTAGAGGTGTATACTATTTCGACTAGAGAAAATTATTTTTAATGCTTCTATGGATGGGGGAATTCAAAGATTTTCTACAAAAAACATGAAACGGTTGATGAGGATATGTTTCGTATATATCATAGTGAAATACTTATCCACTTTTTCTTGAATTTAATTATGAGCTGCAGATGCTTCATTTGTGCATTTTCAGATCATATTGTAAACAAGATATGTATTTCAGTGTGCGTTTTCAAGGGTTTCCTTATTTGTAGAAATCTAGAGTTTCTTAATCTCCTCTCTCATCACAGTCTTGAGAGACTGAAAATCAGCAACAACACTTCTTCCACTCTTGGAACTAGAGGTAATGCAAATATTTTTCCACTTTCTTCTTTCATATTTTTCAAATCAACATAGAGTAGATGAGTTACCACGTTCTTAAGAACTTCCAGAACCCCACTAAAGGAGTTCTTGAAGTCAGAGTATAAGTAATGCAGCTCATTGCTCATCTTTCTCACTTCTTATCTAAGAAAAGTGTTCTGTCGAATAATAGATTCTTCTATAGTAATAAGAATTGGATAAATATCTTGAATCAAAATTCATTCATTTTTTTCTACATCAGCATCCCAGATTGTTATTGAGGTGGTGGATTCATTTATGGATCCCACTAAAGCTAGCACAGACTCACATATCTCATTCTTAAACGTTTCCAAATTACCCTAAGTTACATAGTCACTAGGCACTGACTGAGAAACTGGGTGTACTATGGGAGGCGCAACTATTGGATCAAGAGCAGCAGGCTCTGGGCCAAAATGTTCCTGAGGAACAAGAGGATGAGGTACAATTTCCTCATCTAATTCATATTCTAATCCAAAAAGAATATATCCTGGATTATTATTCCATTTTCCCAAACAGGTCCAATATAATGGATCAACGGTATTAATTCTAACCCTTCTTCTAAGATACTTAGTAATAAAATCAAAATCACCAATTTCTTCATCCTGATCTCTAGCCATAGTACCTTGTCTTGGGACGGGAACCAACTGAACTTCTGGTTCTTCCCGAGCTCTAGCTTCTTCAGGTTCACCAAGTACTTCCTCAATTTGAGGCAGTGGAACTACATCTTTTCTTCCTGGCTAGAAACCATAATATCATTCAATTTTGGAATGATCTCATGATTTTAAGAAATGGGATGGATTGTTCTGTCCTCTTGTCCATCATATCTATGATCATCAACCTGTTGATCAGTAGGCTCTATTACTTCACTAGGTCCATGAACAGATTCCTCACTTGATCTGTCATCCACTAGTTGTCCAACTTTTAGAGAGTCACTCACATGATCAAAACTTACTCCATCATCACCATTTTCATCATCATCATCCTCATTATTTTTAACATCATCTTCAGATTCCTCGTCTTATTTTCTAACATAATCTTCAACTCTAGTAACTTCGGTTTCATCCTCTTCTTCATCACCAAGAATAGTTTCTCTTGGAGGCAGTTATGTAGGGGGACTAGCAGGTCCAAAAGTCATATTCTATGGACTTTCAGCAATATCAGGATCACTCCTATCATCAAAAGGATATCCTTACTCCATAGGCACTTCAGTCTCAGCTTCCTCATCAGAATAGACATCAACTTCTCCAGGTTTGAGATGAGGATCCACTTGGTCCTTTAGTCTACTGGGAAGGTCAACTGGATTGAATTAATTATACTGTATTTATTAATCTCCTTCACAACATCTCTTCCATGGGTTATAGATGATCTTAATCATTTTAAAAATGTCTTTTTGAAGACAAAAACCACTACATGATGTTATCATTTCATCTCCATCTTCTCCGCATTCTAATTTCTTCAACAAGGCAGAAATAATTCTTGGATAGTATAAGCAGGTTGCCTTGTTAGATGGATTAATCGACTTAGCAATATGTACCATAATATATCTTCATAGATTCACCTTTATTCCATGATTCAAGAAAAATATCATGAATACATCCTGATATTTTACCACAGAGAAATCACTATTCCTAGGGAAGATTTGATGTTGAATGAAGGTAATGATAAATCGTACATCACCTTCAAATTCATTTGCTACTGTTTTTATGAATTATTCTTTTCTAGTATGCTCCTTCAGAGCATCTTTATATGAAACCAAATTTGATTAAGGAGGAATATTTCGAGGATAGTAAGCATATACACCTTCATGAGGTACCTCTAGGCATTCATCTCATTCCTTCAAAGAGAAAATAACATCCTTTCCTTTAACTATAGTTTTCATCCATTCTTCCTCGACTTCATCTAATGATATACATAAATGCTGATATAATTTGTGCACAAGATGGGTATAGTAGGGTCTTTCATTGTTGGTAAACTAACTAAGCCATCCTTGTGATTCAATTACCTTTATCAGGAAAGAGTTTCTTGATAGAAGCCACTCAGTAGACACTTCCATTTCAGCTCTAACAACCCGACAATCTAAGCTTGGTTTCCCAGTCCCACTGGTTTCACCATTCTGTCTCTTAGCAAGAGGAGATTTACGAGGCTCTTCCATTGCGCGCTTAGTACATTCCATGGAAAATCTGTGTATTCTAACTATGTCGAGAGGTTGAGAGTTGTGTGAGAGAGAGAGAGAGTGACTAAATGTCGGAGGCTTTAGGTCTATGTAGAAGGTGAATGGTTGGGATGGATTGACCTTAATATATTATTTAGGGACTGTAAATCGGAAAACATAAAATTTAAATGCGGTAAGTTGAATGAAATAAAATAGTGTCGTTTCACTCAATTAAAATAGAAATTACTATACAACCCTTAAGTGTATCGGTTGAAAAGAAACGGTTTTAAGAAGTTCGGTTTCACAAAAATCGGTTTCACAAAAATCGGTTTCTTAAAAATCAGTTTCATAAATATCAGTTTCATAAAAATCGGTTTCATCAAAATTAGTTTCCAAAAAATCGGTTTCATAAAAATCAGTTTCATAAAATCAGTATCATAAAAATTGGGTTCATAAAAATCAGTTTCATATAAATCGGTTTTACAAAAATCGGTTTCATAAAAATCAGTTCCATAAAAATCTTTTTCATAAAAATAGGTTTCATAAAAATCGGTTTCATAAAATTCAGTTTCATAAAATTCAGTTTTACAATGATCGGTTTTACAAAGATTGAGTTTTACAAATCTAGCATTCCTATTTCATGTATGATGTTATTCATTCTCTCAGAATTTAAGGGTTTATTGAATATTTTTGCAAGTGGATGTTCATTTCAAATATACTCAACAGTTATATCACAATATTGATAATGATCCCTCAAAAAGGGACATCTTACATCAATATGCTTTGTTATAGAATGAGATACTAGATTTTTGTGATGTTAATAGCACTTGTGTTGTCACAGTTAATAGAGGAATGTTTGAATTTATAACCATAATATAGTAAAGTGTGTTTCATCCATAAAATTTGTGTACAACAACTACCAGCAGTAATGTATTCGGCCTCAACAGTAGATAATGCAACATACTTATACTTTTCACTACACCATGATACTAGTAACTTTCTAAACATATTACATGTCCCAACGGTGCTTCTTCTATCTAGATTACAACCAGAAAAACTAGAATCTTGATAGAATATTAAATCAAACGGTTGTCCTCTTGGATAAAATAGTCTAAATTTGGGTGTATATTTGAGATATTTGAAAATCCTTTAAACATCATTAATATGAGAATCATTGGGATTAGCTTGGAAGCAATCACACATTCATACACTAAACATAATATAAGGTCTTCTAGCACCAAGGTAGAGAAGACTCCATATCATGCCGCTATAGTTAGTTTGTTCCACTGATTCTCCACCTTCATCAGCATCCAACTTACAAGTGGTACTCTTAGGTGTATCACTACCATTACAACCATCCAATCAAAAATGTTTTAAAAGGACTTAAGTATATATACATTCATATAAAACAATACCATCTTTATTTTGAAATATTTAAATCCCAGGAAAAATTTATGTTCTCCCATTAAACTCATTTCAAATTCATTTGGCATTATTTCTGAAAAATCAGTACATAAAAACTTTTTAGAAGATCCAAAAAATATATCTTCTACATAAATTTGTAATATCAAAACATCTTTGGATATTCGTTTAATAAACAATTTTGGATCAACTATTCATTTTTCAAAACCTTTTGAAATATGAATGAAGCTAAGTCTATAATACCAAACTCTTGGAGCCCTCTTTAGACCATAAAACACTTTAGAATGTTTATAAACAGATTCGAAAAATGGGGATTTATAAACCCTGGGGGTTGTTCAACAAATACATCCTCAACTGTATACCCATTTAGAAAAAGAACATTTGACATCCATTTGATAAAGATTGAAATTCAGATGAGCTGCATAAGCAAGTAGTATCTTAATGTACTCTAACCAAGATACTGGTGAAAAGGTTTCTTCATAGTTTATTCCATCCTCTTGACTATATCCTTGGGCAACTAACCATGCTTTGTTTCTAACTATTTTTCCTGACTCATCAACTATGTTTCTAAAAACCCATTTAGTGCCTATGGTCTAAGTGTATTTATGTCATTCAACTAGTTCCATGACATTGTTTCATTCAAATTGATTTAACTCTTCTTTCATAGCCATCACCCAAAATTCATCATTGATAGCATAATTAATATTTTTTAGTTGAAGCTGTGAAATAAAAGCTTGATGTTCAACCTGGTTACATAGAGAAGCCGTATTTTGGATCCCTCAATTTAAATCACCTACTACAACATCTAAAGGAAGATTTTTAAGAGTTCAAATACCTCTATAAAGAGTTGAACTAGACACCTCATGATTGTCTATTGGTCCATACTCAACAGGTGCAGATTCTGGAAGATTTCAAGAACTGGTCACTTTTACAGCGGATTCACCATCATTATCATTAAGGTTCAGAATTGACATATCTTCTTCAAGATATTAAACAGAGGTTTTTGGTTCATGTGGATCAGTCTTATCAAATTTGACAATAACTTAATCTTCCACACATTTGGTCTTCTTATTAAATACTCTATAGGCTCTACTGGTTAGAGAGTAACCTAGGAAAATTCATTCGTCACTCTTGGAGGAAAATTTATCAATATTATCTTTAGAGTTATGGACAAAGACATTGATACCAATAAATCTGATGTAGTTAACCTTAGGATTCCTATTATTCCAAAGTTCATAAGAGGTCTTCGTAAGAAAAGGTCTAATCAAGATACTATTAATGGAATAACAAGCTGTATTTACAACTTCAACAAAAAAATAAATAATTAAATTATACTCACTAAGCATAGTCCTAGCTATTTCTAAAGGGGTCATATTTCTTCTTTCCGCGAATCTATTTTGTTGAGGTGTTCTAAGAGAAGAGAAATTGTGACTATAGCCATTGTGTGAGCAATAGGATTCGGATTCCTGATTTTCAATCTCACGTCCATGATGACTTATCATGTTCTTAATTCTAAGTCCACTAAGTTTTTCTACAGACATGAATTTTCTGTTAAAATAAGAACAATCTTCACTTTTGTGAGCTATAAGTTATACCCATATGTACCTAGAAAAATCATCTACATGAATGTAAACGTAGTGCTTCCATTTTAAACATTAAAATCTTGATGGTCCATCCAAATCCATGTGAACCAACACAAGAGGTTGAGAAGTAGAATCTTCTTTATTTGGTTTGAAAGAATCTTTTTGTTGCTTACCCTTTTGACAAGGATTGAAAAAGTTGTTATGGGGGAATTCCAGTTCAGGAATGTCTCTAAATAAACCTTTCCAAGTCCGTTTTCTAAGATAGTGCACATTGTAGTGTCATAATCATCGGTGACACAGCCATGATTCCTTGTAAAAAGCATTTAAGCAAGAAACATTTTTCTTAGATAATGAATTTATGTCAACTGCATAACATTCTCATTTCTGTGTGCAATAAATATTAGATCATTTTTGGAATTAAATACATTACATGAAACATTTTTAAATTTGAAACTAAAACCATAATCACACAACTTAGATATGCTATGTAAATTGTACATTATTCCATCAAAAAAATGTACTTTGGAAATTAATACATAATTTGGGTCACCGATCTGGCCTAAGCCAATGATTTTTACCTTTGTATTGTCACCAAAATTTATGTGACCACCATCAACATTGATTAGGCGCATGAAGCATGAGTAGTCTCTTGTCATATTTCTTGAGCATCCATTTTCCAAATACCATATAGTCTTACATGATCTCTTTAGGAAACATCCCTGAAAAACATATTACACATGGGGTAACTTTGGTACCCTGATTTTCTAGGGTCCCGAGAGGCTAGCATGTAAAATTTTGGAACCCATACTTGTCTAATAGATTTATTATAATCAGTAGATATATTTTGAGACATAACCACTTGGTTTGGTCCTTTAGAGAATTTTTTTTCAAGAAATGGTATAGTACATGACCTAGCAGTGAATTGTCTAGATTTTGGAATAAATTTAGTTTTAATGATCCTCATTTTTTCAGGTTGATCTCCTACACCAGTAGTATATTTTGGAGCAATATGTTTCCCTAGAAACTCAGTCATGTTATCTCTACCAGTAGTATATTTTTTAAGATCTTTATTTAATTGTTCATTTGATAATTTGAGTTTAGTATTTTACTTTAACTGGTGAGAGAGTTTTTCTTTTTCAATATCCAAACTAGACTTATAATTTTCATTTAAATCATGTTGTCTCTTTAATGATTTATACTTCTCCTTTAGATTATTAAAGGAGTTCTCATGAATTTCAAAATATTCAAAATGTTAATCCTTAGTCATATCTTCATCATTATGTAACTCGCTCTTATTATCAGAATAATAGGCATTATGTATAGGAGAGTTAAGTGTAACCTCATATGTCTCTATCATAAAAAATAAGTTGGCATGATTGTACTGTTCACTATTGGAGGCATCATATCCACTGGATCTATCTTCTAAAGCAATCCATGTTATTTTTGTAGCCTTTTTATATCCTTTTCCATTGTCTTCATATTTCTTCTTGAATTTTATCTTGGGAGATTCTACCTTCACATGACCTTTTCATTTTCGCTCATATCATATTATTTCTTTTGATTTGTAATTCCATTTCCTATCTTTATTCCATTTTCCTTTACTATAATACTTTCCCTTGTATTTTGAATTTCTAATGAATTACAATTTTTGGTAAATTTTTTTGAAAATTATAGAAAAATTATCCATCACCTCGTCACTGTCTGATTCTGATTCTTCACTGGTGGAGCTATCTATAGGATCTTGATATTTTGCATTGTTTTTTCTCATTGAGGTGGTAGTCTTGAATTCTACTGACTTATTCCATAGTTCTTCATCTACATTAGGGTTTGCCTTATGTTCTTCCTCGTACATCATATGTTTTCCAATTATCTATTTTACTGGTAGCTTTCTTATGTAACAAGACTCTCATATAGAAATAGAAGTTCCCCTCCATCTGTTGGTTAGGTATCGAAGCAGTCTCATAATATGGTCCTTTATATCCAGTGGTTTTCCACGCAGACTCATAGAGTTCACTATTTATTATAACTTGAGATACATTTCGGAGATAGGTTCATCAGGCTTCATCTTAAAATTATCATATTTAATAGTGTATGTATTTAGTCTCATCTCATTATCATTTGTTGTCCCCACATGAGAAACAAATAAATTACCCAAATTTCATATGAATTTTTACAATCAGATAATCTATTGAATTCTCATCACATATAGAATAGTAAAAGGCATTCATTTCTTTACAATTATTATTATATGTAGCTTTAGTCAACAGAGACCATGTATCCCAAGCAGTTGCAGGCAGTATATGTTTCTCTTCCATTGTGTCCCATATTTTATGTCCCATACTCTCGAGATACATTTTCATTTTTATTTTCCACATAGCATATTTGTTACAATTAAAGAATGGTTCCATGTTAGTAACAACACCCTCAACTCTAGTTTTCATAGTAACTTAGAATTTAAAGAACTGAAAATTTAGATATGATAGAAATTTAAAGATCTTTAATATACAACTAATATCACAGTTGAAAATATTTTTTAAAACATGAAAATAAGTAACCCTATAATAAAAAATGTTGGTCGTAGTGGATACTTAAGAGGGGGTGGGGGTGAATTGAGTTCCAATTAAAAATTCTGGTTTTAAAATATTTCTATTAAAATCCCCCAATCTAAATTACAAGCTAAACTGTAGTGAATTTTTAATATTTTAATGGGTCAGTTAGGTTCTCAAGAGATTTATTAGTTCTCAGTTAAAATAATCTGAATATTATATTAGTTTTTGAAACTAACCTATTGGTTTACAATAAATACAAGCACTTTTTAGGTTAACTATCAGAGTAAATTTAAAATAGATTTATTTTTAATGTAATTATCAGCGGAATAATCAAAATAGTTTTAACTAAAATAAAAATGCACATCATCTGGAAACAAGAGGCTCAGTCTCAATAAAAGACGTAGTCCTCTAAAACAGTTTTATATAAACTATGATACACCACCTAGATCTGGGTTTACAACAGCACACCAAGTTGTCCCAGTCACACATGACCTCTACCACATTTAATCATGGGAACCAAAAGAAATATGAGATTGTGTATGAGGATTGTTCGATATCCTTCAGTTATTCTCAGATGACAGTTTGTGTTATACAAAAAAAATTCACACTGCTTAAATAGAAAATACATAACACAATAGAGATAAGTAAGAGAATAGAATAATAAATTTTCTATGTGTTGTGAACTAAAGCACTAGACTCAATGAAAGTGGATAATGTGTTATTTCAGAATTCTGATCCATGTTGTCTTCATAGAAGAATATACCAGTTACTCCAATCCAACATCAGGGAGAGAAAAGGTTCATCTCGTTGAAGTGTCGATGTATATTGATCCTTTGTGGTGAAGATAGCTTGTCACGGTGTTCTTGAATTCTCAAGAATGTAGTTTTTCTATTTTTGTGTTGGAATAGTCTGTGTATCTGCATGTACTGATCATGTCATCATTTTCTCTTTAACGTAAAAGATGTGGTCCTTTTATAATCTATGATTCTTTACACACAAGGATCTTTGCACGTGTATGTACCTCTTACTTGTCAACGGATTGTCCTACAAAAAACATTAAATAATGTCAGAAACGTTAATCTGTCTACATATCACTGTTAGAAATAAATTTGAATTAATAAAATGAAAATAGTTATTTATATCAATCGGTGAGTAATCTTCAATCATTTGTCTTTGGTTTGATAACTTCAGTCTGTCATCTTAGGTGTGTCATCATCGTTGTGTCGACTTCGGTCTGTCAAACTTTGGTATGTCGTACTTTGGTGTGTCGACTTCAGTCTATCAATTTTTAGTGTATCATAATTCAGTATGTCATACTCCAGTGTATCGAGTTCGGTCTGATAACATAGGTTTGTCATCTTCAGTTTGTCGACATCGTTCTGACAAAAATTGGTCTGTCATCTTCGGTGTGTCGACATCGGTCTGACAAAAATTGGCCTGTCGTACATCGGTTTTTAAAACTCTAGTGTGTCATACTACAGTCTGATATCATCGGTTTGTCAAAATTTGGTGTATCAGACATCGGTCTATCATTCTTCAGTTTTCCATACATCGGTTTCGTTGTGTCATTTTCGGTTTTGGTGTGTCGAATTCAGTCATAGGTACTCCAAGAAATATTGTGAAGAATCTGTCTTGTATATACCATAACAAGATGAGTTTTTAATCAAAGTATATGTAAAAATACACTTGTAAACATAATGATTCAAGACTTATAAGAAAATTACATATTAAAGTATATGTTTATGTATATTGACAATTTTTTTTATTATTAAATAATACAATATCATGAAGGGTCCAACAGATATGTTTCCTAAATATAGAATGGTTTTTTTGTCTAAATGATAGGATTATAAATAGAGTGAAGATGATGTGAAAAATGAAAATTCTAATGATAATGATGATGAGAAGATGATTATTGAAAGGTTAATGATAAATGTTTTTCTAATGAATCAATATGAAAATATAATGAATAATAAGAGTAATATTAGATTGATTTCATTCTATAAATTGTTCTGGAAATTTGTGTCTAGAAAATTGGAATGTGAAATAAAGGAATCATGAAGTTAATGAAATATTAAAACCCAATTAAAAAAGACAAAACTATGTCTATTGATGAAAAATACATATTTTTAAAAGATATAAACAATATTAAAAAGAAACACGTTGATGAAAAAATCCTCAACTACAATTCTGGAGAAAATACATGAGAGAAGGATAAATAATAAAACATTTAAAAAATATATAAAGATGAATAAAGAATATCAAACTAATGAAATTTAATTCTTCATTTTGTGGAGTTATATAAGGATTATAAATTATATAATTATTCGTAATAATCATATAA
Source organism: Viscum album (assembly GCA_963277665.1). Lineage (NCBI taxonomy): Eukaryota > Viridiplantae > Streptophyta > Magnoliopsida > Santalales > Viscaceae > Viscum > Viscum album. Next base: position 1,938,361,819 of record OY728152.1, read on the forward strand.
ATGGTTAAAAACTATGTCAATTATATTTATAATTAGAACATAGTTAATCGGATCATGTCCTTTGCAATAAAAATTCAGAAATACAAGAATTTTTTTGAATTGAAAAATTGAATCAAAAATAGATATAACTGGAGAATCAATTAAAGATGAAAAAATTTATAATCTATATAACAAGAAGATTTCAAAATTTTACTTAATTTTTGGTAGAAAAAAATATTAATGGTAAAAAGGATGAAGGATTATAATTACACAATTCTATAAAACCTACATGTTACGAAGGAAAATATAATTATTATAGAAATTATTAGTGTTCTAGAGTATCTAGACATAAAATGAAGATATACTAGTCGAATCATAAAAAATATAATAAATCTTGGAGTTATTGGGGACAAAATATTATTGGGGTCCAACCTACAAAAAACACAACAAACAATGACTCGTACAAACATTAATCTACAGATAAATGTAATATATGTAAGTAAAATTAGTATTTCAAAAAAAAAATTATTTTTGGTATTAATTATATATAATGAATATATTTTTACCAATATTTATATATATATACAAATTATAATATTAATGGATTAATAATATGAAATATTTTAATAACAAATAAATTTGTGGGATAATCATATTAATACCAATTATTTCAATAGTAATAAAATATATATTAATATTAATTATTATTAGCAAAAATATATATTCCCATTTTAAATATAAATTATAATAAACATGTTAATTAATTTTTCACTAATAATGTAATATATATATATAAGAATTAATTAGCAACAGTTAACACAATTTACATTAAAAATAACATATACATATATTAATCATTGATAATTTGATAATATTTATTGAAATGAATATATATATATATTGACTCCACGTTTTAGCACAAATATGCGTGGATGAAATGTATAAATAAATTTTCATGAATATTATAAATAACAAAAAATAATAAAATTTAAATAAAATTATTATTGATTGTAAAATAAATTAAAACATTATTAGATAATCCCTGATCGGGAACAATAAATATGATGACATATAAAATAATATTTTTCTGAAGAATAATTTAAAATTAATACCAAATATTATTAATAAAATAAATTCATATAAAAACATAATATAATATAAATTTTAGAAAAATAATGTATATTGGTAAATAAAATAAAATGAAATAATTGGATTCTTCATAAAACCACATCTCCCTCCATCATTCGTCATCGTCACCTTGCATTCCCTCTTCCATGAGTCCCAAACTCACATGAAATCTCCCTACTTGAGTCGATGAAGCATCCCATGACTCCCTTTATATGGAATCCACTTCTCCTCATTCTACATTGAAGGCCACTACCCATTAGATTACAAAAACTACCTACCAACCACAAACCACATGACCACTAGGATTATTCAACATAATCCACTAATCTATCTAATCTCCACTCACCCCTTTGATTCATTTCTATGACTATGCTCTATCCCATTTAAGTAATATTTGGTTGCCTCAATTCCATTACCAGTACACCACCTTCCTCGATCAAACCAATCCAAAATTTTCTATATCTAATTGATCACATAAGTCATCAATGCACAACCTCCAAACTTTAATTGATGAAATCACCATGAAATATCACCCCATGTCGGGGAAGATAAACTAATCTATTATTCTACTATGATATGATTTTTGAAAATTTATTCTTCTTTTATTGAATATATTTTTATATGACTTATAATTAAATATTATATCATTTAAATCCTATATTTAATTTTCTTCATGATATAAATTCTATTGTGGTCATATAAATTGATAAAATGTGGAATATACTATTATTTTATTTACATATGTTTTTTAATAATTATTAATTTTTATTGTTTTTTTGTTCATTTGTATGAAATAATAATCAAATTGGGTTTCCACATAAAAAATTATGTAGAAATTTATGGAATATTTTACACGAAGGTTTTAAAATGTTTTATTTAATCTAGGGGAACCATTACCGGCCACAATTCATTGTAAATTTGAACTAGTTGATGTGATAAATTTTCATAATAATTATAAAATGACAGGGATCCATTTTTACTATTATTTATTTATTTTGATAATCGAGAAGGATAATTTGACAGTTTTAGATGATCATGACGTGACTCTGTTTCCTATTCTGTTTGTGACTTTTAGTTTTTTTAGTAATGGTTTTATTGAGTTATATTTAATTAACATCAAAAAAATTTAATACATGATTGATTTTTAGGAAATATGATTGAAAATTAGATGATTAAATTTTAAACATTATTTAAAATCATATAAACCTTATTTACCACTATAGGTGAATATGATATTCCCGGGTTCTTACGAATGGAGATATATCATAGATTTGTAAGCTATTCACAATTATTTAATAATATTGGAATTGAAATAATCTTGTATATTCAGTCACGACTCCCCCTACCTGACTTATCCAAGATTTTGAATATGGATAATAATGGTGGAAAATAAAGTGGAATAAATCTACTTGCATGAATTAATGATAGAAACATATTTTAAATATCTCACTACACATTAGTTTCTCATGTAGGAGATTACATCAAAATTTAGCATAATGCTCTTTATGTTTTTAATATTTTGGTTAAAATAAGAAGAAGTGTTATGGTGAAGTATTATCATAAAAAGAAAACAAGTTGTATCCACTCAATGGTCTCATTCCATGATCCATTTTCAAGGATATTGATACTAGGGTTGTCCAAGTGATGATGTTGGAGTCTATGGTGCATTCTCACTTTTTAAATTCTATTTAGTCCACTAGTTTAGATACCCTATGAGGGGGGGGGGTGAATCAGGGTAACATAGATTAAATCCAATTCATCTATTGATCGTGTTTCATTGTTAGAAAAAAATATCTTCTATCCCTTTCCCATTGTAGAGTATGAAAATATAATAAAGAAAGAACAACAGACATCAATTTGACATGGTTCACCCTCACTTTGTAATTTCCAAGGAGCACACGCTGGCAATGTGCCAATATACCAAATCCACTAAAAGAAAACTATTGTTTACTATGTTCGGAGCAGACTCACTATCCCTCCTGGTTTACAACCAATGACAATATGAACGCTAACTCCTCTCTCAACTAAATATAGCTCACTACATATTCATAAGATCTACTCAAAGTTTTAATACTTGTAGGTCCATTCATTCTCACTAATGAATGTATATTCCACTATGTGTCGATGCTCAGTTGAAGTCCAACTATCATCCACTGATGAATACCCCTTTATCGTAGTTGGACTCGGAAACTTAAAACTTTCACACAACCTTTGGGTGACTTGTGTGCCACTTTAACTATTGTGAATCCTCTTCCTTTTTTTGGGAAAACCAACTTGCCCACTAATTTTATACATGCATGCCACATTATACTAGAGTTCCACTATTTTTGTGTCGAAGCTTGCATTACACTGCTTTCACACTAATATGGGCACATCACTACTTGCACTCCACTTCCTCTACACCAGTGCTTGTGTGCCACTTCTTGAACGCCACTACATGTGCACCCCTGACTGTGCAACTCACTAGTTGTACGCCACTTAGAACATGTGTGTCACTTACACTTTCAAGATCAATGATCAGATTTTATCTTAGTGTTGAGATAAATACTAATGAGGAGGGAAACCATCTATTTATATGAATTTTGGAGATCTTGTACACGAGGTGAAAAACCCACATATCGCGTCACTTTGCGACTTATTTTCCGCTCCAAAATTTTCACACCACATCCTGACTTGCACTCCCCTTAATGTCTTGTGTGCCACTTGTGAACATTCATGCCACATTATTTTCTATGTATTTTTCTTATGTGATGAACTGTTACATGTGATCCACTACTTCACTTTCCTGACACTTAATCACTTGAGAGCCAATTCGTCACTTTCACAACACTTAATGACTAGCACACTAATTCTACACATGCGTGACACATAATGACTTTCTTTCCACTATAATTCCTTTGTCAGATTTTGATATGATGATATTGAAATTTTACTTTTGTTCCCCATATTCACTTGTGTACAAATTCTTAACATGTATTCCACTATTATGACTTGCGTTCAAATTCAATAAATATATTCCACTTTATGCCTCTTTTCAAATTTTGATGTTCATATTTTGAAACATGCATGGTGTTCAATATTCCAATCAATCATTTTTTCGAAAAACATAATCACCTGAAAAAGTTTCAATGACACTTTGATGGATTTTTTCCCAACAATCTCCCCATTTGGATTTTTTGACAACACTTTCATAATTGGATACCTTGTTAAATATTCTTCTATCATTATCCAACATTCCCCTCTTGAGATTATGAATGTGATCAATGATTTACTCAACATATATTCCAATCGCATGTGAGAAATGATAGGCTTGAGAAAAAATAGTAGTGGGGAATGTTCATCAATGAATTGTATTATTCCTAACAAAAATTTTGAAACCAATCAAATAAATTATTTATTACCCTCAGCTATCATGATATATCATATTTGACTGATCACTGCTAGAATTGTTAGATATAAAAAACCTACTCCCCCTATCATGTTGCTCCCCATATCTCGTTGATCCACCTGTCAGCTTCTCCCTGCGTCATTGAGTAAAACATTTTCTTATAAAAGACAAACATTCCCCCATAAAAAGTCACATTTTTTCAATTTTTGTCAAAGAACCCAAGGGTTACTCATTTTTGGTCTGCAATAGGGTGAAACAAATTTCTATTCATCATGGAAAAACATTGCATAACCTAGGGAGAGGGGTTCCTCATACTAACTCTTTCATGTGCGGGGAGTTGATTAAACTCCCAAATCTAGTTGAATCCTCTTGAACACTACCTTAGGTAAGGCCATTGTCATAATATCAGCATCCTATAGATATATAGAAAATATTTCAACAACGCTAGCCCATTCTCCACCATTTCCATCAGAAAATGATATTTTATTTCAATGTTATTGGTCTTATAATGTTGGATGGTATTATTTCATATATTTGTTGCACTTGAATTATCACATAAAATTCCAATTGGAGACTCCACTTTCGTGCCCATGTCATCAAGATGCTACTTCATTCACAATAATTGTGTGCATGGTTGTGTGGCTGAAAATAACATACTTCTATGGTGTTTAATGAAATAAAATCTCATTTCATGATCAACCTAGAAATACACAGTCTCCCAAGATACAAATAATTTCCAAATGTTGATTTATTTTCATCTGCTAAGTCATTCAAATTTGTATATGTATATCCATAAAGCTATGGATGAGATTTCATTTTATTTATTAAGAAAAAATCAACCATTCCATCTATATAACAAAGTATTATTTTCACTGCAATCAAGTGGATTTACTTGGGATTACTTAGATATCTTGTGGCTTGGCATGTGTAGAATTCAATTTCAGGCATTGTTATGGTCAAGTAAATTAATCATCCAAAAAATTTATATATTCTATAATATCAATTGTCTTTCCCTCAACAACTTTCGACAGTTTCATCAAGGTAGTAACTAGAGTCCTTGTTTCCTTATAATTTTTCATCACAAATATCCTCAAAACCTGCTTTCCATATTTTTATTTAGAGATAAATGTGCCATTCCTTAATTGTGTTACCTATAAACCCAGGATAAACATCATGTCTCCAATAATAGACGTTTTAGACTCATGCTTCATGATTTTTAAAAGCTTTCTGCACTGTGCTTCATCGGATCCTCTAATGATTATATCATTAACAAATACCAGCATCATAATCCTCTGATTACTATAATTGTTCACATATAAATCGGAATAAACACCACTTTATTCGAAACCAAGCTTCTTCAAAATTTGATCAATCCTAGAATAAAATGTTATTGGTGCTTGCTTCAACACATATAAATAATTTATCATCTGACAAAAAATGTTCTCATATTCATGAATGATAAAACCATTTGGCTACTCAATACACAATTCTTCTTCTATAACCCCATTAAAAAATGTTGACTTCACATCCATCTAGAACAATTTGATTTTTAGTTTCAATATAATGACTAAGAATAATCTCCTTATTTCCCGCAATTCCAAATGTTCAAATGCCTCAGCAACATTAATACCCTTTATTTGGGAGTCTCCATTTCCCTAGAGACATGATTTGTTTCAAATCACAACAAAATATTAATTCATTTTTCTCAAAAGAACAATATTTCTCGATGAAATTGTTATCTCCCATCCTCGAAACAATCTCCAATGATCGATTCTTCACAATCTGGTATAGCTCTTCATTCATTTCATGAACACAGAATTCATCTTCACCTAGATGAAAAAAACCTTTAGGTTCGACATGACATAAATGTGATGTTGGGGACAATGAATTCATTATTCTAGTATGAACTGGCACTGTCAGATCCCCATTAATATTTGGCTTATCAAATTCGGCACACATATTTTGCTTATTTGAAAATAAATACTGATTTCATCTTGTTCATCATTGTTATATTATTGGGAGACAACATATTCTACATTTGTGCCCCCATTGTTACTTTCCTATTCATTAATTTCATCAATAAACCGTTCACTCTGTTGTTGAGTATTCTCTACATTTTCCACAACGCTGAAATCTTCGATCTCAACTACATTTCACATCATCTTGTTAAAACAATTGTGAGCATTAATTTTTCCGGAGCAGCCATGTAATATCCTCTCATCTCCACATGACTCAAATTTCCTTTTTTTTGTTGCGAATGAAGATCATACTTCCAAAGATCAAAAATTATTTCAATATTGGCATTTTTCGGTACAAACTCTCGCACAAAGAATTTCCTTCTATCAGACATAATTGTGCCCTATTTCAAATGTAGACCGATGTCAATACACCTTCATTTGAAAATTTATCTCGAATGTGTTTTTCTGTACGCATCATTTTGGACATGTTGTTTATGATAAAATTTCTCCTTCAAACCACTCCATTCTGTTCGGGATTTTTATTGAAGAAACTTGATTCCTTATACAATGATTCTCAATATAGTCTTTCACTTTACTCTTTGAAAATTTTGTACCATAGTTATCATGAAACATCATAATTTCATGCCCCAACATCCTTTCATATCCCCCCAAATGTTGTTTTATGAAACTAAACACATAAAACTTTTGGGAAATGACGAATATCCCATCCATTCTATTATAATAATATATAAACAGAACATTATATATCTTTCCATCAATTCATCATAGTCATATCAGTCCACAATCATAAGCATGTACCAATTTGAGCACTCTTGTTGAATTTTTTTTCCATTATATTTTATGACTTTTTTATGATCTTCCATTTTTGATAATCATCCCATGTATGTGTATGATCACATGATAGCATGTGGAGATCTCTAGTTCCATCCAACCTTACTATATCATCAATAGATGGTTGGAATAAAGGACCAAGTCATTTTTACCACGACCTTTTTTCCATCAGTATGGATGAAAATCACACATCTTCATCACCGCTTAGAAGGTAAATATTCCCCTTTTCAATTTTCCCCTCTAGAATCACTACAATATCTCTTCATTTGATGATTCATGTCTTCTTAATAAACCTTATAGAAATTTTTTAGTCTCATAGTTTATTAATACTGAGAAAATAGTGATCGAGACCCTCTACTACCATGAATATTAGCATGCCTTGTTTATTTTCCCCCAAACATGGCATTTCCTAAGATAATAATCTTCAGGCCTTTATCATTTACCAACGTGAAATATCATTTCTATAATATTCTATGCATGTAATACGATCCGTGTTACCTTTTATGTGATATGTTCAACAACTGTCGAAAATCCATACACAAGAACAGTTGGATGCATTGAGGGAAATTTCTACAACCATTGTCTTCTTAAATCTCATCATCATGATCCAGTTTTTTTAATAAATGGAATGGATTATAAATCATGACATTTCTTAGAGTAATATAGAACATCTTCATCCTATTTAGCTACGAATCAATTTTATGTTTCCAAATCAATTTTTGATTCACATATTTTCTACTTGGGACCGCTCGATTTTGGTTTTGGCACACCCCTATTCATGATTTATGAACAATATATTTTTATGTGTGTAAATCTTACGTACCAAAAGAAAATCCCCTCAAAAATTGTTCTATAATGTGGTTCTCTATTTGGTTACCAATATTTTTTTTGGTCCATTTGGTATCACTTGGCTATGGAATATACATTCTATGAAAGTTTCATCTTCCCACTGTAAAAACACCTGATGTAGTGTTCATTACTGTGGGTCACTACTACTTATTAAATATCCCCTAGGGTTCTCTGAATCTTCTAATTTTTCATCATACCCAAATAAATCTTCTATTTTGGAGTAGGTTCTTACTGTATTCCTGAAAATTTCACATTTTTTTATTTTCAGTCCAGCTCTACATCATCCATAACATGTCAACAAAATTGTATATTTTTTTCTACTTAGTTAATATATATCACATTCAACTATTCTATCTTATGAATTATTTTCATTTCTTGTATTGTACTATGAGCCAAAATGTTTTCTTGTACCTATAATTTTCTTTTTAGAAAGTTAAATTATTATTCTAGTATTTTGATATGCTTGATTTGATTATTAAATGTGGAATTCAGACCATAGTTCTCCTTTTTTATGTTCTTCAACATTGATTTTATGTTTATCAACCATTCCTATGAACTCACACCAAAAGGACTAAGGTTTTTCGATTTATTTCACCATCACATACTTAACTTCTTCTAGTTGTTACATATTGTGTTTGGAATCATGTACCACGTTTTTTATTTATTTTTTTTTTATCTCCAAACATCTATCTCATAAATAGTTTCATCTAATTTAGCTTCAATAGTAACTATTCCTTCCCCTTCTTAATATACTTCTTTCGTATCTGTTTCTTCATTTTTTGAGAACTACTGAAAATTTAAAAAATATATTTTTCTCCTTGCTTGTTTCAGTTCTCAATCTCAACAACATCTTAAACCTCAGACTCATTTGAACTATCACATTCTTTTGAAAGAATATTATATTCTTAATGAAATTTATCTTAAACTATTTCTTACTGTTAATATAGGATGAAGACTTCATTTGGTAATTTTGACTCCGTCCTCATCATCTTCTTGTAACATCTTGGGGAACATTGTCCTATGATGGCCAACATTTCCACATGAAAAAATGCTTATGTAAGTTTCCCTTTGTAATTTTCTTTTCCTCTTTGTAGGTTTGAGGAAATAAATGACATCAACTTGTCTTTCTTTTCATCTTCCAGAGAATCTTCAATTGTGACCTTATTCATGTCCGTGGATTCCAGATCTTTAGATTTCCCCTGTTACATAGCATCATTTTAATAGTTTAACATTTCATATTCAATAAAGGTGATCTAAAAGTTATCCAATGTAATCACATTCTAGTCTTTATTTTCCAGACCAAAAATATTAGAATTGAACCGCGGTGGAATATTCATCATTATGTATTTAAAGATATTTATTTCATCAATAACATCTCCAAGACCATACATGTCTTCCAAAATAAAATTCACCTTGGCAAATAATGAATCAATAGACTCATTCGGGTTTATTCTCATATCTTCATACTTGTTCCATAGAACATTCAACTTTATTTCTATGACCATTTAATCTCATAAATATACATTCAATACATTTTCCAATATATCATTTGATGTTTTGAAAAAAAAATCAACTTCAAATAGATTGTATTGGATAGGAATCTCCCTAAAGCATTGATTCCCTTAGCATCAACACCCAATTCCCTTCTTTCAGTCTCTAAAAACACACCACTTTTGATGTCAAATGAGATATCATGCATCATTGCTGTAAACACATCCAATCCTAACAATTAGACGTAGTGTATCATTCGATTCATCAATAATTAAAGGTAGTTCCCATCAACGATCATAATTACATTATGATTGGTGACCCCCACTAAGAGAGAAATACTGATATAAACCATTCTCTATGATACAAATTGTTAGGTCCACTAGGTTAGATACCATAGGGGGTCAATCAAGGTATGATATATTAAAACAATTTCCCATATCAATCTTGTTTCATTGTTATAATAATGCTCTTATCTCTCCTTCCCTATGTACAGTATGAAGAAATCATAAACCATGAACATGAAATATCAATTTTACGTGGTTCACCCTCACTGGGCTACGTCCATTATCATACACTAATGATTTCCCGACGTACCAAATCATCTAAAATAGCCATGTTGTTTAGAATGTTCAGAGTGGACTCATTGTCCCTCCAAGGTTATAACCAATTATATTTTAAAGCTCACTCTCTTTGCACTGAAGAGAGCTCACTGATTCATTAGAACATCCAATCATATTTTTATGACTTGTACATCCATTAATTATCTCTATTGAATTCATCCTCAACTGTATGTTGAATCTATGTTGATGTCCAATTTTCCCCAACAGATGATTAACCATTTACCATTGCTGTATTGGGAAACATCCAACTTTCTCGCAACCTTTGGGGGAATTGTGTTCCACATTAACTTGTGAAAAACCTCTGCCTTTTTTTCTGGAAAACAAACATGGATATATGTTTTATCCTTGTGCACCACTGTTTATAAATCACTACTTTTGCACCACTATTTATGCTCCACTACTTTAGAAATACTACTTGTGCACCACTACTTGCGCCCCAATACTAGAACTCCCCTCCTTGCATGCCACTACTTACATGCCACTGACTACACAAATAATTATATGCATGCCTCTCAAAACATGTTCACCACATCCACTTGCATGATCAAAGCACTATTATTCTTTAAGTTATCTGATACTTCAAAAATGAATAGGGTAGCCATCTATTTATAGTAATTATTGATACCTTTCTCATGTGGTGAAAAATATACATTGTTCACTACTTTTTGTCATGATCTCTGCACTATAACTTTCATCACACTTCATGACATGAGAGCCCCTTAATGACATGTTCACCACTTGTTAACTTGTGTGACACTTCATTTCCTTGGTTATATTTTGGTGTGATGAAATATGATATGTCCTACAATTATTATCATATGATCCGCTTAAGTAATTGCACGTTAATTCTTTAATTTCCCACCACTTAATGACTTGCGTGCCAATTCTACACTTTCTCAAAAATTAATGACTCGGGCACCACATTCTATAATTTTTCATATTTGGATCTTATGATCTTGAAATATGACTTCTGTTCTATTTCATCACTTGCCTTCAAATTCTATACTTGAAAACCACATAATGACTTGCACACAAATTCTTCACATGTACACCACATAATGACATCAGTGGCACATTTTTGTTGTTGTCATGTGTCGATGTTCTGATATTAATTCATTCCTTCTGTTCATTATTTCAATAGCTCTCTTTTTCAATAAACACAATCACCTCAAAAATGCCTCAATGATACCTTCTGGTATATTTATCCATCAATTGTAATGTTATTATATTGATGCCTATGATTGATGATGGTGAGATGGATAAGGGAAAAAAATTTCTACGTTATCATGACCCTTAGTTCCACCAATACACAAGTATCAGAGAACATCCTCCCCATATCTTTACTTGGATTAGGGTTCATTGAAGGATACAATAGTTTTAGAAATAAGAACATACTGTCATAGTATTTGGTGATCCTACTTCTACCATTGATGGAATTATGTATTCCATGGATCTATCTCTATAGAGGGCTTGAAGAAGATACTATAATATAGTATTATAGTTATTGGGTGTTGTTTCACACCCATATTTTTACAACAAATCTATGTGTACATTATCTATTGGAACTATAACATTGAAAATAATTTTCACTATGAATAATTGAAAAGGAAATTTGGAAAAAACATGATTTTATTTATAAAAATGAAAATTATATTATATATTAGAATTTTGGGGGATACTAATTTTTCATGTGTTATATTATATGTGCACTTATATTACCTAAAAAATTTATTGATATGATTTTTTATCTTTTTAAGTAATTTTATAATAAAATACATGAATTTTTCAATTTTAACTTTTACTTGAAAAAAGAAATTTATGATTTTATTATGTCATACAAATTTCATTTGAGGTTTTCATTTTTAAAAATTTTCAATAAAATTTTGTTCCAATTTCATTAAACATAATTTTTTAAGAACATTTGTTTCATGGATATCTTTTAATCTATTTAGACTTAAAAATATTTGAAACATTTTTTATAGTGAACATTGTATTAAAACATGACATTTCCAACCTCTCGTGGGGTATTTATGAAGAATCGAACTATTTTGGCCCCACTGGTGTATGGGAACTGTATTGAAATCAATGTTTTTACAGCTCACCCATTACTTATAAAGTACTTTTCCATTTGAATCGTTAATGTGATATATTTGAGAGTGAGAACAAGAGTATTATGATGGGTATAATGATGATACTAAAGATTGGTGGGATTATTAGTGAGGATGGAAAGGTGAGAGGTGTTGTGGGATTTGTGAGGAAAGGGAAATTCTCTCCCTCATTTCACTCTAGTGGCCCACACATGATTGACACATACATATATCAAATTTTATTTCTTCTAATGATTCCTATTACTTGGAATTGAATTTTAGGTCAGGAATCCAGGATGAGTTCTGATTTTCTATGACATATTTTTTAGGTTCTTAAATTTATCCATGAATTTTTCACTTAAATTCAAAGGAAAGTTAGTCCCCGCAATTCTCTCACAAAAGTACTAAATATAGAAAGAAGTCTTAATGGATTTTTCTAATCGACACATAGGGGATCTTGGAGGAACATTATTTGCCTGTTAAACCGAGGCATCATGCCCACAGATATTGATTTCAATTTTCAAATAATCATCTTAAATTATTAGTTTTTAGATATTCCATCATGAGTGAGGGATTTACATTTCAAAAACAAGTTTTTTAGTGATTCACTAATATGTACTATGTATAACTCATCATAAATCCAATGAACATGGATTATTGCATTAACCAAATAGAAATTTAAACGCATGGTCGATGTCATTAAGGATGGTAGGTAAATAAATTGATCACCAAAAAAACACAATAGAATTTTTCTAGAAAATTTACCAGGTGATAGACTCATTGAATCCTTTGAGTTCATTGTTTATATAAATATCATGATCATGTCAGTAATCAAAAAACATTATGGTAGCATTAATAGGATTCCATATGTGGATTTCACACTTCCTCCCTATCATTCACTCTCTTAACTTTTGTGGGGTTTATAATATTTTCATTGATCTTATAGGGTATACATTTGATTAGTATGATGATAAACATATAAATCAGAAAAATGACAATGGCTATGGTGGTATTGGGAAATTTGATGAACTTGTAGTGTTAGAATATTATATGGGAATAATAATGAACTATATAGTTTCCAATTGGGATTAAATAGTATCATTATGAATTCATTAACTGATTTCAATGAAAATATAAATAGGGAAATAGACACATTTGGGAAATTTTGTTTCCCCCATCCTCTGCTAGAGTCCAATACTCTGATAAATCACAAGGTGACTAATAACAGATAATAAATACAACTAAATCAAATGAATTATATGAATTAATATTCTAGATTTATTTATAATTTTTTGTTGTTATTTTTATAGGGAATGATAGAAATCTACTAGAAAAAAAGTACATGAGAGGAGTAATTCCATTCACTCCTACCGAAGAATTAGAAAATTACAATAGAAAGTATTCCCTACCCAATGAAGACCCCGACATCCCAAATTATGTGACTATCCTCCTAGTGTACTACCCTATGTACCCGTCCTCCCCATATGTGTATAAACCTTCTAGGTTGACGGTTTATCTTGGTAAATATTACATTCCCAACAATGAATATCATTATTGTTCATAATACAAAAAGAAAGAAATTGATGGATGTCAACAAACTCATCTTCTATTGCGGTGTCATATAATGGACATCCCTTCCATTGAAGGAGGTATTTATGTTGATATGTTTTTTCATTTTTATAGCCCAACCAATCAAATAATGTGTCGTGACCACGACAATCCCACCTCCATAAGGTCAGGTTTCATAACCCAGTTCCAATTACACGTATCACATACATGGGTCGTATTATCCTAATGTACATGCACACACACACACATATCCATTCTCATAAAATGTTGAAATGGTAAACCATTGATAATTGTTCATACATGAATTTAAATACCACCATTATAGTATGTCATCATCTACTGTAATGAAAATGATTAAAATTAAATCTTACCATAATGTACCTGAAAACATGTTCGACTTATAACGTGTGAGACAGATGATGTCAATTTAACCACATAAACACACCTCATTCTGTCTAGATCACTATGCTCTTATTTATCATGGTCACAATAGGACTCCAACTGAAGTTCAATCATTTTCATAATACATGACATGAGTGGGGAAAGACAATGCTAGAATTACTATAACAATACCCTTAGTAAACCCCAAAATAACAATTCATGTGACATCAAGAACAACAATCACATGATCAATGTTTAATTTAAGTTGTACATATAAAAATAATATCCAGATATACACTACATAGGCAAATAATCTAAATATAATGTCCCAATGATAATTTCAACATAGGTTTACTACACTATGTTTCCACATATCACTCATCCTAGAGAAAACACTCCAAGAGTCAGATAACCCTGAAGTCATTTATTTGAAATGTAACGATCATTGGGTATCTTGATTATAACTACACCTGAGATGTTTGAAGTGAGATATATATATATATATATATAATAAGAAGATAAATCATTGATCCTGGGAGTATACAAACAAAACAATCAGTATTAACCCTAAAACTAAGGGATTTACACCAACGTACTGTAGGTTGGGATTATACTAGGAACCCCACCGAGGAAAATTATCATGATAGATGATCCCACTTCGTGCATCACCGTGTGATTACACAACTCTATCCAATGATAAAGTTCATTAGAGGGGATCAATATCATATTCATGGGAAGGTATTCAATAAAAAACTCATGCAATATATCATGTGAATGGCCCTTAATGAATCTTGTCCTAGATAGAGAGGTAATGGTCTACTAGCCTTTATTTAAGAAGTATGTGTCATGTAAAATGAGTACAAAACATTCCCCTTCAGCAATCGGCCCAACCCATATAACAAAATTCATGAAAATTTCAATGATGTAGTATATTATTATTTCAAGATTATGTCATGCGAACCCTATACGTGTACATGTAGAGGAAAATGATGAGCCTCTATGTATGCATGACACCCCAAAATGCTAATTTAACAACATTGTATTAATCTCTGTGCATGACATGAAACACAAAAAATCAAAATTAATATAAAATCCAATGAATTAATGACATAGTTAATATTTTAAAATTTTTAATCTATTATATATATTTTACTTCATGCTACCCAGATTTAGGTTTCCATACATGTTAGAACAACTATTTTCGATAGATTTTGTTACTCGAAAGATCACGTTTTACCTTATTCAATATATATTATGATTTAATATAACATGATATAAACAACCCATTAAAATTTGTGATTAAAAGAAGGATTAATTAAATAATGGAAATTCTTGGTATTCAAAAATAAAAATTGATTTCATTTTTTACCAATCAATTATAATTGATAATAAAAACATATAGAATATAACTAAATCCTTTTACAAAAAACCTGTTTTTATGAATCAAATATATTTTATCATTATTAATTACTATTAGTGATTCATAATAATGAAATTTATATTTTAAAAATTCAATAAAATATTTATTACATTTATATAATATATTTTATTGACTTAATATAAGAACAAACAAAATTTAATACACAAAAACATATATTTTTCAATGGTCATTTTCTGAGTTTTAATGATGCACTTATTTCAAATCATAAATATTACACATTTAAACATTTTATTTGGGATGATAATATTGTTTTTTAATGTTTAATATCTACATAATTTTATGTTTAATTTTTTTAGAAGTTTTATATTTTTGTTTTGTAGTGAGAAATAATAAATTATAATTGAAAACTGACATTTCATATCAATAATTTATAACCATAAATAATATTTTTAATTTTTAAACGTGATTTTAGATAAATTATACATCAATAAATACAATATAAGTCACATAAATTATTTTTAAATTGAAATTTTATATAAAAATAATTATTCTTTTGAACATGTTGACATTAAAAACCAATTTTTCATCATGTCTGTATTATTAAATTTAAAATAATTTTTATCAATTACCTGATTGGGAATTAAAAAAATAGATTCCATATATGGAATAAAAATTATATGTTATTTCTAATGATATTATATTATATTTGACCCCAAATATTATTGAATAAATTTAAAATTAATTATAGTGATTATGGTAAAATTATACATAACATGGAACCAATCCTTAATCATATGGTCCACAATGAAATTAAAACATGTAAAAATATATATATTATGAATATATATTTACAATATAAACTCCTAGAACTAATTTAGTTTATTATTTTATGAACATTATATATGGGATACCTCCCAATATTGTTCACCTTTTTATATTTACATGAATGCCAATCATCCACTATAAAAAGACACTTACCCCTCCAACGTATTCGCATCTATGTATCCCTTTGTATCATAAATAACCTAACAAAATTTCTCACCAATATCACTCCCCACATCATAGAATCCTCAATTAGGTCAGAAATCCATCAAATATTGTATTTTGTTATAAAACAAAAGTAGTTACCCAGAAAAGATGTAACATTCTTCAACGATCAATTTTGATTCATGTATTTATCCAATGCTTTGATTATCCTTATATATTTACTATATAATTACATCAGTAACATCAATATAATATAAATTATTTATTTCAAGGGTACAAGATACACTCACACACACTTCCAAAAAATGGGATTCACAATAATGGTCTGTGTGTATGGTGGGTTTCTACCTTGCGAACAGATGACATATGTTTTTCTATTACCACATTTCAAAGATGGGTAGAATGATGGATTTATTTTCTTCACGTGTTATATATGAAATTTATAATATATTAATTCTTCTATTATTTCAATATAAAAAATAGCTTTATAGATTTATTTTTTAGGAATATGGTGACATCGTTTGGGGATGTGTGGAAAACAGCTTCCTAAAAGAGATGCGTTTTGCTCACGATATTCATGGATCATATTAAATATTAATCTAAAAAAATACATACTATATAATAATTATATTTTATACTATAATGATAATATATATTCATATTTTTATATCATTTACATTTTAATTAATACAACAAAATGAATGTAGCCATCATGCTTACGTATGAACTATCATCTCCATGTACAGTGCATGTAACGCCCCGACCCTAGTTGCCTAGAGTCGGTGCATTATTACATAACATTGGCATGATCATAAGAAAGATCAAATCTCGAAAGACTGATTGGTTTAGTAGCCTTGGAAAATGCCAGATATATTCCTAAGTTTTACATTACATTATAAAATGAAAAACTAATACAACAACATAATGTCTCAATAGACCACACTATTATCCCCTCATAAAATCCCTGCAGGTCATTCATAATATACTTCTTCACTTCCTGGGAAAAATAAAACATAGAAAAGGGGTGAGCTCAAATGCCCAGTAAGGATAACAATATAGCGGAAACTTTCATAAATAAGAATAAACATTTAAGGCAATGTATAACTAAAACAAAAGCCTTTTAAATATGAACTTTCAACATGGTATGTCATAAATAAAATGAAATAATGCCATTTACTTATTCACATGGATATTCTACTAATCGAATAATCACATGCAAAAATCAATAACCACTTTCATAATGTTGGAATGCATAATGCCAGACTATCATAACCACATATCCAAGGCCTCATGCCAAGACTACAAATAAGATTTTGTCAAGGCCTTGTGCCAAGACACTAGTTTGTCTCGTGAGACCTACCGATGCATCGAGGAGCTATAGCGGGCTCCACCCGTCACATATTAAGTCCAATGCATTCCCATATGAAAAGGTTTAAACATAACATAAACATTCGTATTAAAACTAGCATACGAAATGTCAATACTTTCACCATAAACTATGAATGGTATAAAAATAGCACATCCATAGTCAAACATATCAAGAAACCTTCAATACAATATAGAAGTTTTGTATCATAATAAATCAACTTCAAATAATCTTAAAATCCATCAAAGGATGTTGACATAGATGAAATCAAAATTCTTTTTAAAGAAATATCTCCTTTTATTTTGAAATCATTTAAGATCCATATAAAATAAAACATTTTCTTGGAAAATATTCTTATAAGCTTGTAAGGGAAGTTTTGAAGATTTTATAATGGTGGAAAATAACCGCACCCACCGTATAAGTTAAAAAAAACATTCTTACCTTAATTCTGTCGAAAAGGTTAAAAAGGACCTTGTTTTGAAAACGACGGAAAGATTCCTTTATAAACCTCTTATAAAAAGTCAAACAAGGGTATAAATTACTTTAACCCATATTCTTGTAAATAGTAAAAATGTTTTGAAATACATTTATAAGAAACATGGATGTGGATGATAAAGAGATCCCAGTAGATTATTACATATAAACAACCTCGGATAATGAAGAGATTGTGAAATAACCCTTACCTTGTACTTTTCCTTGGTTGGGGTAGGTTAACCTCTTGTATAATGGTGAAATAATTGTTATTAAATTATACAAGAATCATATATATTAATATGATATCATATATGATCTTTTAACAATGATTTGTTAATAATATCTTAGAATTATCGTCGTTTTGGGTGTTAACTTACTCATTTTCTTTATATGTTTTGTTACATAAGCCATGGTTGTTGTATCTTATTCATATCCAGAATGATATTTAGTCCTTAAAAATCATTTTTAAATCATCAAATGATAATTATACTTGAATGGTTAGGATGGAGAATGAATCTTATCGCGTTCGTGGAGACGGTAGTCCGTACGTACGCACGAGTGACAATATCATTCTTTTGATATTAAAATAATATATAAATGAATGGTATATCATTTATAAAGAATAATTAACATGTTATATTTATTATTTACATGAGTTACACATCATTATTATACCCATCCAAATAATATTATATTGAATAACAATTACACCACGACGTGGAGACGGTAAGCCGTACGTACGCACGTATGGTGACATGTTATTCAAAGGGTGGATAGAATAGTGAATATGGTTGTACCATACTTATAATAACATCACAGTATATGTGAGATACTGGAGTTATTATTTTAGAATGGTAAGAACAAAGGAAGAAGAAGTGGAAGAAGAAATGAACTTAGAAAAGGGTGGTGAAATCATTACCTCTTCTTCGGGTTCTTCCTTTTGATTTGATCAAAAGGGCTCCTTAGGTTGGCTTTCTGATCAAACTAAGGCCTCTAGGTTGTAGTGAGGGATGTTGGGAGATTATTTGGGTAGAGTTTGGCCGAACCAAAAGGCTTTGAAGGTGTGAAGAAATGAGAAGGAGGAGTGCCCTTTTATAAGAGGGGTGAGGGGAACCTTTGGAAAAGCTAGAAATATTAATTTATAATAAATTCATATTCGGTTTCAAAAGGCTCCAAAGTTGACTATTCAAAGGATGAGGTAGTGATAGGTCGAAAAAAACTCATCCAATATAATTTAGACAGGTTTGGGTACTTATATTAACCTTATCTTTAAGTATTAACTCTAAGTTAATTAGTTTCACTTTTACAATGTCTCTTTGTATTTTTATATAATATGGTTAATAAACTTACTATATACATCCAAGAGACCCACAAGTGGTCCATTAATGATTAACATATCATAATATAAGTCTCTTGGCCGAACCTTAGATTTTTAGGAATTTAATATCAATTAATAATATAATATTTGTTTTAAGAACTCTTTTATGTCAATTTTGACACTATTCAATAGTTGATTTTTTTGTGAAACTCATAACAGATTGATTACTTCGAAAAAAGTCAATTAAATCAATCCTAATATATCATATTATCCTAGAAAATTAGTTTAATTCATTAAAAGTTTCATATAATATTTATTTGGGTATTTATAATATCAATTATTTTAATTTTTCACTATTATAGTAATTACTGCATCATCATTGTGTCATAAATAAAATAACTTATTTAATGTCTAAAAATTATAAATAAAATATCATTATGTAGGAAATCTTTTTATCTTTCTAATGAATATTTATAATTGAAAATCCAACATGTATAACCCTATGTAAAAATTGTTCTTCTAAAAGATGTAAGCTTATGCCATTTTTATTTTTATTTAAGCTTTATTAATATAATGTGTCATTATCACTTACAAGTGGATCCATGAGGTCCCAAAATAAGCCCAAAGATTCCCATGGTCGACCATGTATCAACCAATAGGGATAAGACACGTTTTAGGGTAATTTAGTATTATTATAATAATATTTTTTAACCCTTATTTACAGGATTTACCCTTAACCATGGTAAATAAAATATTTACCGCAGTAATTATTCAAAATGTCTAAAAATAAAAGTTACCTATTTACACAATTTGAACTTCCTGATTCCAAATATGGAATCCATTTTTCTAAATTCAAAACACAGAAGTGGCAGAAATTAATTTAAAATTAATTCCCGCTGTCAAAACAAAAAGCATGTTTTTAAGAGATAATAACTATCAAAAGATTGACACTTGTTTATGTTCGGTTTAATTGTAAAATTATGTCCAATGACCAACATTATATTAAATGGTAAAAATATATTCTAAATATACTTTAAAACCACTCAAATTCATAATTTATCACTATTAATTATTTTGATTAAAAAAGTTGTTTTTAATTAAAATTTAGTAATTTTCACTATTCATCAAAATATAAAAGTTATCCGAAAAGTACCAAAATTTCACCCTAGGATAATTTCAATATTCCGAATCCAAAAATGAAGTCCATTTTGAAATATAAAATATATATGATTTCAAAAAGTAGGTATAACTATTCACAACGGCTAGTTTAATTAGTTGTGGTGTGTGTTAGAACTCGAGGTTGCGTACAACACACGCTATCGCATTATTCGAAGGGAAACGTACCGTGGAAGCTTGGGGTGTTACATTCTCCCCTCCTTCAAATAATTGCGTCCTCGCAATTTCTAGGGTATTACTGCATAAAAAGACTCGGGTGGTTCTTCATCATAAGTTCCTCGGGTTCCCACGTTGCCTCTTCCATCTTATGGTTTCTCCAAAAAACTTTTACCAGACGCGTCGTCCGGTTTCTCAGTACTTGTTCTCTTGTATCAAGAATCCTGATAGGCTCTTCACAATAAGACAGATCGGGTTCCGGTTCTAATTCCTCATAGGTGAGTACATGTGTTGGGTCAGGCATGTATTTTCTCAACAGAGATACGTGGAACACATCGTGAACTTTGGAGAGACTTGGCGGCATTGCCAATCGGTAAGCTACCGCCCCAATTCGTTCTAGAATTTTGAAAGGTCCGATGTACCGGGGACTCAATTTACCTTTCTTTCCAAAACGTATGACTCCCTTCCATGGAGATACCTTTAGGAAAACATGATCACCGACTTGAAATTCCAAATCCTTCCTTCGAATATCAGCATAGCTCTTCTGCCTACTTTGAGCTGCTTTAATGTGATTTTGGATTACCTTCACCTTTTCCACCGTTTCCTCCACCAGTTCTGGGCCTACAAGATTTCTTTCACCAACGTCATCCCAACAGGTTGGTGTACGACATCTCTTTCCGTATAACGCTTCATATGGTGCCATCTGAATACTCGTATGGAAGCTATTGTTATAGGAAAATTCTACCAGTGGTAAATATTGATCCCACATACCCTGAAAATCAAGTGAGCAAGATCTCAACATGTCTTCTAAGGTCTGAATAGTCCGTTCTGATTGTCCATCTGTCTGAGGGTGGTAAGCAGTGCTCAAATGAAGTTCAGTATCCAGGGATTTCTGAAGACTTTTCCAAAATCATGAAGTAAAACGGGGATCACGATCAGAAACAATTGATAAGGGTACTCCATGAAGTCTCACAACTTCATTAATATATAGTCTTGCTAGACGTTCCAGGGGTAGATCTTCTCTTATAGCAAGAAAATGTGCTGACTTGGTAAGACGATCAACAATAACCCATATTGCATCGTTCCTTCTAGGAGTCTTTGGTATCCCCATGACAAAGTCCATCGTAATATTGTCCCATTTCCACTCCGGTATGGGAAGAGGTTGCATGACTCCTCCAGGCTGTTGCCTTCCAGCTTTGACTTGTTGACAAACCATACATCTTGACACAAAATCAGCAATCTCCCTCTTCATGTTGTCCCACCAAAAATGTTCCTTCAAATCTCTATACATTTTGGTGCTCCCAGGGTGTATAGAGAAATTGGAACTATGAGGATCATCCAGCAATTCCCTTTTTAGATCAGGTATATTGGGAACACAATGTCTCTTCCCAAATTTCAAAATTCCATCTTCATACACAAAGTCTCTCAATCTCCCATCATTCACAGCTTTAACCTTCTTCTGAAATTCTTCATCATCGGTTTGAGAACTCTTAATCCTTTCTAGTAAAGATGGTTTGGCAACCATTTGAAAAAGCATTGATGTTTCACCATCCCTGGTTATTCCCATGTCCATCTTCACTAGATCCATGAAAATTGGATCCCTTTCAATTCTCATATTGTTCAAAACTCCATGGTCTTTTCTACTCAAAGCATCTGCCACCTTGTTTGCCTTCCCTGGGTGGTAGTGTATCGTACAATCATAATCCTTGAGTAATTCAAGCCATCTCCTTTGCCTCATGTTGAGTTCTTTTTGTGAGAAAATATACTTCAAACTCTTGTGATCAGTATAAATCTCACATTTTTCACCATAGAGGTAGTGCCTCCATATCTTCAAAGCAAAGATCACTGCTGCTAACTCGAGATCATGAGTAGGATAGTTTTGTTCATTAATTTTCAACTGTCGTGATGCATAGGCAATAACTCTATCATTCTGCATAAGGACACAGCCAAGTCCTTTCTTCGATGCATCACTATAAATAACGAACCCATCATTCCCGATGGTAGAGTCAATATAGGAGAATTGACTAATCTTCTTTTCAGTTCTTCAAAACATTCTTCACACTCTTTTGTCCAAACAAATTTAACCCCTTTTCATGTGAGCTTCGTTAATGGGTTTGCCAATCGGGCAAAATTCTGGACGAAACATCGATAATAACCTTCCAAACCAATAAAACTACGTACCTCAGTTATACTCGTAGGTGCTGGCCATTCTTGGATTGCCTTGGTCTTAGAAGGATCAACCGAGATTCCATCTTTAGAGACAATATGGCCAAGAAAAGAAATCTCCTGAAGCCAGAATTCACACTTGCTAAACTTTCCATATAATTCATGCCTCCTCAGAGTCTTCAAGATAATGCGCAAGTGATTTTCATGATCTTCGTAGGTTTTGGAATATACCAAGATATCATCAATAAATACCACCACAAATTCATCGAGATACTCCTTGAATACTCTATTCATTAGATCCATGAATACAGAGGGTGCATTAGTCAATCCAAACGGCATTACAGTAAACTCGTAATGCCCGTACCTGGTTCGAAATGCTGTTTTCGGAATGTCTTCCTTCTTCACACACAACTGATGGTATCCAGATCGAAGGTCAATCTTTGAAAAGTATTGAGCTCCATGCAGTTGGTCAAATAAATCATCAATACGAGGTAGGGGATACTTGTTCTTTATCGTTATAGCATTGATCTCCCTGTAGTCGATACATAACCTCATAGATCCATCTTTCTTTTTAACAAAAAGAACAGGGGCTCCCCATGGAGAAACACTAGGGCGAATAAATCCCTTATTACTCAATTCCTCTAGTTGTTTCTTTAGTTCGACTAACTCTACAGTAGCCATTCTATAAGGGGTCTTCGATATAGGCCTTGATCCAGGAATCAAATCAATGGAAAACTCTACTTCTCATTCTGGAGGATGTCCAGGTAAATCTTCCGGAAATACATCTACAAACTCTTTCACAACAGGTACATACTCTATTTGAACATTCCTTTCCTCACCGACAGTTATTTCATTCTCTTCTTCCCCAATAATTGAATTAAGTTGAGCTACTGGGGGTGGATCTAAATAAGAATTGGGTGGTGATGATTCTGCTCTAAAAATAAGGTGTTCCTTATCATTATCATCAAGAATCGTAACCTCTTTCTTCTTACAATAAATCTTCGCATCATAGTCCGAAAGCCAGTCCATACCGAGGATTATATCAAACTCAATCATAGGTATGACGATGAGATCAGCAGATAAAGAAAATTTATGTGCTCTAATGGGGACTGATTCACAGAACTTTGTTGCAATGATACTTCCCTTAGGAGTTTTAACTGACAACACCCTTATTAAATCAAATTGGAAATATCTAATTTTCTTAGCAAACTGGGAAGATATGAAACAATGCGATGATCCAGAATCAAATAATTCATTTGCTAAACTTGAAGAAACAATTAAATTACCTGCCACCACGTGTTTCGGAGCTTCTACCTCAGCAGTAGTGATAGCATAAGCCTGGCCTTGATCCCTTAGCCTTTTCTGAGGTAAGTTCTCCTGATGCTTAGGACATGCATTTTCATAATGCCCCATCTCCCTGCAATTGTAGCACTGAACGTTGGTAGCTTCCTTCTTCCCCTTGCAATCATGAGCTTGGTGGCCTTTTTCACCACACTTGTAACAGACTCCCATTCCCTTCAAGCAAGTACCAGGATGTTTCTTCCCGCATTTACCACAAGATGGATATTCAACCTTTCCCTTCTTCCCCTTATTTCCATTCCCAGATTGATCAGAAGGTCTCTTCTTCTCTTGCTTTTCTTTAAAGTCATAAGACTTAGAGAATTCCTTTTCGGTCTTGATAGCACATGAGACAATGTCTTCGTACGATGAAAAGGATTGTGAGACTAACGCTCGACGGAGAAATGGTTTTAACCCATCAAAGAAACGATCA
The DNA here is from genome assembly GCA_963277665.1 of Viscum album. NCBI lineage: Eukaryota > Viridiplantae > Streptophyta > Magnoliopsida > Santalales > Viscaceae > Viscum > Viscum album. Next base: position 1,938,386,916 of record OY728152.1, read on the forward strand.
ATATTACTTCTTGGGTTGCGAATATAATCTCCAGCATACCTCGCTAACCTTGTAAAGTTAGCCTCATACTTTATGACATTCTCATCCTCCTTCTGTCTCAGACTCAGAAATTGCCTTTCCATATCTGCTCGATGGTCGCGAGGGAAGTATTTTTCTAAAAACAGATCATTGAACTCCCTCCATTCCATATTTGATACTTCATCATCATCCTTCATGTTCTGAATCAATGACCACCATTGATCAGCATCTCCAGTGAGGCGGTAAACTGCCATGATAACTTTTTCCCTTTCACTGCTCCCCAAAGCCGGAAATATTTTCTCTAGGGAAAATATCCATTGCTCATCTACTAAGGGATTTGTACTCCCATTAAACGTTGGTGGTTGTTGCCTCATGAATCGATCTAACATTGATCCTCCACGCTGCGGATCAGGGTGCTCCATACGGGTATGGTTATTATTCATAACCTGAGTAAGTTGTCCCAGTATGGTGATTAGCTGATCGGCACCAGTTGCATCACCAGCCCCACTATAATTATCTTGAGCAGGAGGGCAATCCCTACATGGAGTGCGTGCATTGATACGGTTTCCATTTCTTCCACTAGGCGCCATTTCTAAACAATGGCATAAACTAGATCAGTTTATGAATCAAAATACATAATCCCATACTTATAAAACACTTAACATAAATTGAACTATTTATGGATATAATCCATAATCATAAAAATGTTTTCTTTGAGGAAGTATATACTCATAAACCCTTCATAATGATTTGTAAAGAAAATGAGAGTTATCCTAAGCATATCCCCCAGGAGTGTCGTAACCAAGAGTGCAGCAAGGCCCGTTGTCGTGCACCAGTTCCCGTTCGAGTCTAGCTCAAAGCGGTGTTTTCGGGTTTTACCCCTAGGTACATCTGTGCCAGAGCCGCCTCTACCTGCTCGTATCCAGACAGGGATGTATTGCTCGGAAAACTCACAAAATCTCTACAATACCAAAATTCTAGGAAGTTCTTCTATACTAATCCTCAAAGTTCATCTTAGGTCTACGTTCTCTAATCAGAGTTTATCTAAATCTAGCTTCCAAGGTTTGTACTAAACATCCTCTGATACCAACTGTAACGCCCCGACCCTAGTTGCCTAGAGTCGGTGCATTATTACATAACATTGGCATGATCATAAGAAAGATCAAATCTAGAAAGACCGATTGGTTTAGTAGCCTTGGAAAATGCCAGATATATTCATAAGTTTTACATTACATTATAAAATGAAAAACTAATACAACAACATAATGTCTCAATAGACCACACTATTATCCCCTCATAAAATCCCTGCAGGTCATTCATAATATACTTCTTCACTTCCTGGGAAAAATAAAACATAGAAAAGTGGTGAGATCAAATGCCCAGTAAGGATAACAATATAGCGGAAACTTTCATAAATAAGAATAAACATTTAAGGCAATGTATAACTAAAACACAAGCCTTTTAAATATGAACTTTCAACATGGTATGGCATAAATAAAATGAAATAATTCCATTTAGTTATTCACATGGATATTCTACTAATCGAATAATCACATGCAAAAATCAATAACCACTTTCATAATGTTGGAATGCATAATGCCAGAATATCATAACCACATAGCCAAGGGCTCGTGCCAAGACTACAAATAAGATTTTGTCAAGGCCTTGTGCCAAGACACTAGTTTGTCTCATGAGACCTACCGATGCATCGAGGAGCTATAGCGGGCTCCACCCGTCACATATTAAGTCCAATGCATTCCCATATGAAAAGGTTTAAACATAACATAAACATTCGTATTAAAACTAGCATACGAAATGTCAATACTTTCACCATAAACTATGAATGGTATAAAAATAGCACATCCATAGTCAAACATATCACAAAACCTTCAATACAATATAGAAGTTTTGTATCATAATAAATCAACTTCAAATAATCTTAAAATCCATCAAAGGATGTTGACATAGATGAAATCAAAATTCTTTTTAAATAAATATCTCCTTTTATTTTGAAATCATTTAAGATCCATATAAAATAAAACATTTTCTTGGAAAATATTCTTATAATCTTGTAAGGGAAGTTTTGAAGATTTTATAACGGTGGAAAATAACCGCACCCGCCGTATAAGTTAAAAAAAACATTCTTACCTTAATTCTGTCGAAAAGGTTAAAAAGGACCTTGTTTTGAAAACGACGGAAAGATTCCTTTATAAACCTCTTATAAAAAGTCAAACAAGGGTATAAATGACTTTAACCCATATTCTTGTAAATAGTAAAAATGTTTTGAAATACATTTTTAAGAAACATGGATGTGGATGATAAAGAGATCCCAGTAGATTATTACATATAAACAACCTCGGATAATGAAGAGATTGTGAAATAACCCTTACCTTGTACTTTTCCTTGGTTGGGGTAGATTAACCTCCTGTATAATGGTGAAATAATTGTTATTAAATTATACAAGAATCATATATATTAATATGATATCATATATGATCTTTTAACATTGATTTGTTAATAATATCTTAGAATTATCGTCGTTTCGGGTGTTAACTTACTCATTTTCTTTATATGTTTTGTTACATAAGCCATGGTTGTTGTATCTTATTCATATCCAGAATGATATTTAGTCCTTAAACATCATTTTTAAATCATCAAATGATAATTATACTTGAATGGTTACGATGGAGAATGAATCTTATCGCGTTCGTGGAGACAGTAGTCCATACGTACGCACGAGCGACAATATCATTCTTTTGATATTAAAATAATATATAAATGAATGGTATATCATATATACAGAATCATTAACATGTTATATTTATTATTTACATGAGTTACACATCATTATTATACCCATCCAAATAATATTATATTGAATAACAATTACACCACGACGTGGAGACGGTAAGCCATACGTACGCACGTATGGTGACATGTTATTCAAAGGGTGGATAGAATACTGAATATGGTTGTACCATACTTATAATAACATCACAGTATATGTGAGATACTAGAGTTATTATTTTATAATGGTAAGAACAAAGGAAGAAGAAGTGGAAGAAGAAATGAACTTAGAAAAGGGTGGTGAAATCATTACCTCTTCTTCGGGTTCTTCCTTTTGATTTGATCAAAAGTGCTCCTTAGGTTGGCTTTCTGATCAAACTAAGGCCTCTAGGTTGTATTTAGGGATGTTGGGAGATTATTTGGGCAGAGTGTGGCCGAACCAAAAGGCTTTGAAGGTGTGAAGAAATGAGAAGGAGGAGTGCCCTTTTATAAGAGGGGTGAGGGGCACCTTTGGAAAAGCTAGAAATATTAATTTATAATAAATTCATATTCGGTTTACAAAGGCTCCAAAGTTGACTATTCAAAGGATGAGGTAGGGATAGGTCGAAAACAACTCATCCAATAGAATTTATACAGGTTTGGGTACTTATATTAACCTTATCTTTAAGTATTAACTCTAAGTTAATTAGTTTCACTTTTACAATGTCTCTTTGTATTTTTATATAATATGGTTAATAAACTTACTATATACATCCAAGCGACCCCCAAGTGGTCCATTAATGATTAACCTATCATAATATAAGTCTCTTGGCCGAACCTTAGATTTTTAGGAATTTAATATCAATTAATAATATAATATTTGTTTTAAGAACTCTTTTATGTCAATTTTGACACTATTCAATAGTTGATTTTTTGTGAAACTCATAACAGATTGATTACTTCGAAAAAAGTCAATTAAATCAATCCTAATATATCATATTATCCTAGAAAATTAGTTTAATTCATTAAAAGTTTCATATTATATTTATTTGGGTATTTATAATATCAATTATTTTAATTTTTCACTATTATAGTAATTACTGCATCATCATTGTGTCATAAATAAAATAACTTATATAATGTCTAAAAATTATAAATAAAATATAATTATGTAGGAAATCTTTTTATCTTTCTAATGAATATTTATAATCGAAAATCCAACATGTATAACCCTATGTAAAAATTGTTCTTCTAAAAGATGTAAGCTTATGCCATTTTTATTTTTATTTAAGCTTTATTAATATAATGTGTCATTATCACTTACAAGTGGATCCATGAGGTCCCAAAATAGACCCAAAGATTCCCATGGTCGACCATGTATCAACCAATAGGGATAAGACACGTTTTATGGTAATTTAGTATTATTATAATATTATTTGTTAACCCTTATTTACCGGATTTACCCTTAACCATGGTAAATAAAATATTTACCGCAGTAATTATTCAAAATGTCTAAAAATAAAAGTTACCTATTTACACAATTTGAACTTCCTGATTCCAAATATGGAATCCATTTTTCTAAATTCAAAACACAGAAGTGGCAGAAATTAATTTAAAATTAATTCCCGCTGTCAAAACAAAAAGCGTGTTTTTAAGAGATAATAACTATCAAAAGATTGACACTTGTTTATGTTCGGTTTAATTGTAAAATTATGTCCAATGACCAACATTATATTAAATGGTAAAATTATATTCTAAATATACTTTAAAACCACTCAAATTCATAATTTATCACTATTAATTATTTTGATTAAAAAAGTTGTTTTTAATTAAAATTTAGTAATTTTCACTATTCATCAAAATATAAAAGTTATCCGAAAAGTACCAAAATTTCACCCTAGGATAATTTCGATATTCCGAATCCAAAAATGAAGTCCATTTTGAAATATAAAATATATATGATTTCAAAAAGTAGGTATAACTATTCACAATGGCTAGTTTAATTAGTTGTGGTGTGTGTTAGAACTCGAGGTTGCGTACAACACACGCTATCGCATTATTCGAAGAGAAACGTACTGTGGAAGCTTGGGGTGTTACAGTGCATTTCATATCATAGCTATATTTTTTATGGAATATTTTAAATAAAAATGTAATAAATATATATGATATTTAAATCATGTTCTATTTCCTTTATATTATTAAATAATCATATAATATGTAGTAACATAAATAACAAGCCAAGACATACTAAAACATTAAGGCAATTAACGCCTGAATAATGAAATTGATGAAAGATAAATAATAAATAGGTGATAATATGTAAAAAATGACTATATATGATATAATTCAAATTAATATGGTATTATTATAGTATTATAATGTGATTAAAACCATTATACATATGGTTTAATATGGTTCATCCAAAAACAAGTGTAAGGAAATAAATTTTGACTTAATTTACATTCCACTAAGTCTTATATGTTATTATGAACCAATTCACGTTGATGTGTTGTAAATACATCCCAGTTATCATTTAATTTCATGAATAAATCACAATTATGGTTATTGATTTTCAATTAGAAATATATCATCCATGGGGTTTTGACCTAAAAAATAACCAATGGTAAAATTTATCTTTCTAAAATCACTTTGTTTTGTGATTGATAACATTCTCTTGAAACAATTAAATCCATATGATCAATTTTTTCATATGAAAATTTAATTAAATATACAAATTCTAATTAAATGAAAATAATTTTTTCCTATATCATATATAGTTTTTATATATATTGTTCCCTTTGATAGTTTTTTGATTAATTTTAGAAGTAATTGTAAATCAGTATCTTTTACTCGAAACATATATTTGTTTATAAATAATGTTGTTCATTAATTATAGTGATTAATCAATATATGAGTAATTATATGGACTACCAGTTATGGTTGGGGATCAGAAAATTATATAGATCAATGATTCATCTATAGGTTCTCATGAGACAAATTTGTTGGCCAAATTAAATGGGTTTCTATCGGTAGTTTTAAAATATCATTTTAATGGTTTTGATGTTATTGTTTTTCATATGCCTCAGAAATGATGTCCAATAATTAATAATTAACTTCATTTATGATTCATTTATTATTATTATTATATATAAATGTCTGTTTTTCGTTGGTATTATCTATGGATGAATTCAACATTGTACTTATTGACTAAATACTATGTGTTTCAATTAATTTCCATTACAAATTGATTAATCCTTATTTAGTTATTAACATGACATGTTTGTTCATTTAATTACCCTTACATATGGATTAATCATTATTAATTCATGATACCTTTAAATTTTCATATCCTTACTGAGCATTTTAGCTCACTATTATTTATTTTCATTTCCCAAGGATATGAAAAATAAATCCTTGAATGAGATATAAAGGATTTTATTCATTTTTTATATATCATGATTTATTATCGATTTCACATTGTATTATAGCTACCATATATGTATTATGGTTTTACAAAAGTTTTTAAATAGATCCTCATAGATTTTATTCCTTATAATCATAAAAATGTAATAGAGTAAGGCGCAAACTTAAGATTTCTAGGGTCGTTGTGTAACAGTTGGTATTAAAGGATGATTAATATAAACATTGGAAATAAGATTTAGAAATACAAATATTATGGAAAATAACCAATTATAAACTTTTAGGGTCAAATTATAAGAACATACTAAAGAAACAACGTCTTTGATTATGAGATTAGATAAGCATATTTTTTTCAATTTATGTTACGTATTTCTATTATTGTTGGGTTATACATTGTGTTTCATAATGATATGATATAATATATTGTATTTCTTCATTTATAAGTGGAACCTAGAATATGGAATGTGAACCTCATTAATGCACGTGATCTATAGAGTACGATAGATCATATCGTTTATGGTCATATGATAATATCTTAAAGGGAAATAGTGTCTAAAAGATTACCATAATATGATGACACAATATCATGTTCTTATAATGGACGTTTTGAATTATCCATGTCTTATGGATTTTAAAGAATTAAATATATGAAGAGGAAGGTAGAAAAAATATGGATAAAGGGAAGAAAGTAAGTAAGTATTTTTCCACATGAGATAATTGTGGAAAGAAACACCGTGTCACTTTAATAAATGGAATGCGGGTTTTCTACATGTGTGGATACAAATTCCACCATGCTTTTGATTTCAATGGAATAAAAATGGTTAGTAGTGGAAAATGATTTGACTCAAGGATTATGGGACACTACATAAATCAATGTCTCATGAATCCCTGGAATAACCCCCAAAATAGGATAATAGATCATAGCCAATATTATGCTACTACAACAAATGATCTTATTTAGTAAAAAGGAATAAATTTTTTTGAAAACATATTATTGATAGAATGAAAACCCTAAATTTCATCTAGACGTTGAGATAATGATGGTTAGATAAAGGGTTAACTAATGTTGATAAACAAATTGCATATTTCATAATATATTGGGATTTATTAATGATATTTTCAAAACGTGGTTTATTCTATCATTGAGGGGGTTCAAAAAATTATTTAAGTAATATATCCAATAATCTATGTCCTAATTTAGGAATAAAGAAAAATTCATGATTTCAATAAGTTTTAATTTTAATTATTGTTATTAAAATGAATTATTGAAACACAAGATAGAGGTATTCATGTGTTTTGAATGTGGAAATTAAAATCTCATTCATTTTTATTATGAGAAGTTCATTTGGTAAATTCAGTTACAATCCATATAATTCACTAGATCATAATATTTTATAATGGTTAACCATTTGTGAAAGGTTTTAAGTTGAACATTGAATGTTGTTTTAATGATTGATGTTTTACATCACCCTGTGATTCAACATGTGGTAAAATATGAAGAAGAACTAGTTCAAGGAACAAATAATGGATAAGATAGTGTTAATAGAATAGTATATATAAATATATAATTATAAATATAAGGAGTTTCTAAACTATAGGAAAAGTATCTTGAATCAAAAATATTTTAATATCATCATCAATTTTTATGATATAAATTTAATTTTCACACATATTTTTTTTAAATATTTTAGTCAACAATATTATTGTGGGCATGTTCTCTATCACTCTCAATTAAAACATTTTGGAATATTTATCTTCCATGTTCATGTTTTTAATAATTTTCACCTACTCAATTGAATTGTTTTGTGATGACCATCACATTTCCTGACGCATGTTATAAATAAGATGTATAATTAACCCTATTAACAAAGTGATTTTTAAAAAAAAATATTATTTTTAAATATCAAACCATATATATTTTAGAACATGCTTATATTGATATGATTTAATTTAATTATGTTGGGGAAAATGTAGAACCCTGAAATCCTAAAGTAAGGACATTTTATTTGATACGATGTATGAAACACACCACAAAGAATTAAAAGTTTTATAACTCCCCCAGACAATATGAATATTTTCAATTATAAATAAATTCAACATATTCTATATCTTTCTAGGCACACAACACATATATATCAGTTATCTCACATAATAACATCATTGTTTAAATGAAACATTACCACTTCTATGAATTTAATTTCAAAAATCCGACATACATGGTTGTCATTAGGAAGAAAAATTTGGTTCAATGGGATTAAAATAATTTTTTGGTGAATAATAACTTTTATGTTTTATTAATCATGATTAAAGGTAATTAGTGAAATTTAAGGTAAAAATGATATTATGAAAATATGAAAATATCATTAAACATTTCCTACCCTTATTGGATGATTCATGGCCGACCCAAACAATCCATGGGTCATCTTGGGGACCCCATGGAGCCACATGGGTAAGAAAATGACATTAATAACTTTTTATTTAAAGTAAAAATAAACTTGTCACAAACATGTGTTGTATTACTAAAACATTTATTAGATGGGGTCATATAAGTTAACTTTTCGACTATAAATATTCATTGGAAAGATAAAAATATTTCCTACATCATGATATCTTTTATATAATTTTTAGACATTAAATAAATTAAATTTTTTATGACACCATGATGATGCAGCGATTACCTCATTAATTAACGATTTTAATAAAATGGGAAGATAATGTACAATCTAATACTTAAACTTCTCAAAATCCTATTGGAAGAGTATATTTCGCACCCTTATCACTTTATCCTTTAAATATATCATTTTGGGACATTTGAAATCCAAAAATCATTTCATAATAATGCATTATTTCATGACCATCCAATAGTGTCCCACCTCTCCTCTTATAAAAGGCCTCCACCACTACCACCTTATTCAAATCATCCAAGCCATTTGGCTTGGACAAACTTTACACAAATACTCTCTCAACTTCTGTCTCTTACTCCTAGAAGCCTCACTTTTGTCAGAAGTGTTCCCAAGGAATCCTTTGGCTCAAATCAAAAAGAGTTACCCGATTTTAAGGTATGGTCTTCTCTTATATTCTTTTGATTTATTTTGCTCCTCCAACCCCATAAAATATTTTTATTACTTTATTTTGTAACAACACCAGTATCTAAAATATACTATGATGTTTCTATGATGATTATTTGATTTACACTTACTCACACCTTCATCTAATGGTTAATGAACAAATTGTTTCTGTGGGTGGCGAATTACTGCCTCACGAAACGATGATTGTTCAATCATCTTTTAACACCTCTCATGGTGGCCATTATGATGAAACTATTTTCATATATGATATATATATATATATATTATGTTTTTTTCCTTATGCATATTTATTTCTCATTTATGGCATACCATTATGATTTCCATTATGGGTAAACGTGATAATTCCATTTTAGGAAGGGCACACTACCGCCCCCTCAAAGAGATTTGAATCGTTAATGTCATATGTGGGATGTATAAAGGATTGCGTAAATGATATTATATATGATATTATACTGGAATTATTATATACCTTTATGTCATTATTATTTCATTTCATTAAATACGAAATACAAATGAAAGTAGCTTTCATGCGTACGTATGGCTTACCGTCTCAATGAACGGTGCATTTCATCTCTTACCTCTTACCTCCAAATGTTACGTAATATTATGAATGAATGTATATACTGGATATATATTATATATATGACATCTAAATCATGAATATGATTCTGGAAATAATGGATATTTTACCACATGAACAACTTGTAATTATAAGAAGTTTATTTTTGACTCAAGTACCAAAGATCGACAAAATGGCCGTTATTAACATAAATAATTACATGATGTTATGAACATGGTAATACGTCATATAAAAGGAATAATGAACATGAAAAAGGTTCTTAAGAAAGTATAAATTAACTCTAGTTTTTTATTCAGGAGGTTAAAGAACAATCGAGTCAAGTCGGACACAAGGTAAGGGAACTTCTTAACCCAATTTCCGTTATTTTGGTTAATCTCCTAAATTAAAATTATGTCATGATATTATTATTTCCCATCTTTTATTTTTACTTTCTTTATGTGTACTTATAGTGAATACACATAATATATCTATTTTATTTTAAAAATGATATTTGTAAGGGACTTCATCTCAGTATCCTTTCATTGAGGCAGATTTTGTTTTATACACAACTTTATTTTATACGGTGTATAAACCACATTGACTTTTAAATTTATTCAAAAGGTATTATTTTATAATTATATGATTTTTTAAATGATGTAAAAAAGATATATTTCTCTCAAATATATGAAAATCCAGTGCAAATTTATGCGTATTTAATGCATGCTTAAAAATATTTTCAAGAAACCCGACTCTAGAGTGTGGTAGATAGGAAGGCATTGGGCGTGGAACCATCATGGACTATAATTAGTCATGCAGTCTCAGAATTAGTTATTTTGTTTTCAAAAGCTTGTATAATATTTTAAGAAAAACACTGGAGTATATTTGAGCAATTTTAAACGTAATTATTTTCTAAAAAAATTGCATCGGTACGTCTCATGAGAAAAACTAGTGTCTTGGCACCCGACCTTGACAAAATCTTATTTGTAGTCTTTGCATGAGGCCTTGGCTACGTGGTTATGATAGTCTGACATTTTTCATTCCATCATTATAAAAGTGGTTATTGATATTTCATTTGATTATTCTACTAGTAGAATATCCATGTGAATAAGTAAATGTCATTATTTAATTTTAATTTTTCCATATTATGCTGAAGTTCATTTGTAAAAGGCTTTTGTTTTAGTTATACATTGCCTTAAATGTTAATGTTTATTTATGAAAGCTTCTGCTATATTGTTATCCTTACTGAGCATCTGAGCTCACCCCTTCCAATGTTTTAATTTTTCCAGGATGTGAAGAGGTATATTATGAATGACCTGTAGGGATAGTATGAGGGGATATGAATACAAGATGTTGTTGTAGTTTTGTTTTACTTTATGATGTAATGTAAGAATTATGAATGTATCTAGTGTTTCCAAGGCAACTAAACTTATCGGTATTTCGAGACTTGATCTTTTGTGATCATGAAAATGTTAAGCAATAATGCACCGACTCTGGGTAACTGGGTTTGGGGCGTTATGGTTGGTATCAGAGGCAGTTTAGTACTAACCTTGGATGCTACATTTAGATAAACTCTAATTAGAGCACATATCCCAAATATATACTTTGAGGATTAGTGTAGATGAACTTTATAGAATTTTGGTATTATAGAGATTTTGTGAGTTTTCTGAGCAATACATCCCTATCTAGATATGAGTAGGTAGAGGCGCCTCTGGCACTGATGTACCTAGGGGTAAAACTCGACAACACTGCTTTGAGCTAGACTCGAACGGGAACTGGTGCACGACAACAGGCCTTGCTTCACTCTGGGATACGACACTCCTGAGGGATATGCTTAGGATAATTCTCATTTTCTTTACAAATCATTATGAAGGATTTATGTGTATATACATCCTCAAAGAAAACATTTTTATGATTATAGATTATATCCATAAACTGTTCAATTTATGTTAAGTGTCATAAAAGTATGGAATTATGTATTTCGATTCATAAACTAATCTACTTTATGAAATTTTTTAGAAATGGCTCCTAGTGGAAGTAATGGAAACCATATCAATGCACGCACTCCATGTAGGGATTCCCCTCCAGCTCAAGATAATTATAGTGGAGCTGGAGATACAACTGGTGCTGATCAATATATCACCATACAGGGACAAATCACTCAGGTTATGAATAATAACATTACTCGTATGGAGCATCCCGATCTACAATGCGAATGATCAATGATAGATTTTTTCATGAGGCAACAACCACCGACGTTTAATTGGGGTACAAATCTATTAGTAGTTGAGCAATGGATAAACTCTTTAGAGAAAATATTCTATGCCTTGGGGAGTAGCGAAAGGGAAAAAGTTGTCATGGCAGTTTACTGCCCCACTGGAGATGTCGATCAGTGGTGGTTGCTGATTCAAAACAAAATGGAAGATGGAGTAGTATCAAGTATGGAATGGAGGGAGTTTAAGGAAAATTTCATAGAAAAGTACATCCCTCATGACCATAGAGCATATATAGAAAGACAATTTCTAAGTCTGAGACAAAAGGAGGATGAGAATGTTGCAAAGTATGAGGCCAACATTACGAGCATAGAGAGGTATGCTACAGATTATATACGTAACCTAAGAAGTAAGATTGATCATTTCATTAGTGGGTTATAAACCATATATTCGTCGAGCATTAGTCTCACAAACCTTCTCGTCAAACGAAGATATTGTCTCATGTGCTATCAAGATAGAAAAGGAATTCTCTAAATCTTATGACAATTAAGTAAAGCAAGAGAAGAAGAGAATGGTGGAATAGGAGATAGATAAAGGGAAAATTTAATGAAGGATTTTCCATTATGCGATAATTGTGGGAAGAATCACCCCGGTACTTGCCTAATAGGAAAGGGAGTTTGTTATAAATTTGGATAAAAAGGTCACCAGGTTCATGATTTTAAGGGAAAGAAAGAGGCTATCAATGTTGAATTCTACAATTGTAGGGAAATGGGGCATTATGAAAATGAATGTCATAAGCTTCAGTGAAACATACCTCAGAAAAGGCCAAGGGATCAAGGCCAATCTTATTATATTACTACAGTTGAAGTGGAATAATTAATATATTGGTGCTTTTGGACACAAGGAATATATTCTGGTTATAAGAATAATGTGATACATAAAAGGATTGTACTATAGTACATGTTATTTTAATTATGGTTTTAATATGATGAAGGTAATCATATTTGAGAATGTGACAAAAAGAGATACTTTACTTTGTTTGAGGAATCAAATGATAGAATTGATTTTGGAATTTAAAGACCTTTTAGAGAAAGTCTGGATAGAGGTATTTTGGATAACTATACAGGTTGGAATGGATTACGTTGAACTTTGGATAGTATTGTTTAAGGTTAAAACATTTATGAAGATTATTTTTGGAATATTATAATACTATAGTTTTAGGAAAAGGACAACCTGGAGGTCAGGGGATAAACCATCACGTCAGACAAAGCTACAGGAATCAAACCCACAACCATAGTGAGACAGGCCTTTATTACCTATCACTAGCCTACATGAAGTCTCTGGTTATTACAAAATATTTTTCTAAATCTAAATGGTATGTGTTAATATTTGGAACCTTGTACGATTAGGATAAATATAATATTTTAGAGTTCTATTATCTTTTTGAGTGAAAGATGGGATTGTGGTAAAAATTTATTAAAGAATGAAAGTCTACATGACAAGTAAGTATATTTCCTTACGTTCTTAGTAAATATCTTAAATAAATGCCACAGCATTATGAAGGGTAACTTAAAACAAAATTGTTGTCGGTTAAATTTTCCAACTGGGGATTCAATGATCGTTTAACCAATCACAAGTTTGTGATTTTCTTGTGGTTAACTTTCTCCTAATCCAGTTTTCTATAACTCTCTATCAGACCTTGTTGTTTTGTTTTTCCTCCATATCCATATTTTCATAGAATCCTAGTATGGTCTATCTCGGGTGACCTTTGTACTTCCTTTTCATTCTTTTAAAGTTTTATTTTTATTAACCCTATTTCCAATGTTGGTTTTCCAGAAAGGTATTTTATATTTTCAACCATTTATTTTCAAAGTAAATTTTCAAATTACGAGGATTCAATTTATTGATGGAGGGGAGAATTTAACACCCTAAGCTTCCATGGTAGGAATCTCTTTGAATAATACAGTAGTGTGTGTTGTACGCAACTACGAGTTCTAACACACACCACAACCAATCAAACAAGCCGTTATGAATAGTAATACCTAGTTTTTGAAATTTTATAAATTTTATCTTTCAAAATGGACTTCATTTTTGGATTTGTAATATCAAATTTAGACTAGGGTGAAATTTTGGAACTTTTCGGATAACTTTTATATTTTGATGAATAGTGAAAATTACTAAAATCAACTTTTTTAATAAAAATACTTAATACTGTTAAATTATACAACTGAGTGGATTTAATGTATCATTAGAAATAATTTTACTTCGAAATTGGACAAAACAACTGTCAATGTTTTGATATATATTGTTTCTTAAAAACACGCAATTTGTTGTGACAACGATAATTAATTATGAAATTAATTAATTCAACTTATATGTTTTGAATTTTGTAAAATTTTCATTAGTTTTTAATTAGGAATATCAAATATAGCTTAGGGTGAATTTTTTGCATTGTTTTGAAAAACTTCAATTTTTTGATGAATAGTGAAACCACTAAGTGGTAGTTAAAAAACTGATTTTTCATTTCAATGAAACTTTACCACTACTATGAATTGAATTTCAAAAATATGACATACATGGTTGTTATTAGGAAGAAAAATGTGGTTCAATGGGATTAAAATTATTTTTTGGTGAATAGTAACTTTTATGTTTTATTAATTGCGATTAAAGGTAATTAGTGAAATTTAAAGTAAAAATTATATTATAAAAATATGAAAATAACTATACAAATTTACGACCATTATTGGATGAGTAATGGAAGTCCAAGACAATCCATGGGTCAACTTGGGGACCCTATGGAGCCACGTGGGTTAGAAAATGACATTAATAACGTTTTATTTAATGTAAAAATAAAATTGTCACAAACATGAGTTGTATTACTGAAACAATTATTAATGGTGTTATATAAGTTAAAATTTCGACTATAAATATTCATTGGAAGGATAAAAATATTTCCTACATAATTATGTATTTATATAATTTTTAGACATTAAATAAATTAAATTTTTTATGACACCATGATGATGCAGCGATTACCTCATTAATTAAGGATTTTAATAAGATGGAAGGATAATGTACAATCTAATACATAGACTTGTCAAAAACCTATTGGATGAATATATTTTGAATCCTTATCACCTTATCCTCGATATATATTATTGTGGGACCTTTGAAATCTGAAAATCACTTCATAATAATGTAACATTTCATGACCTTCAAAGAGTGCCCATCCACTCCTCTTATAAAAGGCCCCCACCACTACAACCTTATTCACACCTTCCAAGCCATTTGGTTTGGCCAAACTCTGCCAAAATACTCTCACAACTTCCCTCTATTACTTATAGAAGCCTCACTTATTTCATAAGTCTTCCCAAGTAATCCTTTGAGTCAAATCAAAAACAGTTACCCAATTTTAAGATAAGGTCTTCTCTTATGTTCTTATGATTTATTTTTCCCTCCAACCCCTTAAAATATTTTTATTACATTCTTTTGTAATGACACCAGTACCACAATATACTAGTATGTTGTTATGAAAAGGATTTTATTTATACTTACACGCACCTTCATCTATTGGTTAAAGAACATATTGTTTCTGTTGGTGGCGAATTACTGCCTCACGAAACGATGATTGTTCAATCTTCTTTTAACACCTCTCATGGTGGCCATTTTGATGAAAATATTGTCATATATGATATATATATTATTTTTATGTTTTCCGTTTTCTTCTGTATTTCTAATTTATGGCATACCTTTATGACTTCCATTATGGGTAAACGCGATAATTTCATTTTAGGAAGTGCGGACTGCCGCCAACTCAAAGAGATTTGAATTGTTAATGCTATATGTGGGATGTATAAAGGATGGAGTAAATTATATTATATATGATATTATACTGGAATTATAATATACCTTTATATCATTATGATATCATTTCATTAAATATTAAATAGAAATGAAAGTAGCGTTCATGCGTACGTACGGCTTAACCTCTCCATGAACGGTGCATTTCATTTCTTACCTCTTACATCTAAATGTTACGTAATATTATGAATGAATGTATATAATTGATATATATGACATATATTATATCTACATCATGAATATAATTCTGGATATAATGGATATTTTACCACATGAACAACTTGTAATTATAAGAAGTTTATTTTTGACCCAAGTACCAAAGATCGACAAAATGACCGTTATTAACTTAAATAATTACATGATGTTCATAACATGGTAATAAGTCATAAAAAAGGAATGATTAACTTCAAAACGGATCTTAAGAATGTAGAAATTAACTCTAGTTTATTATTCAAGAGGTTAAAGAACGATCTAGTCAAGTCGGACACAAGGTACCGGAACTTCATAACCGAATTTCTGTTCATTGGGTTAATCTCATACTTTCAAATTATGTCATGATATTATTATGTCCTATCTTGTATTTATAATTTATTTATGTGTAATTACAATTAATACACATAATATATCTATTTTATTTAAAAAATGATCTTTGTAAGGGACTTCATCTCCATCTCCATTCATTTAGGCATATTTTGTTTTATTCACAACTTTATTTTATACGGTGTATAAACCCATTTGACTTTTACATTTATTCAAATGGTTTTCTTTTATAATTATATTATTTTTAAATAATTTAAAAAAAGAGATATTTCTATCAATTATATAAAAATCTGATGCAAATGTATACGTATTTAACGCAACCTTAAAAATGTTTTCAGAAAACCCGACTCTCGAGTGTGGTAGACTGGAAGGGATTGGGTGTGGACCCATCATGGCATGTAATTAGTTGAGCAGTCTCAGAATTAGTTATTTTGTTTTCAGAATCTTGCATAATGTTTTCAGAAAAGCACCGGAGTCTATTTGTGCAATTTTAAACGTATGTATCTTCTAAAAAAATTGCATCGGTAGGTCTCATGAGACAAACTAGTGTCTTGGCACGAGGCCTTGACAAAATCTTATTTGTAGTCTTGGCATGAGGCCTTGGCTTCGTGGTTATGAAAGTATGGAATTATGAATTCCATCATTATGAAAGTGGTTATTGATATTACATGTGATTATTTGACTAGTATAATATCCACTTGAATAATTAAATGGAATTATTTCATTTTATTTTTTTCAATATTATGTTGAAGTTCAAGTTTAAAAGGCTTTTGTTTTAGTTATACATTTCCTTAAATGTTAATGTTTATTTATGAAAGATTCCACTATATTGTTATCCTTACTGAGCATCTGAGCTCACACCTTCCAATGTTTTAAATTTTCTAGTATGTGAAGATGTATATTATGAATGACCTGCATGGATAGTATTAGGGGATATGAAGACAAGATGTTGTTTTAGTTTTGTTTTACATTATGATTTAATGTAAGACTTATGAATGTATCTAGTGTTTCCATGCCTACTAAACTAATATGTCTTTCGAGAATTGATCTTTTGTGATCATTCCAGTGTTACACAATAATTCACCGACTCTGGGTAACAGGGTTCGGGGCGTTACAATTTCAGTCCACCTCCACTATAAAAAGACAACCACCCCTCACACCGATTCACAAATCTCAAGAACATTTGACCATCCTAAAATTGTAAAAATATGTCCCTAAATATTTCCTCTCATACTGTAAGCCTTTAATTTTATATAAATTCGACCTTGGATGTTTTTTGGTATAATAATATAAGAGTTACCTTAAAAAGAGATAATTCTCTTCAACGATCATTTTATGTCATTTCTTTATCCACCCCATAAATTATCCTTATATGATTCATATATAATAACATATATATCCAATTTATACTATAATTTAGTTATATAAATTTTATTACCTATACTCACACACACATCAATACAGTGTGATATTTCATCACTGTTCATGTGTATTTGTGGATTATCGCCCCACGAACCGATGTTTTTTGTTCATCTATCCCCACCATTCATGGTTGATACCAATGATGTATTATTAGTTTTTAATTCATATATATATTTATATATGAAATATTTGAAGACTTTATTATTCATGAATTTTATGTAACACATTCCTTTATTCCTTCCATTTGTTTAGAATATGTGTACTTCATTTGGGGACATCTAGACTACAGCCTGCACCAAGCACTGTGATTTATTCATGCTACACATAGAAGTTATAAAGTATGATTTTATCTATAAAATATGACATATATTCCATAATTATACTAATATAATGTTAATATACATATATATATCACTTAATTTTTATATATGATAGTGAAATTGAAATAAAAATCATGTGTATGTTTGACATATCGTCTCCATAAACAATGCATTTCATTTATATCTCCAAATTTTAGGGATTAATCTAGATAAATGTGTACTAGATTTATATGATATTTAAATTATTTTTTACATCATATTGATTATTAAATCATGATTTAATTCATATTAATAAAAATATCAATCAACATATACATGAAAAATCATACCATTAACATTAAAAATGATGATAATTATTAAATATTTGAAATCAACGAGACATACTATGTCATAAAAAGACAATATTTGCTATCATAGAATTTAATATTGGTCTAATATAATATAATAACATTCTTAAAACCATTATATGGCTGTTTAAATGATTTTCAACTAAAAAAACGTGTAATGTATAATATTACATATCAATTTACATACAAGTGAGTTTTATTTTTTTATTCACCAATAAAATTTATTTTTGTGTATATACTTCTCCTGTGTAATTTATTAAAATTATTCAACAATAATTCATTGTATTTAATGTTTAACTTTGAATAATCATTTTCAAGGGATTTTGAATTGAAAATTAATATCTGGTAATGGTTATCAATACACTAAGGATTTTTTTTTGTGATGGTTAACTTTCTATTGAAGCAACCAAATAATGATGATCATTTTTTTCAAATTACTTGTATCTAAAATATCAGTATTCTCATGAAATAAATTTTAGTATAGCCTAAAAAATATACCATATTTACATAGGGTGTTCACTTGGAAGATTAATTAATTAATTGGGGAAGTTTTGATTCTTCTATATCTTTTAATTCATATGCACATTTAATGACAAGAATTTTTGTTCTTTAATTAAATTTATAACTTTATATATGATGAATGATCTATACTAGAAGTGATTGGTTGGGTCTGGTCATTTTATATCCCCTCGATGCATTGACAGGGTCTCATGAGGAAAATTATTTGGTAAAATTTAATGGGTTTCTACCTGTAGTTTTAAACCATCTTCTAAAAGGTATTAATAATATTGGATATCATGTGAATCATAAATGTTGTCCAATAATTTTGAATTTACTTCCCAGATATTTCAATTGTTATTATTATTATTAATTCATGTGATTTTTTCATTAACATTATCTATGGTTTAATTTCATTATCATCTTCTTGATTAAATTTGATGTGTTTCAATTGTTCACCTTGGAATATTTATTTTGACTTACCTAATTATTAAAATGACATGAGTTTTCACTTATTTACCTTTATATATTTTTTATTCCTTATTAATTCATGATACCATATATTTTACATACCCTATCTATGAATTTGAAATCACCATTATTATTTTTCATTCCCTAGGTTATAGATAATAAATAATTTAATTAGATTTCAAGAATTATTTCATTTCATTTTTTATGAATGATGTTTTATATTCAATTTCCCTTTTTAATATGGGTATCAAGAATGTAATATAGATTTAAAAATTTTCTAAATTGATCAGCCCACTGGGATATGAATTCTTTTATTCATGCCAGTGTAATAATGTAAGGTACCAACTATATGATTTTGGGGTTGGGCATTCCAGTGAGGCTCACATTCTGTGTTATGGAATTCCCATTCCATATGATACTTTCTATCACTCAGAACCCTAGTTATTTAACCAGGGTACCCTACACACAATATGTACATCCATTACAAACATTGATGTGAATAATTTGACAAAATCAATGGACCTTCAATAGACTCATCCTTCGCTACAACTATATAGATTTTTCCACTATTCACACCTCATATTATGGATCTGAGTTAACCAAAATTGAACTCTACTAGATACATGATGTACAACCATCCTAATCAACCAAGAAATATTCAATGTTGAACAAATCCATTGATTCATGATAAAACCACATCTAGTGACCCCAAATCAAAAGAGATATACAATGGTTACCGTCATTTCATGATCCCAACATCATATAGATCCCAGATCTACAATATCAATCAATTGATTTGAGCAGCAAATAAAAAAATATTGATTTCTTTGTAAAGTGGTTGAATCTCCGGTGAAATAAAACACTGGTGATGAAAACCCAGAGAACAATTTGAGAATACCAAGAAACAATTAAAACTGGAATAGACCTCAAATGTGTATGGTTTAGCCTAGATCATTTTCAACTAGAACTGTATTTGAACATACCTAATAAAATAAAAAATTTCTCTGAGAAATCCCCATAAAATAATACCACTCCCACAATATCATTTAACCTCAAATAAATCTTTTTGTTTTTGTTTTTTATCAATTATTTGTTTAGAAAATGTGGTAAATTCATGTAGCACATACATCATACCTCAAGTTGGATAGATCGCTGACAAATAATTAATTTATTTTCTTTTCATTACTGAAATTATCAAATTTCATTACTGTAGACGATCCAGGATCGATCATCCTCAGCCTCCATGGATATCTCTCCAATGATTTCTCAATCAATTAAGAGGTTTATACAATCATCCATATTAATTTGTTATAATTTTTCAAAAATAGAGTGATATTAGTTATTATGTAATGTTAAAAAAATAAATATTTTATTTTATTAATTTTACTTATTCACCCGCAACTTCAATTTATAGAAATTATTGATGCTAAAACAGGCCATTTCACCCACAGGTTAAAACCCACACACTAAACTCAATTGATGCATGTGATTTTTGATCCATGAATCCATTTAAATATGAGTACAATGAATTCATTTGGGTTTCTTTCCCTTTGGGTTTGTCTAGAAGATTCTTTTGTTTCCACCAAACACACAGTAAAGGATTCTCCCACCCATAGAAGATCCTCTACAACTGACCCAAAAACATTATTGGTCACTCAACCAATGTAGTTATATCTGTGACATCCATCTTTCCCCAGTCGTTAACATGTGATGGTTCATTCACATACCTCCTCAGCAAAAAATCTTGGAAGACATAATATACACAGTCTAATTGTGGATAAAGACCTAATAAGTGTCCTAAGTCACAAACTCTACATAGTATCCGAATAGGGCCAATGAATCATGTCGATATATTTCCATCCAAAAAAATATATGCAAGTCGTGTTGATGTGAGAAACTCATCAACACATATTCTATCTCCTCAAACTCAATTGGCCTCTATCGTTCTTCTTTATTTGACATCTGATAGCTCTCCATAGTCCTCATCGTCTCCTAGATGATCTTCACATTCTCTTATGTGCCTCAAACCAACTCTTCACCCATTAGTACTTACTCTCGTGGGTCATTCAAACATATTTTGGACATGAAGTTTCATTCATAAAATTCCTCGAATTGTTCCATATTGATTATGGGATGGTAGATTTAGTTGTACAAAAACTCTACCAAAATTATTTGATCCAACCAACAATATCCCAAGTCTAACATGTAATCCTGCAACATGTCGTCCGACACATGAATTGAAAAGTATGTTTGGTCATCAGTATAGAGGTAAAAATATATTCTAAAATGAAATGGAGTCCATAATACCTCTATAATCCATTCCATAATCGAGATGTAAATAGTGAATCATATATGAGAATGAAAGGGACTCCTTGGAGTCAAAATATTTCATCTACATAGAGGCATCCAAACCTATTTATTGAACTCTACTCTCAGATATCAGAAAAGTGTGCCGACATGGTGAGTCAGTATATGATCACCCATATGGAATCATATCCCAGGTAAGTAAATGGTAAACCCACCACATTTTCAATGGATGTCAAATTCCACTTCCAGTCTAGAAAATTTTGGGGTTGTATAAACATGCAAAAACCCTGTACTCATCCATCGCATGTTGAGATGTAAGGTATCCAAATACATATTTCCAAATCCTTTTTTTATCCCTGGTCACCAGAACTAACATCCACAGTCCCACTACATCTCTACCACCCCCAGACATAAATCTAAGGGAGATATATGAAACTTCATCTGAACCTCATCTGGAAATGTCACTAGTATATCAGGAATTCTTGGAAAATAAATACAAGATATCCACCATTAGAAAATTAGTCAAGAGAATTTCCATTTTATATCATATTAAATAGGGTCTTATATTTTGTATCCTTATGATGTGCCTCTGAAAAATACTATAAAAGTGGAGGGGTAACAACCCCCAACTGAAGATGATTTGCTCCATCCCCATCAACAAAGGATAAATGCAATGAGGCCAAATGCTCTGAATCCACATTTTGTATCTTCGAACAAGATCTCCTACTAAGTTAATCTATTACCACATTCCTCTGCAGAATAATATATAAAATATCTATGTTATACTCCTAGTGTAACCCTAGACATATCCTCTGTCTTAATTTAACATAATTCTATGGGATGGCATACGTGAGACTCATGTGGTCCTGATAGATAATAAACATCTCACCATATATCTAATGTCTCTATATCATTAGAGGTAATTCTATCGATGCTAACTCAAGATAATAGGTCACCATGTTTTTCTCATGTTGAGTCAACTTTTGGGATCTATAGTTAATTTCTTCTTACCTTAGTATTTTAACATTACCATTCTGAGTTCGTATGTCATCATAGATAGATTTATACTTGAAACCCTCATTCAGAAATGTCAATATGGGGGTACTCATCAATCTCTACCTCATATCCTTGAAGGTCTGAGAGAACCTCTCCATAATCATCAAAGGATACCATTTTTGGGATAATGGTTTCAATGGAACAAAGAAACTGGAGATAAATGAAATAAATATCTAATAGTATCCTAAAATGTAACGTCCCGGACCCGGGTGCCACGCAACGGGTGCCCTGAGCCCGGTTCGCCACGTGACCTCAAGAGCATTTTCCCAAACACCAGAGGCGGCCGACTAGCAGCGAGGGCCCATGTGTGATAGTAGGGAAACTATTCCCTCATTTGTCAATGTGTAGCGTAGCGGAATACCAAAATAAACATACAACAAATAGAGAAAGCCATAAACGTACACCACTTAAATAACTACAGTAGTGGATATAAACAAAAGTATATAAGTGATGATGCTACATGTTCAAGTTCTAAGAAAACAGCCAAAACATGTTATACATCAATACAGTACAGCAGAAAATAGAGTACATCAAAACAAGAAAAATAGTTGGCAGCGGCATCGCGAGCCTAGGCTCGGCCCCATGCCCTCCTACTCCTCAGCAACAGTCAAGTACCTGTATAGGGAATCTTTCCCCTATCAACACCTGCAGCAATGTAATCTGTTTGGGTCGAAAAGCGTGACCCAAATAGGGTGTGAGTATATCTCAGTAGGCACCCACCAAAGGCTCGTGCCCAACTACACGTAAGCAAGCAACAACATTGTGCAGTAGTAATATGAACTAAAGTAAGAAGTACTCAAAAGTAACTAATTAACAGGTATATTTCCATTTCATTGACCATTTAATCCATTTAAATATTGGAAACCACCACTGTGCATTTCTAGGTAAACATTCCACGTCCTCAGAAAAACAAAACTGTACCCTCAGGTAAGCAGAATCCAACCTGCAGGTATAGCCCTCAGGTGTAACAGAAATTTTTCTCAAGCATAGGAAGTGTAGCCCTCAGGCACAGAAGTCAATCCCTCAGGCACGAAAGGTTTCCCTCAGGAGAAATACTACAACCCTCGGGCTAAATAGTGTACTTCCCTCAGGCTAATCACAAAAACGCCCTCAGGCTAAATACAAAAACACCCTCAAGCTAAACAGGTAACCGGGCCATGCCCAACAGGTAAACAAGTAGTAACAAGCAATTCCTCTCAAGGCAATTCTACCATTACTACATTGAAGGCATACCCTTGGGTATCCTGGCCAAACGATTAAACAGATAAACACACCCTGGGGGTGGTTCCGGATCCAAGCAACGATCCCAACCAGCATTTTAATATCATGGTTTAATCACCTATACAATTCTAGGCATTAAACATAGCACCGGCCTCAGCCACACGACACCCCAACTTGGGTTCGTGGCACAAAAACGAACAAAACACACAGCAGTTGGAAAACTAAACACAAAGCCACCTACCTTATATGCCAATGAACACTATTCCCAAATACCGGCTCCAGAAATGCCCATGAACGGTGTAGATCTGACGAAGAACAAAACCCATTCAAACGTAAATAACTTATGTTGGGAGAAGAATTGGAAAGAACAGTATTAGGAGATGATTGGGATTACCCGTGCGGTTCCAACGAGATCGTCCGAAGCCGAAACAGATTCCAGAAGAACGCCCAGTGGATCTTCAAAGATCATGCCTCCTCCTTTGGCTCCAAAACGGCTCAAGCGCCTCCTCTTCCAAATGAGGAGGCTGCTGCCTGTTTTAAACAGAAAAAACAAAGTACATGGCATATAATTCCAAGTACACGGCATGTACTCCTTTCATTTAACTGTTTAAAAGGCGGCACCGTCACACTGTTCATACGTCGACATGAGTACACGACATGTACTCTCGAGTACACGGCGTGTACTGTCGCCCAGCTGGCGGCGATGCCACCGCCTTACTGTTTAAGCCTACCGACTGACTACACGACGTGTAAGTGGTTTTTATATATTTGAAATATTTTTCAAAATACCCTTTTAAATTAATTATTTTTAACATAACATACCACTTTTTAATTTACACAAATTCAAATGGTGATTTAAATATAATCCACTGTTTTTTATAAAACACTACAGAAGTGAATTAATAGAAAAAACTCTTGGAAACATGAAACAATGAATTCTATATTTTTCCTACCCACTTGGGGAAGGATGGGTTCACTCCCTAATTCAAAAGCAAATTTAAAACATTCATGTGTTGGGGTTTATGATAACATTTTAATCTAACTTTACAAGCATACATAAATCTCAACTAGAGTTTGTCTTTTTAAAAAATTAATAAATCATTATTACATTGAAATATTTATATATAGAAATATATATTTAATAATATATGAACAAATATGATTACATTTAATAATATAAATACATATAAACTAAAATCTATTGGAATTTACCTACATAAATATTTAATTTTAATCCGATAAAAATTTATTTTTGTGTTGTTTATTCAATGCTCATTTGTATATGTATATTCCTATATGTGAATAATAGAATTCATATATTAATATATGCATTTCCTGCTTAAAATGTCATCGTTGTTTGTCCATAATCATGATTTTCATATGACATGCATATGAAATGATAAATTTATGATAATATTTGGTTAATAAATTATTTAATTATGTTATGAAAAAATAAATTTATTCTATTCATATAATGTCAATAACTTCAAACATGGAACTAATATTTCATATCTAATCATGACATACATATCTATAATATATATATATATATATATAAATGTATAATAAATAGATAAATAAAATGCAACCAAAAAAATATATATATTATAAGTTAGTACTAATATATAAATATGTGTTGAGAATTACATGTAGATATATAATCACAAATTAAAAATATAATTAGTGATTCATATTTTTAAAAAACATAGAAATTTAAATACATATAATATTTTTAATTAATAAATACTCCCAAAAATACACATGAAAATAATTAAATCATTTTTAAAGAAAATAATTAATAGTTCTAAAAAATGCATAAACTACCTTAATATTAATTAGTTAAACAATTTGATACCTTAAAAAATATTTGTGCTCATACATGTAAATAATAAATCCCTTTGAGTGAACAAAAAAAATAATTTTAGAATAGATAACCAGACTAACCATTATTACTACGTCTAAAATTAATGAAATATATATTTTCAATCAAAAATAAATCCCCTTACAGATTTTACTGGGCCTTCATCATCATTCTGTTATTTTCAAAACACTTGAACTGTGGATATTACACTCACTATATCCCGTACTTCCAAGGAATTGGAAAAAAAGGAAATAATGGCCCAATGGTTTCTCTTAAGAATTATGCCTCGCTGAACACATAAGAACCAAAAAACATCACTCGATTCCTGATAGATATTTTTGCAAGAAGGAAATACAAGGACACTTTTTATATGTAAAAACTCAATGCACACACATAGAAATATATATATATATATATATATAAATAAATTTAACGCACATGTGGAATTTTAATGCCCGAATTACATTCTCGTGAAAGTCAAGAGACTAGTATAGATTATATATTTATTTTTAGTGCCTGCAAAGAGGAAACTAACAGATAAGATAATTTTGAAATATTCTGAATATGAAACCTGGGATATGTAATTTTTGATGTTGAAAACAATAGTGTGAATAAAATTTTGTTTGTTTCATTTGAAAAAACTTTTCCAAAATTGACATTCAAAGTGCATTCATTCAATGTTGAGATGATTAAGAATGAAATGTGTATTCTATTTAAATGATTCAATATAAAATTTTATTTGAAATCAATAATAAAAATTGGATCTAAATCATTGAAAAAGGATACAAAAACTACTAAAATTAAAATTCTAATGCATAACAATTCAAAAGAAGAAGAATGGATGATGATATAAAGAGAAACAGACTAAAAGAACAACTGCGAACTTGATATAAATATGATTTATTATATAAAAAATATAATTAAAAAAATAAATTAGATTTGGGACCACACACTTTGATTTCCACCAAAATCAAGTTCGGAGCCTCCTCAAAATGTAGATCGGGATGTGGATTACTTACTCGGGTTTGACCTTGCTTCCTAGAATGGAAACACTAAATCGAGCTTGTTCATTCTAAAACATTTCACTCGACTTTTTTCCATCCATTGAGGTTGTCTTCTCAAAACTAATCCCACAGATTTGACTCTTAAAAAGAAGACCTATCTTGAACAGATCCATAATCTCCATCATCAATGACTACTATAACCTTCATCTGAAGCGTCATTCAGCCTCACCCATTACTCTCGCAACCTCACGTGAACATTTAGTTTAGATGAAACCGAACAACGGTAAGCCCATATCAAAAATTCCTTACATTTTGAATTTGATTTTTTAATTTATTTGTATAATAATATTTATCTCAATATAAAAAAATTTATAGAATAAAAAGTATTTTTTTATAAATGATAATGATAATGTGATTATGAAATCAATTTTGATTAATGACTTGTACAATTTCTAATATATATATATATATTATTTTAAATAATAATAATAATAATATTTTTTTTAAAATTTAAATTTTCAAAAATGTAACCTTTTATCATTTATTATTATTAAATACCGAATATTGTGTTTCTAAATTCTCATAATAATAACATTAATTACATTAATGTTATAATTATCAAAAAAATGGTTATTTTTAAAATTATTTAAAGGTCAATTTATATATCGATTTCAAAAATAATTTTAGAAAATATTTTATTAAAACATATTCTTTTTGTAATTTCTTAATTTAAAAATATATATTTATTCATTTGCTAATAATAACATTATATTTTGTTAATAAAAAAATGTTTGGAAAAGTAGTATATAATCAAAAAAAAATTGTAAATTTTCACAATAATAATTTAATATTTATTTAAAAATTACTTATAAATAATATTAATTGAATAAAAATAAATAATTTCTATATTAAAAATGTTGGGTGTTACATTATTCAAGCATTAAATGATGTCTATAATCGCAATTCATTAGTCAGACATAAGAAAATTATCCATATTCAGCCTCAAAATTAATGTATTCCAAAGGGGACATAACATAATAAAGAAAATGCTAACATGTATATTTTTTTCTTAAAAAGTCACCAAACAATCATATATTTTAAACGAATCTTAATTGAAGTTACTACATTTAAATAATGAAAATATTTTTAGTACATTCATATGTTTATATATATATATAATCATACATGAAATACATATTCTAACTTTTAAATATATATAAAAACTAATTTCATTGGTATTTTCATGGTTGACATGGTTTTACTATTTCTCATAATATATATACTTTTCATAATCACATAGGAGATTAATTATCATTTATGTACATAAAAATTCATTCTTAACCCCATAAAATTTAATTTAAATAAAATTTATTCAATGTTTAGGAATATATGTATATAAATATATGTCTATATACATATTCATATATTCATATATATGTTCCATGAAAATAAAATCATCATTGTATGGACAAAATCTTGATTTTCATTTGAGATGCATATTACATGATAAATTTATTATAATATTCAGTTAATAATTTATTTTAAGATTGTTATAAACTTTATAAATATATATATATATATTATTTCTACTTTTATATGTATTTTTAATGCATGAATAACATTCTGATTAAAGTTTAGAGAATTGTATAGTTTAAATTTTTATTTGACATGTCTGCAAAGTGGATACAAATAAATTAGATGATATAAAAATATTTGGAGAAGGGGTCCAAAGATATCAAATTTCATATGATGAAGGAAATAGAAAGAATAAATATCTCTTTATGTATCTAGAAAAAAATACTAAAAAATTGACATTCAGACTACATTAAATGAATGTAGAGAAAATCATGAATGCAATTTTTCTTCAGTTTAACTGATTCCACAAAGACTAGTATGTGAAATAGATAGATCACAAATGGAATTAAATTGTCCAAAAATGATACACAAACAAATAAAACTACTTATCTGATGTAGAATAATTCCACAAATCAATGATTAGATTACAATAGGAAGTTAACGTGGACACAAAAATAACTGAAAACTCGATTTCATGAAGACTTTGAATATTAAAAAATTAAATACCCAAAAAAATACTTGTGATTTGGTACCACACACATCGTTTTCATTCATAATTTCATTTGGATCTTCCATTATACCTAGATATGTATGTAAATTTATTCAATTGGATTTGAACTAGCTTCTCAGAATGGAAACCATAAACCAAGCACATTCATTAGACTGCATCTCACTCAAGCTCTTCAACATCCCCTGTGGATGTCTTCCCGAAACGATTCCAAGGGATTCGCCTCCTATAATGATGATTAATCTCAAGATGAACCTCTATCTCCATCATTGACTAATTCTGGAACCTTTGGCTGAAGCTTGATTCTTTCTCACCCTTTCTTCTCATGGCCTCACGAGACCCTTTAGTTCGACTAAAACAAAACTGCTCTAAATCAATCTCGAAAATCCCGAACATTTTCATCATAGTTTTTAATATAATCAAAAAAAATATTTATATCAATATCATCAAAAATTATAATATAAAATGTATTGGTTTATACATGATTATGATAATATCATAAAAATTCCAAATATGATTAATAAATCTACCAATTTCAATTATTAATGTATATATATATATATCATAATTATTATAAAAATAAGAATAAATTGTAACATGTAAATTTTAGAATATGTAAAATTTATTCATTTTTTATTATTAATTACAAATTATTGGGTTTCATATTTTGAAAAACAAAATTAGAAATAAATTAATGTCTTAATTCTCTTAAATAAAAATCATGGTTTTTAAAAATATTTTTTGTCAATTTATATATACCATTTAAAAATCATTTCACAAATTATTTATTTAAAACATATATTTTTACGTTTTTTAAATTATAACATATATTTATATGTTTTAATTAATAATAATTTTATATTTCCAAAATAATTCAATATTTCGAAAGGTAGTATTTAATTAATATATCTTTATTAAATTGTCATTATAGGTATTTAATATATATTTAAAAATTTGTTAAAATTATTTTTTAAATAATAAAAATAAATTAATATTTTATGTAAAACTATAGGTGTTACAAATGATCTCGTACCATATCCATTATGATTATAAAGTGAATTTTAACCTTGATGAATATTGAGCAATAGTCGTACTACCCTGCAGAATCTATAGTAGATCTTGAATTCTCACATCCAACAATATAGGTGTAGAATACTACTCTAAGAAAATATGCTCAAACTATGACAAATCATGACTCCCCTCATCATATAACTGTGTATGTATGCCCAACCATCATTATACATATCCATAAAGAGGTATCATTTTTAGGACCACAATCGAGTTTGGAGGGCTCCTTATATGTAATCGACCTACATGGGTTAACTAAACCCATCACCCAAGTCATCCCATTAATGGTGGGAGGTATAACAAAGATAAAAAAAATATGCATTTAAAATAAGAAAAATAAGATATTAATCCAAAGTACTACCCAATAAATGTATTATTCAACTATTCTAAACAAACTAATCCAGAAAGTATGAAAACTCTAGACCAAATAGTCTCCATGTAACCAACATTCACATTCAACACATCCTAAAAAAGAAATGGTGATGTAAATAGAAACCAAAATTCTATATAATGACCTTCACATTAACTGTTTCATGTAATGACGTTATATATATTCCCAATGGTAGATGTAGTTTTTAAGCAATAATCCCAGTAAGTAACCACCAATGAATCTATGCATGTAAAATTATCTGGAATGCCCAGTTTCAAGCATTAATATATAAACGTTTGACAATATTTTTTCTACTGAAACAACTTAAAAATAATCTCAATCAATTCATTAGTTTTCCTAAATTTCATATTATGTGTTTTAAATCCAAAAACATTCCCATAATCTATAAAATTTGTTAATCATATTGATTATAAATATCCTTTGGAAAAACCATTCAATAAATAAACTATCAGGCAATAATCAACAAGAAACAACATTGCACCTTCCAGACAGGCTCTTGCATGGGGCAATATATTTATTGGAATAACACAACCCAAAAAATGAATAAGGATGGATCCAACTAATGTTGACTCCTATCACAGATTATCGATATACACTAGGTTACCTAATAGTGATGTTACACACACTAAGGATACTCATTTATCTTTTCTAACATGCCATGGGTTTCCACTGCGCAATGATTTACAATTTCTATTTCTTAAAACCATTCTCACAAATTTACAAAACCTTTTAAAATTAATTTGAATATTTTGTGGGGTTAGAAAATCTATTTCATTTAAAATCATGAAAATTATATTTAAAAAACATTAAAACATGAACCCATGCCACTTCCATTTCCAGAACCAAGGAAAAAATTAGATAAAAATTAAATTAATGTAATTAGGACACATGAATATATCTACCTATCTTAAAGACATAGAAAAACTAACCACCTTTTTTAAAAAAGGTTTGAAAACCACATATCCCCCATCAAAATGGAAATGCATGACAAAAGTTATAAAAAATTGACAGAAAACATGATTTGATTATCACTATGAACCCCATCAGGTGCCACAACAATAAATGATAGTGAGGAACCAAGAGGAAGGCTTACCCAAAGAGACAAAGTGCATAACCCTAATAATTATCCACTAATCATATTGATCCGAATGAGAAAAGAACAGCCAAGAATTCCTAGAATAAGAGCTTGGGCATAATGAAGAAGACTTCTAAAGTGAATGATGCCTCAAACACCCATATGGAACCCTAATACATAGAAAAATTAGTATTAGAAGGTATGTAATATATTACACGAAATGTATAAATTTCAATTTTTATTACGCAAAAAACATGTTACATTTTAATTTAATGTTGAATTTGGACATTACAGGAAGTTTAACCCTAACACATAATGTACAATCTCACATTGTGAAATCCATTCACAAGAACTGTTAGAAAATCATTACACATCCTATAACCCTATTACACATTTGGTAACAGCAAATCAAACAACAAAAACTATAAGTATATGTTATAAATTCCTAAAAAACTCAAGCATCATCATTATAGGTATTATATCAATTCAATGTCGTAAACAGTCACATAAATATAGGAAAAAAAGAATAGAATATAAAATACATCATATAAAGGTAATGGGGAATTACAATATCTCCACCTAAATGGTTTCTCCTCCCAAAAATAGCTCATGATCCTAGAACTGAAAAAAATAGTATGCCACTACCACCTCATCAATGACTCAATCTCCCATCTCATGTGGGGATCCTATAATTACTACTATTGTTCATGGACCAAGGGACTAATTTTACAACATAGTACCTTATTATCACAATCCATATTCTAAAGTAGATCCTTATCCAAAGTGTTATCAGGATCTTGATCAACATCCTCTCAAATAATGTCATGTGAAGCATCTGTTATATACCTCATCAACTAGGAATCATGGAATATTTTTTCTATATAATTCAAGACTTATGGTAAATGATACGGATATGCCACCCTCCCTAGACATTAAACAATCTAAAAGTGTCCAACAAACCTTTTTTCCGACAAACCTTCCTTACAAAGATGACCATGTCCCATGTGAGGTGCACCACTGATAAAAAACCAATCCCCAAACAAAAAATTCATCAAACAATGATAAAGGAAAACATTGGATATTTGATAAATATGTGACATGGTAAAACACATCTAGATCAACTACCCCATCTCTATCATCTCCGGAAAAACACTCAGCCCAACAAAGGACTTCACTACCAACTCTTCCCAACATAAGGGAGATTTACGTGAATACTCATACAAAGCCTTAGAGGGCGCTATAATGATCAAATCTTGGAAACTGTTGTTATAGGAAAAATCAACCGAAGGAAAATACATGTCCCAATATCCACCATAATCATGAACACAAGACTGATGTACTTCCTCAAGAACTCGGATTTCCCCCTCTAGTCCATCCGTATTGGGATGATAAGACATGATCAGTTTCAACTAAGAACCCTTTTTCTCCATTAATCCATTCCAGAATTAGGATTTGATCCTTGATACCATATTACAAATAACCAATTATGGACCCTTGTGAAGTCTCACAAAGTCATCTACATATAACTCCCCTATATGTTCCACTATTTTTTTTCGTTTATTTGTAATAAATACACTGATTTAGTGATATTGGTGAGAGTCACCCAAATCACATCATTCATACTATGATATTTTTTGTATTCCAATGACTAAATACATAGATATCTCATCCCACATCCATACTAGAATGGGTAATGGCTGAAAAAAATGGAATTTACTATTTCTCCAAAAAATGTTGACAAGTAAGACACCATGATACAAAATGCAAAACTGATAGCCTCATTTCCAGCCAGAAGTAATGAAATCTCAAATAGTTGAACTTCATTTTATCCCTAGGGTGAATGGACCAACAAGAACAATTTACACTATTTAACGACCCTTATCTCAAGGAGAAATTAACAATCATCATTCTATGAAAACATAATTCTCCACTAGTAGACTAAGACCATTCACCCAAGAACACCCCACCATTTTAATTTCTCCAAAGCACGGGCTCTCAGTGTCTGTCACCTAATAATGTAGAACAAATTCATCAAAATAATATCAAACCATTGTTGAATATAAGAACAACATTCCACCAACCTCCATCACTCTCATGCTCATCTAAAAAAACTCATCATATACCACTATTAAACATATTCATTCAATGATTTACTTGGAAATTTATTCTCAATTTTTTTTGAATCCACATTTCCCTTAACATGGTTATATTCGATAGAAAAACCAAAATTCTAAAGATACTCAACCTAATGTCTCTATTGCATGTTTATATCCAAATGAGTAAAAATATATTTCATAATTTGATGATCTATATACTATATACCACCATCAAAATAGATTTATAATCCATGCCATGAGTGGATTCATGAAAAACCAAATCAATATCATTGGTAGGGTACTTCATCACATGCGGGTGTAATTGGTGAGATCCATATGCCACAACCAATTTATCCTACATCATGCACATCCCAACCCTGTACTAGAATCAGTAAGGAAAAACCATAACATGAACTCGGTTCATGGAGATTCATCATTTGTGCTAAATTCAACCCGACATTCATATCCTCAAAATATCCTTTAAACTTGTTAATCCATTCTTACGTTACACATTTTTGGGTTAAAAATATCATACATGATGTGAGCTTGGAGAAGTCCAATATAACCCGTCTGTAATCACTCACAAAATCCCAGAAGCATTAGATCCCATGTTCATTTATGGGCGACTACCAAGACCTAATTTCATGTACCATTTCATGATTTTCTATGATTCCCCACTTATATATAACATTCCTGAAAAAAGATACCTATCAAATCAAAAAATCACACTTGTAATGTATTTAATATAGAGGATGTTCATTCATCATTTGATGAATGATATTCAAATATTTTACGTGCTCCTCCTCTGCCTTGGAGTACTAAACAATATCATCCAAGGACACGACAATGAATGATTCCAAGAATTGGTGAACGATTATGTACATCAAATCCTTAAATACCATAGGAGAGTTAGTGATTTCAAATGGAATAATAAGAAATCCAAAATTCACATATAGACTCTGAAATGCCATAGTTCGTATATCCACTTCTCAGACACTCAACTGGTGGAACCCCGACCATATTTCAATCCTATAAATCCAAAAAACACTCTAAGTGGATCCAAAAGATTACTAATTATGTTAAAATGGTATTTGTTCTTAAATGTTACAAAATTCAACATTATATTGTCGATACAAATTAAAATACTTCCATATACCTTCATTGAAAAGTGTACAAGTGAAGACCATGGTGACTCACCAGTTTGGATAAATATTTTCACCTCTAGGTCCTCATGATAGATGTTAAGTTTCACCAACTCAGCGGCTTCCATTTTATTGGATTACATCGAAATGGGTATCATTCCAGTTAATAGGACAATAGTATACTCATCCTATCTTTATGTAATTAAACCCAAAATATCACATTAAATTACATCATGGTACACATGTACAATATCACGATTATCAAAAAATTAAGGATCAACTGCATCAAGATACATTTTTGACATTAGACATGAGGTAAAATAAATATAACGAACAACAAGCCCCTCCCTCACCGATCTAGAGTCCCTATCATGCAATATATATGAGTGACCCTATACATAAAAATGAACTATTACTAAAATCAACAATAGTCTATCTATAAATTCATGTTGATCATCCAATATACGCTAACAATCAACTATAATATGTCATGATCAAGCACTATGAAATCCCAATCCACCTCAACATCGTATATCACCAGCTGAAAATTTGTTCACATGAATCCTTGGTCAGACCACGTACCCAAAGGAATAGAAATATGAATTGATAATGGAATAAGGTCTGAATAATGACCCAACACATCGAACAACTTTTACAGTATAAAATAATGTGTAGTAACTATATCAAACAAATCTAGCACCATAGATGATGAAATAATCATTATATATCCAGTAGTATTTTCACCTACTTTATATAATGTTGCAATAAATTCTTCCTCATATACCCATCTAGACAGTGCCACCTAGATTCCCCATTGGCCTATGATTGACACCAACCACCATGGGAGCATCAACATGAACCTATTTACCCATAGTATAAGTGGATCCCACTTTACCACCCTGAGACATTATATCACATGAATGTTTCAGATGGTCATATTTCTCACAAATATGACATGTCTTAAGAACCTCCATACAATAAGGCCAGGTATGACCATGCCTCCCACACTAGTAGATTATAACCTTTTTCTGACCTAATAAAACATATGAAACTGTTCTTGTAGATAACTGACCACCCTTGTACTTCATTTTTTGACGAGCAGAGAAACCCTAAAAAACAACCACACCTACCGAAGATTCACCCAAACCTATCCTCCAAGCTATATATGGCTCCACAAAATCAAATTTATCCACCACCTCCATGATGGTTAATTTGAAAAATAAGAGAACATGAATTTACCAAATATTGACCCTCTGCTCTAACTTAAAACTCACCGCCTTTAGGTTAACATTGATGAGAAGATCTGTTTCCAAATGCACCATCTCTGAAAAATTGGTTGAGTAATCTACAATGAAACACTCTCTGTTATCCAAATTCATAATCTCTCGGGCATTTTCTACATGTAAGGTCTCAAGATAATACTGTTGTTTGAATATTTTCATAATGAATCCCTTGTAAGACCTTCCTAAATATTTTCTTTCATCCCAGTGCCCCATAACATTCTTCTTTATCATTATGTATAAACATGGAAAATTCCAACTAATAATCATCAGGTGTCATCATAAATTTGAATATCCTCTCAATCTGTTCTAGAAATTCCATTGATTCTTGTAGTGCTTTGTCACCCTGAAAGACTGGTGGATGTTGCTTGGTAAATTCCAAGGTATGATCAACTACCCATCCTGAGATAATGGAATTAAAATAACCATGTGTCTTAATAGTATTGATTAAATCCTCAACAAATGAAGGATTTATGTGAGGATACACTTGTTGAACATGCATCGTAACTTTCCTGCTAATATTTATAAATGACAGTCTATGAAGTATTTTTTATTAAACACAAGATAATAATCAATCAGTCATTAGAAAATTAATAATCCATGAAACCATATTTTGGGATCAAAAAAAAATTCATTAAGAAAATTATAATTTATTGAAAAATAAGAATTTTTATGAAAAATAAAATACTGTTTGAAAAGAATAGGTCCATCGAAATAATATCCCCGATTTTTATATTTAAATGAACATACAGCCTGTAAGACCCATGAAAATGTATATAGGTTAAATTAAAGAGACATCTAATACAATTTATTAAAATGAACTGATATACATGGTCTTATATGTAGTAAATCTGTTCTAACCACCCCTTCAAACTAATATTCTGTCATGAGAGTGGGATATCTAAGCCTCATTCCAACACCTAATATCTAAATAATAATGATCACACACTTATTTAATAAAGAAAATTAAATATCCTAGGTAGTGATGACACTTTTGAGGCTGTGTGCTGATATGATACAAAATTGTAACAGACCATCTTAGGTCAACATGACTATTCACCCATGTAATCACATTACGGGGTGAGGTTTAACAAAGAATAGAAAACATGTCTTCAATGTCAGATGATATGTGAGTATGATATACTCTATCATATCAAATGTAGGATCAAATATATAAACATTAGATGCTCAAATACAAGAGGGGGTGAAATGTACTTCCAAAAATTCCTTTGGATCTTTCAATGATGGTTATGTTAAACAAGTTTAACCAAGATAATTCAAAATATCTATAAGTTCTATTAACTTTATTGATTCTGGAAAAGTGATTCTATAAATGAAACATAACAAAAGATTAAACCAACTAAGATTCTACCTTAAAGCATATAAAATCAATCTAAATCAGAGTTTAAGTATGAGGAAATATAAGGAAGTTTTTCATTCCTCAACAATACAAATGCACAACAGAAAACAAAGTATTAACACTACAAGTACCAAAAAATAACTCTTTTATCCAAAAGAGAAGGGTATCCAACAATCTTGGATAAGTGGTCCCTTGATTTATACTTTCAATGAAATTATGTCTTACCCACACTAGGGTAAGTCCTCGATACAATGATCGGAGTCTATCTTGATATCCCTGCTATCCCTCAACTATCAGGTAGTCAGTACATCTTTCTTTCTATCCCTGGAAGCCATCTATTGTACACAATAATAATCAGAGTCGCATGAATCCAATTTGCATGATGCAATGTTTGAAAAAACCATTTAAACATTCTGCACAAATCTTGAGAGTTTATAAGATCCACCCTCTCTAGAAATCAATTCAACCACAAGTATGAATGGTTGTAAAAAATGTTGTCATTTGTTGAGATCTTTTCAAATGAGCTCCTATTTATATGCACAGCTCCAACGGTCTGCTCCCTCCTCCCACAGTCATAGTTTTCCTTGAATTTCAAAGGGACCTATACATGTGTCACCGAAACAACGGTTAGTTGATAATTGAAGGCAAAACATCATTTAATAATAGAACAAGTGAAAACATAACCAAACTCAAAAATTCAGAATGTAGGGAAATAAAAGTTCGATGTCTTACCAAAAATAAATCTATAGTCTATAATACAAATATATTCGATTTCTGTTTATCAGATGAATTCGGAGTCGGACGTCATACAAGTTCTTATCCATAATTCATAATCAGAATTCATCATCAGAATTCTTAATGAGAATTTGTAATCAGAATACTTCATCATAATTCATAATGAGAAATCGTAATCAAAATTCATCGTCAGAATTCGTAATCGGAATTTATAATCAGAATTTTTCATCAGAATTCGTATTGAGAATTCGTAATCACAATTCATATTCAGAATTCATAATGGGAATTCCTAATCAGAATTCATCATCAAAATTCTTAATGATAATCCGTAATCAGAATTCATCATCAGAATTCATAATTAGAATTCGTAATTAGAATTCATCATCATAATTCGTTGTTGTAACTTTATACAAGTTCGTAATAATAATTTATAGTTGAACATCAAAAAATTTCTTAATAGGGAACTCAGAGTAGAACTATCTAAATGTTGGTAACAGGAATTCTGATCCTAAAATAGAATGCTTCATATCTAAGTATTATACGATTCCGAGGATTTAGATATGAATATGATATTTATACTTAAGAAAAATATTGATATTAACAATGAATTATATGTAATCATAGATTTCCTTGGGTAAGGAAATTATCCTTATAGAAGTAAAATATAGGTTAAAATCATATTTTCTTTAAGATAAGGTGTTTGTGATTTTCAAAACAAGAAGGACTGGAAAAGTCACAAGGAAATCCTTATTGACTCAACAATCTCCCCCTTTTTGGAAAGCACAAATATCCTTCTAAAAAAGAATATAAGGATATAGAAAAATATTTTCTAGACATTGAAATAAAGCTTATCTTATTTTTTTCATGGAAAATGGTGAATTTGACTAACTCCCCCTAATGATTTGGAACACTAAGGATCATATTCTAGATTTCCAGAATGGTATTTTCATTTGGAATATGGAAATCTTTGTAATGATCAACCCCCCTTAGATAAAATCCCCCTTACTTAGGGATACTTATTCTATACTTATAAATATTTTTCCATCTATTCTTTAGAATGTTTTTTATTCCTCCCTTTTTTATTTTCAAAAACAGTTTGAGGGAATGG
Source organism: Viscum album (assembly GCA_963277665.1). NCBI lineage: Eukaryota > Viridiplantae > Streptophyta > Magnoliopsida > Santalales > Viscaceae > Viscum > Viscum album. The sequence continues at coordinate 1,938,426,224 of OY728152.1, forward strand.
AAAACAATATGGTACATAAAATATTCGTACAAAATAACACAAAAGAAAATCAACCATAATTTCTTTAAGGATGGAAAAAATTGTACAAGGAAAGACATTGCAACAAAAGATCGGGTTAGGTCTGTTTGTTTTCTTTTTTCCTTGGGTAATAGGTTATTCAGAAAGGTTTTTAGCTTCTTTAAATTTTTTTGATCCTCCTCAGCTTGATTTTATATGGATTTAATCATGTCATCTAGTGCCATTAGAGCCTCAGACTGAGCCTTATGAAATTCATCCTGCTTTACAAGCTTCTCTTCGATATCAATCCAGAGATCTCTTTTCCCCTTCAAGCTTTGAGCAACAGAGTTAATCTTCCCATTTAGATCCTTCACCTGTTGATTCCGAGTATTTTTCTATAGGGTCAGATTTTCATCAAAACTAGATGTAATATATTTGATCTTCCCATATTCTATATGAAATACTTCCTTTAATCCATCTTGAAATTCATCATGCTCACTCATTTCATGAATTGATCTATTTGACTAGCTAGCTATCTTCTTGCATGACTTCCTGTGAGCTTCGTAGCCTATATGAAAAGTTTATAAATATGATTCTATATTGAGACACTTGTCCATCACCATGAACACGAAATCTTATTTATGATTAAGAGTGTGTTGGAGAATCTTCCATCTAGAATCTATGCTTGTAACAGTTAGAATGGAACCGACTAGCTTCTTCAGAGATTTATCCAAAAAATCATGATCAAGTGAAGAAGACTCTGAATCTGAGATATTGCTTAGTGAGAGTGATCTTTCAAGATCAACAAGATTCCTTTTTTAAGTTCCTTAATCTTCCTTCATTTTCACTATAGATTTTATTTTAGTACCAACAATCACTTGCTTACCCTTATCAATATTCGGTGTGACTAGGTCATCATGAGATTTATGCTCGCTATCAGAAAATTTAACAACTATATCTTCATCATTTTTTTCTTTTTCTTATCCTTCCTCAATAAAGTTCTTTTCATAACATTCTTCCTCAGATAAATCATTTACTTCTTCTTCTTTATTTTCTTCATATTTTATTCCATAATTATATTCTTCATTTCCAAGAGTGACCTACATCGAGGACTCGCCCTCAGATGTTCGGAGTGATAATTTCCCTGATAGATTTTCCTTATCATGATACTCATCAACTTTCTTAATCAGATCATCTATATCACCACTTTCTTCTTCTTCTTCTTCGTCTTCCACCTCTTCAACTTCTTCAATATCTTCTTTCTCTTTAGATTTTTCCAGATTGAATAAATTCTTCCCTGGAGTATCAGGTAATGGATCTACTAGGAATGTTTCCGGCACTGGAATATTCTCGGATGCTACTTTTGTGGCTTTCAAAAGATATTTCACAACTTCAGCCTCACATATTTTCTTCTTCTTCATCCTCTCTTTTTCTTTCTTATCAAGGTATTCGGTAGTCTTATCCCTTGAAGACTTAGCTTCAGTAGGGTCCATGCCAAACTATGGATCCCCTTTTTTCCTCTTTCCCTTATCTTCTTTATTTTTTTCCACCACCTCATCCGGAAAAACATTTTTTATTGGGTTTAAGAGATGAGGATTTTACTTCTTTAGCATTAGAAGTTTCGCCTTCAGCTTCAACTTCCTTCAATTTTCTTTTCCTCACAACTTTCTTGATTAGTTTAGCATCTTCTACATCATTCATAATGGATTCTACCGCTACCTCTGGGACATCATAAAACTCTCATGTCTCATTAGAAAAGCCTATATTCATTATTTTTAGTGTGTCATCACTAACAAGCATAACATTGTAATTCCAAGTCTTGGAACATCATGAAATTTTGAATGATTAAAGACACTGAACTATCATCGTTAAAAGTAAGTAAAGATACATGCTAATTTCTGCTCTTAAATTTCCATTCATGATGTTATGAATTGTAATAAGAACTTGACTCATCAAATTGATTTTTATTTAGATTTATCAAGAAATCTATGAAATATATTTCACTCTTCTTGAGGGTATCTTTGTCACCTTTTCTCGATAAAAAATATCCTTGTACCCATAGTTGAAGGATCCGGTTGTTTGAAGATAGATGGGAAATCATTTCTGTCTTGACATTATAAAGTCCAAGCCATCCTAAAGCCTTCACCTTTAAAAAACATCCTTTCTCATCAAGTAATTTGTTGGAAAAAAACTCTGCTTCCCCTTCATAGGATAATCCCACCAAGCTAGCTGCCTTGGAATAAGAAAGTTTGTAGGTTTTTCCATAAGACATGAATGATAACATTTCTCTTCCATCTTCCTTAAAGAAGCACACTAACTCATAAAACACTATGAGTAAATATGGATACACCATTTATTGATCACATGGCTTAGATATGAAGACTTCTTCCCATCCATTTAACATGATATTATTAGAAATGATAGAATCGTACTTGAAAAATTTCAGATGCGCCAACCTTTCCCTGTATACTTTCCATTTTGAGATTGGCTTTATGGTAGACATTTCTTGGGAAGAATCTTCTACAGACATTCAGACTGGAGGAACTCAAAGAGATTCAGAATGGGCTTTAGAATTTAGGCAAAGCAACGAGATGCAAAAGTATTGATAACCGATGTGGGACAACCCTTCAGGGTTCCTTTATACAGGCGATGAAAGTGACCTTTCATCATCCAAAACCAATCTAACTATTGATAAACTCTTTGATCTGATCTAATAGTTGAAAACATTCCCGCAAGGAAATATTGAATCCAATCATTTGAGGTTTTACGAAAAACATACGGATATAAGGATAAATGAATCCAAAAAATTAATAGAGAATACCAGAAACTAAAAATTATTATGAAAACATAAGTAAACAAATAAAAACATTCATATTGTCTAGGAAGATATTTGTAATAGGTGATATTCTTCTTGAGGAAAATTTGACTACGAAAAACACACTATGAAAAAATCACTATGAAAAACTCACTACGAAAAACATACTTCGAAAAACTCACTACGAAAAACATACTTCGAAAAACATAAGATCGAAAAGTTTTATTGAAAAATATTTGAGTACCAAAACTCGATTATGAAAAAATATGACTATGAAAATTTTCTTTAAAAAAAATTTCCAATAGCAACATTTGAAAAACTTATTAAAAAAATTTTCTTCACGAAACATTTGAAAAACTGACTACGAAAGTTTTTGAATGTGATATAAAATAATGTACTCCCCCCATGAAAAAGTGTTTATTACTGTATGGAGATTGTTTCATCAGGAAGATAATGAAGGAATATTACCATACGGTTATCATTTCTAGATTCTATTTAATGTAATCAAATATATTGGAGGGTTATGATTTTGTGAAAATATCAACAAGTTGATCTTGTGTTCCGATAAACTGAACAATGATATATCCTTTTTGTGTGTGATCCCTAAGAAAGTGATGCCTAATGTCTATGTGTTTTTCATGAGAGTGATATGTAGTGTTTTTAATAAGAGAAATGAAACTTGTGTTGTCACAAAAAATTTGAGTCTTATGAAAACTCAATCCATAGTCTATGAGTGTGTGTTGTGTCCATAACACTTGAGCGCAACAAATTCCAGCTACTACATATTCGGCTTCAGAAGTGGAAAGTGCTAATGAGTGTTGCTTAATGAAAGACCAAGAAACTAATGAATCTCTTAATAAATGAAAAGTTTTGTCTATACTCTTTCTGTCCATTCTACATCGATTATAGTCATCATCTGAAAATCTTTTTAAAACAAAATCATTTCCAGAAGTATAAAAGAGTCCTAAATTCATGGTTCACATTAAGTAGTGAAACATTATCTTCACTGCCTTTAAATGAGATTCCGTAGGATTGGATTGATATCTTTCACATAATAATATTGAAAATATTATGTCTGGATGACTAGCATTCAAGTACAGTAAAAATCTTATCATACCTCTAAATGTTGATTGAACTACTGGTTTCCCAGCTTCATCAAGATCCAGTTTTTTTGACATACCAATGGGTGTACTTATACTTTTAGTGTTGTCGTATCCATAATTTTTAGATGAACTTTAATATACATATGTTGGGATATATAGATTTATTTTGGTTTTTTAGAGATTTGAAAACTAGGGAAAAAGGTTAACTCACCTATCATACTCATTTCAAACTCTGATTTCATTATATCTCAATGGAATCAGTTAAAGATTGCTGAGTTGAACCAAATATAATGTCATCAATATATATTTGAACAATGAAAACATTTTTCCTATGTTTATTTATAAAAATGGGTTGGATATGAATTTCCCTTAACATAGTTATTTTGAAGAAAAAATCATGTAAGGCTATCATACCAAGCTCGAGGGGATTGTTTAAGGCCATACAATGCTTTGGTAAGTCTAAAAACATGATCAGGAAATTTTGTGTCTTCTATGCCAGGAGGTTGTTAAACCAAAAATTCCTCTTGAACATAACCATTAAAAAACACATTTCACATATATTTGAAAAAGTTTGAAATTGAAGAATGCTGCAAAGGCCTGTAAAATACAAATAGATTCAAGTCTAGCTACTGGAGCGTAGGTTTCTTCATGGTCTACTCCTTCTTGTTTATTATAGCCTTTAGAAACTAATCATGCTTTATATCTTACAATGAATCCATTTTCATCACACTTATTTATGAAGTCCCATTTTACTCCAAGGACAGACGTTTTCTTAGGTATTTCTACCATGGTCCAGACTTAATTCCTTTTGAATTCATTTAGTTCATATTTCATGGATTTAATACAATCATTATCACCAAAAGCTTCATCTGTGTTTTTTGGTTATAATTGGGAAAGGAATGCTAGATGTTATAATTCATTTATTAAGGAACTTCTAGTCCTTACAGGTTGATTGAAATCACCAATGATACTATCACTGGGATGATTATTATGAAACGACTGATTTGGGTTTTGTAAAACATGTTCATCAACATAGGGTAGGAAATCATCTGGGGTAATGGTTTCAGAAGTATCTTCTTGAACATTTTCCTTATTAGAAGGATTTTCAATCAAAGGTTGATAATCGGTTTTTTGAAAACACACCCGAGGATGTAGGTTGGAGTTTTTTTAAAAACAAAATGATCAGTGTCATCAAATTTATCATGTACTCTCTCTTCAACAATACATGTGTTTTTATTGAAAACCCTATATGACTTAGAAGTTGTGGAGTATCCTAGGAAATTTCCTCCATTAGATTTTTTTCCGAATTTATATAGATTATATTTATTATTCAGATTGAATACCTTGCAACCAAAAACCTTAAAGTAGGAAAGTCTTGTTTTTCAACCATTCCAAAACTCGTAAAGAGTTTTCTTAAGAAAAGGTCTAATCCAAAACCCGATTTACAGTATAACTATCAGTACTTCAAACTTCAGCCCAAAAATGTTTGGCTATAGAATAATCATTCAACATGGTTCTAGTTATTTCTTGATGAATTCTATTTCATCTTTCAACACCACCATTTTATTGAGGTGTTATGGGTGATGAGATGTTGTGATTAATATCTTTTCTACTACAAAAACTTTCCAAATCAGAAATTTGAGATTATCCTCCATGATCACTATGAGTAGTTTTCAATGGAAGGATTTTCTAATTTTTAACTTGGGCTCTAAAAATTTTGAAATAGGAGAATGCTTTATACTTATTTTCAAGAAAATATACACACATATATCTAGTTTAATCATCAACCAAAACAAATGCATAGTACTTGCTTCCAATTCTTCCAATTTGTGTAGGACCAAAAAATACATATGCACTAGCTGTAAAGCATCAGTTGTTCTGACTTCAACGACTGATTTAAAACTTGATTAATGTTTATTTCCATATTTACAAGGGTCATAGACTTTTGAAGAATCAAATCTATGCTTTGGTAGATCCTTAACTAATCCTTTTTTAGAAAATTTACATAGGTTCCTAAGGTTTTAGTGTCCTAACCTTCTATTCCATAACCAAAAGTGATCTTCTATTGCACTAACGTAAGGTATGTCTTGGCTCCAAAGGTCTTCTAAATTTAGTGTGTAAACATTCTATTTCCTATTGATAGAAACAATAAATTATTCCTTGGAATTGTGTACTGAGCACTTGTCATTCCTAAAACTCACAAGGTAGCCTTCATCACATAATTGACTTATGCTAATGAGGTTGTGCTTAAGATCCTTAACAAATAAAACATTTGAAATCAATGTTTTTCCAAGAAGAACTATGTTACCTATACCAATAATTTCTCCCTGAGCATTATCTCCAAAAGTTACTTTTCCTCATTTCGTCATGAAAATCTTTTAAAATTAGTTTTTGTTACCAGTCATATGTCGGGAACATCCACTATCTATGTACCACGTTTTTCTATTGGAACATTATTTATTTTCATGAATGTAAGAATGTTATACTTTTGGAATCCAAATATTCTTTGATCCAGAATTGTTAGACAATAAAATTTTGGGAATCCACATTTGTTTAGAAAAATAACCTATATGAAACCCAATAGATTGAATTTTATTCAAGGAGAAATTTTTCTTCCAATTCCCACCACTTTGACACTTAGTGTGAAAAGGGGCTCTGGAAGGAACAAAATATATGTTCTTGAAAACCGATTTTTGGTGAGTATATCCTACTCCAGTAGTGTTTCTTTGATGTTTAATTTGATAATACATCTAGTCAAAATTTTCCTTTCCAGAGGTAAATTTTGTAAGAATGTTCTTAAGAAAAAATATTTCTGATTTCAGTCTGATGACTAAATTCTTATCCTCCGGAATCATTTCCTTAGAGTTAGATTTTTTCTTCAAAAACATTTATTTCTAAAATAGAATTCTTAAGATATTTAGAATTTTCTACTTTATCTGAATTTTCTATCTCAAGGTCTTTATAAAGTTTTACTAAATGCACATCTTTATCTCTAAGATCCCTAGAAAGATCTGAATTTTTTATTGTAAGAATATCTTCCCTTGTATTTTCCTTGTCTAGTTTCATAGAAATTTTACAATTTATTTCTTCAAGTAACTTGGAAAATCTATATACATATTCATATGAAGGTATTTCTTCATTTTCTATGGATCAAGTATCTTCATTTGATGTAGTATTTTTGGAATAGTAATTCTTATCAAGGGTGAATTTGTTAAAGCCTCGGCAGAGCATAACTTGGACATAAGACATGTATTTGGGAATGCAGTAGTAGCAATGAATCCCATAATCTTCTTTACTGATGAATCATATTCAGAATATTCCCTTTCTAATGAATCTCCATAGCTATCACTCTGATTATCATTAGCTTTAAGGATTTTCTTGTGCTTTGATTGATAGAATGTCTTCTTATTCCTTTCTGAATTCCTTTACTTATTTTCCTTCTTCTTCATCAATGGTCAATCAAGTCTGATATGACCTATTATTTTACATTCCTAACACCTAACTTCTCTATATTACTTATCTCTATAATCCTTCTTGTGTTACTTAATCTGATGGTTCCTTTGAACTACAATATTATTCATTCTCCGAGAAAGATTTGCTAATTCATTCAATGACTTTTCTGTGTCACTATAATCTGGATGAATAATGACTTTCTTTGTTTTTGATATGGTTACTCTTTCTGGGGTCTTGGATTTCATATGTTAGAAGTGGTTGTGGAAGGAACTCCTCCATTACCATTATTCTTCTTGACATTTTCGGCATCTCTCTTCATTCTGGTTTCATGTTGAAGAAGAGATCCAAACAACTCATCTAAGGAAATCTGGGTGACTTTCCTGTTCTCATAAATAATTGTCCTCTTAGACTCCCATTCATTTGGAATGATATCTATTATCACTTCTAAAATAGCCTAATCATCCAATGCTTTTTCTCCCACAGATTGCAGCTATTGAGGATAATCATAAACCGTTGTTGTAATTTCCTTATAGGTTCTCCATAAGGAAAGTTAAAACTATAGTATTCAGCTCTCAACATAGCTCTTCTTATCTCTATGAATTTAGATGTACCAAAATATGTTACTTCATGTTTCTTCCAAAAACTGTTTGCAACATCACATGAATATATTTGACTATAGATATTTGTAGTCATGGAACATAAAAAAGTGTTTATAACTCTAAAATTTTACTGATATTATGATTTTTCTTTATTCATAATGGTTCTCAATTCCTTATCCATAATATTATAATCTCTAGTCAGAATTAGGTAGTTTTCAGCTCCAGTATTGAAAACAAAAGACTTCATCCTTTCTCTCCAATACTCATAATCATTTCCATCAAAAATATGAGGTCTGTTAGGATTTAGGTTATCAATAGAACCAACATTTAAACCTACCATCCTTATGATAATCATTGGAAAAAAAATTGTTAGTAGTATGAGTTTGTAAAAAAGAGAAAATATCCTAAGCAAGGAACTATATATTGTATCTCTAATCAAGAATGAATCTGAACACTGTGATTTCGAAAAACAAATTCCGAAAATGTATGAATCTGAAAAATCAATTGCGAAAATTAAGAGGAAGAATAATTTTACTCTGAATCTAATTGTGAGATTAATTCAGATGTAACCAAATCCTCTAATACCAATTATTGAGATGGTATGTATGAGTATAATATACTCTATAATACCAAATATAGGTTCGAATATGTAAACATGAGATGCTCAAATACAAGAGGGGGTGAATTTTACTTTTAAAAATTCCTTTGGAACTTTTAAAAGGGTGATGTTTATCATGGTACAACATTATAATTCCCATGACCTCTATGTTCTAATAACTTGCTTGATTCTGGAAAAGTATTTCTGGAAATGAAACATAACAAAAGTTTACACCAACAAAGATTCTACCTTCAAGAGTATAGAATCTAACTAAATCAGAGTACAAGTTTGAGGAACTGTAAGGAAGTAATACTTTCCTCAACAATACAAATGAACATCGGAAAACAAAGTAGTAACACTACAATTAACAAAAAATAACTCTTTTAACCCAAAGGGAATGTTATCTAACAACCATGGATAGTAGGTCCCTTGATTTATACTTTCATGAAAGTTTGTCTTACCCACACCAGGGTAAGTACTCGATACAAAGATCGGAGTCTATCTTGCTATCCCCGCAAGACCTCAACTATCAGGTAGTCGGTACCTCTGTCTTCCTATCCCTGGAAGCCCTCGATAGTACACAACAACAATTGGGGTCGCACGAAGCCAATCTGGACGAATCAATGTTTTAACAAGCCATTTAAACATTCTGCACATAGCTTTAAAGTTTAAATGAAGATCTATCTCTAGAAATCACTTCAACAGCATGTAAGAATGGTTGTAAAATATGTTGTCAGGTGTTGGGATCTTTTCAAATGAGCTCATATTTATAGGCACAGCTCCAACGGTCGGCTTGAATTTCGGAGGGACCTGAACATGCGTCACTCAAACAATGGTTAGTTGATAACTGAAGGCTCAACATCGTTTTATAATAGAACAAGTGAAATCATAACCAAACTAAAATATTCAGAATGTTAGAATTTGTAATGAGATTTCGTAATCAGAATTCTTCATCAGAATTCGTAATGATAATTAATAATTTGAATTCATCCTCAAAATTAATAATGAGAATTCATAATCAAAATTTTGTCATCAGAATTCAAAATGAGAATTCGTAATCAGAATTCATCGTCCGAATTCGTAATGAGAATTCTTAATCAGAATTCATCATCAGAATTTGTAATGAGAATTCGTAATCAGAATTTGTCATCAGAATTCGTAATGAGAATTCGTAATCATAATTCATCATCAGAATTCATAGTTAGAACATTATACAAGTTTGTAATCAGAATTCCGAGTTGAACTTCATAAAAGATCATAACATGGAATTTGAAGTAGAACTTCGTAAAAGTTTGTAAGAGGAATTTGGATCCTTAAAAAGAATGCTTCGTATCTAAATATTATACGATTCTGAGGTTTTAGATATGAATCCAATTTTTATACTTAAGAAAAATATTGATATGAACAATGAAGTCTGGGTATGGGTAGATTTCCTTGGTTAAGGAGAAATTCCTCATAGAAGTAAAATATAGGTTAAAATCATATTTTCTTTAAGATAAGGTGTTTATGATATTCAAAACAATAATTAATAGAAAATTCATAAGTAAAAACTTATTGACTCAACATTGAATATAATCAAATAAGGAAAAAACATAAGTATATGAAAATATAAACGAAGTTACCATTATTCCAAATAGGCCAAAATAGAATGTACAATAATTATAGACCAACTAGACTTCATGTGACTATGTGTCACCTCCATAAAATAATGAAAAATAATAAAAAATGTAAATATAATCTATAATATTATTGAGTTCCGTTCATATTACTCACGTACATAAAAAAATCTCTACATCCGCACAAAAGTAGCAATAAAATGTGAGTAAGATAGACCTGATGGAAACCACAAAAGAATCTATACAATTATATTTATCATGAATTTAAAATTTATATGTCAAAAAAATAGTTTTAGAAGTATTTTTATAATGAAATAAATTAAAAAATATTTATCTTACAATCATTATTTTTTTTCTAAAATTCTATATCAGGTTTTCCAAACACAGAAACTTTCTTGTCATAAAAAAAAGTAAGTAAACATAAAAAATATAAAAACACATGTGATCCATCATTAATGATATAAAAAATAATTCTAAAAAAATGCACCTTACAAACATATTCGAGGATCCCACTATATAATCATTCTAAATTGATATTTTCAAAACCCATGCTCCATTTTTTACAAATATGCTTCAAAGTCAACATAATCTTCCTCAGGGTTTGAAAATATATTTCAAACCAAATAATGGAAAATTTATTATCTAGGAAAAACACATTCAAATAAGAACCCATCCATTTTCTTATTTAATATTATTCTGTTTCTATTTCTAAATATCAGGGATGTAATAAGACTCCCATAAAATTCAATAAATTGAAACACGTGGACATATAAACATTCCTTATAGGCCTTGAAAACATACCCAAATTTGATAAAAGTGATAGAAAACAACTAGATTTCCCATCGAAAGAATGTGTATGAAATGAAACAAAATATTATTTATAGAAAACAAGTTCCAATTGACAATAACTATCAATGAAGGTTACGTAACCAAAAAAGATATAGTGTAACTATTAGAGATATTTACCGAAAGAGATGAATCACTTATATCAACTAATCAATCACTAGATGGAGCCATATTAATTGAAATAAATCACTCATGAATTCATATTGTATGAGAAATATCTTGGAGGAGAAGGGTGCAAGAGATAATGAAGCCTCAAACCACATTTGTAAATCTAAATGGTTGAACATGATGGATTTTATGATGATTAATATTTAAAAGGTCTTGAAACTCCGTCATTGAAATTTAAATTGAAAAACACATCGATTTTTATGAAAAAACAATATTTTCACATTACACGATGTGTACCCCTTCTACCACATGTAAAATTACACCATATTTTATCCATTCATGGGTCTTGTTTGGCATGAATCACAAGTCATGTAACCACATTAAACGTTGTGTAAATACACATCGAACAATTTAAAATATAGGTGTATGATAAAAATTCAAACCAATATATAACTTCACCATTATAGATATCCTCATAAGTCATATTCATAAAAACCTACACTACTAAAAAGTAATCCATAGGTAGATATAAGTATTTTTGAAAGAAAGGTAATTGGAAATTAAATGACATGATGGAAAAATCATGTCACCACCTAATGATAGTCCTCAATCGCCTGGGTGTCAAGGAAAAATTGGAACCTAGGGATAACTGTCACTGAAACAATGGAAACAAACTCATCATATAAACCCCATCCCCTGGTTCTATTAGAATCATCCTCATATCCAAAGGTGGTGGTATGACAGGTGCATAACCTATAGGTAAAACCTCCTAAATAGGTCCATGTATTGAAGCCACGTCACTGAGGGGATCATCTTCATAACCCTTAAGTATAATATTATGTGGGAAACATTGTGGAGCCATCTTGAAATAGAAAATATGTTCCATTGTCAATGTGAATATATGCAGTGACAGCTCAATAAGGGAAATGAAACCAAAACTTATTCCTATATGATATGTGTACCAATTATTTCACTCTAAAGAGTTTCAAAATGTACCGTTTCAAAAATAAGGTTTTCCAAGTATTAGGGTATGGATATATAGGCCTCCACAACAATACTAGATTCCCTGACATGATATCAAAACTCATAACACTAAAAACTACTACACCAAACAAATCTCACAGAATCACGTCTTAAGGTATAAATTTCTCATATAATACCACTATTTCAATACACAGCCTAGTAGGGACCGCACCTCAACTACCCAAATCCCACCTCCATTATCCCAGGTGATATGAACAAGTTCCGAGTCAACATTTCACAGACAAGGAATTCTTTAAGATAATGTGCACGTATACATTCACAAATATATAATTCCATAGAATGATTAAATGTAAAATAACTTAAAACTGCATAGGCATACATTTTAAATACTACAATCATAGTACGAAATCAAATACATAAATGAAAATGTTAGAAATGAAATCCACCACAATGAAACATAAAAATTCCCAAACAAAAATTTGGTTTTGTACTAGTCTAAATGTATACATAGGAACACACTACACTTTATTCGGCATGCTAAAATCTTATTCCCCTTGTTCCTCTAGGACTCTATCAAAAGGTGAATCATCTGTGTAATAAACAACATGTGTGTGAAAAAATAATGTAGGGATGTTTCAAAAAATACCTTGTACAAACCCCTAAATCAACATTCACATAAAATCATGAACAATAGTAGGCTCATCGTAGGTATATTTTATTATAACATATAACAAGAATATACATATACACCCAAAAAAGACAAAAAGTCTCAAGATTAATTCACAACCATAATTCCATCCTAGGATTCCTACTCAAATGTTCCACATTATAGTACTTCAAGAGAAAACACTCCCTCAGGTATACAGAACTAATGAAATTTCGTTGAGATGTCCGGATCATTGAGCCTCTCCATAAGATTTATATGCTAGAATTATGATGAGATCAATACATAGAATGGGGTTTACTACCAGAGCTATGTGATATACTAAAAACCCAATGTTGATTAACCTACCATATAAGGGATTTGTTTCTATGTAGTAGTAGTTACAATGAGACTACAAACCCTATCTAGGGAAATGATGATGATAGAAAAAACACATTGAGCCCCGTAATGGAATCCAAAACAATATTGATGACTAAAGTTCCTCAGAGGGGATTACCGTCCTATGCACTAGACATGATTCCATAACAGACCACTGGGAATGGATAATAGGAATGTACCCTAAATAATATTATCCAACATGGAGAGGAAAATGGTATCTAATACATCTTGGAAGAGTTAAACAATGAGTATGATGAGTACAAGTCATGTGCCATCAGTACAGAGTCCTGATCATGTATCTTGTCTCATGTCCATGACCATGTCTGAGTACAATATGTGATTAAGCTCGTGTACTCCTATCATTATCTATATACCCACTTAATTACAAATCATGCATCCATGTAAGGGTTAAAAATATTATGACAACAATAATAAGTATTTTTAAATTAGTCACACATCATGTGACAAATTTCATTTCATTAAACCCTGGAGCTCCAGCTGGTGTCCCCTACACTACTTATGTTCTATCGTTACATGTTGTGTAGTACATATTTCCTAAAAATCGTGTTCTGTTTTCTGGATTCCTCCTCCACTTCACCCACATCAATTTCATTTTCAATTTTCATAGAAAATCACGAATCTAATACAATCAAACTTGATCACTACTAGAGACTCAATATCACGACATCCAAATCGAGCAAGAAAACTATGACATCGAACCCCTCTATTAGTACAAAAAAACTATAAATAGTTACCCCAAATAAAAATTTATCCACTTTCATTACCATCATTAAATGATCCCCCCATTATCCCATTCTTGGATCAACAATATAAATCCATCATTACCCAAAATAGATGAAAAATATACGATTTCCTAGTATTTTGGAAGATTCACTTGTTAAACAAAACCCTAGTGGTGAATGAAAAAATAACGGTAGGAGAATAATAAGATATATAAAAAAGAGGAAGAAACATCTTTAGATATTAGGTTGGAAATTAACTTTTGACATTATAATGATGATTTAATGTCCATAAAAATAATATGTTTCTCCCAAAATCCATACAAAATAAGCCAACTCTAGAAATACAATCGTACCACAAATGAATATGTTGGATGATTGTTTCTTTTTCAGAATAGTTTCAGTAAATAGGGATAAATCAAAAAAATCAACCTCAAGGTTGATATATATATATGGTAAAGAGAATACCCTAGTCATTGTTTTTAGTGAAAGAATAATATTTCATTGGTGTAGATGATCGTTGAACTATCATTATCACTCACCAAGAATCTCTCTCCAATAGTGTCTCTCACAATAATCCGAATCATATATCCAAGCATAATAATATTTCATAACCATATTTATTTATAGAGGTATGATGTTGTTTCATCATGGGAAATAAAAGAAATTAATTTTTTTATATATTCTATATATTAGTCATTAACTATTCTTTATAGAAACTCTTGATACAGACACCAGATATTTCATACCTAGTGTGATCCACACACCCTGAAATAAATGTTTAACAATGATTTCTAATTTTATCATATGTTTAGAAGTTTTTAAATTGTTTTAGGACAAATGACCACATGGGATATCTAATATATATAACAAGATTAAAAAAATTTAAATCCAAGCATCGTAATCTAACTCCATCTTAGCGACTAGCTCTGAAAATAATGTATACAATATTCTAAACTAATATATGTAAAAATTAGAGTCCATACAATCCTAAAACAATTTATGGTGGGCTGAAATTGGTTAGAGTAGGAAAATTAGATAGATTAAAATATATTCCATCATGAATGGTTGGTAGCATAACATCGAATCAAAAATATTGTTTTAATTGTTCTCTATAAAAACTAGTTGTAATCTATGTTCTGGAATGATATCAAGTGGATAATTGACAGGTCCAACCTACATAAACATATTAAATGTCCCATTTTAATGTGTAAATTATTTTTGATAAAGCCTCTAAATCACATAGTGTTTCTTATGGTGTCATAGCTTCAAATAAATATATACCCCCACATGAAATATGATTGAGAACCTATGGGGCTATTTTTCTATTTTATATAATAACATGGGTGGTCTAGATCATAACTGAGTTATTACAAAAGCATCGTCATGGTTTTCAGTGGACAGAACCAAAATATACACATGTGTTTTAGGTGGAATGAAAAAATAGAAAATAAAGTGTGGATTATGTCCATACAAAGCCTTAAATAGTGCAATGTAAATAGAAACTCTTCATGTTGACTTGTAACTCAATTCAATCTATGGAATTTGACAATATAGGGTTGTTGATTGGTATCCCACAAAGTAGTGTAAATAAGGTTAAGGGAATCTATTACCCTCTTTTTCCTATCCATTGGGTTGTTAGTAATATGAAATGATTATTTTCTGTTGATTCCCTAATAACTGAAAATGATATGCCTTGAAATTAAACCAAAAAATAGGATAACAATCACTAACAATTTATTTCATCACAATATTCAATCAGACAACTTTTTATAAGAAACATTCGACCACGTTACATCCAGTGTAAGGTTTTTTCAATCAGAACCAATGATCATATATTGAAAAATAATAATCAAATACCAAGGTTATATAAATAATATTAATATAATTTTCCTTGAGATGAATTCTATAAAAATGTTATAACATACTATCAATGGTATTTTTAATAGTAAGAGGAACCACACAAGTGATAGAGTTAATTGTTTGTATCTCTATAAAACATTACACATAAAAAAAATCAAAAACATTTATTTTCATGCATAGAAAATATATAATTTCTACCAATTTTTGATAGGTCGTGCACATTCTCATGTAGTAACATCAAGTAGAAGATAGGAACACCTACATAGGTCTGGGCACCTAAATTGAAGCAGTTGCGAGGAAAAAATTCCCTCTAAATAGTAGTGTTACAAAGGAGTATAATATCCTTGGATGTTTCTTATAACCCATTATGATACCATGTAAGAAACTATAAAGGTATGTTTTATCATCCATTCCATCATTAAATTCATTAACATACTCCCAGATTGTTCTAGAAATCAATTCAAGTCAGCCAGGGGTCCCTCCCTCAAAGAGAGATCATTCATTGTCATATTATCTCTTCCAGAATTTCGATTGATATCAAATTGATATATGAAGACTTAGTTATACATTATTTCTAATCTTATTTGGTTATATACTATAATGGAAAATATATTATTATTTATTTATTTGTGAAAATATATAATGAGTTATTAAATAGTGATGGCTACCAATTCTAGATGGCAACCACAATCACCATATTTTATTTTCCATATGAAGATTTGGAAATGTTATATCCTACCAAATTTGAAATAATATATTCTATGGGATGATCACCTTTCATGAGGTATTCACCCACCACCACTCTAAGGAATCAAATTCAATTTTTATATCTTATGAAAAACCAGGTGGGGCTAATAGAAGAGCCTTAGTCAAAAGTTGTTTCAAATGTCCAAATTCCTAATGATCCTTTTTTAGCTTTGAAAAACCCTCCATACAAGTAAAAGATTTGATTGGGAGAGAATCCTTTAAAAAGATTTTGATAAATTTTCATTTGTATCTTGTTAATACAAAGATACCATATACTATATATGTACATTCCGGAAGTGGCCAATGTTGCTTTGCAACTATTCAAGAAGTGTTTATGAAAACTCATACTGAAGAAATTTGTTTTCCAAAAAAATTGACCTTGTTTTGGACAAAAATACATTTTTTAGAAATTATTCATCATTAAAGAACCTAAGGTTAGCTTTAATATGGTCTATATGTACCTTGTAATAGGTTTTGTAATCATTATTTTTTGAAACAAATGAAAACAAATTTATAGAGGAATGTCTGAAATAACTCATTCAAAGTATGTTGAAAAGGTAACTAATAATTTGTAAGGTTGAAAGGAACCATAATGATATTAAAAATAACAATCTATGTTAAAAAACTAGTTTTACCAATTTCATCATCCCATATTTGAATCTTATGATATATGGACTTGAGTTCTAATGTAGATAAGTGATTTGCGTCATGTTTTATATCCAAATGTTCTTCCACTATAGGTATGGAAAATTTATATCAGATAGTTTTTATTTTCAATGCATGGATGATAAAAAATTGACTCTATTTATTATCAAAAATTTTTACAATAATTGGGTTTGGAATAATCACTATGACTAGAACTGATGATGACATTGTCCAGTATCCCTTATGCCTCCCATTCATTGTTATTAGCCAAAAAAAGAATGTACCGGTATGCGCATATCATAAATGGTCCTTGGAAATGTAGTAGGATCATGGAATAATCCATAGAATAAATAGTTGGTTGACCTAATGGAGTATCATACACACTGACAATGAATTTTTGTACCAACAATATGTAATGGTTCCACTCCTCATTAAATGGGATCATCTCCAACCACTTCTTCCAATAGACAAGGTTTCAATAAATTCCCACATGATCCTTTAATGAGTTTCATGAATTCTAAAAAGATGATTATTTTTATTAAGGACTGGTTAATCATATATTCATGTGATGAACCCTCATAGTAGCATCATTTTCTTAGTTTTTCCTTTGTATATATTTAGTCATGTTTCGAGATAAAAGAAATTTCAAAATACAAATTGGGGCCTCGAATGATTAGTACTAGATCATAAAATACCTATTTATATTCCCATATAGTGATTATGAGATTCTATAACTCCCTTTGGGTACATGTGTTATACCCATCCCCAAATTGGACATGTATTTTCAATGAATCAGCATTTGATAGCCCAATGAATGAATCTAGTTTCAATGAATTTTAATTATGAGAGGAAAAAAAATATTATAACCAAAAATAGTAATCCCCCTCACACTATCTTCTATAATAATTTATTTTGTGGAAGTTTT
Source organism: Viscum album (assembly GCA_963277665.1). Lineage (NCBI taxonomy): Eukaryota > Viridiplantae > Streptophyta > Magnoliopsida > Santalales > Viscaceae > Viscum > Viscum album. Next base: position 1,938,444,305 of record OY728152.1, read on the forward strand.
GAGATATTTTAATTCCACTATAATAGGTCTCCAATCATTTTATCAATGATCATGAATTATGAATCATGAATAATTTCCCTTAGATCAGTTCCATCTTTTATCTCTTTGATCAGTTCATAATCATTAACAAATATTTTAGCATCCCCTAATAATAACACTACTATAAGTGGATCAGCAAATTTTCAAATATGGATGTGAGGAATTTTACATATGAAACTCAATCCCTTTTCACATGGTCTTCCACTTTTTAGTCATTAGGAGGCATATCGTTTTGGTTCTTGTAGGATTCTATTTTGGAAAATTCATAGATGGACCCATTGTGGTTCAACTAGCGTCTGAGTAAGGCACGTAGTGTAACTGGGTGGCGGGATCCTTGATCATTCCGAATGCATCAATGCATTGAATCTATTGACATGTTATCAAAATCCCATAATTTATGGTCCAATTACCTTCTACACAACTAATTTTACATTCCTTGTTATAATCATTACCCATAAACTTATCTCTAGTTTCATAATACAGACATAGATTTGGATCTCCTCAGATAAATCATACACGAAAGAGCTTACATATTGCAATTTTGGTAGACCAAAAATAATACGATCCAAATATTATATGTTGTAAATGTACTCCTGAACCATATGTTGTTATTGACACATATCCAGTTCTCCATATAGATTCATTACCACAACTCCACGGAAATGATCAATGAGTTCCAAATTGAATTTTTTTCCATTATAATTGTAAATTAAACTCCATTAAAACTATAAAACAATTTATTATTATATCTAACATAATTAATTGGGATATGGATTGTTTTATTTCTTCTAGTTTTATATCTATTCTGGTAAATCTCAGCTTGGTTGGTCCATTAATATAGATCTTGGCCCTCATAAATCTGCATTTTGATACACTAGACATTGAATAGAACCTCCAAGGCATGTCTATAAGAGATACCAACCTCATTATTATTTATTTAATCCACAATATGTCATCTCATTCTGAGCAAGAAAGCTCTGGAGTTTTCTATGGAGTCTAATAGGGTAATCTCATATAGAATTTTTAGTTTTTTAGGAATCACACTAGGGGAGTCCTTGAATTCTGAAGTCATTCTAATTATATGATATCACATTTGAATGTTCCCATATTCATCCCTAAGCCAATAATGGTTGATTCCATCTATTCTATAAGGCCCCAGCCATAAACCTTGCTTAATCTTGAGTTATTACAAGATTACACATTGAGGATCTTTTCAGGTTTAGAGTTTTAGAGAATTAGATCATGAAACTTGCATTACATTCCACATTTAAACAAAGTGGTTATATAAAACACAGTATTCATTCATCCCATCAACGGAAACATATTTAAAATATAACACGGATTCTTTCATGACTCATCCTTGACACTATCATCACATCATGTACCATTCCCATGACCTGTGAAAAACATTTCAAAAACTTGGGATGAGCATAAAAAGCTCAGTAAGAGTTATAAAAATATGGAAAGGAAACATGAGTTCATATATACATTAGAATGAAAACACACATTACCCATAAAACATAGGCATATCAAATCATGAATAAATCATAGAAAACATAATACATAAAGGTAACTTGAGTCATTCATACCATTCTTACGTAGGGAGTAACCCTCTTGGTTATGTTTGGAATACCCATCACAGTATATTCCCTAAATCTCTTCGGAGAAACCTTAACGTTTCACTCCTTCGCGTTACCCAATGCATTGGAGAGCTATATCGGGCTCACTCGCCCTTAGTTTATCACGGAACCACCCGTTTTCATAACAATGACCAAGAACCATAACATAAACGTATCACATAAAACATGAATAAAGGAAACATAACATTTCCACAATTCAATCACAATATAACATTTTAGTATATTGAAATAATGAATCCATTCAAAAAGAAACGATTTCCAAAACCATTTAAAATATTTAATAAAGAGATTTTGGAATCAAAGTGTCCTATACCACCTTGAAGCTTAAAATTTTAAACCATTAATATCCATATAAATAAATCCTTAAAACAATTTTGAAAACATGGATATTAATAAGAACAAATAATTAAAACATTTAAAACGATATTTTGGTTAAAGGGGTTTTACCAAAATCAGAGACACTTGGTTACAATAATTGAGGAATAACATTTAGTCAGAACTTTATAATATCATAAGAATAAATGGATTCATGATATAATACTCCAAAGGACAGTATATACACCATATAAGAGTGAATTGGTGCATAACAACAATGAACTATCAATAGAAATGTCAAATGTGATAAAATCCCTTATAAAGAAGGTATCTTTAAATTAAAGAAAAACTAAATCAAAAAAATACGTCTGACAAATATAAATACACCCAATATAAGTGGATGTTATGTTAAAAACAATAAAAGGTCATTCACACATATTCAATGGATGACATATTCAATGACTACATGTTGAACCTAAAGAAATCAAAATTGGGTTAAAAAGTTCCCTTGACAGCCTAACGACATCACATCAAAATGAGTTGATGAGAGATAAAAAGTGTATCTCATCACTTGGACATAAAATTTACATCAATAAGGATATATGAGAACATATCCCATCATAACAATATGTAAATTAAATGACCCAACAAAAGAAGTCTTTTAAAAAAGAGGAGGGTGAAAGGTTCCCTTACCGACTTGGGTATCTTTCAAAACATACACCCCATGAAAGAAGGACAATAGATCATTGATGTAAATACTCATAAACGAAAGTATATTACACAAAGAGTTGAATAATGGGCAGTATATTCACCACTCAATGTAATTTGTGTCAAATGTAGCATAAATCTCACGTGAATAAAAGTGAGATGAAAAATCCCTTACGAAAACTCGGCAGCCTAACGGTGCCACATAAAACATCCGAATATGGATTGATGAGATCAAATAGGGTATCTCATCACATTAAAATAAAATTTACAGAAAGAGGAATATAAAATAACATCCCCAACATTACAAAGATGAGCTTAAAAGAAGTGACATAAAGGAGAGTACTTAAAAAGAAAGAGAGATGTTAGATCTCTTACGAAAGTTCGGCAGCCTAACGACGCCACTCAAAACTTCCAAAATGGATTGATGAGAGAGAATAGGGTCTCTCATCACATGAAAATAAAAATTACAGTATGTTTAATATAAAATATCATCCCAATAACAAGAAATATGATCTTTAAAAGGAACGACATAAAAGTGTGTACTTAAAAAGAAAGAGAGGAGTAGGATCCCTTACCTCGGGTCCGACTTGACTCGATCGTTCTTTAACATCCTGAATAATAAACATGAGTTAATTATAATTTTCTTAAGAACGTTTTTCAAGTTCATTATTTCTTTTATATCACTTATTTTTATGTTATAAACACTATGTAATCATTTAAGTTAATAATATTTGTTTTACCGATATTTGGTTCTTAAGTCGAAAGTGGACTTTTTACAATTACATGTTGTTCATGTGGCCAAATGTTTATTATATCCAAAATTGTATTCATGATGTATATATCATATATGTCATATATATCCAGTACATGCATGCATTTATAACATTACATAATCATTTAGAGGTAAGAAATGAAATGCACCGTTCATGGAGAGGGTAATCCGTACGTACGCATTAACGCTACATTCATTTCTATTTCGTATTTAATAGAATGGAATCATAATGATATAAAGGTATATTATAATTCCAGTATAATATCATATATAATATCATAGTTTCATCCTTTATACGTCCCACATATGGTATTTAACGAATCAAATCACTTTGAGGGGGTGGTAGTCCGCACTTCCTTAAATGAAGATATCGCGTTTACCCATAATGGAAACCATAAAGGTATGACCAAAAATGAAAAATACAGAAGCTAAAGTAAAACATAAAAATATTATATATCATATATAAATATAGTGACATCATAATGTCCACCTTTGAAGGTGTTAAATGAGTATTGAACAATCATCGTTTCGGGAGGCAGAATTTCGCCATCCACGGAAACCGTATGTTCTTTAACCATTTGATGTAGTTGTGTGAGAGTGTAGCTCGAATAAATATTATAACAACATCCTAGTATATTGAAGATACTGGTGTTGTTACAAAATATGTAAATAAAATGAGTTTAGGGGGGTTAGAGAAGGAAAATAAAACAAATGAACATGAGAGAATGAATTACCTTTAAAAGTGTAACTCCTTTTGATTTGAGCCTCAAGGCTTCCATTGAAAGGATTCTGCCCAAAGGGAATCCTCTAGGATGAGGAGAGGGATGTGGAGAGAGTAAATGGGTAGGGGATGGCCGATCCAAAGGCTTGAGGAGTGTGGGAAATGAGGTAGAGGTGGGGGCCTTTTATAAGAGGAAAGGAGGGGCACTATTGGAATGTAAGAAATATTACATTATTTGAAAATGTGTTTCGGTTTTAAGAGGTCCCACATTGATATAATTCGTGGATAAGGTGAGGAGGGTTCGAAATCCACCCATACAATATGTTTTGGACATGTGTAGTTCATAGATGTTACATTATCATTCCATTTTATTTAAATCATCAAATAATGATGTCATCGCTGCATCATTATTATGTCATAAATAATTTACTTTATTTAATGTCTAAAAATTATAAAAAAATTACTATGATGTATTAAATCTTTTTAGCTTTCCAATTACTATTTATAATCAAAAATCTGATCTTTATAACCCCATGTAAAAATTGTTTTCGTAAAACATATTATGTTTGTGTCATTTTTACTTTTACATTAAATAAAATGTTATTTATGTCATTTCCCAACCAATGTGGATCCATGGGGTCCCCAAGTTGAACCATGGCTTGTCTTGGTCGGCCATTACAAATCCAATGAGGTTAGGACATGTTTCAAGTTTATTTTATATTATTAAAACATTATTTTTACCTTAAACTACACTAATTACCTCTAATCGCGATTAAAAACTTAATAAGTTACTATTCACCAAAAAATTATTTTTATCCCATTGAACCACATTTTACTTCTTAATGAAAACCATTTATGTCGGATTTTTGAAATTCAAAACACAAAGATGGCAAAATTTCATTTAAATGGAAAAATCAGTTTTTATAAGTACCACTTATGAGTTTCACTATTCATCAAAAATTGAAGTTTTTCAGAAAATTACCAAAAATTTACCGTAAGCTATTTTTGATATTACGAATTCAAAAATGAAGTCTATTTAACAAAATTTAAAATATATAAGTCACATTAATTAATTTAAAAATTAATTCCCGCTGTCAGAGCAAATAGCATGTTTTTATGAAACAATAAGTATCAAAAGATTGACACTAGTTTAAGTCTGATTTCAAAGTGAAATTACTTCCAACGACCACTGTTGGATTTAAAGGTAAAAATATTTTCAAATTTCATATTAAAAACAATTCAAAAGGTAATCTAATCATATAAATAAATTAGATTAAAAAGATCTTTTGAATTAAAATACAACATTTTACACTATTCATTAAAAAATGAACTTTATCGGAAAGATACCAAAAATTTACACAAGGTAAATTTTGATGTCCCAATTCTTAATAAGAGTTTTATTTGGTCCAAAAGAATTTTTAATAGTGAACAAAACTATATTTAATGATGGTTCAACCTCAAAAGATGATAAGTGAACCTTTAGTGAAAACTAGGGCATATACGCCTAAAATTGAATTCTTTCCGTATTTTAAGCCTCTATCCTTTATTGGATAAATGTAAAAACATTTAAAAACATATATAATCATATTTTAGTTATTTCTATCCATTTCCTCCATTACATCGGCTACATGTTAACTACCATTTAAAATACTATTATTTTATTATTAGAGTGCAACGTAAGATTACCAAGAAACTCGTTGTTGCGTGTTGGGTACACCATCGAGCATAGCGTCCCCTTTAAAGTCATATTAATATTTTATTCACAAATATGGGTAAATATGAAAATGTTATATTCTTTATTTACCTGGGGTGTTACATCCTTCCCCCCTTTTGGGAATTGCGTCCTTGCAATTTTAAAATTGCGCTTGGAAACATCCTTGAAAGTCCCACATCAGAACAAGGGTCGGTAAAACAATCACTTTAAAATAAAGAAAGATAAGTTCAAAGGTCACCCGAGTTAACCCATAATAGGATTCCGTGTAGGAAAACATGGACATGGAAGAAAAAGCAAAGGGTCATGTTCTGATGGAGATTGATAGAAAACATGTTTAGGAGAAAGTTAACCATGAGAAAATCGCAAACTTGTGATGGGTTAAACGGTATTTGATTCCCCAGTAGGAATGTTAATAGAAAACATTTTTGTTTGAAGATACTTTTTATTGAGGAATTTATTTATAAGGAAACATAATCACTTATAATGTTGACTTACAACTTTTACTATATTCCTTAATCAAACTCATATTTTTTCCAAAATATGAGTATTTAGGGAGACTTGTTCGCATTAAGAGTACTATAATCAACTTCTAGAGAATAACCTAACCCAAAAACAGAGAACTATATACTTCACATGTCTTTAGACTTTAACCAAAACCAAAACCCAAAAGTTTTGTACAAGATCAGATAATCCTGAAAAGGATAACACTTTATAAAAAGAAAGTCTATTCTTAATCTCCAAAATTTGTCCAACAAAACCCAAAGTTCAACGAGGACCATCCGATAAAAAATTTGACCACAAAATTATTCAAAGTAAAACAAACTAAGATTGAAACCCAAATATTTGAAGGATTAAGTCACATAGTCTTCCAATTTAAATCGTAACATTTATCTCCAAACAACAACAGTCGCTCCTAAAGTCTCGCATTGAAATGTAATTATCCTAATCACATATCCTCCATGATAGGTTAATAATTTTCATAAATAACCCAAAATCAACTTACTCTTAAAAAAAGAATTAGTCAAACTAACCAGGGACTTCACGTAGTCCAGTGGTAGGCGATAAATACCAGTCGCACTTTGGATATGGGTTCGATTCCTACAGCTTTGTCCGGCGCGACAGGTAGTCACACGGTCTGTGTGTTGTCCATTTTCCAAAACTATATAATTCTTAAAACATTCCCCAAAATGAGATAAAATCATCAAAGATGATCATAACATATTTTAACCTCATGTTTATCTCATTCCTTTCATTTTCCATCATAACATATAATAACCCATAATTACCTCAAAAGTAAGGATCATATAAACCCTAATGGTTACCTTAATAATTATTACCTGAATTTCCACATCGAGTTGGCCATCTCATACATGATGCATTAGAGAACTCACCAAGGTTGGAGTGGTTGATCCTGACTCCTTGATAGTTGGTTTAGAACAACCATGAGATTCCTCATTGAATCCCCCATCTCATCCAGTCTCTTAATCAGAGAACCACAACAGTTTCCTTCAAACCCATTGTCACTTTGGTTCCTGCTAGATCCTTCCATTTACTAATACCAAAAAGGTCAGTGTGAGTATATCAACAAAACCATCATGTACTAATGAGTAAGATAAAAACTAAGATATACTTACTTAATCACTTTATCTAAAACTAGGACTCTTTCTAAAATCCTAACCATTATGGTAATGTCACTTATTCTTAAAGAATACCCTAACCTCTAAAGTTATCTAAACCGACCTTTGATACCAACTATAAGGCCCCAGCCTTAAACCTTGCTTAATCTTGAGTTATTACAAGATTACACATTGAGGATCTTTTCAGGTTTAGAGTTTTAGAGAATTAGATCATGAAACTTGCATTACATTCCACATTCAAACAATGTGGTTACATAAATGACAGTATTCATTCTTCCCATCAACGAAAACATATTTAAAATATAACACGAATTCTTTCTTGACTCATCCTTGACAATATCATCACATCATGTAACTTTCCCTTGACCTATGAAAAACATTTAAAAAACTTGGGATGAGCATAAAAATCTCAGTAAGAGTTATAAAAATATGGAAAGGAAACATGAGTTCATATATACATGAGAATGAAAACACACTTTACCCATAAAACATAGGCATATCAAATCATGAATAAATCATAGAAAACATAAGACATAAAGGTAAATTGAGCCATTCATAACATTCTTACGTAGGGAGTAACCCTCTTGGTTACGTTTAGAATACCCATCACTTTATATTCCTTAAATCTCTTCGGACAAACCTTAACGTTTCACTCCTTCGCGTTACCCAATGCATTGGAGACCTATATCGGGCTCACCTGCCCTTAGTTTATAACGGAACCACAAATTTTCATAACAATGCCCAAGAACCATAACATAAACGTATCACATAAACATGCATAAAGGAAACATAACATTTCCACATTTCAATCACAATATAACATTTTAGTATATTGAAATAATGAATCCATTAAAAAAGAATCCATTTCCAAAACCATTTAAAACATTTAATAAAGAGATTTCGGATTCAAAGTTTCCCATACCACCTTGAAGCTTAAAATTTTAAACCATTAATATCCATATAAATAAATCCTTAAAACCATTTTGAAAACATGGATATTAATAAGAACAAATAATTAAAATATTTTAAACGATATTTTGGTTAAAGGGGTTTTACCAAAATTAGAGACACTTGAATACAATAATTGAGGAATAACATTTATTCAGAACTTTATAATATCATGAGAATAAATGGATTCATGATATAATACTCCAAAGGATAGTATATACACCATATAAGAGTGAATTGGTGCATAACAACAATGAACCCTCAATGGAAATGTCAAATGTGATGAAATCCCTTATAAAGAAGGTATCCTTAAATTAAGGACAAATCAATCTAAAAAATATGTGTGACAAATATAAATACACCCAATATAAGTGGATATTAAGTGTAAAGCAATAAAAGTTCATTCACACATATTCAATGGATGACATATTCAATGACTACATGTTGAACCCAAAGAAATCAAAATTGGGTTAAAAAGTTCCCTTGACAGCCTAATGACATCACATCAAAATGAGTTGATGAGAGATAAAAAGTGTATCTCATCACCTAGACATAAAATTTACATTAATAAGGATATATGAGAACATATCCCATCATAACAATATGTAAATTAAAAGACCCAACAAAAGAATTCTTTTAAAAAAGAGGTGGGTGAATGGTTCCCTTACTGACTTGGGTATCTTTCAAAACATACACCCCATGAATGAAGGACAATAGATCATTGATGTAAATACTCATAAACGAGGTATATTACACAAATATTAGAGTAATGGGCCGTACATACACCACTCAATGGAATTTGTGGCAAATGTAGCATAAATCTCACGGGAATAAAAGTGAGATGAAAAATCCCTTACGAAAACTCGGCAGCCTAACGACGCCACATAAAACTTCCGAATATGGATTGATGAGATCAAATAGGGTATCTCATCACATTAAAATAAAATTTAAAGAAATAGGAATATAAAAGAACATCCCCAACATTACAAATATGATCTTAAAAGAAGTGACATAAAGGAGAGTACTTAAAAAGAAAGGGAGAGGTTAGATCTCTTAAGAAAGTTCGGCAGCCTAACGGCGCCACACAAAACTTCCAAAATGGATTGATGAGAGAGAATAGGGACTCTCATCCCATGAACATAAAAATTACAGTAAGTTTAATATAAAATATCATCCCAATAACAAGAAAGAGTAGCTTTAAAAGGAACGACATAAAAGTGTGTACCTAAAAAGAAAGAGAGGAGTAGGATCCCTTACCTCGGGACCGACTTGACTCGATCGTTCTTTAACGTCCTAAATAATAAACTTGAGTTAATTTATATTTTCTTAAGAACCTTTTTCAAGTTCATTATTCCTTTTATATCACTTATTTTTATGTTATAAACATTATGTAATCATTTAAGTTAATAATATTTGTTTTGCCGATATTTGGTTCTTAATTCGAAAGTGGATTTCTTACAATTACATGTTGTTCGTGTGGCCAAATTTTTATTATATCCAGAATTGTATTCATGATGTATATATCATATATGTCATATATATCCAGTACATTAATGCATTTATAACATTACATAATCATTTAGAGGTAAAAATGAAATGCACCATTCATGGAGACGGTAAGCCGTACGTACACATTAACGCTATTTTCATTTCTATTTCGTATTTTATAGAATGGAATCATAATGATATAAAGGTATATTATAATTCCAGTATAATATCATATATAATATCATAGTTCCATCCTTTATACGTCCCACATATGGTATTTAACGAATCAAATCACTTTGAGGGGGCGGTAGTCCGCACTTCCTTAAATGAAGATATCGCGTTTACCCATAATGGAAACCATAAAGGTATGCCCAAAAATGAAAAATACAGAAGCTAAAGTAAAACATAAAAATATTATATATCATATATAAATATAGTGACATCATAATGGCCACCTTTTAAGGTGTTAAATGAGTATTGAACAATCATCGTTTCGGGAGGCAGAACTTCGCCATCCACGGAAACCGTATGTTCTTTAACCATTTGATGTAGTTGTGTGAGAGTGTAGCTCGAATAAATTTTATAAAAACATCCTATTATATTTAAGATACTGGTGTTGTTACAAAATAAGTAAATAAAAAGAGTTTATGGGGGTTAGAGAAGGAAAATAAAACAAATGAACATGTGAGAATGAATTACCTTTGAAAGTGTAACTCCTTTTGATTTGAGCCTAAAGGCTTCCTTTGAAAGGATTCTCCCAAATGGAATCACATACGATGAGGAGATGGATGCGGAGAGAGTAAATGGGTAGGGGTTGGCCGAGCCAAAGGCTTGAGGAGTGTGTGAAATGAGGTAGAGGTGGGGGCCTTTTATAAGAGGAAAGGAGGGGCACTTCTGGAAAGTAAGAAATATTACTTTATTTGAAAATGTGTTTCGGTTTTAAAAGGTCCCACATTGATATAATTAGTGGATAAGGTGATAAGGGTTCGAAATCCTCCCATACAATAAGTTTTGGACATGTGTAGTTCATAGATTTTACATTATCTTTCCATTTTATTTAAATCGTCAAATAATGATGTCATCGCTGCATCATTATTATGTCATAAATAAATTACTTTATTTAATGTCTAAAAATTATTAAAAAACTACTATTATGTATTAAATCTTTTTATCTTTCCAATGACTATTTATAATCAAAAATCCGATCTTTATAACCCCATGTAAAAATTGTTTTCGAAAAACATATTATGTTTGTGTCATTTTTACTTTTACATTAAATAAAACGTTATTTATGTCATTTCCCAACCAAAGTGGCTCCATGGGGTCCCCAAGTTGACCCATGGCTTGTCTTGGTCGTCCATTACACATTCAATGAGGTTAGGACATGTGTCAAGTTCATTACATATTATTAAAACATTATTTTTTCCTTAAACTACACTAATTATCTCTAACCGCGATTAAAAACTTAATATGTTACTATTCACCCAAAAATTATTTTTATCCCATTGAACCACATTTTACTTCTTAATGACAACCATGTATGCCGGATTTTTGAAATTCAAAACACAAAGATGGAAAAATTTCATTTAAATGGAAAAATCAGTTTTTATAAGTACCACTTAGGGGTTTCACTATTCATCAAAAATTTAAGTTTTTCAGAAAATTACTAAAAATTTACCCGAAGCTATATTTGATATTAAGAATTCAAAAATGAAGTCTATTTCACAAAATTAAAAATATATAAGTCACAATTATTAATTTAATAATTAATTCTCGCTGTCAGAGCAAATCGCGTGTTTTTATGAAACAATAAGTATCAAAAGATTGACACTAGTTTAAGTCCGATTTCAAAGTGAAATTAATTCCAACGACCACTATTGAATTTAATGGTAAAAATATTTTCTAATTTCACTTTAAAACCAATTCAAAAGATAATCTAATCATATAAATAAATTATATTAAAAAGTGGTTTTGAATTAAAATACAACATTTTACATTATTCATTAAAAAAATGAATTTTATCGGAAAGATACGAAAAATTTACACAAGGTAAATTTTGATGTCCCGATTCTTAATAAGAGTTTTATTTGGTCCAAAAGAATGTTTAATAGTGAAAAAAACTATATTTAATGATGGTTCAACCTCAAAAGGTGATAAGTGAACCTTTAGTGAAAACTAGGGCATATACGCCTAAAAATGAATTCTTTCCGTATTTTAAGCCTCTATCCTTTATTGGATAAATGTAAAAACATTTAAAAACATATATAATCATTTTTTAGTTATTTCTATCCATTCCCGCCATTACAACGGCTACATGTTAACTACCATTTAAAATAATATTATTTTATTATTAGAGTGCAACGTAAGATTCCCAAGAAACTCGTTGTTGCGTGTTGGGTACACCATCGAGCATAGCGTCCCCTTTAAAGTTATATTAATATTTTATTCACAAATATTGATAAATATGAAAATGTCATATTCTTTATTTACCTGGGGTGTTACATATTCTATCACTTTAACAACGCCATATAAGATATTGGATCCTTGTTACCATATACATCACCAAGGGTTCCCTACAACATGTTTGGTGATGTAGGGAAGTGTGGGAAGTTCACCCATTTGAGAAGCGAGGAAGCAATAGACAAGAACATAAGGGATACATTTTCCTGAGACTAATAATTTCTAATCATTAAATACAAATTGATGGACATATAAGTACGAATAATAAATATCGTGTGAGAATTTTGTTCAAAAATTATAGGGGGAATGATAAATTTTTTTTAGAAAATATGTGGATTGGATGAGGAATTTCAAGCTATATAACATAAGTCTTACTTGATCCCAACATTAAATATTTTATACCCAATGACTCTCCCCACATTCCCTCTTTATATACTAACCTCCTAGAATTCCCTCTTATAGACACTGTCTCCCCCTATTAGTATAATCCTTCCACATTCTTAGGTTATATAATGATATATTACAATCCTTCTTCTAATATGAACTTCCCATTTTTGTACTATGGTTTTCATTATTATGGGGAATGAGGATGCATTTAGACATGGATGCACAAGTTTTTTCATTGTTAAGATTACTCAAACCATCTGGTTGGAGCATCAATCTTGACACCTCCCATATTTAGGATATTCCTTACATGTGTGCTGATAATGAAATCCTTTCCAATTATTTGATTAATTATTTAGGTGTATATATTGACTTGTTTTTTGGATTTATTTCTTATTTTTTTGGGTTTTTTATTATGGATTTTTTTATGAAAAATTTTATTCTCTCAGTTTCATGTTTTGTTCCAATAATTTCACTTAAATATTCCACAATAAATATTTACGTATTAATTTATGTTTTTGGATCTTTTTAATAGATAAATATGTGAAATGTAGTATAATTTTCTATATAAACTATGATGGGGAAATGATTATGGGTTTTTATGGTGTTGTACCCCTCCTAACAAGTTATATTTTTTAACCATGGTCTAAGTTCCATATTTACATTTAATGGACCTAATAATTAATTTATATATAACATAGATTTATGTGTTTGATGATACACGTTGTAACACCCCGACCCTAGATTCCCAAATTTGGTGCTTTATTTTAATACATTGGCATGATTACAAGGAATCAAGTCCCGAAAGATTGACCAGTTTAGCAGTCTTGGAAAATAGATTGCATACATGAACCTTACATTAAATATTATAACATACAATACAAAAAAAATAGTTCATTGAGAACTCCATTATTCCCTTTATCAAAACCCTTTATATCAATCATAATACACTTTTTCGATTCCGGGGAAAATAAAACATAAGAAAGGGGTGACCTTAGATACCCAATAATGGTAAATAATTTAGCGGAAGATATATAATTTTATGTCATGATGTGTGATAAAAACAACATCCATTTTAAAAAACATGAACATAATATGAAAAAATATAAACAAAAAATTACCATATAAACAAGTACATGGATATTATACTAGTCTAATAATCACATGTTATAACTAATTTCATAACAAGGGAATTCCTAATGCCTGACATCATTACCACATAGTCTAGGCATTGTGCCAAGACTACAAATAACATTTTTGTCAAGGCCTTGTTCCAAGACACTAGTTTGTCTCATGAGACCTACAGATTCATTGAGAAGCTATAGCGGGCTCCACCTATCACTTACTAAGTCCACTGCATTCCTCATATGAAAAAGTTAAAACATAACATAAACATTCATATTAAAACATGCATACTAAATGTCAATATATTAACCATAAAACATTAATGTTATAAATATAGAACATTCACATTAAAAAATATCATAACTCATTCAATATAATATACAAGATTGTATTATAATAAATCAACCTCAATCAGAAATAATATCCAGTAAAGGATGCTCACATTGATGAAAATGATTATTAAAACTTTTTGAGAGAAATATCTTTTTTGTAAAATCATTTAAAATTATCACATTAATAAATTATTTAATTTAAAATATATTTTTGAATAAAAGTGTCCCGTAACACTTGGAATATTTTAAAAATAATTATCATTTCAAAACATTCATGTCCATATAAATAAATCCTTAAAATCATTTTGAAAACATAGACGTTAATTAAAAACATTTACAAAGTTAAATCTTAAAAAAATGAAAATTATGATCTTGATAAAGAGTAATGTTCACAAATCCTCAAAATATTCATTTTGAATTCATTTTTATGAAAAATTGACATGGATGTTAAAAATTCCCTAGTAAATAAGTACTCATAAACAATCTCAGATAATAATGTGATTGATGAATTAACCCTTACCCTGAACTTTACTTTTGTTGAGGGTACGTTTTACCTAATGTATGAATGTCTCAGTATGTTATTAAATTATACCACAACCATATTAATATTTATGTTATCATACATTATTCATTTATTACTTTATACTCCCCATTTAATAATAATTTCCATGTTAAATTAAAATTTGGGGTAATAATCGTTTTCTTTATCGTACGTGTTTTAAGTTGTTACTCTTGATTGTATCACATAGAAAAAATATATTAATACTTCCAGAATATAAAACATGATTTAAATATGATATATATTTAGAGTATATAAATATGTATAATATATATATATATGAAATGAAAAACACAGATTATGAAGACGGTAGTCCGTACGTATGCATAAACGCTGTTTCCGTTTTCTTATCGTATTGAACAGAACTAAGTGAATAAGATATAATTAAGTATATATATATATATCTCCAGTATAATTATTATTTCATATATTACATACTTATTAGTGATATATATTTTTATAATCATCGATGAATGGTGAACGTGGAAATGAATCTCATCGCGTCGTGGAGACAGTAATCCGTACGTACGCCCGAGCGACAATATCATTTCTATAAAAGTGTGGAATTTGATGGTTTATTAATTTTATAGAGGAATTATCATGTTATTTTTATTATTTATATACATATTACTCATCATTATATCCATCCAAAAAACATAGTGTTGAATAAAAAATTACACCACGGTGTGGAGATGATAGGTCGTACGTACACATGCATGGTGACATTATCATTCATAAGATGGATAGAATAATGAATATAGTTGTTCCATAGTTATAATAACATCATTTTATATATAAGATACTAAATTTATTATTTTATAATGTAAAAAACAAAGAAAGAGTAAGTGTATGAATAAAAGAACATGAAAGAGGGTGGTGAAATCATTACCTCTTCATCGGGATCTTCATTTTGATTTGATCAAAAGGGTTCCATAGGATGGCATTCTGACAAAAGGAAAGAATCGAAGATTAAGTTAGGATAGTAGGGAGGATATTTGGGTAGGTTTTGGCCTAGCCAAATGGATTTTTAGGTGTTAATTTGAGATAAGGGGAAGTGCTTCTTTTTAAGAGGGGTGAAGGTCACTTTAGGAAAAGAATAAAGTATTAATTTATTATACAATCCTATTTGGTTTATAATGCTTAAAAATAAATTTATTTCGAGACTTAGGTGGTTTTGGGTCGAAATACACTCAACCAATAGGTTTTAGACATGTTTAGGTTAAAATTTTAACATTATCTTTTATATTTAACTCTTAGTTAAACAGTTTAACTTTTACCGTGTCATCTTTTTTCTTACCCTATATGGTTAATCAACTTACTCTAAACAACCAAGAGAACCTAAATTGTATCATTAATGAAATATATAATATTATTTAAGCGCTTTTTCAAAATAATAAATTTTTATAAATATTATATCAACCAATAATATAGTATTTGTTTTTATTAATTATTTATGTCAATTTTGACACTATTTGGTATTTTGTATTTTTGAAAGTCATAAAAACTTGATTAATTCGAACTAAATACATTTAATCATCTATAACATGTCATATTCACCAAAAAAATTCGTGGATTTCATAAAAAGTTTGAAATTATATTTATATTAAAATTTATAATACCATTTATTTGATTCATTCAATAGTAAGCTAATTACGACAACATTATTATGTCATTAGAAAATTAAATTATATAAAGTCCAAAAAATTATAAATAAAATACAATTATGTATTAAATATAGTTAGCTTTCTAATGAATATTTATAGCCAAATTTATCTTTTTTATAACCCTATATTAAAAATAGATTAGTTGTGAAACATTGATTTTTACTCTTTTAACTCCTCTTTAAAATAAATAATAATAAATGTCTTAATCTAATCCTAGTGGACCTAAATGGTCATATTTTATTCCTAAGGTTGTTTTTCTTCAAATTAAACTTATCCAATAGAATTAAGAGGTTTTCTTAGGATAATAATAATATCATTTTTACCCTTAATTATCCTATTTACTTTTAATCGTGCAAAATAAATGTAAAAAGTTACAATTCACCAAAAAAATATTTTTAACTTATTGAGCCACATTTTACTCATTGATATTAAATTTCCCTCTTGGATTTTGAAAAAACAACTCAAAGAAGTGGTAAAATTATGTTTTATGTGAATTTACAAATTCTCCTATGAGGTGGGTAAAAGACGATGAAAAGTCCAATAAATTTTTTATATATCTAAAATTAATATAAACAGACTTCAATGAATTACGTTGAATATATATAGGTATTATGTAACTATTTTGACCTAAAAAATATAAATAAACAAAATTACGTTTTAAATAAAAATTTGCTATTAAACTATTACTCATTGTTTTTTAGTATTCATCAAAAATTAAAAGATTTCAGAGAAAAACTAAATATTCACCCTATGTTAATTTTCGTATTCTGAATTCAATAATGAAGTATATTTTAAAAAATTCAAAAAATAGATCTTTTAGTTATTAATTTAAAATTAATTCCAGCTGTCAAAACCAAAATCTGTATTTTTATGAAATAATAACTATCAAAATTTTGACATTTGTTTAAGTCCAATTTCAATGTGAAATAACATAAAATGACCAGCATTGTATTAAATGGAAAAAATATAATCTATTTATTCTTCCAAACCATTAAAATGTATAATTTAACACTCAAAATTATTTTGATAAAAAAACTGGGTTTCAGTTAAAATATAGAATTTTTCACTGTTAACCCAAATATCAATGTTATCACAAAAACATCACAAATTTATTGAAACTAAATTATTATGCCCCGATTCTAAAGAATAGTTTTTTTTGTCAAATTTAATATATAAAAGTTTCAATTATTTAATTTAAAAAGGATTCACCATTAAAAGGAGGTAGAATTATATTTTTTGATAAATAATTCTTTTATCTCAATAAAATGAATTAGTTCATACATTATGTATATGAAACACATTATATTGATTCTAAATTTATATGGATTATATATAGTTCAAAACTCTGTAAATACTATTCATAACCACTTTTGAACGGCTAGTTTGGTAAGTCGTGGTGCGCTTGAACTCGATTTAGCAAGTAGTGTCAGTTATTGAATTACTTTGAATAAATAATGTAATATGAAATCTTGGGGTGTAATATTCTTCCCTCCTTCAAAAAATTCTATCCTCAAAATTTGAAATTTTTCGTTGAAAATAAAATGATTAAATAGAAAATCATTTGTGGGAAAACCCACATCGGGAATTGGGTGAATAAAAGTTAATATTAATAATAGGAAAAAAAATTATATATATATATACTTGACAAATAGAGTTTAATCCTTCGACTAATTCCTTCCACAAACTCATCATTCACACCAATAGATTTGCAAAAAAATTATTTATCCTAATATTATAGGGTTCCAAAAATAATGAATTTTTAATTCATTTTTTAGATTATTTAAAAAAAGCTAAATTATACAAACCAATACATCATGTAGTCCAGTCATAAGTGATGCACCCTTATCGCTCTTCGGTTGCAGGTTCAAGTCTCGCGGCCTAGTCGGATGCGACTAGTAGTCGCCCGACCTCTATGTTGTTCAATTTATAACAATCCAAAAATAACCTTAACAATAGCATCCAATTTCAAACTTAATCCAGTCCAACCATTAGACCTATCCAAAATACTTATATCCAAACTCTCTTTCCAAAATTTATATATAAGTTAAAAACAATGAAGATCCTTTTTTTCTAGGTAATAACATGTTAACACCTTCATCATGTATTCTTTTAAAACAACACAACATTTTCAATTACCATATAACCTTATTAATTATATTCATGCACCATTATTCATTATAGGATACTGGATATACTCCTTCTATCAAAAACAATGTGGTAAACTCCAACAATGATTGAATATAAAAATAATTAATCAATTTCAAAAAATTACATAATATTCGATATAATTTATTCAAATATACCATCACTTATTCTAAAATAACTACCTCATTATCAAGACCATATTATGGATTGAATTTCCTTCAACCATGTATTTTCAATAAATTTACCTGCTATTGAGTCAATTTTCATGGTTCCACACAGTCTGATGTCCTTAATGAAATAGTACTGCATTACAATCCTTTTATACACTATAATTCTTATAACATGTACATCATTAATACAATACTCAAATGACACAATACTTTAATAAAAATGTAATAAATCTAATCATTCCTCTTCATCTTCGAATGTATCATAACATTATTATTCTCCAATTGCAGCATTTGGGGCATACTCTGAAGATTTGGACATTATTTCGCATAGTGTCCCAACTCCATGCAGATTAAGCATTACATATTTGAAACTTTTTTCTTACCCTTTTAATCATGTACATGGGGTCCTTTTTATCCAAACTTATAACAAACTTCCATTCCCTTGAAACATTTACCAAGGTGATTGTTTCCACAGTTATCACATATGATAAAATGCTTCTTTTCCATCTTCCCTTTATCCATCTTTCTATCTTCCATCCTTTTCTCCACTTTCTTCCAATCAAATCCATATAACTCATATAACTCATTATTTATATTATTAACACATTATACTATTTCTTCATATTTTGAGAATACATAGGAGACTATTTCCCTTCTATATGTTGGAATAATACTATGAATGATATGATCCTTATTAATATTTGGATCATACGTATTGATGGAGTTCATATTCCTTCTATTGGGCGCCATTTCAATACAATGGAATACGCTCTGTCAGTTTATGTATCACAATTCATAATTCCAAACATGTAAAATACCTAACGTAAATTGATCATTTTATGGATATAATCCACAATCAAAAAAAAATTCTACGAGGAAGTATATACTCATAAACCTTTCATATTGGTTTGTAATGAAAATGAGATTTATCCTATCCATATCCCCCAAGAGTGTCGGAACCAAGAGTGCAGCAAGGACTGTTGTTGTGCACTATTTCATGTTAGAGTCTAGATCAAAGTGGTGTTTTCAGGTTTTACTCCTAGGTACATCTGTGCTAGAGCCACCTCTACCTGCTCGTATCCAGACATGAACGTATTTACTTGGAAAACTCAAAAAATCATTACATTACAAAAATTATAGGATGTTATTCTATACTAATCGTCAAAGTATATCTTAAAGTAATTTTTTCAAATCAGAGTTTATCTAAATCTAGATTCCATGGATATTGATAAACTTCCTTTGATTCCAACTATAACGCCCCGAACCTAGATTTCCATAGTCGGTGCATTATTTTAATACATTGGCATGATTACAAGGAGTCAAGTCTTGAAAGACTGATCAATTTAGCAGTCTTGGAAAACCGATTGCATACATGAACATTACATTACACTTTATAACATACAATACAGAAAAATAGTTCCTTGAGAACGCCATTATTCCCTTTAGCATAACCCTGCATATCAATCATAATATAGTTCTTGGAATCCTGGGAATATAAAACATAACAAAGGGGTGAGCTCAAATGCCCAGTAAGGGTAAAAAAATTTGCAGAAGCTATAAATTTGTAAGTCAAGATGTGTGATAAAAACAACAACCTTTTTAAACATAAACATGAACATAATATGTAAAAAATCAAACATTACCATATAAACATGAATATGGATATTCTACTAGTCGAATAATCACTTTTAATAACTAATTTCATAATGAGGGAATGCCTAATGTTGGACATCATTACCACATAGTCAAGGCCTTGTGCCAAGAATACAAATAAAATTATTGTCATGGCCTTGCTCCAAGACAATATATTGATTCATGAGACCTACCGGTGCATCGAGGTGCTATAGTGGGCCCCACCCATCATTTACTAAGTCCAATGCATTCCTCATATGAAAAATTTGAATCATAACATAAACATTCTTATTAAAACTAGCATACTAAATTTCTACACATTAACCATAAAGCATGAATGGTATAAAAATAGAACATCCATAGTCAAACATATCATAACTCATTCAATAAAATATGGAAGATTGTATTAACAAAATCATCCTCAATCAAAAAAAATATCCAGTAAAGGATGCTGACATAGTTGAAAATGATGACTAAATCTATTTGAGAGAAATATCTTTTTTGTAAAATCATTTAAAAGTCGAACATTTATAAAGGAAGTAATTTAAAATATATTTTTGAATAAAAGTGTCCCATTAAACTTTAAAACTTTTGAAAAGAATTATCATTTCAAAACATTCTTGTCTATATAAATAAATCCTTAAAATCATTTTGAAAACATGGTCATTAATTAAAAACATTTATAAAGTTAAATATTTAAAACATTTAAAATTATGATCTTGATAAAGAGTACCTTTCAAAAGTCCTCAAAATATTCATTTTGAAATATGTTTTATGAAAAATGGATAGGTCTGATAAAAATGTCCCAGTAAATACTTACACATAAACAATCTCGGATAATAATGAGATTGAGGAATTAACCATAACATTGCACTTTCCTTTAGTCGAGGGTAAGTTTAACCTCATGTATTATTGTCTTAGTTTGTTATTAAATTATACCCAAACCATATTAATATTTATGATATCATACAAGATTCATTTATGGATTTAAAAAACCTATTTAATAATAATTTCCATGTTAAATTAACATTTTGTGTATTCATCGTTTTCTTTATCATACGTGTTTTAACTTGTTTCTCTTGATTGTATCACATAGATCAAGATTTAAATACTTTTCAAATATAAAAAATGATTTTATATCATATATATTTTGAATATAAATATGTTTAATAGACATATATATGAAATGAAAAACACCTTTTATAGAGACGGTAGTCCGTATGTACGCATAAACACTGTTTCTGTTTTCATATCATATTGAACAAAACAAAGTGAATAAGATATATGTTTGTAAACACACACACACACACATATATATATATATCTCTCCAGTAGAATTATTATGTCATACATTACATACTTATTAGAAATATATATTTTTAAAATCATCGATGAACGGTGAATGTGGAAATGATTCTTATAGCGTCGTGGAGAAGGTAATCTGTATATACACACGAGCGACAAGATCATTTCCTTAAATTTGTGGAATTGGATGGTATATTAATATTACAGAGACATTAGAATGTTATTTTCATTAGTTATATACATATTACACATCATTTTATCCATCCAAATAACATAGTGTTGAATAACATATTACACCACGTCGTGGAGACGGTAAGCCGTACATATGCACGCATGGTGACATTATCATTCATAAGATGGATAGAATAATGAATATAGTTGATCCATATTTAAAATAATATCACAGTATATAGAACATACTGGAGTTATTATTTTATAATGGAAACTACAAAGAAAGAGTAACTGGAAGAATAAGAGAACATGAAAGAGGGTGGTGAAATCATTACCTCTTCTTTGGGTTCTTCCTTTTGATTTGATCAAAAGGGCTCTTTAGGTTGGCTTTATGACCATTGGAAGGCATCTAAGATAATGGTGGAATAGTTGGGAGTATATTTGGTCTGGTTTTGGCTGATCCAAATTTCTTTGGAGGTGTTAATATGAGAGAAGCGGAAGTTCCCTTTTATTAGAGGGGTGAGGGTCACTTTAGGAAAAGATTAAAGTATCAATTTATTATAAAATCATGTTCGGTTTATAATTGTTGCAAATGAATTTATTTCGAGAATTAGGTGGTTAAGGGTCTAAATACACTCATCCAATAGTTTTTAGAAATGTTTAGGTTACCATTTTAACATTATCCTTTCGATTTAACTCTTAGTTTAATTGTTTAACTTTTACCATGTCTTCTTGTATTTTTACTCTATACGGTTAATAAACATACTCTAAAATTCCAAGAGAACCTCAAGTGTCTCATTAATGAAATATATAATATTATACAAGCCCTCTTTCAAAACATTAAATTTTTAGAAATATTATATCAACCAATAATATAGTATTTGTTTTAAATATTTATGTATGTCAATTTTGACACTATTGGGTATTTTGTTTTTTTGAATGTCATAACAACTTGATTACTTAGAACACGATAATTCCATTTTTTTGATTCTTTCAATAAAAAAGTAATTACAGCATCATTATTATGTCATTAAATAATCTAATTATTAAAACTCAAAAAATTATAAATAAAATACAATTACGTATGAAATATTTTTTTCTTTCTAAAAAATATATTTATCTGAATTTAGTTTATGTATAACCCTATGTTAAAAATGATTTAGTTATGCAACATTGATTTTAACTCTTTTAACTTATCTTTAAATTACATAATAATAAATGTATTAATCTAATCGAGGTGGACCTAAAGGGTCATATTTCATTCATAAGGTTGTTTTTGGTCGAATTACACTTATCCAATAGAATTAGGACATTTCTTAGGGTAATAATAATATCATTTTTACCATTAATTATCCAATTTACTTTTAACCGTGGTAAATAAAAGTAAAAAGATACTATTCATCCAAAACTATTTTTATCTTATTGAACCACATTTTACCCCTTGATATTAAATGTGTCTATTGTATTTTCAAAATTCAAATCACAGAAGTGGTAAAATTATTTTTATGTTAATTTTCAAATTCTCCTATGAGGTGGGTCAAAGACGGTGAACAGACCAATAACATTTTTAAAGATCTAAAATTATTATAAACTGAATCCAATGAATTACCTTGAACATATATAGGTATTATGTATCTATTTTGACCTAAAATAAATTTAAATAAAATAAATCATTATTAAAATTAAAATTCAGTTTTAATCTATAACTCCTTATTTTCACTATTCCTCAAAATTTAAAAGTTTTCAGAGAAAAACAAAAAATTCACCGTAAGTTAATATTGATATTATGAATTAAATAATTTATTATATTTTACCAAATTCAAAACATAGAAGTTTCTTTTATTAATTTAAAATTAATTCCCACTATCAAAACCAAAAGGCGTATTTTTAAAAATAATAACTATCAAAAGTTTGACACTTGTTTATGTCCAATTTCAATGTGAAATTACATACAATGACCAGCATTGGTTTAAATGGTAAACATATAAATTATTTATACTTCCAAACCATTATAATTTATAATTTAACAATATTAATTATTTTGATTAAAAATGTGGTTTTCAGTAAAAATATATTATTTTTCACTATTCACCCAAATATCAATGTTATCAAAAAACACTAAAAATTTATAGAAACTAAATTCTTATGTCCAAATTATGAAAGAAGAATTTTATTTTTTCTAATTGAATATATAAATGTTTGAAATATTGTATTTAAAAAGGGTTCACCATTAAAAGGTGGTACAATTATATTTTTAAAAAAATAAATCTTCTATCTGAAAAAAAAATAAATTAGTTCTTACATTGTGTCTGTGAAACTCATAATATTGATTATAAAATTATAAGGATTATATATAGTTCAAAATTGAGTATATTATATTTATAACTGCTTTTAAACGGCTTGTTTTCTAAGTCGTGGTGCGCTTGAACTCGATGTTGTGTGTAGTGTATGTTATTTAATTATTTTGAAGAACTAACGTAATATGAAATCTTGGGGTGTTACATTATTCACTCTTTTAATAAATTGTGTCCTCACAATTTGAAATTATTCTTTGAAAATAAAATGTTGAAATAGAAAATACCTTTTTGGGAAAACCCACATCGGGAATTGGGTTAATAATATTTAAACTTAATAAGAGGAAAAAAATTATATATATATATACACTTGACAAGTATAGTTTAAACCTTCAACTAATTCCTACCACAAACAAATCTTTCTCTAAAAAAGATTTCAAAACAAATTATTTATCCTAAATGTATAGGGTTCCAAAAATAATGAATTTATAATTCATTTTTCAGACTATTAAAAAAAAGATAAATTATACAAACCTGTACATCACATAGTCCAGTCGTAGGTGATGCTCCCTTGTCGCTCTACAGTTGTGGGTTCAAGTCTCGCGGCCTTGCCGGACATGACTAGAAGTCCCCGGACCTCTAGGTTGTGCTTTTTATAACAATCCGAAAATAAACTTAACAATAGCATCCAATTTCAAACATAATCCAGTCCAACCTTTAGTCTTATCCAAAATACTTATATCGAAACTCTCTATCCAAAATTTATATAGAAGTTAAACACAATGAAGATCCCTTTATCTAGGTAATAACATATGAACACCTTCATCATGTACTCTTTTAAAACACCACTACATCATGAATTACCATAAAAACTTATTGATTATATTCATGCTCACTTATTCCTTATAGAATACAAGATATATTCCTTCTATCCAAAAAAATGTTGTAAACTCCAACAATGATGGGATATACAAATCAAAAGTCAATTTCAAGGAAGTCTAGAATATCCAATATAATTTATCCAAATCAACCATATCTTATTCAAAAATTACTACCTCATTATCAGGACCACATTAAGGATTACATTTACTTCAAACATGTATTTTTCATAAATTTAACATGCTATTGAGTCACTTTTCATGGTTCCACACAATCTCAAGTCCTTAATAAAATAGTACTGCAGTATAATCCATATATACAATATAATTCTTATAACATGTACATCATTAATACAATACTCAAATGACATAATAATTTAATAACAACGTATGAAATCTAATCATTCCTCTTCATCTTCCAAAGTATCATAACATTATTATTATCAACTTGCAGCTTTTGGGGTATACTATAATGATTTGGACATTAATTCGCATAGTGTCCCAACTCCTTGCATATGAAGCATTGCGCATTTGAAACTTTTTTCATACCATTGAAATCACGTACTTGGTGTCCTTTTTCTCTACACTTATAACTAACTCATATTCCATTCAAGCATTTACCAAGGTGATTCTTTCAACAGTTATCACATATGAGAAAATGCTTCTTTTCCCTCTTCCCTTTATCTATCTTCCTCTCTTCCATCATTTTATTCTCTTTCTTCCCATAAAATCCATAGAACTCATATAATTATTTACTTATCTTATTAAGACATGATACTATTTCATCATATATTTAGAATACATGGTAGACTATTTCCCTTCTAAATGTTGGATTAACACTATGAATGATATAATCCTTATTAATATTTAGATAATACGTATTTCTGGAGTTCACATTCTGTCTATTGTGTGCCATTTCAATATAATGGCATACACTATGTCAGTTTATGAATCACAATTCATAATTCAAAACATATAAAATACCTATAGTATATTGAAAATTTTATGGATATAATCCATAATTCCAAAACAAAATTTCTTTGAGAAGGTATATACTCATAAACCCTTCATAGTGGTTTGCAATGAAAACGAGAATTATCCTAAGCATATCCCCCGAGAGTTTCGTAACCAATAGTGCAACAAGGCCCTTTGTTGTGCACCAGTTCACGTTAGAGTCTAGCTCAAAGCGGTGTTTTCAGGTTTTACATCTAAATACATCTGTGCTAGAGCCACCTCTACCTGCTCGTATCCAGACATAGATGTATTTACATGGGAAAACTCAAAAATTCATTACATTACCAATATTGTAGAAGTAATTCTATACTAATCTTCAATTTCTATCTTACGGTAATGTGTTCTAATAAATGATTATCTAAATATAGTTTCCAAGGTTATTGCTAAACATCCTTTGATACCAAATATAACGCCTCGACCCTAGATTCCCAGATTCTGTGCATTATTTTAATACATTGGCATGATTACAAGGAGTCATGTCTCGAATGACTGATCAGTTTAGCAGTCTTGGAAAACAAATTGCAGACATGAACATTACATTACACTTTCTAACATACAATAAAAAAAATAGTTCTTTGAGAACTCCATTATTCCCTATATCTTAACCCTGCATATCAATTATAATACACCTCTTGGAATTCATGGAAAATAAAACATAACAAAGGGGTGAGCTCAAATTCCCAGTAAGGGTAAAAAAATTAATGGAGGGTATAAACTTTTAAGGCAATATGTGTGATAAAATCAAAAGACTTTTTAAACATAAACATGAACATAATATGAAAAAAATCAAACATTACCATATAAACATTCATATGGATATTCTACTAGTCGAATAATCACATGTTATAACTAATTTCATAACGTGGGAATGCCTAATTTCGGACATCATTACCACATAGTAAAGGCCTTGTGCGAAGAATACAAAAATTTATTTTGTCACGGCCCTGTTCCAAGACACTAGTTTGTCTCATGAGACCTACCGATGCATTGAGTAGCAATAATGGGCTCCACCCGTCACTTACTAAGTCCACTGCATTCCTCATATGAAAAATTTGAAACATTACATAAACATTTGTATTAAAATGTGCATACGAAATGTCAACACAATAACCATAAACCATGAATGGTAAAAAAATATATATCATCCATAGTCAATCATATAAAAACTCATTCTAATACAATATGGATGATTTTATTGTAATAAATCAATCTCAATCAAAAAAATATCCAATAAAGGATGCTGACATAGTTGAAAATGATGAGTAAAACATTTTGAGAGAAATATAATTTTTGTAAAATCATTTAAAAGTTGCACATTTATAAAGGAAGTAATTTAAAAGATATTTTTGAATAAAAGTGTTCCATACCACTTTGAAACTTTTGAAAAGAATTATCATTTCTAACCATTCATGTCTATATAAATAAATCCTTATAATCATTTCGAAAACATGGACATTAATTCAAAAAAATTAGAATGATAAATATTTAAAACATTTAAAATTCTGATCTTGATAAAGAGTACCTTTCAAAAATCCTCAAAATATTCATTTTGAAATCATTTTTATTAAAAATGGACATGTATGAAAAAAATTTCCCGGTAAATACTTACACATAAACAATCTTAGATAATAATGAGATTGAGGAATTAACCCTTACATTGCACATTACATTAGTCGAGGGTATGTTTAACCTCATGTATGATTGTCATAGTATGTTATTATTTTATAACAGAACCATATTAATATTTATGATATCATACATGATTCATTTATGACTTTATACTACCCATTTAAAAATAATTTCCATTTTAAATTAACATTTCGGTTAATAATCGTTTTCTTTATCGTACGTGTTTTAACATGTTACTCTTGATTGTATCACATAGATCAAGATTTAAATACTTCCAGAATATAAATCATGATTTATATATCATATATATTTTGAATATAAATATGTTTAATAGACATATATATGAAATGAAAAACACCGTTTATGGAGACGGTTGTCTGTATGTACGCATAAACGTTGTTTCTGTTTTCATATCGTATTAAACGAAACTAAGTGAATAAGTTATATGTAAGTACACACACACACACAAATTCACTCACAGATATATATATATATATATATATATATCTATTTTCATTATTATTTCATATATTTCATACTTATTATTAATATATATTTTTAAAATCATCGATGAATGGTGAACGTGGAAATGATTCTTATCGTGTCGTGGGGAAGGTGATCCATACGCACACACGAGAGACAATATCATTTCCTAAAATGTGTTGAATTAGATGGTATATTAATTTTCCATAGACATTATCATGTTATTTTAATTATTTATATATATATTACTCATCATTTTATCCATCCCAATAACATAGTGTTGAATAACAAATTACACCAAAGCGTGGAGATGGTAAGCCATTCGTACGCACACATGGTGACATTATAAATCATAAGATGAATAGAATAATGAATATAGTTGTTACATATTTATAATAACATCACAGTATATATAATATAATAGAGTTATTATTTTATAATGTAAACAACAAAGAATGAGTAAGTGGAAAAATAAGATAACTTGAAAGTGGGTGGTGAAATCATTACCTCTTCTTCGGGTTCATCATTTTGATTTGATCAAAAGGGCACCTTAGGCTCTCTTTATTACCATTGTAAGGCCTCTATGATAAATTTAGAATATTTGGGATGATATTTGGGCAGGGTATGGCTGAGCCAAATGGCTTTGGATGTGTTAAGATGAGAGAAGGGGAAGTGCACTTTTATTAGAGAGGTGAGGGTTAGTTTAGGAAAAGATTAAAGTGTTAATTTATTATACTAACATATTCGGGTTATAATGGTTCCAAATGAATTTTTTATATCCTTAGGTGGTTATGGGTCTAAATCCACCCAATAAATAGGTTTTAGACAAGTATAGGTTACCATTTTAACCTTATCATTTAGATTTAACTCTTAGTAAAATAGTTTAACTTTTACCGTGTATTCTTATATTCTTACTCTATATGGTTAATAAACATACTATAAACTTACAAGAGAACATCAAGTGTCTCATTAATAATATATATAATATTATTTAAGCCTTTTTCCTGAATATTTAATTTTTATAAAAATTATATCAACCACTAATATAGTATTTTTTTTAATATTTATTTATGTCAATTTTGACACTATTTGGTATTTTGTTTTTGTAAAAGTCATCACAACTTGATTACATAGAACACAATACATTGAATCATCCCTAACATATCATATTCACCTAAAAAATTGATTAATTCATAAAAATATTCAAATTATATTTATTTTAATATTTATAATACCATTTATTTGATTCTTTCAATAATAAGGTAATTACGACATCATTATTGTGTCATTAATAAAATTTAATTATATAAACTCTAAAAATTATAAATAAAATAAAATTATGTAGGAAATATTTTTATCTTTATAATGAATATTTATAGCTTAACTTATCTTATGTATAACCCTATATTAAAAATGTTTTAGTTATGAAACATTGATATTAACTCTTTTTACTCTTCTTTATATTAAATAATAATAAATGTCTTAATCTAATCCAAGTGGAACTATAGGGACATATATTATTCATAAGGTTGTTTTAGGTCTAACTACACTTATCCAATAGAATTAGTTCATGTGTTAAGGTAATAATAATATGATTTTTATCCTTAATTATCCTATTTTACTTTTAACTATGGTAAATAAAAGTAAAAAGTTACTATTCACCCAACACTATTTTTATCTTATTGAACCACATTTTACTCTTTGATATTAAATGTGTCTCTACAATTTTCAAAATTCAACTGATAGAAGTGGTAAAATTATGTTTTATGTGAATTTACAAATTCTCCTATGAAGTGGGTCAAAGACGGTGAAAATTTCAATAACATTTTTACATATCTAAAATTATTATAAACTGACTACAATGAATTACATTGAACATATATATTTATTATGTATCTAGTTTGACCTAAAATGAATTTAAATAAAATAAATAATTATTTAAATAAAAAATCGGTTTTCAACAATAACTCAGTGTTTTTCACTATTCATCAAAAAATAAATGTTTTCAAAGAAAAACCAAAAAATCACCCTAAGTTAATTTTGATACTATGAAATCTATAATAGAGTCTATTTTTCCAAATTCAAAACATTGATTTTCATTTATTAAATTAAAATTAATTCCCGCTGTCAAAACCAAAAGGTGTATTTTTAATAAATAATAACTATCAAAAGTCTAACAATTATTTATGTCAAATTTCAATGTGAAATTATTTATAATGACCAGAATATGATTAAATGGTGAAAATTCAATCTATTTATACTTCCAAACCTTGAAAATGTATAATTTATCCCTATAAAATATTTTTATTAAAAAAGTTGTTTTCAGTTAAAGTATAGTATTTTCCACTATTCACCCACATATCAATATTCTCATAAAAACACCAAATATTTATTGAAACTAACTTCTTATATCCCGATTCTAAAGAAGAATTTTATATTGTCAAACTGAATATATAAAAGTTTCAAATATTGGATTTAAAATGGGTTCACAATTAAAAGGTGGTAAAATTATATTTTTTAAAAAATAATTATTCTATATGAAAAAAATGAATTAGTTCTTACATTGTGTCTATGAACCTCATAATATCGATTCTACAATTATAAGGATTATATATAGTTCAAAATTCAGTAAATAATATTCATAACCACTTTTGAACGGCTAGTTTGGTAAGTCGGGGTGTGCTTGAACACGATGTTGTGTGTAGTGTAAGTTATTGAATTACTTTGAAGAACTAACGTAATATTAAATCTTGGGGTGTTAAATTATTCACTCCTTCAAAAAATAGTGTTCTCGCAATTTGAAATTTGTCTTTGAAAATAATATGTTGAAGTAGAAAATACCTTTGTGGGAAAACCCACATATGGAATTGGGTAAATAAAATTTAATCTTAATAAGAGGAAAAAATTATATATATATATATATACATGAAAAGTAGAGTTTAAACCTTCAACTAATTCCTACCACAAACTCATCTTTCACTCAAAATGATTTCAAAAAAAAATTATTTATCTTAATCGTATAGGGTTCCAAAAATCATGAATTTATAATTCATTTTTTAGGCTATTTAAAAAAACTAAATTATACAAACTAGTACATCACATAGTTCAGTCGTAGGTGATGCACCCTTGTTGCTCTACAGTTTCGGGTTCAATTCTCACGGCCTTTCCGGACGCCACTAGTAGTCGCCCGACCTCTATGTTGTCCTTTTTATAAGAATCCAAAAATAACCTTAACAATAGCATCCAATTTCAAACTTAATCCACTCCAACCTTTAAACTTATCCAAAATACTTATATCCAAACTCTATGTCCAAAATTTATATAGAAGTTAAAGACAATGAAGGTCCATTTTTCTAGGTAATAACATATTAACACCTTCATCATGTATTCTTTTAAAACACCACAACATCCTGAATTTCCATAAAACCTCATTAGTTATATTCATTATCCCTTCTTCCTTATAGAATATTGGATATATTCCTTCTATCCAAAAAAATATTGTAAACTCCAACAATTATGGGATATAAAAATCATTAATTAATTTCAAGGAAGTCTAGAATATGGAATATCACTTATCCAAATCAACCATCTCTTAATCAAATATCACTACCACGTTATCAGGACCATATTAAGGATTACATTTTCTTCAACCATTTATTTTCCATAAATTTAACATGATATTGAGTCACATTTCATGGATCCACACAATATAAAGTCCTTAATGAAATAGTACTGTCGTACAATCATAATATACACTATAATTCTTATAACATGTACATAATTAATACAATACTCAAATGACACACTACTTTAATAACAACATAAGAAATCTAATCATTACTCTTCATCTTTGGCGGTATCATAACATTATTATTATCCAATAGTAGCATTTGGGGTATACTATGATGATTTGGACATTAATTCTCATAGAGTTCCAACTCCATGCAAATAAAGCATTGCACATTTGAAACTTTTTCCTTACTCTTGCAATCATGTAATTGGTTTCCTTTTTCTCCAAACTTATAACAAACTCCTATTCCCGTCAAGCATTTACCAATTTGATTCTTTCCACAGTTATATCATATGAGAAATTTCTTTTTTTCCCTCTTACCTTTATCCATCTTCCTCTCTTCCATCCTTTTCTTCACTTTCTTCCATTCAAAGCCATATAACTCCTAGAATTATTTACTTATCTTATTAACACATGATACTATTTTTTCATATGTTTAGAATACATGGGAGACTATTTCCCTTCTAAATGTTGGCTTAATACTATAAATGATATGATCCTTATTAATATTTAGATCATACGTATTGTTTGAGTTCACATTCCTTTTATTGGGCGCCATTTCTATACAATGGTATACACTATGTCAGTTTATGAATCACATTTCACAATTCCAAACATGTAAAATACCTAACGTAAATAGAATATTTTATGGATATAATCCATAATCACAAAAAAATTCATTGAGGAGGTATATACTCATAAACACTTCATAGTGTTTTGTAATGAAAATGAGAATTATCATAGGCATATCCCCCGAGAGTATAGTAACCAAGAGTGCTGCAAGGCCCGTTGTCGTGCACCCGTTCACGTTAGAGTATAGCTCAAAGCGGTGTTTTTGGGTTTTACTCCTTGGTACATCTGTTAACGATCCAACTCTACCTGCTCTTATCCAGACATGGATGTATTTAATTGGGAAAACTCAAAAAATCATTACATTACAAAAATTTTAAGAAGTTATTCTATACTAATCTTCAATGTCTATCTTTTGTTAATGTGTTCTAATCCGAGATTATCTAAATCTAGTTTCCAAGGTTATTACTAAACATCCTCTGATACCTACTATAACGCCCCGACCCTAGGTTCCCAGAGTCTGTGCATTATTTTAATTCATTGGCATGATTACAAGGAGTCAAGTCTCGAAAGACTGATTAGTTTAGCAGTCTTGGAAAAAAGATTGTATACTTGATCATTGAATTACACTTTCTATCATATAATGCAAAAAAATAGATCTTTGAGAATGATATTATTCCCTTTAGATTAACCCTACATATCAATCATAATACACTTATTGGAACTCAGGGAAAATAAAACATAAAAAAGGGGTGAGCTCAAATTCACAGTAAGGGTAAAAAAATTATCGGAAGCTATAAAAATTTAAGGAAAGATTTGTGATAAAAACAACGACTTTTTTTAACATAAACATGAACATAATATGAAAAAATCAAACATTACCATATAAACATGTAACACCCCAGGTAAATAAAGAATATGAAATTTTCATATTTATCCATATTTGTGGATAAAATATTAATATTACTTTAAAGGGGACGCTATGCTCTATGGCATACCCAACACGCAACAACGAGTTTCTTGGAAATCTTACGTTGCACTATAAAAATAAAATAATATTATTTTAAATGGTAGTTAACATGTAGCTATTGTATTGGCAGGAATGGATAGAAATAACTACGATATGATTGTATATGTTTTTAAATGTTTTTACATTTATCCAATAAAAGATAAAGTCTTAAAATACGGAAAGAATTCAATTTTAGGCGTATATGCCCTAGTTTCCACTAAAGGTTCACTTATCGCCTTTTGATGGAGAACCATCATTAAATATTGTTTTTTTCAATCTTATAAATTCTATTGGACCAAATACAACTCTTCTTAAGAATTGGGACATCAAAATTTACTTTGTGTAAATTTTTGGTATCTTTCCGATAAAGTTCATTTTTCTAATGAATAGTGTAGAATGTTGTATTTTAATTCAAAACCTCTTTTTAATATAATTTATTTAGATTATTATATTATCTTTTGAATTGGTTTTAAAGTGAAATTAGAATATATTTTTACCATTAAATCCAATAGTGGTATTTGGAATTTATTTCACTTTGAAATCAGACTTAAACTACTGCCAATCTTTTGATACTTATTGTTTCATAAAAACATGCTATTTTCTCTGACAGTGGGAATTAATTATTAAATTAATTAATGTGGCTTATCTGTTTTTAGTTTTGTAAAATAGACTTCATTTTTGAATTCGGAATATCAAATATAGCTTAGGGTGAATTTTTGGGATTTTTCTGAAAAACTTCAATTTTTTATGAATAGTGAAACTACTAATTGGTATTTATAAAAACAAATTTTTCCGTTTAAATGAAATTTTTCCATAGTTGTGTTTTGAATTTCAAAAATCCGACATACATGGTTGTCATTAAGGATTAAAATGTGTTTCAATGGGATAAAAATAATTTTTTTGGTGAATAGTAACTTATTAAGTTTTTAATCGAAATTAGAGGTAATTAGTGTAGTTTATGGTAAAAATAATGTTTTAATAAAATGAAATGACCTAGACACATTTCCTACCCTCATTAGATGTGTCATGTCCGACTAAGACAATCCGTGGGTCAACTTGGGGACCCCATGGTGCCACTTTGGTTGGGTAATGACATAAATATCTTTTTATTTAATGTTAAAGTAAAAATGACACAAACATGAGATATTTTACTAAACAAATTTTTACATGGGGTTATTCAAGTTATATTTTTGTCTATAAATATTCATTGGAAAGATAAAAAGATTTCCTACATCATAGTATTTTTTTTAATAATTTTTAGACATTAAATAAATTAAATTATTTATGACATCTTGATGATGCAGCAATGACCTCATTATTTAACGATTTAAATAAAATGGAAAGATAATGTAATATCTAAGACCTAAACATGTCTAAAACCTATTGTATGAGTGGATTTATAACCCTTATCATCTTATACTCGAAATTAATCAATGTGGGACCTTCAAAATCCGAAACTCTTTTGAAAATAAAGTAACATTTTGTAACTTTTAAAGACTGCCCCTCCTCTCCTCTTATAAAAGGCCCCCACCTCTACCTCCTTACCCACACTCCCAAAGCCTTTTTTCTCGGCCAACCCCTGCCAATTTTGTCTCTAAACTTCCCTCTCTTACTAATTAAAGCTACACATTGTTCAGAAGTCTTCCCAAGGAAGCCTTTGAGCTCAAACCAAAGGGAGTTACCCGATTTTAAGGTAATGTCTTCACTTCTATCCTTTTGTTTTATTTTGCTTCTCCAACCCCCTAAACACTTTTTATTAATTTATTTTGTAACAAATCCAGTATCTTCAATATACTAGGATGTTTTTATAAGAATTATTCGAGCTACACTTACACACACCTACATCTAATGGTTATAGAACATACTGTTTCCTTGGATGGCGAATTTCTTCCTCCCGAAACGATGATTGTTCAACATTCTTCTAACACCTTCAAAGGTAGCCATTAAGATGACACTATATTTATATATGATATATAATATGTTTATTTTTACATAATCTTCTGTATTTTTCATTTTTGTAGTACCTTTATGGTTTCCATTATGGGTAAACACGATATATTCATTTAAGGAAGTGCGGACTACCGCCCCCTCAAAGTGATTTGATTCGTTAATACCATATGTGGTACGTATAAAGGACATATTTAATGATATTATATATGATACCATAACGGAATTAAAATACAATTATGTATCATTATTTTTTAATTCAATAAATATTAAATAGAAATGGAAGTAGCGTTCATGCGTACGTACAGCTTACCGTCTCCGTGGAAGGTACATTTCATTTCTTATCTAAAAATGTTATGCAATATTATAAGTACATATATATAATGGATATATATGTAATATATTACATCTAAATTATGGATATCATTCTGGAATTATAACATATATATATATATCTCTCATTTGGTATTAATTCCATTAATATGACAAAACAATGAAAGTAGCGTTCATGCATACGTACGGCCGACCGTCTCCATGAACGGTGCTTTTTGTTTTTTTATCTCCAAATGATATGGAATAGTATAAAATGAATATTTACTGGATATATATGATATTTTAATCATTAATAATATTCTGAAAATTATTTACTTATATCTACATGGGAAATATTTTTTCAAACCAGTTCATTTTTTACTCATGTACCAAACATCGACAAAAACGTCTGATATGAACTAACATTATTAAACAATTATTATAACATTATAATATGTGATATTAAATGAATAATAATCTCTAAAGTAGGTACTTAGGAAATTATTAATTGACCAATGTTTATTATTCAGGAATATAAAGAAACGAACAAGACAAGTTGGACTTGAGGTAAGGGATCCTACTCCTCTCTTTCTTTTTAAGTACCCTCTTTTATGTCATTCCTTCTAAGCTCATCATTCTTGTGATTGGTATGTTATTTTATATTACTATTACTTTAATTTGTATGTTTATAAGATG
Source organism: Viscum album (assembly GCA_963277665.1). Classification (NCBI taxonomy): domain Eukaryota; kingdom Viridiplantae; phylum Streptophyta; class Magnoliopsida; order Santalales; family Viscaceae; genus Viscum; species Viscum album. The sequence goes on from OY728152.1 coordinate 1,938,480,856, forward strand.
ATAGACCCTATTCTCTCTCATCAATCCATTTTGGAAGTTTTGAGTGGCGCCGTCAGGCTACCGAATTTTCGTAAGGGATCTAACCTCTCTTTTTCTCTTTATGTACTCTCCTTTATGTCACTTCTTTTAAGCTCCTATTTTTTGATGGGGGATGTTCTTTTATATTGATATTGCTGTAAATTTTATTTTAATGTTATGAGATACCCTATTTGATATCATCAATCATTTTTTGGAAGTTTTATGTGGCGTCGTTATGCTGCCGAGTTTTCGTAAAGGATTTTTCATCTCACTTTTATTCCTGTGAGATTTATGCTACATTTTCCACAATTTCCTTTGAGTGGTGTATGTTCTGACCATTATTGTATAATATTCTTTAATTTATGAGTATTTACATCAATGTTTTATTGTCCTTCATTCACGGGGTGTATGTTTCGAAAGATACCGATGTCGGTAAGGGAACCATTCACCCTCCTATTTATATAAGAATTATTTTGTTAGGTCTTTTAATTTACATATTTTTATGTTGGGATATGTTATCATATATACTTATTGATTAAAATTTTATGTCCAAGTTATGAGATACCCTTTTTTTGATGTGACGTCGTTAGGCTGTCAAGGGAACTTCTTAACCCAATTTCGATTTCTTTGGGTTCAACATGTAGTTATTGAATATGTCGTCCTTTTAATATGTGTGAATGAGCTTTGATTATTTTATACTTAATATCCACTTATATGTGGTGTATTTGGTTGTCACACATAATTATGTAATTGATTTATCCTTAAACCAAGGATACCATCTTTGTAAAGGACTTCGTCTCAATCTCATTTCATTGAGGCATATTCGTTTTTATACACAACCTTCTTTTATACGGTGTATAAAACCCTTTGACTTTTACGTTTATTCAAAAGGAATCTGTTTTATATGAAGTGTTTATTAAACGAAAAAAGGGAATGTTTTTGTCGTACGTATGCGGCGACAACGACTTCTCCACTGCCATGACCGTTATTTGAGTTTTGGCTTCCTCTACAAGCCATACCATCTTTTTAAAAGAAAAATAAATACCATGTTTTACTTTTCTTTTCATTTGGTATTAAAAATGGTTTTCAAAATGTATATATATCAATGTATTGTATTGACATCTTTTTATTGAAAGGTGGAAATGTTATGTTTCCTTTATGCAAGTTTTATGTGATAAGATTATGTTATGGTTCTTGGGCATTGTTATGAAAACAGGCGGTTCCGTGATAAAATAAGGGCGTGTGAGCCCGATATAGCTCTCCAATGCATTGGGTAACACGAAGGAGTGAAACTTTAAGGTTTCTCCGAAGAGATTTAGGGAATATACTGTGGTGTGTATTCCAAACGTAACCAAGAGGGTTACTCCCTACGTAAGAATGTTATGAATTCCTCAAGTTACCTTTTATGTCTTATGATTTCTATGATTTATTCTTGATTTTATGAGGTATGTTAAAGTGCTTATGTTTTATGGGTAAAGTATTATTTCATTCTTATGTATACATGTACTCATGTTTCCTTTCCATATTTTTATATCCCTTACTAAGCTTTTTATGCTCATCCCATGTTTTTGAAATGTTTTTCACATGTCAAGGGAAGGGTACATGATGTGATGATAATGTCAAGGATGTGTCATGAAAGAATCCATGTTTTATTTTCAATATGTTTCCATTGATGGGAAGAATGAATATTGTATTTTATGTAACCACTTTGTTTAAATGTGGAATGTAATCCAATTTTCATGATCTAATTCTCTAAAACTCTAAACCTGAAAAGATCCTCAATGTGTAATCTTGTAATAACTCATGATTAAGTAAGATTTAAGGCTGGGGCCTTATAGTTGGTATCAAAGGTCGGTTTGGATAACTTTAGAGGATATGGTATTCATTAAGCATAAGTGACATTACCATAATGGTTATGATTTTAGAAAGAGTCCTTGTTTTAGATAAAGTGAATAAGTAATTATATCTTAGTGTTTATCTTCATCATTAGTACATGATGGTTTTTTTTGATATACTCACACTGACCTTTTTGGTTTTAGTAAATGGTTGGATCTAGTAGGAACCAAATTAACAGTTGATGTGAAGGAAACTGTGATAGGTTTTTGAGCATGGAACTGAATGACATGGGAGTTGCAATGAGAACTCTTGTGATTATCGTCAACAAACTATCTGGAGTCATGATTGACCACCTAAACCTTGGTGATTTATCTAAGGCATCATATATGCGGGAAACAAATCACTATGGAAGTATATGTAATAATCATAAAGGTAAGTGTGTTCAAAAACCTATGTGTCAATGATGTGGAAAGAAACACCTAGGAAAATGTTTCAAAGGGACAGAAAAATGCTATAGATGTGGAAATGAAAGTCATAAAGCAAGAACCTACCATAGAAAAAGGAAGCATCCAGTTGAATCGAGGAAAGGGAAAAAAGTTCTTTTTGAGGGATCAATTTAATGTTTTAAATGTGGTGTGAATGGTCATTATGAAAACACATGTCCTATGAAGAAGTTTAGTGAATGGGATCACCAAGAGCGTACAAATGTTCATTTACCAATACCTAATGCCATTCCGATTGAGGATGAAGAAACTGACAATGACCAATCAAAAGGATGTATTATTTCATGACTATAGTTTTCCTATTTTGGAATCTTAGGATATGATTCATGATTTTGTTTATAGGAAAGAGGTATTTCAGAATAAGTTGGAAAGGAATGGTTAATGGATCATGAAGAATGTTGAATGAGTAAGATGTCAACATATAAGGTATTCAAGAGTTATGGTGAAATTCATAAGATTATTAAGTCTGTTTTGATGATGGGGTTACATTAGAAGAATTTTTATATTATGTGTAACCCTGATGTTTAATATATGCAAATTTTATTCAAGGAATAGTTATCTTTTCTTTTGCGGACATAGTTATAAAGAACCATTTGGGTTTATATGATCCTTACTTTTGAGGTAATTATGGGTTACAATATGTATTGATTGAAGTGAAAGGCATGAGATAAAATTGAGGTTAAATTATGTTATGGTTATTTTTGATGATTTTATCCCTTTTTGGGGAATGATTTGAGAATTATACAGTTTTGGAAAATGGACAACACACAGACCGTGGGACTACCCGTCGCGTCAGACAAGTTGCAGGAATCGAACCCACAACCAAAGTGCGACTGGTATTTATCGCCTACCACTGGACTACGTGAAGTCCCTGGTTAGTTTGACTGATTCTTTTTAGTTATATGATTTTATAAATTAAGAGTAAGCTTATTTTGGGTTATTTATGAAAATGATTAATATATCATGGAGGATATGTGATTAGGTTAATTACTTATCAATACGAGACTTTAGGAGCCACTGAAGTTGTTTGGAGATAAATGTTACGATTTAACATGGAAGACTATGTGACTAAATCCTTCAAATATTTGGGTTTCAATCTTAGTTTGGTTTACTTTGAAGAATTTTATGGACAAATTTATTATAGAATGGTCATCGTTGAACTTTGGGTTTTGTTGGAAAAATTTTGGGGATTAAGAATATATTTTCATTTTATAAATGGTTATCCTTTTCTGGATTATCTGATATTGTACTATCCTTTTTGGTTTCGGTTTTGGTTAAAGTCTAAAGACATGGGAAGTATATAGTTCTCTTTTGTGGATTAGGTGACTCTCTAGAAGTTGATTATAGTACTCTTAATGCGAACAAGTCTCCCTAAATACTCATCTTTTGGAAAAAAAAATATGAGATTGATTAAGGAATCTAGTAAAAGTTGAAAGTCAACATGATAAGTGATTATGTTTCCTTATGAATAAATTTCTCAATAAAAAGTAACTTAAAACAAAAATGTTGTCTATTAACTTTTCCTACTGGAGAATCGAATACTGTTTAACCCATCACAAGTTTGTGATTTTCTTATTGTTAACATTCTCCTAGACATGTTTACTATCACTCTCCCTCAAGAACATGACCCTTTGCCTTTTCTTCCATGTCCATGTTTTTCTTGTTCCGATGTGGGACTTCCAAGGATGTTTCCAAGCTCAATTTTAAAAATTGCGAGGACGCAATTCCCAAAAGGGGGGAAGGATGTAACACCCCAGGTAAATAAAGAATATGAAATTTTCATATTTATCCATATTTGTGAATAAAATATTAATATGACTTTAAAGGGGACGCTATGCTCGATGGCGTACCCAACACACAACAACGAGTTTCTTGGGAATCTTACATTGCACTCTAATAATAAAATAATATTATTTTAAATGGTAGTTAACATGTAGCTGTTGTATTGGTGGGAATGGATATAAATAACTAATATATGATTATATATGTTTTTAAACGTTTTTAAATTTATCCAATAAAAGGTAAAGGCTAAAAATACGGAAAAAATTCAATTTTAGACGTATATGCCCTAGTTTTCACTAAAGGTTCACTTATCGCCTTTTGATGGAGAACTGTCATTAAATATAGTTTTGTTCACTCTTATACATTCCATTGGACCAAATAAAACTCATCTTAAGAATTGGGACATCAAATTTTACTTTGTGTAAATTTTTGGTATCTTTCTGATAAAGTTCATTTTTTTAATGAATAGTGTAAAATGTTGTATTTTAATTCCAAACCTCTTTTTAATCTAATTTATTTATATGATTATATTATCTTCGGCATTGATTTTAATGTTAAATTATAAAATATTTTTAAAATTAAATCCAATAGTGGTCATTGGAATTAATTTCACTTTGAAATCAGAGTTAAACTAGTGTCAATCTTTTGATACTTATTGTTTCATAAAAACACGCTATTTGCTCTGACAGCGGTAATTAATTATTAAATTAATTAATGTGACTTATTTGTTTTGACTTTGGTAAAATAGACTTCTTTTTTGAATTAGGAATATCAAATATATCTTAGGGTGAATTTTTTGGATTTTTCTGAAAAACATCAATTTTTGATGAATAATGAAACCACTAAGTGGTACATATAAAAACTGATTTTTCCCTTTAAATGAAATTTTTCCGTCTTTGTGATTTGATTTTCAAAAATCCGACATAAATGGTTGTCATTAAGGAGTAAAATGTGGTTCAATGGGATAAAAATAATTTTTTGGTGAATAGTAACTTATTAAGTTTTTAATCGCGATTAGAGGTAATTAGTTTAGTTTATGGTAAGAATAATGTTTTAATAAAATGAAATGACCTAGACACATGTCCTACCCTCATTTTATGTGTCATGGCCGACCAAGAAAATCCATGGGTCAACTTGGGGACCCCATGGAGCCACTTTGGTTGGGAAATGACATAAATATCTTTTTATTTAATGTTAATGTAAAAATGACAGAAACATGAGATGTTTTACTAAACCAATTTTTACATGGGGTTATACAAGTCATATTTTTTGACTATAAATAGTTATTGGAAATCTAAAAAGATTTCATACATCATAGTATTATTTTTTATAATTTTTAGACATTAAATAAATTAAATTATTTATGACATCATGATGATGCAGCGATGACCTCATTATTTAATGATTTAAATAAAATGGAAATATAATGTAATATCTAAGACCTAAACATGTCAAAAACCTATTGTATGAGTGTATTTAGAACCCTTATAACCTTATCATCGAAATAAATCAATGTGGGACCTTCAAAATCCGATACTCTTTTAAAAATAAAGTAATATTTTGTAACTTTACAAGAGTGCCCCTCATCTCCTTTTATAAAAGGCCCACACCTCTAAATCCTTACCCACACTCCCAAAGCCTTTGTCTCAGTCAAACCCTTCCCATTTTGTCTCTAAACATCCCTCTCTTACTCCTTGAAGCCTCACATTGGGCATAAGTCTTCCCAAGGAAGCCTTTGAGCTCAAACCAAAGGGAGTTACCCGATTTTAAGGTAATGTCTTCACTTGTGTCCTTTTGTTTTATTTTGCTTCTCCAACCCCCTATACTATTTTTATTCATTTATTTTGTAACATATACTGTATCTTCAATATACTAGGATATTTTTATAAGAAGTATTAGAGCTACACTTACACACACCTACATCTAATGGTCAAAGAACATACTATTTCCGTGGATGGCGAATTTCTGCCTCCTGAAACGATGATTGTTCAACAATCTTCTAACACCTTCAAAGGTGGCCATTAAGATGACAATATATTTATATATGATATCTAATATTTTTATGTTTTACTTAAGCTTCTGTATTTTTCATTTATGGCGTACCTTTATGGTTTCCATTATGGGTAGACACGATATCTTATTTAAGGAAGTGTGGACTACCGCCCCCTCAAAGTGATTTGATTAGTTAATACCATATGTGGTATATATAAAGGATATATTTATTGATATTATATATGATACCATACTGGAATTAAAATACTATTATGTATCATTATGTTTTAATTCCAATAAATATGAAATAGAAAAGGAAGTAGCGTTCATGCGTACGTACGGCTTACCGTCTCCATGAACGGTACATTTCATTTCTTATCTCAAAATGTTATGCAATATAATAATTACATATATATAATGGATATATATTTAATATATTACATCTAAATTATGGATATCATTATGGAATTATAACATATATATATCTCTCTCATTTTGTTTTAATTCCATTAATATGACAAAAAATTGAAAGTAGCATTAATGCGTACGTACGGCCTACCGTCTCCATGAATGGTGATTTTCGTTTTTTATCTCCAAATGATATGGAATAGTATAAAATGAATATTTACTGGATATATATGATATTTTAATCGTTAACACTATTCTGGAAATTATTTACTTATAACTACATGGGCAATCTTTTTTCAAACAAGTTCATTTTTGACTCATGTACCAAACATCGGCCAAAACGACTGATAAGAACTAACATTATTAAACAATTATTATAAAATTATAATATATGATATGAATTGAATAATAATCTCTAAAGGAGGTAATTAGGAAATTATTAATTGACCAATGTTTATTATTCAGGAATATAAATAAACGAACAAGACAAGTTGGACTTGAGGTAAGGGATCCTACTCCTCTCTTTCTTTTTAAGTACACTCTTTTATGTCATTCCTTCTAAGCTCATATTTCTTGTGATTGGGTTGTTATTTTATATTACTCATACTTTAATTTTTATGTTCATATGATGAGAGACCCTATTCTCTCTCATCAATCCATTTTGGAAGTTTTGAGTTGCGCTTTTAGGCTGCCGAATTTTCGTAAGAGATCTAACCTCTCTCTTTCTCTTTAAGTACTCTCCTTTATGTCACTTCTTTTAAGCTCCTCTTTTTTAGGATGGGGGATGTTCTTTTATATTCCTCTTGCTGTAAATTTTATTGTAATGTGATGAGATACCCTATTTGATCTCATCAATCCAATTTTGAAAGTTTTTAGTGGCGTCGTTAGGCTACCGAGTTTTTGTAAGGGATTTTTCATCTCACTTTTATTCCTGTGAGATTTATGCTACATTTTCCACAATTTCCTTTGAGTGGTGTATTTACTGACCATTATTGTGTAATATTCTTTAATTTATGAGTATTTACAAAATGTTTTATTGTCCTTCTTTCACGGGGCGTATGTTTCGAATGATACCCATGTCAGTAAGGGAACCATAAACCATCCTCTTTTTAAAAGACTTCTTTTGTTGGGTCTTTTAATTTAAATATTTTTATGTTGGGATATGTCATCATATGTCCTTATTGATGTAAAATTTATGTCCATGTGATGAGATACCCTTTTTTTATGTGACGCCATTAGGCTGTCAAGGGAACTTCTTAACCCAGTTTCGATTTCTTTGGGTTCAACATGTAGTTATTGAATATGTCATCCATTGAATATGTGTGAATGACCTTTGATTATTTTACACTTAATATCCACTTATATTTGGTGTATTCGGTTGTCACACATAATTATGTAATTGAAATATCCTTAAACAAAGTATACCATCTTAGTAAGGGACTTCGTCTCAATCTCCTTTCATTGAGGCATATTCTGTTTTATACACAACTTTATTTTATATGGTGTATAAACCCCTTTGACTTTTACGTTTATTCAAAAGGAATATTTTTTATACGAAGTGTTTATTAAACGACAAAAGGGAATGTTTTTGTCGTACGTATGCGGCGACAACGAATTCTCCACCTCCGTGACCATTATTTGAGTTTCGGCTTCCTCTACATGACATACCATCTTTTTAAAAGAAAAATAAATACCATGTTTTACTTTTCTTTTATTTTGGAATTGAAAATGGTTTTCATAATGTATTTATATCAATGTATTGTTTTGATATCTTGTTATTGAAAGGAGGAAATTTTATGTTTCCTTTATTCATGTTTTATGTGATAAGATTATGTTATGGTTCTTGGGCATTGTTATGAAAATGGGTGGTTCTGTGATAAACTATGGGCGGGTGAGCCCGATATAGCTCTCCAATGCATTGGGTAACGCGAAAGAGTGAAACGTTAAGGTTTCTACGAAGTGATTTAGGGAATATACTGTGGTGGGTATTCCAAACGTAACCAGAGGGTTACTCCCTACGTAAGAAAGTTTTGAATGCCTCAAGTTACCTATTATGCCTTATGATTTCTATGATTTATTCTTGATTTTATGAGGTATGTTAAAGTGCTTATGTTTTATGGGTAAAGTAGGATTTCATTCTTATGTATACATGTACTCATGTTTCCTTTCCATATTTTTATATCCCTTACTGAGCTTTTTATGCTCATCCCAAGTTTTTCAAATGTTTTTCACAGGTCCAGGGAAGGGTACATGATGTGATGATAGTGTCATGGTTGTGTCAAGAAGGAATCCGTGTTTTATTTTAAATATGTTTCTGTTGAGGGGAAGAATGAATATTGTCTTTTATGTAACCACTTTGTTTAAATGTGGAATGTAATGCATGTTTCATGATCTAATTCTCTAAAACTCTAAACCTGAAAAGATCTTCAATGTGTAATCTTATAATAACTCAAGATTAAGTAAGGTTTAAGTCTGGGGCCTTATAAAAAATGCATATGGATATTCTACTAGTTGAATAATCACATGTAATAACTAATTTCATAATGAGGGAATGCCTAACGTCGGACATCATTACCACATTGTCAATGCCTTGTGCCAAGAATACAAATAAAATTTTTATCAAGGACTTGTGCCAAGAATACTAATAAATTTTTTGTCATGGACTTGTGCCAAGAAACTATTTTGTCTCATGAGACCTACTGATGCATTGAGGAGCTACAGTGGGATCCACCCGCCACTTACTAAGTCCACTGCATTCCTCATATGAAAATGTTGAAACATTACATAAACATTCGTATTAAAACTAGCATACAAAATTTCAACGCATTAACCATAATCCATGAATTGTTTATAAATATAAAATCCATAGTCAAACATATAAAAATTCATTCAAAACAATATTGAAGATTTTATTATAATAAATCACCCCCAATCAAATAATTTATCCAGTTAAAGATGCTGACAAAGTTGAAAATGATGAGTAAAATTTTTTGATGGAAATATCCTTGTTGTAAAATCATTTTAAAGTCACACATTCATAAAGTAATTACATTAAAAAATATTTTTGAGTCAATGTGTCCCATAACACTTATAATATTTTAAAAATAATTATCATTTCTAAACATTCATGTCTATATAAATAAATCCTTAAAATCATTTTGAAAACATGGACATTAATTCAAAAGATTTAGAAACATAAATATTTAATACTTTTAAAATTCTGATCTTGATAAATAGTACCTTTAAAAGATTCTCAAAATATTCATTTTGAAATAATTTTGGTGAAAAATGGACATGTATGATAAAAATGTCCCAGTAAATACTTACACATAAATAATCTCAGATAATAATGAGATTGAGGAATTAACCCTTACCTTGCACTTTCCTTTAGTTAGGGTATCTTTAACCTCATGTATGATTGTCGTAGTATGTTATTTAATTATACCAGAACCATATTAATATTTATGATATCATACATTATTCATTTATGACTTTATACTACCCATTTAATAATAATTTCCTTGTTAAATTAATATTTTGGGTTATAATTGTTTTCTTTATCAAACTTGTTTTAAAATGTTAATCTTGATTGTATCACTTAGATAAATATTTAAATACTTCCAGTATATAAAACATGTTTATATATCATATATATTTAGAATATAAATATGTTTAATATACATATATATGAAATGGAAAACACTTTTTATGGAGACGGTAGTCCGTATGTATGCACAAACGCTATTTATGTTTTCATATCGTATTGAACGAAACTAAGTGAATAAGATATATGTAAGTTCACAGACACAAACATACACATATATATATCTCCAGTATCATTATTATGTCATATATAACATACTTATTAGTAATATATATTTTTAAAATCAGCGATGAATGATGTACATGGAAATGATTTTTATCGCGTCATGGATAAGGTAATCTGTACGTACGCACGAGCGACAATATCATTTCCTTAAAGGTGTTGAATTGGATGGTATATTAATTTTAAAGAGAAATTAGCATGTTATTTTCATTATTTATATATATATATTAATCATCATTTTATCCATACAAATAACATAGTGTTGAATAACAAATTACACCACGGCGTGGAGATGGTACGCCGTACGTACGCACGCATGGTGACATTATCATTCATAAGATGGATAGAATAATGAATATAGTTGTTCCATATTTATAATAACATCACAATATATATAATATACATGATTTATTATTTTATAATGGAAACAACAAAGAAATAGTAAGTGGAAAAATAAGAGAACTTGAAAGAGGTTGGTGAAATCATTACCTCTTCTTCGGGTTTTTCCTTTTGATTTGAACAAAAGGACTACATTGGTTGGATTTATATCCAAAATAAGGCCTCTAGGATAAAGGTAGAATAGTTGGGAGGATATTTGGGCAGGGGTTGGTAGAGCCAAATGGCTTTGGAGGTGTTAATTTGAGAGAAGGGCAAGTGCACTTTTAATAGAGGGGTGGGGTCAGTTTAGGAAAAGATTAAAGTATTACATTATTATACAATCAAATTAAGTTTAAAATGGTTCCAAATAAATTTATTTCGAGACATAGTTGGTTATGGGTCGAAATCCACTCAACCAATAGGTTTTAGACAAGTATAGGTTACTATTTTAACCTTATCATTTAGATTTAACTCTTAGTTAAATAGTTTAACTTTTACCGTGTCTTCTTGTATTCTTACTCTATATGGTTAATAAAATTACTCTAAACTTCCAAGATAACCTCAAGTGTCTCATTATTGAAATATATAATATTATGTAATCCCTTTTTCTGATGATTACATTTTTAGAAATATTATATCAACCAATAATATAGTTTTTTTAATATTTATTTATGTCAATTTTGACACTATTAGGTATTTTGTTTTTGTGAAAGTAATCACAAATAGATTACTTCGAAAAAGATACATTGAATCATCCTTAAACTATCATATTCACCTAGAAAATTCGTGGATTTCATAAAAGATTTTAAATTATATTTATTTTTATATTTATAATACCATTTATTTGATTCTTTCAATAATAAGGTAATTACGGCACCATTATTATGTCATTAAAAAAGACAATTATATAAACACTAAATATTATAAATAAATTACAATTATGTAGGAAATTGTTTTAGCTTTCTAATGATTTTTTATAGCTGAATTTATCGTTTGTATAACCCAATATTAAAAATAGTTTAGTTATGAAACTTGGATTTTAACTCTTTTAACTCTTCTTTAAATTAAATAATAATGAATGTCATAATCTAATCCAGGGGGACCTAATGGGTCATATTTTATTCATAAGTTTTCTTTTGGTCGAATTACATTTATCCAATAGAATTTGGACATGTGTTAGGGTAATAATAATATCATTTTACCCTTAATTATCCTATTTACATTTTACCGTGGTAAATATAAGTAAAAAGTTAGTATTCACCAAAAACTATTTTTATCTATTGAACAACATTTTACTACTTGATATTAAATGTGTCTGTCATATTTTCAAAATTCATCTCACAAAATTAGTGAAATTAAGCTTAATGTGAATTTACAAATTCTCCTATGAGGTTGGTCAAGGACGGTGAAAAGTTCATTAACATTTTTAAATATCTAATATTATTATGAACTGACTCCAATGACTTACATTGAACTTATATAGGTATTATGTATCTATTTTGACCTAAAATATATTTATATAAAATTAATAATAACTTAAATAAAAAGTATGTTTTCAACTATAACTTATTGTTTTTCACTATTCATAAAAAATTAATTGTTTTCTGAGAAAAACAAAAAACTCTCCCTAAGTTAATTTTGATATTCTAAATTCAATAATGAAGTCTATTTTTCCAAATTAAAAACATATATTTTCATTTATTAATTTCAAATTAATTCCCCCTATCAAAACCAAATGGCGTATTTTTAACAAATAATAAATATCAAAAGTTTGACACATGTTTATGTCCAACTTCAATGTGAAATTACATACAATGACCAGAATTGGATTAAATGGTAAAAATATAATATATTTATACATTCAAAGCATTAAAATTTATAATTTAACACTAAAAATTATTTTGATTTAAATAGTGGTTTTCAGTTAAAATATAGAATTTTTCACTATTCACCCAAATATCCATGTTATCAGAAATACACCAAAATTTATTGAAGCTAAATTCTAATGTACCGATTATAAATAAAAATTTTATTTTGTCAACTTTTGTATATAAATGTTTCAAATATTGGATTTAAAAAAGGATCACCATTAAAAGGAGGTAAAATTATATTTTTTTGAAAATTATTCTTCTATATGAAAAAAATGAATTCGTTCTTAAATTGTGTCTATGAAACTCATTATATTGATTATAAAAATGTAAGGATTATATATAGTTCAAAATTCATTAAATACTATTCATAACATCTTTTGAATGGCTAGTTTGGTAAGTCGTGGTGCACTTGAACTCGATGTTGTGTGTAGTGTATGTTATTGAATTACTTTGAAGAACTAACGTAATATGAAATCTTGGGGTGTTAAATTATTCCCTCATTCTATATATAGTGTCCTCTCAATTAGAAATTTTTCTTTGAAAATAAATTGTTGAAATAGAAAATACCTTCGTTGGAAAACCCACATCGGGAATTGGGTTAATAAAATTTAATTTTAATAAGAGGAAAAAATAATATATATATATATATATATACTTGACAAGTAGACTTTAAACATTCAACTAATTCCTACCACAAACTCATCTTTCCGTACAATGCATTTCGAAAAAAATTATTTATCCTAATCGTATAGGGTTCCAAAAATAATGAATTTATAATTCATTTTTCAGACTATTTAAAAAAAAAGCTAAATTATACAAACCAGTACATAACATAGTCCAGTCGCAGGTGATGCACCCTTGTCGCTCTTCAGTTTCTGGTTCAAGTCTCATGGCCTTACTGGATGCGACTAGTAGTTGTCGACCTCTTGGTTTTCCTTTTTATAACAATCCAAAAATAACATTAACAATAGCAACCAATTTCAAACTTAATCCAGTACAAACTTTAGACTTATCAAAAATAATTATATCCAAACTCTCTAAACAAAATTTATATAGAAGTTAAACACAATGATGACCCTCTTTTTCTAGGTAATAAAAAATGAACACCTTCATAATATATTTTTTTAAAACACCGCAACATCCGGAATTACCATAAAACCTTATTAATTTTATTCATAATCCCTTATTCCTTATAGAATACTGGATATATTCCTTCTTTCCAAAAATATGTTTTAAACTCCCACAATGATGGGATATAAAAATAATTAATCAATTTCAAGGAAGTCCAGAATATCCAATATAAATTATCCTCATCGACCATCTCTTATTCATAAATCACTACCTCATTATCAGGAACATATTAAGGATTACATTTACTTCAACCATGTATTTTCCATAAATTTAACCTGCTATTGAGTCCCTTTTCTTGGTTCCACACAATCGCAATTCCTTAATGAAATAGTTCTGCAGTAAAATCCTTATATACACTATAATTCTTATAACATGTACATCATTAATACAATACTCAAATGACACAATACTTTAATAACAACGTAAGAAATCTAATCATTCTTCTTCATCTTCAGTAGTATCATAACATTTTTTTTATCTAATTGCATCATTTGGGTTATACTATGATGAATTGGATATTAATTTTCATAGTTTCCTAACTCCATGCAAATGAAGCATTGCACATTTGAAACATTTTTCTTACCCTTGAAATCACGTACTTGGTGTCCTATTTCTCCACGGTTATAAAGAACTCTTATTCCCTTCATGAATTTACCAAGGTGATTCCTTCCACAATTATCACATATGAGAAAATGCATCTTTTCCCTCTTCCCATTATACATCTTCTTCTCTTTCATCATTTTATTCTCTTTCCTTCCTTCAAAGCCCTAGAACTCATAAAATTCCTTACTTATCTTATTAACACATGATACTATTTATTCATATTTTTAGAATACATGGAAGAATATTTCTATTCTAAATGTTGGGTAAATACTATAAATTATATGATACTTATTAATTTTTAGATCATATGTATTGCTGGAGTTCAGATTCCTTCTATTTGGCGCCATTTCTATACAATGACATGCACTATGTCAAATTATGAATCACAATTCATAATTAGAAACATGTAAAAGACCTAATGTAAATTGAACATTTCATGGATATAATCCATAATCACAAAAAAAAATCTTTGAGGAGGTATATACTCATAAACCCTTCATAGTGGTTTTAAAAGAAAAAAAGAATTATCTTAAGCAAATCCCCCGAGAGTGTCGTAACCAAGAGTGAAGAAAGGGATGTTGTCATGCACTAGTTCACATTAGAGTCTATCTCAAAGCGGTGTTTTCGGGGTTTACTCCTAGGTACATCTGTGCTTGAGCCACCTCTACATGCTTGTATCCAGACCTGGATGTATTTACTTGTGAAAACTCAAAAAATAATTACATTACCAAAATTCTAGGATGTTATTCTATACAAATATTCAATTTCTATCTTACAGAAATGTGTTCTAATCAGATTTTATCTAAATGTAGCTTTCAAGGATATTTCTAAACTTCCTATGATGCAAACTATAACTCCCCAAACCTAGATTCCTAGAGTCTGTGCATTATTTTAATACATTGGCATGATTACAAGAAGTCAAGTCTCGAAAGACTTATCAGTTTAGCAGTCTTGGAAAACAGATTGTATACATGAACATTATATTAAACTTTCTAACATAAAATACAAAAAAAATTCTTTGAGAACGCCATTAATCCCTTTAGTTTAACCCTGAATATCAATCATAATACACTTCATAAAATTTAGGGAAAATAAAACATAACAAAGTGGTGAGCTCAAATTCCTAGAAAGGGTAAAAAATTTAGTGGAAGCTATAATCTTTTAAGGCAAAAACTGTGATAAAAACAACATTCTTTTTAAACATAAACATGAACATAATATGAAAAAAATCAAACATTACCATATAAACATGCATATGGATATTCTAATAGTCGAAAATTAATATGTAATAACTATTTTCTTGAGGGAATACCTAACTTCGGACATCATTACCATGTAGTCAAGGCCCTAGGCCAAGAATAAAAATAAATTTTTTGTCAACGACTTGTGCCAAGACAATGGTTTGTGTCATGAGACCTACCGATGCATCGAGGAGCTATAGTGGGCTCCACCCATCACTTACTATGTCCACTGATTTCCACATATGAAAATGTTGAAACATAACATAAACATTCATATTTAAACTAGTATATGAAATATCAACACATTAACCATAAACCATGAATGGTAAAAAAATAGAACATCCATAGTCAAACATATCAAAACACATTCAATACAATATGGATTATTGTATTATAATAAATCAACCTCAATCAAAAAAAATATCCAGAATATGATGTTGACATAGTTGAAAATGACGATTAAAACTTTTGGAGAGAAATATCCTTTTTGTATAATCATTTAAAAGTAGCACATTTATAAAGTAAGTAATTTAAAAGAAATTTCTGAATCAATGTTTCCCATACCACTTTGAAACTTTTGAAAAGAATTATCATTTCATAATATTAATGTCTATATAAATAAATCCTTAATATTATTTTGAAAACCTGGACATTAATTGAAAAGATTTAGATAGATAAGTATTCAAAACGTTTAAAATTCTGATCATGATAAAGAGTAACATTCAAAAATACTTTAAAAATTTATTTTGAAACCATTTTTCTGAAAAATGGACATGTATGATAAAAATTTCCCAGTAAATTCATACACATAAACAATCTCAAATAATAATGAGATTGAGGAATTAACCCTTACCATGAACTTTCCTTTAATCGAGGGTACGTTTAACCTCTTGTATGATGGTCGTAGTATGTTATTAAATTATTCCAAAACCAAATTAATATTTATGATATCATAAATTATTCATTTATGAATTTATACTACCCATTTAATAATAATTTCCATGTTAAATTAACATTTCGGGTAATAATCATTTTCTTTATAGTAAGTGTTTTAACTTGTTACTCTTGATTGTATCACATAGATAAAAATTTAAATACTTCTAGAATATAAAACATGATATGTATATCATATATATTTTGAATATAAATATTTATAATAGACATATTTATATGAAATGAAAAACATTGTTTATGGAGATGGTAGTCTGTATGTACGCATAAACGATGTCTCTGTTTTCATATCGTATTGAATAGAATTAAGTGAATAAGATATTTGTAAGTAAAAACACACAATGATATATATATATATATATATATATATCCAGTAGAATTATTATGTCATATATTACATACTTATTAGTAATATATATTTTTAAAATCATCGATGAATGGAGAACGTGGAAATGATTCTTATAGCGTTGTGGAGACGGTAATCCGTATACACGCACGAGCGAAAATATCATTTACTTAAAGCTATAGAATTCGATGGTATATTAATTTTACAGAGACATTATCTTGTAATTTTAATTATTTATATACATATTACTTATCATTTTAATCATCCAAATAACATAGTGTTGAATAACAAATTACACCACGGCGTGGAGACGGTAAGCCGTACGTACGCACGAATGGTGACATTATCATTCAAAAGATGGGTATATAATGAATATAGTTGTTCCATATTTATAATAACATCACATTATATATAAGATACTGAATTTATTATTTTATAATGGAAACAACAAAGAAATAGTAAGTGGAAGAATAAGAGAACTTGAGAGAGGGTGGTGAAATCATTATCTCTTTATCGAGTTCTTCCTTTTGATTCGATGAAAAGGGCTCCATAGGTTGGCTTTCTGACCAAAGCAAGGCCTCTAGGATGACATTAAGAAATTTGGGAGGATATTGTTTCAAGGTTTTGTTGAGACAAATGGATTTGGAGGTGTTAATTTGAGAGAAGTGGAAGTTCCCTTTTATAAGAGGGGTGATGGTCACTTTAGGAAAAGATTAAAGTATTAATTTATTATACAACCATATTCGGTTTATAATGTTTCCAAATTAAATTATTTAGAGACTTAGGTGGTTATGGGTCGAAATACACTCAACCAATAGGTTTTAGACAAGTATAGGTTACCATTTTAACCCTATATTTTAGATTTAACTCTTAGTTTAATAGTTTAACTTTTACTGTTTCTTCTGGTATTCTTACTCAATATGGTTAATAAACTCACTCTAAACATCCAAGAGAACCCCAAGTGGATCTTTAAGGACATATATAATATTATTTGTGCTCTTTGAGAAATCCTTATATTTTTATGAATATTATATCAACCAATAATATAGTATTTGTTTTAAGTATTAATTTATGTCAACTTTGACACTATTTGGTATTATGTTTTTGTGTAAGTGATCACAAAATAATTAATTATAAAAGGATACATTAAATCGTCCCTAACATTTCATATTCCCCTAGAAAATTAGTGTATTTCATATAAAATTTGAAATTATATTTATTTTAATATTTATAATGCCATGTATTTTATTCTTTCATTAATATGGTAATTCCTGCATCATAATAGTGTTATTAATAAATTTAATTATTTAATCTCTAAAAATTAAAAATTAAATAAAATTATTTAGGAAATATTATTAGATTTTTAATTAATATTAATAGTCAAATTTTTCTCATTAATAACCCTTTATTAAATATGGTTTAGTTATTAAACATTAATTTTAACTCTTTTTACTCTTTTTTAAAATAAATAATAATAAATGTCTTAATCTAATCCAAGTGGGCCTAAAGGGTCATATTTTATTCGTAAGGTTTTTTTGGTCGAATTACTCTTATCTAATAATTTTAGGACATTGTTATGGTAAGGATAATATCATTATTACCCTTAAATACTCAATTTACATTTAATCGTTGTAAATAAAAGTAAAAAGTTACTATTCACCAAAAAATTATTTTTATCGTATTGAACCACATATTACACATTGATATTAACCGTGTCTCTAGGCTTTTTGAAATTCAACTCACAGATGCGTTAAAATATGGTTTTATGTGAATTTATAAATTTTCCTAGGAAGTGGGTAAAAGATGGTGAAAAGTTCAATAAAATTTTTATATATCTAAATTATAATAAATGTACTCTAATTAAATACATTTAACTAATATAGGTATTATGTATCTATTTTTACCTAAAATAAATTTATGTAAAAAAATTATTTAAATTTAAATTCGGTTTTCAACTATAACTTAGTGTTTTTCACTATTAATCGAAATTTAAAAGTTTTCAGAAAATTAACAAAAATTCACCCTAACCTAATTTTGATATTCTGAATTAATTAATGAATTCTATTTTACCAAATACAAAACATAGAACTCACATTTATTAATTTAAAATTAATTCCCGTTGTCAAAACCAAAATGCGTATTTTTAAGAAATCATAACTATACAAAGTTTGACACTTGTATATGTCCAATTTCAAAGTGAAATTTCATACAATGACCACCATTGGATTAAATGATAAAAATAAAATCCATATATACTTAAAATCCATTAAAATTTATAATTTAACACTATAAATAATTTTGATAAAAAAAGTTGTTTTCAGTTAAAATATAGTAGTTTTCACTATTCACCCAAATATGAAAGTTATCAGAAAAACACTGAAAATTTATTGAAACAAAATTTTTATGTCCTGATTATAAATAAGAATATTATTTTGTCAAAATAAATATTTAAGATGTTCTAATATTGGATTTAAAAAGGTTTACCATTAAATGAAGGTAAAAGAATATATTTTTTTTAAAAATAGTTCTTTTATCTGAAAAAACTGAATTAGATCTTACATTATGTCTAAGATTCTCATAATATGGATTCTAAAATTATAAGTATTATATATAGTTAAAATTTCAGTTAATACTATTCATAACTGCTTTTGAATGTAGAGTTTGGTATGTCATGGTGCGGTTGAACTCGATGTTGTGTGTAGTGTATGTTATAGAATTACTTTGACTAACTAACGTAATATGAAATTTCGGGTGTTAAAAAAGTCATTAATTTAATTAAGACATGTACATAGAAAATAATTAGCTGTAAATTTTTCATCAATACGGGCTTGTAAAATTTAATATAGAGTAATAAAATCTATCATTATAGATAATATATTTTTTTATTTTAAAATTAACAAATATTGAGTGAATAATTTGTTTTATATAGTGCACATAACTTATATTCTAGTGTAACCTTTGCATTAACTATGTATACAATTTAATGCATTTAAATATAAATTTTTATGTTTCAAGCATCTGTGGTGTATTTTATTTTTATATTTGTACTTTCCCCACCTGATGGACTGTAATATATATTTTTTTTAGCTTAATTGAATAGAATTTAAATATATGTTATTATTTTCTTAAAATATATCATCTTATTATCATATTATTTTTTGTTTCAGATTCTCTTGTATGTGACATATTTTCTATCACATTAAAGCTGAGATGGTCTTAGTAGTTCTCCATGAAATAATTGGGAAAAATAGGCACAATTTTTTTTATTTAAATCAACACCTTAAAGAGGCTGATTATAATTGTCATTAAAAATTCCCTAAATGCTACATCAGCGAGAGAAATAATATTTATCACTTCATGAAGAATTAGTCCATGGATTTTTGTAGTAGTGTTTTAATATATTTTATTTTATGCCCAACCTATAAACATTATGGTACTCTACTAAATTGAATTTTACAGTTCGTTATTTTTATCAACTATCTATAAATTTCATCCCAATATGTGACTGTCTCTCTTACTCCCCTTTTTTTACCAACATCATTTCTGTGTATTATGATATATCTATATGATTACTTAAACTCATCATCTATAGTGATGGACCTTCCATAGATCAAGATTTTGATGAATGCTCTCATCATATCATCCCTCCCATTAAACATTACTAATAATATCCAGTAATTTATAAAAAACATGTTTCATATATTTATACTACCCATAGTTGGTGTATGGTTAGATTATATTGGAAGGAAGCACAAGAGAGAGGGTGAAATTAAATTTCATAGACAAAAAATATGTATCAAGAATTTCCATTGAAAATATAATTAATCCTCTATATATTCCTTGACAAATTATTATGAATATTAATATCACTTTAGTAAAATATTATAGGAGGATGATGATTTTTGGAATGTTGGGAAAATTATTTCAAAATTCCACAACCCACCTTGGTCAATATGTTTTTTTTGAAATTTGTTATTAAATTGTAAAATTATAATATTAATGGGTTTGGAATATATTTAATATAATTTTTGTGTTTCATTTATGACATACCATTTCATTCGGTTACAAAATAATTTGTTCCCAAAAGAAATTATATTGTATGTGAGTTAGTATTTGGGTTCATTTGTTTTTATAAATAATTGTAATGTTTGTCTAATAATTATTATCACTTACCATGATAATGGATTTGATTTTTTCAGTTATTTTTGAATGATTTTTTAGTGTATTTATCCAAATACCAATAATTTTTGTTTTATGTTTGATTGACCTAATTGAAATTGATGATTGATGGATTGTTTCATCTATTTAGTATCACTTCATGATACATTGGACCGTGAGAGAAAGTAATGTTATCTTGATGAAACGTATTTTCTGAAATTTGTAAACTCAAGGTCATGGATTCTAAATTATATCATCTAAATCATGTTCATGTGAATTAAAGGGAATATAATCCAATTTTTTAGGCCATTGGAGAATGATAAACATTTATTAAAATGGGTTATGTATTTTTTTTAAACATATTTGAATCATAATAATTATTTATATTTATCTAGATATTTTTGGGAATCAATAATAATTTTCTGCACGCCAAATAAATCCCTAGGTTTTTTGTTTATTTCTTTATCATTTCATGATTTTGAATTTTCGCCCTATCTAATTTGATTTTAGTTTTAGAGTTTTTCATTGATACTTAATTATTTATTGACTAAAATATTAATATACATATTAGTATATATGGAAAAGGTCTAATTATTTATTATTATTTCTACTATTAGTGTTTATAAATTTTATTCAGAATTATTATGATAAATTCAATGTGGTTTCCATTAATTTATA
Source organism: Viscum album (assembly GCA_963277665.1). NCBI lineage: Eukaryota > Viridiplantae > Streptophyta > Magnoliopsida > Santalales > Viscaceae > Viscum > Viscum album. The sequence continues at coordinate 1,938,502,578 of OY728152.1, forward strand.
TTTGAAGTTTTATTAATTTTTTATTTTTTTCTAATATTTGATGTTATTTTTCCTCATGGGTTTTTATAATTCTTATACACTCTTATATATATCTTATTTCGACATGTATTGAGTTACTATTACAATATAGATATGCAATGACAGTTTACCAAGTCTAATTATTAATATAATTCTTTATCAGGTATTTATTTCTTATCTGGGTAATCCTTGATGTTCCAGTTTTTAGATGCATTATATAGGTGTTAAATAGTCATTATGAATGGGAAGAATAAATAGTAGTAAAAAATCATGAGTGTTGTTGTCGAATTACGGACTTAGAATGGGGATCCTGTAATAGTGTATATGAATATGAGTATATTAAACAGGGAACCTGTTACTAGTGTGAACCATGGTACTGATAACTGAGTTGTGAGATAAATGGATTTTTGATATTGGTGTATGGATTTTCATTAAATAATAGATTTAATTTAATTGTATATATAAAAATTGATTCCTTCTTTTAAGTATTATATTTTTAACAATTTTTTAATGAATTTATTAGCATTCCATTCTAATTAAATCATCAATTATTTATATACTTAATATTTTATCAATATTGTATAATACATATAATAATTATATTTCATACAATTAAATTATTAAATTTGTATAAAATTTTATAATCAAATATTACAATACTAACATATAATATTTTTTATAAATATATTTAGCCACATTTATTAATTTATTTGTTAAATATAATATATTAAAATATATAATTTAAGTAATATTATCAATATATAAATCCACCAACTCAATCTATTTCTAAAATTGTTTTCCAACAAATATATTATATATTGAAATTATTATAATTACACTTACACTATTTTACGTACCACAATAAAATTTAGAGAGAGAGCTTTTTCAAAATGTTTACTAACATGGGAATATATTTTTTAAAAAAATACGAAAAGAATATATTCCATTCCTAAAAAAAATTATTTTATTAGAAAAATTTAAATATTTTATAATCCTGTGATAATCTAAAAAAATATGAAAAATGTAATTTGATGATCGATAATTTGTTCCATCTTCACTATGCCACCTCAGAGAGGTGTGACCATACTAGACACCTTGAAGAATGTTTTATTATTATTCTAATATCCTGAAAATTTTTAATGAGAAACCACAAAATCAATTGGAGATGTAAACAAATGGAAAATAAAATGCACTTGTACTTGAGACTACACTCACGGATGCAATAGTCCAATGGCCTCAGATATATGAAAATGTGTTTTCTTCAAACATCAATGTATTGTTAATAATATTTGTGAATGTAAAAGATTATAATGAAAAAATTATGTATATTTCATGTTGTTGGTTTGTTAAAATCAAAGTCATTGAATCTCTAGTTATTAGAAATGAAAATATCAAATCGTGAGGTATCATATTTTTTGATAGAATGAAATACATTTTTATGTATTTCAAGAAATTATGATTTACAGGGGATATCTATTGAATGTATGGATTTTTAATAAACTGTATTTAACATGGAAAATTTGGGAGATATGTACAACCAACAATAGGAAGACGATTCTTAGTTCTTTATAAACACCAATTATGTTATATGTTAATGAAGAAAATAAATTATTGCATATAATGTTTTTTCATTTGTTCTAGAGAAACATGGCCAATTTGAAACATAGATAAATTGTTCACGATGTTCATGATATGATACGAAATAGAGATAAGTAATTACTCATATGCCAAAAAGAAAAATTATAAAATTCTCCATACATGAACATTCAGATACACACATCTCATCCCTTGGAGGATATTAATTATAACATATGTGGGACCATGAAAAAGTATTAAAAAAATAAATATAAGTATGTTATTTTATTTATTAATATTTTCTGCATATTAAAAGTAATATGTTTTTAAAACATAAATTAAGGGTTATCCTGATATTTAACATTTTGAGATCAATGCTAAAAAAAATGTGGCTACATTTTATATCGGGTTTGAACTGATAATGGTGTTGAATATTCAAAAGTGAAGAATAAATTTTATCATGGAATTAATGGTATTAATAATTTCTTTATTACACTACATACTCCAAAAATTGAATTGTGTGGATAAAATAAATAACGGGAGCTCGGTTGAGATCGATTGAACATAGTTGATTGAACACAAAACTTGTCAGCTGATTATTAAAAAATATAATTGTATAATGGATCACATTTAGAATAAAGATATCAATAGAATAATAAATTTACATGAATTTATATAAATTCATTATAATAATAACTCTTGTTTGACATACATAATGGTATTTTTTGTGCCGTACACCATCAATGTCAAAGGAAAAAATATGGGGATCTTTGACCGAAGAGGTATTATTGTTATTTTTCTTATATATTCTTTAAATTATTGATGGTATATATGATATAACAAGGGAACTGAAGAATATTTTAATTCTACTAATAATAAGTGTTAAGAATATTGTTATAGGAATGTTCCACAATCAACTACATATATAAGAGTAAGAAAAGATGAATTTGTTTTTATTAGAAAACAATATAATCTTTATAATATAAGTGAAGATATAGAAGATGTTAAGGACTAAAAAACTGAGTCAGCAATTTAAATAGATGAGGGATAATTTCATTCATCTAATCCAAGACTAAGGATTAATGTGGTAACCATAAATTCTTTTTTGGAATATGGACAATAGGATCGAACAAGAATAACAATGACAACAGAAAATGCCTATTTATTTTCATTTGTTGAGTCCATAGATTTTGGAGAAGTAATAGAGCAGCAATAGTGGGTTGATACTATGAATTATGAACATGATCGGACATATATGAATGAAATTATTGAGTTTCTACCAATTCCAAAAGAATATAATGTCATCGTTACAATGTGGTTCTTTCAAAACTAATTTATTGAAAAAGATGATGTGGTGATAAAAAATGAAATGCTTTTCTACAATGGATATTATCAGGCATACAGAGTTGATTTTTATAAAACATTACATCATTTTCATGGTTTGAAACTGTTATAATTTTTATTTTTAATGTTATATGAGTGAAATATAAAAAATGTCAAATTAACATAAATTATTTTATTCTTAATGGTGAGTTGGAAGAGTAGGTTTATATTGAACAACTATGTGGTTTCCTACTATGTAAATATATTTGATTTTTTTCAAGTAAAATAAGAAATTATATGTGTGGAAACAATATATGATAAACTGGTATTCGATTTTGACTACATCATTGAAGATGTTTTATTTCAAAAAATAAACAATGGACACCAATATATACAACACAAATATTATTGGTAACATTTCATTACATTTTTTATATAGATGACATCATATTTATTGGAAATTTTGAACTGGTTAATGATATTTTTACCAAATAGGTAAATGATTTATTCTAATTTTTCATTTTGAGTGGGTTGAAATATTATATTGGATTTAAAATATCTAAAAATAAAGGCTACATTTCCATTTATCAAGATAATTATGATAAGGAACCTTTGAAACTTGTTCGTATGGATGTTTTATACAAAATTTCTCCACCCATTTCAGTCATAACAATGATTTAAACATATGGGATATGAAAGGATGCTGATTCTATAAGAGTTTGGATGATAATTAAAATCATGTTATATCATAATGCATTAAATCCTATTATTTGTATGATGTTACACATTGTTCCTTTTATCGATGTTCAGATAACCATTATAATCTTATTAATAGAGAATTAATTCTTAGATACATTAAATAAAAAATTTATTTTAGGCTTAAATATGAAATCATAGGAAATTTGAATGATTTCATTACAGATATGCAGATTTAGAGAGGATTGTTTATAAATTAAGAGCACATTTTGGTAGATATTTCTTTTTTTTTGAAAGGTATACGTTCTTTTATCTTCTTATGAAGATTAATTATTCAACATTAAGTACTAATATGTTGGAATATGTTTCTAAAATCTTGGAAAACAAGTTAAATAGTAAAAAACATCGTTAGAAGTCATGAAATATGAGATGAACTCTTCTTGGATGTGATAATTTGTGTTCTATCTTCTTTTAAAACATTAAGGTTTAACAATCATGGAAAAAAATATTGATATAGTTTTTCACATCATAAATAATGTTGTTGATATGAATTAATTGATATTGTACTTTATTGAATTAAATAACATAGTGTTGATGTTCACACAGATCCTCAGTATAAAAAAGAATTTCAAAATATGATGTTGAATTTAATTGTTCAATATCACCCTACAAAAGGATAATTTTTGAGATTTTATATCCCCACTCTCTTCTAGTTTTATATCCACTATCCATTTGGGTATTAATATGACAATATAACCAATCCATTGATATGTGTTTTAATAATTTATTGGGATAATATATTTGAGGGACTTTTAAAAATATTTAATCTTTGATTCAGCCTATGTACAATATATTAACAATTTTTGGTTGTGTTTTTAAGAACTTTTTTATTATTTTTCGTTGGTTTTGGTGTAATGATTTTATAATTACATAATTTTTATAAGTCACTTAATTATGGATAATTTTACCTTATGGTTCAACTATTTATTCCCTACAATGATCTTGTTCATATAGGATTCGTGTTATTTGATTGTGATCTGTTTCTTATGTTTAGTTGATTTATTGATTTATTATATTTGGTCGGAAAAAAATAAAAAGTGCGGGATTTTTGAGACCAAGGAGTTTTTAAAATTCAATTCGTTGGTAATGATGCTGGTAGATATGAATTTTTATTGATTATAGTTATTTCTATTATTGTTAATATATGAATTAGTATGTTTATTGGGGTGATACTGTGAAAAGTATTATGAGATGGCGAGTTAAGAGAATCTTTGTGGCTTAACCATGAGAATAAATATGTAATGATGAGTATGGAAGTTTAAAATATTTTGACATAGAGAAGTGAAATTTGATCATATAATTGAATTAGTGAAACTATATTATATATGGTGACACCATTCAATGGAGTTGGGTGACTGTATTATCAGTGTATAATTCCATGTTGGAATCATGTGACCTAGGTAATAGACTAATTGGGTGCACATTACATTAATTTTTGTAATGAACCATCCCTCAGGGCCCGTGTCGTGACTACCTCAAGGTTGTCTTCCTTAGGCTAGGGGATGGCGACTAGAACTTAAACGTGTATTCCCCCAAACCGGGAAGGCATTGGCTTTATGAACTTTAAACACACACAACAAAGCCCACATCAAGATATGGACACAATTAACTGTAGTAAAAAAGAGTGTGTATAGAAAGATAAAGGGCCCAAAATACAAGCAGAACTAAAAAGTATAGGAAAACTGAAAAGTACAAGTAAACTGAAACAACTCCTGTAAAGTCATTCCAAGGATCCTTCATAATGGGTAGGTACAACTATTGAATGGATGTATCTACGGTATGCCTCTTCTAATATTAACCTCCAAGATACCTCCAGTCCTTGTACTCTCATCCTCAGTTAGTGTAGTTCGTCGTCTGCACCAAATACAACAAGGTGCAGGCGTATCTCATGTAGGGGTGAGCATAACGATACTCAGTAGGGACCCCAAGACACTCGAAGGTCACAAAAACCCACAAAAGGTAAACCACAAAGCATGAAAACATCTCTCAACCCTACTTAGGTATATTCCCATACTTATACCTAATTTATCAAGTATACCAGTCTCATTCATGAGGATACACAAGGTCCATCTCATAAGCACAATGTTCAACGGTTCCATGAAAAAAGTAATACCTTGAATGTAACACCACAATGGTATGTATGACAGAGGTAATACCACAAAGATGAATACCACAATGGTATCGCCAAAAAGGTAAGTACCACAAAGGTACGCGAACAAGAAGATTACCACCAAAGTATCCCCATGAAGGTAAGTACCACAAAGGAACGCCACACAATAGATTACCACAAAGGTATGGACTTCACTCACACCAAGTATAAGTTATGTACAGTTCTAGATATGATTAGATGTATCTACGGAATCATCTTACTCTATTAAAAGGAAGACCCATGTTGGATTCTAAATCATCAGACCCACGTAAGATCTTAAATTGTCAGGACCACATTAGATCCTAGTACATCTTCAGACCCACATAAAATCCGCATACAGTATACCCACATATGATCCTAGAGTATCCCCATGTGTATTCCTAGAGTGGATTCAATTGAGACTCTCGAACACATACCAACAAAGGATCCCATGCACATACCAATATAGGATCTGTTTCTCATGTTATAGCCAGCTTCAGGGATTCCGCACTAAGATCACCTGATTCTGGATGGTTTTTCTCCTCAAGCCACAGGTTGATACTCCAACTTCAAAAAAGTCTCACAAATATGTATCCCAAATGACCGCCACAAAAAGGGGACTCAACGCAACAGAAGCGGAGTCAATTGGATTCCTAGTCTGTATGTTACTGGCCTTTTAGTTTCATGGGCCTAGTTGGATTCATGTCCGATCCAACCCAGTTGTACCCAAAAATAATCCAAAACTCATGTGGGGTATACCAAAAGGTCCTTCTCGACCCATTGTTTCCGGTGCCGTGGAAGGTTTGTCAAACAGACGCCCGTAACACAAAATATGGCCGAAGGAACGAAAATGGTTGATGTTCATCCAGCTCCGATCCAACCTGGTCAGATTGATCCGGCCTGACCTGATCTGAGCCAACTCGACACGGTTCTGGTCGACCCAGTCCAACCATGCCTACTGGGTCCAGCCCGGCCCTTGGTGCGGCGACCCTCGGTGTGGCAGCCCGCTAGGCTCGTAGTGCAGCGCCCCCCAGTGCGGCGGCCTACGGTGTGACAGCCTGTTGGGATCAAGGTGCGGTGGCTCGCTAGGCTCGCAGTGTGGCAGCCCGTCGAGGCTGGCAGGACGGCAAGCCCCCTCCGCCATGCGGCGTGGTTGCGTACCACGCCTTCTCCGGCATCCAGTAGGGAGCCGGTATCCCTCTTCTTACTACCGTGGTGAAAGGCCTCCACACATGTAGGCCGGAGGGGCACATATACGCGCCGTCGTCCCCTTCGTGTGGTTGGCCGAAGCTCCGGCCGCCTCCCTTGGTCTTCCCTGGCTGATGCTCCGCTGCTCTTATCCGGCAGTACGGTTGCGTTGTCTTCGTCTTCGCGGCCGGCCATAGTGCCGACCATCGCTCCCGAGTCCCACTGTTGTCAATCACCATTACCAGTCCCCATCCTCCTCCATCACGACAAAACCAACAAAAACCTCAAAGGATTTCAGAGAGGTCGGGGCATGATCGTTTGGCCTTCATCCTCCGCGTTAGGGAGGCAGCAACTGACTCAATAATCCTTGAAACATGAAGAATGTCAAGAACGGGTAAGGTTTATTGAAAACAAAAAACCCTACCTCTATGATTCATTGATGTCGGTTCATTTTTGTTGAAGATGTTCCTCGTTGGGGAGCACATTCTTTTTTGGAGAGCACAATTTTCATTGCAGACCGCGTTCTTCATTGCTGGAAGAGTTTCTCCAAGTTCTCCCTTTTTTAAAACCAATCCTCCCAACTGCAATGAGGATCCAATATAAAAGATTCATCAAACTAATGATGATACATTAGTTATAAATTGAACAATTATTTGGAAAAAAAATTTGTATTGTGTTGGCACAATTATTCTCGAGGATTCCAAGGGTCTTCCCTCAAATTAATGATGGGTTTGGGTGGTCCACAGAATTGATTTCCAAAAGGCGGATAAATATAAAATAAAATTTATTCTTTATTTTATTTTTATTTCCATGAAAAACATGAAAACAAACATTCACCATCGACCAACTATGGTCTAGGTGAAGGTCTCTATAAGAGAATATTGGTGTTGTGAGTTCAATGGGGTCATCATATTTCAATTCCGTCCATCGGTTCAAAAGTTACAAAAACTCGCTCGAAGGTTTACTAAATTTACATAAAAAAATATCAGAAATTCATTTCGGGTACTCGGGGGCTCGGAAATACACGACATCAATTTTCGTGGACTCGTAAAATTTATATATAATAAAAAATATTAATGGAATTTCCAGGACGTTACATTCTACCCACATCAGGGTTTTGCGCCCCCGAAAGCCACATCATAAAAAAGCTGGGAAAATAAGTGGGTGTATTGAGCATGAATCTGGGCATCTTTCTCCCATGTGCACTCATGGAGGTTCAGGTGCTGCCAACGTACATGAACTAAAGTTATCGGTTGGCCATGAAGTACCCGCTCATGTCAATCCTTAATATCTACTAGAATTTTCGCAAACGTCACCCAATTGTCAATGTGAAGCTCGCTATGGTCGAGGGCATGTGATTGGTCGGGCACGTTTCTCCTCTGTTGGGATACATGGAAAATTGTGTGCATTCGGTGGAACTGGGGGGAAGTGCTAGGTGGTAAGCCACCTCGACAACTCCGTTGATGACGTGAAAGGGTCCGATGAACCTCTTAGATAACATGCCACATAGGCCAAATATACACAAACCACATCGATGTGAGACCCATATAAAGACATGGTCGCCATACTTGAAATAAAGAGGTCTCTGTATCCTATTGGTATATGAAGTAAGCCTGCTCTGTGCAGTCTTCATCTGCTCCTGGATGATCTGCACCTTCTCCGTGGTAGCCATTGCCATATCTGGTCCCATGAGTGCTGACTCCACTGGGGTAGTCCAGCACAAAGGTGATCTGCCCTGTTGGCAGTACAGAGCCTCAAGTGGTTCCATCCTAATGGTTGAGTGATATCTGTTGTTGTATGAAAACTCTACCAAGGGAAAGTGATCCTCTCAGCTACGACCGAAGTCAAGGACGCAAGCACAGAACATGTCCTCATGGGTCAGAATGATCCACTCAGTCTGGCCATCCGTCTGAGGATAGAAGGTAGTGATCAAATGAAGATGCCTCCCGAAAGCCTCCCGCTACCCCATCCAAATGCGAGAAGTGAAGCGTGAATCGCGATCATATACAATCATCAAGAGTAATCCATGTGGCCACACAATCTCTTGCATATAGAGGAATCCCAAGAATCTACTGAACTCCATTCACTGAATGATAGGAAGAGGGCCGACTTGGTGAGTCGGTCATCGATCACCTAGATAAAATCATGATCCCTAAATATACGTGAATTTCCTATCATGATGTCCATGGATATCACATCCCACTTCCACTCTGGGACCTCTAAAGGCTGAACCAAGCCTGCTGGTACCTAATTCTCCACCTTCACTTGCTAACAAGTGATGCATAGAGAGACAAAATATACTATTAATTTCTTTATTCTCGGCCACCAGTGATGTCTTCAGAGATCCTGGTACATATTTTACACTCCTAGATGTACTGCTAGAAGGGATGTGTGTAACTCCCTCAAAACTTCCTCCTGAAGCGACACTGGTACCATGATACATCCTCTGAAAAAGATGACATGCTCCCCACCTTTGGGAAAAAATAGTTGTCCGTCCTTTGTATATCTGATCACGTCAAGCCTCATTGTATGTGTCCCAAATAAATTCCTTCCTGACTCACTGAAGAAGTAGGGGAGTGACTATATGAGACTGAAGAAAAGTTTTTCTATCTCATACCATAAGGTATATTTGTAAATTGTCCAGCTTCCCCGTCACCTCACCTAGAAGCTGTACACCATATCTCTAGCTGATTTTATGGGCTACAACGTTCACCTTACCAAGAGTATATACTATATCGAAGTCATAGTCATGGGGAAACAAATTCCAACGTCACTGTATCAGGTTCATGTCCTTCATAGAAAAGATATTCCTGAGACTCTTGTGATCAGAGTAAACCATATAATTCTCGCCCATTATGTAATGTCGCCAGATCTTAAAGGTGAAGGACATTGTTACTAACTCCAGGTCATGGGTATCGTAGTTCTTCTCATGTTGTCTTTGCTATCGAGAACCATATGCGAAAAATAGTCACTCCAGCATCAAGAAACATCTGATCCCAATCCCCGATGCATCATAGTAGAATACGTACTCCACATCCTCTTTCGGAACACTCAAGATGGGGGAACTAGTCAGCCTCTGCCACAGCTCCGGAAAACTCCACTGGCATCTCTCCGACCACACGAAGGGTTGACCCTTCTTCGTCAATGCTGATAAAGGTGATGCAACTCTGGAGAAATTTCTCACAAATCTCCAGTAGTATCTGTCCAAACCCAGGAAACTCTATACATCCTTCAGACTCTTGGATGCCTCCCAAGCATGTACCTCCTCAATCATTGCTGGATCCACCACAACCCTATTATCTGAGATGACATGTATCAGAAAGTGAACCTCTTAGATCCATAACTGTGACTTCAAATGCTTTCCATAAATCTGGTTCTCATGGATTGTGTCCAGAACTATCTAAAAATGATAGGAATGCTCCTATTCAAGAGCTGAGTAGATCAGAATTTCGTAAATTAAGACTACTGCGATGAGATCATGGAATGGCAAGAAGATCATATTCATCAGTCCCATGAAGACTTCTAGAGCGTTGGTCACACAAAATGGCATAAACAAGGGCTCGTATTGGCTGTACCGACATCTGAATGTTGTCTTCTAGACATCCTCATCTTGTACTCTGAGCTGGTGATATCCTGGTATGAGTTCTATCTTCAAGAACCACCATTTTCCCTTCAGTTGATCAAAGAGGTCATCAATCTTCTGGAGTGGGTACTTGTTCATCATGGTCACCTTGTTCAGGTGACGATAGTCATAACAAAGTCTCCAGCTCCCATCTACCTTCTTGGAAAAAAAATTGTTGTAGTCCAAGTAGAAACACTGGGCTGGATAAACCCCTTCCCTTGTAAGTCTTACAGCTATTCCAACAACTCACGAAGCTCCGGGGGAGCCATCCGATACATTGGGGTAGATATTGGTGCCGTTCTGGGGTAAAAGTCATTGTAAAAATCCCCTTCTCTTTTAGGAGGTAGACCCGACAAATCATAAATTAAGACATCCGCGTACTGGTCCACCACTACAGCATAACTCAGAATCTTTACTACATGATAGCCAATTGATGACAAATCAGCTTCACTCTCCTCCGGGTAAGTCCATCCTGTGATTTAAAAGTTCCCTTCTCACCAGTGAAGGTAAATATAGTCCCATCAGTGTGGACAGACCAAACTTTGCAACTAATACAGTCAGTCTGATCATAGATTGTATATAACTAGTCCATACCCAAGATGACATCGTAAGGCCTCGATGCCGCTACTAGGAGATCTCAGCCAAAGCTCTCACCTCCTAGTGTAAGCTCACACTACAGGAACCAGTCTATCATCGTCAAGACTACTCCTGTAGGAGTCTCTACCCATAAGGATCGAGTCAACGGCTGTATCAGAATCTTGAAGCTTAGTACCAGGGCAGTGGAAATAAATGAATTACTCGCACTTTTTTCTATAAGAACTGCTTCTATGGTGGAGTAGACATAGATTGTATCTAGTATTATCTCCAGAGCACTGTGGTCGTAGGCCTCACCAGCCTGGAGCAGAGCTCACCCCTGTACACCAGCTCCCTATGGCCAGGCTGGACCACCTGGTGGGGGTGGCGGTAACATCTCGAATCGTCGCCAACCGCCATCTACATGGTCAGATCCTCTTCCATGTCCACCAGCTCCCAACAAACCTCTTTGATCAAACATCAGTCTCTGCATGGGCAGTTCATTAGACCGTTTTTCGATCATCTGTATGGAGGGTCAGAAAGTCACGAGCCATGTGACACTGGCTGCCGTAGGTGTAACACCGCACTATCCTCACATGACTGGCTCTTTCTCTGGTTCCCAACATAACTGACCCTGAGTCATGCGGTCGTCCACCTGTAGGTCTGGTTTTCTTGGACCTCTGTGAAATCTGTCTATTGCCAACTGCAGAAGACTCCGTTACGTGATGCCCGATAGTGAGTCTCTCTACTTTTGACTACCCAGCAAGGAAACTCTCTACTAAGAGGGCTCACTCTAAACCCCCATGTGTCGGGATGTTGAGATAAATCATTGAATCCCTAATATCAGAACTTATCACCTGCTCGAAGGTCCAGTCCTTGAAGAATTGGTCCTACACCCAGTATGAGAGTTTAGTGGACCTCACTAAGTACTGAGCCACATTCAAGCTTACCAAATGCAGATGAAGAAGTTCTTGAATACGCACTGCACGAAGGGACGATGAGACGAACTCATCCCGAAACAAGCTCTCAATGTCTGCCCAGAGAAGTGTCACGTTATCATGAACATGGTGCATCATGCTTCACCATATGCCTACTGCTGGCTATAGAAGACTGGTGGTAAAGATCACCATGAGATCAGCTGGTTTCCCAACTAGTTGAAAGACTATCACTACGGTCTCCAACCAATTCTCAGCATCATCCGGGTCCATATCACCCATAAACCTAGGTGGACTCTACCTCTGGAACACGTGCAATGCACTCATGTGTCATGCACCCTATGCTACTGGGGCTGGTGGAATCGGTGGCCCAATGGGTAATGGTACCCCTGGATCCTCTTTTGGTGACTCTACTAATAAAGGGCCCTACACCATGGCCTCTTCGCTCAGTGGGCCATCATCGCGTACTATACTCATAACCATAGCATGCTATCTACACAGAGGCATCCTGAAAAGAAACAGGTGTGCCATAGTCAAAAAGTTATACCTGGTGAGTAGACTCAAATAGATCACAAAGAAGACTTTTCAAAACACACACACAATTAGTCTTTTCATGGACTTAGTCAGAATTCAGAATTCAGGGTTCTGGTTTATTGATCTGTCAGCTGCCACACCAATACTGCATTCCCTAAAATCATAACCACACTCATAACAAATAACACTATTGCTGTTAAAAGAAGATTAGATTCCAATGTTCTATAGTAGAACCTACTCCTTTGATATTAATTTTCCATAACCCGTCCCACATGGCCCATGTCGTGACTGCCCCAAGCCCGTATTCCTTAGCATAGGGGATGGCGACAACAGCAAAAGGCATATTCCCGAAAACCCGGAAGGCATTCACTTTATAACATCTATACACACACAACCATGCACACATCAGGATATGAAAACAAGTAATAGTATTAAAAATATTGTGTACAGTATATAAAAGGGGTCAGAATACAAGCCCAACTTGAATGTACAAGAAAACTGGAATGTACAAGTAAACTGAAATAGATATTTTGAATTCCCACCAAGGATCCTACCAGATGAGTAGGTACAGATCTTGAACGGTCATCTCTATGGTACGCCTTGTCTAATATCTACCTATGATCTACCTCCATTCCTGGTACTCTCTTCCTCAGTCAGCGTTGTCCATCGTCTGCACCAAACAGAACAATGTGGGAAAGTAGCCCGTGTAGGGGTGAGTATAATAATACTTAGTAAGGACCCCGGGACCCTCAAAGGTCTCACAAACCCACAAAGGATAAACCAAAAAACATGAAAACAATTTTCAACCCTACTAGTGTATATTCCCATACATATACCTAAGTTATCAAGTATACTGAACTCATTTCTGAGAAAAGACAAGGTCCAACTCAAAATCCCAAAGCTCAACTATTCCACAAAGGAAGGAATACCTTGAAGGTAACACCACAAAGGTAAGTGCCACAAAGGTAATGCCACAATGGTAATGCCACACATAAAAATACAACAATGGTATCACCATGAATGTATATACCCCAAAGGTATTCCACACTGAAGATTATCGCAATGGTATCATCATGAAGGTGTGTACCACAAAGGTATGCCCCATAGTAGATTACCAGAAAGGTATGAAATCTGCTAGGACCAGCTATAACATAGGTACAGTAGTAGAGATGATTATATGTGACTATTGAATCATGTTACTCTGTTAAGAGGAAGACCCACCTAGGATCCTAAATCATTAGACCCATGTGAATCCTAAATCATCAGGACCACATAGGATCCTAGTACATCATCAGACCCACATAGGATCATAGTACAATGGTCCCACGTAGGATCCTAGTGTATTCCCATGTTGATTCATAGAGTAGATCTAAATGAGACTCTCGAACACAGACGCACTATTTATCCCAAGCAGAGACCCACATAGGATCCCCTTCTCATGTTACATCCAATTACAGGGTTCTCGCACAATGCTCTATTGATTCTCAGTGGATCCGCTCCACAAACCATAGGTCAATACATCAACTGCCATGAATTCCCACAATGAGGTATCCTATTGAACATCCACGTAAAAGGGGTCTCAACACAATAGAGGGTGTGCCAATCAGAATATCGGTCTGTATGTTATTGGCCAATTATTCCCGTTGGCCCGGTTGGATTCAGGTCTGATCCAACCCGGTGGTACACCATCATTATCCAAAACATTTGTGGGGTATACCTAAAGTTCCACCTGGACCCAAGTTTTCAGTTCCGCAAACGGTTCATTAAAGAGATTCTCATAGCTGATGATATGGTCGGAAGGAATGAAATGGTCAAAGTTGGTCCCGGTCCAGTCCGACATAGCTAGAGCGACCCGGCCCAACCCGAACCAGTTCGTGTCAACTCAGTCTGACTCGGGTCGACCCTGGGTCCGACTCGGCCAGTTGGGTCTGGACCGCCCCACTAGCATGGCCCGATAGGCTTGCGGTTTGGCGGCCCGCTGGGCTCACGGTGCGGTGGGCCGCGATGCTGCGGCCTATGGTGTGGCGCCTAGCCACGGCTGGCTGGACGGTCATCCCCAACAGCCACATAGTGTGGTTGAACACTATGCCTTTAATGGTGGCTGGAAGCGAGCCAGCTGCCCTCTTATTTCTGCTGTAGCACAAGGCCACGACTCTTGCACACTGAGCGGCACAGACATGCCCCGCCGTCGCTTTCGTGCAACTATCCAGAGTGTCGGCCGCTGGCCCTGATCCACTACAGCTGATGGGTCGTGGCTCTTCTCCGGCGGTGTGGTTGAGCCGTTGTCATCTTCGCGGCCGGCCGTGGTTCTGGCCACAGCTCCCAAGTCCCACTGGTGCCAATCACCAACACCGGTCTCCATCCTCCTCCATCGTGAAGAACAAAACAAAAACCTCAAAGGATTGTGGAGTGGTCAGGCCAGGTTATTTTGGCCCACAACCTCCATGTTAGGGCGGTAGAAAATGGTTCAATAATTCTTGAATCACAATGAACATCAAGAACAGCTAAGGGGGTATCCAAAACAACAAACCCTACCTCAAATGTTTGTTGAAGTCTGTTCGTTGTTGTTGATGATGTTCGGCATTAGAGAGTGTGTTTTTCATTGGAGAGCACGTTCTTCATTGGAGGAAGAGTTTATCCATGTTCTCCCTTTTTTCTAACAAATCCTCCCAAAGGTAATGATGAGTAAATATAAAAGCTTCATCAAATTAATTTTGACACAATTTTAATATATGGATAAACTAATTGGAACAAATTTATTGTATTGTGTTGGCAGAATTAATTGAGATGATTCCAAGGGTCTTCCCCTAGATTAATGATGGGGTCGGGTTGTCCCCACCATTGAATTCAAAAAGGAGGTTAAAAATAAAATAATTTTTTCAATATTTTATTTTTATTTCCTCGAAAAACATGAAAAATAAGATTCACCGTCGACCAACTACGATCGAGGTGATGGTATTCTAAAGAGAATATCGACGCTACGAGATCAATGGTGTCCTTATATTTCAATTTCGAGCACTAGTTCAAAATTTATAAAAACCCACTCGCACGTTTATTGAACGTATTTTTAAAAATGTTATGAAATTCATTGTAGGAACTTCGTGCCTCGAAATTACACACCATCAATTTTCGTGGACTCATAAAATTCCAATATAATTAAAACAAATTCCAGTAATTTCTGGGTCTTTAAAATTTCCAACATGAATAAAGTTGAACGATCATGATCTATACGGTTGAAAAGGATACATCAAATTAAATCCAGTTTTGAAAAGTAGGGTAAACTATCAATTATTAAATTTAATCATATTTACATTCATGATTTCTAAAAAAGAGTATATTGGATGATGATAGAAGGTGTAAGAAGAAATGTGATTTTGTAAAACTATTAAAACAAACTATACAAATGATTTAATGAAAGTTGTATTATGAATATTTGTTTTCAGAAAAAAAAATGAAGCTAAAATGGTCGAGCTGAACAAGAATTTCATATTTTTTATAAATATGTATCATGTTTTTTGATGAAATATGGATTAAGATATCCTATGAATCCTTATTATATATATATATAGTATTCCAAAACCAGAATAATTCATGCATGTATATAAGATAAATGGCTATAGTGAATTTGGAAATTATTATAGAATGAAGGGGGTACAGTTTGATTTTCATTAATTTGTTTTAATTCCAAGATTTTTTTTGTTAGCATTTATCCATATCATGTTTTTATAGACCATACATGTTAATTTAATGTAAAGGAATAATATATTTAATGGATGATGTAGTGGACATGTTTTTTTGGAATGTATATGTGCAGTTACAAATAGTTATGAAAGAATATTCTTATAATAGTTATTACGAAGAACAAATCTCAGAATAATGGTAATTTGAATTCAAATGTATATATACAGAGTCAATAATATTTGATTTATGAAGAATGAAAATAGTTAATTTTTATTTAATTATATATAATTTACCATTTATATATATTGATATTTTTATATTGTGTGTTAATGTGAGATGAATACATACATATGAATAAAGTTGGGTTTTTTATTGTTGTGGTGGAAGAAATTGATGAAGAAGAATATATGACTTGTAAAACAATATGTGAGAATAATAAAATTAAAATAGTGATGACATGTGGATGTCTATTTATGATGGTTTGTCAAATAGTTGAAAAATATTATTTTATCACAATATATTTATGTTGATAACATGAACTATAAAGGGACTATAGTTAAACATGGGTGATGGATGTACGTTGTTTTTTTTAATCAATTTTTTTCTAGTGGAATGTGTGCTATCAGATTATTTTTTTTCAGATGATACTAATGAATATGTACTATTATTGATTAGTAGGACATGTATATTTTTTATGATCCATTGATTGTGCTTATTTTATGTTTTTCAGTTAAGTAATATATTGTTTACCAGAGTTGAATGTTTTTTGAATGGATAAAAACATAAAAAATACAACCACTAATTCACCCCTCCTCAATGGCTACGTAGATCATAACTAGTCCTCTTAGTCAGACCCCAAAACCAACTCTTTAGGGAGACATTTCTCAATAATGAATATAATTAATCGTAACTATAACACATGGTATGTATAAACATTTATCAACTATTACATTCAATTTAATAACTATATTAAAAAAATAGAGGTCAAGGTAGAATAAAGTAATCATATAATAATGTTCCCACCATGAAAATCATGTCCAAAAAAATATAAGAATAAATTGAATAAATGAAACTATATCACACATAGAATCATAATATATCAAAATTTAATAATTATTACCAAGAAATTATGTAATAACATTCAAATAAATTCATACATATTAATTTTAAACATGAGACATTCAATTTATGAATAATTTATAAAAAATTCATTACTATAATCATTTTATAATATTATCATTATTTATTATGAACATTCCATAATAATGAATTTAAACTCATTATAATAATATTTTATTATGAAAAAAATATTATTTTTGTGGTATTTTGTTATTATGTTTGACATTTACTAAAATATAAAAATTTTATATTTCATTTTTTATTGTGTAATCATTTTACATATTTTAAATATTGCATATTAATATTACATAATCCATTGAAATTATAAATTTATCCAAACAGTTATGATATTGTTGAAATAATTTCCAAATATATATATTTTAATATGAAAATAGAAATTAATTATTTTGAACAATTTGTAATTTTTTTGAATTATGTACTCTATATAATATGAACATATTTTTATATTTATGATCAATTTATAAATTAACCATATAATTAAAAAATACATTATATTTAAAATACAATGTATTACATTTTAATTAAAATAATTTTTTATTATCACTAAATAATAATTAAATTTGAATAGTAATTTTTTTAAAATAGTTAAATAAAGATTTTCAATTTTTTTGTAAGATTTTAATTTAAAAAATATATAAATTTATGAATATTATATAATAACACTTCATAGTATCTAAAAAAATTGGATGTAATTAAATTCAAAATAATAATTAAAAAAAGTCCTCATTCTTATCTATAACTAATGTTATATTATTATCAGTAGTACAACAGTTTATCTGTCATATTTTTTGGTAGATAAGCATCTACTCATATATATCTATTATTTTAAAAATATAAATATTAATGGAATGTAGTGTGTTTACAATTCAATACTCTATTTGTATATGAATTCCATTTCATTTAATTCAATGATATGATGACATCGTACAATACAATAAGTATAATTTCCATTTCAGAACCTAATGTCAACTTCAAGATGAATTTCATGAGATTGGGTTCTCTTAATTACATTTTTCTAAGCTCTTGTAAAAATGGTGCTCAAACTGACTCCATGTAGATTTATTATCATAATACTCTTCAAAATATCAACATTTTTAAAAATACTGAGCAACAACCCACCTGTGATTTCTTGTGGAATGTTCAGCATACCTATTGTACTATGATTTATGCCAATAATAGATATCAGGAAATAAGAGTTTTATGGCATGAAATTCTTGATATAGCCAACTCCATTCAGGATCGTTGGGATGTTATGGGGGACTTCAGTTCCATTCTTAACTCTTGCGAAAAAATTTGTCCCTCTCATCATTCAATATCTTCTAGGGAATTCAGATCTACTATTGAATATTTTAAACATTTCTAAGTTATTCTTAATGGTGCCAAATATACTTGGTATAGAAAACACTATAATAAAACTATTGATAGTAATCTTGAGAGGGATTTTGTTCACATAAAGGCTCTTGATATTTGGGAGAGTATATCCAGTGTTACTCTGCCTAGGCTTAACTCTGACTATAATCCTATTCTAGTTAGCTTCATTATGAATGACGGAAAGCATGTTATTCCTTTTAAAATTATTAATTCTTGGTCTTTGAATCCTGATTGAATCACTTTCATATGTATCACTTGGAACTCCATGAATCACCATAAGGATTCATTTGCCTATATGTACAAATTTAAAATCATAAAAAAGACCCTTATGGGTTGGTGTAAAACTGAAAATTCTCAAATAGAGCTAGATAATTCCTCTCTTGAAAAGGATCTTAGCCGCGTCCAAACTCAAAACACTATTTCATATTTTAATATGGAGCCTAAATTGGAAACAAATATATCCCTTAAACTTAATTATTTTCTCACTTTTAAGGATAATATTCGTAATTAAATGTTTAAGAATAAATGGCTCACTGATGGTGATTGTAATTCTAAATTTTATAATTCTCTTCAAATAATCAGAATGGACAATCGTCCTCTTCATAAACATATTCATAATGAATTTATTATATACTCCGAAGAGGCCATAACAGATCATGTTATCTCGTACTTTTACAACATTTTTAATGGTCCGGAGATGAATATTGTTATCAAATATGTCATTATTCCTTAAATGGGGGATGAAAGAGATAATGAATCACTTTTATGCACCACACATGATGGGGAAATTAATGATACTATTTTTGGCCTTAATCCAGACAGCGCGCCTAGTCCGGATGGGTTCAAAATGGTTTTTCTCAAAAGCATTGGGATATTATCCACAATGATTTTGTAACCTGGTTAAGACCATTTTCACTCATGGATCTCTCCCTCACAGAATAAATTCTCAATTTCTAACTTTAATACCTATGTTTGAAAATGCCTCATAGATCCATCAATTCAGACCTATTGCTCTGATTAACAGTATCTATAAAATCATCACCAAAATTATTGTGAGCAGAATTGCGCCTGTTTTCAATAAAATAGTCTCATGGAATCAGTTTGGTTTTATTAATGGTAGGTCCAACCAAGACTGTATTTGACTTTCCTCCTAATGTACCAATAGTCTTAATAAAAACACTATAGGGGGATGTGTGGCCATCAAACCTGATATTAGGAAGGCTTTTGACACCATTGATTGGAACATTATTTTCAAAGTCTTAAGTTTTTTTGGATTTCATAATTCTTTCATTCGAAAAATTAAAACTTTATTTTGATCAGCATTTATTTCTGTTCTGATTAATGGAACCCCTTGGGGTTTTTTCAAATTCTCCAAGGGTGTCAGGCAGGGAGACCCTCTCTCTTCCATCC
The DNA here is from genome assembly GCA_963277665.1 of Viscum album. Lineage (NCBI taxonomy): Eukaryota > Viridiplantae > Streptophyta > Magnoliopsida > Santalales > Viscaceae > Viscum > Viscum album. Next base: position 1,938,522,832 of record OY728152.1, read on the forward strand.
ATTTTGTTGTTTTTGAGGACTACATAAGTCGACTTCTAAATAATCTGGTTGATCAAGGTAAGCTAAAGCCTATACAAGCTGCCAGAAATCTAAATACCCCTACCCACCTTTTATAAACCGATGATATCATCCTGTTTCTCAATGGTTATCAAAAAATATACATGTCCTCAAGCAAGCGCTTAATCAAAATGAGGACATCTTTGGACAAGCGATTTCCTATAGTAAATCGTATATTTTTTTGGAAAGAGCTTCCCCGTTAGAAGGAAATCTAGCATTACCGCTTGTCTTGGAATTAAAGAATGCCTCTTACCTTCCACTTATTTGGGTGTCCTACTATTCTATGGTCATCCTAAAGCATGATTCATTGCTAATATCACTGATCAAATCATCAATCAACTCTCTACATGGAAGGAGAAATCTCTCTCCATGGCTGGTAGAATATTTTTGGTCAAATCGACCATTGTCTCAAAAAATGGTATACTATTTTATGATTTAGAAATGGCATATCGGCATATTCAAGAAAATTAATACTTATATTAAAAACGTTATTTGGATGTGAAGTATTTTTGAAAGGAAACTTGTCACTATCCCTTGGAATTATTGTTGTGAACCCCTTGATAAAGGTGGAATTGGTATAAAAAAATTAAATATTTTCAATAATTCTCTTCAAGACATTCATACATGGCATATTATTAATTTTACCTCTAAATCTCCTGAACTCTTGAATCATAGAATCCTCTTTAACCTCTTCAATGGGAACTTTAATTACATCAACTCCTTGATCTGGCCCTCTATTGGGGACTCATATCCCAAAATAAAGGAAAACTATAGATGGATGGTTAGTGCTGATTCTTCAATCAATTATTGGTATGGAAAATTGTGTGGTAACCCCTTGATTTCATTGTTACCTCCTAATATTATCCATGAAAATACTACTCATTATATAAAATAGGTCCTTAAATTTCATAGGCATGACCTCCCTGACAATATTGCGCAGATCATTGATAATTATCATTTTTATCCTAGTGGTGACTACCTGGTTTGGGAACTTGCACCAAATGGCATCCTAGACTCAAAAAAACTACTATAAGAATTTCTTTTCTGGGGATGAATCTAATTGTCAATGGGTGAGACAATTTAACAATCCTTGGATCAAACCTTCTAGGCTCACCCTTATTTGGTGCATTGCTCACAATAGATTACCCACTGAAGCCTGTCTACAAGCTCTTAGCATTCAACTCTTCTCTAAATGTCACTTGTGTAATCAACACAAAGAGGATTCTGATTATATATTCTTGTCTTGTGTGATGTCCTCTGATTTATGGAATTATGTTCTTGAATTATTTAATTGAAGATGGACCTAATGTGACTCTATTTGTTTGTTTTTTAAAAAATTCATTAGATATGATGCCTCTCTACAGGTTGAAAATATTTTTCTCACGGTGGTGGTGGAGCTCCTACATGAGATCTGATATGCTTGTAATGATCTTATTCATAAAAATAACTCATTTAGTCTCAATGAAGGAAAATCTCAGAATCATATTGCAATTCATGAAGCCGCTTCAATTCAAAAAGTCCTTTGCAACAACTCGGTTGGTGACGTTGAGATCCTTCGTCATCTTCATGTGCATGGTATTTACCGAATGTCCAAACGTTTCGTTGAAGTATTCTGGTAATCACCGATGTCAGGATGGATCAAAGTGAATGTGAATGGCACATCCAAAGTCAATCCTAGCCCTGCATGTTGTGATGCCATCTTCAGAGACTCATCTGGCTAGTGTCAGGGCTGCTTTTATGTTTGATGTGGTCATTCTTCATCGCTAGAGGCTGAGATGCTGGGGGTCATCCATGCTGTGGATTTTTCACTTCAAAGAGGATGGAGAAAGCTTTAGATTGAAAGTGATTCCACCACTATCGTTCATGCCATTTGAAATGGCATCACTCAACTTTCCTGGCCGCTTAACACTCTTTGGATGAATTGTCTGAACTCGCTTCATGGGTTAGAATTCATAGCTAATCATGCTTACCGTGAAGCAAATGTTGTTTCTAATGCTCTCGCTAACAAAGGAGTTCAACTGAGCATGACTTGTCATGACACTCTGCCAGCTGACTTATTATATCTTTTTGATAGAGATTGTAAAAAAATCCCATATTCCTCTCTTTTGTAACCCTTTTGATTATCAATAAATTGTGCATTGGTCTTTGAACATAGCATTACCTTTTTTTAAAAAATACAATAAGTATAATTTCCCCAAGCTTCGATAATGTGGTAACTTATGATATACTATAACACATAACATTTTTCAAACCCCATAGTATAAATAAACTAGTCATATTTTCTGATTCATTTGAGATATGTAATAAAATATACAATTTTCGCAATTGATGTATTTTTTTAAAAATATATGTACATGGGTCGATGTTATGCCACTGATATGTTTTTAGGAGATCAAAAAACTCTTGTAAAACTAGTAGAAGAAATGAGAAATAGAACAATTGATCAAGGATTCCATGAAAAATAAATTATAATAAAATGGAATAGAAGAATTACAATAATATTATTTTCTCTATAATTAATTATTATTATAAAAAAATAGATAAATTTTCAGTGAAGATCAACTACGAGGAAAAATTATTCATCCTCTATGATTTATTCATAGTATTATTGGATCACACATTTCATTTTCAGGTTTCTTCATCATCCATAATGTTCTAGTATCTCATAGTGATAATTGGGAAAGTGAAATAGTGTATAGGGATAGGGAACATTTATCATTCTAATGGATTTCTCACAAAACATCAATCCCATGTATGTACCAATAACAACCCATGATTTTATCGTATGTATGTTTGTAAATAAATTCAATTTATTTGACAGCATACATTGAATGTAATACCAAACTTAAATGAAATGTAATATAATATTAGATATTCGCATGGACATTGGATTTGTAATGCGACTTTTATGAATGGTATTGTTCCTATTAAAATAATAACCCCACTTATGAAAGTATAATTAAAATTTAGGTATCTCATTAATTATAATATGATAATTCAATAAATGTTTTAAAAATAAAAAATTAGGTGTTTTTATTTTTGTGAAACATAAATGTTTACTTAAAAGTTTATAATATATATATATTTTTTAAATTAAAAATTATTTTTATAAAATATATTCATAAATAAATATTTTATGTGTTACAAATATAATATTACTTTATGAGACAATAACTAATTTTTCCAGTGTTGTAAAATTGGTTTTAATATAAAAATCTCTATTTTTCAAAATAAAAATTATATTTTAATATTAATGTTTTTATTTTTTGGAATGTAAATATAAAAAAATGGAGTTCATTTCATTAATCTACAAATCAAAAAAAGTTTACGAATATTTTTTGGTTATTTTTTTAAAATAGTTGATTTTTTTAGAATATTAAAATACTATAATATACAGTATTTGAAAAATAAATTAAATATTGAGTCATGCATGATGTATTGATGTTCTAAAACCCCATTAGATTTAACTCACACTATCGATTTAATATATTCACTTACGGAAATCATCATTTTTGAATGTTTTAATTCAAAATAACAAACACATGAATAAAAAAATAAAAAACAAAACACTACTCTCCCTATGAATTCCAACCTCTAATTCCCATTTCCATTACACCTTCTAAGCCATGAAGATTTTATAAATTATACCGAATTACATTCCCATGAGTCTTCGACATGTTGAACACATTCTGTTCTTACCAAAATAAAAAATTCATATGTCTAAAATAGTTTTCCATAGAGACGATATACAAGAGTTAAAATCCTTTTTGTTTCTATTTTATTTTCATTTCTAATATTATTCCCTCCTACCCCCAACCCCATATCCAATGTTTACTGATAACATTAGTATCATATATATATATATAAAAATTATTATTTTGTTAGAATATCCATCATCCAACCTCTTTTATCCTCTATTAATTATGAAATTAACAACAATGTTCAGGTCGGGTCTATTCACGACATTCATGGATGATACTTTTTCAAGCTTCTATTACCACCTAAAATGTTGTTCATAAAACCATTTGTAGGGTTTAATTATATTTTAATGTATATATTATAAGTTATATCATGTTCTATAAGATTCATATAAATATAAATTTAAATGAAATTATACATCTTTCTGATGGTTGTAAAAACCGAAAAATTAAATTAAAACATATTTATAATGATTTTATTTAATGGGTTTTACTCATACTGTATGGCCAAATGATATAAGATGGTATTTAAACTTCTACAATTTAATTAATATTGTAATATTTTCCATTTTTATTTTTTCATCCATTTGATTATAACACCAATAAATATAAATAGGGGAACATAAAATAATACACTGAAATGAATGATCCAACAAATAAAATTAATAAAATTATAACAAATCAAATATAAGTTTAACCATTTAATAATAAATAAATTAATTGAAATAATTTGATTATCCGGGTCATTTTTTATAGGCTCAGAATGTTTTATACATAAGGTAAGGAACTTCATCTCAATTACCAATTTATTGAGATGAACCTGTTATTTTGCACCTATTCATTTTCATTTGGTCTATATGCTACCTCTTTGAGATGATTTTTCCTTTAAAATTATATTTATAGCAAGTATAAATATTTATTGTATCATGTATATCATTAATTTCAATGGTGTATAGCCTTTTTAAATATGGTGTTTTCATTCAATGTTTTTCTAACTGGTTAAATATTGATAAAGCGATATACATTAATCAATATAGGTATTTTTAAAAGGAATATTATTTATAAAATAAATCTATATATGAATAATTATTTGTATATGTATTGATGGGTGGGTCCCATAATTATATTTCTCCTTGATTCATCGATATGTCTCATGAGAAATATTAGTTTGAGGCAAGGCCTTCGCATTTGATTCCTCGATAAATTAAATAGTTTTTTACCCATTGAAATGAACCATCTTTCGAAATGCCTTGATAGTCGGGTTCATGTTCCGGATACATGACATTTAATAATTAAGCATTTCTTTCATTCAATATTCTTTTATTTCTATGCAAGATATTATCATTATGAAAAAATATATAGATGCAATTCATAATCAAATTAATGATTAAAGGTCATGAGTTTTCATTTATTTACTTGGAACTATTGATTTTTAATTTTTTTTATTGTGATTTAATTATTATTGATTCATGTTTTAATAGTATATAACTCTTATTGAGCATTTAAGACCACCCATTTATTTTTTCCTTCCCCCTTTGGTGAATATGAAATATTTGAATATTATTCAAGGATTTAGTTAATTACACTTTGTTATGGACATTATGTAATTTGAAATGTAATAAGGGATCCATGTATGTATCTAGATCATCAAGACTACTAAACAAATCGATCCTTAAGGATGTGATCTCTTGTATTTATGAAAATATAGTGTAACAACCACAAAATCTGAGCCACATGGGTTATGGTTGTTAATGATGATATAAAAGCACATTCAACAGAATCCATGGAAACTATATGTTAAATAAATGTGATAATTATAATAATTCATTATCTAATTTTTTTTCACATTACTCATGATAATTAAGAGATAATTCATTTAGTTCTAACATTTTGTGATGGTGACTAATGTGAGTATGGAAATCAATACCCAGAGAAAATTCCCCCACTAAGATAGACAATATAGATACTGTTGGAGATGAGGAGGTCATTCCCACATTATGAAAAATTACTCTGGTTATGATGAATTAACATACTACACCTATGTTGGGTCATTTATCATGGAAGAAGCCCACATATTTGAGATGGACTCCAAATCCTATGGTAGCTGAGAAATTGATCAAGTCCCATCAAAAGATAATTCAATCATTGAGATGTTATGAAATAATTAATGTAGTGCAAGCGGTTTATTTCCACATTGGTGATGTAGATCAATTATGGTTGTCGGTGTATAATTATAGGAAGGATTATGAAATAGATCAAATGTAAAGGAATGTTTTTAATGAAATATTCTTTTTCAAATGTTTCCATCCTGAGAAATGAATATAAATCAATATAAAAATCCATTTCATCATGAACAAGTAATAATATAGGGTTTTGGTTAATTAGGATACCATCATAATACAAGATATGTATCATAAAGATTACATAAATGATTCTGAAAATAAAAATTATCATTTGTTGAAGACCTAAAGTAATTTCCTTGAACGACAATATCTTCTCAAACAGTTTAATCATATGTTGAAATATTATTATGTTCTATTAAAATGGAGAGGGAATTTGATATATCCTATATGTTCTAGATAACTCAATAGAATAATAGGTGTTCTAATAAACAGGTAACCTGAAAATCACCAATAAAGAATATGGTAACAATTCAATTACGATTGTAAAAAATTTTCATAATAAAATCTATCAATGAAATGCCTGAAACACATGAGAGTTTGTTATAAATGTATAGAAAATTGTCATAGAGAAAATGAATGAGAGATAATGAAACCAATAAATTATTTTCAATTCTTCTACTATAAGTATTTGCAACATTTTTCAAATCAATGACATAATAGTAAGGGGAATCTAGAACTAAAGATACTATGGGGAGATTGGCATGATTATGTGATAACCATAGAAAAAATAGAAGTGCCCAATATTGATGTGGTCAGTACATTAATCCAATATTAATATTTATCCAATTCATTATAGGATTGTGGTTCATCACACTCTTTTATATCTTACATATTTTCTAAGAAAATTGGACATTTCACTTTTGATTTAATAAAGGATTTGTCAGTAAAAGGTACTAAGGGATGCCACATTGAAACCTAAAAGTGTCTGAAAATCATCATTATGACACATAAATGTGATTTATTTTATGAAATTTTCGTCATACAAAGGGATGGATTAAATATTATCATTTTTATGGACTAAAATTCAAAATATATTGTGAAAATGTATTGCAATATGAAGTAAATTACAATTAGTGAAGAATATATTGAATTCATTATCTTTAGAGTAGATTGTTCATCATCTATTTCTTATCTAGATACACATCCTATAGATCTAATGAATAAAATAATTGGGATTAAAGAGAAAACAACATCTCAGAATGATTAAATTAATCTTCATTTTGAAAAAGACCAAATTTTATTGGAATACATTGGTATATTTCATTAGGAGTTACCTTGACACCCCTCATAGCATGAGGATGTGATCACTATTGATTAAATATCTAATTCAAGGACAATATCATATAATACTTATAGAATGACCATTGTGTAACTAGTAGAGGTAATGATACAACTATAGGATTTGATTAATAAGGGATTTTTTTCACTAGGTTTTCTAAAAGGGGAACCCCTACTAACTTTATTGGGAAAAAATATCAATATATAAGGATATGCATTGAAAATAGTGAAATAAAATCAATTATAATAATGAAGATGTATCAGATTTAATCAATTGATGATTTGTTTGATCAACATCTTAGAGCTCAATATTTTTCAATGATTTCCATTCATTTATGGTAGCATCAATAGTGAGTAAAGATTGATGATATTTCAATGACATATTTTTTGATTTCTCATGGACGTTTTTAGTTCAATGTAATACCATTTTAAAATGACTAATGCAACCTCATGACTCATGGTTCTAATGAAATGATTATTAAATGAATATAATGATAATTTTTTTTAATATTTGATGATGATATACTTTTGTGTTTTAAAATCAATGAAGACTATGAGATTCACTTGTGGTTCATTCTTGAGACTATCATAAAGAAACAATTATATGGTTAATTTATCATGTGTGAATTATGAGTACAAGAATTTTTTTCAATTGGACATATTTTCTCTAAGGATGGAATCTCTTTTGATACTATAACGTTAAAGGAAAAAAATTAGTAGTCTATGCCAAAAACAATTAACAGAGTTATGAAGTATTATTTGTTTATCGGGTTACTATCAGTGTTTAATTTAGAATTGTTCCCTATTTTATAACCTATTGTCCAATATAACATAGAAAGGGGATATATTCACATGGTAAAAATAATGTGTAAAATGTATCGAACAAATATGGAGAATAAATTTAATTTCTTCTTTTTGGAATCTACCATCAAGAAATGATGGTTTTGGGTTATATATTCATATATCATAAAATGGACTATCTGTGTGACCTTTTGAAAAATGATAATTTTATAACATATGCATCAATGTATTTGAGGATTCATGAACAAAATGGTCTGACTAATGATCTTGAGTTTGAAAATGTATTCATTTCTCTGATGATATACAGACATTATCAATATGGTGAAATATTGGAGATATATATTTATCAAAAGTGTTTTAAATAAATCATTACATACAAAGAACTCAGCATGAGGGGAAGATGATGTCTTGGTTTTCCAAGGATTATAGTTTAAAAATAAACTATACCCAATAATTAAAAATTAGATAACATATGGATTAATTAAAAATCAATCATCGAATTCGAAACCAAATAGTGATTTATAAAGATCCTATGTTGATGGAGTTAGTTTATATTTATATTAAACAATTTATAGATGATGAAACATCACTACTTTTCCAAATGATTATGAGATCATCATTATTGGAAAAGATAATACTCTCTATATAAGATGATGAGAATTCTTAAAAGGATATTAAATCTATGAAGGATGGATAGGTGGCAGACATCGTGTATGGGGATTGAATTCCAAAATTTGCAAAGAGTTTATGTGTTCCAAAAATAACTTATCTAATAATATAATTATTAAATTATGGTAATACCTCAAATTTATCTATACACCATGGTAGTACCAAGATGTACTGATATATGAAGGAACAATTTTTGTGAGATACTATATGGTGGGGAATTTCATACTATGTTTCAAGATACCTATTTTTCAAGAAGTGAATTCTGAGAGATGGAATCCTAGATGATTAATTTATCCATTACTAACTTTTATGTCGATGTGGAATGTCATTACTATATATATCATCCCTCGATTACCAAATAACCCTATAAGGAATGATACAAGATTTTTTATTGATGACCACATTACAAAAGAATTAAATTTTATTTTTATAAGGGAATATTTACATCATGTGTGTGTAGAACAACTCCATTTTAATAATGTTGGAAGGATACTTGGTACACCTCTTGCGATTTTATTTGATCAAGATCTACAATTTACATAACAATTAAATAACATTTCACAAAAGGAATTATTTAATGAGCTACATTTGAGAACTTATTATCACCATCAATATGATGGACATTCTGAAAGGATGATTCAAATATTGGATGACCTGTTGAGGTAATCATCACATGACATTGAAGGTACATGTTATCTGTATTTAACTTTGGTAGAGTTTTCCTAAAATATTATTCTCTATTGTAGTATTCAAATCGTTTCATTTAATGAATTGTATGGAAATAGTATTCATACTATAGGATTATGGGGTAACGTTGTTGATAGGAAACTGTTTTCAACAAAACATATTGAAGAGACATTGGAAAAGGTAAAGACTATTTAGGATCATATTAAAGTGTCTCCATGTTAGAACAAGAATAATTCTAGAAATTAGAGTAAGAATTTATAATTTCAAGTGGGAGATCATGTATTTATTAATGAATATCCATGTATGGGTGTCATAATGATCATTAAGATAGGGAAACTGAGCCCTTGGTATAACAAACCATTTAAAAATCTATAAATAATTTGAGTTTCAGCACACTGGTGATAACTAACACCATGTGACTCTAATTTTAATGATATTTTACCCATATAATTTATAAATTAGTACACTCCCGACCCAACACATTTCCTCTCTAGAACATATTTTTTCAATAATTGTAAGACCATATAGAGATTCTTGAATATAGTGGGAAGTTATTGAGAAATCAGATGACTCAACAAGTAAAAGATCAATAGAGAAAAAATAAAATTAAAGTAGCAACATGGGAACCTGAGGATGTTATCAAGAAGAACCACCCATAACTCATTAGATGGAAATATTCATGAAAAAATTTGAGGATGAAATTTTTTAAGGGCTAATGAATATAAAATGCAATTATTTCACAATATTAAAATTATAAATTAAATTTTCTTTATTCAAGATATTTTATTTCACGCAACATTGAGCTCAAAAGAACATTGAAATAAAAAGAATATTAACATTACAATTTGAATAATAATATGACCATTAGGAATAGTAATGTTTCGATTAGAATAATAACCTTACCTATGAATGTGTAAATAATATGTATGTATCTTATAAATCAAAATATGATAAGTAAATAAATGATCAAAAAATGATAAATTATGGGTTGGTATTTTAGTGAAAACTAAATGTTTATATAATATTTAAAATTAAATATATTGAATAAAAATAAAATTTATTTTCATAAAATATATTCATATATCATTATACTATTGTATTATAATTATAAGATAATTTTATGAGATTAAGCTTAATTTTTCAATGTGTCATAAAATCGGTAATAATATTAAAATTGGTATTTTTCATATAAATAATGATTTTATTTAAAAATTAAATCAGGCATATTTGAACAATGATTCCATAAAGTGGTGTTTATTTTTAAAATCAAAACACTATAAAGTGTATAGGTTAAATTTTTTATATTTTCTAAAATAGAACAATTTTTGTTGACTGGTGAAATATGGTAATTTAAGGGATTTAAAAAATGAAAGAATTATTGAGTCATAGATGATGTATGGATGGGATTAAAAGAATTATTTGGAACTCACAATCTATATTATCATTATTTATTCAAGTAAATAAAATTTAATGATAGTTATTAGTGGAAAGAAAAATCATGTGAACAAAATACACAAAAAAAATTCTCTCTTCTCCCTTTAATTCCATCCCTCACCACCCATCCTCATCACACCTTATAAACCTTGTATATTGTCTAAAATCATCCAAATAACCTTCCAAATCTTATTTAACTACTTCCACGAACTTCTGGTCTTACAAAAATATCATATTCATCTATCATAAGGAGGTTCCCGATGAGATGATATTCAATAGGTAAAATCCTCCATCTTTATCTTTTATTTTATTTTATTTTCTAATTATCTCCTCGCCACCTCTTATCCAATGTATCCTTCATAACTAATGTATCAAATATATACTATTATTTTACTGGATTAATTTAATATCCATCATAAAATATCTTATATCCCCATTTTATGTTTATAATGAGTACATCATCTGTGACATGTCGATTCACCACCTTCATGGACAAATAGTTTTTATTTTTTACATTACCACCCTCATGGATGGTCAGAAATAAAATAGTTTGGTTGAATGTGATTTTAATATAATAATTATATTTTATTTCATGTTTTTTAACTGGAATATAAATATAATGTTAACTGAAATGATAAAAGTTCATTATTTTCATAAAATTCACCAAAATAAATTAAATTATTTTGATCTACATTTTATCTAATTATTCATCCTCATACCATATGAAAAATGATATATGAAACCAAATTTTTAAAAAATTTCATTAATACTATATTATTTCACATTTGGAGTTGTTCTTCTTTTTGACCCGGACTCACATAATTATTCACATGGAACCACCCTTAAAATGATTGTTATGGGAACAACGATATTAAACAATAAAACTCATAAAAATGGAAAAAAATAAACGTAATAAATTTATGAAAAAACAACTAAATTTTTACAATGTTCTGAATGAATTAATTAATAAATTTAATATTATTATCCTGCACATTAATTACATGTGTGGAACACTTTCAGATAGAAGGTAAGTGACTTCATCTAAATTTTCATTTCAATGACAATTAGTTGGTATAGTTCTCCTAATCATTGCTATGTGGTATATATACAACCCCTATGAGATCATTTTTCATTTATAATTATATATATATATATATTAAATATCCATATTTCTTGTATCATGTATATGTTTATTTTCGAGTCCACATTCTATTTTTACATACGGTGTTTAAATTGAAATTTTTTTTAACTGGCATATTGTTCTTGAATGAAATCTATATAAAATGGATAATTTAACCTTGTAGTTATGGGTTGGCCCCCAAATTATATAGATGGTATCCTTTAGAATAAAGGGTATATTGCATGTGGTAATGGGTCATAATTTCATGCATACCACTGAGTGATTTTATTTGGGTTATTATATACATAAACACATTAAATAAACACAAGTCAGAAGAAAAATATAAATAAACAATATAGATAATAATTAAATAAATCACTAGACTGTTAATGTGTTAGTATATCCTATAATTGTGGAACATAAACTAATTGAAATAATATTGAAATTATATGTATTTTGGTTGATTTTCCATAATTATGGCCATAGATCTTCATTTACTAAACCTAAAATATATTGAGGATAATAATCTACATGTTCAAATTGAAAATTTCAATTTTTTAAACTGTATTTCAATAGAGGGATGTTATTTAGCATACTGAAAACTCATTTTCCATTCACACACAAAAAACACCAAGAAATTTATTATTGTATATAAACAATATGTCATAATAATTATATCACAATTAAATTTTTGTACATCATCATTATAATAGGTCATATAGTGATATAATAATACTGAAATAATTACATTTACAATAATATTAATAAGCAGTTATAAAAAACATAACAATATAGTGAACCCCATAGTCATTTTCTTTGGAGGACACTAATCTAATTGGATTAAAAAATATATAAGATACAATTTTATTTTAATGAAAAAATATATACTGAAATGGTTATAGTTTTATAACTAATTGAATGATATGATTGATTTTAGACATTAGAATAATGTATATTTAAGCAGTATTATCACCATTTGATGTGTAAGGGGATCATTGTAATTTGACCTTTAGGAATTAATCCATTACAATACTCACATTCCATTATGACCATTGTAATTTTAATATAACCCTTATACATATAAGTGTCATATAAATAACATAATTTTTTTAATATTATATTTAATAAATGTAATGTCATATATTGATTAATAAGTTGTAATATGATGGCAGACAAATGTTATAATAAAAGTATGATTTATTATAGAATAGTTTTTTTATTATTAGGAATAAATTCATTAATTTAAAATACTCTAATGGTTTTGTTATGAAATATAATATATTTAAAATTTGAAATAATTTTTAAAAAAACTATTTTAAATTTACAATAAAGATGTAAATAATATCTACCATATAATTTAAAAAAAATTCAACAAAATATAATGTTATTGTAAATAGTAAAATAAAATATGAATATAGAGTATGTATTATGAAATAATAGTTTATTAAAAATTGTGTAAAAAACAATATAACTCCTTTATCAACAAAAAATCGTCTCATTAATTTAAAAAATGTATTATAAAATAATAAAATTTAATTACCATACCTATATAGTAGTTTCTAAAGGTAAAAGAATGTATTATGGATTTAAAAATAATTCTTTTAAACTCATATATTTTCCACATATAAAATAATAACATTCATTGGAGTTTAATTCTTAATATTTTAAGAGTAACAAGTCATGCCTCCAAAATCAAATAGCATGGTTTATAAACTGTTTTATTGCCAATTGTTTTTTATTCATCCATAACATAATGTTGAATACTAATTTTTTAAAATTAACAAAACATTTCCCCTTATTTTTTATAAATACCCACCAATCATCACATTCCACTGTACTTAAAAACCATGTTGCCTTTTCCCTCTCATTTTCTATCAGGACACAACCCCGTAGGGCCTAGGCCATAACTTCCCCAATCCCACTCTATGAACTGTGAGAGTTTGAAAAAACAAAGTGGCATGACTAATATAGGAGGACTTTTCCTAGTATATGTGAACAAAATCACCCAACCATATCCACGCATATGTGTAGAATAATATTATTTAATGATGATTAATCGAGATAATGTTCATGCTTCTAAACCATATAGGGAATAAATGTATACAAAATCGTAATCTAGAAAGTAAAAAAGATGATAATACAACCCAAAATAGAAATATTTTCTATCCTATAAAAATTTGAAATGTAGTCCACATAGGTAGCTCGACTCTTGATATCTATGGCCCTACCAACATATGTAGTAAAATGGACCTGGGATATCCCTATGATTCCATGTAATCACATCAGAACTATCCATTTTATGTATAGAACATGACATGTAATGTAAAATACAATGTAGGGGTGAGTATATACATACCTAGTATGACAACATTAATGATGAATGGGGAGTAGTAAGGGCCAAAATTGGAATATACAACTCCACCTATCCAAATATTGATGATAAAACCAATATACGAGGATTTATTCTTATAAAGGAAACCCATATGAGAGAGGATGTGGATCTCAATATCAAATCCCAACCTAGGAAAATATTTTGGAATCAATTATAGTGTTCCATCAGTGATTCTAATCATCGAAAGAGTTTTTTTGAAAAAACATCTACTTTATGCCACACATCGCCATTATGTTGCTCAATCAAGGGGTAAAATATCTTGGTAGAGTAAGAATAGACTTTTACAAAAAATAGTTTTGACACAATAGATAGAGTACACATACCATTACACTACAAGAGCGTTAAAGTAATTTGTTATAGGACCCATTCCCTGACTCCACCAGATTGTGCCACTCAAACGGCTGAGGACCCATACCCTACCAAGGTAGGAAGGTTCCACTTTGATGGTAGAAAACCTATTCCCTGACGTAGATAGTGGGTGCCACTCTGAAGGTACATATTTTTCCCATTCCCAGTCTTAGTAAGATGGTTCATATCTAATGGTAAAGGATCCATACTTAGAATCTATGGTGTGGTTCCACTTTGATAGATAGATAAATGTCACATGTCAGGACTTTTCCTTAGTGTGCACTCTAATAAATTGATAGATAAAACATGCCCTATATTACTAAGATTATTAAACTATTATTTTCAATAGAGTACCCATGTAATGTACTAGTATGAGGGTGTCAGTCCAATTCGTCTTATGATTCTTCCTGATCAATGTTTCCACTGAGTGATGCCTAAACATGAGTCACAATTGAAACATCTCCCAGTGTAACGAATTAGAAATATATATATGATACTTATTTCCGAAATAAATTTATGTTTTATATAATATTATACAATATAAAGATATTACCCAAAAATATTCTATTTATCAATTATCATTACCGTAGTCATCTATGAAACCAATCAAAATTTGAATGATTATAACTTGACAATTAATTTAAAATAGCGCAGATAAAATTGGAATGTTTGGATCACTCCAATCCACTAGAATCATCGCACCCACTATGCATTCAACAAAAAAAAACAGATTTATTTGTAAATCCGTCAAAATATTGTTAAATAATTAAATAACATTAAGAGATATTATATGGAATTTCGAGTGATATGATGAATTGGTACTAATATGATATAAAGAGAAATGTGACCATTAGGATTAAACCATTATATGAATATCGATTGAGATGAACATCTGAAAATATACCATTGGATGATAATTATACAATTATAATTAGTGTTTATAATTATTAATGGAATTAGAAATCTGATATAGAAATGAGAATCGATGGGATAAACCAGTAGAGTTATGCCATTTGAAGACCATTTGTTAGAACAGGGGTGGGAGGTTTCATCACTAGAGTTTCCCCTCATCCAAGCATAAGCCAAGTTTCAAAATGTGAATCATGAATGAAATCACTTATAGTGGAAGTTCATGTTAGTACATATTACCAATTGGTTGATGTTATCTGAGACACCCTGTGAGACTACGAACATCACAAAACTTACTATTAGGGCATATGCTAGAGTAAGAAGGGGTTACTTGTCCAGGTCATAGTAACGTGAATAGTAATTTCCTTTGAATAAATAAAATTCTTATTGCATCAATTTTTTTTATGAGTACTATTTTTTCTTAGTAAAATATATGTTGAATTGAGATTAAATTTATCCTTTGATTTTTTGGATGCATAGAAAACTTAATTAAACTTCTGTATATTATATATAATATTTAAATAAAAATAATAGTATTGTTGATAGTTTTTGTTTTAGTGAAATAGTATTTTAAAACTATGTTATTTGAATAATAAATGATAAAATAATTTCCTTGAGGCCAAGGGAATTTATAATTAGTGTCAAAATTTGATTGTGTCTTATAAAATAAAATTATTAAAAAATATAGATTTTTATATTTAAAAGTTAACATGCCCATATTTGGAGATTTTTTTCTAATAAATTAATCATCATTTTCGAAATCAGTTTGTAGAAATTAGGTTATGGTGAATTTATGAGAATTTTATAAAATACATTATTTTTTCTGAATATTAAAAAATGATGCTTTAGGGTTTTATTATGTTTTAAGAAATCATATTTGTATCATAATGATTTACTAATTAAATAAACAAACTCCATGAACGAAAATATTTTATTTTGTAAATATGTAGTATTTTAATATATTATATTCTATTTTAAAAACTATATGTTACATTCCAATGTCTAAAAAAATATTTTATTTTTAAAAACATTACATTGTTGAATATGTATGTTTATATGGGAAAATAGTATTTAAAATTAATTTCGGTTCTTGGGGATTAAAATAACATTAATTATGACAGAAATGACCAATAAAATTAGAAAAACATGGGTATGGAAATGGGTTTTCATTTCTTACATCCTTGTTTGGAAATTATTAAAAAGTTCCCCCACTTATCATATAAATACCCTCCTAATTATCTATTTTTATTCTCTCCAAATATACCCCCATTAATTTATTGTCATTTTTTCTCCCACAGAGTCCCTAATGATTCCTCAATTCCCCATGGTTTCATCCTCATGTTTTAGAAATAATAATTCAAGGTAAGGGAAATAATCACTTCTATTTTCCATTCAAGTTCACTTTTTATATGGTATATCATCTGATTTTAAAACTATTTTACTTTTTACACATTATATTATCTCACTAATATAATCATAGTCTTATAATAACAAGATACCTTTTTCTCCACATATTTCCCCCATTTTTAAATTAGTTTTATAGAAGGTTCATTCAACAATTTGTCTTCTAAAATTTTTGACTTTACCATTTAAAATTCACTTTTCCTTTTTATTTGAATAACCAAACAATATTTATTTTCAATGGGTATTCAAATATATTGAAAAGAGATCTTTTTATTTGTGGATTTAATTATGTTAACCCCATATTTTTTTTTGGCATAAAAATGATGTAATGATCACATCTTTAATCTCTTTTGTATGCCATGATTTTTAATGGGAAATTCGTTATTTATTCTGAAATTTATTTTAATGAAATGAATTATTATGATCTATGAATGGTGTTCTTTGATAGTTCTCCAATGCATTGGGTGATTATTTTACACTCTATAGTTGAAATATTTTATGATACAACGATGAATAATTATGGTAATTTTCATTTATGATACAATGGTTATAAACATTGGTGATATTCATATTTATGACAAAATAGAATTTTGTAGAAACATTTAAATGTAATTATTGTTGTTCTTTTTATTATGACATTGTTATTCTAATGCATTATACTTATGGCTTATTTTTTTTATTGATATGTCTCAAGAACACATGTTATATATCCACGTTGTTATTCCCTTTCTAGTATTCATGCTCGCCCCATTACATTGATGTATGTCCCATGATTATGAGATTCAGTAAATAAAACATATGGTGAACCCATGATGATTTATTTGAAGTGGATTTAGAAAAAAAAAATTTATGTTTTCATGTATTATGTAACTTATTTCCAAGAAACTATACTTTCTGAGATCCTATATTTTGTACTATGTTTTAATACTTTATATAATAAAATGATGTGATTTAATAGTTTTTTTCAAATGAAATATCATTTATTTGTGTAAATTTTTAATTGAAATGTCTAGGAAAAACCATGGGGGAAATTATAAATATAGAAAAATATACCGGTATTTTAATGAAGTATTAAGTAAGAGGATTCCAAACAAATACATCAATTTCTGGTAATGAATAAGTTGATTTGGATTTGTCATATATGTATCTTTAGTTAACACTCAAAAACACCACTTTTAGATATACTCATATGAGAACTGGTTCATGGAAAAAGACATGTTGGAACTCCTAGTATAATAATACCATGTAGCATGACTGGATTATAACAATAATTTTATGAACTGGTTTGGTGAATATATAGAAAACATAATTGTTATTAGAACAGATTAATAAGATATTTAAGCAATATGTGTTATGTCATAAAACTATTTAAAATTATAATATTCATAAAAAATACATGTTTCATACTAAGGATCAATATTTTTTAAAAATGGGGGGAAATATGAAGATCTACGTAAATAATGAATGCAACAGACGATGCATTGATGACGTTGTACTGGAGGATAAGATGTAAAACATAATGAGGATGATGAATCTACTAACACAAGTTATTAAGAATAACATGAATAAAATAGAGTGATTAGATTCACCTTCAAGGGAACAACATTCCATTAATTCCACTATGCATTAATTAACATAATCATTCAGTGGATATACTGAGACATTTATTACTGAAAAATGGATAATATAAATAGAATATATTTATTCTATACAATTGTTTTTTCAAAAATAGAAAATGAAACCATATATATATATTATTTTTATAAGTAGAATATGATAAATGTTATAAAATAATTAAAAACAGGAAACCAAGAAGGGAGAACAATGCCATGGTTTGGGAAAAGTTCATGCGAATATTTTTAATAAATATTTCACTTTTTTGATGCGAACAGATATGGAGAAGGAATTTATAGAGCCAATGGATATGGAAAAGTAATTTGTAGGAGTCTATGTTGTTAACTTTAGAAGACCTTCTCGATACAACTATATCATCGTGATGGATCATAAGTGAAATGTTTATATATTATTGAGTGGGATAAGGCCTCACCTATAGGGGAATATGGAAAATTTTGACTATGATGGCTATGTGGATATATTTTAGAGTGATATGAAGACTGACTGGAGTTTAATGTTATTTAGTAATCATGTAAATTAATTTAAAATAATAGATGTATAGTTCAAAATTCATGGAATAAATTTGATCATATAAGTGGAACAATGAATGTTAAACTTCTGACATGCAACGAATGTAGGAAGAAGCATTTGAGGAAATGCTTTCTTGGGGGGTGGAAATTGAAACAATTATGGAAGATATTTCCATATAATAAGGTAAGAAATGTTTATATTCTTATCCTTGATATTTATAAAATGATAAATTCAAAAAATTGTGTTTGGGTTCCATCCATTAGATATTTCATGATGGTGTGATTAGATAACTCTTATGGATCATTGTTATCTATTCATCATGGATGCATGAAGTTGTTTATAGATCAAAAAGGGTATTCCAAGTAATATTTTATGAAGAGTGATTTTGCAATGTTTTTATTTTGATTATTAAAATTTTTGTATGTTAAGATTATGAGATAAATGTTTAATGGAATGTTCAAACATTACCCATAACATAACAGAAATGGGAAAACATCACCATGAACATCTATCGACTCCTAAAAAAACTAAAGGAAACAATGTTATATAGGTTATAGTCATTTTACATAAAAATTCCGTACACATAATTATTTTAAAATAATATTTCTCCCAATATCATGTTTCTAGGTTATACATTAAGGGAGTTTTAACATTTCATGGAGTACCAAATTCTAACATATCTCATTGAGATCAATGGTTTAACAACATGTTTTGGAGAACAATTCTGTATGATCATGGAATATATTTTATTATCCATAATGTGTATAATCCTCATTAAAATGGTGGTAGGAAATGAATAATGAAAACCTCATTGTATATGAATAGATATTGTTCCTTGTATTTCAATATTTTTTATAAACACCTTGTTATTGTTTATATATTTTTTACAATTACATTCCCTCAAAAAATCAGATGCACATTACGAAGCCTTGTATTGGAATAAGTGTTTAAATATAACTTTTGAGGATGATGTTTGAGAAATAATGTTATTGGTACCATTGATATCAAGAAAACGGATGATAAAGTTATATCAATTCAAGATCACATTAAGGAATCTCATTGGAAACAAAACATTTATTTGAAATAACATCTTCATGATATTGCATTAATATTTGGTGAAAAGGTGTTTCTCTGAATTTCTCTTTATAATAAGGTTATGATATTTTGGATAAGGGTAATTAAAGATTTAGGTATATTATCCCCTTCAATATTCATTATTTATTGAGGATGGTAGCACATCACATTCCTTTTCCTCCGAATATCTATCAAGTTCATGATGTGTTTCATTTATTTATAATATAGAAGTATATACACGAAACTTCAAATATTCCAAAATTATAATTCATACCATTATAAGAAGATATTATTCATGAGGAACAACTGGAAGAGATTTATTATTGTAGAGAGAATGTTCTAGGAGAAAACCCCAATCACATAATCAGTTTTTTGTGGTGAAACCACCAATTTAAAGAAGCCAACTGGGAAACATAAGGATATGATATGGAATAAGAATCCCTGATTTTTTGTATTATTGTTAAAAATATGAATTGATAATTTATTTTTTGTTGGGTATAATGTAACAACATTAAATTATAGGAAATAATTGTTTTTATATAAGTTGAATTTCCTTGATAGATTGTGTTACACACAACATTGGGGATTAACAAAACAAAATATATAATTTATATTATTATGGATATTATAACCTAACCATAATAAT
This sequence comes from Viscum album, assembly GCA_963277665.1. Taxonomy (NCBI): domain Eukaryota; kingdom Viridiplantae; phylum Streptophyta; class Magnoliopsida; order Santalales; family Viscaceae; genus Viscum; species Viscum album. The sequence continues at coordinate 1,938,543,677 of OY728152.1, forward strand.
CATAACTATGTACATGATAAATTTTTTATATAATTGTTTTTTCTAGCTTTAGATAATGATTTTTTTAATATAATTACATATATTTTGGGAATGTTTATATATAATTCAAAAATATATTTCTTCTAAACAGAAGAGTTCCAATAATTCATGTGAAAAGAATTTAAGGTATTATAGAAAATTTATATAAATAACATTAAAAATGATCAATTTTTTTTGGAATCAACAAAATAAAATTATCTTAGTGCAACTTAATGATAATTTTCAGAAATGATTAATTTTTTGATGAATAGAGAAAAAAAATAAGTTTTCTGAAAAAATGACTTTTCATTCAAATTATTAACAAGTTTCCATTGTTTTTAAATCTTATTAAAAGTAGAATTTTTTTTATTTATATTGTATATAATAAACATTTATTTAATTTAATAAATTTCTATTAAACATTGAAACAAAAAAATTATAAATTTGAAGTCATTTTCATTGTAAAACCATTTTTTCACCGCATCTATCGGTTTAACATTTAATTAAAATTTTCATATTTTATGAAATGAATTTTTTATAATGTATTGTATTATATTAATTAATATAAACAAAATTCTCTAAGAGTAAAAAATTAACTTTTTCTCACATTCAATAAAAAAATTAAAAATTTATTAGTGTGGTTAATGTTAAAACAGGATTACAAGGTGTTAAACTAAAAATGAAATTTTAAAAAAAGTCTAAAATCATGAAAAATACTTATTTTATATCAATATATACACCTTAAAAAATTAAATTTTTTATAATGAGATATTATGGAATAATTTTGAAAGTATAAAATAAGGTAATATCTTTTTTTTCAAAAATTAAAAGGTTATCCTCCTCCCCGATTGTAATATGGAACACCATATCCTCTCCCATTCACACATAACTAACATTTATGGCCCAAAAATCCATGATAAAATCCTTTCAATACATCCCTATACAATATTATATAGGAAATATATTTATTATTAAACTCTTTTAATAATTATTTTTTGGAAAAACATGAGAAGTTGTCCCAAAAAGAGGTATCTTTCTTAACCATGATTTTTTGCCATATTTATTTTTTCACCTAAATAAAATATATTTAAAATAATATAATATAATAACATAGGTATATAACATATATTTATATGTTATTATGTTAATGGAATATCATATATCTATATCCTTTCATGTTAAATGGTCAATAGAACCATTGATCATGTAAATGGAAGACTACAACCTCACGGACTATTTTAATACGTTTTCTGTGATTATCTCCCACTTATAGATATAATTAGGGAATTTGTTATTATATATTATATTTATGAAATATTTATATTTATTTTATTATAATATTTCATCCCCCTTTTTAACTTATAATCCATTTTAAAATTACAATGTCACTTGTCTGTACGTGCGGACTACTGCCACTACAAGGAAATGTTATTTGTTTTCATTTTAATTTTAAATGCATGGTAATAAGGATATTTTTAATTCATATATACCATAAAATTAAATAAAAATAATTTATTAATTTAGATATATTATTTACCTCTCTATTGTTCCATGATTCATGAAAATTGAAATATCTTTTATCCATACGTACACCCTACCGCAACCATGAAAGTTGAATTTCATTTTGTTTGAATAAATTTAATAGATTAATAAAAATTAAAATATAAATAAAATATATTATATTTTCATCATGTTTAAAATTATAATTCTAATTGAACCATGATCCTAGTAAAAGGGGCAAAAATACCAAATGAAACCCTAGATGAACAAATGGATCATTTATTACCCCAGACATGATTTTTAATAATGAATTGTTACCAAAAAAGGTATAAAAGTTTGAATGTAACTAATATATTGTATGATATAAATGATTATTTATGTTGAATATATTTTTAATAAACAAATAAATAATATATATTAGTTTCAGTCATATAAAAAATGTCAAGACTTGAGGTAAGTGAATTTTCACGGAAATTGTCTTCTCTTGGACATGTGTTAAGCTAGGAACATATATTATATTATGAGATGTATATAAATCCCATTTCAAATGGTGTATCATTATTTTATAAATAATCATGATATTTTCTATTTTATTAATTTTTTTCCCTAATGTGGATTAAGGGTCATACTTTACCAAAGTGGAAATGTATTAAGGTTACAATGTCATTGTTTATGTTGAATGTTTATGAAAAAGTTTATGGTAATGATGTATTATGATCTAACTCATGGGAAATTTAATCTACATTATTATTAAATGATTATTTGTAGATGCTACATATTTTAAATTAATTTGTCACTTTTTATGCATAAAATAGACTAATGCAATTTCTTTTAGAAAATACTACATTATTTCTCTTTTTAGTCAAATTTCCTTTTTATTCCATGATGATCTTTTCTAAAAATAATTAAAATAAATTATTTTATTAAATATATTTTTTAAATATAATTATTATCCATGAATTTTATAAAATTTAATAAAAAACATCATCTTATAGTTTTTAAAATTTAGGATATTTAGATAATTAACAAATGATATGAATGCAATCATTGTTTTAACATGAATGTTAATAACAATATTTTTTCATCAACATAATTTCTCAATGATTTAACATTCCCTTAAATGTATTTAAGTGTATTTATAATGATAATTTTTTCCTTAATATTAAGAAATTTTTTAGAATTCAAATATGTGATTTTAAAAATGAAAGGATATTTTCCCCATGAATTGTTTGAAGAAATTTTTAATATATTTTCATTAATTGAAACAAACATTTGTGCTTCTTATGTTTCACTGGGGATATTATCCTATGGTAATATACTTATTCAATATATTTATGGTTTATGATCATGATGTATATATTTTTAGGATACTCATATCTTACCCATGGGTTATTCTATATTGAAATGATGAAATATTTACAAAAACAATTCTTTTCCATGGGTTATGATATTATAATATGATTATAAAACACATTTAATTATCATGGGTTATGATATGTTGAAATTATTATATTAATGTGTCTCATAGTTGTGAGATTTTCATTATGATATTTTTGAGACCTATATAACTCTCCGATTAATTTGGAAATGATTAATTTGCTATTAGAAGAAAGAGGGTACACAGGTGGTTATCCAAAGCCTAAAAGATGTTACAAAGGAGGTCAACCCAATCCCAATAGAGAGTATATGTTAAGTTAAACAAAAATAAATGTATGTACATAGGTTGTTATCCAAATAATAACATGTTATGAATGGCGTGGTTGTTATCTTTGAGGGAATGTTTTCAATACTTATGTTTTACCACTAATAATTGTATTATTCCAATTCTATGTCCTGAATACTCTTATTCTATGACTTCAGTAAGATTAAGTTATTTTTTATTATTTATATTTATTTCAAAACACAAGATTATGATCATTGATATACAGAGCATAGTTATAATATATTAAGCTCATGTTTTTATACCCTTGTTTTCATGTTGTGATAACATGATCGCTGATATCTTCCATATATTATATACTAAGAATATGTGATCATCATTTCTAATGATTATTTTCCATAGGTTAAGAAGACGTTTTTTAAGTATGGTATGATATGAAGGGTTCACATTTTGATGAAATTTGTTAGAGATGATGTAGTTCACTTATGAGTGAGATGTTTCTATATAGATGCTCCAAAAGTCACTAGAACTATAAATTTTTTTCATGCATCATCTTTTTATATAATTTATATTCATTTAATTAGATGTAATATCGATATATGAATTGTTTATGTTACTATATATATTTTCATATTAGTATGGTTATTGACACTATTATGTAAAATATAGAGTTTTTTACAAAAAATTAAATCACTAATTTTGATTAATATGTGTTTTGAAGGTAAAAATAGGGATGAAACATTTTCTTCGAATGTAGGACTATCAATATATGTTAAATAAAAAATAAAATGATTAATCCAACAAATTATAGTACTAAAATATATATTTCCCGAAAGAATCCTACACTTATAATGAATAATTATAAGGAGCCAAAAATCTATAAATCTTTTGTTTAGTGTAGCCAGTGGAGTCTATAAAGATAGAACAAGTAGAAATATGTTAATGTGACATAATTTTTTATGTAGAAAATTCCATTACGTCATAGTGGAAAAGTTAAATTATGAATCATTTTAAGCTTCCTATTTATGTTTGGATCATTAATGTAAATTAAAATCTATGTACGAATATGTATTAATATTTTATGACGTCATGGAGATTATTTTTCTTTGAGATAAATGTCTCATAAATGATCCTTACAATGACATGTATAATTAATTCCCCCATTATACAACATTTTGGGTAGTTCATTGTAAAAAAATTAAAGGAATGAATATTGAATCTGGAAAAATGAATGATATTCCCCAATTCTAAAAAATAATTTGATTTTTTATGAAATTAAAAATACCGGGACATGAAACGTAATGACCCTAAGATTGAATCAATAGGTCATAGGGTGGAAAAAAAGATCCAAATGAGTAACTACCATTAGGAAGTCATTTCCTCTATACCTGCATTCACAAAAAGATCTCTCTTGAAGAAAACGTATAGATGGAGTAAAAGAAAATAAAAAAAACTACTAGGGAACAACCATTAATGTATATCATCTAAAGAGTAAAAGTGTATGGTACTCTAAAATGAAAATTAAAAAATGAATATTACATTCCAAACTAGATATAATTCCTTTTAGAAATAACTAGAAAGTAAAACACTGGGAGACCTTATCTCCTAATCTCGATGATTAGACCACCATACTAAACACAAAGAACCAGGTACCCCTAAAATAATTTTTAGTCAATCTCAAAATATTTTCCATCAGCGTAAGACATGGAATAAATAAGAAAGGCCCATACATGGATTATAATATACATACATGTTAGGTCACACTGAAATATGAAGGGGGACAAACAAGAGACATAATTTGAAGTATAAAGATAATAGTTACAACATACAGTCAAAGATAACATTTCAACCCCAACCAAGAATAAATGTTTCATCATCAAAACACATGGGAATTAAAGGGGTGATTATGGTAACTTCTCGTTTAATCATCACCCTTTACATTAGGAAAGTAGACTCATCCATCCACAAGTTGATAAAATTTGAAAACATGTGGAATACCCTGTGTATCATTGCCTCTCTTGGAAGGAGAGAAACTAGATCCATAAAGATATATATATGGTAGATAAAATAAAACCATATGAATGAGTAATTAAATCTCTATCTTATGGATCAAACCATGAATAAAAGTAACCAACTATTCCAAAATTTCATCCAGAATTCCCACGATTTGATGTGTCTATTCCGAATTAACCGTACTAGTCAAACCACACCGCTTCTCTGTGCCTCACAACCGAGATGGAACAAAAAAAGTAGAGGACACATAACCAAGTATGTTTAGGGATTTGTAATCTTTATTCCACCAATGATTACCTATCCAATATCTACTAGAATTTCAATCTGGTATTCATCTATGATTCATCTATAGTGGTATACTAGAGGCACAACTTGGTATTCAACAATGATACCACATCCCATCAATACTAGAGGATCAAATCCGTAATTGGAAATGATGCCACTTCCAAACTTTGTAGGAGGGTCAACATAGTATTTATATAGTAAACCACAACTCATATCTTACAGGGGTTAAATTGGTAACTATATATGACTCTATTTCCTAGCCTACGTTGGAGAGTATACACAAGAAACAATCGAGAACTATATCACCCAAAATCTATTGGATTTTTTACATTGAAATCATCAATCACTCCACTACTGAGCCATTACTGGGAGGGATTCTCAGAAGTCGTTTAGGACTCCACTAACTAGTCTCTGATTGAGGGTCTACATAGACACCATTGAAGAATCTAGTGCCCAGTTTCTACTGATGTGTCTATTCAGAGACCGTCGAGGACTCCACTGCCCAGTGTGTGTTGGAGAATCTAAATGAACATTCATTAGCGATTCTATTCAATAACATCTATCATTGAGAATTTCCTAATAATTAATCTTGCTCAGAACAGTCCACATCATATCTAAAAATCCACAAAAAGGGTACCATCATGTTCTATATGAAACAACACTTAGGAGATGCTACTAACAGAACAAAATCATTGTCCAAATAAACGAGATAACAATCCTTAATGTTTCGTCTAAAGGAGGTATGTGGCATATAAGGGACCCAAATGATATGTGTTCCCAATCATATTTCAGGAGGTGTCCATTCCAGCACATGTAATTGTGGATATATCATATCCAAATTTATATTAGCATAATACCTAATGTGTCTTGACCAATAGCTTAACGAACACATGATGATTGTCATGCGATTGTAGGAAAAAATGTAATTCCACTAATATGATTATGAACAATTCCCCAGATATCCAAACTGATCAAACCATTTCAATCCTAAAAAATCTCATGGAATTGAAAATTAAATATAGAAAATCCAACACCCAATGAAAAATTCAAATTTCTTCATATAATGCAAAAATGTTGATCTTTAATCCAAAGACATGTGTCTGAATTAAATATAAGATATTGGTCTTTGAACACCTTCTTCTAGGGTAAAAATTTCATATAAAATTCATCATTTACCAGACTATTTGATGAAGATACGTTATATATAAGATTCCACAAAAATAACATTATTATTATTGGGTGCATCATTAACCCACATAGATATTCTGAAAAAGGTATCCAACATTTCTATTAAAATAAACAGATGAATTCTACGGTCATGTCAACTTTGAAAACGCATCATTACAAAGTCTCACATAAAATACAAAACCATATAAATGATCTACAACCCAAATAATAATAATGTTGTTATTATTTTTAATTATTTATTATGCTTAATAAAAATTGAGTGGGATCCTTCTCTTTTGGTTTTCATGTACATCGAGCTCCCCCTCTCAAATTTTATATATAGTAATTTAAAATTATAATCATTAATAAATATAATAATAATTTATAAATAAACCCACCATTTAGTCTTTCACAATGGGAGCTCCCCAAATGGTTCACAACACCCTCTCTTCATGTTCAGATCTTCATATAATCATTATCGAATAAACAAAATTAAAATTAATTGCATAATTAATTTAAATCAAACCACCGCATGTCTTGATTTAACATAATATTTTGTTATTCAAAATTAAATCTCATTTAATTTTATTATATAAACACACCTTTTATTCCACCATTACTATTATAATTATTTAATATATTACTAAATAACCCATTTCATTTATTATTAACTGATCAACATTATAATTATTAATGCCCACCAATTTCACTATATTTTATCACATCATTGGTGATATGATCCCAAACACCTTCACAATAATGTTTAGAATCCACTTCCATGATCCACCATGAACAAACTCCACTTGGAACCAATCCTTTCACACAACACGTTATCACCACATGCCAACCAGGAATATAGTGATCATTGATCTGATCCTGAAGCTAATCTCATAACAGACCTGCACACACAGTACACAACCAATATATTCAAAAAAAACCATACCACAATTTATCTATCCCTAAAGTACTATAGATTCAAATGTCCTTCATGCTACCAATTTTAATTTGGGGGTTAGACTACGCTTGAACCCACTATGACACGGAAGAAGCATGACCACAGGGTATAATGATGAACAATGAAAAGAATGGTGGGGTAAAAACACCAATATAAAAATGTTATTAACATCGTTTTACAAGTGTTATAGTCCAATGCTTTCATATTGGTGAAATCGGGGAGAGAAACATGGCATTTATTTTGATACCCAGAATCATAGTAAGGTTTACATAAATTCAAATCAAGGAAACAAATTTAATAATTCTCAATATTTTAATAAAATAGAGGAGAAACCTGAATTGATGATTTCTACCTTGGATATTGATCGAACGATGGTGAAGAACACATCTACTAGTGATGAATATGATCTACTACATCTGCCACCTATCGATTAACCTCAATCCAATCATTAGATGTCTTCTATTCTCAATCCACAATAGAAGGATTTTATCATCTTCCTCTTAGATCCAGTAAGGGTTATGTAGTCAACAAATGAAAGATATAAATAGGAGAATTTTTATAGAGTGTTTAATTATATTGTTTAATTTAAATAATTTTATATTTTTTTTGTTTATTTTAATTAATCTTACATGCCAGTGGCTTCCTCATCAGAACGTCCTCCACCAACCAAAATTATGTCACGACTATGTTATGAATCACATTTCAAACTCAATAGTGGTGTCAAATTTCTTATATGGTAATCCACATATGAGTTAGTTTGGTTTGAGTTATGAATAAAATAAATAAAATTAATTAATGTATCCAATGCACACACCAATGACAACCCCATCTGAACATCCCACACTGACGAACTATAGGTCTCACCCATGTCAAATTCCATTTAATGGATTTTAATGTGGGGTTATATTTCTAATCAAAGACACTTTTTAGGATACAAAAAAATTTCATGAAAACTATGCACAAATAATTAAAATATAATTAATATTTTTACAAAATTTATTCTGTTCACACTAGACATTGGAATTTTCATGCCATATCAATGCTTGGATACCAAAATATTATCAGTAATATTCCATAGTATTACTAATAAAAACTATATTCTCTAAATAATTTCCTTCATCAAGGATTATTTTTTTGAAATGAAGAAACTAAAAAGAATGGTGGGAAAATAGAGCATGTATACGTTTCGTCCATACATCATCCCTATGTTATGGTCTATATCCAAAAGAGAACTGTGAAGAAACCTCATATCCTACTCTAGTAATGTTTCCAGATTCACCATTTTTCCATAAAAAATACTGACATGATTAAATTCTTCAGTAAAAATATCGGGTAATAATCCTAAGGGTATTTAGTCACAAAATATATCTCAATCAGTATCCCCATGTTTTTTCTCCCTATATCTTCAAATAATTTAATGGTTAACAACCATCAAATAGAGGTATGTTGTAAAATCCTATCCCATAATGATGCACTGAATGAAGGAAAAATGATTTATCACCTTAATCCACAATATCAGATAGAAAACCTCATTGTGTTCATTGTATTCCATCATCATTACCTATGTTTCCTTCAAGCTCATGTCACTTCAACCTTTGCAGGGTATAAAATCACTCTTATGTCTTATAGTACATATCTTTGGAAGTATAATTTTTAAAATAGAACTATAACCATTAGAGTTTTCATATGATTAACAGTACTAGAGAATTTATAGAACCATCATAATATGTATCACGTTCTCCAACACTGACTATAATGGATTCTGCCATCCTAATATGTTACATTGTCCATTTTGGTTACTAGATGTTTTTGGGGGTGGTTTGTGGATTTTCTTCTTGAGCTAGGAGGTGCTACAATACTCCACAAAAAAAACATGTTGTGTAAGTGTATTACATGATTTTTAATGGTGTTTCATTGATTTTTAGAGATTAGTTTATAAAATTTATTTTTCTCATGGTTAAAAAATAAATATGTGGAGCATTTATTTTCAAAACAATAACCTAAGGATTAAACAATGTTATTGTAGATTACACATCATATAAATCCTCAACATAGTGTTATTTTTAATGTTCATTCATGCCAAATTTTCATTCATTGTAATGATGATTCTTTTTACTATCATATTGGGGGAACCCTAGGTTACCTAAGGAGTTTATCATGCCCTTTTCCCCCATCTTCTATATGTTGGTCTCAGTGGTTCTGTGTTTTCAATATATTGTAAGAACATCCTTCTTTTTGGTAGTTTTTCTTCCATTCTTCAACTATAGGTTCTCTAAATCATTTTTCATATGGTTTTTGGTTATTTTTAGGATGAATTTTCATATTCATTATTTTCTATGTTGGTTGATCTGTGTTTCCTCGTGGTGTAGTTATGGTTTGAGATTTTTATTCTATGCCCGAGTGGGTGCATTGAGTCGATAAATCTATATTGTGGTAGGAATATCCTAATTTTTCTTATTTTGTATCATCCTAGAGGGGGTTAATTTTATCTATGGATTACGGTTGTGTTGTAATTGTCAAAGATTAATAATTTGTTAAAATGAAATTTAAAGGGTCAAATGGGGTTTTATTTGTATGCTTTTACTACTTTGATTTTATTTGTGATATTGAGGATTATACAATAATGATTCCATGCTAAAAATAGTGGTCATTTGAGGATTTTTTAAATTGGATATATGTACTATGAATGATTCTTTGGTGTTTATTTTTATGATATCTCCGAAAAATTTAAATTGATTAACGTCATTCATTTAGATAATTAAATGTTTACCCCCTAGAAATATGTCTTATGAGATAAAAAAACAATTAAAGTGAAATTTTTTAAAATGCCATTTGTAAATCATTAAAATGATCTTGAACTGTTATGATGTTTTTCTATGCTTTTTGGATGACGATGTGTGGCTAAGGCATGTGCCCTGAATTTGTTGGGGGTCTTTCTTCATAGGCAATGATGGGGTTTATGGGAAATGGTTTTAGGGTGGTGATTTTTTTGTAGGTTGTGCTTTTCTAGTGGTGAGGTTGTTTGTTAGAAGTTCTTTATGGGATGTGAGATGGGTTTTTGGTTGTGCTTTGGGAATAGTTAGGTGATGGTATGATGGGGATGGTCATTTGTATCTGATTTGTGGTTTATTTTTTACAAGTTCCCACATAGTGATGGATAAAATAAATGATTAAAAGTGTTTCAAGTAGATTGAGTTTTTTGGGTTAAAGGGATAAAATTATAAATGAATAATTAAGTGATTCGTTTTTTATTAAATATTGTTGATGATAGGTAATGAAAATAATGTAATGAATTAATTAAATTATTTTGAAATGTGGAATGTGTTTTGGACTTATTGTGTGGTGTTATACATTTCTAGGGGGCATAAAAGGTTACAATGATGTAAGTTGGTTACTTTGTGAAACAATATGTTGGTATATAGTTCTTGATATGACATATATATATAATTTAATATTATCATGATTTCTATACACACCCCACTCACATCAAGCACTATGTGTTGACACCTATATTGCCACAAATGGGGTGTTTTTTCCAATATCTAGTGATGAGTATAGATGGATGGATACCCACTATACCTTTCTATATCTCTATCTACCCTCTAGGAGTGGTATTTGTTGCATAAGATGTGATTTTCATAGGTCTGTTAGTATATTATGAGGTGTTTCTAATAGTCGAGGTGTCTGCGGGGAAGATGTGATGGACCATGAGTTTTCTCGTGAGGTGTGACCCTGATTATAGGGAGGTAAGCCATGTTTAATTCAAATATGTGTGACATGACCATAATTATGGGGCATAGAGCCCATTTGTCTTCATTAAAAGTGTATTGGGACCGTTTTTGTGGGGAGATGTGGTATATAGAAGATATGGGTTCTCCAAGACGTACGAAATTTGGTGGGATACTGTCATATAAGTGAGAGATCTATGTGGGGTACCCATAATGAGGTGAATCCTATTATATTATATTACATGGTTTTCATTATATGTTGAGTGTGACTTCCGGAGGATAGGATTGTTAGTATTCCTTCATAGGTGATTCTTGGTTCTACGATTTTTCTCAAAACTACATTAGTATGCATATTTCATATGTGCATATGTGAATTGGTTTTTTCCTGCTGAGTATACATGTATGCACAATCTATGTATATACAACAATTTTTATGTTTTTAAGAGGATAACATAGAACATGATGAACATTTATAGCTTAGAATGTCGGATAATGGTTGAGTCACTACTTTAGTTCTACTTCTGGGTATCTACATTGAAGACATTTATTGTATTTGTTTCATTTACACTGCCATTGATGGATGTATTATGTCTCTTTTATATTATTCCATGGTTTTTATTAAGGATTATTAATCTTTTCTTCCAATCGTATTTTTATTATAATTTGTACTTCCTTCCATATATTATATTTTTATACCCCTAGTGCTAGTCTCCATGTCCTGGCCTACAAGGGGTAGGAAATGGGGGTCATTATCTCTCGACCCTAAATATAGAATCTTTGGAGAGAGGGGGTCATGCATAGTGGTATAAGATGAGTGGTTGAGATATCAAATGAATTTAATAGTTAGTTAGGTTTAGGATTGAATGGGTTGTTTGGAAGTAGTGCCAGTTGACAATGGTGTATGATATAAGACAAGAAGTCCTTCTAATACACATAATTTTGGGCCCCTTATGATCTAGTGCCTATACTCAGAGGTTATTGAACAACTATGTGAGGTGGAGTTGTTTATAAGGTAAAGACAAAGGACATGTACATAAATCTTAATGAATTTTTTCTTTTTTCAATTTGGTTGTTTTTGGAATATTAAACTTGATAATAAAATGAATTGAATTTTACAATTAAATCATAATGAAATTCCAGACTAAAAAAATTAGGAATTTAATTTTTTTATTTCAGTTATTGATCCTATTTGTCGTTCATCTGTGCCGTAAGAATTTGAGGATCAATTGGATGATCTGGTTGATCACTATAATGTTGGTCAACATGAGGATGCAGATCCATATAAGAGGACCTTGCATGCACTATTGTAATGGATTTTGAGGAAGTTTTAGGGATGTGTCTCAGATGTAGAGACATAGAGATGAATGGAGGAGTAATAGATGGCTTGCAGTTTGATTCGGACAGCAATGGGGTAATTGGTCCCATTGTAATTCATTCATGTGGGGGATATTCAACTCATTGATATAAATTGTATCTAGGATAGTGGAAGGAGGTCAATGTTTTGTGGTTTGACTTTCAAATGGCGTTTGGGGAAGAGTTCATTCCGTCGATCATGAAATATTTAAAGAGACATGGGATTATTAATCTGTAATAGGAAATCGTGTCTGTGTGGGATACACGAATCTTGTTCAAAGACATTTTCCATTTTTTCGTAGATATTTTTTCAGATGACGAGTTTCAGAAAAGATATCTAAGGGATCTACAATATCCTTCTATCTAGCGAGAAGTTACTCCTTTTACGTTGTCATCATATTTGGATGTTCAAAATAATGTGGGGATGATTGATAAAATTCAGCTATGAGGATATTTTCCACAGGAGGGGAACCAGTAGAGATACCAAGGTGTAGATTTTTTAGTGACATGGTTCATGCACCATGAACATTGAGGTTTTAAGAAATATTGAGTCAACCATGGCACTTACATTCTGAACATCAGGATCTAGTGTTTTATTTGATTTTATTCTAATATTTTTATAGAGTTGTTTGGTTGTCACTTTACTTTACATCCCTATAACTAGTTCCATTGGATCATCAAGATCATTTTGGTGTAGTTGGAATTGTTCAGCGCGTGCATCTTCCACAGTTTCCAATAATATATTTTCAGTAGCATGTGTAATATGTTTATTCTATACCAATGCGAGATAGAGTATGTCTATTCCAATCCTATGATTTTATTTATGATGAAGGGCCAAAATCTAGTAATTTTCATGGAGGTGGTTTTCATCAGAGAGGTATAGGATATGGTTGTGGCTAGTTACACACAGTAGAGGCACCAGTTAGTTAGGGGCCATAGATCATCTGAGGAATGACCATTCAGTTTAGTACCCATTTCTGTTCCTTGGTAGATTTAGAATAATTTCATTAATTTTATTAACCCTCTATATTCCATGATATGGTACTAGACCAAGAGAGTATTCTGATTCCCCTAGTGTTGGCCATGCCAGTTGGAGGACAAATATGTTTTTGATGTGTTTCAGGTGTATAGACTGACGGTCGGGCCAGATTAGCCATATGGGGAAACTTTCTTTCTAAATATGAATCTAAAATATTTCATCCTAAACATATATTGGTTTTATTAAATTGGACATGTTGTCTACATATGATGGATGAGAGTCTTGTATTCAGATGTGGATGAACAGTATGGGGGTCTCATTGTCGAGAGTGGTTGTCTGGTGGAAAGTCAATGTGTGGAGCCCCTAATTTTATTGTTCACTGAGATCTCATAAAAATAAGGGGATGCTGATAGGGTAGAGGATCCCAGGATCATTGGAAATTCCAATATAACATTCATCAGGTGTTTTTGATACTACCCTCTAGAAGTGATGTTGTGTTTGGGGTATACATGTATCCCAATGCTTCTATAATTTTTATGGATCCTTATAAAATGAAAACTTATTAGATGCGAGAGTGGAGGATTTATATAGACGATATGATGAAGAAGAGTTTTATCAGATCTAGTGTTTCATCATGAAGGGGGCCAATGTTATTAACCATGAATGAAGATTGTATCTTATGATTTTGTATAGAATACCCGAGGCATAATCAATTGATGGTCAAAACCATTACACTCTTTCAATGTTATATATTCATTTCAACCAAATGAGAGGGGGAAATTGGATTACAATAAATGATCTACAGTCATGGTATGACTAGTTGACGGTTAAGGATGGAGATATATCGAATTATACATTTAGATAGAGGTATGGGAACAATGAGTTTTTGTCATTTCAATCGGTGATAAGGATACTCTATCTCATTTCATGGGGAATATGATGTATGCATTCCATGATTTCTTGGATCAGTCTTCATCATATTCATTGATGATATCATAATATAGATGAAGTCAGAGGAGGAGCATGTCAAGCATTATAGACCTATATTTTACATTCTTCAATGCCATAATATCTATGGAATGTTTTACATGTGTAGTTTCTTGTCACTAGATTTTCATTTAAATAAAAATGTTTTCTATTAGAAGGGGTGTAAGTATACATATTGAATTGTTATATATCATTTTCTTGGGAAGAATCCAATATCATTTTAGAGGTTCGTATTTTTCATGTTTGGGCATTTTATTGATTGATGTTTTAACCTGATTTGTCTCAAGTTTAATCCTAGTTAATATATTTTACCTGGAAGGGACTTGAATAATTTTTCAATTTCTAGTGATAGATAGCATGGAGTTACCTAGAGTAGATGTTGGTTAGTTCTCTTGTGATCCAGTTTTCTAGGGAAGGGAATATGATGGTGGTTTCTTTGATGGTTCTCTTCTTGGATTGGGATATGTGTTGATGAAGCATTGCATAATGATATTTTATGGGTTAAGGTAGTTACATATAAAAGAGTGTAGCTATTCCACCCATGATATGGATCTTTCATCTGTTATGTTTGTAGTAAAGTGTTGGTAGCATTACCTCATTTGGGCACTCTTTCTTGTCTTCATAGATAAAAAATTATTGAGTTATATCTTTTCCTAGAGTGATTTTATCTCATTAAAATATAGGTGTATGTTGTTTATTAATCATTATGATGTTGATATATCAAACACCCTAGGAATTGAGAATGTTGTGGCCAAATATTTGGGAAGTATGTTGTGTAGGGGAGTTGTTCGAGAGTCTTTGGATTATTGAAGAGAAATATATGAGTTTGAAACCATTCACGTAGATGAAATAATGTTTTGTGGTAGAGTTTGTTTGTTGCATATGATAGTGAAATCTACATTGATGCAGTAGGTGGAAGATGATTTGGTGGAGACTTAGAGACAGATGTTATCTGAGATCATTTTTTCAATAGTGATGCTCCATATGGATGGATATAGGATAGTCAGAAGCGGATTTTGTTTCATGGAATGTAAATTGTTCCACTAGAAAAGTATGATAGATTTCATCATGATTTTCAAAAAACAAAGTTATAGGTAAACCAAAGAGTTTCCAAGATGTAATGCTTCTTGAATATGTATTTCTTGTGGCCTGGGATGAAAAATTAAGTGTTAGATTTTTTGAAATGGTGTCTGGTTTTCTTGTCGGTAAAGGTCGATCGTCATGTTTGTAGAGGTTTTTTGTATCCCTTGGATGTTCCCGAGTATAAATGGGATAAGATGTAGAATAATTTATTCATAGGGTTTCCTTAATTTCAATTAGGTTGTGATACTATATGGGTGATTGGGGATCTGTTGATAAAATCTATAGACTTCTTAGAGATCAAGGAGTCATGTATAGTTAATACTTTGTATAAGATGTACATGGATGAGGTTGTGTAGTTACATTGTGTAACAAGGTCCATTTTCTTATATCGTGACAGAAGATTTAACTCATCAGTTTTTAGGGGATTTCACCATGCTTTGGGAACATTGTTTCACATCGACATTGATTTCTAACCCTAGAAAGATGGGAAAACAGAACAGACTATCTAGATGTTGGATGATATTTTTTGGAAATGTGTATTGAAATTTTTATGATCCTAGGTATATCACCTAGCTTTGGTAGTGTTTATTTATAATAATAGCTATCTCTCGTCCATTGTAATGGATCCATTTGAGGGCTTGTATGGGAGACTGTTTCATTATTTATTGTTATGGACATAGGTTAGGGAGATATTGTTCTAGGTTCGTATATGGTGTAGAGTAAAAAAAATATTTTTTTCTTGTTTGTGAGAGGATAAAAGAAGTGAATGAACATAAGAACTAATTTTTCAATAATAAATGGATGCCCTTGGAGTTAGGGGATAGAGATTATGTGTTCCAGATGGTTTCCCATCAATGTGGGCAATGTAAGTTTGGGAGAGGGGTATAATTTCCACTTGCATTGTTGGGCCATTTGAGGTATCAGGTAGAGATAGAGAGGTGTTAGATCGGTTTCAGTTTCAACCTCTATATGATATGATCCATAACATCATCCATGTATCTCTGTATCATAGATATATTCGTGAGGACTCACATTTATTAGAATGTGGTGTGTCATATATCATGTTTGAGGTGTGGTATTATTGGAATGGCCAGAAAAGATACCAGATCACTAAGTGAAGGAACTACATAGATGGACCATTTCATAGGATTTTATATAGTGAAGGCATTATGTCTTGTGTGATAGTACATGGTATCATGCTACATAGATTAGTTCCCAAAACCGAATATTGATTTCAGTTTTTATTTGTTTATTTTTCCTTTGTGATTTGATGTTTGGATTATATTATTTTATAAGATGATCTTTTTTTGTTGTTTTTGATGGGTTTGGAGGAATGATTTATTTAAGGTGTGTACATGGGTGTGAAATGTATGGATGAGTTCTCAATACCCGAAGTTGTTTTTACATTTTATTTTCTTGGTTTTTCATGAAGACATGATTTTTGGATATTCTTTTTTGAGATGTCCGGTTTTCCTTAGTTTGTGATGTTTGTCATGCGATGTGTGATAAAGTACTGACATATGAAATGTTTAGGACCTGAATCCATATCATGGTGCATTAACATCAATGAAATTAAACACATTATGCAGTGTTATTTCTTCCTAGAGATGATATTATATTGACATGGAAGGTGTAATTCACCAATTCATGTGGTCATGAAGGTGCAGTACATTGGTTGTAGCTTTGGTTGGTTTGGGATATATGGAAGTTGAGATGGCTGTGCAGTTGCTTTTAGGAAGTATTATTATATGGGAGGAGGCATCATATGGTGGTGGTGATGTGGTTGTGTAGTATTGTTTGGGGGCGTTTAGGTTTATTTTTTTGGGTAGCATTTGAGGTATGATGATTTCATTGAGAGGTATCTCACTGGGTGGTAGTTTAGAGATAATTTCATATTGGATTCATTTTGGATTCTTGAGCGATATATTCATTTGATAGGTACAATAAATACTATTCCATGCCCTACTAATCAATTTCTTTTCCAATTTTTTTGTTGTAGGTGTTCGAGGGAGGTTCAATGAGTTTTTAGTGGAAGCTAGAGGTGCAGATGAACAGTTATAGGAAATACACACCATGTATGCATATTACAAGATGGGTAATGGTGGTTCAGGACGTGTTCAAGGATAATTAATGATATATATATATATAGGGTTAGATATTAAATGTTTGATTCCATTTTTAGAGATATTGTACACTTAGCATTACCTAACATGAAAGGGGATTTCACGTCGAGTAAATCCCTGATGTTGTGCGGTTTTAAAAGTTGTTTCTAGATAAATTATCATTTATTTGGTTGTGGATTCTTCTTCTAATCGTTTTTTGAAACCCCAAGGAGAATCAAGGTGTTCTTCTAGACCTCTTCATTTCTAATTGATGTGTCGGTCCTAGTGGTTTAATTTTTTTGCATTCCACATTACGAACATCCTTCTTCTTGGTGGGTCTTCATCTATTATTCTTGTGGAGAATCAATATGGAGTTGTTTATATGGTTTGGGGTGTGATTTGGGTTTTTTATTATGTTCTTTATATGTTGTTTTAGTTGGTAGTTGTTTCCATATGGTGTGGTTGTGGTTTGGGGTAGTTTTTATTTTCCCTACGGTGTACAGTGAGTCAAAAAAACATCCTTGAGGTTGGTATTTTTTAAATATATCCTTATTGTGTTTCATGTGGAAGGGGTTCAATATATATTTTTATAGATTACGGTTGTGGTAGAATATTTAAAGATAATTAATTGGATATATAGAAATTGGAATAGGTAAAATTGTCTTTATTGACATTCTATTAACGATTTGATTTTATTTGCGATATTGGAGATTTTACAGGCTTGATGTTCCATTGAAAATCATAGTTATTGCTGATTTATTTCATTGGAAATATTTAATGTGAATTATTATTTGGTTGTTATTTTTGTGATATCACACCAAAATTTAAATTCAATAACCATTCATATTTGGAGAGAGAAATTGTTGCCACAAGATTGTGGCTTATGTGATTACACAATTAAAATAATGTGAAATGTTCCAAAAACCACCTTTGTAAAACTATTATATGATCTTAATGTATTCTTATAATTTGTCATTTTTTTTGGAAAAAGATGTGTGGTTGGGGTTTGTGGGGATGATGTTTTGGGTTTTTTTATTTCAGGATGTGATGTGGTACGTTGGTTGTGCTTTTATTGTGGTGATGTGGTTTTTGGGCTATGATATAGTGGGTGATGTTGTTTGTGGGACGTGATTTTGGGTTGGTGAGGTTGTTTTTTGTCCAAAAATTTTGGAAGATGATGTGATGCAATTGTGGGGATGATGATCTATTTTTGATATGTGGTTTCTTTGTGCTAGATTCCCTAGTGGTGATAGAATTAAAAGGATTAATAATGTTTAAAATGGATATATTTTTTTGATTAATGTGGTGAAAATTGAAAATGAATAATTAATTGACGGGTTTTGTGATTAAACTTGGTAGATGATAAATATTGAGAAAAAGTTAATAATTAAATGGACGTATTTGGAACTATGGAATGAGGTTGGGGCTTGTTGTATGGTCTAATTAATTTAGAGTTGGAAGAAAAGGTGATGAAGTGGTGATTTGGTAAATTTTTTAACAAATATATTGGTCTTGAGTATTTTATACTACATATATATAATTTTATTTTATTTTTATTTCTATATGCACCCCACCCACATTGAACACTATTTGATGACACCTGCAATGTCATACATGTGGTGTTTTCCCTGACATTCGTTGAGGAGTATAGATGGATGGGTACTCACTATTTCCCACTATCACATCCATACACGATAGGTATTTTAGAGGAGTTGATGATCAAATGTATTTTAGCGCATTAGATACTGGTTGTGATAGCCTGAGTGTTTATCAGAGTGTTGTCACAACTGATGTGTTGTCAGATGAGACAATGTCGTGCTTATGGGGGTGGTATCCCAGATGTATTCGGGTGAGGTATGATATGGTGATTCTTATTGGGAATTGATCCCATGTTTCATCAGGTGATTTGTGTTGTGATTGTGCTTGTGGGGTGGTGTGGAGTAGAAATGATGTGGGAGCGGCCGGACTTACGACATTGGTTTTGAGAGCTTCATTCCTGTTGTAAAGTGGTGTGGGGTTCCCATATCAATCAAATTCTTATTATGTTATACTACTTAGTTTTCATTAATTGGTGAGTGTGACTTTTTGAGGTTGTGATGGATAATATACCTCGATTGGTAATTTTTTGTTCGGTTGTTTTTTTCACCGGTTCATTAGTAGGCTTCTCTCATATGTTCATGATAGACTTTGGCCTTTCGTAATGATATACATCTATTATCAACATACATATATAAAACTAATTTTAGTTTTATAGGAGGATTATGTGGACCATGTTGGACATATCTAGCTTGTACCTTTGGATTGTTGTTGTGTTTCTCATTTAGTATTACTTTTGCGTATTTATTTAGGAATATTTTTTTACCTATTTTATTTATAGATGAATTGTGGGATGGTTTGGGTTTTTTTAATACTATTCCAGGGATTTTATTTTTGACGATTCAATCTATCATCTAATACTATTTATATTATAGAGGCTAATTCTTCTGCATGAGATTTTTATACCCTTAGTGGTAGTCACCTTCCTGAGGCGTATTGGAGGTGGGACTATGGGGACATTATCATTCTCCCCAAATTATGGTATCCTTGGAGGGATGTGGTTGTGACACTAATTCCAGGTACATGAGTGTTCTATAATAGAAGACTACACAATATTGATCCTTGAAATGTTACAAATACGTCTCATAAGTATTGTGATCTCTATTGTGGAATTCAACAACTGAATAGGTATCACCCAGAACACAAACTACCACAGCAGCTCTACGATGACATGATAAGTTCATATACCTATCAAACCTAGATCTAGTTAAAAATCATCGTATAGTCAAAGAATAAGATCTACTTCTCCCAAAACCTCTGGTTGATGAATTCAATCATTTCTGGGGGTGACTACTCTTCCTTAGTTCACTTGGCCTAGGTGACGCCAACCCACACCATGCCTCATTCTCTTATCAAACTATTAAGAAAACAACACATGTTTTCCATTGGAAAGACACTAGGTCTTATGAATCCCTGTCCTTGTAGACCCTCCAACAAAAACATTATCTATCACAACCCCTATGGTGATACGAGATGCTAACACAAACATCAACCCTTCCTTAGTGAATGTCTATACAGAGGCACATCTCACTATGGGGAGGTAAACATGAGACTTCATCATACTACACTAATCCTGGAGGGATCTTATCACTCATAATATCCATCAGTCCAAGGGTAGCACTAGATAACTATTGAATCCACTAGGACCTCCTATGATGGAGATAATCCTTCTATATCTGTGGATCAATCCTCTTCTATGAGGAAAACACCACCCTAGTACATGGAAGCACTGCCATAATCATTAAAATAAAATGTCTAAGCATGGATAGTTGACAACCATTCCATACTAAGTAAATCACTATAGGGTCCCACTTCCTCTATGTAATGATTTCATGAAGGGATACCTCCCTATCCTTATAGAATCAATTGAAACCATTAAAAGTATTGTATGCTCACAGATCCTATGTGTAGGATCCCTGATCACATGGGTAATGAGAAAAGGATACCAATGGTATCTCCTGGTCTCAAAAAGAGGATACATCTAGTGAAATGTGGTTTATGAATATATTATATAACTACAAAAAGATTAGCAAAGACACATGTCACACCATAATCAACATTCAACTCCATTGATCCATAATATCCTACCACTGAATGTTATACATTCCCATTTCCCACCTTTTCAACAAAACTGTGGCCTACTGTGACACCTTATCATATTTAAACATCCCTATCATGTAATTGAAATTATGTACTCCAAAAAACCTTGATACTATCCACATTGGGATAGTGCATTCTCACTCAGACGACTATGAAACTTGTCCTAAGGAAACATATCCATATGTGGACTTTCCTTCTTCTATGAATGACTACTTCTAAACAAAAATACCTCCATTTAAAGAGTATCTCGACGACCAACATCTAACTAAATAGGTATCTCCATGAGGTTCACTATCAAAATGGATTCTATCCAAGAAGGATATACAATGCATAGGATGGGGCCTGACCTCAACCACTTGATTATTGAGTCAGGCTCAACACGAAACCTATGTGATCCCCATTTTCATAACGTACTATTAACACCATACATAATTTCATAATCTAATACTACCATTGGAACTAAATACATCTCTATTAAGGAAAAAATATGAAGTGAAACCATTTAATTGGTCGTGATGTGATAATATCTAAAAATTCAGATCACTAACTCAAGCCAAACCCCACTGCATGGGGAACTGGATCATCATGGAACCTCAATGGTCTTTAGTTCTGGAACTCATGGAGTGTGCTAAAAATTAACACATACATAGCCTAATATGATGGTACTAAATATTGGTTAACATGTGCATGAGATAATATATATCATCTTGGATGAAAATATATTGTCGGACAAACTCTATCCTGAGGACTCATCACTCCTCAGATTTCCATTAGGATCTATTTGTTGATAACCTGGCCATATGTCATCTCAAAGGAATCTTAAAAGTGATCTATATGAAGCAAGAAAATATCATAATATATATAATAATAATGGAGATTTTAATCTAGAAGGATATTAAAAGGCCTAATCTTATATGATGCATGTACTATTAATCCCTATTACCAATATCTTCATATTATATGTCGAAATATTGGTTGTTTGGGTCCAATTGAATGGATACTTCATCCACATGTATCATCACCAGAATCCTTCTACTATGATCATCACACGAAACACATTGAAATAGTTTCCATAAACCCAACCTCAGCCTCTTAAGGGTGCTAGTACAAACAACAACCCATGTAATAAACATACTCTAATACAAATATGTCATGACCCAACCTAAAATAGGGCTCGATTCAAAACTAACGCAAGATTTCTTATATAAGATAGGGGTAGATACAAGAGGCAATGGAATAACTAACATGTGGAGGTCTTTTAATAATTAACAATATGCACAGACACATCCAACTCGATAAAAAGGTGTCGAGGGAGAAAAAGCTTAAGAAAAAACCCCAAATTAGAAAACCATGTAGGTAAGACATCTTGAAAATGTATGATTATGGTAGTCTAAACTGAAAATGAAACAGGGAAAACACATACCATACCAAAACGTTTACCCTCCCTAAAAAACAGGATGATAAAATGATAAGAGAGGCTAGATCATGATATACAAGACAAGACCAAAAAACACAGATGAACTAATTGTTGAGTAGTCACTACATGTATAAGGAGAGTATACTCAACCAAACATGGGAAGATAAACATTAAAAGAACATGGAATACCACGAAACTCAACACCTCTCCTGGAAGATGAGTAACCAGATCACTGAATTTACATATATATATATATATGCCCTGTCATAATAATCAAAAAGAAAGAGAGTAAGGTGGTCTCTTTCTCATAAACCAATCCAAGAATAATAGTATTCAAAAGTTCCAAAATTTAATACACAATAACCAAAATTTCATTCATATACATAGATGTAATCATACATATCTAATCATGCATCATCACTACGTCACAAGGTAATGTGGCCCAATCATAATTTAGAAGACCCACACCCTACTACATCAGATGGGGTCCACTCTCTAATCCATCGAGAACACCATGTCTCATATCTATTAAAGGGATAAATTTATATTCATCCTGGAAACCTCTGACCAGTTATACTAGAGGGTTAACATGGTATTTGTGAAGGATTCCACTGTCTAGTTATTTTGTAGGGACAACTCTTTATTTGACAAGGATTCCACTTACCTCATATTCTGTAGGTTCATCTTGGTATCCATTAATTATACAATTTCCCGGATATGATGGAGGGTCAACTCGGAATCTGTTGAGGATTCCACTAACCAGCTATGCTAGAGGGCCTACTCGGAAACTGTCATGGACTCCACATCCCAGTCTTCTCTAGATGGTCTACTCTAAAACCATGGAGAACTCCGCTATCTAGTCTCTACTAGAGGGTCTACTTAGACACTATTAAGGACTCAAAAACCCATTAACTACTGGGTTTATACTCTGAATAGTATGAGGAATCCACTACTCAATCACTAATGGAGTGTCTACTTGGAAACTGTCGAGGACTCCACTATCTAGTTTCTATAGGGGAATCTCATCAGAAATTCTCTGGTTATCCTGCATTATCATTACCATATTTTACCTTTTCCTAAACATGTGTTATTCTTTGATCATACTACTTAATAACTTAGAGTACATGATGTAGTTATACATAATGTCTAATGTGAAAAAACTCAGGATTGGATTAAACTAGAAAAAATTAATTTAAAAATAATGGAGATATGAAACCTTGTTGTTTCCTCATAAGGAGGTACATGGGGGGGGGGGGGGTAATGGACCCACATGATGTTTCACCCCAATATGTTTCCTTTTTGTGTCATTCCCATCACATGACATATTAATTATTTTCTACTACAGGGAATGTAAGGGTACTACATGTGTGTCTTAGCCAAAAGAAAGACGAACACCTGAGGCTCATCATAGGCCAATGATTTTAAAATGTAATTTAACTAATGTAAATTAAAAATGACCCTATATATTCAAATATACCATCCCACTATTTTCCTTACAAAAAAAAATATTTTTTATAATCAAATAACATTCCTAAATTGATCATCATGTAAAAAATTCACATTTCACCACATAACACATGAAATGTGATCCATAAGACTAATCCATGAGTCTGAATTAAATACCCAATACTGATCATCAATCATCTACCTAAATTTTATGGTCACAACATCATATATGGTTCATAATTTAGAAATTGTATGAATATTAAACTTCTAATACCAGATTCCACAATGATAATAATTTTTATTATTATTCGGTGACTCGTCAACCTGAGGAATGAGTCAAAAAAAGTTATCAAATTTCAGTTGTAAAATGAATGTCTCAATTCGAAGATTATGTTACAACGGACGATGTGTCAATATGAACTCATACATAAAAGGAATGTACAAATTAATTATATAAAACACAAATAACCCAAATATATTTAATCCTTATCACTATTATTATTTTTCTATAATAAAAATTGAGAGAGATCCTCCCCCTTTGGATTTCACATAGAATGAGCCCCCTAAAAAATTCAATATATAAATTTAACAATGTTATCTTTAATAATGAAAATAATAATTGTGTAAATAAAACAAACATTAAGTCTTTCATGCTGGGAGCCCTCCAAAAGGTTCGCAGCCACCTCACATGATGATCACATTTTTTATCTTATCATTATCAAATAAAAAATAAATTCGATTACTTATTGATTTTAAATCCAATCACCTCATATATTTATTTTCATTAGTTATTTATTTCTTCACAATCAAATTAAATTTATTTTTATTATCTAACCATATCTTTTATACATCCATTATTATTATTATTTAATATAATAATTACAATTCCATGATTAATTTTTATTATCCCATCACCATTATAATTTTTAATAATTATTATTATCAATGCCCACATTTTTTACTACATTCGAAAACCACGTTAGATATCTAATCCTGACCCCCGTCATGTTCATATGAAAAAACCCCCTCCATGAGACCCCATGTTCAGCCTTTACTCAAAACAGATCTCATCATAGTGTATGCCATCACCACATATCAACTGGGAAAACATGGATAATGGATCAGATCCTAAACCACCTCTGATCACTAACTTGAACAAGCAATAAAAATCCAATCTATTCAAAAATAGTTTCTTTATCATTTATAATCCATACAATTTTCATCAATTCAAGTGTTTTTTATGATACATCCATGAATATATGGGATCAAATACTCTTGAATCTGACATAAAATGGTCAAATTGTGACCTTCTGTTCCAACGTGTAAGAACGTAAGGAACAATGGTAAAAAACACCAATAATAATGGTGGTAAATATCATTAGACATGCATTCTTGGAAAATGATTTCATAGAATGGAATCTTTATAGAGAAACGTGAAATTAACAATAAATAAATAGAATGACTAATTGTTTTTGATACACGGTATCATGTGACGGTTTATTTAAATGAGGTACAAGGAATGTTTTTTATCATACTCAATATATTATTAAAAAGGGGAATAAAACACAATTGGAACATCCTACCTATTTTATGGATCATTATATTGTGAAGAAAACATTTGTTAGCGATGATGATGATCTATTACATCATCCTCTTTTTAATTCACCATGATCCAATCATCGGTTGTCATCCTGTCTCAATCTGAGAATGAATGATACTTTGGCCCTCCTATCAGATCCAATACGGGTTATATGGAAAACACATGATAAATGTTCGTAAGGTTTCCTTGGTAGATGATTTAATTAGGTTATTTAATATTTTAAAAAAATAAATTATTTATTTATTTTAATTAAACAGACCCACTGGTGGATGGTTTTTCCAAAAGTCATGCACCTAACAACTATTGTTTCCACCTTGGATAAAAACTGCATAATAAACTCAGTTGTGGTGTCATATATCTCATCTGATTCTCTGTATGTTTGTTATTTGAGTGGGGGTTATTAAATTAATTAATTTAAGTAATTAATTTATCCAATACCTCCACTGATGGATCCACCATCTTAATGTACCTCATCGACCAATTATATATCACACCTAGGGTAAAATCCACATTCTATATTCAACAATGGTCTTAAATTTCAAATCATATACTCTGTTTTTGAGGTATTCTTCATTTTGAAAAATATTTTTCAAGAAAATTGTTTTCTTTAATATATTTTTAATATTAATTCTGGACTCACCGAGCAATAGAATCTCATTCTATATCAATTTGTGGCCTCAAAAATATTCTTATGAATATTAAAAATTCTTACATGGTATATCCACAGTCTCTATATGAATTGATATCAAAATTGGTATCATACCTCATATTTTATATAATAAATTATATTAATTAACAATAGTTAAATATACAAGAAAATCCCGACAGAGGGAGCTAGATTTGAAGACAAGATTCATGAAATTTATTCATTCCTACTAGATCTATATTTCAATATAAAAATGAAAAAATTAAAGGTTGTGGTATGAATCTGATTCTTCCATCATTGTTTTATTTTTATAGGGATATTTAATAAGGGTTTCAGATTATCTAATATATAGTTGAATAAGTACCATGTACATGATTTTTTAGTGTTTTTTCCAAGTGAGGGAATGTTAATAATCTTTCTTGAAAATTTGATGAAAAAATCTCTATTATTTGAAATTAAAAATGATTATCTCATTTAGGGTTGTTTATGAATTTTTTAATTTAATTATCCCTCAATATTTTGTTTATATGAATTATCAAAAAGAATCAATTTTGAATTATTGAATGTGATCATGTATAATCTAAACCATTCTCTTAATTAAAACACCATGATAGAAAAGTTTTAGTTTTTCTAGATAAACCTATGATAGATGGACCCACTAGCCCATATGAAACACCATTTAAGGTAACATTAATATCATTCAGAATCATCATGAATGAGGTAATTTAAGTGGATTTTTATATGGCCCCAAATTATCCGATGAAAATAAAAAAAATTACCATCATCCTTGAAATAATATATAATATTTTTTATTTTTTTATCAAAGCACTCTAATTTGATTTCATCTAATACACCATGAATCGTTTTTCCCTAATTAATACATCATATTCATCAAGATGATTAATTAAAAGTTTATCTTCCACCATCACTTGTGAGGGTTTGAGAAATATTTTTAAGAATGGTTAGATATTTTATCTAATAGCCTCATACCCAATTATCCACTCTTGTATTTTATAGATAATTTTCCCATGTATTATTTGGGTTCAATAATATAGGGATCATTTCTATGATTAAATACTCTTTATCCCTTCACACACATAATAAATTTAATCTCCCATTAATGAGGGAACTTGGAAATTCTAGTCTAAAATAGTAGAAGATATGTTTTCCTAAATTTAGGAGAGTAATATAGGGAAATGGTTTCCCATTATACATATTTCCCTATAATGATAATATGTGGAATACTATATTTTACACAATTTCATTTATTTTTTCACAGGGGGTAAATATATCATTGAATTGCAAGAATATTTGGAAATATCAAATAATCCAAAGGGGTATAGAGGTTGCCTTTAGAATTGTGAAGGTGGAATTTTATTAGTTTTTAATTTTTTATAAATATTATGGAATCATAATGATTTGAAAGGATTTAATGAAGATAGGATTTGGGAATTTTATACAATTCATATGATATCTTATCATATATTTGAAATATAAGTTGTAAAGGAATTGTAATTTATGAGCAAGACACAAATATATAAAAATTGTAAAGGTGAAATGAATGTTATAGATATGTGATATCATTTAAAAAATATTTAAAAAATATTTAAAAAACATAAATTAGATGTTTAGAGATGAATTTCAAACTGTCTGATAATAATGTATTTGTTCTTGAAATCTATTTAAACTGATATTTAAGTAGTTTAAATTGCTCTACTGTTTTAAGAGAATTTAGGTTGATTTTTTTGAATACAACCCTATGTAACAGATAATTAATTAACTAAAATTATATATTAAATACACAATAATTATTATTTATAAAGTTTGATGTCAATAAAATAATGAGAATATAGTGAAGCTATATAAGAGATAATCTATATTTAGTATACATGCTTTAAATCACTTTTGAGTAGGCTAAAAGGGTGTAAGAATTATTCCAAAAATACCGATAATAATTTTTTTTGTTGTTCTAATTTTAATTTAGTTGACATAAAATCATTAGGAAGTCTTAAGATTGATTTGAATAGATGCAGATTCAATTTAATAGAATCTCGAATTTTATTGTCTCTACTAAAAATGAAATGGTACATATCAAATGTGTTCAATATAATACATTTAATAATTCTATTACTATCTAATAATATATTCTATATAGGACTTTATGTAATCAAATTGGACTTTATTTCTATGTAATACCTTATACGTAGCCTACATTTTTATATTACTCAATATAGAAATATATAATCAATAATTTTAATTTTGAATGAGGAAAAGAATTATGATGATGAAAAATATATTAATTCTTGTAAAAATGACCATGAATTATAGATAAACTGTGATTTAATATTTATTTTTAAAAAATAATATCTATGAGTTCCTTGAAAAATAAAAAGAAACCTTATTAGTTTTTTCGAATAATATATAAAATATGATAAACATATAGAATATTTTTAACAGGGTTCAACTTCTCTTGATAATCATACACAATGATTTCATTTGGATGTATTAATAATAGATTAAATACTAAAATATTTTTATCATTTCACATGGTGTTTTAAGAGGGATTTTTTTGAAACTAGTGACAATATATTACATTGATGTGAGTTAATAATATAAAAAATGTGAATAAAAGTTTCATCTCACAACTCCTCTTTAAATTGATATCGCACGAGGTAAATATCCTAGAATTATTCCTCCTTAGGAAGATCAAAAAAAATATTTATTAATTTATCTAAACCTAAAACAATATATCAACCATAAAATGTAAAGTCTTAGACTAATTATTTATATTCATAAAAATCAAGAAAAACCTATGTGTCTCCTTCATTCATTTCATTTTATTTCATTCTATGAATCTATATACAAGCCTCTATTAATATAAAATATAAATTAAACATCCCATAAAATATTACATGGTGTGTAAATTCTTATATAGAGATCTTCATAATCATTCCTATAAATTTAAACACAATCAAGCCTTAAGGTTTTTTACTTCTCCCTCTTGTAGATCATTGAAGGTTTGCTTCTTAAACATTCCAAAACTACTACAATGCACAAGTTATACTAATAATGTTGTTATATTATTCTTCTTATTATATTTTTATGTAATACATTGAGATTCAATAAAATTTCTCAATTTGACACTGGTTTAAAGAAATTATTACTCTATTAGGGGACTTATTCTCTGGATTTATCGGATCTTTTTTTCTATATCATTCTACCATAACTCATATTTCTTCTTTTTATGTCGTTTGGTTGTTATCTCAAAACACTATGTTACAATGCACCTAGAATAAGATCTTTTTTCACATAATTAATTTTTATCATGTCTATGATCGATTATACATAATAATTACTCATTTTGGTGTGGTGTAATAAATTTTAAATAAATAGAAATAACACAGGAAATGCATGAACACAAAACCAAAAAACCATTTAATTATACACACATATCCATGATAGAAAAAATATTTCATTTTAAACTCTAATATTTTAAAATAAATAAATCTTTTCTCACCTTTTTATTTTTAGACATCGAAATATTAAATTTTAATCACCAAACACATTTGCCTTTCTTCTCAAAATAAATTCAAAATATATCTATTTAAATGTTTCATCAATTATATTGAAATAAATAATAGTATCATAACATATGGATCATAACTAATTTTAGATTACATTATTCAATAATATTATGTAAATTTTCTATGTTCTTTATGTTGGGATAAAAAACTACTTTTGATTACATTATTGAATGTAACTACATTGGAGCATCCCATGTGGAAGAAAAAACTATAGAATGCACCCCAGATACGATGATCAAAAAATTAAAATATGATAACCCATATAATTTTAATGCAATGTAAATCCACTAGAATAATTCAAGAGATAATATATTATAAAATTAATCTTGAAAACATGAACTTTAATTAAAAAATAGTGTATGTGGTTCATGCAAGAACCCTATTCCAAGGGGTAATGTATCTTAACTTTTAAAAAAAATATTGAGCAAATATTATAAGGATATAGATATGAAAATCCCTGAAATGTTATTATGGATAAAAAATGATCTCCCATCCCATTATAGGAGTTCTTTTAAGGTGGTAAAAAATTCCACTACCATCTAATATTAGAAGCTAAAATCCACTATAATGTTGATTCGTGTAGTAATCCTTCATATGGTCAAATAATCTCAGTGTAATGAACCTAATTATCATACTATATTTCGTACAAGCATATCATTTATATGAAAACATGTGTGTCTATTAGTGGTTGAAATTCATATGGACTATATTCTTTTCACCACATTTTATTTTTTTAGGATTTTATAGACATCTTATATTACTCCATATCTACAAAAGTAGGTTACCAAAATTTCTTCTTCCCATTATTTTAGAAAAATCATAATAAAATAAATCTCATTATAAAACAATATATCAGTGTTGATTTAGTTTAGCTTTGTGACTAATAACTATTCCAGATACCATGAAATATTTCTCCCATTTAATTTTAAACATATCTATATAGTTCCCCACTATAAATTTATTTTAGTCATATGAAACAAAAAAACATGAAATACCACTTCATCACTTCTGTAGTCAGGATCATTTTATATATTTTTAAGGGAATCCACATCCATTATACTTTATATAAATATAATAATACCAATCACATCATCAAAAAAATTAAATGTTCCATTAGTTTATTTTTCATTGTCTTCGAATAAAACTATAGATATATAATCATGTGAATTTTTCCCAATGATTTAAAATATTAATGTTCCCACATCAAGTCCTTTTTATGACATCATCCATCAAACCGTTCGTCCAAATGTTTTTCATTCCAACTATCACTATGGAGATATATTCCACTTCTAATGTTAAAATTTCTTCCACCAATTTGGGTTTTGTTATCCAAATCATCATTTTTATAACTAAATTAATCAAATAATAGTTAGATCTCTTATGTGAACATCTATCTCTTCCAAATTCGATGTCTCTATAAAATTGAAAATGATTATCTATCATGAATTAAGGTGGAAAGTCTTTAGAACCCTTTATTTACATTAGGATCCACTTCTTATCATCCAAGTGCACTCTTATGGGGTGAATTGTTAACCTATTGACCTCTCCCACTAATTTATAATTATATAAATGAGTAAAAATTATGGCTACAAAATTATTTTGATAACTAATTCATATGGACCCTTATCTATATAATCTAACTCATCTTCAATCATTATGACTTCTCCTTTCCAATCTATAGTTTATATTTGATGGGTGTGGTCATCGTATTCTCTTATGAAAAACAAAATCACTTCAAAACTATCCAGATATTTTCATCCTAGGTCATGTATCATGTATTGGAACATCATTCTCATACAAACCTAATCCAAAGAATTCTAATTTTCTAGAACAACATCCTTTTATCAAATATTATGCAAAACTAAACTTTTTCGCATTGTTCAATTCTTTCACCAGTGCCTTTAATTTCATACCATCAATATGAATTTAAATAATAATCAAACAATCAACATAAAAGAGATTTAGGTAAAATAAATGGTCACAATTTCTCTATATAAATTTTTTTACATCATTAAATCATTAAACATCTCATACCATCATCATGGTGACTACACAGAACTACTAAGGCTACATTTTAGCCACTACACATGTCCTTAGTTACATTAATCCAAAAAATAATGTGGATTGTTCATAGGGATATTTCCATCAAAATATCTGTGAAGTAATGTTTCCTTCAGATCCATCTACTCTAGACAAATATATTTTGATAAAACCATACTGAATACCGTTGGGATTGGTTTATTTTTAAATACAAAGTATTATATTTCAATGAAATCCACTCCATCATTCTATAGAATATCATCTATGACAAGATTAAATTTTTACTACTTATACTATATTCCTTTTACGTTAGCTAATAAACCTAATTTTTATGATGAATCATATTCTAAAAATTTCACTCTATTAGCTCCCAGTTTCCATAGTTCTTGACAGATACATATTCATACCTCATAAAAAATTACCCTTATTTTTAATCTTTTATACTTCATTCCTATACATGTAATCTAGGACCCCAATAATATGTTATAAGTATAAAATTAAAAGTAATCTAATATGAAATTACATGGCTAATTTAACTTGTAATACTATGTAGTTATTCAAGTATTTGAAATCTTTGTATTACCAAAACATCTTTACTGTGAAATTAAAATTCATCAAATTCTATTTTCAAAGAAGTCTATGATACATTCAGTCATGGAAAATCCATCATAACATAAATAACTTCTTATTTTAAGCCCTTGTTTCATTGTTTATTTCTTAAAAATATATGAAATCTTAATTTTACATAATACCCATATATTTTTTTCCTTCAATATGGATATAAACATCCAATGATTTTTTTCATTCATTTTAATTACCCACTTGGTTTTGATACTTCTATAGGATCTGTTTGTTTAAGATCATACTTCTAATAAAAATTAATTTTTATGAGTCAGTATTTAGGATTCCAGATCTAAATTCTCAATCTTTATTTTTAACAATTTAGCATCCTCAGGATAGTGCCTCTATGTTTACATGTTATTGGGTATAAATGTGGGTGTTGGATATTATGCTAATAAAATTATGGGGGCTAAAATAAAAAAATATTTCAAACCAAATATTCTTTTGTTGTTATTTATCCATTTGTATCTTTGGAAATTGATTAACTATGTTTGTCATAATGTTTACATTCCCTTCACAAAAATCCATAGGTAACCCAACACCTGTCCAAGTATTCTTATACTTTTCCACCAAATTCTAATTCTACCTCTAAGTAACTCTGTTCCACACCAAATTCTAATTCAAACTAATGACAATATAAACGTCGAATAGAAAAAAGTCTGAAATATCTTGGTCAATATTATTATTTAAACCCCAAAATTTCATGTGTAGTCATAAAAAATAGTGTGAACCTGCATAAAAATTCTCCAAATACGACAATATAAACATCTATGTGAAACAACTGCAACTTATAATGATGTATTATTTTTATTTTTATTATTATATGAATCCTTACATTAATTCATTAATATGAAATCAAAAAAAATTCTATAATACATTGTTGTAGACATTAAATATCCCATAGTAGATAGAATATTTAATCACTTCCCATTATTGTGTCCTATACTATAATTCATATGGTTAAAAGAAAAAATTTAACCGGAATTTGTCATTCATTCTGATGAACATTAAGATACATTTCCTCGTATTTTTATCCCATATTTATAACCATGTATACTTGTGAAATAGTATATGTTGAATCAATGAATATTGAATATATTTCTGAGTTAATGAGTTGTCCTGGGGAAATTATGATCTTCCTTAACTAGGAGATATTCCACAGAGCTTAGCGATTGCGTATTACTATTTTTCGTCTTTGTATGGATATATAACCCATGAATATAATCTCATGATCATTAAAATCTGACAGATGAATATTTTAAAAACATCTGGAGATAACCATTCATACTCCACATATCATATATTGAATGAAATTATGCTCTAGATTCTATCACCCAAGACTCAAGAGAGTTTTGAAAACAAAGGTGAAAACCAATCATTTCCCCAAACACATGGATCAAAATACCAATTATATTATTATATCATTTAATTTTATCCCAATGATAACATCAATTCATTCTAAGGTGTAAATTATTCCCATAATTCCAACACAAGGAAATAGCATTTGATGAGTTATTCAGGTATTTGATCCTCTAAAATTTCCCTTTTCTATGACATGTTCTAATAATAGTTCTCCCTCATCCCTCTACACTATAATTTTTATATGAGGATAATTAAATAACATTATAATGTATTTGTACATTCAAAATATTTACATATAAATCAATGAACTATATTTATTTATTTAAATTATAATTACACACATTATTCATTATGGTATCTATTGACATTGAATGTAATTAATATAAAAAGGATCACCACATAGAATATCATATGTCAAACTTTTATTGTTGTATTTGAAATTGAATTAAACTAGTATCACTCATATGAGGATATGTAGAAAATCCTTCTACTATTGAAATATAGAAGAGTTTTCATACTATAAAATACTTATTCATCACTACGGGATTCTAAAAAATATAATCCAATATCTTGTGAATTATGACTTTGTATTGACCGAAAAAATATTGACTTCTATAATCAGAAAAAGTTACATATGGATCATCATAATTTATTTTTTATTAATTAATTCCAATTACTCAATATTCTACACTTTTACATTATCTTTATTCAATGAATGATTGTGATATGTATGTAGAAGACAATCCTCCATCTGTTTTTTCCAAAACAAAAAACTATTTTTTCAAACCTCTCTTCATGAGTCTTTATCACATCTAATTCCTTCCCTCTATAAATCGTGAACTCCAAATAATTTTATTTAATTACAAATAAAAGGTATATAAATTTATAAAAATGATCTACGGAAAGGAAAATTAATCATTCATGATATCAACCCATTGTCTTTAAAACCATCATCAATGTTTAATACTCCAAAATCAAAAAGTCTATAAGTTATAGTAAAACTTGTTATTATCACTATAAAATTCTTATTAATATACCAGAAACAAATACACCCGGACATATAACATGTAAGAAACAAATCTAAAAAACCCTATATATGAAACCCCTATCTTATAAGGATGAGAACCCAGTTCATTCCACCATGAAATAGAACCACAAAAATATTCATAGAAATACAACTTAATACAATGATCAAAGAAAAACAGACAGGTAAAATTATAAATAAACAGATATTATGTGCTTAATGCATGCACTATAATCTATGGAGGTGGTTTCTCATTCAATTTTATTTAGAAAATCAAGATGAATGATTAAAATTATCTTCATCATATAATCACTCAGAAGATAGTGTTGATCACAAGTGGTCCAGCCTCCCATTATAAGAATTTTTATTTATTTCATCCAATTTTACACTTCCATACAGTCAATTTTATACGGATTAATCCTCCTCAAAAATTCATAGTGGATCCATTCATTAGGTCAAATCATCTTATTTCCTCAACATGTAGAGCAATTCAAATATTCTCATTCTAAATATTGTATATGTGTAATAAAATATATCTATTGATGGATACAAATACAATGGACTAACTCTTGTGAACCATTAAATATATTCAAGTGAGTTATAATTCTACCACTATCACTCTGTCTCCTTATGATTTTTGGTAATATGATTACTCAACATTTTCCCACTATTAGTTTTATACTCCTTATAAAAAAAGGAAGATCAAAACACAACACTACTCAACCCCCTTTCTTAATATCACATTTCATTCACTTGTTATTAGTGATATTCAATAATATACATAAAATAATATGAATATAATAAATTATTAATTAGTTTATTCATTTATGGTGTTATTGGAAATCATAATTTTATGATAGAATGATTTTTAGCCTTATTTTTCAGTCACCATTGATCTTATATTCTCAGATATGAGAATAAGTTTTTCAATTATTTTTCTTCAGTAACATTTTAATATTTTTTATTTATTTCCCTAAATAGTATTATAATTATAATTTTATTTAACTACCTTTAGAATAATTTAATCATGTAAACACATAATTTCAAACATTAAAAAGTCTCTAAAATATTCTTCTTTATTTAATCGAATTCACAAATCCAGAATATGAGATTCTCAAAATTAATTTTCGGTAGTTACAATCAATTTTTTTAGGTTTATATAAGTATGGATAATATCTCACATCATCCCTGATGATTTTATATTTTAGTAAATAAATTATTTGGAAATATTTTTTATATAGAATAATATTAAATATTATACTATGTATAATTTTTTATAGTGACAGAATGGAATTTGTTCCTCTATAAATTATTATATAAAATTGCGTACAATATAGGAAAATTATAAAATTTCCACTAGAAGTCATGTTAATTGTGTAGTATCATAAGGTAATGAAATATATTACATGTAACAAAAATATCTTATGTTACATCAATATGCATAGTATAAATGTCTTACGTAGTGCACATAATATCATATGGAATTCATAAAAAATAAACTAACATTTAATATTTGGAATTAACTCAAGTAATATTCACTTTGTAACTATATTATAAAATGGATTATATGTCACATGTATGATATATTCTGTTTCCATTTTTCACAAGGAATTAAAATATTACAAATTCCACTAAAATGACAATACAAATTCTCTTATAAATATTTGGAATTAATAAAAGTTTTAAATCACATAATATTACATTAATAGTATAATGAATAATTAAAATAAAATCTATAATAACTCAATGTCAATTATATTTTAAAATAAAGTACTATGAAACATGTATACTCATGAAATATTATTTCCAATATTTCTTATCTATATTCTCATTTCATCCTTTACATCAGCCTCCATAAACCATCATCAATGTTATTAACACTAAAATTTCAATATATTTAATACTCAGAAGCACAATGGTGGATTTAGAAACTTCATTATAGAATCCTCTAATACACTGAACACATTTATTCAATTTTAATGTAAAATATTCATGTTGTATATTAAAGTTTTAATATGTAACTCATGCTTCCCACATTTTCTCATTACATCCAATTTAACTACATTTTATAGCTATGAAAAATTCCACACTATTCTTTCACATAAGGTTATGGAAAAAAATAATCAGATATTAGTGGGATACTCACCTTGAAGCCTTCTCTTGAAACATCCTTACCAAACATATGATAATATCTCTATTAAAATCTTCCAAAATAGTCAAATTCCCACATATTATCCTCATTTTCAATCATAAAATTCCATTTTATTGAAAACCAGTTGAAAAATTATATTTAAAATGTACACATCTAAAGGTAAATTTGTATTTATATTTAATTTACAAAATCATTGATGTCATGTTCCAATATTACAACCACATGATGTTATTCTGAATAACAATAAACCATATCATGTCATTGTACAACATTAATAATACATTATGTCATAGTAAACATTCTTTTTATCAAAGGGGATCATTTTATTCTATTTCATTGGTGTGGATCTATTATATCTAGTGCTACCAAATAATACCCATATACAATGACTGCCTTCTACTATGATTAAAATTTAACAAGGATAATAACTATTACATTATGGATAATTACTTCCTAAAATTAGATTCACTAGTATTTACCAAGATAGATATTTAATTAAATATACTATGGAAAAATTTACAATATATTTACAAATTACATCTAAATTATAATGTATTGATTATTAAGACATTGGTATGTAATTAGTTCCTTTCTGATCAATATTGTATGTATTGTTGGATAAACTATTTCATATGATTGATGCACTGGACATTGATAATATATATATACATTACCTCTAACACATTATCATATTATCTGCTATAATGAATTACTAAATTATATTTTACACAAGAAATATCATTTAATCCTTATTTATTCTATATTATCTTCCACTGTATGCTACACCTTACTAAACATTTATTATCACCCATTATTTTTTCCAAATATTATATAATGATCCAATAAAAGTAAAATCAATGATCCTAAGAAGAGGTAGGAGGAATAATAAATTCATTTTGAAATTTTATAATGTACTATAAGTTTTCTAGTTTATATAATGATCAAGTATGTAACTAGTAACATAAGAATAAAAAACCATCAAAACATGCGTAATGTGATCTCATTTATTTTTTACCACTATAATGAAATGAAAAATAGCTTTGGGTTACAAGATTCAAAAATGTTACAATTGTTATTACAGTACATCTAGTAAAAAACCCATAATCAATATTCTTAAAAATTCAACTAGATAGCATATCCTTAAAATATCATTATGGAAACACATTTTAGAATACATGATATGAAATTAAATAATATATTTCATAGTTTTAATCAGTAACTAATCAAATATATTCGTTTTAGTTGAAATTAAATTGAATTGATGAAAATATATCTTGTCAACTCCAAAAATATATTTCAGGATTTCCTTCCAGAGTATGTCAATGAGGCTGCTGTTCGAAATTTGTTAAGTATATATATATTAGTTTATATAACTCTGGTCATGACCAATAACCATTAATATAATTAACAACCTCTTTCTCCTCAATATGGTAAACCAATTTTGAACCAATTCATGAGGAAGAAACATCCATTCTTCAGTGGAATGACAAATCCATTATTTGATGAAAATTAAATCACGAACATTGAGACAATATTAATTTACATGGTATATAGATAACTGGTGAGGAATTTCATTATAGAATATCATCTATGGGGATATGTTGATCAATATTTGGCATTGATGAAAAACACAAAAAAGGGGGAACAAATGGAATGAATGGAATGGAATTATTATTCAGAGCTATTCCCGTAATTTTGATTCATTTAAAATAAAATAATCAAAATAGAAATAAATTTATGAACATTATAAAAAAGGAATAAAATTTTGTTTTTTAGTATAAGGATAACATTAAAAGGTATACACGATATTTTTAGAATATGATATGAAATCTGTAATGCATGAGTAATTGATTTAATAGATTAAAGCTAATCTTTCACATTGAATCAGTATCTTAAAAATTTACTTTATATAAGAAGTTTCTGGAATGTACTATCAAGGTTGGGAAATATTTCTCAAAGTATTACATTTTCAATTTCAATTACAATAAGATTATGATGGTAGATCACCATATATAGAAAAATTAGGTGATGAAATGTAGAGGAATAGTAGAACTAAAAACAGATAATAAATATTATAAGATATTATCAATTACTATGTTATATTGAATGGTATTTTTCTATCAATTTGGAGTTAAATTCCATCAATCTCATGAATTTAAATTCAAGATATAATCCCCAAATTTTTAGTATTTAGATTGGTACAATATAGTAAATTCATCCAACCAATGTCTCACGAATTATTGGAATTTACCTCAATACATGATAATAGAGCAAGGTCATTCAAATACAATAACTAAAACATAATTTGAACTCTTGAATGGTGTGTTAAATTAATCATTAATCATAAACTCAAAGAAAAATATTACATTATTTAATATTGTACATATTTATGATTTTAAAACATATGTGTTTTCTAAGATCATTTAATGATCCCCTTATACATTAATGAATGGATAATTAATCAAAACACATAGTGTATCTATTTTAAAAACAATGATATATAATGTAGTATATATATATATATATTCCATTGTTACAAATAAGATTGTTATAACTAGGTTGAATTTGAAAAAATCCTTATTATGGATTGGAACTCAATGTATAATTCAAGAGTTTTCTTCTGATAGAAGGATGATAACATTTTTCAAATGAATCACAGAATACCCTTTTTGGATGAGAGACATCATTAATTATTTATTTATTAGAGAAATCTCTTGTACCACACCTTTTTGGGAGATAAAGAATAGAATGAATATTAAATGGATACAGATTATGATATCAATTATATAGTGGATATAACCATTAAATAAGATTTCATTGATGTATTTACTAATAAATATTTCAAAATACACCTAAACATGAAGTTGAGTTTTTAATTAAACACATCCAACATGGCAGACATATACCAATCCATCCATATATATTGAAATCAATGCAATTAGTGGAGTTAATTAAACATTATAAGGAGTTGTGTGAGAATGGATTTGTAAACCCTAGTGTATCACCATGGGGTGAAACTATCATATTTGTGAAAAACGATTGATGTGTTAGTTATATTATGAGATGAATATAGGGAAATAAATGTCGATTCTATAAACAAAAAGTATTTTTTACCATGAATTGATGATTTGAAAAATCATTTTCATGGAGATAAATACTTTTCAATGATTTATATTATATCTAGTTATCATAAGTTAGGATAGAAGAAGGATTATAAACCAAAGATGACATTTAATATGTGGTATAGATATTTTGATTTTCCAGAAATTGAATTTTATTTAACTAATTCACAATTACGGTTTATAGATTTGCATAATATATTTTTTAATCATTACCTTGATAAATTTTTTCATTTATTTATTAATGATATCTTGATATACTAAAAAATATATTATTAACATGAGAATAAATTTTTAAATTTTTTGCATTTTTATAGAGAAAATAGTTATATTTGAAATTTTTTATGTGTGATTTTTTCCATTTATTTATTCATAGTCACATTTTCTAAAAAATATAGAATATTCATTAACCATTTAAAGACCATGCCTATCAATGAATACACTACATCAGAAAATATAACTAAGATATATTGATTCCTCTATTTATATGAATACTATAAATATTTATTTCCACGACATTCTTGATTTTACAACCCATTAACCATGTTTACATGTTAATGGTTGAAGATTACCGAGTTAATGGAATGTAATGAATGTTTTGGAAGACAAAATATGATATTGGAAAAAAACACAATTAATTTTATCATTA
Organism: Viscum album; assembly: GCA_963277665.1. Lineage (NCBI taxonomy): Eukaryota > Viridiplantae > Streptophyta > Magnoliopsida > Santalales > Viscaceae > Viscum > Viscum album. The sequence continues at coordinate 1,938,584,863 of OY728152.1, forward strand.
TGGAATAATGGATTTGTGAATTATTGAGAGACATTTGTGAAAGGATTCAGGTGTTTTCATATAAAAATTGGTATAGTTGATTCACATGTATCAAGACAGAAAAAGATCCATGATCAGAATTATCCCAGTCATGATCTCGAGTTGGATGATTTAATAATTTCATTGAATAAATCGGGGTACTTCAACTATGGTTAAATTTGTGATATTTACATAAACATAATAAGATTTTTCCATAAATATTCACATATAATTTGATAAACATGGCATAAAGGATAAAGTTGGAAGTGATGAAGGGATGAAAATTTATGATACACTCTTTTTCATGGATGTAAAAGAACTAGACCATGCATTATGTATAACAGTTCATAAGGTTATATCCATGATGAAGATGAAAAATGACCAAATATTTATTGATGCTCTAAAATTGGATATATAAATTATTATCAAAGGGTAATGATAATTACTACTCCAAGAGAATATAGAATAATATTTAATGGATAAGTCAAATAAGTATGATATGATGAAACTTTTAAAAAAAAGAATATTAATGCCATGAATGATGTGAAATGGTTGGAATTATGCTATAAAATTTTACATCTATATGATTTGTGTAATAGTGGGTAAATGTGGAGACATAATATTTTAACGGTATCATGAAACCTATTTCCAAACCATTTATGATGTTGTAAAACATTACAACGTATATTCTTAATTGATATATCAATATATCTACGGTTAATGATGATATATATATATATATATGTATTATTAGGGATCACCTTTATAATTCTATGCAATTCATAGAAATACTGAATGATATAACCTTTTAGAAACCTATATGTATCTATATAGACGATTATATGATACTTCCTGCTGAACATATCTAAATTATATATAATCAAAAAACACATTTTGAATAAAAATTATGGAGGAGTCTGTAAATGACATTGAATTCTAAGATTCACAAGACAACTACCTACTATCCGAATACAAATGTGCATTTTAAATAGTCCATCACAATAACTATTTACCAATTCCAATTATATTATTTTATTCTAATATTGACACATATAGTGGTATTAGAAAACAATAAAACTATATTCCTAATTATAGAAATTATTATTATAAAATAACACCTAATAATATACAGAACCTTCATATTTTAAAACACCGGAGGATGATAAGCTGAAAAAAGGTAAATATAAAAGATATTTTGGTACATTAATGAAAATAGTATTTAATGGAATGAAATTTTATTGGAACTAATAAATTTATTTGAATTATTCAGGAGGTTTTAGTTATGTATATATATACTGATTAAAATGAACATTGGATGGGAATGGTGACCATAGTCACAATATTAGAATAATAAATTCCTTATTTCTCAAACATCAATTTTCATTCTCAATTAAAAAAATTAAAGACAGATTAGGGGGTAAATGGTGGAGGAGAATTGTGTCACCACTAATAGTACTCTTACAGTATTTCAAAAGAGATCCAATATAATGAAAAATAACAATTCACTCAATAGAGCTCACTCAAATGCCAATGAATCTACAGAAAAATTAACATCTCTCAATATGTGTCTATCCTCAATTCCATGCTCCATTATCATTATGAATCCCATTATAAAATAATTCAGGTCATAAGGAATGAAAATTATATTTCTAAGAATCCCAATAGGATATAATACATTGATTAAAATATTGAAATATTTGTGTTACATGGATTGTAAAGGAAAAGACAACTATGAATGGCCACCACATTAACCCATGTGGAATAACCAAAACTATAAAATAAATATAAGTCAAGTAGCATTGAGACACATTAATCTCACAGAAGTCCATCCCATCACATAAACCCATTTTCAAATAAACATTCCTCATTCTAGTGAAGACTTTAGGATGAAGGTTTCAATTGAACCAATATTTCTCTAACTGAAACACCATTTCGAAAAAATGAAATATAGTCTACAGAATAAGACTCCATAACCCATTAAATGAAACCATCCCCCAAACTAAAAAATATAATAATTGATATATGATCCACCAACAGGTAATTAACTGGTTTCCTAATTCAAAAAATAAATGATATCTAAACATTTTTCATAGAATTCTTATTTCCTAGATAATCAAGAATATTACTATAAATATAATTGGTCGATTTTTCACTCTTTCCACATAAATTACAGTGACCTAAAACAATTATGATATTAAATCCTTGTTATTCTCTCTATGAACTATTATTCCCATAAAAAACTCAATAATTTATCAAAAATAATTATACTAGTATCCTTTTAAGGAAAAATTACGTACGGATTTTGAACTGGGAGAATTATAACACTAGCAGGAAGAATATAGATGGAACCATTTCATTTAAATTTTGAAATATATATATACAGCATGATTCCTCAATTTAACATCCAAAAAGTGTATTTTTGTTGTGAAATCGTTGCAAAAGGTCTTGGAAATCAACTCATCTAGTTTAAGAATTTTATGCTGCCATTCTCAAAATGCCTTTTAATAAAAATGACAAGTTGAAAAATGTTAAAAAACACTCTTAAATGTTCATTAATACGGAGTCACTCCAAGATTGCGATTTATTATCCCCATACATCATTCATCTGATGAATCCGAGGAAAATACTAGATTCTTAAAATTTAATATAATACATTTTAAACCATGATAAGGATATGAAGATGGAACATTCCAATATAACCTTCCCATATTATACATTGTTTTATCGTATATCTAAACTCACCTCCTCATTTATTGGATACCATTATTCAATAAAACATCTCACTATATTTTTTAGCCTCTAATTTACAATATCTCATTCTCAGTAGTTTGTACCATATTTATGAAACATGAATTTCACCAATAAGATGATCCCATTGATATTGTCTCAGTCGATCTTAGATTGACTTTCTTTCTTGGTACCCAATATGCTACATATTTTGATCCCTCTAACCTCAATAATTTTCTCTAGGATCTTCCATGAATCCCATTAGCATCATCCTCCTTAGTTTATAATACATATTAATTCCAATATCTATTTTATTATCTTATCAATAGTTTCCTTTGTCTCTTTGATGGATAAACAAACATGCATTGGAATAAAGGGGAGGATAGTATTTACCAATGTGGTCCACCCCCACTGTATAGAAAACAGTTCTTGCAATTATGTTTATCATTAGTGATATTTTGGATAATATCATTAAACAAAACCTTGTGGATCCTTCTACTTGTTATGGGGTCTCTATGATACTTTATCGGGAAATAATTTTCAAAAATCCAAAACTATATTTAATGCTTTTATTGTGCCTAATATAAGTTATTTTAGATAAAAACATGATTATTTTCCATTTATTAATCCACTCCCACTCCAAATATTTTAGAACCCATATTATTTTTGATAAAATTATTTTATTTTTTCTTAACATTAATAAAAATGAGAATATCATCATAAAAAATTAAGTTTGAAATCATTCCTATAAAAGATGTGTTCCGAAATAGAATTATAGTATCTTGAACCAATTCATGATGAATGATCCAAGAAATCATATTTCAAACCAAAATAAAAAAGCTACGAGAGACCCAATCCCCCATTCTAAGACCTCTCACTGATTTGGAAAAATCAAACACAATTCCCATAATATAAATTCAAATAAACTATTATGAATAAAATATGAGAAATATATCACACTACCATTCTAAGAAAACAGAAATTCTCACAACCATCATTATATAATTTAAAAAAATTATTATAACCTTATTCATATCATCTTTAACCATTATATTTGGTCGAGTAGTAATCTTATGGATTTTAAAAAACATCTCCCATGAAATTCCAACACCCCCTTGGATGTTATGACACAATGTAGACCCTTTTTGTTCCCAAAGTATAAGAATTGGAAGAAAATTCCTAAGAATTTTATTCAAAAGGAAAGAATGAAATTTATAATTCAAATTACATAGGAAAATGGGCTAATACTTGTTGACTATAGAGGGGTCCATAATTTTGGTGATGTGAACTACATATATGAAACACTCTTATTTGGTAAAAACGCCATATTTAAAGAATATTGAAACACTTTAAACACCAATTCCCTAAATAATTTTGATACAAAAACACATATGGCCCTAAGAAACACATCAGTACTAGGAACACTTTCCGGATTTAGGCTGATCGTAGTTTCTTTTACCTATTATTCATTTAGAATGTAATGCATGGACACATTATCCATTAATTTAAATAGAATGGTAATGATACACTGATATATAGAATCCCTATACAACCTAGATTATATACCATAATTGTAAGAGTCCAAACAATACAAAAACAGCTTGGAGTGCTCTAACACGGTATTTGAAATCATATAAATATAGTTTGTGAGAAAATCGTCCTTGATATTTAAATTTATCATTAAATAAACTTTTAAATATATAATACTCACCTGAATGTAGTCTGTATTACAGTCCAATTATCTAATTCAAATCTCCTATGAAATATCCATATTATCCCTTTCTAAATTCAATAGTTTCTCATCCTACATTTTCTCGACTAAAATAATGAATGATTCATAATAAAAACTAGATTGAAGGAGTTCCTCATGTTTATAAATACCATCCTTCGGAGCCTCTACACTAGTGGCGGTATTCTATATGAATCCCAACACTAGTTACATTTTAGACGTCATTTAAAAATAAAAGGAATCCCTATACATAAGGAACCACGTATTCATTGATCATATGGTGTCTTAAAATCTTAGAGATAACCCTCATCTAGAATTCTGTAAATAGATTATAGAAACTATTACCAATGAAACCTCCACTTTTAAGGTGCAAAAATAAAGAATACTTGTCTAAAAATGATCTATTAAGGAGTGTGATTGAAGGATTAAAATCAAATAATCACCTTTAATGTTTGAGATATGATGTTCTAGCCTACTCCAAATTCAGTTTATGAATTTCTAGTAATTGAACCAGGTATATTTGTTACCAAAGAAACACATATACTTGAGGCCATTGAAAAAATATGCTCCATGAATTTCTTTATAGACTTATAATAGATATATAAGCCACAATGGTTATTATAAACCTCTATAATGGTATTAAAATCAATAGCAATACACCGAGATAATTAACGTTCTTGGAAACAATAAATATTTTTATATACCTCATTTACACTAGCCACATGAAATTTTTCCTATGAAATAAAAGTTAAATTTGTTTCCCCAGAATCAAACTTATTAATAATGTGTAGAGGAGTGGACTCTATGAGCTCTATTAGAATATAATTCATCCATAAAATATGAATTTGTGAATTGGATGGGTTTCAATGATGAAAATTCAGAAAATTAATATTTTTTGCAAATGATGAAATGATATTCTTATGCTTATATTGTTCCAAATATTCATCCATGGTTGCATGAAGAAGAAATTCATTACTATAGATGAATTGACATTCACCCAAGACAGTAATCCTCTAAAGTTTCATATGACAAAATAATACCTTAAGGAACCAGGGAGGGTTATTTATAACAAATAGGATACAAACACATGATTGTATTGTGTTTAAGAAACTAACACTCCGAAATATTATACCACATTAAAAATACCATAATAGTATATTGTCATTATTTTTTAGAAATGAATATTTCACTATCATTACATTGTTCTATGGATATTTTATATTTGTATTCAAATTAACACCGCACTACGATGATTGTATCCCACATTGATACAAAATTATCATGTAAAATTTTTATTGTGTTTTGAAAATATTATAATTCTTACTCTATAGATAGATATTAATATAGAATTTTATGTAATTAAACTAACAATAGAATAATTGATAATTTATATAGATATTTAAAATATTTGAATTGATATTTTTGTTGGAATTGTATATATAATTTTTTCATTTTTGAACATGACTATATGATAGATTAGCTAAAAAATTCAAATAATGGATGCATTAGACTTATCTTCTAATAGGTTAGCCCCATAATTATATTTCCCCTTAATGCATCATTAGGTCTATTGAGAAAAAAACATGGGTATTTTTAGTATTACTTGTCTATTATCATATGATGGATTGGAAAATGATATTAAGATACCTTTACGTTATTTGGAATTAGTAATGTCATCACTGTTTAATCATTTGTTATAAACCATGGGATTATTTATTTATATTTTTATGACATCCATATATATATATTTCATTCCAATTTAATTAGTTATATGAAATAATTATTATTTATTTATTCCTACTATATTATTTCTTTCTTGTTTCATCTATTATAGTTTCTATTATGCGCTACCCCTTACTATGAATCTAACCACAAAACTTAATATAATTTCATTAGATCCATATGGATCAAAGAAGAGTTTATAAGTAATCCATTTACATAAAAGGATGAAAAATAAGGACTCCATTGATTTTTATGGTGTATTTTATGATTTTAAATTTTAAAAAAAATATACAGTTATCTAGTCTCATAAGATTATTAAATATTTAGATATCATTTAGTCTGATCCATTGTATTATATACATATGTAATTAAATGATCATCTCTCTAAGTTACCTGATTCTGGATGTTACAAAAGTTGAAATAGAATTAGAGACATCTTCATGGAAACCAACATCCCTATATTTTTATTATCATTTATTTCCACCTATGGTAAATAATGATGCCATCATCATAAAACAACAACTATTTTTACTTATTCTACATTGAGTTATTTAGATGGGGGGTAAGGTATGGATAAATATTTTAGAGGTGACATAACTATAAGGAATTGTGTGGGGTTCCTAACTCCCATCATACAAATTAACATAAAAATGCAAAGCTTCATGAAAATGAATTCCAAACATCTTTTTTAATAAGGAAAATAATAATCCATTAATATTAACTCACCAGACACCAATCCTTTTTACCTCAGGGAGATTTGATGGAGTGAAATATCGTATTAGTAGTCGATGACCTCCCCCTATTCCACTCTTCCGACATAATTAATAATTTTTTTTGATAAAACATGATCCAATTTTATGTGTGGGTACGTTTTGGATGTTATAACACCTTAACATGAAGAAATTTTAGGTTAAAATGAGTGAAATATTTCGACATCATCAAGGTTTCACTTTTAAGAACCATGGTAAAAATTACCATACTGTCTATATGTGCATGCTGTGTTTCTCTAAGTAGTATAGATCTACACAGTTACAACATAGTTTAATTAACAATGTAAGGAATCCATGAAAACACTCGTAGATGGTTATTTTTTACCATTTTGGAAAATTTTATTTTGGATTTTATCTATTTAATTCTTTAACCATCTCCCCCAACATAGGAAGCTCCCACAGATTTTTCTTCAACACATAATCTCTTTCGTGTAGATATTAAGTGGTATCCTAGTGAATCCTCACTCATTTTAACAGTTAGGCTTATCTTCCTCTTATTCTAGTCTTTATTCTCATTTTCTTCTTCACCTCTATCACTAGTTGATCTATTCGGATTATTTCCATACCAGGGGTTTTTATAAAAGACGGGTTTTTATTCATAGTGTTTATATTCCTTCCTTTTGAGGCTTAATTGGGTGGATTTCATCAATGGTGAAAATATTAAACCATATATGGTATGTGTTTAAATTTCATTTATAATTATTTAATACATCAATGATTTCATGATATTTTTCATGTTATTTTCTAAAAAATTAATGATATGTATATATATTATTCTATGTTTTTTATAATATTTTTCATTTAAATTGAAAAGGGTATTTTCAAAATTTATTGGCGATTTATTGGAAAATTGATGTTTTATACATTTAGCAAGATTATAAAATTACAAACATGGTTTCATTAAGAAAATTAATCTTTATTAGTTTTTTTTAAAAAGGTGTTATCAACTTGGGTTTTCAATTTTATTTTAAGGGGGTTTATTGTATAAAAAATGATGTTTTTGTTTTAAAATTGAAACAGAGCTTCCATAAGCATGATTGGTTTTGATTTTAGGTGATTATGTTAAAAATTATAATTAAATTTTAATTCCAATTGTTCTAAACCAGGATATATAAATTCCTATGATACATATGATTTGATAATGGACTAGTTGGCCCTTCACGGTCTGTTGATTGATTATGTTCCCTTATTAAGCCCCATGTTCTTGTTGATGATGTTATTTTAATCCATTTGTTTGGTTAATGTAATATAATTATTATTATAAATATGTATCAGGGATTTTTATAGGGGTGTCATATGAGGAGGGAAGGATATTTGTATTTTGTTATGCCATAATGCATTGATATTATCTTGTGATGAATTTTTTTTCATGGACAATCTTTTTTATTTATTCAATGAGGAAACAAAGGTTACATAGTGGGATATAGCAGGACATTGCATGTATAATTAAGATTTACCAATAACATGTCTTTATAAATCAGAGATGAAATTTTTTGAGTGGTATGGTCACTAAGGAGAGTTGGTTGACTGAATTAGTTGATGGATGAGTTACCATTTACCAACTAGTGGTTGGTCCACATTCAATGTAATGTACTATCCCATTAATTTAACAGTGGTGCATCATGCTATGTATCTTATGTTATACATTTTGATTCACATATTGGAATGTTATATGATTATTTATTTGATAGAATTATTTGATATATTGATCCTCTAATGAGATATCCTAGATTTTGAAGTGTTTAGATCCACCAGTTTTCTGGTATTATTTGTGGCCTTTTATGGTTGGGATTTAATTTTTTCCATTTCATCGTTGATTTATTATTGGTTGGGTGTGTAATTATTAATAATAGAATAATGGGTATTTTTTAATCTGTATTTTAGGATGATATTTTCATCAAATTATATTCAACACATTGTAGGTTTTTCGTTAATGAAGGATGTTTTAATGTTTAATCGGTGGAATTTAAATTGGAATGGTTTTGGAAAAAAACATTTCAAAGAAAGGTTTTCAAATTTTGTGGTTTGAGAAATTGAATATTCTATGTGTTCTCTATTTTTATATCCTGTAATATGAATTGAATACCATTTTTATACATCATTTCGAAACTATCCATGTAAATTTCATTTATAAAAAAGATCAATCCAACCCACGGTGGTATCCCATTATCTTCAAATTACACCATAGATACGCAAAGTAGGGGTTATATAGTATTGATGTATTTTGTAGGTTTCTTTTGGTATTAGTTATAAGGTTGGATAATTTTCCTTCTCCTTTGGGATGTATACAACTGTGGAGTTCATGGTAGTGACTTCTGGGTCACAGGGATATGGTTTTTCGATATTCTAGTTCACGAAACCAATTGGTTTGTGTTTTATTCACCATAACTAGTATTTATTTTATATTTTTTTAACTCTTATTATAATTTCTAATCATTATAAAATTTTACTTTTATTGGATTTACCTGGAATGTATATTTTTATATTTAATTAGTAAGGTATGATTAGATATTTTATTCCTTTCATCAGGTTGAAACTGTCCCTATTGGTTATTATTGATACCATTGATACTAGTCCCCATCCCAGGGGGATAGATGGATATAATCATGTATGTAGTGGTACTTCTCATAAGTTCACTAGATGAATGATGTAATTTGGTTTATTATATGATAGATTCATAGAAACCCCCTTTGTTTTATGTGGTGTGGCTGGGTAATATAGAGACTACGATTATCATCAGGGCTTGGGTGGAGTGTGCATGAATGGTCCTAGATAAATATTTGTTACACTGATCCTTATGTATCCATGGGAGTATTGTCTTTGAGTCTTGAACTTTTATTTGGATTTGGATGATTGGATGTATTTTTGATATTTTGAGATGATTCTTTGAACACTATTCTCTATATTAGTGATTCTAGGGGTCTGTTTGGGTTTTGTATAGGATAGTGTTGAATAAGACAGTGTTTCAAGGCTAGTATGCAAGGTATTTTACATCCTTTTGTTCTCATGATACATGGTTATGCAGCCACAATCATGCCATTTTCAATATTGGCACATGATTTAGCATCCCGTTATGCCAAATCATTCATTGTTCAAATCCCCATTTAAGATAGTTTTTTATTTATTCCTGGCCTTTTCATATTTACTCCAATAAATTATTCAATAAGTTTAGTATCCGTTAAGGGAGTTTATCTATTATTTTTATGGTAGGGTTTATTGTAACATCCCAAGTAAGTAATGAATAATAGATATTTTTATCTATGTCTATTTATGATTAAGATAGTGTTATAGAGGCTTAAAATGAAAATAAATACAATCTTATGCATGGAATACACTAATATTCTTAAAAGATTGTTTTAGTGCCTTTTGATGGAAAACCATTTTTGAATCTATATTTTGACAATTTTATAAAATATGTTTTTCAAAATAAACTTATCCTTTATGATTGGAACATCAAAATTTACCTTGTGTAAATTTTGGGTATTTTTCTGACAATATTCATTTTTTAATGAATAGTGAAAAATACTGCATTTTACATCAAAACTGCTTTTTAATCTAATTTATTTATATGATTAGATTATGTTTTGAATTTCTTTTGAAGTGAAATTAGAATATATTTTTACCATTTTATCCAATGGTGGTCATTGAAATCAATTTCACTTTGAAATTAGACTTAAACTGGTGTCAATCTTTTGATACTTATTGTTTTGTAAAAACACGCTATTTGCTCTGGCAGTGGGAATTAATTATTGAATTAATTAATGTGACTTATATGATTTGAATTTTGTAAAATGGACTTCATTTTTGAATTCGGAATATCAAATATAGCTTAGGGTGAATTTTTGGTAATTTTCTGAAAAACTTCAATTTTTGATGAATAGTGAAACCACTAAGTGGTAATCAAGCAAACTGATTTTTCAGTTAAATGATGGTTTGCCACTAATGTGTATTGAACTTTGAAAATCCGACATACATGGTTGTCATTAAAAAGTAAAATGTGGTTCAATGAGATTAAAATAATTTTTTTGGTGAATAGTAACTTATTAAGTTCTTAATCGCGATTAGTGGTAATTAGTGTAGTTTAAGGTATAAATAATGCTTTAATAAAATGAAATGACCTAGACACATGTCCCAACCTCATTTTTTGTGTCATGGCCGATCATGACATTCCATGGGTCAACTTGGGGACCCCATGGATCCACTTTTGTTGGGAAATGACATAAATTACTTTTTATTTAATGTTAATGTGAAAATGACACAAACATAATATGTTTTACGAAAACAATTTTTAAGTGGGGTTATACAAGTCCAAAATTTGATTATAAATAGTCATTGGAAAGATAAAAAAATTTCCTATATCATAGTATTTTGTTTTATAATTTTTAGACATTAAATAAATTTAATTATTTATGACATAATAATGATGCAGCGATGACATCATTATTTGACGATTTAAATAAAATAGAAAGACAATGTAAAATCTATGAACTAAACATGGACAAAACCAATTGGATGAGTGGATTTCGAATCCTTATCACCTTATCCACGAATTTTATCTATGTGGGACCTTTTGAAACCGAAACAAATTTTCAAATAATGTAATATTTCTTTACTTTCCAAAAGTGCCCCTCCTCTCCTCTTATAAAAGGCCCCCACCTCTACCTCATTTCACACACTTCTCAAGCCTTTGGCTCGGCCAACCCATGCCCATTTACTCAATCCACATCCCTCTCCTCATCCTAGAGGATTCCCTTTGGGCAGAATCCTTTCAAAGGAAGCCTTTAGGCTCAACTCAAACGGAGTTACACTTTTAAAGGTAATTCATTCTATCATGTTCATTTGTTTTATTTTGCTTCTCCAACCCACTAAACTCTTTTTATTTACTTTTTTTGTAACAACACCAGTATCATTAATATACTAGGATGTTGTTATAAGATTTATTTGAGCTACACTCTCACACAACTACATCAAATGGTTAAAGAACATACGGTTTCCGTGGATGGCGAAATTCTGCCTCCCGAAACGATGATTGTTCAACACTCATTTAACACCTTCAAAGGTGGCCATTATGATGTCACTATTTTTATATATGATATATAATATGTTTATGTTTTCCTTAAGCTTCTGTTTTTTTATTTTGGGCATACCTTTATGGTTTCCATTATGGGTAAAACACGATATCTTCATTTTAGGAAGTGCGAACTACCGCCCCCTAAAAGTGATTTGATTCGTTAATACCATATGTGGGATGTGTAAAGTATAAAGTTAATGATATTATATATGTTATTATACTGGAATTATAATATACTCTTATATAATTATGATTCCATTCCAGAAAATATGAAATAGAAATGGAAGTAGTGTTCATGCGTACGTACGGCTTACCGTCTCCATGAACGATGCATTTCATTTCTTACCTCTAAATGATTATGTAATATTATAAATGCATGTATGTACTGGATATATTTGACATATATGATATCTACATCATGAATACCATTCTGGATATAATGAACCTTTGACCAAATTAACAACATGTAAGTGTAAGAAGTCTATTTTTGACTTAAGAACCAAATACCGACAAAATGAACATTATTAACTTAACTGATTACATGATGTTCATAACATGGTATAAAAGGAATAATGTACTTGAAAAAGGTTCTTAATCAAGTATAGGTTAACTCAAATTTATTATTCAGGAGATTAAAGAACAGTCGGGTCAAGTCGGATACGAGGTATGGGACTTCGTCTCAATCTCCTTTCGTTGAGGCATATTTTATTTTATACACAACTTTCTATTATATGGTGTATAAACCCATTTGACTTTAAAGTTTATTAAAAAGGAATCTATTTTATACTAAGCGTTTACTAAACGACAAAAGGGAATGTTTTTGTCATACGTATGCGGCGACAACGACTTCTCCGCCGTCGTAACCGTTATTTGAGTTTCGGCTTCCTCTACAAGCCATACCTTCTTTTTAAAAGAAAAATAAATACCATGTTTTACTTTTCTTTTATTTTGGTATTGAAAATGGTTTTCATAATGTTTTTATATCAATGTGTTGTATTGATATCTTGTGATTGAAAGGTGGGAGTTTTATGTTTCCTTTATGCATGTTTTATGTGATATGATTATGTTGAGGTTCTTGGGCATTATTATGAAAACGGGTGGTTCCGTGATAAACTAAGGGCGGGTGAGCCCGATATAGCTCTCCAATGCATTGGGTAACGCGAAGGAGTGAAACGTTAATGTTTTTCCAAAGAGATTTTAGGGAATATACTTTGATGGGTATTCCAAACCTAACCAAGAGGGTTACTCCCTACGTAAGAATGTTATGAATGCCTCAAGGTACCTTTATGTCTTATGATTTTTATGATTTATTCATGATTTTATGAGGTATGTTAATGTTCCTATGTTTTATGGGTAAAGTATGATTTCATTCTTATGTATATATGAACTCATGTTTCCTTTCCATGTTTTTTTATAACCCATACTGAGTTTTTATGCTCATCCCATGTTTTTGAAATGTTTTTCACAGGTCAAGGGAAAGGTACATGATAAGATGATAGAGTCAAGGATGTGTCAATAAATAATCCATGTTTTATTTTAAATGTGTTTCTATTGATGGGAATGAAGAATACTATCTTTATGTAACCACTTGGTTTATATGTGGAATGTAATGAAAGTTTGATGATCGAATTCTCTAAAACTTTAAACCCGAAAAGATCCTCAATGTGTAATCTTGTAATAAATCAAGATTAAGTAAGGTTTAAGGCTGGGGCCTTATAGTTGGTATCAGAGGTCGGTTTAGATATCTTTAGGAGTTAGAATTCTATGAAATTATTATCCAAAATTTTTTTTTTCTGAAATTATATAGCATTTAAAGATTACCATGTTGCTTTATCTAAGACATGTTTGTTCAGAATGGTTTTCCGCAGAGGAAACAGGGAAGCAGTGCTAGGAAGGCATACAGAAGGAAATAACCTTCTGAATCAGCATCCAAAAATGGTCGGAATTGGAACTGAACAGTTTGTTGCAGTAATGGCGCAGTTGACTCAAGCGATAAATGGCGGTGGTATCCATGCACGAGATCAGCCAGATCAACCGCAGAGGAACATGTCAGTGGTGGAACATTTCATGAGGCAACATCCCCCATAATTCAGAGGATCATATGACCCTGTGCTAGCTGAAGGGTGGATTAAAGCACTGGAGAAGATTTTTGATGTCATGGGATGTTCAGACAATCAAAAGGTTAGTCTTGCTATTTACCGTTTGGATGGTGAAGCAGATCAGTGGTGGTCTATGGTTAAAAATAACAGGGATGCCGATGAGATTGATGCTCTTGACTGGGATGAATTCAAAGGTATGTTTCTTGAGAAGTATTTTCCTAAGGCTGTTCGACTTAGCATGGAAAAGCAATTCTTGGAATTGTGGTAAGAGGAAGACTCAGTGGATGCCTATGAAGAATGGTTCACTCGATTGGCAAGGTATGCTCCAAATTTTATCCGGGACCTTGATAGTAAAATCAATCATTTTTACTCAGGATTAAAGCCAAAGTATCGAAGGGCATTAGCATCTCGTGAGTTTAAAAGTTATGAAAAGCTTGTTCGATGTGCTGAGAAGGTGGAAATGGAGTTTGTCGATGACCAAGTTTTCTATAACAACCAGTAGAAGAAGAGACCGAGGTGGTAAGAGAAAGGTAATAATTCTTCAAAAAAAGTCTGATGGTAAGAGAACTAAGTTTCCAGTTTGTGATAAATGTGGCAAAAGGCATGCTGGGTAATGTCTTCTGAATTCTGGAAAGTGCAACCGATGTTGTAAGATGGGACATAAGGCTCGTGATTGCACTGAAAAGGATCAAGGTGGAGGTAAGAACAAATTTGATTTACAGTTAGTGAAATGTTATAAGTGCAATGAGATGGGTCACTATGAAAACGAGTGTCCGACAAGGAGCTTGAGTGATGGGAAGCAGTTAGACTACAAGCAGAAAGGGGTGGTGAAATCCTTTGCAACTACTTCAGCAGATGTCGGGCCATCAAATGAAGTTGTATCAGCTCTAGGGAGCTCAATTTTTTTCAAAGATTGACTTGAGATCGGGGTACCATCAGCTGAAGTTAAAGGAGGCAGATATTCCAAAGACCACGTTCCGTACGAGATATGGCCATTATGAATTTGTAGTAATGCCTTTTGGGCTAACCAATGCACCTGCTATATTCATGGACATAATGAATAGAATTTTCCATGAGTTCCTGGATAAGTTTGTGGTGGTTTTCATTAATGATATTTTGGTGTTCTCTAAAAGTATAGAGGAGCATGAAAAACATTTAAGGGTTATCTTGCAAACCTTAAAAGAAAAGAAACTGTTTCAGAAATTTAGCAAGTGTGAGTTTTGGTTGCAACAAATTTCTTTCCTTGGTCACATTGTTTCTAAAGATGGAATAACTGTTGATCCTGCAAAAACAAAAGTTTTGAAAGAATGGCCAAGACCCACAAATGTAACCGATATTCCTAGCTTCCTTGGTTTGGCGGGCTATTACCGAAGGTTTGATAGAAATTTTTCACTATTATCTAGTCCAATGACTAAGCTAACTCGGAAGGGTGTTATGTTTATCTGGACAAAAGAATGTGATGATTGTTTTCAGGAATTGAAAAGAAGATTGGTGAATGCTCCAGTTTTGGCACTACCTTCCAGGAATGGTGAGTTTGTTATATACAGTGATGCTTCATTAAAAGGACTTGGTTGCGTCCTAATGCAGAATGATCAGGTAATTACTTATGCTTCACGATAGTTGAAAACTCATGAGGTAAATTACCCTACACATGATTTGGAATTAGCTGCTGTTGTTTTTGCTTTAAAAATTTGGAGGCATCATTTGTATGGAGTAAAGTGTGAAATATATACTGATCACAAAAGTTTAAAGTTTATATTCACTCAGAAAGAGTTAAACATGAGACAAAGGAGATGGCTGGAATTAATCAAGGATTATGATTGTACAATTCATTACCATCCGGGAAAATCAAATAAAGTGGCTGATGCTTTGAGTCGAAAAAGTAATGCTTCATTAACAATGTTGCGTTTGGAACATGATCCTTTGGTTAACGATTTGATGAACTTTGGCATAGAAGTTGTTGGTGCAGGAAGTCCTTCTGTTTTGTTTTAGGTATTAGTGAGATCATCTTTATCAGATAGAATCAAGCAAGCACAGAAGCAAGACAGTGAGTTGCAGAAAAGGGTAGAGCTGGTTCAGAAAGGTAAGTTGCTTGAATTCAACATTGATAGTGATTGCGTTTTGAGATTTGGGAGGAGATTGTTTGTGCCTTGTGATTCACAGTTGAAGAGAGAGTTGTTATGTGAAGCTCATAGTTCTCCGTTTTCAGTCCATCCGGGCAGTACTAAGATGTATAGAGATCTGCGGGAGTATTACTGGTGGGATGGAATGCAAAGAGATATTGCTGATTTTACTGTGAAGTGTTTGACTTGTCAGCAGGTTAAAGCAGAGCGGTAGTTACCGAAAGGGATGCTTCAGCCTTTACCAGTGCCTGAGTGGAAATGGGAGAATATATCCATGGACTTTGTTGTTGGATTACCGAAGACATCTCGAGGTAATAATGCAATTTGGGTTATTGTTGATCGCTTGACCAAATCTGCTCATTTCCTTGCTATACGAGATACTTTCTCTCTTGATCAACTTTCCCGTTTGTATCTTAAAGAGATAGTCAGGTTACATGGAGTTCCTCTCTCCATTGCATCGGATCGTGATCCCAGGTTTACTTCTATCTTTTGGAAAGGCCTTCAGAAGTCGTTGGGTACTGAATTAAATTTTAGTACAGCTTTTCATCCTCAATCAGATGGGCAGTCAGAACGAACAATCCAGAGATTGGAGGATATGCTATGAGCTTGTTCTATGGATTATCAGGGATGTTGGGACCAACATCTTTCTTTGGTTGAGTTTTCAAATAATAACAGTTTTCATTCCAGTATACAGATGGCACCATTTCAGGCATTATATGGGAAGCGGTGTCGAACTCCAGCTTTCTGGGAAGAAGTGGGTGAAAGGAAGTTGATGGGACCAGAATTGGTAGAAGAGATGGCAGAAAAAGTTCATCTGATTCAGAAATACATGAGAACAACTCAGAGTAGGCAGAAGAGTTATGCAGATAACCGGAGGAAGGATCTATCTTTTGAGGTAGGTGATCATGTTTTCTCAAGGATTCTCCATGGAAAAGTGTGATGAGATTTGGTAAGAAAGGAAAGCTGAGTCCAAGGTTCATTGGACCATATGAAATTATGGAAAGAGTTGGATCAGTTGCATACCGAGTGGCTTTACCTCCGAGTTTATCTCAGGTACACAATGTTTTTCACATTTCGATGTTGAGAAAGTATATGCCAGATCCATCTCATGTTTTGAGCCCAGAGGTAGTTCAGCTGGAAGAGAACCTATCTTATGAGGAAAAACCAGTCCAGATTCTTGACCACAGGGAGAAAGTGTTACGGAATAAGGTGATTCACCAGGTAAAGGTTTTGTGGAAAAACCACTTGATTAAAGAGGCAACATGGGAATCCGAAAATGCAATGAGGGATAAGTACCCTCATTTATTTGATAAGTAAATAAATTGCGGGGACGCAATTTTCTAAAGGGGGGAAGGATGTAAAATCCCAAGTAAGTAATGAATAATAGATATATTTATCTATGTCTATTAATGATTAAGATAGTGTTATAGAGGCTTAAAATGAAAATAAATACAATCTTATGCATGTAATACACTAATATTCTTAAAAGATTGTTTTAGTGCCTTTTGATGGAAAACCATTTTTGAATCTATATTTTGACAATTTTATAAAATATGTTTTTCAAAATAAACTTATCCTTTATGAGTGGAACATCAAAATTTACCTTGTGTGAATTTTTGGTATTTTTCTGACAATATTCATTTCTTAATGAATAGTGAAAAATACTGCATTTTACATCAAAACTGCTTTTTAATCTAATTTATTTATATGATTAGATTATGTTTTTAATTTCTTTTGAAGTGAAATTAGAATATATTTTTACCATTTTATCCAATGTTGGTCATTGTAATCAATTTCACTTTGAAATTAGACTTAAACTGGTGTCAATCTTTTGATACTTATTGTTTTGTAAAAACACGCTATTTGCTCTGACAGCGGAAATTAATTATTGAATTAATTAATGTGACTTATATGATTTGAATTTTGTAAAATGGACTTCATTTTTTAATTCAGAATATCAAATATATCTTAGGGTGAATTTTTGGTAATTTTCTGAAAAACTTCAATTTTTGATGAATAGTGAAACCACTAAGTGGTAATCAAGCAAACTGATTTTTCAGTTAAATGAAAGTTTACCACTAATGTGTATTGAATTTTGAAAATCCGACATACATGGTTGTCATTAAGATGTAAAATTTGGTTCAATGAGATTAAAATAATTTTTTTGGTGAATAGTAACTTATTAAGTTCTTAATCGCGATTTGTGGTAATTAGTGTAGTTTAAGGTATAAATAATGCTTTAATAAAATGAAATGACCAAGAAACATGTCCCAACCTCATTTGTTGTGTCATGTCCGACCATGAAATGCCATGGGTCAACTTGGGGACCCCATGGATCCACTTTTGTTGGGAAATGACATAAATTACTTTTTATTTAATGTTAAAGTGAAAATGACACAAACATAATATATTTTACAAAAACAATTTTTAAGTGGGGTTATACAAGTCCAAAATTTGATTATAAATAGTCATTGGAAAGATAAAAAGATTTCATATACAATAGTATTTTTTTTATAATTTTTAGACATTAAATAAATTTAATTATTTATGACATAATAATGATGCAGCGATGACATCATTATTTGACGATTTAAATAAAATAGAAAGACAATGTAAAATATATGAACTACACATGGACAAAACCAATTGGATGAGTGGATTTCGAAGCCATATCACATTATCCACGAATTATATCAATGTGGGACCTTTTGAAAGCGAATTTTTTTTTCAAATAATGTAATATTTCCTTACTTTCCAAAAGTGCCCCTCCTCTCCTCTTATAAAAGGCCCCCACCTCTACCTCATTTCACACACTTCTCAAGCCTTTGGCTCGGCCAACCCCTGCCCATTTACTCTCTAAACATCCCTCGCCTCATCCTAGAGGATTCCCTTTGGGCATAATCCTTTCAAAGGAAGCCTTCAGGCTCAACTCAAAAGGAGTTACACTTTTAAAGGTAATTCATTCTCTCATGTTCATTTGTTTTATTTTTCTTCTCTAACCCCCTAAACTGTTTTTATTTACTTTTTTTGTAACAACAACAGTATCATCAATATACTAGGATGTTGTTATAAGATTTATTTGAGCTACACTCTCACACAACTACATCAAATGGTTAAAGAACATACGGTTTCCGTGGATGGCGAAATTTTGCCTCCCGAAACGATGATTGTTCAACACTCATTTAACACCATCAAAGGTGGCCATTATGATGTCACTAATTTTATATATGATATATAATATGTTTATGTTTTCCTTAAGCTTCTGTGTTTTTTATTTTGGGCATACCTTTATGGTTTCCATTATGGGTAAAACACGATATCTTCATTTTATGAAGTGCAGACTACCACCCCTAAAAGTGATTTGATTCGTTAATACCATATGTGGGATGTGTAAAGGATAAAGTTAATGATATTATATATGTTATTATACTGGAATTATAATATACTCTTATATAATTATGATTCCATTCCAGAAAATATGAAATAGAAATGGAAGTAGCGTTCATGCGTACGTACGGCTTACCGTCTCCATGAACGGTGCATTTCATTTCTTACCTCTAAATGATTATGTAATATTATAAATGCATGTATGTACTGGATATATATGACATATATGATATCTACATCATGAATACCATTCTGGATATAATTAACCTTTGACCAAATTAACAACATGTAAGTGTAAGAAGTCTATTTTTGACTTAAGAACCAAATACCGACAAAATGAACATTATTAACTTAACTGATTACATGATGTTCATAACATGGTATAAAAGGAATAATGAACTTGAAAAGGGTTCTTAAGAAAGTAGAGGATAACTCAAATTTATTATTCAGTAGATTAAAGAACGGTCGGGTCAAGTTGGATACGAGGTATGGGACTTCGTCTCAATCTCCTTTTGTTGAGGCATATTTTATTTTATACACAACTTTCTTTTATATGGTGTATAAACCCCTTTGACTTTTAAGTTTATTCAAAAGGAATCTTTTTTATACGAAGCATTTACTAAACGAAAAAAGGGAATGTTTTTGTCGTACGTATGCGGTGACAACGACTTCTCCGCCGTCGTAACCGTTATTTGAGTTTCGGCTTCCTCAACAAGCCATACCTTCTTTTTAAAAGAAAAATAAATACCATGTTTTACTTTTCTTTTATTTTGGTATTGAAAATGGTTTTCATAATGTTTTTATATCAATGTGTTGTATTGATATCTTGTGATTGAAAGGTGGGAATGTTATGTTTCCTTTATGCATGTTTTATGTGATATGATTATGTTGAGGTTCTTGGGCATTATTATGAAAACGGGTGGTTCCGTGATAAACTAAGGGTGGGTGAGCCCGATATAGCTCTCCAATGCATTGGGTAATGTAAAGGAGTGAAACGTTAAGGTTACTCCGAAGATATTTTAGGGAATATACTATGATGGGTATTCCAAACGTAACCAAGAGGGATACTCCCTACTTAAGAATGTTATGAATGCCTCAAGTTACCTTTATGTCTTATGATTTCTATGATTTATTCATGATTTTATGAGGTATGTTAAATTGCCTATGTTTTATGGGTAAAGTATGATTTCATTATTATGTATATATGAACTCATTTTTCCTTTCCATGTTTTTTTTATAACCCATACTGAGTTTTTAAGCTCATCCCAAGTTTTTGAAATGTTTTTCACAGGTCAAGGGAAAGGTACATGATAAGATGATAGAGTCAAGGATGTGTCAAGAAATAATCCATGTTTTATTTTAAATGTGTTTCCATTGATGGGAATGAAGAATACTATCTTTATGTAACCACTTGGTTTATATGTGGAATGTAATGAAAGTTTTATGATCTAATTCTCTAAAACACTAAACCCGAAAAGATCCTCAATGTGTAATCTTGTAATAACTCAAGATTAAGTAAGGTTTAAGGCTGGGGCCTTATATTTATTATTGGATGTAGTTTGATTTTAGGTTAGTGTTGGTGTCTTTTTTCTCATAGGGACATTGTTTTTCAATGGGTAAAATTTTATTTTGAATGAAAACAGACATAACTTTTTTGAGAACTCATTTCATATTAATTTTATTACCATTCTTATTTTGATTTTATACTGAGAGATGAAAATGAAGTTCATTGAAAAAAGAATTTTTTTCTCCAGAATTTTAATCTTCTGTAACATTTTACTTCTTAATGTTGTTGTTTTAATAATTTTTTGAATAATCATTTTCATCATTTTATTTTATATTAAATATTTTTATTTATATTATTTCATAAATTAATGTGACGTCTAAATTTTTATCCAATTTCATGGAAATTTATTGAATAACAGTCCTCTTACACCTTGTTTTAAATGAATTCTAAGACTGTTGAGTATCAATAATGTGTGCAAGATTGAAAAAAGAGTAGTGAAAAATAATGGAAACATTCAATTGTATTAGAAATGTTTTTTGAAATTTGGTTTTGGTTGATTCAATGAAATTGTTATTTACTTGGATCTCTTTAAAATTGGAAACCTAAATTTTTTTCGGCATGGGTGAGGCTGAATATGTCTTTTGTATTGTTCCATGTGCCTCATTGAAATGTCTTATTAGAAGCGAGTGTATTTTCTTAGGAACACTCATTTGATGGTTCTGTTACCTTTTTTAGGATTAATACAATTGTATTCCTGAAATCTCCCAAACATCACGAGGATTTAAAGGATACCATGTGTCTTGAATAGTCATTCTTCATTATTAGGAAATAGCCTTCATCCAACATTTTCATCAACCTAGGGGATGGGGTTATCTTTTTCCTCGAGTTCTAAGATTCATTCAAAATCCTAAATATTAATTTTTAACCATTGAATGATAATTCTCTTGGTTGTTAAATTGGATCAAGTTGAATTTATTATTATGAAAATATATTTTTCACTAGGAATTTGAAGTAGAACAATAATTTTAAAATATGGTTAACATTTATGGAGTGAATTCAAATTTGATAGTTATTTTTAAATTGATTTCAGTCTATTTTTGGTTAATAAAATGAAATATTTGGTATGGTTATCAACTACAAAATGAGTTTTTATGTTGATTCAAGTGGATATTTTAAGTAACAAGAATAATATAAATTTTTCGAAAATCATTTTAAAAAATATGTGTTTTTAAAATGCATAGACAATGTTTTGGTAATGTAGAGAAAATTTAAAGGGTTGTTTTAATATCATCGTATGTTTTAATGGAAAATTAATTTTTTTAAAAACACATTATGTTTTTGAAAAAATAGTTGAATGATACTTTTTTAAACAAATTTGAAATGTATATATGTGAATGAATATTTTGAAGTAGGTCTTAAACTATTGAAAAGTTACACTTTTGGTGTTTCCAAAATTAGAATAGGTGAGCTGTATTTTTTTCACTTTCAAGTGGATACTATAATTTTTTAAAAATTAGTATGGAGAATATCATACTTGTTATTTAAATTGTTTTTATGATTAGTTTTTTAGAGGATATAGTGGGTATTTATTGATTATATGGTTTTTAGGAAATGACCATATTTTAGTGTGTTACAGAAGGGGTTGAAGCCTAAAATGGTGATTATGATGTGGTAGATTTTTTAAAAAATATAGTTTAATTTTTATTCAATTCATGTTTGTTTTTAAATTGTTATTTAATATGGTCAATTTAATTCCATGTTCATTGATCATGAATATATGCCTTCTAGTTTCTGTTGTCTTATGTGATGCATTGATAGTTTTTTGTGGTGTTTCCTATTTTAAGGACTATTTACCTTTAATGATGGTATAAGATGATTTGGGCCCAATACAAGTGTATATAAGCTAGCTATTTCATTTGATCATTTAATTACACATTGATATTTGTTTTGGGTGTTTTCCATGGGATGGTGATATGAGTTGATGTCCATATTTACTCCTTGAGTATGGTGACCTGGTTCAAGGTCCCATTTTTTCGATTCTAATGTCATTCCTAAAATGTTATTCATTGCGGAGCAATGTATTATTATTGAGGTTTTATTTACCATGTGGGTGTTTAGTTTTTTGGGTTTGGTTTTTAGTTGAGTAAGTCAGAACTTGTTTACATGTTTTGTCTATACCTCTTAGTTATGTTTATACATAGTTGATGTTTTTTGAGGTGTTCACTTTTATTATAGCATTTATAAGAATTATAAATAGTGGGGGAATTTTTTTACAAATAATGAATTCAATTTTTATCTATTACATATGGGCGTGGATGTGTTTTTCATAGATACATATCAAAACCTTGTGGATATAGTGGTTCTGTTTAGGGAAATTGTTTCTTCTCATGAGTTTTTTCCCAGGGACCTCTCTAGTGGTTAATTAACCAACTTAGCTTGTTTCATAATTGGTTAGTCATGCCTTATTAATTTTTTACTTAAATATTGACTTGTTACATTATAAGGGTTGATAGTGTCATAGTTGGGAGTTTTTGAGACACAATGTGTCATTGTTATGTGTATATATTTATTAGATTGTTTCCCCCCTCAAGATCAAGGAATTTTGGGCCAAAATGTTAATATTTTGGGATGTTTCCATTTTATATGGTCAACATGCACGATTAAAATAATCATACAACCTATGTTTGTAGATATTACACCTCACGATTGTTTTTATCTATAGGGTTACCACACAATTATTTATCCATATCAGTAGACCGTATGACCCACCCAAGGATTGTTATTATCCATTTTGGTCCCTAATAATTAGTGGGACCTCTATTGTATCCTGCACACATTTCCTTCCAAACTATGAAAAATTCATGGATTTATTTATATCTAAAAGTCTTCTACAACTGATGTTTAAGAGTTTTCTTGGTAATTAATATTGTAGCTATAATGTTTGGGGTTCCCTTAAACTTTTCATAGTCTTCATTCTATATTCTCATTCTCATCTATCCTAGGTGGAATATTTTGATTAATTTACATACCTAGTGTTGTTATATAATTGGGGTATTTATTCCAAGGGGTTTTGATCCCTCATTTGGGACCTAATATAGTGGATATCTCTGAAGATGAAATAATTTTACCACATTATTTCGGGGATTCCATTTAAATTTTTTATTTAACAGTTCCATGATTTCATCACATTTACAAAATTATTTTAAATTATTATAAATGTGGTATATTGGTTTGGTTTTTAATTGAAATATTTTTTATTGATTAGGGTAATTTTACAATTAACTAGTGTTTTGAGGGAAATTTTTGTTTTATGCATTCTACATGTATCATAAAATGAAAAAAATGGATTCCATTGAGTAAAATGTGTGTTCATTGGGTTTTAATATAAATTGGGTAATTAATACAAATTACATTTTGGTTAAAGTTGGTTTATTTTTTGAAAAAATGGTTGTGTTGTTTTATAATGTGAAAAAGATTTTTATTTTATTTTTTAAGACGTGATTGTTGGTGATAAAGATTTCTTGTGAAATTGTTTTTGGGATACACAGTTCATTAAAAAAGGATTCCAATGTTTATAAGAAATATATGATAATATAAAGCCCTGGTTGGAAATTTAGGATGTGTTGATTGACATTGTGTTCTTGTGGAACACTATTTTTATTGTTGATGATGTTATGTTATTCCATGAGAAGGATATATAATGTGATTCATGTTGTGATTGTGTATTGGGAATCTTTATAGGAAATGTAAGTGAGGTGTAATGATTTTATTGTGGTGTTATCCCATGGGGAATTATTATTTTCATGAGATGAAATTTACGGAATATATCACATATCCTTTATTAATTCCATGACTAAATTATAGTAACTATGTTGTAAGTAGTAAGACGTCTCATGCCTAGTTGATATTTATGTTCCTACTAGACCACCTAGTTATATATAATCCTAGAAAAGTGGGATGTGCATTTAAGATAATAGTTATAGTAATTCAATTGGGAAATGTGTGATTTTCATCCTACAAGTATTATGTCTACTTTTTTAGGTCTTGTACTATCCTATTAGTCTTGTGGTGTGGCCTCATGGAATATATAATATGTTATTTAATTACATCCATATATTTTCAGGTCCGATGATAATTTTTGGAAAAAAATAATGGACATGTTGATTATATTATGGTATGGTCGTGATGTTTAAAATTTGAAAATCATCAATTTACATGACATATTTGTGAATTTTTATGGTTTTTGTTCATTATTTTTTCCCATGATTCATTTAAAAAAAAAATTTCATTGACTTTATATAGAAATTTTGGAATTTGTTTTAATGTATTAGTTTTTCTACAAATTCCATTGAATCATTTTAAACCATATTTGACTCTTTTTTAAATATTAGGATGTCCTAAAGAGAGAGTAATGGATTTAAAATTGTCATGGTTTTGGGTAAAAAAAATCATGGTGAGTTTTTAAGGTGGTTTTGTTTTAGAATATTTGTGATCTCTGTTTTTTTCATAATCATTTAATATAGAAATGAATAACTATTTGTTTAATAAAGTAAAAAACTTGAATACATTGGTTCTTCTCTAAAATGAATTAAAAGTTCTAATGGAGTTATCCTATTTTCTTTGTATTAAACCCAATATAGTAATTTTGGTTGATATATTGTCCTAAAAAAGTATACATATTTCTTGAGGATTGAACTCTTAGTTTGGCTGTGATGATTAAAACCTGGGGAAGTGTAGTGGTAGTAAGATCATGATGGATAATTGTGAGTCACATGTATATAGCATGGGTCCCCATAGTTTAATACATATGGTTGGTATGTGTTTTTTCGAGAATCTTTACTTTTCTTTTTTTCTCGTTTTAACATCTTTTTAGGTTTTGTAATCACAATTAAACTTTTTTTATTTTGTGTAATCCTTATGTATCATTGTATATTTATTATATATGGTATTCATGAAATTTGTTTTTTAGTTGAGGATAAAAATATCACGATTGGTTATATTTTAAAATATTGACACTTTTCATAATCCCAAGGGGATAGAGGGAACTCCACTGGAATGTGGCTGGTCAACTCTATATTTCACTGGATGGATGTGCAATGTTATATCATTACAAATTCCACATATTTTTCTCTCAAAAAATATGTTTAGACCACAAAATTATTCATTGATTAACTATAGATGATGAAATGGGACTAAACAGATGTTTCTTATGGGTATAAGGAAGAACATTATTAACCAATTTTGTGTCCCTAATATTCTGAACTAGCTCAATTTGGTGGAAAATCTAGTGTTTCACCCTAAGTAGGGTTATTAAAACATTGAATTAATCGTCTACACTAAAGATATTAGGTTATATGTCTTTGATGATGGGAATATATAAAATTATGTAACATCATCATAGAATAATGGTATCCAATGTCTATTCTCACCACCCACCAACAACCAAACGAGTTATGAATGGTATACTCATCAACTCAAAAGATACTCTTTTCTAGGTTTTCTATCAGCATTAAGATGAAAGGGTTCAAACTGTTATGTGAAATACAACCAATTAATATCTATAAGGTTTATTAATTAAAATAAAACCCCTAGGAGAAATTAAATGACTATTATAACATGTGAAAATGTTGATTGACTCACCATCATGACTCAGATGACAATGATCGATAGAATCCTCATCAGATGTAATAGTGATCAAAAATAAAAATGCATAAGAACCTCCATTTCCACCACCTAGTAAAACAAACATGAAGAGTTGGCATTATATTTTAACATACCCATTATGGTATAATCAAGGAAAATATTCACTACTGTTAAGAATGGATCATGAAAATCGGAAGGAATTTGGAAGGAGATGAAGAGAATGTTGGCTATTCCAAGGGTGATTCTGATAAAAATAAAGATATTTTTATCGGTTGAATATCCTTAAGGATAATAAGTAAGAAAAAAATGATATGAATCCCATATAAAGTTTTATAAAAATCAACATGGAGGCACCATGGTCCACACTATAGAATTATGTGAGGCCATGGACTCTTTCTAATGGTTGGAAACCACCATTGGAAGGACTATGTTTTTTACTCAGTATGAAGTATCATTCTACACATACCTTGATCATATGGATATATAATGTTTACTCATATGTCAAAATGTGTTTTTTGGTCCGGATTAACCCACTATTATCACTACATGTAATGTTAGACATTATATTATTAGAAAACATGGGTTATATTTTTTATTTTAATCCCCATTATATGAGGTTAACAAATTACATAAAATGAGAAACTTTCTTATATGTTACCCATAATAAAGTAATATTAAATCTATTATAATTATTTTTCAATGTAAATTCTTCTAATCATATGGATTTATCTACATAATAGTGATGAATTATTTTTAATATATTATGTATACGAAATTTTTTCACTTCCATAACATTATTACCTCTTATAAGATGTTAATTAATTATAACTATGAATTATGAATTCAAGTATTTTTTCTCGATGATGCAATGGCCCTCCCGATAAAAAAGGATAATTATTATCTTTTAATAGAAAATTATTTTTGTAAAACTATTAGATTTATATTATTTCCTATCTACAAAGATTATTGGTTGAAACCCAAAAAAGTGCATTGGCTATGAATTAATATGTTATTACATGTCAATTTATTCTTTTAGGAAATAAGGATATTGAAATATATATATTTAGTAAATTGATAAAATTTATAGTATTTTATGATTTGAACATCATATATTATATTATTTTTTATGTGATAATTTATGAATTCATATTAATGAACCTGTTATAAAAGTGATATATTGCAATTGAGTTCTATATCGCATCATTAATACTAATATATATAAAATTTTTGATAATAATATATGGTAATAATCGTGGCATTCTTAACAAATCATAATGATATTATAAATGATAAATATTATTGTTTTATTTATATAATAATTTTTATAGTGTTTTAAATTTTTTTGAAATTTTAGAATGCTTGGAAATTGTGTCGATCCAGTTGAGAACGCCAATGGAGCCAATACAAGGTAGCTTAATCTACATGTAAATTGTATATATATGTGAGATAGATCATATACAATTTTAACTTTCTTATTCCTTCTCCATTCACAGAGGTTAAACATGGAAGTGTTTGTTGATAATATTTCAACTGAAATACTGATATTGGAGTCACACATCTTATAGTGACCCACTAATATCATACATTAATATGACATATTATTAGATGAATATTCGAATAAATTACATTTATCTTTTCTATAATCATATATTTTATGTCAATTAGGGAACATTGATATATAAATAACATGTCCTTAAAAGATCTACATCACCTCCAACTATGTTCTTCACTACGATAACCCTTTGATATTTCATAAAAAGAAATCTTATCATATCTAAAGGAAAGGAATCATAGGAAAGGATGATCTATGATTAATGGTAAGGATATACATGGGATGTATCAATGATATCATAAGTGACACCCAATTATTTATTTTAATTTTTTTAAATAATTCAATTTACATGATAGCTTGGGTTGCATGGAATATGATGTTAAAAAAACCATGAAATATTATTCAAAACCTATAATTTCATTATAATATAGCCATTAAATTTGTGGTAATAGATAGTTATAATTATTTAATATAATATATTTCCAAATTAATAATAACATATTGGTAATTTCTTATAAAATTAACTGACTATTGTTTTAGTAATGTAATATTATTTTTCAAAAAATATGTTTTCTTCACAAATTATTTTTTATTCATTTTATGTGTGAATATTATTTTCCACACATTCTAGAAAAGTAATTTGATAAAATATATAAATATTTTAATTCATAATTTTAAAACTATCTCCTATTTTTTATATATTTTTAAAATCATATATTTATTATTAAATAGTGAAAAATGATTATTTTTATTGAAAAATGGATTTTATTTCACTATTTCTAAAAGATAAAATAATGTTTTGGATATTTTTTTTGACTTTTCAATAGTTAATTTTGATTTAAAATAATCCAATTATGATTTTTAGAGGATTTTATATATAAATTTGGAGAAAAATCATTTTATTTTTTAAAGTTAAATTTTCCAGAGAAACAATTTTTGGTTAATTTTTATTGATTTTATTTTTAATTAATTGATGAAACATAAATGGTTTGAATTTCTAAAAATTTATTGGGTATTTGTTATCTGAAGTTATAATTTTACTAATTTACCCCCTTTAATTTTACTCAATATGAATTGTCACAAGGGTAAAATTTATTACCTCAATTAAGGGTAAAACATGTTAATATGGATTAAAAATAACTGACAAGGACCAAAATTTCAGAACATTACTTATTGGAAAAATATAATTATATTAATAACGCCTACTATTCTAAATTCTGTTGTTTAATGGAAACATGTCCATGAGAATGAATTATATTTTATTTAAATCAATTAATAACAAAAAAAGTCACATTCATTGTCTTAAATATCACTTATCTGTCAACATATGAATAAAAGTAGGTTATAGATGAATATAAGTGTCTATATTGAAATTTAAAAAATATCATGATATAAATTCATTTATGATTTGTTGACACCACTTGGATGAGATTATAAACATTATATTGCATTATCTTATGAAAAATTAATGATTTCTCAATAATGTTTTTAATTAGTATAACATTTTTCATATAGGGTTATCCATTTAATATGATCCACTGTAAATATTATTTTCAAATATATAATATTTATCTTCATCATGATAATTTCTTTATAGTTTTTAGAAATTAATTAACTACCCTGATTTTTTTAAACAACATTGATAGAGTAATTATTCTATGTAATAAAAATTAAATTAGTGATATTAAAATATTAAAACTAATATTTTTTGAGATATTTAGGCTCAATAAATAATTATATAGATGAAATTTAATTTTTTTGAAATAAGTAAATATTATTTTATAATTTTAAGTGTTTTCCAAATATTTTAAAATTCAATGTAGTGAATAATATCTAAATTGATAATAATGATATTTTATGATATTGATATATTATTGAATTATTTATAAATCATAAAATTATTAAATAATATAATGTTATTTAGATATGGTCTTAAATGAAAACAATATACCATTTATGTTGTAAATTATACAATATTATAAAAAATTATATCCATTTTGTATTAAAAAATTGGTTTCAAAAAATAAAATTAAAATTAGTCAACTAATGGTTAATAAAATTAAAAAGGTTTAAAATAACCCAAAATGTTATATAAAAACTTTTAGATGATGATATTGAAAATATATATTATCTAAGAATACAATCCATTGCAATTTATGTGTATTTGGATATTAATTAAATTTTTTATAATTTTATCTTTTGAGAGATTCCAAAAGTTCTTTTCACCTCAGTTATAAATTTGCACACACTCCCTCATTTCATTACACCACATTGAGTTTTATAACAATACTATACCCAATTAATTTATCTTATATATTTTCATATTTTTATTATTGATGTGCTGGTATTATAAATTGACCTGACATATATCCCTTTATAGAAAATTTAAAAGAGATGTTTTGAAGAAGAGATAATCAATCGAACAGATCATTTTCCTTTTCTACTCTTTCTTACCTACACTAAAAATATTATTATTATTATTAAATTCTTAATGATGTATCCTAAATATTATTAAATTTTATTATAATTATTAAATAACCAAAATAAAAAATCATTCACATCAAACTATATTTGAATGTATCGTGTGTGTGTACGTACGACATACCATATCCACATAATAATACAATTCATTTTTCATGAACATTATTTATGTATTGATAGTATTATGTTTTAAATGAATTTAAATTATAAATAGTATAAAATAATTATTTTGTAAATTTTAGTTATTGTGTAACTTTCCTTAATTCGATCAATTGAAAAATGAAAACAACGTTCATGTGTACATATGGCTTACCGTCTCCATGAACGGTTTAATTTATTTGTCAATATCTTCATTATTTTAATGATAATAAATATGTATATAATTATTTTATATTATTTGAAGATCATGATTAACATTCTGTAAATGATGATACCAATTTCATAGTATATAGACCACAACTTTTAAATAGAAACATGCCTGGAAAATAAAGAACATACCACAATGAACAGTGATTTTAGTAAAAACATTATTAATAAATGGGGGATAACATGTTATAAATAAATAATATATTGAATTATAGAATTATGTTCAATGGTTAAATTTATAATAAATATGTATTTGTTATATAATAGGTTTGAAATTTAATTAAAAATAGAAAGACTATAAGTAAGGTTTTATTTCATAATATAATCATTATTTTGGATTATTTAAATTTATGTCCCCTATGGGAAATAATTATCCTCCATATCCAAAAATTCAAAAATATTTTCAAAAATGTTATTACTATTCTCTTAAACATGTTTAAATATATTTTTATAATTGTTTGATTTTTTATAGATGGGTTGGAGGTAATATTTTTACCATTTTTCAAAAGAATTTACATTGTATTTTATTCAAAAAAATATAGAAGAATGGTTTTTTATCATATATGGAATGAGTATTTTTTCCTACATTCATAACACTTTAATTTCATGAATATTCCAATACAATTTTAAAAGGTTCAGTTTAAATAAAATGGCTTACTTGGTAATTGTGTTTTAAAATAAATATTTCTTAACGGGAATGATATTTTCCTTGAGAATAATTTTAACTGGAAATTTAAATGATATTTTTAAATAATACATTATTTTATATTACATAATTTATTATTAGGGATATGATCACATCATACCATCCTTATTACAATTTTTAATAGTGTATATTTATAATGGGGTGATGTTTATGGACCCCATTACTTTTCCATGGGTTATGAAATGATAAAATATTTATGAAATACATATATTTTCATGGGTTATCATATGATGAATGTTTTATGATACAATAAAAAAAATGTTTTTTATCTTTATTATATTATAGGTGATACCTATATCTACATCAAATTAAAATTTTTAAGATTTATATATCACATGAAATCAAATAGAAACATGTGGATGAGCGTGATCAACAATGGGAAATAGGTATGTCCCAATTTACTTTGGAAGAAAGTGTTTCTAGATCCACTATGTTGATGGTATAGATAGTTAACACTGACATTTTAAATATTTTTCAATATTTATGATGATTGCCACACTTTTTGGAAATGAGTTTATGGTTCATGACTTATTTATTATGATTTATCGCTCTAATGGTCCATGTTTTATGAAATGATTAATTTTATTCCAAAAATCATTTTTATTATCTATGATTGGTTGTGTGAAATATTTATGTTATTTTCATGATAAAATAAAGTTATTATTATCTTATGATTTTATATGATCATGGATGTTTATCTCTTATCTTTACCTTTACTGAGAATCTGAGCTCACACATTCTTATTTTTCCATCCCCATATGATGAAGAATGGTTCAGGTTTGGTATTCCCATGAGGAGTACAACAATACCGTATATTTGTGAGCGTTTTTTAATATCCGTCATTAAAAAGGAATATTGTATATATACTCTCAAAACACAATATAACATTACTATTCTAGCATGTAGTGTGTTTTTATTTATTTAATATTCATCTAAATGGATGTAATATTTCAGTATAATATGCTAGGGATGTTATAGTAGGTTTCAATGTAGGTTGGAGAAAATCATTTGTGATTCAGGTGAAAAATATTTAATGAAAACAAAAATTATTTGACTTTGTATAAGATAAAGTCATAATTCTATGAAAATGATCTTGATTAACATATGATAAATTAATGTCTCGATTATTAAAAATTTGTTTTTAAAATTTATACATCATGTCGCACCCGGACCTAGAACGTTTTTTATTTCATTCTTCTCTGGGACTCGCTTCATTTGGACTATTTTTGGTTTGGGGTCGCTGTTTGAAAATTATGATGTTTAATAATATTGATTGAGTTTGGAGTATTTTGAATTAACAATATGTTTGGTGGTTTCCTAGAGGTTAGCCCGAGTTTCCTTTCGCTTCCCAATTTGGTAAAATAATTACATTTTTATGAGAATAAAAAGAGAAAGATTTTATAAAGCTAATAATTATATTATTATTATGTTGATATTATTATCATTATTAAACGTTGTAAGTAATATAACTATCACTAAAATTGTTATTAGTATAATTATTATTAAATTTTAATTAATATTATCACATATAAAGATTAAATTCACAAGTTTATTATTATTATTATTATCATCAATTTTATTATTATTATTATTATTATTATTATTTGTATAAATAAGCAAAAAAATGGTAGCTGACCCAAGGGGGGAGTCACCCGCCATATTCCCTGCTTTCTATACACAGTGCACCTGGACCCCCCTTCCCCTAGTTTCCCGGACATAGCCCATTATACCTTAGCTAGAGCCAGTACCACCATCCCGACTCCCTTCCTCTTGCACAATGGTCTGCCACCCAGCCTGGCCGCGCCTACCGACGGGGCTGTGATTTCCCCTTGTCAAAAAATATCCCCTCTTCTTGTATATTTCTCCATTTATGGTGTTTTGTATCTCAAATAAATCAACACTATAATGTCGTGGGGTGTGTTCGTGCATTTTTCTCAGTCACCAGAGTATGATATTGGTCCATAGAGCGATGTTTTTCCTTCCATTGAGGTTTTAACACATTCGCACATGTTGTGGCATGTGAATTCACATGTTTTTATTTTTTGAATCATTCCATTGATACTCACTTTATTTAAATTAATTTTTCATTATTTGTTAATGATAGTTATGCCTATGACTATTCTTGAGTAGTATATTCTGGTTGGTGAAATTTCTTAAAATTAGATTTTATATGGCTCGATCTTGTTAAATGGGAAGTGTTTTGGATATTAATCCTTCTAGAAGCATTTGGTAGTGTTTTATGACCTGTGGATTTGGATTATGTGCATCCTTGGGACATTGTAGTCGTGAAATGGTGTTTTCTGCCTTAATTTTTGTTATCTTTCGTCGATATAGTGAATTCTTGGTCAACGATAGAGAGTATGCCTACAAATACCTATGGTATATAAATAATATATATTTGTACTCTGTACATTTTCCTCATGGAACAATGAATATAAGAAATGGATTATGGAAATAAATATGAATATATTTATAGGTATGTTCATGCGAGGGCAGGCTAGTAACAAATTGTTTTGCATGTCCCGGTTCCTCTGGGAGGAAGGCATTTACAATCATTAAGTTCAAAAATAATTCGTTGGAAATTTAATGTTTTCATTCACTACTCAATGTTAAATTGTGCCTCTATTATATTTATGGTTTGATGCGATTAGTGTTTTTATTTTGTTGATATTTACTATTAATAAGTTTTTCTTGGGGATATTTTGAATTTACCATTTTAAGATACATATAATAATTATGTTAAATGGAATTTGTTCATCAATGTGGGATTGAGGGTTTCTACTACACGTTCGGTCCGATTATAATTTTTTTTAAAAATTATTTATTCTATTTCTAAAAAAGTTTATAAGTTGTTTTTTTTGCAATGGTGGCCTTTTATGGGAATATTTTGAAGTATGTTTTGAATGAAAAATCCCATTTGGCTATTGGTGCGGGTTTTGGTGAATGTTTTCTTAAGGAACCATTAGGATTTATAAATTAAAAGGCAGTATTGGTAAGATGTTTTGGGTAAATTTATGTATACATGTCGACTCAACAGATCGTTTGTCACATTTAATGCAATAGTTATGGTTGGGTTATGATTTTGGTCAAATTGGACATAATGGCCTATTTGGATCTTCCAACACGTGGATGAAGTTGTGTTATATTTTATAATGGTTTTCTTGGATATTGAGTGTTCCTAGACAGAGTTTTTAAATGTTTTTTAAATGTGGTTTTGATATGCACAAGACGTGACATCCATGTTGGTAATTTTTTTAATGTGAAATGACTGAATATATTTATGGGGCGCTCTTATATAGGGTTACCCTCAATGGGGGAATTCATAGGAAGCAGCTGTGTTTGGGGTAGGCAAGTGCATCGATGACATGGCAATGTGAGTCATAAATGGGAAGGCCTAAAACATATACAATATTATTATTAAATTAAAAAATGTGATTAGGGGCCTTTTTAGTTGATTGAGTGATTGTTTCTTATCAGCCCTGATTAGATTGGTTGGTACCAACTACTAGTTATAGAGACTACATGGGGAGTCCCACTGGATTCTTTTTCCATGAGGGAGACCAGTTGGGTATAGACTTGGGATCTTCACCATATGATGACAGGTGGTTTTGAACCAAGTACATCCATGGGTGTTTTAGAGATGCCTAGGATCACCAATTGTTACATAAATTTTTCACATTACCAATATATTTACCATCGTACTACTTTATTTTTAGCATGTTTTGTTTACATGTTTTTTTATAACACAATATAGGTATCTCATGTTACGGGTTTTCCATTTAACGTTTTGAATGGGTTTTGATGTGATATGTAGTGTGTGTTGGTTTTTCATATGGTAAAGGTATGTGTTTATTTTGAAAATTACGGAAACAAATTTTTATAATATTACATTCAATGACGTGTTAATGGATTTCTTTTGGAAAGGATTCATTGTATTCAATGTTTTATCATTGTATATATAACTAAGCATTTTCATGCTCACAACTATCATGTCTTTTTAGTTTATGGTTTTAATTTTGAATCTCTTGTCTAGTGAGTGTGGTACTTTGTCGGGTGGTGACCAACATGGTGACATGGTGGTATGTTGAGATGTTTAGTTTTTTTTGTTGATTGTAATTATTTATTTCTATTCAGTTTATTTATTTATTTGTCTTCTACTTTGGACCAATTCATTCCCTACTCTTCTAATTTGATTCACATGATTATTTTCCATCCCAGGGGGATCAGGAACGCCCCTCGGGATATTTTTCATTTTTGTTAAGGTGTTCAGAATAGGGTCGACCTATGCTGATTCATGAGAACATGGTATCAGTGGAAGCGCTTGCTATTTGGGATTTCTGGTAGATGAGATTAGTACAGTCATGGCTTGGGAGGTAGGTGTGGGAAGTTTTACAACCCTAATCATTTATTACACAATTAAACTTATTTTATTAAATAAACTTCACTTGATACAACATAGAATATTGTGAGGTCTAGTGTCTTTGGGGATTCGGATCATTAAATAACAAGTTAAAACATGAAATACAGCATTTTTATTGAAAAAATCCTTTACATGACCACTACATTCCCACGTACTAAGCATTGCATGGGATAACCTGAAGACATGCATAAGAAAAGGGCGAAATATAAAGCCCAGTAAGGGAACAATCATGGAATAACATGAGGAATAAAATAATGTTTAGACAATAGGCATATGAATAGAGACAAAGTGTTCCATAACCACAAAGGCATGATAAATCATGATAATCATAACATTGAAATGTGGCAACACCACTTAACATGGAATTAGCATGAGCCAAGGCTCATTGCACATGGATCATGAGTAAACCCTCATTAAACATGAATCATGAGTAAAACCTCATCTCACATGAATTAGAATGTGTGAAAACCCATTTCACATAATGTATCATGATAATATACATTACCCAATGCATTGGAGCACTATCGGGATGCACCCTTCTTAAACATTATATTTCATGCATAAGTGTGACACGTGGATCATAAAACATTAAGTCATTCAACATAATATTTTATTAAATGATATACTAATATGGAATAAATACACGAATACCTTTAAACAATAAGTAAATGTTCATAAAGTTTAATACCCTTGATAGGGAAATGGGCATGGTATTGACTACACAATTACTTTGTCTTGGAAAAGCGCGGTGCAATTTCTGCAGCATAACGGTGTGCCATAAGAACTCATAAAAAATGGATGATTAGAGTTAAAGGGGTGTTTCATCATATTTACATTACATGGACTATAAATTAGTCATATATATACATTTCCCAAAAAATGTAATTGAATTCCGATTCATGATACAATAGAATTTCTTGAATGTAATTGAGGAGAGAGAAAATACAATCAGAATTTTGGCACAGTAACAGGTGTACATGGGAGGCATTTAATGAGTGATAAAGGGGTCTCTGATCATTCAAAAAAATAGGGAAGTATAGGGGTGGTGCAAAACCATACCCCAACATTTATAATTTAAATTAATAGGGCATAAAAATTTAATGAATATTGGACAAAAATTGAAAAAAGATGAAAAACCCTTACTTGGAACTCTGCTTCCAAAGGCTTGAGAGAGGCTTCAGGGAGGATTCATGGGAGCTTGGGGCACCTTGGAAGGATTCTAGATAGAAGAGGTCAGAGGGTGGATGAACTCTGAAGACTTTAATTGAAGATAAAGTGGGAGCTTTTGTGGGTTTATTAAGGAAAACAGATTGAATTGTTAGTTATTCAGGTTTGGGACACCTCACATTAAACTAATCACAACCACAAACCAGCCCATGGTTTTTGCCTATAGATTTTTCCACAAGATAGTGGAAAACAATATTTTATACATCCAACGTCTGAGCTTCTTATAATAATGGGGTTTCATATGTGGAGGTGAGTCACACTCCCATGGAAAACAATTTGAAATGACAAAATGATTAATAAATCTTGAAGAGTTCACTAAATCATTGTAAAATATATAAATCAAACCCAAAATCATATTATTTTACTGTTGAAACATATATTTTCCGAAAATAATGTTTCTAATATTTTATTACATCACTATTGGGTCATTATGTTATCATAAAAAAATTATATATTTAAACTATATTTAATTTTTACCCAAAAAATTGAATGTCTCCAAAAATTATGAAAAATTCACTATTCAATAATTTTGATGTCTTGATTCATAAAAAAGTATTCATTTTATCTAAATAATTTTTTAAGTATGTCAATGTTCACTTTTAAAATTAAAACAGACATTTATCGAAAATTCATCGGTTTTGACAAAAATGGATTTCAAACATTAATAAAAATTAAAATTGCATTCATAAACTTATATGATCATTTATATTTAAAAATTAATTAAATAACAATAATAATTTTTTATTAAAATATTATTTAATTAAAAAATCCATTATTTCATCAAAATAAATTTCATAGTTGAACATTAACAAAAAAATATTATTTGTTCTTTAAAAGCTATTTACAAGGTAACGATAATAAAATGAATGTATATTAATTATGATATACAAAAATAATGTACATAAACATAGTTCTAAGATCTTGTTACATAACCCCTTATAACACGTGCATAAGACCGAAGAGTAAGGTGTGCGATGGTGACAGACTCTTTTGGTGGCTCAGATGACATTGCTCGGGTGGTAATCACTACCAACTTCCACTTCTCTCATAGGTGGTCCCGCTCAAGCATAAAATATTAAAGCTCGGCTTGGGCTTGGTTAATAGCGAAGCCCAATGATGAAACCTCTTTTCCGAGCTCTGACAAATGATCTTCTTATGGGGCACGTCTACTTGATGAGGACATAACTTCTTTTTTCTGAGTAAATTGGATTTGTTAAAGCTCTATATTTATACAAATCATGTTATCATTGTTCAATGGATATATATGTAACAATCCCGATTATTAAAAGTGTTTTAAAATCCAAATACATAAAACCAAAGAATATGACATTTTATATTAAAATTTTATATAATGAGACATATAATTTAATCAAGGGGGATATCCATTAATGAATGCTTGGGTCGTTACAATCTTCCCCCATCAAGAAATTTCAACGTCGAATTTTTTTTCCCACACTAAAACAGATGTGAGTAACTCTGCTTCATCATTTCCTCTGATTCCCATGTCACTTCTTCAAACATGGGTTTTCGCAACAACACCTTCATAAGGGGCATTATCTTATTTCATAGTACTTTTTCTCTACGATCTAAGATCATCATTGGTTTCTCCTCATAAAAATAATCATCCTATAACTGTACCACCTATAAAGAGAGTACATGTGAAGGTTCCAGTATGTACTTCCATAAGAGGGATACATAAAATACATCATTTACATTGGCCATTTTAGGTGGAAGTGCAAGTAGATAGGGAACAACATTGTCATGATCACGACTCTCGAAGGGGAAGACGTGCCTTCGACTTAACTTCCCTTTCCTTCCAATCCTCATGACCTTCTTCCCCATACATATGCGTAGAAATACCATGTCACCAACATTAAACTCAAGGTCTCATTGACGGTTGTTTTCATAACTCTTCTGCCATGTCTGGGTTGCCTTGAAATGCTATTGAGTGGTTTTCACCTTCTCCACCATTTCATGGGACATTTCTAGTCCATTCATCTTACGCTCACCGACCTCATCCCAACATGTCGTTGTTCTGCACCTTTTCCCATAATGGTCTTCATATGTTTCCATTTTAAATGCTCTAGTGGAAACTATTATTATAAGAGAACTCAGCCATAGAAATATGTTGATCTTATCCTCCTTTAAAGTCCATTGAGAATGATCTCAACATTTCCTCATGTGTTTGGATAGTCTGCTCGGATGGGCCATCATTTTGAGGATGATAGGCCATAAAGAAGTTTAGTTCAGTGTTCTGAGCATGTAGACGGCTCTTCAAAAACATAGATGTGAATCTTGGATCGCAATTGGACACAATAGATAGTGTTACTCCATGAATCCTTAAAACTTCTCTGATATATATATGTGCCAGTTGATCCATTTAGAAATACCCCTAAAGAGAAATGAAGTGTTCGGCCTTTGTATGATGGTCCTCAACAACTCAGATTGCATTGTTTCCTTTGGATGTCATCAGAAGTCCAGTGAAAAAGTCCAAGGTGATGTTCTCCCATTTCCGTTCTGGTATGGGCAATGGTTGCATCATTCCATTTGAATTATACCTCTCTTCTTTCACTTTCTGACACACCAGGAACATTGATTTGTATTCATCAATCTCCTTCTACATATTATCAAACAAATAATGCTCTCGAAGATCTCTATACATCTTAGTGTTTCTTGGGTGAATAGTGAAATTTAAACTATATGCATCTTCAAAAAGTTATTTCTTAATCTTTGGAAATGATGGAACACATAGTCTTTTCTCAAATATCACCATTCCTTCTTCATTAACATTAAACTCCGAGGATTCCCCTTTTCGGATAGCTTCCACTTTTTCCATAATTCCCACATCATCCTTTTGAGCATCCTTTACCCTTTCCAAAAGTGATGGATGAGAAATCATTTGTGAAAGGATTTATTATGATCCTTTATTTATGATTCCGATGTCCATATTCAACATATTGAATAATATTGGATCTATTTCAATCCCTATTAAAGATAGAATCGATGGTTCTTTTTAACATAGGGCATCTGCCACCTTGTTCGCTTTCCCAGGGTGGTAATGGATTGAGTAGTCAATGTCTTTGATCAGAACTAACCATCTTCATTGGCACATGTTCAAATTTTTATGGGTTAATATATACTTGAGGATTTTTTTGTTCGTGTATATTTCACACTTCTCCCCACATAGATAATGTCGCCAGATTTTCAATGTGAAGATCACGGAAGCCAACATGATGTCATGTGTTGGATAGTTCTATTCATGAATTTTGAATTTCCATGAATCATAGGCAATGATATTTTCATTTTGCATCAACACGCATCTCAGGACCTTCTT
The DNA here is from genome assembly GCA_963277665.1 of Viscum album. Taxonomy (NCBI): domain Eukaryota; kingdom Viridiplantae; phylum Streptophyta; class Magnoliopsida; order Santalales; family Viscaceae; genus Viscum; species Viscum album. The sequence goes on from OY728152.1 coordinate 1,938,625,745, forward strand.
CGAAGCATCACTGAATACCACATAATGTTCTCCACTTGTGGGTAATGTGAACACGGGCGCAGTGATAAGCCTTTTTTTCAACTCCTTGAATCAATCTTCACATTCATCACTCCAAGAAAAATTTACTCCCATATGATTTATCTTGGTAAGAGGGTTTGATAATTGTAATAAATTTATCACAAATCATTGATAATATCCAGCTAACCCCAAGAAGCTACAGATATCCATTACCGATGTTGGCCTCAGCCATCCCTCAATTGCATCTGTTTTGGAGAGATCCACATTTATCCCATTATTTGTGATGATATGGAACATAAATGAGATCCCATTCAACTAGAACTCACACATTCTGTAATTTTCATAGAGATTATCCTTCCACATGGTCTATAGTATATCATATATTCTCCACATAATATTCCTTGGTTTTGGAGTATATCAGAATATCATTTAGAAAGACTACCACAGATTTTTCGAGGTAATTTTTAAAAACTCTATTCATTATGTCCATGAAGATTTCTAGAGAATTAGGGAGTTTGAAAGGAATTATTATGAATACATAGTGACCTCATGTTGTATGAAACGCAATCTGGGGGATATCTTCCTTATTCACCCTTACATGATAATATCCTGAGTAGAAATCAACCTTGGATAAGTATTGTGCTCCACACAGCTGATCGAACAAGTCATCAATTCATGGGAGAGGATACTTTTTATTTATCATGATTTTTATAAGCTCGTGATAATTGATGCCAAGGCGCATTGACCCATCCTTATTTATTGGAAAAGCGGAATGGTGTAACCCATGTTGATGCACATGGGTGTATAAAACCTTTATCCTGATTCCCCTGTAGTTACTTCTTCAGCTCCTCAAGCTCCACCACAGCTAGTCAATACAGATTCTTGGATAATGGAAATTCCCCAGGTATAAGATCAATTGATAATTAAACATCTCTTCTAGGAGGAATACCAGGAAATTCTTCAGGAACCACTTTAGTGAATTACCTCACAATAAGCATGTCTTCAAGGATGGTTTCTTCCTTGGACTCAATCATCTGAGGCAGATACACATGCTCATAGGGGATTAATATCCACGCTTGAGATGATGGATATAAAGAAAATTCATCTTCATCCTTGTGCTTGTATTGAATTCGGTTTTTATTATCCATATGGAATGTGATTTCCCTCTCCCGACAATTTATGTTAGCTCTAAATAAGGAAAGCCAGTCCATGCCATGAATCACATCAAATTCTACCAGACGGAGTATGACAAGGTTCACCGAGATGTTTAATACACATATTATGACATGGGAGGAATTATATTCATTGGATGCAATGATTTCCCCATTTTCCATACTCATTGACAGATTCAATTCCATGATTTTGGGTGGTTCTAGGATTTTTATACTACACTTTCGAGATATAAAAAAATGTGTAGAACCAGAATCAAAAAGTACTTTCACTATTACTGAATGAATAACTAGCCTACCTATCATCAATTCATTTTCGAGGATCTCTTCGGTATTAGTGATGGAAAAAGCTCCCCCTTTATGCCTTTGAGGTTATTGGTAGCCTTTGAGAACCTTTGAATTGGGGAACTGATTTGCAAGATGCCTTGTTTCTTTGTATTTGTAGTAATGAACTGTGCGATGATGTTCGAACGAAGCATTCCTCTACCCTATCATAGTCGTGTGTCCGTATTTCCAACTGTTAATAGCTATGTGCCCTTATTTTTTCCACCTAAATCATTTCCTCATACCCTTCAGTCAATTTCCATGGTGCTTCTTTCAGAATTGTTGAATGTAGGGTGCTAGATCTTCTTAGCACTGTTGGATTTTTCAATTGAAATGCCAGAATTGAATTCCACCTTATGCTTCTTATCCCAATGATACACCTATGATTATTTGATCTCCATTTTGACCTTAAGGGCACAACAGAAAATTTCCTCATAGCTTTCGAAGTCTTGGATAGCCAGTGCTTTCCGCAAGCTAGGTTTCAGCCCACCAATGATGTCGTTAACTATGCATTCGGGGGTAACGACAATACCGGAGGAGTATCATGCAAGCCTTGTGAAGTTTTCCTTGTACACTCCAACAGATTCATCTCATTTTTTCATGAGGGAAATGGAGTCCCTTTCCATCTTATGCTGGAGGGTGCACGAAAAATATTTATCGAAAAACATCTTCAAGAAATCATTCCCTTCCAATGACTTGATCTCCTCCTCAGGCTTCATATTTTTTATCAACGTCCACCATTGATCAGCTTCACCCTCCATACTATAAGTAGTTATGAGAACATTTTCTTGTTTAGAGCATTGGAGGACGGATAAGATCTTTTCAATGGACTTGATCCATTTTTCAGCGACTGAGGGATTAGTTGATCCATTAAAAGTTGTAGGCCTTTGTCTCATGACGCTCTCAAGAGCGACTAGTTATTTCATAGTGGGGGTGAACATTCCTCATGGACCATGTTTCTATTTAATTCTAGAGTTAGCTGATAGTGAATAATGACAATGTTTGCGATTACTGCTTTTAATGGATTGGGCATCTCATTAGAAGAGTCATCACACTGATCTTTACATCGATTGTTTACCCAAGAATTCCTATTACCGGCCATTATCTAGAATAAAAGGGAAGTTAGGGGTAAAAAATAAAGTGTAATAAAAGCACAAAACTGATGAATTAATAATAACTTTTATTTTTTTAACATATGAATCTTTAGGATTCAGTCTATGTTATCTATGATCATCTTTCTATCATATATTCTTAGGGAATCTTTTAGTCTCTTATTAATAGATCATACTATTCTTGTGAATTTACTAAATCATATCCCATAGGAGTGTTGTAACCAAGAGTGCAGTAAGGCCCACTGTCATGCACCAGTTCCCATTCGAGTCTTGCTCAATGTGGTGTTTTTGGGTTTTACCCCTAGGATACATCTGTGTGAGATCCTCCTATACCTACTCGTATCCAGACAGGAATGTATTTTAATAATATACCACGTTCACAATACTCACCAAAACCTTCAGATGTTTCTATTATACATACTCTTGTATCTTAGGTTTTATAATGGATTTCTAATTCTAATCCCAAAAATAACTAAACCTGTCCTCTAATACCAACTATGACAACCCTGATCATTTATTAAACAATTAAAAATAAATTATTAAATAAACTTAACTTGATACAACATAGAATAGAGAGAGTTCTAGTGTCATTTTAGCTTAGGATCATTACATAACAACTTAAAAAATAAAACACACCAACTTTATTGAAAAATTCCTTTACATGACCACTACATTCCTTCGTACATATCATTTCATGGGATAACCTGATGACATGTATAACAATAGGGTGACCAATAAAGCCTAGTAAAGCAATAATCATGGAATAACATGAGGAATACAATACATGTTAGAAAATATGGATATTAATAGATAATAAGAGAAGAATAAACACAATGTAATGATCAATCATGATAATCATTACATTGAAATGTGGCAACAACAATAGACATGGAATTAGCGTGAACCAAGGCTCATTGCACATGGAGCATGAGTACACCCTCATTACACATAAATCATGAGTAAACCCTCATCACACATGAATTATCATGAGTAATCACACATTCCAATACAATACATTACCAAATTAATTTGAGAACTATTAGGGTGAACCCTTCATAAACAATTTATTTCATGCATAAGTGTGCCCAATGGATCATAAAACAGTGAATCATTCATCAAAATATTTTATTCCATGATAAAGGAATGTGGAATACATACATTAAACATATTAAACAATATGTAAATGTAAATAATGGTGAATACCCTTGATAGAGAAATAGACATAGTATTCACTACACAAAGACATTGGCTTGGAAAAGTGCGGTGCAATTTCGGCAGCATAATAGTGGGACATAAGAACTCATAAAAAATGGCTGATGAGAGAGAAAGACGTGTCTCATCATATTTACATGACATGACCAGTATGTGGGGCATATAGATACATGTCCTAAAAAATGTAATTTAATTCAGATTCATGATACAATAGAATTTCATTAATGTAAATGAATAAAGAGAAATTTCTTTCTGAATTTCAGCATAGTAACGGGTGTACGTGGGAGGAATTTAGTGACATAAAAAGGGGTATCCTTCATTCAAACATAAACAGGTTAGTATGATGGAGGTGAGACACCATACCCTAAAATTTATAATTGAAATTAAAAGGGAATAACTGTAACACCCCAGGTAAATAAAGAATATGACATTTTCATATTTATCCATATTTGTCAATAAAATATTGATATGACTTTAAAGGTGACGCTATGCTCAATGGCGTACCCAACACGCAACAACGAGTTTCTTGGGAATCTTACGTTGCACTCTAATAATAAAATAATATTATTTTAAATGGTAGTTATCATGTAGCCGTTGTATTGGCGGGAATGGATATAAATAACTAAAATATGATTATATATGTTTTTACATTTATCCAATAAAAGATAAAGACTTAAAATACAGAAAGAATTCAATTTTAGGCGTATATGCCCTAGTTTTCACTAAAGGTTCACTTATCGCCTTTTGATGGCGAACTGTCATTAAATATAGTTTTGATCACTCTTAAACATTCTTTTTGATCAAATAAAACTATTATTAAGAATCGGGATATCAAAATTTACTTTGTGTAATTTTTTGGTGTCTCTCCGATAAAGTTCATTTTTTTAATGAATAGTGTAAAATGTTGTATTTTAATTCAAAACCTCTTTTTAATCTAATTTATTTATATGATTAGATTATATTTTGAATTGGTTTTAAAGTGAAATTAGAATATATTTTTACCATTAAATCCAATAGTGGTCGTTGGAATTAATTTCACTTTGAAATCAGTCTTAAACCAGTGTCAATCTTTTGATACTTATTGTTTCATAAAAACACGCTATTTGCTCTGACAGCGGGAATTAATTATTAAATTATTTAATGTGACTTATATGTTTTGAATTTTGTAAAATAGACTTCATTTTTGAATTCATAATATCAAATATAGCTTAGGGTAAATTTTTCGTAATTTTCTGAAAAACATCAATTTTTGATGAATAGTGAAACCACTAAGTGGTAGTTATAAAGACTGATTTTCCGTTTAAATGATATTTTGCCATCATTGTGTCTTGAATTTCAAAAATCTGATATACATGGTTTTTATTAATAAGTAAAATGTGGTTCATTGAGATTATAATAATTTTTTGGTGAATAGTAACTTATTAAGTTCTTAATCGAGATTAGTGGTAATTAGTGTAGTTTAAGGTAAAAATAATGCTTTAATAATATGAAATGACCTAGAAACATGTCCTACCATCATTGGTTGTGTCATGGCCGACCAAGACAAGCCATGGGTCAACTTGGGGACCCCATGAAGACACTTTGGTTGGGAAATGACATAAATAACTTTTTATTTAATGTAAAAGTAAAAATGACACAAACATAATATGTTTTACGAAAATAATTTTTAGATGGGGATATAATTATCATATTTTAGATTATAAATAGTAATTGGAAAGATAAAACGATTTCCTACATCATAGTATTTTGTTTTATAATTTTTAGACATTAAATAAATTAAATTATTTATGACATAATAATGATGCAGCGATGACATCATTATTTGACGATTTAAATAAAATGGAACGATAATGTAAAATCTCTGAACTACACATGTCCAAAACTTAATGGATGGGTGGATTTCGAACCCGTATCACCTTATACACAAATTATATCAATGCGGGACCTTTTAAAACCGAATAACATTTTCAAATAAAGTAATATTTCTTTACATTCCAAAAGTGACCCTCCTCTCCTCTTATAAAAGGCCCCCACCTCTACCACCTTACACACACTCCTCAAGCCTTTGGATTGGCCAACCCCTACCCAATTAATCTCTCCACATCCCTCTCCTCATCCTAGTGGATTACCTTTGGGCATAATCCTTTCAAAGGAAGCCTTTAGGCTCAAATCAAAAGGAGTTGCACTTTTAAAGGTAATTCATTCTCTCATGTTCATTTGTTTTATTTTGCTTCTACAACCCCCTAAACTCTTTTTATTTACATAATTTGTAAAAAAACCTGTATCTTCAATATACTAGGATGTTTTTATAAGATTTACTTGAGCTAAACTCTCACACAACTACATCAAATGGTTAAAGAACATACGGTTTCCGTGGATGGCGAAAAACTGCCTCCCGAAACGATGATTGTTCAATACTCATTTAACACCTTCAAAGGTGGCCATTATGATGTCACTATTTTTATATATGATATATAATATGTTTATTTTTTCTTTAAGCTTCTGTATTTTTAATTTTGGGCATACCTTTATGGTTTCCATTATGGGTAAACATGATATTTTCATTTAAGGAAGTGCGGACTACCGCCCCCTAAAAGTGATGTGATTCGTTAATGCCATATGTTGGACGTGTAAAGGATGGATTTAAAGTTATTATATATGATGTTATACTGGAATTATAATATAACTCTATATCATTATTATTTCATTATATTAAAGTATGAGATAGAAATGAAAGTAGCGTTCTTGCGTACGTACGGCTTACCGTCTCCATGAACGGTGCATTTCATTTCTTATCCCGAAATGTAATGTACTATTAAAAGTACATGTATATAATGGATATATATAATTAATGATATATCTAAATGATGAATGTAATTATGGAATTAAAATATACATACCTCTCATTTAGTTTTAATTCCATTGATATGACAAAGAAATGAAAGTAGCGTGCATGCGTACGTACAGCTTACCGTCTCCATAAACGGTGCATTTCATTTCTTACCTCTAAATGATTATGTAATATTATAAATACATGTATATGCTGGATATATATGATACATATTATATCCAAATCGGGAATTTCATTCTGGATATAATGAACCTTTGACCACACGAACAACATGTAATTGTAAAAAGTCCACTTTCAACTTAAGAACCAAATATTGACAAAACAAAAATTATTAACCTAAATGGTTACATAATGTTTATAACATGGAAATAAGTGATATAAAAGGAATAATGAACTTTAGAAAGGTTCTTAATCAAGTATAAATTAACTCAAGTTTATTATTCAGGACGTTAAAGAACGATCGAGTCAAGTCGGACCCGAGGTAAGGGACTTCGTCTCAATCTCCTTTCATTGAGGCATATTTCATTTTATACAAAACATTCTTTTATACGGTGTATAAACCCCTTTGACTTTTACATTTACACAAAAGGAATCTTTTTCTACGAAGCGTTTTACAAAACGACAAAAAGGAATGTTTCTTTTAACGTACGCGGCGACAACGACCTTTTTCACCGCCGCGAGTATTATTTGGTCTTTGGCTTCCTCAACAAGCCGTAATGTTTTTAAAATAAAATAAAATACCATATACACTTTTATGTATTTTGGTATTGAAAATGGTTTGGATAAAGGATTCTATTATGTCAATATATTTATGATATATTGTGATTGAAATGTGGAAATGTTATCATTCCTTTATATTGGTTTTATGTTTTATGATTTTATATTGGTACTTGGACATTTTAACGGGTGGTTACGTTATAAACCATATGACGGGTGGTGCCGTGAATACCAGGATGGGTGGTTACGTAATAACCTCCAATGCATTGGGTATGGAAGTCGGCCGTATGGCTATTCCATTAATTATGTATGAAAATTGGCCGTATGTCTATTCCATTAAGTGATATGTGTGGGAGTCGACCGTATGGTTATTCCACTTAAGTGTGTTTATGTCTGAAGATACCTTTATATATGTTATGTGTTCTTTATATGGGATTTATGGTAATCCTTTGGTTACAAAAAGGTAAGTAATTATATTTTATTCAGTGAAGAGTTTTTACTACTTCATAAAGGTGTAAAATATTACCTTGATAAAGTATACATGGTTTACGTTTTGTTTTGATAAAATAATAGTTTTTATTCTTTGTGTATCCCATACTGAGTTTTTATGCTCATCCCAAGTTTTTGAAATGTTTTTCACAGGACTTAGCATGGAATAGGGTCAAGGATGGGATCACAGGAAAGTCATGCTACCTAAAACATGAAACTAGATATGTTTCTTTTTAAGAGTTTTCATTTTATGAAAATTTAGTAGAAGAGACTACTTTGTAATCTTTTGAGATGTAATAGTTATGTCCTAATTCTCTAAAACTCTAAACCAGAAAAGATCCTCAATGTGAATTATTCATTTAATTCAATTTTAAGTAAGGTTTAAGGCTAGGGCCTTATAGTTGGTATCAGAGGTCGGTTTAGATAACTTTAGAGGTTAGGGTATTCTTTAAGCATAAGTGACATTACCATAATGGTTAGGATTTCAGACAGAGTCCTAGTTTTAGATAAAGTGAATGAGTAAGAATATCTTAGTGTTTATCTTCCTCATTAGTACATTATGGTTTTGTTGTTATACTCACACTGACCCTTTTTGGTTTTAGTAAATGGCTGGATCTAGCAGGCACCAAGGTAACGGTGGATGTGAAGGAAACTGTGACAGTTTTCTGAGTGAGCAACTGAATGATATGGGGCTGTAATGAGAACTCTTGTGTTTATCCTCAACCGTCTTTCTAGAGTCATGATTGACCACCTAAATCATGGAGATTTCTCTAAGGCAACATATTTGCAAGAAAAAAATCCCTACGGAAGTACTGTTAATAATCATAAAGGTAAGTGTGTTCAAAAACCTATGTGTCAAAGATGTGGAAAGAAACACCTAGGAAGATGTTTCAAAGGGACAGAAATATGTTATAGATGTGGAAATGAAGGTCATAAAGCAAGAACCTGCCATGGAAAAAGGAAGCATCCAGTTGACTCGAGGAAAGGGAAAGAAGTTTTTTCGGAGGGATCAATTGAATGTTTTAAATGTGGTGTGCATGGTCATTATGCAAACACATGTCCCATTAAGAAGTTTCGTGAATGGGATCACCAAGATCATACAAATACTCATTTACGAATACCTAATGCCATTCCGATTGAGGATGAAGAAACTGACAATGACCAATCAAAGGTATGTATTATTTCATGACTATTGTTTTCCTATTTTGGAATCTTAGGATATGATTCATGATTTTGTTTGTAGGAAAGAGGTATTTCGGAATAAGTTAGAAAGGAATGGTTAATGGATCATGAAGAATGTTGAATTAGTAAGAGGTCAACATATAAGGTCTTCAAGAGTTATGGTGAAATTCTTCAGAGTATTAAGTCTCTTTTGATGATGGGGTTACATTAGAAGACTTTTTATATTATGTGTAACCCTGATGATTAATATAGGAAAATTTTATTCATGGAATAGTTATCTTTTCTTTTGTGGACATAGTTATAACGAACCATTTGGGTTTATATGATCCTTACTTTTGAGGTAATTATGGGTTACTATATGTTATGATTGAAGTGAAAGGCATGAGAAAAAATTGAGGTTAAATTATGTTATGGTTATTTTGGATGATTTTATCCCTTTTTGGGGAATGATTTAAGAATTATATAGTTTTGGAAAAAGGACAACACGCAGACCGTGTGACAACCCGTCACGTCGGACAAAGTTGCGGGAATCGAACCCACAACCAAAGTGCGACTGGCATTTATTGCCTACCACTGGACTACGTGAAGTCCCTGGTTAGTTTGACTGATTCTTTTTAGTTATATGATTTTATGAATTAATAGTAAGTTGATTTTGGGTTATTTATGAAAATGATTAACCTATCATGGAGGATATGTGATTAGGATAATTACTTTTCAATGCGAGAATTTAAGAGCAACTGGTTTTGTTTGGAGATAAATGTTACGATTTAACATGGAAGACTATGTGACTAAATCCTTCAAATTTTTGGGTTTCAATCGTAGATTGGTTTACTTTGAGGAATTTTTATGGACAAATTTGATTATCGGATGGTCCTCGTTGAACTTTGGATTTTGTTAGACAAATTTTGGAGATTAAGAATAGATTTTATTTCTAATGGGTTATCCTTTTCTGGATTATCTGATCTTGTACTAATCTTTTGGGTTTTGGTTTTGGTTAAAGTCTAAATACATGGGATGTATGTAGTTATTTTTTTTTGGGTTAGGTGATTCTCTAGAAGTTTATTATAGTACTCTTAATGCGAACAAGTCTCCCTAAATACTCGTCTTTTGGAAAAAATATGACTTTGATTAAGGAATCTGGTAAAAGTTGAAAGTCAACATGATAAGTGATTATGTTTCCTTATGAATAAATTCCTCAATTAAAATTAACTTAAAACAAAAATGTTGTCTATTAACTTTTCCTACTGGGGAATCGAATACCGTTTAACCCATCACAAGTTTGTGATTCTCTAATGGTTAACTTTCTCCTAAACATGTTTTCTATCACTCTCCATCAGAACATGACCCTATGTTTTCTCCTCCATGTCCATGTTTTCCTACATGGAATCCTAGTATGGGTTAACTCGGGTGACCTCTTTACTTATCTTCCTTTATTTTAAAGTGATTGTTTTACCGACTCTTGTTCCGATGTGGGACGTTCAAGGATGTTTCCATGATCAATTTTAAAAATTGCGAGGACGCAATTCCCAAAAGGGGGGAAGGATGTAACACCCCAGGTAAATAAAGAATATGACATTTTCATATTTATCCATATTTGTGAATAAAATATTGATATGACTTTAAAGGGGACGCTCTGATCGATGGCGTACCCAACACGCAACAATGAGTTTCTTGAGAATATTACGTTGCACTCTAATAATAAAATAATATTATTTTAAATGGTAGTTAACATGTAGTCGTTGTATTGGCGGGAATGGATATAAATAACTGAAATATTATTATATATGTTTTTACATTTATCCAATAAAAGATAAAGGCTTAAAATACGGAAAGAATTCAATTTTAGGCGTATGTGCCCTAGTTTTCACTAAAGGTTCACTTATCGCCTTTTGATGGCGAACTGTCATTAAATATTGTTTTGATCAATCTTAAACATTATTTTGGACCAAGTAAAACTCTTATTAAGAATTGGGATATCAAAATTTACTTTGTGTAAATTTTGGGTATCTTTTCGATAAAGATCATTTTTTTAATGAATAGTGTAAAATGTTGTATTTTAATTCAAAACCACTTTTTAATCTAATTTATTTATATGATTATATTATATTTTGAATTGGTTTTAAAGTGAAATTACAATATATTTTTACCATTAAATCCAATAGTGGTTGTTGGAATTAATTTCACTTTGAAATCAGTCTTAAACCAGTATCAATCTTTTGATAGTTATTGTTTCATAAAAACACGCTATTTGCTATGACAGCGGGAATTAATTATTAAATTATTTAATGTTACTTATATGTTTTGAATTTTGTAAAATAGACTTCATTTTTGAATTCGTAATATCAAATATATCTTAGGGTGAATGTTTGGTAATTTTCTGAAAAACTTCAATTTTTGATGAATAGTGAAACCACTAAGTGGTACTTATAAAGACTGATTTTCCGTTTAAATGAAATTTTTCCATCATTTTGTTTTGAATTTCAAAAATCTGACATACATGGTTGTCATTAATAAGTAAAATGTAGTTCAATGAGATTATAATAATTTTTTGGTGAATAGTAACTTATTAAGTTCTTAATCACGATTAGTGGTAATTAGTGTAGTTTAAGGTAAAAATAATGCTTTAATAATATGAAATAACCTAGACACATGTACTACCCTCATTGGTTGTGTCATGGCCGACCGAGAAAAGATATGGGTCAACTTGGGGACCCCATGGAGACACTTTGGTTGGGAAATGACCTAAATAACTTTTTATTTAATGTAAAAGTAAAAATGACACAAACATAATATGTTTTACGAAAAGTTTTTTTACATAGGGCTATAATTATCATATATTTGATTATAAATAGTAATTGGAAAGCTAAAAATATTTCCTACATCATAGTATTTTTTTTATAATTTTTAGACATTAAATAAATTAAATTATTTATGACATAATAATGATGCAGCGATGACATCATTATTTGACGATTTAAATAAAATGGAAAGATAATGTAAAATCTATGAACTACAATGTCAAAAACTTAATGGATGGGTGGATTTTGAACCCTTATCACCTTATACACGAATTATATCAATGTGGGAACTTTTAAAACCGAAAAAAAAATTCAAATAAAGTAATATTGATTTACTTTCCAAAAGTGCCCCTCCTCTCCTCTTATAAAAGGCCCCCACCTCTACCACCTTACACACACTCATCAAGCCTTTGGCTCGGCCAACCCCTGCCCAATTACTCTCTACACATCCCTCTCCTCATCGTAGTGGATTCCCTTTGGGTAGAATCCTTTCAAAGGAAGCCTTTAGGCTCAAATCAAAAGGAGTTACACTTTTAAAGGTAATTCGTTCTCTCATGTTCATTTGTTTTATTTTGCTTCTAGAACCCCCTAAACTCTTTTTATTTACATCGTTTGTAACAAAACCAGTATCTTAAATATACTAGGATGTTGTTATATGATTTACTTGAGCTACACTCTCACAAAACTACATCAAATGGTTAAAGAACACACGGTTTCCATGGATGGCGAAATTCTGCCTCCCGAAACGATGATTGTTCAATACTCATTTAACACCTTCAAAGGTGGCCATTATGATGACACTATTTTTATATATGATATATAATATGTTTATTTTTTCTTTAAGATTCTGTATTTTTCATTTTGGGCATACCTTTATGGTTTCCATTATGGGTAAACACGATATCTTCATTTAAGGAAGTGCGGACTCCCGCCCCCTCAAAGTGATGTGATTCGTTAATGCCATATGTGGGACGTGTAAAGGATGTATTTAAAGTTATTATATATTATTTTATACTGGAATTATTATATACCTCTATATCATTATTATTTCTTTCCATTAAAGTATTAGATAGAAATGAAAGTAGCGTTCATGCGTACGTACGAATTACCGTCTCCATTAACGGTGCATTTCATTTCTTATCCGCAAATGTAATGTACTATTAAAAGTACATGTATATAATGGATATATATAATTAATGATATATCTAAATGATGAATATAATTCTGGAATTAAAATATACATACCTCTCATTTAGTTTTAATTCCATTAATATGACAAAGAAATGAAAGTAGCGTTCATGCGTACGTACGGCTTACCGTCTCCATGAACGGTGCATTTCATTTCTTACCTATAAATGATTATGTAATATTATAAATACATGTATAGGCTGGATATATATGATACATATTATATCCAGATCTGGAATTTCATTCTGGATATAAAGAACCTTTGACCACACGAACAACATGTAATTGTAAGAAGTCCACTTTCAACTTAAGAACCAAATATTGACAAAACAAACATTATTAACATAAATGGTTACATAATGTTTATAACATGGAAATAAGTTATATAAAAAGAATAATGAACTTTAAAAAGGTTCTTAATCAAGTATAAATTATCTCAAGTTTATTATTCAGGACGTTAAAGAACGATCGAGTCAAGTCGGACCCGAGGTAAGGGACTTCGTCTCAATCTCCTTTCATTGAGGCATATTTCGTTTTATACAAAACATTATTTTATATGGTGTATAAACCCCTTTGACTTTTACTTTTACACAAAAGGAATATTTTTCTACGAAGCATTTTACAAAACGAAAAAAAGTAATGTTTCTTTTGATGTACGTGGCGACAACGACCTTTTCCACCGCCGCGAGTATTATTTGGTCTTTGGCTTCCTCAACAAGCCGTAATGTTTTTAAAATAAAATAAAATACCATATACTCTTTTATGTATTTTGGTATTGAAAATGGTTTTGATAAAGGATTCTATTATGTCAATATATTTATGATATATTGTGATTGAAATGTGGAAATGTTATCATTCCTTTATATTGGTCTTATGTTTTATGATTTTATATTGTTATTTGGACATTTTAACGGGTGGTTATGTTATAAACCATATGACGGGTGGTGTCGTGAATACCAGGACGGGTGGTTACGTTATAACCTCCAATGCATTGGGTATGGAAGTCGGCCGTATGGATATTCCATTAAGTATGTATGGAAATTGGCCGTATGGATATTCCATTAAGTGATATGTGTGGGAGTCGGCCGTATGGTTATTCCACTGAAGTGTGTTTATGTCTCAAGTTACCTTTATATATGTTATGTGTTCTTTATATGGGATTTATGGTAATCCTTTGGTTACATAAAGGTAAGTAATTATATTTTATTTAGTGAAGAGTTTTTACTACTTCATAAAGGTGAAAAGTATTACCTTGATAAAGTATACATGGTTTACTTTTTGTTTTGATGAACTAACAGTTTTTATTCTTTGTGTATCCCTTACTGAGTTTTTATGCTCATCCCATGTTTTTGAAATGTTTTTCACAGGACTTAGCATGGAATAGGGTCAAGGATGGGATCAAGGGAAAGTCATGATACCTAAAACATGAAACTAGACATGTTTCTTTTTAAGTGTTTTCATTTTATGGAAATTTAGTAGAAGAGACTACTTTGTAATCTTTTGAGATGTAATAGTTATGTCCTAATTCTCCAAAACTCTAATCCTGAAAAGATCCTCAATGTGAATTATTCATTTAATTCAATTTTAAGTAAGGTTTAAGGCTGGGGCCTTATAATAACAATTTAATAAATATTAGACAAATAATGGGAGTGGAAGAAAAACCCTTACTCAGATGTGTGCTTCCACAGGATTGAGAGAGGCTTGAGTGAGGCTTAATGGGAGCTTGGGGAACCTTCATGGGATTCTAGAGAAAGGAGGTAAGAGGTTGGATGAACTCCAATGGTTTTGAGTGACGATGAAGTGGGAGATTGAGTGGGTTTATATAGGAAAGGAGAGGGAATTGTATATTATTTTTGTTTAGGACACCTAACATTAAACTAATCAAAACCACAAACTAGCCCATGGTTATTGTCCATAGTTTTTCCAAAGGGTAGTGGAAAATAATATTTTATAAGGTCAATGTCTGAACTTTTTATAATAATGGGTTGCTTATGTGTAGGTGACTCACACTCCCAAGGAAAAAATTCAAAAGACAAAATGTTTAATAAGTATTAAAGGGTCAATAAAAGCATTGTAAAATAAATCAAAAAATCCCAAAATTACATTATTTTAATGGTAAAACAAATATCTGCCGAACATAAATTATATTGTATTTTATTAGTTCACTATTGGGTCATTATGATGTCATAACTGTAACATCCCATGTAAATAATGAATAAGACATATTTCATCTTTATTAATATTTTTCAATTAAATTTTATGTTTACTTTAAAGGGTTTTCCATGTTCGAAAGAGTACCCAATACACAACAACGGGTTTCTTTGAAATATTATGTTGCACAATAATATTATAATATGATAATTTTAAATGGATGTTCACTCCTAGCTATTGTATTTGTGGGAATGAACAAAACTAACTAGAATATGATTATAAAAGTTTGTTAAATGTATTTATATTTATCCGATAAAAGATAGGTGCTTAAAATAAGATTGAATCTAATTTCAAGCATAATTTACATTAAAAGGATGATTTACCGCCTTTTAATGGAGAACCCTCCTTAAATTCCGGTTCGGTCATTTTTATATGTTCTATTTGACCGAATAAAATTCTTCTTTACATTTGGGACATCAAATTTTACATTGGGTAATTTTTTGGTATTTTTTGTATAACGGTCATTTATAATGGATAGTGGAATGTATTGTATTTTTAATTAAAAAGTGCCTTTTAATATAATTTATTTATATGGTTAGATTATATTTTTAATTGGTTTTAATGTTTTATTAGAATATGTATTTACCATTAAATCCAATGTTTGTCATTATAATTAATTTCACTTTGAAATTGGACATAAACTAGTGTCAATATTTTGATACTTATAATTTCTTAAAAACACGCTATTTATTTTAACAACGAGAATTAATTTTAAATTATTTAATACCACATATATGTTGTGAATTTGGAAAAATAGGCATCATATTTGAATTCATAATATCAAATAAATCATAGGCTGAATTTTTGGTATTTCTCTGAAAAACATCAATTTTGGATTATTATTGACACCACTTAGTAATAGTTAAAAAAACTGACTTTTTCATCCAAATAAAATTTTACCGCTTCTGTGAATTGAATTTAGAAAATCCAACATAAATATTTGTTATCAAAAATTAAAATGTGGTTCAATGTGATGAAAATAGTTTTGGTGAATAGTAACTTTTGACTTTTATTTACCGCTGTTAATGATAAATAGGGTAATTCAAGGTTAAAAGAATATTATAATAATTAAAAATTTACATTAACACTTGTCCTAACCTTATTGGATGAGTAATGGACGACCATTGTATTCTCTGAGTCTATTTTGGGACACCATGGAGCCAATTATGAATGATAATGACACTTTAGATTAATTAATTTAATGTAAAGGCAAAAATGACATAAAAAAAACTTTTAGTTAATTAATTTATATATGGTGTTATATAAATTATATTTTTGACTATAAATATTCATTGTTAATATAAAAATATTTAATAAATCATGGTATTTTTTTATAATTTTAGACATCTCATAAATTAAATTATTTATGACTCAATAATGATGAAGTGTTTACCTCATTAATAAATGTTTTAAATAAATAATGTTATAATGACTAAAATGATATCAAATACAAGTCCAACTCCAATTAGATGATTTTATTTCGAATACAAGTCATCTTATCTTTGTCTTTATTATGTTTTTGAGCTTTTGAAAAAGAAGATGATTTAATAATAAAATAATGTTTTCACATATTCCTAAAGAGCCCCACCTCCCCCTTAAAAAAAGAGACTAGATATAACCAATTCCTCACAACTATCAAACATTTTGGCTCGTCCAAAACCTAAAAAATTGAGCTCCCTACAACCATATACTCCTACTAGAAGCCTTACCTTAGGCAGAAGGAACTTCATGATGCCCTTTTTATCAAACCAAAGAGAGTTACCCAAATTAAAGGTAACGTTTTGTTTTAAATTGTTTTCATTAATTTTAATTCTCTAACCCCTAAACTGTTTTAATTACAATATTTTATAAGAACACAAGTATCCTCAATATAATAGGATTTTGTTATGATAATGATTTGAACTACACTTACATACACCTCCATCTAATGATTTAATAACATAATGTTTTTGGGGATGGCAAACTAACGTCTCACGAATGGATGATTGTTCGATTATCTTCTACCTCCACTCATGATGGCCATTATGATGGCACTGTATTTTTATATGATATATACTATTTTTATTTTTCCTTTATTATTCTCTAATTTCCATATATTGCATAATTAATGGTTTCTATTACGGGTAAACATGATAATTTCATTTGAGGATGTGCGGACTACCGGCCCCTCAAAGTGATATGACTCGTTCATACCGTATGTGGTACATAAAAAAGATAGATTTAATGATATTATACATGATAAAATACTGTAATTATATTACTACTATGTATCATTATGTTTTAATTCCATTAAATATGAAATAGAAATGGAAGTAGTGTTCTTGTGTACGTACGACTTATCGTCTCAATGAACGGTGCATTTCATTTCTTACCTCTAAATGTTATGTAATATTATAAATACATGTATATACTGCATATATAAGATATATATGATATCTAAATCATGATTATCATTATGTATATAATGTACTATTTACCACATGGACAACTTGTTAATATAAGGTGTTCATTTTTGACTCAAGTACCAAATAACGTCCAAAAGACCATTATTAACTTAAATGATTACATAATGTTCATTACATGGTAATAATTTATATTAAAGGAATTGTAAACATGAAAAATGTTTTTAAACAAGTATAAATTAACTTTAGTTTATTATTCAAGAGATTAAAGAACGATCAAGTCAATTCAGACACGAGTTAAGGGAATTTCTTAACCCAATTTCTGTTCGTTGGGTTGATCTTTTCATTCTTGTATATGTCATTCTTTGATTATTTGAGAAATGAGTTTTTATGTACAGGATTCATGTGATATTATATTTAATACACATAATAGATCTATTTCATTTACAAAATGATCTTTTTATAGGACTTCGTCTCTATCACCATTCATTGATACATATTTTCATTAATACACAACTTTCATTTATATGGTGTATAAACCCCTTTGAATTTCACTTTTATTCAAAATGAATCTTTTCATATGAAGAATGTTACTAAACAACAAAAAGAATGTTCCTTTTAACGTATGAAGTGAGAATGACCATTTCCTCAATGGTGAGTATTATTTGATCTTGGGATTCCTCAACAAGTCGTAATGTTTTTAAAAGAAAATAAATACCAGATACTCGTTTATGTATTTTGGTATTGAAAATGGTTTTGATAATGGATTTGTAATGATAATATATTTTAGTGATATATTGTGATAGAAATGTGTTATTTCCTTTATATTTGTTTTATGTTGTATGATTATATAATGGTACTTTGACATTTGATGGGTGGTTACTTGATAAACTAAATGACGGGTGGTGTTGTGAATACAAGATGGGTGGTGACGTTATATCCCCCAATTAATTAGGTATGGAAGTTGGCCATATCGATATTCCATTTAGTGATATGTATGGAAGTCGACCGTATGGTTATTCCATTTATGTACGTTTAAGTCCCAAGTAACATTTATATGTTATGTGTTCTTTATATGGGTTTTATTGTAATATTTTGGTTACAAAAGGGTAAGTCATTATCTTTAATTCAGTGAAGAGTATTTACTAATTCATAAAGGTAAAATGTATTACTTATTATATAGTATTCATGGTTTACCTATTGTTTTGAAAAACTAATAGCTTTCCTTCTTTGTGTATCCCATATTGAGCATTTTATTCTCATCCCATGTTTTTGAAATGTTTTTCACAAGAAATTATGTGGAATAGGATCAAGGATGGGCTCAAAGAAAATTCTTTCTGTCTAAAAACATGGAACATGACATGATTATTTTGTTCAAGAGTTTTTATTTTATGAAAAAAATGGAAACTGTGTAGGAGTGTCTACTATGTAATCTTTTCATATGTAATAGTTATGTCTTAATTCTCTAAAACTCTAAACCTGAAAAGATCCTCAATGTGAATTATCCATTTAATTCAATATTATGTACGGTTTATGGTTGGGTACTTATAGTTGGTATTAGAAGTCGTTTTAGAAAACTTTAGGAGTTAGGGTATTGTTAAATAAATTTCCCTAAATTAATTTATGGTAATATTGAAATGATATACCATTTAAATATTACCATATTTTTTCGCCTATGGTATTTTTCTATTGAGAATGTGTTTTCCTAGAGAAAATAGGGTTGTTGTGATGTAAAGTCATACAAAGGTAAATAACCTTCCAAATCAGCATCCTGAGATGGATTGAATCAAAATTGAACAGTTTACTACAGTGATGGCTCAGTTGATTCAGTTGATTAATGGTGGGTGTGTTTATTGGGGATATTTTTGTTTATTCTGAATGTAAAGAGAAGCATTAAAGTCATTTAATACTTGACTTGTGACCATAAAATGAATGAAAATGTATGGAAAATTCATAAAGTGTGTGTCTTGGTTACAAGAAATTTCTTTTCTTAGTCACATTGTTTCAAAAAAGGGCATAACTGTTGATCCTGCTAAAAAAAGTTCTTAAAGAATGGCCAAGACCCAAAAATATAACTAAGATTCGTATTTTTCTTGGTTTGAAAGGTTATTGCCAGATGATTGTTGAAATATTTTCACGGTTATCTATTCCAATGACTAAGTTAACTCAGAAAGGTGTTATGTTCATTTTGAAAAAATAATATGATGATTTTTTTCAGAAATTGAATAGAAGATTGGGGAATTCTATAGTTTTAGAACATCCTTCCAGAAATGGTGAGCTTGTTTTTTATAGTGATGCTTCATTGAATGTAATTGTTTGTTACATTAGTAAAAATTATCTGGTAATTTCTTATGCTTTACATCAGTTGAAACCCCATGAGTTAAATTACCCTACAAATTATTTGGAATTAGCTGTCGTTGTTTCTGGTTTTAAAATTTGGAGACATAATTTGTATGGAGTGAAGTGTGAAATATATACCAATCACAAATTTTGACATATATATTCACTCAATAATAATTGAACATGACACATAGGAGATGGTTGTAAAAATCATTGATTATTATTTCACTATCAATTACCATCCGGGAAAATCAAATAAAGTGGATGATTCGTCGATTCGAAAAAGTAATGCTTCATTAACTATGTTACGTTTGGAAGAAGATCCTTTGATTTTTCATTTGATAAAATTTGGCATTGAAATTGTTGGTGGATAAAATTATTATGTTTTGTTTTAGGCATCAATGAAATCATCTCTATCAGTCAAAATAAAGCAAGCTCAGAAAGAAGACAATGAGTTACCGAAAAAGATAGAGTTTTTTCCGAAGGGTATGTTTCCTTAATTTAACATTGACAATGATTGTCATTTGAGGTTTGGAAAGAGATTATGCGTGCCTTGTGATTCACATTTTATGAATGAGTTGTTATGTGAAGCTCATAGTTCTCCATTTTCAGTTCATTCTAGTAGTACTAATATGTACAGTGATATTTAGGAGTTTTATTGGTGGGATGGAATGAAAAGTGATATTGCTGATTTTACTATGATGTGTTTGACTTGTCAAGGGGTTAAAGTAGAGCAGTAGTTACCAAAAGGAATGATTCAGCCTTTACCAGTTCCATAGTGGGAATGGGAAAATGTATCAATGGACTTTGTTGTGGGATTACCAAAGACATCTTGAGGTAATAATGCAACCTGGGTTATTGTAGATCGATGGACTGAATCTGCTCATTTCCTTCCTATTCAAGATACATTGCCTCAAGATCAACATTCTCTGTGGTATGTTAAATATATAGTCTGGTTTCATAGAGTTTACCTCTCCATTGTATCTAATAGTTATCCCAGGATTACTTCTAACTTTTGGAAAGGCCATTAGAAGTCGTTGGGTACTAAATTAAATTTTAGAAAAACTTTTCATCCTCAATCAGATGGGAAATTAGGATGAACAATTTAGACTTTGGAGGATATGTTATGTGTTTCTTCACTAGATTACTAGGGATGTTGGGACCAACAACTTTCATTGGTTGAATTTTCATATAACAACAGTTTTCATTCTAGTTTACAGATGGCTCCATTTGAGGCATTATATGGAAAGCGTTGTCAAACTCCAAAATTTTGGGAAGAAGTAGGTGAAAGCAAGCTGATGGGACCAGAATTGGTAGAAGAGATGGCAGAGAAAGTTTAGTTGATTCAAAAGCACATGAGTACCGCTCAGAGCAGACAGAAAGGTTATATAGATAACCGGAGGAAGGATATTTCATTTAAGGTAGGTGATCATGTCTTTCTCAACGTTTCTCTATGTAAAAGTGCGATGTATTTTGGTATGAAGGGAAAGTTGAGTCATAGGTTCATTGGACCTTATGAAATTCAGGGGAATGTTGGATCAGTTGTCTATAGAGTGGTTTTACCTCCACATTTGTCCCATGTACACAAGGTTTTTCATCGTTCGATGTTGAGAAAGTATAGACAAGATCAATCTCATGTGTAGAGTCCAGAGGCTGTTAAGTTGGAAGTGAATTTTTCTTATGAAGAACATTCAGTTCAGATTCTTGACCATAGAGAGAAAGTGTTGCGGGATAAGGTAATTCATCAGGTAATGGTTTGGTGGAAAAGCCCACATGGTTGAAGAGGAAACGTTGAATCTGAATATGATATGAGGGATAAATACCCCCACTTATTTTGATTAGTAAAATTGCGAGGATGCAATTCCCAGAATGGGGGGAAGGATGTAACATCCCTGGTAAATAAAGAATAAGACATAATTCATATTTATTAATATTTTTTAATTAAATATTTATTTTACTTTAAAAGGGTTTCTATGTTCGATAGCGTACCCGATACGCAACAACGAGTGTCATTGAAATCTTATGTTGCACACTAATAATAAAAAATTATAATTTTAAATGGTAGCTAATTCTTAGCCGTTTTATTGGTGGGAATTAACAAAACAAACTACAATATGATTATACATATTTGTTAAATGCATTTAAATTTATCCAATTAAATTTAGAGGCTTAAAATAAGAATGAATCTAATTTTAAGTATTATTTAAATTAAAAGGTCGATTTACTTCCTTTTAATGGAGAACCCCCCTTAAATATACTTTTGGTCATTTTTATATGTTCTATTTGACTAAATAAAATTATTGTTTAGATTTTGGAAATCAAATTTAACTTTGGGTAATTATTTGGTAATTTTCGGATAAAGTTCATTTTTTAATGAATAGTGGAAAATATTATATTTTTAATTCAAAAGTACCTTTTAATCTAATTTATTAATATGGTTACATTAACTTTTTAATTTGTTTTAAAGTGTAATTAGAATATATTTTTACCATTTAATCCAATTTTGATCATTGGAATTAATTTCAAATTTAAATTTGACATAATAAAGTGTTAATCTTTTGATAGTTATTGTTTCATAAAAACATGATATTTGTTTTAACAACATGAATTAATTTTAAATTAATTAACGCCACATCTGTGTTTTGAATTTTTAAAAATAGACATAATTTTTTAATTCAGAATATCAAATATGCTTAGGCATATTTTTTGGTGTTTTTCTAAAAAACATCAATTTTTGATGAATAGTGAAATGACTTAGTAGTAGTCAAAAAAACAGAATTTATCATTTAAATGAAATTTTACCGCTTCTGTGAATATAATTTCAAAAATTTGATATACATGGTTTTTATCAAGAAGTAAAATTTGGTTCAATAAATAAAAATAATTTTTGGTTAATAGTAACTTTTGACTTTTATTTACAGAGGTTCAACGTAAATAGGGTAATTGAAGGTTAATAGAATGTTATCATAATTCAAAATTTACTTTTACACATTTCCTAACCTTATAGGATGATTAATGGCCGACCATGGGCATCTTTAGGTCTATTTTTGTATCCCATGGAGCCTCTTATGAAAGATAATGACACTTTAGATTATTTAATTTAATGTAAAGGCAAAAATGACATAAACAAAAATCTTTTAGTAAATTTATTTTTATGTGGTGTTATATAAATTATATTTTAGACTATAAATATTCATTGGAAAGAAGAAAAGATTTCCTACATCATGGTATTGTTTATATAATTTTTAGGCATCACATATATTAAATTATTTTTGACACAATAATGATGTAGTGTTTACCTCATTAATAAATGATTTAAATAAATAAGATTGTAAAGACTAAAATAATATCCAAATATTTTCCAATTCCTATTGGAGAATATTATTTGCAATATGAGTTATCATATATTTGACTTTAATATGTTTTTTACTTTTTGAAACAGAAGATTAGTTTATAATAAAATAATGTTTTCACACATTCGTAAAGATCCCCTCCTCCCCCTTATAAAAAGAGACCACTTCTAACCAATAACACACAACTATAAAGCCTTTTTGATAGTCCAAAACCTGCCAAATTAAGCTCTCTACATCCCTCTCCTCCTTCTAGATGCCTTACCTCGGGCAGAAGGCACCTCAAGAAGTCATTTGTTTCAAACCAAATGGAGATACCCAAATTAAAGGTAACATTTTCTTTTAAATTATTTTCTTTTATTTGACTTCTTTATCACATAAACACATTTTATTATATCTTTTGTAACAACACTAGTATCCTTATTATACTAGGATGTTGTTATGAGAAGGATTCTAATTACACTTTCTCACACATCAATCTAATGGGTGAAGAACACATTGTTTCTGTGGATGGAAAACTAACGCCTCACGAAACGATGATTGTTCGATTTTCTCCTACCGCATCTCATGGTGGTCATTATGATGGAACTGTATTTATATATTATATATATTATTTTTATGTTTTACTTATTCTTCAATAATTTCTTTTTATAGCATAACATTATTGTTTCCATTATGGGTCAACACGATAATTTCATTTGAGGAAGTGCGGACTACCGCCCCCTCAATGTGATATAACTCGTTCATACCATATGTGGTATGTATAAAGGATATATTTAATGAATTTATATATATGATAAAATATAGGAATCATAATACTACTATTTATCATTATTATTATATTCTATTATATGTAAAATAGAAATAGAAGTTGCGTTCATGTGTACGTACGACTTACCGTCTCCAGGAATGGTGCATTTTATTTCATAACTCTAAATGATATGTACTATTATAAATACAATTATATAATTGATATATAATATATATATGATATATACATCATGATTATCATTCTGGATGTAATGGACTAGTGACCACATGGACAACTTGTAAATATAAGGTGTTCATTTTTGACTCAAGTACCAAATATCAACAAAACGACCATTATTAACATAAATGATTATATAATGTCTATAAAATGGTAATAATTGATATAAAAGGAATTATCAACATGGAAAAGGTTTTTAAGAAGGTATAAATTGACTTTAGTGTTTTATTCTAGAGATTAATGAATGATTATGTCATGTCGTGCAGGAGGTAAGGGAACTTCTTAACCCAATTTTTATTCTCTGGGTAGATATTCTCTTTATTGTTTATGTCATTCTTTGATT
The DNA here is from genome assembly GCA_963277665.1 of Viscum album. NCBI lineage: Eukaryota > Viridiplantae > Streptophyta > Magnoliopsida > Santalales > Viscaceae > Viscum > Viscum album. The sequence continues at coordinate 1,938,650,439 of OY728152.1, forward strand.
ATGTGATAAATGAAATTTTATGTACTTTCTTTATGTGTGATTATATTTAATACACATAATATATCTATTTTATTTACAAAATTATCTTTATAAGGGACTTCATCTCAATATCCTTTCATTGATGCATATTTTCATTAATATACAACATTCTTTTATACGGTGTATAATACTTTGTGAATTTTATTTTTATTTAAAAGGAATCTTTTTCTATGAAGCGTTTTACTAAAATTAAAAAAAATGTTCCTTTTAACATAAGTGGTGACAAAGACCTTTTCTGCCTCCGTGAGTATTATTTGATCTTTGGCTTCCTCAACAAGACATAATGTTTTTATATGAAAATACATACCATATACTCTTTTTTGTATTTTGGTATTGAAAATTGTTTTGATAATGGATTTGTTAACTATATATATTTATGTGATATATTTTGATTGAAATGTGGAAATTTGTTCTTTCCTTTATATTTGCTATATGTCTTATGATTTTATAATGGTAGTTGGACATTTGACAGGTGGTTATGTGATAAACCAAATGACGGGTGGTTTCATGAATTCCAGGATGGGTGGTTATGATATAACCTCCAATGCATTGGGTTTGGAAGTCGGCCGTATGGATATTCCATTTAGATATATGTGTGAAATTAGACCATATGGTTATTCCATTTATGTATGATTATTCCTCAAGTTACCTTTATATGTTATGTGTTCATTATTTGGGTTTTATGGTAATCTTTTGGTTACAAAAGGGTACGTAATGATCTTTTACTCAGTGAAGAGTATTTACTACTTCATAAAGGTGAAAAGTATTACTTATGATAAAGTAATCATGGTTTATTTGTTGTTTTGAAAAAATAACAGTTTTCTTTTTTTTGTGTATCCCTTACTGATGTTTTTATGACCATCCCTTGTTTTTGAAATGTTTTTCACAGGACATAATGTGGAATAAGTTCAAGGATGGGATCATGGAAATTTCTTGCTTTCTAAAAACCTATAACTAGACATCACCTTTTTTTTCACGAGTTTTTAATTTACAATAAAATGGAAACTATGTAAATGTGGGTACTTTGTAATATTTTCAGTTGTAAGAGTTATGTCATAATTCTCTAAAACTCTAAACATGAAAAGATCCTCAATGTGAATTATTTATTTAATTCAATATTATGTAATGTTTATGTCCGGGTCCTTATAATAACAATGGGTTGTTAATTTTATTCACAACAAAAAATCCATGAAAGAATCTTCAAAAATAATAGTTACAATGACTATATGTTATCAATGATGGGAAATTGATGAAAATATATATAAATAATGATAGTATGGTAATTATTCCATTATTTTAGATATATTACTGATAAATTTTATGTGATCATAAATATATTTATTTTTGTGTGATTACTCTATGTAAAATTGGTGAATTGGTATTTTTACTCACATTTAGAGTTTACTTAATTAATATAATAAACAATACTAATGAATAAATATGTGGGGAGTTTTAATATAATTTATATTTTCTTTTAAATTGATTATTATTTAGTTTTATTAACCCAATTTTTTCATCAAATAATTGTTAAATGTAATTCCTATTTAATTAATTTGGTATGTTATGATACCTGTTGGGATATAATATGAATTTTGTGATGGTTGTTGTATTAATTTAAAATTTATCCTTTATGGATGAGGATATGAGTAGGTATGTGGTTATCATTTTACATATAGTTTCAAATGAAATGTGTGAATACTGAAATTGATAAACGATATATACTTAGTTTGGGTAAATGAGAGATGTGTTTACTCATTCGTCCTAATATAACATTTACACATATTCATCAAGCTTAAAAAAAATAATGATGATACATTGAAAAAACTTTATAACATGATGTGTATTGTATTGTGGTTTCATTATAAATTCCCCTTAAAAACATGTAAATGCGATTTTTCCTTGAAATATGAGTGGTGATATAATTTTAGCAAAATAAGGTAGGTATTATGTTAGTCTCGCATTGTCCATTTCATGGTAAACCCAACTGCTGTGAGGATATAAAAATAGGTTCAGTGGTAAAATATCTTAATTGTTTTAAAAAATTCTATCATACCAGAATGTTATTTTATAAATTGAAATTAGCTGATGTATTTTTAAGGATACCCTTAATATTTCTTATAAAAAATAATTCTATCATATTCTATGGTGGTCATAATATGAAGTAGTAATGAGTATTATGATAAATCATTTTTTTCAATTTTTCTTATACTATATAATTTATCATTTATTGATTGATATAATATGATAACTACTTAATTGTTTAGGATATTATCCATTCCATATTCTGAAGCCATATGTATTTTTGAGGATAACTTTTCTCGTGGACTTATAGATATTATAATTTGTATTAATGATTTTAATTTTTACTCCAAATCATATTATAATTATATATGGAATTTAAATTAAAGAAAATTTGGAGTAACATATTATATTCTCAAGTGAATGGGATGATGGCGTTGTCATTATTCATCATTGTGTATATATAAAGATATTTCATGGAATATTTTCAATCAAATATAGCGATCCCAAAGCTATTTTTCTGTGGGATGGTGAGATTTGAAAAATATATGAATACATTTTAATAATACTTATAGATGATTAATGGTCTCAGTTATATAGGTGATATACACTACAATTTATAATAATAATCATTAATAGTTAATGAAAGATGTCTTTTACAATATAAAACTCATGAGGTAAATATATGAGTAGTTTTATTCTATGGATGAGGGAGATTTATTTGAATAGAAATTTATGTATTCATTTAAATAATTGTGATAGTATTATTTTAAAGGTACATTGTGCATATATGTCTTACCTGTTATGATATCTAATGTGAAAACATGGAAAATCATATAAATCCTCAAATTGAAAATTTTGTATGTGAGCTTAATTGATCCCCTATCTGATTCCACTATGTTATTCGGGATTAACCATTTTAATGGATATGATAATGTAATTACATGAATTATCCTTAATAATCATTTTACTTTTGAAAATTATTTATTTCCATTTTTATATCAATTACATATATTGGTGCATTTATTCACTAAATTTTACTTTATGAATCACTGATAATGTACAACGATAAGTTTGGAAAAATTTACAAAAAATAAATTTGTTTAAAATAAATCCACTATAATAAAAATAAAAATAGATATTAAATTTTATTTCATTAAAAAAATTTGTTTCATATTATTAAGAGGACTTTTTTTCCTAGGTTTGGAGTCTCGTATTTTTTATGATCTAAGCCCTAAGGCGATATTTTTTGTCAACAAATATGTTGTAGTTTCCATAATTACTAAAAATAATCTTATAATTCAGGGATACAAATAATTACTTATTCAATCACAATCTATTGGTCCCTCTTGAGGAATGATTATTAAATTCCACACTTTTTACCTTATAATTTTTAATATTGTATTTTCTTTCGGTACAATTATTTTATTATTATTCCAATTTATATTAATAATTATATAATTATTATTCTAATAGAATTGGGTTGGTTTATAATAAAAATAATATTTTATTTCATAAATCATTATGGTTATTAGGCCATAATTATCCATTCAATATGTATATTACTACTACCTATAGTGATGTGAATTGGATCCCAAAACTGCTATAACAACTTAACTAATAACCATAGTTCCAAACCACTGTTAAAAGGGGAAAAATATTATGTAACCACCCCTTCCCCAATTTTTTCATCCAATATCTTATGTGTAATGTATTTATAAGAAATATATTATTGATTTACTATCATTTTATATTTTCGAATCTATCCTTAGAGCTATAAAGAGGTTTATTTTCATGGTTAGATCTTGATAGTATTTTTTATAGTGGTATATTAACTAAGGTTTTAAGTATTCAATATGATAGTCCTGATTTGGGGTATAACAATACATAATTTCTACCACATTATGCACACAACCAATCCATGTTGACCATATCATATTTTATTTGGCTATGTGGGGGGCACAAGGTCCCTTACATGAGGTCTGGATAGGTGTGATGGTTTGTAACTTTAAATCCCCATTAAAAATATTGGACTAACAATTTATATCGGTTCAATGTAACCATATTCATATATGGTCTTGCAACATCATTATATTAAATGAAATATATTTTTTTAATAAATTTAAATTTTTCGATATCTTATGTTAAATTAAACACTATATTTTTATAAACCATGAAATATTATTTAAATTATTATTTAGTCAAGATAACTAGAACCTAGCTGTTAAACATCGAATTATGAACTGTAATATCAAAATTTTCCAATATAAGTATAATGATTTTAAAAATATTAATTATATTGATCACAAATTTCATTTATTTCTGTAATGTATTTATATTTTTTGAAAGAAGTTTTAAAAAATGATTATTAATTTTTGGGAAAAAATGTCAAATTAATACATGGAACTTTTAGAAAATTTAATTTACAAAATTAACTTCATATTTGGAATTATCTTTTCAAAAAATTAATATGGATAAATTTTTTGATTTTTCAAAAAAAAAATATTAAGTTGATAAAAATACATCTTTTTTAAAAAATACCATTTATTTTTAATAAACTATCTCCCATTATTATTTCAATTCTATATAGAATTATTTTCAGTTAAATTTTTATATATTAAATAAAATTAGTTATGGTTATATCATAATTATATTGAATTTGTGATTAATTTAATCCTTTGGCTTAAAAACATATATTTTAGAAAGATGTTTTAAAGTTCATAATGAATCTCAATTTTAATGAATTAAAATAACTATTGGGGGAATTATATAACATAAATTTATAGATGATATATTTATATTAATAAATTTAAATTCAAATATGGATCAATACTAGTCATATAGTTAATTAGAAATCATTTTTCCCATAAAAAATATATTTATTGAAAACTATTTTTTAAGAACATCCGTGGGTTATAATTTAAATTTAAATATTACACATATGTGTGTAGAATTTTGAAAATGGATTCCATATGTTATTATATAATGACATATATATTCTAATAAGTTCAACTAAATTTTTTACAACAACGAATAGTGTAAATAAAAAAATTATTTGATTATTGTAGTTAACGTAAAAATTGGAATATCGTGTGTTAATCATATAGGATTTGTGTAAAATTTACAATTTAACTATTAAAAATCCTATTTAATGCCCATATATTGCACTTATTCATCAAATATATGATTTATGTTTTAGTTGTAAGATTTTTTCATGGGAATTACTTTATCTTTTTGGATTCTTCAAGTAAAATTTCAATTGGTTTCCAAGGAGGCCCCCATTCCCCAATTATAAAAGAGAGCCACCAACCTTCACATAATCACCCATATTAAGACATTTATTTTATAAATCCTAAAAAAATACCTCCCCAAAATTCTTATATGTATTTTAGATGTTCTGGTCCTCCCAAAAGGCCACAACTATGGTCTTTATGGAGAGATTCCATGGAGGTTCTTCTGAGAAATTTTAATTAACTTCACAAAGATTCATGTTTTTCATTATTATTTTACCTAAATAAATATGTATTAACACATAAAATAATGTTAAAGTATAATATAACAATCAATTATATTATATTATTTAAATTTCATAACATAAATCATTCTTCAATTCTATCAAATGGGAAATGAATCTATCCTTCATATGTACAACGAACTACCACCATAAAAATTGATGCAATTAATTTTTCATCATCACCTCACATATATATTTGCGGTGAGTGATAATATATATATATATATAATATTAATTAAATATTAAATATTATATAAATTTAATATATCATAAAAATTCTTACTTTATAATCCATTGAAAAATAACAACCTCATTCATGTGTTTGGAAGACTACTGCATTGCGATGTGATGTGATTAACTTTCATTTACCACATAAAATGGAAGTTAAATATTGTGTGTATTGATAAAAAGTAATTATATACATCATATAACAATAATTCCTTAATTATAAATTAACACATTCCTTCATTTCATCATGCTAATCGAAAAATGAAAACGTTACTCATGAGTACGTATGACTAACTATCTCCATGATTATAACATATTTAATTTATTAGAACCATATTTCATGGTTACATTTAAAAGAAAAAAATTAGATTTAGAAGTTATAATTAATTATTTTTTTTGATTCTAGATATTATTAAATAAAAATCCTTATGACCTTCCTCAACTAACAAAATTTATTTTCAGAAATATGTCTCATTCGTCATTCAATTGTATGATATTAAATTCATTGGTTATGCAATAGAATATGAATTGGTAGAAAACAAAGTCATAATAATTATATAAATTAGAAAATAATATTATTAAAGTATATAAATAACATAATCATATTATTATGGATGATTAAAAATGAATGTGAAAAATCCGGATCGAGGTAAAAAATATTTTAAACAACACCATTCTTTCAGATATGACCATTCAATACCTAAGTGACATTAAATGAATCTAAAATATTTATATATTTCTACTCTATAAATACCACACATCATATTATTTTACATTATGGGGGAATACTATCAATATTCCCATTTATCAAATTAATTCTTTTTGAAATATCTTCTGATAATATAACTAGAAAATAATATTGAACCCATTCTTTTTCATGGGTAATTATTTTATTTATCCTTATGATCGATATCCTTATGTTAAACCAATATTCATGATCATTAGAATAATTATTTGGTTGGGTGTATAATTATATATCCCTATAATGCATTGATTAATGTTTTATTGTCATTGGAACATCTTTATGGGATTATGTTGTAATGCTAATCCATTACGGGACTACATCCACATTGTGATGTTGTCTAAGTAGTGAGTCTAGACATATGTTTATTTCATGTTTTTTTACAAATCTAATGAATCCATTATATTATGAAACAGTTATCCTTATTTTATAATCCCATTTGATTACCCATGTACCTTCTCTTTTATGATATCATGTTTTACATTTGACTCACATGTTTTGATTCCTTATCATTATTACACCCTTACTTGTATTTCTAGTTCTCGCAATTCATTATGTTTCCCACAATTTATATTATGGATATTTAATAGATCAAAATGACTTAACTTCTCACTACGGGGGTAGAAATAATGATTCCATTTTGATGATTAATTTTATGTAATATGAAATTAATCTCCCAAATACAGTAGGCCTTTACGATACATGTGGTGTATTCATGGATATATATGTTTTTATATCATTCAATAATATGTAAAAAACCAATGGGTTTTAGTAGATGATATTGTTGGGTGGTTATGTGAACCTTCAGAAACCAGTATGTTAAACAAATTCGTGAAACCCTAGGTGTTAGTGCAATGATATATTTAATTATTATACAATGGAAGAAAACATATCCATGTTTTTTGTGATGTTTAGAGTAATATGTTTTCAGGAAATTATATCCCTATGTATATATTTAAAGTGGACATGGTTCTATAATATATGTACCTTTGGATAATAACACTGGAAAAGGTGCATCAGCGTTGACTTGAGCATTACAGGGTACATGATAATGGACAGTACATTGCACATGGTTTGAAACACCTCTAGGTATATGATTTGAAAATTGACACACCTATTTTGAACCATTACAGAGGGTAAACATTTCTCATAAAATATTATATTAGGAAATATATCCTTTTTAACATAGTATATGACATATTAATTCATAATTTAATGATTTTATGACAATTATGAGTCATCTCATTAATGTATATTGTTTCTAATGTCAGTGTGTAGTTGTATAAAAATAATCATTCCTAATTCTAATTTTATTTCAGTAGAATGGTTGGAAAAAGTATAAACTAAGAAAAAAACCAATTTGATGAAAAATGTGAGGAAAACCCATATGGGATTCTTATACGAATGGAATACTGTTCTTGTATCTTCATGATAATTCATTCTCAACTAAATAATTTTTGAATTGAAACTTGAATTAGGAGGAATGACCAAATTCCCTTAAGAAAGAGCACTCTTCGATCGAACTCATTTTTAGAAAAAGGCCTCCAAAATTAATGAGTTATTTTTATCCATTAATATATAACTATTCATATACTCTATTGAAAATATATTTCCAATCCTATGGTTCATTTCAATGATATTGAGTGAAATTATTTATACAAAATGTTTTTCGACAAATATTTTCGTCAGTGTATCTTGCATAACATAGAGATCATTTTCTTTTGCCTCATCAAAAAGGATGACAAATATATTAGGAAAATTCAAATAAAACATCACTATAATTTCATGGTACAACCATTAAATTTTCACCTACCATGAATGTAATGTTGGCCACTTATTTTATGGTATAATTCCATGTTTTTTATTTTCATTTTTAATTCAAGACATCGACAACTATGTGGAAATTTTTTAATGTGACATCAATGTGTAGATGCATATTAATAAATTTAATGGCTCTCAAGTGGATAAGAACTAGAAAACAGAGTTTAACTCTAGTGGTATAACAGAGAAATCTAATAGTGTAAATAACTTTCCACATCTAACTTATCAAGAGCAGGGAAGAAGAATAAGGAATTTATTTTGAATGAGGAGAATATTTGTGTTATTATCATAAATGAAATTCACATAAAAAATTAATATCTATATAAAAACCCAACAATGTGGTGGAGGAATGGAATACTCATAGCTGAGTGGTTGAATTTTAATTGATCGTATATGTGGATCCTTTCCAGTATCCAAGTCTCTATATTTAATTCCCATTATTGAACTTGATATGTTTGTGATAAAACTACATTATAATTATGATAAAGGATTTATATTCCCACGTAACTCACTGTGGGGTGCATCAATCCCCTTCATCAGGTCTATGTATAGCTTATTGAGTCTCTATATTGATTATCAAGAACTCAAATGATATTGATAAGGATAATGTATCCTACTCCAAGGATATCTGAATTGTTCAACAAATAAAATGGGTCTCAATGTTTACCTAAGGTAGACCTTCATTTTCGATATTACCACCTATGGTTAATGAGATAATATAATCCAAAAATACCAAATTTGAATAAGGTAAGGACACTACGAGTTATTAGTGATTCCTTTTAGAGACCCTAATTATCCAAAAATTATTATCGACTTGATGAAAAGACCCTTTAGATATTAGCTTGAAAAATTTGTGGTACTATTTTTAGTTGATATTCTAAATTACACAAATAGAATTTAGGATCATCATTAGTGTTTAAATATTGTGACTAGGCATTTGAGTAATAATAATCTATATGGAAACTAATGTAAGTGTGAGTTTTGGATGAAGGGATTATCACTCCTGGGGCACATAATCACTATCAACGGCATATCAGTCAATCCTTCTATGACAATGAATATTAATTATTTTCTTACACTATCATATTAAATAGATATAAGTATTTTTCATAGACTTTTTGGTTATTATCGATGATCTCCAAAAAACATCTTATCATTTTCAAAACTGATAACCATGATGACTCTAATGAGAGTGATGCTTTTAAAAACAAGTGAATGTGAAGAGAGATTTAGGGAGTTGAAAAAGTGTCTTCTCATATCAATATTAAAAATTATTCACTAAAATGTGGATCATTTTTATTTTCAAAATGAAGATTCCATGAATGTTATGGGGTGTGTAATAACGCAGAATACTCATTTCATAGCATACCCCTCCATGTAATTACAAGTTAAAGGGATGAACTATCCCACAAATGATCTCGAGTTTACTATAGTGATATTTTCATTGAAAATCCGGATCAATTATATACATGGTTAGAGGTGTGAAATATATACAATCTATATGAGCCTCAAATATATATTCACATAGAATGATCATAATATGAACTAGGAAATATTTTTATATCTGATTAATGTTTATGACTTCTATCTACATTAACACCCTATGAAAGTGAACACGGTGGATGATTCCGTGAGTCATGAGAATTATTCTATATTATCTAGTATTAGGATCACAAAATATCTAAAATTAAGGTATTTAAAAAGTATGGATCTTGAAATCTAGAGGGATGTTCCTAAAAAAATATTCTCCAATTTTTTTCCAACAATCTATCAAATGAATGAATAAAGAAGTATAAAAGGTTGATGTAGAGATATTGATGGAGGTGAGGGATATTCCTCATTTTACACTTGTATATGATGGAATATTATGGTTTATGAGCCATATTTTTGTCCACTCAATAATAATTTTGAAGGGTCTGTTTGAGGTGGCTCATAGTTCTTTATCCTCTATTCATCCAATAAGTACAAAGACTTCTAGATATTCCAGCAGTTATTTTTGGTGGGTATTATTGATGATTGATGTAAACAAAACAATTCTATGAGAAAAAATCTGATGGGGATTTTATATGAATTACCAATAACATTAATAAAATGGGAAAACATCACAAAATATTTTTTCATCTGGCTCTCTACAATGCATAAATAGAACAATGCTATATGGGTTTTAGTCAATAAACTTATAATTTTATCCCACTTAAATTCCAAAAGAAAATAACTATATTTGGATCAAATTTTATGTATATAAATTAATAAATTGCTATGTTCACATGGATTACCACATTCCATTGTATCTAATAAGGATGAAAAAGGATTACCTTATGTTCTATACACTTTTTCAATAATCTGTTTATACTATTATGACCATTATTAGTTTCTATCATCCTAATAAAGGCGTTATGTATGATAGAAAAATTTACCCCTATAAGATATTATGAGATCATGTTAGATGGATTTCAATGGTGTCTGGGATCATCATTTCCTATAGTGGAGTTCTTATAGAAAAAAATCTTTCCCTCAAGCTTTCAGATGGCTCAAAATGAATCCCTATATGGACGGATGTGTAGAAATTAAACACAATGTGATTTCATTGGATAATAAACTCTATTATAACATGATCTAATAGAAGAAATGGTAGAGAAGGTTAGATGGATTCAAAAACCCATAAGGGTATCAAAAATTTGAAATAAATGATATGATGATAATCAAGGATGTGACCTCGATTGTTATGTTGGTGTGAAGGTGTTTCTTTGAATATATATATGGAAGATGTTTATGATAAATTGAAAGTAAATATAAGGCCTAAGTATGATAGTCCCTTTGAAATTAATGATTTTATCAGGATGGTATCTTATTGTTTGATGATTGTACTGAACCTTTATAAAGTCTCTGATGTGTTCCATTTATATCTAATGATGAAGTACATACATGATCCATCCCATGTAATTAACTCCGAGGTCATACAACTGGAGTATGATCATTCTTATGAGGAATATAAAATGGAGATTCAATACAATTTATATAAATTTCTATGAAAAAATACATCTCACCTTGTTTATGTTTTGCGGTGATACCAGCATCTTGAGAAAGATATGCGAGAACCAAGGATTTAATGAGATATATGTAAACTCTTTCTTCATAATAATATGATGGTATTTACATGGATAACCTCGTTTTATGTGGTTTATAATATTATACATTCATGTTTTTATTATTTTCTATCAAATTTAATTAATTTGTTATCTGGTGTTACATGCAACAGTAAATTCTAACGAACTACGTATTAAAATTTACAAAATTACTTAAAAAGGACAATTTAACCTAATATTTAATCTCAAGGGAGTGAATATTAATATACAACTTTAAAAATATAATGGATTCATATAAATTATTTGTTTTGATAAATATGTTTTTAAATATTTGTAAAGTCGTTATATTCTTTGAAAATATATTTTCATAAAAAAAAAATTTACTTATTTTTGTTAAAACATATTAAATTTAAATTTTTAATCAATATGAAAATTTATTTGAAATAATAAACATGGTTTTTGAAATCCACATGTCAAAACATTCTTTGTGTGATTTTTTTATTTGTTTTTAAAAATGTTAGTTTTTTTAGTGAATGCTGAAAAATAATAATATTTATAAAATTATAATTTATTTTAATAATTAACATCTCATTAATTTTTTAAATTTATTTAAAATCAGAATAATTATAATTTATTTATATGAAATCAAATTAATTACATTTAAATCACCATTATTCATGATTTTAGAATAAGATAATTCTTAGGCTTCATATTGTATTTTTCCACATACTATTTTAATGTGATCAAGGTTTCTCCATTTTAGGAAATTAAAATAACCCACAATAATTAACTATTATATTAATTTTATATTTTATATATATTGATAAATTTAAATTTATATAATTATTATTACTCGACCTAGATTTAATGGGAAATCATCATTCCCATAAAAATAGAATTTCTTGGAGAACCAATTTCAACGGGTCTATGAGTTTAATATTAAATTAACACTTTCCTATTATGTGATTTGAACATGTAAATTTGGATTCCATATTTAGAATCATAAATTTTTCTCATAATCCAATAATGTGAAATTAAATTATTAATATAAATAACATTAAAAAGTGTAAAAAAAAGTAATCACCATGGTTATGGTAAAAAATAGGTTCATCAGGGATAATCAATTATGATATAGTTAATTTTTAAAATTTTATAATTCAAAATATAATAGGAAGTAAAATTTTCCTCTTTATCCATTAAAAATAATAATATTAGGTCATAAAAAATAATAATTATTTTTATTGACTCTATCATTTGGTAAATTTACATTTGTTTTTGAAGATGGTCTCATTCCCCACTAATAAATAAAAACCACCTCCATCAATATAATCACATTTATAAATCCATTTACATTGAATAAAACCGTAAAAACATACATCTCTAATACCATTATAATCATTCTTGTTATTTGGGTCCCCCCAAAATAAAAACATTTTGAGTCCTTATGGATAAAGTTAAATGTGGTTCTTCAAAGAGAAGATAATTTTCATCACTAAGCATCATCGATTTCATTATTCATTTTAAATAATTAATTATTTATTACATCATAAATTTTAATAACAAAATTTTCTAACATATAAATATATTTTATTATATTAATTTAATAACTTAAATCCATATCCACATCCATTAAAAGGGAAACAGAATCATCATTCGTTTGTGTGATAGTCTACTGCCTCCCGAACTGATATAATTTGTCTTCCATCGTAATCTCACATGGATATTTGAGATGATGGATATAAGGATTTTATAAAATATTCATGACATATTAACCACTATTTATATGTAATGTATCATATACATCCATTGTTTACACTATTTTCAAAAATCATAATGTCGTTTGTGTGTATGGTGTACTATTGCCTCGTGGAGTGATGTGATTCATTTTTTATTACCACATAAAATGGATGGTATATATGAGTGTGTTTAATAAAATATTACATACATAAAACAAAAATGATTATTTAATATTAAAATAACATTTACATTCTTTCGATCATGGTCATTTTAAAATGGAAATGCTACTCTGGTTTACCTAGGACCAACATTCTTTATGACTGTACCGTAGTTCATTTTTTCAAAAAATGATTCACGGTTGTCTCAAAAAGTATAGTTTATTTATAAAAATAATAATTAATTCCATATTTACATTATGGATATTATTATATTATAACCTACTGGACATAGTCATTTTACCTATTTGATTTTGGTCATATTGAAACATTATAATTAACATGTCCAGTGGAAAATTTTTTATTTTTGTAATTTAATAGGACATGGTAAAAAGTATAATAGAAGTAATAATAAATAAAAAAAAAAGAATATTAATAATGTAAATAATTAACATATTTTTAGAATTAATGAAGATAAAGAAAGTACGTAACAAATCAAGCTCGAGGTAAGAGATATTTTTATCCCACCCTTTACTTTATGTATTGACCATTCTCTCTGTAAATTATATATAATGATTCTAAATAAATTATACAAAGGAAATCATGAAGCAGGCGAACCTTCTCCTTTGAAATTTATTATAAAATGGAAAAAAGTACAAACAGAGTCAGAAAGTAGTTTTACAAAGACGCGTATAAACATCACACTAGAATTGTCTTGAACAAAGATTTTACAAAATTTAGGTGCAACAAAGGACCAACTGGAACTTGCAACAATAATAGCCCACTTAGAGAGAACATCTTCAACTTGATTCGCCTTGCAATAAAGATGAAGCACTTCAATAGAAATAGAGTCTGTCAGCCGATGGCACTCCACCCACTCTGAAAGCATCCACTAAGGCACATTTCGTGACTGATCACGATGAATTTGGACAGTAGTGGATGAGTCAGATTCCAACCATTTTTCTAGCCATCCATGGAGAACAGCATACCTGGTAGCTTTAATCATGGCCCATAACTCCACCTCCAGAGCAAACACATTACCAATGTATTGAAAAAAGCATCATTTTACAAATACCCTATGAGTGTGGGAAACACCTACACAACCAGCCGGGCCTGGTGCTCCAGATACTGCGCCATCAACGTTATCCTTAAGCAAATGTGAAATGGGTGGAATTTATCTGACATGCTTCAGCATTAAAGGATACTTTTCCATTCCGTTGACACTAAGAGCCTTAAGAAAAATTAAATCTAAAACATCATTTTTCATTGTTCATGTTTGAATAAAGGAGACCGCCCGCGCTACTAAATGAATTGCCAACAAACCACCATGAAAAGAGGGTACATTATTATTGAAAATAGTGTCATCTCTGGACTTCTAGATAAAGGAGAATAGGCTGGCCACCGTAGTGTATAGGTGTGCATATACCTGCTCGCTACATTCTACACCATGTAGTGAGCAGAGCAGATTTTCAATGTAATTAAAATGTAGAAAACTGTGGAAACTACCCTGTAGATAGTTCAACATTTTAGAAGCAAAGTTGAATTAAAGGAAGATATGTTCATCATATTCATCAGCATTTAAACAGAACAAGCATACAGAGGTTAATCTAAAGCCAGCCTACTGCCAATTGGATTGAATAGGCATCTTCTTCTTCCATAACCTCCATATAAACAATGTAGAAGCTGGAGGAATAAAGGCTTTTGTAAAGCAATGATCTATAATGGGTGATTCACAGAAAGACCACATAAGCTTCTATAACAATATCTAGTAGTGAATTTACCATTAAAATTCGACATCCAGATAAGAAAATCAGCATCAAGAAAATAGTATCATTCAATTACATAGTAAATTTGACTATGCAAATTGCAGATTATAGAAGGATTAGTCTGATAATCAGAAATGGTAAAATCCCATAATGAATTGGGGATTCAGATATAATCATAAATAGGCCAGGATAACCAGTGAGTGGTCCAAAAATTGAGGGAGGAACTTTTGGACACAATACATTTTGTATATTTCATTAAACCAGAATAATCTATCGTGATTTTAGGCGAAATGGATGAGCCCAGATAGATCGAATACCCTTTATGATGTTTTTCATTAAATCTAATTTGAAATTTTTTTGTAGAGTTATCAGAAAAAGAGATTACATTTCTAGTGAACTTATTTATAAATGTGACATTAAAAAGATGGATGTCCTTAACACCCATTCTACCCATCTGAACAAGCGTAATGCAGTCTTGCTAGGACTCAGAGACCAACTTTCATTCATGAATGGAACAGGTCCAAATATGGTTTCTGATTCTACTGGTAATCTCTTTGATCAAAGATCTGGGCCAGTGATAAATTGAGAAAGTGCAAACAAACATCGATGTGATCACTAAATTAACTAAACAGATTCTTCCAGCTTGAGAAAAATTTATACCCATCTAGTTGGATAGTTGATTCATAATTTTCATAGTCATATTCTCCAAGAAACCTCTCTTGATCCTACCACAAAAAAGAGGTACACCAAGATATATAATTGGAAACACCCCTTTCTTAACACCCAGCTGTCGAGCCACTCTAATCTGCTTCTAAATGGAGATACCTTTACCAAACATGACTAAAGATTTACTCCAGTTAATAACCTAACCTGAAACCTCTTCATAATGTGAGAAAATGCCCTTAATACAAGAGATAGTACCTTTATCCACTCTTACAAAGAGAAGGATATCATCAGTATAAAACATATGTGAGGTTGAAAACAAATATCGTTGAACTTTCATCCTTTAAAACCATCAATAGTTCGAAAGATCAGTGAGACAACAACTCAAATAATCTTCGGCAAAGGAAAAAAGCAATCCAGAAAGAGGATCACCCTATCTGACACCTCTTGACCATTTAATGAATCCCTTAAGAGATCTATTAACAAGTATGGAGAGTATGACACTGGAAAGAATATGATTGAAAAGCTTAATAAACATTTGTGAAAACCCATTCATTAAAAGAATATAGAAAAGGAATCACCATCTAATAGTATCGAAGTATTTGGAAATATCAATTTTCAAATCCATATTTCCATCCTTAAACCTTATTTTGTTTAGGTCATGTTTCATGCCATTTCCACTCTCCTATGAAACTATGATATTATTATATAATCCTACATATATTATTTTTCCCATTTGAATAATCATCTGCCATCCCTTTTAGGATAATGTGTTATACTTTTACCTTACATATTATGATTCCTTATCATTTTTATTCCCTTACACCGATTTTTTGGCTCACCCCTTTATTTCTATATTCCCTATTTTTTAATATGAATATTTAAGAGTTAAATTAGAAAAAATATATCATTAGAGTAAATGAAATAATGGAACAATGTTTATGTTTTCTTTTTATGTAATATAAACTTAATTATCCAAACGTTGTGTGCCTTTATGTTCCTTGTGTTTCATTAATTGATATTTAGGTTGACTCATGTAATAAAATTTCTTAAATTTCTAGTCCACTAGAGTTCAAATATGATGAAACATAATCAATGTTATAATAGTGGATGAAATACATATTATTAATCCTAGATCAATTTTTAGAATGTGTTCAACCTATGGAATGTATGATGAAATACTTCATATAATAAGGACATGTTCAGTGATCTTTGAAGTCCCCACATGAAATTAAAATGGTCTACCACATGACCCCTTATGTCTGAACAGATATGAAAATTTTGATATTATTTCATTTTGTTTATTTTACTTGTCTATATATATTATTTTACTCATTTATTCATGGAAAAGCATATTTTTGGTGTTTTTAAATTATTTTAACATAAAATATTTTTGTTTTTTCAATTTAAATAAATTATAATATGGTTTAATGGAGCCATGGGAATAAAAAATAAAAAATAAACCATTGTGATTAATTTATCATGAATATTAAAAAAATGATTCCTTTGGGTCATTTAATGATCATAATATTATTATGTAAATAAATGACATTTTTGACATAGATGTGTTTGATTGAAGATTGATAATGTTAATAGAAGAAATGCTTTAGGAGGAGATCCTAGTGGTAAACATTAACTGAAATATTTTTATAATAACTCTTAAAATTAAACTATGTATGATTAAAAATATTTTTTAAAAATTCCCAGATGAAACAAGAACATGTTTAATTCTAGAAATTTTAATGTGATGAGAATTGATAAAGTTGGTTTGTTGATATACGAGTCATATTTAGTTTCATTGGTTAAATGATATATGATAAAACATATATCCGTATTAATTTTTTTACATATATGAGAAGTGTTCTCAAAGTACTCTATCGTATCGTGGGATAGTTTTTTATAGTATATTTTGAAAACAATAATGGGAAATATAATTATTTTCCTGGAATAAGATTTATATATTGGAAAAAATTTTATTTTTATTTTATTATACACAATTCATTTTTAGTTTCATACAATCCATTTATTAATCTCTCTTTCATAAATAGAAATTAAATAAAAGTTTCAACCATTTCCTTTCCCTAATTGAAAAAATATGATTCAATATTTTTTGTTAATATATATATAAATCATTTTAATCATTTCATAACGTTTAATTTCATTTTCAATGATACACATATAATATGACCTCATAATTATTTTGATATTAATGGATTATTAATTTAAATATTAAATTCATTTTTTACTATAATTTTTGAACTTTTAATTTCTTACTATCCTAATTCAACAAAATAGTATCACATTAATTATTCAAAAACCATCACTTAAAACTTTTCTCGTCCTTTCACAAGTGACATATCCACATTGTCTAATTGTTTTGGATAGTTTTTCTAATTATTAATTTTAAAAATATATTATGAACATAAATATAATTTTATATTCTCCATTATTTAAATATAATACCATTCATAATACTTTTTATTCCGATCCTTTTCATCATAATAGTTCTTAGATATAATTTTTTACATTTCATACCATATGAAAGGAGACAATTAATATTATTATAAATAGATTTATATATAATTTTATAATTCCCAAATGTACATAAAAATCATTTATATTTAATCATGATTGGCTATTAATATATACTAAATAGTTATCCTTTCAAAAATCATTTCACTAATATATAAATATTGACATATATTACGTTTTCCAAGCACTATGTTGACACTGTTAAATGGTTTCATTTTAATCACAAAACAATTATTAATTAGATAATTAATATTTTATATTTTAATTATTAAGTCAAGTAATAATTTTTCCATATGTTTATATAATTATATATATAATTTTTGATAAAAATATAAGACTAAGAAATAAAATTCCACATTAATTCATAATATTTTTATATTATTTACGTGTATTTAATTATATTACTCAGCCTATAAACACATTGAATAATAATATTTTCTTCCAATATAAATTATTTATAACTCCTAAAACATAAGAATGATTAAAATTATCTTTTACCATACATTTTATAAAAAATAATGAATATATATAAAATTTACAACAGATTAAAATATTTAATTATTTGTTTATTTTAATAAAATACCCCACACCTAATTTTGACATGAACATTCAAGATATATAATTTATTTTCAAAAAAAATATAAAAATATTAAATAATTAATTTTATTAACAATTGTAATTATATAATGAAATAATATTTCATTCCATGTGATAAATATATATTATTCAAATAAAATAATATATTAATGCTTTAGACCTTGATGATGTTATTCATAATATTTTCATAATAATAAATTTACCAACGAATTGATATAACAATTATAAATTATCATTTGAAAAATATCTAAAAATTAAATTGTTTTTTAAAATAGATTAAAGAAACAATTATGTTACAGATAAATATATAATCACAAATTTTTTTTGTATAACATGATTTAAATATATTATTTTTTCTTATATGATGAAAATAAATTTGAACATAATGTATTTTTAGAGACAAAAAAAATCATATATACGTATTAATATATATTTTATTAATTAATATAAATTTATATCATTGTTATTGAAAAAACATAAAACTAATATATTGTTTGAAATACATGGGTTTCCATAATTATTCCTCTATTAGAGGTTTAATAATTAAAAATACATTTCCATGTTAGGGGAAAATATTACAGTATAGATTAATAAAATTTTGAAACCAATTCCATATAAGATTCTTATGAAACATTGCCTATACAAAAGTCCCCCACCAATATTGGTCTTCCCTCGCAATCAAATAGGTAATAAAATTTAAAACAATAGTCTTATGGTTTTGAAAAAATTAGATTATATGATTTATTTCTATATCTAAAGTATACCACATGGGGTCTAGATTCGCCATGAAATAAAATAGTATTATATATCTATAAATATATATAATTATTGATATCATGAATCTAGTAACGTCCCGGTTAAGGAAGCTGCCCAGAGGAGCCCCGTACCCGGTTGGTCACATGGCCTCAAGCGCATTTCACCAAACACCAGAGACTTCCTAGTAGTAGGAATGACCCTTGGTAGGATGGTGGGGAAACTAGCCCTCATTAGCAGAGTTACACAGGGAAAGTAAAACAGATAGCAGTAGATGAAGAAGTAATTATACCATACCAAAAGTAAACAATAGAAGTAACAAATAGTTATATCTCAAATATCTAAATAATTCATGAAAAATATTTCTAGGGAAGCATCCAAACAAATCACAATGCGAGAATACAGTATTAAACCAAAGTAAATAATAAAATCAGTAAACATATCCACAGCATTGCAAGCCTCAGCTTGGTCTCATGCTCCCCAGCTCCATAGCAATCATGTAACTGAAATAGAAGGGAGCTTGCCCTTATCTATACCTCCATGAATATAATATGTTTGGGCCCAAAATCATGACCCAAATAGGGTGTGAGACTAATCTCAGTAGGCAACCACCCAAATATTTGTGCCTAACATTTAGGGAATATATATATATATATATATTAGAAAATTAAAAAAAAGAATCAGTAATCAAGGAAGTACTCAAAATTAAACAATCCTACAGTTCAATTGCATTCAATTTCATATATTAATTAACAAATTAATATAAAAAAGTTAGGCCTCTGAGAAATACTCACAGCCTAACACCTCTGGTTCAACCGAACAACATAAGAAGCTCTCTAAAAAGTACACACAGTCTAACCCCTCTAGTTCATCTTTAATGAAGACACTTTGATGAAGCTGTCACCGTAAATTCCCCTTGTGGTCTCGTATCGGTAACTAATTGGCACTTTAAGAAATCACTCACCATCAAATTCCCCTTGTGGCCCATATCATGGAAACAATAGACATTCTGTAGGAGCAGAAATTTCATTCCCCTTGTGGTCTTTCAATGTAACGGTAAATAGACACTATGGAGAAGCCCTCAATGTCCATTCTCCTTATGGTATACTACACCAGGTTCTCATAGCCTTGTGTATGTCTTTCATGAAAAACGATATGTAGAAACCAATGTATTCCTCAAGAACTACATTGCTAAACAATGAACATAATATCATAGCATGTCGGATAATAATCACTCCATCTTAACAATACTAGGCATGGAAATCAAAGCTGCATCCTACCAGGCAATTCTAGACCAAACTGTCAAAAACAAGAAAATATGGGAAACACATCCATATAATGAAATGTAAACGATATTCAAAACAATTAACATATATCCAAACAAACAAGGCATAACAGGTAATAACAGAGCTAGAACGATAAACACACAGTACTCTGTTCTTGGTAATTGGACATTTTTTCACATAAAATTCAAAGACTATCGATGGAAAAGAAAAAACAACTACCTCGGAATCATGAGATCGATTTATGTGAACTATATTTATTGAATCACCATATAACACTATAGATATACAAAAACATTAAATCCATTCAACTGAGATTAACTTTCAAGATAGGAGAAATCATGAGTTGATGTTCAAGAATAAAGGATAACTCACCGATGTGATTACAATGAAATTGATGATGGTCAATTCAGAGAAAGGACAAAGAGTCATGTGATCAGAGAAGATCTATAGATGTACAAATACTCTGGGAAGAATGTGGTCGACAAGAAGTGTATTCTGTCTGTGAAACATGACCTCGGTCCATTTAAGGGAAAAAACAAAGTACAAGGGGTATTCGTTAAAATTACACATCTTGTTCTTGCCTTTTTCAGACTCTGCATTAGGCGGTCTCCAAGTCACAACACATAGCCATGTGCTCAGCAAATACACAGCTATCACATGGTCACCTGTGGAAACCAGGTACATGCCATGTACTTAAAAGTACATGGCATGTACTCTTGAAATTTCATGAAACTCTTCTTTTTCTGAAAAACTGCCAAAAAAGAAAAACATACATAAAAAGAAGATCTGGGTTCTTAAAACATCCCCCCATAAAATTAATTCTTCCCTGAATTTCCATTATAAGGAAGCGTAGAATAAGAATACTTAATGAGCTCTGGCCTTTGTGAACATACATTGGCCTCCCTCTCCCAGGTCTCCTCATGTACTCGCATGTGCTGTCATAGAACTCATAACAAAGGAACATACAGTCCATGGTGAACCTTCACATTTCGATCAAAAATATGATACGATGTTCCCCAAATGAAGCACCCACCTCTATCTCATCCTTCAAAAGTAGGAAAACATGAGACATGTATTAGAAGTTACATCGGAGCTGAGAAATGTGGATGACATAATGCATAGCCTGGTACGTTTGAGGTAACTGCGGCCGTTACGCAACCAGTCTGACTCTCTCTCCAAAATCG
This sequence comes from Viscum album, assembly GCA_963277665.1. Lineage (NCBI taxonomy): Eukaryota > Viridiplantae > Streptophyta > Magnoliopsida > Santalales > Viscaceae > Viscum > Viscum album. The sequence goes on from OY728152.1 coordinate 1,938,672,561, forward strand.
TAAATGACCTGACGTACCTCGATGATAGCTTGACTTGATTCCTAATCTTCTTGTGTCCCTTCATCTTTTAGACACACATGAAAACCTAATCTTCTACCTCGAACTCTAGAGGTCGTCTCCATCGATTATCATAAAACTTCTATCATGATTGTGCAGTAGTCATCCTCTTTTTAATCAAATCTACCTACTCTGTGGTGTCCTAGACAAGACGAGGTCCCAGCATAGATACCTATCCAACCTCCAGTGAACATAAGGGTGATCGGCATGGCCTACCGTACAAATCCTCATAAGGGTCCATTTGAATAGTTTTCCAATAACTATTATTGAAGGAATAATCCACAAGAGGAATGTGATTCTCCCAAGAACCTCTAAAATAAAAGATACATGCTCGAATCATGTCGTCAATCACCTGAATCGTACACTCGGACTGGACATCGTTCTAGGAGTGGTAATTTCTACTCAGATGTACCTCTGTACACAAATCCTTCTTAAGTACATACTAGAACCGATAAGTATAACATGCATCCCTTTCAGAAACAATGGAGTGCATAACTCCCTGTAACGTACAATCTCGTGGATGTACACCCTTGTCATCTCATCATCACTGATGGTCTCTTTGATCAGAAAGAAGTGAGAATCCTTCGTGAGTCTGTCAATGATAACGAAAACTGCATCATTCTCTCAAGGCGAACTCAGAAAAATAGTCACAAAATACATCACGGCATCATTCCATTTCCACTAGGGAATGGGTAACTATTGAAAATGCTTTATTGGTAACTAATTCTCCGCATTAACCTGCTTACAGGTTGAACACCTTCTAAAAAAACTAGAAACATCTCTCTTCATACCCTTCCACCAATACAGATTGTGTAGATCTCGATACAGCTTGGTGACACCAGGATGAACTGCCCGAACTGGGGAATGAATGTCTCGCATAATATCCACACGTATGTATACTGGCACCCACATGAATCCATGAAAACACAAGATCTTGTCCTCGCCTACTGTCCATCCCGGAATAGGGTTCTCTCTTGACACACTCTCCCATAGGACTGGGACTTCTGAATCTGATAGCTTCCTCATCCAAACTCGATCAATAAGTGTAGAGCTAATAGCTACATAAGATAGAAATGTCTACCCATGTCTGGTGTGAACCTCCAAATTCATTTCATAGAATAGGTCTATAAGAATCCACTCACTATTGGACTCTTGATGTACTTGTACCTAATTCCTCCGACTTAAGGCATCTTACACTGTTTTTCCCTTCCCGATGTGTAGGGATGCTCATTGTCAAACGACTGAAGGTACTCAAACCACCTTCGCTGTCTCAAATTCAGGTCACACAATTAGAAGATATACTCGGGACTTTTATGGTTGGTGATAACAACAAATTGATATCCCAATAGGTAGTGTCTTCAATAGTAAAAGCACGAACAACTCTATCCAACCTGATATCGTGTGTTGGTAAATTTCTCTTATGTGGCCTCAACTGTCGAGACCAATATGCAACGAATCCTTTTCCCTGCATTAGAACTACTCACAGCCCCATACCTGATGCATCACAAAGCACAGTATATCTCTATCCTGGCTCGGTCAACACTAGTATCGATGCTGAAGTCAACCTCACTTTGAACTCCTGAAAGGATGACTCACTATAATTTGATACCACATACCTCACACCCTACTTAGTCAGGCCTATCAGTGGAACTTTAATGGGTGAAAATTATTTTATGAAATGTCTATAGAAACCATTCATCCTTAGAAAACATCCTACCACAATGATGTTTTTCAGCTGCTCCTATGAAATCACTACTCTCAGTCTCTCTGGTTCTACAGATACTCTTGTCTCTTAGATAACATGACCCATGTAGTGAATATTGTCAATCCAAAAGTGGCATTTTGGAGCCTAACATAAAACTAATGCACTCTCAGTGTCCTCAAAATGATATCAATATGTGTGGCATGGCCATGTCGGGTGTGTGAGTACACAAAGACATAGTCCATGAAGACTACCACAAAAGAATCCAAGTACAGATGGGACACTTGGTTCATCAGTGCCATGAAGACTATCTGTATGTTCGTGAGACCGAACGACATAACCACATACTCTTATAGACAATACATGCTCCGAAATGCCATAACAAGTATATCAGATGGTCTAACACGCAATTGATGGTATCCAGACCTCATGTCAATCTTTGAGAACACCCGAGCTCCTCGAAGCTGGTGGAATAGATCATAAATACTCGGGAAGGGTTGTCATTTCTTGACCATCAATTTGTTCAACATCCTATAATCTACACAATGTTTGATGGTACCGTCCACATTTTTCGCAAACAGGAAAGATAAACCCCATGGATAAGTGTAGGGTCGGATGTAACCATGTACCCGCAACTCAGGTGTAGCCATCCTATAAGAAGTAATGGACATCAGTGCCGCTCCTGGAACCCGCTCAATAGAAAATTACCCCCCTCACTAAGGAGGCATTCCAAAAAAGTCCACTAGAAAGACAACCCTGAAATGATCCACCACAAGAGGTAAGTCAATCTGGGAAGTCCCCTAGTAATGCAGAGAAATACTATAAATCTGCCATGTAAATCCCCCCAACCCATGATTATCGGGTCCTGCTCTTCTCTTCGGGACATCCCACTTTACCTTATGAAGAAAAGATCTCCCCACTAGTGATGTGAAACTCACCCTATAACGATAGAAATCGACAATTTCCTGGAAGGGAAAAAACAAGTCCATTTCGAGAATGGCATCATAACTGGTCATCTCTTGGACATAAAGGTCCCATGTGAATTGATACACACCATCCTCTAGAGAGCACTCCTTGAACTATTATATAATAGATGTTCTTGTCCCCAACTGTGTGTTTAGATTCATGATATCAGACGAAGAAATGATACAGAGGCCAAGGCTCTCTACAAAAGCAACATATATATAGCTATGGGAAGCCCATGGGTCGAAAAGAGCAGAAACTAAAATTGAGGCAATTAGGATCTTACCTCGAACTATAGAGGGTCTTGGATCTGGATATCGCTAGGTTTTCTCCACTGCAATTGTTTGACCTGCTCTGCAGCCCTTTGACTAGGTCTGACCACCCTGAGCTGACCCACCTTTTGTTGCTAAAGGCATGGCGACTGGCAAACATGGCCGGGACCTTCACCTCGACTTGAAAGACTGAAAGAACTCCAGTTACATGAATGATGAGAAACTCATGGGGATTCTCCTAAATGGGGTGTCATAGAAGAACCCTTCTCTCCTGCTGTCAGTTAGAAAAATAGCAGAAACATAGAAGATGGACAATCTTGCTGCATGATAGACACTCCACTAGGTCTCTCGAGAAATGTGGCCTCCTATTCACTCTCTTCCCACACTGTTAGAACACCACCTATAAACTAGAATATATCTCTCACCTAATATGATCTCCATGCATATACTCTATACGGCGCTTCCAACTTTTAGTAGGAGGGATTTCATCTCTGAATGTCGAACCGCCCTGGATCACCACTCTACGGTCTCTCGGATTTTGGTCTCTGATCAGTTTATGTTTTACTATTGAAGTTATAGATGTCAGCCGGAAGATGATAACTTGAGATTGGATATCATGCATGAGACCATCCTCAAGCTTCATAGCCATAAAAAACACACCACCTCCTAATATAGGGGTGAAGAATAGTAGCTCTATGTAGCGAGAAGAATACTCTATATCAGAAAAAGTACCCTTCTCCAGGCTCATGAACTCTCAGGCTCGATCGGCCCTCAAAGTTTCCCAGTAGATGTAGTAATAAAAGGCACTCTGGAACTCATCCCAATCCAAAACGTTCTAGCATCCCACCTGTGAGATCACATCCCAGTAGCACTTGGTGGAATCCTGAAGCATATACGCCGTAAGAATCACCCACCTCTCTGGAGGCATCTAAATATTCTTGAAGATAGAAAGCATGGATTATAACCATGACTATTCATCCTGAGGTCCCCTTTCCCCTATGAAGGTGGGAGGATGCTGCTACTGGAAAACCAGCATCAACTCGACCATAAAAGGGGCATGATGGGATACTTCTCAGAAGGTCTGCATGAACCACATAAAGGCCACTTGGATCTGTGCGTCAGCACTTGTCTCTATAATAAAGGTTAGGGACAAGACCGGCACCACTAGAGGATCCGCTGGTAGTCCCTGATCATCCATATCCGGTGTCTGATCACTGCCCTATAATTGGAAGACAACAGGAGGACATCTGAGTTGCCTAACTCTGCAAGTTCAAGAGCACACCTTAGATCATGATTAATAAGGGACGAAACCAAGAAGTGTGAGAAGGGAACAATATAAGGAAAGCATCCATGTTTTTTCAAAACATAGATATATGGGGTGTATAAGGACTACACAGCCTGTTCCCTTAAGCCTTCTCGTGGTGGTCTACTTTTTCCATCCAAAGTCATGTAACACCCCATACACAAGACATGTTTTCCTAAAACAGAACATGTACTTGAATCTTACTTCCATTCCCTAGTTCTTATACATGGCTAAGCCACACAATTCTCCAAGAACAAGACTACATGGCATGTTAGTTCCAGACATGGTGTATATTAGACAAACATCACCGACCCATTTTGATAGATATAGGGATATATACAAAGGCTACACTACATAGAGTGTTCAATCATGAAACAACATGTACAACTTATGTTTTCATTTATATATAGTATTAGTCATGTTGGTGGACGCATGGTCTATGAAACCCGGCGTGTACATCCAGTGCATGGCATGTCCCGCCAAAAATATCTCAAACTACTGTCTCTGCCACACATCCAGAGACATAGTTAAAGACTACATGGTGTGTACATATAGTACAAGACATATACTCAATAAAACTAGTTCTTTCCCAAACTGAAGGACACATGGCTTGTATTCTTCATTCCATGTCATGTGTTCTGGGTTCTTCGGGATAGTAAGCCTTAGAAACTACTCTAGAACCCAGAAAAACACTAATATGAAAATTATTGTTCCATATTCCGATCCGTTAGAGTCCATACTCACCGTGAATCGATTATTGGTATCTTATACATGTTATATATAAACATAACTCTATAATGATCCACCAAATTCCGGTCCATGAGGTCCCATAACACCTCAAGTTCCAATGTTTGGCGTTTATTTAAATGAAACATTACACAATCTAATACCCTATCCAAATCATGTATTCTATCAAGGCATCTATCACAACAACATGCATATATTGCACAAAATCGATCACAACAACATATAATCACTAATACTACCATAATGGCATGGCAGGAATGCAGACATGTTATCTCTAGAATGTGCCTATATGATGCATGAGATGGAATAGCCTCATCTCATCAGGATTCAATAGAAATAGAACCTTCATAATATAAATTATAACCGCACAAAACATGTGAATTACACTATGGTGAAATCAAATCAACTGTAAAATTGAAAAACCAGAAAAATTTCAATAATGAGGTAGATTGGATTTTCCATGTACATGGGTTAGCTACTCCAAGACACAACTTGTTACCATTTATCTATTTTCTACCTATCCATGGCTATAGGCACGAAATAGTATGTCAAGAAGAAAATAATTTGTTTTATACTACATTGTAACGTCCCGGTTCCGGAAGCCGCCCTGAGGGGCCCCGTACCCACTTTTTCACATGGCCTCAAGTGAATTTCCCAAAATGCCAGAGCTTGTTGACTACCAATAAGGGCCATGGGTGTAGTAGTGGAGAAACTATGCCATCATTAGTAGAGTTACACAGCGTTAGTAAAACAGATAGCAATATAATAAGCAATAATAATACCATACCAAATGTAAACAGTAGAAGTAATACATAGTTGGAACTCGCATATATAAATAATTTAGGATACAAATGTCTAGGAAAGCAGCCAAACAAATCACAATGAAGAATTGAAGAACTAAAAGAATGTAAAATGGAACAGCAGTAAACATCTTTACATCATCGTAAGTGTCGACTTGGTTTTATGCTCCCTCGCTCCACGTCTATCATTTACCTGAAGTAGAATGGTGATTGCCTTTATCTATACATACATCAATATAATCTGTTTGGGCCCAAAATCATTACCCAAATAGGATGTGAGACTAATCAGAGTAGGTAACCAGCCAAATATTTGTGCCTAACAGTTAAACAATATATATGGGAAACAATAATAAAAAATAATAAAAAAATAAGGAAGTACTCTAAAGTAAAAAATCCTACAATTCAGTTGCATTCAATTTCATATATTAGTTAACAAAATTAATCACAAACAGAAATCCCTTTAATAAATACTCACAGCCCAATCCATTTGGTTCAACCAAACAACACAATCAACTCTCTGGGATGTACACAATGTGTAACCCATCTTATTGAGCTTTAGTGAAGACACTTTAAGGAAGACCACTCCGTCAATTCCCCTTGTGGTCTCATATCGGTAAATAATAGGAACTCAAAGGATGCACTCAATGTACAATTCTCCCTTTGGCCTGTATCATGGAAACTAAAGACACTCTGAGGGAGCATAATGTCAATCTCCGCTATGGTCTTGCAGTGTAACAGTAAACAAACACTCGAGTGAAGACCTCAATGTCCATTCTCTCTATGGTTTACAACATCAGGTTCTCACGGTCCTATGTAAGTCAGTCAAGCAAAATGATATGTTACAGCCAAAGTAATCCTCAGAAACTATGGGGATAAAAAATCTACAACATATCAAAACATATCATATAATAATCACTCCATCCTAACAATACATTGCATGGGAATAAATGTAGCAAACTAACATGAAACACTAGACCAAACGGTAAAAAACAATCAAACATGGGAAAACATCCATAGCATGGCCAAGGTCACCCTATTCACAACAATTAACCTCTATCCAAACAAATAAAGCATAGTAGGTAATAACAGGGATAAAACCATAAAAATGAAATACATCGTTCTTGGGTATTGGGCATTTTTGCATATAAAATTCAATGACTATCAACGGAACAGAAAAAATCACCTACCTCAGCATCATGAGATAGATATATATGAACTGCAGGCCTTGAATCTACCACGTACATCGTAGATCTACAAAAAAAGTTAAAAATGATCTTCCGTGGATAACATGCGAGAAATGAGAAATTCCAAGATGATGTTCAAGTAGAAAGGAGAACTCACTGATGTGATTTTATTGCAATCGACGACGATTGATTCGGAGAACGAATGACGAGTTTGGGTCTTTGAGAATATCTACTACCTTATGGATGCTCTTGGATGAAATAGGTTGAGAAGAAGTGTGTTCTGTTCGTCAGAAGAAACCCCGGTCCGTTTAATGAAAAAAATAGAAAGTACATGGAGTTTTACATAAACGTACACAGTGTGTACATGGCTTTTCAGACATCCTTTTTAAGTGGTCTCCAGGTACCCACTCACAACCATGTTCTTGACCGTTACACGGCCAGCACACAGTCATAAGCCGTAATATGGTACATGGCGTGTACTGAAAAGTACACGGCATGTACTCTTGAAATTTCTAGAAACGCCATTTTTTATCAAAAACAACCTTAAAATAAAAACATACATAAAAAGTTGATCTAGGATATTGCAATGCCTATCTTGAAAATCCTCTCATATAATAACAATGAGTTTTTTAAAATGGTTCATGGGATATTTTGATTAATTGGAGACTCTTCGAGTGGTTCCATGTCTATATCACCCTCTCTTTAATAATAAATATACATTCAAAGCGTCTTCATCTACAATTTCTAAAATCTTTCATTAAAATAAAATTAAAATTAAAAAGAGAAATTAAATATATATTAACATATGTAAAATTAAAATTGCATGCAAAATGAATTCAAATTTATAAATAAAATATGAATTAATTGAAATAAAATAATAGAACTATGGATCAATATAAATTATAAATATAAGAATAAAATATACTTCTATAAGAGTTATTAGACCTAATTCTGTATCCAAAAATTCTGGTAACCTGGGTTTCACTATATATCAAAAATTTATTCCTATTTATAAACTACATTTCATGTTTTGATACCAATATCACTGCACATAAAATAAATACCTAATGAATTAATATAAATATTATTTAATACAATATATAATGACATAGAAAAAAATATCCATATCTAAATCCAAATATTAATTGACATCCACACATTTTGATAAAATTTTCGATTATTATGGAATGTAATTGTAACATCCCAACTAAGTAATGAATAATTTATTTTCTTATCTATGTTTATTTATAAATTAGATATTGATTTAGAGGAGAATAAATCCAATCATAAGCATAGAATACTCTAATACTTTTAGCAGATTGTTTCACTGCCTTTTGATGGAAAACCTTTTTTAAATCAATCTTTTGAAAATTTTATAAGCTCTATTTGTCAAACTATACTTATTCATTAGGATTGGGACATTGAAATTTACTTTGTATAAATTTTTGGTATTTTTCTGACAATGTTCATTTTTTAATGAATAGTGAAAAATACTGCATTTCACCTCAAAACATCTTTTTCATCTAATTTAATAATATGGATAGATTATCTTTTTAATTTTTTTAAAGTTTAATTAGAATATATTTTTACAATCTAATACAATGTTGGTCATAGTAATTGATTTCAATTTGGAAATAGGCATAAAAAAGTTCCAATATTTTGATAGATATAGAAGGATTTTTTATTTTATTTCATAAAATCAAAGACAAGAACAAGGACAGTGATGAGATAAAATAATGACTTGATATATAGTAATAGATATTGTTTCTAAAAACACCGCTATTTGTTTTGACAACGGGAATTATTTTCAAATTAATTACTGAAATTTCTGTGTTTGGAATTTGTTAAAATGGATTTCATATTTGGAATCAGAAGGTGTAAATTATATAATTAAGACTATTTTGTTTTTGGACAATAGGAATAGTAAAGACGGTAATTATCATTAATTATCGTGATTAATTAGTAATCGGGTAGTTATGGGTAAAAAATAATATCATAATAATATAAAATGACCCTAAAACTTGTGTTAATGCTATTGGTTTTGTCATGGATGACCATTTAATGCCTTCTTCCATCTTTGGGACCCCATGGAATAACTTTAGTGTGATAGTGACCTTTTATTATGTTGTGTTTTTTAAAGGAAAGTATAACCAAAGTATGTATCACTCATGTAAAACAATTTTAGTATTGTCTGTGTAAACGATCTATTAGACTATAAATAGACATTGGAAAGCTAAAAATATTTCCTACATCATAGTATTTTTTGTATAATTTTTAGACATTAAATATATAAATTTATTTATTACACCATGATGATGCAACAATTACCTCAATAATGAATTATTTAAATAAAATTAAAAGAAAATGTAAAATCTAAGACATACCGTAGTAAAAAGAAAATTGGATGGGTTTATATCGAACCTTTATCATCTCATCCTCAAAATATATCATTTTGGGACTTTTAAAATCCGAAAATCATTTTATAATCAAGTAATATTTCAAGACTTTCCAAAAGTGACCATCCTCCCTCTTATAAAAGGACCCCACCTCTACCCTCTTACCCACACCTCTCAAGCCCTTGGATATTACATCTCTACTCATATTATCTCTCCACATCCATATCATACTCTTAGAAGCCTCAAATTTGGCAGATGTCTTTCCAAGGTAGCATTTGGCTCAATCAAAAAGAGTTACCCGGTTTAAAGGTAATGTCACCTCTCTAGTTTCTCTATTTTATTTTAATTATTCACTCACCTTTATCTTCTTTTTATTTGAAATCGTAATAAACCATGTATCCTCAGTATACTAGTATGTTCTTATGATAAGGATTCCACATACCCTCACACACACCTCTTTCTAATGGTTAACGAACATACTGTTTTTGTGGGTGGTGAATTACGGCCTCCGGAAACGATGATTGTTCAATATTTTTTTAACACCTTTCACGGTGGCCATTAAGATGACACTATATTTATATATGATATATATTATATTTATTTCCTCTCTATGCTTCTGTATTTTATATTTAAAATATACCTTTATTCTTTTCATGTTGTGGAAATGCGATAATTTCATAGAAGGAAGTGTGGACTAACGCCCCCTCATGTAATGTGACTCGTTCATGCCAAACATGGAATTTATAAAGAATGTAATAAATGATAATATGTTACATATATTAAATATATATTATACTTTTATTATAATATATCTGTGTCTAATTTAGTTTTAATGTCCATTAATATGACAAAAAAATGAAAGTAGCGTTCATGCGTACGTACAACCTACCGTCTCCATGAACGGTACATTTCATTTATTATCTCCAAACATTATGAAATATTATTAAATACATATATAATGGATATATGTTATATTTAAATCATGAACACCATTCCGGAGATGATGTACTTATAAATAAATGGACAATTCTCTTCAAACAAATATATTTTTGACTCATGTATCGAACATCGAAAAAACGTATTATATGAACTCACATAATTAACTAATTATTATAACATTATAATATGTGATAAGAATTGAATAATTATCTTTAAAGGAATTCCATAAGAAATTATAAATTGACCAAATTTTATTATTCAAGAATATAATGAAACAAACAAGACAAATCAGACTTATGGTAAGGGACGTCGTCTCAATCTCCTTTCGTTGAGGCATACTTCAATTTATATACGACATTCTTTAATTAGTTGTATAATTAACCCTTTTTACTTTTAATTTCATTAAAATGGAAGCTTTTTACATTAATCATTTTACTAAATAAAAAAAGGAATGTTTTTTTCTTATATATATGGCGACAACGACTTCCCCACCGTCCTGACCATTATTTGAGTTTCGGCTTCCACTACAAGCCATAAATTTTTTAAATGAAAATTAAATACCATGTTTTACTTTTCATTTATTTTTTTATTGAAAATTATTTTAATAATGATTTGATTATATCAATCCGTTGTATTGATATCTTGTAATTCAAATGCTAAAATATCATGTTTCCTTTATGCATGTTTTATGAGATACGATTATGTTATGGTTCTTGGGCATTTTTTATGAAGTCGGGTGGTTCCGTGATAAAATAAGGGAGGGTGAGACCGAGATTTCTCTCTAATGCATTGGGTAACATGAAGGGGTTAAGCGCTAAGGTCTCTCCAAAGATATTTAGGGAATATACATTGATGGGTATTCCAAACGTAACCATGTTGGTTACTCCCTATGTAAGAATGTTATGAATGCCTCAAGTTACCTTTATGTCTTATGATTTATATGAGTTATTAATGAATATTATCATTTGATGAGGTATGTTATAGTACATATATTTTAAGTGTAAAGTATGATTTCATTGATTCTTATGTATACATGGACTAATGTTTTCATTCCGTATTTTCATATCCCACACTAAAATTTTTATGCTCATACCACGTTTCTGAAATGTTTTTCACAGGTCAAGGAAAAAGTACATCATGTGATGATAGTGTTGAGGAAGTGTCAAGGAAGATTCAACATTTTATTTTAAATATGTATTCTTTGATGGAAAAAATAAATAATGTCTTTTATGTAACCACCTTGTTTAAATGTGGAATGTAATGCAGAATTTATGATCTAATTCTCTAAAACTCTAAACCTGAAATGATCCTAAATGTGAATTTTTATAATAACTCAAGATTAAGTAAAGTTCAAGGCATGGGCCTTGTATATGGTATCAAAGGTCAGTTTAGATAACCTTAGGTGTTAGAAAATAGTTAAATTCTTGTCAATAATTTAATTTATGGTTATATTGAAATGATATAGCATTTACAGATTACCATGTTGCTTCACCAAAGAAATTTCTTTATTGAGAATGGTCTTTCGAAGGTGAAACATGGTAGTTGTGATGAGATTTCATGTAGTGGGAAATGACCATCCATATCCACATCCTGAGATAATCAGAATCAGAATTGAGTAGTTTACTGCAGTGATGGCTCAGATGATTTAGGTGATAAATGGTGGTTGTGTTTATTGATGATATTTTGGTTTACTCTAAATGTAAATAGAAGCATGAATTTCATTTAGAGTTTGTCTTTCAAACCATAAAGGGAAAAACTATTTGGGAAATTCAGCAAGTGTGAGTTTTGGTTACAACAAATTTCATTCCTTGGTCCCATTTTTTCTAAAGATGGGATAACTGTTGATCCTGCAAAAACAAGGGTTGTTGAAGAATGGCCAAGACCCACAAATGTAACCGAGATTCGTAGTTTTTGTGGTTTTGAAATCTATTACCATAGTTTTGTTAAAACATATTCACGGTTATCTAGTCCATTGATTAAGAAAACTCGGAAGTGTGTTATGTTCATCTGGACAAAAGAATGTGATGATTGTTTTTAGAAATTGAAAAAAAGTTTGGTGAATGCTCCAGTTTTAGCACTTCCTTCAAGGAATGGTGAGTTTCTTATCTATAGTGATGCTTCATTAAAAGGAATTGGTTGCGTCATAATGCAGAATGATCAGGTAATTGATTATGCTTCACGTCAGTTGAAATCTCATGAGATAAATTACCCAACACATGATTTGGAATTAGCTAATGTTTTTTTCTCATTAAAAATTTGGAGGCATCATTTTATGGTGTAAAGTGTGAAATATATACTAATCACAATTGATTAATGTATATATTCACTCAGAAAGAATTGAACATGAGATAGAGGAGATTTCTAGAATTAATCAAGGATTATTATTGTACAATTCATTACCATCCGGGAGAAGTAAATAAAGCGGATGATTCTTTGAGTCGAAAAATTAATGCTTCATTAATAGTGTTATGTTTGGAACATGTTCCTTATGTTAAGGATTTGATGAACATTGGAATAGAAGTTGTTGGTGCAGGATGTTATTCTATTTTGTTTTAGGTATCAGTGAAATCTTCTATAATAGACAGAATTAAGCAAGCTCAGAAGCAAGATAGTGAGTTGTAGAAAAAGATAGAGTTGGTTCAGAAGGGTAAGTTGCCTGAATTCAATATTTATAATGATTGTGTTTCGAGATTTGGGAAGAGATTTTGGGTTCCATGTGATTCATAGTTGAAGAGAGAGTTCTAATGTGAATCTCATAGTTCTCCATTTTCAGATCATCATGGCAGTACTAAGATGTATAGTGAACTTCAGGAGTATTACTGGTGGGACAGAATTAAAAAAGATATTGCTGATTTTACTATGAAGTGTTTGACTTGTCAATAGGTTAAAGTAGAGCAGTAGTTACAGAAAGGGATGTATCATCCTTTACTAGTTCCAGAGTGGAATTGGGAGAATATATCCAAGGACTTATTTGTGGTATTATCGAACACATCGCGAAGTAATAATGCAATCTGGGTTATTATTGATCGCTTGACTAAATCTTCTCATTTCCTTGCTATACGAGATAATTTTTCCCAAGAACAACTTTATCGTTTATATCATAAAGAGATAGTCATGTTACATGGAGTTCTTCTCTCTATTGTATCTGATCATGATCACAGGTTTACTTCTATCTTTTGTAAAGGTCTTCAGAAGTTGTTGGGTACTGAATTAAATTTTAGTACAACTTTTCATCCTCAATCAGATGGGCAATCATAACGATAAATTCAGACATTGGAGGATATTCCACTTTCTTTTTTGATAGTTTATCAGGGATGTTGGGACCAATATAATTCATTGGTTGAGTTTTCTTATAATTATTGATTTCATTCTAGGTTACAGATGTCACTATTTGAGGCATTATATGGGAAGCGGTGTCGAACTCCAGCTTTTTGGGATAAAGTGGGGGAAAGGAATTTGATGGCACCAGAATAGGTAGAAGAGTTGGCAGAAAAAGTTCAGCTGATATAGAAACACATGAGAACATCTCAGAGCATGAATAAATGTTATGTGGACAATAGGACGAAGGATATCTGTTTTGAGGTAGGTGATCATGTCTTCCTCAAAGCTTCACCATGGAAAAGCATGATGCAATTTGGTAAGAATGGAAAGCTGGGTCTAAGGTTCATTAGACCATATATAATTCTGGAGAGATTTAGATCAGTTGCATACCAAGTGCCTTTACCTCCGAGTTTATCTCAGGTACACAATGTTTTTCATGTTTCAATGTTAAAGAAGTACATGCCAGATCCATCTCTTATATTGAGTCCAGAGGTAGTTCAGCTGGAATAGAATCTATCTTATGAGGAACAATTGGTATAGATTCTTGACCACATGGTGCAATTATTTCAGAATAAGGGGATTCATCATGTAATGGTTTTGTGAAAAAACCACATGATTGAAGAGGCAACATGGGAATCTAAAAATGCAATGAGTGATAAATACCCCCACTTATTCGATAAGTAAATAAATTACGGGAATGAAATTTTCTAAAGGGGGGAAGGATTTAACATCCCATGTAAGTAATGAATAATATATTTTCTTATCTATGTCAATTTATGAATTAGATAGTATTTTAGAGAAGAATATATCCAATCTTAAGCATAAAATACTCTAATAGTTTTAAAATACTATTCTACCAGCTTTTGATGGAATACTTTTTTAAGTCAAAATTATGACAATTTTATAATTCTTATTTTTTAAAATAAACATATTATTTTGGATAGGGACATTATAAATTACTTTGGATTAATTTTTGGTATTTTTCTGACAATGATCATTTTTTAATGATTAGTGAAAAATACCACATTTCACATCAAAACTTATTTTTCATCTAATTTAATTATATTGATAGATTATCCTTTTAATTGGTTTTAAAATTTAATTATAATATATTTTTACCATGTAATCCAATTTTGGCCATTGTAATTAATTTTACATTGGAATTGGGCATAAACAAGTGCAAAACATCTGATATATATTGTTTCTAAAAAATCCGCTATTTGTTTTGACAAGGGGAATTATTTTTAAATTAATTAGTGAAATTTATTTTTTTGGAATTTGAAAAAATGGATTCCATATTTGCAATCAGAAGGTCCAATTTATGTAATTAATTCTCTATTATATGTGGACATTATCAAAAGTAACGACAGTAATTATCTTTAATTATCTTGATTAATTAGTAATCGGGTAGTTAAGGGTTATTAAATAATGTCATAATAATATAAAATGACCCCAAAATGTGTCCTAAATCTATTGGTTGTGTCATGGACGACCTTGGGATGCCTTGTGACAACTTTGTCACATCATGGAATCACTTTAGTGTGTCAGTGACCTTTTATTATATTATTTTTTAAAAGGAAAGTATAACCAATGTCTGTATCACCCAAGTAAAAAAAATTTAGTTTTGACTATGTAAATGATCTCTTAAACAATAAATAGTCATTATAAAGATAATAATATTTTCCTACATCATAGTAGTTTTTTTATAATTTTTAGACATTAAATAAATTAATTAATTTATGACACCATGATGATGCATCGATTACCTCGTTAATGAATGATTTAAATAAAATGAAAAGATAATGTAAAATCTAAGACATACACTTGTCAAAAGACAATTTTATGTGTGGATTTAGAACCCTTAATACCCTATCCTCCAAATTTATCATTTTTGGACCTTTAAAATCTGAAAATAATTTTATAATAAAGTATTATTTCAAGACTTTCCAAAAGAGACCCTCCTCCCTCTTATAAAATTCCCCCACCTCTACCCCCGTACCCACACCTCTCAGGCCACTGGCTCGACCAAATTCTGCTCATATTATGTCTACACATCCCTCTCATACTCTAAGAATCCTCACATTGGGCATAAGTATATCTATGGAAGCCTTTGGCTCAATCAAGAAAAGTTACCCGATTTAGAGATAATGTCACCTCTTGAGTTTCTTTCTTTTATTTTCCTTCTTCACTCACCATTATATTCTTATTATTTGACTCCATAATATCACCAGTATCCTTAATATACTAGAATGTTTTTATGATATGTATTATACATACCCTCACACAAACCTCCATCTAATGGTTAAAGAACATATTGTTTCTGTGGGTGGCGAATTACTGTCTCAACAAACTATAATTGTTCAATAATATTTTAAATCTTTTCATGGTGGCCATTATAATTTCAATATATTTATATATGATATATATTATATTTATTTCCTATATATTCTTTTGTATTTTATATTTAAAACATTCTTTTAGGATTTTCTGGTTGTGAAAATGTGATAATTTCATATGTGGAAGGGTGGACTACCGCCCCCTCAAGTGATGTGACTCATTAATGACAAACATAAAATTTAAAAATAATGTAATTAATGAACATATGATACCTAAATAACATATATATTATACTTTAATTATAATACATCTATGTATCATTTAGTTTTAAATTTCATTTATATGATAAAAAAATGAATGTAGCATTCAGGCGTACGTACTGCCTACCGTCTCCATGAACGGTACATTTCTTTTATAGTCTCCAAATATTATTGAATATTATTAAATACATATATACTGGATATATATGATATTTAAATCATTAACACCATTCCAGAGATAATGTAATTATAACTACAGAGACAATTCTCTTCAAACAAATTTATATTTGACTCATGTACCGAACATCGACAAAACATATGATATGAACTCACATGTTTATTTGATTATTATAATATGATAATATATGATATGAATTGAATAATAAACTTTAAATCACTTCCCTAATCAATTTTAAATTGGCCAATGTTTATTATTCAGGAATATAATGAATTGAACAAGACAAGTCAGACTTGAGGTAAGGGACTTCATCTCAACCTCCTTTCGTTGAGGCATACTTCATTTTATATACGACCTTCTTTTATTAGATTAATAATAAACCATTTTTATTTTTAATTTCATTCAAAAGGAATCTTTTTACATGAAGTGTTATACTAAATGACAAAAGTAATGTTTTTGTCTTACATATGCGGTGACAATGACTTCTCCACCGCCGTGACCATTATTTGAGTTTCGGCTTCCTCTAAAAGCCATAACTTTTTCAAATGAAAAATAAATACCTTATTTTACTTTTATTTTATTTTGGTATTGAGAATGGTTTTGATAATGTTCCGATTATATCAATGTGTTGTATTGATATCTTGTGATTGAAATGTGAAAATGTCATGTTTCCTTTAGGCATGTTTTATATGATACGATTATGTTATGGTTCTTGGGAATTGTTTATGAAGTCGGGTGGTTCCATGATAAACTAATGGAGATTGATCCTGAGATAGGTCTCCAATGCAGTGGGTAAAGTGAAGGGGTTAAACACAAAGGTTTCTCCGAAGAGATTTAGGGAATATACTGTGATGGGTATTCCAAACGTAACCATGAGGGTTACTCCCTACGTAATAATGTTATGAATTCCTCAAGTTACCATTACGTCTTATGATTTATAAGAGTTATTCATTAATCTTATGATTTCATGAGGTATGTTACAATTCTTATGATTTATGTGTAAAGTATGATTTCATTGATTCTTATGAATACATGGACTAATGTTTTCATTCCGTATTTTTATATCCCTTACTAAGCTTTTTATGCTCATCCCATGCTTTTCATATGTTTTTCATAGGTCAATGGAAAAATACATGATTTGATGATAGTGTTGAGGATGTGGAAAGAAAGAATCGATGTTTTATTTTAAATATGTCTCTTTTTATGGGAAAAATGAATACTATCTTTTATGTAACCACATTGTTTAAATATGGAATGTAATGCCTAATTTGTGATCTAATTATCTATAACTATAATCCTAAAAAGATATTCAAGGTGTATTCTTGTAATAACTCATGAATAGGTAATGTTTAAGGCTGGGGCCTTATTGTACTAATGAGAGAACATCAATTACGGGTAAAATTTTTTCCTAAAAATAAATTACTTCCTCCTAGAATATATATTTTAGAAATCCTGCATGGAATATTCATAGGTTCAATAAAATATCACATGTTATTGGGGAAAACACATTTCCCTTTTTATTCAAAATAATACATATACGACTCAGTATAATTATGAAAATAGTTTTCATGTATAAACTTTTCATTACATGAATCTTTTCAAATATATAAAAAATCTATATATTTCATTATACACATGAAAAAATCTTATATGTGTAACTCAAACACATACAGAAACATAATAAAAATATACTGTAGATAAAAAACATGGCCCTCATATACCTTTTCAAAAGTGAAGAAAATTAGTACCAAAATAACTCTTGATTACTTTAGTGTGTCTCACTAATGAAATAAAAAAACCCACATGTTTCATACCATAATGTGAAACTCATCTAAGACTTATTATCCCTATTAAAACCTATCATTAAAAATTTAGGATATCATTCATTTATATGTATCATGGTATATAATTTTTATGTAACTACCTAATGAAATTATGTAGGGTTGAGAAACTACTATAAACAATTTCTACAGTTCAATTATATAAAACACCATTCATGAAGAAATCAAAATGATAAACTGTTGAATGATTCTATAGATTAAATATATGTTTTATTATATTATTAAAAATAATTAAAAAACCATTCATAGTGTCAATTTAGTAACATTGAACTATAATAAAATAAAGGATTAACCTTATGGATTTAATTAATCAAAAAAATTACTATTATGGAATATAAAACATTTTAATTATTCATAATGAAATAAATTTATTTAATATCTGAATATAATAAAATTTAACTCATTTTAATGGATATTTAATTAAAATAACTATTACTATTTAAGTAACATCATAATCATAATTCGAAAAATTATTCAAAATAATTTTTTTTCAGTATATTTGAAAAAATTAATATTAAAATGAATTATGAGATTATGGTTTATACAATCACACATTATTAAATAAAACATGAGATAATAATCTATAATATTATTAATATCTCGTTGATCTTGAATTAATAATTCAAGTAGATATTGAATTTATAGTTCATGAATTCATGATAACCCTTATAACATAATATTTAAAGGTATAATCTCATTTTCATTAAATAGGTTTTTTATCGTTTGATGAGGGTGTTGTAGATAAACATTGAGTTTTCTATAGTGTCTATGTTTGGTGTTTCCTTTAGAAATAGTCCACATCACGAAATCCATTCATGAAGGTTGTTGTTTGGGGATGAATCTAGGAGAATATTGTTTAAGGATTGAAATTTTTTTCATGATATGAAAATAATTAACACAATTAATTTTACATCTTATTTTTTAAAAGGAGATAATTCCTTCTTAAATGTACATTAAATTGGTGTGGTTGAAATCAAATAATCACTCATTTACAACATCAATACCACAAAACAAGATTGTTTTATTATACTGTATTCCTGTAATTATAGTCATTCATCTTTTGATTCCCTACCATGAACCCTATGTCTCTTTCTAGTTCTTTCATGTGTCTACTTCTCTTTTAGTTCCATCGTTCATTGACCAATATGTATCTTTGTTAGTTTCTTCCCCTTCTATATGTGAATTATTTTTTTCTCATTGGGTTTTTTCTTAGTTATGGAATAGGAATTGAAAAATTGATAACGGATTTGTAATGATGTGATGATGCCTATTTTATATCATATATATATATATTATTCAATTATATTCTAGTTAGGAACTTTTATATTGGTCATGGTGTAATGAATAAGTCTTTTATGGGAATCCATTCATTATATATGTGATTCATTATATGCATGTGTGTCATCGAAGTAGGTATGAGACTCATGATTGATGTTGGTGGTTCATCTGTATCCTATTTTGGGGAAACCCGGAATAAAATTTTTCCAATTAGTATTCTTAATGAATGGGAATTATTGATTTATTTTTGTGTGCGTGAAAAAGGGTAGTTCAGAAATGATTGTTTTCCACTCATTTTCGAAGAGGAAATATATTTTTAAATAACTCTGAAATATAATGAGAAATTATATTTCAAATAATTTTTAAAAAAGTAATGTGTTTTTAGGAAATTAAAATTCATTTAAAATTATTTTTTTGTATTCCACACATGGGATACATGAGTACACAGTTGAAAACATTAGTATTAATATTTTTCTATTATTCTACTACTGGGATAAAGCATTTATTATTGTCTTTTCCCTTAGGATATGTTTTATAATGACATTATCATAACATTGATTTATGGATAACTCATTAGAAGATCTTCTATTCCACATGCCCTATATCCTAGGGAATTGAGTGTGTACTAACCATGGTTTATCAAGGTATAAGTTCCATAACTATCTTGATATTTGTATCCCATTGGTTCTTACCATTGGGATTTTCTTTGAATGTTATAGTATTAATATAAATTATTTTATTAAAAAAATGGTAATTGAAATTATTCATTGAATTAATTTTTCATAAATTTATTTGAAACTAAAGAAAAATGTGTACCATTCACCATGCTATTTTCAAAAAAATAGTTTAACTATTATTCATGGCATTTACAAAAAATTGTGAGTACTGAGATTCTTGTATAGGTTAATAACATGGATCATCTAGTTGGGATCCTACATTTCCTATTTATATAACACCCTTCACACCCCATTTGTGGTGTGTAGACCTTGTATTATCTTTTGAAAGTAGAAAAGGAAATGCTCCACAATAATGTAATAAGGATAAGGTTAGATGGGTATAGGTAGATAATGGTAAAATAGTTGGAAGTTAACCACATATCACAAGGAGTTTTTGTATGTATGGTTTGTATTCATTTTGGTTCTTGATAATATACTTTATATTATCCTGATATTTTGGTAGGTTTTTATCACTATTATTATTATTTCAATTTTTATGGAAAATATCATTATAGATACTTCGTAAACTATTTACTTCTATTTTGTATATATGACATGTATCCTACTTTATGCGAGGAGAAATAAATCCCTACATTCATTGTTTTATGCTCTGGTGTTTTTCACTATCCCATGGTGATTACAAACACCATTGAGGATTGTGGTGAGTTAGTTCTAGGTCATTTTTTTGAGGTAACACTAGGTGGATTCATTACAACTTTTAATCAATGATAGGTTATTCATAAATTTTCTTATTTTTATAATTTTTTATAGATATGAGATAGGATTTGGGACATCATATACTTGTTTGGGTTAGTCTTTTCTATCTATTTTCATTTGAAATCCTTAAGAAGTTATAGGAATTTGGGATGTGTGACTCTTGTGATGAGTTTGGACATTGTTATCTCTTTATTCTTATGTATTTATGATTAATAAAAGTTATATTAGAGTATAATTTTTTTCTATTTATTTTTTTATAGATACATTATTCCATGATATATTCAATGTGTTCTATAAGATGGTACAATTATAGATTCAATTCAAGGGAGTCTTCCCCTGGACCAGAATCTAGTAGAGGCTATCATTTGGGTGGTTCATGCCATGGGATAGAATGTACAATGAGTCTCGATCATTTTTATTGAGGAACATTGAGGGGATTTTGGATAGATAGATCAGTTTTTAGAGTTCATATAATATAAACACATGTCATTTAAAGGCTATAATGAACAAAAATAGGTGGAGGACTATATGGAAAAGAACAATCCAATATTTTACTTTTTTTAGACAATTGACGCTATCAAGGTGATGTTTTCTACATTCAAACTTATGGTTCCTGATAAAGAGTTGTGGTATTCCATGGAACAAGAAAAAATCATGCAAAATTGTAAAATAAGGGTTTAAAAGCCTTCTTCTACAAGTAAATTTTCTTATAATATTCAATGATTCGGAATTAATTGTAGTTCCACTATTTTATGTAATGATAGTGTTTGGAGATGATGTACACCTTATTCATTTTGGATATAGTTCATTTTCACAAGTGGTTGTGATGAAATATTTTTTTAATATCCAAAAAATACATAGAGTGTTTGAATGATTTTATCCAATAATTTGAATACATGGGGAATTATACACCTTATTCAAACATAGTAGATCGAGAGATAATAGTGGTAATGTTTACGAACAGAAATAATATATTCTCTAACATTAATCTTATACCTAATGATAGTTTTAGTGTTGTTTTGGGAAGGAATAGAATGTGGCGTGATAGTCGTATGGGTCATGGTGGTGGTTCTTAAATCTTTATCTCCTTTTCCCCATCAGTAGTAGCCCGTATTGTGCCTTTGAAATTCTACCAGTGTGTTGAGACAACCCACACCAGATATACATTCCCTACAAAATTGTAGAGTAGTAATTATATTGGATACTAAGAGCATTTTTAGCTGTTCATCTGGGATATGTCATTGTCTCATTACGGGCATGGTTCTTTGTCTCTAAAGGCCAATTAATTATATCCATAATCTTGCATGTTCATAAGGATCGAGCCATGGGCCTTGAGATTGAAGCACCTTCATAGAGTGGATGTGTTTTATGTGGAGGTTTACATGGGCGTAATGAATGTGAAAGGAAATATTTTTTCATCTACTATAGCAACTAATATATTAGAAACGGGTTCCTATTAATTTATTATATGTTATATTTTATATGTGTTAAATCATTAAAAGAAGTTCATGTACCTTATTATAGAGATAGTGAGACCTCATGGGAAGAGGAAAGAATATGTGTTTCATTTTCCTAAGTGATATCTATTGATAAATGAAGAAATGATAGTATAAGATTACATAATAATTAATATGGACATGTTCAAGATCATCATTATGATTTTATTTATAGTTTCACTTCATGATGAAACTTATTTTTTTTCATCACCATGTTAGCTTCTTTTATATCGATAGATGATCTTGACTGTTTTAGGTTGAGTTTGATGTAAGTTCTTAGTATATGGGACCTTTATTCTTTGCAATCTATAATCAGTTTATTCCATTGATGTTTATGTAAATGATGTTCATCAGGTTTATGATATTCTATTGGTATTTCAAAACTTCCATTATGTTTTCATAGATTAATTCCCCAGTATTCATCTAGATCATGAGGTGGAGATCCCAATCCTTTAGGTATCAGGTACTGAAGAAAACATTGGTACCCTTTTATCACATGGAACCTTATGAATTGAATGACATGAATATCGATTTGGATTTTATGGTAGTGAAATATTTTTTTACACTATAGTTTTATCATGGGATTCCAACTTTATATTTTCAATGAAGGGTTATGTTCATCATTTTTGTACATTGGAAATCAAAAGATAAACATGGTGATGGTTGATAGTATGTATCATTTTCCATCAGAGATGACATGTTTGATCAGTTATTGGGAAAACAGATTCTAAAAAATTTTACATTAGTCATGTATTCATTATCTCCGGGGTGAAGAGATTAATATTATGAAGACCACTATTAGGAGCAAGGATGGTCACTAATAATATCTTTTGATTCAATTTTCAATTTATAAATTCACCCATATATTTTACAACTTTGGTTAACCAAACATTCCCTTATAATTTAGAAATCATTTTCCCAAGGATTTTGGACGATATCCTAATGTATTTGAGATTTGAGTGCGATAAATAAGACCATTTAAATTGGGTTTTGGAAAAATTTATGAGTCATTATATTTTTGAAAAGATATCAAAATGAGGTTTTTAATAGAGGAAGATAAATTTTTGAGGCATCATATCTATGAAAATGGACTACTTTTCAATATTGAGTTTTTGAACGATATCGTTTTAGGGGAAAACATAGAAGAACTTCCCTATACAATGTTTCTATGTTCAGACTGGATAATATAGGTTGTTCTTCATGGATTTCTCAAATTGGAAAACCAATTTATTTGTCTTATTAATAAAGTGGTAGTGTTTACATGGAAGAAAAAATGGAAATAACATTTTAATGACAAGAAACTCATTCTATTTTCATCCCCAATCATAATGATAACATACCTGTGTTAGGGATATGTGTTGTACTTGGATGGTATTGGTTCTTGTGTAGGATGTTTGGTAAAACTTATGTCATTTCTAAGGCCGATAGATCTCATTAGCTACTTCCACAAGAGAATAATTACCCCATAAATGTTCTTGACCTTCCCATATACACACATGTGTTGATTCTTAGCAGATGGTATCTATTTTGGGAGAGATTCATAATTTATTTTGACAATAAGAGTTTGTGATATATTTTTTCAAAGATGGAAATCAGTCTCAGATATAAGTTCATGGACTAGCCATTTGACTTTGATATTCCTACACCATGGGGAAAAATAATTCCATTTTCAATGCTCTCAATAAGAATGCCCCCCCAAATAGTTCTGGAATCAACGGTGTTGGTCGGAGTAGGAAACTGAAGAGAGGAGGGAGGTGAATTGAGTTCCTATAAATTATTTTTCTCTATAATAGTTATTTACATGTACCCAAATTTAAAATAAAAAATGTCCCGATTAACCAATCCAAAATATTTATAAAAGGATTGATTATTAGAAATAATTCTCAATGGTTGATTATTTTAAGTGAATGTAATATGTATGATATTTTATCTTCTGAAATTATTCATCTAAATCAAATTCAAATAATAACACTATCTAATATTAACAATTGTGGTGATATAAATTTTTATAGATTAAATATAATATTAAAAACCATATGTTGAAAGGAACAAGGGAGATATAATAAGAGTTTTAGTCTCATTATTAGACTAAGTACACATCACATTGTGATCACCATTCACCAAGAATTTTATGTCATCAATATTGATCCACACTCTAGATAGGGCCACACAACAGAATAAAAACAATCTAGTCCAACTAGAAATATTCCACAATTTTCATGGTAGTAAAAATTGAGATAGCCCACATATGGACATATTTTACTTCTATCTGTGAGAGTGTAAGGTGTTATAAGATATTTATGTGATGATATCAATGTATCATCCCATTTATAACATGATCCAATGTGTGTTTATAAAATATACACACAATCACAACTTAAAAATTAAAAACAAAACTCAATCAGTTAATAAATAATGGGAAAAGTTTTAGATGTCCTTGTGTGACTTTTTATGAATCTCACGACTCCTCAATGATTCGTTGAAATGTATCTAGAGTTGATTTTGAGAAACATCCAAAAATATAGTATAATGAGTGATTTTATTTTTTCCAGTTATGCAATGATGTGTTTAATGAATATTCTCCCATTTTCAATTGATGTTGTAGATTTTACTCAAATTTTATTCTTAGAAATTACATCATGTATGCACAAAAGGCAATTATTTTTATGTTATTTTAAGGCACGTGATCTTCATGGAATATTTATCTAGTTATTATATTATTTTAATATGTTTATAACTATATATACAATAGAACTGATAAAAAGGAAGATCATGATCATGTGATGGTACCAGATACCTCATACTATAACATCAATACTAATGTTGTGTACAAAAGGTAGGCATTGTTATTAAAATAAACGATATTACTATGATTCATAATTATGGATTTTCGAAATAAATTTGAATTTAAATTAAAAATAAAGGAATGATGGTGTCTCCGGATTGGTATATCAGGAATAGTAGATCTCTCTATCAGTATGTTGTCTTGATGGTTACTTAGATATCAAAAGGCCATTCTAATGTTAGGTCTGCTTGATTGAAGGTTTGATATTTGTGGATCACAATTAGATAAAATTATGAACAAAGATGAGTCATTCTGTCAGTATCTTGTGATGAATGTGACTGATGTCATTGGTAACCCTACATGATTTATGATACATCCATAGAAAAAATTCAAAACAAAATTTAGTATCGCAATGTTAAGGGGTACTATCCTTTACAAAAAATCAATGTAGAGTTTGATGCATCAGTGACATAGTTCATATGTATCTTTATGCTTCAGTGACAAATATTTTTGGCTTTTATTTTTCTATATTTCATAATTTGTGCTGAAGATGACGTAACTGATTGGGATATATATCGTCGGTAGGTCCAATAATGAGTCTTCCGAGACGGTGAATGATCATAAATAATGACTTATCCTCAATGGTGACTTATACCTATCCAATTTTTTCAAACATATCTTATTTAGTTAAACACTAAATGTATTGTTTAATCTTATATGTAATCATAATTAAATATGGATGAATATAATTACAATTGATCATGATTAATAAAACATTATTTTTGTGCATTAAAATTGGAGGAGTCCTACAATATCCCCCTTTTTGTTGATCACAAATCATGTAATTAACAAGGAATTCATAATGGGAAAATGAACAATTATTGTAAACATAACATAGAGATAATTTGAAATTAAAACATTTCTGAGAAATACTAAATAATTAAAAATAAATCCAAATAAATCCTTATCATTGACTAAATGATCTATCTCATATTTTCGTTAACCATATATTTCAGTTAAGTTAAATGAAGTCACATTTTCTCCCCCTTTTGGTATTTTCAAAAAGAGAATAAAAATTAAATAATCATCATAACAATGCTGAAAAGAGAAAATTTATTGCATGATAATAAGAGAGTTCATTACACAAGAAAGAGTCAATAATTATATCACTCTCCAAGATCAATCCAATCACTCATTCTCCAAATAAAGAACAATGGGTGAATTTCTATTATCATATGTAGTTGATTTAAGAATAGAATATATAGAATGGGATGTGGTATACAACTAAATAATGGTGACTCTAGAAGTTAGATGTGGTGGAAGATTCTATGTAGAAGTTGTAGGACCTATCAATTTCCTAATGATCATAAGTCTTATATTACTACGAGATTCTGATGTAGGCTTTGGTAATGGATTAAGGGTTGTAGGTAGAAAAGAAAAAAACATTCTTGTCACTAAAACTCTGAATTGGGGATCAGGTGTCTGATAGAAGTACCCAAAATTAGAGTTTTAATTCAATAGAGTAATTGAAAATTACTCTTTTGCGAAAATAGTAGTATAGTGATGATCCATGTATATATTCAAAAGTATTATAAAATCTATGTTTATCCACCCCATTTCCAAATATACTTTGTTAAATACTTTTTAATATAACACCCCAAGCTTCTAGGGTACGCTTATTTTTGAATAATGCTATAGTGTGTGTTGTACGCAACATCGAGTTCGAACACACACCACAACCGATCAAACTAGCCGTTATGAATAGTAATACCTAATTTTTAAAATTTTAGAAATTTTATCTCTCAAAATGGACTTCATTTTTTGATTTGGAGTATCGAACTTAGCCTAAGGTGAAATTTTGGTACTTTTCGGATAAATATAATATTTTGATGAATAGTGAAAATTACTAAATTTTAATTAAAAACAACTTTTTAAATCAAATTAATTAATAGTGATAAATTATGATTTTAGTGTTTTTAAAGTATATTAATAAAATATTTTTACCATTTAATACAATGTTGGTCATTGGACATAATTTCACAATATAAAACGAATATAAACAAGTATCAATCTTTTGATAGTTATTATATCTTAAAAACACGCTTTTTGTTTTGACAACGGGAATTAATTTTAAATTAATTTATGCCACTTCTGTGTTTTGAATTTGGAAAAATAGATTCCATATTTGGAATCAGGATGTTCAAATTGTGTAAATAGGTACCTTTTATTTTTAGACAATTTGAATAATTACTTCGGTAAATATTTTATTTACCATGGCTAAAGGGTAAATCCATTAAATAAGGGTTAAAAATAATATTATAATAATAAAAAATTACCCTAAAACATGTCCTAACCTTATTGGTTGATACATGTCCAACTATTGGAATCTTTGGGTCTATTTTGGGACCCCATGGTTCCACTTTTAAGTGAGAGAGAGACTTTATTTTAATTAAGTTAAAATGAATACAAAAATGACACAAGCATATATCTTTTACAAAAAAAATTTACATAGGGTTATATATGTTGGAATTTGGAATATAAATATTCATTAGAAAGATGAAAATATTTCTTACATAATGGTATTTTATTTATAATTTTTACACAGTATATAATTTAATTTATTTATGACACAATGATGATGTAGTAATTACCATAATAGTGAAAAATCTAAATAATTGATATTATAAATACCCAAATAAATATAATTAAATACTTTTAATGAATTAAACTAATTTTCTAGGATACTATGACATGTTATTATTGAGTTAAGTAACTTTGTTCTAAATAATCATTCGGTTATTATTTTCACAAAAATAAATTATTGAATAGTGTCAAAATTGACAAAAAAGAGTTTTTAAAAACAAATATTATATTATTAATTGATATTATACTCCACCCATCTCTTGGAGGTATATAATAAGTTTATTAACCATACATTATAAAAATACAAAGAGACATTGTAAAAGTGAAACTAATTATCTAAGAGTTAATACTTAAAGATAAGGTTAATATAGTAACCCAAACCTGTATAAATCCTATTGGTTGAGTGGTTTTTTCCCTATCCCCACCATAAAATTTAAATAATCCACTTTGGAGCCATTATAAGTTGAATATGAATTTATTATAGTATAATATTTATAGCTTTTCCAAAGGTTCCCCTGACCCCTCTTATAAAAGGGCACTCCCCCTTTTCATTAATTCACACCTTAAAAGACTTTTGGCTCGGAAAAACTCTACCCAAATACTCTCTCAAATTCCCTCACTTCATCTTAGATTCCATCCTTTAGTCATAAAGCCATACTAAGGAGCCCTTTTGATCAAATAAAAAGGAAGAACCTGAAGAAGAGGTAATGATTTCACCACCCTTTTTCAAGTTCCTTTCTTCTTCCACTTCTTCTTTCTTTGTTATTAAAATTATAAAATAATAACTACAGAATCTTATATATACTGTGATGTTATTATAAATATGGTACAACCATATTCAGTATTCTATCAATCCTTTGAATAACATGTGACCATATGTGCGTACGTACGGCTTACCGCCTCCACGTCGTGGTGTAATTGTTATTCAATATATTATTATTTGTATGGGTATAATAATGATTTGTAACTCATGTAAATAATAAATATAACATGATAGAGATTCTTTATATATGATATACCATCCAATTATATATTATTTTAATATTAAAAGATTGATATTGTCGCTCGTGTGTACGTACGGACTACAGTCTCCACGAACGCGATGAGATTCATTCTCCATCTTATCCATTCAAGTATAATTCTCATTTGATGATTAATAATAGTATCTGAGGACTTGATATCATTCTGTATATGATTATGATACATCCTATCCATGACAAACACATCTTACCTAACAAAACATATAAAAGAAAACGAGTAAGTTAACACCCAAAACAATGATAATACTAAGATATTATTAACAAATAAATGTTAAAAGATCATTTATGATATCATATATGTATATGATTCTTGTATAATTTAATAACAATTATTTCACCAGTATAGAGGAGGTTAACCTACCCCAACCAAGGAAAAGTACAAGTTAAGGGTTATTTCGCAATCTCTTCATTATCCGAGGTTGTTTATACATAATAATCTACTAGGATATCTTTATCATCCACATCCATGATTCTTAAGAATGTATTTCAATCATTTTTACTATTTACAAGAATATGGGTTAAAGACATTTATACCCTTGTTTGAATTTTTATAAGAGGTTTATAAAGGAATCTTTCCGTCGTTTTCCTAACAAGGTGCTTTTTATCCTTTTCGGAAGATTTATGGTAAGAATGATTTTTTTATCTTATACTGTCGGTGAGGCTATTTTCCGCTGTTATAAAATCACTGAATCTTCACTTACAAGCTTATAAGAATATTTTCAATGAAAATGTTTTATTTTATAAATAAATGATTTCAAAATAGAATGTGATATTTCTGTAAAAAGAGTTTGATTTCATCTATGCCAACATACATTGATGGATTTTACGCTAATTTGAAGTTGATTTATTATGATACAAAACTTTTATATATATTGAAGGTTTCTTGATATGTTTGACTATGGAAGTGTTATTTTTATACCATTCCTGACTTATAGATGAAGTATTTACATTTTTTATGCTAGTTTTAATACGAATGTTTATGTTATGTTTAAACCTTTTCTTATAGGAATGCATTGGACTTAATATGTGATGGGTGGAGTCCTCTATAGAACCTCAATGCATCGGTAGGTCTAATGAGACATACTAATGTCTTGCCACAAGACCTTGGAAAAATCTTATTTGTAGTATTGGAACGAGGCCTTGGATATGTGGTTATGATAGTCTGTAATTATGCATTCCATCATTATGAAAGTGGTTATTGATATTGAATGTGATTATTTGATTAGTATAATATCCATGTGAATAAGTAAATGGCATTATTTCATTTTATTTTTTCCATTCTATGTTGAAGTTAATGTTTAAAAGGCTTTTGTGTTAGTTATACATTTCCTTAAATTTTTATTCATATTTATGAAAGTTTCCACTATATTGTTATCCTTACTGGGCATTTGAGATCACCCCTTTTCTATGTTTTATTTTTCCCTGGATGTGAAGAAGTAATTTATGAATGACCTGTAGGGATAGTATGTGGGGATATGAGTGTGGACTATGAAGAAAAGATGTTGTTGTAGGTTTCATTTTTATGATGTAATGTAAGACTTATGAATATATCTAGTGTTTACAAGGCTACTAAACTAATCAGTATTTCGAGATTTGATTTTCCTATGATCATTCCAATGTTATGTAATAATGCACCGACTTTGGGTAACAGGGGTCGGGACGTAATAGTTAGTATCAGAGAATGTTTAGTACAAACCTTGGAAGCTAGATTTAGATAAACTCTGATTAGAGCACGTAGACCTAAGAAGGACTTGAGGATTAGTATAGAAGAACATCCTAGAATTTTGGTATTGTAGAGATTTTGTGAGTTTTCTATGAAATAAATCCATGTATGGATACGAACAGGTAGTGGTGGCTCTGGCACAGATTTACCTAGGGGTAAAACCTGAAAACACCACTTTGATCTTGACTCGAACGAGAACTGGTGCACAAAAACAGGCTTTGCTGCACTCTTAGTTACGACACTCCCTGGGGATATTCTTAGGATAACTCTCATTTTCATTACAAATCATTATGACGATTTTATGAGTATATACTTCCTCAAAGAAAACATTTTTATTATTATGTATTATATCCATAAATAGTTCAATTTATGTTAAGTGTTTTATAAGTATGGAATTAGGTATTTTGATTCATAAAATGATCTAGTTTATTCCATTGTTTAGAAATGGCTCCTAGTGAAAGAAATGGAAACTGTATCAATGCACGCACTCCATATAGGGATTTCCCTCCTGCTGAAGATAATTATAGTGGAGATGGTGATTCAACTGGTGTTGATCAGCTAATCACCATACTGGGACAACTCACTCAGGTTATGAATAACAACCTTAACCGTATAGAGAACCCTGATCCGCAACGTGGATGATCAATGTTATATTGACTCATGAGGCAAAAACCACCAATGTACAATTGGAGTAAAAATCCCTTAGTAGATGAGCAATGGATAAATTCTCTAGAGAAAATATTTCAGGCTTTAGGGAGTAGTGAAAGGGAAAAAGTTATCATGGCAGTTTACCGCCTCACTGTAGGTGCTGAGGAATGGTGGTCATTGATTCAAAACATGAAGGAAGGTGATTAAGTATCAAATATGGAATGGAGGGAGTTCAAAGATCTGTTTTTAGAAAAATACTTTCCTCGTGACCATCGAGCAGATATGGAAAGACAACTTCTGAGTCTGAGGAAATTGGAGGATGAGAATGTCGCAAAGTATGAGGCTAACTTTACAAGGTTAGCAAGGTATGCTTGAGATTATATATGTAACCCAAGAAGTAGGATTGATCATTTCATTTATGGGAAAAAACCATTTCTCCATCGAGCATTAGTCTCATAATCCTTCTCGTCGTACGAAGAAATTGTCTCATGTGCTATCAAGATAGAAAAGGAATTCACTAAGTCTTATGAAATTAAAGAAAATCAAGAGAAGAAGAGATCTGCTGATCAATCTGGGAATGGAAATAAGGGGAAGAAGGGAATGTTTGAATATCCATCCTGTGGTAAATGTGGGAAGAAACACCCCGGTACTTGCCTGAAGAGAATGGGTGTCTGTTACAAGTGTGGTGAAAAAGGCCACCAAGCTCGTGATTTCAAAGGGAAGAAGGAATCTACCAATGTTTAGTGCTACAATTTTAGGGAGATGAGATATTATGAAAATTATTTTCCTAATCTTTAGGGGAACATACTTCAGAAAAGTCCAAGTGATTAAGTGCAAGCTTTTTCTATCACTACCGCTGAGGTAGATGCTCAAAAAGACGCGGTGGTAGGTAATTTAACGGTTTCCTCAAGTTTATCGAATGAATTATATGATTCTGGATCATCGCATTGTTTCATATCTTCCCAGTTTGCTAAGAAAATTACATATTTCCAATTTGATTTAACAAGGGAGTTGTTAGTTAAAACTCCTAAGGGAAGTATCATTGCAAAAATGTTTTGTGAACTAGTCCCCATTAGAGCACATAAATATTCTTTATCCGCTGATCTCATCATCATACCTATGATTGAGTTTGATACAATCCATGGTATGGATTCGTTTTTGGATTATGATGCAAATATTTATTGTAAGAAGAAGGAGGTTACGATTATTGAAGATGGCGATAAGGAACACCTTATCATTAGAGAAGAATCATCACCACCTAATTCTTATCTAGATCCACCCCAGTAGCTCAACTAAATTCAATTATTGGAGAGGAAGAGAATGAAATGACTATGGGTGATGAAATTAATGTTCAAATAGAGGATGTACCTATTGTGATAGAATATGTAGATGTGTTTCCGGAAGATTTACCTAGACATCCTCCAGAACGAGAAGATGAGTTTTCCATTAATTTAATTCCTGGATCAAGGCCTATATCGAAGACCCCTTATAGAATGGCCACTGTAGAATTAGTTGAAATAAAGAAACAACTAGAGGAATTGATTAATAAGGGATTTATTCTCCCTAGTGTTTCTCCATGGGAAGCCCCTATTCTTTTTGTTAAAAAAATGATGGATCTATGAGGTTATGTATCGACTATAGGGAGATCAATGCTATAAAAATAAAGAACAAGTATCCCCTACCTCGCATTGATGATTCATTTGACCAACTGCATGAAGCTCAATACATTTCAATGATTGAACTTCGATCTGGAAACCATCAGTAGTGCATAAAGAATGAAGACATTCCAAAGACATCATTTCAAACTAGGTACGGGCATTACGAGTTTACTGTAATGCCTTTTGGATTGACTAATGAACCCTCTGTATTCATGGATCTGATGAATAGAGTTTTCAAGGAATATCTTGATGAATTTGTGGTGGTATTTATTGATGATATCTTGTTATAC
This sequence comes from Viscum album, assembly GCA_963277665.1. NCBI lineage: Eukaryota > Viridiplantae > Streptophyta > Magnoliopsida > Santalales > Viscaceae > Viscum > Viscum album. Next base: position 1,938,705,855 of record OY728152.1, read on the forward strand.
TCTAAAGGCTACTAGGATCATGAAACTCACTTGCACATTATCCTGAAGTCTCTGAGAAGACATGAATTATATGGGTTGTTTAGCAAGTGTCAATTCTGGATTCATGAGATTTCTTTTCTTGGCCATATTGTCTCTAAAGATGGAATCTCTGTATATCCTTCTAAGACCAAAGAAATCCAAGAATGGCCAGTACCTACAAGTATAACTGAGGTACGCAGTTTTATTGGTTTGGAAGGTTATTATCGACGTTTCGTCTAGAATTTTGCCCGATTGGTTAACCCATTAACGAAGCTCACACGTAACATGTTCAAATTTGGTTAGAAAAAGAGTGTGATGAATATTTCGAAGAACTGAAGAGAGGATTAGTCAATGATACTATATTGACTCTACCATCAGGGACTAATGGGTTCCTTATTTATAGTGATGAATTGAAGAAATGACTTGGTTGTGTCTTTATGCAGAATGATAGGGTTATTGCCTATGCATCACGACAGATGAAAATTCATGAGCAAAACTATCCTACTCATGATCCTGAGTTAGAAGATGTGATATTCGCTTTGAAGATATGGAGGCACTACTTCTATGGTAAAAAATGTGAGATTTATACTAATCACAAGATTTTAAAGTATATTTTCTCACAAAAAGAACTCAACATGAGGCAAATGAGATGGCTTGAATTACTCAAGGAATATTATTTCACGATACACTACCACCTGAGGAAGGCACACAAGGTGGCAGATGCTTTGAGCAGAATAGACCATGGAGTTTTGAACAATATGAGAATTGAAAGGGATCTAATTTTCATGGATCTAGTGAAGATGGACATGGGAATAACCAGAGAAGGTGAAACATCAATGCTTTTTAAAATGGTTGCCAAACCATCATTACTAGAAAGAATTAAGAGTTCTCAGACCGATGATGAATAATTTCAAAAGAAGATTAATGCTGTGAATGATGAGAGATTGAGAGACTTTGTGTATGAAGATGGAATTTTGAAATTCAGGAAGAGACTTTGTGTTCCCGATATACCTGATCTATAAAGAGAATTGCTGGATGATGCTCATAGTTCCAATTTCCCTCTACACCATGGGAGCACCGAAATGTATAGAGATTTGATGGAACATTTTTGGTGGGACAATATGAATAGGGATATTGTGGATTTTGTGTCAAGATGTACGGTTTGTCAAGAAGTGAAAGATGGAAGGCAATAGCCTAGTGGAGTATTGCAACCTCTTCCCATACCGGAGTGGAAATGGGACAATATTACGATCGACTTTATCATGGGGCTACCAAAGACTCCTAGAAGGAACGATGCAATATGGGTCATTGTTGATCATCATACCAAGTCAGCACATTTTATTGTTATAAGAGAATATTTACAACATCAAAGACTAGAAAGAATATATATTAATGATGTTGTGAGACTTCATGGAGTACCCCTATCGATTGTTTCTGATCGTGAACCCCGTTTTACTTCAAGATTCTGGAAACGTCTTCAGAAAGCTTTGGATACTGAACTTCATTTGAGCACTGCCTACCACCCTCAAATAGATGGACAATCCAAACGAACTATTCAAACCTTAGAAGACATGTTGAGATCCTGCTCACTTGACTTTCAGGGTATGTGGGATCAATATTTAACTATGGTAGAATTTTCCTATAACAATAGCTTCCATTCGAGTATTCAGATGGCACCATATGAAGCGTTATACGGATAGAGATGTCGTACACCAACCTATTGGGATGAAGTTGGTGAACGAAAACTTGTAGGCCTCGAACTGGTGGAGGAAACTATGGAAAAGTGGAAGGTAATCCAAAATCAAATCAAAGCATCTCAATGTATGAAGAAGAGCTATGATGATAATCGAAGGAAAGATTTGGAATTTCAAGTCGGTGATCATGTTTTACTGAAGGTATCTCCAAGGGAGGGAGTCATTCATTTGGGTAAGAAAGGTAAATTGAGTCTCAGGTACATTGGACCTTTCGAAATTTTAGAACGAATTGGGGCTGTAGCTTACTGATTGGCAATGCCGCGAAGTCTCTCCAAAGTTCACGATGTGTTCCACGTATCTCTATTGAGAAAAAACATGGCTGAACCAACGCATGTATGGACCTATGAGGAATGGGAACTAGAACCTGATCTGTCTTATTTCGAAGTGCCCGTTAAGATTCTTGATACGAGAGAACAAGTATTGAGAAACCGGACGACGCGTCTGGTAAAAGTTTTGTGGAGAAACCATAAGATGGAAGAGGCAACGTGGGTACCCGAGTAACATATAATGAAGATCCACCCGAGACTTTTCATGCGGTAGTATTATATAAATTTCTAGGATGAAGTTATTTGAAGGAGGGGAGAATGTAACACCCCAAGCATCTACGGTACGCTTTTCTATGAATAATGCAATAGCGTGTGTTGTACGCAATATTGAGTTCTAACACACACCACAACCGATCAAACTAGCCGTTATGAATAGTAATACCTACTTTTTAAAAATATATAAATTTTATTTCTCAAAATGGTCTTCATTTTTGGATTTATATTATCTAATTTAGCCTAAGGTGAAATTTTGGAACTTTTCGGATAACTTTAATATTTTGATTAACAGTGAAAAGTACAAAATTTTAATTAAAAAAAACATTTTTAATCAAAATAATAAATAGTGAAAAATTTTGAATTTTAGTGGTTTTAATGTGTATTTAGAATATAGTGTTACCATATAATAAAATTTTAGTTATTTTACAGAATTTCACAATTAAACCGAACATAAACAAGTATCAATCTTTTGATAGTTATTATATCTTAAAAACGCGCTTTTTTGTTTTGACAGCGGGAATTAATTTTAAATTATTTCTTGACACTTCTTTGTTTTGAATATGGAAAAATGGTTTCCATATTTGGAATCAGGATGTGCAAGTTTTGTAAATAGGTAACTTTTATTTTTAGACATTATGAATAATTATTTCGGTAAATATTTTATTTACCATGGTTAATAGGTAGATCCGGAAAATAAGGGTTAAAAAAATAATATTATAATAATAAAAAATTATCCTAAAACATGTACTAACTTTATTGGTTGCTAAATTTCTGACCATGGGCATCTTTGGGTCGATTTTGAGACCCCATGGTGCCACTTGTAAGTGATAGAGACACATTATCTTAATTAATTTTAAATGAATACAAAAATGATTCAAGCATATATCTTTTACAAAAACAATTTTTTACATAGTGTTATATATGTTGGAATTTAGACTATAAATATTCATTAGAAATATTAAATTATTTCCTACATAATTGTATTTTATTTATAATTTTTAGACATTAAATAATTTAATTTATTTATGACACAATGATGATTCAGTAATGACCCTAATAGTGAAAAATTAAAATAATTGATATTATAAATATCCAAATAAATATAATTAGAGACTTTTAATGAATTAAAATAAATTTCTAGGATAGTATGACATGTTAGTATTGACTTAAGTATATTTTTTCGAAGTAATCATTTGGTTATGATTTTCAAAAATATCAATTATTGATTAGTGTCGAAATTGACATAAAAGAGTTTTTAAATGAAATATTATATTATTAATTGATATTAAATTCCAAAAAATCTATGTTTCAGACAATAGACTTATATCACGATATTTGTATCATTAATGGACCACTTGGGGGTCTCTTTGGGGTATATAGTATGTTTATTAACCATATAATATAAAAATACAAAGAGACATTGTAAAAGTGAAACTAATTAACAAAGAGTTAATACTTAAAGATAAGGTTAATATAGTAACCCAAACATGTATAAATCCTATTGGTTGAGTGGTTTTCAACCTATCCCTACCTTAAAATTTAAATAATCCACTTTTGAGCCATTAGAAACCGAATATGAATTTATTATAAAATAATATTTATAGATTTTCCAAAGGTGACCCTCACCCCTCTTATAAAAGGGCACTCCCCCTTCCCATTAATTCACACCTTCAAAGCCTTTTGGCTCGGCCAAAATCAACCCAAATACTCTCTCAACTTCCCTAAATTCATCCTAGAGGCATTACTTTAGTCATAAAGCCATCCAATGGAGACCTTTTGATCAAATCAAAAGGAAGAACCCGAAGAAGAGGTAATCATTTCACCACCCTTTTTCAAGTTCCTTTCTTCTTCCACTTCTTCTTTCTTTGTTATTAACATTATAAAATAATAACTCTAGTATCTTATATATATTGTGATGTGATTATAAATATGGTACAACCATATTCAGTATTCTATCCATCCTTGGAATAACATGTCACCATACGTGCGTACGTACGTCTTACCGCCTCCACGTCGTGGTGTAATTGTTATTCAAAAAAATATTATTTTTATGGGTATAATAATGATTTTTAACTCATGTAAATAATAAATAAATCATGATAATGATTCTTTTTATATGATATAACATCCAATTATATATTATTTTAAAATCAGAAGAATGATATTGTCACTCGTGCCTACGTACGGACTACCGTCTCCACAAACGCGATGAGATTCATTCTCCATCGTATCCATTAAAGTATAAATCTCATTTGAGGATGAATAATAGTATATAAGGACTTGATATAATTATGGATATGATTAAGATACAACCTATCCATTACAAACACAGCTTACGTAACAAAATATATAAAATAAAGCGAGTAAGTTGACACCCGAAACAACGATAATACTAAGATATTATTAACAAATCAATGTTAAAATATCATATATGATATCATATTAATGTATATGATTCTTGTATAATTTAATAACAAGTATTTCACCATTATACAGGAGGTAAACCTACCCCAACCAAGGAAAAGTACATGGTAAGGGTTATTTCACAATCTCTTCATTATCTGAGATTGTTTATACGTAATAATCTACTGGGATTTCTTTATCATCCACATCCATGTTTCTTAAGAATATATTTCAAGCATTTTTAATATTTACAAGAATATGGGTTAAAGACATTTATTCCCTTTTTTGACTTTTTATAAGAGGTTTATAAAGAAATCTTTCCGTTTTTTTCCAACCAAGGTGCTTTTTAACCTTTTCGGCAGAATTACGGTAAGAATTTTTTTAACATATACGGCGGGTGTGGCTATTTCCCTCCGTTATAAAATCTTCGAAGCTTCCCTTACAAGCTTATAAGAATATTTTCAATGAAAATGTTTTATTTTATAAATATATGGTTTCAAAATAGAATGATATATTTCTCTAAAAAGAGTTTGATTTCATCTATGTCAACAACCTTTGATGGATTTTACGCTTATTTGAAGTTGATTTATTATGATACAAAAATTCCATATTGTATTGAAGGTTTTGTGATATGTTTGATTGTGGATGTGTTTTTTTATACAAGTCATGGTTTATGGATGAAGTATTTACATTTCGTATGCTAGTTTTAATACGAATGTTTATGTTATGTTTAAATCTTTTCATATGGGAATGCATTGGACTTAATATCTGATGAGTGGAGCCCGCTATAGCTCCTCGATGCATCTGTAGGTCCCATGAGACAATCTAGTGTCTTGGCACAAAGCCTTGGAAAAATATTATTTGTAGTCTTGGCACGAGGCCTTGACTATGTGGTTATGATAGTCTGGCATTATGCATTCCATCATTATGAATGTGGTTATTGATATTGCATGTGATTATTCGATTATTAGAATATCCATGTGAATAAGTAAATGGAATTATTTCATTTTATTTATTCCATACTATGTTGATATTCATGTTTAAAAGGCTTTTGTTTTAGTTATACATTTCCATAAATTATTATTCTTATTTATGAATGTTTTCGCTATATTGTTATCCTTACAGGGTATTTGAGCTCACCCCATTTCTATGTTTTATTTTTCCCAGGATGTGAGGAAGTAATTTATGAATGACCTGCAGGGATAGTATGTGGGGATATGAGTGTGGACTATGAAGAAAATATTTTGTTGTAGTTTTCATTTTTATGATGTAATGTAAGACTTGTCAATATATCTAGTGTTTGCAAGGCTACTAAACTAATCGGTCATTTGAGATTTTATATTTCCTGTGATAATGCCAATGTTATGTAATAAGGCACCGACTCTGGGTAACTGGGGTAGGGGCGTTACACACAATCACTTTAAACATAAAAAGAGAATGTATTAACTCATTGAGTAGTTTAGCTTGTTCCCTTAAGGCTTGCTTAATTAGAGATATCTTCATATTTTCAACCAAATACCTAAAAAACTATCTATATGATACTTAGTATATAAAATTTTATTGTGTTAATATTCATTCATTATAATATCATTTTTATAGGAAATAAATACATTCGAATAAAATATTTCCATGTAATACATATGATCACAGTTCTGGCAATTTTTTCATAGGCACTACTAATATCTACTATCCATCATTGTTTGACTAACTTCTCTTATCAACGTTCTAATCAATTAATCATCATGAGTCTGAATTGCAGGTATAGCTAAGGTTGAGGTTACATAGACATCATCATTGACCATGGATTTCAATCTTTATTGATCAAGAGATGGAGGTGGAGTAGCTGTATCTTTCTCATGAAGATGTATCCATAATTGTGTATCCAACTCATTCCAGAAATGTTGCATACTTTTCTAACATATCTTTCACCACTATAATGACAAAAACTGACTCGATACATGACATCTTATATTCTAATCTCACTTAATGTTGTTTCAAAACTAACTGATGATGAATATGGGAAACCAAATATTTTGAAATCATACATGCACCAGTTTCACTAAGACATTAAACATGGTCTAATTGATGTAGTAAAATACATTTAACCACAGGTAAAAATCATCATTAATCATTTTGAAATCATTTTGAGTCACATAATATACAGGTACTAGTGTTACTTGAGATAATAAAATAAGACCAGGAGCTGCTGATGTAGTAGGTACTATTTATAGAGATCTTCCAACTGGAAATATTTGGTTATTATCTATTTCTCCAACCAATTATCTATTAGGATCAGATTCATCACCATCCGATGTAGGGTAGTGCAAACAATGAGTAACATACCCAAGGTATTTTTTCCACCACCCAGCTATCACATCATAAGGAATGATAATATCAACTCATACAAATTTTTATATATTTTTCTCCTAAATAGTTACTTCCTCTTCAACAGGTGATTCCCTCTCAATAGGTGTTTTTATCCTGACATAAAAAGTTCATTTAATGGATAAGTTGTTCATCATGAAAATCATCATGAATATGAGCATGTGGAGATATTTCCTCAACCTCAACTGACTTAAGAGACCTATGGGATTCCGAAAAAGATTCATATTCCACTAATGTAGACTCGTCCGTATGTGAAGGCGAAAAATGATCAAGATTATGATCATTGGGATCTATAATAAGAACAATATCATCACGAGGTTGGTCTGATCCACTATCAAATTTACCACTACATTTTTCTTTCTTGTCATTTGAATTATCTGCAATTTGTTCCCTAGTTTTTCTCTTTCATCATCATATTCTTCCACGTCTTCACAATCATAATCTTCATATTCCACATTTTTTATTTCTTTATTTTAACCATTATACTCTTCATCATCTTCACTTCCTCTCTTAATGACATACATAACATCTTCTAAGCCATTAGTCTCTTCATCATCATCTTTTAGAAGTAGAGGACCTTTTGCAAGAAGAGGTTTAAAAGGACTATCATGCCCAATGGCCATACTTTTGGACATACTTCTATATTTGGTCAACACTATCATCTATAGGTGACTCATATCCTTAATTTTCCTTATATTGTTCTACATTTTAATCAAAACACTCAAAAACTTCATCTAGTACTAGACCGGGATCAAATGTGTCTCTTGTCCTTGAGGGGTTCTCAGCATGATTTAATGCCTCATTAATCATATAATTTTATTCAACCTAATTATTCAGATATGGATTGTAATTAACATTATTCTCATAAAAAATATGTTTGTGATAAAAAACACATAATAATCAGTTAAGGATTCTTTATTCTAATTTACATGATCTTTGTATTTCAACAATGTAGAAAAACATTGGATAAAACATAGAATTTGACTTGGATTGGGAATTCATCATTTCAAACATTTTCACCAATAAATAATCACACATGTTAATATGGGGGCACATTTTAATCAGATATTGCAAACTCATATCCTGGTATTAGATAGAATCAAAATCCACTTTTCCTAGGCATAACTAGTGCTGGATAAATAGGAACAATTATTGGATTTCACCTTCAATCACTATATCTGTTGGCCTTCTGAAAACTATATTTCCAACTATTCCAATGGATCCAAAAAAATGAAAATATCATTATTAGGAGGACCACTTCCCTATAAATCATCAAGAATACATGTATGATTTGTTTTATGGAATTCTTCCAATTAATTTGACTAAATTGAAAATCATCCACTAATTATCCAAGACATAATCCAAACTCAATAGAGGCTAATAGGAAATATTAATCAGGAAAACAAATTTTTTGAACAAAATTTAGATAAAATAGCGTAATTTATTTTTTTAACCACTATAGCCACCCTTGTGCTTCTATCACATAAAATACATACAACATACATGACTGTAACCATTCGGAATGAATTTACTTTTTGGAGTGAAGATTTGTCTTCTGTGTTTCTGGTGGAATGGTTTTGTTTTAGGATTACTAAATAAACCTTTTCTACTTTATAGAAGGATGATACTCATCCACAGAATTATCATATAAATGCTTAACGTGATCCATTGGTGAGATCTGAGGGTTTCAGTTCAAAGGAGAAGGAAATTAGTTCGTGACAGTAGAATGAGAGAAGATGAGGGTGGGAGTGATCATGTGAGTGGTATAAATTATAGTTATATCATATAAGAATTTATAAGTCACAAATCATGAAATTGAAATTAATCTAAAAAAATAATTTTAAAATTCTACATTTTAACTTCCAGAATGAAAAAAATAACAATGTATAGAATGTTGTGACACAATGGTGAGACATTAAGGGCGAGACATATTAGTGATTCATCATCACTGAGACATCAATGGTGAGACCCAATAGTGATTCATCAATTGTCAGACATCAATCATCAGACATCAACACTGAGACTAAATTGTGAGACATCAATGCCGAGTTATCAACATTGAGTCATCAACGATGAATTATCAGTGCTGAGACATCAACGATGATTCAAATCAATAGTTATTCATCAAAATTTAACATCCCTAACTCCGATATTGTGTAACTAATTCTATTATTATTTATAGGATTAGAAAAAAAATTAGAAATATTATGTTCAATTCCAATTATTTCAACTATGATATCACATTATTGATAAAGAACTCTCAAAAAATTGGTGTGTTACATCAATTTTTTTGTTATTAAATTAGTAACTGGATGCTTATTAATTTTAATATCTCTGGTGTAATAACATTTTATAGAAATAAGTCTTAATTGATATCTATAGTCTATTAATTTGTGTTTCCTTGAAAAAATTTGAGAACAAAAACTACTTGAAGATTTGTATTCAGATTTGATAGTAGATTATGCAACAAAATTTTGTTTGAGACTACACCATGAGATAATATATTTACCCAAAAAGTGTCATGTTCCATGGATTGTTTTTCTATCTAACATGAAACCACCAAATTTGGTATCAGAATAACTTACTATGTCATATGGTTTTCTTCTAGGATAGAACATTCTTAACTTTGTAGTATTTTTGATATATTTGAACATTATTTTAATAGAATGTAGACATGACTCATTAGGGTTTTCATGAAAATGGTCACACATACATACAATCTACATTATGTAATGTCAACTAGAAATCATGTAGAGGTGACTTGAAATCATACCGCTTTAATTGGTTTGATCTACTAATTTTTTATTTTTATCAAGATCCAATTTACAGGTGCCACTAATAAGGAGTATCACTACATTTACATCTAACCAAATTAAAATGTTTTAAATTATATTTTTTATATTTACATTGATATAAAAAAGTTACATCAATATTTTAAAATTTTTTAAATCCTTGAATGAATTGAGTTCTCCGATTATACACATTTCAAACTCATTTTGCATCACTTTTTAATTATCGACACATAAATATTTTTTTGATGATCCAAAAATAATATCAACTACATATATTTGGAAAACAAAAACGTCACTATAAATTCTATATTATCAAAATATTAGGATCATATTTTCTTTTTATAAAACCTTTAGAAAAATGAAAGTTTATGAGATTATCTTACCAATCCTTTAGAGACTTTATAAAACACAACAAAGCTATTGTTATTTTAAAAAAATGATTTGGAAGATTAGGGTTTATAATACTAGGGGGTTTTTCAATAAATAAAATCTTCAACTATATAAATATTTAGGAATCTTTTTTTGACAAAAATTTCATAATGATTGAAATTATGATGTACTGCATAAGGTAGCAATATTCTAATGGATTCAAGTCAGGATACATGTGCTTTAGTTTCATCATAGTCTATTTCTTATAGTTGTCTATAACCTTGTGAATCTAGTCTGGATTTATTTCATACTATTGAAAAAACATCATCCAAACTGATTCTGGACACCCAAATAGTTTCTATTATCATTATTTATTTGGTCACATCATCAATTTTTCATACCTTGTCTCTTTCAAAATTTTGTAATTCTTATTGCATAACCATCATCCAAAATCCATCCTTTATTTCACCATTGATGATTTTAGGATGATGCTTTGACATATAGACTTGATGTTCAACCTGGTTTCTCAGAGAAGATCTTGTATATGTTCTTTTTCCTACATATCCAACAATATCATCTAAAGGATGTATTTTGATGGTTTTAATAGCTCTAGAGAAAAGTTCCAGTTAATTTATGTTCATTAATAGATTACTGTTAATATTTAAAACAATGTGCGATTCGAGAAGCATATTTTTTTAGTTCTTCAATAGTAGTATTAGAAGCCATAGGAATTAATTGTTGATTTGGTAAATTGTCCCCAATAATTTTTAAGGTGTTTTTGGAATCTTAAGGATATGTTTCTTTAAACATAACATGAAAAAATTACTCTACAAAAGTGGTTCTCTTATTAATGAATCTATAGGATTTAATACAGAACAAATGACCTTGGGAAATCCCTTCATCACCCTCAGAAGAAATTTTTTCTCAATTATAATTTGTATTAAAAATAAATAATTTGAAATGAAGGAAATTTATGTAATTAATCATTTGTTTCTTATCATTCCACAGCTCATTGGGTTTCTCCAATAGAATAGGTAAATTAAAACACTATTTATTACATTAAATTATGTTTTCATAGATTATGTCCAAAATTAAATTGGTCGATAGTATTCATGAATCATAGATTAGGTTATCTCTTGTATTGTTCGGTTTCCCCATTCTACAGCTCCATTCTACCAGTGAGTCATAGTAGAAGAGACATTATGAATATATGCAATTTGACATAATAAAGATTAAAAATAATTATTTTCAAACTCATTTCTATGATCACTTTTAAGTATTTTATTCAAATTCAACTTATTTTTTCTATTGATATTGAATACATAGTTAAATAACTATAATATTCACTTTTATTTTCTAGAAATAAGGCCCATGTATTACTATAAAGGTCCTTTACTAGAACATAGACATAGTTCATCCCATTTACACATAAACACTTAAAGGTATAAAAAATACAACTGAACCAAATAAAGAGGTTTATAAGATGAAACTTAGTTATTTGATTTTTAAGATATGTTATCTTATTTTCTATTTTGATAAGGATTAGAGAATTTATCATTTAATAATTATAACTCATATAGATCTTTAACTATTCCTTTTCATGTCATATTTCTATTAGAGTGATGGTTATAGTGTACTAGTATTTTATACCAGTTCCCAGACACATTATGAATGATACATAAGAATGATACATTCTGAGACACTTATGTATCCAAATTAACATCATATACATTTTCATTTCTAATAGTAGTAAGCAATAGGTCATTCCCATAAATGAAAACACTACAAAAGTTCTTTTCATATTTTACAAGAAATCTCTCATCACATAGTTGTGAAATTCTATGAATATTGTAGACATGACCATAAAAAAATAAAACATTTGAAATTAAAACTGATTTAGTGATAATGAATTGGAAATGTAAAATAATTTTTCATTTTTCATTTTCACCAAATTTTACATGTCCAAAATAAATTGTGATAATATTTTGGAAGATCAATTTGTCCCCTTTCATGTTTCTCGAAAATCCAATATCCATGTACCATAAGATCATACATGAACTCTTCTAGAATATTTCAAACAAAAAAGGTTTAAACCAGAATAGAATTTGTACCCATATTTTCTTGGATCCAGTAACATTAAAATGAATGATTTAGGAACCTAACTTTTCTTCATGGATTTTTTATTAATAGTTTATATCAATTTTGAAAAATATTGACTATTAGGTCCAGAGGTACTTGAATTAGTAAATGATTTTCCACTAATGGAAATTGTAGAAAATTATTCAGATTTGGGAATAAAACAATATTTTCTACAATTTGATAAAAAATATGTTTACAAAATTTTCTATTCCTATGTTTATAACCAATAAATATTGTATACTTTTGAGAAACCTATTTTCTAGGCATTTTTAGTAAGGTATCATTTCCATTATTAAGGCATTCTATATCATTCATGAATTTCTCATTTGAATGTTAATGATCATTATTTTTATTGATAAGCTATGAATTATTTTCCTTTCCTATATGGAGGTCATATTTAAAATAACTGTATAGGGATTGCTAATTTTTGAGTGTTTTATAATTATCCATCAACTCATTGAATATATAATCAATAATTTAGAAATATTCAAACTTGTATTCATTTATTATATTTTTATAATTTTCATAATCACATTCTTCTGAAGAAAAATAATAATATTGTATAGGATATGATAGGGTAAACTATATTGTATTTTTTATAAAACAAATAATCAATTTAATAGCATTATCATCATGTGATGATTCTGATTCACTAGAGCTATCCTTAAAAGCACTCTAGGTATCCATCATTACTTTTTTGTAACACATATAATTGTCATCATAAATTTTTTTTACAATAATTTTCTACAGTCATCTATTAAATGTCATCTTCTCATGCACTCTTAACAGATTATCTCATTACAATTATCACTGCTCTTCCATTCCTGTTTTATAATTTCTTTTTTTGATACATCCCTTTATAATTAGGTTTTCTTAAAAAACCCTTCTATAGAACTTCTTAAATATCATATCATGTTAATCCATTAAATCATCACAATAACGTGACGTATCTTCATTTCTGAAATATTCAGAATGCACATGAATTTTTTCTATTAGTTTGGTTGTAGTGGTTTTGAAAGACAATAACATTCATTTAGGTTCATCATCTTCTTCACTTTTAAAATTATACTCTTCTTCATACACCATCACCTTACCTATAAACTACATTATAGGCAATGAATCCATGTCATATGATTATTTGTTGTATTCTAATGTCCCTCTCCACCAGTATTCAAGACATCTTCAGATCCTCATTATTTATTCTTTTGCAGTGATTGTATTTCCCAATGAGATGATTATTTTGAAAATATCATTGAACATATGATACATTCCAAAAATTGGATCATCAAGATTCATTAATAAGTAATAATATTTAGTATAATATATATTATCCCTCAATTAGTTGTCATTAATTGTTCCTTCGTGTGAAATATCTAGAGTATCCCAAATTTCAAAAGTGTATTTAGAGAAAGAAAAAATATTGAATTATTTTTTGCATAAATAAAATTATAATTCATTCATATCATTGAAGTTACTATTATAGGTTACCATATTGGAATCATCCAATGTGTTTCTAACTATTATATGAATTTAAAATTCAACAACTATTGAAGACCGGATATCAAATCCCGAGATTTCGAAATAAATTTTCATTCTGATTTTCCACTGAATGTAGTTTGTGCCATTGAAAAACATAGTCTTGATGGTAGAAGAACATTACTATCTATTTCCCATTTATTAAAAAATTTAACAAAATTTTATTTTCAATTGGAAAAACATTTGATATCGTCAAAATCACTTCTAATATAATAGTTGAGAAGATATTTGAAACATCATTAAATGTTATGATACCAAATTCTGGTCAGAGTATGAAACATAAGTGGGTGGGGGGATTGAGTTATTTGTTTTATTTTTATTTTATTTAAAAAATGTTCTGATGATTTTCTTCAAGATAGACTTGATTGGTATTATTTTATCTTTTCAAATCAATATTCCAAATCAAATTATAATACTAAAAACATCAAATATTAACTATCGAAGTGAAGTAAATTTGTTTTTATTTAAGTAAATTATTATTACCGCACGTTTGAAGGAACAAAATATTTAAAATAAGACGTTCTGTCTCAAGATGATACATAGCCCAATCAACATGGTGATCTGATACAACTATTAATTTTTACAAATAAACATGATCCAAAACATGGATCGATGTATATAATAGCATAAAAAGATGTCCATGTCAACTATACCTCTTTTATAGTTTTCATGGGGGTGAAAATTACCATAGGCCACAATGTCACCTCTTCTATTGTTATTTATTGGATTGTAAGGTATGAAAATATCGGTTTTTGAAGATATCATTGTATCATGTTGTTTGGAATAGTATTCCATGTGTGTTTATAATTAAGTTTCACAATATCTACTCATAATGTAATAAAAATACACAATCAAAGAATACATAATGAGAAAATGGTGAGAAGGCTCGGTGAGTTTGTTTTTGCAACTTCTGACTCCTCAAAGTAGGGTTGAAATGATCAATTTCATGAAATATCAAGAAAATAGAGTTTCAACAAAGCTTCTATTTTCTATATCTAGTTGGTTAATGACGTTTTTGATTAATATTATCCACTTTTTGTTTGATTATATAGAAGTTCTTAGATTTTGGTTCTCAGTAATGTCTTCGTGTATGCACAATAAGAAGTCCATCATGTTTTCTTCTCATACACTTGAATGGATCGATATATTTCACTAATTGTTTTCTTATATTGATCTGGTTGTAGATTTATATACTGTAGAAATAAAAAGAAGAATGATCTCGAACATCTACTGCTACCTCATACATCGTACTCTGACATCGATATTAATGTTGTCTAAAAAAGGAAAACAAGACATTAAAATAAATCATTTTACATTGATTCATACATTTGACCGCAATAAAATAATTATCAATTTAAATGTAAAAGGAAGGAATGGCAGTGTATCCAAATCGGTATCTAATGAACAATAGGTCACTATGTAGGATTGTCGACATGACAATGGCTTAACTATTTGTTGGTCATTCTAATGGTAGGTCCTCATGATAGTTACACTCCTTGATGGTATATAAACTATCAGTAGCTCGTATATTAAAAAAATCATAATCATTGGCGAGTCATTATATCAGTACCTCAAGCGAATAGTGACTCATTCCATTGGTAACATGACTGGAATGACAGTTCATCCATAGAAAAAATTCAACATTTTGTCGGTATCTCAATGTGAGAGTGTCTCATTCTTTTCAAAAAGTCATATTTTATCAATCAGTATGTTGATGTATCAGTAGATTAGTGCATCGGTATCATGATACATCAGTGAATAATATATGTTTCTTGTCCATTAATAAATTTTGGTATTTGTGCTGACAGTGACACATATCATAATGAGACATGTCATTAGAAGGTCTAACAATGAGTTCACCCTGACAAAGACTTAGCTTCTACGGTGAATTATCCTCAATGGTGACTTATACATAGACGATTTATTATAACATATCTTATATAGAAAAACGCTAATAGAATAGTTTGATGTTGCATGAAAACAAAATTAATCCATGATTATCATAATGCATCTTGATCATAATTAATTAAACATAATTTTTTATCACTAAAACTAGATGAGTCCAAAAAATGAATAGTGAAACAATTGTGGATATTTATGTAGTTTTATCTAGACACAACGGAGGATGAATTTGATACCATTCATAGAATTTTTTATTATAATTAATCACTCAATGATTCAATTCATTATGATCAATCATATGATAAAATGTTTCGGGAATTATGGATACCCTTTATAGTTGAGAGACTATTTCTAGTTTCTATATCCCTAATAATGGGATTCCCCACTTTTGGGATAATTTTTTCATCCCATCATCATTGTGGAATTTATCCTTACATGATTTCTACTATTCATCTTCAGTAGTTCAACTAGTCACTATGAAGATGAATTTTGACATGATACAACATTTATGGTGGTTGGGGATGAAGAAAAACATTGTTGATTATGTGTCCCATTGTTATAAATGTTGGGAAGTAACGGTAGATAACCAAAGTATTGTTTTTGGATTTATTTAGCCACATTAGATGCCATTCTGGAAGTGCGAAGAAAATTAAATTGAATTCCATGGTTTATTACCACGGACTAACCAAGGATTTAGTTCTATCTAGGTGGTGATCAATTAGTTGATTACATCAGTACAATATTTTCTGATATATGACACAATAATGTTTGATGGTCTGAGCATGCTATGTGTTTTTATGATCATGTGGTTTCATAAGATTTCCTTATCCATTATGATGGATATTGTTTCAGAGTTTATATCCAGGTTATGAAAGACTCTATTAGAGTAATAGGGACTCAGTTCGGGTCGATTACAACCTGTCATCCAAAAATGGTTTGCTAGATGAAGTATGATACATATATACTATAGGATATTCTACTTTATTACATAATATATTTTGGTGGATCATGGGATATGAATCACAAACATTTAATGTTTTTCTATGATAATTGTTACTAGTCATCGATCAAAATGGAAGCCTTTAAGGATTTTAACGTTCACCCGTGTATGTATCATCATTGTAGGGAAGAGGTGGGTGAGGCGTCTCTAAAGAGACCAAGTCTAATTGAGGATAATTCAATGATAATCTAGGATATATGTAGATTGTTTTTTTACAAATTAGTGTTGGTATAATTTATATATGGATCATCATCATCATCCCTTAGAGTTTTAAAATTTTAATTTGGTTTTCCTAATATGTTCTCATCATTTGAATCACCGTCTCCTAGGAAATAGGGAAATAAATCTCTAAAATTTGTTATACCATTTAAGGTCACAACATTTCTTTGTTATATAGTTTATTAATTTGAATTCTGTATCAGGTTATAGTTATCCATTATGTTTTCCACATATCTCATCCCCTGATGTACCATCCGGATATTACTCAAGTTATGAGTTGGGAGGAGATCGATTTGGAGAAATGTATTTCTACTATAGTTAAACTATTGAAGATAATTGATTCATAGATTAATGTAATTTGGGATAAACACTTTTCATTTTTCAAAGAGTTGTTGAAACACATTTCATATTCTCCCGATACATTGTAGGGATAATCATTAGTGAGAGATCAGTGGCCTCACCTATTCATGGTGTTCCACATTTCCACCTGATTATCCAAGGATGGAATGTCCTATGGTGTTGATAATATAATATTTTGGTCAATGGTAAATTATTTTTTATTATTTTAGTGGTTTTTATTATGCTTCAAGGGAATTGGAGATGAAGTCGGTGCTTTTTAAAGGGGTTGTGTTTTGAATTTTCTATAGAACTAGTTCACAATATGAACAAAATTCATGATGTGTGTTTTTTTGGGAAAAAATACATGATAACCATGTTTGTGTAAGAAGTATTATCATGAAAATAATGGAATTAAAATAATTAATTCCTCATACAATTTTATAAAAATGGAGCTTCCCACTTTTATAGAGTACACGCCATATTATAGATTCACATCATTAATTACTGATTAAAGACGTGAATCCCATTATACCGAGTGGGTTTTTAATTTTCACACACCTTAAACACATTTCATTTATAAATTAGGTGAGAATAATATTTAAACATGATGTTAATTTCATATTGAATATATATTTTGTCCCAAATACACATATTGTGTGACCATATAAGACCCTTTCTCTTTATAATTAGGGTACACCGAGTTCATGGTATCTTCCTAAAAACACACAGATGATTTTATAGATAAATATGTTGATGTAAAAATAACATTCTAAATTCCATGAATGAACACTATGAAATAAAATCTATTTATTTTGATATCTCAAATCAATCATGTTTCATGTTGGTTTCATCAATCTATGTGATCGAGGTATCATTTGTTGAAATTATGGAATGGATATTGTGGAAAATATTCCTTAGAAAATGATATAATTATGTAAATAAATTCTCATCAGAGGGACTAAGATATCATGTTTTGTTAAATATTAATATTTCTAAACCCTTTATTTCATTATACATTAATATGATATCAGTCATGATGCACTCAACACACTCATATTCCCTAAAAACATATGTGCTCTTGGTTTACGATAACATATCAATGCATTTCACTCCTCAAATGTGTTACTAAAAACACTACATTCTAATGAACATGTCACATTATGATTTAGGTTCATGGTTAATGGATAACTATGTAGCCTCTAGATGTTGAGTCCCCTTCCTGTTCATTTTCAACATGTATGGTTCTACATTCATGGGTAGTGAATGATTTGATCCAAATAATGTGGAACACATGAAAAACGATGACTATCTAAAGTTTACCTAGTCAAGTGTGAACGATCTGAGCATGTTTTTTTTAAAACTGTACAGAAAACATGCACATGGGATTGTATTTTTTAATAAAACCATATTACATGTTTGCTGGATAGTTTCCAAAACCATGATGGAAAATAATATGAGGGTCTTTTGATTCTAGTAAGGGGTGAACGATTAGAGCACAGTTTCTAAAAGCATTCAGCATAACCTTTCATAGTTCCCATGTGATTTAGATGTGCGATATTCCAGTTTTACCTTCTTTAGTTATATCACAAAAACTACTCCCCCCACTCTCATTTAGCTTGTACAAACTCAAGAAATATCCTCCCTTATTATATATGCCTCCAATCTTCTTCCAAAGTTTAAATCATGGTATTTTTCTTACATTAGGGGTGATTAATCAAGGATATATATTTCTATCTTCTTCCTATTTTTCTTATTATTAAATTTTCTTATTGGTTTATCTTCTCACTTGGTTGTGTTGGTATAGGATTTCAATTTCAATTTTTTCAAACTAGGGTTTTTAGTCATTATGGTTTCTCATGGGGTTTCATTCATTTATGGACCCCTGGGATATTATTTTGAGTTACTGTTTTCAAAGCCCTTCTGGCGTGACGTATGTTCCTATTGTATTTTCCCTAGAAATTAAAAATAAATTGACTAGTTGGTTTTTTCACATCTCTTTCATGCTAATAAGTAATGTCTTAATGTTAAAAAATGTGCATGATTTTAAATGAAAAAATAATCCTTTTTACATTCAATTTTATGGAATTGTTTAATTTAAAATTGCACATAAAGTGTTTGTTGAAATGCATGGATTCCAAATAATAGTGATATTATTTACATAAAGGATTTGTTTGGCTTTGTAAATGACTTTTGGTTCATCAAATGGATATCTAAATGTTTTCTATTCATAAATGGTGTTTTTTTCATTACAAAAGATATTTGTTGTAAAAAGGTTGTTTGAGGACCATTTAACCCCTTCATGAATTGGTCATATTTTAAAAACTCCCCTTGGGAAAAATTTTGCGCCTTGTTAGATGCAAATTTTAATGTGAGGTCCTTGAAATTTTACATTACTCATTTTATAATGGTATGAAGGAAACCAGTTTTTTGTTTGGAACATTTGGGGTTGACTCTTGGTTTGGTGAGCCATGTGGATCCTTATCTATATTCTAGGTATTTATTTGATGATTCATATGTATTATGTGGCTCAACCCAAACATTGATATTCTAGGGAACTAATGATATTTATCTGATTATCCAATAGTGTTTTTCACTAATTTAGATTATGATATTTCATGTAGACCATAGTAATAACCTTACTCTACATAGATATTGTGAATCTTAGTTAGGCCATGTAGTTTAAGGAAGAGTGTTAATACTGAGTGGTGGAATCATTATGTATGTTCTAGATTATATCATGAGATCATATATTTCTTCAAGTTCCCTTGGTATTATTTATCTGCAGGCATAGTTTTGATTCATCATGTAGTTTGGTCTCAGGAGTAGTGTTTTCCAATACCATTTTTATGTGATTGTTGAAACTGATTCATGGATTGTATACCTATTACGTAAAACTGTATTAACGAGTTGTTAATTGTTTATGTAAAAAAATTGATTTTTTTCACCCTATTTCACTTTATGAACTGTAACATTATCATTCATTTCAGACATAGTAATGTTAAACCCAACTTTTCATGGAAATTGAGATGTGGTTTGAATAAAAATGGAAATGTTCCATGATTTTTTTAAAAAAGGAATGTGTGAAAACCATGTTTTTATATATTTTATTTCATACATGAAATTGAATAATAATATATTTAATTTTAAGGAATTAGTAATAGAATTTCTGAAATCACCTAATGAGTTTTATTAATCACACCTATATATTTATCTTGCTTTTAGTATCATGTGAGGGTTCATACACGTTCATGATCAACCCTGTTGATGATGGTTTTTGATATTATGGATTGGCCCATAGTGTCACTGGGTGATTTGGTGTTCATCTTGTAGTTTGGTTTTAATTTCAGTTATGTTTTGTTTTTCTATTTTGTTTAATTAATTTTTTGCATGTTTTTTTAGTTTTCACATGATTTTATTTATTTTCATTGTGTGGATTCATTACAACTACTAAAATCAGGATGAACATAGTGTTTTTCACCCCTTGGGGTGATTCGGAACATTATTTTGGGATTTCATTGCCAAGATCAGGTGATTGGTTTGGGGTTGGCCTAAAAGAGTTCATGAAAAAATGGTATCATATGAGGTTCTTTAGAGGAAATAGACTTTATAGGGTACTTTATTATATTGTTTGTCATGGTAGATAGAGTAGGACTGTCAGAACATAATGTGTTGGTATAATAATTTGTGTGGCCTACATTATTGTCTCGAACCGTGGTTTAACATGGGAATTTTTGTTTTTGAGTATAGGTCTTCTAATTTATGTTATCAATGTGGAATGAAATGGGAGTTGGGACGGTTGTATCCGGGGAACCCGTAGGGTATGGAAATATATGTGGGCCAAGAGACATGGTCCAAAAAGACTTTTTTTGAGGGTAGCGTAATTGGAATATGGATTCCAACCATGTATCCAACAACCTGTCGAAATTAGTTTTCCATTTTGTGGTTTTTTATTCATTCTTAATTTCAATAACAAATTTTATACACTTATTTTAAAACATTGATATTTCTATCTCAAGAGGTAATGATTTTGTTTTTGGAATATGGGAAATGGGGTTTCATATATATTTTTAAAAAATTATTATAAAATGTATTTTTAATTAATAGATTTATTAAAAATATGTTTTTAATTTTACAATTTTTATGGAATGGATTTTGCTTAATGTTGTGGGAAATATATTAAACATGAATTATTGGGTTTTTTGAAATAAATCAACATAATTTTTTGCATAATGAAATGGATTAGAGTATAATTTTATAATGTGGTTTTTGTGATTTTAATTCCTTCAATGTTTTATTATTCTATGATGAGTTCTTGGAGATGAATTTGTTTTTATGGTGTTTTTGGTTTCCTTGTTTGTTATTGTATACCCCCAAAAAATATTCAATGGATAATCATGGTGAATCTATTTGTGTTCCACCATTAGATGTCCTTCCATTTGTTCAATCTAAAGGCCCCTTAATTAGTTTCAAAAGCTGAATCCTCCTATCTATTATGGTCATGTAGAAAATATTGAAGTGGAAGCGTAGATGCGATAAATTGAGAGGATCTTTAGTTTCCA
The DNA here is from genome assembly GCA_963277665.1 of Viscum album. NCBI lineage: Eukaryota > Viridiplantae > Streptophyta > Magnoliopsida > Santalales > Viscaceae > Viscum > Viscum album. The sequence goes on from OY728152.1 coordinate 1,938,727,812, forward strand.
TTTTTTCCTAAGACTCTAAAGATGAAAATTTATTATATGGTTTATGGAGGTCCAATTTGTATGTGGTAAAAGTATTTAATTTGAAAGAAACCATAGGTATACATCTCCACGGAATGTTTCAAGGATCTATTAGTTTGGAATTTTTTTAGGCTATAAATATATCAAAGGTGGTGGAGATGTGATTACATCAGTAAGGGTATGGTTCATTGTTGGGGTATCTTTATTTTTTCATGGATCTAGTACCTTATCATCCAGAGTGGTCTGAGGAATATTCTATGTTGGCTCGAAATTTTTTGATTGGAATTCATACAGATTAGAAGTTGAAGGTGTTCGATTTCGATCAATCTTCTTATTCTGGTGTAGTGAAGAATGGGGTTTGGGATGAAGTAATTTTGGTAAGAGTTCACGAGGTAGAAAAATAATACATTAGTATTTGGAAGTAGTAATGGATGTTCTAGTAATGAGATTTAAAATGGGCATGTAGTAGGTGTTGTTGGGAGTGGTATTAAGAGGCATACTAATATTTAGATATCTTCTTCGAGCATGTGACCATGTTGTGTCTTGAATATGGAAGTTCGGATCACACTATGTTGTCATCTCAAAATTATCCATATAATTTATAAACATGTGGATTCTTAGGTCAGCTACAATACTTCTATCCAGGTATTTCATGGTATAAATGTATATCCAGACCCCCATCAAAAAACACAACAAGCCATTTATTGGGTAAGGGTGTCAGTCTAGGTTTTGATCAACGGTTCTCTTATTTTAAATGATAAATTTATTTTGTAGTGGTGAAATTGTCTGCTGCCTTCTTCTATGTGTAATTACAGAAGAATTTTATATGTGTCTCTGGAAAATCTATTTTCATGAAACAACATTTATGGAGTTTTTGAATATCATTATACCTGACTGAAGTGCATCTAGATGTGAGTATTATTCTTATAATTAGGTTCTTCCATGGGATGGTTTGTGGAGGATCCATTATGGAGGTCAGATGTTTTACTAATGGTAATTGTTCGGAATCCAACTATAATTATTAATGGATGGGGAGTTCATATTTTCCACCAGTTTTTAATGAAGTAAATCATTCCGTATTCCTTTATCATTTCCACACTAACCCTTTAGTAGTTATTAGGTTGTTATATCATCCTTCCTATGTTGTATGACATTTATATTTTATTTTTTCCTTTGGTGTACATTGTGATCATGATGTAGACTTGATAGTGATGGTGGTAGTGGTTGTAGCTGTAAGATTATTGGATTGGGTTTTGAGTTTTCCTTAAATGTGTAATTGGTGTCAAATGGTATGTTTTGGATTTAATATCACTTATTTGTTCTTGTGGTGGTTGATGTAATTTTTAGTTTTTAATGTTGGATCATATGAATTCCTGATCACATGTCTTTTAATAAGGCTGATTGGAAAAATTGAGGCATAATAGAGACGAAATCGTAATGGTGGGGAGAATTTTCATTCTCAGTTTTTTATTTTCGTATTATATTTTTCTCTATCATTTTAGCTATACATTTCTCATGATTTTTTGTGGTTTCATGCCAATTTTTTTATTTCATATGATTTTTATTATGTTCCATGGTTTAGATTAATTTTTAAGGGGTAACCATGAAACCTCATGATGATGATTATCTTTCTAGATCATTTTGAATATGTACAATTTCATTTTCCCCGATAGTGAGTTATTTGATTCCAACAATGAGTCTCCCCAATGATAAGATCATTGAATAGTGCCTCTCTCATCAAGTGTGAACGACATAAGAATGATTTTATCAAAACATGTGGTTTTCATGAACTTGGATTAATATATTTGTTATAGAACCATGTCCTACAGTTTTTGCATGGTTTCTTAATCCGTGCAGCTATTTACTGAGTCCAGTAAGTGACACTCATTTTCTGAAACCATGAGACCTAACAACAGATAGTGGCTAGGTGAATTAGAAGATTCAAATTCCATTTCATAAAATCTTTTTTTACCCCATGACACCTCATTACTTTTGCATATGGATCATGAAACCCTCGTATATATCATTCCTTCATATCTATGTCACACATCCTTTTACAAGGGTGTAATCAAGGGAATTATTCATGATTTAGAAATGATTCAACAATGTAATGACTTCCTCTATTCTTCCAAATACTCAATATTCTAATTACATATTTTTTTATCCCATGAAATTATTGTTCTAGGTTATATGTTTAATTAGTTTAACATTTGGGTTATTGTGTTGTTGAGTTTTCCATTGTGTGTTCTTTCTTGTACATACACTTGTGGAGTTGTTTTGAGTTTCTATTATCGAAGATCATGACGTTCGAGGTATGATTGCATTTTAATTTTACATTTTAATTGAAAAAACTTTATTTTACTTATTTTTTATCTCTATAAAATTATAATTAGTGTAGTATTATGGATATAAATTTTTGTTGTTGTGAAATAATTAAGAATCATAATTTTTTTGAAATTTATGAAATTTTTATTAATAATTTCAACTTCAGTGTTATTCAAAATTCTTAGTTTTCCTTTAAATGTAATTTCTGATTGGTAAATGATTATTATTTCCTTATAAATGTGATTTGGGTAGTAAAATCAATTTCAAAATAGGTTGGATTTATAAATGGGTAATTATATCCTTTTTGATGATGGGTTTTCACTCTATGGTTGTTTGAGGCAGGTTTGGAACCGTCATGAATTATTCCTCATTATAAAAAACTCCTTAGGGATGTATCTCTTGAATTATTGGACAATAATGGGAATGGGAGTTCAATGGAATTAATATTCCATAATGTGTTTTTTTTAGGAAATGGGGATGTTCCTTAGTTTTATTCTGGGGTGATTCTTGGCTATTTGAGCTATGTGGAAGCCTGGGTGTATTCTTTGTATTTATGTGTTAATTGATTGAACCTATATTGAAAAAAATCAAATTTTTATATGACATATGAACTTGAAATAATACCATATTATCCAATACATCTTTCTTATAATTTTATATTATAATATTTATAATTCCTCCTAGATTGAAGCTTTCTATGCATTATGATTATCCCCCTGAGTTAGGCTAGTCCGGGTACGATCGAGTGATTGAGGTGGTGGATGGAATCACGTGACATGTGATAATAGAATTAATGAGGTATACGGATTTCATAGATTACCTCCTAAGCTCATAGGCGTTCCCATGTTATAGGGGTACTTATTTATCTATAGTGGTTAGTTTAGAATCCTCATCAATCATGTTATCTAGTGTAGAGTTTTCCATTACCCTTGTTATAGTATTGTTACTACTACTTCATGTATGGTGTACTTCTGTATCAAAAGTGGATAATTTACTATTTTAAAAGTTATCTATAAAATTGATAACGAATTTTGATCACCATATTTCACTTTATCAATAAACACATCATGTAACACACTGAGATTTTGGGAAATATTTTATTTTGAATTAATTTACCTATTTGGCTATTTTTCAATTCCCATAACATTGAAAATAAGTCTATTTTTTATTAAATAATCGTGTTTTGATTGTTTTATATGAATGATTATGTTAATAATTAAATACACACAACATAAACTTTGGATTTCTCTATATGGAACACCGAGGATAGCTTGTGATACATGCAACAATGGCTTTCCTTGACGACTTGTCTAACACACAAGACTGAGGTTCACTGAACAAAAATATATAATTAATATATGATTATTCAATATAATAAGATGACACCATGATGTTAAATTATATTTTATTAATATAATTTAACAATTTATAAAAATATATAGTTAACACAATAAAATATGAATTTATAGGTTACCAATTAATAATAAACGATTAATGAAACTGATGGAATATAAAAAGAAATATAATTATGGTCACAAGGCAGCTTTACCCAAATAAATTAAATTATCAATTATGTTTTCAATATCCCTATGTTAAAAATAACTTTATCATGGAACCAGATAGGAATATTTCACAAAAAACACTTACTTGGAGTAAATTACACACAACGTCAACTTGTAGTATATTACATGCAACTCTTACATGGCGTACGATGCATGTAACAGTGGGTTTCTACGAATAATCTTTTTCTATATAATTATTTAAATGATATAATTATTTCCAAGATGTTAAAAATAGTTATAGGAGTATTAATATTTTTTTTGATTATTTATTATTATTTTTTTTAAAAAATAAAATATATTTATAGTGAAACTAATGATTTTTGGAAATCACTGTTTATGTTTAAGAATATCGTTATCTCTAATAAACCACATTTAATGTCCTTCTGTGAAAATAGTTACAAAAATAATAGATACAATTAAAAATATAATTTCATAAAATAAACTTCATTTATGAATTTAAAATTTCTAAATTATCCTATGGTGTTTTTTATAGATTTTTTTGAGAAACATTATTTTTTGATGAATAATGAAAACTACTGCATTTTAGTTAAAAACTAACATTTTGTTTGAATAATTATTATTTTAAAATTATATTTTAAAATTATTTTAATGTCACATTAGATAAATTATGCATATATTAACATGATTTTGCTCATTATAATCAATTTTACATTGAAATTGAATGTCAACCCTTAATAAACTTTTGTTCAATTTTCTACTTTATAAACTCATTATTTCGTTTTGTCTGTGGGATTAGCATTAATATTAATTTTCCCGCATATGATTATTGAATTAAGAAACATTATCAAACAAAATTTTGATTAATATAATATTTATATAACAATACCTTAAATTTAATTTTTGGCCAAAATGACTAGAAAGAGTGATTAAAATTAATCGTAGCGATTAATGTCAAATTAAGAATAATTAGGGACTGAACGACAATCTAGGGGCCAAAATGACATAGAAACATGTCCAAAAACCATTTCATGGTCAATAATAACTATAAACCTTTAATTATTTTGTTATTAACGGTTTTTGACTTTATTTAGGTAATAACATGTGTACACTGAACTTGTTTTAGCAAATTCCAAGTCACCTATTTTCTATCCATATTAATGGACAACAACTCTCCCATATACAAAAACCTCTAAAATAACCTATGTCAAGAAAATACCTGCCCAATAAACTTCCCAAAAAGTATCCCTTCCTTTTAAAATAATTATTCTGGTTAGAATTAAAACCAATGAAGCATTTAGGCATAATTCAAAAGAGTTACCCAATTTGGATGTAACATCTTTTCTCAAGCCCTTTCCTTTACATTCTTTCTCAAACTCATACACATAATTTTTCCATGATTTTATGAAAGAAAAAGAATTATAAATATAATAGTATTATTATGATAATGTTTCTATATATACTTACACACACATCCTTCTAATGGGTAACAATCCTATAGTTTTTTTGAATGATTATATACTACCTCACGAAGCTATGTTTGTTGATTTACCATTGACCTTATATATTGGTTTCCATTATGATGAGAAATAGGTGTATATATGTTATATTTAAAGCATATTATTTCATTAATATTATTTATTCATTTTTATAAAATACACCTTTTTGACATTTTATATGGTGTAAATATGATAATCTCCTTTGAGGAATTGTGTACTACTTCCCCATCAACGTGATGCGATTCATTCAAAAAATACATGAAATATATTAAGGTTGGGATTTTAGAGTTTATATGAAACATAAAACAATATAATTATACTATAATTATATTATATACATATACAGTTATATGTAATTTTGATTTTTTTTCTTTCAATGCGATAAGAAAACTGAAATAGGGTTCATGGATAAGAAAGTCATGTCCCCTCTATGAATGGTGTATTATATTTGGTAAATATATATTATAAAAATTATTTTAATACACATATAAATAATATTAAGAATATTTATATAATTTTTCACATTCTGGAAATAATTATATAGGTATAGATTCCAAATATATCAAAATTCGGACACAAGAGAAAAAAAAATCAAATATTACACGTAGCATAACCTTAAAATAAATTGATAATAAAATGTTAATATGAAGTCATAATAAAAAATATATATTAATATATATATATATAAATTTTTATATAAAAAATATATAATATATTTATATTTTTTATAAGGGACGACTGAACATATATGATGAGAGGCAATACATAAGGCTAGAGAATTTCATCTCACTGTTAATTTTTGTGAGATACATTCTTTATTTACCACACATTAATTTTGAGTAGTTTTTATTCATAACGAAGATGTATTATATAATTAATATAGATATTTTTTTATTATTTTAATATCCATTCTGGGATCCTTATTTTATGGGGTTAACACTTCCAATTTTATTAATTACTAATGGATTTTTGACAAAAATTGCCTTCCTTGAGACACAAGTTTTGTTATGAACCTATGTTATTTAATGAGGTGTATATGATTCCAAATGATTTGTTATATAATAAATATATTTCATTTAATGATATGTTAATATTAATGTTATTTACTTCTATTGCATGGAATGTGTGATCCACGATTATTGATTTATAACAGTTTATTGAAACAATAACACCACTTTTCATGATTGTTTGTCCTTAAGAATTATTTGATGTAATTTTATGATTCATCTATCATGAAAACTCATTAATTTTATCTTCCTTTGGTTATTAATAATATATTAATGTATTGGTACAATTATTTCACTATTTTTTAGAAAATATTGTACAATAAGTGTTTTCAAGAAAGCTCCACTTTTCCCAATCTTCCGTAGAAAATATTTGTTCCTTCAAAACAATGTTTTCTAAAATGGGTTTCCAATATTAATGGACTAATATATTTTGATCAATAATATTCATTTCTGAACTTTTTTTCTTTTATTAATTGTTTCAATTTAAAGTGGATAGAATACACTGGAACTCATGGGAAAGGATGGAAATTGAGTTTTCGGATGGAATTCTTAATGCCTGAAGTTTATGAGGGTAAATATAAGGAATGCAATATAAGCTTTTTGGGTACTTTCATGAGAAAAAATAGATGTGGGAATGTTCTGTTAATAATCGATATGGAAACAAATTAACCTGTTTAAGAGGAGTTGTTTCTCATCTATTGATCACGATCTATAGTTATATATCAGTGCTTCATACTCACTCCAAAGGTTCCTTGGTTGTAAGAAAAATAATTTGTAGAATGATAATTTTGTAGGTTCAACACTCTGCTTCCCGGGTTTTCCGACACTAGAGATTTACTTTACTCAGGATACCAATTTCATAGTCTTTATTTAGGCCATTATCATGCACAATAAACTAATGTTTTTATAGGTAATAATATTTAATGATGATCCTAATAAACTTATTTTCATAGGGTTGGCCTCGAGACTGTTCTTAGCCCAATGGTATCGTTCGGTGAGTCGGGTGCATGGTTTACCTGATATCTGGAATGAATAATTTTGGTGTAATTATTTTAAAGTGAAATATAATTGTCTTATTTGGCGTATTATGATTCAGTAACTTCATATGGATGATTAGGTGATGTGAAATAGGATTTCACTTGAATCAAAATTCTAATGTTTCACAATTCCCACAGAAGAGATGATTAATCACCTTTTGTTCACTAGTGACAAGGTGGCCACTGTTTGGGGTTTTCTGGGTGGTTATATTGGATGAGAAGTTCGGGTGGTATAGAATAATTATTTTCATTAATCATGGTTCACAGGAAGAGAAAACAATGCCAGTGAGAAATAGGTGAGGTAATTGTTTCTTATTGCGGGGTGTTGGAGTCTTTGGAGCACTCGCAACCAAATGCGACTTGGGGGTATGGGCGATTCACACCTAGCTCTAGTGGTTCATTCCAGGAGTAACATGATTATTTTGATCCCACTCATTATGGGTTTGGATTATATCCCCTTGTAATTTATTTTCATGGCTCAAAATTCTTGTACACCAATTTTCAAGGTTGTTAATAGGAATGGATGTTAGGTGATGTGGAATCATCCGGGTAGTGGACTGAAGCTCAATGTGGATGAATAATGTGTATCTAGTTTTATGATAGGGGGAGTGGTATGTAAACCTTGAGCAGTAGTGATATTGGATTTTAGTGATGGATTTGGAGTGGGAGAGTCTCTTACAGTAGAGTCATATGCAATGCAAAAATGTATTGAGCTATTCAATTTCCATAACATTATTATTGAGTCAGTTGAAAATGAATCTTCTATTCATCACATGTCGATCTAGGGGACGCTCCACATTCATTATACCATTACATAAATTATTCACAAATTCAAGACTCTTTTGTATTCAATGGTGACACTTATCCACACGTGTCACGTGGGGAATATGGTTGAGATTTATTGGCATACAGGATTACTATCTATGATCAATGTATTTTGTTTTCTCCATGGGGTCTCTTCAATAGGAATGCTGACTAATTGTTACGCTAGATAAATTGGGACAACATTATTTTATACCTCCATAGCCGTGTTTTTGTATGACTAAATTCCTATCATGGATTTTTCATAACAATTTAATGTTGGATGGGACATGGATTTCACTATAGAAATAGTAGAAACTCAACATTTTTAACACTTCTTCCTCAAAACAAGTCAATAAAGAATAAATAAAATACATGAATTCAACTTCATAACCATTATATTTAATTTTTATTTTTATTTTTATATTTTATATTGACTAAAACCACATCTCCTCCAAAAACATGAAATATCGCCACATTATTACACAGCTAATTAGAGGAAATGTTAATTTTAAACCAATGTTATTATATTGGATTTACATGATATATTCCCACCATTTTCAATATATTGGAGACATATGTACTTGAAAAATTCATGTCTTACTATATATATTCCACCACAAATGTTTAGGGGATAGTAATTACTCTCAATATCTCCTATTGTGCCTAAGGGTAATTTTTATTGGAGAGTTGTATACCACAGGTCAACATAACCAATACCCTATTATATTTTCCACTCCATTATCTATCATGAATGACTATGATACCATCTATATATATTCCTTCACAAATGTATGTTATGGAGAAGCACTTATTTATCATATCCTTAATGGATTGTAAGACTACTATACCATTTATAAGAAGAAATATTCTATCAAAATATACCATGAGGAATGTGACTACACACCCACTAATCATCCAATAATTTCATGGATCACACTCATTATTTATGAATCCATAATCCTTCATATATTTATCAAACTATATTTCCCAAAATTTATATACATTAATTATTCAATAAATAGATCAAAAAAACATTGTTTTTTTAATTTCATTACCTGACGAAAGAAACCACATAGGTTGTTTCATATATAAATATTTATTATCTTTATTATTAAGTGAATCTCTATTGATAGTATCCTAAAAAATCTCATAATCAAATAATTTTTTTAATATAGATTTCTTTTTTATTAATACTAGGATACCATATATTTTTTTAATAAATCTCTTGATGTTTTTTGAACCCTATAGACAATGAAATTCCATTAGATGCCTTCACATTACCTTACATATAAGGAAATTTGATAAAAATATGTAGATATTACATCATTTTAGATTAATATTAAGTAAATTTACAAAATACATTCTAGAGTACTATTATTGTTTAGTGACTTTGGAAACATAGAAACATAACCATCTATCACGGTGAAAATTTTTCTACATATACATTAAAGATATATCCATTTATTACACCCATTTCAAACCATTATTTATAAAATGGCTAAAGAAAATATAACTATGTGGTGAGATCATATGCTCAGAATCGGTAAAAAAGTGGGAAATGTAATTATAACGTGAGTATAATGGTATGATAAAATTATCATAATGTTAGATGATCATACCCTATATATCAAAAATAAAAATAATGATTCATGGAATAAATATTGGTAGTTCGTAACACATGATTCATATGGGTGATAAATCATCTTAAATTAACCATGAACTATAAGATAATTTTATATGTTTATACAACAATTTTAATAATAGAAAATAATTTCATGTGTAAAGGTTAACTACCCAAACAATCAACATATTGGATAAGGACACAATTATTTTCCCTTTTGGATCCAGACATACGTACTTCCCATTATGGATTTGGACAAATATGATTTCCAATTTGGATCGGGAACGAAATATTTCCTGTTTTGCATCAAGACACGAATGTTTCCCATTTTGGATCAGAACACACCTATTTCACATTTTGGATCAATCCTGTCGATATCTTTTCAATCATTATCTCGTAAGATATAAATCATTACCCAATGCCTTAATGGGATATATATGTCCTCCCCATATCATAATGATATCATACATACATGTTCCATAATACATTCATCTTATCAGGACCCATAACAAGAGATATGTTTTATATAAATCATATCACATCACAAGAAATGATTTGGGTGTCATAAATAGTTAATCATTTCATAACCTATGTAAAATAAAATGATTACATAATCATTTCACCCAAACAAACCCGTGAAAGTAATTATGTTTCATAATCCTTTGTAATTGCATAACTCATTTAAGTGAAACATGTTTCATAAATATCAAACCATAATAATATATACTATATATATAATTAATATTAATGGTATCAATAGATTATATCCCTAGTAAAGGATAACATATTACCAATTATGTCATTATATATGGATAATTATTTTCATTGATTATATTGAACAAAACATTAATTTGAAAATAACTATTTAAGACATATAAATTTTTTAAAATCCTCTACCTTTATATCACATAGTTGAATCATGAAAAAATAACATAAAAAATTTTGGGAGAAAAATATACAAAATGAATATAAAATGTCTTTTTCAAAATCTAAAATTTTTTCAAAACAATTTTCAAAAAATAACTATAAAAAAATGTAATGGATATTAAAAAAATTAGAAAACAAATGTAAGAATATCTGAAATATTTTTAATTAATTTCATTGAAAACCCCATTCTGATACATTCAAATGAAATGTTGAAAATCATTTAAAAATAGTTTATACATAATACAATTTTTGAAACCCCTTTTAATTTGAGACCCATTAGAACTCAAAAAATTATCTAGAATATTAGGGAAAACATTTACATTATAAAAAATTACCTTGAATAATGATTATGGAAACATTATGGAAATGGATGTCTTGATGGTGGGTAATTCTATACATTTCCAACATTCATTTTTCACCTTAATGAGTTTTGATAAATTACTTGATCGAAAAAAATATTTCTTTAAAGATGATTATGTAAAAAGGTAAATCATGGGAATTTTTTTTAAAAATTATATGATAATAGGGAATCACTTTTCAATTTTTTTTAGAAAACATGGTTTTCAATGAAATCAAATTTTCATTCAAATTATGAAATGAGTTATATTTTCATAAAATCATTTTCATAATTTTCATAAGTACAAAAGTGTGGAAAAAAACTTCTATCACATGATGATATACTGGAAAACTTGTCGATTAAAAAATTCCAGAGTATTATTCATTGTTAGATAATAATATTTTATTAATTGATGCATAATCCTTAACAATCCCAATAAATGTAAAGCCTGTAGTAATAAACTATTATAAATTTGGAAACATCCAATTATAATCACATTGAAAGGATAAAATAACTTGAAGACTAAAATATAATGGAAAAAATAATATTCATCATATTAAATGTCAATGGGTATTATATACCCCCCATAGAAAAACGTAGGATCATAGCATGGTATGTATCATAATGAAATAAAATTTATAAAAAATTACTTTACTGATTTGGAATCATTTGAACCATTAACCTCAGGAAATAATGATAAAAAAGGATATATAAATATACATATATTTATTTTAATCATCCTAGAATAAATTCATGGGTAGTATATACACTAAAGAAACAAATTAGTTGTGAATAAGTAATAACTATCAATGAAATATAAGATATACAAGAAAACACTTTAAATGTGATTAAAATTAGAATTTTGATCCTCGTGAAAGAGTAACATCAATAAAAGATTTTAATATCATTAAAAGAATTAAATAAATTATATAACATGCTATATGGACGTATATACACTAAATAATTAAGAGAGGGGTGAATATTTCATGTATCTTTCATACCTATAAAGTAATATGATGTACCCGTACCATATATCTTGAATTTGTTTTCTACATGATCAAACCTTTTAAAGACTCGACGTTTCTAAATCATAGTCAAGCATCTTCTTCATTAGGTACCTCCTCTTAGTTTTCACAATAGGGCTTCCTTTATTGGATTTATTCTTCAACGGAGGGTTATAAGATGATGAGAGAAATGTTTATATGATATTTGGGTAGGGTTTGGCATATACAATGTTAATTGAGAGGTGGAATGATATGATGGGGTGAGTTCCCTTTTATAGAGGGGATGACTGGCATTCTTGTAAATATAAAATTGTAAACACTTGTGATAGTTATCCTTTACATCATGGGACACCAATAATTTTCAAAATAACATATATTATAGAAAATAGTAGAAATATGGATACAAATTTTCATTTGGAATGTTTCAAGGTCATTTTTCTTCACATACGTAAAATTTTACTATTATTTAAACTAATTTTTTCCTTAATCGTAGAAATTAATTTTAATTTCATTTTCTAAAATAATTTTCACAAAATATTTTTACCATTTTATATATTATAAATTATTGAGATTCCAAATAAGAAATAAATATTTCTATATTATAAAAACATAAGTGGAAGAAATTAATTTAATTTTAATCCAATTGATTTGACAATAGTGCAGGTTCAAAAGTAAAAATGTTTAAATGATTGTTTGGCTTTTATATCTACATAAAATGAGAAATGGATTCCAATGAACTACACCAGTTTAAAAAATATTATGTTTATTAACTAGATTAATACATTATTTATCTATATAAATAATTTAGATGAATATTCAGTTCTAATCTAAAATTCAGTATTACTCACTATACTTCAAAATATGATAGTTTCAAGAAATATATGGAAAATTCACCCCTACTAAATATTGATTTTTAGTTTTCAAAATCGAATATTTTAATTTCAAAAAATATTTATAAAATTAATGAAATATATATTAAACGTTGTTTCCATATTATAAAGTGTTAAAATTACTTATTATAAAAGTGCGACTTTTTTTTAATAAAATATGATTTATTCATGTCTTGTTCATATTAAATATACTGTATTAGTAAAAAAATATTAACTGAATGTATAAAATATAAATTTTATTTAAAACAATAACAAAAAATTATTTGTTTAATTTAATGAGATAATATTTATTCATTTTTACATAGAAAAATAATTTTATTAGAAAAGTAATTTCTTTACATTTAAGTTGTTCTATATTCACTTATAATAACTGACAATCAAAAGGATTAATTATATATACTTAAGTAAATAATATTTCCAAAATTTATTTAATCTTATTCTTAAATTCCTCTCTAATAGATTTTTGGTGTCATTAATATTAAATTGAAGATAATATTAATTTAATATTCTAGTTTGGTAAGAACACAGTCTTTCCCGTAATGTAAGATTTATAAGGGACATAGTATTGTGTTTAATACAAGGAAAACATATTTTTTTCACATACCAAAAGATAACATAACTATTTAATAAAGAGAGACATTTACTTTGTGGTGTGTATAATGAAATAAAAATATTATATTTCCAAATTTATATTTAGTGTTGCGTGAAATGAACTATATAGAAAAGATTAATTTAATACTAAAAATTTATTTCAAAACATTTTGAGGTGTTATGTTTTACCCCTTTAAAAATAAATGTATTCCCCAAAATTCATTTGGTTTATCAAAGGCTTAATACCATAATGATCGATTCTTAGCAACCAACATCGTATAAATGAATACAAAAAAAAAATTTAAAAAGGGAATCATGGAACTAAAATGGTTACCCAACATAACTCATAACATGGTTTCAATGTATGTAACATTGGCAGGGGTGTTGATTGTACATGTAGGAAAAGTGTAAATAACTATATAGTGTGATAAAGAATATTGATCACCAGCAAGTGAATTATCAATGGAACGATAGGGGTCACAAAACTATAAATCTATGAATATTTATAAGACTATTTTTTTGATTGAAAAAAAGTTATTATGATAAATAACTTTCAATTTCTTTTTCCAAGAGTTGATTGATTTTTTCCAATAATATATAATTACTTGAATTCATTGCATTCCTTATGCACAGTCTAACCCTTGATTGTCATTTGATGAATTCCCATGTATCCACTAACTTCATGAATTGGAAGTGAGTTTTTCATTCATAATGATCTAACACATCATGATATCCTTAAATAGAATAATAATTCATTCCATAGTTATTTATTTAATGATATTTTAAAATGGAAAACACGTGTTATTTAACATGCATCAATCCTCGCATGTTTAGGTAATAATTTAATATAACCAACATCACCTGATGTTTAACTAAAAAATCCATAAATTATTAACATTATAACCTTTATGATAGATGAAAAAAAATTATAAATAATGTGTCTAAACCATCATACCATTGATCTCCCATATATCAAAAACTACCTCTGAATATTCATATACAATGCATGTCAACACCTTTATCGTATATAATATATAAAATGGAAATTACCTATATAACAAAAATTATTTATTAAAAACATTCATGTTTTCTTATTCCAATGTTTATTGGCAATTTTCTATAAATCCTATAAGTTGTAAAAATTTTAAATGTTAAGAAAGATCACCATTCCCAAAAATACATAATTAATTCTATGGTAATCATTACAATCCAAACTACTTATTTATATCTAATATATATTAATCCAGGCATCCTTATATCAATAATAGTAACAAATAATGGGTTATCAATCTCAGAATTTTGAATTTTCATGAATATCACCTATCTATTAATTCAAATTTCTATCCCATCACAACAATTCAACATATTATATTCAATCCTTAATGAAAAACATATACATAAAATAAATATGCATTTCATGATTCATTGAACATAATCGTTGATATCCAAACAACAATCACATTATTCATCCAACTCTATTTTTAATCCATTACTATGGTGTTATCATCTAATAATTTAATACCCGTTATCCTATAATATAAAATATTTATCATGGAATATGTTTTATCAACCTCAATCTAATAATACATATTATTGCTGATGTAAATAATATTATTACAACATTCCATACTTTTCACATAATGTTTCTTGAAAATTTATCCTAAAGAGTGTAACCAATAAATTTACCATCTTCTGTATCTCATCATGAGATATCCAAATAAGAAGTTTATTTTCAAAAATCCTATACCGTCCACCTAAAATGCATTCCATGTTATGAAAATTTCTTTCTAGTTCCCCTCATTTACTAAAATTATAAAGAATATGGTGAGGAACACTTATCACAGAAGAAGATCACATGATCATGAGAAGTCACACATAGGATTCCAAAATCACGAAACTTAATCTTCAATCCATGACTACATATTCTTATCCTTATAGAAATCCCTAGAAATATCATTATAAATATCCTTATGTATCTCATTAAATCTTTTGAATACTATTTTCCAAAGGTTAACCAAACATTCTTTTGATCAGAACTATTATGATCAAAGTTTAATATGCATGGATGTTACATCATTTTAGAGGAATATTCAGAAAATTACAAAAAATATATAAATGTGGAAAATAATTATTTACTGTATTTGGAAACATTGAAATATTATATTATAACAAATTGAAATATATTCAACATCTCTTTAAATATCAACCCCTTTACTTTTCCTACATAAAAAAATTCTTCATAATCAAGGGAAATGAAACATAAGAAATTTGTATGATTAGCTTCTCAAAAACGATAAATAATGGAGATATGTAAGCATAACATGAGCATAAGGTTTTGAGATCATGTCATTAATGTTAGAAGATGGTACCTTTCATATCAAAGATCATAATAAAGAGTAATGTAATAATTATTTGAATTTCCTAATACATGAATCATAAGGGTGATAATTCATCATAAATAAATCAGGAAAATCTCTAGTCATATTAATGTATCACCTTAGTAAATATAGAATATCATCATTGTTTCATGGTTATCAACCAAGACTATCAACATAGTGAATCATGGCCCACCAATTTCCCATTTTTCAGTTGGAAACACCACTCGACTATAGTGGGTTTGGACACACCTATTTCCCATTTTGGATCAGAACATATATGTTTCCAATTATAGATCAAGACACACCGAATTCCCATTATAAATCTAGGCAAACCTATTTTCCATTCTGAATCAAGCCTATAATGTTATTTCCCATTATTATATCATGATATATAAATTAATACCCACTGAATTAAGGGGATATGTATGTACCACCCATCTCATAATGTTATCATACAAACGTTTCCTATAAAACAAATTTCTTATCATAACCAATAAAAAGAGAAGGGTTTCACAAAAATCATATAATTACCAATGAAATTAAATGGGTATCATAAAGATTTAGTAATACTATATCCTATGGAAAATATATTGGTTTCATGATCATTTAACCCTATAATAATCGATGAAAGGAATCGGGTTTCATAATAATTTTTCATGGTATAACTCATTGAGGAGAAATGGATTCATAAAAATAAATACATCAAATAATATACCCTTCAAAGAAATATTCTGAATGGAATCCATTGGTCATATACAAATAAAATTAGAAACTGTGAAAAAAGATACAATCTTACATGGAGAAGGATTTCGAATTATCCCATGGAGCATAATTTTTCATTGAAAATCAGTTTGTTAAATATATCTACTTTTCAAAATCATCCACTTTGAAGATATAAAAATGAATCATGAAAATTTTTTATAAAATAATTTATTGAGGAAAATAACCTTTATGATTTGAGAAATTCATTTTTACAACATAAAAAAATTTTAAAACTATTTTCCTCGAAAATAACCATGAAAACATATAAAGAAGAATGAAAATATTTTTAAAATTTATTTCTTTGAAAATATTTCTAAAATTTTAAAAATTTGATTTAAAATTATTAAATTCATTTTCGGTGAGAAAAACCTTATTTCAAAATATAAAAGAAGATTTTAGAATCATTTAAAACAAATTTATAAAATAAAACCAATTTTAAAACTCTTTTCAATGAAACCCATTTATCGTCCAAAAATTTTCACGAATTTTATTAAAAACAGTTTCTTCTGAGAAATATCTTTTTAATGTTAAAAATAATGCATCATGAAAATGATGGTCAGGACATTTGGTAAGAACGTACCAATATGACATATATTTTTCCCCATAAAATTATTAGAAAAGTTTCATCATTGTTGAAAGACATGAATATTACATTAAAAATCAATTTTCGATTAGGAAAACGAAGGGTAAAAATTTCCTTTAAATATCATAAGATAATAGTAAAATATTTTTAAAAACATTTATAGAAAAAAATTTAATAAATAAATAATATTTTCTGAAATAAGAAATAAGTCATATTTTAATTAATTTTTTATATTAACATTCTATTGTAATGATAAGTGGATAATTGGAAATAAAATATGAATATATAATTGATAACTAGTCTAGAATAAACATCGTGATTATTAATGATAGTTGGTTCATAATATTTTATCAATGGATCCCAAATCATAAACAATCTCAGTAACTGATGTGATTTTAACAGGAAACTGTAACAACATTGGTAACAACGATTCATAATCTCCATGAAATAATGAAATTAAATAACTCATAAAATAACATGAAAATAAGAATATTCATGATAGAGTAAGTCAATGGAATTTTTCTATACCCCATATGAAAATATATGTTCATAACATGTAATTTATCAAAAATGAAGATAATCATGAAAAAAGTCATTAGTTATTTGGTAACATTTGAAACATAAACCCCATAATATGAAGATCATCAATTCGATATGTAAATACCCATAAAGTAAAATATAATAATGATAGAATACATTATTGGGATTTATATACAAAATAAAAAAGAAATGACTGGTGAATAATTTATAAGACTCACCAAAAAAGTGATACAAGAAAATCATCACTATTTGAGTGTCTTTAGAATTGTGATCCCCATAGAAGATTAACATTAATAAAATCATTTAATTAATTGAATAAATTAAATTAATGATTTAAAATTTTATAAGGGAAGTATATACACTATAAAATTTAAGTGATTGGTGAATATATAATGTATCCCAATGAAGTAAAAATTGGGATGAAATTCCATTACCTTAAGTCTTGACATTATTCTTATTGTTCAAGTATCCATAAGTATTGACAATATTTGTACACATTATAACCTCATCATCTATGTATATCACTTATTGGTCTTCACCAAGGGAATTCCTTGATTATAATTTTTATTATAGGGAGGGTTCTAGAATAAAGCAAGGGGTCTTTAGATAAGACATGGGTATGGGTTTGCTGAGCCAATATGTTTTGATATTTTTAATTATGTGAAAGGGATTAGTTAAGTTTTATAGAGGAGGAGGAGTGGAATTCTAGTAAATATAAAAAAGGTAATCATTGTTCATAGGTATCCCTTAATAAAGGGAATCCAATAACATTTAAAATTGGTGATAATATGGGATGTAGTCAAAATATGGATAGAAAATGGCTTTTGGATAAGTGTCTATGTCATTTTTCCTTTTATTGTTACTTTATAAACAATAATTATAATAATTTTTACCTTAATTAAGGTGATTAATTAGAATTTTTTTACTAATATATAAGGTTGAAAACGTAGTTACCTTATAGAAATTATATATTATTACAAATATATATAAGGAATCGAATTTTTATAGAATATAAATAATGATGTGGAAGAAATTAATTAAAAGGTAATCTATTATACAGGACAACACATGGGTTTTTAAAGAAAAATATGTTCAAATATTTCCAATGTTATTATTTCAAAATTTATTGTTAAATTGTTTTCGATGGAAAACATTTTTTTAACCAATATAAACTTGATATAATTATTCTTAATAACCAGTTAAAATAATTATTTTTCTAAATAAATTAAATGGATGGAAATTTAATTTTGAACTAAAATTCTGTATTATTCACTATTCATACAAATATAAAAGTTCTGAGAAAAAAAAAATTTACCCAATGTAATTTTTGATATTTATCTTTCAAAAGAGAAGATATTTTTTTTAAAATAAAAATTATACAATTGAAACAAATTATATTTAAAACTGGGTTTCTATTAAAAGGCATTAAAATTTATTTTTAGAAAAATATAACTTTTTATTCATAAAATAGGATTATTTGATTAATTTTACAAATAAATCTATTCTATAAGTATAGAAAATATTGATTGAATATATAAGATATACATTTTATTGAAAAAATACTGTATTTTTTTAATATATTGAGATAATTTTTTTTTGTACATAGAAATATCGTTTTCTTATAAAAATAATTTCATTATTTTTAAACAGTTATTTCATTCACTTATACTAATTAATAACCAAAGAAATAATTTTATAAACATGTTTATTTCAAATTTTTACAACATAGTCAATATTATTTGAAAATTCCTCTCCAACAGATTTGTGGTAGTAATAGTTGTATTTTTATAATAAAATTAATAACATATTATAGTTTGTAAAATACACAATATTACATTTAACAAAATCTAATGACGGGACTCAATATTATATTTAAAATAAGAAAAACATACTGTTTTGTGTCTCAAAATCTAATATATGTGCTGTCTATAGTGAAATATTAACTTTGGCATCATATAACGCAATCCAAACATAGTTCATTCAAATATATATTCAATGTTGAGTAAAACGACCAATAGAAAAAATATTAATGTAATTCGAATAATATTATTTCACAAAATCCCCGAATGTTACATTCTACCCCTCTTAAAATGAATTTCTACCTTTATATTTGTCTTTGTTATACATGGCTTAATATATTAAGAATTTTCTCCTACAAAATCGCATCATAAAAATGAATAATGAATCATCCTTTAAAAAGATGAAAATGGAACCATAATTCTTAGAAAAAGTAACTCATAAACAGGTTTTTATATTGACGAACATAGGTTGGTAGTGATGATTATACATGGATAAAAATCATAAATGACTATATAGAGTGGTAAAATTATTGATCCCCAATTAGCGAATGATCAATAGAAAGTTAGGTGTCTCAAAACCAAAAATCTATGATTATATAGAGGACCATTAGTTCGATTAAAATTATGTAATCCAGATAAATAATTTTCAATTACTTTTTGTAATATTTTACGTATTTTTAAACAAATATATGGAAATGTTATTTCATTCCATTCCACATGAACAATATTAGCCTTTGGTTGTGCCTTGAAGAATTCGAATTTCATCTATTACTATAGGAAATTATGGTTAATTTATCATTACTGAAGGAATAAATGACCTTCATATCCATAAATGGAATGATAATTCATTCCATCTATGTTTATATAACATTAAAATAATAATTTTTGCGTAGTTTATTCAACACGCATCAACCCTTGCATGGTTATTTAATTTTTTACTCTCATAAAAATAATCTGATTTTAAAATAAAACATTCAATAAATATTTTACTATATCATCGCTCTTTATCCTCATTGTATTGAGTAAGTCGGAGGATGCTACAAGGCCTTAAGAGACATCAATATGATGCTAAAGGATTGAAATAAATTTCAAAAGGATTCAATACATTTGGTGAACAATTTAACCATTAATAATAAAATAATGAATCCAATAAAACCAAACCACTAAAACCGCAATATGATGCATGATATAAATAATGACAAATCAAACAATTATTTTATATAAAAACATACCAATGTTTATAACCATAGAATCCAAAATGACATAAAAGTAAACATCAAAATATGGATAATAAAAATTCAATATTACCACAAGACTCTTTGATCTACAAGCTCTATGCTCCAACATCACTAAAAATTCCCATAATCTTGATTTAGTGATAAAAACTTTTGATACTTTACCATTTCACATGTCCCTACGTATAACATCTGTAGAAGCAAAAAATTTCCAAAGTAGAGGTGTGTACTAAAACTCTATAGATTTCGCCCAATGAATTCCCTACTCACACCACTAGTATAGAATAGTTATTAACATTCATATAAAACAATTTATATGAAACAATTCCCAAAAAAGATTATAACAACATATAAAAAACTTCCCAAAATAGTTTATAACAAAATATAAACCACTTCAATATCACCAAATTTTCCCAAAAAACTTGTTTTTCATAAAATAAATAACCAATTCTTTGACTCCATTTCTAAATATGCATTTTGGAATAATTATTTTATTCTACGTACCCATGCATCCAACCATGAATGTAAACTATACCTCCCCATACTTGTGATTGGTAAGTCATTATTTTAATAATTTATCACCTAGTGATCCTTTTTATGGGAGAGAGGCCTAAACCATATCCATCCCACTAATTATAGGTGAGACTACTTACCCTTATTCTTCCAAATTTAATATGAACACACACAATCAGTATTCCAAAAACTAATTCCCAATACAATCTTGCCTTATCCATCCCAAAAATTATAGGTGAGACTCCCTACCCTTATCCTTACCGAATGCATATGAACACACACTATCATTATTCCAAAAACCACTACCCAAAACAATATTTTCATAATATTAAATAAAACCATTCTTTTATTAATGAGAAAAAAAACTATATCAAATCAATCATCCCAATTTTATTTCTACATTATCATCCCTTATATTGAACAAATATTGATGAATCCATTTTCCAAAATTTCTAATAAATACTCTATTTTAAATAAAAATTTTAATACAAAGAACCAAGGAACATTGTAAGAACACCTTATTTCCCATGTTTCCCAAAAACCGGAACTCTAGAGCATTTTCAAAAATCATTATTTAGACAATTAAAAATCAATTTCATATAATAAAATCAATTTCAAATCAATCCAATCAGTTCTATCAGGAGGATTCAAGAGTGATTCCACCTACCTTACTAATTTTGGAGAGAACAATAAACATACAAAGAATACAATCCAAATCGTTAAAATCCTCACAAACTCACATTATATTTGTTCCTCTATTACAACCAATTCTGGTTCTATAATTATTTTCCATCCATAACTACATTTATACCCAAATGGATTGTTGATATGATAAATCAAGAAGAGGGGTGAAATAGATCTAATAAAAATTTCTTGAACAATGATGAAATAACAATTAAAATGATAAATCTCTTTCTAATCACTAATTAAAGCCTTTCGATTACATCCAAATTGATTGAATAACCATTCTAGATGATCTAATAAGAAAAAATACGAGTTAGGGCTTTATATAAGGAGGAATGTGTAATTAAAAATTTATGGTTCACATTAATCCACTTTTTTATGTAGGTAGTTTGGACCCGCACAAGGTTTAGTCACAAGGATAGACAAACCATGCATTAGAAACATTCTTCATAATGATCCTTGCATGGCCATATTGCTCAATTTTCAAACTATGATCCACCCATGCTGAATCATCTCCCTCAGTTGAAAAAAAATAAAAAATTTCAACGGGCATTGTTTCCATTTAGATGTCGCATGATTTGGACATACTCTGGGCAGCCCGTGAACCATCCCTTTAGCCCAAAGAAACAATGATTGTTCTCCCAACAATTCCAAACTCCACCCATAAACATTATAAACCTAAAAACATTAATAAGGTGTTTAATACAAAAACTGAGGGTGCTACATTACACCCACCATTTTCATTTTTCTCTCTCTACAAAGTAGTAAACCATTGGGGTCTGGAAACTGTTACAACCTTTCCCATGTAATTTACTTCTCATCTTCCCAATTCTCTTCCTGATTCTTACCATGTTATGAAAAAACATTCACAAGATTAATTATTTTATTATATTGAACAATCTCTTGGTTATCCACAATCTGGATTTGGAAATGTATCAATGAATCATCTTGTAATAGGTTAATATTATCCCATATAATGACTTGATCATGATCTGGATGATACTTTTTCAACCATGAGACTTGGGACAAATTATACACCACACTGAATTGTTTTGTAAATTCAAACTGATATGCCACCTCTCCAAATAATAAAAATATCTCTAAACGGACTATGTATCGAGGAGATAACATTATCTACAAACCAAAACATTGATGACCAATACATGGATACATCCTTAAGACCACTTTAGCACCCATCACATATGATAGTTACTAATGATAGTTATGTTTATATTATTTCTAACAACACTGAGCCATCTCCATTCTCTTTCTAATCGACAGAATTCTAACAGTTGTTTCTAGGAAAAGGCTCAGCCAAACTAGTGAAGTCTAACCTCTTTCCACCCAACTTAGTGATGAATGATAAGGACACCAATATAATGTTTCAAATAGATCCACCTTTATTGATGGTTGATAGATTTTATTATACAATAATTCAACCGATATCAAATTCTCTCCCCATTATCCACTAAAATAAATTACACTATCCTAAAACATTTCATCCAATGATTGTATCAATATTTTAGGTTTCCCATTCATCCAAGGATGATATGTCATACTCGTAGTAAACTGAGTTATAAAGGATTTCTATATGTATTTCTAAAAAAGGTGATGTGTACCGATGACCTATTACTAAGATTATCAATAATGGTATTCCATCCCTCTTTACAAATTAGTGGATATTTATTTTGGATATATCCTCCAATATATCAGTTTCATGAATATGAATGAAATGTGATAACTTTGTGATATGACCATCTATTACTCATATGTAATCGTGTTTCTGAACCATTCTTATGAGGTATGTAACAAAATAGAATTTGTTTTTTCCTGTTTCTACATTGAAATAGGTAAGGACTACAACCTACCTACTAGTCACTGATGTTCACCCTTAATGTGATGTCATGATAAGGAATTTGAAAACAATTTATCCATTTTCTCTTTCAAGACACTCCGCAAAAATGATCCTTAAATGCCTTATACATATTTTGTATTATAAGATGAAAAATCCATCTATAATGGGGGTAATAATGAATATGTTTTTCCTGACTACCCATATGTATAACCATCTGAAATCTAAACCACAACACAGAACACAAATCCAATTTTCATTACTCAATTGTCTCCCCACCATTGATTTTTAAACTCATCTCCATACATTATGAAACATATGTTTTCGTCTCTTTGAACATATTTACCAAATAAAGAACCATGGAAACTAAAAATAAAATTGCAACATCACCTTGGCCATCACATTCAACTTGAATTTTAGAAAAGGGTGACATCAAATTCCACTCATCTGAAGTTTCTTTTTCAAACTGAGAATATGACCTTTTGAAAAAACATTCATCCACCCAATTTGCTTTAACTGGTTTTTACATCAAGTAAAATTCAAAAATATAGAGATACTCCTTCAATATAATATTTCTAAAAATCAAATCTCATTGTGAAAAAATATGATTCATTTTCTTATGATCTATGATCATTGTAAATTTCTCAATATATATATAATGATGAAAATTCATCAAAGCATGAATGACTGCAACTAACTCCAAATACTGTTTTGGGAAATTCTTCTTGTATAATCTCAAATATCATTATCATTAAGAAACAATATAGTATCTTTTCTTAAGAACAAATCCCAACCCAAATCTGGAAGCATCACAATAAACCATGTACCCCAGTCATGATTCTGTCCAAATCGAGATTGGCGTTTTCGTATGAAAAATACTCAAATCAGGGAATTATTTATTATAATCCTCATTCCATATAAATGGAACATTCTTATTTTTCTTGGTTTTCATAGGCAGTCATTACTTTGAAAATTCATGAACAAAGGATCAGTGACAACCTCTGATACCATGAAAAAATTTTATCTTGAAGAGGTTATCCAGACATTTCCATGAGAAAGTAGTTTCTATCTTATATAAATCCCCTAAAAATCCTTTTCTAAATATTAAATAGCCATGAAAAAATATTTATTATATCAAAAAATCTAACTTTTATGGTTTGGAATACAAACAATGATCTATCATGATTCCCTACACTGTCGTGAAGTGTTTCTCATGCTCAACACTTGTCATTGAATACACTTGTATGTCATCCAAAGACACCACTACAATGAAATCCATATATATAAAAATTATAAAATTCCTCAGTGCCATAATTACATTTGGTGAATTTTTATGAACTAAAAGAATTTCCACAAATTAGTAGTGGAAATATATTCTTGTTATAGTTTTCTTAATATAATTCATCTAAACCCAAAATTATTGATATCCTGACCACATGACAACTTTTGATAACCACTGAGCTTGACTAAAAAAACTAAAGAGGTCTTAAATGTGTTATAGTGGATACCTATTCATTGTTGTATCATTTTTATGCTTACAATAATTCTCAATTAGCCTTAGAGTTCTATATTCAATCCTCTCGAACATGACTGGTGATGCCCGTAATGGTTATCTAGGTCAAATGAAATCCTTTCTTTGTAGCTATTCCATGTGTAATTTTTTCTCCCTTGATTTCATAGGTTATATCCTATAAGATGGACTAAAAATAAGACAGGCCCATGGAAGGAGGTAAACCAAAAACACCACTTCCCTTATTGGTGGTAACCTAGAAATGTTCTTATAAAAAACATCAGTGAATTGATCCAAAACTATTCGAAAATAATGATCCCAGAACTTTTCTATTGATGAAAAATTCCATGCCTCTGACTAGTTATTGATTGTTCCCACTCCTAGTGCGAAAAAGTATGTTTCACCATTCATTTCCATCATTTTTCTTTTGAAGAGATTGTTGACACCGTCCTCAGTTGTGAATCTAACTTGTTTACAATAGTAGCTGATTGGATCCTTGAACATTGTCAATTAATCAAAACATAGGATTATATCAAAAACATCTATCCCTAACACTATGAAATGACATTTCATTTTAGCTCCATCAATAGTTACATAACATGCTCTTCCAACAATGGATCAAAATTCTCTTAGACCAATTGGATTTTGAAGTATTATCAAATAAGGACTCATCACATGTTTTAAACATAAAAATTTAATCGTATGAGAAGAAATGATGGAAAAATATTAACCAGTATCAAACAATACATTCATATAAGAAGAATTCAATATAATCGTACCTCACAACATAGATGGTTTAGCCTCACCAACTGCAATCACCTTCTCATGTACATATAACTGCTTCATGGTTTCACTCTACACAGTGTTTCCTTAGTGAGATTTTCCATGATATAGAGTCATTTTATTCCTATAATCCGCATTCCTGGCTCTATACTAATGATTATATTTATTCTATTTTTCTAACCCCATCAAATCATTAGATGACTGCGACACCTAAGATGTTTCCCGAGGACCTTACCTTGGACCATTGCGACAATAGCACTAATGATTCCCCCATATGGTTGTATTTGTGGCATGATCTTGGTGGGGTTTTCGGCTAACTATTTATGTGGTTGAGAAAAACACATTGAAAAAGTCCATGATGACTATTTGGATTTGGATTATAATTCACTAATATATTATTTTTATTCTGATTCATACTTCTACCTTGGATGTAGGTGTCTGTCACTTGACTTTCCCCAGCAGTAGAGTTCCCAACATATCTCATAGTCATCATGGTACTTCCTAGTCACATAAATCATAATATTTCATGTTCATCCACTATCACCCTATTCATTGTTCTGTATAATCCGTAATATAGAGCATATAAAATCATTGAAATAATCTATTGACATAATATAGATTCAAATATGTGTTCTTTCATGTCTTTACTACCCATAACCACTAGTGAAAAGTTCACTAAATTCATGATTTTAGCCACATACTCTATGACAAGATGATTTTCATGCCTCAGAATGAAGAATTATGTTTTACTATTAATATTGAATGTGTGAGGATAAAACACTTTTTTGGAAAATTAAATGAAATTTTCACAACCAACTACTTGATCTATATTGTCCTATACCTATAGATACCCCCTCATGCATACAAAATCCATTGAAATATATGTTTTTAGATTTAATTTAATCTCCACTAGCGTGCTAATGAAATCAAAGATATGATTCATCATGTTTAGCCACCCTATTTCCCTTTCTAGTTCCAAATAACCCGAGATGATCGGTGAATTCTATTTTTTAAACTGTATGGAATGATCAACTTGTCCTGGATCATTCCTTCAGTTCCCTATGTCTACAGCTCGAAAGGAATGGAAAATACTGTAAACCATTTTTCAGTTCTCTTGTTTATTATATGTGAACATATTCTGTTTAGCTTCTTGAGATGGGGTTCTATGATTCTTACTGGGTACGATTTTCAAAAAAAAACTCAATAAATATTACTCCATTTCAACTGAAGTATTAACATTTGAAATTACAATCCAATTTCAAAATACAACATCTATTCTCTTTTCAATGTCTTCCATCAAGAAAATGAATTATTTTTAAAAAATTAAAACAGTGCATTAAATCATATAACATTACTCAAAATGAAATAAAAAATCATAAGGGGAAGTTATTCCAATAATGAAACTCATGATGATCTCATTGTCTAAACACATGACTATGGGATTCCAATATCCTATAATTGTCTCCAAAACACATATGTAACCAACTCTTTAGTTCCATGATATTTAGCATAAAATCATTTTATTTTTCTTTTTGTTCTATACATTTCAATTCCTAACAATCATACTCTATTCTATGATCCTTACCCAATTAATAGAAAATAATGAACTAAACTACAAAACCAAGAAAATTGAAGACTACTTATTCCACAAGGAAAACAAAAATATGATTCCATTTATCTAAAATTATCTTTTTTTCTGAAGAAAACTGATACAATTTGTAATATCCATTCTTCTTTTCAATGTCTTCAAAAGGTGGAAGGATAATACTAGGTATGAAGTGTCATCCCCATGAAATCAAAGGCTCGAAATAAATGTTGAAGGGTTTCAATACATATAGGGGATGATTTACATTTTTTGAATAATATAAGTAATAAAATTAAACAAAACTTAAATACCACTATATGATGCATCATAAAAAGTTAAAAAACTCAACCAGTTACTTTATATCAAACCCACCAATTTTTATTACAATAAAATCCACACTAAGTAAAATAAAATGAATAAGATGATTAATAAAACTCTATGGTAACAACAAGACTTCATGCTTCAAAGGATCCATGCGACAACATCACCAAATAACCCATGTATAAGGAATTAGGGATAAAGATGTAGTAATATTTACATTTTCCCAGGTCCCAGTAGATGACATCTACCAAAGCCCCAAAGTTCCAATGACGAGATGAGTAACAAAAATCTGTTGGTTTTCTCAAATGACAACTGTAATACCTATACTAGAATATAATTGTTAGAAACATTTATATAAATATATTTATGTGATACAATTCCCAAAAGAGTTAATAAAAAAATTATAAAAAACTCCTCAAAATTGTTTATGACCAAATATAAACATGTCCCATGTCACACAATTATACAATAAAATCTATTTATCATGAAAATACCAAATGATTATCTGAATCCATGTCTCGATATCAATTTTATAATAACTATTTCATTCCACATACCCACACATCCATCCATGCATGTATCCTAGACATCCCTATACTAGTGAATGGTGAGTCATCCTTTCACTACGTTGTCTCCTAGTGAACCATTTAAGGGCATATTTCCCTAACCTTAATCCATACCACTAATTATGGGGGAGAAACCTTGCCCTTATTCCTCCCAAATTCACATGAACACACTTAACCATTATTCAGAAAACCAATGGAAATGAAAAAAAATTCAACCTTTTCAACGAAATAATTATCTTATTGAAAATATGTATACAAACTATTTCAACTGAATCATCCCCATTTAATTTCATTAAAATCATCCATTTTTTGGAAAAAAATTATTAATCTATTAACCAAAATTATAGGAAATTACAA
Organism: Viscum album; assembly: GCA_963277665.1. Lineage (NCBI taxonomy): Eukaryota > Viridiplantae > Streptophyta > Magnoliopsida > Santalales > Viscaceae > Viscum > Viscum album. The sequence goes on from OY728152.1 coordinate 1,938,756,860, forward strand.
AATGTAAAAACCTCTTTTTAAAACCAAGAACCAAATAACATTTATAGACCACACAATTCGCATGTTTCCCACAAACCATCACTCAATAGGGATTTCAAAAACAGTTACCCAAAAAATTTACATTACATTTAACACAAATTAATAAATTTGAAATCAATCCAATATGTTCTATAAATAAAAAATGAAAGTGAATCCACCAACCTTGTGAGTTTTGATGAAAATGATAAGTACAAAAAGAACACGAACAAATCCTATTAAAAACATCAAGAACCCACATTAGATCTCTTCCCCATTCACACACACGATTATATATAAACTTATATGGAATCCATTACCTTATATCGACCATAAATTGGAAATTAGATGAGAAATTAAGAAGTGGGGTGAAGTAGATCTATTAAAGTGTCAAGAGTGATGAAGAACAAATACTTATCGTAAAGAATCTGATTCTAATCACCAATTGAATCCTTCATATAGATAGTAAATAGTTGTATGAAAAATATTTTACCTTATTTGAATAGAAATAAATATTTGGGGCCACATTGTAGTAGCAATGAGACACTGAACATTAAGGCTAAACATTATTCACTTTTTAAGGAGGAATGTTTGACATGAGGACGGTTTAGTCGCACAGTTAGGAAATATGTGTGCAAAACATGTTTCAGCCACTACATTAAGGATTAACCATAACAAAATCTTCAAACCAAGCTCCAACTCTAACAAATACTCTTTTTTTAAAAGGCCAATTCCATTTTCAAAGGGTATTATTTCTACAAGGTTGTCTCATGGTTTGGACTAACTATTTGCAGCCCATGTGCCTTTCCTTTAGACCCATGAAAATAATTAATGTTCTAATAAATATTATATACAAAACATAAAAACAATATATATATATATATAAACATAATTAAATGGATACATACTAGAAATAGTGGGTGTTACATTAACATTATAAACATTCAAGATGATTAAATCCCAAAAAGTAGAAAGAAGGAAACTAAATTATATTAGAAATCAAACACCATATATCATAAAGTAACTCCTAATTATGACATTAAAATATGTAAATACCATTATCATGTATTCTATTGATCAATAAAATAACCTAGATTACCATAAATGTTTATTGAAAACATCAATGCCTCCTTATTCCAATTTTTATTGGATATTTCATTAAAGAAGAGAAGTTGTAAACATAATACATTATAAAACATTCAAAATTATCAAATAATCAAATAAGTGGTAGTAAATAAAATTGAATTTTCATATTCATATCCAACATATATTAATCCAAACATCCTTACCTCAAAATTAAAAACATATTAAGGGGTATATTTCTATTAATATTGAATTCATAAGAATATCCCATTGGTATTAAATCATATTTCATTCCCATCACGACCATTTACCATATCATTTTCAATCATTAATGAAAAAATTATACTAGAAATTATCATATGTTTCGTAATTCTTATAACATAGTCTTTGAATTCCACAACAAATACACTTGAATTATCAATCATTATTCTTAAACCATTAATAAAGATTTTTCATATATTTCATTGGTACATTGTATCATATAATATGAAATATGAATCCATTCTTAAGGATTTTAATGCTCAATATAACAATATTTCTAATTATAATTGTAAATAATAATATTAGAACATCTAATACCTTACAAATTTCATTAGGGGTCCCTTTATCTTCACCACAATAACCAATACTCATAATGTATTCCAAATTCTCTTTATGAGATTACCAATTATGAAATTGATTATAATAATGATTTCAATATTGACATATGAAACATTCAATATTATACATGTTACTTCTAGTTCCTACCATCGAGTAAAACTAGAATTAATTTGGTTATAATCAATTATCATAGAATAAAACCATGTAATCATGAAAAATAAATTATAGGATTCCTAAATCAGAATACCTACGTTTAAATCCATGAAACCATTGATGATTAAATAAGGATTCCATATGACATTTCCATTACTATATGTTTTAAAAATAAAAATCACTATATCTTAAGGAAAACATTTTTCACCGAAGGATTATTTTCGTATGGAATATTTTCTTTCTCTAAGAAAGTTTTTATCCATACCTTTGTTTTCGTTGTTTTATTTTATAATCACTCTAAATACAAGTCACTTTATTAATAAGTCTAAAATTAGAATTCTTATGTAAAAACTAAGAATATTATAATTCCTTGGATATAGAGTGTTCTGTTTTGAAGCTACAAATTCTTTGAATTTCAGAGTCTGAATTCTCTAAATTTAGACTCGGAATTCTCTGAAATTCAGACACTAAATTCTCTGAAATTCAGAGTCAGAATTCTCTGAAATTCAGAATCCAAATTCTCTGAAATGACTACTCCAAATTCATTAATATTCAGACTCATAATTCTATGAAATTCAGATATTGAATTCCTGTAAATTCAGACTCTGAATTCTCGGAAATTTCGACTTCGAATTCTTTGAAATTCAAACTCCGAATTCTCAGAAATTCTAATTCTGAATTCACTGAAATTTAGACATCGAATTCTCTAAAATATAGATTTTGAAATTATTGAATTTAATAGATCGAATTCCTATGAATTCAGAATCCAAATTCATTGGAATTATAACTTCTGAATTAATAGAATTCAGATTCTTAATTCTTCGAAATGTAGAATATGAATTTCTCTATCATATAGACTCTGATTGATTATTTTGGTCAGACTATGAATTATTTTTTTCCTTTGACTCTGAAATATATACCAAATTAAGAATATTCATTTTCCTAAGACATTTTTTTGTTAAAAAATGATATATTTTAATCTCTTTTTATCTAACTATTGGTTGAGTGACATGTGTATAGGTATCTCTGAGATTCAACAAAAAATACGACGAATGTTGGAGGGAGTCGACCGTTTGGGTTGTGCCTACAAATAAGAGCACATTTTAATGATATCATAATGGTTCCATAAATCTATAGTTTACATGATGTTTAGTGATTTCTATAGAGAGAGACTCATTTTCATATTGTGGATATGAACATATTTTTCATCTTTCATTGTGCACCATCTGATTGTTGCTTAGTAAAATAGATGGATTCTGAGGACAGGAAGACAAAGGTGCTGACTGCCATAAATATCGAGGGATTACATGGAGTGATAGATAAATTACAATATTCCTATCGGTGGGTTACCCTGGTGTGGGTAAAAAAGACTTTCGTGAATGTTTAAATCATGTGACCTTTATCCAAGGATGTTGGATACCCAACTCATTAGATTAAAAAATTTAAAAATTGTTACTTGTTTTTTGTATCAAATTTATCTTCAATGTATTTTGATGATGGAAGAAAGTATAAACTTCTCATACTTTTTATTATTTTATGTACTCTAGTAAATAATATTCCATATACTTTAAGGTAGAATATTTACCGAATTAATATTTCCCTATATTTCCTTTTTGGAACCATATTTCAAGAATATAGAAAGATTGTCTTATATAAATATTTTAGGGTTTTTGGATTTAACATGTTTATCCTTGTACAAAATGTTTTTTTGGTATGGTTAAAAATAATTTTTTTTAAAAACAATTTACCCTACTCTTGTAATTGATAATCAACATTCATATTTCGATCCTAAAATTGTTATCAATGGAGGTTTTTAAGTATTTATTATATTTTTTAATCTCCTTTTGTTAAATTTATATTTACATGTTTTTTGGAAATATATCTTCTAATAGAATGGTTGGAATGAAATTTTGTTCTATTTAAAAAAATCCAACTAGACCAACTATTTTTTAGGTTCATGATTAGTAGTACAGGAGATATCAAATGAGGACTTTTGTTATCAACACTATTATATGCAATTTTTTTATTCTTACTAGATATTACAAAATTATTGAAGTTAAAACCCGTCACAGCAATGAAAATTCAGAATATCAACTAAATTATAGTTCACGCATTACATTGTCTTGTTCTATGACCAAGAATATATATATTCATGTTTCATCTTGTGAATCTGGTAACTGTATCTAGAAGAAACTTGTGGTTACTCATTTTTATACATCCAATTTGATAGAAATTAGAAGAGATATGCTTAGAGTAGAATATCATGGATTTCTATTTCCATATGGAGAACTTGTTTGCAATGTGCCACAATGATTTATGACCACTATCAACAGAATAAAATCTAGGAGGCATAAAGGTCTTGATGATGAAGATCATGTGGGAAAAAGAATTGATATCAATCCAAATGAATGGCCATCAAAAAGGACATATATTGATGACAATAGGAATGTATCTCAAATTACTCTTATGAGATTTTTTGAACTGTTCTTTAACATGAAACCAGAATTAAAGGATATAATGATATGAATAAAAAGACAAAAATAAATTATAGTGTTTCCTATAATATAATAAATTTCAAGAATCAAGAAAGGGTTACAAGTTCCAAAACAATTAATGTAGTTGTTATGTCTCAATCATGTTAAAGTGATCTTTCTAAAAATGAGCTAGATATTATTGCTCGAAGGATGAATAAGATAGTGGGAATGAAATACTTTCAATATAGATATAATACGAAATAATTAAAAAATCAATGACTTGGAATTCAATTTATATGAATGTAAAAGGGAAGGACACATGGGTCCAGATTGTCCCATTCACAAATAAAAGTATTGAATGAAAATTAATTCTGATAGAAACATGCCAAAAATATAGAAGACTAATTCTAAGTGTGTTTTGAAAGAAAACGATACATGGAGTGCCAATAGTGTTGAGTCATTTAATGATTCATTAGATTATAAATCTTCTAGTCAGATGAATCTTTCTCAACTTGCCAAATTATCCCTTAAAAATCAATGTCGTATGTCTAAGATACAGAATGATGATTCTATTACTATTGTATCTTGGAATGATAATTATTCTAATTCTGAATATTATGAATCATAAAATAATGAATCTTATTCATCAAAAGATAATACCTTTACTTCATTTGAATAAATTTTATGATTTTGTAATCTCATTGAAAATGAAAATTTTAAAATAAAAAAGAAGTTAGTGAAAGAAAAGTTAACAATATCTATTATTACTAATGAAGTATCAGTTATTTCTAGATATCTTGATCAGAAATTTTTTTATTTAGAATGTTTTACTAAAAATCTTTTGTAAGTTAATTTAGAGAAGGATAATCATTCTGTGGTTCATCAATATGTAATTTCTATGAAAAAATTTTTAGAGTATAACTGTAGTTATAAAACTAATATTTTTTTAGAAAATAAAAATTTTCTATAAAACTAAAGTCCGAAATATTTTTATTAAGGCAGTTTCTATCAAAAATTACCACTGGTAAGGAAATATTTGACAATATATATTCCGAAATTTACCCTTTATGAAATTCATCATTATTTGGATATTATTATTCTAAACCAGTTTTTAGTAATTCCTTTTTTGTTCCCCAAAGTTATACATTTGGCACAAAATGAAAATATAGAGGACATTAAGAGAAAACTTATTCTCTAAACAAAACCCAATTTTTATAGTTTCATAAAGATTATTTTTCTATGATAATTTGGATTCCTTAAATATTACTTTCTGAAATTTTTGGATCCATGAAATTTTGGATTCTGAAAGTCTAACTCTATTATTTTCAAGAGAATAAGTATAATACCAACATCAATACATGGTACAGGATAGTAAATTTTCTCGGCATATGAATGGTAAAAATCTTTAATTGAAAATATTATCAATGATAATGGAGGAAAAGAAACATTCAGAGATAATTCTTAGGGAGAAATTGTTTGAATATTTAACATTTTTATTCAATGAAAATCATTGATTTCAAATGTTTTATTTGTTATGGGTCATAATTACAACCTCATTAACTTAATTCAATTATGTGTTGTAGGATACCTTGTAAATATTATAAAAGATTAACAAATATTATATAATTCTAAGGAATAAGTTATTCCCTATGCCCATTGGAATGAAAATGTATACACGTTAATCTTGGAAGTCCATAGGTGCCAATATCTCCCTTGGCATAGTGCAATTGAAGATCAATATTGGTTATGGAATAGATGATTATGATAGAGTAAACTTAAGAACTTATGAAAACTCACAATGAAAAGACATTTTATGGATATACTGGAGATTATATTTTATTCTTCAAAATTCTAGGATCCTTGTCAATATGGAATGGAACATAAATTATTCATTAAATAAATCGGTGAATTCACAACATCTAATTAATTTTAGTTAGTCCATAAGGATATTTTTTGTATAACACAAACTGGATGTATTGGGGGAAAATATTTAGTATTTTTCTATGTTGATGAATATGCTACATACATGTCCTCTTATTTTCTAGCAACGAAATATAAAGCTTTTTCATTTTGAAAATTTTTAACCCCCATGTTAAAAATGTGAAAAATTGTCTTTTGATAACTATTCATAGAGATCATGGAGTCGAATATAAAATTATGATTTTGAAACTTTTTGTATTAATAAAGGATTTACTCATAAATTTTCAGCACAAATAACTTCTCAACAAAATGGGGTTTTTGAACGGATAAATAAAAATATTCAAGAGGCTACTAGAACCATGTTTAGTGAATATTATATTGCTAAGAGCTTTGGGGTTGAAGATGTTAGTAAATCTTATTATACAATAAATAGAGTTTTAACTAGGCCTTTCTTAACCAAACTCTTTATACATTTTTTAATGGTAGTAAACCAAATACCTTCATAATTCAAAGTATTTTGTTTCAAATAATTCATCCTGAATACTGGAGATATCTTACCAAAATTTGAAATATAATATGATGAAGGAATTTTCATATGCTACTTCACTACTTATACGGCTTATATAGTTTTTAATAAACACCCATATATTGTAGAATAAATAGTGAATATTAAATTTTATGAAACTAATCGATTTTTTTTAAACAACCCCATCCTACATCTTGGATTAGTTTTTAATAACTGATTTTCCACCCTTGAATGAGGATACGTATGATAAGGAAAACATTTAAGAAAATATTTCTGAATCATTTTCCCTAGATGATTTCTAAACATATGTTAATGAACATGTTTTACAAAACCAAAATCATTAGTTTCTTCAGAATCATCCCAAGGATAGAATAATTGGTGATGTAAATCAATCAGTAAGGACTAAAAGATCCTTATGAAATGAAGTAGAACATCTAGAATTCCAATCCCCATTAGAACCAAAAATCACAAATGATGCTTTAAGTGATGATAATTGTATTAAATTCATTCAACATGGGATAAATGAATTTGAATGGAATAATGTTTAGACCTTGGTTGTAAGACTGAAGGAAACTCTTGTAATTTGAGTAAAATGGTTCTAAAGAAACAAATGATATGTTAATGGAATCATAGAATAAAATAAAGAAATATTTTTTTGAATGATATAATCAACATGAAGTAATATACTATTATTAAACATATTATCCAATAGAAATACTTGATTCTATTATCATTCTACATGCCTTCGTATCATTATTTAATTTAAATATTTTTCATGTGGATGTAATGTGTGATTTCCATAATGGATATGTTCAATAGGTTGTTTATGATAAAAAAACTCATGTATTTGAAGACACAAAAAATCATTAACATGTTTTAAAACATTACAATGATTTTTATAGACATAAACAAGCCCCTAGGACCTATGATGATATAATTACCTGATTTTTTTGGCAAAAAAATATGTTAAGGGATCTGTTGATCCAACTATTTTTATAAATAAATATAAGAAAAATGTATTTATTTTTAAATGTTATGTTGATAAAATTATATTTGGTTTAATTTATAAAAGTTCAACAGATTCGTTTGTAAATTTAATGAAATCTAAGTTTAAATGGAGTATGATGTGTGAGATAAAATTTTTCCTAGGTTATAAAATTTCTCAAAACCAAAAAAGAAAATATATATCTCAAAATTAGTATATTAATGTTCTTCTAAAAAATTATGTAATTGACAACAACAAAATTATAACACTCAAATTGGTACCCCAAATTCTATAGATCATGATGAAGTTGGGAAACCAGAAGATCAAACATTATTTATACATAAAATATGATGTTTATTATATATGAAAATTAGTCTTATAAACTTAATGTTTTCAGTAAGATTATGTGAGATATGTCAATCTAATCTAATGGAAAGTCATTTAAAAGTAGTGAAAATAAATTTTTATTATTTAAAGGGAACAATTGATTTTAGAATTTTTTATATTTCTAGAGATGATTTGGTTTTAAATATATTTTTAGATACTGATTTTGGTGGATGTGGAATGGATAGGAAAAGTACATCTACAAATTAAGATTTCATAATAGATTCATTAATTTCTAGTACATTTAAAAAGAGTCACTCAGTATCACTTTCTACTACTGAAGCTTAATATATATCAGCTAGAAGATGTTGTGCCCAAGTGTTGTGGATGAAACACACAGTCACATACTCTAGTATGAGTTTTTATCAAAACAATGATATAGTGCGATAATAAAAGTTCTATTTCCCTAACTAAAATCCATGCACATCACACCCTTGAAAAACACATATATAATAGGAATCACATTCTAATAGATCCCACACGTAAAAGAGATATCATTCTTTAGTTTATCAGAAAGCAAGATCAACTTTCTAATATATTTATAAAATCATTCTCCTCGGATAGATATGAATACATTAAAAAAATTAGGAATGATCACCATAAGATAATCTTCGTTATTAACTTTTTGATAAATCCTTTCTCCTTACATTAAGATACACTTTTTTATATGTGTAGTACATATGTTTTTTTTAAAAAAAATTCATAATCATATTTTTTCGTTATATTTTTTTTTAATAATCATTTTTTTGTAATCAACATTTTTTCATTTTTAAAATTTTACTAATAATATTTTCTCTTTCAAAAATTAAAAATCAAAATTTTTTATTTCCAAAATCCTAAATAAAAATTTATCTTTTCTGATGAATTTTTTTCAAATATACAATTTCTCAAGAAGACTATTTTTCTTTACATAAAATTTTCATAGAAATCCAGAAGGTATGTTTCCTTAATATAGTTTTTGTAATTGAAAATTTTACTTATTGATAATTTCATCTTGTTTAATGAAAATTTTCAATTTCACATTCATTAAATATGGATTTTCTACCTTTAAAACATCAAAAGATAATAACCTACCAAAACCTTCTTCATATTTCATCACAACACCTAGTTCATAACGATCTTGTTTCAATGATTAGATCAATCTTCTAATATGAACCGTCACATAAATGCCTATATAATGTCCACATGTTCTTTGTCCCACATCATTTTTCAAGGTTTTGTGTGATGAAGCTCTGCCTCTCAACTTAAGGGTCGTTACACTTTCCTAGTTTTTCTCAACACCATCTTTTTTTTGGAAGTGTGTCCTTATATGAAAATGTTGTCAGTTTAGTAAATTTCGAAATTGTAGATTTATAAACAGAGGTTAGTAGATCTGAGGTTCTTTGAAAAGTATGATTCTCTCATTACGAATAATATCAAACTGAAGGGTTGGGATAGCATGTGAGTACGAAAACTGAAAAGACATGATTCAGTTTATCTGGAGTTTCTTGGAGAATATTATCAGTTAGTATGTTTTTTAATGAACGTGTGAGAGATAAATTCTGGATTAAAATATATGGGAACACCTATTCCCTTTTTTTAAATGACATCTAATATCATAGGAATTTTATATAATGGTGAAGACATCAATACCTATAAATTACCTGATGAATTTGGATGTTTTTATAAGAAGAAGGCATTACAGTTTTTTGGTTTGACGTAAGTAAATACACCAGAAATCAACCAACATTCTATAAATCTAACGATCAAAGATTTATGGGAACAAGGATTTCTCATTCTGAGAAATGGTGATAAGGACACATTGAAGAAGAGTGTTATCTACATTATGTATTTTCTAGTGATCTTGAGAAATAGAAATTTGGTGTATTATAAACTTCTCAAAATTACCAATACTGAGAATGTGACCCTTAAAAATAAAAAAATCATCAGGTATCCGACAGTACTTTCTAAAATCATTTTGCTCTATCAAGATTCGTTCAAAATCCGAACATGTACTAATCAAAGAAATTTCATGGTTATTTTGCTGAGTGATTATACCATGAGGAGGAGGATGGTTGGATTTAATAGATATTACAAATATTTATATGGCCTATCAGCAATTGATATTGAATTCTTATCTATGAAATAAGAACTAACTGAGACTTCCATGAAACGTGGGTAGAAGATAATGCAGAAGGAACAGGTAGTCATTATAAAAACTCTTATAGTACAAGAAATTCAATCTGCACCCCAAAGTCTAAGATGAAAAAATAAAACCCTGAAGAAGTGGTTTCTTTGTGGAGAAAATAGAAAAATAATATTAAATAAGGATAACCTAGTTTTGGCTTGGATCATGCTGAGGATTTTTTTTTGAAGATTTGGGCTACTAAGGAATACGAGAAGCCAATGAAGCTAAAGAAGAAGATGTTTGAGACTAATATAGTTCATTCACTTCTAAAAGATACTGACAATGCAACCAAAAAATATATGTGTATCAGAATCATTTCTACAAGAATCAGTATCTATGACTCCAGGAAAGATGATGGTAATTCCGGAACCCAAAGAAGATGAAGAGACCGTTCAAGAAGAGGGGGTGTAAGAAGAAGAAGATGAAGTAATTGATGTCACTGATGATATGATACAAAATGATAAATAATATCATGATAAGGAATGACCTTCTGAAATGTGGTCATTTCGGGCTTCTCATGCCAAATCAACAAAAATTGCTTCCCTAGGAAAAGGTGATGAAGGTTAGGAAGAAGTAAATAATCCAATTCATGGTGAAAGTAGTAATCGTGATTTCATTCGACCATCTTATCATGTGGAAAAGGATTGGAAAGAAAATTTAGATGAGGGAAAAGACGTTTAAGTATCAGATAGTGAACCTGAATCGCCTAAATATGTAGAGATAAATACTAAATCTGATTAATGAAAGTAGATGAAAGTTGATACAACAATGAATGTTATGGAAAATAACAAACATAGTGGTGGTTCATAAAATAGAATGGTTTTTGAGATAGATAATGAATCCCCACCAATAATGGTATCTAATTCAGAATCGTCCTCCTTTGGTCAGGACATTGTTTATCAATCGTGGAAGAAATTAGTCGGCACCATTCCTTTGATTCTGAGTACAGATTCGAGGTGTCAAATGCTTCAGAATTCAGTCAATTAGACATCTGATTCTATTATCAATCTTATGAGAAAATTAAATATGATTGAGGAAAATTTCAAATCATTCTATTTTGAGTATGATGCATATAGAAATCCTTCAATGGAAATCACTTTGTGGTCCAAGAAGACGATTGAATATACGAGAATTCATGATATCTTTCAAGACACTCTAAATGAATCCTTTGATATAGATGATGTGAGGATGAAGGAGCTTATGATTTTCATTCTTCTAAAAATTGGAATCTTGATCAAGCATCCAAGAAGAAAAAAGTAAATGATCTTAATAGAAAACTGAACTCAATTTCTATGAATTTTAATAGGGACATATATCTCATAATCATGTTCGAATAGATGTTTAGTAAGAAGGAAGATATTTTGGGTTCTCCAAAACATATTATAAATTATATGGACAAAAAAATCATAGCTCTAGAGAAGAAAAATGTGGATCAGGAACATTTTCTCAAATTCATTGAATAATATCATACAAATCATAAGAAGCTAAAGACCATCATAAAGAAGTTCATACCGAAGGAAAAAGAAGCCTTCTTTTTTTCTCAAATACTATAATTTGTGGTATTTTCCACAAATGAATATTTCCAATAATAATGAAAAGTTGTGTTCTGTTTAATTTATTTTTATATGTTTCTAATACTATAGGTACCAAATTTTTTCAATTCACACTATTTCTTTTTGAAAATCAAAAAGGGGGGAGAAAGGAATGATAAAAAGAATACTACGTAAAGAAGGGAATTCCCTAATTAATGGGGATCCAATCTAAGGGGGATTTTACTAAAGGAATATTTCCTTATGCCTGCAAAAGATAACTCTCTATAAGTTAGGAAAGAAGACAATCCTTAGGGTTTTCTAAACTAATCAGGGAGTTATTCATATTCACCATAATTCATAAGTATAGGGGGATAAGTATTTATTTTATGTACATAAAGTAAAATTCGTAGTCTCTATATTCATTTTCATAAGGTTGTTTGTTCTTTCCAAAAAGGGGGAGATTGTTAAGTTAATAAGGGTTCCTTTTGACTTTTCCATTAATCTATGTATCGAAAATCAAAAAAAAATTATCATATAGAAAAACTATTTCCATAAAGATTATTTTCATATGAAAGGTTTCCCTTCTCAAAGGAAATTTTTTTCCAAACCTTTTTTTCATTATTTCATTTTATTATATCTCTAATCAAACTCATTTTGTTACTATTTCTAAAAGTCGGATTTATTTGTAAAACTGTGGAATAATATAATTCCTTAGTTTTAGATTGTTTTGTTTCCAGAAACTGAATTATTTGAAATTTAGTTTCTAAATTCATTGAAATCCAAACTCTGAATTCTCAAAAATTCACGCTCCAAATTCATTGAAGTTCACATTTGGAATTCACAAAAATTGAGTCTCAAATTTCGTTGATATTCAAACTCCAAATTCTCCAAATTTCTTACTTCAAATTCTCTGAAATTTATACTCTAAATTCATTGAAATTTAGGATATGAATTCTCTAAAATTTAGACTCTGAATAATACAATATTCAAACTCTGAATTCTATGAAATTAATTTTCCAAATTCACTAAAATTTAGACTCATAATTCTATGAAGTTCAGACTCTTATTTATCTGAAATTCTGACTCTAAATTCCTCATAATGCAGACTCTGAATTCACCATAATTAAGACTCTTAATTCCTCGGAATTCATAATCCTAATTCAATGGAATTTTGACTTCCGAATATATAAAGTTCAGATTCTAAATTCATTGTAAAATTGAATCTGAATTTCCATGTCATATTGAATATTAATGTTTATTTATTTCGAATCTGAATTCTATTTTTTCCTTAGACTCCAAAAATTATTTCTGGTTAAGAATCTTCATTTTTCTAACACATGTTTTTGTTAGGAAAATATGTTCTGTAATCATTTTCTAACTAACCATTGGTAGATTGTAACTTCTAAAAGTCCATCCAGGATTTATGAAAAAATATGACCGTTAGAGGAGGAAGGCGACCATAGGAGTTGTGCCTATAAATAGGATCTCGTATAAAAGTTCTCACAATTGTTTCAATAATATATAAATTAAATGTCATGAAGTGATTTATAGAGAGAGAGAGACTATCATGCTTTGTGCGTATATGAACATCATGCTCAGCTTGCTTTGTGTGACTCGGATTTATGTTGAGTATAATCGGGGCTTCTGAGGATAGAATGACAAAGGCGCCGACAAACATAAAGATCGATGGATTACATGGATAGAAAAACAGATTCTGATATTCCTATCGAAGGCCTACCCTGGTGTGGGAATGATATAATTTCTTGAATGTATAAATCAGGGGACCTTTATCAAAGGTTGTTGGATACCCTACTATTTGGGTTAAAATATATCATATTTGTAACTTGTTTTGTTTCATGTTTATTTCCTCTATATTTTGATAAAGGAATACAATATGACCTTTTAATACATTATTATTCTTCTATGTACTCTAATAAATATTATTCTATATGCTTTAAGGTGTAATCCTTACCTAAGTAAACTTTACTTACGATACCTTTCAGGAAAAATATTTCTAGAACCAATCATGTTTTTCTTTTAGAAATTTGTTTGGGTTTTCGAATTTACCTTGTTTTACATTGCTAAAAAATGTTTTACATATGGTGATAACGATTGTTTTTAAACATATTAATCGCCCACTCTTGTAATGGAGCATCTACATTCATATTTTGATCCTAAAACCATAGGATTATCTTGAGATAAATACCTTGAATTATGCTTATAAATATCCCTAGGGATATCACAAATGTATTCTAATACTAGATTCCATTGGATTTTCATACCATTGCCGTGAAACCAAAAATATCGACCTAGGATTATGATACATGGATATAACGTCATTTTAGATAAATTATCATCACACTACAAACAATACATTCCCAAGGACCATAAGAGATTATGGGATTTGGAATATTTGAAACATAATATTCTAACATTGTGAAAGATCATCAATATATATTTTAAAGATCCATCCCATTAGTACTCCATCTTAAAACATTTCTTCATAACATGTGAATAGGAAACATAAGAAATGGGTGAGATAAGATACTCAATAAGGGTAAAAATGGATATATGTAAGAGTGACATGATCATAAGGTTATGAGAACATGATCATGACATTAAATGATCATACCTTTCATATCAAGGATTATAATCAATAGTCATGGCATGAAGATTGGATGTTCGAATGACATGAATCATAAGTCTCATAAATCAATCGTGGACCATGGAATAATGTCATATTAGTGTTCCAATTTTAAATAAATAGAAAATAATTTCATAAATTGCGGATAAAAAGAAATACCATCATTATAGTGGAACATGATTCACCTATTTAACCTTTTTAGATCAGGACACAACTATTTCTGATAGAAGATCAAGACAAACATGTTTTCCTTTTTGAAAAGGACACGCATGTTTCCCATTTTAGAGACACATTTATTCACCAATTTGGATTAGGACACACCATTTTCGCATTATATTTCAAGACATTCAACTTGTTTCCGATCATTATCATAACAGATATAAATCATTACCTAATTAATCAGAGGGTGATATTGGTCCACACCATCTCATAATGTTATTACACAAATGTGTTCTATAAACCACTTATCATATCACAACCCTTAAAAAATTATGGGTTTTCATAAACATCATATCATAACACATTAAATGAAATATGTTTCACAAATATTTATTCATATCCTATGATATTGAAAATATATAGGTTTCAGAATCATTTCAGGAAAAAATACCCCAAGAAATGAAGCTAGTTTAATAATAATTTTCATGTTACAACATGCTGAAGAGGAACAATTTATGTTATCAACAATCCATTAAGAAATCAATAATTCTAACAAATTATATTTATGATATCCTTGGATTATATCCATAATAAATCATAATCAATAACCATAGACGTCATCTAATGTGGATAAGGATTTTGAAAGATCACTTGGAACATAACTTTTCTTCGAAAATCACTTTTTTAAAAAATAGAATTTTCCAAATACTTTGTATTAAAAACATATAATGAAATCCTGATTAATAATTTAAAAATTTTCATGATAAAAATATCCTTTACACTTTAAAAAAACCTTTGAAAACATCAAAATTATTGAAAAAAAAATTGATTGTAAATAACTATGACAACTTATAATGAATTTTGAAATAAATTTTAATCCCTTTTTATTTGAAAAAAATTATAATCCTTATGAAATATTCATTGAAATAATTGAAATCATTTTTTAAAAAATTTAAATATATATATGGATATATAATAATTAATAAAAATAAATTCTTAACAAAACACAATTTTTGAAAACTCTTATCAATTAAAAAGAATTTAAATTTTAAAAAAATGAATAATATTTTGAAATGTAATTCTTGAAGAAAAGTAAACATCTAAATATACAAATAAATAATCAAGTAAATTTTTTCTATGACGGTGGGTAAATTCATACACGTAGAAAATTATTTTGTCACTATAAAATGTTTATAAAATTTCCTTTATATAAAAATAACAATAAGAATCATTGTACAAAAATTAAAGTTATATCATGGGTAAAAATTTACATTAAACATTATAGGGTAACACTAAAACATTTTTGATATCATTTTTTAGAAAAGGTATTTTTTGTAACACCATAAACCTTGTTACCATGATTCAGTGGATTATTACATATCTTTTTCATGATCCCAAGAGATCATTTCCCGAAAGACTAATTAGATTAATAGACTTGTAGGTACTTGATACATATATATATATTTCATTACATAATGAAATGGAAAAACTACAACATTGTGACTCCATTGCACACACTCATATCCCTTACCCTCTTGCTACAGGTAAATCATAATATACTTCTTCACATCCTGGAGAAAATAAATAATAATAATGTGGTGAGCTCATATGCTCAGTAAGGATAACAATATAGCGGAATCTATCATAAGAAAACATAACCATTTAATAGAATATATATGACTAGAACACGAGAATTTTAAACTTATATATCAGAAAAATAACGGAATGATAAATAAAATAATGTGATCTACTTATCAAATATATATTATAGTAGAAGAATAATATCAAATAATATCAATAGCGAATTTGATAATGATTCAATGAATCATGCTGGACATCAAAACCTATTTTTCATGGCCTTGTGCTAAGACAACAAATAATAATTCTGTCGAGGCCTAGTGCCAAGATAATAATTTGTCTTATTGGACCCACTGATGAATTAGGGGTTTATAACGGGACATACCCATCAATTATTATGTCCTATTCATTCCTCATATTAAAATTGTTAATCATAATGTAATCATTCTTATTAATACAGGCATACAAAATGTCAATACTTTGACCACAAACCATGAATGATATAAAAATAGCACATCCACATAAAATCATTACTCATTCAATACTATATTGAATATTGTTTTATAATAAATAAACATCAATCAGAAATAATATACAAATAAGGATTTTCACATAGAAAATAATCAGTAAAACTAATTGAGAGAAATGTTTCCTTTTCTTGAAAACATTTAAAAGTTGCACTATTTATCAAGGAAGTCGTGTATATGTGTTTTTTAATCAATGTGTCCCATAACACAATGAAAAATTGGTAATGGAATTTAAATTTAAAAACATTCATGTTGATAGAAATAAATCCTTAAAACCATTTTCAAATAATGGACATTAATGGGAATGATTTAGATGAATAAATAATTAAAACATTTATAATGATATTTTTGTTAAATAGTTCCTATAAAATTGAAAGACCTTTGAATTCATATAATTGTGGAATAAAATTAATAAAAATAATATAATATCATGTGAATAATGGGTTACATGATATAATATGTCAATTGATAATATATAATCCATATAAAAGTGAATTGGGGCATAACAACAAAGAAGTATCAGTGAGTGTAAATTGAGACGAGATCCCTTATAAAGACTGTATCCTTAGATTTAGGATAAATAAATGAAATTATTTTTCGTGAAAAAGATAAATACACTCAATATTATTGGATATTCATTGTAAATAAATTATATTACAATCACCCATATTCGTGAAAAAAACCAATGACTAGGATTCTCAACTCAATGAACGAAAATTGAGTTAAGAAAACCCTAATAAAAGGCATATCAAGGACTTGAGAATTTATAAAGGAGTGATTATGGGTATCAAATGTATATACACACAAAGGGTATGGGAAATTACTATATAAATAATTAAACTGTTATTTCAAAAATAATCATGGAGTATAATAATCAATTATGTGTGCGTAAATCCCAATGAGTGGAAATTAAAATTAGAAATTCCTTTACCGATTTAAAAATATAAAAAACATTCAACCCAAGAATAAGTATCATAAAATTAAGATTTAAAAACACCTAAATTAATTTATATTAAAAAAATAATACAAACATGGGCAGTGTATACACCACACAAAAGTAAATAGTGGAAAATATAGCCTGAATGTCACGGTAATAAAAAGTTAGAGGAAAACCACTTACCTTGTACATTTCCTTAGTCGAGGGCATGATAAAATATTGTATAATGGTAATTTAATTGTTTTTAAATTATTCATGAACCATAGAAATAAATATGATATCATATACGATACTCTAATATTTCTTTGTTAATGATATTTCAATGGTATCATTTTTTTGGTGTTAACTAATTTGTTTTCCTTTATCTATTTTGATACATAAGTCATGATTATTATTGATAGGATGTATTTGATTAATATCTAGAATGATATTAATTTCTTGACCATTATTTATATTCATCATATGAATATTAATCTTGAATTGTTTCTTTGGGGAACAAAATGTCATCGTGTCGTGGAGACGGTAAGCCGTACTTACGCAGGAGCGATAGTATCATCCTATTAGTGGTGAAATATTTTATAATTGGATGGTATATTATATATATGTAATAATAAACATGTTATGTTTATTATTTACATTAGTTATTCTCATTATTATACCCATTCACATAATGATGTGTTGAATAACAAATTTCAACATGGCAGGGACACGGTAAGTCGTATGTACACAAATAGGGCGACAATGTCATTCAAAGGATAGATAAAATAATTAATTTGGTTGAACCATATTTTTAATAACATATCAGTATATATAATGTACTGTAGTTATTATTTTTTATGAAAATAACAAATAAAATGTATGTGTATGAAGAAAAGAACTTTGAAAGCGGTGATGATGTAATTTACTCTTCATCGAGTTCACTCTTGAAATTTGAACCCAAGGTATCTATTGGATGGATTTATGATAAATAAAAGTCCACTAGGTTGATGTGAGTGTAGTTGTGAGGATATTGTAGAATGTTTTGGTAGAGACAAAATGCTTTGGAGGTGTGAAATTAAGATAATGGGATGCACCATTTTATAAGAGTAGAGAGGGTCACTTTAGGAAACGTTTGAAATACGATTTTACTATAAAATAAATATCATTTTATAATGGCTCAAAATGATTTAATTTAATGTATAAGGTGTGTATGGGTCTATATCATATCACCAAATAAGTTTTAGACAACTTCAAGTAATAATATTAACCTTATCTTTTAGATTTAACATTTAGTTAAATTGTTTATCTTTTACCACGTATTCTTGTATTATTATAATACAAGGTTAATAAACGTACAATAAAACAAAAAGAGAACATAATGTTGTTAATTAATTACATATATATGAATATATAATTCCTTTAGATGATCCTTAGTTTTTTAGGGAAATTATATAATTTAATCAAATAGCATTTGTTTTAAAAACTCATTTATGTCAATTTAGACACTATTTAGTATTTGGTGTTTTTGAATTTCGTAACAATCTAATTTCTTCGAAATCAATTCATTGAATCAACACTAAAATGTCTTTTTATCCTATAAAATTAGTGGATGGAATCAAATGTTTTTATTTTTATTTATTTTAATATTTATAACATCAATTATTTTAATCATTAATTAATAAGGTAGTTACTCTATCATCATTGTGTCATAAATAAATTTAAACATATAATGTATAAATTTTTTAAATAAAATACAATTATGTAGGATATATATTTTTCTTTATAAATAATATTTATTTTAAATTATATCTTATATATAACCATATATTAAAAATAAGTTAGTTATTAACATTGGAATTTAACACTTTTAACAGTTATTTTAAATAAAATATAATAAATGTCTTAATCTTATCCAAATGGATCAAAAAGGATCATATTTTGTTCCTATGAATTTTTTGTGTGTAAAGTTACTAATCCAATAGTATTAGGGAATGTGTTATGGTTGTTATAATAATGTGTTTACCTCTAATTACCCAATTTACTTTTAAACGTGGTAAATATAATTCAAACCTACACTTCAGCAATATTTATATTCATCCTACTGAACAACATTTTACATACGGATATCGAAATTTTCTCTTTTATTATTGATATCAATTCAACGAAGCTATAAAATTATGTTTTATGCAAATTTACAAATGTTCCATGAATGTGTTTAAAATACGATAAAAAATATAATAAAATTTTATATATCTAATATTATTATAAAATGTCATCAATGAATTAAATTGGAATTATATAAGTATTATGTATCAGTTTTTTAATTTAATATACATTTAAATTACTAATAATTATTTAAATAAAAAGTTGACTTAAATAATAACGTTGTATTTTTCAGTATTCATCCAAAATTGAATGTTTTTACAAAAATACCAAAATTTCATGAAAACCTTGTTTTTATATTCCAAATTTAAACAATGATATATATTTTACCAAATTCAAAACCTAGAAGTTGTATTAATTAATTTAAAAAAATATTCACGATGTCCAAACGAGGAAGCGGGTTTTTGAGAAATAAAAACTATCAAAATATTAATTTGATCCTATGTCCAATATAAAAGTAAATTTTCTTCCAATGACCAAAATTGGATTAACTTATAAAATTATAATCTTATTATACTTCAACCCCATTCAACTGTATAATTTAACACTATAAATTATTTTGATTAAAAATGTTCTTTTCTATTAAAATGTTATATTTTTAAGGATTTTTCAAAAAATGAATGTTATCAGAAAATCACCATAAATTTATCCATACTAAATTTTTATGTCCCACTTCTAAAGAAGAATTTTTTTAGTAGTACTAATATATAAAAGTGTCAAATATTGGATTTAAAAGGGGTTCTCCATTAAAAGGCGATAAAATTGCATTTTTTGAAAAATAATTCTTTTATCTGGAAAATATAAATTACTCATATATTATGTCTATAAAAATCATAATATGGATGATAAAACCATATAGAGTATATAAAATATAATATGTAGTTAATATTAATCATAACCACTTTCTGAACAGCTAGTTTGGTAAGTCATGGTGCGCTCAAACTCGGTGTTTTTGTAGCACAGTCTACTGAATTACATTAATGAAAATAAAATACTATGAAATAATGGGGTATTACATTCTTCAATACTTTTTGAAATTTCATCCTCGTAATTTTAAAATAGGGATTCAGAACATTCTTTAAATCCCCACATCAGAAAAAGTGTCAAAAAACTATCACTTTAAAAGAAAGATAGAGAATTACAAAGGTCACCCGGGATAATCCATACTAGGATTTCATGTAGGAAAACATAGATATGGAATATATACTATGTGTCATGTTCTGATGAAGATTGATAGAAAACATGATCAACAGAACATTGACAATAAGAAAAACACAAACTCATGATGGGATAGATGGTCATCAGTTTCCCAGTAGGATAAGTTAAATGAAAACTTTTTTGTTTAATGTTCTATTTCATGAAGCGGAATAATTGATTTATGAGATTGACTAAGAACATAAAGATATTTATTAATCATTCAATTATAGTTTCATCCATTAATAAATTTATGACACAAACTCATCTTTTCTCCAAACTATGGGTATTCAAGATGACTTGGTCACACATTATGTTCTAGAATCTACTTCTAGAGAATCACACAATCCTAAGAGGATGAACAATATATTTCCTTTAGTAAAAGATTAGATGATCCCCAAAATGGATAATCCTTTATAAAAAATAAATACTAATCTTAATTTCTAAAAATAATCAAAAAATACACAATGTTCAATAAAGACCATTAAATAAACAATTGTTCTTAAAATAATACAATATAATCCAAACTAATATTGAAACCCAAAACTCAAAAGAATTTAATCACATAGTCATTCATAGTAAATCTCAAAATTAATCTCCAAATAACATCAATTAATCTTAAAGTCTCACACTAAAGTGTAATTTAAACAAATCACATATTATCTATGATAGGTTAATCATTTACATTAATAATCTGAATATCTTTAAAAAAACGTAAATTATTCCCAAATAAAATCCCAGCATTACTCCTCAAATTAAATCTTATAGTATTCTATTTTACTTATACATATAGTTTTCTCAACAGATTGAATGTCTTCCAAAATAACCTTTATCGCATAATAAAAAAAATAATTTTCCTATACTAAGCATGTCCATTTGATAAAATATAAGATCCCAAATCAACTAATTATTGATCAATAAAATTATTTACTTAAAAATAATTAGTCTCGGTAACCATAAAATTCATGTAATCTAGTGGTAGTTGATAAATCCCAGTCGCACATTAGTGGTGGGTTCGATGCCTGTAGCTTTTTCTAACGCGATGGGTTTTCACACATTTTTCATGATTCCATTTTTAAAAAACAATATTTTATAACACTCTAAAATAAGATAAATTTCTCAAAATAATTGTAACAAAATTTAACTAAAACATTTATCTAATATATCACTTATTCATCCCAATAATCTATCACCTATATTTTCATTAAATTCAATGTTCATATAAACCCATATTGTTCTTTATAACTATATCCACAAAATAAATGAAAATTCATCCTCAAATATAATTTTCATACAACCAATTGCATGGTTACACTTTGAAAAGAAAAGTCTTCCAATGTAATCCCATTAACAAACATCATTAATACTTTTAATCATTTCTCCATCCATTTATTTCCACATAGGTTCTTCCTTAACCTAGTGGATATCCTATAGAATCGTGTATTGACTAGGGTAATGCCTAGGTCACCTATATTTATAGTAAATGACTATAAATGTATTTTAATATAATTTTTATTTTATTCCACAGTACTCTTTCATTTTTCCAATGAGATTCATTATTTTAGGGCATTCTTCCAACACATAAAACATTTCATTGTTCTATTGATACACTTTCCTAGGTGTCTCCTTCCACATCTATTATTATGAAAATTTAATTTTTTTCTCCACGATGTTTACTTATAGAGCTCTTCTCATTCTCTTACATTATCTCCTTTGTTGAGTTTGGTAGTTGGTAATTATATATGTTGTTGATCATATTTTTGAAACATGCTTCGTCATTAACAAGTTATCTATTATTTCTATCAATAATTTATTTAGTTTCTCATTTCAACAATTGTTCCCCCTTTAACATCATATTAAATGTTACTATGACTTCCTTGGAATCCAACCATTGACTAAAACTATAAAGTATAGTGTGAGTAAAAATAGTCATAAAATCATTTACAGTGTATTATGACCCATTATTTTAATCTAAAACACCATAGGATTATCCAAGGTTATTTGTTCTCATAATATATTAAAATTATTCAAATCGGTTTCTAATGAATATGTGAATTATTCTAAGCATATCCCATAGGAGTGTCGTAATCAAGAGTGAATCAAGGCCTGTTGTCATTCACCCGTTCTCATTCGAGTCTAGATCTAAGTGATGTTTTTGGGTTTTTTCCATAGATACATTTGTGCTAGAGCCGCCTCTACCTTCTCATATCTAGACATGGATGTATTGTTTTTAAATTCACAAAATCTCTACATTACCAAAATCTTGGAAGTTCTTCAATAATAATCCTCAAATTCTATTTCAGGGTAATGTTTTTTAATCAGATTTTTTCTAAATCTAGTTTCCATGTTTTGTAGAAAACTTTTTATGATACCAAATGGAACGCCCATACCATAGTTACCCAGAGTTGGTACATTATTAAATTACGTTGGTATGATCACAAAAGATCATGTCTCGAATGAATAATTCGTATAGTATCCTTGGAAGTAAAATATACATACATTGGTTTTACAGTACATTATGAAATAGAAAAACTATAATATTATGTCTCATATGAACACAATCATATCCCTTAGCCTATTCTTGTAGGTCAGTCCTAATATACTTCTTCACATCCTCATAAACATAAAACCTAAGAAAGGGGTGATCTCAGATGCTCAGTAATGATAAAAATATAATAGACATACGATCCAAATGTAATTGGAACCTCAAGTGGTTAATTGATGACATATATATCATTATATAAATCCTTTTTTTGATCTAAATATTTTTTTCTCTATTATATAATTTTATAAAATATTATATGTTTTAGAAACTCATTTTTGTCAATTTTGACATTATTTTGTATTTATATTTTTTGAAAGTCATAAATATCTTATTTCTTCGAAAAAATACATTTAATCAACACTAACATGTCATATTAACCTATAAAATTCATTTATGGCTTCAAAGATTCAATTTACATATATTTTATAATTTATAACATCAATTATTTGAGTCATTCATTAATAATTTAGTTACTGCATCATCATTATTTCATAATTATAATTTACTAATTAATTTCAAAAAGTTATAAAAAACTACTATAATGATGGAAATGGTTTTATACTTCTAATGAATATTTAGAGTCGAATTTATCTTATGTATAACCATATATTAAAAATATTTTAGTAATTAAAATTTGAATTTAAAAATTGTAACTCTTCAATACATAAAATATAATAAAGGTCATAATCTAATACATGTGGACCAAAAATTAGAATATTTTTGTCCTATGGTTGATTTTGGCCAAAATTAACTTATCCAATAGAATTAGGACATGTTTTAGGATAAATATATTCTCATTTTTACCTTTGATTACCTTCTTTACTTTTAATTGTGGTAAACAAAATTCTAAAGATATTATTTACCAAAAACTATTTTCATCCTATTAAACTACGTTTTACTTATTGATGTCGTCTATTTTTCTCAGATTTTTTAAATTCAATTAAAAAAAGCGATAAAAATAAGTTTCATGAAAATTTTCAAATGTGCCTAGAATGTGTTTAAAATATGGTAAAAAGTTCGAGAAAATTTTATATATCAAATATTATTATAAAATGAATTAAATTAATTAAATTAGACTAATATATTTATTATGTTAGTGTTTTGAGATTAAAATAAATTTAAAAAAATAATATTTTAAAAAAAAAGTCACCTTTAAACAATAACACAATGTTTTTCACTATTCGTCCAAAAATTGATTGTTTTTAGAAAAAAACCAAAAATTTAGCCAAAGATAATTTTTATATACCAAATTCAAATATGATGTCTATTTTTTAAAATTTTCAATATCGAATTTGTATTTATTAATTTAAAAAAATATTCCTATTGTCAAAACCAGAATGCGGGTTTTGGAAAAGTAAAAACTCTCAAAAGATTGATATTTATTTATGTCCAATTAAAAAGGAAAGTTACATCCTATGAACAAAATTGGATTAAAAGATAAAAATATAATCTTATTAATCCTAAAAACCATTCAAATTTATAATTTTTCACTATAAATTTTTTTTATTAAAAAATTTGTTTTCAATTAAAATATTGTATTTTTCACTATTCATCAAAATATAAAAGTTATCTGAAAAGCACCAAAAAAATAATGAAAAATAATGATTTCTGTATTGATTGTAAAGAAAATTTAATTTAGTGAAATTGAATATATAAAATTGTGAAATATTAGATTTAAAAAGGATCACCGTTAAAAGGCAGAAAATTTTCATTTTATTGAAAAATACTTCTTTTATGTAAAAAATATTTATGTTTATTATATTATGTATAAAAAAATATAATATGGACGTTAAAATAATCTGGAATATATAAAATTCAAAATTAATTTAATATTATTCATAACCTCTTCTTGAATGGAATGTTTGGTAAGTCGTGGTGTGCTTGAACTAGATGTTGCTTGTAGCGAAAGCTATTGAAATGATTTAATGAAAAGAAATTAATATGAAATATTAGGTTGTTATAGTTTTGAAATAACATATATTAATGATTAACATGTGGAATAGGGTCATGTTTAAAAAAAATCATTATTACACACGTGTTTAAAAATTATACTAACAAGTAATAATATCATGGATAATCTAAGGAGAAGGGAATTAATGATTATTATTTAGAGTAGGATAAAACTATTTTACCAATTAAATCACAATTATAAACAATTCCTATTATTTATGAGATTTCAGTAATAAACAGTTACCACTTTGGTAACATCGAATCATAATCCCCAATAAAGAATAAAATTACATAAATCCTAAAATACCTTGAAAATAACTAGATTCATGATATAATATTTCAATGGATATTATATACACCACATATAAAAATATAATCACATAACATCACATATATCTCAAATACGTAAAATTGAGACAAAATTACTTTTTTGATTTGGTAAATTTTTTAACCATAATCCCAATGAAATTAAGATAATCAATTGGATATGTAATTACACAAAAATTTAAGTATAATAATAATAGAATTTATTAATGGGAAGTATATAAAACACAGAATGTTAATGAGTGGTGAGTAAGGCATTAGACTCGAGGAAATGAAATTGAGATGACAAACCCCTTACTACTTGAGAAACATTAAATTGTGATCCCCATGAATGAAAAAAATCAATTAAATCTTTTAATGTAAATAAATAAATTTGATTAATGATATTATATATCATAGAAAAGTATATACACTACCCTATAGAAGAGTGTGGTGACTATCAAATGTAACGAGTAGATATTAAAAGTGATATGAAATTCCATGACATTATATAATTACATTATTATTACATGTGCAAACCTCATTAAATCCTGACTTTATTCATACATGTTCAAACATCATCTTATTTGGATAACTCCTCCTCCTTCTCAGCAAATGGATTCCTTGATTTTATTTCATCACAAATGGTGGTTTATAGAATGATGGGAGGGATGTTGAGAGAAGATTTGGGTTGGGGTTGTATGACCCAATGTGCATTGATATTCTAATGAATATAGGGGGTGTGTTACCTTAAATAAATTAGTAGTGTAATTATTGTAAATATAAAACAATAAACACTATTGAGAGTTCTTCCTTACATCATGGGCCTCGAATAAATTCTCAAATTTGATAAAATTATGTACATTGTCGAAATATGTCTAGCCAATGGATTTTTGATATAGGTATAGGTCATTTGGCCTCATAAAATTAATATTTAACCATTTAATAACATAATTTTTCCTTAATTATTGTAATCAATTTTAATAAATATTACTACTATTTTTGTTCAAAAATAAAGTTGAACATATTATAAAATATAAATTATTTTGAATAAAAATATGGAATCAATTTTTTAAAATATCAAATACATAAGTGGCATAAATTAATTTAATGTTTATCCTGTAGATGGGAGGTCCAAGATGGTTTTTAAAGTTAAAATGCTATAAAGGTTGATATGCCTTTTATCAGTATTTAATGGGAAATTAATTCAAATGACCTAAATTGGATTAAATTATTTTAAATTTAGATAATTATTATAAAAATAAAATAAAAAAATATGTAAATATATAAATAAATTGATAAAAATATAATCTTCTACTAAAATTCACTATTATCCACTATTTATCAAATTTTTAATATTCTCATAAAAATACCAAACATTCACCAAAATTAAAATTTGAAATTCATATTTCAAAAATGAATTTTATTTTTTCATATAAAAATTATAATAATTTAATAATTTTAATTTCATATCGGTTCAAAATTAAAAGTTGATATAATTTTTTTAGAAAAATACACAATTTTTTAAAAAATACATAATTTTATTCATAAAATTGGATTTATTTTTATTTTATACCAATAAAATACATTGAATTAGTGGGAAAAATAGTAATTTAATATATAATATATATAAATATCATTCATAAAATTAATAAAATTTATTTTTATTAATTTATTGAAATAAAATATTGTTTGTACATAGAAAATAGTTTTCGTAGAAAAGTAATTTCATTATTTTCAAATAGTTCTCCCATAGAATTATATTAATCGATAAGCAAATGATTAATTTAAATATATAACTAATGTTTTAAAAAATAAAATTTGAATTTTTCAAAACCTCTACTCTAATGGCTAGGTGGCAGCTATAATAAAATTTTTATAATAGATTATAATAATATATTGTATTATAGTAAAATCTCGTCCTTGTGTGTAACAAAAGATTTCAAAGGGTCTTGGTATTGTGTGTAATAAAAGAAAAAAATATTTTTGAGTGTACTACAAGATAATCAAAGTGTTTTTTTTAGTGAAAGATTAACATGGTGTTATGTATTAAATGAGAATATATTATTTCATTCCAAATCATTATCTAGTCTTGTGTGAAATGAAAAGTATCAAAAAAATTAATTATTTAAAAAAAAAATTGTGGTGTTACATTCCATAGATAGTTTTATCTTAGATAAAAAATTAAACTGTACATGTTTTACATCACCTAGATGATCAAATAGAACCTACACAGGGTTAGGATACATAGAAACCATTTTTTCATTTAGGGATTCCATTCATATTCGAACATTTGAGTTATCTACTACATAATCTTGGGAAATATTGAAAAATATTATTAACCTACAATGAGTAACCATTGACAGTGACTAAAGAACCATGTTTTTGAAATTCCTATGACATCATGAGTGATAATATGTTGTAAATATGATTCAAGAATAATACCTGTTACATAGACATATAACTACTAAAAATAGATAATTGGGAAGGACAATTTGAAACATGTGTTGCACCCTTCATAAATAGTCTCGTAGAGGGTGATATATATGATGTATATTTTCTCCCATGGTATATAAAATTTACTATTGATGTTTGAACCATTCATATCGCAAATACGATGGGAGCTTTTATTCACAATTCTGCATGGGTATTATTGGTGACGAAAAATTTGAAAGAACATATTTTTATATCGCAAAAAATATTGAATTTCTTTTCTGATTGATTTCATTATCCTTAAAATTTTATTTTCATGATAAATATTTCTAACATGATTAATTTCATCATAATTAATCATTCACCATAAAAAACTATTAAATTCATGTGGATCATACCACTCATCCACCAATTCCATATCCAACCAAAAATGTCAGCTGATGAAGACCACTTTGACATACCTATCTAAAAATTTGACACCACAAGAAATTTTTATTATTTTGTCTTGAATATCCAATATACAAACTCCTCTTCTATCATCCTTCATTAATTTTAAAATTTTAATCCAATATTTAAATATTTAATTTTTTAAATCCCTGGTTCAAAATAAATACCCTGGTATTATGGTATATTTTATATTTAGGGTCACAATAAATTCATTATTCCTTATTCAGTACTCTACTCGCTCCACACGAGTGGAGTTAAATTAATTTGAGGTATTTTACATATTTTGACTTATAGATTTATTATATAGTTATGTTTTTTATTTAGTGTTAATACTTGTTTATTAATTAATTTTATTATTGGAAATATGATGAATAATAATATTTTTCTTAAGGATGTTTGATATTGAAGAAGTTTGTAGAAGTATATTTAATGGGTCTTTTGTATTTATTCAATTTCAGAATTATTTTTTTAAGAATTATGATAACTCTTCGATTGTGACATTGATATTAAATAATTATCTATTTTTATTTTTGGATTGGTTTTCACTTTTTAAAAAATATAAATATACATTTGTCAACCTTCATATATATATATATATTAACAAGTGAATATACATATAGAAACATTCTAAAAAAATATATGTTGTTTTAGATATATTTTTTGATATGTTTGTGTATGTATGTATTTATGTATAAAGAGTTTTGATATATATATTTGTTTTAAAAAATGTTTAAAATTACATTTGAAGTATATATGTTTTATTAATATATCTTATATTATATATATATATTGTATGAAATAAAAAATTAGTGTTTTATAAACATAATTATAAAATTAATGTAATTAAAACATTAGACCAAAATGTACTTTGTATGAAAAAATATAAAAAATTATAATTTTTTAAATAATAAGAAATAAATAGTGAAAAATGTATCTAATGTGATTACTATTTAATAATGTATTTATTTTTCCATCTTAATTTTTTATGGAGAATTAAAAGTTTCATTTCCATTTTTTTGCAAATGTATAATATTTTACGAGGTTCATTAAAATGAAAAAAAGAATTATTGACAGTAAATATGTTCTGATTAATTGTATTTATAATTAATATATAACCAGTATTAGATAATATATTTTAAAATACAAAAAAATTGATATTTAAAATGCACAATAATTAATAAAAATTCATTAATAATAAAAAAATATTATTAATTGTTTTATTAATTTGAATAATCAATAAATAATTAGAAACTATTGTTAATAAATAGTAATTATTTGTAAATTTTGATAATGTGTACAATATATATATATACATATAAATTAATAAATTAGTAAATATGATACCATCATATGCAATGTTACCAAACACTCGACACACTCAGATGTTTGGTCATGTCGAGGGAAAACCTTGTATCTTGGACATAATACAAGTATCCAATTTCTCATATGATACACTATTCATAAAATAATAAAATTAATTATAAATACATATAATAATAATATTATATGAATTCCCTTCACATGTGATGTTACTAAACACCAACCGCACACAAATGTTATGTTATACATAATGTAAACAATACATTCTAGACCTATCAGTGGTCTAAAATTTCTCATATTATACAATGATCAAGAGAAAATATATTTTTCAATAAAAAATATTAAAAAAAAGCAAGTTTCCCTCTTTGGAAATGTATCCAAAAACCTGATATATACAAATTTTATGTTGTGTATAAGGTTAATCCTCATATCATTGACCTAATGTTGGTATCATTTTTATGATATTAAAAATTGGTTATAAAATTTTCCATTTTTTGTCGAAATAGAATTTGTGTGACAAAATATATATAATAAATTTCTTATATCTATGATGAACCTCTACCGGACCCATAATGTAGTACCAACTCAGAACCACAATTCGACAATATTCCATTAAATATTTCCAGGAGTAATAAACAATAATAACATGAAATAAGTGATAATGTGTATAAATTTTAATATTTAAATTGTATTTTTGATAGATATATACTCATGATGTATACACCATTATCTATTACAAGATTATGTTTGGATAATTCATCATTAATATATCAATGGAGCTTGTATAAATCCTATCAATATTGACGGTGTTGAAACATTTGAATTATTTCCATCATAAAATTAGGATTATTTTTCTGAAGGAATAATTAAATTTCCAAGTAAGAAATGTGATCATAAGATATTCAAGACATTTCACAATGTTAGACTTCATCTAATACATTTCAATTTTCAGGATAATTATATATTTTAATCACTAAGTCGAAAATAATTCTGTAGAAAAATCAATTTTTTTATTACAGGTACATTATTTTAGAATTAGTCATGTGGAAGATGAATCATCTATTTAGGAATCATCAATTCATAATGAAATCCCAAATACCAAATCAGAACCTTTTAAATTTTAAAAATTGTTGAAATCAATTTAATAGACCATATATCAAGGATTTTAAATGATAAAACATCAATATGATACAAAATTAATGACTAGTTAATTGGATTTTTGAATTTCAAATACTTTTTTTGATCACATATTATATTTGGTTAAATCAATTTTTCCCAATAGACATACATTTCTTATATGTTCCAATGAATGGAATACGTTGTTCCATAATTTGGGGCTTAGTTATCAAATGAAATTATCTTATATAAGTGTGATTATGAATAATTAGTTAACGTTCCCCCATGAAGAGAATAATGGTATAATAAGTCATTAAAAAAAGAGTCTAGATTTCCTATAAACAAGTTGAGATATATTTTTATTATTCCATGTGTACAAAAAAATTTTATTCCTTACTACATAGCTACACTGATGACATAACATAAATAAATACTTCCATTAGTAAAGTAATAATACATCATTGTTATGGTCATTCATGACAACTCATTGATCATATTCATCATTATTTTCCATCATAACCTCAAAACATATGGTCGGGTATTCATTCTAATGGTTTTTTCCATTTGGTTCATAGGAAAGGAATTACTCTTATTTGACTATATTCATTACTCGGTATAACATACCTCATTATATGATAATGATGAAACAATATATATATATATGTCACTATTAATTATAGTAAAAATGATGAAAATTTTTGATGTTTAATTGAATCAACTAATTTATGAATTATTTTCATTATGATACAATGATTTTTCTATATTTGATATAGTTGCAGGATATAATTTTACATTGAAGATTGTCTTAATTTGGTGGATCAGGGATATTTAGAAGAATGGGATGTTGCCTAGAAAGAGTACAAAATTTCTAAAATCATGTATGTACTGCATTCCTAGGAATGCTTAATTTATTCTTGGAAATGGGGGAAATACTAGTTATTTTGAATTACATCATATATTTATTTTTTATAACATTTTTTAATTGAATTTGATGTAAATTTACAGAATGGTAGAATCCAAATAGATAAACATCAAGTAGTGCTATTACGAATTAAAGTGATATCTATTTTAACATCCCAATTCTGGGTGTCGCCCAAAGGTGTTGTGGGTTCCAGATGGTAACATGGCCTCAAGTGAATTTCCCCAAACACCAAAGGCTTCTGACTAGTAGTAAGGGACTTAGGTGTGATAATGGGAAAATTATGCCCTCAATGGCAGAGTAACACAACCAAAACAAACAGATAATAGTAGAAAAAGTAGTAATTCAATAAAATAATAAAAAAATGGATGAATGAAGGTCAATTTTTGACTAAAGATCATATATAAATGATGAATGTCACATATGTCTATGAAATAAGCCGAACAAGTTATAATACTTGAAATACATTCCTAATCTAATGAAAAAATAAAACATATAAACTACAACAACATCTCATGCATCAGCTGGTACCACACTATCCAGCTCCATTGTAATCAAGTACCTGGTGATGTAGGGTGATTTCCCTTATCTATACTTGCACCCACATAATCTTTTTGGGTCTTAAAGAATGACCCAAACAAGGTGTGAGATGAATCCTAGTAGAAAACCACAGCATGATCTCTGCCTAACTATTAGTGAATATATATAGTAGAAAATATGAAAAAATAAAGAAATAAACAATAAGTACACAATGTTACAATACCACAGGTTCAAAAACATTCATTTACATTCATTAATTATTCATGAAAACAATCAAGAGAAACCCATTGGGAAAAGTTGTCACAGTCTAACACCTCTGGTTCTACATAGAAAAATACTCTCTGAGAAAGCACTCACCGTCAATTCCTCAAATGGCATTTTAATGGTAACTATAGACACACTGAGGAAGAAATCAACATCAAATTTCCAGGGGGTCTCCCAAAGGTATACTACAAACACTTTGAAGGATCACTCATGTCCATCCCCCCTTTGGTCCTGAAATTTGAAAACCATAACAAGCTCTCTGGGAAAGCTATTAGAATTTATTCTCCTATATGGTCTTACTACACAAGTTTCATTCAGCCCTATGTAAAAAATTCATCCACAAATGACATTCATCACACAATGTAAATCTCAAATACTACTTGGCTAAACTGCTAAAAATCATAATAATACAATATCATATAAACAACAACTCCATTCAAACAGAAGTAGGTATAGAAAAAAAGAATCCTATCAAGCAAATGTATACCCAACGACCAATATCAAACAGACTTCTGAAAACCCATCCATAGCGAGGTAAAAAAACATTTTCATAATCAAGAACCCTTACTCAGGAAAGGAAATCGTATTAGTCCATAACGGGGTTAAATTCCCAAATAACACAATACCCTAGACTATGGTATTGGGAAATTTTTTCACATATAATAAAATTATTAATACAGAAAGGAAGAAACCACCTACCTTGATGTTATATGATCGATATGGTAGTATTGTATCCTTTGAATTGAAGTAGATCAACATAGATATACAAAAACATCCTAACAAATCTCAACCTATAGTAACTCATGAAAGAGGAGAAATATAGAGGAGATGCTCTAGATTTAATAATAACTCACCGAGTCGATTCCAACATAATCTAAGGTGTTTGATTCAAGGATCATATGGCAGGTCCAAGGCTCGAAGATGATTCGGTGATTCTCATCTCTCCTGGACAAGACGAGGCTAGAATTAGACATTTTTTTGAATGCGATGTGACCTTAGTTAGGTAAATTAAATAAAATAAAAAGTAAACAACGTTTAAAAATAATCAAAACGACGTGTATTCGCCTCAACCAGCACCCGACATTTGCTGTCTTCCACGCCACCCCACCCGGCCATGTCTCAGTCGTTACACGATCAAGACGGGGGAGTACGTGGTTACATGGCACACGCCTTTACTCTTAAGTACACGGTGTATACAATTAAAATTTTCAACCACTCAAATATTACCCAAAAACCTGAGAAAGAAAGATCCATATCATAAATATAAAAGTGGGTTCTTAAGAACTCCCCCTCCCCACCCCATAAAAAATGTGTCCCAAAATTTCTCCAAGATGGCGGAGAAGAAGAATCATCAAACATCTCCGGCCATTATGATCGCACATCGGTCATCCTCTCCCAAGTCACATCCTGTACTCGCACATGTTGCATACCACCCATACAAAAGGAAAATACCGTTCAGGAAAAAATATTATGCTTCGATCAATAATCGGGATAGGATTCTCCTCGAACTGTGTGTCGACCTCTTACTCAACCTCCTTGGGTTTGAAAACATCACAGAAGTCTGAGAAGTAACACCATTGATGAAATACGTAGAAGATGGCATGCATATACTAATACCTCTGATGTAACATAAAATGATATGCCACTGGCCTAACTCTCTCTAAAACCACAAATGCCTTGATGTATGTATGTGAATGATTTCCCTATTTACTAATCCTCCTTTGTCACATCCCTTGTGGGACACATTGGAATAACTGATTTCTGACCTCAAACTCTAAGGGTCGTCTGTATCAATCGGAATATGAATTCTGTTGTGACTGTGTAGTACCCATCTTCTTTCGAATCAACTCCACATTCTCAGTGGTTTCCTAGACAAGACGAGGTCCCAAAATAACTACCTCTCCTACTTTAATCCATCATAGGGTTGATCGGCATGGCCTACAGTATACATCCTCAGAAGTTTTCAACTAAATAGCCTCCTTAAAACTATTATTGCAGAAAAATCCACCATTTGTATGTTCATCTCCAAAGAACCTCCAAAATCTTGGACGCATGATCAAAGACTGTCCTCTAGAAACAGAATCGTATGCTCGAACTGACCATCTATCATGGGATGGAATGTTGTACTCAAAATTACCTATTTTCCCAAATACTTATATAGACCCTGCCAGATATGAGAAGTAAATCATACGTCCCTCTCTGAAAAGATTGAGTGTGTAAACCCATGCAAACATTCAATATCTTGGATTTACAACCTTCCCAGATCATTAATAGTGAATGTCTCCTTGATCAGTATGAAAAGGGAAACCTTCATAAGTCTTTCAATGAAAACAAAAATTGTATCATTCCCTCAAGGTGACCTCGGCAAACATTTCATGATGTTCATCGTGACATCATACCACTTCCACTCGGTGATGGGTA
Source organism: Viscum album (assembly GCA_963277665.1). Classification (NCBI taxonomy): domain Eukaryota; kingdom Viridiplantae; phylum Streptophyta; class Magnoliopsida; order Santalales; family Viscaceae; genus Viscum; species Viscum album. The sequence goes on from OY728152.1 coordinate 1,938,792,138, forward strand.
ACTTCTACAAAATCCATGATGGTCGTTGATGCTTCGCATTAACCTAATGACAGGTGGAACACCTCGTGACAAAACCAGCGGTATCTACCTTCATTCCTAGACTCTAATACTGATGGTTTAGATCTCTATATATCATTTTTGATCTGGTATGATCTTCCCAATTTGAATAATAAAAAACCTGCAGCATCTCCTCACGTATGTCTGCATACTCCCATATACGCCCTTGAAAATACCAGATCTCATCCTTGCCAACTATCCATCTAGGAATAGGGTCCTCTACTGAAACACTCTATCATAGAATTATTCCTTCAATATCCAATATCATCTACATTCTCACTCGATCATGTAGATTAGAAGTAACATCTATATAAGAATGTAATGTCGTCCCCTATCTATCGTGCACCTAAAAAGGCATCCAAATGAATATATATATAAGGTTCCAATCATATCTAGCCTACAAAACTACCTATATATGAGTCCTCCTACTCAACACCTTAGCCACTTCGTTTCCTTTCCCTAGTATATAGGCATGCTCAAAATAAAATGAATGATGGTACTCAACCCACCTCCACTGTCTCAAATTCAGATCGCATTGAGTAAAGACATACTTGAGACATTAGTGGATATTGTACACCACTAAATTATATCCTAAAAGACAATGTCTCCAATAGCACGAGGCATGAACCACTACATCCAACTCAATATCATGAGTTGGGTAATTACTCTAAGGTGGACTCAACTGTAGTGATCTGTTCGTAATAACATCTTCACCCTACAAATTAATTTCTCCCAAACCAATACCTAACGCATCACAGTAAATAGTTAAACTCTTCCATGGATCTGGTAAAACTATTTTTTCTATGGTATTAAAACTTCCTTTCAAATCCGTGGAGAATGAATCATAGGAATATGACGACATGTACTTTTCAGGCTTCATAGTCACGCCCATCAGTGGCACTGCTAACTATGAAAAGTCATGTATAAAATTTCGGTCATAACCACCCATACCTAGAAAACATTTTACATATTACACATTCTTCGGATTATCCTGGGAAACTATTAACCTCACTTTAACTAGGTCCACTGATATAAATTTCTCTGAGATAACATGGCCTATTAATTAAATCTAGTTCATCTAGATGTGATATTATGAGATCTTAGAAAATAACTGATGGTGTCTCAGTGTACTCAAAACAATATCATTATTTTTGGCATGGTCGTATCGAGGGTGTGTTTATACAAAGATCTCATCTAAAAACCCACCATAAAGGAGTCTATGTGTGGATGGAACACTCAGTTCATTAGTACCATAAAAACAGTAGGAGTGTTTGTGAGACCAAACGACATAATCACATACTCTTATAGAACATACCTGCTTCGAAAGGCTGTAAGATGTATATCTGATTTTATAATGAGAAAATGATGATAACAAGATCCCAAGACAATATTATTGAACACCCAAGCTCTATGAATGATCAAATAGATCATTAATACTCAGAAAGTGATATCAGTTCATGACCGTTAACTAGATCAACTTTTAATAATCGACACACAGTCTGAGGGTACAGTCTTCCTTTTTCGTAAACTGGACAGGTGAACTCCAAGGAGAAGTATTGGGTTGGAAGAAACCCTTTTCATGTTACTCATAATCCTTCTTATTGATCTCCCACAACACTGATGTATCCATCCTATAAGAATTAATGGACACTAGTGTTGCTCTTGGAAGATTCCTTATAGAGAAATATACATCTCACTCTGGAGGTAAACATGAAAATTCATCTACAATGGCATCATTGAAATGATCCACCACTGGTGGAATGTTCATCTGTGGAGTCCCCTAGTCATCCTGATATAAACTAACAACATGGGATATAAAAAATATCATCCCATGATGCACAAGTCCCTCTCCATATTCCTGGACATCTCATTCCACCTTAGGTTTAAACAAACCTCCCAATAGTGATGTGAAACTCGCCATTTGGCGATTAGAAGAGGAAAAACCAATCCATTCCAAGAATAATTTCAGAGACTATAATCTTTAAGACATAATGGTTCCATAGGAAGGGACACCCACCATCCTCATGAAGCTACTCCTTGAACAGACATACACATGTTGTTCTAGTCCCCTTTAATGTTTCCTATGTCGTGATATCTGTAGAAGTAATGATACAGAGCCCAAGGCTATCAACAGTAATAAAAAAAATATAAAGCTATGAAAATAACCTATATTGAAAAGTGAAGAAACTATAACTATGAAACCGAGAATTGAACCTCTAACTATAGTTGGTTCGGGATTCTGATTTTGGTCGGTCTGCTCTAGCATAAAATCCTGAACTGCAACATGACAATGTGTAACTATCATTGGTCCCTAAGATGATCCACCCTATAGCTCTCAAAAACCCTATGTCTAACCAATGCGGCCACAACATTCACCTCAGCCTGAATGTATGGATGAACTCTAGATTACTAACTTATGTGAAACCATTGGTCCTAATCCTAGATGTGGAGTAAGAGAATAATCCCTATCACCAGCTACTGGTGAGAATAAATAGAAGAAATGATGAATATGACCCATGTTTCCACTTGATTGGAACTCAACTGGGTCAATCAAGGAATTTCGACTTGTTTGCCTGCTCTTCCTGCACCGGTAACATACAACCTGGCTACATGAAAAAGTACCTCGTTTACTCGGAGTTCCATGAGTAGACTCCATTTGCTTCTTCTGGCTATTTGTCAGATGGGTACCGGTTTTGGATAGCGAGACCATCGAGCTCAAATATCTAGAATCCCTCAGGTTGAACTTTATGATCTATGCATGTATAACTATATATGTGAGAGATGTCAACCTGTAGATGTTCAGGTAAGATTATATTTCATACATAAGATCATCCTCAAACATCCTTACCAGAAATAACTCATCTCCCCCAAGAATGATTGTGAAGTGCTATAACTTAGTGAAGAGAGAAGACTACTCCTTTACTGAGAGAATACTCTGATCCAAACACATGAAATATTAGGCTCGGTCGGCCCTCAAAATATCAAGGTAGAATAAATCATAGAAGTCAGGTTGGAACTCATCGAAATCCATAAGCTACTAGCTTCTTGCCTAATATATCACATCCCAACATCACATTGAGGAATCCTTAACAATGTATGTAGTGACCTCAACCCTCCTCTCTGGAGGCATATCTAGATGCTCGAAGATAGATAACATGCATCCAACCATGAATCTACAGCTTCAGGTCCTCCATCCCTATAAATGTGGGAGGATGCTGCTATTGAAAAACCTGTGTTAATTCTGCCATAGTGGGGCATGATGTGGTGCTCCCTAGAAGGTATCCATAAACTTCATAAAGCCTTCGTCGGACTATACATTGACACCTGTATCCGGAATGATGTCTTGTGCCAAGAAAAGATTGACCAGAATATTTTCTAGTAGTCTCCGATCTACCATGTCTGGTGTCTTTTCATTTCCATGTATCTGGCGTACAACAGTAAGTTGTCTCGGGGGCATGACTCTTGAATGTCACATGCGTAACTTAGTTCTAGATTATCATGGACTGAAATTTAGATGTGAAATAATGGTGTAGAAGAAGTAAAACATTTATGTTCTTCAAAAAATGGATACACAGCGTATATTACCCCAATATATCGTGTTCCCTTAATCCTTTACAAGGGCATGTATTTTTTCCAAAGCCGGTCGTGTAACACCGCAACACAAAACATGTTCCTCCCAAATACACGTCATGCATGATAATTGATTCCCCCTACCCGAGTTACTCTAAATGGCTATTCCATGTGGTTCCCAAAGAACAAAACAACACGATATGTTTATGCCATACACGTCGTGTACTATAAGGGTTCAACAACCCATGGCATTGGTCACAGGGCCGGATACAGGGTCAATTCAACACGGCGTGTTCAATATGGAGATGGGGTGTACTAAATGAGTTTCTTCCATCCGTGTCATTAGTCACACAGCTGGACACATGGTCTCTAAAACACAGTGTGTACTTCATTTACAGATCGTGTTCCACCAAACATTTCCCATCCCTGCTTATTTGACCACATATCCAGTCACACAGTTAAGAAATACACGACGTGCTCTTAAGAAAAACATTTTTTACCCGAACAGAAGGATACATGGCATGTATTCATCATTACACATTGTGTATTCAGGGTTTTTTCAGACTGTATACCTTAATAACTACTCTAGAACAACATTAAAACTCCGAAAAAATCATTAATGCGCCAAATTCCATTCCATGGGGGACCATACTATCTGCAAATCAATGTTTGGCATCATATTCATGTACATCACAGTGTATAATAGTGCGATCAATCACACGATCCACAAATTCTGATCCATGACGGCCTATAACACTTGATAGACCAATGTTTGGTTCCCATTCAAATGAAACATTACATATTGGCCGTACCGTATCAAATAGTGGCTATTCTATCATGGGATCAATCACAACAACATAAATATATAGCACAACATCTATCACGACAACATGAAATTGGTAAAACACATTAAATAGAAAGACCAGAATGCATGTCGTGTGATCTCTAGAATGTTTATATATGATGATTGAGATTGAATACCGGCATCTCATTAGGTTGAAAAAGAAATATAACACCAATGATATAAATCATAACAACAAAAAACATGTGATTCACCAAACTATGAAATCAAATCAATTGTAAAATTTGAAAAATAATAAAAATAACAATAATTAAGGCATATTGGATTTTCCCTTTACACAGGTTAGATACTACCAGACATAGATTTTTAAAAACTACCTATTCCTTCTAATCCATGCCTATAGTCTTAAAACAACATATCTAATAAGAAAATAAATCCTCAGATACCACTTCGTAATGTCCAAATTCATGGTGCCGCCCAAAGCTGCCTCGGGTCTGGTTGGTCGCATGGCCTAAAGAGCATTTCCCTGAATACCATAGGCTTCTGACTAGCAGTGAGGGCCTTGGGAGTCATATTGTTGAAACTATTCCCTCATTAGTATAACAGCCTAGTGGGAACAAACAGATAATAGTATCTGAAGGAGTAATACCATATAATTGTTAAACAATATAAGACTAAAGGACAATAAATAACCAGAACACATAGATAAATGATGTATTTAACATATATCTAGGAAATCAGCCAAACAAGTCACAATGTTGCAAATATAGTACTAAACCATTGTAAAAAAGAAATGAAATAAACTGCAGCTGCATCGCAAGACTCAGCTTGGTCCCATGCTCCTCAGCTCTCAAGAAATCAAGTAAATTAGAAATAAAGGGTGCTTGCTTTTATCTATACCTGCAACCATATGATCTGTCTGGGTGCAAACTCATTACCCAAATTAGGTGTGAGACAAATCCCAGTAGGCAACCACCATAAGATCTATTCCTAACTATTAGTGATTTAATATAGTAGGCAATATGCAAAAAAAAAGAAATAATAATCACGATGTATTCAAAGTTACAATCCTATAGTTTCAAATACATTCATTTAAATTCATTAATTATTCAACCAATCAGTCACAAGAATTCCTTTTGGAGAGTTCTCATGGTCTAACCCCTATGTTTCATATTGGACAAAGACCCTCTGTGAAATCACTCAATGTCAATTCCTCATGTGGCCATTTAATGGTAACTACAGACCCTTTGAGGAAGCACTCAATATCCAATTCCCCCTGTGGTCTCGCAACAATATATAAATACTCTTTGAGGGAGCACTGAAGTCCATCCCCCCATATGGTCTCACAAAGTGAAAATCATTATAAAATATCTATGAAATACCGCTGCATCCATTCCCCCTATGGTATAACTAAACCAGGTTCCCCCAGCCCTGTGTAATACATTCATGCACAAACGATGTTCAATAGCCGAAGTCAATCTAAAATAATATTTTCTTAAATAGGTTCAAACCATAACAAAATCTTGGAATATAAACAAAATCTCCATCCTAACAGCACTAAGCATGGAATACCAAGCAGGCTAACAGTCAGTTCTAGTCACAATGACCATTATCAAAAAAAATGTGGGCAAACACATCCATAGAAAGGTGAAAACCCTACTCATAATGAAGAAAATTTAGTTAATAAAAAAATCATAGAAGGCTGTACCATGGTAAAATTTCCAAAACACGCAATACTCTAAACTAGTTTATTGGTCACTTTTTGCATAAATAATTAAAAGAAATTTACAGAATGGAAATAACCACCTACCTCAACGTTTTATGATCCATATAGTTGATCCCCATCCATGGAATCAACCTTGAACATCATAGCTCTAAAAAACGGAAAAATGTTAATCCTTCAATACCTCACCCAAGGGGGGATATCAAGAAGAGAGGCTCTAGAAAAATGATGAAATCATCGAGTTTATTCCAATGCAATGTTTTTTGATTAAGACATCAGTCGATAGATTAGTGGCTCAAAGATGATTCGGCAATTCCCATTAGCCATGGACGAGATCAGTCTAGAAGAAGTCGTTTCTGTGATTGAGATGAAACCTAGTCTACATAATGAAAAAATGAAATAGTAAATGGTGTGTATAATTAATGAACATGATATGTATTCAACTCTATTGGCCCTCGACATTAGGGGTCTTCCACATCATCCCACATAGACATGTATCAAAATTTACATGCACCAAATGTGGTCAAACGTGGGAACATGCCACACAGCTTGTATTCAATGTACATAGCTTGTACTCCTAAAACATACAAAAACAACACTTTTCATCTAAAACAATAGAAAACTTGATCCATAACTAAAATGAAGATCTGGGATCTTTCATCTATCATCTCTACATTTCCACCTATTACATTCAAACCATCAAAAAATGAATGAAAAATCAATGTTTTTAGGAGATATCATAATTTGATAAAGAGGACTATTTTTTGAGATCTACGAGATTATTATGATTTTTTGGTTCATGATATGTTAGACGTACTAAATATTATAATTTTTTTATAACATAATATCTATATTGTTTGACAAGCATAGTAAGACAATAAATAATGCAAAGTCAGGATTTGACTTACAAGGATTTTCAAACATCATGAAATTGAACTATTTGAAGACATTATATCAGACAATTTATTGAAACCAAAAGAATATTATGCACTTTTTAATGGAATTCATTTATTATTATATCAATGGATTAGATATATGAGCCTACATGATGGTTATGAAGCTAATTTCTCATGTTGTGTCACAAATAGACATTGTATTGGATTATTGAGTCCAGAATTCCATGACATAACGGAAATATTATTTCTTGTTGGAATTAATGGGTAGTTTATTTTTATAGTATGGTTACTATTAACTGAAATATCATATTCGTTCTAAGGTATTTTTACTAAAACCACATATTATAATGAATTTTGTATTCTAAAAATCTAGATTGATTTAGTTTTATGTTAATTGGGGAAAATATACCCAATTTCTTAATTTTAATCTATAAAACATTTAATATTGAATTTCTAGTATAGATTTATATGTATGGGTATAGAACAATTCTAATGGATTTACTTATCAGAGATATGTATATAAATGTTAAAGAAGAAATGGGGCAGTGCACGAGTTTATGGGTTGATTTCAAAAACAAACTTACAGGACAAAATTTCCAAAAAAATCCCTTATTATTTTCAATTGGATTGTCCTATAAAACATAAACATATTTCTCACAATGAGACAAATGTTGATGATGCCATGGATTTTCAGTTGTTAGTTTTTAATCATTTGGATCATGGTTTTAGTGGTTATCATGAATGAAGTTTTTATATATATAACTACACATAGTATATACATATATAACATTATAGTATGAATAAATAATATTATTTGTGAATTATATACTAGTTATTATTAAAAAATTTGTAATTTTTTTGATCAATTCACTTTTTTACATATTTATTCAAACTAAATGATTAAAATTTAAAAAAATAGTTTCTAAAAATTAAATATTTCTTTACATTGAATATTGTATTCGATAGATTTTTTTCATATTTTTTTCATGTATTAGTATGTTTTGTCAATTTAAATGGAATATAAAATCAATTTCATAATGATATATATTAATAATATCTCTTATTTTATAAAATAACACATGAAGAATGTAAAATTAATAGTCAATTAAGTGAACATAAGAAACCTTCATCCAAAATTGGTAAAATAATATATTGGGTGTGTGGTTAATGGATTTTTATTCCATACACACATATATATATCTAATAAATGAAATCAATGAATAATTACATTTAACTGAATGAATATCATCATAATGAAATAGATGTTGACATTTGTTGTATTCTGGATGAAATAATTGAGTTGTTCAAGATGAAAAAAAATTTACAACTATTTAAATTCCACACGTTTGATATTAATATAAGGTTATAATATTATCCATGAAATCGATTCATTGATATTAAATATTATAGTATTATTAAATAAAATGAACCATTTAGGTTGGAACATAAAATATATCATGATTACTAAGAAAATTACTATGATGTTTCATGAGTTCATAATGACTGGTGGATTGTAATAAAAATAAAATCATACGAAAATATATTTATTGAAAATTAAAATGGTTCCATGGAAGTGAAATGTATTTAATTTTTTCATTGAAAGTCACTAAATATATCTCTCAATCATTGAGATTTAAATATTAATGATGAAACCCCCTAATATATTGCCTGATTAAATTTAATATTTTGAAGAAGTTATAAGGGATCATGAAATTGAAAGTGGTACAAAACTTAACAATATAGACGATGAGGGTGAATACATTTTCCTAGATGAAGATGATTATTAATATGATGATTGATGTATTGTATTCTAGTTTTAATATGTTTTTTATATATTTTTATTAATAATAATTTATAGGTATTAATGTTTTTTTCAATGGATAGACATGATAATATATTATGTTCCATTATTGATTCTAGTAATTATTAGTGTCTTATATTTGATATATATAGTAACAATAATTTAAATATAATTATATTATATTCATCACAATATTTTTTCATTTTTTATATTTTAATTCCATATTACCAAATATGTACTTGTTATATTATTATGTTATGATATTAATTTATATTTAATTATAATATTTTGTAATTCATATGTTTTTGGAAGTTGAAATATGCTGTAGATATAATTTATTTGTAAAATAATAATATTCTAGTATTTATTTTTTCCATATTTTATATCTATATTAAGAATTTTATACATGATAGATTATTTGTTTTAGATGGCTCGAGATTCACTTGTAGATATATCTTTTTATTTCATTGAATCCATAAATCTAGCTGATGATCAGGATTCATCTAATCCATAAAATGATTCACCTATTGGGATGTTGTGTGGTTAATCTCGATTGACTTTTCCAGACCCTGTTTCGGTGATATTCAAATCTTTTTATTTTTATCCTCTTTCCTAAAGTTATTATAGTTTGTTCATGATATATATTTTATATTATTTTTTGTATTATTTTTATTAATAAAAATTATTATTATTTATCATAATTTAATATGTTATTCATTTAGCTCTTGGTGTGGTTGGTGCAATTCTATTAAATAATTTTCCTTCACAATGGTATTATGGGATTATGTTTCCAATTTCCTTAATTGGAATATTTTTGAAAATTGGATTTTTCATTATTAAATAAAATATATTTTTATTAATTTATTGAATTACTAAAATATAAGTTTTAGATTTTTCATAGTATGTATGGTCTGTAATTTCTAAAACCTAAGTGCTCATTCCTAGGAGGCATGAGAGACTGGCATGTGTGAATATTTTCATTAGTTTTTACTAAAACACAAAAGAGAGGAATATAGATAGTGATTCGGATTATATTTGACCAGTATTGTGTCTCCCATGAACAAAAATATTACTCAGCTCTTCAACATGATTGATAATGCTAAAAATAGCTAGGATATACATTTGGAAGGAGTTCATCATCATGAAGTGTGATCCAAGAGAGTCGGATGGAAACACATAGGGCCGAAAGTCATATAGTTGAATAAATTAGTGACATATGGTAAAAATATTATTTATTAATGTATACATAGATTATATGAAACAATATATTATACAAGATATTACTGACCCACTATTTTAGAGTTTCATGTTTGAATGAAGATATACCATGATTCCCTTATAAGATATCATTTAGAGGACCAATATATCCATAATGTGGTTAGTAATTATTAAGTAAATTTTACTATTAATGATTTTATTTTTATTTTTATTTGTAATTATATATGATGGAATCATATTTGGTTGTGACATCTCATTCATCATATATTCATGATGAGCTTGATGTTGATTTATCTAGTGAGTGAGGTTTCGATGAGGGGGCTTGGATACATGTGAATTTGAATGGTGTTAATAATGTATGGTTGAATATTATTGGTTCAAAACAGATTCCTATGAGTTAGTATGTGACATATTATGTGTTATTAGTTAGCTTAATAGTTTATCATACTGAGTCGTCAATGCCATTTGCACAGTATTAGGTGAGCTTGAGAGCTCTGGATGTGATTATATAGTATATGTAAAGGGAGATGGAGGTGGAGCATGATCAATATAATATAGGATATGAGTAGATGTTTTCAAATATGTGATATCTTTTTCATCATGTTCGTATGGAGTTGACCCATACTATTCAAGTGATTATCCACAACATGATCATACCGACTAATGATTTTTTTAAATAATTTTTTGTATTTTTGGATGAAGAAAATATTATATGTGGAATAATGAATGATTTCAATGTTTTATTATTATTTATAAATCATTTCAATTTAATTTTTTTAATTACAGTTTATTTTTTTAATCTATTTTAATATTATAAACTAACATGGATCTCTATATCTGTCCCAATGTTTTAATAAAATTTCAAATATATTTTCAATAAACAATTAAGCAATGAAATCTAATTTTATTCACGATGGAACCCTTACAAATGTTAGTTTTTAAACTGGTGTGAGGACTATTTTTGATGAATGTAATATCAATAACATATAATTGTTTTATTCAATGGTCCATCTCAAAAATAAAAATTTAAATTCCATTTTTTAGAATGGTGCATTAGAGACAGACTCTATTATTCGTTGGACATTAGTTACATGACTGCATTTATAATACACCATCACAAAAATAATAAAATTTCATTAATATATAAAAATTATTCATTTAAAAACTCATGTTCATCATGGTAATTATCATTATCAAATATAGTTTTTTTCCTGCTGTCATTATTGAAAATGTCTCCCCTCTCTATAAATATTGAACACTGTTCAAGCATAAATATTGTATCTGTATGGGTTTCTAGTTAACTTACCTATTTTTCAATATCATATCATATTAATATATATTTCATTCCATTTGTTTATATTTTAATTCATGTTAGGGACTTAAAAATTACATGGCCTCATAATGTACACAGGTTTGACAATACAGGTTCCTTCCCAGTCGAAAACAAGTATGGGAAACAATTTGTCACAAAGGTTGGCATAATGTTTTAGGTGAATGTTATAGTTATTAATAGGAATCTCCCAAGAGGAAACAAAATTATTTCACAACACGTCATTTACCTAACTATTACATGTAAAGTAGGGTTCCTTCATTCACTAAAAACATTATAATGTAACTTATAATGAATAGTGGGTTGGGATTGGAACCCATAAAATTATAAATATTGGATGAAATATTTGATAGGATAGTCAACAATTTTATTTGATAAAATATTTTTTATGTTCTTGTAAATTTTATTCCTCACATAATTATTGAAATTTTTGAATTTATCAATAGAATCAATCTTATAACTCATCAAGTAGACAAAACCATAACTAAAAAAGTCATTAGTAAAAAAAAATTTGTATGAATAATCACCTCTATTTTATACTGTAAAAGATCCACACAAATCATTGTGTAAAATGTTGATAATTTCTATATGTATTTCACCCTTCCCCAACTGGTTGCTTGGACATTCAATCATTTAAATAAGAATGTCATATGTAAAGTTGTTTTAGATCAAAAAAGAGAAGTAAATATTTTTATATAGATTTATAAAACACCATTTTTAACAAAAAAGAATGGTTACGAAAGAAATGTCTCTCAAATGAGTTATTCAAACATTATTTCTTTATAATTTGTCAAAAAATATATTTTTTTAATTAAATAAAGAAAGACCATTATTAATATGATCTATATCTAACAAATACTATTTTTTCAATGTAGTAGTATTTATTTATAAACATGAAATTAAATACATCCATGTAATGGAAATAAATTGGTATGATGTTCTTCATAACATTGGGAATATGAAAAATAATTATTTGAAACTACGATAAGTCATATTTGAAATGAAATATAGTAGTCTCCATTGGAAATACATTCCTCCCACACCCCATAGGAAACTCTTTATTCCACCTATACACATGTAATTATTAAATATATACATGGTTGTTATGTTTAAATAAATATTTTCACACTAAAAACAATATTTATTACCCAATTTCAAATTATTGATAGAATTCACATAAAAACACACATGAAGCATTCCCCTATATTCATATATTGGGATATTTTTTCCAGTATCCCTTCATTCAAAATTTAAAAAATACCATATACTTTTAATTTTTCTATGTTTATATCTTTTTTTAGTATAACTTAGATTCCTATGAGATGTATATTTAGAGTTAGATTCAGTCCACACGCCTTTTTCTTCCTTTTATTCAACATAAAGACCATATATTTTTCATGTCTCAGGTCCTTATCAACTTGTTGAATTCAATTAATGAGTTATAAGAATGCCATCTCACTATATCATATTTTATCATTAACAATAAATATAGAGAAGCAATTAGATAGTTAGAATTATAGGATACTTTTATTTATATTATCAGAGTCATAAATACCATTATTTCACTAAACATAATTAGGATAAATATTATGTAGAAATAACACTCATAAAATTCAAACACTTCCAGGATTAATGTAAATATTTTTTTTACATATCATATATCTATTGTATCACATTACGACGATAAGGATATGGATGTTGATTCGTGGTTTTATTCCCAACAATATCCTCATAATACTTTAAGATTTTAATTTTAAAATTGTGATCGAATGAATCATTGGACATCGATTGATCTATCCAATATGATTAAAATATATATAAAGAGAGAGATTATCCTCACTATCATACTTTCTAGGAAATTAATTAATAGTGGTTTATGTCAAATTTATTTTCTATATAAGATGTAATACAATGATAATGTTTCTTAGGAACAAATCCCTCAAGGTATCATTAAATAATTTTTGATGTGATTGTGTTTGTGGACAATGCGAGTCTTCATGCTATGGTTGTTGAAAAAGTAGGCCATGATGTTGAATTTATTAATAAAATGTGGTAAAATGGTGAGTTTTCATGTTTATGAGATGTTGATGAAAATACAAGATTTATAGGAAAACCTCGATGATGTAATGGGAGATATAGAGGTGGTACTAAAAGTGTAGGTACAAGGTGGAGTTTTTTTTCAGTGTTTCCCTAAATTCTAGGCCTGAAAATTGTCAAATAGAGAAATGAAATTTTGGATAAGGGACATGAATGCCAGTTTATTGAAGGATTCGAATGTTTTACCCATATGTTTTTTAATAATAGAATATAATAATATTGAAATGAAAATATGGGAAGCCAAGTATTGGTATGGGTGGGAAAGGTGTCCATTCTGACAAAGGCTATGTTTCCTAGACATACACGCTAGGAGGAGACATTTGTTCCGGGATTAGGGTACCCAAAATTCCTATAAATAGAGGGCTACCCCTCCTTATTATGAATGAAGATCAAAACAAATATAAAATTTGAGCTCCAATTGCACTAGAAGGTTTTGGCATGCATGTAGTGGTCTTTTCATGCATGTATAATGTTATTCATATGTTGCACACCAGTTGAATGTTGTGCAGAAATATTGGTTTGGGTATTAAAGGTTGTGAGTATCCCAAGATTTGTGTTGAATAAGGGAGTGTCAAGTAAGTGTTTTGGGGAAACTTTCCCACCATTCATGGAGAAGTGCATCATCAATTCTATGGTTGCGAGAAATTTAGAAGAGTGCCTGGGTACACCCATGGTAAATTTGTATTCAATAGTGAATGATAGTGTAATTTTAACATTTTATCTACATAAAAAGTAATATTCATTCATTTGTGATGATAAGATACATATAGGTCTATAAACTCTGACTGGATCAATTCAAAAGAAGAGAGAAATGGGCAAGTAATAAGGTGATCCTTTCTACCGATAATGAGATAGAGAGAGAGAAATAGGGAGTGACCCTTGGGAATGTTGTGAGATTACCCAAAAAATTATAAAGTCAATGAGCTTGTGAATATATGTGATCTATCCCAAACAATGTAAATTGGCAGTGAGATTTAGTGGATTTGGTACATCGACACTTCGTCATTGTCTGCTCCATTGGATATATCCCAATGAGGGAGTACCAAGTAAAAATCTATTTGTATACCAAATTGCATCCCTGCATTACATTTAAAGAATCACCACCAGATAATGAAGGAATTAATATGGTCCGAATGAACACAAAGACAAAAAAAATGATCATCTAAACCAAAATACCAAGATCTAGTGGGGTAAGAAGAATAAGCTACAAAAGAATATTCATATCATGATTAACACCCCCCCCCCCCTCTGGGTATCTCAGCCACTTTTGGACCTAACGAAGATCATATTCCTTTACAAGATATTCAATATAGTTGGAATGTTTTCATTCTCTAATATTAATAATAAATATATTGTTGAAGTAAAATGATTTCTAATTTCAATAATACAAAATTTTATATTTTTTTTACTCAATGTTGATTATAGAATCGATAATATATTTAATTATATTTTCTAATCATGTAGTATTTTTTTTATCCAGAATCTATCACAATCAGTTTCATAATAAATCACTACATCTATTCTACTGTGGTAAGGATCCACCCATTCTATTAGACTGAAAATTATATATTTATTCTATCAATCAATTTTATATAAAAATTGATTAACCAAGCATTCATCCAAAAAATAAGATAGAACAATCATTAAATAATAAATTAAGACTGCCCAAATTGATCTCCCAAAACAATTTCTAGGATATAAAGAATACCTGTGTGTTTGGTTCATCCAATATCATATCTTCAAACACATATACTTGCTTATACAATGAATGAATGTACTCCTCCAAGATGATCATCCCATTGTTGAAGACCCCAATGATAATTATGTCCTTCTTAATGATCGTATAGTGTTTCTCCATATTACGTGACACCCTCAATGGCCTTCCCATCATTTTTTCAGCATTCTCTTCAGTGGCATTGAGTAATAGAAACTGATCCACCACCCATTCCATATCAAAACCAATATTTTTCCATGGAAATTACTTGAAACTATTTTGGTATGTGTAACATTTCTAATCTCTTAACTCATGGATACATGATATTTTGAGTAGATTCCCCAATCCTAAAATATATTAATGGTATTTCCTTCATACTTTCATCAAAACATTTATTGGAAATATTTCAACTATTACACCTAATACCATTTTTTTAATATTGACTAATTATAATAACAAGAATTCTCGGATAAAAAATATTTTCTAAATTCTAGCCAAGTAATGTCATAGTTCTATGGTGGAATTCTGATTTTTTATAATGAAATTATTGACTAAAATAATATTTATTTCTAAGGATTTTTATCTTAATGTCTAAATTGAATACTCTATTTTATAACATTATTGTTAATATTATGTTGATTTTACTTCTGCGATCAACCATGTGTAGATAAAATTTACACAACAATTATTTTTTACATTTATTCCATCATGAATTCTTGTTTACAAAATTATTTAATGATTAAATATTTTTATTTAAATAACCATATAATTGATTTAAATAATATAGATAATTTTGAATGAAACATAGCTAACCTAATGTTTGGTTTATCTGGTTCATGATAAACCTACCCTAGAACATAAGGGATAAAGTCACATAACCATTTTGTGATTGATTTTCAACATTCCACCAAAGTTCCCATGTACCTCCTACATTGGTTTCTAATTGTCCCTGATCATAAATTGTCTCCAGCATCCTATTAATTACATCCATCACTTGATATTTAACTCACATGTGTGTGTGGGGAACAAAAGGATTGTTTGATGGGGTTTACATTTAATAAAACATAAAAATACAAGTCCTTACATGATGGGAGGATGATAATGACATGCATTACATTATACGAGTAAATAAATAAAGACAAATCCTTGAAACAATAATAAATTAAATGAAAACAATCAAATAAAAGGAAAGTTTAGTACCATGATTATACAAAAACATTAAATGAATACAAAATCGTATTTTATGAAGCATTATCATCATCTAATACTCTTTTATTAATATAAAAAAAGTTACTAAATTCATTGAATTAATGAATACCTTTTATCATAACATTTATTTTATGATTCTTAGAGATACCAATCATATGATGTATCATGTAAAAATAAATGACTTGATCTGTATTTAAAAATATTTTAGTGCATAAAATTTATTATTTAATTATGATAAAATCATTGATAAATTTTTAGAGCACTATTAACATACACATTAATTAGTTTTTAATATTTTAATTCATTATTATCCCTATTATATAATCTTGTTTGTTAGTGGGTTACTACATGATACATAACATGGAGTTACACACAATGTGTGTTGCCTGCCATTTATCTAGAAATATATAAAGGTACTTTTTCCATATCACATTTAGGCTACACAATATTTCATAATGAGCTAAATTGAATTTGTATTTCTTGTTATGAGACCCAAAACCCCACCTAGTTACTCAAAGTGTTTACTTGATGCAATGAAAAATCAGTCATCCTATGTGAATGATAGATAAATTACCTATATATTATTAATGATAGTGTTTTTCAGTCTCATGAATCATGATATGTGTATTGGGACACAAGTTATGTGTGATTTTTTCTACTAAACCATGATGACTTACAAGATTATCCACTAGATACATTCAATGTTGTATGAAAAACCATTTTCCATGATTTCCAAGTCAAGAGGTGTTGTGCATTAAATTCCAGGAATTAAATTTACTTCTTAGATTATATTTTAACCCTTAACTATGTGAGTCATGAGATAGCCCGAACGGCATCCCTGATCCCCATGGGTTGGAGACTATAACTTGGAATCATGAAAAATTAATGTGGGGATTAATTTTCAACTAACATTTGGGATGCAATATAATAAATTAGTATTCTTACAAAAGAATATCTAATTTGATAACCATACCATAAATCAAATAGGTATAAACAAAGAAATATAATACAACAATTTGACAGTAAAATATGATAGATTGACTTCCAATTCCCCAGTTGATGCAACAATACATGTCCATAGATCAACATCTAGAACCACCTCCAAATAATGTTTTACCCGCACTCGAACCTAAAAGGAGAAATCATACAAATATCTGAAGGCATAGATTATATGTGAGATAATATCCCTATTGGGTCTCACGACAGATTCCATAATTAGATTCCAACATTTAATTAATCAAATAAAAATCATTCATTTTTCAAAAATTATGAGTTTCATTTCAAAATCATTTTTAAACAAATCATGGTTCCCATTTCAAATGGTAGAAATACATTCAAACTTGCATTGAGTTACCAAAATGTCTTAAATAGACAATTTATTATAATTAAGTATATATATATTCACAAGTTATTTAAAATATTTTATCACAATATTATACATTTATATATCATATATAAACTAGAGATAAACATGGTCATATTCTTAGATGTAGATAGTTATAGGTTATGGGATCCTCACATACTCATGTGATAAACTGAAGTGCGTAAACATGTACCTCGACACTTTTAAAAGTGGTATCACACATGTACCATTGTGGAAATAAGATGTTCTAAATAATGTTTTTTATTGTTGTATAACTTCAATCCATTTCTAATGAAATTCTTACCAAATGTGATTTTCTGGAATACCAATGTTGCATCCTAGGGTTTTATGCTCTCTAGTACAACTCAATTATGGGAAACATATTTTGGATTACCTTAAAATACAATTAAATCGCATTCTCGGAAATCAAATTTGAAAAATATTCCATTTAAAAACATGGTTTTAACCAAAAAATTTCTTTTCCAACAAAAAATCTTAATATATCTATCAAAACCATTTCTAACCATTTTTCAAATAAAAATTTGAAATCAATTCCCAATTAAATTTCACAATTCACATAAAATAATTAATTTCAACAATTTAATTAAAAATATTCTCCATTAATTTCATTCAAATCCCAAAATTCAATGGGATTGGGGTTTTTCAAAATTAAATTTTAACTGATTTCCAAAAAAACACCCCAAATCAATTGTGTTGTAATTATTCCTAAATTCATAACAATATTCCATTCAAAAAACCCAATTCAATGGAATTGTGTTTTTCCAATAATTCAATAAAATTCATATTATTAATATTCATAAAACCACATTTAAATCAAACAATTTAAATTAAAAGAACCATTTTGGGTTAAAAAAATAGTTATTTATGATTGAACCACCTACCTCAGGATCTAAAAATCTTGATTCACAAAACATTGTTGAATATTTTTCAATAGAGAATGAACATCATGTAATCTATGGAACGTGCACCAAAACTATGATTAGGATCCAGAAAAATGTGTATTATATCCTTGAATCAACAACGGGATCTAAAAATACCTTTTTAGTAGAAGAGAGATACAAAATGAGGCGAGGAATCAAACCAGGATTAGATCAAATAATGTTCTTGAAGCATTTTTCCACTTCCAATAGGTTTTAAAGGGGGGTAGAATCCTAAATTGGATTATCTTGCAAAATAGTAAAAGATATGATGTCATTATAGGTCTATAAGAAAACTAGTGCGAGGTTATTGCAATTAAATAGATAAATTTTTTGGATTAATTAAATCATATTCATTGATAGATTGGCATAACGACACGATTTGAGAGACCATTTCAACTAACCATGCTCCCCATTTTAATGGGCCTCACAGTTTCTATGAATATGGAACATGGTCTGAAAAACCATACCCCAACTACGCAAAACCCCTCTACCTAGGATTTCGTGATAATTTTTAAAAGCCTGAATGGTTTGTTAAAACTATGTTCCATGCATGAAGTATCCCATAATTTTTAAATCTTTTACAATTTAATCCAGAAAAACTCGAAATGAAATTGAACCAAATATTGGTAAATTGTGCGGATTATTAATACCTAAATGTAGTAATATAATGTTACAATCTCCCCGCCACAAAAACATCATATCCTCAGAAATACTACTGAAGAATTCCATGCAAAAAAAGGTCTCCATTAGTTTCTCATCAGTTCATCCCTCTCTTACATCTCATGATTTTCAAAAACCTTATACCACAGAACTCAAAACAAATGTAACTTCCTCCCTCTAAGTACCTGGGTTTCATAATTAACTATAATGACTAGTTGTTCTGTTTCTGATAAATCAGGATTAACAGAAAGATCATGCCAACTCAGAACATGGGATAGATCGAATATATACTTTCATAGTTTAGATACATGGAATACGTTATGTATTAATGTAAACTACGGTGGATGCCAAAAATTAATGCATATTTTCCAACATCATCAACAACCTCAAACGGTCCTACAAAAAATAGGAGCATGTTTCCTTTACATCTCAAGCCATTGACAACCAAACCAGTGTGAAATGTTCAATAATGCCTGATCACCAATGTAAAAATCCAATGGTCTATGATAATGATCAATATAAGACATTTACTATATTTTCTCTGACAAAATACTATTATTAATCCACTAAATATTTATTGTCATCTCTATCAACAAACATCAATCAACCAAGGAACATTCCCAAATCTCCGACCAACACAACAGGGATAAGAAATGTCGGCCATAAAATGACTCAAAAAGAACCTTTCTGATCAATAAATGGTAACAATTTTTATATGAAATGTCAAAAATACCAAATTCATCATCCCGACCCCCATTAAATTCAATTACATAAGCACACAGATAATTCCCATGAAAATGTATATCTCTTTCCATCTGGCCATTTGAATACAGATACTCAATTATATGTGAGATCCCAACGCCTCATGAAGGCCTATATAAAAATTATAAGTTAATAGAGGATCCCTATTGGATACTATAGCATATGGAACTCTATGAAAATTAACAATCTATTTAACATAAATATTTCTCACCTCCTTGATAATGGTTGTATCACGAATGGGTATAAAGTGAACCAATTTAGTCACCTGACAAATCCCAACCCCTTTCTCATTTTTCTTTTTCTGGCTATATGGAAACCCAAACACAATGTCCACTGATATATCATACCACCATTATTAATTCATTGAAGATAACCAAAGGGTTTTTAGTATCCATCATTGGCTTATTGGAAAGTATAACAATGAGAGACAAAATTAGAAATTTCCCATATCATACCAAGAAACCATAATTAACACCACATGCTATATAACATCATTGGTTTTTAATGGTGTATTTCCCACATGGAATTATGTAAATTCTCCATAATATCTATCATTTCCACTAAAAATATAATAAAGCGATTCTGATGGTATATAACTCTATCTTTGGAGAACGGGCACTCAACAAATACCTCCCCCAATAATGAGAGTATCTAAAATTGAAAAAAATAATCATCAATATGTTCCTCCTGAATAATCTTCTCTTATAGAGAATAAGTCAACAGAACACATGCTAACGAAAACCAATCCCCTAATTTATGGACTCCAATATTAAACTATGGAATGAGATCCATCATATTCCACTCTTATGATAATTATTTCCTGGCTTCTATCTGAAGATTCCTTCTCAAGGAATCTATAATGACTTTCTATTAACCTAGAGTATATGAAATTTCAAATCATAAAAATTTTAGGTATTCCATACAAGGACATTAGATTATATTCAAATATTTCTAAGAGAAGATATCATGATCTTGTGGTATGAAAACACTGTAAACCATTATCCATATATGTAATGATTCCAAATCTTATGTGTGTCCACCACAGATGCAAGTTCAATGTCATGGATTGGATAAATCTTCTCATGTGGCCTATGTTAATGAGTCCTATAAGAATTTACAAGATAATCTGGTCTTAGAACACACCCAAAACTGAAACCAAATACATAATAGAAAACCACATATCCCTTCTTGGCCTCAATAATATTTAACATAGTTTATGTAGTCAAAAGGTATTTTATCTCAACAAATGAATGGTGAAATTTTTCTTTCTATAAAAACAATACATCCTTCCAAGTCAGATCATTCATCAAAGAATCCAAATTCCATAAGATGTTAATTAATATGTGATAATAACCATCCCAACCCCTGAAGATCCAAATCTCATAAACATTCGATTATTATTACCATGTCATTACAACCCTCAGCTTTTCCGGGTCAACATATATCCCATGTTAGGACAATGTTTTTACAAAGAATTTCACATCTCAAATCCTAAAATAACAATTAAAATGATTTAAATAAAGTTATGTATTTCTCAACAATTCCAAAACTGCATTCAAATGAAGAAGTTAATCCTCCTTTGATATGGAGTAAACAAGTATGTCATCTATAATGAATACCTAAAACGTATCAACATAAACTTGGAAAATCTTATTCATTAATCCATAATGACTAGAAGAGAATTATTTACACCATTAGGAATAACAAGGTACTCATATGGGTCATTCCTTCTCTGAATAGTGGTTTTCTAAATTTCATATGTTTTTAATCGTTAACTAATTGTAACCAGATTGTAGATAAATCTCCAATAACCACGTTTCCCTTGAAAAATTCTCAAAGTGATCATCAATATTTTTAAATAAGTAGTTAATCATTACAGTAACATGATTGATCCATTGGTAATCAATGCATGGGCCAAGTAAACCATTAGATTTATTATAAAAATGTACTAGTTCTACCCAAGGTGACCTGCTTGGGTGTATACATAATTTCTCTAGAAGATCATTAAAAAATGTTTCTAAATATTTCATTTCTACTATTCCAATGTGGTATGAAGGAATATATTCTATTTTACTACCAATAAATAAAAAATAGAGATCTGTAAATCTATTTCCCATGGAAAACAAAGGATGTCATAATGAAAAACTTCAGGAAACATGATGAAAACTGGAGTTTGATCACTACCCAGTATTCCCGCTCCATATCAAACCAATACACTAAATATAAGATACAAAATTCTTGTTAATAAGGTATGTACCTACTCATCCTTTGGTCAACTACTCCTTAAAATAAACGGTTCACACCATTGGGTGTAGTAAAAAAACCATACAGGATAACAATCAATCTGAATTCACCAAACCCTAATTAGGTGTCATCAATAAAGAATGATGGTCATAGAATATTGGAAACAAGGTTCAATCATATGTTTAATAACAATAATTGCGGGTATGAGATCAAAGATTCATCATGAGGATCTACAAAACCCAATGGAGGATTAGTTGGAATGATATAAATAGATAATGATTTGACGAAACAAACCAGTAGGAGATTGAATGATGTTTGTTGATCTTCAATCCACTTCTTGAAGGTTTTGGGGGGGGGGGAAATTCCCTATTGGATACTCTCAAGAAAGAATAAAAAGTATGGAGTAGTTATAGGTTTTTTTATACATAAATTGGGGTTTAAAATAATTAAATATATTATTATATGATTAATTAAATATTGTGTAATGTTAGCAAGGTTGTGTGACATGGTTTGAAAAACCATGGTTATTATCCACGTGACCATTTCAAAATGGATGCATGGTTTCTCTTTTGTTGGCATATGGTTTGAAAAGATATGCTCCAGTGGTACTAAACCCCAATCTATAGGTTTTTACTTGTTGGATTTATATGGCGCACGATTTAGGAAAACCTATGTGCCGACCATGAACTGGCCTAGAATTATAAAAGCATTATAAATTTAACCAGAAAAAATATATTAAAAATCCTAACCATTTATTGGTAAAAATATGTGTATAGGAATACTTGATAATTGTAACCTGATGTTACACATATCTATGAAATATTTGAGATTTTTTCATTAGTTCATAAAATGTTTTAGACAATATGAAACCTGAATAAAGATAAATAATATAACCAAAAAATGTTAATTAAACTCTAAATTAAAATTGTATAAAATAGTTGGAAAAATATACGTCAATTTTATATAATAGATAAATCATTAATAAATAAATATGAAATATTATGTGATGAATTAGATACCTAATTAATGTTCCATACATAGATAAAAATCCTATTGAGTACTTTCCAACTCGGATTTTTTTCATAATCTAAGAATAATTTGAGATATATATATATATATATAAAGGTCTTGAAAAAAATTTAAATATTAAATAATTTGAATACTACAACCATGATGAGATATTCTTTTCACAAATAATTTGTAATTAAGTTCTTCATATAAATAAATTCCAGGCACTAAATTTATTTAATTAATAATCAGGGATCTGATGAAAACTAATGATATTACTATTTTTGGGTCATAGGAATCAATGTAATGTTCCCTATAGTTGTGATTCACATTTTCTATATAGACCTCGTATCCTCATAATATAATATTTCCATTGTAATTGAGGATGGTTATAATTCTCGCTGAGATTTGCGTTGATTGAAAAAAAAAATCAAGCTTTGACGGAATCATTTTAGTAGAGGATAATTATAATTTTTCATTCTTAAATGTGTTCTTGATAAATAGAACTATAGGGATTTCTATAATACTCTCTCTAACTTATTGGGAAATATAAATGAAGAATTACTCAATCATTGTAAATTTGAATAAATGATTTTTAATAGTGTTGGTGTTATAAAATAATAATCGCAGAAGGTCCATCACTATTTTCTTTATTCACATTGAACCCCATTGTATATAATACGTGAATTATTATTATTTATATTACATATTATAAACAAAAGAATAAAATAAATACTATTTCCTTGAACAAATAAATTATTATTTATTGAAATAATAAATAATATTTAATTTCTCAGCAGATCACAAATCTTTTTCCACCAATCATCTTTTATAATCACTAGACCATGAATAATTGATAACCAATTAATTAATTAATTACCATTTTATTATTCACAAATAAATAATTATATAACATACTAAATATGTTAGTGAATAAATATAAATTTAATATTTACATAAATACATAAATATTTTTTTACCACTTGAAAAAATAAGAAAAATTTAATATTACATATTCACATAATTTAATATATAATATACTAAAAATTATTATTAAATTAAAACACAAATATATATTCTATTTAATAATATGTTTCTGAGTATTTGAAATAAAACTAACATGAATAAATGTTAAAATGAATATTTTAATAATATTTATTCAACGAGATAAATTCATACAGAATCCAGTGGAGGTTTTGAATACACATAGTCTGAGACCCTCTAGGGAATTTTTTGGATTGAGGCTATACCACCAGATTTACAAGGGTAAGGATTAAAAACATTTCATGGATTCCGTATAGAAATAATCAAATATTGAAATCAGATGAATCTTCCTACGAATTTACATTGTGTAATATATTCCAGTTATCACTATTGAAAAGGGGACATATACCATGGGATCTATTTAAACGGTTTCAAAAAATGATTATCATTGGTCCACTTATATGTATGGATTTATTAAAAAGGTTTTATATTAAATTTTAAATATTTATATACCAATAGTTTTACAAATCAATTGGTAAAATAATTCTATATGAATGGGTTCTTCAACCCATTGGTATAGAGTTATGTTTTACCAAAGGTTATTCAAAACTACAAGTATACACTTCCCCACATTACCCATCAGTGTGGCCTCCCCGCCAAACATTCCGGTCCCACTAATATTGAATCCTACAAGTGGGTGGATTTTATTTTTCTTCCCTAATCCCAAAAACCTCTCAACACTTTGTATTTTAATTCCATTCTTCTAGAACATAAAATTGGTTATCTTAAAATATGTCATATATTACTTCAACGATACATTTTTTTTTTCTTTTTTTCTTTTTAATTGTTATCCTATATTTCGTTGAATCATTATTTTTTAGATTCATTTATCTAGAGTTACCATTTATTATATTAGTAGTTGTATGTCCAAAAAAATCTAAGTTTAGGTTATCATTTTTGTAAATTCAGTTACAATCTACATTTATATTAATATAATATGATCATACTGTTTTATATTGTATTATTGAAGTAAATCTCTAATTATAAACCATATTACATTGTTTATTCCGTTAGTGTATTTAAGGGTTATGATATTTTTAATTTCAATGTTTTATTCTAATCATTGAAATTATTTATTTTTTTATTCAATATGTTTGGGTCTAAAAAGTATTATGTTGTTTAAATAAATAAAATGGTCTTGTTTTCATAATAGGTGGAATATGGATGGACGTTTTTTTGTTACATGAACATATTTCTAGAATTATGTTATCTATACAGAAATAATATTTATCTAAATGATCGCTTTATTTTATTTGATTAGTTTAATTATAATTTTTTTGTATGTATTGTGTATTGTGTGAGTTATAATAAGTTATAATTTGTTATGACTTATTATAGAATAAAAACATACTTAGTTTACTAATTTTATAATTTATTAATTGAAAAAATATCATCAAATTCTATGTTTGGTCTATAACTTGTGATATTTAAACCATAATATAAGACATGGTATATGTTTGACGTACATTTTTGACTCTTACATTATAATTATCATATGTACTATATTTCCATTTAATAAATACATATAACATGAACTATGTGGAAATGGTTATCCCATTATAATAAATCACAAGGACATAACTCATTGTGAGATATGTAATTTTTTTCAACCTTATATATTTTGGTACATACCCATGATCCTTATTATGAAACATTATTATGAGATTTTATCTTATAATGAATTTATTTCAAGGATTGATTCCCAAATAATCTGATTTATAATCCTTATTTTTACAACTATGATCATCATAATGATTGAGTTGATTATTATTTCCTCTAGATTATATATTCCCTAGGTATAAATATGCATTGAAATTTATAAAGTAATTTCATTTTTTAATCATTTTAATTTTCAATGAGGTGATATTTTATTTGAAATTAGTATTTCCATATAGACCATATATTTTTCAATATAAATCAATATTGGATCCATGTCTCTTGATATTCCTTACTCCAGATCAATATTTTCCTTAAAATAAACCATTCCACCTCATAATATAAGGATAATTCATTTTTCACTCTTTTTATATTTTTTATTCTATAAGCCATATTCTATATGATATTAGGATTAGAAGATAATTTGTCCTATTATAAATTATGTATTAATTTTAATTATATAATTATAAAATATTTTTTGGGTTCCAAATTTCCAAATATAGAATTTGTTTGCGAAATAATTTCTTTATAAATAAATTTTTATTTATTTAAATTATGTAATAGATTTTTCCCATTACTTGTCTTGTTCTTTGTTTTGTTCATTTTTTTCTATATGATTTATTTCATATTTCTTTGGTATTTTTTATTTTGGATAGATACTAGTGTTTTTTATGACATTCCTAAAAAATTTATCGTAACGAATTCCGTATTTATAGTTTACTATGATGATGTTAACAAAACAAATTATCCTTTATTAAAATGGATAGAATATATATGTGTCATAATAATAGGATCTCAACTGAGTTTCAAATGAATATGTATTTTTAAGAATTCTAATATAAAAATTATTCATATGGAAATATTTTACATTCTATGTCTTTCAAGTATTTTAGATTATTTTTGTTTCGTCGAGAATAAGATATCAATCATATTAAAAAATCTGCATTTCAGAATAACTATTAATTATGGTATCAGAATTTGGTGAAGTAACATTCTTCAATTACTTATGAATGGGACTAATGTATCAGTATGATGAATTTTATATTTTATCATTTTCTACTTTTCCATCACAATATGAATATAGTAACTGATATAAGAAAATGATATCAACACAAATTTGAAAAATTATGAAAAAATGATGTCGAGTGAGTTGAAAAAGTCAATGGATGATTCCAAGTCCCTTATATATCATGAAAGTTCTAAAATTATAAAATTTTAATTTTTAAGATTGGAATATCATGGGAAACCCATTATGGAATTTTTAATTACACCTCTGATTATATTCTTACATTTTTTGGAGGAGATAATCCAAATAATGAAGATATTCCTCAAAATCATTATATGATATCAATGTTAATTAACTATATTAGAGTTTCTAGTAATGATATTCATTCATGAATAAAGGATTACATCATATTCTGGTAGGAAACTATAGAACTTGATGACTATAAATAATGTGGAATTTCATTATGGAATCCAAATATAGATGGATGACCCTATCATGTTCTACCAAAATTTATGTGGCATATTCCATCGATTCCAATTCATTATAATATATTCATCTATACTAAAATATTTACAAATATGTGGTAACATGACTCTGAGTGAAAAAAAGGCTAGGATGAGTTGGTTCACCATACTAATTGATTGTAATGGTTGACACATGATGCACAACTTTTGAAAATTTTATCTAATGTGTGTAATTTAAGGTTGGGTATGTAGAATAATTATTTAATCCAATTGTTTATATAAATAAATCTCAAAATATATGCAATTTTTTTGTTGTTTATAATATTCTTATATGGATACGTATGAAAATACATTTCACATTATTATTTATAAAAATATCTCGTCCATATTTTCTATAAAAATATATATATATCTACTTTTAATTTAAAATAAATTATTTTAAATATCATTGGGATATCAGTGTCTTCAAATTCAATACTTCAAAAAAACCATTTAGAAGAGTACATTGGTTATGGGGGATATAAAATTTTCAATTTCATGTACAATGACATTTGGATGGAGAATGAATGAAATACTATCATTTTATTTTTGTATTAGGTATAAAAAATTTAGAAGAATTATATATAATTTTATTTTAATTTACATGGAGAAAAGAGAATTATTTCCAATGGGTCATTTATATAGGACACATAACTAGGTGTTTGAAAATACTTTTGACAATCAAGTGAAACCAAATCATATGATTATAAAAAAGGATCATAATGAATAGAATGATTTTAGGTTTTCATTAGTGAAAGGGGAGATGAAATATAAAAAGATAGAAAATGTAAGGACTCAATCGATATATAATTTTAAAAAGAAAAGTATATGTTATTGGTTTTTATATTATTCAACCATTATATTCATTTTATAATAATAATCCACATCTATTAATATATATGTGAAATTGTGATGTTAATTCTATTAAATAATAAGGGGAAGATTAAATATTACTTATATTCCGGGTTTTACTTTTGCTAATGGGGTATTAGAATAAAACTCTTTCATGTTTGTATTGTTGAAAACAAATATGAAGTTCTGTGTGCTTATAATGTGATGAAAACATTAGATAAAATCAATTTATAGATGTATTACTGAATATTAGGGTTCCTAATTTCAATTTAAGAAATATATCTAAATGTGAAAACAAAAGAGAGGTGAAACTAAAATACCTAAATACTCAATTTTATCACATCATTATTCATAAATTGATTCCAATAAAAATAAAAAATTATAAATCCATATTTTTTATGTGATATATATTTGAATATTTCATTTCTATTGAGATTGTTGTTCTAAATGGTTATGTAATTTCATTCAGGATGAAAAATCATCTTGATGCATAATTAATTTTTTTGTGAGTTGGAGAAAATTTTTCCTCCATAATTGTTTACTTCCACATTTAATTTAATAGTTCATATTCTAACAGAAAAAAATTTTGTGGGACAAATTATATTTTTTTTGATAAATAATTTTGAAAGAAATATGTGAAATATTATTTCTTATGAACTGAATAATAATCATCTAGAATGTTCTATAGGGGGAGTATATCTGTATCAAGGAATTATGGATTTTTGTTTAATAAAATTTTCTAATGTGATATGTATATAATACTGAAAAATAAGAAATGATAATTATTAGTGAGGGACATTTTATCCTTCATGTATATCTATTACTGAAAAATGTGGACTTCATAGTTTATTTGCATAATCTATATTAATCATTTAAGATTTAGATAAGGAACTTTGAAAACCTGTTTTAATGGTGGTTTATTGAATGATTATATAATGTGTGTGTTTTGAATATTTATATGTTATCTCATATTATATCATTTCACATATACCATAATAATAAATTCATGTTTTTATAGGAATCATTTAAAAAAATATTTGTAGAATTCATTATTCAGTGCCTTTGAGAAATGGATATACTTTTCAAAGGAAATTGTTTTATGATTGATTAATAAAAATGGTATTACTATTACTTTATCAATATAAAATATAGATATTCATTTAATTGGTTATTATATATATATTTTAGATATTGATTTCAACATTTAACATTGTCTCTCATGAAAATAGTGTTGTCATTTGAACCAAATTCATTGGATCGTGAATAAAAATAATTATTAATCAAAAGGTTTGAATTTTTTATAAGTAATAGAGAAATTAAAATGAGAAAAAATCATGATGGAGTAATGCTAAAATAAACAACAGACTATTATGACCATGATTCAGATAGTAGGCCTCTATATGAAAATGTATCTTATTATGAATCTATTGATAATATATTTTTATAAAATTACTACTATCATAGAATATTTTTTACGATAAAAAGTGTTTTATTACAGGGAATTTTATTGTACATTTATTCATGAAGGTAGAATTATATTAATTCACATGACTCATATCCCATAATTCAAGGAACTGTATATATTGGAATCAATGGGAAACCAAGTGTTTTAGGTTAATGATAATATAATCTCTATGTATGGAGTCATTAATGATTTAATACCACAATATATTTTACATGATGTTGTTGAAAAAATGACTCCATTCATGTCCCCATATTGGATGAAAAAATATTTCTTTTGAGGATTTTTTTAATAATGATAATTAGTATTTAACCTTTAGTAGTGGTGTTTAATATATAAATATATCACATATTAACATAGTTATTTTAGTTTATCTTGATGTGGTTTTTTCTAGTTGGTACTACTATAATTACAATAGTTTGCCTTTTTTTGGATTGGTAAGTTAGATTTCAATTATATTTTCAAAAACATGTTTTATAAAAAACATATTTAAAAGAGTATATTAAAACTATATTATGAAAAATTATCTAGAATTGATTACACTAAGTTCTTAATAGAATTTAAATCTTGGTGTTTACAGAAAGATGTTATTATATTATTTTTTCCTTGTTTACGTCTCCACTTTTATTTTAATTGAATATATAATTTGAATCACCTTGATAAGCCCCTTTATATATTTTTTATTCTTTGTCTAAAAAAAGTTAGATTTTCTAAAATTAAATGAATTTTCATTTTTAAATTCTGGAAATAAAAACATTGAAGAGGTATAATGTTATATTATATCAGATATAATTTACCTCTTGTGAGAGATGGGAATTCATACTATGGATCCTTTTGTGTTTTTTATTTTAAATATATTTTTATCAAAAATATAAAATTCAATATCATTAATTTTTAAATTTTATAATCAGGAACTGGAACTCATGAGACAACTATTATCTTAAAAACCTATTGTAATTGTTGGTCATACTGATGATGTGATAGGGGTGGTACTAGAGCAACTTATACAACTATTCATACCCAATCAGAAAATATTGTATCATCAAATATACCATCTAGAACACATAATTATCCCATAGATCCATTAGATGATGTAGGAATATTTTTGCTACATATACTGTCACAACCATTTACATCTGATCATCACATTATCTATTATCCTTATCGGATGATGGAACCATATCCCCATCTAAATTATCCTTTTCTATGTATATGTGATCATCCTTTTTATCTTTCTACACCATACTCTCAAGGGGTTTTTGTTCAGGATCCATTAACTACTAATCTGACACAATTGTTACCTCATGAGTAGAAATTATATCCCAACATTATTATACATGCTAATGATTCATCATAGACATGGGATAAAAAAGGACCCACCGATCATCGAAACTCAAGTACATGTATATAGTAATTTTTTTACCAGAATCTATTATCATTAAAAGATGAATTAATATAAAATTAATAATTTAATATTTCATAGATGGCACTTCCACTATATGATGGAATGGGTGACACTCAGGCGTTATGTGTTAATCTTCCACAAAACTAATGATTGAGTAAAATGAGTAAAATAAAATGATTGTCAAAAAAATGCCATAATTCAAGAGTGTTATGGTGATTTTTTTTCAAATACAGTGACATCATTTTTGTTGAGCCACTATCACAGAGACACTATGTAAATTAGATCGAGGATAATTGTTTGATTCAAATTTGGGAATATAAATTCATTATATTTAGTTTTCTATTATTATTTTATTTTTTTGAATAAATAATATTTTTGTTTCGTTATAATTTTTCAGATGGAGAGGTTGTGAGATTTGCATGAGTAATATAATATGTGAGATATGGAGGGAATATAAAAATGACTAATATAATGGTTTAGTTTATAGAGTTTTATTGGTTTTAGATTTCATCCTTATATTGGATGGGTTTCCAAAATCACATTATCGATAAATGGTTATTGATTATATGAGTAAAAATTTATGTTATTAATAAAATATGATGTTTTTATTGAACATTTTTCTTATTTGAATTGTCACACAATTTTTATTATTGAAATTTTTATGCATCATAATTAAATGAAAAAGGGATAATATAATGTATCTCCATACATTGAGGAAGTCAAAACTACAGAAACATAATAAGAAGTAATTATTTTTCATTGAAATATGATATTTTATTAGGTATGAGTTCTATAAAACTATACTTATTGTCATATTATTTTTGAGTTGCTTAATTAATGGGATCCATTTATCTATATAATCATCTATGACTTATTTTTCTTGAATAATCATTGATATCAAATGTATAATAGATTTATTGAAACAATATTTAGGAATGTCCACATTAAGTATGAATATTTGACCTTTATTCATTCCATTTTAATTTCGAAAAAATTATATTTTACCTCATTAGTGAATTATTGTACAAATTTAACATATATTTTAGCCTTACACTCAAAAAATTGTATTCATTCATCCTTGATTTTTTTTACTTCCTTAGGGGTCCCTTTTCCACTTAATCTCCCACTTGTTGGGGAATCGAAAATAATTTTTTCATAGTGATTTGAACATACCAATATAGCTTGAATCATGATTCCCATTATGAATACAGATTCATAAGTTCCTATAAGACCATATGATGTGTTATATTAATTGAACATAATTATTTTATCTCAATATTAAATAATTACACATCTACTGAGCTTCTTTTAAACTATTTTGAGTTGTTTATTATCATAAAATTATCTTTCCGTAGGAGGTGGTAAATCTGAATTTATATAGTCAACATGAAAAAAATTATTCTTTACATTAATACCTTGAATCATAATGTTATTTGAATTCATACACTATTTTTCTCTAATGGAAATGTGCTTCCATTTTAAAAATTCAGCAGTTTATTCAATATTGGATAATATAATAATCAATTCAAGTAGGTTTCCATCCCCAATGTCGTATTCAATAGATAATTTCATCAATTATAAAATTTCTGTTTGTATTTACTTTATTAGAAACACAAAAATAATTTCATAGGTTCGTATATTTTTATAGTACCTTCCCTATAATTATTTGAGGTCAATGTAACAGTCAACGGGAATGTACATATCCTTAATGGACACCAATTCCTTACTTGTTTTACTATGTAACTTGTTATCTATGGTTCTATTATCTTACTGATTATTCCTATGAAAAAATGGATTTAATCACCTCCTATGATAATTTTTAAAACATATTGAATTTATATTACATATAAAAATTTATGTTTGAGTGATTTGCAATATTTGGAATACGTTCTAGTGAAAATGGATTTCTCTTAACTAGATTTCCATGAATTCTACCAATATGGAAATCTCATTGATACCAAAATAACAGATGTGGTTTCAAGTGTGACCCCAAATAATTCAAAAATAGTTAAATATTTTTTGATAACTTATATTAAACAAAACAACAATATTAATGTTAATTCAACACCCCCAGACATTAGGATATATTTATTAAGAAATATATATAATCACTCTGATATCTTGTGATGCACATGACTCCCAAGTTTGAATGATACAAGATACTCTATTAAATTCTGTTATTTTAGCATGGAAATTATAATTGACCACCATTTTGGAGTGTATGAATTGCAATTACTATATAATGAAATTGATATGTTCTCCCAAATTTTAAAATAAATTCACTTATTATCTATTTATTCCAAATTAAATAATATTTATTTAAAAAATCAATATTTTCTAAAAGTATGTCTTTTTATAAAATGTGGTTTAGTAACACTTTGTGAAAATAATATAATATTAATTAAAAATATTTATTTACCAAAAAAATATTTTAAATATAAATAACAATAGTAACAAATAGAAAATTTTTACGATTTTTTGGAAAATAATAATTTTTAATAAAATGTGAGAAAATCTATTTTGATAAAAATGAAAATAATTTTTAAAAAATTGAGTCTCATTGTTATTTAATTTTTTTTAACCAAAATAAATATTATTTATATATATTAAATCTAATTAATTTCTTTTAAATTATATTTATATTATATTCTATTATATGTTTATTTTATTCATTAAAATAAATTGCTAAATAATTTTAAACAATATAATGAATATAACATTTTTTTTAATTAAATTAAATCATAATCAGAAAATATTTAAAATATATGTATAGATTATATATATAATTGTTAATATATATCATACTAATTATGATTTTATATTATATAATTAATATGATATCATCTTCCCTGAAGAATAAATTTTTTCTAAACCTATTTTCATGACAAATTTCTGGGATTAAATTATTATTAACTAATTCCACATATATGAGTTGAACATGGAAAATTAATTAAGTATTTATAACTATAATGACTTATTTTTTCTATAATGTATATCATAATTTTTTATTAAAAATAATTTGGAAAGTAGAAAAGAAAATTATTTACTACAGTAATTGTTCAAATAGATTTTTCAGGATGTTAAAAAAATGGTTTAAAATGACCGAAAACTTTTTTAAATCCTATTATATGGTCAAATTTAGAACAGATATATTATTTTTTTTTGAAATGGTCCAGTTTGGAGCCTTGTGGCTGAAGAAAAACCTGGGTGATATTTATTTTTTTTGAAAATTTCAGAATTTCCACCCCCCCCCCACATAAAAAATTCCTCCCCATATCCTCTAATAACCAGAATTAAAAACCTCATTGGTTCTCCCAAAACCAATAAAAATATCCTCTTATCATATTATATTCCATATATTAGTCAATAATTTAGCCTAAGAATGATTTATTTTAATACAGATTTTTTTTCTTGAGAAGATGAAACGTCCTTAACCATGAATTTTATATAATCTATCCATCCAAATACATAAAATATTATTGAAAATGATTATACAATAACCTAAGTATAATATATATACTAATATATTTTCAGTTAGGTGAATGGAGTACAACCATATCCTCTACCCTTATATAGGAAACAAAATCATTGATTGTGCATAAAACAGACAACGGCCTCACAAATCGATGTAATTCATTTTCCATCACCACTTTGCAATGATAGATATAATGATGTTTATAATGATTATATGTTACATTTATGATATATCAATATAAATGGAATTATAATATCTAATATTTATTCTTAGTTTCTTTTCTACGGGGAATTCAATAGCGTCTCTCATGTGGACAGTAGACTACCACCTTGTAAAGTTATATGATTCGTTTTTCACATATTATTAAATTAAAGCTAATTAAAATTAAATTCATGTTGATATATGATATTAATTACAGATTAAAAAAATAAAAATAAAATTAACATACAATTTCATACCCAACTATCTATTGAAAAAAATATATATTTTCGTTTTTTATACAATGGACTACCATCTTGCGAATCGATGTCATAGATTTTTCTCATTCAATTTAAATGGAATGTAAACAAGGGACAAATTTTATTGGAATATGGTAAATATATAAAATTTTATTGTCTCTATAAAATTTATAGACAATATACTTACTTACACTTTCAACCGTTATGGAAATTATAATACCACTCATGTGTATGTTCCACTAAGAATTTCTATAATGTGATGTTCTTCATTATCCATTTACAAAATTAAATATTGATTATAAAGATTTATCTAATTAAAAAATTATACATATAACACTAATATAATTTAAGATATGATATAATTGTATCCTTCGGATGAGGTATGGAACATTCACGAGAAAACTTTATTTAAAATACATGTTAATTATCACCCATAACAAAATGGATAGTGAAATATTATAAAAGAACGGGTGAATAAATGTTATAAAAGGGATCATATATGATATTAAAAATAATAATATGTTTTTAAAATATAATAAATTTTGTAATTCCACTTTATCATAGGATAAATAGTACTCAACTATATGGAAGAATGTTGTATGGGGTTTCATTACTCATTTTTTGTTCATTAGGGTAAACATCAACTTAATTGATTCTGCTATGATAAGTTCATGTGTCTGAGTTATTATAATAATTTTATGTTGTATTTATAGTTTTTCATTTTTATTTTTATTATATTCACATTATCAATTCATTTATAAATCCTCACATCAATGATATAATATTTTAAAGGGTTACTCTTCTCACTTGTAATTTTTAGACATATGCTATATTCACCACTTTTTTCTTATGTATATAGTTTTGATTAATTTATTTTATGATTACATTAATTAATTTATTTTGGAATTTTATATTCTATATATGATTCTATATTTCATGAATTTTTGGACTAGATATTACCAAATCCCTATGGTACCTTTCTAACCCACCCTTTTCATCTGGTTCTGACCATTTTCTCTCTAAATCAATTTCTCTCTACTTAATTTATAAAATACATCCAATATATATATATATATACGTATATCACTCATATAACTTGATTATTCCCCCTTTCATTTATGGTTTACTATGTTTTTAGTAACTATTTATCATATTTAATATCGATGAAATCTATTTGGATTATGTTATTAGAATAGATCATGAAACTCATCTCTTTTTATGGGTAATTCTTATGCTCATTATTTCTCATTGATATCATTTGGTTGGACACATATACATGTTCATGAAATTAATGAGATGGGTGGGAATATAATTATATATCCGTCCAATTTTTTGGGATACATTTTAGTCTCATTATACATCATTTATGGGATTTGGGAGTAAACCCAATCTAATATGGGACTTTGTTAACCATGTGATGTTTTCACAGTAATTTGCCTTGGATTTTTTTTATTTCATGATTTCTGTCATTTTTAATTTCCCATTATGTTATGATGTTATGGTAAAAATATATTTATGTTATTCTTCAAAATTATTACTCATGTAACATATAATTTATTATATGTTGTTATACAATTAAATAACATGTTATGTTTCCTTTTCCAATTTATTCCCATACTTGGATTTTTATCTCACCAAATTCTTTAATGCATTCCACACATTATACAATGAAAATTTAGGAGATCAAATGGATATTAGGTTCTCATGATGGGGAATAAATTAAGGATGTCATGTTTTTGTTTTGTTTGAGGTATTATTGACCTTATCTACAAAAAACATATAGCCATCATGGTAAATGTGTAGTATTAGTGCCTTTTTAGTTTCATAAATCACGTAATATTTTATATAAATTGCTTGGTTTATTATATATCCCTCCAAATATGGTAATACAAAAATGATATTACGTCACCCTAACAATTTTAACTATGTATCTATCATTATTGATATGTTTTCTGATTAAAACGCCACATATTTTGATCATCATGTTAAAAAAATAAAAGACTGCATACATCAATCTACAAAAAATAGACCTTATATATAATTCCAAACCCTAGTAGCATATACAATCCCCAACAACTCCAATCCATCTATCTACCAAGCATCTTACACATGAAATCACTACCCCAAACTAATAATATCCATCCCACAACCATGAAACACCCAGATAGAAACTGATACACAACCACTCCCTACTATCCAACAACCAAGAAGAGCACACCTTGTATCAGACATATGAAATAAACAAAATCAATAATTTATCACTCAATTTTTTGGATTTTACCTACTCACACTGAAATCTATAGAACAAATTTATTGTTATATAATGTGTCATAACAAGTCAATTAAATCAAGACAGTTATTTAAAATTAATATTCTACTAAATATAAATAAAACTGATCTATTTATCGAAATATATATTGAAAATCTAGCAATATATTACTCTAAAATACTACATGATAGATTCCCCAAACTAGTTTGTATCGACTATGTTCTTAAGTTTTTATAAAACCCATGAAATGGAACCATAATATATTTATCTTATTTTTCATGCTTTTAATGAAATACTATGTTAAAAAAATTAACAATTCAATGTAATGTTCCAATTATCATATAATATTCCCTTAACTGTTTGAATAGTTTTTGTAGGAAATCATATGCCACACAAAAAATCATAACCATGTTTTTTTCTTCAACATAACATATTTAGTACATATATATTGTGTTCTTTAAACACCTTCAATCAATTTAATATGTGATTCAAATTCATATCATTTTTTAAATATTTTCAATTCATCTATTTTTTTAATATAAACATTTTTTTTAATATGACATACCTTCATCTATGAAATAACCATTATCATCAATATCATTTCAATTCTATAAATTAATTTCACCTCATAGTATTTCATATTATGTAAAATCTCCTTCCAAAAATAATCCATTTCATAATTTATATCTAAGACATATTCCTAAGACACCATAATAACATTATTTATAAATTATTCATTTATTAATTTTCTCTATAGTACATGATTTTTTTTATTTCATTATTTTATAACACACATTAATAATTGCATTCCCTATCACGGTACCATTGAATTTTCTTATTCTAGTCATTCAATGTGAACTAATTATTTTTCATCAACTTCATAAAACATTAAATGATACTTATATGTTATTATAAAATCACTAGTTATGTTTTTTTGGTAGATATAAGATACAATAATTATATATATATATATATATGATAAATTGTAGCACGTCATGTAATCTTTTTCATATGAATAATACACAGTAAATGTGTTCTTCAATATGCATTCCATAATTATATCATATTCGATGATGTAATGGAAATATGGTTTTAATCATTTATTTTAATGGTAAATATTCAACATGTAATGATGTTTTCCTCAGTAGATGTTTTTTGGGAGAAGAAATAAGAAATATGGGAGTATTATAAATTAAAAGACTAAAAAAATTGTAAGTTTTACAATGATAAATTCAAATTTTAACATATGTTTGTAATAAAATTGTTCCTTTATATTTTCAATATTTTGATTTGGAGGTTCTTTATGATATTTAAGTACAAAACATTAGGAAAAATGTTCATTTACAATAGATATTTGGAGATGATACCCATTGGAGAGTTTTTTTTTTGAATGGGGAAAAGTATTTACCAATGATATATTGGCCCTCTTCAGGTCTTAGTTTTGGTAGAATTGAGTTAGAAAAAATTCATGTTGAGTTAGAGGCACAAGCCCATACATAGGAATGAGAGGCCGAAATAATATCTGTATAGGTGTGAGATTGAATTAAACTAACCAATGAAAAAATTATAAATGTTATGGAAACATTGAGACCATTAATTAAATTACATATCATCATGGTTTTAGATAGATGTTTATTAATTATGCATTTGTTATCTAATGCATT
The DNA here is from genome assembly GCA_963277665.1 of Viscum album. Lineage (NCBI taxonomy): Eukaryota > Viridiplantae > Streptophyta > Magnoliopsida > Santalales > Viscaceae > Viscum > Viscum album. The sequence goes on from OY728152.1 coordinate 1,938,831,327, forward strand.
GGTTGATGGTGATAATAGTCCTAGTGGTTTTTTATAAATTTACATTAAGGGAAACTTTGTTGGAGATGGAAATGATGGTGATACGGAGGGAGAGGATGATGGTTAAAATGATGGTGATGATGATTGTGATGATAATATTATTGCTTATCATGTGGAAAAGATGCGGTGATTCCGTTATGATCTTGAAAATTTTAAAATTCAATACATAGACACTTCAAAGGCTGCACGTACATCTACTTCTCTACTTATAGATAGTAAGGTCTCCTCTAAAAAGTCTGGAAATTTTATTACATGCCATAATTTCAATTTGTTTGTTGTTATATTCTATGATATCTATGGAATCTTCTATGAGTTATACGATAAATGATCATACAATGATGTACAACACCATATATACCAATAAACAGGAATAAACATATAATAATAGGCAAGAGGTTAGATGTTCATCATGAAATAAATGCTCTAGAAAAATTAAAAAGGGGTTTTTTGAGTCCAAACCTAGGTTTTAATGAAGATCTTTTTTATTGGAAATGTTAATATATTGCTAACTCTGACACAATCATTGTATTTAAACGAATAATTAACACTCATCATCCATTATTATTTTCTATTTTGGAGAAAAAATAACTTATTCCACTTAATAATCTTGTTGATGTCAAAATTAAAATGTAATTACTTGTGCAAACAATAATAACCTAAATTCTGATTATTTATCGTTTTTTTAATTTATCATTACAGAATGTTAATGTTCTAAATATTTCTGACTTCAATTTTACATGAAACATTAATATAGATGACACACATATAAGATCCTTTTTTATGCTATGAATAGATACCAAGAATGGATACCACTTTCGAATGATCTCTCATATCATGGAACTAACATTAATGAAACCTCTTTTATTATGGGCAACATTAATGACATTTTCAAGTCTAGTGAGAAAATTGTACATTCTATTTCTTCTATTTCGATGAAATAATTTAATGCCTAAATCGATGACAATAATCACTTTGACATTAATCACACCGGTGAAAAATTCACTTGGTATAGAAGACACTATAACAATGTAGTTTCCTCCATGTCGGATTGGTCCTTCAGAAATATCCCTCCTTTAAATAAATGGGACACTATATCCAGAACAACTCTACCTAGGGTGAACTCTGATCATCACCCCATCCGGGTCAGTATCTCCACCAAATACATAAAACCCCATTTTCCTTTAAGATTTAATAATGAATGGTTCTCTGATGATGAGTGATCTTATGTCATTCAAAACTATTGGTCCTCAAAGTCTCAAAACAATTGTCCCTTTGTATGTAATAAACAATTAAAACATCTAAAATAGAACCTAAAAATATGGTACAGCTCTAAATCCAAACAAATTAATAATGACATCATGATTCATGAGAAAGATTTGAATGATCTTAAAACCACAAACACCATCTCTAACCTCATCACTGATGCCAATCAAGAACTAAACATTGGGGTAAAACTAAAATCCTTTCCAAAAGTCATTGAAAATTTGATAAAACAAAGGTTTAACATTTAATGGTTAACACATGGTAACATGAATAATAAATTCTATAAGTCTCTTAATGAATCAGGAAGGCGAACATGCCGTTATCCATTTAATGACTAATGAAATTATTAATGACAGTGAATATGACATCACCCATCATATCACCTCCAACTATGAATCCATCATCAATGGTCTAGATATAAACAAAAACCTCATACCTGAGGTTATTCCTCTAGTGATAACTGATGAAGACAAATCCTTCCTTATCAAAACATCATTGGATCATAAAATCAAAGACACTCTCTTTAGTCTGAATTCCGATAGTGTTCCAGGTCCAGATGGTTTCAAAAATGGTTTCTTATAACATTATTGGGATTTGATTCATATCTATGTTTGTAAGCTAATAAATTCCTTCTTCACCAATGGGGGTTTTCCTCACAATTTGAATGCCAGGATTCTCAATTTTGTCCTAAACGTAGATAATTCCTCTGAGATTCATCTATTTTGTCCCATTTCTCTTATCATCACTCTTTATAAAATTTTCAGTAAAATCATTTGAAATATTCTATCAATCTTGACGGACAAAATTCTCTCCTGGAACCAATTAGGTTTTATAAATGTTAGATTCATTCAAGAATGTATATGCCTTGCCTCTGAGTGTTTTAATAATTGGAATAAAACTAAGAGAGAAGGAAACATAGCTATAAAACATGACATCAGAAAAATATTTTAACACACTATAATGGAGCTTTATCATCAAAGTTATTCAAGGTTTCAGTTTTAATGACTATTTTATCAATACAATTATAGCACTCTTCAACTTAGAGCCTATCTCCATTTTGATCAATGGATCTCCCAAGGGCTATTTTAAATGCACCAAATGAGTCAGGCAAGGAGGCCCCATATCTTAAATTCTCTTCTAGATAACATAAGACTACCTCATTATTCTGATCATTCATTTGGTGGATAGGAATAAACTAAATCACATACATGTCTCTGGGAATGTGAATGATCCTACCCATCTTATTTATGATGATGACATCATCATTTTCCTTTATTATGATAAATAAAACATCCTTAATCTCAAAAAATAAGTCTCAAACTATGAAGAGGTTTTTAGTAAAACCATTAGATGGAACAAATCATGTATTTTATTTGGATGATACATTTTTCCATCAACAAATGTAATATTATCAGTAACCTAGTTCTGAAAGAAGGTACACTCCCTTTCACTTATCTTTCTGTTCCCATTTTTTGGGGAAGACCCAAATATTTTAACAATGCGGCCATTTTTGCCAATGTACTAAATTAGCTATCTTTTTATAAGGATAAATATATCTCTATTTATGGTAGAACAAACATTGTTAAATAAACAATTTCCTCTGAGATCGTTTACTCTATGATGGTCTAAAAATTCTATGTTGGTCTCATTGAAAAAATTGACACCTCCATAATAAATTTCATCTAGAGAGGTGATATTCTAGAAATAAATCATTTGATTTTTACATGGATAACATGTAGAAAACCTATTAAAAATGGTTGAATTTGTATTAAAAATATATAATACATTAATTAATCCCTTCAAGAAAGATTCACATGGAATCTTCTTCACAATAATTCAGAAGCTATTACATTTATCAAAATTAGGATTCATGACAAACATAAAATAGGAAAATTTAATTTCATTAATTTCTTAATATGTAATTCCATAAAACTATCCTTCTACAAAATTATGAATAATTCCAGATATATGGTCTGTAGAGACACTTCCAAGGAATTATTGTTTGATAAATGGACTGTCACACCTATTATTTCTATGATATCTCCAAATTAAACCCCTGATAGTAACAATAGATATATCAGAGACATTTTAAACAATAAACATGATCAAATCCCTGGTACTATTATGAACTTCACTGAAAACTACTATTTTTCTTACACTAATGATTTCATAACATGAGAAACTACTCACAACAGTATGATTTACTCAAAAATCATCTATATTCATCATCTTTGTAACCCTGACAGCGATTACAGAAACTTAAAACATCTCAAAAAAGCATAGATAAAACCATCGAGATTCAATCTCATCTGGCGTCTTTCTCATTACAGAGTTCCCACTAAAATTTTCCTTTTATCATTTGGAATCCAATAATCCTTTATGTGGAAAATCTCTAATCAACATAGAGAAGATGATAACAACCTCTTTCTCTCATATACAACTAGTTGTTCTCTATGTTACTACATTCATGACATTTTTGACTCCAGATGGTTGATTCCTGATTTCTTAAATTCTCAAATAAATAAATTTACAGAAATGGAAGGCTCTCACCAAATCACGAACATATTTTTTGTTGCGGTTGCTGAGCTCCACCATGTAATCTTGTATGATCAGAATGCTATTATTAATAAAAATTACTCACTCAATCAAAATGTATGTCAGATAATGATCCTCATTACCATAGATGAAGCTGCCTTGATTCAAAAGGGAAATTTCTGCATCACTGTGCATGGATTTGGGATCCTAAAGTATCATAAAATTAATGGAAATTTATGTTAACTAAATCACACTAAAGAGGTGTTCTGGAGAGCCCCATATCTGGATGGATCAAAATCAATATTTACGGAGCCTACATGAAAAATCGTGGACCTGAAGGGTGTGTTGATATCTTTAAGAATCACATCAGTGATATGCTTGGATGCATCATGGGTAAATGTGATATTTCAAACTCCCTTGTAGCTGATATGGAGAGTTTGATTCGTGCTATTTCATATGCCATTCTCTTTGATTGGAAAAACCTATGGATTGAATGTTATGTGATGACTATCGTTCAAGCAATTTGAAATGGAAAAACACATCTTTCTTGGCCAATTACTACACGTTTCATTGAATGAACCCATTATCTTATCGATCATTACTATATCATCACACATGATTATTGAGAAGCCGACATAGTTGTTGATGGTTTGGCCAATATGGGCGTAATTAAAGACATTACCTGGTTCAAAGACCTACCTTATAATAAAATTTCCTTTCATTAAATTTTTTTATATTATCCCATATTTTAGACTCTAGTAATCATTTTTTAATAATATTTGTTCTTTGGTCATTTTGGCCGAAGACAACACCTTTAAAAAAATGAGTCATTGATTGATCCTTCACATTACTGACTAATATTTATTGAACATGCTTTTTTATGTTCCAATGTGAATTGAAATATGTGATTCTTTACATGTTTGTTTCCATAGGTTATATGTGAAAATTTGTTTCTAAATATTTAAATACTTGGTGGAAGTTGTTTTGTGGTGTTGGTGCATGCGTTTGGATGTATGTAGGTTCTTGTCCAAGATGGGGGTTCTTCAGGATTCACAGGTAATGAAGGATTGACATATGGTTTAGTAAACCATTGGTATATGGATAATATTGGAAGCATATATAATTTGTTTTATGGAATCTGTTGGTACATTCTAATAACCAGAACCACAAAACAAATGGTTTAGATAACCATTTGTATAGGCTATGCCAACCATTTTCAATCATTTTCCAATGGTTTATAACTTTTCGTATAGAATATATTTCTATCCATGTGTAATGATGTCTCAAATTAATCTTGTATCAGGATAATTTTATCAACATATATTATTAAGATGTCCTCCATTCACTATTCGAAATAGAACATTTTGAAAGAACTCTATGATTGTGTTTATAATAAAAAATTTCAATTCTGATCTAATTTCAGGAGATATCAATGACTTCTAAATATTAAAAATTGAATAAAAATATTCACATTATATATTAATTGATTCACAGTCTTAACACACACACCACATCCAATTTCTCCACAAAATTATGTTTTCATCATTTATAAAAATATATTAATGGATGAAAAAATGATATATATATATATATATATATTAATAATAACCTTAATGTTTATCAACCATTATACTCATTTGTGGATATATTAATCTTGTGGTCTGTTGGATTGAATATAAATTATCATTATATCAATATTCTACTAATCATTAAAATTCATGGAATTATATATAATAGTCAGTTAATAGACATAGTCTATTGATGAATTTGAAAAAATTTCATTGTAGTTGATAGTCTACACCTATGCTCGAATTAGTGTATATATGTTATAGACAAAAAAATTTATAATTGATCCACAACATATTATTTTATCACAAGGATAATTTTATAACATGAAAAACTAAAATCAGAATAATAATAATAAAAACTATTTTTACACATTAAACTGAGGAACATTTACAATGATCCAACAATATCCCCCTTTTGAGGATAAAAAATCATTAAATGAATATATTAAAAATATAAAAAAATTAAACAACATATTTAATTATGTATATTATTTTATATTTAAGAAAATTGGTTATCATCAAATTGTGTTTATAGTTAAAAAATAGTGATATGTTTTTTTAACTTTTATGAAAATAACAAGTAAACAAAATGTTTTGAGATAATCAATAAAATATATTGAAATGTGCTTCCAAATTATTAAAAATATTATGAATCTAAAAATTAAGAAAAATCAATATATAATTCAGTAATGATATAGATATATAATATAAATTCACATATTATACTAGTGGATACAGGTGTATACATTTGAAATATTTATTTTAATTTGAAGAATAATAATATTCCCAATCAAAAAATAATATCTAAATGAAAAAATATTCTAAAATATACTTGGGATATAAATGTTGTTTTTCATTTTATTGAGAGGAATCTAGGATTGAATTGGAATCAAGAGAAAATGTTCAGAAAAAATAAAACTCTGAGTTAAAATGATTACGTTTTTATTGAATTGAGTATGGTAGTATTAAAAAAATGTTAAGGTAAATTTTGGTAAATATGAAGGTACAATAACTAAAGGCTGAACCTGATGTACTACTAGAATTTTTGAATGAATAACCACTATAGTGTAAGAAAAATAAAAGTAGTGATATATCATATTTGTGATCTCCCTCTAATCATTTGAACCATAATCCATGTTCTTGAAGACAACCTTCTTTTCCATTATGAAAATCCCCAACACATGAGAAATAAAATTAAAGTGATCAGCCTATCCCTTCAAAGATCTACACACATGAGGCATATTAATATCACTAACTAATGAAAGAAAAAAGGTTTCATGTAATCCTTTTTGAATCTCATTGATATATACTTATTAATGGCCTTTGTGATGGATATTTCATTTTAAATCTATTTAGCATCATCCCTTATAAAATAAATAATCTGGTCAGCCTTAGTTACATTCACTGGTTACATGATATCCTGGATTTATAAAAATTCACTCAATCTATAATTTAACTCCACATTAATAGTATTCTTTATCAAATATAACTTAATATATTCAGTAAATATTGTTTTAGAAGAGGTAGATTATAGTGCAATGAAACCAAGATCTCTATCAGCTTGAATCTACATAAATTTTTTAATATAACAATGATGAAATATTGTTTGTTAACTTATTATGTTAATAGATTTTTTATCATATCATGAGTACCAAATATCCTTGGAAAAATATATTTTACAATAGATCAATAAGCCATATGAAACCATACAACTTTTGGAGATTCAAAATGTGTTCTTAAATATAGAAAAAATGAATCAACATACTCAATAGATCAACATTCAAATCATTGAAATCATAATTTGAAATAATATATGAATAAAAAGAATTACTTTATGTTACAACCTATAATGTAAGGGATATCTTACTATAAACATCTACTTATTCTCAAAATGTTGTTGAACCTCTCTATATATAAGACCGTATAGAAGATTATCAGTTCCATGGATCGAAACCCCAACTTTATTTATAATATTTATTAAAAAAATATTATCTATAACTCTAACTATAGTATCAAAATATATATATTCTTCTCTAGGACTTGATGAATTATGTTAAGGTAATTCAATCAATTACTTTGAAATAAACAGGTTCACTATTGTTCAATCAAAATATTTAGGTGTGATTGATATAAATTATCCTTCTTGCTCAATTGACCATCCACCACCATCATTATTATCATCAATCGAAAAAAATGGTAGTCAATACTAATAAAATATCTAACAGGCTTACTCCCCTTAATATATGGTGTATAAAATAATGATTCCCTTCCTTATGTAAATTTTGTGTAATTAACCTCTATTAATTGTATTCCATTTCATCTATCGAGTGATTGATATTCTCAACATATTAATCCATAAAATATTAAGAATTTTTTTTCACAAGATCATTAATAGATTATTTAGATACTCTATCATTATAATCAAATTAATTTTTTCTTAATGAAAATGGTTTTTGAAATTAATGATGACTATAAGAAGCACTTGACATCTCATAAATTTTATAAATTTCATTTTTGGAAGAAAAAAATTCAACATATAATTATCTAATATTTTATATACTAAAAAATATATATTTATTAGAATAATAATAATAAACACATATGTTTTTAAATTAGAATCAGTTATATCCTTTGGTTTCATTGGATTGATTACAAGATTAAAATTATTATAATTCATTTAAGTATATTCATCCCACATATTTCACCAAGTGTTTTAGTTAAATTTCAATATTTTATAGATATTCTAGTGGGGACATATTACACTTGTTGATTTAGTCTTTTCCTCAAAAAGGAATAATACATTTTTATTAAACATATTTATATATCAAATTTTGGAATATAATGGTGTAAATCTAAGATGAGGTCAAATAAATGTATTCTATATTCCCGATGAAAAATATTTAGAAACTTTTTTTTCATCCATTTTTCATCATATATTAAAATACAAACTCTTGAATTATTAATATTGAGAAATATACTTTTTTAAATCATACCAAGTGTTGAATAAAATTAATCCACAACCTATATTCACAATCCAACACCACTGTATTTTCTCTCCCATGGTTTATTGACATACTAATCATCTAAATATATTTCCCAATTTCAAAGGTAACATAATCAGTCTGGTGACACCATTGTTAGTCATCAAACTCAGAATTATGAATAATTTTCAAAAATTTCCCATTGTATTGAAGAGAAAACTAGTTTCTCTTAATTAAAAATTTTCTACCCGAAACCTTTTTTCCACAAATTTTAAACTAAAAACCCAAAATAAATTTTTTCACCAACATTGTATGTAGTGTGATACTATTTTCACTCTTCCAGTATCTCTATCCTTTTCATTGAATATATTTACACACAAATGATATTCCCAATATTAATCAGTAAACGTCAATTTCATTCTCAAGAATTACCAAATTATTGGATAGATGTGGGTTGAGTTTCTTGAGTAAACAATAGGAGATAACCTTTATCATCATTATTTGACGTGTCATGTTTGATGACGATAATTCCAACACGTTATTCTTTCTCACCAGATTAGTAGATGTCCAGTATTGTGAGGCAAAATATTTTTTTAATGGAGAATCATGATAGGATTGACTGTTATATGGTTTAGATGGTTTTATGAGAAAACAATTATAATTATAATTATATAATATAGCATTATTTAGGGAACAAAATAGTAAAACATACCAAATGAAATTGTTATTTTATAGAAGAAAATTATAGATAGACAAAGTAGGTAGTAAATCCATACGACTCATCTTACAATTTCATAAGAGTGTCACTATAGGATTATTTTCTACAATACATTCAAATAGATTCCTATAAATTCATAGTAGCATGACATACCATGCAATTGATTTTATGGTAGTTTGGTAATTATGATCACTTATATCCTTTACACATAAATTACATGTATAACTATTTTTAGATATATATAGCTTAAATATCACAAGAGGCCTTGAGAATAATGTATAAGAACAAATATGTAATATTTAAATCTAAAAACTATTATAACTTTTGGAAAATTATTTCATTAAAAATCCCTAAAATATCATATGAAACTAATATATGAATGGATATAGAATTTTTTATCATCCTAAACACTTATTTAATAGAAAATAATCTCTCTACATGAAATTTATTTGTGAATATATAATTATGTTCTTTCTCATTTTCAATAAATTCAGGAATGATATCATCATTTTCTAAATAACGCCACAAAAATCAATGTATTTTATCAATATATTTCTCCTTTTATGTGAAACAAGATTTTATGAAATGTCAATAAATATATTATTATCATAATTTATATGTAAATGTATGAATTTATACCAATATTATAGTAATTTATGTTTCATATATATTATATGTGCACAAAAACTACCTAAAGCGATGTATTTTCCATAAAAAGTAGCGAATGAAACTGAATTTTTTTTATAATTATACCATGATACTAGTCACGTGCCGAAAATTTGACATGTTGTAATGTTTTAGTCCATATATAAATTTTAACAATAAAAAATCACATAATAATAATTAAATAAAACAAATTCATTAAATCTTGATTATAATAAACCAAAACTAGTATTATTCAGGTGGTATTTAAAAATAATTTTGACAATATTTAAATTATATTCCCAATGGTTAGAAAGAAAACATACAAAAAAAACACACACAAAATATTATATCTATACAATTATTATTTACAAAAAATAATCTCAAAATCGAACATCTATAAATAGTTTTTTCTATTGATTCAAGATTCCATGTTTGATACCATTTATTAAAAACAATTCAATATTTATTTTGAAATATATTAAAATTATAATAAACATTATCTTACCCATTAATCTCATATAAAAATAATCATTAATTGGTTTATAAAATTCAATACATAAGGTAAATAACTGAACATAAAATCCAAGTAATCAATAAACTTAAATAGAAGATCCTCTATATATAATATGGATGTAAAAATAACACATATAAAAGTTAATTTGGTGATGTCAGTAACTAAAAACAAATTCCATTTAATCAATAATATGAATATTGTTATTGGATAAACCATAATCAATATTCAAAGGGAAATAAATGATAAATAATGTCATTTAATGAATTACAAAGAAGGAATTGAATCTATAGATAATAACATTGTGAAAATGTCATGGATAATAATTAATATTTAAATTTAAATAACTTAAAAAACATTCCATTTAATAAAAAACCTTACTATCCTAATTGGATAAGGCATAATTAATATGAAAAGGTAAATAATTGAAAACTCAATCCAATTTGAAAAAACATAAAAACTGAATGAATCTATAGATAATATATTAAAGAAAATATCATGGATATTAATTATTGAATTCTTAATGAAGGAAATACTTAATTATTGGATATAATTATTCATATTCACATGATACATCTACCATCATGATCTATCCTTATGATAGTTTACAACTAATGGTTAGAAACAAAAATAACTAATTTTAGAAAAATGATTAATATCAAGACACTACTAATGCACGGAGGGAATATTAACAAGTTCCCCCAACCATGTCATGAATGCCCAAATATTTCCTCATATATCCTATAATAAATTATATTCATAAAAAATGTACTTTATAATCAAATATACATATTTAGTAAAGCTTATATATTTACAAATATTTCCACTAATAAAAAATTTGAAATCAATTTAAGAAAAAAAAATATGGAAATGATATATTCTTTGAGAAATAAATGTATCCATGATAACTAATATTGACATTTAGGGAAAATTTAATATTCAGTGATCACTGTAAAGTGACTATTTCAAGAGAATGTTAATGACATAAAAATTCTATAAAGTGAATCTCAACAATTTCATTGGTCAAAATTATCTAATCCCATCCAGTTTATGAAGAAGAATGGTAGTGATACAACATATTGCCTATTCTAGGTGTAGCAGAAGCATCTTGTTGGGTGTACCCAACTAGAATTTTTCCATTATCAATGAATAAAACTATATTTTTCATGATAATACAACATTTAATATTCGGAATAGAAAGAAGAATGAATGAAAATGAGGAGTCCTAGAACCATATAGTGGATAATCATTTGTTTGTTATAATTAATTTAATTATAATACAATAATTACCATGATGGAAGCCACTCTTCATTGATGTTCATGGTCAAGATCCGATGTGATCCATCTTTGCAACGTAGAATCAAAGTGCATGATTCCTCTAGTGGTTATCCACATGTGTTCCACGTATCTCTAGATGTCATTGAAAGGATATCTGGGTTTTAGAGTGGAAGACCCTTCACTGGTGATGTCCACCTACAATCACCTTGAGAGCCACTTCCAAATATCTCTCCTTGATCCGGTAGAGGAGGATCACTCTCATAACATGGGAGTATTAATGAAAAATGAAGAAGTTCTCTATTGGCTTGTCATATATTTCTAAATAAATTGTGCACAACCACATAAATGCATAGGTCTCATGAGAATAATATAATTTTAATTTTAATTAAATTTAATATTAAAACAGATTAATTACCTGAATGCTTTTATTAATTTCATTTAATTATTAGTAAAACCACATTTCTAATAATATAGATGACTATAGTTATTCCTAAACATGCACCCAATGAATTACACCTTATATTTTTTGATTAAATAAATAATAATATTTCTCACAAAAACCCATGTGTCACCATATGGCTTTTATATATTAATATATTACATTTTTACTTTTTTTCCATATTATTTGTTTCCTCCATAATATTTATTAGTCCTTGAATAATGAAATTTTATTTCTAATAAAAATATATATGTATTACTCACTATTAAATATATTTTTTCTCTAATAGTATATTCTCTCGAATAACTCGTGTTGAAATAAATGTGATAATACATCCTAAAATATTTATTAAACCACATTCAGGAATAATATTTATTTAACTTGTTAAATGAATGCTTAACAGAGATACTTGCACAAATGTAGTGTGTGACCCTCTACGCCTCTTTCTTAGTGGAATTTGGTGGATCCCACCTAAAGTCCATTGTTAGCATCTTGAAACATGCCTTCAAACCCATAGAAACTATTGTTAACACTGCAATGAAATGATACCTTCTATGAACTCTTATTTTTTAATGTAATCCCTTTGTCACAATACCTAAAAACAAGAGGGTTTCATGCTAAATCCATTAACCAACATGCTTGATTATTTATGCAATCTCAATTCCATCAAAGGGAATGAGAGATCAACTCCCATTATGGAACTGAAGGGACAAATCCTTTACCCTATTATCTGTTAAGACATTATTACACGTGACACACCCAACATATCTTACCTCAATGTGAACTGTGTGTCGTCAATATTTTTTTCAATACATACTAGTGCATGAGTTGTAATAACCATTAATACTAATCATAACGTATACGGACCAAGTCACAAATCTGTAGATAGGATGATCCAATGACACTATAAAATTTGGAGTTTCCACTGGCTGATCTCCTTCGTATAATATCCACCATGATATTACTATGGGTGCACACCATGAGAAGGTGCCTCAATGTTTTATGAGTCCTCATACCTGCTATCCTAAATTATTAGTGTCCATAAAATAACATCATCTAGACATAGAATATGTATTTAACATTAGTGTTATGTCTCATTGAGGTTCTCATTATATCAGGGATCTGATATGACCCTTTAGTGCAATAGTTATCCTTAAGACATTATCACATAAATTGGAACGCAGAAGAAGAATCATGATGTAACAAGGTATTTATTAATTAATAAAGTATAAATTAGTAGGTTCTTGTATACCAAATCCAACACATATACCCAATGTAGTAAAAATAATGGGGTTTTATTTTGATGAAAATAAATGAATAAAAATGTAATATTTTTTTGAGGAAAATATCAATTTTAATTTAAAAGTCAACAATAAAAACTAGAAATTAAAAAAATCAGCAGTACTATTAATTGAATATAATATTTGAAATAGATAATTTTTTTTCTAAAATATTAGAGTGGTTATAATGAATTTAAATTTAGTGTATTTAATATACCTAAAATAAAAAATCCATTTACTATTTTGGTGAAATCCAAATGGACACTATTTTTAAAACAACAAGAATATTCCATTCAGAACATTTTGTAAAAATAAAAAATTTATAACAAAATATTCGATAATTTTATAAAAAGGATAACAACATTTTTGAAATCATTTTTGGAAAACATGGATTTGGATGAATACAAATTTCCAACCGTACAGATAAATGATGTTGAATAATAATAAAAACATTATCTTATATATTTTGATGACAAAAGAGTAAAAAAATTAAAATATTACATGAAAATATCAGGAATATAATGTGGAGAATAACATTAATTTGGTTTATTATAAAATTATTATATAATTCCTTCAACTGATAATCAAGAATAAACAATCTAGATTTAAATGATATTGTAAAAGAAACCCATACAATGATACTAACATTAAAGGGAGAATTAATAAATGAATCTACTGTTTATATTTACTATGAATAAACATAAAACTAGTTAAAATAATAAATAATTTAATAACAAATCATTATACATAAAATATCATAATTTCAACAATAATTAATGAGTAACATAACCTAATGGAATGAAATAGAGTTATGAATGCCCATTAAACTAGGTAATTCCCCATTCAAATCCCCAATGATAAAAAATAATGAAACATAAAACCACCTGAATTATTAATGAATCATGACATTTAATGTAAATTATTTTTTATATGCACCATATAAAATAAATTAGGGGTATACCAGTAAAATACACATCAACAAATGGTAATTGGGATGAAGTCTCTTACATTACACTTATATTTGGATTAATGTGATTTAAACTCTTATATAATGGTTTTAAGACTTTTATTAATATATATATATATATGTGTGTGTGTGTATGTATATTATTTATAATATCTTATTTCATCATTTAGTAGCACCATTCCTCCCAAATGTTAATTATTTTCTAATATTTTTATTGTTTTGGGTGATAATTTCCTTATTATATGACTTGTGTTTCTTCATGAAAGATACAGTTAATGCACATATTTTATAGTCATGTAATATCCATATTTATAATCATGACATTATTTTTATATTTTTAAAAAAATTATTATTATCAAATTATAAATTAAAGATGGTTATGAAAAATGGAATGTGTTACAATTGATCAGATGGTCGGTTGTACGTACGCATGATCAGCATTTCTGTTTTTCCATGATCATTATGGAATGGAGGTATACACGATTTATTCATTACATAATGATAATATAAAAATATTAATGATATAATTTTCTTAAATATACCTACATATATATCATCCATGTTGTGTAGTGATGAAAAGTGAGTATTATCACATTGTGAAGGTGGTAGTACACATGTACATGAATGATGTTATAATCAGTTAGTGTAAGAAAATGAAATGCTATATCTTATAGATGAAAAATATTTCATAATTATCAAAATAATATATTTTATTTAAAATATTTTTCGTAAAATTATCCATATTACATACCATGTAAAGCATCTGTAAAAACAAATAATGTTATTTCATAAGGTTTTAGTCCACCACACACACAAGAGATGTGACTGTATACCCAGAAAATGGAATATAAAAAATTATATGTTAAATAATTTCTCAATAAGTACAATTATTTTATCAATATCTTATATATACATTATATCCATCATCATATATATCCATGACAGGTTTTAATGGTTAAACAAATGACATTGGTTCACAATTCGATAGTCTATCTTACACGTGGATGGTGATTTTGTAATGCATTATAGGGAAGATAATATAGATTTTGGTCATGAAATTATTAAAATAACCTCACAGTATATGGATGATAGTAAAAATATTATATCACCATTTTGTAATATTAATTTAAAGAGATAGAGAAATAAAATTAATAAAAATTCTCATTGTAGAACGTTACATATTATTTAGGTAAACTCTTTATGTATTTACCAAAATCATTCATAATATGGATTTATGACCAAAAATATGATTCTTGGATGATTGTAGGGAAGTTTATATGTAATTTACATTGGTATATTATGATATAAAAGGGTGAGAATATTTGAATTAGAGAGAAGCGTATGTGGTATTTTAGAAGTAAGGTGAGTTGCAGACATGTAATGTTTTGATATGATTCAATCATACACACGTTTTTAACATAAAAATGTCCTTAAAAATGGGAAAATATAAAACCAACACAACATATGTTAGGAAATATTTCCATTTAATGGGTTTTGTTAAATATATATGTCATTTTTAAATTTATCTACTTAGTTTACCCCTTTGTAAATCAATTTTAATATAATCTTGGAAATTAATTTCTTATTACTTTCAATATTAATAATGGTCAAAAACTATGAGAAACTGGTTTGAGATTATACTTAGTGATTATATAAATATGGAACCCATTTTGATAATTTAATTTCATATAATTATAATTTATTAATTTAAAGTCAGTCCCACAGACATGGTGAGAAAGTGAGTTTTTAAACAGAAAATGTTCAAAATCTATGATGTCTTTATGTATAAAGTCAATATGAAAAGGAGTTTAATTACATTAATTGGAATAAATGAAATATAATTTATAAGATTTTACTATAAATATCATAATTCTTTTATAGAGATGTTTCTATTTCATTTTTCTGTACACATATACCTTATTAGAGGTGTATATGGTTTACGTTTTATCTTCAATGAAATTTGGATTTTTTTAAGGGTTTTGGGTAGTCCACATTTGGTGTACAATTTTTATAAAACCTTTTTCACTAACATAAGAAATAATTTGTAATGCCTGACCCAATGTGCGAGGATCCAGTGCAATATTTTAATACATTGTCATGATAACAAGGAATCATGTCTCCAAGCACCAATCAGTTTAGAAGTCTTGGAAAATAGATTACATTCATGAACGTGACATTACACATTCAAACATAAAACACTACATAAATCATCCTTTGAGAATTCCATTATTTCCTAATCTCAACCCAACATATAAATTACAATAAAATCCATGGAATACTTGTATAATAATACAAAACAAAAGTGAGGTCTCATATGCTCGGTAAGGTTAAAAATTTAGCATAAGCTATAAACTTGTATGGAAAGATATGTGAAAAAAAAAATCCTTTTAAACATAATCATGATCATAATATAGAGAAATAAAAAAACATTAACATATAAACATGATCGTGGATATTCTACTAGATGAATAATCTCATTTAATAGTTAATTTCAAAATGAGGGAATGCCTAACAACAGACATCATTTCCACATAGTCAAGTCTGCATGCCAAGACTACACATAATCCTTTTCAAGGCCTTATTTCAAGAGTCTAATTTGTCTCATGATACATACTAATGGCATCGTGAAGCTATAGAGGGCTCCAATTGTCGCATAATAAGTCCAATGCATTCCTCATATGAAAATGTTGAATAATAACATTAACATTCATACTAAAACTAGCATACAAAAAGTCAATAATATAACCGTAAACAACGAATTGTATAAAAACAGAACATCCAAAGTCAGACATTTTATAACTCATTAAATACATTATAAAACATTTTATTATAATAAATTAATAACAATCATGAATAATATCTAGTAAAGGATGTTAAAAAAGTTGAAAATGATAAATAAAACTCTTAGTGAGAAATATTCCATTTCATGAAATCATTTATAAGTAACATAATTTATAAAGGAAGAAATATAAAAGACATTATTGAATCAAATACCGCCATACCACTTTGAATATTTTTAGTGGAATTTTCATTTTAAATCATTAATGTCATTTTAAATAAATCCTTAAAACTTTTTTGAAAACATGGAAATTAATTTGAATGATTTATAAGAATAAATAATTAAAACATTTAAAATGATGTTTTAGTAAAATATTAATTTTAAAAAGGTTACTTTTGAAACCCATTTTAAGAATCATTTTCATGTATAATAGATATGTTTCAGTAAAAACTGATACATAAACAATATTATATAAAAATGAGATTGAGGAATTAACCCGTACATTGCACTTTCCTTTGGTTGAAGGAATGTTGAACTTCCTGTATAATGACCATTGTATGTTATTAAAGTATACCAGATTCAAATTTTTATTTATAATATCATACATTATACATTTATTACTTTATACTACCCATTTGATAATGACTTCCATGTTAAATAAATATTTCGGGTAATAATCGCTTTTTTTCATACGTGTTTTAACTTGTTACTCTTGATCGTAACATTTAGATCTTGATTTAAATAATTTTAAAATATAAAAGATGATTTTTATAGCATTAATATTTAGAATAAAAATATGACTAAAATATAGATAAATGAAAAGGGAAACATCATTTATGGAGATGGTAGGCCGTACATACGCATAAATGATGTTTCCATTTTCATATCATATTGAATGGAAGTATGTGAATAAGATATATGTAAGTTCATACACACACACATATATATCTCTAGTAGAATTTATATGTCTTATATTACATTATTATTTATTCTATACAATTTATAATCATTATTTAATGTTGAACATGGAAATGAATCGCATTGTGTTTGGGAGACGATAAGTCGTACCTACACATGAGCGATGATATCATTTCCTTAATGATTAAAAGGTGTTGAATTGGATGGTATATTAATTGTATAGAAAAATAATCATGTTATTTTCATTATTTATATAGATAATTACTCATTATTATATCCCTCCAAATTACATAGTGTTGAATAACAAATTACACCACGACGAGGAGAAGGTAAGTCGTACGTACGCACGCCTGGTGAGATTAACATTAATAGGATGGGTAGAACAATGAATATGGTTGTACCATATTTATCAAAACATCATAGTATAAATAACGTACTGGAGTTTTTATTTTTCTATCCGATGAAAAATGAAATATAATATGGAAGAAGAAAAGAACATTGAAACATCTAATAAAATAATAACATCTTTTTGGGGTATTTCATTTTGATATGTGCAAAGGGGCTCCATAGTTTGGATTTTTCCTCAAGGGAAGGACACTATTTTGAAGTGAGGGGTGTTGGGAGAATATTTGGGAATGTGTTGGCCAAGTCCAATGACTATGGATATTTGATTTTAAGGGAAGGGAAAGTACCCTTTTATAATAGAGGTGAGGTTCACTTTAAGAAAGTATTGAAATAATATTTTTTAATAAAATCATTAACGTTTTATAAATCCTCAAAATTGTTTTATGATGAATATATGCTATGGATGGGTAGAAATAATTTCTACAAATAGGTTCTATAAATTTTTAGGTCAGCATATTGACCTTATCGTTTAGACTTAACTCTTAGTTAAATAGTTTAACTTTTACCATGTCTCTTGTATGGTTATAATAAATGGTTTATTAATATAAAATAAAAATCTAATAGAAAATAAAGTGGTTCTTTAATGGTATATATATCATTATATAAGTCCTTCGAATGATCATTATGTTTTTTGGACTATTAAATCATTTAATAATATAGTTTTTTTAAATCATTTATTTCAATTTTGAAAATTTTCAGTCTTTGGTTTTTTTGAAAGACATTAGAAGTTGATTACTTCAAAAACAACATTTAATAAAGAATATCATGTCATATTAACCTTGAAAATTCGTTTATTTCTTCAAAAGTCTCATTTTCATCT
The DNA here is from genome assembly GCA_963277665.1 of Viscum album. NCBI lineage: Eukaryota > Viridiplantae > Streptophyta > Magnoliopsida > Santalales > Viscaceae > Viscum > Viscum album. The sequence goes on from OY728152.1 coordinate 1,938,850,473, forward strand.
ATTTTTTAAATTTATAATACCAATTAATTTAATTATTCATTAATAAGGTAATTACAGAATCGTTATTGTGTCAAAAATAAATTTAATTATTTAAGGTATAAAAATTTTAAATAAAATACCCTGATATAGAAAATATTTATAGATTTTTATTGAATATTTATAGTGAAATTTATCTTCTTTATATACCTATATTAAAAATGGTTTATTTATTAAACATTGAATTTAATAATTTTAACACTTCTTTAAATATAATAATAATAAATGTACTAATCTAATTCAAGGCAACCAAAAGGATGATATTTTATTCCTAATTTTTATTTTGGTTGAAATAGACTTATCCAATAGAATTAGGACATGTGTTAGGCTAATTAAAGAGTCATTTTAACCATTAATTTCCATATTTACTTTTAAATGTGGTTAATAAAATTCAAAAGTTACTTGTGACCAAAAAATATTTTAATCATATTGGACAACATTTTACATACTAATTTCAACAGTGTCTCTAAAATTTTTTAAATTCAATTCAAATAAGTGATAAAAATAAATTTTACGTACATTTGAAAATATGCCTAGAAGGTGGATAAAAGACGTTAAAAGATTAAATAAACTTTTAAACTTGTAATCTTATTATAAAATTACTAAAATTAATTTTATTGAACTAATATTGGAATTATATATCTACTTAAATTTTAAAATATATTTAAACAAAAAATAATAAGAATTAAATTAAAAGTCAGTTTCAAACAATAACGCAGTTTTTTTCACTATTCATCAAAAATTTAATTTTTTCAAAATCCATACCAAAAAATCAGCATAAGATAATTTTGAAATTCTGATTCCAAAAATGATGTCTGATGTAACAAATTAAAAAATATTTTTTTCATTAATTTATTTTTAATTAATTCCCATTCTCAAAACCCGAAAATGGTGTTTTTAGAAGTAAAAACTATCAATAGATTGACATGTGTTTATGTAAACATTAAATGTGAAATTACATCCAATGACCAAAATTATATTAAATGATGAAATTATAATCTAATTATACATCAAAACCACTCAAATGAATAATTTGACACAATAATGTATTTCGATTAAAAAAAACATTCACCTAAAATTAAGTATTTTTCAACATTTATCAAAATATCAAAGTAATCATAAATGTACCAAAAATTGATACAAACTAAATTTTTATGTCCCTCTTTTAAATAAAAAATAAACTTCATTAAATTGAATATATAAAAGTGTCAAATATTAGATATAAAAAGGGTTCGTCATTTAAAAGGCGGAAAAGTGCATTTTTTAAAAAATACTTCAATTATATGAAAAAAAATGGATCGTTTCTTATATTATTTCTAAGAAAAAAAAATATAGTCGTCGCCGCTCACCTAGAGAACAACACGCAGTCGTCTAGGGGGCATGACACTATAGGGTCAAAAGATTACCTCATATTCAATATTATTAAGACAGAAACAAAGGAACCAAAAAGGAACAAGTGGAAGAGGGCATTTCAAAATTTGAAAAACAAGACTACACGGCGTGTACACTGACTCCATGGCGTGTACTTGACTTCCTTCCCCTGCTCGGGTCCTAATACACTGTTAAGCCACACTGATGCCATTGAACAAAAACTACAGGACATGTATTATATCTACACGGCTTGTATGGTGTTATTTTCCAACTTCCTGTGTCGTATGTGACATGGACGACTAATCATCTTGAAACTACATGGCGTGTAACACCCGCACCCAACGTGTACATCACCCCGTTTCCCCGCCACATGGCTAACACCACACAATCTGTCCTCAAAGAAGACTACACGACATGTCCCAAAGGTACATGACGAGTTTAGGGAGAGCTGACACCGGCCTGTGTTGTTAGTTACATGGACGATCCCTAGGTCACACTACATGGTGTGTCCATCGTTGGCACGACGTGTTCTTTCAAGGATTTCATGTAACAGCCCGAGATTTTATGAAAAAAATTCTTTTTTATTTCACTAATGTCTTGTGTTGTACGCTACACCAAAAGGATCTTGCACAACACGCATCCTTGACTTGCCTTGCATTACACGCAATCGCGACCTTCCTCGATAGCATGTGTAGTACGCAATAACGAGTTTCACTAAACAACGATATGCTATTAAAATGTTATTAAAACTAGCCGTTATGAATAGTAATAACCACTTTTTGAAATTTTGTAAATTTTAATTTTCAAAATGGATTTCATTTTTGGATTCAGAGTATCGAATTTAGCCTAAGGTGAAATTTTGGTACATTTCGGATAACTTTCATATTCTGATGAATAGTGAAAATTACTAAATTTTAATTAAAAACAACCCTTTTAATCGAAATAATTAATAGTGATAAATTATTAATTTGAGTGGTTTTAAAGTATATTTAGAATATATTTTTACAATTTAACACAATGTTGGTCATTGGATGAAATTTCACATTTAAACCAGACATAATCAAGTGTCAATTTTCGATAGATATTGTTTCTTAAAAACACGCTATTTGTTTTAACAGCGGGACTTAATTATAAAATTAATTAATGCAATTTCTATGTTATGAATTTGGTAAAATAGACTTCATTTTTGAATTCGCAATATAAAATATAGCTTAGGATGAAATTTTGGCATTGTTCTGAAAAACATCAATTTTTGATGAATAGTGAAACTACTAAGTGGTAGGTTAAAAACTGAATTTTGCATAAAACTTAATTTTACCGCTTCTGTGAATGGAATTTCGAAAATCCGAGAGACACGGTTAATATCAAGGACTAAAATGTGGTTCAATGAGATGAAAATAATTTTTTGGTGAATAATAACTTTTTTCTTTTTTTTACCGTGGTTAATAGTAAATAGGGTAACTAAGGGTAAATATGATATTAATATTACCCTAACACATGTCCTAATTCTATTGGATAAGTGTAATTCGACCAAAAACAAACTTAGGAATAAAAAATGACCATTTAGGCCCACTTGGATTAGATTAGGACATTTATTATTAATTTATTTAAAGAAGGGTTAAAATAGTTAAAATCAAAGTTTAATAAGTAAATCATTTATAATATGGGGTTATACATAAGATAAATTCGATTGTAAATATTCATTAGAAAGTTAAAAAGATTTCCTACATGATGGTATTTTATTTGGAATTTTTAGAAATCAAATAATATAATTTATTTATGACACAAAGATGATGAAGTAATTATCTTATTAATGAAATATTGACATAATTGATGTTATAAACACAAAAATAAATGTAATTTGAGACTTTTTATGAATTCCACTAATTTTCTAGGTTACTATGATATATTAGTGTTGATTTAATCAACTTGGTTAGAACATATAATTCTGTTTTGACTTTCACAAAAATCATATATCAAATAGTGTCAAAATTGACACAAAATAGTTTTTAAATCAAATATTATATTACTAATTGTTATTTTATTCCTAAAAATCTAAGGTTCGGCCAAATGACTTAGATAACGATATATATATTAATAATAAACAATTTGGGGTTCGTTTGGCATGATATAGTAAGTGTATTAACCATATAGTGAAAGAAAACAAAAAGACACGGTAAAAGTTAAATTAATTAACTTAGAGTTAAATCTAATTGATAAGGTTAAAATAATACCCTAAACTTGTCTAAATCTTATTGGTTGATAGGATTTCGACCCATCCCCACTTTAGCTCCGAAATAAGACCCTTTGGAACCATTATAAACCGATTTTGACTTTATTATAAAATAATATTTTGAGGTATTCCTAAGATGCCCCTCTCCTCCCTTATAAAAGGACACCTCCTCCCCCTCCTCCTCACACCAATTTGAGCACTCAAGCTCGGCCAACCCCTGCCATTTTCTCCTCTCCACTTCCCTAGAATAATCCTAGAAGTCCTGGTCTTCTCCAAAGACCAATATTAGTTCCTTAAGTGGAGGATTCAAAGAGGCGTTCCAAAGAAGAGGTAATATCCATTACCGATCTTTTCAATTTCTTTCTTCTTCCACTTCTTCATCTTAGGTTGTTTCATTATGAAGTAATAACATCAGTATCACTCATATAATGATATGTTATTATAAGTATGAAACAACCCTATTTCACCATCTGTCCATCCTACGGAAAAATGAAATCACCGCGCGTGCGTACGTACGGAATACCGTCTCCACGCCGTGGTGTAATCTATTTTCCACCACCACCTTACATGGATGGGCATAATGGTGTAAAGAATAACTATACATAGTTATTACAACATCATATTGATTCTGATATATTGTATAATCCACTCCAATTCAATTCAATATTTATGGAAATGATATCATCGCTCGTGCGTACGTACGGACTACCGTCTCCACGACGCGATGAGATTCATTCTCCATGTTAACCATTTAAGAATGATTATAAAGTATATATAAGAAATAATAATGATATATATGACAATATAAAGCTACTGGATTTATGTATATATATATATATGTATTTCATCTACTTACTTCCATTCAAGACAATAAGGAAATAAAAACAGCGTTCATGCGTACGTACGGAATACCGTCTCCATGAACGGTGTTTTTCATTTCATTTATCTATCTATTATATGTATATATATACTGAATATATATGATATATAAATCATATTTTATATTCTGGAAGTAAGTAAATCATGATATAAGTAATAATAATGTCAAGAACAACAAGTCAAAACACCTACGATAAATGAAACGATTTTACCCAAAACGCTTCTTTAACATGGAATTTACAAAAGAACGGGTAATATAATGGCATAAGTGAACCATATATGATATCATAACAATGAATATGATTCTGTAATAAGTCAATGACATTATTTAAATCATTATACAGGAGGTTCTGACACATACGAAGCAAATCAGACCTTAGGTAAGGGAAATATCACAATCTCATTTTTATCCGAGATTGTTTATTCGTAAGTATTTACTGGGGTGTATTTTATCATCCACATCCATGTTTCCTCAACATATAATATTATTTTCATCCACCTACAATTGTTTAAAACCTATTTTACCCTTTGGTGAGTTTTTAGTAAAATATATGAAATGAATCTTTTATCGTTTTTCATACGAGGTACTTTTTGACTTTCCCGACAAAAGTACGAAGAATGTTTTTTTTAACTTATATGGATTGAATGGATTTTTAAACCATTATTTCCAAGAAGATTCTTTTACAAGTTTTCAAGTTGATTTTTAATCAAATTCTTTTATTTTAAAGTTGTATGACATCTTATGAAAGGAAAAATGTTTTTGAAGAAGAAAGGATATTTTCCTCAAGAATGAAGTTCAAGTGTTTTATCAAAATTATTTTCCATCTAAGATAATAAAGGGTTCTGTTTTTATCCCTATTATTACATTGATTTGATCATGTTGTGATGGAATTATTTTTATGAATTCCATTATCTTATATGAATTGATTTATGATGTCATGATGTTTCAAGAATCCCATTTTTGTTACATGTGTTATGCGATGATGAATGTTTTATGATTATGTGGCACACATAAGAAAGGATTCATTATAAGATGGGTGGGACCTATATCTCCCTCCAATGCATTGGGTAAAGATTTTATATCTCATGAGATAGACAGGGCTGGAACGGTAGGTTATTCCGGTTCAGTGAAACAGGACTGAAACGAGGGTTACTCGATTCAGAAAGGGACTTTGTCCACTAAGATAGTCTTGGCAATGAGTCATGACTAACAAGAAATGATTTTCCATGATTATGTGTGCATGCCACAAAGTTTCAAGTTTCATGTTATGATTATGGGGATATCATTTTCACTTCTATGATTTGTTCCATGTTAAGATATTATGCTCTCTTTTGCAGGTTATGATTTCCAAAATGTTATGTTTTTATGAATACGATGTGATTGACATTTCTTTTGTTTACCCTTACTGAGCATTTGAGCTCACCCTTTTATGTTTTCTTTTCCCCAGGATATAAAGAAAGGTTTTAGGTAAAAAAAAGGAAGATCTTTATGGGAGATGTTGAAGATCTTTCACCACGATTAGAAGATTTTATTCCAAGTTTCCAAAGACACTAAACTATTACGATCCTTGTGTGTGTGTTTTCGTTATGTACTAAGTATTCCGCAAATGTAATGTAATGTCAATGTACGTCAGGCTTCGGGTCTCTACAGTTGGTATCAGAGGAAAGGTTTAGTCAACCTTTGGAAACTAGGATTCGAGAACTTTAGTGAGATCCCTAGAGATATTTATAAGGTATGTCTAGGGATGTCCCTAAGGATAAGTATACGTATAGGATACAGTCCTAGAACTACGGTAACGATCATAGAATTTAACCTAAGATGTTAGATATCGAGGATACTCCACCTTTATTATGTTGTTTTCCCTAGCATGATTTTTGCCTCTCACACTATTCTTTTTTCTGGGTTTTAGAAAATGGCTGGAAACAAGATGTTTCACGATAATGGAGGATATGATGGACAATGGAATGATATTCTTCATAATGAAATGGGATTTGGAAGTCCAAACATCATTATTATGCCGAATTAGCAATCTCATAATATGATCAATAATGTAAAATTGGTATGTTTCCTGACTCGGCTAATAAGAGAAAGATGGAGTTTCATGATGATCACAGAGGAAAGAAAGTTCAATTTCCCCTATGTAAATCATGTGGGAAGAGGCATCAAGGAGAATGTTTCAAAGGAACTGGAAGATGCTTTGGGTGTGGAAAAGTAGGACACAAAGCAAGTAAGTGCAAAGGAAAAGGGTCGGTTAACACCATGGATGAGGATAATGGTATTGCTACGACATCAAAAATGGTTAAGTGTTTTAAATGTGGAATGTATGGGCATTATGCAAACAAATGACCTAAGGGAAAGACTCATGAAGAGAATCAGTATGGTCATATGGGTAGTATTTATGTGGATGATGATGAAGAGACTACAAATGATATGTGAGATGAAAGAATTTTTGAAGCTCGGTCAATGGTTTAAGAATGTAGTGGAATGATTATATGTTTATCATGTGTAATTTTTTATAAGTAATCTCATGCTACTATGGAATAAAGAGACATCTATGGATTGTTACACTATTGTCTTCCCTTGTGTTTTGAAAAATGTTACCAGTATCCATGAAAGGTTATTCAGATATTTTTGGAATGTATATGATATGCGCATAATGAAGGGATAAGTAGAAAATTAAATGTTTGATAGTATTCATGAGCTCATGATTGATATAAGGACTAAGTGATATCATGGTTTGAGTATATAGAATTTTGAGGATTTTGGTATGTGGAAAGTGTTAACTTTAAACTGCATTCATGTTTTCACTATGGTATTCAAGAGAATACATGATTAAGGACTTTGAATGATTGGAATGCGACCAACAAAACATATCTTATGATATATGGGAGTGGACTGCAGTATTATGGATAAGCCTAAAGATTGGAATGGATTATGTTGGACATAAGTGAGTATTGTTTAAGGATATAAGTTTTTTTCGATATTATTGATGGGATGTTATAGTAATGTAGTTTTAGAAAAAGGGCAACCTGCAGGACGGGCGACAACCCATCACGTCGGACAAGGCTGTGGGAATCGAACCCACAACCAAAGTGCGACTGGCCTTTATCGCCTACCACTGGCCTACAGGAAGTCCCTATTTAGTAGAAACTAGTTTTATTATATTAAGCAGTATGATATATGAAGTATAAGTCCATTTTAGGAACCATATGTAATTAATCTCACTATAGATCGACTTATGTATATAATTTTTGCTATCCATTTGTTTGAGACAGATGGAATGACCCGTCATTCTATCACATGATCTGCTAACACTTCACGAATAACAAATTCAACTTCATTTATTTAAGAGATGAAGTGGAAATTGTTCAAGGCATGAACAACAGTGAGATTTTACCAAAATAAAGTAAGTATTTATTCTAATTCAAATTTTCAACTTTAGGGAAATGATCTTGAAAACCAAAAATGTTGTCCTAGTGATCTTATACCTGATGAATCAGATGGTACCTTATATCATCACAAATCTATGGATTTTTGATTACTGGCTTTTCCATAGCCATGTTCTCTACCACTCTCCATCAGAACATGATGGTTAGATTTCTCTTCTATATCCATATTTTCACCTATGTAGAAACCCAGTGATTAGTTTATTTGGGTAATCGTTACATTTCATACTTTAGTTTTTTAAATCCATGTTTTGGTATTCCTTTTTACGATGTGGGTTTCTATTAAAGAAACTTTCGAATAGTAAACCATTTATAACCCCGACGAATTTCGAGGGCGAAATTCATTTTAAGGGGGGTAGAATGTAACAGCCCGAGATTTTATGAAAAAAATTCTTTTTTATTTCACTAATGTCTTGTGTTGTACGCTACACCAAAAGGATCTTGCACAACACGCATCCTTGACTTGCCTTTCATTACACGCAATCGCGACCTTCCTCGATAGCGTGTGTAGTACGCAATAACGAGTTTCACTAAACAGTGATATGCTATTAAAATGTTATTAAAACTAGCCGTTATGAATAGTAATAACCACTTTTTGAAATTTTGTAAATTTTATTTTTCAAAATGGATTTCATTTTAGGATTCAGAGTATCGAATTTAGCCTAAGGTGAAATTTTGGTACATTTCGGATAACTTTCATATTCTGATGAATAGTGAAAATTACTAAATTTTAATTAAAAACAACCCTTTTAATCGAAATAATTAATAGTGATAAATTATTAATTTGAGTGGTTTTAAAGTATATTTAGAATATATTTTTACAATTTAACACAATGTTGGTCATTGGATGAAATTTCACATTTAAACCAGACATAATCAAGTGTCAATCTTTCGATAGATATTGTTTCTTAAAAACACGCTATTTGTTTTAACAGCGGGATTTAATTATAAAATTAATTAATGCAATTTCTATGTTATGAATTTGGTAAAATAGACTTCATTTTTGAATTCGCAATATAAAATATAGCTTAGGATGAAATTTTGGCATTGTTCTGAAAAACACCAATTTTTGATGAATAGTGAAACTACTAAGTGGTAGGTTAAAAACTGAATTTTGCATAAAACTTGATTTTACCGCTTCTGTGAATGGAATTTCGAAAATCCGAGAGACACGGTTAATATCAAGGACTAAAATGTGGTTCAATGAGATGAAAATAATTTTTTGGTGAATAGTAACTTTTTTCTTTTTTTACCGTAGTTAATAGTAAATAGGGTAACTAAGGGTAAATATGATATTACTATTACCCTAACACATGTCCTAATTCTATTGGATAAGTGTAATTCGACCAAAAACAAACTTAGGAATAAAAAATGACCATTTAGGCCCACTTGGATTAGATTAGGACATTTATTATTAATTTATTTAAAGAAGGGTTAAAATAGTTAAAATCAAAGTTTAATAAGTAAATCATTTTTAATATGGGGTTATACATAAGATAAATTCGATTGTAAATATTCATTAGAAAGATAAAAAGATATCCTACATGATGGTATTTTATTTGTAATTTTTAGAAATCAAATAATATAATTTATTTATGACACAAAGATGATGAAGTAATTATCTTATTAATGAAATATTGACATAATTGATGTTATAAACACAAAAATAAATGTAATTTGAGACTTTTTATGAATTCCACTAATTTTCTAGGTTACTATGATATATTAGTGTTGATTTAATCAACTTGTTTCGAACATATAATTCTGTTATGACTTTCACAAAAATCATATATCAAATAGTGTCAAAATTGACACAAAATAGTTTTTAAATCAAATATTATATTTCTAATTGTTATTTTATTCCTAAAAATCTATGGTTCGGCCAAATGACTTAGATAAGGATATATATATTAATAATAAACAATTTGGGGTTCGTTTGGCATGATATAGTAAGTGTATTAACCATATTGTGAAAGAAAACAAAAAGACACGGTAAAAGTTAAATTAATTAACTTAGAGTTAAATCTAATTGATAAAGTTAAAATAATAACCTAAACTTGTCTAAATCTTATTGGTTGATAGGATTTCGACCCATCTCCACTTTAGCTCCGAAATAAGACCCTTTGGAACCATTATAAACCGATTTTGACTTTATTATAAAATAATATTTTGAGGTATTCCTAAGATGCCCCTCTCCTCCCTTATAAAAGGACACCTCCTCCCCCTCCTCCTCACACCAATTTGAGCACTCAAGCTCGGCCAACCCCTGCCATTTTCTCCTCTCCACTTCCATATAATAATCCTAGAGGTCCTGGTCTTCTCCAAAGACCAATATTAGTTCCTTAAGTGGAGGATTCAAAGAGGCGTTCCAAAGAAGAGGTAATATCCATTACCGATCTTTTCAATTTCTTTCTTCTTCCACTTCTTCATCTTAGGTTGTTTCATTATGAAGTAATAACATCAGTATCACTCATATACTGATATGTTATTATAAGTATGAAACAACCCTATTTCACCATCTATCCATCCTACGGAAAAATGAAATCACCGCGCGTGCGTACGTACGGAATTCCGTCTCCACGCCGTGGTGTAATCTATTTTCCACCACCACCTTACATGGATGGGTATAATGGTGTAAAGAATAACTATACATAGTTATTACAACATCATATTGATTCTGATATATTGTATAATCCACTCCAATTCAATTCAATATTTATGGAAATGATATCATCGCTCGTGCGTACGTACGGACTACCGTCTCCACGACGCGATAAGATTCATTCTCCATGTTAACCATTTAAGAATGATTATAAAGTATATATAAGAAATAATAATGATATATATGACATTATAAAGCTACTGGATTTATGTATATATATATATGTATGTCATCTACTTACTTCCATTCAAGACAATAAGGAAATAAAAACAGCGTTCATGCGTACGTACAGAATACCGTCTCCATGAACGGTGTTTTTCATTTCATTTATCTATCTATTATATGTATATATATACTGAATATATATGATATATAAATCATATTTTATATTCTGGAAGTAAGTAAATCATGATATAAGTAATAATAATGTCAAGAACAACAAGTCAAAACACCTACGATAAATGAAACGATTTTACCCAAAACGCTTCTTTAACATGGAATTTACAAAAGAACAGGTAATATAATGGAATAAGTGAACCATATATGATATCATAACAATGAATATGATTCTTTAATAAGTCAATGACATTAGTTAAATCATTATACAGGAGGTTCGGACACATACGAAGCAAATCAGACCTAAGGTAAGGGAAATATCACAATCTCATTTTTATCCGAGATTGTTTATTCGTAAGTATTTACTGGGGTGTATTTTATCATCCACATCCATGTTTCCTCAACATATAATATTATTTTCATCCACCTACAATTGTTTAAAACCTATTTTACCCTTTGGTGAGTTTTTAGTAAAATATATGAAAGGAATCTTTTATCGTTTTTCATACGAGGTACTTTTTGACTTTCCCGACAAAAGTACGAAGAATGTTTTTTTAACTTATATGGCTTGAATGGATTTTTAAAACATTATTTCCAAGAAGATTCTTTTACAAGTTTTCAAGTTTATTTTTAATCAAATTCCTTTATTTTAAAGTTGTATGACATGTTATGAAAGGAAAAATGCTTTTGAAGAAGAAAGGATATTTTCCTCAAGAATGAAGTTCAAGTGTTTTTTCAAAATTATTTTCCATCTAAGATAATAAAGGGTTCTGTTTTTATCCCTATTATTACATTGATTTGATCATGTTGTGATGGAATAATTTTTATGAATTCCATTATCTTATATGAATTGATTTATGATGTCATGATGTTTCAAGAATCCCATTTTTGTTACATGTGTTATGCGATGATGAATGTTTTATGATTATGTGGCACACATAAGAAAGGATTCATTATAAGATGGGTGGGACCTATATCTCCCTCCAATGCATTGGGTAAAGATTTTATATCTCATGAGATAGACAGGGCTGGAACGGTAGGTTATACCGGTTCAGTGAAACAGGACTGAAACGAGGGTTACTCGATTCAGAAAGGGACTTTGTCCACTAAGATAGTCTTGGAAATGAGTCATGACTAACAAGAAATGATTTTCCATGATTATGTGTGCATGCCACAAAGTTTCAAGTTTCATGTTATGATTATGGGGATCTCATTTTCACATCTATGATTTGTTCCATGTTAAGATATTATGCTCTCTTTTGCAGGTTATGATTTCCAAAATGTTATGTTTTTATGAATACGATGTGATTGACATTTCTTTTGTTTACCCTTACTGAGCATTTGAGTTCACCCTTTTATGTTTTCTTTTCCCCAGGATATAAAGAAAGGTTTTAGGTAAAAAAAAGGAAGATCTTTATGGGAGATGTTGAAGATCTTTCACCACGATTAGAAGATTTTATTCCAAGTTTCCAAAGACACTAAACTATTACGATCCTTGTGTGTGTGTTTTCGTTATGTACTAAGTATTCCGCAAATGTAATGTAATGTCAATGTACGTCAGGCTTCGGGTCTCTAAATTTCACCGACCCGTGTTGTTAGTTACACGGCCGGACACCGGGTCGACACTACACGGCATGTACATTCGGTACACAGCCTTTTTTACCTTAGCTCTTCCCTTCCCCGTGTTGCTGCCTACATGGTTTGTGACATGGGAAGAGACTACATGGCGTGTACTCTGGGTACACGACATGTACTTAAAAAGTTTATTTTTCTTCCCAAACAGAAGAACATACACAGCGTGTATGAAGTAATACACGGCGTGTATACTGTATTTCCAGTCAGTATGCCTCAGAAACTTCCTTGGAACCCAGAAAATATAGAAAAACAACACCTAAGTGTCAAATTCCAACCTGTGGGGCCCATACTCCCCTCGAATCAATGTTTGACATATTATATGTGTTATAACCAATAAACAGTCAATGATCCACCAAATTCCGGTCAATGGGGGCCCATAATTCCCAAATAAAATGCTTGGCATCCATTCTATAAACAGGATCACACAAGGAATACCCTACCACAAAGAAGGTATTTTTTATCAAGCAGTTATCTCAAAAGCATGCTTCTCTAGCACAACAACTATCACTACAACATTCAATTCTAATGCACCTACATGGCATGGAACTATGCATGGCATTTTATTTCTAGTATACGCCTATATGATGCGTGAGATGGCATACCCTTATCTCATCATGAAGAAACTAAATACAACCCATAGATAAAATATAACAACACAATACCAAGTGTGTCACCCAACGGTGAAAACCAATCAACTGTAAAATTTGCAAAATCATAAAAATTTCAAAATACACGGTAGACTGGAATTTCCCTGTACATGGGTTTGCTACGCCCAGACACAGCTTATTACCAACTATTGTTCGTCATATCCCTTACTACGACTCCAAATAGTAAGTCAAATTAAAGAACATCCTCCGATACCACTTTTCTACGGCCAGGACCCGGGTTCCACTCAACAAGTGCCCTGAATCTGGTTCGTCATGTGACCTCAAGCGCATTTCCCCAAACGCCAGAGGCTGCTGACTAGCAGCGAGGGCCCAGGTCTGATAGTGGAGAAACTATGCCCTCATTTGAAAAAGTGTAGCGCGGTGGAATGAAATAAAACATACAATGAAAACGGATGCAGTAAACCGTACACAACTGAAATAAGCAAATATAGATGATATATACAACTTTATATAAAATATGAAAAATGTCACAAGTTCTATGAAAACAACCAGAACATGTTATACATCAATAAAATACAACAAACTACAGAGTACTAAAAAACAAGAAAAAAATCGGGTAGTGGCATCACGAGCCTAGGCTCGGTCCAATGCCCTCCTATTCCTCATCAACAGTCAAGTACCTGTATAGGGACTCTTGCTCTAATCTACACCTGCAGCAATGTAATCTGTTTGCACCGAAAAGCATGACCCAAACAGGTAGTGGAATTATATCTCAGTAGGCACCCACCAAAGGCATGTGCACAACTGGGTGTAAGCATGCAACAATAGTGCAGCAGTAGAAAAATGCAATAAATAATGCAGTACTCAAATGTAACTAACAACCAGTTATCTTTCCATTTATTTGTAAAATTAATGAATTCAATATAAGAAAACACCACAGTGCATTTATAATAAACAACTGGTGTCCTAAGACATGTAAACTCTTACCCTCGAGTAACGAGTATCCAACATAAGAATCTACCCTCAGGCATAACAGAGTTTTCCCTCAGGCATAGGTAGTGTCACCCACAGGTACAGAATCAGCTGCCCACAGGCATGGAAGATGTTTCCCTCAGGCCGAAATAACTACTGCCCATAGGCTAAATAGTGCAGTGCCCACAGGCTAATCACAACAACGCCCTCAGGCTAAACAGGTAATTGGTCAATTCCCAACATGTCAAAATGCAGTTAACAAGAAATTCCTGTCAAAGTAATTCTATAATAACTACATTAGAGGCATACCCTTGGGTATCCTATCCAAACGGCTAAACAGTGGAACACGCCCCCGAGGTGGTTTCAGATTAAAGCAACAATCCCAACCTGAATTTTATTATCACAATTTAATCACCTATGCAATTCTAGGCATTAAATATAGCAACGACCTCTACCACACGACACCCCAACATAGGTTCGTGGCATGAAAACGCACAAAAACACATGACAGTTGGAAATTTACACCAAGCCACCTACCTTATATGGCAACGATCACTATACCCGAACACCAATTCCAGAAACACCTGAAAATGGTGTAGATCTGACAAAGAAGATAAACAATTCAAACTCAAATAAATCACATTCAAGAAAAAATTGGTAAGAGAAACTCCAGGAGAAGGAAGGTCATACCTGCGCGGTTCCAACGAGATCGTCTGAGGCGGAATCGGATTCCCGATGAACGATCAGTTGATCCACAAATATCCGGCCTTCCTCTCGAGCTTCTTCCTCAATTCTAAACCATCCCTGCCAACAGGGGTGTCTACTGCTGATTTAACAAAACAATAAAGTACACGGCGTGTACTTTTGAGTACACTCCGTTTACATCCTTTATTTAACTGTTCCGCTGGCGGCACCGCATCAGTGTTCATCCGTCGACATTAGTACACGACATGTACACTTGAGTACATGGTATTTACTATAGCCCAGCTATCGGCTGCTCCACTTCTTTAATGTTTTGGCCTACCGACTGACTACACGATGTGTAAGTACCACTACATAGCATGTATTCAGTTTCTACACCCTTCGTTGCTGACATGGCTACACGCCCCGTGTACCCATCCCACACGGCCAAAATTACACTATGTTAGAAAAGTACATGGCGTGTAGTTCCAAAATTCAGGATTTTTACTCATTTTACATATTTTATCAAAAACACTTAAGTAAAAGAGAATATTTGAATCCCATACCTCAAAAATAAGAACCGGGTTCTTACATTGTGTGTCCCTAATTTGATGAATTGGTTAATGTTATTATTTTTTACATAATACATTTGTCTGTAATTATAGATTTATTCCTCCACGATGATGTTTCATGGTAGAACGATAAGAGGATATAGCTGGAAATGATCCTCTGTTAGTGGAACCTGATGCACTAATAATGCAGGGTGAAGGACATATAGAGGAGTTCTTTGGGAAATTTTCATACTTCATTCATTTTATAGAGACCAACATTAGGAGGCTTGTGAATAGTATTTCAGACCAGAAATGGGATTTTAAGTGACCAAACCCTCCAAAATTCACTATAAATGGTGGACATGAGGCATTAGAGTTTTGAATTGATTCCTCACATACTATAATAGATCATTTAGAGAATCTTGTTTTGACGAGGGGCAAGTAGCATGCCTATATATTTGGTGGTATGTAAAAGCATTAGTGGGAATTCTTGAATCGGGAAGGAAAACTAGAAAATATATATTGGAAAGAATTTTAGGTGATATTCTTGGAGATCATTTACACAAATAATCATAGGAAGGTGATAGTAGTTATGTTTAGTAGAATGAATTAGGGGTTCATGTCTATGATGGAGTATATTGGACACATTACATAATTACATATCAATGTTCTAGCAATTAATGTTGATGAGGATACTATATAATTTTTTTTATGGTGGAATTAAATGTGAAATTATATCATAGGTTAATATCTGCAGGTTAATGGAGGTTTTGAAAGTGGTGAATAATGATCTCAAATCCGAGGGGACCCTGAATGATGTTTCTGGAAGATAAAATGCGATTTTTTTGAATGGTAAGTATGTACGAATTACTAGGTCATGGGACATTATTATGATAATTATTACTATAGGTGTGAAATTTACAATGTATAGGGGGATTATCTCTTACATAAGACATTACATGGGTGACCTATACCAAGTGTGGTAGGTCGGGTAACTTTTGTAAATAATACCCAGACTACTTATAGAGTGTTGAGCCATTGGTCGGATGAGACCACTGAAGAGGTTCTCTTGGAATCCTAAAGAGATGGGTAATTATAAAGAAGCTAGGTAGAATCAGATTGCCTGAAGGGGGACTTAAATGTTATATAATCCTTGATTTTAGAGTTCTACTAGCTATGGAGGTATAAGAAGTGGACATTTTGATTCAATGAAAGAGAGCCCATATCAGGAGAGTGTTGTAGCTTAATGGACATGGAATGAGAAAATGGAAGAGGGGAAGGATAGTATCATGTAGTTCATTATATAACTGTGGATTGCGAGGTTAGACCATCGGTAGTTATATTTACTATTTATTATGCATCTATTCTTTCCAGTTTCTTAATTTATATTGGATAATCATATTTATGTATATTTACACAAATTTTGAGTGGGTTTTGTATGGTAGTGGAGTATTTAATTGGGGTCATGATGATCAATGCACCATGTGGAGTATGGTTGGAAGGCAACCATTTATGCAAGGGGAGTTTCCCCACAGATCAGGAGTATCATTTTCTTTCAGATTTCTATATTATAGATATTTCAAGCTTTGACCATATATTGGGCATGATATTGTTAGTGGAGTATCATGACCACATAGATATGTACTATAGAACTGTGACTTTTACTTATCCTAAGAGTTGGAATTATATTGATAGTGGAAAATGGTTTATCTTGGAAGGTCGTGTAGGACCAATTCACCAACAACTTGGGGATCCCACAACTCTGGTTTCTAGTCTATTACTATATGATGAGGATGTAAATAGTGATGTCTTTCCACCCATAGTAGTCTGGTTCATAGATGTGTATCATGATTATTTATCCAGACTATTTCATTAGAGAGATGAGTATTTTATAATTGAGAGAATGAAGAAATGTTTGGCTAGTTTCTATTTCACTATACAAATTGTTACCAATTGAGCTTCAATTGGTCATAAATCAATTGGGATAGTTGATGGATAAGGGATTTGTCTATATGATTGTGTGGTCTTGGGATTCTCCGATCTTGTTTTCTAAGAATCCTGATCGAACATTTTGTATATGTTTTGATTAGAAAAATTTCAACTGGATGAATTTGAGGAAATGATATCAAATTCTCTATATCTAAAATCTTTTTAACCATTTGTGCATATCTTGTTTCTTATCCATGACTAACATGATATTATGGTGTTATCAGTTGAGAGTTCAACCTTATAAGATATTGAAGACTGTTTTTGATGAAGGTATAACCTTTATGAGTTTTTCATGAGTCCATTCAGGATAAATAATACTCCACAAATGTTTATAAATATGTGGAATAGAATATTCAATACATACATGGATCATATGTTTTTTGGGAGTTTTTTGATGATGTGTTTAAGTATCCTAAGACTCATGACGATAATGAATAATTTATTGACATCATCCTGAGTGTGCTAAGAGAGCATCATCTATATTCCATGATATCAATTTATCTATTATAGATTGGTTGGGAACACTTATGGGATCACATAATCATAGATAAATGTGATTTTAGTGGACCTGAATATGGGTTAGGAAATTGTTTCTTGGTAGCATTCCAAGAAATGTTTTCAATATCTGTAGTTTTTTGGGGTCATAGAGGTAATATTTCAAGTTCATCCCAGACTTATTTCTATTAGAAAAACAATTTTTTTATTTAACAAGATGTGGTTAAAGTTTGAATAGTCACAAGAATATAATAATTTCATTTAGGAGTTGAAGAAATGATTGACTAGGACACTAATATTCATCTTACCCAATATAGGAGATGAGTATACACTTTTATGTGATGAATCTAGGATTGTTCTTGGAGTACTGTTCATGTAGGGGGGTTGGATTGTGTCATATGGGTCTCAGCACTTCATGAAACATGAACGGAACAACCCTAGACCTGACCTTTAACTAGAAGAAGTTGTTTATTATTTTATGTGTTATAATAATTGAATGTTGTGGTAATGGTTTAATGTGTATAAAGAACCCCATATATTAAATAATTGTTTTTCCCCACTAGACAAGAATCATAGATAGAAGATATGAGTTGAATATATGATCAAAATTGACATTGATCTAGAATAAATGATATGGAAAGGAATAAAATTCATTATCTAGGGAAGAAAACTCATACTCAGGAAGTTCCTGAGTCAAGCTATGAGTGGATGATGATGAAATTTATGATAGATATGAATGTTGTGGATTATGAGGGTTAGTATAAGATGAATCCCATATCAATTTTAGTTGATTATACACTTTTGATCCAATTTAGGTAGATACTGTATGATGATCTGAAATATTTGTCCTTTAGGTAATCCTAGATGGTGGGGAGTCACTTCATATGGGACCATATATTAGGATTTGATCATCTGTTTTAGGAATCCAGTTGTTGTGACAACATGTATAATGAAAGAGATTATGCATGAATTTTATTCCACAAATTTGTTTGTGAATATAGGTGTAACCAAAACACATTGAGACCTACAAAAATATTATTTGGTGGCTTGGAATGAAATATGAGATTACAAAGTTGATGAAATGATGTTACAACTATCAATAGGTGAAGGTTGTGAATCTACAGCTTGATAGTTTACTGTACTTGTTTCACATTCAATAAATGATGTCAGATGACATTTTTGTAGAATTGTTTTTTGGTTTTCCAAAGGAAGACTCAAAAAAATGTTTCTATTTGGGTGGTTGTTGACCAGTTGAAATGTGTAGCACATTTCTGGCCTATACAACATACATTCTCAGTCGACCAGTTTGGGAGAATTGTTTTTTCTATAAATATTATTTCTGCACTGGTTTCCATATATTATTGTTTTAGACCATGAGTCACATTTCATGCTAGACATATGGAAGGGCTCGCAGAAGGTTCATAGTAATGATGTTTTATTCAGTATAAAATTCCACCCATACATTGATGGGTAGTCAGAATATATGATACATGTTCTTCAGGGAATGATATGATTGTGTGTTTTCGACATTGATGGGTCTTGGGAAAATAACTATATCTTTTGATTTCCACCTATAAAAAATGTTTTTTGGGAACTATTCAGATTATTCCATTTGAGAAAATTTATGGTAGTCCTCGTAGATCCCCTCTATGATTGATGCAGGTAGGTTACTCAAGGTTCTTGGGACCAAGTCTAATTCATGTGTTATGAGATAATGTGTACATGATTTATAAAAGTATTGATACATCCCATATTTTAAAATTTCAAATGATAATACATAATGAAAACCCTACATTTTACCAATGGTGATCATGTTTTCCTTGGTGAGTCACAAATATTGGGTCACCATAGGATTTATAGAAAGGGAAAGTTGGCTACCATGTTTGTTGGACAATTTGAGTCCGTGGATAGAATTGGGTTCATGGTGTTGAAACTGTCTCTTCCATAAAGGTATAGTGTTATGCATGATATTTTTAATATATCATAACTTTTATGGTATCATCCTAACCCTTCTCATGCGATCAATGTTGATGATATTGAGCATGAAACTGATGCATCGTTTTAAGAGATGCTTATTTGTTTTGTAGATCATAGTTGGAAATTGATACTAGGAATGACTATGCTGATAGTTCATATAATGTGGAAACATGGATGAGTATATAAGGAAAAATAGGAGATATAAGAGGTTATGAGGGTTCACTAGCCTGATATTATTACCTAGGATTTGTAGGGATTATTGGGAGTACAACATCAGGATAATAAATTTTATGATAGTTATAATATAAGATCCGGACCTTTTTTGGAGATGTTTTGAGCTCATTTTGTGGGACACTTTTTTCTTTATTTTGAGTATATCATGGTTGGAAACTATATTGGGATATTTTGGGTGAAATGTGGATGTTTTTAGTGGGGTTTTAGATAGATTATGTATTCTTCATGACATTACCAAACTATGTTCCCTGTCCTAGAAAACCTAAAAATCCCACATAGAGAGGGACTTCCCATCCGGTGCTTGGTTTGTAATATTTTGTGACATTTTAAGAATAATTATTTACCTCCCCATTCCATAGTATAGGTTGACAGTTTAAATGTGAAATTTTGCGAACTATGCACCCCTGCCGAGGAAATTGTTTTCATGGGTTCTATTGTTCAGAAAATTTTAATAAAAATTTCCAACCCCCCTAAATGTTCCCCAAAGTCAATATAACCCAATCATAACTAATTATTGTCATTTAAGGGTTCTGAAAAAAAATTCATGGCTTTATAACACTATTCATGTGGTCTTGAAGGTCAAATTGATAGATCATTACCCCCATGAGTATGTGGTTTATGCCTGATAAGGTTTTTCTCTCTCTCTATCATTTCTCTTTATAGATAAAAATGGGTTGCTTTTCCTCTTTTGTTGGTGGTTCTAGATATGCGTTTTATGTATCTTAATTCTTTTGATCTTGGGTTTAGGTGTTAGATATAGATCTGATTCTTCATCCTGATCATGGTTATTCTGATACAATTGTTGATTTCCATTCATGAGCATTCATCAATATTCATTATATAGGTAGTATATATTAAAAAGCCAATATTATTTATTAAATTAATTTTATATAGTTATGAAATTTATATTTCCATGATTTGGAATACCAATTGACGATTTAATTGATTAAATTTAATTTCCATGTGATACTGAGTTTTGTTAAATTGGGGCAATTGAAATTGGTAAAATTGGATCAACTATATGGTCAATAAATTAATGGAATCATTTTTATTGTGAAATAAATTAGATATTTTGAAGGTATAATTAATCAAATAATGTCTTTATAAATTAATTTACAAAAATAATTTTGAGATTATTGGATTAACCTAAATAGTTTAATGGGTTATGTGATTAATTATGACTAAATGGTCTAATTGTGAATTTGTTAAATTAAACCATGTGATTATAGTGATGAACTGATATGGAATTGATAATGTATATGGTATCCCCTGATGTAAATTTTTTACAAGAAGGTTAATGATTCGTAAAAAAGTTGTTTATAATTTTTTTTAAAATGTGTGATATTGTGATCCTTAATATTTTGTGATATATGATAGTGGGAAATGGACTGATCCTTCAAAACTCTATATGTGATTGTCTAGTATATGTGTTTGATACATGGACTAATGATTCAAAATCAAAAATTGATAACTGGGTTTTGGGACACATACTGATGCATCGAATACCCACGATGTTCTATATATGGTGTTATAAGCAGAAAATGATGGAATTGGACCATGTTTCCAATTGGTCGTAATATGAAATGAATTGAAATGATAAATGAAAATCATGATATTGTTATATGTGATTTCACTTGGGTAGAGTTGATACTACAAAATGGCCCAATATAGGTATTGATAGTATGAGTTTCCCTAGGAACTCAAGTGTTTATCTGGATAAATAAATAATAATTGATTATGTAATCTTTTTACCTTATTTACTATATTTTATAATTTCTAAAACAATGTATAATGAAATTGACATGATATTATTTTAGAAGCCATTGTCAGTGGCCTATTGAGTTGTACTCACACCAAACTCTGCTGCCGGATCGATACCTAAAAAGACTTCGTGTTTATAGGATATGATAAGTGAAAGGGCCATATAATTGTTGACTAAGTGGGTATTTA
Source organism: Viscum album (assembly GCA_963277665.1). Taxonomy (NCBI): domain Eukaryota; kingdom Viridiplantae; phylum Streptophyta; class Magnoliopsida; order Santalales; family Viscaceae; genus Viscum; species Viscum album. The sequence continues at coordinate 1,938,872,529 of OY728152.1, forward strand.
GAAAAGGTGATGGAACCAAACATTGTATCGAGACCAACATTGGAGTTATTAGTTTCTTTAGTTTGGTTCTTTCTTTTTACACATTCGAATTATTCGTAATGAAATATATAATGTTTTGTTTTTGATATTATTATCATATTTTAGCAAAATTTTGATATTGGTTTACTCTTTATTTTTTATGTCCATTTATTATTATTAATTTATTTGCACTATTTTTATTATTTGATAAAGAGGATATAGTCTCCCCATGATCGATATTGGATTCCAACTACTAGTTGGTAGCCTCTTTCCAAAGGGGAGGTGCACCTAAGTTCATGTAACTGAATCACACGGGGCCCCAGTGTGTGGAACCCAAGTCAGGATGTTACATTACAATAATAACAATTCACAGTATAATATAAAATTTGAAATTATTTATAAAAAGGTAGTTCTCTTTTTTAAATTCTTTATTTATCAATATTCATAAATAAAAGTTCATCTCAAAAAATCCCAAAAAAAATAATGATAAGATTATTTTCTTATGATGATTTCAAAAATGTAGTATATTTTTTTCAAATTAGTTTTCTAAATGTGGAAAATGTTATCTAAAAATAATACGTCTAATGAGTGAATAAATTATCTTTTAGAAAAGACTATTATTCTGAAAAACATATATTTATCATATAAATGATTCTTGTTTTTTAATCAATAGATGAAAATTATATTCATTATTTATTTAGTACAATAGATACACAAAAAGTGAATATTTAGGATATAATTATAAACTATATTACTTTTCATTTGTACTATATGTTTCACAATTTTCAAGCAATTAGAATGATTAAATTGAAGGAAATGTATTTTTTGGTTTATTTATGATCGATGTTTTGTAAAACATACAAAACCGAAGACAATTATAATATTTCATTATTATTGGTTGTTGGAGATATTTTCATTCCATAAATTATCAAAATCCATATAATGAAATTGTAAAAATTATACATGCTTACAAAAGGAAAATCAACAATTATTCATAAAATTAAAGTCCATTTTATCAAATAATTTTCTCATTTTCATTAATCATATAATGTTCTAATAATTTAAAAAAATAGTAGCCAAATTAATCATGATTTAAAAAAATCAATGATGATATTTATCAGAATTTTTTTTTCATTCCATTCAACCTAATTACATGAAATATAAAATCATTCATCCTCAAATAACATTTTTATTATAATACAGTTAATCTTGAGGGTTTTATAATACTCATAGATCTATATTAAATTTATTTAAGGTAATAACATCACAAAAAATGAGTATTTATCCTTTTAAAAACCGGATTATTCCTAAATTTAATAATCCATAAATATATTATGACTTCCTTGTAATTATTATACAATATATGTAGACACTTCAATAATACAACATTCTTGTTTATCGAATAACTAATAATTTTATTCGTAAATATTTTCACTTAATTCAAAAAATAAAAAATATTAATCATGTGTTATGTTTGATTAACATTAAAATATAATAAAAATATATAATTCAAAACTTTTATGTGTAAATGAACGTTTCCTTATTTATAATGGTAACGGGATTATGAAATTCTAACATTTATCTATGAATTATAGTTGTTCCCCTTATCGATCATTCATCATAGGAAATTAATTTTATTAGCTATCATACTCCATATAATTGAAAAAACGTCTATTTTTTAATTTGAGAAATTTCTCTAGTTACATCTTCCCACATTAATGACATATAAAAAATGGAATCCATTTTCTGAAAAATAAAATTAACACCCAAACATCCTTAATACTCCAATTTTATCATATTTGGTATGTTAAGAAACACACTAAGATTCATGTTTTTAGTAATAATCCATGATATCTATAAAGGGATAACCATAATATATTTAAATCCATGTATGTAACAAATACTTATTTTAGAAAAAAAAATTCGGCATATATTACGGACAACAACATGACTAATCGACCTGTGAAATATATAAATGTTATACCCTATCCAAAAAATTGGATGGTATGAAAAATATTAACTAACTTATGATATATATATATATATATTCTAATATATATAAATTAATTTCAACACTAATTAAATATTTAATTATTTCTTTTAGTAAATTAATTAGTTTTTCAATAATATGTTTTGTTCAAAAATGTATTTTTCTTTTTTTGAGATAAATGTTTTTCAAGAATTTTTAGTATTTTTTTTTGATAAATTAAAAATAATTTTAGGAATTTTTATATTAAAATTAACAAAATATATATTTTTTCATTTTTTGGAAAATATATATTTTTCAGTTATCAGATAAAAACATTGGTTAAATAAAAAAATTCATTTATTTTAAATAATTTAAGTAATTAAATGTTTCAATATTTCTTCCATATGATTTAAATTCAAATAATTAATATTATATTATATTTAAACTATAAAATTAATTTTGAATTATATTTATATTTTATTTTATTAATCGATGTTTTTGGGTTCCAAGATGGGGTTTCACATAAAACTTTTTTAATGTGCATATTGTTTATAATTTTAATTAAATAAAAACTATGAAATTAGAAATTATTTAAAATAAATATACATATTATATACCAATAAAAATTCATTAAAAATTATACAAATTTTGTTAATAATAAAATATTAAATAAAAAATATACTTTTTCATTTAAAATACACATCCTGAAAACTCGTATTATTATCACATCAATTTGATTAATAATAGACTATTTCTCTCATATCCCATGGAATTAATTTGATAAAAATGATTCCATATATTGAATAATATTAATTTAAATAATATAATATGATAAAAGTAATTTTTTACCATAACTAATTGTGAAAACATTAATAATTAATTTGTATGGTTATGGGGAATGATTGTTTATCATGGGTAAAACTAAAACGATAAGGATTAAAATAACCTAAAAAAATAAAATACTGATTATTCTAATATTTCAATAATAGTATTTATACTTATCCATAATGGTTCTTTATTTACCTTTTTAATGCTAAAAACATCAGTATGTAATTTTCTTTTAATAATCAATGGTGTTCCACTCACCTCACTTATAAATGGCCACCCACTCTCATATCCTATTCAAAGAATAATATCCATTTGGATAACCCAATACCTACCCAAAAAACATTATAACTAACCTAAAAATGACATATAACCCACATTTTGATCATAAATCCAACCTAAGAAGGCTGATGGTGTTCCCTTGAGGATGTTTTCTCTAGATGTTGTATTGTGATTAACCGAGCATCATTGTTTTTTCTTCTTCCAAATCAATTAAATATTATTATACAATAAATCCAATATATAACACATAATTTAACCATATAATGATAATTAATTAACCAATATTCATCTCTTAGTCTAAAAAATGTGATACAAAATCCTCATTTGTATGTACGGCGGAATACCGCCTCACTAACCGATGTCATTCATTTTCCACCATAACCTCTCATATAATGGTAAAATATTGTATTAAAATTATATATATGATATATTTAAATTATTTATAATTATTGAAATATGATATCTCATATAAATACTTACTATTAATTCAGTGGGGGATATGATAACTTTGCCCCTGTGTGCAGCGAACTTCCACCTCAAGAAGCGATGTTTTTTCTTTTTCACGGATTATTTACAGAGAAGGCAATATATAAAAAAATATTTAAATTATGTGATATAATTGAAGAAATTATGATATTAAGGAAATATATATCATTCTGAAAATATAATATATATAATTTTATTTCTTACACTATATAATGATATTGTCGTTCATGCATCGGTCTAGACTACTGTGTCCAAGATGCAATATGATTATGTATTCAACACCAGAATACATTAATTATATATATACACACACACACACACACACATATATATATATATAATTAAATATTATGATTTATATGTTTATATGATCGTTCATAAAAGATTAAAAAATAACTAAATTTTTTCCATAATGATCATTGAAAAATTGATAAATTACTTATGCATACATATGACCTACTATCGTAATGAATGTAACACACTTAATTTTTCATAATCATATTCTATGATATATTTTAATATTATAGTTTATTTATATATATGATAAATTTATCATTATTATTAATCTATATATGTGTAAATAATAAACTATTTAACTATGGTCGGTATATTAAAGCTGTTTTGAATCAATCAACGAAGCTTACTCTAAACACCAGACATTAAAATAGATGATTAAGTATTAAAATAATAAATTGAAAATATTAAATAAATTTATTTAATTATATCTTGATAAAAATGTAATATTTTATAACTATATTTAATAATATATTTTTTTTATTGTAGTTAGTGGTAATTCCTAGTATTTCTAGACTTGAGACAATGGTTTTTTCACGTATAACTTTTTTTCTATGAGACATATGCTTTATTAACCTTTTTCTATAGTTTAAATAATTATAATGAATGAAATTTATTATTATTTTAATGAAAATTATTCCCCTTTAAAAATCCATTTGAGGTTATATCTTTCATGGGGTTTGGATCCAAAGATTACCATTGTTGTAAAGGACATCTTCTCAATTTTCCATCATTAATAGATATTGTAATGATACACAGCTATAGTCATTTATGTGATGTATATTGGTACTCTTTGATGTTTTATACAATGAATATAATTATTCCCTTTATACATTATTTTTTTATTATATTTTCTTCTTCCAGGATTATTTTTATTGAAAATCTTCCAAAGTGGCGAAGAAATTATGTTCAAATATCTTTTCTATCAGGATTGTTTATGTTTATGGTTACTTTGGTGCATATAATTTTCTTTTATTTTCTTGAACCATCTATATTCTTTTATCCTATGTTTTTAAATGTGATTCAAAATTTTAATTTACATTTCTTGATTTATTTATTGAATAAATAATAAAAAATCATTTTCCTGTGATAATGATCATGTATATTCTTCAAGATTTGGTATCTTTCTCAAAAATATAATTTGTTTCTAAAAATAATTCAAAAAGGATATTGTATAAATAATAAAATATTTGTTAACAACATTTTAATTGATCTATTCACTTGTTTTAAAAGTTTTAAATGAAAATTTCCATGCATTTTCAAATTGGTTCACTTTTGAATCCCTTTTTCATTATGTTTCAAAAAATGTTGATTATTATCATTTATAAAATGAATAGATTTTACATCCATAATTTCCATGACTATCCTTGCGGTTTAATTTATATTTTTCCACAAATTTTTTAAAAATAATTTTATTTTTACTATAAGTTTGAAATTTTTTCTTTTTATGCTTGATTTTCAAAATTATAAGTTGATTTCGAAATAAAATGTTTAAAATGATATTTCATGGGATTTATATTCATCAACGCAAACTAAAAATTTTGAAACCTTTTATATGTTTGGTATATTTTTTAATTTTACCATCCACATACTTTATTAGTATATATTATAATTATTATAATGAGATTGTTAAAAAACCCATTTATTTCCCACTGGTTAATCATGTTTCAAAGACATTTTTATGGAACACATTTATTTAGTGCATTTTGATAATATTTAATTGATATTTTATGGGAAACTATTTCATTTACATTTTTTATAATGTCTCAAAGACATTATTATAGATCACATATCTTTTAAATGCGTTAATCACGATTCACATATATTATTATGCTACATGATACTTTCCCATCTGTTATTCACGTTTTTAAGATATTTTTATAGAACCCATATAGTGTCCTCAAGTTAATCATGTTCTAAATGGAATGAAGATTTTATAATATTTTTTATGATATAAAATATATATGTATATTTAATTTATGTTCTGTGTATATTTTTTATATAGATTCACCTAGATAGAACCATGTTATCCATATAATGATTATACAATGGAAGAACCCATATAGTGCTAGTTGAGACTGATATAGATTTTATGATGTTTGTACCTATATAATCCAATAATATATTGTATAATTATTATGTTCTCTGAATAATTATATTTTAATTATTCTATATGGTTATCCCAACAGTAATAGTTCTGTAAGGGTTTTATGATATTGATCTTCCATGATTCCAATATTTTTTCTCTTTTCAATTCATGGGTTTATAATATATCAATTGATCAAGCTTGATACCACGTGGAAAATTATTAATTATTATAATAAAAAATTATTTTTAAATACATATCAAATGTTTCATGAGATATGATTCAAATTTTAATGGGTATGAGTTATCTTATGATTATCCCATTCACTATGATTATGTCATCATACCAATATAAAGTTATTATGGTCATAAATTACATTCAATTATTAATGTTTATGTTTAACCATATTGAGAATTTGAGATCACCCTTTTTATTATTAATCTTCCACAGGCTATCAAGAATGATTTTTTATAAAAAATGTATATAAGGGTTTCATATGGATTATGATAATGATGAATTAATGTCAGATGAAATATATTGGGTTAACTGTGAGAAATGATTATTTAAAAACATGTGTATTATTTTTGTAAGAAACATCCTAAATTTGATAAAACATTTAACATAAAATGGTCAGTGTCATATAATTGATTTAATTTTTTCCGGGTTTTTTATGTTTTGGATGAAGAAAATTAGGTCACCATAATCGGTATTAAATCTATAAATATAAATATTATGGTTTTGGAATTGAATATAAGAGTGTGGGTTCTCGTTTGTTATAGCTGGTATCAAAGGAAATGGTTAGATAAATTAGGAATTATTCCATTTCTATATGGTGTAATATTAGTATTTTCAGACCCCATAATAGGTATATAATTTTTAGGATAATCATATGTTCAATGACTTAGATGCCCCTTTGAGGTCTCAAGGGATGTGATATTAAACTAATTAATGAAATTTTTGTAGATGTTTTATTATGTTGAAGAATATATAATGAATATTTTAATATAATGTATGAATTTATATTACAGAATTGATAACCATTGTTGTTAATATGATCATGGATATTCAGGTAATTATGGGAATAAAAGGATATATCTTATAGATGACCATGAGATTGAAAATTTATTTGGTGACTAAGCGGTTAGTGTGATTTTAAAAAAATAACAATATATATTTTGGATTAAAATGTGAATGGATTATGATAAAATTTTAGTTTAAAAAACTCATTGATGATGAAAGCATTTTTTAATGATTTATCTAGAATGTGGGGTACTAAAATTGAGTTTAATAGATTAATTTAATATTTCATCATATGATGGTTTACATAATTTTTAAAACAAGTTATGATGTTTTTAAAAAAAATTTTGTTACGGTATAATTATAAGGGGAATTGATTAATTATCCTTTTAACATTCATATTTTCCATTAATATTTTCTTTTAGTAGTCCAGGAATGAAAAAAAATTCCTCAAGAGTGCTCCTCATATCGGGAAAAATATGAGATTATGGTGGATTTTGACAAAAGGACAAAATTATAGTCCTAAAATATGAATATTTAATTATTTTATTAGAAAATATTGTAATGGAATTATTAATATATAAGAATATAATAATGAATCATAATTTTGTTATATATCCATGATTTCTAATTAAATCAATGATATTTTTAACACTACTTTGTTTTAGGGTTTGGTTGTTGTTCATATTCAATAGATCATTTTATTTCTTATGATAAATGATATTTGTCACTCTATATAATTATTTTGAAATTATGATTTTTTAATTTGTCAAAATCATTATTTCCCACATATTTTTTCATATTTTAAACCATAGTAATTTTTTTAGATGAACGTCAATCTTTTATTTGTCTCTTACTATGAAGATGTTTTTTAACCATTTTTTTGATGTGGGACTTCATAAAGTTGATTTTATAATGTCAAACCCATTTATTTCCACAATAAATACAAAATTTCAAAGTAGAAATTTATTAAACAGGTTTGTCTATAAAAACAATATATATTATAAAATTAAAGGTATTTTTAATAGAATATTCAACACCCGACGTCGAGTATAACCGATTTAAAAAAATATATCATTATTTTAACTTAGCCATTAAATTAGTTAAAGTTGGAATAGTATTAACTATTTAATTAACAATATATATTTATATAAATTTTCTAATTATGAAAAATTATTTATAATGTTTTATTATATAATAAATTAGTTATTTAGTTATGTAATTTTATTCTTTAAAATAATATTTTCTTCATAGTGAATTTTATTATATTTGATGTCTTAATATTATAATCAATTTGTCGAGAATTTATAAATATTATTTGAAAAAATTAACATCATTTTAGAAATATTATTATGAAAATTAACATACTGTAATTTTTATGAATTTTTTGGAAAATTTGATTTTTTAGTGAATAAATTAGAATTATTTTGTTTTTTAAAAAATATCATTTCATTTAATTAGGTTACTATAATTGAATGTACAATTATGTTTTTAATATTATTTTTTGGTAAAATAAATCTTCATATTATATATTTCATCTAAATAATAAAAATTTATTCATATTTATATGGGATTTTGTTAAAAGATTATTTTCATGTTTAAAAATGAGTTATTTTTAATACTATATTAAAGTGAATAATGTTTATAATTTCAATGTATATAAAAAACCTAATGTGTAAGTATGTAAATTAAATTTATAGATTATATATCAATAAAACTTAATTTATGTTCATATAGTGGTTATTTCTTATCGTATAGTTAATATAGAATCATGTTTTTCATGAATAATACACTTCGTGAAAAACTGGTATTTCATCATGTCTATGAATTTAATTATAAATTTAAATGTTATAAATTATAATTGAAATCATTTAAAAAAATTCACTATTTTAAATCGTAATAATTTATATTATTTAATATGGTTTACTTAATTTTTACCATAATGAATAGTGATAATTGTAAATATTAATTTTCACAATTAAGGTAAAAATGGTATTCAATGTGGATAATCTAAAAAGAAATCTGTTAAAATAACAGAAATTGTTTAATAATAAATAATTTTTAGACATATCTAGACCATATATTGTTTAAAACTCTTAAATGACCCATTTTGGTGCCATTTTTATATGAAAAACTCGGGTAAACATATTTCTTTTCATAAATGACAAGTGTGTCACTCTTCTCAATTATAAAAGTATTACCCTCCCCACACTAATTAGCACCAAAAAATACCTTTGGGTCACCAAAATACTTTTAAAATATAATAAATTATATATCCCCATGTACTAGAACACTTATTTTGATAATAAAGCCATCCTAAAAAGGCTTTTGGTGCTTACCTAAGGAAGTTATCCGAAAAAGAGTTATCACGCTTTACCTAGCGTCATTATATAATTTCATCTTATCCATCATTCACATATAATAAAATATTTATTAACTAATAAAACCATTATCTCTAATATAATTATATTTTTTTTGTTACTTTCATAACCTAAATCCCTCTCCCCTTCCATCTAATGGGATACCAAACCATCCGATTTGTGGAGAACAAACTACCTCTTTATGAACCGATGTAATTAGATTTACATCATCCCCTCTCCTGGATTTATATAATGATGGATTAAACAAATATATAATATATTTTTAAAATATTTATAATTCAATAAATATTAAATAACATATATCTTCATAAAATCTGTTCATGGGGAGATGTGACAACATCTTTCTACTCTATGACGAACTGTCATATTGTGAGGTGATGTGATTCCATTTTCTATAACACATTACATAGATTGTAATAAGAACAAATGTAATGAATATATGATTTATAATTTAAATAAATATAATATTAATGAAATATTTTTCATTCAGAATGTATAATATTTCATTATATTTGTTACACTGAAAATTGATAATGACGTTGTTGTGCACTGATGGACTGCTGCCTCTATGAAGTGATATGATTCTTTTTTATACCCAATTCACATAGATTATATATATATATATTTATTTATTTAATGATATATTTTTTCACTTATTATATTATTATAATTTTGTACATATAAAATAATTCATACCTTCTTTCTATAATGATCATTGAGAAATGGAATCATCACTCATGCCTATATACGACCTACTGAATCCATGTTTTTAACAGTGTTCATTTATTAACCATTTTACAAGATTGGTTTTAAAAATAAAATTTAATTATAGATAGGATAAATATGAAATGATTAATATTCCATTAATTTAAAAATAATGAACCATTTTACAATTGTAACCACACTAAAGTTGTTTAGAAACAAATGAACAAATCATCCTAAAAACACCTTATGTGGACTTATCTGATTAGGTCTTCCAATAACTGACACCCTAGCCTTAGTTAGCATGAGTCAGTGCATTATTACATTACAATGGCATTATCAATAGGGATAAAATCTCGAATGAATGATTAGTTCAGTTGCCTTGGATGTACTAGATAGATTCATAATATTTATATTAGATTATAAAATTATAAACAACAACAACATTGAATATATTTACCACATTAATATCCCTTAGAATACCCCTACATGCCAATAATAATATACTTCTTTTCATCATAGGAAAAATAAAACATAGAAAGAGGTGAGCTCAGATTCTCAGTAAGGATAACAATATAGAGGAAAAATTCATACACAAGAATAATAATTTAAGGCAAAGTTTAATACTAAAACACAAGCCTTTTAAACTTAAACATCAGTATTGTTTGGAAAAGATAAATAAAATAATTCCATTTTCTTATTCACATGGATATTCTACATGTCGAAAAATTACATGTAATATCAAAGGCTAATTTCATAACGATGGAATGCATAATTCTAGATAATATAACCACAAAGTCAAGGCCTCGGGCCAAGACTACAAATCATATTTTTTCAACACCTACTTCCATTACACTAGTTTGTCTCATGAGACCTACCTATGCATCATGAAACAATTGTGGACTCCCCTCGTCACTTACTAAGTCCAATGCATTCCTCATTGGAAAATGTTTAATCATAACATAAACAATCGTATTAAAACTAGCATACAAAATTTCAATATGTTACCAATAAACCAGGAATGCAATAAAAATAACACATCAATAGTCAAACATTTCACAAATCCATAATTACAATTTTTATGATTTGTATCATAATCAATCAACTTCAAACAAGTTTAAAATCTATCAATGGATGTTCACATAGATGAAATGAAAACTATCTCAATGAAACAGATCATTCTATTTTGAAACTATTTAATAGTAAAATAATTATAAAAGAAAACATTTTATTTTGAAATATTCTTAAAATCATGTAAAGGATGATTCAATGTCATTTTAATGCAGGAAAATATCCACAGTCGTCGTATGTGTAAAAAACATTCATTCCATAATTTTTTTGAAAAGGTCCTAAAGCACCCAATTTGGAAAACGATAGAAAGATTAGTTTATAAAAATCTTATAAAATTTCAATCGAAGGTATAGATGACTTTAACCCATAGATAAGGAAATAGTAAAAAGGTCTTGAAATAAATTTTTAGGAAACACAATTGTGGATGATAAAGAGTCCTTGTAGAAACTCACGTACAAAGAATCTCGGAAAATGAAGAGATAGTATAATTAATCCTTACCTTGTAATTTTCCATGGTTGAGGAATTCTAATATATTATATAATAGTTAAATCATTGTTTTTAAATTATAAAACAACCACATACAGAAATATTACATCATATATGATCTTCTAATATTGATGTGTTAATAATATTTCTGTAGTATAATAGTTTCTGGAGTCATCTGATTCGTTTTTAGTTTATATTCTTGGTTATGAAGCCATGTTTATTATGGATAATATGTATTTGATTCATATCCAGAATGATATTACGTGCTAAGACCTTATTTTTAATCATAAAATGTAAGTAATTTTTTAAATGATTACGATGGAAAATGAATCTTATCGTGTTAGTGGAGACAATAATCCGTACGTACGCATGAGAAAAAATATCATTATATTTATGGTGAGATACTATGTAGTTGGATGTTGTATCAGATATAAATAATTACTAAAAATTTATATTTATTATTTATATCAGATAATCTCATTATTATACCCATCCAGATAGTGAAGTGTTTGAATAAAAAACTTCACCACAACGTCGAGACGGTAAGCCGTATGTACACACTTATAGTGACATGTCATTCATAGGATGGATTGAAAAAATAATATTATTTTACCACATTTAAAATAATATAATCGTATGTATAAGATACATGTGTTATTATAGTTGTATGAAAAAAAAGTTGAAGTGGAAGATGAAAGGATAATGAAATAGGTGGTGAAATTATTACCACTTCATCGGGTGTTTCCATTTTATTTGATCAAAAGGGGTTAATAGGATGGGTTTTCGATCAATGTAAATCCACTAGGATAAAGGGAGGGTATATAGGAGAAGATTTGGGTATGAGTGGTCTGAGTCAAGTGGCTTTGGAGGTGTGATTTTGAGATAATGGGAAGTACATTTTTAAAGGAGATGATATGGTCACTTCAGGAAAAGCATGAAATATTATTTTATTATACAATTGATTTCAGTTTATAATGGTTTCCAAATGATATATTTCTAGGATAATGTGGGGATGGGACGAAAACCATCCAACGAAGAAATTTTGGACAGGTTTAGGTCACCATATGAACCTTAACTTATAGATTTAACTATTAGTTAAATAGTTTATCATTTACTAGGTATTCTTTTATTATTAATGTATATATTTGATAATCATTCAATAAAATTCCAAGAATATCCCATGTGGTTCATTATTGATATATCTATTCTTATAAATGTTCTTTGGATAAAACTCAAATTTTTAAGAATATTATATCAATTACTAATATAATATTTGTTTTAAAAACTCATTTATGTAAATTTTTAAACTATTTAGTATTTGGATTTTGATAACATCATAAAAAATAATTATTTCAAAAAAAATTAGTTAATAAACTGTAACATGCCATATAAACCTATAAAAATTCATTTAATTCATCAAAAGTCTCATTTTACATTTATATGGATTTTTATAATATCAAATATTTAATCATTTAATAATTAGGTAATTACTCCATCATAATTGAGTCATAAATAAATTTAAATATTTAATGTCTAAAATTTTTAAATAAAATACAATTATGTATAAATTCTTTTTATATTTCTAATTAATATTTAAATTCGAATTTATCTTATGTATAACCCTATATTAAAAATTGTTTTGTTATTAAAAATTGAATTTAACACTTTTAACTCTTCTTTTAATAAAATATTAATAAATGATCTAATCTAATCCATGTTGACAAAAAGTTTCATATTTTATTCCTAAGGTTTTTTGGGTCGAAATAAACTTATCTAATTGAATTAGGATATGTTTTAGGGTAAAATTAATATAATTTACCTTTAATTAACTTTTTTACTTTTAACCATTGTAAATAAAAGTCAAATGATAATATTTATGAAAAAAAAATTTTTGTCACATTGAAACACATTTTAGATTCTGACATTGACCGCGTCTCTCATAATTTTTAAATTTTATTCATAGAAGTGGAAAATTTATGTTTTTGGCAAATTTACTAAAATGCATAGAAGGTGGGTAAAATAGGGTAAACAGTTCAATAAATTTTTATATATCTAATTTTATTATAAAATGGTACCAATAAATTTCATTGAAATAATATAGGTATTATTTATCTTTTTTGTATTAAAATATAATTTAATAAAATAAAAAATTATTCAAATAAAAATTTGGTTTTAAACAATAATGTAGTGTTTTTCACTATTCATCAAAAATAGAAAGACTTCTGAAAACTTCCAATAAATCACCCTAAGCTAATATGGATATTCCGAATTAAAAAATGAAGTCCATTTTGAAAAATTAAATTTCTAAAATTTATAAAATTGGGTATTTATATTCATAATGGGTAGTTTGATTGGTAGTGGTGTGTTAAAACTCCAAGTTGCGTACAATAAACGATATTGTATTATTGAAAAGGAAAAATTTTGTGGATGTTTGGGGTGTTATATTCTTCCCTCCTACAAATAATTTAATCCTCAAAATTTCTAGAATATTACTATAAAAAAATCATGTGGTTCTTCATCATATGTTCCTTAGGATCCCACATTTCCAATTCCATCATATGATTTTTCCATATAACATACACCATACAAGTCATACGGTTTCTCAACACTTGTTCTATGGTATCAAGAGTTTTGATCGGATCATCGCAATAAGATAGGCCAGGTTCTAGTTCTATTTCCTCATTGGTGAGTACATGTTCTAGGTCAGGCGTGTATTTTCTCAATAGTGGTACGTGGCACATATCATGAAAATTGGTGAAACATGGTGGCGTTTCCAAACAATAAACTAAAACTCCAATTTTTCCATAATTTCGAAGGGTCCGATGTACCTGGGACTCAATTTACCCTACTTACCATAATGTATAACTCCCTTCCATTGAGATACCTTCATGAAAAAATGATCTCATACCTGAAATTCATAATCCTTTATTCAGTTATCGATATAACTCTTTTTCCTACATTGAGATGCTTTGATGTGGGTTTGGATATCTTTCGCCTTTTCCATTTCTTCCCCAACAAGTTCATGGCCTATGAGTTTTCATTCACTAAAATCATCTCATAAAGTTGTTGTGCGACATCTCTTTCTATATAATTCTTTATATGGTGCCTTTTGAAAACTTGAATGAAAGCTATTATTATAGGAAAATTATTCCATAGGTAAATATTGATCCCACATACCTTCAATGTCAATTGAGAAAGATCTCAACATGTCTTTTAAGGTTGTAATAGTACGTTCAGATTGTCCATGAGTTCTAGGGTGGTAGGAAGTGCTCAAAAGAAGTTTACTATTCAAGGTGTTCTAAAGAATGTTACAGAATCGAGATGTAAAATGGGGATCACTATCAGAAACAATCAATAGGGGTACTCCATGAAGTCTTACAACTTCATTAATATATAGTCTTGCTAAACGTTCAAGTAGTAAATCATCGCTTTTGAAGAAAATGTGCCGACTTAGTAAGAATATCACCAATGACCCATATTTTATAAATCTTTCTAGGTCTCTTTGGTATCCCCATGAAAATGTCCACGGTAATATCATCCCATTTCCAATTAGTTATGGGAAGAGGTTGAATGACTCATCTAGGATATTGCATTTCAAACATAACCTCTTGACAAACCATACATCTTGACACATAATTAGAAATAAAACTCTTCATGTTGTCTCACCAAAAATGTTCCCTCAAATCTCTATACATCTTAGTTGTACCATGGAGTATAGAGAAATTGGATCTATCACCATAATCTGATAATTCCCTTTTCAGATCAGGTATGTTAGGAACACAAATTCTTCTCCCAAATTTCAAAATCACATTTTCATATATGATGCAGATCAATCCCCCATTGTTCACAGCTTTAATTTTCTTTTGAAATACCTCATCAATATTCTGATAGATTTTTATCTTTTCTGGTAAATATTAAATAAAAACCACTTGAGAAGTCTTGAAGTTTCACCTTCCATGATTATTCCCATATAGGTCTTTACTAGATCCATGATCATAGGATCCCTTTAAAATATCATCATGTTCAAAACTCCATGATCCTTTCTGATAAAATCATTATCCACCATATTTTCTTTCCCTGGGTGGTAGTTTATAGTGCAATAATAATCCTTTAGTATTTCAAGCTATCATCTTTTCCTCATGTTCGGTTATTGTTTTGATAAAACATACTTCATGCTCTTTTGATATATATATATCTCACATTTTACACTATATAGATAGTGTCTCCATATCTTCAAAGTAATGATTACAGCTTCAAACTCAATATCATGAGTATGGTAGTTTTTTTCATTAATTTTTAGCTATCATGGTGCATCGGATATAACTCTATCATTCTTCTTAGGTACACAACCAAATCCTTTCTTTGAAGAATCACTATAAATAAAGAAACCCATCATTCCACTATGGAAGAGTAAATATAGGATCATTGTCTAATATTCTCATTACATCTTCAAAACATTATTCACACTCTTTTGTACAAACACATTTAACCACATTATTTGTGATCTTGGTTAATGGGATTGCCAATCGGGAAAAAGTTTTGGTGAAACATTGATAATAACCTACTATACCAATAGAATTGTGTATCTCAGTTATACTATTCAGTTCTGGTCATTCTTCGATTTCCTTGTTCGTTAAAGGATCGACAGAGATTCTATCCTTAGAGACAATATGGAAATGAAAAGAAATTTCTTGAAGCCCATGTTAAAACTTTCTAAACATCCCATATAATTAAATTCTTCTAAAAGTTTTATGAATAGTTCACAAGTGATTTTCACGATCGTTGTAGATTTTTGAGTATACCAATATATCATCACTAAATACAACTATAAAGTCATCATGTTATTCCTTGAAAACTCAATTCATTAGATCAATGAAGAAATATGGTGCATTAGTCAATCCAAATGACATTACTGCAAACTCATAATGCCTATATCTAGTTCGAAATGTTGTTTTTGGAATGTATTTATTCCTCACATATAGTATATGATATCTAGTTCAAAGGAAAATCTATAAACAATATTGAGCTCCTTGAAGTTGGTCGAATAAATCATCAATGCAAGATAAGGGTACTTTTTCTTTATTGTTATATCGATGAAATCCTTGTAGTCAATGCACAGCCTCATAGATCCATATTTTTTGTTAACAAAATGAATCGGGGATATCCATGGAGAAACACTAGGAAGAAAAGATCCTTTATTAACCAATACTTCAAGTGGCTTATTTAGTTCCACTAATTCCATAATGCCTCTTGTAAAAGGGGTCTTCGATATTATCCTTGAAACATGAATAAAATCAATGGAAAACTCATTTCATCATTATAGAGGATGTCTAAGTAAATCCTCTGGAAACACATCAACATATTATTTTATAATAGATATTTTCTCTATCTGAACATTATTTTCCACATCCATAGTTATTTCATTCTCTTCCTCCGAAATAATTGAAATTAGTAGAGATACTGGGGGTGGATCTAATAAGAATCAGGTGGTGACATTTTTGTATTAAATATAAGCTTGTTTTTATCATCCAAGAAATTTTTAACCTCATTATTCTTATAGTAATGTTTTTCATCATGGTCCGAAAGAAAATCCATTCAGAGGATTATATCAAATTCAATCATGGGTAATACCATGAGATCATCAGATAAAGAAAATTTATATTCCATAATGAGAACTGATTCAGAAATCATTGTTGCAATGATAATTATCTTAAGAGATTTTACTGAAATTCCATTTGTTAAATCAAATTGGAAATATTTAATTTTTGTAGCAAACTAGAAAGATATGAAAAAATGGGATGATCAAGAATCAAATAAACCATCGGCTAAACATCAATAAACCATTAAATTACCTCCCACCATGTATTTTGAAGCATCAACCTCAGTAGTAGAGATAGAATAATCTTGGGATTGCACCCTTGGACTTTTATAAGGTATTGTTCTTTGTCACTAAGGGAATTTATTTGCATACTGCCCCATCTATCTACAATTGTAACCTTCAACATTGACAGCCTCTTTCTTTCCTTGTGATCCTGAGCTTGGTGTCCTTTTTCATCACACTTGTAACAGACTCCCGTTCCATTCATGCAATTACTGGGGCATTTCATCTACATTTTCGACAGGATGGATATCTAACTTTTCCCCTATTCCCCATATTTCTATTTCCAAAGTGTTTATAAGATCACCTCTTCTCTTTCTTTTATTTAATGTCGTAAGACTTAGAAAATTTCATTTCTGTCTAGATATCACGTGAGACAATATCTTCATATGATGGAATGGATTGTTAGGATATTTCTCAATGAAGAAATGGCTTTAACCCATCTATGAATCGGTCAATCATTCTCCTTGGGTTATGTATATAATCTGATCCATGACTTACTAATCTTTTAGATAGAGCCTCATACGTCGCGACAATCTCATGCACCTTTTGTGTTATCTATATAATCTGATGTGTGCCATAAATTAAATAGTTTATGGATATAATCAATAATGATAAAAATATTTTATTTAGTGATGTATATACTCATAAATCCTACATATGGTTTGAAATGAATTTCTGAATTATCCTAAGCCTATCCACCAGGAGTATCAGAACTTAGAGTGCAGCAATGCCCATAGTCGTGTACCATGGTACACCAGGTCAAGCCCGTAACTCCTTGTCGGAGTTTCCACTACGAGGTGCATCTTGGCTAGAGTGGAATCTACCTACTCATATCTCGAAATGGATGTATTGCTTAAAAAATACAAAAAATCTCTATATTATCTAAATTCAATGAAGTTATTCTATACTAATCTTTAATGTCTAGCTTAGGGTAATGTTCTCTAATCGGAGTTTTATAAATTTAACTCCCATGGTTTTTACAAAACTTCCTATGATACCAACTGTAACGCCCCAACCCTAATAACCCAGAGTCGGTGCATTATTAAATAACATTGGAATGACCAGAAGGGATCATATCCCAAAAGTCCGATCAGTTCAGTAGCCATAGTAGTACTACATTCATTCATAAGTTTTAAATTACAATATAAAATGAAAAACATCTATCACATAGTCTTCATTGACCACATTCATAATCCATAATTATCCCTCTCGGAAGTCATAATATACTTCTTCACATCCTGTCAAAAATAGAACATAAAATATGTCATCTCAGATGCTCTGTAAGGATAACAATATAACAGAAACTTTCATAAATAATAATAAAAATTTAAGACAATGTATAATATTAAAACACAGGCCTTTTAAGCATAAACATAATTTTAATATGTCAATTAAAAATCAAATAATTGCATTTACTTATTCACATGGATATTATATTAGTAAAATAATCACATGTAATATCAATATAAAATTTCACAATCATTAATTGCATAATGTCGGACATCATAACCCCAGAGTAAAGCCCTTGGGCCAAGACTACAAATAATATTTTTTCAAGGCCTTCTGCCAAGACACTAGTTTGTCTCCTGTGACCAACCAATTCATTGAGGAGTTATAGCAGTCCCTACCCGTTACTTACTATGTAAAATTCATTCTTCATATGAAAAGGTTTCAACATAACATAAAAATTTGTATTAATAATTTACCCATAAACCATGAATGGTAAAAATATAACACATCCATATTCAATCATATCATAAAACCTTTAATAAAGCATGGAATATTTTTATCATAAAAAATCAACTTCAAACAATTTTAAAATCCATCGAAGGATGTTGACAAAGATGAAATGAAAACTCTTTGAAAGAAAAAGATTGTTCTCTTTTGAAACCATTTAGAGGTCACATAACATTAAAAGAAAACATTTATTTTGGAAATATATTTATAATATTTTAATGGAAGTATTGACGGTGTTATAATGGTTGAAAATAGTCACACCCACCATATAATATAAAAAAAAATTATTTCCTTAATTTGATTGAAAATGTCTTAACTGACCTTGTCTGGAAAATGATAGATAGAGTCCTTTATAAACATGTTATTAAAATTCATACAAGAGTATAAATGAAACTAGACCATTGTTTAGGAAATATAAAAAAAATTGAAAAACATTTTTAAGAAACACGAATGTGGTCCATAAAGAGGTGTCAGAAGATACTCACGTATAAACAACAACTAATAATGAAGAGGTTGTAGAATTAATCATTACCTTGTAATTGTCCTTGGTCAAGGGTACGTTAACCTCCTATATAATATTAAAATCATTGTTATTAAATTATAAAAAACCACATACATAAAAATAACATTATATAAGATCTTCTAATATTTCATTGTTAATAATATTTTGATAGTATCACTGTTTTGGGTGTTAACTGATTCGTTGTTCTTTTACATGCATGTTCACCTAAGCCATGTTTTTCATGTATAAGATGTATTTGATTCAAATCAAGAATGATATTAACTCCATAAACACTATTTCTAATTATAAATTGAAAATTATTCTGGAATGATTTCAATGTGAAATGAATCTAATCACGTTTGTGGAAACGTTAATCCGTACAAATACATGAGAAGCAATATCATTATATTGAGATTGAAATCATATGTAATTTAATTTAATATAATATATAAATAATAATTAACATGTTATATTCAATATTTACATCAGTTATACTCATTATTATTCTCATCCAAATAATGATGTGTTTGAATAACTAACTACAGGACGACGTGGAGATGGTAATCCATACATACGCATGTATGGTGACATTCCATTCATAGGATGGATAAAATATTAAATATGATAATAACATATTTATAATTACATCATAGTATGTATAAGTCACTAGAGTTACTATTTTGGAAGTGAAACAATAAATTAGTAGAAGTGGGAGAAGAAAATAACTTTAAATGATGTCGTGAAATTATTACCTCTTCTTTGAGTGTTTGCTTTTGATTGGATCAAAATGGCTCGTTAGGATGGCTTTCAGATCAAATTAAGGCCTCTAGCTTGAAAAGAGGGTATTTGGGAAGATATATGGGCTAGAGTTGGCTGAGCCAAATTAACATGGAGGTGTGATTTTGAGAGAATGGTATATACCTTTTTAGAAGTGATGTAACATGAATATTCAGAAAAACATAAATTATTATTTTAATATACAATCATATTCAGTTTATAATGGCTCCAAAATGATTTAATTTGATGATAAGGTAGGGAAGGGTATAATATCATTCTAACAATATGTTTTAGACAATTTTAGGTCCCCATATTAACCTTATCTTTTAGATTTAACTGTATGTTAAATAAGTTAACATTTACCATGAATTTTTTATTATTATATTATATTGTTAATATTCATACTATAAAATGAAAAACTAAACACAAGTGTTTAATTATTTATATAGATAACCTTATCAAAGACCTCTGTCCTTGCCATATATTTTTTTGGAACATTATATCAATTAATAATAAAGTATTTGTTTTAAAAACTCATTTGTGTCAATTTTGACAGTATTTAGTATTTGATTTTTGTTAATGTACTCAAAACTTTATTAATTCGTAATAATTTATTTTATCATCCTTAAAATGTTATATTAACTTATAAAATTTGTGGAATTTATCAGATGCCTAAATTTACATTTATTTGGATATTTATATTATCAATGTTTTAATCATTCGATAATAAGGTAATTACTGCATCATCATTGGGTCATAAAAACATTTTATTATTTAATATCCAAAATTTATAAAAAATAAAATTATGTAAGAAATATTTTTATATTTTAATTAATATTTATAGTCGAATTTCTCTTATGTATAACAGCCTATTAAAAATGGTTTATTTATTAAACATTGAATATAACTCTTTTAACTCTTCTTCAAATAAAATAATAATAAATGTCCTAATATAATCCAAGAAGACCCAAATGATCATATTTTATTCCCACGGCTGTTTTTTTCCGAAATAAACTTATCCAATAGAATTAAGATATGTGTTACGGTAATAATAATATCATTTTTACCTTTAATTACCTATTTACTTTTAATAGTGGTAAATAAAAGTCAAAAGTTAATTTTCACCAAAAAAATTAATCTTGTTGAACCACATTTGACATACTGAAATTGACTGTCTCTGTTGGATTTTTGAAATTCAATTCACAGAAGCGGTAAAATTACTTTTTATGAAAATTTGCTAATGTACCTATAAGGTGGGTAAAAGATGGTAAACAATTCAATAATATTTTATATATCTAATTTTATTATAAAATGACTCCGATGAATTGAGTTGAACAAATATATTTAATATGTTTCTATTTTTACATAAAATAAACATATGTAAAATAAAAATTTATTTAAATAAAAATTCAGTTTTAAACAATAATGAATTGTTTTTCACTATTCATAAACAATTAAATTTTTTTAGAAAAAAATAAAAAATTCACCCTAACCTAATTTCAATATTCCAAATTCAAAAATAAAATCCATTTTTAAAAATATAATTTTAAATTTAAAAAAAAATGTGTATTACTATTCATAATAGCTAGTTTGATTTGTCGTGGTGTGCTAAAACTCCAAGTTGCGTACGACACAATATATTAAAATATTCTAAGTGGAACATACCTAGGAAGCTTGGGGTGTTAAAATTTATTTCATTAAAAATATATAATATTAATTATTTTAGTATATGGTTATTATATTTTAATAGTTTCTTATTAAATTAAATAATTTCTATATTTCTATTATACAGTAGTTAAAGCACATGTCTAGAATGTCAAGAATCAAGGTAAGGACTTTTCTCATTTCACATTTATTTATATGAGACTTATAACATATTAACCAATTATTTTTTATTTTTTGTGATTATAATTAACATGAATATATTTTTTGATTCCATAAATGAAAATATTTAGGATTTATAAATCCCTCTAAGGTTCCTTCTATCATGGGGTTTTGATCAATATATTACCAAAGAGATAAGGGTCTTCTTCTCAATTTCCCCATAATGAATAATATTATAAAGTTAGGGACCAATATTATTTTATTATACTTATCTACAACCCATTTCACATCTTATATCATCAGTTAAATTTTTTTATAATATAAAATATTTCATTTGGAGTTATAAATTCCTTGGCTTTGTGAATTTATTGTTAACCAAAGTGGAGAAGTACTTTTGTTACAATCTCGATTCTTTCAGGATTATTTATTTTTAAGGTTAATTTGGAAAAAATGAAATGATATTATTTTATTGATCCAAATATGTATCTTTATCGTATAATTTTTATTGTTGGTCACATATTTAATTTCCATTTCCTAGCTTATTGATATATGAAAATTAAATAAAATCATTTGTAACTAACAATGATATAAAATATTATTATATATCAGGAATATTTCTCTCATATTAAAAGGTTTTTTAAAATAATATAGAAAAATAATTTACTGAAAAATAAATCATTTCTTATATCAAATTTTATGGATCTGTTACTAGATTTTATAATTAATTAACTTAATATTTATAAACCTTTTTTAAATGGTTCAATTTTGAACATAATTTTTATATTTTTTTGAAGGTATATTTATTTTAATCATTTATAAATAAATTGACATTCATTACATAATTTTATTTATATTTATTCAATTTTCTTTTAAATTATTCCTTGTTTTGTTAAATAAATAATTTTTTTCAAGATTTTGTGTGTTTTTTGTTTTTAAAAGTAGTTTTGTTAAAAGGAGAATTGTATTTTACTCAAAAAATATGTTTTCCATTCAATGGAATTTTCATTAGCCAACGTCTACCACACATATTGTTACATATGATTTAATTTGGATATTTTAAAATAATTCAACCCCAATTATTTCTCTACATGGATTATAAATTTTTAAAATATAATTTTATGGAAGCTATTTCTTTTCCACTGATCTATCATGTTTAAAAGGGAATGTTATGTAATCCAAATATTTTCAACAGTTTGATTAAATTTGAAAGATATTATTATCATTCTTAATTATTATACAATATATAAAAATGTATCATTGATATTGTGATATAACCCATTTCGTTTCCAAAGGTTAATCAAGTTTCAATGAGAATATTATTATACTCATTTATTTTCTATGCGTTAATCTTATTTCATACTTATTATCATGGAAAACATTTCTTTTCAATTTGTTGATATTTTTATAAAATGTATAGTGATTATTTTTCTGATTTTTATGATTAAGTACAATTCCCATGTACATTTTTAGGGATCTTTGATTTTCATACACTGTTGGTGAACCCATATTGTGTCGGGTGAGAGTGATATATATTTTATGATGGGTTCTTCCATATCAAACTAGGTGACCCTGGTATATCTTATATTAAGGGTGTTAGTAGATAACACAAGGTGAGATTATAGAATATTATTTGATTGGTGTGAATAGATAGTGTTTCAATGCACTGGGAAATGATGTTGTACTCTGGATAATTATATTTGATGATTGTCAAATTGTTAATTTAATTATACTGGTTTTTACGGGTTCTATATTGATGATGTTTCAAGATACTGACATGATTTATCTATTCATTGCATGGGATTATAATGTCCCCATTAATCAATATTGATATCACGTGTCTCATGATTATTTTTTCTTATTACAATTTCCTTTTATTAAATCTATATACCATGTTTCATGATTGATGATTTAGGTATTGATGGGTAAGAGTTATTTTATGATTTGATCATTAAATATGACAATATCCTTATACAAATATACATATCTTGCCTTTATTTCAGAAATTATATTGTTAATTATTATTTTTACCCTTATTGAGGATTTGATATCACCCTTCTTCTATTTCATTTTTTTAGGTCATAGTGAATTTTGTTTAATGACTTGTAAATTAAATTGTTTTATAAGGATGATTAGGATAAATTAATGTTAAATAATAAAATCTAGTTTTAGGTACATAAATTCTAATAAAAAACATGGGTATTATTTTTGTAATATTTTCTCTTAATTTTTGAATATATTATACAAGAATGTTTGTTTGGAATGTCTGTGATTCAATTTTTTCCTTTTTATGTTATAAATTTTGGTAGGATAAAATTTGGTTATCTTCATTAGAATTAATTCTATAAATGTAATTTTTATGACTTTCACACTGAATATATGAGTTTATGCTTAGGGATGTTATATTCGTCAATATTTTTTCATTTTTTCCTTTGGACAACCTCTAAATTATTATTGAAATTCATTTTTACATAGTTCTTGTTGACCATATACATTTACTTAAAAAAATTAATTATCTGGGTGTAAAAACCAAAAAGAGAATAAACAGATTTTTTTGTTAGATAATCACCATAATATCCTTATCCATGATATCATCTATTGAAATCATTCAATCCAACAAAAAATTACCATAAATATCTAAAAAAAATTAAATATTTTGGTTATAGAAGGCATTAAACTAATATTTCCAAACCATAATATTAACTTCTAATTGATTCTAAATATTTTAAATCATTCTCATCTAACAACATCATCACCTCTATACTTATCTAAAACATATATAGGATACCATCTATAATGAATTATACCTTATTCAACACATATGAATATGATTTATTAAAAGCATTGAACATTATTATATTTTTAGGAAATTGTCAATTTATTTTTATAGATAGTTTGGAAAATTATTATATAATAATGTGGACATTTCAACACATTGTCCAATTTTTCAACAAAATAATTCTTTTATATAGAAGTTCTTTAACCATTATGTGTATCTCCCATAAGTGAAACATTTAAATTATTAACAATTATACACATCCTAAATCCCTAAAGAAATTAATTTGAAAATATGTGGTGAGAATAAAAATGATCAGCAAGGGTTATAAAAAATAATATACTTTTTAATCATTTTGTAATCCATAAAAACAAATAAGATATTTTTCATTTTCCGAATAATTTTTTTTCTCAAGATTCCATTTTATTTCACAATAAAAAATCATAATTTCTAAATAGCTTCCATGAATCATTCCATAAAAAATCAAAATGAAAGAAAATATGAATCAAAATATTTCTATGGAAAAAATGAAAAAATGAAAATGTTTCATTGAAATATTATCCACTCAAATTAATTTTAAAAATAATTCAACAAAATTACATAAAATCATAACTCATATTCTTACCTTTTAATAAGAAATGGTTTCCATTATAAACCACTATAACAATATCTGGTAGGTACCTTGTAAAATTATCATTACATTCAAACTAAAATAAAAACATATAATTTAATCACCTAATATGATAATTCCCATAAAGAATCTGTATAACTTATAACTATTAAACACTGTCTGTTTACCCATTACATTGGAGAGAGATATCATTATCAGCCACTATCAAAGCGATCTAATGATCAAACAACATTTATAAAAATTTTACAAGAACCATAGAATGTTAAAACCAGATACATATTTAAATTTATTTATAAAGCCCAAATTAATTTTAATTCAACCATTTAAAAAACAACAAATTATATTATCATATAATGATGTGAAAATGTTTTTATTTCAATAATTTTTTTTTAAAAATTAAATGTTCTTAGAATAATCGGACATATATTTTTTTGTAAATATAAAGATTGAAATGTTTTTACGAATACTAATAAATAATTATTCTTATAATGGTGGGATTTAATAATTAGGCTGCATGCTGTATAAAATATTATTTTTTAAAATTTATAAAAAATGTTAAATATTTATTACGCAATAAATATATTAAAGATTATATTTTAAAAAATTAAAATGAAAGTATAATTTAGTTGATAATAAATATTTATTTTTAGAATTATTATAAAAATTATTTATATATGTTCAAGAATATGAATATTGAGGAGATATTTTTGAATTTAATGCTTCTAAGAAAGGTTTTAAATGAAACTCCTTTATCTTATGCCCTTACTAGCCTTATCTTTTCTATAAATCCTAAATAGAAAATTGATATTTTTTACATAAATAATAATATTTGGTTAATTATATTATTAATAATCATTTTACTTCATTTATTAGCATGATGTTTTTAGTTACTAAAATGATTTGTTTATGTCAATATATTTGGGGTCGTTCAGATTATGGACTCAAAACAACAATCGTGCATTGACTATGATCAAATGGGTAATGGTTCCTTTCAATCTAGAATCATATTGTTTTTATAAAAATTATAATTATATATTATATACAAATATAAAACCTAATATTTCAGAATTTCCTGACAAATCAACCACGTCATTTCATAGTTAATTTAGTACATACGTACAGAAGAATGAAATTTTCAATTTTTTTCTATCTGGTAAAAAGGAAATAACATAGATAATAGTTCTCTTGTAAAAGTCATGGATATTATATATAATTGATATTTATTCATTAATTCCATTTTTTGACCATTTATATCGGGTGGAGATGAAAAATTAATCACATATCTTTGTAGAGATGGTGTTCCACACATACGAATGGTAAAATTTAACAATTTGGAACATATGAAAAAAGGTAAAAAGGTAAATATAATATTTTAATTTCATAATAATATTAATGATTAAATAATATCTTATATTAATTAATTAAATCGTTTCAACCATCATTGATAGGTAGTGATTGAGACCCAACATATATCATATTTGAGTTATTTGTCCACTCATACAAATAGATGATGTTTCATTTTTTTTATTTGTTTGAAAAGAGATAAAAAGTATTTTTTATATAAAATTAATAACATTTAGTTATATGGGATATAATTATGTAATTAATATATAGTGTTTTTAATATATTTAATGGAGTAAAATGGGAAATAAACATGAAATAGGTATCTTAAAACTTATACTTTTCCATCAAATATAACCTTTTTCCATACACATTATGCCTAATAAAATTAGTATTATGCGAAAATTAGGACATATGGGATGACTAGAGTGAAGTTAGGTAGATATTTGGGTAGGTAATGTCTGTTTTAGAGTTCTAAAAGTTGTTAGGATGGGAGAAAAGTGGGTTCCCTTTAGTAAGGGGTGGGAGTGGCACTCTTGTAATTATTAAAAATGATTATAATAATATATTTAATTAATCGTGGTAAAGTGGTAGATAAAGAGTAAAAAAAATTCTAAGGTGACAATGGTTTGAATATCATCATCCAATAATAATTATGATTTGATTTTTTTCCATATCACACTGTTTTAATCATACATAACTCTATTTACCCATTACCGAACTGAATTTTTTTAACCTTGTTTACAATTTATACTGTAAAAACTTGAAACAATACTTTTCAATACATTATAAACTCCCAAATATTAATATATATTATTATTTTTAATATTATTATTTTAAAAGCTGTTGATATTCTTTTAAATATATGTGTAGAAAACCTAATGAATTTATTTTATATGATTGTGTTTTCAAGAATAAAAATATACATGTATAAAAAAATATCATATTGATTCCAATGGATTTATTAATATAATTTATGATACAATTTATCTTATTTTATATTATGATAAATTTCGAAATATAATTTGTATTTTAAATAACATTATTTATTGATATGAAATATGTCTGTTTAAAAGTTGGAATTTATTACTAAAAATAAATCTTTTCAAAAAAATCACCAAACCTTTTTTTAATCATATTACAACAGGACAGTTTTAAAAATAAGTATTATTTTCTTAAAAAAATTATAATTTTTTTATAAATTGATTAAAACATTCACACCCAAAACGTATTAAAATCCATTTTTTTGAAACTATATTTTTGAAGCATAAAATGGATTTATTATAATTACATGTCTTGTGATCATAATAAAATATAATTTAATAAATTAAATTTGATATACAATCTAATTATTTAATTATAATAATTTTTAAATAGTGATAATTTTAATCTATAATGATTAAATTAGTTGTGCACGTGAAAATAGTTTTATGAAAAATATATCCTTTACCTTTTGAATATTTTTTCTTTATTTCCAACCAATTGATTATAAATGTATTATTATTTTTATTTTTATATTTAAAATAATAATGTATATATTTTATAATATAGTTACTCATATTCATATAGTTCAAAAAATGCATTTGTTATTACATTTATATTTAAATATGTGTATATCATGGTTCATTTTAGTATAGTGTTGAGTATACCATATGAAATAAAATGTATTACATTATAAAAATAAATTGTAAAAAAATCAACTGTTAATTTATTAATTTAAACCGTATTGTATATAATATAATATATCGAAATAATTATTTGTTTGAACCATACCAGTTCAATGATTGTGGTCTTGATATGTGTTCTCCTTACTAAAATTATTTCATTTATTTATATTAATGGAATTTAATCCCACCATCTTATGTCAAATAATTACTGGGACATGTATTAATTATTCTTTTTATTTACAATGGAATCATATTCTATCAAATTAATCTATATGTTTAATCAATATTTATGCCAAACTCTTTATAGAACACAATTCATGTGTTACCAACCCATATTAAAATCAAACTCTATGAAAACACATCTAAATTATTATCATGTATAAGGTATATAAAACCCTTTCTTGTAATGTAATAGAATCATATAAAATCCACAATAGACCAGAACCCATACTCTATAATTCGTTGCTGAAATATATTAAATTAAATTCTTGATTATGAAGTCGATAATTGGGACCCAATTATTTTCCATAATAACCTTACAATATAAAAAGGAATGCATAGATCACATACATAATGGAGGAAATAATAGGTTAATAATATTAGATAAATAGAAAAAACACCTACGTAAAAAATTAACAAGAAATTATATTTATTCTTCTATAATTTTACCAATATTTTCATACTTCACAAAGCTCAAAATAGCATCATTATTAAATATTAAAGAGACATAAATAGTTACAAATAAATCATTATAAACTGGGGAATTGAAAAATATTAAGGATGGTCTCAATTGTTTTTTATTTTTAATGATAATCATTAATAATTGAATTTCACCAATGGGAATAAATGTTCATAAGGGTATGAAGACATAATCCATGTGCATTAGAGAATAATCATGAAACTCAAACCCATTCATATATGGATCATTAAATATGAAAAATGTTAATTTAAAGTTTCATTGGAATCAATAATCATAAGCCACGTGATATTAATCTCGATCATGAAAATAATTATAAACCCATAAATAAAACATTTTTAAATATTTACAATAAAGGGGCATAATTTTCACTTCACTCTTATATTCACTATTATAAATGGAATAACTATATATTGTATTTCTATACACAATTAATTTGATAGATATCATGGATCTACTAATTATTGGCTTATCACAAAACCACACCATTATTGATTTATCATAGAACCCTTACCATTGGGTTATAATGTAACCACCCATCAAATATTCAACTATAATTAAATTAACATAACACGTAAAAGCATGGAATTCATTAAAAAATCATATAAAAAGCCAAAATACATTTCATTATGTTATTAATCATTTAAAATTAAATTATTTCTATGAAAATTAATGTGTGGAATGGTTATCACAAGGAAGAGGAATGTGTTAAATAATAGCTATCTGAAACGTTATTAAACTATGGTAATGAAATGAGTTCTGTAAAAATAACTTTGAAAAAATATTAATCCATCCATGAAAATAATAGGGAAGGTATCAATACAAAATATACCCACTGCAGGTTATGTAACAATAAGAGTTATTGGAATTTATGAATGTAAATACCAATCAGTGGTTTTTAAATACATTATTTAGGAAAAACCCATTCGAGTTATACAATCACTTTTGAAAATAAAAAACATTTTGAAAATGATTTAATTTACAAAGAACATTGATATATTATAAAGGAATACTTTAAAAATAACATAAAAAATTTATTTTGGAAAATATCATTCCATCCTTAAAAAATCAGAACAATTAAAGTAAATGGTTTTGTAATAAAATGAGTTTCCGAAAAGAAAATATGATATTTCATAAAAACATTCTATTGAAATATTGAGTACAAAAAGAAGAAAAATAAATTGAAATAAATTATTACCATGAAATAAACAGAAGAGTTGATATTTAATAATAAATATTTAGCGGTGGTTAATAATATTTTATACTTGAAGACTTAATCACAATAAATCTTGCTAATCCATGAGATTGAAATATCATACTCTTACTACTTTAGAAAATCTGAATTGTAATCAACATGAAATGATTGTGCTTAATTAAACAAAAAATATAATAATAAAATATTAGTATCAACATATAACATGAAACATGGGTAGTATATAAACCTTATTAAATAATACATGTTTATAAAATAATAAATTTCTCAAAGAGATAAAATTATGTGAACAATCTCTTACCGCATTGGTAAAATTGAAACTCTAATCCCAACTAAATCCAGATCAAAAAATAAATATATAAATACACATAAAATTAAGGATAATAAAAATAAAATACATTCATGAAAATTATATACACCACATATCATTAATACATTCTTAATATGGTATGTATCTCAAAAAAAATAAATGCGATACAAGAAAAACTGTTACCTTGAGTCCGACATTTAACATGTGTCTTAATCATCTTGAGTACCAAACTTCTGTATATTATTTAAATTATTTAGAACATAATAATATTTTATTATAAATAATATTACACTTATTATCATGTTATATATATTTAATAAATCTAATATGTTTATATCGTATGGTTTGACCATATTCTGATTATGTTACGAAACAAAATTGGAGGTTAAATTATTGTCAAATATGACATTATTTAAATACCTCTTAAATAATTATCATAAAATTATTATCATAGAAAATATTTAATAAAATATATCACCTATTTAATTATAATTATATATTTCATTATTTTTTATGTTTTGATAATGAATGAATAATCACATTTCTTTTAAGAGGTGGTATTCCACACGTCCACAAATGACGTTATCACTTTTTTAGTGTGTAAAATGTTAAACGTAATGTGATATATTTTATTAAAAAAAATATTTTTGTAATTAATATCATTTCCATTTATATATATCACATAATTTAATTAAATCCATACATAATAAATTCCATTTAAAGTGTGGAAGAATAACATCGCTTTGGGGAGGTGGTCGTCCATAGGTCCAGAAACGATGTTATTATATTCCCTCAAAACTGAAATCCTGAATGCATGTGATATATAATTATTCAATAATTATTAATAGAACATAAATACCATTAATATAAAAGATAATCATTATTTCCAACATCATTCCCAACCATGATAGGTGGTAGTAGAAAAAGAACAACATCAGTTTGCAATGCAGTAGTCAGCCGTACAAGCGAATGATTATTATGTATCACATTTGATGTAATTGTTTGAATTTATATTTCATAACAATAATGTAACATAATCTCATTATAAATATTATTCCTAAATTATTATATAATCAATATATAGTAATAAATTAGTGGGTTTGTAAAATAAAGAAAACAAAAGTGCTTGATGAAGAACATTACCTTTTATGGGTAAGTAAGTTGTTTTTGCACCAAAGTATTACATTGGATAGATTTTGAAAAATTTATTGATTCTAGTATTATGGGAGGTATTTTATGGAATTATTATTATTGTAATTTTCTAATATTATGGTGTTGAGAGGTGTAAGGAGATGATTATATATGGTGACCTTTTATAAGTGGTAAAAAGACACAATTGGAAATTTTTGAACAATGTTATGTTAAAATATGTATTTACCTTACCAGAGGCTTACATAAATAAAAAAATTCAATTATTTAGTTTTATTTAAAGATAAATGGAAATCTAATGGGATTTATACATGTTTTGTGTCATTTTTGAAGCTTATATTCTATGTTTAACCACTAGGTAAACTCACTATTCTCTTAAACACTATGTGAAATTTTAATTTATTCACTAAAATATATTTTAAAAACACATTTAAAAATAATATAAAATAATAGCTTATTTTGATACCAAATAGTTAATCCATTTTTTAAAATTCAATTTAAATTCATTGTAGAATTTAAATAAAAAATTTTCCTGCAGACGAAATAATATATCATATTTTAAAAGTGAAAATGTTAAAAGTTTTACTATGGTTTTACATCAAAATTAAATATAAAAAAGTATTAAAATTTCCTAAATTTCCTTAAAATATATAAAATTTAAATATTTATTAATTTAAAAAATTAAAATTTAATGTATCTTTATATTTTATTCAGACAAGAATTCATTTTTCAATTACAATTTAGTATCATTCACTATTCATCACAAATGAAACTTCATAGAAAAAGATCAATGATTCCCCATAATATAATATTGAATTTAATATTTAATAATGGGAGTATATTTTTTAAAATATAATTTATAATTGTTTTATAATTTGATATTAATACTTGGGCTCTATTAAAATAAAAAAAAATTGGCATCCCCAAAAATACAACTTTTTATATATAAAATATTAATTGTTATATTTTATACCATATAAATATTGGATTAATGTAAAAATATTTTACATAATATATAATATATTTATATTACCTTACGATAATTATCTTATAGTGATTAATTTTAATTTTTAATATCAAATTCCTTTGTGTGAAAAACAATGTTTTATAAAACACATCCTTTCTATTCAATTGGTTTTTATTTTTACTTCTAATATATTAGTCCCCAAATAATTCATTGTATATATATATAACCATTATTTTCATAATTTAGTTAATCTTATTTATGTGTTTCATTCCAATATCTAGGTGATAACTATCATATGAAATATAAATAATATTTTTTTTCTTTTCTAAAACAAAATCTTGCGTGTAACACACATTATCGATGAACCTAAAAATTACATGTAACAAAAGATAAAAATAGTGTTCACTGTAATTAAATTTAATAATTGTATTGTGTGCAATGAATGAAATCAAATAATTTATATCTATTTGGATGGATATATTTCTTAAAATATTATAATGTTATAACAAACGCCTCTTCCCCCCAAATTATATTCACCCTAGAAATTAATCATGGTTGTCAAATGAATTATATTTTTTAAAATTGCATTATTGAAACGCACATCTTAAACATGAAATAAAGAAAAAATCCCATAAAAATGGAATATAGAAACCTAAAGTTCACCTAAAAAGATTTATATCCAAGATTCCACATAGGGAGAAAAATTGGGGTAAATTAAAAGATTGATATAGAAGGGAATCATAATTTACATGGAAAAATATTCAGTGATAGAGAATGTAGAAAATATGATGTTAATGAAAAAAACTACCAAGAAAATATGTTTGTAGAACGTTATTATTATCATCATAAAAATAGTATTAGGAAAAAAAATTATTTCAAGATCCTTTTCCTATAACTGAAGGATTCTTCAAAAATCATGAATTAAAAATTAGGATATATAATATCTTGACATGAAAAATTACGTAAATTAACCAACTTTCATCACACTATCAACTTTTTAGCTATACCATGGGTATTAAAGAAGTGTTTTCACATTCCTAAACCACATTAATAAACTTTTATAGGCAAAATAACCATAATTGGATAGTTATGCTATTCTATGTATCTTATGAAATTAAAGAAAACAAAAATGTGCAGCAGATATCATGATAATTTAAAACATTAATATTCCACTATGTTATAGAAAAGTTATAATAATTAAATTTTAATATTCAATGTTAATCCAAATCATTCAATATGTTATCATGATTAATTTTCATCAAATGTTTCCTGAATATTTTTTAAACACAAATGAAAGAAGGATTTGATAATATATTCTTCCAATATAAACTATCTATTATTTTTCAAATAAAACCTCATATTTTTCCTGAATTAAACATAATATAATGTTGTAAATATTTCATACTAACTTGGATATCACATAATATAGTTGAAAACATGAAACCCTTATCGTCTATCATTCAATGGTTCAATCCCCACCACCTTTCCAGATTTGACAGGTTATGACCTAGCAAACTAGTTTTATATTTGTTATTTTATCCTAAAAATAATTCTTCTATAAAAACATATTATTAAGTATAGGTGATACAAATACCTCAAAAACAAAAAATTCTCCAAAAATGTAATTAAAAAAATTCCGTTGTAAAACACTAAAATGTCATACTATTACATTAAAAATATGATCATCATTAATTTTATAACAATATGACGGTATACAAACCTCTAAATATAACCACAAATTAAAAAATCATAATTTACATGTTTATCTAAACTGGGATATGATACCTACTATAACTACCCATAATCCAAACTCCCAAATCTTGTATTGAAATATGTAATATTACATTCATAACTGTTATGATGATGATTGTGACCCAATATGTTTTCCATAAAAAAATTAAACATTAAAATAAAAACATGTATAAGTTATATTCTCGGTGGTTTTCTAGGTTTATAGTTATAGATAAATATGAAAAACTCTTACATAAATAATTCACATGTCCTGAAATGCGTATTTATCTCATTCAAACTAATTTTTTTAATTTTTTTGTATGTCCTGAACATCATCCAAGAGAAAAAATTTAAAGGAAAAAAACATTAAAACGTAATCGCTATAGAATATGGAAAATGGTACATAAGAAATGTTAACTAAAATTCTTTTTAATGGTAAATATAAGAATAATAAATTTAATTTCATCAATTAGCATATATTTCTATAAGGGTTTGATGACATAATCAATGTGATTGATATGATGATAAAGGTAATCATACCCCTCAATACCTAGATAATTTATTATAAAAACATGTCAAAAATAATTATTCATAATAATAAATAAACATAACCTATTTTATATTAATCATGATCATGAAAATCCTTATAAACCAATATAAATCATAATGAAAACATACACATAACATTGGAAATAATTTTCACTTCACTCTTACAATCAATCATATAAATAGAATAACTATATGGTTCAATTCCATACCAAATGCAATGTATCTATATCACATACCCACCCATCATTTTATTATAACAAAACCACATATCCTTGGTTTATCATAAAACTAGACATCACTAGTTTATAACATAACCATCCGTCAAATATCAACGTACTATTACAGATTCATAACATATAAAATATTTCATTTCATCATTAACTCTTAGAAACAACCAAGATTGATAACATATCATTATTAAGACACAAAAATATATATGAGTTCTATAAAAATCTATATGAATTTTTTTTAACATATCGAATAAAAAAATATTCCATAACAATCACTTTGAAACATGATTCACTCATTGAAATGAAACGGGTTCCATAACAATCCCTTAGAAAAAAAATTAATCCATCAAAAAATAATAATTACGGTATCAATAAAATTATATAAAATACATCACAAGTAAATGAAGTGTTATTAACATTGATGAATGAAAATATCATTAAAACATTATTAATGAAAATATTGATTTCAATTTGAAAAAAAACAATTGAAAACCTAAAACATTTTGAAAATAATATTCATTGAAATTGACCAAGATTGACTATAATGGAAAATTTTATAAATGAAATAAAAAAAACATGATGAACATATTCATTAAGCATTTGAAAACATTTATTAATTTATTATGAAAAACAATTTTAGAAAACTGGGTTTCAAATGAATAATTTTTTTTCACCGAAAATATAATTTTTTAGAAAAATAATAATGTTTAAATATTATTTTCCTAAAAACAGAAATATGAATGTAAAACATGAATAATTATGAAATAGAAATAGGATAATAAAATTCAAAAGAATTATTCAGGTATATATTCTGTGATTTATACATTGTACTCTTAATCCTAGACAATCCCAATAATCGTTGAGAATATAATATGAAACTCATAGAAATTTCGTAACATTAAATTTAAACTCCATGAAATGGTTAGATTGAATTATACTCTAAATATCACTAAAATTATAATAATCATGATATAAAATGTCATATAAGATGTATATAAAACTGATAGAATAATATAAGTGTTTCACATAACAAACGTCTCAAAGAACGAAAATTGTGATATAACCCCTTACTATATTGGTATCATTGAAATCATAATCCCAATAAACGAGGTATACTATGATATATAAATAAAAACCCATAAATTTAATGTTAGGAATCAAAATAAAAAATCATGGGAACCGATATAGTAAAAATAAATGGTAAATATGGAATGTATCTTAAATAAATAAAGTTGAGATGGTAAAACCCTTACCTTGAGTATGACATGAAAAATTTGTCATTATCATCCAAATTAATAAACTTCTGTTAATTAATTATCTTTTTGATAATATTTAAAATTATTATTTTTTATGACTAAAATTATTATCTTGTTTTATAAAATTAATTAATCGATTATGTTATCTTTAGATTCTTCGACCATATTCATATTATATTCCAAGAATATATTTGATGGTTTACTATGGTTTAAGAGTACATTTAATAAACATATAATGAACAATAATAAATAAATTCGTATCATATTACATCATTAATCGAAATTATATACTTCATACTTTATGACACATAGATGAAAATAAAATAATCCCATCTCTTTGAGGAGGTGGTAGCTCGGACATCCCCAAACGACTTTATTACTTTTTCAGTATCAAAAAAGGTAAGAAAGAAATTTATATATGATATTTATAGAAATATAAATATTTAATGAATATAATATATATCTAATTTATATTACATCATTAATTAATTCCATTCAAAGCATTAATAAATCACATCAATTTGAGGATGCAGTAGTCCACTCGATCAGTAATGATTTTATTTTATACCCACAAAATTAAAAGTAAGAAGTTATGTGTTATATATTATTTACTGGAGCCTAAATAAATCATAAATATCATATTAAAATATTATTTACCTCCATATTAACATCATTAAGTTATGTTAAGTGTGAGAAAGGAAACACTTGGAATTTTATGAAAATAATGAATTTGAACTACTAATTTGACCTAACAGGAGGCTTCCATTAAATAGAAAATTGTATAATATAGTTTAAATTTTCTAAATATGGAGATAAAATGTTATTTTCATTGTTTCTGGGTAATTTTAAATCTTATATTCTATGTTTAAAAAATTAGTAAACTCATGTTTCTTTTAATCATTGTAATTAGTTTTAATGTCTATTGCAAATTTTTTTTGTAAACAAAAAAATTAAACATAATATAAATGATAAATTATTTTGATTCAAATTATGTAATCCATTTTTTCAAATTTATATCATCTTTGAGTAAGAATTTGATTTAAAATTAATACCATATATGGAATTAAAAAGTATGATTTTAAAGGGAAACTGATCAATTTATTTCTATGTTTTAATATCAAATTGAATCTTACAAAATATTAAAATTATCTAATTTAGACTAATAGGCATATAAATGAAATATTTATAATCCAAAACCAATCAAAATATATTTTTTCCATTTTTAATTATTCTAATGAAATGACATTCCTCAATTAAAATCCATTATTTAGATTTTTCATCAAAAATGAATTTTCAAAAAAAACATACAAATTACCCGTAATTTAGTTTTAAAATTATTATTTTAAAAAGAATGTATATTTTTTAAAATAAAAATTATTAAATGTAAATTTGTTTTTAAAACAATTTCACCATTAAATCGAGGAAAAAGTGCCTTAGGACAAATACAAATGATTATATGATTAATTAGATTTTTTCTTATTTTATGCCTAACATATATATTGGGTGACTGCCAAAATATTTCATTGAATATAATATGTATATATATATCATTAATAAAATTCACTAATATAGAAAAAATTTATTTATTTTGATAAAACTCTTTTGTGGCCATAAAATTAGTATTTTAAACAAACACATCATTTATATTTAATTTTATTATATTTTAGTTTATAATTATTAGGTCATCAATGACATATATATATATATATATTCAATCCAAATTTTATCAATTAATTTAATCATTTTCATTATATAAATTCAAATTATGATGTAATAACTAATATATTAAAAATTAATAACATATTTTCTTTCCGTAAAACTCAATTTGGTGTGTAACACACATTAGAAAAAGAACTCGATGTTACATGCAATGAAATATAAACTTATTGTTTCATATGACTGAAGATAAAAAATGTATTTAATTTAATATGAAATATCAAAAAATATAAATTATTTTTAAAGAAGATTTTTTTTAAAAACATTGGATGTTATTAAATCAATAATCCCCATAAGTGTTACCCTAGTGAAATAGTTATACAACCCATACATTTAGATGAATGGATAAAGAATCTAGGATAATGATTACTCATACCATATTAACTATACTAATGGATAAATTAATCAAGAAACATTTATATTTCATAAATACTATAATGCAAAATATTTATAAACAATAATTGACCTAATTATTCATTTTCATAACCTATGTTGGAGCCATTGTCAGGCTACAAAAAAAGTAAACAGTTTATTTTACTTACAATTTAAATCATTACAGTCCTGAATGATAATTTAAAACCATTTTTAAATATAAATTGAAAATCATAATATAACACATTATATCTATGAATAATTCCAAGAATAATTTAAATAAATGAATTATCAAATATTTAAATATGAAATTGATTAAATAAATACAACTTTTTATGTGTAAAATATTAATTGTTATATATTATACCATATAACATATAGGATGAATTTCAAAATATTTGATTGAATATATATGTATATTTCATGGATATAATTATAATATAGTGATTAATTTAATTTATTAATATAAAATTCTATTTTGGGACAAATATCTTTTTATAAAAACACATTCATTCAATTCAACTGGTTTTTAATTTTACATCTAATATATTGGTCACCAAATAATTCATTATATATATATATATAATAATTTGATAATTTAGCTCATCTTATTTATATGTGTGAGTCCAATATCTAGGTGATAACTATCATATGAAATATTAATATTATATAGTTGTTTTGTAAAACTCGGTTTTGCGTGTAACACACATTATCGATGAACCTAAGATTTACAAGAA
This sequence comes from Viscum album, assembly GCA_963277665.1. Classification (NCBI taxonomy): domain Eukaryota; kingdom Viridiplantae; phylum Streptophyta; class Magnoliopsida; order Santalales; family Viscaceae; genus Viscum; species Viscum album. The sequence continues at coordinate 1,938,912,207 of OY728152.1, forward strand.
ACAAAAGATAAAAATGGTGTTACGTGTAATTAAATATAATAATTGTTTTTTGTGTAATGAAAGAAATCAAATAATTTATATCTATTTTGAATAATATATTTCATTAAATTATCGAATGTTTTAACCAACCCCCACCCCCAATAATATTTACCTTATAAATTCATCATAGATTTCAAATTAATTAAATTTTTTACTATTCCATTATTGAAACCCACTTGTTAAACATGAAATAAAGAAAATATCCCTTATAAAGGGAATATGGAAACATAATGTTCACCTGTAAAGATTCATTACATAGATTCCACACAACGAGAAAATTTGGGGGAAATTAAATAAATGATATAGAAGGGAATCATAATTCACGCGGACTAATTGTCAGTGATAGAGAATGTAGACAATATGATGTTAATGAAAAAAACTACCAAAAAAATATGTTTGGAAATGGTTATTATTGTCATCATAAAAATTGTATAAGGGAAAAAATTATTTCAAGATCCTTTTCCGAAATTTGAAGGATTCTTTGAAAATCATGACTACAAAATTAAAAAATATACTATCTTGACATGAAAAATTACCTAAATTATCCAATTTTCACTACACTATCTACTTTTTAGCTATTCCAGGTGTATTAAAGATGTGTTTTCGTATTCCTAAAGAACATAAATAAACATTTATAGGAAAAATAACCATAATGGGATGATTAAGAAATTCCAAATATCTTATGAAATTATAGAAAAAAAATTGTAACATATATTATGATAATTTAAAAACTTAATATACATATATATTATACAAAAGTCATAAAAATTAAATTTTAATATTCAATGTTCATTCAAATCATTCCCTATGTTATCATCCATAATTTTATTCAAATGTTTCTTGAAAAATTTTTAAACCCAATTGATATAAGGATTGGATAATATATTCTTTCAGTCAAAACTATCTATTATTTTTCAAATAATATTTCATATTTTTCGTGAAATAAATATAATCTAATCTTGTAAAAATTTCATACTAACCTGGATATCACATAAGATAGTGGAAGGCATGGACCCCTTATCATCCTGTATTCATTAGTTCAATCCCCACCACCCTGCCAGATTTGATAGGTTCCGACCAAGCATACTAGTTACCCCTTTTTATTTAATCCTAAATATCATTCTTCTATAAAACACTTATTATTAATACTAGGTGATACAAATACCTGAACAAGAAAAAATATTTTCCCAAAAATGTAATTAAACAACACCTTTGTAAAACCCTAAAATGTGGAGTTATGATTTTGAAAATATGATCATCATTAATTTTATAATAATATGACGGTATCCATACCTCTATATATAACCTCAATGAAAAAATCATAATCTCTGGGTTTATCTAAACTGGGATATGATACCTACTATAAAATCCCAGAACCCACACTCCCATATCATTTATTGAAATATGTAACATTACATTCATGGTTATTATGCTGATAATTGTGACCCAAATTGTTTTCCAGACAAACATTAAAACATTATAATAAAAACATGGATCACATATATACATGGGGGTTTCCTAGGTTTATAGGTTTAGATAAATACGAAAAACATCTACATAAATAATTCATATGACCTGAAATGTGTATTTCTCCCATTCAACCCAATTTTTTTAATTTTTGTGTAGGTCATGGACATCATCCAAGTGATATAATTTAATGGAAAAAATAATTAAAACAAAATATTTATGGCATATAAAAAATGAAATAGAATTAATGTTATCTAAAATTCTTATTAATGATAAAGATGAGAAACAAAAATTTAAATTCATCAATTAGCATATATTTCCATAAGTTTTTTTTGACATAATCAATGTGATTGACCAGATGATAAAGGTAATCATGCCCATTAATACCAGGATAAGTAATTATAAGAACATGTAAAAAATAATTATTCTTAATAATAAATAAAAATAACCCATGATATATTAATAATGATCATGAAAATCCTTAAAAACTTATATAAATCATAATTAAAACATGCACATAACTTCTGAAATAATTTTCACTTCACTCATACAATCACTTTTACAAATAAAATATCTATATGGTCAAATTTCAGGCCAAATCCAATGTATCGATATCACATACCCTCCCATAATTTTATTATAACAGAACCACCCATCCTTTGTTTATCAAAAATTGGACATCATTAGTTTATAACATAACCATCGGCCAACGGTCCACGTACTATTACGGATTCATAACATGTAAAATATTTTATTTCATCATAAACACATAGAAACAACCATGATTGATAACATAACTTTATTAATCCATGGAAAATTATATGAGTTTAATAAAAATATATCTGAATTTTTTTTAACAAATCGAATATAAAAATATTCCAAAATAATCACTTTGATACGTGAATAACATATTGAAATGAAATAGGTTCCATAACAATCCCAATGAAAAAAAATTAAATCCATCCAACAATAATAATTATGGTATCAATAAAAATATTAACAATAAATCATATTTAAAAGAAGGGTTATTATCATTGATGAATGAAAATATCACTAAAACATTATTAATGAAAATATTGATTTAAATTTGAAAAAAATAATAATTGAAAACCTAAAACATATTAAAAATAATATTCCTTGAAATAGACCAAGATTGATTGTAATGACAAAATTTATAAATATTTTAAAACAAAACATGATGAACATATTAAATCCGTATTAAAAACCATACTTTAATTTTTTTATTAAAATAATTTTTAGAAAATATGGTTTCAAAATAATAATTGTATTTGAAAAAAAATATGATTGTACATAAAAAGAATAATTTTTATATATTATCTTCCTAAAAACTGAAATATGAATTTAAAACATGACTTATTATGAAACAAAAATAGGAAAATTAAATTCAAAAGAATTATTCCGGGATATATCATTTGATTTCAATAGTGGACACTTAATCCCAAAAAATCCCAATAATCATTGAGAATATAATATCAAACTTATAAAAATTTGGTACCATTAAATTTATTGTCCATGAAATTTTTAGATTGAATTATACCGTAAATATTAATAAAATAATAATAATCATGATATAACATGTCCTTGAAGATGTAAATAAAACTGATAGAATAATATAGGTATATAATAGAACAACCACCTCAATGAATGAAAATTGTGATAAGTCCCCCTTTCTACATTGGTAACATTGAAACCATAATCCACATGAAAGAGGAATAATAAAATATATAAATAAAAACCTATAAATTTAAAAATGGGAATCATAATATAAATTCATCGGAATCTATATAGTAAAAATAAGTGATAAATATGGAATGTTTAATAAATAAATAAAAGTGAGATGGGAAAACCCTTACCTTGAGTCTAACTTGAAAAATGTGTCATTATCATCCAAAATAATAAAATTATGTTAATTATTTAGTATGTTGATAATATTTTAAATGATTATTTTTTTATTACTAAAGTTATTATCTTGTTTTATACGGTTACTTAATCAATTAGGTTTACTTCAGATTCTTTGACCATATTCAGATTATATTCCAAGAAGACTTTGGATGGTTTACTATGGTTAAAGATTACATTATATAAACATATAAAGAATAATAATAAATAAATTTGTATCATATTACATCATTAAGTAAAATTATATACATCATTCTCTATGACACAAAGATGAAAATAAAATGGTCACATCGCTTTGAGGAGGTGGTAGCCCGCACATCCCCAAACGACATTATTACTTTTTCATTATTTGAAAAGGCAAGAAAGAAGTTGATATATGATATTTATTGAAATATAAATATGTCATGAATATAATATATATTTAATATATATTACATAATTATTAAATTCCATTAAAATAATGAATAAATCACATCAGTTTGAGGATGCAGTAGTCCACTAGATCACTAATGATTTTATCGTATATCCATAAAATTAAAAGTATGAAGTTATGTGTTGTATAATATTTACTAGAGTAGAAATAAATCATAAATATCGTATTAAATTATTATTTACATCGATATTCACATCAGTAAGCTATGTTATGTGTGATAAAGGAAACACTTGGTATTTTAATAAATTAATTAATGTGACCCAAAGTTTTTACCTAACAAGAGGCTTCCATTAAATATAAAATTGTATGATATAGTTAAATTTTTTTAATATGGTGATAAAATGTTATTTTCAAAGTTTTTGGATCATTTTTAGACCTTATATTATATTTTTAACAACTTAGAAAACTCATTTTTCTCTTAATCAATGTAATTAGTTTAAATTTCTTTTACTTTTTTTAGTATGAAAAAAACATAAACATAATATAAATTATAAATTATTTTGATTCAAATGATTTTATCAATTTTTTTTAAATTTATAGCATCTTAGAGTAATAATATGTTTTAAAATTAATCCCATATATGGAATGAAAAAATTGGTGTTTAAAGGGAAAAGATCAAAATATTACTAATTTTTAATATCTAATTTAATCTTAGAAAATATTAAAATTCACTAAATTAGATTAATATAAATATATATGAACAATTTATAATCCAATACCAGTCCAAATATATTTTTACATTATTAATTATTCTAATGAAATGGCATTCCTCAATTAAAATATATTATTTATATTTTTCATCAAAAACGAATCTTCAAAAAACCCACAAATTACCCGTAATTTAGTTTTAAAATAATTATTTTAAAAATGATGTTTATTTTATAAAATAATCTATATTAAATGTAAAAATTTTGTTTTAAAATAATTTCACCATTCATTGGTGGAAAAAGTGCCTTAGAACAATTACAAATTTTTATATGAACAATTAGATTTGTTCTTATCTTATGCCTAACATATATATTGGGTAAATGACAAAATATTGCATTGAATATAATATGTGTATATATATATATCATGAATAAAATTCACCAATTTGAATATTTTTATTTATTATGTTAAAAAGCTTTTCAGGGCATAAAATTAGTTTTTTTAAACAAACATGTCATTTATATTCTGTTAGATTATATTTTAATTTCTAATTATTTGGTCACCAATGACATATATATAAATATATTGATATTTATATATTAAACCCAAATTTTATCAATAAATTTAACACTATTAATCATATAAATTCTAATAACAAGTTGATAACTGATATATTAAATATTAATAACATATTTGTGTTCCATAAAAATCAATTTGTGGTGTACCACGCATTTGAAAAAAACACAATGTTACATGCAATGAAATATAAACTTCGAGTTTCATATTACTCAATATAAACAATGTATTCAATGTAACATGGGATATCAAAAAATATAAATTCATATTAAACAAGATATTCTTAAAATATTTGGATGTTATTAAATCATTAATCCCCATAAGTGTAACCCTAGTGAAATTTTTTTTCTAACCACTACATTTTGATGAATGGATAAAGATTCTAGGCTAACTATTACTCTTAACATATTAACTATACTAATAGTTACATAAATCAAGAAACATTTATATTTCATAAATAATATAATGAAAATTTATTATAAACAATAATTGACCTAATAATTCATTTTCATAACATATGCTGAAGCCATGGTCAATGTACAAAAAAAGTAAACAATCTATTATACCTAAAATATAAATCATTACAGTCATGAATGATAATTTAGAACAATTTTTAAATATAAATTAAAACTCAAAATATAACACTTTATATCTATGAATAATGTCGGGAATAAATTAAATAAATTAATTTTCACATATTTTAACCTGACATTGAAATTTTGTGAAAAAATTAAAATGTCCTGAAAGACACATTATAATTTTAACATTGATAAAAATGGAAACTATAAATTTACCCTATATAAAAATTTCATATTATCATTTAAAACAATGAAATTTTCATTCCTTCATATGTGAGAATGTGAAATAATATATGTAAATTTTTATTGAATAAATAATATTTCACATTTATATAAAATATTAATTTTTTAAAAAATATAGCCTTAAAATAATTAGTCTATCATTAAATTCATGATAAATAAATAAATAAATTAATTAATTTTTTATTTTAACATGTATAATATTATATACACTTTTTTATATGGTATTCATGATCAAAAATAAATAATTTTAAATGTAAATCCAATTTAATCATTATTAAAATCAACTAAAACATTTCATGTATGGTTCAATTCCCAAGCACCCCATATCCCCTAGGTTCGGGGGGTGTAGGATATGGATACCAAAAAATGATGGGGTTTAATAATTTCAATTATAATTCTATTCAAAACATCTTATGACACAATGTAATGCAGGAATTTTTGGTCCTATGGAAACACTTGGAGATATGAACATTTTTGTGATAATTTAGAGTCATGTATGTACAATTATAATAGGAATTTTGAATAGTTGTTTCAATTAAAAAAAGGTGTTTCAATCATTTTAAATGATATTCTAAAATGTCTTGTTCACTTCCATTATGATTTGTTGTAAAATATTTATACAATGTCTATGACATAGTGATGAACTTACCACAGGTTATAAAATTTTCATATGGTGTTCTATATTATGATAGATTTATCAATTCACAAAATACACATTCTTATTATACTATTTTATGGTCAAATTGAACAATGAATAAAAATAAATTCATGACATTAAATTAATATCATGGTACGTTAATGTAAATAATCCAAAAGGATTTTTTTTCAATCCATTTCAGGGTTCCTAGAAACATATTTTTCCTGATTGGTTGTCCATTAATTTTCTAAACCATTCATTAATATATTTGATCTGAAATACTAATGGGTATTAAAAAGTCATTTACCATTTAAATAATTTTAATGAAAAATTAAAAGTCATCATAACGAATAAAAATATGATTATATATTTCAAATTAATATATGTGAAGAACAAATATGTCCTACCTTTGAGTAGTAATATTGTACTATCATTTCTTAATATTTATTTGATCAAAATCACTATGATATATATAAAACAATCCTTCATAGAGAGGTATTAATATATTATATTAATTTTCTAATAATATTATAGGAACTCTATCAATAAGACAGTCTACAGAAACTTTATTTATAGGTTGTAGAGAAGTGGGAGATAGATGTAATATTGAAAGTAGAATTTCATAGTGTTTTTAAATATCTAAATTAATAACATTATTCTAGACTATGAGCCTCCAAATGCATGCAACATGTGTACTCTAATGTTTCCATGAAACTAAAAAATTCTCAGCCTATTTAATTAAATGTTTCATAAAATATCATAACTACATATCAATTTTTGATATAATGATTAATGCAAAAAGAATTTCATTCATCTAATAATAATAATAAGTTTACTTTAATATATAATGATAGATGATAAAAAATATGGTTGTCAAATAGAGTATTATCACACAATATGATAATAACATATACAGAAAACATCTCTTGGGAAAAAAATTATTTTATTGTGATAATTATGATAGAACATTGTCTTGTATAAAAAACCATTCAAGATAAATATTTTACCACATATATCCATAAACGACCATTGTTGGAAAACTAAGTTCCAATGTGTTATGGGGTGTATTATTGAGATTTATGACTATAATATCATTATGGTTCCATGAAAATATTTTATATGATTATATTTATTAGTTTTAATATCAACTTGTATGTTTATTACACTTGAGTTCATTTATCATATTTACAACTATGGATCACATGGAATGTGGAAGTTTATATGTGATTACGGATTGGAAATAAATAATTAAATTAATTAATTTAATAATAATGTCCCTAAAAATTATAGTTCATTTCAAAATATACTATTTGAGTAAACTTAATTCAATTAATCCTTGAATGTTTTTCTGACTGGGAATATGAGTTTCCAGGTTTTCTCATAGGCATAATAAAATTTAATTCTTCATTCTGTTGAAAAGTACCTAAAATATAGAATAATTTATCAAGACAAATAGTTTTATTTTTTTATTTTTTTTAATATTTGTTTCTCAATGGTGTGATGCATAAATAATATTGTTGAATGTGGTGTGTATCTTGACTACAATGTTTATATTGATTAAATCTAATAATATTTGTCATTAATAAGGATTCCACCAAAAAATCACCATGAGGAGTAGAAGGATGTTGAGGAAAAGTATGTCCAAATAAATGTAGTATTTATTAATATGATGAATGAATATCTCATAAGAATTTAGGTTGAAATTATAAATTTAATACTGATGAGTCTTCCCAAATGTGAGTAAATAACTTCCAATATAACACATGAGATTCTGTTAATGTATCCATTAATTTATATGGTTAATAATGGAATTTCATGGAATGAAACAAATGGTGGAGGGAATCTAGGGGAGTTTCAGCTAACAAGAACTCATTATACTTATAATGTGATATTAGTTGCCTTCATGTTAGATATACCCTCTCAACACCAGTAGGAATTATTATAGAAACTATTATAGATGAGGGGTAATACAATTATCTATTATAGTTAGTATCATATGAGTAGTTCATTAAGAAATCATTGTAATTGAAGATCCCAATGATTCTACATTACTGTAATAGTAAGGAATATATGAAATATATTAAATGGAATGGATAATAGGGTTTTTCAGGTTTTTAATGAATATAGGTATAGATAATGTCATGAAGTATTTTATATTTCATAAATTTATAAGGAATATAATTTATGAATTGTTGGGATTATTATACCATAATACTTACATAGTGTTATTGGCAAGGCGATGAAGACAATTTGACCAGTTTTTAGTTTAATTGTATTTGGGTGTCCATTTTCTATGATTATCTGGAGGTGACACATTGAGCAGACCAAAGTGGAAATTATTTTATATGAAATCGAGAAGTGGATAATGTGGTAGCTAGTGTGTTTTCTTTTTAATACCACCTTTAGGAGGGTAATGGTCCACTATAAATATATTGTTTGGATTATATGGTCAAATATGAATGAATTATCCATGTTGTGTGTGGGTGACCAATATATGTTGTAAAATAGACCATATACCTCGATTATATTTCTAAGGACAATGGGAATAAATTAGACATAACATATTTAGACGCATGTTCTATGTTCACATATAAGAGGATCATTACAGGGTTAATGTAATGTTTCATTGATATGATTAATTGAGTGTAGAAGTTAGAGTTTTCAACATCCATTATAAAAAATTTCATATTATCAATGAATCTAGGACAATGTGGGAGGCTAGATCATATAACCGGATATTATTCATGAACTACGTAATATGGGAGGGGGTTATTCGACTAGGTAAGGCGAAATTAAAGTGAAATCTAAAAAAAATTAATAATTTATTTTACAAAATTATATCCTTCTCATTTATTTACACATTTCATATGTTTAATGTAGACCTTGATATAGAGTGTTTGTAAAGAGTATTATAGATACATGTTTTTAGTTGTTGGGTTGAGTGTATTATGAGTCAACCACCATGTAATATTATATTGAGTGACTATATTCATTAATAAGGATTTTAGATTCTAGATATAACTAGTTTTTTATAATTATTAGTATATACTATCATAATCAATCCCAAGAACATGTATCCTACAACTAGACACAAGTATCATTTACTTATACAAAACATAATGAGTATATATTACACTTGTATGGGTACGTGTAGAATAGAAAATATGGATATGGCCTTGGGAAATTGAGGGAAACTATTACATTGGTGGCCAATATTAGGTTGGTATTAATAATGTGAATATGAAATCCAAACTTTTTTTAAATTTTATAATAGTTCAAAAATATATTTTGAGGTAATTTGTTTATATTACCTCTATAGGGGGGTGCGTTTTTTTTGATTTGATATATAGTATAACGTTGAAATAAACAGTTATATATTGCATGATATCAATTTATTTTATAGAGAAAATATTTTAGGTGGATGATTTGATGTTTGAGGTTTTTGTTGTATTCTGATGGTTGTATTTGTATTCAATAATCCTCATATCTTGATGAAGAGGAAATTTTATTTTATTGTTCTAATATGATATTTATATTTTATACAAGAGTAAGGAAATAACTACATTAGTGAGACCAAGTTATTAATCAATATTGATGAAATCTATGGATATCCATTCATATAAAAAAGGTGTTTCTGATACTTACATATAGATGAGAATATTTTTTGTTTCACTATTTTAAAATCAAAATATAAAAAATTAATGAATTAATTATGATGATTATTTCACTAATATTATAATGAGTACATGACTAGTCCTAAAAGATTATATGGGGGACACATATATACTACACATGTTGAATGATAAGATTATTTAATAACTTCAAAATAGAGGATAAAATCATTATATAAGAGCAAATTTATGGAATAAATTATGGGATGACAATAAATGTAGTCAGTTGTGGTATAAGAAGATTCATTTTATATTGAATGGTTCAGTGAAAAAGAACCGAAAATTCTATAAAAATATGTTGAATTTCATCGGACATATTATTTTTAATTTTGTAACGAAATTTTATGTGGTTTGAGTTGATTTAGATGAGAAATATGTTTTGGATAATAAGAATTAAATGAGTATAATTTATGATAAATTAATATGAGATATGATGAATGTAATGTAAAAATAATATTGGAAGAAAATAGGATAGAATGATTCTTTATTCACTACAAAAGATTACTTATTCCAAAAAATGTTCTATGTTTGATTCATTTTGAAAGCTACATAGCCAGTAAATATATATGTTCTATTTGTATTATTGTTTAATATTAATTTAGTAATCAAGAAGGAATGAATTTTAATATTTTTTATGAATAAAAGGGTTGTGTAATATCTTATAGATGTAACGTAAAATAATTTTGTTCGTAAAAATAATATGATAAGGGATCTGTTATATCTCTTGAAACTCATGTAAAATATTTATTATGTTACATTAGTTTCAAAATTTGAGGAATGATACACATTCATAATAAGAGACTGAATTGAGATTAAAAAGAAAATATTTCATGTGGATATTATCATTATTAATATCAATATTGAATGGCGAAATTTATGTATAATAATTAAGATGATATTCTGTAGAGCTTCAAGTTCAATTTTCATGATTCTTTGGATGACCATGAATTTAGCCAAAAATGATGAAGATAAAAATTTAGAAAAAAAAATGTACCATAATGAGAATTTTTAGACCACATGTGTTCTATATATATTTATACAATCATGAAATGATGAGAAACAATAATTTTTTTGTATTTTAGAAGAAAAAAATTATTAGATTTTTGGGAAAAATGTTTAATTTTCAGAATGTATTTTAATGATAGTTATTTAGATTCTAATAAAATATTTGAACATAATGAATCATTATCAGTCTGAATATTTACATCGTAATTATTTTACGAATGATAAAAGATCAAATAAAATTATAATGATTTTCAGGGATTTCCATTATTATTTATACGAGTTTGTAAATTTAACAAAGAGAAAAAATGGAGGAATTAGATATATAGATTACAATACTATTAAATTGAATATAAATTGAATATTATTTGATGTAAAATATAAGGGTGAAATAACTGAAAGGAAAATTTATCGTATAGAAAAATATAAACATCAAAATAAAAATGAAGTAATAAGAAGAACGAGGTTGATAAAGGTCCAAATTTTGACAACCTGATTCATAATATATATTCATAGAATTATAAAAAATGATCAGGATTCAATAAGAAACTATAAAAACTATATCTTGTATTTGGATTCGAATTCTATTCACTTGAAGAATTATACAAATCAGATACACATGATCCTTCTGGGGAATACACATCAAAAATAATAGACTTATTACTTAGAAAGTGTATCTCACATATTGATGTAGTGACATCCATGAGTGGATTGAAGGACTTTTTCATGATTTTATTAGAGGAAATTGATGAAATTAGGTATCTAGTATAATCGTATCCAATCCAGTACTGATAAATCCTATTATCAAGACATATTTTTTATTCTAAAACATTTACAAGTGTTAACGATGGTTAATTCCCACCCCTTTTAATAATTGATTCATTAATGATATCTTTTTATATTTTATAGTTAGTATAATTTACTAGTGATATTTTTTTCCTAAAACTCACCCTCGAAAAACCTATGTGTATATTTACACAACAAGATCAATACATTTTAAAATATGGCATAATTATTATTTTTATTTATATATTTCTTAACATGAGATAATTATTTATATGTAATTCACAAAAATATCCTTATATCTTAATTGAAACATTTGTTAAAATATAAATTTGTGGAATTCGTAGGAGTGAAATAATTTTATAAAAGGGGTTCACAATAATTCACCATCTCTATCTATGAATAAATAATCATATTTAGTAGAATTAGTGGTAAAATTGATATTCTAGATTTCCTTGGATTAAATATATTTTCTTCCATATTTTTATAATATTTCATATTCAATGTGAAATTTTAATGATACATTTCGTTACCATCTCATAGTGGATATGCAACTTTCTATAAAAACATTATAGAATATGAAACAGAGATATTCTAGAATTGTGAGAAATTAAAATTTTAAGAATAAGGATTAGAGGGATTTCCCTACAAATAAAATTGAATCGAAGTTGTAATATCTTTATCAAACATGTTGATAATGATACTCTAGAAAGAATATTATTTTGACTATAAAGAGTGTGAGAATATTTAATCGGTTGAAAGTATATTATATGATGTTAAGTATTATTTATATATAGTTATATTAGGATAATTCAATCATATAATTGATTTAATCAATGAGATATCTGATATGAAAACTCATCTAATAATATATGAAAATTGTTTTAAAATTGCATTGATGAAGAATTTACAAGAGTAAAACTCTCTCACCGAACAGGTTAAATATGATGAATATCCCTTAGTTCCTAATAATAAAAAATTTTATATGGATGATTAATTGTGAAATATAAATGATGAGGGAGATGTGGTAAATAAAAAATGAAGAGAAGAACTAGGAATTTGAAGACAATCAAAAAGCATCTATTTGATTAAAGAATACTAAACTAGATATTGCATCCAAAAGAATAAAAGAGGTTTCAAAATCAATAAAAGAATAAAATAATATCCACTATGATAAAACCCTGATGCTAATAACGATATGTGGAGATATGGTGAAATTTATTAAGGATCAATATAAAACATTCTATCTGAAATGACATGGCCAAGAGGTCAATTTGAGATACTTCTAAATTTCCCAATAGTAATCATTACATTAATATGAGGAATGACGTGTTTCCAGGAATTTTTTTTGATATGATTCTTATTTCTAAAAGAACATATTATTTAGAAGAAGTTCATGGAATCATTTATGAATAAATACACTATAAGGTCATCAAAAAAGATTACCCTTGTTCCAGAAAATTTTATTTGTTATAATGTTATTGGTATGATAAATATAATATACAAATTATATTGTAGAAATTTTCTTCATTAATATAATGATAAATCTGTATCTATATTATGGGAGTGTGCATGTAAAAATAGAAAAATTAGTACAAAAACATACTAAATAATGGAATCTTCACAAAAAAGACCCACACATTAATGATAGATATATTACCTAAGACCTTATATGTATATGTTGTATAAACCTTTTTTTGGATCACAATGTGAATTATAATAGTATTTGATAATTTCATATGGATGATTATAAAAATTTCAAAATTTACCTTGTAATGTGATTTTTAATTTTTAAAAACCATTACTATTTGTTTTTTGGATGTCTTTTAGGCTCTCATAGGGGAATTAACAGTTCATAAGATTATCATGAGCATCAAGCTATGAATTTTTTATATGATAGACCACCTAGAGCATATGGTTGGTTCATGGTTGGTACTAATCATACAACCTAAACATTCAACATATTTTGTAAAGGGATAATGTTAATTTTAGTCATATAGGGTTTTCCAAAAAACCATGTGCTTTGTTATAGTTTTGTAGAGGGCCCAAATGGTTGCTTGATTATTTTCATAAATGTGTAGTATAACCTTATGATGGGGTGGTTCATTAGTAGTGGTGTCCATGATTTTGGCACATACTGTTCCCAAATATGTGGCCTTACCACTAACCCCATTATATTGGGTTATATTATCATTTTTCCCCTTTGAGTATAAATGTATTTCTACCCATATTCTTCATCATTCAGGCCCAATAGCTCCCTGTATGTTTCCTCTGACACATTCTATTCCATGGGATAATTAGACCTCATTCATGATCTAATTCCATCATCACTATATGCATTGGAATCCTAGAGGTCATTATACCATTCATATAGAATTTCTTTTATAATATTATTACTCATAGAGAGTAGACCGTTGTGTGTGTTAATATTGAACTTTTATTTTTAGTTTATTTTGTTCGTTGTTTTCAGTCATTCTGCATCAAATCAAACCTCACTAATGAATGAGTGTAGCTTATTTTTTATAAGGTAGAATTCTGATTTATTTTTAGTAAAATTATCTCATTTTTTATGGAGTTTTCGTAATGAAAGACATTAAAAATTTCGTCTGTAGCCCCTAAATATTTATATACATTAAATTAAATTCCTAGACCATAAAACTGATGTTATTTTGAAACAATGAAATTATTTTCTGTTTTTTTACCTCATATTCGTTCACCCATTTGGTTGTCATACTATTTGAAATAATTTTCCATTTCCTATATCTATCCAACATAACACTTAGGTGTGTTCGTATTTACATCAATGGATTCAATTGAATAATTTCTCATAAATTCATTGATTAAATTATAATATGATGTGTATACTTAAAAGGTCATTTATCACTATCAAATGGGATAGATAATTAAAGTGATTTGTGATGTGGTATATATATATAGATCACATGGACCATTATCACCTATAAGAGAACAAATTAAATATATGAATTACTATTTTTACCCTTTTTTAATGATCAATTAAATGTTTTTTATTTTACTATAATAAGTAATCATGATGATCTTAAATTTGAATCGATAATTGTAATGGATTTCATTTTTTCTAAATTGAGTTGTGTCAACTTGTTATAATAAATACTAAGTGATGCTCATATTATTATTTAGGAATGACTCAGTTTAGATCAAATGATCCACTAATTTATATAATACTTAAAAATATTTTTATTCCTGATATGTAATTATTTTCATGGTATCCTTGGTTAAATGAAATTATATTTCCCAGTGAGAGATTATAATATTCCTTATATGAAATCCCTTGTATGGGATCATTGGATCAATAAAATAATGTACATCGTGAGTGATATGTGGATTCCTGATAGGAATTTCCTTGAACCATCACATTGATTTAATGAAATTATAACGAGACATAGGTGATACCTGAGTTGTGATTCATAATTCCATGGATGGGCTCAAATATCAAATGGTATTATATTATTCGTAATTTTTTTATGTTTAACCAAGATTAATAAATATTTAATTTCATAAAAATGGTCGAATATTATAGGATAATAATTTTATATGTATCCCATGGAATCTCATTATTTACAATATTACTAGTTTGACACATGGATTCCTTGGATTAAAGTCATGTTTCATAATTATATAATACTATTTTTCTATTTAGAAAATTCTTCTTAAAATAAAGTATGTAGAGTCCACTAGGAATCTCATATGGATCTTGTACCAGACATGATTTATATTTATTATACTTCTTCACTTTTGATATATCAGAAAACCTATTCATTATATATATATAGGCTGGATTTTCATTGTACATTGTTGGTGGTGGCCAACTGAGTTATAATCACTACCTGTTCAGGAATATATTTAGTACATTAATAGATTTCATTACTACAGGTTATGACATCATTCTAGATTCATTGATGTTTTATCTTCTAGGATTTTACATGCTGTGTGTGTAGTCATTGAGAATCTACTTAGGTTTTCCTCTCAAATGGATTCTTTAATTTATTTATTCTATTAAATGTTAGAACTGTTGTATATATTCCCTACTATATATTTACTACCTTTTAAGTTTGAAACAACATATTATTCCATGGTTGATTTATTTTCATTTCCTATAGAACATTTTTATTATAGTATGATTATTATATATTTTGGACTAAATTTTTTTCATTAGTTATTACATTATATTTAGTACATTTCCTTAAGGTATATTATCCATATTGTACAATAATTAGATACTATATTTTAGGTAATAGATTTGGGAATATGAGGAGGTGGTATTAAGACCATGTGACCAACCAGGTTCAGTTACATATAATAAAAATTGGTTTGGGATGCCCCAATGTGGTATTATATTTTATCTTTTTTTTCCTTGTCATTCCTTTTTGTGTTGGTATAAAAGTGATTTTTTATATGTATAAACATGTTACATTTCTAGTATCTATGAAAGGAAAAGCCTTACATAGGGGAGAGATCCTTTTTTCTATGATGAGATTATTATTCATGATAATTTTTTATTATAATTCTTTATTATTTAACATTGTGTGATATTTGGTTACCCTCCTATTATGATTAATTAATCATAATCTTTCATGATTCTCTATAAGGAAAATGATTTTTTTTTTATGAAACACTTTAGGCCAGTTGGATTCACTTTTCATTTTCATACATGCCTCTATTCCATGCTTGTGTGATTTCATACCATGTTTTCTTATATGCATACTTGTAAAATTGCTGGTTATTGATAACTACGGTATAAGGGGATAAATTATGTTTTTATATCCCCCTAAATATTTTTACCATATTTGTTTATGGAATAATTCTATATAAACACCAATTGTTTTTAAAATAATGGTTCAAATTTTATTTAATTTTAATATGTAATTTAATAATGATTTATTTTGATGAAATAATGTGATTTCATATGGATTTGAGTTAAATGAGAAACCAATTGTAACTTTTGGAGATACTTCCTCTCAAACATCATATGTTATTACCACAAATCTGAATATTTATATTCTAAATTTGATCCTCATAAGTTAACCATTGTAATATATTACTATATAAAAATATCATAATAGTATAATGTAATTTGATTTTATTCTTTATTAATGAATATTTTCAAAATTGAAAACAATTAAATTGTATACCAATTATAACATAAATTTCCTTCTACCTCAATAACTTTGAAGTCCATAACAATATAAAAAATCCATGTTTTTGAGAGGAACAATGATAGTTATTATCAGAATGTGATTATTATTGGATAAACATGACTCAATCTGAGTAGGTCAATCATGGAATTTTATTATTATAAGAAAAAATCATTAGGGATGTGTTAAAATTATAATAAGTTTACTATGGATGGATTTCACTAAAATAGGTAATAGAGTTTCCCCTAAAAAATGTGAATGGATATCTATATAACTAAACCCATATTAGAATGATACGACCCTAATAGGTCAAATATATTCATACTTTATATAGTATTAATCCCATTTGGGGTATAATTATGGTAAATAATTGTTATGACTCAGATTTTCCACGTAATATTTTTAAATATTATATGGAATTGTTAAGAGACTATGCACTGAGATATGACATCATTTCGAGGCCCGGTGATCCCGGAATGGTGGTTTGAACCTTTTTTAGTTAAGTGAGTCGACACATGTGTGCGGTTGTGGAATTTTCCAAATGGATGCCTGGATTAAAAATATGAGGGCACCATTGCGTCTGGGATGACGCCATTACCTATTAAAGGGTCTAACGTCGACCAGCGTGGGTCAAGGAAAAAAGATAATTTTAAGACGTTTTTAGTAAAATAAAATAAAATAAATGGCAATGTTTATATCATTTTTATTCAGAAACATTCGCAGTAGCGCAATAATGGGGAGAATTTTTAATGATTAATTCCATGTCATAATGACTATGAAATTACAACATGACTCATTAATGCCACCGTGTGATGGAATTCAAAAACACGCTTCCCATTTTTAATGGGTTAATCAAATGATGGCCTTTGATAGAAATTTTAGAGACAACCTTGGAGAGTCTCTACAGACTTGAAGAAAACTCTTGGTGATGAAAAACGACAAATAAATGTTGAGAATCGTTTCAACAACAAGTTAATGAATCTTGAAGAAGATGGTAGCAAGACCTCTTCTTCATCGATCAACACCTTTTTGAGTTAGTGTTTTGATATTTAAATTTTTTTTCCCCATTTTTCCTTTAAATGACGAACACAGATGAACCACGAACAAGTTGATCCTCCAATTCGTGCTTTCATGTGGAAGGATTTCTATTGGAATGTTTTTTATGATTGATCCATGGTTATTATTTATCATTTCATCCTACTTCATTTTATCCAACTAATTTGAACATATCAATGTCGTGATGAACAAATACTGAGGTTTTTTCCTCAATTTCTTTTCTGGATTTCATCTCTCTTTCAACCCTTGCGGGTTCATCGGGTTCTTCGCGTTCTTTGAGGGTTGATGAACAACATATCGTTGTGCGTCTATTTTGCAAGGCAACAATCCCAAATTAGAGACCCAACATCGTGACAACCTTGAAGAGGTGCGACGATAACGGCGGTAGACGAATCAAAACTGTTCGGGAATTAACGTTCTACACCCGTTCATTGTTTGGGAGGATTAAAACACGTTTTTGGGGCTGATCGGAGGCCCAAAAACGATGGAAACCACATCAGGACGTCGGTGTGACCTAGATTCTGGAGTTCTCTAGTGATCGGACGGTCAGATCGATGAACAAGGAAGAACGAAAGGCTTGTCAGCGAAGAGCGTTGTTTCTGGAAAATTTTGTGATACACTCCGTGTACTTCTGAAGAACATGTTGTGTAGTACTGGTGGCAGCAGCTAGGGTTTCGGGAGTCAGAGAAGATTCACATGGCATGTGACCCCTATCACACGGTGTGTTGGGCTTCCCCCAAATCACGACGTGTATCCAGGGGATACACAGACACGGGGTGTAGTACGATGTCGTGTACTACACCACATGGCCAGGTGAGGCCAGTAGCGTGAGACACCCTGTGTACTAATTACATGAGTTGGAATACACTGGTTGAGGCCATATATGAGAACATAGCCAGCGTACATAAAACCGACCCGAGATACTTAGACACGGCATGTAATCTGTACCACATATCGTGTACTTACTCTTTCTACATGACCAGGCATATGACACATGTCGTTGTACATGGGCAGAACTATAGGTCAAAAGACACGCCGTGTAACTTCTCTACACGCCGTGTACTTTTTGGAAAATGGATTGGTCCTCTTGTCCACCATGTCTTGGATATGCTTTTTTTTTGGGTTAGTACCCCTTCATCTCGTTCCCCTAAAGGTCAGGCATCATTTCCTTCTACAAGAGCATGTTTTTTTAGAAGGACTTCTGGTGATAGAGTCTGCATCCCTCCATGAGTCCCAGAGCGAGATCTTCTATCATTTCTTGACCCTAGGTAGAGTCAGGCATCTATGTGACCAACTCTTCTTGGAACTGATCCACTACCTAGCTGGAGAATTTGGATGATTTGTGGTATCCGACATGGCCCTGGCAGTGATCAACATCTGTGTATTGTGATCTTTCCCACTCAGTAGTGTGTCTCCGGTAATAAGTGTATCTATCTATCGTTATCCTCCCACTAAGGTGTGTGTCTCCCATAATAATTTTATCTACCTCTCAGGAAGTATCCCGATGAACAGTACTTCTTAGACAGAAGTCATCAAAGCTACCAGACTTATGGAGTTTGTTCTCCTGAGACGAGTCCTTTGTGGAATCTTCGAACTATATCCCCAGACGGTGGTATGAGGTTGTGTCTCAAGACTATAGGTTTGGGTTTTGATTATATCGAGACTGTGTTCCCCTATTATATGATTAGTAGACATATACTCCGTAGAGCTGATTGTGCTTATATTTTGTGTATTGCTTTGAGGATTTGTTGTCCCCTATTATGTACTGTTATACTCACCCCTAAAAGGGTTTTCCCGCACGTGTCAAGTCTTGTACAGACGAGCATCCCCTTGACAGAGTCCAGGGCGGACATGGACTAGCGTGAAGATTTCTATGTTCCCTAAGGTGGAGGCATTCCTATTTCTATGATCAGTAGTCCCAGTACCTCTTTGTGTTTACAGTTTGGACTTTTCATTTCTCAGACTCTTTTTTTGTGGGCTTGTGTTTTGGCACAATATACTTTCAATACATTACATTCCATCAAACTTTGTTGGATGGGATTAGTTTTATGCATGCATTTTATTCCTTAGTTGTTTTTACACTTTATCATTTGTGGGATTTGAGATGTGTGTGTGTGTACATGTTCATAGTAAATGCATCTCATGTTAGTAATATGCATACACGGTTCTAGTCACCAGCCCGTGGCCTATTGGAGGCAGGCTTGGGGTGTCACAGCACGGGCCCCACTAGGATGGGTTGTGAAAGAGTGTTATCAGAGCTCATCAGTTCTACCTTAGGACAAAGAGTGTATGAGATTTGGTTTGTGGAAACGGTGTTAAGTGTTTCGAGCTCAGCTTTAATGCCAGAGACTCCAGTGTTAGTGCGGGCGGCTGACATATCCATACACCAGGACTCTGATAATCGGTTTCTGGACTCGGTACACAAAAACAGTGGTTGCAGGGAAATAAATGAAAGGAACATGCATCATATACTAATGTGTTTTGTTTTCCTTGTCCTTTGAGTCCGCAATATAAATATACTCCTTGTACATATTGTTACTATACAATATGTCTATGTGACACATACCCACTATGATTCAGCAGCACGATCACAAGGATGACCCACTCAATGATGATGCTTCGATATAGGGACCAATTCCCCAGTTGTTTCCACCATGTGTTGTAATTTCCATGCCACCACCGTTGGAGAATCCCATAGGACCTACAGTACCGAGCGATGGGGTGTTCAAGCTTAGCGTGATCCATGAGTTCCAGAGACATAGACCCCTTAGGTTCTGAGGTGATCCCGACCCTCAGCCAGCTGAGGACTGTCATCAGGTAGTAACTAGAGTTTTCCTCCTATTGAGGACACTGGCAGACTAGATAGTGATCCTAGGAGGGATCTTTCTTCAGGGTTCAGCAGGACAATGGTGGATTATGACCACACAGACTGACGATGAGGAGACTCATTCATGGATAGAGTTCATGCGACTCTTTATGGAGGAGTTCTATCAGGTTATGCTGAGATAAGAACACATCCAAAAGCTTCTTTGGCTCCATCAGGGTAGTATGACGATAGATGATTATTCATTGAGGTTCACCAACATTTCCAGGTTCTCAATGGATAGGTCAGTGATCAGTTCTTCCGAGCTCGAACCATCGAGTGAGGTCTACGACAAGACATAGAGCTAGTGTCATGTCTCTATGAATTTCAACTTTTGTTGGAGTGCTTGAGTGGGGTGATCAAGATCTTCTTGGCAGAGCAAAGACAACCGACGACAGTCAGCAGCATGCAGACTAGTTTGGAGACCACAATAGCAGGGAGCCGACGTCAAACACATGGATCAGGATGTGGGAGACAAATGAGGAGGACCCAAGATAATGGATTGATAGTACATGGATCTCAGGCTCGATCCATTCATCCTAGGTAGATGTAGTGCTATGCGTGAGACAGTATGTGACATCTTGCTAGAGATTATCTGACCCAACGAGCTGCTGAATGGGTAGCAGTTGATGGACCAATGAGGCAGAGGCAGAGAGTGGAGTAGACTCACATGCTAGGCGGTGGACTTAGCAGTGAAGTAGGGAGAGATGAAGATGGTGGAAGACTCTTCGAATTACATCCACCACCACCCCCATGAGGTCCGCAACTAGGCTCATAAAGCTGGGGGACAGGGGCGGGGATAGGTGCATGCGGTCGAGGCGTAAAACCTAGGGGATGCAGGGATGATACGAGGTAGTATATGTGTCTTTTCTACCTTAGTTTCCATTGTTATAGACACAAGTTCCATTCATTCCTTCATACCCCATGAATTTTTTGAAACCATTAGATTCGGGTTTAATTGTCAACTCAATCCTTATGCATGGAGACACCTATGAGAGGAGACTCGATGATCACACACCATTGAAGGGAGTGAAATATTACCCTTGTAGGTGGAGTTTAGGTTTGAACCTCATGGTGTTAGCGTCAAGCCCTTACGATTTCATTCTCTATATGGATTGGTTATCTTCGGTCTATGCCCAGATTGAGTGTTTTAGGGGAAGAGGGCAGTGTGTCCGCAGAGATGGGATGAGGTTTACCGTTGATGGAAAAATGGAGACACATGCAATACAGAATGGTCTCATGCATAAGAGGTTGTAACCAGTCACTCATGAGTTGGCTAGCCTTGCCCTCAGAGAAGTAGATGTGATGTGCTCCCAGTTCCTTTTAGTAGTGGTGGAGTACTAGGACGTATTTCCCAATGATGTTCCTAGGCTACCTCCCTGCCGGGAAATCAACTTATGCATCGACTTACACACCGTGATGACGATGATATCTTCATCATCATATCTGATGTCTCCCGCATAGATTTGCGAGTTTAAGGTGATGTTGGAGGATATGCATAGAATGGGTTTCATGAGACCCAGTGTTTCATTCTGGGCGGCCCTAGTCTGGTTTTCCATGAAAGGAGACGGAATTCTGAGGCTGGGCGTGGATTACCGGCACCTGAACAAGGTGATAGTGATGATTTAGTGACCACTAACGAGAATAGATGAAATCTTCAATCAGGTGAGAGGGGAACATTGGTTCTAGAATGTTGACCGTCGATCAGGTTATCACTAGTTATGAGTAAGTTACGAGGATATACCGAATATGGCTTTTAGAAGCCTCTACGGTCACTATGAGTACTTGATGATGTCTTTTGGCATGAAAAAAACCCATGTAGTGTTCATGGGACGAATGAACCAGATCTTCTTGCTTTACTTGGACCGGTTCATAGTGGACTTCATCGATGACATCCTTGTGTACTCTGCGTCATAGGTGGAAAACGCGAGACATGTGCAGATAGTTCTAGATGCACTCTGAGAGAACCAGCATTATGGGAAGCTCTCAATGTGCCAATACTGGATTGAGAAGGTCCAATTTTAGGGGAAAGTCATCCCAGCAGATAGATTGGATTTGGACCCAGCCATGGTGGAGGCTATGTTAGTATGGGATCCACCTAGAGTGTAACGGAGGTGCGAAGCTTCCTTGGGTTTGCAGGATATTTCTGGAGATTCGTTACTGATTTCTACATAATTTAGCATAGATGATAGCCTTGACTAGGAAGGGGAAACACTTTTTATGGATGGGGTTGTTCTAGAAGACTTTCGAGCAGTTGATACAGAGTTTGATGAGTGCCCCAATCTTGAGATTTCCGAAGGAGGGTGCTGAGTACATAGATTTCTATGACACATCAAGGACTGAGCTTGGATGTGTCCTGATGCAAAGGCCGACAGTGATTGCTTATGGTTCGCACCAGCTTAGGCCAAATTAGAATAATTATGAAACCAATGATCTCTAGTTGGTTGTGGTAGTGTTCGCATTGATGATGTGGAGACACTTCCTTATGGGAAAGTGGTTCATCATCTACTGTGACCCCAAATGCCTCATGTACATCTTCTCACAGAATGATCTGAATCTACAGTGGAGGTGTTGGCCAGAGTTCCGCCAGGATTATGCTTTTGAGATCATCTATACTCCATGTTATTGTAACATGGTGGAAGATTCTCTTCACAGAAGGTCTTGCTCGCAGCTGTTGCGTGAGGTGACATAGCAATTATCCATGTTGCAGTTATCCTTTGTGGATGGAGAGGCTGCAACATACATATAGTCGATGGCTATCACCACTACACTCATACAACAAGTTAGGTAAGCGTATTATAGGGCTATCGATTTTGAGGCTTTACGTGCTCAGTTATCCACATGACATTCTCCTAATAGATATTTCCAAGGTGGGGAGCACATACTTCTTTTTAGAGGATTTACTATTGTATTAGTAGAGTTCCAGGAAGTGGTCATGGGGGAGTTTCATACATCCCCCTTGGTGGTATATCCTGGAGTGTAAAAAATGTACCAGTATATCCGACGACGGTTATGGTGGTCAGGCATGGAGAATGATGTAGCAGAGTTTATTTCCTGATGCCTCACATGCAAGAAATTGAAGGCCGGGCACAAGGTTCCAGAGGGATTATCTCACCCCCCCAGAAGTTCCATTGTGGAAGTGAGATAGAATATAGATGGTCATCATGATAGTCATACCATGGATGCCCAAGGGGCATGAGTCCATCAGGTTGATTGTTGACCCACTCACCAAGTCGTCCCACTTCATAGCTATCAGGGAGAAGAGTTCTGTAGAGAGCTTGGGACGCCTCTACATGCATGATATTGTTCTGATTATGAACATCCCTTTGACAATATTCTAGGATTGAGATTCCAGCATTACATCCCCGTTGTGGAAGGGATTGTAGGAGGCCTTTGGGACTCACCTACATTTGAGCACGATGTTCCATCCCTAGGAAGATAGTCAAACGGAGAGGACCATTCAGGTTCCTGAGGATATGTTGTCGACATGTATCTAGGACATTGGTCACAGTTGGGAGGACCACCTACCACTGGTGGATATTTAATACAATAAAATCTACTACTCCACCATTATTATGGATCATTTTTAGGCTTTATATGGGATACCCTTCCTATCAATGCTTTGCTGGACAATCCCCGGAGATCCATCACTCATGGGTCCAGAGTTGGTTTAAGCAACCACCGAGAAGGGGAAAATCATTCGGGAGGAGATGAAGACTGCACAGAGCCATCATATGTCTTATGTTGATATGCGACAGAGACCCCTGGTGTTTGACGAGGGAGACCACATCTTCCTTTGGGTCTCACCTCAATGAGGATTACATAGATTTGGATGAGGCGACAAGTTATCTCTGAGGATCATCAGAGCTTTCCAGATACTGTGTAGAGTTTGTGAAATGGTGTACTGCCTCAATCTACCATCACTATTACATCAGTAAAATTATTTCTTGCATGTGTCGCAGTTGGGGAGGTACATGGATGACCACTAGCACTTCATCGACTGGGGAGATCTCGACATCGAGGACGATGTTACCTTTGCTGAGTACCCTGTATAGATAGAGAATCGGTAGGATAGGATCTTTCATGGGTGATCGATTCCATTGGTGTGCATTCGTTGGTAGCACAAGAATCTTCAGGAGAGAACGTGGGAGCAGGAGTCTCAAATCTGTTCCCAGTACCCACATCATATTGAGTAGTCTTATTTTGGATTTTTGGGGACGCGAATCCCCAAGGTGGGGAGAATGTGATGTCTTGTTATTTTTGTGTATTATTTTTAAATTTTATATGGAATTTTTATGAGACCAGGTGCTGGGAAGGAACATCATTCTGTGGCCCAGTGATCTCGGAATGGTAGTTTGAACATTTTTTTAGTTATGTGAGTCAGCAATTGTGTGTGGTTGTGGAAATTTCCAAATGGAGGCTCAGATTAAAAATCGGAGGGAACCATTACATCTGTGATGACGACATTACCTAAGATTGGGTCTAACCTCGACCGGCGCAGGTATAGGGAAAAGGTTATTTTTCAAATGAATTCTGTAATTAAAATAAAATAAATGGAAAACATTATTTTAATTTTTTGGAAACATTTGATTTTGTGCAACGATGGATTAATGGAATTATGGTCATGGATGGAAAATTGAGAGAAACGACTGGAGAATCTGTGGGGCCTTGGAGAGAACTCTCGGTGACAAACGACGATGAATCCAAGATGAAAATTGATGTGCCAACGAGTTAAATGATATCGACGATGATGAAAAAAAGACCTCTTTATCAGTGTTCGATCACTTTTTGAGGTAGGGGTTTGTTATTTATTTTTTTCCTCATTTATGATTTAGAAGATGAACGCAAATGAACCATGAATAAGTTGATTTGAGGATTCGTGCATTCTTGTGGAATGGTTTCTATTAGGTTGTTTTTAAGGATTGATAAATAGTTATTGTTTATCGTTTTGATCCTACTAATTAGATTGGATCAATACTGTCACGAATGATGGAGAAGTTCTGTTCCTCAAATTCTTTTATGGATTTCCTCCCCCTTTATTCCCTCATGCATTCTCTGCATTCATCGTGTTCTTCATGGGGAGATGAACGACAAATCATTGGGCATCTATTTTACAATGCAACAATCCCAAATTAGAGATACAACATCACGACAACCTAAAGGAGGTGTGATGGAGACAGTGGAGGTGAATTGATACAGTTCGGGAATTTCAGTTATTCGAAGGTTCTTCATGTGGGTGTATAAAAACGTGTTTTCGGGGCTGATCGAAGGCCCGAAAACAACGAAAATGTCTTCGTGACTTCGGGGCAACCAAGATTCAGGAGTTTTATGGCGATCAGATGGATGGATTGATGAACAGGGCAGCATGGGAGTCACGCCAGTGAAGAGCATTATTTCTAGACAATTCCGGGATATCCCGTGTGTACTTTTGAAGAACACGCTATGTAGTACCGGTGGTGGCGGCTAGGGTTTCAAGGGTCAGAGAGGAATCACACAGAAAATAACCCTGGTCACATGATGTGTTGGACTTCCCCTGAAGCTCGTTGTATATCCAGGGGATACACGGACACGGGGTGTAGTGCATGGTCATGTACTACACCACATTACAAGGTGAGGAAAGTAGAGCGGGTCACCCCGTGAAATGTTTACACGGGTTGGAATACATGTGTTGAGGCCATGTACGGGCACATTTCTAGGGTAAAAGGAACTGACCCCAAATACTCGGACATAGTGTGTAATCTATACCACAAGTCATGTACTGACTTTTTCTACCTGACCAGCCTTACGACATGAGTCTTCAAACACGGGATGTAAACGAGGTCCGAAGACAGGACGTGTGACTTTTCGACATGACATGAAAATTTTGTAAAATGGCTTGGTCCTCTTTCCCACCGTGTCTTGGGAATGTTTCTTTTGGGTTAGTTCCCCTTCTTCTCATTCCCCTGAAGGTTAGACATCGTTTCCTTCTATAGGAGTATGATCCCTTCCACCAGACTTTCGGTGAGAGAGTCAGCATCCCTCCGAGAGGCTTGGAGTGAGATCCTCTATCAATTTATGTCCCTAGGTAGTGTTAGGTATCAACATGACCAACTCTACCGGGCATTGATCTTATACCTAGCTAGTGAATCTAGAGGAGTCGTAGTATCTGCCATGGCCCTGGCTGTGATCCTCATCTGTGTATAATGATCTTTAACACTCAAGAGTGTGTCTCCCATAATTAGTGTATCTACTTATCGTGATCTTCTCACTCAAGAGTGTGTCTTCTATAATAAGTGTAACTACATCTCATGACATTTCCTGACAAATAGTTCTTCACGGATAGAAGTCATCAAAGCTACCAGACTCATGGAGTGTGGTCACCCGGAACGAGTCCTTCGTGGAATCTTCTAACTGAATCCTTGGATGGGGGTGTGCGGTTGTGTCTCTAGACTACAAGTCTAGGTTTTGAGTATATCTAGATTGTGTTATAATATTAAATTTTTAGTAGTCATATGCTGTGTATAGATGAATGTGATTTTATTTTGTTTATTTCATTTTGGTTTTCAGGTTCCTATAATGAGTATTGTTGTACACTCCCATGCCTGGGATTTTCCTGCACGGTGCATGTGTTGTGCAAACAATCAGCCCTTTGACAGAGTCTAGGGTGGACCAGGATATGACCAATATTTCTGAGTTCCCTACAGGACAATGTGTTCCTAAGGCTACGAGCTGTAGTTGATGTACCTCTTTGTGTTTACAGGTTGGACTTTGTAGTTTTCAGACTCTTGTTTTTGGTGGTCCAATATTCTGGCCCTATATACTTTCAGTAATTTACTTTCCATCATACAATGTTGATTGGGTTTAGTTGCATGGATGAATTTTGTTCCTTAGTGGATTTTACCCTTTGGCATTTGTGTTCTAGGAGATGTGTGTGTGTGTGTACAGGTTCTTATGCAATGCCTCCCATGATAGTAATATTCCTTCTCAGTGCTGGTTACCAGCCCCTGGCCTGTTGGAGGTGGGCTTGGGGAGTCACGGCATGGGCCCCACTGGGACATGTCATGACAATAATAATGGTTATATAAAGTTCAAGTAGCCACTCATATAGTGTTCTTATAAATGTATGATGGCATCATATGTAACGAACCACCTTTTGTGATAAAATTATTGTTCTCTATTCATAAATATTTGGGTTATGAGGAACCGTTGAACTAATATTATAGTAATAACATAAAGGGTAAAGATCGTGAGTGACTTTTTCATTAACTATTCCACTATGTGGTAATATAAGTCAAAATAATGGGATAATGGAAATTGTGTGGTCATTTTTTTTGAATATTTTATGATAATTTATTTAAATAAATTTCCATGTTTTATTTAATATATAATTGGTAATTTCAATTTATTTTAACTAATACATTGAGATTTAAATATTATGTTTAATTAGATTATTTACTTAATCAAAAAGTCGTATATCTAAGAGAGAATATATTTAGATGTTTAGTTTGACTATTTCTTTGAGTTTCTTTATATGGGAATTTTTACATTTCCTATAGATATAAGTTTCCATTTTCTGTTATGTGGGATCTAGAGGAGAGGCATAAGATCCTAGTATCAATTTATGAATGACTCTAGTTTTATATTTGATGACTTATTATAGTTTAAGGGTTATCCTGGTTATAGGTAACTCTCAATGAAGTGGGAGAACATGTGGAAGCATACCTTATGTTTCATGCATGTTATGTTTCATTTGAATGTTTTTATACCTTTATATTGGTACATTAATTTGTATATCAGTACCCATGTTTGGAAGGAATTCATGTGATAAATTGATCTTTGATAGTGATGTTAGCATCATTTCATGCACATTTTTCATGGGATATGCATTCCTAAGGAATGTACAACAACATGTTGATCATCTAAATCTTTCATCTTTTATAATATTAGACTTGGATGGTCATCATATAAGAAAAATAGTCAATTGGAACAATAAATCACTTATTATATCCCTTATCTAGCCTATCACATGCTCTAATTCATCGTTCCTTTATGTCTAGGAGACAAAAGAGAGTATGTGATCATGTTTCACAGTACTGATATCATGGATGTATAAATTATTATATGCTCTGCCAATCAAATCAGATAAATAAAGTATCATAACATGTACAATTTAGTGATGGTGATTTCACATTTAGACTATTTTGAATGAATAAGTTATATAACACCTTGAACAAGTTTGTTTCATGATTACTAGGAATGTGGTCATGAGTATGAAAATTTTATATCCATGGGCCATCTCCAAAGTAGAGTGACGTGATAATAAAGATATTTTTATGAGCATCATATCTTGGTGTTGTTATTATAAGAATTATTTAATCCAATACACAATATAAAAAATTTTAATTGAATCTTGTTATTTAACACCACAGTTTATTGTTGGTGGGATTTTTATTAGATTCATAGAATGTTTGTGATCATGAATTGGGAAGAGAGTGGCACGTGTGTATAATTTTTAACTTGATCTAGGATTATTGTAAGATGTTTTTATAACCATTTCATGATTATTCATGGTATAATCATGTTATCCCCATATAGGAACTGAGATCAGGGGTAGATTGATGGTGTAAAGTGGTATGAGATTCCATTTTCAATAAACAGATCACTCGTAAACTCATAAGGTGGAGAGCTTCACGATGATTGTGAGAAGAATGTACTTCCCTTTATGTGTAATGCAACTATAGTGAACCATTTGTGAATAGTAAAAACGAATTCAATAATCTAGTGATCTGATAGATTCTAAAATATTATTCTTGTAGGTGACACTGAGTTTAGAATCTTTCATTGGATCAGAATGAGTCTAGACATTAGATCTCATCTCGAGGTGTGTGAGTCATCAAGGTAATTTAACGGGTTGGTATAACATTTGTCCATTCATGGAAGAATGGTGATAAAGTAGTATTTTGATCGCCGAAACCATATATAAACACCAATATTTTAGGGTGGAATTTGGTTTTTATGTAATATATCAATATTTTATAACGATTTAATATGTTAGATTGCATATAAAATACACTACACTCAATGTAATTGAACTATAAAATATTAATATATGACCAGTATAACATATACGTTTAATTTTATGGTTCAAATAGGATTAAATAATTTTTTTAAATATTTACATAAATATTCTAATCAATATGAATTCAATCATTACTGCTTAAAAAATAAGCACTCATTTTTTTTGTAAATTTGTTTTAATCTTCAATAATATTTTTAATTCAATAAACATTTTTATTTCTTCTTATGAGTGAATTTTATTAATATTTTTTGAAACCATTGTAACTTTATTTAATAAAATAGATATTATTATATAAATAATAATTTAAAAAATATTTTCAAGACACTTTTTTTTAATTTTTCTACAAAAGTCTACTTTTTTATTAAATAGTGAAAAATACAGATTATTATTGAGAAATGTATTTTCTTATAAAAATAAAAAAATAAAAAAATTATATTTTTTAATAGATTGAAAATAATATAATTTTTTTAAAATAGAAATATTATTAGTATTAATAAATTTAATTTTATAGCTTAAATTATTAAAAAACTTATTATATTAAAAATGAACATTTTTTAAAAAGAATGAATTTTTTATAAAATTTTACAGGTTTGATTTGATATTAAATTATAATATTTATTTGTTTTTAATTTTAAAAATGAAATTCCGTATTTTGAATTAATGGTTCCCATTTTTTTATGTTTTCCTTTTATTTTTTACAAAATGAATTATAACCATAGTATATTTATTACCAAGTGAATGCCAAAATCAGGAAATTGAAGATAAAAATAAATTAATAATTATTATAACATGACTATAAAAACTACATTAATTTTATTTCATGATTAAATTTTATCAATACTCATCCAGTATTTTGTAATATTGTTTTTTAAGTTATTATATCATTTATAATATTTTATTTAATGTTAAAAATGTCACACCCATGTTTTTAATACCAATAATATTTTAAACATGTGTATAACATAATGATATGTGAGGTTAAAAACATTATTTTTAATTATAAAAGGATTATCATCACCATGAAATTTTTTTGTTTATTGATATTTACCATAAAATAATACACAATACAGAAACATTAATTATTCTATTAATGTAAAATTAAAATAAAGGAATTATAAATATTATAATAAATAAAATTATATCTAAATAATTTGAAAAAAGAATTTTATATATGAATATGACATTATAGTTATGTGTTGAAATATATATTTTAGTTTTACATGTTTTATAAAAGTTATTTATGAAAAAGTAATAAATAATTCTTAAAATTGACATTATTGGTATTTTAAAAAATATAATATATTATTATATAAAATAAAATTACTAAAAGACTTATATTTATCCATTTTACTATAATATATTTTATAATATAATAAAAATTCCATTTATATTTCAATTTTTATTTTATAGAACTAATATTGACACTTAATGGGTAAAACATTATTGTCCTGGTAAGTTTGAAAAGTTATTATGAAAGGATAAAACCAACATATATGTGTTAAAAATATTAAACAAATGTTTATTAATTATTATATTACATTAATTTTACCATTTTCACCATATAATGAAAAATGATTTGATTAATGGATACTTTTCAATGAATATGTGATGTGAATAATAAAATTGAAACAATGTGACCAAATGACTCTCGCTTTGATTTTTATATATCTAATGTGACAACAAAAAGAAAAGTGATACTTATAAATGTATAATAGTTACTATTTTAACATAAATGAAATTATATTAATCACATTAGTTTATTATAATTTTTTTTAAAATTATATAATTACCTTAATAGAATATATAATGTTGATGGAGTGTTCATTGATTATATAATCAATTGTTCTTTAAATATCACAGTAGATATAATTAGAGTGATTTGTTGTGTTATATGTATATAATGTATTATATATAATATTTTTTTGGTGATATTAAATGGAATTAGAATTTAAATATTTTTTATGTATATTTTGTCAATTCATGTAAATAGTGTCTACATTGATGATAATGGCATTTTAAGACACTAATATTTTATTAAAATACATATAAATCATTAAAAATATTAAATAAAGACATCAGGGATAATATATGGTATAAAATATCTTCCCACATTAATTTTTAGGCCATTTTAAACAATTTACCTTGACAATACATTTTTTATAATTTAATATTTTGAAAATTTCCCAAAGGGACCCTAGTCTGAATTTTAAAATAGAACCTCATGCCTCACTTCAATAGGCCACCATGAGAATTATATATTGTCCAAAAAATACCAATTTCCATTCTCAACCTTTGTATCTTCGTCCAAGAGGTTTTTTTAATCCCAAAAAAACAACCCTAGATTCTTAAAAATATTTGTTATTTATCATAAAATAATATCAACATAATAATAAATTTTATTACATTTTATTATAATTCTTATAACTCGTTTATACACCATATTTTAAAAATATATGAGTAGGGAATGTATCACTCCGTCTACGTACAACTTACCATCTCTAAATAGAAATACAATTCATTTTCCATCATTACCTTTTATGAATGGGTATTATGACGGTTTTAATGCTAATATATGATATTTTACAAACAATTATAATTATTTTCTAATAATATAATATCTACCTACTTACCATCCAAACAATTGGAAAATGAAAAGGTTGATCATGTGTACGTGTGGACTACCACCTCCTAAAATCGACGTGTTTCTTTTGTATTTAATTTTTTTCGTGGAGTGTAATGTGGAAAAATTTTGGAAACCATCTTATATATATATTATAATAATTATCCTACAATTTTAAATTATTATCCACATTTCTTTCAGTATATCCATTACAAAATTTATACAACATTCA
The DNA here is from genome assembly GCA_963277665.1 of Viscum album. Taxonomy (NCBI): domain Eukaryota; kingdom Viridiplantae; phylum Streptophyta; class Magnoliopsida; order Santalales; family Viscaceae; genus Viscum; species Viscum album. Next base: position 1,938,945,207 of record OY728152.1, read on the forward strand.
GGAGTAAGTATGACCTACTAGCACTATTAATTGTTAAATTACTCTTTACATATATTAAATTCATTGATGAATATAAATATGTATATAATTAAAATATAATAAATTTAAAACATTAATAATATAATTGATTTTATGGATCCATGATAAATTTATAAGGAGTTGAACTGCTATTCATTAATACACATGATATATGATATAGTTAACACATAGAAATAAAAAATTAAATAACTGATTTTATATAAAAGGGTGTGTATAAATTTTATAAAAGAATAATATACGAAATTATAATTATGAAAATGTATCTTTTATAAAATTATAATAATTTTATATTAACTAGATAAAATATTAGATTAATTTCAAAGAATGTAAAAATCAAGATAAGGAATCTCCGTCTCTCATTTATTTATGTGGGACATATGCCTTATAGACCAACTGTTCTTTGTGTAATGTATATGAATCCAATGAATTCATTTTATGAATATCATAGGGAGAATTATGGTATTTACATATACATATTATTTTCATTATTTCAAGGGAATTATGATTCAAATGATATCGAAGTGGTAAGTATTTTATTTCAAAACATGATCAATATTCATGATTATTTATGTTTATGTCACCATTGGGAGAATTATTTGAGTACAATATTCTATATCCAGGTTCTCAACAAAAAATAAAGTACACTTTTATTATTTCCAAATATTCTCAAATTTTAATTTTTACCAATTTATATTTTATAAAAAATGGAACTAAATGAATCTTATTTTAAATAAGGCACATTATGAATTTTCCAAAAAAATTATGTAAGGAACGTTTATTTTAGTTATACAATAAGAAGATATTTTCTAAATATCCAGAATAATTACTTTTGTTTTCTTGTTTTTCATGTTCCTATGGTTATTTTCAATAATTATGTTTTAATTTAAAATTGAGTATCGTAAAAAAATTATTCGAAATTGAAAATGATATTTTCCTCATGAAATGTTCCTAGTGATATTTCAAAATAATTTTCCTTTAAAGATGGTATCCTTCGATCATACTTTAGAATCACTTGGAATATGAAACAGGTAATCCATCCTAAATCATTTAATGTGTGGTTGATATATATGATGAAAATATGAAATGATTATGAAACTCCATCATTTTCCAGGGATTAGGCTATGTTGAAATGTTTATAATACCCAATTCATTGATGTGTTCTAATACAAGGGATGATTTATTTATGATTTTAATTATTTGAAAATTGGGTTTTATATATACTTGCAATTAATGAATTAAATTAATATATCCCATGAGATAAGTTTTGGGAAAAAGGCGATGTTCTTGAACTGTATTGGGATACAAGTAAATTTTCATGATCTGTTATGGGAAACTAGTTAATGATCTTCATTAATAAAAGAAAACATGTCAATTTTCTTAGTCAAATATAGGAAACAGGTGTTAAGTTTTGATGTGACTGCATTGTTATTTATCCCATACATATTAAGTGGTTTTTTAAATATGATAGTTACACAGACAAATATATTTATGACATGAAATTTTGGTTCATGAATGAGTTATGGTGATTTATGATTATAATGACTCATGCCTTTCAAGTGATATTTTTTATTAAATAAATCTAAACAATAATATTTTATTTATTTTTTATGAACATTTTATGTTGGGTTTATGATATTAAAACCTTATTGTTATCCAAATACTTAATCTACCCATGGATTTATATCTCTCTTGCCTACCCTAAATAAGCATCTTATATAACCCTTTCTCATGTTTCCTTTTCCATATGTCATGTGGAATGATTCCTAGTGATATTTAATTAGAAATTTTTCATATTTGGGTAATTTTATTGATTATTATTTAGACATATAATGGAATATGAGAAACTGGCTAAAGTGTGAAATGGTGTTGATATATATGAACCAACTGTATATGAACGGAAGTTGTTGATTATTTTTCCTAATTATGTAAAACTATAAACTTGAAATTAACATGGGTGTACAATTGACCCAACATTTCATTTTTATGTTGTAGGTTTTGGATGAAAAAATAAGTAAAATTTATTGTTATGAATTCTAGAATAGTAATGTTTATGTTTTTTAGCCATGGTTACAGAGTGACGGTCACATGATTTAATAGTTAGTATCATATTTAAGGTTTAGATTGTATTACAAATTATTATATTTTCATGTGAAATTATCTTAAGAGTTATGGTTACCATCATGGTGTTATAATTTCACGGTTTATCATATGTTCAATGTCATAGCCACCCGTTTTTATGATTTAATTTATTAAATTTTATGTTAACTAATAATATTTTGGGGGAAATTTATTTTTGAGGTATTTGTAACCTTTAAGATCAAAATATTAAATTGTAATTTGAGGACAAATATTATTTTAATTTTATGTACATTTGATTAAAATTATGAATATCCTTTAGGTTTATATGATCTTTTATTTTTATTTATTTTCATTTTATTATATTTTTTGGAATGAAAGATCAATGTTATGAGAAAACCATTAGCATTATAACATTTATTTAAATTTTTTATGTATTAAGAATATTTTTTCCATGATATTTTAAATATTTATAGGAATTTTATAGGGAATTTTTTGTTTATTTTTAGAAAAAATTCAAACCCACAGTTGGGTGACAACATTTTCATTCATAAAGAATGTGTTGTATGAACCCCAATTGATGAGAGAAAATGGTTCATCAGTTACCAACTGACTAGATGATATACTAGAATGTATGAAAATTATTTTTTATTTTAACAATTTGATAAATAAAAGTAGGCATTATTTTGTGGGGAAAATTATTATTGTATAAATGATAATGAGATTGAATGTTATTTTTTGATTATGTGATTCATGTAATTTTAGGAACCCTATATTATTATGGTAAAATAAATATAGGATCATATTCATGAAAAAAAGATGACTTATTATTTCAAATTAAAATTAGTTTAATATGGATTTATATTAATTAAATATTTTTATTTAAATGAGTATCATATCTTGAGGATTATGTTATTACTTCAGTTGAATTTTCAAAATGAGACATTTTGTGTTTTTTATGTTATTTAATGTCAAGTGATCAATAAATATTGGAAGACTATGGGATCAATGAATTATGATTATTGGTTTTTCAAAAATAGTTAGGAACATATTGACAAATATTATGGATAGTTATTTATTGGATGATAAATGATAACTATTGGGTATTTCTATTGAAGATTAGATGTTAATATATTTTTTCCTCACAGGATGGTTTACTAATTTTTTGGAATTTTCATAAATTTTCGTAAAAATATTTTTTCGTTAATTTCAAATGATTTATAGAATATCGTGATACACCTTTATGGATTATTGGATCCCTTAGATGTCAATAAAAGTTATTTAGGAATAAAAATCACCATGAATTCATATTGTATGGATAAAAAAAGAGTTTATGGTGAAATTTTATTATAGGATATATTCCTATTTAAAACTTATGTAAATTTCCTTTTGATTTTATTAAATGTTGAAAAGGAATTCTTAAAATATAGGAAATTAATCGTGTAATAAAAATGTTATCTATTTACTTTTCATTTCTAGAAATAATTATCCTTTAACCCATTAATGGTAATTGTTTTTTGATGGTTAAAATTATAACAACCATATTTTATATCACTCTATTTTTATCCATGTAAGTAAGGTTATATCATTTTATATCCATGTTTTAACCTCCCATCAATGATTTATTATACAGAAACATAGCCATGTGTTATTTTAGTTTACCAACATATATCTATTTGTCTGTTTTCAAGTGGATATTTTATTATTCCTTTTTAGGATGTGGAGATTTCAATAATTTTATATCAAAAAATAAAACTCCATGTTACTATGACTGAGTTCAAATATTTAGGATTACATTTATTAATGATTTGGAGAATATAATATGATATTAATTTAAAAATGATTATTATGTTCAATAGAATGCAAAATATAAAACACCATGCATAATAAAACTGTAATATATAATTATATGACTGTCATTCCATATATGTGAAATTTTATAGTATGAATATGGTAATGTAAATGTTTAAATATATATGTAAATTTTCAAATAAATAAAATTTTATTGATTTATTCTTGAGGTATAAGAAATTATTTATTTGAGATGTTATTATATTTTTTAAAAAATATATTTTCGTTAAAAATTATATCAATAGCTTTCTGTGAGTGGATATTATAAATAAATTGTGTATCCTTTTGAAATTCTAATTTATTAAATAAGTATTCTTTTTTAATCAATAATATTAATGTTATCATATGATGGATTTTTTTAATATTTGTCAAAAATATTAACTTTGCATTGAATAGGGAAATATGCATATTTTTATTGAAAACATTATTTTTTTAATTTTATTGCAAATGTAAAATTATATTTTCTATTTTGAATAAATTTAATTAGTTATATTTTAATTATAAATATATAATTATTTTTTAAAAATTATTTTTACTCTCTAATTTGTTATAAAAATATTTTATATTTAAACATGATTTTTTTTAAACGGTTTTAGTTGTGGTTTTCTAATGTGATTTTAGCTTAAATTCTGCAAATTTGTGTTTTATGTTTTTAAAAATAAATTACATATTGAGAATATTTGATTAGAAATTTTTTAAATAGTTCCATATTATTGATTATCAATATTGATAGTAACCTTAGTTTTTTTACCATGGAAAGGTGTAAAACAGATTATTAAAGATAACATTAATACGATAACAATTATAAAATAAAAATAAAATTTCTTTATTTTATTTTATGAGCCTATGGAGTCCATATACATCAATTATTTTATAATATAGCCTTTTTATTCCTTGGGATATGAATATTTCCATTATAATTTCTTATTTATTGAAAACCCAAAGAATTGAACACTTTTATTTTTAATCACAATATATTTTTTAAAATGGAAATAACCTAAGCTTATATATTTTTATAAATATTTTGTGAAACATATAGTTTTTATGTTAATCAAGGTAATTTTTTTATAATTTTTATTGAAGAAAATTATTGCCTATAATTATTTCAAAAAAATGATTCACTAATTATTCAATTAAAGGGAAAAAGAAATAAATGAAATAAAAAGTTAAAAAATATATAAAATTTGTGATAATTAAAGTGATCCATAAATTTTATAGTGTAATATTAAATTTTAGGTATATGTTGAAATATTAATTTATAATTTAACATTTTTTATTTATATTGTTAGTGTCAAAGTAGTGAATTGTACTAAAATTTACATAAGTTATATTTTAGAATAAATAATATTTATTAAAAAGATTTAATTTTAAAAAAAATATTAGAAAAGGTTATGTGACAAGGATGTAGTTTATAATAACATTAATGGTCTATTGATGGGAAATTTTTTCATATATATTAAATATATTGTCCCTCAATGTTTAAAAACCATGATGTCACGGTAAGTTTGAAAAAGGTTTCAGAAGTGTAAATATCAAATGATAAGAGTAAAATCAATGTAAAAAATTATTTATTTTTAATTAGATATATCAAATTTTTATCTTATCAACATAGTCTATAAATTTTATTATTATTGGACAAATTTTCTATGACAATAACATATATGTTATTTTATTCATATAATGTTACAAAATGTTACTCTATTTTTAATATATATAATGTCTCCAAATAAAAATAAAATATAATTATGAAATAATAGTAGTATAAATTTTGAGCATAATAAAATTATTTTCCTCATAAAAACTTTTTTCTAATTTATTATAATTATAAAATTGATTTAATTTTTTTTGCAAGACCGATGCAATACATTATAAATTAACTAAATATGTAATAAACAATTTTTTAAAAAATAGCATAAATATAATTTGACCTAGTTATTGTGTTCTAGGAATTTTTTATATTAATAAAAAAATAATTTTTTTATTAAAGGTGTATTCTCAAATATAAACAATATCATTATAAGATTTAACTTTAATTTCGTAAACATAGACAAATTTGAATATAATGAAATTTTATTTGAATACTTTTTCATTTAATCCCAAAAAATCAGACAAAAATTAAAAAGGATAATGATAATGTCATTCATGTATATGTGTAGACTACCACCCCAAAAAACAATGTGATTTATTTTTAATTTAGATTTTATACGGATGGAAATGAGGAAATATTTTATGAATATATATAATATATATAATATATTAATAATTGATGAAACGTTATTTAATATTTACCTTTATTTAATTCCATCCAAAAAAAATTGAAAACATTTTTATTGTGTATATATGGTCTTCATTCTCTATGAACTATGTAATTAATTTTTATATCACTGAAATTTACTAATTTCATTATATATAAATATATATATATATTGAATGTATATTGTATTTTTATCATTATTTATATTATAGAGGTAATGGAACAAAGATAAATTTACATGGAATAGAACAAAAGAACTTTAATTAAAGTGATAAACATTAAATTTAATATTCGAAAATAAATCATTTGATAAGGAATTATACATAAAGGGGGGTGTTGAAATGTTATAAAGGGATCATATATGATATTATATGTATGAAAGTTACTATATAATATATTTATAATAAATTTTTATTTATTATATATTCTGTAATATTACATTTTATGAAAGGTTAACTCGAGATAAAGAATGTTCATGTCAGTTTCATTTTATTGGGACGTGTCCCTTATATAAAACAATTTCTTATATGGTTTAGTTACGTCCCATGAATGTATTTTATGGTTATAATCAAGAAAATTATTTGATTTACATTTCTATTTACTTTTATTTATTTCAACGATATTATTATTTTAATTTTACCCATATGGTTAGGGTTTTATATCATAATTTCATCAATATTAGGTATTGTTTACATTTGAGTCTCTCTTGTCATGATTATTGGATCTATCTATTATATATCATTATTTTATAAATAAATTTCAAGAATGATTTTACTTTTCACTTTTGATTCTTTAAATACATTTTTAACTATTTTTACTTTTTTTTAAAAGGATCGAAGACTATTTTTTCATTTTCCAAATGTGTTACCTTCAGGATTTTCGACAAAATATATATTAAATTTTGTTAACTTTTATGACAAGAATAAAATTTCATGCCATCAAGATTAAATTTTTTCTTTTGAAACATTAATTACATTTTCACATGGTTGTTTTAAAAAAAAGTCGTACTTTATAATTTCCAAGATATTAAAAAAATGTTATTTAAAAAATGATTATTTGTTTTCCTTGTGAATTACTCCATGTAAATATTTCAAAATCTTTTCATTTTAATATGATGTCCATCATAGATATGTAGTATTTAGTGGGGATATGATCTATGTATACCATATTTATTTGTTTGTATATATTATAATTATGAGTAAATGATTAAATATTTACAAAATTCATTTAATATTCATGGGTTTTCCTATAATGAAATTTTCATTAAATATATTATTTCATTAATTATGATATAATGATTGTTTTATGATATTCTAACACACATATGCATAATTATAATTCTTTGATATGTGTGAACTCTATATATATATCCAATGCTTTTGGTAATGATTTAAATCTCACATGATAGTTATGGGAATCAGGTTAATGATCTTGATTTGTAATGGGAGACCAGTTAAAGTGCTTGACCTGTTATGGGAAACAAGTTAATGTTCTAGATCTATTATGGGAAAAAATAAAATTTTATAGATCCACAATCAGAAAAAGTTTTTGATTCCTGATCTATTGTCTAGGTAGCTAACATTGAGATATGATGTGACCTCTATACATATACTAGTGAGTCATACACATTTATGACATAAACATATTGATCATGATTGAGTTTGGAATATATGTCAAGATTCATTTATATTGAAATGTTAGTTTATTATGATTTAAATCAAGTCTATTATCATGGTAATATTTTCTATGAATTTTTTTAGTTATTTTCATAATCATATTTCCTTATAGTTATATTTTTCATTCTTCTAATCATCCATTGATATCTCCCATCCACACCCTTACAAATAATCTATGATCACCCTTTATTATGTTTCCTTTTCGGTAGATCCTGATGAATGATTCTAAATTATTTGTGATTATAAATATTTAATATATGCAAAATTTTAGGGGAGATGTTAGTGATATAATGTGGATTGTGGAAAATCTTAGTAAAGTGCAAAAATTATGATATTTATGGACTAGTTTAAAATGAATCTATGTTTTCATGTGTTTATCCGAATTCACTAAAACTCAAATCCTAAAAGGACCTTGGGAATGTATGTGATATAACACTTCATTTTCATGTTCTATGTTTGGGATAATATTATTTTATGTCCCGTTTATCGCTATATAATATGTAAGTGTAGCGTTTTTGGTTTTTAGCATCATATCTAGTACTATGGGTCATGGTCTATTACATGTTAGGTCTAATCAGTCATGTCATTGAGCAATTAAGAAAATCATAGCTATTAAAATGAACCACATTTTGAGAGGCTATCATAAAATGGATCTACAAATATTTTATAATAATATTTTAATGGTAGGATGAGACTACCTAGTGTTTAAAATGGTAAATAATATAGGTTAGTTTTTGATTGTCAAACATAAAACTATACTTCCAGTACATGATAATGGTTGTTTGTTGTTTGTGATCAAGCATGGGTTTGTTGTAATAAAGACAAGATATTTAATATATGGAGGGTTCACTGAGAATTGTGGTATGGCCTTGAGATTCAATCTTAAAGATAATAAAATATTCCTCAAGTTGTGAGGCCTTTGTGATTGAGTAGTGATGTCACATTAGTAGTTGAATATGATAATTTTTTTGGGAGTTATCCACATGCGGTTTTATAGTATAGTCTAGGTGAATGTTGGCGTGTTTGGATAGAAAAAAAACATGACACTTCATTATCGATATGAAATAATTATACCATGCATTTAATGTTATCATTATTAGAAAATGATGACATGTTCAGGTGAGGAATGAATAATGATTTCAATATTGGGAGTAAGTTGGGTTCCAGGAGGAGGTTGACCTAGAGGTGTAACATGACAAGAAATAATGGGAGATGTGGTTAGATGGGTTTATTAATAAGGGTATAGTTGGGTTGATATGAATATGGATTAGGGAGAGAAATAAAGAAATATTGGTGATATTTTAAACAACTATTGTTTTATAGGATATAATGACCAATATTTTAATATCCTTCTTAGTACGATGAGATAGAATCAGCTAAATGTTGAGCTATGTAATTGTTTTCTTTCTTCATTGGATTTAGATAAACCTAAGTATTTTCTCAAGGATTGGTGTTACAGTGTAAGAATCCAGTTTCTGAATAATATATAGAACCTTTAAATTTCGGTTTAATTCATTTTTGGTCCGACTGTGGTTTCCAAATGGAATTGGGACAGAATCAGGGGTGTACGGGGATCATTTGGAGCCGAAAACATAAATTTTTTCTGAATCAATTTTCTTGTATAATGTTTAGAGTATGTTTTACAGGAAGGATGCCCAAATAATATAATCCTTTCAGGTGGTATGCTTTTTTGGGCTATTCCACATCACACGGTCGGTGCATGGTTTGTCAAACAATAAAGCCTAACCATGTGAGTACACCCTTGTCTCTAGGTACCCATTAATATTTTCCACATGAATTGGAAAACTAAGCAGCCAAACTGTTCATAGGGTATGTTTTGGATCATTTTACATTTTTATCCATAATCATATAACTAACATGTCCCTTATTAATAAATATAGTTTCTAATGGGATGATCTTCATTTTCTCCCATATACGAGCTTTTTTGAAGGCCTAACATTGAAATAAAGATATATACTTCCTTAGGGATCCATTCAATATTTTATTTATCACGTCAGATACACAATGGTAGGTGTTCAATTCCAATTTAATCATTTATCATCTCACTTTATCATGACCTAGATATCAAGGTGTAATAATTTTTATAGTTTTCACATATCTGCAATGATCTAATCCAAATTAGAGGCTAATATTATAATATGAGAGTAGTATGAGTACAATGTGTCTGGTCTGTAATGTATCCCTCATGATTTTGCATTCTATAATTAACATGGGTGCCCGCTAATTTCATTGGGGGTTGTTTATTGAATTTACATGAAATGTTTATATTCATTATAACCATATTGCTATTCTATTTCCATACATTTGAATTCTTTTTAATGGTTACGTCTACAACTCCTAAAACCCCATGTAAGATAATATTCCATACATGGGGTTGTAGTGTTTCGATGCTTTTGAGCCACCATTTGTGTGTGGTCGAGCTTTACCACACTAATGGTAAGACTTCGTATATGAATTTCCTATTGAATAAATAAATTATGAATAGCTTATACCTTTTGACTTCCCTATGAACCACCTATGGTAAGTTCATAAATGTATGTAATTCAATCAAAGTATATTATGGAGGTGGTTTTTATGTTTATTAATTTTCATTGGAAAATTTAAATGAATGTTTGGTTTCACATCTGTAGAAAACATTTCCCTGTTCATGTTAGGGAGTGGAGTGAACCTATTTAAATGAACATGATATAAATTGTTTTAATTAAAAATTTTATTGACACATGGACATTTCAAACTAATAAAATTAAAACCTTGAGCCAATTGATTTTTTATGGCACAGTTATCATATTAAAAAATTAGTTATAGTGAATTATATTTTGGGTTAAAATTTAAAAACATGATACATGGTATCTTTAGAAGAAGAATTGACTCACTGTAACTCTTGGATTCTTTATCAAAAATATATTCTGTACTCGAGGACATCAATTCAATTCAAGTATGATGATTTCACTAGGTGAGACATACTTGGGAACCTGGTGTATGACTACCATTGGTTGCTCGTTATGAAACCTTAGGATCTAATTATTATTATTATTAGATAAATTAGATACACTCCATGGATCCAGTGTGACATGATTTTCCTTTGTTACATTCCTGGTCCTAAACACACATTATATATTGTTTTACATTTTTAGTATACCCTGAATGTTGTCAGAAATACTTTTTAGGGAATTCCTCGGATGGTGATCCTTGGATTAAAATTTTACCCATTAACTAGACCCAGTTACAACTGAGTTAGTGTCCCCTACGGCCCGTGTTACCATTGTGAATACCATGGAACCACATCATATTTATTATCAATTGTTGTTTCCTTGTTACATCTAGAAATCCTCACTATTTTTAATATCATGATGTGATGTATGTTCAATCTATCACTCATGTCACCTATTAAGATAAATATTTAATTAATTAATTGATGGAATCGTTACACATTCAGACATCGTCTATGGGTTGAAGTATATACATGGGTATTTAGTTACATTTTACTTATTTACATATATATTCTTACCTTTGCACTGTTACATTTCCATAACATGGGACAAATGATATATTCACCATTGGCGGTTTCCCACTGTGATTTATATCACACCCTCTTTAGGCTTAGTTTGGTTACCAAGGATGATTACACATGTTCATGTGTTGACAAAGGGAAACGTAGCACCTTAGACCATTGATTGCTAATTATGGTTGGATGGAGTTTGTAGAAGTTGAAAAAGTTTTAGCTCATGATTCATGACATATATTATGTGTTTCATTTAAAAATTTAGGTTTTTCTTGTATTGCTAATACATCGTATCTATGTTTCATGATTTCTAGGTACATAATATTTATCATCATCAGATATTTTATTTTATTATAGTTATTTTAGTTATTGTTATATTTGTATCATTCCATTTTACATTGTGTTTACTTTTTTATTCGTATATTTACATTTTATTGTAATTATTTTTTGTTCTACACTTTCGTAAGGAGGGTATATTCTCCCCCACAGAAAAACTCTAGGAACTTGCACCTAGTTGTTAGCCTATGGAATTCTGGAAGATACACCTAGGGCCATGTGGCACATCATTATCAGGGAACCTCTTAAGTAGAATCTTGGTCTAGGACATAAAAAAGTTATATCAGAGGGGATTCCCTTCATACATTATTATTTAGAGACAATAGTGTGAAGGATTGGAACAATTGTTAATTGTTCATAAGTCCTATTGTGGCTTCACAGACTCGTGGTTAGGGTAAAGGATGAGTTTCCAAAAATATAATACTGGTTCCGATTTTTCCTATTATAGTTGAGATCATTTCAAAGCTGGGTAATTCACATGTTGTGTGGAGTTGTTATTAAATATACATATTGACAATTTCATTTCATCCCTGGCTTGTGGTGACAAGTGAAAGGATATTTTTTAAATGCATTATATATGCACATAGAATTCACAGTTAATTCATATTTCAATTCCATATGAATTCATTTCACTACATTTCCTTACGTTTTCTTCTTGTGATTGATGAGTGAGCCATCCCTTGTTTATATATTTCATTTTCTTCTATTAGAATGTGATTGAATGATTTCTTATTTCATTTCATGTGGTGTTATGGGCCTTAATGGAAAAGAATTTAAAATTTTCCGAATCATGAATTTTATTAAAAATTCATGTAGGTGATAATGTAATTGATAAAGAGAATGATACCTAATTCACTGGGATATGATTATAATTTTAAAATAAGCATGATATGTGTTATATGAAAAATGGAAAAATAATAGTGTAATGGATTCTTCTCCTTATACCAATTTGTCATTTCATGGAAATAGTAATTGAGTGATGATTGTAATTAAATATAAAATGAAATGAAACAATATCCCATAAATGGTGTGGCAAGGTATTATTTATCATTATTCTATTTGAATCAATGAAACTAATATCTAATAACATACCAATAAATATCCATCTAAGTGGGTTGTTTGGGTAGTGTGCCTTAGGTTGTAATTTTTTTACATTAATCTTCTGCTAGTGATTCTATGTTTATTATGAGGTTTATTATTTTAATTTAAAGATTAATTATTCCACAACATCCTCATGTCACATGCCAGGATGGTGATGACCATCATGTTCCATATGAGGTGTTCACGGAGTTTTCAGTCTTACCTTCATAACTGACACTTGAGGTACCGCCTCCTATACCAGATCAGGAATTGATACCAATTTTGTGATAGTTTCCCATGTCTGATGTAGTCTAGTCATGGTTCTCCCTACACTAAAACTATGATGGCTGATCTGACTCACAAGTTACTATTATAGTATCCTCCCATCTTCTCATGGAATGGAACTCTGTAGACCATTGAGTCTTGTCTAGAGGTCACCTTGTCTATAATTGATCATCTAGGGATGCCTCAGGTGACTGGATGTCTCTTACATACCTATTCTAAAATAGTAAATCATGTTCTTATCACTAACAACAACCTGAAGGGTAGTGACGGTATTGGGAATAATAGACCACTATTGTGATGTGGCTTAATTTCATTTTTTTGCCTCATCAATTTTAACAATTTACCTATTAATTATTAACGTAATTTTTTTGAAATGTTTTACAATTTTTTTATTTTTTTCGATTAAATTGTATAAATGAGTTTTTAAATAAAATGTGTGTATTTTGGTGTTAATTTTATTTACTTTTTTATAATAATATTAATTTCATATTTATCTATTTTACATTCAAATTTTCTGTTTTATCTAAATAATAATAAATCACTATTCTTATTATTTATTTAATATTTTATTTCCTACGTATTTTTCTAAATATTGATTTTATTAATTCATTAATTTCATTAATTAATTTTTAAATAAATAAATGAATTTTTTAATTTCATAATAAATTATTTATTATAATAATTTAATTCAATTATTCAATTCTTCTAATATTTAATTTTACATTAATTCGTCTATTTCATTATTAGTATAATTAATTAATTTTTCAATTAACCTTTTCAAACTGACTTAATTATTTATAAATTAATTTAAAACAAAATGTAATATGTAGTCAGTTATTTATTGAATATTAATTTTATTTTCAAATTGAATTTTCATTTAATTTTCAAAAAAAATATAATTGTCATTTAAATTTAACTAATTATTTGATTTAAATTGAAATTAATTTTTTTTAATTTTTTTCTTTTATAGGATTCACCACTATTAAATGAGTCAACGCTACTATCATATCCCAATGATGACTCAGACACACCATTTTGTTCCCAATGTCAGAGCATTCCAGTATTTCCTCGGGGTTATTATTCGGTGTCACAGTTCCCCCAATGGTGACTCAGAGTAACAATTGCCTTTCAATTCCTTCACCACATATCATCGTTTCCTTCATCAATGGGGACTCCACCATCATGTCCATCATCACTCTGCATCCATCCTCACCAAGTCAATGTTCCCCCCTTCTTTTTCCTCCATTTGTCTCTTCAGGATATTATTGCCCATCCAACTTTCATTATATATCCATTCCAATACCAAGACATCACCACTACCATTACATATCTAGTGTCACCCTTATGCTCCCGGTGACTCAATATCATCTTCCTCATCATCCTATATCAAATTGAAAAAACATTTAAGACACCAACATCACAAAGTCGAACCAAAATCAAATTCACAAGCAGTAAGCCTGATTTTGATAGAATCCAAAAATAAAAATAAAAGGAAGATAAAAAATATCAGAGAAAATTGTTTCAAAAGGAAATATCAATAATATAAATAAAAAACTAGAATTTAAATCCTCAAACTCATTCAGATCTAGATCTTTCACCCTACACCGTGGATGAACCAACGGACCATGAATTTACCAATGTTGAGCCACATTCATCCGCCGCGAGCAATGAAACATGTGGCCACCTACTAATGTCGCTTCTGGTCTGCACTCATATTGTATTTATTCAGCCGTAGATACATCATTACGATGAGGACTCCCTGTTCTACCCATCAAGAAAACCATCAACGAATAATCGAGCTGCCACTGGATTCTCATGCAACCACATTCGGTCTCTCCACAGCTGTGGAACCCCATTTCCCCAACCTCCACCTCATGAACTTCACCATACCCCTATCCCCAATCTATTCTCCATTTATTTATTAATATAATATAATTATAATATCATAACATATATTATAAAATATATATAATAAATTTATATTATTTATTATATATAAAATAATTAATATAACTAATCTAAATGACAATAATGAAAATAATATGTTTAATAAAATTTATAAAACATTTTCTATATAATTTTATTTATTATGTTTTTATAAAGAATTTTTTTATATTGATAATATTTTTATTAATTAGTAGTTAAATATATGTATATATTTTACTATAAAAATATAAAAATTATACTTATTTAATAATTATTTTTATTTTAATTAGTTATTTATTAAATATATATGTATATATATATATATAATGAATCAATAATTATTTTAATATTTAAATTGTTTTTCAGGGATCAATTGATGCAGTTAGGCTTTTCTTCAAAAACATCGATCATTCCACCACATGAAAAGTGGGTGGGCGGGAATTTAGTTGAAAATAATATTCTAGAATGGTCGGGAGCTTCACTAAATACCATGTGAGATGGTAATTCAGGTTTATAGTGGAGGGGTGGAGTATGTGATTCCTGAATCATCAAGGGAATTCCTACCACTCTTCTAGATCGCTCACATCCTTCATTCCTTACACAAAAACTCCACTAGATCATCCATCCACTCCCATCAAACACCACTCATCTATAGAATCCTTCATTCTATTTTCATAAATTCTAATCCTTTCACTATAGAATAAATAACGTAGATGACCGAGTCAAACACAGATCATTGGATTATGAGCTAAGGAAGGATGTAATCTCATAAGAGATGTTTTTTATTTTCTTCGTCATGTTTCCTTATTTATTTTTGTTTTCATTATGTGTAGTTAAATTTTTATAGGGGGAATGAAAGTGTCATTATTTGTAATTATTATTATTTTCTACTTTTAATTTATATAATTGAGTATTTGTACATTATGTTCAATTATATAATTTTATTTATGATGGAAAAATTTATCTGTTATACTATGTAAAAAAAGGCGATAATGAACATGTTACCTTTGAATCATAACATATATACAACAAATGGAAAAGGTTAAAATTCTTTTTTCCCTTGAAAATCATTTTAATTCATATGTGATGATTGAAATATCATTTTTAAGGAATGATTGAACATATATTTTTATCTATAAATGAAATAGTTCAATGGATCAATAACATTTTTCAAAGCACTAATTCAATTGTAGTAAACTCAGGCATGAACATAAAATATCTCAATCAATTCCTGAATGCAAGATATTCCCAATCACATCCACTTATTGTCTATTTGTCAACCATTTTTTTCACGAGTTACCTAAATCATTTCCAATATACCATTCCACAGACTATTTTCACTTTTTACATCCACTATTTTGTTGATTGTTTTTTTTGGTTTAGTTTGTCAAAACATAAGTCCTTCCATTTTTTAGACACATGTCTTTCCATGGTACATTTAGAATGTATGTTTTTTAACTTTATAAATTTTTATGTAATCAATGATATGTATGGTCAAATAGTTTCACCATTTTTAGGGAAGATGCACACTACCAACTTGAAAACAAAAAAAAATTGAATATAATAGAAAAAATACATAACCTAAATACAATACATAAAAAATAATCTTAATTGTATTTATTCTCTTCATGCACGCTAGGTCAACTTTTTTAGAACTATAAACTCAAATTCAATATATATAAAACATCGATCTAACCATACGATATATAATAAATTAGAAATTGAATACATGGAAAACATTTCTAGAAATCAAAATGTCAACCTTACACATTCCATAGTTCATTCCCTTTAGAGTCCTAGACTTAGTGAATTCCAAATCCCTATAGTGTCCAAAAATCAATAATGTATATGTTTTTCCCCTAGGTATAGGAACTATGACATTAAAAATTGTCATCAATCCCAAGCCCAATTTTTCAATGGTCTGCTAGCATAAGCCTCAGTTTAGGTAATTAGAAAGTTAGATTCATTTGTCCAGTAATCACCACTATGAGATCTGATTGAGAAGTATTTGAGGTATCATCTTTTCTGATTTTTCTTTAAGTGGAGGGCCATTAATGTATTCCAAAATAATTATAAGGAAATTTTTTCATACCTCTGATGTGGTATTCAATACGATTGTTTCCAAAATTAACACCAGGAAGACCACTGTTATGTTTCGACAAAAAATCATTGGGTTTTTCTAGGATGTGGGAGAGGTCTTTTACAAAGCACAAGATAGGATTAGAGGGCTGTTATATAGATTCCCAACCATCAGTTAACTCCCAATTTTAACATGGACTAATTTTTTAATTACCTCACACCCTACAATCAGAACCTAATTGATCATTTCTATGGGGGTGGAAGTCTTTGACTCCACTAAAGATGAACATATATTTTTGTTTGATATTTTGGAACAAAAGGCACAACAAAAGTGCACTATAAGTAGAAATATTTTTCATATTGAGACAAATCCCCTGGATATTATTATTTATGATTGAGTTATATTGGTGCAGTATTGTCGCTATGAAATATTTGGTAACCCTAAAAAATGTGTTTCCAAACATTGACCTCTATATCCAATTAGATGAGAGTGACCAGTTTTTCAACAACATGGCTAGTAATCATGTATTATATGATCAAATATCAAATACATAAATCTTTTGACACAAGAAATGATCATATAATGACATGGAGAGATAAAGGTACAATCAATCAGCCCACAACCCCAAACTACGATCCATTTCCTAGAACTAATAAGTGAATAAAATATTATGAAGAACCACCAAATTTTTTATAGGAACATAAGGGAATGATGAAACCAAATCTAAGAAAATATAGTTCTTTAAAAACATACATACACTCTAGAATTCATAGTTTAGAACCTCAAATGGATTAACTAGAAATATATAATAGTGGTGGGTAAAATGGTTAGCTTCTTAATAAAATATATTCAAACTCAAGTTAAACATTTATGGAAGTAACTACCACGCATGGCATAAAAATACTACATACTTTTATGGATTAACCTAGTAAAGAGTTAATTAATTCTAATGAATAAACTGGAAAGACAAACCTTGTGTAAGAACCCAGTTCTTATTTTTGAGGTATGGGTTTTATCCTTTCTCTTTTCCTTATATATTTTTAGAAAATAATGAAAATGGGGAAATATCCTAAATTTTAGAAGTACACGCCATGTACATTTCCACACATCGTGTACTTTTGGTCATGTGGGATGAGTACACGGGGCATTGGGCCATGTATTAAATGAAGGGTTTAGAAACCGACTACACTCCATGTACTGGTCCTTTACACATAGTGTAGTCAGTCGGCAGGCGAATAGTATGGCGGTGGCTAGCTGTGCGACAGAACACGTTGTGTACTCACAAAGTCACGCCGTGTAGTCATGTCAGAAGATGAACAATGCCACGCTGGCGGGGAACCGCCAGAGGAATAGTTAAAAAATGGGAAGTACATTCCGTGTACTTAGAAATACTTGTTGTATAATTTGTTCCTTCCACTTAAAATCGACATTAGCCTCCCTTGTTCACATGGAAGGCTTAGAACAGGATGAAGGAGCGGGAGAGGAGGTCAGAGCTTTGGAGATCTGCCGAGCGCACGTAGCGAATCCGTTTTTTGCACTGTCGATCTCCCTGGAACTGCATGGGTGAGTTCTCCCTTCTCCTGGAGTAGTTCGTACCAATTCATTTCCATAGAGAATTTATTTGAGTTTGAACGAGTTTTCTTCTACGTCAGATCTACGTCATTCTTGGGAATTTCTGGAATTGATGTTCGCGAATATCATTTGTTAGTGTATAATGTAGGTGGCTTGGTGTTTATTTTCCAACTGTCCTACAATTTTGAGTATTTTTGATCTACGAACCCATATTTTGGGTATCGTGTGGCTGAGGCCGTGGCTATTTACAATACCTAGAATTTTGTAGGTAATTAAATATGATATTAAAATGTTGTTTTGGATTGCTGCTTTGATCCAGGACCACACCGGGGGTGTGTTCCTCTGTTTATCCATTTTTAAAGGATACCCGAGGGTATGAATTTTAATGTAATGATTTTAGAATTTCTTTGTGAGGAATTGCTTGTGTACATCATATTTACATGTTGGGAATGGCCCAGTTATCTCTTTATCTTGAGGGCAATGTTGTGATTATCATGTGGGCACTGTAATATATAGCTAGAGGGTAGTGCATCATTATCCTAAGGGAAACTTCTTCCGTGCATGTGGGAAACAGACTCTATTCCTGAGGGAGACACATCATATGCCTGAGGGTGATATCTATTACACATGTGGGCAATTACCTGTGGGTTATGTTTCTGATTACCTGAGGGTAAGGTTTTTTCTGTCTGAGGACACTGGCTGAATATCAACATAGAAATTCACTATGGTTTTTTCTTATAATAAATGGATTAAATGAATAATTAAATGACAATATAACTGGTAAGTTGGTTAATTTTGTGTACTTCTTAGTTATTGCATTTTACTTTTTCACACCGTTGATGCATGATTACACACAACTGGGCACAGACCTTTGGTGGGTGCCTACTGAGAAATATTTCTCACACCCTATTTGACTCATGCTTTTCGGCCCAAACAGATTACATTTCTGCAGGTTTGGATAAGGGCAAGGGTCCCTATACAGGTACTACATTGCTACTGTGGTGTAGGTGAGCATGGGAATGAGCATTGGCTCGCGATGCTGCGGGCTGTTCTATTTTTTTTTTGTACATGTACTTTAGTTGTATTGTATTGATTGTGTAACATGTTCTGGTTGTTTTCATAGAGTTTAAGAATGTTGAATCTCTGTTTATATACTGGTTGGTTATATCTACTGTAGTTTATTATTTCAGTTATGTATGGTTATTTTCCTCTACTATTGTTGTATATTTTATTCTTTCCTCTGCGATTCACGTTGACAAATGTGGGAATAGTTTCCCCGCTATCAGACCTAGGCCCTCGCTGCTAGTTGGCAGCCTCTGGCATTTGGGGAAATGCGCTTGAGGTTATGTGGCGAACCGGGTTTGGGGCACCTGTTGAGTGGCACCTGGAACCGTGACGTTACAAAGTGGTATTATAGGGGTTTCTTTTCTTTGACATACTATTTGGAGCCTTGGTCAGGGATAGGATGTAAATGGTAGTTGGTAATAATTTGTGACTGGGTGTAGCTAACCCGTGTATAGGGAAAATCCAGTCTACCTCGTATTTTGGCAATTCTATTGGTTTTGAAAATTTTACAATTGGTTTAATTTCACCGTTGGGTGACACATTTTTGATTGTGTTGTTTATATTTATCTATGGGATCTATTCAGTTGCAACCCAATGAGATGAGGGTTTGACATCTCATGCATATTTAGGCACATGCTAGGAATCACATGCCATGCATAGTTTCCATGCCATGTAGGTTCATTAGAAATTGCTTCTTGTTGTGATATTTGTTGTGCTAGAAAATCATGACGTCGTGATAACTGCTTTGATAAATACCTTCTATGTGATAGGGTGTTTTTTTATGAGTCTGTTGATAGAATGGACACTAAACTATGGTTTTTTAGGAGTATGGGCCCCCATTTACCAGAATTTGGCGGGTCATTGGAAGTTTATTTTATTATAACACAGATAAGATGTCAAACATTGACTCGTGGGGAGTATGGTCCCTCACGGAACAGAATTTGGCACATAGGTGTTGTTATTGGTATTTTCTGGGTTCCAGAGAAGTTTTTGAGGCATACTATCCAGAAAACCCAGTATACTCGCCGTGTAGTTCTTTGAAAATGCCGTGTATGTTCTTCTGTTCGGGAAAAAAAGAAACATTTTATGTACACGCCGTGTAGTCACTTCCCATGTCGGATACTGATTGGGTGGGGACACCGGTAAGGTAAATGTTTGGGGAAAACATGTCGTGTACCGTATGTACACGCCATGTAGTGTTGACCCAGAGACCCGGCCGTGTAACTAACAAACACGGGCCGGTGTGACCTTTTCATGAAAAGATCATGTCAATAAAGAACACGCCGTGTAGTGTGACCTTGGGACCCGGTCTTGTAACTAAACGACATGGGTTGGGGTTATCCTTTCGTATACATTTCGTGTGTATATAGAACATTCCGTGTAGTTTGAGCCATGTATTTGGCCGTGTAACTAACAAAACGGGTCAGTGGAGCTCATCTAGTACAGACCGTGTACATGTGGGACACGCAGTGTAGTCTTGTCCGAGGATAGACCATGTGAACCTGACTGTGTGGCTGGGAGGATAGGGTGGTGTACACGCCATGTGCGGGAGTAACATGTCGTGTAGTACCTAGCCGAGTAGTCGGCCGTGTCACAAACGACACGGGCAGTTGGAAAATTACACCATACATGCCATATAGATGCTATACATGCTGTGTAGTTTTGTTCAAAGGGAGTTGTGTGGATTAGCCATGTATAAGGACATGGGCAGGGGAAGTGTAGTCAAGTACATGTCGTGTAGTCGGTATACACAACATGTAGATTTGTTTTGAAAAATTTTAATGCCTTCTTCCTCTTGTTCCCATTGCGGTTTATTCGCTTTCAGTCTTGATAATCTTAAATCTATGGTGTGTTTTTGACCTTGTAGTGTCATGCCGCCTAGAAATCCACACGTTGTTTGAGTGGAGAGCGGCAACGATTATACTCCAGAGATGGTGGGCCATGGGTTACCAGTGGATCCTCCATCAGAGCCAGATGCGACGCCACCCGTTATACCGGACACAGTCATGGAGGCGCAGTTCCATGAATGTTTTATTCGGTTCATGTAGACCTTTTAGGAAGCACCACCGACTGCCACATATATGGTTGAGCAGACTCGTTTCTTCCACCAGCAGGATCCGCCTACATTTTCATGGGATGGAGGACCACATGATGCGAAGTCTTGGCTAGGATTGATGCGGACTATTTTTTAGCATCTTGAGACACCTCCATGGTAGAGGGTGAAGCTCGCGACGTATATGCTGCGTGATTCCGCCATTAGGTGGATGGATGTTACTGCCAAGTTAGAGCATCAGAGAGACATGGCGTGGGATGATTTTCAAGTAGTATTCTATGACTTCTTCTTCCTAGAGACACTGAGGGAAGATAGAGCTCGAGAGTTCATGAATCTGCAGTAGGGTGCAATGTCGGTGATAGACTATTCTGCTCATTTCACCAAGCTTCAGCGCTTTGCACCCGTGCTAGTGGGTGATGAGACACTGAGAGAAAAATGTATTGAGGATGGTCTTTGTTATGACATCCGAGAACTGGTGAATGTTTTCAGGTTTCCTTCAGTGCATGCTATAGTGAACCAGGAACTGATTACCAAGAAGAACCTGTTGGAATCTAGTGGTGTGGGCCAGGGCGATTCAGCCCTTGTTACTGGTAATATTTTTTCTGGCAAGAGGAAGAGACCGATGGACTCCTCTCTGTGTGGCAGTAATAGTCAGAAGAATGATTCAGGTGGCCAGTTCTTGTGTTACCAGTGTGGTAAATAGGGTCACAAGAGACCACGGTGTCCACGAGACCCAGTGGAGTGCCGAGTTTGCGGAAGGATGGTTCATTTCCAGTGCTTTTACAGGGTGTTTCCATCAATGTCTAGTGAGAGAGGTTTTGTGCAGACTCCGCGTGAGGGAGTAGGACCGGTGGCTTCTTACTAGTCGGATAACTGGAATACGTCTTGGCGTGCTGGTAGAGATGGTGGTCGTGGTCATGGTATCCAGACACCAGGATCTCAAAGGCAACAGGGCAGGCCTGCTCAGGGTAGCCAGGCTGTGTCACAGGGACATGACAATGGGAAGGAATTTGTAGTGAAACAGCCCTAACAGAAGCAGAATCCCGAACCTTCTACAGTCAGAGGTACTATTCTAGTAGCTTATGTCTTATCTTTAGTACATTTTGATATGGGTACGACACATAGTTCCATATCTGTACCTGTTATGGAGAGCCTCGGTCTCTGTGTGGATTATCGGAAGTTGAACCAGTTGACAGTCATGAACCGATATCCCTTGCCGAGGATTGATGATATTTTTGGTCAACTTCGTGGAGAATGAGTGTTCTCGAAGATTGAAATGAGATTTGGATATCATCAGTTGCACGTGAGACCATCAGATATAACCCTTACAGCCTTTCAGAGCAGATATGGTTTGTACGAGTACATGGTTATGCTGTTCGGAATCACGAACGCGCCAGCAGTTTTCATGGCTCTGATAAATCGTGTGTTCCATACTTATCTAGATTCTTTCGTGGTAGTATTCGTGGATGATATATTTTTGTTGTGTAACACTCGACATTACCCTTCCACCCATCTTGAGATCAAATTGAGTACACTGAGAGAGAATAAGCTATATGATAAGCTATCAAAGTGCACTTTTGGATGGACTAGATTCACTTCTTGGGTCATATCATCTTAGAGGCAGTAGTTGCTGTAGACCCAGAGAAGGTGAGATCAGTACTTTCCAGGGAGAATCCTAAGAAGGTGTTTGAGATAAATAGTTTCTTGGGGATACCTGATTACTACAGACGTTTCATACAGGACTTCTCCCGCTTAGCAGCGCCGTTGATGGGTTTTACATAGAAGGGTGTGAAGATCGTATGTCAGAAGCTTGCGAGATAGCCTTTCATGACTTGAAAGGAAGGTTGACATCAACACCGATCCTGATACTCCCAGAACATGGAAAGAGCTATACAGTTTATTATCATGCATCAGGTATTGCCCTAGGATTTGTGTTGATGCAGGGCAATCGGGTTGGTTCATATGGGTCTGAGCAGTTGAGGCCACATGAGAGGAATTACCCAACACATGATCTCGAGTTGGGTGCTATTGTGCATGTGTTGCACTGTTGGAGAAATTATATTTTGGGAGAAGGTTTTGTGATTTTCAATGACCACAAAAGTATCATGTATATATTTACTCAGCGTGACTTTAATCTGAGGCAGCGGAGGTGGGTTGAATACCTACAGTCCTTCGATTTTGAGCTTTCCTACACACCAGGTAAAGGTAATGCAGTAGCTGATGCACTGAGCAAGAGGACGTATATACATGTTGTGTAGGAGGCCAGTGGTGAGTGGAAGATTATGGCTTTGTTCTCTGAGATGCATCTGGAGGTGCACAATATTTAGGTAAAAACATTTATTTCATCTTTAAATGTGAATTCTACCCTCTTTGATAGAGTGAGGATGAGATAACAATCTGATTTAGAAGGCCTAATTCTATGGGAGTCAGTGGCATGTGAGGACCCTCCTCCTGGATGGACAATATGCGATGATGAAATTCTGCATTTCCATGGACTAGTGTAGGATCTAGGAGATATAAGCGAGGAGCTAATGTGGGAGTTTCACACTTCAGCTTGGGAAGTTCATCCCGGGGATACCAAGATGTACTGTGACTTGAGGCGTCAGTACTGGTGGTCGGGTATGAAGAGGGTTATTTCTAGTATTGACACGAGGTGTTCCATTTGTCATCAAGTGAAGGTGGATCATCAGAGGCCACCTGGACTGTTACAGCAGTTACTCATCCCAGAGTGGAAATGAGATGATGTCATGATGGACTCCGTGACTGGATTTTCGA
Organism: Viscum album; assembly: GCA_963277665.1. Lineage (NCBI taxonomy): Eukaryota > Viridiplantae > Streptophyta > Magnoliopsida > Santalales > Viscaceae > Viscum > Viscum album. Next base: position 1,938,969,798 of record OY728152.1, read on the forward strand.
GGTCATCTCGAGGAAATGATGTCGTGTGGGTTGTGGTGGACAGACTCACGCATGTAGCTCACTTTTTTCCGATTAAGGAGACCTTTGGAGTTGACAAGCTCTGGATGTTGTATATCTCAGAGATCATACGTATTCATGGGGTTCCTCATTCTATCATTTCAGATAGGGACTCCCATTTTGCGTCACGTTTCTGGAAGACTTTTTAGAGGGCACTGGGTACATAGGTTCTTCTATGCACAGCTTACCACCCTCAGACCAATGGCCAGTTAGAGTGTACGATACAGGTGCTAGAGGACATGATGCGTGCTTGAATCCTAGACATTGGGGGTTCTTGGAATAAAAACAAACCCATAGTCGAGTTTTCCTATAACAATATATTTCTATCACTTATCAAGATGGCACCATAAGAGGATTTATATGGTAGGCCATGCCGATCACCTTTGTGGTGGTTAGAGGTAGGTGAGGCAGCTTTACTGGGAAAATGCCTCGTGCAGGAGACTTTTGAGCAGGTCCAGTTGATTTAGAAGCGGATGAATACATCTCAGTCTAGTCATAAATCTTTTGCTGATCGCCACAGATGACCTTTGGAGTTCGTGGTCTAGGATCAGGTTTTCTTAAGTGCTTCGATGAGGCTCGGACATAGATGGATCAGAAGATTGGGTAAACATTCACTAATGTATGTTGGGCCATTTGAGATTCTGGAAAGAGTCGGGGTGGGTGACAATCCGTTTCAGTTACCGCAGAGGTACCGAGACATGCACGATGTCTTCCATGTTTCTCAGTTGTGCCGCTATCATTCAGACCCATCTCACGTTTTTCATCCCGAAGAGTTTGAGCTGCATATTGATGTGTACTTTGAAGAACATCCAATTCGTATCGTTGATAGGAGCATGAAGGTTCTCTGAGGCTAGTCAGTTCCACTCATACGGGTGCTATTGCAGCATGGTCAAGTGCAGGATGAGACCTGGGAGTGGGAGACCGATGTACACGCTTAGTGGCCATAGCTTTTCATAGCTTTACATTCTCCACCCTTTGAAGGGAAATTCGGGGACAAATTTCTTTAAGGGGGGATGTCTGTAAGAACCCGGTTCTTATTTTTGAGGTACGGGTTTCTTCCTTTCTCGTTTCCTTAAGTGTTTTTCTGAAAATATGGAAAATTGGGAAATATCCTAAATATTGGAAGCACACGCCATGTAATTTTTCAGACGTCGTGTACTTTTGGTCGTGTGGGATTAGTACAAGGGGCGTGTGGCCATGTCGGCGTTGAAGGTTATAGAAACTGACTACATGCTGTGTAGTGGTCCTTAATATGCCTTGTAGTCAGTCGGCAGGTTAATAGTAAGGCAGTGGACAGCTATGCGATAGAACACGCCGTGTACTCACGAGGACACGCCGTGTACTCGTGAGGACACGCCGTGTAGTAATGTCGGTAGATGAATAGTGCCACGCTGGCAGGAAACCGCTAGAGGAACAGTAAAAAAATAGGAAGTACACACCGTGTACATGGAAATACATTCCATCTACATTGTATTTTCCATTTAAAATGGGTAGTAGAATCCCCTTTTCACAAGGAAGGCTATGAACCGTAGTAAGGAGCGGGAGAGGAGGCCAGAGATTTGGAAATCCACTGAGCGAACGTCGGGAATCCGTTCTCTGCACCGTCGATCTCCCTTGAACCGCACGGGTGAGTTCTCCCTTCTCCTGGAGTAGTTCATACGAATTCCTTTCTGTAGAGAAGTTATTTGAGTTTGAACAAGTTTTCTTCTACGTCAGATCGTCGTCGTTCTTGGGCGTTTGTGGAATCGATGTTCGTGTATATCGTTCGTTGGTGAATAAGGTAGGTGGCTTGGTGTTTATTTTCCAATTATCATGCGATTTTGAATATTTTTCTGCTACGAACCCATATTTGGGGTATCCTGTGGCTGGGGCCATGGCTATTTACAATACCTGGAATTTTATAGGTTATTAAATGTGATATTAAAATGCTATTTGGGATCGCTGCTTGGATCTACGACCACCCCGGGGGTGTGTTCCTCTGTTTTGATGTTTGGCCAGGATACCTGAGGGTATGCCTTTTAAAGTAATGATTTTAGAATTTCCTTGAGATGAATTGCTTGTGTAATTCTTATTTACACATTGGGCATGGCCTGGTTATCGGTTTAGCCTGATGGCAGGGTTGTGATTAGCCTGTGGGCACTGTACTATTTAGCCTGAGGGCAGTGCATCTTTAGCATGAGGGAAACTTCTTCCGTGCCTGTGGGAAATAGACTATGTGCCTAAGGGAGCCACTTAATACGCCTGAGGGAGATATCTGTTACGCCTGTGGGAAATTACCTACAAGTTACGTTTCTGAATACCTGAGGGTAAGGGTTTGCATGTCTCAGGACACTGGCTGATTGTCTACTTAGAAATTCACTATGGTGTTTTCTTATATTAAATGGATTAAATGAATAATTAAATGGAAATATAACTGGTAAGTTGGATAATTTTGAGTACTACTTAGTTATTTCATTTTACTTTCACACACTATTGATGCCTGATTACACACATTTGGGAAAAGGCCTTTGGTGGGTGCCTACTGAGATATATTTATCACAACCTATTTGGGTCATTCTTTTCGGCCCAAACAGATTACATTTATGAAGGTTTGGATAAGGGAAAGGGTCCCTATATAGGTACTTGATTGCTGCTAGGGTGCAGGAGAGCATGGGACAGAGCATTGGCTCGCAATGCCGCAGGCTGTTCTGTTTTTCTTTTATGTACTTGTACTTCAGTTGTATTGTATTGATTGTGTAACATGTTCTGGCTGTATTCATATAATTGATGCATCTTGCATCTTTGTTTATATTCTGGTTGGTTATATCTACTGTAGTTTTTTATTCCAGTTATGTATGGTTATTTTCTTCCTCTATTGTTTTATATTTTATTCTTTCTACTGCGATTCACATTGACAAATGATGGAATAGTTTCCCCACTATCAGACCTAGGCCTTCGCTGCTAGTTGGAATCCTCTTGAATTTGGGCATTCATTGAATCGAAATTGGCATATATCATTCGTTGGTGAATAAGGTAGGTGTGTTGGTGATTATTTTTCAACTGTCATGCAATTTTGTGTATTTTTGAGCTACGAACCCAAATTTGGGGTATCGTGTGGATGAGGCTGTGGATATTTACAATAACGAGAATTGTATTGGTAATTAAATGTGATATTAAAATGTTGTTTGGGATCGCTTCTTGGATCCAGGACCACCCCAGTGGTGTGTTCCTCTATTTAGCCATTTGACCAGGATAAATGAGGGAATGCCTTTAAAAGAAATGATTGTAGAATTTCCTTGGGAGGAATTACTTGTATACTTTTTATTTAGATGTTGGCCATGGCCCGGTTATCTGTTTAGCCTGAGGGCAGTGTTGTGATAAGCTTGTGGGGGCTGTACTATTTAGCATGAGGGCAGTACATCTATAGCTTCAGCGCACCTTCTTCTGTGCCTGTGGGCAATAGACTCAGTGCTAGAGGGAGACACTTCGTACGCCTGAGGGCGATATCTGTTATGCCTTTGGGCAATTACCTACGCGTTATGTTTCTGATTACTTAAGGGTAAGGGTTTGCATGTCTGATGACACCGGTTGACTATCTACATAGAAATTCACTATGGTGTTTTCATATATTAAATGGATTAAATGAATAATTAAATGGAAATATAACTGGTAAGTTGGTTTCTTTTGAGTAATTTTCAGTTATTGCATTTTACTTTTTCACACTCTTGATACTTGTTTATAAACAGTTGGCCACGGGCCATTGGTGGGTTCCTACTGAGATATACTTCTCACACCCTGTTTGGGTCATGCTTTTCATCCCAAACTGATTACATTTCGATAGGTTTGGATAAGGTAAAGTGTCCCTGTAGAGGTACTTGATTGTTGCTGTGGTGCTGGAGAGCATGGGACCGAGCATTGGCTCGCGATGCTGTGGGCTGTTCTGTTTTGATTTTCTGTACTTGTACTTCAGTTCTATTGTATTGATTATGTAACATGTTATGGATGTTTTCAGAGAATTGAGGCATGTTTCATCTTTGTTTATATACTGGTTGGTTATATCTACAGTAGTTGTTTATTTAAGTTATGTATGGTCATTTTCTTCCTCTATTGTTGTATATTTTATTCTTTCTACTGTGATTCACATTCACACATGAGGGCATAGTTTTCCCACTATCAAACCTGGGCCCTCACTGCTAGTCAGTAGCCTCTGGCATTTGGGGAAATGCGCTTGATGTCACGTGGCGAACCGGGTCCGGGGAAAATTATGAGTGGCACCGGGAACTGGGAAGTTACTCCTAGAAAATCCAATCATTGGATATCTGGACACATTCACATATTCTATGAAAAGTGTTGGAAATTAACAAGAAAATACGAAGAACAAGGAACAATGAATTTAGAGTTAGTAAATGTGGAAATAATAAGTTATCGATTCAGTATGATATTGTTTACCCACTTACTATAATGATTTATCTTCTCTAATTACATTCCCAAAATGGATAAAAAACTAATTCTCCTGACTATCGCAAGTTTCTTTAGAGATTTAAGATATTTTGTTGTCAATATTCCATTTTTTCAAGGTTTGAAATAATTACTTAAAACCTACTATTTATTAATATGTTCTGATTTATAAATATGGATTTTTGAGAGAGAACAATAGTGATATTGAATAAGGATTGTAGTGAAATTATCCAAAAAAAATTTCCTCCCAAAATGAATACCCAGTTAGATTGTTGATATCTCGTAAAATCAATCAAACATTGGAGATTAAGATCTTTTGTTATTTAGTATCTATTATTAATCTAATATTTTTCCCCTATATGAATATTTAGGCCTCATGATTCTAAATCAAACTTTATTTAACCTACAACTATGTGAGATTTTACTTTCTGGACATTATTGTAGGGTAGATGATTTACTAGTTGATGTAGTGAAAAATTTCTTACACACTGATTTTCTGATATTGGACATCGAGTGTGATATCACTTTTTCACTAATTCTAGGTACGAAATTGGTGGACCCAAATAGGGCTCTCATCAATGTATCATAAGGAAAGATAACCGTTTGGGATGGTGACGATCAAGAGTAATTTCATGTCTACATAGAGTATTCACTTTAGTTGAGCTATAATATGATAGATGATGCAGATTAGGTATTTAGAGATGATATGAGAAGGTAGAATCATCTTCCCTTAGATGATTTAGTCACTGAATATGTTCGGAAAATTTTCATGCTAATTATGTTGAGTGTGAATCCACAGTGAAGATTTAAATATTTAGAACAATTGAAACACAACTCATGAAATATATTACTCAAAAACATAATGTAATAAATTGTACTTCATGTTTTCTTGTTGAATATTTTTCTCAAACTGTACAAGATATCCTTCAACCCTATTTCCCATCCTGGATACTACTTCATGTTCTATAAACCCAAAGGGATGACATTCTGTAACAATTACCTTGACTGATGGAATTGGAAGTGTTAGATCTGTGGATATGTCTGGAGTCAAGCCAATTTAGTCTAATATTGAAGTTGAATCTTTTGAATCTATGGAGAATAAGATTGGAGTTTTTTTTGGGAATTTTCACCAAATGTGGACATATGGTCTTCCCCAACATCGTTTCACCAAATTGATGATAAACATTATGACCATGAGTATGAGAACACCTTATAAATACATTATTCTTTCCCCATATTGATCCTAGTGGGGATTCATTCATAATTCACTCTATTGTTGATTGTGACCCACCTTCACTAAATAATATTTTGTTTCTTGAACCTGTTAATGAAATAAGTATCAGGAAGAATGTCAAAGAGACATTTATGAGGGTTCCTAATGACATTAAATTTTCTTCTGATATTTTCACTATTATAAAAAATGACTAACTCAATTTTTTGAGTTTCCTGAGGTGTTGTGTGAACATACTGAATTTTCCAAAATAAACAGTTAGGGGTCATGTACTAGTTAATCCAACCCATTTAATGGTCATTATTTTTATATTTTTATGGAAATAATGTCTATTTAAGAACATTAAACCTAGCGTCGTATGGGAGGAAACCTATGCTTTTCCATGTTTTTTCTTTACTTTTTATTTTAATAAATTCTTGTTGTTCATTTGTGTTCCTTTCTACCTAGGGAACCTTTATGGATGAGTTTTACTAACATAATTGTGATCATGGTTGATGGGTTTGGGATGGATTACCAGTTATAATATGGTTCATGTGGTCTATGTTTGGTTCAGAGAAATTTAACCATTAGAAACATCATTTTAAATATTCCTAGTTCAAGGAATATTAAATTTGAAGACCACTAAATAAAAAAACAATTCATACTGTACTTGATTTTAACATTGCTCATTAAATTCACGAGGACTCAGGTAAATTTGATTAAATTATGATGAAACCTGAATGGAGCATCTAAACTCTTTTCACAAAGGTAAAATGTGGAGGCTAAAATATGAATGTGATGTTTCTATATCAGGGAAGTTCTATTTTTAATTCTACATTTTTTTCAATAACTACATTAAAATTAAATGTTTCTTGGACAGGTTTTTACCTTATTCCAAATTTTAATTTTTAAAATTATGAATCTATTTTCATTATGAGTGTTATTTTTCTTTAATATACTGTGATGAGAATTTTTATGATCTGATTTTTGATACTTGTTGCATGCACACATTAACTGTGATTCTGCTGCAGTTGTACAACATTGTATATAGTTCTACAACATGAACAGATTTGAGAGATATAATTTCTCTATTATCACATTCTCAACTCATGAACATTTTAATATTGAATTGATGTTTATTTGCTGGTGTTGGTTTGTGGTGTTCTTTTTTATATTCATATTTTTTATATCCTATTTATTTTCAAGTGTGGAAAATAATACTTTTGGTCATTAATTCTTTTCATCACATTCATTTCATCAAAAATATCAAATCTGTTTTGAACTAAGCTATATCCCACTATGTGATCTAACAATTAGAGGGTTCATTTTTTTAACTTCTAATTCCCCCTTATTTTACCTAAATAATTGATATATTTTTTTAAAAAAATTAAAAATTCCAACAAAATTTTCATTTTTTCATTAATAAAAGGAGTGTAATATCAATTCACATTGAACATCAATTCTTCCCTGCCTTGTGGATACCAACCTCTTAGCAGTTAGGGGTTTCACTGAGTCTAAATTTTTTTGGTATGACTGATTCCTGAGTGAAGTAAAATACAATCCTTATGGAATTTCTATTTATGAACTTATGAATATATATATATATATAAGATTTTTTTGGAATTAGTTTCACAAATTAAGAAACAAGATATTAAGGGACTCATATTTTAATAAAAAAATAATACCTAATTAAACATAATCAAAAGATAATTATTTATGTAATTTGAAACAACTGTAAAATGTGAAATGGGATCCCACGGTCTGTCTATGAGACAGGTTCACTGGTTTCATATCTGTTAATAAATAAATTTGATTTTCAATTTAAATAAGTTGTATGCAAATTTTATTGGAAATGAAATATTTTTGAGAAAATTTAGAATAAAGTGCATTGTGAAAAATAATCTCATTAAGGTGAGGTGAATTCTGAACACATATGAAAAAGGGAAAAATTAACTAAAGTAAATATAATACGAGTTTTATAAATGAATTGATTCCAAAAAACTATCATTGATTTCTGGAACCTACAAGAATGTTATAATTAAAGGTTCCTTTGTTAGGGTTTAAATTCCACTTTTATCTTACATGACATCAATTTTTTATTTAGAATTGTTATAGGATAGTTAATGAAGATCATGTAGGAGGTATGATATCATTAGCGATGTATAAATCAATGTTTCCCTTAGTTCTAGCTTATAATTGAAACAAGGTAGTAAAATTTTTTGATCACTCTTTCAATGTTATTGATAATTATGTTACTCTAAATTAAAATGTATTGACTTGCAGATGTTGAATAGAATTTGAAATATCATAATGTCTATTTTACAAACACAAAAAGAAATCATTTTTTGTGGCAAAACAACGATTAATGTGTGGGGGATTTTGATGTGGCTTAATTCCATTTATTTTTTCCAAATAAAATTTCCCTTTTTCTATCTTTTTATTATTAAAATAATTTTTATTTTGTAATAATAAACAATTAGTATATTTTGATGCTCAAATTGACGAAAATGTGTTTCTTTGTTAAAATTATGTGTTTTAGTGTTTAGTTATGTGTTTTTGGAAATAATTTAATTAATTTACTGTTTCACTATTTGAATTTTAATTTATTCTTTTTATTTTAATAATAATAATTCGTTATTTTTATTCCATCATTTTTATTTGATTTCAATTTTCTTTCTAAACAATTATTTAATTAATTATTTAATTTAATAAATTTGTTTGTAAATAAAAAAGTCACTTTTGGTTTATATTTTCTAAAAATTTAATTACTTTTTATAATTTAATTCAATTATATAATTATTTTAATATTTATATTTATTATAATTTTTTCATTTTATAAATTAATTGTTTAATTAATTATCCAAACGGAATTTTCAAATCAACATTATTATTTATAAAATAAAATTTGAACCAAATTTAATATGTAGTTAGTTATTTATATAATTTTAATTTAATTTTATGTTTTGAAGTTTAATTTAATTTGTTAATTTATTTAACTAAATATTTAGTTTATCTAATTATACGGTTTAAATTGTATTTTTTTTATGATTTCTTTTTTTGTAGGCATCACCAAAGATGTCAATGCCCAACGGTGACTGGGAGTCACCATTCTATTCCCAATGTATCACTGTTCCACTCATGCCAACAACTTGTTGTTCGGAGTCACTATTCCCCCCAATAGTGACTCAGAGTCAATGTTCCACTTCAATTCATGGATCCACAATAAGTGTTTCCTTTATAAATGGTGACTCCACTCTTACTACCATAGTTGATATGCATCCACCCTCACACTATCAATGTTCTACTCTACTCACCCCGCCATCAGTCTCTCCCTTCCAATACTACTTTCTCAGAGTCATCGTTGAACCAGTCTATCGCGAAGCCACTACTACAGCCCTGACTTCTCTACTAACACCTTTATCTTCAACACAACTAATTTTCTTCTTCCTCATCTTCTTCCCACAATGCATCATAAACATAGAACTCCTACTTCATAAAACTAAACCAAAATCGAATTCATATGTATCAGAATTTATTTTGACAACAGAGAATCAAAAATAACAAACAACTAGAAAAATATATCAAAGAACATTTTTTCAAAATGAAAATGAAAAATTTTAAATAAAAAAACTAGATTTGAAATACCAAAACACATTCCGATATAGAAACATCACCATGCACCATAGATGAACCACCAGACCACAACTTCACCATAGCTAGTACCAAGGCTCTGTCGTGAGCAATAGTACCCTGGTCCACTGTCTGCTGCTGCTTCTCAGCCCCAAAGAACCTATATCTATTCAACCTCAGATGCATCATCACAAAAAATACCCCAGTGTTCAGTTGACTTATGAACACTCATTGAACCACCGAGCAGACATTGACTTCTCACGCCAGTGCCTGCTATCTCCACGCCACTATGAAACCCGATTTCCCACAAGTCCACCCCATGAACATCATCTTAATCCCTCCCCACTTGTATTTTCCTTGTACTTTACTTTATTATAAAATACATAATTATTAAAATAACATATAAGATATAATTTAAATAATAGTAATATATTATTTAATGTATATAATTATTAAAATAAAAAATATATATTATACTATTAATTATAAGATTGATAAAATTTATTAAAACTTTTATATAAAAAATGTACATATTTTGTTTTTATAATTAACCATTTTATATTCAATGATTTCATATTTATTTATATTTAAATATATGTACGTATTTTAATATATGAATATATTTATTTTATTTATTTAACAATAAGTTTTATATTTATTATTTATTTGTTTGTGTTATTTATATATATATTAACTTTTTATTTTATTATTTAAATTTCTTTTCTGTTATAAGAGACCAATTTATACAATTAGTCTTTTCTTAAGGGGCATCAATATTTTTTTTCAATATAAAAGTGGGTGTGCGAGAATGTAGATAGAAATAAGAGTCTAGAAATGTGTGGGGAGGACACCACATACCAAGTGATATTGGAATTCCAGTTCACATAGGAGGGGGTAGGAGCAAGAGATTCTTGAATCCTTAGATGTATTCTTTTCACTCTTCTAAAATCATTCAATCTTTCATTCCATACACACACAATCCACTCGATCATCTATCCTTCCTCATCTATCACCACTCATCCAAACCATCCTTCATTCTTTTATTATCCATTCCAATCCTTTCACCAAACAAAAGTGTAGGCAGGTTACCGAGCAGATAATAGAGCATTAGTGTAGTTGTTGAGGAAGGAAGTCATCTCATAAGATATTTTTTCTACTTTATTCTTATTGTTTTCAATATTTAATTTTGATTATCGTATATTTAGTTTAATTTCATATGGGGATTCAATTTTCAGGGATTTTAAATTTTTATCATGTTTTACTCATATTATCAATAACTGAGTTGGTGTACAATAAGCGTAACTATCTTTACTTATTCTTAATGAGCATAATTTTTCCGTTGTGATACATTGTAATAAGAGATGATGGAGAACAAATTAACTATGAATATTAAATGAATCACTCAAAATGTAAAAGGTTAATATTAACTTTTCCATTAAGAATCTATTTAATTACTATGTGATGATTGAAATATCATTTCTATGGAATGATCAAAGATCTGTGTTGATATACTTATGCAAGATCTTAGTGGATCAAAACCAATTTTCTTACCACTAATTCAATTACAGTTACATATAGATACAAAAAATCACTTAATCAATTCATAAATGTATGAGCTTCCCAATCTCACACACTTCTAGTATTTTTCTCTATCTTCCATTTTCTCATAGATTCCCTACCCCATTCACACATTGCATTTCAAAAACTATTTTAATTTTTCACATTCACTATTTATTTATTTTATTGTTAATGATTATATTTTTGATTCCTTATTTTTTAATTTAGTATTGAAAACCTAAATTTCATCCCTGTAGTTTGACACCTATCTATCCTTAGTTCTATTAGAATGTAGGTTTTATAAATATAAATATTTTTGCATACTCAATGATGTATATGGTAATGTTTCATCCGGATAGTAGTGCTTCAATTACCAAAAAGAGTACCCATGATGTTTCCAATAAGTTTAGTGGATGCCAATGTAACATTGTACGTTGCTCAATAGTGTGTCCATAGTGCTGAAGTATGGGGGAATATGAATCCATTATACGATATAAGCCCACTAGAGTGTCAGGCTTGCGGTCATGTGGGTAATATTCACCATTTATGTGAGACCTTTCCATGAAATTCTAGTGGATTTGGATCCGTAAATTATCTACCTTCATGGGTATGTACCTTTATCCTACATCAGGTAGAGATTTGGATAAGCACTAGTAGTACTGGTTCGGGACGACTTGATGGACATGGTATCCACACCCCTGACCCCTAATAGTGACAAAAAATTAATTTTTACTGTGGTATTCCATTTGTTTCATAAGGACTCCAATCACGTTAGATGCATGATTTATTAAAAATACGAAAGGATTAAGATGTGGGAAAATCTACACTATGAGTTACTATTCTGGTAGCCTTCCCTATAGTATCTTCTTTATTTGATACAGGTTCTCCATACTCTTTCATCTCTGCATATATCATGGAAATCCTTATACTAGAAATACAATCTTTTTATTCTGTTATGACACTACATACAATGTTCACAGTATGGTTAGAAGTCATTCTGAACAATGTGGATTGCCTGTTTGAAAGAGTATTTACCGTTTCGTGTAGTACATTATTATTCTCGAGATGATGGTACTCGAAGTCATTCTATCAATATTTTGTCTGGTTCTATATAATTACTTTGTAGGCTTCTATGTTATAAGGGTATTGTTTACATCACAATAGAGACACATTTTTTTAATAAGGGTGACTTGGATGTCCATGCTAGAAATGATTGACCAGATCATCATGGGCTTGGTGGTGTGGCCACCAAGGTTGTCAATATCTCCATAGAGGATCAAGGGATATACAATGTATAATTCAATGTAGTAGTATATCATTTCATGTATTTATTTCCTGAAGAAAAATCTAGCATAACTCTTGACATGGAGGTGGAGTTTATGATCAAAACTGTTCTAGGAGAAACACCATGCTCCATTCATTAATGTATGATGGTTCCAATATAGATATAGTAGCTTATGCAAGAGTTAATGGATCTAAAGGATAAGTTTTTTATACTTTATATAACATACACTTGGGGTCCACATGTTTATTTAACCATGAAGGATAATAAGACGCTTCTCCTTTGTGTGGATTAAATATCGTTAGACCTTCTTAAGGTAAATATAAATTTCTACTACCTTGATTAGATGATCTATTTGACCATATATGATGATATAGGTTTTCTTCTATGATCGATCTGTGATAGGGCTACCATAATGTGTGAATCAGGTGATGATACATAACATGTACCATTCTATTTAGAAGGTATGTTCTGCATGATTACCATTTTTCATTTGGTCTTATGAAGGCGACCACATTTTCATGGCTCTAATGAGTAGGGTGTTCCAACCCTATTTGGAATTTTTTTCATAGTATTTTTATGTCATCTTGTTGTATTATCACACTTTTAATGACCATGCTAATCACTTAGTGATTATTTTGATTACACAAAGATAGAATCAACATTTTTTTTAGCCTTCTAAGTGCCACTTCTAGATAAATAATGTTCTCTTCTTGGGTCATATAACCATAGAATTGAAACTCTCTATTGACCTATAGATGGTGAGTATGGTGGTTTCCTCGATGAAACCCAAGAAAGTATTTGATATATGATGTTTATTGGCGCTGGTTGAGTATTACAATAATTTCATACAGGACATATCATTCTTTTCTTACCTATTACTATAATTACAGAGAAGAGTATTAAGTTATTGTGGTCAGATGTATTTCAGAAAGACTTTATGGATAATAAAGAAATGATTGTCTCAAAAAATATTTTGATTTTTATAGATCCTAGAAGAGGTTATATCTTCTTCTATGGTGCATCAAACATCATCCTAAGATTTGTTATGATGTAATAGGATCGAGTTTTTTCATATATATCATAGTAGTTGAGACCTCAATATATAAATATCCTGATGCATGGAATTAATCTAGAAGCAGTTTCTCGTCCCTTACATTGATGTAGAGAATGTATTTTAGGTGAGCTATTTATGGTGTACAATGACCACAATATATCCAATGTATCCTTTCCTAACATGACTTGAACCTGAAAAAGTTAATATGGGTCTATTTTCTTCAGTCATATGATTTGGAGCTTCCCTATAGGCCTTGAAAGGGACACATAGTTACTGATGCACTATTTTAAAAAAGCCAGGCATATGCCATATGGGAATCTAGTAGGAATGGAATTTAATGTCCCCATTTTTTAGATTCCTCTAGAGTTTTATGATTGTCATGAGTAGTCTTACCTCTCATCCATGATTTGTTACCTCTTCCCTCCTTGAAAAGGTGATGATTGTTCAATTATCAGATCATGAATTATTGGTTCTCTAAGAAGGTATATGTGGATATTTTCCCCCACCAGATTGGATTATGGATAGAGATGACATCATGTGTATTAATGGTCATTTCTAGGTTCAAATATATATGAGTGTGGAATTGGTATAGGTTTCCCATGCTTCTTAGTGGCACGTTCATAAAAGAATCTCCAAAAGATATTGAGATATATGTTGCCAATATTGGTGTTCTGGGATGAAACATCAGATAGTAGGATTTATAACTAGGTGATAAACCTATCAACAAGTGAAGGTGGAGAACTAGAGACCTGCATGTTTTTTATAATGGAATCCAATCCGTGAATGAAAATACATAGATATTTTTATGGAATTCTTATTTTACTTACCTATGTCACTGATGGGTAGTGACGTTGTAAGGGTAGTTATTGATAGACTAATGAAAGGGTCCCACTTCATCCCAATTCAGGAGAATTTCTCATTTTATTAGCATGAAAGAATGTATATCTGTGAGATCATACAACTATACAGAGTGCCTCATAATATCATTTTAGATAGGGATTCATGTTTCACCTCAAGATTATAGTAGGGGTTATAGAAATCTATGGGTACATATGTGCTTATAAGAAAAATATTTCACCCTCAGATCGATCGGAAGTCAGAATTAATTGTACATGTTCTAAACCACATTCTCCGAGAAAGCTTCCTTGACTTCAATTGTTCATTGTAGAATTTATCTCTGTCATAATTTTACACAATAATAATACCAATCAGGTAAAATTCATATAACCCCTTTTGAGTACTTTTATAGTAGGTAGTGTCGTTCATGCATGTACTAACTATAGCTAGGTGAGGTTGTCATACAGGATCCACATCTCATGAATGAGAAATCAGAGCAGGTATATCTAATCAAGAATCCTATGGATATTTATCAGTGTAGATAAAATTCGTATGTCAATATCCATCGATGACCTCAATAGTTTTAGGATGAGGATGATGTTTTCTAATAGGTTTTATCCATGTCAAGGGATAAATTGTTACATAAGAAAGAAATGTTTTCACCTCATTAAGTATGGCCTCCTGAGATCATGGAATAAGTCAAGCTGTTAGCCTATTGGTTGTTACTACCTTATATGTACCATGTTAGGCACGTTAGAAAATTTTAATAAAATTTAATTTTACCACTTATTTGAATTGAATTTCAAAAATTGAAGAGACACGGTTGACCTAAGTAAGTAAAATGTGGTTCAATAAGACGCAAATATTTTTGGTAAATGGTTACTTTTTACTTTTATTTACCACGGATAAAAGTAAATAGGGTCATTAATGGTAAAAATTATATTATAATTACCCTAACATATGTCCCAATTCTATTGGTTAATTGTTTTTTTGACCAAAATAAACCATAAAAATAATATATGATCCTCTTTGATCCACTGGGATTATATTAGTACATTTATTATTATTTTATGTAAAGAATAGTTTAAATTGTTAAATTCAAATTTTCCTAAAAAATCATTTCTAATATAGGGTTGTACATAATATAAACTCGATTATAAATATTAATTATAAAGATAAAAATATTTTCTGTATCCTGGTATTTTATTTATAATTTTTATAAATTATATAATAAAATTTATTTATGACACAATGATGATGCAATTATTACCTTATTAATGAATAATTAAAATTATTGTATTGTAATTAAAAAAAATAAATGTAAATTGATAACTTTCATGTATTCCACGAATTTTATATAATACTATGATATGTTATGGTTGATTAAATTAATTTTTTTGAATTAATCATGCTATTATAACTTTCACTAAACCAAATACAAAATACTATAAAAATTGACATAAATGAGATTTTAAAACAAATATTATATTATTAAATGATATGATATTCCTAAAAATATAAGGACCCACCAAAAAACTTATATAATGACATATATATCATTACCTAACCGCTTTAGGTTCCCATGGTAGTTTATAGTAATATTATTAACCATATAGTGTAATAATACAAGAAGACATGGTAGTAGTTAAACTAATTAACTGAGAGATAAATATAAAAGATAAGGTCAATATGGTGACCTAAACTAATATAAAACCTATTGGTTGAACTTATTTCAACCCAGATCCACCAAATCATCGACATAAATTTATTTGGAGCAACTATAAATCTAAAATGATTATATAATAAAATAATAGTTCATGTTTTTCTAAAGTGACACATACCTCTCTTATAAAAGGGTACTACCCCTTCCCTTAATATCAAAACTCTATAGAATTTGGATCCACAAATTCCTGCTCAAATATCCTCCCAACTACCCCCACATAAACATATTGGACATACTTTGATCATAAATACAACCTATGGATCCCTTTTGATCAAACCAAATGGAAGCACCCGGAGACGAGGTAATAATTTCACTACCTATTTCAATGTTTTTTTCTTCCACTTCCACTTTATTAGTTGTTTCTAGAACAAAATAATAACTCCATTACATTATACATACGAGGATTTTATTACAAATATTGTACAATCATATTGATTATTCTTCCCATCTTATGAATGACAAAGACACCATGCATGCATACGTACGACTTACTGTCTCTAAGTGGTGTAGTTTTGTTATTGAACAATTCAATATATGGAGGGGTATAACAATGAATAAAATTTATGTAAATAATTATTAAAACATTTTAATGATTCTCTATATATGATATACTATCCAATTACAAATTATTTTACCCTTAACTGAGTGATATTGTCGCTTGTGCCTATGTACGGATTACCGTCTCCAAGAACGTGATAAGATTCATTCCCCATCATAACCATTAGAGAATAATTTTCGTTTGATGATTTAAAAAAAATACGAACATAATATCATTATGAATATGAAACAAATACATCCTATACATAAAAAACATGACCTACGTAACTAAACATATAAAGTAAAACTGACCAGTTAACACCCAAAACATTGATAATACTTAAATATCATTAACAATGAAATATTAGAAGATCATATATGAAAACATATTTATCTATTTTACTTTTCTATAATTAAATAACAATTATTTCACCATTATACATGAGGTTAACCTACTGTATACTAAGGAATAGTACAAGGCAAGGGGTTTTCATCTCACTTTTAATCCCGTGATATTTATGTTATGTTGCACACTATTAGCTATTGTGTGGAGTATGTAATTCCCATGATTATTTTCATTGTGTAATATACATTCATTTATGGTTATTTATATCTTTATTATTTGATCCTTATTTTATGGGTGTATGATTCATATGTTACAAAATAGTTAATTGAATTTCAAATTCCAATTTCCACTCATTCAGTTTGACGCAAACAACATTGATTATTATACTCCTTTTTGGTGTGAAATCGCTATTTATTTTCTTATGTACTAATTTCCACTCCACTTTGTGTTGATATAATTTTCATACACTTAATCAGTCAATTAATAATTCTCAAGTCATGGATATGAACTTGATAAAAGTAATTTTAACTCAATTCTTATTCATTGAGTTAAACATCCAAGTCATTGGAGTTATTTTAACAAGAATTTTTGTGAATTTACATTACTTTAGATACACATAATACCCAATCATGTTGAGTGTATTTATATTTTTAACACACAATTATTTCATTAATTTATCTTTAACCAAAGTATATAGTCTTTATAAGGGATTTAATCTCAATGTACATTCCATCGAGGCATCTTGGTTTTTATGTGCCAATTCACTTTTATATATTGTATATACTGTACTTTGACATCAAAAATAATGAACCCATTTATTCTCATTATATTATAGAGTTTTTATTACCTCATTTATTTCTATTCAAGCATCTCTCATTTGGTATGGAACTAGAACTAAAATCTCATTTTAAATGTTTCAAAAATTTATTCTTCTAATTCATTCTCATAAATGTCCAATTTTAAAAAATGGTTTTAAGGATTTATTTACAAGGAAATTAATGTTTTAAATTTAAAATTAATTTTAAAAGTTTCAATGTGGTATGAGACACTTTGATTCAAAAATTTATTTGAAACAGATTCTTGATAAATAGTGATACTTTTAAATGTTTTCAAGTAAAATGGGGATATTTTTCAAAAATATTTTTGATGATTATTTTCACCAATGTCAATATACATTATTACTCTCAATTGATGATAATTTATTATAATATAATATTCCATATTGTATTGATTGAGTTATGTTTTATTGTGGAAGTGATATTTTTACACCATTCATTGTTTGTGGTAAAAATATTGACATTTGGTATGCTAGTTTTAATAAAAATTATTAGATTATGTTTCAACCATTTCATATAAAGAATAAATTGGAATTAGTATGTGATTGGTGGTCCTTGAAATAGCTCATCAATGAATTAGTAGGTCTCATGAGACAATATTGTGTCTTGGAAAAAGGCCTTGACAAAATACTATTTGTAGTCTTTGCACGAGGCTTTGACAATTTGGTTATGATGTCCGACATTATGAATTCCATCATTATGAAATTCACTATTGATATTGCGTGTGATTAATCGATAAGTAGAATATCCATATGAATATGTAAATGGCATTATTCTATTTATCTATCCCATACTATGCTAATTTTTATGTTTTAAAGGCTTGTGTTTTAGTCTTATACATTTCATTAATAGTTTATGATTATTTTTGATAGTTCCCACTATATTGTTATTATTCTGAGATTCTGAGCTCACCCATTTCTTATGTTATATTTTCCTAGGATATGAATAATTATATTATGTTTAAATTGCACAGATAGGCTAATAGATATAAGTGGGTTCAAAGGGGTCACAATTTTGTTTTCATTTATTTCCTGATGTAGGGTAAAATTTATATATGTATATAGTACATCCAAGGAAAGTAAACTGATCAGTCATTCGATACATGACCTCTTGAGATCATGACAATGTAATTTAATAATTCACTAACTCTGGGTAACTAGGGCCGGGCCATTATAGTTTGTATAAGAGAATTATTAGTACGAACCATAGAAATGAGATTTAGAAAAACTCCATTTAGAGAACATTACCATATGATGGACATTGGAGATTAGTATAGAAGAACATCCCTATTTTTTTTAATTAAATATTATGTGTGTTTTCCAAGAAATATATCCCTATATAGATACTAGTAGGTAAAGGTGGCTCTGGAATAGATGTACCTAGGGGTAAAACTCAAAAACACTACTTTAAGATACCCTCAAATGGGAACTAGTTCACTATAATGGTTATCGCTACACACATGGTTGCGACACTCCCAGGAGATATGCGTAGGATAATTCACATTTTCTTTAGAAACACATTTTAATGATTTTTATGTAAGATGTTAATAAATAACCATCGTTAATACTATGGTGTTTTATAATAAAAATAACATTTCCTGATATTCTCTAAATGATTTTATGTATATTATTACCCGCACAATCCTTTTTGGTTTTAGTCAAGGGATGGATTCCAAGTAAGTCATAGTAGCATTGAACATGATGAAAAAGTGGAAATAGTGGTTGAAATGAGAAACAAAATTGAATGATAATATGAATAAAAGATATCGTGTTCATAATGAATTATATTTTCAAAAATTTGATCAATAACATATATATTTACCAACTCTCGGACTCAACAAAGAAGAGATAAGAGGTGAATTATAAGAGGTCCAATAGTAGAGATAATGGAGAAAATAATGCTTAATTTCCATCAATCTTGATATTTGGAAGGAGATACGTGGGAAAGTGTCTAAATAGAACCGATAAATACTTTATTAGTGGGAAAAAGGATATCAAGTAAAGAATTTCCTAGGAAAAATGAACAGTACTATGGAAGAATAAAAAATGGTCCTAAGAATACATTTATAGTCTTTTTTCCTAATTGATGGGTACATGAGAATTACCTGAGTGAATTAACAATTATATAGGATAACCTATTGGTCAAGGATGAACCTATGTGGAAAGACATGGATGGAGAATTTTTTAAAAGTATTAGTGCTCTTTTTTGATGTGATTACATTGGAAAACATTTATCTTGAATGTGTAACCCTGCATTTTGTTATGTGAAAATGAAATTTGAGGAAGAAATGTCTTTTATATTGTGGATACAGTAATAAATAACCATTTGGGTTTTTATGATCCTTGAATTTGAGGCAATTACTTGTCATTAAATTTTGGAATGAAAATGAGATGTATGAGATAAAAGTAGTAGTAATATTATGTTATAGTTATTTAGATAACTTTATATCATATTTGGAATGTTATAAAATATAGTTCATGAAAAAGGAAAACACACAGACTGTGTGAAAACTCATTGCATCAGACAAAGCTGCTGGAATAGAACCCCCAACAAAATGTGTGACTAGGATTTATCACGTACCACAAGACTATGTGATGTCCCTTGTTAGTGTGACTCATTATTTATAGTTGAATGAAATTATTGATCTATAAAAAATTGATTTGGGATCTTATGTTTATCTAATTTATATCCTAAGTATAATGAAATTATCTGCTGATAAAGTGATAACTGTTATTTCAGAATATGTTCGCTTTGTTGGGAAAACTATATGCTTAAGGAAAATAGAATGATATGGGATTTCATTTAAGGAGTAATGGTGAATTTTTATATATGTTTTTATTGTGGACATATAGAAATTTATTTTATTTTTTGAAACTATTAACATATCATATAGAATATCTGATCAGGATAAATTCTTTTAAATAAGTGACTTGATGATAAGTCAATGTTATTTGGTGATATAATTTTACATGGAAGACTACATAATGAAATTCTTGTGAGTTTTGTGTTTCAATCATATATTTGACTATATTGAATAAATTTATGGAAAATTATTTCTTGAATGGTATTTATTGATCATTGGGTATTGTTGTTTTAATTTTAGAAATTAAGATTAGTAATTATTTCTCTAAATGATTTTCCTTTTTTGGATCATCTAATAATTCACTAAGCATTTTGGTTCTGTTTAATATATAAATATAGGGGAGATATATTGTTCATCATTTGTGGATTATGTGATTCTCTGTATGTTTATTCTAGTGCTTAAGGTGTGACCATGTCTTTTATGAATGCTCCTCATTTAGAGTAAAATATGAGTTTGTTGTGGAAATGAATTAAATTATGGAACACTATATATCAAATGTATTTTTATTCTATGAAAAAATAATTTTTAAACATTATGGAAAGGTTCCTTAACCCAAAAATGTGTTATCGTAATACCTTAGGTTATTCATCATTGATTAGTGGCTTTGAGGCCGTCAATTTTCCATTCACTTGTTTTTGAATGATGAACTCAATCACAACTTATAAATAATTACTTTTTTCCTCCAATTATAATTTTTTCTATTGTTCTCCTATTTGAAATCGTAATTTGGTGGTGACTTTTTTATTTCCCTTTCCATCTTATTAAGACTAAATTTTATTAACCCTATTTCTGATGTGGGATGTCCAGAAAGGTATTTTCTATTTTTTAGCATTTATTTCGAAAGAACAATTTCAAATTGTAAGGTTTCAATTTATTGAAGGAGGGATTAATGTAAGACCTCATGTTTCCATGGTACACTTCTCTTTAAATAATAAAATAGCATGTGTTGAATGCAACACCAAGTTGAAGTGCACCACGAACTGTCAAACTAGCCGTTTAAAAAGAAGTTACGAATTGTAATAACCACATTTTGAATCTTATAAATATATATATATATATCCCATATAATTTTAACATTCATGTTTTGTGTTTCTTATACATAATATAAAGACAAATTCAATTTTACAGAAAAAAAAAGTATTTTTCAACAATAAAAAATTCCACATTTTAATGGAGAACCCTTTATAATAAAATATTTGACCTTTATATATATTCAATTTGATTAAATTACATTATTATTTAGAATAAGGGAATTAAAATTTAGGTTGGATAATTTTTTTGAAATTTTTAGATAACATTCACATTTTGATGAATAGTAAAATATAATAAATTTAAATTGAAAAAAAATTAATCGAAATAATTAAAAAGTATAATTATAAATTTTAATAGTTTTGAATTGTAATTACTTTATATTATTATCATTTAATCCATTATATGTCATTCAATGAAAATTAACATTCAAATAGGACATCAACACATATAAATATCAGGATAGTTTTTACTTCTCAAAAACCCACTTTCTGTTTGTGACAAACAAGAATTAATTTTAAATTATGTAATGAAACTTAAACGTTTTTAGTTTGGTAAAATAGGCATAAATTTTATAATCTTAAAATCAAAATGATCTTAGGGTGAGTTTTTGTTATTTTTCTGAAAACATTCAATTTTTTTTTGAATATTGAAAAGCACTGCATTATATTTTTAAAAGCATATATTAATTTAAATAAATATTTATTTTATTTAGATAAATTTGAATTATAAAGAGATACATAATACCTATATTAGTTCAATGTAATTAATTGGAGTCATTTTATAAAAAAAATTGATATATATAATTTTAATGAATTTTGTTAACCTTTTTTACCCACCTTCCATGCACGTTAGCAAATTTGCATAAAACATAATTTTATGACTTATGTGAATTGAATTTAAAAAAATCGAGAGATGCGGTTGACATCAGTAATCAAATGTTGTTAAATAAACTGAAATTTTTTTGATGAATAATAACTATTGACTTTTATTACCACTGTTAAATAAAACAGGGTAATTAAAGGTAAAAATTATATTATAATTACCCTAACACATGTCATAATTCTATTGTATAAGTTTTTTTCAACTAGAATCAACCATTTTAATAAAATATAATCCGATTTGGTCCACATGGATTATATTAGGACATTTATTATTATTTTATTTAAAGAAGAGTTAAAAGAATTAAATTCAAATTTTCATAACTAAAATATTTTTTAAATAGGGTTATACATTTGATAAATTATACTATAAAAATTAATTATAAATATATTAACATTTCCTACATCATGGTATTTTATTTATAATTTTTAGACATTAAATAATTAAATTTACTAATGACACAATGGGTATGCAGAAATTAACTTATTAATGAGTTATTAACATAATTGATATTATAAATATATAAATAAATGTAAATTGATATTGTTGATACATTCCTATCATTTTAAAGATTTATAGGAAATTATAGGGTTTATTAATTTTATTTTTTTCTAAGTAATCATGCTCTTATGACTTTCACAAAAACCAAATACTAAATTCTGTCAAAATTGACATAAATGTGTTTTCAAAATAAATATTATTTTATTAAAAGATATAGCACTTTTATAAATATAATTAATTTGAAAAATTACTTTTATAATGATATATATATCATTAATTAACCACATTATGTTCTCTTGGCAGTTTATAGTAAGTATATTAACCAGAGTGTATGAAAATAAGAAGACATGGTAAAAGTTATACTAATTAACTAATAGTTAAATATAAATGATAATGTTAATTTGGTGACCTAAACTTGTCTAAAACCTATTTTTTGAGTTATTTAAAACCAACCCCACCTTAGCCTAGAAATAAATTCATTTGGTGCCATTGTAAACCGAAAATGATTCTATAATAAAATAATATCTGAAGTTTTTAATAAATTGAACCTCACCTCTCTAATAATAGGGTAATTCTCCTTCTAATAATTTCACAACAACAGAGCCATTTGGATCCACAAAACCCTACTAAAATACCTTCCCAACTAACCTCACATAATTCTAGATTACGTAATTTTATCATAAGGCCATCTTATGGAGCCCTTTTGATCAAATCAAAAGGAAGAACCATAAGAAGAGGTAATAATTTCACCACCTCTTTCAATGTTATTTTATTCTTCCACATCATATTTCTTTGTTGTTCTCATAATAAAATAATAACTCAAGTAAATTATACATATTGTGATGATATTATAAATATCATACAACCATATTCATTATTCAATCCAATGTATGAATGAGAAAGTCACCATACATATATACGTACGACTTACCATCTCCACGTCATGGTGTAGTTTTTTATTCAACAATTCATTATTTTGATGAGTTTAATAATGAGTAAAATTGATATAAATAATAAATAAAACATTTTAATAACTCTATATATATGATATAATATCCAAGTACATTTTATTTTACTATCAATTGAATGATATTGTCCCTCATGTGTACGTACAAATTATCATCTCCACAAACCCGATATGATTAATTCACCATCGTAACCATTCAAGAATAATTTTCAGTTTATTAATTAAAAATAATTTCATGAACATAATATCATTTTAGATACGAATCAAATACATCCTATACATAAAAAACATGACATACCTAACAAAACATATAAAGTAAAACAAATCATTCAACACCCCAAACAATGATACTACTCAAATGTCAATAACCAAGAAAAATTAGAAGATCAAATATGATATCATATTTATGTATTTGGTTATTTTATATTTTAATAACAATGATTTCCCCATTATACCAGAGATTAATCAACCCAAAAATAATGGAAAGTACAAGGTATGGGGTTTTCATCTCACTTTTATTCCATTGAGATTCATGCTATATTTTCTACTTTTAGCTCTTCAGTTGTTTTTTCACTGACCATGATTGTATTATTTCTGTAATATAATTTTATTTATGGATATTTACATCATCATTTTATGATCCTTATTTCATGGGGTGTATTTTTCTTAAGTTAGCAAATCAGTAAGGGAAATTCAAATATCAATTTCCACTCATTTGGTTTGACAAAAACATCACTAATTATTTTTCTCCATGATTATGTAGTCAATCAAAATTTATTTACTTATGTATTAATTTCCACACCTCATTTTGTGGATATTATTTTGATACACATAATCTCTCAATTTATAATTTCTCAAGTCATTGATATGAACTTGATAAGTATAATTTTAACTCAATTCATATTCGTTGAGTTAAACATCCATGTCATATCTGTTGTTTTTACTAGAATATATTTGAATGTACTCTGATTTATTTACACCGAATATCCAATCATATTGAATGTATTTATAATTGTCACACATAATTTTTTCATTTATTTATCCATAACATAATGATACCATCTTTATAATTAATTTCTTCTCAACTTACATTCCATTGAGACTTCATTGTTGTCATACATAAACTCACTTTTATAAGGTGTATATTCAGTAATTTAAAATAGTATATCATGAATCCATTTATTCACATGATATTATATAGTTTTTTTTACCACAATTATTTTATTTCAAGTGTCTCTCATTTTTTAGGAACTCAATCTAAAATATCATTTTAAATGTTATAAAATTTTATTCTTCAAAATCATTACCATTAATGTGCATGTTTTACTAATGTTTTTAAGGATTTATATATATGGACATTAATGTTTTGAAATTAAAATTCATTTTAAAATTATCAATGTGGTATGGGACAATTTTATTAAAAAAATATTTTTCTACTGGCATCTTGATAAATAGTGATACTTTTAAAAGTTTTCAACAAAATGATGGATAATTTTCTCAAATATTTTTGATGATTATTTAAATCTATGTCAATATCCTTCATTATTCTCAATTGGGGTTAATTTATTATAATAAAATCATTGATATTGTATTGAATGATTTATGATTGATTGCGGATGTTATATTTTTATACCATTCATGGCTTGTGGTTAAAATAATGACATTTCATATGCTGGTTTAAATACGAATGCTTATATTATGTTACTACATTTTCATATGTGGAATGCATTGGACTCAGTAAGTGATGGGTGGATATTGTTATAGTTCCTTGAGGAATCATTAGGTATCATGAGTCAAACTAGTGTCTGGGCACAACGCATTGGAAAAATCCTTTTTGTAGTCTTGGAATGAGGCCTTGACTATATGGTTATGATGTCTGACATTATTAATTCCATCAATATGAAATTGGTTATTGATATTGTGTGTGATTATTTGACTAGTAGAATATCTTTGTGAATAAGTAAATGAAATTATTTTATTTATCTTTTCCATATTCTGCTGATGTTTATGATTAAAAGACTTTGGTTTCAGTATTATACATTTCCTTAAATGTAGATTATTATTTATGATAGTTCCCAAAATATTGTTATGCCTACTAAGAATCTGAACTAACCCCTTTTTTGTGTTTTCTTTTACCAGGATGTCGGGTAGTATATTATGTTTAACCTACCGGGATAGGCCAATGGATATGAATATGTTCAAAGGGGGATCAATGTTGTTATTATTTATTTCATGATGTAATGTAAAATTTATGTATGTATCTAGTACTTACAAGGCTACTAAACTAAGACATATTTCGAGAAATGGTCTATTGAGATCATGCCAATATTATGTTATAATGCACAAGCTTTGGGTAACTAGGGTCGGGAAATTACAAAATAAATCGTAGTTCAAACTCATGCAATCAACTAGATTAGATAAAAAAAAATTTAATATATTTTTTGCCTCATATACTTAATATAGTTGTGTATTAGAAATGGTATTTTATATGATTTAATATGTTTTGTGATAGTATAGGTTTTATTAAATACTTATTGGATATATGTTTCAATTGTATTATTTAGATAGCTATATGATAGCTACAATATGTCTTTAAAAAAGAAGAAAAAATATAGAATGTTGAGAAGATCAGTAAAAATTGAATGTTAGATCTTGATAGATAATATTAATTAATGGTGAAATGATGTTTCTTCATTGATAAAATTAATCAGTAAAACATCAATGAACATTTAAAATGACATATATTATCTCATTTTATCCTTAAGAATAAAATTTAAATAATTATTTTGTAATATAATGATACGGATTTATTAAATAAATATATTTTACAGTTTTTAACTCTACAACATATTTTTATGAGATTATAATGTAATTTTATAGTTATATAATTTATTCAATTTATATATAGGGACCTATCTACAAAATATGTTTTACTTTTAAAAAATACCAATATACTTATAGTGTAGGAAATATTAATTAAATAGGCATAAGGGGTTAGGATTCTAAATCACTATATAGAATGTACAATTCTGGAAAATATTTCCACAAACCGATGAAATTTTGATGAAAGGATCAACAATGATTCTTCAAAAATCCAGTCAATTTCACTAAAACCAAGGGATTTCTGGAATGAGGAGTAATAATTCCATTTGTTTGGATTATAACATTTTTACCAAAAAGAGTTTGTGAAACTCCTTGAAATTTCTATGTACTGTATAGTTTTTATAAAAAAATTCATTGATATTGAATTTTTTTTATAATTAATGTTTACGTAACAGATTTTTCTATATATATATATATGATTTTACAATTAATGGAATAATTTATTGATCTTGCAGTTTATATTCATGTAACGATGCAAATATTTATGAAATACACAACTTCAATGGAATGACATTATCAAGATCATATGAATCCAAAATATGAATGATGTGTATCCACATTTAACTTATCTAATGTGATAGGATGATTTATTCAACAAAATGTGTAATTATCCAAAAAAATGAGATGATTAAGTGTACACCCATGACTGTTTTGTAATTTCCCAACTATAGGATCCTAAAACTAGTCTATTATTTTATTACTTTGGAATAATTAAATGAAATAAAATTAAAATGGACTAATCAGCCTATCAAATTTAAAAAAGTATATTAGATAAATAAAAACCATATTAGATTGTAAAATAGAAAATAAAACATGATATTTAAATATATTAAATAAACTGCATCCTTGAAATATCATTCAAATATTTATTCTTTATATCCTTGTGAAAGGGAAAAAAATAAGGATGATATGAAATTCTCTTTAAGGGAATGTAAAGTTGATGAAATAATGTATCAATAAGAATTAATAAACATTTCAAGGTGAATAATAGGGAACTCATTCCATTTAAATAACTTTATAAAGAATAATGGAAATGGATAGTAAAGAAACCAAAAAAAATTCCACTAAATAAATATAATGAGAATGAAATGAATCTATAGATTTTTATGGTTAAAAGCTAATGATAAGAAATATAGAATTGAAATTAAGTAAATTATTTATTATTAGATGCCATCTCCCAGGAACAAGGAAACCAATAATGTCAAGATCATTCCTCCAGACATTTTAAAACTATAGGTAAAAACAGATTTAATTTGGATAACTCATTTTTCTCTGGAGAACATGTCGATGCATTGAGGGACAATATAAATTATAGCTACCACCTATTAAATAATGTATGAATATTTTCTCATGTTAAATAATTGATTTAATCAATGAATATTATTCCCTATCCAGTATATCTACTGATTAAAAGATATAGATTTATCATTATTTCACTACTATATCAATTTACTATCAAGTTATAATTTGTATATAAAAATGGAAAATGTATTACTAAATAATAATATCCATCACCCATGAATAATGATATTTAAATTATTACAATATTGTGAATTTTTTAGGATAAAATAAGTAATCATGATAGAAAATGATATTGAAAATATTAATTTTACAACTTGGTAATTTTCATGATAAACCCCTCAAGGGATAAAATTCAAAATGAATCCAAAATTAAATTAATTATTTAGATAAATATGATATTAAAATAAAATGGGGTAGGATATAGTCCACATTAAGTTGAACTGGTTCATAACAAAAGAAAATTCTAAATAAAAAGTCAATTGATATGAAATCCCTTACCTTAGGTCCAACTAGTCACGTCTGTCCTTCCCATCCAGAATAACAAAGATATTTTAGTTATTTAAATGATTCAAAACCATTTTAAATTTTATTCTTAATTTTATTTCACTTATTATTTTTTGTTATACTTCATAAATAATTAATTTTATTTCAGGTGTTTTTGACCAAATAAGATTCATGTGTCAAAAACGACTCTTATAGGTCAACAATGGTAAATTTTTTATTTTTTATACAGATAAATAGATTAGTAATATAGACATATTTATAAAATTTAAACCTCAATTATACATTTAAAACCAATTATGAAATATTATTTTATTTAAATAAACCATCGTTACAATCATGGAGATTGTAGGCTGTATGCACACATTATTAATGTTCCCATTTTACAATGATAATTATGTAAAAAAGGTAAGTAGCATTTTACCTTTAAATAAATATAATTATATCATAAATAAAATTTTATTTAATCATATATTCTTATACATATAAATATTTTTCTGTAAAAGGATTCACATCACATCGATGAGGCGGTAGTACACACGTCTATGAACGACATTATCAATTTGATAGTGTGAGAAAATGGTAACAAAAAAAGATATATTATGTCTAAAAAAGATATTTATATCACTATTATCATATATATTTTATTTATTTCTCATAGTTTAAATAAAAAACATAATTAATACATTACATGTAATATGTAAACATATCCAATATCTTTGAGAAGATGGTAGTCCACACGTCCACAAATGATGTTATCTTATTCACACAAAATGAAACGTATAAAAGTACATGTTATATAAATATTCCATAAAATAAATACGTAATAAATATCATATCCATAATAATTTTCAACTTGGAGGGGATGTATTGGAAAAACAGAAAACCATATTTTCGTGAGTCAATAGTCTGTGGTACATGAATGATTTGTTTATTACTCAATAGACTGAAGAATATGTAAGTGTATGAATAAAACATAAAATAAATACAGATTTGAATATTTAATATACAATGTTTATTATATAATCCGGTAATAAATGTATTTCATGTAGAGTAGAATTAATATAAAACAAAAAATCTTCAAGAAGGATGTTACTTCTGATTTTTATAACTCCTATTGGTTTGCATCAAATGGATTCCTTGGATGGATTTATACCAATGGTTGAGTAATTGGTTTAGGTAATGGTTTTTTGGAGATTATTAGAGAATATTTTTGGAGATGCAACTGTATTTAGAGGTCTGAATACGTGGGAAGGATGGGTGCCAATATTATTGGGGGAGTTGCATTCTTGTAAATTTTTTAAAAGGGAATTTTACCCACGTTTTCATATGAATATTGGATCCAATAATTGTCTAAATTGAATAATGGAAGTATATGTTCAAAATATTATGAAACATTGGATTTTAGGCATTTTCAAGGTCATTTGAGTCATTAACATTAACATTTATTCCTTTATTAAACTATTTTTTCACTTAATTACTATAAATAATTTTAATAAATTATATTAGTATTTTATTTAAAAATAATTTATCAATTATTAAAAATTATAAAAAATTCTTATTACATATTTTAGACCCATTGTTCCAAATTCACATCACATAACTGGAAAAAATTAATTTAAATTTAATCCCATAGACGGGATGAAAAGCGGGTTTTTAATGTAATGATGTTCAAATGTTTTCTCTATTTTTAAATCCAATTTAAAAGAAAAAATATTTCCAATGACCTAAATTGGATTAATTGATATAAAATCTATCTAATTAAAATATAAAATCAATTATAAATATATTTTATCATAAAATTTTAATACGATGAAAAAGACATTTCAAATTAAAATTCTGTATTTCTAAATAGGCCTAAAAAAATAAAACTTCACAGAAAAATAAAAAATATCACCCTAAAAAAATTTATGTTTATATTGAAAATTGAATTTTATGTTTCTATATAAAACATATAAAATTGAAAAAAATGATGGTTTAAAATAGGTGCACTTTTAAAAGTTGGTAAAATTGACTTTATAAAAATATATCTTTTTATGTGTACAAAGGGTTTTGTTTTCATCTTATGCCTATAAATCGATTTTTATGTATTTAATAAATATATTGTAAAATATAAATTTTATAAATTTTATTAATATCATTCGCTGATAACAATTAATTTAACTTATTAACGTATATTTACTTTTTCACATTAAAATATTTTGTTGTAAAACAATTCTAGTTATATTCATTTGGATTCAATATTAATTTATAAATAATATGTAAGAAATAAATTCAACTATATATTTTCATATGTTTGTAAAAAATATCAACAAAATTCAATTTAAAAGAAAGGTTATATCTTAATAATATAATAATTTTAATAATATATTATTGTTTGGTATAACTCGCACTTGTTTGTTACACAAAAAATCAAGGAAAGTAAGTCATGAATGTCACCAAATATAACCATAGTGTCACATTAATGGAATTAAAAAAACTATGTTTTATGTGACACATGATTAACTATGTGTTTCAGATAAATCTATATATGAACAAAATTAAATATATTCTAAATGAGAAATATTATAATGTACTCGGGTGTTACATTCTCGACACCTTAAATATTTTGTATCCTTAAAATTAAAAATAAATCATTGTAATCATGGGATTTATTTTTGAAAAAACAAACTGTTGAAAAACCTACATCATGAATAGTTCTAAAGAAAAATATTCTTAATAAGAGAGAAATAGAAGAAAAATGGTCTCATAACAGGGTTACTTATTCAGAGAACATATGTGGGATATGGAAACATGTATACAAAAGTGAAATATAACAATATAGTCAAAATGGATATTGATATAGACTAGGATGAGTTGAATGACGATTAACAAAAGATTGTAAACCATTATTTTGGAAAATTTCATTGATATCATAAAAGATAGTGTAAATAAGTCAAAATTTTTGTTTTAAGAATAGTTTTCCTACAGTAGGAGATTTTTTTCCCTCTATTAAAATATAATTTATGAAACACTTTTATTTCATAAAAACAATATTATAATTTAGTTATGCATTGAAAATTTTATACTTTTTTAGTGTGTGATTCGTCATATTGGGATGTAATAAATTAACATCTAAAAACTCATCCAATTGAGAATATAAACTATTTCATAAATTGATAACAATTCTAATACATCTTTATCCAACATTTTATTAGGAAGGTCAGTGAATTTTGAAAAAGATCTTATAAAATTATATGATGTGGATTTTAATTGTCACATACCAAAGTAGTAAATATATTAATAAATTGATTTACAATAAAAATTATTGAAAACAAGAATTATTCTTGTTCCTTAAATAGAACATAGATTAATTTATATATTAGTTAAATCTAAAAATGTTTTAAAATCCAACATTGATAGCATTAACGACTTTTTCATTAATTCGTTACATTTTTCAAAGGTATTCAACAGTTATCATATTTTTAATATCCAAACCAATCATTTCATTATCCAATCATCAATGTCTGGAAATTATGAACATATTTCTATTTATCATTCCCCCAACCATGTGTTTTAAAAAATTACATTCTATATAATAACATTTCTTCATACCATTCATCATATGATAATAAATACATAATGAAAAAGTAATTATGATCAATCCTTATATATTCCACAATAATTATAACTTGTTATCAACAATGAAATAATATTACAACGTTATTCAAGGATCCAAAACTGGTAATAATAAATCATTTCACTTCGGTTATATATATAATATAACCATGACCTTGATCACATAGTTTCTTCTGAGGTATATTCCCTTGATTCATGGGGAATTAATTTTGATTGTACCAAATCACCAAACAATTGAATCATTGAATAGAAAATATTTACTTATTACCAATTATTTATATCCCTAGGGATCGTGTTGTCTTTTATTATAACAGAATCCAAATCCCTTCAAGAACATATAAGGGTGATTCATTCCACATGTATCACATGTGGAAATGCCATTCTCTCCATTAATCCCTTTATCTACTATTTTACCTTCCTTTCTCATCTTTTATTGCTACCATTTGATATCATAAAAAATTGAAAATTAATATTCTACATTTATAGAACATAAAAATATTTCATCGCCTGAAGAAATATTTTGAGTCACCAGTGCACATTGCAGACACGGCTTATTAAAAACTATAAAATTATAAATCGTCACTCCATTATTGGTATGAAATCCATATAATACCATGCTAATATTTCCAATGGTATTATGCCTGTAAAATACATTAATTTTAAATACATCATATCATAATAGATTTTTGGATTGATTATAAAACATTAAAGTATATAGTCATATTGTTTAAAGAAATATTGGAAATATTAGCATTCAATTAATGATGAAGAAATATTATAATTATTTCTGAGAAGAATTTATGTTTGAAATCATGATATTTGACTTTTTTAGTGAATATTTTTTAATATATTCTTGTTGTTAACTAGTTTGAAATATTATTCCCATATATCATCTTTATTCATATGAGATTATTTTAAACATCTTTATTAATAAATAGTTGTTTGGGAGTCATTTATTAGATGGTAATATAAGGATTTTATTGGAATTTCATATTACGTAATGAGTCAAAAAACCTATAAAGTAATACAAATGAAAGGTTGATCATGAGTTTTACATTTATGTTAAACTAGTTCATATTATGAGTTTTATACACATTCATAATTGTATTGAAGATTCAAAATGTATCATATTATAATTAACTCTGAAATTTAACATTATTTTAAATAATTTAAATTACATTTATATGTAGATATATACATTTCATGAACTATAATTATAATTGGCCTCTCAATATATGACTTTGAGGTATCATTTACCAATGTTCATCATTCAATATTTTAGGTTATAATTAAATGTTAAGGGTAGAATAAGAATGATTCTTGTAGAAAGATACAATATATTCCTATTATTCACACCAAAAAGAATAATATACATTTTGTTTCCTAGATCATATAATAGGTATGAAGTAGGTAATTTAATGAAAATTTCACTAGTATAATAGAGGTGTATGGATAAAAATTGATTCCACATTACCGGTGATAGGTGAGAAACATAGCATGAGAAACTTTATACATTGTTTCCCTACTTACAAAAGTATACATATTGACTTAGAAAATATGGTGGTTTTGTGTTTGATATAGATCATGAAATCAATTTGAAATTAAACTATAAAATTTTTTAGCTCTTATATAAAGAGATTACGATTTGGGACCTCGATTGAGATATATTGTTAGATTGTGTGATCACATTATGATATTTTATATCCAAATAGATAAATTTTATGTGATATGATTATCCATAATGAAGAATGAAATCAGATGTATTTATGAAAAAAATCATTCAAGACATTGAGAAGAGATATAATATGAGTTGGTTATTTGGGATTAACATGATTTATGTTCCATGGTCACTCTGGTCTTTGACAATGGGAAAATATTTGAATGCATGATTGTAAATAATGTCTATTGGAGGAAATATATATGTCGATATAAAATTTGATGGATAAAATTCCTAATAAATATGTATCATGAGTAACATTGATTCACTAATAGAGGGTATATTTTTAATACATAAACTGATTTAGAGAATAGTATTCATTATTAACACTAAAAGCCTTGTCATAATATTTTTTTATGTATAAAAATGACATATTCTTACTAGGACAAAGACTAAGAAAGTGATGTTGATTTAATTCAAATGTGTTTTATAAGGGAATTCACAAGTTATTACATATGAAGTGTTAAAAGGTGAATCTAATGATATATTTCCTATAGTGTTTAGAAAGATAAAAAAAATTTGGATATGAATTAGAAATCATTTGTATCATATAATAAATAAAGGGAAATGAAACAAATTCTACTTATGGTTTTAGAAAATACGATATTAAAGAAGATATTCCTTAAATAAGGATTTTAATATTATATATATGTATATTATTTCATGAAAATGGGTAAATACATTCATGTTACTTGTTCTTATAGTTAAATAACAGAAATAACTCAATTCATTCAGCCTTCTATTTATAAATAAATTTCTATAACTAATCATTTTTTTAATTTCATTTGGAGAAAACAAATTCATGTATATGATAAATGAACGATAAATATAATAATTTACAGATCCATTTATGTAACTACCCCAAATTATAAAGTGTTAAATGACTAAATGATACGACTCATGTCAACAAGGTGAACCATCCTTTTCGGGAGCCTAAAAAATTAAAAAACCACAGTTAGGAATATGTGTCATAGATTAGTGATAATGATAGGGAACCTTATGGGTTTTTTACTTTAGTGTGTGTAAGTGATGAAAAATAACACTGGAAAGAAAATTTGATGGCATGTGGGTATATTCATTAAATAGATGACCTATTCAGGCATGTGGGTGGGCCCTAGGGTGGGGACTACATGTCTAAGGTGAAACTGGCGGTACCCGTTAGGCTAGGACTCAACTACCATGTTATGGTGGGGTGTATGTGCTGTCACTAGGACTTGGATGTTACGTTTTGTATTAGAGGTGGTGCACATCCTTATGCGTGGTGCATTTCCTAGGATGACATAAATTTCCCACAATGAGGACATTGTTCTCTAAGGTGGGTGGGTGTGTAACACCCTAGAATGACAAAATGTTAAATGATTAAATGATATGACTCTTGTAAACAAGGTGCACCTTCATTTTCTGGGGACTACATGATTATAACTCCCCAGTTACGCATGCTTGGCCTGAAGTAGTGACCGGGATGGGAAACTTTATGGGATGTCTCCTAGGGTGTGTGTGAGTGAGGATAAAGCTTACTAGAAAAGACATGTGTTGGCCTGTGGGGATGATCATTAGTCAGATGACTGGTTCAGGTGTCTGTATGGGCCCCAAGGTGGGGACCACCAATCTAAGGGGAAACTGGTTGTACATGGTGGGCCAGGACCCAACAGCCATGTTAAGGGGGGGGGGGGTGCGCTATCACTAGGACCCGGTTGTTAAATTTTATATCAGAGGTGGTACACAGTCTTATATGTAGTGCACTTCCTGGGTTGAGATATAGGGCCCACAATGAGGGAGTTGTGCTCTAAATGGGGTGAATGTTACACGACAGAATTATAAATGTATAAATGACAAAATCATTTGACTCATGCCAACAAGGTGATACTTTCTTTTCTGGAGCCTACCTGATTAGAACTCCATAGTTAAGCATGATTTTCTGGGAGTAGTGATCATGATGGGTGACCTTAGAGGATGTTTCCTACGGTGTATGTGAGTGAGGAAAACCCCACTAGAAAGGACATGTATGGTCATATGGGGATATTCATTTGTCATATTATCTTTTTAGGTATGTGAGAGTGACCCATGTAGGGGACCACATGTCTGCAGGGAAACTAGTTTTACTTGGATGGTGAGTAACCAACAACAATGATAAGGCAGATGTTAGTGCTTTCACTAGGACATAGTTGTTACAATTTATAAATCATGTGTAAATTAAAAATTCCCACATAGAAACCATAATTTTAATAAATAAGATTCCTCTTTTTTTGTGTTCAATGATTATTTTACTATGCTTTGACGATGTAATAAATCAATAAAATCTCCAATCATTCTTTTCCTTTTCATTTTTTTCCATAGCATTCCTTGGATATTTAATGGGTCCCATCAAAATATTTATCGATTAGTTCGATCCATGCACACACTATAAAGAGTGGATGTATTTTTGATTAACTTTTGTAATTATTATAAAAATATTGTGATCAAGATGGGTTACCATATGGGATGTTTCCTAGGGTGTCTGTGAGTGAGGAAAAAGAACACTATAAAGGACATTTCATGTCCTATGGGGATAATCATTAGTCAGATTACCTGTTTTGGCATGTGAGTGTGCCCCAGGGTGGGGACCACATGTATGCGGTGAAACTGGAGGTACCTGGTGTGCCATTAACAAACATCCATGTTATGGCGGTGTGTCTATGGTGTAACTAGGACATAGTTGTTACAATTTCTAAATCATGAGTAAATTAAAGAACCTTACTGATAATCCTTAATTATTATAAATAAAATTTCCGGAAATTTTTTTCGGTGTGCTGTGATTATTGAATGATGATTTGACAATGTAATCAATCAAAAAAATCTCCATTTGTTCTTCTCCTTTTCATTTTTTCACTAGCCTTCCGTGGATATTTAATGGATCCAATCCAAATGGGTTTATTTGAACTTTCCATGGACACACTATAAAGAGGGGATGTATTTTGGATTACCAATTGTAATCATTAAAAAAATCATGTGTTTTTTAATGATGTTAAATATTATGCTTGGTTTAATGTACACTCTATAAATGATTTATTCATTTATTTTACATACCTTGTTTCATATATCATGAATGGTTGATCCTCAAATAATGATTTAAATAAATCCAACATGTTTTGATATTCCTTGTTTGACTTCTTTGAAACTCTTCAGATAATGATATCCAAATTTTAGTAGAATAAAAAATATCATTGTTTTTAGTCAATATTTTTGTTCGGATGGTTTGTAAAATAATAAAATAAATGTTTTCATAATATTCTTATTTCTAAAAACGATATATATTCTATTTTAAGGTGGATAAATAATCTATTGAGGTAATGAACCAAAAATAATGTAAATTTATCCCATAATAACATGTAACAGGGTGATATTTTAAGGAATATTATGTTTAAATGTATTAAAAATATTTTATATTAGAGATTACATGAAACTATGAGATATTAAAAGAAGTAAATTATGTTCGATGACCTATATGCACACATCAGTGAGGTTAAAATACCCCCAAAATATATATTTTAAATAGTTCTGTCATAAACCATATCTTAAATTAGAGTGAATGATTAGGATAATATGACTTATTATATCTATATATACTTTCAAACAATTAAAATTTATTTACAATAATATTTCATGTTTCACTAATCGAAATTTATTCTTCAAAAATTTAACTTTATATAGAACATTTTTTTATTTCTTTAATGAGAAAATAATAAAATTAAGTGTAACTAACAGTAGAACATTTATTGATTAAATTGATATTAATTATTGATATCATCATATCAACATTTTCATAAGGTGAAATTTTCTGATTTTTCAGAAAATATTGATTTTTAGTGAATAATGAAATATATATATATATCTTAATGAGAATTTATTTTCAATAAATTTATATATATAAAAGACCCATTATGATTTAATAGGAATTAAAAGTATAAAATTTATTATTTAGTAATAATTGAAATAAAAAATTACATTTTAAGTTTCATTCTAGTCAATTTAGTATATTATTTTTTAGGCTTTATAACTATTTTTCTAACAATTGTTTTGAAGTGCATAATATTCTTCTACATTCATACATTAAATTCATCTCTATTAAGTTTATATCTAAATTAAATTTATAGATTATATATAAGAATATATTAATTTATATCCATATTATTATAATCACTTTTCATATAGATAATTTAAGATCAACTTATGCTGGAGAAATGCAAATCTTCAAAATATGTTTTTTCTACCTGATTTTCAAGTTAATTATTAAATTTATGTCTAGCACATATTTGAATTGAATGTCATAAAATGGAGTAAATATTATTAATATTTATAATTAATAATATATAATATTTTAAAATTTAATTTTTCTCTTAATGATTAGTAATGATATAAATGATTAGTATCAATTATTGAGGTTAAAAAAGAGATTTAAACATTAAATGTTCTTTGGTTAAAAATTAATTTTTAAAATTATAATATTTTTATGTGATAAATTAGAATTAATAAAAATAAATATTTTTAAAAAATTATCTAATATGTCTCATTTCATTTAACACATACATGAAAAATTTCCTTTGTTAAAAAAACTAATTATTGTGGTGATAAGTAAAATAGAAAAAGTTAGAATCCTAGAGGATAATCAAGATAATGTTAAAAAAATGATTATTTTTATGTTTTTGAGACATTTCCAAAACATAATATCATTTTAATAAATTATTTTAAAATTTTGGATCCACATGGGGTAGAGTTACGTCCCATTATGAAATAAACATTTTTAATTTCAAAAATGTCAATTCCCTACAGTTATAAAATGAAAAACCCTCCCATTAGTTTTCCACACATCTCAATCCAATTGGATAGAACAAAAGCTTTTAAAATATATCCCAAAATCCATTATACACAATATATAGCTATTTTTCTTCCAAAATTACCATATAGTGTCCCCAAGAGGATATCCAAACATTGATTCTATTGGAAAATTTAATCACCATAATAAAGCTCTTTAATTTTCTCTCTTCTCTTAAACCCATAAAATATGTATTAAAAACTAAAATATAAAAATATATATCTCCCATATACTTATATTATATTATGTTTATGTGATAATATCTACCATTCTCATCCTTACTCAAATGGGAATCAAACCCATAGATCATTTCTATGGCGGACTACCATATCATGAAAAGATGAAATTTGTTTCCAAAACTGACTCACTTGGATTTTCATAATGGTCATAATATTTAATAAATATAACACATTTTACATGATATAAATTCATTAAAACTAATTTATCACTTAGATACATTCCATTTCACCCATTAATGGGATGATTATTTCGCACATTCATACGTATGACCTACGATCTATATAAAGTGGTTCGACTCATTTTCCATTTCCACATATTAATAATGGGTTTTAAAAATACATAAAATTAGTAAGTATGTTATTTATAAAAATACTAACATTTTTATAATATGTAACTATATCTTATAGATGTGAAATAGAACATTCATGAGGAAAACACATGGTAAAATAAGCCAATTAACACCTGAAAAGATAATAATAAAAAATTATTGTTAATAAATAGGTATTAAGATTTGATAAGAGGATTATATACGATATAATAAATATGAATAATAGTTTATTTGAAAATAAATAACATTCTTGAAAAAAAATTATCCAAGAGGTTAAATCATGTTCAACCAATAAGAAGAATTAGTTTAGTTATATTTTCTCAATTTCTGTTCATTAACCCTTATAATAATGTTACAAAGATAATTTCATTATATGGTTAAAAAATAAAAGATATATATGTAATATCATTAATACTTGAAAAATCATGTTTTTTATGTTTTAATTTGATTAATTTTGTTATATTATTTCTTAATTGAAAATTAAAATGTGGTATTGAATTTTCAAAAAAGATTCATTCAATTGAGTTACATTTCTTCTTCATTATATTTGATATTATTAGATTATGAATCAAAAAAAATTAATATATTATGTATTATTTTAAATGAAATTTATTTATATTTTCATTTTATCCATTTAATAGATTAATTTATTAATTTTAACTTCAACACAATGATCACTAAAAGGGGTTCTTGTCTCAAATTGTCTTCTTTATGACAAATTTTGGGTTTTACTACCACATTCTTCTATGAGGTGTATATAATTTCCCATTTAACTTATATAAAATAAATATATATACATTTAATGAGTTTATTTTACAATTTTAAAAAATTTATTTAATCATCCTTATGATTATAATGTTACCAAAGTGATAAGTGATTATTTTATAATCTCATTTTAATCAGGATTGTTTATGTCAGATTTTACATTGACAGAAATTGATGATAATTTTATAAAAAATCCCATTTTTTATATTCTCATCTTGAAATTCCTGATATATCATGTAATAAAACCATTTTCTTATGTTTGTTACCTAATATAATTTAGAAACATTTTTAACGAAAATATTATTTTAATTTTCTCTTTGGTCAAAAATTCTTTTTTTTCCAAATAAATGTATTATAAAATATTTTTTTATTTTTTCTTATTTTTCCAAATGATTGATTAAATTTATTTTAATCAATTTTTTACTTTTTATTTTTTTTAAATTTAATCTTCCCATTAGATTTCAATTGAGGTAATTTTTTAATTTAATTATAAAAATGTTAATGGAATATTGATTTTAACATACTCATCTTGTACAGAATTTCCAATCATAATTATCACTAATTGATTGAAATTTACCTTAAATGTTTAAATGGTTTTTTCAAAGGTAATTGTATCTTAATCTTCAATAAATTTCTCATTTTAATATAAAATTTTCAAATTAAAAAGGATATTTTCATCATGAATTTTTTAATTATCATCTTATTGTATTTATATTCATCATCAACAAAAACCCATTATTTTATTTATACTCCACTCAGGAAATGTTTTAATGATATAGTCCTATTTATTTATCTACATGGTTTATGATCAGTTGGACCAAGGATTGTGTTGAAATTAACATTCATTATTAATATAATATTTATAAACATTCCATTGAAACATTCAATTTCATATGACCACAGGACATTAAATTTCCTTAAATATTCATACTATTTATATTTGATATAGTTATTTCATAAAACATTTAAAATTTATACATGGGATGTTTTTTATCTGATCATTATATTAAATTTATAATCCCTTTTAAATTACTATTATTTACAAAATAAAATTATTTATTGATATGGAATATTATTCATGGATATGTCCGATCATTCGATATATAATGAATTCATTTGACATATAGTGAGGTTAGGGGATGAAATTATATGAAAAATTGATGTAATGAATGTATCATGTGGAAAATAAGAAGATATAATTGAATGGGGTTTTACACTTAGTTTTAACCCATCATCTAAATGGTATTGATGGTATATATAATATGATTTATAAGATAATGAAATAATATATTAGGAATTTCCTACATTTTGAATTCAATAGTTATTATACATGATATTATTGTATTGATATTATCCATGGATGAATTTTGTTATCATGTTATTGATTAAATGGAATGTTTTTTTATTTTCAATTCTATAATGATTATTCCTTAACTAGCCAGTAT
This sequence comes from Viscum album, assembly GCA_963277665.1. NCBI lineage: Eukaryota > Viridiplantae > Streptophyta > Magnoliopsida > Santalales > Viscaceae > Viscum > Viscum album. Next base: position 1,939,011,200 of record OY728152.1, read on the forward strand.
TTTAATTTTATTAATTATATATCATATCTGGTCATATATTTGCACTACCATATTCAGTATGAATTATTTATTATTCATTATTTATTCAAGATAACAATGTATTTATGTATCTAATTCTCATTATTTTAAATCAAACATAATTCTTTTCCATTCCCTAGAATATGAAGACAGAATGATTGAATGTAATCAATGATTGGAAATTATTTTCATTCATAATGTTTTAATTGATGATATCAAATATAAATTTAAATTTAATTATGTATATATTGTTCCATTACTACTAATGTATTTGTTACTTTTGGATGTGATCTAATTTTTCTTATGTCAATGTAATAATGTTACCACTGACTCTAAGCTACTGGGTTTAATGAATTTTCATAACATATTTCATTACATTGAAAAATTATATTGAATATGTTGAAAAGTTTTCCATTATTATAATGATAACTTGTTTTGAAAATCAAATCATAGTCCTCATGATTTTTATGAATGATGGCCACTTGAGATAAAAATGAAATAAATATGGTGTTTTCCAATGGTCATAGGTAAATGAATCCTTTTTAAAAACACACACTGTATAATTATTAAAATGATAATACATTAAATAATAGATAATTATAATGTGGATTAAAAATCCACAAAAATGATTCTTATTATTAAAATAATAAACAATAATGAAATAATGGGAATAAAATAATAATAAAGATAATCAATCCTATAATGGACTAAGATAGTTAGATTAATTGAAAACATATTTGAATAATAATTTGAATATTATGAGAGTATACCATGAAATAATTACTCTTGTACTCTAGAAATGAAATGTGGTAGATCAATACCAGGTGATAATATTTCAATGGTGTGCATTTTTATTTAACAAACTAAATTTGAAATTGTACGAAAAATGGAAGAATCTCAAGGGAATGAGTGGGTTATAGGAATGAATGAAATTACATAAAAAAGTGAAACTTAATTTTATAAATGGTTGTCAAACATTGATTGACTAGGAGTACTTATGAATCTACATTAATGTTTTACATAAGCTATAGATAATTACTAGGAGTGTATGATCAAGATTCCAGTATTTCTACAGTTTCTAAAAATGTGAAACATGCACCAAGAGATTCATATGCTTTGAAAGATGGTTCAATGAAACATGAAAGTTAATTTTCAGTCAGTCAAGGTGACTTGAATGATCCAACTCATTAACTTTTATATATTTTCATGTTTGGTTTTCTTTGTAGATTATTTTTGGTGATAAATACTTGTAAGAGGATAATTTTGAAAATGTTGAGATAACAACATATTAAGATGAAAATCTATATTTTATTGATCAATCTAATATTGAATCATTTTTTTAGAATAACAAATAAAGAGAAAAATGGAGATTATTTGAAAATGAGATAGGCTAAGATGATGTATTTTTAGAGTTCATCCCTTGATGGTTTGTTGAGCAAATGAGAAATCTAGAATAAAATAATAATTTCATGTAAAAACAAGAAATATAGATGTTGAAAGATAATTTTTGAAGAAAGAAGGATAATCACACTTTTCGAATTAATATTTTAATTAAATTAATTTTAATTTTTAAGGGGAATGTATCTTGGATTGATTATGGAAATTGGTATCATTAAATGGGTACCATTATATTTAATATTTATTGTTATTATGTGTTCTATTTTTTGATTTAAATCTATTCATATCTGGTCAAATATTTTATGTTTACAATGGTTGACAATATTGGTTTTTTATAATGACTTAGATTTCTATTTCATAAGACTAAGAATGATTTCTATAACATTGGGTGGATTATTAATAAAGGGGAAAAGGAATATCTACTATACATAGATAATAACGTTTTAATTGATTTTTGATAGGGTTTCGACATGAAATCCAAAGAGGGAGGTTGATGTTCTTGTTTAATTATGAATGTTTTAGTTTTTTAATAAGCTATAAATGGTGATGATGATAGTAAGTAAAATTTTTGAGATAATGTTGGAATGGAGTTATGTTATAGAGTGGTTAAATCCATAAATTTTTCATAAAATGGTAGTGATATATGTTAAATAACCCATCCATTAATATGAAAACAAATACGTTTTAGATGAACCCATAAGGTAGATAATAACATATTGATGTTGTTAACTAAAATATATGAATTAACAATATGTATAGAATTAATTATGATGAATATTATACATATATTCAAATGAAATAATAAAAAAACATATAAAATTTTAATAGGATAACACTATATTATACATGTTGGATGATAGAGAGCTCATAAAATTTCTAAGTAGATGATCAAATCGTTTTATTGAATAAATTTTTATTTCAGATTTAATTTTTAAATTTGAGTTTGTGGAATATTTACATGAAATAATCATGGTGGATTTATCATATGATTAAAATGTTTAGGAATTTTTTTTGAAGATATTTTTAAATATCCTTAAAAAATTATATTCATTTGAAGTGTTTTGAGTCAATTAAAATTATATACAGATGATATTAATTAATATAAATATGATTTGAAATCTTATCAAGTTGAAAATTGTAAACAATATGATTTTGTGTATGTATGTATTACTGATATTGTTTTCTGAGAACATTCATTAGATTAAATTTAGAACATAAAATCTATTAAAGACTTATTCCTTTATAAAAGAGCTATGTAATGATGAATGACATGACATTTAAGTGACATTATATTAAATTTTATCCACATTAGACTAATTAATATTTCATGGGGGCTATATAAAATATATATATTGATGTAAAATACAATATATTGATACCATGAAGTAACATCAGATCACATTTGATGATTCCAATGTTTTAGAATATAATCGTTAATGAAAATGTGTTTGGGAAGATAATTTTGTAATTTTGTGAGATTAATTATTCCAAAATTAATATTATGTTTGATTCATTCATGAAGTTACACAACATTAAGATATTTATATATTTGGAAAGTATTATCTGATCATTATAATTTAGTTTATATGAAAGAAGGATATGGATTACTATTTGAGAATAATAGTGATATGTTAGTTCATTGTAAAACATTTATAGTAGAAAATTCATAAATTTATTAAGAATCATCATGATACATAAAATCCAGAAGATGAAACATAAGATCTATTAATACATATAGAGTATTTTATGAAGGTTGTGTAATATCACTCATAATAAAAGATAATAATTCTGGGTTGTTATGTAATGTTTTACATTTTAAAAATGGAGATTATTGAAAGAATAAACAAGGATAATATTTTTGAAAAATTATGTGTGGACTGTAAAATTTGAATTAAAATGAATATTCAAGGATGAATTTTTAGTGAATTATTAAATAAATTTTGTTTCATGATTCATTTTAAAATATAAAGAAAATTAAAATAGCCATGATTGTATCCATGAATGAGGAGGATTTGTATTGACGGTGAAGGGTGTATTGTGATGATGATTTCAACATCCCAAGGATTGGATATATGTTCAGGAAGACAAGAAACAATGAGAAATTCGATTTTGGGAATGATATATATAATTGGAATATAGTGTTTTTTGAAAATAAAATATGAATTTTGAGATAATATATTAATAATTATATTGAGGTGTTAAATATTGTGATTTGAAAAAATTTAGTAATAGTTTATGATACAGTTTTTAAGATTAGTACATTACCAATACTAATATGTTTAAAATTATTCAAAATTGAATAGAAGGATGAAATGAGATAAATTTGAAAAACTATAAATTCTATATAGATGTTTTGAAAATGAAAATGTATTCATAAGATTTGATTTGAGAAAGGATAATAATAAACCACATTATTTTAATTCTATTTTTTGGTGATCTACAAGAATAAGAATGAGAATAATTATAGAAAACAATATTCATCCTATAGAAGGTAATGATGTGAAAAATATCTATTATTGAGGAATAAAATCTCACTAGTTCATTTAGTGACATGTTTATGTAGACTAAATATATTATTTTGCATTTGGTAAGGTGAATATTTGAATATTGGAATGATATTTGGAAAACTAATCCAATCATTTTGGCAGAACATCTACTATTAGGAGAAAACTTTTTTGGTTCGAGATGATACATTTCCACCTCTTAATGAGTTGAGTGAAGGATAACTCCTCCTCGACTTTTTTTCCACTATAATTTATTAGTGAAAAAATTAGTGTCTTATTATCAACCAAAAGAAATATTAAATTAACATCCACATAGGGTTCAAACCTTAAAAATGTTCATTTTTTATTCTCTTGATTTAATTATTAATTCAAATATCTTAATCGTGTTTTGGTAACACCTATGAATATTAATATTTATTAACAAACAAATAATTATTAATGGGTGAAATAAAATTGAGTGAAATAATATAGTAAAATATATTCATATACATTCAACACCCCCATCTCAGTTTGATTTCAAGATAATACATGGAATAAAATAGTTGATTTTATTCACCATTAATAATATATCTTTGTGGGAACCATAGTGTTATTCTCTAACAATTAATATATAAATATGAAATTATGAATTGTTTTTAAAAAAACATACCATGTGTTGATCATGAATATATATCCACTACTGAAGAAAATGATCTATTTCATTTTCTTATAGATTTTAAAGAATATTTAATGATTTATTTAAAATTTATGAATCATCTTATTTGTGAATAAGATGAGGATGTACCGAAGATGATATTTTAGAGTTTGTATTTTTTATGTGATTATCATTATAACTTCGTGTCATGAATTGGAATAAAATTCAATAAATGTGGACTTTACAATAAATTATTATTTTTAGAACACCACAAATAGTGGAAAAATTTATAACCTTATGATCATCACTCAAGGAACTATAAATCACACTATGGTACTCAATCCCATTTTTTTTATTTTTTGGGAATTTATGTAAAACAAATATATGTAATTTAATAACTGATGGGAAGATTTAGTAAAATAAAAAACTCTTATTCACCAACATAATGATGGTGTTAGGATTATGATTTTATAATCTTAATTTGATAATGAATGAAACTATATCATTTTTTCAATAATTAATTAATTTTTTCCCAATTCTCCCTAGTGGCCCATTATTACCTCAACTACATAAAATTTCTAATATAAGAAGATAATTATTTAAATTCGTAATTTGATAATTCCTTCATTTTATGGTAGTATATTATACAGTTCTTTGGGGTGTATAGTTACATCAATCACCCATAGACACATCATATCTCATGTTACACGTCATATAGGGGTCTCTACTGCATTAAATAGATTACATTGAAGTTTCCATGAACCATTCTCTCTTCTTGAACATATTTTTTTTAATACATTGTATTATATTTCAATTTGTTCATTTAATATTATAGTTTACATAGACGAAACAAAAGATAATAAAAATAATGGGAAACAGTCGAATAACCCATCCCTCAACAAAGTCAAATATCGTAGTGTGAATAAGAAAATAGAAAATAGTTTTAAATCTTATTGAAAACTAAACTTGTATCATATTAATCTCCCTCATACTATCCACATAGGGTTATAGTTCTATGAAAATCCAAATTATATATATATATATTGAGGAAAAATATATAAAAAATAGTGTTATGGAATATAAAACCAAACTTATCCAATGATAAATCCCTTAGGTGGGAACATTTTTTGCCCATTCCCATTATACAATTTACATATACAGATTCAATATTTGTGTGTTTGGATCTAGTACATAAGTACATTAAATTATATATGGGATTATTATATTTGGAAATGTGACTAAATCATTTTATAGGATCAATAAGTTTGACTGGGATATTTCAAGAAGTGAAATTTTATTAAAAGAAAAAAAGAGAGTTCAAAAAAATGTATGGGGTCCTAAAAGCATCATTCCGTCATGTTAATAAATCAAAAATCATAATCAGTCTCATATGAGTAATAATAATCACCATACTAGTTGAAGTCATCTAAGGAACCATGAGACCTGGTGACCATCTGTGGATGAAGATAGGAATAGACTTTCCTACGTCTATCTTTCGTGGGAGTAACAGATTTAAGTCTGTCATCATCCACAAAAACATTTTTTATTTTGGAGAATACTCAGCTATTAGATAAATTTCTGTAGAATCATCCTCAATATCATATAACCTTCCATGGATTCCCTGATATTCCCATAATTAATTGATTTCCTCTTGAATCCTTGTAATATACCCATAATAATCTAGATTTTTTCCGCTCAATTGTATGAGAAAATTATTTCAGATCCATAGGACTGACCTCATGAACTTGTGCGCATTCACTTTTCCCTGGAACTAACTTCTCTAGATAATTATTCTTTAGTGCCAAATTCATATCATGCACTTTGTTAGAAATCTGTTGTTTTTTCAAGAGGTGAGTCCACAATATTTTTTTTTGTGAATTTTGATTCCTCAGTTTCTATCTAAAAGATAATTATGATCGCTTTTTCTAAAACAAAAAGATCATAACATATTATTTTGACTTTTTTCCCTGACATGATCAATAATTTGAAATTCTAAACAAATGTCATGAAGTATTTCATATTCCACATTTAAAGGAATATCATTATCTAATGATGAAATTAATACATTATAAATAAAGAAAGATCGTCGATCAACCTCCACTAATACCCTAGATTATAGAATGAGTTTTGAAATCTAATTATTCATATCCTTTTTTTTAAATTCTCATAGCTGATTAAATATGAAATGAATCATTTGGATGCCAAAATTTCAAAGACCTGGAATTTCCAATTAATTTTTTTATATATTGAAATTTTACGAGTCTGCGAAAATTTACGATGCTTGATTTCGAGGCCCGGAGTGCTCAGAATGAATTTATGAACTTTTTTTTTGGTAAGATCAGAATATTTCCAAGTGGGTTTTTATAAATTCTGAATGGGTGCTCAGAATTAAAAAATGAGGGCATCATTCAACTCGTTGCACCAGTATTCTCCTAATAATACTTTCACCTCGATGGTAGTGGGTCGATAGTGAAAGATAGTTGTTGGATTTTTCCTGAATAAAAATAATGTTGTGTTGCTTTATTTTTAATTTTCTTGGTAAAACCTCTATGTGAAGGTTTGAAGTGGAGACCACAAGACCTTAACCTCCCATGAGAGGTTATGGTGGTGGGGACCACAAAACCTTACCCTCCAGTGAGAGGTTACTGCGGTGGGGACCACCCGACCCCTATTAATGAGGGGAGAGGAAACCATTCAACCCCTTATTTAATTTTGAGGATCCTCTTGAGCTTCCTCCACATTAATGATACCAACGCACCTCATAAATTGTGCTAACTTAGTTATTTGGCTTGCCCCATTTTATATTAAGTAACATCATCATTGAAATTTAGGAAGCTTCCTAATAAATGAACCATCATAAATCCATCAAACGTTACCTACATTTCCCCCTCTCATATATATATGGAGCATGGGAGGACGATTTAGGACCACATCACCATGCGAGTACGTGCTGGTAAAGTGACGCGACACCCAACACATAGAGTATTACATTATCCAACAAAGAACATGCTCTTCCATGAAGAATGATCCACCAACGAAGAATGCCGATGAGGAATTCCTTCGACTACGAAGAATGACCATGACTACGACCTTCTTCATCAGAACATCCTTCAACGTAGAACATGTTCTCCTACAACGAATCGATGACCGCCTTCTCACGTCAACATCAACCAACATCGAACAAGTATGGGTTTTAATTAGGTTTGATTTTATTCTCTTGATTCTTTCCTTATAAAAACAAATAATGAGGATCAACTTATTATCAAATTGAACAGTGAAATTTTTCATTGTAGGTTGGGAATAAATTATTTTTGGAAGTTGTATAGGATTAATTTTGTTTGGTTATCGCTTCACAAGTACACCCCTTTTTTTATTTTTTTTTGGGTGGGAATAGTAGTTGCGGCAGGGATTGATGTGGTTTGTTCTTGTGAACCTCTTTCTACCACCCTAATGCGGAGAGTGTGGGCCTGACTATCATGGACCGTCCTCTCCGTAACCCTTTGTTTGATATTGCGGTGTTCTTAGAAATGGAGGAAGGTGACGAAGTCGACGCAGGCAACAACGCTGCCACCCGCGGCCTCTGCGGCCCGCGCCGTGCCCGCAGCGCCCCTGTCTCCGGCTGAACCAGCCCCGTACCGCTGCTGGCCAAACTGGCCCAAGTCGTATCGTGCTCTAGTCGTTCCCTCCGCCAACCACGCCCTCGGCCAACCGAACCATCCGTGCCACCCGCCGGCCACCGAGCAGCCCTGGCTCACGCTGCCTGCCTGTCTCTCAAGTGATCGCACCCTCGCTGCGCCCTCCCGGATGAACCATCCGTGTAGCGTCCTCTCGGTCGGACCGGCCGCACGTCACCCTCCAAGCCGAATCGGACCCACGCCCTAGGCTGAGCCTCCCTCGCGACACCTTCTAGGCCGAGCCGCCCACACGGCGCCCTCCAGGATGAACCACCCTCACGCCGACCTGTGGCCGGTCTGTGCCCTCGCAACCGGTCCACACCCTCTCGGCCGTCTGTGGCCCCTCGCAGCCTGCTGGGCTGGGCACAGGGGGCCAGGCTGCACCGTATGAGTAGGCCCGCCCAATGGGCCGGGTCGGTCCGATCGGGTCAGACTGGACCTGGGCCCACTATGACCCTTTTTTACTTTCTATTGGACATAACTATTACCCTGGAAATCCATTTGATGAACTATCAGTGGCACTGAAAATCATGGAATGAGATGGTCCCATTGAGTATACTAAACTAGAGCTTTGGATTGAGAAGGTATATAGTCAGGTTGGATCGAGCACAAATCCAACTAGGCCCCTGGGACTAAATGACTAATTACTCAGACATCATGCGTCTCATTGACGTGCCTTCTATTACGTTGAAACCCCTATGACGTGGCATACCTTTGTGATATTTCATCATGGGACTTCACGACAGTTAGAGTATCGACCATTAGCTCGTGGATTGGATCCTCCCAGAGACAAGTGAGAATAGTGCGGTGTCCTAGTAGCTGGCTGAGACCTGACGACTGCTGATTGTTTGACTTGGAGATACTCCACTATCCCAGTGGGGAGTGCCTTGGGGTCTCGGAAGACCCATTGTGGAGGAGCATGCTTGGTGATGCGGTAGTCCCATGGTACTCGACCGGAGGATTACCTCTGTAGAGTACGAGGGGGAGCGCGCTTGGTGTCATGGCAGACCCACATTGGGGAATGCCTCTGTGTGATGTGGTAGACCCATGGTACTTGACAGGAGGAGTACCTCAGCAGTCCAAGGTTAGTGGGAAGTGTGCTTGGGGTCGCGGTAGGCCCACTGTACTCTATTGAGCAGGATTTCTCCATCAGTCGAGGTTTCAATATTGTGAATAAAATCTTAGATGAGCTGAGTCAGTACTTTTGTGTTTTCCTCAAGATTGATATGGATCACATGATAACATAGGTATATGTATGGGCATATACCTAAGTAAGGTTAACTATTGATTTGATACTTCTTGGTTTTTCCTTGATGGATTTTGTGAGACTTTGAGGTTTTCGGGGTCCCTACTGAGTATCGTTATACTCACCACCGCACTGGAAATGCCCGCACCTTTTTGTATTGGATGCAGATGACGGATAGCGCTGACTAAGGCTGAGAGTATCAGGACTACATGGTACCCAGAGTTGGAACACACGTCTTGTCGGTTCATGGAGGAGATGGACAGATGTGGAGTGATGAGAGGATGATCATTACCCACCCTTTAGGTATGAACTCAGAGGATGATCCAGTAGCTGTCTTTTCTTTTTCTTCAGTTGTATTGAATTTCTGTTTTACTTGTACTTTCCAGTTGTGGTTTTATTCTGGCCACTCTTCGATTCAGCACTCTTTTTTTATACAGTATACTTGGTGTTTTGTCCAGTTGTGCGCATGTTTGTGTGTGTGTTATCGTTTATAAAGGCAATGCCTTCCCAGTTCTTTTGAATTATGCCTTTGGTGCAAGTCATCATCCCCTGGCCTATGTAATGCGGGCATCGGGTTGTCACGGCATGAGACTTCGGGGACGGGTCATGACAAATTGGTATTAGAGGAGTCAGTTCTACCGTAGAACATAGGACTCTGGCCTTTCTTTTATGTGAAGAAATAGTGTTAAGTATAGTGAGTGTGGTTTTTAGTTCGGGGAGTCATGTGTTGGTATATTTGCCGACGTATCCGTACACCAAGACCCTGACATATGATTTCCAAATCAGAGTACAAAAACATTGATTGCTTGTGTGTTTTCAAAAGTTTTATTTATGTTAGATCAACCAGGTCTGCTCACTTGGAATAATCCTTTGACCATGTCACATTTGTTTTTTTCAGATGCCTCCCTGTAGAAAAATAGTTGGAGTTCCGAGAGTTGTATGATTTGATAGCCCAATGAGCGACAAGACCTCGGTGTCAGGCCCTTTTCTAGCAGAGGCACCAGCAGTACCACTACATGTTGGGACACTCATACCACTAGACCCAACGGCAGATGATGCAAGCCACATGAGCGCGTTGCACGAGTTCCAGCGCCATATGCCACCCATGTTTAGGGGAGAGACGGACCCGCAGGTTGCTGAGGATTGGTTGGAGGCCTTGTTGAGAGTTTTTCAATTGGTAGGCACACCAGAAAACCTAATGGTGATTATTGCTACTAGCCTTGTACATGCAGCAGTGGGAATATGGTGGAGCTTGATGCTCCTGGTTCACGATGAGATGACACTTCTCTGGGCGGACCTCGAGAGCCTGTTTCAGCTAGAGCTTATCCCAACAACTCTCTGCGTAGTGTGTATACAAGATCTACTTCATCTACAGTAGGTCTGCATGACTATAGCTCAGTACCCATCGAGGATCAGAAACCTCTCATGCTTCTCCACCGATATGGTTTGGGACTAATTCTTCAGGGACTAGACCATCGAGAAGTGTATCTAGCGGGAGATCAAAGCTTCGGTGATCTCACTCAGCATCCCGACACATGCATGTGTATTAGAGATAGCCCACCTAGTGGAGAGTTTCCTTGCTGAGAAGTCTCCAGCAGTGAGATCTTCCACATGTCGGCTCGTAGAAGAGTCTTTTATCTATAAGCAAAAATATGTCATAGAGTTAGAAGAGGACCATACCTATTGTTGGACGACAACATGATTCAGAGTCAATTGTGAGGGGCACTCGAGGAGGAGACATACATTCCAGGAGCATGCAGTGTTACTCAGGCGGCGGGAAGGGTCACATGGCTCGTGACTATCCAATCCATCGTACAGATGATTAGTAGCCAGTATAAGGACCACCCTAGTAGAGAAAGAGACTCGATCGAGGCGGTATGTAGGGAGCTAGTGGACGTGGTTGATGAGATGGTCGTGTAACTAGTTGTACAATGACCCGACCATAAACCTTAAATAATATTGAATTGAATGAATAATTCATGTTGAGGATATTTTCAGGTATAGAGTTTTAGAGAGTTAGGCCATAACTATTATATTTAAAAATATTACAATGTAGACACTTCTACACAATTTCCATTTTTTCAAAAAAACAAAAACTCTAGAATAAAAGAGTCATGCCAACTTCCATGTTTAAGATAGCATGACTTTTCCTTGATCCCATCCTTGACCATATTCCACATTATGTCTTGTGAAAAAAAATTCAAAAACTTGGGATGAGCTTAAAAAGCTCCGTAAGGGATACACAATGAAGGAAAACTGTTAGTTTTCCAAAACAACAATTTACCCATGAATACATTAACATAAGAAATACTTTTCATCTTAATGAAGTAGTAAATACTCTTCACTGAATAAAATATCATTACATATCCTTTTGTAACCAAAAGATTACCATAAAACCCATATAAATAACACATCACATATAAAGGTTACTTGGGACATAAACATACTTAAATGGAATAACCATATGGTCGACATCCACACATATCACTAAATGGAATATCCCTTCGTCCGAATTCCATACCCAATGCATTGGAGGATATAACGTAACCACCTATCCTGGTATTCACAGCACCACCCGTCATTTGGTTTATCACATAACCACCTGAAAAATGTCTACGTACCATTATAAAATCATAAGACATGGAACAATTATAAAGGAAAGAAAACATCAACACATTTCAATCACAATATATCACTTAAATATATTGATATAGAAAATCCATTTTCAAAACCATTTTCAATACCAATAATACGTAAAAGAGTATATGGAATTTATTTTATTTAAAAAACATTACGGTTTGTTGAGGAATCCAAAGGTCAAATAATACTCGCGACGGAGGAAAGGTTGTTGTCACCGCTTACGTTAAAAGAAACATTCCTTTTCTTCATTTATTTAAATGCTTCATAGAAAAATATTCCCTTTGAATTGTCAAGAGTGTTTATATAGCGTATTAAAGAAATTCATGTATTAAAACAAAATATGCCTCAATAGAAGGTGATTGAGTTGAAGCCCCTTACCTCGCGTCTGACTTTAGTCGATCATTTTTTAATCTCCGAAATAATAAACTAAAGTTAATTTATAATTTCATGAGGACCTTTATCAAGTTTATTATTTCTTTTATATAACTTATTACCATGTTATAAACATTACGTAATCCTTTAAGTTAATAACGTCCATTCTGTCAATATTTGGTACATGAGTCAAAAATGAACACCTTATATTTACATGTTGTCCATGTGGTCAATACTCCATTATATACAGAATGATATTCATGATTTATATATCATATATATAATATATATTCAGTATATACATGTATTTATAATAGTACATAACAATTGGAAGTAAGAAATGAAATGCACCATTCATGGAGACGGTAAGCCATACGTACGCATGAACGCTACTTTCATTTCAATTTTTTATTTTAATGGAATCAAAACATAATGATACATAGGTATATTATAATTCCAGTATAATATCATATATTATATAATCAACTCTATCCTTTATACATTTCACGTATGACATTAACGAGTCACATCACTTTAAGGGGGGCGGTAGTCCGTACATACTAGAATGAGATTATCGTATTTACCCAATATGAAAACCATAAAGTCATGATATAATTGGGAAGTACAGAAGAATAAGGAAATCATAAATATAATATATATCATTTATAAACAGAGTTCCATCATAATGGCCACCATGAGATACGGTAAGATGTAATCAAACAATCATCGTTTCGTGAGGCGTTAGTTTTCCATCCACAGAAACATTGTGTTATTCATCCATTATATGGAGTTTTGTGTATGTGTGGTTAGAATACTTCTCATAAAAACATCATAAAATATTGAGGATACTGGGATTGTTACAAAAGAAAATAAATAAAAAGTGATTAGGGGTTGGAGAAGTAAAATAAAAGAAAACAATTTAAGAGAAACTGTTACCTTTAATTTGGGTAACTCCGTTTTGGTTTGAACCAAATGAATTCTTGAAATGCCTTCTGCATAAGGTAGGGGTTCTAGGAGGAGGATAGTGATGTAGGGATTGTAATGGGGCAGAGTTTGGATGATCCATATTGCTTTAGTGGTGTGAGTAATTTGTCAGAAGTGGTCTCCTTTTATAAGGAAGATGAGGGGCTCTTTAGGAAAGTGTGAAAATATTATTTTATAATATAATTATACTCAGTTTATAATGGTCAAAAAATCATTAAGGTCAAAGATATGATGACTCATACACGAAATAAAATCATCAAAATAGAATTGGACATGTTTTTGATAATAATTTAATCATTATAATTTATTTATTTAAATGATTTATTAATGAGGTAAATATTGCATCATTATTGTGTCATAAATAATTTAATTTGATTGAAGTATAAAAATTATAAAAAATTACCATGATGTAGGAAATATTTTTAGCATTCCAAATAATATTTGTAGAGAAAAATTGGACTTATATAACACCATATAAAATTAATTACTAAAAGATTTTTGTTAATGTCAATTTTGTCTTCACATTAAACTAATCAATCTAAATTGTCATTTTCACTCCCAAGTGACTCATTGGGGTCCCAAAATCGACCCAAAGATCCCCATTTTCGTTAATGACTCAAAAAATAAGTTTTTAACATGTGATAAGTAAATTTTGAATTATTATAATATTCTTTTTACCTTGAATTACCCTATTTACCTTTAACCGCGGTAAATAAATGTCAAAAATTACTATTCACCAAAAATTATTTTAATCATAATGAACCACATTTTACTTCTTGATAAAAATCATGTCTGTCATTTTTTTTAAATTCAATGTAGAGAAGTGGTAAAATTTCATTAAAATGAAGAAGTCTGTTTTTTTAACTACCACTATGTTGTTTCACTATTCATCAAAAATTGATGTTTTTCAGAAAAATACCAAAAATTCAGCCAAAGCTATATTTGAAATTTTAAATTCAAAAATTATGTCTATTTTTTAAAATTCAAAACATATAAGTAATATTAATTAATTTTAAAAGTAATTCCCGTTATCAAAACAAATGGCATGTTTTCAAGAAACAATAACTATAAAAATATTGATATTAGTTTATGTCCAATTTCAATGTAAAATTAATTCCAATGACCAAAATTGGATTAAAATGTAAAAATATATTTTAATTTCACATAAAAACCAATTAAAAAGATAATCTAACCATATAAATATATTCAATTAAAAGGGTCTTTTGAATTAAAATACAATATTTTTCACTATTCATTAAAAAATGAACTTTATCGAAAAAATATCAAAAATTTACACAATGGAAATTTTGATGTCCCCATTATAATTAAGGATTTCATTTGGTTATATAGAATGTATTAATGTAACCAAAACTAGATTTATAGAGGGTTCTCCATCATATGGCGATAAATCGGCCATTTAATGTAAATTATACTTAAAATTAGATTTATTCAAATTTTAAGCCTCTAAATTTTTATTGGATAATGTAAATACCTTTAAAAATCATGAATAATCATATTTTAGTTAGATTATTTATTTCCTGCCATACAATGGCTCGGAGTTAACTATGATTTTAAATAATAATATTATATTATTAGTGTTCAACGTAAGATTCCACATAAAATCGTTGTTGCGTATCAGGTACACTATCGAACACAACAACCCCTTTAGAGTAAAATTAATATTTAATTCACAAATACTAATAAATATGAAATATGTCTTATTCTTTATTTACCTAGGATTTTAAATCCTTCCCCCTTTTAGAAATTGCGTCCACGCAATTTTATTCACTTATCAAATAAATGGGGTAATTTATCGCTCATAGCATTTTCAGATTCCCATGTTGCCTCTTCAGCCATATTTATTTTCCACAAAACCATTACCTTGTGAATTACCTTATTCTGCAACACTTGCTCACTACGGTCAAGAATCTGGACTGGTTTTTCATAATAAGAGAGATTCTTTTCCAATTGAACTACCATTGGGCTCAAAACATGAGATGGATCTGGAATATACATTCTCAAAATTGAAACATGAAAAACATTGTGTACCTGGGATAAACATGGAGGTTAATCCACTCTGTACGCAACTGATCCAACTTTATCTAGAATTTCATAAGGACCAATGAACCTTGGACTCAACTTTCCCTTATTACCAAAACGCATCACACTTTTCCACGGAGATTCTTTGAGAAATACATGATCACCTACCTCAAAAAAGAGATCCTTCCTCTGATGATCTTCATAACTTTTCTATCTACTCTGAGCTGTTCTCATGTGCTTCTAAATCAACTGAACATTATCTGCCATCTCTTCTTCCAATTCTTGTCCCATCATCTTCCTTTCACATACTTTATCCCAAAAAGTCGGAGTTTGACAATGCATTCCATATAATGCCTCAAATAGAGTAATCTGTATAGGGGAATGAAAACTGTTTTTATAAGAAAATTCAACCAAAGAGTGATATTGGTCCCAACATCCCTGATAATCTATCGAGAAAGCACATAACATATCCTCAAATGTCTGAATTGTTCGTTCTGATTGCCCATCTTATTGAGGGTGAAATGCTTTACTAAAATTTAATTCAATACCCAACGACTTCTGAAGGCCTTCCCAAAATATAGAAGTAAACCTGGGATCACGATAAGATACAATGGAGAGTGTAACACCATGAAATCTGAAAATATCTTTAACATACAACTGAGCAAGTTGATCAAGAGACAAATTATCTCTAATATGAAGTAAATGAGAATATTTAGTCAATCGATCAACTATAACCCAGATTGCATTATTACCTCGAGATGTCTTTGGTAATCCCACAACGAAGTCCATAGATATATTTTCTCATTTCTATTCTGGAACCAGTAAAGGATGAAGTATTCCATTCGGTAATTTTCTCTCTACTTTAACCTTCTGACAAGTCAAACACTTAACTATAAAATCAGCAATATCTATTTTCATTCCATCCCACAAGTAATACTCTCGAAGATCTCTGTGAATCTTAGTACTGCCATGATGAACTGAAAACAAAGAACTATAAGCTTCAAATAACAACTCATTCTTCAATTGTGAATCACAAGGCACACATAATCTCTTTCCAAAACTCAAAACACAATCATTATCAATGTTAAATTCAGGCAACTTACCCTTTTTAACCAACTCTACCTTTTTTTGAAACTCATTTTCTTCCTTCTGCACTTTCATTATTCTATCTGATAGAGGTGATCTCACTGAAACCTAAAACAAAACAGATGAATTTCGTCCACCAACAACTTCAATTCAATATTTTATTAAATCAAAAACCAAAGGATCTTGTTCCAAACATAGCATGGCTAATGAGACATTAATTTTTCGACTCAAAGCATCAGCCACTTTATTTGCTTTTCCTGGATGGTAATGGATCATGCAATCATAATACTTGATTAATTATATCCATCTCCTCTGTCTCACGTTAAATTATTTTTGAGTGAATATATACTTTAATCTTTTGTGATCAGTATATATTCCAAATTTTACTCCATAAAAATGATGCCTACAAATTTTTAAAGCAAAAACAATAGAAAATAATTCTAAATGTTGTGTAGGGTAATTTAACTAATGTGGTTTCAACTAATTTGAATCATAGGAAATTACTTGATCATTCTGCATTAGGACACATCCCAGTCCCTTCAGTGATGCATCACTGTAGATAACAAACTCACCATTTCTTGAATGCAATGCCAAAACTGGAGCATTCACTAATCTTCGCTTCAATTCCTAAAAACAATCATCACATTCATTTGTCCAGATGTACTTAATGCCTTTTCGGGTTAACTTAGTCATTGGACTAGATAACCGTGAAAATTTGTCAACAAGCCTTCATTAAAAACCTTCCTAACCAAGAAAACTACAACTCTCGGTAATATTTTTCAGTCTTCGCAATTCATCAAAAACCTTTGTTTTAGCAGGATCATAAGTTATTCCATTTTTTGAAACAATGTGACCAAGGAATGAAATTTTTTGTAACCAAAACTCACACTTGCTGAATTTCCCATAATGTTCCTTTTCTCTTAATGTTTTCATGACAACATTAAAATCACTTTCATGTTCCTCCTTAATTTTGGAATAAACCAAAATATCATCAATAAAGACAACCAAAAACATATCCATGAACACACAGAAAATTCAATTCATAAGATCCATGAATACAGAAGGTGCATTGGTTATCCCAAAAGGCATAAATTCAATTTCATAATGGCCATATCTAGTACGAAACGTGGTCTTCAGAACGTCTGGTTCATTTACTTTCAACTGATGGTACCCTGACCTCATGTCAATCTTTGAAAAATACTGAGCTCCCTGGATCTAATCAAACAAATCATCGATATGAGGCAAAGGATACTTATTCTTAACAATGATATTATTCAATGCTCTATAATCAATGAAAATTCTCATTGAACCATCTTTATTTTTAACAAACAATACATGATCACCCCATAGTGATGTGCTAGGTTGAATAAAACCATTATTTAATAACTCTTGCAATTGCTTCTTTACTCTAAATGTTCAATTTGAGCCATTCGATAAGGGGGTTTTGAAATTTTCTTAGCATCAGGATCTAAGTCAATAGTAAATTCAACTTCCCAATCAAGTATAATTCCTGGGAACTCATCAGGAAAAACATTAAGGTACTCATTTACCACTGGATTATCATTAATTGGAATAGTCCCTTTATTTTCGACAATATGTGCAAGATAACATTCATTTCTATTTTTTTGCTAGTTTCTCAACTTCCTGATATGTTATAAAATAGGGTTCATTCTTGTACACAAACTGAAAATCTTTCTGAAAAGAAACCTCATTAGCTCTGCAGTCAATCTTAGCATGATAATTAGAAATCCAATCTATTCCCAAAATAACATCAAACTCTACTAGATGAAAAACAATAAGGTTTGCAGGTAGATTATTTCTGCACAAAAGGAAATGAATGTTCTTTTGTTCTCTTTTTTTTTTCTCAACATTTCCTCTTGATGTTTTTACCGTAAGTTATGTATAAATATCTTGAGATGGAATTACCAATTTACTAGAAAACATCTTAGAAATGAAAGAGTTTGTAGACACTGAATCAAATAACACATTGGCATAATATGGACAAATGATCAACGTACCTGATACTACATCATTAGATGGCCCAAAATCTGCTGAAGTAGTTGAGAAGGATTTCACCACCCCTTTCTTCTTGTAGTCTGACTGATTTCCCTTAGTTTAGTTCTTCTCTAGAAACTCATTTTCATAATGACCCACTTCGTTACACTTAAAACTTATTACCGATGGATTTTCATTTCCTTCTTGTTCATATACCTTACAGTTACAAGAAATATGACCAGACATACCACACCGGAAGCACATTCCAGTCTTTGATAAACAATTTCTAGGATGTCTTTTACCACACTTCTCACAAGATGGATATTTAGTTTTCTTACCTCCATGATTCTTTGATGAATTCTTCCACTTTTCCTTCTATATGGACCTCTTATTATGTGGTATTTTCAAAGAACACTTTATCATCGAAAAACACAATTTCCACCTTCTCCGCATGTCGACCAACTTTTTCATAACTTTTGAACTGACGAGAGGCTAACACACTTTTATATCGTGGATTTAGTCTTGAGTAAAATCGATTTATCTTTCTATCAAGATCTCGGATGAAATTTGGTGCATACCTTTCCAGTCGAGTGAACTTTGCTTCATAAGCAGCCACTGAGTTATCCTCCTGCCTTAATTTTTGGAATTTATTTTCCATCCTAAGACGAACCACCTTAGGAAAATATTTTTAAAAAAACATACCTTTGAATTCATCCCATTCAAGAGCATCATTCTCCTCAATTTCCCTGAAATTTTTCACCATCGGCCACCACTGATCGGCTTCCCCTTCAAAACAGTAAACAGCAAGACTAATCATTTGAGTTTTTGAACAACCCATGATATAAAAAATCTTCTCGAGTGCTTTAATACACCCTTCAGCTTGCACTAGATCAGATGATCCTCTAAATCACGGGGGATGTTGCCTTGTGAAATGTTCCACTGCTGACATGTTCCTCTATTGTTTATCTGGCAGATATTGTGCATGGATACCACCACCATTTATCACCTGAGTCAATTATTCCATCACTGTAAAAAACTTTTCAGTTTTGATGCCGACAATCTCGGGATGCGCATTTGGAAGGTTGTCTTACTCCTTATGTCATCCCAACATAGATTCCCTATTTCATCTTTGGAAAACCATTCTGAACACAGAAATATCTTAGGATAAGAAACATGGTAATCTGTAAATTCTATATGGTATCAATATTAGCATAAATTACTTTATGGATATTAATTTATCAATACCATAACTCCTAAAGTTTTCTAAACTGACCTCTGATACCCACTATAAGGACCCAGACTTAAACCATACATAATATTGTATTAAATGAATAATTCATGATCAGGATCTTTTTAGGTTCAGAGTTTTAGATAGTTAGGCCATAACTATTATATTTCAAAATATTACAAAGTAGACACTTCTACACAGTTTCCATTTTTTCACACAAAAAAATTCTTCAAAAAAGAGTCATGTCTTGTTCCATGTTTAAGATAGCATGACTTTTCCTTGATCCCATCCTTGACCCAATTCCAAATTATGTCCTAGGAAAAACATTTCAATAACATGGGATGAGTATAAAAAGCTCATTAAGGGATACAAAAAGATGTAAAATAGTTAGTTTTTCAAAAGAACACGTAAGCCATGAATACTTTAACATAAGTAATACTTTTCACCTGTATGAAGTAGTAAATACTCTTCACTAAATAATAGATCATTATTTACACTTTTGTGACGAAAATATTACCTTAAAACCCATATAAATAACACATAACATATAATGGTATCCTGGGACATAAACATACATTAATGGCATAACAATACGGTCGACTTCCACACATATAAATAAATGGAATAGCCATTCGGATGACTTCCATACCCAATGCATTGGAGGTTATAACGTAACCACCAATCCTAGTATTCACAGCACCACCTGACATTTTGTTTATCATGTAACCACCCTTCAAATGTCCACGTACCATTATAAAATCATTAGACATGAAACAAATATAAAGGAAAGAAAACATTTCCACATGTCAATAAAAATATATCACTAAAATATATTGACATAGAAAATCCATTTTCAGAACTATTTTCAATACCAAAAATCCGTAAAAAATTATATGGTATTTATTTTCTATTAATAAACATTACAGTTTGTTGAGGAAGACAACAATCAAATAATACTCGCGGCGGAAAAAAGGTTGTTATCGCCACTTACATTAATAAAACATTCCTTTTTGTCATTTAGTAAAATACTTCATAGAAAATTATACCCTTTGAAAATCCAAGGGTGTTTAAACATCTTATAAAAGATAGTCATGTATTAAAGCAGAATATGCCTCAATGAAAAGAGATTGAGAAGATGTCCTTTACCTCGCGTCCGACTTGAATTGATAATTCTTTAATCTCATGAATAATAACCTAAAGTTAATTTATACATCCTTAAGAACATTTTTCATGATTATTATTCCTTTTATATAACTTATTACCATGTTATAAAAATTATATAACCATTTAAGTTAATAACGTTCATTTTGTCAATATTTGGTACTTGAGTCAAAAATGAAGACCTTATATTTACAAGTTGTCCATTTGGTCAATAGTATATTATATCCAGAATGATAATCATGATTTAAATATCATATATATAATATATATTCAGTATATACATGTATTTATAATAGTAAATAACATTTGGAGGTAAGAAATGAAATGCACTGTTCATGGAGACGGAAAGTCGTACGTATGCATGAACGCTAATTTCATTTCAATTTATTATTTTAATGGGATTAAAACATAATGATACAAATGTATTTTATAATTCCAGTATAGTATCGTATATAATATCATTCAATCTATCTTTTATACGTCCCACATAGGGCATTAATGAGTCACATCATTTTAAGGGGGTGGTAGTCCGCACTTCCTCAAATGAGATTAACGTATTTACCCACTATGGTAACCATAAAAGCTTGATATAATTTGGATGTACAGAAGAATAAGGAAATCATATACATAATATATATCATAAATAAATATAGTTCCATCATAATGGCCACCATGAGAAGCGGTAAGATGTAATTGAACAATCGTCGTTTCGGGAGGCGTTAGTTTTCCATCCATAGAAACATTATGTTATTCATCCATTAGATAGAGTTGTGTGTATGTTTAGTTAGAATTATTCTCATAAAAACATCCTAGTATTTTGGGGATACTGGTGTTTTTACAAAATAAAGGAAATAAAAACATTTTATGGGTTGGAGAAGTAAAATAAAATAAAACAATTTAAGAGAAACTGTTACCTTTAATTTGGGTAACTCCCATTGGTTTGAACCAAAGGACTTCTTGAAGTGCCTTATGCCTATGTTAAGGCTTCTAGGAGGAGTATAGGGATGTAAGTAATTTAATTATTTATTGTTTTTATGATCCAAATGACTTTAGAGGTGTGAGTAATTGGTTATAAGTGGTCTCTTTTTATATGGGAGAGGCGAGGCTCTTTAGGAAAATGAAAAAATATATTATTTTATAATATAATTATATTCTGTTTCTAATGGTACAAAAATCATTAAGGAAAAATATAATATGACTCATATATGAAATAAAATAATCCAATCAGAATTGAACATGTTTTGGATAATAATTTAATCATTACAATCTTATTTATTTAAATCATTTATTTATGAGGTAAATAATGCATCATTATTGTGTGACAAATAATTTAATTTATTTGATGTATAAAAGTTATAATAAAAATACCATGATGTATGAAATCCATTTAAATTTCCAAAGAATATTTCTAGTCGAAAATAGGACTTGTATAACACCATATAAAAATTAATTACTAAACTATTTTTGTTAATGTCAATTTTGTCTTCATATTAAATTAATTAATCTAAATGGTTATTTTCACTCCCAAGGGGCTCAATGGGGTCCCAATATCGACCCATAGATGCACATGGTCATTAATTACAGAATCAATAATTTATGGACAAGTGTTAAGGTAATTGTTAATTATTATAATATTATTTTTACCTTAAATTACCCTATTTACCTTTAACCACAGTAAATAAAAGTCAAAAGTTACTATTCACCAAAAATTATTTTCATCTTAATGAACCACATTTTACTTCTTGATAACAACCACATATGTCTGATTTTTGAAATTCAATTCACAGAAGTTGTAAAAATTCATTTAAATGAAAATATCAGTTTTTTTTACTACCACTAAGTGGTTTCACTATTAATGAAAAATTGAATTTTTTCAGAAAAATACCAAAAGTTCAGCCTAAGCTATATTTGATATTCCAAATTCCAAGTTGATATCTATTTTTTCAAATTCAAAACATAGAAGTGGCCGTAATTAATTTTAAAATTATTTCCAGTTTTCAAAACAAATAGTGTGTTTTTAATAAACAATAACTTTCAAAACATTGATACTTGTTTATGTCCAATTTCAAAGTGAAATTATTTCCAATGCCCAACATTGGATTAAATGGTAAAAATATATTTTAATTTCATTTTAAAAACAATTAAAAATATTATCTATCCATATTAATAAATTTTATTAACAGGCATGTCTGAATTAAAATACAATATTTTCACTATTCATTAAAAATTTAATTTATCAGAAAAATTCCAAAAAATTACATAAAGTAAATTTTGATGTCCCCATTCTGAAGAAGGATTTTATTTGGTCATATATAATTAATTAATTTCACCAAAACTAGATTTAAATAGTGTTCTCTATCAAAAGGTGAGAAATCATCCATTTAATGTAAATTATGCTGAACATTAGATTTATTCATATTTTAAGCCTCTAACATTTTATCGGATACTGTAAATACATTTAACAATAATCTATAATGATATTTTAGTTAGTTTCATTCATTCTCACCAATACAATGACTATGAGTTAACTACAATTTAAAATAAAATATTATATTATTAGTGTGCAACGTAAGATTCCCAAGAAACTCGTTGTTGCGTATTGGTTACTCTATAGAACATAGAAACACCTTTAAAATAAAATCAATATTTAATTTAAAAATATTAATAAATATGAAATTTGTCTTATTCTTTATTTACCTGGGATATTACAGGCGGTGGGTGACTTTTCGATATTTTACCACCACCACCACTAGGAGGTCAAACCTTGACGTTTGGAGCAGGTGGATAGGGGAGAGCTCAGCTCCAAGTAGCTGAGATCTACGATCATGATTCTTTAAAGATGATACAGGGTACCATATGTGTCAATTCCACCTTAACTACAGTTCATATAGACACAGGTACCAGTCATTCTATAATTTTCACTTCACTCGTTCGATGCTCGGAAATTCTGACGGAGGCATTGGTTCGATCTTTGTAGCTTGAGACACCTACGAGAGAAAATTCTACGATAACGCACAAGTGCAAGCATTGTGAGATTACTCTAGGAGGTGAGAGCTTTGGCTGGTATCTCCTAGTAGCGGCATCGAGGCCTTAGATATTCATCTTGGGTATGGACTAGTTATATACAGTCCATGCTCAGATAAACTGTTTTAGGAAGAAAGTGTGGTCTATCCGCACGGATGTGTCTAGGTTTACCTACACCAGCAAGAAGGGAGCCTTTGCAGTGTAGGACTGACCTACCCAGAGGAGGGTGCAGCTGATCACTCATCACTTGGCTAGCCTTACCCACGGATATATTTATATAGAGAGTCCAAGCCATCCTATAGGGGTGGACCAGAATGGGAATGCTTTCCCTGATGAAGTCCCAGGTCTACCTCATCATAGAGAGGTAGAACTTTACATTTACTTATACCTGGGGATGGAACTGATATCTACTCTAATGTATCAGATGCCTCCTGCGGAGATTTGCGAGTTGTGGCTATAGTTAGAGGACTTGCAGAGGAAGGGTTTCATTGAGTCTAGTGTTTCACCTTGGGAAACACCAATTTTGTTCGCCAATAAGGAAGATGGGAGATTGTGACTTTTTTCGACTATCAGTTCTTGAACTAGGTGATCGTGACGAACAATTACCCACTCCTGAGGATTGATTACCTCTTTGATCAGTTGAAGGGAGATCGGTGGTTCTCCAAGATAGACCACAGATCAAGCTATCACCAGCTCAGAGTTCGATATGAGGATGTGCAGAAGATAACCATCAGATGTCGATACAGCCATTATGAGTTCCTGGTTATTCCATTCGGCATATCCAAAGCTCCAATAGTAGTCATGGGACTCATGAATAAGATATTTTAGTCATACCATGATCGCTTCGTAGTAGTCTCTATCGATGACATTTTGATATAGTTTACTATTGAGGTGGAGCATGCCTACCATTTAAAGGTAGTACTGGACACTCTCTGAGAGGACCATCTTTATTGTAAGCTCTCAAAGTGCAAGTTTTGTATTCGAGAGGTACACTTTCTGGTACATGTCATATTAGAGGCTGGAGTTTTACTGGATCCAGCTTTGATTGAGGTGGTACTTGCTTGGGAGCCACCCAGGAATGTGATGGAAGTACAGAGTTTCCTGGGTTTGGTTGGATACTACCGGAGATTTGTGCCAGACATTTCCAAATTTTCCTCACCACTATCAGCATTGACGAGGAAGGGGGAACCCATTGTGTGGTCATAGAGATAATAACATAGGTTTTTGGAGCTGAGGTAGAGGCAGACTAGTGCCCCCATATTGAGGCTTCCAGAGGAAGGTGTTGGGTACGTAGTCTACTGTGACGCATCAGGTACCAAACATGGATATTTCCTGACGCATGAACAAGCAGTGAACACATACGGTTCTCAACAGTGGAGACAACACGAGTATAACAATGCTACCAATGACATGGAGTTAGCAGCATTGGTATTTTCCTTGAATATGTGGAGACACTATCTAATGGGTGAATATTTTACCATGTACTCTGATTAAAAAATTCATAGGTATATTTTCTATTAGAAATTCATGAACATGAGACAAAAATGTTGGATTGAGTTCCTCCAAGAATATGACTTTGTGATAGTCTCTACACCTAGGTAGGGGAACGTTGATGAGGATACACACAATAAGAGATTTTCTATATAGCTACTAGGAGAGGTGACAGAGAAGATGGAGCATCTTTCCTTCAGTCTTTTATTGTCACTCCCTAACTTCATCTGCGAGTCAGGGAGGCACAACATGGGGACGCTGACTGCGAGACACGACATGCTCAGATATCCACAGGACAGACACCTGATTGAATTTATGAAGGTGGGGAGAACGTCATCCTCTTTAGAGGAAATACCATGTTACCAATGTCACGTCAAGAGGAAGTGTTGAGGGAGTTCCATAAATACCCTCTATATGTACATCCAAAAGTAGCAAAGATGTACCATGACCTTAGAAGACAACACTGGTGGTCGTGAATGAAGAAATCAGTTGCAGAGTCTCTCTCTCGATGCCTCACATGTCAGCAAATGAAGGGGGAGCATCTGGTACCAGCAGGCTTGGTGCAGACTATAGTGTTCCCATAGTGGAAGTGGGATGGGATATCCATGGAAATCGTGACATGAATTCCACATACATCTATAGAACATGACACTATCTAGGTGATCATTGACTGACTCACCATGTCGGCCCAAATCCTACTGATCAGAGAGTGGGGATCAGTAGAGACCTTGGGACGCCTTTATGTGTAGGAGATTGTGTGGATAAATGGAGTACCCTCGACTATTGTCTACCATCATGATACACTATTCACTTCCTGGATATGGAAGGGGTTGTAGGAAGCTTTTAGGACATAGATTCATTTGAGCACCGCCTTCTATCCTTAGAAAGATGGGCAGACTGAGCGGGCCATTCAAACCCTCGATGAAATGCAGTGTGCATGTGTCTTCGGCTTCAGACACAATTGAGATGATCACTTACCTTTGGTGGAGTTTGCCTAAAACAACAACTTTCACTCCACCATTGGGATGTCACCTTTCGAGACATTGTATTAGAGACATTGCATATCACATTTTTGAAGGACTGACCTGGGGGAGTTAGCACTAGTGGGACCAGGGAAGGTACGGGCTACAAAGAAGAAGGTGCAGATCATCCAATAGCGGACGAAGACTGCACAGAGTAGGAAAAAGCCATATGCTGACAGGAGATGGAGACCTCTGGAGTTCGAGGATGGTGACAACATCATTCTATGGGTCTCACCCCGATGAGGTCTATGGATATTTGGCCAAGGTGGCAAGTTATCTATGAGTTTCATCAGACCATTTCAAGTCCTCAGCAGAGTTGGCGAGGTGGAATACCGCATAGATCATGCACCACAATTTCCCCAGGTGCATGACGTCTTCCACGTATCCCAGTTGAGGAGATACGTGCACGACCCATCCACATTATCAACTATGGCAAGCTGGGCATCGACAATGGGGCGACTTTTACAGAGGTTCCAATAGTGATTGGGGATTGACATGAGCATGTCCTTCGGGGATAGTCGATACCTCTGGTGCGTGTCTTTTGGTAGCACAAAAGCCTCTTGGAGTTCACATGGGTGTGGGAGGATCATATGTGTGCTCAGTACCCTCACATGTTCCCTTAGTATTGATTTGTAGCATACGGATACATAAAGACCTGGGGTGGGGAGAATGTAAAGACCCATAATATCCATGTAATTTTTTTATATATATGTGAATTTTACAAGTCCAAAAAAATTTACAACACTTAATTCCAAGGCCTGGAGAGCCCGGAATGAATTATTGAACATTTTTTCCGGTATGTTCAGTAAACATATGAGCAGGGTTTTTATAACTTTTGAACTGGTGCATGGAATTGAAATCTTAGGGCACCATTGAACTCGCAAAGATGATATTCACTTAAGGAGACTTTCATATCAAAGGCAGTGGGTCGAGAGTGAAAGATGGTTTTTTGGAATTTTCATGAATAAAAATAATGTTTTGTTGATTTATTTTTATTTTGTTCGGTAAAACCTCCATGTGGAGGTTAGGAGTGGGGACCACTAGACCATAACCTTTCAAGAGAGGTTATGGTGGTGGGGAGCACCACACCTTAACCACCCGTGAGAGGTTATTGTGATGGGGACCACCTGACCCCTATTAATGGGGGGAGAGGAATCCCTTCAACCCCCTCTTTAATATGGAGGAGCTTCCGGAGTTTCCTCTACATTAATGATTCCAACGCACCTCATAAATTGTGAAAACATAGTTATTTTGCATGCCCCTTATTAAATTACGTAACAACATCATTGGAATTTAGGATGGATACTAATAAATGAACCGTCATAAATTCCAAAGATTGTTACCTACCTTTCCTCCTCTCCTATATATATGGAGCATGGAGGAGGATTTGGGACAGATTCACCAAGTGACGAAGTGGTAGTAATGTGATGTGATGCCTAAATCATGGATAATTACGCTATCCAACGAAGAACGTGTTCTTCGATGAAGAATGCTCCATTGATGAAGAACACCGACGAGGAACGACTTCAACTATGAAGAACGATCTCAACATCGACCTTATTCCTCAGAACATCCTTCTACGTAGGACGCATTCGTCTACAATAAATTGACGTCCTCCTTCTCGCAACAACATCATCCAACATCGATCAAGTAGGATTTTTAATTACGTTTGATTTTATTACCTTGATTCTTTACGTCTAAAAACAATTTACGTGGATCAACTTATTATCAAATTTATCCATGTATGTTTTCCTTTCATGTTGGAAATAAATTATTATGGGAAGTTGTGGGGGATTAATGCTGTTTGTTTATCACTTCATAAGTACACTCCTTTTATTTTGTGGGTTGGTAAGAAAATTTGAGAGAGGGATTGATGTTATTTTTTCTTATGATCCACTTGGTACATCTCTAAGGAGGAGAGTGCAGGCCAAACTAACATGGAATGTTCTCTTCGTAACCCTTTTGTTGATTTGCGGCATTTTTCGAAACAGAGGAAGGTGACGAAGTCGACGAAGGTGAATAAGAAATAGTGCAACCCCTTGCGGCCTATGCGACCCATGCTGCTCCCATAGACCCTCAGCCTCTGGCCGAACAGGCCCCGTGCTGTCGACGGCTGACCCGGAATAAGTCGCGCCACACCCTGGCCGCACCTCTCCCCGGTCGCGCCGCCCCCCGACCGCTCCCCCCACCCAACCGCGCCATGCCCCGGCCACCCAGCCTCCTGAGTGAGCCCCCCTAGTCATGCCATCCGCCAGACGCACCCCCACCAGCCGTACCGGCTGGCCACTCATCGGCCGAACTACCCACGCCCCCGCCGGTCGAACCGTCCTCGTGGAGCCCTCCAAGACAAACCAGCCTCACACCATGGGCCGAGAGACCCTCGTGGCACCCTATGGGATTAAGCACCCATGCAGTGCCCTCGGGGATGAACAGTGCTCATGCTGACCTGTGGCAGGTTCACACCCTCACAGCCGGTCCGCCCCCTCTCGGCCCTCCACAGCCCCTCCCGGCCCGCTGGGCGGGTCCCAGAGGGCCGGGCCGAACAGAACAGGTTGGCCCGCCCAATGTGCTCGGTCATACTGAATGGTTCAGGCCGGGTCGACCTGAACCAGGTCAGCCTAGAAAGGGTCAGACCGGGTCGGTCAGACCAGGTCAGACCAGACACCGGCCCACTAAGACCCTTTTTACTTTCTTTTGGCCATAACATTGGCAAAAAACGTCTGTTTGAAGAACCGTAAACGACACTGGAAATCTTGCAACGAGACAATACCTTTGAGTAATCTTCAATCAAGTTTTAAATTGAGATAAGATATGGTCATATTGGATCGAGTATGAATCCAACTAGGCCCCCGGTACTAAATTACTAATAACTCACAGACCAGGCATCTGATTGACACATTGTATATTACGTTGACACCCCTCTGATGTGGCATACCTTTGAGATTCTTCTTCATGGGACTTCGTGACAGTTGGATTATTGACCAGTAGCTTGTGGAGTGGATCCTCTCGGAGATGATCGAGCATAGTGTGGAGAACTTGTAGCTGGGTGAGACATGACGACTGGTGACCGTTTGATTCGGAGTGACTATATTAGCCCAGTGGGGAGCGTGCTAGTGTCGCGGGAGACCCACAATGGAGGAGCGTGCTTGGATACGTGGCAGACCCACGATACTTGACATGAGGAGTACCTTTGCATGCTACGGGGGGGGGGGGGTGAGTGCTCTTGGTGTCACGATATACCCACATTGGGGAGTTCCTCTGTGTGACGTGGAATACCCATGATACTTGACAGGAGGAGTACCTCTACAGTCCAAGGATAGTGGGAAGCACGATTGGTGTCACGGTAGGCCCACTTTACTCGATTGAGAAGGTGTTCTCTAGCTATTGAGGTTTCGATAATGTGAATAAAATCATTATGGAGCTGAGTCTGTACTTTTGTGTTTTCCTCCTGATTGGGATGGATCACTTGATAACATATTTATATGTATAGGCATATACCTAAGAATGGTTATCTGTTGTTTCCATATGTTGTGGTTTATCCTTGTTAGATTTTGTGAGACCTTGAGGGTCTTGGGGTCTCTACTAAGTATTGTTATACTCACCCCTGCATGAGCTATGCTCACAACATGTTGTGTTGGATTCACACAACGAACAGTGCTGACTGAGGATGAGAGTATCAGGACTGGACAATATCAATAGGTGGACCATACGTATTGTTGATAAACAGAGGAGGCAAAAGGACGTGGAGTGTTGAGGAGACTATCAGTAACTACACTTCAGGTTGGAAACTCGGAGGATGATCCAGTTGTTGTATTTTCTTTTTCTTTAGTTGTATTTCCTTTCAGTTGTACTTGTACATTCCAGTTGGACTTGTATTCTGGACCCTTTTCCTTTCCTCACTCTTGTGTTATAATGTTTAGTTGGTATTTCATCTTGCTGTCTACTTTCTTGTGTGTGTGTGTGTGTGTTACAGGCTATAAAGGTAATGCCTTCAAAGTTCTGGGGAATTACACCTTTGGTGCTGGTCGCTAGCCCCTGGCCTATGAAAGTTGGGTTTGGGGGTAGTCACGACATGTGCCCCGGGGGATGGGTCGTGGTAATAATATCCAGTTGGGGCCAATGATTTTATTTCATGCTTGAGCTCTTTTTTTATAGAAAATAGATTAAAAATAAATTCCCTCTCATAAAATCATATCATACCATGCATCAAAGAGACTTAACTGAAATTGCCTACCTTATGCTTGAGAGCCTCTAATGAAAAAATGATATGAAAGAAACCTCAACCTAGGGGAATACATCTCCATCTAGAAAAATACTATATAGTAGATATCTTCTAAACTAAGAAATTAACATTACAAGACATTCCCCCAGTGGGAATAATAATACTATTAATTGTGGAGAATTCACTGATTATTAATATTTCATGAATCACTTCCATGTTCCCAATCAGAAGGGATATGTCACCTTTCTTGATCGTTTTGTCCAAAAATAACAACCTTCATATGTGAAAAATACCATTTATTTATATTTCTAGATTGGGATTTCAGATTTCCCTCATACCCATCATCATGAGCATAAGGGAATGTCCTCTCAGTTTCCACGGGATTTCTTGCAACATCCACACACAAAAATTCAGATACCCACCAGTGAAAATATGTGATTTTATAGAAATCAATGTCCCCGCTGGTGGAGACAGTGGAAAACTTTTTCCAACCACTGCAAGAGCAGTAGACAAGCCCATATCCACTGATTATTTTATGTACACCACTCACGCCTACCCCTTTTCCACTTGTCATAGCAGCCACAGCGGTGATCACATTTCCTGCATCCATAATCGCATCTACAGATCTACCCATTCCAACCACCTTGGTCTCCACCATCACGCCAGACATGACCGTATCTAAAACTAGAATTTATGAGGACCATGCATCAAAGATCATGTGCATTAGTCAGGATTGTAGATCTATCGGGCTTGTCGATCATTCACTAACCATGATTCAAATCAGCGTTTTTACTCTGCTCGCATTCGCAGAGGTCCTGGCTGATGTAAGAGTCACCACCATAAATCCACAAGACTATCCAGAAAAGAGTATATCTTCATTGATGAAATCATAGCGATAACCATAAAATCCACCATTAGGGACGAATTGATCTGGTAAATAAAAAACATATTAAGAACCCATCAATCCCTAATCTACATCTGTACTAGAAAAATAAAGTCTCACCCCATCTCAGTCTCTTTCTCATAAATAAGTATGAATCAATTACCCTTATACTAATTCTTTTCATTACATGATCGTCCTTTATTTGGATAATTAATTATAACCTTACCATATAAGGTTAGTAATTTGATATAGGAGAATATTTTTGTGGCCCATAAGGTTTTTATGTTATCCACTTTTAAATTATAAAAAATAATGAAAATGAGTTTATAATCCTTATAATGAATCAGATAGGGTAATCCAAACACGACACTTACACAAATTTACCACAAGTCTATTGGTGGGTTCTTGATGGCCCTGTCAATGAAACTACTATTGGGGAATCAAAAGTGATCCCCTTTTTTATATTCACCCTCAATAGAAAAAGACTATTTACTATGTTCCAACGAAGAACCCAACATGATATTTTAATTCATTAGATAAAAATACCCCATGAAATTAGGAGATATTAAAAGTGAATAAAATCCAAATATGGGATAATTATAAAAAACGAATATATTTATCCCAATCCTTTTTCATTTCAGATAAAACTAATTTACATAATGATTTTAGTTCCCATACCAATGAAAAAAACCGAAAAAAATTAGATATTAGGGAGTCCAATACCCAATAAAACCCAAATTAGATGAATGCAACTAAATGAAAGAACTCCTCACAACCAGGTGACTCTAATGTCCCCACCACGTAGCAAACCAAATCCCCTTCCTAAATGAAAGAGGTAGGAAAACATTGAGTATTTTAATACTTGATAACCTATATAAAACATAAAGTCTATAAACCCACTTATGTTATTATATAGGGCCTTAGACAATGGATATTTATTGACAAATTACTGTATAGGTTTTTTTTGTCTAAAAAGAAACAAAAAATTAATGTTTGATAATATATTTAAGCAACTAGTTTTTAATTTCCATTAACCAATGTGTAAATAAAAAACACCTCACATCATTTCATAATATAATATTTCTATGAAGCTTGACAGAAATATATATCACCATGGTTTTTTTATTTTCAAAAAACAACAATTCCCATTTCCATTTAGAAACATTAAATTTTTTAAAAAAACCACTCCCAATGTTTAAAAATAACATCAAATGAGTTTTAAATGAATATAACAAATAAAAAATGAACCACATCCCATTTCCCTTAGGAAAAATAGGCATAGACTCTTCAGATATTAGTAATGATAAAGGATGAAAGCATAATATAATATGAAGCCAATGAATGTTCATTAATAAAATATAATAATGATATAATATAAGATTATAATACATCAAGAATAACCCACATGAATATAAATATATTAAATTGTGATCTATCTAAGAAAAACGACACTCAAATAGAAATAAAATAAATAATGAAGAAAAAAAATATGATACATATTATTAGGAAACATCATAGGTTTTGATAGGAAAATTATTAATATTATTATGTTGAACCAACTATCATCAAATTAAGGTTCTGAAAAACCATCACCTGAATCGCACATAACATGCCTCATGGGTGAAAAATTCCCTAGCCAGGTCACAAAACCAACTAAGGGATAAAATCTAGTGAAAAACATTCTTTATTTGAGAAAATATCTCTATATATCACAGTATGTAGATTACTGTTACCCATTAAATAGCTAACATTTTGGTCATCTATCAATACATTTAAAATTAAACAATAAAAATATTGAACAAATACAATAAAACAAAATAATGTCTTGATTCCCACCTCCTAAATAATACCTTCAATAATGACCCAATTCCCAAATGTATAACATGAATCCTAAATTAGTTAAAACATCACATGTATTAAATAATAGTAATTTGGTATTAACAGATATTAATAATATTTTAACTATAAATCAATAAAATACCTTTATTAAAAAATTTCAAACATGACTTTTTAAAAACAATGAATCACAAAAATTGAAATAATTTCATAAAAAATAAAAAACTATAATTTCAAGGGGAATCATAAGAAGTTAAAAATCCATAAACTATTCTATATTTCAAACACTGTATATCAAAAACATTAAATAATTATATATAAAAACAATACACTTTATTGATCAAATTTGATCCAAAATATATTGATTACACCACTATTGATAAATAAACATATCATTGATAATTTATGAAACACATAGAGTACGAAAAAATTGGTTTTTAATCAAATTATCATTGAAATATGAAATTCCAGCATTTATAGTGGGAAAAACCAAACTAATCATTGAAAACCGTTAACCAAATAAAACATTGTTTAATATAATTATATCATCTGAATCACACTCACATTTAAAACATCAAGAATCGATGGAAATAAAAAATTAATCAAAATGAAATGAAAACACCAACCATAGCCAACTTCACTCTGTCACCAATGAAGAACACTATTGGATTAAAACTCGAGAGGTGTCTTACAACACCTCGAAACCAAAAACACGTTTTTCGAAATCCCCTACATATATAAATTGGAAAAAAATTCCATTAATTATAGTGATATAAGGAACATATGGATAAAATATGAAGGTAATGAATAAGAATAACTTAACTGTAAATCATGGGATTAAACTACCAAAAAAAGTACTAAATCCCATCAAAAAAATTCTTGTAAAAGAAAGAACGAAGAATATTATGTATCTCAAATGAGGGGTTAAAATGAGGGATGTTAATTAGAGAATCACTAATTAAAATTATTTTCCCAGGAAACAAATTCCCCAAACCAATAAGAAGGAATTATTTACTCTAATTGCAAACAATCATTAAAGTAACAACCCATTTCCTCCTATTAAAAACATGCGAGGTCACATGGTTACTATAAGTGGTTTCCTGAATTGTATGAAATACCTTTCAAATTGAGAATAGATCCAATAATCTCAAAATATTAATATATAAAACCCCAAATAGAAGGGGAAAATTATACTTTGATACTTATAAAAAAGGAATTTTTGGGGTGATAAAAATCTCTCCACCACACAAATTTCTTCCTCTAATTTTTTTTGGTATCGTACATCCAATGAAAATCCATGACCAATTTAATTAATAACATGGAATCTAAAAAGATTATTCCTCAAAAAATAAAACAAAGGATGAAAATATTGTGTTTTCGATGAATTCACCTCAAATATACATTAATCATGTGAATTATAACTTATAAAAAATACATATTCACCAGTACCTCTTGAATCCTATGTAAGGCTAATGGAAAAAGCTTATTCATTTCCTTTAAAACATAATAGGATGAAAAAAATTAACATCAATGAAAAAAGAAAAAAATTGACTATAATATAAATCAAAATTATCATGGATATCACATTATTGTTTTCCATTCGGTCTCCACACTATTAATAACCTTTTTAAAAAGGAATATAAGTATACTAACACACAAATGGTAATGAATCTCACATTAAAAAAATATATCTCAAAACAAGGAAAAAGATAAAATATTTGAGAAATTTTTTAAATGTACTTGGATATAATTACCAAGAAAATAAATTCAATTAAATAAAGAGAAACACCCAATATATGATAATGAATTAAGCTGAGATCACATGGAGTTAACCTCAGGTCAAAATGCTAAACAATAGGTAACGTAGTGCCAACCTCAACGAACACGCGCTCATGGTTATCCCAGAAGACTGTATTAAATGATAGAGAAAAAATGTATCATATTTATCCTACCCTATGCACCTGGTAGCCCCATGATATCCATCATAAAAAATTCACCCCATGGTATTCATCATTCATTAATGATAAAAATCATCACAACTCAATGGAACTTAAAACTCATGAATAAAATGAATAATTGAAATAAATATCTTGATTACATTCTAAAAAAACATGATATACATAGTATTAGGAATAAGTTAAAATACATTCAATATTATAAAAGGTAACCCCCAAACCAGAAATTAGACTTTGATTCCCCTTATGAAAAAACTCTATATACTACTTCCCCTATTAAAACATGGTCTAGTAATTATTCTTATAACTTATTTTCTCCTTATAAAATGTGGAATGTGACTGAGATATCCACGTAGATGATGATAAATACGGATTATAATGTATGAATATTCCACACTAAAATAATAATAGAAACATTTTATTTACTGATGTGGGAAAAAGTTAGAGTTATTGATTATCCCCATCGCCATCTTCCATATCCCACTTATCATGAGTTGACTCACAAATACTGACACTACAGGGAGTTAAATTTTTTTAGCTTTATAGTTTTCCCCAGCATAAATCCCTCAATAATAAAAACTTTATAAAATATATTCTCATTGCTAATCAATATAGATTAAGACACCAACAAACAATGGTCTAGTTGAAGGATTCATGTAGTGAACCAAGCATACCTTAAATCATTAATACACACATATTGTTATAAAGAAACATGTCTAGTGAAATTCGAATGTTATTTCTTTAACACCTTATCACCCTTGTGAAAATGCATGAACAACAATGCATTATTAGTACTTTTTAAGTTCAGATAAATCATTTGGATTATGGTAGCACTGATGTATCCCTTACACAAAATTTTACTACCTCATTAATTCTAATAAGAATTTTCATTTTCCACTAATATTGTCAATGTTATTTTATAAATTTTTATTCAATATAATAAATTTGTTAAAAAAATTTAATAAAAAAGAAATATATTTTTTAAAAAAAAAATTCAGTAATTATATTGTTTTTAATGGTTACAATTCTAAATTTCACAAATAGAATTTTGTAAATTAAAATATATTTTTTATATAATATTATCAATAATTTATTTTGGTGAATTTATATTGTTTTAAATAAATAGTTTACATTTTGGTGAACGATAAAGAATACTATTTGTTTATAAAAAAATATTTTGATTTAATCTTTTTGAGAATTCACATTTCATTTTAGATTCATTTATATATAATATTTGTGAGATTTTACTAAAAAATCAATTAATTACATAGGATTTATAGTTATACATTATTGTTGTATAAAAACGTTTTTATACATAAAAGAAGTATATTCTTTTTCGACATTTTTTTTCACAATTTATTGTGAAATTATATAAAAATTAATTAAAATAACATAATGGAATTGAATCATATAAAATAATTTCATATTCGAATTAGAGTATCTAATTTAAAAATTATATCATTGTCAGTTTTTCATAATGAATACAAACCAGGGTAAAATGTTATCACAATAATAAAGTGTAATCATGATAATTATTGATAAAAATAAGTGAAAAGGTCAAAAAAACAAAACTCAAATCATTTTATATGATATTATATCTACCCTTATCACCGCAGATTGTGAATTATTATTATTTAGTTCCAATACTTCATGAATAAAACTTTATATTATTTTAAAACCAGGATTAATAACATGAGCACTGCTCCCCTTAACTATTTATGAGAACCTATTATCCTATCTTATTAACATTTATCGAGCCATTTTCTCACAATGAATACCTACAAAAAATTTTCCAAAATCCATCCCCAGTTCATATAAGTCATAATATCATCAAATGACTAATACTATAATAACCATGGTGTAATCCAAAAGTGGTATTCCAAAAAAATATGTACATCTCTTAACAAAGGTTTTTCATGTTTTTTTCTTCTCTTACCACCATATATTAATTTTTAAACATCCTCATATTACAAATACTGAAATTTTATAATTTTTATTGAACAAACAATTTTCATTTCCTTTTATATACTATTGGAAATTAAATCTTTGATCCTGTGCAAGAGTGGACTAACACATCTAAAATCATCCTTTTATTTTTTCATCAACCTATCATATGGATGGTTAATATTATAGTTAAAATTAATATATATGATATTTCAGAAATTATTATGATTAATTAATGATTATATATAACTTATATTTCTATTCTCTCATCCATTTAAAATGATAACACCGCCCATCCATTCATATGGACTACCACCACCACGAAGTGACATGATACATTTTTAATTAAAAACTCCCACTTATGGTCAAAATAATGGAACTAATGTATAAATATTTCATTCATAACAAATATAAGATTATATACATTCAAATTATTATCTATTGTATTCGTTTTCTACCCATTAAAATATGAAAACATTATTCATGCATCCGAATGGACTACTCTCTCTCATGAAATGTTGTGCTTCATTTTTCAGGATCACCTTACATGGATTCCAAAAAGTTTATATTTAATGAATATAAATTGTAATGATATCATGTTTTGGATTATATAGTAGATTTAATAGTGAATCTTTTTGCCATGGTCAAGGCTCCAATGTTATTTTGATGATATACATCATACAACCCCGAACGAAAAACATGAAAATAACTCTTTTAACAACTAAATAAAACATGGTATCAAATGAAATAAATGGTAAAATGATAATGAAATTCACATTTAAAAAGGTTCTTAATAAAACAAATAACTGATAAAATTTTATTATTCAGTTTTTAGAGTATATATAAAAACTCGACGGGGCTTGAGGTAAGAGATTTTCCATCTGAAATTCCATTCATTGAGACTTAGTCATTTTTCACCACTTATTTTATTTTATTATGTTTTTAAATAATGAAATCTATGAATATTATCATTAATTTATAAATTTAATTTCTTTTAAAAATCCATTTAATGTCATCTACTTCAATAGTTCATTATAACAAAATTTGTCAAATATGATATTTATTTGTCTTTATAATGTTTTAAATTTAAAATATTTTCCTTCCATTGACACATTATTTTGAAAATATAAATAATTTCATTATACATACATAAATTATTTTGAAAATAATAATTGAGCTTCATTTAAAAACAACTTCTATTATTAATAAAAATATATATTCAATATTTTCTATATAAGTCTGTTTTTTACTATTATTATAAGAGGTGTGAAAATAATTTTTTTAATATATATATGGATATTACGAAAAATATTGTTAATATTTTTAATTTTAAGTTAAATTTTCAATCATCCATATTTTTAATTTATGAGGATTTTTTAACATTTTTTATAATTATTTTGAGAATCATTTTTACAATGGATTATTTTTCGAATCTTATTCATCTTAGGTCAGTTTTTTATTTCAGTCATAAATTTTTATACGAAAATAATAATTAAATAAATTTTTTCCTTTGTATTGTTTTATGATCATTGGGATATATTTAACTCAATTGGACCCAGAGGTGAATTCATAATTTTGGGGACCAAAAGAATTTCACATTTCATGACATCCAATAGATTCCCATATCGGAAAAATTTTGATGATCAGAATATTTATCAAAAATTTAATACTTATGTGATCTGATATATTACATGGATAAAGATTAAAAACATAAAAACAACATTGATTATTATGGAACCATTTTGTTCTTTCTATTTATAATTCACTAATATTTAGGAAACCATAGTTAATGAATATAGAGAGTCATACATACTAAAATTCATTTTTTTTGAAATGGGTTATAATGATTGAAACACTTGTCAAAAGAAAATGAAATTTAATGATTTGATATAACGAAATATGTGTTGAAAATTAAAGATGAATGGTTTTACAAATTAATCCATTTATTTGTTGAACAAATCAAAATATTTTGGAGGAATAAATTTGATCTAAAATGATCCACCGTAATGACTATAAATTTCTACAACACATTATTATCATGTGGTTAGAAATTATTAATATTTATTTTAGTAGCTATTTATTGTTTCATACATGTTTTTTTATTTTATATTTTATATTCATATTATTTTTCTTCTCTGTATCATTGTATTTTATTTTTCTCATTATCATTTCCAATCCTGTTTTCATATATCAAATCATGTAAAAATGGAGAACTAACTGTGGGGATTTATTAATGGATGGATTAGTGAGTTTATAAATCTTATAGTGTATTCATGTATCTCATTAATCAATTTTGAGTGTTTTTTTCATGGTTTAATCCATTTTTTTGAGTGATTTAACCCTTTTCTCTTCAAACCATGTTAATTTTCTAGTTTATATATCAACTTTCTCTTCACTATTTGAGTCATGAAATATATGGAGAATAGATTGGGAGGTGTATGTCAGAAAAGAAATATCTTATCATATTATAATAAGTTTTTTTCTCCACATGAAAATATATTCTTGTTTTGTAGTAAAAATTCAATTGATATGGTGTTATGTGACAAATATTGATGAATACATTAAATTTAGTATTAAAAATATTTTGAAGAATAATGAAACTAATCAAAATAACCTTCAATGACTAACTTCATTCATTAATTGCTATTAGACATCATTTTATTTTAAATATATATATATATATATCATGTATCATTCTAACATCATACATTAAATTATATATGTTAATATTAGTTTGAATATAAATAGTGTTAACACAAATTATGTGTTGTGTGATATTTTTCCTCAATATAAACCCAATGGTGAACACGAAGATAAATTATTAGTAAAATAAGAATAAAATTGATGTTTTATTTACAAAAAAGTCTCACTCATATATTTTAACCCATTTTTAAGGTATTTGTAACACATACAAACACTATTTTTTATAAAAAAACAAAAAAACATATAATTTAATATATATAAAAAACATATAATAATACACTATGTATTTGAGTTTAAATTTATAAACATGGATTGATTTCTTACACGAGATACAATAAAAATAAGTATATCATAATAATCATGATACATAATTGAAATAGATTATTAACACAATAAAAAACATAAATAACCTAATTGATTGTATAGTTAAATAGTTATGATCATCATATTAGTAAAAGTTACAGAAAAAATTGGAACCATTAGTGGAGGAAATAGTCCCACTTATTTTTCAACTTGAAGAACCTATGAAGCGAAGGAATTAATTAAATGTACAATCTTTTGGACTTTATAAACCATTAAAAAAGGTGGTATAAATAAATAAATCTAGCTATTATAATTTTGGGAGATCATTTTTTGGAAGAATCATAGAATTTCTTAGATATAGATATCCTAAAAAACTATCTTTGCATCAATGATAATGAAAATATAGCAACCCAATATATTTATCTTAATTTAATATAAGATTATGAAGATGTAACTTTTGAGGATGATTTTCCTATGGCCATAGTAGAAAAAATCAACATCCAAGATGAAATACTTGAATGAAAATAAATTTTTTGATTCTTCATGTTTTAATTTTAAAAATTTTTAATTATTTTCAGAATTCCCATTATAAATGATTTTAGACACACCACACATGGAGTAGGACCTAGAAAATAATTTTCAGGAAGAAACCAAAAATGTAGTTGTAGAATAAT
Organism: Viscum album; assembly: GCA_963277665.1. Taxonomy (NCBI): domain Eukaryota; kingdom Viridiplantae; phylum Streptophyta; class Magnoliopsida; order Santalales; family Viscaceae; genus Viscum; species Viscum album. Next base: position 1,939,052,237 of record OY728152.1, read on the forward strand.
AAGATATATATGATCTTATAGTGTTTCTACTAACTCATCTATAAAACTTTATAATGATATGGAGAAAGATACCATTAAAGTCCATATGATTAACCCCTATCAAATTTTCATTCCCACTATGGACCTAAATTAATATGTTTCTTCTCACATAGTGTTTGTGAATTTTATTATCTTTATTGTGGGTTTTAAATCATGGAGTTTACTCTTAGATATCATGGAAGGTATTATGGGGAAGTTTATATGAATGAAAACACACAAACAATTTAATTGGGGATATAATTAGGGACTTTGATGGCTAGGGGTTGTAAAAACATATCACTCGCATAGGGGTTAATAACATTCTTATACGTTTCATCGTACCATTATATTTCACTTATTTTTTTTAACTCTATTTTTATTTTCAGATTTCCATTTTTTAGAAAATAGGACCATAACTCAATGTTAAAATTAAAAAATAAATCATGTTTTATATATTATATAGTTTATTTTATTTACTGACCAATTACATGTATGGGTGTATAACATTCAATAATATATATTAAATTAATGGACAGTAGAAAATTTAATATGAGTGGTAGATGGATTTAAAAGTATTTTTTATGAATTGTCTGTGTTCTTCTATTATGTTTTTACAGTTTTAGTGAATTTTTCATTTTTTACTTTTTTTAATGTGTTTTTAGGATTATTCAGTTGAATAAAATATATTAGGAAATTAAAACCATCTCATTATATTTTCAAATTTTATTAGTTTAAAATTTTACTATTTAAATGACTTCTAAATTCATTTCTTCTATAATTTACATTTTTTTCATTCCATGAAGTCAGATAGATTTTGAAACTCATGCATTCTAGTACTATTATAATTTAAAATAATTCCAAACCCTAGAGGTTCCAAAACACTTTCAATATCTTATTTACATTTCTATTTTTCTGGATATTTTTTAGGTATGTTGTGTGATCTAGAACGTATTTCGCCTCTCCTTTTAAAAGAATCTAGAGTTCATGGATTGTGTAGGGTATGATGAGGAAACACATTGAAAGAACATTTTTAGACGATTATTTTCTCCTAACATTACATATAACACTTATCTAATCCCATAGTATCCATGAAATTCGTTTTTAGGAAATGAAATTAGATTCCATTTACTGCTTTCCAACTTTATAAAAATGTTAAATGATTGATTATTATAGAACTCAAGTGTGGTAGACTTTAGTTGTGTGGATATTATTTGAATAATTACTTTGAGTTGAAATGAAAATGATATCACATTTATTTCTCCAATATTGGAAGAAATTTCAACATGTAAAGATTGATGAGTGGCCAATATATTATAAAACATATATGATGAGTTTTCACTAATACATGATAATCTAAAACCTCCTATTTCTTCTATAAACAATTTATTCTTTTAATAAATTCCATATTTGAAATCATGGTGAATTAATGATTAAATATTGGAAAGGATTTATTGAATTTATTGGTTCTACTGAAATGGTAATTGGTGAAGTAACCATGGTCTATTTTTTTTATATGAAATTTATTTTTTGTCATATTGAGCTACTCAACATTATCTATGAAAATATATTCTAAATTATTTTAACCTTAATTATTCTGCATTAGATGAAATTATATTTAAAACCCACCTAGCCTCAGCCTCAGAAAAAACCATCTAAAAGAATTTTTTATTGATTCATTTTTACTCTATTTAGTGGATCTAATAAGATTATGATAGTCTAATGATGATCACACATGTTACTGAGAATGATAAATAGTATACAGAAGAAAAACTTAGAGTGAAACAAATATTTTCTTCGGGTTTGTACAACATACATAAGAGGTTTAACATAAGACTGAATATATTTTAATGTTTTTTTGGATTGGAAGAATTTTGATCAATGTGTAAGGAATTATACTTCCTTGAATGTGATAATATACTAAAGTTTTCATGTATTCTTTGGGATGTTTTATTTGACATTGGTGTTAGATTTTTTCCATATAAGGAAATGTTTTAGTGTGGGATAATTAATAGAGCCAATATTTTAAATAATTTTACAATAAATCCAACTTTTTTAATCATAATAAGTCACTATTTTGAAATATATAGTCGTTTTTTATTGTTTAGAAGTAAATTTAAATTTTTTGTAAAAATGATTATATTTTTTATTATAATTAATATTGGTTACTTTTATATTTTGACCGCACATTTTTGAAACTGATCAACGTTTTAGAATTATTTTTAATTCTTGTATGTTAATTTAGATTCATTTTATTCAATAAGAACCTAATATGAATCCATAATTGTATGTAATAAAAGAATATCAAAATATACTCATTTTAATTTGTCCCCATATCTATAAAATATTAATGTTTGGCCTATATATAATTTTTTTTTGACCTAATTGAGTTGTAATTTATCGTATATAAATCTGACATCTGTTGAATAAAATTTCATTAATATGTTTCCATGTTATTATTCCTTTTTAAAGGATGTATTTGTACTATAATCATGACATGTGGACTAAAAAGAGTTAACCAAATTAAAATACTAATTTGTAGTAATTGTTCTTTTCTTTTTTAACACATTTCAAAGAAGGATAAAATCTAGTAACCAAACCCAAAAGAAATAGGGTGAATATTTTATTGAATATAAATTATTCCAATTATTCTTTATTTCATAACTTGAATGAAAAATATTTTTTCAGGAATACTTTTGAGAAAAAAAGACGCCACTCACATTTCTATAAATTTTTACTCTTCCTTTATTTTAAGAGGTTGAAAATTATAGAATGAAATTTTAGTAGCTAAGAATTGTTTCATTGTTTTAATTTTATATATTTATAATTAATATTATTATTCCTATTTATCTATTCCATTTTCATTTTTATATTTTTGTTTCTCCTATAGTTCTCTGTTCTCAACTCCATCAAAAATGGAGAACTAATATCATTTACTATTCAAGGTAGGTATTATTGATTTGAATACGTTTCCAATTTATTCATGTACATCTTTATTCAATTATAATAATTTATGTTGTGGTTAAATAAATCACCCTCATTTATTTCCTAAATTTATAAATCTCTCATGTTCATCTTATTGATATCAAATTATCCTTCCATTTACTATATTATTCATGGATATGATGGAGTATGGCTTGGGAAGTGATGTTCGGTGAAAAAATATCATAGAAGTCTTTGGAAGATAATTTCACTATATATAGAGACCTCTATTTTAAATAATAAAAATTCAAATGAGATGGTGTAGTCTCATTTATCTTGTCCACTTGAATTAAGTATCATGATTTTTTTAATGAATAGCTATATTGATCACTATGATCTCCTAAAAAATCTTACCTTTTTTCTAACTATCATCATTCTATTTTAAATATATATATTGATATCACAAGAAAAATTCAAAACTATCTATTTTTATAAATGATTCTTATATAAATTATAATTAAAACAATGATAATATAAATTTTGTATTGTGTGAGATAACTCATTGAGAAATACCCTAGGGTGTCTACTACACTGAATTCTTTTCAAAATAAGAAATAAATTGAAGTGTTATCCATGAATAATACCACTCCTAAATGTAATTAATACAAACTATAAAAATCATTTCATTTATTCCTCATAAATAGTCTATTCATGTTTCATTGTTTTTTCATAGTGAATTATTTTCTTATTGTACTCAAAATTATCATTTTTTAATTTTTTTTCAAAATAAATTGAGATTCCTTCTAATTTTTATGAGATAAATAAAATAATTTTTTCTTATTTTCTTAAATGATTTTTATGGGTTTTATGATTATACGTTTAGGACTATAATTTTATTCTATGATAGGTATATGGGAATCATTGATGATAATGGTTGAGCCAAATATAGATTATTATAATAGGTGATCATTATATATCCCTCGAATATGTTATGTAATAAATAATCATTAAATGTGAAAAGTTAGCAAGATAACTCGGTAGTTTAATCCTATCGAATTTACTTGGAATTAGTTATTTTTTTAAATGATAAAAATGATTGAACATGGTTGATGAATATGTTGCTCCATGTAACTTATTTTATTTATAATAAATTTTTTATTAGAATATTTGATTTAAATAGGAAATAAATTTTTATATATTTTATTGTTCAATAGTTTTTACCTGAATGTTTTCATTTTTTAGAAAATATTACATGTCTTTTTTCTGATTATCTACAAAAATAAGTATTTTTAATAGTTTTTTTTTGGAAAGGTTGATTTCCTCATGTTGTTTTATTTAATTGATTTTCTCAATGTCTTCTAGTATTGTGTTTTAACATTAATTTCATTGGATCTGTGGATGAATGGGAAGTATTGAATATTTGATTTTTTATTATATTTAATCATCTAAAAATAATATTATGGGTCTTGAATGTATCATTGTTGTACATTTAAGAACATGTTTTTAATGAAAAAATATACACATTGTGGAAATATAAACTTCTTAATGAATGGATTTTTTTAATTCACTAAAACTATGAAATAAAATATCCTTAAAACGAAGAAGAATTTTACACTATTTATAAATCATGTAATTATATTTTGATTATGATATGTGGTTTTATTCAAAACATAACATTGTTTTTCATGTAGGGTGTTCCACAACCATTCAATACATAATCCAGCTATCAGAAATAGTGGTTCGCCTCATCGTAGAGGTAAATATATTTTTAAAGACTCAATGATAAACTCGACCATAGCAAGACACATTGTATCCTTTTGAGATACATGACCCCAATATAGAATATCTGAATGAAAATTTAGAAACACTCTATCATTATCCAGAATCTAAGAATAATGTTTAAATTTTTCTCCTCTTAGTGTATGTGAATAGTTATGTTATGGAAAATATAATTTTTTACTAGGAATCATTATCGATTATTTATCTCATGAAATTTCTTATTAATTCTCAAGGGTAACATTATTAAAAAATCAAAAAACCAAACTTTTAATCACACCATCCCAAACCCAATTAATGGGATAAAAACCACAAATCAGAAAAATCTGATTTAGAAAACACCATATAATATTACATTCCAAATACAGTAATGTTATAAATCAATAAAAGACATTGTACAATATCATAAAAATAAATTTATAATAACAAACCATCTAAAAAATACATATCACTAATAAATAATATACCTTACCCATATTCATCTTATTTTACTTGAAACTAAAAAAATCACATTATTTTTAAACTAAATGATAAAAAATCATTTCATCCTCAAAAATAAATTATTATTATTCTAAAAACATTATAAATAAGTGATTAACAACTCCAAACGTGTGGTTTTTAAAACATCTTCAATCTCAATGGAATAAGAAATAACTATAAGTATTGATAAAAATCATCATAATCAATCAAAAATAATCAAAATTTAAAAACCACAATAAGAAAAAAAAAAATTATATATGGTTCATTACACCAATAAAACATGGAAAAATAATTGAACTCTCACCTGTGAACATAGTTTTTTTACATGGAATTTCAGAACATGTTTCAAACATATGGGTTCTACTAGAATATACCCAGAACAATTTTACATTGTATTCACATACATTGGAAAATTTTGTGCATGAAAGAGACTCCAGTTTATTTTAATCTTATTCAATAGGAAGCTATAAATTTACCTAAATTTCTCATAGAATATATCTATAATATAGAGTAGAAAAATGATAAATTATAATATCTCAAGGAAAAAACCATAAATCCATCGACTACCCATCATAACTGAAAGTATTTATTGAAGAATATATTGTTAAGAACAACTCTATTCCCAAAACATAAGCCTCAATACTCATATGCCCATTCTAACATAGACTGTTAGATTAAAAGGGGGCCTTTGAAGCAATTTGTGCAGAAACATCCTATATAATCCCAACATGTAATGCAATCTTATTTTCCATATGCATAGGGACCAATTGAAAATAGAAGATAATGGAAACTTGTGACAGGGAACAATAATTTAACATATAGATTTTATTTCAACGTAATAAAATAATAAGAAACAAGTTTCAATAGGGAACCTAACATGAGGTTTCCATGAATTGAATAACTATACCCATTATATTGGTAGAAAAAAATAAATATATAATAAAAATACGATATAATGATAAAATGTAAACAATAAATCATACAAAACCATTTTCAATTTAAATAAACCCATTTTAATAATAAAATCAATCTATAGAAAAGAGAAATTCTAAAACACTATAAGATGTTAAGGACGTAAAAACACAAGATGGACCAAACTAGATGAATGAAAAAAGAGTAAACCCCCACAATCACCATGTTACTCTCAATTCACCTTTATAAAAAATGTCACCTTCTTCCCAAATGAGAGTGGTAAAAACATAGACCAAAAGAAAAAACCTAATAAGATATTTATTTCAAAAGGATGTATACTCATCAATGCAAGTATTTATTGTGTGATACAAAGGCTAGATGGATAACATCATGATTCCATTTCATTATATTCATAATATAAAACATTAATAATTGTTTTATCATTATTATTAATAACACAGTTTTAATTTCCATTACACAATATAAAAATAAATGAATCACTTTACATCTTTTCAATAAAAAAACATTCCATGAAACATGAAACAAAGATGTATCAGTAAGGTTTTTTTACTTCAAACCTACCATTTAAATTTACATAGGTGATATTATCTAGTTTATAAATTTCTACTAGTTAGGAAAATTTCAATGATATCTAAATTAATAGCATTTTTTTCTCATACAATAGATAACATAGGTGGGATGCTATCATGATAATATCAATTAATGCCAAAAACATAGACTAAATGTAAAAAAAATAAATCAATAATATAAATCCCAACATAAGCACACCCCCTTTAATTACATCACTCCTTCACAAATGTATAACAAGAATCCAAACTCACGAAACCATCAAAACAAAAATATTTTAATAAAAAATTGGTTTAAAATGGGGCTCGACAATGGTAAAACTATAAATTACTAAAACACCTTTCCTTGAATGTGTAAATCATTCATTTAAATGTAAATAAGAATCAATAACTTTAAAATACCCTTATAAGATATATTAAAAACCATGTAGGGATATATGGGGAATAAAAATAAATTCCAATCCCAGTAAATAATTCTATATGCAAAATTCCCCACATTTAAATCTTGTGAATACATGAAATCCATAAAAACATACATTATAGATCAACATGGAAAATATCTATGAATAAATAGTATTTCATTATGAAACACATAATTGATATTTTATCAGAAATTTATAATATATTAAAAATTATTTGGAATTAAAGTTTCTTTGAAGTATGAAATTCACCCATTTTCTCAAGAGATATAGGGAAGTATAAAAAAGGAATTGAAAGAAAAAAACTAAAATAATAGATGATCCAATTGAACCTATGAATAAATCTAATAGAATAGGTCCCTAGAGATATTTACCAATGACTACATAGAGAATAAAAAATATATAACAACCCTGGAAATATAAATATGGAAACGTGGACACTAGGGTAAGATAATAAATCTGAAATAGGGAGAAACCAATAATAAAAGGAATTATATGATCATAACAAAAAATACGGGAATGAACCAAAAAGAAACCAAATATAACCCACCATATATGATCATACACGAGAAAGAGATGAGAATTTATAGTTCCTTGTACATATAATTTTAATGGGTGAATGTATGGGATAATTCTCATATAAAAAACCATTATAGGAAAAATAATCCAAAAATTAAGCAGGACCCGTGGTTGAATCACATTGTTTAAAAAAACATGTGTTAAACATGAGTATATTAAAAACTAACGATTTTGAATGATTAATACTACATGGTTTCACAAAAAATTCTTATAACACCTTTAGTTATTATGAATTGATATTTTTTAATAACTATCATTCTTTTATATTTAACGTGTTACACAACACCGATTTTTAACACACCATACTTTGCTATTAATACTATTATTTAATCATGAGTTTTTTAAAATATACATTTAAATTATTAATTTAAATAACAATAACCATATATTAAAAATTAATTATATTTTATATATTTAATGAAATAATATTTATTAAAATGCACTTAACATTTAGTACATTTTTTAATTGTATCAAATATACTATTTTTCCAAATTTTTTTCTTCTTTTTATTAAATAACAAAACTATTTAGTTAAATGTCTAGAAAATAAATATAAAATATAAAATTGTTTTTTCAAATAATCATGTGAAAAATTATCTTGGGGTTAATTTTTGATAATTTTCTAAATAAAGAATTTATTTTAAATAAAATTAAAAATGCTGATTTTTATTTTAAACTACCATATAATTTAAATATTTTACAAGATCTATATTATTTTATAATGGATTTAAAAGTAATATTATTTCAATAATATATTTATTAATCTATTTTAGTTCATTTCAATCAGTTCTATTATAAATTTTGATATTAAAACTTTATATACTTATGGAAATATTCTCTTAGTAAAAATGCTTTTTTCCATATATGCGAGATTTGTTTTAAATTTAAATTTCTCTCATAAATGAATAAAATTTGGTAAAATGGATTACTCGTTTATTTCTTCCTAAATAATTTTATATATTAATTTAAACATTAACTTTGGTCAAAATAAATAGTAAAGACATTAACAATTAATTACAACTATTAAGGTAAAAATTGGATTATTAGGGGGTGAATATAAAAATATAAGATGTAAAATGACCAATAAAATTTTATAAATCCCATTTTATGACCATATATAAAAATTAAATGGCCAAATAATCTACAATGATCTATTTTGGATCATTTATTAAAATATAAAATATGGGTACAAGTTTTTCTTTTAAAAAATACCATGTGTGTCCTCTATCTCAATTATAAAAGGGAAACACTATCCTATCCTCTATACATGGTCATGACTATTTGGATATGAAAATACCTTCACAAATATATTTCTTACTTATCTCACCACTTTATGTAGTTCTTATTTTTATTAATAAACACTTATAATAAATAATTATGTGTAATCCAAAAGAGCTTCTCTGAAGAAGATGTAATGTCCCTATCCTGATGTTTTCATTTTATTTCCACATAAAACTCCAAATAACATTCTTATAACATAATTATATAAATAATAAATATCAAGAATATAAATATATTATATTATATTATTGTAATGACATACATCTAACTTCTCATCTATCAATTGTGAAACTAAGTCATCGATCTTGTGTACGGGAGAATATCGACTCATGAACTGAGGTAATACATTTTCCATCACCACCTCTCCTTGGTAGATATTATTATAAATTTTAATTATATATAACATATTAATTATATTATTTTCCAAATTTAATTAATATATCACATATACATTCATACCTTCAATTATATGGTATGATGATAATATTGTTCATGTGTAAGACATACCACCTCCTTGTATGGGGAAGTGAGTCATTTTAAATAAAACATTATATTAAATGTAAATGGGAAAATTTATTGAATATATGTTATATATATAAATTAATATTATATTTCTAAATTTGATATATTTTTTACATTCTTTTTTCCATACTTTGAAAAAATGGAGATAATTTCTATCTGAACAGACGCCAAACTAACTTTAGGAATGATGTAATTAGTTTTCCATCCATATCCTTTTTTGATTACACTACGAAAATATAATGAAATTATTTTATCATTATATAATAGTATAATTTTTGAATATAGTGTAACCATTATACATATAAAAGTACCAACTGTAAAAACCCAAAACATTCATGAAAAAAAGCATTTATTTCCCCAATGTGGTTTTATTGTAGAATTTTTGATAAACTACTATTAAAATGACATTTATAAATCGTATATAGTATTATATATATATCTATATCTTTATAATATATAAATAATAATTATATATTTATTATACAAGTGGTTTTATCTTGCCTTAAGGATGTTAATACAAAAGGTAAGAGATTTTTTCCCACCTTTATTCCTATTGGACACATGCCTTGTACACCACTTCTTAATTTTGTGTGGAGTATACTCTTAAAATGAATATGCTTTTTGATCCTTCTCAGGATAATTATTGGATACACATATTAATATAATGATCTTATTCTCATGAAAATTATGATTCAAAAGTTAATAATGATGTAAACTATTATGTTATAATCTCATTATTTATCAGGATTGTTTTTCTATAATGTCTTAGATATTTACATATTAGGACATACCAATAAATAAAACAATATACTTTATTCTCTTGTGTTTTTTCATTAAATAACATGTTTTCTTTTCTTTTTAATGTATTTATGTACTCAATATTCTAAGCAAATATATTTTGTGAAACACGAATTTATTTTTTGTCTAGATGAAAATGTTGTTTAATCAGTTTACATGTTTTCTAAAAAAAATTAAATATAATTTTCAATGATACCTAATTATAATTTAAATATAATTTTTCTCATGTATTTATTTTATGAAATTTTTTTCAAGGTAATCTTATTTTCATTTTCTGAAAAAGTGTTATTTTTTTATTATCGAAATTATGAAAAAAAACCCATATTTTAAAATTAATGGAATGAACTGTATTTCCAACCAATATGTCATCCCCATAATTTAAATACCCGTTAACAATTTAACAAGATTATTTTGAATGAATTGTTTTTATAAATTTGTTGTCTTTTTTATATTTTTAATCAAAATTTTCATTGTGGGAAGAATAAATTTCACAAAGAACTCAAACTGATCTTTCAAAATCAAATTTCATCTAAGATGATATCAATCGGTGATGGTTATGTTTTTTGAGGTATTTCATCCATTTTTACAATCATTATTCTTTCTTTGGATGGGTTATAATTATGATTATGATATTTTTTGAAATTCATTTCCTTTTACAAAAGTTATTCTATGATGAATTTATTATATGTTTATAAAAACCCTTTCATTTATATTGGTTATTCAAAGGAGAAATTTTTATGAAACCCATTTCCATTATATGAGTTATGATATGATGAATATTTTATGTCTGTATGGGAAAAATGTATCGATTATGTGATTAGTGGGTCATGTATATCCTTCCAACTAATTGGGTAATGATTGATGTCTCCTAATCTCAAAGGTTACATGAAAGGTTATTATAATATTTAAACAAGAGGGTTAAAGGGAGGTTATCCATATCCAGAAACAAGAGGGTACATGAGATGTTATTCCATTCCCCAAAGAGGTTAAAGGGTATGTTGTCCCAAGCCTCATGTAGTGACATGGGTGATTATACAAATCCTAACACATTGTGAATATCTTCGTGAGTAGCCTTGACATATGTTTTTCTAATCGTGTGTGTATAACAAAAATCAATGAATTATACCATTTTAGTTCTCTCATTGATTATGTTATTTGATAAAATTATGATTTCTGTTTTATAATTTTCTGCGATTAATTTGAAGAATCATTTTTGTGATCTATGATAGGATGTGTGTTAATTTTAAATGTCTTTCTCATCTTCTTATACCCTTATTTTATTTTTATGTTCATATATATCTTGATTACACTTTCAAGGAATCAAATCCAACCAATTCTAATGTTTTATTTCCATGGGTAATGAAGATAAGTGTAACGAGTTATATAATTAAGAATGATTTTGGTTATGAAAAACCTAGTTGGAGACAATGTAGTAATCATATGAATAAGTTGTTTATATATCGTATTTTTTAAGGATAGAAAACCATTATGGTCCCAAACATGTTTTTCCAAAATGAAATCTCTATTAATCTTTTATGTTGGCATATCAATGTTTTTATAATCTGGGTTATCATATATTATATTGTTGAAATGTTTTAATTAACATTTGGAAACTAGGTTGTGAAAAACTCGGGGTGAATCCCTAGATTAGTATAAGGATAAGTATAAGAAATAGTTAAATTATAATAAGATTTTAAATAATATTACGGAAGGATAGAAAGTGTAATATCCATGAAGGTATATCACTATATGGATACAATATGTGGATGTGGCTACAAGAAATATTTAACAGTGGGTAAAAAACCAGAAATTTATGATTGGGATAGACTCAATCATTACCTAGAGCATGAAAACATGCCTTATTTTGCACCTAGTTTGACACTCACAGGGGATATGTTTTGTAAATTAACAAGAATAATTATGAATAAAACATTAAGTATTTGATTAATGATAATGAATGATATAATATTAGCCTAAGGTGTCTTATACTGAAAATAAGGTCTCATTATATTGGCATACTATTTGTTACATTTCATACATATGTGTTTCCATATTATGATTATTGTTTCTGAAATTATGTTTGTTGGTTATAGTAAATAACTATAATAATGTAAATTTTGTGTGTAGTGAAATATAAAATTAATTTCCTCCAATGATGATAACCATTATTAGTTAATGATCGAGAAATATCATTTCTTTTCTCACACAAATTTCTCAATACTATAATAATATTGAAATTATAAATGAGAAATTATGGGAATAACAATGTATATAATCCTTTATAGGGAAACATCCACCTTCATTTTGTTTCTTTTTTGTTCCAATAGTCAATTAGAAATGGATCATTCTACATAATGTTTTTCCATTCTCCAATTTTTTTAGAATGAAGAAGTAATTTTGGCTGGGTATCATTCGGATGGTGAAGCATATCAATGGTTTAATTTTATCAACAATACAAATAAATTAGATTAAATCAACTCTACGGAGTGGGATGAGTTTAAGAGCTTATTTTTATATAATTAATTTACTCAAATTAGTCAAAAAAATAGGTATGGAATTGTTTGAGCTATAAAAAATGAGGATTAATTTATTGGTACCTATGAGGAAACATTTAAAAACATGCAATGTATGATTCTAGTATTATTATCAAACTAGAAACTAATGTTTATATATTTGTTATTGTATTAAAAAATGTTTATGATTATTTTTAACCATAAGGGACAATTTTATATATGATGAAATCAATTATTTTATTATTATGTTGGAAATTTATATTTAAGTTACCATCAATCAGAAGTTTTTGATACGAAAATAATTATGAAATTTAAGGGAATTTATAAAAATGATGGAGAAAAGAAGATGTGATTTCCTTTTTTCATCAACTGTGGATTGAAACATATTATAATTTATCTAATGTGGAATACTAAATGGTTTATGTGTGGAAAGAAAGATCGAAGTGAAAATTAATAATTAATTGATGGGAAGAAGCTATCTACTATTTTTAATAGAGAGAAATCTCATCAAGATAAACCTCCCATACATCACTATAGGAAATAAATTGATTTTGAGAATTATGAAAATAAATTCCCCAATACAATGGTTAATGATGAAGATAACAAAAAAAACCTATAAATATAATTGTATAAGGTAATGATTATATAATCAAAATTGTTGAATGGAATCATGATTATATGAGAACACAAATAATCCCTTCCATAGTATGGAATTTCTTGTTTGATTTTCTATGAAGGAGCCCTATGAAAATATTATTTTTCATCTGTTAGAGGATGTTTATGTGATTATAAGCATTGGATATCTCTTTCTTTATAGATTATGAAATTTAAAACTATAATTTGATAATCAATGTTAACATTTGATCATATATTTGTGAAAGATAAACTCAAACTCACAATTGAAATATATTCTGTCTATGATAGGATCTTCTTTAAGGAATAAACAATCAATTATTTTTGTAAGGAATAAATTTATTAATATAAACATAACATGATAGTTATGGATACCGTATTGAGTTTTTTAACATAAAATTTATCACATGTTGATCATAATATACATCCCTTTTTCTGTATTATAATATGGTATTTAATCATGAATTAGCGTATTTCAGGAGACATTTTTGGAAATACAACCTTTTATTTTACATATGATTAATTGAAAAAGTTATTTGAGGAGTAATGTTAATAAATTTACTACGAATAAGATTAATTTCTTTGATAATCATTAAGGATAAACATATCTATTATGTTGAGGTGATTATAGGCTAATAAAATTTGGGAATTTTATATGATTTATATTCATATAATTTTTGGGAATTGATAAGTCGTATGTCCAGTGAAAACCCATCACCTCCATAAAAGGTTTTGATATGTGAACCCCAACTGATGCGTGAAAAGATGGTATCACATACCACTGGACTATGAGAAAGGGTATTTCTTGTGGTACATCTAGAATAAGGATATTTTTGAGTTTATATATCTGTACATAGTAAGTTAAAAAATAGTACTCTGAGAAAAAAAACATAAAATGGGATGTTTGAACCATTACCCATAGTATAATGGAAATGAGAAAACATCACCATGTATTTTTTTGGTGGACTACCTAAAACATCTAATGTGGAGAGTACTATATTGGTTGTAGTTGATCATCGTACAAATTCAACACACATAATCACTATTAGATAATATTTCTCTAGATATTAGCTTGGTAGGATATAAATTAATTAACTGGTACAGTTGCATGAAATACCACATTCCATTGTATATTCTGAGGTTATAAAGATTTAATCAAAATCTTGATGAATAATTTAGCAAGATCATGATATATACATGATTTTATGAATTGTGTATCATCCTAAAAAATATGGTGAATTTGAGAGAAAAATTAAAATTGTAATGGTAATTTTTGGATATTGGTAAATGGGTTTTAGTGTTTTTTTGGAATAGACCCTTCCCCTTGTTCAGTTTTTATACAACAATATCTTTTAGTTATAGATTTAGATGAATCCTTATGAATAATTATATATAAAAAAGTGTAGAACATCAATGTAAGGAGATAAACATAGGGACAAAAGTTTATTGGGAATTTGGTTAGCTTGAAAAAATTTAGAGTAGGTTAGAATCTGTCAACAACACGTCAAGGCCACTAAGAGTTTGTAGAATCATTTTTTTCTGAAAATTGTTATCATGATATGGAGTTTGATGTTGCAGAAATATATTAATAATAATTTATCCATAGAAGAAGGTAATGAAATTTGAATGAATGGAAAAGTAATACCTATGTATATTGGTTTCTTTTAATTTATTGATAATATCAGGATGTTGTTTATCGATAAGAACATCCTATGTAACTCCCTCAAGTCCACAATATGATCAATGTATCACCCCTAATGTTGTACATACCTTACCCTTCACATGTACTAATCTTAGAGGTCATATAATTGGATCATGTAATCATTTTTCAAAATTAACTAGTGGATATTATTGATAATTGAATGAAAATTAGATAAGACAAGACCACAAATGTGGTCAATTTTTTACGTTGAAACCACCTATTTAAGGATACTATGAAGGAACATAAGGATATAATGTGGCATAAAGGTTCTCATTTCTTTTTATCTTAGTGAATAATGTTAATTTAGAAATAATTTTTAAGGGGTTATAATGTTACACCTATATTCTTATGAAATGTATGTTATGTTTTTAATTTAAAATCATTGGTACGTTAGATTACATGAAACACCATGTTTTAGAGAACCGTAATATAATATTAAAATTATTATTTAATAATTTCTATTAAAACATAGTAATTAATATTGGTGGTATGAATATAAATAAATATATTTTAAAAGTTATATATAGTGGATATATATAAATAAAACTTAATTATAAAATATTTCTATATTTTAGAAATAATTTTATATGTTTTGAGAATAAAATTTCCGAATAAAATATTTGACTATTTTTTTACAAATTAACAAAATTCATTTTTCACCATTTAAATGCACAGATATGATTTTTTTAAAAAAAATCTTGATATTAAAACAATCAATGATTTAATTTTAGGGAAGTTTAGGAAAAGTTTAATTTTTATATTAATATTAAAAAATGTTGATTTTTATTTAAAAATCATATATTAAATGATTTTATGAGATAAATTTTATTTTATGATTGGTTAAATTTAAAAATAATTAAATTATATATTTTTTAATAAAATTCATTACATTGTTATAAATTTCATGTTTAATTTTAAAATTAAAACTTTCTATACTTATCTAAATCTTTCCTTTGGAAAAGAACATTTTCATCACATATGTGGGTTTAATTATAAAATAGAATTTTCCACTTCACATATCATAATTTTAAAAAAAAGGACTGCATATTTAGAATCAAAATAATAATTATTTTATTATAATTTGTAATTTATTTTTGTTTTAAATGAATTGAAAAATTATTATTAATTATTTATGGTTGATAATGTTATAATGGGTTTAACATGGGCTTAACTAAATTGATTAATGGTAAAATGACCTAAATCATATATATATCCAATTTTATGGACATATTAAAACATTATATCATTTAATATTCTATAATTATCCATTTTTTAACATTATGATATGTATCCACCATGGGTACACCTTTTTATCTTCCAAAATATTAATTGTATCATCTCCCCCGATTATAATACAAGACACCCCCTCCTCTCCTAAATACACTTCTAAAAACTATTTTTTGGAAAACCATTTCCTACATTAATTTATGACATCACTAACCACATATTTGTCACAAATAAGAAAATTTTAAATATATTTTTTATTTAATTTCCTTACTTTCTTTGTTTTTTGTGTTTCCTATACATTTTCTGGGGAAAGTGTGAGTTGTCAGGATTAGGGCCTAATGGTGAGCTCATTTCCAGATTTAAAAAGTATATTTTTTCATTTTATTAATCTCTCATTTTTCAACATTTTACACATATTATGCTTCCCAATTAAAAGCACTTAGCATATTAAAATTACCATATCAATTTAGACCTCATAGTAATATATAATCATGATGGATTTCAATTTTTTAATAACGTACTGGGCTAACCCGAAAGACCATTTTCTCCTTTCATTTTTTAAATTTTTTAATACCACATTCAATTTTTTAGGTTTTCTAGAGATTTTAACTCTCACCTAAGACCACCTACCCAAGGAGTGCCCCAAAGATATCATCCTCCTCTTTAGAGCTCAATTTCAACAAGAATTAGGGAAAAGACTCTCTAGATTATTCAAATCATCATGATCTGAAATTGTAAATTTTTTATGTCATTACTCCTTTAATTTTTACTCTATTTACCCCATTGGAGTTCCTACATTACCTCCTAAATCTTAATTTAAAATCACATGAATTGATTTCTATTTTGAAATTTATCTACTAGTGTATTTGATTCTTTTAATTCAAGATATCTCATGTAAGTGTGTTTCCTCTCACGTTTCTCTCATTTTCTTGGGATTTCATCTACATTTCTTCAGTTTATAAAATTTACAAAATTAGTGTTCGTACCTAGGGTTTTATTTGGTGTCTTTTTGGTCATATCATGGGGTTTTAGGTTGGATTTTACTCCCTCATGGTGCAACGATTATGCGGTTGATGTTTTGCACAACTAATTTGGGATTTTGACCCAAAAGGTAGGTGAATCCCTGTGTAAGAAATTAATATTGTGTTAGATTTCGTGATTTACCAATTTAGCATGTTCTTAATATGTTTTTTGTGCTGCGAAAACTATTTTTGGTAGCATTTTTTATGATTATATTATTAATGATGAATATTTCTAGAAGTTGTGAATTTTTCAAATGAAATTGATGTGATATATTTTGTGGTACTTTTATTAAATATTAATGTGATTTGTTGTTTCATTAATTGGGATGGAAATTATAGTTACGTAATGATTTTTAAAATCTTGGAAACGTTTTGTAAAACATTCTAAAGGATTTATCTTATTTTGAAAGATATATGTAACATGATGCGGTCTGTTTTGGTGAGTTTGTTCATATAAGATAGGTTTTTGAAAGGTAAAGTGTTGGTTTAGTATAATTCACATTTTTAGAGTTTTTATGACAAATTGGTGAAATGTTTAATTAAATTTAATGAAATCTTTTAAACAAGTTTCTAGGCTATTTTCTGTGAGAATGATGTGCAAAATAAATTTTGTTTGTGAAAGTTGATTTATGTGACATGTTTGTGGGACTTTTGGTATGCATGTGACTTGGAAGTGGTATTTGAATGTGAAAATTGTATTTCATGGCTTATGAGGCTTTTTTAGCACAAAAGTGAAATCTACGGTATCTTGGTGGGTGAACGTGTACTAGTATGCTAGTGATTCCATGGTGTTTGGTCGTAGTCTCATGTAGCAAGTTTGAAGATGACAAACCAAACTAAACTATGATGATTATTATGATGTTGTTGTTGGGGTACCAATAGGTTGTGGGTATGAAATCTACTTGGGGATCATGTTCACAAGAACAGATATTGTGATGGTTAATTTTACTGAGATACTATTATCTCGGGACACACAACGAGCTAGTTCTTAGGGGTTGTTTCCCGTTTCGTGTACTCACAAGATGATTTATTCTTACCATCAGAATATGGTATGTTTGGCTAGAAAATTAAGTTTCTTTGGATTTATATTTTAAAAGTGTTGATTCTTTAAAGTATCCCACTTGAAAACTTTTTTAATTTAAAGTTTCATCTCTTTAAAAATCATAATAGCAACTCATGTTTATGAAACCTTTCATCCTTTTCATATTTGAATGTTTATCACATGGAATCCTTTGGTGGTAGAATCCTATTGGGTCTTGGATCACACCCTACATAAACCTTTCTGTTTATGTATACTTTGTTAATTTTGACATAGGTTTGGGTTAAAATTTTTTATCCAATTGTTCAAGTTTTTAGCGGTCCTTTATGGTGCATTGTTTTGGATATGTCTTGAGGGAGATGCCTCTTTCCAAGAAGAAGTTCATGGGATGTTCATTTTGTGTTTCATAATTTGTTGTATTCAATGTAATTGTTTTAAATTACGTAATTAAATTCTGATTTTCTTAAAAAGATGGTTCATTTTGATAACTCCAGATTTGTTATACTGGATTTTCATTTTTGTTTTCTATTTATAATATCAGGAATATTGTTCCCGAATTAATTTTTTTGATTTTAGGGCACTTGTGCCTGCCCATGTGGATTGGGAATGCCTTGGGGCCAGGTCTAAGACCGTCTTTAGTTCCGGTTTGATGGAGACCAGATTCGGTTCATATTGATCATTGATTTAATATATCAATTTCTAAACCCTCTTAATATGTATTTAGGTTTAAACCTCACGGAGTTCTCTAATGTAATGTTATTGCCGTCAACAATACATTTTCAGTTTATTTAAAACTCTAACTCTTTAAAATATTCTCCAAAGATCATTATATAATGAACAAATTAGTTAAAATATAATTTTAAATTTATGTTAATGTTGTGACTTACATCTATCTTCTCTTCAATCAGATGGAAAATGAAATCGTTGATTGGGTCTATGACGGACTGTTTATATACGAGCTGATGAAATTCATTTTTCAACATTTCCTCTCATTGAATGACATAATGATGAATTTAAATAATATAGATGACAATAATTTCATTATTAAACTACTTAAAATTTAATATCACGTATACCTAATTGATTTCCATTCTATTGGAATATGATAACGTCTCTTGTGTGTATGATGGACTACTATCTTACGAAGGGATGGGATTCATTTATCACATACGCATTAGATGGAAGTTAATGTGAATATATTTAATTAATAAATGTGATATATATGATAACATAATAACTCTATAATGGATATATATTATTTATCATCTTTTTTCATTTATTGATAAAATCTGAACAATGTTTTGCCTACATATGACCTACCGTCTCCATGAATGGTGTTATTCATTTTCAATAAAAAAATATATGATAACTAAATATATGTATATAATGAAAATATATTATATTAACATCAAGGATATAATTTTGTATATTATTGAATCATTATCAAAGTAAATAGATGAATGTTTCCAGACAAAAGCATACATAAAATATTTAAGACTTATTACACAGAATATAATTTAAAATAGGTATTATCAATAAATGGGTAATAATATGTCATAATTAAACATATATGGTATGATATATATATGTATGTATGTTTCTTTAATAGATGTATAATATACATATAGTTATTAACTAATAGACTCAAATGTGTTTGAAGGATTTCGAGACACTAGGTAAATAATTTTCATATCACTTTTTTTGATGGACACATGGTTTGTACAACACTTGTTTCTTTGGTGTCATGTATATAATTACCATAAATGTATTTTATGATCACAAAAATTATAATTATGGGATAAAAATCCCGATATAATTTCTATTCTTTGATGGGTCTTATGATTCAAAATTTATGAAAGTTGTTAATGTTTAATTTAAAATATCACTATTTATCATGAATGTTTATTATTATGTTTCCAATTACAAAATATTATAATATACCTCTTAGAAAACGGATGAAATTTATTGTTGATTAGTTTTTTAAATTAAATTTTCTCCTCTCATTTACCTCTCATTATGTAATCAATATTCTAAAATAATATTTGTATGGTTAATTAAATTTATTTATCTCTTCAATCAAAATGAATTTTTCATCCAAATAATTTATTGTTAAAATTTTATTAAAGAATGTTTTCACCATTCTTCAACGTTTTTTGAATGAAATATTTACCCATGATTTAGATTATAAAGAATTTTTATAAATTAATCTTATTTTTTCTGAAATGATTACCTTTTTTATTTTATCAATAATTTAAATAGAATTTTTTTCATATGAAAGGAAGGAATGGTATTTTATTCCGCAATGTCCAAGCTATGATCTAAGGAATAATTTAATATTTTTCGTGGTAATTTTTAAATATAATACTATCTTAATTATTTTTGATTTTTTTATTTTATGAAATTAATTCTTATGTGAAAATGATATCTTTCGCATGAAATTTTCCGCATTACCTTTCATACTAATTTTCCTTCTAAGATGATATCCTTTTGTATTTATTATGTTTTTATAAGGCTTGACACAATTGTCACATCATTATTATTTCATTATAAGGATTATGAATGTTATGATGTTATTTTAATGGAGCCCATTTTTTTCTTGGGTTATTCTATTATGAATTGATGAGGTGTCTAGGAAATCCATTTCCATTCTATTTGTTATGCAATTTTAACATTTTTATGAAACCCATTTTCAAAATAAGGGTTTTAATATGACGATTTTTTATTAACATGTGGCATAATTATGTAATGATTATTTATGGTTGGGGACTAAAACACCCTCAAATTAATTTGGTAATGATTTAGGATATATGAGCTCAAAGGGTACAAAGATGCTTATCTGAATCTCAAAGTAAGAGTTTGAATTGTGTGTTATTCTTATACCACAACAAGTGGGTATATGAGAGGCTATCGCAATCCCAAAATAGGGTATAATAGCTATTATACCAAGACCGATGCATGTACCCTTGTGTTTTTCAAAATCAGAACATGTTATGGGTATCTTATTGTGTATCCCTGACATGGTATTTTATATGATTATGTGTATTCAAGAAATCTATGTCTTACACCATTATTATTCTGTCATGGCTTATAATCATCGATACATTTACAAATCAGGACTTAAGTAATGGAAATATTTATTCCATGACTCATGTTTATGATCTATGATAAGAAGGGTATAGGTTTCAAATTTTTTATCATTTTCTCATACCCTTATTAACATGTAATCTAGATGTCTACCTTCTTTACCATTACTTATAATTTTGACATCACCCCTTCTTATGTTGATTTTTCCTAGGATATGATGCAATGTAATATGTATGATATGTCTATGAAGATTTCATGTTATGAAGAACCTAGTGGGAGATGAAGTGGTTCACATGTGAATCTATAGATTATGTATCCATGTTTATATAAAATTAAATCATTACAGTACATGGTTTTTTAAAAATTAAATTAAATTCCATATTTTAAATATAATATCAAGGTATTTATATTCTTGGTCATTATATTTTCCCAATCAAATCATTTTCATATAAATTCCCAATATCTACAACATTCACCCAATGATAAATTCATCCATAGAAACCTATATAATAATATAACATTTATAGGAGTCATAGTTCATCTCTTATATAAAAGAACAATACATCCCCTACTCATGTAATGGTAATTATCTATTGAGACAACATGTGTTTGTAGTCATTTTATATGTTATTATCTCTTTTAATACTGTTGAGTTGATGTAAAGTCCATTATCTCTTGATATTCCATTTGAAGTACATGATGTCACTTCACTTGCGATGAATATAATTCCACAAATATGGATTAATGTAATGCTAGGAATGTGGGATTGAGTATAAAATTTTTTTTGGGGATCCATATTATGTTAGATGTTAAATTTAGTCTTGAAAAGTTATGAAATTTTATTTAGTATGGGTATACTACCAATTTAATATATATGACAACACTGATGTTATGAATCCTTATCCATGTTCTATATAGGGAAATCATGGAAAACAAAATAATAATTGGGTCTAGTGAAATCTAAAATGGGGTTTGAGAAACGTTATCATGTTATAAATAGGAAAAACATTAGAGGGGTGTCATTTTATCCCCCTCTCATGTAGCATCCATTGGACTTCCAATGGTATCTTATCAGGCCAGAGTAAATCAAAAAAATTCTTCAGAATTTGAAATTATATATCCATATTTAGTTCCCCAATATTAGAAATAACGAAAAAAATTAAATAAAAAATTATCAATAAATATTTTTCAAAAAATACACTATTTGTAATAAAATTTATCAATTTTGGTGAAATTATAAATTTAAACTCCATAAATTTCAACACTATTATTCCATACTATATATATATATATATATAAATTTTAATGAAAATCACCTAAAAACATGATAATAATTAATGACAAACAGTAAAAATGTTCTTGGATGATAACCCCACATTTCAGTGATTAATTTTCCTCATGTAATTACTCTCATTATTATTTTCACTAGGATTTAATCTCTTATAATGTTCAATATTTGGTCAAAATTGTTATGTGATGTGAAACTAATTTGATTGATATCTAATAGTTAACACCTTATTAAATTACACTTTGTTATGCTCCATTTCATATTTTTAATTTAAAACTACTTTGATTCATAAAAAAAATTTATAATTCAAATTCCATTTTTTCTTTTTAATTTAGAATTTTTCTTACTATCCACATCCCTTAAAAATATTTCAGTCTTATTTTTTTGGTATTTTTATTCTATTTATTCTGTATAGAACATATTCATTAATAATAGATAATATGGAACTAGATTTTCGGTTATAGAAGGTATCCCCATGAAAATGATAAATTTATACTCATGAAACATATCAACATAAAATTTTACATGTATTTTTATCATTGTTTTTTATCTCACAAACCCAATGACTAGCTACATTTAAAAAAATTCAGATCTCATCTACAAATTTTACTCTAGTTCATGTGATAGATAAAATTGATGGCTAACATGTCTCCCTTGAATAAAACTTACCTAACATTGAATATATTAATTTAAAGTATTCTTATTCGAACTAAATAAATTTAAATTCGTTCAATTAATTATAATTTCTTATGTTTTTATAATTAAAATATTCAATGGAATAAGGTGAAAATATATCCGAATGTATTGATGGATTTTTTATAAAACTAGGGCAATACATAGTAATAAATTTTGATAATACAATATAACCACACATTAATGACATTATCCGATTGAAAATTAAATTCATGAGGCTTTATAACTGAATAATGATATAAATAAATAATTTTTCATGACATATAAAACCTTGTTTTTATTTAATGGATAGTAACGGAAAATCTTATGTACATCATTATGAACTACACAAAATACATTAAAAAATAATGAATATTAATTAATAAAGTTAAAATGAAAAATAAAGTGAAAGTGATGTGCAATTTTAACCCATAAGATGTGTTACACATACCAATGTCTACAGCTAGACTATGGTAGTTGATCATAAGAATTCATATGGTGTGTTTGACTTATATTTTTTATCCACCATATTTTTTTCCCAAGTTTTCCTCTAACAAAACTAGTTCTAGGGGCTTATTTAATATAATTTAATGTTTCTACCATATATTTTTAAAAAATAATCTGATTTTTTTATGGTTTAATAAAGTATGATTCCTTTTTCATTTTCATGATGGGTAATTAAAAACATTATGTTTTATTATTAACTTATAGCAGTTTATCACCCCCTATCTATTGCTATATATATTGTTAAATTGACTCTATTATAGTAACACCTCCCTCTTAAACAACAACAGAAGTATAAAATTTCTTCTCTATTATCTATTCAAGTTTTACAACATTCATAATGGATTAATTTTTAAATAATTCATATATGGTATCCATTGTGATAAATTTTCAATTTCAAAATAAGATGTTTCAGTAGTTTTTTTCGATAAATGAAATTAAAATGAAAAATTAGATCATATAATGAAAATAACTATCAATATTTTTATATTATTTCTACCTATCCATGTGTATGGACATTGTAAAAACACCCTCAAGTTCGTCAGTTGATGGAATTTCTTCTTGAATATCCCATTTAATCTCAGCAAATTCATATTTTTTATTGGCTTGAACAATTTCAATGAATTTTATATTAAATGATAGGATTCCTCAATGTTCATCTTGGAAATCATCTGTTGGTATACATTAAACTAAACATCTTCTCCTTCCATAGTCATATACCTCTATTCTTAATTCTCATAGTATCATGGTTAATATCTATACTATTTATAATAAACAAATAACAGAATTTATTCCACCAAATATATATTATATACAATCATGTAATATTGAGATTAATTAAAATAATTTTAAAGAAAAACTGAAAAAAAATCATACTTTAAAAATATTTCCACCCCAAAAATTGTTCAAAAATTTGGTTAATGAAATCATATCATTATTGACATAACAATATATTAGAATTAATATAACTCATAATATTTAGCAAAGTGTAATATTTTATTGAGATAAATGTATAATAAATATATATTATTTATTAGGATGTGAGGTTATATTGGTAATGAGATATGACTTACAATGTGCATTGTGATTCCATTAGAAACACTTGAGGTTACATTACACAAGAAATTCAAAATTCGATAAATATTAGTGTTTTTAATTATAAATACATTTTATTTATTTTTATATGTGTGTTGGGGCTCCAGATTATGTTTTTAGTGTGATATAGTCTATTATGCTATTGATAATTTTATTGGTGCATATATGTTTTCATTACCTTCTAAATGATATTGTTTTTTTCATGACACCATCTCATGGTTCTATGTGAGGATATGTTGGCTTCTTATATTCCCATGGGGTTTGTGAAAGTCTATATAGGTGATAGGAAAACCATATAAACATATGGACCTAGGATTGAAATTACACTGTTCCCTACTCTAATAATATAAATGTGGATACATTGGCCTCCAATAGAATCATTACTAGAAAGGTTTAATGTAACACCCAAGGTAAATAAAGAATATGACATTTTCTTATTTATCCAAATTTGTGAATAAAATATTAATATGACTATAAAGGGGATGCTATGCTCGATGGTGTACCCAACACGCAACAATGAGTTTCTTGGGAATCTTACGTTGCACTCTAATAATAAAATAATATTATTTTAAATGGTAGTTAACATGTAGCCGTTGTATTGGCGGGAATGGATAGAAATAACTAAAATATGATTATATATGTTTTTAAATGTTTTTAAATTTATCCAATAAAAGATAATGGCTTAAAATACGGAAAGAATTCAATTTTAGGCGTATATGCCCTAGTTTTCACTAAAGGTTCACTTATCACCTTTTGATGGTGAACCATCATTAAATATAGTTTTTTTCACTCTTATAAATTCTATTGGACCAAATATAACTCTCCTTTAGAATCGGGACATCAAAATTTACTTTGTGTAAATTTTTGGTATCTTTCCGATAAAGTTCTTTTTTTTAATGAATAGTGTAAAATGTTGTATTTTAATTCAAAACCTCTTTTTAATCTAATTTATTTATATGAATAGATTATCTTTTTAATTGGTTTTAAAGTGAAATTAGAATATATTTTTACCATTGAATCCAATAGTGGTTGTTGGAATTTATTTCACATTAAAATCAGACTTCAACTACTGTCAATCATTTGATACTTATTGTTTCATAAAAACACGCTATTTGTCATGACAGCGGGAATTAATTATTAAATTAATTAATGTGACTTATATGTATTTAATTTTTTAAAATATACTTCATTTTTGAATTCTGAATATCAAATATATCTTAGGGTGAATTTTTTGTAATTTTCTTCAAAACATCAATTTTTGATGAATAGTGAAACCACTAAATGGTACTTATAAAAACTGATTTTTCCATTTAAATTAAATTTTTTCCATCTTTGTGTTTTTAATTTCAAAAATCTGACATACATGGTTGTCATTAAGAAGTAAAATGTGGATCAATGGGATAAAAATAATTTTTTCGTTAATAGTAAATTATTAAGTTTTTAATCGTGATTAGTGGTAATTAGTGTAGTTTAAGGTAAAAATAATGCTTTAATAAAATGAGATGAGATTGAAACATGTCCTACCCTCATTGGTTGTGTCATGGCCGACCAAGAAAATCAATGGGTCAACTTGGGGACCCCATGGATCCACTTTGGATGGGAAATGACATAAATAACTTTTTATTTAATGTAAAAGTAAAAATGACACAAACAACATATGTTTTACTAAAACAATTTTTAAATAGGGTTATACAAGTCGGATTTTTGATTATAAATAGTCATTGGAAAGCTAAATGATTTCCTAAATCATAGTATTTTTTTATAATTTTTATACATATAATAAATTAAATTATTTATGACATAATAATGATGCAGCGATGACATCATTATTTGATGATTTAAATAAAATGGAAAGATAATGTGAAATATATGAACTACACATGTACAAAACATATTTAATGGGTGTATTTCGAACCCTTATCACCTTATCCACGAATTATATCAATGTGGGACCTTTTAAAACCGAAACACATTTTCAAATAAAGTAATATTTCTTTACTTTCCAAAAGTGCCCCTCCTCTCCTCTTATAAAAGGCCCCCACCTCTAACTCATTACACACACTCCTCAAGCCTTTGGCTCGGCCAACCCCTGCCCAATTACTCTCTCCACATCCCTCTCCTCATCCTAGAGGATTCCCTTTGGGAAAAATCCTTTCAAAGGAAGCCTTTAGGCTCAAATCAAAAGGAGTTACACTTTTAAAGGTAATTCATTCTCTCATGTTCATTTTTTTTATTTTGCTTCTACAACCCCCTAAACTCTTTTGATTTACTTATATTGTAACAAAAAAAGTATCTTAAATATACTAGGATGTTGTTATAAGATTTATTCGAGCTACACTCTCACACAACTACATCAAATGGTTAAAGAACATACGGTTTTCGTGGATGGCGAAATTCTGCCTCCCGAAACGATGATTGTTCAATACTCATTTAACACCTCCAAAGGTGGACATTATGATGTCACTATTTTTATATATGATATATAATATGTTTATGTTTTTCTTAAGCTTCTGTTTTTTTTCATTTTGGTCATACCTTTAGGGTTTCC
Organism: Viscum album; assembly: GCA_963277665.1. Classification (NCBI taxonomy): domain Eukaryota; kingdom Viridiplantae; phylum Streptophyta; class Magnoliopsida; order Santalales; family Viscaceae; genus Viscum; species Viscum album. The sequence continues at coordinate 1,939,079,855 of OY728152.1, forward strand.
ATTATGGGTAAACACGATATCTTCATTTAAGGAAGTGCGGACTACCGCCCCCTCAAAGTGATTTGATTCGTTAAATACCATATGTGGGATGTATAAAGGATGGAACTATGATATTATATATGATATTATACTAGAATTATAATATACCTTTATATCATTATTATTACATTCTGTAAAATACAAAATATAAATGAAAGTAGCGTTCATGCGTACGTACGGCTTACCGTCTCCATGAACGGTGCATTTCATTTCTTAACTCTAAATGATTATGTAATGTTATAAATGCATGAATGTACTGGATATACATGACATATATGATATCTACATCATGAATACAATTCTTGATATAATAAACATTTGGCCACATGAACAACATGTAATTGTAAGAAATCCACTTTCGACTTAAGAACCAAATATCGGCAAAACAAATATTATTAACTTAAATGATTACATAATGTTTATGACATGGTAATAAGTGATATAAATGGAAGAATGAACTTGAAAAAGGTTCTTAAGGAAGTAGAAATTAACTCAAGTTTTTTATTCCGGAGATTAAAGAACGATCGAGTCAAGTCGGACCCGAGGTAAGGGATCTTACTCCTCTCATTCTTTTTAACTACACTCTTTTATGCCATTCCATCTAAAGATAATCTTTCTTGTTATTGGGATGTTATTTTATATTACACTTACTGTAATTTTTATGTTCATGTGATGAGCGACCCTATTCTCTCTCATCAATCCATTTTGGAAGTTTTGAGTGGCGTCGTTAGGCTGCCGAACTTTCGTAAGAGATCTAACCTCTCTCTTTCTTTTACTCTCCTTTATGTAACTTCTTTTAAGCTCCTCTTTGTAATGTTGGGGGATGTTCTTTTATATTCCTCTTGCTGTACATTTTATTGTAATGTGATTAGATACTCTATTTGATCTCATCAATCCATATTTGGATGTTTTATGTGGTGTCGTTAGGCTGCCGAGTTTTCGTAAGGGATTTTTCATCTCACTTTCATTCCCGTGAGATTTATGCAACATTTCCACAAATTCCATTGAGTGGTGTATGTACTGCCCCTTATTCTACTCTTTGTGTAATATACTTTCGTTTATGAGTATTTACATCAATGATCTATTGTCCTTCTTTCATGGGGTGTATGTTTTGAAAGATACCCAAGTCGGTAAGGGAACCTTTCACCCTCCTCTTTTTTAAAAGAATTATTTTGTTGGGTCTTTTAATTTACAAATTTTTATGTTGGGATATGTTCTCATATATCCTTATTGATATAAATTTTATGTCCAAGTGATGAGATACACTTTCTATCTCTCATCAACTCTTTTTGATGTGATGCCGTTAGGCTGTAAAGGGAACTTTTTAACCCAATTTCGATTTCTTTGGGTTCAACATGTAGTCATTGAATATGTCATCCATTGAATATGTATGAATGAACTTTTATTGTTTTACACTTAATATCCACTTATATTGGGTGTACTTATATTTTTCACACATATTTTTGAGATTGATTTGTCCTTAATTTAAGGATACCTTCTCTATAAGGGATTTCATCACATTTGACATTTCTATTGAGGGTTCATTGTTGTTATGCCCCAATTCACACTTATATGGTGTATATACTATCCTTTGGAGTATTATATCATGAATCAATTTATTCTCATGATATTATAATGTTCTGACTAAATGTTATTCCTCAATTATTGTATTCAAGTGTCTCAAATTTTGGTAAAACCCCTTTAACCAAAATATTGTTTTAAATGTTTTAATAATTTGTTCTTATTAATATCCATGTTTTCAAAATGGTTTTAAGGATTTATTTATATGGATATTAATGGTTTAAAATTTTTATGCTTCAAGGTGGTATGGGCCACATTGATCCAAAAATCACTTTATTAAATGTTTTAAATGGTTTTGAAAATGGTTTCTTTTTGAATGGATTCATTATTTCAATATACTAAAATGTTATATTGTGATTGAAATGTGGTAATGTTATGTTTCCTTTATGAATGTTTTATGTGAAACATTTATGTTATGGTTCTTGGGAATTGTTATGAAAACGGGTGGTTCCGTGATAATCTATGGGCGGGTGAGCCCGATATATCTCTCCAATGCATTGAGTAATGTGAAGGAGTAAAACATTGAGGTTTCTTCAAAGATATTTAGGGAATATACTGTGATGGGTATTACAAATGTAACCAAGAGGGTTACTCGCTACGTAAGAATGTTATGAATGCCTCAAGTTACCTTTATGTCTTATGTTTTCGATGATTTATTCATGGTTTGATGAGGTATGTTAAAGTACCTATGTTTTATGGGTAAAGTATGATTTCATTATTATGTATATATGAACTCATGTTTCCTTTCCATATTTTTATAACCCTTACTGAGATTTTTAGGCTCATCCCAAGTTTTTTGAAATGTTTTTCACAGGTCAAGGGAAAGGTACATGAGGTGGTGATAGTGTCAAGGATGTGTCAAGAAAGAATCCATGATTTATTTTCAATATGTTTACGTTGATGGGAAGAATGAATATTTTCTTTTTTGTAACCACTTTGTTTAAATGTGGAATGTAATGCAAGTTTCATGATCTAATTCTCTAAAACTCTAAACGTGAAAAGATCCTCAATGTGTAATCTTGTAATAACTCAAGATTATGTAAGGTTTAAGGCTGGGGCCTTATAGTTGGTATCAAAGGTCGGTTTAGATAACTTTAGATGTTTGGGTATTCTCTAAGCACAAGTGACATTACCATAATGGTTAGGATTTCAGAAAGAGTCCTAGTTTTAGATAAAGTGAATGAGTAAGTGTATCTTAGTGTTTACCTTCCTCATTAGTACATGATGGTTTTGTTGATATACTCACACTGACGTTTCTGTTTTTAGTGAATGGATGGATCTAGAAGGCACCAAAGTGACAATTGGTTTGAAGGAAACTATGGTGGTTCTTTGATTAAGAGACTGGAGGAAATGGGGTATTCAATGAGGAAACTAGTGGTTGTTCTAAACCAACTATCAAGGAGTCATGATCAACCACTTGAACCTTGGTATGATCTTTAATGCATCATGTACGAGATGACCAATCCATGTGGAGGTTCAGGTAATAATTATAAAGGTAACCATTAGAGTTTATATGATCCTTACTTTTGAGGTAATTATGGGTTATTATATTATATGTTGAAAAATGAAAGGCATGAGATGAACTTGAGGTTAAAATATGTTATGATCATCTTTGATGATTTTATCTCATTTCGGGGAATGTTTTAAGAATTATATAGTTTTGGAAAAAGGACAACACGCATACCGTGTGTCATCCCGTCGGGTCGGACAAAGCTGCGGGAATCGAACCCACAACCAAAGTGCGACTGGTATTTATCGCCTACCACTGGACTACGTGAAGTCCCTGGTTAGTTTGACTGATTCTTTTTGGTTATATGATTTTGTGAATTAATAGTAAGTTTATTTTGGGTTATTTATGAAAATGATTAACCTATCATGGAGGATATGTGATTAGGTTAATTACTTTTCAATACAAGACTTTAGGAGCAACTAATAATGTTTGGAGATAAATGTTACTATTTAACTTGGAAGACTATGCGACTAAATCCTTAAAATATTTGGGTTTCAATCTTATATTGGTTTACTTTGAAGAATTTTATGGACAAATTGTTTATCGGATGGTCCTCGTTGAACTTTGGGTTTTGTTGGACAAATTTCGGAGATTAAGCATGGATTTTCTTTTTAATGGGTTATCCTTTTCTAGATTATCTGACCTTTTACTAAAATTTTTTGTTTTGGTTTTGGTTAAAGCCTATAGACATGGGATGTATATAGTTTTCCTTGGTGGATTAGGTGATTCTCTAGAAGTTGATTATAGTACTCTTAATGCGAACAAGTCTCCCTAAATACTCGTCTTTTGGAAAAAATATGAGTTTGATTAAGGAATCAAGTAAAAGTAGAAAGTCAACATGATAAGGGATTATGATTCCTTATGAATAAATTCCTCAATAAAAAGTAACATAAAACAAAAATGTTGTCTATTAACTTTTCCTACAGGGGGATCGAATACCGTTTAACCCATCACAAGTTTGTGATTTTATTATTGTTAACTTTCTCCTAAACATGTTTTCTATCGCTCTCCATCAGAACATGACACTATGTTTTCTCCTCCATGTACATATTTTTATACTTGGAATCCTAGTATGAGTTAACTCTGGTGACCTCTGTTCTTATATTTCTTTAGTTTAATGTGATTTTTTTACCGACTCTTGTTCTGATATTGGAATTTCAAGGATGTTTCCAAGCTCAATTTTTAAAAATTGCGAGGACGCAATTCCCAAAATGGGGGAAGGATGTAACACCCCAGGTAAATAAAGAATATGAAATTTTCTTATTAATCCAAATTTGTGAATAAAATATTAATATGACTATAAAGGGGACGCTATGCTCGATGGTGTACCAAACACGGAACAACGAGTTTCTTGGGTATCTTACGTTGCACGCTAATAATAAAATAATATTATTTTAAATGGTAGTTAACATGTAGCCGTTGTATTGGCGGGAATGGATATAAATAACTAAAATATGATTATATATGTTTTTAAATGTTTTTACATTTATCTAATAAAAGATAATGGCTTAAAATACGGAAATAATTCAATTTTAGGCGTATATGCCCTAGTTTTCACTAAAGGTTCACTTATCACCTTTTGATGGAGAACCGTCATTAAATATAGTTTTGTTCACTCTTATAAATTCTATTGCACCAAATAAAATTCTCCTTTAGAATCGGGACATCAAAATTTACTTTGTGTAAATTTTTGTTATCTTTCCGATAAAGTTCTTTTTTTAATGAATAGTGTAAAATGTTGTATTTTAATTCAAAACCTATTTTTAATCTAATTTATTTATATGATTAGATTATCTTTTTAATTGGTTTTAAAGTGAAATTAGAATATATTTTTACCATTAAATCCAATAGTGGTCGTTGGAATTAATTTCACTTGAAAATCGGACTTCAACTAGTGTCAATCTTTTGATACTTATTGTTTCATAAAAACACGATATTTGTCATGACAACGGAAATTAATTAATAAATTAATTAACGTGACTTCTATGTATTGAATTTTTTAAAATAGACTTCATTTTTGAATTTGGAATATCAAATATATCTTATGGTGAATTTTTGGGAATTTTCTGAAAAACTTCAATTTTTGATGAATAGTGAAACCACTAAGTGGTACTTATAAAAACTGATTTTTCCATTTAAATGAAATTTATCCATCTTTGTGTTTTGAATTTCAAAAATCCGACATACATGGTTGTCATTAAGAAGTAAAATGTGGTTCAATGGGATAAAAATAATTTTTTCGTGAATAGTAACTTATTAAGTTTTTAATCACGATTAGTGGTAATTAGTGTAGTTTAAGGTAAAACATAACGCTTTAATAAAATTATATGAGCTTGACACATGTCCTAACCTCATTGGTTGTGTCATGGGCGACAAATAAAATCCATGGGTCAACTTGGGGACCCCATGGATCCACTTTGGTTGGGAAATGACATAAATAACTTTTTATTTAATGAAAAAGTAAAAATGACACAAATAGGATATGTTTTACTAAAACAATTTTTAAATAGGGTTATACAAGTCATATTTTTTATTATAAATAGTAATAGGAAAGATAAAAAGATTTCATACATCATAGTATTTTTTTTATAATTTTTAGACATTGAATAAATTAAATTATTTATGACATAATAATGATGCAGCGATGACATCATTATTTGAAGATTTAAATAAAATGGAATGATAATGTAAAATCTATGAACTACACATGTCCAAAACTTATTGGATGGGTGTATTTCGAACCCTTATCACCTTATCCACGACTTATATCAATGTGGGACCTTTTAATACCGAAACACATTTTCAAATAATGTAATATCTCTTTACTTTCCAAAAGTGCCCCTCTTCTCCTCTTATAAAAGGCCCCCACCTGTACCTAATTACACACACTCCTCAAGCCTTTGGCTCGGCCAACCCCTGCCCAATAACTCTCTCCACATACCTCTCCTCATCCTAGAGGATTACCTTTGGGAAGAATACTTTCAAAGGAAGCCTTTAGGCTCAAATCAAAAGGAGTTACACTTTTAAAGGTAATTCATTCTCTCATGTTCATTTGTTTTATTTTGCTTCTACAACCCCATAAAATCTTTTTATTTACTTATTTTGTTACAACACAAGTATCTTCAATATACTAGGATGTTGTTATAAGATTTATTAGAGCTACACTCTCACACAACTACATCAAATGGTTAAAGAACATACGGTTTCCGTGGATGGCGAAATTCTGCCTCCCGAAACGATGATTGTTCAATAATCATTTAACACATTCAAAGGGGGCCATTATGATGTCACTATTTTTATATATGATATATAATATGATTATGTTTTCCTTAAGCTTCTGTTTTTTTTCATTTTGGTCATACCTTTATGGTTTCCATTATGGGTAAACGCTATATCTTCATTTAAGGAAGTGCGGACTACCGCCCCCTCGAAGTGATTTGATTCGTTGAAAACCATATGTTTGATGTATAAAGGATGGAACTATGATATTATATATGATATTATAATGGAATTATAATATACCTTTATATCATTATTATTCCATTCTATAAAATAAGAAATAGAAATGAAAGTAGCGTTCATGCGTACGTACGGCTTACCGTCTCCATGAACGGTGCATTTCATTTCTTACCTCTAAATGATTATGTAATGTTATAAATGCATGAATTTACTGGATATATATGACATATATGATATCTACATCATGAATACAATTCTGGATATAATAAACATTTGGCCACACGAACAACATGTAATTGTAAGAAGTCCTCTTTCGACTTAAGAACCAAATATCGGCAAAACAAATATTATTAACTTAAATGATTACATAATGTTTATGACATGGTAATAAGTGATATAAATGGAATAATGAACTTGAAAAAGGTTCTTAAGGAAGTATAAATTAACTCAAGTTTATTATTCAGGAGATTAAAGAACGATCGAGTCAAGTCGGACCCGAGGTAAGGGATCTTACTCCTCTATTTCTTTTTAAGTACACTCTTTTATGCCATTCCATATAAAGATCATCTTTCTTGTTATTTGGATGTTATTTTATATTACACATACTGTAATTTTTATTTTCATGTGATGAGAGACACTATTATCTCTCATCAATTCATTTTGGATGTTTTGAGTGGCATCGTTAGGCTGCCGAACTTTCGTAAGAGATCTAACCTCTCTCTTTCTTTTACTCTCTTTTATGTCACTTCTTTTAAGCTCCTCTTTGTAATGTTGGGGGATGTTATTTTATATTCCTCTTGATTTACATTTTATTGTAATGTGATGAGATACCCTATTTGATCTCATCAATCCATATTCGGAAGTTTTATGTGGTGTCGTTAGGCTGCCGAGTTTTCGTAAGGGATTTTTCATCTCACTTTTATTCCCGTGATATTTATGCTACATTTGCCACAAATTCCATTGAGTGGTGTATGTACTGCCCATTATTCTACTATTTGTGTAATATAAATTCTTTTATGAGTATTTACATCAATGATCTATTTTCCTTCTTTCATGGGGTGTATGTTTTGAAAGATACCCAAGTCGGTAAGGGAACCTTTCACCCTCCTCTTTTTTAAAAGACTTCTTTTGGTGGGTCTTTTAATTTACATATTGTTATGTTAGGATATGTTCTCATATATCCTTATTGATATAAATTTTATTTCCAAGTGATGATATACACTTTTTATCTCTCATCAACTCATTTTGATGTGATGTCGTTAGGCTGTCAAGGGAACTTTTTAACCCAATTTCGATTTCATTGGGTTCAACATGTATTCATTGAATATGTCATCCATTGAATATGTGTGAATGACCTTTTATTGTTTTACACTTAATATCCACTTATATTGGGTGTAATTATATTTTTCACACATATTTTTGAGATTGATTTGTCCTTAATTTAAGGATACCTTCTCTATAAGGGATGTCATCACATTTGACATTTCTATTGAGGGTTCATTGTTGTTATGCACCAATTCACTCTTATGTGGTGTATATACTGTCCTTTGGAGTATTATATCATGAATACATTTATTCTCATGATATTATAATGTTTTGACTAAATTTTATTCCTCAATTATTTTATTCAAGTGTCTTTAATTTTGGTAAAACCCCTTTAACCAAAATATCGTTGTAAATGTTTTAATTATTTGTTCTTATTAATATCCATGTTTCCAAAATGGTTTTAAGGATGTATTTATATGGATATTAATGGTTTAAAATTTTAAGCTTCAAGGTGGTATGAGACACTTTGATCCAAAAATCTCTTTATTAAATGTTTTAAATGGTTTTGGAAATGGTTTCTTTTTGAATGGATTCATTATTTCAATATACTAAAATGTTATATTGTGATTAAAATGTGGAAATGTTATGTTTCCTTTATGAATGTTTTATGTGATACATCTATGTCATGGTTCATGGGCATTGTTATGAAAACGGCTGGTTCCGTGATAAACTATGGGTGGGTGAGCCCGATATAGCTCTCTAATGCATTGGGAAACGCGAAAGAGTGAAACATTGAGGTTTCTCCGAAGAGATTTAGGGAATTTACTGTGATGGGTATTCCAAACGTAACCAAGAGGGTTACTCCCAACGTAAGAATGTTATGAATGCCTCATGTTACCTTTATGTCTTATGTTTTCTATGATTTATTCATGGTTTGATGAGGTATGTTAAAGTACCTATGTTTTATGGTTAAAGTAAGATTTCATTCTTATGTATATATGAACTCGTGTTTCCTTTCCATATTTTTATAACCCTTACTGAGCTTTTTATGCTCATCCCAAGTTTTTTTGAAATGATTTTCACAGGTCAAGGGAAAGGTACATGATGTGGTGATAGTGTCAAGGATGTGTCAAGAAAGAAAACATGTTTTATTTTCAATATGTTTTCGTTGATGGGAAGAATGAATATTGTCTTTTTTGTAACCACTTTGTTTAAATGTGGAATGTAATGCATGTTTCAAGATCTAATTCTCTAAAACTCTAAACCTGAAATGATCCTCAATGTGTAATCTTGTAATAACTCAAGATTAATTAAGGTTTAAGGCTGGGGCCTTATAGTTAATCTAAAATAGAATTTTGTTTACAATATTTTAATTACATATCTATCCAGATATTGAATATTTTTAAAAATACCCGAAAAACATGGCATTAAACATTGTTTTTGGAGAATAATATATTTTCAAAAAAACATTTGACATATGGATGAATTTGATAATAAATCTCCTTAAACTCCAAATTTCCGATTTTTTAAATATATTATTACATATTTTATCTAATATTAAACAAAAAATTGCATAATTAATTGAAAAGAGTAGATTAAAAAATGAAAAATATGAATATCAGTATATGTTATTAAATAAATATTTCACCTATATTTGGAATCACTTCTTGTTTATTTATTGATGATGTGTGGGTTTACATTATATCCAATAAGTAGAGTCATATATATTGATAATTTTATTTGACACCCTACATGAAATAAATTATATTTCAAATTTTTTAAATTTTTGTATTTTAGAGGTATATTTATTTTGAAATGTGGCATCCGATAAAGGTATCTTTTTAAGATCCTAAAATTTATGAATATAACTATCTATAATAAATTTTGTGTGTACACAAGATTAGGATTCACACAAAACCAAACATAACTGAATAATACATTACTAACATAAAAAATTGAATAAATTACATGATAGTTAATTGATCTAGGTAAATAAATTAATTTATTAAATAAATGTGCACAAGATTAGTACTAAAAATGACATTGAATATTTTGATTTATTTTGTTGTAATAATCGTTTTTTAATTTAATACTCTCAAATAATGATGTTAATAGAATTTATTAATTTAATTCATGTAATAATTTGAAAATTCATTTAATAGAATACTTGGAAGGGTTATGTAATGATTACAAATACTAGTCTCATAATTCTTGTAAAAATGTAGTTTTTTTTGTTTATAAATGTTGTTTTACTTATATATATATTCTCTTATAAATATTATAATTTATATATAATAATAGTTTTCGTACACGTAAAAAAATTTATGATCATTCAAATATTGATTATAAAATGTTTAATAATGGTGATAAAATCATTTGAAGGTAAATATAATTATTTTTAACAATGATATTTTTATGTCAACAATTTATATTTAAATTAATAAATATTTTCAATAATTATTGATTAATGATTTTAAATAAATATTTTTCCTATATATTTTTGCATATATATTAACATTTATCTTAGAATTTTTATTATAAAAAGATTTATAATATAATCCTTTTTATGATTAAATGTATATTTTTTCTAAAAATTATTTATATGTGTTTTCTATATAGATAATAAAATTAACATATACCATATTTAGAAATTGAATCTCATAAAATTTAGTTCATATTTTAAATCAACATGTCCAAAAATATTAAATCTTGAAACAAAAAACAGTTACCAAGATAAAATTTAAGTCATTATTGTAAGTATTAAATGGTGTTAAACTAAGGTATATGCATTGAAATAATGAAATAATATATATTTATTTTATTTGATGAGGTGATTGAAAAATATGGTCAACTTATAATTCAAATTGGGATAAATAGGAACAACCCTCTATAATATCAAAACCCAAATCACCAGGTATATGTTAGAATGACACATGACCTGAAGCGCAGCTCCTCATACGCCAAAGGATTATGACTAGAAATTAGGGTGTCTAGTAGAACCATGGTGATGCAATAACAAATGATATACTGAAAAATTGGAAATAAATAAACAAATGTACAACAATATACAATCTGGGTAAGTGGAATTAATTAAAATATAAACTGTGTGAATGAAATTTCCAAAAACATGTTCATTTGTCAACGATAAATGCAGTAGATGATCATCCATAGGGGAGATATTATTTAAAAATAAATAAAATAGAAAACTGAAAAAATGTTATATAACTCCAATACTATCCACATCCTATTCTCCAGACACCTAACAAGCAATCCTTCTAGGTGATCAAACATGGTCCTTAACCTGACCTATACCTACAATAATTAAGGGTTGTTTGAGTACCAAAGTGCCATGGCCACCCAACCAGTGTGTGAGTATAACGCTATATAACACCACCAACCTGATATAGTACCCAACAGGTAATTCTAACCACACATGAATGATATATTATTCTAATAATGTAAATAATAAATACATATATGAAAACATAACATATAATAACCAATGTATAAGAATGTAAATGTAAAACCCTATACCAACTAGTTTTGTACTTATTATGAATCCACAATCATTGGACATAACTACTTAAACACCATTCATGATAGAATTTTTTGATATTTAGAGAAATCAAGAACCATAAACATGGATATTAATTATTTTTATCCACGTCATGTATACATACTAATCAACATCAACTATGCATCATGTGATTAATTTTCACAGAATCCATTTGGAATTATGTGATCATGCAACTCAACATCCACTAGCTATCATGATAATGCTCTTTAGAATTTCCTTTGCATTGAGTATATCATAGGAAATACATGGTGCAATATCATATCTCTACCATGTGCTTTGTTCTATCATTCCTCTCGTCATAAGTAATGCACACTCCACCTCTAAGGGATAAACTTTTCCGGATGGACCACTTGCATTTAAAATCATGAAAATTACCTCCAAAGGATTACATATCAAGGTAGTACCCAAAAACCATTTAATATCTTTCCATCATGAGGAAACATTAGAAACAAAAAAAACATGTAATTATTAATATAACATTTTTGAAAAAGATACATATTTAAACTAATGGAATAATGAATCAGAAAAATGTATCATGGCTATGTAACCACACACAAGTTATTTTATTGAATCCTGGTCAACCAGTAATTAAACAAAAGGTATCACATCAATGAAAAAATAATGTATATATTAATAGATCACATTATATCATCATGTTTTATTTTATCTATACATGTTATCAGAATTTTATATGGTCCCTTTGGATATAAAGCATAATCATGGAATAAATAAATAAAAATTCTTGATGGGTAAAATCACACACATAACTAACCTCATTGATATCATTTAAATTATGGTACTTTTTAGTTATAAAAAATATCCAATAAGTGGCTAAGATCAGTTTGGATCACATGTTTTTTTTCATGGACTTTGGGACATTTTCCAATGACTTTAGGCATGTTCACTTAATTAATTAATACTTCAAAATCATTATTTATTTAATCAATTCTACATATTGATAACATATTGTTAATTTTTGGGTAATTAGTATACTGTTTATAAATACATATCATATGTAGATAAAAGTTCATAAAAACACATGGTAGAGTACATAGGACAACATTCGTCAAATAGTACTGCCCCCCCTAACCATGAAATGTTTATCAGTTTTGTCAGAGTTGACTAATTCCATTCGACCTCCACAGCTCACTGTATGGAAATAGATCATTCCAATTCATTCAAAGTAATTAATTATAAACAAAATATATCAATCAAATGAAAACAATTTGTACAAATACTGTTTCAATATTATATAATTTTTTACCGACTTACCCGATGTTATTTTAATTTGAAATCTCAACCAACCATCTATGGATAGTCTACAATGCATATATGATTTTTTCAAAGAAAAATTCATACTTCCCCGCATTATGATTTAATACATTTCAATAAATTTAAATTTAAATTTAAATTATTTTCATGAAATAATCTAAGTGATACATATTCCCCGTAATTTCATATAATGGTGTTTGATTCATTCCCAAAGATATCTCGGTTCAACGATAACAATATGCCCTAAATAAATTCCATGCTTCTATGGGAAACACTATAAAATTCACCATAAACTAAATAAGTGATCCCTATATGGTATATAATCACTAAAAACTCATAAAATAAATTAATTTACCAACACAGGATATCCCCTCACCATTCACATCCACGGTCTCATCATCCTCATAAAAATCCTTTAAGATTCGGTTGAAATTTCATTTGATTTATCTAATCAGAATGAATCCAATATCCGTAGATGATGAATATTTCAAAGATAATTGGAAAATTTTAGTGATATTAAATTAAAACTAATATAAATATGAATATATGATAATAAAACCCATATAAATTAGATAATGATTGATATTTTAGGACCTATCAAATTCCAAACCCCTCTATTTTAATATAACCCCACATATTGAATTTGGAGTAATATAAAATTGGAGTTCTTATAAAATACTTTCATTTTAAATCATATGTAAAATTTTCCATGAGTATTTAATAGTGTGAAACAAGGGTTCAAATTAAGAAATATTTAGGATAAACCATTTTCCAGTCCTAGGCAACATTTTTGACGGTGTGATAGAATATGTCACACTATGATTTATCAAGATTGGAATCTCGATGACTTATTTCACATAAATAAACTACTAGATCCACCCCATGTAGCCTCTTTACAGAATTAATACCCTTTTCAAAAAGTGAATAATGTTTTTTTCTTTCAATAGTCCCAGTCCCCCATCAACTCATCTGACAGACTCTTACATCCCATATTCATCACTCGGTCCTGAAACCCTATCCCAACACAACATTTTGTAATACTAAAACACATGGAAAATGTTTAGATGATCAGTTCATCAAAAAATAACATTCCTAATTTTATCATTTTGAACTTCTATAGAATATTACACCATGTAAAAATTCAGATAGTTAATATCTCCCCACTACAATGCTTCTCATCCTCACAATGTTTTGGTAGAAGGAAAAAGATATCTTTTAATCAACAATGAAATTCACCAAAATGTATATATTTTCATTCCAACCCGGAAAAAATCTCTAATATACTGTCATGATAATTCACAAAATTCCATCATACTTTGCCTAAACAACTGTTTGGATGGACACTAGAAGATGATATAGTTGCTCACTATTTTCCACAAAAACCCTGATAAAATTATCTAGATTAAAATCGCTTCTCGTAATCATTGTTTCAACTACTAAAATTTATTTATACCTATTATATCACCATAAAAATACTCGTCATTTCATAACTGATTCACAAACAATGGTGCTCCCACCATAGGAATTTCCCACTAATGATTCCAACCTATTGGTCTACCAACCCACTAACTAAGATCCACACGACATTCCAAACACATCTCTCATTTAAAATATCCCTAATTAAGAAAGAACAATGGTTGGAAATTCTCTTGACAACATTCCAAAACATATCTGTAACACCACTAAATCATAACAAAAAATTAATCCCCATAACATTTATTTAAACACCCAAATATCTCATAGAAAGTTATCTCATTAATGTAATTTACTATCTTGCACTACACACAACACCGAGTTCGAGCACACCACAACATTACCAAACTAGTTGTTCAAAAATAAGATATAAATATTATTAAATAATCTTGAATATTATATACTCTATATAATTTTTAAATCTATATTATCTGTTTCTTAGACATAATATAAGAACAAAAACATTTTTTCAGATAAAAGATGTATTTTTTCATAAAATGCAATTTTACCATCTTTTAATGGAAACCCCTTTTTAAATCAAATATTTGACAATTTAATATATTCAATTTGATAAAATAAACTTCTTCTTTATAATCGGGAAAAAATGTTTACTTTTGATAAATTATTGGTGTTTTCTGATAACTTTCATATTTGGGTGAATAGTGAAAATTACTCAATTTTAAGTGAATATACTTTTTTAATCAAAATAATTTATAGTGTTAAATTATTCATTTGAACGGGTTTTCAGTATAATTATGTTTATATTTATCATCTAATAAAATTTATGTCATTATAAGTAATTTAAAATTTTCATTTGACATAAACACATGTCAATATTTTAGTAATTTTTACTTAAAAACCATTTTTATAGTTTGGACAACGGGAATTAATATTAAATTAATAAATTCAACTTATATGTTTTCAATGTTTTAAAATATACTTCAATTTTTAATTCGAAATAGAAAATTAGCTTAGGGTGAATTTTTGGTATTTTTCTGAAAACATTCATTTTTTGATGAATACTGAAAAACACATAGTTATTTTTTAAAACAGACTTTTTATTTAAATATTTAATTACTTTATTAAAATTTATTTGATATCAAAATAGATTCATTATACCTATATATGTTAAATTTAATTTATTGAAGTCATTTTATAATATGTTTAGATATATAAAAATTTTATTGACGTTTTACTGTGTTTTATCCACCTCCTATGACCATTTTCAAATTTGCATAAAAGATTATTTTACCACTTCTATTAATTGAATTTCAAAAATAAAGAGACATGGTTGATATCAGTAAGTTAATTATGGTTTAATAAGATAAAAATAATTATTGGTGAATTGCAACTTTTGACTTTCATTTACCATGGTTAAAAGTAAATAAGTCAATTAAATGTAAAAATGGTATTATTATTACACTAAAAGATGTTATAATTCCATTGGATAAGTGTAATTAGACCAGAAACAACCTTATGAATAAAATATGACCCCTTATGTCCAATTGTATTAGATTAGTACATTTATTATTATTTAATTTAAAGATGTGTTAAAAGTGTTAAATTCATGTTTTCATAACTAAAACATTTTAATATAGGGTTATACATAAGATAAATTAGACTATTCATATTCATTTAAATTATAAAATGATTTCCTAAATAATTTTAATTTATTTATTATATTTTTAAACTTAATAATTTATTTTATTTTTGAAACAATAATTTTGTAGTAATGAAATTATTAATGAAAGATTAAAATAATTGATATAATAAATATCCAAATAAATGTAATTTGAGATTTTTGATGAATTAAACTAATTTTATATGATAATATGACATGTTAGGGTTTATTAGATAAATTGTTTTTGAAGTGATAAGGTTTTTATGACTTTCACAAAAACAAAATACCAAATTGAGTAAAACATTACATAAATTAATTTTATAACAAATACTATATTATTGATTAATATAATATTCCTAAATATATAAGGCATAAAAAAAGGTCTTATATAGTTTTATATATGTAATTAATGGCCCTTTTGTGGTTATCTCAGATGTTTATAGTAATTTTGTTATCCATGTAGTGTAAGAATACCAGAAGACAAGGTAAAAGGTAAATTATTTAACATAGAGTTAAACCTAACAGATAAGGTTATAATGTTAACCTAAACATGTCTATTACCTATTTATTGAGAATATATATACTCATGCAAACTTTAGATTCTAACTAAATTAATTTTTATCCATTATAATCTGAATATGATTTTAGAATGAAATAATATTTCAATCTTTTCCTAAGGTGCCCCTCAACCCTATTATAAAAGGGCACTCCCCCTTCTCTCAAATTCACACCATCAAAGCCATTTGGCTTGACCAAAACCTCCCAAATATCCTCTAAACTATCATACCTTCATCTTATAGTCATTCCTTTGGTCAAAAAGCTATCCTAAAGAACCCTTTTGATCAAATCAAAAGGAAGAACCCGAAGAAGAAGTAAATATTTCATCACCTCTTTCAAGCTATTTTCTTCTTCCACATCATCTTTCCTTATTGTTTCCATGTTAAAGAAATAAATCAAGTATCTTATATATATTTTTATGTTATTATAAATATTTTACAACCATATTTATTATTATATCCATCCTATGAATGACATGTCACCATACATGTGTACGTACAGCTTACCGTCTCCGCGTCGTGGTGTAGTTGTTATTCAATAAATTATTATTTGGATGGGTATAATAATGATGTATAATTGATTTAAATAACAAATATAAAATTTTAATTATTCTTCATATATGATATAATATCCAATTATATAGGATTTTAATATCAAATGAATGATATTTTCACTCATGCGTACGTACGGATTACCATCTCCATGAACGCGGTGAGATTCATTCCTCATTGTAACCAATGAAGAAAAATATTAATTTGATGTTAAAAATAATGTTTAAAAACTTGTTATCATTCTATATTTGAATATGAAACATCCCATTCATAAAAAAATTACTCATATAAAAATAATATAAAGGAAAACAAATCAGTAAACACCTGAAACGACGATAATACTAAAATATTATTAACCAAGAATTATTAGAAGATCATATATGATATAATAATTATTTATATGGTTCTTGTATAATTTAATAACAATTATTTAACTATTATACAGGAGTTTAACGTACCATCGGTCCAAAAAAGTACAAGGTAAGGTGTTTTCACCCACATACATGTTTCATAAAAGTTTATTCAAAAACATTTTTACAATTTAATAGACAATGGATTAAATTCATTTATATCATTATTTGACCATATATTTGTTTTTTAAATGAATCTCTCTGTCATTTTCCAAACAAGGTACTTTATGACCTTTGGACCAAATTATGGTATGAATGTTTTTTTAACATATACGGTGGGTGGGGATATTTTCTGCTATTATAACATCGTAGAAGCTTCCCTTACAATCTTATAAGATTATTTTCAAAAAAAAAATTCATTATAATTATTTGACTCCTAGATGATTTCAAAATAGAATGATATATTTCTCTCAAATCGTTTTGATTTCCTCTATGCCAACATCCTTTGATAAATTTTAAACCTGTTTGAAGTTGATTTATTGTGATACAAATCTTCCATATTGTATATAAGGTTTTTTGATATGTTTGACTATGGATGAGTTATTTTTATTCCATTAATTGATTATGGATAATGTATTGACATTTGGTATTTTAGTTTTAATACGAATACTTATGTTATATTATATCCATTTCGTAAGATGGATGTATTGTACTTGTATGTTCCGGGTTAGTGACCGATAAAAGAAAGACCATTGGGTTGGGTTCTGGTTACAGCAGAACCTATGGGATAGAGTCTGGTTACAAAGGCTCTCTGGGTTGGAGTCCAGTTACAGAGGCTCTCCGGGATAGAGTTCGGTTACAGAGGCTCTCAAGGTTGGGGTCTGGTTACAGTTAGCTCCTAGGTCCTAGAATAAGGCCTTGTCATAGAAATAAATGTTTAGTATGGTACATTCCCTCTTTATGAAATTAGTTATTACATGTTATTATTCAACTAGGAAAATATCCATGAGAATGTTAATATGGTAATGTTTTATTTAGTTTTTCCATATTATGTTCATGTTTATGTTTAATAGTCTATTATTTTAATTACACATCATTCTTAAAAAGTTTATAGCTTCTGCTAAATTATTTACCCTTTCTGAGCATCAGACCTCACCCCTTTCATATGTTATATTTTTCCAGGATCCTAAGATGTGTTTTATCTCTGAGATTCATGGCTAAGATAAAGGAACAATGGAAATCTCAAAGGAATGTTTTTTGAGAAGAATGTTAGAAAGTGTAATGTATCATTCATGTATGTAATATATTTTCCAAGGCTGCTAAACTGATCAGTCATTTAGGACATGATTCATTGAAATCATGCCAATGTATTAAAATAATTCACCGACTTTGGGAATCAAGGGTCGGGTAGTTACAATTGGTATTAGTTGATGATTAGAATCAACCTTGGAATTGGATTTAGATAAAATCTGATTAGATAACATTGCCCAAAGATAGTCATCGAGGATTAGTATATAAGAACTTCCTATAATTATGGTAATGTATATATTTTGTGAGTCTTCCAAGAAAATACATCCATGTCTAGATACGAGCATGTAGGGGCTGTACAAGCATAGATTTACCTAGGGGTAAAACCAGAAAAAATCGCATTGATATAGACTCGAACGGGAACTGGTGCACGACAACGGGCTTTGCTACACTCTTGGTTACGACACTCCTGGGGGATATTCTCAGGATAATTCTCATTTTATTTTCAAGTAATTATAAAGTATTTATGAGTATATACCTCCTCAAAGAAAATATTTTTATGATTACATATCATATCTATAAATTATTCAATTTATGTTAGGGTATTTACAAGTTTATAATTATTCATTGCGATTCATAAAATGACCTAGTGTATGCCATTGTTTAGAAATGGCACCCAATAGAAAGAATGCAAACTCCAGCATTACGTATGATCCAAAGAGTTAGAAGGATCATATCATTCAGGGTATTAAGCCAACATTTAGAAGAGAAATAATCTCCCATGTATTCTCTACATATGAACAGATAATATCATGTGTTAATAAGATAAGTAAAAAATTCTCTGAGTCCTATGGATTTTAAGGGAACCAAGAGAAGAAAATGATATTATAGAGAAAGATGGATAAATTAAAGACGGGAAAGACGAATTTTCCCCTATGTGATAAATGTGGAAATAATCACCATGGAAAATTCGTAAAGGGAATTAGAGTTTGTTATAAGTGTGGAGAAAAAGGACCCCATTTACAAGATATCAAGGGTAAGAAAAAGTTTCAAATGTAAAATGTTTCATCTACAAGGCGTTGGGACACTACGCAAAACAATGTCCCATTCATTAGAATATACCACAAATGATGATATTGGATAATAATCAAGTTATGATACTATATTAGATGAAGAGGAATGACTTTTGTTCTTGTGTTCCTATTATAGTATTATTTCAATTGAGTTTTTTATCAACAATATAGAGGTTATATTAAGTATAGAGAAAAATATGGATTGTACTGTAGTACTATTTAATTGATGATTTGAGATTATCTAGTTCTATAAAAGGTTACTTAATAGTAAGCTACAATATTTTGAAAAATACATGCATGATGGAGAGGTAATCCTTAATATTTTACTGAAAATGAGGTAGTTATTTTGGAATAAGAGATGGTGGATTTGGATAAATAGTGTTGGATATTCTTCACTTCGTTGGAAGTGATTAATAATTTGTTTATTTCATCATTGTTGGAATGTTAAAAACATTTGGATATAAGAAAAATATTCAGTATTATATAAAGAATATGGGAGTATGAATGTAATCAATAAGTATTTATGGTAATTCAGGGTGTTACCATCTTTTAAAAGAATACATGATGAAGGTGTTCAATGTTATTATGTGTTAAAAAGGATATTCATTGTGTTTAACTTCCTTATAATTTTTGGACTATGAGTTTTGATAGAATTATTTTGCATATGTATAATGGTTGGAATGTATTATGTTTGAAATTGGATACAATTGTTAAGGTTAATTTTGGATTTTCATAAAATGGACAACCCAAAGGGCAAGCGAAAACCAGTCACATCTGGCATGGTCGTGAGACTTGAACTCGCAACAGATGGGCGACAAGGGTGCATCACCTACCACTGGCATGCATGAAAACCTGGATTGTATAATTTTGTTTCTTTTTTTAAAAGGACTGATAGGTGAACTATAAATTCATTATTTTTGGAACCCTATACAATTAGGGGGAAAAAAATTTGAAAATCATTTGGAGTGAAAGATGAGTTTGTGGTATGAATTAGTTAAAGGATGTAACTCTATGTGTCAAATATATATATATATATATATATATATATACCTCTTATTCAATGACTAAATTAATTCTTAAAAACTAGTTAAGGGACTTTGCCTCAATCTCTTTCATTGAGGCATCCATTTACTTCTAAATGACATTATTTTATACGGTGTATAAAACTCTTTCACTTTTGATTTCAATGGAAATATTTTTCTACGATGTTTTTTAATAAAATGACAAAAATAGAATGTTTTTTAACATAATCTGTGACAATGAACATTCAACCACTACGAGTTTTATTTGATCTTTGGCTTTCTTAACAAGCCAAATAGTGTAATAAATTTTCCATATTCTCTTTTTACGTATTTTGGTATTGAAAATGGTTTTTATAATGGATTTTTTATGTCAATATATTTAAATGAAATATTGTAATTGATGACCAGAATAACTCCATATAAATATTTAAATTTTACCTCGAATTACGTATCTCTATTTTTAATTAATATTATCCTAATTGAGTTCATAATATGGTGGTATCTTTTTGATTTCCCTTTCCCTCTTATTAAGAATAAATTTTACTAACTCAATTTTTTATGTGAGTTTTCCAAAATGGTTTTTCTCTATTTTTATCCTTTAATTTTCTAAGAACAATATCAAATAGAAAGGGAAGAATTTATTGAAGGAGGGGAGAATGTAACACCCCCAGATCACATAGTACATTATCTCATTAATGTAATTTAATAGCTTACTCTACACTCAACACTGAGTTCGAGTGCACCACAGCATTACCAAACTAGCCGTTCAAAAAGATGTTGTAAATAGTATTAACTAAATTTTGAATCTTATATACTCTATATAATTTTAACATCCATATTATGTGTTTCTTATACATAACATGAGAACAAATTCATTTATTTCAGGTAAAAGAAGTATTTTTCATAAAATGCAATTTTACAGCATTTTAATGGAGAACCTTTATTAAATCAAATATTTGACACTTTGATATATTAAATTTGACAAAATAAACTTTTTCTTTATAATTGGGACATAAAAATTTAGTTTTGATAAATTTTCGGTGTTTTTCTGATAAATTTCATATTTGGGTGAATAGTGAAAATTACTAAATTATAATTTAAAACAACTTTTTTAATAATAAAAATTTATACTGTTCAATTATAAAATTTAATGGATTGTACGTAAAATCAGGTCATATTTTATCATTTAATACAATTTTGGTCATTATAAGTAATTTCTCATTTAAATTTGACATAAACACATGTCAATCTTTCAGTAGTTTCTACATTTATTAAAAATCGATTTTTTGGTTTTGAAAATGGGAATTAATTTTAAATTAATAAATAAAACATCAATGTTTTGAATTTCATAAAATATGATTCATTATTAAATTCATAATATCAAAATTTCCTTTGGGTGAATTTTTGGTATTTTTGGTAAAAAATTCAATTTTGATGAAGAGTGAAAACACAGAGTCATTATTTAAAACTGACTTATTATTTAAATAAATATTTATTATATTTAAATTTATATTATGTTAAAATAAAAACATAATACCTATATAATTTCAATGTAATTAATTAGAGTAATTTTATAATAAGTTTAGATATATTAAAATTTTAGTGAACTTTTTACCATCTTATACCCACCTCCTAGGAACATTTGCAAATTTGCATAAAACGTCATTTTAACGCTTATGTGAATTGAATTTAAAATATCTGAGTGACACAGTTGATATGAATAATATAAATGTGCTTCAATAAGATAAAAATAATTTTTGATTAATAGTAACTATTGACTTTTATTTACCTTAGTTAAAAGTAAATATGGTAATTAAACGTAAAAATGATATTATTATTACCCTAACTCATGTCCTAATTAAATGGATAAGTGTAATTAGACCAGAAATAACCTTAGGAATAAAATATGACCCTTTAAGTCCACTTGTATTAGATTAGGACATTGATTATTATTAATTTAAAAATTGATAAAAGTGTTAAATTCATGTTTCCAGAACTAAAACATTTTAATATAGAGATATACCTAAGAAAATTCAACTATAAATATTCATTAGAAAGATAAAAATATTTCCAACATAATGGTTATTTATTTATAATATTAAGACATTAAATAATTTAATTTATATATGACACAATGATGATGCAGTAATTACCTTAGTAATGAAAGATTAAAATAATTGATATTATAAATATCCAAATAAATGTAATTTTAGACTTTTGATGAATTACTCTAATTTTATTGGTTAATATTACTTGTTAGAGTTGATTAGATAAATGTTTTTTTTTGAAGTGATAAGGTTTTTATGACTTTCACAAAAACAAAATACAAAATAGTTTCAAAATTGACATAAATTAATTTTTTAGACAAATACTATATTATTGGATAATATAATATTCATAGTTATCTAAGGATCATACAAAGGGATTAAATAATATTATATATGTTAGTAATAAACATTTTGAGGTTCTCTGGAATATTTATAGTATGTTTATTAACCATAGAGTGTAAGAATACAAGAAGACAATACAAATGTTAAATTATTTAACCAAGTTAAATCTAACTGATATGGTTAAAATGGTAACCTAAAAATATATAAAACCCATTGGTTGAGATGATTTCTACCCATCCATACTTTAGCGTTGAAATAAATCAATTTGGAGCCATTATAAACGGAATATGATTTTACTATAAAATAATATTTCAATCTTTTCTTAAGGTGCCCCTGACCCCTCTTATAAAAGAGCACCCACCTTCTCTCAAATTCAAACCATCAAAGCCATTTGGATCGGCCGAACCCTACTCCAATATCCTCTAAACTATCCTCCCTTAATCCTAGAGGCCTTCCGTTGGTCAGAAAGATATCTGAATAATCCCTTTTGATTAAATCAAAATGAATAACCCGAAGAAGCGGTAAATATTTCATCACCACTTTCAAGATCTTTTATTCTTCCACCTCTTCTTTTTTCACAACCCCCTCCCACCAAAGATGCCCCACCTGAGCTGGAAATGGTGAAAGTAAGATAATGACCCCCGAGTCCCGCCTCCAGTAGGCCCCGGGATGGCGACTAGCACCAAGGGTATGAGTTTTCACAAATATGGGAGGCATTACCCTTTTTATTATTTTGGATCTGGAAATAGGACAATTCAACCACCAAAAAGGGAAAAGAACAAGTGTACATAAATAAACCCAAAACAATCCCACATGCATGTTTAAACAAGTTTTATAACAAGGTACAAGTACAAGGAAGCTCAAAAGTACAAGTGGGTACAGTACCAAAAGGAAAACAAGAAAACAGAAACTGCACAACTCCCACTGCCGGACTAGTAGGGTCCCGCACGGCCCTGGTAGTCCTCCTGAAAACCTGAAACAACGTAGGGTGAGCATACAAGTATACTCAGTAGAGAACCTAAATCTCTCGTGCACAAGTGGGGAGACACCCTAAGGTCCCGTGAGAAAACAGAAGAACCAGAAACTAACAAGGAAAAACTATCCACCCAGCCTCACTGGTCACACTCACCAAGTAACACAAACAAGTTTAGTATATATATAGAACAAAAGTATTGGGTACCCCGCACCATTTCTCACTTAATTAGATGCTGCTCTTCCTAACGGCAAACGTCCTGACGCTACCACACTCTTCCCGCCCGCACACACCTGGGCCAAACCACGCATCCCGCCCGCACACACCTGGGCCTCACAACCACGCATATCGCCCGCACACACCTGGGGCACAACCACTAACCCGCCCACAGACACCTGGGCCTCATCCCGAAGGTTCTTGGGAATGGTAAGCCTGCCCGAAGAGTCTTGGGCTAAAGGTCGCCTCAAGCCATCATAGCCTCCGAGACCAACCCGAAGAGTCTTGGGTGTAAGGTCACCTCAAGCCATCATAGCCAATGGAAGAAGGAGCGGGAAGGAGCTAGTAACTAAGGGGGAACACCCTCTCCCATAAAATGGGAGTGTTCAGCACTAGGTGCTTGACATGGGTGTGGTGCGACAAAACACAAAGATACAATTATATATATACATATACCAAACACACAGCCCAACCTATGGCTTCTTAAAAAGTGGAACTGAGCATGAGCCTCGGCACTGCTACCACGAAGCATGCATCAACAACCAAACAATCATCCCCCAACCCCATTTAGGTTTTCATGTTTCATGCAATGGTTTAAAAAATTATTACTACTGGGAAAATATCATCCAGACAAAACCTTTCACAAACATATCCCTTCCATCCACAACCAAGGTTAGGTAAAACGCAAGAAACCACATGCCATTTCATTTACAAAAGATTATCATAACCATACAACATTCCATCATTCATTTATTTCAAAGTTCCACACATAAAACCCCTTTCCACACACAAAACATTTCCGCATATGAAAACACCTTTTACTTCAAGACACATTTCATAATCAAAACACTTTTCATAAATAAAGGCATTTTCCACAAAACAACCAAACCACCAACATGTTCATTATTCCAAATTTGTTCAACCGGGGTGATCACACAAGGTTTTCATTCTCATTTAATCAACTAGTCTTTACATGCTTATCCATTTTCCGTGTTTTAACAAAACCAACCACAAACAATTCAGATATCAATTGCGCACGCAAAGGCCACCAACGGCCTTGATTTTCAGTAGGCAAAGGCCTTTCAATCCAAAATCA
Source organism: Viscum album (assembly GCA_963277665.1). Classification (NCBI taxonomy): domain Eukaryota; kingdom Viridiplantae; phylum Streptophyta; class Magnoliopsida; order Santalales; family Viscaceae; genus Viscum; species Viscum album. The sequence goes on from OY728152.1 coordinate 1,939,105,130, forward strand.
CAATCAGAAGATAAAGAAACTGGAAGGCAATAGAAACAGCACAAATCCCGAAACCCTTCTTTATCTGGTTATTATCTTTATTTAATGTTCAACTGCATCCCATGGAACAAAAGAAAAATATCCCACCCCGCATGTTGCACCAAAAATAGAGACGAAGGTAAACCCCTACCTCAAAAGGTCCTAATCACGTCGCTTCCGACGACGTCCTTCGGTGTCCTCCGCCTTCGCCAAACCCAAAAAATGCCTCCTAGGATGGAAGCTGGAGAAGGAATGTTGGAAGGAAAGGTAACATGTCCGTGCTTAGAAGCTTCGTCTCGTCGCTACGATCTTGTGGCCACTGACGGATCGTTATTCGGAGCTCGGAGAAAGAAGTTAGAGGAGGAATACTTCTCGATTGTCCAAGAGAGTCATCGTGCGACAAAGAAGCGATCTATTTGGAAGATAAATCATGACCTCGTTCTTATATAGGCAACGAATAGGTAAATCAGTATTCAGCGTGCATTAATGAATACACGATGTGACCATACATACGTTACATGGTTTGATTGGTTAACACACAACACGTCACGCGGTTTCCACACGTTTTAATAATAATGATAATTCTATCAATATGTGGTGTTTCGTTGACCCGAGGCATGAGTCATAAAAGTAGCTCTTTAAGGGTCTTAAAATGACCGTCATAATTTCAGGGTTACGCTGTCGCTGACGGATCGTCAATCCGATACCATATGAGGGAGATACGTTTGATACAAGATCCCGTAATAATAACAATATTAAATCTATTAATTCATGAGAGTTTCGGGTACCCAATCCGAAAACCCGAAAAAGACATCCAATATTGGACTCATAATTTTCTTCTCGTAGTTAGGGTCGCACTTCCACTGACGGTTCGTGAAACCGAGGTCGCACGAAGAAGTTACGGACAAAAAAGTGTTTTATCAACAAAATTAATAATAACAATATTTTATTATTATTATTAATCAATTATTTATTTATTTTTCATAACTTAAAAAGCAATCACGTTTTGGAGTCTTCATGGGCGCTATAATTAAGCACCAATTCCTCCTTTTTCATTTATTTGTCTTTTAATTTTATTTCTCTTATTATTATTTTTTGTTTCTCTCTCCAATCTATTTTTTTTCTTTCATGATTCTCTCCCACCACCAAAAGTGGCGCCTCCCATTTCTTTTACTCAATGTGGAACGCCCCAAACTCCATTCTCACTTCAACTTTATTATTTAATAAAATTAATAATAATAACACCCATAATTAATGTACTAATTTAATCCCATTAAATTAGTTTACCATAGTTATTAAGTTAAAACCATTCCATTTAATTAAATTCAATTAATTTAATTTACTAACCAAAAATTGAACCCATTTAATTTAATTTACCAATCACACACATATTTATGTCACCTTTATCATTATTATTTAATTAAATAGTAATAAATCATCTTTCAATTTCATCAACGGGTCCCCATCATTAACATTAATTATTATTATTATTATTGACGCCCATTATTTTCATATAATTACTCCATATATCCCATAACATTATATTCATGCATGGTTGGGAACCCCATTCACGTGCCTCTTCATGTTATTATTATTATAACAAATTATTATATAATAATACACTTTTAATGTTATTAACACAATTCCAACTTTAATTGTGGAGAACCGCACAACGCCTCCTGTACAAGGTCACACCCATGCACCCCATGCATTTCATTCCTTTATAATTTATTACATGAGCCTCATTTGTTGTAATTTATTCCATGCGCCTCCCATCAGTTTATTAAATATATTCGATTTTATTTCTTATATTTTACAATGATTAAATTAAAACCATTTTATCTAATTAACATCAAATATTTTCACGCCACCATTATCAATTATTATTATAAAAAATTATTATTACAACACGTGTCGTGTTTGACCACATCTAATTTTTTACAATGAAATGGACCGGAGAGGCCCGGGCCATTACACCAGATACCTCTCAAAACATTCTCGTCCTCGAGAATTAAAACCAACCCATAAAAGGGGGAAAGGTCCGAACAACCACCCCTCAAGATACCTCTCAGTCCTCTTGTCATAACAAGAAACAACCGACAACCCTAATTATTTGAGTTAGGAATTCCCTCTCCTATGTCGAGATATTATCCGCTTTAGGCGGCATTGACTCGCCTACACGGGTTTAATCGCATCCGCATTAATGCCTCTCGATTAAGGACTCAGCCTTCCCACTTCCATATATTAGGATTTTCCAACTTACACTACCCCCCAACACCATACAAAACATTAATAAATTTCCCGAACACATGGCTTGATGAATTCCTTCTCCCATGTCGAGATATTATCCGCTTTAGGCGGCACTGACTCTCCTGCACGGGTTTAATCGCATACACATTAATGCGTCTTGATTAGGGATTAGGTCCTCTTCCACCCACATGTTATGAATCTTCACACACATTTAAAGGAAAGAGGGAAACAACTTAGCATTATAAATTCATGAAAAAAAAGTTCCAGGCCCAAATCATGGGCGAGAATGAGTTTCAACAAAGGAGTATGATGATCTTGAATTTAAACAAAACATAAATGAGAGCATTTAACTAAAACCGGAAACATCTCTCTTGATCTCTGGCCTTGCTAGGGTTTCCACTTCTATTGCATGAAACTGTCTGTGTCCCACTCCTCTACCCTTCTGTTGACGTCCAGGTGCCATAGTTGTTCGGTAAACTGGGAACGCCTAAGCCCAAGTAGTAATGAAAAACTAAAAGTTTTAATTATCATTTTATTTCAATTTCTTTCTCAGAACACCCAAATCAAGTAAAACACAAACATGATGATGCATGTACCTTCCCTAGGGTCTCTACCCTGCAATCAATATAGTCTCACTTGGTCATTTGGTAGGCTTAGAGTCCTTGCATCGGATCACGGGGGGCCCTAAAATCCCGTGTCCTAGCCAGTCTTCCCTGGCCTATGTCACGCACCAAGATTAACGAACATTGTTGCCCTACCATCCCATGCAATCTTCACTGTGCCTAACTCCAGACTCCATCCTATCTCTCAACCATCAGCTCTGATACCATTCTGCCACGACCCCATCCCACCAAAGATACCCCTCCTGAGCTGGCAATGGTGAAAGGAAGATAATGACCCCTGAGTCCCGCCTTTAGTAGGCCCCGGGTTGGCGACTAGAACCATGGGTATGAGTTTTCACAAATATGGGAGGCATTACCCTTTTTATTATTTTGGATCGGGAAATAGGACAAGTCAACCACCAAAAAGGGAAAAAAACAAGTGTACATAAATAAACCCAAAACAAGCCCACATGCATGTTTAAACAATTTTTATAACAAGGTACAAGTACATGGAAGCTTAAAAGTACAAGTGAGTACAGTACAAAAAGGAAAACAAGAAAACAACAACTGCACAACTCCCACTGCCTGACTAGTAGGGTCCCGCATGGCCCTGGTAGTCCTCCTGAAAACCTGAAACAACGTAGGGTGAGCATACATGTATACTCAGTAGAGAACCTAAAGCTCTCGTGCACAAGTGGGGAGACACCCTAAGGTCCCGTGAGAAAACAGAAAACCAGAAACTAACAAGGAAAAACTATCCACCCAGCCTCACTGGTCACACTCACCAAGTAACACAAACAAGTATAGTATATATATAGAACAAAAGTATTGGGTACCCCGCACCATTTCCCACTTAATTAGATGCTGCTCTTCCTAACGGCAAACGTCCTGACGCTACCACACTCTTCCCGCCCGCACACACCTGGTCCAAACCACGCATCCCGCCCGCACACACCTGGGCCTCACAACCACGCATCTCGCCCGCACACACCTGGGCCACAACCAATAACCCGCCCGCAGACACCTGGGCCTCATCCCGAAGGTTCTTGGGAACGGTAAGCCTGCCCGAAGAGTCTTGGGCTAAAGGTCGCCTCAAGCCATCACAGCCTCCGAGACCTACCTGAAGAGTCTTGGGTGTAAGGTCACCTCAAGCCATCATAGCCTATGGAAGGAGCAGGAATGAGCTAGTAACTAAGGGGGAACACCCTCTCCCATAAAATGGGAGTGTTCGGCAATAGTTGCTTGACATGGGTGTGGTGCGACAAAAAAAAAGATACAATTATATATATACATATACCAAACACACAGCCCAACCTAGGGCTTCTTAAAAAGAGGAACTGAGCATGTGCCTCGGCACTGCTACCACGAAGCATGCATCAACAACCAACCAATCATCCCCCAACCCCATTTAGGTTTTCATGTTTCATGCAATTGTTTAACAAATTATTACTACTGGGCAACTATCATCTAGACAAAACCTTTCAGAAACATATCCCTGCCATCCACAACCCAGGTTAGGTAAAACGCAAGCAACCACATGCCATTTCATTTGCAAAAGTTTATCACAACCATACAACATTCCATCATTCATTTATTTCAAAGTTCCACACATTAAACCCCATTCCACACACAAAACATTTCCGCATTTGAAAACACCTTTTACTTCAAAAACATTTCATAATCAAAACACTTTTCATAAATAAAGGCATTTTCCACAAAACAACCAAACCACCAACATGTTCATTATTCCAACTTTGTTCAACCGGGGTGATCACACAAGGTTTTCATTCTCATTTAATCAGCCAGTCTTTACGTTCTTATCCATTTTCAATGTTTTAACAAAACCAACCATAAAAAATTCAGATATCAATTGCACACGCAAAGGCCACCAACGAACTTGATTTTCAGTAGGCAAAGGCCTTTCAATCCAAAATCACAATCAGAAGATAAAGAAACTGGAAGGCAATAGAAACAACACAAAACCCCAAACCCTTCTTTATATGGTTATTATCTTTATTTAAAGTTCAACTGCATCCCATGGAACAAAAGAAAAATATCCCACCCCGCATGTTTCACCAAAAAGAGAGACGAAGGTAAACCCCTACCTCAAAAGGCCCCGATCACGTCGCTTCCGACGACGTCCTTCGGTGTCCTCCACCTTCGCCAAAACCAAAAAACGCCTCCTTGGATGGAAGCAGGAGAAGGAAGGTCGGAAGGAAAGGTGACAAGTCCGGTCTTAGAAGCTTCGTCTCGTTGCTACGATCCCGTGGCCGCTGACGGATCGTAATTCGGAGCTCGGACAAAGAAGTTAGAGGAGGAATACTTCTCGATTGTCCAAGAGCGTCGTCGTGCGACAAAGAAGCGATCGATATGGAAGATAAAACATGACCTCCATCTTATATAGGCAACGAATAGGTAAATCCGTATTCATCATGAATTAATTAATACACGATGTGACCGTACATACGTTACATGTTTTGATTCGTTAACACACAACACGTCACGTGGTTTCCACGCGTTTTAATAATAATGATAATTCTGTCAATATGAGGTGTTTTGTTGACCCGAGGCATGAGTCATAAAAGTATCTCATTAATGGTCTTAAAATGACCGTCATAATTTCAGGGTTACGCTGTCGCTGACGGATCGTCAATCCGATACCGTATGAGGGAGATACGTTGGATACAAGATCTCGTAATAATAACAATATTAAATCTATTAATTCATGAGCGTTTCGGGTACCCAATCCGAAAACCCGAAAAAGACATCCAATATTGGACTCATAATTTTTGTCTCGTAGTCAGGGTCACATTTCCACTGACGGTTCGTGAAACCGAGGTCGCACGAAGAAGTTACGGTCAAAAACGTGTTTTATCAACAACATTAATAATAACAATATTTTATTATTATTATTAATCAATTATTTATTTATTTTTCATAATTTCAAAAGCAATCACGTTTTGGAGTCTTCATGGGCGCTATAATTAAGCACCAATTCCTCCTTTTTCATTTATTTGTCTTTTAATTTTATTTCTCTTATTATTATTTTTTGTTTCTCTCTCCAATCTATTTTTTTTTTCTTTCATGATTCTCTCCCACCACCAAAAGTGGCGCCTCACATTTCTTTTACTCCATGTGGAACGCCCAAAACTCCATTCTCAATTCAAATTTATTATTTAATAAAATTTATAATAATAACACCCATAATTAATGTACTAATTTAATCCCATTAAATTAGTTTACCATGGTTATTAAGTTAAAACCATTCCATTTAATTAAATTCAAATAATTTAATTTACTAACCAAAAATTAAACCCATTTAATTTAATTTACCAATCACACACATATTTCTATCACCTTTATAATTATTATTTAATTAAATAGTAATAAATCCTCTTTCAATTTCATCAACGGGTCCCCATCATTAACATTAATAATTATTATTATTATTGACGCCCATTATTTTCATATAATTACTCCATATATCCCATAACATTATATTCATGCATGGTTGGGAACCCCATTCACGTGCCTCTTCATGTTATTTTTATTATAACAAATTATTATATAATAATACCCTTTTAATGTTATTAACACAATTCCAACTTTAATTGTGGAGAACCGCACAACGCCTCCTGTACAAGGTCACACCCATGCACCCTATGCATTTCATTCCTTTATAATTTATTACATGAGCCTCATTTATTGTAATTAATTCCATGCGCCTCCCATCATTTTATTAAATATATTCGATTTTATTTCTTATATTTTACAATGATTAAATTAAAACCATTTTATCAAATTAACACCAAATATTTTCACGCCACCAATATCAATTATTATTATAAAAAATTATTATTACAACACGTGTCGTGTTTAACCACATCAAATTTTATACAATGAAATGGACCGGAGAGGCCCGAGCCATTACATCTTTACTTGTTGTTTACATTGTAAAAAATTACTCCAGTGTCTTATATATAATGGTAGGTTGTTATAAATATGTTACATGTATATTCATTATTCTATCCATCCTATGAATGACATGTCATCATACGTGCATATGTACGACTTACCGTCTCCACATTGTGGTGTACTTGTTATTCAAAACAATATTATTAGGATGTGCATAATAATGATGTATAATTGATGTAAATAATAAATATAACATGTTAATTATTTTTTATATACGACATACCATCCAGTTATATATGATTTTAACATCAAAATAATCATATTGTCTCTCGTGTGTACGTACGGATTACCATATCCACGAACACGATATGATTCATTCTTCAACGTAAAAATTCAAAACTAATTTTCATTTGATGATTAAAAATAATGTTTAAATACTTGATATTATTATGGATATGAATAATAAACATCCCATCCATAACAAAAATGACTCACGTAACAAAGAATATAAAGTAAAACGAATCAGTTAACACCCGAAACGACGATAATACTAAAATATTATTAATAAATAATTATTAAAAGATAATATTTGATATCATAATTATATATATGGTGCTATTAAAATTTAAAAACAATTATTTAACTCTTATACATGAGGTTAAAGTACCCTAGACCAAGGAAAAGTACAAGGTAATGGGTTTTCATCTCACTCTTTATTCCCGTGAGATTCATTCTATATTGTCGTAATTTACTTTAATGTGGTGTATGTACTGCCCATAATTGTATTATTTGTGTAATATAGATTAATTTATTTTTATTTACATATTCCTTGTATGACACTTGTTTCATGGGGGGTATGTGTGTTAAGTTACCAAATTGGTAATGATTAATTTCAAAATCGCTTTATTATCTGCGGTTGTTCTTAGGTAAGTATTTACTGGGACCTCTTTATCATCCACATCAATGTTTGTTAAAAATGTATATCATAAAATTTTTACAATTTCATAGAAAATGGGTTAATATCATTTATACCCCTTATTTAACCTTTTATTTTCTGAAATGAATCTTTCCGTCGTTTTCCAAACAAGGTACTTTATGACCTTTTCGACAAAATTAAGGTAAGAATGTTTTTTTAACTTATACGACAGGTGAAGCTATTTTCAGCCATTATAACATAGTTGAAGCTTCCCTTACAATATTATAAGAATATTTTCATAATAATTGTTTTCTTTATAATTATGTGACTCTTAAATGATTTCAAAATAGAAAGAGATGTTTCTCTAGAGTATTTTTGATTTCATCTTTGTCATCATTCTTTAATAAATTTTACACTTGATTGAAGTTGATTTATTATGATACAAATCTTTCATATTGTATTAATGGTTTTGTGATATGTTTGAATGTGGAGGAGTTATTTTTCTCCATTTAGGGTTTAAGGTTAATGTGTTGTCATTTCGTATGATAGTTTTAAGACGAATTATTGTGTTATTTTTCATCCTTTTCTTAAGATGGATGTATTGGAATAGTATGTTCCGGGTTAGGGACCGGTAAAAGTATGCCCTTTGGGTTGGTGTCCACTTAGAGGAGACCCACCGGTATTGAGTTCAATTATTAAGGCTCTCTAGGTTTATTCTGATTACAGATGCTCTTCAGGTTGGAGTCCAGATACGGAGGCTCTCCCAGTTTGGGTCCGGTTCTAGTTAGCCCATAGGTCCTGGCGCAAGGCGTTGACACAGAAAATAAAGTATGGTACCACACATTCCCATATTATGAAATTATTTGTTACATGGGATTCTTCAATAAGTATAATATCCATGTCCATGTTTATATGGTATTATTTGTTTTATATTTTCCATATTATGTTCAATCTTTATGTTTAAAAGGCTACTGTTTTTATTACATATCTTTCCTTAAAAGTTTATAGCTTCCGATAAATTATTTACCCTTACTGAGCATCTGAGCTCAACCCATTCTGATGTTTTATTTTCCCTGGATCACAAGAAGTGTTTTATGTTTGAGATTCTGGGTTATGATAAGAGAACAATGAAATTCTAAAAGGATTATCTTTTTTGTGTTTTATGTTAGAAAGTGTAATGTAACATTCATGTCCGTAATATATTTTCCAATACTACTAAATTGGCCGGTCATTCAGGACTTGATTCCTTTTAATCATGCTAGTGTATTAAAATAATTCACTGACTCTGGGAATCTAGGGTCATGGGGTTACATTTATTCTATTTTAATTACCCCACATGTGCAGTATTGGTTTTCCCATGAACCAGAACACAACATTACAATGATTTCCATGTATTATTCACTCATTTGAACATTCAGAACATTTAATCAGATGGTTCTCCCATAAAAATGTGAGGAAAATGGGTTTCACAACCAGAAACCTATTGTAAATTTTTTTATATGATTATACCCCTGATCCAAGTGATGAAACTATCATTCACCCACAAAAATATGCCAGTAGAGACATGATTTAAAAATCCATACCGACAACATGATTCATATTCAAATCTAGGAAAGAATTCTCATTGACGTATATGGACCAAGGTAAGCCAAACGTTATTTAGAAAACCCTGAATTTTTTAACCACTTTAGTTTTTCCTTATATGAATGATCATGTTGTGATTCAAACCAAAAACATTCATGATTTTGAGGAACACCATTATTTACTTTTTTATTTATTTATATGTATAAGATATAATCCTAAGAAACCATCAACCATGAATCCACTAATCATTATGCTTTATGATTTATAATTTTCACTATATCAATCCATCATCCTTAAAAGAGTATCAACTTAATATGTGTTAATTTTTATGATTGAATAATCCACTTATTTATCCATACACAAGGTTATTAGTCATATATCAAATCATAAATGATCTGACACTATCATTTAAGATTTATTTTTCTATATTCAGAAGGCCTCATATAGTCTTTATCTGGTGCTATATATGAATCATGATAAGACATTTAACATAGAACCATATACTCTAAGTTCCATTATACATCTTCCTTTCAGAGTCTCAGTGATCATACTACAACCAGTCATAAATAGACCAGGGAAAATATCACAAGAGAGGATATTAAACTCATGACTTAATAATTGATCCCAACATAGTAGTATCTTTATTATTTCATCATACACAAGCATTGATCTTCCAATTCCATTACTATTCATCAGAATACATTAAAAATAAAAGTTAATGTATGTATAACATATTTCAAGTAAAAACACCACACAATGTGTATTGCCTGAATGTACAAAACGTAGACTATAGAATCCAAAAATACATTCTTGATGAACCTTACAATCTATATAATCATTGTCATTGTTTCTTACACATACCTAGATTTTTACTCATTAACTAGTAGGCAGACAATCCTTAAGCGATTCATGTCAAATAAACTAGTTTATATCAAAAATAGTAACCATGAAATGATTATTATGGTGACCAACTGCTAATATATTTTATTAGTTCATTCATTGAATCAAATACATCATAAACCATTACTTCACGTCCCTTCTCTCAATGGTTCAATATACCAAAGAGTAACCAAAACATTAAAACCCATTCATCAATTGTTTCATATAAATTATTGATAACATAACTCTTAATCCAAATAAGAGTGACTATTTCTTAATTCGTTGAATACCATTATATTGAAACATTACTTTATAGATATACATTCACCATAAAGAAATAGCTCTATAGAACCTGATAACATAACAAAATTTTTTACATAAAAGGGAATAACATGATACTATGTTTAACTATGCATTAAAAATCACATTGTTTGTAGGTTGAGAAAAATCATTTTCACAAAAAAAATAAAACGCAACCTTGTATCATGAATCTATCACTCGTGATGATAAATATACCCATGTTGTATGACCACATAGAAAATCTTTCTGTACATGTTTAAAAGGATATTCACATGAAAAAAATTATTCATATCACCAAAAAAAATAATCATTGAAATTAACTATAACTAATACTATACATAGAATATACTCATTCAGGATACTTCTAAGTAATTAGAACTAATAATTTTCTAGCTACTAGAGTCACATCTAAGGTAACAATTTAATACATCAAACCATACAATGTTTTTTACTAGAAAAAGCCATGAAATTTAATCTTAGAATAATTCCAAATACATTGAATGACGGATTAACCATTATTATAACCATATTGAGAGTCAAGGATGTAAATACCCCAACCCATGTAGCCTAGGTATGAGGTAATCATAATCACTTTTACATATGATATAAGGAATCACATATCAATGGAATAAAATGTTTATTAAACAAGATACACACATTAATAAAAAATAACAATTCAAAACATAAAATGCATCAAAGAATATTATTTGAGAAAAAATTATTCAATTTAATATATCCCAGAATATTAATCAAAAAATAATTACTATAATTCTAGGGAAAATTTAACATAAGAAAGTGGTATTCTCAAATTATCATTAAGGGTATGCTTACATCGTAAGGTATCCAGAATAAATAAGGAATAATCAATATAGAAAGGTAAATTATTGAATCACATGAAATTTAATCAATTATATAAAAATGTATAATAATATGGAAGGAATAATTACTGATAAAATAATTCTATATATATAATCACAATAACTTTAATCTTTTCTGAATATTGTCTAACAAATTTATTATCACTTGTACATCAATATCTAATTTCACAGTGACGAAATCAATTATTTTGGAAATCTAAAAATTTCCCTCATGGGATTTTATAGAAGTCATATAGGTTATTATGGCCTTGGCACAAGACATCTTACATATATAAGTGAGGCCCCAACTAAAAACCCAATATAGTTATTTTCATGAGACCTATTGATGCATCAGTATGGAAAAAGTGGGACTCACCTTCCACATAATAATTCTATTTAATTCCTTATATAATAGGTATTGTATCATATTTAACATACTAGTAATATTTAAAACTAGCTTAAGAAATGTGAATAATTTCCCCAATCAATAATGGTAATCATAAAACATAAAAACTAATATCAGGATTTGGATCGAAATAGAATATCCCTAGTCAAGCTGATGATAAACCATCCAAATAAAGAAAAAGGATGGCTTCAATACAATATAACACCAACAGAGTATAAGTAAAATAAATTTTATATTCATTGATGATAATAAATACTATAAAAATTAAATTAATTATATTCTTCGAGAAAATATCATTTTCAATTTGAAAATAAAATTAAAAAATAGAAAATTTTGATAATAGTAAGAAAAATAATTACATTAAAAATATCCTTATAAACATGTAAAGGAGAATTAAATTTAATGGGTTGTCCTTATGGTGGTATATTTGATTCATGTTGATTCTGTTAAAAAAGTGATTTATTTCACATATTTGTAATAAAAGTAAAATGTACCTTTTTTGGAATATGATAGAAAGATTAAATTTAAATCATTTTATAAAAATAAAAACATGTTTATAAATGTATATAAATAATAATTTTTAGAATTTTGCAAATATTTTTAAAAATATTTTTATGAAAACAAGGATATGGAAGTAAATTAATTTTATTCCAAAGAGGGAAATAAAGTAATATTTTTTTAAAAAATCTCTATCATTTAAATTAAAAAAGGGTGGAAACAACAATGGAATTATCCTTAAACATTTAATATTATACTTTTGTGAACGTAATAATATAATTACATTCTAAAATATCATTTAGGTTTAGAGTTATAAGAAATTAGTACACAACACATACATTTAACACATATAAATTACATGCTGGGAATTTCCTCAAAGATCCATTTTTCTGAAAAAACACAAATAATTAAAATAAAATATGATATCTTATGATGAAAAAGAATTAAAATATTATGATGACTTATTCCATTTTCCCAAATAACCATATAACCCCAAAAAAAACTATAAACATTGGAATTAGAACTAAAATCTTATTAAGATTCATAAAATATTGAAATAATCTATCATTTGAAGAATAATTAATAAAATATACCATTTAGAAAATATTATTTGGGTTCCAAATAATCCATTCTCTTACCCCAATAATGTATATTCTCTATCCATATTATTTTAATGATTTAATTTTAAGTCATAAATTAAAAATAAACTCAAAAAAGATTCTTCGTAAACATGAAAATCACATAAAATCATATGAAAATTTTTATACTTTTCTAAATTGTATATAAAATTACAATCATTTTTAAATTTTGAGTAACCATAATAACTAATCATGGTAGAAAATCAAATTCAGATTCCTAGAATTATATTAGAGCATCCAACACATCTACTCATAGAAGATCATCACACTTATTTTCTAATAGTCTCTTAAGTGAAACCCAATCTGTTAACTCAATCTCATATTTGGAAAAACCATACGATCAAATTCAATAAAAAATATATTACAGAGATATATGTGGGATCCCAATTTATATATGTTATAAAGGGATTACCCAAGAGCTATAATAAGAATCATGTTTTATAATATTTATCATTCACACCAGTTTTTCAGTTCTATAATTATTAACTAACCTATAAATGAAATTATTCATATATATTTTCATTATAAACCGATTTAAAAACTCTTTTAAAACCATATAAAAATACATTACAATATTAAAATACAATTTTATTTCCAAAAATTAATCATATTATAACATACAAAAGAAATATTATATTCATTGAATAAAATATCATTAAAATCACATTATAAGAAAATATCCTTTCCATTTTAAAATCACATATTTTGTAAAAAGGGGATTTAAAAAGGGAAATTTTTTTTAGAATTTAAATATATACAATAACAATTTTATCGTTGAAATTTTATTATGTAATAGTTGAATGAAATTTTTTTCTACCATATATATATATTTTTTATTTTTTCCTATTAATATGTCGATAAAACTGGTACTTTAAAAGAGTTATTTTAAAAAAATGACCTATAAATTATTTGTAAGAATTGGAATTATAATACCCATGAAAAAATAACAATAATTTCCATTAAATACCATCAGAATAGATAAATTCATGGTATAAAATTTCAATGTGGCTATATATACATCTTATAGAAATGTAGGTGCTTAAAAATAAAATACACCCTAATGAAAAAAGATTGAGACGATGGATCTTACCTCGAGAACGTCTCTTGTCATATGTTCTGTATCTTCTATATAAAATAATTGGGTTAATTATTTAATTTATTAATATCATATTTATTGTTTATTATTCCATTTATATCTCTTTTTGAAATGATATATACAATTACATTCACATCTATGTTCACCTTTAATGTTTTGATGATATTTGGTTCGTAAGTCGAAAATTAATTACATCTATTAAATATGGTCATAGAGGTCATTATTTAATATTATAATGAATAATAATTAGGTTATAATTATAATTATTATATATCAACAATAATTTAAATTCCCAACATAAATATGTAAATGAAAAATGAACTATTTTACAATAATATAGAGGGTAGTGTGTAGGTATGCATGACTAATATTTCCATCATTAAATGATAATTATAGACAAAATTTATGAATTATATTATATTTAATGAATTATACTAATATCATAAATATAATAATACTTATTTTAATACACTTATATATATACTCAATGTGATGCGGTGATTAAAAACATCACATAGTTTCAAGGATGAGCTAATCCACACATACACACATACTTCATTATAAATTTTCAGTGAAATGAGAGAAAAATTTTAAATGATGTATAATATTTTCATTATTATAGAAGTTTAATAAATATAATCTATAAATTTAATTCCAGAAATATAACCAATCTGTAGATATGGTGTTGGAAGGGGATTACATCATTTCATGAAGCGATAGTCTGTTTTACACAAAAATAATGAATTCCTTTCAAATTAAATGTATGTTTTAGATGGAATTATTATATTCGATTGACCTAAAAATATATTTGTATATTTAGGATGATTTTATTTTTATTATTTCATGGTTGAATAATATTTCAAGGATGTGAAATAAAAAAGAAAACCAAAGGTCACACTTATGAATGATACATCTTCTTCATAAAGTCTCCATTTCTTAACACCATAAGACCACTAATATTGGTATTATTTCTAAATAAATACCAATATAATGAGTGGATGGATTATAATAATGGATTTGGGTAGATTTTGGGGCAATCAAATGAACTTTTTGGAGTGT
Source organism: Viscum album (assembly GCA_963277665.1). Lineage (NCBI taxonomy): Eukaryota > Viridiplantae > Streptophyta > Magnoliopsida > Santalales > Viscaceae > Viscum > Viscum album. The sequence continues at coordinate 1,939,120,148 of OY728152.1, forward strand.
TGAACTGGGAATAAGTGGTTCCCTTTTAAAATAGCGGAGACCCACTCTCTTGGAATTTCATAAAATAATAAATTAATGTAAAATTATTTAAATTGAAAAATCCCATAATAATAATAAGATATGAAGTTATAACTATAATGAGTCTAAATAATCAAATGAATTAAATTTTATACATGTTTGGATTACATTTTTACCAGTTTATATTGTTTTTAACCCCTAGGTTACCCTTTTCTCAATTTCTATGATAACAATGTTTTTTTACAAATTGTTTTTAATATAGTTACTATAAAAAAATGACATCAAAATTAAAAAATTTTGAAATTATAAACCTTATCACTGTCAATTTGACAATGATATTTTTCAAATAAATTTTATTTAATTGAATAAATTATTATTTGTTATAAAATATTATTAAATCTAATTTGTAAAACTATTCATTACATTTACCATAAAAACACCAAGAAACATTAATAATTCAAAACATTAATTTTAACACATATAAAAATACCTAGTTCTTTAATTAAAATCTTGTATTATATTAGTTATTTTAAATTATATTTATTTTAATATTTTTAATATCTTTTACTATATTTTACAATTATTTGAATAATTACTACCTCATCATTGTGAAGTAATTCAAAGTAATTATGTCCTTTGTAAAAATTAATAATAAATTACCATGATGTGGATCAATATATTATCCTTAAAATTTATTTTTATTATCCCAAGTTTTTATTATAAAAAAATCTAAAATTGTATAGTTATAAAAAACATGAGTGTTACCTGTTAGGTAATTATAAATATTATATACTATAATGTTCATTATCACAACCAACTGAAAAAAGCTTATATATTAATAATTATAATTATTTTGGTCATTATATACTCATATATGAAAAATTATCAATGTTTTGGGGTATTTTTATAATGCGTATCATATTATTTTTATCATTAACTACCTAATTTACCATTATCAACATTATTAAATTACGATACAAACTATTCATAATGAAAAATATTTAAAGGATGTTATTTACCAAATTTGATTCTAATGGTTCCAAATATTGAATTACTTCTCCATTATTCTACTCGCATAAGTTGATTTTTTTTAATTTAAATTGAATTCTGCAAAACACAAGAGAGTCAATTTCCTTGAAAATGTGTTTTTATGCCCAAAAAAGTACATATAAAAAAAATAATATTTTATGGTGACTAGAATTTAATTAATTAGATTATATATTAATAAATATTACTTAAATTACATTGATATCAAATTTAAATTCTAAATTTGATTTTTAACATAATGAATCTGACAGTTTTATAAAAAACTTTAATTTAACTATTCACTGAAAAATTAATCAATTTAGAAATTTCTCAGAAAAATTATACAATGATAATTAGGAAATTCATAATTAATAAAATTAAATTTATTTATTAAATAAAATTTATAAATTTCCGATCATTTAATTATGATACTTCCACCCCAAAAGATAGAAAAATAATTTTTTTCATAAAACATATTTTTGATGAATAATATGACTTTACTAAGAAATGAGTAATTATTTAAAAATAATTAATTAATACATTATAAATGAGTAGTACCATTATATATTTCATTGTTTGGTAAATATTTTTCTTTCCAACTGATTTACCATCTATTCTATAACTATCCCATTTTATAATAACATGTTTTTTAGGATTTGTGTTGTGTACCTAATATTCAATTGAACCGAGAAATGGATTTTTAATCTAGGGATGTTATATTTTCAATCGTTTATAAATTTTGTCTACACTCTTTGATCTTTGTGTCATTTTAAAATAACAATTATTAAAACCCAATGTCACAAATGTGTCAAAAAACAACTTGTTGAAAATATTGAAAGGAATGTTTCATTGTCATATAAAATGACACATACTAAGAATTCAAAATGGGAGAACCTATTTTTTAATTGGAAACATGGATATGAAGGAAAAATATAACTCCCAAGTACTGAAAGAGAGTGGTTTGCAACATTGTCCAAATATAAAATTTAAAAAATAGTAAATTATAAATTATTAATGGGTGAACTGAATATTAAATTATTTCTAATGAAGGAAATATGACAATTTTATTGTTTCAATATCATTTCTCAGATCTGTGAAATTATATTTCTATATAAACAATGAACATATAGAAATATAATTACACAAAATGTAGAATTTCATAATTAAACTAGTTTCCACCACAATCACATATTGTTCTCCAAATATTTACAATTCAAGATAAACCATTCATCTATGAAGCAGTACAATGAACATAAATTAGATTACTTAGTTCCCAAAAAATTAAAAAAAATGTATTACTATAATGTTTATAAATTAACTATAACCATATTGTCCAGTATAAGGAATTCTTATTCATGAAATAAATAGACCTTAAATAGAAGAGAAATTTATTTAATCTCAAAAATAAAATCGTGATTTTCAAAAATAAACATAGGTTATTTAATAAATAACATTCCTTACTATTAATCACATAATTTCTGATAACAATTGAATCTAAAAAATCATGCATTTATGATCACATAGCAATCCAAGATTAATTTAACATTTATCACCAAATTAATATGAATGATTCTTAATGAATCTTACCTAAAGTATATTCCCTGATTATATAATCTCCATGATATGTTTATAATTTCTATAAATTTCATAAATCACCATAATGTCATAAGAAATCATATTTGATTCAAGAATGAAATTTATACACTCTTTATGAAAATACCATAGTATTCTATTTACCTTAATTATAGAGGGTCTCTAAAATAGTGACCTCCTTTCAAAAAAATAGCCACTTAATAAGAAAATCAATTTACAATCTAACGGTTATCAATAGAATATCATAAAATATCCATAATTTTAAAAACCCATAATTTCCTCAGAATAAGATATTATATAATCATTAATGACCACCCATACCAATAATCATATGTCTAGAACATTTAATGACATAATTCCTCAAAACAAATTACTCATATGATAAAACTAAGGATTGAATATACCACAAAAATATATAAAAAGTCAATAAAACTCCCCCAAAGAACTCTTATAATCAAAAAAGAATTCAAGCTTTTAATCTTATGATTATCCCTAAATCTACCACTACCAAAATTATAAAATCATCATAACTAAAAACATTGATAAACCATTAACGATGAATCTTTTATAATTCAATAATACAACATTCCAATAATAAATTATATTTTTTATATCCTTACGATTCATCAATATCAACAAAAAATATGTTGTATACGTAGTACATATGAAAAAAAATCATACCTTAAAATCAGAAATCGTGATTTATTTCATATCCCCATTATCATAATAAAAAATTATCTCCGATTAAAGAAATGAAATTATCATAACCTTTTTGAAAAATAACTTTTTGAGGGTTAAGTAGTTTTTATATTTCCATAACAAATAGAAAAGATACCATGAACCCTAATTTTTTTATAAAAAGAAAGATGTGTTTGATAAGTAAAATAGTTTATTATAGATGATTTGAATACTCAGAAATCCATCAAAATCAATTGGACATTCATTGAATAATAGTGATAATAAAATATTCGTAAAGGGATAATTTTTTTATAAAATAAGTAATTATTTCCATCATGAAAATATATACTTAATATTTAGAAATTAAAATCATTAACACATAAAATTAATTATTTCATGTCATAATAAAAATGGTTCTTGTGAGGTCCATACCCAAGACACAAAATAGTATATTAAACATAAAAATAATTATTCAAATTCATTTATCCTTCTAAATCAATTATCCAAAAATATCATTATCCACCTAAAAATTCCTAACTAAGAACCTGATAATGGGTTACTAAACATGTAAAATTATAATTAACCCTAAACTAATAAACCCTCGATTATATCCATAGCTCATTGGGAAATCCTTTTAAAAATTACGTAATGGCCCATGTTTTCTAAACACAACTTTGATAATAACTATAATCACCCAACCATAAATGTCACCTACTCTAGATATTTTCAAGTAGAAATAACATCTATTCCTCAATGATATATTTTGTTTATATTTATATATAGTTATGTCAAAACATTTTCATAACAAACCCAAAAATTAAAAGTTCGACACTAAAACTCAACATTATTTTTTATTATAAAACAAAACTACTTAAAAAAATATGATTTATTTTTTTGAAAAATATTAAAATTTTGATCTTTACCTCATCCTAATACCTACCCATCTGTAAAACCCTATGAAAAAAATTTAAAATATTCTTCTAAGAAAAAAATTTTTTCTAAGGGTCATAAAAGAAGGAAACAAATCTTCAGTCCTTGAATAGTAATAAAAATATTCTTTTTTCAAAAATATATCAACAGATCCAAAATAATTCCAATACCTAAGAAAGAAATAATCATCTTCTCCTAACAAATTCCATAGAAAATTTTGTTATAAATATTTAAGGAATAATAAAAACATAAAAGTTTCTTTTAAAAAATTAAAATCACGTAATATCTTATTGACAATGTCATACTTTTCACATATATATATTGAGTACCAATCATGATTAAATTTTGGAGTAACCATCATAGATACATACTGTAAACCGTCACAGTTATGTATAGATCATTTCATAGAGTATCCATCAAAGCTAATTATGAAATATCCTCATGGTTATCTTCTGATTATGACATAGGTGAAACATATTCGGTTAACAACATCTCAGATTTCAAATAACCAAACCGTCAACACTTATTCCCAATTTATTATAGATATATAATGGGTCCTAGGATTATTATAATCTATATCAGGATATCCCAGGAGTTATAATGTGGCTCAAGCAAATGTATAGGCTTTATCGAGCTTTCCTTTTTTCTATAAATTATAATTCTTAAATACCATATAAAAAATTTTATTCTTGTGACTTCAAATCATAAAAAAATTGGAATTAGTATTTTAAACCCATCTACAAAACACATTTCCATATTAAAATAAATTTATATTTGGAAACCATTTTCGAAACTATAATACCTGGAATATAATTATTTCTTTCTTTCTTTGATGAAAAGAAAATTTAAGATAATGTTTGGATAAAATAATATTTTATTTTTGAAATCACTTATCTCATAAAACTATACATGTAAAAAAGGGAAAAAATATTTAATGGTGACAATATAAACTAATAAAGTATCATATAAATATTATTGAATAGTATTTAAGGAAATTAATTTAATGAATTATATATATAAAATATATTTTTTTAACATTGTAAAAAATGATTAAAGAGTGTCTCTAAATGAGTGTTTTTAAATGAAAGTGCATTTTACAGTTTAAAGATATTTGAATCATAATCCCCATGAATGAATTACAATACAAAACATTAAATATAATAAAAATGGTAAATCAAATATATAAAAAGTCAAAGGGGAAGTATATACCCCTACTAATATAATATAGGTACATAGAAAATTAAATTAAATTCCTCAATGAAATGAGATTCAGACAAAGTACCTTAATTCGATTCCAACTAATCCCATTTGTTATTTATCATCCAAAATAAAAAATATGTTAATAAATAAATTTATAATAATAATAATCATTTTTATTATTCATTTTATATAATTTAATACCATGTTATATAAAATTTCCAAGTTATTTATGTTCACCTCGAATGTTTTGGATAAATTTGGTTCGTAAAAAAATGATTCCGGTAACCTGACTATGGTTTAAGTGGTAATTATTTATTCATATCAATAATAACAATTAAATATTACTCATTATTTTAAATCAATTAAAAATTTATATCAAATAATTAAATTTGATTATGAAAAATTAATTACATTATAATCATGGAGACGGTGTTATTTACGTTAGCGTGAGTAACATTTACATATTTATATAGTCATAATAGCATTATTGTGACGATTAGATTATATTTAAATAATTATATTTATATCAAAATTATAAAATTAATTATTTAAATATACTTATATATATTATCCTTGAGATTTGGTGATGAGAAATGAATCAAATCACTTCGTGGAGATTATTGTCCATGCGTACGCATGAATGATGTTATCATTTTTTAGTGAAATGAAATTTAAAAAGATAAATTATATATTATATATTAGTAATGATATAATTTTCATGAAATTATACATATAGATTAATTACATCATTATAACTAGCCTTGAGATATGATGATTGAAAATGAATAACATTAGTTTATGAGTCGGTACTCCACCATACTCACGAACGATGAATTCCATTCCACTTTTATGGATATTGGAGAAGCATGTAGTCTATGAAATTTCCATTAAAAAACATTTTATATGATTTATATTGGTGTTATTATTATATCATGGCCTAATAATACTTTATCTAATAGAATGAAGAAATAAGACACCAGATAAGGGTTAAGGACGACAACACTACATCATAATTTCAATTTTTCTTAATATAGTAAGACCATTAATATTTATATTAATGTAAAATAAATAGATATATAAGTAGGTAAGGGGTTATTGATGGTATTTTGGTATAATTATTTCTAAAAAAATGGGTATTGAGGTGTGATCAAATGGGAAGAAGTGGATTCCTTTTATCGGAGAGGAGAGGAGAACTTGTAGAATTTCATAAAATACTAAATAAATATAAATAAAATATGAAATAAAAATTTTATTGAAATTATAATGATAGAATCTATGATGATTATGTGTGAAAATAATATCATAAAATAAAATTTATATAATTTTTTATTAAATTTTAACTCGTAGCTACTGCTAGATACCCCTAATTAAACCCTTCTAAACATACCATGACAATAATGTTTGTTAATCAATAATGGTATATATATTTACAATAAATGGATAAATGGCCCGAAAAAGAACAATGGAAGTTATTTTAATCCTTATACAAGTCCCATTGATAAATTCATTATTTTTAGTAATTTTATTATATTTAATATAATATTTTTTAATTCAAAAAATGATTAATGTCAATTTGGGAAAATATTTATTAAATTGACCATAATAAAATCATGTGAAAATATATTATTTTTATTAATTATAATAAATGTAAAAAATATCATTTTAATATATAAAAATTCATTTATTTGATTAATTATATAAAATTTTATTTATTTAAATATTTCAAATATCTTTTATTAAAATTATAAATTATTTGAATAATTATTTCCCAATGGTTGTGTAAGAACATAAGGTATTAATTTATAAATAAAAAACTAAAAATATGTTAGCATGATTTATAGAAATTTTTTATATCAGAAAATAATATATATAGTTAAATATATACATTTTATAACGCCTTATTGAAATTGTTGTACATATTAAACATGATTGTGACGTGTACATATTTTCTTAAAATTAAATACTGTAAAGTTCATAATAAAAAACATGTGAAAAACATCATAAATTAGACTTTATTGTGACCATGGTCGAGATATACTAATGAAATAATATATACTGATGTTTTACTATCATTTTATAATACTTATCATTTTATATGTATCTTAAACTAACCATTTTACCTTTACTGTGAAAATAGACTTAAAATAATTTTTAATCATAATAACAAATATAAAATGATTCTATTAAAAAATTAGGAAACATTGATTAATAATTTTATATCCATTTTCCAAGTTTCAACTCATATAAGTGGAATAATTAAATATAAAATTAATATTGCGAAACACAATGAAAAATAGTTATCTGGAATAATGGCTTTTATCCCCCCAAAGGAGTTATAACAAAATATGTTAAGGATGATTAAAACGAAATTTATTATATAATATATATCTAAATATGCTTAATTTACTTTGATATAAAATTATAATCATAATGGTTCTTTTTAATATAAAATAAATTGTGATTTTGTAGATATCGATACTTTTTCACTATTCACAGAATAATTAATCTTTTTTGAAAATCATAAAAATTTGAAAGGTAATTTTAGCATGATTAATTTCTAATATTTAATTCATTTTTTCAAAAAAAAATCTAAAATTTATATAAATTAATAATTATATTTACTCATAAAAATCTCGAAACCCCATTTTTTTAGAAAACATATTCTTGAAAAATAAAATGACATTAATGGATAATGACTACTAATTTAAATAGAATTAATTAATAAAATATAAATGAGTAGGTCCATTATATATTTTGAAATGGGGGTAATATTATTCATTAAGAATAATATAATAACAATGTTATAAAACTCCCATTTTAATAATAATATTATGTTTCTTGATTTAGCTCTGTACTATGTATCATATAGACTATCAATCATAGTCTTTCCGTCTAAATTTTTGGATACAACAAATAAATAATATTTTATCTTGAAATTTTCAATAATAAAAAATGGATAATAGATTATATTTTTTTGAAGAAGGTTGTTCAAAATACCAACCAAGGAAAAAATATACACAAAGAACCACAAATAATAATGATATTGTTAAATGAACCCTTACTACTTAAGTGAATTTTTTAATCATATGCCATATTAATGAAAAAAAATCAATTATACTTTAAATTACTTGAATATAAATATATTCATGATATATAACATCATAAGGGTAGTTATATACACCACAAATATAAATATGTTTTGAATATGGAATATATCTAACAGATGTATATATTAGATGAGAAACACTTAACACAATATGAATTACTTTGTACATGATCATTCCTCTTATATGATAAATATAAATTTATTATAAATATATTAAAGTATATTAATCATATATTTCATACCATATATAATTTACTTATAGTATTTTTTCACCTATATATTAATAATTATTTGTTAAATTAACTGTTTAGGGTGGTAAATGTTTCATTTTTCTTATATGTTTTGGTTCAGTAATTTTTGTTGTTTTATATACACCATTTTAAATTTATCTCATAAATGTAATTCATGATATAAATATCATATAAATTCATTATATATGTATTTTTAGTAATCCATATAAAAATACAAAATGTATTATATCATTCATGGAGACAGTATGCCACACGTACACATGAACTCCATTTCAATTTTCTAGATGGATGAAAAAAGGAAAATAAATATTCATAAAGATTTATATATTTATGATTATGTTATATATATCATTTATATAAATAATAACATTCTTAATTAACATCTATTTAAAAATAACCCAAAATCCATTTTTCAAAGAATCTTGGTGGTGGTATTCTATACATATACACAAGAAACATTATTGTTTTCTAATGGAATGGAAGGTAATAATCCGGATGAGATATTATATTTAAATAAAAATTCATATGAGAAAAGTATTGTATATATTCATTAAACATATACATAATACCATCCAAATAAATCATAATATAAAAATAAATAACATTTCTTTGTGATGTTGTAATCCATCGTATACACTAGTGGTGTTATTGTATCCCCACATGAATGAAAATTTAAGGAGTTATATGTGATATAATAATTTAATATGTAAAATGGTTTATTAAATATTATATGAATATGTAAAATCCATTATTATATCAATCCTTGAATGGTGGCGATGTATAACAAATTACTTCAGTTTGCGAGATCGTAGTCTTCCACAGACACGAATTAGAATTTCATTTTTACATTTGATGAATAGGGTGATATATGTACGTTTTTCCATTAACATAAAAAAATATCACTAGATATGAGATATGTTCGATATTATATTTGAACAATTGAAGAATATTTTATTGAGTTGGATGATGAAACTTAATAAACATTGATTTTTAAGAATAGTACCTCTTATTCTTGTGGACTCATTAGTTTTATACCTAAAATTATCATAGGAGGATTTTATGAACATATTAATACCTCTAGGATTTGGGTAGGTATTTATGTAATATATATGGGTAGGGTTTTTCATATTCAAATGTAGCACTCCGATATTCTAAACAAATAACATTTTATTTAACTGTGTATGTAATACACAATACCAAGTATATAAGGGAATATAATATCCCAATACAGAAAGATATATTTACTTTTTTACAAAAAAAAGTCCATATATTTCAATGTGTGAAATATTGTGATTATCATTTTCTAAATTCAATATCCATTTTTTCCTAAAGCTTTCATTACACGTAAAACCGAGTTTTAATAAAAACTATATACTTTTAATAATATTTTTTAAATTGAAAACAATATCATAGACATGAAATTGGATGTAATTAAATATATTATCTAACTAATAAAAATAAATGTTTAAATTCATTATTTAACGATTAATTATAAATTAATTTATTGACTAATTAAATATAAAGAAAATATTTTTTATAAAAACATATTTTTATGAACTGAAGGAATTTTATCATAAAAAATTAAATAAATTAATTTTGGTGAATTATATTAATGAAATTTATTAATTAATATTATATCAAATATATTTCATTACATTTAATATATTTTATTTGAATAAGATAAATACAAATTGAATTTTATGTATAAAAGATTTATTTTTCTAAATGGAAATTTATCTACCATTTAAGGGCACACTGGTGTAAGGGACTAAAATTTACCGGCCATTACATTATGAGAAATTGATTATTTGAGGTATTCGGGGGTAGTCCGAAGTGTTTATAGGACATGTGATTCATTCCAGTGATGGATCATTATAAGAGTTTTCTAAATTTCCAATTTTCAATAATATATCATTCTTGTGGTAGCTCATTATAGAGATAACTCATTCTATAAGTTGATCACGAAGGTGGAAGCTCATCAAAGCAGTGAATCACTAGAAGTGACTCATCTAGAGATGACAAGCTGGAGATGACTCGTATGGCATTGACTCGTACTGCGGTGACTCATTGGTGGTGACACGTCTGGTGGTGACTTCTTGGTAGTGACTCATTTAGAGGTGGATCACTAGTGGAATCTCATCTAGAGGTTACTCACTATTGGTGAATCTTATAGTTCAAATTCATCAGGAGGTGAATCATTTCATGGTGGTTGTGACTTGTTTAAATTGTTTTCCAAATTTCCATATTTTTCATTATTTTTCTGTTTCTCCATTTTGACATCCCTTTTGATGTAAAATGAATTTAATTACATATTTAAGTGGGTTGAAAGCATTTAAAGGGATGTTTCAGGGGATATAAACCATACCATTTATTTTTAAAAAATCAGATTCTTTTGACTTTTCAGGAAATGTGGTATACTATGACCCTATTTATTAGTAATTCTAATCCATTTTTAATCTCTTGAGTTCCAGATATAATCCTTAAAAGCCAAAGGCATTCCCTTAGTTAATTATTTCAATTTTTTTTCTATGGGAAGGTTTTTAATTATTCATCCCATAGTGTTCTTGTAATGAGTTGTAATAATTGGATCACGTCCCCCACTCTAAGTTGTTTCTGTTTGTACACACCCCCTATTTTGGTGCTGAAACACTAGAAAAATGAATATTCTTTATTATTTGGGATTTCATTCATTTCCCTTTATGTGTATCATGCTATATGTGTTTATTATTTTCACCTCTTGTGAATATGGTTTCATTGGAATTCATATAATATAATCTAAATGGTTTAAAAATATATAAACGTGAGGGGAATATGTCATATGATCTACTATTTTATAGATATTTTGATAAATGATGTGAATTGTACTTTTTAAACACCCGCTCAAAATTATAGCCATTCGGGGTCCTTGTAGGTGAACCAATTTATGGGTTGTGTAATAGATTCATGTTGTGTGACTATTGATGTAACTTATTATATAATTTACTAACCACGTACATTCAGTTAATATAAATTGATTCCAAATGATGATTTGGTATCTGTGATGTCACCATAAATTAAGTGTAATTGAATAAGGGATGACCCAATAAAACTAAAACTATGTTTCACTATATTATGTGATGTAAATGTATTTTCAACAAAGTTGTGTGTAGTGGATTGAATTCAGTGATATGATGGAAGAATTATGAATGTGACGTTAGGTGTGTGGGGGAGATGGATTACATATGGTTGTACAGTAGGTTTGTAATGGGTATGGTTATATAGAAAGGTTGTATGATGATTATGGAATCGATGTGCATATTGGATTGAAAAGGGGGATGTGTTTTTACGTTGATGATGATGTGGGATTATTGTTAAGTGAGTAGTAGTTTTTTGTGTAGTGATACATTCTATGCGTTGATTATTTTGTTGTGTAAACTATTTCGTGTTTCCTTATAAGTTTGGAACAGAAGAGGAATATCCTTTCTTGGGATGAATCTGGAGGAATGGTTTATTCGGAATGTAATATGGAATGTGAATAGGTAATTTTTTAATGAAACATAAGGGAATTTATGGTAACAATGTTTTGTTAATATGATATTATTCATTATTTGTGAAATTTTTAATGAAGAAAGAGGTGGATTAATATTATAAATTGAATTATGGATTCAATTTTTCTTATAAGGTATTTTTCTTATTCTATGTAGTTTGTTCTATTATAATTGCACATGGATTAATTGAAGTAATAATGTATGTTAATAATTTCAAATGGTAATATTTGATGAGGATATTGATGATGTGTTGTGTTGATTAACATGTTCATTTTTTTTGTAAAAAGATGGTTGGATATATAGAATAAGAATTCAATCAAAGTGAAATTAGTTTTATAATTAATATTAATGACCATAATCTAAGTGACATAATTATTGAAAATGTAATATGGTTGGATTTTTCCCTATGTATTTTTATGCATCTATTTTTGGCATAAATTGTGTGAATTATATGTGATAGTTATTCATGTTATTAATCGATAGGGTGGTATTGATTGTTTGGTACCGCATATGTATATACTTGTATTCTCCATGTGATATCTATTGGTTCCCCGATTTTTTGAGCACTATGTGCCAGGAACCCCCATTTTCATGGGGTAGGGTGTCTTTAGAAAACATCTCTATGAGAGGATGGACGGCTGGGAACCCACACTTCCTTACTCCCTCTTCTAGGAATTGATAGCCCAAAACTCATCAGGAATGTTGAGTTTTTTGAGGCCTATGTGTGTGAATTAATTTTTTTACATAATTAGTGTCTTTGATATGTGATGATTTGTGATTTCCTAGGTGTCTTCAAGATTATATGTGTTGTTCTTTCCATGGTGTCTTAGGATGAGGTGTCATTCGTGGCCCATGAATCTGTTGGTGGTATTTGATGTGGTTTGTATCCCTACTGTATATAGGAAGGATGTTTTGTGGTTTTTGGACCATTTTATTTCTTGTTGGATTTGATGTGCTTTGTGTACCAGGTGTATGCAGGTGGGACAGGGTGTGGTTTGTGGCTCAGGTGTCAGTATGTGAGAAGTGAAGTGGCTCGATGCCAAAGTGTCTATACATCAGGTGGCTGTGGAGACTAGGTGTGTTCCAACTGGTTGTGACATGTTTCTTTTCGGAGAGGTGGGAGCACGAGGACGTCTGTCCTTAGGCAGTAGTTTCTAAACATGTGGGAAGTGGTGTGGGGTACCCAACTCCTCGATGTACTTACTATTATAATTTACATGAATTGACCTACGTCGTGAACATTATTTCGGGAGGATGGGATAACTAATATTCCTTGTTAGGTGTTTTTTAATTCTAGTACTCCCACATGAGTGCATTAGTATGCTCCTATCACATGTTCCTGATAGATTTCAGTTTTCTTATTGAGTATACATGTACACCCAACCTATGTATATAAAAACATTTTAGGGATTCCAGGAAGAAATTGCAGAAATTTTTGGATATTTCGAGTTTGGGACGTTGGAGCTATTGATGTCTTGCCGCCTTTGATTTTATTCTTTTTGACTTTATTTTTCAGACCTTTATATGTGAGAGTTTTGATTTATATATGCACTGTGTGATGGTTTAGAATTATTCTGTATATGTCATGGAGTTTTTTTTACAGTTTATTCATGTTATCACCCAATATTGTTTTCTTATAAAGGGTATTGCTCCACATATTGTGTGATCATTGTACCCTTGGTGCTAGTCCCCAACTCAAGGCCAAATAATGGAGGGACTTAGGGGGTTATTATCTCCCTTTATTACTTTCTAGCTCAAGAGTGGCATTTTCAGAGGGAGTGTCATTAAATAATGGTTTTAGAGGCTGATGGTTGAATGTTAGGGTGGAGTTTGGAGTTAGGTATTGGGAAGAATTCAAGTTTAGTTATGGAAACAAAGTCAGTTAACGTTGGAACATGACATATACAAGGGATACTAGCTACGATATGGGATTTTATGGTCCCTAATGATGCATTGGGTGGACTTTGAGCCAACCGAACGAATTATTGAGATTATTCCACTTGCTGGGTGGAGATTTAAGAGAGTTAGATGCACCATAATGACTTCGGTTCTTATTTGAATTTTTATAAATTTTGTAGATAAATATAATTAAATGTGTCCTGAAATTTTATGTGTGTTTCTTTGAATTTTACCATGGTTTCATTGCTAATAAAATTCATTAATTTTTTTGATTTATTTGTATAATCAAAATAAAATATTAATATGATGGTAAACTGAAATTAATTGTTTGTTTGAAGTGTTCTTGAGGGTTGAATATGTTTTTTCCTTTCCTCTCATAGAATGATTCTTAAAAAATTATATTTCTCTTCCTTTGTATGAATTGTATAACACAACTTTTAGTTTTGATAATTTTTGAAATATATTGAGAAACATGATTTTTCATGACCCCTCACTCGAATGATTCCCCTCCTAAAATAGAAATGAATATTGAGTGATAATGACCCATGATCCCAACCTTTATTAGGTCCTGAGGTGGTAACCAACACCAAGGCTATTCAAATCTCAAAAAATGGGTGGGTTGATTTCCCCATTTATTGTAAACAATATCAGGAAATAAGATGAATAAACCTCAAAACAACTCCCAAACATATATATATAGGAAACCAAAATCCATCCCACAACATATTTAAGGTAAACTTCATGAAGTACAATAAAAATATCCAATATAAAATACAAAAAAAAAACTATTTAGTAAGACAACAACTGTCCCCAACACCTAAGATAGTATGGTCCATCACGGTCTGCATAATATTTCTATAACCCTTAAAAATAATTTCATATATGTAGGTTGATCTTTCAAGTATACATTGTAGGGAAAAATATTTCTCTAATTAAGTAGTGGAAAACCATACCAATGCCCCAGTGTGAAAACAGTAGAAACCAAAAGCACCTAACAATACACTCTATTCACCCCAACCTCTCAAGGTAATTCTAACCCAATAACAGACATAATGTAATATAATGTAGTAAGAATGTCGATGATAGGGTACTCCACACCACATTACCACTCATTAGCCACAATCACATCCTAAAAAAATGTTCTTTCGCTCCCCCCTCTTCTGAAAGAACTATGTCACCATATCACTTTCCTACTGCACACAGCTGGGCCTCGCAACTACTCCTCATTCCGCACGATGACACTTGCACCACAAACCACGCCACATCCCGAAAACAAATGGGACACCACAACACTTCTCATCCAAAAGACACATAAGAAAACAAAACAGGATCACACACACCTTGGCCACACAATCGGAAACCTCCACAAAGTGTATTGGACAATCAATCCCTCGAATAAGTAGAAGGAAAGAGTCGGCATCCAGCCATCCACCCACCCACCGAGATATTTGGGAAAAAGTCATCTCCCATATAAAATGGGGGTGTTCATAATGTAGTGATCATAAATGTTGTGGTGCATATTGAATCACAAGAATGTACAATTATATATATTGTTCCAAACACTCAGACCAACCTAGAGGTTCTCGAGAAAACAAACAGCCCATAACACTACCACTATTGGTTCTTCCTCTAAATTCACGTATCAAAACAAATGGCGTTCACATATGAATTCAATAATATAAATCCACATAACACCTAATCATTTTAATGTAATTAATACATTACTAGTTATTCCATACCTACCTAGGTAATTGATAACAACATCACAAAAACAACCTCACAACCGAGCAATACTAAGTGAGAAAACAATGATAAAACTCCCCACTTCACACTTCCTCCCCACATAGCTCCCAATCTAACCACTGTTAATATCATTATTAAATTTCATGTTGCTTGGTACATTCTCACAACAAGAAACTCCCACCGTACAAACCAACCCCCAAAAACACCTTATCAAAACCATACATGGCAGCCCCACTTCATAACAACACCATGCCCAGTAACGTAATCATGGCACAACCCGATTCTGAAGCCATGCTGCCAAACCTCTTCCCATCCATTCCAAAATCAGTAAATCTCACAACCTTAGATACCATATCACCCTCAATCCACAAACACACACCATTTTTCTCTCAATAGCATCGCCAAAAAACCCATCATTGCACCACACAACCTGTACGAAGAACAAGATAGAAAAGATCCCCAGGTAGCACATAGCCACCCCAATTTTGAAATGGAGTATTCAGATTTAAAAAATTCCATCACTAATTCCACGTTGGTAAATAATGGGTCATCACAAAACTTGTTTAACACA
Source organism: Viscum album (assembly GCA_963277665.1). Lineage (NCBI taxonomy): Eukaryota > Viridiplantae > Streptophyta > Magnoliopsida > Santalales > Viscaceae > Viscum > Viscum album. The sequence goes on from OY728152.1 coordinate 1,939,136,690, forward strand.
AGTAAATACATTTAATTTAGAGTATATGCATGATTAATCATGTTTTCATGTACACAACCACTCAATAGAATACAAAGTCCAAGTATTCATGAGTCTAGTGTGTAAAGAGAGACCACCAACGAACTTGATAGTCTGAAGGCATACATCAAATACACTCATAACATGGTCTAATGAAAAAATATATAAAATATTTATGATCATCACCATCTTTTCAACCGTTAATTTATTTTAATTAAATTGGATTCAACCAAACACACAAGAAGATATCATTACGACCACCCCACATGATTAAACAATTAAAGTGCTAAGAAGGGATCCATACCATGAAGAACAAATGATCATCATATCCTTGTTGCACCAAAATTGGTGGTCGTGCAGGAAGGAGGAATGAATCCATTGGAAAACATGATCAACATCACCAATACAGATGCTATTCCTCGGGGAAGAAATGTTTTTGGTGCACCAATAGAAAACGAAAGGTTTTAAGGTAGATAGGATCTTGTAATTAGAATAGGAAAAATCCCATATCAATACAAAATAAATAATTTTAAAGTACTTAAAATTAGGATTACAATCAAGATTATTTGGAATAACAATTTCTTGGTCTTGAGATTGTTAGGATTTTTATTATATAATTAATATCATTTGAAATTCCTTTAGAAATTCACAAATAGAGTATTAAACTCATTTTAACCAAAATTGAAGTGAAAGGGGTGAAACTGGGAAACCATATGGGAAATGGAAATTTGGGAAATCTGTCAAACGAGTAACCTATAGCTGGGGAACTGAATCTACGAAATTGATTCTAATTCACCAATTTTGATCGACCGATTTGATATATAGATACTAATCCACCGATGATGAGTCACCGGGGTGACTTACTGACGCGGCTGACCAACAGCGAGTCTATGACGTGAGCTACCGACATGAGTCATGGACACAACCTACTAGCATGATTCAATGACATGAACTATAAAAATGAGTCCCCAATATGACCTACTGATGCAGATTCACTGATGAGACCTCCAAACACGAGGCAAGAACATGACCAATGGTCAGTGAATCACTGATGTGACCTACCAACATGAGTCACTGATGCAACCTAATGATGTTGAGTCATCGATGTGACTGACTCACATGAGTCACTAATGAAACCCACTAACACTAATTCACATAATAACACAAGTCAACGAAGAAACCTACCATTTCGAAGTCAATTACATAACTCAATAATGTTGAGTCACCTACGTGCCCACTAATAATATAAATTGAAATTGTGGAAAACTCAAGAAATGAGCTGCCGTTGTCACCTAGAACACTACAATGACTAGATGTTTATAATTTAATAGACCTATGTGGTCCAGAAAATTACCCATATAACTCTAAAAAATTTCTCTTCCTAGATAATTTCAAACCATACCAAGATTAAATAGGGGTCTGAATAACTACCATGTAAGATACCTCTTAAGGATATTACCACAAATGAAACAATGCTACTGTCAACAAGATTCAACAATAAACCACCCAATGTTGTTCGAAAGGTGTAGTGAATTATCCTAAACTATGAAAACCTTATCCAACATAAACTAAACCCAACCAATTAGAATAAAAACTACATGAACACCAAAACAAAACTATCCAGACACATGAATCATGGAATTCCTTCCTCCATGTTGAGAAACTATCTGTTATGGATGACACTAACTCACTTGAAAAGGTTTAATCACATCTCAATTAATGCTTCTCCATTATGAATCATTCTATCCCATTAATAAATTTCATTAAATCATCACACTTTATGAATCAAGGAAGCAATGAATATTATAGTAATCATGGTTTAGCATTACATAAAAAACACAAAAACAAATCTCAAAACCAATCTACATTCTGGTCATGCATCAGCGTCTCCAATTCCCATGTACTCTCCTTCGTGCCACCATGTCTCCACAAAACACGAACCAAAGGATTGTTCCATCCACACAATACCTTCTCTCTATTATTAGGGATCTCCACTGGCCTCTCCAGAAATTTTGTGTGATCCTTGATAACCAAAAATCCCAACTCAATGGAAAGGGACTCATCGTGAAGATACTTATGAATCGTGTAGACATGAAAGAAATCGTGGATCCTCTCTAACAGTGGTGTTGATGCCAAATTTTATGCCACATCACCAAAAACCCATAACACCTTGAAGGGTATGATGAACCTGGGAGAGTGATTTCCCCCTCTATCAAAACTCTACTACCCATGTCAAGGGGAAACCATTAAGAAAACATGGTCTCCTACTAAGAACTCCAAGGGCCTCCTCCATCTATCTGAATACAACATCTATTGGATGTATGCTGCAATCTTCCTCTCATAGATAAGATGCACCTTCTTGGTTTTACTCTACACCATGTATATAACAAGAACAATTGGCTCCCCAAATTCTTTCCAGCAGAAAGGTAAACTACATGGTCTCTCATAAAATGCTTTGAATGTTTCCATACTTGTGGAAGTGTGATATCTATTATTCTAAGAAAAATCTACCAAGGTAATGATTAACACCAAGGACCCACCAAACTTCAAGACACAAGCACATAGAATATAATCCAATGTATAGATGGTCTGCTATATCCACAAATCTGGTTGATAGTCTTAGAAAATACTAAGGCATAACTGAGTTCCGAAATCATATTTCAATACCCTCTAGACTCTCTACGTAAAACATGTGTCCCTATATAATTTTATGTATCTCATAACCCCATGCAGCTACACCACTTCATCTACAAAACATCACGATTAGGCATCCAATGTGCATGATGACACAATTTCTATGAAGTGAGACTATTTCATCAGTCGATCCACCACTCACTAGATAGTTTCACATCCTCCTTGATCAATGGGTAGCCCTATGAGGATATCCATCGAGATGTTATCCCACATTCACTTGGGGATATATTGGGAATAAAGAAAAATGTTGGGACACAGTTCTCACCCTTCACCTACTGTCACATTACAAACCCCATCACAAACTCCAAAACTTCATGCTTCATTCCAAGACACCAAAACTGCAACCCCTAGCAGCAATACATCTTAGTAACACATGGGTCTTCCTCAAAATGTGACATAATAAACTCAAAATGAACTCTCCCACACATCACTATTGGAACAAAAATCTACCCATGAAACAAAATCTATTTCTATCCATCCTCAGAATATCTCTCTGGACTATAACCCTAGTCAATGTGATCACGCATATGCTCTTACTTTGTGTCCCCCCAATGAGACTCTTCCACTTTCAGTCACCGAAATGATCACAATATTATCTGAAAGAGTGACCATCTACAACTATCCATTACTAAATCTATGTTCAAGTTGTCCGAATACTCCATCTAATTCCATGCATCCAAATATTCCCAGAAAACATCTTTTTGTATATTCTTATTCAATGAATATGCCACACAATTCCCCTTTCCTAAGGTGTAAGTGATCTCAAAATTGAAATATTTATGAAACTCTATCCACACCCTCTTTATAAATTTCCTATACCACTGGGAAAAGATATACCTAAGGTTGTTGTGATATTTGATGAGTACAATGTGCTCCCCAAATGAGGTAATGTCGCCAAAATGTTTTCACAAACACGACTGCTGCAAGATTCAAATCAGGGGTGGAAGATTTATATTCATAGGGATGTAACATACTAGACCCATAAGAGATCACTCATGATTTCTACATCATCAAATGCCCCAAGCATAAAATTAAATCCCATCAATCCCCCTCGAGCATCACCCCTTAGTATATAAACCAATGCACTGGAGAACTGACAAACATCCACATCATATAGTCGAAACCTACCTGGCATTGCTCACTCACGCAAAACCCTAGTCTTTTCTGGTCAAGGAGATCAAAAGAGCTGCTACTCAAGATAAATAGGGTAAAAAGATCTAGAAAAACCGTACCAAACCATGAAAAATATAATAATATACAACATTATTTGGTTCTTCCAAAGAAGAAACAACTTATACATTCAGGTGGTCTGCTGCTACACCTTATTGTGACACCACATGATCAGGGAAATGTACATACCACATCTCAAACATACACTAGGACATCTTTCAATAGAGCTAGTGGGGTCGAAGGACCACTAAAATTTTCTTAATGTTCTCTCTATGAAAATCCTCTAACATAAAAAATATTTGGATATCATTGATGAATATAATTAAAAACTAATCCAAATACAAAAGAAAGATAGATTTCATGAGCTCCATGATAACAGATGGTGCATTCGTAACACTGAATGCCAAAACATCAAACTCAATGTCCCCGTACCTACACCAAAAAGAATTATTCAGTTTTTCACCCTCCTTCAACCTAAACAGGTGATACCCAATCCATAGATAAATATTAGAAAACCATCTTGATCCCTTCAGCTTTTCAAAAATATTGTACATCCATCAAAGAGGGTAACAGTTCTTGACTGTCACCTCATTCAACACTTGATAGTCTATGAACAACATCAAACCACCATATTACATCATTCTGAACAAGACCCAACCACCCCATGGAGACACACTTTTCCAAAAAAATACCTTCTTCATCAAGTCTTCAATATTATTTTGCATCTCCCGCAACATAGATGGTGCCACCCAATAATGAACTATTGAAAATAGTTTAGCACTAGGTTGTATGTCTATACCAAACTCGACATCACATCGAGGGTGTTGAGTTAAAACCTCTTTGGGGAAGAAATCATGGAATTCCCCGAAAACCATAGTATCTTCCACCATCTCATCATCCACATATTCCAGTAATAGCTCGACAATAAAAGAAGAATAATATCCACACACCAATATCCCATCAGAAAACTTTGGTCTCCCATGAATGCAATATGTTCTCCATCCATTTATAAAAACACGACTATTATTCATAAGTAGTCAATATCATCATACATTGAGTATAACCAGTCGACCAAAAGTATCAAATTGTATGGTTGAATCTACAATAGAAAAATATCCCTAAAAGATTGATGTGGCCCCATCATCAGTCTGCATCCCGGACACACATCAAACAAGTATTCCTAACCTCAGACCAGTGTAATCAAGAACAAGGGGAACAGAAACTCTCTCATTTTATAGTCCCAATGAATGGTCCATACCGGTTTCATCATTTTTTTGCGAAGATATGAATTCAAACAAGTGGTAAAAAGTGTACAAAAAATTATCATTTACCTCCAACAATTAGTAAACCTGTTGAAACTTTTGCATATACGGAGTTCAACTGACCACACCAAATTCCTCAGACCCTTTGTTGATGATCACCTCTTGAACAAAATCTGGGACGAGGGCCCTAAGGTTCACCGTGAGGTCAGACTCCAACTGCTCTATCTCCCCTTAATAGAGCATGATCCAAGTATTCATATTGTTGAAACACCCAGACTAGCACCTGAAGCTAAGTTAGGCATTGAACCGGACCTGCTCCACCATATTGAGCTCAAACAGAGCACTGACTTTGATGGTTCCCATGAATTCAATAGATAAAAAAAACTATATGCATGACAATAGTATGGGAATAGGGAAAAAATGATCAAAATGAAAACTATTGAGGTTGGCTCCCTAAAAGACGAATCCTCAATGGACCTAGCGCATGAGATCATACAGTTGTAGCCTTTCCCTTTAAAAACCCCTGGTGGCTCCCCTCTCATGGAAGACCCCCTCGTGAGTTCATTCTATAATCAATTTATTCCTTCTTCTAGACCACTTGGTAGGATAGTGAGGTGAATTTAGTAACATTGTACTGGATATATGGAAGTACTACCTCCTATATGAATCTCGACTGAGACTACACATTCAGAAAGAGATTTAGGGATATGCGATGGTGATCGCTGAAATTGATCCCCAACTCCCATACCGACATAATCCCTTGTTGGTTTAAGAGTATCTTTTATCACATCTCGACCCTCAGGGTCAATGAATGGAAGTCCTCATGAAACAAATTCTCGAAATCATCACATAGAACATCCGCCCCATTTATCTTCCCTAGGTAAAACATCAACCATTGGCATGTATCTCCCCTCATCTGAATAACCACCAATGTTCCCAAATCTATTTTGGAGCTCGAATCAAGCTGATGGTAATCTCGTGTTCCTTGACCCATCTCTCTCTTTGAATGTATGTGACACTTACCTCATACATTCCAACGGTTTTCCACTATATTGAACGTACCATTATCTGCCACTGGTTTTTCTCCTCCATTATATCAACCCTCCTCTAATTAACCAGATCATCCTGTTGATCCAGTAAATCTTAAGCCACTAATGGGTGATGACTGGGTTCCATTGCTAAAGAGTAAAACTATGAACTCGAAATCATGATCATTATTTAATTTTGTTAAAGAATTATTTTAATATGTTATTTATTACAATTCCCCAGAAAATCTCAAATTGAATTAAAGAACACAAGTCATAAAGACTGAGTTACCTCTCCTAGTGTCTCTGCCCTTAAAATATTGTATACTCAAATGGTTATTTACTTTTTTTAGAGTCCAAGCATCCGATCATGGGGGGAACCTAATATCTAGACCCATAGCTAGTCATCTATAGCATATGTCATGCTCCCATATCACCTAATATTGTTTCCCTACCAATCCATGTAATCCTCACTATTCCTTACTCCAAACATCATCCTATCCGTCAACCATCCGCCTTTGATGCCAGTTATTATTCACCGTCTCAATCTAACGATTCCCCTTATGAGCTTCTAAGAGTAAAAAAGATATAATGACCCCTGGGTCCTACTTCCAGTAGACCCAATGGTGGTGACCAACACCTAGGGTGTAAAAATCTCACAAAATGGGAGGCATTTCCCTTTTTAAACTAACTATGATATGGAGAGAAGATGTATTACCCTAAAAAAACTCCAAGATATATATATATATATTAATAAGTAAGAAAAAAAATAAATTCCACATGAATGTTTAATGTAAATTGATTGAAATAAATTGAAAATAACCGAAAAAATACAAAATTAAGAGATAACAAGTTGCACAACAACTATCCCCAACACCATAGCAGGAACGGTCCATCACAGTTTTCATAATCTCAATGAAATCCTAATTTTTATTTTTATATATACAGGGTGAGAATACATGTATACTCAGTTGGTAAAAATAAATCCTTACATGAACAACTGGATAAGCATACTAATGCCCCCATGAGATCCCAACAGAAACCAAAACCATCAATGAATGTATTATATCCACCACATCAACCCCAAAGAACACTCACCCAATTACTCAATTCATGTAATGTGAACTAGTAAAAAAATTATTGAAATGGTACCCCACACCACTAGCCAACTGATTGGCCGCTCTCACACCCTAACAGAAAACGTTATAGCACTCCCACATGTTCAATAAGAAGCACATCACAAACCACCCTCACACACCTAGGAAACATTCCACATCCCATCCCGCCCATACACACTGGGGACACACAACTACCTCTCATCCTACCCATAGACACCTGGTCCACAAACCAATCAACATCCCAAAAAAACCTTGGAAACCATAACCGATATCATCCTGAATACACATTGAAAAAAACTCACTCACACACACCTAGGCCTCACAAACCACAAGATTCTCAATGAGTATTATGCTATCAATTCCAGGAATATGGAACAAGGTTGAGTAGGTGGAATTACATCCATCCTACCCATATGATGTATGAGAAAGACACCCTACACTATAGCAATGTTGGTATTTTGAATGTAGTTCTAATCAATGGTGAGTGTGTGTGGAATAACAAGAAAGTAAAAGTATATATATATAGGTACCAAATAGTCATCCCAAGAAAATGGGATCTCATGAAAACAACTACCCCATGATAATTTCTCTATTATTATTACCAATAAATGGATGCATAAGATCTAATGACATTCACTTCTAAATTAAATAAGAGAAAGACACATAAGACTCAATCGTTTTTATGTAATTAATAATGTATTAGTTATTCAGTCCTTACCTATGAATCTAACAACCACATCAAACAAACATCCTCACTACCAAGCCAAACAGAGGATGAAAATGATGATAAAACCCCCCACATCACAATTTCATCAAACATAGCACCAAATCCAATCACTAACATTAAAATCCATTAAAGTCCTTATTCCCAACCCGTTAACTCAACAATAAACACCCATATTATATTAAAACACATAAATACACCTTATTATGACAATACATGGATCCCCCACTGCATAAAAGCAGTACACATAGTAACATAAGTCAGCGGTTGTAATAGAACATGTTTGATTTTGGGGAATCCAATATTGTAATTTCATATATGTGATTAATCATATTTTGATGTTCATAGTCCTTAAATAGAAGATTAAACACAAGTATTCCTGAGTTCGGTGCTCACAATGACAACACCAAGGATAATGATTTTCCAAAGGAATTCATCCATTAAAAATAACAACATGGTACCATGATAAATAAATAACCATACGATCAACATCATCATCATCCCAATATATATATTTTTTTCATTAAATATTATTTTACTAGAATCAAAAGAATACATAATTTCTCCCACACCTAATAATGAAAAAATTAAAGAGAGAATAATGGATCCTTTCCTTGAAGAATTGACAATAAAAAACTCCTCTGTGCTCCAAAACTGGGGTCTTGAAGGCAGTCGGAAACACTCAATGGGAAAACATGACTGATGTTTATAGCCTAGATGTGTCTTCATGGGGATGAAAGGGTCTATGTGAACCAAGACAAAATAGAAGGGTTCAAATAAGAGAGGATCTCAGCTTTAGAAAAAAAAATCATATATCAACGGAAGGGTGGGATTATTAATGTACATAAAAGTTGGATCATGATCATGATTATGAAGTGTGATTATTTCAAGGTCCATTTAGGGTTTGTATATAGAAGATATAATTAATACCCTTTTAAATGCATTTATAAATGATAAAACATGGTTTTAAAAACAACATATTTCATATAAAACATTAAAATAGTGAAACTGGAAATACCCGCGAGAACCTGATATTTTGTTAAACTAGAAAAATGATTTTGGAAGGCTGAGGAACCGATGGTGTTCCACCACCACTATGCTACAGATGTAAGATACTAATGATGTGCCCTTTATGTCGAGTCACTGAAAAGACCCACTGGTAGTGAGTCAACAATGCGAGCTGCCGACAAGAGTCACCAATATGACCAAACGACATGAGTCTCTGATGGTAACCACAGACACCAACCACTAACGTGACATACTGACACTGAGTCACCGACACGACCTACTAACAAGATTCACCGACATAACCCACCAATTATAATTCACCAATCCATTCTACCTACATGATTCTATAATGAGGCCTACTAACACTTAGTCATAGAGGTAACCTGCTGACACGATTCACTAACACGACTTTCCGATGATGAGTCATTGATGTGACGTACCAACTTATGTTACTAACATGACCTAGTTAAATTGAGTCACCAATACATACCACCATCACTGAGTCACCGATGTGACCCACTAATGATTTTTTTTTTGAAAACTCGTTAAATGAGATACCACTGCCTCTCAGAACACCTCTAACACAAGATTTTGACTGAGTAATGGATCAGGGATGCCCGAGCCATTGCATGTATATTTTAATTTGTTATCATTTTCTATTTAACATTGAAAATCCTTATGATTCATGTAACAATGAAATATATTTCACACTATAATGATAAAATAATATACATTTAATCTATTCATAGAAGTATACTATTTTCCATGTCAGAAAATATGTATTGTGTTGCATTCCATCTGAAATTTCTAGTAAGCATGGGTTATTGAATTATTATAAAATTTTGATCTAATCATTTAATTTCAGAAATTTAGAAAAATTAACATGTTTATTTTTTACAATTAATTTGAACTTATAATCCCTGAAAATAATAATGTTCTTTTAATTTTTCCTCGATTGTAGTTATAACGTATTGATATGACAATATCGTGTAAGCATTTGATAGGGTAGAATTCCATGTGACTTTTATTTCAAACATTCTGAAAATGATAAGATTGCATTTTGTTAAAATATTGAGAATTAAAATTATATATATGAATAATCTTATTATATTGTTATAGATGAGAATTTTTATGTAATTAAATAACCTTACACCACAGGTTAATTCGTGCTTAGTTTATTATGGGAAACATGTCCAATATTGAAATCTTATTGGGGTAACTACATAAAATATAGTAAGAAATATTTAGCTATGTGTAATTATTAATAAGTTTAGAATGTAGAAACATATTATTCATGTTTAATTATAAATTTATCTTTTTAGGAATAATGAAATTATATAATGAATGTTTAATCTAGGCATGATAAATCATTTAATGTTTTAATATAACATGCAGAGTTTTAATTTGTTTTTTAGAAGGAATGTTTTACTTTGATTATCATGAAATAATTTATATTATATAATGTAGTATTAAAACAGTAAAAATGAAAAATCATGCGTAATGTTTTAAATGATGTTGGAAGTTGTTTACCCTTATGTAATAATAAGAACCAACATTTCTTGTTTGAGAATAATGAACTAGCTATGTGATATAACATGTGTGTTGTTTTGTCATTTTCATTGAACCATGTTAGAGCTATTTATATGAAAGAAACAATTTTTCTCTAGAATTTATGTACAAATGATGAGTATTGTTTGTGGTTTTAGTAAAATCAATTATTTGATGTGTTGATATTTATTCCTAAAAATAAAAACGGTCAGCAACCTTGTTTTTATTTTTTTTGTAGTAGATTATGGGACCCTAGATAGGAATGTTTATTTAATATCACAATTTTGAAAAGATTATAATCACTTATATATGTTTAATAATCCATTTACCCTAGGAAATTTTATAATTGTAATAATATACCAATGTGATAAAATACGATTCAATAATGTAAGCTAGTAAACAGTTCTCGAAGATGCTATGTTTTGTTTTTATGCGTTACGGTTCTTATTGTTAATCCTTGTGTGACATGTGATTTAAAAAATTCAATCATATATATATATAAATGTAATCCATAATTTCTAATAAATATTCATTTTACATTGAAACGATTGAAACCTTGTAGGTATGTGAGTTCCACCCAATGACGATAATATCTCAACTTGGGAAAGGGGATTTATTAATTTGTGTGTCTGGGTATTTGTGTGTGATGAAAGTTGTGATAGTTTTTTAGGGATGTATGGATTATGATATGAAAAAAGTGTTTATATAAAACTGATATTTTCCTACGAATTGTAATGTGGTACAGTTATGTGGTTGCATGAAATTGTTGGTAAGATTTTTCATTGTCTAGTAAGTTGGGCCAATGTTTCTACTATGTAGGGGTCGTGATGTGTGGTGGAATATATGTTTTTAGTGGTTGTAAGGTTAATTTTTTTGTGTTCTGTTATGTTGTGATTTTATCGACCAAAACCCTTGAATTTCATAAAATTAATAATCACTTGAAGGAAATAATAAAATATTTTTTTCATGTTAGAAATCATGAAATCAATAAAGATGGTCTTGCCTCCAATGAATATTTTTAAAAGGTTACGTTTAGAATGGTTTAATACCACTATGTTGGTTAGGTTTATTATGTTCAATATTATATGAATGGAATGTTTTATTGCCCCAATCATATATATATTGGGATAAACATTCCCCACATCATGACGGGTGATATTAAGACATGTTTTAAAATAGTATGTGAATGTTATTTCCACAGAAATTGGACAATACCATGGTGTGGTGGATGAGGTCCTTTGATATTTATTATAATGGTAGCACTATCTATATTAATATATTTTTTTCATCTTTTTTGATGGATTATATATGAAACAATCTCAAGTAATGACATGCACCTATAAAAAATAGAAATTTGAAATGTTTAACCCCTATTTGTTTCTACAAAGGTATGTTCCATTAAATTAATGATTTGATGAAAATAATAGTAAAAAAATTAGACATGGATAAGGTTATTTTTTACATACTCTTGTAAAATTTCTGATTCATTCCTAACGATAATTTTATTTTTTAATTTTTATTGATTATTTGGGTCGTTATTAAAATAGTATGCAGAATGATTGAGTTTTGTTTGTAGAATAGAATAAATTTTGTTATATAAATAAACCATCCAAATTACTAATGTTTTATTAGTAAATATGTTGAATAAACATTGGTATTAAATTTTTTATGAAATTATTTTCACAAATTTTATTTTGATGAACCCATGTTAAAAAGATTTAAAATTTTGTTTTTACTAAATGTGATTTTTTATACCTAGTAATTTTAATTTAAATATTTTTTTTTATGGAATTGAATTTTAAATAATTTTTTTCAAAAATAACATGAATCAAAATAAAATGATCAGATACATATTTTAGAATTAATAGATGACTTTAAAATTCATGACTATCATTTAATCTTCTTCCCCATTATGAACTAACAAAATGTCAAAAATGATATATCCTTCTTTGTTGACAAAATATTACTCAGGAATAATAATAAAATTTATTTTTGATATGTTAATAATGATATGATTTAAATGATATGAATTTAAATTTCATTTATTAGAATATGAGTATAGTACATGAATATATATTCATACAATGAAATGTCAATGTGATGTCATTGAAGAAATGTGAATACAAATTTTTTGTCTTACCTAAAATTTATTCATTTTGGTAAAAAAAACTGTAAAGAAATTTTTATTAGATTTTTTAACTTCCACGATGTTATTGTGGTTTTATCATTGATATATATGACATACTAGACTATTTGTACCTATCTAGGAGGCCTTATTCTTGTTTGAGAGTTTTCACCCTTGATAGATTCTGTTTATTTTATTATTTAGGTTTGAACATCATTCCCAAAATAAAATTTTTCTAAAATTATATTGAGAAACATGGGTTGTATCTCAGAGAATGGTTATTCATACCATCACCCATTTTTCTTCTAGGTTGGATTTCAATTATCGAGGGTGGGAATAGATTGAGAGGTATATGATGTAATGGCCTAGACATTATGGTCAATTACATTGTGTGAAATATAGTGTTTGAGGATTCCAGGGTTAGTCCTTTGTGTTTTTGGGACACGTGAGTCATTCCAGTGATGAATCATTTCAAGAGTATCCATTTTTCCAGTATTCCAATGGTAGATCACTAACGAGGTAGGTCATTCTGGAAGTAGCTCATTCTGGTGGTAGCTCATTTTTTTGGTACCATGTTCTAATGCTAACTCGCCCTAGTGGTGACTCGCAGGTACTGACTCATCAAATAGTGTCTCGCTGGTGATGAATCATACAACAGTGACTCATCTTGGGGTAACGCAATGTTGGTGACTCATCTGGAGGAGACTTGTTAGGCAGTGACATGATGTCGGTTTCTTGATGGCGGTGACTCGTCTAGAGATTACATGACCAGTGGTGACTCTATGTAGGTGACCCATCTATAGGCGACCCACTGGTGATGACACATCTTTTGGTGACTCTTCTAATGGGGAAGGTGGCTAGTTTCAATAGTTTTCATAATTTCAATAATTTTTATGATTTTTCTAGTTTTTTATTTTCATGTAAATTTCAGCATAAAAAGATTGTAATTCCATATTGATGTTTTTTTAATATGTTTCAAATGATATAAATCATATAATTGATTTTATAAAAATATGGAGGCATTTTAATGGTCAAACAATGTGGTTTAATGTGATCCTCATTAATAGAAATTCCATGTGATTTCAAATCATTTGTGTTCCAGATCTAATACTCAAAAGCCAAAGACCTTCCCTTAATTCGTTCCATATAATTTTTATTGATACTATTGGTTCTAAATTATTCTCCCCTTAGGAGTCCTATAATGAGGTGCTAAATTTTTTTCGATTCCCCCCACCTCAACTAACTTGAAGCAGTTTTACCCTATACGCACCTCGGGTTTTAGTGTAACAACTCTAAGAAGAAATATTCTCTATTCAATTATGTTTTCCATTAGTATCTTTTTCATTGTATCATGAAGTATGGTTTTGTTATCATTACCTCTTTTGAACATTGATTCATCATAATTTATATTATATAATCAAATTGGCTTGGTAACAATAAATAGGGGTTGTTGAATGTGACGTATGATCCTGTTATTTTATTGATATTTTAATCAATTTTGTGGATTGTATGGGTAAAATACCCAATGAAAAACATGTTCTTTGGGGGTCATTATTTGTGAAAAAATTTATGAGTTGTGAAATACATGCATCTTCTGTGGCTATCAATGACACATATTTTATAATTTTTTAACCATATACATCTTATTTAAATAAATGTATTCCTAGATATTATATGGTTTATGTAATAACATTCTATATTAACTAAAATTGAATTGGGGACGCCATACTAAATCAGAAAGTCATTTTTTCTCTGTTATGTGATGTAACAAGTTTGTTGATTCGATTATGTGATGTAGGTTGGCACTAGGGATTTGATGGATGAAATATTACAATGATTCTATGTCTGTGTGGGTGATGGATTACATATGGGTGAACAGTGGGGAAACATTTGGTATGGTATTACAATGATGTTGTATGATGTTTTTAAGATGTATGTGTGAAAGGATGCAAAAGGGGATATGTTTGTATTTTGGTGATGATGTGGGATTATTGGTAAGAGAGTAGTGGTTTGTTGTGGGGTGTTAATTTTTGTTTGTTGGTTATTATGTTGTGTGAAATAATTCTAGTGTCCTGGAAAGTATGAATCTAAATTGGAATATATGTTTATGGGATTAATCAATAAAAATGGTGTATTTGGAATGGAATGAGGAATGAGAAGAGATAATTAATGAATGATAATATGATGAAATTTAATAAACCTATGTGTACTTTATCTTGGATTATTTGTTATTTGTGAAATCCGTTAAGTTTTCAAATGTTGATTAAATGTTTCATGTGACATATGGATTCTGTTTTGATTATATGGGGTCATGATTATGCTATGTCATTTTGTCATGGCCTGTCACCTGGGGCCCATATCGTGGCTACCCCAAGCCCGCCTTCTATAGGCCAGGGTTTGTTGACAAGCACCAAAGGCATAAATCCCTAAACTGGGAAGGTATTGCCTTTATAACTTTAAACAAACACTTCAGAGAACACAACTAGCAGCAAAACACTAAGTAAAACTGTTTACAAAAGAAGTGCTGGAAAGTAAAAGGGGTCGAAAATAAAATCCCAACAGGAAAGTAAAAGTATAACTGAAAGCAAGTACAACAGAAGAAAATTGAATCAGCTATTCGGTCATCCTCTGGGCTTCCTACATGAAGGGTAGGTACATATGTCCTCCTTAGCACTCTCGTCCGTCTGTCTCCTCTATGTACCGTTACAATGAGTTGTCCACCTATGGATACCGTCCAGTCCTACTACAGTCTACCCCAGTCAGTGATGCCTGTCATCTTCAACCAACACAACGAGATGCAGGCATAGACTGGCAGGGGTGATTATTACGACACTCAGTAGGGACCTAGAGACCCTCAAGGCCTAACTAAATCTATCAAGGATAAACCAAAAATTATGAAATCAATAGATATCCATTACGTAGGTATATGCCCATAAATATACCTTAGTTATCTAGTAACCCATCTCAATCATGAGGAAAACACAAAATTCTTTGTTTCAGCTCAAACCATCATTTTTATTAATCTGAACCTTCGGCTGTTGGAGAACTCCTCCTCTATCAAGTATAGTGGGCATGCCGTGTCACATAGAGGCGCTTCTAACTAACATGGACTGCTGAGGTAATCTTCTTGTTGTGTACTGTGGATCTGCTGCACTCACAATGAGGCCCTCTCCACTGTGGGTCTACTGCGTTCACAAAGAGGCGCTCCCCTAGTATCCTTATGAGGTAATACACGTGTCGAGTAATGTGGGTATGCCACGCTCACACAGAGGCGCTCCCCATTGTGTGTATGTTGTGATCACACAAAGGTGCTCCCCAATGGGCTAGTTGAATCACTCTGAGTCGAATCAGTCAGCAGTCATCAAGTCACAACCAGCTACTAGGTTCCCGCACAAATTCATGCTCGTCTCGAGAAGATCTGCTCCACAAGCTACTGGTCAATACTCCAAATGTGACGATGTCCTACATAGAAGTATCTCAATGTTACGCCATGTCATATGGGTATCATCACAATAGATGGCGCGTCAATCAGACACTCGGTCAGTTAGTTATTAGCCTTTTAGTCCCAAGGACCTGGTAGGATTCGGGTATGATCCAACCTGACTATATCTCAACTATACCCCGAACTCCAGTGGGGTATTCTCAAAGGGACGACTTCACTCCAAAAAATTTTAGGGCCATTGACGGTTCATCAAACAGACTTCTGGTGCCAATGATATGGCCAAAAGAAAGTACAGGGGTCGGTAGTGGGATCATGTCCGGTCCGACCAGGTCTGGGTCGACCCGGTCAGACTCACTAGGTCTGACCGCGCCTGTTGGGCGGGTCAGCCTAATACGTTTTGGACCAGTATGATGGGCACAACCCAGCAGACTGCGAGAGCAGTTCGGTCCAGAGGTCACCATGTAGGTGGATCATCCCGAAGGCTGGGGCCGGTTCGGCCAACTTCCGAGGGGTGCGGCTCTGGCGACTCGGCCTGAGAGGTCGGACTAGTTGGGAGGGCAGCGGGAAGGCCGCGTGGAGTGTGGGTGGGCTGCGGGTGCGCCGGGTAGTGTGTGGTAGGGGCTGGGCAGGCCGTGGGGGCGTCGAAAGGGAACTGGGCCGGTCGTAGGGGCGCCGGGCAGGGCCCGGCAGTGGCCGGGCAGGTTTTGGGTGCGCTGGGTAGGGTGCAGCAGTGGTCGGGTAGTCCGCGGGGGCACCGTAGGGCCGCCAGGCAATCTTTGGGGGCATCGAGCAGGGCGCAACAGCGGCCGGGCAGGCTGTGGGGGCACCGGTGGGGCGCCGGGTTGGGAGCGGTGGTTGTGGGAAGGCGGACCGCGCACCGTGCATGGCACTAGGAGGTCGAAGGCCGCATGCCGGGTAGGGCGTCGAGAGGCTGTGGGTGCGCCGGCATGGTGCCTCTCGGGCCGGCGGTGTTCGGCCGGAAGCTACGGTACACCATATGGGAGCGGTGTGATTCACCAAGGCCACAGGTAGCACAACCTTTTCCATTGTCGCCTCATCACCTTTCCATAGATACATCACAAAAGATCAGCGGAGGGATTCGGGCCATGAGAGATTGGCCCACACCCTCCGTATTTAGAGGTGATAGAAATTTGTCCGTAAGTATAAAGCATAACAATTCCTCGTTCTTCATTTTTTGAGTGAAATGAAGAACATAGGTAATGATCATACATAGTCAAAAGTAAACCCCTACCTTGCTCTTAGTTGCTTGATGTAACGCCCCAACCCCAGTTACCCAGAGTCGGTGCATTATTTTAATACATTGGCATGATTACATGGAATCAATTCCCAAAGGACCGATTAGTTTAGCAGTCTTGGAAAATAGATTACATACATGAATGTTAAATTACACTTCATAACATTCAAAACATCATAAATAATCCTTTATTAATGTCATTATTCCCTTATCTTAACCCTTCTTATCAATCACAATATACTTCTTGGAATCCTGGGAAAAATAAAACATAGAAAAGGGGAGAGCTCAAACGCTCCGTAAGGGTAAGCAATACAACAGAAACTTTCATAAATAAGCATAAACATTTAATGCAATGTATAACTAAAACAAAAAAGCCTTTTAAACGTGAACTTCAATATAGATTGAAAGAGATAAAATGAAATAATTCCATTTACTTATTCACATGGATATTCTACTAATCTAATAATCACTTGAAATATCAATAACCACTTTCATAAGGATGGAATGCATAATGCCAGACTATCATAACCACATAGCCAAGGCCTCGTGCCAAGACTAAAAATAAGATTTTTCCAAGGCCTTGTGCCAAGATAGTAGTTTGTCTCATTAGACCTACCGATTCATCAAGGAGCTATAGCGGGCTCCACCCTTCACTTACTAAGTCCAATACATTCTCATATGAAATGGTTTAAACATAATATAAACATTCGTATTAAAACTAGCATACGAAATGTCAATACTTTCTCCATAAACCATGAATGGTATAAAAATAACACATCCACAGTAAAACATATCACAAAACCTTCAATACAATACAAAAGTTTTATATCATAATAAATCTACTTCATATAAGCTTAAAATCCATCGAAGGATGTTGAAATAAATGAAAATCAAAACTATTTGAGAGAAATATCTCTTTTCTCAAAATCATTGAAAATTCACACATTTATAAAGGAAGTAATTTAAAATTGATTTTTGAAACAAAGTGTCCCACGCCACATTGAAACTTTTGAAAAGAAATATCATTTCAAAACATTCATGTCCATATAAATAAATCCTTAAAATCATTTTGAAAACATGGAAATTAATTAAAAAGATTTAGAAAGATAAATCATTAAAACATTTAAAATTATGATCTTGATAAAGAGTACCTTTCACAAATTTCTTAAAATATTCATTTTGAAATCATTTAAAAGTCACATAATGATAAAATAAAACATTTACATTGAAATTATTTTTATAAGCTTCTAAGGGAAGCTTTGACGATTTTATTACGGCGGTAAATATCTGTACCCGCCGTATAAGTTAAAAAAAGATATTCTTACCGTAAATATGTCGAAAAGGCTAAAAGTGCCTTATTTGGAAAATGACAGAACAATTCCTTTCAAAACTCATAAGGGTATAAATTACTTTAACCCATTTTCTAGTAAATAGTAAAAAAAAATTTAAATTCATTTTTAATGGACATGGATGTGTATGATAAATAGATCCCAGTAGATAATTGCGTATAAACAACATCGGATAATGCAGAGATTGTGAAATAAACCATTACCTTGTAATTTTCATTGGTTGGGGGTAGGATAACCTCCTTTATAATGGTGAAATAATTGTTATTCAATTATTCAATAATAATATACATTTATATGATATGATATATGATCTTTTATCATTACGTTGTTAATAATATCTTATAATTATCGTCATTTCGGGTGTTAACTTACTCATTTTCTTTTATATGTTTTGTTACGTAAGCCATGTTTGTCATGGATAGTTTGTATATTATTCATATCCAGAATGATATAAAGTCCTTAAACATTATTTTTAAATCATAAAATGATAATTATACTTGAATGGATACGATAGAGAATGAATCTCCTCGCGTACGTGGAGACGGTAGTCCGTACATACGCACGAGGGACAATATCAATCTTTTGATATTAAAATAATATATAATTGGATGGTATATCATATATATAGAATAAATATCATGTTATATTTATTATTTAAATGAATTACACGTCATTATTATACCCATCCAAATAATAATTTATTGAATAACAATTACACCACGACGTGGAGACGGTAAGCCGTACGTACGCACGTATGGTGACATGTTACTCAAAGGGTGGATAAAATACTTAATATGGGTGTACCATATTTATAATAATATTACAGTATATAGGAGATACTGGATTCATTATTTTATAATGGGAAAAACAAAGAAAGAAGAAGTTGAAGAAGAAATGAATTTGAAAAAGGGTGGTGAAAACATTACCTCCTCTTCGGGTTCTTCCATTTGATTTGATCAAAAGGGATCCATAGCTTGGATTTATGATCAAACTAAGGACCCTAGGATGTAGTGAGGAAAGTTGAGAGAGTATTTGGGCAGGGGTTAGCCGAACCAAAAGGCTATGAAGGTGTGAAGTAATGAGAAGGGGGAGTGCCCTTTTATAAGAGGGGTGAGGGCCACCTTTGGAAAAGCTAGAAATATTAATTTATAATAAATTCATATTCGGTTTCTAATGGCTCCAAAGTTGATTATTAAATGTTAAAGGTGGGGATAGGTCTAAAACCATTAAACCAATAGAATTTAGACAGGTTTCGGTTACTATATTAACCTTATCATTTAGTTTTAACTCTTAGTTAATTAGCTTGACATTTACCATGTCACTTGGTATTTTAATATTATATAGTAAATAATCATACTATATACATCTAAGTGACCACCAAGTGGTTAATTAATTTTAAACATATCATGATATAAGTCTCTTGGCTGATCCTTATATTTTTAGGAATTTAATATCAATTAATAATATAATATTTGTTTTAAAAACTCTTTTATGTCAATTTTGACACTATTCAATAGTTTAGTTTTTTTTAAACTCATAACAAAATGATTACTTCTAAAAAAGTAAATTAAATCAATCCTAATATGTCATATTAACCTATAAAATTAGTTTAATTCAATTAAAGACTCAAGTTATATTTATTTTGGTATTTATAATATCAATTATTTTAATTTTTCTCTATTATGGTAATTACTGCATCATCAATGTGTCGTAAAAATATTAAATGTTTTAATGTTCAAAAATTATAAATAAAATATAATTATTTAGGAAATCTTTTTAGCTTTCTGATTAATATTTACAATCGAATATATCTTATGTATATCCCTATATTAAAAATCTTTTAGTAAATAAACATTGATTTTAACTCTTTTAACTCTTCTTTGAATTAAATAGTAATAAATGCCCTAATCTAATCCAAGTGGACCTAAATGATAATATTTTATTCCTAAGGTTTTTTTTGGTCGAGATAAACTTGTCCAATAAAATTAGGACATGTGTTAGGGTAATATTAATATCATTTTTACCCTTAATTACCCTATTTACTTTTAACCGTGGTAAATAAAAGTAAAAAGTTACTATTCACCAAAAATTATTTTCATCTCATTGAACCACATTTTACTTCTTGATATTAACTGTGTCTCTCAGATTTTCGAAATTCCATTCATAGAAGAGGTAAAATTAGGATTTATGAAAAATTCAGTTTTTTAAACTACCACTTAGTAGTTTCACTATTCATCAAAAATTGAAGTTTTTCAGAACAATGCCAAAATTTCACCCGAAGATATAATTGATATTCCAAATTAAAAAATGATATCTATCTTACAAAATTTCAAACATATAAGTTGCATTAATTAATTTTATAATTAATTCCCTTTGTCACATCAAATAGGTTGTTTTTAAGAAATAATATATATCAAAAGATTGACAATTGTTTATGTCCAATTTTGAAGTGAAATTAATTCTCATGAACACCATTGGATAAAATGGTACAAATTTATTCTATTTATAATTTAAAACCACTAAAATTCATAATTTATCACCATTAATTACTTTGATTAAAAAAGTTGTTTTTAATCAACATTTAGTAATTATCACTATTCATCAAAATATTAAATTTATCCGAAAAGTACCAAAATTTCACCCTAGGATAATTTTGATATTCCGAATCCAATAATGAAGTCCATTTTGAGAGATAGAATTTATTAAATTTTAAAAAGTAGGTATTACTATTCATAACGGCTAGTTTGGTAAGTCATGGTGCGCTTTAACTCGGTGTCGCGTGTAGTGCAAGTTATTGAATTACTTTAAAGAAATAACACACTATGTAATCATGGGGTGTTACATTCTCCCCTCCTTCAATAAATTGTGTCCTCGCAATTTGAAATTGTTCTACGAAAATAAAAGGTTGAAAATAAAAAATATCGATGTGGGAAAACCCACATCGAAAATTGGGTTACTAAAATTTAGTCTTAATATGAGGAAAAGAGAAATGAAAGGGTTACCACCAAATTATGATCTCGATTAGGAGAACATTGGTGGAAATTTGAGACATATAATTGGAGGAAAAACGTAAATATTTATGGGTAGTGATTGTGGTTATCAATCACAAACAAGTTTAAAATTGAAGTCCTTAAATTCCTCGATCTTTGATGATTTAAAATTCCATCGATTCAACAAAACATAGGGTATTAGGATAACACGTTTTTGACGTTTCAAAATATCTTATTTGAAATCCCACATCGAAAAATGAATTAATGAGGCCTCTATTTAAAATAAATAGTGGAAAGTATGAAGATTACCGAAAATAACATATACTAGGGTTCCATGTAGGAAAATATGGATATGGAAGAGAAATATAACCATCAATTATCTGATGGAGAGTGGTAGAGAACATGGTTATGAAATGGCCAACAATCCCAAAGCCATAAATTAGTGATGATTTAAGGTACCATCTAGGACAACATTTTTGTTCTATGTTCCTTTTCTTAATGTTGAGGAATTTATTTATGAGATTGGATAAGATCATAAGGAGATATACTTACTTTATAATTAGAGTTTTATCCATTAGTAAATTTCTACCACAAACTCATCTCTCACTCTAAAAGACAATTGAACGTAAATTAAAATTATATTTATATTATTCATACAGAGTTCCAATATAAATGAATTTATAATTAATCTACCAGATCATTTAAAAAAACTACATTATTTAATCCAGGACATATCGTGGTCCAATGGTAGGTGATACACCCTTATCGCCCTTCGGTTGCGGGATCATGTCTCGCAGCCTTGCCGGTCGCGATGGGTTGCCGCCCGACCTCCGGGTTGTCCTTTTATGGCAATCCAAAATTAATCTCAAAGTAGAATTTATCCAAAATACTTCTATCCAAACTCATAGTCCAAAATTTATAAGGAAGGTAAACATAATGTACATCCATTTTACCCCGTAATATCATATGAATACCTTCATCATGTATTCTTTTAAAACAATGAAACATCCTGAATAACCATAATATTTATTGATTACATTCATGCTCCCTTATTCCATATAGAATGCTGGATATACTTCATCAATCCAAAAATGTCTTAAACCCTAAAAGTGATGGAATATACAAATCATTAATTAGGTTCAAGGTAGTCAAGAATATCCAATGTAATTTATCCAAATCAATCATGTATTATTCTAAAATCACTACCTCGGTATCAGAACCATATTATGGTTTATCTTTCTCTCAACCATATATTTTCCAAAAATTTAACCTGCTATTGAGTCACTTGTCTTTGTTCCACACAATCTCAAGTCCTTAATGAAATAGTACTGCATTACAATCCTTATATACTCCATAATTATTATAACAAGTACATTTTTGATACAACACTCAAATGACATAATCAACATAAGAACTATAATTATTCCTCTTCATCTGTGGTAGTATCATAACTTGATTACTATCCAATAGCATTATTTGCAGCATAGTCTGATGACTGGGACATAGGTTCGCGTAGTGTCCAAACTCCTTGCAAATGAAACATTGTACATTTGAAACCATTTTCTTAACCTTGTAGTCACATACTTTGTGCCCTTTTCCTCCACACTTATAAAGAACTCCGATTTCTTTTAGGAATGTTCCAGGGCGTTTCTTCCCACAGTTATCACATATGGGAAAATTTTTCTATTCCCACTTCCCTTTATCCATATTTCTCTCTTCCATCCTTTTCTTCTCTTGCTTCCCTTCAAAGCCATAGGACTCAATAAACTCTTTACTTATCTTATAAACACATGATATTATTTCTTCATATGATGATAATTCATGGGAGACTATTTTCCTTATAAATGATGTCTTAGTACCATGAAAGATATGATCCTTCTTACTCTTTGGATCATACGTAATATTGGAGTTCACATTCCTTCTACTGGGTGCCATTTCTATACAATAGCATAAACTAGGTCAGTTTATGAATTGCAATAAATGATTCCTAATGAAAATTGAATAGTTTATGGATATAATCCATAATCATAAAAAATGTTTTCTTTGAATAAGTATATACTCATTAGCCCATCATAATGGTTTGCAAATAAA
This sequence comes from Viscum album, assembly GCA_963277665.1. NCBI lineage: Eukaryota > Viridiplantae > Streptophyta > Magnoliopsida > Santalales > Viscaceae > Viscum > Viscum album. The sequence continues at coordinate 1,939,160,509 of OY728152.1, forward strand.
ATGAGAATTATCCTAAGCATATCCCCCGGGAGTGTCGTAACCAAGAGTGCAGCAAGACTCGTTGTCATCCACCAGTTCCCGTTCGATTCTAGATGAAAGCGGTGTTTCCGGGTTTTACCCCTAGGTACATCTGTGCCAGAGCCGCATCTACCTGCTCGTATCCATACAGGGATGTATTGCTCTGAAAACTCACCAAATCTCTAAAATACCAAAATTCTAGGAAGTTCTTCTATACTAATCCTCAATGTCTATATTAAGGCTATGTGATCTAATCAAAGTTTATCTAAATCTGGTTTCCAAGGTTGTTGCTAAACTTTCTCTGATACCAACTGTAATGCCATGACCCCAGTTACCCAGAGTCGGTGCATTATTTTAATACAGTGGCATGATTACAAGGAATCAAGTCCCTAAGGACCGATTAGTTTAGAAGTCTTGGAAAATAGATTACATACATTAATGTTAAATTACACTTCATAACATACAAAAAATCATAAATAATCCTCTCTGAATTCCATTATTCCCTTGTCTTAACCCTTCTTATCAATCACAATATACATCTTGGAATCCTAGGAAAAATAAAACATAAAAAATGGGTGAGCTCAAACGCTCCATATGGGTAAGCAATACAGCAGAAACTTTCATAAATAAGCATAAACATTTAAGGCAATGTATAACTAAAACAAAAGCCTTTTAAACTTGAACTTAAATATAGATAGAAAAAAAATGAAATAATTCTATTTACTTATTCACATGGATATTCTACTAATCGAATAATCACATGCAATATCAATAACCACTTTCATAATGATGGAATGCATAAGGCCAGAATATCATAACCACATAGCCAAGGCCTCGTTCCAAGACTACAAATAAGATTTTCTCAAGGCCTTGTGCCAAGACACTAGTTTGTCTCGTGAGACCTACCGATGCAGCGAGGAGCTATAGTGGGCTCCAACCATCACTTACTAAGTCCAATGCATTCCCATATGAAAAGGTTTAAACATAACATAAACATTCGTATTAAAACTAGCATACGAAATGTCAATACTTTCTCCATAAACCATGAATGGTATAAAAATAACACATCCACAGTAAAACATATCACAAAACCTTCAATACAATAAAAAAGTTTTGTATCATAATAAATCAACTTCATATAAGATTAAAATCCATCAAAGGATGTTGACATAAATGAAAATCATAACTATTTGAGAGAAATATCTATTTTCTCGAAATCATTGAAAAGTCACACATTTATAAAGGAAGTAATTTAAAAGAGATTTTTGAATCAAAGTGTCCCATACCACTTTGAAACTTTTGAAAAGAAATATCATTTCAAAACAATCATGTCCATATAAATAAATCCTTAAAATCATTTTCAAAACATGTACATTAATTAAAAAAATTTATAAAGATAAATCTTTAAAACTTTAAAATTATGATCTTGATAAAAGTACCTTTCACAAATTCTTAAAATATTCATTTTGAAATCAATTAAAAGTCACATAATTATAAAATAAAACATTTACATTGAAAATATTATTATAAGCTTCTATGGGAAGCTTTGACGATTTTATAATGGTAGTAAATAGCCATACCAGCCGTATAAGTTAAAAAAATACATTCTTACCTTAAATTTGTCGAAAAGGATAAAAGTGCCTTGTTTGGAAAATGAAGGAAATATTACTTTCAAAACACATAAGGGTATAAATTACTTTAACCCATTTTCTAGTAAATAGTAAAAATGTTTTTAAATACATTTTTAAGTGACATGGATGTGGATGATAAAGAGATCCTAGTAGATAATTGCGTATAAACAACCTCAGATAATGAAGAGATTTTGAAATAAACCATTACCTTGTACTTTTCCTTGGTTGGGGGTAGGTTAAACTCCTGTATAATGTTGAAATAATTGTTATTAAATTATTCAATAATCATATACATTAATATGTTAATATATATGTTCTTTTAACATTTCTTTGTTAATAATATCTTAGAATTATCGTCGTTTCGGGTGTCAACTTACTCGTTTTCTTTTATATGTTTTATTACGTAAGCCATGTTTTTCATGGATAGGTTGTATATTATTCATAGACAGAATTATATCATGTCCATAAAAAATATTTTTAAATCATCAAATGATAATTATACTTGAATGGATACAATAGAGAATGAATCGCATCGCGTCCGTGGAGACGGTAGTCTGTACATACGCACGAGCGACAATATCATTCTTTAGATATTAAAATAATATATAATTGGATGGTATATCATATATAAAGAATAAATATCGTTTTATAATAATTATTTACATGAATAACATATCATTATTATACCCATCTAAATAATATTTATTGAATAACAATTACACCACGACGTGGAGACGGTAAGTCGTACGTACGCACGTATGGTGACATGTTATTCAAAGGGTGGATAGAATACTGAATATGGTTGTACCATATTTATAATAATATTACAGTATATAGGAGATACTGGATTCATTATTTTTTAATGAAATAAAAAAAGAAATAAGAAGTTGAAGAAGAAATGAATTTGAAAAATGGTGGTGAAAACATTACCTCTTCTTCGGGTTCTTCCTTTTGATTTGATCAAAAGGGCACCTTATGACAGATTTATGATCAAACTAAGGCCTCTAGGTTGTAGTGATAGATGTTTAGAGAGTATTTGGTCCGGTTTTAGTCGAACCAAAAGGCTATGAAGGTGTGAACTAATGAGAAGGGTGAGTGACCTTTTATAAGAGGGGTGAGGGGCACCTTTGGAAAAGCTAGAAATATTATTTTTTAATAAATTCATATTGGGTTTCTAATGGCTCCAAATTTGATTATTAAAAGATCAAGGTAGGGATAGGTTAAAAACCATTCAACAATAGGAATTACATAGTTTTGGGTTACCATATTAACCTTATATTTTAGTTTTAACTCTTAGTAAATTAGATTGACATTTACTATGTCACTTTGTATTTTTATATTATATAGTTAATAAACATACTCTATACATCCAAGAGACCTCAAAAGTGTTTCATTAATTATACAACTATCATTATATAAGTCTCTTGTCTGAACCTTAGATTTTTAGGAAAATATCAATTAATAATATAATATTTGTTTTAAAAACTCTTTTATGTCAATTTTGACACTATTCAATAGTTGATTTTTGTGAAACTCATAACAGAATTATTACTTCAAAAAAATTCAATTAAATCAATCGTAATATGTCATATTAACGTATAAAAGTAGTGTAATTCAATAAACGTCTCCAATTATATTTATTTGTGTATTTATAATATCAATTATTTTAATTTTTCTATATTATGGTAATTACTGCATCATCAATGTGTCATAATTAAATTAAATGTTTTAATGTCTAAAAATTATAAAAAAATATCATTATGTTGTAAATCTTATTATCTTTCTAATGAATATTTACAATCGAATTTATCTTATGTATAACCCTATATTAAAAATGTTTTAGTAAATAAACATTGATTTTAACTCTTTTAACTCTTCATTGAATTAACTAATAATAAATGTCCTAATCTAATCCAAGTGGACCTAAATGATAATATTTTATTCCTATGGTTTTTTTTTGGTCGAGATAAACTTTTCCAATAGAATTATGACAAGTTTTAGGGTAATATTAATAACATTTTTACCCTTAATTACCCTATTTACTTTTAACCGTGGTAAATAAAAGTAAAAAGTTACAATTAACCAACAATTATTTTCATCTCATTGAACCACATTTTATTTCGTGATATTAACCGTGTCTCTCGGATTTTTGAAATTCCATTCACAGAAGCGGTAAAATCATGTTTTATGAAAAAATCAGTTTTTTTAACTACCACTTAGTAGTTTCACTATTTATCAAAAATTGAAGTTTTTTAGAACAATGCCAAAATTTCACCCTAAGCTATAATTGATATTACAAATTCAAAAATTATATCTTTTTTAAAAAATTACAAATATATATGTTTTATTAATTAATTTTATAATTAATTCCCACTGTAACAACAAATAGCGTGTTTTTATGAAACGATATATATCAAAAGATTGAGAATTCTTTAGGTCCAATTTCAAAGTGAAATTAATTCTAATGAACAACATTGGATAAAATGGTAAAAATATATTCTATTTATACTTTAAAACCACTCAAATTCATAATTTATCACAATTAGTTATTTTCCTTTAAAAAGTTGTTTTTAATTAAAATTTAGTAATTTTTACTATTCATCAAAATATTAAAGTTATCTGAAAAGTACCAAAATTTCACCCTAGGCTAATTTTGATATTCCGAATCCAATAATGAGGTCCAATTTGAAAGATAGAATTTATAAAATTTTAAAAAGTAGGTATTACTATTCATAACAGCTAGTTTGGTAAGTCATGGTGCGCTTTAACTCGGTGTCGCATGTAGTGCAAGTTATTGAATTATTTTGAAAAAATAACACACTATGTAATCTTTGGGTGTTACAGTTGACGTTGGCGCAAAACGGCGGAAGTCGTTCTTTGACGGAGTCACCGAAGAACACGTAGATGATCGCCATTCATCAAATCCTCCATGCACATCTAAACCCGAGTTGTGTTGGCTTGTTGATGATGCTCCACATCCGTAGGTGTCCGAGGAAGAAGTCCAAGAAGGTCGTTGTTTTTTCCTTCTTCGTTGGAGAAGGCGTAATCCTCCATGTGTTGGGCGTCGCGTCCCTTTTCCATCATTCTGTCGCTTTGTGAAGCCATCCCAAATCCTCCTCCTATGCTCCCTATATATAGGAGAGGGGGAGAGAATGTAACAATAGGGCCCCGCCACCAGTTACACCGTAGACTCGTGGTCCCCACCATGGAGCCCGCCCACATGCCCGAATAGGTCATATGACTAATGATTTCGCCCACAAGCCACCACATGTCATTTCCAATGTGCTTTGTCCTCACTCGCACAAATCCTGGAAAACTTCCCAGAAGATCACCCATCCTGATCACTATTCCAGGCCAAGCACGATTAACTGTAGAGTTCTAATCATACATGCTCCCGAAAAGGAAGGTGCACCTTGTTGACATGAGTCATATCATTTAGTCATTTAACCCTTTATCATTTTGGGGTTTTACAATCACCCCCCCTTAAGAACAACTTCCTCATTGTGGGCCCTACATCTCTTTCTAGGCAGTGCACTGCACTTAATGTGGGGTTCCTCCTCTGATACCTAATGAAACAACTGGGCCCCACCACCAATTTCCCCGCAGACACGTGGTCCCCACCATGGGGCTCAACCACATGCCCAAACGGTTCATATGACTAATGATGGTCCCCACATGCCAACACAAGTCCTTTCCAGTGTTCCTGTCCATCACTCTCACACATCCTGGGAAACTTCCTCGAAGGTCACCCTTTATGATCACTACTTTGGGACCAACATATTTTACTGTGGTGTTCTAATCAGACAGGATCCCGAAAAGGAAGATGCACCATGTTAACATTAGACATATCATTTAGTCATTTAACCATTTATCATTTGGGGGTGTTACAAATTTGTTCTATTTTATATACCCATGTATTAATAGAATTAATATATTATGTTAATAATTTGAAATGGGAATGTTTAATGAGTAAATTGATGATGGGTTGTATTGATTTATATGTTAATATTTATTTATAAAATAATTAGTTGAAAATATTGAATTAGTTTTATTTCTATTAGATGGATGGTTCTTGTTATAAACCAATAGTATGGGCTTGATTTTTTGGTGTCATATATGTATATATTTGTATTTTCCTTCTAATTTGTATATGAACCACATCCTAGTTGACCACTATGTTTCGAACACCCCCGTCATCACAGGAAATGTTGTCTTTACCAATCACCCTGGTGGGAGGATAGATGGATGGACACCCAATCTTCTTGATCAATCTTCCATAGAGTGATAACCTAATATTCTAGGGGAAGGATGTGTTTTATAATGACCAGGTGTGTGTGGGATATTTGGGATTTCCCATGAATCTTTGGTATGAGAGTATTTGATATTTCTCTTGTGTATTCAGAATGATATGTGTTTTCCTTTCTAATGTGTGTTTTGGATGAGGTGTGGTTTTTGTACCATGTTTCAACCGGAATGATTTTATTTTGTTTATGGACTAGGCTTCTTTTGGTGGGATGTGATGTGGTTTTCAGACCCAGATTCTACAGGAGGGATGTGATGTGGTTTGTGGCTCAGGTGTTTGTGGTAATGATGTGATGTGGGTTTTGGACCAGGTAACTATATGTGGTATGTGATGTGTCTCAGGGCCCAAGAGATAATATGAGATGTGGTTATGGGGCTCCATTTGTGAAGTTGGATGTGACAAGGTTATTTCACAACATGTGGGATCACATGGATATTTACCATTAAGAAAGAGCATCTAAACCAATGGGATGTGGAACGGGGTACCCAACTCATAGATTTCCATACTATTATACTTTACAAAAATTTGGTAACTTGGTGAGCATGCCTTGGTTATATTTGGATGGCTAGTGTTCCTTGTTATAGTTTCTTGGTTCTACTTCCTTCACACGAGCACATTGGAATTTTATTTTCACATGTGCACGAGAGACATTTTTTGTCCTACTAAGTATTCCAAAATGATCACATGATGATTATAAAATTAATTTCAGGTTTATAGACATACTTTTTTCACCATATTGTACATATCTATTTTGTGCCATTAGTGTTTTGGTGGTGTTTCAACCTAAGAATACAGTTAATTAGTCTTTCATTTGGAAACATTGATATGTATGATATTTGATTTATACACATCGTGTGGGATGAATTTTATTTATTTTATAAATTTCATGGTGTTTTTTTAAAGTTTATTCATCCTATATCACATTCAGGTTTTCTTATAATGTTTACATCCTCCCATTGATGAGATCATTGAACCCTAGGTGCTAGTCTCTAACCTGGGGAATACTAGAGATGGGACTCAGGGTTCATTATATCTTGTTTGTCATTTCCAGCTAAGGAGAGGCATATTTAGAGGGAGGATGTAATGAAAACTTGTTTTTAAACTAAATTATAAATGTTAAGTATTATAAAAAAATTAATTTTTTAAATTTTAATTTTAAAATTTCCTTATAGTGAATATTTGATATTTTTCTATGAAGTTTCATTTTTTGAAGAATCTTGAAAAATACTATATTTTAATATAAAATTGACCATTAATATAATAATTTTACATGGTTTAATTATTTTAATGAATTTAAATTAAAATAAAATTGGATAAATTATTCATATATTAATATTGGTTTAGGTAATGAGAATCAACTTCATTTTAAATTTTTTTAGAATGAGATTTCAAACCTTTGAAAATTTTCATTTTAAAACCCTCTTTATCATCACGTTTGTTGGATAAATGTTTAATTAGATTCTACCACTATCGTCATTTGAATATGTAAAAATATATTCCATATTTGGAATCATAATATTCTATAATTAATAATATGGTCAACATAGTTTTGACCAAGTTTATTAGTGATATTAGTTAATGATAATCAATATGATTAGTTTTAAATCATTTTACATAGAGGATTATAAAAGCTGATAAAGTGTGGAAATGACCCATTACATTAAAAAATTTATAGACATATCATGGCTATATAACCTATTTGATAAATTTTTTCATTATAGGATGAACTTTATGCAGGGACACCTCCCAAAATTGTTTACTTTGTGGTGTTCACAAGAATGCAACTCTTTCTCTGTTATAAAAGATAACTCACTCCCTTAACATATTGACACCTCCATATAATTTTTTATCAAATAAATATACCCAATTCACTTTTAAAATCCTCTATAATCATCCTAGAAACATTACTAATATTATATATCAATCTACTGATGGAATTTGGTGAAACCAAAAGTAGATACTTGAAGAAGAGGAAACATTCATGAACACACATTTCTATTTTATTTATTCCATAAAACCATTCAATTAAATCAATATAATAATTATATAATATCATTAGTATAGAAAAATATTTTCATAAATTATTATGTTAGGGTTAAAATTAAAACATCATACATTTCTATGAAATTGGTTATGAAATCATCATTCGTGAGAATGATGGACTACCACATTGTGAACAGATGTCGTTATTTTTTACATTAACACCTTTAAAGATTTGAATAATGAAGTAGATATCCTTTATAAAATATATATGATATATATGATTTCTTTATTATTTTTTAATTATTATACTATAGATAACATCATGATTTCTATTTTTTGGAATGCAACAATATTGTTTTGGTGTATGGAGGACTACCATACGGTGAAGCGATGTGATTCATTCAAACTTTACATTGAATGTATTTAGGATGGATCTAATAAAAAAATGTTATATATGTTACATAAACATGATAATTGGATGATAATATATATATTTATATATTATTTACTTTTATATCATTAATATGATGAGAAAATGCAATAATCATTCATGCATATGTACGACCTACCGTCTCCAAGAATGATGAACTTAATTTCATACCCAAAATTTTATAAAATATGATAAATAAATATATAAATTATATATATGTGTTATATTTTCATAATTTTCAAATTTTTTATATGATGAAATAATGATTTAATTACTAAGAACAAAAAAATAACAAGTCAAAAAAAATCAATTAACAAAGCAGTTATTACTCGATGTGATGAAAATAATGAAAGACTATTAATGAACATGTAATAGTTTTATAGAGAATTATAATAGATTTTATGATAAATATTAATATGGTTCTTTATTAGTTTAATAACTAGATTTAGACAACTATACAATTTTTTATGGGTTAAACAAAAAGATAAGTGAAAGTTAACAGATTTCATCTCAATTTCATTTCACTGAGGTATGATGTAATGTTATGACCCTATATACTTTTATATGTTTTATATACTAACACTAATAATTAATTAACAATGGTATTTTAATTTTCAATTTTATTTATTTAATCTAAATAGTTTTTAATTAAAATTTAAAAAATGGTAAAAATTTTCATAACTCAATTCAATTTCATTAGGTTATATTACATTCTATTTCTAATTAATAATAAAGGATTATGTTTAAAATAAATTTTTAATTCTTATTATTATATTTAAATTTTTTATGTTTATTTTTATTTGATACACATAATCAATTCGTTTATTAATCCCCACTTACCCTTTATAATAATTTAAACTATTTATTTCAAAATATCATTATAATAATGATTTCTTAATCTTGAATATCAGTTGAAGGAAATTATATGATAAATTCCTTATTAAAACCTCAACATTAATTTCCTTTGGTTATTCGTGGTCTTGTTCAAGTGAAATTACCATTTTTACACTCTTTAGGTCATAAATGATTTGACATAACTATTTAATAAAATTTGAATTAATTTATCTCTTCATTCAGAATTATATTATCTTATAAAACCATGATTTAAAAAAAATTAAAAAAATTATATTTATCTTTCTCAAAATGATTTATTTTAAAATGTTTTCACCAATTTTACCTGTACATTTTTTTTTCAATTGATCCTTTTTTACTCATTCAGAACAATGAACTTTTCTAAAAAATTTACAGTGAAAAGGGAATGTGTTTTCTCTCATATGGTGTTACCATCCATAATTTCATTGAATCTATTTTTAAAATTATGAAACTATATTTTTTCAGGATTTTTCTTATAATTTTTCATGCAAGAATATTAATTTCATGTTTTTATCAAAATCAACATGATATATTCCTCATGAAATTTTTTAATGAAATGTTTTTTTCATCAACAAAACATCCCTTATTCTCATTCCAATGGGTAAAAATATATTTGAAAACATCATTAATATTCATATGGATGGATTATGAAATTTTTTACAAATAATTCCATTGAAATTAATTTCCATGAATCAATTTTGCAGTCCAGAAATTCCCCTTTGGTTATTCGGTTTCCAGTGATGATTGAACATTAAATATTCCCATAATATCTAAATTATATTTCATTGATTTAATTATTTCCAAAAATTTATACCATTTTTCAATCATGTTTACTATTAAATTTATTTGATTTTTTGGTGATATATTTTTACGTTTATATTATTTACACAATCACAAAATTTTATATAGAATTTTTTTTATTAATTAAAATGACTATTCAATATAAGATAAATTATTTCAACTGTAATGACATAGGTTGGGGGCCTTTTAAAATAATTATCTTAATGGACAGGTAGTCTCATTGGTTGAATTGGTTCTCCTAACTCATCTAAGTGGGTTCATACCCATAATTTTTAAACCATTATCTGGAATATATTAATGGTAGAGGATCTCTGTGCCTTGAAAACATGGAATCATATAATTACGCATTTTATTCATCCATATACAGTTATTATTATCCATTATATATTCACTATAAAAAATCTATAGATTCATTTCATTCTCAATTTGTTGATTTAATTGTGTAGTTTTTTAAAATGTTTCATATTGATAATTCATTATAATGTTTTCTAAATGTTATGGATATCAGTTAAATACCATTCCATATTAATTTTGACTTATCCAATTATTTAAATGGAAATTGTGTTCTATTAATAACCTTACAATTTTTATTATTCTTTTTTATTTTTCATTTATTTTTATCTACATAACTATTAATGTTAATTTGATTTTACCCTTGTTTTTTCCATTACCTAAGATTCCATGAAGTTTAATAAAAAATATATTCATGGATGTGCTAGATAGAAAAAAGATATCCTCAAAATGAAAAAAAAATTATGATGTATTTTCATTATCGATATTGTAATAAAATACCAATTTTTATATCTACGTTACCAAGACTACAAAACTGTAATATACTCTGGGATTTGATTTCATTTTATCATATGAAAATGTATTGGTAGTTTGTATCTGCTCTAGGATAATTTGGTTGGGTCCACTATATGAAAGGGTATTGCATCATTGAATATGTTAGGAGAAAAGGTATCCTTTTATAAATGATGATGTCGGAACACATTAATTTGTATAAAAATATGGTGTACCCACATTTTTGTCATTTTGAAATAATTTTCTATGAAAGGTACCTTAAAAAAAATTAATTCCTTGATTTATTTTTTTCATAATCCTTATAGTTTTTAATCAATTTACCCCACTGATATTACCATTTTAGGGATGATAAACTACCATGAAATCTATCTCCTTTTCATTACTTTCCAAAGATTTAATTATATTTTCTATTTATGTTATCAATTTCTCAGTTATAATATAGATATGTAGTTCCATTAAATGATAGTGGTATTTCTGCATTAAGTGTTCTATAAATTTAAAACATCATGTTGTATAAAAAAGATACTACATAAAAAAATTATTGTTTCTTACCGGAATCTACTACTCCGATTTGGTTTTATTTTGATTAGTTCCTTTAATAAATCCATCTCATTCTTTATTATTTTTTCGCAAGAGTTAAATCCCTATATGGTGTATCTGAATTGTTATGGTTTACATTAATTATTATATGATTCATTTCTATAAAATGAAATACAAAATATTAGATCATAATATAATTAAAAATATTTTATAATAAAAAAACTAATAAAAAATTTATAATAAATTGAAAAATATATGCATGGATGATGTCTGTCATAAACATGGTATTTTTCGAAATTTTTGACAGCATAAAAATATTCTAAAACAAGGCATAATTTTTTATAAACAAAATGTGAAATAATACATGAATATCCACCAGGAGTGACAAACTATGTGCACAGTAATGCCCATTCCTTTGAACGAGGTGACGATCGAGTCAAATCCCAATTAATATTTTTGGAGTTATTACCCCAAGGTAAAATTTTGTCAAAACCATGTCCAATTGTAGTTTCTATATAGAAATATATTTCTAGGAAGAACCACATAATATATTTCACACTAAAACATTACTATTACTCACTATACATATCATCATTGTCTATCATAGGGTAATGTTTTTAAATACATATTTCTCTGTATCAATTAACTATGGTTTTTAATAAGCTTACTCAAATAAAAACTGACAATTATATAATTCTAGTAACCTAGTGTTGGTTTCTGCTTTTTTATATTGGCACAAGATATATAGAATAACATCATGAATGATCAACTAGTTTAGTTGCCTTAGTAAAATAGATATATACATCATTATCATGTCACAATTGAAAAAATAAAATAAAACATTGTATTATATTTGAGTAAAACATTATTCTTATCTTAATATCCAAGCATCTCAATTCAAAAAAAATTCCTGGAATTTTGGAAAAAATATAAAATAAAAATGCATTGATCTAAAATGTGGATTAATTGTATGTGTACATAAGAAGCTACCCTAGAAAAATAACGCATAATAAATATATAATGGAAAAAAATAAATTTAATCAATATCATTTTAGATGGAGAATAATAGGGTAGGAATAAATAACGATCTTTTAATTACTTATACATAATAACATGAGAATGAAATATTCCCATTGATATTATAACTAATAGAATATTCAAATTTTCATCAATAATTTATTTTATAATAATAGAATTTATAATTATGTACATATAAAAAATTAAATGAAGTCTATTAGACAAGGAATCAATATCATAAATTCAACATTTTTATATATTTTACATTAATGGGAAAGGCGTCAGGCAAAAAACAATCCTATTTTTCCTCTTATGACCTACACATTCAATTAGGGGATATAATTGGCCCTTATCATCACATATTTTTTTAAATTCATTCCACATATAATAGAGGTGAAATATAATAACCATAAACATTCATAATGGGATCTAACGTATGAAATTGTAAAAATTTCTCCATTTGATATAAATAATCATAAATGGTATACTTTAATATAGAGAACAATATGAAAATAGTACATCCCAAGTCAAACTAATCATAACCCATCCAATGAAATAATATTTATGATATAAATAAAATATATCCCTAGTTTATTATAAGTAAAATATGGGGGTTTTTATGAAAAAAAATCAAAGAAATCTGTTTAAATCATTCTTGACGAGAATATCTTATTCACATTCAAAATCGCATTAAAAAACAAAAAAATTACAGATTATTAAAAAAATCATTTTTCATAATTATATCCTTCTTAAAAGTTAATGTAATCATAAATATAATTATTCATTATGATCATGGGAAATTATATTAAATAATATTATGTTAGAACAAACAAGCCTTTAAAATTTTTTGTATGAAAATTATTAAAGTTAATTTTTTGGAAAAATATTGGTATATTAATCTTAAAAAATTTCATAAAAATAAAAATATGGATAATTATACGTTGAATAAATCATTTGGAATATTCTCAATACATCCATAAATTTATTTCCAAAAAATTTGGACTTGGTAAGAAAATAATTTTTTATCTAGGAGAGAAATAAAGACATATTTAAAAAAAAATCTCAACCATTTTATGTACAATTGAGATGAATAAATGTATTATTAAATGAACTTTAAATAAACATATGGAAATTTGGGAAATATAATTTATATGATATAAATGAAAAATAATTCTCATAATTGATACATTAAAAAACCTGAATAATGATGAGATTGTCAAGTAAACCATTACCATATTGGTATATTTTGAATCATAGAACCCATTAATTAAATAAAATAAAAAAAATTAAAATTAAAATGATAGAAATATATTCATGGTATATCATTTCAAATTTGTAAGTATATATTCCAAAAAAATAAATAAGTGGTTAATATGGCATATGTCTCACATAAGTAAAAGTGAGAAAGGAAACCCTTACTTCTGGTCAGGTATCCTTTTTATGTGTATGTAACTCCAATATAAGAAATATATATTAATTATAAATATATTATAGAATCATACATATATATTTCATACCATACTTTATTTACTTATCGTTTATTATGACATATTTATTAACTATTCTAGAATTAATTTATATTTTGGGTGATAATTTTTTCATTTTTCCGTGTATGTTTTGGACTGGCCATTTAGGTCATTTTACATTAATAATTTATAAATCATTCCCTTAACCAAAAATTTATATAAATATCATATATAATCATTATATTTTTATTTTGAGTAATTGATACAAGATAATTATAGAATATACATTATCTTGTTCTTGGAGATGGTAAGATGTATGTACGCATGAACGTTGATTACATTCTATCAATGGATGAATAATAGGAAAATAAATAAAAAATCATAATTGAAGAAAAATTATATTTTAATATATATAATTTTTATTAATAAAAACCATCCTTATTACCATTCTATGTAAAAAAAATGAAAAACAATTCACATCTCTATGTGAAGGCTTCAATCATCACGTATTCACAAGAAATGTTATTGTTTCCAAACTTATTTCATGGTAAAATTTTCAATGTAATATTATACTTCCATAAGAATGGTTTGTTCATAAATATCACTTATATTGATTAAAATTGTCCTTACAACCTTCCTGGTAAAGAATTAGTGAAAAACGATTATCATGGGTTTACAAGCCAGTAGTCCACCATACACACGAGTTACATTATCATATCCCCCCACAAAATGTAAAGTAAAAAAGTTGTATTTGATAATCAATTACATATTTATTGTAATGTCTCAGTTCTGGAAGCCACCCAGAGTCACCTTGTACCTGGTTGGTCACATGGACTCAAGAGCATTTACCCAAACTTCAGAGGCTGCTGACTCGCAGTGAGGGCCTTGGGTGTGATAGTGGGAAACTATATCCTCATTGGCATAGTATACAACGGAAGTAAAAAAAGATTGCAATATCATAAGCAGTAAATATCCAACAACAATAAACAGTGGAGACAAAAACAATCAACAACTAGAGCACATACGTATATATGAAATGATGCATGATACATATCTAGGAAATCATCCAAATAGGTGACAATGAGGGAAATACAAACAGTACCAAAACAAGTACAAAAGAAAATATAAATAGCTCCATAGCATCGTAAGCCTATGTTTGGTCCCATGCTCTCCTGCTCCAAAGCAATCATGTAGCTGAAGTCGAAGGGCACATTCCCTTGTCTATTTCTGCAACAACATAGTCTGTTTGGGCCCAAAAGCATGGACCAAACAGGGTGTGAGACTAAATCCTAGTAGACAACCACCCGATGATATGTGCCTAATAGTTAGTGAGCATATGGCAAGTAATAGTACAGTAGGCAGTAATCAATAACAGTAAACAGAAGGCAGCAATAATTAAGTAGTAACAGGATGATATACCACTTTAATCAATCCACAAATCAACAAGCATCATTGAAAGAAACAATAAACCACAACAGGAACCTGTATAGGAAGTACTCCTAGCCAACCCATTTGGTCCTTTCCAATATGTACCAATAGCCCTGTGGGCAGTGCACTCAGCTTAACCCCTCTGTTTTGGTCATACAAAATTATAAGAATCTCTAGGGAAGATTTCTTGGTCAATTCCCCTTATAGTCTAGTGTATTTAGGGATTCTCTAAGGAAGATCACACGGTCTAACCCTCTTATATCCCCAAGGTATAGAAACTCTCTGAGGAGCTCACTCGGTCAATCCTCTTATAGTCTCATGTCTATCACAAAATTTCTGGGGATGCTCGCTCGGTCAATTCCTCCTCTAGACTATAATGGTTTAATGAAATTGAAACAAGTAAAGACTCTCTGAGGAAGCACACCCGGTCTACCATCTAGTATTTTATAATATCCAAGTCTCTTTGGGAAGCTCACTCAATCTATCCCCTATAGTATATAATGTTCAAGACTCTCTGAAGAATCACACTCGGTATACCCTCTTGTAGTCTATAATATCCATGAATCTCTGGGAAGATCACTTGGTCTATCCCGTATAGTCTATAAAACCAAGTTCTCATGGTCCCATGCCAGTCAGTGCATAATAATGCTATAAGGACAAAGTACACCTATGAAGCTACTTGGCTAACCAGTCTACAACAAACAAGCATGTCATGAATATCATTACATCCTACGATCACAAGGCATGGAAAAATAGGCCCAACTACCGAAGGCTAATAAGACCCAATGGTCGTAACAAGAACAAGGCATGGGAAAAAAATCCATGCACAACAATTAACCTCATAAAAGATTAAATTTCGTCTACACAAGCATAAAAGCAAGGCAAGAAAACAACATGGGGAAAACGGTAAACACACAATACCCCGTTCATGGGTATTGGTGGAAATTTGCACATAAAACTCAAAGACTTCGAATGTTAAGGCACAAACCATGTACCTTGATTCTAGGTGATCAATATACTCTGTCTGTGATGATTTATTCTCCTTATAACGGCATAGATCTATGAAAATGAACAAAACGTTCAACCCATGATAACATGAAAAAGTGGGAAATCATGGAATGAAACTCAAGAAGAAAGAAAAACTCACCGTTGTGGTTCCAACGCAATCGACGGTGGTCGATTCGGCAAAAAGACGAAGGCTTGGGGGCTCGGACGGTGTTCACGGCCGTATGGATGCTCCCGGTCGAAGAACCTGGAGAAGAAGGTGTTTTTGTCGATTAGGTGCGACCCCGGTCCGTTTAATGAAAAAAATAAAGTACACAGCGTTTACTTATTAAGTACACAACGTGTACTTGGATTTTCTATACTCCACTTTAAACGGCCTCCACATCGCCCCTACACACCGGGTGTGTGGCTTAGACATGGCCAGCATATGGCGTTGCGCGACATCAATGTAAATGGCGTGTACTTATAAAGAACACAACGTATATTTTTGAAAATTTCCATATTTTCCTCATTTTCTTAAAAACAACCAAAAAAGTAAAAACATACCTGAGACGAAGATTCATGTTCTTACAAACTTTCCCCCTTAATGAAATTTTTCCCTGAATTTTCCTACTGAGGCGTAGAAGAAGAAACCCCAGACAGCTTAGGCCACTACGATCGTACGTCGGCCTCCCTCTCCCATGTCTCATCCTGAACTCATCTGTGCTTCCATAGATTCCATACTAGAGGAACATACCAGCCACAGATAACCTTCGAACTGTGATCGACATTCTGGATAGGATGATCCTCAAACGACACATATGCATCAAGCTCAACCTCCTCCGGTTTGAAGACAAGAGACGGATCTGAAAAGTAACGTCGGAGCTGAGAAATGTGAAAGACATCATGCATAGCCAGGTACCTATGAGGTAACTAGAACCGATTGGCATACTTCCTAACTCTCTCCAACACCTCAAACGGTCCGACGTCCCATGTTGTAAGCTTACCCTGTTTCTGAATATTGTTGTGTCCCATCCTCGGTGAGACACGTAGGAAAACGTGATCCCCGACCTCAAACACCAGAGGTTGTCTCCGCTGACCAGCTTAAGAATTCTGTCGAGACTATGCTGTAGCAATCCTCTTCTGAATCAACTCTATCTACACTGAGGTCTCCTGAACAAGGCAAGGTCCCAGAAAAGCTTCCTCTCTTGCCTCCAGCCACCACAAAGGTGATCTGTATGGCCTACCGTACAATGCCTCATAAGGTTCCATCTAAACAGTTTCCTGAAATATGTTGTTATAGGAAAACTCCAGAAGAGTAATATGCTTCTCCCAAGAACATCCAAATTCTAGAATGCAAGCTCGGAGCATATATTCAAGCACCTTAATCGTACGCTCAGACTAGCCATCTGTCTGGGGATGGTATGTTGTACTCAAAATCACCTTTTTACCCAAATCCTTCTGAAGCCCCAATCCAGAACCGAGAAGTAAAACGTGTATCCTTGTCTGAAACAATGGAGTGTGGAAATCCATGCATATGTACAATCTCTCAGATGTACAACCATCCTAGATCATCAGCACTGAAGCTCTCCTTGAATGGAAGGAAGTGAAAAACCATCATAAGCCTATCTACAACAACCCAAACATCATCACTCCCTCGAGGTGACCTCATTAACCCAATCACTAAGTCCATAGAGACATCATTCCACTTCAACTCATGAATTGGTAACTGCTGTAAAATCCATGCTAGTCACTGATGCTCTGATTTCACCTGCTGTCAAGTATAACATCTCATGACGAACCAAATAAAATCTCTCTTCATACCTGACCACCAATACTGGTGGTGTGGATCCCAATACATCTTAGTGACACCAGGATGAACTCTCCCAACTGAAGAATGAAAATTCTTAATTAGCTCCTCGTGTATGTCTTCAAGAACAAATACGTGTCCCTGAAATTCGATATCTCATCCTCTCCCATTGTCCATCTAGGAAGAGGTTCCTCTCCTGAAACACTCTCCTGCAGGACTAGGCCTTCTGAGTCTGATTGCTACATTATCTGTAACCAATCAAGAAGGGTAGAGGTAACAGCTAAAGAAGAAATAAATGTATTTCCATGTCTGTCGTCCATCTCCAAGTGCATCTCAGAGAACAGGCCCATAAGCTACCCCTCACCATTGGCCTCCTGAACTGCCCGAATCTGAGTTCTCTTGCTCAGCGCATCTGCTACTATGTTTCCCTTTCCCGATGAATAGGCAAGCTCCAAGTCGAAACACTAAAGATACTCAACCCACCTACGCTATCTCAGATTTAGATCATGCTGAGTGAAGCTATACTTGATACTCTTGTGGTTAGTAAACACCACAATGTTCTCTGCCATAAGGTAAAGTCTCCAATAGTGTAAGGCATAAACAACAGCTAGCAACTCCAGATCGTTCTCCGGGTAGTTTCTCTCATGTGGACTCAAATGTCGAGACTTGTAAGCAAAAAATCTACCTCCCTGAATGAGCACAACTCCCAGTCCGACACCTGAAGCATCATAGTAGATTTTATTGATCTTTCCCAGCTCTGGAAAGACTAGTATCAGTGCTGAATTCAACCACCATTTCAGCTCCTAAAATGCTCTCTCACAAGAATCTGACCAAAAGAACATCGCCCCTTTCTTGGTCAGACTTGTCAGGGCTGCTGCTAGGCATGAAACGTGCTATATGAAATTCTTATAGTATCCAACCTGCCTTAGTAATTTCCATTTCCTTGTGGATTATGATTATTGATTATTTATTTATTCAGTTATACATAAAATTTTCTATGAATTGGATATCAGCATTATTTTTTCCATTCCCAAGGATTCCATGATGATTAAAATTAAATGTATGCAAGGATTTTCTATATGGAAAAAGTTATTCTTGAAAAAGAAAGGGGGAAAATTTATGTTGTAATTGTTGTAATAATTTTTATTACAAGACTCATGTACGTTTCTAGTTTACCATGACTACTAAATTGATTTTTCCATCGGAATCTTAATCCTGCATATATGACAATGTAATGGTAGTAGTCATGGGATTTTGACTAGAGGGTTCAAGGACACTACAGTTGGTATAATAACAAGATTAGTATAAACCTCGAGATCTATATTGATGAAAAAATATATTAGAGATCTTAACCATATGATAGAATTTGTTGATATGTATAGAATAACATTCTTATGTTTTGATAAAGAAGATATTATATGAATTTTCCTTGAAATAATGTAATGTCTAGATACTACAAGTGAAAGTTGTTTTGTAAAAGATATACCTAGGGGTAATATTTCTGAAATGGGTGTGTTGTGCTGGACTTGAGTGTAATATATTACTAGAGAATAAAACTAACTATGAACCTCATTAACTCTCCTAAGGAATATGTTTTTTATAATTCATATTTTCATTATAGATCATTATGAACGATATAAATATATAATAACAATTAATGACCTAAGATAAATAATATTTCCTCTATGGACCCATGTGGAAATAAAAAATATAATGTATTTATGTATTTGTTTTCATGAATTAAATTGGTGAATTATTTTACCAATTTTATTTTTATTATAATAAACATGAAAAATATTAGGATTTTGCTAATTATTTATAATCATACATGTATTCATTGGCTTATGAGTTATGTATATTGTATTGGGATAATGTGTATAAGGATGATTATGATTTTAAAAGAATAAACACTCCTTTTGAAAATGTGTGTCGTAGGAATTTCCCTATATTACTGATATTATGATGAATTTAGGGAAGGATTTTGTTTTAGGGGAAAAATTATTTTTGGAATAGCTATTTTATATTTTAAAAACATAATATTAATGATATTTTAAATATTTAGGGTTGATATAAAAATAATATTATTAGACAGAATGGGGAAATATATGGTGTATTGAAAACACTAGAGAAAAGATATTAAATGATTTATTTTTAATTATTACCCTAATATGTAATTTTGTAATTATATTAATATAGTTTAAAAAATGATAATATTAAATTTGGGTGGAAACCTATCATATTTCTAAATGTCATCGGGTGTGAACCAACAACCAATGGACGATATGGTTTAAACTCTATCATTTATCCCACAAAATGTCCTAATTAATATATCATTATTTTTAGTGAAAAAGTATACATATGACTATTAATCATTAACTAGTATAATTAAATTTTATGTATATAGATTAATATATTAACCAAGTATGATTAATAAAATAGTTAGTAATAGGTGGAATTACATGTCACTCCTTTAATGATATTAGGACATTTTAAAAGTGAATTTTAGTGCTTCAGACATTAAAATTAATTAGTGGTTATTCATTTCATAAAGTAAAAGGTAAAATGGGAAATTGGTATATTAGAAAAATGTATTAAATTTTTTTGAAGTATAAATATATAATTTAAGAATATTTTTTTATATTTTTTTGGCAGTCAATGAATTACTCAACAATAGCAACAAATATCTTTAATTAAAAATGATATCATATTATATTCATCTCTGATGAATAAAATGTTATTTCGGTCAGAAAATATTAATGGATTTGAGGCCCTTAATTATAAAATGATGATTCACTTTATTTTCATCAATGAACTCAATAAATCCCTACAATTACTTAAACGTTTTCTCCATATATATATTTCATCTTTCCACTAATGTAATCCATCATTAAAATGTAGTAATATGTGACATTTTAAACTAAAATTTTCCCTCATTAAAAGGATATTTTGTTACTATTTCACGGTTTGTTTTTTTTAAACTAACTTTTAAAATATCAGTCCATCGATTACCAAGATCTTGTTTAAATTGTGAGGATGCATCTTATTTTTGGGGAGGTGAATGTATCACCATAAAAATTTTAATAGAATAAAATTTTATTCAATAGAGTGCATGAAAAGCATCAAAAAGTGGTTAAATGAGTATAAAATCTTAATAAATCAAAATTGTTTTACTATTTTTAATTAAATTATATATATGATATATCATTGAATGAACATAACACGGATTTATCCTATGTTACATAGAAGACTGGTTTTTAATAAACAACAATAAACTATTGATATTATTTTTTTAAATGAAAATTATCTAATTGATGTTAAATGGTATAAAATTAACATTATTAAATTAAATATATAAAAATATCATCGAATTTTTTGGTAACCAGTTAATTGTAATTAAATATAAAGACTAATTGAATTTAAAGGAAATGTTTTTTATAAGAAAAACTATTTTTATGTGCCAAGGATTTTTTATCTAATAAATTAAATTAATTAATATTGGGGAATGAAATTATTTATAAAATATATAATATATACTCAATAATATATTTATATGTTAATTAATTATATTTTATTTTCATAAGATAAGAACAAATACAATTTTTTTTCGCGAAAAATATGTATTTTTCTAAATGAAAATTCCACTTCCTTTTTATAGTGCAATTATTTTAATTATAAAATTTTCCACTTTTAAAAATTTTATTTATCTAATTAAAAATCACTTTCTAAATATTAATCTCATATTTTTCTTTGGGTTGATTTTTTTTATTTTGTAGAAAAGATTGTTTTTTATGAGTAGTGATAAATAAAGAATTTTAATTGAAAACTAACTTTCATATATATACTTTATAAAGTAAAATAATATTATGAATTGGTATTAAAGTTAAAATTGTAAAATTATACATTTATTAATCAGAAGTAGTTCATATGAATAATTTTTATTGTGATATTTCAAATAAAAACATTTCTATCTTTCGATCATTTTTACATTAAAACCCAGCTATGTTGCCACATCTATGGGATAAATTTTAAATTAAATTCTTATAGTTTTTTGAGAATAATTTCAAAAAATTGTTTTAATATTTTGAAGGATCATAATTTATAACATATCATAATTTTGATTTTAATTTTTTAAAAATTTTATTTGAAAAAACCGATAATGTTAATAACATTGATAAAGGTAAAAATGAGTTTACTTCGGAGTCAGTCATAAATAATAAGGTCTGTAAATGATCAAAATAATGTCCAAAATACATGGAATTTAAATATATATAAAATATACACTATTATATATAAATTTTTACATTATTGGTTTCACATATGGTAAGGTATACCTCCCAAAAGTGTTTATTTTTTCAAATTTACATGAATTACACTCTTCCTCCACTATAGAGTGATCAAACTACCTTCACTTATTAACGCCTACAATGAAATTTGGATCTTCCGAAACCTAACCAATTCACTTAATAACTTCCACAGACTCATCCTATAATCTGTTGTTTGGGTAAAATCAATCAAAGGAAGGTCTTTGGTGAAAACGAAAAGGAGATACCCAAAAAAATATGACATGTTTAACAATAACTGTTTTTTATTTCTTCATTAAATAAAATAAATATAGGTTATTATGTTTTGGTTACAAAAAAACATCACACACTTCCATCACATGGGATATAAAATCATTATCCATTTGTACCATAGATAACCTCCTCGGGAATCGAGGTCATTAATTTTTCCATAAAAAAAATAAGTTTAGGATTAAGTATTTCATTCTATATTGTGTTATATATATTATATTTAAGATTAATTTATTGTTTTTAATTAGTATATAACACATACATTTATGTGATCCATTTTTTGGTAATACGATATCATCGTTAATGTGTATGGTAGACTACAACCTCATGAAAACTTCTAATTCAGTCATAGATTACCAGGAGTTTATTAAGGATGGGTTTAATTTAAAAAAATGATATATATGAAATAAATAGGAAAAATTAATGATAATATACATATATATGATTCAATTTTATTCTTTTGGTATGATAGTAAAATGGATGATATGTTTTGGGCACGTATAGCTTACTATCTCCATGAATAGTGTTCGACCAAATAGGAGTGTAAGGTAAGGAATTTCATCTAAATTTCATTCCACTAAGGCATATTAAAACATAATGAACCTAATTACTATTATATGGTGTATATACTTCCCTTTAGAAATCAACTATAATTATTTTTTATTTTTTATTATTTTTAGTAAAAATTTTAATTATTCAATGTATTGGAATTTGAATTAAATGCTGCCAAGTGTAAATGAATTTCATAACTCCATTCCATTTAATTTTGTTATATTACATCTTCATTATTGTTAATATCCTCTCATTTTATGTATAATAACTTTTGACGGTCTATTTTATTTTCAACTGTTTTATATCTTTTCATAGATGAGACACATAATCGTTTCATTTATTAATCATCACTTCAACAATATAATTATTTAAAGAGTGCATTTTTCAATCTCGACCTAATAAATATTATTTTCTATTAAATAATAGTGGAATGAATGTTTATGAATATTTTATAATAAATCCTTCAATTTTCATCTCCAATAGTTATTCATGACCATTTTCAAGTGATAATACCATATTTCTCTTGTTGGTACTTAAAATTATCAAGAAAATATTTTAATTACATCCTCCTTCAATTTTCACTTCATTCATAAATCAGTTTTCTTAAAAAACATGTTTTATAAAAATGGTTTCAAAATTAATTTATTTAATCTTTTCCAAATGATTTATTGAAATAACTGATTACTCATTTTTCATATTTTAAAAAAAATTATATGAATCTTCTTATCACATTCCAAATATGTCACTTTTATAGAACTTTTTAATGAAAAATGAATGTTTACTTTACCTTTTACAGAATTTAAAGAATTACCACTGATTTTTTCTTTGAAAATTCTTTTTAATTAAAAAAGATAATTTCTAATAAATTATAATTTAGTTTTCAAATATATAATTGTACCTAAAAATTTCAAAATGAAAAACATATTTTCCTCAAAAAATTTAGAAATGATATTTTTTATTTCATAAAAAACCAAAACCCTTGTTATTACTGTAATCGATATATATCATATAAATATCATCCTTATAATTTCTCTAGAAGGATTTTGATTATTATTTTCATTGGATAGTGTTAACATTCACATCATTTAATGAATTCTACATTCATTTGCATTCAATTCACTTAATCAATTTCAAATGATCATTGAACGTTATATTTCACCTAAATATTGACATTATTTATCATGGATATTATTTTTTCCTAAAATTTATACCATTTTTACATATGATTTTTACATTTATAGTTATTTGATTATCTGGGAAAATATTAACAAAATCATTATTCATTACAGAATACATAGATTTTATAGGAAAAATCATTTATGAATTAAATCAATTATTCTATAAGTGATTAATTATTTAGAATCATATGACATATGTTGTCTACTATTTAATGTAAGACCCTCGATGAATTGATAGTCTCAAGAGATGAATCAGTTGGTTATATTCATTTAAATTGGTTTCTACAAATTTGTTTTAAATAACCTTGGGAATTTTCTTGAGGATAAATGTTCTGCATACATAGGATAAAAAGAATGAATTAATTAAGCATTCCTTTAATTTATAATTAGTTACTATTATCAATTAGATTTTCACTATAAAAAAATTAATGGTTTCATTTCATTTTATGTTTACTGATTGAATGGAATTGTTTTTAGTAATTAACATTAACATATTGATTGTGTTTTATATAGTTATTTAAATGGAATGTGTACTCAGTTTTTAACCTTGACATATTGATTATTCCTTATCATGTTATTGAAATACAATGTGTAATTATTTTTTTACCTTTTCATAATGACTTTTCTCATTCATTCATTATTGATTCCACTCTACTTAACAATTATTTATAATTTAATATCACCCTTATTTTGATTGTATTCCCCCTGATTCAATAATGTGAATTTCAAATAATATAACATGATATGATTTATGTTATAATGTTAATCTATAAAAAATGAAAAAATTATGTCGTAATTCAGGCATTTATTTGTAATAAAAGAGTCATTTATGTGTCTAGTTTATCAATACTACTTGTCACGATCCTCATTCACCAAATGGAGATAAGGGATAAAATATTTCCCGATCCTTCCTTCTTTATGTTGAAGGATAGATAATGACCCCTGAGTCCCTCCATCGATAGGTCCCAGAGTGGCGACTAATATAAAGGGTATAAAATCACACAAAAGATGGAAGGAATTACCGTTTTTATTGTTATTGGATCGGCCGATAAGATAGAAACCCCAAAAAAACCCTAGATGAAAGTAAAGATAAAGCCGAAAGTAAACCATTCCCATATGCATGTTAAAAAGTAAAAGATACAAGCCACAAGAACTCCTCCAATGGTGAAATACCAAAAAAAGAAAAAACAACAACAACGACTGCCCCATGGTCCGAGCTAGTACGGCCCCGCACGATCCCTAAAGTTATCTTGGATACCTCAAAGATGTTTTATATATCCAGGGTGAGAATATAAGTATACTCAGTAGGGAACACTAGAGACTCTCGTTCACAACTGGGGAGGCATCTTAATGCCCCATGAAAAATGATAGAACCAAATAAACTAGCAAGGAAAACTATCCACCCAAGCCTCACCAAGGCACACATCCTAAATAATGCATGTCATGTAAACTATAGTAATATAACCTCAATATTTGGGTACCCCGCGCCACTTTCCCACTTGTTATTTAAAACATCTTACACATCAAACCAATCACACCATTCTCACTATTGTACCACTGCTACACCCCACACGCACACACTTGGGCCACAACCACACATCCCACCCACCGACACCTTGGCCACTACCGCCATCCAGCCCACAGACACCTGCGACACAACCACCATGCATAACCACAACCACAACACTTGGGTCAGAACAACTACTGCCATGCCCGAATACACCTGGGCCTCATCCCGAAGACACTTGGAATGAAACCTGCCCACAAACACCTGGGCCAACAACCCCAACTACCCTTCTCGAAGCTTCTTGGGCTAATAATGGACCTTATTCCCTCATAGCCTGCCTGAAGAATCTTGGGCTATTCGGGAAAGGGAGCAGAAAAGGAGCTAATAACCATCCACTCATAGGAGTGTTGGGAGAAACACCCTCCCCCATGAAATGGGGTTGTTCGACAATAAGTGTTCAACTTGGTTGGGGCACGAATAAGAAACATAAAAACTATAGATATATTTATATGTAAAAAGCACTCGTCCCATCCTAGGGTTTCCAATGCCATTCTAATCACAACACCTTTTTTACAATTAATTCATAAAAGAAGGCACAACACTCATGACCAATTCACAACTCATTCCCAAAACCAATTCCCCATTTAATCCATTCTTGTTTTCATGTTCAAGTGATCCCATTTAGTAGTATTACACACTATTGGTCAACTAACAGGCATAACAACAAGCTAGGGAAAGATAAACAGCCAAAAATCGATTTAAGAATTGACACCCGGTTCTCTTGTAAATTCACAACAACAAAGGGATCTTTGAGATCCCTCAATGCACCAGAACCAAAGAAAGTCTCAAGATATAGCCCCACGTCCCCAAAACCATTATCCAATGATTTCTCAACAATATAGGATCCCACCTGAGTTAGTATCAAAGTAGAGCAACCACACGGCTTCAGATTCACAACCAAAAACTATACCACAATGGAGAATCCCATCCTCACCCACTTTCCATCATAAGCATCTAGCAAGAAAAACACACCCACAACCAAAATAGAATAGAGAAACATTCCAGGTTCAAGCTTGTAATTCATTAGTTTCTTCATTCTGTTGGTAAACCGGGGTGATCACACAAGGGTTTATATTCACGGGGCATCCATTTAACCAACCGAGATTAGGTGATTAATCAATTTCCATGTTACAGTCATTTAATCATCACAGAAGACATGGTTTATTAGTGCACAAGGAATGACCACCAACAACCATGATTTTCAGTGGGCATAGTCCCACACAGTTCGCAACATGAATAATCAACTGTAAAGAAAAACCATAGAACATCGATCACACCCCCTTTATTATTTAAAGGTCTATTCATTATCTTCATTAATTTTGGTTCCTTCAATCCTCATAGAAATAATAGTGTACCCACCCCGCATGATACATAGTAAAGAGAGACGAAGGAAATTCCCTACTTGATTGATCAAGGATCAAAGTTCTTCTCTACGCGCCAAGAACAGGGGATGCACGACTTGTAGGGGAGGAACATCTGGAAATCCAAGGACGAAAAGACAAGTCCAGCTTAGGCGCACCACATGTCTGAAGAAGGAGGGACTCCAGGCAAACCAGGGAGAAGAATGAAATCCAACAAACGAGGGGAGGGATGAAACTCTAGCATGATATAAAAAGATGAGATCCTATAGATTCTAGATATGGGAATTTTGAACGTCGTGAAAGTTGGATCATGGTTTCCCATGTGGTTTGGGTGGTTACACATGATGTTATTAAGTGGTTATTTTATTTCCCTTATCAGTGAGGTTTCTCGGGATTTTTAGGTATTAATTATGGGCTTTAAATGGCCTTGAATGGGGTATTAAATCGTCTTTATGTCAAAGGATACGTTGTGGGAGAGGAAAAGTCAGAAACTGGAAAAAAACAAAGAGGACAGGGTGACACTATGACCGGTGCCACCATCGTGGTGCCACCAGTTCGGTGGAGCCATGTTTTGGAAATGTAATGGTCCAGGAGGGCCCGAGCCATTATATCAGATACCTCACAACTATTCTCACCCTTGAGAATGAAATCCAAACTAGAAGAAAAGAGTGGTCCGAACAATGACTTCAAAAGATACCTCTCATGAGTAAACCTCCTTGTCACCATGGAACTCCCCCTCCCTCATATATCCCCTGAATAATCACAATCATACAGCTCCTCTCCCCCCGTGAAACCACACAAAACAAGGATTAACCGTTCGGTCATGTGGGTGAGGGGTTTCCCTTCCTCCATGTTAAGATATTATCCGCTTTGGGAAGAACTGACTCACCCGCATGGGTTTAGGCGCATCCGCTTTAATGCGTCTTAACTATGGATTTAGTCCTCCCTTCCCACATTTCAGGAATCTTCACACACATTCACAGAATAAGTAAAACTGCATGTTCCATATTTAACATGTAAAGTGTTCCATCACAACAAGTACTAGCAGAACAGAACAAAACACAAAACAAATCAGGGTACTAGGCAAGCATATGTGCTTCCCTTTCCCAGGTACTCTCATCAATCCCACCATGCCTCTAAAACACACGAACCAATGAAATGGTTCATCCATGATGCTCCTTTTCTTCACGACCTTCAATCACCACTGGTCGCTCCACGAACGTTGCATCGTCCCTGATATGTAGCTCTTCTATGTCGATGACATGTGAATCGTTGTGCAGATACCGACGGAGCTGGGACATATGGAAGATGGCATTCACCCTCTACAGTAGTGGTGGAAACTCTAGTTGATAAACCACCTCACCGACACTCCAAAACACTAGAAACGGTCCGACGAACCTGGGAGAAAGCTTACTCCCCCTGTCGAACATCTTTTGTCCATGTTGAGGGGAGACCTTCAAGAACACATGGTCTCCGACCTTAAAATACAATGGTCTCCTCCTACTTTCAGCATATGACCTATGTTGGTCCTAAGCAGCATTCATCCTCTCCCATATAAGCTGAACCTTCTCTGTCCTGCTCTAAACCTTCTCCGGGCCAAGAAAACCTGCTTCCAAACTTCTGTCAAGCACATGGGTGAGCGATATGGCCTCCCGTAAAAGGCTTATAATGGAGCCATACCAATGGTAGAGTGATAGCTATTATAGTAGGAAAACTAGACCAATGGCATGTGTCACACCCACGATCCCCCAAAATATAGAATACATGACCATAGCATATCCTCCAATGTCTGGATGGTGCGCTCTGTCTGTCCATCTGTCTGGGGATGGAAAGTAGTTCTAAAACGTAGCCAGGTGCCAAAGGCATACTTCCATCCACTATAGACTCGTGAGGTAAACCGTGCTTCCCTATCCGAGACTATAGACATCAGAAAACCCAGCCACTACACCACCTCATCCACGTACCTCCAGGCTAAGTAATCTACTACGCCCGACTACTTGATCGCCTAAAAGTGAGCTGATTTCATCAACTGGTCCACCACTTCCCAGATAGCGTCATAGCCTCCTTGGACCCTGGGTAGTCCTGTAACTAAATCCATTTGGATTTCATCCCACTTCCACTTAGGGACATCCAAAGGTTGCAGCAAACTGCCTAGAACACAGTGTTCATCCTTCACCTGGCGACACACTAGGAATCTGGCCATGAACTCTACCATGACTCGCTTCACCATGGGCCACCTGAACTGACCTCTCAAGCCCCGGTACATCATGGAAAATTATGGGTACACCTCAAGGGGTGAGTTGTGGAAATCACTAATAACTCTCTCACACATCGCCTCTGGACGAAATAGCTTTCCTCAGAAAAGAATTTGATTCTGACCATCCTTCATCCACCCTTTTAGAGCATCACCTTGGTTAACATGGTCATGCATCACTTCTCTTTCTATGTCTCCCCACTGGGACTCCTCTACCTGCCAAAACAGATAATAATACACTGTCATCTGATACAGGAAACCTCTACCACCTTCCATCCTTGCATCCAGGTGCAGGGCAGCCAACTCTTCCATTTCCTTCCAAGTATCTGCTGACTCTCGAACCGCATTCTTCTGCAACTTCCTACTCAAGGAATCAGCCACCACATTTACCTCTCCTGAGGTGTAAGAAATATCGAAGTCGTAGTCTTCAAGGAACTCCATCCACCTCCGATGTCGTATGTTCAGGTCCCGTGGTAGAAGATATAATTCAAGCTCTTGTGATCGGTGAATGCCACGAAGCTCTCCCCGATGAGGTAATGCCGCCACAACTATAGTGCGAACATGACCACCACAAGATCCAAATCATGGGTGGCATAGTTATGGTCTTGGGGACGTAACTGCCAAGAACCATAGGAGAACACCCCCTTCCGCTGCATTAACACACATCTGAGGCCTTGCCCTAAAGCATCACAGAACACCTCATACGACGCCCCTTATTCTGGAAACCTCAGCACTGTTGCACTGAACAACTTATCCTTTAGATAACTAAAGGCCGCCTCACACAACCCATTCCACAGAAAAGCCTTTTCCATCTTGGTCAATGCTGTCAAAGGTGCTACAACTCGGGAGATGTTGGGCACAAACCTCTGATAGTAACCTACCAGACCAAGGAAACGGTGAACTTCTGCCACGTTCTTAGGTGCATCCCAAGAAACAACTGCCTCGTCCTTCGATGGGTCCACTGCTACTCCCTCCACAAACACTACGTTCCAAAAGAAATTCACTTCTAGAGTTCATAACATTCACTTGGATAGCTTCCCATAGAGCAGGTGTGGTCGGAGGACCGCTAGAACCATTCATAGATGCTCAGAGTGATCCTCCTTTGATCATGAGTTGATCAAGATGCCTTTAATAATCATTATTGCGAACCTATCCAGATATTACCGAAAGACGGAGTTCATGAGCCCCTTGAACACAGCAGGTGCATTCGTAATGCCAAACGACATGACTACAAACTCAATGTGACCATACCTACACCTCAAGGCAGTCCTTGAGATGTCACCCTCCTTCACCAACACCTGGTGATATCCAGATCATAGATCGATCTTAGAGGACCAACCTGATCCCTTCAGCTGGTCAAAGTGATCGTATTTCCTCAGGAGGGGGTAAAAATTCTTGACTGTTACCGGGTTTAGTGTATGGTAGTCTATGAACAGCCTAAGACCTCTATCCTCCTTCTTCTCAAACAAAACAGGAGAACCACATGGTGACGCACTTGGCCAAACAAAACCCTTTATCATCATATCGTCAATCTGGATCCGCAACTCCCGTAGCTCCGAAGGTGCCAACCGATAAGTGGCCATCGAAATTGGACGGGAACCAGGTTGCATGTTTATCCAAAAATCGATATCACGTCAAGGTGGTAGAATCATCACCTCCTCAAGGAAGACATCCATAAACTCACTGACGATCCCTGGGAATTCCCCCATCTCTGCATCCATCAACTCCAATAATAGTTCAGCCAACAAGGAAAGAAGGGTCTTCCCTCACCTGCCTCATTTTTGACAACCTTGCTTGCCGAAAAACGTTACACATCGGCCACCCATGTCTGAAAGCACGACCCTTAATTAGAAGCATTCAATGATGTCACATATAGAGAACAACTATTCAATGCCTAGGATGACATCGTATGGATGTGTCTGCAATAGTAGAAGTTCCCAGACTGATTGATGTGACCCTATCATCAGTCTGCTTCCTCGACAAACATACAAAAAGTCATTCTGAGCTTTAACTAATGTACTCAACACCAGGGGAACTGGAAGTCTCTCGACATCTAGACCCAGAGCACGGGCCATACTGGGTGTAGCAAAGGAGTGTGAAGCTCCTGTATCGAACAAGGAATACACAGGAGTACTAAACAGATAGATCGTACCTCGAACGACTTATGGCCCCGGTGGAACTGCTACCTCTATGGTGTGAAACTATACATGCCTAATTCCCTTGCCTCTCGGTTGTTGGACACCTCCCTAACCACGCCCTAGTCGAGGACCTTGAGGAGCACCCTGAGGTCGGCCTCCTCCTGCAATGTCTGCCCTCAGAGGAGCGGGAGCTTGCTTCCCCTGCTCCTGCTGAAAGGGCCTAGATGGAAGCTATTACTGCAGAGGTGGGTGCTGAACTCTCTCACCCCCATTGTATTGTACTCTGTATGGGCACTAGTTTCGAAGGTTCCCATGGTCTCCTAATACAATGCACCTCGGTCCCTGGCCTGAAAGGAAAGGGAGAGGACCAAGAGAATAGAAATGAATCTATTGAGGGCTACTCCCAACTGGTCGAAACCCAGAGGGTCCTGATGCTGGAGGCCTGCTGCTGACGGTCTTCCCCTTTGACAAGCCCAACTTGATTCCCTCTCGTGATACACCTCCCAGCTTGTGCATCCATTCCACCACTTCAGCCTTCTTCAAGACCTCCATGTAGGTCGGTAGGGTGAAGAGAGTAGCGGCATAATGAAGAGAAGGTCGAATTGCCTCCTCCAAACATCTTGCACGAGACTCCTCATCCAGAAATAGGTTTAGAGAAAAGAGAATGATATCCTGGAATTTTATCCCAAACTCTCTCACTAACATACTCCCATGTTCGAGGTAGAGTAGTTTCTGCCTCTTCTCAGCCTTCATCGTGGAAGAGAGAAATTCCTCCTGGAACTCCCTCTCGAAGTCAGCCCACATCACCTCAGTCACCCTATTCACCCCAAGATAAAGCGTCCACCACTAACGTGCTGCTCCAAGAATCTGGCTTATAGAAAGAGGAACCCATTACTCTGTTAGAGCCCGAATCAAGCTGAAGGATATCACCAGCTCCTCTAGCCAGCTCACTGTCTCCATATCGGAGATGATTCCCTCATACTTCTCGCGGGTCTGCCGCTGAAAGGAACGATGAATCCTCTGCCACTAATCATCATCCTCATCTCGGTCAACCCTATGCCGATCAGCCAAGTCAACCTCCTCGGCCTCGATCGCCCGCACTACTTGTGGTCGTCTCCCATGTACCATAGCTGCAAGGTAAACAAGGAATTCCTAAGCCTTAGAAGTTTAAAATATTGTTCTTAAATTTCGTTAGATTTATTATTCATTTTAAATCCCCTACACACCCATGAAACACAGAGAGACATGTCATTATGATGCATTTACATTTCTCTAGGGTCTCTACCCTGCAATCTGTGTAGCGTCACTTGGTCGTTAGGTAGGTCTAGAGTCCTTGCATCGGATCATAGGGGGGCCTAAAGTCCAGTGTCCTGGCTAGTCTTCCATGCCCTATTTCACACACCAAGATCACCCAACACTATTTCCCTACCCTCCCATGCAATCCTCACTCATCCTAATCCCATAATCCATTATATCTCTCAACCTCATTCTTCTGATACCATTATGTCACGAATCACCTTCACCAAAAGGAGAGAAGGAACAACAGATTGCCAGACCCTCCTTCTTTATGTTCAAGGAGAGATAATGACCCCCGAGACCCATCTTCGATAGGTCCCAGAGTGGCAACCCATAACAAGGGTATAAAATCACACACAAGATAGAAGGCATTAACCTTTTAATTTTTATAGGATCGAGAGATAAGATAGAAACCCCAACAACACCAAAGCTGAATGTAATGGTAAAGCCGAAAGTAAAACATTCCCATATGCATGTTCAAAAGTAAGAGATACAAACCACAAGAACTCCATAGGTGAAATACCAAAAAAATGAAAAAACAAAAACAACAACTTCCCCATGTTCCGAGTTAGTATGGTCCCGCACGATCCCTGAATTCCCCCAAGAAAACTAAAAGTAGTTTTATATACGTAGGGTGAGCATATAACTTTTCATAGTAGGGAAAACCAGAGACACTTGTGCACAAGTGGGGAGGCATCCTAATGCCCAGTAAAAAAGGTGAAAACCAATGCACTGAGCAAAGAGAACTATCCACCCAAGCCTCACCAAGGCAAACTTCCCAAATAACACAAGTCAAGTAAATTATAGTAATAACACATCGATATTTGGGTACCCCTTGCCACTTTCCCACTGGTTATTGAAAACATCCTAAGAATCAAACTAATCCCGCCATTCAAACCGTAGTCCCATTGCCACACCCCTCCCACACACACCTGGGCCACAACCACACATCCCTCCCTCAGACACCTGGGCCACAACCGTTATCCCGCCTATAAGCACGTGGGACACAACCACATTGCATAACCACACCTGCAACACCTGGGTTGGAAATACGGCTGCCACGCCCGAAGACTCCTGGGCCTCATCCCGAAGACACTTGGGATGAAACCTGCCCAAAAACACCTTGGCCAACCACCAAAACTACCATGCTCGAAGATTCTTTTGCTAAAAATGGAAATCCGGCCATCACAGTCTGCCCGATGAATCTTGGGCTATTCGGGAAAGGGATCAGAAAAGGAGCTAATAACCAGCTACTAATAGGAGTGTTGGGAGAAACACCCTCCCCCATGAAATGTGGGTGTTTGGCACTACGTTCTCAACTTGGGTGGGGCACGAATAAGAAACATAAAAACTATGGATATATGTATAA
Organism: Viscum album; assembly: GCA_963277665.1. Taxonomy (NCBI): domain Eukaryota; kingdom Viridiplantae; phylum Streptophyta; class Magnoliopsida; order Santalales; family Viscaceae; genus Viscum; species Viscum album. The sequence continues at coordinate 1,939,194,883 of OY728152.1, forward strand.
GTAACAATAACTCTTCCCAACCTAGGGTTTCAAAAGTTTGTCTAAGAACAACACCCTTATTACAATTCATTCATAAAAGAAGGCATAACACTCACGACCAAGTCACAACTAATTCCCAAAACCAATTCTTCATTTAAACCATTATTTTTTTCATTTTCAATTTATCCCATTTAGGTTAATTATACACTACTGGGCAAATAACAGGACTAACTACAAGCTAGAGAAATAGAAACAGCCAAACAGTGATTTAAGCATTCACACTAGAATCCCTTGTAATGTCACAACAACAAATGGATCAGTGAGATCCCTCAAAGCACTGGAACCAAAGAAATCCTCGAGATATAACCCCACATCCCCATAACCATTAAAAAATGATTTCTCAATAATAGAGGATCCCACCAGAGTTCATATCATAGTAGGGCTACCACACGGCTTCAGATTCACAACCAACAACTGTACCACAATAGAGGATCTCGTCCTCTCCTACCTTCCCTTATAAGAATATAGCAGAAAAAACACACCAACTACCAAAACAGAATAGGGAAACATCCAAGTTCATGCACGTAATTCATTATTTTTTTTCTTTCTATTGGTTAACCAGGGAGATCACACAGGGTTTGATGTTCACTGGGAATACAATTAACAAACTGAGTATAGGTGATTAACCAATTTCCATGTTACATTCATTTAATCATCACGGAAGATGTGGTTTATTAGTGTGCAATGATATATCACCAACGACTATGATTTTCAATGGGAATAGGCCCGCACAATTCACAACATGAATAATCAAGGGTAAAGAAAAATAGTAGAACATCAATCACACCCCCTTCATTATTTAATGGTCCATTAATTATCTTCATTAAGTTTGTTTACTTCAATCCCCACAGAAACAATAACATACCCACCCTTCATGATACACAGTAAGGAGAGACGAAGGAAATTCCCTCCATGATTGATCAAGGATCAAAGTTCCTCTCCATGTGCCAAGAACATGGGATAGAGGACTTGTAGGGGAGGACCCTTGGGAACTCCAAGGACGAGAAGAAAACTCCAGCATAGGCGCACCACAAGTCTCAGGAAGGAGGGACTCAAGGCGCACCAGGGGGAAGAGAGTAATCCAGCCGATGAGGGGAAGGAAGAATCTTTAGAATGATATAAAAAAAGAGATCCTATTGTTACGGGATATGGAAATTTTGAACATCTTGAAAGTCGGATCATGGTTTCCCACATTGTTTGGGTAGTTACGCATGATGATATGAAGTTGTTATTTAATATCCCTAATTGGGGAGGCTTCTCAAGATTTTTAGGTATTAATTATAGGCTTTAAATGGCCTGGAATGGGGTATTAAATCGTCTTTACATCAAAGGATATGTTGCGGGAGCGGAAAAGTCAGAAACTAGAATAAAAATGAAGAGGACACGGTGCAACCATCATGGTGTCGCCCTCACAATGCCATCATCACTATGCCACCCTCACGGTGCCACATTCACGGTGTCACCCTCACGGTGCCACCCTGACTGGTGGCACCAGTTCGGTGGAGCTGTGTTTTGCCAAAGTAAGGGGCCAGGAGGGCCTAGGCCATTACACTACTAAACAATGTACTCCTTTGGGTTCTGAATTTTTTTATGTGTTAGTGTAATGGTAGTCAATACCAACTATGGGCTATTAGGTTCGTGGTTACTACATTGTGTCCCTCAATGGTCTTGGGTGTGATCCCCTATCTTATCATCAGGGTGCTATAAAACTATTGAGATTTATTATATTTGGCATAATGATCATGACCACATGGACGTGTATCTGATGATAGAATGGGTCATGGAGTGGATTATCCTAGAAATTTAACTGATTCGAGAAGAATCATGAGGATATAAGTTTAGTTGACACTACATGGATGCACAACGTCCTTCTAGAGTATATTAGGGATTTTATTATTATAAATTTTTTTATATATCATTTTAATGAGTTGAATTTTAATAATTCTTCATGTTTATCATTTTTGGATATCCTATTGGGATTTTTTATTCTCACCCCTCCTTGGTTTGTGCCACATCGTTTCATGTCTTATATAGATGATGTCCCTTTTGATGGTGTCAATGGAGGAAAAAAAGCGAGTTGATCATACCCTATGATTGATTGTTTGAGGTTTTTTTAGAGAATAATTTTATTTTTTTCCACACACATGTAGTAGTTTTGACTCTATATATTTTTAGGTTTTCATTCTATTTGTCCCTCATTATCACTGTCAATAATTTATTATCATACTCTAATTGTTTGATCATAGATGTATACAGGTTTTTTTTGTTTTTCATTTCAACATTTCTAGGGCATGGAGATGTGTATATGTATATATGTACATTTCGCTAATGAAACCCATCTGTGGTAAATTACTACATAAATATAGTCACCAGCCCCTGGCGTAATGGAGGTGTGCTTTGGTTAGTCACTATTCGGGCTATGTTAGGTTGGGTCATGATAGATAGGTATCAAAGGAGGTTAGTTCTACCGTAAGACAAGATTTGGTGATATTCATTTTGGGAAACATTGATAATTGTTTCAAATTCTGGTTTCAGGCCAGGGAATCCAGTGTAGTTTAGATGGATGATGTATCTATACCCGAGGACATTGATCACTTGCCTTTCGACTCGGTAAATATTAAAATTAGTTGTAAGGAAAAAAATTGTACAAGAATCATATAGCAATGTTTATATCTTCCATTTCCATATTAAGTTATACCTACTGATATACACATTAATTAATGTAAAGTATGTTTATTTTAGGATCACCCCATGAAGATACCTTCCATGTTTCCACTATGTGATCATGGAGATGGTCAGATGAGTGATGGGGAATCAGTATTGGGGCCAATACTAGAGATAAAACCTTTAGGTAATTTTCTAGCAATAACACCCCTGTTGAGTAGCAACTATAATTATTAGTACCAAAAAATTATTCTCATAGGATTAGTGTGTTGAATGAGTTTCTGAGGAAGAATCCTCCAAGGTTTCAGGAAAATAAAGAACCCAAGGTTTCTGGTGACTGACCAGAACCATTCACATAATATTTCCTCCTTGTGAGGATTTATGCAGATTAGATAAAGGACCCCATAATGAGTCATCTTCAAGTCATTGTTGGGATATGGTGGAGTTTTATGATTCAGTCACATTATGATAAAAATCTCACATAGTCAGAATTTGAGTGTCTTTTAATGGAGTATCATGATCCAAACACATTGAGATTAGTGTGAAGCTATGACATTCTACATTATTAGTTGGAAATTGTGACTATGATGGATTAGTCGGAAAGGTTTGATAATCTCTCATGATACTCCAAGGATATGGTGTTAGAATCATTCATCAAATAATAGAGTTTTGAGTAGGAATTATGTGGAGATATCAGTGATTCATATATTTCACCATTAATCCCCACATGTGATGGGGTTCTTGAGAGATCCACTATGAATATGATATACCTAAAATAGAAGGTACTATTAGTGGATACTTGTAGTGGGAACCCAAGAATTGGTACCTCAATAGAAGGTAGGCGATGGTAGTCTCATGTCCCCTAGCATGCCAAGAGATTCATGAAAAAATACCAATAAAGGGTATCAGAGGTGAATGACTCACATGATAGATTAAATTAGCTATAAAATAGGGGTTTCTATCCTGTGTGTTTTGGGGAAATTTTGCAAGCTATTTTTGGACATATCATACAACTAATCAAGAAATGATGGAGGGACTCCTAAGGTAGAGATAGAGGCTTGATCTAGGTGGTCTGTTGGGTGGTAGACTTGTAATAGGGGCGGGTAGAGAAGAATGAGGTGGTCAAAGGATTGACATACCACAACCACCATGCCTAGGTGGTCCATTATGGGTTCATGGATCTGGTGGTAATGGATGAAGATAAAAACATTCTATGGAGGCATATGTCCCCGATGTTGTAGTGATGATATAAGGTACTTTCTTTGACTTTTAAATCTTAGGGGAACTATTTTTACACATATAAGTGATTCATTTATTTATTTACACTTATCTAGTTCAATTCAATTTGATTCTAGTTGAGTCATTGGAGTTAATTTTTATATTGGATATACCAACGGGAGGGGAATCAGTGATTTAACACTTTTGATGATAGTATGATCTATTTCTTGGAAAATATCATTCTTCAAGGGATCTAATCATAGAATATACAAGGCCATAATAAATAATATTAGGTATGGAATGGATATCAACAGTTCATACCAATATTGACTGTTATAAGAAGAGTATTTAGTGTGTCCATTGTGATGGGATGTGGTTTTACTTTATAGTTGAAAAGGAAACCATAGTGATGTAGTATGAGATTTGCAATATTATTGTGTATCTGGTTACTCAAAAACTAGATAGAATAAAAATTAGAGTAGATGATGTTATGGAATACCAATTCCCTATGGCGTTAGAATATTATAAGAATGTCTTTCCTAAGGATGTTACACGATTTCATCCCCACTATGATACACACTTATGCAATTAAATAATACCTTTAATGTTCCTCAAATCATCACCAGCATATTATATAGATCCCACAGATCATCATGATCTAAGGGTTCAATTAGATGAATTGTAAGAGAAGCAATTTGTGAGACCAGTGTTCCCCCTATTCATCCCTAGTGTTGTTCACCAAGAATTTGGATGAGTTAATGAGTTTATGTGAATACTATAGAGTGTTTAATAATGTAAACATAAATAATAAGTAACCACTAATGAGGATTATTGACCAATTTAATCATTTGATAGACACGTGATATTTCTTTTATATTGAACTCAGATAAGGTTATCACTATTTGTGAGTACAGGATGAGGATGTACTGAGGATGAAATTAATATATCGCTACAATCACAATAAATACATGGTTATTACATAAGCATTATGAAAAAAACAACAGTGTTCATGTTACTCATGAACTAAATCGATTATCAATTCATAGACATGTATTTCATGGTATTATTCAATGAAATCCTATTATACTCCCTATTTTCATAGCAGAATGTGAGGCACATGAGGAAGGTCACAATCTCCCTATGAAGGAACATGGATTATGGAATGCTCTCAAAGTTTCATTTTTGGTTTTGAAAGGTCTAGTTCCGAGGTAATTTCATCTCATAGGAAAGTGTGGTAGTGGACCTAAAAAGTTATTACACTATTCTATCATTTGATCTACCTAATAGTGTAAATGGGGTGAAGAGATTCCTAAGGATGGAAACGTACAACCAGTGGTTTATATGTAATTTATCTATTGTGGAAAATCCTTGATTTTACAATAATGGTTAAGCCATTCATGTGGACATAAACTTGAGAACAATGCATTAAAGTGTTTACGTAGAGGTTAATGGGAGCTCACATATTTTCTAGAATTGTGTGTCATGTATGTAATGTTATTTGATGCATCATGGGGTGGTATTTATTGTGTTATAATGTAAAGGTAGGTGGTGATTTCTTATGGTACACATCATTTGAGACCATGTGATCATAACTATGGGGATCATTATCTTGAGTTATCATTGGTGGTATTTATAATGAAAATGAGGTGAATGAACCTAATGGGAAAGTGATTAATCTTCTACTATGACCATAAGATTATAAATTATATCTTCTGTCAGATGGATCATAAAATAATATAGTGGCAGTTACAAAAGATACTATAAGACTATGACATGAAATTATTTAATAATATTGGGAAGAGGAATATTTTTTTAGACACATATAGTAGAAGATCTTGTTATCAATTGTTAAATGACAAATCATAATATTTGGCCTTGTTAAGGTTCTTTGTAGTTTTCATGGATGGTGCCCCAAAATCAATATTCAATGGTTGTTACATCAATATCATTATAGTGTTTCAGGTATATTCATCATATAGATAAAATTAATTGGACCTTTTATACTATGTTTTCCATTAGATGTGTTTGTGCTCGTTATTCTGAAGGTGGGAAGCATGCTATTCCTTTTAGAAGATGGAAAACGGTTCAATTGACATTTCCCGAGGTGGTTTTGTGGGGTTGTACTACATCCACTTTTTTAGGAAATATAGTTGATGAATATATGATCCATGAACTCAAACATTTGTTTTGGTGGACATAGATGAATATTTCTGTTTCACTATTTGATTCATGATGCCTTACTTTCCTGCAGGTGATGGCTGAGTACCAGGATCCAACATGTATGACTCGACCGCTATAGGTTCCATACTAGAAGTGAGATGTGATATCCATGGAATTCATAATAGGGTTAGCACATATATCCATGGTACACTATGCAATCTGGGGGACTATAGACAGACTCTGTATGTCTACCCAATTACTAGAATTTTGAGAAGAGTGTTCCGTATTGTGATTGGGATGCTTGTATGTGTGGGGGAAAATTGGGCTCCATGGTGTTCCCTCAAAAATATTTTCAGACAATAATTCTCCTTTAAAAATGTGATTAGTGAGAGTATTTATGGACTCCATTTGGGATCAGTTCTATTAGAGCGTGATGTTTAACCCCAAGTAGAGGGACATACTAACTGCGACATTCAGGTTTTAATGGACATGATGCAAGATTTAAAGATGGGATTTTCCCATAGTTGGTAAGATCATATAGCCTTATTGGAGTTTTCATAAAACAACATCTGCTATTCATCCATTGGCATATCATTGTATATGGCCTTCTATGGGTGACTATATAGGTTTCCACATTGTTGGACTGATCTATGTGAGTTTGTACTCATGGTTCTGAAGTCGGTGAGTGAGAGTACAAATAATGTGGAATTCATCCAATAGTGGATGATGACTGCCCAAAGCCATCAAATGTCTTATGTAGACAGATGGTAGAGACATCTAGAGTTTGAGGGGGAGACAATGTGTTCTTGATGGTTTCATCGCGATATGGATTTTAGTGATTTCTCTAGGGAGATCATTTATCTATGAGATTCATTGGTCCTTAACAGACATTATATAGATTTTGTGGGGTGACTTACTGCTTATCTCTACCACTATAGTTAGACTGAGTACATGATGTCTTAGACATGTCATATCTGAGTTTTTACGTGCATGACCTATCACATTTATTGAATGGTGTGAGATGGACATTTAAGATGTAGCTACCATGGTTGAGTATCTGGTAGAGATCATGGATCTATAGGATAGAATACACTATGGGTTATCTATTCCCCTAGTTAATTTCTTTTGGTAGTAGGGGAATCCTTATAATATCACATGGGAGTGGGAGAACCATATGCGATCATATAATCATCATATTTTCTAGGTTTTATTCTTTTCATGATGAAATACCTATGGTGGGGAGAATTTAATGACTCTGATATTCCATGTATTAATTTTGATTATTATATAGATTAGTTTTTAATCAATTGATTGAGATGTGGTGAGTTTCCGAGGTCCGATGTTCTTGAAATTCATTTTTTAAATATATAAAATATATTAATATCACACACAATCCTTTTTTCTAATTGTTTATGAATAACTCATGAATCATATCTTAGATTACAAATATAACGTGACCATTGAGTTTAATGAATTTTTTTCACCTTAAGGGGACCATAATCTATGTCAGTGTCGAGTGTTGTTCTTGAGAGAATTCATGGATGAATAAATAATTATATTATATTATATTAATTTACATATATATTTAAAATCCTAAATAGGAGGGTATTTTATTAATAAAAAATTATATCCAAATTTATGGGTATGAATTATATCCATTATATTTTATAGAAGACATTGGAGAGAGTTTTTGATGAGATATTAGTGAAATAAATTAGATCGAGACTAGGTCGAGGATCTATGTTTCATCGGAGTTTTGGGATCTCACTAACGATGGAAATGCAGAACTATTATTCATCAAAAATTTATTAAAAATATATTTAATTTGTTTTTATTGTGTATTTAAATTCCATTCATTTATCCTGGTCTAATGGGGTTCAATTCGACAAACAAGAATTCATTATCACATCAACTATTTTTCAATTTTGGGCTGGATTTGTTTTGTTTGTTTTTAATTCAATCATTGGTTGAATAAACCTACATAAATGTGTCTATGATGATGTAATAATGCATGGGTCTCATTCCACACATCTTATGGCTTATGTATTTCTCCCCCCATTTCTTCACACATTCAACATCAGCATTTTCTCTGACTCATGGATCGATGATTACCTTGTATTTAATCTCATTGAGACTATTATTTGGAAGAAAAGATCATTTTTGTATATGTATTTTCTGATCAAGGGTATAATAGAGGTGCAAAAATGACTTAGTATTATTGATGATGGATCAAATTTTAATATAGATTACCATTCATTCGGTTTTCGATGGTGCAAATAAATATGGTCCATGTGGAAATCTCCTAAGTAGATTCAGTGCCCGAAATATTAATATCATGTAATGGAAAGGCCATCTAACCCAAGGCCTATTTGTTTCAAGAGTTAAGTAGTCATGTAGATAGTTTTAATGATGCGGTAGTGGAAACTGTCAGATCTAGAAAATCTATGGTTACATAGTGCGTTATCTGGCGTTACATGAAGTGTGGGGCCACTACGGTTATAACTTTGTAGTTCCCATGGAATGTTAAATATTAAAATCTCTGTGACCCTATCACACAACATGTGGAATGTGAGATTGAAATAATTTTTTAACACAAAGGTTACATGGGTATGGGTAGACTGATTTACATAGAAATTACTAAGTAGACAATCGCAAACAGTGTACAGGAACATGATCTAGTGTAGATGTGCATTGCGAGAAAGAATGGGAAATGTGTTGGGAGATATATAAATATCATTTAAAAATCATATATTTTGTTTACTTTTTATATATACATGTCATCCCAAGAAACACCAAAAGGGAAGACAATGAGTTGGGTGTACCCACCATGTAGCATATGTACACATTGTGTACCCACTATGAGAGTATTTGGTGTCATTTTTTCTTTCAGTAAGCACCAATATTTATTGAGTGTGATCCCATGGTCCATCCCCTAAAGGAATTTTTTTTTCATTTCATGCACATATTTGTATGGTGAACCTTTATAGAGGATGGGTCTCTGATAACGTTTGTGGGTTCCCTCCGTGAGACTGGTGTGTGATATTCTATCGTTTTATACCCAAGGTGGGGATTAAGGAATCATAGTAACATACAACATTATAGTTTTGATCCACTTTCAAAGAGACTATATTAGTATGGTTCATGATATCATTATAGTAAATTCCTTAAGATAATGGGTTGATCTATTTTGGGTTCTTATTGTTCCCCAACGGTCATGTGTGTGATCCTTTATCTGAGCATCAAGGCCTTCTAACAATAGTGAGATCTCTTGGGTATGTATCAATGATCTTGACCTCTTAGATGTGTTTATCTAATTTTGGCATCGATCATGGATTGGATTCTCTCATAATGATAACTACATCAAGATGAATCGTGGGGATTTAATTTTTGTTGAAATCCATTAGAGAAGTGGTGTCCTTCATTAGTATATGTAGTTTTTTTATAATTATTTATAGTCTGTATAACATTTTTACAATATGAATATTATTTATGATTCATGTCTCATGTTTTTCGGTGTTTCCAACTCTGTATTATTATACTCACCCTTGCATGGGATACAACTACACGTGTTTTGTCTTATGAGGCGACGACCCATTTCATAGTGTCTTGGGAGGACAAGGAGTGTGTGGAGAATAACATGATATTAAAATATTCAGTTGTTTTCACGATGGATTCATTTGATCAATCTCCTATACCAGGGATTTTGTTAAAGTCTCCATATTTTTTTTTTGGTATTTTATTTTTCCCCCATTATTGATTTTTTTAATTTACTGTCGTACTCTAATTGTGGGATCATATATGTATGCATGCATTGGTTTGAGCTTTTTTACCTTTAATTATAGTATGAGGTTGTATGTGTGTGGGTATATGTAAATTAGAATACATACTTCCATTTGTAACGTATTCATACTCAGTGCATGTAGCCAAGCCTTGGCATATTGGATGTAGGCTTAGTGTAGCCACAGTTTGGGCACTATTTGGTTGGGACAAGACACTAATTGCCCTCTATCCTTGTAGATGTTGAATCATGAGACACAACCCAAAATAATAATGGAAAACCTATGTGATTATGGGGTACTATAGTGAACTGGATGCCTAGAAGGGTGTGAGTGAAATGTAATTGGACATAAACAACGTGATCCATATAGCATCCCGCCTTTTTATAACATAACTTTTCATTACATTTTACAAAACCGAGGATCTTTAAGGTTTAGTGTCTTGGAAACCAAGAACTTAATACATGAAAAAAAATTCTTCTTAAACACTTGAAAGGCTTCTCCTTATGTTCATACTAGGTTCATTACTGTATCTCATAACCTGGGAACATACATCAAAATAAAGTGTGAGCAGAAGGCCTAGTAAGGGAAACAAGGGAATCATTTAACATGTGAACTTGAGATACATCAACAATGTCATGAAAAAGAACATTAAGGAATGTGAATTAATCATGAAGTATATCATAATAAAAATAACGTTTTTCATAACTTGAAGATGTGGATACCCCATTTAATATTGGCAATCATTTCTGTTTCACCACGGTCCATCCCCAAGGTGTCATTAAAAATTACCAAGGATATTCACCAAGGCATCGTTAAAAATAGTCATCTCTAGAGATTAAGTCTTTACCCAAGGCATTGGAGCTCTATTAGGGAGCACCCTTGAAATGTCTTTATTATCTTCTGAGCCACATATATCATCATCAAACATTTCATAAACAATCCATATAGCATAAATGGAATGGGTTTCATTTCATAATCTTAATGTTTTACAAACTGCTTTAAAGACATGATCATTACGTCATTTTAAACCCACGGAAAGGGAAAGAGGGTCTCATGTATGTAAATACCAGAAATTAAAATATAAAAACTTGGTATATATGTAAATACCCATATAGAATAGAGGGCTTTGAGAATTCACTTAATAAAATAAAAGAACTTGAGAAAAAGAGAGAGACGTTTGAGATAGAAATTATGCAGCATAACGTCTATGTTTCAGTGTTTTAGAAAACATTGAAAAGAGAGGAGACATGGGTCAAAAAATAATAAATGACCCATAAAACAGTAGAGGGACAGAATCTGAAAGATATATGAAATTGGTAATGAAATTTGAAGGACATACTATCTGAAATGAAAAACATGGAAGGAAGACAAAAATTAGATTTCTCTTATGAAAATCTGGCATCCTAACGACGTCACTTAATCTTCAACCAAAAATGAATTGACAAGATCAAATAGGGTCTCTTATCATATAAACATAATATTTCATTATGATAGATATAGAGATCATACCCCAACATAATAAAAAGAAACCTGAAATACCTGACATGAAAATAGATCTTGAAAATGAGAAGGGTGAAAGAATCCCTTAGAAATTCGGCAGCCTAACAGCGCCACTTAAAACATCAAAATACTGAATTGAAGAGATAAAATAGTGTCTCTTATAATAAGAAAATAATATTTCAGTATGATAGATATAGATATCATACCCCAACATAATAAAAAATAACTTGAAATACTTGACATGAAAATAGAACTTGAGAAGGGTGAAAGAATCCCTTAAAAATTCGGCATCCTAACGACGCCACATAACATTATAAAAATGAGATGTTGAGAGAAAGAGGGGGTCTCTCATCATATGAACATGAAAAATAAAGTAGGATGAATATAAAAGAGCACAGTCCAACATAATTGCATGGATCGTAAATGAAATGACATAAAAGAGATTACTTGAAAAGAAAGAGGGAGGTAGGATCCTTTACCTTAAAACGTAACTCTTAAAACTCAAAGGATGGGACCTTAAGGGCTTGGGGGAACCTTGGTAGGACTCCTTGGGAGGTAATGAGACCAGATCATCATTGGGGAGTATTGGGAGTCTAATGGATGAAAGGATGGCTTAATATTTATAGGGAAAGTGTGGGGAAAAGGCATTAATGGCCAAAGGACAACTCATTAGTGGTTTTGGAAAAACCATGGGCTTGACGAAGGTATTTTCCCATGGTATTGGCCACTTGGGACACCAAATACCTTATTATACTATTCATAAGTCGACCATATTGATTACATACTTAATACATCATTTAATGATGTCATTAAACACTCGTAACTTAAAAACTGTACTTTCACTATTTATTGAAAATTAAACTTTCTCAGAAAAATCCCAAAATTTCACCTTAACCATATATCGATGCTATGATTTCAAAAATGAACTCCATTTTATAATTTTATTTTCTATATATTTTAAATTTAATTTTTTAAAAAATACACTATTCACCGAAAAATCATTTTTTCAGAAAAATCTCCAAAAATTACCTTAACATAATATCGACGCTCTGAGTTCAAAAATGAAATCTATTTTATAAAATTAATTTTATAAATATTTTTAATTAAATTTTTAATTAAAAACACTATTCACCTGAAAAAAATAATACTTGAATAATAATTTATGAAACAGTTATTTAACCATTTTATTGAATCACATTACTTAATCAAGGTGCCTAGATTATATTAATGCTTTATTTAAGTGTTATTACTAATCCATTTGATCAAATTACTAATCCTAAGCATAAAATCACTATTCATAATTTACTAATCATCAAAAATTAACTTGATCTTATTAGATTCTACATTTCGTACTGAACATAATAGTAATGACAATTTTTTGAAAATCATTTCACATTTTTAATTATTTAAGGTTTACATAAACATTTTTTTAAAATATCATTTCTCTAAAATTCATCAAAAATATGTATACTATTTTTATCTAGACATTTGAAAATTCATAAACTTCATCATAAGAAGAAATCAATTTTTTTAAAAAAACAAAGGATTACACAAGGCAGTTACGGTCTCCTTACATAGCCCCTTGTCACACCATCATAGGACATAAGTGTTAGGGGTGATAAGGTGAGAGAATCCGATGGAGGCTCGGCCAACATCACACGAGTAGTAATTTCTATCAGTTTGAACTTCATGCGAAGGAGATTCCATTCAAGCTTCACATGATGAAGTTCGTCTTGGGTTTGGTCAAGAGCAATGCCCAGTGAGGCTACCTCCTACCCATGTTCTGTTAGATGGGATTCGATCGGTCCAAGACTACTAGGTGAGGCCATCGAATCTTCTTTCTATATTAATTAACCAAGATCACTTGTATTTAGAGACAAAAGTCGCAACATTCAGTTTTCAACGGTCATACTGACTAACGGTCATATAATAATCAAAACCCAACAGTCTCATTTTAATTATACTCATGTTAAATGAAACAGTTTTGTTGAGTATGAAAAATAAAAAACACATGAGAAATAAAACAATATTAGGAAACAATATTTATTCAAAATTTCAGGTCGTTACAATCTTCCCCCCGTAAGAAATTGCATCCTAGTAATTTTTAAAATTGGGTTTTGAAATTTCATTGAATTTCCCACATCTAAAAATGTGTAATTAACACTATTAATTTAAAAGGAAGAAAAGGAAGTACAAAGGCCACCTAAGTTAACCCATACTACGATTCTATGTAGGTAAACATGGATATGAAAGAAAAATCAAAGGGTCATGTTCTGAGGGAGAGTGATAGAAAACATGATTAGGAGAAATTTAACAATAATAAAATCATGAACTTATAATGTGTATAAACGGTCTTTGATTACCCAGTAGGAAATTTTAATAGACAACGTTTTTGTTTTACGTTCATTTTCATAGTTTTGAGGAATTCATTTACTACATAGAATAAAAACATAAGGAAATATACCTACCTTCAAGTAAAGTTTCATCCTTTAATAAGTTTCTACCAAAACTAATCTTTTCTCCAAACGATGAGCATTCAAATCTACTTGGCCTCATCAAAGCACAAGAATCATCTTATAGAGAATCACATAATCCACCAAAGATTAACTATCTATTTCTTCTATCTTTAAACATTATCCCAAAAACACAAAGGGTATTATAAAACAACTCTTCCAAAATAAAGGACCCCAGAGGAAGGGAAACTACTTTAAATCTTCAATGTTCCATGGTACTACCCAAAGATCATCATAGAAGATTCCATAAATAACTTTCCTTAAAATTTCTCAAAATAAACCAAACCAACATTGAATCCCAAATACAAGATGTATTTGATAACATAGTCTTACAAGTTAAACATTATCATTCATCTCCAAACAACATCAACCACTCATAACATCTTATAAAAAAAGTATCTATCCTAAACAAATTTTATCCAAGATAGGTTAATCATTTCAATATGTAACCTAAATTATTATAATTCTACCTTAAATTCATCGATATTTCACAATATAAGTCAACCATTACTCCTCAAAGAATATACCATAGAAATCTATTTACCTTGATCAGATAGGGTTCCCAAAATTGTGAACATCTTCCAAAATACTAATCATCTTTTAATCCCCTAATCATCTCTGTCATATTAATACGGAATTTGACACATTTCCTATCACATTGGTTGTTGGGACATGTTCTTCCATTTCCCGCCGTTAACAAAGAAAAGAAAGTACAATTAGGGGCTTAAATACATAACCAATAATCATGAAAAGGAACATAAAGCATATGAGGATAACTAGTAGAAGAAAAGAATACCCTAACTTGTGATCCCATTGGTTACAAACTAGGTTATCAATGATCATATATTCTAATGTAAATCTTTATTTTATTTTATCTTTGTTCCTTTAATAATGGTTCATACTAAGCTTATGAATTTACCAAAGCATATCCCCCGAGAGTGTCGTAACCAAGAGTGAAGCAAGGCCCGTTGTCGTGAACCAGTTACTATTCGAGTCTATCTCAAAGCAGTGTTTTCAGGTTTTACCCCTATGTACATCTGTTCCAGAACCACCTCTACTTGCTCATATCCAGACAGGGATGTATTTTCTTGGCAACCCCTTACTAAATACTCTCCAAAATACCAAGAAGATTTCCCATATTTAAACTTTTATATAGTGTTCTTCCTAAATTTTTCATATACTAATTTCCACAAATAACTAAACCATCCTTTGATACCAACTATAGCATTCTACCTTTTTAGAATATAACTTTTCATTACATTTTACAAAACCGAGGATCTTTAAGGTTTAGTATCTTGGAAACCAGGAACATAATACATGAAAAAAACATTTCTTAAACACTTGAAAGGATTCTACTTATGTTCATACTAGGTTCATCACTGCATTTCATAACCTAGGTACATTTATCAAAAGAAAGGGTGAGCAGAAGGCCCAATAAGGGAAACAAGGGAAACATTTAACATGTGAACTTGAGATAAATCAACAATGTCATGAAAATGAACATTACGTAATGGGAATGAATCATGAGGCATATCATAATAAAAATAATGTTTTTCATAACTTGAAGATGTGGCCACAACATAAAATATTGACAATAATTTCTACTTCACCAAGGTCCGTCCCCAAGGTTTCATTAAAAATTTCCTAGGTTATTCACCAAGGCGTCGTTAAAAATAGTCATCTCTAGAGATTGAGTCTTTACCCAATGCATTGAAGCGCTATCAAGGATCACCCTTCACATGTATTTATTATAATGTGATCAACATATAACATCATCAATCATTTCATAAAAACCCATATAGCATAAAAGGAATGGTTTTCATTTCATATTCATAACGTTTTACAAACTGCTTTAAAGACAAGATCTTTACGTCACTTTAAACCCACAGAAAGGGAAAGCGGGTCTCATGTATGTAAATACCTGAATTTAAAATATAACAACTTTGTATATATTTGAATACCCTTATATAATAGAGGGATTTGAGTATTTACTTAATAAAATAAAATAACTTTAGAAAAAGAGAGAGACATTTGAGAAGGAAATTCTGCTACATAACGACTATGTTTCGGGGTTTTAGAAAGCATTAAAAAGAGAGGGGACATGGATCAACAAATCATAAATTACCCATAAAACAGTAGAGGGACAAAATATGAAGGATATATGAACATGGTAATGAAAATTTAAGGACATACCATCTGAAATGAAAAACATGGAAGGAAGACAAAAATTAAATTTCTCTTATGAAAATTCGGTAGCCTAAAGACGTCACTTAAAATTCATCCAAAAATGAATTGACAAGATAAAATAGGGTCTATCATCATATGAAAAGAATAGTTAATTATGATAGATATTGAGATAATACCCCAACATAAATAAAAGTAACTTTAAAGACTTGACATGAAAATAGATCTTGAAAACGAGAAGGGTAAAATAATCCCTTAAAAATTTGGCAGCCTAACGGCGCCACTTAAAACATCAAAATATTGAATTGAATAGATAAAATGGGGTCTCTCATCATATGAACATAATAGTTCATTATGAAAAATATATATATCATAACCCAAATAAATAAAAAGGAACTTGAAATACTTGACATGAAAATAGAACTTGAGAAGGGTGAAAGAATCTCTTAAAAATTCGGCAGCCTAATGGCGCCACAAAACATTCTAAAAATAAAATTATGAGAGAAATAGGGGGAATCTCATCATATGAACATGAAAAAAACAGTAGGATGAATATAAAAGAACATCCTCCAACAGAATAGCTTGGATCATAAAAGAAATGACATAAAAGTGATTACTTGAAAAGAAAGAGGGAGGTGGGATCCCTTACCTTAAAACGTAACTCTTAAAACTCAAAGTTTGGGACCATTAGGGATTGGGTGAAACTTGGGGGGACTCCTTGGTAGGTAATGAGACCACAGATATGTTGGGGGAGAGGTGGAAGTCGAATAGATGAGGGGATGTCTTGGTATTTATAGTGAAAGTGGGGGCAAGGCATTAATGGCCAAGGGACACCTCATTAGTGGTTTTGGCAAAACCATGGGCATTCCCATGGTATTTTCCCATTGTATTGGCCACATGGGACACCTCATAACTTATATTACTATTCATAAGTCGACCATATTAATTACATACTTAATATATCATTTAATGATGTCATTAAACACCTGTAACTTAAAAATTGTACTTTAACTATTCATCGAAAATTCAACTTTCTCAGAAAAATCCAAAATTTCACCTTAACCAAATATCGATGCTATGATTTAAAAAATGAAATCCATTCTGTAAAAAAAATTTCTAAATATTTTTAATGTAATTTTTTAAAAAATACACTATTCACCGAAAATTCAATTTTTTCAGAAAAATCCCCAAAAATTACCTTAACATAGTATCGATGCTCTGAGTTCAAAAAAGAAGTCCATTTTATAAAAATAATTTTCTAAATAATTTTTAATAAATTTTTAATTATAATACACTATTCACCTAAAAAACTGATACTTGACTAATAATTTATGAAACAGTTATTTAACCATTTTATTGAATCAAATTACTTAATCAAGGTTTTTAGATTATATTAATGCTTTATTTAAATGAGATTACTAATCCATTTGGTCACATTACTAATCCTATGCATAAATTCACTATTCATAATTTACTATTCATCAAAAATTATGTTGATCTTATTAGATTCTAAATTTCGTTCTGAACATAATTGTAGAAGACCATTTTTTGAAAATCATTACACATTTTTATTATTTAAGATTTACATAAACATTTTTTAAAATATCTTTTCTCTAAAATTCACCAAAAATATGAATACTATATTTATCCGGACATTTGAAAATTCATAAACTTCATTATAAGATGAAATCAAAATTTTTATTTAAAACAAAGGATTACACAAGGCAGTTACAGTCTCCTTACAGAGCCCCTTGTCGCACCAGCATAGGACATAAGTTTAACATGAGCTAAGGTGAGAGAATCCGAGGGAGGCTCGACCAACATCTCACGAGTAGTAATTTCTATCAGTTTTATCTTCTCACAAAGGCGATTCCGTTCTAGCTTCACAGGATAAAGTTCGGATTGGGTTTGGTCGAGAGCAAAGACTAGTGCTGCTACCTCCTTCCCATGTTCTGTTAGATGGGCTTCGATCAGTCCAAGACTACTGGGTGAGTCCATCGAATCATATTTCTATATTAATTAACCATGATAACTTTTATTTAGTGGCAAATGTCGTATCATTCAGTTTTCAATGGTCATACTGACCAACGGTCATATAATAGTCAAAACCCAACAGTCTCATTTTAATTATACTCTTGTTAAATGAAACAGTTTTGTTGAGTATGAAAAATAAAATAACACATGAAAAATAAAACAAAATTAGGAAACAAGATTTATTCAAAATTTCGGGTTGTTACAATCCCGTACCCAACTAGTAATATGTATTGCATGTGAATGTTATTATCCTAGAATTAAGTAAACATTCAATACACATATTTACATCATATCCTTTAAAAACAAATGCACAAGAAAGAAAATTAAATATTTATTCTGAGTGGCGATGTATTTACCCAGACTCCATGAACCCTACTAATACATGATTACACTATATTCCAAGAGAAATGTCATGAAATAAAGAGTAATAATGAACTATCCATGATCCGAGTAATAATTATACATGTAATTGTGTGTACATTCTACTAAACATCCACTGGGAAACAAGTTTGTTATGTTCTCAGCATTCTCCTGGCATATAGTGAGGATGCTACTTGGAATCCACTGGGAATCGATTAACATTATCCATGAAAGCGTATAGGCAAGCGGTGTATCACATGATATCCACGAGGCATCGTCATATCCCAACCCTATGTGTATGACCATTGTCACCATTATGGAATGTATTTCACACTCTATCTTTATATGCAAAGAATTTCATAATGGTCTTCCTTCTTTGGGAACCAAAAACAAATACCTCCAATGGAACACATAATAGGGTTGAACACTCAATATAGTAATATCATATCATGTCATCAAAATGAAAAAAACTAAAAAATTCAAAACATGTGGTCATTAATATAACATGGAATTAAAAGTTCTATAATTACCATAATTGATTCAAACATCATAAAATGGTCTCAAATTTATACAAAGACCAACATGATATTATAATTTATCATGGCCTAAACAATACGTAAAAACATGTATCACATCATGTAACTAAGAGTTACCAAATAAATTGAACATGGAAAATCATCCCGAGCCATAACAGCTACACATGTGATCAAAATAAAATACACTCTCTATGGATATCATGTACAATCATGATATAAATCAAAACACATAGTCGTATGTTTCAAAGATTCCCACACAATGTACCTCAATGTTTCTATCTATTTAAATTCACTCTTTAGTGACCATGCCTCATCCATTGAAGGAATAAATCCAGACACTATGCATGGGGTCATCTAAGATTTTGAAACATTTTCCAAACACTTTTCGAAAGCTCTGTAAATTAATTTATTCTTAAGAATCTATTAATAATAAAAAATTACTTTTTATATTGAACATTCTATGAATTTAAATGTCATTCCCCTAAATTACTGAACGTTATATATCATGGTAATAAATGTGATAGTACCATAGGGTATAGTACACTATAAAACCTAACTCAAATTTAACTGACTCCAACACTAAGAAAATATGATTAACATTTCTCAAGTCATCAAAGTGCATTCGGTCTGTATGGATCTCCCCAAGGAAATAACTCATTCAAAATAATTATAAATAATTATTTATAATTAATTTATCATTAATAAAATAAAATTATGAAAATACCACAATGATAGTGAATGGAATAATTTCCAACGGAATTATTTGATGTCACTACCTATCTAGAACAGTGATCATCCATCAGGGGAAGGTCCATAACTTACATCCAATTAAATTCATGGAATAATACATCTAAAATAGAAAGATGAAATAAAATAATTTTATATAATTGATTTATATCCCATTAGTACAAACCTGGAAAATGATATATTTTATTTTCAACGTCATCCAACAGAGTTCAACCCCCTCGTGATGTAATCCTAATTATATGATGATCAAAATCACCGTATTAATTAGAAATTAGTATGATCAATCAAGAAAAATTAACAAAAACATATTAACAGAAAACTAAGGGATATAAATTCAAAAAAAGATTCACCAATGTAAAATGATAATCAACATATTGAAACCTCTCAAAATGTCAAACCAATGTCTAATAACTCTTAGAAAAATCCATCAGGAATAGGTAGAATTTCATTAGGATTTATTTAGTAGTAATCTAGAAATGATCAATGTATGATATGGATTTAGAAAAAAATATGAAACATATAGATGATATAATGTCTAATAAATGAATATAGAAATCCAAAAAAAATTAATGGAACATCAATTAGAGATGAAATGATATTAGAGGATCTATCGGATGCGAAAACCCTCGATTCCCATTCAAAACAACATAGGGATATTGATGGAAAGAAAATGAGGGATTCTTATAAAATCCATTCATATTTAAAAAATTATAAAGCATCCTAATATTAGTTAATGGTATGAGAAATGGTTTCAAATAATGAGGATGAATGTGGAAATTTTTATGGGACTGGCCAATATCTGTCACAGTGTAACACCATATGTCTTCCTATAATTTCTCAACCATATCATCACAACCCTGTTTTCAAATCACCAAACCATTATAGATAAAAAAATATTCATGTCATTAATATCATATCAATGATTTGAATAATTTATTATTATACCTAATAATAGTCTCGATCCCCCCCCAGACAGTTCTCTGGTCGCCTGTTGGACCCCTGGGTCATCACCTGAGCATTGAACCTCAACCCCAAAAATCATTTATGAATTATCAAACAATCAGAACCAAATTTCAATTACCAGATCATATAAAGAATCATTAAAAAAAATTAAAGGTTCAATCCTCACTAGGGTATTAAAACATGTAATGGTGCATACTGTTACACTCTCCTTGAAAATGATATTTTTATATGTAAAAGTTCATAGTATTTACATGGATGTCACTACCCTCACAAATAAAAGGTTCCTTCTTTCCACACATATTAAAACTCATTAATCACTCTATTTAATAAAATATTTTCTTAAAAGAAATCCCAACACTATTATCTATTGACTAATGGTTTTTCCACCAAAATTCCAACTCAATAAGGATTTAGGATTTATCCAAAGAATGATACCCTTGGAATATGTAATTGACATTACCAAGTTTTTTGCCTTTAAATAATCTATAACAACCATAATATACTAGAATTATTATATATAGTATAATTATATTATTATGTGAAAGTAATTTTTATATTCATTTTTAACTAATGAAAGATAAAACTTTTGCTCATGCGTATGTGCTTACATCCTACTCCAAAAAATGATAAATATTATTTTTCACCACCACCTAAAGAGGATTGTTATAAATATGAGTTTAATTAATATATATTACATTTAAAACATAATTATGATTTCTAATAGATAAATTATTATACAAATTCATTTCATTTTATCCATTGAAATATGAAAACATTAAATATGTGTATATGCATATTAATACCTCCATGGAGAGACATATGTTATCTTACATGACATCCTTAAATGGATGGTTATATAAGTGTATATATTGATTAAATATTTTATTTATGAAATAATTAATATTCTAGTGATTGTTATACCTTGATCAATGTGCAAGGAAAAAAATTAAAAAATTGAATCAAGAATGGAAAATGGAACAATTGACACCTTATTATTGATTATAATTAACAATTATTGAAAAATTACAATTATAATTTATAAGGTAATGATATGTTATTTTATTAATCGGATTATGTATCCATAATATATATTTTTGAATAAATATATTTATTATATAAGATTTTATATCACATAAAAAAGAATGTATGCACTTGAGTAAAGAGATTATGTTATAATATCAATTTTAATAAAGATTGTTTATATTTCAGTTTCAATAGGGAGAATTGTATATTCTTTTTATCCTATTTCAAAACAATTTCTCACATCAATGTATTTTTAGTATTTTAATATATTCATTAAATTCTTGTCATATTTTGAGCTAAAAATATGAAATGATTGTTTTCTAGAAAATACAACATTATTTCTCATTTTTGGTCGATAATTTTTATCTTCCATATCCATGTACATAAATTTTTTTATCAAAGCTCCAATATAAGTTTACATGATTAGTAATATAATTTTCATACAATATTTTTCTTTATTGATTTAAATATCTATGAAATTTTTTTTAATTTTATAAATGAGTAATTTTTTATTTCCTTAATGTTTTAGTAAAATAATGTATTTTAATATTTATGGATGGAATGATATTCCCATATTCATTTAGTTTATTCATCACAAAGCTTCCATTAAAAATATTAACTATTTTTTAAATAAAATTAGATTCTTATTATACTATGAATAAATAATTTTAAAATTTTATACAAATTTAAAAGGATATTTATTCATTTTAAGGAATATTTGTAATGAATTTGGAAGATTATTTATCATCTATGAAATTATCAAATATAGATTTTTATTCTTCACATAGGATATCATAATATGATACGATCCATATGCATTGACTATAAGGATTAGGATGTTTAATTTTGATGTATGTTATCTTGAAATCCAATTATTTCCCCCTTAGTAATTAGGATATGATAAAATGATGTATGATTTTGTGATCATGCAGAACACAAATATGGGGGTTTTTATGTGATGGGTGAGCAGAAATTTTTATATCCGTCTATTGAATTTTGTAATTATTTTTATTTCATGATATTATATGAAAGGGAATACAGAGTAAAGATACCCCACTAAGGGACTCCATCAATGACGTTTATGATAATTGGGGAGTGAATCAAATTCACTATAAAACGTAGTCAACTATGTAATAATGGTCTAGGAAATTATCCTGGGTTTGTGAAATTATTATATATATTTTTTTGTATGGCTAAAAAATATTTTTTATGATTATAATAATCTCTAATAGAACATGACAGATTGTTACTGAATCTAAACTCTTAAACCTAACACTATAAGAATGAGAGGCTATTGAAATAGTTTAATGTCACGGTTATATGTTGGAGAACCATTGTTATAGTCTATAACAATTGTTCTCAAAACCAACGGTATTTTGGACTTGGGTGTAGAACAAAAATAGCATTTTTCTATAAACTGTTAGTATATGACACATGAAAGTAAACTATACTTTTTTTATTAATCCTTTTGTATGTAACGATATTAAATATTAAAAACTTTTAGTATAGGTACCTATAATAAAACTATAGCAATGGTTTGAAAATTATTGTTACAGAGTCCTCCAACCTTCCCAGGTATCCCCACCATTCCTGAAACCAAAAACACCCAAAAAAGGATAGCAAGACTGCAGACATAATGAAGTAAAAAAATATATCACCAACAAAAAGACTACAAAATAAGATACAGAATCCAAACAAACATGTTCCCGCCCATAATTACCAAAAACCTGGAAATATAATCGATTAACTCCACATATAAAAACCAAAATCAAAAGACATCTAGAAAATATAATTTTTTTAAAATACTATATAATGAATTAACTAGTAATATCCCACATTTAAAACACCACATATAATCATTAACATTGAATAATCAAACATCATGTGTCATAAATATTGGTAAAAAATGTGAACGATAATTTTCTCCCTCATCACTAGAAAATGAATCCCCATATTAATAATTATAATAATAATCACCACCATCATCATAGTCCTCATAATCACCCTCAACATCATCCTCAACATCCCCATCCACATCAATGTCTCTATTGCTATGAATTTCATTATCATGTCCACCACTAGGACAATCACTTGGTGAAACATATAATTAATTCATCATCAAATATATATATATATATATCATAATAAACCTTTGTATCGTGTGTATTTTATGGACATAAGGATACTATAAAATTCATATATTCATTGTTGTGCATTTAATTCTATTCACACTATGTATAGACCATTTTTTCACCTCTTCTTCCCATATATGAGCTTGTGCATCTTCTCCATGAGTTGTTTCTAGAATAGTTCTACAAAAACAAAAAGTTGAACTATGTCAACATCATATGGGGAAAATAGTATTCCCTGGTTGAAAATATACTCTCTCATGGTTCTCATATCCTAATAACTAAAGAAAATGATTATTTGGAGCCAATATAACAGCTTTATGCAGATCAAGGGCCTCTAAAGAATAGTTTTGAATATATATATATATATATATATATATATATTTCAAAAAGGTAGGAGGCAGTGGCTCTTTTATTGAAAATAAGCTAGAAAAAACATATGAACCGAATAGGGAGCCGGTGTACAAAGGAAAGTTCCCATAACAAAAGTTAGTAACCTTAATTTTTCAACAATCATTCACTTAGTCTTATTTACTCCACCTGAAGTGAATTCCATCCAGCAATAGATCTTCCATGCATGTGCCCCCAACCTCTAGATCTTCTTCCACTTGGTGGAATAGTTTTAATCCTTTCATATATGGTCTTAACACTTGTTCTGTCTGAGTCAGAGATTTCTACCTGCATCTCTGAATTCTTTCCAGGATAGGTGTCCCTCATCCCCTCAACCTCAAGGGATCCATTCTATGGTGGAGTCTCTTGATGGTTAATCTCTTCAGTTTCCTACTCAATCTCTATGTGGGGATCACTCGAAGACCTTGTCTTATTATAGGAAACAAGTTAAAAGACCTCATTATACTTGGGGGGTTTCGATAAATCAATGCAAATTTTGGAAGTGAGTGGAAGTTCTAAAATTTGTTTTCACTTTCTATTGCATGAAGCATCCATTCTTCCATAACGATGTTGTTGATCAAATTGTTGTTGAATCTCATCCTCATTTACTTGTTCAACAATCACATCATTGTCACTGTTATTGGCCTGGGGATGAACATGCTGGAAGTTAGTATTTTTTCCATTACTAGGAACATCTACATCAATGACATTTGCCTCTTCGGTGAAGATGGCAGCCCAGGATTTCTGCTTGTTTCATGAAGAGGAGGCATTAATGTTATTCAGATCACATGGTTGATTCATGACCATCATCTTATTTCCCGAGTAATCTTGATAATTAGGGAGAAAAACATCCATTACAATATTAATTTTTTCCTCATTGGGACCATCATTAGTAATGGATTTTTTGAAGCCTTTTTCCGTCGGCTTCGACCGCTTTTGACATAGGTTAACAGGGTGGACTCTTAACTCACACCCCTCACATGATATTCTCTTCATACATTGTTCCAGGGAGTGCCTGACAACCATATATTCGGAACAAAAAGTGTATTTTTTTCATACTCTACATAAATTTGAATATTATCAGAAGGAGTCGAAAGGGTAACCTTTTCAATCACGGTGGAGCTGAGATCATTCTCCATCAGCATCCTCAAAAAATGTCCAAACCGAACATCTTCAGTCATCTTATCATGCCTGATAGGAGACCCAATTGTCAGGCCAATGTCATGTAGTATCTTTGGTTTCCATAATTCCCAACTAAGTCCATACAGATGTACCCAGACCTGATAGAATGTGTTTTGAGCACGAGAGACATTGAAGTCCAAAGAACATTCATCTAAATGGAGCCATCTAGGTTTCAGCTTCAATGAACCGATGCCCCATGCTCAATGATTAAATTCATTTGATGACAACAAACACTGAAAAAACCTCGGCTAAAAGAGTCACATTTCCAATTGGATAATCCCGAAAAAGTTGAGATCCTTCTAGCCATATCATCATGTTTACAAGGTTGGTCACCTTTATTCAAGACAATGTGTTCAATGAGGATGTTGATACAAATTTTAATACATATAGAGAATGTAACAGGATTTTCTTTAATTAAAATGAATATATTAAACCATCATTCCAAATGTATCAAAGTATGAATATCATGGTTTAAATTAATATAACCAATAGAAATTAATTTATTTTCCAAAAAATAGATCATTGTAAATGATTACAAGTATATACCACAATTCCAACAAGATAAATAGTTAAGAGGCATTTTAAAAAAAGAAGTAAATTTGATATTTATATGATGTATAGACAAAGTGTAGTGTTTATCAATATGTAAATTGTAACAAATTATATGAAAAAACAATGAAAATTGTTCCCATCAACCAATAGGATGAAATATGTTATAAAATTTACCTCCATATTCAATTTTCATCAACAATTAGGATATTTTATTATTGAGTAAAAACAAATTTTAAAGGTATCATGAGTATTTTTTGAGATTTATAAAATCAAAAATAGTGTTAGCGAAAAAATAATGATAACATGAGTTGATTCTTATGTACTTTTTCATTCCCTTATTTAATCTGTGCTGATATGATTTACATTAATATGATATTCTTAGATAATGGTCTTTGGTTTTATTCAAGGATTCCTTTTATTTTAAATTCCACTATTATTTAATTTATTAAAAATTTAAAATATATTAAATTTTAATGGATTTTATATTTTTTTGGTATTACTAATTTTATCATCAATGGAAAATGATTGTATGTAATTAGGAAATTACATTTTGAATCCCAAATCTGATAATCATTTTCCATGTTCCAATGGGTTATGTTGGAAATTGTAAAATGGACATATATAATAAAATTTTCAACTGTATAATGATTCCATCCAATTTATCATCATCATCAAATTTCATAATGTAGTCTATGTTATGGCGTAAATGTAGTAGGATTGAGCCAAAGATTAATTAGTATCAATTAAATTCTATGTATTATCAATGTCGTATCCTTTTTTGTAATATTAAATATTTATTAATGGATTGTGGTGTGAATAGTTTGAGCAAGATATACCCATTGGGTAGATCCCCATGATGATCCTTCAGATCTTAATCTTGATAGAGTTTATCTATATGGTTCCTCTAGTAATATATTTTTTCATAATATATTTAATTTAAAGTGACATGTAATTGGGGTATGATATATTGGAAATATGTTGGAATCATTATTGCATTCTTGGAATTTATGGGATTCATAATGAGATTTTTGATCCAATGAGATGTTTGGATGTAGTTATATTTTTATAGAGATTATTGTCACGTGATGTTATATACGAATAATGAATTTTATAGAGAATATGTTTCGATGAAATTTGACATGTATGTGATTCATGTGTTTTACATTTTTTCAACAATAAAATCATGTTAAAAAAAATTGGTGTTTGATGATATGTAATGAAACATATTTTTAGTGAGGTGAGTTTTATTTTATATTTGGATAAACCCTCATAGATTTTTTTTATATTGGATTATGGTGACCAGACCCCTCACCATGATTGTTTTTTTAGGAATGAATATTTCAGGTTTGTTGGAGGATGGATGCTTGCCAAATACACTTCATGTATTAAATTCACATCATGTACTTGAAATATATGAATTGTATTAAATTATCAACTTGTAATAGTTTGAAATGACCAAAGTTCACATCATGAATTGGGTTTTACCCATGAGGGAAAAGAATAAGCATTACATGGAGTGAAAAAATTAACATTCTTTGTAAACAGCCTTTCTGTTTTTTAAAAAAAGTGGACTTGAGATATTTTTTACAGAAGATACCAATTTCTTTAGTTGGTGTGACGTAAGATCTCTTATTCATGAAATACCTATGTTCCAATCGATCACCTATGTATGATCTCTTTTTTATTCACTTTAGAGTGAATTATATCTAAAATGTTAATTTTTCCAGTCCTCTTCCATCCTATCATGGATTATCTTCCCATTATTGGGACTATTTTTTAGCATCCTTATATAAACTTTTTTTAGGTTTTTTCTATATAACAATTTATTCTTTATTCTTATATTATTTGATTAACTATAGATGAAAAGTCATCTTTATGCCTATTTTTGGAAGTCTATTAATTTTCATAGAAGATTTTTATATTTTACATCATTTCCCTGTTATTTTACATGATAAATATTTTTGTGCATCACCAAAAAAATGTTCTTTAGATTTTTAATTAATTTATCCATGATATTGAACCCCTATGGACCCATTTCAAACCATTTTTTTATTGTTACCTATTCATTTTCTTCCCCCAGATGCACAAAATTAAATACATTATTTAATTTAAATATGTAAATTCTCGGCCATTTCCCAAGTGGGTTGGGTTTGCAATGAATTTATTTTCCCTAAATTTAAAAATAAATGATGAATTTAAATTGAATTTAATTGGGTGGAATGGCCATGACACATGATATATAACTATAAATATTAATTATCTGAATTGAGCTACCCAAGGTACAAAAATTATATGATTATAAATGCATATGAAGTAGTTCTATATTATTATTATGATTGGACCGTAGTTATTAGTCATTGGAAAATAATTAATGGGTTTTTTGATCATGGAGTTTCAAACTTCCTTACATTGGGTAATGGGCATTCCATCTCCCATCATTTATTTTTATTGGATGAGGGTCAAAATATTGGATATTCTATTGCATCGGGTGTTGGGAATGATGTATTAACCCACTATATCAAACGAAGATCATGAATTCTAAAATTCCGTCGAAATATATTACTATTACCCTTATTGGATCCAATAAATCATTATAATAGTCATGGATGATTGAGTTATACCTCATATCTAGATAGATCTTTGTATCCATATATATTCCTATAAAAGTCCTTAAAAGTGTAGTCTGTATACTTGTATAAAAATTAAATATATATATATGTATGATTATTTATATATGGTAAATTGATCAATCATATAATAGACTATTCAAATGTAGGTAGAGACAACCCAGTGTCCTACAAGAACCTAGGATGACTGATATGTTTTTTCATTATTACTTATTATTTTTCTTACCAATACACTTCCTTGACATATAAACTAATTGAATTACTACACTCACCATATAGAGTGGACTATCGAGTTAATTTTACACCCAACATGGGACTCTCAAGGTACCTGAGTAGACATTATGGTTATAGGTGTTTACAATGGAAATAACCCAATAATTTAAGAATGATTTTTTTGTTTATAGAATGGAGTGCGGGTGTCGAGGAACGATAATATAATTATTTTCCTAGAGAAGCTTTATTTTTGAATGTTTTTATATTTTGTATTTCATTATTAATATTTCTATGATTTTTTTATGTGTCAATATTTTTTAACTCGGCATGCCCTGACGTCGTTCTATATATTACTCAGCCTATAGATTTGATTATTATTATTGAATATTGGATATTTATTAATACTATTATCATTTATATATTTATTTTTTATTGTTATTTTAGAAATATTATTACAATATTTATTATCTTTTTTTATATCCACTGTGTCACTCTAATACAAGGGTATAGTCTCCCCACTATACCACCTTGGAATCTCCCTACTCATATGCAGCCTATGTTGTATGGGGAGTTACACTGCATGCCATGTGACCAATCAAATCGAGAAACTATTTTAATTGATCCTAGGTCAGGATGTTATATTGTAGTATTAGAGGAGGTTTATTTAATTTCATCTTACTATTTGGGTATTATATGGGAGTTTCGGAAAGTAATATAATTTCGTAATGAGCCTGTATCGGGGAGTAGCTAATCTATATAGAGGGGAATCGAAACATAACTAGGATGGGATTTTGGTATTCTAATTTGTTACTATTGTAGTGTCACTAATTTCACCGTTGGCCAACAAACATATTTTAGAACATTATAATTTCTGATATTATTATTCAATATTTTTATTACTTTATGGCCTAGTACGATAAGGTGGTAGAATCTATTGTATATTTTTAAGAACATTGTAATTATATTACATCAAATTTTCTATGAAATGTTTTATTTTTTCATGTATTAACAAATTGATATAGTGACTTCATTGATTATTATATATGCTAAATGTGGTAGATTTTCGTTATGGGATAAATAATTTTATTATGGAAAGTGCCTACATCAATCTAAATGGAGTTTTCCGATATTAATTGTTGATAGAACTATAATTTTCAAATTATACCATATTGTGTGTTCTGGACCAACTGGTTCCATGGAATGAAATGATGTTATTATTTTTGACTAAATGAATCATAATTTAAATATTTTGAGAAAGTTACTCTATAAATTTGGAAAGATGATTTATTTAATCAAATAATTTATAATACATGTTGTATCCTAATACCGAATGTGAAGGTCATGTTGCAATTTCGTGGCATTCCCATTTCAATTTATAAGGAATATGACTATTATATATTTGGAATGATGTTGAATATAAATGTACCATTATACATACACATATATAAAAGAGTCTGATCCACAAATAATTTAAACCATTAAATGAAACAACTATTTCTAAATTAAAATATAATTATAATGTTAATGGTGGTTTCCCCTATACCTTGCAATTGAAAATACATATATAGAAATTGTTATCAGGTGTTACAAGGCCTAGATTGAAACCCAGCCTAACTAATGGGTAGGTGGGGTGTCTCTTCAGATTCATATGGCATGTTATGATATTCCATTATCACCTTGAATTTGATGTCGTAACATGAAGAGATGTGCAACCTTTTTCATTAGAAGGATATATACCTCTCCTATTATGTATGTATAATATTTTCATCTAATGAATTCTATTATGATGTTTTCATTTCGAATTACATAATCATTCCCTCATGAACTACGCAAGTCATACAAAAGGAAGTTAGTGAATACCATTACCCATAGGTGGTGGGAACTAAGAAATAACTATTACCATCTGTAGTGCCACATATGGAACCAACTACTATTTATTATTTGGGAACTGATACCCAATTTCGAGGGATTTATTTTTAATAATTCATTTTATGCAAGGATTATCTCAACCAACACCAATTATTGCAGAGTAGATATGATAGTATCAACAACAGTAGCATCAAACAACTTTAGGGAATGGTGGACCTAAGGAATCATTATCATTTCTTGAGTCCATGTTATCGATATTCAATAATCCTAATACACCTCCAAAGTGGAGTGTCTAGATGAAAAATTATATGAAATGTGGTTTGGTCATGAGATTGTGGTAATTCATTACCCAGGAAGACCGACGTTGAGATATGACATGGATGGACTCCTAGATGGTCATTTATGATTATATCATTTCACATAAATTGTGGTAAAACAAAGAAAAAGATTTTATTAACTTTTATCTAGGGAAAATGAATACAATGGTATATTATATTAATTTCATTGAGTTATATTGATTCACGCCAAATATAACAGGATATGAGGTAATGAATGTTAGGTGTTTTACAGATGGGAATGTATATTCCATATAATCTCAGGACAATTTTTTCAAATTGAACACTGTTTTTGAGATAGTAAACTGAGATTTCATTTATAAAATGAATTTTAGTGTATTCTATGGTGAGACATAGGAATTTTTGACACCATGCTCAATCATTGGTTCTTCTAGAGAATGTAAGGTTCTCTATGAGGTTTCTCAATAGGGTATAAGTCATCATAAATTTTGTACTGAAAGAGTTGTTATTTTTTTACCAGTGTCCATTCCAACTTATATGATTACATTTACAGTTATTCTAAGTCTTAATTTGTAGCTGGAAGTACAAGTGGTTAATGGTTTTATCTTATCTAGTACCTATACATGGGTATCACCAGTCTTTTTTCAAATAATCTCGACTGAACCATTAGGCTTTTAGAGGATTTCTAAAGTCTAGGCCAGCACATGATTAAGAATTGGTAGGAACATCCTCAAATAAACGATCTATTGAATCAGCTAAAATGTCAAGGGTGCTCTAAAATATTAATTTAAGGTCGGGATATCATCAAGATCGTATGTAGTATTCATATATACCTAGTATATATTTTCAAAGAAGTTTATGATCTTTATGAGTATCTCTAAATGATGATCGGTGTCATGAATAAACCAACTGTTTTTATGGCTATTTTGAATTACTTTTTTCACCCATATATGTTTCTATTCAAGGAAGTATATGTGGCCTTAATGTATTTTCAAACACGACATGACCATGATGTTTATCTTGATATCATGATGAATATACTGATAGAGATTTATCATTAAGAAAATCTCACCAACTTTCACATTTAGTTCGATAAAGTACACTATATTAGCAATTTCATCTCAGAGTTGAGAGTATAAATAAACCTAGAAAATTTGAGAGAAACAGTTTCCTAGGATAAAACATAATTTTTTTTATATAATGAGTCTTTTAGGGCTATAAGGTTACTAGAGTTTTTTCATCTAGGATTTATTAAACTAAGAAGCACCTCTAATGTTATTGATAATGGAATTTGTTAAATTTATAGGGATATAATATTTTTAAATCACATTTTAGTAGTTAAAATCCAGATTTATTTCCAAAAATATCATGATTCTTCCAGAGTCATGCAGGAGCAATAAATTCTGTTATGATACATCATGTATCGATATATGATTTATTCTAATATAGGATGGATTAGTCGTAGAATACATGTATTATTATACAATTCATCACAAGTTGTTTTAACTAACACATCACATAGAACTACTATCTACTATTCATGATTTCTGATCATAGTGCCATTATTTTTTCATCATAATATTTCAGTATTTGTTGATCAAAAATTACTCAAGTATATCTTTATAAATCATGATCAGAATGTCATGTAGTGCAGATGGGTTGAATATTAAGAATAATTTTATTTGAACCATTTTTATACATATTAATATGGAAATAAAGTTGGTAAT
The DNA here is from genome assembly GCA_963277665.1 of Viscum album. Lineage (NCBI taxonomy): Eukaryota > Viridiplantae > Streptophyta > Magnoliopsida > Santalales > Viscaceae > Viscum > Viscum album. The sequence continues at coordinate 1,939,227,588 of OY728152.1, forward strand.
GATTTAATCTAGACACATAAACACAAGTGGTTCGGTAGTCTTGTAGTGATTGGAGATTTAAGGAATTGTTTTCAGTGATGAAGGTTGAGGTACTAGAGGATCACGATCAATAGTTATAAAAACTTAATCATCAACCTATACCCTTGTGAAATAGGTAAAGATGATTAATCATTTGGATCTCAAGGTACTATTCTAAAGGGAGAGTGTTTCAATTAGGATTCATCTTTTGGTCAGACCATGGATGAGGATAAGACATTATGAATACATGGGGGTATTTGGATTTAAAATTAATCTAAGAGAATATAATGTGAAAATTTCATGTCTCAGTATGGGTGGTGCATCTGGAAATCACCAAGATTCATTTAGAGTTTCTTCATTAGTATTCGCGGCTTACTATGAATTGGGAAAAACCATATTTATCACTCTCTATTCCACCATTTAGTAGGTTAAGGTGGACCATTATGGTCTAGTGAGACATTGAAATAAAATTTTCATTAACATGTTTAAATGGAATGACCTTTTATACCATTAATGATAGGATTTCCAAAATATTCATAAACCAAATACATAGTTTTTTAGTTATTGATCGGTTAATGAAGGTCACCCAGTTCTTACCTATTCAAGAGATATTTTTTAGTAGGCAATATAGGGGAAATAAATTGAGTAGGTATTATTACTTAATGGATATCCACTTTTAATTATATCTGAACATGATTCTCCGTGCATATAATGGTTCTTTTATAGGATGCTGAATTCTTTGTATAAAAATATAATTTTTAGCACAACATATCACCATCAGACAGATGGAAAGATAGAGTGCATAGATTAGTTTTTAAGGACATGCTTCCTACATGTTTCTTTAACATTTGTTGTTCTTAGGAGAAAAATGTACCCATAATTGAGTTCCCTTAAATAATATAAGTTAGGACACTATCCAGATATATATTTACAATGAATTACATTATAGGCCATGATGATAACCATTTTACTAGTTGGAGGGAGGGTAAGCAACACTACTTGGGTAACATTTAATTTATGAGTCATTAGCGTGATTACATTTGATCAAGAAGCACGTGATGATAGCTTAGCCATGGCATTAGTCTTATTCCGACCCTCATCAATGACTTCTTCATTTTTAAGTTAGGGATCTTGTTTTCCTATGTGTAACACCCATGATGGTCCATCAATAGATTTCATAGTATGGTATGAATTCCAATTGATAATCAATCATTTTGAGACCTTTTAGTGGATCAAACTAATGGCCAACTAGATAGAACTTCCCAGAAGATACATGTCTATGCACAACACCTCTCATATATCTTATATTCATCAGTATAATCCATACCTGATGTAAGTTTCATATCCTTAGGAGGTTTTTTGAGACGCGGATTCATCTTTTGAGGAGTACTAAGGGGGTATCATATATATGAGCATGAAGGCCATATAGGTAAGGAAAATTTCCCTTCTTCATGTTCTATGGGAACATGTTTGAACAAGTGATAACGCATAGGAGCACAAAGCTGATGTACATGCTCAGTGGTGGAACATTTCCTTAGAAGATTCTCTACCATTCCTCAAGGGAATCATGGGTATTTTTTTAAGGAATGGCTGTTTTAATGACCCATATTTACTGTGATGTGTGTTTTAATATGAATTTTTTCAAACCCTCAATGATTTTTTATTGTTTCATTGTCCTTAATGACTAGAAATATAGGTTGGTAAATTTATTTCATGAAACGAGGGAGCAAGTGGGGGCATGGGTTGGCTGTAGTCCAAAAAATTACATTTATGTAATACATGATCGGTAATGGATTGGAAACACCCCCATGATTTTCATGAATCTGGTTTTCCCTTGGGTAAAAATCCATAGATTAACATGACATGTAAAGTTTAAACTCCATGTAAATATGATGGATTGAATTTATAAAATGTATATGTTGTCTCTTTTTTATTGAATCCCCTCATTTTTAAAATATGTGTTCTGAAAGAGAAAATCCTCACTCAATAACTTTGTTCTACCAACTCTCATTCTTCCAAGTTCCATTTTCATTATCGCTTAGTGAATTCGATCTGCAAAGGTTACCTCTCCACTCCCCTTCCTTCCAATCATGGTTTATATAAAATTTATATACTCAATTTCTTAATGATTAAGTGTCCTATTTTTAAAGATTTTTTTATTTTTCCAACTTCTATTCATCATGTATACAAAGTTTATTATGGATGAGTGGAAGACTACAAGCCTAAGGTATGTTTTCTTGAAAATTATCGATAAATTTTTAGAACTTTTATTTATTTCTTCTATTTTTTCTAATGATTATCATTTTCACACAATACATTAAAATTTAATAAATTATTTTAATTAATTTGAAATTTATATGGAACTCTTGTGGACCAATTTCAACCCATATTAGGATGTTTACGTAATTATCCCCCACCCCATTTGATGTGATAAATTAAATTATATCGTTAATGTAAATGTGTAAATGTACAACCACCTCTTATATGGGTTGTATTCAACCTGATTTATTTTCCCTAAAATATAAATTAAATAGATTAATTTCATATACTACTAGTGTGTATAAATTCCATGACTTGTTTTTTATAAATATATATATATGATTTATCTAAATTAATTTAAAAATGATTAAATTGGGATAAATGATTATAAATAATTTACATGTAATTCCATATTATTATTATTATTATTATTTCAACATGTTTATAAGTAATTTGTTAATGGTTATGTGATTGTATGAAAATGGTGTTTCAGGCACTGATACATTTGGCAATTGGAATGGATTCTGACACTATTTAATATTATATTGATGATGGTCAAGATGTTTGGTGTTCTATTGCATCAATTTTTGTTCCACAAAACTCACCCCACTATCCCGAATGTTGAGTATGAAGTCTCTTATTCTTATGATATTTATGGTTAGTACTATCATTGGATCTTATAGCACATTAGAATATTCATATATGACTCAGTTACACCTCAAGTGTAGAAAAAATTTAGTACACTCGTATATGCCTATATATTTCTATACATATATTATATATATAATTTTATACATTATATATATATATATATATGATTATTTATATATTGTAAATTGACTAGATTTATACTATCCTATACTGAAGAAGGTATAGTGCTATAGGTGTCCTATAAGAACCTGAGGCAAATGTTATTTATTTTTAATCATTGTTTATTATTTTTTATACCTACTTGAATCTACATACTGTAATATTCTATAATACATTGAGGGTGTCCTAATGAGTTTATCCCACTCCATACTTGAGCCTCCCATGGTAAAAAGTTGAATTTACGGTAGTATTTCTTGAAAATAGAATGTTCTCTATCCCAGATTCGTGATCTTTTTTACGGCATGGAGTATGGGATTAGAGGACCAAACATAGTCTCATGATTCTTGGTAAGATATATTTTCGTATTTTTTGTATTTATAGATTTTTTCATATTTTTACGCATGGTGTCCCATGTATCCCCATTTTCTACATCATCTTTCCATGTACTAATTTTTTATATGACTCGGTCTCCAAATTATAATATAATTATAGATTCTTGGATATTAATTTCTACAGTTTAATGTTTCTCTATTTCACCTATGTTATTATTTATCTTATATGTTTTATGTTTTGAATATATGTATTTATATCTATTGTACCACTATGATATGAGGGTATAGTATCCCCACCATACCACATTGGGCCCCCACTAGTAGTTTGCAGCCTCTAGCATTATGGAATGTTCAGTTGAGGCCATATGACCCATTGGATCATGACACAATTTTATTGTCTTTGAGGAACAGATGTTAAATGATGTAATTTTGATGGTGTTCATTGAAATATTTACGGTGATTTTGAGTATGAACATAATCATCTTTGAAGATTATGGCGAAAATATAATTTATTTTGTCATGGTGAGGAGTTTTGATTAGTGTTAATAAATATTAGGTCTAACAGTGTGTATGAGTTATCTCCAAACATACTATATGTCGTTATTGAAATTAGAATGAGTCCTTTTGTGTAGTGTTTGAGTTATTTTACCAACTTCAATGTCATTTTGAGCTGCGTAAGAGTCTTTTGACCTATGAATGGTTAATTTTGGCCAATTTAAGACTCATTTTACCTAGAATATGTGTCATTTCCCACTATGTATGAGTCAATTTACTATTATACAAGTGATTTCACAGTTTTTTATAAGTAATTTATAAATTAATATGACTCAATAGTAAGAAAAGTTAAAATAATATTTTAGATTAAATACTCATCTATCTAAAAATATTTTTGAGGAAATAAAATATATTGTCATGATTAAAAATGATTAAAATCCTGGTTGAAAGATCAAAAATTATATTTACAATTGATGAAAAGTAATTGTAAGATTTAAACATTAAACAATCTTCTACTTTGAATGTTTTAAGAGTATTTATAGTGTAATCTTTTGACCACAGTATATAAAATTCATTTATGATATAGTGTATGTGGAATATTGTTTAAAATTAATCATAAGAAGTATATAGATAAAGATGAAAATTAGAAATAGATAAAACGTGTTTTTTATTCAAAATTTTATTTAAAATTCAAATTAGAACTATATTTGTTTCTACTATGGTGTGATAAATGTATTTATTTGTGAATTCATGTTGTTAGAGTGATGAGTGAAATTTTGATTTTCCTTTATTGAAATTGGAAAGAATATTTTTGAGTTAAACAAGAATAAGGGTCTTTGTGGATCAAAAATTGAGTAGTAGTAACCTAGAAACTATATATGTTAAATACAAATAAAAAATTACACTAAATTAACATTAATTTAATTATAGTTTATTTTTGTTCTATATTAAGGTAGAAAAACAATATCTTTTATCATTTCATGTAGTACAAGAAGAACTCATACATAGTTATGAGATGCATATCAGGAGTATGTAGATATTCCATACTTTTTGTACATACTTGTTGATACTCATAGATCATATTACATAACCAACATGTTTCTTATAATTGATTCACATACAGCCTTATATTCCCTTTCATGAGTCTGAGGATATTCCCTGGATTTCTATTGGGCATGAGATGAGGTTTCATTAAATTTTTGTGAATGAATTTATTGAGTTAATATATTGAATTTAAGTACAAATCAGTGAATTTTTACACCTAGGATGAGATGAGGTATTATATGACCATCAAACTAATGAATTCGTTTAGAGATAAAAGCATAAAATCTCTTCTTTGGGGATGAATTTTTTTTAAATTAATTATGAAATCACAATGAACCATGATAAAAATTAATATGACATTGAGGCATATGGGTTATTTATATAGAAAAATTGAAACACGATTCATATTATGTCATGACTAAATGAAATACGTGAGTATGGGTACCAAATTATGATGATCAGGTGTCAAAAATAAATTAGTTACTGATAGGGTGAGAGGCTTTGGATACATTATGGTTAAAAAAAGTGCATTAATTACAAAAATCACACACATTATCCAATACAAAATATTTTATTGAAAAAATACACATACAAAAAGAAATAATTGAATTCAAAAAAATAATATTTTTCTATGTCAATCCATTAAAAAACTCGCTAATTTATATTTTCACATCAATATATTTTAATTTTCATAAATTCAAAAGTAAATCAATATAATTTTTATGAAAAATATCTAATGAATATAAATAATTTACAATTAAAAAAAATGTTTATTTTCATTATTTTTTTATTGGAAAATTTATAAATATGTGTCAAATAAAAATGCATGCTTCATCTCTAGTTCGGAAATTTTATCCCACCCTAACGAATTAATATTTTTATTATCATCCATGTTTATTTATTTATTTCTAAATCTTCTTAAAAAATAAGTTTTAATAATTAAAAACAAATTAATAATGTAAAAATTCATAATTTTAATTTTAAAATTTAAAATTTCATTAATAATTTAAACTTTGTACTCTAATAAAGAGAAATAATTACCCAATAATTTGTTGTCGGATAATAATTCATGATAATTAAAGAATCGAAAAATGTTACTATAATTGCATCTGAACAAATGTACAAATCATTCTTTTATTTTTTATAGAACTAACCTAAGTCCATGAGTTGTAGAATTCATGTTTCCACACAATCAAGAAAATTACACGAAATATGGTAGAAAAATATTAATATATTTATAATAAAACATTAAATCTAATAGATTTTTCATTCCCATAATTTCACCCAATAATTATCTTTTACTTCATTTTGATTTCTTCTCATGGAGAGTGGCTTGATGGTGATTATTTCTATGTATTTGGTATGTATTTTGAAAAATCTCAATCTTCATCACCCTATTTTACCAATCATTTGAGTATGATTGTTGTTGTTAACCATCAGTTGTGTGTGGGAGTTCCACCCCTCTTGCATGCCTATAAGACATCTCCTCCAAGTGGTATATCATTATGTGAAGAAAATAAAATAAAATATTATATCAATATATATTTTAATCGAAATTGACTAAGGTCAAAAAAATTAATGGGGTTATAAAAATATATTGTATCCTAGATAATCATTACGTAATGTTGGATCCCTAGGCTCAGAATAGTCATCAGACTGTATAGTAGAAGATGGGTCCAATTCCCACTCATGAGGCTTAAAATGTGCTACAATATATGTCATGGGATCATGAACATAAATGTTTGTGCAGAATGAAGTATAATGAATAGAATTTTTCATAGATGATTGTGGGAAAGCATAATCTAAATGGGGAATATGACCCATCATATGACAAGTGAAATAGATATGTAGAGGATGACATGTAAATATTGTAAAAATGAAAAGGAAAACTAAATATCTTTGGTGACTTTAATGAAATAGTGGGATAATAAAGTGTGCTATGTGGTACATTTCATGAAGGGTAAACATGAGATTGGGTATGATGAGTTGTGATATTTTCTCTAGTACGACCTCAATCACATGGCCTAACTGATTACTATTTCAACATGGTTAATCAAAGAATTAATGTCTTGCATCCTCTTCTAATATACCTTGTTAGTGTTTCTAATTTTCTACATTTGAATACATTTATAAATTTAATTAGAAATTTGTAAATACATTGCGATAAAAACAAAAAATGATATTATACATAACATAAATAATAAATAATTGTTATTAAATGAAATAAATGATAATTAGTGACATTAAAACTCATATTATATTTTGGGTAAAGAATATCAAAATAAAAAAGATGTTTTAAATAAAAATAAGAACATTCTAATTACAATATTTTTCATGGTTATAATATAGTTCTTTTTATATATTTTAAAATTATATCCCATTAAGGTTTTTATAGTTGAAATTTCTATTTTTAATGTAAGGTTATTATTTTAATAGGTTTTGAATTTAATTCTAATTAGTTTAAAGTGTTTCAGTTCAATTAATCTTTTTTATCGGGATATAACTATTTCATTTTTTGGGTGTTTTAGGTTCTAATACATTTCAATTCAATATTATAAGGAAAAATTAAATGAAAAATTAAACCATTATATAATAAAAATGACACTTAATGTCGTGTATGATGATAAATATTAGCAGTAAATATTAAAAAAAAGTAACAGTACAAACCTAAAAAACCCTATTGGAGCTATTCAAAAATAACTGATAACACATATAAATGATTCAAAATATTTCCCACAATAACATTAGATTAAAAATAAAATCTAATAAATTCAATTTTATACTAATCATAATTTATAAATTGATCAGGTCTAATGGGGGTAGTGAGAGTTTAAATTTCATCCCAACTATCACAAAAAATATTTCGTGTGATTATCTAAATAATGACATAAAATTCTGGTCACAAATGATCTCATACATAAAAAAACCCTTTCTAAAATGATTCTAATATATATGGTTCCTTTGTAGAAATTGTGTGTGTAATTTCAATTACTGGAAATCAAAAATCATCAATAAATATTCCACGTATCATCATACAATCAATCCACATTCATTTAATCAATGTGAATCAACCATGAGAATAATAATCCAATATTAGTTTTTTCTCAAAGACTCCACAATAAGATGCATTTTTAAATTGTGGTCTTATATATGATCCATTGGCATAATGCTCTTTTTTGGTAGTTACCGAAACCCCAATTTGAGGTGTAATTATGTCATTTTCACATTTAATGATAATAAATTTCAAACCATTGATCATAAATGATTTTCAATAATAAAACACAGAATAAAGACTGAATCGAAAAAGTCTCATTTTCTTTAAAACATATTCAGTAGAATAAATCGATAAATAAAATATAAATGAATATAAAAAATTAACCAAATATGTATTTTCATATTTTATTACAATATTAATTAAACATTCAATTTCGACCAAAAAGATTACTATTCACTATGAAAAGTCTCTATCTTTTTAAAATATAATGAATGATGCCTTTAATTTCTAATTTTTGATTTATTCTAAAAAAAATAGATTTAACACATATTTAAAATTACATGGGAAGAGATAACATTTACATGTTATGTAAACTTACTTGATATAGTCCACTAAAAAATCATAGTTAAAAAAAGTATGAAATGTTCCATCTACCTCTATTTAAAGGGTTAATATAGTCAATGTATATGACTGAGGAATTCACCATGTTTAGAAATGTGATGGAATTATTGGATCAATATTCATGTAATTCACAAATTTATTTCTCATTGGAATATTCCCTCTAGTGGTCACATCAAATAAATACATTAAACAAAAACAATGAATTCTTAAACAACGTAACCTTATCTAATGTAACTATTTCGTTGATTCCTATTCATAATATATATCTTCAATTAGTACATATTTATTTGAGTTAGAAACATCAAACAAAAAATGTATGTCCTCCAAGAAGTATTGTGATTGTATTATAGAATGTTATATTCAACATTCAAGTGAAGAATGGTGGGGGGACAATTTTCTCTTTATCACAGAAAAATTAATTATTCCTCTTCTAGAATTTTTTAAATAAAATTCATGGAAAATTTGATTCATGAATACAACTATCTATATAGGACAACCAAATAACTACAACCATTAAGTTATTTATTAGAAGATGTTAGATTTATATTGGAATGTATTCACGTATAATGATATGAAAATAATGATTATTCACAGATTTCATCTTCAAATCTCCTATATTGACTTTTTTTTATATGTTTATGAAATAACCATCAATAACATTGATAGTCTATAGTACTTCCAAAAATTTAATTTTATCTCATGTCATCACATAAGAATCACATGACACAATCAATTTATTTTCATAACTATAATAATATACAATTATTTTCTGATACCCCAATCCAACTAGTATGACTGAGATTTTAAATATTATTTTCCTATTCCAATTTACATTTTCATGAATTGAAAGAAACATTAAATTTTTTTTTCAATGTTAATTATTCCTAATTAATTATGTATGAAATTTTTTTACCAATAAAAGAACACCAAAAGGATAACATTAATCATCTATTTATAATTGGATTTACTTGAATCATTTATCCTATTTCAAAATTTCATCTAAAACATTCCATATTAAAAACCGTAATCTTGAAATTCATTCATCACATCAGTTTTAGACATACATAGAGTTAGATTTTAAGTCTCCATTGTATTTTCAAATAGTTGATGATTATTCCTATATAGATGATCAATTAGAATGAATAATTGATATCCAATTGAACTAATAACAAAGAAATATTGAAGTCCACCAGATCATGTATTCTTCTTATAAAATACATCAATTTTTTACCTCCATTATCCACCCATATATCATTAAATAAAAAGGAATATCATTTATCATCTATATAAGAGAATCATTCTTCTAAAATATATCATCTGAACATGAATCGTATTGGTGGACAACCACATTCCATAGTTGATTCAGATAACATATTAATTGTTTAATGTATACATATATAAAATTTATAGGAACATAAGGTCCATATATGAGTACACATGTGAAAGTGAATGCTTTTTCAAACACATACACTGTTCGAGGTTATAAATTAGTATGAAAATAAGATATAGTTTTTTGAAGTAATCATACAAATAAAGTTAAAATCCATCACATGATAGTCTCAACCAAACATTAGTTGTTTTACTTTAAAAAATCAGGATGTGGACCAAAAATTACCTTCATGATAATCCTTCTTCAAGAAGAATGATCAAAAACAATTTAATTCTCTATATATAATGTTGTCACATATTTGTTGATATATAACTATTCATAAAAGTATTATTGAGTTTGGAAACAATTAAACGTGCCACATTAATTTCCATGTAACATTTAATGGTGTTTCATTAGTATTCATATTCCACTAAGACATGCCACATTTTTTATAATCATTTCGATACATGGTTTCCACTGATAATAATTAAAAATATTTCGTGGAAACATGAAATATGATTTTAGGAAACAAATTTCTATTAACTATCATCCATGATATATAATGGTTTGAGCGAATATTGGTACTGTCTAAAACAGATTTCTTAAGTAGGTAATAATATAGTCGATGAAAGAATTATAATCCCATTTTTGTTTATCCTATGTAACAACCATATTAAAAATTACAGATTTCTCATTTTATCAAATTGATGTTATACTAGAGTTCTTGTAGCATCATTAAATATTTTTACCCAGTGAAAATAATCATTTTCATTAAATTATTCATGTGATATCACAACATTTTCTTCAGGGATTGGAATCCTTTCATTCTGATGATGAAGAAAGAATGGAAAATGGTAATCTAATAAATTCTCCAATCCATTCATCACATTATGATCGTGAAAATTATGAAATTTAATTTCCTCCATATTATGATACCATACAAATATTTTTTTTTCAAAAGCATATTTTGTAGTATGATATTTAGATTTTTTTTGTCTTAACCTAGGTATTTCAACATATTTTTTACAAGAGAATTATATATAACACCTATCTGAATCATTGTTTAAAGAAATATATAAAAACCACTCCAACAAGTTGTGATAACTGGTTGGGATCCAATTAGTTTCAAACATCCATGTTCTATCCATTCTATAAAAAATGAAATTTGTCATTTCAAAAAAGAAACTAAATAAGAATGAAGTCATATCAGAAATATATTTATGGAAATGATTATTTTTGACATTATATAAAACCATTACTAAAATTATTGTCTATATTATAATAATAATATCAATGATTAAAAAATATATGTTACAGAATACTGTAAATGTAAAACCATTATATTGAATTTCATTAAATAAATGAACAATAACTATACAAAATAATACAGAAAAATTTATTTATTATTATTTTCTTCTTCTTTCTTATATTCTATTCACTTTGGAACTTATGCAATTTTTTATATAAAACAATGTATAAATGAATAAAATATCTTAGTGATCATATGTTGTTGCACACATAAATTATCATATTAGGTCATATAAGGACATAATAGTCGTTTCTTTTATTATTGGATTCCAAAGTGAACCCTATTAGGATTTACTAATAATACCACATTACTATAGTTTTGGCTGTCAATAAATTGGTATAGAACCCCTTTATATTGAATTCAACATCCATTGTCATGCATTACAGTGATTCTATTTAATTATTTATAAACAATTTATGAAAATATATAGTTTTTTTATATTCTATCATTATACATTTCAACAACACTAATATATAGTTATAATATATAGTTTTAATATTATTTCATCATTTGAGTATACAATCAGTAGGCGTTGTAATGATTATTTTAAATAAGATAAATTTTAATTTTCAAATTTTACTATCCAGTATTTCATGATTCACTATTACTTACAATGTAAAATTCCATGTGGAAGTGGGATTTAGAATATTTATGGTAACAAAATATGAAATGGGATGTGTCTGCAATTAGGAAGGGAAGGGTGATAGTGGTGATTTAATAGAAGAAAAGTAAATAAAAATCATCAAAAACTAATAAATATTACGTGAGATTAAAATCATGGAAATTAATGGGAGGGTATGAAAAATGTTTTTTGAGATAAAATAGAAATCATGTGAATGCAGTAATAAAAATATAAATAAATCTATGAAATTAGTTTAGGAGGTCTATATTTTATTTGGGTTCATTCACATGATTTTTTAATATGTATTTTTATATGATAATTAGGCCTTTTATAAAGTGTTAAGGATATCCATCAAATGATTTATGCCAATAACTCACTAGAAATTCTCTTTTCTAAAAAAACAAGGCCAACTATTAATAATGATTTAATTGATTCAAAATGTCCAATAAAAATATATGTTCTCACATGAAATTACTATAGTTCGACAAACTAGTTCAATGCTTGTCAATTAATAAATTTATTACTCAATGATAAAAGATTGATATTGTAAGATGGATTGCTTTTATCCTACTGAATGTGTTACTAAAAATCTAAAAATACACATTGATGATTGAAAAAATACAAAAATATTAAAATTAGGTTCCACATATAACAAATGAAAATTTGATAATTATATTGACCAAGGTAAAACTAAGACCATTAATTAGATTAATATTAAAAATAATCTATTAAATAACTAAAACTAAATAGTTTAAAATAGAACATGTAGTTAATAAGTTAACTAAAGAGAGTGAATAACTAGAAAATTAATAATCCATCATCAATATAAGTATGGAAATAACATATTTAAAATTCCATAATAATATTTATACATATCAAATAAAATTAAATTTTGGAAAAAATAATTTTCTGTGGATTTTTAGAAAATGAAAAAGAAATTTAGGATCGATTGAAGAGATGAATGATTTGGAAGTCACTATTTTATTATTAATGAATAGTATAATTAAAACATGAACAGAGGAGAGATTTCTATGAACAGAGAAGGAAATAAAATGCCTAATTCTAATATGGATTATATTAAATGTGAATGGGATGGGATAAAAGGATCTCATGCAATCATTAGATGAAAATTGGTTACAAAATCGATTTTTTAAAACTATTTGTATATCGCTGTATATCCTAATTTATTTTTGCAGTCAATTGGAAGTGAATTTAGAGTGAATGATTATACCAATGGTTTTGTTGAACTATTAGAATATAGACACATGTAGTAACTATTTTTGAAAACAATTTGTATAGTAATGTGAGTATAGATCACTTCACGACTTGTTTAATATATTTTTTATGATTAATCCTTATTTCATGACTCATGACTTATAGTATATGACTTATCTATATGTTTTTATATGTTCTAGTCATGTTCCCAAACCTATATGAATAACTTATTCTCAGTTATATCATTGATAGTTATGTATCATAATTAAGCTTACTAGGAATATACTGTCACCCCTTTATATGTTTCTATTTTCAGAATTTATGAAGAAGGGTGTTATTTATGGCATATCTAGAAGGATACTATTGGTATTTTATTAATATTGTAAATATTATTTAGAAATAATTTTCTTATTTATTAAGTCAGAAAATAAATTATATATTTACAGTTCTAATGCATGTATTATTATATATATGTATATATTGATCAATAAAAAAATGATAGATTATGTATATATGTTATGACCAGATCATCTCTGTTTTTATTTATCTAGGGTTTAGTTATTTTAAAAGTTTATGATATGAGTAATGATGGGATGAACCCCATGAAATACTATGATAAACAAAATATATATTGGGTGAACCTAACATTTCATATGATGATAATTTTTTTTCATATTATTGATGATCTGATGAATGATTTATACTGTAATATGATTTATCACTCAGATTATTAATTCCATATTCTCACACTATGATTTTTAGTTTTATTTAGTGGCTATAAATAAGAGAAATTGTGTTAATATAAAATGTGGTGGCCAATACAATGATTGTTTTTATCTGTTACACAATGGTAAGGTAGATAGAATAAAAAATCATAGTTTTATAATCACCTAACTCTATCAATCTGTGAATTGTAACATAAATCATGATAAACATCAAAATAAAAAAATGAATGAATAACTCATTATTGATTCATTTATTAAGAAACTATTAACTTCTATAAATGGGTTCATGGATCCAATTATTTATATGAAATGAATCAGTTAAATAAAAAATATATTTTCTATACTCTAATGCTAAGAAAATATAAAGTTAGTAAGGGCTATGTATCAATTATAAGGTGATGCTAATTAATAGTGTGCAATAATCATTAATATGAAGACAATGTCATAAATTGACAACTTAAAATGGAAATAGTTAAAAACATAGTTTTTAAATATTATTACCTAAAACTCATTAGAGTAAAATTTATAGTAGTTTTTTGAACTAAGGTATAAGTATGATTAATCCATTATTACCAATATGTAAAATTTCATTATTCCTACAATGTGAACTTCTAGTTTATCATGAATGGTAAAGGATGCTTTTTTATTTAATTTAGTGGCTTAAATTGATGACATATAATTGAATTGTATATATATGAGTCTTATGGGATATAATGGTATAAATGAATAGTTAATACTGTAATTATTCTCATGGAGTTGGCAATAAGAAGAAAAATATGAATTTTTAAGGAGATTCAAATGATAAAAAGCATGGATAAAATAAAATTAATAATTATTTATATTGAAAATTGGGAAATAAAAAAGAAGAAAATTTTTTCCAAAGGGGATTGCTAATTGTTTTAATTGTGGAAAATAAGGTTATTGAGAAAATGAATGTTGATGTGATGTCGAGTGGTTGGCCAATGAAATAAATAGTTATAAATATCATCCAAATGCACAACCAACACTCCGAGAGAATAATTTCATTGAATATGTACATTATTACAACTCGTTAATGAAACCAATTGATAGTGATATCAATCAGTGTTGAAGATATCATAGTTTAATGGTCAGTGAGATCACTTATGTAATAAATACAATCAAATTTTTTCAATAGATGGTTGTGGTGAAGGATTCACATATAATACAATCTATAACTATAAATATATATTTTGATTCCATTTCTACTAACTCCTTTATATATAAATAATATTAGTAGAGTATCAAATCACCAAATCAATGAAATCACATTTAATTGACATTGATTACTCAAAATTGTAGGATTATAACATCTCTAGTCTATAAGTCCACTATGATATCGGTTTGATGAAACGTTCTACTTGAAAATTTTGATACTTAGCAACTAATTTAACTATTGTGTGATTTTGGTTAAGGATTGGTGGACATTATATATAGCCCATTTTAATTTCTAATGAATTGAAGTCAATTTTTTTATTTTGAAACAACTTAGGACCATCTATCAGTTTGTGGATGAACATGAACATACATTGGAAATTAATGCAATTTATGGGTCTCACAACCTATTCATGAGTATTATTTACTTGAAAATGGTTGGGGGTGAAGCTTAATATTTAATATGTTCATATTATTTGATAATAAGAAAATATTTTTACTAAATAGTTTCATAATCTCTCACTGAATCTTGAAGTTGACTTTTCAATAGAACTCGTACGTTGCACTATGCCTAGTTCAATTAATCTTTATAGAATGGACCCATATGAGTTTCAATGGATAATGAATATACTCTAGAATAAACTGGTTATGGTTTCTTATAGATAATTGTGTCTCTATGGGGAAAACCTACTAGTTCTATTAGGATAAAGTGTATATAAATGTAATTTTTCAATGATTATCTAGAACATAACAAGATAAAAATCAATAATAATTATAATTTACCCTGTAGTAATGAGTTATTTGATCAACTAAGTGGATATCAACACTACTCAATGATTAAATTTTTACCTATATATATTTAATTAAGGGGAAAAAGGATTGATATAACCAATATATCATTCTGTATGTTTTATTAGAATTATTATTTATTTATTCCATTTAGATATACAAATATCCCCACTATCTTCATGGGTATAATTTAAAAATATTTATATATTACCCTTACCGGTTTTTTTGAAGTATTTATTGATGAAATTACCATATTTTCCAATAGTAAGGAATATAATCGAGAGTATTTTAGGATTGTGGTAATGGTATTATAAAAGGATAAGGTATAGGAAAAATTATCCAATTTTAAATTATTTATAAATAATGTGTAATTATTTAGTTTATTAATTACATATGAGTGTATATTAATGAATCCATCAAAGAAAAATGTAATTGTGAAATAGAGTAGACCAAAAATGATGACTATGATCTAGCTTTTTCTAGTACTGGTAGGATAATATTGAATATTTTTTTTATTTTCCCACACCAATAAAAAATAACAACCATGTAGAATCATAAGGGAGACAAGTTCCTTTGGTCTGATGAATTTGTTGAAGATTTCATAGTACTAAATATAAGTTTAATAATGGATAATGATTACACACTGACCTATGATAGGGAAGGGTTTTTGATATTAAATGATGCATCATGTAAGGGACCATTATGTGTTATCATATATAATGAAATTGCCGTAAAATATTTCTTCACAAAAAATCAATGTTCATGAACAAATGACCCAGATCATGATTGGGATATTGAAATGATTTTTTTTAGAATATATAGGAATTATCTATATTGTTAAATGTGTGATATATATAAATATAATAAAATGTTAATTTTAACAATAAAATATGAGTTTAATATGTGATAAAGGATATAGTTAGAGTTGATTAAAAATTAATGACATGTCACTATGTTATGAATCTTAGATGGTGAAAATTTTGGATGATTCATTGAGTTTGAAGTATCATACTAGTTTCTCCTGGACAAGGATTGAATATAATGAAATATTTATGAATTTTCCAAAAATGGACTTTGATATCAATATGGAATGAGAGAAATCCTATATTTCCCAAATGAATATTCAACCACCCTTTCATGTGTGATTATAGATTCATTGAAGGAATGTTTAGATCTATAAAAGATTGTAAGTTTTTATTAATAGTTTAACTGTGAAAATGATGGAAGGAAAAGATTCATAAAGCATATATGTGTCACTTCAATATAAGAATTAAATTTTGAGTTATTTGATGAATCATATTTGTCATATTCCTAATCCATACGTGACACAATCTAATGTATAATGATGTGGTAGATAATTTCAAGTGGAAAAACATGAAAGGGATATTATAGATTGTGTATCTCGATTACTGGTATTTCATTATATTAAATATTAAAATTATACTTTTAAGGGGATAATATAAACATTTACAATACTTATATAGAAATAGGAAACATCACTATGGATTTTTTTCATAGAACTTCCTAACAAACATAAAGGATATAATTCTAATTCCGTTGTGGTTTATATTCTTATAAATGAAACGTGTTTAATTATTATCAGAAAATATTTCTCATATGATCAACTATTCATGATATACATTAATTTTGTGGTAACTATTCATGTTGTAACACTCTCTATTATATATAAATTAGTTTTAAAGAATTTATCAAATAAATGGAAATGTAATCAATATAATTTTTATAAAAGTTAAATTTTAATATGTAATATTAACCATATACTTAGGGTAAATCTACAAGAACTATCTCAACACATGAGGATATGATGAGATCATTCTCTATACAATTCATATTATATTCAGATCAATACCTTACTCTTCTATAATTTCCATATCTTAGTATCATTCTTTGGATAATTCATATATACCATTATGAAGCTATATATAAAATTAATGTTATAAATCCAAAATATTTGTTTGATTTTGAGAAATTATGTCTATTGAGACATGAGATAGATGATAAAATGATAGTGGATATTGGTGATATTCTACATAACATTATTGTATCTCATATATTATAAAATAATTATATTGAAAACCATTAATAACATATAGAGTTAAAATTTCATGAAAAATAATTATTATGAATATCAAAATATAATAAGGTTATGTGATTTGAAAAAAAAATATATTGTATGCCCTAGAAATATTGTCCATATGATATTATTAATCATATTGAGATAGAATCATATCTATTTGATCTTACACCAACCCATTTTAAATTTATTATTTCCTTTCATATATCACATTCTGTGATGTATATAGATGTTTTTTCACATTAAATAAAATCATTGTTTATATAAGTGGAGTATGATCTTTCATACAAGGGAAAACTAGTGTAGTTTTTGGATTGATGAAATAACTAATTGTAGAATAAGAACACTCACATGGTTAATTTTATGTGGTGAAACTACATATTTGTAGAGTATATGTGGGAACCAAAGGATGGTATATATAAAAAGTATGTAGAACTATTTCCAATATTATGGTGTAACATTTAGGGAGAAAATCATTTACATTGGAAGAATTCTACCCTAGGATGTTTTAGAATATATTTTTCATTAATAAATTTTATGCATTCAATAAATATTGATGAATGTGACACCACAAGTAAGTGAATAATGTATTTATAAGAAAACATTGAAATCCATTACTAGATAGGTTTATGAAAATTATAAATTTCTTATTTTCATATATAAAAATTTTTAAATTCACATAAAAAATATCATTGATTCGATTTTGATTTTTTTGTTGAATTTTGAGTTTCTATTTAATTTTATAATTTTCAAGAATGATATCAACAATTTTTTTTATTAAATTAATAAAATAGATAATAAATGTCTTTATTAAATATATTAAATTGTTAATTAATGATAATAAATAATATTCTTATAATTCTGGGAAATACATAACAAAATTTTAAGAATTTGTTTTATTTATATATGATATTATTAATAATCAAGATTTTCATGTTTAATGTATTAAAATTATTCAACGGTATTATTTATTTATGTATGAAAATTAATTGTCATTCATATATTGATTAAAAAATTGTTAATAATTAAGATAAAATAATTTGAATATACAATGTGGTATTTTATCGGAATCATATTTTAATGATAATTTTTTCGTCATAAAAAAATAAATAAATAATTATTGATTAATTATTTTATTTAAATTTGAAGAAAATTTATCTAACATAATAAATTAACAACCATATAATGGTTATTAATATGAATTTAAATATATTAAAATCTATTTTATTTTTAATGAAATTCATTTTATAAAAAATGTTTTTATACATTATGTGCATGCATATAAAAATCAATTAATTCCAACTATTGAAATTGAATAGAATCAAATAGATTGTATATTTTCATTTATAATTTCTATATTTTATTATATATTCAATTATATTTTTATTCATAATAATTAATAACTATTATACATTTTTATTCATCACAGTGAAGGTACAAATGGGTTAGAAGAGGATAAACTAATTGAAAAGTCTTTAAATAACAGAAAAACCTTAACATTATTTGATTTATTAAATAGATTTATAAATGACTATATATTATCATTTTATTTTGGCTAAACTGTATCCACTCTTCTTTGGAATTAAATTTATTACACAAAAATGTTCATTATATTTACAATGGGTCCACTAGTCTCCCATAAAAACGATAACCTTCTATCCTCCCTAATTCACAAACCATGAGAACGTCCATTTGACCTATATATTCTAAAATAACATCACAACATAGTTGTACATTATCTAGTGGTATTGGAGTCATGAAAATACCATCTCATGAAGGCTTTAGGAAAGATCCAAACAAGGATACCTAAGGAAGCGATAAATGACCTAACTAAGTTCTTTCATGATTATTTCTTCTACCACCAACTAAAAATATTCTCTAAACAACAATACCAAATATAATAAGTATAATTAGTATAATTTAATTTTATTATATAAATGGGGAAATAATTATCTAAATCCTTTTAATCTATTGATAAATATCTACATTTCTAATATGAATGTGTTGTCTAACGACTCTATGAATTGATTTATGTCACTTTTGATAAGTACCTCAAATGGATGGTCACCAAGATTGATTTAATGAATATATATTATATTTAAACATACTTATTATTTTCAAAACATAAATTTATATTTACCTTCTCTTATTTCCATCTATTGAAAATTGAAAACATTACATGGGTATACATGCCAAATACCACCTTCCTGGAGATAAATATAACTTTTAACATCACTTAACTACATGGATAGTTCTAAAAGAGTATAATAAATAAAAAAATTTATTTTTTCATTAATTAAATAAATGGATTTCAGGAAAAAATTAATAATTTTTCCGGATGAGAGTCACCGAACAGAAACATTAATTTAAAACTAAATTTTTGATAGTCAAATATTTATTTTAATAAAGAATAATTAAAAAATTTGAAATTTGAAGATATAAGTGATTTATAAAAAACAATTTAGTTTTTAATATTTTTTATATTATTAATTTATAAGATATTTTAAATATATTATATTAGATGTTAGAACATGTATTGTGAAGGTATATTCTTTAAGTAAGGGATTATGTTACAATCTTTTTTATAGAGATTTTTAATGTCAAAATTTATATTGGTGGAATTGTATTTTATTTCTAACATAAAAAGAAAATTGTTTCTTCTAACACAAGTATTTACATTTTTCCATGAATTCATTCAATTTTCAACCAATGTTTTACTAAAAATGACAAAAAATTATTTTAGTAAAATATAAATCACATTTCTACTTTTTATCATGAATCATTGTCTATCATATTAATGTTATACATATTGTTTTATAAATTTTCTTCATTATATTTTAAATTATTTATTATGTAATTTATATACCATATTGTAATTTGTTAAGAGGTTTTTTGAATAATTATTCTTCCCATTTTCCAAACTAGTCCCTTTTTACATTTTTTACAATACTGTGAAAAGAATTATTTTAATATTTACAATATGAATATGTTTTACAATCATTATTTCATTTATTCATCATGAAACTTAATTTATATTCTTTATTGTTTTTAAATTTAAATTAAACTCAAATTTTTTATGGATTTATACATTTTAAATGATTATAGGATAAGAAGATTTTTTTTATTTCTTTTGAAAACATATTTCTAATGACATTATAAAAATATTTTTCATTTTTATCAAAATATATTAAATATTTTTACACAGTTTATATCATCATATGATACATGAAACATTAATTATTTGGGTTTCTTATTAGTAATATATTTTCATGAAACATCTTTCTAAAACAATTGTTATGTACTAAATGACTAAATGAGGGATTTTTTTTTGATCATGTGGTACACATATGTATATTTTATTAAATGTAATGGGTTTTCCACAAAATATGTTTCCCCCCAAAGCATTGGGTTAATATTAATATTGAATTAGATAATAATATTTTGAATGTGTATTTAACCAAGTAAACCATGAGACTATGTAAACTATGTTTATGTGGATGGGGAGTGAATCCAATCAATAGTGGGACTCTATCCACTACATTATAATTATATTGGTAGTTATCCATCACCAAAGAAATTATTTTCTATACTTATTTATATTCAAATTACATTTTTAATATGATTATGATTTGATATCTTGGTTCATTATTGATTATTTATAGTTCCACTCTCTTATGGTTCATCTAATTTGTTATAATAAAGACATATGTGATGTAATATGTTTTATGGCCTATGAATTGTTAGTTTTTCTTAAAAAGGATAAAACCATAATCTCATACACTTAAGATTATCCAATTATCACCTTTGATGTTGGATTTTTATCACCCATGTTAACCCTTACTTATTATTACATCACAACCCTTCTTATGTTTCAATTTTCATGTTTTTAAAATGATTCATGTAATGTATGTTATGTATAAAAGAGTACTATATGTAATGATTATACATTGGGTTAGTTAAATATTATATATAAATATGTTTTTCATGTATTTAGTCTCTAAATATATTAAATCATTATGTATATAAACATTTATAATTAAAAAATGTATGTATTAATCATCTAAAATGATGGATTATATATATATTTAATACTCAGTTCACCTTTGTAGTATTATATCCATAGAAATAAATAATGTTAAAATCATGATATATTTCAAAGAATGTGATTGGTGATAAAATATTCAATCATATGTAATGTTACTAAATAAGTTCAATCTAATGTTTTAGAAAAAAATAACATTGATGAAATCATTAATTTTCAGTTGAGTGATATATCTAGGGGATTATAGTTTTTACTAAAATATACAATATATAAAGGGTATTCTTATTGAAAATCCAATTCAGACAAATCATACATTTGGAAAATAATTAAATACAAAATATGATGAACTAGACATATGTTTCGGATTGGAGAGTTGTGGTGTGAATCCAGATTATTGGAAAGTAAATTATTAAATTAGATAATAATTATAACATGTATATAATGGGTGGAGAGTTTTTAGGAAATAGATGAGTAATAATAAATGAAAAAGAATAGTTAGATTTTTGGAATTTAAATTTACGTATCATTAGATGGTATTTAGAATCAATAAAGAGAAAAGGTAACCAGGGAATATGAATGTAGTTAAATAATTTGTCTCTCCTATAGATGATTGATTATAAAATTTGAATGATGTTTTCTTATATATATTTTTTGTCAACATGATAGTGGTATATTTAATTATCATAATGTGGAAATCAATCTATTGGTAATCATATAATTGGTTTAATTCTTTATTGTTTTCTCTAGGTAATTTTATTTGTTTTCATCCATGTATGAAATATCATAAAACATATAAATTCCTTATATATTGGAATGTTTTGGTGGATCCTAACACATGTTTGTCGTTATGTTCATCTATCCACTTTCCAATAATATATTTTTTCTCAATATAGATAATTTTCATTATTCAAATAAGTAGACTACAATGATGATTTATTTTATTTATCGAGCATTATTATTTTTTATTTTATGTATGTTGGGTGATTTTTTTAACATTGAACAAATTATTATCAAAATAATTATTCAAAAATATATTTATGATTTTATATATTTTTTAATATATTTTATAAATTGTTTTTTGAGATGTATGATCTCATCATGAGGAATGAAAAACATTTTCATGTTTTATATAATTTTTTATTTATTTTTGATATATAGATTGAAGAATAAATTTCAAAATGATACTAATACCTTCAGTTATGAATTGTCGATACATAAGTGATAATGAAATTTAAATTTGATAAACATAATTACAAAAGAGCACAATATGTTTTGAATTATATTTTAAAAGAATAATTTTTCCAATATCTAGAATGAATAAAATACCACAAAAATAGTATACACACACTCTAGAAATTATAATATTTCCAAAACAATGAATAAGGTTTCTCTAATAAAGATACACATTATCCTTGAAATGAATGAGTCATAGTTGGATATATATTCATGTGAATAATTTTTATTTTATATGAAATCAATTATGGTTCATGAATAATAAATTCAAAAAACAGAAATAGATAAAGATATTATTATCCCCATTCCCTAAATATTATGATATATGAGTTACCACATTAATGGTTTAAAGTAGTAAGATTTAATTTATATTTTAGGATATCAGTTTTATAATTTTTAATCAGGTGTAATGATGAATGAGATGGTCATATATTTATATGTGTAAAATTAAACTTAAATGGATGTTTATAACCATTTAAAAAATGAAACTATTGGTACAAAAGTTATTAAATTTAATATAATTATGGTAAATTCATTGGTTTTTAACTTATATTATTTTAGTGTTTGATGAATGTAAAATTATAATAAATTATGTATAAATTTGATAGAATCATTTGTAAATAGTTAAAAAAATATTACACTTGGTTGTTGTAGATAACTCAAAACATTTTTGGACAATGGATCATTTATTTTACGCATAATTTAAATTTACATAATAGAGAAGGATAATTTTTTTACAACTAGATGTTTTATCTGGTTTCAATTTACAGAATACTAAAAGATTTTTTATAGGGGGACATGATATTAATATTAAAAAAGAAAATATTATTACAATAATTTAAAGGGATATGAAATTTTTATCGATTAACAAGCTATTTATTTTGAATAAATTATTTGTTTTATTTAGGTTTTTTTATAAAAATCATATGTTGGGTGTAACATTATTAAAAGTGTCCTGGTAGTTGTAAAAGGTTCCAAATCGTTTACATAGTATCTGAATAGCATATCTAGTTCAATAACCATTTAAATTTTTACCTAATATACACAAATTTTGTATTAACATAATGGATAAACTATAGAGAAAAAATTATTTTCATGTAAAGTAAAATGTTAAGTAATTTGAAACTAGAAGAGTTTATAGCATGTGAACAATATAGCCTAGGAAACCATAAATAGTGTTTTTTATACATGTGTAGACACCCAAGTCAAAGAAGTTGTATCTTGTGTATACTAGTTTATGTGAAATATGACCAATGTATTTTCATAAAGGATCATTTTTCAATGTTATTTTCAATAATTTTTCCACAAAATTGTCTGTATATAATTTCTAAATCTCAGGTTTTAAATATATTTAACTATCAGTAAATAAATAACCATGTTTGAATATAATTTGTTTTGATGATAAAATTCATGAGGTAGTATATTCGGGGAGAGTCAAACAAAAAACTTCATCAAATATATTAAAATAATGTTATTTTTTGATGAAAATTTAAATGAAAAATCATATATGAATTTTTTCCTTAAATGAATTAATGTGATACTAAATAAAAGACCAAGAATAATGAAATTTTACATTTGTTTGATAAATAAAATTTAAACAGGGGTAGTGAATATAGTATCTTTTCTAATAAAAAATAAATTATCTATAAATGTGGGGAAAATATTGCTTAAATAACCCTATATTGAAAATGTGGTGAACATATGACATATAAAAGTTTATTAAATAATTTCTTATGTCTATTTAGATTCCAATTAATGGTATAATTTTGAATCTATGTAAAAAATTATTTCTTTGGGAAATATTAATGATGGCTTTGGACTTTTATTTATTGATAATGATATTCAAAAGGTCATAAAAAATAATAATATAACAATTAATGTTGATTTATTTCTTATGTATTGATATGTTAAAAAATTTATAGTTTAAAACAAAGAATCAATAAATTATGATCCAGTGGAATTAAATATTTCTTATCTACTAAAAAATTAATCGAATAAAAATTTATGGATAAACATGATGTTTTTAGAATACATAGTACAATGAAGAAGGGGTGTACTGGAATGTTTATAGAAAATTTAAGAGAATAATGAGTTTTCTAAAATGATAAATCGTCCATCATTATTTTTTTATCATAATTCTACTAGGTTTAAATAATTTGTGAAAACTATTGAAACAAATTTTTGTTACTTAAATCTAAGAATGTACAGAAAACTTCAATCCTTGAATAAATAACGTGTTTGAGTGACTCAAAATAGTGTTAGTCAATAATAAAAGTTGAAATAACATATTGTATCATTAAATATCATAGGATTTTTTGTATATTCTTTCAAGGAAGAAAAAATATCATGAAATTTTATTAAATAACAATATAAGTGGATAGTAAAATGTGGTAGATGAAAATGATTTTTATGAAAGACTACCCAAAAACGCAAGGAATGTATTTTTTTCAAAAAAAATATATTATATAGTGATAAAGAACCTGAATAAATAGAAAAAATCTAGTTAAGATTTATTTGAATATCGATATAATAAATAAATATATATAATGATGATAATACATCATGGGAAATTAAATTTCGAAACCAAAAGTACTCCATGATTCTTAAAATAATGATATTTTGTTCAGTCTAAAATGATATTTTTAGGGAATAAAAATTTCTTTGAGATAATGGAAAAAGTGTTTTTATTCTTTTATAATCTATTAAAATTTTATAGAATGTAATTTGGATCACTATTGTTATTACTTGGTGTTTTTTATATTGATAATGTCATTCTTCTCTTATGTGTATCTGTTATACATTATAAATGTTTAATGTTGAATAAATTGGTAGTCCAAAAGTTTGATATGAGTAAAATACAAGACATGGAAGATCATGCAGAAAAAAAATCATTTTGTTGGTGTTGATAGGAATATACTAGAAGATATGAATACTTTTTCCCCAATCTTTCCACATCGAAATAGTTTTTGAGTGGATTGGAATTTTTAGAGAAAAAGTTATTTCCAACTTATTTTTCACTTTCATCACATCATCCAAATATATAGAACCTAAAATAGAATATTAGTATATTTACATTATTATAGTTATATCTTCATTAATGGTATGAAGGGTGATATTTTTCAGAAATTATAAAAGGATAATCATATCTTAAGATGTGGAAGTTGTCAATAATAGCTTGAATAATCCTTCAAACCATGAATAGAAAGCTAAAAAGTAGTTACAATGATATTTTAAAATGACGATATGATAATATTTATGTTTTATAATTAATGAATCATTATAGGTATATATGGATACAATATTATAAAAATATATAAATAAAAATAAGGTTACTATAGGTTATGTTTCCACTTATAAAATAATGATTTTTAGTTTTTATCATGATAGTAATTTACAGTAGATCATTGATACAGAAAAGCACAATATATTGTATAAATTTATTTTCAGAAGGAGGAAATATTATTGAAATGTTGTATTATATGAAATCAAATCGAATAAGTGGAATGCTAGGTTATTTTATAGTAGTTAGATTATATTATATATTGATAGTAATTTCTTGTTTGATTCATATATAAAGCATAATCTATTCATGTATCAGTACATCTAGAGTCTTATAAATGATGAAATTTGTAATATGAAGAAGAATAATAGGAGTTGAAATATATAAAATATTATAGTCCATGAAAATATTTGGATGTTTTGTAAAAATTAGGGATATGGATGATGGATTTATATAGAGATTATAAAAAATTTGATGACTAAATAGTAAAATTTTTATATGGTGTTTAAAAAAATTCATTAAATTGCTTTCACATGGGTTACTATTAATATATGTTGGTAGTTTTCACACTACATAACAATTCAATGAGTTAAATATTTCAATAATGATATCAATGGATGATTGTTTTTTATCAATTCATAGATACTCTGATCAGTATATAGGTGAAATTATGTTGGGGGTTTCATGTTTTTATTAACTTAATATTTATACTTGTTCTACCAGAAGAAACAATTTGAAAAGAACTTTAATATTTTCATAATTTCTAGTGCATCTATTGAACAATGATTTTTTATGGTCATTGATGTTTTACTATGAATAATTGGTCTCTATATGGGATTTATATGATTGGTATGGTTGATTGGTGATTTTTCTATATGTAATCATGTGATTTATTGAGAATTTCCTCACTCCACTCACATAGTTAGTTTAATTGGTTCATTAAAAAAGGTTTATTGCAAAACATGTTACATACCTCAGATATAATGTATATGTGTGGATTGTAATATTATTTATTCTATCAATTAATTTATTTATATTTTTTGTTTAAATGTATCATGATATGGTTTTATGCAGTGATAGAGTGTTCACAAGTCCTATATATCTAAAAATTTTCATCCTTAGTGTTCATAATGTAAACTATATTTTTCAATTATAGTTATTCAATATATGGTGATAATGTAGTATTTTATAGTTCTTGTATGTTGATGATGTATTAAAATATTGAAATGATTCACAATATTCAATATTCTCTTAGGTTTTATATTGAAATATCATGATGTGTGAAATTTACCAAGAAAATATAGTAAAAGACGAAGAAATTTTTTTAATGAAATGATTCATCCTCCAAATTAGTTGAAGAATTAACTATTTATTTTATTTCTTTATTGAAATAATGTACACTTCCTATAAATGTGAAATTGTAGAAGATGATTCAAATAATAATTATAAAATTTTGGTAGTTTTAGAGGTGACACTAGAAATTTTGTTGATGTGTCTATTTTCTAATATACACATGGATGTGATTGAATATAAGGGTGAGTTAGTATTAGAATGAATATTTTGATAATTATGTAATGGAAATTATAATGATATCACATGAGGATAAACAATAATAATTTGTGGTTTTTTATAACATTAATTGTGGGGGGGGGGTTAGCTGAATTGAACTCAATATGATGAATCATTATTATATTATCATGGTAAAATAGAAATACATATTCCCAAGAGAGAGAAAGTTATATGAGAGTTTCACCCTCCATAATTGGGTTTCTATACTACTATATTCTAGATATATCTTAATAATTAAATATAGTAATAGTAAATAGTTACATATATTGGCATAATTGGATTTGAATCATGATTGCTAAATTATTTGAAAATTATTTCTGGGCATCAGAGACTATGATTATTGTTAATGGATATTATCTTTACTTAAAATATGTGGGATGAGTTCATAATGTACTTTTTGACATTCATGGCATGATCAACTAGTGGAAGAGTTATAACATTTGTTATCATTAAATTATTGATAATGGTATAACATTTCTTATCAATTTTGAAGACAAAATCTGTTGATGATCTTGGTTTGTTACATTTCAATGAAAAATTCATATTTCTTAAAGTACTTAGAATTATTTCATTTTACAAATATGATATATTCAATTATCATTTTTTAATGTATACTTCAAGTATTTGGGTACTCAACATATGTTAATTAAGACTTATCATTGACAATATGGTTTACATTTTGAGTATAATATTAGGATATTGAAGTATAATTTTTATTTTTTATATATTTAATTTTTTTTCACTAAAGGAATATCTCATAATTGTATAGTAATAATAGATATACAACTTTCTATTAGTGGTGTTTATTAAAAAAATATATGGTCAACCCAATATATCATATCCATGATGGATGGTGGATGTAGATGCTTTTTTTGTTACAAATTTCATATGGGGGATATGTAATAAGATTTATTTTATTAGTAAGAGTTTCATAATTCCCCAGATTATAAAATCCTCATTTATATACTATAGATAATTTTCTTTGGAATTTGGTGAGGGTGATCATGTATTCCTTTAGGTTTCACCTTGTAGATGACACTAAAAATTATAGAACCACTGAAATATAACATTTTGTATTTTTGAACATTTTGAATGATTTGAATGAATTAGAAATGTTGTATAAAAATTTTATATTTATACATATTATTGTGAAATTCATGATTAATTTAAAATAACTGAACAAATTAGGCATCTATATGATCCATCACATATTATCATAAGTTAAAAATAGAAGTATATCAATATTTATCATCTGAGGAATGTAGTATTCCTATTTGATCTCCCAATTAGATTTTTTTGGGAAGCTGGAATTGATTTCACTAGAATTGTGGAATTGTGAAAAAATACAAGATGATATGTTGGAATTTTAAGGGAATATATTTCTATAATATTCTTATTTTTTTTAAATAATCTCTTTGATAACTCATTATATGTATCTTATCTTATTGAATCATTATATTATAGATAAATGTTACATTTTTCCCTATTATTTATTAAATATTATATGGTTTTACCTTATAAATTTAATTTTGGATTTTTAAAGTGTAATTTTTTTTTATTGCAGAGGAGGTCGAACATCTACCATTGGGATTCAAAAAACACTAGGTATCCTATAGGGTTGACAGAGGTCATGTAAAGCAATTTTCTTTACTATAAGGTAATGTGTGGAATAAGATCATGAAACAAGTGGTGTTTTTTATATAATTCAATATTTTTTTGTAATTCATACATAGGAAAAAAATATTTAATTTCTGTGATATATTTGTTAAATACCCCCTCCTTCTAATATTTATAGATATACAACCAATTATCATATATCCAATAATTTTTCTCTTCCCCACATTCTAATTTAGAGTGACCTATACATATTTTATGATGGTAAAATTTATATTTTCTTATGGTAGTGGGTATTTTAATTAACGTTAAGTTACTACAACTTATCTTTACTAGTTTATCCCAACATTTAGAGTTTGTTTCAAAAAATAAACTAATTTTTAACAATTGCTGATTTATGATAATGTTTCTAATCATAATTATGACATCATATTCATTATATGGATAACGCTTGTTTGAGACGTAGGTTTGTGAATGCTATAATATATGGTAATATATTATGTTAATTATGAATGTATACCTTAAATGAAATTTGAGATCCATACTCAATGAACTAAAAATTAGATTAATTGGTGTTGAAATTTTTCTATGTAAATATGTATTCTTTATTAGGGAAGGTATTATCATTATATATGTGTATGAATAGATATTGGGTGACTCGATAAAGGGTTCACACTTTAATCCATAGGTTTTAATAAGGTATAATTAAATTCTTAACCTATATGGTGAATTGAAGGAAATGGATGGGTATGAATGAGACTTATTATCCAATGTATTTCTATGTGGTAGTGTGATATGTCATATGATTTTTATATTTAATGGAATCATTTTAACTATTACTTTATATACTAATCTAGTTATCATTGGGATATTTTCTATTAGGGACAATGATATAGATCATTGTTGAAAGTGATGTAGACCATTGAGTTCATTGATATAGGACATCGAGGCTATTACTGTAGGTCATTGACACTATGTATGTAGATTATTTGGGTTAATGATGTGGGATACAATGGGATAGTGATATGAATATTTTTTCACAGTTAAATTCTCTATTTCACTTAGTGGTATTGGCCATTAGGGCCAATTATATAGATAATTATATTATAATGTATTGGTTATTGTGCCTTTTGATTTGATTAATTGGGGAAAATATTATATATATTTTTGTTGTCCATCTTATTATACATTAGTAATGGTGATATAAATTTTCAGGGTTAATTCTGGGGTTGAAATTATGGATAGTTAGTATTTTATCATAATGAGTAACTTGTTTAGATTGTATTTCAGTATTAGTCAATGTTAGTTGTCTTGTGTTTCAATTTTCATAGCAAGCACATGATGACCACAATTTATTTGATGGAATGAGAATGATTTAATAATAGTATCATATTAACAAAAACTATATTTTAGGATATGATAGAGGTATAACAGAGATATCATACATGGTCTGTATACTCACACATATGATACACAATTTAAATATTTATATATATTTTATAGATAATGATGCATGTATTGTTAAGGTCTCTCTAATTGGTGATTATAATTATTTATATTAAAAAACGGAGGAATGAATTTTTCAATTTGTAGGAAAATACATGTATATATAATTGGTCAAATTAATTTTTTAACAAGACAAAATTTCTTATATAACTACGATGTTATTTCAAAGCATGTTTATACACCAACGTAAGCATCTGTAATAATTTATTATAGTTTTTTTTTATAGTTTTAGTATTGGTGATTATATTTTTTCTTTCAATGATTAGTTATGATATATTGTTCATACTCTCTATAGTGTTTTTATTTATATTTTACAGCTAGCGTTAATCCTATTGTGTTTATGGAGGCATGCAAGAGTTTATGTGACACCCAGATTTAGTTATTGATTATTTTTCTCAGATGGGATGTTATATGTACACCAAGCTATGAATGGATCACTCATGAGTTTATGTTTGATTTAATCATCTGTTACGATTAATTATTAAATTTACTTTTTCACATCAATTAATTAATAACCACATATAAGGAAAATAATTATCTCTCTAATCCCAATTTAATATATGATTTAATTTTAAATGGATCTCTAGGAGAGATTTATCTGGCATGTCCATTACATCAATTACATGATTTGAATTTTTACAATTTAAAAAACTAAATCATAATATTAATCACATTTTAAAATACTCTTTATAGGTCATTTAGAAATATTATTTTTCAATGAAAAAAATAAAAATCAAGTTTATGAAGTTAATTTCTACAAATTTAATAGTAAATAATATATAACCGTTTAAACTTTTCCAAATTAAAATATTTTATTTCAATTACTGGGATCTGTAAAGAATTAGTACAACATCATAAATGTAATAATGATGAAAAGTTTATATATCAAACAATTTTCTGTTTTATAATCATTAAATATATGAAAACCATTGGAACATCCCCAATTGAACGTGATTTGGGGTTTCTCACAACTACCCCTAGGTATCATCGTCAATTCCTTAAAGTGATAATTATTAGGAAATATCATTCAACATTAATATTATGGTAACCAAATCTATAATATTTACTTTTTTATTAGTGAAACATCCTAGGTAAATTAAATCATGTTAGTCCCTATGTTGATAAATTTTATCATGTTAGTCCCAAGTGCTTCACCATGGGATGCACCTATCATCTTCGTCAAGAAGAAGGATGTGTCAATATGCTTCTGCATCGATTATCGTGATCTCAAAATAATCATGATAAAGGAAAAGAATCCTCTCCCATGAATTGATGATTTATTTGATCATATGCGTTGAGAACAATACTTCTCTAAGGTGGATTTGCGGTCGTGATATTATCAAGTAAGGGTGAATAAAGCGGATATCCTCAAGAATGGTTTTCTTACAAGATACAAGCATTATGAATTCATAGTAATGCCTTTTAGACTCACTAATGATCTAGCAATCTTTATGGACTTGATTAATAGAGTCTTAAGAGAATACCACATCCAATTTGTGTTAGTATTTATAGATGATATTCTATTAAACTTCAAAACCAAGGACTATCATGAGGATCATCTTAGAGAAGCACTAGAGACCTTGCAGAAGGATAAGATCTATGCAATGTACATCAAGCTTGAGTTCTGGTTGATGGAGATCCCATTCATGGGTTATATCATCACAAGCAAGGGGATATCAATGGATCCCTCCTAAACAGGTGTGATTGAGGAATGCCTGAGGCCATCATCGGTGACAGATATCTATTTCTTCTTGGGGTTAGACGAATATTATTGAGAATTTGTGAAAAAATTTCTCAAGATTATCCAACACTCTTTCCAAGCTAACTAGGAAGGGAGTAAAGTTTTATTGGAGTGACAAATGTGAAGAAAGCTTCAAGGAGTTGAAAAGGAGACTTATAACTACACCCGTGCTCACTTTACCCACAAGTGGAGAACATTTTGTGGTATTCGATGATGCTTAGAAGAAAGGAATGGGATGTATGTTGGAGAAAAATGACAAAGACATTTCCTATGTTTCAAGGAAATTTTATTTTCATGAACATAACTATCCAACACATAACCCCGAGTTGACAGTAGTGATATTCGATTTGAAAATATGGCGGCATTATCACTTTGGGGAGAAGTGTGAAATATATATATACAACAAAGGCCTCAAGTATATATTCAATAGAATGAGTAGAACATGTTCCAATGAATATGTCTAGATTTGATCAAAGACTATGACTCCTCAATCCATTACCACCCTGGGAAAGTGAACAAGGTGGCAGATGCACTAATGAGAATGGACCAACTAATTCTATCATTTTTTAGAATTTAAAAGGTTCCAATCTTCTTATATTTCATGAAGATGGTCATAGGAATCATAAAGAAGGGAAAATCATCAATCTATTCACAAATTATTGCTCAACCTTAACTTTTTTAAAGGTAAAAGGTTGCTCAAAAGGATGATGTGGGAATTCAAGAAAAACTGAAACTCTTAGAAAATGAAAATCATTGGAGTTTAATGTTAATGAAGATGGAATTGTGGGATTTGGGAAAATACTATGTCTTCCATTATGTCTGGAGCTAAAGAAGGAAATTTTTGATGATGCACATAGTTCAAATTTTTCTATTCACCCAGGACACACAAAGATGTATAGAGATATCTGAGAGCATTAGTGGTGGCATAATATGAAGAAGGAGATCGCTAAATATACATAATAGTGACAGGTGTGTCAGCAAGTGAAGGTAATGAGGTAGAAGTCTAATGGAATGATTCAACCATTCCCCATACAGGAATTGAAATAGGAGAACATCACCATGAACTTTCTCACAAGACATCTGAATAACTACAAATGAAACAATGCAATCTAGGTTTTCGTGGATCGTCTTACAAAGGATGCACACTTCATTTTCTATTTGGGAGGATTTCTCATTCGATCAACTACAATGGATATATATCAGGTAAGTGGTAAGGATACATGGAGTAACACTATCTATTGTCTCCGGTCGAGATCAATGATTCACCTCTATGTTTTTTAAGAATCTTCAACATGCTCTGAATACTGAACTGAACATCAGTACGGCATATCATCATGAAACCGATGGCCAATCTGTGCAGACTATCAAAACACTTGAGTAGATGTTGAGAGCATTCTCAATGGACTTTAAAATTGGATGGGATCAACATCATTCTCCAGTTGAGCTCTTTTTTAGTAACAGTTTCCACTCGAGCATCCAAATGGAACTACATGAAGCCCTTTATTAGAAAAGGTGCAGAACACCGGCATATTGGGATGAGGTTGGTGAGTGTAAGCTACTTGGACCCGAAATTTTCCAAGAAATGGTGGAGAAGGTGAAAACCATTCAGCAGCATATCAAGGCAGCCGAGAGTCGATAGAAGAATTATGCAGATAACTGTCGATGAGAGCTTGAGTTTAAAGTTGGTTACAATGTATTTCTTCACATATCTCCATGGAAGAAGGTCATGTGGTTTGGAATGAAAGGGATGATAAGTCTATTGTACATCGGCCACTTCGAGATTCTTGAACGTGTCGGGGTTGTGGCCTATGGAATAGAACTTCAACCTACCATGGAAAATGTAAATGTTGTCTTTCAAGTATCCCTCTTAAGGAGGTAATTATCATACCATTGAAATGAACTCACATCAAAGGTGGTAATGTTATAGGATGATCTTTTTTATAACTAAAAACTACTAAAGATCTTAGATCGTAGAGAAAAAGTTCTACAAAATAAGACAATTCCCCTCGTCAAGGTGTTGTGGCGAAACCACTAGTTTGAAGAAGTGATGTGGGAATCGGGGGAAATGATGATGTAGAGTTACCCAAATCTGTTTTAGTGTGGGAAAAGGAAATTTTGATGGTGAAATTTCTTAAGGGGGATGATTGTAACGACCAAACCAATCATTAATGGAAATCCCTCTTGATCTAATTAAATGTCTCTTTATGTAAATTGGTTATATAAAATTTCAGCTTCTTTGGTTTTATGTTTTTGGATATTAAAATACTGTTAATAATTTTGATCATTGTTAATATAGTCATTGAACAGTGATCACATGATTATTATAAATATAGGGATTTAAAAAATACAATTTACTCAAACAAATGAATCGATGACCTCATCCAGTAGACGTGCCCCATACAAAGACCATTTGCCAATGCTCGGAAATGAGGTTGTGTCTTTGGGAAATGATCTTTACTAATCCCTTACCGAGCTTGAATATGTTAAGCTTGAAAGGGACCACCTACTGGAGAAGTGAATGTTAATAGAGATTACCACCCGAGCAGTGTTATGCACCCCAATAGTCTGTCACCATCGCACACCTTACTCTTCAGTCATATGAATTAATTTTAAGGGGATATGTTACAAGACCATAACAATTGGTTTTGTACATTATTTTTGTACGTAATAATTAGTATACATTCATTTTATTATTTTTACCAAGTAAATAGTTTTTAAATCACAAACAATATTTTTAGTTAATGTTCAACGAAGAAATATATTTTTAAGAATAAATGGATTTTTGAGTTAAATAATATTTTAATGAATTATTAATATTGTTATTGAAATAATTTTATTAAATATAAATGATCCTATTATTTTATGAATGAAATTGTAATTTCTATTATGGTTTGAAATCCATTTCTCTCAAAAGCAATGAATATTTGAAAAATGTCAGTTTTTATTTTAATAGTAAAAATAAAAATATTTAGAAAATTATTTATATATAATGAATATTATTTCTGGAATTAGGACAATGAAATTAACCAACAGTGATTTTTTCCTAAATTTCTGAGACATTCATATTTTTGGGTAAAAATTAAATATTGTTTAAATATATAATGTGTTTAATGACATCATAATGAACCAATAGTGATTTAATAAAATACTATAAACTTTATTTCTGGACAATATATTTTTTACCATTATAACAATGTGATTTTGGGTTTGTTTGATTTATTTTACAAACCATTAGTGGACCCTTCAAAACATATTAAACATTTTATCTTTTTAAAATGGTTTCCTTGGGAGTGTGACTCACCTCCACATAAGAAAACCCATTATTTTAAGATGTTCGGACATTGGCCTTATAAAATATTTTTTTTCCACAACACTTTCCCAGAAACCATGTGTAAAAACAATGGGGTGGTTTGTGGTTTTGATTAGATTAATGTGAGGTGTCCCAAACCTAAATAATAAACAATTCCAACTCCTTTCCTATATAAACCCACCCAATGTACCACTTCCTCCACACTCAAAGCCTTTGGAGTTCGACCCAACTCTGACCTCCTCTCCTTAGAATCCTCCCAAGGTACCCCAAGATCCCTAGAATCCACTTTCAAGCCTCTCTCATTCCTTTGGAAGCACACTTCCAAGTAACGGTTTTTCTTCCTTTTTCATTTTTTTCAACTATTTATTAAATTATTATACTCTTTTAATTTCAATTATAAATGTTAAGCTTTGATTTCACACCTTCCCTTTACTTCTCTCTCTATGTTTTAATGATGGGATACACCTTTCTCTCTCATTAAACACCTCCCGTGTACAACTGTTACTATGCCGAAATTCCAGAAGGAATCTCTCTCTCCCCATTAACATTCATGAAATTATTTTCTATCATGAATATAAATTACATTAAATTTTTTTGTACATCTATCTATATGAAAAAAATATTATCCATGTCATGTAAATATTATGAGAAACCCCTTTCTCTCTCATCAACCATTTTTTATGAGATCTATGTCACGCCGTTATGCTGCCAAATTTTCACCGTGCTTTTCTAAGCCAAAGTCATAGTGTAGTGAATACCATGCCCATTTCTCTAACAAGGGTATTCAACTTTATGAACATTTACTTATTGTTTAAATAGTTTCATTATGTATTCAAAATTCATTTATCGTGGAATAAAATAATGTGTTGAATGATTCAATGTTTTATGATCTGTGTGGCACACTTATGCATGAAATGAAATGTTTAAGAAGAGTGTGCTCTGATGGCGCTCCAATGCATTGGGTAAAGTATAGTATCATGATACGTTATGTGCAATGGGTTTTTACTCATGCTAATTCATGTGCGACATGGGTTCACTCAAGCTTCATGTTCAATGAGTGTTTACTCATGCTCTATGTGTAATGATCATTGGCTCATGCTTATTCCATATTAAGTGTTTTTTCCAAATTTCAAAGTTATGAGTATGATGATTTATCATGTATTTTTCTTAATTCTTCTATTGTTCTCTATTTATGTTCCTATTTTCTAACATGTATTGTATTCCCCATTTTATTCTATGATTATTCCCTTATTGGGCTTTATAGCTCACCCTTTTCTTATGCATGTCCTCAGGTTATCCCATGCAATACTTAGTACGACGGAATATGGTGGTCATGTAATGGAAGTTTTCAATAAATATGTTGTATTTAATGTTTTAAGTTGTTATGTAATGATCCTAATCTTCAACCACACTATACCTCTCGGTATTTAATATTGAATCAAGTGAATTTTATGTAATAAATTATGATTAACTCTATAATAAAAGATCAGTGTTGTCCTCAAAAAAGTATATTATATCTACCAAAATTAAATTATTTCATTAATTCAATAATTATTTCATTTATATAATATATATTCATTATGATGACCCTTATTATCTATAATGAAACACTTGACTAAAAAACCTTAAAAATCGCTTCGACATAATGTAGTTTATTGTACAATGCAGTGATGTTATTGTGTCCCTTAATATTTGAAATATAAAAATGGTGTATGTGATATAATTAATCCAAATATATTATTATATTATAAATATCAGAAATACCATATATATAAATTAATTCCATCACTATTCCAAAACATGTGAGGTGGTAATCGATAAGCGAGCACTATCAGAAATACCATATGTTATTGTGTCCCTTAATATTTGGATACTAGTTTTTTATATAATTTTTATATAATATGAATTTATGTGGGTGTACATGGAAACAAATAAAAAATTCATTTGGATGAATATTACCAATTCATTGGGTAATCCTTTTCTGTTTTCAAAAAAGAAATTAATTGGTTTTACATATTCCCAAATTGATGATTCTAGTATATGAAGGGGAAATGGTTTATGCTATACTTTGATGGGTTTTTAACCAAATTTCATAATATTTTTGAAGAAGTTGGTAGATTGAATGCACTTTTATAGTGTAGAAAGAGTCGTATTCTTTTAAATAATAAAAAGAAAACACTATCAGAAGGTATCACTTACCTAATGTGCCTTAATAATTTAACAATAATAAATTATATTAATTAATGTTTTGCTAAAAACCTCCACCATAAAAAAATAAATTATTATCATCTTATTCCATAGTTACGAGTATTCTCCTTTTTAACTTAGTAATTTTTACCATGCTAACTTGTATCATTTTATTTTCCTATGTATCATATCATTTAATATTGAAAATAAAAATATATTTATTATATAGTTAATAACCATATATTATAAATATTAAAACAAATTAATTAAATAATAATCACATGTGTGTTTAAATTTTATTTTAATAAAAGCGAATATAATTTTCCAAAAATTGTGTTAACCTTAATCAAGTTAATTTAATTTAATTTTTTTTCTCTTGTCAATATGTTTAAACATTTAGTATAAAATTTTATATAATGAAAATTATTCTTTTTCCAAATATGGAATTATTTTTTTTCCATGATTCTATTCATAAAAGTGACATCATTAAACTTCAAATTAAACACCTAGATGAGACAGAAAACAGGTTTCTAAAGATAAAATGTTAAAATGTTTGTTATGTTTTTATATGTGAGTTAAATATAAAAAAATTTATAATGATATTAATTGTATTAATATATTTATAATTTATCTAATTTTTCATTGAAACAATTATAAAATATAATTTATCAATATTAATTATATATATGAAAACTCATTTTTTAATTAGAATCTAATATCTTGTAGTATTCTTTAAAAATTAAAACTATTAAGAAAAATAAAAAACAATCACCCAATGATATTTTTTACATTATAATTTAATAATATATATTTAGTTTTATATTAAAATTTACAAAATACTTAAAACATGATTTTAAAACAAGTGATCCATTAAATTGTAGTAAAACTGCCTTTTGAACAAATACATATTTTTATACGTAAAATTGGATGTGTTGCTATCATAGGATTAGAGAATATATTGGATTAATGTTAAAATATTTTACAAGATATATAATATCTATATATAATTAATATCATTCATTAATATTAATGATTTTATTAAGTTAAAATTCCTTTGGATGAGTAAAAATATTTTTTCAATAAAAACAATTCCTTTAGGTTCAATTATTTTTTCTTCATTTCTAGATAATTAGTAACCTTTGAATTCCGTTTATAAACATATATAAAATAAATTTTCAAAATTTAGTTAATATATTTCATTCCCTCAATTCCAATGGCTATGTGATATCTATCATGTTAAATAACAATGTGAATAATACATTATTTTCTTCTAAGACCCATCCATGCGTGTAAAAGATGTAATGGATGAAAATTCCTGTTATGTGCAATGAAAGATAAACATAGTGTTTTTATAACAGAAGATAAATATTACATTTTTTTAAAATTTATGATATCAACTAATTTAATATAATATATTTCAAAAAAAATTTGGGGTGTTTTATTCCACCATCTTTAAAATGAATTCCTCCATTAAAATTTATATTAGTTATCGATGGATTAACCTTTTTTATAATTACTTTTTTAATCCCACTTTAAATAAATGATTTAACGATAACTACCCTAAAAAAGTGTAATTGGGAACCATAAAGTTCAGATAATGATACACATTACTAGGATTCCACATTGTGAGGACATTGGTGGAAAATTAAAATATGTTCTTGTAAGGGAAAACTAATTCCCATGGTCCGATAGAGAGTGATATAGAATGTGGTAAATATGATTTATGTGAAAAAAAACTCCAGCC
Source organism: Viscum album (assembly GCA_963277665.1). Classification (NCBI taxonomy): domain Eukaryota; kingdom Viridiplantae; phylum Streptophyta; class Magnoliopsida; order Santalales; family Viscaceae; genus Viscum; species Viscum album. Next base: position 1,939,267,685 of record OY728152.1, read on the forward strand.
AAATAGGATTATAAAAGTTAATTGATATCATCGTAAATTATTTTATTATGTTAATATTTTCTTTAATGTCTAGTTTCCTAAATTTGATGGATAATTTCTCCATCTAGACTAAAAATACATTCAAATATACTTACTCGACAAGTAAAATTTCATCATTTATCAAATTTCCACCGTAATCTTTTCATTATTCCTAAGGAATGAGTGTTCAAAATGATGTTTTAACACCTGAATCACAAAAATAAAATTTTTTAGACCAAAAAAACATAAAAGGGATAACGTCCTTTCCCGCCATTAATTAAGAATTAACCAAAACTAAAATGGCCAACACGTGGTAAGATAATTCCCAAAATTAATTTACCATTATATGATAAAATAAGATTCAAAAATAAAAATTATAACATAATGTTTAAACTAAATCATTCCACATAATTATATCCCAAATAACCTAAATAAACTCTATGTTTACCTCAATCCATCTTTATTTCAAGCCAATGAATATGGAGATCTTATTTGGATCTATCAGTAATCACAAAGTCACCAAATAACTTTTTAATCATGTGGTTATCAATACAATAATACTTATCATCACAAAATTATCAAAATGCATAATATCATATAATCCTCGGTATTCAATAATATTATAAAACTTATTTCTAAAAAATATAATGGAAAATTCACCCGAAATTGATGTTTTAAATATACATCAATCCAATAAAAATCACATAAAATATTTCTAATAACCTCAAAATTGTATACTACATAAACCCATAAAATATGGTGTTAATGAATTATAGCATACGATCATCCTTAATATTATAAATCTAGGATGGTATCTGTATCACATAAGATAAATTCACATGAAATCATCTTAATCTCAAACATAATCTAAACTGACCGTTGATACCGACTATAACAGCCTAAGACCCATACATCCAGATTTGTTGGTAGAGTAATGAGAAATAAATTTCATGCTTTTATATTGTTAATAGAAACCCATTTTTTCCATCCAAACCACCCCAAATGAAAAAGAAAAAATAAGATAAACTATATCCTGGAGGACCCTTTAGGCTTATTGTTTTTGATAATTAGTCATAAATCACACATAAAAATTAACATGACAATTAATTAGTATTTCTCCCACATAACCATGATTTTATATTTCAAATTAATACATCAACATCCTCCATATAAAACCCCTTATATAAACTATTCATTAATTAACAATATTTATAACCTGTGGAAAAGGAAACATAATATCGGTGCACTCAAATTCCTAGTAAGGGTAAATGTAATCATTATTAATTGATTAAAATTAATGAGTATAGGAAACACATATTGTTATGATGAACTGATCATATTGAATGGGTGAATTATAAAATAAATCATTCCCATAGATTCCATGATCATAGAATATAATAACATGGAAAAGTAAATAGTGATAAAAATCAATAATCATGAGCCATGTGATATCAATATCAATCATGATAAACCTTATAACATTAATAACGAAATAACACCTTATTCAGTAACATGGATAATCAATTTCATAACTCATTTAAAACCATTTCATAAGTATGTAGAGCCCTATTAAATCCATATGAGAAATACCAAACTAAAACCCCCCATCATTACTCTCATGAAAAGGTAAATTACCCAAGTCCTTGGAAACTTATGTGGGTGACCCATCATTTATTCTTTAACGAACTCACCCAGTGCTATCGGGGGCACCCCATCATTTAAAATGTAATGGGCTTATCTGATGTTATCCAAGAAACCCCATAATATATGATATAATTGTTTTTACCAACAATATCTAGGAAACCGCAAATTATATTATGTCCAAGAACCAAAAAAAGAATAATATTCTTATATATTTCATCATAAATCTCATAAAAACAATCATTAATCATTTTTATAACTAGATCAACCAATGGAAGATAAATGGGGTTTGTGTCAATATATTTGAAGCATCATTAACCCAATTAAAATAAATGGGTTCAATAAAAATATTATTTAAACTTGAATAAAAAATTTAAAATAAATGATTTGTATAATAATAACTCTGATACAAGGTTGTGTCCTGGAAAATAAATTGAATTTGTAACAGTCTCTTTCATATACTCTAAATCCATCTCGAGAAGGAATGAGGGTGTTATTTTTAAAAAATATCGACATTTGAGAATAAATTAAAATAATGGTTTAATATTTTGATTAATGTAAATATATTTATAATAATATTAATGAAATTATTGATGAAAACACCATTTTTATTTTAAAAATCACATTATTTAACTTAATAAAATTTAAATATATATTTTTTAAAATTAAACTAAAAATATAATAAAGTAATATTTTTATAATAATTTTATATTAATTTGAATAAAATGTCATTTCATCATTTAAAATAACATTTTCAAACATTTTTTAAAACATTTTAAAAACATTGTTTTGAAAGCACACATATTTTCGACCAAAGATCAAAATGAAATCTAATTTTAATAAAAAATAATTTTCATCATTTTATAGAAAGATTTTATTGAAAAAGAACAAATTAATTGAAAATATAATGAATAATTGGTGGAAAATTTAAATAATGAAAATTATATCATTTCAATTTCATATACACAATCACACATAATTGAGATAAATGATGAGATTGTGACTTAAGAATCTAACCACTTTGGTAACATTGAACCGTAATCCCCATGTAGAAATAACATTAAATGAAATATAAAATATCATGACATTAACTATTTTAATAATTTATCATTTAAAACTAGTATTATATACACCTCATAAGATATGATAGTTGTATAACATAAAAAACATGTCAATGAAGGGAAATTGTGACCTATAACTATTATAACTTTCGTAACATAAAAACAATAAAACTAATGAAACATGGGTCCTAAAATACTTATGTAAATACCAATAAATTTAATTTTAATAATAATAAAATATATTCTTGGAATTTATATAAAATACAAATTAAAAATAATTGGTGAATATGACTTTTATCTTATAATAGAAAAAGTGAGACTAGAAAAACACATTCTTTTATTCAGATTCATCATATTTTTTCTTTATCAAAATAAATAAAAAAATCATGTAAATAATTAATTTCTCTTTAAAATTTTTAAATTTTATTTATATTTATATTTCAATTATTAATATGTTATATATAATTTTTTTAATTTATTGATCTTCATCACATTTTTTGACCAAAATCAGCTAATGTGTCGGAATATACTATGATAGGTCGACCGTAGTGAATGAGGTCATTATATAAAAATATAAAGATAAATAATCACTTAAAAATCATCATATATATATATACATAATTTATTATTTTAAATCCTATCTTGTAATGTGATTATGATAAATTTACCAACAATACATTCTTGTTGATGGTATGTCATACGTACACAAGAGTAATGTTCCCATTTTTCAATGATCATTATGGAAAGAAGCTATGAACATTTTATCATTACATGTTAATTATTATAACATAAATACCGTATTATTAAATTATATAACCTTATATAAATCATTATTGTGATGCGGTAATGATAAAATAAGAATCACATCGCTTCAAGGAGGTAGCAGTTCATACGTCCATCAAAAATATTATGGCCTTTTCTATGTGTTAAATGGTAAAAAAAGTGGTTTATTATATATAATGAAATATATTAATGCCATTAATAACAGAATAATAACATTTATATATTATATATTCATTATAGATACCCTTATTACTTTTCATGTAACATGTTAGTGAAAAACACCTCATATTGCTTTATGTGGTGGTAGTCATCCATACACATGAGCAATGCTATAGTATCACATATGGTTTGAAACTTAAAAAGGCTGTATATGATAAAATTACATCAATGGTATTATTGTGATATAAATATAATATATAAAAATTATTTACATTATTATTTCAAATGTTGAGATGTGGTAATGGAAAAATAAATGACATTGTTATTCAAGGTAGTAGTCTGCAATACACAGCAATGATGATTTTGTAAGAAATTAAATTGAAGTGTGTTTGTTTGTAGATCATACCCATAAAATAATATAATATCATTATATTTAGTTTTATAATTTTTTTATATATTTATGTTATAAGAATAATTAAATGGGATGAAGAAGGAATGAAAAAAATAAACATTGTTGAATGTTACCTCTTTATTGGGTTGCTCTTTTTTGGTTTCCACCAAAATAATTACATGGTTTGATTAAATAAAACAATTTATTAAATGATTAGAGGAGAGAAGTTGGGATGTAATCTTGGTTGGGTTATGTTGATAAAAATTTCTTCAGATGTTTGATTTAGTGGGAGATTTAAAGACCTTTTATAAAGGAGGAGGAATGGCATTCTTGCAAATTCCAAAAATAAAAAACTATTCGGATGTCTCCCATACCTCATGTGTCTCTAGAATTGAAAAACAATAAATTGGAGGGATTATTAGGACAATAAATACATAAAATACAATACAAAATAATTTTGATATAAGTTATTCTTTAGTCGTTAGTTTTATTAAATTTTATCTTTATAGTTTTTACTAAGGTATCTTTTGTCTTTTTATATATCTAAGTACTTAAAACATTAATATTAAAATAAAAATATGTTAATTATGTAATTTTTACTTATATATATTAATCATTTAATGAAATTTATTCAATTAAACCTATATATTCCAATAAAATTAATATTACTAAAAACACATGTAATGCGTAAAACACTGTTTTAGCCTTAATTAAATTAATTAATTTTAATTATTTTCACAAATAATTGTTATAAAAAACAATTTTTTCTTAGTTGGATAATAAATAATATAATAATTTCCAATTTGGAATCTATTTTTCAAAATTCAATTCACAATAGTGGCAAATTGTTATTTAAAATTAATCAGTTATATGTGATGGGAAAGTGGGTTTTTAAAGTGAATTTCTTCAAATGATTACAATGTTTTATATATAAATTAAATATAAAAATGAACATGATAAAAATATTTGGATTAATAGATGTATTTTAAATTTAATTACACTTGAAAATAAATTTAAAATACAATATTATAATATAAATTATTTATATAAAAATGTAGTTTTAAATTATAATTCTGTATTTTCCCTATTCATCAAAAAATGGGAATCCTTTGAATAAGACCTCAAATTTACCCAAAGAAAATTATGACATTCTAATTTCCAATAAAAGATTAATTTTTAAAATAAAATTTATAATATTTACCAAAAAAATTAAACAAGTGATCTATTAAAAGGTGGAAAATTTTTCTTTATAACAAATTAAAATTTTAAAACGTAAAATTGGATTTATTTTTATCATATTCCTATCAAATATATTGTATGAATTTAAAAAAATTGTTTGAATATAATATATATATATATACTTAATTCATATAATTTTATAATGGTAATTAATGTTTTATATAAAATTTCCATTTGGAGAATGAAAACAATTTGTTTATAAAAACATATCATCTATATTCAAATAGTTTTAATTTATATATATAATTAATTGGTAACCATTGATTTCATTTTATAGACATGTTTAAATGATATTTTCATAATTTAGTTAATCTTACTGATTCCTTCCATTCCAATAGACAGGTGATAAGTATCATTTAAAATAAAAATATATATAGTATATCTTTCTATAGTAAGACTCTACCATGCAGGTAACACAAGTTATCAAAGAGTCATGATGTTTTGTGCAACACAATATAATCTTGGTGTTGTGTATAATTCATATTAATAAATTTATTGAATGAAACACATGCAATCTAATAAATTTAAATTATATATTTACTAAAATCGTGGGATGTTACATATTCTATAATGATTTATATTTGATACACATAATCTATTAATTGGGAAATTATTACGACAATATTATGATCATTATATGGGGGTTTTCACAATAATATTTTAATCAAGATTATTTATTCATGAATTTACATTAAAGGATATTATATAATCATTAACTAGTAACAAAATCAATTTTATTCTCATATGTTTTCCCATGATTCATTCATTTAATTGTAATATTTTTCAATAATTTGATACCTAAAATAATTGTGAATTTTTTCAATAGAATCTGAATTCATTTTTTTGATCGATCAAAAATCATTTTTTATCTCAAACAATGTATTCTAAAAATTTGTTCAAATATATTTTTTAGATTATATAAATGGTTTATTAAACCATTTTTAACCCTTGTTTGACATTTTAAAAAATTGTTTTCATAGAAATATTCTTTTCACATTCCAAACAAGGCTTATTTGGATTTTACTGAAATTTGGAAAGGAAACTTTATTTTAACATTTATAGAATGTAAATAAATTCTATTCATCATAACCGCACAATGTTATAATTTTTACTTTATAACATTCAAAATATATTTTTTTTAAAAAGAAATTACATTTTTTACCTTTTTTAATATTTTAATTATAATTAAAGGATATTTTCTCGACAAATTTATTTAATGATATTTTTATGGTATTTAATTTGATAACCATTGAAAAATGTATATTTGACTTAGACACTAGTGGGGATATGTTTTATTCATACAATCCTGACTCATTCTATGGATGGTTTATATTATTTTTGTCGAAGGAATATATTATCATTGACATTATTGATTATTTTTTTAAGTCATTATTGATACCATGATATGTTAACATTTTTTGATCATCAGAAACTAAATTTCCCATAAATATTCATATTATTTATCATGAATATGTTAATTAATTATATCAGATTTCATTTATACCTACATTTTTCTACTTCGATGGTATTTTTGACCTGGGAAATATCGATAAATATTTTTCATTTACTCAATAATGATATGTCATGATATAGTACATTGATTATGAATTAAATTGATTATTTGATATATGAGGAATAAATTGGACATGAATTGATGGGTGTAGATTAGAATTTTACATATCTTAGATGCATCAGTAGTATCATAAGGTAAATTAGAAAGCTATAATTTAATGGGTTTATACCTAATGTTTTAATTTTTCATTCAATGGGATTGATGATATAGGTATCATGTTGCTTGAGATCATGACATATAATAATTATAAATTTACTTCATTAATAATTCAATTATTATTTTTATTCCTCATATTTTTACAATAATATTATCTTTGGATGTATTTTATTCCCAGTTATTTATTAAATAGTATGTTTTTTCAGATATTTATTTTTCAATATTTATTATATCTTATATATTCCTGATAGTAATGTTATTTAAATGGAATGTGATTTTACTTATTTTCCATTCCATATTGACTATAATATATATATCTTGATATAATTTTATTTAAATGGAATATCTGTTCATTTATTTACTTCATCATAATGATTCATCTCTATCTATTCATGATACTCATGTTATTTAAATGACATGGGTGTTAATTTATATATCATTATGTATTGACTATTCATTATCAAATCAAGACAATCAATTTTTTTATTAAATGGTCTATGTTTTCTATTATATAATTTAACATTTCGAATATACCATCTTGATTAGTATTAACTTACTCGTAATTGTATCTAATATACTTAACTAAAACCGAGCGTCTGATCTCACACTTATTTTGATTGTTTTTTCATGAATCTTGAATTTGTACAATGAGTTATATGGAATGATAATTACCAAATTTTTCCGTCTATGAACTAGAAATAAGGGATTTAATAATCCAAAAAAGTGTTTTTGTCCTTATCACTATAAAATTGTGTCCCATTATGAGTGTTAAAAAATAATTAATAAATGAGTTCTTTAGTCCATTCTAGTTTAATGCTGATAATGGCCACCCATTATCGGTTGTGTTTTTTCACTGATAAACGTAATCTTAATCAAGTATTTGTTTTGAACAAATAAAGTCAATAATTTTGAGTTTTGTTGTTAAAAATACAGCACCCTGCAAACATGTCTATATATTCCAAATTCATAATGAAATTGAAACGAAATTACCTCAAAATAATAATAAATATAGTATATACATTTCAATCAATGTTTGGAGTAAATAAACTAGCAGGTACTATCACAAAAATTCAAAAGCATCAATATTTCATAATCATTGGCAATCAACTCCATCTCAGAAAACCCATTGATGGATTTAGTATCAAAACAAACCACCCCAAATCATGAAAAAGAATTCATCAATATACAAAAAAAATTCTTATCTTAGAAAAACTATAAATATATAAATAATATATAATATGTGTCAATACATGTATAAAATGTTGTTTTTAAATAAAATGACACATTTAGTGTAATATTAGTCACACCATTTGTCCGATTAAGGTCTGAATAATTCATACATGTATCTAATGACTTATGCATTATTTTTTTAATGGTTCAAAACTATCTCAATGTGTTTTATTGGTTATGGGTATATAAATTGTCTTATTTACTAAAATTTCATTTGAAATAGACAAAACGCACTGTAAGTGATTCTGATCACATCGTGTGTTAGTTTTACATGATATTAATTTAATGAAAACATAAATTTCATTTTAATATTTTTCCTATATTATTAGTATAATCTAACTAAATTTTCTTTGTTTTTAGTGAGTGACTCATGTTTTGAACTAAATGTCAATTTTAGAATTATATCAACTCTTTGAGTAATACTGGGAAGAGTGTGTATCAGGAAGGGGTGAAAATGACTCATATATATCAAAATTTATTATAAATAATGCGTATAATGTTTCAAAATAATATAATTTTTTTTTCAAGGATTGGAGAATGTCCTTTGTCATTTTTACGAAAATTTTATTTTTATATAAAAAACCCACATGGAGTCATACCGATCACACTCTCTATCAGATTGAGGTGAGACTAATTACTACATGTCACAAATTAATTTTCGATTGTTTTCATAAATCATAAAAAAATTATAATTCATTTTCCCAATTTTTTTTATATCACTATTATCTTTACTAAAATTTAATTTGAAATTAAAAACTAGAAAATTGATTGATACTCATAACATCATATTTTTTTACCTGAGAATAATCCCTAATAATTTTAAATTACTTATGAATAATTTTAATAATTTATTAAAACTATATGGGCTTATCTTTCATATTTTTCAATTATTGACACCTATGTTGAACTAAAATCTCAATTTTAAAGAGAAAACTGACACGTCGAGTCAAATCGGCCACACTGTGGATCATATTTAGGTGATGTTGATTCTTAAACATCAAAAAATGACTTATATAATTATTCCTAATGTAAAAAAAACAAACCAAATTTATTTCCATATTCTTGAGTATATCACATTTTTAAAATAAAAATTCATTTTAAAATTCAAACACACGATTTGTGTCATAATGGTCACACCGTCAGTTGTATTGATGTCATCCTGATTACTAAATTTCATAAAATGAATAATAAATAATTTTATTAAAATATCAATACAATATTATTGTTTTTATTAGTTTTTTTGAGTGAAACATGTTTTGAACAAAAATGTCAAATTCAGATTTATAACAAGAACATTAAGTCATACATGGAACACCTTGTATCGTATAAATGTGATGTTCATTCTTACATGTCAAAAAACGACTTCTGGATAATAATATGAATGTATAAAACAATATGAAGGCCTTCTACTAGCATTGAGTATTTCACATATCTTTTTTTGAAAATTTAAATTTTAAATAAAAAGACACACTTAGAGTCAGAACATTCACACAATGTGTTTTATTGAGGATAAATAGATTTATACACATTAAAAATGAGTTAATTAATATTTTATTATAGTATAAAATAATAAAAATATGTTTTATTGGTTTTGATTATGTCACTTGTATTTTTTACAAAAATATTATTTTAAATCTGAAACACACACTATGAGTAATATTGATGACATCATGTGTCAGTTTGATATTAGACTAGTTTCTACATGTCCATAATGAAATATATATTTTTAACCTAAATTATAAAGATCATACGATTATTTTTCTCATAGTTTGGTAATTGAAATGTGTTATGAACTAAAATTTCAATTATAGATAGAAAACAGACACATTGATTTATATTGGGAAGAATGTGAATCAGATAGAAGTAAGGATAATAGCCACACATCAAAAATGACATATTTATAACTTTCAAAGTGTATAAAATAAATTCAAATGAATTTTATTAGTTTTGAGTATGCCACTTGTCATTTTTATAAATATTTAAATATTAAATAAAATTAAACACATTGAGTCATACCAGTAACACCATGAAATAATTATAGGTTTAGCTTATTACTACATATCAAAAATGACTTATGGATTGTTTTTTGAATTATCAAAAAAATCAAAAAAATCATTATTTTGTGTATTTCCCTTGTAGTTTTTACTAAAATATATTTTTAAATTGTAATAATGCAAATTTAGTGATACAGATCACATTCTATGACTATTTGATTATAGAATGATTCCTACACATCAAAAAATTACTTATGAATCATTTTAGTAAATTATAAAGTTAATAAACGAAAATTTCAGGGTTTTGAGTGAGTGACCCACATTATAAACGAAAATTTCAATTTTAAAGTTATAAGGGACATATTGAGTCATACCGATGACAGTGAGTATCGAACAGAGGGGATATTAATTCATACATGTCAAAAAATGACTTATGTATCATTGTACTAATTTATCAAAATAATAGAAGTGTGTTTTCTTTGTTCTGAGTATGTTTGTTGTCCTTTTTACTAAAATATTAACTTTATCTAAAATAGAAAGCTTGGTGTCATAACAGCAACAAAATATGTCATATTGATGTGTAACTATTATCAACACATCACAAATGAAATATTCATTTTTGTTTAAAAATATATAAAAAAATAATTATTTTTCTCTCTTTTGAGTATGTTTTGTGTGTTTTGAGCTAAAATATAAATTATAAAGTAGAAACATATTGTATGTGTCATAATGAGCACACTGTGTAACATATTTTGGTACAACTGATTCTGTATGTGATATGTAATTTTATTTAAAATATATATAAATATCAACATAATAGAAAACATGTTCCATTTTATTTAATGTGGAAAGCCCCTATTTCTTTAAACGCCTCATGTTTCATGAATTATGGGGTATCCAATTCAACTAAAAAATAATTAATTATTCTTTTATGGCTTGTTGAAGATAGTTGAATGAAAAATATGAATGCCAAAAAGATCAGTGAAAATAACTAAATAATTCCCCGATAAAAAAATATTTGTTTATTAACTTGAAAATATTAGAAATAATTTTGACAAAATTAATTAAATAATTATTTGGAATTCCACATTATGTTTTGGTTGTATACATTCTTAACCCATTTCTTTATTATCATTATCTCAGTTGCAACCCCAACGATTAATCTCACATTATCATGATCAGCTTCCAAAAAACCACCCAAACCTTTAAAAACAATCCACCGCTATATGAAAAATATATATATCAATCGTAATACAATAAATAAGTAAATTAAATAGAAAAATTAAAAAAAAAATTCATAAAATTTTAGTTTTATGTGGATACAATACAAGTTAAGTCATATCGAATAAAATGAGTACCTAATTCTTTGCATGATAATATTACTAGAGTGAATCATTCTTGTTAAAAATAACTTCTTTTTTATCACAAATAAAATTAACAAAATAAGTGTTATATATATATAATGAGGAAATTAACTATAAAAGTGGATAAATTGATGGTAAAATCAAAAAATAAGTATGAAGGCACGTATTCATCATATACGTGTACATTTTGACACCAGGTATATTTTACATTCATTTAAAAACAAAATTTATTTCTACTTGTGGACACGGGGATTCTTTAAAATTTACCTTCTGTGGGAAAAATATAAATAAATAAAGGATTAATTAATTTTTTAAATGAAATAGTACATATAATAAAAATTACCTCATCAAGGATGAAATTTTATTGATTTTATATGATATATCTCAATAATTAAAAAACCAAATTACCATAATACTTTCCATTTTTTTATAAACTGTAGAATATTTGAAATAAATAAATAATTTTTTAGACATTTTTTTACTGTGAAATATTACTATACATACCCTAATACTTATCCACTTGTAGATTTTAACACGATCCTTTTGTGCAAGACAAAACAAAAATCATTGATCTTTATTATATTTTAACACTAACGTATCATAACAAAATTAGAATTAAAAAATAATAAAAAATATATACCTTTATGTTTAGATCTAAAACATTTGATATAGTGTATTACAAATTGAAAAATGTAATCATGTGTTGTCAGTTTGTTGTGTGGCCACACATTTGATTTAGAAAATAAATTCTTTGTCTATTGATTTTTACCGCAAAGTGTAACTAATGTTTCAAAATTAAGTCATATATAATGAAAAGATAGAAATATATTTTTTATATTAATAAATTATATAGTTTTACCCCTACATCAAGGGTATTAAGAGGAGTCTATCAACAATACGTTTTCTTTTTAACAATGCCTCTAGTTTTTTACTATTTCATACAATTTAACAGATTCCATTTCAGTTTGGTCTATATTTGTTACACTGGGATTAATGGGTCCATATTTATATTCATGGGGCAATCCATTCAATTGGTATTCACATATATTTCCAGAAAAAAATATGAATTGAATTTAGTCATAATTAACATAACAAATTCTCTATAAGAAAAAAATCATTAAAACCCAACTCATGTTTACATTTACAATAGAGACTCACAGTCATTAATACATGAGGATTTAATTTATATTCTCAAGAGAATTGAAATCATTGTTTTCATATCTATTCATTTATTTTCAAAATCAACAATGTGATTAATACAACTTTGCTACATTATATATGTATGAAGCTTCAGTGTTAATAAATGTAAATATTGATGGGGTGACAAATGGTGCTTTCTGATGATCGTTCTAATTAGTTGATTTATTATCAAGAAGTTTTTTATTTGATTTTTGTTTTCCCTCATCACTTTTTCAATATAAATTTACATTAATCGATTTAGTCCATTAATCATTAATTTTTTTGTTTAAAATGAAAAATATGTTCTAAATCAATACCTCATTTTTGACAATTTTTTTACAAGATCTAACATCTATTATATGAATGTTCTAAGAGATTTCTCTAGGATATGATTACATGTGTCATCAAGTGAAACATGTTTCTCAACACTCGACTCATGATCTACACTAATCCCTAATCTAACATGACATGTGGGATGTTTTCTGTTGTAGAGAGTGTCTGCATGGATTATGAATATGGTATCCTCGCAATAAGGTTATGGGTGGGTGATGATAGATATAGATCACTTTAAATATACGTCATGACCCATCCCCTAGGGCCCGTATCGTGACTACCCCAATCCCACCTTCCATAGGCCAGGGGCTGGAGACTAGAAACAAAGGTGTAAATTCCTAAACTGTGAAGGCGTTGCCTTTATAACTGAAAAAAAACAAACATTAGAGTACAAAACTAGAAGCAAAACACTAAGAATAATTGTATACAAGAGAAGTGTTGGAATTTAAAGGGGCCAAAAATACATTCCCAAAAGTAATGTACAGGTACAACGGAAAGCAAGTACAACTGAAGAAAAGTAAAGCAAGTATTGTTTCATCCTCTGGGGTTCCTACATGAATGGTAGGTACCGATATCCTCCTTAGCACTCCACATCCGTATGTCTCCTCCTTTCACCATCACACCGAGTGATCTAATTCTGGGTACCGTCCAATCATGATGCACTCTGCCTCAATCAGCGCTCTCTATCGTCTGAAACCAACACAACGAGGTCCAGGCATAGCCTGTGCAGGGGTGAGTATAACGATACTCAGTAGGGACCCAGAGACCCTCAAGGTCTAACTGAATCCAACAAGGATAAAAAAAAATTATGAAATCAATAGATTACAATTACTTAGGTATAGACCCATACATATAACTGAGATATTTATTAACCCATCCCAATCATGATGAAAACAAAAAAGTCATTGACTCAGCTCAAACCCGGATTTTTATTAATCTGAACCTTCAGATAATGGTGAACTCCACCTCTATCTAGTACAATGGGTTTTCCATATCACACAGAGGCGCTTCCCACTAACATTGACTGATGAGGTACTGCTTCTCTCAAATACAGTGGATCTATTGTGCTCACACAGAGGTGCTCTCCGCTGTGGGTCTGCTGCACTCACACAGAGGCTCTCCCCTGGTATCCTGCTGAGGTACCCCACATGTCGAGTTTTTTGGGTCTGCCACACTCACACAGAGGATCTCCCCACTATTGGTATTCCGGGCTCACACAAAGTTGGTCCCCACTGGGCTAGTCGAATCACTCTGAGTCGAATCGGAAAATAATGATCAAGTCTCAGCCAGCTACTAGGTTCCCGCACTAATGCATGATTTTCATAGGAAGATATGATCCACAAGCTACTGGTTATTACTCCAATTATCATTAAGTCCCACATAGAAGTATCTCAAATATATTCCACGTGATATGTGTCACAACGCAACAGACGGTGCGTCAATCGGATGGTCGGTCTGTTAGTTATTATCCTTTTAGTCACGGGGGACCAGTTGGATTCATGTATGATCAAACCTGACCGTATCACAACTATACCTCAAACTCTAGTGGGGTATTCTCAAACGGACAGCTTCACTCCTAGAATACTGGCACTTCTAACGGTTCCTCAAACAAACATCTGGTGCCAATGACATGGCATAATAACGTAATGGTCCAGTAATGGTCCTGGGTCTGGTCAAACACGGTCGGACAGATTCAGCCTAACCGAGTCTGGGCCGACCTGGTCTTGGTCGACCTGCCCAGACTCACTGGGTCTGACCCGGCCCGTTGGGCAGGTCAGCCTGCTATGCTTTGGCTCGGTTCTATGTGCCCAGCTGAGTGAATTGTGAGGAATGTTTAGGCAAGAGGTCACCACGTAGGAGACTCAGCTCGGAGGCCTGGTGCCGATTCAACCAGCGTCGTGTGAAGTGCTGCTTGGGTGACTCAGACCGGGAGGCCAGGAGGCTAGCAGGCTGGCCGGTGGGACCCCGGTCAAGCTGCGGGTGTGCCAGGTAGGGCGTGGTAGGGGTCGGGCTGGCCGCGAGGGCGCCTGACAGGCCTCGAGGGCACCCTTTAGGCCACTGCAGGTTCTGGGTAGGTCGCGGGGGTTCCAAGAAGGCCGCAGCAGGGGCTGGGTAGGCCAAGGTGGCGCCAGAAGGGCGTTGTGCTAGCCGCGGGGGAGTCGGGCACGGCGCTGCGGCGGGGGCAGGGCAGGTAGGGTGCCCAAGGGCCGCGGGTAGGTACACCGTGCACTGGGAAGGCCTCCCAGAGGCCGCAGGTAGGTTGTCCGAACACCGGGTAGGGTTCTGGGAGGCCGCGGGTAGGAAGGCAGGGTGCCACTTGGGCCGGTGGTGTTTGGCCAGAATCTTCGGTGCGCCGTAGAGGCGGCATGATTTATGGAGGCCACGGGTAGTGTGGCCTTTATTTTTGTCGCCTTCTTCGTCATCGCCTCATCGCCATGCCGTAGAACTCCACAAAAAAGAAGAATTGATGGAGGATGTCGTGCCATGTTAGGTTTACGCACATCCACCACGTTTTAAGAGATATCAATTCGTTAGTCAAAAACTGGAATGATGAATGACAATTATTAACAACCACACAACGATTTCTTTTCAAAAGATGATGAGAAATGAAAAGGGATAAAGAACAAGGTAAACCCCCTACCTTTGATTCTTCGATCAACGTTCATCGTTCATTGAAGGTGTGGCGGAAAGAAAACGATGAATTTCATCATTCGCCTCATTCGTCACGCACTCCCAATCCCGAGATGTGTCGGTCGTGGAAGACATTCCATGTCGGTAGGATACGAGGGAGGAAGTCCAAGACAGTTGTTGGCATTCTTCATTATCCATTGCAAAATGAGGTTCCTTGTTCATCATTCGGAGCATTTTCTCCCTAGAACTCCACTTCATCTATTTCGGCAAAATGAATCATTCCTAAAAAAATAATAGATTGGTTATCTATTATTCTATTGGCATAGAATTCAAAATGTGAGAATAAATTAATTGGATCCATCAATTAAATGTTGAGGATTGGCATAAAAAATTATACATTTTCAAATTATTTATAAAGGAGGTGGTGGCACCATAAATTGTAGTGGAGGTCAAGGGACTTCCCTCTCATTAATGTGGGGGGTTGAGATATTTTCCACATACCCATTAATTGGTGGGTTTTAATATGATTTGGTCACCACGTCGTAACCTCTCGCGGAAGGTTATGTTCGGGTGGGATCCACCACCATAACCTCTCATGGGAGGTTAGGGTGTAGCGGTCCTAATGCCAACTCCCAAGTATATGTTTTGACCAACAATCACAGACACAACGTAAAAATAAAATAATGTGTTGAACACATTATGTTATTATTTTTTACATAAAAAGACAAAAACTAACTTCTATTCTCAACCATCCGTCGTCGAGGTGAAAGTCTTCTTCAAAAAATACCAACTATGCGATTTCAATAGTTCCCTCAGATTTGAATTCTGAGCACCGGTCCAGAAGTCATAATATCATGGTCGTATGCTTACTGAACATACCCAAACAAAACATCAGAAATTGATTCCAGGCACACCGAGCCTCAGAATCAAGCACCGTAAATTTTCACGGACTCAAAAAAATACCATGTATTTATGAAAAAAACTTACACAGAATTTCTGGGTTTTTACTTTCTCCCCACTTCAGGGATTTACGTCCCCATAAACAACAACTCGAACTATGGGAACAAGTGGGGGTACTGAGGACGCATCTGACCCACCTGTTCCCATGTGCTCTCTTGGAGGATCTCGTGCTACCAGCGTACGCGCACCAGAGGTTTCGATCGTCCTCGTAGGACCTGCTCCTGTTGCTCCTCAATCTCAACTGGAACCTCCATAAAAGTCACCCCATCGTCAAAGTCCATCACTCTATGGTCGATGATGTGGGAAGGGTCCTGCACGTATCCCCTCAATTGAGATACATGGAATACCTCGTGCACCATGTGCAACTGAGGTGGAAGAGTTAAGCCATAAGCCACCTCACCTACTATGCTGAGGAACCAGAATGGTCCGATCATTCTTAGAGATAACATGCTACCTCAGCCAAATCTTCGTAGACCTCATCGGTGTAAGACCCATAGAAATACGTGGTCGCCATCCTAGACCTCTAGAGGTCTCTGTCTCATATCATCATATGACATCTGAATGCTCTGTGTAGTCATCATCCAGTCCTAGATGATCTGTAACTTCTTCTTTGTAGCTCGTACCATCTATGGTCCCACTAGTGATGACTCCCCAGGGTCATTCCAGCACAAGGGTGATCTTCAAGGTCACCCGTACAAGGCCTCAAAAGGTGCTATCCATATGGTTTAGTGATATTTTTTGATATAACCAAACACCACCAAAGGAAATTGATCCTCCCAATTGCGACTGAAGTCGAGGGCACATGTATGTAGCATGTCCTCGAGGGTCTGAATTGTCTGTTCAGTTGGACAATCCGTATTAGGATGGAAGGCGGTGCTAAAGATAAGATGAGTCTCGAAAGCATCCTACAACCCCTTCCATATCCAAGAAGTAAATCATGGGTCATGATCAGAGACAATAGAGGAAGGTACTCCATGTAAATGCACTATCTCCTACACATAGAGGCGTACCATGTTCTCTATTGAACCCTTCTATCTCATCGTTATGAAGTGGGCCAACATGGTGGGTCGTTCGACGATCATCCAAATCGAGTCGTGACCCCTTGATGTAAGTGGAAGACCCATCACTAAGTCCATGGAAATCCCATTCCACTTCCACTATCAGAACACTAATGGATGAACCAAGCTTGATGGAACCTGGTGCTCTACCTTCACTTGCTGACAAGTGAGGCACCATGATACAAACTCCACTACTGCCTTCTTCATACCCAGCCACCAGTGCTTTCGTCAAAGGACCTGGTACTTCTTCTCCACTCTTGGATATACCGCTAGAAGGTATGTGTGGAACTCCCTCAACATATCCACCTAAAGTCCCACTTGTACCATGGTATGTCCTCCGAAGATAATGACGTGCTCCCCACTATTAGAAAATCTTTTAGGTGCCTGCCCTATGGATATCTGAGCACATCGTGTCTCCCAGTCAGCTTCCCCATGTTGTGCCTCCCTGATTCATTGTAGTGGGGGAGTTACTGTAAGACACTGTAGGAATTCTTCTCTGTCTATATCCAAAAAGGATATCTGTAAAGTAGCCAGATGCTCTGTCGCCTCTCCTAGAAACTGTATACTAGTTCTCCTACTGAGCGCATCTGCAACAACCTTTTCCTTCCCAGGAGTATAGACTATCTCGAAGTCATTGTCCTGGAGGAACATAAGACAATGACGTTGTCTCTGGTTCAGGTCTTTCTGAGAGATGATATACATGAGACACTTGTGATCAGAGTACATGGTAAAATGATCGCCCATCAGATAGTGTCGCCACATCTTCAAGGTGAAGACTACTGCTGATAACTCCAGGTCATGGGTAACATAGTTCTTCGCAAGATGTGTCAGTTTCCGAGAACCATAAGCAATCAATTCTCACTCCTGCATCAGGACACAACCATGTCCGGTCCCTGATGCATCATAGAACACAATGCACCCTACGCCCTCCTCTAGGAGCCTCAATATGGAGGCACTATTCCAACTCTGCCTCTGCTCATGAAAGCTCTTCTGGCATCTTTCTGACCACACGAAGGGTTTCCCCTTCTTCGTCGAGGGTGATAGTGGCCTTGCAACTCTGTTGATGTCTGGAATGAACCTCTGATAGTATCCAGCAAAACCCTTGAAACTCCGTACCTCTGTCACACTCATGGGTGTGTCCCAAGAATGTACAGCCTCAAACATCGCTGGATCCACTGTAACTCCATCCTTCGACATAACATGTCCCCAAAAGGGATCCTCATGAATCCAAAACTAGCACTTTGAGAGCTTACCATAAATTTGGTGCTCTCAGTGTGTGTCCAGTACTACCTGAAAATGGTAGGAATGCTCCTCCTCAGTAGTCGAGTAGATCAGAATGTCGTAGATGAAGAATATGACAAAGTGATTGAGGTAAGCCTAGAATATCTTGTTCATGAGAATCATGAACACTACTGTAGTGTTGGTTATTCCGAAGGGCATAACCAAGAACTCTTAGTGGGTGTAATGATACATGAATGCCATCTTCTACACATCCTCGTCTCGAACTCTGAGCTGAGGATAGCCTTATCTGAGGTCTATCTTCGAGAACCACCATGCTTCCTTCAGCTGGTCAAAGTGGTCGTCAATCCTTAGGAGTGGGTACTTATTCTTTACGATCACCTAGTTCATGGAATGAGAGTTGACAGAGAGGCTCAATCAACCATCCTCATTCTTGGAGAACATAATGAGGGATTCCCAGGGAGAAACACTATGATGAATGAATCTATTCCCCTAAAAGTCCTCTAGTTGTACCTGCACCTCATGAAGCTCAGAGGGAGCCATCAGATATGCTAGAGTAGATATCATTGTCGTCCTAGGGGACATATTAATGAAGAAGTATAGCTCTCTGCGAGGAGGTAGTCCTGGAACATCGTTAGGGACAACATACACAAACTGGTCCACCACTACAAGATAAGTCGGACTCTCCACATCAACTGCTCTGAGGGTAAGGCAGGCCAAATGTTGAGTGATCAGCTGCACCCTCCTCTGAGTAAATTCGTCATGTGCTGCAAAGGTTCCCTTCTCACCGGTGAAGGTAAACCTGGTCCCATATGTGCAGACACACCACAATGTTCGCCTAATAAAGTCAATCTGTGCATGGACTATAGATAACCAATACATACCCATGATGACGTCATATGGCCTCAACGCCGCTACTAGGAGATCCCAGCCAATTCTCTCACATCCTAGAGTAAGCTCGTACTACCAGAACCAGTGCGTAATCATCAAATTATCTCTTGTAGGAGTCTCTAGCCGTATGGATTGATCTAACAGTTCCTTCCGAATCTCCGAGCTCCGAATGTGGGATGTGGCAATGGAAGAGTGACTTGGACTAGTGTCAATAAGAACTGTAACGATGGTGGAGTAGACATAGATCATACCTAAAATCATCTATAGAGCATGGTGATCATTGTCCTCAGCTTCCTGAAATTGATCTCTCCCCTGTTTACCCGCTCCCTGTGGTCGGGGTGGGCCTCCTAGTGGTGGTGGTGGTAAAACCTCAAAACGTCATCCACCACCATTAGCATGTTCTGCTCCTCTGCCATGTCCACCTCCTCTCTATGGACCACCTCGTTTGAACCTCTGACTCTGCCTGGGAGGTCCCTCAACTGTATGGTGATCATCTGAATGACTGGTCGGATATTCACGAGCCATGTGACCCTACCCTCCGAAAGAGTAACACTGCGACCTACTAGAATGTGTGTCTCCAGTCCATGTGCCCCACACAACAGTTACCGAGTAATGCGGCTGACCACCTGTAGGTTTGGTTTCCTTAGAGCTCTGTGACATCTATCTACTACAGGCTACGGAAGTCTCCATTGTGTGTCAGCTAGTGGTGGGTCTCGCTACAGGAGACTGCTCAACAAGGAAACTCTCCACCAAGAGGGATCTCTCTAGAACCCCCATCTGTCTCAGGATGCTAAGTGAGATAATCGGAGCTATGATCTCTTGCCTGAGACCCTACTCGAAAGTCCGGGGCCTAAAGAAATGGTCTCACACCATATCTGTGGAGCAGTGTTAGAGGTCGGTGAACCTCGCTGAGTACTGTGCTATTGACAAGTTGCACTACTGCAGATGAAGTAGCTCCCATATCTGCACTGCACGAAGGGTGTATGGTACAAAACCTGCCCGGAATAGGCTCTCTAAGTCTGTCCAGAGTGGGGTCGCCTCATCATGGACCTGGAGAATCTGGCTCCACTATCTACCTACTGCCTCCAGAAGTAAATTCATGGTAAGGATCACCATGAAGTCTGTTTGGTGTCCCTACTAGCATGAAGACTCTCACCACAGCCACAAGCCAATCCTCAGCCGCATGTGGGTTCGTCTCTCCCCTAAAACTGGGGGGCCACTAGCCCTGGAACTCATGAAACGCACTCAAGTGGTGTGAATTGTCTTCTTCTAGTGGTGGTGGCAACGGTGGCCCAATGGGAAGTAGTACCACTGGTTCCTCCACTGATAAAGAGACCTACACTGAGGCCTCATCGCTCGGTGGGCTATCTGTGCGTACGAATCTCAGGGCTCTAACTGGTCATCTGTGGGGAGGAATCCTGAGAAAACAGATGCGACACGGTCATAATATTATACCTGGTGAGCTGAACTAGTTGAGCTGAATTAAACAAAACATTTGAAAACACACAATGAATCAGTGTTTTCGTGCACTAAGCAGAAAATCAGATGTCTGGGTCCTTGTGTATGGATGTGTTGGCCTCCCGCACCAGAACTAGACTCTCTGAACTGAATACCACACTTATTACCTTTAACACTATTGCTTCAGAGAAAATAATGATCAGAGATCTATGTTCTATAGTAGAACCGACTCCATTGAAACCAATTTGTCATGACCAGTCATCCAGGGATCGTATTGTGACTACCCCAATCCCACATTCAATAGTCTAGGGGCTGGAGCCGAGCACCAAGGGCTTAAATCCCTAAACTATGAAGGAATTACCTTTATAACTATAAAAAAACACATCAGAGTACACAAATGGATGAAAAACACTATGAAAAACTGTATACAAAAGAAGTGTTGGAATGTAAAGTGGCTGGAAATATAAGCCCAATAGGAAAGTACAAAAACAACTGAAAGTAAGTAAAACTGAAGAAATGTAAATTAGGTACTGTGTCATCCTCTGGGGTTCCTACATGAAGGGTAGGTATATATGACCTCATTAACACTCCACATCTTTCCGTCTCCTCTGTGCACCATCACACTAAGTGATCCACCTCCGGGTACCGTCTTGTCCGGATACGCTCTGCCTTAGTCAGTGCTATTCGTCATCTACAACTAACACAATAAGGTGCGGGCATAGCTCGTGCAGGGGTGAGTATAACATTACTCAGTAGGGACCCCAAAACCCTCAAGGTCTCACTAAATCCAACCCGTAATACCCACAATGTATGAAATCAACGGATAACCATTACATAGGTATATGCCCTTACATATAACTAAGTTATCTAGTAACCCATCTCAATCATGAAGAAAACACCAAATTCATTGAATCATCTCAAACCAGGATTTTTATTATTCTCATCCTTCCGCTACTGGAGAACTCCCCTTCTATCAAGTACAGTGGGCATGCCGCATCACACATAGGTGCTTCCCACTAACGATGGACTGCTGAGGTACTCCTCCTGTCGAGTACCATGGATCTGATGCGCTCACACTAAGGCGCCCTCCACCGTGTGTCTGTTGTGCTCACATAGAGGTCCTCCCCTAGTAGCCTGCTGAGGTATTCCATGTGTCTAGTACTGTGGATCTGCCACACATTAACAGAGGCGGTCCCCACTGGGCCAATTGAATCACTCCGAGTCGAATCGGTCAACAGTCGTCAAGTCTCATTCGACTACTAGGTTCTCGGACAAATGCATGCTCGTCCCTAGAAGATCTACTAAACAAGTTACTTGTCGATACTCCAACTTTCACGAAGTCAAATGTATATGTATGACAATGGTCCGCCACTTCATAGGGGTCTCAATGCAACAAACAGGACGTCCATCGGATTCCCAGTCTATTAGTTATTAGCCTTTTAGTCTCGGGGTCTCAGTTGGATTCGTGTACGATCCCACCTGACCGTATCTAAACTGTACCCCAAACTCTAGTGAGGTATTCTCATTGGGATGGATTGGCTCCAAGAATATCACTTCCACTAAAGGTTTATCAAATGGACATCCTGTGCCAAAGATATGGCCCTAGAAGGTAAAGGTGCAGTAATGGGTGTCACTCGTGTGACTCGTCTCAGGAGGCCGGTTGGACGGGAGGCCAGCGGGTAGGCCGGCTGGACGCCGGGCAGTCCGCGAGTGTGTCTGGCCGGCCGCGGTAGAGGCCGGGCAGGCCGCGGTAGGGGCCGTGCAGGCTGTAGGGGCGTCAGGCAGGGCACGGAGGCGCCGGGCCGGGCACGTGGGCACCAAGAAAGTCATGGGGGTGCCGGATGGGCATCCGGCAGGGCATGGGGGCGCCAGCATGACGCAGTAGGGCGCCGGAGTGCCACGGGCAGGCGGGTCAGGCGTCGGGTAGAGCGTCGGGTGGCCGCGGGCAGGCGGGCCCCAGGCTGGGCAGGGTGCTGGGAGGCCACATGCAGGAGGGCTGCGCGCCAGGCAGGGCACCGGGAGGCCGCGGGTAGGCGGGTCGGGCGCTGCTCTGGCCGGCAGTGTTTGGCATAATGCTTTTGGGTGCCCCGGCGGCGGCACGATTCGTGGAGGCTGTGGGTAGCATGGCCTTCATCGTTGTCACCTTCATCATTGCCGCCTCATCGCCATACCATAGAACGCCGCAAGAATGATGAATCAATGAAGGATGTAGGTCCATGTTAGGATGGCACACATCCTCCACGTTTAAAGCTATATCAATTGGTTCATCAAAAATAGGAAAGATGAATGACAATAATTTACCACCACGCAACGATTTCTTTTCAAACGATGATGAGAAATGACAAGGGATAAAGAACAATGTAATCCCCCTACCTTTGATTTGTCGATCAATGTTCTTCATTTGTTGACGGTGTTGCGGAATGAAGATGATGATGTTCATCGTTCGCCGCGTTCATCACACAATCCCAATCCTGAGCTGCACCGGCCGTGTAAGAGACTCCATGTTGGTAGGATCCGAGGGAGGAAGTCAAAGAAGGTTGTTGGCGTTCTTCATTCTCCATTGGAAGATGAGGTTCCTCGTTCTTGTTGGGAGTTTTTTCTCCCTAGCTCTCCTCTTCCTTCATTCCACCAAAATAAATCATGCCAAAAAAATAGAATATATTGGTTATCGTTTATTCTGTTAGCATAGAATTCAAAAAGGGAGAATAAATTAATTTCCTCTATCAATTAAATTTTGAGGATTGGTATAATAAATTATTCGATGTTCAATTAATTAAAAATGAGGTGGTGGAACCATAAATGATAGAGGACATCAAGGGACTTCCCCTTAATTAATGAGGAGAGTTGAGAGATTTTCCACCCACCCATTAATTGTGGGTTTTAGTCTCATGTGGTCCCCACGTCATAACCTCTCATGGAAGGTAATGTTCTTGTAGGCCACACCACTAAAACCTCTCATGGGAGGTTAGGCTGTGGCAGTCCCGCCTCCAACACCCATGTGCAGGTTTTAACCAACAATAACACCCACACCTTAAAAATAAAATATGTTTTGAACACTTGATTTTATAATATTTTTTATAAAAATCAAAAAACTAACATTTAATATTCGACTATCCATATAAGGCCCCAGCCTTAAACCTTACTTAATCTTGAGTTATTACATGATTACACATTGAGGATCTTTTTAGGTTTTGAGTTTTAGAGAATTTTATCATGAAACTTGCATTAGATTCCACATTTAAACAAAGTGGTTACATAAAAGATGGTATTCATTCTTCCCATAAACCAAAAAAAATATTTAAAATAAAACATGGATTCTTTCTTGACACATCCTTGACACTAACATCACATCTAGTACCCTTCCCTTGACCTGTGAAAAACATTTCAAAAACGTGGGATGAGCATAAAAAGCTCAGTAAGGGATATAAAAAATGGAAAGGAAACATGAGTACATGTATACATAAGAATGAAATCATACTTTACCCATAAAACATAATCACTTTAACATACCTCATAAAATCATGAATAAATCATATAAATCATAAGACATAAAAGGTAACTTGAGGCATTCATAACATTCTTACGTAGGGAGTAACCCTCTTGGTTACGTTTTGGAATACCCATCACAGTATATTCCCTAAATCTCTTTGAAGAAACCTTAACGTTTCTCTCCATCGCGTTACCCAATGCATTGGACAGCTATATCGGACCCACCCGCCCTTATTTTATCACAGAACCACCAGTCTTCATAATAATGCCCAAGAACCTCAACATAGTTGTATCACATAAAACATACATAAAGGAAATATAACATTTCCAACTTTCAATAACAAGATATCAGTACAACACATTGATATAAAAACATTATGAAACCCATTATCAATACCAAAATAAAAGAAAAGTAAAACATGGTATTTAGTTTTCTTTTAAAAAAAAGTATGGCTTGTAGAGGAAGCCGAAACTCAAATAACGGTCACGGCGGCGGAGAATTCGTTGTCGCTGCATACGTATGACAAAAACATTCCCTTTTTTGTTTAGTAAACGCTTCGTATAAAAAATATTCCTTTTGAATAAATGTAAAAGTCAAAGGGGATTATACACCGTATAAAAGAAGGTTGTGTATAAAACAGAATATGCCTCAATGAAAGGAGGTTGAGACGATGTCCCTTACAAAGACGGTATCCTTGGTTTAAGGATAAATCAATTACATAATTATGTGTGAAAAACGAATACACCAAATATAAGTGGATATTAAGTGTAAAATAATCAAAGGTCATTCACACATATTCAAAGGATGACATATTCAATAACTACTTGTTGAACCCAATGAAATCGAAATTGGGTTAAGAAGTTCCCTTGACAGCCTAATGACGTCACATAAAAAAAGGGTATCTCATCACTTGGACATAAAATTTACATCAATAAGGATATATGAGAACATATCCCAACATAACAATATGTAAATTAAAATACCCAACAAAAGAAGTCTTTTAAAAAGAGGAGGGTGAAAGGTTCCCTTACCGAAATGGGTATCTTTCGAAACATACGCCCCGTGAAAGAAGGACAATAAAACTTTTATGTAAATACTCATAAATGAAAGAATATTACACAATGAGTAAAATAATAGTCTGTACATACACCACTCAAAGGAAATTGTGGAAAATGTAGCATAAATCTCACAGAAATAAAAGTGAGATGAAAAATCCCTTACGAAAACTCGGCAGCCTAACGGCGCCACTTAAAACTTCCAAAAATGGATTGATGAGATCAAATAGGGTATCTCATTACATTACAATAAAATGTATAGAAAGGGGAATATAAAATAACATCCCCCATCATAAAAAATAGGAGCATAAAAGAAGTGACATAAAGGAGAGTACTTAAAGAGAAAGAGAGATGTTAGATCTCTTACAAAAATTCGGCAGCCTAACGGCGCCACTCAAAACTTCCAAAATGGATTGATGAAAGAGAATAGGGTCTCTCATCATATGAACATAAAAATTTCAGTAAGAGTAATATAAAAGAACATCCCAATAACAAGAAATAAGATCATTAAAATTAATGACATAAAAGAGCGTACTTAAAAAGAAAGAGAGGAGTAGGATCCCTTTCCTCGAGTCCGACTTGACTCGATCGTTCTTTAACGTCCTGAATAATAAACTTGAGTTAATTTATTATTTCTTAAGAACCTTTTTCAAGTTCATTATTCCTTTTATATCAATTATTGACATGTTATAAACATTATGTAATCATTTAAGTTAATAATGTTTGTTTTGTCTATATTTGGTTCTTAAGTCAAAAGTGGACTTCTTACAATTACATGTTGTTCGTGTGGTCAATGGTTCATTACATACAGAATGATATTCATGATTTTGATATCATATATATCATATATATCCATCATATACATGTATTTATAATATTACATAATCATTTAGAGGTAAGAAATGAAATGCACCGTTCATGGAGATGGTAAGTCGTACGTACGCATGAACGCTACTTTCATTTCATTGTCATATTAATGGAATTAAAACTAAATGAGAGGTTTGTATATTTTAATTCCAGAATTATGTTATTCATTTATATGTAACATACATTATATATATCCATTATAAATATGTACTTATAATAGTACATTACATTTGGGGATAAGAAATGAAATGCACCGTTCATGGAGACGGTAAGCCGTACGTACGCATGAACGCTACTTTCATTTCTATCTCATACATTAATGGAAAGAAATAATAATGATATAGAGGTATATTATAATTCCAGTATAACATCATATATAATAACTTTAAATACATCCTTTATACAACCCACATATGGCATTAACGAATCACATCACTTTGAGGGGGCGGTAGTCAGCACTTCCTTAAATGAAGATATCACGTTTACCCATAATGGAAACCATAAAGGTATGCCATAAATGAAAAATACATAAGATTATGTAAAACATAAACATATTATATATCATATATAAATATATTGACATCTTAATGGCCACCTTTTAAGGTGTTATATGAGTGTTGAACAATCATCATTTCGTGAGGCAGAAATTTGCCATCCACGGAAACAGTATATTCTTTAACCATTAGATGTAGATGTGTGTAAGTGTAGCTTTAATTCTTGTTATAAAAACATCCTATTATATTTAAGATAATGTAGTTGTCACAAAATAAATGAATAAAAAGAGTTTATGGGGTTGGAGAGGCAAAATAAAACAAAGGGACTCATGTGAATACATTACCTTAAAATCGGTAACTCCCTTTGGTTTGAGCTCAAAGGCTCCTTGGGAAGACTTCTGCCCAAAGTGAGGATTCAAGGAGTAATAGAGGGAAGTGGAGAGACAAAATGGGCAGATTTTGGCCGATCCAAAGGCCTTGGGAGTGTGGGTAAGGAGGTAGAGGTGGGGGCCTTTTATAAGAGGAGAGGAGGGGCACTCTTGTAAAGTTACAAAATGGTACTTTATTTTCAAAAGCGTTTCGGATTTTAAAGGTCCCACATTGATTTATTTCGATGATATGGTGATAAGGGTTCGAAATACACTCATCCAATAGGTTTTGGACATGTGTAGGTCATAGATATTACATTATCTTTCCATTTTATTTAAATCGATAAATAATGAGGTCATCGCTGCATCATTATGATGTCATAAATAATTTAATTTATATAATGTCTAAAAATTATAAAAAAATACTATGATTTAGGAAATAGTTTTAAATTTCCAATGACTTTTTATAGTAAAAAATATGACTTGTATAACCCCATGTAAAAATTGTTTTAGTAAAACATCTCATGTTTGTGTCATTTTTACTTTAACATTAAATAAAAAGATATTTATGTCATTTTCCAACCAAAGTGGATCCATGGGGTCCCCAAGTTGACCCATGGATTTTCTTGGTCGGCCATGACACATCCAATGAGGTTAGGACATGTGTCTAGGTCATTTCATTTTATTAATACATTATTCTTACATTAAACTACACCAATTACCTCTAATCGCGATTAAAAACTTAATAAGTTACTATTCACCAAAAATTATTTTTATCCCTTCGAACCACATTTTTCTTCTTAATGAAAACCATGTATGTCGGAGTTTTGAAATTCAAACACAAATATGGATAAATTTCATTTAAACGGAAAAATCAGTTTTTATAAGTACCACTTAGTGGTTTCACTATTCATCAAAAATTGATGTTGTTCAGAAAAATCCCAAAAATTCACCCTAAGCAATATTTGATATTCCAAATTCAAAAATTAAGTCTATTTTACAAAATTCAAAACATATAACTCACATTAATTAATTTAATAATTAATTCCCGCTGTCAGAAAAAATAGCGTGTTTTTATGAAACAATAAGTATCAAAAGATTGACACTAGTTTAAGTCTGATTTCAAAGTGAAATTAATTCCAACGACCAGTATTGGATTTAATGGTAAAAATATATTCTAATTTCACTTTAAAACCAATTCAAAAGATAATCTATTCATATAAATAAATTAGATTAAAAATAGGTTTTGAATTAAAATACAACATTTTACACTATTCATTAAAAAAATGAACTTTATCGAAAAGATACCAAAAATTTACACAAAGTAAATTTTGATGTCCCAAATCTTAATAAGACTTTTATTTGGTCCAATAGAATGTATAATAGTGAACAAAACTACATTTAATGACGGTTCACCATCAAAAGGTGATAAGTGAACCTTTATTGAAAACTAGGGCATATACGCCTAAAATTGAATTCTTTCCGTATTTTAAGCCTTTATCTTTTATTGGATAAATGTAAAAACATTTAAAAACATATATAATTATATTTTAGTTATTTCTATCCATTCCTGCAAATACAACGACTTCATGTTATCTACCATTTAATATAATATTATTTTACTATTAGAGTGCAACATAAGATTCCCAAGAAACTCGTTGTTGCGGGTTGGGTACGCCATCGAGCATAGCGTCCCCTTTAAAGTCATATTAATATTTTATTCACAAATATGGATAAATATGAAAATGTCATATTCTTTATTTACCTGGTGTGGTACATCCTTCCCCCCTTTTGGGAATTGCGTCCTCGCAATTTTAGAATTGATCATGGAAACATCCTTGAAAGTCCCACATCGGAACAAGAGTCGGTAAAACAATCACTTTAAAATAAATAAAGAAAAGTACAAAGGTCACCCGAGTTAACCCATACTAGGTTTCCATGTACGAAAATATGGACATGGAGGAAAAAAAGGGCCATGTTCTGATGGATAGTGATAGAAAATGTGATTAGAAGAAAGTTAACCATAAGAAAATCACAAACTTGTTATGGGTTAAACAGTATTCGATTCCCCAGTAGGAAAAGTTAATAGACAACATTTTTGTTTTAAGTTACTTTTTATTGAGGAATTTATTCATAAGGAAACATAATCACTTATCATGTTGACTTTCAACTTTTACTAGATTCCTTAATCAAACTCATATTTTTCCAAAATACGAGTATTTAGGGAGACTTGTTCGCATTAAGAGTACTATAATCAACTTCTAGAGAGAAACCTAATCCACAGAAGAGAACAATATACTTCCCATGTCTTTAGACTTTAACCAAAACCAAAAAGGATAGTACAAGAGTAGATAATCCCGAAAAGGATAACCCTTTATAAAAAGAAAAACTATTCTTAATCTCCAAAATTTTTCCAACAAAACCCAATGTCCAATGAGGACTATTCGATAAAAAAATTGTCCATAAAATACTTCAAAGTAAACCAAACTAATATTGAAACCCAAATATTTGAAGGATTTAGTCGCATAGTCTTCCAAGGTACAAATTAACACCTATCTTCAAATAACATGAGGTACTCTTAAAGTCTCTTATTGAAAAGTAATTAACCTAATCACATACCCTCCATGATAGGTTAATCATTTTCATAAATAACCGAAAATCAACTTACTCATAATTCATAAAATCATATAACTAAGATGAATCAGTCAAACTAACCAGGGACTTCACATAGTCCAGTGGTTGGTGATAAATACCAATCACACTTTGGTTGTGGGTTCGATTTCCGCACCTTTGTCCGACGCGAGGGGTTGTCACACGGTCTGCGTGTTGTCCTTTTCCAAAACTACATAATTCTTAAAACATTCCCCAAAAACGAGATAAAATCTTCAAAAATGATCATAACATATTTTAACCTCATGTTTATCTCATTCCATTTATTTTCCATCATATCATAGAGTAACCCATAATTACCTAAAAAGTAAGGATCATATATACCATAATGGTTACCTTAATAATTATTACCTGAATTCCCACATCGAGTTGGCCATCTCGTACATGATGCATTAGAGAACTCACTAAGGTTGAAGTGATTGATCATGAATGCTTGATAGTTGGTTTAGAACAACCATGAGATTCCTCATTGAATCCCCCATCTCACCCAGTCTCTTTATCAGAGAACCACCACAGTTTCCTTCAAACCCATTGTCACTTTGGTGTCTCCTAGATCCCGCCATTTACTAAAACCAAAAAGGTTAGTGTGAGTATATCAACAAAACCATCATGTACTAATGAAGAAGATAAACACTAAGATATATTTACTCATTCACTTTATCTAAAACTTGGACTCTATCTGAAATCTTAACCATTATGGTAATGTTATTTATGCTTAAAGAATACCCTAACCTCTAAAGTTATCTAAACCGACCTTTGATACCAACTATAAGGCCCCGACCTTAAAACTTACTTAATATTGAATTAAATGAATATTTCACATTGAGGATATTTCCAGGTTTAGAGTTTTAGAGAATTAGGACATAAATATTACATCTCAAAGGATTAAAAATTAGAAACTTTTACTAAGTTTCCATAAAATAAAAACACTTAAAAAGAAACATGTCCAGTTCCATGTTTTCAGTTGCATTACTTTCCCTTGATCCCATCCTTGACCATATTCCACATTAAGTCCTATGAAAAACTTTTCAAAAACTTGGGATGAGCATAAAAAGATTAGTAAGGGATTCACAAAGACTGAATACTGTTAGTTTTTTCAAAACAACACGTAAACCATGTATACATTATCAAAGTAATACGTTTCACCTTTTCGAAGTAGTAAAAACTCTTCGCTGAATAAAAGTTCATTACTTACCCTTCTGTAACCAAAAGATTACCATAAAACCCATATAAAGATCACATAACATACATAGGTAACTTGGGACATAAACATACATAAGTGGAAGAACCATAAGGTTGACTTCCACACATATCACTTAATGGAATAACCATTCCGCCAATTTCCATACATACTTAATGGAATAGACATACGTCCGACTTCCATACCCAATGCATTGGAGGTTATAACGTAACCACCCGTCATTGTATTCACGACACCACCCGTCATATAGTTTATGACGTAACCACCTGTAAAATGTCCAAGTACCATCATTAAACATAAAATATTGAAAATATAGACATTTCAATAACAACATTTCATTTGCAATCACAATAAGCAATTCCCAGATATTGAATTAATCAATCCATTTTCAAAAACCATTTAAAAGAGATTTTTGAATCAAAGTGTCTCATACCACTTTGAAGCTTTTAATGGAATTATAATTTTAAAACATTAATGTCCATATAAATAAATACTAAAAACCATTTTGATAACATGGACATTAAAGATAAATATTTAGAATAATAAATCTTTAAAACATTTAAAATGACATTTCTGTTAAAGAGTTTTTAACAAAATGAGAGACTCTTGAATACAAATAATAGCGGACTAATATTTAATATGAACTTTATAATATCATGAGAATAAAGGGATTCATGTTATAATATGTCAAAGGACAGTATACACACCATATAAGAGTGAATTGGTGCATAACAACAATGAAGTCTCAAAAGAAATGTAAAATGAGATGAAATCCATTATAAATAAGGTATCCTTAAATTAAGGATAAATCAATTACATAATTATGTGGGACAAACGAATACACAAAATATAATTGGATATTAAGTGTAAAATAATCAAAGCTCATTCACACATATTCAAAGTATGACATATTCAATAACTACATGTTGAACCCAAAGAAATCGAAATTGGGTTAAGAAGTTCCCTTGACAGCCTAACTGCGTCACATCAAAAAAAGGGTATCTCATCACTTGGACATAAAATTTACATCAATAAGGATATATGAGAACATATCCGAACATAATAATATGTAAATTAAAAGACCCAACAAAATAAGTCTTTTAAAAAGATAAGGGTGAAAGGTTCCCTTACCGACATGGGTATCTTTCGAAACATACGCCCTGTGAATGAAGGACAATACAACATTGATGTAAATACTCATAAATTAAAAAATATTACACAATGAGTAAAATAATGGTCAGTACATACACCACTCAAAGGAAATTGTGGCAAATGTAGCATAAATCTCACAGAAATAAAAGTGAGATGAAAAATCCCTTACAAAAACTCTGTAGCCTAACGGCGCCACTTAAAACTTCCAAAAATGGATTGATGAGATCAAATAGGGCATCTCATCACATTAAAATAAAATTTACAGAAAGAGGAATATAAAATAACTTCCCCATCATAAAAAAGAGGAGCTTAAAATAAGTGACATAAAGGAGAGTACTAAAAGAGAAAGAGAGAGGTTAGATCTCTTACAAATATTCGGCAGCCTAACGGCGCCACTCAAAACTTCCAAAATGGATTGATGAGAGAGAATAGGGTATATCATCATATGAACATAAAAATTAAAGTAATATTAATATAAAATAACATCCCTATAACAAGAAAGATTATCTTTAAAAGTAATGACATAAAAGAGCGTACTTAAAAAGAAAGAGAGGAGTAGGATCCCTTACCTCGGGTCCGACTTGACTCGATCGTTCTTTAACGTCCTGAATAATAAACTTGAGTTAATTTCTACTTGCTTAAGAATCTTTTTCAAGTTCATTATTCCTTTTATATCAATTATTGACATGTTATAAACATTATGTAATCATTTAAGTTAATAATGTATGTTTTGTCGATATTTGGTTCTTAAGTCAAAAGTGGACTTCTTACAATTACATGTTGTTTGTGTGGTCAATGGTTCATTATATCCAGAATGATATTCATGATTTGGATATCATATATATCATATATATCCATAATATACATGTATTTATAATATTACATAATCATTCATAGGTAATAAATGAATTGCACCGTTCATGGAGACGGTAAGCCGTACGTACGCATGAACGCTACTTTCATTTCTTTGTCATATTAATGGAATTAAAACTAAATGAGAGGTATCTATATTTTAATTCCAGAATTATATTAATCATTTATATGTAACATACATTATATATATCCATTATAAATATGTAATTATAATAGTACATTACATTTGGAGATAAGAAATGAAATGCACCGTTCATGGAGACGGTAAGCCGTACATACTCATGAACGCTACTTTCATTTCCATCTCATACATTAATGGAAAAAAAAATAATGATATAGAGGTATATTATAATTCCAGTATAACATCATATATAATAACAATAAATCCATCCTTTATATGTCCCACATATGGCATTAACGAATCACATCACTTTGAGGGGGCGGTAGTCCGCACTTTCTTAAATGAAGATATCGCGTTTACCCATAAGGTAAACCATAAAGGTATTCCATAAATGAAAAATACAGAAGCATAAGTAAAACATAAACATATTATATATCATATATAAATATAGTGACATCTTAATGGCCACATTTGAAGGTGTTATATGAGTGTTGAACAATCATCGTTTCGTGAGGCAGAAATTCGCCATCCACGGAAACAGTGTGTTCTTTAACCATTAGATGTAGGTGTGTGTAAGTGTTGCTAGAATACTTCTTATAACAACATCCTAGTATATTGAAAATACTGGAGTTGTTACAAATGAAATGAATAAAAAGAGTTTAGGGGGTTGGAGAGGCAAAATAAAACAAAAGGACTCAAGTGAATACATTACCTTAAAATCAGGTAACTCACTTTGGTTTGAGCTCAAAGGCTTCCTTGGGAAGACTTCTGCCCAATGTGAGGCTTCAAGGAGTAAGAGAGGGAAGTGTAGAGACAAAATTTGCAGAGGTTGTCCGAGCCAAAGGCTATGGGAGTGTGGGTAAAGAGGTAGAGGTGGGGGCCTTTTATAAGAGGAGAGGAGGGGCACTCTTCTAAAGTTACAAAATGGTACTTTATTTTCAAAAGCGTTTCGGATTTTAAAGGTCCCAAATTGATGTATTTCAAGGATAAGGTGACAAGGGTTAGAAATCCACTCATCCAATATGTTTTGGACATGTGTAGGTCTTAGATATTACATTATCTTTTCATTTTATTTAAATCGTTAAATAATGAGGTCATCGCTGCATAATTATGATGTCATACATAATTTAATTTATTTAATGTCTAAAAACTATTAAAAAAAATACTATGATGTATTAAATCTTTTTATATTTCCAATGAATCTTTATAGTCAAAATTATGACTTGTATAACCCCATGTAAAAATTGTTTTAGTAAAACATCTCACATTTGGGTCATTTTTACTTTAACATTAAATAAAAAGATATTTATGTCATTTTTCAACCAAAGTGGCTCCATGGGGTCCCCAAGATGACCCATGGATTTTATTGGTCGTCCATGACGCATCCATTGAGGGTGGGACATGTGTCTAGGTCATTTCATTTTATTAATACATTATTCTTACATTAAACTACACTAATTACCTCTAATCGTGATTAAAAACATAATAAGTTACTATTCACCAAAAAATTATTTTTATCCCTTTGAACCACATTTTTCTTCTTAATGACAACCATGTATGTAGGATTTTTGAAATTCAAACACAAAGATGGAAAAATTTCATTTAAATGGAAAATTCAGTTTTTATAAGTACCACTTAGTGGTTTCACTATTCATCAAAAATTGAAGTTTTTCAGAAAAATCCCAAAAATTCACCCTAAGCTATATTTGATATTCCGAATTCAAAAATTAAATCTATTTTACAAAATTCAAAACATATAAGTCACATTAATTAATTTAATAATTAATTCTTGCTGTCAGAGCAAATAGCGTGTTTTTAAGAAACAATAAGTATCAAAAGATTGACACCAGTTTAAGTCTGATTTCAAAGTGAAATTAATTCCAACGACGACTATTGGATTTAATGGTAAAAATATATTCTAATTTAAATTTAAATCCAATTAAAAAGATAATATAATCATATAAATAAATTAGATTAAAAATTGGTTTTGAATTAAAATACCACATTTTACACTATTCATTAAAAAATGAACTTTATCGGAAAGATATCAAAAATTTACACAAAGTAAATTTTGAAGTCCCAATTCTTAAGAAGATTTTTATTTGGTCCAATAGAATGTATAATAGTGAACAAAACTATATTTAATGATGGTTCGCCATCAAAAGGCGATAAGTGAACCTTTACTGAAAACTAGGGCATATACGCCTAAAATTGAATTCTTTCTGTATTTTAAGCCTTTATCTTTTATTGGATAAATGTAAAAACATTTAAAAACATATATAATCATATTTTAGTTGTTTCTATCCATTCCCGCCAATACAATGACTACATATTAACTACCATTTAAAATAATATTATTTTACTATTAGAGTGCAACGTATGATTTCCAAGAAACTCGTTGTTGCGTGTTGGGTAAGCCATTGAGCATAGCGTCCCCTTTAAAGTAATATTAATATTTTATTCACAAATATGGATAAATATGAAAATGTCATATTCTTTATTTACCTGGGGTGTTATAATCCACCATTGAGCTAAAAGTCTTATTAAGAGAATACCGGTGATACGAGTTCAACGGCGCCCTCAGATTTCAATTCTGAGAAGCGGTTCAATAGTTATAAAATCATGCTCATACGTTTACTAAACGTACCCTAAAAAATCTTCAGAAATTGATTCCAAGCACCCCGGGCCTCGGAATCAAGCGCCATAAATTTTCAAGGACTTGTAAAAATCCCTTTTATTTATGAAAAAAATGTCCATTGAATTTCCAAGTATTTACAATATCACCGTGTCTGTCCTCATTATAGTAAAGTTATCAATGTTCTCTTGATTCAAAATTCATAGGAAAAGTTATGATAATATTGATTACCCTGTATAAGGTATCACATTGAGGAGAAAATCTCACACTAAAAAAGATGGGTGGGGGTATTTATACATTGGTTTTTCTTGATTTATCTCTTCTATCCCCAACCACGTAACCTTTTCTAGCTACTGGGAATTCTAATGTAATTTTTCAACTAGTGAAGATATATTTTTAGGAATATATTCCAATTTTCTATCATATTCCAATTATCCTTTTCCATTTTTAAAATATGTTTGGGGTGTCACCCAATAAACAATTTCTTTAATAATGAAATATTGTTACAACTTCTTCAATGAAATTGATTTTAGGTGTCTTTCTAGTAATTATTTTGAGAATATTCTATCAACCTCAGATATAAAATATAAGAAATAAGTAATCATTGCTATATAATAATTATTTATGGAAAAACAAATTTGAATTATGTAATACTGATACATGATTCCATCAATTCTTGTGTTTTAAAATCTATTAGCATGCCCCCTTTATTTTCTAGTGCCTCCTACCATGGAACATGATGTGATATGAATATGTCATTGGATTTGGATTTATCAATATGTTTATAAAACGTGGAATATAATTTGGTTGTTTTTTCATGTCACATAAATTTAATATGATATATTTAAAATATAAAATAACTTTTTTTTCATGGGAAGCCTTCAACATTCTAAATTTTCGGTAGGGGTACATTGGTTTTTTATCTATTTATTATTTCTAAAAATCGTTTTATATTTCATAAATTTACAATAATCAATCAAATTGATTTATATGTTTATTTTCAATCTATTAATTACCAAATACAGTTTTCCTAGAATTATATCTCATAACAATGTCATGTAAATGCATACCACTCTTCTTATCTATCATGTTTGAAAAAATATGTTGTGGGTGTAATTTTTTCTTATATGTATATTTGTGAAGAAATCTTGTTAAAATTATGTGAAATACTCTATGATACTTTTGAAAAAGAATAAATAAATATTTCTTTGGGATTCATATCAAATAAATACACTCTATAAGGGATGATGATGAAAATGTCAATGTTTTACTATTTGTTTTTGTAAAATAAGGAAATGACACTATAATGTTACCCTAATAAATTCTCAAATCAATGTCTTAGGAGTATAGAAAACATGGTTTCATAAACCTACATCAATGTGCACACGTTGTCGTCTGATGATTCCTATGAGACAACTGGACAATGAATTTTGGTGGTTCATTGGATGAACCCATATATTCCATAATATTGAAGATGGTGTCAATAATATACCTCAATCAGCATACTTGTAATCACGTCCTCGATACCATCTTCTTCATTATATGAAAATGTATTCCGATTAGATGATCCATAAAACATAGTGTTATCCCAGTCACTAGAAACATTCACTTTTCCCCCATGTACATTACAACATTTCAAACATTAATCTATTTCATGATAGATCAAGTGATTTTCCAAAACCTCTATAATAATTAGTCCTAAATAAAAATAGAATTAAAAGTGATTAAAGATTTGAAAAGGATCATATGAATGATCCTTTTCAAACATGGTGAACTCATTCATGCTAACATCAAATTATTTTTTCATATGAATGAAAACCATCAAATTTTGATTCACATCCATCCTATTTGATTCGAAAATATTACTATATAACCAATGAAAAAAATTCACAAAAGGGGTATTTCAAAAAAAGGGTACCAGACATTTGAATGTTTCAAATAATTTTATTATTCATTGACGGAAAAGGTAAATAAATTTTTAGAAAATATTTAGTCCACAAGTGGTAGATGATATCCTTTGGATTCAACCATAATGAACACTAATTTTGGGAATGGGATGAATACTTATTAGTGTTTTTTTAGAAACACAGGAACATGTCAAGAAGAGATGAGGAGGAGGCTCTATAAAAATAAAATAATAACTCATTGGTAGATAAAGTTGGTGAGGATGATAGTTTTCTCTTAAATTTAAATGTTCCTAGGTTGGGGAGTTTGAAATTCATAGAACTAGATTTATATGTATTCTATCTAAATTTGAAATGGGAAATTCTATTTTTATAAGGAATACATTTCTGTAGAGCTTTTCTTCTTAAGAGGCCAAGGTTATGGGAGTGCGGTCATAATGGATATTTCATAGGTTGGTTGGAGTCAGTGACATGACCTTATCATTATTTTATTATCAATAAATTTAATATAGGAGGTTATATTCATTGTATCTGGGTCTCTGAAAGACAATATGATCATATAAATATAGATACCACACTTTTTCGTTAAATGTGTTTTCATTTATAAATACAAAAACCACTCATCCCATTTTATTTATAAATATAAATACCAATAAATTTAGACAGATATATTATATTCAATGATTGAATAGGAAAATTAAATTAGTATGTGTGTTAAATCTGAAAATTATATATTATATATCCTAAATTAAAAAGATTAATTGTAAAAGAAAAAGTTTTTAATATATTTATTTCCCCTTTTCACATATAAATTACTAATTTCATTTAATCTTCAATGTCCATTTGGTTTGGTTGAAGTTGGTTGTTTTCAGGGATGAAACTAATATAAAACATTGTGTATCGTTTATATTATCAAAATTCATATAAATAGAATGCAATCCATAGTATAATGTGTGCTACTATTGTGTACAATGTAATTATACCCCTAAGCACCTAATATTTATAAATATTTAATAAGGTTTTATTATCTTAATAAAAATTAATCTTGATCATTGATTACTAATTCTTAATTATTACTTCTTAAAAATATTTAGGAATAATATATTATTATTATATATTAGTTATTTTTATTTTAATAAAATATCTAATAATTTATACTTATTTTTGTATGAAAATATGTAATAATTAATATTAATTAAAAATTACAGCTCATGTTTATTAATTATATAGTAATTAATTAAAAATGATTACAAATAAATAGTAAAAATAATCTACAATGTGATATTTAATATTAATTTTTAAATAATAATTTTTAAATTATTAATTGATAATATATATTTATTAATTACAAATTATTAATCATATTTATTAATTATTCAATAATTAACTAACAACGATTAATACTAACATTTAATAATATACTATTACCTATTATTAATTATTAAATAATCAAAATTAATTATTAAATTTATAAGACAATTAATTAATTAATGACATATTGTTATTATTATTATTTAATTAATTAGTAATTAATTTATAGATTTTAATATGAACTTGAAATTTTTAACTACTTAGTGATTTGAATTATTAATTAATTAATCCATAATAATTATTAAATTAAAAATAATAATTATTAGTTAATTAAACATTATTTTCCTTATTTAATAAATAATAATGACATATTTAATATATAATATTATTAAATAGAAATTAAGGTATATTAAGTAACAATTAATTCATAATAATTATTAAAATGAATATATTTATTAAATTAATATATATATTTATTATTTATTTACAAAAATATATATATATATATATTTAAAAATAAATTTATATTTAACTTTTGTTAAATATTAATAAACATAATAATATAACTATGTATATGAAAAAGGTCTAGCTAAAATCTAGAGCTCCTAACCATTTATTAAAATTTAATGAAAAAGAAAAGAAATAGTAGAAAAGAATGATGATGTGTTAAACAGAGAGAAGCCATCATCCACAGAAACAAACATCATGTTAAAAGACACCATGATCATTATCAGAATCAAGACCATAATTTCCATTTCCATAATAATACTCCCACACTGATTGGTAACTCTATTGATTGAAGAGCACAATATACATCTCTTTAATTTTATCCCGCTCCGAGGTGAGATGAGGCTTGAAGACATTCCATTCCCTCATGTTTCAAACCATTCCTCCCAACCATGACCTTAGCAACAATTGTTTTAGTGAATACCCCACTCATAGCTTGTCGCCAACACCCTAATGGGTTATCCAAATTGAACTCAGAAATTCATTTCAATAAGATAATCTGCTAATTAACATTAAGAGTATGAATATCCACTGAATGGGATAATAACTACCATAAAGTTTTTGAAAATATGTTCTTTCTACACCAGATCAAGAACATTAAATGAATTTTATTTGATAACATGTACCAATCCACTACTCTATGAAGGGGACTG
Source organism: Viscum album (assembly GCA_963277665.1). Taxonomy (NCBI): domain Eukaryota; kingdom Viridiplantae; phylum Streptophyta; class Magnoliopsida; order Santalales; family Viscaceae; genus Viscum; species Viscum album. The sequence goes on from OY728152.1 coordinate 1,939,308,344, forward strand.
TCTAAAATCATAGGTAGTTTTACTCACCACAATCCTATTAGTACTATAAAGGGACAACTTATCATTACCCTTTCTATGAGAGGCATCCAATGATTTCCTTGGGAGAAATTATTTTTCCACTTCAGTGTAGTTATCATTTTCAAGTTGTTCCAAATCATCGAAATTATTATCATTACCATCATGGTTTTTAATCCTTATCTCCTATATCATCTCCCTATTTCGCAGTAGCTTCCTACCCTTTATCATGCATTGCTGGATCCCCATCCCCAATAATATTATCCTAAGATTTAATTCCCAGGGAGGAAGATGAATCCATCAAAAAAATATCAAATTTCATGGAAAAAATTGATTATATAAATTAAAATAATTTCCCTTGGACAAATATCAAATTACAATTAAGTCTTTAAAATAAATTCAATCCAAAAGTGAAAAATTTTCTGAAAATCGAAGAATGATTTAATAATAGGAAAAAATTAACAAGTTAAAATAAATATGAAATACCAATAATTTTGTAGCCAGCTATCAAGAGGGGAGGGAAGAGATTGGGGTCCAATCATCTTTATCCAGCCAGACAACAACAAGGGTGGGAGGAGAGGGGGTGAAGTCATTGGTTGGCTGACAAAATGTGAGGAAAGGATCACACATGGCTACATGTGGATAGCCGGTATAAAGGGAGGGAAGGGAGGGCGTCTGGTCATTGGTCGGTAGTAGAGGAAAATTATTTCATGAGTCCGACACTGTGAAAATGATTGAAGGTTGGTCTCGATTTTCACTTATCTCATGTCATTCATTGGATGAGGTAGGCACAGCTGGACCCTCCAGATTACAAAAGGGTTAGAAATTGGGGCAAATAATATAAGGGTTTTGAATCATAACCCATATATGGAGAATAAAAAATAAATCAACACATACATTAAATATGAAGATGGCCAGTTCATCATGAAAGAGGATGATAACAGTGGGGGTTCAGTGAGAGTGGTGTGACTAGGGTTTTGAGATATATTAAAAGAGGGAAGAGGTGAAGAATATGTTATGTTTCTTTTTTAATGAACCTATATGTTCTTTAATATCACATTCTAAATATCACTAATAAATAATACTTTTATAATCACTAAAATATAAAGTGAAGATAACAATGAACCTTTAGTAGCACACCAAAACATAGATAAAATGGTATTTTTATTACCCATAATGTTCTACTGCTGATGAAGAAAAAAAAAATCTGAATTTTTAGCACTGATAATGATCAAATTGTAATAATATATATATATATATGTTGATATAAAAGTACATACAATTAGAAATTTTATAACTATATTATTTATAGTTTTTATTATTTAAATTGATCTATTTAATTACATTTATAATGAAAAATAAATATATAGGGATTAATAGGAGAAGTGGTGCTCATCATTTTGTGATGGCTTTGTTTCCCTACTCCATCCGAAATTATGAATCATTGCACATTTACTTCGAATAATTATGATAATAATCTTGGATCGTCCCCCATAGATATTAATAATGATTGAGATGAGGATATTGTGAAGGGCCTTAATTATTTCTCTACTTTTTAGGGGATCCTTTCTCCATCTTATGACTCATTACCCAAGTCAAATCATAATGAAATGACCTATTACAAATGTATCACCCTAAAATAATCAAATTTTATCTCGAATTGATTTGTGTAAACATTAAATAATTGATCAAATTAATCAACTAAAATGTACCAAACCATGAAAATATATTGATCTTGATTTCCATTTATTTTTTATTTGGGGGATCACAGCTTCTAAATCTATCTCCCATAGACATGTATTCTTTCTCATTATATCCCCATCTAGAAATCAAAGAGGGAAATCATGAAGTTGATAGGTCATATGGGGTAATGGAATATGGTCAAAAGGTGGGAAAATATACCATATTAAAAAAATTAATCAAAATAAATGATTAATTAAATTCATATCAGTGTTAATTATAATGGTTATTTAGAAGTATAATAAGTAAATAACATGCATATTTTTTATAGTAGCTCGGTCGAATGTGGTCATAATCTAATCTTATACATCTCTTCTCATTGAGATATAAGAATCATCTATAAATTATTTTGATGGAGAATAATCACCTAAAGAATAATCCATTTCATGTGGAGGAATAACCATGTAACATACTTATGTATGAAGAGTCACTACTTTTATAACCTATCATTGGACATTGGGAGTCACAACTGAAACAGTCCTAACTTAAAATAAAAAGAGTAACAACACATAGATGGAGGATTTATAATATAGGAGTTACAACCCAAGGATGTAGAATAATAATTTATTATTTTTTTGTAAAATCATAAACAATAAAATAGAAAGTACATCTAAGGGATGAAAAATAGTGTTTTAGACTCATAAACCAGACAAGATAAGATAGAAAATCAAAGCACTGGTAATGGTTCTGGATATATGGAATATCGAGTCCCATCAAGGTGGTAGAATTCAATGCAGATGAAATGTGTCTATTGAAAGATCATGCAGGAGATGAAACTGAGTGTCATAGGATAGTGGAAATGCATTGTAGGTTCAATGTTCATACTACGTTTTCTTTGAAAAACAATGTATTAGATAATTAAACATGTATTTACCTCATTTTCCTACTAGAGTGAGATATCTCTGTAATGAGGACAAATATTCGACATAAATATCACTATATTACCTTTAGATTTTCAAAATAAATTGAATCAAGAGCAATAATAAATGTGTTCATAAAAATCGCAGTATTGTTGCATCTTTATTCATGTAGAATAAATCTTAACTAAAGGAATTTAAAATAATTTTAATTAATCATGAAATAATATATCCAAAATAATAATAATATTTAATTAATTTAAAATTATAGTTTATTTACACTGAAACCCATTTAAAAATTGTCAAAATAGTTTAAAAAATCATCATAATTTGAAAGTAAATTCAAAAATTTGTGTTTAAATAAACTTGAATACTCTGAAATTATTAGAAAAATATGTTAAAATATTTTATTAATTTAAATATTTAAATATTTCACCATAATCATCAAAATCTATTTGATCATGATATTTAGAATTAATGTGGATGTATCCATCTGAAATATATATAAAATAATCCAAATATATATGTTGCATATCAATGTTCATCATAAAAGAACAAAGAGGGAAAAACAATGTTGGGTAAAAAAATTAATTTACACTAAAGAACGGTATATTAAAGAAGGTTACTTAAATGTATGGTACTCAAACGCAGGGTACATAGATGTAGGGTACCTGAATGTAGTGTACATGAATGTAGGATATATGAAATTAGGGTTCACCGAAATTAAGGTTCAATAAATGTATACTTCATTAATGTAGTATTGGGTACATCATGTAACCCTAAGATTAACAAATGTAATGTAGGTTTCATCACTGTATTCCGAGTTTATGAATGTAGAAGAGGTTTCAAGGACCAAAATTTTCAATATTGCTAATGTAGGGTTGCCGAACCATACATTACATTTTTCTGAAAGTATAAATGTCGAACCATGCATTGCAAAGTTCCGAAATTTGGGTTGCCAAACCACATTTTTCTAAATTTTGATTATAGGTTTGAGAAACAGTACTTTTCAATAATTTTAATGTAGGGGTTTTGAACCATACTTTTGACTATTTCCAAAGTAGGGTTTTCAAACCACACATTGATAAAAACTGGACAACATAGGTTAACAAACATCAATGAATTTTAAAAGGCTCTTAAAAGTATATTCATCCTTTGGTAAAAAATATTTACTTTTTATAAAAACATATTATATTTCCAAATAATCTAGATTAAAATAAATATGAACTCTAATTCACCTGAAATTATCAAAAAAATAAAACAACATCATTCTAGATTACTGGTTCTATGAAAAAGAAATGTTGAACATCAGATAATTAAATGACCCTCAAAAATATATTTTTTGACTTTTTTGTAAACTATAAAAATAAATATAAACCATTTATAATTTTATAAAATAAAATTTTGTGTGAATCAGATATCTTTATAGCTTTGAGTAAATTAAAAATTCTAACTTTTCAAAATTGTAGATAGTAATGTTTCTTAAAACTACATTAGCGACATCATGGTCATTTTTTAGCACAAGACATGAATTATCATAATTCTTATAAAATAATGAAATTAGATAAATCTATTTTCTATCCAACCTAATAATAATTACACAAATACGAGCACTATGGATTAAGATATCATCAAAATAATTATTAAAATTATTCAATAAAAAGAAAAAAAAAATGCACAAGAACATGAACAAACAATCACCCCGATTATGTTTGATTAGAATACAAAAATATTTAAACCAAATAAGAGTAATATCAAAATAAATTAAAAACCTATTTATTTCACCCCCCCCCCATTTTAACGAAACTAAATGTGAAATAAAATTCCTCCTAATCAAATATATTTATAAAATGGTAAAATTCCAACATATCAATATCAAATTTAAATTTTTTCAAAAAGATCAGAGTCTAAATGATTTGTAATAATAATATATATATCTGATTTTCAGAAGGTATAAATTTTAATACAATATCATAATTTTTTAAATTTTCTCTAAAAATTGAAATCTTGGATTAATATGTTTTGATAAATACTTTTGAAAAAGGTTTTTACTAATTGAAATTGATGTAGTATTATCATAATAAATATGATGTTCATCACAAGAAACACCAAAACCAAAAAGGATTTGCTCAATCTAAAAACAGTATGCATAGATACTAGATGAAGAGATATAGATAGATTCAATCATAGATAATGTAAGAAATTTTGGTTTCTTAGATAACCAGTTAATTAAACATTTTCCCAAAAAATTATTGATACCAATGTGATTTTCGGGTCAATTATAAATTCTCCAAAATCATATTTAGAATAGGATACTGAATCAAAACAGTTATATTTTGAAAAAATAATATTGAATTAGTTGTTCCTTTAACATATTAGATTATTCTTTTTATTAAATTAATATGAATCTTTTTAGGATCATCCTGAAATATAAAACATATGAAAACACTAAAAATGATATCATGTGTAGATGATCTTAAATAAAGAATGCTACCTATAATGACTCTATAAACATTAATATCAACAGATTTACCAGATCCATAAATATTTAATTTAAAATTATTTCCCATATGGTTTTTCATTAATTAAGAATAAAATGAAGACAAATATTTGAACCAAATTTTAAGCATACTTATATTGAATAAAAAATTCATGTCATTCCTTAAAGAAAATTGAAGACCATGAAAAAAATTGCATTCTCACATTAATCTCATGTCAATCACAAAAAACATAAATTTTGAAATATAATTACTGAGTATTTCATAAGAAGAACAGAAATATTTAAAATCAAAATATATTTCTACCATTAAAATATTATTTAAAATTATTTTGATTAATTGTGTAGGATAAGCATATCCCTTCATAAAACCATTGATTAAAATAAATGAAGAAAAAATTTCATTCCCATAATTTGGTGCTCCTTTAATATAAATAAAATATTGATATAATTTAAAATAATTGTCATGAAATTTTTCACATTCAAAGCCAGGGGGTTGATAAACATAATCTTCATCAGATTTAAATACATTTAAGAATTCACATTTATTATATATTTTATATAATTTAATACATTGAAAAAAATAATATTCAAAAATAATAATAACTTCTTATTACTAGAAAACAGGTGAAAATGAATATTCAACATCTATACCTTCTTCGTAAAAGTTTTATTGACCAATATGTCTAGATTTATTTTATTAAAATATTACTAGATTCATCCATTTTATTTATAAAGATCCACCTAGTTCCACTTGCCAACTTATTTTCAGGACATTATACTACAGTCAAAACATTATTTATGAAAAATTGATTTAATTCATCCTTCATAGAAATAATCATGTTTATTCCTTCAATGTGTCATTAAAATTAATAGAAAAAAATCAGAAATAAAAACAGATTTGTCACAATAATTTAAAATAGAATTCCTAATTTTACCAAAAAATTCAACATTGCCAGTTAGATTTTCAATGGGATTAAAACTGCGAATCTTCCATGATTTTGGAATAGGTTGTGAATGATTATTGTCCCCCGAAATTGATTAATTATTATTTTTAAGAATTTCTACACCAAAAATAAATACACTAAACACATCATAAAGAATAATAGAAATAGAATTTAATTTAACATTATTTTCCTCAAGCATAACTTGATAATATTATTCAATAATAATAGATATTATATTATAAACTCTATAAGATTTAATATTATTATAATAACCATGTTAAATATCTTCAAAAATCATTAAATAAAATTTATCTATAACATCCTTTGAAATTATAATAAAAAAATTACAACCAGAAACAATGAAGCAAACAAATTTAGGTTTTTCATTTATAAATAATTCATAATGAGTATTCCATAACAAATTTCTTATGAGAATTTTATTAGAAATAAAACATGAAGCCAAAAATGAAAAAATATAAAAAAATATCTAAGAAAACTCTATTCAGTTTACATAGTTTGGGCCATATCAATAAGAGTTAAATTTTTTATTTTCAACAAAACTATTTTTTGTAGTGTTATAGGAGAAAAAAATTATGAAAATAACAATTATTTCAAAAAAAATCAATATCAAAATTATGATATTTTTTTCCTTTATCACTATCAATATAAAAAATTATGTAACTTTTTTCATTTTTAACGAATTTAGATAAATAAATAAATATAATAAAAGTAACATTTTTATGAGTATGAAATTATACCCAATTAAATATACTATAATCATCAAAAATAACTAATGTATATTTCATTCCACCAAGACCAGAATTTTGAGTGGGAATAAATAAATACAGATGTAGTAGTTGTAAAATTCTATTAGTACATATCTAATTGATGGGTATAAACTAAATTTCATGATTCATATCTTTAATAAAAGTGTTACATACATGTATATGTTTTTTCATTACATAGGGTATTTCTAACAGATTCTCAGGTTTTAAGAGATTATTTAACATTCTAAAATAGGCATGACCTAAATGTCCATTCTAAATGATGTTATGGTTCAATACTGTATTCAGACACTAAATATTTTTGAACATTTATCTCAACCAAAACAATTGACCAAATAATTTATTTTCTATTAGCATAAAATAATAAATAATTTATATCATATTAGGAAAAAATAAAAAAAATTCTTAGAGAATAAAAATTTATCATTATGAAATTTAACATCTATTCCATCATCACATTACTATAATACACTAATTAAATTATATTTTAATCTATCAACATATAAAACCTTATAAATTTTAGTATAATTTGAATTACAAACATTACCATTGCCTTTTAATTTCTAATTGGAATTATCTCTGAATGTAATAGTGCATCCATCACATGTGTTGTAAGGGGTAAACATTGATGTGTCTCCAGTCATATGATATGAGTACCCACTTCCCATGTACCATATTCCATTTTTGAGACATCTAAAGAATTATTTCTACCAATATAAATTACATTAAAATTTAGTTTCCCATGCTACATTGGGTCTATTAGGATTATTAATAAATTATTCATATATTCATACATAATTTAAACTTTAATATTAAGGTACTCTAGATTATTTATATAAAGAAATATTACATTTTTCTGTCACAATTATTTACTGAATATAAGAGAAAAATAAATTTACTAGTGACCTTTCATGCCACATGTAAAAGAAGTAACAGTTCAGGTAAAAACATTTTTAATTTTAAATAAACCGGTTTTTTTCATTGGGGAAATCACTATTCCGAGAAAAACCCATCAATATTATTATCAATTTTAGACAAATACATCTTCTTATGATGTTTTCATCAACTTGAAGAAATGTTGATAATCATTTTTTATCACATTCAACTCCCTTATTAATATTTTCATTCAAATTTTAAACGGATTTAAAATTTCCATAATCTTTTCATTGTGATGTAGTTAATGTTTTAATTAGTTTTTCTATCAGTTTTACAATATTGTTTTCACTAAAAGAAGTTTCTAATTATTTTCTATATAAATATTTTATAACTTTGTAGCTTTATAAATATATTTTCATATTTATTCAATTTCATCATTTAATTCATAAACATTATGGTTATCAAATTCATAGTCAAAATCAGAACACCCAGAATAAAAACGTGAATTACTAACCATATCCATTGATTCCATGAAGAAAAAGATAAAATAATCTTTTTCATTTCTAGAATATTAATTGTAAATATGTTATTATATTCAACTATAACTAAAGTTAAATGCTTTTTTTCTATCCTTTTATATTTTTATTTATTTTTTTGGAAAATATAACTTGATATGAACATTTTTTCCACACTCGTAATAAGATATTTGTTATGCATTGATATTTGAACAACCTTTCATATCTACCTGATATTTTTCATATTGTGGGTTTCTTCTAAATATGTTCTTGAATACTTTATATTTCTTTAATTTATAAGCACCAGTCACAATATGATCTATATCATATTATTCAGTACTAGGTATATTAGAATTATAATAATGAGTAGAAAAAATATTCACACATTAAATAGATACAACTTTTATTTTTATGGGTTTTTCATCTTATATGTTCCTCTTTTCAAGTAACATTAGATTATAGACCAAATGAATTTATCTAGAGTGAACTATTTGAAATGTTTGATTTCATCAATGGAAAAATTCTCTGCTATTCATTTCATTGGTAAGGCTTGTATGACTATTTCAAAAATTATTTGGTTTTCCAAATAATCTCCAAGTAAATTAATTTTAGTCAACAAGCACATGAATATGTAGAAAATTTGTTTTATTCTTTCATATTCACCCATCCTTATGTCTTGGTACTTATCACAATTCATTCAATTCTTTATTAAGTTCAATTTGTTGGACCCAAGGTGTTTAACATTTAGAATCATCATTATTTTAGTAGATATCAAGCTAGAATAAACATGACTAAAACCACTTTCGTTAATAGCATGACATTAAATATTAACAAATTTTAAATTTAATACCTATTTAGTAGCATAAATATTGGCAAACATATATTGGTCTTCTTTAGGAAGCATGTATATTTTTAATAAGATTTATCAGTTCTTAATGCTCAATTGTTTCAGGTAATCCTCCATTCAGTGTCCGAGTAACCATAATCATTTCATTCAATGTTTGGGGGATTTTGAGGAATTGATAAATAATATGGGATTAGTCATTTCATATTATTAGAGCATTATCCAAAAACTATTAGGTTCATGAATAATATTGAACAATTAAATATAAAATAAGACTTTATAAATTGGTCGGCTAAATTCCATAAGGAATAACTATTGGTTCCAATGATCTTTATTGATAAAGAGAATTATATAGATAAATTATTCTTAAGAGGTTTAATATAATAACATTTTTTATTTCATATAGTTTAATGATAGATGGTCTAGAGTGTGGTGAAATGACCATATTTAAAAAATATAATCAAAATAAATGAATAATTAAATAAATTATCAATGATAATTATAATATTTAATTAGCATCGTAAAAAGTAAAAAGTATAAGAATTTTTTATAGTAGTCTTGTTCAATGTGGGTATAATCTACTCTTATACCTATATACCCTATGAGAGATACATGTGCACTAAAAATGATTTTTGTGGTGGAATGGTAAACCAAATACCTAATCCTTTTCTATTTTAGGGATTACCATGTCACTAACTTCTGTATGGGGAGTCACATCCCTTATATCCTAACATTAGACAATGGGAAGTCACAACCCTAACCGTTGCATAATTCTATAGAAGGACTCATAACCCTTAGATAATGTATTTATAATTATGATCTCTTATCCCAAGGAATAAGAAATAAAAGATTACTTTTGTGTGTAAAAACTCAAATTATAAAATAGAAAGTACGTGTGAGAGACGGGAAATAGTGTTACAAAATCAAAAACTAGAAAATAGAATATAAATAATGAAATAATTGTTAATGGTTCTTTATATATGGATTACCACATCTCATAAAGTTAGTATAAATTTTGGAAAAATATATTCATCCCCTGATAGATCATGTACATGATGAATGAAAGTGTCCTTGGATAATAAAAATTATTAGAAGGATCAATGTTCTCTGTAAATTTTCCTGGAAAAAATATTATTAAATATGTTAACCCATATTGGTCATCTAATACTACTGTATATATATATAGAATAATTATCCATCCTAAATAGCACTCCATATCCTTCAAATATTCAAAATAAATTGATTTTATAGATTTCATTATTATCTCCTCAAAAATCGTAGCACTGTTGCCCCTTTATTCCTATGGAATAAAACATAAAAAAGGAATATAAAATAATTTGAATAATTCATCCAATAATATTTATAGAATAATAATGGGGTTGAATTATTTTAAAACAATAATTTGAATTCATTCAAATCATATTAATATTGTCCAGAAAAGGTAACGAAAACTCGTATCACTATCCGAAAGTAATTTCAAAAATTGTAATTTAATTAAACATTTATCCTTCAAATTTATATGAAAAATATGTTGAAAAACTTTATTAATTATTATATTTTAAAATTTCACCAAAATATGAAAAATATCATTGATCATAATACTTATATTTATCATGAATTTTTCCCATAGAAAAAACTTTGAAAATAATTCAAATATATATGAAGTAGATTAATGTTCAGTATAAAAGCACAAAGTAGAAGTAGAAAATTATGTTGCAAAATATAGGTTACATGAAAGTGGGGTTCAAAAACATTTGGTTCATGAATTTAACATGCACGAAAGTAGGTTATACTGACGTAGGTTACCTAAACGTATGGTACATGACATTACAGTACATGAATGTGGGGTACATAAAAGTAGGACTCACCAAAATTTGGGTTCACTAAATGTTTGGTTCACCGAAAATAGATTTCTCCAAATATGGGGCCATTGAATGTAGTATAGTGTTAATTAATGTAATATAGGGTTCATCAATGTAACAAATATTTCATCAAAATAGCATAGGGTTCAAGAACGTAGAGTTCGGTTCCTAAAACAATATTTTCCCTATTGTGAATGAAGGGTTACCGAACCATACATTGCAGTCTTATGAATGAAGGATTATTTAACCATAGTTGCAATATTGTGAATATAATGTTTCTGAATGATACTTTTCAATATAGAGAATATTGGGTCACTAAACTATACATTTCACTATTGGGAATGTGGAGTTTCTGAATCATACCATTCACTATTTCAAATATAGTGTTGTCGAACAATAATTTAAACTACTGTGAATGTAGGATTTCCGAACCATACATTACACTATTACGAATATAAGATTTTTGAGCCATACTTTGAGAAAATGTATACATGAAACATTAACAAAAATAAATTATGTTTTAATGTCTCTTTATAGCACATTCAACCTTTGGTGAAAAAATATTTATTGTTAAAAAACATTTTATTTTGCCAATTAATCTGAAATAAAATTAATATGACTTCATCTACTCCTAAAATTATCATAAAATAGATTGAACAAGGTTATGGAAAACTAAAGCTATGAAAAAGCATTATAGAACATCAGATAATTAAATGACAATCAGGATTCCATTTTTAGGATTTTATATAAACTATTGAAATCCAGATGAACATGTTATATTTATATAAAATCGGGTTTTGAGTGAATTTTATATCATTTTAATTTGAGGTAAATTAAATACAATTTATTTTCAACATTGTATTCTTTAACATTTCTATTAACTACACCATCAAAATCGTTGAATTTTTAGGGTACTAGAAAGCAGTTTTAGACATCCTCATATACTAAATGTGGTTAGATAAATCACTTATATATCCAATGAGATATGAAACGCATAAATCCAAAAAATTTTGATTGATATATCATCAAAATACATAGTAAAAGTAATCAAACAATAGAAAAAAAAATTCACTTTCACAATGAAAAACATGAAAATAGACATACAAGAGTAATGATGATGTCAATATTTGGCCAAGAACACATCAGATTCATGACTAGAAATTAAACATCAACCTGAATTATTTGAAGGATTCTTACACATGAGTCTGGATTAAAATATATGTTGATAGTTTTGTCTTATCTCAAGGATAGATTTTCGATGACATCACATATGCAATTGGAATCCAAATAAAGTTGGATAGGGCTACTAAAAAATTTGATTATGGAAATTATTCACAATTTTTGGAGGTTTATTTATGTTCTACATTAAAAGAAATTATAGTTCAATCCAAATCACATGATGGGTTTTTTCGTAGAATTGAGATTGAAAAAAATCATTAATTTTGTGTTCATTGTCAAATTATAGGACATTAAAATGATACATTTAAAAGATATTTTGAATTTTTTAATTGGCAGAACAAAGGCCATGATCTGCAACATTTCTTGAAAAGGATTAATCAAGATAACCTAGCTAAAAAATGATGGTTTTGTTCATAAAACTGTGTGTATTTATTTAGTGAAAAAATTTTTATTGATGTTGGATATATTGAGGATTATCATTAGAATGATTCTGAATTACCTTCCCTAAATGATGAATGCATTTCTCAGGAACCTTCTTCTCTAATTTTTCTTATTCAAATTTGTTATAAAACCCACATATCATGAGGTGATTTTTCGTATGATAGTCAATTGGTAGTTTATCTCACGACATGTAATGACGTCTTAAATGGGGTATCCTTTTTTGATGTGGTGACCAGGGGTATAATAGGTGAATATGTGGATAATTTTAATGATAGTCACGCAGTCAATGAAAATTATGGCTAGGTGGATATTGATTTTTTGATTTTGAAAGGAGCTATGTCACGACCCCCTCCCACCAAAGATGCCCATCCTGAGTTGGAAATGTTGGAAGGGAGATAATTACCCCTGAGTCCTGCCTCCAGTAGGCCCTAGGTTGGCGACTAGAACCAAGGGTATGAGTTTTCACAAATATGGGAGGCATTACCTTTTTTATTATTTAGGATCGAGAAATAGGATGAGTCAAACACCAATAAGGAAAAAGGACAAGTGTATATAAATAAACCCAAACCAAGCCCACATGCATGTTTAAACAATTTTATAACAAGGTACAAGTACAAGAAAGCTCAAAAGTACAATACCAAAAGAAAACAAGAGAACAACAACTGCAACAACTCCTACTGTCTGACTAGTAGGGTCCCGCACGGACCTGGTAGTCCTCCTAGAAACCTGAAAGTAAACGTAGGGTGAGAATACAAGTATACTCAGTAGGGAAACCTAAAGATCTCGTGCACAAGTGGGGAGACATCCTAATGTCCCATGAGAACAACAGAAGAAACCTAACAAGGGAAACTATCCACCCAACCTCACCAGCCACACTCACAAAAACACAATCACAACAGGTAGTAGTAGTATATTAACAAGAGTATTGGGTACCCCGCACCATTTCCTAATAGTTAGATGAACATCTTGACACTGTCACAATCTCCCCGCCCGCACACACCTGGGCCTCACAACCACACATCCCGCCCACACACACCTGGGACTCACCACCACAGATCCCGCCCGCACACACCTGGGCCTCACAACCACACATCCCGCCCGCACACACCTGGGCCTCACTACCACACATCCCGCCCGCACACACCTGGGCCTCACAACCACAACCACATCCCCACCCGAAGACAACTGGGCCTCATCCCGAAGATTCTTGGTAACAGTAATACTAACAGAACCCTCGCCCGAAGACACATGGGCCTGAAATCGAAACCTACTTGAAGATTCTTAGGTGTCAGGTCGCCTCAAGACATTATAGCCTATAAGCCTGCCCAAAGAGTCTTGGGCCTAACCACCCCAATCGAAACCTACCCGATGTGTCTTGGGTGTAAGGTCGCCTCAAGCAATCACATCCTAGGGGAGAAGGAGCAGGAAGGAGCTAGTAACTATGGGAAAACACCCTCTCCCATGAAATGGGAGTGTTCGGCACTAAGTGCTCAACATGGGGGCGGTGCAATAAAACACAAAGAATATATATATATATATATATACAAAACACACAGCCCAACCTATGGCTTCTAAACAAAGAAACTGAGTGTGTGCCTCGGCACTGCTACCACAAAGCATGCATAAAACAACAACCCCAACCCCATTAAGGTTTTCACGTTTCAACAAAAATTAGCTTATATAGTACCTTAACTACTGGGCAACTATCCCCAAACAACCACTTCAAAAGTTCGTAAAACATATCCCTTCCATCCAAAAAAACATGTCAGGGAATCCCAAGAAGCACAACAAAACCTTTAGTAACAACCAACCAACCCATTGATTAATATTTTTATTTCATTACCAAGCCCCGTCATTAATTAACACTTCCACATTTGTTATTTATTAAACACAACCGAAAGTCCGTTCACATTTAAAACCATCCATGCAGCCCCGCTGCCAACCACCATTACCACACCACACATCATTATCCCTATAATACCATTTATCACATCCCCGCTGCCCATCACCATTAAACGTTCACACCTTCCCCCAACCAAGTCAACCGCAGCCCCACTACTCACCCAAACCACAACAGCCCACAAAACACCCCCAACACATGCCACGTAACCAAGCCAACACCCACATGTTCATTATTCCATTTTGTTTAACCGTGGTGATCATACAAGGGTTCCATATTTCCATTTAATCATCCAACTTTATGTGATTAACCAATTTCCACATTCAACAAAGTTTCACTCACAAAAATGGTCTAGAAAGATATGGAAACATTTAATTGTGCAAGAAAAGGCCCCCTACGACCGAGAATTTGAGTAGGAATAAGCCTATTCATTTCACAATATAATATCACATGATATAAAAGGTAAAGTAACAACAATCAAAAAATTCACATCCCCGTTCTTTAACTAGTTATTATCTTTATTTAAATGTTCAACTATTTCTCATGAAAATAAGAAGGATACCCACCCCACATGATGCACAAATTAGAGAGACGAAGGTAAAACCCCTACCTCAACAGGTTCTGGTCACAACGCTGACCCGGATCAACTTTAGAAGATGGTCGTTGGCGTCCCAGAAAAACCTCCTCGTGTGGAAGTAAGAGAGGAAAAGCCGAAGGAAAGACAATGGATCCAAGCTCGGAAGTTCCTCCTCGTCGTTACGATCCCGTGGTCGCTGACGGATCGTAAATCGGAGCTCAGACGAAAAAGTTATGGAAGAAAGAGCCTTCGAGTCTCTTGAGAGATCTCTGCTCAGAGGAGAGGGGAGGAGAGGTGTGAGTTGAAAGGAGGAGGGGACCCCTCCTTTTATAGGCGTTAAAAGTAAAAGTACACGGTGTGTACTTATGGTACACGACGTGTACTCGGCCATTTTCACACGGTCTCCACGCGGCCTCCAACATGGTTCCGCGGCCGTTGACTGGTCAACACACGGTATGAAGGTAACGCATACGTGGGGAAGGACTACACGGAATGTAGATTTGACACACGGCGTCTACCCATTTATTACACATGTCAAGTACACGGCTCCAACGCGGCACACGACCGACGACTACTCAACACACAGTAACGCGTACGCGGGGAGGGAGTACTCAGCGTGTAGTACTGGACACACGGCGTGTACCCATTTTCACATCCATCCACACGGGGTATACCTGACAAGAGGGTACATGGCGTGTACTCAAACTACACGGCGTGTAGTTTCAAAATTCTGGAAAGTGTGGAAAAAGTCCATTTTACCCTCCAGAACACTTCGTGGCCTTATTTTTGACAAAGGAATGGGCCGGAGAGGTCCGGCCCATTACATTAGATACCTTTAAATCATTATCATCCCCAAGAATTCAAAAACCAACTCAAGGGAACCCAACAAGATACCTCTTAGGGCCCTCGTTATAACAGGAACCCAACCAACAATCCTAATTATAGGTGTTATGAATTCCTTCTCCTATGTCGAGATATTATCCGCTTTAGGTGGCACTGACTCACCTGCACGGGTTTAATCGCATCCTCATTAATGTGTCTCGAATAAGGATTGGGTCTTCCCACTTCCATACATTATTATTTTCAACTCGAACTACCCCCCAACACCACACAACCAACACATTGCCCGAACATGTGGTTTTTGGGAAAAATCCTTCCCCTATATCGAGATATTATCCGCTTTAGGCGGTACTGACTCGCCCTCATGGGTTCAATCGCATCCGCATTAATGCGTCTCTATTAAGGGTCAGGTTTCCCCCATCCCACACATCTGGCCATGTTACACATTACCAGGGAACAAGGAAACAAAAGGTCTCACAACTGACAAGCCAAGCATTCCATATATCTAAGGTACAGAGTACAACATCAACACAAAGCCCAGAAGAACAAGGGAACACAAGTCAAAACAACTCAGGGTACTGAGCGTGCATTTTGGTCTCCCGCTCCCAAGTTCTCTCCTCGAGACCACCATGCCTCCACAACACACGAACCAAGGGAATGGTTCGTCCACAGAGAACCTTCTCTTTATGATCCTCGATTCTGACTTGTCGTTCCTCGAAGGTCACGTCGTCTCCCATATCTAACTCTCCCCAGTCGATAATGTGGGAGTCGTCGTATAAGTACCGACATAGCTGGGAGACGTGGAAGACATCATGAACCTTTTCCAACTAAGGTGGCAAGGATAGCTGATATGCCACCTCGCCGACTCACCTCATCACCTCAAAAGGTCTGATGAACCTGGGTGAGAGCTTGCTCGACTTACCAAACCTCTGCCACCCCCGTCGAGGGGAAACCTTCAAGAACACATGATTTCCCACCTCGAAATCCAAGGACCTCCTCCGACGATCAGCAAAAGACTTCTGTCAGTCCTGAGCCGCCTTCATCCTCTCACTTACAAGCTGGACTTTCTCAGTGGTGCTCTGCACTACCTCTGGCCCAAGATCACATGTCTCACCAACCTCTACCCAGAAAATGGGTGAACGACATGGCCTTCCATACAAAGTCTCAAATGGTTCCATTCCAATAGTAGAGTAGATGATTTTGTTGTAGGAAAACTCTACTATAGGCATGTTTCGTAGCAATGATCCTCCGAAATCCAGAACGCATGCTCGCAGCATGCCCTCCAACGTCTGGATAGTCTGCTCCATCTGCCCATCGGTCTGGGGGTGGAAAGCAGTCCTAAGGAATATCTGGGTCCCAAAAGCATGTTGTAACCCCCTCCAGAATATTGAGGTAAACCGAGTATCCCGGTCTGAGACGATTGTCCTTGGAACTCCATGAAAACACACCACCTCGTCTACATACCTCTGTGCTAAGGTACTCACTGGGCCCGACTCCTTGATTGCTAAGAAGTGAGCTGATTTCGTCAGAAGATCTACCAATACCCAGATAGCATCATAACCTCCTTGAGCTCTGGGTTGTCCTGTGATGAAGTCCATCGAGATGTCATCCCACTTCCACTCGGGGACATCTAAAGGATGCAACAATCCACCGGGAACACAGTGTTCAGCCTTCACTTGCTGACACACTAGGCACTTAGCCACAAACTCCTCCACTGCCCGTTTCACACCGGGCCACAAAAACTGATCCCTCAGGCCTCGGTACATTTTTGAAACTCTTGGATGTACCGCATAGGCCGAGCTATGGAACTCATGGAGAACTCCCTCACGCATCGCCTCTGGGACAAACAACCTTCCACGAAAAAGCATCTGATGTCACCTATCCTCTGACCATCCCTCTGGAGTATTCCCCTGATCGACACGATCCCGCATCACCTCTGCCTCGGAGTCCCCCCACTGAGACTCCTCCACCTGCTGCGACAAGGAGGATTGCACCATCATCTGGAACAAACAGCCTCTAACACCTTCTTCCCTTGCATCTATGTGCTGGGCAGCCAACTCTCCACTCGCCTTCCAAGCATCAGCGGATTGCTGAACCACTTCCTTATGTGACTTCCTGCTGAGGGCATCAGCCACAACGTTTCCCTTACCTTCAGTGTAAGAGATCACTATGTCATAGTCTTGGAGAAACTCGACCCATCTCCACTGTTGTAAGTTCAGGTCACACTGGGAGAATATATAACGCAGGCTCTTGTGATCTGGGAAGACCACAAAGCACTCCCCAAAGAGGTAATGTCGCCACAACGTCAATGCGAACACTACTGCTGCAAGCTCCAGGTCATGGGTGGTATAGTTACGCTCGTGAGGGCACAACTGCCTAGACCCATAACAAATCACTCCTTCTTCTGCATCATCACGCACCCCAGACCAATGCCAGAAGCATCACAAAACACTTCATACAACAACCCTTCCTTTGGCAAGATGAGTATGGGGGCACTGACCAACTTCTCCTTTAGGTAGTCAAAAGATTTCTGGCACTGCTCGCTCCCCAAGAAGACCTGGTTCTTCCTAGTCAAAGCTGTCAATGGAGCAGCAACTCGAGAGAAGTCCGAAACAAACCTCTGATAGTAACCTGCTAACCGTAGGAAACTACGAACTTCTGCCACGCTCATAGGTGCTTCCCAAGAAACAACTTCTTCCACCTTCGACGGGTCCACTGATACTCCATGCTGAGACACCACATGCCAAATGAAGTGTACTTATTTTGTCATGAACTTACAATTCGACAATTTCCCGTAAATCTGGTGGTGTCGAAGGACTTCCAAGACTGCCCTGAGATGCTCAACGTGCTCCTCCTTTGATCTTGAGTAGATCAGGATGTCATCGATAAACACAACGATGAACCAGTCCATAAACTCTCGGAATACAAAGTTCATAAGTCCCATGAACACAGCTGGTGCATTCGTAACTCCAAACGGCATCACTACAAACTCGAAGTGCCCATACCTGCACCTGAAAGCTGTCTTCGAGATGTCATTGTCCTTCACCCTCAGCAGATGATATCCCGATTATAGATCAATCTTAAAAAACCATCCTGCTCCCCACAACTAGTCGAAGAGATCATATATCCTTGGAAGGGGGTAATGGTTCTTGACCGTTACCTGGTTCAGTCTTCGGTAGACTATGCATAGCCTGAGACCACCATCTGCCTTCTTCACGAACAAAACTAGAGCACCCCATGGCAACACACTGGGTCGAACAAAACCCTTCTCCAGTAGATCATCAATCTGAATCTGCAACTCCCGCAACTCCGAAGGTGCCATTCGATAAGGGGACATTGAAATCGGATGGGCACTAAGCTGTAAGTCTATCCCGAACTCAACGTTGCGTCAGGGGGGTAGAGTTACAACCTCCTCAGGAAAAACATTGAGGAACACCCCAACAACCTCTGGGAAATCCATCATCTCTGAATCGGATGGAACCACTGACAACCCGCCCAACAAGGAAAGGAGAGGCTCCACATGCCGGCTTCCCGCCTCATAGCTCCTCTCACCAAATAAAGATATGTGTTGCCCATCCACGTCGGAGAACACGACTCTTCTTCGGAAGCAGTCGATAATGGAACTAACAGAAAATAACCAGTCGATGCCTAGGATGACATCGTATGGATGCATTTGTAATAGAAGAAGGTCTCCACTAGATCGATGTGGTCCCAATGTCAACCCACATCCCCGAAAAACACAAGATATGCTGGTCTGGCCCCCAACTAGTGTACTCAGTACCAGTGGTATGGAATGTCTCTCTACATCTAGTCCCAAAACATGGGCTACACTAGGTGCAACAAAAGAGTGTGAGGCTCCCTAATCGAACAAAGTAGAAACAAGAGTGCTGAACAAAAAAATCGTACTCCGCACCACCTCTGGTCCTGCTGGAGCTGCCAACTCTGCTGCATGCAACTGTCGATGCCCAGCTCCTCTGCCACTCTGATGTCGTCCACTTCCCCGACCACGCCTTGGACGAGGTCCCTGAGGAGCACCCTTAGGTCAGCCTCCTCCCGCAATGTCTGCCCTCAGAGGATCATGGTCCTGCTGCTGCTGGAAGGGCCTCACCGGCAACTAGTGCTACTGCGGTGGGTACTGAACCTGCCCACCTCCACTGTACGGAGCTCTGGTCGAGCACCGACTCTGAACGTGCCCGAAACCTCCACAAGAAAAACACCTCGGTCCCGGGCTCGTGGAAAAGGGACGAGGACCCGAAGATCTGAACTGGAACTGCTGGGGCCTGATCCCCACTGTCCTGAACCTGGAATGTCCCGTCGCAGGAGCCCTGCTGCTGACTGCCTTCCCCTTCGATGAGCCTGTCTGGATCCCCTCTCGGGGTGGACCTCCCAGCGAGTGCATCCTCTCTACAACCTCTGCATTCTTCTGTACCGCCAAGTACGTTGGAAGGGTGATGGGGGTGACTGCATACTGGAGCGAAGGACGAAGCGCCTCCTCCAAACGTCTCACCCGGGACTCCTCATCCGGAAAGAGATCCAGATCAAAGCCAGGAGATCTTTAAACATGATCCCCAAATCTAGTTCTAACATAATCCCCTGCTGAAGGGAGAGTAACTCCTGTCGCTTCTCCTCCTTGATCATGGAATAAAGGAATTCCTCTCGGAATTCCTTCTCAAAGTCAGCCCATGGAACCTCTACCTCTATCCTCTCACTGAGGTAGAGCATCCACCACTGTCACTCTGCACCTCTCAGCTGACTGACTGCTAGGAGAACCCAGTACTCCCTCGGAGAACGGATCAAGGTAAAAGCGATCCCTAGCTCCTCAAGACACCCCTTTGTATCCGTATCCGAAGTACTACCCTCGTACATATTGAGGGTCTGCCGCTGGAAGGAACGGAGAGTCTTCTGCCCCTGGTTATCTTCCTCCTCTCGGTCAATCCTCAACTGATCGACCACCTGGATCTGCTAGGCCTGGGATGTCTGAGCCACCCGGGGACAACGTCCAGCTTCTATACCTATACGGTAAACAAGGATCACCTAAGCCCACATAGTAAGGAAATTTTTCAAAGTTTTAATTATCATTTTATTTCAATTTCTTTCCCAGAACACAAAAATCAAGTAAAAAAATCATGATGATGCATGTACCTTCCCTAGGGTCTCTACCCTGCAATCAATGTAGTCTCACTTGGTCATTCGGTAGGCTCATATTCCTTGCATCGGATCACGGGGGGCCCTAAAATCCCATGTCCTAGCCGGTCTTCCCTGGCCTATGTCACGCACCAAGATTAACTAACACTGTTTCCCTACCATCCCATGCTATCCTCACTGTGCCTAACCCTAGACTCCATCCTATCTCTCAACTACTAGCTCTGATACCATTCTTTCACGACCCCTTCCCACCAAAGATGCCCCTCCTGAGCTGGAAATGGTGGAAGGGAGATAATGACCCCCGAGTCCCGCCTCCAGTAGGCCTCGGGTTGGTGACTAGCACCAAGGGTATGAGTTTTCACAAATATGGGAGGCATTAACCTTTTTATTATTTAGGATCGGGAAATAGGATGAGTCAACCCCCAACATGGAAAAAGGACAAGTGTATATAAATAAACCCAAACCAAGCCCACATGCATGTTTAAACAATTTTATAACAAGGTACAAGTACAAGAAAGCTCAAAAGTACAATACCAAAAGAAAAGAAGAGAACAACAACTGCAACAACTCCAACTGTCTGACTAGTAGGGTCCCGCACGGCCCTGGTAGTCATCCTAGAAACCTGAAAGTAAACATAGGGTGAGCATACATGTATACTCAGTAGGGAAACCTAAATCTCTCTTGCACAAGTGGGGAGACATCCTAATGTCCCGTGAGAACAACTGAAGAAACCTAACAAGGGAAACTATCCACCCAACCTCACCAGCCACACTCACCAAAACACAATCACAACAGGTAGTAGTAGTATAGGAACAAGAGTATTGGGTACCCCACAACATTTCCCAATAGTAAGCTGAACATCCTGACACTGACACACTCTCCCTGCCCGCACACACCTGGGCCTCACAACCACACATCCCGCCCGCACACACCTGGGCCTCACCACCTCGGATCTCGCCCGCACACACCTGGGCCTCACAACCACGCATCCCGCCCGCACACACATGGGCCTCACTACCACACATCCCTCCTGCACACACCTGTCCCTCACTACCACAACCACATCCCCACCCGAAGACACCTGGGCCTCATCCCGAAGATTCTTGGGAACAATAATAGTAACAGAACTCTTGCATGATGACACCTGGGCCTGAAATCGAAACCTACCTGAAGAGTCATAGGTGTAAGGTCGCCTCAAGCCATTATAGCCTATAAGCCTGCCCAAAGAGTCTTGGGCCTAACCACCCCAATCGAAACCTACCCGAAGAGTCTTGGGTGTAAGGTCACCTCAAGACATCACAGCCTAGGGGAGAAGAAGTAGGAAGGAGCTAGTAATTATGGGAAAACATCCTCTCCCATGAAATGGGAGTGTTCAGTACTAAGTGCTCTACATGGGTGTGGTGCGATAAAACACAAAGGATACAGATATATATATATACCAAACACACATCCCAACCTATGGCTTTTAAACAAAGAAACATAGTGCGTTCCACGGCACTGCTACCACGAAGCATGCATACAACAATAACCCCAACCCCATTAAGGTTTTCACGTTTCAGCAGAAATTAGCTTATTTAGTTCCTTAACTACTGGGAAACTATTCACAACCAACCTCTTCAAACGTTCGTAAAACATATCCCTTCCATCAACAAAACATGTTAGGGAAACCCAAGAAGCACAACAAAACCCTTCGTAACAACCAACCAACCCATTGATTAATATTTATGTTTCATTACCAAGCCCCATCATTCATTAACTCTTCCACATTTATTATTTATTAAACACATCCCAAATCCATTCACATTTAAAACCATCTCTGCAGCCCCGCTGCCAACAACCATAACCACACCACACATCATTATCCATAAAATACCATTTATCGCAGCCCCGCTGCCCATCACCATTAAACATTCACACCTTCCCACAACCAAGTCAACCGCAGCCCTGCTGCTCACCCAAACCACAACAGCCCACAAAACACCCCCAACACATGCCACGTAACCAAGAGAACACCCACATGTTCATTATTCCATTTTTTTAACTGGGGTGATCGCACAAGGGTTCCAAATTTCCATTTAATCAGCCAAATTTATGTGATTAACCAATTTCCACATTCAACAATTATTCACTCACAAAAACAATCTTGAAAGATAGGGAAACATTTAATTGCGCAAGAAAAGTCCCCAAACGACCATGATTTTCAGTAGGAATAAGCCAATTCATTTCACAACATAATATCACAGGATATAAAAGGTAAACTAACAACAATCACAAACTTGACATCCCCGTTCTTTAACCAGTTAATATCATTATTTAAAAGTTCAACTATTTTTCATGAAAAAAAGAAGGATACCCACCCCGCATGATGCACAAATTAGAGAGACGAAGGTAAAACCCCTACCTCAACAGGTTCTGGTCACAATGCTCCCCCAGATAAACTTTAGAAGACGTTCATCGGCATCTCGGAAAAACCTCCTCAGGTGGACGTCGGAGAGGAAAAGCTTAAGGAAAGACAACGAATCCAAGCTCGGAAGTTCCGCCTCGTCGTTACGATCCCGTGGCCGTTGACGGATCGTAAATCAGAGCTCAGACGAAAAAGTTATGGAAGAAAGAGCCTTCGAGTCTCTTGAGAGAGCTCTGCATAGAGGAGAGGGGGGGAGAGGTGTGAGTTGAAAGGAGGAGGGGACCCCTCCTTTTATAGGCATGAAAAGAAAAAGTAAACGGCATGTACTTATGGTACACGGCGTGTACTAGGCCATTTTTACACGGTCTTCACACAGCCTCCAACACGATTCCACGACCGTTGACTGGTCAACACACAGTTTGAAGGTAACGCATACGCGGGGAAGGACAACATGGGATGTAGATTGGACACACGGAATGTACCCATTTATTGCACATGGCAAGTACACGGCTCCAACACGGCACACGACCTACGACTGGTCAACACACGATAACGCTTACGCGGGGAGGGAGTACACGGCGTGTAGTACTGGACACACCGCGTGTACCCATTTTCACGGCCATCCACACGGGGTATACCCGGCAAGAGGGTACACAACGTGTACTCAAACTACACGAGGTGTAGTTTCAAAATTCTGGAAAGTGTGGAAAAAGTCCATTTTACCCTCCCGAACACTTCGTGGCCTTCTTTTTGACAATGGAATGGGCCGGAGAGGTCCGAGCCATTACAAGCAAATTGTGGTGAATTCCAATAGTCGAAAGGGTAAGGATATGGGAGGTTAATTAATAACAAATTAGACTAAGTAAAAAGGGGTTGTTAAAGCTTCTTTCATATATGCTTGAGATAAATGAAATTAGAATGTAATTTTTTTTACTCACTCAATTTATTTAGAGCACATTGTCTCTCATTTCGTATCTATGGACATTGTATATTTTTGTGAATTTTATTGTTCATGTTAAACTCATATGGATTTTTCATCTACAAAAAGAAACCAAGATATATAAATTAGGTTTTACTAAAATTTAATTAAAAATAAATTCATTCAATGATTGCATACCACTTTTCTTAATGAAATGGGCTTTCATCCAACCAAAGCAGTGATACCCTCTTTTTCATTTATTGTGGATGTTAATGAGCCTGACCCAGATTCATTTCCCTATCCTAGTGATAAGGTGGAAGTTAGAAAGGCCCTAATAGATCATAGTAGCTCCAGTTTTGCCTATGGTCATGTTTTTAGTGGAATAAGACCCTCTATGAGTTAATATACAAGGTCTAGATAGGATAAGAATGTTTATATTTTAGACACTAGTGGTATTAAAGATCATGCTTGTCCATGTTTTTTTTCATAAGCTCAAGGAATGGTATCACAAATTGTTATTGATCTATTAGTGGAGAGATTAGATTAATCCAAGCTGGGACATCTCTGGTTCCAACAAGTAGTGCCTCTACAAAGTGTCTGAATCATAAGATAAATATGAATGTGATTAATATACACCTTTTGAAATACATTCAACATCCAGCAACGATGATGAAGGGAAAAAGTGAGGGTGTGTTTGGAGGTTAAGATATGAAGTCCAATATTGTTTTTACACACTAGAATGATAGTGGCGGGCCACATATATTGGTTACGACATGGAGTAGGGGACGACATCCTTGGGGAATTGGTGAACACCACACTCACCATAGTATGAGAACTCGTTCTTGGGTGGGTTGAGGATTTTTTTGTCCTTGTTTATGTGGTCCATTGTAGTTTTGGATGTTGCAACACTTTTCCATTTTAATTTTCAATATAGAGGCCTTTGAGCCTCAACCTTTAAAAAATATAAATAAATAAATATGTTTAAAAATATTTTTATCAATATATATATATAATAATATATATTTATATTGTTGTGTATATTTATAAAATTTAACTATAATAAATATATTTTTCATTAAATATTTTTATTTTATTTTTATTCTTATTTAAATGCATATTTATTTATTTTAATTATTATTATAAATTATTATATTGAAAATAATTTATATGTAATTTTAAATTTATTTATATAATTATATATATATATATATATATCAATAATTATATATATTTATATTAATATATAAATAAATATAACGATATATTTAGTTACTATATTTATTATTTAACTATATGTATTATAATTTTATTATTATTTTAAAAATATATTTTTTCAATTTTAATTTTAATTATAAAATAATATATTTAAAAATATTTCTATATAATTATATATATTTATAACTATATTAAATAAGTTAAATATTTGAATACACTTATTATATTTTTATAATTAATTATTTATTTATTTTGTTTATATTTATTATGAATTTTTTTAGAAAGTATTAATATATAATTTAAAATATATTTTTATAATTATATATATATATATATTATTATTATACATATACATATATGTAATAAATATATTTTTTTGTGAAATATATTTAATATAATTTTTTCATTATTTATAATTTTTTTATTTAAAATATATTTAAAATTAAATATATTTTTATGTATTTCTATATAATTATAAATATATGTATATAAATATATATATATTTATAATTACATATATTTATATGAATATATAAACAAATATAATTAAGAATTTAAAAGTTATATTTATTGTTTTAATGTATTTAATATAATTTTGTAATTATGTAAATATGTATATATAAGTGTGTTTTTAAGTCAATATATTTAAGAAGTAGTTCCATATTAATATATATATTTGTAAATATAATTATATATTTATCATTTAAATATATATATTACTATTTTATAGTTATTTTAATATGTACTTATTTATTTTTAAATATAATTAGAAATAAATATATTTTAAAACAATATATATATATATAGTATTTTTACATAAATATATAATTATTAATATATAATAATAATTATAAAAAAATTATTATTTAAATTTATTATATATAAATTGATAATTATTAAAGTGTATATTTATTTTTTGAAATATAAAAAATACACTTTTAATTATATATATATATATATATATCTGTATTTGTAAAATAAAATATTAAATTTCCATAATTATGGAAAGAAAATTTAAATAGATGAATTATAGATATTTGAAAAATTATTAAATTCTAAAACATAATAAATAAAAAGGTATTAATTATTATTTATATAAATTTCAAATTTATAGAAACTATATATTATTAAATTTAGGTACAACTTCACTTTATTATAAGGTAAAAAACATACAAGTAGAAAATGTGGTAAGACATGGCAATACTTCCCTCATCAGAAATCATTTAAAGAACAAACTTCTCTCTAATCAGAGCATCAATCCTTCACCCCTCATCACATATAATATTTCATTTAGTTTGTCTGCACCAACATCCTCAACCTTTAGGGTGTTTCCCTATCCCTTAAGTCTTCACTTGTTTAATAAGGCATTCAATGTCACTGCTACCAAAATATAATCCCCCAATAATAGATTTAGACTCCACCCTCATCGATGAGCCATAAACCAAGGGGTATTCATTTCCTTATTTTGTGGGGGTATGGAATTCCCCTAAAAAAATTTATGATGACTATATATTTGATGTCAGGGGACCATTTGATTCATCTTTTTGCACATAATTAGCAGAATGATACACTCAAAAATAAATTGGGAGGATATCTACACATTACCTAGTAAATATTGTGCACCTGACACATTTTTGGATGGAGGGATACCTAAATTTTCCTCTATATGAGAATGATCCTTCATGTGTGTGGTGGAGTTTTACGGTGTCCTGATATGATGATGGAAACCATATGGGTAAATGAAAAGTAACCAAAAGAGACATAAATGGAAGCATGTTCAAGATATGAAGAAGGTACTATGAAATTCCTAAAAAGATCCAATTTGAATCCATTTTTATTCAGTAGCATGAATGAATATGATTTTTTTGTAAATCCGGAGCTAAATAAATTTGATCATTCCCATTTTTGTTATAAACAACATAAATTTCACTGCTAACTTGACGAACCAAATAGATTGGAACCACATTTGAAAGGGTGAAGTCTTCCATAGACGATGAGATCCTATCTTTGTTCCCATATAGATTTTCACATTTATGGTAGGAACATTATTGTTATGAACATCAGGTCCACGAGATCGAGTAATTGGATGGAAATTATTAAATTACAATGGGTTTTCAGCATCATTTTTCATCTTTCCCTTAAGATCTCTTGAATCGACAATTTTCTTTTTCATCACCTATTGATCATCAAGACCATGGACAGTGTTTTCATCATTTGAATGTATCTCTATTTCCTCCCCCCCTTGATACATCACCATCTAAATTTTGTAATACCATATTTGTGCTTTATATACCCCTATCAATGTATTCCAGACCCAATAGTCCATGAATGAATCCCCTTCCATCAGATCATATTTTACACCATGAGGATACTGAGCCCTTTGAGGTCTAGTAGAAAATTTACTACCATTGGGTGCCCTATGTGAAGTAGAATCAACATTATAAAATTACATTCTATCGTTATAATTTATAGTATCAATATCAGTATCATGAGGACTTTTCTCAGAAATAGAAGGGAAAACACCTTTCCTCTATCTACGTGACTGGGTAATTTCCATCTCTACCATTCCTTGCTTAGATGAGAAAACTATAGTGTCACTTGTACTGTTAACCACAACATTTTTATCACCAGTGACCTCAATATATTCTCTCTATCTCTTTATAAAGGTAGTGTGATCATTTACATTTTTTAGGCAGATAGAATACAACATTGTTGAATGACATGGGTCTAAAAAATTTCTAGAATCACACAATTTGAGAAAATAATCTAAAAGTTCACATAAATAATATTTAGATTCAGTTCATGAGTCTACGTTGAATGAATGAAATAATCTGTAAGGGTCTGGCAGAGATCCATCACCCCAAGAACATGAGCGATGCATCCTTACATAGCCTTATCTATATCATTGTCTATTTATATTATAACTACAATTGAATATGTTATATAAAATATGACATATGGATGCCACATAATCCAATTCGGCCTGGTGATCATCACGAAAACATGATTACATGTGTGTCTGAGATTGAGTGTATGTAATTTGAAACTCCCATTTCAGATTGTTAGTGATCTATAAATCAAGAGACTATGTTGAAGATCAAGGCATAGCTTTTTATTTACTCATTTAGGAAGATGACATGAAAAAATCACATTCCCAATGGAATTCATTTTCAATCCGAAAATCCTAGATCGAGGAAAGACTTCAAATTTGATCTACGGTTTTCCAAACAACATAATATTTCGAAAGCCCCAGATTAAGAATAATTTAATGATGACCAGACACAACTTGTACCAAAATCATATACATTCATGAAAGAACACAAGTAATATTACACTTTTTAAAAATCTATCATTTGGAGAACTCTAATTAAAGGAGAATACACTCTATTTTTATCTATTACCTTCATTCAAAAGATGAATCTGGTGTGTTGTTTCATGTACCTCACTATCATTATCCCTTTCAATAAGAACACATCCTCCCACAAAGATATTTCCCATTTCCACCATGCCGACCATTGGATAGTCCTTGAGTGAAATTGAAATACCCAAAATGCCTTTGTGTTTCCGGTGAGAAGCTATCCTTAGTTCTAACCACATTCACCATCATTTCATTAAAATAGTAAATGTATAGTAAATAAATATATCTATAAATAAATATTATCATCTGATTAAATATATTTTTTACATTATTAATGAATATATAATAACAATTCATTAAATTTAAATGAAAATTTTATAAAAAATATAAAATGAGAATTCATAACATTTACGCGAATTAAAAACATAAATATATACACATATACAACAACAACACACACACACACATAAACACATATATTAACAGATATACACAAATATACATGCAATTGTACAACTACATATATTTTACATTATTTAATATCATTATAAATATATATCTAAATAAATATATTCATTTATATATTATATAATAGTTTAAATAAAATATTAGTATATTGTAATTATTTTAAACATAAACACATTTTTAAATCAATGTATAAAAATAAACTCTAATTTTTTTTAACTATGATAAATTTTATAATCATATATTTATAATTATGAATATGATTTTTTATTAAAAGATATATAATTAATATTTTTTTACTTTAAATATATATATACTTATAATAATCTAAATATTATTTAAAAATATATAAATATATAGGTACTTAGGGGTATAACTACCTCGTAACACACACACACACACAAACATTCATCATCCTATATAGGATAATCATAGCCTTCAGGGGTAACCATCCTAATAATGGAATGATGATCAAATTGCTAATACCCTCGATGAACCTTACAAATTATATGTTGCAATGACCATAATTACTAGTCATAATTATCATCCATTACATCCAATTCATTTCATGTGTTCCACCAGTAGAATGAGATTCCACTTTAAAGAAATTATTGGCAACACCATCATCTCGCTGGATGTTGTTTCAGTGACACATACAACCGCTAGACCACCACCCCACTTTCAAGCATGGGTTCACAAATCTTATTATCCTGAAGATGTGTCACCACTACTCCCACACACCTGCACAACCATATAACTGACATCGTCCCACACCACTTTCACTTATGGTATCTTCCTATAGTGACTAATTTTTTTTCACAGTAGTCACCCATCGCCTGTCAGGACCGCATCAGTCCCATATGCCTCCCTTGTAGCCGACCTGCACTTCTCACCCATCACCCATCGAGAGTGCCATAAAAAAAATTAATTTTAAATGACACTATCTTTTGACCATCCTACAAGGTTTTTGATCTCTCTATTAATCTCGAACCGTACTACAACCCACCCATTGCCATACATGCTAATGCCATCGATCGAGGTCCCTCTGACGATGCAGACCACACCCTTGTGCAGTCAAGGAAACCCAGTGGTTCTGACATCCATTACTACTACAAACATGTCACTTCTCAAGATATGATGTATAGGGATATGAACATGCCTCACAAGAATCCCCTCCAAATGAACCGATAGACCCCCCCCCACAGATCACAACCCACACTATTGAGTAGGGGTTTGTCATTCACTGCCCGCACTGATGGCAAGGGCCCACAATTAATGCCCCCAAATTTAGTTAGGTGGATTCATAATACATATCAATTGGGATTTGAACACAACCTCCCAAGGGCTATTGGGGGCTGATATATTATTTGGGAACACCCTCATTTGTTAAATAAATATATTTATAAATATTTGAATATAATTATAAAAATATATATAAAAATATATATATTTATTAATATAGAAGTATATTAAATTATAAGTAAAACAATTTTATTTTTTTAAACATGTTTATTATAAATTTATAAGTATTAGAATAAGAATATTTATCTACAGTTGTAATCATAAAAAATATTTTTATATAAATATAATTATATTTATATAAAATATATAATTTTATAAATATATATTTAATAATTTGTAAATATAAATAATTATAAATATAATTCTTAAACATATTTATATAATATATTTATTAATAAAATTAATTTTTTAATAAAATATATTTGTTATAATTTTATAATTATTTAAGTACATATATTTATAATTTTATACCTAATTTTTAAAAATATTAAATATATATTTGAATTGTTAAAAAATATATATTAACATATCATATATATATATTATTGGTAAACACATATTCTTAATTAATGTGTATAAATAAACGTTATGTATGAAAACAATTATGATATATATATATATAATAATAATATTTTTTATTAAAATGTTATATTCTCTCCATGAATACCTCCAGTAAAGATCCTCCTTTATAAATGATAATAAAGAGATTATAAAAGGTAACCATTTTAGTGCTTTTTATTACAGATAAATGGTACCCTTATTTCTGTTATATCTAGGATTGTTAAATGTTGTCCTTTTATTAGTGCTTTCGGTTTAGCACTGCTAAAAGTATGAATTTAATATGCATCAACCTGTTCTAGTCGATATGCTAGATGAAATAATGTTATTCATGAAAACAATTATATATTAATTATTATTTTTAAATTTAATTTGAGAATAATGTATGTATATATTTTTTCAATACAACTAAACGATTTGGTCCTTCGGGATGTGATTCTTGAAATCTTATGAAAGTTTATCAAAGCAGACACCAACCCCGAGCTATTTGGATTGGGTTCATTACAATACAAATTCAGAGGATCAATCTAACAGTAATCCAGATTTAAAAATTATTTTTATAAATATGGTTCTATGAAAATTATATTACAAAACATAGATAAAAATAAAATAATAATAATAAATTATAGTTATAGTGTTTTTTTTCAGTCCAAAATCTATAAATAATATAATCAAAATCCTGGTAAATATAAAAACACAAATCATTGGTAACATATTAATATAAAAATTACCACAAATAAAAAAATAAAAATGATAATCTAGTTAAGAAAAAAAATTATATTTTTGAAAAGAAGTTCAAAAAACAAAAAACAAACCTTAATATATATTTTAATAAATAAAACTACAGTAGACCAAAAATAAATTTCACATCATATAAAATTTACCTTACCCAATATAAACATATAATTCATTATCCAAATATCATTTTGGAAAAAAAATAATTGTTATATATATAATAGAGGGTGCCTATTCCATATGTGTGTCAACACCTCAACCATATTCAATATATGTCGTCCTCTTTATGCATTACATATTCGTGAAAATTTAATTTTTAATTTCTTCCTAATATCTGTTTCCACCACCACCACTGCTTCTATATCCTCTTCATCTTCATCATTCTCTACATTCATCACCACCTCCTCCAGTTCCTTCACCTCCTCCTCCCTCGCCTCCTTCCCAAAACATGGTATGTGCCTCTACCTCAGTATCTGAATGCACCTCTTCCTCTTCTCAATGTCCCTCCCCGAATTTTAAATCCTCTCCCATCCAACACTCAAAACATATTTAATGACATTTTATATTACGTTTTTCCTTCATAGGTTCCCCTCTTCCTCTTCAATTTATATTCAATCATGAATAACTAATCTCACCCCATTCTCTCGTCCAATCCTAGAATCTCTTGTTATCCACTATATTCAATCCTACAAATCTTGATCACCATAATATATTCCTTTTATTACTCAAAACCGTAAGCCAAACTATTTCATTGTTACCAACCGAACCCTATTCTACCTCAAAACCCTAACTTCTTCTTTCAATCCAATTCCCATTTTAATGAATAATGTCCCATTGTTCTGCTTAATTTCACAACATCCAACATCATCATGGTGATTGATTATTGTTTTTATTGTAACCACTTATTGGTAGATATAATAACTATATACATTTGAATTTATTTATTTAATATGTTTATTTTTAAACCCATTTACTTAATGGTAGAATTTTTAATTGTGGGCATGATATACGAACATGACTTTAGAGATAATGATGACGGTGAAATCTATAAGTCATTACTTACTCAACTATAAGTGATTTATATATCAAGAAAGAAATTCTCTTAAAATGATGATTCATCATTCAATTAGTGGTTATAAAGATCCTCTTGAGAGTTAAAGGTTCATTATATATGATTTGTTTCTATATACATGCTCACTTTTGTCTTTATCCCGGTGATTTTTTAATGTCATCACAGTCAGCTTGTACTGGTTGAAATAAATTTTCCATGTTTTTTTCTTTTTTCAATTAATATGAGTTTTTTCTGATTTCATTTACATCATGGGTGAACATTGCATTTTCGGGAATGATATGACAACATGTATTCACGGGGAATGATTCGTGTGACATATATTAATCACTATATGACTAGCTTTAAGTGATTAATATATCAACCATGAAATTCTCTTCAAATGATGACTCATAATTCATTTAGTTGTTATCATGTTCCTCTTCAGAGGTAATGATTAAATATTCTGGCTCACCTTTTATATGCATATGTCACATAATCATGTTTCATATCCACTTTTTAGTATACTAATGATATATATATATATATATATATTGTATATTCAACTATATCATAATATATTTTTATATTAAAATTTTTATAATATAATTTATATATTTCATATTCATTGATTCTATGCTACATATTTTATATATCATTATACTCACTTTGGGATGGCCCCGAAACAAATGTTTTTTAATAAAAAAATTTGAATTCATGGGATATAGAATTGGGTATTCACAGTCAATAATAAAAATATTTTTTATTATTTTTTATTTCACATTCTGTAGTATATTCTCAGTGATGTATTTCATAATTTTTTTGTACTTCTCATCTAATATTAAAAAATACATCACACATTAATTTCAATTTCAAGGACACATCTATGGAAAAAGAGTTCATATATTATTAACAAAGCTGCTCAATTAGTTTGATACTTATATAAGTTTTTTTCCATGTTTATCAAGGACATTATACCAAAAATTCTCCTATATTGATATATTTTAATTTTAAAATATCATAATGTTTGTCTCATTCCAATTGTTTATTATTTAATGATATTTTTTTCCAACAGATAATTAACTTCTTCTTATTTATAACATATTATTTCGAAATTTATTACATGAGTTGGAATCATCTCCACATCAAAACCCATCACTAAAATATACATTCATTTCATAATATCAATTATTAATTCAATACCAAAATAAATTATCAATGAAACCCATATTTTCAGGATTTATAAAATGATTTTTGAGGAATGATTCAGTCCCACCAATAATTATTAATAGTTCTATGTCCAAAATATGTTCTATAGAATAATCAATTATTTGAAAATACTAATATACTAGAAGGAATAGATCAATACATTGTATTATTTACTATTTTATATTTACAAAACAATGTTATAGTACTATGAACCTGAAAAATCAATTATAAATTAATGTTATTATAAAAGTGAACCAAATGAGTAACATTTTATTCTATAAAGGTTAATTTTATAAAATCTTCAACAAAATCATGACATCCAATTTTTCTAATGGTAAACATATTATATATTACTCATCCTTAGTAAAATGCATGTCCATTTTCAGAAACATCAATTATATATAATTTTTTATATGTATTTTGTCTCACATTTAACTTATAATATTAATTATGGAGACATTTAGAATTACAATTCGATCAAAAAAGAATTGATACAAGGGATAAATACCCCTCATTATGAAACAGATACTATTCAACTTCAAATGTTATGAAAAATAAGTTCAATAAACATCAGGGTTTAATAAATACACCAATCCTATAAACCTTCCTTAGGTTATCAATATCTATGTTATTATGTATATTTTGTTATGCTTCAGGTTATCCCTTTATCCATAAAATTAAATTCATCTATTTTCATTACATCAAGAATTTTTCTTTATTTACAATCACTAATCAAATTTCCTTAATATAAATTATTCATATCTAGGATTGGATGTGTGTCCAAAAATTTACTTATCCTTAAATAAGTATAACATATTCTACTTCGTTTTGCCCAATTTTTCTAAACAATTCAAAAATTCTATTTTTAAATGAGTATAATAATATTACTTTTTCTTTCCCTTGATTATCATTATTATTGCAACTTGAAATTAATACATCATCAAGAGGTATATTCATTTTTTTTATGCATGTAAATTTTTTATAATTTTTATTTTAATTGATTTTTGATGTCTTGTTCATATACTGTAGTGGCAGAAAAAATATTATCATCAATCACATGTTCTTTATATTTTTCAATTAGTATAAAATTTAATGTCCAGTATTTTTAAATTTATTGTGGTATTTTTGTAACCACATATAAGATTAACAAAAATATATGTTTTAATGAAATATAATTTTTTAAAACTGTATATGTTTTCCATCATTCTAAATTTTTAATTCATTACCAACATAATTCTATAAATTAGGATTCTTCATTATTGGTTTCATTTATTTCATTATCATTTCAAAATAACCAATAAAATTTCTCCCACACCTCTTCCATAAAATATATATTCATTTCCCTATTTCATAGAGTCTAATATAAAATAATTATTGTCCAATAATCTGTAGTGTATTTCATGGATGTTTAACGAATCTGGTAATAATTCATTCTATTGTGTAGTTTTCCCATGATTTAGTATCTTTTATTTATTTCTATACATTTCATTACATTGGTCAATTTTCAAAAAAATTCATACATGTATCATTATTTTTTTTGTGCCTTACAATATTTTATCTTACATCATTCATTTTTCCCCTATATATTATTTTATTTTCCCAATAAATTAGATCCTATTTTAATTTTACATTTTACTAAAATTGAATTCATGCATTCATAGATCAAAATCTAAAGGATTAACCCTATTCAGATGCAAGGGATACCATCGCAACCTGGGCTGTATCTTTCTAAATGTTAGTGTTTTAATGTTTTCTTTTTAATCTATATTTATTCAACAAGATATTCAACCTTAATTCTCATGGTCTCTTTGCTTTATATTGATTTCTATTTTTTTCTATAGAATTTATTCTACTAAAATGGAAAAACTATAATTGACTCTATAACCATAACATGTTTATGACATTTAAATTTTTATATATATAAATTTTATTATTAGTTTCATTTTTAAAATGGAAAATATCATATTATGAATCTGCTTAAAATTTCATTCATCTCTATTCGATTCATCTCTAGGTCAATTAGTTTTCCATATTATATGGTTTTCTGTATTTCTAGGTGTAGCGTGTCAAATCATTATACCATTCTCATCTCATTTTGTATTTCATAGAAGTTAAACACAACTGGTAATATTTCATCCCCTTTATGTAGTTTTCCTATGATCTAGAATCTTACATTTGTTTACTCTGTATTTTTTTCCTTGGACACATTCCATAAAACATCACACCTATAATTACATTTTTATATTACCTTTGATCTTGTATCACACATCAATCACTATTTATTGTCTTTTATTTTTTCCCAGGTATTCGACATAATTTGTGAATTTTTCTAACCGAAATTGAATTCATGAATTTAATGTTAAAAATAAGACTTATTTTTTTATTCAGATTCTTCGGTTTCCATAGAATGCGATGTTGTATAATTATAATGTATAACAACATAATAATTTCCATTTGGAACTGGATTTTTACCCTTCATTCTCAAAGATTATTTTCATTGTTATTCATTCCATATTTTTTAATGGGAGCTATTCTGGAAAGGAAATAACAAAATTGTTTGACTCTAATCGTAATAACTTTATTCGTGATGAAAATTTTTATATGTTAATATCATAGTTAGATTAGTTTTTAATGTATAATAACTTCACATTGTAATATTTATTTGAATCAAATACATATCACATTTCCAATAATTTACCCCTCATCTCCTTATACTTCTCATTATATAGGGATTTATTAAACTATGATCTTCCTTCATTCCTCACCCTGATAATCAATTATCTACAACCTACTAAAGAGAATCAATAATCATGCGTTCTAGAATCAACATCCAATTTTTGTTATTTTTCAATGAATTTCTTATTTATATAACAATAAAATCTATATTGACATGATTTTTTATATAAATTATTATTTTAAAGAAACATTTCATCTTTTTCAATCATGTGTAATTTGATGCTTTTGTTTTATTTCTATTTTAAAATTATAATGCAATTACATAATCTAAAAGATGAAAATTTTAATTATATAATATTTAAACAAAAAAATGAGCTCAATTTCATGTAATATTATTTGTATCTACTTTTATCATGTCTATTTTTCTAATTAAAATACATTTTTATATGAATTAAAAAAATTATTTTTGTATGTGTTGGATTTTCCAAAATTGTGGTATTACTTTTCATTGGTGATATTCTCTTCCTCCATGTTATGTGTGGAATTTCTAGATTAATTACATATTATAGGATTAGTTAGAAAATAGTCCCATTTATGAAGGGAATTTAAATAAGGTAATTATTTACATACATGGAAGAACATGATATAATAATTAGTTGAACGTCAGTTTTCCTAATACCTAATTTACCAATATGTATTTTCTATGTTTTTAATTTTTTTATATTTAATTTATAGTTTCTTTTTTTATCAAAATTTCATTGATTTACTAAAAAATATTTCTTTCCTATTGACCATCATATGGGATTTGATATTTCCATTACACACTATCAAAAAAAGATGGTCAAGAATCTAATTAAAGTGGTAAAAATTTGATAAAATCTTATAAAATGGTTTTACACAAAATATAATATTCTATAGAATGATTTCGTTCATTATGAGACTATCCTTATCTATTTTTTCATTCTTACACAATTATGGTGATGTTTTTGTATATATATTTTTAATATATTCATTGTATATATGTTATTTATATATATTGATTATTGATATAAATTTTTTACAAACACGTGAGTTTTGAATATATATATATATATTGTCTGATATATATGTATATTTATGTTAATTCTTCATTCTATGTCTCTTTAGATGTTGTGTATAAATATGAGTTCTGTATGTCTATATATATACATACATGTTATGTAATTCATATATATGTATATTATTATTATTTTTATATATTCTCATTGTGTTTTTATGAATGTGTAGTCATTGGAAAAGTTTTATACACACAACAATAAGAAATATTTTTTATGTTTTATCTATCTTAATAGGTTCATCACCTCTACCATGGTATATTATTTAGTTTACTGATTTATATTTTCTCCATAACTAATCACCCATTCATATAATTAGTGGTTAACATTATATATTTTGTTACTTTTGAAGCTATAAAGGAATCCATTCTTCATGATTGTAAGACTATTGGAACCAGATTCGTGGTGTTGATATTCCTAATAAGTTATTTAATACTATAATGTAATACTTTAATATTTTAAAAAAATTTATTAAAAATATCATTCATTTGACATTTTTTGGATAAATTATTCAAAATATTGATTATGAAGGTGTTAATCACATGAATCTATATGATAATAATAAAATGAAAGCATTATTTCAGTCTTATTATTTTTCACTGCTTTGTATTCCATTATGGTTGTGACATTTGATTATTCAAAAATTATTTAACCCATGATAATATGAATTTTAAACAAATAGATTCATGTTATGAATTGTATTTAATTTTTTATATTGAATGGGATAATATTGTACGTCTCTATTATTTTTACTAGACTTTCATATTCTAATTTTATTCAGATTGTATTTTACATTCATATATGCATTAAATGAAATTTTTTACTATGACGTCCATTAATAACTTGTAATAAATCTAACATATACACATATGGTTACTCTCACACTATAGTGATGTATTTGTTAACTTATATTGATTATTTATTGTCTATCAAATGGGTACGAATGATTTTTTCCATGTTTTTTCAAGTATTATATTATATGGGCCACCTATTCAGACTGATAACACTGATAATGCTTGACTCTTCTATTTTTTCATTGTGGGAGATTCATTAAGATGATGATCTATTGAAATTTTCTTCACATTAAATAATGAGTCAATTAGTAATTTAATTATGCATTTGTATGTAGAACTCTTAATTTCCTATTAGTGAATGTTCATTGTAATATTTTTTCCATATCCAAAAAAATATGATGTCCTTAGTAAACAAGTTCAATCCATATATTTTTCCATTGTTATATATCTTTTTTGGTATCTATATCCAATGATCATGATGTGAAAATCAATGATGTAAATAAAGCTATCATACGAGATTTAATAATAATTTATCTCAATAATTTAAACACGTTATTGTGATATAGATATGGTACTTGTCATTATTAAACCATTAATATCATTTAAAAAACATCATCTATTAACTGATTTATTTCCTGATGATTTTCATATTATTATACGTATTCTATGGTAATTGTATGTTTTCTTATCGATTGTGAATATGAACCCATTTATCAAAAATTAGTGAGTTGTATACTCTATGTCAAAATCCACACATCTCCTTTTATCGTTTATAATTATATATATTCAATTTAAATATCCATATTAATATATATTCTATTTGTAGTTTTATTATATTAATACATGATGTGTTCTTTCATTGGTAGTCATTTTAAATAGATAAAACTTTTGGAACAAGGCCTACATTGGGAGTCTCGACTGGAGGTAGGATTGAAAAAATGTACCAAAATTATAATATGAAAAATGTGGATAAAATTTGTGAATGAAGACAATAGATTATCTAAAGGTACTTCCCCCACAATGTACAACGTATCATACAATTCAGTTAAAGTATGTGTGAGACTTCTGATATATCATATGTTGGTATTTCATTCTATAATTGATATTCTGATATGGAGTTTTAATGATGTTTTAGTAGTTGAAATAAGACTATAAAAACACTATATTATCTAAAGGAACTAAACCCATAACATACTACATATCATGAAATTCAATTGCAGTATTTATGAGACTTCACAGAGTTTATATATCGATAGTTTTTTCTATATTATTTTTCTTTACATATGTACTTTGAATGATGTCTATAGTGTCTTCAATAATCGTAAAAATAAAAATGTATTAGACAAAGCGACTACCCCTTCAAAATACTACAGATCATGTAATTTAGTTAGGGTAAAGGTGAGTGTTCTTTTAGTTTATTTATAGGTTTTTCATGCTATATTATTTATATTTATATTTGGAGTTTGAAAAGTGTTTATAGTGTAAGAAATAGGAGTATAAATACATTGTCTTAGATAATGGGTCTACCCCAACAACATTTCAAAAATCCTATAATTTTGTAAGAGTATGGTTGAGACTTTATTGAGTTCATATATATGTTGTTCTTGACATATTATATATCTTATTTTATTATGAACATTAACTGATAACATAATATTTATAGTGACATGAAATTATTTGGATCAATATTGTTTTTCTAAAAGAGAATCTACAAGTGATTTTAATGGATCATGTTCCACATCAAAAGATATTCAAAATATTCACTGAAGATCAATGCATGATAGGAAAAATATATGTAAAGACTCATTAACCATTAGTTAATATATTCAACAATTTTCCTAATCTATAATGTTTATATGTTTTACAAACTCAATGTTCTCCCATAAAATTTATTTATGTAATGTGTTATATGATTTAAAATTCAATCAAAATGGTTATAATATATCTATAAACTAACTGTAATAATTTAAATATATGTGAAATTCTTTGACAATTTCAGTGTGTAAAATTATTATTTTATATTGTAGAATTCCATAAAAATTTGTTAATATGTTCTTAGTGGGTAGATCAACATCATGATACATATAAATAATGTATTTTTGAAATATATGATGACATTTCATATTTCAAATATCAAAATCAATATGAGACTTATAAATAGTTATCATTAAAAAACCTCAAGAAAAAAAGTTGGAAACTAATTAGTAAATATTATTTTATATCTTGATCACATACCTATCCAATGACTTCTCATTTTCATGGAATCTATTCTTCAATTTACTTAATCTCATTGTATTATGTTACATTTTCTTATATTAATGTTTATTTTATAATATTTTTTTCTTTTTTTATTGTATCTTACTATATTATGAGCATGTATACATTAATTTTTAATTAAAGGATTATACTGTAAAATTTATTTTCATGGGTTCTATTGAAATAATTAAAATAAATAGATTCAATATATTATCAATATTGAATAATGAATTGGAATAAATTTTTCTCATTGAATGTATTGGGATCAAACAATATGAATGTCTATTATAGAGAAACTCATGACTAAAAAGATTAGTGGTGACTAGAATAGATCATCAGTGTTAATAAACTTCTTTAATGGTAGAGACCGTCTAATAAAATATATTGATGGATGTAAACATCGATTGAAAATGGGGGTGGGATAAACTAGAGATATAGAGTAAAAAAAGCATAGTAGAGGTTACTGTGGGTAGGGAGATGGCTTCAAGTGGTAAGGATGGTCTTAAAAGGGTGTTGAAAGATAGTCATTTACACATGGGTTTTATGGGGAAGAATATTTTTTTTGGGAAATTAGAAATTTAAAATTTAATCCAATAGGTGATACTGTGAAATTTTTTGATTTAGTGAAAAATATGTGTCGACATTCCATTCTAATTTCAGCAATTTATGTAATTATAATACTATAATTGTGTTGAATGGAATAAATTCTTTCAAAAATTTTAATTTTATTACAATAATTTACTATAATTTTATATAGGATTCCCAAATATTATATTTAATCCCAAAATTAATGATTATTGGTATTATTCTTACAACCACATACATTAACCATTTTTAATAGACATTCCATGGTTGCTTTTCTATTGTTGTTAAAACATTCATGATAATAGTATAATTTAATGTAAAATTCCCTATATGGTATAAAAAATATTAATTTATTACTGAAATTCTCATTTTATATTTTTGATAGAAAACATTTATATTATGTAGATTAATTTATTTCTAAAATATATGTTGAAATTTGTGTCTCTAGAGTTAATGTTTTTATTTTTGAAAAAAAATTATGGAAATGTGTTTGATAGAATGATATCTACAAGAAATTTCAATAGATTGTATGGTAATGTGTCACACAATATATGTATGAGGATTTCAAGAAATGATATCACAAAATTTTTCTAATTTGAAAAATTATTTCCTGAACCATGTTAATGAAACATGGTATAAATTTTTTATATTTTCATTGTTTTTAGATGAACTCAAACACATAATTTTTTTTAAATTTCAATTATAAATTTTTTTAATCAGTTTATGTTCTTAAATATTTAAAAACCCCTATGAAAATATATTTTTATGAAAATGATTCAGAAATGTCTCAAGTGTCTTTTGATAAAAATTATATAAATTAAAAAAAATTAACACGAAACAATTCATGTAAAGTACATATAATTATCCAAAAATACAATAATCGACATTACATGACCCTTTATATACATTTAATTGTTCTATATGTTATGGTTATGTTTATTTCAATATATATATATATATATATTCCATTAATATGTAACAAATTAGGAAATATGTTAACAATAAACTTGTGGAATTATAAACTTTTCCGATTTAAAAAAATTTGTTAAAGTATAGTACCCAAATATTTTAGTATTTTTTTAATAAATGATAATTGAACAATTAGTAATCGAATAAATGTAGAATGTTAAACATGGTAGCCTATAAAATATTAAATGTATAAATTTGTTTAAATAATTAATTGAATAATTTTGAGGGATATTGTATTTTTTGTGATAGTTAGATATATAAAAAAAATATCTATTCTATTTTAGAATATAAACCCTTGATAAAATTAAATTTACAGAAATAAATTATATCTATATAAATATAAGATTTTTATTTGTTAATCAGTAAAAATATCATCAATTATATCACTATAGAAATATAAGAGACTATGTTTTACATCTAGGTACCTCAATGCCACCAAATATACTATATCAAAATCCGAGTAGTAATTTATGAAATATAGAAGACATATCTTTTTTTGAGGTAAAACATATACATGCTATTGATGGGTTGAGACCTATACATTATTATTTATTATCAGTTTGTAATCTATATTCACAAGTACATAACCATCTTCCACTTTGAAATATGATAACA
Organism: Viscum album; assembly: GCA_963277665.1. Taxonomy (NCBI): domain Eukaryota; kingdom Viridiplantae; phylum Streptophyta; class Magnoliopsida; order Santalales; family Viscaceae; genus Viscum; species Viscum album. The sequence goes on from OY728152.1 coordinate 1,939,351,566, forward strand.
ACATGCACAAATGTTTTCCCACATGGAAATATGGGGTTTGCTAGCAAGAACCATTACCCATATAGAAAGAAGAATGTTACTGTGGCATAGAAATCTAAAATTATTTTTTATTCTCATTAAATGGAGAATAAAATATATTTATTTAAATATCCAAAATAATAGTTATTTTATATTCCAATAGAGGATAAGATACTTTCATAGAATTGCCAACAAAATCATAGCTATCCCTTGTAACTCTAGGTTCTATCTGATATGATGAAAATAAGAGATATGTTGTTTAATCCATGGATGTATAAAAAAGAGTGATACAATATCTAAATCCTCATCGAGGATTATTTTAACCATAATGGTATGTGATTTTGGGTAATCTGGTTCAATATTCACTTTATGTATTTAAATTTAAAAAAATTCATTATATAACCCAATAATTTCTTGTTGTAGAAATCTTAACGTTATTTAGAGGACAAACACAAGAAATAAGAATAATTTTTCAGGGTGATAGAATTTTTTAAATTTTGTAACATTATAATTATATAAATAATATAAATTATAATTAAATATAATTTAATATATATATATTAATATAGTAGAAAATTGTTTAATTGTTAAGGCATAATGTCCTCTCCCGAGTTGTTTTATATTTTATAATAATTTCATTTGGTATAAATATTTATATCAAATATAATATTATTATTCTATGGACATAATTGGTGTCACATATAAATTAAACTCATCACATTTAAAATATATTTAGATGTAAGTTTCATGATGTTGTATTTGGTCCACATCATGATTCACTAGAATTATTTTGGAATAAAGTGGTAGATGTTATCTAAGAAAATTAAGAATGGGTTGTGTATACCGAAACTATATTATAACATATAATAAATGGTTCCACATGATGATACAATAATGGATGAAATACACAATTCATTTTCTCAAATGTATCATCACCGTGTAGTATTCTAGAAGACTCATTAGAATTGGGTATCAAAATAGAACCATTACAATGAGAAATGAAAATTAATGAATAAAAATTAACATTTACCCAATCTATGAATATTAATAAAATAATAAATCAATTTCATGTTCACATACATATGCTCAAAATATAGTAAGATACTATATAAAAATAAAAATGAATGGTAACATACAAATTAATAAAGGAAAATGTTATTAAAGGCAATGTGTTTGAGTTATTTAAACCACATTTTTTCATCAAATGACAAATAATTGGATAATAAGCTCATTAATATATGAAATAATATTCACTAACACACATGAAACATAATTTTCATGCATTTTTTTAAAGGGAACTACTTATGGGTCTCATATTGATGTTCATATTCAAAATTTGAAATCTTATCATATCTTTCCCAAAAAAGATTCATTAAAAAAAATGTTGACATCACGACAAGGAAATATTGTGAAATTTGTGAGCCATGAAATAATATTGAATAAGAATCTACTTTTTAATGAAATACCAAAGAGATACATTGAAATTTTGTTGTGTAAAATTAGTTTACAATCAAATTAGAGACATTTTTTTAGAAATAAAAAACATATGACCCATTACATAAGAAAAATTTATTATAAAATATTGATTTCTTAAGAAATAACAAAAATTACAGTTCATGAAAATTGTTGAATAAAACAATTAATGGTTAGCTTTCTTTTCATCCATTTTTTATATTGCATCGATCAAGAGTGGAATGTTTCAATATTCTCGAATAATGAAGTGGATCCCTTGAAATACAATATGGATTGTCATTAAAAAAATGACTAATAAATTTTTTTTGTCACAAAGAATAATACGTTATCTGTTAAAGAATAGAGTAAAATATGATAAATAATATAGTAATAACTACTAATATATGAACACAGTGAAGTCCCAACCATGTTGTAACTGAATCGCATGACATGTAGTATATTATGGGGGAAGTACTATTTTCAATTCCATGGACATTATACTCTTCTTATAGCCAGTAAATTGTTTTTCAAACCCCCGATATGAACATAAATCATATTTTAATTAATATATATATATATTATCATAGTGAAGTCTCACCCACACTATAATTGAATTGCATGATCTACAGTGCACTATGGGGGATATCCCTTGGGATAATCCAGTTCCATTATACAATATTATATAAAAAATATCATTAAAACTCTATATATAATGATAATTAATATAACAATAACATGATACATATGAACTTAGTGATATATCACCCATAATGTAATAGAATTGAAAGACCTATAGTATGTTGTGGGGGAAATCCCATTGAAAAATACATTGTATTAATACTCATCATATAGTCACAAAAAATGTCATTCAAGCTCATTTTTTGAAGATAAATTATATCAGGAAATTCCTACATCTGAAATAAGAGAACCGTTACCCATACTGTAACAGAATTTCAAGATCATTAGTATGTTGTTGTGGCAGTTCCTTAGGATAATCTAGTTTCCTCCTACTCTTCTTGCATCCATATCATTTGAAATCATGATATGAAAATATTTTCCCTATAACCTCCACTCTGGACTCCCAATGATGGCCTTGAACAAATTATTTTTCTCAATATAAAAATGATTGTAATTCCAAAAAATGTATCATGTTCTGAATATGTCCCAATATCATAGAATATATTAATATTTATAATAATTTAATATATTGAATTTTGAATATTTTAACGATATGTGTGGGGATTGACCTATAGTACGAAAATATATAATTTTTCAGATATGGGATCAAATAAACAATTAATAAGAAAATATAAAACTAAAAAAATAATTATATACAAGCATAAAAAACTTCAAGAAAGACATCAGTTAATAGATGGAATATTTTATTAAAATATCAAATGTTTATTCAGGACTAATACAGTAAAAATATAATTATAAAGGGATTAAATTAAAAAACATTACTACTAAATCACTCATGATACCGTTAATTTATATATATTTTTTGGAACATCAGGATCAAATAATATACATAGGGAAAAACTAATTCAACAAGGTAACATATAAACAATGAATAGGTTTGCTGATGAAAACATATCTGGTGGATATGGGATAAAATTGTGCACTTAACTTACACCCATATGAAATTAAAAGTGTGTAATATTAATGCATAATTATTATACTAGAGGATTCATTATTCAACATGGAGAATATTTCAATAGGTTGCATCTTAATATTTCTTCTAAAATGATAATAATACAATCATTAAACATTAGCTATGTTATTATCCAAAATAGTTGGTCTAAATAAAATAATAATAGAAAAAACGTGGATAAATATATATTATGCACCCCTCTTGTAGAAAAAATAAGAAACAATGGAAGAACTCAAAACCCTAACATTGGAGTTAGAGTAATAATAACTGTATATGTAAGATTCATTAGAATTCATAAATATAATACATATTAAGATAACATATTTCAATAAAATATGGATGTGAAATATCACAAAAAATAATATTAGAATGTGATGGGACATATTTAAAAAATATCTAATCCTTTGTAAAATTTAGTAAAAAAATCAATCCAATTGAGATCATGAATCTATTAGATAAAAATACAAATCATCATTGGTCAATTCATTATTGAAGAATTATATGCCACCACAATAATATAATGAAAACTATAAAACAATAAAATATCCATATCAAGATTCATTTTCACTATTCTCATATAGAATCATGTGATTAAAACCATCATAATGCCTTTGAAGAATTATTTATTAAAAAATGGATAGTGGGGGGAATTTTATTAAATGTGTTTATAATATTAATGGTTTATAATATAATATTACATACCTAATTTGGTTTATGAAATGCTGATAATATAATTCTAATAGATTTGCACGCATAAAGAAAAGATACATTCAAAACCTCCTAAGACAAACATGTATTATTCAGGAACCTTATTTGAATCAGGGGTGATTAATTATGAATAAAATATAAATATATACACTAAATCGTAGACCATGGTAGATGTGATGAAACTTATATGGGAGTTAGAACATTTAAAAATCATTCATCGTGTTTTGATGATTAAAACTATTAAAATAACTACACATTAAAAAAAACCTAATTAAACTATATACATATAAAATGTATATATATATATAGGGATTGAGATAAAATATTAAATTTATATATATATAGACAAATAGAACTCGTATGCATAAAAATCATTTAATTATATTTTGAAAGAAGACAAAACATAAATATATATTGATAAGACAAAATATATATATACAGAATCCTTCAGTATAAAAAACTTATATATATAATCAATATATAAAAACATATATATATTAAATTTATACAAAACAAATGCATAATAACATCACCAAAACAATGTAAGATAGGTAAAATTGATTAGGCATTTCCCAAAACTAATCAAAGAATTACACAAAATATAAAAAATTATTTTAAACCATTTATTATTGGTTATTAAATTATGGCCCATTTCATTATATTCCCAACTACAAAATTTTTTACAGTGTGTATAGAAAATATCAAAACATGTCAGATGGTCAAAAGGGAAGCAATACTATTCTTATGTGAAACCATAGAAATTTGACAAATAAAATAAAAAAATAAAGGAAATTGAAAAGAATTAAAGAAATCATTTCAAATCATTATTGGTAAATTAAATATTTAGGAAACCAAATTTCGATTAATTAATCATTAATGTGCTTCCATTGAAAAATAAATTTACCTTATTTACAATCTATTCCTTCAAGGGAATGTATTTATACTGTTCCATTAATAATAATTTTGTCTATGATTTCCATACATTCCATGGTGTACAGTAATGTCACCAATGAAAATCAATACCACAATTTATGAAAACATGTTATAAACCAAATTATTCATTTTTCATGTATTCTAAAAATATCTTATAATAATAACAACAGATATGTAAAAAATATTTATAAAACAATTACATGAAAGTGAGCATGTTTGTTTTGTTTAACTAAAATATAATTTCAAATTGGATATTATATATAATGTAATGACATAATAATTTTAAATTAAACTTAAAATAAATCCATCTAATTTTTTTACAGAAATTGAAAAATGATCCCATAAAATAACAATCTAATTAAAAATTCAGAACCATATAAAATGTTTGTTGATAAAAATATTTATTTCATTTCAAAATATCAAAAAACTAAAAGTTTATTCTAGGACACATGACTATGGATGCTTTGAAGTAGGTTGTGATCAATAGATCATAGGGGTAAGGAATGAAGGAGATCATAGGTAGATGAAAACCTATACATGGAGAATAAGATAGAGTCTAGGGGGGATGACTGGAAAAGGGAGATAAATGTGATTCAAAGGAAAGTCCTACAATGATATTTTTTATTTTTAAAACTAATATAACGATGACAATAACATATAGAAATATATATAAGGAATATAATTCTTAAAGTTAGAGACACAACTCTAATAATTTCATTACTAGAATATCCACCATGGAAAAATAGATATTTCATAATAATGGAAATTGGTTAGTCAAATGAGGGGTGAAAATTAAATTGCAAAATGAAAATATTATGATATTTTATTTTATAAAGATATAACTTATCTTGTAGGGGAATATTGAGAATTTTAATAAGTCTAATCCATCATATCATGGTCTTTAATAGTATGATGTCAATTTTATTAAAAATAATATTCCTAAATGATATCAAATATATGGTAAAAATAAAATACAAAAAAATCATCAACATAAGATACAACATCATAGGGAACATAAAAATATTGAAAAAATATAAATATTTATGTAAAGTTACCAAGAAAATAATATGTATTCAACAAAAATTGAATATTCTTGATTACAGGAAAACTACATAAAGTAAATGAAATATTACTATGGGAGTTCTACATCAACGAAATAAAACATAAGATGAGAATGCTATAAATATTTGATATCTAACTCTCGAAAATAATGGAAATAAGAGAACATTGAAAAATTGTTGACCAAGATAATATTCAATTGGAGATGAAATAAATTTAATGGAAAGTCAAAGAAGGATATACATCCATTATAAAAATGAAACTACAAATAAAATTAATATATAGAAACGGTTAAATGTTATCTACAATTTATGGTTAATGGAATAAAATTTGTTTTTCCCTTTTACTAGAATAGGTATGAAAAATATATTTAATTCATAATAAAGAAAAACCACATGTAGTAGGAAGGATGAAAATATATTAGAATCTATAAAAAAAGAAAAATATTAACCCACATACATTTATAATGATACTTCCTAGGTTTTGGTGGAATCCCTTACATTTAAATATGTTTAATCATTTATATTTAGATCTATGAATACATGATGTAAATTTTAGTCAAAATTAAAAGTCATATATAATATAAAATGTTGGGAAAATTATATAAAATACCAAGAACACAAATAAATAATGTATGATAAAAGATTACAGGGATCATAAAAATGAAAATACATGTATAAATTTTATGAAAAGATACTAATGAAATCAAATGCCTAAAAAACAAATAAAAAATTCTTAATCATAGGAAAAATAAAAAAATATAATTAAACACTACTATAGGTTTCCAAAATCAAGGAAATACACAATTGGATGATTGGAATATAATTATTTCAATGAGGACTCCTATAAATAGGAAAAATCATAATGAAATTTTAAAAGAGGAAAAAATGTGATAGGTTATTCTGAATTGATAATCAAAAAAATGCAATAACAAATGTAGAATGTTAACATATATTAGATTATAGATAAATAAATGATACTTTTGAATGATTAAAAATGAATATAGAGTTAGAAAATGTAATGGTTTATTTACAATAAAAATTTTAGATACAATAAGTGGGAAAAAATATATAACAAAATTTTTTAAAATAATAAACAATAAATTTAATAGTAATTGAAAAATATATAAGAATTTTAATTGATGATTATATTTGGATAGAGAGTTCATTATATGAATAAAACGTCTAACAACTATTAAATTGATATTAAAAAAACATCAATTAAAAAATTAATATACTTATTTGGATGTATTAATTTCAATTTTAAGTGATAACTATGATAAAGTGAAAGAAACAATTAGATTATGATATCCATTAATAAAAAATTAATTTTGGAAGTCATTATAAAATTGGAACAAAAAATGCATGGAGAAAATTTGATATTGATTTTAGGAAATGGAACATTTTGGAGGTGCATCTAATAAATTATATGAATATTGTGGATAAAAGAAATTTTATTAATGACTGAAAATAATGAAAATTTAGGATATAATGGAAATATGGGAATTTTGGTTTGAAAACCCACGGGATAAAATCAATCATATCAAATGTTCCATAGTATTATATGAATGGATAGCATAAATTAGGGATGTAGGATTGGCGTCATTATTCTTTGCTAATTTCCAGTGCGCATTTTTTTTATATTAACTAAAGATGAACCATCCTTGTGACATAATGTGGTGACTTTATCTCCTATATAATTTTTATTCGAATTCATTTGTTGAATGTCTCTATAAATAATATTATAAGTTAAATGTGCTACAATTAACATATACTAAACTGTAATATAATTCAATGTACTTAAAAGGAACACAAATTTTAGTAATGTATCATCATATATAATATGTTTACAGTATGAAGAATTTATTTTCTTGAAATATTGATTATATTTTGTGAATATTATATAATATTAACCTTTTTCGAATATACCTTTTCATGTTTGGTTCTCTATAATTCTACATTTCATTTATGAAGGTATGTTAAATTTCGTGGTACTATACAATTGTCATGAAAATATTTGATAGTGAAAAAATTTATTATTGAAATCCATTCATTCGAATATATATTTTTGTGAGAATAATTGATCATTATATGAAATATATTATGGAATTAAAACTATTAATAATTTTTTGTGGGATTTTATTAGTTCTCATACATCATTTTTATAATCAGTAAAATATGGGTTTCATCGATAATTTATGGTGGGACTCAATAAATAATTTATTGTGTAAAATTCATGATCGTTTTTTCAATTTAATATTGTGTGAAAATATTTTTATTTCATGTAATAAATGATTAAATAATTGGTAAAATATAATAAGAAGTTAATATGGAATTGGTAATCGCAATACATGAAATAAAAAACAAATAGAAACTTATGAACCTTTAGATGTTAACGACGTGAAATATATTAGTCCAAGTGAATTGCGGTGTATAATGTGTTTGATATAAACAGTGAAAAAAAAATAGAATAAGTGGAATTATTTTTCATCCATATTAATAATCTAGGCATTCTCCCTTCCATGGATGATTCATGGAAAATGTAATTTTTTGTGACGTATTTTTACAAATTTCCAAAGGATTAAATCACTATTTTGATATTTATGATTTTGGATATATAATATATATGGATAATAGTCAAGTAAATATTCATTGTATTAATTTTTTATTACAAAACGTCCCAATGTGCAGGACCATCCTAAAATGAGTATAATTCTATTTTCAATATGTGGTTTAGATAAGATGAATATGAAATAGAAAAATATTTTCATAAAAATTTTAATATGAAAATATAGTTTGAAATATTAAAACATACAGTATACATGTACATAAAATATTTATATGAAGAAGAGGATTTGAAACATGATTGTACTAAGTATGAATATAGAAGGTGTTCCAGCTTAACGGAAATTGACCACTCAAGAGGAATATGAAAACCACTACTTGAATTTTACATCCTCATTTGAAGAGAATTTCCCGCTGGATATATAACTCAATTATTTATAAGCATAAAGTTATCCATATATTTAACCATCATCATGACCCATGAAGACATGTTCAGATATCAGGCCCAAAATGCTATGTCCACCATGAAGTGAATGGATTCCGAAAAAATAACATTAATTCATAAAAATCGAAATCATGGAATAATTTTTTAGACTAAAAATGGTAACCATGACAGAATAAATAAATCATAAAGATAAAGATAATGTGATCTTGCATATAGATTTTGATCCTTCATAATGAACTTTTACTTCTCAAGATGAACATTAAAACCACTACTTTAATAATGCATCCTCCTTTGACGAGAATTTTATTATTGATATATGAATAACTTATTACTAAGAATACAGAGATCCCATGATGTCACAAACACCATTCCCCATAAAGAAATGGTAACATATCATTAAAACTAATGAAATTTCCAGCATCATGTAAATGATTTCAAAAAACCTAAGTGATTAAAAAATAATCAAAATAAGGGAATAATAATTTATACCAGCAATAGGTTACCATGTAGTCATCAATTAATCATTACGATAGTGCCTAATTTTATAAAATGAAGGAGAGGAAGTTGACACTAATTAGAGAAATTGGAATAGGGTTGAGAAAAGATGATAGGGTTTTGATGTAGAATTGGGAGGGGTTTGGAATGATGAAACATTTTTTTGGGATGGGGGGAATAATGAAAAGGTCTAGATATTGGTGATGATGGTAAAGGGGATTGAGGATATTTAAAAAAGGAAATAGTAGGGTTGTAAGGGATAATCGGTTTAGTGTAATCGCGCTTGATGGAATGGTAATATAAGAGGAATATGGAAATAGAAGATGTAAAGAAGGCATAATAATTTTTATTAGAGAACTGATGATCGTTGGATGGTTGATGATACACCATTATGGTTGGGATGCTAAGAATAGGTGGTGCCGTAGTTGGAGACCAAGGTGTAGTTATGGTACATGTATTGGGAATGAGGCACGGTGGGGGACGTGATGTTGGATGAAAATGAATAGGAGAAGGTGCATGCAGATTCTAAGGTAGAGGTGGTTGAAGAGGCTGAGGTGGGGGAAACAGATATTATGAGGAAATAAGGAATTCTGATTCTGAGGAAAAGGAATGCACCAAGATGAGACCATGTATGGAGGATGGTCATGGATGCAACATTGGTAGGGAATAGGAAAACTCTAATGAATATTTAATAGATATTTTAAAACATTTTTACATTTTTTTTATTTTAATATGTTGAATATTTTAAAATTAATTAAAATTTCATATATATTTTCATCATAAAGGATATATATTATATTTCTATAAAATGTGTGTCATTAGTTATGGTGTTGGAAAAATGATGATCTCCACTCCACCTACAATATTTGTATTATTATACTAAATTTTTAAAAATATCTTTTTTTTAGATTTAAACATAGAATATTCCAACATGTCATCTTGGGGATGAACCAATATTTAAAAACATAAATATTTCATCATTTTAGATGAATACTCACTACTATATAAAGAAAATTTAACAACATGTAAAAATCTATGTAACAATGTATGCAAATGGAGTTCTCCTTAGAATAGTTAAAGGAGTCCCCTTTATCAGCTCTAAAAAAGAACTCATAAATACCACCCGTCTCACCACTTTCAAGAATGGTTATAAAGGCCCAAACTATAACAATGTGGTATTTGTATGATTGCACACTATAAAAATCTGTAACCTGTATGAAAAATAAATTATTTTATTGAAATACATATTATATGTAATGAATACCAAAAAACTATTATGTATAGTTTAGAAAGTATTTTGTATAATTAAATTAACAATTACTATCCATAAACATTTAAAAACATTATTGTTTAATAGTCTTTGGACCCTATGTTCTCCTCTTACAAAATTCAACTGAAGGTATTAGTTTCCCAACATATTATCTCAACCTAACATAAATAATCCATTTATATAAGAAATTAAATCATATTGTAGTAATACTATAATGGAATAGAATAAATAATAATATAAAAATGAAAAAAAAATATAAGTCCCCAACCTTAAACCTTACTTAATCTTGAGTTATTACAAGATTACACATTGAGGATCTTTTCAGGTTTAGAGTTTTAGAGAATTAGATCATAAAACTTGCTTTACATCCCACATATAAACAAAGTGGTTACATAAAGATATTATTCTTCATTCCCATCAATGGAAACACATTTAAAAATAAAACATGGATTATTTCTTGACACATCCTTGACTCTATCATCCTATCATGTACCTTTCCCTTGACCTGTGAAAAACATTTCAAAAACTTGGGATGAGCATAAAAACTCAGTATGGGTTATAAAAAAACATGGAAAGGAAACATGAGATCATATATACATAAGAATGAAATAATACTTTACCCATAAAACATAGGCACTTTAACATACCTCATAAAATCATGAATAAATCATAGAAATCAAAAGACATAAAGGTAACTTGAGGCATTCATAAGATTCTTACGTAGGGAGTAACCCTCTTGGTTACGTTTGGAATACCCATCACATTATATTCCCTAAAATCTCTCCGGAGAAACCTTAACGTTTCACTCCTTCGCGTTACCCAATGCATTGGAGAGCTATAACGGGCTCAACCGCACTTAGTTTATCACGGAACCACCCGTCTTCATAATAATGCCCAAAAACCATAACATAATCATATCACATAAAACATGCATAAAGGAAAGATAAAATTTCCACATTTCAATCACGATATATCAATACAACACATTGATATAAAAACATTATGAAAACCATTTTCAATTCCAAAATAAAAGAAAAGTAAAACATGGTATTTGTTTTTCTTTTAAAAAGAAGGTATGGCTTGTAGAGGAAGCCGAAACTCAAATAACGGTTACGACGGCGGAGAATTCGTTGTCGCCGCATACATACGACAAAAACATTCCCTTTTGTCGTTTAGTAAATGCTTCGTATAAAAAATATTCCTTTTGAATAAACGTAAAAGTCAAAGGGGTTTATACACCGTATAAAAGAAAGTTGTGTATAAAATAAAATATGCCTCAATGAAAGGAGATTGAGACGAAGTCCCATACCTCGTATTCGACTTGACCCGACCATTCTTTAATCTCCTGAATAATAAACTTGAGTTAATCTCTACTTGCTTATGAATATTTTTCAAGTTCATTATTCCTTTTATACCATGTTATGAACATCATGTAATCATTTATGTTAATAATGTTCATTTTGTCGGTATTTGGTTCTTAAGTCAAAAATAGACTTCTTACACTTACATTTTGTTAATTTGGTCAAAGGTTCATTATATCCATAATGGTATTCATGATTTAGATATCATATATGTCATATATATCCAGTACATACATGCATTTATAATATTACATCACATTTAGAGGTAAGAAATGAAATGCACCGTTCATGGAGACGGTAAGCCGTACGTACGCATGAACGCTACTTCCATTTCTATTTCATATTTTCTGGAATTGAATCATAATGATATAAGAGTATATTATAATTCCAGTATAATAACATATATAATATCATTAAATTTATCCTTTACACATCCCACATATGGTATTAACGAATCTGATCACTTTTAGGGGGCGGTAGTCTGCACTTCCTAAAATGAAGATATCGTGTTTTACCCATAATGGAAACCATAAAGGTATGCCAAAAATTAAAAAAAACAGAAGCTTAAGGAAACCATAAACATATTATATATCATATATAAAAATAGTGACATCATAATGGCCACCTTTGAAGGTGTTAAATGAGTGTTGAACAATCATCGTTTCGGGAGGCAGAATTTCGCCATCCACGGAAACCGTATGTTCTTTAACCATTTGATGTAGTTGTGTGAGAGTGTAGCTCAAATAAATCTTATAACAACATCCTAGTATACTGATGATACTGGTGATGTTACAAAAGAAGTAAATAAAAAGAGTTTAGGGGGTTGGAGAAGCAAAATAAAACAAATGAACATGAGAGAACGAATTACCATAAAAAGTGTAACTCCTTTTGATTTGAGCCTAAAGGCTTCCTTTGAAAGGATTCTGCCCAACGAGAATCCTCTAGGATGAGGAGAGGGATGTTTAGAGAGCAAATGGTCAGGGGTTGGCCGAGCCAATGGCTTTAAGAGTGTGTGAAATGAGGTAGAGGTGGGGGCCTTTTATAAGAGGAGAGGAGGGGCACTTTTGGAATGTAAAAAAATATTACTTTATTTGAAAATGTGTTTCGGTTTTAAAAGGTCCCACATTGATAGCATTCGTGGATAAGGTGATAAGGGTTCGAAATCCACTCATACAATTGGTTTTGGACATGTGTAGTTTATAGATTTTACATTATCTTTCTATTTTATTTAAATCGTCAAATAATGATGTCATCGCTGCATCATTATTATGTCATAAATAATTAAATTTATTTAATGTCTAAAAATTTTAAAACAAATACTATGATATAGGAAATATTTTTATCTTTCCAATGACTATTTATAATCAAAATTTGGACTTGTATAACCCCACTTAAAAATTGTTTTCGTAAAACATATTATGTTTCTGTCATTTTCACTTTAACATTAAATAAAAAGTAATTTATGTCATTTCCCAACAAAAGTGGATCCATGGGGTCCCCAAGTTGACCCATGGCATGTCATGGTCGGCCATGACACAACCAATGAGGTTGATACATGTGTCTAGGTCATTTCATTTTATTAAAGTATTCTTTATACATTAAACTACCCTAATTACCACTAATCGCGATTAAGAACTTAATAAGTTACTATTCACCAAAAAATTATTTTAATCTCATTGAACCACATTTTACTTCTTAATGACAACCATGTATGTCGGATTTTCAAAATTCAGAACACATTTGTGGTAAACTTTTATTTAACTGAAAAATCAGTTTGCTTGATTACCACTTAGTGGTTTCACTATTTATCAAAAATTGAAGTTTTTCAGAAAATTACCAAAAAATCACCCTAAGCTATATTTGATATTCCGAATTCAAAAATGAAGTCCATTTTACAAAATTCAAATCATATAATTCACATTAATTAATTCAATAATTAATTCCCGCTGCCAGAGCAAATAGCGTGTTTTTACAAAACAATAAGTATCAAAAGATTGACACCAGTTTAAGTCTAATTTCAAAGTGAAATTGATTACAATGACCACCATTGGATAAAATGGTAAAAATATATTCTAATTTCACTTCAAAACCAATTCAAAACATAATCTAATCATATAAATAAATTAGATTAAAAAGCAGTTTTGATGTAAAATGCAGTATTTTTCACTATTCATTAAAAAATTAACATTGTCATAAAAATACCAAAAATTCACACAAGGTAAATTATGATGTCCCAATCATAAATTATAAGTTTATTTTGACAAACATATTTTATAAAATTGTCAAAATATAGATTCAACAATGGTTTGCCATCAAAAGGCAGTAAAACAATCTTTTAAGAATATTAGTGTATTTCATGCATAAGATTGTATTTATTTTCATTTTAAACCTATAAAACACTATCTTAATCATTAATAAACATAGATAAAAATATCTTTTATTCATTACTTACTTGGAATGTTACATCCTTCCCCCCTTTAGAAAACTGCGTCCCCGCAATTTATTTACTTATCAAATAAATGGGTGGACTTATCCCTCATTGCATTTTCAGATTCCCATGTTGCCTCTTCAATCATGTGGTTTTTCCACAAAACCTTTACCTGCTTAATCACCTTATTCCATAACACATGCTCCCTGTGGTCAAGAATCTGGACCGGTTGTTCCTCATAAGATAGGTTCTCTTCCAGCTGAACTCCCTCTGGACTCAAAACATGAGAGGGATCTGGCATATACTTTCTCAACATCGAAACGTGAAAAACATTGTGTACCTGAGATAAACTCGGAGGTAAAGCCACTCGGTATGCAACTGATCCAACTCTCTCCAGAATTTCATATGGTCCAATGAACCTTGGACTGAACTTTCCTTTATTACCAAATCTCATCACACTTTTCCAAGGAGAAACCTTGAGAAAAACATGATCACCTACCTCGAATGATATATCCTTCCTCCAGTTATCCGCATAACTCTTCTGCCTGCTCTGAGCTGTTCTCATGTGTTTCTGAATCAGTTGAACTTTTTCTGCCATCTCTTCTACCAATTCTGGTCCCATCAACTTCCTTTCACCCACTTCATCCCAGAAAGCTGGAGTTCGACACTGCTTCCCATATAATGCCTGAAATGGTGCCATCTGTATACTGGAATGAAAACTGTTATTATATGAAAACTCAAACAAAGAAAGATGTTGGTCCCAACTTCCCTGATAATCCATAGAACAAGCTCGTAGCATATCCTCCAATGTCTGAATTGTTCGTTCTGACTACCCATCTGATTGAGGATGAAAAGCTGTACTAAAATTTAATTTAGTACCCAACGACTTCTGAAGGCCTTTCCAAAAGTTAGAAGTAAACCTGGGATCACGATCCGATACAATGGAGAGAGGAACTCCATGTAACCTGACTATCTCTTTAAGATACAAATGGGAAAGTTGATCAAGAGAAAAGTATCTCGTATAGCAAGGAAATGAGCAGATTTGGTCAAGCGATCAACAATAACCCAGATTGCATTATTACCTCGAGATGTCTTCGGTAATCCAACAACAAAGTCCATGGATATATTCTCCCATTTCCACTCTGGCACTGTTAAAGGCTGAAGCATCCCTTTCGGTAACTGTCTCTATGCTTTAACCTACTGACAAGTCAAACAATTCATAGTAAAATCAGCAATATCTCTTTTCATTCCATCCCACCAGTAATACTCCCGCAGATCTCTATACATCTTAGTACTGCCCGGATGAACTGAAAACGGAGAACTATGAGCTTCACATAACAGCTCTCTCTTTAACTGTGAATCAAAAGGCACACACAATCTCTTCCCAAATCTCAAAACACAATCACTATCAATGTTGAATTCAGGAAACTTACCTTTCTGAACCAGCTCTACCTTTTTATGCAACTCACTGTCTTGCTTCTGTGCTTGCTTGATTCTATCTGATAGAGAAGATCTCACTGATACCTGAAACAAAATAGAAGGACTTCCTGCACCAACAACTTCTATGCCAAAGATCATAAAATCGTTAACCAAAGTATCACGTTCCAAACGCAACATTGTTAATGAAGCATTACTTTTTCGACTCAAAGCATCAGCCACTTTATTTGCTTTTCCCGGATGGTAATGAATTGTACAATCATAATCTTTGATTAATTCCAGCCATCTCCTTTGTCTCATGTTTAACTCTTTCTGAGTGAATATATACTTTAAACTTTTGTGATCGGTATATATTTCACACTTTACTCCATACAAATGATGCCTCCAAATTTTTAAAGAAAAAACAACAGCAGCTAATTCCAAATCATGTGTAGGGTAATTTACCTCATGAGTTTTCAACTCTCGTAAAGCATAAGAAATTACCTGATCATTCTGCATTAGGATGCAACCAAGTCCTTTCAATGAAGCATCATTGTATATAACAAACTCACCATTCCTGGAAGGTAGTGCCAAAACTGGAGAATTCACCAATCTTCTTTTCAATTCCTGAAAACAATCATCACATTCTTTTGTCCAGATAAACTCAACACCCTTCCATGTTAGATTAGTCATTGGACTAGATAACCTGAAAAATTTCTAACAAACCTTCGGTAACAGCCCGCCAAACCAAGGAAGCTAAGAATATTGGTTACATTTGTGGGTCTTGGCCATTCTTCCACAACTTTTGTTTTTGCAGGATCAACAGTTATTCCATCTTTAGAAACAATGTGACCAAGGAAAGAAATTTGTTGTAACCAAAACTCACACTTGCTGAATTTCCCATACAGTTTCTTTTCTTTTAAGGTTTTCAAGATAACCCTTAAATGTTTTTCATGCTCCTCTTTACTTTTAGAAAACACCAAAATATCATCAATGTAAAACACCACAAACGTATCCAATAAGTCATGGAAAATTATATTCATTAAGTCCATGAATACAGCAGGTGCATTGGTTAACCCAAAAGGCATTACTACAAATTCATAATGGCCATATCTCGTACGGAAGGCGGTCTTCGGAATATCTGCCTCCTTAACCTTCAGCTGATCGTACCCCGATCTCAAGTCAATCTTTGAAAAAAACTGAGCTCCCTGGAGCTGATCAAACAAATAATCGATATGCGGCAAAGGATATTTGTTCTTAACAGTGATATTATTCAAGGCTCTATAATCAATGCAAAGTCTCATAAAACCATCTTTCTTTTTAACAAATAAAACAGGAGCACCCCATGGTGATGTGCTAAGTCTAATGAAACTTTTCTCTAATAAATCTTGCAATTGATCCTTCAACTATAAAAGTTCAATTTGTTCCATTCGATAAGGGGGTTTTGAAATTGGCTTAGCATCAGGAACTAAGTCAACAGTAAACTCAACTTCTCGATCTGGTATTATTCCAGGCAACTCATTAGGAAAAACATTAGGATTCTCATTTACCACGGGCACATCATTAATCTGAACAGTTCCTTTATTTTCAACGATGTGTGCAAGGTAACATTCATTTCCATCTTTTACAAGTTTCTCGGCCTCTTGATATGTTATCAAAAGTAAGGGTTCATTCCATTAAACAAACTGAAATTCATTCTGAAAAGAAACTTCTTTTGCTCTAAAGTCAATCTTAGCATGGTAAATAAAGAGCCAATCCATACCCAGGATAACATCAAACTCTACTAGAGGTAGAACAATAAGGTTTGAAAGTAGGTTCTTTCCACAGATAAGGATAGGAAGATTCTTATAAATTCCTTTTGCCTCGACACTTCCCCCAGGTGTTTTTACCAAAAGTTCAGGAGTCATTTCTTGAGATGGTATTCCCATTTTACTAGAAAAGGTTTCAGAGATGAAAGAATGTGTAGACCCCGAATCAAACAACACACTGGCATAATCTGAAAAAACAAAGTACCTGATACAACTTCATTTGATGGACCGACATCTGCTGAAGTAGTTGCAAAGGATTTCACCACCCCTTTCTGCTTGTAGTCTAACTGCTTCCCATCACTCAAGCGTCTTGTCGGACACTCGTTTTCATAGTGACCCATCTCATTGCACTTATAACATTTCACTAACTGTAAATCAAATTTGTTCTTACCTTCACCTTGATCCTTTTCAGTGCAATCACGAGCCTTATGTCCCATCTTACCACATCGGTAGCACTTCCCAGAATTCAGAAGACATTCCCCAGCATGCCTTTTGCCACATTTATCACAAACTGGAAACTTAATTCTCTTACCATCAGACTTTTTTGAAGAATTCTTACCTTTCTCCTTCCACCTCTGTCTCTTCTTCTGCTGGTTGTTATAAAAAACTTGGTCATTGGCGAACTCCATTTCCACCTTCTCAGCACATGGAACAAGCTTTTCATAACTTTTAAACTCACGAGAAGATAATGCCCTTCGATACTTTGGCTTTAATCCTGAGTAAAAACGATTGATTTTTCTATCAAGGTCTCAGATAAAATTTGGATAATACCTTGCCAATCGAGTGAACCTTTCTTCTTAAGCAGCCACTGAGTCTTCCTCTTGCCTCAATTCCAAGAATTGCTTTTCCATCCTAAGTCGAACAGCCTTAGGAAAATACTTCTCAAGAAACATACCATTGAATTCATCCCAGTCAAGAGCATCAATCTCATGGGAATCCCTGATATTTTTAACCATAGACCACCACTGATCTGCTTCACCCTCCAAACGGTAAATAGCAAGTCTAACCTTTTGATTGTCTGAACACCCCATGACATCAAAAATCTTCTCTAGTGATTTAATACACCCTTCAGCTAGTACAGGGTCAGATGATCCTCTGAATGATGGTGGATGTTGCCTCATGAAATGTTCCACCACTGACATGTTCCTCTGTGGTTGGTCTGGCTGATCTCGTGTATGGATACCACCGCTATTTATCGCTTGAGTCAACAGCGCCATTACTGCAAAAAACTGTTCAGTTCCAATTCCGACCATTTCTGGATGCTGATTCGGAAGGTTATTTCCTTCTGTATGCCTTCCTATCACTGCTTCCCTGTTTCCTCTGCGGAAAACCATTCTGAACAAACATGTCTTAGATGAAGCAACATGGTAATCTTTAAATGCTATATCATTTCGAAAAAAAATTTGGATAATCATTTAATAGGATTCTAACTCCTAAAGTTATCTAAACCTCCCTTTGATACCAACTATAAGGCCCCAGCCTTAAACCTTACTTATTCTTGAGTTATTACAAGATTACACATTGAGTATCTTTTCGGGTTTAGAGTTTTAGAGAATTAGATCATAAAACTTGCTTTACATCCCACATATAAACAAAGTGGTTACATAAAGATAGTATTCTTCATTCCCATCAATGGAAACACATTTAAAAATAAAACATGGATTATTTCATGACACATCGTTGACTCTATCATCTTATCATGTACCTTTCCCTTGACCTGTGAAAAACATTTTAAAAACTTGGGATGAGCATAAAAACTCAGTATGGGTTATAAAAAAACATGGAAAGGAAACATGAGTTCATATATACATAAGAATGAAATCATACTTTACCCATAAAACATAGGCACATTAACATACCTCATAAAATCATGAATAAATCATAGAAATCATAAGACATAAAGGTAACTTGAGGCATTCATAACATTCTTACATAGCGAGTAACCCTCTTGGTTATGTTTGGAATACCCATCACAGTATATTCCCTAAATTCTCTTCGGAGAAACCTTAACATTTCACTCCTTCGTGTTACCCAATGCATTGGAGAGCTATAACGGGCTCACCCGCCCTTAGTTTATCACGGAACCTCCCGTCTTCATAATAATGCCCAAGAACCATAACATAATCATATCACATAAAACATGCATAAAGGAAAGATAAAATTTCCACATTTCAATCACGAGATATCAATACACCACATTGATATAAAAACATTATGAAAACCATTTTCAATACCAAAATAAAAGAAATGTAAAACATGGTATTTGTTATTCTTTTAAAAAGAAGGTATGGCTTGTAGAGGAAGTTGAAACTCAAATAACGGTTACGACGGCGGAGAAGTCGTTGTCGCCACATACATACGACAAAAACATTCACTTTTGTCGTTTAGTAAACGCTTCGTATAAAAAAGATTCCTTTTGAATAAATGTAAAAGTCAAAGGGGTTTATACACCGTATAAAAGAAAGTTGTGTATAAAATAAAATATGCCTCAATGAAAGGAGATTGAGACGAAGTCCCATACCTCGTATTCGACTTGACCCGACCGTTCTTTAATCTCCTGAATAATAAACTTGAGTTAATCTCTACTTGCTTATGAATATTTTTCAAGTTCATTATTCCTTTTATACCATGTTATGAACATCATGTAATCATTTAAGTTAATAATGTTCATTTTGTCGGTATTTGGTTCTTAAGTCAAAAATAGACTTCTTACACTTACATGTTGTTAATTTGGTCAAAGGTTCATTATATACATAATGGTATTCATGATTTAGATATCATATATGTCATATATATCCAGTACATACATTCATTTATAATATTACATCACATTTAGAGGTAAGAAATGAAATGCACCGTTCATGGAGACGGTAAACCGTACATACGCATGAACGCTACTTCCATTTCTATTTCATATTTTCTGGAATTGAATCATAATGATATAAGATTATATTATAATTCCAGTATAATAACATATATAATATCATTAACTTTATCCTTTACACATCCCACATATGGTATTAACGAATCAAATCACTTTTAGGGGGCGGTAGTCCACACTTCCTAAAATGAAGATATCGTGTTTTACCCATAATGGAAACCATAAAGGTATGCCCAAAATAAAAAAAAAAGAAGCTTAAGGAAAACATAAACATATTATATATCATATATAAAAATATTTACATCATAATGGCCACCTTTGAAGGTGTTAAATGAGTGTTGAACAATAATCGTTTCGGGAGGCAGAATTTCGCCATCCACGGAAACCGTATGTTCTTAAACCATTTGATGTAGTTGTGTTAGAGTTTAGCTCAAATAAATCTTATAACAACATCCTAGTATACTTATGATACTGTTTTTGTTACAAAAGAAGTAAATAAAAAGAGTTTAGGGGGTTGGAGAAGCAAAATAAAACAAATGAACATGAGAGAACGAATTACCTTAAAAAGTGTAACTCCATTTGATTTGTGCCTAAAGGCTTCCTTTGAAAGGATTCTGCCCAAAGGGAATCCTCTAGGATGAGGAGAGGGATGTTGAGAGAGCAAATGGGCAGGGGTTGGCCGAGCCAATGGCTTTAAGAGTGTGTGAAATGAGGTAGATGTGGGGGCCTTTATAAGAGGAGAAGAGGGGCACTTTTGGAAAGTAATGAAATATTACTTTATTTGAAAATGTGTTTCGGTTTTAAAAGGTCCCACATTGATATAATTCGTGGATAAGGTGATAAGGGTTCGAAATACACTCATCCAATTGGTTTTGGACATGTGTAGTTTATAGATTTTACATTATCATTCTATTTTATTTAAATCGTCAAATAATGATGTCATCGCTGCATCATTATTATGTCATAAATAATTAAATTTATTTAATGTATAAAAATTATAAAACAAATACTATGATATATTAAATCTTTTTATATTTCCAATGACTATTTATAATCAAAATTCGGACCTGTATAACCCCACTTAAAAATTGTTTTCGTAAAACATATTATGTTTGTGTCATTTTCACTTTAACATTAAATAAAAAGTAATTTATGTCATTTCCCAACAAAAGTGGATCCATGGGGTCCCCAAGTTGACCCATGGCATGTCATGGTCGGCCATGACACAACCAATGAGGTTGGAACGTGTGTCTAGTTCATTTCATTTTATTAAAGTATTATTTATACCTTAAACTACCCTAATTACCACTAATCGCGATTAAGAACATAATAAGTTACTATTCACCAAAAAATTATTTTAATCTCATTGAACCACATTTTACTTCTTAATGACAACCATGTATGTCAGATTTTCTAAATTCAGTACACATTAGTGGTAAAATTTTATTTAACTGAAAAATCAGTTTGCTTGATTACCACTTAGTGGTTTCACTATTCATCAAAAATTGAAGTTTTTCAGAAAATTACCAAAAATTCACCCTAAGCTATATTTGATATTCCGAATTCAAAAATTAAGTCCATTTTAAAAAATTCAAATCATATAAGTCACATTAATTAATTCAATAATTAATTCCCGCTGCCATAGCAAATAGCGTGTTTTTACAAAACAATAAGTATCAAAAGATTGACACCAGTTTAAGTCTAATTTCAAAGTGAAATTGATTACAATGACCACCATTGGATAAAATGGTAAACATATATTCTAATTTCACTTTAAAAGCAATTCAAAACATAATCTAAGCATATAAAGAAATTAGATTAAAAAGCAGTTTTGATGTAAAATGCAGTATTTTTCACTATTCATTAAAAATGAACATTGTCAGAAAAATACCAAAAATTCACACAAGGTAAATTTTGATGTCCCAATCATAAAGGATAAGTTTATTTTGAAAAAAATATTTTATAAAATTGTCAAAATATAGATTCAAAAATGGTTTGCCATCAAAAGGCACTAAAACAATCTTTTAAGAATATTAGTGTATTTCATGCATAAGATTGTATTTATTTTCATTTTAAGCCTCTAAAACAATATCTTAATAATTAATAAACATAGATAAAAATATCTTTTATTCATTACTTACTTGGGATGATACAAAAAATATCAATCTTAAATTAAAAAAGACACACATGTAGTTTTAACAATCATACCGTAAATTGTCCTGTGGTGGGGTTGATTCTTACATGTCAAAAACGAATTATGTATTGATTTCCTAAAATATAAATACAATTCGAATGTTTTTGTTCATTTTTCAATATGTCACAAGTTCTTTTTACAAAAATTGATTTCAGTTTTAAATAAATAAACACATGGATTTATACTAGTCAGAACAGTCATTTGATTTATGTGCGACTGATTTCTTGACATAAAAATTTAATTATGGATCCGTGTCACAAAGTATAAACATAATATGGATTATTTTGTATGGTTTTAAATATGTCACTAATTCTGTATTTCTAAAGTTTTATTTTAAATTGAAACACACATTCCAAGTCATACCGATGACATGATTTTTCGGTTTGACAGTAGACTACCTCATACAAATAAAAAACGACTTATAATTCGATGTCCTAAATTATCAATGTGATCAGAGCACATTTTATTGGTTTTTGTGAGTGACACACATTTAGAACTAAATTGATAATCTTAAACTAATAACAGACAATTTTAGTGATACTGATCACATCCTGTGAGAGAATATGGTTTGTTTGAGTCATACACATCACACATGACTCGTAAGAAGTTTTTTTATGTATCAAAACCTTGTGAATGGTTTTTCAGAATTTTTAAAATGAAAACTATTTAATTAAAACATTTAATCTAAATTTTAAATAAACATATTCACATGGAGTTGTATTGGTCACACCATAAATTTTATTGTTGTATGGTTGATTCATACACATCAAAATTGTCTTATGGATTTTTTCTTAATGTATAAAAATTTTATGGATGTGTTTTTATGGATATCAGTATGTTGGTTGTTCTATTTACTAAAAATAATATCAATATTAAAGAAAACAGATTGGTTTATGTTATATGGATCATATTGGGAATCAGACTAAGGTGATATCTATTTGTACTTTTCAAAAATGACACAGATCATTTTTTTAAAGTATCACAACATTCCAAATCCAATTTCTTGATTTTTAGTATATCACATCATTCTTTTTCATTAATTACTTTTTTTTAATAAAAAAACACACATGGATTCATAATGCTCACACCAATTGTCATAGTAATGTTTGGTTGATTCATACATACCTATATGACTTATTGATAGTTTTCCCAATATACCAAAATAATATGAGTGTGTTTTCTTTGTTTTTTTGTTTTCCAAATTTTCGTTTTACTAAAATTAATGTCAATTTTAAATAAAAATACACACATATAAATATAACCATCATAACATAAATCAAATTAAGGTTTATATGACTCTAAAAAAGCTCGAAATGACTTATTAATCATTTATTTATTGTTTGAAAACAAATCAAATGCATTAATTTAATTTTCAGTGTGTCTTTTTTCTTTATTTATTAAAATTATTTCAATTTTAAATAAATAGGAACACATTTAATTATACCAATAAAACCATGACTTTGAATATGTTTTTTATGATTCATACATGTCACCAATGACAAATGGATAATTTTTATAAATTAATGAAACAAATAGGAATGCATTTTTTTATTTTTTCACTTATTCTTTTTACTAAAATTAATATCAATTTTAAATAAAAAGACACAAATAAAGTTATACCGGTAAAAAAATGCATTATAGTGGGGTTTAGTGGATTACTACACATAAAAATGACTTATGAATCAGTTTTTTAAAATATAAATAACAATCCTAATGTGTTTCTTAGTTTTCAGTATGTCACATATTTGTCTTACTAACATTACTATCAATATTAAATAAATATAAACCATTAGAATTATACCGATGAGATCATGGGTTGAATTTATGTGCGGATGGTTTCTTAATATCAAAAATAAATTATGTGTCATTTTATTAATGTATCAATAGAATACTAATGTGTTGGATCAGTAATGAGTATGTGAATTGTGTTTTTTATTAAAATGACATTTGAAACTAGAAACATTATACTTAAGAAACATAGGTCAAATCGTGTTTTAATATGAAATTAAAATTATTCTTACACATAAAAAATAACATTTGATTAATTTTATTGAATTATCATGAAAATTAATGAATGTTTTATTTTTTTATACGAGTCACATATTTTGAAATTAAATGTCATCTATTAAACTAATAATAGACACATTTAGTTATATCGATCACACCTGGCATCATATTGAGTTTTGGTTTAATCTTACACATCCAAAATTATTTATGGACTATTCTTATAATGTATTAAAACAACCCAAATGAGTTTTTCAGTTTTGAGTATGTGAAAGTTATTTTTTATTAAAAAATAATTTAAAACAAGAAATATGGAGTTTGAGAAATACCAATTTCCTGAGGTTTTAGTTTAATGTGGTATGATTCCTACACATCCAAACTGTCATTTTAATTAATTTCCTATATTATTAGGAAAAATGTATAACATTTTCTTAGGTTTCAATCACTGACACATTTTGAACTAAAATGATAATTTTTATGTAATAATGGGTACATTTATTCATTTTGGTCAGACCACACATCATATCAAGGTGAAGAAGATTACTACATTTCAGAAATGACATATAAATCTTTTTACTAATGTATCATAACAATCCAAATTTATTTTTTTTGTTTCTAGTATATCACATGCTTTTTTTACTAAAATTAATATTAATATTATATAAAAAAAGATCACATAGAGTCGTATCATCCAAATAGTGCATCATATTGAAGAGAAATAGATTAATACTTTTCATAAGTGACTTATTAATCATTTTGTTAAAGTACAAAAATAATAAGAATTTTTTTTCTTGATTTTCGGTATGCCACATGATATTTTTACTAAAATTAATAAATCTTTTAAATAAATAGACACACTTTGAATTGTATTGAGGAAACATTTCATCATACTGATGATTGGATGATTCCTACCCATAAAAAATGATTTCTGGATCACTTTCTTAAAGTATCAAATCAATATAAATTCATTATATATTGGTATTACATATATCACTTGTTCATTCTTCAAAAATTACAGTTTATTATAAATAAATAGACACACTTGGGATTATACCGATCACACTATGGATCATATTGAGGTGTGAGATATCCCTATAGATTAAAAATAACTTATGGATCATTTTCATAAAGTTTCAAATGAGTTGGATTTCTTTTCTCAGTTTTGAGTTTTTCATTTTTCATTTTTAATAAAATTAATGTAATTTTTTAGTAAAAAGACACACCTAGATTCATACTGGTCACAAAATCCAATTTCAATTTTATGGGGAACTTCCAACATTGCACATTGACTCAATGTTCTTATATGAAAAAATCTTCCTCTACATTTTAGGTTTTTAACAATGAGAACAATTTTTCATCTCTGAACATTGACTAAATATTTTGTTTCAGCAGATCGGAAATGAATGGAAATGGAATTCATGGTAACTTTGGAAGAATGAAATTTTTTATCTATTTTGTGAATTATTTCAGATGATTGAAAGAAATATATGATTTCCAATAAAATCTATGAAAAAAATAAATAAGTATTAGATAAAAATGGTAGGGAAATTAACATACAAATATTATATAAAATTATGAAAAAATTTATTAAATAATTATTATGAATTGAACTTTTCATGATGATGGTATATATTATTGATCCATTTCGTTGTTGTATTTATCTTATTTTTATCTTCAAGTTCAATTCTATCATGAGCATTAGTAGCTTTAATCAAACCACACCCAGTCCAACAGATGAATCCACATGTATAAGAAAAAAATTCTTCTATGTGAATCACTAAAATAAATAATTATACATAAATATGAAACAATACATTACTATTATATAAAATTATTTTACTATGAAAACATTATGATTACCCATGTTATTGATAAAATTAATAGTTTGTTTTCTTCCTACAATGTCAGTGATGGGAACATGAAAGAAAGTGATAAATTCCAACACAATATGGGTGAAAAGGATTTGAGGGAGAAATTTTATGTTGATGTTTCGGTAAAAAATTCTGGATATATTGAAATAAATTAATATAAAAAACCTATGAAGAATAATGATAATTTAACAAACATATAATTTCATAATATTTTGGAAAATTACTGATTGTGTATCATAACATTACCTTTATATATTCTCAATGGGTTCCATGATTATAATATGCTCTTCTACAATATTGGTAAAATCATTAGGTGAAGAAGACATTGTATGCTTGAGTATTCAAATATTTGTTTTATAATGTGTTAATGTAGTAGAGTAATGATAATATTATGAGCAAAACATTGAATATAAAAATCACTTTAACCTTCACATTGAAATCTAATGAATTGTTATAAATGTATTAGATATTCCCCTTTTCATGATGGTAGTATAAATTATTTACCCATTTCTATATTTTCATTATTTTAGTGGTGGACATAAAGTAAAATGATCCTCAATGAAGTTTATTTTCAATATATTAAAAATTAATAAAATAATTTTATAATAGAAATGAATTGGAAAAAAACTAATATAAAGTAGTTATGATCTTGACAATCTCAACTAAATAAGAAGTAGTAAGGCACATTTCATGACATATGTATAAATTATACCATCATGTATGCTTCCCATTCATTTCAAAAAAAATTATATATCACACTGTGAATATGATAAATTTTAATATTTATAGTATAACTAAAAATATTTGAAAACTAAATGATTAATAAATATATTAATTGAAAAATTAATTACTTAAAAAATACATAATCTGGGAAACTATTTTCTTACTAGAATATGATATCTCGCAAATTTACAAACATAATAACAACAATTAATTAATATTTTATGACACTAAATAAACATTGAAAAAAATAATTAATTTTCTTTGATATGTGTTTGAATAGGGAAATAATATTTTATATACCTTGATTATTTTCCACATAATGAAATTTTTAGGCTCCTTGTGTGCATGGGATATCCTCATTCCATGAATTTCATAATATTTATACACCAACATATCATAAAACATATTATCATTAAAACACAATATAAAATATATATCATGAATTTTAGTTGTAATACATTGGAAGTAGTGTATAATAAAATAGAAAAAATCATCATGTGTGGCCAGTTTTGTGGGTATCCATACAGTGAACCTAGGAAATAAATCATTCAACTATCCAAATTAACTGAAATGAGCATCAAATATTTCCTAAAAGCAAAAAATGAAAATTTAATGAATGAAATAAAAAAATATTTGATATGATTAAATTATTAATTTTTACCCCTTAAATGTTGGTATTAAGTGGTTTCTGTCATCTGTATGTTTGTTTTCAAATTATTTTAATAGTTTTTCAACTATTTTATTTATTTTTAAATTCTATATTATTATTCTATAGAAGTGATGAGAGGACTAATTAGTCCAAATTTAGGTTCATGGGATAAACCCTACAATTGGTATTCATATATATGACTAAAAAAATGAAATGTATCTAGTCATAATTTACACATTTTATCAGATTTTGGAAAAGAAAATCATTAAGACAAACCTCATGTAGACATTTATAACTAAGAGTCCTATCCATTAATAGATGAATATTTCATTCAATTTACCAATTGAAATGTATTCTGTTACTTATTTGGCATAACTTTTAACTTCAAAATGAATTATGTTATTTGTACCATTTTTTAATTGTGTATCCTTAATAACCATTAATGTTAGTAATTTTGTGAATTTAATGGGAGAGGTAAACTTGAGTTCAGAATATACTTTAAATAGTTAGTTTGATAATTTTTTTTGGTTCAAGTTAAAATTTCATTTCAACCCTATCCCATAGTCTTTCTTTAATAACATTCAATAGTTTACCACATTTTTCATCAATTATTTAAGTTTTATCACAGAAAATAAATTATAAATTAATACCTCTTTGTTGAAACATTTTTTTACAAGATGTGA
This sequence comes from Viscum album, assembly GCA_963277665.1. Lineage (NCBI taxonomy): Eukaryota > Viridiplantae > Streptophyta > Magnoliopsida > Santalales > Viscaceae > Viscum > Viscum album. The sequence continues at coordinate 1,939,380,179 of OY728152.1, forward strand.
TGGCCATTATATATATATTTCAATAGCATGGTCGACCAAATGTATATAATTGTTATCATGTGGAATATCTATCTTGTTGATAAGCTTTTGAGATATGGTAATACACACCCAACCAGGATCTATTGTAATCAGTGTGTTGTGTAGATGATCTTCATGGATATTAAATATTGTATCCCTTATAACAAATAGAGGGGTGGGTGTTGATAGATAAAACAAAGAATAATTTTCAGCTAGTATAATACCAGTAAATGAATGGTATTAGATTCATTATAATTCAAATATCACATAAATAATTATTATAATATAGATTACATCATCTCTGAAATATCTTTTTGGGTAATGGATTGACTCAAATGTGATGGTAGTGGGACGAGATCATCGTGTATTGGTTGTTCTTGCTTTTCTTCATCTCTATTATTCCCTCGTGACATTTTATATCAACATAGTATGTCGATGATGTTTTTTTAGGAGAATCTAATCTTTCATTTACATCTACCATTTCATTATCTTTTTCTTCCTATTTTTTTCATGAATATGTTAAGGGAGTCACCCCAAAACCTTCACCTATGTCATGACAATACTATTCTACCCTCATCAAAGACACCAATAGTATGTGTTCACTTGAACATTCATTGATTATTCCTTTGTTTATATTGGATAAAAAATATATGAAATAAGTAATCATAATGTTGTAATATAAATTTAATGTATTTTTTATTATTATTCAATACTCAAAATTGGTTCCCAAACACTGTGTGTGTTTTCATCTATTTGAATCCCAATTATTTACACATTACCCTTTTTATAGCACATGACATGGGATTGAAGTGGCTTTGGATTTAAATTCATTAATAATCATATAAATAGATGAACATAAATATTATTTTCAATCAGGTCACATTAATGTATTATGGTATATTTATAATTTTTACCAATTTTTTTCATGTAAAGCCTACCCCATCAATGATTTACGGTAGGGATACATTGGTATTTCTACCTATTCCATATGATAGCACTGAGTTTCTATTTCATAACTTTAAACAAATCAATAAAATTAATGAATTCCCATATTTTAACAAATTATATTATCAATTACAATGTACCCAAAACAACATCTCTTCACAAGGACCAATAAATGCATCCCAGTATTCTGAAGTTATCAGTTATGCATACGTAAATAGTTTGTGTGGGATTATTTTCTCTAAAACATTTTTTAGATGAAATAACCATTGAACTGTGGTAAATTCGTTGTGAATCCTACTAGAAACAATTAATATATATTTCCTATAAGAGTGATTTATTATAAATTCAATATGTAATGGATTATGAATTGAAATTCAATGTTTAAGAATTTAATTTTTTAGTAAAACAAAATGTAGATATTATAATGTTACCATAATATCATTCCAAATCAGTTCATTAAGTGTGAAAACAAAATAGTGACATGATTCTACATGAATTGGAATGATTTTCCAAGTGATGAACCTAATGTATCTACTAAACATCACATTTTTTTCTGTTAATCGGTTCCTCACATGCATTCCATCAAACCTCAATTTTGATGCCTTTACATTTGACCTTAATAATTATTTCTCACACAATCATGTTATGACGCTTCTGTTTTTTATAAAGTATTAGATATTATCCATTTACAACTAATTTGGATTCAACATCATCAATTTTTTATTCCTCTAGATTCGTAGAATCTCTATGTGAATAAGGTCATTGTTTATATGCACTTGGGTAGTAGTAGGTTGTGAAGCTTGTTATTCCTTAGGATTGGGAACATCACTAAGTTTATAATTAATTATTTTATGAAATTATTTAACATTTATTTTATATAACATAAATGTAGTCGAAAAAATATGGGAACATGTGGTAACACAGTGAATATTAAAAAAATAATACCACCTGATTATTTTACTATATTTTGTAAAGGTTGATGGGATTTTATCCCTCTATCTCATTTCCAAATACCATCATTGTGGTATCCAATGACATAAAATACCCTATCTATATTGGGAACAAAATGAAATTATTATAAATTCCACATAGAAGGTTCATCTACAATTTAAATTTCGTCGGACCCTTCAATGATTTTGGACGATAATAGAACAATTGACCACATTCAATTTGTAGGATCTGGAAAATAAAATACTTGTATTTCGTATGATTCCACTCTAAATGGTTTATATTTATACCCTTATTTACTTTAATCATTGTTCAAAAATCCCAATTCTTCAATTTAGACAACATTACGATTATCACCCCACATTCATTCACAAATGGGCACTCAAGAAATTTGTATAATCCAACTATAATATTAGTGTGATGATACCAAAATATGGAATATTTTTAAAAAAAGGATTTCAATCCTTTGTACTATAAACTTGCATCGCTTCTTCGCCAACAATAATTTGTGTATTTTTTATTTGACTTCCTTCATCAAGTAAAATTGTAGATAATATATCACCCTTATATATTGTAATATTATATGGTAACACATGCGCAGATGGTCGTATAGCTATCCATCGAAGTCATTCTTAAAATGAATCCATATTTTCATAAGTCCGTATAAAAATATATTATAAAAACCTTCCTTTAAATTATTTATCATGTGTATTTGATATCCATATTTCAACCCTTGGTGGATTAAAATGCCAAATAATTTCATTGTGGGATTCAACATATATTGAAACCTCTAAACTGTTACGTACATCATTTAGGTGGGCCTAAATTAGATCTATAATATTTATTGGGAGAACCAATATTCTAGAAATTCCTTCACCAAAATGAAACAAAATGTGATGAAAATATGATAGACCAATTTATTCCAATGAATAAAGGTAGTCGGTGCCGATTTCAGCGACTTACACAACAAAATATCACTCTACAATTCAACCATCTGACTGACTTCTATTTTTGAAATACCGTTTCAAAAATACTACATAATGTTCAATGTGGTATATACCACTATGATTTACTATAAAAAAATTTATAATCTCTCCCACAAAATGACCTATCAAGTGAACCTTTGTATCAAAAAATGATGGTTGGAAGAACATTTAAAATTCAAAAAATATGATGGGAATTTCCATTTCAATAGTTACCAATGTTTTAGGTCTGTAAATATGTAATATATATCATTGAAAAATAAATAATTATTGCTAAATGTGTTATGGAAATATTTGGGAAAATGAAATGTAAAGATACTAGAATATGATATTTTACAAAAATATGCCAACCATGTGATTTCAGGCTCATTAACCTTAAATAAGTAATTGAAACGATAATCTAAATGTTCTTATAATATGATAATGGAACCATTGTATACTTCATAATGTTTTGAAAATGACATGTCTCCTTCCTGGAAAGAGTATAGGAAGATAAAGGAAGAATGATTCATTTTCCATCCTTCACTGGTACCAAATCCCCGTCAATTCCCATGTAAACTATGTCCAATATAGCTTAAATCCAACCATTGCATTTCTGGTTGCATTTTAAATTTTCCTATCACAAAAAAATTCTACAAGAAATACATATATACAATTTATAACATACATAAAACCCCAATATGGTAATTCCAAAAAACCTGATCTCTTTTTCCAATCATTATTCATTAGGTTTTTTTAAAACGGTTTTCCAAAAGCTGTGTCCATATATTTTAAATTTTCAAATAGTTGATCACCTTTTAGTGGAAATGGTGTTGTACATTATTTTGAAAATATATTGGTGATTTTATCAATGATCTCTACTTATTCCATCTGGGTAGAAATATAAAATGTCATATTAACACATTCTTTGATTAATGATTCATCCTAATAGATTGTGTAGCTTATTTTTAAATGGGGAAACCATGAGTTCATTTAATGATATGTATTGATACAATTCCATAATATAAAATTTATTTATCATACCATAAAATATGGCTCTGATTGTGATATATTAATTTATATAAGAATCAAACAACACAACACTATAATTCCATAATAATTTCTAATCTTTGATCAATAGAGCCAAATAATCATCAATATAATTACTCAGTTGTTTTTGTCCAGATATAAGAATACATAAATAAAATTATTTTCATTTATTGCATAATAATGATGGAATACTATAATTTTCCAACATAACCAATCATGTACTATGAGTTTTTCCTTGAAAACCAAAAATATTCACTCCACCTGTAGATAATGTAAGACAAAGGTTTCTCATTTCATTTCAAACATCAGCATACTCCTGATCAATTCTCCTCCCCTGAGGAGACTTTTTTGGGTGAAAAAGTTTCCCATATATTTTTATTTTATCTACACAAAACATCATTTTCCTTGAAGTCACATCACATACAAATAGGCTCTTAAATATTGGAATGATTGGTTATTACTATAAAAATATCCTAGGTCCTGATTCATCCTTCTTGTATAGAGAAGAACCACACCATTTGAATTCATTAAGTCATTAGTGTTCCTTGATAAAATATAAAATAATAAGAAAATAGATGTATTTTTTCAGAGAAAATACACACTAAACATAGAATTTTTTTCTTATGTTTTGAAAGAGATATATTTTTCTTATGGGAGAATATCATTGAACAGAGAAATTAGTTCAGTAACACCGGTTATGGCCCATCATATTGAAGATTTTAAATTATAAAAATATATTATGGATTGAAATTCTCTATATTTATTGATATCATCATAAAATGGTGTCTTTCCACAACTCTTGAACTTCTCAAAAAAATTTCAACAATCAAAAAGATCATCGTGAACTATCTTTTTTATTTTCTAAAAATGATCTTCATCATCATTCACAACTATAATCCCCTACTTAATAAATTCTTCTTCATTTCCCATATTGTAATCATATCAGATGAGCCATAAATCATAGAATTATCCCAGTCAATAGATACATTCCATTTTTTTTCTTTTTTATACCCAAATTTTCATCATCGATCAATTATATGATAGATCAAGTGACCTTCCAACACCCATAGACAGATTATTCTTGAATAACATTAGTGTAATCACAGGTATTGGATTTTAGAAGGTTCATATTCATGATATCATACAAGATTGATGAACTCAACCACCCCATATTCATAGTATTCTATAATAAAAATGTAATAAATTCGTTCTCTCTTTATATCCATCATATTTGATTCTGTAATATTAATATTCAACAAAAAAAATTCACAGAAGGTGCCATTAAAAAACGGGTACCCCAAAATATTAATGTTATTAATAATTTTATCATGATAATAAAGGAAATGTGTAGTTGAATATGTGAATGTAATTACTTCATGGTTTGTTGGTTTTATCCTCTAATTTCATCCATAAGAATATGAGATGAGCCTCAACAAAACAAAATTCTATAATAACTCTTTGGGAGATGAACCTAATGAGGATGATTGTTATTATTTCAATCGTTTTCATGAGACCCAGACCCATAGTATATAAAAACAAATAAATTTTAAGATGTAGTTACCTAGGACTCCATAAATTTAAATAATTTAGGTGATTTTGGATGGTAGTAATTTTTAGGAGTAGCAAATGGGTAAATCAAATATTCACATTTTGTGATAGAGATTTCAGGATGGATATCCTATTGGTTTGATAGAGATAGTGAAATATCCTTTCCATGGTATTATTTCCAATCTGTATTATTTAAAATTTATTGATAATACAATGTGAAGGATATGGTTTTCGGTGTCGGGTTGTGGTCACCCATGAAGGATCATTTCAATATGATATTTTCATGTGTCTGATGAATAGCGGTGGATGAAAATAGTTTACAGTGTCTTTTAATGGATTATATATTCAGAGAAGATGTATAATTGAGTAAAATTTTATTTGTTTCAAAAACTATGTTGGTTTTATGGTAGTTATATTAATTCAATTTAATGATGATGTATAAAATTTCACTATAGGTTCAAACTAGAATGATTCAAAGTAATTAAAATGACTCAGATAGGGATTCAAGTTGACTAGAATTTAAAAAAATTAATAATAGATACTATTAAATTTAAAAGAGGCTAGTTGGTCAAAGGTTGTAATCCACTTGAAGGATAAATTAAAACAATATTTGCATTCATATTAATTTTTATTTGAGTAACTCCAATGCACATGGTAGTAAGCGAGTTTTTGGAACATCATTATATTTGAGTTACGAGATTTGATTAAGTTGAGGCTTCTTTAAAATATGTAACTAACCAGATGACACCAACTCATTCCTCCTATTCACATAGGTTCAACCATTCATTATTAGTATAATAGAATTGTGTATGTCTATAAATAAAAAAAATTAGTCCATTTCCATATCATTAATTTAAAATTTGAATGTTTATGATTGAAATTACATTGATATTATAATAAAATTTTGAGTATTCTTCCAAACTTGAAATATTTTCGTTAAAATGGTATATAAATTTGGAATTTTATTTGGATCAATAACAATTTATGATCATAATTTTCAAAAAATTAATGTTCATGGAATGGGTAATGTAACATTACAAAATCCAATTGAGGATTATTTATAAATGTGTGATAACTATATGAGTCCAATTTTATTCAATAATAAAACATGTTCATATATTTTAGGTGATGTGTTATAAATTTTAAACAACCTCTCTCATCCATAAACACAAAGTTTTTTCCCTAAACCATCTTTGAATGAGATAAACAATTTCATAATTAAATTTCACTAGTTTTATATAATTATTACATTATTTTATATCATTATATATTGAGATAAATCATCATGATATTAAAGGTAAGAAGTTGAATATCTCCATCATTAATTATCCTCTATCTTTTTTTATAAAACTATATAAAAGTAAATACATGTTATAAAATTATACATAAATGTATACGTATATTGTTTTATAAATTTATAAATGTATAATTTTATAATATATACAACTAATATTTATGATTGTTGGAAAATAAAAAAAATTATATGAAATAAAAATATTTTTGTATATTAATTTGTAAATATAAAATTAATTAAAAGCATTAATAATTAAAAAATTTAAATTTAAAATATATATGTAAATATTATATCCTATAAAGTTTTAAAAAATATATAATTTTATAAATGAATAAAACTATAAAAGTATAAATAATTCAAAAAAATTATTATTAAATTATATTTGTAGAAAATGATATACTATAAAATATCTAAAACTATATAAATTGTAAATATTGTAACACTATAAAAATTTTAATCATGAAAAACCACAAATATATATAAAGACATTTCCATAACATGAATTTTTAGTTCTTCGTATATATATTTGACGAAAATATGATATAGGTTCTATGGAGTAATTATTCATTAATTTCTTTATTTAATACATATAAAATATTTTAATAAAAAACTAGTTACTGTGAAAAATTAAATCATTTAATTGAAAATGATTTTTATATGAATAATGGATATTGAAAATGTATTCATTATAAGTGGACACTAATAAAAAATAATAAAATAAAAATACTATATATATAGAATATCCATTAATCAAAATATCAATGTAATATTTTTCTATGGAGAGAATGATATTTTAATGAACTATATAAATTTCATGGGCAAATTATAAAATAAAATATTAAATATATTCATAATAACTATTTTTATTGAAATTTCAAATGTAGTTTACATGGGTCATCCCAATCCATTTAAACAATATTAACCATTTATTCCATCACTACATATGCATCTTGAGAAACAAAAACCATCTCATCTCATCAACCAAATAACATGATGTCACATCACCATTCTATTGCAAAAACATAGACCAACCATATCACTGCCTCCCCAAAGTAAAAACTAATGCTAACTACATCATTGAAAACCCACAACACATCCTCTAACCAACTACATAACACCACCCCCACAACGTGGTCAAATACCAACCATATGATCCCTCACATCAATGATTCACATTGTCTCCCAATAGCATGACCATAGATAACCCATCAACATACAAAACACCGGTGTATCATCAAAAGGTATACCATTTCAATACACATAAAAAACAGACCACTATATTGGATCCTTGGGAAAGGAATTGGTGAAAACTAACTTGTAGAAGTGGATATTAACCATCAATCATCAATGTGTTTCTATGAGAACTACTAGATAAATGTATGGTGAAGTGAGATGAAATATGTCCCAAAAATGCCTAGGGTTATGCTAAGAACAATATGATATAAGGGAAAATTATTGAATTAATATCAAAAAAAATTATTTCCATCGATTTGAAGCTATGGTGCCTAGAATGAGAACTGAATAGAAGGAGAAGGAAGACATGCCCAAATAAAACACTGATTATAACTATTCATTTTGTTCATCAAGAAGAAGTGAATAGGCACACCAATGAGGTGCGACTAAAAAATATTTTTGTAGGAAGCACAAAAAAGATAAATATGCACATTACTTATATTTAGAGAGATTAATTTGTTGAGTATACAGACTGGTGACAATAGTACAGTCTAGTGGTACTGGTTGAAATGGTGCCATAGATCTGGTTCAGTGAAATCAGGAGGCATGAGTGGCATTAGGGTTCTGATAGGGTTGAACTTATAAGAACATGAATGTAATAAATCTATAATTTCCAAAAATTACTAATAAAGGTTTTAGAAGTGGTAAAATAAAAAACACTAATAAGATTGTAAATATAATAAATATATTTTTTTTAATCATTTAATTTTTTAAATAAATAAATATGTAAACATATAAATTTAATTATAAATAGATAAATATTTATTTATTTATAAATATAATTATAAAAAAATATTTATATATATTTTTTAATCATTTTAAATAAAAATATATTTATATATTTACGAAATACTAATAAATTTTTTTTATTGCAATTTTATAATTATTTAAATATATAATTATTTATTTATAATTATAATAATAATTAAATAATTATTTTTTAATATATAATTTTAGTTGTAAATTAATATATTTATAAATATTTGTATATAATTATATAAAAATGTACTTATAAATTAATAATAAATCTATTTATTTTAATTTTATAAATATATAAATATATAAGTTTTTAATTATAAAAATATTTTGATATGTATATTTATAAATATTTCAAGAAAATTATAAATATATTTATGTATTTATAAATATATATATTTCTATGTATTTCTATAAAATTAAAAATAATTATATATATATACAATGCATAGTCTTCACAGCTTTTGGAATTTTTATAACATCAAATATATTTATGTTAATATATGAAAATAAATATGCATAATAACTAGAATAAATATGTTTATTAATTAAATATATTTATTATCATTTTTTAATTGTTTCATTAAATAAATATTTATTTATTGTTATAAATAAAAATTATTATTATTAAATAGTAATTTTGTATATTTAAAAAATTATAATTATAAATATAATAAATATATTTATTATATAAATAGATTTTTTATTATATTATAATTATTTATGATAACATAAAAATAATTCATGGTTATATAAGGAATTAATCATACCTAGTAAAGTATTGTTCATAAAAAATGAGTTATCACGTATATAGAAGCATGAATTATAAGGGCGAATATGTATAAACCAACATTAATGATTCATGAATACATAACATATACATGGGTCATAATAAAATATGTAATATTAACATTTATATAAATATATATATATATATATCAAATCACAATTATTAATTAATATATCAAAAAATTATTTATATATAATTATAAATATATAATTATAATTATAATTAAAAAAGATATTATTATTTTTTAAATTTAATAATTATTTAAATTATTTTATACTTATTTATAAACCTATAAATAGTTTTACTTAAACATTATTTATATATTTGAATTAAAGAATAAAAATATTAATACATCATATTTTAATTAATTATAAACACAAATTTTTTAATTAATATATATAATTAATCCTTATTTTTCAATATAAAATTAATAACTCTCTCCTTATTTATTAATAATATTTGTTATTAAAAACATTTATCAGTGCTAAAAATTTTAATAAAATTATTATCCATTATGAGTTATTTTAACTCATAGTGATAAAGGTGGGGATTTTATCAGCACATTCTACATAGCGCAGATAAAAGAATATGCTTACATTGCACCAACTTGTGGTGGTGATTCATTACATGATAATATGTTAGACTTGAGAATCATTAAGGATTAGTTTCATTGTATATTATATACATAATCAGATTATTCCTTAAAAAATATTTAACATCTCCAATAATATCCAACTTAAATAATACACTTCATCGGAAAACCATAAATAAATCCTATCATCGTAATCGGGGGAATGAAAACTAAAGAAAGGGTGAGCTCAGTCTCTCAGTAAGGGTAAATAGAAGCGATATTTTTCAATTATTATAAGTGAGTATGTTGGTAATATAAAACGAGTATAACATAATAGAACCTTACCAAAAAAAAATTTTGGATCATAATCATTTTTCATTAAATAATTATATTTATAACGATTTAATATATCAAAACGAGTGTGGATTCATCAATAATCAATCATGGGATCGGAGATCATATATTAAAAAAATAAATGGAAATAAGGTAAGATTATATCATTATAAAGATGTATTAACTATAATAGTTTTACTGTTTATGTTATGTACATGAAATCTGGTCCTCACTTAAAATTATGGACACGAAAATAGGTCCACGCATAAACTTATGGACATGAAAAAGTATATATAAATCAATATATTGATATGAATCTTTGTCTACACATAATATTGCGATCATGAAATTATGTTCATTAATAAAAAAATTATCTCATGAGTTATTAGTTTCTACACAATTATTTAGACGGCTATATAATTTTGAATCCACCCATCACATGGAGAAAACCATACAAATGTGTGAAATAATTCAATAAAATTACATTATATCATCATATGAAACTCTATTTAAAAGAAACAAGCTTCATAAACACTTCATAATATAATGATTGCATAACCATTGGAAACTAAATGGGATTAATTAATGAGTTAGCATTACATAGATAACCCATCGAAAAATACATGTTTTATAAAATCAACCCATAATAATAAAAATGATATTGCATATAAAGGAATAAATTTTGGGGTATAATTGAATCAAATCCCGAATGAAAAAAATAGTCCTTAACAGATTATTATATAGATGAAAAATGTATTTAATTAAAGATTCTAATATGTCATTATAAATATTAAAAAATAATAATTTTCTATTGATAAAACATTCACTAAAAATACTATAATATTTTAAAAATAATTATACCTGAAAATACCCAAGTAAATATGAAAAGGAATCTTCAAATAAAATAAATTCATGATGTTCAGAAAATGCATTCATTATGTGTAATTTATTATAAAATGTTATTTTCACAGCATTGAAAAATTCAAAAAATGTCTTCTTTTTGAATAAATAAGAATACGAACTTTTAAAACATTGTTAAAAAAACAAATTTTTTTAAAAATTCACATTTATAAAAAATTATCTTATAGAAAATAACATTCATAAATCAATTTTGAAGTGCGTGAAACAAGAAGAAAAAAATTGACAACTAGAGAATTAAATTATAATTTTCATTAGAAACATTCTATTTATCATTTTAAACATAAATGATGGAAGAATGTTAATAATACATAAAAATTCACTAAATCAATAAAATATAATTAAATATATGGGGTCTAAATTATAAGATATATAAAATTTCTCTATATAAGAATATAGTAGAGCTAATCCTAAAGTGAACTGATATTATAACATTAATCACTTATCACATTGATAGCATTTAAATCATAGCCACCATGAAAGAAATAACATGAAATGAAACATTAAATTCAATTATTTTAGTGGTATTAATGATATATCATATCAATGGGCTATTATATACACAACATGAAAGAATTGATTGGTTAATATGGTATATGTTTCAATGGAAAAAAATTGAGAAACAGAACCCTTCCCACATGTATCATCTTTATTCATTTTCTTTAGAATATCATATATAATAAATATAAGTTTAATAAGAATACATTATTCAATAATATAAAAAATAACATAACATGTATCAATTATTTATAATATAAAATTTCATTCTTAGAAACAATTTCGTCATTGTAATGGACGTTGGTGTGATAACTAGAGCTTTTTCAATTTAGGATTTGGTTTGTTGGTTCCATTACATGGAATATCTCCACATTTTCGTCATATCAATAATTATAATCATGAAATGTGAACAATATTTTTTCATAATGTATACTTTAATAATCATTCATTTAATGTGGGGATGACAATTGAAATATATAACTTTAAGGAGACAACAATCTCTATATATTAATGAGTAATGTTTCCAGTTTTGATGGATGGAATGAAAGAAATGTAACTATTAATTCACGATTAGGTAACAATTAGTATATCATATATGTCGTATATATTAATTAAATCTATCATTTTTAGAAAAACTATAATCTAGAAATGAAAAATGGATTTCAACACATTGGATGGTGGTTGGGTGTTTTGGAAGATAGTGAATTGATTAAATATTAAAATATATATTCCATTGGTTTTTTAAACATGGAATTCTGGTTTCATGTTATATTGAATAAAATTTTATTGTTTTATATTTTTGGGGTGTCACATCTTCTTTGAGTCACCTTTATTGTATTTCCTTTTATAGGCCCTAGAAATGATATTGAAGATTCCAAAAACTGTAGAATTAGTATAATAATTTGAGAAGTGTTGTTTTCGGCTTCATCTATAAAATTGGATCGATTTGGTTTGAGGAAGAAACGTGGGGTAGTTTACTTATATATGATATAAAAAGAGAACCCTTGGATTTACATAAAATATTAGTATAATTTATAATCATTTTAATATTCATGTGTATTTAATTTAATGTATATAGAAATTGGAAGGAATAAATGGTGAATTAAAATCCTCAAATAAAATATTTACATGTTTATGTGATTTTTAACACATATCTATTAGTTTTAAACCATCATTATCAATTTTTATGATTATTTCAATGAGAAACGCTATTAATATTTTGGGATAAGAAATTTATTATAAAAGGAGGCATTACCCACATGTGGATAATTAATATAATAATATATTATATACCATTATCATGGAAAACTACAATAATTTTATGAATTTTTAATTATTTTATAAATATTAATTATCATAACATACAATTAAAATCAATTTTGGACTATTCATATAGTTATATTTCTGAAAATTCTATGATTATAAGGTTTCTCGAAAATACGAATTTAATAAATATATTGAAGATTATATATATATATGTAAAAATATTATTAGAAACTATAAATCACTAAAAATAATAATTCATTATATGTTTTTGAAATCATTTAAAATCTTTTCTCTACCGTCAGTAAGTATTCTATCAGCATCACCTAAAAATTCAAGGTAATTACTCTATATATAAAAATAAAAAATAAATCACCAATATTTAAAACCATTTTATCATTAAAATAACAATTTAGTTTTTAAAATAACCTACTTTTATCCCTTTAAAATATTATTTAGTTACTAAAATAATAAGAGGTACATTTTTTATTTATTATTTTCTTTAAAATAATAGCTTATTCACAATCCAATTAAAATCGCACTAGGATTTGAATTTTACAAAAAATTTGATGAGTTTGGATGAAATGGAATCATCAAAAATAATAATATAAAATTAATATATATATATATATATATATATATTTAAAGACTTATTATATTATTTTTAACCTTAATTGCCTAATTTACCATTTCTATAGTGAAAAATAGTTTTAATTGATAATATCCATTGTGATAAATACTAAATTTTCACTTTTTACTAATGCATGACATGGAAATTCTAAATATGGAATCGATTTTATGAAATAAATTCCCGATAACTATGAAAAATAACATCTAAAATATTCATTCTAAACACGATGAAATTTTTATTCCACAAAAGTGTATTTTCATGTATAAAAATGTATTTATTAACAAACTAAGAATAATTTAGATTATACATACATAAACTGGTTTATGTTTAATTAAAAGGAACTACTAACATTTTAAAATTAATCCCAAAAATAGGATATTATTGTTACTTGAATGTAAAAGAATGAATTATATAAAATCATTATTTTTCACTGTCCATATAAAAAATTATATATCCTGAAAATTTCAAAAATTTTAATATAAGATAATTTTGATATTCTTATTTCAAAAATTATTTCCTTTTTATAATTTCTAATTTCTAAAATTTAAAAATATTTATTATTATATTTACTTACATAAATAAATAATACTGATTTTTTTAAAGAAAAAATATTTTTGATGCATAAAATGACGTCACTAAAAACTTCATTCTTATTTCCTAATAATTAATCAAAAATATATAGAGAGTATAACCATTATAAAAATATTTTATAACTTGGGTATTTTTAATGATCCATCTTTTGACCCTAGATAAAATCTCAATGGAATTTGAATTTTGTTAGTTTACGGGGCTAGATGTTTTAATAAATAACCTTGAAAACATAATTATACTAATGTGGGAAATGAAAATATGTATTTTAACATGGATGAAGTTAAAATTGGTTTCATGGGTGTCCCATTTAGTATTTGGGGCACCAGACCCAAGAAGTGAAGGCTTGGGAGGGTCTGATCGAGGCACACTATTTTAGTGAAATAGTGTGGCCTCAAGTATGAAACTATGTGGCTACAAAAAAGGATAAGAAACAACCATCATATGTTGCACACGGTATAACCAAACTATGCATGTACCACATATGGTATATGCCAAATGGGAAGTACATAAGAACTATTCATCGCATGGTTGACACACTGTTAGGGTAACCATACGGGTTAAAACGTCAAAGATAGTTATTTTTTTAGTGGGTGTCACACATTTGGCACACAGTTGGGCTAACCCATGAAGCCAAAATGTGTGACGTCATTTTTTAGGGAAATATTTATGAAATACCCTTAATTTGGTTTAAACATTATTATCTGTTTTCTCCTCTACAACTAGCTATGTTCTTCCCATATTTTCCCCTTAAATTTCCCTCATTCTCTACAACCAAGGAATGGTGATAACTCAAATATATTGACTTTGATTCAAACTTTTTTGGTCACCTTTGATATCCATCTGATATATCTTGAATCTTGTCTAATAGTATTCGTGTTCATCAGCCCATCTGCTGCACTATTTTGAGATGATATCAATTTCCCTATCTTCAATGCGAATGTATGTTTCATATACCTCATCCAAATCAGAATGAATCCAATCTAGATATTGCATGAGTATGTCATCATAAGAATGAGATATTATGTCTATGAAATGTTCCCAAAGTTTCTATAGTTTATAAATACTTTGGTTGTGACTCATGTTTATCGTTTTCCTATGTTTCCATATAATTGGTTCTTTTAGATGAAATTGATCATCCTACCATGTGTTATGCCAATTTAGAATTTTTAAGTAGTTAATGGTTTTCAACCTTGACCATGGACACCCTTTGGGTGTGCTAACATTATTTGTCTCATTGTATTAATTGGTGAAAATTCACTGAATGATGACTATGAAATCTTGTGAGACTATCAATGGATTTCCAGTTATATGTTATTGTCTAAATGACAATGTGTATTTTAATTCCATTTGATCATATTTTACTTGAATTAGCATATTTGGTAGTTAAATAATGAAATTTATTTTAATGAATTGAGACCTTCCTTGGGATGAATATTCAAATATTCAAAAAATTATTTTTGATTAATAATGACATGTTTTATAATAAAACACCTTAGATAAGGTGAACTTTTTTTAAATATAAAAACTAATTATTTGTTATTTATACCATGAATGCGGATTAATTTTTCTTTGGTTATTATTAGAATTTATAAATTTTTAGGAAATTTCATCTAATGCTATTATTAAATGGATTTTACTCTTATCTGAATGATCAATGAATTAAACTCTTTCTAAGGGCATGGATATTTTTGTAAATGGGAACACCCATGTAGGTATTTTTCAAAATGACAATGTTACCTTCTAAGTACATATTTGAAACTTTTAAATTTAATTCCCATGATTATTCATATAGTGGAATTTCTAACATGGAATGGCATATTGATAATGGAAATGTTTCTTTGGTTCTTCAAAATGGTATCAACGAAATGGATTAAATGTATTGAATTGCTTAATGTGAAATGAAAATTTAAAGGGTGGTAATACAACAATGTTTATAAATGATTGATTTTAAATTTCATAACTGGAGTTCTCTTGACTATCATGGTTTATATAAATTCCAATCATGAGAGGTATTACCGCATGGATTGTATTACAAATCTGATGATTCCATTATATGCTATTGATAATTTTATCTCATTAAAGGTACTACCACGTGGACATTTACTATAAGCATGATTTCTCTTTTCATAGGCTGTATACAATGGTAAATGTTCTATTGTGATATGATGCATCATGCTCTGTAACATAATGTGTTGATCATGGAGCCTCACACCAATAATTCAAGGTTGGAGTTGGGTTGAGGCACCACATACCATGATTAGAGGGTTTCAAAGGTGGATCACTCGCCATCTTCTGGGTTGCAGCATGGAGTCTCTGAATCTATTGGGATTTCGGGCATGCACTCTATTACATGATCATATACACCCCTTTAAACATGTTACTGATGTCTGAGTTCTTCCCCATCCTAGCCAACCACTAGAATTCTATGTATATTACAATAAGTATCAGTGTGAACTATGTTCCTATAGTTGGATCAAATATTAAAATATATTATATATATATGTATATATGTTATTACTATATATGTATGGTAGCTGATCCTACATTTGTTTTTACTATGAGGAGAAATAGTTATAGCCAACTGGTGTCCTTAGTAACATGGGTGGCCTGTTTATTATTTATTTAGAATTGATGGTTTACCTTTCCTCCCATACCTACACACTACAGTACATAATAATTCACGTACTAGATTTGATTGGAGATATAGAGGGAGGGAAATTTCTGGGATTATTATCTCACATCATTAATGGTCTTCCATTCCACTAGGGTACCATAGTAAGACATTTAATTCATAGGGTTATGGACCCTTGCTTGTTCCATTTCTTAGTACATGAGAGTTTTGATCATAACACTGAGTTTGATCTCGAGATTCATGTGGTGATCACCTTTGGGATTTTATTTATTTTTCGATTATTAAAGTATTGTATTGTATCTTATACTTATTTTATGTATTCTATTTTAGTTATGTATCATCTTCAGGGCATCCATGCATACACTGTATAATGGAATCATCCATCTATTATATTAAATTTATTATTATTCTTTCACTATTTAGACTTTATATTGATTTCAACATCTAAAATTTTCTAATGTTTAATTATGTTATACCACTATGATACACTGACATGATGTAATAGTCTCCCTACTATATAATCATTACACCCTCACAACTTGTCTGCTTCCTCTAGTATATGTGGAGTCATGCATGAGGACATGTGACCAAATGGTTCAGCCACCATTCTATTGTCAAGTCACATTATGACATAAAAAAGTGGTATCAGAGTTATTTTTCCTTTGAATTATAATTTTGGTTTGGTACAAAAGAGGCTTGTAGTTTTTCAGTGCTTAGCAAATAGTTGTGTCTAGGACTGATCACAACACCCATGAGGAAATTACCATGTGGACAAGGTTGGGATTGATGTTTACACCATTTTTTATTAAAATTGATTCTAATTTTACAATGAGTTATTAATGTACATTCCCCTCCACAATAATTTATGAATTTTAAATATTTTTCCTTTTCCTAATATGTATGGTTTAAATCATTAAATGCCTAATTTGTGGAACATTAATAGTAACTTTTATTGCATATTCTTCTACAGTAAGTTTCATTAATATAATTTCTTATTGATACGAATTAGATGACGTGAGTGTATTCTATTCATTGTTTTTTCCTATTTATAAAATTATCAATGGCATGAATTTTATGTTCTATTTCATGTTGTATTTTTTTTAGAATTAATATTTAAATAACATTAATTGTTTCTACCTGATAGATAAATCTTTAGCATGACTTCTTGTACATGTAGTGATGCCTAGCTTGTATATCATGCTTCTGGGATTATTAACATGCTTATATATTTACTTATTATGAGTAAAAGATAGTTCTGTTACATATATATTGGTTAAAATGGATATGTTTATTTTTTGTGATTAAATGGGAACCAATTTTCAATTCTAGGGTGTATGAGAAGCCTAAAAGTTTGACTAGGTGACATGTATACTCAAACCGTCTTTGTGCTTTATAAATTTTTAAAAACTGATTTTTGAATGTAAAGGATTTTAAATTGAAAATAGATAAAGTTAATTGTTTTTGAATAAAGGGATACAAATTCCAAATATAATGTGTATGGGGTTTTTATGGATTGGTAGATGGCCACCCATGATGTTGAGGTAATATGTATGATCACATTATAATCCGAAATGAAATATTTATCCATTGAATGTGAGAAATAATTCAGTCTTAATGATCATGGGATCATTTTAGATTGGGGTGGTGGAAAACCATGTAATCATACCATTGTTGATATGGCCATTTTATATCCTGAAATACTGGAAATGTTATAGTTTTTTAATTTTGATCTCCTCTAAATTAGGAATGTTCTGAGATGAAAAATTCTACGTACCCATGTTGGTATATGGGGGAATGTTTCATGTGATATGACCTGTTTTGGTTTTTGTAAATTCCTATGATTGAGAAAATACTATTGGGTTGCATTCTAAAGAACCCTTGTTTTCATAATGAGACCCTCAATGGTCACCTAATCAATTAATATTTAATTTAAAATATAACTTTTCCTAATAATTATTGGAAATCAATAAATGGTTAATGATTAAAAAGAATTTTTGATATTAATTTCATATATTTCTTGGTATTTTGATCTAAAATTCTGAAATGTTTAAAAGGATGAATTTGAAATAAGTATAATTTATTAAATGTGAAATATAGTAGTTTCCATAGTTTAAATCCTAATGTATGGTTAGTTTAAAATGTCTTTTAGTTTATCTCGTACGTGTGACCTAGTGATATGGTCAATGATTTTGTTCCTTAAGTGGATATCCCATTTTAGGTAGCACACATAGAGCTTCAATACCTCACTAATGTTACAAGTTATTGATTATTTGTGTTACTCGTGTGTCATTGTCCCTAGAATGACTATTTTATGTTCTAATGAAATTCTTTTTTGGTTGGTTAGTCATGTTTTTTTACCTTATTATGTGTGTGAGCATCGAGAAATTCTCTACTCAGTAGGTTATCCCTTCCATGGACATAGAAATCTGTATAGTAGTTTGTATGACCCTTTCATCATATTCAATTATGGATGACTTGGTATGTCATTTTCCATGTTAATGGTCATATGTGGAAATATTACATTAAGTAAATTATCCGAAATGAGACATATTATACATGAATTCATTCGGATGAAAGAATATGTATAGTATTCAGGATGTGGCATTTTATGGTGTAACCATAGGGTAGTGTGAATTCAAAATACCTGGATTTCGATGAATAAAAAAGAATGGACTGAACCTGTTGAGTTTGATGAAATCATTGATCTTTGTACCATCTGGTACAGTCATGGGTCATCTTTAGAGTATAGTGAACTATGCGATAGAGGAATAAAATTCATCCTAATGATCTCAATAAAGTATCAAGTGACTAAGGTCTTTTTTGTAACACCCCAAGCTTCTATTGTACGCTTCTCTTTGAATAATGCGATAGTGTGTGTTGTACGCAACATCGAGTTCTAACACACCACAACCAATCAAACTAGCCGTTATGAATAGTAATACCTACTTTTTGAAATTTTATAAATTTATTATTTCAAAATGGGCTTCATTTTTGGATTCGGAGTATCGAATTTAGCCTAAGGAGAAATTTTGGTACTTTTCGGAAAACTTTAATATTTTGATGAATAGTAAAAATTACTAAATTTTAATTAAAAACATCTTTTTAAATCAAAATAATTAATAGTGATAAATTATGATTTTGAGTTTTTTTATAGTATATTTAGAATATATTTTTACCATTTAATACAATGTTGGTCATTGGACATAATTTCACAATTAAACTGAACATAAACAAGAATCAATCTTTTGATGGTTATTATATCATAAAAACACGATTTTTGTTTTAATAGCGGGAATTTCTTTTGATGTATTGACTGCCACTTCATTATTTTTAATTTGAAAAAATGGATTCCATATTTGGAATCACTATGTTCATATTGTGTGAAAATGTAACTTTTATTTTTAGACATTTCGAATAATTACTGTGGTAAATATTTTATTTACCATGGTTAAGGGTAAATCCGGTAAATAAGGGTTAAAAAATAATATTATAATAATAATAAATTACCCTAAAACGTGTCCTAACCTTATTGGTGGATACATGTCCGACCATGGGCATCTTTGGGTTGATTTTGGGACCCCATGGAGCCTCTTGTAGGTGATAGGGACACTTTATTTTAATTAAGTTAAAATAAGTACAAAAATGACATAAGCATATATCTTTTAGAAAAACAATTTTTACATAGGGTTATATATGTTGGATGTTTGAATATAAATATTCCGTAGAAATCTTAAAATATTTCCTACATAATGATTTTTTATTTATAATTTTTAGTCATTATATAATTTAATTTATTTATGACACAACGATGATGCCGTAATTACCATAATAGTGAAAAATTAAAATATTTGATATTATAAATACCCAAATAAATATAATTTGAGAATTTAATTGAATTAAACTAATTTTATAGGTTAATATGACATATTAGGATTGATTTAATTTACTTTTTACTAAGTAATCATTCTGATATGAGTTTCAAAAAAACAATTATTGAATAGTGTCAAAATTGACATAAAATAATTTTTAAAACAAATATTATATTATTAATTGATATTAAATTCCTAAAAATCTAAGGTTCGTCCAATAGACTTATATCATGATAGGTTCATCATTAATGGACCACTTGGGGGTATATTGTATGTATATGATATGTTTATTAACCATATAATATAAAAATACAGAGAGACATTGTAAAAGTGAAACTAATTAACTAAGAGTTAATACTTAAATATAAGGCTAATATAATTACCCAAACCTGTATAATTTATATTGGTTGAGTGGTTTTCGACCCATCCTCACCTTAAAATTTTAATAATAAACATTGGAGCCATTAGAAACCGAATATGAATTTATTATAAATTAATATTTCTAGCTTTTCCAAAGGTACCCATCACCCCTCTTATAAAAGGGCACTACCCCTTCTCATTACTTCACACCTTAAAACCCTTTTGGTTCGGCCAAACTCTGCCCAAATACTCTCTCAACTTCACTAAATACAACCTAGAGGCCTCAGTTTGATCGGAAATCCATCCTATGGAGCCCTTTTGAACAAATCAAAAGGAATAACCCGAAGAAGAGGTAATGTTTTCACCACCCCTTTTCAAATACATTTCTTCTTCCACTTATTCTTTCTTTGTTATTACCATTATAAAATAATAACTCTAGTATACTATATATAATGTGATGTTATTATAAATATGGTACAATAATATTCAGTATTCTATCCACCCTTTTAATAACATGTCACCATACGTGCGTACGTACGGCTTACCGTCTCCAAGTCGTGGTGTAATTGTTATTCAATATATTATTTTTTGGATAGGTATAATAATGATGTGTAACTCATGTAAATAATAAATATAACATGATAATGATTCTGTATATATTATACACTATCCATTTATATATTATTTTAATATCAAAAGAATGATATTGTCGCTCGTGCGTACGTACGGACTATCGTCTCCACGAACGCGATGAGATTAATTCTCTATCATACCTATTCAAGTAAAATTCTCATTTGAGGATTAATAATAGTATATAAGGACTTTATATCATTCTGTATATGATTAATATAAAACCAATCCATTACAAATATGGCTTACGTAACAAAACATATTAAAGAAAACGAGTAAGTTAACACCCGAAATGACGATAATTCTATGATATTATTAACAAAGCAATGTTAAAAGATCATATATGATATCATATTAATGTATATGATTATTGAATAATTTAATAACAATTATTTCACCATTATACAGGATGTTAACCTACCCCAACCAAGGAAAAGTACAAGGTAAGGGGTTTTCATCTCACTCTTTATTCACGTGAGATTCATACCATATTGCCACCATTACCTTTTGTGTGGTGTTTGTACTTCCCATAATTATATTCTTTGTGTAATACACTTTAATTAATGTGTATTTACATATTCATTGTATGATACCTATTTCATGGGTTGTACATTTCGTAAGTTACCAAATAGGTAAGGGTTTATTTCGCAATCTCTTCATTATTCGAGGTTGTATATACGTAATAATCTATTGGGATCTCTTTATCATCCACATCCATGTTTCTTAAAAATGTATTTCAAAACATTTTACTATTTACAAGAATGTGGGTTGAAGAAATTTATACCCTTGTTTTACATTTTATAAGAGGTTTATAAAGGAATCTCTCCATCGTTTTCCAAACAAGGTCCTTTTTAACCTTTTGACAAAATTAAGGTAAGAATGTCTTTTTTTAACTTATATAGCGGGTGCGGTTATTCTCCGCCGTTATTGCACCATTGAAGCTTCCTTCACAATATTATAAAGATATTTTCAAAATAAACGTTTTCCTTATAACTATATGACATTAAAATGATTTAAAAAAAGAGATATTTCTCTCAAATAGTATTGATTTAATCTATGTCAACATCCTTTGATAAATTTTAAACTTGTTTCATGTTGATTTATTATGATACAAATAATCCATATTGTATTTAAGGTTTTCTGATATTTTTGACTATGGATGAGTAATTTTTATTCCATTAATGGTTTATGATTAATTTTTGGACATTTTGTATGTCAATTTTAATATGATTGTTAATGTAATATTTCATCCACTTCTTAAGATAAATGTGTTGGACTAGTATGTTCCGGGTTGGGGACCAGAAAAAGTAATCCCTCCAAGATGGTGTCCGATTTTTAGAGGCACTCCGGGTTGGTGTCTGGTTATTAGAGGCACTCAGGGTTGGTGTCCGGTTATTAGAGGCACTCCGGGTTGGTGTCCGGTTATTAGAGGCACTCCGGGATGGAGTCCGGTTACAGAGGCTCTCCGGGTTCAGATCCGGTTTGTAACACCCCAACCCTAGTTACCCAGAGTTGGTGCATTATTAAATAACATTAGCATGATCACAAGAAAGATCAAATCTCAAAAGATTGATTGGTTTAGTAGGCTTGGAAACACTAGATATATTCATAAGTTTTACATTACATCATAAAATGAAAAACTACTACAACAACATAATGTCTCCATAATCCACACTAATATCCCCACATAATATCCCTGCAGGTCATTCATAATTTACTTCTTCACTTCCTGGGAAAAATAAAACATAGAAAACGGGTGAGCTCAAATGTCCAGTAAGGATAACAATATAGCGGAAACTTTCATAAATGAGAATATACATTTAAGTCAATGTATAACTAAAACAACAGCCTTTCAAACTTGAAATTTCAACATTGTATGGCATAAATAAAATGAAATAATACCATTTACTCATTCACATGGATATTCTACTAATCTAATAATCACATGCAAAATCACTAACCACTTTCATAATGTTGGAATGCATAATGCTGAACTTTAATTTCTTTGTCAAGGCCTCGTCCCAAGACCTTGGGGCTAACTGTATCCGGAACCCAACCCGGAGTGCCTCTAATAACCGGACACCAACCCAGAGTGCCTCTATTAACTGGACACCAACCCGGAGTTCCTCTAATAACTGGAGACCAAACCGGAGTTCCTCTAATAACCAGAGACCAAACCAGAGGGCTTACTTTTACCGGTCCCCAACCCAAAACATACTTGTCTAACACATTCATCCGAATGAAAGGTTGAAATATAACATAAACTTTCGGATTACAAATAACTTATGAAATGTCAATACTCTAAACAAAAACCATGAGTGACATAAGAATAAATTATCCACAGTCAAAAATATCACAAAACCTTCAATAAAATATGGATGTTTTGTATCATAATAAATCATCTTCAAATAAGATTAAAATCCATCAAAGGATGTTGACATAGATGAAATAAAGACTTTTTTAGAATAATATCTCTTTTTATTTTGAAATCATTTAAGAGTCTTATATTTATGAAATAAAACATTTTTTTAAAAATATTCTTATTATCTTGTATGGGAAGCTTTGATGATTTTATAACTGCGGAAAATAGCCACACCCGCCGTATAAGTTAAAAAAACATTATTACATTAATTTTGTCGAAAAGATTAAAAAGCACCTTGTTTGGAAAACGACGAAAAGATTCCTTTATAAACCTCTTATAAAAAGTCAAACAAGGGTATAAATGACATTAACCCATATTCTAGTAAATAGTAAAAATTTTTTGAAATTAATTTTTATGAAACATGGATGTGGATGATAAAGAGATCCCACTAGATTATTACGTATAAACAACCTCGGATAATGAAGAGATTATGAAATAACCCTTACCAATTTGGTATCTTATGAAACATACAACCCATGAAAGAGGTTTCATACAATGAATATGTAAATACACATACATTAGATTGTATTACACAAAGAATATAATTATGGGCCGTACATACACCACACAAAAGGTGATGGTGGAAATATGGCATGAATCTCACGGAAATAAGGAGTGAGATGAAAACCAATTACATTGTACTTTTCCTTGGTTGGGGTAGTTTAACCTCTTGTATAATGGTGAAATAATTCTTACTAAATTATACAAGAATCATATACATTAATATGATATCATATATGATCTTTTAATATTGATTTGATAATAATATCTTAGTATTATCGTTGTTTTGGGTGTTAACTTACTTGTTTTCCTTTATATGTTTTGTTATGTAAGCCATGTTTGTAATGGACAGGTTGTATATTATTCATGTCCAGAATGATATCATGTCCTTAAACATCATTTTTAAATCATCAAATGATAATTATACTTGAATGGATATGATGGAGAATGAATCTCATCGCGTTCGTGGAGACGGTAGTCCGTACGTACGCACGAGCGACAATATCATTCTTTTGATATTAAAATAATATATAAATGGATGGTATATCATATATACAGAATCATTAACATGTTATATTTATTATTTACATGAGTTACACATCATTATTATACCCATCCAAATAATAATATATTGAATAACAATTACACCACGACGTGGAGACGGTAAGCCGTACGTACGCACGTATGGTGACATGTTATTCAAAGGGTGGATAGAATACTGAATATGGTTGTACCATATT
Source organism: Viscum album (assembly GCA_963277665.1). Classification (NCBI taxonomy): domain Eukaryota; kingdom Viridiplantae; phylum Streptophyta; class Magnoliopsida; order Santalales; family Viscaceae; genus Viscum; species Viscum album. The sequence goes on from OY728152.1 coordinate 1,939,405,682, forward strand.
TATAATAACATCACAGTATATATATGATACTGGATTTATTATTTTAGAATGGTAAAAACAATGTAAGAAGAAGTGGAAGAAGAAATGAACTTGAAAAAATGGTGGTGAAATCATTACCTCTTCTTCGGGTTCTTCATTTTGATTTGAACAAAAGGGCTTCATTGGTTGGCTTTATGATCAAACTAAGGCCTATAGGTTGTATTGAGGGAAGTTGGGAGAGTATTGGGGCAGAGTTTGGCCAAACCAAAAGGCTTTTAATGTGTGAAGAAATGAGAAGGAGGAGTGCCCTTTTATAAGAGGGGTGAGGGGCACCTTTGGAAAAGCTAGAGATATTAGTTTATAATAAATTTTTAATCGGTTTCCATTGGCTCCAAAGTTGAATATTCAAAGGTTAAGGTGGGGATGGGTCGAAAAAAACTCATCCAATATAATTTTGACATGTTTGGGTACTTATATTAACCTTATCTTTAAGTATTTACTCTAAGTTAATTAGTTTCACTTTTACAATGACTCTTTGTATTTTTATATAATATGGTTAATAAACTTACTATATACATCCAAGAGACCCCCAAGTGATCCATTAATGATGAAACTATCATGATATAAGTCTCTTGGCCGAACCTTAGATTTTTAGGAATTTAATATCAATTAATAATATAATATTGGTTTTAAGAACTCTTTTATTTCAATTTTGACACTATTCAATAGTTTATTTTTGTGAAACTCATAAAAGATTTATTACTTCGAAAAAAGTAAATTAAATCAATCCTAATATAGTATATTAACCAATAAAATTATTTTAATTCATTAAAAGTTTCATATTATATTTATTTGGGTATTTATAATATCAATTATTTTAATTTTTCACTATTTTAGTAATTAATTCATCATCATTGTGTCATAAATAAATTAAAATATGTAATGTCTAAAAATTATAAATAATATATCACTATGTAGGAAATATTTTTATCTTTCTAATGAATATTTATAATCTGAAATCCAACATATCTAACCCTATGTAAAAATTGTGTTTCTAAAAGATATATGCTTGTGTCATTTTTGTATTCATTTTAACTTAATTAAAATAAAGTGTCCCTATCACCTACAAGTGGCACCATGGGGTCCCAAAATCGACCCAAAGATGCCTATGGTCGAACATATATCAAAAAAATAAGGCTAGGACACGTTTTAGGGTAATTTAATATTATTATAATATTATTTGTTAACCCTTATTTACCAGATTTACCCTTAACCATGGTAAATAAAATATTTACCACTGTAATTATTCAAAATGTCTAAAAATAAAATTTACCTATTTACACAATTTGATCATCCTGATTCCAAATATGGAATACATTTTTCTAAATTCAAAACACAGAAGTGGCAGAAATTAATTTAAAATTAATTCCCGCTGTTAAAACAAAAAGCGTGTTTTTAAGAGATAATAACTATCAAAAGATTGACACTTGTTTATGTTCGGTTTAATTGTAAAATTATGTCCACTGACCAAAATTATATTAAATGGTAAAAATATATTCTAAATATACAATAAAACCACTCAAATTCATAATTTATCACTATTAATTATTTTGATTAAAAAAGTTGTTTTTAATTAAAATTTAGTAATTTTCACTATTCATCAAAATAATAAAGTTATCCGAAAAGTACCAAAATTTCATCTTAGGCTAAATTAGATATTCCAAATCCAAAAATTAAGTCCATTTTGAAATATAAGATATATATATAGTTTCAAAATGTAGGTATTAATATTCATAACGGCTAGTTTGATTGGTTATGGTGTGTTAGAACTCGGTGTTGCGTTCAACACACGATATCACATTATTCAAAGAGAAGCGTATCGTAGAAGCTTGGGGTGTTACATTCTCCCCTCCTTCAAATAATTTTGTCCTCGAAATATCTAGAATACTCCTGCATGAAAAGACTCGGGTGGTTCTTCATCATATGTTCCTCGGGTTCCCACATTGCCTCTTCCATCTTATGGTTTCTCCACAAAACTTTTACCAGACGCGTCGTACGGTTTCTCAGTACTTGTTCTCTCGTATCAAGAATCCTGACGGGCTCTTCACAATAGGAAAGATCGGGTTCCAGTTATAATTCCTCATAGGTGAGTACATGCATTGGGTCAGGCATGTATTTCCTCAACAGAGATACGTGGAACACATCGTGAACTTTGGAGAGACTTGGCGGCATTTCCAATCGGTAAGATACAGCCCCAATTCGTTCTAGAATTTAGAAAGGTCTGATGTACCTGGGACTCAATTTACCTTTCTTACCAAAACGTATGACTCCCTTCCATGGAGATACCTTCAGGTAAACATGATCACTGACTTGAAATTCCAAATCCTTCCTTCGATTATCGGCATAGCTCTTCTGCCTACATTGAGTTGCTTTGATGTGATTTTGGATTACTTTATCCTTTTCAAATGTTTCCTCCACCAGTTTAGGGCCTACAAGTTTTCTTTCACCAACGTCATCCCAACAGGTTGGTGTATGACATCTCTTTCCGTATAACGCTTCATATGGTGCCATCTGAATACTCGAATGAATGCTATTGTTATAGGAAAATTCTACCAGTGGTAAATATTGATCCCACATACCCTGAAAATTTAGTTATCAAGATCTCAACATGTCTTCTATGGTCTGAATAGTCCATTCTGATTGTCCGTCTATCTGAGGGTGGTAAGCAGTGCTCAAATGAAGTTCAGTTTCCAGGGATTTCTGAAGACTTTTCCAAAATCTTGAAGTAAAACGGGGATCACGATCAGAAACAATCGATAGGGGTACTCCATGAAGTCTCACAATTCATTAATATAGAGTCTTGCTAGACGTTCCAGAGGTATATCTTCTCTTATATCATGAAAATGTGCTGACTTGGTAAGACGATCAATAATAACCCATATTTCATCGTTCCTTCTAGGAGTCTTTTGTAGACCCATGACAAAGTCCATCGTAATATTGTCCCATTTCCACTCCGGTATGGGAAGAGGTTGCATGACTCCTCCAGGTTGTTGCCTTCCAGCTTTCACTTGTTGAAAAACCATACATCTTGACACAAAATCAGCAATCTCCCTCTTCATGTTGTCCCACCAAAAATATTCCTTCAAATCTCTATACATTTTGGTGCTCCCAGGGTGTATAGAGAAATTGGAACTATGAGCATCATCCAGCAATTCCCTTTTTAGATCAGGTATATTGGGAACACAAAGTCCCTTCCCGAATTTTAAAATTCCATCTTCATACACAAAGTCTCTCAATCTCCCATCATTCACAACTTTAATCTTCTTTTGAAATTCTTCATCATCGGTCTAAGAACTCTTAATCCTTTCTAGTAAAGATGGTTTGGCAACAATTTGAAAAAGTATTGATGTTTCACCTTCCCTGGTTATTCCCATTTCCATCTTCACTAGATCTATGAAAAATGGATCCCTTTCAATTCTCATATTGTTCACAACTCCATGGTCTTTTCTACTCAAAGCATCTTCCACCTTGTTTGCTTTCCCCGGGTGGTAGTGTATCGTGCAATCATAATCCTTGAGTAATTCAAGCCATCTCCTTTGCCTCATGTTGAGTTCTTTTTGTGAGAAAATATACTTCAAACTCTTGTGATCAGAATAAATCTCACATTTTTCACCATAGAGGTAGTGCCTCCATATCTTCAAAGAAAAGATCACCGCTACTAACTCGAGGTCATGAGTAGGATAGTTTTGTTCATGAATTTTCAACTATCGTGATGCATAGGAAATAACTCTATTATTCTGCATAAGGAAACAACCAAGTCCTTTCTTTGATGCATCACTATAAATAACGAACCCATCATTCCCCGATGGTAGAGTCAATATAGGAGCATTGACTAATCTTCTCTTCAGTTCTTGGAAACATTCTTCACACTCTTTTGTCCAAACAAATTTAACCCCTTTACGTGTGAGCTTTGTTAATGGGTTAGCCAATCGGGCCAAATTCTGGACGAAACGTCGATAATAACCTGCCAAACCAATAAAACTACGTACCTCAGTTATACTCGTAGGTGCTAGCCATTCTTGGATTGCCTTGGTTTTAGAAGGATCAACAGAGATTCCATCTTTAGAGACAATATGGCCAAGAAAAGAAATCTCCTGAAGCTAGAATTCACACTTGCTAAACTTCCCATATAATTCATGCCTCCTCAGAGTCTTCAAGATAATGCGCAAGTGATTTTCATGATCTTCGTAGGTTTTGGAGTATACCAAGATATCATCAATAAATACCACCACAAATTCATCGATATACTCCTTGAAAACTCTATTCATCAGATCCATGAATACAGAGGGTGCATTAGTCAATCCAAACGACATTACGATAAACTCGTAATGCCCGTACCTGGTTCGAAATGCTGTCTTCGGAATGTCTTCCTTCTTCACACACAATTGATGGTATCCAGATCGAAGGTCAATCTTTGAAAAGTATTGAGCTCCATGTAGTTGGTCAAATAAATCATCAATACGAGGTAGGGGATACTTGTTCTTTATCGTTATAGCATTGATCTCCCTGTAGTCGATACATAACCTCATAGATCCATCTTTCTTTTTAAAAAAAAGAACAGGGGATCCCCATGGAGAAACACTAGGGCGAATAAATCCCTTATTACTCAATTCCTTTAGTTGTTTCTTTGGTTCAACTAATTCTATAGTGTCCATTCTATAAGGGGTCTACGATATAGGCCTTGATCCAGGAATCAAATCAATGGAAAACTCAACTTCTCGTTCTGGAGGATGTCCAGGTAAATCTTACGGAAATACATCTACAAATTATTTCACAACAGGTACATCCTCTATTTGAACATTCCTTTCCTCACCGAAAGTTATTTCATTCTCTTCCTCCCCAATAATTGAATTAAGCTGAGCTACTGGGGGTGGATCTACATAAGAATTAGGTGGTGATGATTCTGCTCTAAAGATAAGGTGTTCCTTATCATTATCATCAAGAATCGTAACCTCTTTCTTCTTACAATAAATCTTCGCATCATAGTCCAAAATCCAATCCATACCGAGGATTATATCAAACTCAATCATAGGTATGATTATGAGATCAGCAGATAACGAACATTTATGTGCTCTAATGGGGACCGATTCACAAAACTTTGTTGTAATGATACTTCCCTTAGGAGTTTTAACTGACAACTCCCTTATTAAATCAAATTGGAAATATCTAATTTTCATAGCAAACTAGGAATATATGAAACAATGCGATGATCCAGAATCAAATAATGTATTTGCTAAACTTGAGGAAACCATTAAATTACCTGCCCCCACGTCTTTCGGAGCATCTACCTCAGCAGTAGTGATAGCATAAGCCTGGCCTTGATCCCTTGGCCTTTTCTGAGGTAAGTTCTCATGACGCTTAGGAAATGCATTTTCATAATGCCCCATCTCCCTGCAATTGTAGCACTGAACGTTGGTAGCTTCCTTCTTCCCATTGCAATCACGAGCTTGGTGGATTTTTTCACCACACTTGTAACAGACTCCCATTCCCTTCAAGCAAGTACCAGGATGTTTCTTCCCGCATTTACCACAAGATGGATATTCAACCTTTCCCTTCATCCCCTTATTTCCATTCCCAGATTGATCAGAAGGTCTCTTCCTCTCTTTCTTTGCTTTAAAGTCATAAGACTTAGAGAATTACTTTTCGGTCTTGATAGCACATGAGACAATGTCTTCGTACGATGAAAAGGATTGTGAGACTACTGCTCGATGTAGAAATCGTTTTAACCCATCAAAGAAACGATCAATCTTACTTCTTGGGTTGCGAATATAATCTCCAGCATACCTCGCTAACCTTGTAAAGTTAGCCTCATACTTTGTGACATTCTCATCCTCCTTTTGTCTCAGACTCAGAAATTGCCTTTCCATATCAGCTTGATGGTCGCGAGGAAAGTATTTTTCTAAAAACATATCTTTGAACTCCCTCAATTACATATTTGATACTTCATCATCTTCCTTCATGTTTTGAATCAATGACCACCCTTGATCAGCATCTCCAGTGAGGCAGTAAACTGCCATGATAACTTTTTCCCTTTCACTGCTCCCCAAAACCTGAAATATTTTCTCTAGGGAATTTATCCATTGCTCGGCTACTAAGGGATTTGTACTCCCATTGAACATTGGTGTTTGTTGCCTCATGAATCGATCTAACATTGATCATCCATGCTGTGGATCAGGTTGCTCCATACGGGTAAGGTTATTATTCATAACCTGAGTAAGTTGTCCCAGTATGGTGATTAGCTGATCGGCACCAGATGCATCACCAGCCCCACTATAATTATCTTGAGCAGGAGGGAAATCCCTACATTGAGTGAGTGCATTGATACGGTTTCCATTTCTTCCACTAGGCGCCATTTCTAAACAATGGCATAAACTAGATCAGTTTATGAATCAAAATACATAATCCCATACTTATAAAACACTTAACATAAATTGAACTATTTATGGATATAATCCATAATCATAAAAAGGTTTTCGTTGAGTAATGATATACTCATAAACCCTTCATAATTATTTGTAAAGAAAATGAGAGTTATCCTAAGAATATCCCCCGGGAGTGTCGTAACCAAGAGTGCAGTAAGGCCTGTTGTCGTGCACCAGTTCCCGTTCGAGTCTAGCTCAAAGCGGTGTTTTTGGGTTTTAACCCTAGGTACATCTGTGCCAGAGCCTCCTCTACCTGCTCGTATACAGACAGGGATGCATTGCTCTGAAAACTCACAAAATCTCTACAATACCAAAATTCTAGGAAGTTCTTCTATACTAATCCTCAAAATTCATCTTAAATCTATGTGCTCTAATAAGAGTTTATCTAAATATAGCTTCCAAGGTTTGTACTAAACTTCCTCTGATACCAACTATAACGCCCCGACCCTAGTTACCCAGAGTCGGTGCATTACTACATAACATTGGCATGATCACAAGAAAGATCAAATCTCGAAAGATCGATTGGTTTAGTAGCCTTGGAAACACTAGATATATTCATAAGTTTTACATTACATCATAAAATGGAAAACTACTACAACATCATAATGTCTCCATAATCCACACTAATATCCCCACATAATATCCCTGCAGGTCATTCATAATTTACTTCTTCACTTCCTGGGAAAAATAAAACATGGAAAAGAGGTGAGCTCAAATGCCCAGTAAGGATAACAATATAGCGGAAACTTTCATAAATGAAAATAAACATTTAAGGCAATGTATAACTAAAACAACAGCCTTTCAAACATGAACTTTCAACGTTGAATGGCATAAATAAAATGAAATAATTCCATTTACTCATTCACATGGATATTCTACTAATCGAAGAATCACATGCAAAATCACTAACCACTTTCATAATGTTGGAATGCATAATGTTGAACTTTAATTTCTTTGTTAAGGCCTCGTCCCAAGACCTTGGGGCTAACTATAACCGGAACCCAACTCGGAGTTCCTCTAATAACCGGACAACAACCCAGAGTGCCTCTAATAACCGGACACCAACCCTGAGTTCCTCTAATAACCGGAGACCAAACCGTAGTTCCTCTAATAACCAGAGGCCAAACCGGAGGGCTTACTTTTACCGGTCCCCAACCCAAAACATACTTGTCTAACACATTCATCTAAATGAAAGGTTGAAATATAACAAAAACATTCGGATTACAAATAACTTATGAAATGTCAATACTCTAAACAAAAACCATGAGTGACATAAGAATAAATTATCCACAGTCAAAAATATCACAAAACCTTCAATAAAATATGGATGTTTTGTATCATATTAAATCAACTTCAAATAAGATTAAAATCCATCAAAGGATGTTGACATAGATGAAATAAAGACTATTTTAGAATAATATCTCTTTCTATTTTGAAATCATTTATGAGTCTTATATTTATGAAATAAAACATTTTTTTTGAGAATATTCTTATTATCTTGTATGGGAAGCTTTGATGATTTTATAAAAGCGGAAAATATCCACACCCGTTGTATAAGTTAAAAAAACATTATTACCTTAATTTTGTCGAAAAGGTTAAAAAGCACCTTGTTTGGAAAACGACAGAATGATTCCTTTATAAACCTCTTATAAAAATTCAAACAAGGGTATAAATGACTTTAACCCATATTCTAGTAAATAGTTAAAATGTTTTGAAATTCATTTTTAAGAAACATGGATGTGGATGATAAAGAGATCCCAGTAGATTATTACGTATAAACAACCTCGGATGATGAAGAGATTGTGAAATAACCCTTACCAATTTGGTATCTTATGAAACATACAACCCAGGAAAGAGGTATCATACAATGAATATGTAAATACACATAAATTAGATTGTATTACACAAAGAATATAATTATGGGCAGTACATACACCACACAAAAGGTGATGGTGGCAATATGGCATGAATCTCACGGAAATAAGGAGTGAGATGAAAACCCCTTACCTTCTACTTTTCCATGGTTAGGGTAGGTTAACCTCCTGTATAATGGTGAAATAGATGTTACTAAATTATTCAAGAATCAAATACATTAATATGATATAATATATGATCTTTTAATATTGATTTGATAATAATATCTTAGTATTATCGTTGTTTCGGGTGTTAACTTACTTGTTTTCATTTATATGTTTTGTTACGTAAGCCATGTTTGTAATGGACAGGTTATATATTATTCATATCCAGAATGATATCAAGTCCTTAAACATCATTTTTAAATCATCAAATGATAATTATACTTGAATGGATACGATGGAGAATGAATCTCATCGCGTTCGTGGAGACGGTAGTCCGTACGTACGCACGGGCGACAATATCATTCTTTTGATATTAAAATAATATATAAATGGATGGTATATCATATATACAGAATAATTAACATGTTATATTTATTATTTAAATGAGTTACAAATCATTATTATACCCATCCAAATAATAATATATTGAATAACAATTACACCACGACGAGGAGACGGTAAGCCGTACGTACGCACGTATGGTGACATGTTATTCAAAGGGTGGATAGAATACTGAATATGGTTGTACCATATTTATAATAACATCACAGTATATATATGATACTGGAGTTATTATTTTAGAATGGTAACAATAAAGTAAGAAGAAGTGGAAGAAGAAATGAACTTGGAAAAAGGGTGGTGAAATCATTAGCTCTTCTTCGAGTTCTTCCTTTTGATTTGATCAAAATGGCTTCATAGGTTGGCTTTCTGATCAAACTAAGGCCTCTAGGTTGTAGTGAGGGAATTTGGGAGAGTATTGGGGCAGATTTTGGCCGAACCAAAAGGCTTTTAAGGTGTGAAGAAATGATAAGGAGGAGTTCCCTTTTATAAGAGGGGTGAGGGGCACCTTTGGAAAAGCTAGAGATATTAGTTTATAATAAATTCATATTCGGTTTCCAATGGATCAAAAATTTGACTATTTAAAGGTTAAGGTGGGGATGGGTCGAAAACAACTCAACCAATATAATTTAGACAGGTTTGGGTAATTATATTAACCTTATCTTTAAGTATTAACTCTAAGTTAATTAGTTTCACTTTTACAATGTCTCTTTGTATTTTTATATAATATGGTTAATAAACATACTATATACATCCAAGCGACCCCCCAAGTGGTCCATTAATTATGTAACTATCATTATATAAGTCTCTTGGTCGAACCTTAGATTTTTAGGAATTTAATATCAATTAATAATATAATATTGGTTTTAAGAACTCTTTTATGTCAATTTGGACACTATTCAATAGTTGATTTTTGTGAAACTCATAACAGATTGATTACTTCAAAAAACGTAAATTAAATCAATCCTAATATATCATATTAACCTATAAAATTATTTTAATTCATTAAAAGTTTCATGCTATATTTATTTGGGTATTTATAATATCAATTATTTTAATTTGTTCACTATTATAGTAATTAATTCATCATCATTGTGTCATAAATAAATTAAATTATTTAATGTCTAAAAATTATAAATAAAATATCACTATGTAGGAAATCTTTTTATCTTTCTAATTAATATTTATAATCTAAAATCCAACATATATAACCCTATGTAAAAGTTTTTTTTTCTAAAAGATATACGCTTGTGTCATTTTTGTATTCATTTTAACTTAATTAAAATAAAGTGTCCCTATCACCTACAAGTGGCACCATGGGGTCCCAAAATCGACCAACAAATGCCTATTGTAGAACATTTATCAAACAATAAGGCTTGGACACGTTTTAGGGTAATTTAATATTATTATAATATTATTTTTTAACCCTTATTTACCAGATTTACCCTTAACCATGGTAAATAAAATATTTACCATAGTAATTATTCAAAATGTCTATAAATAAAAGTTACCTATTTACACAATTTGAACATCCTGATTCCAAATATGGAATCCATTTTTCTAAATTCAAAACACAGAAGTGGCAGAAATTAATTTATAATTAATGCCCGCTGTTAAAACAAAAAGCGTGTTTTTAAGAGATAATAACTATCAAAAGATTGACACTTGTTTATGTTCGGTTTAATTGTAAAATAATGTCCAATGACCAAAATTATATTAAATGGTAAAAATATATTCTAAATATACTTTAAAACCACTCAAATTCATAATTTATCACTATTAATTATTTTGATTAAAAAAGTTGTTTTTAATTAAAATTTAGTAATTTTCACTATTCATCAAAATATTAAAGTTATCCGAAAAGTACCAAAATTTCATCTTAGGCTAAATTAGATATTCCGAATCCAAAAATTAAGTCCATTTTGAAATATAAGATATATATATAATTTCGAAAATTAGGTATTACTATTCATAACGGCTTGTTTGATTGGTTATGGTGTGTTAGAACTCGGTGTTGCGTACAACACACGCTATCACATTATTCAAAGAGAAGCGTACCGTAGAAGCTTGGGGTGTTACACGGTTACATTTATCCCTTAGGTTTTGGAAAGAGGCCTCGACACAGAAATTAAGGTTCAGCATCATGCATTCCATCATTATGAAAGTGGTTAGTGATATGGCATGTGATTATTCAATTAGTAGAATATCAATTTGAATAAGAAAATGGAATTATTTCATTTTATTTCTACCATATTATGCTGATGTTCAAGTTTAAAATGTTTTTGTTTTAGTTATACATTGCCTTAGATGTTTATTCTTATTTATGATAGTTTCTGCTGTATTGGTTACTCTTACTGAGCGTTTGAGCTCACCCCTTTCTATGTTTTTTTCCCAGGATTCCAAGAAGTGTATTGTGATTGATATGCAGGGTTAAGCCAATGGAATAATGGCATTCATAAAGATTATTTATGTTTTTTATATGTCTTAAAATGAAATGTAACATTCATGTATGTAATCTATTTTCCATGACTGCTAAACTGACCGGTCTTTCGGGACTTCAATCCTTGTTATCATGCCAATATATTAAAATAATGCACCGAATCTAGGTAACTAGGGTCGGGGCGTTATAGTTGGTATCAGAGGAAGTTTAGCAATAACCTTGGAAACTAGATTTAGATAAACTCTGATTAGAGCACATAGCCCTAAGATATACTTTGAGGATTAGTATAGATGAACTTCCTAGAATTTTGGTATTGTAGACATTTTGTGAGTTTTCTGAGAAATACATCGCTGTCTGGATACGAGCAGGTAGAGGCGTCTCTGGCACAGATGTACCTAGGGGTAAAAACAGAAAACACCGCTTTGAGCTAGACTCGAACGGGAACTGGTGCACGACTACGGGCCTAGCTGCACTTTTGGTTACGACACTCCTGAGGGATATGATTAGTATTATTCTCATTTTCATTACAAACCATTATGAAGGGATCATGAGTATATATACTTACTCAAAGAAAACATTTTTATGATTATGGATTGAATTCATAATTTTTCAATTTGTGTTAGGTATTTTTCAAATTTGGAATTATTCATTGCAATTCATAAACTGACCTAGTTTATGCTATTGTATAGAAATGGCACCCCGTAGAAGGAATGTGAACTCCAGTAAAACATATGATCCAAAGAGTAAGAAGGATCGTATCTTTCATGGTATTAATCCATCCTTTAGAAGGGAAATAGTATCCCACGTATTATCATCATATGAAGAAATAGTATCATGTGTGGATAAGATAACTAAAGAGTTTACTGAGTCCTATGGCTTTGAAGGGAAGCAAGAGAAGAAAAGGATGGAAGAGAGAAAGATGGATAAAGGGAAGAGGGAAAAGAAGAATTTTCCCATATGTGATAACTATGGGAAGAAACACCCTAGAAATTTCCTGAAAGGAATGGGAGTTTGTTATAAGTGTGGAGAAGAAGGGCACAAAGTATGTGACTGCAAGGGTAAGAAAATGGTTTCAAATGTACAATGCTTCATTTGCAAGGAGTTCGGACATTATGCAAACCTATGTCCCAGTCATCAGACTATGCCACAAATGATGCTATTGGATAATAATCAAGTTATGATACTACCACGGATGAAGAGGAATGATTAGAGTTCTTATGTTGATTATGTCATTTGAGTGTTGTATCAACAATGTACATGTTATAATAATTATGGAGTATATAAGGATTGTATTGCAGTACTATTTCATTAAGGACTTGAGATTGTGTGGAACAAAGAAAAGTGACTCAATAGAGGGATAAATTTTTGGAAAATTTATGGTTGAGAGAATGATAAACCATAATATAGTTCTGATACCGAGGTAGTGATTTGGGAATAATACATGATTGATTTTGATAAATTATATTGGATATTCTTCACTACCATGAAACTGATAAATGATTTTTATATTCCATCGTTGTTGGGGTTTACAACATTTTTGGATTGAAGGAGTATATCCAATATTATTTAAGGAATAAGGGTTCATGAATGTAATCAATAAGGTTTTATGGTAATTCAGGATATTGTGGTGTTATAAAATAATACATGATGAAGGTATTCACATGTTATTACGCAGAAAAAAGGATCTTCATTTTTTGTACTAAAGAATTTTGGATAGTTCTAGATTGGATTATTTTCGGATTTCCATAAAAATACAACCTGAAGGTTCAGCGGCAACCCGTCTCGTCCGGCAAGGCCGCGAGACTTGAACCCACGACTGAAGGGCGACAAGGGTGTATCACCTACCACTGGCCCTCGTAATGTCCGGGATTAAATAATGTTGTTTTTTTAAAAGATCTGTTAGATGAATTATAAATTCATTTGGAACCCTATATGAATAGGATAAATAGAATATATTTTTTACGTTCTATTATCTTTTAAAGTGAAAGATGAGTTTGTGGTAGAAATTAGTTAAAGGATGGAACTCTACTTGTCAAGAATATATTTTTCTTTTTATCAAATTCTATGAAGAAATTATTTCTTATACTTTATTTAAGGAATCCTAAAACAAAAAATGTGTTATCCTAATACCCTATGTTTTGTTGAACCGATGGTATTTCAAATCATCATAGATTGATGAATTTAAGGACCTCAATTTTACACTTGTTTGTGATTAATGTCCTCAATCACTACCTATAAATATTTACACTTTTCCTCCAATTATATATCTTTAATTTCCACCAATGTTCTCCTAATAGAGATCATAATTTGGTGGTGACCCTTTTATTTCTCTTTTCCTCATATTAAGACTAAATTTTAGTAACCCAATTTCCGATGTGGGTTTTCCCACAAAGATATTCTCTATTTTCAACCTTTTATTTTTGAAGAATAATTTCAAATTGCGAGGATGCAATTTATTGTAGGAGGGGAGAATGTGACACCCCATGCTTCTACAGTATGCTTCTCTTTGAATAATGCGATAGCGTGTGTTGTACGCAACATCGAGTTCTAACACACCACAACCAATCAAACTAGCCGTTATGAATAGTAATAACTACTATTTGAAATTTTATAAATTTTATATTTCAAAATGGACTTCATTTTTGGATTAGGAGTATCAAATTTAGAATAAGGTAAAATTTTGGTACTTTTCAGATAACTTTAATATTTTGATGAATAGTGAAAATTACTAAATTTTAATTAAAAACAACTTTTTTAATCAAAATAATTAATAGTGATAAATTATGAATTTTAGTGGTTTTAAAGTATATTTAGAATATATTTTTACCATTTAATACAATTTTGGTCATTGGACATTATTTCACAATTGAACAGAATATAAATAAGTATCTATCATTTGATAGTTATTATATCTTAAAAACACGCTTTTTATTTTAACAGTGGGAATTAATTTTAAATTAATTTCTGACACTTCTGTGTTTTGAATTTGGAAAAATGGATTCCATATTTGGAATCAGTATGTTAATATTGTGTGAATAGGTAACTTTTATTTTTAGACATTATGAATAATTACTGCGGTAAATATATTATTTATCATGGTTAAGGGTAAATCCGGTAAATAAGGGTTAACAAATAATATTATAATAATACTAAATTACCCTAAAACGTGTCCTAACCTTATTGATGGATACATTTCTGACCATGGCCATCTTTGGGTCGATTGTGGGACCCCATGGAGCCACTTGTAGGTGATAGGGACACTTTATTTTAATTAAGTTAAAATAAGTACAAAAATGACATAAGCATATATCTTTTAGAAAAACAATTTTTACATAGGGTTATATATGTTATATGTTCGACTATAAATATTCCTTAGAAATATAAAACGATTTTCTACATAATTATATATTATTTATAAGTTTTAGGCATTATATAATTTAATTTATTTATGACACAATGATGATGCAGTAATTTCCATAATAGTGAAAAATTAAACTAATTGATATTATAAATACCCAAATAAATATAATTAGAGGCTTTTATTGAATTTCACTAATTTTATAGGTTAATATGACATATTATTATTGATTTAATTTAATTTTTTTGTAGTAATAATTCTTATATGAGTTTTAAAAAAATCATTTATTGAATAGTGTCAAAATTGACATAAAAGAGTTTTTAGAACAAATATTATATTATTAATTGATATTAAATTCCTAAAAATCTAAGGTTCGTCCAAGAGACTTATATCATGATAGTTTCATAATTAATGGACCGCTTGTGGGTCTCTTGGATATATATGGTATGTTTATTAACCATATAATATAAAAATACAAAGAGACATTGTAAAAGTGAAGCTAATTAACTAGGAGTTAATACTTAAAGATATGGTCAATATAATGACCCAAACCTGCATAAATTCTATTGGTTGAGTGTTTTTCGACCCATAAACACCTTAAAATTTAAATAATAAACTTTGGAGCCATTAGAAACCGAATATGAATTTATTATAAATTAATATTTCTTTTTTTTTCAAAGGTGCCCCTTACCCCTCTTATAAAAGGGCACTCCCCCTTATCAATACTTCACACCTTCAAAACCTTTTGGTTCAGACAAAATCTGCTGAAATACTCTCTCGACTTCCCTCACTACAACCTAGAGGCCTTACTTTGATCAGAAAGCCAACCTATGGAGCCCTTTTGATCAAATCAAAAGGAAGAACCCGAAGAAGAGGTAATGTTTTCACCACCCCTTTTCAAATACATTTCTTCTTCCACTTATTCTTTCTTTGTTATTACCATTCTAAAATAATAACTCTAGTATCCTATATATAATGTGATGTTATTATAAATATGGTACAATCATATTCAGTATTCTATCCACCCTTTTAATAACATGTCACCATACGTGCGTACGTACGGCTTACCGTCTCCAAGTCGTGGTGTAATTGTTATTCAATATATTATTATTTGGATAGGTATAATAATGATGTGTAACTCATGTAAATAATAAATATAACATGATAATGATTCTTTATATATTATATAATATCCAATTATATATTATTTTAATATCAAAAGAATGATATTGTCGCTCGTGCGTACGTATGGACTACCGTCTCCACGAACACGATGAGATTAATTCTCTATCATACCTATTCAAGTAAAATTCTCATTTGATGATTAATAATAGTATCTAAGGACTTGATATCATTCTGTATATGATTAATATAAAACCAATCCATTACAAATATGGCTTACGTAACAAAACATATTAAAGAATACGAGTAAGTTAACACCAGAAACGAAGATAATTCTATGATATTATTAACAAAGCAATGATAAAAGATCATATATTATATCATATTAATGTATATGATTATTGAATAATTTAATAACAATTATTTCACCATTATATCGGATGTTAACCTACCCCAACCAAGGAAAAGTACAAGGTAAGGGGTTTTCATCTCACTCCTTATTCCAGTGAGATTCATGCCATATTGCCACCATTACCTTTTGTGTGGTGTATGTACTTCCCATAATTATATTCTTTGTGTAATAAACTTTAATTTATGTGTATTTACATATTCATTGTATGATACCTCTTTCATGGGTTGTACATTTCATAAGTTACCAAATAGGTAAGGGTTTATTTCACAATATCTTCATTATTCGAGGTTGTATATACGTAATAATCTTTTGGGATCTCTTTGTCATCCACATCCATGTTTCTTAAAAATGTATTTCAAAACATTTTTACTATTTAGAAGAATATGGGTTAAAGACATTTATACCCTTTTTTGACTTTTTATAAGAGTTTTATAAAGGAATCTTTCCGTCGTTTTCCAAACAGGGTCCTTTTTAACCTTTTGACAAAATTAAGGTAAGAATTTCTTTTTTTAACTTATACAGTGGGTGCGGTTATTCTCCACCGTTATTACACCATTGAATATTCCTTCACAATCTTATAAAGATATTTTAAAAATAAATGTTTTCTCTATAATTATACGACTTTTAAATGATTTCAAAAAAAGAGATATTTCTCTCAAATAGTATTGATTTAATCTATGTCAACATCCTTTGATAAATTTTAAACTTGTTTCATGTTGATTTATTCTGATACAAATCATCCATATTGTATTTAAGGATTTGTGATATTTTTTACTATGGATGAGTTATTTTTATTCCATTAATGGTTTATGATTAATGATTTGTCATTTTGTATGTTAATTTTAATATGAATGTTTATGTTATATTTCATCCTCTTCTTAAGATGAATGTGTTGGACTAGTATATTCCGAGTTGGGGACCGGTAAATGTAAGCCCTCCGGGTTGGTGTTCGGTTATTAGAGGCACTCCGGGTTGGTGTCCAGTTATTAGAGGCACTCCAGGTTGGTGTCCGGTTATTATAGGAACTCCGGGTTGGTGTCCGGTTATTAGAGGCACTCCGGGATGGAGTCTGGTTACAGAGGCTATCTAGGTTGGGTTCCGGTTACAGTTATCCCTTAGGTCTTGGCACGAGGCCTCGACACAGAAATTAATGTTCGGCATCATGCATTCCATCATTATGAAAGTGGTTAGTGATATTGCATGTGATTATTCGATAAGTAGAATATCCATGTGAATAAGTAAAGGGAATTATTTCATTTTGTTTCTGCCATATTATGCTGATGTTCATGTTTAAAAGGCTTTTGTTTTAGTTGTACATTGCCTTAAATGTTAATTCTTATTTATGAAATTTTCCGCTGTATTACATACTCTAAATGAGCGTTTGAGCTCACCCCT
Organism: Viscum album; assembly: GCA_963277665.1. NCBI lineage: Eukaryota > Viridiplantae > Streptophyta > Magnoliopsida > Santalales > Viscaceae > Viscum > Viscum album. The sequence continues at coordinate 1,939,423,287 of OY728152.1, forward strand.
TTCTATGTTTTTTTTTCAAGATTCCAAGAAGTGTATTGTGATTGATATTCAGGGTTAAGCCAATGGAATAATGGAGTTCATAAATATTATTTATGTTGTTTTTTATGTATTAAAATGCAATGTAACATTCATGTATGTAATCTATTTTCCAAGACTACTAAACTGATGGTTCTTTCGGAAATTAATTCCTTGTAATCATGCAAATGTATTAAAATAATGCACCGACTCTGGGTAACTGGGGTCGGGGCATTACATTTTGACATTCAATTCTTTTTAGTTTTGGCTTTAATTGTATGATTTGACACATTTGAGTTGGACTTAGAGGAGTTTCACAAATGAATTTCATGTTTATTTACCTAGCATGATTATTAGATACTAGTCGGTATATTATTTGGAAATCTAAAAAAATATAAGGTGTGGTGTGTCAGTTTGAATTTGGTAAATTTTTTCATCCATGAAGAAGGATTATAATCAATTCAGACCTATTTCAAATGGTTATTCTTTCTTGATTTCCCTTGAGTCTATAGAGTTGGAATCATATAGATTCTTTCTTGGAAGCCCAACTTTGTTATGGCTGGTTTTGTGTTAAATTGATTAAAACATCTTTTCTCATGGAGGTATTTGATTGTTAATTGTGAATGATCATTGGATGATGTATTTGGTAAAGGCTTGAGTTTTCTTAATAAAATTTCATCGACAGGACATGAAGAGCTTCTTCCTATAAGTCGAAGAATTGTGGTTTGGTTGTACTTCATTCTAGCTATTTGGTATGATTGAATAGAATCCGTAAAAATACTCTTATTTATTCTTATAACCAATGAACATGTCCCCTATCATGGAGACATCCTAGATGAACTAAGTGAGTGATGGTAATTGGTTGAGATAATGATTTAATATAATTGTGGATTATTTGAGTGGTTATCTAATTGTTTCATGAAGGATGTGTGCTTATACATCTATGAGTAATTTATTACAATTGATCATTGGGTTCCAAAGAATGAATTTCATGGATGGACCCTTGAATATAATGCATTCTTTAAATTGAATTTATCTATAGGAAGATGTCGTATGGGATCAACCCATGTGATGAGGTGAACATTTGAATTTTTACATACATATCACATTTTTTATGTAGTGTGAGATGAAATGGATTTGTACCATTGACTCTATTTCTATAAATTAGAGGTTATCCCATACTTTTGGTTTGGGTAAGAGGTAATTATATAATGGGTAATGAATTCTAGTGTTCTGGATCTGGATTACAACTTTATTCGTTCTAAGGCATGAAAAATTAATTGGTCACGTGAGGGTTTGATCAAGGAACATCACGGAATGTCAGGTATGTACTTTGGTGGATGTTTTGGTCATAAATGAATGATTCCTTGAAAGAAGTCATCACCATTTAGTTTGAAATGAACTGACCATCTAAGATGTGTGTCTTGATAATGGTCAGCATGAGGAGGTTTTCCTCGTAATTTCACTTGATCAATGAATACAGTTAGAGAAGAATCAGTTTATGTTTTGTCATAAGGTGGAAACTAATGTTATATGTTTCATCCTATTCCATTCATGAGAAATAGATGTACTTATCTACTTCAGGTCGGTGGGTAATCTACTTTTTTACCATTTCAAAATCAACTGAGGAGTGTCGTTATAGAACTTATAAGCGTCCATTGTGAGGAAATCATGAAATCGAAGGATCCATGTCTCAGTATTGAACCCTTTCTAACATTAATGTCGACGGTGGGGAGAAACTTTGGCCTGATGGTTAAGTAGATGTTTTGATCATGTATCAAGCTAAATATTGTCACCTATTTTTTTCCCTATGTTTCGATAACACAGTGAGTGTTTGCTCGTGTATGGATGTCTTAAGTGCTGTATTATTAAATTGATTCCTTGATGTGAATTAGATGTTTGGAAGTGAAACATGCCCATTATAATGGTAGATCATGACCGTTGGTGGTCAGACAACGTTTTCATTATTCCCAAAGCCTTCTTAGGGATAATAAGTTCTACAGTTCAAGTGTTATAAGGACCCTTGTTTTTATTCAAGATGAAATAATAACATAGTTTTATATTTTGGTATTTATTGGATGGGTCATTTTTAAAAATGATCTTCAGAAAATAATTTGGAGAGCTATAAAACTTTGATGTGTTGTTTTCAAACTTGGGTATAGGCCCGAGAGGGTTCACGGGTGGTCGTATTGAGGTTTTTGAGTGTCGAACCACTGGAATCAAGGTTTTGGAGGGTCTAATAGAGGTGAATGGTTTTTATGAAACTGTTCAACAACCAGCAAAAAATTATCTAGTTCAAAAGAAGAGAAGAAATACCACACATGGGCTACACACAGATTCCCAAATTGTGCACCTACACCACATGGTTCATAGAAAAATTGGTGGTACCTAAGAATGTTTCATTGCATGGTTGGATCATGGTTACGATTACAATGTGGGTCAAACCTTACGAGATAGTTTCTTATGTAGGGGGTGTCCCATGGAAGGCTCGTAGTTTTTCCAAGCTGTGTCACCAATATGTGAGACTTCGTTTTTGAGGCTAATATGATTATAATACCGTTGACATAGTATAAAACTTATTTTTATCCTTTCTCCACCACCTCCAACCGCATAAATCACCTCTTATCCCCATGGTGGGATCTCATCTTCTCAAAACAATTCATGGAGATAACACATGGATATAGACTCTAATTTTAACATCTTCGGTCATGTTGGATCTGCATTAGTAATCTATCAAATCCTCCCTAATCTTTTTCAAGATCATTATTCCTTCTGTTAATCTATTTTGGTGCAAGATGGGTTTCATTATTTTCAAGTATAATGTTTGTCTCTTAGATCTCTATGAATCTCGATAGAATCAAAGATCAATATTGGATATTTTGGTCATCCTATGCTGCAATTATGTCATCTATGACTCGTTCCCAATGTTTTAGTCAATTTATAAATATTTATTTTTTTCTACATTCCATCCTTTTCCATGAATTTTATTATATTGGGTTTCTTCATATTAAATTGATTAGTGTTTATTATGTTATGATTGTTGATAATTTTTAAGTAATTAGGAGTTTCCAACCACAACGATGATCACCCCATGAGTGTAAAAACATTATATATCTCTTTTAGTTACTTGTATAAAATTACCTTAATGGTGTCGAAGCATTCGAATTAGACAAATAATGGTGTTTCTATTCGTATTTGATTTTATACTTGATGATGAAATTTTTTATGTCCATTTGAAACTCTATGAATATAATTACCATATTAGATAGTTAATAAAAAATGTGTCCTTAGAGTAATTGATACATGCCTTGGGATTGATGATTGAATATGACTAAATAAATTTTAGACGAACACTTACATGTTTTATGAAATAAAACCCCTCGTATAAGGTGCATGTTATTTTAAGAAAAAAAATGTACTAATTAGTTATTTATAATATGCATGGTGATTACTTTTGATTTCTTTGTTTTTGGAATTATGTCATGTCAAGGAAATTGTTTCATTTGATATTATTAAATGGAGATTATCCGTTATAAATGACCAATGAACCATAATCCTTTTAATGTATTGGATTTATTTATAATTAGTATTTCTAATTTTGGTATTTTCTCAATCGTCCATGGTTGCTTATATTTATTTCTTTGAAACTTGTTATTTTAATATCCATGTTTTTCTTATTTTGATGGAATGATCAATATGGAATTGCATATGAAAGATGGATCACATCCAGCTGTTGTTTTAAATGGTATTAATGAAATGTCTTGAATGAATTAAATGGTTTAAATTGAAATGGAAATGTAAATGGGGGTAGGACCACCATGTCTTTTACATTCTTAATAGAAATTGTTATATATGATACTAAATTTACTATATTTGGTTATATAAATTAAATTTATGATATTTATTATATCAGGGATTGTATTAAAAATATGATGATTCCTTTATATGTTCTTGATAAATGTGATTCATGAGATATACTACCTCATGAATGCTTAATACAAACATGTTTACACCTTTACGTAGGCTGTGTACGATGGTAAGGGTATTGTTGATCATTGTTAAATCACGCTTCCTTTTATCTAGTGTTGAGAATAAAGTCTTACACCAGGGATACTATACGGGCATTGGGTTGAGGAACCCATACCATTATTAGAGATTTTTCATGGATGATCACTCCCCGTTCTGAATATTGAAGCATGACATAACTTAATCTATTGAGATATAGGAAATGTAACCAATTTCTTGGTATTTATGGCTTGTTTAGATTCGTTATGGATGTCCGAGTTATGCCTTGGCGTAGCCATCAACTTGTATTCCAGGTATAGGACAATTAGGAGTCAGTACCGACTTTATTCATATAGGTGGACGCAAAATAAAACTATATACTATAAATATATGTTATTACTAAATATATATAGTAACAGATCAGGTATTTATTCTGGATATGATAAAAATAGTTATAGTCATCGGGTATCCATTAAGAACAAGGGGTTGATGTTTTTTCTTTTTTAATCACTTATGGTTTACATTTTTTATTATATCGTCATATTACTTAACATAATAATTAACCAACTTGATTAAGTCATAGTCACTTTTGGCAGGAACCTACATGGATTGTTATCTCAGACCATATATGTCACGCAATTGCAATGTGGTACCGGAGAATACCTTTTTTATAGAAGGACTATGGACCCTTGGCTGTGTTGTTTTATAGTTTTAGGAATTTAGGAGCACATGACCAAGCTAGGGCATGTGATTCTTGTGTTGATCATCTTTGTTATTTTATTTAATTTTTTGTTGGGTATTATATTATATCATTAACCATATGTATGTATTGTATTTTAGTTATGTATCATTGTTAGGACATTCATGGATTTTTTGTATAATGTCATTGTCCACCAGTTGTATTATGTTTAATCTTATTCTTCTGATGCTACATCTTTCTATATATTACTAGTCCCATTTTTGTGGTGTTTATTTATGTTGTACATATATACTAATTTTATATGAGGGTATAGTCCACACACTATTCCATATTTACACCCTCATTGATAGTCGACATCCTATAGTATATGGGGATTAGCCCATGAGGCCACGTGACCAACTGGATCAGACACTGATCTAGTGGTGAGTCAGTCCAAGACATTCTATTGACCATATTTATACCCAAGAATTGAATGGATTTTTAATAATTATTAATTATAAATAATAAAATTTCTATAGTATATCATAGTTCAAATAAATATTAGTGTTTCATGTTTTGAAAGATATCTAGATAATAATTATTTTAAGATATATTTTTGGGGTGTTATATTCTCCCCCCACAACACATAAATAAATTTCACCTACATAAATTTATATCTTCCCCCAAAGGATAAATATTAGAAAAAACATTTATTGAGCCATCATATTTTAAAAAAGAAAAATATATCTTCATTTGAAAAAGTTTTGGGAATAATAATGGCTATCTAATGTAAAACATTATTAGTTTCACATATAAGGATAATATTGTTGGGAACTTAAAATATAGATATGAATGATTAATTTAAAATCCAATGAGTAATAGTGATTTATAGAGAACATGTTCATGAGAAAGTAATGTCCCCCAAAACCATTAATCATTGAACGGTGAAATGACTATAAATTTATCATAAATGATTGTAAAACAATAAAATTTTCGTTTCATGATAATTTCACAAGATTTGAGGGGATATTTTACTATAAATATAGCGAAAATTAGAAAATATAAATACATTATTTATTTCTATTTATAATAATGATTTCAAACTTTGGTTCATATTCGATTAGATTCCATATCATCTCTTACTCTACAAAATGATTATTCAAGATATATCATTCATTTTTTATGTAAATAAATTATATTTTAATATAATATTTTTTCTATAATAAAATGATTATTAATTCTTATAGTCTCTTGATATTTACAAAAACTAAATTAGTTATAAAAAATAACCAATTTGGATAAATCATCATATGATAAAATATTACCTTAATCTAAAAACCTTTATAATAATACCTAATGTTCAACATAAAATATTCTATAAAAAACTATCCTTTAGAGTTACCCAAAATATATCTACCCAAATTTGAAACCTAACAAATTAGAAACAAGGTCTCCAAATTAACAAAATAAACCTTACATTAATCCCAAAACAACATAAAGTAGCCCATAATGTGACACACCAAACATATAAATACCATGGTCAAATCTTACCTTATAAAATGATAATTCATTCCCACAATAACCTAAATCAGTATAATGTCCCAATGAAAACAATAATAATTACAAAAAATATCATTATCATTGTTCCATAAATAAAATCAAAAAATATTGAATGTATTCCATAATCCCAAAAAATCATTAAAAAATATATGTGATAACATAGACCACTTTTCCAAAAAAATCACGAAGGAATTCCATGGTCATAAATACTGTATAGTTAACATTCTCAACATCAATAGTTTTTTTATCTTGAATAAAACTATTATTTCAACATTATTAACATATTATGGGCTATATATCACTTAATTTTGTGTTTTCCATAATCTATCAACGTACCAGTAAATGAATTTTCATGGGTTTTAATACCATTTGATATATTCTAGAACATCTTTAAAGAAAAAATGATTTATAACCATCTTAGGATGTCTCGAGATTCTTTTGAAAATAATATGATATAAAAATATATATATAATATAATTATTGAATCAAAATACATGAATAAATTAATCATTACACGTGAATGATAGTCATACCATGGGAACTTCCACTGCCTTTTAGTTTACCCTAATACTAGGGAAGTGATTTAGGTAATTCCCATATTCCAAACACAAAAGTCATCAAACTACAAATGGTACCTTAGAATAATATTTATTTCCTTCTATTTAATAATTCATTAACCTTTTATTTATTGGATTATTCCCTTAATTGTCAAACATTAAATATAGTCTCATTACATTGATACATTTTCCTTGGCGATTCATTCCAAATATTTGGAATGTTTGAAGATTAATCTTCATTCATTAATGGTATTCCTAAATATGCATTTTTCTCAAATTGGGTTCATTTTGATATTCACTTATGTTCAACTTCTTAATAATATACTAAGATATCTATATATATATTTAATAATAGGGTATTTCATTATATATTAAAAACATAATTTGGTTTCCCATGAGGACAATCAATGAATTGTTCAAAATATTCATTCTTAACTTGATTTATTCTACATGAATTAACTGACTACGGACAATAAAAGATTGATAAATAATAATCATAGTGTAAATATTCAAAATTCAGAAAAAATATTCATTTTATGTCTAAATATTTTCACCTTTATTTCAATCCATAATTCATTAGGTTTAACATTTTTCATCCATGGTCATAACTTATTCAAATCCTTCATATTTCATTATAAATTTAATGTGAGTTAAGGAAAAAATATTCCTTAGGAGTGTCTATCTAGGTGTCAATTATTAGTCCCACACATCATGTACTCGTGACGATCAAGTAAATATCGAATTTGATACATTTAGAGTAATTGTCCAAATGTGTATATGTTCCATTAAAACACTCGGTTTCTAGTAACAAACAAGGGATTAATTTTCTAGGAAATGCACACAATATTAATTACCAAAACAAAGGATGTACTCTTATACTAATGATAATATTAATGGTTATAACTAAATATTCCAAATCATAGTTCCCAAATATAACTAAACCATAATATAATACCAATTAAGGTTATCCAAATGTTACATTCATAAATATTAAATTTTTTTAGATGAATATTTGTAATATATAATTACATTTAATAAAAGAATAATAATGGTTTGGTTAAATGAGAAAATAGATCTATAATCATAGTATTTTTTGAAATATCCTCATCATCATTCACAATGTTCAGAATACATTGTACACTTTTTATACACACCCTAACAAAATTCATTCTATATCACCTGGCGAAAGGAAACCTATGGTAGAGTGAGATCATATGCACTATAAGGTAAAAAATAAGAGATATTAATCAATTATCTTAAAATAGAATCATAATATGGGAACATGATCATTGAAAAGATAGTCATTGAAAATAAATTCAATGATCATAAATAATGATTCATGGTTAAGGATTTTTCATTAAAAAAAGGAAAAAGACACCAGTGTGTCAATTCATCAATATTTAATCATGTGATCTATGAGATAATAAAAAAAATGAAATTCACAAAAATATAATATTACGAAATTGTGAACATATATAAATAGTAACCAGTTAACACATTTAGTTATGTACATGAAATAAGATACTTTCATAAACTTATATATACGAAACAAGGTTCATTCATAAACTTATAGACATCAACAAATCCACACAAAACAATTTATGGATATGAAAATAGGTTCATGAATATTTTTTTTCAAAATAAATCATGTCCATGTGTAACGTATTAATGAAACAATTTTTCTGTCATTATGAAATGAATTATAGAGTTATATATTTTTTGCCCAACCCATCACATAATTAAAACCATACATTATCTAGCCACAAGATCATAAAACCTTTATCATATCATTTAATGATAACCTATATATATTAAATAGTTATCATAAACATTCATAATTTCTACAAATCATCAATGACAGAAATGAAATTAGTTTTATAGATGGTTCATTGTAACTTATTTAACATGTGGTAATGAAATATATTTCATAAAAACAACCATAAATCATCAGCATTATTAGTTATCCATAGAAATAAATGGTATGGAATGTTATAAAAATATCCATAGATCATAATAAAAGTCATTAAAGGATATATAAGTAAGAGAAAAATAATTTTAAATTATCATTTTACCATTTAATTGAAAATATGAGAAAATATATTATTCACTTTATAACATTTTAACTATACATTAAAAAAAATATTGAGAAAATAATTTTCATTTAACGTAAAAAAAGTTTTTTTATTCAATTTAAATAATGTCCATGTTCACTTGGAAATAAATTTAATCCATAAATATTAAAATCAAACATTATTTTCAAACCTATGTAAAAAATTTAAATTAACGTATTATTTGGAATTTTTTTAAAAATTTCTTTAAAAACCATTGTAAGTAAAGTCAATGGTAATGAGAAGATAATTTTTATAACATTTCATGTAATGTAATTAACATTCATAATACAATTTCAACTATAATGAATAAGGAATAAAACATTTCTAATAAAATATGAAATAATGTCGACCTTTCATTTAATATAATTTTCAATAATTATGTGTTCCAAGTAGATATTAAAAAGTTAAAATATAATTTATATTAAATACATAATTATTATTAATATATTAAATATCAATATTCACATAAAATTATTATTCATCGTATCTTTTTAATTTCCAATTAAAATTTTACCATTAATTTCTACATTGTAATGTACATTTTGGTGAAAATAGAACCATTTGTAATGCATTTTATGGTTTTATAGTTCAATTATTTATATGTTTGTAAAGGTTTATGTCAAATAAATAATTATAATTAAATAAATAATATATTTGTTAATCATGTACACTTTTAAAATCCATCTTATGTAATGGTGGTGAAAATAGAATTATATCACTTAATAAAGATGATAGTCGGTACATATATATGAGTGATGTTTCTTATTTTCAATTGATAAAATTAAAGAAACATTAATAACAATTACACACTGTAGAATCATTATTATGTTATAAATATTATACATTTTCATTACATTTACCGTTATTACCATCAACAAATTTTGGAAATTGAAAACAATTCACATCAAATTGGGGAGGTGGTAGTCCACCCGTATGCACAAGCGGCATTATTTTTTTCTAATGGATTGAATGATTACAAGTTAAATATTATATATAATTTTAGAAGAATTTTTAATTCATATGAATGATATATAAACATTTAATATATCATAATAACTAATCATTAATGATTGTGAAGAGAAATGACTCATATCACTACGTGAATGTGGTAGTCAACACTTGCAAATGAGCAACAATTTAATTTCATATATTATGGTAAAAGTTATTGATAATTGAAATTAATTATATATAACAAAATATTATCATTTTGATATAATAATGTTATTATATCATAATAGTTTGGATAGAAATTTAGTGGGTAAACCCAAGAGTAAATTGAAAGATATTTGTTAAAATTGTTCCATTATATTTACGATCCTTCCTTTGGATTTCTTCTTAGGGGAATCTGTGATGGTCCATCCAAGAGGCCAAGATCACTATTACCCGAATATAGATTTTTTTTATAAAAATTGGATTATTTTTTATTGATAAGCTTCTTAAGGTGGTGTATGAAAGGGAGAAGGGGTGGTGTCCTTTAATAAGAGATGAGAGGTCAAATCCTAGAATTAAAAATAGTATAAAATATAAATAAATTAACTTTCATATTCATGTGGATACAAATTTATATATTTTAGTTGTATGAAAAATATATGTTCGAATATATCAATATATAATTTTAATAAATTTCTTGTTCTAGGTGTTAGTATTATATAATAGTTTTAACCCCATGTAGAAATGATTCATGATTTCCACCATATCAATGACTTTTAATCCCTAGTTGTGGTTGATGTAATTATAAAAGGTAAAGTGATCCATTAGTGAAAATGTAAAATTTTATTAATTATAACCATATATATTTTAAAAATATAATATTTTTAATATGTTTAAATAATTTAATAAAATATTTTTTATCCAAAATACCAATAATGTCAATTTCATGACTATTATCACAGTTGAATATTAAAAAGACCAAGATATAATGTCGTTAGAATAAAAACATATAAAATATATTTAATAAATTATATATATACCACAAAAATGTAACTCAATAATTCACCCAAAAAATTATTATGTTATATGTTTTTAAAATAATTTATTATATTTTCTACTCCTCGAACAAACACCGTATTGGTGTTGCATTTTCATTTTAAGAAATTATTCCATCAATAAAACATAAAAATAAATTTCCAAATTAAAAAAATTAATATCAATAAAAAATTTATAAATTTACATTACCACTTTTAATATTTATAGATATGTATTATATTTATTTAAATAAAGATTTTTAATTTTTTTATTTATTCTGTACATTAAATAATATTCTGGTCATTATCATGGATAAATGGCACCATGATTCAATATATTTTATTAGTAAATCATAATGGAAGAAATAAACTCATAAAATGGAAGTAAGGTAGGTTCTCTAAATATTTTTATAATCATATTGAATTATATTCTACCTTAATTAAACGATTTAACCATACCATGGTGATAAGTATTTACAACGACTACAAATCATAATGTCAAAAAATATGATCAATGTAAGAAATGTTGAAATGATGATTCAAAATATAGATTCAAATTTATCATACTATATCGTTGTAAATGGATGAAATTTCAAAAATATAAATTCATAAATATTCATGAGAAACTGTTTTCTAGAAAAATGAATTTTAAGAATAAATATGATTTTAACCAAAATAATGAAAAATTATGATTCCAAGGAAATTAATTGGATTAATTTTAATAAAAATAAAATATTTTAATTGAAAATTAATTTCAAAATAAAATTTTAATTTTTTATTTAAATTAATGGAAAAGACTTTTTTCTATGAAATCAATATTTTTTTCACTACTGACATAAAAAATGATCTTTCTAGAAAGTCTAAAAACATTAACATAATATGTTTTTGATGAACATTAATAAAAAATTATATTCTTTTTATAATTCAAAATTTATTTTTTTAAAGAATTTAGTTTACAATTTACAATAAAAAATCAATCAATCACATTTTTTAAGTGAATATATTTTTGAAACATAAAATGACATCACTAAAAATTTATTACTTGTTTCCTAAGAATTTACATATAAATTTATATTTATTGGGACCATTATACATTTATTCTATAATGTGATTAAAATTATACACACCCAACAATTTAATGTTAAGGTTATAATGATCACATTTAAATAATAATATTTATATAGTATATAACAATTTTCATAAAATTCGGCATTGGATGTTAAGATAACTATAATGAATAAAATTATATCAAACTAAATTTTCTATGTCTTATAATAATCTACATAGATAATCATATAAAAACGTAATAGGAACATTTTTATGAGTTTAACATGGCCTAAATTTATATTCATAATAAATGTGACATGTTATACATAAGAATCTATTGTTATATATTATAAAAAATGATTCAAATTTATATGAATGCCTAAATTAAGTTCTTAATTAATTATAAATTAATATGATTGATGAATATCATGGAGTGAATAAGAAAAAACATGTCTATAAATAATCATAAAATATTGGATGCTCTGTATCAAATGATGGTGAAGTAATTAACATCATCATTAAAATGAGTGATGTTATATCCTATGCCAATAATTGAAGGTTATTACCATCACAAAAATATATTTAATGTAGAGGAATAACATAATTAACATGTACCCCATTATTATTCACATTTCTCCCATGGGATGATATAATGTGTGTGTGTGTATTTAAATATTATGGCGGTCTATGAATTTGAAGTTTCACATGGATATGTAACATATGATAGTATTTTAAATATGTTGAATGATTTCTCTATGATTTGTAAATGATGAAAATTATGCTCTATTCATATAATAGATTATAGAACATGATTAATGATTCATACATCACATAATACATGTGTATCCAATATAATTAAAAAAGGAACATGATATATATCTATATATAATATAAATGATAAGGGTTAAAGTTAAAGTGGAAATTATTATGTTTCATGGAGGAGTCAAATTTATAAATTTTTGGTAAGTGAATGATAATTTAAAATTCTATAATTATTTTTAATTATATTATAAATTAAAAGTTATATTTATTTTTATGATTTACACTTTTTAAATTTTCATTAACATTGATGGATTTTAGTTATATATGTTATTTTAATAAAAATCAATTCATGATGTATAATTTAACATTGTTTATGGTAAAATATAATAATTTGTATACATAGTAAATAAAAAACATACCAAAATATAAATGTTTATAATAGATTAATATTCATTATAACATATTAATCCACCTTTTATACTTATGTCCTTCTACCCAATAAATATTAAATCAAATACCAACTATATGTTCTCTAGTCCAATCCATCTAATTTGATATAGGGCTATGATTTTACCTCCCCTCTTGTCAAAACCAACTCATGGTAACCATTAGTGAATGTTAAAATAGTATATTATGTATGATTGTATCCATTAATTAATAGATATGAGTGTTGATGAATAAAATATGATCGATTTGGGGTTTATAAGAAATGTTAATAGATGCACATGCCACACTCATGTATATATCAAATCCTTGAAAATTTTCCTTCATATTATAAGTATTCTAGAATATCACCAAAACATTAAAATTATTTAGTAAAGGGGTCATGGAAAATATTACCTCAAATCGAAATCCTTCATGGTTGATAATCAATATGTGAAATAATTTGGCTTTGTTTAAATTGATATCAATTCCTAACTGGTAGACACAAATATACTATATCAATTATTATATCCATGCATAATCCTGCAAGCCATAATCCAAAAATTAATTCATACAGTGTTTGAGAACTTATTAATCTAAGCATGTGATATGATATTTAATAATACACATTTAGGATTTCTTGATGTAACCTTTCATATAAGTAGTCATGTGTCGATATATCCTCCCATAATCATGTATTAAAAACATTTTCTCCATCATAATCTATTCCATATATTCATAAATAATGTTTTATTTCAAAATCCACCATGTCACTAACAAAAATTCCTATTATAAATACTATTTTAAACAACAACGTGTTAATCAATATTTAAAACTATAATTAAATCTAATTAGATATAAATAATTTTCAATTTAAGGTTAAACACTCTACTAAAGTGTTAGTTTCTTTTTTACCTCAACATAAAACATTTGTCGCACATTAATAAAAATACATTAAATGAATAATTGATTATAAGAATTATGTTTTCTCTATGTATGCCTCTCAGAGTTAAAATATGTATTATTCGCCATATGATAATTAGGTATAAATCATGTTATATTGATTTGGAAAAAATTTACCCATATATAGGAGAAAAACCAACTTCAATAACCAAAAAAAATCTTTCTCAATAATTGATTATTCCTCTAGTATAAAAGAATGATTTCCCTATTGAGTAATAAAAGTGAAAAGGATTGCAGTTGACTAAAAATATTGAAATGATTATCTACACAAAATAAATAATTTTATATATATAACAGGAAAATTAATTATCTAAATTCCTATAAAATACTATATGAATTTATCGTTAATTAATTAACTCTATTTTCTTATCGGATATATTTTATATGATATATACGATAGTTAATTGAGTTTTTCTATAAAAAAATCATATTAATAATAGAAGACCCATTTAAAATTAATACTAATCGGCATAGACAATTATTACTATATATTTTTATCTTTCCAACCCTTATATTATGTAATAATGTTTTACAAAAACGTTTATATAACTAGTTGATTGAGATATAATAAAAGATATCAACATGTGGTTTTAAAATAAACTATAATATTGGATATGAATTATGAATCTAAGGAAAAATTATCTTCTACTAGGATTATTTAGATAGATGTTTTTGTGTTATTTTACATACATTACATCAAACAACAAAACATTTATCACATATTTTATGAAAATTAATAATTTATTTGTAAGATAATTATAAAAAATACTAATGTATTATTAATTTTTTGATTCAATAATAACATATAAAAATTGATTTTTTATCTGATACTACTAAATTAAAAGTATTTTAAATATAAATTTATTAATTATATTACATTTTATAATGTAATATCAATGGATGTAGAAGATTTCCCTATAATTCATGGAAATTCAACACAAAATGTAATGAGTCACTAATTAAAATATCAAACATGAAACATTCATTTCACTAATTAATCATATAATAGAGGATAATTAAACTGATGTTCTTATTGAGAATATGATTTTATTTTTGCATTAATTGAACTATCTTATTCTTCTTTGTCACCTAGCATCCCATTATCATAGATATCATTGTCAACAAAATTCAAATTCATTATATCTAGAGCCATAATAATATGTACTCAATAGATCTATCCAAATATATTATGATCATAATGTTCTATTTTTATTATTATAGGTCTAGTCGTGGGTGTAGCTATAATATTGGTCATTAAAACATTATAATAATTCATTGTATCATGTTTTTGAAAAAGAATAACAATAATTTATCACTTCAAATTTTGATCTATATTAATATATTAATATTCCCTGATAATAAATATATCCACATATATTTCATCTAAATCATTTTTATACTTTTTCATGATCAATAATGATGCCTCCATCTAATCCATATCATCAATCAATGGATACGGTAAATATCCTAATCATTATTCATATTAATGATTACTATACATCATTGATTTTATTAAATTTTCTTTTTTTTCACAGTGGTTGTGTATTATTCTCATATATGTGATTAAATAAATTATTCTTCCATGGAATGATGAAAAATAATACACTATCTTGAGACTTTATCTAATGATTATTTTATTAATAGAATATAAAACTACCCAAATCGTGGGATAAATCACTATTATATTTTCTTTGATTGATTTATATATAAAAAATTATATATTTAGTTATAATTTCTTATTTACATTTTTCAAAAATATAAATTCCCCAAAACATTTGGTATAATCATTTTTTATAATTTTACACACTTACATGTGGGATATATCAATGGTATGGTGATAAATAAAATTATCCATGGATACATAGGTTCCTAAATCAAATTAAATAAATAGATATATATATATATATCAATGATAAATTAATATACAATTATTTTCATAAATTATTAATTTATTAAATTATCAAACATAAAGAAATTAAATTCGTAAATATTTTGGTCAGTCACGTGTTGATCAGTTACCATCGATTCATTTATATAATTTCTTGAATGTTCATTATTTATTTTTAATATATCCAATATAGTAAGTAAATAATTTATGATTTAAAAAAAAATAAAATGTGAGAGATGCATTAGATGATATATAAAAATTGGGTTTCCAAATTTTGATAAACCATCTCAGACAGTGGGGAAATATTCTTGAGGCTCTCTTTGTCTGAGTTGTATTATTAAATATAATATTTTGAGTAATACTATTTTTCATATCATAAACATTAATACCACCATCTCAGCTGTTGTGAAATCTCCATTTTTTACGTTTTTACTCTCATAATAGTTGTTTTATCCTTCAAAATCATACTAAGAGACATAAAAATTTCAATGTATCCGTTCAGAAAAGCCCAAATTGTGTTTTTGGAATTAATGAAGAAACTCCAGAAAAACCATAACATGGGATTCATTCAGCAAAGTTCGTCACTTTTGGGTGAAAATGTTTATTATTTTAAAAAGAAAAATGGATTAATGTCACGACCCCCTCCCAACATTGTGTACCCCTCCTGGGCCGGAAATGAGAGAAGAGAGATAATGACCCTCATTTCCCACCTCCAGTAGGCCCCAGGTAGGAGACTAGCACCGTTGGTATAGTAAACACACTAATGGGAGGCATTACCCTCTAAGAGAAAACATGCAGAAGAGATAGATAAGATAGAAACCAATCAACTCTGAATCAGAATTGGAATTAAAAAAACCAAGTGTTCATATGTAATGTCATGAAAAAGTACTACAACTGAAAGGGGAAACTACAAGTACCCAAAAGAAAGGAAAACACCACAGCAACTATAATCTCGAACAGCTCCTGCAACAACAAGCTGGTAGTGACCAGCCTAATTGCTAACCTAATCTATGTGACCTTAAAAAACAGTTGATATATATACATATGAAGAGTATAACAGTATACTCAGTAGGATCCTCCCTAAAGCCTCTTGTGCAAAAGTTAAGAAAGCATACTAAAGCACAGCGAACAACCAGTAAAACTAAATCATCACTTAAACAGGTATACTAAGTTCCCAAACTCACCATGGCTACTCTCACTAAGTAACACATACAAAAATATATCTTATAATAAATAATATCAAGGTTACCCCACTACTACTTCCCCGTTGGTTTGCTGCTTTTCCAAAACGACATATGACTTTTGCATCTCTCTCCAAAGGCTTGTGCGTAGACACCTGGACTAACCTCCACAATCTACACCTCGTGCACCACAAAGTCTTTCCCGCAGAAACCTAGGCTAAGCATCACACCATCCTCACAACCAAAAGTAACCAGGTAGTTTTTGGGAGCCACCACAGCCCGCATAACGTGTATCATACGTCTTTAATTATACCTCAATCCATCACAACCAATATTCCGAGTAAGGATCCTCAAGCCATCACAACCTATACATGTTACACCTACAGTAGTCCACAAGATACTATATCCAGAATATATGTGTGTGAATAACCACCAGCCATTACAACCCTCTATACATGGTAAAAACTAACTGTTGTGCCTACTAGCACAAGTATCTACCAAGAGAAGAGAGCAGGGTCAAATGGGGTAGTCATCCAGTCATCCTCCCATCAGAATGATGGGGAAAACACCCCCCCTGGGCTCAGAATCCCCGGGGTGTCAGTTTTCTTTACTGAAATGGTTGAGTAGCGAATAGAAACACAAAAAGTATATAATATATAATAACTCACAACCACACTATGGGCATAACCTAGTCTTAGACATAACTGCAACTATCGTCTCTTAGACTCCGGGCTGACACATCTAAGACTAGGTAACATATAAGCACACAACCATTTGAAGAGGTTAATTATGTTACTTCATTCCATTTATATCAATTACACTGTACGTTAATTAATTATTTAAACATTAATTAACCATGAAACATTTAACATTAAACTTCTTTAGCTTCACCCCCAAAGTCAAATGTTCCTTCAAAAGATCACAACATCATCATTAAATTCTAGCATCTCCATCCCTGTGGATTATCATCATTCAATCAGTCTTTCATTACATAACTACTTTTCCATATTCCCAGGAATTCTATAAAAACCCTCATATGCTACTAAACACACGGGGTCTCAACACGGTGAGTAGATATACTACCCGTTGATTCATTTCAACCTATAGCAAAAGCGTAGACCCATTCTCCCTCAAGAATCTAATCACGGAAGGCACGTGGCATACCCCGCGTGTCTTTGCATCTTTCAGATTAATGGTAAGAAAAAGCAGCTTCCTTGAGCAGTGGGGAAAAGTGAAGCAGATAATCAACCAATCAAACCACCAAACATTCTGCTAACACATCCACCCCATACCATCATCCCTTGTGTCCTCCTCGACTCCCACATGCCGAAACCGATGCATCATTCCACTCTAGGAGCCATCCGCTGCCACAACCACAAGGCCTCTCTGCCTCCACATATCACAACACCCCTCCAGGGTCACATCACCACACATGCAAATGGAAAATAAACTTCACTTCAATTTGGGCTCTTGGCCCATTAACAAGGCATCCATCCTTCATACCTAATGATCACTCATGGCTCCAAACCACAAGGCATTCGGCCTAACAAGAAAGAGGGTAACTCAGAACCCGATTAGGCATTATCTTTTATAAAAAACACGTTCTTCAATCCCTCTTGAGTTAACCCATTCACTATTGGTAGGTTCCAACTATGGGCAACCTAACCAAAAAGCTATCATAGCTATCACAATTTAAATAAATAATTAACTTGACATGCCTTTAAACAACAATAACCAACAAAAACAACCAGAATCATTCACATGCCTCTTTATCTTTAGCCAATTAATTATCAATTAAACTTGCCTTTATGTTCTTTATCAATTCATCAAGAACAACATTCTAACAATAAAGACATATATATCACACTATCTAGCATATCAAGAGGCAAACCATTATCATGGTACAAAGAAACAAATGTGATCAAACCAATTCTTTTAATCCGGTTGATGTATTTAATTAGGTCAATTTCATTGTGATCCAAATGACTAAATCATGATTACTCTATGATTGAACATAAAAAATAAGAGAGCCATGAATAACCTACCTCAAAAATTCATGACGTTCTTTATCGACACAACAGGTCACAATCCTCTTCTTGCGACTACTGCATCCATCGGAGGATTCCATGGTACGACATCACCAACCAAACCCCAAGAAAAACCCATCAGAATCATGGATAATACATGGTATAACATGGAAGGGAGAAACAGGAGAAGATGACCTCCAAAGGATCGTCAATATAATATACCTTATATAAAAGATTGACCGACATATCTCGGTTGCATCCAAAAAATAGCGAAACCAATAAGAGGAGTAGGGTTTGATTGTGAAACTCCTATGGGAGGGATTGAAACGTTCTAGAGTCTCCTAGCTGAGAACAAAGAGGAAGAACAAGGAGGGAAGATATCTTGTCCCTTTTAAAGAATTATTGGGGCGACTGTTTAAGATCCGCTTAATTTTCCATTGAATATGGATCGCATTAACCCACGAGGTTTGAACAAGTAAAAACACCTAGGCCTTTGGTATAATTAATATAGTATTTATGGCCTTTGAATCGGCCTTAGAGTCATTATAATATGGCTTAAAAATTATTTTACGTCAAAGGAAATGTCAAAGGGGAGAAACTGTAGGAAGCTGGAGACACTGTTTATATACTCAAGATATGGAAAAGGAAAGGAATGGTCACCATTATACCTCACCATTAGAGGTTACCAATAGATTTCACCTTTAGAGGTTACCGATAGACCTCACCATTAATGGTTACCCATAGACCTCACCCTTAGAGGCTACGGATACACCTCACCGTTAGTGGTTACCGATAGACCTCACCATTCTGGAAACACTGTACACTTACTAATCTAGAATCATTGTACAAGTCTACTGGTCTGGAAACATTGTACAAGTCTACGGATCTGGAAACACTATACAAGTCTACTGATAAAAGGTCACCGATAGAACCTCACCGATAGAAACACTTTTCACTGAACCTCACCGATAGAAACATTGTTCACCTACTGATATTGTTCATAAAACTAGAAACATTGTACAATTCTACTGATAGACCTCAACGATTGAAACACTATTCACCTACTAATATTGTTCATAAAATTGGAAAAATTGTACAAGTCTACCGATAGACCTCGCCGACAGAAACACTATTCACTTACCGATACTTTTCATTAAACTGGAAACACCGTACAAGTCTACCAATAGTCCTCACCGATAGACCTCACCAATAGAAACATTGTTCACTGAGCCTCACCGATAGAAACACTTTTCACCTATTGATACTATTAATAAACTAGAAACACTGTACCAGTCTACCGATAGACCTCACCAATAGAAACACTATTCACTGAACCTCACTAATAGAAACACATTTCACCTACCGACAATATCCATAAAACTGGAGACACTATTCACGGAACTGGAAATTTGGCAAAGTGTTGGGGATAAGTCAACTTGACCTCCCGGAACACTTCTGACACCACATTTTCACAATGTAATGGACCAGAATGGTCCAAGCCATTACCTCAGATACCTCTCAAAACATTCTCATCCTCGAGAATTCAAAACCCACCAAAAGAAATGGGGTTCGAACAACCACATATCAAGGTACCTTTCAAAGGAGAACAAGACAAAAAAAACAAAAGGCAAATTCATAAATAAAACATGAAAGATCTAACCACAAAGGGAACATCTTTGCGTGAAAAGAGTTAAACATCAAACAACCATGGGTACTGATCACGTATCTGTGACTCACATTCCCAGGTACCCACCTCCATGCCACCGTGTAGCCACAAGACACGATATAAGGGGATAGAATTCCCTCACAACACCTTCTCCTTGTATTTGTGGATCTTCACAGGTCGCTCCTTGAAGGATGCATCATCATCAACATCAATCTCTCCCCAATTGATGATGTGAGAGTCATCATGAAGATAATGGCGGAGCTGTGATACATGGAAAATATTATGTACCCGACTCATCTGATGGGGATGTGCTACTCGATATGTCACAGCTCCAATACGATCTAACACCTCGAAAGGCCCAACAAATCAGGGATAAATCTTACTTACCCAACCAAAAGTTCGTCACCCACGATGGGGCATCACCTTCAGAAACACATGATCCCCAACATTAAACTCTAAGGGTCTCCTTCTTTGATCCGCATATGATTTCTGAAGATCTTGCACTGTCTTCATTCTCTCACGAATTACCTGAACCATATCTTTAGTATTCTACACTAGTTCCGGTCCAAGAATTGCTGACTCTTCGACCCCAGTCCAGCACAACGGAGAAATGCAAGGCCGACCATACGAGGCTTCAAACGGAGCCATACCAATGGTGGAGTGAAAACTATTTGTGTAAGAAAACTCCACCAAGGGTAAGTTCCTCATCCATGACCCTCTAAAGTCAAGAACAAAAGAGCGCAACATGTCTTCAAGAGTCTGGATGGTTCGCTATGTTTGACCATCCGTTTGATGATGAAAAGCAGTGCTAAGGTATAGTTGAGAACCAAAAGCATGTTGGAGACCCCACCACACCCTGGAGGTAAAATGAGGATCTCGATTAGAAATCATCATCTTAGGGACTCCATGAAGTCTCACCACCTCCTCCAAATACTGCCTCAATAAAATATCCAATGAGCTCGACTCCTTGATCGCTATGAAGTGGGTCGATTTTGTTAAACGATCCACTACCTCCCAAATAGCATAATGTCCTCCCAGAGCTCGAGGTAAACCTATAACAATGTCCATTGAGATATCCTCCCACTTCCACTGATGAATATCTAATTGATGGAGAATACCACCAGGAACATGGTGTTCAGCCTTCACCCTCTAGCAGACTAAACATCGAGACACAAACTTCAAAACCGCACACTTCAGCCAAGGCCACCAAAACTGACTCCACAAGGATCGGTACATCTTCGTCACACCAGGATGTACTACTAAAGTAGAACTATGTACCTCTCTGAGAACCATCTCGTGCATCTCCAAGGGAACACAAATCCTTCCATGATACCACACTAGGTGTTGTTTGTCCTCCGACCAACCATCTGGGGCCTCACCAAAATCAACTCGGTCTCTCCAAACCTCCACCTCTAGATCTACCAACAGGGATTCTTCCACCTTATGCACCAGGGATGACTATACAGTCTTCTAAAAAAGATAGCCTCTACCCCAAACCTCTCCCATATCTAGATGTAATGCTGACAATTCTTCCATTACACTCCAGGAATCACCGGATTCAAGCATAACATCAATACGTGACTTTCGGCTCAGCGCATCAGCTACAAAATTCCATTTTCCATGTGTATATGATATTTCGAAGTCGTATTCCAGCAAGAACATCATCCACCGACACTGTCTCAAGATCAAGTCCCATTGAGAGAAAATATACGTCAAACTCTTATGATTTGTGAAAACCACAAAGGGCTCACCAATAAGGTAATATCTCTACAACTTCATAGAAAACCCCACGGTAGCCAACTCAAGATCATGGGTGGCATAGTTACGTTCATGGGGATGTAACTGCTGAGACCCATAAGTAACAACTGACCTCCGCTGCATGAGGACACACCCTAACCCCATATGTGAAGCGTCGCAGAAAACATCAAACTGAACTCCCTCAGCTGGAAGACAAAGAACATGAGAACCTACTAACTTCTCCATTAGATGCTCGAAAGCTGCCTGACACTGATCAGTCCATATGAATGCCTGATCTATCCTGGTCAATGATGTCAGAGGAGTCGCAACTCAAGAGAAATTGGCTACGAACCTCCTGTAATAGCCCGTGAGACCAAGTAAACATCGCACCTCTGACACTGTATTGGGGGATGCCGAAGACACCACTGCTTCTATCTCAAAGGGATCCATAGCTACTCCCTTTTTGGACACCACATTCCCCAAGAAATAGACTTCTCGAGCTGAAAACTCACACTTTGACAACTTCCTGAACAGCTGATGTCGACGAAGAACTCCCAAAACAGCTCGAAATGCTCTGTATTCTCCTCTTCAGATGTGGAGTACACATGGATGTCATTGATGGAAACCACCAAAACCATCTCCGGGAACTCACAGAACACAGTATTCATCAATCCCATGAACACAACCAGATCAATTGTCATGCCGAACGACATTACAATGAACTCATAATGCCCGCGATAACAACAGAAAGCAGTCTTTAGAATATCCTCTTAATTTACACGCATCTAATGATATCATGACCGCAAGTCAATATTTGAGAACCAACTTGCACCCTTCAGTTTATTGAATAAGTAATTGATCCGTGGTATAGGATAGTGATTCTTTATTGTCACTTTGATTAAGCGGCGATAATCGACACACAACTGCAAACTTCCATTGGCCTTCTTCACGAAAAAAAACAGGTGCACCCCATGGTGACAAACATAGCCAATCAAAACCACACTACCACAGACCATCAAGTTGCATACATAGTTCTCATAACTTAGAAGGGTTCATCCTGTATGGATACCTAGAGATAAGATAAACACCTGGTTGTAGCTTGATCCCAAACTCAATCTATCGTCGAGGGGGTAATGCTACAACCTATTCGGGAAAGACATCAGGGTACTCATCTACGACACTTGGAAACCCCAACTTCTGAACCTCTGAAGAACACAACATCAACTCAGCCATCACGAATGATAAGGATGGAATTCGCCTATGACCCATCTATGGATCTCGCTCACTAAACAACATCACCATCTCTACATCTGCACCAATGAATATGACCTTATTCCCGAAGCGATCCATGATATCCTGCACCGAATACAATCAATCCATGCAAAGGATGACATCATATAGTTGTATTCGTAAACATATGAAATCTCCCCAAGAGTGGTGTTTCCCCAACACTAGCTCACAGTCTCTACATACATGAAACAAGTCATCTTGACCTCCAACTAGCATAGTCCACGCCAAGGGGACACGAATACTCTCTACCTCAAGTCCCAATGCCTGTACAAGGTTAGGTGATATGAAGGGTTCTGTAGCTCCTGAGTCAAACAAGGTATATACCTAGGTAGGAAACAAGAAAAGGGTACCTAGAACAACGTCTGGCATGCCTGATGCTGGAAATGCTAGAGCATGAAGATGACCATGACCTCATCCCCGACCACTCTAACCCTGATGATGACCACCACTTCAGTCGCGCTCTGCTCTCTGAGGATGAGGAGCATCATGGGGATTTCCTCTTCCCTCCCCATCTACCCTCTACTGATCTAATGGTGGTGCAATTGGCTGCTGCTGCCTCTGCTGGAACTACCTCAATGGGGGAACCTAGAGTGGAGTGTGTGGCACACGATGGCCGCTCTGAAAGGTCAGGCACCCCCGCTGCTGATGACCACGACCACCACAAGAAAAACAAGCGCCTGATCCCTTATCATAGGAATGAGAGTTTCTACCACGAGTGAAATGAGATGTGAAGGGCTAGGACCTACCACCGGATGAACAGAAACTCTTCTGTCTTGAAAACCGGGAACACCGGACCATAGCTCTACTTCGTGAGGAATCATGTCGATTCCCCTCTCATGATGATCCTGTCTTGGCCAAAGTCCTCTCGACAACCTATTCCCTCGCCAGCACCTCAAGATATGTCTTCAACATAAATGGGGTGACCTGGCACTAGATCCCTGGATGAAAAGCCTCCTCAATATTCCTCGCCCCTGGCCTCCTCATCTGGTAACAGGTCCGATGCATATCGTTAAAGATTCCTGAAACGAATTCCAAACTCTCTAACACTGGAGCTCCTATGTCGAAGGGTAAGAAGCTCTTAACGACTGGATGCCTTTGTAGTCAAATAAAGGAGCTAAACTCTGAACATCTCTCGAAACTCCTCCCATGATATTTCTGACACCTCACGATCCATGAAGAACAAGAACCACCACTGCATCACTGCTCCACGTAGCATCGTCACCACCAAGGACACTCAGTGCTCCTTACGAGCACGAATCGAATTGAAGCCGATCTCGACCTCCACCAACCAGTCTTCCATGACTGCATCTGAAACAGAGCCCTCGTACATTTAAAGACTCTGGCACTGAAACTCTCAGAGTGTCTTCTTCCAGGTGACGTCATCGTCAATCTCTACCCTAAGATGATCTACTAGAATGGCCTACTAGACATTTTCAACGCAAACTTGACGAGGACGTCGACCTGGAGCCATACATGAATTATAAAAACCCATTAGAGCTTCTAATACTTGAATATGAAAGACTCAACATTAATTAATAAATTTTTTTCTCTTTCTCATTTTAGTTTAACATATCCCAAGGTCTACCAATTAAAACATTGGCACCAAGAAGAATGATGCATGATCCTTTCACATGTCTCTACCCTGCAACCAGTATCACCTTGTTTAGTAGCAATTGTAAACATAAAGGTCCATGCAACAAATCATAGGGGGGAGGGGGGCTAAGCACCTATATCTCTATCATTCTCCAATGTTTACCCCACTTTCTAAACATTAATGACACCGTTTCCCTACCATCCCATGCAACCTCACCTGTTCTTTACTCAATACTCCATCCTATCCCTTAAACAGAGCCTCTGATACCACACTGTCACGACCCCCTCCCCAGAACATGAACCCCTCTTGGGATGACAATGTGAGAAGAGAGATAATGACCCCCGGAGTCCCGCCTTCAGTAGGCCCCGGGTTGGCGACTAGCATCGGGGTTATAGTAAACACACTAATGGGAGGCATTTCCCTCTAAGAGAACACATGCGGAAGAGAGAGATAAGATAAACACCAATCAACTCCAAATTAGAATAGTAATATAAAAGAAAACCCAAGTGAAAATATATAATGTCATGCAATAGAACTAATACTTAAAAGGGAATCTACAAGTACCCAATAGAAAGGAAAAGACAGCAGCAACTACAAGCCCGAACAGCTCCTTCAACCACAATCTAGTATTGACCAGCCTGATCTCCAACCTGCTCCATGTGACATAGAAAAATAGTTTCTATATACACATAGGGTGAGTATAACATTATACTCAGTCGGATCTTCCCCGAAGCCTCTCGTGTAAAAGTAAAGAAAGCATACTAAAGCCTAGTGAACAATATGTGAAACTAACTCATCACCTAAATAGGTATACCAAGTTCCCAAAATCACCATGGATACTCTCACAAAGTAATTCATACAAGAATATATCATATAATAAATAAAATCAAGGGTACCCCAATACAACTTCCCCACTTGTTTTCCACTTTTCCCCAACGACATACGTCATGTGCATCTCTCTTCAAAAGCTTGCCCGCAGACACTTAGACTAAGCTCCACAATCTGCACCTCATGCACCATAGAGGCTTTCCAGTAGACACCTAGGCCAAGCCCCACACCATCCTCACAACCAAAAGTAACCATGTAGTTTCCGGGAGCCCCCACATCCCGAATAACGTGTATCAAATTTCGGGTATTATACCTCAAGACATCATAGCCCATACGCCGAGTAAGGATCCTCAAGACATAACAGCCTATACACGTTTCACCTATAGTAGTCCATAGGATCCTATATCTAGAATATATGTGTGTGAATAACCACAAGCCATTACATCCCAATACATACATACATGGTAATAACTATTTGATGTTCCTACTAGAACAAGTATCTACCAAGAGAAGAGAGTGGGGTCAAAGGGGGTAGTCAGCCATTCATCCAACCACCCGAATGCTGGGGAAAACACCCCCAAGGCTCAGAATCCCCGGGGTGTTAGTTTCCCTTACTGACAGGGTGGAGTAGCGTATAAAAACACAAAATGTACAGAATATATAATAACTCACAACCACACTATGGGCATAACCTAGTCTTAGACATAACTACAGCTAACATCTCTCGGACTCCGGGCTGCCACTTCTAAGACTAGGTAACCTATAAGCACACAACCATTTAAAGAGCTCAATTATGTTAAATTATTCCCATTCTATCAATTCCATTGAATTTTAATTAATTCATTAAACATTAATTAACCATGAATAATTTAAAATTAAACTTTATTAACATTACACCCAAAGTCAAATGTTCCTTCAAAAGATCACAACCTCATCATCAAATTCCAACATCTCCATCCCTGTGGATTATCACCATTTAATCGGTCCTTCATTACAGAATTACTTTCCCATATTCCAAGGATCTATAGAAAAATCATCATATGCTACTAAACAAAAGGGGGCTCAACACGGTGAGTAAATATACTACCTGTCGAGTTGTTACCGCATATAGAAAGAGCATAGATCCATTCTACCTCGATAGGCTAAACACGGAAATCACGTGGCACACCTCGCATGTCTTCACCTCATTCGGAAGTAGGGTAAGAAAAACCAGCTGCCCTGAGCAGTGGGTAAAAGTAAAGAATAGAAACAACCAATCAAACCACCAAACATTAAGCCAACACATCCACCCCATACCATCATCCCTGGTGTCCTCCCCGACACCAACATGCATAAACTGAGGCATCTCGCCACTCTAGGTGCCATCCACTACCACAACCACAAGGCCTTCCTCCCTCCACATATCAAAACACCCCTCTAGGGTCACACCACAACACCAGCAATGGGAAAACAAACATCACATCAATTTAGGAACTTGTCCGATTAACAAGGCATCCAGCCTTTATACATAATGAGTAGTCATGGCTCCAAACCACAAGGAATTCGACCTTACAAGAAAGAGGGTAACTCTGAACCCTATCAGGAATTATATTTTATCAACAACAAGTTCTTTAATCCCTCTATGGTTAACCAGTTCATTATTGGTAGGTTCCAACTATGGGAAACCTAACCAAGAAGTTATCATATCTATCATAATTTAATTAAACAATTAACATGACATGCCTTTAAACAACAAGCACCAACAACAACAATCAGATTCATTCACATGCCTCTTTATCTCTAGCCAATTAAATATCAATTAATTTTTGATTTACGTTCTTTATTAGTTCATCAAGAACAACATGCTAACAAGAAAGGAATAGATATCAAATTATATAGAAAATCACGAGGAAAATCGTTATCATGGTACAAAGCAACACATTCAATCAAATCAATTAATTTAATCTAGTTCAAGAATTTAATTAGTTCAAGTTCATTATGATCCAAAGAGATAAATCCTGATAACTCTATGATTTCACATAAAAAATAAAATAATCCATGAATCCCCTACCTCAATAATTCTTGACGTTCTTTATCCACACAACGGGTCACAATCCTCCTCTCGCGACCACTACATCTACTGGAGGATGCCATGGTATGACAGCTCCAATGAAACCCCAAGAAAAACCCATTAGAATCTTTGATATTACATGGTATAATATGGAAGTGAGAAACAGGAGAAGATGATCCCCAAAGGAACGTCGATAAAACATACCTTATATGGAAGATTGACCGACATAGCTCAGTTGCATCCAAAATAGAGCAGAACCAATCGGAGGAGTATGGTTTGATTGTGAAACTACCATAATAAGGATTGAAAGGTTCTAGCATCTCCTAGCCGAGAACATAGAGGAATAACAAGGGAGGGAAATATCTTGTCCCTTTTGAATATTTATTAGGTCAACTGTTTGAGATTCGCTTATTCTCTATTGAAAACAGATCGCCTTAAACCACACGGTTTGACCAAGTAAAAACATCCCGGCCTTAGGTATAATTAATATAGGATTTATGGCCTTTGAACCGGCCTTAGAGTCCTTAAAATAAGGCTTTAAAAGTATTTAACATCCAAGGAAATGTCAATGGGGAGAAACTGTAGGAAGTTGGAAACATTGTTCATGTACTCAAAATATAGAAAAGGAAAGGAAATGTCACGTTTTGACCTCACCATTAGAGGTTACCGATAGACCTCAACATTAGAGGTTACCGATAGACCTCACCTTTAGAGGTTACCGATAGACCTCACCGTTATGGAAACACTGTACTCATACCGATCTAGAAACACTGTACAAGTTTACCGATCTGGAAACACTGTACAAGTCTATCATTCTGGAAACACTTTACAAGTCTACAGATAGAAGGTCCACAATAGAACCTCCCTGATAGAAACACTATGCAATGAACCTCACTAATAGACACACTATTAACCTACCGATATTGTCTATAAAACTGGGAACACTGTACAGGTATACCGATAGACCTCACCGATAGAAATAGTGTTCACCTACCGATATTGTTCATAAAACTGGAAACATTGTACAAGTCTATCGATAAACATAACCGATAGACCTCACCGATAGAAACACTATTCACCTACAGATACTATTCATAAAACTGGAAACACTGTACAAGTCTACCGATATACCTCACTTATAGACCTCACCGATAGAAGCAATGTTCATTGAACCTCCCCGATAGAAACACTGTTCACCTAATGATACTGTTCATAAACAGGAAACACTGTACAAGTCTACCGATTGACCTAAATGATAGAAACACTATTCACTTAACCTCACCGATAGAAACACTGTTCACCTACTGATACTGTTCATAAAACTGGAAACATTGTTCACAAAACTGGAAATTTGCAAAGCATTGGGGATAAGTCACCTTAACCTCCCGAAACACTTCCAAAACCACATTTTCACAAAGTAATGGACCAGAGAGGTCTGGGGCATTACAATTAATGTAACTCTTTTTTGATTATTAAGAGTTTAACAATATCATTATTCATTATAGTTATCCTCTACCCCATATTGACTACTTGTGTTCTCAAATGGGCAGAGATTATTACATTCTCAAAATTTACCTTCATTCTTGATATCATAAATTAGTGGTCAAGAATGGGGATATAACTAAGATATCATTTGATACATGGTATTGTTATTAATATTATATTATTTTTTCACTAATTCATACAAATTCCCTTTCTATATTTATATATTTGATGTATATTGTATATTATGATTATCTTGAATAGTGAAAAGTAGTCTTTATATATGATATTCTTATATACTCAAAGTAAAAGGAAATTATTGATAACCATATGATAATTATATTAATGATCCTAAGGAAGGATAATCTGTTTGAAAAAAAAAATTGTGGGATTTTATGATGAAAACCATTTAATTTTTGCGTATGATATTCTCAAACGATGATATATTCGTAAATCCATTAAAGATGGAGGCTACTGAATGTTGGCCCAAATCAAACACAATTACCATGATCGATAGTTTTCATGATTCAGATTTATTTAATCGATGATTTGTTAATAATTTCTCATGAAAATCCAATATACTCAACATGTTAAATTGGAAGAGATCTAATATCTGTAGGATTAATGAATGTGAGGAAATCTTCAAGGAACTATATATATGATTAGTAATTGCACTTGTGATAACATTACTATATTTTGGAGATGATCTTTTCATCAATATTTATTTCTAAAATAATAAAATTGGATGTTTTATTAATAATAATGAAATGTTTATAGATTAGCCCCCCAAAAAATTCAATACTAATGAAAAAAATTACTCAACTCCTGATTTGGAGTCAGTTTATGTAATTATTTAATTATTTAGATGAAAGAATTATCATTATGTAAAAAAACAGAGTTTTATAATTAAAAAAATAAGTATATATTCATAAAGAAGGATTTGAAAATGAATCATAAAAGATGGTTATAGATGACTAATGATTATTCTTTGTCCATACATTACCACCCTCAGAAAACGATCGTGGTGGTTGTAATGACCCACCAATTCTCATTGTCTTGAGAGTACAACAAGTCGTTACAAGGCCTTAAGCGACATCCCCAAGATGCCAAAGTTTGGAAATAAATGCCGAAGGGTTTCAAATACAAGTGGGGGATGATTTACCCTTTAAGAAATAAATCAATAAACCAACGAAACACAACCAAACATTCACTATATGATGCATGAACGAATGAAATACAACCGAACATCTTCATGTTTCTCAAAACCATATCAAAGTATGCAAAAATGGAAGAATAACCCAGTATCAATGTTCACAGTGAATAAATCATACAAGACTCTCAAAAGACCACAGGAATCCATACTCCAGATGCTCTATGATACACAATCACCAAACAACCCAAATGTCACAAGGTGGTACTAAATATGAGTGAAACATTAACTTTCCCCATGTCCCTGAAGATAGTAGATTCAAAAGCACCAAAGTGAAAAAGCAGTGGTGATTATAAAACTCGGTATTCTTTCCCCAATCACATCCCTATTCATGCAACTATGATAGAAATGTTAGTCACATTTATATAAGACAGTTTATATAATACAATTTTCCAAATATTTTACAACCAAATATAAACATGTTTCCCAAAACCATTTATAACCAAAAGAATTCAAGTGAAATTGAAAAATATTTTTACAAAAATTTATTTTTCCATAAAAATAAAAAACAAGCTTTAAAACCATTTCTCAATATTCCTTTAAAATACTCAATAAATTTCATACATCTACACATCCAACCCTGCATGTTACTAGGATCTCCCTATACTCGCGAGTGGTGAGTCATCCTTTAACTATGTCGTCCTTAGTGAACCAATAGATGGGGGAGAGCCCTAAACCTTATCCATCCCATTAATTATGAGGGTGACCCCTATCCCTTATCTTTCTCACACACCTGAGAACACACACAACCATCATGTCAAAAACCAGGTGTGTTCAACCAATTCAAACTATTTCAATAAAACACTACTTTTATTGAAAACCAAAGAATAAACCAATTTCAAAACACTCATTTCACTTTAATAAAACAATATCATTAATTAAAAACATCTAATCCAAAAAAAATCACAATTACATTAAATCCCTATTTTAAAATCACTATTTTAAAATTCATTACCAAATCACTCATTCAAATTCCCCAATTTTCTAGATTCCATAACCATTACTTAAGAATGTTTCCAAAAAGTCTTCAACATCAAAATATAAATCAAATCAACACCACACATTCAATTTGAAAAATTCCAATCAGTTATACTATGTGGAGTCGAGAAAATGAATCCTACCTCGAAGGTTTTGATGTAAACCACAACAAACAAAGAACAAATGTGAAAACCGAGTCGATTCATCAATAACCCACCTTAGATCGTTGTTTCTAGAAATACCAAGACCAAATTTCATCATATTTGGCATCCAATCACTTATGTCTTCCCAAACGAATGTAGATCTTAGAAACCAAGAGAATAATAGAAGTATATCTAAGAAACCGTTCAAGAAAGATGACGAACGATCACATACTTCAGTAATACATCTTTGATTCACCACAGAATGCCTTTGGATCACCTCCAAAACACTTGGGAGAGGTTCTACTACCTTCAAGGGAGACAGATCCTAAGTTATGGCCGCTTATGAGAAAAAACAAACCATTTAGAGGGAAAAACATGGGATATCCCCTTTTTTATGATCTCATTTTAGTGCCTGCAAGGTTAGTTTTCATGGTTTGACAAATCGTGCGCTAACCGTGCATTAGCCACATCCTCAGCAGACCCTCGTACAACCTCCTCACATGGTCTCTCAAACCGTTCTCCAACCGTTCCAAAGCCATAACATTCATAGTGTCAACTACGAATGGTTTGGCCGCACTGTTAGACAAACCATGCACTGCCTGTGTGACTTCGCCTTTGCCTCAAAACGTCATTCCATGATCTCCTGCCTCTCTCATTCATCACCCACATCTTTATAAACATTAAAATAATTATGAAAGGGTTATATACGAGAAAACCTGGGTAATACATTCTCCCCACTATTGGTCTTTCCGTCATCTGAAAGTAGACAACCGATGGTGGACAAAAATAGTTCATACCACTACTCTTTCATTTCCACCTCACATTCCAAAGTCTCTTCTTGAATATGACCATGTTGCTAAAAAAACAAAACAAGGCCGATTATTTTCCCACACAAGACATTCTCTTGTCTATACTTGAACCACACTAGAATATGTACCCGTGATGCATCTGGTTCTAGCTCAATGTGATCCCATCTGATCACATGGTCAGGATCAGGGTGATTCTTTTTCAACAGGGATACATGGAACAGATTGTGCACCAAACTAAACCATGTTGGTAAGGCCAATTGATATTCCACGTATCCAACCCATTATAGTATCTCAAAAGGGCCAATGTATCTAGGAGATAACATGGCCTGTTTCCTGAAACGATCATGTCCAAGCCATGGAGAGACCCTCAAGAAGGCATGATAACCCACAACAAATGACAGCAGTCTCCGACAGTGATTGGCATCAGATTTATGATGACTCTGACCTATCTCCATCCTCTTTCTAATCAACTAGATTTTCTCTATTGTTTGCTGGACAAGGATTGGCCCGACTAGTGATGTTTCACCCACTTCCACCCAGCATAGTGGAGAATGACCGGGATGCTAATACAATGCTTCAAACGAAGCCATGCGTATCGAGTCTTGATAGCAATTATTGAATGAGAAATCCACAAAGGGTATATTCTCCTCCCATGACCTACCAAAATCTATTACACAAGTCTGAAAAATGTCTCCTAATGTTTGTATCGTCCGCTCATATTTTCAGTCTGTTTGAGGATGATAGGCGGTGCTCATAGTGAACTGAGTTCCAAGGGATTGCAGTAATGATTTCCAAAAACGAGATGTGAACCTCGAATCCATATCTAATAATATAGACACTAGTAAACCACGCCTCTTTACAACATATCAGATATATATTTTTGAAAGATCCACCACCATATGAGTTTCACGAATATTGATGAAATGGGCCGACATGGTTAGTTGATCCACTATCACCCAAATGGAATTGTGTTTCCGGACCATTCATTGAAGACATATAACAAAATCTATTGCTATTTGATCCCATTTCTACATTGGGATGGGCAATTATTGTAACCTACCAGCCGGTCTCTGATGCTGTGCTTTAACCTGTTGACAAGTTATGCGCTACGAGACGAACTCAGTCCCATTCCTTTCCATGTCGCACCACCAAAACATCGCCTTCATTACCTTATACAGCTTCTGTGTACCTGGATATATATCCCATATAGAATGGTGGTAAGCATAAAGCAGTTATTCTTGATAAACCATAGGTATAACCACCCTATTTTTTAATCACACAAATGAACCCCCATCAAGTTTCCATCCATCAATAGTCTTCCCACCATTATGTTTTGAACATACAACTTGAAATTTTGCATAATATGTTTTTTCCTCTTTGATCATTATTACTAAAATAGGAAAAAGAATAGTTGAAAAGAAAACTACAACATCACCTCGATCTTCACATTACACATACATGTCGGCTAAGACCGACAACAACTGCCATTAATTTGAAGCTTCTTTCGCCAATTGTTCATTTTAATTTCTAATCAATGCATCCACCACTGAATTTCCTTTCCCCAGTGTCGACATCAAGTCAATGGAAAAAATTTCAAGATACTCAATCCACCTCCTTTGCCTCAGATTCAAATATCGCTATGATAAAATCTGTTTCAAGCAATTGTGATCCATAAACATAGTAAATTTATTACCAAATAGATAATGTCTATATGTTTTCAAATCATGGATGACTGTAGATAACTCCAAATCATGTGTTGGGTAATTATTCTAATGCACACTCAACTTCCTTGAACCATAAGAAACCACGTGATCTCTTTGCATGAGAATACAACCCAACCCTGATCATGAAGCAACAAAATACACCATATACCCCTGTCCTCATTATGGAAAGGTCAAGATAGGTGTTGATATAAGCAGAAATTTTAGTTTCTGGAATGACATATGACATTCTTCTATCCATTGTAATAGAGAATTCTTATTTTACGTAGTTTTCATTGGTAAATCTAGTCATGAGAGATCACGTAGAAAAATCGGTAGTAACCAGCTATACCAAGAGAACATTGTATCATGAGAAAATTATTTGGTGGTTACCAAGAGGCAAATGCTTTTATCTTTTCAGCATCTATAGAAACTCCATTCTCAGAAACGAATTTTTCAAGTAAATGTACATCATATATCAAAAAATCACACTTCGATATTTTGGCATACAAACGATGATCTCTCATGATTTGTAACACTATTTACAGGTGCACCTCATGATTAGCCCTTGTCATTGAATAGATCAAAATGTCATCCAAAAACACCAAAAAAATGAATCCAGATATTGTTGAAATATCAGATTCATCAATGCCATGAAGACAACTGGTGCATTTGTTAGACCGAAAGGCATGACTGCATATTCCTAGTGGCGATATCGACTTATGAAACTTGTCTTAGGAATATCCTCTTTCCAAACTCTCAATTGGTGATATCATAATCGCAAGTCAATCTTTGATGGCCACTGAGCTCCCCTTAATTGATCGAATAGATCATCAACACGTGGAAATGGATATCTATTCCTTATCGTATAATGGTCAATTTTATGACAAGCAACACACAGCCGACGAGTTCTATCTTCCTTCTTCATGAAAAAAACCGGTACTACCCATGTAGACATACTTGGACGAATGAAACCCTTTCTTTCTAGCTTCTCTAACTACACTTTAATTAAAGTAACTCTATTGGTTCCATTATATAATATGGAAGGGAATTAGGACTGGTCCCCTAAAGGAGGACAATTGTAAACTCCACTTCCCTTAGAGGTGGTAACCCTGAGAAGTTATTAGGAAACACAACTAGAAATTGATCCACATTAGCTAGAAAACTATATCCCTTGATGTCTTCCCATTATAACAAATACATTTCTAACAATTGTTAAGATATCATTCCCAATATTGGTTCCAACAATCTCTTTGCACCTTTCTTTACAGTCTAATCTACTCTAAAGAGATCCTCGATACCATCCTGAGTCATGAAACTAACTATTCTCTTATAATAGTTGATTTCCGCTTTTAACATTGTCAGCCAATCCATACCAAGGATTAAATCATAGACATCCATATCCAAAATCTATAAGCCCCATTTCAAATTAACTCCATCAACAATTATAACACATTCTCTACACACAAACTGTTGCATTCACTTTCCCCAAGAGGAGTTTGCAGTTTCAAAACAGAATACATCATTTCCAGTTTTAAACATAGCAATTCAAAAACACGAGAAGCAATGAAGGAATGTGATGCACTAGTATCAAACAACACATACAAAAAGGTAGAATTCCAAAGAATCATACCTCTTACTATAGATGGTCCAACTTGATCATCGACAATCATTTCCTCGGCTCCATAAAATTTATTCTTCACTATAATGTTCTCCTTGTTTCCTTGCATAGGGTTCCCTCATTAAGGAGTCATGGTATTTCTAGAATCACCATGGCTAGATCGGCTCTGCTCATGAGACTGATTATGTTGTCCTCGTCCAGTTAAAGCATACGATGCTTACGATAGCTGAGAAGTGTCTCGAGCACCTGAACATGGAACAATGCGACAATAGCGCTGAAGATGTCCCATCTTGTTACAATTATGACATGCTCCAGGTTGTATTGTACAATCTCACTTTATGTGGTCACACAAACCACATTGAAAACTTCCATCTTTTCTCTGGGGTCGTGGAGGAAGGTTTACTGATCCAATCGTCTGGTTCTGATTTCCACTTGCACCGTGGGTATAGGTGTACCTTTTCCTCTTGTTCCTAGTGGTTGAGATCCCAATGTTTCATGTAGGTATCATCATTCCTCCTCCTATAGATCTTGAGATATCATTTTCCTCAACAGTAACTCTGTTCACCATCTCTGTATAATCTGTAATATAGAGCACCGCAGTCTTCGATTGAATCTCCTTCCTTAGCCCCGATTCAAAGATGTGTGCCTTCAAAGATGCACTTGCCACAACCTCAGGCCCAAAATGAACTAAATTCATGAACTTAGTCACATACTCTATGACATAGAGGCTATCCTATTTCAGGCTGAAGAAGACCATCATTTTATAATTTTCGAACGTGTGGGGATAGAATTGTTTGTTGAACAATTCCTCAAAATCCTCCCATGTAAGGCCTTCATCAAATTTAACTCACACTGCTAAATCCCACCACTAACGTGCAAGATCCCCGAGCATAAAAGTTTCCAACTTGACCATGAGCTCTGATGGTGTGCCAATGAAATTGAAGATACGATTCATCCTATGTAGCCACAGCTCTGCCTTCTCGTGTTCCGCATCACCCCGAAAGTTTAGTGGATTCTTCTTCATGAATTGGATTGTATGATCCACATGCCTGAGTTCATTCCTCCAGTTCCCCATATCTACTGCATGAAAATCCTGGAAAATACAGTAAACCAGCTCATGGTTCAACCGTGGTTCAGGTGCAACCAGATTCTCCACAGCTTCATCGGGTTGGTTTCGACGATGCCTACTGGGTGCCATTTTCTACACCAACAACCAACTCTGTCAATCTCACTCTCTAGAAACTGATGGATTAGCATTTAAAATTTTATCACATCAACTACCACAACATTATTTTCCAAAACGACCTTTTTCCCTGGTTCAACTAATTTTTAAACCACTTCCCATTCTTTTGAAAATTAAACATTTTTCAAAATACGATAATCATACACTTTTTCAAAATCATTCATTTGAAAAACAATTCCATACTTTTAAAATATAACCGTTTCTTGAAATGATTCATGAAATCCTAGTGGGATGTCATTCCTATATAATGAATATCTTTCTCATCTCATTGGATAAACCCATGACAATGAGATTTCAAAACCCTAAAAGTTTTTCCAAACACATCTTTACAAAACTCCCTCGTAACGTGAAGTTCAACATAAAAGGTTTAACTATGTCCATTTATGCATTATATTTCATGTTCTGACAATCCTAATCCATTCTAATATTCCCACCCAAGGAATAGACAAGAATGTATTTCATCTCCAAAACTCAGATCATCGATGACTACTTGTTAGGCAGGGATAGGACAAGATGATACCATTTGTAATGAACCGCCAATTAACATTGTCTTTATAGTAAAACAAGTCATTACTAAGACTTAATAGACTTCCCCAAGACACAAAATGCTGTCAATGAATGCCGAAGGGTTTCAAATACAAGTGGGGGAAAATTGACCAATTATGAAATAAATCAATAAACCAACTAACCATAACCAAACATTCACTATATGATGCATGAACTAATGAATGACAACCCAACAACTTCATGTATCTCAAAAAATATGAATGTATGCAACGGTGGAAAAATAACCATATATTAATGTACAGATCAAATAAATGATACCAGAAACTCAAAAGACCACAAGACTCCATGTTTCACAAGCTGCAAGCTCCACAATCACCTAACAACCCAAATTTCATGAATAGGTGCTAAATACGTATGAAACAATACATTTTCCTATGTCACATAAGATAGTACATGAAAAATCACCATAGTTCCAATGCAGGGGTGAGTATAAAACTCAGTAGGTATTCCCCAATGACTCCCCAACTCACACCACCGGGATAGAAAAGTTAGTAACATTTATTTAAGGCAGTTTATATAAAACTATTTAACAAATAGTTTAAAACCAAAAATAAACATGTTTCCAAAACAAATTATAACCAAAAGCATACCTGTGTAATTAAAACCACATTTTCCAAAAAGTTATTTTTCCATAAAAAAACTAAACAAGCATTAAAACCATTTCTCAATACTCCTTTGACATACCAAATTCATTTAATACATCCACACAACCAACCCTGCATGTAACCTGGCTCTCCCTATAAATGAGAGTGGTGAGTAATTCTTTAACTAAGTCATCCTTAGTGAACCAATTTATGGGGGAGATCCCTAACCCTTGTCCATCTTGTTAATGATGGGGGGACCGCTAACACTTATCTATCCCACATTCACCCTTTGACGGGGGAGACACCTAACCCTTATCCATATCGTTAATTATGTGGGAGACTCTTAAACCTTATCCGTCCCACAATCCCGAGAACACACACAACCGTCCTGTCAAAAACCAAGTGTGTAAGACCAATTCAAAACATTTCAATAAAACTGTACTTTTATAGAAAACTAAAGAATAAAAAATTTTCAAAACATTCATTCCATTTCAATTAAACATTTTATTTTATTGAAAACATCTAATCCAAACCACGTGTCACAATTCCATAAAATCCCCATTTTAATATTCAGAACCAAACCACTCATTCCAAATCCCTAATTTTCCAGATTTCACAACCATCACACAAGAAGGTTTCCAAAATGTGTTCAATAAGAAAATCATAAAACATTAAATGCCACACAGTCAATTTAAATGAAATAAAAGTGGTTGTACTAAGTGGAGTCGAGAAATAAGCCCCCTACCTCGAGGGTTTTGACGGAAACCACAAAGAACAAAGAACACACCAGAAAACTGGGATGATTATTCAATAACCCACCTTAGATCTCTTTTACTAGCATGAACATGACCAAATATCATCATATTTTTCATCCACACAATTAGATTTACCCATAACAGCGTAGAAATAAGAAACCAATGGAAAAGGATATGTAGATCTATGAAACTGATCAAGAAAGATGATGAATGATCACATACCACAAGAATCCAACTCTGATTTGGCAAGGAAATCCTTCAGATTACCTCCTAAACCCTTGGGAGATGTTATACAACCTTCAAGGGAGAGTGATTCGGAGTTATGGCTACTTATGAGGAATAACGAGCAATTTAGAGGAAAACAACATGTGAGATCCACTTTTTTAGGATATAATTTAAGTTCATGCACGGTTAGTTTGCACGGTTTGACAAACCATGTGCTAACCGTGAATTAGACACTACCTCAATAGACCCTCACATGGTCTCCTAAACTGTGATCCAACCATGTGGAAGGAACTACTCCAAAGTGCCAACTACGAACGGTTTGGCTGGATGGTTAGACAAACTGTGCGCCACCCGTATAACTTCCCCTTTGCCTTGAAAATTCATTCCATTTTCTCATGACTCTCTCATTCATCAACCTTAACATTATAACCCTTAAAAGAATTATTTAAGTGTTAAATACTAGAAATTGATGGTACTACAGTGTTCAATGATTTTGTTCACAAGGATCATTATATATTATCCATGATGTGGATCATAAAATATCAAATAGTTATAGATTTGAGAAGTATGGATTTGAGAATCCAGAATGATTGGGAAAAATCATATCCATCTCAATTGAATGGATTTTCAACAAGTTAAGGGGAATTAAAAAATTTTATGGATATTTTTCATTAATTTCAAATACCATAATGTAAAATGAGGACCATCACCCTTGATGTTATTATCTGACTCCCTAAGAAATTTAAAGAGGATCACGCGATATGTGTTTTAGTTGATCACATTACTAATTCAGAATGCATAACAACTATCAAATAAGACCTCCATCTAGATCAACATGCCAGGTTAATCAATATGGAAGTGGTGTATTTTAATGTATTACAACATTACAATGATTCTAATTGAGATCATTAATTTTACTCAATGTTCTAGGGAGGTCGTCAGCAACCTCTTGATATGATGTTGGGTTTCAACACCACACATCATAACCAAATGTATGGTTATTATAAAATAATAAATCCCTGTAGGATATTATGATATCTTTACCTAGATTTCAAAGGTGATTGGGATCAATAACTTCCCTTACATGAGTTTTCATAGAATAATATCATTCACTAATGAATTCAGATGTCTCATTATGATTCCCTCTATGTAATGATGTGTATATCTCTAAAATGATGGAATTAAGTTGGATAATGAATGATATTGGGACCTGAGATAGTTGATGAAATATCAAGGAATGTTATATACATATAGAAAAACATAAAGGCAACTTATAGTTTACATAAACGTTATGCAGAAAATCATCGGCGCTTTGATAAATTTTAATGTGTTGATAATTATTTTTACATAATTTTTCCATTGATGAATGATATGATATTTGGGGAAAAGTGATACTATGACCTATAAATATTAGTACCTTTTAAATTATTAATCATATGAAGTATGAAGCGTATCATTTTTCACTTCAACGGAGCCTCTATCATGCCCAAGATATGTTTCATGTATCAATTGTGAGGAAGTACATAACTAACCCATCACACATATTGATCTAAGAGATCATACCACAAGAGAAATATACTTCTTATGGGGAACAACATGTTTAGATTATGGATCATACAGAGAATTATTCTGTGAAACAAGACTAATGGCTCGGTTAATATTTTTTTGAACCAAAAAATTTGAGGAAGCTATGTGGGGAAATGAGAGTAATATAAGTATATGTATCATCATTTTCTTTTGATACTGTCATGAATTTCAACAGTTAAATTCTTATAAATGGGGTTGAATTTAACACCTTTAAATTTTATGTAATAATAATTATAAAATAAATTCAATTTAGTTTGCATCAAATGCTATATGATATAATATGATATGTTTTTCATAGAAAAGACACTAGCTGATTCCCCATTACATGAAACTTTTTGTTTCAAAAGAAACATGATATATTATTAATAAACATATTAGCATTTCCATTTTAAACTAGATGTTCAAAATAGTGATGTGAATAGTAATAAATAATTTTAAATATCATTTAAAATTTTTTTATATAACGTAACACAGTTTTAGAAAAATACTTTATTTTTGAATAATGTCTTAATATGTTTTAAAGATACTATTTTTTCAAAAATAGTTCTTTTTTATTTCTTTTTGTGAACATTAATAAAATTAATTTTTCATACTTTTAGAAATTTAATTTTTTAAAATATGACTTGTTTTTTAAATCTAAATTTAAAAATTATCGTAGGGTGAATGTTAGTTCTTTCTCTGAAATGTTTCATTTTATGATGAATAGTCAGAAATAATGAATATTAATTCAAAATTTTCATTCCGTATAATTCGTTTACAAAGGTAAATTATATTATAAACTTTTTTAAAAAGTATAATTAGTTCATTAAGACATCTATTAAACATATTTGGGTCATTATAAATAATTTCACATTGAAATTGGATATAATATTGTTTGAACGTTTGAACATTTTCACTTTAAAATATTCCAAATTCTTCTCACGTCTGCAGAATTATTATTAAAGTAATTTTTTATAATTATATAAACGGAATTTGTGGAAATGGATTCCATAATTTTAATGATCAAAATTAAAATTGTCTGATAAGGTTAGAATAATTTTTTCCAAAATTAATTTTCAATGTAGTAAAAACTAATAACCACGTTTTAGGTAAATAATAGTTTGATACGGTTTAAAATAAAAATATAAGTGTAAAATAACATATACCCATGTATATAAACGATTTTATGTCCATATATGGACCATTCCATTTATATTTGTCTATAATGGTCTATTTTATCACTTTGAGACATATAAATAACATTAGATCACACAATTCCTTTCTAAAATACCATGTCTATCCACTCCCCTAATTATAGAAGACCAATCACTCTTTTACAATATTCATAAAATAACACCAATTTGGATGAGACATTTCATGAGAAAATCACTTCCCAAAAACCAAAACCTCATCCAAGATGAGATATTACTGGTATAAAGACTACCTAGGAATTATTTTACTGTTATCATAAAGAGGATACATGAATAAGAGCTAATAATCATCAATGAGAGTGATTTTATAATTATTTCCTCTACCCATTAAATTATTTTATATAAATATTATATAATAAAAAAAAAATATTATGATTCTTTTTTATGTTATGGTAATGACATACAACTATCTCCACTTTAGTCAAATGGGTTAAGAAATTTGGGTTCGTGTGTATAGTGGACTACTACCTTATGGACCGCTGTCATTTGTTTTTTCATTAACACCTCTTAAGGATAACCATAATGATGGATAATTTTTACATATTAAATATATTTTTTATGTGATAGTTATTTTAGAATAATTTTATCAATCACACCTTCAGGATTTACATTTTTTGGTATATGATAATGTTTTTAGTGTGTATGATATACTTATGTCTTGAAAATCCATTGTTTACGATCGTGCTTTACAAGAATGTATTAGGGATGGTTTTTATGAAATTATGTGATATATATAACATAAAAATTATTCTATAATGATAATATATATCTGTTATTTTTCATTCATTTAATCCAACATGAAAATGGAAATAGCGTTCATGCATACATACAACCTACCGTCTCCATGTACTGTGTATTTTATTTTCTACCACTAAATTATTTGGATTATAATATATACATATATAATATATATTATAATTATATCATGTTTATCAATATTCATATTAAAGATCAATGATCTGTTTAATAAATTCAAAAATAAAAAATCAAAACACACATGAAAAACAATGTTGTTCTTACCAAAAATGAATTATTAACATGAAATAATCAATAAAGGGGTAATTAGAAGTCATTAGAAAATAAAATATGGTATTATAGATATGATTATTGTTCATATATGGTTTCATTATAAAATGATATCTATTATAATATTAGTTTCATTCAGTATGATGAATTTCATGATTAAGGTATGATATTTCCATCTCACTTTTTACTTTTTTGACACACATTCTATATTCACCACATCTTTCCTCTATGTGGTGTATATCCTAACCATTAATGTATTTTATTTTGATTATAATTGAAATTATTTTCATTGAAATATATATTTTGTGGTCTATATTTCATGTGGTTTATGGTTCAAATGATTTTAAAATAGTAAGTGCTTTTTGTCTCAATTTTCCATCCTGTAAACATAGGTTATGTTATACACCTAGATTCAATCACGAGGAA
Source organism: Viscum album (assembly GCA_963277665.1). Lineage (NCBI taxonomy): Eukaryota > Viridiplantae > Streptophyta > Magnoliopsida > Santalales > Viscaceae > Viscum > Viscum album. The sequence goes on from OY728152.1 coordinate 1,939,467,180, forward strand.
TATATATACCAACATTGAGATATAATATCTTGAATTTAAGGATCCTCATTATATTTTACGATTCACTATATGTAATTAATTCATAGGGCTTATGATTTAAGGTTACCAAAATTGTAAGAGTTTTATGTTAAAATCACATTGTTTATCGAGAATGTTAGTGATTAAGTCTCGAATAGTAAAATATTATGATCTACCACTCCAAACCACCCTATAAATTATTATCCTCGACATGGTCATTATAGATTTATGAATTGATTCCAATTTTTCACTCTTTGGTATATAAAATTATAAAACATGTTATTATTAAAATGTGACATTATTTTTCACTTCGATTTGAAATTGATTTCCTTCCAAACAACATTTTGTGAAACATGTTTTCAAAATTGTTTTGTTAATATAATATGGATTTAAATAAAAAATCATACACATGTTTTATGTATTCAATGTTTTTTTATGGTTATAATCATGTCATTTTACATGTATTACCCACTTGGATTTTAGAAAAAATCTGAAAGGAATCCTCATTTTATCTTGTACGACATGAATAAAATTTTCCCACATCATGACTAATCATTTACTAAAATAATAATTTATAGTTCTTCAAATTTATTTTCAATTAATAAAAATTTCAAAATATGTTATTTATTAAAACGAAATTTTCAAATCCAAATGGATATTTGATTTCATAAAATGTTATAAAGGATATTTCAAAATCATTTTCCAACTATGACAACATTGGTTTGTGTTACCTATGACTTACTAGGTGTATGATCCAATGAACCATTCATATTATTTCTCAGATTAGTTTATATTTTATAACAAGAGGTTCATGAAATTCTCTCTCTTCCTTGAGATATATCATGAAGAAATTCTTGTAAAATCCACTACTTTCCATGGGTTATTCAATGCTAAATTAATTATGAAACCAGTATCCTTTCTAAATATTATGATATAGTCAACATTTTGTGATAAAAATTTCATTTAATGGGTCACGATATGATTAATGTTTATGATACCCATTTCCTATAATGGTTTATGAAATAATTTTTTAGGAAATTTTGGAACATATAAATATAGTTTTCATTATGTAATGGGTAGGACTAATATCTCCCTCTAATGTATTGGGTTAAAATAAATTTTATATGATTTAAAATGGTGCATGAGAGGTTATACTAAGCTTGAAATACAGTATATGGGAGTTAATACCTATCCCGAAGTAGGTATACAGGTGGTTAGACCAAGCGTAACAGGTCATTAATATCTATGTGGGTAACCGTAATTTAGGATTGTTTATTCTTATGTGTATTTACAAATCTATTTCATATAATAATGCTATTATATAATAGATCATGTTATTTTTCAACTTATATTTCATGACTTTTTAACTGCCAATATTTATTATATGAATCTTGATTCTAATTTTTTATATGTAGTGTATTGTGTTTAATTGTAATGCTCCTATTCCCATGTCCTTATCTTCATTCTGTGTAATGTAATTAATATAGATCAAAAATGATTTAATATCTATATATTATATGTTCTATATTCTATAACATCCATTTATAATATAAGTAGAGGTTGAAACACTCCCTCGAGAATTTGGTGCTCATCCTTTTGATGTTAATACACTGAACATATCTCCATATTATAAATAATTTCCTTTTTCTTATTATTTGGATAATAGTGGTAAAAAAATCTCTATATATTTTCTAAATTTCATTATTTATATATAATATAGATCTTTGAGATTCATCCAAGAATTATTTAATTAATTCTAGAAAATTTAGACTATGTATCTTGATTCTAAACCATAATACTCTCTATAAATAATGACTTATTTAAAGTAACTTCCTATTTTTGATCAATTCTATATTCCATTATATAATTTTATCTCCCCTTCTTTGTTTCATGATCCCCTGAAATAATTATGTTTTTGAAATCATGTGTGAAAATATTGAGGACGTATCTGCCCTAATAACTTCTAGGATCATGTTTTCTATGTCCTTGACCAATAGAAATCCTTTAATTTTCATTATTGTAAAAAATTTATGGCCTCTACATATAACACCACAAGATTTTATATTTATTATCTCTTAAAAAAATATTTTATATTTGATAGGATTTATATCATTAAACTTTGATTCATTATAAACCTCGATATAATAAATAATTATAATCATGTTGTTAAATTTAGAGATATGTACAAAAACAACAACATTATGAAGAATGTAAACAATTTTATTTTTTAATGAAAATATATTTATTAATTAATATAAAATAATCACACAATTTTTAGTAATGACATTTTATGCTTCAAAAATATTATATATTCAAAAATGGGTTTTATCATATTTTTTCACACAAAAATATGTAATTAATTTATACTATTTTTCAAATTTTTTTTTATTAAATTAGTAACAGATTTTTAATCATCAATTCAGTAATATCTAATTTTTAATATTATGGATTTATAAAAAAAGATTTAATTTCCAATGAATAATGAAAAATACTGATTTTTGTAAAAAAATCATTCATTTTAAATTTTTAATTATGTAAAGTTTTTAATTTTACAATAAAATAATTTAAGTCACCTATAATTATAAATGATCTTATTAGTTACATATTTATCACCATTATAAATAATTTTTTTAAAATTAATTTTTTTCCTTAAAAACAAATTTATCGAAAAAATTATTTTTAATGGCATAATGCATTTTTATCTCAAAAAATGAATTTAGTACATATTTATTTATGGTTTTAAAGTAATTTTTATATAATATTTTCAATATTATTTATTAAGGTTAATTATATGGTTTTTAATAGGTATTTAATTGAAATAAATTAAGTTTATGCTAAAATTTTCATTTTCCAACATAGGGTTTTCATTGCAATTTGCGAACATAATAAAATTTAAATCAATCAAATTATATAAATTTAATATATTATAATTGATTCAAAGTTTAGAATCAAATTAGTTAATAAAATTTAAAAGTTTATACGTAATTTTGGTTGATATTGAATAGTGAAAGTAGTAAAATTTTATTACCATTCACAACAAGAAATATTATCTATACCAACGACCCAAAAGAAAAAGTCTCAAAAAACGACTGATTTATTCTACCTAATAATGGTTTTCAATAAAATGTTGGAATATGTACCTAAGCATGAGACAATACCATTGGTTTTGGAGGAATCTTTAGAATAGGTACCATGGATATTCCCTATACAGATGGTTTTGTAAAACAGTTGGTATATGTATATTAAATACACCCATTTCCAATGGTTTCTTGAATAACATTTGTACAAGTCACTAATTATGGATTATAAAAATGGGAGGTGCTGGGAACAAAACCAAGACTAGTTTCATTTTTTACAGTAACTACACCAATTCTATAATACCGTGTGGTCCCCCAAACAGAATGTATACGATATACCAACATTTTAGAAAAATGATTGACTATTTCTAAACTGATAAAATATATTTTTTTCAATTAGTGATGGTTAATGTCAAAAAATTTCTATATGACAAATAACAACAATTTTACAAAACTGGGGGTATAGGTCTATATCAACATTTTCCTGAAAACTGTTGGTATAGACCATTACCGAGGCCAAAATAGTTAATGGCCCCGTACTCCATGTTCATATTCTATAAAAATGGTTTGTCGACATATACCAACGGTTCCAATCCATTAATATAGTTTTTTATTTTTATTATTGTTACTATAAAAATTGGCTTACTAAGAGGGTTAAACCATTAGATATGGGTAGTATTTCCACCCACATCAATAAAATTATGATTTTGGAATATATTTAATCCTTTTATTATCCCAACATATAATAATTTTTAGTTATATACACTATAAAAGTATACTTACATTAAACCTTAATTTTTTTTAAAACATTCATATGTGTCACTCTCACCCCATAAAGAATGGCACCTATTTTCCTCATATATTCACACAGATGATCCTTTATGAAAAAAATACTAACTCTAAAACCTACCTATAATCCTTCCATTCATCATAGATCATATTTTCATCACCTATTATAAATAGATAATGACTTAAGAAGTAATCCAACTGTGGTCCCCCAATGAAGATATATTGATCTTAACCAAGATCTTCCAAATTAAATTCTAATTTTACTACAATTAAAAAAGTTTTATAAATAAAAAAAATAATCATCTAGTATAATATATTTTTTTACATATTATAATTATTATGGCACAAACTTTTAGAACCAATTATCAATCCAATGGGAGGTGAAAGTAACGCTTGTAAATATGTGTGGACTACCACCTCCATGTAGCGATATAGCTCATTTTACACCACAATCATTAAAGGATGTTTTAATGATATAATTATGGTTTATATAATATATTTATTTTTTTATAATAATTATTAAGATTTTAATTAATATATAATTTTATTTCATTCCATCCATCACAAAATTGAGAAGACAATCACTTGTGTATACGAACTACCATCTCTATGTTGTGAGGTAATTCATTTATCACCTAAATTTTATATGAATGGATTTAAATATGAATATATTGATTATATATTATAATTATATCATTATAAAAATTTAGTATATGGAATGATTTTTATCAATGTTAAAGGACCATATACATCAAACAAAAACATAGATGAAATACAATGTAATTAAATACTAGAATGATGAAATCAATATAGAATTGAAAATAAATGGTTATTGAAATGTTATAAGTGGAAAATATGTGATAGTGTATTTATAAAAAATTATTCATGTAAATAATTATAATAAATATTAATTTATTATACAAGAGGTTGGAGTGCATATAAATCAAGTCAGATATACGGTAAGGGTATATCTGTATCAGTTTCAAATTCCTGAGAAATGATTGATATTGTGATACATCATTTAATTTATGTCTTGAAATTAATAAATAATGAATTTATTTTCAAAAACACAAAATATTAATTAGTTTTGAGGATCCATGTCATGTTATTTCTTTTCATGTCCTTTGATTCAAATGATATCAATGTTATAATGGGTTTTAATCTCAATTTGACTTTATTGAGGAGTGTTTTTATAACATACAAAACAATTTATCAATATATTGTATATATTTTAAATGAAATATTTTTTGAGAATTATGTGATTTAATTCATTTTTTTTACATATCCATATGATTTTAAATATTATAATTACATTTAATTTGGTGATTATTCAAGTCATAAGGGTTGTATGTTACAATCTCATTTTACCAGGATTGTTTTTGCAGAAACATACAATGATAAAATTATACGATAATATTCAAAAAAATATTATTTCCTTTCATATCCTTTGGATAGTTTTATATATTTCATTTTTTATTTTATTTTCAAATAATAAAGTAATTAAAATACCAACAATATTTTTTTCCTGAAAACAGACTTCACATTTTTATTTGTTAAGGAATTATTTCTTCAGTGTCTATATTTTTATTAAAATGATTTCAATAATGTTTATAATATTTTAGAAACATTGTCTATTGTAATTATTAACTATATTTTATATTATTTACATATCATTTTTTATGAAAATTTTAATCATTTTTAAAAGTTTATCTTTTTTAAATTGTCTACAAAAATGCCAAAGGACTTTTCGTTTTACCCACACCACATAAAAGATGTTCTCCACAATTATGAATAATATTATCTATAATCATTATATTATAATTTTCTTTTATATTTTCATATAACATTCATTCCATGATATTTTTCCCCATTTTTAAATACTAAATTAGTGATTTCAAATAAAAGGGATATTTTCTTCAATAAATGTTCAATTGATATTTTAAAGGCAATTTTATATTTAAAAACATACACTGGTAATTTTTTATTTAACAAGATATTTTCCAATTTTAAAACTTTTATTATTATTTTTTATTAAAGATGATTATTATTATGTTTTATATGAAACAGAAATCATTTCTAAGAGTTATTACTTGATTTAATGATTTATATTTTATAATATAGTTCCACATATATGTATTTTTTTCAAAATGTGAATGGTGGGTCTATTATAACCCATGGAAGGTTGTTCAAATTGCAAACCAAGGTCAACTGGTTCGGTTATATCCATCAAATGCAATGTGTAAATTTGGAAATATATAGAGATAATAATAAATGAAATTGATAGTAAAAATAGTTTCATGTGGGAAATTTTTTAATATGATATTATTAGAATTGAATCATGAATAAGGAAATGAAAAAACATGGAGTGAACACTATATGAAATGATATTATTGGTAGTGATCCATTACTAATGAAATGATTTTATATTCTAAAATGTATTAAGAAACATTGGTATTATGATTTTTTTATGATTTGATGGATTATTAATGATTATTTATTACTCCACCCACTTATGTATTATGTAATTTGTTTGAAAAAACTATAATGAATGCTTAATGAGTAAATATATTTTTCTTATTGAGTGTGATTACTGTAAGTATTGATCATGTTCTCATAACCTTATACTTATGTTATATACATATATGATCATTGATTTATATACTTCATTTATACCCTTATTAAGCATCTGAGATTAACCACTCAATCGATTCCATTCCCAGGGTTTGCAAGAACGGTTTTATGTATGATATGTGTATAAAGGGTTATTTTTAAATTTAAATTAACTATAAATGACATATATATTTTTTGTACAAGTTCATTAAATATACATGTTTGCAATTGAACAAAACCTCCGTATATCATAGTCATGTATTTTTTTTAATTTATTAAATATTTATGCAAAATAATATACTTTTTATGATTGAAATATAAGGATCCCTATATTTGGTTTTAGAGGAATGGTTTTATATCTTACAAAAATTAGGTGGTTGAATATTTAGTGATAAGCCTAAGGATAAGATAAATTAGCACAGAAAATCGTATGTTATGTTATTGAAGGAAGTGAGGTTTCCATAAAATCATTCAACCATGTCTTCATACTATATCATAAAACTGGTTTGGAACATATTCATATTGTGGAAATAATCCCCAAAATAGTTTTTCCATTTATATATTTCAAAATGAAATAGTTCATGGTGAATGAGACATTACAATGAACCAAGTTTAACACTCATGGGGGGATATGTGATAGTTAATTAACATTTTCATTAATATAATCTATAATGGATTTAAATATATAATGACTATCAATGACGGATTTCAGTCCTATATGGCCGTAGATTGAACCAAATGTGTCACGATTTTTGAAATGATATGAATTATTTTTTATGGAAAACTACATTTATTAAGGATGATTGATGTTCATGATATCAATTTTGGTTTTATAAAGAGATTAATGATATAATGAAAAATTATTGATTTTAGTAGGTATATTAAAATATTGAAATAACATATTTTAAAATAGTTATATATGTTCGTAGACATTATAGATTTTATCAAGTAATGTTAATTCATATCCTCAGTGACTTGATTTAGAAATAGTACTAAAAATATATAATGGTTTGATGATCACATATCAATTATATAATTCTTCCACTATTTAATTTTTCATGAATTCCCCTCCTAATGTTTTTATCATCCAGTTGAATTTGAGATAATATCGGGTATGTATTGTATTCCTTTTATAACGCAAATATCGATTTGTGAGGAAGGGAAGTCACGTTGGATATTCCAAAATAGCCTATGATCTACTATTGGTATGTTGATAAATATACACACCTAATAGAAATTAAATTCAATTGAATGGCCATTATTCATATTAGTAGTGAGTGTTTATCTCAGATGATTGGTGAGAAACTCATCATCGATGATATACCTATTTTTTGGAGTTTCAGGATTCCTTTTATGAATAGTTTCCTAGTTATCATAAAAATCATTAAGTTGGGTATTTAATAGAACTCATACCCATTGATATTTCTATTTTAGGAACATCAAAGAGGTAATATCCTACTGAGTTGCTGGAATTGAAATAAACCACCTCGAGAATCATGACATGGGACTCAGTTCGACTGGTTTGTCACCATGGGGTGAACCAATTTTTTTCCAAGAGACATGGATCAATGGGAATATAAACTTACTATTAGAAACATCACATGATCATTTTTTAGAAAAAGAATCATATGATACATATTAGGGATTTTTTATTAATTATGATGAGTTCAATATTTCACTACGATTAGTCTTTGTTGTGAATACTATTATATGTGGTTCAAAAGTGATGGATTGACCATGAATGTAATCTATTCAAGGTATGAAAACTATGAATTTATATTTATGTCATTTGGGATTTCTAATTCACCTTTTATCATCATGGATTTAATGAATTGGGTTCTTAGATACTCCCTTCATAAGTTTTTTGAAGCCTTTTTAGATGATATTATTACATATTACCAAATAATTTATTAGTATGAAGATCACTTGAGGATCGTAATGATTAAATTAATGTATGATATATTTTCCAAAAAGAAACATATTTTTTTCTGTATAATTTTCCATTTTTTGGTTGATAACCTCAATAAATGATATATTTTTGGATCATACAATGATAAATGTTATTGATCATTGGCCATAACAAAAAACTATGATTAAGATCTATAGTTATGTTGGAATTTATTTATAAAATAAATTCTCATTAAAGTGTTGTTAATAAGTATATAATACAATAAAAATTTTAAATACTACAAGAGATATGTTTCTATAGAATGATGAATTTGATGAAAATTTCAAGAAACTAAAGAAAAGACTGGTCAGTGCACCTTTTCTCACACTACCCTATAGTGGAGAAATATTATTGATTTATAGTGATTGATTAAATAAGGGAATAATATTTTTTCTTAAGTTGAATGTTATTTTGATAAATTATACCTCCCAATAATTAATTTTTCCTGTGTAAAATTACATGAATCAGTATTTGGAGTCAGAAGTTGTAAAATTTCCATTACAAACATGAGGAAATATCATTATATATAATGGTTTTACATATTTACTGACTAGATAATTTTAAATAATATATCCACACAAAATAGAGTTGAACATGTTTTATTAAAGATGATTATAGTTTATTAAAGAATGTGAATGATCAAAACACTACCAACTTGGGAAAATGATCAAGGAAGATAATGCTTTGAGTTTAAAGTATCATGCTTGATTGTAAATGATTATTTTCATAAAAGAAATAATACTTGGGAATATAAAATGGTTAGAACTTGAAATATTATGGAAATGGGTGATATATTATTTTATTAAAATTAGTGTTCATGCATATATCCATATAATAATTGAAGTGGACCAAAATTAGGATGAAAACATACAAAAAGAGGGAAATTAACCTATGTTCAGAATTGAATATATTAAAATGATAATGATCTTGAATTTAGTATGTTTGAAATAAAAAATAATCCTTGAAATGTAAATATAGGAATAATCCCATAGCCCATCATTCTTTATTCATCTTGAATGTACAAAGATGTATAAATACCATAAAGCGTTTTTGGTGGGAGAAGATATATATTGTAGAGTATGTATAATTGTGATTGGTATGAGATAATGATAAATCAAATATGTAGACGTATTAGGTTATTTAAAAAAAATACCCATACTAGAATGGAAATTGGAAAACATTGCAATGGATTTCACTGTTGGACTACACAAATCTAATAATGAAAATCATTCATTTTGGGATGGGGTTGATTTCTTTAAGTAGTAAGTGAACTTCATTTCAAATAGAACATATTTTTCTCTTGATAAATTAAACATTTTATGAATTATGGATGTGATAAGTATATTTGGGGTTCTACATTCTATTATATCATATCTGGATTCCATGATTAACTCAATGCCCAGGAGAAGTGTCTACCAAGATATAGATATAGAGTTTTGTTTCAGTATATCTTTTGTACCCATATATATGGTTTGATTGAGAGGTTCACACTAAATATGAAGGATATGTGTATATTATATTTTAAATATTTAATAAGTGTTTGTGATAAACACCTTCATATAATCGAGTTTTCATATAATAATTGATTTAACTTGAAAATTCAAATGGATCATTATGAATATCCTTATTGAAATAATATAGATCTATAAAATTCATATAATAACATAAATAAATAATGATAATATTATGTAAGGTAGATTAAAAATTAAAGATATGGTTACAGATATCCAATATCACATCAAGTCAGCTCATATAGATATAAAATTTATACTAACAATAAATAGTGGGATATGGAATTCAATGTTAGTGAGATGGTTTTTTTTGAATTTATAAATGGAAGAAGGTTATGAGAATTTGAACTAATGGAAATATAAGAAATATTTATATTAATAAATTCAATATTCTTGAGATAGATTGTAAAATATATTGTCAATATTAACTCCAATGAATCTTATCTCAGCATCAAGATGACATCCGTGATTCTCTCTTGAGGAAGTACATATAGTATCCCACATATACACAAAAATCACATGTTATAAAGGTGTAGTATGTTTTTTCACTATGAATTGTAACTTTTATAAATCCATTATTGTATATATTATGTTATGAATAACATTACAACTCCCATATTTAATTTAATTTAGATGTACTATCAATTGTAAAAAGCTATATGGGATCCCTAAAATTAGATGAGTTAGTGATATCCTCATTTTGAAAAAAAGTGATATTATTTTGAGGAAATATTTTTTTATGGGGGGTATAATGAAACAAATCATGATTTATATATATTTCCCTTGGAATAAAACATCATGTATTCTATAGTTTGTATTACTTTAAACCCTTAACTTATATGTATCATGATATAGTAAACAACAATAACATAATTGTTAAATTAAAAGGAATGAATAGTAATAATGAATTTATGGGAAATATTTATACATATTTTTTTTATGAAAATATATTTATTAATACCTAATAAATAAGTACTCAATTTTCTGGAAATTCATTTTATGGTTAAAAAATATATTTTCATAAAAAATTATTGCTTATTTCAATTTTTTCACCTCAAAATTATAATGAATTTCAATGTTTTATAGAATTTCATTCTGAGAATAGGAATATAAAATTTAAAATAATTATCTCATTATTAGAAAATAGGGAATTCTAATTATTTTTTTGGAAAACATTTATTTATCAGTGAATAGTAAACAAATTAATGCATTTATAAAAAATATCATTTCTTGTCACTCAAATGTCAAAATATGTTTTTATTTTATCATAATGAAATATAATTATGAAATTATTATAAGTAATATAACAATTTACAATGTAATCATCATTATAGTTTATTGTGGTATGATTTAATTTTGATCTAAAAATATTTTTTTTTCATAACAACGATTTTTTCACATGCATTGTGTTTTATTCGTATAATATTAGTTAACTATAAATTTATTAAGTGGTTTAATGAAATTCAATATATTTTTTGTTTCATAAATTATGTTAAAATTGATTTTATGTTTTTTAAAGGAATCTAAAAGATGTAAAAAAATTAAACATAAAATTTCATTTTTCAAAGACATGTATTTGTTGAGGATTGCTCTCTCAATTAAAAAAAATCATCCATGTAAAAAATCCAATGAATTAAATTGTGTAAAAAAATTTAATCAGCATAATTTACAGAATTTAATAGGAGAACAAAAAATTTCGGTCATATATTATAGAAAAAACATTAAAATTTTGTAACACCATTTATGGTAAAGATTTTTTTTATGTGCGGTTAAACCCTGATATAAGGGTAGGATTACCACCACCACCAGTAAAAAACTTTTCTTGAATATATATAAATAATATCTTATATTAACTTCTATAAATTAGATATTTTGTGCCACATTAATATTATAGTGACCATAATTCATTGGAATCATTTCGAAAATATCATGTGTGTACCTCTCCCCTTGTATAAAAGGTAACTTATTATCCTTACATATCCACACCATTAGAGATAAATATACTGGAAGTTATATTCTACACAACCATAATTCAATAACAAAATCCATTCTAGGTCTGCCTTTATTATTTTGAGACTAATTTTCCATGTCTCAAAAATTATTTCCTAGGAGGTCTCCCAATGAAGAGTTATAAATCTTAACAAAGAACCTTCAATTTTATATCATATTTAAAATCCTCTAAAAATAATATATAAAATAAAAAAATATTATTATAGAATCATAAATATAATGAAATTTTAATATGACGACTTAAAAAAATACAACCTATTATCAATCTAATGAGAGATTAATAGATTGATAGCGTGTACATGTGGACTACTACCTTCACAAATTGATGTGAATAATTTCCCAACACCATCATTCATTGATACTTATTAAAATATAAATAAGATTTATATTATATATATATATCTGTGTTTGTGTGTTATTATAATTTTTTTTCAATGATAAATATATATTTACCATCATTTAATTTGTTACTAACATAAGATTAAAAAAAAGAAAACTATGTTTAACATCATATATGACATCTAACATCAACCCTAAATGAACCGCTAAATATTACTATTTATATATAAACCTTATATACTATCCATTAAATTGGTTTTTATGAATTATTAATGATTTAACGAAACATATATAATTTTTCTACTAAAAGTATATGTATTGATAAATTCATAGAAAATAATCACATAATTTTTAGTAAAGTCATCATATTCATGAAAAATATGTTTTATTCAAAAATTTATTATATTTAATTTAATTATAAAAATATTATAATTAATTTCTATTACATTTAGATGATTTTATTTTAATATAATTATATCTGTTTTGAAATCAAAATGTCAATATTTTATTACAATATATTTTTGAGAGTTTTCTGAAACGATTAATCTTATAAATAAATTGTTAAAAAACTGATTTTTATAATAGATATTTTCTTTTATTTATTGAATTACATATTAACCATTTTGATTTAATATATTTAGAAAATAAATTTTTTTGCAAATTTTCATTAATAACCCAATTTAGCTAATTGGAATCATTTTTTTGTGGCGTTATGATATAAAAACCTTTTTACTTAAGGTAATATTATCTTTGGAATGACACTCCTTTCCATCATTGTGGGTTTAATTTTATTTAAAATTCTTCCAATTATATCAAAATAATTTAATAAAATGTATCAAATGTTATGAATAATAACTATTACTGTTATTTAAAATATTCAACATATTTTTTCATAATGAATATAAAAAATACAAGAAATTAATTGCAGAAGTTAATGTTAAAATCGGTATACCAGGTGGATAAACATAAAAAAAAAAGGATTAAAATGACCAATAAACCTGTATAATTAATGTTATATGTTAATAAATAGGACATATATCATATTATATTTCTATTTTTTTATTTTGGATCCATTTAATAAATAATTTTAATGAAAATTATTGTAAAAAATTGAAACATTATAAATATGCCACATACATCATTTACAAAAGGGAACCTCCTTTAGTAACAGACTCCCACCAATTTAGTATTTTAGAAGAAATAAAAATAGAAACAATTACTCAAAAACATCGTTATTAATGATCTAGATCTATTTTTAATCCCAAAATACCCATCGTTTGGGTTCTTGATAAGAGATCGAAATGAGGTTTTTATAAGAATTAATAATTTTCACAACCCATCAATTTCTTTTTTAATTATTCATATAAAACACCAAATTATGTAAAACAAAATAGAATATAATAAAGAAGTACATAACATATACATATAGGTTATAATGTTCATTTTATTACCTATATCCATATCCTCTTCTATTAAATTTGATAAAAAAATTATTCATGTCTACAGTGGGCTACTATCCCGCAAATCGATGTATATCTGTTTCCACAAACATATCTCCCAAATTGATAAAATTATATATTTTATGTATATATATGTTTTTTATGAAATAATTATACTTCTATAATTATTTTATCTTATTTAACTTCTAACCATACAATCCAATAGAAAATTATTAGATCTCTCTTGTGTATGTTACAGCTACTGCTTCCAGGATGACTTGTGGTTTTTTACCTACTCCTTACATTTATGGTAATAAGGATAAAATAAATTATTTTATTCATATATATGATATACGATATTTAATAATTATTATTCAATTGTTATTTATTATTTACCTTTCTCTTGTTCCATCCGTTGAAAAAAGAAAACAACGTTCATGGGTCTGCACTTCTAACAGTCTCCTTAAATATTGAAAATCGTTTTTATATCAATAAATTTTATTAATTTACATAAATAAGTATCTAATGAATATATATAATATTTATATCAATATTATAATATTTATCTGATGGTTCCCTAATCAAAGTATTTAGATCAAAACATCAATAATTAATTTACATGGAAAACGAAGCAGTTATTACCATGATAGTAATTTTAAAAAAATGTTTTTAATAAATTGGTGATAAAAGATAATTATTAAATAATATATGGTTTCATAATTATGAATATGGTTCCGTAGTGTATTTTTAATTAATATATATTTATTATATATGTGGTTTGGATTCATATTAAGGAATTAGAATAAGAGGTAAAGGATTATTTCAAAATATCCTCATTAATTTGGATTATTTATGTAAATGTTTGTATTGGGGGATTATTTTATTTTATATTAAACAAGATATATTATATGTTAACATATTTTTTTATTAAAAAAAATAATTTATTCTATAATATTTTTGTTCTAATGATTCTAAAACAATGTTTTTAATGAATTTAGAATTTTATTTTTCTAATAGATTGAGATTTTTTTCTTATATCCACATTTTCTATAAAAACATTTAAAAAATATTTTTAATATTCTACAATTATTTATTAATGAAATATAATCCAATTTTTTACGTGTAAAAAATGGATTATAATGATTCTTCCAGTAATTTTCTAAATAAGGGACATTTACAAAAGTGTGAAAAGAATTGTCTTTAACACATTCACCTTGAAATTAATTTCCTACTTTTAGGACCACTCAATTCGTGGAACATTCCATTAAAAAATTCCATGATTCTTTTCAAAAAAACTTTTCCCAAATATTTTCAAGAAAAGTTTTTTAAAATTTTATTTTCTATGTAATTTGTTAAATTTCTACATTAGTATTTTAAATAATATTGTTATGGTATTTTTAATCATAGATAAGAACCATTTATTTTAATTATTCCCCACTTGAGATATGTTTTAAATATGGAATCCTTTTCCTTTCACTGGATGGATTATGAGAAGTTTAATTAGGGGAAATATTAATATTAAATTTTTTTAGTTTTTCAATAGAAATGATTATTTTGATTAGGTTTTCAATTATTATTATTTCATTTATTATAATTATTTAATATGAATTATTATGTGATGTTTGGGGGTTTCTATAACACTAGGAAGCATAATTAAGTATCATTTGACAAACTAGATTGAGTATTTGAATGAGTCTATATACATTTGTGTTTGATGTCATGGTTCAATGCCTTGATGATAAGTTTATGATTTTTGGAATTACACAATCCTTCATTTTTAGATTAGTTACTAATATTTTAATGATTATATGATCAATAATGATACACATTGATAAGTTTCAATACAATTTGATTATTTATATTGAATTATTTGATTATCATGTATTCTATTCATATTTTTATTCTTTCTCATTTTTTTGATTAAACTGTATGTGATTTTAGTTTATTACATTTCCATATAGGTTATTACTTATTTATTCATGCCAGTATACATTATATAAATACCCATACTAATCTTCTGAGATTGACATATTCCAATGGTTCATTTACCTAGGATTTAAGTAAGAGTAATATTTTTAATATCCTTGGATATAATAAAGGGAATAATGGATTTATATTTTAAAATACAACGATGTATTTTATATTTTCACGGATAATGTGAGATTAAGTTATATTTCTAGTTTTCCATGACTACTAAACAATTTGATAATTTGTGTTGAGATCTCTCTATCTAGTACCAATGTAAAAAATGTAACCAATGAGTATTTGAGAATATTTCTAAGGTATTTGTAGTTGGTATCGTGGATTGATTAGGAGAATTATTGGGATCTAGATTTATTAAAATATGTATAAGGGATTATAACCCAAGGAATAGATTTAGGATAAGTCTATTTATGTCTTATATTCATGCTAAATGATTTGGTTTTTTATATCCTGGCTATCATTATGGTGCATAGTGAGTGTGCCCTTAGTACACACAAGGTTTGACACTGTCAGTAGTTTTTTTGGTTAATTGACATTTTATTTACAGATTTTTTTTAAATTATTTGAATAGTTTATGACAATGAACGACCTCAGTTAGACACAATATTTATTATATTGGAAATAAGTTTTCATGATATATATATCATATAAATTATTACGTGATTTTCAAATATGATTTTTTTAACTCATACTAGGAAATTCATCTTTTCTCAATGTATAAAACCAAGAGGAATCATGTTTAATAATAAATTTATGGGATGTACAATGATTGGGATCAATTGAATTATATTATCATTATAGATAAATATATTCTGATTATCCTTAATCGGTTATCATTGTATATTATTATCATACTTTTACTTTAATATATTCTCATGATCCGTAAAAAAAAAGATGGACAATGATTGATGATATATCCAATGGTGGAGACAATGAAAGAGATATGATGCAATTTCATTCATCTCAAAATCGAGGGATATACACCCTTGAGATTGTACTAATAGAAGAAGAAATTATTTTCTATTAATAAATAATGGATATATATAAAAAAATTATATGAATTTCAATATATTATGTGGGGTGGATTATAAGCACATCTTATTTCAATGACCTAGGAAAAGGTAAATCCTATCCCAATGACTAACCTTTTCCATGAGAATAATTGAAGAGGGATGATTGAAAAGTTCATATATAATTTTTTGATTATTATTTTGTATATCTATTACTTCTATGAAATTTTGGTTATATAAATCCAGAAACTTCTAACTATTGTAATGAATTTGTTTTCTTTAAGGATTTGAAGTAATATTTAGAACGAAAGTGATGACAATGAAATCGGATTTATATGTGTATTGAAATTTAATGGAAAAAACATGATTCAAGGAAGGATAAACCTTAATATATGACTAATTTTGAGGTATTAATTTTTAGTTTGGATAAAGATATAATTTGCATTGATAAAGAAAATTAGGTAGTATTGGTGACCATGAAAATGATTAGTGATTTCATGAAAATGTAATTTATAATAGATTTTACAATATTTTTATATTCATTTAATATATTGGATAATTTTTAATTTTATTCATGGAATAATGATATAGTCATTTTTAAAATAAATTATATTTTCAAATAATTTTTATAGTGATCAAGGTATTTAAATATTTATTATTTTCCATTAAAATTTACATTGACATGTTTGGTGGAATAATGATAATAAAATTTTTGGAATCAGGCGACCTTATTTCTTTTTTATTGAATCATTAATTAAATAATCCGTATTTTTTAAGGTGTTTAATGATATATACTTAAATAATGTATTAAGTAAAACGATGGATTTTATTATTTAGGTTTTATAGAGTATTGAATTATATTAAATATATTTTAAAACCCATTTTGTTTTTAAATATTTATAGATAGATGGAAATAATTGTTAGTATTTTATAGATCATATGATCTGTTGATGTTAATTGAAATTCATTATCCATAAAAAAATTCATCAATGACGTTAATTTATTTATGTAAAATTGGAGTGGAAATTGGTTAAATCAATGGTCTTTTTACCCTTCAAATATTTATAGCTATGTGGTCGTTAACATTCTGTTGACCATATTTCCAATAAATCTCTATTGTTACTTGTGTTTTACATTTATCCTCCATGTATATTTTTTCATATCCCTCTGATATTTATCTATTATGATAGCTAGTTATGGGAAGAAATTTATATTACATTTTTACTATTTTAGAGAGGTTATTTTTATAAATCATTTTATATTTTTGGATTTGAATAGACACATTTTAAGATTTTAAATACTCTATTACTGATCTGATGTTAAAATATAGAGGATTAAATTTATTAATGGTATGGAAATCTAACAACCTAAGGCTTAAAAAATAAAACCGTTCCCGATATCATATACAAAATGCATCACATATTCCAAATGAAACATGAAATATTAATATTTAAATATGAAATTTATATCCTAACAATTACATTGACAGTTATGAATTGGATTAACATTCATATAAAAAATATATATAAAGTTACTACTAGAGATAAATTTATTGGTAAATTCTTATAAAATAATCACATGTTCATTAGAAAAGTCAATTTATACTTAAGTAATATTACTTCCTAAAAAATATATTTTATTCAATTTCATGAGAAAAATGTTATTATTAATTTATAAAAATTTTTGAAAATTTAATTTATAATGAGTATATTATAATTTAAATCAACATGTCAAAATTATCTTATATTTAATTTATGAAAGTTTTTTCAATTGATTAATTTTTTTGATGAGTACTGAAAATACATATTTTTGTTCAAAAGCTGATTTTTTATTTTAATAGTTTTGAAAAAACATTTACCATTAAAAACTTGGAAAATTAGTTAATAAAAATTATATATAATCCAATTTATATAATTGGAATAAATTTTTTGATTAATTATAATATTAAAACTTTTATACATTAGGATAATTAATCATTGGAAAATAATTGTTTCCCTATGATATCATATTTAATTATAAATTTACTTCTTATAATTTTCTGAATTTAAAATACGAAAATTTATTCTATAATTTTAATAATCATAAATAATATTATATAATAAGGTGAAAATATATTGTTTTCCATAATTAATATTAATAATAATAAACAATAATTTCTAAATTTATTGTTAAACTACTCTATATGGGGTTTAAAAATTTAAAGTTTGATGTTTCTAAAAAACAGGTATAATTTATATTTTATATAATTATATAAACCTTATATAATTTGAGGTTCCGTAATGTTATATTATGGAGAGTCTTTACAAATAATCAATATTTACATTATTGAAAAACATTTAAAAATTACAGGTCTTCCAGTCACCTCAATTATAAAAGGAAACCAAGAAGACATCCTCTTTCACATGTAATGAGTATTTTATATCGAGAAATACTTGAAGCAATACCTCAAAATCATACTTATACATGTTATGTACCATCTAATTTTCCCTTAATACAACCTTATGGTTCTTAATAAGAGATCTAATGTATGTTTTTCTAAATAAAGTAATTTGTCTACACAAAGATATTTTTTTACATATTATATTACGACATTTAATTAATTACCAAAAAAATCAATATTATAGAGGAATTATATAAAATAATATATTGTTTTATTATATTGATTTTATAATATATATCCATCTCATTAACCATTAAATGGGAAACAAAATCATCTATCATTCGTACAATGGATTGTTGCCTAAAAACCAATGTAATTCTCTTTCATTCACCATCTATTATATCTAGATATTGAATTCTGTATAAATTACATATATTATATTTATGAGATAATTATAATTATGGCATTAAAATTTCAAATATAAATTCTTTCCTTTTAATTTTTAGAAAATGATAACATCACTCCACTATTATTATGGACTACTACCTCCACAAAAAGATGTGATTCGTTTTTTAGACCTTATTTAAAATTATAGTAATATATTAATCATTAATGAATATATTTCATATATTTGATAAAATTGTATTTATTTGAATGAGATTTTGTGTTTACATTTATTTTTTCTGTCCATCAAATATTGAAAATAATAGTTCTGCATACATACATCAAACATTCTCATTGAGCAGTGTAATTTATTTTTTAACCTCAAAATTTAGTGGATTAATCATGATATAAATATAATTAATATATATTATATCTATATCATGATGATAAGTATTATAAATATTATGGTACAATTATGAAAATACAATTTCCCAAACATCCAAACAGAAAACCTAAATTTAAAACAAAAAATTTGTTTATGATAATAGTAATTTTAATAATGAATTATCATTAAAATAGAGATTAAATATTTGAAGTAATTCATATATTGTATGATATATTTGACTATGGTTCTATAATATTTTAATAATAAATATATATTTATAATATATTAATTTTTTATGTATATGATGGGATTCAACACTATTTTATTGGTTTATTTCACAATTTAATCATTATTCAGGGTTGTTTATGTTAAAATATCTAATTATGGAATTATTTGATCTTTATTTATTAAAAGAGATATATTATTTTTACTATTATTTTTTTTAAATTAAATTTTTTCCATTATATTTACTCTTTATGCACTCAAGATATAAACACATGTTTTAGTGGAAAACAGGCATTGTATTTCTAATTATCTAAGAAAATGTTTCTTCTATATAGATATTATACATAGAATATTTTAATTAATATTTTTTAAGTTTCCTAATGATTTATAAATGAAACATATAACATATTTTATTTTTAAAAATGATCTAATGTAATATTCCTCAAATTTTTCAGAAGGTTCATTTTAATTTTTTTAAATATTGTGAAATAAATTGTTTTTTACATATACGACTAGAATGAAGTTTTCTTCCATTATAACCACTATGTGCATTGAATATTCGTTGATATTTTAATATGATTGTTTTAAAATAGTACTTTTTTCATAATATAAAATTAATTAATTTAATTGAAAATTTATTTTCATTGTGAAAAGGGTATTTTCATCACGAATGTTTTAAATGATCTATTTATGGTTTTTCTATTAGCATAAGAAAAATAATTAGTTTACATATTCTCCACTGGGTATATATTTTTTTTTGTTAAATAAATATAATTTTTTCTTGATGTATTATGATAATTTCTATTTTCGTAATATTAAAACTTCATTTGTTAGTTTTTAATATGAAAATATATGAGGATTATGTATTTTATTCTGGTTCTCCCCTTTCATAAGATGCATTTATTCAACATAGTATGTGTTTGGATGGACCAACTATAGTTCCTCAATGAATTTTTTATATCATGAGAAAAAAATAATGGTTATTTGGCCAATATCACACCCATTAATTTAAAATTTATTCAATTGGGGAATTAAATTTATGGTTTTAATGTCCAGTTTTATTCATTCCATCAGATTGATATTAGTGATTTATTCCCTTTTAACTATTCGATTAGTAATGATATTAATGGATAAGTTTCAATATCTGGATATTATATATATTTAATTATTTGATCATCATTTATTCCTTCTATATTATTCATTGTTAAAAAGTTATAAATTAAAAATAATGTCTTTTCAAATATTTTCCTTTTTTTATTGATCAGGCCCTATGTATTCATGATTTATTCCACTATAATAAAACCCTCACGGAGAATCTTTAGTTATCCATTTATTATCTTTCCATTGTGTAGGATTCTAGTATTTTTTATGATTAATATTTTGGGGTATTATAAACATAATAATGGTGTTCTCGAATTCTACATTGTTTTTTACATTTTTAGATGTACTATGAGATTCAAGTATGATTCTAATTGTTAAAAACTGCTAATATACTAGTTTATTTGGGATGATATATCTGGTATCTAGTAACTTTTTTTTAATATATCCAATGACTCTTCGCTAATAGGATATTGTTATTTTCATTTTCAATCAATTGAAATATTGAAATTTCACGCGTGTGTCTGTACAAACTATCATCACCATGAAGGGATAAAATTAACTTTTTCTTATCACATAACACTAATGCATAAAAATATGTATTTATAGATTATATATGATAATTATATCATGTTTAATATTCTGGATTTATTGGAAAAGATATCAATTTTCATGGACCATAACTATCAAACTATAACCGACATGAAAAACAAAGCAATTTACACACTAAACAATGACATTAATTGAGAATATATAACAAATAGGTTGTAAAATTATATTAGTGGACCATATATGATAATACATGTCTCAATTAAATTTATTTATATAACTATAAGAAATTTAATTTTATTATATAGGTTGTTAGTTTTCATATAAATGAATTCAGATAGAAAGTATGAGTTTCTCAATCTCATGTTCAAATTTATGAGACGTGCTTGATATTTCACATCATTATTTCATTTATGTGATGATATTATATCATAAATAATATATTTTTAATTATAAAGGAAATTAATATGTTTTCTAGATTCATATAATTGTATTTCATTGAATGGCATTTGTTTAAAAATATACTAAAATTGTAATAGATTTTCCACTAAATTTCCCATTATTAAGACATGATTTAATAATATGCAAGAATTTCATATAAAATTGAATTATATAAATCACAAGGATTTATTTTTTAAAACATCTATAATTAATTAATAGGATATTTATACATGTAATATTATACGTCATTAAAATTCTTTTTTTAAAAACTTACTATTGATGTATGGGTGTTATGTTTTAATTTCATATTTATAGGGATTTTCTATGCTAAAATTTTAGATGATGATATAATATAACAAATATATATCGTATAATGTGTATATTATTTTCCTTTTTTTGTTTTTGAATAATAAACTTCTTATATTAATCTTACATACTTTATGAACTCAATAGACTGAATGAATTTTTTAGGGAAAACAATCTTTATTTTTTTCACTTCTATCAGAAATCATTTCTTCATTTTAAATATTTCCCTTAAAATTTTTTCTAGATATTTTTTACTAATATAATATAATTATTTAATTATATTTTTCTATATATTCACTTAATATTACATGTTTTAATAGAAAAATCTCTAATAATTTCTCAAATGTGATTTTTTTGACTTTTTAATGACAAATGTGAATTGACTTTTTAATGAAAAATGTTCATTGACTTTTTATTTTAATGTTCACAAAATTATTTAAATTCCCCCTATCGTAAATTACTTTTAGAAAAATTATATTATAATTTCACTTTTATATTTTCTAATAAATGTTTTTCTTCAATATTTTCAAAATTTATTATATTATAAGAAATTGATTTCAAATGAAATTTGTATTTTACAATGATATTTTTTCTAGTGAACTTATAAACATTTATTATATATAAAAAATCCTTTTTTTTTATTTTTAAGTTTTGATTAGGATATGATCTATATTCAACAACATTTTTCTATATTTGGATGGATTATTATTATTATGATTTTTTATAAAACATGTATCTTTTACATGGGTTATGACAAGATCCGATGATGGTTATCATATAATCATATGAAACTAAAATATATGGTTTTCATTATGTGGATGGTGGTTTAATTATAAAAAATGGTAGTAATTTTTTTTTATAAACCATGGTTGGGTGGATTGGATATATCCCTCAAATAAATTTGGTAATGATAAATATCTCTTGTGATTATAAGGACTATAGTAGGGATTGAACCTGGTGTATTAAGGTTATTTGTCAAATAAAATATTCATAGGAGCGAATCATTACTTTGAAATTTATGGACTATGAATTGAATCCAATCCACATTGATAGTTTAAGAAAATATCAATTTCTAGGGAAAATATTTTCTATTCTTTTGTGTATTATAAAAATAAATGTAATATTATTATGATATTTATTAAGGTTCTTGGTAGATTGTTGTTTATTCCTCACTTATATGTCTTACATCATATTTCTCAAAAATAATATTCCATGTTACATGATTAAAAGTATTTAACTCATTAGGATTAATTATTTATGTCATCATCATATTCTGTTGTACATATAATTATCTTATTCTAACACATGGTTATTCATTTAGATCTATTATTTTTATCTATATTTTGAATCAATGTTCACACTTCCTTATGTTCCCATTAAATAATTAATGAAGAAATTTTTTAAGAATAATTTTTCTATTTATGGTTCTAGATGTCTTGATATTTATAAGAAATTATTTAGAAATTTTATGTTCAAGGTGTTTATGTATCTATGTTTCCCAAGAAAATAATACTCTATAATCACAATGTGTTTAAATTAATTAAATGATTTGAATATTAATATAATATAATGTAATATTTATATATGTAAATTATGGGCCACAAAATTTTGTATCAGATGAAAGGTTATGTAAATTTTAGAAATTTAGATTATGAATATTTAGTGAGAACCCATAAGATAAGAATAATTATAATAGAACATCATATCTTATTATAATGAATGGGGTTTCATTTTATTAAAATAATAATTATCTATGAGGATACTACATGCAGACAAGGTTTTGTTATAAATTCATATAAGGATAATAACCTTATAAACAGTCAGTTGAGTATATCTTGGTCATAATTATAGTTCACAATGAAGGGCCCCTCACTACAGACACTGGGAAACACACTCTATAAATGGGTAAGTTAATTCACATTTTTAGGAGCCCAAATGAAATATTTGAATAGAAAAGTTCCATAAATGACATATGTTAAAATTATGGTTTCATTGACTGAAAATTACAAGTGAATATTATGATACCCTATGAATGATTATTCATAAGTATTCACTTTAATTAATGATTCTTAGAAATCATAAAAACCATCTTGGTTTTATTAATGGATTTAATATATAATTATAAATCTCATCTCTCAATAGGTATGATTAAAAATTATAGTACCCAACATAAGATTATTTATAAGATTTATTTAATATCATAAAAATTGTTAATCAATGATAATCTATATCCATAATGAAAAAATGATAAAATAGATGAAAAAAATCTTAATTGTACAATAATCCCATGCCAAACTATGACTCTTACACAATTGTTGTTTATATAGATTTGTTTCAAATAAATTATTATATTCTTACTATTATTGAGTTGTATGTGAATTTTTGAATGGAGTTGATTTCTTTATATAGAGGTCATATCAATTTCTGAGGGAAAATGCACATTTTATATTCTAAACCAACCGATGATTTGATATCAGTGTCTGGATAATTTTGAATATATAGTAGAAATTAAATTCATTGCATGGAATTTATCCTATAAAAACAAGTTATTTTTCAGAGATGGATGGGAAAAGACATAACATTGATGACATACCTATTATATATATGTTTTTAAATATAATTTTGGAATTTGATTCACGTCTTCCTCTAAATAATGATGTTGTTCTCTAAATATAAATCATACTCGGTGATAAAAATAATTCATGGATTCCATATTGAATATTTTTAACTGAGTTTCAAGAATTGAAAATGAAGCTCTAGGACAATCCTATTAATGGACCGATTCCATCATATCTGTGGCCATTTGACACACATATACATTTTGTTTATAGAAAATATGGATCAGTGTAATGAATTCAATATCAAGAACATTGCAATATCCCAATTAAGAATAAGTATAATTTTCCTTATATTGTTCATTTTTTTAATAAATTATAAGGATCTCAATATTTCTTATTTATTGATCCATTATTTGGATATTATCTGTTTATTGTTAAAATTTAACACATTCCAAAGACAACATTTTGATTGAGGTATGGAAACTACAAATTTATGTTGATTTTTTTGTGTTATTAATTCCTTTGATATCTATATATATTCAAAGAAAATGGTATTTTAATATTACCTTAATTATTTTGTAGATTTCTTTTTGGCTGATATTATTTTTTATTCTAAGTGAAAGGAATATAAATAAGACCACATTGTGATTAAACTATAGAAAATGAGGAAGTTTAATTTGTATAAAAAACATAACAAGTGTAAATTTTGGGGAAAATCATTTAATGGTTATATAATCACAAACGAGGCTATATCGAAGGATAAATCAAATACAGATGATACAAAACATTGTCCCAGACCATCCATTGTGACTAAAATGTATAGTATTATTTAATTTCATTCATATTAGTAATGTTTCATGAATGATTATTCAATAATATATAACCATGTCTATATATTAACTAAAATGGGAGTTGTGTTCCTTGGTACTGATGAATGTGAATATAATATAAAGGAACTAAATTGAATGTTGTCTAATGAACATGTTCCAACAAAACCCTGTAGTAGAGAATGGTATCTGATTAGCAGTGATACATAGATGATGGGGTTGTTTTTTTCTATGAATAATTATATAGTAATATCTTATACCATATTCAAATTGAATGTTAATCAGGAAAATTATGCGAATTATTATTTTTATTTAGTGGTGGTAATAATTTCATTAAATATTTTGTTAAGATATTTTTTAGAGGTAGGAATTACATATATACTAATGATTAAATTATAAAGGATATATTCACCCTGAAATAGTTGAATATGTTCAAAATAAGTAGGTTAGATTTTATTACTTATTATGATTTCTCTATTTTCTATCACCCTAGAAAATCAGACATTGTGGATGTTTCATTTAGTAAAAATGATCAGGGTTGCATATCAATGATGAGCATAAAAAATGATTAAAAATTTGTGTATTTTCAATGGGTGTAACTTCAAATATTAATGGATTTTTAGAAATATTATCTTTCTTGAATTATTGTTCAACTATGTATTTATGTGAATATTAATGAGGCTAAAGAGGTGGATGTGGTTATGTAACTAAATGAGAAAAATACTTATTGGATTCAACGTGATTATGATTGAATATGAGGTTAAATAATTTTATTTGATGTATCAATATTAGAACTGTAAATGGAACTATTCAATGGAGCTCATTACTATTCATCCTCTATTCATCCGAGATGTGTGGAGTTATAAATATATGAAAGAGTATTTCAAGTGAGACAACATAGAGAGAGATATTATAGTCATTCATTATCATATTAAGACATATTAATGTCGATAGGACATTAATATTGACAATGATCGTGAGATCTATATTTTTGAATTAGTGTGAATTATTTCAATCAAACTTGTCTATGGAAAATAATTATCATATTTTGAAATAAGATTAATATGAACCTCTTGTATGTTAGTCCGTTCATGATTCTTGATCGAGTTGGGACTGCAGTTTATTTCTTTGAACACCCACCAATCATCCCTTAATTTCACGATTTGTTTCATGTGTCTATCATGATGATGTATAAGTCTGGTTATTCACATATACTAAACTAAGAGGTTATAGTATTATAAAATGATCAATCCATTGATGAACAACTGTTATAAATCTTTTATTTTAGATATAATTTATATATGGAACAAGTCTTGTTACCTAGATAATGTTAATTGGATGTAATATAACATTAAGGGAGATATATGGGTTCTTGAAAAAAATGATGGAAATATATCTTCATTTTTTTTTATGGATATGACTTAATTTTTAGGGAATTATTCATTTTAAGGGGTGTATAACGTATAAAACCAAGAGTATGTATGACTTTCCTTTGAAATAAATCCTTATTTTTTTGATATCATACCTTACACGCATCCTAGAGTCTTTATTAACAGTGATATAGTAAACCATTATGATATAGAAATTAAATAGACAAGTATAAGTAGAAACAACCTAATTATAAAAATTATTTATAAATGTTTTTAGTAATTAAAATGTAATTATTAATTAATTGTAAATATGTATACAATTTTAATTAATATCATTATAGTCTTCGAAGTTATATTTTCATCAAAAATGCTTTTTTATAACTTTTGTGCATGTGAAAATTAAAATAAATTTATATAGTTTTTAAAATATAATTTTACAAAGTGATTGTATTTTTTAAAATAAGAATTTTATTTTTATATTTAGGTGATTTTTTTGGATCTTTCTAGAAATATTATTTTTTTAGTCAATAGTGGAAAATAATGATTTTATAATGAAAATTTATTTCAATTCATGTAAATTTATCATTATGTTATCAATATAATGTTAAATTGACCTATTAATAACATAATAATAAATATTATAATTTATAACATATTAATAATCATTATATTTTATTTTTGAATAATTATTCAATTGTCTGTAAAAAACAATTCTTTCTAAAAAATGGGGTTTTCGCAAATAGAGTTTTTATCTTGATAAATTAATATAATCCCTATCTATTTTTGTTTTAAATTAAATATTTAGATTATATATTTAATATAATATTCCAAAATTAGTTTTATTATTTTTACAAGGGAACTAAGAAAAGTAAATTTAGTTTTATGCTAAAAAACATGTTTTCCCAAAATGGGTTTTCATAACAGTTTTTTCGCTTAATTAAAATTTAAATATTTCACTTATAGAAATTTAATTAATAAAAATGGTTTCTATAATTTCTATTATAATTATAAATATAATTTACCAATTTCAAGATTATTTTGGGTCATAGTAAATTGTAAAAACTATATATTATTGTTACTATGATTAATTTTAAAATGAGTATACTGGGAGGGTCAAACAATGAGAGAAGTGTACTATTTCCAATGACTCCTATCAGTTTTACATTGGTTTAATTTATTACAACAATATAATAAAATAAATTATAATTTCATCAATGTTGTTTCTAATTTCCCATAAAATTGATCCTAAATAATTAATATATTGGGGGAAATTTAATATATATTCCTCCCCTAACAAATTAATTGTCACATGTTCTCCTCATTTACTAACAGTATTTGAAACTAATATATCAGAAAAAACAATACTCAAAAACCATCCTATAATCTTCCTTTAATACTTGATGTTTTTTAATTATATAAATATATATCCGTAAAAGAATAAATAGTAATCCAAAGTAATAATCTCAAAGAAAATTTATTGATAATTTTCATGATATTTCAATTTTATTTATTTGACCACTTCCCTTAAAAATTGTATTTCCAATAAAATGATTACGAAAATTAGATAAATAAATTATTATTTTATAATTATTATGGCTCAATATTTTACCACCTCTTATCAATAAAATGAGACATAAAAGTATTTCTATTACATACATGTTGATTAAAACCTACATATGGCAATAAAACTCATTTTCCACCACAATAATTAATGGTCTGTTATTGTCAATGATTTATTTTTTTATATATTATTTTTATATAATATTAATTATTATTTATTTAAGAAATAAAATTTATATATACATTATTTAATCCTTCGATAAATCTAAATATTAGTCGTGTATACATGCAGACTACCCTCTCTAAGTATATATGTAATTCAATTTCCATCACTGATTTATATGGATGGTTATAAAAATGTAAATAACTATGATATATTATTGTAATATGATTATTAAAATTATAGATATAGAATAACCTTTTTATAAGGTGAAAGGACCATGACTTCCAAACTAAAACATTCATGAAAAACAATACAATTAAAATATAAAATGTAAAATTTCATTGAGAATTGTTAATAAATGTGTGTTGAAATAATATAACTGGATCATATTTTTTTTAAAATTTTTAATATAATTAAGGTATAAAATTATTATAAATATAATTTTATCATAAAGAAGGTAAGAGTGCATAGTAATTCAAGAATATGAAATGGATTTCTTGGTCTCGTTTTAAAAATCATGGGGCATGTTTGAAATTTCTAGATATAATTTATTTTATCTGGTTTATTTGTAGTAAAATTAATATATTTATTAATTTAAAAGAAATTAATGATTTTTGAAGAGCCATATTATTTTCGGTCTTTACATGGCCCTCAATTTAAAATATAACAATGATTTAAGGGTTTTTCTTCTAAATTTATCTTCATTGAAGTTTGTTTTTGATGTTATACACCAATTTCTTATCTCCCAATAGTATATTATTCACATGAATTTATATGAGAATAAACTATTAATAATTTCATTTGATTTAAAATTAAATACTATTGACAAGCATCTGATGAATTTTTATTTAAATATTATTAAAATCATAATCGTTTTATAATAAAATATAATTTGTACAAGAACAATTTATGATTAAATTTATGATAAAAATTTACTTTATATAACTATCCAAAATATTATTATTTTAAATTCATCAACTAATTTCTAGATATTACATGTTTTAATTACATTTTTTCATCTTTATATACTCAAAATATATAATTGTTTATTAATGAAAACTAACCTCATTTCAATTTTTTAGAATATATTATTTCATGCCATAATTTTCGTCAAATTTTTTGGAATAATGTTTTTTCATTTATAAAATGATTATTAAAATCAAATTTAAGAAGGTATTACTTTATTTACCCTATTTTAAATTAACTTTTCATACCTATTTCATATGTGTTACATTTGAATTTTCAACGAAAATGTGAGGGGAGTATTTTTATTTGGAACAACATAAACATATTTCCCCACCATCATGAATTATATTTCAATTGATGCATACATTATAGGTTTCGATGTATATTATCATGTAAAATATTTGTCACATTATTTAATACAAAAATTAAATTCAAAACAAGTTATTTCAAAATAAAAGAGTGTTTTTAGAAAGAAATATTCTCCAGTTATTATGAAGGTATTTTTATATATAACATCGCCCATTAATATTTCTAATTATTAGTAGGTATATCATCCAATATTACCATAATTATTTTTTATCTAAATGGTTTATTATTATGAAAATTATATTTTTATGAAACCTATATGCATTCTAGTATTTTGAAATGATTAGATGATGTATGTTATATGATATTATGGAACACTTTTGTATGGATTTCATTATGTGACTAGTCATTCAATTATAAAAAATGGTTATGTGGTTATTTTATAAATGATGTTTTGGTGGGATGGTTATAACCATCCATTTCATAGTTTAAATATTGATATCTCATGATTTAATTATGTAAAGAATTGGGAGTGAACATAGTTGAGTAAAGGGAATTGTATAACAATATAATATTTTTAATGAACCATGATTAAGGAAATGATGGAATAGGATGCGAATGAAATCCATTTTTATAGTCTTGGTAGTATGTGTTGACTATGTAAATTCTTATCAATTATTATTTTTATTATCCAATCATAAAACTAAAAGTTATTATGTGTTTTAATGGATAATGAATGATTATTTATGATTGCAAAATCTTATTTCATATGTTATTTATTTGAAAACCCCATATTATATGATTCATTATTACAGATATTGGACTGATTCAGTATGATTATTGTAATTCATGGTCATGATCTCATATTCATATGTTTATATAATAATAACATATGAATATTTATTGGTATCATTTATGTTTACCCTTACTGATCATAAAACTCACCCCTTCTTATTTTTCCCTTATCCATGTTACGCTGAATGGTTTTAGGTGTGAAATTTCAAGGATGGTTTTTGATTGTAATAAAATAATCAGAAATGATGTAGATATTATATATAACATTATTTTACGTATTGATGTTTCCAAATACATTAAAAAAATACAACCCCCGTGATTTTATTATTCTTAAATTTGTTCAATATTATTCTAAAATGATGAAGTTGTTTTGTATAAAAACTATGGGTCCATATATTAATATCCCAATGCATCTGTAACATTATTTGAATGACTATATTGACAATGAATTGACCAATAATAGTTTTTCAGATGGTCCAACTGTCACCATTTTCTCATTTCTATTTCTTTGTATATGAATGTTTACATCATACTTTGGTGTTCTCTGTATATATGAGACTTCTCCCAATAAAGTTAGTGTCCCTATGTAATTAAAGAAAAAGTAATTATGATTAAAACCCATACATATATAATATAGTTCTACCCATAACGCTTTGATTTTCAAGACACTTCAGTAATCACTTAATCATTATCCACAGTCACCCATCCAATTTGTTTCAATGACACATCACTATAAGTGAAAAATCTGTCATCATTTGAGGGTATTATTCCCACTATTTTATAAATATCTAATTTTAATGTTCCAATAAACATTATTAATGTTACTATATCTAGTTGAAATTAAATCACTTTCAAGTCAAATTAGTTATCTAATTTTAATTATTTGAATTTTAATCAAAAACCTTATATAATATCCCACAATATCAGAAAATACATTGATTCATTGTTACATTAGTCGGATGAGCCACTCCTCTATATAAATGGTCTTAAAATAGTTTATCAAATTTTCCATTACAATATACAATATTCCCAAACAATGTCACTTTTTTCAACTAGAAATCAAATTTTATAAATTTACCAAAAATAATTCCTTCTTATAGTTTTTATTATAATTTTTAGTTGGTGCACGTGTTCCAAATGAAATGTTCAATATATCATAATATTATAAATAAAAACACCAAATATTTTTCTAGGAATCCCTTTATGATTTTATTACGCCATGTACAAATATATAGTTGGATTATTAGATAAACTAAATGAAATATAAATAATCTCATTAAAAATTTTACTTTGATCAAAAAAATTTATTTTTTAGAATATCAATATTATTCAATCATCTCCAATTATACCCCATTAATAAATCAATATTAAGAAAGAATTGAATTATAAGATGTTGGATATCATCAATTCTATGAAGATAGTTTTTATTATATACTAGGATCTAATTGTGTTCTATATAATAAATGCATGAATGCATTGATCTATATTTCTTATTAACAATTATAACAGGTGATCACTAAGGAGATAAAATTAGATAGAATAGTCCAATTTCAATAAGATCATTCTGTTGTATCCTCAATTCCTCTAAATCTATGAATATAATTCTATACACAGAATCTAATATAGGTTTGGATCATCATATGGGTTCAATTGAGAAATATACCTCTCTTCAATGGGGTGTTTTATGAAATAATTTAACAAATATATCAACATACTTATAAAAAATTGTAAAATTTATATCTTTTTTACTTTAAGTTCCATACATTTCATTACCAATAATTTCCATATAGATGACTATAAAAGGCCATTGATGATAATATTCAATTTGTGATATCTATCCATTGAAATTAACATTATTTTATCCCTACAAGGCCACATAAATTTAAATAATATTCATATATTCTTGGAATTACACTTTTATATTCAATTCATCCAATTTTTTATATCAAACTCAAAAACTAGATTGATTATTATATTGGTATAGAGATTTTTGTCACAGAATTTAATAGTGGAATCATTATATCCTCGTGATTCATAAATAGAACCTCTAGAATGTTTAATTGATAACTCCACATATAATAGGTAATGGTAATATTTAATTTTCATTATGAAATAGATGAGGTAAAGGAATTTATAGCACTATGATCTAATAATATACTAGCAATATTTAAGTTACAAAAAAATGTACTTATCACCTTGTGATTTAGATATTCAACTTTATATATCATGATAGAAAACTCCTTGCAATGATCACATTAACTCTATTAGCACTAAATTTATTTCCTGTCTAGAATTTAATGATATAGTCGGTAATTAAAAAATTAT
The DNA here is from genome assembly GCA_963277665.1 of Viscum album. Lineage (NCBI taxonomy): Eukaryota > Viridiplantae > Streptophyta > Magnoliopsida > Santalales > Viscaceae > Viscum > Viscum album. The sequence goes on from OY728152.1 coordinate 1,939,500,552, forward strand.
CCATGCTCTCCAAAATTGAACCATTTCACTATTGGATAAACATCTGACATATTTCCTTTTTAATTCATGTTAGATTATAGTGGAATTGAATCTTTATGATAGTTTGACGCAATTTTTTCAACATCTCCACGTTTTTAACAATTCCCACTACATTAATGTTAATTACCTATGTGTTTCTACCCACACTTCATGCATGTGAGACGTTTTAGATTCTTTCCTACGATTTCAGGATCAAATTTATTTTTAAATTTAATCTCAATCCATAATTTCATATCATTTTTTCTTGAGACCTATTCACGTCTATATATTCCATTTCAATTATTAGATAAGTCTAAAAAATATTTTACTAATGTTCAATGTCTCCGATTATAAATATTTTCTATAAAATGGGTCTCAGACCGTGAAATAATCCATCTATCTTCACATTAGTATCAATGAAAAGGTATGATTTTTTCCATAAAATCCTTATAAGGTTTATCTCATAAAATATCACTAATTCATTCTCCTTATAAAATATATCATGGAAATCCTTTTTTATTATCATTAGGAGGGTTCGAGAAAATTACTTAGTAAAAATTATCTCATTAAACACTTACCACTAAATGGATTCAACTTCATCCTTGGGCATTATGTTAGTGATTAAGGTTCGCAATAGACTATATTCTACAACTATGTGGAGCATTTCTTAATAGAACATTTTCTTTCTCAGAAAGATGTATCATATATAATAATCTTTCTTCAATATTGATCAATTTTTCAACAATAAATGGGATTTAGGTTCTTGTAAATATAGATTTCTATTAGAACATTAATAATTCAATGTCTATTTGTTTTATTTTTGTTGAAATTTGATGCTCAACATTAATCTTGTTATTATTCATAACATGAAATGTATTATTAAACATTATCATGGTGTTTAGATCTATAGAATCCACTTTATTAAATTTATTTTCATTTAATTCACCATTTTTTCTATTATGTTTCATTCTATTTCATGTTATTTTTATAAAATAAGAAAACATTAATGAGAAAATGGATACTACTTGGAAGCATTATAAATTAAGAGTGTTTAATCCTTTATTTTTTTTAATATTGAGCATGATCTATCATAAAATTTATTTATTTTGTAACTTATATGTATAAATATTTACATTTTCTACAAATCCATCATAATGGATCATAAAAAGAAATATGATAACCACAAAATAACCTCAAACTGTGTCTTTCCAGGGCTGTAGTATTAAGCCTTCTTATATTGAACTAGTGTAATGATAGACTCAATGATCAACTAGAACTTTTCATAATGACATACCTTAGTTGATATTTGGCCACAATCACGTCCACTTATTAATATCTAGAAAGGATTATATTTCTTGATAAACCACATACTCTATACTTTATAAAAAATTAATGATATTTTCCATTATGTATACTTATTAATTAGTTTCTCACTACTATTTTCTATTACTAATTTCCAAAATGAACTAAACCCTTATCTGATACCAATTATAATGATGAAAAATTTAATATATAGTTTTAAATTTAATTCCTTAACAATAATATAGAACTTATAATTTCCATATTACCCTTTTTAGGTTTATTATCTTGGAATCTAGGAATATTAAACATGGTACACATGGATCATTTTAGAGAATCATTTTAAATCTCATAACAGGCCTCTTTTTTATTCATCCATAAATCATTTAATATCATATGATTTAATTAAGACATTTATAAAAATATGTTGGTACACATAATTCCTTGTAAGGGGTAAAAAAATGAAATAAAAGAACAAATGAATATCATTGGTAATATTTGAGGTATAATATAATGACATAAAAATTTCATCACTAAGGATTCCTAAATAATATTACATGGTTACTATTAACTGTGTTATAGAACATTATTTAGGCATCTAACCAAGTAATAATGAACTTCCTATCTCAATATATTATTTCTTTTCCCAATGCATTAGAGCATTTTCACTGAGCATTATTCATATGTCTATCATTATTTGTGGTTCATCGATTAGATAACAAGATAAGTATTTTATCACATCAATACCATTGTTATTGAATGTATTTTTTCCTACATGGAATTCAATGAAGGATTTTTATTTCTTATTCAATACACTTGAATGAGATAAGGATTGATATTCACAATATAAACACATGCATTGAAATTTAGATACAAATCCTTTTAAAAAAATTATAAAATATTTTTATTGAAAATTTTTAATTATGAAGAATGTTACTATGACATCATTAGTTAAACATTTGAGTTTTAAATGGTGGATTATAAAAATATAAATTCATAATTAATTAAAACTCCTAGGTATTATCATTAAATAAATACATGAATTTGAAGGAGGTAAAGAAACCCTACATTGCTATGTTGATTCTCATATCATGGTTCATGTTGGATTTGGTTCCCTATAAATAAATCCTTGTATTTTATGATAAAATTTTATTCATTGGATGAATATTAATATAATTCATATCACTTCATGATTTTACTTCTGTGTGAAATATTATTTCATAATTTTCTAAAAATACTATCTCGCTAAAAGGTCAAAGAAGATCCCTACTGTTATGAGAACACGGTACATAAATGACACTAATACGGAGTACATATTCTATGTTCGGATGATTTCATTTGATGGGACACAAAAAATACATGTTATATAGGGTGGGGACTCATGTATCTTTTTGGCACATTCTCATGGTGTGCGCACATACTAATATCAAGGAGGATATTATGAAAACAACATCGTCTAGTTGAAAATCCACAATCATATGTGTCATTTAATTTTTTTATCGTTAGACGTGTGTATTGGTATATAGAAATTAAGATTATTATTAATGTTTATTATGAATCAATCATTTAGATGTATCAAAGAAAACCACAATGATAAATGTTCACAGTGATGTAGGATATGTTGGGTGCGTAAAGTGTAATACTGTATTAAAGAATAATAAGAGAAAGCACATGTCACTTCAATGAAATAAGATATCTTAGGCCCAGTAATGGAAATGATATATAATAACTAAATCCATGGCCATGGGGTTCTTTAGGAATGGTAAATTCTTTAAAGTAAAAGAATGAGAAATGGTTCTCTTATGATGATGACACTTTCATACAAGACGCTTGATTGGAGATAAATGGACAAAGGGATTATATTACATGGTAATCATTCAATTTATGTGACATGTTATTGCGACATTATAATGACTCAAGAATGACATACATGAACATTAAATTTAATTGGATAAAAAAATAATACAAGCTTGAAAATGATTCCCTAGACCACATTAGTTTAGTTCCTTTTGAAACCTAGAACATATACTTCTAACATGGTGAATGATCTTCAACATCTCCCATAAATATGATCCCCTTTTTCCCTACCAAAAAACATAATTTATATCATGGGTAAAATAAAACATAAAAATGGTGACCTAATATGCTCAGTAAGGGTAATCAACGATAACATAAAACAAACCTTAAACATATGAATGTAAAAACCTAAACATTACATTTAAATATAAAATTCACGAGTCATGAAAAATATCATGGATGTTCGTAATGAATTGATCATAAAATTATATTAACCATAATAAAATATCATTGTCATAAAATATATAATTGTGGAAAATAATTAGTCACATAATATAATTTTCATAGTATCCAAAGCATTGCTGCTAAGACCATCATAGTGGATGAATTCCATTACTAAATGAGGGTTACATGTCATTCCATCCATGTATTACTGTACCTGATATACATGTCATTTAATCCATATCTTATTGAACTATGTTTAATTGTTGTTTGAGTCATGTATATCCCTTGAGATATAAATTATTACCGAATTCTTTGGAATGATATATAGGTCCCACCCATCTCATAATAAAATAATTTTCACACATTCCACAAAACATAAACCATTCACCATAGCGTAACCCAAGGAACAAAAAAAAATGGTTTCCTAAACATCATTCCATCATAACATAATCCATATAATATAAATTTATTTCATAAAAATAATTCCATTGTAAACACAATAAAATAAAATTAATAATAGTGATAGAATCATAACCATTTGTCATCTTATATGGAAAACAATTTTAATAAAACACTTTAGCATAATTACTTGAAGAAAATATCCATTCTTCTACAAAAATATTTTCTATTCTAGAAATGTCATAAAATATTGAATATAATCATATCATAGTGTAGAATAATATTCATGGAAATATGGAATTATGAATATGTAAAATAAATTTCATTCTATATAAGTTAAAAAAATATTTTCCTCTTTCTTTAATGGAAATGTCGATAAGTAACTCATATGGTATACAAAATATTGATTCCATCCATAACATGTAGTAAATGTAAAAATGGGAAAAATGAATTTAATCATACATAAAAGAAAATTAAAAATTTTATCAAAACATTTATAGAAATCACGGACATGGACACAAAATATAACCCAATGAAAACTTACATATAAACAATCTCAGATAAAAATAGGATTGAAAAATAATCCATTACCTTAGGTATGACATGGTTTGAATGTATCAAAACATCCTATATAATGATTTAAATAGTGTTACTGATTTATTCTATAGTCCTAATCAATTTTTTGATAAAATTTATGATCATATTTTCATCTATATTTTAGTATCCTTTCATTGTTACTCGTTAATCGGGTATTGGCAGCATTTTGATCTTATACATATTTTGTCAGATTAAATCATATTCCATTATTTAGGTTATATTTATATGAATTAAATCATGGTATTATAATAATATATATCATATTTATTCATTCAATTCATTTATATAATAATGATTTATTGAATATTATTTAGAATTAATCGCATCGCACTGTGGGGTGGGTAAGCCCTACATATGCACCATCGACGTTATCATTCCCATAATTATAGAATGGTACTAATGTGAATTGTTTATAGTATCTTATAATAAATATAATTTTATACTAATAATATATATTTATTAATTCCATCATTATACCCATCCATTTATAGTGATGGGGAATAATAGATAAAACTACAGCGTGGTGATGGTTTGTCGTACAAACGCACGCGTGGTGATTTCGTTTTCCATAAGATGGGTAGAAGGCGGAATATGGTAGTTTAATAAACTTAATATCCTCTAATTATATAATTAATTCTGATATTTTTACTTTATAATGAAAAAACTCATGATGTGGAAGTATAAGTATAAATAAGTTTGAAAGAATTGGTAAATGATATTGCCTCTTCTTTGATGCGCCACCTCTAAATCTCTTATTAGAGCGCTAGAGTTGGTCTTTGAAAAATAAAATGACCTGTATAATGTTTCTAGAAACTTTTATAGGAGAAAAATCCTAGGTACGGTCCGGCATGGTGGCTCAAAATGAATTAGAGAGTTGAGGGAGGAAGTTCCCTTTTATAACTGAGGTGAGTGGAACTTATAGAAAACATCAACAATATTAATTTATAATAACTTCAAAATAAATAAATATTCCTAAAAATGAGAAATATAAAAATATATGATATTATAAGATTAAAATATAATCATACAATAAATGTTATACATGTTTTGATGTCAATTTAAACATTATAATTTTAATTTACAATTAGTTATTATATTTTATTGTAATTAAGATAAAAAATGTTTCAACATGAAAAGGATGATTTATTTACTTATTTGATTTAAATTATACCATAAATTAATATTTTAGATTTATATAGACCATTTAATAATTAAACATTAGATTTAAAAAAAATTATTGTTTTTAAATAATTTCATAAATCATTATTTTACAAAATATCAACTTTGCCAATTTGGACAGTACACAAATAATTAATTTTTCGAAAAATCATGATATTGTGTTATCCTTGAAAACAAATATTTAGTTATATCTTTAATGGGTCAGGGTCATCTATAAAATTAAATATGAATATTAGTTATCCATAATTATATTTATTTTAATATATTTAATAACATTTATTTGATATCACCATTAATAAATAAAATCATTACATCTATATTGTGTAATTATTTAAAATACTTATTTATGGAATAATTTTTTTAAATAAAATACGATTGTGAAAATATATATTACTAGATGTCATATGAATATATGTAGTCGAATTTATCATTTGGAAAATTCTTCATTATCAATGTTATACATATCATTGTAAGAATGTGAAAACATTAACATTACATTAAATAAAATAAAATTAATATCATTATCTCTCCTATAAAGCTCTAAATGGTCACTTGCTCAGTACATGGATTCATATAGTAAAAATATACTAGACCAATATAATTTGGTCATGTGATTAGAAATTTTTATGGTTATTATAATTTTAATAAAAATTGGATTCTAGATTTCTCATCAATTAATGAATTTTTTTATCAATAATGTATAACACATGAAGGTAATTATTCATTTCCTAAAAATTAAAAATAAATTAAAATTTGTTTAATTAATAATTTTATATTTTAATGGATTATTTATGTTCGATGATATCACTTGGTTATCCCTATATTTAAATTATTATACGTATAGGAAATGTGAGTTTGGCATTTTCTCACTTTCATTGGTTTTATTAATATCTATGCAATTTTAATCATAAATTGTACCTTAAATTTAAATTATTAGAAACTAAGATGTAAATGGTCTATTTATATTCATCTATATAGATTTTGGTAGGTTTTAAGATCATTTTATTCTCATTATCATATTAAATGTTTCAATAATTTACATGATTTACCTTTAACCACGTTAAATAAAATTTATCGTATTTACTATTTATAATATAAAAAATTAAAAATAACCTATTAACATAATTTAGACCCATAATTGAAAATATGTAATCTATTTTTCATTATTCAAAACACATAATATGCCAATGTTAATTTAAAGTTAACTTTGATTGGTAAAACCATAAAAGTGGGTTTTTATGAAAAAACAAATAAAATATTTTCTTGTTTTATGTCCAATTTAAATTTGAAATTACATCCAATTACCATATCTGGATTAATTTCTGAAAGTATAATCATATAAAAATTTAAAAATAATTAAACGACAACATTAAAATATAAATTAATTAGATGAAAATGTATTTTTGAATTTAAATCCAGTATTTTTTACTATTTATTAAAATATAAATTTTATCATAATAATACCAATAATTAAAAAACATTTATGTTACATATTCAAATAGTATGTCAATTTTTAAATAGAATATATATAAAAGTGTTACAAACTAATTAAAAAATCAGTGCACCATCAAAATTTGGAAAAACAGCATTTAATGAAAAATAATTCTTTTATCTGAAATTTTGAATTTGTTCTTATATAATGTGTAGAAATTACATTAGAAGAATTTTAATGTTATATAAAATTTAAAATTTGGTTAATAATACTAATAATGTCTAGTTTATATCACATTAAATAATCATATTTTAATAATATATCATTGTTTAGTGAAACTCTGTATTGCATTAAATGTTACTAATCGAGTAAGGTCGCCATTGTGTGTATAAAAAACCATGAATAGTGTTGTTTATAATGAAAGTTAATATGTTGTTGTGTACAGAACAAGCTAATAATGGTTTAGTGAACTACGTAAGACATCAATGAAATTAAAAAGAATATATCTCATAAAATATCACGGTGTCACATAATACCCCCATTAAAATGGATTTCTCCCTCAAAATTTGTTGTGGCTATAAATGGTTTACTACATTAATGTTTCTTTAATGCAAACTCACATCATAGAAAATAATACTAAACCATCTTTTTAAAAAGGAAATTTAGAAATATACGGGTTACCCAAATTAACTCATCACTCGGTTTCCACATAGAATAATATAGGTGGGAAGTGAAAAAATAGATATGAAAGATAAATCTATCTATAATGTTCTGATGGATAGTTATATAGATCATGGTTTGGAAAATTATAACTACTAGAAATCCATAAATCTATGATGATATAAGGGACTAGCTTATTTTTTGAATAAGAAGTTACTTAATGAACATTTTTCATTTCAAGATAAATTCAATAATGTAGAAAAAAATCATGAAAAGAAATACTTACATGATTTCAGTATAATTTCACCATTGATTATTCTCTAAACATTGTTCTCTTCACCTATTATTTAAATAAATGATGTCAAATTTTTTATTCTTGGATTGTTATCAGATTATGTGATAGACTGATAGGACATTCCATCAGTCTCAACAATAAGGTTAGAATAAGTTATCAAATATGTATAAGTCCACAAATAGTGAAAAATGCATTAATATAACAAACATCCATTGGAATATAACTTATACTATCCATAAATGGATAATGATTCAATCCTTTCTATAACTGAAAATATAAAATTTTAGAAATAAATGAACTCAATCCTCATTACTTTCATCTCCCATTATCATTTTGCAGATCTTGGTTGTCACATTCCAAACATGTGAATTCATTAATGATGTATTCTATTAAAACAAGATAATAACATGAATTTCCATAGAATCATAGTGAAAAAATTAATTTTTTCAAAATTAACTCTTTCCACACACAAAAAATAACAATAATTCTATATACTCAAACCATGATATCACTTTGACCCTTTATCACTCATGAGCTCATTAAAACGGTCCAAAAATTCATTATTTTAATATACCTTCATGATATTCATATCATATGCTTTCCAAAAATATTTCAATCACTTTAAATGGATACTGGTACCATATAATAATGGAAAAGCACAATTGACCAATACATAGATATTTTAATAATCCATAATATTATAAAACAGATCATACAACACTATTTTGGAATCCTAGTACATAAAGACATAATCAGTTCACCACTTTGTTTTCATACTCTTCATCACAAATAGTGATCACATGTGATTTACCAATTTATTTTTCCTTAAAAGGTTGCTGATGTTGTAGAATTTACTCTTGGATTAGGGCATTGGTTAATGTAATGCCTAATTTCCTTGCAATTGTAGCATTGAAGTGTGGGTGGTGCATTATCTGTAGTCTTTTCACTATTCACATCATTATAAACCTTTTTCCAATAAGATAATCTCAACCATTATTCTTTCCACACGTTGAGCATAAGGAAACATTCAACTTCATTTCGCCATTGTTTTGATATTCTTCCTTCAACTCAATATTTGGTTTCTTGTCAAAAACATGAGATGGATATGTTACACCAAATTCTAGTTCTACCTTGATAGCTGAACGTACATTATAATAAAAAATTTTATAGTCTCTTATTTCAAATTCCATGCAATGTATTGGTTTGAAGCCAGTGATGAATCAATCTACATTACTTTCAAGATGGATGATAATACCAGAATCATGCCTTTCAAGTCTTGTAATATTTTCCTTGTATATACCAATGAATTCAACATGATTTTTCTTATGCTCAAGGAACTCCCGATACATCATTGTTCAAAGAATACGAGGGATGTACTTATTGGAAAATAAGTTGTTGAACCTCTCACATTCCAGGGATTCAATTTCAACATACTACCTTGTATTCATAATTATAGTCCACCACAGGTCTGCATCACATTCTAAATGATAAGCATCCAAGATTCCTTTTTTCTTTTCCAAAGAGAGAAGGATATAAAATATATATTCAATGGTAATTATCCATTGTTCAGAAACTAGTGGATCAGAATACCCACTGAAAGTTGGTGGATGTTGCCTCATGAAGGACTAAATTTAATATTATTCCCTTTTCTTCTCATTTGGATGTCCAGAATGGTTAATATCCTGTGTAATTATAAAAATAAGATTTTTCATCCAATCACCAATATCATTTGTTTTTGCAGCAGGAAAATCATTGCATTTCAAATTACATTTATCAATAACATGGTTCTTTTGGGTTCCATCCATCGTTTATAACCTTAAAATAATAGAGGGATTGGAAAAAATCATACTAATAAAACAACATAATCAAGGGGGAGTACATTCAATCTCTAACATCATAGGTTTAATAATAGTTTATTCATGATCATTAAAAAAATTCTAGGACTGTAAACTATAGTTATACTTAACCATAGGGACATCCTTAGACATACCTAAAAAATAACTCTTGGGATTTCACTAATGTTTTCTCATCCTAGTTTCCAAAGGGGACTAAACCTTTGATATGATACCAACTATAAAAAATCAATATTTATTTACATTGGAATTACATTTCTCATATATAATACTTAATACATGACTCAAAATGATTCCCATGATCAGTTTAGTTTTATCCCATTGTAATCTTATAACATAATCATCTAACTAGGTGAAATATCATCAAAATCTCTCATAATGAGCTTCCCATTTTTTACTACAGAAAACATTTCAATATATCATGGGAAAAAGAAAACATAAAAAGGGTGATATAAAATTCTCAGTAAGGGTAAACACATAGAACATAAGAAAAACCATAAATATAAGAATGTAAATGCATGAACATAAATTCTAAATATCATAATCATGAGTCATGAAATAAATCATGGAATTTTGATGGGAATATGTCCAAAAGGAACATTAAGCATGATAAACTACCACTGTAATAAAAAATAATCTTTTCCAAAACAATTAATCACATAATATGATCTCCATAGTAGCGAATGCATTACTACCAAGACCATTATTTAGGATGAATCCCATTATTGAACCAGGTTTACTTGCTGTTATCACCATGTATTTCAAAACCAGATATACTTTATGTTTGAGCCATGTATCACTAAACCGTAGTTATATGTCATTAAATTCTTGTTTATATAATTAGATATTGATTTTTTCCAATGCCTTTGATGGAGATATGGGCCCCATACATCAAATAATTAAATCATTATCACATGTGCTACAAAACATAAACCATTCACCATAACATAACAGAAGGAACAAAAAATGGATTTCTTAGACATCATTATATCATAAATTAATCCATATAATTTAAATGGATTTTAGAAAAATAATTCTCTCATAATCAAAATCAATAAAAATTAATAATACATATTGATACATAACCCTATTTTACTTTTGATGAAAAATAATTCTGATTAGACACATGAGCTTAATTCCTATGGAAAATATTCTTTCTTCTACAATAATGTTTTCTATTAATGAAATGTTGTGAAATTTTAAAATAAAATAATTTCTTTGAAAATAAACTTGAATTCTGGTAGAGTAAGATTCAAGTAAATAAGGCATTATTAATATGTAAAAATCCATTCATTCTGTATAGTTTGAGAAAAAACTCTTCTCGTACTTCTGCCAGAAAAGTAAAAAAATAACTCCTATGGTAAAAAATATAATGATTTCATCCAAACCATGTAATAAAAGATAAAAATGGGTAAAAAATACAATAAACATACATAGGATAATCATAATTAGTTTATGAAAATATTTTTTGAAATAATGGACATGTATGATGAATATACCCCAGTAAATACTTACTTATAATCAATCTCAGATAAAAATTGGACTTCAAAATTATCCATTAACTCAAGTCTACTATGTTTCTTATCTAACATATCTTCCTGTATAATTATTTAAATATTGTTACTTAATTATTCCATAATGAAAATAATTTTTATGATAACATGTATGATCATATTTTCATCACTTTGTCAGTTATATTTCATTGTAACTCACTATTCGGTTATTAACTAGATTATGTTTGTATGCATGTTTTGTCGTATAAATTATTATTTCTATATTTATATTATATTAATATCATTTACCTAAATATATTAGTATAATATAGATCATATTTATGCATTATATTAATTTAAATAATCATGATTTATTACAGATTATATAGAACGAATCATATCGCACAGTGGAGACGGTAAGCCATACGTAGGCACAAGCGATGATATCATTTCCATAAATATTTAATGGTACTGAAGTTAATGGTGTTTAGTATCAAAGAATAAATATAATTTTATACTAATAATATATATATATTTTAATTCTATCATTATAATCATCCATTTATGGTGGTGGTGAGAAATGGATTACACCCGGACATAGAGATGGTAAGTCATACATACACACAAATGGGGATTTTTTTCATAAGTTTGTTAGAAGGTGGAATGTGATTGTTTAATATTCATAATAATCTTTCAGTATATAAGTACCACTGTATTTATTACTTTATAATAAAACATCTCATAATGTGGAAGTATTAGAAGAATGAATATTGAAAAAATTGGTTAATTATGTTACATCTTCATCGATCTGCATCCTCTAAATCATCTCATGGAGTACTAGAGTTTCACTTTGAAGATGAAAATGAACTAGACAATGTTTCTAGGTAATATTATAAAATAAATTGGTAGGGTATAGTCAAGCTTGAATTCTCAAAATGAAGTATAGAGTTTAGTGAGGAAGATCCATTTTATAAATTAGGTGAGGGGAACTTTTGGAATCCTCAAAAATATAAATTTATAATAATTTTAAAATCCTTAATAATACCTCAAAAATGATATATAATTGAAGATTAGATTTAATGAAATTTAAATATCATCACCAAAATAAATTTAGGGAATATTGGATGTCAATTTAAACATTATCATTTTAATTGACAGTTGGTTATTCTATTTAATTTTAATTAAGATAACAAATGTTTCAATATTAAAAAGATGGAATATTTACTTTTTTGATTTATAATATACCATAAAATAAAAATTAACTACATTTTATGAAATTTAATAATTATTAATTTTTTTTTTATTTTTTTAAAATAATTTTATAAAACATTATTTAAATTACTATTTATTGTTTCAATTTTGACACTAATAATTAAAAGGATTTTTAAAAATATAATTTAATTTGTTATCCTATAAATAAATATTTTATAATATTACTAATGGGTTATGGGAATCCAAAAAAATCATTAGAAAATTTATTTATCCCAAATTTTATTTAGTTTAATATTTTTAATTACAATTATTTGCTATATCCATAACTAAAATAACCACTGCATCAATATTGTGTAATTTTTTAATATATGTATTTATAGTATAAAAATTTGAAATAAAATACTATACTGAAAAATAATTAATATATTTTATATGAATATATGTACTAGATTTTATATTCTATAAAAGCCAACATTAAAAATTGTATACTTATTATTGTATGAATGTGAAAATTTTAACATCACTTTTAATAATACAAAATAATTTTCAAAATCTCTCGAGTAAAGTTCTAAATGGTCGCATGATCGGTACATTGATTATTATGGTCCGGATATACTCATCCTATTTGATTTTTTCTTGTGATTAGGCCTTTTATGTTCATTTTTATTTTAATAAAAAAAATTATAGATTTCCCATCAATTAAATAATTTTTACATCATCAAAGTATAAGACTTTATGGTAATGTTCAACTTTAAAAAAATGAAAAATATTTACCATAATGTAGGTAAATATTTTATATTTCCATGGATTATTTATTTTCAATGATATCACATGGTTTTCCGTAAATTCAAAATTTTATACTAATATGAAATGTGAGTTTTATATTTTGTAACCTTTAATGATTTTATAAATATCTATGCCATTTTCATTGCATATGGCCCTTAAATGACTATCTTTTGAACAAAACATGTTCAGGGTATAATTTTATTCATCCAAAATAATTTTTGTATGTTTTTGGATCATTTCATTCTTTTTATCATATTATTTGATTCAAAAATTTAACAAATGTTCCTTTAAGCACGTTAAATAAAATTTTACATAGTTTCAATTCATAATATCCAATAAATAAAATTATGTATTTTGATAATTTGGACACATTGATTCCAAATAATGAATCTATTTTCATAATTCGAACCACAAGTTTGAAGAAATTAATTTAAAATTAATATTCGTATTTAAAAGAGGAAAACAATTTTTTAATAAATAAAAACATATCAAAAGATTGTCACGAGTTTATGTAAAATTTAATTATAAAATTACATACAATGAAAAACATTGGATTAAATTATGAAACTCATATCCAATTACACGTTAAAACCAATTAAAATGATAATATATCTACATAAATAAATTTAACGAAAAGGCAGTTTTGAATTAAAATGTAGTATTTTCCACTATTAATTAAATTATGAATTTCTTCAGAAATAAAATTCAAAAGAAGTAAGTTTTTTGGTTCCTATTCAAAATAAATGTTTATTTCTTCATATATAATATTTAAAAGATTTAAAAACAAAATTTAAAATGGCTTCATCATCAAACGTTGAAAAAAATCATTTTTTGAAACCTAATTCTTTTATCTTAATATTTTAATTTTTTCTTACGTAATGTCTAAAAAATAAATAAGATGAATTTTAATTTATATAAAATCCAAAATTTGGTTAATTATATTCATAATGGTTATTTTATATGCCATTAAATAATAATATTTTGGTAAGATAGCGATTTGTTTTTTGAAACTCGGTATTGCATACAATGCAATCCATCAAGGAAGGTCGGTCTTGCGTATACTACAAGATAAAAAGGTGTTTCATTTAGGCCATTAAATATTAATGTATTTTATATAACAATACATCAAATAAATTAAAAAAATATATCCCATAAAATCTTGGGTTGTCAAAAACCTAAACATATTTCTCTTGGATGCCTTGACCCATTGCCAGAAATTAACATTGGGCTTTAGAAAAGTCCTCCAAATTCCATCGACCAGGAGGCATAGAGAGCCACACACGAAGTGAAACCTTGATCTAGGATAAATAATTTTTTTATATAATAATTCAAATAAATATTATTTTCATTTGTGGTTTAATAAATATACAATTATAGATAATCGCATTCATTTCATCGCTTGTTATTATAGATAATATAACATAGAAGGAATATTTATGTATTGGTGAATAATGATGTTATATTTTTTTAATTAATAAATAGTCATTACTCAAGGCCTGGTAAATATTGAGGGGGGTTGGTGGACCACATTATGCTTATGGTAAGAAATAATATAATATATAATTTGGTTAAATAATATTTAAATATAACTTGCATGTTTAGCACATGTCATGGAAATAATAGAATTTATATTATTACATAACATGGGGTTTCATGTGTAATAAGAAATTTGGTAAGAAAATTTCACTAATTATTTATTATTACCTGATAAATTAAATTCCACATTAAGATATTATTCTATAAATTAGCCAAAGGGGGCATTCAACAAGGTAAACAATTGTTTTGTGCACAACATCATTTGAGAAAAGATTTCGAGGCTAGATAACTCTTCCCTCTTTATGAATTATCTCAAGAACTATAGAGATACTCCTCTACCGGATCAAGGATAATGATTTAGAATTGAGTCTCAATGCGTTTGAAAGTGGGCATCACAAGCGCAAGTATATTCCACGCTTGAACCTGTAGACTCCTTTAGCGACGTCCAGAGTCACATGAAGCATCTGTGGATCACTTCTAGTAGATTTTTATCTTTGGATTATATATCTCAATGAATCATCACCTAGGACTCCTGGTCGGATGCAACAACAATGATAGAATCCACTTTGAGGTAATTATATAATTTAATTAAATTAATTATAAAAAATTATGTCAATCCACTGTTATCAGTTCCAGGTTCACTTTTCTTCTTTTATAATTGATTCAATTCTGTGTATACTACAGTTCACATTCATATTGACCCCGAATTAATCATCGATTAAGATAATTTGAAATTTTTGGTGCATGCCTATCTTGCACTTCTATTGCACCTAAAACCTCCAAGTTGTACTATAACATCTATATATTCATTTATTATAATTTAAATAATTCTTAGGTTATTTATTCTTTAATAATTTAGTTTTTCAATTACTATTTAATCATTATTATAATATGAATTTTGAGATCAGTTCTTTCATTATTGTTTCTCGAATATCTAATAGAAAAAAATAACTTTGTGATTAAATTTAAAATTAGGATCTCATATGGAGGTGTTGATGGTTATTTTAGATTACAAAAGAATAGACACCTTGTAGTCATATCTACATGATGTGAATTTGTTTTCAATGCATCAGGTGTAATTATGAAATTAATCAAGCTTTGTGCATTAATGGAATACGGTGAAGTTAATTATTACACTTTGTGTTGACCAGGACAGACTGGCACACAGTCAAACAGACTACGCATCGTTTGGCCCACTGGACACAGTGTATAGTCCCTTCAAGTCAAGTTCAAGTCAAGTATCATACACATGGATTGCCTAGATGGAGACCATGAAACACAAAGTCTACTTGGTGTGTGTACTATTTGAAATTCTATGTACTATGGATTTTCAAACTACACCTCACACATTATGTCCACATGCATGTACTACGGATGTATGGTGAGGAGGGTACCCACCTTGTAGTCGGATCTACATGTCTGGTAATGTATCCACATTAATCTAATTTAAAAAATTAATATTATGTAACCATTGAGACTTGTACCTTCGTGTGGGAAAAAATATGGGACACAATATTTGATAGGTGTTATATATATATCTATGTTTTTGTAATTAACATCAAAGTTGTGTTCGACTGTCTTCCCGTAATGTTTGAATTGTATTATAATTATAATTCATTGTGCATTATACATGTCACAAAGATTAAATTTAATAAATGTATAATTAGATTTCGGTTAGTTTTAGACTTGTATTCCTTGGGTTTCATCCAAGGATAAAGTTATTTACAAATTTATTGATGAGAATCTCAAGGAAATTCATAAAATGATTAAAATAAAAATGATTAATTAATTACAGAAAACTGTTAATTGATTCTAGCATAATTTATCATAATAAGAATGATTAATGAATCAGATTCTTGTTTTATTAAATTTGCAATTCATTGTATTTATGTCTATTATCATTAGCTAGAACATACCATTTTATGTGATTGGTTCCCTTTTAATTTACGTATGAAATTAAAATTGATTGAAAGTGAGCCTTCTACTCATTATTATTTATGGAATGAATGTCCATTGTTTCATTACTTTTATCCCCCCTTTTCACCTCTCCTACATGTTAGTTAAAATAATATGTAATGGATTGATCTCCATTGATAGTGGGGAATATTTAATATAGGATCTGAGAAAAAATAAATCCATGGAGATACCAAGGGGGAGAGGTATAAAGCTGTAATCACGATCCTTATACGGTTTAATGTGTTTCTCCAGCAGGTCAGGGTTATTTAATCAAACTATTTATAAACTAACCAATATTAAGGATCATGATCATACCCTTTATTTTATTTCTATTAGTTTTATGGTTATTTATTATTGATATTTGTAACGATCGCATAATTAATGAACTAACAAGTATACAATATGTCACTATAATAAAAAAATGGAGGTTTCATAAATATTTTCCATACTTGTTTAAAAACATAATTATAACCCACATAACATTAATAAACACGTGAAATGATAATAAGTTAAAATTTACGCATAACGGTTAAAATACCTTAATTAAATAGTATGTCGTTATAGCCTTGAATTTCTTCGTCAAGAATCAAACCATAGTTCTAAGTGATTGACCAACCCTATTAGGGGTGATTTCAATTATCGTGGAATACTAATTTGATGTTTTGGGTTTACATAACAATGTTTACATCAATGGGTGACTGCCCTAGTAAGACGTGGTGTAACTAAGAGGAAAAGGTTGAGGAATTAAAATATTAAGGATTTTAGGACTGGGGAGTCCACTCAACAAATCAGGGAGCTGTGATTTAATGAAGTTGGCATTTTGAATTCCTACATGAAACCTTTCATGTTACTTGACCGACCCTAGTTGGGGTAATACAAAGGTAAATATGGATCTTTTATGCTACACTGTCTAAGAACTAGATTTTTCTGATGCCAATGGTGTGAGATATAGGGTTTCAACAAAATAATTGGAGACTCATAGATATGAATTTATTTATATTCCAATATTTATCAGTAAAATGGTACTAAAACTATGTTATTCTTTATTTTTAGTAAAAATCATCTTGAAATCAAATGTATCATTGTGATCCATACTCTATAAGGAAACCCTTATCACCCGCTCTAATTTCCGAGAGTGGAAAAGGCACATTCAGGTTATCCTTCACTATGAGGAGAAGCATTATGTTCCAGAAGAGCCATTACCATTTTCACATAGAAATGAGGTAAGTGATGAGAAACTCTCTATGTATGAGAAACAATTGAATGATTCTTCATATATTAAGTTCCTCATCCATTTATCCATTAACATTTACCTTTTGAAGAAAAATGAGGAATTGGTTTCTTATTGAATGATTTCTCACCCCCATGATCACTATCCAGAGAAGGCGAGACTAGAGAGTTATGAGATCTCCCATGATTTGTTTGCTACTAAGAATAAAAATTTTGTGCCAGATTGACTACATCTAGTCAATCTTTTTTGCTATAATGAGTGTCTGGACTTCATAGGGATTAAATTTCTATATGAGTTATGCAATGTTCTCATACTATCATCTATGCCTAAATCTATCTCTCGTGTTATGGTTAATTATAATATGATCAGTAATGAGAAGAGTTTATCTTTGCATCTTACCCTAATTCCTCATGTTAATAAGTACGTGGGGCGTGAAAACCTTGCATTCCTTATGGTGAATCGAAAGAGGACATACAAGTAATATTGGCCTAAGATTTATAAAAAATTTGATGCCTCCAAGAACCATCCATGATAAAAGAAGAAGATCCATAGGTTGGGCAAGGAAAAAGAGGTAGTATGGTTTTCATGTGGAAAGTAAGGCCACAAGTTCTGGATCTACACCCAGAGGAAAGGGGATGAAAAATGAGTATTCTTTATCGAGTTCAATCATTCCATTTATACACATTGGGTATTAGATACAGCTTGTGGGGATCACAAGTATATTAAAATACATGTACCAAGTAGATCCTGGAAAATTGCTAAAGGATAGGTGGATCTGTGAGCTGCCAACGGAATGAGACTGAATCCTCATTCCATATTGACTAACACCACACATTTCCTATAGGCATGATTTTGGTTTTAGAATATTATGTACCTAGTTTTTCCAAGTTCATAATTTCTTTGTCGGTTTTAGATCCAGATGGATTTAGTTTCATGTTCAGAAATATTTTTGTTTCTTTTATAAAGAAAACATATGTTGTGGTATGCTTCATTTAAATAATGGTCAGTATGCATTAAATTATATGAACAAAGTGTTGTAAATTGATGACGAAAAAAGTTCCCAAGACTCATACAACACCTATTTGCAGCATCACCGCATTGGTCATGTAAAAGAGAAATACATCATAAAGCATTATCTAGATGTTTATTTAGACTCTTATGAACTATAACCACTTGATAGATGTCACAATTGTTTATAAGGGAAAATGACCAAACTACTATATGGTGAATAGGGTGAAAAAGCCACAAAACCTATAAAAGTGATACACTCTAAAATGTGGGGACCATATCTAGTAGAAGATGGGTTGGATATTCTTAGTTAATTACCATTTCTGATGATATAAGTATATATGGCTAAGTCAACTTACTGAGGTATAAGTCATAGTCCTTTGATAAATTCAAGGAGTTCAAAAAAAGAAGTATAATCATCTTGGTATGAAGATAGAGAAGCTTCGATCGGATTGAGGTGGATAATATTTTAACCAACAGTTCTTTGATGTTTTACATGTTTCTGGGATTATATATAAACACACTCAACCTTATACCCCACAGTGGAATGGGGTAAGTGAAACAATGAACCATACCTTGTTGGAAATGGTAAGGATGATGAAGAGTCAATCATATCATCCATTATCATTTTGGGGATATGCATTGAAACCTTTGGCGTACATATTAAATTAAGTACCAACTAAGGTGGAAAATGAGATTCCATTCGAGCTATGGCATGTAAAGAAACTCACATTGTAATATACACATGTATGGGGACATGAGGCTTTTGTAAGGGATTTATCATGAAACAAAATAGGACATCAGGGCACGATGTTTATATTTATAGGGTATCCCATAGAAGCAAAGGGATACTACCTATACAAACACTCATAAAAAAAGTGATAGTTCCCAGAAAGGATATTTTTCTTAGGAGGGAGAAAATCCTCAACAAGGATAGTGTTATCTTGATTGACTTCAAGGATGTTAATGTGAAATATAAATAGGAGTCGGTAATAGAATATGTTCTACAGGACCCCAGGGAAGAGGTAGTTCCTGAAACATACATACTAGGTAAGAGCAAGAGATATTTAATTGAACTAGAGATATATGGTCTCCTTGTCGCCAAGGAAGGTGATTCATTGTTGTTGGGAAATGATGAACCTCTCTCTAACATGGAAGTATTAGAGAGCACATAAGCTTCAAGATGGCTTCAATCTATGAATTTTGAGATGGATTCCATGTATCAGAACCAATTCTATGTTCCATATGATCTTTTTGGTTATGTATAGGATATTGGGTATAAATAGGTATTCAAGAAGAAAATGGACACATAAGGTCATGTTAGTACCTTAAAAGGAAGGCTAGTGGCTAAGAGTATTAAACAAAATCACCGAATTGACTATGATAAAACCTTTTCACAGGTTTCCATTTTTAAATATATTATAATCATACATTCCATAGTAGCATTCCATGACTATGAGATTTTTCATATGGATGAAAAAACTACATTCATTCATGAGAACATTTAACAAGATGTATCTATAACTCAACAAGAAGGGTTCGGGACACCATGTGATGCAAGAAAGTGCATGGAAGTTATAGATATCCATTGATTGACTAAATAAATTCTCTAAGTCATTGAACATTCAATTCGATGAATCCATATGAGAATTCGGTGTTATTAGGAATTAATTTGAGACATGTGTTTACAAGACGATTAATGGGAATACAATCATTATCCTAGAAGTGTATATTGACAAAATATTACTTATAGTAAATAACATACCAGTCTTGATGTTAGTTAAGAACTAGTTGAACATGTTCTTTTCCATGAAGGACCTAGGAAAATTTATCCTATATTCTTGGGATAAAGGTAATTCGTGATAGATAAAAAATTCTTCTTAGACTATATCAATGTACATACAATGACCAAATACTGAAGAAATTTAGTATAGAATAATCAATGAGGGGATTGGTTCAAGTGTCACATGGTATACATCATTCCATTAAAATGCGTCCCGATACACAATATGAAAAATATATAATGATTATGATTCCTTATGCTTCATAGATATTATCTATCATTTATGACATGTTATGTATCAGTCTTGATGATTATTTTGCACTAGCCATGGTAAGAAAAATATCATGCAGATCTAGTAGAACATCATTGGACTATGGTCAAGACAATCCTTAGGTATCAGAGAAGATATAAGGTTATGATCATAGTGTATGGTTGAGATGAGGATCTTTTCATCATACGGTATGTTGATGCTGGTTTTCAGACAAATCAGAATGACATAAAGTCACAATTAGGATATATTTTCTATCTCAACAGAGGTGTTATGAGCTGGATGTGGTCAATAAATCCAGTTGTCATTGATCTATAGAAAAGTCCAAATATATAGAGGATTATGATTTATCCAAAGAATCCATATGGATTTTGACACTTTTCAAGTATCTTTATGGGGTGCCTAGTAGTAAGGATCTCGTTACATTGTATTGTGATAATGTTGCAGTGGTGGCTCTTGAAAAAGATCCCAGGTATGATGAATTTAAAATGAACATACTCCAAAAGTATCACATATTCATATATTTCTATCCAAGGGGTTATGTTTCATTGTGTAGTGCTTCCATGTAATATAACATTGTAGACCCCATGACAAAAACCCATTTGAGTAAAATAATGAATATAATGTGACAGCTTGCAGAATGATGGTTGTTAGTAGTTGGCTTTAGCGCATGTGGGAGTCTGTTTGAGTTGGTTTTCTAGTAAAAAAATTCTTAGTAGATAATGATAAATCTATATTCATTGGATTAATATTAAAATAATATTTATCACATCATGATTGTTCTTCTGTGTGACATAGTATGTGATAATCTCCTAAGTAAATATGTTTCTCTAAAAGGTCATAATAGAACCCTACTATGATGAGAACCTAGATGTTCAATGACACTATTATTGAATATATTTTCTATGTATGGATGTAATCATCTAAAGGGACAAAAATCATATAAGCTATCTGGGGTGGGTATCATGAAACTTTGAGGTGCCTTGTCATGGTGTGCATGTTTTTTCATATCCAGGAGGATATTATGAGATCATAATCCACCAATAGAAAAGACACAATCATATGTGTCATTGGATGTTTCTATATTTGGATGTATGTACTGGTCCTTAGATTTTAAGATTATTCTTAATGGGTGTTATGAATCATGCACTTACTTTTATTAATGATAATATTGATGACAGATATTCACATCAATGTAGGAAATGTCTGGTGCACCATGATTAATATTGTGTTAATGAATATTGAATGAAAGTATTTTTCACTTATATGGATGATGATATATTTGGACCTTTGATAGAAATGACATATCCTTACAAATGTCTTGGAAATGGGGATCTCTATACAAGTAAAATTCTGGGAAGTAAAATAATGAGATATTAAGCACATGTACTGATGAAACTTTCATGCAGCCCACTTGATTGGATATATCCGGACAAAGGGATTATATTAAATTTTTTGAATTCATAGGGGGTGGCATGTCATTGAGACGTCAAATTCATTATCCTTGGTGCCTTGAACTGTTTCTAGATAGTAATATTGGACATTAGGGATGCTTTCCAAATGCCAACGAGAAAGAGGAAAATTGGGTTACACACTAAGTCTAATAAAAATCTTATCTGAATAATTTATTTTTTTAACAAGTTAAATAAATATTATTTCTAGTTGGGGTTTAATAATTATTAACGTATAGTTGATTGCATTTATTTCTTCCATAGTTATTACAGATAATATATTACAGACATAATATTTATTTATCAGTGAATAATGATGTTATATTTATTTAATAAATCAATAGTCATTATTCAAGGACTGTTAAATATTGAGGAGGATTGGAGGACCATTTTATTGGTCTGTTGAGAAATAATATTAAATAAAATTTGGTTAAATATTATTTAAATGTAACATGATCATTTTGTACATGTCATTGAAATAATAGATTTGATATTAATATTTGACATGGGGTTTCACTTGAAATAATATACACAGAAAAGACACCAATGTTAATTATTTATTATTACTTGGTGAATTAAATTCTCTGTAATGTATTTATTCTATAATTTATCCAAAGCGGTCAGTTGACTGACTAACAAAATGTGGTGTGAGAAGATCTCAAGCCTAGAGAACTCTTCCCTCTTAAAGAACAATCTCATGATTGAGAGATACCCTCTTCCACAAGATCATGGAGAACTCTTTGGAAGTGATTCTCAAGGCAATCAAAGTCACACATCACAAGCGCAAGGATATTCCATTCTATCACCCAGTGAATCATTTGGAGATTTACAGTGATTCGTAGAGGATGTGAGGATCACCGCAAGAGGATTTATATCCTTGTATTATACATCAAAATGAAGTCACTCATCGGACCTCTGTTCGGATTCTTAAAAAAAATATAGAAAAACCTTCAAGTCAATTCAATAATTTAATTAAATTAATTATAATAAAATATTTTGAACCACTCTTATCATTTATGGGTGCTCTTTTTTCCTTTTATCATTAGTTAAATTATAGGGAACCCTGTGTTTATCATAATATTGATACAGGATTAATCAATTATTATGATAATTTACAATGATGGGTACATGCTCTTCATGCCCTTTTTCTATCCATAGAACCGAAATTGAGGAATCCTTATAACATTCGGAAGCCTTTTGTATACATTTAGTGTTCAAATGGGAAGGGAACGTTGTGATTATATCTATTGGGGTAGTGGGATAAAATAATTCATTGGAGTGAGCCCCTTTTATATTTAAAAATGTGGGTACTTTCATTGAAACTAATTTTGGTTAAGGTGTATAAATGTAGTCACGTGGTGGTTGGTAAATTTTCCATGTTATTTGGATAGGTAATGAAATTTGTTTGAAATATGTAGGTATTGTTTTTAAAAATAACACAGGTATTCAAGAAGTTACATTATTTAATTTTATTTATTAAATTCCTACAATATTATATTTTTCACATTATCACTTATTAATATTTATTAAACATTAATCACAATAATTATTTTATCCATAAATATCCACAATGACCATTATTTCCAAATTTTAGGAATTCAAAAATGGGTTCTATTTAAACAAATTAAATTTATAAATAAGAAAAAAATTTCATTTATATAAAATCATGTAGTGTGTAATTAACTCATTATTATTGAATATGGTTGTTTATCCTTTTAGTATTCTTAATATAAATTTCTAGTTAGAATTAATTTATTAATATTTAATATCATAAAATATATTTTATTAATCATTCAAAATTTACAATTAAAAAATATATTATAATAATTAGACTAATTTTTACAATTAAAAATATATAAGTTGATTAATTTTTTTTTAATTTAATATTCTATGAATAATAGTAACAATTAAATTCTTAATGAAAAATTGATATATTCTAAAAATATTTTTTTAAATAATTTAAAATTTTAATTTATATAACTTTTTATACAGAATATTATAGAAATCATTGATTATGAAAGTCATTTTTTTAGAATTACATATATTTTCTAGAAGATAATTTATTTTTCATTTATTTATACAAAATATAATAATTAATTACCATTATTTTTAATTATATAAATTTTATAATAATGTAATTTTTATTCCCTCCCTCCAATCATATGGATTCTTTACAATATTTATATTAATTTCTATAAAATCTTTTTGGGTTCATCTTTATTTTCGAATTCATTTACAGAAAGATAAGAAACATATTAGATTTATTGAAAGGAATGATATATATAGTAAAATGTTATGGTTTTACATTTTTTCCAATATAAAAACATATTCTTCAATACAAGGATTAAAATTTAAAATAAATTGGGATATCTTTACTTCATCATTTCCATTGGATCTCATGATTCTTACTAAAACATTCAATTTATCCATGAAACATTCATTAGTAAAGTGACCAAGTTCCAAAATACTTGTCCCAATTTATTGAGAATCATGATTCTAGCCTCTAAATATGAATGGTTTGGATCCCATTCCACACCATTAATTTCATGTATATTTATTATATTTAAGAAATATTTTCATAGTACTAACACTTGAAATATTTCATTGTTATTTTAAGGATTTTAGGTAATTTAAATCAATATGAAACTACTACAACAAAGCCTAGAATCAGAACTGGTCCAATGTACCATGAACTCATATTTCTCTTCTTCAGAAACTTCATGACTTACTTCCATGGGAAAACACTATGAAATATATAATCCCTAAAATATACATGAATAGTCTTTTCCTGAATTTTTAGAATAACTTTATAGATGACTCTAAGAAACCATGATATGTCTGAGGATTTCATGTAACTTTTCTTTGGTTAGATTTACATGGTATGATTCTAATATTTTTCATTCTACAAATTCATGATAAAATCTCATATTTATATACGTATATTAAATATGATTCATACTGATATATTTAACTATTTTGAGTGAAAAATCTTGTTATCAGAGAGTTAAATAAGTGGAAGATTCTGGTCCATATCCCTTGAATATCAAGTGATATATCCATTAAAGTTTCCTACATTAGTTAAATAGTTTTCTTAAACTACCCATCAGTTTGAAGATGTAATGTTGAACATAGGCTAACATCCGTATTCATTTTTTTGGAGGCTCCACTAGAACATAGAAATAAATTGTTTATTTTTATTATGGGGAAAATCATTGAATCCTACCATGAAGACTCAATACTCCTTGAATTGTACGGAATGTAAGGTTTACAAGAGATAAATCATCTCATATGGAATTTAAATGTGTGGGATTATTTAAGATTACAATAATTATCTATGTAGTTTTGTCATCATTTGATTACATAGAATTTCCAAAAACAACGTTAGTTATAATGTGTTCGAACATATATGAGATACATAGCCTTATTTTGAATATTAGTACATCATCTTGAATAAGATATAAATCTAGAATCATACCATATTTCACTGCCTATATCTTCTTTTATATCACATGATCATCTCTTTGTTATTTATTCATCCTAACTATAAATGATTGTTTACAAATCATTTGATATTGTATTGGGGTTATCCTTTCCTATGAAACATAGTTGATCATTATTACAATTTACTTGACCAATCGATATTGTTAAATCCTAATTATTTTATGAACATTATAATATTTAATGCTCAATGAATCAATCACATTCTATTTTTTACCTAGGTGATCATGATTATAAAAATCATAGGCTATGAGAAGTTCCAACCATTACATTTCTCTCATGTTCAGTACCTCCTATGTGAATATGTAAAATATAAATTTTTTTCTAATTATTTATCACACTTATCCCAAATAATATAGGGTCTTCATATATTTACATTAAAAAAACTGAGGCTAACTCTAAATCAAAGTTGGAATTACAATTCTCATGAGGATTCGAATTTTAATATAAATATTAAATTACGTTTTCATTTTTTGTTATCCAAAATACATTTCCATTCATTTATTTGTCACTATAAATTATAAATAGATCACCCTTAGGGAGTAATGTTATCATCAGTGCACTACCTAAAAACTGTCTGGGCATTAGTCAAACAAATGGGCCTAAAATAAAACTATTAATAATTATACCTTGATCAAAATTTTGCAATTAGAATATATTATTTTTTCACTCTTGGATGATGACAGCTCGATCAAAGGTCATTCATATATAAAATTCAACTATATGAAGCTGGTAGAATAAATTAATAATTCATTTAATATAGTATTTTTCATTACAATGATCAAATATAGTACTCTATAATGAATTCATAACGGATTTGATTCATCCTTATTTTTCAAAAGTGAATTTGTGATCCATATGAATATGTACTTGGATTTATGAAACCTATTTTCAAAATATGTTCTAGTTGATTAATTAATTCCCCTAAATCCCTGAATACCATTATATATACAATGTTAAAGAGGGATTTGAAACCTAGTATAAGAAACATTTCGAAATATACCTTTCGGTTAATGGGTTGTATAGATAATTATTCTAAAAATATATCTCATTAATCATACATAATTCTTATGAATTACATGTTTTTGACTTTAACTTCCTTTTCCTTATACATTAATGATTTCTATCAAATGATTTATAAGATATAGTTATTATGAAAACATAATATGGGATATATCTTCTTCGAAAATAATTTATATTTTCTTCCAAGAAAAATTAAATTTCCTTTATTATATAATTGATCATGGAATTTAAAATTTAGATCCAATATTTAGCATGTATTATGTAAAATTATACCATTTAAATAAAAGTTATAAAAAATGAAAACATTATTACGAAATTGAACATGATGACAATTAAATACCCTTTGGGATGGAATAAACCCTTAATATTTTTTGGCGGATAACTCAACTTCGAACAACTAAGGATTCATTTTAATGTTAATTCAAACATGGTTTATGTAAATGAATGAATAAAAATAGAATCAAAAAATTAATAAACAATATTTAAGCGAAGAATGATTGAACCTAGAACCATGTCATTTAGAGGCTCAACATTATCTATAATGATTGAAAAATAATGGTCATGATCCCTTAGTGATTATTTTGGATTATTTTAGTTTTCCTCCATTATCATCATATTCAAAAACTAATTAGTTTAGATTAAATTCCCTCCACATTTGAGAAAATTAAATATAGGACAATCTTCTATCTTATTTCCTTTATCATTTCTATTAGGTTTTTATGGATTTTCTTCACAGATATATTTTTGGTAAATTTTCATTCCTTTCAAAATTTGGGACGTTTCCCACTTCCTTAGAGTCAATTTCCTATGTGTTTATTCCCAAAATATTTATGAGGGATGTTATTATTTATTTCCTTACTTTTCATTAATCAATTTCTGTATAAAATGTTCTCTATCATTCTATTGTTATCATTCATCCTTTTAAACCAATGCACATAACTAAATTTCATTTCAACATAGTTAGTTGGCCACACTATCTATTGATAAATTTTAATGTCTTAGATTGAAAATAATTTTCATATATGGAGTCTCCATACACCAAGGAATCAATTAATATTCATATCAAAACAAAAGAAAAATTTTATTGTGTACCATGAAATCCTTCAGAAATTAATCTCAAAACATCCAATTGATTAATTTTCAACTTTCTGAATATCTCAGAAATACATTTACCATTTCATAAAATGGGCCCAAAAAACATACTCATTGAAAAGTATATTCTATAACTATTACCAATTTATATCATCGAATTCATCCTTTATAAATGTTTTTTTGATCAATGTCAACCATTAATTGAATTCTGACATAAGGAAGTATGAAACTATATAAACCTTCAATTTCTACAAAAAATGGATCATGGAGAAAATATTTTTAACATTGTTGATTCATTGATCATTAATCTCTAGGTTACTGTGTCCACTAAATATTGGTCTTAATTGGAGCATTAAGGATTCAATAGCTAGTACTTATCTCATAGTAGACATAAAATTGTAAACGTGATTATTGCTATTATTTACAACATGAGAAATAGAATTTATCATTTTCATGAAATTGTAAACCTTTTATTCAATAATATTGGGATTTAAATCCTTTAATTTCCTATGGTATCTATTATGTGAACTTCTATTGACCACCATTTTTCTAATGGAATACAACATAAATTAAAAATGTCTAATACTAGGAAGCATTAAAAATCTTAAATAAAATTGTAATCATAAATCATTTATAATTTAGTTCTTCTATGATTATATACATTAATCTTCATTTACGTTTATGAATAATTAATTATATTAGTTTAAAATCATTCATAATGGATCATAAAAAACAATATAATAACCCCAACTTATCCCCAATAGAGAGTATATCTAGGTGTTTCATCACAGGCTTAATCATTATGCACCACGTAAAGATCAATTAAATGGATAATAAAACATTTTGTGTGATTACCCAAAGGTGAATTAATGTGATAATCAAATCCACATACCAGTATCAATACTGCAATTTTTTTCATTAATAACAACATAATATATACAAAAAAATTTGAGGTGTTTACTTATACTTATGATTATCCAATGGGTTTTCATTATCTTTTTATAGAACTAATTTAAAAAACAGTACTTAGATACTAAGTATTTTGACTAAACTATATGATATATATTTTTCAAAATAATTTCTTAATAAAACTATTGCATTGATTATTTTCTCGGGTATACTTTAAGGTTTAATTTCATTGATACTAGGAACATATTACGTCAGACAAACAAATCATACAATAAAAAAAACAAATTTACTCTCTTAAAATAATTATTATTTATGTCATCCAAGATTTATCACTTTATTGGATGTCATGGAGATATGTTTCAAAAGAAAAAGGTTATCATAAATCCCATTAAGGGATAAATAATAGAAATAGCACATAAATGGATATCAAAGGTTAAAATTGAGGCATAATTTAATAACTTGAACAGAATTATATAAGTCATAAGATGATCATAATAACATGGGTCATACTAGATCATATGAACATGATCCATAACAATGAAATGTGGATATAATATAAACATGAGGCATTAATAACATTATAAAAACTACTCATCCATAAGTTATTATAAAATCATAGTAACATGGTTATCCCCAAGTTATCATAATAAATTACCAAATAATTTTACCAAGTTATCATGAGCATTCCATAGCTAGAGATTAATTATTTTTCTAATGCATTTGAGAAATTTCTGGTTTCACTATTCATGTTTCTACCATTACGCGGGCCATTTAGATCATAGATAATTAGAATCAATGTCATTATTTCAATCCCATGAGTAATGACAGTGTTTTCATACATATAAATCACATATAAATTTATGATAGTTACATATAACTTGATTCCATTGATATAAATAAGGTTGTGTATTAATATTATGAAATCATGGTAGAGAAAATAAAATAGTGATTTCTACGACAAAACAACTAATCAAAAAATATTTATCTAACCTGTATAATTATAGAGAATCTTAGTCTCTTATCAATGGCTTGTCAATTAGATGATAAATAGTTTCTATTAATATATTAAATAATATTATAGTGAAACTAAAATTTCATATAAAAAATAATTGCATCAGTCAAAAGGAGGAGTTTGATAACCCTTACCTTTATATTTATATTTTAAAAGCATACCGAGGACTCCATAAAACCATTGGAACGCATTAGGATGTATTTAAGAAGATATATGGTATGAAAATTCTTGATCAATGCCTTAATTGTGAAGATGGGTGAGAGAATTGGTAAGAGTAAGCTCGTTCTATAGATGAAAATATTGTCTTTATCATGGAAAATAATGAAGTAAGTGGTAATAAAGGTAGTGCATTTTGGGTAAATTTATATTGTGAGGTTAGTGAATTATGGAATAAAAAGTTGTTGAAACATGTATATATGACATTGTAGGAAAAAAGGGTATTTGAGATGGTATATTTGTTACATTTAATTTATAAAAATCAATCCACATTAGATCAAAAACTTTAATAGTTATTAATCATTGTTAAATAAGCATAATTTTAATTATTTTATCACTAAAAATTAATGATGGAACGTCATTTAAAATATTCACATGATTAATACAAATCTGGGATCCATTTATCTTACAAAATATGTTAATATGTGGAAATTAACGTTTAAATGAAAACAATAAATTCGTAGAAAACCGATTTTATAGAGAATGATGTTTTAATATTAATAGGTTGGTTACATAAATTCGTAATGTTTTTTGATTATTCTAATTTAATTTTATTCCACATATTAGTGTTCTTATATATGAAAATATCAATGAAATATATTTTATAAAAATATTTAATTTTTGAAAAAAATTATATATACACACAAAAATTGTTTTATGAAAATTGATTCATATAGATATAAAATGAATTTATTACTTCCATATTAATAACTATATGATGGATGTGAGGGTATTTTATTATATATATTTTTAATAGTTTCAATAAAATAATTATTTCATTAAAATTTAACAAAATTAATGTCATATAGAAAATGGAAATATTTTTGGAAAAACATATTTTACATATAAAATTATTTATTAGTCATTTAGCTATACCAGTTTAAATTATTAATATATTATAATAATTTTTATTTTTATAAATTTAAAAATTCAAATATCCTTATTTAAAACCACCAATCATATGACTAAATTAAAATTTCTATATTCATAATAATAAATGGTGTTGTGGTTCATCTTCAATTTGGTGATGCACGTGGTGGATATAAATGAACACATAAGATTAATTTATATGTAAGATATATATATATATATATTTATCTATATATATACATAGAAAAATCATAAGGAATTGCACCACCCATTCCATATCACTCTGAAATTAGTTTCTATTAAAAAATATCAACCATAATTACATTATATACATATTTCTACATGTCCCTGAGACTATGTTCCTTGAAAAGCCTCTTTATCAAAGCCTTTTAACTCAATCTAAACAAGGCGACTCAAGAGAAATTTAAAAGTTCTTATTCTGAGACCCACAACAATCATTTGTGATTAATATATCGTGGTCTATTTTAAAAACCGATTTCATATCATTGTATCCATGTATATCTAGTTTTTTATCATTTATTTAATCCATCATTTTTATAATCTAAAAATCCACTCTCATGGAACACTTCACATTTTCTTTACAATGTCGAAACAATAGTTTTGTTAATTATATCTATTCACAAAAATGAGGTTGAATCACATAGATCCACATGATATATTATTCAATATTTCTATGATCCTCTTGATTATTTCATATGGTTTCCTATTTTATCACTTATACTTTACATATTTTTATTTAAAGAATATGAATGGATTTTATGAAAACCAAAGGGAAAACTATTTACATAATGATTTACCTTATAAAATTTATTTGTAAGAAATG
Organism: Viscum album; assembly: GCA_963277665.1. NCBI lineage: Eukaryota > Viridiplantae > Streptophyta > Magnoliopsida > Santalales > Viscaceae > Viscum > Viscum album. The sequence goes on from OY728152.1 coordinate 1,939,532,713, forward strand.
ATTTGTTTTAAAATATCTAATAGTTTCGTTGTCAGAATTATACATTTTATAGCAATGAAGGGGAATACTACATAGATTTCAATGAATCCCTACATGTTCCTTTGGGTGTTTTAAAATGTTTTATTATCAGATTCACATCACTGGAAGAGCATCTTGTTGCATGATGACTTATCTAATCATTTCTTCTTTCATTTCGGGTTGGTTAGGAAGTGACTGTTGGTTATTTGGGGGATTGAATTTCTTTTGGGGGATTCTTTATTTTAATGGATTTTATGTCTTTTACAGAATCTTTTTTATTTATTCTTTATACAATAGTTATATGTAATGTTGTTTAAATATTCATTATTGGGTTATATTTTTCTTTTTTACCTATATTACAAGGTAGACCGGATTGGGATGCTTTTCTAATTAAAATGGGATGGTTCCTTACATGGAGGGATTAGATCACATCATGTTTTAGTATAGATAATTTTTTGTATGGGATGTGATCCTAGTAATTGATTATATGCAATGGTGTCTGGATTCATGACATGAGTGACTTTCATGGTTGATGTTATTTTTAGTAATGGATAACTATCTCTTATCTTCTATCCTAGTAATCTTCTTAAGGTACTAATATATTCATTATTTTGAGTTATCTTGTTCTTGTATTATTTTTCCTCATGATAATTTTTTTTTGGATTTATTAATGTGTTGTGTACTCACCCACACGTATATGAACCTTGGTGAATATGTAGAACAAAATTATTATGATATAGGTATGGGAAATATTTCATTATTTTCGAGTGGTACATGATATATAAATCATGTATCCTATTGATTATAGATGATCTATAAAACCACAAAAATTATGTTAAAATAAATAATATTATCTACATCTTTCTTAATGTGCAACACTGATTTTCAATAGAACTGTGATATACTATAAGAATAATATTATTCAAATGAATCCATTATAACATTATCATTAAATTGGATATAATAATAGGAATAATCACATTATAAATAATTTGTATATGTCTTTTTATAATGAATATTATATTATTAAATCAAAATAAATAAGTAAAAAAATACAATAAGGTAATTTCATGCTTCAAAAATGGATTTTAATGCATTTTAGGTGCATAAACTCTAGGCAATTTGTTCCATTTTTTATAAATTTTATTTTACAAATGAAATATAATTTTTTAAATCATCATGTAAATATTTTCTTGGGGTTATTTAATGTGATTTATAAACAATTATTTATTTTAATGTAAAAAGTAAAAAATACTAATATTTGTAAAGCTATAATTTCATTTTATTAAATCAAGAAATATATATTTATAATTATATTTTAAATTTTAACTAATTTTAAATTAGTTTTCATCAATATGAAATAATATAATCTATTTTATTGAAATAATTATTATAATTTTTTTGATATAGGTTATTTTTTTTCTAAAACTCATTTTTTTCCTAAATATTATCTTTATTCTTGTCAAATGAATTTAAATTAATATTTGATTCTATAAAATATAGAATTACAATTATCAGAAATTTGTGGAATATTTTCAATATTTATTTTATAATTTTTTAATATGTCTCTTTTATTTTTGTCCAATATAAAAAATATACTTGACAATGTTTTCACACCATGATAAATGATAAAAGGTAAAACATGGGTAAAATAATGGGATAAGGCAATAAATTATCTATAACACATTTCCATAACCTATTATATTAATTTTTAAACAAAATATTTTTTTAAATAATGTATATTAAAATATTATAATGGATTCATGAACATATGATTCATTTTTCTCTAAATAAATTATATTTTAATCAATTTTCAAAATATTTCTTACTCTTTACATTTAATAGTAATGTATGAAAATTTTATTTAGTTTTGTTTTTTTAGAAAAGTATAAGAACCCTTACTTTTAATTATTTAATCATTTAATATAATTTAAATATCATCATACATTTTTTATAGGGAAATGATATTTACACATTACTCGGATGTTTTCCATAAAACTGCTATAAGGACCTGTCCTTAAACATTACATAATATTGAACTAAATGAAAAATTCAAATTGATAATATTTTCAGGTTTAGAGTTTTAGAGAAATAGTTCATTACATTTACATAACAACATGATTATTACATGTAAATAATTATACCATGTATCCCTTTTTTCATAAAATAAAAACTCTTGAAAAAAAGTGTCATGTCTAGTTCCATGTATTAGACACCAAGTATTTTCCTTGATCCCATCCTTGACCCTATTGCACAATATGTCTTATAAAAATAATTTCAAAAACTTGGGATGAGCATAAAAAGCTCAGTAAGGGATAAAAAATGAAAGAAAACTGTTAGTTTTTCAAAACAATAAGTAAACCATGAATACATTGACATAAGTAATACTTTTAAAATTTATGAAGTAGTAAATAATCTTCCCTGAATAAATGATCACTAATTGCCCTTTTGTAATGAAGAGATTACCCTAAATCTCATATAACGAACACATAACAAAAAAAGGTAACTTGGGACATACACATACTTAAATGGAATAACCATAGGGTCGAATTCCACACATATCACTAATTGGAATAGCCATATGGACAACTTCCATAACCAATTCATTTGAGGTTAAAACATATCCACACATCCTTGTTTTCATGACAGTACCTGTCATTTGGTATCTCATGTAACCACTCGTCAATTGTCCAAGTACCATTATAAAATCATAACACATAAAACCAATATAAAGTAATAGTAATATTTCCATATTTCAATCACAAAATATCAATTAAATATATTGACAAAAAATAATACTGTATCAAAACCATTTTCAATACCAAAATATGTGAAAGAGTATAAGGTATTTTTTTTAAACATTACTACTTGTTGAGGAATCCAGATATAAAATAATACTCACGACGGCGGAAAAGGTCTTTTTCACCGCTTATGTTAAAAGGAACATTCATTTATTCATTTAGTAAAATCCTTTATAGAAGAATATTCCTTTTGAATAAAATTAAAAGACAAATGGTTTTATACAAAAAATAAAAGAAATTTGTGTTTTAGGAGAAATATTCATCAATGAAAGGAGATTGAGACGATGTCCCTTGCCTCGTGTCGAACTTGATTTGATCATTCATTAATCTTCTGAATAATAAACTAATGTTAATTTCTACTTTCTTAAGAACCTTTTTCAAGTTTATTATTCTTTTTTATCACTTATTACCATGTTATAAACATTATGTAATTATTTAAGTATATAACATTTGTTTTGTAGATATTTGGTATTTGAGTCAAAAATGAACACTTTATATTTACAAGTTTTCCATGTGGTCAATAGTACATTATATCCAGAATTAAATTTATTATTTAGATATCATATATATCATATATATCTGGTATATATATATTTATAACATTACATGTAATTTGGAGGTAAGAAATGAAATGCACCGTTCATGGGGAAGGTAAGTCGTACGTACGCATGAACGTTACTTTCATTTCTATTTCTTATTTTAATGGAATTAAAACATAATGATAAATAGGTATATAATAATTCCAGTATATTATAATATATAATATCATTAACTCCATCCTTTATGCATCCCACATATGGCATCAATGAGTCATATCACTTTGAGGGGGAGGTAGTCCACACTTCCTCAAATGAAATTATCGAGTTTATCCATAATGGAAACCATAACGGTAAACACCAAATGAAAAATAAATAAGCATTAAGTGAAGATAAACATAATATATATCATATATAAATATAGTTCCATATTAATGGCCATCATGATAGGAGGTAGGAGATAATAGAACAATCATCATTTCCGGAGGTGTTACTTTTCCATCCACAGAAACAATATTTTATTCAGACATTAGATGGAGGTGTGTGTAATTGTAGTTCGAATAATTCTCATATAAACATACTAGTATATTGAGGATACATGTGTTTTTATAAAAGAATGTAATAAAATGAGTTTAGGTTTAGGATAAGTAAAATGAAACAAAATAAAACAAAATAATTTTACGGGAAACTATTACATTTAATTTGGGTAACTCCTTTTGGTTTGAACCAACAGGACTTATTAAAGTGCCTTATACCTAATGTGATACTTGTAGGAGGAGGAAAGAGATTTAGGGTGTTTAATTGGGAAGAGTTTGTAATATCCTAAAGTCTTGAAAGGTGTGAGTAATTAGTTATAAATGGTCTCCTTTTATAAGGGGGGGGAGGGGCTCTTTAGGATAGTGTAAAAAATATTATTTTATTATATAATGATATATGGTTTTTAATGATCCAAATCTAATTAAAGTCTAAGATAAGATGACTAATGGTCTAAATAAAATCATCCAATATGATTTTTTTAGGTTTTGGATATGGTTTTAATATTTAGAATCTTATTTAGTTAAATCATTTATTAATGAAGTAAATATTGCATCATTATAGTGTCATTAATAATTTAAATTATATGGTTTCTAAAAATTATAAAATAAATACTATGATGTAGGAAATAGCTTTATATTTCCAATGAATGTTTATAGTCAGAAGGATTACTTATATAACACCAAATAAAAATATATTTACTAAAAGATTTTTGTTTATGTCATTTTTACTTTTACATTATATTAATGAATCTAAAGTGTCATTACCATTCATAAGTGGCTCCATGGGTCCAAAAAATCAACCAAACGATACCCATGGTCAGAAATTTCTCATCCAATAAGGTTAGTACAAGTGTTAAGATAATTTTTAATTATTATAATATTCTTTTTACCTTGAATTACCATATTTACCTTTAACCGCAGTAAATAAAAGTCAAAAGTTACTATTCACCAAAAGTTATTTTCATCTTATTGAAACAATTTTTACTTACTAATAACAAAAATGTATGTTTGATTTTCTAAATCTAATTCAAATAAGTGATAAAATTTTATTTTAATGATAAATTCAGTTTCTAACTACTACTAAGTGATTTCACTATTCATCAAAAATTGATGTTTTTCAGAAAAATACCAAACATTCAGCCTAATTTACATTTGATATTATGAATTCTAAAATAATGTCTATTTTACTAAATTATATACATAGAATTTTCATTAATTAATTTAAAATTAATTCCCGTTGTTAAAAAAATAGCGTGTTTTTAAGAAACAATAACTATCAAAAGATTGACACTTGTTTATGTCCACATTCAAAGTGAAATTAATTTCAACGACCAACATTGGATTAAATGGAAAAAATATATTCGAACTACACTTTAAAACCTATTAAAAAGATAATCTATTGATATAAATAAATTATATTAAGACGTAGTGATGAATTAAAATACAATATTTTTCAATATTCATTAAAAAATGAATTTTATCGGAAAAATTCCAAACATTTACACAAAGTAAATTTTGATCCCCATTATAAATAAGGATTTTAATTGGTCATATTTAATGTATTAAATTTACCAATAATATATTTAAATAGGGTTCTCTATTAAAAGGTGGTAAATCGTCCATTAATGTAAATTATGATTAAAATTAGATTCATTCACATTTTCAGCCACTAACTTTTATTGGATACATGTAAATACATTTAACAAACATGTATAATCATATTTTAGTTAGTTTAGTTCATCTCCACCAAATACAATGGATATGAGTTAACAACCATTTACAATATTAATATTATATTAATATTGTGCAACGTAAGATTTCAAAGAAACCCGTTGATGCGTATCGGGTACACTATCGAATATAGAAACCACTTTAAAGTAAAATTAATATTTAGTTGAAAAAAATTAATAAATATCAAATATTTCTTATTATATATTTACCTGGGATGTTACAACCGCTTTCAAGGTTTTTTCACTAATGTATTAAATAATATTTCTTCTACCTATAATTTTTCAATATTAAACTAGGGATTAAGATGTTTTCATTATCATGAATATAATTATTATAATTTATCATTAATTTTTCATTTTATAATTATGTTATAATGTAAAAATGTTATGTTATCATGGTTTGTATTAAATTAGTTTTTCGGGTTTAATTAAGAGATAATGAATAAAATTCCACAAAAACATGTATAAATATAAATTTTGTAGTGTATGTTGACACTATCAAAAATAATATAAATAATTTTGGGGTTTTGGTGCCACATTAAAAGATTATGATATATAATATAATTAATGATTTTATGTAATTTGAAGGGATTAATTTTCCCCACATATAAATGGTTAGATCTTCTTATCCTTTATTAAAAAGATAGAAAAATATATCTCAGACAATACATGAAATAATACCTCCAATGATTATTTTTATTAATTATTTATCTACTTTAATTAGCATATTTCCATCCTAATAAACTTTAGGTTTTATTTTGAAGGGTCTATCTCGAAAAAGATGTAATCATCTTACCCTACAATTTCATAGTATATTTCAAATCCTAAATCATATATATATATATTCTATACATAAAAATTTAACGTATCTATTTTAAATATACATTACTACATAAAATGGTTGTTTATAAATATAAATTGAATATATTTAATTTAAATTTATAACATAAAAATAATTTTATAATGATGAAATTTCATCAATTTTTTTTCCTTTTAATCATTAGAAAATGGATGCTTCATTCATGTGTATGTATGGAATACCGTCTCCAGGAGTGATATATTTCATTTTCAATTTATTACATTTTGATAGATTATCAGGTTATATTAAATGATTATAAATGACACTTATATAATTAATAATATTATGTAAATTAAATATTATGGAAATACAATAGCATATTATTACTCATTTAGTCATTACAACATGTTCTTTTTTATGTCCATTTTACTTCATACATGAGTGGTGTTAGAATCATAACGGCATGAATGAGTAAGGAATATTTAAAAATGGTGATAATATTTCATTATATAATGTAATTAAAATTATTAAATTCTTAGATTTTATGTAATCATGATCAAATTTCAATGAATATAATATATGAACCGAAACCAGTACAAAAATGAAACACTTGTCCACCAAAACAATGATTTTAATGAATAATTTATACTCAAGGGAGGACTAGAGGTTATAATTAAATAATATATTTCATTATAAGTATTATCATAGTTCTATAATTTCATTTAGTTTTATTCGAATTTTTTATACATGAAGTTAAATAACTATGGAAGGAAATCTCTATTGAGGATAATGCATATCATCTCACTTATGTTTTTGAGAGACATATTCCATATTCAGTACCTATTTAATTCATGTGTTGTATATAATGAAAACTTAATAATTTATATAATTACAATATTTATATACATGGATTCTAATTATATTTTTGAATACATTTTTTCCATGGTGGTTATTATTGAAAAGCAACCAAAGTGGTTGGGTTTATAGTACAATTTAATTTCATTTAAAGATTACCAATTCTATATATCCATTGAATTAAAATATATAGAAATAATGATTCATACTCCATATATTTTTTTCGACTATTATTATTACTACAATTTTAATGTAATGATAAATATATTTTTTTATCGTAATTAAAAGGATCAATAAATTTTTTTTTAAAACCCTTCCATATTTCATCTTTGGATGCCAATTGATTTCTTCCATGCCCGTATTCTTAAAAATATTTTCATGAAATGTATCAATTTTTTTAAATTGATTTATTAATTTAATTTTAAATATATTTTAATTATTTTATGGATTAAAAATTAATTTTTTACATTTTTGTAAGAAATATGATATTTCTGTATATTTACAAAACAGTGTGAAATGAATATAATTATTTTTCTATTACCATATGAACAAATTTTCACTCAGTTGTGAATTTTTTTTATTTCCCATTTTAGATTCCATGGAAATTTTATATTAAAATTATTTTATATCAATATTTCCTTTTTTTAATGATACCCATAGATAAATGTTCTTTTGAATTTCAATGAAATTTCCCAGTGTTATTTTAAAGGAGGTTTCCATCATTGTAAAAATCCAATAAGACTTTATACACTTCACATTGGATATGATCTGAAGAAGCCATATAATTTAATTCTTTGAATAGATTATTAATATTTAAATTTTATACAACGATATCCATTTATTTCAAATGTGCTAATTATGAAATGAAAAAATCAATATTAAACTCATTTATTTTCAATAGGTTATGCATTGATGAAATGATGAGATATTTATGAAAATCATTAATTTTACATTGGTTATGATAGAATAAATTATGGATTATTTATCTAACTCATTTCTTACATGGTATATAATGTGATTAATTGATGAATGTTTTTGAATACTACATTACACATGTGTATGGTTTTCACTGTTTGATGGATGAGGCTAAAATTATTTATCCCATTAATGAAATCGATAAAGAATTATATCTCATGAGATCATGTGGACTAGAATGGGAATTAGGACTAGTTTATTATAAGACCTTTTGCAATATAAATGTCTTGGGAGTGAACCCTAATGAAGGAAATGATGGAATGGGTTGCGAACCCAATCCACATATATAGTCATGATAGTGATCCATTTCAAAAGAAATAATTTTCTATTAATTTTTATTTAAGAAATAAATTACTTATGCTATTGATATATACTCATATATCATGATTGATTATTGGTGAATCCACACTCGTATGAATTTTGTGTTTTGAAATCAAAAAATATTATTCCATGATTCGCGAACAAAGAACTCTGAATGATTATGTAAGACATTATTATGTTATGATTATGCTCCCATATGATTTTTATTATAATCATATATATTCCTTGATTGATTTATCCTATGTATACCAGTACTTTTCATTTGAGATCACCATTTATTTTTTTGGTATTTTTTCAGTTATGAAGATAGTTAATATGTAATAAATATTTAAGATGGAATTTATGAGGGATAAATGTTTTTTGCAGTGTTAATGATATTTTTTTTATTGTGTTGATTATGAATCTATTATCCAATTAAACTAAACCATTCTAGTCAATGATCATGATTTATTGTGAATGGAATTAAAATTTCAATCTATAATGAACAAATATTTCAATTTTTTAGGATCAGGTCCCCTCAGTCAGTATTAATGTGTTTTTGTTATATTTATTAACTAGAGATAGATATACTTAGTGAAACCCCTAGGGGTTATAATATATAGTTTATATCAACCTAAGGTTTTGGTAAACAAAATTTCTTTTTTCTTAGTAATGAAATAAATTATTGTATACTTGAAAATGGATACAATTTTAGAAAAGATGCTTGACTTCATAAAAATTCAATAAATGGATGGTTGAGTAACAACTATATCTCCACTTTGTGCATGATGAGTAGGTCAAGGAATTCAAACTTATAGAGTTGCTAATGGGGAATATGCTTAGGTTAATTATCATATGTTTTATCAATCAGTATAATGGATTTGAAATTATACTTACCATATATAACTTATGTTAAATAAAATGTTTCATAGTTTGAAAAAGGTATATGGATGTAGATATATTATGAATGGACTTCATGAATATATGATTTTTCACTATGATTTTTATTTCACACATTATGAAGTATGCCATACCACAATGGATATAATAAGGAGGAACCAAGTTATAAATAGTTTTAATGGAAAAAATGATGGTGGTCCGAATGAGAAATCAATGGGGATTAAACATGTAGTGAAAACATATCTATTTTATACCAAACTAGTTATATCAATTTATGATAAACATCCCAAATCACGGTGATTTTACTATCACACCTTATATGGAAAATATATTTTTATGAAAGTTATTTGGATAAATACCATAGAGGAAAGATGATTGAATTTCATCTATGTCAAAAATGTGGAACTAATAACTCAATACAACATACCAAATGATTAGGAAATAATTATTTTAGAAGATAAGGGAATACAATGGTAAATTGCATAGGGAAAATTAAAATTAAGATTAATTATATGGATGATTATAATGGTTTCCAAAAAGTAACATATACATATGATTATTTTTAATTTTTAAATTATACGAGTTATATAAATCAATTTCCGAGTTGGGCTACTCAGGAAGAAGATCAATATGGTTATACAAGTAAAGGTTTAAATGTTGATAATGAACAAACTATGAATAACATATGAAATCTATAATTTATTTTAGTAGTATATCTTATGTATAAATTAGTAAAAGTGAATAATTGTTTTTGATTATTACATCATGATTCATATATCATATTATGTGAAGTAATTATTAATAAAAAATATGATAAATCCTTGTTAATGGCTTATGAAATTGGAATGATGGAAATATTTGTCAATTAGGATCTGAGAATTATGTGGTAGAAATGTTTAATCATTGATATAGAAATTATATGAATAATGAATCATTTAAGTATTTTTCTACTATGTTTTTCATTTAAGCATATTCAATAATATTTTATGTTTTCTAGATATGATGGAATTTTGATTTAGAAAAGTTGTGATATTTTTTGGAAAAACAAGATTGAGGAATACTAAACTGTAATATGTTTCGAATGTTGTTGAAAAAACTATTTGTTGGTATGAAGATAGAATAGATATATTCTAAATTACTCATGACTGTGATATTTATTACTGATTTTACTACAAAGTGATTTATTTTTAATTTTACAGAACATTTTTATTTCTGTAATTTATTAATGAGTTATTGTAGAGTTTTTAGAAGAATTTGTGTTTTATTTGGGTTTTTAATGTGATTTTTGTTATTTTAGAAAAGGATACATATATTTTAAGATAATAAATGATCATGGTATTCAAATTATTCATATGTTACTATATAAGATACTTTATGTTTTCTCGGAAATAAATATAAATTGATTTCAAACACTTTGGGATCAAATTTTTGAAAAAATATGGGCTTTGAATATTGGTTAAGCTTGCATTGTAGATTTTTTTATTTTAGCTATATATTTAATGAATTAAGTAGATTGTAAGATATTATTATTTGAATTAAGTAGATTAATAAACTGATTAATGTTAAACTCATATAAGTTGTCTTCACATATACTATCTTTTTTTGGTGTTTAAAAACTGGATTGAGAGAGGAATATGTTAACAATCATTTTTAGATATGATGGTCTATTGGAATTAAATTTTAGTGCTTATGACATAAACAATTATTATTATGAATTCATAATTGAACTATGGGATGAAAATATATGGAAACTTACTAAAAAATAACCAAAAGAGAAAATTATTCTTATAGATTTGAATAAATCAATTAAGTATATTTTATTTTATATTATAATACCCAGAACCAAAAAACCTACATTTAGTGCATTATTTTATTAAATTGGAATGATTACATGGAATAAAATCCCAAATAAATAATCATTTTTGTAGTTTTTAAAATAAGATTAAATACATGAACCTTGCATTAAAATTTAAAACTTTTAATTCAGCAAAGAGAATCTTTGGATAATAGCATAATTCTTATATACAAACCCTTCATATTAGTCATAATATAAATTGTGGTATCCTATATAAAATAAATCAAAACAAAGGGTTGAGATCAGATGCATTGTAATGGTATGAAATTCATCTCATATTCTTATAAACAATCATAAATGATTATGGAGTGGAGAATAATTAAAAAACAAGATATTTAAACAATAACAGAATCATAATATGGATGGAATTAAAGATGAAAAAATAATTCTATAAAAATTATCTCAGAAGAATAAATCTTATCGATAGAAATTCTAATAGTTGAATAATAAAATGGCATATCAATAACTAATCTCACAATGAGGGAATACATAATATGGGGTATTAAAACCATACCGTTAAGGCTTCATCCACGAAACTATAAAATAATGGGTAAAAACGTTTCATAGTTTTCCTTTTGAGACTTATTGAGGCATCAAGGGGCTATAGTGGGCCCAACCAGATAGTTTATAAGTTCAATGCATTCCTCATATGAAAGGGGTTAAATATAAATAACAAAAACATTAATATTGATGAACTAGTATATAGAATGTAAATAATTTATCCATAAACCCTAGATGGTATCAAAATAGACCATCTATAGTCAAATTAAACATAATCTCTTTTATAAAATATGGTATCAGAATAGATAAATAGTGGTGAAGCATAAAATACAAAAAAGTATCTTAACATATATGATAATAGTCTAACAAAATCATAAAAATTTATTGATTGAAAACCCGTATTTTTAAAATTGAAATCATTTATTCCAAATTTGATCAATAATAAAAGAAATATTATTCATAAAAATGATTGTTGTCAATTGGTAATGTATACTTCATGATGGTAGTAAAAGTCTATCATGTTTTATAATTTAAAAAACATTATATTTATATTTTTTTGTCAGAAAAACCTCTGGTAATATTGATTTAAGAATTAATGATATAAATTTCAATGAATTAATAAAAAGTTAATTTTTTTAAAAAAATTCTCTAAATTGTTTTTTGATATTATTAATATCATTTTAAAAATTATATTTAGAAAACCTTGTAAAGAAGAAAAACATGTGATAAAAAACATTAAACATTCAAGTATCCATATACTACATTGAATAATTAGATCATAAGACCAATGGAAGAATAAAATATAATAAAACAATATAATAAATAAATTATTGACATGGTATTTCAAATAGTATGTTTATACACATCATAAAAGTATATGGGTATATAACATCAAACTAAGCCTTAATGAATTTAGTTTCAGATGAAGCCACATACCATGTATTTCATCATGTGAGAGAATTATTTAATCTCATGTATAATGGCTTAAAGAATGTCAATAACTTATTCTAGAACCATATTTTTATTTAGGATACCATATATGATTATCTTAAAATATTTTATTATAATTTGACCGTCATATTTCATATTATTCACTATTTAGGGTGTTAATTGTCCAGTGTCTCGAGAATGTTTTGACTTGTTATTTGTAGTTAAAATTAAGTAAATCATGATTTTAGTATATCCAGAATCTAAAACAAGATTTTAATATCACATATATTATGTATATATATTTATAATAATCCATAAAATTTGAAGATAGTAAATCAAATACACCATTTGTCATGACCCGTCCCCTGGGGCACGTGCCGTGCCTACCCCAAGCCCGCCTTCCATAGGCCAAGGGATGGAGACTAGAACCATAGGCGTAATTCCCTAAAACTGGGAAGACATTTCCGTTATAACAAGTAAACACTCACAAAAACAGGCACACGACTGGACAAAACACAAAGTAAACTGTATAAAAAAATAGTGCTGAAATTAATAGGGGCCTAAATACAAGCCCAACTGGAAATTATAAGTACAACAGTGATACAATACAACTGAATGATAATGGAAGATAGCTACAGGATCATCCTTCAGGGTTCCTACCAGAAGGGTAGGTACTGATCACCTCCTCACCACTCCACATCTGTCTATATCCTCCATGTATCGACACACCTTATGGTCCACCTATCGGCACCATCTAGTCATGGTACTCACATCATTGATCAGTGTTTTATGTCGTCTACATCCAACACAATAGGATGTGGGCATAACCCGTGCAGGGGTGAGTATAACAATACTATGTAGGGACCCCGAGACCCTCATGGTCTGACAAAAATCCACCAAGGTCAAACCAAAAATTATAAAATCAACAGATAACCCTACATAGGTTTATGCCTATACATATACTTATGTTATCAAGTAATCCATATTAATCATGAGGAAAACACAGAAATAACTGACTCAGTTCAAACAGGATATTATTCTCGGGGTAGTATCATGTAACATCTCTAGTCAAATCGTTGAAACCTTGGCTGCTGGAGAACTCCTCTTCTATTGAGTATAATGGGTATGCCACGACCCCAAGCGCACTTCCAACAAACCTTGGACTGCTGAGGTACTCCTCCTGTTGAATATTGTGGCTCTGCCATGTCACCAAGTGGGCTCCCCACGGTGGGTCGGTCACGTCACCAAGTATGCTCCCCCTCATAGATGGCTGAGATACTCCTCCTGTCAAGTACCGTGGGTGTGCCACAACACCAAGGCGCTTACCACTATGGGTCTTCCGTGACACCACGCCACTCCCCACTAGTCAAGTTGAGCCACAATGAGTCAAAACAGTCTACAATTGTCAGGTCTCAGTCGGATACTAGGTCTCTACACTATGCTCGCTCGTCTCAGAAAGGATCTACTCCACAAGATGTTGGTCGATACTCTAACTTTCATGAAGTCTCATGAAGAACAATCTCAATGGTCTGCCACGTCATAGGGGTCTCGATGCAACAGACGTCACGTCAATCAAACACCCGATCTATGTGTTATTAGCCTTTTAGTCATAGGTTCCGGTTGGATTTGTGCTCGATCCAACATGGCCGTTCACTATATCAATTCAAAAAAACTATGGAAAATTCTCAACGGGACCTTCTTGGTCCATGTTTCCCAATTTTGTTGACGGTTTGTCAAACAGATGTCTAATGCAAAAGATAAGGCCAAACAAATATAAAGGGGACATAGTGGCCCTATGACCGGAGCAAAAGATAAGGCATGAGGTCGCGGGGTGACTCAGAGGGTTACAGGTGCCGTGAGCCGGGGCATCTCGGAGGGCCTGCGGGCGGCATGGCCAACGGAGGGCATGGCTTGGGTGGCTCTTCCAGCAAGCGGCCTGGCTGACAAATGCGGCACTGTGGGCAGGCGGCGTGGGTGGGGAGGCGCAGCCGGCGGGCGGCGCGACTGGGTCACTCGGCCAGTGGGGGGTGCAAGCTGGGGCTCGGGGCTAGTTTGTCCCGGGGAGGTGTGGGGCGACGACGGCGCGTGGCCGGTTCGACTACGATGCTGAAGTGCCGAAGGGGCGACGTGGGTCACGGTGGCCGTGGGGGCATTTCAGATGCCTTCATCATCTTCATCGCCTTCGTTCATTCCAAATAACACCAAAAACAATAACAACAGAGGGGTTGGTCCATGCTGATTTGACCCACACCCTCTCCATTATGGTGGTAGCATTTGACTCAACAAGAAACAAGAACAATGAACATAAAACATTACGACCTCCACAACGATTCATTGCCAAACCGAGAAAGAAATCTGGGAAAGTATTATCATGCAAATAAACCCCATTCCTCGGGTTGATACATCGGCAGAGTCACGAAAAATAAGACGAAGAGTTGGGAAAAGATGGACGTCAGTGTTGTTGGCGATTTCCATGATCATCAGCTTGTGCATCGGTTCGTCGTTGTCGATGACATCCTACGTCAAAGGAAGCCTCGAGGAAGAAGATCGATGTTGGGAAAAGTGTTCTTCATTGGAAGAACACAATCTTCATTCGGTGAAGTTGTTCTTCATTGAAGAGAATTTCTACCAAGGATCTACCAAAATGAAAAAGGCCAATTGATGTGTTTCCCCCAACATTAATCATTGGAACAAATTCAGATTAACCTAATTTAACACCTGGGTTGGAACAATTATTGGTATGTGCATTGGGACAATTAATGTGGAGGAATTCAAGAGGCTCATCCTCATTAATGAGAGGGGTTGAGAGATTTTTCTCAATTAAAGGGGGGTTTAATCCTGAGAGATCCCCACCACTGTGACCTCTAATGGGAGGTTATGTTTCGGGTGGTCCCCACCACCAAATCCTCTCATTAGAGGTTATGGTATTTTGGTCCCGACACCTCAACTCCCACATTGAGGTTTAGATCTAGTGGACCCCACCTCCTAACACCCACATGGGTGTTGCAAATAAAAATAAAAATGTCATAGACTTTTATTTATGTTTTATTCTTACACGAAAAACCAAAAAATTGTCCTTCACCCTTGACCAACTACCATCGAGGTGAAAGTATTCTTAAGAGAATATCGGCGCTGCCTTTTCAGTGGTGCCCTTGGATTTCAATTTTTCGTACCGGTTCAATAGTTTTAAAAACCTTCTCTCACATTTACTGAACAAATCGGAACAAAACATCAAAAATTCATTTCGGGTACTTCGGGCCTCTTAATCATGCGCCATCAATTTTTTGGACATGTAAATTCCCATTTATTTAAAAAAATTATATGGATATTCTTGGTCTTTAAATTCTCCCCTCCTCAGGGCTCTACATACCCATAAGCCATAACTGAAACTAGGTTATCAAGTGGGGGTACTGAGCACGCATCTGAGCCTCCAACTCTCACATGCTCTTCTGGAGGTTACCGTGCTGCCAGTGAACGTGTACCAGTGGTATCAACCATCCACGAAGGACTCGCTCATGTCAATCCTCAATCTCTAGAGGAACCTTTATAAAAGTCTCCCCGTCGTCGAAATCCATCTCTCTATGGTCGATTATGTGGGAAGGGACAAGCCCGTATATCCTCTACTGCGATACATGGATGACGTCATGCACTTTTTGAAAATGTGGTGGAATAGATAAGAGGTAACCCACTTCTCACACTCTACTGAGGACCTGAAAGTGTCCGATTAACCTTGAGGATAACTTTCCTCCTCGACCAAATCTCCACAAACCTTGTCGAGGTGAGACCCGTAGAAATATGTGGTAAAAATCATCGAACTCTAGAGGTCTCCATCTCCTATAGATATAATATCTACCTAATCTATGCAGTCTTCATCAGCACCTGGATGATCTGCACCTACTCTGTGGTAGCCCATACCATCTCTGGTCCCACTACTGATGACTCCCCAAGTTCATTCCAGCACAAAAGTGATTTGGAAAGTCTCCCGTACGATGCCAAAAAAGGTTTTATCCCAATGGTGGTGTGATAATTATTGTTGTACACAAACTCCAGCAAATTCAAGTGATTCTCCTAGATGTAACCGAAGTCGAGGACAAAATCACGCAACATGTCCTCAAGGGTCTAAATGGTCTACTCAATCTGACGATCCATCTGTGGAGGGATGGAGGTGCTCAAATGAAGCTATATCCCAAAAGCCTCCTATAACCCCATCCATAGATGGGAAGTAAATCATGCATCTCTATCGGAGACAATGTTCAAGGGTACTACATGTATCTGGACAATCATTTGCATATAAGGGCATCCCAAGATATCTACTGAACCCTACTCTCTGATCGATGAGAAGTGTGCCTGCTAGGTTTGTTGATCGACAATCACCCAAATCGAGTCATTACCCCTGGATATACATGGAAGTCATGTCATTAATTCCATTTATATCCCAAACCACTTCCACTCTGGGACCTCTAAATACTAATCCAAGCATGCTGGTACTTGATGCTCCGCCTTCACTTTCTGACAAGTGAGGCACCAAGAAACAAACTCCGGAAATGCATTCTTCATTCCCAGCCACCAGTGCTATCATCAAATATACTGGTATATCTCTGCCACTCCTGGATGTACCACTACAGGGGATGTGTGGAACTCCCTAAACACTTCCTCCTAAAGTGACACATGTACCATGGAACATCCTCTGAAGAGGACGATGTGCACCCCACCTTAAGAAAATCCATCAGGTGCCTGCATTGTGGATATCTGGTCATGTCAAGCCTCGCAGTCAGCATCCCCACACTCTGCCTCCCTGACTCGCTGATGAAGTGGGGGAGTGATAGTAAGAGACTGAAGAAAAGCTGCCTCATCTCTATCCACAATGGATATATAGAATATGACCATTTTCTCCGTTGTCTCACCTAACAACTGTATACCAGACCTCCTACTGGGTGAATCTCATACAATGTTCTGATTCCCATGAGTATAGACTATCTCAAAGTCATAGTCCTGGAGGTACTCAATCCAAGGTCATTGTCTCTGGTCCAGGTCCTTCTGGTAGAAGATATACCTGAGACTCTTGTGATCATTGTACACTGTAAAACATTACCACATAAGATATTTCCAACACATATTCATGGTGAGGACCACTGCTGCTTACTTGAGGTCATGGATAAAGTAGTTCTTCTCATTCTCTCTCATCTTCCAAGAACCATAAGTGATCACTTCTCACTCCTGTATCAGGACACATCTGAGCCCTACCTCTGATGTGTCATAGTAAACTACGTACCCTATGCCCTCCTATAGATTCCTCATGACGGGGAACTAGTAAGCCTCTACCTCAGTTCCTTAAAGTTCTGCTGGCATCTCTCTGACCAGAAGAACAGTTTCCACTTCTTCGTCAATGCTAATAGTGGTGCTACATCTCTGGAGAAGTTTGGTACAAACCTCTGTTAATATCCAGCATAACCGAAGAAACTTCGTACATCTGTCACACTACTGGGTGGCTCCCAAGAATGTACCGCCTCAATCTTCACTAGATCCACTGCAACTCCAGCCTCAAATATGACATGTTTCTAGAAGTGAACCTCTCATATCCAAAACTATCACTTCGAGGGATTACCATAAAGCTGGTGCTCTCAGAGTGTGTCTAGTTCTACCTGCAAATGATAGGCATGCTCCTCCTCAGTAGTCGAGTAGAACAGTATGTCATTGATGAAAACTACAACAAACCGATCAAGGTATGGCTGAAAGATCATGTTCATGAGTCCCATGAACACTGTCGGAGCGTTGGTCATCCCGAATGGCATAACCAAGAACCTGTAGTGGTCGTACCGACACCTAGAGGTCATCTTCTGTACATCCTCGTCTTGTACTCTGAGTTGTCGATAGCCTGATCTGAGGTCTATCTTTGAGAACCACCATGTTTCTTTAGCTAATCAAAGAGGTCTTAAATCCTCAAGAGTGGGTACTTGTTCTTCAGAGACACCTAATTCATGCGTCTGTAGTTGACAAAATATCTCAATCTACCATCCGCCTTCTTGGCGATCAGAATCGGGGGTGCCCAATGGGAAATAGTAAGCCGGATTAATCCCTTCCCCTGCAGGTCCTCCACCTGTACCCGCAGCTCACGAAGCTCTGTATGAGTCATCCGATATGCTAGTATAGATATCTGTGTCGTCTCAGGGTACAAGTAAATGTAAAATTCCACCTCTCTGTAAGGAGTTGGACCCGAAACATCATCAGGGAAGACATCGGTGTACTGGTCCACCACTACTTGATAGCTCTGACTCTATACATCATCTGAATTGAGGGTAAGGCAAGCCTACTGATGAGTGATGGGCTACACCCTCCTCTGGGAAAGTATGTCCTGTGCTGCAAAGGCTCCTTTCTCACCGGTGAAGGTAAACCTGATCCAATCCATGCAGAAACATCGCACAATGCTCCTAATATAGTCTATTTGTGTATTTACTGTAGATAACTATTCCATACCCAAGATTACGTAATAAGGCATCGAAACTGCTACTAAGAGATCCCAACTGATGCTATTATCTCCTAGAGTAAGATCACACTTCCAGCACAAGTGAATAATTATTGAATCCTCCCTCACATGAGTCTCTAGCCGTAAGGATCGAGAAAATGGCTCCGTCGAAATATTCGAGCTTCGAATGAGGGAGTTGAATATGAAAGAATGACTGAAACATTTTTCTATAAGTAATGTATCTAAGGTGGAGTTGAAAAAAAGTGTACCTCATTTCATCTCTGGAGCACCATGGTCGTAGGACTCAGCTGCCTAGAGCTCAGCTCTCCCCTGTCGACCAGCACCCCATGGTCGGGGTGGACCTCCTGGTGGTGGTGGTAGTAACATCTCGAATCGTCGCCCACCACCAGCTCCTCTGCCACGTCCAAATGTGCCTTTAGGACCACCTGTATGGAATCGTTATCTCTGCATGGGCAGTCCTTCGACTATTTTCTTAACTTTTGTATGGTGGGTCAGAGAGTCACGAGCCATGTGACCATGCCCGCCGCATGTGAAACATTGTCCTCTCCTGGCATGTTTGTCTCCGCCTCGGATGCACCGTACAAACGACTCTGAATCTTGTGGCTGTCCACCTGTTGGTCTGGTCCTCTTAGACCTCTACAACATCTGTCTATTTCCAACTGTAGAAGACTCTACTACGTGTTGACTAGTGGTGGATCTCACTTCCGGTGACTGCTCGACAATGAAACTCTCCAACATGAGTGCTCTCTCTAACACCCCATCCTGCGTCGGGATGCTGAGTGAGATTTTCGAAGCCCTGATCACTCCCCTGAGTCCCTGATCAAAGGTTTGGGCCCTGAAGAATGGCTATCGCACCACATCTGGGGAGTAGCGTTAAAGTTCAGTCAACCTTGCTGAGTACTGAACCACAATCATGCTTCCCTGCTATAGATAAAGTATCTCTTATATGAGAAATGCGTGAAAAGTCAGGGGAACAAAATCTACCCAAAACAGGCTCTCATAGTCTGCCCAGAGAAGCGTCACCTCAACGTGGACTAGGAGAATCATGCTCCACCATCTACCCGCTACTTCCTATAGAAGGCTGGCTACAATGATCAACATGATATCACATGGTGTCCCTACCAATAGGAAAACTCTCACCACAGCCTCCAGCCAATCCTCAACCACCTGTGGGTCCGTCTCTCCCCTAAACCGGGGTGGCCTCTGACGCTGGAACTCGTTCAACATGCTCAAGAAATATGCACCACCTACAACTAGGGCTGGTGGCATCGATTTCCCAATGGGGAAAATTACCGCAGGTGCCTCCCCTTCTAAAGGCCCCTACACTATGGCCTTGTCACTCGATAGGCTATCAGTGCATACTCTAACTAGCTCTCTGCGTGGAGGTATCTCGAATAAAACATGTTCACTACCGTTAAAATTTTATACCAGGTGAGCTGACCTGGTGAACTAACTTAAATAGAACTTTTGAAAACACACACGTAATTAGTTTTTTCGTGCACTGAGTCAGAAATCATAAGTCTGGGTCCTCGTGTATGGATACTTCGGCCTCCACACCAACACTGGTCTCCTTGAACTGAAAAATGCACAAATTACACATAACACTATTACTTCATAGAAAAGATCAGAGTCCTAGTTCTTTGGTAGAACCAACTCATTTGATACGAATTTCACACGACCCGTCCCCTAGGGCCCATTCCGTGACTACCACATGCCCACCTTCCTTAGGCTAGGGGCTGGCGACTAGCATCAATGGCGTGATTTTCCTGAAACTGGGAAGGAATTGCCTTTATAACATGTAAACACACACACAAGAAAGCACACAGCTGGAAAAAACACCAAGTAAGCTATATGAACAAACAGTGCTTAAAGAAAAGGGTCCATAATACAAGCCCAACTAGAAAGTACAAGTACAACAGTGATACAATACAACTAAAAGAAAAGGTAATAAAACTACTAGATCGTCCTCCGGGGTTCCTACCTAAAGGGTAGATACATATCGCTTCCTCATCACTCCACGTTTATCCGTATCCTCTGTGTATCAACACGATGTACGGTCCACCTCTGGGCACAATCCAGTCATGGTAATCACGTCCTCGATCAGTACTATCTGTCATCTACATCCAACACAACATCGTGCGGGCATAACCCGTGCAGGGGTGAGTATAACAATACTCAGTAGGTACCCCGAGACCCTCAAGGTATCACAAAAATACAATAATGATAAACCATAAAGTATGAAATCAACAGATAACCCCACATAGGTATGTGGCCATACATATACCTATCTTATCATGTAATCCATCTAAATCATGAGGAAAACACAGAAAAAATAGACTGAGATCAACCACGATTTTATTCTAGGGGTAGTATCAAGTAACATCCCCATTCAGATTATCAAAACCTCGGCTACTGGAGAACCCCTCCTCTCTCTGGTACAATGGTCCTGCCATGACACCTAGCGTTTTTCCCACTAACCATGGACTATTGAGGAACTCCTCCTGTCAAATATCATGGATCTGACGCATCACCAAGTATGTTCCCCACTGTGTGTCTGCCGCGTCACCAAGCGCGCTCCCCCTCGTAGCATGTTGAGGTATTCCTCCTATCAAGTATCGTGGTTCTGCCATGACACTAAGGCTCTCACCATTGTGTGTCTGCTATAACACCAAGGTTCTCCCACTGGGATATTCTAATCACATTGAGTAGAAACGGTCAGCAGTCGTCATGTCTCAGCCAGCCACTAGGTCTCCGTAATATTCTCTCTCATCTCTGGAAGGATCCACTCCACAAGCTACTTGTCGATACTCCAAATTTCACTAAATCCCATGAAGAATTATCTCAAAGGTCTGCGACTTCATAGGAGTCCCGACGCAACAGACGTCACGTCAGTCGGACGCTCTGTCTGTGAGTTATTAGTCTTCTAGTCTCGGGGGCCCGGTTGGATTCGTGCTCGATCAAAACTGAATATTCCCTATCGTTATCCAAAACTCAGTGTAATATGCTCAATGGGACCATCTCTCTCCATGTTTCCCAACACCACTGACGGTTCGTGAAACGGACTTCCGGTTCCAAAGATATGGCTAAACGAAAGTAAAGGGGTCGTAGTGGGCCTGAGTCTAGTCTGACCTGGTCGGATTGACCAGGACAGAACTGGAATGGGTCGACTCGGTTCACATCGACTTGTCCTAACTAGTTTGGTTTGGCCTGGACCGTTGGGTTTCCATGCCTGTTGGCTTCGGCCTAGCCCGCCAGGTTCGACCCAGCAGGTCGCGAGGGGCCGGGGAGAGCTGCGAGGGCCTCTCGGCCGCGGATGGAGCGATGAGGGCATGAGGTCGAGGGGTAGCTCGTAGGTCCATCGACCACATGAGCTAGTATGGCATAGAGGGCCACAACTGGAGTGGCCGAGTGGGGGCGCGACAGAAGGTCGGAATGACCGGCGAGGGCGGAAAGCCCGGGGGGCAGCGCGGCCGGGGAGGCTCGGGCCGCGTGCGGCGTGACAAGTGGGACGTGCGGCCGGGGTGGCTCGGACGACAGGGGGAGCCCACAGATGCGCGAGGCTGGTTTGTCCCGGTCTGGTGCGGTGCGGCGAGGGCACGAGGTCGGTTTGGTTGAGAGTTCGGATCCCCATGGGGGCACCGTGGGTCACGAGGGCCACGTGCGGCAGCATTGTTGCCTTCGTCGCCTTCGTCCTCTTCATCACCTTCCTTCATTCCGTCGAAAACCACCAAGATGAACGGTGGAGGGGTCAGGCCATGTTGATTTGGCCCACACCCTCCACGTTAGGTTTTTAGCATTTGGCTCAACAAGAAAGAAGAATGATGAACTCTAAACTTTACGACCACCGCAAAAATTCTTTCCCAAGCCACAAAAAAAATCAAGGAAAGTATTATCACAAAAATAACCACCTACCGCGGGTTGATACCTCGACAGAGTTGAGGGAAAGAAGACAAATCGTTGGGGATAGATGGAAGTCGGTTTCGTTAGTGTTTTCCTCGATCATCAGTTTGTGTGTCGGTTCGTCATAGTCGATGATGTCCTACGACGTAGGATGTCTCGAGGAAGAAGGTCAAAGTCGGGGTCGATGTTCTTTGATGGAAGAACACATTTTTTGTTCAGTGAAGTAGTTCTTCATTGGAGATCTTTTCTCCCAAGGCTCCACCAAAATGAAAAGGGCCACCTGATGTGTTTCCCCCAAAATTATTTGTTGGCACAAATTCAAATTAGAATAATTAAACACCTAGGTTTGAACAATTAATGGTATTTTGTAGTCACAATTAATGTGGAGGAAGTGAAAAGGCTCATCCACATTAATGAGGGTGGTTGAGAGGTTATTCTCAATTAAAGGGTGGTTTCAAGGGGGGTTTAATCCTGGGTGGTCCCCACAACCATAACCTCTCATGGTAGGTTTTGGTTCGGTTGGTCCCCACCCCCATAACCTCTTATGAGAGGTTAAGGTCCGGTGGTCCCCACACCTCAACTTCCACATGGAGGTTTAGTTTTGGTGGACCCACCACCCAACAACCTCCTGGGTGTTTCAAATAAAAATAACAATGTTATAAACTTTTATTTTTATTTTATTTTTACACGAAAAGCCCAAAAACTAACTTTCACCCTTGACCAAAAGTTGTCGAGGTGAAAGTCTTCTTAAATAAATATCGACGATGCGAGTTCAATGGTGACCTTGGATTTAAATTCTGAGCACCGGGTAAAAAGTTATAAAAACATACTCGCATGTTTACTGAATGCACTTGAACAAAACATTAAAAATTCATTCCAGCACTCGGGGGCTCGAAATCACACTCTATTAATTTTCGTGGACACTTTAAATTCCCATTTCATAAAAAAATTACATGGGGATTCTAGGTCTTCACATCATTCATGAATATGGTTGGTCGTACGTACGCACGAATGCTTCTTTAACATCTTTCCTTAATTAAAAGAAAGAAATCTAAATGATATATATGTATATTATAATTCTAGAATCATATATATATCAAATATATTTAATATATTTATTAAAATAATCTTTTATACAATCCATATATAGTGTGACTGAATCACAATTTTTTGGTACGTGGTAGTCCACACCTCCACAAAAGATGTTATCATATTTAAAGAAAGTAGAAATCCAGACAGTATTTTTTACGTATAAACTATAGTATTATGAATATTAAAAAAATATAATATATATAATATAAAAATAGTGTCAACCTCATAATAACCAACCATGAGGTTTAATAAATGAAAAAATAACACCATTGGTTTATGAGGAGGTAGTTCGTAGTACATGAATAACAAAGTCATAACCCATTTCATGGAATTGTTTGTAGGTGTAGGTAAGAACCCTTAAATAACCAAAATATAATTATATTTAGGATAATAATTTTTTTATATAATAATATAATAATATAAAATAATGGAGTGGGAACATCAATTCAACTAATGTGATCTTTAAAGAATGTTACATTTTATGTTGGTAAATCCTATTAGATTATGTAGAATTCTATCCTTGGTTTGAATTATTCCCAAAATGGGGAATCTATGATTAAGGTAAGTATGATAGGATATTATCTCGGTAGGGTTTGGTTGGGGGAGAAGTCTTATTGTGGAGTGACGATGTGAGGGAGGAGGTTCCCTTTTAAAATTGAGGTGAGGGGAACTTTTAGAAATCCTCAAAATATTAAAATATAACAAGGCAATTATAGTGCCAAATACAACCAAATAGATAATAAAGGAATGGTGGAAGAAATTTTTGACCATATATTATAATGTTTTTTAATATTTAACTTTTTTTGATTTTAAAATAATTTAATAATATATTAAACCAAAAAAATATCATTATTGTCAAATTTGATACTGTTTATTTAATTTGAAATTAAATACATCATTACAATGTGTTAATTAGGATAAAATGATATCACCTCAAATATAACATATAGATATAGGAAATTTATTATAAAAATTAAATAATTTTTAATATTTCAAAATCAAGACATTGAGAAAAAATTATTTCATTTTTAAATTAATTAAATAAATTATATTTTATAATTAAAGAATAATTTACGGTAGTTATATAAATTATAAAAATAAAAAATAAATTAATTTAATTAATTTAATTTAATTAATTTAATTTAATTAATTTAATTAATATTAATATAGACTATTTATTTCATTAATATCTAGATTTTTTCATTTGTGGACATATAAATGATAATAAATAAAATGATTTTGACCTTTTGTAACAATCATAAATTTGAATAATATATAATCCATTCTCCTAGAAAATTTTCCATTAAAAAACATAAATTCTATCTTAAGTTGATATAGGTCGTATCCTCTTCATCGAATACTTTTTTTACAAGTTTTCGGCGGATTCTTACCTTTATCTTTTTGCATTAACTCGAAGTTAAACCATTTTACCCTTACCATGACAACATATCATTTAACTATATAGGGTATAATAAAGATTCTATAAGATGCCCAAAGAACCATAAATGATTCATGGTGGATTCATTGAACCATATCCAAATAATTTAGATGAAGTTTCTATTTCTATGAATTTTATATCATTTGATAAAAAATTATCTATTTTAAATATCTTAAATTTAAATTTTAACAATTTATTTAATTTCAATTTTTAAAAATATCAATTAGAATTTATATCATCGAAACAAAAAATACTTATACATCAATAAATTTTCTAGTTAATCTAGAATATTAGTTGATGTCATTATTATTGGGAATTTATATTTGTTCTAGTTTTTTTAATATCAATTTTTTTTATATTTCCATTAATTAAACTATTAAAACATCATCATTGGGTAAGCCATAAAAGAAATTATTTATTTCCTAAAGAAATAAAATAAAAATAATTGTTAAATTTAATAATTTTATCTTTTGAAATACAATTTTTATATGAATATAAACCACGGGTGACCTAATGTTACTATATTTAACTTGTTAAAAACAAAAGTGTGACAAAATTGACTTTTCTTTGAATACATAATATTATATTGTTTATTTTCTCATTTAAATGGCCATAAATGGTCTTATAAATTGTAATTTAACTGTTATGAACGAAAAATATTCATCAAATAATATTATGACACCTGTTATGGTAGTTTTATAAAACTTGTAATATTATTTTTAATATTAATTCCCAGATTGACCATTAACGATAGTAACCAAATAAAATTTGTAATGTTACTATTCATAATTTCTAAAAAAATCTAATCCTGCTAGAATATATATATAATACTCATTACAACAATTTATTTCTAGTTTTCAAAATTTAATTTCAAGAATTGGTTAAAATAAAATAAACGTTAATCCCAAAAATGTAGCGAGGAAGTAGATTAGTGAAAAAAATTCAAAGTATCATTAAGTTTATATATCCAAATTTTAAAATAAATTAAACTTCCAATTACATAAATTGGATTAATATATTCATAATTTATATATTGTGTCTTTAAAATTTGATTTAATATATAATTTAAGATAAATAATTACGTGACAGTTCTGTTGGAACATAATTATATATTAAAGGAATGATTAAAGATGGGATAAATGAAATATGGGATTTACTCTCAATAAGAATACATTTTGTGTGAGAACATACTTCTGCAGGAAGGAAAATATTCCTTCCCCATACATTTCATACATTGTCTTAGAAGAATAAAATTAGAATTTTTTAGTTTCATCATGATTGAAAAGTGTTGTTGGGTTAGTCTCAAAATGTAAAAACCAATTGTTATTTAAAGGATTTCAAGTTGATATGTTTGAAATATCATGATCTCCACATCATGATGTGACAACTATTATATGTTTCATTGTGTGGAATATTTCACATCAATGTCATAATGAATATAATGAAGGTGGGTTATTTTTTGAATTCAATTTGTAATGAAGTGATTGATTTTAATTCATTTAAAATTTTGGAAATCACAGCAATATATATACATATTAAATTGGAAATTTATTTTCCTTCGTCTTATTATGATTTCGTGGTGAATGTAAACGTTTATTTTTTTGCATGGAATCAGGGTTTTCATACCAGTAGATATGAATTGGATGTATCCTTTTGAATGGTATATGAATATATTGATGGGGTATATTAAGATACAATATCTACCTAAAGCCATCATTGTTGAGAAGTATATTTTTGAGGATGTTTTAGAGCATTGTACAAGCTACTTGTCTATAGTAGAGAACATTGGATTGCCTCCACTTCTCCATGAATGAGTATTATATGGGGGAAAAGGGATTAATTGCATGAAATTGAAATCATTGAAAGGATAAAAAAATAATGAAGGTACATTTATACATCTCAAAAAACATATTTTGTTTTCAAAAATATATAAAATTTCATATTACTTTGTTGAAACAATGTTATCCAAAGAATAAAGTTAGGATGATTTTGAATAAACATAACAAAACTTCTCATCCATGGTTTAAAGAGACCGTGCATTGTAGAGAAAATGCATATGAGATATTGATATGGTTTGTGGCTGGTCCACATTTAAATATTAAAACATGGTTTGGGTATGAAATTAATTGATATAAATTTAATATTATATATTATAACAATGTAAGTTCAGTCCTTATTAGTTGGGTAATGGTGTTCATAAAAGTAATGCATTTTTCAAGTACTGAAGGTAGAAACCCATCCCCAACATCAAGTGCATACTATAATTTCATTGAAGAATTAATTTCTATTGATTACATTAAATTCTAAGTCCACGTTTATAACATCAAATGATTTTTAGTTGACAATAATTTTAGACATGATGAAACTGGATTAAAAATTGTTAATTTGAATAGATTGGAATACGTAGTTGATCATTTTATAATGGAAACACATGAAAAAAAATTAATATGTTTTATCAGTCAGATATACAATGGTTTATTGTTTTACAAGGAAAAAATAGTATATTGGTGAAAATGAATGTGATGATGATGTTTATTAATGTGAGATACCTACTTTCATGGAAGGACTAATAGGTAATTTTGATAAAAACGTCATTTACAAGATTATTTCTATACATAATCATCATGGTGAAGGAATTTGGGAAAAATATCCTTTAGTAAATTCAAAATATTTTAGAAAATATATTTCTAATAATCATTTAATTTTTAAAATTTAGAAAATTGATTGGTATTTCAGTTTTATTTTCATTATTAAAACATATATTGTAACTAATAAGATAATTTTTTAATGAATGTTTTAATTTTGTTTAGTTTTACTTGTTTAACTTTATGTAACTTATTTATTAATTGATTTTGTTGGAAAATGTTTTCTTAAACCTTATACAGTAATTAAAAAAATTCTAAATGATTATATTGAAAAAATATTCTTCCTTTGTAAAAATTATTTATTATGTTTGAGAATTTGAACTATTCAGAGAATTTGTTATTTCCTTTTCATTAATTAATATGAAATTTCATATCGCATTACTATTGATATAATTTTATTTAACTATAAAAAATATGAATACAATTGTGGTAATTTTAATATAGTTTACTTTTTTATTTTATAATTGATTATTTTTTATTTACATTATTATTGTAATAGTTGAATATATATATATGAATACTAATTTTTTATTTCATTAATTTATTGGATAATGACATGTCAATCAATTTATCCACCACATACAGATAGATATTATTTTACTCATAAAAATATGGAGGAATTTAAAAATTCTCCTATTGATGATCCATATCCTATTTTACAAAGGACATATACTTCCATAGGGCCAATGATGTGTTATAGGGTCGGTAAAGGTGACAACAAATTTTTACCAAAATTATCAGTTTCTTATTTCCAAGACCATAGGATACTAGTCATATTTTATGAATAATATATTCAAATATGTAATAATTTAAAACAATTCATGCGTTAAATATAAAATTAGGCTAAAAGAAAATAAAATATTTAGAGTAATGATTAGAGTGGTGTTGAAAAATTGAAACTATGTCACTTGTGAGAGACCATTTTTAATGTTCATGTGTTTTTATTTTACTTATCTTTAAATGTGTAGAGTAATATATTTCCCCCATTATTATGAGATACAATATGATATACTTTACACTGGATGTGTGAGGAGTACATGATTATCATTGGATGCATGGAGATGGAGGGATTTCAAACAAACCCTCACATCATATTTAATTTTTAATAATAAGTAACATCATATTCCTTGTGATATATATTCCTTTATACTTGAATATACTTGGAAATACTTTTTTTAATGTCGATGAAAAAATAATTTTTTGTAAGAGCAATTATACCTTTTAGACATTGTTTTATATTAATGATAATATTAATGAATTCTTTCCTCTATATATATAACAATCGAGGAGATCTCATTTTGAGATCAAATATCGAAATATATATCCTCGAACCTTATCATTGAGATTTTATAAGTTATTGAAAAACAATTATGGAAGAAAATTTTCATATACAAAGAGCCGAGTCTTCAAGATCTCAAGAGGATTCCCCTCCACCCCCATCTAGACATGAGAAATGGAAGAGGGCTCAAATGGGAAAGGATAATATCATACGGATGAGTTTGGGGTTGTCGCTAAGTGGATGATTCATTGTATATATTATTTACATATTTAGATTAATTCAATTATTTATATATTTTTATTCATTTCATAATATTTAAATTAATTCATAAAGGATTACCTTGAGGGGAAGATAACAGAGGGGGTCTTTTTAGAAGATTGTAGGTAAGATTTTTAAGCTTCATCATTGGAAATTCAGGAACACTTGGGATACGTACAAGGATACATGATGGGTGTATCCGTGAAAAAGTTTTTCTATATTATTCAGATTTTCAAATATAGGGTATTTATTTAAAATTAGAATATTTATATAATCACGTTCTGTATATTCCTATGATGTTTGAAGACACTGTGATATATTCAGTATTGTTGATGTTTTCAGACATGAAAAGATAGTTTCAGAATATATCCCTAACTATTCAACCTTCACCATTAGCTCCCACTCCTCCACCTCTACATGTAGGCCACACTATTTTTCCATCTTACAGACCCCTCCTCCACAAATTCACCATTATTTTGTGTTATATTTTGATGATCTCAGACCTCATATTTTATTCACATGGGGTTATATTCTTTATTAGAGACTCCATTCATCATCAACAGTTGTAGATAGAGAATCATAGGGTCATGTTACAAAATATTATAGATAAATCATCTAATGTAACCTTACCCACAGATGAGGTGAGTAATGTTGTAAAAAGTATCGACCACATTTTAGTTTTTTAATCTAGACTTCAATAACATATAATTATAGATGTATGTGTATATTGTAACTTTTATTTAATTTTTTATTAATTTTTTTTATCATTTTAAATTTTATCTATTTATATTATTTTTGTAGGAATAATATTATGGTAATGAAATACTATATAGAAAACAATAAATAAAATGTTTTATAAAATCACACACATATTTAATTATTCTAGATAGATTTTCCAGAAATTATAATTTATTTTCAGATTTTTATTACATTCCAATTCGAGCTAGTGTTTGTGGGAATGTAATGACTGAGACCCTTTTCAAAAATGTATCACAGAGCGTGTAACTAGATATCACATAAGAATAAATATAATGCAACTTTTTTCCATGTAAGAAATTATAGAAATATTTTCATGCATTAAATTTGATGAAAATTTTTTCCTTCCTTTGTTTGGTGTTGGGTTTATTTATAAGATGTGTAAAATGAATTATAATATAGCTTTATATGTATTTATGGATCCACGGTTAATTCCACCTATATCAAGGATAATTACTGAAATAGAAATAAATGTTTATTTTCTAGAAATATTTCAAAAGTAGGCAATTATTGAGTACTACATGTTTCTATTACATTATGTTCTTGAAACATATATCTCAACGCGTTTATATTTATATTGTTAATAGAATCTAAACTAACAAAAAAATTCTTGAATATCAGTGGAAAATTTATGTTAGTTATTTTATGTCCAATGAAGAAGACATTTTACTAGTTATGCTCTATCCATAGAGAAGTGAGACAAAATTTGAATGATATATTAGACACATATGTTTTAAAATTGTAATTATTTTAAAATTATGATGAATTTTACATTTCTTACATTCATTTTTTAACACGTGATGAAATTCATTTAGATAGTCCAAAATGAAAAACATCCTAAAGATAAAAC
This sequence comes from Viscum album, assembly GCA_963277665.1. Lineage (NCBI taxonomy): Eukaryota > Viridiplantae > Streptophyta > Magnoliopsida > Santalales > Viscaceae > Viscum > Viscum album. The sequence goes on from OY728152.1 coordinate 1,939,564,151, forward strand.
ATGTAAACGAAATATGAAATTATCATTTATAATTAGTAAATTTTAGATATATTAGTTACTAATTTTATTATAAATTGAAAAACTCATTTAAACATCATTGACAAAAACAAGAATTGGTAAAAGAATGCAGATATTTTGAGTTATGATTTATGAATGAAATAATTTCATAAGGGACAATTACGAATTTCCAACATGTTATATTTCATTATCAACATTTCCTTAATATTTCATTTGTTTTATTCATAACACATATTAAATGTCTTCCTTTTAATTTGTAGTTTTTTATAACCATATATCTTATAGTACAAAACAGATCAGGCACATAAAAGTTTAATGGGAAAATTATTTTATAAGTTTGGATGTATTATAGTTTTTTGTACTACTATATATTGTAATTTTCAATCTTGACATTATAAATGTGTATTTATTATTTTTTTACTTATACTTATTTATTGTATTTTTGGTTGTATATAAGATGGTTGAAAATTTAATTTTTTTAAAAAAATCATTTACATATCGATTATTAAATAAATTTTGTTAAAAATATAATATCAACGATTTTTACATGTATACTATCTATTAGCCAACATAAAAACCCCTTTTTGACATCAATTATCTCGTATGTTATCTGATAACCAATGGGAAAAATCATTTTCCCCATCGATTATATTGTATCCAATGTGAAAAAACCATTCAAAACAGGTTTTCCTTGTTAGTTATCAAATGATCAATGTAAATACATACTCAGATAATTCATTAATAATTTTCATTTTTATGAAAAGTTAAATACATATTCATAATGCTTCATTTAATAATATAACCTAATAATTAACATGGAAAATAAAAAACCAGATATGAAAATACAAATTTTTCACTAGTCCATATGCCATATAATTAAAAAATAGAAAATAGTATAGAAAGAATAAATGATGATCAAATAATTCCATATTAATCATCTCAGGAGCTTAATATTTTTCCACAAATAATAAAAGTAATGAAATCATATCATGGAATATCAATTATTTAATTCATAATGATCGAATTCATAATGATGGATATCTCAAACATACCATATTATCATTATGAAAATAAATTAATAATATCAAGGATTAATGCTAAAAATCTAATTTATTTATGTTTCCTGAAGAGAATATACTTTTCACGACTGGACCGTCCCCATTCGTTGATCCTAGTCTTCTAACCACATGTGTCTCATGTAATAGTATGGTTACTTTCCAAGTACACAACATGCTATTACACAATAGGGTCACCGATCATACTAATGACTATCTTCATAGGGTAACACATGTATATTCACGTTATTTTACTTCACTCATACACACCCTAGGTAAATTCCATAATGGTCACCCATCATGATCACTACTCGAGTGAAATCATGCTTAACTATGGAGTTCTAATTATCTATTCTTCCAAGAAGAATTGTGTACCTAGTCGGCATGGGTAGTAACATTTATCCTTTTATGTCCAATTTTTTAGGGTGCTACACTATCCACTTATTCAATGTATAATACCCTTTTTAAGGCTAATGCCTCTTTCCTAGGGAGGTACTCGACACTTGTGGAAAGGTATTGGCTCTGATAATATTTTTCATGAGCTGAACTTCCTTGGATTGTGAACCTATACGTAAAATCCCATAAATATCAGGGAATACCATGGTTTCCTTCCAAGCACAAAATAGGGTATTTCCCAAAATTTTAACTTATCAGACTAATAAATTCCCCCATATTCCAACACATCTTATTTCAATGTGTTTTTTCCTCACTCACACACACCTTGAGAGACATCCTAGATGGTTAACCATCCTGAACACTACTTTATGGAAATAAGGATTAAATGAAGAGTTCAAATATGGTATGCTCCCAAAAATAATTTTTAACCTTGTTATCATGGTTATTAACATTTATACTTATATTTTTCACTTTGACTAGGGTGTTACACTAATACATTCATTATTTCATGGAAAAAATCTAATAAATGGATAAGGCCTCAGCCAAAACCATAAATTTCTTATCTCATGAAACCTACTGATATATTGATGGATTATTGAGGACCACACACATCACATTAAAAATAAAATTAATTACTCAAATGAGATTATTGAAACATAATAAACTTAAAAATTTGTGTTAAAACTACCATATGTAATGTATATACTTTCCCCAATCAATAAACATAATCATATACCACATAAATAATTGTGAATGATTTTAAAATAGTATAGATCCATTATAACTAATCATAAATCACCTATAGAAAAAAATATGGTTTATATCAATACACCATATACACAGTGGATTTAGGGTAATTTTTTTTTTCTTTGAGGAATATTACTTTCATAAAAAGATAATTACAAAACTCTTAAGGATAATATACATTTAATTTTTATATTTTATATATATTAGTTTTCTATTCAAATCATTATGAAAATTATTTTCTTCATCAAAATCTGTTAAAAAACAAAAATAATCATCAAATAAATGATGGTCAATTTGGTGTGTAATTATATACATCTCATAAATAACAATCTATTTTCATGGTGATAAAGTTTAAAAAGACCCTTGATCATAAAGTCTCAAGAAGATTCATTTGGATAATTGATGCAAATAAAAATGTTTAAAGGTATTTTAAAAATGAATTTTTAAAATTAATAAGAAAACATTATTGATTTTTTTTGAAAACATGCGTTTCAGAGAAAGCAAATTTAACATAAGAGTTAAGTGAAGTAGGATTTTACAAAAACATTTTACCAATTATTTTAGGTACCAAACAGTGGGAAAATTTTACTATTAAATGAAAATATAATTACTTATAATATGATAATAAAATATATTTATTTCAAGATATAAATATCAAATAATTCACTACTGGTAGACATAAACTAAAACCATCTCGAATAATGATGACATTGTGAACTAAACTCTAATAGTTTTTGGAAATTTATGTATTAAAATCCCCAAGAAATTAATACATTAAAATGTGACAGTAAATATAATTATGATAAATTAATTGAAGATATATCATACCACAACATCATTCTATATTCCATATAGATAAAATTATTTATGAATATTGCATCTGTCTCAAAGAAGTAAAAGTGGGATGAGGAACCCTTACCTCACACTTCCCTTTAATAGATTTTTGTATTCTAGTTTATAGTGGTTTTAATCAGATTAATATATTACAATATATATGTATTAATATTTATAATTTCATATATTATCCTTTTATATCATCTTTTCTACTATTTGTTAATAATCATTCATTATTTCCCTTGTTTTAGTGATAATTGCCATCTTTTTCTAGAATGTTTGGTCATATTATATTTGGTTCCTATCATATAGATTATTATTTAATCATATACATAATTTATTCCATCATAAAAATATAATATATATTCATTTTATTTTTATTTATAATAATCCAAAAATGATGATAAGATATGAAATACAAGATTCATGGGGATAGTAAGTCATACAAACGCACAAACATTGTTTCCATATTCTTGTTTTATTCAATGAAATAAAAGTAATTTATATATATATATTAATTATAGTATCTTTTTTCCTTTAATATATATCACATATTTTTTTTAAACTAGTCATTAATATATTTTATGTAATGTGTGATCAAACCATATCGTTTCATGCTGCTACAGTCTGTCGTACACATGAATCGCATTATCGTATTCTCAGAAAATGGAAATAATGAAGGAATATGTTATATTAAATTTAAAACAAATGAATCAAAAATATTATAAATATCATATATTAATTTCATTCCCATCGTTATTCCATACTTTAAGTTCTGGTAATAGAAAAATGACTGATAACAGTTCGTGAGATAGTAGTCCATCGTAAACATGAGCGAAGATTCCAAAGAATATTTAATGGAAGTGTGTGTGATTATAGTTTTTACTCTTACCATAAAAAAATATAACTATATATAAGATAATTATGTTGTTAAATAATAATTATATAATAATAATTTAAGGGTTTTTAGGAACAAATTAAAAAAATTATGTTGATTAACATTACCTCTTCTACATATATCTCTTATTTTACGAATGTTCATCCTTAGTTGTATGTATTCCCATATAATGTAATATCGGATGAGATAATTGAATTTGGGGCGTTATTTTTGTTGTGTTTTTTCAATCCTAATTTCATGAGTGGTGTGATGCAGTAGGTAGACTAAATGACCTTTTATAACATAGGTGTGACATTCTTGTAAATTCCCAAAAGTATTCAATATTTGGAGTTATTCCTTACCTAATGTGTGTAAAACATTAAGCAAAAATATAATTGAGGGATTAATTGGTGGAGAAAAACAACTAAAACACAAAATTAAATACATTTTTTTATCAATTTATTCCTTAGTCTATATGTTTAATCAATTTTGTCTTTATAGTTCTTCCAAGGTAATATGTACATTTTTATTTACCTGGGTAATTTAATGTTCAAAAATATAATTTTAAAATTAAATTATTATTTGATGTACAAGTAATTATACTAAATATTAATATTTGTTATATATATTAAAATCATATATATATGTAAAATTAAATTGCATACAAATTCATGTAATGCGCTAAACCCGGTTTTCACCTTGATCGTGTTAAATAATTTTTACAGATTTCACTAACCAATATAGTAAAAAATAAATTTTACCTTATTATATAAAATAAATTAAAATGATTCTATATATGGAATATTTTTATAAAAAATCCAACCGACTTAATAGGATAAATTTAATTCAAAATTATTCATTGAGTTGGAATAAATAAGTGGGTTTTTAATATGAAAATGGTCAAATGTTTAATAAATTTTTATACGTAAATTCAATATAAAATGTATTAATATTTATCTAATTTATCTAATTTTACATTAAAAATGAGATAAAATATAATTTTACAATATTAATAAATTAGATCAAATTGATATTTTCAAATAATATTCAATATTTTTTAGTATTCATCAATAAATGAAACTTCATAGACAAACAGAAAAAGAATCACCCTGAGAGTAATTTTAAATTATTAATCGAAATATTAAGTTTATTTTTTCAATTAATTTTTACAATTGTTTTAAAATTTATTTGTAAAAAAATATTTCCCTTAAATGGCAGAAAACATTTTAAATATATATATATATATTGTTTTATGAGTAAAATTAGATTTGTTATAATCCGATACCTATCAGTTCTATTATATGAATTAAAATCATATTTTTTTGAATATATAATATGAAAATATCATTAAATTAATGCCTATTTGTAATTAATTTAATTTATTATTGTAAAATTATTTTTTATGACAAAAATATTTTCTTATAGGAACATTTTCTTTAAATTTAATTTGTTTTTATGTTCATTTTAAAATAATATATAGAGAATAAATTCAACAATATATTTTTATATATTATTAACCCATATTAGTAAGAAAAAATTAAATATCTATTGTTTAATTTTCCTTTTAAATAACAATACTAATAGTATTTGGTTGATCCGAGTCCTACATGTAATGTAAGAAAACTCAGTGTTGTGTGCATGTCATGATATACCATAGATTAAATTTATTCAAAATAAATAATATATCATAAATTTACATTATCTAATAATACATTATACTATTGTTTTCTTCTCAAACACTATATTGTATAAAATGATTTTTCTTTTAGAATATTTTAGGTGTTATAGTATATAAAACATGATTTTGTTTCATCGGTTTTACCACCAACCTGAGCGATGTTATAATAATTTTGAAATGTATTGTTAATTAATATTAAATTATGGTGATATAATATAATAATATTATGTTAATAATGTGATTAACATTTTATATATGATGGTTGCATGATCTATGTACAAGGTCTGGTACTTCAAGACTAAAACATGTATGAAAAATTAAATAATCATCACCAGGAACAATGAAATTAATAATGATTTTTTAATAAATGGTTGATAATATTTTATAATTAAAATATGTATGGTATTGTAATTATGAATATGGTTCAAAAATAAAAAAAATAATAAATTTAAATTTTCAATATATGAGGATAGACTGATTACTAATTCAGTTAGACTAGATCTTTGGGTTTCTCATCTTACTCTTAATTTTGTGAGACATATTCAGCATTCACCACTTATTACATTCAAGGAGTTTATATAATATAAATTTTATATGTTATATCATTAAAATAATTCTTCTCATGTTATTTAATGATCTATTTTAATTTATTTCTTTTATTGGATTTATAGTTCATTGCTACTAATGTGGCAGGGCTATTCGTTACAGTATGATTTTCTTTTAACACATTTCTATTATAAATTTACATTGAGTGATATAATATGATTAATATCTTATGAAACCAATATATTTTATTTTAAATTATTTTTCCTATTAATTTTAATTAAATATAATATTTCCCTCTTTTTTAATTAAAATGATATAGAGTTTTTTATGAAAAACTGACCCAATTAACCCTTTGGTCGACAAAAAGTTTCTTCTATGTACATGTTCTACCAATATCATTAATATAATTTTCATTCATTTTTAAATTACTAGTTTATATGTTTATTTTTAATGAATATTATTTTCTCAATATTATCAGAAATATAAATTTTTAAATTTAGTAAAACTAATGGATATTTTCAGTATGTTCAATAATTTTTTCTAATTATATGTTAAAGTTGTTTTGCATCAATGTCAAAGAAAAATTATTATTTTAATGATTCATTTAGAATATTATTTTAAGATACCATAAAATTTCATTCTCTTTTTGGATTACAATTATTTTAGGATGATTATATGAACTTCATATCTTGCTAATATGCTCACTATGTAATGATGATACCACTATGAAAGTTGTTTCCTTTCCTTGGGATATGTTCTGATAAAATGATAATAGGTTTATGAAACTAGTATCATTTCTAAATTATGTTCCATGATGAAGTTATGTAATTTTATTGACACATGTTTCATTTCCAATGGTTAGGATATGATGAATTTGTGAATATTTTCTGATATTTTCAAACACATTTGTATGGATTTATTATTTGATGGGTGGGCATGTACTATTATATCCTTCAAATTAATTGGGTAAATAATTATATCATAAGAGATAATATTGACTAGAATTGGGGGTAAATATAATGAACCGAATTATTAAAAATTAAATTACCTTTTCAAATTAATAAATCCTTATTATGTAATGACGTGATAGAAAACACATAAATTGCTTTGGATATTTGGACCATTATAATTTAGATGTAATAAAATATAAAATTCCATTATGAATCATAAGTGATTATAATATTTATTTATTTTTATTAAATATTATGTTTAGTATATATTATGGGGTTTGAAAAAAAAATTATTCAAAATGGATAATGAAGTGATGGCCTCGACTAGGGGTGTTTTACCCTATGAATCGAATTTATTAGACCATTCACGGGAGATGGAATCCTTAAGTTTTTTGAATGAACAATCTTATGTATATTTTCTAAAACTAAATAATTTGTGAAACCAACTGTGGTATAATATCATACTTACTGATATCACTACCCTGACCATGTTCATTGAACAACCCCAAGAAAGAATCACCACCACATATGTTACCCTTTTGGGTGAATTCTAGGGGTAACAATGGGTTATGTATCTCAACCCTTATAATATATATTTTTTTTCTTAAAAATTAATTAATAATTATTTTTATCCCAATTTACTATTTATTTATAAATGATTATATAAGTATTTTGATAAGGATTTAAATTTGAAATGATGATATTTAAATTATATTTTTAGGAAATGTATATAGTTTATATAAATACATGTTTATTGACGAATTTAAGATGTTTTCAAATACATATTATTAAAATTAAAATTTCTTATTAATTATTATTTAATTAAATAAAAATGATAATAATGTTTTATAAAGTCAAATATTATTTTTATAAGGGCCTGAATACTATTACCATTGAGGAAAATCCAAACATTCCCACAAATTGATATATTTTATTTCAAACTAAAAATATAAATATATATTAAATTATTATGATAAAATAAATATTATTTTTTAAATCATCTCATAAAAAATTTCCAATATTGAATTTCACATTATTTTCTCTGAATATTGAATTGTTTTTGTAAAAAAAATATAGTATAAATATAGTGTGCATTATAACATCATAAAAGCAAAAAGTAAGGTAATAAATAAAAATAATAATTTATAGGAACATAATTATTTTTCCCCATTAAAATAATGTGTTTTTAATGTTATTTTAATAATTTTATAGACCCTTAATAAACCCTAAAAACACATTTTATATTTTATGGTTTTAGGATTGATTCTTTTTTAATATAACTCACTTCCTCATAAAAATGTGTATTCCTTTTATGATTTTATTTCTAATACATCTAAAATATTTATAACAAATCCTATTTAGTATAAAACCTTAGAAAAACTAGTAGAAGGTGTGTGGTATTGATTATTTTTTCATATAGAGCATAAACCAGTAATTTAGAAATTAATAAAATATTCCACTATCATTTTATAAAAACCCACCCAAAATCCAATTAATATTGACTAAAAACCATTTATCAAAATATAACCTTTCCTGTCTAGATCTTAATCCTTGTAAATGTATTATACTACTCTTTATAATATCCTACTAGTATGTTTGAAGCTCCCTCTTAGGGTAAGGGATCTTCTCTATCTCTTACTTCTTCAAGCTTCTTATTTGTATTATGAATTTTTACATAATTATTCATGATAGAGTATGGATTCACACATCTCTCATAATATTCTTAAAATTTACATGTTATGAGATCTCCCATTCACCGTAACACCCCAAAATTCTAAAATAAGGACATTGTACTTGAAATTATGTATTACACACAACACCGAACGTATGAGGATTTCAGTATCCTAGGAGATGATGATATATTTTATATTTTAAAAAAATTAAGTAATTATAAACCATGAAACATTGATTTTATCCTTTATTTTTTATAACAAAATTCATATCATACATTACATGAAACAACTAGTTCCTTCGATAGCGTGTGTTACACATAATAGTGGGTTATACTGAACAACAAAATACTATTAATATTGTTATTTAAAGTGAAAATTAACATCAATAAAATATATTGTTGTTTTTGAATATTATTAAGTAGCTTATAAAAATATACAATTGAATTTTTCATTTTCTAATTAATTATAAATTAATAAATAAACCAATTGAATATAACAAAAAAAATTTATAAAAAAAATTATTTCTAGAGCCAATTGAAATTTATAATAAAAATTAAATTAATTACTAGTATCTAATGGTATTATTGGAATATATATATTTGTATTATATAACGTTTTTTGATATTAATCCTATAAATTTTATTGAAATTAGATATGAACAAGTCAAATTTTATAAATAAAGTCGAGTATTTTTCTAAATGGATGTTATACCACCTTTTAATGGAACACTCTTTCTAAAACTAAATAATGAAATTTTATAAATTTTATTTTTACAAATTAACTTATTTATTGAAAATTTAATTTCCAAATTATCTTATGGTTAATTTTGGGATATGTTTGGACAAGTTTCCTTTTTTGATTAATTGTGGCAATACTAATTTTGAAATAAAAATTTATTTTCAATATTAATTTATTATAAGGATAAAATATATTTTAAAAATATTATTATGATAAATTAGATCATTTTTAAATATATTTATTTTATTTAGGTCATTGGAATCAATTTTATTTTGAAATTTGATATAAAATAATTTCAAGCATTTGAACCTTTTGACTTTAAGACACTACTTTGTCATCATGTCTATAAGATAAATTTTTAATTAAAATATTACTCTTGTGTTATTTGAATTGGAAAATTTTGATTCCATGTTTAGAATCAAAATAATATATAATTTATAATAAGATTAAATTAATTTTTTATCAAATTTTATAGTAAAAATAGTTACTGTTAATTAAAATGATAAAGGTAAAATGAGTTTACATATTGTTTAATATTAATATATAAGGTATGGAAATTATAAAAAATATAAAAACAACATTGTGTATAGTAATATTTAGACCATATAATAGGTTTAATAGATAAAATTTCATTATTGGAGGCAAATAAGGTAAGGGAGACATCTCAATTTCGTTGTGTTTTTCGTATTCATAGTAATTCATATGCTCCACTAATATAAAACTGAACTCACTCCCTGAACATGTGTAAACCTCTCAATCTATTTGGATAGTCTATATGAATAAAAATTCACTACTAAATATCCCTAAAATCGTCCTAAAATCCATAATTTTCGAATAAATCCCACAAAGAAATGGCATTGCTGAAAACTTAAAACAGATGCTCATATGAGAGGTAATGTTCTTCAATGAATGGTTTTATAATATTATTTCATAAAACCCGGTAATTTAATTTTTTATCATGATTATTTAATAACCAGTGTATCTTAAATATATTTAGATTTTGTTATGTTAAGGGAATGACCTACAATTTCACACCCTACTAGAAAATGGGTAACGAAATCATCAGTCATGTGTTTTGTAGACTACCACCCCATAAACTGATGACATTTTTTTCATTAGAACCTTTAAAGGTTTCAAATAATGGTGGATTTATAGTTTATATATTTTATTAGTGATATAAATTTATTTATTTTTCTTTTATAATTTTTATATAACACAAACCATCAACATCTAAATTTTGTGGGAATATGATAACGACATTCATGTGTACGGTGGACTACCACCTTGCAAGGCATTGTGATTCATTTATAATTTACAGGGAATGTGTTAAATGTGGGATTGATAATAATATTCGATATATATTACATAAATATGATAATAGATTGCTAAAATAAATATAAATCATTTACAATTATTTCTATAATATAACAAAAAAATAGAAGCAACATTCTAGTGTAAGTGTGGCCTAATGTCTCCATGAATAGTGCATTTAATTTCCCATAAATAAATTTTATAGACTTATATAAATACATAATAATGATTATATTTGAAATTTTAAATGTTTTTTAAATTCTGTAGATTAATTAACCACTATTTAAGAAAGGGGAACAAAAAGTACAAAGTAAAAATAGTCTCTAAAAACATAACAAGAATTTACCCGAAACAAAGTAACTAATAATAGAATATTAGTAAAATGAGAAAAATATCTTATAAAATGATAATATATGGTATAATAATTATTAATATGTTCATGTTATTATTTATTAATTTTTTGAGGCAATTATATAAGAGGTTAAATCATGTACGAATAAACGGGAAGCGTGAGGTTAGGGATTCAATCCCAATTAAATTTCATTGAGGCATATTGTAATGTTAATAACCTAATTACATTTATTGGGTCTACATAATATCCCAGTGAAATTTATTATTATATATAATTCATCAATCATGGTATTTTAAGTTTCAATTTTAATTATTTCATGTGTGGTTATTTCAACTTAAATGAGACCAAGTAGTAAATAAATTTCAAAACTCAATTCCTTTTCATTGAGTTATAAAAAATCCTTATTAATGTTAATATACACTGATTATGTTTATACCTACATTGATTATATATTTATTTATTATCACTTTTTTATTTGTATTTTTTGTTGATACAAATATTGTATCAAATGATGAATTCTCACTTCAACGTTATGACCATTTTGAGGCATCATTTTAAATTCTAATTCTGAACAATTTTATTTATTCTTGAAATTATATTGAATAAAATTATATAATTATTGTTTAATAAAGACATTGATATCAATTTCTATTGGTTATTCGTGATCGTTTTCAAGTGATTGTACCATTTTTTTTACTATTTGTTACATAAATTTGTTGTGCGAATGTTTTAAAGAAATCTAATGTCATTGATCTCATCAGTCAAAAATCCATTTAAAAAAAATATGTTTTCAAAAAATGGTTTTGAAAATAATATATATTTTCTTTTGAAAATTATTTATTAAAATAAAATTTTTCCAATTATTTTTTTAATGTTTTTTTCCAATGTAAACTTTTTATCGCTATATGAACAAGGGACATTACTTACCATTTTACAACACAAAATGGAATTACATTTTTCTATTGTATGAAATTCAAGGAATTGACCATAATAGTTTCTTAAAAAAATAACATTAATGTTTTTGATAATATATTTAAAAAAAATTAAAATGTTTTTCCAAAATAAATATACCTTCAAATGTTTTTTGAAAATGAAATGAATATTTTCCTCTAGAATGTTTTTCAAGATATTTTTTATTTAATCAATGACAATAAACCTTATTCTTCATCCAATGGGTATATTTAATATTGATTCCATAATTATTATTAATTTTAATGTATTATGATTATTTTGAAGAAGGATATTATGAAAATTCATTTCATAGATTCATTTTTTAATCATTAACGTCTCCTAGAGTTATTTAATCTTTATTGATCATTGAACATTAAATTTCTCGTAAATAGTTTAATTAACTATAATGGATATAATTATTTAAATAATTTAATACCATATGTCGATATGGTGTTTACTTTTATTGTTATTTTATTATCTGTGGAAGTATTGATAAATATATAATTTTTACTCAATAAATATATTTTATATGAATTTTTTATGAATAAATTTTATTATTTGATATATGAGGAATGTTTTTTATTTTTAGGAATTTTTTTGTGAAACACATATTGTAATCCACTCAATGGATCAACAGTCTCACGGGATAAACCCATTTTCTTGCCATAGATAACTATGTGTCATTCTATCATTTTTAAGCCATCTTGTGAATGGATTTGACAATAATGCTTCTTTGTGCCTGGGAAATATGTAATCTAATAGAGAATAATTTCCATCATTCAGATTCAACTATTATGATACATATGATTTTAACTACTAAAAAATTTATTTATGTAATTCATTATTAGTATATGGATTAAATGGAGTGGTATTCAGTTATTTTCATAGCACACGGATTTTTACCTATCCATTTACTTAAATAGAATGTGTTATGAGATATTTAAATTTCCATATTGATTTTTATTTTTTAATTTATTAGGATTTCATGTGTTATTAGTTATATACCATTATATATTAATAATTATTATTTATTAATAATTTATTACACTATACATAAACCATACTATGAATTTTATTTAAAAAAAATTCCATTTCCCCAGGATTCAATGATGTGTAATAAAAAGATATGTAATGATATTCCTGGTGGACATAGATATTATACAAAAAAATAAAATAAATATGTTGTAATTTGTGTATTCATTTGTAATAATAGAAAATTGAATGTATCTTGTTTATAAGAAAATAGTTCAATATTTTGAGAAGTGATTTCCTTACATCCTGTGAAAATTTAGTGGTAGTAGGAACTAACTCTGGGATACTTGGTCATGGGTCACAAAAGTATGTATCAGTTCCATGTTTAGTATATGTCTTTGGAACTATATTTATAATGAAATATATTAGTTAACATAACCCAAGGATTTTATTTGAGAATATTTATATAAGAAGATAATAATGTTTGGGTATGGTAGATATTATATGGGTCTTCTTGTAAATACATGCATGCATAGATACATCAAGTGGACATGGTTCTAGAAAAGATGCACCTTCGGGTAATAACTCGAAAATAGACCAACTTCCAGGATTGATGAATAAAATGGAACATGTATATGTTCCATAATGAGAACCTGGTTTGACACTCATAAGTGAAATGATTAGTATTTTTCAGTTTTCATAACAATCCGGTTTGGAATTTTTTATTATTCAATAATATTGAATGACCTTGGATAAACTGTTGGTGTCTTAAATCTAAAATAAGGTTTCAATATTTTCAAATCCTCAAAATAATTATCTAGTTTTCCCATTAAGATAATTATTTCCCACACTATCATTTTTTTTTGTCAATGGATGGAACCTAAATGAATTGTTTTAACATTGAAAATGGTGGGTTATGAGGTGAAAATGAGAAAACAAGTAGGCTATATATTGAAGTGAAAGATATCATGTTTATGGCCAATTATTTTTCCAGAAATATAATTAACAAAATATACATTAAACAACATTGGAACTCAGTAATAAATAGAATGATGGAGCTTTATACGAACTTGAGTGGTGGATACCATTGAAAAATAAAGGACAAATTTCCATCACATAACAAATGTTTAAGGAGACACCCTGGAATGTGCCTCAAAATAATTGGAAAATTATTTTTGAGTGAAATATAATGGAATCATGAAAATAATTTATCAATAACAATTTACGGTACGATGGAAGGAAATAAATCCCATACTAATGATCTAATTATATTTTTTTACCTTAACTATGGTGAACATGGTCATTACCAAAGTTAATTCATTCTTATTATGGTAACCCCAAGACCGTGGAATAACTAATGTGGAAACATGGATGATGTTTAAATATATTTTGATTCAAGAATAATGTTATTTAAGTGTTTTAACAATAGTATTTTGGTTACATTATTATAAAACACATAAAGACTATTTTTAATTATAGAATCAATTATTCCTTCATTTGCATAATTTTTTTAGATAACCTCATGGGTTATTGAGTTTAAATATAATATAAATGACTAAGATAACTATTTTTGGTATCCATGTGATGGGAGTCTACTATTATTAAAGACATTTTGGATAAATACATGTGGACAAAATGTATATTGTAAAATTTATTTGAGGAATAAAGATATTACATTTTACAAACATAAGTTTAATTGAATTTATTACCATTTTGATTAAAATGATCATTATAGTAAAATTTGATTTATTAGTCATTGTAAAAAAAATTCAAGAAAAAACAAGAAAAAAATGATATTTAATGATTAATTTTATTTGAAGGATGTCCATCATATTTTTTATAACATTATTGAAATTATATTAAAAGTGTTTATTAGAAGGAAAACTCCCTTTTTGAGGGAAAATCGGTCGTATTTATAAATATTTTGGGGTTCGAACCCATGACTGAAGGATGATATGGGATTCACAACTACCACTGACATATCTCACTTCTTGATTAATATGTCATTATTTTTAGTTATGCATTTTGATGAATTTTTATTAATGATAAATTAGTAGTATTATATCTTATGTATAGAGATTAATGTATTAGCCATATTATTTTTTCAATAATAGTTAGAGGTAGATGAAAATACTATTCACTAATTTATAGATCTTACAATCTATTATAAGTAAATTTTTGTGTTTGAGGAATAAAAAATGATTTTGGGTATTCATTTTATAATGTAAATGGAAAAAATGGGAATTGGTCAGAGAAAAAAATTATTAAATTGTGTTCGTGAAATATAAATATATTATATATGTATAGTTCTCAATATTCCTATGAAGTAAAATAATTACTCAACATTAGTAAAATGATCCTAAAACAAAAAATTCATTCTATTACATTCATATCTGATGAATAAAATTGTCTTCTAGATCATCATATATTCATTCATTGGAGGCACACAACTTTCCAAAGATCATTCACATGCCTGGGATTGATTACCTAAATCAATTCTTATAAATATTTATCATTTCCCCCCATTAACAAATCTTTTATTTATACTTATAAACCTAGTTATACATGTCCTTTAAACTTCCAATTATCTATTATTTAAATGATATTCTATTAACCCTATTGATATGTGGGGTTTTAATAAAATTAATTTCTACATACAAAAACCATTATTACAGAGAAGATGTTCAAAATATTGTTCACTATTTATTTTAGTTTGGTAGAATGTAACACCCTAAAATTATAAAATAAGAACATTGTATTTGATTGTGTGTTTGACACACAGGACCCATATTTGATGGGATATAACATCAAATGACATTATTATATATTATTTTTCTCAACTAAAAAATTAAATTATATTGATTTCAACACATTATTTACATCCATTACAAAAACCATAGAATTTATCTTATGTTTCCCATGATAATGAGTTCCTTTGATAGCTTCTGTTGCACTCATGACTGTGTTTTATAGATGAACTATATACAATTAAAAATATAATTTAAAATAAAAATTATCGCATATTTGTTAAATTTGTAGTTATGAATAGTATAAAAAATGAATAATGTTTTTTAATTCACTTCTTTCCAATAAAGTAGAAAGGTATATAGAGTCTAGTTGAATATAATAAAAATTATTTTTACAAAAAAAATTATGCAAAATGAGTTTTTTATTATTTTATTATATTAATTAAATTCATAATATTAGATTAAGTATATTTATGTAATATATAAATTTTTCATTTGTAAAATATACTTGGTATGAATTATATATGAAAAAATATAATTATACCCACAGTGTTGTATTTTTAGTAAAAGGATGTGGTGTTGCCTTTCAACAGAAAACATGATTTTGGAACTTTTATAAATTTTATTCCACAAAATAATCTTCATTTTTTGAATTTTATTTTCAAAATTATATCAGCATGTGTTTCTTATGATGTTTCATATTTTGATGAATAGTGAAAATAAGAAAATTTAATTGAAAATTGAATTTTCATCCACATATTTTAAATGAAAATATTATATTTTTAATTGGTTATAAAGATTAATTTCATCAATTATATTTTTATTAATCCTATTTATCTCATTTTAAAAGTTTTATGGTTATGTTTTATTTAATAGTATTTTAAACATTTAAAAAATTATACTTTAACAACAAACATTGTCTTCATGTCTATAAGATAAATTTTAAATTAAATTATGCCACATTAGTGAGTATAAATTACAAAAAAATTGCGACAATATTTTCAAATCAAAATAATTTATAATATCTAATAAGGTTAAATTAATTTTTTATGAAATTAATTATCATAAAAAATGTTAATCATAGTGATATAGTTTAAAATAAGTTAATTTAGTGGTTATTATTAAATGATAAGGTATAAAAATATCCCAAACCATTACAAATATCCATGGGATGGATATATTTATACAATATATCCTATATTATAGAATTATATTTATTATTGGAGGCACATGAGAAAATTGTGGCCTCCAAATAGTGCTTAATTTTTTGTATTTACATGAATGCCACTCTACCTCCACTATAAAATTCACTCACTCCCCTCACTTATTTTTACCAAAAATATATTTTTTATAAAAACAAACATTCCCAATTAACATTAAAACATCCCTACCATAATCATGATTATATATAACCTATGTATGTTAAATATATTATGATTATTTTACGTTATTTGTAGGGAATATAAATTTACACACATCCATCAAATGGGTTACAAAATCCTCATTCTAGTGTATGGTGGACTACAACATTGCGAACTGATGTTGTTTGATTTCCCATTAACAATAATCAATGATGGTAATATTAATGGATTTATAGATTATATATTATATATATTTTATTTATGATTATTTATGATTCTATAATTATTATATAACACATACCTTCATTGTTTCCATTTTGTGGGAGTACAATGACATAATTCGTGTGTACGACGTACTACATCCTCATAGAGTGAAGTTATTTGTTCACAAATGACATGATATGTATGAAGAATTATTTTTAGAAAAATATGTAATTCATATTAAATTAATACTATATATTAGTGATAACATACATATATATCATCTACTTTTTATTATTTAATATGATAATAATAGTGAATTAGTTTTCATGCATACGTATGGAACTTCATCACCAAAAAATAGTGCATTTAATTTTATATCACTAATTTTTTTATTACATTAAATATAAATATATAAGGAATAAATATATTATTTTTTTTAATTATTGTTATTTTTAAAATCAACATAAAGGTAAGAGGAATAAAATACAAGTCAAAACACAGTAAAAAAATATAACAAATTATTTCCCAAAATGATGAAACTAATTGATGTTTACTATATAATAGGTTATAATATGTTATAAAATGATCATATTTGAAAATATAAATATTAATATGGATCTGTTATAAGTTAATAACGAGATTAAAACCACTATACATGAGGTTAAAAAACTATGATGAAATTGAAAGCGAGAGGTAAGGGATTCCATCTAATTTTTTTTTCATTGTGTGATATTGTAATGTTTTTCGCATATTTTCTTTTATATGTTTTATATACTGCACCTATGAAATTTGATATCATAAATAATTCATTATTCATGGTATTTATTGTTTCAATTTTAAATATTTCATCACATGGGATTTGAATATAAAATTCACCATGGGGTAATGAAATTTCATAACACAATTCATTTTTACTGTGTTACATTACTTCCTCGTTGTCAGTAATATCCTATGATTATGTATATAATTAATTTAACTATATTTAATTTATTTACACATGTTTAATATGTATTTATATATGATAAGAAAAATTAATTCATTTATTATATATCACTTAATCATTATGATCATTATGATCATTTTAAGGGTTTGTTTCACAATATTATTCAAATCAACTTTGTTTATTCATGAAATTAGATTAAAGGAAATTATATGGTCATTGTTTAATAAACCATTTAATTTTATTCTCCTATGGATAAAAATGATCTTTTAAAACTAAAAATATTAATTTTCCAATCTTTTTTACTCCAATTTATTGAGAAATATTTTTTAACATAACCAGACATCATTTCTTTCTTCATTGGAAGATACATTTATGGTCAAAACCATGTTTTCTAAATGTGTTTCTAGAAAAAAAATTTGCCTTTTTAAAATTACTTATTAAAACAAATATTTACACATTTTTTCTATCAAAACAAATTCAAAGGGATATTTTTTTATCTACCTGAAGAAGTTAGTTTTCTTACATATTTCATATGGAAAATTATTGTTCCATTCTACCTTGTACAACATGTACGGAATTACCGGCCATCATTTAATTAGAAAATTCATTGAATTTCTGTGAATTTATTTTTAATAATTTTTTTTAAAAGGTATTTTGAAAGAAAATAATTTTCAATTTTCACTTCCAAATGAAAATTATATTTTCCTCAAAATTTTATTTTAAGGATATATTTTATTTCATCAATTAAAATAACCCTTATTCAATCTCTAATGGTTAAAATTCATATAGATACAATACATGTTATTACATTAAGTATATTATGATTATATTTATAATGGATTGTGTTGACATTGACTTACTTGAATCATTATTTTAGCCCTTAACATCCCTTTCAGTAATTCCCATTCTACTAACCATTGAACATTAAATTTCCCGTAAACATCCACATTATCTATTATGGATATGATTACTTCCTAAAACGTATACCATTTTTATATATGGTATTTAAATTTATTGTTATTTTATTATCTAGAAATATATTTTCAAATCCAAATTCTATACTCAATACAGTTATTTGATAAGGTACATTGTTTATAAATTAAATCCATTATTCGACAATTGAGGACTCATTTTGACAACTGTAACAATGGTTGTGGACCATATAATGTGATCCCCTTGATGTATCGATAGTCTCATGAAAGGATTTAGATGTCAAGACAGATCTAAATGGGTTTTTATATATCAATTTTGAACTTTCTTAAGAAATTTCTTTAAGGAGGAGGTTTTGTGTACTTGGGAACTGTGGAATGTAAAAATGATGCTTTCCCTTCATTCAGATTCAGTTTTTTTATCCATTAAAATTTCACTATGAAAAATAATTGGATATATTTAAAAGAAAAATTTATTTACTAGTTTCAATGGTTTTAATTTATTTTCATAGGCATATGGATTATGCGTTATCCATATATATAAATGGAATATGTTATTGTTTATTTAATTTTTCACAATTATTTTTATTTCTCCAGTGATTTATATTGAATGTGTGCTCATTTGTCTACTTTTCCATATTGATTATTCATAATGATTCATTATTGATTCTTCTATATAGAACACATACTAAACATTTCTGATCACCCTTATTTTGTTTCCTTTCCTTGGGATTCTATAAATATTACTATGAAATATATTTAAGGATATGCGTGAAAAAATAATTTGATTCCAAAAAATTAAAATGAATAAAATTAATTTATTATTAATTTATTAATTTTGAAAATAGTACTCATGGTTGTATATAGTATAGAAACACTACTAAACTGTTTGTTCATTGGGGAATGAAATTAATTGTAGCTTATAGAAATTTAATGATAGTAGGCACTAACTTCGTGTGGTTGGGGTTGGGGTCACTACATTCAATCTCATTATTCAAATATATGAATCTTTATGTACCTCATTTATCTAACTAAATTTATCCATTAATTTTCTATGAAGAATATTTATATATTGAATAGACATTACTATTTCCAATCATAGTTATTCACTTATATATTCTTTTACCTCAAAGATTTTGGAATACCATTTATGTAACACATACTCCTTAATCATACAATTAAACTGATGATGGAAACCTTTATATTGTATAGTTTCTGTGGAACACTTATACTTGTAAATGATATGAGTTTGATTAGTGAGACCTAAATTATATATCCCCCTAATGAATTGTGTATTTTTTTATCACTAAAGATTCCAGTTATGTTGTGTAGGTGGTTATCATAAACACACTCTATTATGTTGTCTCAGCTGTTATCCATGGATTATTCTTAATATTTTTTATTTTACATTATTTTCATATTGCATATATTTCCTTGATTTTTTCATCATATATCCTTCTTAAAATATGTTTTTTATAATTCACACACCATTATGTCACATTCATTTTCTTCCTAAATAGCATGTTTTACTTTCATCATGACATGATTTAATTATTCTCTCATGGGGATTTATAGAAAGCATATTTCTTATGTAAAATTCTTGTGTATCTAGTATAGTATTATAAGATCGATGTAATATAATGGGATTTTTTAGAGTTTTTAAATATATATTTTATACAAATGTTTAAATTTTGTGTACTTTATACTTAATTTCCAAAATACACAAGGCATAAAAATATTCTATGAATTATTAGGACTATTTGTGTTAAATAAAACATGAATTATCTTATAATAATGGTATTTTATTAAATAGACGGTATTAAAAGAATGTATAATTATTTTTTGATGATTACGTTTATAAAAACTATAGTTATTTCCATAGGTATAATAGTAATGGTTTTCAAAAACCCCAATTTTTTTAATGTATAGAGTTAATGGTTTGTTGGAAAATTAAATTATCCTATATACTACATGTGTATGTGGCTCCATCAAATTTTTAAATATTGGTAATAACTCTTAAAATGTAACATTGGATATTTATGCAACGAACCATCCTCGGGTCTCGTTTCATGACTACCCTAAGTCCGCCTTCCATAGGACGGGGGTTCGCGACTAGCACTAAAGGTGTAAATCCCTAAACTGAGAAGGAATTTCCTGTATAAAAGTAAACACACACAACCGAGAACACAATTGGAAGAAAAACACTAAGTAGAAAATTTATACAAAAGATGTGCTGGAAAGAAAAAGGGGATGGATATACAAGCCCAACAGTAAAGTACAATACAACTGATGAAAAGAAGTAAAGCAGCTACGGGGTCTTCCACCAGAATTCCCACCTGAAGGGTGAGTAAAAATGGGCTCCTCAACACCCCAAGTCTGTCCATCCACTCTGTGTATGTCTCTTCGAGTGGTCAACCTCAAAGTACCATCCAGTTCGACTACTCTTTTTCCCTATCAGCGTTGTCTGTCGTCTACAACCAACACAGCCAGGTGCGGGCGTAGCTCGTGCATGGGTGAGTATAACAATACTCCGTATGGACCCTGAGACCCTTAAGGTCTCAAAAAATTCCAATAAGGAT
This sequence comes from Viscum album, assembly GCA_963277665.1. NCBI lineage: Eukaryota > Viridiplantae > Streptophyta > Magnoliopsida > Santalales > Viscaceae > Viscum > Viscum album. Next base: position 1,939,586,012 of record OY728152.1, read on the forward strand.
AACCACAATGTACATAATCAATGGATAACCCTTACATAGTTAAATGCCAATACATATACCTAAGTTATTTTGTAACCCATCTCAATTATGAGGAAAACACGAAAGACATTGACTTAGCTCAAACCAGTATTTTTAGGGTAGCTTAGAGGTGCAGATGATTAGTCGCAAAGCTAGATCATCTTATTCTGACAGGAGGCACTGCTTCTAGCCATAAGGAGTCTGACCCATATAGGGTCGATAGATACTAACCCCGCAAGGACCCACACATGATCGATAGCTACTAACCACCGCAATGACCCACATAGGATCTGGCCCACACAGGATTGGTATGTGCTGACCCACATAGGTTCGCTGAGTGCTGACCCATATAGGATCTGACCCACATAGGATCGGTATGCACATACCCACAAAGGACTGCTGAGTGCTGACCTCTGTATGATCTGTCTCCAACTGCATCCTCACCACCAGCCACTGGATTCCTCGCACCTAGTGCACTCGAGTTCCGTAGAATCTACCCTATAGATATCAGTCGTACCTCTACCATAAATAAAATCCAAAAAGGAGTAACCAAAAGTACCGCCATGTCTTAAGGGTTCCAATGCGATAGTTGATGCGTCAATTGGACGCCCAGTCTGTGAGTTATTGGCATTTCCATTCCAAGGGCCATATTAGTTTTTAGGTTCAAACCAACCTGACCATACTCCAACAATGTCCAAAACTCAAATGAGTTGTTCCAAAATAACCCCCTCCCTCCAAGCCCTCCATCACCACAAGCGGTTCATTAATCAAACACCCATAGCCCAAGATTCGGGAAAAAAGTTGTATTTGGGTCAAAGGGTCCAGGCCCGGTCAGACCCACTCGGACAGACCTGACCCTACCCGGGACTGGACCAGGGTCCGACCCGATCCACAGGTCTGACCCGGCCCTAGGGACCGGCCTGGCCTAAGGTGATGGCCCGACCCAAGTGGGTGGCCCGGCCCAAAAGCGGCATGACCCGGTCAGTGCGGCTCGGCCCGATGGCAGCCCTGCCCATGGTCAACTGGTCAGCTGGATAAGCGGCCCGGTTGGCCACACATCGGGGTGGGGGGGGGGGGTCGGCGCCCCTGGATTTCAATAAAACTAGACGTAGGTGCTGGTACGGTGACCCGCAGGACCCGATGGGTCCCTCCGGTAATGCACTCCGGTGGCCGGCTCAGCCGGCCGCCCTCCTCTGTCTTCCGTGGCCTATGGTCGCGGTTCTTCTCCGGCAGGGTGCAGTGGTGTCGTGGCCTACCCTGTCTGCAGTTCCGCACCACTGGCATGGCGCAATGGCACTGTATCCCACCCTAGCAGCGACCGTCTTCTGGCTTCCACGTGGCGCGATGGGGCAGCGTGCCTCCGACACGACCCGCCATGGTCGCAGCTCTCCTTCCACTCGGAATAGTAGTGCCACACACTCTTGGCGACCCAGCGGCCTTGCGCCGCTGGTTTTCTTCACGGTCGGCCCATTTTTGGCCGCTGTTGCTCTGCCTCCGTCATCAACAAACAACGATGAAAACAAATGGGGATGGTCGGGCTGTGTTCGTGCTGTCTGATCCCTCCTCATCATGGTGATATAAGAAGGGCATTAACAATCGTTAATATTGAACAATGACGAATGAAAGGTAAATATTCAATACAAACATCCCCCTACCATGTATATTGATATTCGTTGACGAATCAACGGTAAGGTGGACATCATTCATTTGACGTTTGAAAAAGGCAAAGAAGTTGACCACATCAGTGTTCTTCAATGATGGTGGTGTTTCCTCTTCTTTCCCCGTTTGAAAAAGGAAGAATGTGGAAGATGTTATTTGTTCTTCATTGGAGAGAAATGGATCCTCCCTAGCTCTCCCTTTTCTCTGTTCCACCCAAGAATAATACCCAACCAAATGAAATAATAGGTTTTCCTATTATTTTATTTTTGGAATTAATGTGAAATGTTTTAAAATTAAATAAGTTATCTCACATAATAAAATGGGTGAAGTTTTCCCAATTCATTAGGGAATGAAGGTGAAGAGGCACCCCACATAATTGGGGGTTCCAAGGGGGTTAAGGGAGTTTAAAGCCCATGTGGGACCCACCTTAATAATATACTCCCAAGAGAAGTTATGCTCAGGTGGTCCCCACCACCATAACCACCAATGGGAGGTTCGGGTGTGGTGGCCCCCTCCTCCAACCACCCCTTGGAGGTTTCAACCACCAAAATAAAAATAAAGGTATCAATTTATTTTTAGTCAATTTAATTAAAAAACCCCCCAAAATCTAACTTCCATTCTCGGTAGAACATAACTACGGAAAAGGTATCACTAAGCAATCACTGATGCTGTGAGTTCAACGGTGCCCTCGTATTTCAATTCAGAGCACCAATTCAAACGTTACAAAATTCCTCTCACGCGTTTACTGAACGTACCCAAAAAAAGTTTAGAAAATTAGTATTTGTCACCCTTGAACCACTATGGTCGTGGTTAGGCTCTGTCTAGGTGAAACACGCCCCAAATGACCCAATTTTACTCTCGGATTGTCAATTCGAGTTACCATTTAGATGTTATGAATTTTACAATAAAATAATTGTCACATAATTATTTTATTTGCAGCCAAAAACTATCTTTTTCTGGTGGCCCGCGACAGCCAATGTTATTATCTGTTTAAACGAAGCAATCCCCCACGAGTTCAGTGATGGTCTCATATTTGTCATCTGAACTACTGTTTGGGAGTTATAAGCATTTGAATAATAAAATAACATTATTTAATTATTTTATTTACATTTATTCCATTTTCAGGATTTCTCACAGGAGACACACGCCGACTATACATAATTCACGCCTAGGTTAAACCCACCATCTTGAGTGCATCAGTTCCCTATGATTTGGGATCCATGTAACCATAAATAGTTATTCCACTTTTCTGGAAATCTGCTTACACGCATTAATTTAAGCTTAAAAAAACTTCGACATATCATTCCGGGAACTTCGGGCCTCAGAATCGCGTACCGTCAATTTTCACGGACTTGTAAAATTCCCTTATATTTAAAAAAAATCACTTTGAAATTATGGGTATTTACATTCTCCCATCCTCAGGGCTTTACGTCCCCGTATGCTACATCTCAAACTATGGGGACAAATGGAGGTACTGAGCACGAATCTGTGCCTCCCCCTCCCATGTGATCTGCTAGAGGTTCCCGTGTTGCAAATGAACATGAAAAAGAGGAATTGACAGTCCATGCAGGAACCACTCTCATCGATCCTCAATATCCAATGGAACCTTCGTAAAAGTTGACCTATCGTTGATGTCTAGCTCTCCATGGTCGATGATGTGAGTTGGGTCGTGCACATATCTCCTCAGCCGACATATGTGGAAGATGTCGTGCACTCGGTGCAACTGAGCTGGAAGAGAAAAGAGGTATGCCACCTCGCAAACTCTTCTAAGGACCTGAAATGTTTCAATGAATCTTAGAGATAACTGGCTGCCTGAGCCTAATATCCATAAGCCTCGTCGAGGTGAGACCCATAGAAAGATGTAGTCGCCATCCACAAACTCCAGAGGCCTTCGTCTCCTGTCAGCATATGACTTCTGCCAGCTCTTTGTAGTCACATTTCTCTCCTATATGATCTCCACATTCTCTGTGGTAGATCGTACCATATATGATCCCACCAGTGCTGAATCCCCAGGTTCTATCCAGCAAATGGGTGATCTGCAAAGTCATCCGTACAATGCCTCGAAAGGTGTCATCTCGATGGTGGAGTGATAGATGTTGTCATAGGAAAACTATAGAAACGGTAAGTGATCCTCCAAGATATGACCGAAGTCGAGGACACACGCATGGAGCATGTCCTTTAGAGTCTGAAGGGTCCACTCAGTCTCACTATCTGTCTGAGGGTGGAAGGCGGTGCTCAGACAAAGCATAGTCCTGAAAGCTTCCTACAATCCCTTCCATAGCCGGGAAGTAAACTGTGTGTCATGGTCTGAGACAATAGCAGAAGGTACTACTTGTAAAAGCACAATATCCTACAGATAGAGGCCTCCAAGGCTCTCTAATGAGCCCTTCTCTCTGATCGATAGGAAGTGGGCCTACATGTTTAGTCGGTCGACGATCACCCATATCAAATCATGACTCCTGGATGTACGTGGATGACCTGTCATGAAATCCATCGATATACCATCCCACTCCCACTCTAGGACCTCTAGTGGCTGATCCAAGACTACTGGTACCTAGTGCACCACCTTCACTTACGGACAAATGAGGCACAAAGAGACAAACTCACCTACTGCATTCTTCATACCTGGCCACCCGTGCTTTCATCGAAGGTCCTGGTACATCTCAACCACTTTTGTATGTACCACTAGAGGGGATGTGTGGAACTCCTTCAACAATTCCTCCTGAAGTGACACTGGCACCATGGTAAATCCTTTGAAGAGAATGATGTGCTCCCCACCTTCTGAAAATCCATCAGGTGTCTTCCCTATGGATAACTGAGCATGTCATGTATCACAGTCAGTGACTCCACAATGTGCCTCCCTGACTCGCTGATGAAGTGGAGGAGTGACTATAAGAGTCTATAAAAAGGCTTCTCCATCCCTATCCACAAAGGATATCTTTAAGGTAGCCAGCTGCTCTGTCACCTTACCTAGCAGCTGTATACGAGTCCTCCTACTGAGCGCATCTGCAAAAAAATTTACCTTCTCTAGAGTATAGAATATCTCGAAGTCATAGTCCTGGAGGAACTCAAACCAACATCGTCGTATTAGGTTCATGTCCTTCGGTGAGATGACACACCTGAGACTATTGATATTAGAGTAAACCGTAAACTATTCACTCAACAAACTATGGGTGAGACTAGACAATTGTTTAGAACTTGACTACACCCTTCTTCGCCTACATCTCACTAGAGCTGCTAAGATTTCTCCTTTGCCGAAAAGAGAAATATGGTCTCATCCCCTAGATGATCAACGTTCTTTTCCTAAAACATACATTCCTGACATGAACGGTACAAATTAATGTCTGGGATAATGTCGTAAGGAATTGATGCTACTATAAAGAGATCCAACCATTACTCTCACCTCCAAGGGACATGTCAAACTATCGGAATCAGTGTGTGGTCACTAGGTCTCCTCCAGTGTGAATCATGAATGTGAGGGTCATGTCAACAGTTTTAACCGGAACCTCTCAGTATCAACCACACAAAAAGGCAGGAAAACAAACATCACAAGGATAAGGGTCTTTTTTTACTGCAGATCAAATGTAAAAAGAGACATAGAAACCACAAACAATGACATCAACAAAGCATGAAGAATCAAGAACAAAGACCTCTATGCATGGGGCTAGTCCCGCTCCTGTCCACCTTCTCCTGGAGCTCGAGGTGAACCATCTATGGGTGGTGGTGGTAGTGCTTGATGACTCTGACCACCATCAGCTGAAGGACATGCTCCACTTCCTCGTCCATCGCTCGGCTGATTCTCATGCTCCTACCACTACCTCTGTCTAGGTGGTTCCTCTAATTCTTACTGATCAACTATGCGGGGAGTTAGGCAGTTACGCGCTCTGTGACCATATCCCATACAGGGAAAAAACAGACTATTCTCCTTTCAAATATCCCTCTATGTTCCCCCAGGTGAGGGTCACCACGTCATAAAACTAGAGTATTAGGCTCCGCCACCTCTTAACTCCTCCCTAAAAGTGACTAATAGCTAGGTGCACCATCATGTTAGTGGGTGTACCAACTGTGTGGAAAACCCGTTCTATAAACACCAGCCAGCACCAAGACATCTGAAAATATGTCTCGCCTCGAAACCATGGAGGCCTCTATCGTAGGAACTCGTTCAACGCGTTTATGCGGCGTGCATCATCTGCTGCTGGGGTTGGAGGCATTGGTGGCCCAACTGGTAGTGGTACTACTGGTTCATCTTCTGGTAAAGGGACCTACACTGAGGCCTCATCACTCAGTGGGCTGTCAGAGCGTACAATTCTCGGGGCTCTAACTAGTCATCGAATGGGAGGCATCCTGAAGAAAACAGATGCGACACGGTCAAATGATTTATACCTGGTGAGATGACTACGTTGATATTACATAAGAAAACATTAAACGAATTCCATGAAATAATGTTTTCCATGCACTAATTCGGAAATCATTAGTCAGGGTCCTAGTGTATGGATATGTTGGCCACCACACAAACACCGGACTCCCTGAACTAAAAACCACACTCGGTACCCTTAACACTATTTCCTCACATAAAAAATTATTAGAGTCCTATGTTTTGCGGTATAACTGTCACCTCTTATACCAATTTTTCATGACCCATCCTCGAGACTCGTGTGGTGACTATCCCAACCCCGCCTACCATAGGCCAGGGCCTGGAGACGAGCACCAAAGACGTAAATCAATATTCTGGGAAGTCATTTCAATTATAAAAGTAAACACATACAATAGAGTACACAACCGGAAGAAAAACACTTAGTAGAAACTGTATACAAAAGATGTGATGGAATGAAAAAGGTGTCGGAAATACTAGCCCAACAGTAAAGTACAATACAAATGAAGAAAAGAAGTAAAGCTGCTACTGGGTCGTCCTCTAAAATTATTACATGAATGGTGAGTACAAATGGCCTACTCAGCACCCCAAGTCCGTCCATCTACTCCATGTACATCTCACTGACTGGTCCACCTCCGAGTACCATCCAGTTTTGCTACTATCTATCCCGATCAGTGCTGTCTGTCGTCTTCAACCAACACATCATGTTGCAGGCATAGCCCCCGCCTGGGTGAGTATAATGATACTCAGAATGGACCCCGAGACCCTCATGGTCTCAAAAAATTCCAACAAGGATAACCACATAGTAAATAATCAACAAATAACCCTTACTTAGGTGTATTCCCATAGATATACCTAAGTTATTTAGTAACCAATCTAAATCATTAGGAAAACATGAAATTCATTGACTCCGCTCGAACCAGGATTTTTCGTGTAGCTTAGAAGTGCATATGATTAGTCGCGAAGCTAGATCATCTTATTCTAAAAAGAGGAACTGCTTCTGACCATACAGAGTTTGACCCACACATGATCGATAGGAACTAATCCCCTCAATGAACCACACAGGATCTGACCCACTATGGTTCGATTGGTAGTAACCCCCGCAATGACCCACATAGTATCTGACCCACACATGATCAGTATGCACTGACCCACACAGGATCGCTGAGCGCTGACCCACATAGTATCTGACCCACACAGGATCGGTATGCACAGACTCACACAGGATCACTGAGTGCTGACCTCTGTATGATCTGTCTCCATCCTCTTCCTCACTATCAGCCACTAGGTTCCTCGCATCTAGTGCACTTGAGTTCCTTTGAATCTTCCCTTGAGATATCGTTCGTACATCGACTTCCACTAAAACCCACAAAGGAGTAACCCAAAGGACCACAATATCATAAGGGTTCCAACACATCAGTCGGTGTGTCAATCGGACGCCCGGTCTGTGAGTTATTAGCATTTCGTTTCAGGGGCACAGTTGGTTTTTAGGTTCAAACCAACCCGACTCTACTCCAACTATGTCCAATGCTCATGTGGGGTATTCCAAAAGAATTTTTTCACTCCACGCCTTCTATATCCGTAGGCGGTTCTTCATTCAGACAACCATAGCCCAAGATACGGGCAAAATGGTGTATTCGGGTCAAACGGGACCAGGTCCGGACCGACCCAGTCGGACCGACCCTACCCGACCAGGGACTGGACCAGGGTCCGGCCCAATCTGCGGGTCGGACCCGGCCCAAGGGTCCATCTCGACCCGAAGGTACGACCCAACCCAAGTGGGCGGCCCGGCCTGAAGGCGGTCCCGCCCGGTTGGGGCGGCCCGGCCCAATGGTGACCTGGCCCACGGCCGGTTGGCCGGCTGGTTCGGCTGCCTGGCTGGCCGTGCACGTGGGGTGGGGGTGCAGCTGCCCCTAGCTTCCGAAGGAACCAGCGCTGGGTGACGATTTGGTGACCCGCAGGACCCGAGAGATCCTGCCTGTAGCAAGCACCAGCGGTTGGCTCAGCCGGCCACCCTCCTCTGTCCACCACGGCCAGTGGCCACGGTTCTTCTCTGGCGCGGTGCGACGGAACCTCTCCCCTCTACCGCGGCCCACCCTGGGTACGGTTCTACACCACTGGCACGACACGATGGGGACACGGCCCACCGCTGCGGCCCACCCTGGCCACCGCCCTCTACTGGCCTCCCCGTAACTCGGCGTCGCCACGCGCCTCTGTCACAGCCCGTCATGGCCATGACACTACTTCGATGCGGCATGGTGGTGACTCACTCTCTTGGTGGCATGGTGGCCTTGCGCCACCAGTTTTCTTCACGGTCAGCTCGTTTCTGTCTGTCATTACTCCGCCTCCATCATCAACAAACAAGGAAGAAAGCAAAGGGGGAGGGTCGGGTCATGTTCGTGTAGTATGATCCCTCCTCTTCATAGTGATATAAGAAGGGAATTCACAATCCTTAATATCGAACGATGATGAATGGAAGATAAAGATTCAACACAAAAATCCCCCAACCTTGTATATGCGAATTCTTTGAGGAATTCGCGGTATGGCAGACGTCGTTTCGTTGACGTCGGAAGAAGACTAAGAAGTTGACGTTCAACGGCGTTTTTCATGGACGACCGTGTTTCCTCTTTTTTCCCCGGTTGAAGAAGGAAGAAGGTGGAAGATTTCTGTTGTTCTTCATTGGAGAGAAATGGATCTTCCCTAGCTCTCCCTTTTCTCTGTTCCACCCAATAATAATGCCTAACCAAATGAAATAATAGGTTTACCTATTATTTTATTGTTGGTATGAATTTGAAAAGTTTTAAAATTAATTAAGTCATCTCACATAATTAAATGGGTGAAGTTAGACCAATTAATTGGGGAATGAAGGTGAGGAGGCCCCCACATAATTGGGGGATCCAAGGAGGATAAGGGAGTTTAAAGCCAGTGTGGGCCCCACCTTAATAATATCCTCCCGAATGAGCTTTTGTATAGGTGGGACCCACCACCATAACTATAAGGACTCGGCCTTAAAACCTTACATAATATTGAATTAAATTAATAATTCACATTGGGGATCTTTTTAAGTATATAGTTTTAGAGAATTACTACATAAATATTACATCTTAAAAGATTACAAAGTAGACACTTCTACACAGTCTCCATTTTTTTTACAAAACATGAACTCTTGAAAAAAGAGTCATGTCTAGTTCCATGATTAGTTTTTCAAAAAAAAAGGTAAACCATTAACACTTTATCATAAGTAATAATTTTCTCCATTATGAATTAGTAAATACTCTTCACTTAATAAAAGATCATTACTTACCCTTTTATAACCCAAAGATATCCATAAAACCCATAGAGAGAAGACATAACATATATATGTAACTTGAGACATAAACATACATAAATGGAATAACCACATGGTCAGCTTCAACACATATTACAAAATGGAATAGCCATATGACCGACTGCCATACCCAATGCATTGGAGGTTATAACGTAACCACCAGTCGTGGTTTATCATGACACCACCCGTCATATGGTTTATCACAAAACCACCCATCAAATTTGAAAGTACCATTATAAAACATAAACTATTTCAAATATAAACATTTCACTAATAACATTTCATTTTCAATCACAATAATTAATCTCAATATATTGAAATAATCAATCCATATTCATAAACCATTTAAAAAGAGATTTTTTAATCAAAGTTTCGTATACCACTTTGAATCATATAAATGAATTATCATTAAAAAAATTAATGTCAATATAAATAAATCCTAAACCCAATTTTTAAAACTTGTTCATTAAGGAGAAATATTTAGATGAATAAATCATTTAAACTTTTAAAATGATATTTTAGTAAAAGAGTTTTTTAACAAAAAGAGAGACGCTTGAATAAAAATAATTTAGGAATAAAATTTAATCAAAACTTTATAATATAATGAGAATATATGGATTAAAGATATAATATGTAAAAGGACAGTATATACACCATATAAGTGTGAATTGGTGCATAACAACAATGAAGTCTCAATGGAAATGTAAATTGAGATGAAATCCCTTATGAAGATGGTATCTCTAAATTAAGGATAAATAAGTCACATAATTATGTGTTTCAAATATAAATACACCCAATATAAGTGGATATTAACTGTTAAACAATCATAGGTCATTCACACATATAAATTGGATGACATATTGATGAAGTACAAGTTGAACCCAAAGAATTGAAATTGGGTTAAGAAGTTCCCTTGTAAAAATTTGACATCCTAACAGCGTCACTTTAAAATTCGAAAAATTAGTTGATGAGATAAGAACCATATCTCATCACTTGTAAAAACTTTATATGTAAAAAAGGATATAGAATATCATATCCCAACATAATAAGAAGTAAATTAAAATACATAACAAAATGAAGTCTTTTAAAAAGAGGAGGGTGAAAGTTCCCCTTACCAATTTGGTAACTTACAAAACTTATGTCGCATGAAAGAAGGATCATACAAAGAAGATGTAAATAACAATAAATGAAATAATATTGCACAAATATTACAATCATGGGCAGTACATACACCAAAAAAAAGTAAATAGTTTCTAATATAGCATGAATCTCACAAGTGTAAATGTGAGATGAAAAACCCTTACTTCGTTGTAATCAATCGAGTCGTATGACCATAAGATAATAACCACCAAATTAATCACAAAATACCATGAATAGAAAAATAATCTTGATAATATATATCAATTGAAGTATACATTACACCCCATGCAATAAATAAGTGGTGAACAATGGAAATCTCACGGAATAAAAAATGTGATAAGAAAATCGCTTACCTCGTTTCCGACTTTTCTCGATCGTTCTTTAATCTCATGAATAAGAAACTAAAGTTAAATTATACTTTATTAAAAACCTTTTACTAGTTTATTATTCCATTTATATCACTTATTACCATGTTATAAACATTATTTAATCATTTAAGTGAATATTGTTCGTTTTGTCGATATTTGGTACTTGAGTCAAAAATCGACTACTTATAATTACATGTTTTTCATGTTGTCAATTGTTCATTATTCACAGAATGATATTCATGATTTGGATATCATATATATCATATATATCCACCATATAAATGTATTTATTATAGTACATAACATTTAGAGGTAATAACTGAAATGCACCATTCATAGAGACGGTAAGTCATACGTACAATGAATGCTACTTCCATTTCTATTTCATATTTAATGGAATTAAAACATAATGATACATAGTGGTATTATAATTACACTATTTTATCATATATAATATCATTAAATCTATCCAATATATGTTACACAATTGGTATGAATGAGTCATATCACTTTGAGGAGGCGGTATACTACACTTACTCAAATAAAATAATCGCGTTTACACATAATGGAAACCATAATGGTATGCTATAAAAAAAATATACAGAAGCATAAAGATAAAATAAAAATAATATATATCATATATAAATACAGTGCCATCATAATGGCCTCCATGAGAGCTGATACGAGATAATCGAACAATCATCGTTTCGTGAGGCGTTAGTTTGTGATCCACATAAACATTATAATTTTCACCCATTAGATGTATGTGTGTGTAAGTGTTATTCAAATACTTCTCATAAAAACATCCTAGTATATTTAGGATACTTTTTTTGTTACAAAATAAATAAATAAAATGAGTTTAGGGGTTCATATATGTAAAATAAATGAAAACAATTTAAGAGAAACAGATACCTTTTATTTGGGTAACTTCATTTGGTTTGAACCAAAAGGGTTTTTTGATGTGCCTCCTGTGTATGTTAAGGCTTATAATATGAGGAGATGGATGTAGGGAGATTAATTGGACAATGGATGTAAGAGTTAAAAGGCTTGAGAGGTGTGATTAATTGTTTAAAAGTGGTCTCCTTTTACAAGTGAGGGAGGTGCTATTTAAGAAAGTGTGAAAACATTATTTTATTACAAACTTATATTCAGTTTAAAAAGGTACAAAACACATTAAAGTCCAAGATAAGATGACTAATATTAGAAATAGTCTCCAAAAATAAAAATAGGATAGTTTTTTTATATTATTTTAGTCTTTATAATATTATTTATTGAAATCATTTATTAATGAGGAAAACACTGCATCATTATTGTGTCATAAATAATTTAATTCATTAGATGTATAAAAATAATAGTAATACCATGATTTAAGAAATATTTGTAGTTTTCTAATTAATATTTATCGTTGAAAATATAATTTATATAACACTATATAAAAATTATTTTACTCAATTATTTTTGTTTATGTCATTTTTTCCTTTACGTTAAATTAATCAATCTAAAGTGTGATTATCTATCATAAGTGGCACCATGGGGTCACAAAATAGACCCAAAAATGTCCATGGTCAGCCAGTACTCATATAATAATGTTAGGACATGTGTTAATGTAATTTTGAGTTATTACAATATTCTTTTTACCTTGAAATACCCCATTTACCTTTAACCGCGGTATATTAAAGTCAAAAGTTACAATTCAACAATAATTTATATACATCTTATTGAATGAAATTTTACTTCTTTATAACAACCATGTATGTGAAGTTTTTGAAATTCAACTCAAAAAAGTAGTAAAATTTCATTTACATGAAAATGTCAGTTTTTAACTACTACTAAGTGATTTTTACTATTTATCAAAAATTGATGTTTTTCAAAAAAATACCAAAAATTCACCACCATAAGATAAATTTGATATTCAGAATGCAAAAAATTATTTCTATTTTAATAAATTCAAAACATAGAAGTTTTGTTATTTAATTTTATAATTAATTCCCGCTATCAAAACAAATAACGTGTTTTATAGAAACAATATCTATCAAAAGATTGACACTTGTTTATGTCTAATTTAACAGTAATATTAAATCAAATGACCACCATTGGATTAAATGGTAAACATATATTCCAATTAATAATTTAAACTAATTAATAAGATAATATAATAAATTAAAAAATTTATATTAAAAGGCATTTTTGATTTAAAATATAGTATTTTTCACTATTCATCAAAAAAACTGATCTTTATCAAAATAATAGAAAAAATCCACAAAAATTAAATTTTTATGTCCCCATTATAAGGAATAATTTTATTTGGTCAAATATAATGTATTAATGTGACCAGAACTATATTCAAAGAGGTTTCTCCATTAACATGTGGTAAATCAGCCTTTTAATATAAATTATGCTTAAAATTAGATTTATTCACATTTTAAGCCTCTATATTTTATTGGATAAATGTTAATACATTTAAAAAACATGTATAATCATATTGTAGTTAGTTTTTTTCATTCCCACCAATACAACGGCTAATAGTTTAGTACCATATAAAATAATTATATTATATTATTAGTGTGCGACATAAGATTTCAAAGAAACTCGTTGTTGCATTTCAGGTACACAATCGAACAGAGCATTCCCTTTAAACTTAAATTTATATTTAATTCACAAATATTAATAAATATGAAAATTGTCTTGTTCTCTATTTACTTGGGATGTTACATCCTTTCCCCCTTTTAGGAAGTGCATTGTTGGGAAAAAATCCCTCAAGGTAACATTGCAGCATTTTTGGGTTGATTGTGTTTGTTGACAAAGTAGGTTTCCATGGATAATTGTAGAGTTCTCAAGAAGTTGTTGACATTCCATGCTGATAAAGAACGATGAAAATGGAAGGGACAATCTGGAGAAGAGCATAATTTCATATGGAAAAGGCATGAATTTTGCGAAGATAGGATGCATGGTTTGGAAATCGCGAAGACCAGAAGAATGGAGGCGGTGATGCTTCGCGATTACGACAAGCTTCGCGAACGGCAGAGGCTGAAGCACATCGTGGCGGTGAAGGGATTTGCGAGGGAGCTTCACGGAGAAGGTACGAAGGAATTTTGGGATTCGCGAGGGAGCATCGCGGTGAAGTCGCGAAGATATGTTGACGGTGATTCTTCGCGACTACATCAAGCTTCACGAACGACAAAGTTTCGTGGTGCTTCGCGATTTGGAATGAATTCCGGTGGAATCTTTGGAGCTTCGGGATTTGAGATGAAGTGGCGTTGACTTCGTACCAAAGGGACGAGGGTCAGTGGAATCGCCTATAAATAGAGGCCGACCCGCTCGAGAGAAGCATAGAGAATTTTCAGAGAAGATCATTTGCTCTCGATTTGCGAAGGTGGTTCGCGGAGCCAGAGTGCTTCGTGAAAGAGGTGCTTCGCGGCGGTTATTGTAGCTCTGCAAAATCTGTGAGCTCCGCATTGTCTTATTAAGCATCATGAGGGCCATTGCTTTGCGACGGCTTGAGCATTGCGAGAGTGCTTCGCGAGAGTGCTTCGCGAGAGAGATTCGCAAAAAGGCAGGAGCCTCACGAAGGCTTGTTTGAGCTTCATGAAATTGGGAGCTTTGCATAGTAGTGTGCTTTGCGAAGGTGTTTCCAAAAGGAATTGCCCAGTGTTCAGAGGCAATGTGATATTAATCAGTGGATGAATGTTGGACATTAATAGATCATCTATCTACAGTTAAGGATGCATTACTTCATGCAAATGAAGAGACCTATAGGTCTATAGACTGTGAGTGAATCCCTTCACAGAGTAGTGAGCTTAGGAAGAGGAGAAAGGTGATCCTCTCCACCAGTAGTGAGCCAGAGAGAGAGAAACGGGGAGTGACCCTTGGGAAAGCAGTGTACTGACCCTAAACTTTGTAAATGCAGTTAGCCTGTGCATAGAAGTGATCTAGCCCGAACATTGTAATCCACAGCTAGTGAAGTTTAGTGGAATTGGTACGACCGGAAACCTGTCGGCATATGCTCCTTGGACGTAGCCCAGTGAGGATGAACCAAGTAAAACTCTTGGTGTCTGCCTGCTAATTTGCATGCATCGCATTTAAAGCATCATCATCAGATAAAGGATAAAGTAAGTGATCATAACATACACACAAGTGCAAACAAAGTGACCCTTGTAACAAAGAGTTTAAGATCCAGCGGGGTAGGAAGAACATTGAAAATGAATATCCATACCCTGATTCACCCCCCCTCTCAGGGTATATAGGCCCCTATTGGCCCTAACATGCGTCCTCTCCATTTTAAAACTAGGTTTGGAAACTTCATTAAAAGTCCCACATCGGAATAGAGTTAGTAAAAGTATCACTTTAAAAGAAAGAAAGATAAGTACAAATGTAACCCGAGACAATAGATAATAGGATTCCATGAAACCATGGATATAGAAGAGAAAACAAACCATCACGTTCTGATGGAGAGATGTAGAAAACATGATTTATAGAAAGTTAACCAGCAGAAAATCACAAATTTGTGATGTGTTAAATGGTCTTTGATTATCCAGTAGGAAAGGAAAACGAACAACGTTTTTTTGATTTATGTTCCCTTTTGTAATATTGAGGATTTTATTTACTACATATAATAAGAACATAAGGAAACATACTTACTTGTCATATAGACTTTCTTTATTTTTTAAATTTCTACAATAAACACATCGTTACTCCCAACGATGAGTATTCAAGCTGACATGGTCACATTAAAATTGCTATAATCAACTTCTAGAGAATCACATAATCCAAAAAATATGAACTATATTTTTTTCTAAGTCTTTATACATTAACTAAAAGAAAAATGGTTTGTGCGAGATTAGATAATACACAAAAAGGAATATATTTTACAAAAACAATTACTCATAATATCCAAAAATATTCAAATAAAACCCAAAGCTCAAAAAAGACCATTTGAAAAAAAAATTGTCCATAAAATTCTTCAATGTAATCCAAACTAATAATAAAACCCAATACTGAAAATTATTTAATAACATAGTCTTCCAAGATAAATCTTAACATTTATCTCTTAATAACATTTGATACTCTAAAAGTCCCATATTGAAAAGTATTTATCCTAATCATATATTCTCCATGATAGGTTAATAAATTAAATATATAACCCAAAATCAACTTATTATTGATTCATAAAATCATCTAACTAAAAAGAATTAGTCATAGTAAACATGGTCCTCACGTAGTCCAGTGGTAGGGGAAAATCCCAATCTCACTTTGTTGTGGGTTCGATTGCCGTAGCTTTGTCTGATGCAACGGGTTGTCGCACAGTCTGCGTGTTGTCCTTTTTCAAAAACTATATAATTTTATAAAATTTCCAAAAGGTGATAAATTCATAAAAAATAACCCCAACATATTTAAACCACAAATGTTATCTAATAAGTTTGATTTTTCATCCCAAAATGTATTAAACAGTTATTGCCTCAAATGCAAGGATCATATAAACCCAAATGGTTCTTTATAACTCTATCAACAAAAGAAAAGATAATTATTCCTCGAATAAAATTTTCATTTATCAAACGTCTAGGTTATACATACTATGAAAATTCTTCTAATGTAATCTCATCATTAATAGGGCCTTAATACATTTAAAAATTTCACCATCCTATAATCTAGCATAACTCTTGAATCCCTTATATGTTGACTTCTTACTCATTAAACATTCATCATGATCCATTAACCATTCTATACTAACTTATTATGAAAGAATTTTTTCCTAAAAAAATCATAAATCATATCCAAACATTCAATAATATCAAAAAAATTTATTAAGAAGTTGTACATACCTTTAATTGGTCATTGTCAGCTTCTTCATCTTCAATTGGAATAGTATTATGTATCGGTAAACAGATATTTGTATGATCATGGTGTTCCCATCCCCAAAACATCTTCGTAGGACATCAGTTTGTATAATGACCATTCACACCACATTTAAAACATTCAATTGATCCCCCAGAAGGAAATTTTTACCTTTCCTAGTGTCATCTGGAAGCATTCTTTTTTCCATGGAAGGTTATTTATTTATGACCTTCATTTCCTCATCTATAGAGTCTTCCCATCCCTTTGAATCATTTTCCTGAGTGTTTCCTTCCACATTCGTGACACATAGGTTTTTTAACATACTTACCTTTATGATTATTACCTGAAATTCTTTATGGATTTGTTTCTCGCATAAACGATTCCTTATAAAAATCACAATGGTTCAGTTTGTTAATCAAGAATCCATATATTTGTTTGAGAATGACCACATGATTTCCCATTGGAGCTCTCATTTCATTCAGTTTCTCATTTATAAAACCATTATAGTTTTCTTCACATCCATTATTACTTTGATTCCTGTTAGATCCATACATTTACTAAAACCAAAAAGGTCAGTGTGAGTATATCAATAAAATCATCATATAATATATTACGAGGAGGGTAAATACTAAGATATGCGTATTCATGTTATCTTAAACTCATTTACTTTATCAAAAAAACTACGAATATTTCTAAAATCCTAACCTCTATGGTTATGGAACTTATGCTTAAAGAATACCCTAACCTCTAATGTTATCTAAACCGACCTATAATACAAACTATAAGGATCCGGCCTTAAAACCATAAATAATATTGAATTAAATGAATAATTCACATTGAGGATCTTTTCATGTTTAGAGTTTTAGAGATTTATGACATAACTATTACATCTACAAAGATTATAAAGTAGACACTTCTACACAGTTTCCATTTTTTAAAAAAACATGAACTCTTGAAAAAAAAAGCGCCATATCTAGTTCCACGTTTAATACAACATGATTTTTACTTGACCCTATACTTGAACATATTCCACATTATGTCATGTGAAATACATTTCAAAAACTTGGGATGAGCATGAAAAGATCAATAGGGGATACATAATGAAGGAAAACTTTTAGTTTTTCAAAACAATAGGTAAACCATGAATACTTTATCATAAGTAATACTTTTCACCTTTATGAAGTATTAAATACTATTCACTAAATAAAATATCATCACGTACCCTTTTGTAACCAAAAGATTACCATAAAACCCATATAAAGAACACATAACATATAAAGGTATATTGGGACATAAACATACATAAATGGAATAACCATATGGTCGACTTCCAAAGATATCACTAAATGAAATAGCCATACGGTCGACTTCCATACCCAATGCATTGGAGGTTATAACATAACCACCCATCCTGGTTTATCACGGCACCACCCGTCATATGGTTTATCACGTAACCACCCGTCAAATTTCAATGTACCATTATAACACATAAAATATTTCAAATATAAACATTTCAATAGTAAAATTTCATTTTCAATCACAAGAAGTAATTTCAAGATATTGAAATAATCAATCAATTTTCATAAACCGTTTAAAAAGTGATTTTTGAATCAAAGTGTCCCACACCACATTGAATCTTTTAAATGAATTATCATTGGAAAACATTAATTTACATATAAATAAATTCTAGAACCCATTTTGAAAACAATTACATTGTGGAGATATATTTAGAAGAATAAATCATTAAAAAATATAAAATGATATTTTCGTTAATGAGTTTTTCTAACAAAAAGAGAGACGCTTGAATAAAAATATACTGTGGAAGAATATTTAATCAAAACATTATAATGTCTTGAGAATAAAGGGATTCATGATATAATATGTCAAGGACAATATATACACCATATAAGAGTGAATTGGTGAAAAAAAAATGAAGTCTCAATGGAAATGTAAATTGAAATGAAATCCCTTATAAAGATGGTATCCTTAAATTAAGCATAAATAAATCACATAATTATGTGTGACAAATTTAAATACACCCAATATAAGTGGATATTAAGTGTAAAACAATCATAGGTCATTCAGACATATTCATAGGATGACATATTCTAGATGTTCTAGTTGAACCTAAAGAATTGAAATTTGGTTAAGAAGTTCCCTTGTAAAAATTCGACAGCCTAACGACGTCACATTAAAATTCAAAAAATTTGTTGATGAGATTAAAGGGTATCTCATCACTTGGAAAAATATTTTATGTCACTAAGGATATATATTAACAAATCCCAACATAATAATATGTAAATAAATGGACATAACAAATAGATGTCTTTTAAAAAGAGGAGGCTGAAATGTTCCCTTAACAATTTGGTAACTTACTCAACATACGCCACATGAAAGAAGGATCATACAATGAAGATTTAAATAATCATAAATGAAAGTATATTACACAAACAGTACAATAATGGGAAGTACATAAACCACACAAAATTAAATAGTGGCAAATATAAACTGAATCTCGTGGAAATAAAAGTGATATGAAAAACCCTTACTTCGTTGTAATCAATCGAGTTGTATGACCAAAAGATAATAACCAAAAAATGAATCACACAATACAATTAATATAAAGGGAATCATGATAATATATAACAATGGCATTATATATTACACCACATGCAATAAATAAGTGGGGAACAATGGAAATCTCAAAAAATTAAAAGTGAGATAAGAAAATCCCTTACCTCGTGTCCGACTTGAATCGATCATTCTTTAATCTCCTGAATAATAAACTAAATTTAATTTATACTTTCTTAAGAACCTTTTCAAGTTTATTATTACTGTTATATCACTTATTACCATGTTATAAACAATATTTAATCATTTAAGTTACTAATGTTTGTTTTGTAGATATTTGGTACTTGAGTCAAAAATGGACTACTTATAATTACATGTTGTTAATGTGGTCAATGGTTCATTATATACAAAATGATATTCACGATTTGGATATAATATATATCATATATTTCCACCATATACATGTATTTATTATAGTACAGAACATTTAGAGGTATGAAATGAAATGAACCGTTCATGGAGACGGTAAGTTGTACGTATGCATAAATGGTACATCCATTTTTATTTCATATTTAATGGAATTAAAACATAATGATTCATAGTAGAAATATAATTAAAATATTTCATCATATATAATATCATTAAATATTTTGTTGACACATAACACATATGGTATGAATGAGTCATATCACTTTGATGTGGCGGTAGTCCGCACTTCCTCAAATGAAATTATCGCGTTTACCCATAATGGAAACCATAATGGTATTATATAAATGGAAATTACAGATGAATAAACAAAAAATAAAAATCATATATATCATATATATATATATAGTGCCATCATAATGGCCACCATGAGAGGCGGTAGGAGATAATCGAACAATCATCATTTCGTGAGGCCCTAGTTTTCCATCCACAAGAACATTATGTTCTTCAACCATTAGTTGGAGGTGTGTGTAAGTGTAGTTAGAATACATATCATAAAAACATCCTAGTATATTTAGTATAATACTTTTTTTATAAAATAATGTAATAAAAAGTGATTGGGTGTTGGAGAAGTAAAATAAAATAAAACAATTTAAAGGAAACCACTAACTTTAATTTGGGTAACTTTGGTTGGTTTGAACCAAAATGGTTTGTTGAAGTGACTTCTTTCTATAGTAAGGCTTCTAGGAGGATGAGAGGGATGTAGAGATCTCAATTGGCTAGATTAAGGACGAGAAAAAAAGTTTGAGAGGTCTGAGGGATTGTTTAAAAGTTGTCTCATTTTATAAGGGGGAGGAGGGGCACTTTAAGAAAGTGTGAAAACCATATTTTATTATAAACTTATCATTGGTTTCAAAAGGTCAAAAAAACATTAAAGTAAAAGATATGTTGACTCATATTAGAAATAGAATCATACAATAGGAATTGGACAGGTTTTGGATATTATTGTTGTCTTTATAATCATATTTATTTAAATCATTTATGAATGAGGTAAACACTGTTTCATTATTGTGTCATAAAAAATTTAATTCATTTGATGTCTAAAAAATTAAAAAAAATACCTTGATGTATGAAATATTCTTATCTTTAAAATTAATATTTATAGTCTAAAATATAATTTATATAACACCATATAAAATTTAATCTTCTCAAAGATTTTTGTTTCTGTAATTTTTGCCTTTACATTAAATTAATTAATCTAAAGTGTCATTATCATTCATAAGTGGCTCCATGAGGTCCAGAAATAGACCCAATGTTGACCATGGTCAGCCAATACTCATCAAATATGGTTAAGACATGTGTTAGGGTAATTTTTAATAATTAAAATAATCTTTTTACCTTGAATTACCGTATTTACCTTTAACTGTGGTAAATAAAAGTCAAAAGTTACTATTCACCAAAAATTATTTTAATCTTATTGAACCAAATTTTACTTCCTTATAACAACCATTTATTTCGGATTATGAAAATTCAACTCACAGAAGTTGTAAAATTTCATTTAAATGAAAAAGTCGGTTTTTTAACTACTACTAAGTGGTTTCACTATTCATCAAAATTGTTGTTTTTAAGAAATATACCAAAAAATTGCCGTAAGATAAATTCGATATTCCAAATTAAAAAATGAGGTATATTTTACCTAATTCAGAAAATAGAAGTTTCATTAATTAATTTTATAATTAATTCCCACTGTCAAAACAAATAACGTGTTTTTAAGAAACAATATCAATCAAAAGATGGACACTTGTTTATGTCTTATTTCAAAGTGAAATTCAATCCAGTGAAAACCATGGGATTAAAGGGTAAAAATATATTCCAATTAGAATTTAAAACTAATTAAAAAGATAATATATGAATAAAAATAATTTAGATTAAATGTAACTTTTGAATTAAAATATAGTATTTTCACTATTCATCAAAAAATAGACCTTTATCAGAAAAATACAAAAAATCTACCCTAAGTAAATTTTGATGTCCCAATTTTAATTAAGGTTTTGATTTGGTCAAATAGAATGTATTAAATTGACCGAAACAATATTCATAGAGTTTTTTCCATTAAACACTGGTAAATCGGCCTTTTAATGTAAATTATGCTTAAAATTAGATTCATTCACATTTTAAACCTCTGACATTTATTGGATACATGAAAATACATTTAACAAACATGTATAATCATATTTTATTTAGTTTTGTTCATTCCCACAATCAAAACAGCTAGGAGTTAACAACCATTTAAAATAATAATATTAAATTATTAGTGTGCAACGTATGATTTCAAAGAAACCTGTTGTTGCGTATCGGGTACACTATCGAACATAGGGACCCCTTTAAAGTAAAATTTATATTCAATTAACAAATATTAATAAATATAAAAAATTTCATGTTCTCTATTTTCCTGGGATGTTACAATAACTTCCCATTGGAGGTTTGGGTGTGGTGGCCCCCACCTCCAACCTCCCCTTGGAGGTTTCAATCACTAATAGAAAAATAATGCTAACACTTTGTTTTTATTCAATTTTATTATAACCCCCTAAATATTACATTATTTCTTGCAAGAACTCTACTACGGTGAAGGTCTCACTAATCAATCGCCGATGATGCGTGTTCAACGGTGCCCTCATATTTCAATTCCGAGCACCGGTTCAAAAGTTACAAAACGCCGCTTGTGGGTTTACTGAACGTACCTGAAAAAAAGTACGGAAAATTATTATCAGTCACCCTCGACGAACTGCGGTCGAGGTTAGGCTCTGTCTAGGTGAAACACGCCCCAACGGACCAAACTGTAGTCTCATATTTTCAATCTGATTTACCATTTAGATGTTATTAATTTTATAATAAAATAATTGTCACTTAATTATTTTATTTTCAGCCAAACTCTATCTTTTTCTTATGGAATCCACCGGCCAAATTTAGTACCTTCTTAAATAAAGGAATCCCTCATGAGTTCAGCTGTCATCTCAGATTTTTAATCCGAGCTACCATTTGTTAGTTATAAGCATTTGAAAAATAGAATAACATTATTTATTTATTTTATTTTTGCTTATGACATTTTTTGGATTTCTCACAGGACTCCCCCTGCCGACTAAACTAAAGTGACACCTAGTGTAAACCCGCCACATTGAGCACATTAGTGCCCTCATATTTCTGTTCTGATTAACTGTTTAAGAGTTATTTCAATTTTTCACAAAAAATGATTATGTTCATTAATTTAAGATTAATAAAACTTCAACGGATCATTTCCGGCACTCCGGGCCTCCGAATCGCATTCCGTCAGATATCACGAACTCGTAAAATTTCCATACATTAAAAACAATTTACATGGAAATTCCAGGTCTTTACAATTTAAATCATTTTTCACTTGGTGTTTGATAATGTGGTCATACTATGCAGGGATATTGATACTCCTATGAGATAATATTTGGTAAATTCGTAGGATAATTATGAACCACATTGTATAGAAAAGTAAAAATATATTTTTATCCTAACTCGGTTAAATACACTGAGAGTGTGGTAAACCTATTAATGAAAGATTAAAACAACTATATGTTTGGATCTTGTTCCATTAATAATAAAAAATATATTCTCTCCCCTTCCCTATGTATAAAATATAATGAGAATTAAAAAATGTATAATAGATGTCAATTTTACTTGGTTCAACATCACTAGGATACGTCCAAGGAGAATACAAAGGAATGTTCATACATACCAAATACACTAATGTTTTCTGTAATTTCAAATGTTATTGAGAAATCATTTTCCCACTTAGTTTAAAACCAATCAAAAATTGAATGCACACCGATCTCTCTACAGATGTTTGTTTAAAACATCATTAGAAAAATATTTTTTTTGATTTCAATCCCCTTAAGGTTTTTCACACATATGTCAGTTTTCCATGATTTCATATTTTTAATATGTAGATGAAATAAACATCATTATTTACTTCTTTTCTAAGGGTACCTTTTCAGATCTTTTTTCATCCATCTAGAATATCCTTAATCCCTTTACTAAAACCTCTCTACCACATAGCATGAGGGGCTCATGGAACACCTTTACTTCATACAACAACTTCTCTTTGTGGACTAAATACACTCCATTGATGGTTGGAATTTTGAAATCCCTAATTATTTGGTTTAATTAGTTATTTGAAAACACATTTTCATAACTTTCTTCATAAAATGCAATAATTTTTAACCACCTCCTCTGCTGGATTCATCTTTCAAAATCCTCTTCTAATTTAGCTAAATTCTTCCCACAAAAATATTCACTAAATAAATTTTCTCCAAAAATGATATTATTAGGAGTCTTTTTGTAGGAATAAAATCGCGAAAAAAACTGGCTAATAAAAATTACCAATAACTCTTTTATTGACCATTCATCATTCTTGGATGACATTGTTATGTGGTCTGCATAGGCAATTCATTCATCCATGAAACCCCTTAGGTATTAGTCTTCTTATAGTAAATGATGAACCCTTTTGTGGTGGTATTTAATTAACCATCTTCAAGCTCAAAAAACGATCTTCCCATAACCTAATCATTATTTGAGGTTAACGTAGCGCATAATAATTTATGAATTCCTTAATTAACTACTATGATCTAAATAAAGTTGATCATATTTTTCTGTTTGTATATATATGATGCTATGAAAAAAATTACATTCTTTTATTTTTCTTTTCGATTATGTATACTCTCTACCTGGTTCTCCAATTATGATATATAAAAATCATTCATTTTCCATAAAAATTCCTAATTTTGTATTCCAATAACATGGAAAATAGTAGGAAATTGTTCCATATTCTGAACATCTGGTACTTCAACCCCAACCATATTGTAATGCATTCATCTAGATTTTCAAACATAAAAAATCCTCTTTAAAAAACTCATGATGACATTGTGAAGAATATATTTTAGGAAAATTTTTTAATGGGAAATAGACTTCGAAAAACATATATGAATCACCAAAAAAATCCTAGGTTGTAGAATATATTACATTTATGTGTAATTCATATTATATTAGTAGTTTCCAATTGATGTGTTTAGTTTCTAAAATCCCTCAATCATAAATCTATTATTGGTGATGTAAATGACTAGAACTAGTTATAAGTAGTGAGATGTAGTTTTTTTCAATGATTTTTTGAATTCTTTTATATCATGAAGGCTTAGAAGAGCTATTTTAAAACCACAACAAAATGTAGAAGTTGATCAATCTGTGAAATTTGAAAAATGAAAAAAAAAATCATCATAAATATATAACTTCTCTCATATACATATTAAGAGGGATAATTTTAACAAAACCTTACGATAATTCCATTTTCATTATTTGATGCAATGTTAGGCATGGTTTTGATTTCCTTATTTAGATCCAATAGAAATCTGCAATATAATGAAATCACATAATGTATCAAAAATCTCCACCCCCCATCTTTTATAAAAATATAAATGAAGATGATGAATCTCATTAGGTATCATAATATCAATCATTGATATTATTAACCTATGAATATGTGTAGCTAGATCAAATGATTGATACTATGTAAATGATCATCCAAAATGACATTCCTATTTTAGTGTAATTCAAAGATGTGTTTCTTGAATAATTTCATGGTATTCTTCCAATAAGAGAGGTAAAGGTATTAATTATATTTTATACTCGATGCAAAACAAATATCCAATAATCCATATAAAATGGATACAATTTAAATTATAGTGTGGTTGAAGAAACTATAAGAAATTCTAAATAATTTGTTCATATTAACATGTTCATTACCTTATGGGGAACTGGTTGTAACATCCCGACTCGGGTTCCACATATTGGTGCACCAAACTGGTTTACCACATGACCTATAGTGTGTCTCCTCTCATTCCCTCAGCTTGATACTATCATCCAGGGTCTTCTATTATACACGGGGAGACTATACACATATTTTTGAAGTATTAAAATAATGAATATCAATATGAAATAGGATACATAATAATAAAATATAACCAATAAAGGCCAAGAATCACACAAGGAATCATAATATAGGTGAAATTACCATAAACCAGTGATGTACATGTGTCATGCTATGTATCTATCTAGGGACGAAAAAAAACACAAAAATAAGAAAAAGCTACCAACTCCGAGTCTAATCTCGAAATCATTCCAGGTTCCAACATCCATGCTCTATCCTGAATCCCAACTCATCCAATAAAAAAGTTCATTTACCCTTATCCAGATTTGAATATTTGATGTATAATCGAGTAGCAATTTATAGAAATAGTGCAGTGGGTGTACAAGTCATAAGGAAACCACAAATGACATCAAAAAGGAATATCCCTCCTATATCAATGTGTCCAGTTGAATAAGGGATATTAAATATATGAATAAAAGTAAAATATGTATTTTATTTTAAAAATATTTAATTAACCACATTGTCTCTTTGGTTCATAGAGACGCCCAGTCCAATCATACTTTCCTTAGCACATGCTGGAGTCTGAACCATCTATCATGTTTTCAACACTTTATTTCACAATTGAATTCATTTTAATTGAATTTTATTTTAATTTTGGTAGAGAAGGGCATCGATCCAGGTACCATGTTCCAAAATCATGGATCGTCAGTCTAGCATCATAATCTCTAGTACACTGAGCATTAGTCTAGAACCAATATCATAGTTACATGGAGGGTCGGTCTACAACAAAAATGTCAAGCAGGTAATGGGTGGATACTTTATCCGTCAGTTTCACCAAGGATGAGGATAATCATTCCCAAACCCCAATCTGATTATTCACACATATGTAAATATCTAGTTAAAACATCAATATCATTCTTATTAATCATTACTAAACATTATAAAAAATTTAATTTATAAGTCATAACCATGATTCATTACATTCTAAATAATTAACTACATTATAATGCACCATTTAATCACATACCACATTACACATCATATATGTCCATCCCATTATACATTCCATATTACCAACACAAAAATTTATAAATAATTAACTATCAAAAAACATATACCATTTGATTAATTTCATGAACCCCTTAATCCCCCATTTACATTATAGAATTATAATGTCATGAAAATGACACACCCCATGGGTTGACCATACGCCCTATTACATAATCATTAATGCATCAATTGGGATTTTTCAAGAGTCTCAAAATTTCATTGGGATTTAATTCATTTTTCAAAATATCTATATAATTATTCAATTAAAATGTGAAATGATAGAACTAAAAACACAATATCATTAATGAGAATATGGAAATTAACATATCGACCACTTAAATTAGCATTGTTGATGAAGATCCACCAAACCTTGGTCCTTGATTCTAGTTTTATGTAACACCCCAACCCGAGAAGCCTGTTATAGGTGAATTATTTTATTAAATTGATATTATTATGAGGAATAAATTCTTGAATAACTGATCAATTTAGTAGTCTTGGAAATCCATATTAAAAACATGATACCTATAGCACATTAAGAATAATAAAATAAAAACATCATAAATAATAAAATGAAATGATCATGTTCCTTGAATGCTTAATAAAGAATTTCATCATCATAACAAGGGAAAGGAAAAATAATAATTCGGATCTCAAATTCATAGTAAGGGTAAATAATGTAGAATTAATAATACCACAGTGAGAATAAATTAACATGGAAAGGTAATAAATTGATAAAACATGACATTAAAATAAATAGATGAGTAAAATGCAATATTTTAAGGTAATAAACTAAAACAAAATACATTTAATAATTTTACTAATATTAAAAAGTACCCATATATTTGTTAATGAAAAATATTACGAATGAATAATAAATGATACTAAATAAGGGAAATGATTAATTATTTGATGTCATGTTTTCCTGGGTATATGTGACCAGTTTCGTCAAGACCATCTAAAAAATGATTTCTCTATAAGGTAGAAAACCATATATTTTGGCCATATATTTTGTCCCATTAGACTTGGGATGCATCTATGGGATTTTATTAGTGGGTCCCCAACCTATAGGTCTTACCTTAAACAGTCTCCAATCCGTGTATTTCATTTCCAAAGAGTTCCTCATATATCTAATAGATAATATAACTTATTAAACGACCATATTCAATAAATGATATGGATTTATCAGTAAAACCTCATTTGTGGATAAGTATCAACAATGGTTGATGACACTAATACATTCTAGTGGGAAAATAATATTTAAACATTCCAATGTGTCCCATAAAACATTGAATCATTTAAATCATAATTCCCCATTTATTAAATGAATTTTATAATATCCTGAGAATAAGAATATTAATAGTATTTCATGTCAAAAGGGAAGTATATAAACAAAATATAAGTGAATTTATGTATAAAAAATCTCAATGGAAAGTAAAACGAGACGAAATACCATTCATTGACCTTTCTTATGTTGTGTAGTAATAATAATCTTATATAGTCATATAAAATTTGATAATAACATATAACAGAACTATACTCATGTTTATAACATCGTATATTAATATCTTATAATATCTTATTATCCGTTTGTTAACAAATATTCATTAATTTCACTATTTTGAGTGTTAATTGCAGAGTATCCTCGAGAAATTCTTAACTTGTTAATTGATGTTATCATTAATTAGATTTAGGTTTAATTAAATATAAAATTTAAAACATGACTTTATTATGTTATATAATTACTACATATGTATTAAAAATAATCTACAATGTCTGGATATAAGAAATGAAATGAACCATTCATGGAGATGGTAGTTTGTACGTACGCTTGAACACTACCATAATTTCATTATCATATTTTAAAATATTGAAAATAAAAATATAAGTGTATAAATGAATATTATAATTATAGTATCCTTTTTATTTATATATTTAATATTCTTTTATTAATATAATCCTTAATATATTCCATGTATTTTGTGAACGAATCACATCGCTTCGAGGGGGAGGTACTCTATAGTTCCTTAAATAATTATATCGTGTTAACATAAAATGGAATGTATTAAAGGAATGTTTTATAAAATGATTACCGAAGTATAAAAAAATAATTTATATTAAATATATATATATATATATATATAATATAAACATAGTGTTCACCATAATTTCAACCATGATATTTGTAAAGAGAAAATGAACAATCATCATTTCATGAGGCAGTAGTTTATCGTACACAGAAACAATATGCTTGTAACCCATTAGATGAAGTTTTATGTAATTTTAGATGTAAATATTAAGATAAATACATCGATGTATATTTCATATATTTTTATGTAATCATATAATAATAATACTTTAGTAAGTGGAGAATGGAAACAAAATTTATAATATTAAGGGAAGATGTTATCTATTAATCGGGTAACTCCTTTTGGTTTATAACAATGGGATTCCTTAGGTGAATTTATTACAAAAGTTATTACCCTAGGGTTTGGGTTCGAATTTTAGTACTATATGTTTTCAGAGTATTAATGATCTATTATGGATTGAGAGGTGTGAGGAACGGGTAGAGTGCTTTATTATTTATAGTGGATGGTAAGTGTCACTCTTGTAAATAAAAAAGGTATTTATTATTAGAAGGTCTAACATAACCAATGTTCCTCCTAAATAGAAATATATTTGATTATGGTTAATATTGTTCCATGAATACCTTTATAAAATAAACATATGTCTACTTTAATAATTTTGTTCCATAGTTTCTATGATTTTCCAATTTTATCATTATGGTTTTTTTTAAATCATTGAGTTTTCTAACATATTTAATATTACAATTAAGAATAAAAAGTGATATTTATTATAAAATATAGAGATAATAAATTATTAATCATTTAAATTAATAATATAATAAAAATAACATCTTATTTGGTAAGTAAATTTAAAACAAGCTAATGTGACAAGCTGAAACACTAATTAATCCTAAACCATGTAAACAAAAAATTTAAAATATATATGTCAATATATTAATTATAAAATATTTATCGGTCCATTAATATACCATATTTAAAATTTATTAACACTTAATAATCACATTGATGTATATAGTTTTGTTAATAATTTTAAATCTTTTAATAAAATATCATTTATTATTTAATAAAATATCATTTATTTTTAAATAAAAATAAATTCTCTTTTGATATTATTTATATAATTTTCATTTATAAAATAAAAACAAAATTTTAATTAAATAAAATTAGGTTTTTATATTTTTAAAATGGTATATTCAGATAATAAAATTTAATGATAATAATTCAATCAATATATTTCACTTTTAATGTTTATAATAACATTTGTTTTCATTAATTTTAAACTAAATAATCACTACGTGGGAATATCATAATCATTTTATGTAAAATTGCTATTGATCCAAATAGTGGAGTCATAGAAAGAACCCTTATCACTCGTTACTAGTGAAACCAGCCATCAAAAACACTAAACATGCACCATCTTTTTTCAAGATCGGTACTTAACTGGGTTTCTTGGACACTAAGGTCTCGTGTGACCATTCTTCCCACATTGGTAGGATACCACATGGATAACAGAAAAAACAACGCGTGATAGCTCCCTACGGTGCTTCTTGCTATGTGTCAAAGGAGTACCCGGCCTTGATGTTGAACCGCCCTAGCTCGTAGCTCCCAAATCCCTCAGATTACTCAAATTAATAAACTCCTAATTAAAAATATATGTCAAAGTTGTCAACCTAAAAACATTCACATATGATCAAAGTTCATACCCAAGACCATCCTCAAACCACTAAGACAATGTAAACTTGTCACCTCCCAGAATAGGTACATAGTGGTGAAGCTCTATAAAACAAGACATGTATTCCATCACTGAAAGAGTGCCCTGCTCTAAATTCAAGAACTCTCTGGCTTAATCATGCCAAAATGTCTCAGGGTAGAAGTAATAATAGTATATCCTCTTTAACTCTTCCCAAACCATATCATGAGGACGTCCTACCTTTAAGATAGCATTCCACCATTTGTTTTCAGAATCACATTTATGGTATGTAGTTAGCTTCACCCTCTTCTCCAGAGGATTCTTCATATGCTCAAAGATAGTAACCATGGCCACCAACCATGACTCTATAGCTTGTGGTCCTACATCCCTTGAAAAAGAGGGATGATGCTGATATTGAAAAACTCGCGTCATCTCTTCCATAGATGGGGAGGATTCAGTTATCCTTGATATGTATGTAAAATCCTTAAAAATTCCATTTGGGAACTTTATATCAGCTCCTGTGTCCGATATAATAGTCAGTTCCCACACAAGAATGACATGATAATCTGCTAGTAGTCCCTGATCTACCATTTCTTGTGTTTGATCTTTTCCATGTATCTAGAGTACAACTGTAGGATTTCTCAGTGTCATGTCCTTAAAAGGTCAAGAGAACACCTATGTTTAAGATTATCAAGGACAACAATATTGAATTACATGAAATTAATAAGAGAAGAAACATTCATGTTTTAAAAAACAGGGTTACATAGCATGTGTAAACCCTACATGGCATGTTGTCTTATGCCTTTAACATGTTGTGTACCTCTTTTAAAATTGGTTGTGTAACACATATAAAAATGGCATGTTTCACCTGATAAACTGTGCTTACATGAATCTTACCACATTTATAGGTTCTTCAACATGGAAAGAACTACACTTTTCTCTCATTGGTAACACTACACAATGTGTTTACCCTAGACATGGCGTGTAATAATTCTGTTCCATATAGTTATGTTATTGGTACCATAGTAGTATACATGGACAACTCAACAAGGTTTTTACAAGCTACAAATATTGTGTACAACCTTTATTTCTTCCAAATGTATTGTTGTTGGCAAGGTCAAATACATGGTTCTCTACAAACTGCGTGTATGATCTAGACACGACATGTTCTGCCAGATGTTTCGCAACCCCATGTTTCTACTCACAGAGTTAGTCACATGGTCATGCATTAAACAACGTCTACTCCTTGAACATGTTGTGTACATATTAAAAGTTTTTTCCTCTAGAATTGAAGAACACATGGCATGTGTTCATGACACCACACAGCAAACTGTATGTATTTCTGGAAAGTAAGACTCTAAAACTTATCTTGATCCCTTATGAACATTAAATTTTGTCCATGGAAAAAAAATATTATGACACTTGGGAGCCCATAATCCCCACTAATCAATGTTTTTAATTCTTATTCACATCATAACTTGAAAAAATCAATTAAAGATCAAAAATGATCCACCAAATTCAGAAAAAAGAGGGCTCATAACACCTCAGGGACCAAAGATTGGTAACCATATAAAAGAAACATTAAATATTGCAATACCCTATCAAAATATCATGTATTATATCATGATAAATACCACAAAAAAATTCATATTTATCATATCATCTATCATAGTAGCACGTAATCAGTAATGCACCATAAATGAAATAATAAGAATGAATGACATGTGATCAGTTGTTAGTGCATATATGTCCTCGAGATGGAATACCCTCCCCTCATCAGGTTACAATTTAAATAGAACTTAAATTTTATCAATGATAATTACAAAAAAAAATTAATCACCCAATGGTGAAATCAAATCAACTGTAACAATTTAAAAACCAGAAAAAATTTAAATATTTGAGGTAACTTGACTTTTCCATGTACACAGGTTAGCTACTCCCAGGAACAACATATTACCAACAATCGATTCCTTCATATCCCTGTCTATAGGCTCAAAATAGTAAAATATATGAAAAGAAACTACATTGATACCACAATATAATGTCCCTATTCTGGGTGCCACCCAAAGGTTCGCCTTACCCGATTAGTCACATGCCTCAAGTACATTTCCATGAACTGCAAAGGCTTCCGACTTGAAGAAATGAACTTTATTTATGACTATGGTTAAATATACCCTCATGGGTTGAGTAACCCAATAGAAACAAATAGAAAATAGAATAATAAGTAGTAATAACATACATAATTGTAAATTTTAAAAGACTAATAGTATAACAATTGCATATTATATATAATAAATAATGCATGTCAGAAGTATCTATGAAAACAACCAAATAAGCCACAATTCTGGAAATACAATATTGAAACTAACGTATAGAAAATATTAAACTCCAAAAGCATTGAAGTCCTCATCATTATATCATGATATCTAACTCCAACAGCAATCATGTACCTGATGAAGAAGGGTTCTTACCATTATCTTTACATGTAACCATATAATCTATTTGGGTCCAAAATCATGACCCAAACAGGATGTGAGATGAATCCCATTAGGAAACCACTGAATGATTTGTGCCTCACTATCACTAAATATATATAGTAAGCAATATGAAAAATGAAGCAAAAAACTAGGATGTACTCAAAATTAAACAATCATATAGTTTATAATTATATTCAATATAATTTATAAATTTTTAAACCATTGAATAAAGTGACATAGGGATCTATCTTATGCTATATATCCCCCTGTATAATGTTAACAAAAGACACCTCTGAAAACCATAAATAAAATCAAGAAAGAACTAGTCAATTCTTCTGCTTTCACTCTGCAGAAATATCACAATCATAAAATCATTAAAGAGAAATCCTCTGGGAGTTTTATCACAGTATAATCTTCATTTTTTCAAAATATCATCAATTTAATAAATAACGACCCTCTGGGAATGATCATAGAGTCTAACCCCTTTGATTCATACAAGGCACTAATCATATACAATGACATCCAGGGTAGATCTCATGGTTAATTCCACTTGTTCAAAATGGAAGAAATAAAATATAATTAACCCCAAGAAGCTCTCGCGGTAAATTCTCTATTGTCTAATATTCATTTAATAATGACCCTCTGGGTCGTTCTTAGAGTCTAACCCCTATGCTGAATGACCCCATGACAAATCTCACAGTCAATACCTCTAGTCAATCATAACAACAATTCATAATTAAATGACCCTATCGAAGGAATATCTCACAGTCAATTACCCATGGTCATACATTCATAATGTGAATCTCATGCATCTCAGAAAAACCGTGACTCCATATTGACAACACTAGGCAAGGAAAATAAAGAGACATAACATGATTTCTAGACCCAAGGGCCATAACCAATCATATATGGGGAACACATCCGTAATCAAGGAAATAACCATTATTCCTAATAAATACCCCGTTCTAAAATAAATACAACAGAAATGGTATTCAAAATGGTAAATATAAGAAAACTCAATACCCTAAACATGGGTCTTCGCAAATTTTAGCATTTATAATTCAAATACAATCAACGAAAGGAACATAACACCTACCTCGATGTTGTATGAATAACACTCCGGAATATCAGAACTTGAATCAGAATAGAATGACATAGTTCCATGAAATGTATAAAATCATTCAAACTTTGATAAATCACAAGAGATGATATATTTTGGATGAGATTCTCTAGTTAAATAGAGAACTCACCGGTGGGAATCCAACGCACATGGCGTCGTCTCAATCAATGCTCATATGGAGGAATGATAGTATTCTTAATATTGTTACCCATAAATTTCTCTCATGTATGAGACACGGGAATAAGGAGTTTGTTCTGAAGATGAGACATAACCCTGCTCTGATTAAACCAATAATAATAAAAGTACACGACGTGTTCATTTAATGTACACGTCGTTTACTAGCCTCAACAAGCACCCTCTTTAAGCGGTTTGCCATGACAACCACAAGTCCATGTACTCCAAAATTACACGGATACACATGATAACCATTTGTGTGGTATGTGTTCAGGTGAACATGACATGTACTTAAAAACATATCCAAAAAATTCATTTTCCTAAAAAACAACCTGAAGCAAATATCCAAACATGAAATCATGATCCGACTTCTTGCAAATAAAATTATTACCAAGTTTTAATATGGTTTAATTATTATAATACAATATATTTTGGACATGATTATATGCCATTGTGGTCTTTAATATTAAGTTATAGTGTCGTATTAAGATTTAGATTACATTAATCACCATAAATAATTTTAATCACTTTCACTGAACATTTTTGTCCAAACATTTTATTGATCTAATTAGAACATAAATATTGTAAAAATTAATTTCATTTAAGTAATAATATTAAAAATAAAATCATAGAAGTGTGAATTTTAATATTAATTCTAATCTTACATATGTGGTGAGAATGGTGGTCTTTAATTTAAAAACCATCAAAAGTTCAAAATGTTTTTATATCAAATATTAATATAATAATGACTCCATGTAACTAAATTTTGATAATATATTTATAATTCATCTATTTTTACATCAAAAATAAATTATATATATAATTTATCATTAATAATTATTTAATCAAAAAGATAGTTTTTAACTAAAATGTAGTACTTTTCACTATTCATCAAAAAAATGATAATTCTCATAAATATACCAATCATTCACCCAAATATGCTTTCGAAATATAAAATAAAAAAGTTATTATTATTTTGAAAATAAAAATTTATAATAGAAAAAAAAATTATTTTTAAAATATTTTCTCTATTATATAGTGGTAAAACTCGATCTTGCATGTAACATAAGTTAATTCAGTGTTGTTTGTTGCATAATATTTACTTTGTGTTTAAATCATGATAAAAACAAATTATATTCATTATAAAAGTAAAATATTGTAAATAATTCGGGTGTTAAATTCTCTACCTATTATTTAAATTTTGTCCTCACCATTTAAAATTGATCTCGGTAATAAAGGTATTGTTATATGAAAATAATGATTTATTTTTAAAAAACCCACATCATGAATTGGATAAATAAATCATTTGCTTAATAAGAGAGAAAGTGAAGTAAAACGTTCACATAACCTGATTCCCTAAAAGGAGAACATAAGAGAGAAATGGAATCATTGATGCATATGAAAAATATAATAATCATGTTTTGGTGGAGAGAGCTAGAGGACATGGTTACGATAAAGTTAACAATCACCATGCCATAAATCTATGATGATCTAAGGGGTCATATGATTCATAAGAAAGTAATGTACTAGGATAAAATTATTAATATCAATATCATTCTTCTATGGTTTATGTAATTCCTTCACTCTCTAATAATTTATGTAAATAAACATTGGTAGTGTGTTTCTATAAAGAAAATCGTATCCATTGTTTGTGCATGAAGTGCCCAGATCAGTGTGAATCACTGAGAGGGGGAGGGGGTGAATCAGTGATCCCTTAAAACTTTTTACTAATTGATTCTTTATCAAGTAAACCTCTATGGCTGGTTAAAGCCTCGATCCACTCTTCTTGTATCTCTCAACCTTTCCCGGATAATGCAGTAATAAAAAGGCACATGACACAAGGATTTACAAGGTTCGGCACCAAAGGCCTACATACTTTCCATGCTCTCCCAGCATGGATTCTCCCATTATAATCAGTTAGTATTACAATGGTTGATACAGAGTCCCACTGTATCTCTCCTGAGTCCCACAGGAGGGTCTTTATACTGCGTCCCACAGTGTTACCAGAGTCCCACTGGCCTGCTCCAGAATCCCACTGAAGACTTCTTCTCCCTGAGTCCCACAGGGTCTTCTCCTGGCTCCTCGAGTCACACGAGTAGCTCTTCTTCACTTTAAGTTCTTCATGTAACTTCAGCAGCCTGGGATAAAGGCTGCTGGCCTTGCTCTTATCTTCTGATCACTTGTGGTTGATTAGGGCTTCTCGTCCAGCTCAGGCTTTATCTCCATCTTCAGGATTACCTGGCTTCACTCTTTTAAACTACTGAATGCTTAGACAACTGATGTCTTTAACTTCAGTCTGGTCCAGTCTCAGTTCACATCAACATCATGCACTGAGTGCAAGGAAACTCTTCATCTTCATGCACTGATAGCATGGGTTCTCAAATCTCTTCAAGATCTTCAAGTCTTGGACTCTTCAGATGCACACCACTGATTTAGCACTGTTCACGTGTGCACGTGCATGCATGCATGCATGCACTCCCCTTCTTTTCTTCTTGGTGCAGTAAACCCTTAGAGGGTGTAATTCTTTTCAGCACACACCTACTTCTCAAACTTCACACACTTTAAGCAATTTGTCTACACACATAAATGTGTGTTCTTATTTGTGTGGATTTCCTCCCTTATCTTCTTCTAAGTGTATACACACTTCTTAGTGCACACACCTAGGCT
This sequence comes from Viscum album, assembly GCA_963277665.1. Classification (NCBI taxonomy): domain Eukaryota; kingdom Viridiplantae; phylum Streptophyta; class Magnoliopsida; order Santalales; family Viscaceae; genus Viscum; species Viscum album. The sequence continues at coordinate 1,939,622,935 of OY728152.1, forward strand.
CGGCCTTCACTTGTTAAGCACACACAAATTCTTCACTTTGCACACACACTTGAATGAGTTCTTCTTTGTTGTGGCCAACACTTCATTTCTTGCACACACCCAAGGCTACGACCTCTTTGTTAATTTTTCACACACTTGAGCTTGGCCTTCACACTTCTTGTTGCATGCCCTTAAATGGTCGTAGGGTGTTCCTCTTCAATTTGCACACACACACACTCAAATGAGATGTGGTCTTCACTTCACCCACACAAGGCTACGGCCTTTCACTTCCTTTGCACACAAGACTTGTTCTTTTATTCTTCATTGTACACACCCAATCCAAAGGCTACGACCTTCTTCACTTCTTTTCACAACCACCAATGGCTACGGCCCCCTCTTGTTCTTTTTGCACAAAAGGCACAAAGGCCTCGCCCTTCTCAATGTTCACACACGAGGCACGAAAGCCTCGGGTCCTCTTCTCTACTTGCACACACAACACCAAGTGTGTAATGAACTTCACCCGAACCCAATCTTCAATGGAGGCACACAAGTTGCTTGGGTGTAGCGGTCTCCTCCTCTTCTCAACCGCGCAAGGCACAAGACTGTGGCCAGCGCGCAGGGGTTCAAGAGCACAAGGTACAAAGGACCTCGGCCGTGGGCGCGCAAGTGCAAGGGTGCACTTGGGTCTTCCTGCCGCGCAAAGGGAAGGCGCGCAGGGGTCCCCCTTCTTCTTCTTTCGCGCAAGGAGTGCGCAAAAGGAACTCACGAAGCCAAGGGTGTCTTCGGGCTGCTTCGTCGCGCAAGTGGGTTGCGCGGAGCTCCAGACTTCGTGAGGCACAGAGGCACACTCACGGGACTCTCTTCAAATTTTCAGCACATCAGCAAGCACTCCAAGGCCTCGGGCTCTCTTTATATAGGCAGAGAAACGCCTCTGTACATCCGCGTGTTGAATCTTGAATCACCGAAGATTTCGGATCTTCAAAACCTTTCCAAATTTTTGCGTTTTCTCTTCGGTGCATGCGGGTTCCCTTTATTTTTGTTCCTCTACGTGCATGTGACTCATAACGCATGCACAGCCTTCGGTTTAGGCTCATCCCATGCAAAAACACCAACCACGTGGCCTCGGCAGCTTCGTTTGCCTCGGCCTCATTCGAAATTCTCCATACATTGCATGCACACCATTTTTTATGCATGGTCGTGTTCGGTGTGGAGAGACGAGCTCAATGGAGGTCTTAGATCCTTCAGAGGTGGCCGGTAACTCGAAAACTGGTGCTCGGAGGGCTCTGGTACAGCGGCTGCTCACGGGTGACCTTCAGCTCGAGCTCGAGGTGGAAGACGAGCCACGGCCGTCGGATCAGGCGTTTGAGATACATCGGACGGCCGGATCAGATCGCGGCGCGCAGTAGATGAATCGTGCGGCGCAGATCAAGCGCGCGATGAGACGGACGGCTCAGATCTGTCCCGGGTGAAAAATGTGCGTCCCACATCGAAGTCTCTCACGGAATTTCCGCGGTATATCAAATAAGAGCTGCCACTATATTCTCAGTTGAATCTCCTCCCCTCTCGGTGCCGCCCCGCACCGAGTTCTCCCTGCGGGCGCGCTCTGCGCCCACTCTCTGCTCCTGCGGGCGCGCTCTAGCGCCCACTATGCACACACGGGTGCGCGGGCTTCACCACCGCGTGCCCTCGGGGCTTATACACGGCCCCTCTGCGCTCCTCCGGGCGTGCCCCAGGCGCCCATGCGATTGTCTTGGGTGCGCCCCTGCCTCAAGGGATGCTGCCTTGGCCTGAGGGTTCCCCATGGGCATGGTGACCTTGAGTCCCACACGTGCCTTGGGTGATGACCCTCGGCTGGCCTCCTTGGTGGCCTATCTTTTTTTCTAAGGGGAAATCTTAAGACTTTGTATATAACAAAGTAACCAAGTTTCCAATGCCATGTGCCACTTCTCAAGACATTCCTTCTCTTCTCCATTCTTCTTCTTCTTCAAAAGAATTCCTCCATTATTCTTCAACACTTATTTATCACTTAGGAATGGAATTCCCGAAGGTTCTTCTTCTTCCACCGAACTCCTGAATCACATAGATCTTCAATGTTCTTTATTGATCTAATCAGAGATCAAGTTGGATCATCTTCAAGTTCACATGCACTAAGTGATAGTGCATGGACTTCATTAGTGCACATCATCCACTTAGTAGTTGTGGATGGAACTCCTTTCAACTCCTCATGCATTGTGAAGACAATGCATGGTCTTCAATCAATGTTGTGACATTGTATCATCAGGATACAAGTTCTTTGAACTTAAAGATCAGCTCCACAATCGTCTGATGTTCATGGAGAATGTTTTAACCACAATTTTCAATACCACTTAGTGAATCTCCTAAGTGACATGCATCTTAGTACCATGGCCATTCTCCTTCATCACCATCACCATCACATCCTTTGACATTCACATCTTGACTCCTTGACATCCATTCATTCCAAGACAACTTCATGTCTCATTGACAACAAATGCTACTCAGTTCACTTCAATCTCCCCCTTTGTATTTGTTGTCAATACACCACTTCAGCACATATGAATGGGTCAATATGTGTGCCAATATTTTCTCCCCCTTATTGGCAATCAAATGCAAAGGTGTGGTGTGGTTCTCTTTCAAAAATCACTTCCTCCCTTTGAATAGTATTCTCTTGAAAAACACTGAGAGAGGGATGATGTCACATGTTCTCTTTGGCAAAGAACCTTTAGTAAATCAACTCTAAGTCTACTTGGGCTAACCCGGTGTAGAAAACAAGAGTGATATGACCAAGCAATTCAAAGCTGTCCATAATTATCTACACATGTGAGATCATGCTAAGGGGTTCAGATATTCAATGAATTGCTAAATCCTGCACATACTCCACAATACTCATTAGAATGTTCAGTGCAATGATAAAGCTCCCCCTTTCATCTACTTTCTCAAGATGATATTAATTTCAGAACATCATCTTCTTCAGATTGGCTCCCCCTCAAGGGGTGCACTCCATTCAATCCAAACCATCCTCCAGCTGAGAATGATAATCATCTTCAATTCCCTACAATGTTAGCACATGTAAATACCAATAGTATAAGGGAATAAGATGGAACCTCCTTGGTTCATCAATGTGAACAACAAGGTTGAGAAGATTCTCTCAACCGAGATGTCCCATTTTCACCATTCTTCACACTTGCACATTTGATCTTCAATGATGTTAGTGCTGGTGTGGATCTCAATACATCTTCATGTGAAATCTTTTGTTTCCCTTTTGCCTTAGCAATTGCCAGAACTTCATCTTCAGCTCTCTGCAGATCTTTGGCAAGTTGCAACTGAATTGGCCATATGACTAGTAAGTCACTTGAAAGTGTGGCCTCAGTTCTGGAAGTTTCACATGGTTCCTTTGATGCTGTCAAGCTACCTCTCTTAGGCAACTTGTTTTCAATCAATCCCTTCTGCTTCTTCTGGATTGATTGTCTGTTTGAGTCCGGTCATCCTCTATTGAATTTCATGGCTTGTTCACAAAGATCCATGATGTGTCCTTTCTTCCCACAGTAGAAGCATGTTTTCTTGGTGGTCCTTCTGGATGCATCACCCTTCTTGGATTTAAATTCTAAGGACTTCTCTTCATTCTTCAAACTCTTCTTGGGAGCATCTTCCACTTTCTTCTGCTTGCTTCCCAAGGAATCTCTTTTAACCAGGTTCTGTGATCTTGTCTACTTTTGAGCTCTGGATACAGTTGGAGATTGACATGTATCTTTTTGACCACTTTTGCAATCATCCCAGATGTTGTCAAGTAATCCAAATCTATTTGCAGTAAACAGATGTCTCTGGACCTGTGGATGTTGCTTATTGCCTTCTGGCTTGCTCCCCCTTGGCATGGGCTTCCTTTGTGCTTTGACATTTAGTGGATTGTACCAACAATCCTTTGCACAGTGCCCATACTTATTACAACACCAACATTGACCCACAAATCTTGACCTCTTCAGTCCTTCTGATTGTAGGGTACTTTTCTTGACCTGTTGTGCTGTTTCAGGAGAGCTCTGCTTCTTTACTGTCTTCATCCATATTTGTTTGGAATTATTCTTCCATCCTGCACTTTTTGTGGAAACACAATTAGAAGCATCAGTACAAGATGGTATGGATGGTACCTTCTTTCTAGAAGATGTTGCCCTTTCATTAGAGGATGTCTTTATTTTAGAATCATCCTTCTCAAAGCATACTTGAGTAGCAACATTTCTTCTTCCAGCTGTCTGGGAGGCTTTGGCTTTGGGCGATTGCTGATTTGTCAATATCACCTCTAGTTCTAAGCATTTCATGTTAAGGGAGTTCTTCTCATCCTCAACAGTTCTTAGCCTTCCTTCCCAATTCTCCACCAGTTGTTTCATCTGGTCTTCATGCACCTTCTTCAATTCTTGCAATGAATTGTCCAGCTCCTTCACCAATTTTACTTTGTCTTCAAGTTGAGCATCTCTGACATTCATTGAAACTTTGTGCAATTTTTCCAGTGCATGGAAAACTTCTTTGACCACAGTCTTAAAGAATTCTTTCTCAGAAAGGCTTCTCTGCAATTCTTCAGCAGTGTCTTCATATCTTTCATTGCAAAGAGAAACTGTTTCATCTTTAGCCTTCACCAGCTTTCTGAGAGTGTTGGTTATGCCAACCCTTTTAGCCAGCTGATCTTCCATAGCATTGTCTTCTTCTTCTAACTGTGATTTTTCTTCTTGAAGATCAAGGATGCCTGTAGCTATACACATTGCCACTTCCATGGGGACTATCTTCAGAAGATATTCGATTGCATTTTGAAGATCTTTCATTGTTCCAACTTCATCACAGCTAGGACAGGCTTTCTTCATCTTCTTGGCCTGTTTCTTCTTTCTATTTTTCTGAGTCTTGGCAGATATCTCCATTTGAGGCTGGTTGCTCATTTCCTCAAATCTGCACTTCATAAAGACTCTCTTGGATCTTTTAGAGGGAACCTCCGTCTGATACCAATTGAAGTGCCCAGATCAGTGTGAATCACTGAGAGGGGGAGGGGGTGAATCAGTGATCCCTTAAAACTTTTTACTAATTGATTCTTTATCAATTAAACCTCTATGGCTGGTTAAAGCCTCGATCCACTCTTCTTGTATCTCTCAACCTTTCCCGGATAATGCAGTAATGAAAAGGCACAGGACACAAGGATTTACAAGGTTCGGCACCAAAGGCCTACATCCTTGCCATGCTCTCCCAGCATGGATTCTCCCATTATAATTGGTTAGTATTACAATGGTCGATACAGAGTCCCACTGTATCTCTCCTGAGTCCCACAGGAGGGTCTTTATACTGCGTCCCACAGTGTTACCAGAGTCCCACTGGCCTGCTCCAGAATCCCACTGAAGACTTCTTCTCCCTGAGTCCCACAGGGTCTTCTCCTGGCTCCTCGAGTCACACAAGTAGCTCTTTTTCACTTTAACTTCTTCATGTAACTTCAGCAGCCTGGGATAAAGGCTGCTGGCCTTGCTCTTCTCTTCTGATCACTTGTGGTTGATCAGGGCTTCTCGTCCAGCTCAGGCTTTATCTCCATCTTCAGGATTACCTGGATTCACTCTTTTCAACTACTGAATGCTCAGACAACTGATGTCTTTAACTTCAGTCTGGTCCAGTCTCAGTTCACATCAACATCATGCACTGAGTGCAAGGCAACTCTTCATCTTCATGCACTGATAGCATGGGTTCTCAAATCTCTTCAAGATCTTCAAGTCTTGGACTCTTCAGATGCACACCACTGATTTAGCACTGTTCACGTGTGCACGTGCATGCATGCATGCATGCACTCCCCTTCTTTTCTTCTTGGTGCAGTAAACCCTTAGAGGGTGTAATTCTTTTCAGCACACACCTACTTCTCAAACTTCACACACTTTAAGCAATTTGCCTACACACATAAATGTGTGTTCTTCTTTGTGTGGATGTCCTCCCTTATCTTCTTCTAAGTGTATACACACTTCTTAGTGCACACACCTAGGCTCGACCTTCACTTGTTAAGCACACACAAATTCTTCACTTTTCACACACACTTGAATGAGTTCTTCTTTGTTGTGGACAACACTTCATTTCTTGCACACACCCAAGGCTACGGCCTCTTTGTTAATTTTGCACACACTTGAGCTTGGCCTTCACACTTCTTGTTGCATGCCCTTAAATGGTCGTAGGGTGTTCCTCTTCAATTTTCACACACACACACTCAAATGAGATGTGGTCTTCACTTCACCCACACAAGGCTACGGCCTTTCACTTCCTTTGCACACAAGACTTGTTCTTTTATTCTTCTTTGTACACACCCAATCCAAAGGCTACGACCTTCTTCACTTCTTTTCACAACCACCAATGGCTACGGCCCCCTCTTGTTCTTTTTGCACAAAAGGCACAAAGGCCTCGGCCTTCTCAATGTTCACACACGAGGCACGAAAGCCTCGGGTCCTCTTCTCTACTTGCACACACAACACCAAGTGTGTAATGCACTTCACCCGAACCCAATCTTCAATGGAGTCACACAAGTTGCTTGGGTGTAGCGGTCTCCTCCTCTTCTCAACCGCGCAAGGCACAAGACTGTGGCCAGCGCGCAGGGGTGCAAGAGCACAAGGTACAAAGGACCTCGGCCGTGGGCGCGCAAGTGCAAGGGTGCACTTGGGTCTTCCTGCCGCGCAAAGGGAAGGCGCGCAGGGGTCCCCCTTCTTCTTCTTTCGCGCAAGGAGTGCGCAAAAGTAACTCACGAAGCCAAGGGTGGCTTCGGGCTGCTTCGTCGCGCAAGTGGGTTGCGCGGAGCTCCAGACTTCGTGAGGCACAGAGGCACACTCACGGGACTCTCTTCAAATTTTCAGCGCATCAGCAAGCACTCCAAGGCCTCGGGCTCTCTTTATATAGGCAGAGAAACGCCTCTGTCCATCCGCGTGTTGAATCTTGAATCACCGAAGATTTCGGATCTTCAAAACCTTTCCAAATTTTTGCGTTTTCTCTTCGGTGCACGCGGGTTCCCTTTATTTTTGTTCCTCTACGTGCATGCGACTCATAACGCATGCACAGCCTTCGGTTTAGGCTCATCCCATGCAAAAACACCAACCACGTGGCCTCGGCAGCTTCGTTTGCCTCGACCTCATTCGAAATTCTCCATACATTGCATGCACACGATTTTTTATGAATGGCCATGTTCGGTGTGGAGAGACGAGCTCAGTGGAGGTCTTAGATCCTTCAGAGGTGGACGGGAACTCGAAAACTGGTGCTCGGAGGGCTCTGGTTCAGCGGCTGCTCGCGGGTGACCTTTGGCTCGAGCTCGAGGTGGAAGACGAGCCACGACCGTCAGATCAGGCGTTTGAGATACATCGGACGGCCGGATCAGATCGCGGCTCGCGGTAGATGAATCGTGCGGCGCAGATCAAGCGCGCGATGAGACGGACGGCTCAGATCTGTCCCGGGTAAAAAATGCGCGTCCCACATCGAAGTCTCTCGCGGAATTTCCGCGGTATATCAAATAAGCGCTGCCGCCATATGCTCAGTTGAATCTCCTCCCCTCTCGGTGCCGCCCCGCACCGAGTTCTCCCTGCGGGCGCGCTCTGTGCCCACTCTCTACTCCTGCGGGCGCGCTCTAGCGCCCCCTATGCACACACGGGTGCGCGGGCTTCACCACCGCGTGCCCTCGGGGCTTATACACGGCCCCTCTGCGCTCCTCCGGGCGTGCCCCAGGCGCCCATGCGGTTGTCTTGGGTGCGCCCCTGCCTCAAGGGATGCTGCCTTGGCCTGAGGGTTCCCCATGGGCGTGGTGACCTTGAGTCCCACATGTGCCTTGGGTGATGACCCTCGGCTGGCCTCCTTGGTGGCCTATCTTTTTTGCTAAGGGGAAATCTTAGGACTTTGTATATAACAAAGTAACCAAGTTTCCAATGCCATGTGCCACTTCTCAAGCCATTCCTTCTCTTCTCCATTCTTCTTCTTCTTCAAAAGAATTCCTCCATTATTCTTCAACACTTATTTATCACTTAGGAATGGAATTCCCGAAGGTTCTTCTTCTTCAACCGAACTCCTGAATCACATAGATCTTATATGTTCTTTATTGATCTAATCAGAGATCAAGTTGGATCATCTTCAAGTTCACATGCACTAAGTGATAGTGCATGGACTTCATTAGTGCACATCATCCACTTAGTAGTTGTGGATGGAACTCCTTTCAACTCCTCATGCATTGTGAAGACAATGCATGGTCTTCAATCAATGTTGTGACATTGTATCATCAGGATACAAGTTCTTTGAACTTAAAGATCAGCTCCACAATCGTCTGATGTTCATGGAGAATGTTTTAACCACAATTTCCAATACCACTTAGTGAATCTCCTAAGTGACATGCATCTTAGTACCATGGCCATTCTCCTTCATCACCATCACCATCACATCCTTTGACATTCACATCTTGACTCCTTAACATCCATTCATTCCAAGACAACTTCATGTCTCATTGACAACAAATGCAACTCAGTGCACATCAGTGCATTAAACTATTTCTACATCATCTATTCAAAAAATATTGATTTTATAGTGATGACATATTTCAATTTTTAAAACCATATCCAAAGATAAATATATACTATATCATAAATAGATTAATTTTCCATTTGATTATGATCTGACACATCAGATGGAAGGACACAAGATTTCCAAAATGAACTTATCAGAATCCTTCAATCAATTGGAAGAAGCTCCAAATTATGACATTCCAATCACATGAATAACTTCATCGGGTTTCCTCTTGAAATATTTAAATAAATTTAATATCCAGAATACCTTATTAGAAACATGAATTATTGGTTATTCCTTATGTAAGACACATTTTATTAGATATATCAATTAAATAAAAATGTGTAGTAAACTTCATCAATGATAAGATAGACTACCTATCGACAATTCATTAACCAGATCAAAGGTAGAAAACAAATTTCCAAATCATTCATTATTTCATCATTATCTCATGATCAGGAACATAATATGGGTTTTATTTCCCAAAATTAAATTTTTTTTATTTTAAATTTTAGTTGGATAAATTTTCATGGTACCATTAAACATAAGATCTCAAATCAGTAGTCAAAAGATACTATAGTACAATTGTTATGTACTCCATAATTCATATAAGAGATAAATCTCTAATAAAATATTATAAAGAAAAAAATTATGAAGAGTCATTTTAACCATTCATATTTATCTAAGGTAGTAGCATAACTTCACCATTATCAAATAGAATCATTTGTGTTATATTCCTTTGAGGCATAGGACATTGAATCACTTAGTATACAACCTTCTTGTAGTTGAAACATTATACATTTGAATCATTTTTATTACCCATAATATCTTGAACTTTCTGTTATTTTTCTACATAGAAATAAAAAAACTAATACCCTTCAACCATGTACTAGAGTGTTTCATTTCATAATTATCACATGTAAAAAAATCATAATTCACTTCATCTTATTTGACTCATTCTCTTTTTAATGGTGCTCCGATTGACTCTTCTTATCTTGGATTTCTTTTATGACATAATAAATGGATAATTGTTTACACATATCATTATAACATGAAATTATTTAATCATATGATGAGAATTTTTAGGATACTTTTTCTCTATGACATATTGGCTCTTTACAGGTAATGATTTGATATTTCATACTCAGTGATTCGTGTGCATCGGTGAGGTTCAAATTCCATTTACTATGTCCCATTTATAAACAATGGAATATACTCGATTTAATCATAAAATAATTTAAAATTTAAAAAATTGAATAGCACATAAATTTAAGAGTTGTGAATCCTAGAATCATAAACATTGGTTACGTTGGAGAAATATTTACTCTAAAATCATTCATAATGGCCAGAAAAGAAAATGTGAATTATCTAAAGAAAATACCATATGGGTGTCGAAATAGGTGTACAGTGAGGCTTTTTTTCATGTACAAGGTTTCCCCAAGTCATGCTCAGAACACCTTGTTAGAGTTATTACTCTGATGTACTTTTTTTCTTGAACCAGGTCCACTTGTACTATCCATACAATGATTTATAGCTATGAAATTTAATATAATCTCTACCTTGACAAAATTGATGTATTTTTTTCTATACATATCATTAATGTATATACAAGGGTTATGCTAATTAATCTATGATTTATAAATCTAGTTTTGGATTTTAATGTTGAAATTTATCTGATACTATTTGTAATGACCTGACCCCAAAATCCTAGAGTCGATGTATTATTTTATTAAACTTCCATTATAAAAATGAATAAAATCCTAAAGGATTGATCAAATTAGTAGTCTTGGAAAGCTATATTACATACATGATACCCATAATAAATTGGGAAAATGTAATATAAACAAGAAATATAATAAAATAAAATAAAATTCACCATTGAATGCTCATCCAATGAATTATTCATGATATCCAATAAATGAAAACATAATAACAGTGGGGTCAAACCTCAATAATGGTAAATAATGTTGAATACGTAATCAATAAATGAGAATAATTCAACACAAAATGGTAAATAAATAAAAACACAAGAAAATAAAATTTCTATGTAAGTATACATCAATATTTCAAGGTATCAAACTGAAAGAAATTCCATTTAATCAATGAAATAATAATTATTTGTATCAATAGATATGTTAATGAAAAATACCATGGATTAAAAATAAATGATACAAAATGCGGGAAATGTTTACTTATTGGATGCCATGTTTCATTGGAACATGGAACCAGTACATTCAAAACTTTTCAAATATGGTATAGAAGTCATATAGAAGCTCAGCTATATTTCAAAATATTTCATCTCATGAAACTACTGATGCATCAAGGGGATTTCATTAACTGATCAACAACCCATAGGGATATCCATAAAATTCCAAAACCAGTGTATTTTTTTAAATATTGGGGTCAAAGCCTCATTTATTATTAAAGAAAAGAAAAGTCCTCTTTAACTGTGTAGAGGGAGATCCATTACATAGTCCGAAGGCTCATTGGGCATTCATCCCATTACAAGGCTCATAGGCCCATTTTTGGCCCAATATCCATTATGTGAATAGTATTGTAACATTACATGTGCTGCTACAATTCCACATAGTACCCGCCACTACTATAGTACCCTATTGCCGCTACATTTTCCTGTCATCGCTACAGTTTCTGTCGCCTCTACTGTACCATGCTGCCTCTACAATAAAACATTATTAAAGAAAATTTATATTTAAACATTCTAATTTTTCTCAAGCCACAATGGAACATTTAAATCATAAATCATTTTGAATTGATTGAAAAATATAGTATCACGATAATAATTAGATTAATGATATTACATGTCAAATGTATTTTTATACACTAAATAAATGTTAATTAATTCTTAAAAAAAATAAATCATAGTGGAGAGTTAATTGAGATGAATTCTCTTACCATATCCTTAATTTTGTTGTGGGGAATTTATCCTACTATAAAGTTGTTTAAAATATGTTACTAACATATTCCAAAATAATATTCATCATTATAATATCATATATTGGCTTATTATAATATCTCATTATCTGTTTGATAACAAATTTTATTATTTTCACTATTTCAGGTGTTAATTGTAGAGTTTTTACCAATAAGTTTTAACATGTTAATTGTTGTTCTAATAAACTAGATCATGGTTTCATCATATAAATAATTTGAACTCTGACTTAATTATCATATATAATAAGTAAATATTAATTTTTAATAATCTATAATCTTTCGATATAAGAAATGAAATGCATCTTTCATGTAGATGGTATCGCGTACGTACGCATGAAAACTACCATCATTTCATAGTCATAATATAAAATAATGAAAAGTAAATTATATGTATATACATGAATATTATAATTAATTATTCATATTTTTTTAAAACATTTAAAATATTTTTATTTAAATTATCATTAATATGTTCCATGTATAGTGTGAAGGAATCACATTGCTTCAAGGGTCAGTTTTCTATACTTTCTCAAATGGTGTTATCTTTTGAACAACAAATAGAAATTAATGAATTTCTATGATATAAAAGAAATAAATAAATATAAATACCTAATAAATATCTTATATATAAAATATAAATATCTTATCGACCATAATATACAACGTGAGAGGTGGTAAAGGAAACAGAACAATCATCTTTTCATGAGGCAGTATTTCCCCACACATCAAACTAGAATGTTCATTACACATTAAATGGAGGTGTGTGTAAGTTTAGGTAAAAATATTTACATAAAGATTTCATACTATTTTTATTATATTTATTTATGTAATCATATAATTGTAATTGTTTAGTTTTTGGTGAATGGAAATAAAACTAATGAGATTGATGAAAGATATTACCTCTCTAACCGGGTAACTAGTTTTGGTTTGTACCCATGGGATTACTTAGGTGGATTTATAAAAAATGGATTATTTTTGGTTGAGTGGGGGTGTTTTTTGGAGTCTACTGGGATTATTTTTTATGGGCCAATGTGGCCTAATAGGTATATGTAAGTGGTAGAGCTCCAATCATTTTATAGTGGATGGGAAGTGGAACTCTTGTAAATATGAAAATGTATTCATTAATTGGATGTATAAATTGCCTAATCTGACTTCAAAAGAGATAAATAATGGATTTAAGGAGAATAATGTCCTATTAAAACTTCCACCACTGAACAATATTTTCAATTTAAAAATTTGGTTCCTTAACATATGTGATTCCCCAATTTTATCATATTGGTTTTTATTAAGGCATCTAGTTTTATAACTTATTTAATTTAAAAATTAATGTTAAACAAAATAAAAATTTATTATAAAGGATATTATGTTATTATTTATTTATATGAAATATAATTTATTAAAAAGTCCCATGATGTTTGGAAATTAATTTTAAAACAAGCACATGTAATGCGCTAAAACACTACTTGATCCCGAACTGTGTTAACAACATTTGTACAATATATTGGTCATTATGTTTATTGTATTACATAATTTGGTCCAGAAATATAACTTCTCTAACATTTATTATCAATTAAAAATTACATTGTTTAATATTGGGGGTTTATTTATTTTAAATGATTTGATAAATCATCATTTATTATAAAATAATAATAATTGTAAATTTTAAATTATATATTTAATTTTAATTTTAAAATATCAATAAAATATTTGAATTCAAATATATTAATATAAAATATATTTAGAATGATATATTCATCTAAAAATTAACTAATTATAATAATTTGACAAATATATTATAATTTTAATATTTATAGAATCATTTATTTCAGTTAATTATTAAATAAATAATCACAACGATGGCATTTCATAAGAACTTTATATAACTAAATGATCTCTAAAATTATTGATAATTAATTATGGTAACAATATCCCAATTTATATTTCATAAATATATTTATAACAAAAAATATTATGTTTTTTGCTTATGATAATGTTTTATAAATGTTAAAGGTGCGGAAAGTTCCATTTTTTCCCTTACTTATCATTTTATATAGGGCACATCCATTTAATAATATACCAATAAACCATAAAATTTTAACCTACAGGGAATACAATATAATTATTGGTATCAAATGGTATTTGGACATGTTTTAATGTCTTTTTGGTCATTAAGACTAAGGTTTAGTCCCTTATTAAGCTTAATTATACCTTATTCGCCATAATTAATTTTAATCACTTTCCCTTAATTTTTTTGATTAAAAATTAAATTGATTTCATTTAAAAAATATTTTACTTGTTATATCAATATATGTATGTTTTTGAGAATTAATATCAAAATTTTGGGGAAATTACATTTATCTCTAATCTCACAAACATGGTGAGAATGTGGATTTTTAAAGTTAAAATGGTCAAAACATCAATAAGTTTTTATATATACATTTAATATTAAAAAAGACCAATTACCTAAATTGGGTTAATATATGTTTAATTAATATTTTTTTACTTAAGAATTCTAAAATAAATTTAATTTAACATTAATAATTATTTAAACAAAATGGCCCTTTTAACTAAAATGCAGTATTTTTCACTATTAAAAAAACATGAAACATCTATGAAAATGTCCAAAAAATAACCCTAAGATAATTTTATCATTAAACATTAATAAATGAAGATTATTATTTCAAATAATTTTTATATAAATGTAAAAGTTTAGTTTAAAAATAGCTTCTTCATTAAAAGGATGAAAAAATTGATTATAAATGAATTACATGTTATTTCAGTATTCTATGTAATGTAATATTACCATTGTGTATAAAGAATGATAATAAAATTATCATTATTTTAAAAGTAAAATAATTTAAATTATTTGGGTGTTAAAGTAAAGAAACCCAAATTAACAAAAGAAATAATATTTATGGTCAAAACTACAAATCAAGATCCAATTATATAATATACATTAAAACGTAGATCTAAACCATTTTTAATGAGAGGATTGATCCCTCTCCAAAGAGAGAAAATTATAGAAAATTGATAAACTAAAACAATTAAAGGTTGAAATACCATATAAGAGTTTATTTCTTCTACTAGATCATCGATTCACAAGGGAAGGGGTTTGGGATAGTGAGAAATCCTCTAGAGAGCATCCAAGAGTACAAAAAAATGTATTAGGCTTAGTGTAAGTGATTAGTGATATCAACCATGGGTTGAAAATAAATTAAAATAATTTTATGATATTTCAAAATTAGCTTCCATGGTTTCATTTTAGGGACACACAGTTAGAAAAACTATTCTCAATATCTGTTTACCCTACAGTATGGGGTGCATGATTTTCACTAAGAGTCCACCACATTTTAAAAATACTGTGCCTGCCAACAAAAAACCCTTAGTCAAAGGGTGAATTGTTGGGGGGATGGCCATGTGTTATGGAAAAACCATGTTCCCCATAGTTGTGGATCAACATGGGGTTCATTGAATATTGGAAAAATCATATGGTTTTCCCTAACCATATTCGCACTATGCATTTCCCCATGGATTCCAAAATTCCTCAAATATATATAAAGACACTATGTAATTTCTCATCCAATGTGTGACCCAGAAAATGAAAAAATAATACCGAAAAATTATTATGAAAAATATCATGAAAATTCTATATTATACAGTCTCCCCACATTATAATAGTGTGTCATCGATCATTACTACCAAGAATCACTATGCTTCCTAGGGAAATTTTTCAGGCAATTGAGACCATATATCTCATTCCCCCACTCAAGTATCCTCTTGAACATGTTCATGCTTCCAAAACACATGGACTAATATAGTGATCTTCCACCAAAGAACATTCACACTACAATCCAAAACATGAATTAGATGCTCCTCAAAGGGCACATCTGCATCAAGCACAACATCATTATCATCTATCACATGATAATCATCCATATGGTAATTCAAAATCTACAATTGATGAAAAAGATAATGTATATATCTATACCTATATATACGATATAATCAATATTAAACCATTCTGATCCACTCTATAATCACAAATGGTCCACTATTCTTAGGGTCCCCCTATTTTCTTTTATATCCAATGATGAACCAAACTCGATGATACTAATTGGAAAACACAATCACCCACTTAAAACTGATGTAATTGAAAAAATGAATTGGAATAATAGTATTGTATGCTCTATGATATAGTCAAACATTTTTGAATTATTTGAACCTATTCTACTGTCACGAATATGAGAATCTATCCCAAAAACTCTTACACACCCACCACTATCCAACATAAATGTTATATTTATGGCCTAACATAATGGTCATAATATAGATCCATATAAATAGTCTCCAGATTACTATAGTTATAGTTGACGTCAATTTGACCTACATGTTTCTCCCAAGATCCACTACAGGCTAGGAAATATTTTTTCTTCAAGTCCTCAAACACCTTAATAGTATGTTCTGATTTACCATATGTGTGTTAGTGAAAAGATGTCACTAAATACACATGAGTACCTAGTACCATTTTCAATCCATAAAAGAAGGACAATGTAATATTTGGGTCACAATCTGAGACCACACTTCACATCCCCATATCAAAAAATACAATCTCTAAACAAACATATCACCCAATTGATCAACAATGGAAGTCTCCATAATTAGAAATAAAATGGATTCATTCATCAATGTATCCACAATCAACCATATGACATCATTTTTTCAATGTCTCTATGGAATAAATGCCACAAAGTCTATGGTAATGTCGTCCCACGTCCATATTGGGTTGGGTAACGAATGTAATAGATCAGCTAGTCATCAATGCTCAGCCTTCTCCTACCAATAGGTGCAGAATCATGCCACACAGCCTGTGATCTATTTCCTCTTTCTTTGTCACAAATATTTCCTATAAATGTCATAGTAAAAAAATTTCAAACTAGGATTCACTTCCAACTTTGAGGCATTGAAAGCATTTTGTAGATTTTATCGTATAAAAGTTGACATAATAACAAGTCCAAAAATATAGATGGTCTCATCCTCATTGGTGAAACAGTCCAAAAGTATCTCCCTTTTATAAATTCTATTTATCAACACCAGACCCTCCAGGTCCTCATAATCCCTCACTAGGATTCAGCATAGATGTGTGGATTCATCTTGTAGAGATTCGAGGGTTATCAGCCTCTGTCATTTCAAACCCACTATATAATTTTCAAAAAACAAGTCCATATTATTCCACTCAGAGTTAGACTATTATAATTTTTTTGACTATATCATCTAAGTCAACGTGTCTACATAACTGTTACATATTTTGGGTGTATAATATTGCTCAAAGTCAAACATCTATATTTATTCAACCCATCTAAACTATTGATAATTAAAATATCATAGATCAAAAATGTAATAGATGCACTGGTCGTTGGTATACACAATAAACCATTCAACCAATGGTTTTTTCCACCAACACATTAACTATTAAACCACTGTGACCAACTCAATATTGTTCATATGGTGATTCTATTCATTTTTCCTAAAATTGCATCACCCATTTGTCCCAAAATGATCATCATTCATCGTCACAACTTTGAGACGTATTCTAGACACATCCAAAATCAAGGTGAACTACTCACCTGGAATTATTAAGATCAAAATGGATGTGGTGGTCAAATGATCCATAATCTCATGGAAGGCCTTCTCACATTCTCTAGGTCGTTGAAAATTTTTACCGTTCATGGTTATGTATTAATGTCGATGCACTAAAATGTAAATTTCCTTGAATAATATCACATAATAAAAATCCATCTTATAATTCCTTATATATAAAAACATTTTAGGCATGTCCCAAGAAAAAATTCCTGGACCTTTCCAATTTCCACTGAAACCCCTTCCTCTGCGATTATATGACCCAAGAAATGAACCCTTTCAATCCAAGAACTAGATTTAGATATATTCGGATGAATTTGATTCTATATCTATTTACATAGGATGATAATAACATGTTAGGAATGATAATCACTTTTCTAATAGAATTCCAAGATTACATACTCAAAAAAATAAAATATATCTAATTATTGGTTATACATTTGGTTCATCAAGCCCAAAAAACTAGCTAGGGAATTTGGTAGTCCTAATTCCACCAAATTGAACTCAGAATAGAAAAATATTCTCTTAAATTGAGTCGTTTGTATATAATAAGGTCTTAATATTATCTAATGATACACTGAACAAATATATATATTGGATAATACACAATAATATATTAGTTTTTCAATTGTATCTTCAATATGAAGTTGTTGATACAAGTTCATAATCATTATCTAGTAGAACATTAGATAATAAACAAGTAACCATAATGTCCCATAAATATTCTTAGTAAAATAACTTGATATCCCAATGTTTACATACTCGAATGGATGTATCCTTTATTCTCCAACTCCTACAACTAATTATTGAGTTTTTGAAGATCCAGTCCAAATATTGCGTAAGGTAGAATGGATAATGGTTTAACTCTAGGTATTTTCTCAATTCTGAACATGACATCCATCTTTGGCGGTAACCCTATAGCTTCCTTAGGAAAAATGATTTCAATTAGACTGTTTTGGTAGTTAATACATCATGCTTCAAACCCCAAGTCACCCAAAAAACATAGAACCTTGGAACTGAGATCCCAACATTTATGATGAATTGGTACTGTGCGGACTACCGCAATATCCCATTCTTAATGATGAACATATTAGTCACCCTTATAATAAGTGAAGGTGACTATACTGTGGAAGATATTGATTTGGTCTCATTATAATACCAACCAATATATACTAAAATAAACTCAAAATCCATAATTTCATCTCTATATAGAAGAAAAATGAAATAATACACACCCACCGTGAAATAACACCCCTTCAATGAAAAATTTCATTCGATCGTACTCCTCACAAGTTGTCTAATATCATATCCCCAAACCAAAGGTTGTATGATCATTCTAAAACCTTCCATGAGTTGTTCAAATATAAAATAATGTGTTTCTATTTTATCAAATAAAACACTAGTATGTGTAGAGGATATAGTAATTGTACCTCCAATAGTTTATAGACCAAACACTCTATTGAAACTGGTTCTCTTTCCCTAATAATCCACATCTACCACTCAGATTAGAAAGACTAGAAGAAACCATAATTCCAGAATAATATAGGTTAGAGGACCCCCATATAGTGAGCCGTGTCTACATAGGTCCTCAATCACATACCATCAATCGAGGGTTCCAAAAAAACCACTATATGAATCAAATACCAATAGATTGTCCTCACACCACCAGTTGTCACAAACAGTAGAAAATAATGTCACATGGCATACTACAGTAATGAAAAGACACATGACCACTAACTGAGTAACTGATCATCTGCCACAAATACTATATCTTCCATCACTCTGGTGAATGATTTTATAATGAGGCTTCTTACCCTTAGATGATATATCTTCCTGCAATATAGTAGAAACCACCTCCCCTAAAATGTAATACTCTTTCTGGTCACCTCCAGAATGAGTGCTTGATTCACTAAATTAGAAAAATTCATCAATTAGATGATATTTTATTGGGACTTAATTTCATAATTATTTCTATCATAAAAACATCCCACCACATCTTCCACATATTTTATAAGAATTGGGACAAAGAACTACATTCCATTGAATTGGTCCGAAAATTCCATCACTAACATGAATCCCTAGATCAATCATATTAATACTATATCCCTCTCATGTCTTAGTATATCTAGCTAAATGTTTTCTAGGAACATATCCCAGAACTCCTTTCATATTGTTACCTCTTTCTACTCCTCTTATGCCTAAATATTCTAAAAACAGTTTGATGGTTTTCAAAACATATAGTCTTTCAACATGAATCATTTCCATGAAGGCGTATCTAAATGATCTAAAACTATCTGGATAGACTCAATCAAGAACACAACTACATCAATTCCACCCACAACGGTTAACATAAGTGGTCATTGTTGATAAATCCCCCTGAGTCAGATCATACATATTACATGGAGCCCAATATAGGTATCATTCCACAAACTGGACACTGATATTATTGTACCCACATAACATCTCTTCCACCCCTTCACTCTAAACTACATGAGCATCATTTCCCACTACTAGAGGATCAATTCTACCAATTGATAAAATTTTTACTACCAAATAATTTCTCCATGGAGACAGGTATCTGAAATACAATGCAACAAACATATGACACATAACACATCATTAACACAATTCTACAAGGGAGACTCACAAAATGAATCAAAAAATTATATCTTTTGCACTGTCCCATGTCAAAACGATTATACTATCACAACCCTCAATCATATGTTATGTAGATCATGTGTAACATAAGGTAACCAAATTTTATTATTTGTAATTCTTCAATTATAAATCATTTTTAACCACTTCAAATTAACACATTAAATAATCATTTGGAAATTATATGTATATGTGTAGCACCCCTAGTTTCTGGTATATAGGTACTTAATTATTATTTTAATGTTTATAATTTATAAGGATGGATTTTGGGAGAGTATTGAGATATTTGTTTCCGTTTTTTGGGATAAAGGGGAGTCGTATTGGAAGTACATTGTTTTTCCAAACCATACAACAACCTTGGAGAAATCATATGGCTTAGGTCTTTTGATGTAGTGGCTTCAGCATGGTTGGTGCATGGTTAAAAAAATTGTGAAAGGAGATCCTGTGAATGTTATCCTTGAGGAAATTTGTAATTCATTGTTAGAACATAGATTTCTTAACTGTTTAACTATACCACGCACTGGTAAAACCCACCTCCTTAAAAGGGTTATATAACATGATTTTCCATTAACCGCCTTTTGTTTTCCTATTATTCATCCTTATCATATGATTTTACATCCCCAAAGATCAAGGAAGGTTCTATCATGATTTAGAGGTTATATAAGGGGTTCACATTGTTATTGGAGTGGATTCTTCATTGTACGTGTTTATCCCTCATCATTGTCATTGTGTTTCTTAAATGTACATATCCTCTTCACTCAGTTTTGTATATCAATTCTCGTTGTGCAAATATCTATCGGTGTGGATTCCTTATTAGTCTATATTCGTACTTGGTTTTCATATGGGTAGATATCTGAGGTGGTTTCATGGATATTTAACCCATTTTCGTAGGCATTCTTCATTCATTTATCAGTTTCCCCAATACACTCCAGGTAGGTGAATTCACTATCGATTACTATACCTAGAATTGATCGTAATGGTTCCAAATTAATTTAGTTGCATGAAATTGTTTATTATATTGTTTTTGAAAAAATGGTATAAATATTATTTTGTGATTATTTATTGACTTTGGGGAAATTTTGGTGAATTTTTGTGTAATGTGATATAATTTCATGATTTTATAATAGCTATTTTAAAATTTTCCTTAGATTGATTTTTTAAATAATTCTTTGCAGAATGGTATTTCAATAAAAGGATGTTTTATGAGGCTTGATCGAAATATGACCTTGTGCTGGTTGCCAAACATGTATTGCAACATGGGAAATAATTATCATGTGAAGGCATGGTAGATTGACAAGATATGACTCATGCGTATGGAGATATCAAAACAAAGCATGCATGGTTAGCGGTGTGAATATGTAATGAGGATTAGTTATTCCTAGCGGAACATGTAGAATGGGATTAAATCTTGACTTGGTCGTTTTCATGTGAATAGTTTACTGGATAATTATTGTTATAAAAAAAGTTTATAATGTGTTATCAACATTTTAGGAAGTTGTTTATATTTTAAAAAAAACTATATTTGAAATTGTTTTGAAATAAATTTTTTTTATAAATGATACTAAGAGTTTATTCCTATTGTTGTGAGTATAGAATTCATTGGGGAAAACCTATCAAGATTTAGTACTCACCACGGCTTTGGCACATTTTTTATTTTTCATATGTCATCTATCAAGACATGGGAAAAGGTAATGTATCACATGTTTAGAAGAAATTAATGATACTTGGGATGCATGGGGATGTTAGATCATTGCTCATGTCTGGCCTAAAGTCTTTTAGTCATCCTGGAATTTTATTATAATACCTTCCCTTGTTTACCTTGATGTTGTGTTCTTCCGTTAAGGAACATTACTTTAGTATGATTTGGATATTTGAGTTATCATCCATTGTTATCATTCGTCATATAGTGGTATGTTTTGTTGAGTACTATTGGTCAAATGTTTTATTCAAAAATTAAATCATCACACATGTATTTAGAAGATTCAACATTTATTTTCATGCTTCGGTGTCTGGGGGATATCTCATAAGGCCTAGTAACACACTCCCACCTTCTCAGTATAATGAGGAGAACGAGGGATGCTAAAAAGTTATCATGGGATGTTCATTCCAATAGAATTTTTGATATAAATGGTATCAACCTTTTCTTTTCATAGTAGAACAATTTGTATTTTTGTTAATGGTGTTCCGAGAGTTTTTTTCCCTTGCACTAGGAGAGTACATCAAGGTGACCTCCTTTATGGAATTCTTTTTTCCATCATGGTAGATTACCTTAGTAGATGAATTAAGTATCTCTCTCAAATAGGTCTCTATAAGAAGATTAGGGCTGGGGTGCGTGACCACGCCCCATCACACCTATTGTATGAAAATAATATATTACTACTTGGCCAAGCATCAAGAAGATCTATATCCTCTATTAAAGGCCTTTTCAATCACTTTGAAGAGTTTGTGGGCTAGGCCATTAGTTGGGATAAGTCTTTCATTATTTTTGGGAATGATGTCTCGATTGGGAAAAAGAATAGAATTTTCAGGTATCATGGAGTGAGGCGGGGATCCATGCCTTTCGAGTACCTTGGGGTCTCGCTAGTATGGGGAAAAGTGAAAAGCCAGTACTGGAGTGGCTTTATGCTACTATTGTTCATTAGATGGCCATCTAGAAAGGGAAGGCTATGTCCCTAGTTGGGAGGGTATTCCTTGAAAAATTAGTGATCACATCAAAATTTGTCTATTCTTTCTCCCTCTATCGATGGTCGAGAGGGCATATTAAGGGGCTTCAGAGCAAGGTTCATAATTTTATATGGACACGGTCACCACATGAGAAGACGTTGATTGATGTGGTATGGAAATAGTGCATCAAGCCTGTGGAGATTGGGGTTCTTGGAATTATGGACCCCTATACCTTCAATGATGCCATTATTTAGAAATTCACTGGAACCTGATTTCTCATCATGACGATGATGACTTTCTGTCGAACATAATCACAAAAAGGATTCTCAATGGTTACAATTATTATATTTCTTCATCAGTTTGGGCTTCCCTAAAGAGTTATTATATGTGGATCATGCAAGATACCAAATGTTTAGTGTGTAGAGACTACAAGTTGAATGGTTGGAGCACAATGTGGCTCACACAGCCCCTTTCTGATCTCAATGTTACATCTGAGGCCACCTATTTTTCTATCTCGGGTTTGTTCTCCCAGATGCACTCCGCTGATTTTACTCTTCCTGTATCGGTGGAGACTGAAATCAATCAGTATGATTTTATGGATCATGACACCGTGATCTGGACACAGACCAGAGATGTGCAGTTTAATAGCCGGGACTTATACATGGACCATTGTGGGGGCCATACTCCCCCACCTTCATGGCTCATGCAATTTAGATCTTACTTAATTGGACCTTCTAGATTATTTTTCATTTAAAGAATTTGGAAATAATTACTCCCAACAGCTGCTCATCTGAAGAGGGCTAGTTTTCAGCAGGCCTCTATGTGTTCCCTTTGCATGTCTGATGAGGAGTCAATGCAGAATATTTTTACAGAATTCAGTTAGGCCATGCACTATGGGACTATGTCGGATCCTTGTTTGGGACGGTGTATGACACCTCCTGGACAATTCTGGATCTACTGCCCGGCCTTCCACATGGCAGATGTAGTGCCCAGGTTTATAACCTCATGTTGGTAGCTATTGTTTGTTTTTAATGCAGCCATATGGGAAACCTGAAATGCATCACTTTTCACTGGCACACAATCAAGAGTTAATAAAGGAATGGTGGCTGTACACAGGGATGTTTATGCTGCTTTGAGTGTACATGATGGCGCCATGTTTAATATTGTTTCTGATCATCCAATTTTGCGAACTCTTGGTGTTTTAGGTCGATCACGCAGACCTCAGATGGTGAAATATATTCGGTTGATACCACCCATTGTGCCCTGTCTTAAGGTCAATGTTGATGGGGTTGCGATGGGAGCACCAGGTCTGTCAGGTTATGGTCATGTGTTCCGTACATATCATGGGTTTGTGAAGGGATGCTTCTATAACGCCGTTGGAAGTGGCAGTGACTTTGAGGCTAAATTATGGGAAATGATTTATGATATCAGGTACGCTGTCCAGTTTAATTGGAATTATATATGATTTGCATCAGATTCGCAGACTATGGTTCAGGCTTTGAGAACTAAGACACGCCAGGTTCCTTGGTGTATGATACATCAATGGGTGGACTGCCTCAGCAAGATCGCCCAGATGCAGGTGGATGTTTCACATGTCTATTGAGAGGCTAATCATGTGGCATACACATTGGGAAAGTAGGCACTCAGTGATAATGGAGGGATGTGGTCTTTCACGTCTCCTGATTATTGTTCCCCACTGGTGGAGGCAGATAGATGTGGTGTGATGCGCACTCATTTATGTAATAACCCCTTGCAATCTTGAATTTATTACCTTTTTTATTTAAATCTTATTGGGTGTGGCTTCCCATGGTTCCTGATCTTTCTGGTATTGGAACAAGTTGTCAATATTTTTCAAGGTTTTGGAGTTGAATCCCTTATCATCTCTTCCATGGGATGGAATAAAAGAGGAGTATTATTTTGAGCACTCAAAATATAGAGCACACATACATTCACCTAACCTTTTTATGCTGAACATCAATTCACTATAGAGTTTGATACAAAATTGTTTCACAAACACATAAAGGATATTGGTATCTTATTTGTAATCGGTTTTGCCAAAGTGACAAGAATGACATGTATTATAGTGAGGAATTCTCATTACGATTTGATATTTAATATTGATCTGTGATATATGATATTTTGTATAGTATTTATTTTTTGAAACATGTTTCATTTTTTCTCAAATGAAACACATTAAAAAGAGCATAGTTGGTGTATTTTGAAAATGGTTTGATGTTTAAGAGAAAGTTGAATGTTTTAAAAATGCATATGAATGTGAAAAATGGGTGATATTAGGAATGAAATGATGTGATGGTTGATTTTGTAGAAGTTAAATTGTAATCATTCGGTTTCTAGAGGGTGAGAATTATAGAGTTTTGTTTTTAGAAATTTGAACCCTTAGGCATTGTAGAAACCAACAGGAAGAAGTTGTGGAGAATGTGTGGTGCATAAACCACAAGAGAACCGAGAACCTATTCAGAGTATAGGACATGAATTTAAACATATAAACATAGAGAATCAGAGGAATGATCCATGGCAAGTCAATCATTCCGTTCAATCACATAAAGAGAATCCATGCATTTTCTTAGGTAATTCTGAACCTGAAATGGAATAGGGGTGGCTGAATTGAATGAATCTTATCATCGATTTCATCAGAACACCTATATAAATAAAATTCATTGTGGCCACATATATGCTCGAGGACACTGCATTCCAGTCCCAGGATCTAGCGTTACAATGTAAAGTCGATCATGACCTTGGTTGGCAGGATTTTGAGGAATTTTTCAACAAACAATACTATCCTCATATGTTCATGATCTATAGAATGATGGACATCTTCATCCAAAAATAATAAAATACATAGTCATAGATTATGTGTCTTAATTAATGAAATTATTGTTTTTCCCCCAAATTAGCAGTTACTTAATCCTTGAATGCACACATCATTAAATCAGGATTAATGCCAAAGAGTTACTTGATGATTTTTATGCTCTATATTACCTACTCGACAGAAATGTTTAACACAGAAATTATGGATGAAAGGGACATAACAAGAGCCATGGGAGGAGGAAGGATGATTATACCCATGGGAAATCATAGGAAATGAAAAAATGCAATCATGAAAAATAGAGACACTAAAATTCAATGGGTGAGTGGGAATCAGAATCAGACAATTAGATTGGTGAATCTTCCTTCGAGACCCACGAAAAGGATAGAATGTTTTAAGGTGGTTCTTTCAACCACATGAAGAGAGATTATACACAACCAAAAATAGGATGTCTTAATCACAACAATACAGAACATCTAAAGTCCTATTGTCACATTGCTCTAAGGTCAGGTACTCAAGAAACTTATCAGGTGTCACAATCATCATATAATTCTAAGGGGCAAGGATAGCAGAATTACTCTCGTTAGCAAAGCCGAGATCGCCATGATGATTCTCAAAATTCCATGAATCCTCATCATCGGTAATATGAACAAGTAATCAAAGAACAATGTGTAGCGATGAAGAAATTATACAAAGATGAGCAGAGGATTGTAGATGATATTGTTGTATAATCTATAGTGAGATGTATGATTTCTTTGAATTCAACACTTCTAAAATAGTTTTTTGATACTTATAATTCCTTCATCACTTCTCTATCTATTCATTTTATATTTTTAAAACATTAGATGATTCTTTCATTGATTAAATGTAAAACTGTTATTGGATAAATAGAGTGGTTTTCCTTTCTGTGTGGAGTGTGATCTATAACTATTGATGGAGCTGAACTGAAATGGGACTTATTATTGTTGGGGATGGATGTCTATGATGTAATACTAAGTATTGAGTGGTTGATAATGTTCAATACTCACATCTATTGTTAAAGAAGAACAATTACTTTCATAATAGATTATTGGTTTTATAATTTTTTTCAAAGGATAAAAATTTGTAATGATACGTGTAGTTGGATTTTTGGAACCAGCGTTGAAAAATATCAAACTAGATGTTGGTGTCGACATTTGCATGGATGGAAGATATTGAGGGTAATATTTTTCCAAAATCCATGGATCATTTTCAATATGTTTTTTCCCAAGAATTTCTCAGTGGATCCACCCATAATAGAAGTGGAGTTTATGATTGATCTCCTCCCAAGGACCATCAATTTCTCACATCCATCGTATCTCATTGAAACAACTAAATTAAGGTATATGGAAGTGGAATTTTAATAGCTATAAAGAAAAGGTTTCATTCAGGCAATCAAATCTTTTAGGATTGCACTGATCTTATTTGTTATGAAAATAGATGGAACTCTAAGCATGTGTGTGAACAATGATAAGCTTATCCAAGCTATGATAATGAATAGATAACCACATACATGCATTGATGATCTAATTGGTTAGTTCAGGGGAGCGCGATGGTTCTCTAATGTTCACGTGCAATCAGGATAACACTAATTGTGAGTTAGGAAGAAGGATATTCTGAAAACAACATTCAAAAGTAGATAGAGACATTATGAATTTGTTTTAATGCATTTTGGTATTAAAAATGCACCAGAAATAATTATGGAATGGATTAATTTGATATTTCAAATATATTTGAATTATTTTTTATCATCTTTTTAAATGACATACTAGTGCACTCATAGACTAGTTATGAACATTAGAAACATGTGGTGATATTGTTGAAAATCCCAAGAGATCATTTCACGAATGATAAAGTATCAAACTATGATATTTTGATATAGTAAGTATTCTTTCATGGCTATGTGATTTCATAAAAAGGTCTTTCAGTTTATCAAAAAAATATAGATTTGATTATCTCTTGTCAACTGTCGAATAATGTTTTTTAAATATGATGTTTTCTTTGTCTCAATGTTTATTAACAATTCTTTGTTCATGACTTTTCATGACTTGAATCTCCTATGAAAGATTTGGCAGAGAATAACATTCCATTACAATGTAATGTGGAATTCAACATGTCTTTAGAAGAGTAAAAATTTCATCTTAATCTACACCAGTTTTGATATTGGCGAAATTAAGACATGGGTATGTGGTGTATTATGATTCTTCAAGTTTAGGGATAGGATGAATTATCATGAAAGGATAAAATGATTATTGTTATGGATTGCGATAGTTGATAGTTAATTAGAAGAATTACCCAACACATGATTTTGAATTAGATGTTGATATCCAAGCCTGGAAGAGAAGGTGTAATTATCTATTTGGTGAGAAATTTTCGGTGTTGATGGATCATAAGATCTTGAAACATATTTTCATACAATGATATTTGAATATAAAGAAAAGTAGATGGATAGAGTTGCTCATGTTGTTGGAATTTGAATTTATGTAAACATTGGGAAAAGAAAATACAACACTATTTTCATTAAGAAGAAATTCATATGCTCAACTAAGAAAACAATTGTCACATGAGTGGCAGTTGATGTCAGGTCAGACTGACATGCATTCATAATGTGAGGACTGAGGTTATGTTGTGGTTTTATTTTCCTATTCTGTGCTTCCGAATTTCATCAAGATGGTAAATGATGCCCAAAAATCCAATTATGAATGTGTTAAAATAAATTCAACACTCAATGGATGGGAAACCATTGTGTTTGGGAGGCTAGAAGAGAGTTCAATGTTGTTGATCAAGAATTATATGGTTGTACATATGAAATGTAAATAAAAAATTAATCCTGTTCACCACCATTAAAGATTGGAAGTTCATCATGAATTACAGAATATCCATTATTAATTGAAAGATCATTTCTGGTGGAATAGAATGAAATATAAAGTTGTTTAGTCCGTTTTGAGATACATAACTTGTCAGTAATTAAAGGAAAGACATCATTGTGCAGAAGGTATGATGCAGACATTACCTATCCCATAGTGGGAAATGGAGAAAATTACGATTGAATTTGTTTGAGTTCTCCCAAGAATAGTATAGAAACAATATTTTATATGGGTGACTATATATCATCTTACTAAGTAACCTAATTTCATCTATATTCATGAAAATTACAAGGTCTATGATTTATCCAAAATCTATATCCAAGAAGTGGTAATGATACATGTTGTACCAGTTTCGATACTATCAGATAGAGAGATCTAGGGATCACATCTCATTTTTTGAAATTCAAAGTGAAAACCCTAGGGACTCAAGTGACTATGAGTTTGGAATATAACCCCTATATGGACGAGAAATCAGAAAGGATGGTACAATCATTGAAAGACATGTTTCGGGCTTGTTTAATTGATTTTTGTTGCTCATGGGAAGAGTACCTACCCTTAGTGGAGTTCTCGTATAATAACTGTTATCAAGCCTACACACATATGGATCCTTTTGATGTATTGTATGGTCATTCATGTTGTTCTCCATTGTGTTGGTTGGAATCATGTGAGACCTCACCATCTGGTCCTAGAAATTTCCTAGAAACAATATATATTATTTAGTTGATTAGAAAAAATTTTGAAGAAGACTTACTGTCATCAAAAATCATTTCAATCATGGTAAATAAATTTTTTCATTCACAGTGAGTGATCATGTGTAATTAATTATTTCTTCAAGGCTTGGTCCTTGATGTTTTGGGGATTAGGTAATGTAATCTCCTTGATACATAGATCCTTTATAGATACTGGAATGGGTTGGAGAGGTGTCATATTGGTTGGCATTACCACCATAGTCCAGTGAAGTGAATAATGTCTTCCTTGTATCTCAATTGAAAATGTATCCTCCCAATCATTTCAATTTGATCAGATGCTATCACATCAACCAAGGGCCATATAATTCATTAGTACATATCCCAATGTGGATTGGGGATATAAATGTGAATGACTTTGATGGAAGAAGATTAATCTAGTGATGGTTTTATGGAAACTTGATAATATATATGATGAGACTTAGGATCATGAGAATGAATTGAACGAGAAATGGTTGATACTCATTTAGGGCAGTGGTGATTTTCTATGTTCTAGGGATAAAAATAACAATGGCGGGAACAATGATTCACCCCCTTTTTCTGGTATGTATAACATTCAATATTCAATTGATTTTTACAATGTATATAGGTGATTCTTGGGAGAGTGTTTAGATATATATCTATGTTTTTGGGATAAAGGGAAGGCACACGAGAGACACACAATTTTTCCAAACCACGAGACAACCTGGGAGAAACCATATGGCATGGGTATTTTGATGTATAGGCTTCGGAATGATTGTCACACAATTATGGATACTACGCGGGGAGACTATGAAAAGGGTCGTCCTTGAGGCAGTATCAAACACATTGTAAGCACGTCGTTTTCCTAACCCTATGACTAAACTAATTTCTGGTCAAAACAACCCCCTTAAAATGTTGAGGAAACCCAATTTTTCAATTAACATACTAGTTTTTTCTCCTATGTGGTCATAACATGGTATTTTCCTTCTAGAAATGCATGGAAGGCTCTCCAATCAATTTGGAGCTGATCCAAATGATTCACCTAGTGATTATAATCCATTTCATCATAGTATTTTTTCAATTTTTTTATCATTCATGATGGGTTTCATGGATCTTATTCTCCTCTTTTTTATGTTTCTATGATATTGGTGTGTAGTGGGTCGATGTAATGTTATAAATGACAATATAGTACATATTTTTACATGGTTGTGTTAGTTGAAGATATATAAGGTAGTATATTGGAGATTTAACATGGTTTAATTGGTTTTCTTCCTTCATTTATCGTTTTTTCAAAAAATCTAGAGGTAAGAGACATCAATATCAACTAGTCTTCTTAGAATTGATTTTCTTAGTTTTAAATTAATTTATTTTCATGAATTTTATTATGAACGTGTTGTCAAAATAATTGTAGAAATTTTATTTACTAAGGATTTATGGTATTTGGTGAAATTTATAATTTTCAGTTAATTTTATTTTGAAGGTATTTAATTTATTTATTTTATAATAGTGATTTTAAATTAACGAATAGCTGGATTTTTTAAATGGTTGGTTGGAAATGAGTTTTCAATAAAAGTTTGATTTTTAATGATGTTGGTATGTTCATATTAGAAATTCTATTGGGAATACTTGTGTGTGTATTCATATAGAATTTATGAGGCTTTGTAGAAATATGACCTTGTGCTCGGTGCCAAAATTGTAATGAAACGTTGGACATAATTAAAAAGTGACAACATGGTAGATCGATGAGAAACCTATCTTGTGATTGAAACTGTCGTAACGAAGCATGCATGGTTGGTGGTGTAAATATGTGAAATTGATTGGTTATTCCAAGTTGATCATAGGGAATGGTTTTCAAGAATGAGTTGGCCATTTTATTGAATATAATAGGATGTAAAATTGTTGTCATAACACTTGTTTATATTGAGTTATCAACTATTTTTGAATTTGATTATATTTAGTTATAATGTTTTTTTGGATATTAATTTAATATAAATTTTATTATATAAATGATTTTAACTCTTCTATCCATGTGGTGTGAGTTCGGATGTCATTAGGGAATACCTAATGAGTTATGTTACTCACCCCTTCTTTGGAAAATTGGTGATTTTGCAGATGTCAACTATCGAGACATGGGAAAATGTAATGTGTCACATTTTTATCACTATATCATAAATCATTTCCTGTTTTTGTAATTTTGGAGAATTGATCTTATTGAGCAAGGAGTCTTGTGGTCTTCCTGGAGTTTTATTAGATTACCTTATGTTGTAAAACATGATGTTGTGTTCTTCCATTGGGAAACATTATTTGAGAATGATTTTGATATAATAAATGTTGGGTTATCTTCCATGGTTAACATGCATCATATAGTGGTATGTTTGATTGTGTATTGTTGGTAAGCAGTTTTCCTCTAAAATGGTAAAACATCCCCTACTTGTATTTAAACCCTTTAGAATTTATTTACTGCCTTTGGCATCTTGGAGATGTTTCTGAACGCCCGAGAACACTATCCCACCTTATCAATATAATTTGAAGGAGGGATATTATAATAGGTAACTATTTGTTTTAAATAACACAACTATTGCAGATTATGTTATTTTCCCAAAAGTCATTCTCAATATACTTTTGTTGAATGCCTAAATTATGTTTGTTACATAAATTCCACAGTCCCTAGAATGATGAAAGCATATTAAAATCTTGTACTATTCAAGACCATAAATAAAATATTTTGAGAAATATAAAATCACATACAATGTGAATCACAAAATTTGAAATAACACCTAAAAGTAAGATGAGAACCTAAAAACAGTAATACCTTCTTTGGAACATGGGTTTTTTCTAAAAGATGGGTGCGCTACTTCCATGACTAGTCTCATTACCATGTCTGGACATATCTTATTCATAATATGTACATTTCCAAAAATATAAAAATAATAGAAAGAAAAACCCTCTTAATACTACATTGTAACTTCCTGACTAGGGTTCCATATAATGGTTCCCCTATCTGGTTTTCTATATGACTTAAAGCCTGCCCCACACCATACACGAGAGACATAAAACTAGTAGAAATGGTTTGTTATGTTGTTTGGGGATTATATACTCTATTTACCAATCCAAGTCAATAATGGAAATCATTATACAAATAGGTAAAATAATTATAAACAATAACCAATAAATATCTACCATCACATGAATAACCCCAAAAGAGGGAAATGACCAAAACTAAAGAAATAGACATGTCATTCCATATTTGTAGAATGCTTCAACTATAAATAAATAAATACCAAAAAACTCCCAGACAAACACCAATATTATGTCTAGTTCCCTCATCTATGCACTATCTCAAATATGAACCCACCCATATAACATAGGGACTTTTCCCTTATCCTTCCCTGAAAACATGAAGTCTACTCATGTACCAATCAATGCCTTGAGTAGTGTGTTATTTCCACTCAGTAGGCCACCACCAATGACATCTAAACAGACATATATTCTATAAATGTGTATCTATATTTTTAAGGGATAATAAATATATTAAATAAGTAAACATGGGTAACATTTAAACAATATATAATTTACGACATTATCCCTTAGGTTAATAGTAACACTCGGTGAAATCATATATACTAAGGCCCATGATAGAGTCTAAATTTTATCTCATATTTTCTACACTTTATTTCTTATTGTATTGAATTTTAATTCAATTAAAATTTTATTTTAGTAACTTGGGTGATTAGTCCAGGTACCATGTAATAGGTTCTTGAAACATAAATCCAGCATCATTATCTTGGGTACTCAGATTATCAGTATATCACCAATATCTAAGTCATGTAGATTCCCATTCTAGCACAAAAATATAATGAATGAAATCGGGGTCTAGATCGTCATAATGTTCATCCAATGGTTGATGTGAATCATTTTATCACCCATATATCACTATTCAAATATATGTATATATCAATGTTAAGAATTAGTGATCTTATAATCAATCATTTAAAACATGGTAAACCATTTAATTCATTAATCACAAGAATGTTTATTTACATTGAACTTTTTTTTCAATATGATTAATCCATATTTAATCACCAATCACATTTCCCCTCATTTTTATCACACCCCATTTGTCATTACATGTTATTCAAACAATAATTTAGAATAAATTATCAAGATAAACACTATCACCCATTGTTTAATTTTATAAAACATTTAATACTCATTTTACATTTAAAAATAGGATTTTATAAAAATGGAACACCCCTTCGGTATCCATTATTCCTGATATCATAATCTTTAATTGATCCAATGGGATCTATGAAGGGTCTCACAAATGCATTGGTATTCAATTCATTTTTTTAATTTAAATGTCATTACACATCATGGTTGTGCAATAAAAAACTAAAAATTCAATAAAAACATCAAGACTATAAGAATTAAAATTTATTCCACCAGACATAGGGTCATTGATCATCTTATTCCAAAATACGTAAATTGTTTTGACATATAAGTGAAAAATCACAATAGATAATATATTCATGGATCAAAATAATGGATCAGGATCTATTAAATCAACATCCATAAAACCAAGATCTGAACCTTACACAATGTCAGTATTCATCCATTTCTAAATAGAGAGAAATATAATAGAGATACTTCAATTAGTAAAGGATCGCATTCCTTAGAAGAGTTTATTTCAACCACTAGATCATAGATTGTCAAAAGAAGGGGTTCGAGAGGCAATGTAATCATCTAAATATCCTCAAAGAGAATGAACAATGTATTAGGCTGGGTGGGGTGATTACGGATATAAACTACGGATCAAGGAATTTTTAAAATAATTTTAGGGGGATAAAAACTTCACAGGAATGGTTTCTAGGGAGAACCACACGGTTAGAAAAACCGTAAGACCCTAACATATGTGGTCCTTAGTATTCATGAAGAGGACTGACTATTAATAAAATATGGAAACAAACATGAAATTACCCTCTATTCGGGGGTTCATAGTTAGCATTTGGCATCATGATTTGGAAAAATTGAGCACCCCCTTCTAGTGGCTCAACATAGGGAACACAATATTTTGGAGAAAAATACATTGTTTTCTCTAATCATGTGCCAACCATGTACAACACCATGGGCTACCAAAATTCTTCAAATTATTCTTCAAATGACCCCTATTATAGGGTCATGAAATATATGATAAAAAGTGTAAAATAATACATAAAAGTTAATATTAGATGTATCTAGAATGGTTCAGATCATACAAAATTCGTGTCCATAAAAAATAATGATGGGCCAATTCCCCTTAACAATGATTATCACCAGCTCAAAAAGATCATGATAAATAACTAGTATCCTCTACCATATATTGATGTATTTTTCAATCAGCTATGTGGAGCCCAATATTCCCTTAGTTGGAATTTTATTCTAGATATTTTCTTGTGATGAAGCAAATGGATGATATCCCTAATACTTCAATTCAGAGATAGTACAAGCACTATGAGTTCATAGTGATGCAATTTGGAATAACAAATGCCATAAATATCATCTTGAACATAATTAATTCTGTCTTTAGAAATTTTCTGAATAAATATGTGGTACTATTTATAGAAGGTATTTTTATATACTCTAAGTGAATGGAGTACCATGCGGAGTATTTTAATGTTGTACTAAATACATTTTATTGAATAATTTTTTTTTTAAATTATAGTAAATGCGAGTTTTCGATAGATAAATTAACATTATTATATAATTTTATCACCATAAATGGATATATGATGACTCTTTAGAAATAGAGACAATTAATTGATTCCTAAAAACAAAATATTTGAGGGAAATCTATTGTATCCTTGTATTAGTAGGGTACTATGTTCAATTTGTGAAAAAATCTCATGATTTTCATAACCACTAATAAAATTAAATCCAATAGGCAAGAAGTTTTTTGGAACAATGAATCTAAAGATATATTTTAAGTGATAAATAAGAGGATAATCACTACACCTAAAAAATTATCAACTACTAGGGGATGATTTATGATATAAAATAATGAGTCCAAAAGTTATTGGGATGTTTTGTTAGGAATGATTAAAAGGTGATACCATATTTGTGCCATCAATTATTGATCCATGATAATAACAATGAAATGCATTATCTGGAATTGGATGTTTTGATCTTCGGATTGAATCATTAGATATATTATCACTAATGAGAGAATTGTGATTTATATAGAGAAGATAAAATCATTATGTATATATTTACATAAAAAGAGATCGATATGCGCCAACTAATATTTTTACAGTTGGTCTAATGTTATGAATTTTTAATCCATTACCAACCTAAGAAGGTAAACAATGTGGAAAATGATCTGATTATAAATGTTCATGGAACCCTATCCATGATGAGGATTAAAATGGATTCAATCCTCTGGGACAAGTAAGTGATGGAAAAGTGAACAATAAATAGATATTTACGCTCCCTTTCTCAAATAAATTCACAATCATCCTTTATTGAGAGGGTTGTGGAAGACAAAAAAGATGATGGTGTTGTATGGATGAAGTTATCATATATTTTGGGGATCAACATTTGTAAATATTGAGTTATAATTATTTGGATCCCAGATATGTGTCCCTTCAAAAAAATTAAAATTTAAAATCAGGAAGTGGTTCATGGATCATAATTCTCTATTAATCCATTATTTACT
The DNA here is from genome assembly GCA_963277665.1 of Viscum album. NCBI lineage: Eukaryota > Viridiplantae > Streptophyta > Magnoliopsida > Santalales > Viscaceae > Viscum > Viscum album. The sequence continues at coordinate 1,939,658,485 of OY728152.1, forward strand.
ATGATATATAGATATCTAAATAAAAACATCTGGTGGGACAACAAGAAGAGGTAGATTTCATACTTTGTATCCTGATACTTGGAATTCAATCAAATCAAGGATTTACAAAACAAATATAATGGAATGATATATAAATTTCCCATATTTTTATGTAAATGGGAATACAAATACAAAAACTTTCATCATATGAATCCCTTAGACATCTAAAGAAAATAACACAATCTGGGGTGTAATATATTACCTTAAAAGGTATTCAATTTTCATTACTATCAATTAATTTTTATACCTTCACCAACATGACATGATATACATAAGAGAAGAGGTAAGACAGAATGGGTTGACACTCTCTATATTGTCTAATCCACATCTGATGTTTAACTTAAGTATCTATAGAATCCTTTAGCAAGCGTTAGATATAGAGTAGAGTTTCAAAAATAATAGTTACCCACATATGGTTGTTAATTAAGAAAGAAAAAAACTCAAACTCTATAGGATATTCCAAAATATTGTTCAATGATTTTAGAAGTATGATTGGATTATATAGATCATATATTAACATAATTTAACATTAAATAATTTTCCTATAATACATAATACATTTGAAAAATAGATCCCCAAATTCCGTATTAATTTAGTGCCTTTGAAACATGGAAACATAAAAACATGTACCTAAGAGAGATAAAACCTCTCCCACTAGGTTCTTCATGTGTACCAACCATCTGAGAATCATCACACATAATACATATCTTCATATCCAATGGAATTGAAACCGAATGAGGGATGAGATCAGATGCCCAGTAAGGGTAAAAAAAGTGAGATATGTAAGAATAATTAAGATAATTTGGGTAAGAGAATGTGATCATTACATTAGAAATATATAACCCTTCATATCAACAATCATAAAATATAATCATGGAATAAATACAGGCATTTAATTAGACATGAATCATTAGAGTATAGATAGAAAAAGAAATAAAAGCAAAAAATATGAAAATTATATGGAGTTCTGGGAGACACAAAATTAATGATTTCTATAGTAGTTAACATGTCACTTCGAATTTCATCATAGTGGTATGGGTTTACTCCCAAAACAGTGTTGGTAGTCATGGTTCACTCTTAAGTCCATCTTAGTAGTTAAGGTTCACTTCCATGACCATATTAAAATATATATTCCTTTACTAAACATTGTTAACTCCCCATTATAGACAATTCTACCTCACCAGTTATTTATTGTTTTCCTGGCACGTGAAATTAATTTTTTAAATTTTTTGATTAATAGTATTGGGAAGACTCTAGGTCATCTCGCATGGAGGAATGAAGGATTAATGTGTCTATATTAAATATAAAGTACTATAATAAGTGGTGGTTATGAAAATAGTGTTAAAATAAAATGACATAATTAAATATTTTAATAGTTGAAAATGGAAGGTGGTGTTTTTAGAATTATGATTGAATGAGGTCATTTCATGTTCACCACATATCGTAGAATGTTCATTAATCAGAAATTTTTATACTGTTTTATGTAATCCTTTTGATGAAGGTTATCAAGTCCTAATTCCCCTCTTTCATCATAAAAAGGTGCAAAAGGAACCAACCCATAAAAAATTGTGTTTAGATGGTTGGGATCTCAATTATAGAACATGGGATACCAAGCACACTGAAATATTATATATGTCTGAGATAAAGAGGATTCTTCTCTTTTCCAATTATGACAACCAAATATTTCCACTTAAATATCAAGCTAATTGGTATTTAAATGATTTTTTCTTAATTGGAACAATATATTGAATTCATAGGAGAGGTATCTTAAGATAATAAATAAGGTAAATAATTCACAGACAAATTACACTGAACCAGTAGAATAAAAAGTGATGGAACTCCCTCACAATTATTTTTAGCTTCCTTGAGATTATCGCCCACTGTTTATCTCCCCATCAAGAGGAGAGGGGCCTCGTGTTGAATTTCACATTCATTAAAGATTCCCCTACGAGGATAGAGACCAAAAAAAACTCTTTGTATGAATAAATTTATCTTCTAGATACCTAAAATAGTTAATCTCGAATAACCAGTCTAATGTGAAAATGATGTTCTATGGGTTACTCTTTATTTCCAAAATGATTGATAGTAACGGTCACCCATATTTTGAAATTACACTTGGCTCTTAGTTTTGGGTGGCCAAACCAAAATATATCTAATTGGGAATAATAAATAAGTTATTTACCTTCCACTTTAATATTTAGGCTAAAAATGATTAATTATAAGGAAAGATGCAACCATAGATATAGATGAAATATTTGAAAAAAAATGACTTTATACAAATTTCAATTTTGGGATGTATCAAATTTTATGGTCCAATTAATAGGTGAATTGGCATTTGGTGTATCCATAAGAGATTATTCCCATTAAATTGTTGGATCCTCACGGAAAAAATTATCATAATGTGATATACTAATTTTAAAAGGTATCTATTTTTGTCTATTGGTGTTCTCAGAATCCTGCACAATTTAGCCAATTTTTCTTCAACTTCGTCATGGTCCCTACGAATCACCTCCATCTATAATGGAAATATAAAAAGTGAAATATCCTTTTTAAATAGTCATAAAAACTAAAAAATTGAATAAAAAATGCTGTGAAATTATTAATAATGTTAGTACTTTCTAATCTAAAAACAATATAATATAGTTGTGTAATTGTGAAATAAAAGATTGAATCACAGGGCCATCACACTCTGCACCTAAAAAATTTCACTCCTTGTAAAATCCATATTTAAAATAATTATTAATTTATATATTCCAAAATTCATGATGATATGACATTAAATAAAAATTAAATTCTTTATATAATTGTTGTAATGACCCAAACTATTATAAATGAAATTTCTCACTTCTTTTAATAATTAAATATAGTATAATCACATAAAAGGAAATTATGAAACCAAATGTCACGAAAATTATAAATAAACTAATAAATTCTATGTGTACTTTAAAAATATTTTTCTACTTCTATGATTTGAATTATGAAAATATGAAATACATGATTTCTAAAATTATGATGTTTCAAGTTCGATAGGACAAACATATTTTGGTAAATAGTAACATACGCATATGAATAGTAATATTACCCTTATGAATAGTAATATGACACTTATTTATTTTAAATTATACTAGTGAATAGAACCTTACCAATGATAGTATAAATAAAATTTATGGATCATATAAGTGACAATATGATATAATTACAATATATTGTTAGTATTTCTGAATGTCATTACTATTTAATGCTTAATTTAATGATTTAAAAGAAAATTTAATTTCATTAAATGTATTCATAAAAAGTATTTTGATTTATTAGGATTATATTATAATATTATGAGACATTAATTAATTTTTAAAAGTGTTACAAAATCATTTTTAAATTTAAAAATTATATTTTTCACTTAATTATGTTTTTAACTAAAAATTAAATTACTCATATATAGAAAATTAATTTCACAAAATTGAGTTCTTTTTTGAATTATTTACATTTATAAAAGGTGAAGTTGTATTTTTTATATTTTTTTGAATTACATTAATTTTTTGTGAGTAATAATATTTTATAATTTACAAAATATGCTAAATAAATAAATTACTACTTTTTTCTTGAGTCATGAATTATTTAAATGGCCATTGAATTGAACACACATTCTCAAGATACTATATCTAGTAATAAAACCATCTTTATTTATTGTCTTTTGAGGTAATAATAAATTAATGAATATAATTTTGAGAAAACCCCTCTCCCCTCAACTATAAATACCACCCCACACAACCTCATTTTCTCAAAACTAGAAAGACTTAGAAATAATCCAAATTATCCACAAATTTCTTCCTAAGATCCTCCCACAATACCATCATTCCTTGGTCTTATAAAAACTTCCAAACCTCTCCCCATATAGGCTCTCAAGGAATATATATTCAATAAGAAATTTCTCCCACTTTTTTCATTAAATTACCATTCAAATTTCATTTCATTTGTTCACTTATCTTCAATTTCACTTTTCTGTATGTCATTATATTACATTATGATTGATACACTAGTATTATATCATCTTAATGGATAATTAATCATTATAATCCTCCAAATATATTTTTTTTATAAATATAAAATTAGCACTCGTGATGTGTTAATTTACTATCATTGTTGGCGATGCGCCTTTGTTTTCCTTCAAAGCCTCCAGGGATGTAAATAAAATAATAAATATTTAAAAAAAATATTCTAATATTTATTCAATAATACTTTTTATGATTGGAAAACATATTTTATAGATAACACAAAATGATAGAACAATACTTGTTTGTTTTTAGCCAAAACCACCCAATTTAACCTAAAATGGTCATCAATAAATTTTATCTAATTATTCATCTTCATGGTATATTACCAACATCACTATAATTTCATTTAATTTCTTTTAATATCATTAATATCCTTTAATATAAATTAAACAATTTTATCCATGTTCTATATGAAATTTTATTCATGTGTACAAGTGAACCATTCAAGATAACTAAGAAAAGAACACCGTCGAACAACGAATTTATAATTTATAACTACTCCAATGAAAAATTAAAGAAAGCAATGAAACCATATTGAACCAAATTCATATAAAAAAGTTTATGTAATTGTTATTCAATGAATCAAATTTCATTATACATAACATTAACATGGATAAAGCATTCATATACATGTTATGGGGATTTCACAAACCCAACATTCATTTATCGGGTGTTCCAACGATTCCATTTTCAATATGGTTATTCCATAGAAATAATTACATCATCGTTATTATACCATTTCTTGGATATACATGTTTTACACTAGATTTTATGTCCAACATAATGTTTTCCAAAATTACTCTTCTTTCAAAAAACACACATTTTACTTCTCAATCAATGTTGATGGTTCTTGTATCAAGTATATTATTACCTGTTTCATTTGGGAACCTAATGTTTATTAATGTATTATCTATGATTTTCTACCCATACCATTCCATTAGTTGTTTTAAATTCATGGTTGATAAATGTTCTATATGGGATACATGATAATGTAAATGATATGATGCAGTGGTTGGATACAGAATTATATAGGGCAATGAAAATTATATGATGTGATGGTTGATCTCGAAATTATATAGAACTCCAAAGGATTGGGTAATGTGACGAATTTCATGACTAAAGTGAAGTATTCATGAAAATTATTCTAGATATGTTTAAAAAATTGTGTGGTATTTTAAAACTAAGACATGGTCTTTCATTTTTATTCATTACCACATTCCAAGGCTTATCGTAATGATTCCTCCCATGATTAAGATCGTCCACCAATGTAATTATTATAATGATTATGATTAACCATGAAATATTGATTCATGTTCTTATCTACCCTCTTAAAATGCTCTTATCTCACCATTTTTTTGATGTATATCCTAGGTGATTACTTGTACTATGGATAAATCAATGGCCAATAAGTACCTACAGAAGAAGGAATTTAATTAAAGATTACGGATTTTGTTGTAGAAGCTATGCATAGTAATAAAATTCCCAAGATACTAAACCATAGGATCGTATTGTTGTAGTGATTTTTTTAGTTCATTTTTAAAATGATTTAATAGTAATATAAGAAAATCTGGGTCGCTATAGTTGGTATCAGTGGCATAAGTTTGTTAATTTGGGAATTCGGATTAGAGAACTATAGTGAAAACCCTAGTATGAGGCAATGTTTGTGTAATCACACAGAAATATTTACTAAATATATGGACCCATAGTATATGATTTTAGGGTTAATTGTATAAATGAATAATTCATTCTTGACTTGTTGACTGTTGTTTTCTTCTAACCTTTTATATCTCAGAATATTGTGGGAACCTGGGGAAACCATGTTAAAAAACCTTGTGAGGGAAAAGGTAGTGATTTCCTAAATGAATAACCATTTCTTTGGGAGGTGGAGTTTAAAAAATCATGGTTTTTTTTACCAAGTGGTATCAGGTTATGAATAATAATATGAATAATGTTGAACATCCTCCTTCACCTAATAGGGATCAAATAGATATCGAGTGTTTTATGCAGAAACAACTACCAACGTTTAGTGTATCATATGATACACTAGTTATAGAATAGTGGGTAAACTAGAGAGAGAATATATTTTCTATAATTCACTATTTTTATATACAAGAATTTGAATATTAATTATTATCTTTTAGATGGATCTGCCACCCAATGGTGGGATTTTATTAAGAAAACCACACCAATATAAGAAATTGAATAGATTGAGTGAGACTAAATTATGATAATGATTGTTATCAAGTATTTCATACAAACTCTTAACTAAAAAATGGAGATAGAATTCATATAGCTAATAAAAAAGGATGGATAATCTATAAATTCCTACAAATAAATTTTCAAAAGTCTTGCTTGGTACTCTTTGGTATTTGTTATCGACAATGATATAAAAATTCAAAGATTATTTTGTAGATTAATACCACACCCTCAAATGGATCTTGAAATTTGAGAATTGGGGATTTTTGAATAAGTTGTTTGATGTGATCTTTAATTGGATATGGTGTTTGGAGAATGGTCCCATGTATATGGTTATAAGAAACCAAATATGGAGTCTCATCTCAGAGGATATAATGAGAATGGTGGAAAAAAAACTCAACCACGCACATATAAAATATGTGGGAAGAATCATCATGGTAATTTCATCGATGTGATGGGGAAATGATTCAAATGTGGTTGAGATGGCCACCATGCTCAATATTGTAAAAAATACAAGAGAATTCAGGATAATGTGGTAGAGAAACGTGGAGAACTACCCTTGGTCTAATGGTACAATTGTATGGTGCTAGGTCACTATGCAAGCCAGTTCACTAAACCTCAATCCATCGTGGGTAATCTGTTTCATCATCCACCAAATAAAAATGAGAAATTTAAGTCTTATTCGATCACTACTATGTATTTTTTACAACAAAATGAAGTTCTATAAGGTACACATCCTATTTAATCAATAATTGTAGATGTATTATTTTATTATTGTTCTATGTATTCTTTTATATAATGAATGCTTTCTAAAACATTATAATCAAATCCAAAAAACCTTTAAATAGATATATTTATAAAAACAACATGATGTGAAATCATAGTAACCCATGTTTTGGACGTTTCTCTTATTGGCGTCTATTGGAAGTTACTTCTAGGGAATCTCATGCTACTTCCCTTTGTGTAATTGGACTCTATAATGGGAATGGATTGACTAACATTATATAGAGAAAATATCTACTATTGTGAAAATGAAATATCTTTCTTATTATGAACCATCCAATGGTCCTCTAAAAATTCAAGGATGATAATGAATATCCTTTTGAAAATCAATAAATGGTGTGGGTGTATGTTATCTATAAAATATCATACCTTTCCCAAATTGTTGGGTAAAAGTAATGATTCAACCATGATGAATGTCCCATCATGTGGGAATAAAGTATTATATTTCTTGAATATTTATCTAGACTTCCCTGAGATCATGAGGCATTGTTCTCCATAGAACTCATACCTGAATCTATTCATATCTCAATTTTTCCCTATAGGATGAATCATATCGAACCTGAGGAGTTAAAGAAGATGCTGCAAAGTAATTTGGAAAAAGTGTTCATACACCCTTGTGTATCATCATGGGGTGTTCCAATTCTCATTGTGAAGAATAAGTATTGAACAATGTGGTTGTGTATTGATTAATGTGAACACAACAATATCACCATAATGAAAAAGTATCTTCTCCACAGGATTGGTGACTTGTTCGATTAACTATAAGAATATCACTTCTTCTCAAGGTTGGATATTCATTCTGAATATCATTAACTAATGGTGGAGAATGAATATATTAATATTAATTCCTTCTGTACAAGGTATTTTCATTATGTGTTTCTAGTGATTCCCATTGGACTTACTAATACCCTTGCAATGTTCATGGATTTGATTAATATAGTTTTTATACATTTCCTTGAAAAATATGGGGCCGTTTTTATCGATGATATTCTCATAATTTTTAATATAATGGAGGAACATGAGAACCCTCTATGACTTTCTTGTGATATATAGATAGGATAATTTGTACACCATTATCAGAAAGTGTGACATTTGGATTAATCAAGTCACGTTCATTGGATTTGTGATCACAAGTGAGGGATTTTATGTAGATGCTTCCAAAAAAGTTGATTGAGAAGTTGCCTAGACCCTCTTGTGTCACATTAATTCATAGATTTCATGGAATAGTTGTGAACATCTGACATTTTTTGATAAATTTCTCATGATCATCAAGCCTGCTAACGAAGTTAACATGAAGGTGGTAAAGTAGGACTGGATGGATAATGTGAAAAAAACATCAAGGAGTAAATAGAAGGATAATCACTACACCTGTACTCACATTACGAAAATGTGGAAAAAGTTTTGTGATATATATTGATGATTTAAATAAATTCTTGTGTTTTGTACTCATCATAAATGATCACGTAATAGTATATACCTCACAGTATTTGAAGATCAATGAACATAACTACCCGGAAAATGATCTGGAGTTTCCAGTTATTATTTTTTCCTTGAAAATCAGGATGAATTACCTATATAGTGACAAGAGTGACATATATACCGATAAAAAGAGACTAAAGTATATATTCACAGAAAAAGAGCTCCACATGCATCAATGGATATGGTTATAGCTAATTAACGACTATGATTTGTCTATTCACTATCATCCTGGAAAAGTAAAAAAGGTAGTTTATTCTGTTATAAGGAAAATACATGCTACCCTATCCATGTTTCGGATTGAGAAATAATTTATCTTCAGGCCCTATTCATGTATCACTCCTGAGGATGTACATACCCAATCCCTCACATGAACTGGACTCAAATGTGGTACATCTAGATGATTATCTCCTTTATGAGGAGAAGGTAGTAAATATTCTATACCTAATAGATATGGTTTGGCAAAACAAGACAACTATCCATGTCAAAGAGTTCTGGAGGAACCATAAGTATGAATAAAAATTTTTGGAACCAGAGGATGTGAAGAAGGATAAGTACCCTTTCTTGTTTATGTAAAACGAAATTTCGAGGGTGAAATTTCAAAAGGGGGGAAGAATGTAACGACCCAAAAATTTATCAATGCAATTTATCCCTTCTTATATTAATGTACTATAGTAAAATCACATAAAATCACATTAGGAGCAATATCATTATTAAATGAACTAATACATTCTATGTGTCCTTTTATCATATTTTTTTACCTCTTTTATTTTATTTCTGAATATATGACATACACAGTTGTGATCAGTAAGCAGTTTGGAGTCCGATATGATAAAATTAATATTTAGTGAATAGTAACATAAACAATTAAATATTAGTGTTACCCTTATGAATATTAATATGACCCTTATGAATATTAAATCATCCGTGTGAATAAAAACATATCAATGACAATATAAATAAAATTTATCCATCCTATAAGTGACACTATGTTATAATTATATTTTAGTGTTGGTAATTTTTTAAGTCAGGAATTTGTTGATTCAAAACGTTTTTCAAATCTCCCATTGATATTTTTTGTTTTGGAAGTCAGGAATTACATTTCGTTTTTCATATTTTGTATTCTCATCATAATCACATATTTTATTTTCCTTCGTAACCACACATGTTGTTGTTCAACTTCATAATAAAATGTTGTTTGTTTACAATAGTAATCACATATTTGTTTTCTATCGTAACCACAGATGATGTTGTTCTACATCGTAATCACATGATGTTTGTTTTTAATTGTAACTACACACATCGTAACCATCTTATGTATCATACTCATGTTATACATTGTAACCACATGCATTGGAACCAGGTTATATATCGTACTAATGTTATGCATTGTAACCACATGCATCATAACCTGGTTATTTATAGTATTCAAGATATGCATTGTAACCACATGAATCGTATCCAGGTTATGTATTTTACTAATATTATGAATCATATAAAATCATCATAACTAGGTTATACATCATAATAACATTATGCATCGTAACCATGTTATGTATCATAACCACGATATGAATTGTAACCATGATATTTATCATAACCACTATATGCATCACAACCATGTTAATCATTCTAATCGTATCGTAACCATGACATAAATCATAACAAATATATGAATTGCAATAATACTAATAATTGTAACCATATTATTAATTATACTGATGAAATGTAGTGAACATATTTCTTTCACATTAATTCATACTTCCGAACTTATTCTTAACTAATTAAAACGATTTAATTGAGTTAGATATTTGAATATAAAAACTATATCATGTATTTTGTTTCATTTGACGATTTTAATGTTAGGTGTCCATGTCCGTTTGAATATTCCATGGAAATATGACCATTGCTGGAAATATGATTGTTGGAAACTGAGGCCAATAAATAAGAGGTCATATCAATCAAATTTTTCTTCTATATTGTTATGGAGAATGATAGTGTGACTACTCTCTTTCTTCGTCTGAATGCCTTGAAGATACAAGACGTGAATTTTTTTTCATAGTTATTGTATCTCAATATGTTATTTTTTGGCTTTGTGTGTCCTAAAATTATTATAATAATCAAAGTAATTTGGGGATAGGAATCTAGTTGGGTAAATCATTGTACCAAGGGATTTGAAAGTGTTTGAAAGATAGAGGTTTCAATTGACTTATTAATCAAAGGATTCAGGGGATTAGATGATTGTTGTGTCATTCATCGAATCGAGGGCTTACCAGGGAGGTGGTAATAAATACCTTTTATCCTTGGTAAAGGGATACCCTACACATGGGGATAAAATAATTATAATATAATTTCATTTATACTATTATTTATAATGGAAAGTGTATCTATTTGTTTATTATTTCTATTCATATTCTTTTCTAATGAAATTTTTTCTATTGAGATTCATTCATTACATATTGTATAATGAAAATCTAAACATTTTATGGTGGACTAATTTAAATTTTTATTACTCTGATCATTGTATTCCATTCAAATCAAGTATTTTTTCATTTCATGTGATATCACATAATATAATTTGCATCAGATCTAGGACCCATAAGGTCATTTGTATAGATTTTGAATTGTATTAGTATAAGAACTCATAAACTAAGTTCTTTATTAAGAGTTTAAATACATTGTTTTTGAAACTACAATTCACCAACCTCTATTGTACAATACCATCTCATATAGATTTACATCTATATTATGATACAACAATTCATAGAAGATGAGTTTTCCTATGATTTGTTTTAATTTCATTATTTCATTTTGTAATTCAGTTTTATTTATTTTATAAATTAATTGTTAATAATTAATTACTACACTAACATGTGAAGTGGAATAATATTATTTAATAAGATGGTAGGAAGGAATACTGGATCAATTGACAATCTGATTCCAACTAAACCAACTATTTTCAGCATGAATTATTATGAGTACTAGAGAGATCAAATGAAGACATTTTTTATTAATAAAAGAGTAGATAATTTTATAATTCTCATTGGATATTAAAAAAATACCATTATAGGATTTTAGAACCTTCAGTAACAAAGAGAAAATTGAAAATCAGCAAAATTAAAATTTGTGTAGTACTTCGTTATGTTCTATGACAAGGGATATATATAGTCAAATAAAATTATGAGAAGTATCAAATTTTATCTGTGAGACATTTTAAGTCACAAATTTTCATACATAAAAAGTAATTGAAACATGTAGTTCAATGCTTCGACCTGACTATCATGGTTTTATTTTTTTCATATAGAGAACCAGTATGAAGCATACAAAAAAGATTAATGACAATTGTTAACAATATTCAATCCCTAGGAGAGAAGGATATTGATGATGAAGGGATTGTGGCAATGATAATCGATATAATTCCAAATGAATGGGAATAGAAAAGGAAATTTTTTGATGAGATCATGACAAATCACTATTGACGAATTATTTGGTAATCTCCAATAGATGGAGAATAGAATGAAAGGAGATTCAGATTTTGATAATAAGAAGAATGGAAATTGATGTGTAAACCTTACTACTACATCTAATTCCAATACACCAAAATGTGGAACAATATCCAAAGTGATGAAAGATATTGTTATATCTAAATCCAGTCAATGTTATCATTTAGAGATTTAAATTGCCAATCATGCTCAAATAATGAACATGATTATGGGAATGGATGACTTTCAGTATAGATAAAAAATAATCATATGAAGGGCATGAAATACCCAAAAGTAACATGTTATTAATGAAAAATAGTAGGTCATATCAGACTAGATATTCCATTACATAAAAAGAAATATTAGATGGATAAACATTCTCTATGAAAGAAGAAAAATTATTACAGTTTAATGCAAAATAAACTCTCAAAAGAAAATGATACATGGAATGCATGTGGTGGTGATTCATCAAATGAATATTCAGAATATGAATCTTCTGGTCAGAGGAATATTAGAATTATATCCAGACTACCTATTGAAAATAAATGTCTCACGGCTATGATACTAAATACAATATCTCTTACAAATGTATCTTTAAATGTAGATTACCTTGATGAGAAATATTTTTACTCTTCGTATGAATAATCATCCGCATCAAAGGACAATTAACCTTCTTTTGAAGTAGTATCAAAATTTCCCATATTACTTATGAATGAGAAATCCAAACTCATGAAAAAATCATGATAAAGAAAATTCTAGAATAACTATTCTTACATAATAAGTATCATATCTTTCAAATGATCTCGATAAAAAAATAATGATTTTGAAAATATTTAAAAATACTATATGGATTAAAATTTTGGGAAGGGTAATGTTTCTTTGGACTATGGACAACATGTTCTAGAGAAAAATGTTTTGGAAACAAAAAAAATTAAAAACAATTTCTTGTGAGAATTATAATTTAGTCATTAGACTAAAATATGATATTTTTTCTATTATGAACCTTTTATCAAATATTAATACTAGAAGGAATGATTTTGAAACAATTTATTCACATATTTTTCCTCTAAGGAAAATCTCTAGAATTGGTTATACTCATTCAAAATAGATTTTTAGTCATATCTATTTTCCCTATTGTGCTGCATTCTGCACTAAATGTCAATGTTCTAGACATCGGGAAAGAAATTGTTCTCTTAATAAAACCCAATATTTAGTATTTCGTTAAACTCATTTTAAAAAAAATTATGGATTCCTAAAATTATTTTATCTAACATTTTCGCATCAAAACATTTTTCCGTTCTGAAAAACTAATTGTTTAATTTTAAAGAAAAACAAAATGTGTGACAACAATAATAATATTTGGTTCATGGATAGTGGTTGTTCTCAAAATATGACTAGAAACTAAGACTTGTTTTAAAATATCATTGAAATGAAAGGTGAAAGAGTTCCCTTCGTAGATAATGATCAGGGGAAGACCATTGATATATGGAATATTTATCTTTTAGGAAAGGTTTTAATTTCAAATGTTTTATATGTTAATGGTCTTAAGCACAACCTTATTAGAATAATACAATTATGTGATGAAGGTTATCTTGTTAATTTCAGGAATGATAAATGTTTAGTTCACAATCCCATGGATGAATTCAGTCTTCCCATGCAAAGGCATGAGAATGTATACAGACATAATATAGAAGACCTTAGGATCCAAGACTTTCCTTTCTTAAGTGATATGGAAGACCAGTCTTGGATATGGGATAGATGGTTAGGACACATTAACCAAAGGAACCATGGAAAAATATCATTGAAAAGATTTGTTAAGGATCTATCGAATTTCAGGAATGATTATTCAATGTTTTTTGACCCTTGTCAAAATGGAAAAAATATAAAACTCACTTTAAATCAATTAATAATGATTTAACTTCTAATAAATAACAGTTACTAATCATGGATCTCTTTTTGTACATAAACTGGAAGCATTGGTTGAAAATAATATGTATTTTTTTAGATGATGACATCACCACATTTACATGGTTCTATTTTCTAGAAAAGAAATCTGAATATCTTTTATATTTCAAAACATTTTGAGCCCATGTCAAAAATGAGAAAAACCTACCACTGATAACTATTAATAGTGATCAGGGAGGGGAATTTCAAATTTCAAATTTTGAATATTTTTTAGTAAGAAAGGTATAACTCACACATTTTCATCTCCAAGAACACATCAACTAAAATGAGTTGTTGAAATTTGAAATCATATTCATTAGTAAATGATAAAGACCATGTTTAGTGAATACTCAATTGGTACACATTTCTGGGATGAAGCTGTTGGTACTGCATGTTATACTATAAATCAAGTTTGAACTTGATTTTTTTTAATAAAATTCCTTATGAATTTTGGACTGGCCGAAAACCTAATGCATCATACATTAGAGTATGTGGATGAAATGTATTCATATTGAGGACTAAATATAATTGATACAAATTCACACCCATTTCTGATGAAGGAATATTTCAAGTTCATTCCACTACTTCTAAGGCCTTTACATTTTTTAATAAAAACTATTGTACTGCTGAGGAAATAGTGCATGTCAAATTAGGTTAAAATGGTCCCTTCATTTTTTTACAAACACTTCCTACATCGATAGATGTGTTTTAAAAAATAGATAATCAAAAATTGATTGAAAAATTCTCAGAAAAGTAAAATACTCAAGAAAATTTTTATGAAACATTTACCGAAGAAGGCTTTCTATCTTATGAAGATGACCAAGTTTTACAAAACCAAAATCAATTGTTTCATATGAATCATCCCAATAATAATATCCTTACTGATCTAAATCACACCATAAGGACAAGAAATTCATTGAGAAATGAAATATAACATCATTATTTTCTATCTTAATTTGAACCTAATTCATCTAATGAGGAATTAGGTGAAGATGATTGGACTAAATCAATGCCAGATGAACAAAATGGATTCAAAATGAATCAATTCTGGAACAGGTTGAAATACTTATTGAAACAACTATAATTTTATTAAAATAGGTTTCTAGAAACAAATGTGATGAAAATAGAGTCATTATAATAAATAAATAAATACTTTTGCTAAATTATATAATCAACAAGATGGAATGGACTCTGTAAAAAAACCTATTATCTGATTACTAGACTGGAATATATTCATATTCTATTAGCCTTTGTAGCAATTTTTAATTTCAAACTTTTTCAAATGGATGTTATATGTTCTTTTCTAAATCATTTTGTTCAAGAATATGTTTGTGTAGAATGACCCCTAATTTTGTAGACTCAAAATAAAATGATCATTATTTTAAACATACCAAAGCTATTACGTCCTTAAACAAGCCCATAGAGCTTGGCATGATAGATTTATATGATTTATTTTACAAAACAATTATTAAAAATGTAATGCAGATCCAAAACTTCTTTAAATAATGGAAACAATAATCATTTTATTATTAAAATCTATGTCGGTGACTCTATATTCTGTTCAACCCAGTAATACAAAACTGATTCACTCACAAATATAATAAAATATATGTTTGGAATGAGTATGATGGATGAGATAAGATTTTTCATAGGTATTAAAATGTCTCAAAAACATGAAGTAACCTATATATCCCAACATAAAAATATAAAATATATACATAAAGAGTCCGGATATGACAACACAAAGAGTATATGAAATCTAATGGGTACCTCTAATACATTTGATATTGATTATGTTAGGAAACCAGTAGATCAAACATCTTTTAGAAGTATGATATGAAGAATTTTATTCATAACAGCTATTCATCCATACATAATGTTTTTAGTATTCTTATATACAATATATCAATCAAATACAAAGAATTATCATTTAAATATAATGAAAACATTTCTTTCAACTTCGAGGGAACTCTGGATTTTGGAATATTTTATTCTTATGGTAACAATTTTGTCTTATAATGTTTTTCAGATCCTGAATTTGGTAGTTGTTGAATGGATATAGAAAGTAAATCTATAATATATCATTTCTTAAGAGATTCATTAGTTTCTTGGTCATGCTATATGCAACAAAAAATAACAGTTTTCACTACTGAAGTAGAATATGTAGCAGCTGGAAGTTGTTGTCCTCATATGTAGTTGATGAAAAACACACTCATTGACAATGGCAAGAGTTTTTCCAAAACTCAAATACTATGTGATAATACTAGATCCATTTTTCTTAGTAAAAACCATGCACATCACTCTTATGGAAAACACATAGATATTAGGCATCACATTCTTAAAGATCACAAACAAAATGGTGATATTATTTTATAATTACTCATAACTCAAGAACAACATGCTAATATTTTCAAAAAATCATTATCTTCCAATAATTTTGAATACATTTAACAGAAACATGGAATGATAAATGTAATGTAATCATTCACATATATTTTTTATTTAAAAAATATCCTTATATTATGTTACTCTTTTTCATAGGAGTATACATAATTTTTTTGGTTTAACTTACAGGTTAAGAATTCATCAGTTTGGAGTTTATCAGTTTTTCTTTAATTGGATTTACATGTTTGTTAGTTTCACGTTAATTATTTTCAATTTTATCGGTTTTACATTTATCAGTTTCAATTTTATTATTTTTACTTTTTAATCAGTTTCACTTTTTTGATTTTACATTTTATCAGTTTATTGTTTTTATTGATTTCATAATTATCTGTTTCGTAATTATCGGTTTTAGTTATCTGATTCATGTTATCTCTACTAGATTATCATTTTTGAATTATTTTATCGATACTATATTATAGTTATGATATTAATTGTATTTTATCTGTTTTAGAATTCTAATCAATATCATAGGCTTTTGGGATTTTTTGAATTATTAAAAGAAAAATATACTGAAACTAATACATATACAATGATACTCTGAAATTTAAAATTTCTAAAAGCTTATTTTGGTTGATCAAATAGTTTTTTTCCAATTATTTCTTTTAACTCCTAGTCGGATTCATTCTGAATACGATTTTCATTTATGGAAACCCTCAAGATTTTGAAATCATTATCAACCATTGAATATTTAAGATCAAATCTTAGCCATCAATTTATTTTTTACAGACCCCCAACCTATCCCACATTGTTTTACTCTATCTTTACCTCATGTCTTGATTCTCTATTTATACACTCGGGAATTTCATAATCATTTTTACCTCATTTTTTATAATCAGAGATCTCATCATCTTTCGTAACATAAAAAAACATCAGGGTCGGAGATTTTCATTCCTGTCAGATTGTACTACCTCTTCTATAGAGTAAATGTCTCCAAATGATTTCTTTTCTATGACCTTTCTGGGTGAATGGTTTCTCTCTCAAGACATTAATGAATCTTTTGATTCATCTTTAAAAAGGATAATAAGATTCCATGGGTGGGAATCTATTTTTGTGGAAAGATCAGATTCATATCAAGATTTGGTATATTATGAGAATGTTTTTCAATTCCAAAATACAATGGAAATAGAAAATGGGATCAAGAATTTTTTTATTGTGTATGATAATAAGAACACATCATTAGTCAAGAAAGTTGCCACCTTTTTAGAAATTCCATGTGAGGGAGATGATATTATCCATCTCATAAACTACTATAATTAGAAGGAATGTTTGATTAGAGAAAAGATGAAGAATCACATTATGATTTTAATGATGAGAAGAGGATTTTATGTCATTTATTGGGAGAAAATCGACTCATATCCCTCAACATAAGAGGGTTTTTAGTACTGAGAGAGTGTGATAAGGAAAATTTGAATGTTTTAGATGATTATATGCATGCTTATTTCGTGAATATGATCAATTTTAACATGACGGGATTCATTTTATTAACAATTAATAATCCTAAATCCAGTTCTAAAAAATCACAGGTGATCATGTTTCCCACCATTCACAGTATGTTTTGGAAATAATGTCTATGTTTGGGAAATATTGTAACCAAGTCTGGTCTAATTTCATTACAATAGATTCTAATAAGTAATGATACAATAATTAAACTTATGTTATGATTCAATCTGGAATAAAAAAAGTTTGAGAAGTATCTAGAAGCCAAGAAAGGAAAGGAAGTAGCTAAAGGTAGAGAAAATCCATCTAATCCATCAATGTAATCTTCATGAATCATAATGGTATTTAAGACTAAAAACCCAAAAAAATTAAAAAAACACAAGGTTGTATACAGTGATGTTTCCACTAAATGGAGTAAAAAAGGATGAAAGGAATGAATTGGATCCATAGTTCGTTGTGGAACTAAACAAAGCCCTAGAACTGAAAATAAGATTAGAAGATGATTTAAATGAATAATAAATGAATAATATAATGAAGAAAATAAAGTCCCAAGCTATAGAAATTGATACACATCTCAAATAATCTATCCAAGAAAAAAGGATTTGTAATAAGGGAGCTACCTTTTCAGAATCAATCTGATCCATTATAGAATGGAATGGAGATATAGGCATATAGAGAATCAGCTACACAGAGTCTCATTCAAGAATCAGAATAAGAAGAAGAACAACAAGTAGAACAAGTAGAAGAAGAACAAAGAGAAGATGAAGATGGATAAGGAGAACAAAGGGAAGAAGAACCTGATCAACAATAAGAAGGAATTGAAGACAATAAAGATGTAAACATAATAAATCTTTTAGTTGATGCATAAAAAGTTCCATCCATTAATTTTACTCTTCCTAATCCTTAACCATCAAAAAGAGTCTCTCAAAAAGTTTATTCCAAGAAATTATTTCTGATATCTGATAATGAAGAAAAAGATGATTCTGATGGGAATTAGAATCAGGTAACTAATGTTATTGGTATTGAACCTCATTTTGGTGATCTCCCATAATACACTGAAGATAAAAATTATGAAAGTACAATCACATTGAAGGGAATTCAACACATCAAATAATATTTGACTCGGTTGGAAAAGGTGATACCTTTATAGCAAAAAAATATGATGGCATGATAAAAATTCTTTCAAATAGTTAAAATAATAGAATGGATTCCGTAAAAATTTGGATGGACATGTTTTTGAAACTTGAAGCCAATTTCAAGATATTCAATGAACATGTTGTTGAGAACAACAAGGCTTTTAATATGTTTATCAAGAGGTCATACCGCTTTGATGATATTCTCAATAATCATGTCTACAATCCTGATTAATTAGTGAACCAGGTAAACGATATAAATTCATTCTACCAATGGTTGGTTGCTGATTTGAATAAATGTCTGGAAATATTCCAAAGACCAAGTACTTCAAAAAGAATATCATCTGATGAGTTTGAAAATCATAAAGAAAATTTTGATTATGTTTGTAATTTCATTGCATTTATCTCGAATAGAGTTATAATTTTTGAGAAATCCTACAAAATCAGAATGGAAGATTTAAATTCCCATGAATAAAAACAAAATGAATAGGGAGAAATCACCCAAATTTTGGAATATATACTCGGGAAGAATGAAAGGATTATTGATTAATAGTATGTGATGTAGAAGTCCAAGAAAAAATCTCGTGACAAATTGATGGAGGATAGAAAAGAGTTCAAGAAGATAAAGCTTTCTATATTCCTCCTTCTGTATAAAAGGGGAACGAATTATTTTTAGAACTCATATTGTAATTAAATAATGATTTATTTCATGTAATATCTATTATTTTGTACTCTGTTTCTCTAACACTTTACAAGAAAGGAATGCTTTCCCTTCTTTTTAAAAAATCACAAAGGGGGTGAATAGTTTGTAAAAGAAGAATTTGGTGAATACCTTATAAAGGGTGAAAACTCACAAGTAAATGTAAAGAGAATATGATCCATCGAGATTTTTTTAAACCAAAGGTGGAATTAGTTGTATTCACTATAACTCTTTAAACAGTTACAAAACATAGAAGGTGATTCACCTTTTGGTTTATCTTGTTTGGTGATTTCCAAAACGGGGGAGATTGTTCAAACAAAATTCCTTTTGAGATTCCCATTGATCTTTTTGTTTTGAAAACCAAATATTACTTATTATTTTTTTTAATTTTTATTCTCATTGTAATAACATATATGATAATCACATATTTTGTTTTTTCATTGAAACCACACGTGTCATTTTTCTATATCATAATCACATGATGTTTGTCTACAATAATAATCACATGTTTTTTTCCATTGTAACCACACAGGTTAATGTTCTTCAAAGTAATCACATGTTTTTTGTTTTCAGTCGTAACCACATGCATTATAACCAAGTTATGTGTCTTATTCATGTTATGCATCATAACCACATGCATCGTAACTAGGTTATGTATCGTATTCTTGTTATCCATCATAACCATGTGCATCATAACGAGTTTATGCATCATATTCATGATACTCCTCCTAACCAAAAGCATCGTAACATGGTTATGTATTGTACTCATATTATGCATCTTAAACAATCATCATAACCAGGTTATACATCAAAATCACATTAATAATCATAACCATGTTGTGTATCATAACAATGATATGAGTCATAACCATGATATGAATCATACCAACTATATGTATTGTAACCAGGTTAGGCATTATAATCATATCATAACCTTTATATGAATCGTAAAAACTATATGTATCATTATCATGTTAAGAATTGTAACCATATTATTAATCATACTCGTGAAATTCACATAACTCACATATTACTCATTCTTTCATACATCACAACTTATTGTTTTCTATCTAAAATGATGTTGTCGATTTAGTTATACTGTAATCAAAACGATGTCGTGTATTGTGTTGGTTTTTAAGGATTTAATGCCAGGTCTCCAAGCCCCTATGAACATTCAGAATAAATATTCCTGTCGGAAGAAATATTACCATTGAAACCTAAGGCATATAAATATGTGGTCATTCGAACCAAATAAATCATCTTTTTCTACTATCAGGTTCTAGAGAGAAATAGTGTGGCTTCTCAATATCATTGTGAGATAGCCTTTAAGATACAAGTCATGAATGACTTGTCCTTAATTATTATATCTCAATAAGTGATCTGTTTTTCTTTTTGCGTCTGATAATTTAAATAAGGATCGTGGGATTTCTGGGATTGGAATATGGTGGTTGCAATCATTGTATCGAGGGCTTTCAATTATTTGAGTGACAAAGGTATCGATTACCTTTATAAATGATGGTTTCTTGGGATAAGAAGGCAGTCGTGTTGATCATCAAATTGAGGTCTTACTAGGATGATGGTATGAGAGAACTTTTACCCTAGGTGATATTATACCCAACTATTTTGGATATAATAAAAACAATACATTTACATTTTCATATCTATTTTCAATTGAAGAGGAATATTTTTGTTTCTTCTTTATATTTATATTCTTTTCTATTGTAACTTTTTCAGTTATGATTCATTCATTTAATGTTTAATTAAGAGATTCTATATGATATATGTTAGAATAATTTACATATGTATTACTCTGTTCATTGTATTTAATTCAAAGGTATTTTTTTCATTACATGTGATATCACATATTGTAATATCCATCAGATCTAGGACCCATAAGTTCATTAGTATTTATTTTGAATTGTAATAGTTTAATACCTCTTAAACTACGTTCTTTATTAAGAGTTTAAATTAAATGCTTTTAAAACTAGAATTCACCCTCCCCCCTCTGGTATAGTGCCATCTCATATATATTTACATCTATATTACAATCATACAGAATATTTAATTATTAATTTAATAATTTAAAAGAAAATTTAATTTCCTAAAATATATTCATAAAAAAAATATTTTTAGGCCTTTGGTTTATATGATAATTTCATGAGTCCTTAATTAATTTTTCAAAGTGTTATAAAAGAAGTTTAAAATTTAGAATTTAAATTTTTCAAGTGAATTATGAATTTAATTAAAAATTATACAACTCAAATATAGAAAATTATTTTCATATAATTGAGATAAATTTTTATTTCTGAACATTGAAAACTGGTTAGGGTGAATTTTATAGGTTTTTCTAAAATACATTGTTTTTGGTGAATAGTGAAATTTGATAATTTCAAAATTTTCTAAATAAACGAATTTATTCATCATGATTGAGTCATGACATATGTTACTATTCATTGGTTAGAAATTACATTTTCATGATATTTTATTTAGTCCTGGAATCATCACTATTTATGTTCATGTGGAGAAATAATAAATTAATGAATATAATATTGAGAAATGACATCTTCCCTTAACTATAAATACCACCCCTCACAACCTCATTTCCTCACAGCTCTCAAACCATGTGCCTACACAAAATTATAGGAAAATAATTTCCCAAGATCCTATGCCATGTCCATAAGGCCTTGGGGTCATAAAAAGTCCAAAACATCTTCCCTAAATCAGCTCCCATGGAAGATATATTCAATATGTTATTTCTCCCTCTTTCCCTTTCAATTCCCTTTCTAATTTATTTTCATTTCTTCTCTTCTCTGCAAAATCCCTTATCTAAATGTCATTATAACTACAGTATGATTTATATGGTTGTATTATATCATTTTTTTGGATTTATATTCATTATACTCATCCCTCTATCTATTTTTTATAAAAATTAAACCATCATCTGGGATGGGTAAATTTACCATCATCATTGGTGATGCGACTTAAATTTTTTTCAATGCCTTCAGGGATATCAATAAAACCATTAAATTGATGAAATTAGATTTTAATATGTATATTATAACAACTTTTATGTTCTAAAAAACAACTTTTATACATAATAATAAATGATAGAACAAAAAATGTTTGTTGTGATCCAAATAACCGCCCAAATTAACCAAAAAGATCATCCTTAAATTCAGTCCAATGATTCATCCTAATGATATAAAACCTACTTCATGATAATATTATTTACACACATTTATGATCATTAGTATAATTTAATTTAAATTTTTTAATTTTATCCATGTTCTAAATGAACGTGAATTCATGTGTACAAGTGAACCGTTTTAGAAAACTAGGAAAAGAACACCCCAAACAAGGAATTTAAACTCTATAACACATCAAATAGACCATAAAAACAAAATGAAACCATAATGAACCATATTCATGTATAAATGTTCTCTATTTTTAAATTATTGATTCTGATCTCCTTATACAAGAAATTATAGTGAAGAATTAATTTAGATAAAAGGTAATGGAAATTTCTTGATCCCAATATTCTTCCTTAATGTTTTACATTTACTCTATTATAGATGTTGTTATTACATAAAAATAATTTATTCATCATATCATACCTTTTATAGTATATAAATGTTTTCCATTGGAATTAATGTCAGACATACCATTTTCCAAATGAAATATTCTTTCAAAAACACACCTTTTACTTTTCACTCAATGTTGACGGTCCTTAAATCAAGTATGTTATTCCCTCTTTCAATGGGGAATGAAATGGATAAGAATGTATATTCTATGAAGTTTAAACCATTAATTTCCATTGGTTTCATTATGTTCCTGATTTATATATGCTCTGTGTGGCATGCATGATAATAAAAATTTTATGGGGTGACAGGTGCACTGGAAATTATATAGCGTAATGAAAATATGTTGATGTGACGGGTGCACTCAGAATTATATAGTTCTCAAAAAATTGGGTAAAGTGATGAACCTCATGATTAAAGTGAATTATACTCGAACTTGATGTTAAAATTGTTCAAAACCTTTTGTGGTATTTTTCCACTAAGAAATGATGTTCCATTTTTATGCATTGCCACATTCCATGTCTTATCTTAATGATTCCTCTCATGATTATGATATTATGCCTATTTTTTTATTATAATGATTATTTTTACACATGTGATATTGTATCATGTTCTTATATGTCATTTTTGTGGGCATTTAGATTACCTATTTTTTTATGTATATCCTAAGGTGACTACTTGTAATAAGAAGAATTCAGGGAGAAAATAAGATAGAGAATAAGAAATTAAATAATTTTTTTTATGTTGTAATAGTTATGTATGGCCCTAGATTTCCAAAAACAACAAACCATTGTATCATCTTTTTTTATTTTATTGTTAGGTAGTTTATCATTGAAATGATGTAAGAGTAATGAAAGAAAAATAGGGTCACTATATATTTGACCAAATAAAAAATCACACCAAATATTTATTCAAAGTGATCATAGGAATAAATTTCTCATAAATTGTATGAGAACAAAATTTCATAAAATAAATGATGCCAATTCTTGAAAATAATTCAAAAGTTAACCATATAAGGAACTCTTCATGTGTGCGTGTGTTCTAACCATTTCATATTATTCTTTCTAATTTATATCAGCTAAATATAGTTTATTTAATAGAAATACCACTTGTATGACACTTACCATTGAACTATCCCTACATAATTCTTAACAAGACATCATGGACCACTCACTTATGCATTTTCAGATGCCAAAACATAATCTCCCGACCATGATATCCCCATATGTTTTATACTTCTCCACTACCCTCAATATGTTTTTAACATTTTATGGTGTACAACAATTAGATGATATATAAACATGCATAGGTCAATCTATTATTGTAATTAAATTTATAGAATAAGAATCAAATGTATGGAAGATTCATTTTAGAATGTATATAAACATTAAACTAACATATATTTACCTTCTATTAAGTATGACTTATTCACACCTCATGATTAGGTGTAGAATTTTTTTTTATATTATGTGACAAAATTTTCCTATGAACTACTCATACAAAGTGTATGAATCTAATAAAATATTTCATAGAGATACAAAAAATTTTTGTAAAAAAAAACTCATTTACTTGAAAAAATATCTCCCAATTGTTAAATGCATGCTAAAATACACATTCCATAAGTTATTTTTTAAATATTCAAACAATATAAAATAGATAAATTACAAATTAATTTTTAATAATTTGAATTATTATGTTGGGATAAAAAAATTATCATTCTAAAATTTAATTGAGTTTAAAAGAGGGGGAAGGAAACATTAATATTTTTAAGGTAAAAACGATAATGAATAAGAAGATAGTTGATAACAATTCTAAACTAACATAGAAATATACTCATCCCCTAACAATAGAGAGTTATTTGTACTCACTGTAAAAAAATATATTGTGGGATGGAATGAAAAAATATAGTGGGTATCATTGTAAGGATTCTTCTTGAACCTGGATTTCATCAATTAGGGTCTTCAGAATTGCTTCCGGAAAGTGCTTCAACCATTGCACATTTTCATTGAAGTTTTTTCTGTTTCATCAATTTAAAACAAAAAAAACACCAAATGGATAAAAATTTGTAATAATCTATTTGATAATCTAGTGGAAACAATGCATACATGGATAAAACATCATCTTCCATTGAAAAGGAGGAACTTATTCCCAAATTTGAATATATGATGAAGGATGGGGAGGTCTTGAGAATCTATGGTTCACTCTTTATAAAAATTATATTTCCCATATGAATCTCAATGTATTTACATGAACTCCTAAATCTATAGATTCCTTTTAGAACTGACATCGTAAAAATTACTATTTCAGGATTTCATAGACTCGAAAATTCATTGATCCATCTCAATGGGTTTTTTTACATCTGTTTCTAGAAACTAGATGATGTTGTGACATTCCAATGGGAGTTTTCAACGCATTATGGTAAGCCCATAATGAATCATTGAATCTAGGACACAAATCATTTCTATTCATCTAAACCATTCACTTAAGAATATTATTTACATCTCAATTCGACACCGAATCATTACCATTAGCTTGTGGGTGATATACATTAGACCATTGATGCCTGACCCCATACTGACAAAAAAGTGATGTAATTTTTTGGTTGTATAAATGAGTACATGGTTCACTAATAAAGAACAAATATAATCCAAACCAAAAGAAACATTCTCTTCTGAAAAATTTGACAACATCCATGGAATCATTAGTCATTGTGGATAAATACTCTATCATCATTGACTCAAGATCAACTATTAGAAGAATTTCAATGATTCCCCATGCATTGTTAAATGTCCCCATAATGTCAATGAACCAAACATAAATAATATTTTGGAGGATCAAGGGTTTTTGTGGAATTTCATATCTTTTAGATACATTCCCCTTTTATTTATAATAATGATAATATTTATTGTAATCATAGGAATCCATAAATAGTGATTCCAAGAAGAGATGAGAATCTGGGAAATAGTTAGTATTTTGTTGGAGACCAAAGTTTCCCTCACAATAATTTTTTTTGGATAACCTATGTAAGAACTTGAAATCAATTTTAGGAATACAAAACCTAATTACATTACCACTGCATGTCCTCCAATGGTATGTATCACCCTAAATGTTCCAAGGAGAGTCATGTTTCATATGATTGCCTTGGTTTTTATTGAAATCTATTGGAATGAATGATGCTTCCATATAATTTAGAATATCATCATACCAATGAATATAATCTTTCAGGTGGTACAGTTTTTCATTATGAATCATCTTCTTTTTGTGAATAAATGGGGGAGTGTCAATTTATGAGGATGGGAGGATCTTGTTGATATGGTTAGCCACCACATTCCCTTATACTCTTTTGACAATAATTTCCAGAGTAAATTATTTATGTATGATTTCCCAATGAATGATATATGGTTTGGATTTCTATTTCCTATGGTGATACTAGAAGGATGCATGGTCTGAGAAAACAAATTATTTACCACCTAAAAGTAATGAAAAATATTTATCCAAGGAAACACAATTGAAATGAATTATTTGTTAGTTGTGGTGTAGTTTACTTGGGAAGGGTCCATTGTGCCTGGAACATATGATATGACATGTGGACCACAATCGACCATTTGTGATAAGACGCCCCCAACTGCATACCTAGAATAATCTTACATGATATAAAATCGTAAATCTCACTGAGGTGTTCAGATTACCAATGGTGATGTAATACACAATTTAAATTTTTTAAAGGCTTCCTCATAAAGTTTATAAAATACAAACTCTTTTTCCATTTAGAGTAACAACGTGATGGGGAGTACAGTCATAATAATGTCATGAATAATACAATGATAAAATCCAGAATGACCTAAGAAAGGGCTCACATCCTGCACATTTTTAGAGAATTATCAGAAATAAATGACATCCAATTTTGATTTATAACCTTTGATACTGTCCTCATAAATGAATTTTCGATGTACTATACCTTGTCACACCATAATGTGGAATTTGTCATAATTTATTACAAGATGAATTTCTATATAACAATGTAGGACCAAAAAAATAACACTAGGACACTAATCAAAAGAGGAAACATATATAGTGAAATCATCCCTAAATACAACCACAATATTGTTAGGTAATCAAAAAAATACCAACCATGCATCACTATAATCTACTTGGAGCATTGAAAACCCCAAATGAAATCCTCATATGTGATAATGTTCTAATTGTCCAAGTGAAGGTTTCCCTTTCCCTTCTCTTCAAGGGAGATAATGATCTAAATATATCAAGAATATCCATCAAGGAAAGACTAGTGGGACTTCCCTATTAGCCTCTATATAATCTAGTCAATGAACAAAAATATTAAATGGTCATTCCAAATGTGTTGGTTTAGTTAGAGATATTTTTTATAGATAATCAAATTATTCTGCACATGGGTTTTAACTAATTCATGGTTTTCATTTTTTGATACCATATGACATATTTTTTTTAAACAGTCACTAGACTGGCCCATTGGATTTCACATATTATTTAAATTAATTTATTAGCTAGTAATTGTGTTACCTCCTTTTTAAAAACATCTAGTAACCATGGTTTTTTGACATTGAGCATACCTTACTAGTTTATCATCACCATTTTACAATATTTGATTTCTGAAAATTGATGGACTAATACCTAAAATGTTAGAAAGTGTCCATCCTAATGTTTGTTCGTAATACCTCAATTGTCTGAATAGTGGTAATTTATCATCTTGAGGAAGAAAACTAGTAATGATGATTGTCATATTGTATCCATCCTCAAGATATGAATATGTTATGTTTTGAGGATGGATTTTATGTTTCTAATCATGATTATTATTGTTTTATGAGAGTCAGTGTAAAGGTGAGAGGTTAGTTGTCTCATTTAACTACTTATCGGTAAAATCACTAGATGAGTAATATGATTTTACAAGATTATTGGTATCACTGTTGGTCATGGGATTCTCTATTCTCGACAAATCATCAATTAAAAAACATGATTAACATTTCCCAAAAATAGTAAAAAACTATGTGCATGATACATTACTGATAAAATCAATCAGTGTTGAAAACTCATAAATGGTACCTAGGGATGGAAAAAAATTATTTAATATAGGATTGGTGAACATCCATTAAATTTATTAAGATAGATAAGTGATATTTTGAGGAGTGTTTCCTTGAATCAAGGACATATTAGTAGATAATTTTACCCCCAAAATCCATATATAATGTACCACTATGGACATTAATTATGTTATTTTATGTTCGTAGGCATTTTCACTCCAATATAGATGGGAAATATCAATTCAAATTAACATATTACATTTTATGAACATAAACATTGGAAGGAAAAATTAATGTTTTCACCTTCAAAAGAACATCCTCTAGCATGAATATAGTGTGCTATATAATATTTTTTTCTAGTTGAACAACAATTACAATGGATTTCTATTCCCCAATATGTAATTATGTGAAAATAGAGTGAGGATTAACATTTATAGAGGCTTGAAAATCATGAATACAATTAGAAAGAAGTATTATATTATGGTTCCCATAATCAAGAATTTTCCACGATCATTTCATTTGGGGGAGGTGATGGTTCCATAAATGAGGAGATGTTCCACCCTAATATCACCATTTCATCACCTCTAAATCACCTTCGGTGTGTACTCATATCCTTTAAAAACAGTGTGTTTCTTTGAATTTTCATCACTAAATCAATCAAGGGGGTGTTAACATATATTTTTTGGATTGTATCCATGATTTCATTATCATCTTCGATTTCATTTTGATTCCCTTATTTTTTCACATTTGGTAAATATAAGAGGAATGGTTTTTTATGGTGGTCCTTTAAATTAAACCTTCTTTCTATTGTTAGAAATACCCTCTTGACATGATTTTCCTAATTTAGAACATTTTTCGTGGTTGGTATGGTTGTTTCTTCTAGAGGGGACAACTCTACTGGAGGGTCCATTTGGATTTAATTATGTCTTCCACTATGAAGGGTGATGGAAATTTCATTTTCCCTAAAACCTGAGGATTAATAGTGATGGAGAGGGTAGTTTACCAAACCCATGACATGGCATTCCCCCCCCCACTGAGTTGGAAAGTTGGACTATGATTAGTGGAATATAATTCATGTCCTATCCAATGGATTAGGGATGGGATGTTGCACTCTTGAATCATTCAAGCTAAAACATGTAGTTTAAATTAAATTTATCTTCAAAAAATCACCCCAATTCAATATCTGTTGAAATATAGTAAGATTAATGTACCTACCAAATGTAATTACCATGATATCATTATTATATGACCACGTGTGTTGGGTAGGAATATGTTCGTTAAATCCAAATCATAGGGTGTCTAATTAACTATTTCCAATCTATTTTCCATAGATTCATCAAACCCTAACATTAAATAATCATATTTTTTATAAAACCAATGAAATATTAACCAATGTATAACTCCAAAAAAATCCTAGCATTTATTAATAAATAGTAATATTCTTTTCAAGAACCACAAACACTTGAAAGACTTTATTTTCATGTTTTTTATGAGAGTGTCCCATTAATATTTCCAATTAATGATGAGAGTGGGAGACTAGAATATATGGTATAAAACTAAAAATGGGAGGCATTGACCTCTAAAATCCCAAGATCCCAAATGAATGGAATCCACTGATCAATAATATAATATATAAAATGAAAACCAATATATAACATAATACACTATTCTCATAATGAAACAATTTTATCTACAATTTAACACATTAAAGAAATTATTATTGTATAAATTCCAACTAATAATCAAGTTCTGATCTAGTAATGTATAGCCCGATCTCCAAACATTCCCTCAAAACATTAAAAATTGATATGTATATTAAGGTGATTATTTATATCTATATTCATTGTGGGATCCTCATCAATAAATATCATTAAATTTATAATTTTGCATTCTAATGTATCAAACAAGAAACAATAGAAATAGAATTCACATTTCTAGATATTAACCCATCCTCGTGAAGGACAACTAAATAAATAACACATCCAAAATATAATAACATAATTTAAAAATAAAATATTATAAAGTAAACATTAATCTAATTCGTCATTGGTTATTCACTCTACCACACAAATGGAAAATGTTTTATACTCCCATAACATTTATATAATTGTATATATTATAATTTATCACAACCATAACCACACTATTGTCATCACTATATACTTAAACCACATACCACAAGTCCATAACATAACAAAATTTTACATTCTATTTATTAATGTTAATCTTCATGTATAACCCCCCTAATATATGAAATCTTTCATATAAACAAATTTTCATTTTGAATTTACTCTAACATCTTGAAATCATAGATTGTGATAATATCATCTAGCCATCCACGACAAAAGAAATTCTAAAGGAAGATCTAGGATGAGATATAATTTATACATTTATTCTCATGAAAACATGGATGTAGGTGAGATCTTTGATAACACCACATAGTTGGGATTCAGTGAGGTTTTCAAATTTAGGAGGACATTGTATTTAATAAAAAGAAAATATAAGTTGTTCATAGCCCCACACAATCCAGGACAATGGGCTATATACCAAAAAAATAGTATTGAATCTCACAACCATCACAATTTCATTTGTGCTAATCAAGAAATACTGCTCCCATTTCTAAAACATAATTCTACTAACCTTTTTAGAGAAAGTAACCAAATTATCTGTTATTATTTCCCACTCAATCACCAAGTTATTCCATTTCATGAATTATCATTTTACGAGCCTTATTTCAATTATTATTCCATTCATTTACATATATAATATCAACAACTTTATTATCCAATTACAAAATTTATTTTATCCATTCACCATAAATTTCTATAAATTTCATTCCATTAACATCCCAAAACATATTAAATTCTAACCCATAAAAATTACTACATTTTTTTACCGATCTGTTACCTTCCACACCAACAAGATAAATATACCTCAATCCCAACCATAATGAAAGCCATTGTATAAACTACCTCATAATTTATGCCAGTACAAATGATAAAAGATAGAAAACACTTCCAATTTTTACAAAATTTCCATAACAGTATCCACACATTATATACATATCTTATCGTGTCATCAAGGGAAGGAAAATGAAAATTACACCTCTCAAATAATACTTCCACCCCCAAACCATCCTCAATAATTCAATATAATCCCATAAATTTTCACCCTAATATCACACCACTAATGACACCCAGTAAAAGAATATAATTAGGGAATACCAAAAGAAATTTACTAAATGTTCACATTGAGAACATCAATCGATCATATTTTAAATAATTAATTTCTTTTTAAGAATAGCTATTTAAATTTCTGATCTCACAGAACTAGTTTATTCTCATATTTACATTATTAACCTTTTATAAAAGGTAATTTCATCATTTAAGTAACAATAAAAAAAATATATATCAAAATATAAAAAAACCATGAAACTTCCATATTATAAACAATGTTAAAAGATATTAATCAGTTATCCCCCATCAACTAATAATTTAACCATGTGTTATACTATAATAGGGAATATCATATCAGATAGCCAAGATAATGTGAGAGAGTATTTAGTAACCTAAAACAATAAAATTCCAACCTTAATCAATCCACTACAACATATATAACCTTTTATAAATTAATAATAGATAAGTAACATTGAAAAATGGATGATAATCTCAACTCTAATCGTAATTAATCATTCTATCGAAGATGGGGATTAAATCTAATTGATGGGAAAACGATGGTCTCCATGGATTCACTACATGAAGCCTATATATCAAGGTAAATAAATGAAAATAGAATAACTCTATGGAATTTAATTTTATTTTAAATCAATAAATAAAGGCATCAAGATGAACTAGATCATGACCAGGGTGTGAAAGGAAAATATCAACTTATATTTTATAAATCAAATTTTATTCCCCTTATATCACTCCCATTAAAATATTATTCCACCCCCACATTTTAAATAATCAAAGATGGGTCATTTCATAAAAAAAAATAATAGTGAAGTGAATCCCAAAATATAAAACAATAAAAAATGACTTCCATGTCTTTGGGCTGCAATATGGGTGTCCACAATGTGATAACCACTCCATTGAAAACAAAAAAATCTTCTAAAAATAAATTATGTTGAGACTTATATACTTATTATCTTAAAATGAGTATAGAAAATTAGTCAAGTCAGTGTGTGTGGGGGATTTAGTTGTTTAAATACATTAATTGAATTTCTCTTACCATTTTTAAGATGATTTTGATTCATCCATTTACATATTTGATATTGTAACACCACATAAATATTGTACTGTAGAGGTAGTTGGGCATAAATATATATTTATAGTAGTTTGGGGATATAATAAAACACCCTATTTCACGCCACCCACACTTGATGCAAGATTGATTATTTTTAATCTGATCCTTCCCCATGGGATCAAACAACTAGGTTTTTTTGGCTAACACACCATACAAGGATTATTAGTGGGTCTCTAGATCCTTTTACTTTGACCTTGAAAACTAAATACAATTACATTACTCTAAACACTAATTGAGGGTATGAAGATTACATGTATTATATATCTATGTCTATATAACTGATACTTTGAGTAAGGATATGTGAGATAAGCAGTTTGTGAACGTATTTGAGTCACAATTGTCTCTAAAAAACTATCGATGGAACTACCTTCAGTGAATATGTATTCAAGTAGTAATACATAAAATGTGACCCTCAATGTATAAGATATTCAATATGGGTAAAATGAAATAGTTTTTCATTCCTTCTATTCCATTCTTATCTTCTTTTATTCATGAAAATACTAGTAAAACAATTCAATTACCATACCATTCATATATTCATAATCATCATTAATTTCCATACATATAAATAATATATATAGTTATTATATCTTC
The DNA here is from genome assembly GCA_963277665.1 of Viscum album. Taxonomy (NCBI): domain Eukaryota; kingdom Viridiplantae; phylum Streptophyta; class Magnoliopsida; order Santalales; family Viscaceae; genus Viscum; species Viscum album. Next base: position 1,939,691,706 of record OY728152.1, read on the forward strand.
TAAATTATTATTTGATGATTAAAAATAAATATTTTTACGATCTCACAAACATTACTCCATGAAAATTGGAATACTGTTAGAGAATTCATGAAATATACATTGAAATAAATCATCAATTAAGACAATATAACTATTTAAATATAATATTTGAATCTTTTAATATCTATTATTACTTAAAAATAAGGTGATTGATTAAAATTTACATGTCAATACACAATTCAACTTCATTTAAAATCAATCAATGAAATTTTTCTTATACTATTCATAAAATTTATTACACTAAATATGATTACAAATAGTCATTTAACGACCCAACACCATAATTCATAAAGTCTATATTATATCAATAATAGAATTATATGAATTAAAATATTAAAATTTTAGTAAACTAGTGTTCTGATAACTGTAACATTCTGAAAATACATCCTTAAATTTAATTCGTAACTTCTTATAAAGTGATAACATAATGTTTTCATCTTGTATCATCTAAATGTGTTAATTTATGATAAGTTGAAATCATAACTACAAAATATTATGATATCATAGTGATCGTGTTGATAATCAAAAAATAAATTCTCATTCGTGATGAAACAGTTTTTTTATTAATCATAATGATCCTATTACATAACATTATTTTATTAGTGCCATAAAAAAATTTATCCATGTTAGAAATGAATTAATTTTAGGTGTGTCTTTAAAAGGTATATGATATTATCATTTTTTACAAATGGAATCCATTATCAGCACTCATAGAGAATATAGTAATGGATTACATTATCATTTAACCTTATATTGATGTTAGAGGGTTTCATTATCAATATTTGAATATGGCCAAACAAAATGTCACTCTATTTATAAAAATGATTGATGTGGTAAAATCCCTTCTCATGTGTTATAGAATTATATCACCTATATCTGTATCACTCCTCAGTAGCCCCAAAAGATAAAATAAAAATTATTTTTAGTACAAATTTCACGTTAAACAACAATAAACAATGAATTACCATTGCATCATCATTATAATAATATTATTCTATTAAATTATTTTAGAAAAACATAATTATATTTATGTAATGTTCAATAAAACATTATGAAAAATAAAAAACTAATCCTATAAGAGACCTAACAACCAATGATTGATTTACATTGAATTTACATTTCATTTGAGGAATAATTAATAAATTACACAAATAGATTACCAAGGGAAATGTTAATTTAGTTTCTTTGGAAAATCAGAACACATTCTTTTAGATTGGTTTAAGATTATAAACATCTCCCATAAATATCTTCCCATTTAGTTTTCTGCAAAAAAATTCCTTTATATCCTGAGAGAAATATAACATAAGATGGGTGAGATTGAATGTTCAGTAAGGGTAAACATGGAGAACATAAACAAAACATAAACCTAAGAATGATTAAACATTAACATATATATTGAATACCAAAATAATGAATCATAAAATAAATCTTTGTAGTATGTAAGCCATATAAAATAAAGGAATATTAACAATGATATCATACAATTGGCATAAAACCTGAAATTTTTTTAAAAAATTATAATAGATGATTATTTCCATTTTATCGAAGGTTACTTACCAAGACCATCATAGGGGACATAGTCCATTACTAAACCGAGTTCACACTTTACTCCCACAATGTATTAGAGAACCATATATACATTCCATTTATTCCATGTATTACTGAATTATATTTACTTTCAATTCCAGACTTTTATATCTCATTAGATATAGGATTCACCCATATTATAATGAAATAATTTATATGTCTTCCACAAAGAATAAATCATTATAATAGCATATTCTAAGGAAAAAATGGTTTTATTAAACATTATTCCACCATGATCTATTTAAAATAAATAGATTTCCTTTAAATCATTCAACAATTAACAAAATAAAATCAGATTAATAATTGGGATAGAAACATAACACAATTTACTGAATGAAATAATACATGATTTTTTTTAATAAAATACATGCAATTAATTCCTGAAGAAGTTATACATTATTCATCAAAATTATTTTATTTTATCAAAATAATATTCATTTTTAAATTAAAATAATTTAATTAAAGATATACCTGAAATCGGGTAAGGCATAAAAATTCAGCCATTATGTATATGTTAAAAAATATTTATCCGCATACATTTTCCGTAGAAGTCAAAAAGTACCTCGTATCGAATAATGATAAAATATTCCATTCATACCATTTAATAAAAGTTGTCCAATGGGTAAAATTAACTTCAAAATTCTTTTAGAATAATTAAATAAATTATACAAACATAAGAATCATTGTTGTGGATGATAAATATTCCCTGGTAAGTGCTTATATATAAACAATCTTAGAAAATAATGAGTTTGCAAAGGTGTCCCTTACATTAAGTACAATATCCTTGGAATATATCCAAACCTCATGTATATTGATTTAATTATTTTCATTGACTTATTTCAGAATCACAGAAATTTTTATGTTATCATATATCATCATATTATCATCTGTTTGATAGTAAAATTTCGTTGTTACTCATTATTCGGATATTATCTACATTATGTTTTTTTGAATTTTTTCCGAATAATTTTTTGTTCAATTTATTATTTAATATTTATATCAATACAATATAATATTAACATAGGATATAACATATTATTTTATTTTTAAAATTTTCATAATAATTCATTAATGATTGTCATGTAAAATGAATCACATCCCATTGTGGATATAGTAGGTCATACATACGCACAAACGACAATATCATTCCAAAATTTGTTGACTGGTATTGAATTGGATGGTGTATAAAATATAATAACTAAAATCTTGTTTAATAGTAAAATATAGATATTTGTTTCATGATAATACACATTTAAGTGAGGTGGTGTTGATAAAGAGATTACACCAATGAGTAGAGAAAATAAGCCATACATACACACACGTGGTGGTTTTTTATTTCATAGGATGGAATAAATTTTGAATATGCTGGTTTCATAATTATAGTAACATATCAGTTTATAATTGAAATATTATTTATTAATTTTTATTGATACGACTTATGAAGATTAAATAGATGAATAAATGAGCGTCAATGAATCGGTAGAGGAGGTAACCTCTTATTAGACGTGCTTTCTCTAAATATATTCTTAATGGAACAAGAGCTTGTCTTTTGAGAAGACCTAAATCTCTATAATTTAAATAAGGAATTTGATATGGAAAAGGGGTATGGTATGGCTATTTTTGGAGGCTCAAATTGATATGAATATGTGAGGGAGGAGGCACCCTTTTATAATTGGGGTGAGGGGGATTTTTGAATCCTCAAAAATATTAATTTATAATAATGTCAAACCAAACTCTAAAACCAAAAAAATGTACCAATTTAGAATATTAAATGATATAGGGTTTTAATATAATTATCCAATAATTTTTAAACATGTTATAATTTCAACTTAATCACTATCTTTTTTTTTGACACTTACATATTCTCTTCAACTATAATTAAGATAACAAGAATTTCAATATTAAAAGGGTCAATATTTTTATAGCTATTTTAAAATATACCATAAATAGTATATTAAATGATTTTAGACCATATAATAATTGTTATATAAATAATAAAAATGTTTTTCAGATTTTTAAAAAATTTAATAAAATATTGTTCTAAAAAAACTACAATAATGTCAATTTTGACACTATTCAGTTCATTGATTTTTAAAAATATTAAGATAAGATTTAATCATCTAAAAAATTATTATATTATATCCTAATGGGGTATAGGTTATCTATAATATTCATTTTTCATATTAAGTAGCTCGAATTAAATTTATTTATCTATTTTTAATAACCCAAATTTGGTATTTCCATTAATTTAATAATTACTACATTAATTTTCTGTAATTATTTAATATAAATTTTTTTGAATAAAAAATAAAAATAAAATACTATGATAAATTTATGTCTCTTATATTTCATAATAATACTTGTATTAGAATTTATCTTCATTAAATTCAATATTTAAAATGTTGTCCTTATTAACTGATGAAGGTGACAACATTAACATCAATTTAAATAAAATAACAAAAGGTTTATAATCCCATCTATAAGGCACCAAATGGTCACCAACATAACACTTGTATGATAATGGTTGAGATATACTCAAAAATAAGATTTTTGAGGTGTTTTTTTCAATGGTTATTACTATTTTAATAAAAACTATATTATTCATTTTTCATCAATTAAATAATTTATTCATCATTAATGTATAAGAAATTATTGCTATTAATTATTTCCTAAAAATTAATGATAAATTACCACCATAAATGAAAACATTTTAAAAATTGAATAATTATTTATATTAGAATTTATCTTTTTTATAACTCTATATAAAATGGTTTAGTTATTAAAATTTGAGTAAAGTATATGTAAAATTTTATAAACAAATTAAATTAAATGTCTTAATCTCATCCATTTGGCTTCCTAAGAACATAATTTGGACCTGAAGATTATTTCTAAAAGTCACATTGATCCAATGATATTATGCAAATCATTAAGGTAATTTTATAATTGTATAGCTATAATTAATTTCCCATTTTCACCTTTTACAGTATTAAATAATAATAACTGATGTTACTATTCAAAATGCCAAAAAATAAAATAAATCCATTTACACAATTTGGAACAATTGATTCAAATTACGGAATCCAATTTTCAAAATTAAAAATAGATAAGTATTAGTAATTAATTTAATATTATTCTAGTTTTTTAAAAGGGTGAACATGTTTTTACAAGTTAAAATATTGAAAAATGTTGAAATGTTTTTACATCAGATTTCAATCTAAAATTAATGACAATTATATTAATTATTTATAATGATAAAAACATATTATATTTATACATTAAACTCAATATATAATATAATTTAAATACATGAATTATTTCAATGAAAAAATATTTTTTCAATTATAATTTAATATATTTTTACTCTTTATCAATGTTTAAAACATATCAAAAAAATATCAAGAATGCATCCAATGTTAATTTTTATATACATCTCTAATTAAGAAGTATATTTTCTCGAATCAGATATATAAAAGTTTCAAAATTTAGATTTAAAATGGGTGTTCCATCCAAAAGCAGAAAAATTGTAATTTTTAAAAAATTATTCTATTATCCAAAAATATGGATGCTATCTTATATCATGTCTAGAAAAAATTTAAGATGAATTTTATACCCTATAATGAATCTATAGAGAGTTATTTTATTATCTCATATACTCACTTAATTTAATTTAAATATTTTTTTAGAAGGATATTTATACAGTTCATTCCCACCATTATAATAACTAGGTTATAAAATTTAGTTGTTCACTTATACTCAGTTTTTTTTAAATGATTTGTATCAAATGAATTTGACATAGTGTGTAACAGAAGCCAAGAATGGTTATGTGTATATGACAAGCTAATACGGTGTTGCATATATCACAAACTAATTTTGGTGTACCATACAACACAACACATCATGGAAATTAAAATTAATCAATGTCATAAAATATCGATGTGTCACATTCTGTCCCCCTTAAAATAAATATCTTCCCCACAAATCATAGAGTTTATAAATGGATTACAATGTTAAATTTTTCATCATAGAAACCCACATCAAAAAATTAATAATAAAGCATTATTTTAAAAAGGAGCATTATAAATATAATGCTAACTAAATGTTACTCATCACTTCGTTTACAAATAGGAGAACATGGGTGAGAAGTGAAAACATGGATATGGAAGAAAACTCTAACCACAATGATTTAATAGAGGATGATAGTGAATAATATTTGGATAATGTTAACAACCATAAATAAAAAATCTTCGATGATTTAAGGGACTATCGAATTCATCATAAATGACATTAATAAGATAATAACTTTGGTCTTCAACATCCTTTCCATAATGTTAATGAATAATGGAATAAATTATAACTTGATTTCAGTACAATATAATAGTTTTTTGTGCCTTGAAAAATTTATACATCATCTATTATTAAATGAAATGAACTTTTTTTAATTCTTATAGTGTTATAATATCATGTGATCCATAAATATAATGATAGGTCATACCATTTTTCTCAAAAAAATGTTATAAAATGTGATAAAATATTTATATGCTCATATACAGCGATATAAAACATTAATCAAACAAATTTCAATCGGGGTATAGCTTATACAATCCATAAATGGATAAACATATAATTCTTCCAAAAGCAAAACATCTACATCTTTATAAAGAGGATAACTAAATCAGTATAGAATTTACATCCCATATCTAATAGGTAATTTCTTGGTTTTCTTATTCTAAACATGTGAATACATTAATCATGCATTATATTATACCATGTTAATATCGTGAATTACCCTAGAACCTATGTGAAAGCATGCTTGTTGTAAAAAATTAAGTCTTTTTTCATACCAAAAATCTAAAAAAATCTATATACTCACTCCATGATATCACCTTTTCCTTATATCAGTCCTCAGGTCATTAATACTTTCTGAGACCCATTTTTTTCTCCCATCATTATTCACATATCATGTGTTTCCCAAAATATATTTCAATCACTTTTCATGGTTACTGGAACCATTTACTTATCGAAAAACACAACGGACCAATACATGAAGATTTCTATGTTCCATTATAATATAAAAGTTATTCCACAACATTATTCTAGAATCCCATTATATAAACACTGAATCATTCCACCACTTCATTTTCATACACAACATCTCTAATAGTGATCTCATGTGACATTCATTTTTCTTTAGCCTTAAAAGTTTATTCATGTCGATCATCATTGATAACTCTTGGATTAGGGAATCTCGTAGAATAATTCCCACATTTCCTTAAACTTGTAGCATTGTATTGTTGATGGTGCATTCTCTATAGCCTTTTCCCTACTCCCAACATTAGCTTCCATTTTCTCATTACATCGGCACTCAACTTCCTGGTGACCTTCTTGTCCACACCTAAAACATTTTCTAGTTCTTTTAAGGAAATAAATACAATTATTTTTTCCACATTGTGAGCATAAGGAATCATTTATCTTATTTTTACAATTGTTTTGAGATTTTCCCTCGAAAACTATCTTTTATTTCCAATAGAAATTATGAGATTGATATGTAACATTGACTTCCATTTATACCTTGATAGCCTAAAACACTATCTCTTTATAGCTACTAGAGTCCCTTATAGCTACCTCCATTCAGATATATGGTTTTAATCCACAAAATAATCAATCAACTTTACATTCAGATTGTCTGAAAAATCTAGAAGCATACATTGAAAGTCTTGTGAAATTTTCATCATATTTTCCAATAGATTTATCATCTTTTTCTTAATTTTAAGTAACTTATTTTCCATATTCATTTGAATAATATAAGGAAATTACTTATTAAAAAATATGTTCTTGAATTCATCCCATTCCATGGATTCAATTTCATCTTTCTACATTGTATTCTTGATTAGTTACCACTGCTAGTCTTTGTCGCCTTCTAATGGATAGACATCAAAAATGACTTCTTCATGTTCTGAATATCGGTGGATGGAAAATATCTTTTCAATGGAACATATATATTTTTCAGAAATAAGGGGATCATAATAACCACTTAAATAAGGTGGATGTTGCCTCATGAAAGACTATATAGAATGTTGTTCAATTCTCTACTCATTTGGAAGTACACATGACTCATAGCTTGTGTAAGTAAAATGATAATATTTTTCATTCCATCTCCCAGAAAATTTGGTTGTTCAGGAAGAAAATCATTTCATTTCCCAGTGCATTAATCTTTGAAATGGTTCCTCTGAGTTTCATCCACTGTCTAGACACCAAAAATAATACTATGAGAGGAAAAAATCATACTAGAAAAAAAACATAATCTGGGGGAGTATAATAAATAACATCATAGGTGTTTTCCTTGATTAATAATATTCATTACCATAATTCAATGACTGTAACCTATAGTTTTCAAACCCTTAATTACATACCTAAACAAACCTTTGGATTATCTCTAGAGATATCTCTAATTATTTCGAATCCAAGATTCTGAAGGTTGACTAAACCATCTCTATAATACCAACACTAGTGACCCATGATTGACAGGCATGGACCTTAAATTTCTTTTAGGTAATAATAATACATTACCCAAATATATTCTAAAATACCATATTATTTTATAGTCATTAGAAACTCATAAAACAATATTCTAACATGTTGTAATATCCTCAACATCTCCAATAAATAGCTTCCCAAATAGTTTTGCTACCTAAATCCTTTCGATATATCTGATGATAAAGAAAACATAAGAAGGGTGATCTCGAATTCATAGTAAGGGTAAACATTGAGAACATCAAGAAAATATGAATTTAAAACACGAACATATATTTTGAATACCAAAATATTGAGTCATTAAATAAATCTTTCTTGTATGTAAGGAATAAATCATAATGGAACATTAACCATGATAACATAGAATTGGGATAAAACATGAACTTGTGGAAAAACATATGAATAGAAAATAATTTCCATATTATCCTAGGATCATTGAAAATATCATCATAGTGAACAAAGTCCATTACTGAACCGATTTCACTCCTTGTTCCATCCCTATATTGATGAACCTGATATACTTGTTGGTTCAACCATTTGTTACTGAAAAAAAAATTACTTTTCATTCTAGTATTGTCTATATCATGAGATATAAATATTTACCCAATGCATTGGAGGGAGATATAGGATCCACCCATCTCATAATGAAATCATTCATAAGTGTTACATAAATACAGAAATCATTCATCATAGCAAACCCGAAGGAAAACAATGGGTTTCATAACCATAATTCCATCATAATCCATGTAAAATAATTTGATTTCATAAAAACAATTCTATCATAATCAAAATAAAAACAAATTAGTAATTGGTATATGAACATAAATTTATGTAATAAATTTCATCTTAGATGAACTATAATTGTGTTAAAATACATGAAATTATTTATTGAGGATAATATCCTTTATTCATCAAAAATGATTTCTTTTCTCCGAATTCCATTAAATATTAAAATAAAACAATTTATTTGAAATAAACATAAAATATTTTATGTTCAGAAAATCTATCCATGTCATATATGTAAGAAAAACATTCTCCTCATTCGTTTCCCAGAAAAGTCAAAAAGTACCTCGTTTCCAATAACAACAAAAGATTAATTTTATAAAATTTAATAAAAATTCACCAATGTGTAAAATTAACTTTATTAAATTATATAAGAATATATATAATATTACATACATATTTATCATTCATGTGGATGATAAATATACCCCATTAAGTACTTATGTATAAATAATCTTGGATAATAATAATTCCAAAATTATCCCTTACCTTAGGTCTGCTATCCTACGTATGTATCTGAACATACTGTATAATGATTTAAATAATTTCCATAACATATTACATATTCATAGTAATTTTTATGTTCTCATATATGATCATATAATCATCTTTATGTTAATAATATTTCATTTTTACTCATTATTTGTATATTAACTACTTTATGTTCTTATGCATGTTTTGACAAATATGATCTGGTTATCCTTATCAGTTCATTGTTTTATAATTAAAAATTATATTTAAAAAATATATACCATATTTATTCGTTTTTTATATTCATATAATCATGCATTAATGATGGTCATATAAACCGAATTGCATCGCATCGTGGAGATGGTAGGCCATACATACTCACGAACAAAGATATCATTCATAAATTTATTTAATTGTACTGAATTGGATAGTGTATAATATATTATAATTAATCTTTTTAATATTATTATATATTTCTTACATTCATCACTATACTGATCCATGTTAGGTGGGGGTGAATAATAGATTAAATAATGGCGTGGATATAGTAAGTCGTACGTACTCACGCGTTGTGATTTATTTTTTCTTAGGAAGGATAGAATGTCGAATAACGTTGTTTAATAAATATAATAAAATATCATTATATATGTGATACTAAAGTTATGACATTATAAAAAGCAGATTTTGAAGAGGAATTAGAAGAAGAAAGTAGTTTGAATAATCGTTAGAGGATATTACATCTTCTTCGATGTTCTTCCTCTACTAAAAAGCAGTAGTGTTGTAATTATGAGAAGAAAAGTACCTTCTGAATGAATATAAATATGTGAATAAGGAAATATTTTATCGAATGTCATTCCTTGAAGATCAAATTTTTATGAATAAGTTATGGATAATGTGCCATTTTATAATTGAGGTAAGGGGCACTTTTGAAATTCTAAAAAATATTAATTTATTATAAAAGAAAAACCCACTAAAAAAACCAAAATTTCCAAATATAGAATAATAGATGAGATATTGTTGTAATATAATCATCCAAAAAATTTTATATTGGTATTTATATCAGTTTAAAAAATTATCATTTAAATAAAAACTTGGTTATTCTATTTAATTTTAATTAAGTTACCAAATACTTCCATATTAAAAGGGTCCATATTAACATATATGATGTTAAATAGACTATAAATAAGAAACATCGAGTATTTTAGACCATATCATAATTATTATATATTTTTAAAAATGGTTTCTTATTTTTAAATAATTTAGTAAAACAATGTTTTCACAATGCTACAATAGTGTCAATTTGGGTTGTATGCAATTAATGGTTTTTTAGAAATATCCAGATAAGATTTTATGAAAAAAAATTATTTTATTATATCCATATGGAGTATAGGTTATCTAAAAAATAATTTTATATATTAATAACACAAATTATATATATATTAATATTTTTAATAATAATAATTTTATATATCCATTAATAAAATAATTACTACCTAACTTTTGTGTAATTATTTAAATACATATTTGTGGAATAAAAGTAAAATTTTTTACACAGTGAAGAAGATAAATATGAAATATTGTTCAAGTGTTTTTATATTTATCTTTTGTATTTCCAATATTTATAATGTTATAATTATTAATTTATGAAGGATACAACTTTTAAACCACATTTTATAAAATAATATAAATTTCATAATCCCTTATACAATGCACAAAATGTTCATTAACATGACCATTGGATGATTATGGTCATGATATACTTGACCAATAATTTTTTAACAAGTGTTTGGATTTTTTAATGTGCATTATAGTTTTAGTAAAAACAATATTAATGATTTTTCATCAATAAAATAATTTAGGAATCATTAATGTATTATGTATTAATGTAATTTTTTATTTCTGAAAAATTAAAAATAAATATCCATAATAAATAAAAACATTTTAGCATTAAAATTATTTTTTATAATCTACTTTATCTTCTGTATAAACTTATACAAAAACTGGTCTAGTTATTAAAATCTGAGTGAGTCAAATTATTCATTTCAATAGAAAAAATAAATTAAATGTGCTGATCTAATCAAAGAGGATTCCAAAAGACACTATTTCGACTGAAGGATGATTTATGTAAAAACACCCTCATCCAATGAAATTAACACAACTTGTAGGGTAATTTTATAATATTATTCATACACTTATTTACCCATTTACACTTTTACCATATTAAAAAAAATTACGAAAGATAATGGCCAAAATAAAATAAAGATATTTAAATAATTTTGGCCTACTACTTCCAAATAAGGAATAAATTTTATAAAATTAAAAATAAAGATTTATTAGTAATTAATTTAAAATTATTCCCATTGTTGGAAATAGATAATGAGGTTTTAAAAGATTAAACATTATAAAATATTGAAATACTATTATATCTGGTTACAATGTAAAATTAATGACAATGACATACATTATATTTATTGATTAAAAAATTTCTATTTATACTTTAAAACCATTCAATAAAATAATTTAAATAAATAATTTTTTTAATGAAAAATGTTGTTTTCAATTAAAATTCAATATAATTTTAATATTCATCAAAATTCAAAACATATCAGACAATTTTCCAAAAATCATTCAAAGTAAATTTTTATATTATTCATCTATATAAGAATTATATTTTGTAAAATATAAAATATTAGTGATTTAAAAACAATATTTACAATGATTGTTCCATCAAAAGGCACTACAACAAATAAGGCTTTTGAATGAGTTAGAAACTGTTTTAATAGCGCTATAAAAGCGCTCTTAATCATGGTTAAGTAAAGGGGTAGAGTGTGGTCCCCTTTAAAAGTGATAAAAATTGATCTTAAAGGGGGCCTTTATACACGCTATATAAGAACTCATAAAGGTCACCCCTTTATCAGATATTTTTTAGCGCGGATAATGGCCCACCATTATCAGTGCTATTTGGAGCGTAGATAAAGGCCCAATTTATCAGCACTTAATTAGCAATGTTAAAATGGTCATTTACCAGTGGATAGAATAGAAATGATAAAGGATTGGTTTTCTGTTATGTGGTATTTATTTAATAGCACAACCACCAACCGCATAGAATCAACAGCAGTACAAAACAACACAAGCACACAGAACATCATCACAAAAGAACACCTACTCACAAACAAAGCACTGAAGAGTGAAAAAATTCACAAAAGAGTTTTGGAAACAATGATATATATATTTACTCGACATCATGAATAAAAAACACCCTACTATATACATATCAATCAATATTTTATATGGTTAAAATTACAAATATCCCTCACACAGTTAAAAACATTAATGTTTCATCCTTTTTTTCATCTGTGGTCCCCTCTCAAAAAATTTTGTCCATGATATTAATTTCGAAAAAAATCATTTAAACATAAGAAACAAATTCTACCTATATAAGAAAAAATTATTAATTTAGTAATACAATATTGTCATAAATTATATATTAATACGAAAGTGTACATTAATAAAATGACAATTTTTAATAAAAATGAAACATTTGGAGTTATATCGGTCACACCGTGTGTCTTATTGAGGTGGGGTTGTTTCTTAAATGCCAAAAATGACTCACAGATCATTGTTTTAAATTATCAAAACAATAAAAATGGGTTTTCTCGTATTTGAGTATGTCACTATTTCTTTTGAGAATGTCAGGACTAGGTACAGATCTTATGTTTGTGTGCTTCCATCACCATGCATAGGGCGAAGACTAAGTTTCCAATAGTATTAAATTGAAGTTTTAATTTCCCCTTTAACATTTTATTTTATTTCCATATCAGGTGGCACACATGGGTATGATATTTAGCTATTATGTGGATTTTGACTCTTGGCCCATTATGGGAAGGGAGGATTGATTACGGATCATGATAGTCACATAGGCTAATACGATGTATGCATTCTTATATTTTTCATTTGGTATATGGATTTAGATTACAGGGTTTGGGCTATTTAATGTGTCAGTAAAAAATATCAATAGTGTTTTCTTACTTAGCCTCTATTGGTGGGATTATACTCTGCTAACCCAAACATGTGATTCCCATGAGATATGATGTTACGTAATATGCATCTGATTTGTGGTCCTAAACATGATAATGTTATATGTAGATTATGATTGGGGTGATCTGTTTAATGTGTCAACAAAGAAGGTAAATTGTGTTTTTTTGTATAGCATCTTCTATAGAATTATACTCATCTAACCCAAATTGATACATAAGATTTGATGTTTTTCCTTATAATGGGTAGAAAAGGGCACTTGAGGATGAAGTATATGTGATTCCTAACTTTAATATTGGTAGTTAGGGGTCGTTAGACAAGATGACACTTGATACCTTCCCTTGATATGGGTAGGTAAGAGGCCTTGAGACTAGATGTTGAGTGACATGGTGTCGTAAGGGAGTGTATGAGTGGTGAGATGTGTTGACTGTTACATTCTTTTGTAATAAAAATATTTTTATATATACAATGATATTTATTTTTGAACATCATCATTAGTATATAGTGGGTTCTAGCTAGAAGGGATTTGTTGGAGTGTTAGGAGGGTGGCAGTACAGTGTTGGATTAGTGTTTATGGGATGAGGCCCTGAAGGGTCGGGATGATCTTGATCTCTAGGTACAGGGTTTGGTATAGGCAAGAATGTAGAATATGGAATAATTTTTTCCATTTATTGATGATTAGCTCAGGGTGATCCTGGTTCGTTTCATATAGGGTAGTGATAGGTGATCCCAGGGAGATGATCCATCTATGACATAATTGTCTCAAGACTTCCAGTCTCTGCACCCATCACTATTTTAGAGTGGGGGTGGATCGTAAACAACAGATAACATGATATAGTTGGTAAAAAATATATTTGATCTGTTTGAAACACCACAGTTTGGATGGTGATGTGGGTGATATACATGGTCATAATAAAGACATAACACTTTTGGGATATATCGAAATAGGTGAGAAGACCCAAGGGAATGTCTCATAAGTATTTTGAGTCCATATTCTTTAATCACATCTTCTAAAAACACTGAGGGTATAAAATCTAGTGATTAGATGAACTTCTAGCAGGGTGATACTTTTTCCATGGACTATGCACCGAATATCACTAACAAGTCATGATTTTAAACTAATATGGTGGGAGATGGAAGCACTAGAGTGCATCATTTTAAAGATGTATAGTGACACACAATCAGGGTGTAGGTCAAAATATTCAGACTAAAATCCTTTTCAGAGGTAGTTAATTAGCTACTGATAGCTGAGGGAAATTTTACATACTGGTCTTATTTGAGCTGGGTGAATGTGTCATGTGAGATGAGTAATGATGCTTTAGGTAGCATAGAGTGTGTCAGTGAGGAGTATCAATAGGGCAGTTAGTCTAGAGACATTGGGTTACGTAGGAGGAGATGGTTTATTTTACAATTATTTTAAATTAGATATCCAATGCATGTTCTGACCCAATTTGATAAGGTTATGAAGGAGTGTCATGCATGCGACCAGATGCGCCATTTAGAGAGCTTCTGTAAGAATCCTTATCAGACAGGTGGGAGCTAGGGAATAGTTCAGACTAAGGGATCTAAGGTCGGATTGAGAGTAGTAACAAGATTGGGTATTTGGGATTTATCTACACGTGGAGGTCTTCTAATTTATAGTGGTACACATTACTTGGATTAGTGTCTAGTGGCTGGAGGATCTCCATAGAGAGGCCATAAATAGGGTAATCAGGAATTAAGCCAAAAGAACACTATCAGTATGTTTGGGTCAGAGTCGGATTTTGATCTAATGATAGTTATTGGTGCATCATGGGAGGGACCATGTTTTTCTTTAATTTTTCATATTTTTGGTTTTCGTGCATGAGGTGCAAGAGTATTGATTTTGCACTAACTAGGAACTGGTTATTAGGTTGTGATCAATTATGATGTGAGACGTTTATATATACAGGAGGTGTGTTGGAATCATGATTTATGTGGGAATCGAAGTGATATATATTTATATGTGAGGTGTGTGTGAATCTGGGAATTGATTTGTTCCATGTTCTATTGCGTAGGAACCCGGATTTTTTTCATGCATATGTATATATGAAGCAGGTTTATTTGAGAAATTGATGAGATGTAATGTCTATGGCTATCTAATGAGATGTGGGATTTTATCAGTGTTCTGTATGGAACATGTATATTTGGGCATCTGAAGAGATACATGGCATGATGGGTGTAAAATATGACATGGTATTATTTGAGCACCAGATGAGGTGAAATAATGATGATTCATTATGGGAGTAATATTAGGTTAAGGGATGGTTGGTGGACCATTGATACATTTGCGTTTGGGGTCAACAAGTGATTGGGTAGGTAACTCCTAAGGTGGGGAGTTCCTTGATTGGAGTTGACCTATAACATAATGACAAGGGTAGACCGGGTTGATTTTTATGAGATTATTATATGTGGTACCATATCTAGGTAAATCATGAGAGCTTGGGGATGAGTTATGTTAAGGTGGAGAGACAATAATATCTTGGGTTTTTGAGATGGTCAAAAAATCTTCATCCTGTTTGAAATATTCATGTTTGGTGAGTGGGACATAATTTTTTTTAATATTCGGAACTGAATTCTGCGTGTTTGACTCACCCAAGTCCTTGTTTTTATGTGGGTTTTATGGATCGGAATGTGCCTTGGTGTTTTCGGTGTAGTGGGGCCTGAGAACTCCATTTTAGAAATGAATGGATAGAGTTGCAATGTTTGGACAAACCATGCGGTCTCCCAGAATAAACAATGTGGGCCACCATAGACACATGACATTGTGTGGATAACTATGTTTTTGGGGGTGAAGGGCCGTGTGAAACATCTTCAGTTTTAATATAGGTGATTCACATAGTTTTGTCATAGTTTAACAAATCATGCGCCTAACCGTTTGTAGTATGGTTCATAGATTGTGGGAACCGTACAGTTAACAGAAGATTATCCAATATGTGTGGCCAAACCATGTGGACCATTAAAAAGTAAGAAATTAATTTTGTTCCCTCATTCACTATTTCTTATTTCACCTCCCATTCTCAACATTTACAATTCACAATAGAGGGATCTCCTCCTTCTTCCTTCTCTATTGGCTTTGAATGAACTACATCATTCATACATTTATCATTGATCTATTAGTGGATACAGATTCATCTCAATAATACCTTCTATTTTCAAGATTCTCTTTTCAATTTATCTCTCCATATGGAGTGGTAAGTCCATGTGATCCATTTTTTACTATGTTATGGGCATTCATCTAAACACCATGTTCTTCTGATTCATGTCAATTTTGAGAATGATATCAAACGAGTGAGTGTATAATATTAAAAGGTAGGCAGTTCCTAGATATCTATTTGATTTTGTGAGTGTTTTGAGGGTGTGTTCATATAAGCTGTTTTGGTTGTTTGTGGGAGAACCTAATTAATTAAATACGTTCTTATTAAATTGTTATAATGATCATATGAGATCCCTATGGGCATGATCGTTCTTTAATACGATTGGTTATGCTATGTAATAGGTTTGGACTAACATGTAATGTTTAGGCTATGTGTAAATTTGAATTAAATTGAATTTGTATTTTGGTTATGTGATTCTATTTGAATGTAATGGGATTATCGTTAGGATTTAGGCGGGCGTTGATTGTTTGGATTGAGGTGAAGTGGTTCATCAGGTGGGGCTTGGCATAGGTACATTGAGTGAAGATGATATTCAGGTCGAGGCAACTTGGTCATCAAGATTTGCGGTGATTAAGTCTTTACGACAAGGACATGGCTCTCAAGACTTGATATGATGTTGTCCATCACGATTTTAGGGACATTGACATAGGGGAATGAGGTGTCGAATGACGTTGATTAGGTTTTTTTGGTTATTTCCTCTCATCAACTGATGCTTGATGCACTGTTGGGTTCGTGTTCACATGGATAGTAATTAGTCGAGGTGGTGTTGACCACTCATTGGGGGTGGAGGACCCCATATACTCTGATGTTAGGTGATGCCTTTGACCATAAATATGTAACATGGGTTTTTTCTAAAATTAATGTAAATTTTAAATAAAAAGAGACCCTTTGAGTCATACCATTTGCATTATTTGTTGAACTGATGTGTGGTCGATTCCTACAAGTCAAAAATTAATTATGGATCAATTCAGTAAATTATCAAAACAATTGGAATGCGTTTTCTCATTAATCAGTAATCCCTTGTAGTTTTTAATAAAAAAATGTTAAGGTCTTTTTAAAAATAGACATTTTGAATCATACAGGTTGCATCGTGCATCATATCGAGGTGGGTTCGATTCTTACACATTTAAAATAACTTATGGATTATCTCTCCAAAGTTTAAAAACAACTGAATGTGTTTTCTCGATTATGAATAGGCCAGTTACTCTGATAAAAACTATATTGACCTAATAATTTCATACATTGATATCAAATATGAGTAGATTAATATTATTTTCAAGAAAAAAGTTAAACATAAATATGAAACGATGAATTAATTTTATGGACAATTATTTTGATGTGGAAACATCATGATTACTTCTGTGATTGAGCAGACACAGCATCGTTGCTCTTCCTGAAAAGGCATGTCACCTAGAATAGAAATCATCTAAAATAGACAAGCCATCACAGAATAATGAAAATCAAATCAACATTTCATTATATAATTTTTTTTATTAAAATAGATATCTTAAAATGTAACATTACCTTTACACCATTCTAAAGGGTTTCATTGGTCCAGATATAAGTTAATAACTAAACTAATGATTCTTTGATCACTTAACTACTATTGGTTAACTACCTCATAGAAAATCATCTAATCTGAACATCCTATCTTGTGTCCTCGTGATGCTCTCATCCCACACCTTCTCAATGATATAATCATTCAGCGTTCAAATTTCCTAATCTTCCTACACCCATTTACCAAGTAAATGGTTGTAGGATGAAAATTAAATGTGAAGCCCGATGATTATATCATTGAGAAGGTGTGGGATGAGAGCATCACATGGACGCCAGATTGGAAGTCCAGATCATATGCTATGCTATTCGGTAGTTAACCAACAAGTAGTAAATAATCTTTAGATTTGTTATTAAATTTGTGAATGATACACATCCAATTTTCATCCAACACACTAAATCATTAGAAACAACAGCATAAAATCCCTATATAAAGAAAATAAATTATCCATTTTATAATAGTGTAGGTCTAGTTCTTTTGGAAACATGGAAACATAATGAACTGGTTCATAATAGTCTATCATTAAGCTATTTATTACGAGAAAGAAAAATCATTTCTAACCCCATTTTTCATAACCTAATGATAAGAAACATAAGATAAAGGGTGATCATAGATGCTCAATACGTGTAAACAATGGAGATTCAATGATCATATAAGGATAACATATGTAGTAGGAATTCGCATTCATCTTATTTGTGTACAATCATCCATCAGGTATTATTCCCATTCATATCTAAACACATCTATATCATCTTGTGAAAATGTGTTTTTGTGATAGACATGGTAGTATTGAAATAAGATAAATACATAATTGATTAATAAATATTTTAAATGAACAAGTAATTATTTTTGAAAATACCTCTTTAGAGATGCTAGTTTGTTGATGAAATACATTTTCATTCAAAAATTTACAAACATAATAACTGCAGTCCTTTTCGTTTTTTTGTTTTAGACACTGTAAAAAATCATTAAGAAAAATAAATAATTTGTTTTTATATGTGTTTCTATAGTGGACTCTTATTATATATACCATGATATTTTTATGATTTTAGATCTCTTTGGCATTCTTGTCCTTAGGCCCAAGATTCATTCCATGGAGTAAATGATATTGACACACTACGCTATCATAACAGATTCATCATTAAAAGATAATATAAATTATATAAATAGATGTTTAGTTCTAAAATTTTGGATCTACTGTATCAAAAATTGACAATCTCCATCGTGCGTGGACATTTTATTCGATATCCAATAAATGAATCTATAAAATAATCTTGTAGAGTATCCAAATTGACCGCAATGGGTATCTAATGATTCGAAAAAACACCAAATGGAATAAGTAATGAAATAAATAAAAATGTATTTGATATGATTAAATTTAGAGTTTCACCCCTACATTGTTGGTATTAAAATGAGTATGTCATTTATAATTTTGTTTTCAAATGATTTGGGTTGGGGATGAGAGTATTTCACCTTCTTTATCATCAATTATTTCTTCTCATTAAAAGGTGATGTGAGGACTAACATGTCCAAATTTTTGTTCAGAGGGAAATCCCTTCAATTGTTTTTCATATATACACATGAAAAATATGACATGTATTTAGTCATTATAATCCTTGTATATCAAATTCTGTAAAATCAAATCATGAAAACATACCTCATGTATACATTTAAAACCGATGCGCCAAGCCATTATTACTTTACAATTTCATCTACATTATCTCCACCCATGTAATCTGATTCTTCCCCTCGGTGAATATTTTTTTTTCTAAATCTAATGTGTCATTATTTTCTTCTATCAATATTGTATCCACATGATCCTGAAATGATATTATATTTGTATATAGAACGGGCGGGGTGAAGGTGCTATCAGTAGATCATTTCGATCGGTTGGTTGATCATTGAGATAGTTTTGAGACGATAATTCATTTAACACCCTTCCCTTTGTCTTTCGATAATAATATTCATTAATTTATATCTTTTTTAATTAAATGTAAAATGTTCATCTTGAAAAATATATTGAAATTATATACCTCCTATTCACGATGTTTTTTTATATTAATTGATGTCCAAGCGATGAATGTTTCAACTGCTTGTTCGGCCATATAAATATCTTCATAATTATTTGGAATTGGTAGCTAGGTGCTCAAATCATTAGCTTTGTTAATCAAAAATGTGACATGACCTGTTTTAAGTGGTCTGTAGTATATCATGTCGTTCTACATATTGAACATCGTAGCCCTTGTTTCAAGGTAATATGTGGGAGTTGATAGATGTAAATAACAGTCATTTTCACCCTAAAGAATTTCTGTACAAGAAGGGGGGTCATGTCTATTTGATTCAAATTTCATATAAACTATTACTAGAACATTGATTACCTAACCTACGTTACATTTATTAGGGGAATAGATCTCCTCAATGCTTGTGGGGGTGGGGAAGGATCTTCACACATGAGTTGTTGTTGAGTGGTTTCATTTCATTGCCACCCCTATCAAACATGCTATAATATCTCTCTCTGGTATTGTAATTATTATTTAAACATAACTATTGTTCTATCATCTTTTTTATTTCCTCAGTTTATTCCTCTAATTTTTGTTCTATCAGTAAATTTGTTCAGGGTGTCACCCCAAAACCCGCACCTCTGACGCTGTAATACTGTTTTGGCTGCTTCAAGGCCACTAAATGTATTTCTTCATCTGCTGCATGTGTTATTGACACCTATGACTAAATGAGATAGAAAATATTGGAAAATAAATAGTCCTTTTTATTTAATAGTGATTTAAAGATAATCAAATTTATATTCTGTAATACTTAAAAATGATTTCCACAATATTTGTGTGTTTTAATCTATCAGTATCCCCCCGTTAATTACATGAGCCTCCCTCCATAGCACATGACGTAGAATGGAAGTGGAATTCGAATTCAATTCATCAATTTGAATATAAATAGAGGAATATTGTTATGGTATTTTTGTCACATAAAATTATTACATTATATAATAAATACGTTATTTTTTTCTCAAGTGAGTTGTAAACTATCCATGAATTACAGTAGGGGTATGCTGGTTTTGCTACTCGTTCGTTATTTTTATCACTCAATTTTTTTATCATAAATACAAAACTGTCAATCAATGAGATGAATATAGACAATTTCAAACAATGTATTACTAGACACAATGTACCTGGATAGTGTACTCAATCTCACGCTTCAAAGGATGTCAAGAGTGAATAAATAGGAGGTGTGTGTGGCTTATTTTTCCCTTTTGTGTGTTTAAGAATATATTTCGTTAAAATTGTGTGGAATACTCTATTAATCCTTTCGAAAACTCATAATATTTTTTTTTCAATAATATACAATAAATGCACTCTACAATGGATGATGAAGAGTAATTGAATGTTTTGGTATTTTATTATATTTTAATAGCTAAAGAAATGATTTCATAATGTTATAGAAATCTATTCCCACATTAGTGTCCTAATACCGGTGACAATAAGGTGCATGACTGTACATCAATTGGCACACATTGACAAGTGAAGATACCAATAAAGCTACAAAACATTGATTTGTTGGGGTTATCATCCTGGCCTCACTTATTCTATACCACCTAAAATTTGATTCCTTTTGATTTGAAATTTATCATTTTGGCATACACTATAAAAATACGACAGTCTTGTTTTTTTTGCACCATCGTTGTTTCATTTCCTACCATTTCCTCAGTTTCAGCATCATAATTACGTTCCTCTAAAGCACATGCATTGGCATTGGGACTAGTGACAAGAGGTTGAGTGACCTGTTGTACCTCATCACTGGGACCAGCAACAACAATTTGAGAAACCTATTGTTTCTCTTCATTGGGACCATGAACAGTTGGTTCAGAGACCTAATGTGCCTCAGGATTTGGTGCATCAATAGGTGAAAAATTCATTCTCTCTAGAAGTGGTTTAACATTTAATTTATATTACATTAAATCCTCAACGAATTGATAATATCATAAGGTAACAAAATTTATATTATAATAATAAAACAAAATGATTACTGAATTCTTTTCTTAAAGGATTAAGATATTTGACCCCTCTATTGACTTTGTAAATCAGTTCATTGTGAGCTCCTCTGTCATAGAAAATGTCGTCTACCATGAGACTGGTGTGAAATGATTGTGATGTCTCAATGAAAGGTTCATCCTCTATTGAACATTCAACTGACCCATTATTTGTTTTGGTCAATCACCGAACAATTGAGTAGTTTTGGTTTTTGATGTTTGGAACATAAAATACATGTACTACCTGTGATGCCATTATAAATGGTTCATCTTTCTCCCATCCCATACTAAAGCCAACTTTCATGAATCCCAATTCAACTATTTCAATCACCCTCCTATTATAAACCCACATTCATTTAGAAATCCGCACTTGGAATTTCATATAATCCCACTCCAGTATTTGTTTGATGATTCCAAAGTATGTCATATTCACATAAATAGGATTTCTTTCCTTATCACCGGAGAAATTCATTGCTTTAGCCACAAGTGTAACCCCACTATTCTATAAGGTGTTGTCTTCATCATGTTCATTAGTACAGAATGTATAACCATTAACTACATAAGAAATGTAAGATAACACATACGCACTTGGTCTTTCGGCTTGCTATCAAAGTCATTGTGAAATTGAGTCTGGATTTTCATCTTACTTCTTAAAAATATGGTCCCAAAACCATCCTATAAACTATCGGTTATGTGTATCTGATATGAATTTTTTATCCCTAGATAGATTCAAATGCCTGATAATTTCTTTGTGGGTCTGAACGTATGGATCAACATTGAAACTGTGATGAAAAATGTAAAGGTGGGCCTGCTCCTGATCTATAATATTTGTTATGACAATATATCTTCCATAAATACCATCTCCTTCATGCTGCCCATTTTGACGATATTTTGGTATGCCAATGTTTTCCACACCAGACAGATATTTAGTATAGAATTCAATGGCTTACTAAACAATTTATCACTCCTAAATACAATGCTTTGGAAGACATCGATTTTGGACATACCCTTTCAAAATATTAATATAAAATCCTATGGGGGTATATCCATATATAATGAATAGGACCACATATAAAAATCTATATCACCAAACGAACCATCAAATAGAACATCATAATAAATAATATCGGTTGGATGAAAATTTCCAATTCACATAACATAGTGACAATTTAACATTCCATAGTTGGATGTTTTGTCATTTCTATAACATTTATACATAAATCATTGAACAAGAAATAGAGCTTTGTTAATGTTTGGAGGACATTCATTGAAAAAATTAAATGTAAAGCTGTAGGGATTAGATCATGCATCAAAACATAGAAGTCATGTGATTTTAGAACCTTTAACATTTAATCTATAATGGACACAATGTTCTTGATATTTGATGAATACCGCTATAGAAACTTTACATCATTCAAGAAGTTGAAAAACTGATATCTCTCCTTCCTTGTAAATGTGTATACAGAATGAGGAATTAATGTTCTTTTTCAACCTTCACTGGTTCCAACTCTTCTCATATTCCCATCTCATCCTTGTCTAACCTAGCCTTAATTTAATCCTTTGTTTTTCTGGGATCATTTAGAAACATGCCAATGACACTATTAGACATATTTTTTTCAACATTCATTACCTCAAGAAAATATTTGACATACAGATAATTCCAGTATGGTAATGCCTAAAAACAAAACACTTTTTCCAACCGGTTTTTATAAGGTTTTTGGAAATGGTTTACCAAAAGTAGTGTCCACATATTTTACATTCTCAAAAAATTGACCATATCTTAGTCAAGATCATGTTGTACACTCTTCTTAACATCAATCGAATGATGTAGTCCAAGATCGGTACTTAGGCCATAAGGGTAGAAATCTGTGATGTCCTAGAAACATGGTTTTCGAGGAATGTTTCATCCAAATTGACTGTGTAACTTTTTCACAAATGGGATAACCTTTAGTTCCTTTAATTACGTATCCTGAAAAATATTGCAACAACATATGATCTCATAGTATGTTATTTTCTTTAAAGTAATTAAATAGTTTTCACTACAGGCAACACCGAGTTCCAGTGCACCACGACTTACCAAATTAGACGTTTAAAAAACAGTTATGAATAGTATTGAAAATATTTTTAATTTTATATACTTTATATAATATTAACATCCATATAATGTGTTTCTTAGTCATAATAAAAGAACAAATTCAATTTTTCAGATAAAAGATGTATTTTTCATAAAAATGAAATTTCACCGCCTTTTAATGGAGAACCCTTTTTAAATTCAATATTTAACTATTTTATATATTAAATTTGAAAAAATAAACTTCTTTTTAGAATAATAATATAAATAAAATTTATTGGATAAATTTTGCATGCTTTTCTTTTAACTTTTATATTTTGATGAATAGTAAAAATAGTAAATTTTAATTGAAAACAACTTTTTTAATCAAAAAAATATTAAATATTAAATTATAAATTTTAATGGTTTTAATGTATTATTAAATTATATTTTTATCATTTAATCCAATTTTTTTCAATGTAATTAATTTTAGACTTAAATTGGACATAAACACATATCAATCTTTTGATAGTTTTTACTTCTCAGAAACCCACTTTTTGGTTTGGACCACATGATTGTTTTTTAAGTTAATAAATATGAATTCTATATTTTGAATTTGGTTTAATTGAAATCATTTCTGATTTTTTAATGTCAAAATTATCATTCGGTTAAGTTTTTGTATTTTTCTAAAAGCATTCACTTCTTGATGAATAGTGTGAAACACTATGTTATTGTTTGATGATGATATTTTAGTAAATAATTATTTAAAATTTAAATTTATTTTAAAGAAAAAATAGATACCTAATACCTATATTAGTCCAAATATATTTCATTTAAGTCATTTAATTATAATATTGGATATATAAAATTTTGTTTTACTTTTTATCGTCTTTTACACAACTTTTAGGTACATTTGTTAATTTTCATAAAACGTAATTTTACCGCTTATGAGAATTAAATTTCAAAAACCGAAGAGACATGGTTGACATCATTAAGTAAAATTTGGTTCAATAGGATGATATTTTTTGTTGAATAGTAACATTTGAATTTGATTTACCATGGTTAAAACTAATTAAGGTAATTAATGGTAAAAATGATATTATAATTACCATAGCACATGACATAATTCTATTTAATAAGTGATTTTTGACCATGTTAAACATTATGAATAATATATTATCCTCTTTGATCAACATGGAGTAGATTATTAAATTTATTATTATTTTATTTAATGAAAAGATAAAAGTATTAAATTCTATGTTTAATAACTAAATAATTTTTAATATAGGGTTATACAGAAGATTAATTCAGCTATAAATATTCATTAGAATGATAAAAATATTTCCTACATCATTGTTTTTTAAATGTAATTTTTAGACATTAAATTATTAAATTTATTTATGTCTCAATGATGATACAATAATTATTTTATTATTGAATGATAAAAATATCTTATATTATAAATATCAAAATAAAATGTAAGTTGAAAATTTTGATGCATTCTGTGAAGTTTATAGGTTAATATGACATGTTAGGGTTTACATACATTATTTTTTTCTAAGTAATAAGGTTTTTTTCACTTTCAAAAGAACCAAATACACTATAGTGTCAAACATGACATAAATGAGTATTTTAAACAAATACTATATTTTTAAATGATATAATATTAATAAAAATATTCGGTTTTGACAAACGACATATATAATGATATATATTTCATTAATTAACCACATTTGGTTCTCATGGAATTTTATTGTATGTTTATTAACCATGTAATTTAAAAATACAAGAAGACATGGTAAACATTAAACTATGAAACTAACAATTAAATCCAAACAATATGGAAAATACGATGACCTAAAATTCTCTAAAACATATTGGTTGAGAGGATTTTGAACAATACCCTCATCATACTTGAAATAAATCCATTTGGATCCATTATAAACCTAAAATGGTTTTTAATAATATTATATTTCAAGCTTTTCATAAAGTGGTCATCATAACTTTTATACAAGGGTACATATCAATCACTCACAATTACACCTCCAATGAAATTTGGTTCAGAAAAACCCTGATGATATATCCTCCCAAATACCCTCACATGAATATAAAGTCCTTACTTGGATCATAAATTCAACGTATGGATCCCTTTTGATCAAACCAAAAGGAATCGCCCGATGCAAAGGTAATAATTTCCTCACCTCTTTCAAGGATATTTACTTCTTCCACATCATATTTCATTGTTTTTTCCATACCAAAATAATAACTCCAGTACCGCTTACATAATTTGATGTTAATATAGTTATTTTACAACAATACTCATTATTCTATCCATCCTATGAAATGACCAAGTCCCCATTCAAGCGTGCGTATGGCTTACCGTTTCCATATAGAGGTGTATTTTGTTATTCAACACGTCATTATTTTGATGGGAATAATAATTATAATAATGGATTAAAATAATAAATATAACATGTTAGTTATTATTTATATATAATATACCATGTAATTTTCAACTATTCCCTCCACTACTAAATGATATTTTCGCTCGTGTGTACGTACGACATACCGACTCAATGACGCGATGAGATTTCTATTCCAATCATAACCATTCAAGAATAATTGTCCATTGATTATTAAAAATAATGTTTAAGAAATTAATATCATTATACATATTTATCAAATAAATTCTATCCATATCAAACATGACTTATGTAACAAAACATATAATGGAAAATGAATCAGCCAACACCTAAAACAATGATACTACTGACATATCATTAACAAAGAAATATTGGAAGATCATATATGATATCCTATTTATGTATGTGGTTCTAGTATAATTTAGTAATAATTATTTCCCATTTTACATGAGGTTAGCCTATCCACTACTAAGGAAAAGTACAATGTAAGGGGTTTTCATCACACTATTTATTCCTGGGAGATTCATGTTATATTTTCCACTATTCCCTTTTCTGTGGCGTATGTATTGCCCATGATAGTATTCTTTGTGTTATATAAATCAGTTTATGGGTATTTACATCTTCATTTTATGATACTTCACTCATAGAGTGTTTGTTTTGAAGCTTACAAATAGGTTAAGTGAATTTATAATTTTGATTTCTTCTCATAGGGTTTTACGCAAACTCCATTGATTATCTTACACCAAGATTATGTATAAAATATATATTTAGATTTTTATATAGTAATTTACACTCCAATTTTTGTGTATATACTCTTTAAAAACATAATAACTCCATCTATAAATATTCAATTCTTTGATATGAACTTGATAAGGTTAATCGTTACTCAATTTCTATTCTTTGAGTTAAAAATCCAGGTCATTGGTTTTGTTTTCAGATGAATTTTTGTGAATGTACTCCGATCGATTTACACTAAATTTCCAATCATATTGAGTGTATTTATATTTTTTACACATAATTATTTAATTTATTTATCTTTAATTTAATGATACTTTCTTTATATTGGATTTTGTCTCAATTTACATTCCATTGAGACTTCTTTGTTGTTATGCGCCAACTCACTTTTATATACTATATATACTATCCATTGACATATAAAATCATGAATGCATTTATTATCATGAAATTTTAATGTTTTTATTAATTTTTTTCTTCAATTATTTGTATTCAAGAACCTTTCATTTGGTTAGTAACTCTTTAAAAAAATATCTTTTTAATTTTTTTAATGAATTATTATTCTAAATCCTTCCCATTAATTTCCTTGTTCTAAAAACAGTGTAAAGGATTTATTGATATGGACATAAATGTATTAAAATTAAATTTTCCATCAATAGTATCACTGTATTATGTGATAGTTTGATTCAGAAGCCTCCTCTAAATGACTTCTTTGATACATAGTCGAAATTTGAAATGTTTTCAATGAAAAAGGGGATATTTCTCCAAAATAGTTTTACTAATTATTTTAATCTGTGTCTGTATCCTTCATTGTTTTTTATTCTTGTTTGAGGATGAATTATTATAATACAATATTCAATATTTTATTGATTGAGTTATGTTTGAATGTGGTTGTTTTATTTTTATACCTTTCATGGTTTGTGGTTAGGTATTGAAATTTCATATGCTACTTTTAATATGAATGTTTAGATTATGTTTCACACTTTTTAGATGAGTAATGTATTGGAATTAGTAATTGAAAGGCGGGGCCCGTAATAGCCCATCAATACATCAGTAGGTCTCATGAAAAAAACTAGTGTCTTGGATCATGGCCATGTCAAAATCATTATTTGTAGTCTCGGCACGAGGCCTTGACTATGTGGTTATGAT
Organism: Viscum album; assembly: GCA_963277665.1. Lineage (NCBI taxonomy): Eukaryota > Viridiplantae > Streptophyta > Magnoliopsida > Santalales > Viscaceae > Viscum > Viscum album. The sequence goes on from OY728152.1 coordinate 1,939,720,279, forward strand.
GTCCAGAATTAATAATTCAATCATTATGAAATTAGCTATTGATATTACATGTGATTATTAAACTATTAGAATAGCAGTGTGAATAATTAAATTGCATTATATGATTTATCATTTCCATATTATGTTGAAGAATAATTTTAAAATACTTTTTTTTTAGTTTTATACATTTCCTTAAATATTTATGCTTATTTGTGATAGATTCTGCTATATTTTAATCCTTACTAAGAATTTGAGGTCACCCCTTTCTTATTATTTCTTCTTCCCTATATTTGAAGATGTATATTATGATTAACCAACAAAGATAGGCCATTGGATATTAGTGTGTTCAAAGGGGACATATTTTTTTTCTTTATTTAATTATATAATATAAAACTTATGTTTATATCTAGAACTTCCAGTGCTACTAAACTAATCAGTATTTAGAGACTTGATCACTTGTGATCATGAAAATTTTATGTAATAATGAATAAACTCTGGGTAACTGGGTTTGGGGAATTACAGCTGGTATCAGAGGATGTTTAGTACAAACCATGAAATCAATATTTAGAAAAACTCCTTTTAGAAAACACTAACTTATGATAGAATTTGAGGATTAGTATAGAAGATCATACAAAATTTTTGGAAATGTAAATATTATGTGTGTTCTCCATGAAATACATCATATTTTTGTTATGAGAAGGTAGAGGCTACTCTAGCCTAGATCTAATTAGGGGAAACACATTGATTAGAAATCACTACCCTATGATAGAATTTGACGATTAGTATAGAAGAATATCCAAAAAATTTGGGAATGTAAATATTATGTGGGTTTTCCAAGAAATGCATCATTTTTTGGATACGAGAAGGCAGAGACAACTCTAGCACAGATGTACATAGGGTAAAACATTAAAACACTGCTATGATAATGACTTGAATGGGAACGGGTTCATGATTATGGGTCATTCTTCTCAAATGGTTACGACACTCCCAGGGGATATTCTTAGGATAAATCAAATTTTCATTAAAAAATAATTTGAATGGTTTTAATATGTGATACGAATAAATAACATTGGTAAATCTTAATGCGTTTTAGATTGAAAATAATGTATCATGATATTATCTAAATGGTTTTATGAATATTATTTCTCACACTGTGATTTTTTATTTTAGTCAATGGTTAGATTCCAAGGATGTCATGGTAATATAAAAAATTCCGTAAGAGGTGGGAATGATGGTGGAAATTAGCAACTAAATGGAATGCTGATACACGTAAAATATATTGTTTTCATGTTGAATCATGTTTTCAAAAAAAAATATCAGCAATATATACATTAACCGACTCCCAAACTAAAAAAAAGAAGAGAAATGGAAATAATTATAAGAGCTCCAGCAGTGGAGACCATGGATAATAGAAAGCACAATTTATATCATGAAAAAATGTGGAAGGAGATAGCTAGGAACATGTCTCAATGGAACAAATAAATTCTTCATGTTTGTGAAAAATCACATAAATTAATGAATTGTCAATGGAAAATGAAGAGTACTATAGAAGAAAATAAAAATGATCCTAAAAATCCATATATTGTCATTTTCTATAAATATATGGGACATGGGAATTACCTATGTAAATTCAATATTCAATACAATAACTACTAGGCCAAGGAAGATCCTATGTGAAAATAAATGGAATGATAAATGTTTAAAAATATTAAAGCTTTTTTTATTGGATTACATTGGAAGACTTTTCTCTTGTATGTGGAACCCTATAGATTGTTATGTGAAAATGTTATTGGTGGAACAATTATATTTTCTTTTCTGGTTATAGTTATAAATAACCAATTTGGATTATATTATCCCTGAATTTGACCAAATTATAGGTTATTAAATTTTTGGATTAAAATGCGAGGTGTGAGATAACATTTTGGGTTAAATTATGCTATGGTTATTTTATGGAATTTATCTCATTTTGGGAATGTAATAAAATAGGTTTTTGAAAAAGGAAAACATGCAGACTGTGTGTTAACCCATTGCATCATACAATGTTTTAGGAATCGATCCCAAAGCCAGAGTGCAATTGGGATTTATCTCCTACCACTGGACTATGCGAATTCCCGGGGTAGTGCAACTCATTATTTTTAGTTAAATGATTATATTGATCAATAATAAGTTGATTTATAATCTTATGTTTTATCAAATTTATATCCTTTGTATAGGAAAAGGATCTCGTGATTATGTAATAATTGTTATTTTGGATGACGTTCACTCTATTGGTAACACTATATTCCTAAGGAAAATATTATTTTATGGGATTTCATTTGAGGAATAATTGTGGATTTTTTTATTTTAGAAGAATCTATGCTTTTTATAGATATTCAAGTTATTAATCGAAATGATTAACGAATCATAAAGAATATGTGATTTGGTTAATTTCACTTCTGTATAAGACTTTAATAGTAGTTGATGTTATTTAGAGATAAATTCTTACATTTACTATGAAATAATATGTGATCAAATTATTTGGAGTTTTGGGTTTAAATCTTATTTTGGATTATATTGAGGGATATTAAGGAAATTTGTTTATTGAATTCTCTTTATTTAACATTGTGTATTGTTTGATTAATTTTGGAAATTAATTTTAATATTTCTGTCTATAAAGTATTATCTATTTCGAGGATCTTATGATCTTGTACTAGCCATTTTTTTGGGTTAATCTCTAAGACCAGAGAAATATATAGTTAAAACTTTTTGGATTCACTTATTCTCTATAATTTGATTCTAGCCCTTCTGGTGTGTCCAAGTCATCTTTAATACTCATCATTTGGAGAACATATGATTTAGTGGTAGAAATTTATTAAGTAATGAAACTCTACTTAAAAAGTAAGTATATATCTTTATATTCATTGTAAATCTCATAGATAAATTATGCAACTTTATGAATTGCATCGTAAAAAAATTGTTTTTTTTTTTACTTTTCCTTCAAGAAACTAATGACCATTTAACCAATCACACCTTTTTGGTTTTCTTGTTTTTAAATTTCTCCTAATCAAGATTTCCATCACTCTCCACAAGAACATGACACTTATTTTATCTCTCATTTCAATCTTTTATTACATGGATTCCTAGTATGAGTAATCTTGGGTGACCATTGTACTTCTCTATCATTCTTTTAAAGTGATAGTTTTATTGACTCTTTTTTTGTTGTAGGACTTTAAATGAAGTTCCAAAGCCCAATTTTAAAATAGAGTGGATGAAATTTCCAAAAGGGGTGAGGAATGTAACACCCCAAGATTTCATAAAAAGTTATTTTCTTTAAAATAATTAAATAACTTGCATTGCACACAACACTGAGTTCGAGTGCACCAAGACATACTAAACTGACCATTTAAAATATGTTTATGTATTTTATTAACTGTATTTGGAATTTTAAATACTCCATATAATTTTAACATCCATATTATGTGTTTATTAGACTAAATATAAAAATAAATTCTATTTTAATGATAAAAGATTTATTTTTCAAAAAATGAAATTTTATCACCATTATATGGATAATGCTTTTTGAATACAATTTTTCAGACATTTATATATTGAATTTGAAAAAAAAAATTATTCTTTATAAGGACTTAAATATTTATTTTGGATAAATTTTTGAACTTTTCTGATAACATTCATATTTTTATGTATAATGAAAAATATAAAATTTTATTTGAAAAAAATATTCTTAATATATATAATTTATACTGTTAAATCATACATTTGGATTGTTTGCAAGAATAATTAGATTATATTTTTATCATTTAGTCCAATTTTGGTCATTAGAAGTAATTTTACATCTAAATTGGACATAAACACATATCCATATTTTGATAGTTTTTACTTCTCAAAAACATGCTTACTTGTTTTGACAACTGGAATATTTTTTTAATTTTATTAATACCACTTCTATGTATGAAAATTGGTAAAATATACCACATTTTTTAATTTTAAATATGAAAATTTTCTGTGTGTGAAATTTTGTCATTTTTCTAAAAACATTCAATATAGGATGAATAGTGAAAAACACTACGTTATTGTTTAAATCTGACTTTTTATTTTAATAATTATTTTTAATTTAAATTTTTTTCAATTTCAACAGAGATAAATAAAATTTACCATTGTCCAATCTAATTAATTTAAGTCATTTTATTATAAGATTTGATATATAAATTGTTTTTGAACTTTTTAATGTCTTTTACTCACCTTCAGGGCATTTTTGATATTTTTTATAACACGTAAATTTAACACATCATTGAATTGAATTTAAAAAATATAAGAGACAGAGTTGACTTCAATATGTAAATTTTTTTTCAATAGTATGAAAATAATTTTTGGGGAATAGTAAATTTTGAATTTTTTTTACAATGGTTAAAATAAAGAGGGTAATAATAGAAAAATTTGATATTATAATTACCCTACCACATGTCATAATTTTATTGGATAAGAGTTTTTTTTTACCAAAATAAACAGTAGAAATAATATATTATCCTCTTCGATCCACTTGGATTTGATTATGACATTTATTATTATTTTACTGAAAGAAGAGTTGAAGGTGTCAAATTCAATATTTAATAACTAACCCATTTTTAATATGATGTTATAAATAAGATAAATATGACTATATATATTATTTAGATATATAACGAAATTTTGAACATCATGGAATTTTTCATATAATTTTTAGACATTAAATAATTAAATTTATTTAAGACACAACGATGATGTAGTAATTACCTTATTATTGAATGATTAAAATAATTAATATTATATATATCAAAATAAATGTATATTGACACTTTTGAGGCATTACACAAATTTTATAGGTTAATATGTTATGTTATGGTTTTTTAATGAATTATTTTGTAATTTATCAATTTTTTTGACTTTCCAAAAAACCAAATACACAATAGTGTCAAAATTAACATAAATGAGTATTTAAAACAATACCATATTTATAAATGATATAATATTCCTAAAAATATTGGAATTCGTCCAATGGACATATATAATGATATATATGTCATTAATGAACCACATGAGTTTTTCTTGGCATTTTATAGTATGTTTATTAACCAAGTAAAATAAACAGACAAGAAAACATAGTAAATATTAAACTCTTTAACTATGAATTTAATCTAAATGATATGGTTAATATTGTGACCTAAACCTGTATAAAACCTATTTTATGATAGGATTTAGACCCATAACCACTTTATCATTGAAATAAATTAATTTGGATCTATTATTAATAGAAAATGATTTTATAATAAAATAATAAGTCCAGATTTTCTTAAATTGATTGTCACCTCTCATATAAAAGGGTAATTTTCCTTCACTTAAAATCACACCTCCAAAGCCATTTGTCTCAGCGAAACCCTACCAAAAAATCCTACCAACTACCCTCACATAATCCTATAGGAGTTAATTTGATCATAAAGCCATCCTTAGAAGCCCTTTTTATCATATCAAAAGGAAGCACCCGAAGAAGAGGTAATAATTTCATCACATATTTCGAAATTCTTTTCATTCTACACATCCTCTTTTATTGAAATTTCTCTAAATAAATAATAACTCCAGTACCTTCTACATACTATGATTTTATTATAAATATAGTAATACCATACTCATTAATCTATCTATCCGACGAATTACAATGTCACCATACTAGTGTACGTACGGTTTACCATCTCCACATTGTGGGCTAGTTTGTTATTCCACAATTCATTATTTGGATGTGTATAATAAGGAGTATAACTAATGTAAATAATAAATATAACGTGTTAATGATTCTTTATATAAACTATACCATCCAATTAAATACTTTTTCACCAATAATAGTATGATATTGTCGCTCATTTGTACGAACGGCTTACCGTCTCCATGATGTGATGTCATGTTTTTCCCATCATAAACATTCAAGAATAATTTTATTTTGATGATTAAAAATAATTTTTAAGTACTTAATTTCATTCTAGACATTAATAAAATAATTCTATCAATAACAAACATGACTTAATTAATAAAATCTATAATGGAAAATGAATTTATTAACACCCTAAACAATGATTCAACTGAAATATCATTAACAAAGAAATATTAGAAGATCATATATGATATAATATTTATATATGTGGTTCTTGTATAATTTAATAAAAAATCTTTCACCATTATATTGTAGGTTAACCTACCCTCTACTTAGGAAAAGATAAAGGTAAGGGGTCTTCATCTCACAATTTATTCCTATGAGATTAATTCTATATTTGCCCATATTTCCTTTTATGTGGCATACGTACTACCCATGATTGATTTTTTGGGTAATATACATTAGTTTATGGGTGTTTAAATATTATTTTCATGATCCTTCTTTCATGTAGTGTATGTTTCTTATGTTACCAAATCTATAAGGAATTTCAAATTTTGATTTCCTTGCATTGGGTATTACAAAAACATCATTGATTATTTTACTCCAACATTAGGTGTGAAATCACTATTTATTTATTTATTTAATAATTTTCAGTCCCCTTTGTGTGTCGGTACTTTTTATACTCATAATCACTCCATTTAAAAATTCGCATGTCATTGATATGAACTTGATAAGGGTAATCATAACACAATTTATATTCATTGAGTTAGACATCCATTTTATTGGTTTTGTTTTTATAAGAATATGTGTGAATGTACTCTGATTGATTTACACTGAATATCCAATAATATTTAGTGTACTTATATTTTTCACACATAATTATTTCATTAATTTATCCTTAATATAAGTATACAGCCTTTATAAAGGATTTCATATCAATTTACATTCTATTGAGACTTCATTGTTGTTATGCTCCAACTCATATTTATATGGTTTATATACTTTCCTTTTGACATGTTATATCATGGATCCTATTTTTATCATATAATTATAATGTTTTTTTAATGTTATTCTTCGACTATTTTTATTCAAGTGATTTTAATTTGGTAAGGAACTATTTAACTAAATATCTTTTAAAATTTTTGGATGAATTATTACTCTAAATCATTCTCATTAATGTCGATGTTTTAAAAATTGTGTTAACGATTTATTTATATAGAAATGAATGTTTTAAAATTAAAATTACTTTTAATATTTTCAATGTGTTATGGGACACTTTAATTAAAAAATCTCTTCTAACATATTCTTTGATACACAGTGAAAATTTAAAAAAATTCAAACAAAAAAGTGATATTTCTCCCAAAGAGTTTTAATAATTATTTTCATCCATGTATGTATCCTTCATTGTATTTTATTCTTGATTGAGGTAGAATTTTTATAATAAAATCTTCTATATTGTATTTAATGAGTTATGTTGGACTGTGGATGTGATATTTTTATACCATTCATGGTTTTTGGTTAATGTATTGACATTTTCTATGTTAATTTTAATACTTATATTTATATTATGTTTCTAACTTTTTTATATGAGGAATTAATTGGACTTAGTAAGTGACGGACATACCCACTATAGCCCTTCGATGCATCGGTAGGTCATTTGAGTCCAACTAGTGTCTTGGAATAAGGCCTTGAAAAAATCATTATTTGTAGTCTTAGCATGAGGCCTTGATAATGTGGTTATCATGTCTGACATTATTCATTCAATAATTATGAAATTAGATATTGATATTACATGTGATTATTAGACTAATAAAATATCCATGTGAATAAATAAATAGCATTATTTGATTTTTCATTACCATATTATACTGAATTTTATGATTAAAAGGCTTCTGTTTTAGTTATTTTAATTTCCTTAATTGCTTATGTTTATTTATGATAGTTTCCACAGTATTGTTTTCCCCACTGAGCATCTGAGCTCACCACTTTCGTATGTTTTATTTTTCCTAGTATGTGAAAACAATATTTAATTAACTTGTAGTGATATTCCAATGGATATTAGTGTATTTTAAGGGGAAACAATGTTGTTTTTTTACTTATGATGTAGTGTAAAACATATGTAAGAATGTAGTACAGATATGGCTACTAAACTAATCGACCATTGGAGACTTGATCTCTTGTGATAATGAAAATGTTATGTAACAAGGCACTGACTATGAGTAACTAGGGTTAGGGTGTTACAAAATTTCCATAAGCAGGAATGTCATTTTCATCCCGTACAACATGGAACTCAAAAGCAAATCATAATTTCTGTAATCATCATACAACGTGACAAATGAATCAGAAAATAATTTCAAATACTCGATCAATTGAGCCAATTAAACATTAATATAATTACTTGGTTCTTTTGGTCATGATATAAACGTAAATAACATGATGTATTTTCATTTCATGCGTAACCATGGTGGTAAACTATAATTAACCATCAGAACCGGCCACATATTCTGACTGCTGCTTTGATAACCAAAAATATTAACTCCATCTGTAGATTATATAAGACGATGGTTTGACGACATGTTTCCAAATTCATTATACTACCGATCAATTAACTTCCATGGAGTAGAGTCTGTCTGGGGACATATTTTCCCATCATTAATTCCTGTATCTTTTTTCCATGCCAATTTCCCTATAGTCTCCTCACTCCGATACAGGAACATAAACCTTGGAATGATTGGAATATACCATACAACTTTTGAATGACTGTATTCATCTTTCTTTTATTGAGAATCATAGCAATTTCGGAATTATTTATGTGATTTTTAGTCCTTGAGAAACAGTATATAGTTATTTGGGGATGCATGTATTTTCTCTGATATCATACACAACAATCGTAGCATTTGTTTGGCCTCATATGTTCGTCTCGGGATCCCATTATCATCTAGGATCATGTAATTTAGGAGAGAAATTAGTTCTGTAAAACCGCTTTCACTCCACCTGTTGTCTGCTATCTAATTATACAACTTCTGTATGGATGACAATGCATAATATTTAGTGCAACATGCATAAAATGGTATCTTAGCGCAAATCTTTTACTAATCAAACAATTTTGGGCAATCATGAAGACCATATTAAAATATCCTTGTAATTTCCAAAATATGATCTTCATCAACATACACATCTATAATGACATCCTCCAAATGATCATGTTTATTTTTCATGCCTGTAAGCATATCAGATGATCCATAAAATGTAGTGCTATCCCATCCACTACCTACAATCTTTTTTCCCCATGATTATTCCAACATGTATAACTTCGATCTATTATGTGACAGATCGTTTGTTCTTTCATCTCTTATAGAGTTATTTTAATTGAATAAAAACTGTTTAAATGTGGAAAAAGGATTTTAGAATGGTCATATGCATGATGTTTTGCAAACATGGAAATCCCCTTCAAACCATCTTCAGACTCCTTTGTCTACCTATTTTCATTTGTCCATTCATTATTTATATTCATCTTATTGGATTCGTTAATATTAATATTTAACAAAATAATTAACCAAAGTATGTTCAACTAGGGTAATCATCCAACTATAATTAATTAAACTAACTGTGGTAAACAATACCCTTACCTTTCAATTCATTATTCAGGACAAAAGTATATCACACCCATCTTCCAAACCAACTGATCATTTGAAATACCCTTGAGAAGCCTTTATAAAATAATGTTTTAGTATCCCATGTATTATCTATATGAAATGTTGTAAACTAGTTTTTTAGTGTTTCTATAGAAACATAATGTCTCGAGTCATGAAATATGGTACACAACTAATATATGGTAGGATATTAAAAAGAGTTCCTATGGGTGGAAGGATTAATTACATGTGTTTTTAAGGTTATTTGACTATGGTGTCCATAAAGTGTCCAATAGAGTTCTCTAGTGATGTTGTTTTCTATGATTCAGTGGAATTTTAGTACTAACAATGTGGTGTTGCCATCAAAATAGGTAATATTTTGATAGATATTCATTGGTGTAGGAACTACATCATGTAATAGAAATGGCATACTAATCATGTTAAAAACGCAACCCCATATAAAAAAAATCGTACACACAATCGCAACACCACACAAACAAATGAAACACAATTTTAGATATTACAAAGAACACCTCATTCTGTTTTGTTTTTTCATTCATGGGTTATCAAAGATGTTTTATCATCCTAGGGAATTCATTCATTAGCTATAAATAAATTACAAATTTTTTTATACAAATTTTAAACAGGAACCAACCAATATACAATTCATTTAATGCGCAAACACAGTCCATCAACGACCACGATTTTTCGTGGGGCACTTAGCTCGTACATTTCACAACCTAACCATCAATATCAAATAGTAATAACATGAAAACAAGAGGAAATAAATGATTAGGATGGGAAAATGACTGTGAACGTGTCATTTTAGCGTGTGGTAGAGGTGAATTCCTGGAAGAGGAGAGGCGCACAGTAGGGGAGATTTCCAAATGAAATGAAAACATAAAATAAGGACACATATATTATACCTATAAAAAATTGTTCCAATGATATTTTGGAATGGAACATGTGTAGTTAAACAATTTTATTGGTCAATAGTTGGATTTTATTTTCTATTTATGATATCTAGTTTTTTTTATTTATTTTTAGCATATCTACTATTTTCATAGATGTTCAACTTATGAATGTTACATGTCTTGTTTTCAGGATAAATTATAATTTTAATTTATTCAAATTTAGAGGCAAAATATTCCACGTTAATTTTATCTTTTTGATGGGATCATTGTTATTTGGTAAGGATATGGAATGCCTCTTAGGTTAGATGAATGTCAGATCAGTTGTTGGTTATGATAACAGTCGGAGTCGTTTAATTACATTTCCAATTATAACAGACCCATGTACATTTAAATATTAGATTGGGGTGGGGTCAGATAATAATATATTCCATACATCACTAGAGTTCCTATGGGGTGGGTCCTAATAGTATCATATCTGATAAATCATTAATATATTGGACATTAGAATAGTCAATACTAATGATTTCCTAATTTTAAGGTTAGTATTTTTTATTGAACCTAGGTTGTGAAGTAGGCCTCAGAAACTAATAAGGGATTAATAATCATGTGATGACTTCGTAAACTATGGAAAAATATATAGGAAGTATCTTACAATTTTGATTGAATCTTAATAAGTTTGGTTTCATACATCATATAGTTACAACTGATGTGGAATTTGTAAATGATAAACATGGGGTCTGAATGATGTGGAGATTTTGATGAAAATGATGACATGGAAGTGTATTTAAATATTAATTATATATTTTTAGTTATAAAGAGTTTGGTTTAATTAATTTTATTTAGGTCAGTTGTGTTGTTTCATCATGAGTTTATTTAAGAAGAGGTGCATCAAGCATCCAAGCATCAAACATACTTAATCGGAAATGACCAAATATAAAGGAGAAAAATACATGCATTACAACATAACACATACTCAATCTGGGAAAACATGCATCACAACACAATAAGTAGGGCAATGCCATAATGAGACCCAAATGAGAAAGAACAAGGACACAAAGAAGATGGCCACACCACAATGGTTCCTAATAAAAACTCATCTGGAATCCATGTACACAATAAAAAATGAGATTATATAATCAAGGGTAAATGGAATATGATGCATTGGTCATCACTACACCATAAACTTTAAGCCATCGCACAATAAATATTATCCTTTGACTCATCCTAAAATTAGTGAAAATGAGAAAATAGAAAAATGTAAAAAATATGGCATATTAGCTTAAGAAGTGGAACACTGTATGGAAATGAAATTAAACTAATATAGAAGAACTTAGAGAGGTAATATTATCCTAAGAACTTCAATAGACATGATTAAAGTTGAAACATACACTAGGTGATGGTTAACCACTCGAGAGGCGGGGAGGGAGAGGGTGGCGTATCACGGAGGGGTTCTGGATGAGAAAATGGGAAAATACAGTAAAATGTAAATGGTTTAGAGTAGAATTTTTGTAAAACATCACTTTTTAAAGGGGTTTAAATTTTTTAATGAGTTTTTCAAAACAATGTTAAAACTATATAGTTTTTATGGCCCATGACACACCATTTCACATTGTTATTTTGCATGGTTTAACAAACGGTGTAAAAACAATGAGAAATTCCATTAAAATTTATTAATTTTTTCTGTTTTAATAAGGCCCCTCACATTATTTACAAAAAAGATTTGCCTATGATGACCAATCATCACTATTGTGCTGCATTGTTATCACTAATCAAGTGCAAACCACATTCCCTCGAATGATACCCCCCAAACCATAATTTAAACCCCTAAAGCTTCTAGGACTTCTTTAATCACATATGGATCATATCGAGCCTCAATATATATAAAAAACATCTATGATGTCCCAAATTCCATGTTCTATATCATAACCCTATTTTGAAAAATGGTTTTTCAACTAATTGAAAAAAAATCCATCTCCTCCTGAAAATTCCACTGACTGTATGGATGAGGAATTGCGAACTATCCACCATTTTATTTATCATACTTGATTTTTACTTGTGGTAATATTATATAATCAACATTGTCATTTATCTATTTTGTGTTAGAAAAAGGATTCTATTCTTTAACTTCATACATGATTTCAAATCCTAGCACCGAACAGAAGACACAATGCCACCTGATCCTAAGCCAATGCTCACATCCATCCCTGAGAAGATGAGATGGTACATACAAAGCTTTCCCATTATGAGTAAAGAACATGTTAATGTTTAGTCCATCACCTGGTCTATGACACTCCCAACAACAATACATAACTCCTGAAAGCGGATTTCATTCCATGGTGCATCCCACCTACAATTGTTTTTACCAAAATCCATTTTTAATTTTTATAATTACAAGCCTAATGCCACATACAATAAAACAAACTCGACCACACATGAGATTTATAATGAAATTTTGGTCTTCTCCTTAATTCCCTTATTTCCTAACTCTACAAATACAACTCCACCATCCTAGTACAATCTAAACATCAATATTTTCTTTGTAGACCCTCAGATAACTCTAAAAACATCCCATAACAATCAATATTAAATAATCGATGCATTTTTCAAATACTTACATATAACATCAAATTATTGAATATGATAAACATCCTCCGCCTAAACAACCTCCATAGGGTAGGAAGCCACTAACATGATATCTTTCAGTCTAATATAAATTAAAAACTCTGATGGAATCCAAAAACCTACCAAGAATACACACCATAGTTTGAACCAAACATCTTATGTCATTTTACAATTAAAACCCCAAATAACCAAAATCAATAATTCTCGAATTACAACACCAATATTCTATTAAAAACGAGATCACAATTTCTTGATCTTCAATGGAATCCCATCATTATATTAATATATCATTGTTTTATATTACCCCTAATGTGATTCTACAGTCAAACACAGTCCCAATTAAACTAACCATTATGATATCACCTAAGAAACAGTGGGAAAACGATAGCATCCTTCTTATACCATGTCATCTATCTCTACATCAAAATATCCTCTCAAACTCTAATACACCCCAAAAACAACCTCTAAGATTCCAAAAGGCATCAATATTTCATCAAAAACATTAAAACCATTATCATGTGCTTTCTCAAGGACCCAAAGACAAGCTCTGGTCACCAACTTCATTTCTAATGCAGAAGAGTAAAAATTAATTACATAAGATAATCACTAAGGGGAATCTGTGTGCAGTATAGGAGGCTTTTAGGAAGCTCATCAGTTGTGGAGTTCATGCTGGAGCAGGTCCCATGGACAAGGGGACAGCGCAAGGAAGGAGAGGAGAAGGTGGAGGAGGAGGAGGAAGATGGGGAGGTTTATGCGACGACACTGGAGGATGAGTCTATGGTCAGAGGGGGGGGGGAGGAGGTAGTGGAAGAATTGGAGGAAGAAGATAAGGTTCACCTCCGAGGAGGGTTCGTGGTGGAGGAGGAGGAGGAGGCATCATCTACATAGGAGGGGTTGGTCGAAGCGAAGGAGGCGGAAAAGGCAGCGGCGGTGGAGGGGGAGGAGGAGGAGGAGGGGTCGGGGCGGAGGAGGGGTCGATGATGTAGGGTTTCGATCTACGAAGGATTGAAAGGATGTAAAGGAGGAGTAGATTGTTAGGGTTCTTTAATAATATCATTTGAATGTTTATCAGCGCTAGTTAAAAGCACAGATAAAGGTATGCTTTATCAGGACTAAAATAAAAAGCACTTATAAAACATACCTTTATAACCGCTTAATTAGCACTGATAATGATAACCCTTTATCAGCGCTAAAATTATAATGTTGATAAATAGGTATTTTATCAGTGTTATATTAGTGCTGATAAAGATATGACATTATTAGCATGAAACTTATATCGCTGATAATGACTTATTTTATCAGCAATTTATTACCGCTGATAAAGGTATAATTTTAATAATTTATTTATATTCATATATATTTATTTAAAATGATATATAGTAATTATATATATATATATTTATTAATAATTCTATCTGTAAATAGTATATAATTAAAAATATTGGTATATAATGGATAATATATATATATATATATTAATAAAATTATAATTATAAATGTATTTGAGAAGTATTTATATATATCATTAAAAATATAATATAATATATTTAGTATTTAAATATATTTAATATAATTTTAGAAGTACATTTTTAGAACATATATAGTTCACATTGGTAATATTATGAATTAATCAATATACCACATCAATGGACAATGTGATGTAATGTATAAATGAATATTCATGCATATGATATATAACATATACTCATGATAAATATTTTGTTTGATGATGTTCATTGAAAAACATATATATATTCAATAATTTTAATTATAAATATATATATTAAAATTTATTATATATTTTAAATATAAAAAATATAAAATATAAAACAAATTAAAAAATATAAAAAATATTATAAATTCAATGATTTATTCAAATAAATATAATAAATCTATAATAAATATGAAAATTCTAATAAAAATGTTTATTATTTAATGTAATTAATTATAATATTATAATTATTTAATTATATATATATATATTATAATATTAGAAATTATTTTTTTAATAAAAAAATTATATATATTTTGGAACTATAAAAAATATTAATTAGAAACATTTTTTTTAAATTTATAGAAATAATTATTTTTTTTGAACATAAATATAATAATTTTATAAAAATTATTAATAAAAACGTTTATCATTTCTTTATTTAGCACTGATAAAGGGAACATTTATTCTTGCTTTTAACTAGCACTGATAAATGGCCACACTTTTATCATCATTTGCTATTTACCGCAGATAAAAGGAAGCACTTCCATTTCCATGTTTAGTGGTAGTGCATCAAAAAAATAAATGGAATCTAGCTCACAAAATATGAGGGTGTCACATGATCCCCCTCTATTGATCATCCAAAAATCATACCTATGAAGAATGTGCATGCAATAATAATATTTATTATCTTAGTGATAGTAGATAAAATGATAATTTTAAATTGAAATGTCATATAATACCTTTTAAATTTCAAATAAAATGATATTAGGTCACTCTATACTTGTAAAAAATGAACAATTGGATATTGATATAAAGAATCAAAATAATAAGAATGTGGTCAACAAGTTTTTAATATGTGGTTTTTTAAAATAAAATCCCGCTTTTTAATGAAAACACACAGTTTTAATCATATCATCCATATTGCATGTCCAATATAAATCTAGTTTATTACCTCACACCCCAGATATATTTTTGATATTTTTACAATCATATCATGAAAATAAGATTTTGATTACTAATTTTTTAATTATTTCATGCTTGTTTTGAAATAAAATATCACTTTTCAATGAAAACATCCACATTCTATAAAATTAGACACTTTGCATGTTTGGTTTACATGAGGTTATTTACTACACATAAAAAATGCAACACAAATAATTTTCCAAATGTATTAATACAACATTAGTGTATTTGTTTGTTTTTGTAAATATGACATTCATTTTAGACTAAAATGCCTAAATTAAGATGAAAACATGAAATTTATTTTAATTCAACCAAACAAAGTGTCAAATTGAAATTGAGGATTGTTCCTAAAAACTAAAAATGAATCAAAAATAATTTTTCTAATGAATCAAACTATTTTATAAATAATTTATTAGTTTACACTATATGACACATGTTGTGAGATAAAATGATAATTTTATATTGATAAAACACACATTGAGTAAAATCGATCACACATTGCTCAAGATTCACAATTGTTTGATTTCTACAAATCCAAAATGAATCACTGAATTTTTAGAAAGAATGATGTAAGTCATAGTTTGTTTTGTTGGATTTGAAAATGGGATGCATGTTTGGAACTGAAATATAACCATTAAATGAAACAAAAAAAACAATCATACCAATCACAGTTGGTATCATATTGATGCTCATTTAATTCCAACACATAAAATATAATCATTTTCTTATAGTATCAATACTATTTGATTATGTTTACTCATTTTGAGTGTGTGTCATGGGTTCTTATCTAAAAAGGAAATTTTATAAGAAAAAAGTATATATTCAGTCGTACTGGCCACATAGTATGTAATATTAACATGTGGTTGATTTCTATACATAAAAATTAAAGCATGGATCATTCTTATAATGTATCACGACAATATAAGATTTTACTGTTGTTGTTGAGTACATGAAATAGGTTTTGAGCAAAAATATAAATTTTAAATTACATAATGTAGTTTCGTTCATATGTGAAACATTGTAGGCATGATTGATGTACGGTTAATTATATCTTCTCAAAAATAAATTGTTTATATTTTTTACGTAAATGAAAATATTATAAAACTTATTTTTCTTAGTTAATGGTTTGTGATGCATGTATTTAAAAAAAATTCATTTTTAAATGAAAACATGAACTTTCAGTCATACTTCCCACATTCTGTTTCTGTATGACATGTAATTAATTCCAAGAAATCAATAAAGAAATTTGTAATATTTTTAAAATGTATAAACACTATATATGATTGTCGTTTGGTTTTGAGTATTTCATCGAGATTTGGTAGAAAAATATAACATTTTAATCGTAACATAAATAATATTTTTTAATTTTTAGACATTATGTTAGATCAATATGGATTTAATTCCTAAACATAAAAAATGAAATATGTATTTTTTTAATTAAATATACATTCAATAAGAGTTTTTCTTTCTTATTTTTTGAGTGTGATCGATTTCTTGAAAAACAAATTCATTTTTAAATAAAACAAACATTTTGGTCCGCACTGGTCCTATAGAGTGTTAGATTGATGTATGGTTAATTAGTTTTTATAAAAACTTTATTTTAGATCAATTATCCCTATAATCAATATAATCAATGTATATTTTCTCAGTTTTGAGTTTTGGGCACACATTTTTAAATATATTGTAACTTCTAAATGAAAAAACCCACCTTATGTCTGTAATTACTCATCATTTGTTGATGGTACATATCATTGTTTTCAATTTAATTTCAATTTTTCATCCTAGGGAGTGTTTCCTATGACCTCTAGAAGGTATTTAGAGAATATGTGGCTTTTATAGATCCCAATGCTTTAGAAATTACAGATAATAACTGAGAATCATGGTTAGCGCATGGCGTGGGCTAACCATATGAATCAACCATCTAGGGAACTCAATGCATTTTAGGATGTCACATCATTTTCCATATCCATGTTGGTCAGACCGCATGACCTTGTGGGTTATGCATAAATTAAAATATATTATTTTTCATTTATTATTCATGGTTATTCAAACTATTCACCTAGCCATTTATGGGGGGTTCATGGAGAGTTCTGGGAGAATGGTTCATAGAATATTTGGTAAACGAGGTGGAAAAATCGTGTGACCCCTTAAAATGAAGGTAAATGATGTCTTTTCCCTAAAAACATTTTTACTCCTTGTAACATTACCATTATTTCTAGCAGATATGTACCCATTTTTCCACCCTATTGAACTCTCCCTTCCTTTTCTAACTAGGAATCAAGAAATTTCCTCTATAGAGTCTCTAGTCATACCAGGTCGAAAGCAATGGATCCGCAATAGTAAGCTCATCAATCATATTGATTTCGATATTTTTGTATCATCACATGTATTTCACTTTTCTATGTCAGATCATATGACTTATTTTAAGGTAATTTGAACGTACTAATAATTTAATTCATTCTAGCATGATTTAACGGCCGACACAAACCGAGGAGAGCGCACCGAACCAGGTGTAAATGGTTTAGAAATTTTCATTAAGAGTAATGATTTCTTCACAGTATTTTTTTTAGGTGACACAAGCCTGACCATTCCTCATATTTCACTAATATGTGTTATATTATTTAATTAATTTCACTATATTATAATAGTCCCTAAAATCCTTGTTGAGTTTTTATATGATGGAAACTTGGATTATTTTTTCCCCATTGGGGTGATAATTAAATAAAATCGTTATATAATTGTTTGAAATGAACACAAAACTGTGTATGTTAATTTCTTACCTATAAAATGGATTTTAAAGGACTATTGAATTAAATTTATATATTTAAAAATAAAAGTATGAGGAAAGGCCATGCCACATGTTTAGTTTTGATAAATATTAATTGTATGGATTGTGACACCCAAGGTAGGTGGGATGAAATTGCTGAAAATAATTTAGAGTTTATTCAAGTTATTATTACTTTTAGAACATTGATATTGGTTGGGGAACAACTATTAGGGGTTATGTTGAGCATGGAGTTTCACACCCCAATACGTTGGGTGATGGGCATGATGTCTCAAACAATTTAATTTCATTGGGTGAAGGAAATGATGCTCCATGATCACTTGTATTTGGTGTTGGGTTTGAAGACTCATCCCACTCTCTCGAGTGAATAGTTTTATGTCCCACATTAAAATATGATACAGGTACAATACCATTGTTGGATCGGATATCTCGATACAGTAGTCATGGAAACCTGAGTTATGCTTGGGGTATATATAGAACCTAATATCCACATATATGCATCTTAATTTCCATTCATATAGATTGTATATACATATATACATATTACATATGTATTTGATTATATATATATATATATATATTCAGATCAGACACAATCCAGCCCGTACCAAAACTGGTAAAGTATTCTAGGTGTCCTATGAGAACCTGAACTCAATGTTGTTTACCTTTCAACCATCATATGTTATTCATTATACCCATTGAATTCTTTGTTACGTATAATAACATTATTACTCTAGACACCATTGGAGGTTTCCTACTGACTTTATCTCACACATGACTTGGGCCTCCCTTGGAACTAGAGTATTCTTTCGGGAAGCAAGCTTGTGTATAGGAATTATCCATTCCTAAGATTCTTGATCTATTTAGCTTATGTCATGGAGCATTTGATAAGAGGTTTGTGTATATTCTTGTGATTATAGTGGATTTGTTCTTCAGTCTTGTGTAATTTTTATATGGAACATTTTATAAGTTTGGGCTATGTATCCCTTGTGTGCCATTTTTAGATATTAAAATTCCATGACATCATTTTGTATATTGCCAGGCCATTATTATTTTTATTATTATTACTCTTTGATGTTTCATATTTTGTTATTATTTTTATGGTATCATTATTACTTTATTTATTCTATCATATTATGATTTCTTTATTGTATCCATAGTTATTATTATGGATTTGATACTATGATATGATGGTATAGTCTCCCCACTACAAAACAATCGATCCTTGCTACTAGTCGGAAACCTCTGGGGTACAAGGAGGCGTGCATGAGGACATGTGACCCTTAGGCATGGTGAACCATTTTAGTATATCCCTGGTCAGGGCATTAAAAAGTGATAATAGTTATATTTTCTATTTGACTAACTATTTTTAGATTCAATAATATACTAGGATATAGTGGAATTTTGGAACGATCATGTTCATAGGATTAGCTACCCCATATAGAGTGGAAACAATTACCTATGTTATTATATTGATGTTATTGGATTATTCTTGTTACATTTGTTTTGATTTGACCATTAGGTTATTCACATGATGTTTTATGTTATTTTTATTACTATAATGATTTTGGATTTTACCACTGGCCTATTAAGGGATGTAGTAAGAATATCATGCATCATTATAGGCACTTTAGGAAATATAGGCTATAAATTTTTTCATTCCATGTATACTTTATGCATGAATTTACATTCTTCATATAGATAATTCCACGATTATTATGTATGGAAATGCGATACCATTTCTTGAAGGTATGAATAATTATATTAATTACTGTTCCAAAATCAATCTAAGTAATTTCTTCTGACATATATTGATTATGACACCATAATTATCCAATTATAACATGTTGTGGTTTCTAGACCTATAGGTTCCACTGAAAAATAAATTTTACCAGTTAGTAATACATTAATTAAAAATGGTTATTTATGATGTAAGTATTTTTATAAATATTGGATGGTGATTCATGTAATAAAATAATTTCATATGACCTTTTACATCCTGAAACAAAATGTAAAGGCCATATTGTATTTACATGACATGCCAATTGCAATTTACAAAGAGTTTGAATCTTATAAATTAGGGATTTTATCACATTTAACTACACCATGATATATACATATATAGAAGGGTATAAACATAAATGAATTTAATCCTTTAAAATGAAATGGTTACACGTAAATGGGATTCCAATTGAAAAGTAATGTTTTTTTACACTATAACATGAAATGGGAACACCATATATACGAACCTCTATCTGATGATAGGAAAAATAGTGCCAAATAAAACATATTAATGGGTAGATGGTTGTGTCCCTTATAGTTGATAAGGAATTTTTTTGATTTACATTATCACCCAAACCTAGATTTTGAAGTAGGTAAAGAGGTGTGCCATTTTTTATATGAATACTGTGTACCTATTCTAATATCTATATACTACAATCCAATCTGTTGAACTCTTCTCTATGGTGTGCAGTTCAAAATTTGGAATCATTAAATCATGATGAAATCATGTTTCATGATAGGAATGAGGTGATGACCCTGCTTCAGGTAGGGTGGTCCCAAAGATTATTGTGATACCAAATATAATTTCATTAATGGAACCACCTGCTATGTTTGACATGGGTGTTCATGATAAATTACTAGAGGGATTCAATCATATGATGAATTCAATAAATTTAGTATGATGAAATGAAAATAATGTGAATGATTTGACTAGGTACTTCCAGTAGTATCATCCTCCCACCTTTTCAAGAGATATTAGTCCTTATGCGAAAAAAAATAATGGTTGGAGGCCATGTTATTGATATTTGAGCATCTTGATACACCTTCAGATAGAAGGTTCATGATTGTTTCTTATATGCTACAAGGTTCTTCTTTGTGATCACGTGATGTCATCATCAAGGAAAACCAATAATGGCACAAGATTTGGAGGTATATACAAAAGGATTTCTATGATTTCTTCGTTCAACAATCATTTAAGGTCTACCAAGCTATAGATTTAATGAACTAGGAATGTGGAGAATTTTCAGTGATGGGGTATTCTTCTCATTTTATAGAGATGATGTGATTCAAACTAACTATTTAATATGAATATATCAAAACTACAAGGAGATTCATGGATGAGTAGTTATACACCATCCAATCATATGTCATCATTTTCTAGTTGAAAAATATTTATGAGATATTCATCCAATCCCTCATTACTTTTCTTAATATCTGAGAAGATAATGGTGTTAGATGAAGGGGTACCATAACCATACAAGTACGATGTTCTTATAGAGGAAGGAAATAGCATTTTATGTTTTCTTGTGGTGGTAAAATTACTCATGAAACACATACTGATATCTTATTTTTTTGACAAAAATATATGAAGGTTGGAAACAAAAAACCCTACTGTATTCAAGATCCTATGGAATTTAGATTATGAGACATGATGGATCATATACATAAATTTTTGTTGGAATATTACATTAGTTCATAGAAATTTTGGGCCTTGATATAGAATAATTATGTAGTGAAATGTTTCTCAATACACTGTTATGTATTCGATAATTTCACATTCACCGATTTAAGGATTTCCAATTAAGATAGGATGATATGTCTTCTTGCGAAATTAGTTTGTCCTCGACAAGAATTAATTCTATGGAATTATAGGGATAGATGGGTTTGTTCACTATTAGTCCCATTTGATTATTATCATCGATGGGTGTGATTTCCACAACTCATGGGTTTTATAAATGATCACAAGGGATATTGGGATACCAATGGGTCTCAAATTGGACCTGAGCATCAGGGGCTAGGTAGAGTGATAGCCCAGGTCAATATTACATTCTTGCATGACTTAGGAATATGACCTACAATTTTCCCTCCTGTGGTGGATTATTTCCTGGGTGTACTTCATGATGAAATTTATCTGTATCCTATAGTGAGAGGGGTATAATTCACCACTGAGCTAGTTTTAGGAGTAGTACCAGTGTCTATTCCCCCTTTCATCATATTACCATCAGTGCTTCTTAATCTCATGAAAATTATGGATTACATAGAATCTAATGGTTTTATCTGATATAGTACCTCCCCATGGGGGTCACCGGTCATTTTTTTCAAGAAGATAAATGGTACCCTCCGGATTTCCATGGATCGATAATGCCTATACAAACTAACTTTTATGAATTGGAATCAACTTTGTTGAATAGATGATATCTATGATAATATTTGATGAGAATGTGTGTCTGTTAAAATTTATTTGAGTTTTTGATTCCATCATGTTCCATTCAATCCTTTTTACATACATCTTATACCTTTTTAGATAAGTTATCCTCTATACGTGTAACTGGTATTTTTGTTTGGTGTCATGGACACACTATCTATTTTTACAGATATAACAAATCATTTTTTCCACCTATATCTAGATTCCGTCATGATAGTCTTTCTGGATGACATTTTAGGGTATTTGGGCACTCTAAATTTCTATTCCCAAAAAATTTAGATCCTAACGAATATAGTGATAGAGAACAATCTCTATAAAAATCTCACAAAATTCCACTTTTAATCAATAAATTCCACTTCTTAGGTTACATAATCTTGGAGTTAGGAATATCAATCAACTCAGAGAATGTGATATATGTAGGTTACTAAGATTATCACATGAACTTATTTAAAATATCTAGTCTCTTGGGTCCAGTTAGTTATTAAAAATACATTATCCATGGTTTCTGAAAATTTTTATCACCTCCTACGAGCATGACTACAAAATGTGTGAAATTATAATTGTCAGAATATTGTGAATGTGCCTTTAATAATTGAATGAAAAATTGATTCTAGTGTTGATTTGGATTCTATCAGAGCTAATTAGAAGCTATATAGATTATTTTAATGCTTCAGGTATTGATATGAGTGTAGTAATCATGCCGTATGGGCAAGAAATAGCTAATAGGTATCATCATTTCATGCCTAAATTGTTGAATTACATGAAACACAACCTCAATCTAGAAATTATTTTTCATGATTTACAATTTTAGAGATATTATTTACTTGGGAATAATTTCATTGTATTCCCTGACCAAAGAAACATCACGTATATATCTACACACCATGATTCGTATCTTGGGTAGAATAGATTGGTTGAATATATTAATTTCTTTATATTTGGATATTTCCTATACCCATTGTTAGGGAAATGCAGTACTCAATGATCTGCGCCAAAGGACTCAGACACAATATGTTCAAGAGTCTAGTGGTGAGTGGAATCTCATGGACTTCCTTTCTGAGATACACGTTGAGGTAGAGGATAAGGATTGGAAAAATATTCTCATGTATTTAGTAATTAATTCTACCATTCGTTAACAGTTAAGAATAAAGAATCATTCAGATAACATGGTCATATTCATGAGAGAGATTATTTCATTTGAGGATTAATATTTTGGTTAAACCATGTATATGGATGAGTCCATGCATGTACATGGGCATGTCATGGTTCAATCTGAAATCCAAGAGGAGTTGATGCTGTAATTTCATGCCACGTATATGGTAGTATATACCAATTTTTCACAGATGTTTCAAGAATTACGTTACTAGTATTTGTGGCCTAGTATCTAATGGTAGAAAGTTGACTTTACTAATCTGTTTTCCATTATTCAGTGGGTTGAGATAGAATATTATAAACTATATGAACTCATACATTCATAGTCTATTTCTATGTGAAAATGGTATCAGGTATCCATGTACTTATACATAGGTTTTCCTAGATCACATCGATGCAATGATATAGTTCGAGTCATTATTAATCGGCATAATAAAGTCACCCAAATATTACACATTCGAGATTAATTCAAAGTAGATGACCTAAATAGACTATACATCAGTGAGGTTTTATGCCTTCATGGAGATCAATAATATTTTTTATCTGACTTATATTCTTGCTTCACGTTTCTATTATGGGAGTTGTTTTAGAAGTGCTTGGATACACATGTGCTTCTAATTATAGCCTTTCTCCCACATACTGAGAGATAGAGAGATCACTCAATTCAGGTGTCAAATTAAAAAATCTATTCTTTTTTCTATGACTTCAAAGTTTCATGGTCGAAACACATAACCATAATTTAATTCTCTAACAATATATGATTTCAGGATACCATACATATGGCTCATTATGTGGCCTTTCATGGTAGGTCATGTTAGTCACCAATATATTAGTTAGAGGGAGGGGGAGGTAGTACATCTGTAACCATATATAATCGATGAGACTTTAGAGAAAGTGAAACAGGTCTAAAAGCATATGTTGATATCTCAGTCTTGGTAGCGCTCATATGATATTCATCATTGATGATTTATTGAGTTTGATTTCCGGAATTAGGTTTCTTTATTTGATTCTCCCAGGTTTGGTCAGGGAAGGATCATGAGGTAGTTTAATATATCTGAAAATTTTATTACACCCTTTGAGTTTGTTGATTGAATTCAACCAGTGGATTACCATATATTCTGTCCATAGATATATAGGTCTATTAATGATATTTTTCTTATGCTTCAACTCCATCAGAATTATCAAGACCCATACTATGTTTTATGTCTTGGTGCAGTTTAATTATATGTGTATTCTTCCAATGAGTAATACTTAGTGCGTATTTTTTATTAGAGATAAAAAACTCTCTATGTAAGGTTAGATACTTTAGTATGGGTGCTATAGAAGCACTAACAAATATATGATGATACTTTGGAAATATAAGTTGAGGTACATTCTCAATGGATAAATATTTTTGGAAGATAATCCCTCTTTACCATTAGAAGGAAATAGTAGTTATGTGTTTCTTCATGGAAGGGGGAGGGGGGGTTACATACAATGCATTTTCCAAAGGTAGATATAATTTATTCTAATTAAAAATAATTATTTCATCCTGGTGAGTGTTTTCTATAGACTTGGGATAGTCTCATGATCGTATAAGGATTTTTCGGGGCCCAAGTCATTGGAAATTAGAGACACAAACTGAGTCAAATGATTAGCTCTTGGTTAGGGTTAATAGTTCACCTCAACCATGTAGGGTACTTATTTCACATAAGGAGGCCTCATAGCATTCCATAACTATTTGGTTTGGTCCACACAACCCTGTAGGTGTTTTAATGTTATGAAAAAACTCTGTTTTCAATCATTTTTCATGGTTATCAATTTTTTTACAAATCCCATATGGGGAGGGGGTTCATTGATAGTTATGGGTGCATGTTTGGTGTACATTTTAGAAAACCATGCATCCAAACCATTTAACCCCATAAAATGAAGGGAAATGACCATTTTTACATTAAAATATTTTTATCTCCTCCTTCTTCTCATTTTTTCCAAAATACACGAACCTATTTTCCTCTCTATTGATATCTTATTTATATTTTTATCATGGTATACAAATGGGTTCTCAAACTGGAATTTAATTGGACTGCTTTTAGATGCATTGGATCTACACTGGTAATCTGTTTAATCCCCTTAATTTCACTTTTTTTGTGTGAGATCATATTCCTTATTGTTTAACTAATTTTTATGTTCATGTAAGTTCTCTTATTATAGCTCTATTTAATGGTTATCACTGGATGAAGGTAGTGTTTTTAACCTATGGTATGTGGTATAGAAATTTTCTATAAATGTTTAGGTGTTTTCATAATGTAAATCGAGGTTCCACACACTAGACCATTCTATATATTTCCCTATTATATATTTTTTATCTTCCAATAAATTGCACCATTTAATAATATAATCTTTGAGACATGTTATGTTATTAGGATATTCCTACCTTGTTGATTCCTGCCCCTTTGGGTTTGCTAATAAAATTTCCTCTTTATATATGGGATAAAAATGAAATAAAAACATATATGTGTTTGTCTTGACTATAAAATGGATTTTGATTTCTGATTGAATTATATGGATTAATTTAAATGAATGGATAAGGGTGTAAAGGACAAAACATGTTTTAAATTATTATTAATATGATTTCAATGAATTATGAATCCCTTTGTAAGTGAAAAAATGATCATAAATACATAGAGGTAATACATTTTCTAGTAATTATTAGATCATCGGGATTGGTCATTGAATAGTTGTTAAGGGTTTTGATGATCTTGAAGATTCATGCTCTATAATGTTGGGTTATGGGTATGATGTATAATAGTATTTAATTCCATTAGTAGATGGTTATGACATTATACGTTCTGTTACATCCGGTGTTATGAGTGATGACTCACCCCATTCTCTCATGTGATGAGAAGGAAATATTACATTCATATGAGATTCTAGATATCCACCCTTGATATATCCTATATCTTGTTAGACTAGTCTTGGAGGAATAACATATTACATAGGTCTAGCTACGAACCTAGTATCCTTGTATATGCCTCTAAATTCACTTACATATAGAGTGTATGTACATTTATACATATTAAATATATATATTATTAATTATATATATATATATATTGTATCTGATCAAACACAATTCGGCCTATAACAAAGTGGGTGAAGACTGCCATGAGTCCTCTAGTAACCTAATATAGCTCGTATTAACCATTCCAGCAATGTCATTTATTCATTATAGCAACACACTGAATTGATATGTACACTGACTGGATTATATTAGACTTCGTTGGTAGTAACCTATTGAGTATATCTCAAACCCTACCTGGGATACCCTTGGTACCTGATTAAATGTCATAGAAGTAGGTGGGGATAAGGGCAAGAAACCTATCTTGGATTCTTGAACAATTTAGCCTATGAACATAGAACATGGAGGAAGAGGACCAAGAAAATCCTTGTGATTCTAGTGGAGTTATCATTTGGTGTTTTTAATATTCTATATCATGTTCTATATTCTTGTACTCTATATCCTATTTATCGTCTTTTTATAAATCAAAATTTTCTGACATCAATATATATATATCTTTACCTATTGTATGTTGATTATTAATACTACATGGAAATTACTTATTATCCATTGCTTATTTATGATATTTTTATTCTACCGTGTTGTCAGTTATATTATGATTCTTCAATTGTCATGTTATATTTTATTAATAATGTGCTAATATTATATTAGGGTATTGTATGCCAAATGTACCATCATTTTCCCTTGCTGCAATTTGGAAGCATCTGGTGTATTGTGAGTCGTATTTTAGGCTATGTGACCCACATGTTTGGGGAATCGTTTTAGTGTTAATCAGTTTGGGGTGTCACAAAGTCATACTAGATAACAATATATCACACTGATGTTAATACAATTTTACACGTCATAAATGAATTGTTGTTCTATTTTATGAAATACCAATTAAATCGGAGTCTTTTCCTTATTTTTATGCATTTGATACATATTTTTAACTAATATGAAAATTTTAATTAAAAACACAATATTTCAGATATATAGGTCATAAAGTTTTCCATAAAAAATTGTTATTGATTCCTACACATCAAAAATAAATCATGGATCATTTTTCTAAGGAATAAAGTTAATCTAAATATATATTACTATTTTTTAATGTGTTTTAGGTATTTTAAGCTAAAATGCCTATTTTAAATTACAAATAAAAACTTTTAGTCAATCTAACCACTATGTTTTTGAATTGATGTGGGGTCGATTCCTATAAATCATAAACGAACCATGAAACAATTTTATAATATATCCATATAATAAAATAATTTTTTATTGGTTTTTATTTTGTGACACACATTGTGTGAAAATTTACTTATTGTATACTAAAAACACAAACATTGAGTCATAAAGGACACACCGTGTGTTAGATTTGAGAATGTTTGATTACATCATGTCAAAAATGATTCATGGATTAATTTAATAGAGTATCAAGTAAATATAATCTTGTTTTTTGATTTTTGACTTTGTGTCATTTTTTGAGATAAAATGTTACTTTTACAATGGAAACACACACTTTGATTCATAGCAGCCACACATTGTGTTAGATTTATGTGAGGTTGAATCATTTATGTAAAAAATGAATCATGAAGAGTTTTAATAATGTATCAATATTATAAATGTATGAATTCTTTGTTATTGAGAATGTGACACATTTTTTGACATGAAATGTCAATTTGTAAATGAATAAACACACATTGTGTGAAACAAAGACAATGTGTAATAGACTGGCATTTGTGTAATTTATATATGTAATAAATATATCATATATAATTTTAAGAATGTATCAATAAAATGTGACACCCCAATATTTTATTAAATATTTTCTTTTTTAATAAATTTATTCTCTTCGATATCTTGAGTTACACACTACATCGTGTTTAAATGAATCATTATATAATAGTAATATTATTATTTATGTTAGACTATTATAAATACCCCACTAAAAATAGAGGTATGAATATGAATAATTATTTTTTAAATATTTAATATAATGGATTTTTATAAATAAAATTATTGATGACAAATGAAATTATTTTTATGTATTGTCGTTATATATTTTGAAAAAATATACATATTTTTTAAAATGTCTTATCATCAAATAATAAATGTAATTTTATTCCACATTTAGATAATTTTTTACAAAATAATTACTTTATTATTGAAGTACAATCTTCAAAATTATACTTAGGTAAATGTTTTAGTATTTTCTGAAAATAATAATTTTTTGATGAATAGTAAACAATTATGTATTATTATTCAAAACTGCATTTTCATTTTAAGAATTTACAAGGCCCATTTTAAATTAATATTTCAGTAAAAGATATTTTAGTTAAACAATATATTTATTAGTCCAATTTATATTTGTGGAATATATTTCATATTGAATTTGGATATCAAAACCTTTTATACATAAGAAATGTTTCTATTTGGAAGACTCATATTTCGTTGCATTTGTGGGTTTTATTTTGAATTAAATTCTACCACATATATTAATTTAATTTGATACAATTGGTTTTTACATTGTGAATTAAAATAAATTATAATTTATAATAATGTCAAAATAATGTTTTTTATAATTAATGATAATAAATATAATAATTAATTATTGATGTATAGGTGAAAATAAGGGTTTCTGCGTTACATGCACATGAATTGAAATTAATCTCCATTAAACATATGATATTTGATAAATATATTATATTTTATATTTATAAATTTTGAGTATAATTTATTTAATATTTTTCCAATTAATTTTTTTAAAAGAATAAATTGTATTGGTAGATAAAAGAAGGCTAATTACTATGGGGAAAAACAAAATAGTAAAAGAGAGAAAACATAGTTATTAAAGAAGAAAATGTTTAAAACAGGTGAATATTTTATTGGTGGAGGTGAAGGCAATGGTCTTCACTATACTTTTCCTTTTTAATTTTTATTATACAACCATCAATCATGTAATAATAAATAAAACAAAATAAAAATTGTATCGGTCATATAATGAGAATAAATTATGCTTATGGAATTACTTATATCCATCTCACCTTCAATCATGTAGTAAATGAAACCACTGGCCAAGTGTGTGATGGACTACCAACTTCCAAAGAGATGTAATTTTTTTTCCATCAACGCATCTCAAAACTAGAAATAATAACTTATTTAACATATTTATTTATAATTTTTGCATGATTAAACATAAATAATTATGTTATCACATATTCCTTATTACTTTTCATTGTGGGGGAATTTGATAATGTTACTCTTATGTATAGTTAACTACCGCCTAACAAATCCATGTGATTCATTTTTCAAATTTGAATAACATGATAGGAAAAAATGACTTGTATAATGATAATATGTGATATATATGACATAATATTTATTTAGAAAAATTAATATATTATTAAACATTACATTTTCTCATCAATGAACAAAATGAAAATATTGATCATGCATACATAAGGCCTACTATCTATAGGACCGGTGTAGTTAATTTTATATATCTAAATTTGACATATTTCAATAAATAAATATATAATGAATATATAAGATCATTTTTCATGGTTATAATTATGTAAATTATGGGACTATAATCAATGTAAAAGTACCCAAATGTCCAAAACAAAATATGCATGAGAAATAATTATGTTATTACAATAAACGTGATTGTAACAAAGAATTGTTAATGATTGAGTAATAGAAGCTCAAATGAAAATTATATATACACAGATACATATAATACAGGTAGAATAATCTATTCATAATATATTTATATTTATAATAATGTATATTAAAACATGTATGTAGGAAGTTGACACTTGATGTTAGGTATTTATAGACTTCTTTTAGATTGTGGAGACATATTCCATATTCACCTATTGTTTTACTATAGTGGTGTATATAATGACCCATTGAAAAGTTATTTTGGGCTTTTAAATTTCTCATGAGATTAAACATTTTATTTGATTTTATCTTTAACGTTTTTTACAATCCAAAATATTTTCAACCTTGAAAGAGATTTTCATCTCACATTTATTTCGGTTATTCACAATCGTTATACATAACTTATTTCTTTTGTGTAGTTTATATATTACTAGTGATTCTCATTTATGATCCATATAATTTTAATTATGGAATATAAATATCCATTTAATTTTTATTATTTTAGGGGTCTTAGAATTCAAATGATTCCAAATTGTGAAAGGTTTTGTGTAAAAATCTAATTTTCTATTTTGGATTCATTATGTTTTTTGTTCCATTAATGAATTATTTTGGTCCATATATCATTAATCTCATGAAATTTTGTATAATATGGTTATATAATGAAATATAATTCTTTAATTTCAACTTACTCTATTTATGTACTCAATATTACATAAAAAATCTTACAGGAAACACCAAATTTAGATCTCTCTTTAATCGAAAGACTTCATTATAACATGTGTATATTTAATAAAGATGTGTTAAAAAAGAATTAACATGATATAATTATTGTTTTAAGATAATTATTCTCATTCTTAATGATTTATAAAAAATATAAAAAAATTTATCTTTTAATTTTATAATGAGGTAGATTTAACAATTTATTGAAAATGTGAACAGAATCGTTTTATTAACATGTATGGAAAGACGAGGTTTTAGGGTGTCATGAACAATAAATTATTTGAATATTTGTATAAAATATTTCATGTTTATTTTAAATGAATGTATTTTCCTTAATATTTTAAAAATATATATAATTTAAATAAATTATTTCTAAAGTAAAATTATATTTTCCTATAGAATGTTTTAATGATATTTTATATAATTTCTATTAATCAATGTGAATATCCTTTATTGTTTATTATATTTATTTGGGGATATGATAAAATGGTTCTAGATTTATTCAGAATATAGATGGTATTTGTTTATGACTATGACGAAAGCATCTATACTAAACCTGTTTCTTTTCTATACATTATGATATGATGAATTGATGAAATTTTTATAAAACCAAATTCTTTTTCTATGTGTTATGCTATGATGAAATGTTTATGAAACCCATTTCAATTCCTGGTTTCTAATATGATAATTGTTTTTTTATCTTATGGTAGACCTATATATAATTTTCTTTATACGGTGAGTTGGATATATATCTCCCTCTAATTAATTTGGTGATTTTTTATATCTCATGAGATAATTATTGGAAACATGGAAATGTACATGATCCAAAGTGGGAAATAGGATGATGTTCATGAACCAATATGGGAAATAATTTATAATGAATTATTTGATTTGAAATGGGAAATAGGTGATGATTCTATCCCATTATGAATTGTAATACAGTTTTTGATACATGTTCCATTATGATTTTATGGACCTTTTTTTGTATCCTTGATATATGAAATGGTTTTATAAGTGTTATACAGTCACATTTATAAGTCATGAACTTCTAGTTTTTCATTTTTAATGATGATTTTTCACTCTTATGATTAATGTTATTTGAAATGATAATATTCTCTTCCATGTATCATGCTTACAATCCATGGTTTAATGGGTATGAAATTTTAATTTATATTTATATTCTTATAACCTTATGAATTTCTAATTCTTTTTTATGATCATTGATTGATATCTTATATGTTTTCCGAAACTAAGCATCTGAACTGACCCTTTCTTATGATTACTTCACCTAGGTTATGAAGAGTGGTTTAAGTAGGTTCTGTCTATTAAGAGTTCAAAATAAAATGTTATTTTCGTGATATTTTTAATTTAATCCACGAAATGAGAAGATTGTGTAACTATTCTCAAATATAAATAAACCTTTATAGTTATGAAAAATGTATTATTTAAATGTATTGAATATTCATCTATAAAGGTATAATATCTATTTATGGAATGCATGGGTCACTATAGTTCATATTAGAATAATATTTGATTTAATGTTTTTAAAACATGCTAAGAATGCATTAGTGATATCCCTTGGGATAAGTACAAGGATACGTATAAATACATTTATAAGGATAATTCAACTATAGAAAAATGCCATCGAAATTTTTTAATGGATAGAGAGAATAAGTTCCAATTAATCACATACATCTCAAGATACTAAATGTTGATGTGGCTCTAGAATAGTTTCACCTTGGGGTGATAACTCTATTAATGACACATTAAACTACACCCAAACATCCCCATATTCATGATAATGGGACCTACTACACCTTGTTTGACACTACCAAATGATATTCTTTGCAAATTAAAAAAAATATTTATAATCTATCAGGAAGGATTTGAACAGACGTTGAAAATGAATGACCTTGGTTATAATAAATTTTTTCTATATTAAAAATAATATTTCCTGATTTAGAACACCTATTAATGATTGACCACTCTGATTAGAGATTTTTTATGATGATATAGACCATTTTGTTTTTACTAGGGGGTTGATGATAGAAAAATGACATTCGAGTGGTGATAGGAATCCCCAAATATTGGAGGATGTTATTTTTGATTTGTCAAATGTGTTCACATATATCATGAAATGAACGTATGTATAACTAGTGTTATCCATAACTATTATAACATTAATTAGTATTGAATCCCAATAATCGTAAAATGATCACATCACAATTCCATGATTCTTCTCCACCAAAAAGTCTATAGGGATGTGGTTCCTGAGAACCCCATTATTCTCCCTCTAGTTTATTTTTTCGTTATTTTATACACATATGTCCTTCCTCTATATAACTTCCTAATCAATTTCGGAGGATTGGATGTCACATTTCTTTTTCCAATCCAACCAATTATTTTTCACAAATTTTTCAATAGATATGAACTTTTAATAGATATCTAATACATTATATGGGTCTGCATTCTCATTCAAATGTGTAATTTCACTTAGATGGTTTTAAAGAAAATCTACATGGAATATATTACTATTCTTGTGGTTTTTTTATTTATTTTCAGAAAATTATCCTACCAATACACCTAAACGTGATGGTTTGTTCTCAATAGATATCATTATTATAGTCACAATTATTTCGAATACTTTAAATGGAATGGTCTTGATTGATTTGAAGGAATTGATGAATAAATTCTAGGAGTATGTTGAAAATGAATTTATTCACCCAATTGTGTCACCTAGGGGTGAAAAAAAATTATTTTTAGAAACTATAGATTGATTTATGTGACTCTTCATTGATTTTTAGTAGCAGGGCATGATCACAGTCATGAAAAATTATCATCTACCCTATATTGATGACTAGATTGATCAACTACACGAATATAAATATTTTATTCAAGAATTAACATTATTTTTGATATCATCAATTGAGGTTCAAGAAGTATGATATAACCAAGATATCATTTTTCACCATTTATGGAAACTATGAGTATATAATTATGTCATTATGTCTTTTTAATTCTCCCACTATATTCCTGGCTATAATGAATTGAGTCTTTAGATATTACCTTGATCAATTTTTTGTTGTGAATATAAGATATATTCATATTTATTTTAACTGAAATAAAGGACATGAAGATCACTTAGTAATTGTATTGAAGACCATAGGAAAATATAATTTTAATAAAAAATA
The DNA here is from genome assembly GCA_963277665.1 of Viscum album. Taxonomy (NCBI): domain Eukaryota; kingdom Viridiplantae; phylum Streptophyta; class Magnoliopsida; order Santalales; family Viscaceae; genus Viscum; species Viscum album. The sequence goes on from OY728152.1 coordinate 1,939,754,754, forward strand.
TATAATGTGTCATTTATGGCTACAAAAGATTTCATTTTAGTGGCATCTATTATCTATAAAGGGTATTTTGATGTATCCCTCAATGATGAATATTATTTGACATTGGCCATGAAAAATTACTATAACTTAGATCCATTATTTTCATATTTTTTTATATATTATAAATTATTTAATAATAATTAATAATGGTTTTCCAACCCAATAACGAAGAAAACATTGAAGGAATTCAAGTTTCTCTAGATTGATGAATGTGATAAAAATTTCAAGGAACTGAAGATATGATTAGTCAGTGGACCTATGCATGCACTACCATGTTGAAGACAAGTCTATGTAATCTATAGGTATTCATCAAAGGATGTATTAGTATGTATTATTTTAAATAATTAAATTGTGATATCTTTTTCCATAGAAATATTTAATTTTCATGACAAATATTACCCAACTCATGATTTGGAGTAAGCTTTGGTAGTGTTTTTGTTAAAGATATGTAGGTTTTATCATTATGGGGAATGGTGTGAGATATATATTGATCGTAAAATATTAATGATTATATCTACATAGAAATAGATGAATATCCACCGGAGAAGATGGTTGGAATTTATTAATGATTATTTCAACTCAACGCACAAATACCTCCAGAAGGAAAAAGAGTGGGAGATTCTTTGAGTTAAAAGGACCATGCTTGAATAGCCATGATAATATCCAAAAAAGAACCAATTTTTTAGGATTTTAATTGGATGGTTCATTATATCATGATTTTATAGGAGAAATATTATATTTCTCAAATAATTGGTCAATTATCTATCCTTGTGATTTTAAAAGTGGCATAGAATGATGATTTTTAGCTATAAACGAATGTTAAAAAATTTTAAGTTTAAACATAATTGTGATATAATTATAAGGTTAAAAAACTATGTATGTGTTCCACGAATATCGGAATTGATGAAGAAGAAATTGGAAGATCCTCGTTGTTCTTAATTCTTTATCCATCCTAGATTTAAGAATATTTATATAGATTTAGGAGGGAATTTATAGTAGGATATATGTGGATATATATTGTCAGTATTGTATCTTGGTGATTGGTATGTTAAAATGTAGTGTCTATGAGAAAAAATTAGATGTAGATTTTAGAAAATTACCCATACCATAATGGAAATGGAAAAATATCACTATTGATTTTGTTGTCAAACTCCCCAAAACATCTACAGAGAAAAATGATATATGGTTTATAGTCGATATGCATGTAAATTTTTCAGATATGATTAATATTGGAGAATATTTATCTACATATAATCTTGATAGGATATACATTAATGAATTGGTATGTATATATGGAGTACATAATTCTACATTATTAGGTCAGGATTTATGGTTTACATCATTGTTCTAGAAAATTCGTCAACATGCTCCACATAAAGAGTATTCTTTGCACACTAATTATAATCCTTAGAAAGATAGATTGTATGGGATAAAAAATTATAGCCATATAGTATATGTTAAGATATTATTATATGCATTTTAATGTTTTTTGAGATCAAAAAATACCCCTGGTTTAGTATTTATACAATAATAGCTTTCTCTCGATTATTCAGATGGTTTCTAATGAATCCCTCTATGGATAAAGTGAATATCTCCAATGTGTTGGGATTAATGTCAATAAAAAACTGTAAGGACTAGATTAGGATGAAGAAATTTAAAAGTATGACAGGGCCTTTTAACAAATACACAAGAAGCTCCCAATTTTTAGAAAATGTATACTAACAATCTACTATTGATCTATAATTTTATGTTGTCAAAATCTATATCTTTCGATTTCTTCTTATAATAAAGAAATGATATTTGTACATATGTATAAAATAGGTCCTTCATATATCGATAAATTAAAAATTCTTTATCTAATTAGGATTATTGATTATCAATTTTATCTTTCATATAACCTCACTCAAGTAAACAATTTGATTAATGTATCTCTCTAGGTAAAGTACATACCTGATTCTACCATGCACTAAACTATGATATCATACATCTTTATAATGTTCTTTTTTATTAGTAATGATCGATTCAAATTCTAGATCATGTAAATAAATTTTTATGATGAAATTCCCCTTACATGTTCTTAGTTTTCGGGTGAAACCGCCAGCCTGAGGATGATACGCTGGAACCTGATGATGTAATGAGGCATAATCGACATAAGATTTGTTTTTACCAAAGTGGTTTAAATTTTATGGATTATGTATTTTTTCTGGTTACTAATTTAATAAATTTAAATCTTATGATATTGTTGTTGAATAATTAATATTTCTTTGATAGAATGTGTCACACCCAACACCACATTTTATTGACCCTCAATATAAAATTAATATTAATTTTGAAACATTATAATTATAACTTATCTATTAAACAAGGTGGTATTAATAGTAATAAACACTTATTAAATTTTATGTATAATGTTTTTATATAAATAAATAATACAAAAGAAAAAATTAATAAATTTTTAGTAATGTCATTATATGATTAAAATATACCTTTTTGTCAAAAAATGTTTTATTAGCATATAATAACAGTAATTTTTGAAATTTATAAAATTATTTTCAAAAAATGAACAAAATTTTTTAAATATATATTTACATGTTATCTTTTAGTTAATTTATGATTGTTTTCTTAAAATAATAATTTTTTGTTAATAGTATAAAATAACTGAATTTTATTAAAAACTCACATTGGTTTTAATGTATTTACAGGATCTTTTTTATATAACGATTTATTTAAAAGGAAATGTATTTCAAATATAATATTATAAATCCAAATTAGTTCATTAAAATCAATTTTATATTGGATTTGTAAATTAAAATATCTATAGTTATGAATCTTTTCTCTTTGGAAAACCAATTTTTTCATCACATCTATGAATTTAATTTGAAATTAAAATCTATAACTTATATAAACACAAATTGAAAATTTGAGTTAATATTTGGGATTTTATTAATTTATATTATATAATATAGAAAAATTATTTTTCACAAAATTATTTTTAAAAATAATAATAATTATTTAATACACCTAAGGTTAAAATATGGGGTTTCACATTACATGTTCATGTATTAATATTGTTTTTCAAGGCCCATAGGTTCATTGTTTTATAAATTTTATTTATTATTTATATTATTTTGGTCCAAATTATCTATTTAAACTCATTTTAATGTTATTCATTAAAGAAATATGACCCTGGTAAATAATAAGAGATATGTTATAGTTGTCAAAACTAAGAGGGTAAAAGTGAGTAAACATAGAGGTTGCAGAACAAATGTTTAAAACAAGTGTCATTTTTGTGGATATTTTGATCAGCCATAGATCCCCTACAATTTTTTATGAATCAAATATTGAATCATGTGGTATAAGAGTTACTTCCCCATGTTGAGTTTGGTTTTTTATATTAAAAAATGATCTCCGTCCTCAATTATAAAAAAGGAACACATCCCCTCACATCATTACACCAAATTATATATTTGTATTGAACATAACGTACTAAAATTTATCCAAAAAATTATAATTAATTTTATATAGATTACATTCCTCCCAAAAGACCAATCCTATGGTCCTTAATAAGAGATCAAAAGGAGGGTTTTCTTTGCAAATGTAATTTCCTTTATTAAACGTTTTCTTTTTTATTATTATCTTACCACATTCATTAAAGGAATAACTATTAAAATATTTTAACATATCTATATTTAATATTAGATATGATATTAAGTTTATTTAAGATCCAATATCCATATACTCTTCTATCATGTGGGAAGTCAAATTATTGATCGTGTGTACGACAGACAACCTCCACACAAACAAATGTAATTCTCTTTACACTATAACCTCTCACAAATTGATATTGTGATTCATTTAACATATTTATATGATATTTATGAAATAATTATAATATTATAATTATAATATCAAATTTTCCTTCTAACGTTTCATTCCATTGGATTATGATAACATATCTCATGTGTACGTTGAACTATTGTTGTGTGAATTGATTGGAACCATTCTTAACTGATGATTTACGTGGAAAGAAATAAGGATACGTTTGATGAAATTATTTTATATATAATTAAAATAAATTATACTATAATTTAAATATATTATTAAATATTCTTTCATTTCATCCATTGAGAAAAGGAAAATAGTGTGCATGCATACATATGTTATACTATCTCTAGGAATTGAGTAATTCATTTTTGATTACTAATAATAATTGGTACTCTAAATATATATATATAACTAATTTATACTATCATTATATCATGAAAAAATTTTATGAAATTACGGATCCATTATTAATGTAAAATTACAAATATTTTCAAACCAAAACATTCATAAAAACCATAGAAGTTATGACCCAAAACATAATATTATCAAATTATTTTCAATCACTGGCTAAATATAATAATATATAAAACATATATAGAAGGAACCATATAAGTATTTTTTTTATATAAAAATTAATTTTTATTTTATAGGAAATTCTAACTTATATGATTGAAGTCAAGACTACAAGTAAGATATTTCTAGTCTCTCTTTATTTTAGGGTGACATATGTTATCTTCACCACTTATTTCTTTTTTATAGTGTATATACATAACCATATGACCTGTTATATCATGAATATACTTATTTTAATGATACTAAATGTTTTATTTTATGTTATCTTTTAATGGAAATAATGGTTCAAAATATTACTAAAGCAGTAAGGGGTTTTGTCTCACCTGTATTTCTATGGTACAAAAGATTATACACCAGAGGATTGTTTTCTATTGTGTAAAAACTTATCATGAATGTATTTTTTAATACATATCATGATAATTATGGATTACAGATATCAATATAAAATTCTTTATTTCATGGGTCATTTGATTCAAAAGATGCCATGTGATAATGTGTTTATGTTACAAAGTCACAGTTTATTGTAATTTTTTTATTATGCTTCTAATGATGAGATAATATGATAAAAATGTCAATATACACATGAATTTTATTATCATATAGTTATTAAATTAAATGTCATTTTTTTATTCACTTACCACTCTTTATGTTCTCAATATTCCGAAGTTGGTTTCTTATGGAAAAACATAATTAATTCCTTACGTACTCAACATTCGAGTTTTAAAGAAAGGAATACTTTTCAATTATGGATATTTAACGAAATTTCTTCCCAGGTTAACCATTTTAACATATGTTTTACAATAAAATATATAGTCATTTTCAGAATAATGTTGTCTTAAATTTTTATTGAAAATGTGAAATGAATATTTATTTCAATGTGTATGATATGAAAGGAATTTTTATCCATAATTATAACTATATTATATTAAAAATACATTTAATGTCTTGGAGGAACTTTTAATGGAAGTTTTTTTCCTTTATTTTTGACAAAATTGATTATTTTAAGGAATTTATTTCAATATAACAGTGAATTTTCCTCAAAAATTATATTATTATATTTATTTTGAATTTTAATTCATCAAGGACAAATAACTTTTTTGTCACCTGTATTTTAGTGGGTATTTGAATTAATGAAACCATAATATTTATTTATATATATGATTTAAATTTATGATTAGGATGAATACGTTTTTATGAAACCCATTATTTTTCCATGGGTTATGATTTTTTAAATTTATGAAATGATTATGAAAACCATTTCTTTTACACGTGTTATTCCAGAATAAAATGATTATCAAATCCATTTATTGTCATGGTTTCTTATATGATTAATGCATTATGATATTCCTTCACTAAAAATTATGATTTTAATTATGTGATAGGTGAGACCTATATCTGTATCCAATGAATTGGGTAATGGTTTATATCTCAAAAGATAATTTTGGGAAACAAGCTAATGTGTTTGATTTGCAATGGGAAACAGTCCAATGTTATTGATACCCTATTGAAAATAGTCGATGATTTCTGATGTAACATATCGGCCTTAATCAGGTACATATATTTTTTACTTATTTGTAGTGTAATTAATTAAGAAACCCAGGGCGCCCGCTTGCGCACCTCGCTGCGTGTCCTGGGTAGCATTTTATTTAATTTAAATATTTGCAGATGTTTTAGGAAAAATTTCACATCATGCTTTGGTGCAGTGTTTGAGTTTTAAATAATTAATTAATGATTAAAAAATAGTATTAAAATATTTAAAGAAGATTTAAGAGAATGAAAGAAAAGATCAAAAAAATTATGAAATAACATAAAGAGGGGGTTAAGGGAAAATTGAAAATAATTGAAACGGGGGATTCCCATTTTTAATTATTTTAATTATTTTTCATTCCATTCATTTGATTTATTTTATAATTTTTTTTTGTTTCATTATTTTATTTTCATTTATTTTTTTCTTATTTTTCTTTTCATTTATTTTTTGTTCTTTTCTCTCTCTTTTTCCTCTCCTCTCTCCCTCTCCGACTCATCACATCACATCCCTCAATCCCATCACACCAACGAGCTGCCCCTTCAGAAGGCTGTTGCTCCTCCGTCTAATATCTGATTCCTTTGATGTCAGGTTCGTAGTAAGCCTTTGGAAAAGGCTAACGTAGTGAATTTAAAATTGTGGGTTTTCATTCAGTAATCTTCACGCAGTTCTTCATAGATGATTTTTACCCTATTTGGGGGGTTTTTTAAAATTCGTCGTTTTTATCCATTTTTGGTCAAATCAATTCCCACCACAGATCGTAGAATCATCTATTACTACAAGTTAGGGTGCCTACTTTTTTCCCAACCATTTTTTTGCGATTTATAAAAACATGTCGTTGTGTCGTTAGTAGATTCCTAATGGCTTTGTGCAATTTTTCTCATTTTAATTACATTAATGGTTTTGCATAATTGTTACAAGAATAATCACCTAAAATTAATTTGCATGAATGGTTTCTACATGTTCAAACACCCCTTTGGGTTTGCTGACAAGGTCAGTGTAGATTTTTCCATTATCCGGGTTTGTATTTAATTAACTTCATTTATTGAGCAACCCATTTTAATTGTTTTAATATTTAATAAATAGTTGTGTGAATTTTTATAACAATGTCAGACACCCCTTTGGGTGTCCTGACATGGTCGGTGCAATCTTCCATTAGCTGGTTTTATTGGTTAATTAATTTCATGTGATTCAAAAATGATTTTTATTTTAATTAACTTTAATAAAAAGTTTTTTTGAACATGAACATGAATTTTTGGATCATTGGATATGGTTATTCTAAACTAATTTTTATTTAGATGTGCATTATCCACTGAGATTTATATGATATGTATATTGTCTTGCATGTTTTTATGCTGATATTATTACTATTTAAATGTGTATTATCCACTGAGGTAGATATGATATGTTTATTTTCTTGCAAGTTGTTATGCTATTCTTTTAGATTTATACCTTTTGATGTGGGTGTTTTTGTTTTGTATTGAATTTGCATCCTTATATGATGATTATGTCATATCTACTGCTATGAAAACATTAATTAACTACATGGTGGGAAAATAGGGTGGGTCCCGTAATATGGGTCATGCTCAGATCCCCTGTTCCGGATGGGTTACCTCTATGTGTCAGGGGTGGTGTCGTTGGATTTTCCAGACTGATACATCCCTGGAATTTGTAATACTTTTGAGTGATACAGGTTCCAAATTGGCCCATCAGGAATGATCTATCGGTAATGTGGTTAAGCCATCCTCAGATGACACTCGGACCCTTTTTTCAAGATTAGGACTGACTCAGGATAAAGCCATGCCTCAGGTGATTCTTGGTCTTTCGAAATATTTCAATTTTATAGGATTGGTGTTATTGGATAAATTGACGGATGTTCCGTAGCGATAAATTCAGGATGGGCTCGGACACCAACTCTCAACATGAACCACAATAATGATTCACATAAGGATTAAATTATTTCCATTTGATTTTTTATTGGGAATTGAGATGTCCTTTTGATATGTTGAAGTCCACCTAGTTGACATTTTACTTAGGACCCAAGTCAAAAAAACAATCTTGGGGTTTAAACATCTTCATTTGTTTACCATGGTTTTCGGTTTTATATATATATACGTGTTCGTCCATTCTACTGACAAGTACCCTCTTATAATTCCATCTTAGGCTGAAGCAGGTGATTAGGCATGGGTGCCTTTCGGAACCAAAGCCATCTTTTATATTTCATTGCGTTTAAATTAATTATCTGAAAATATTACGTATCGAAACACTTCATTTTTATTTTTACACAAAATGGAAAGGATAAGACACCATGGGTGCCGACCTACTATGATTTTATCTCACACCCTGCTCATGCGTCGTCGACACCCGAGTAGAATACATGATTGTAGGTATTGACAAAGGGAAGAGTGCTACATCTGATTCTTAATAGTTCATTACTTCTTAGGATGGAGACTAGGGAAGTTGATCGGGCCCTGCTTGTGATGCAGTTGCTGCTTGTGTCTTATCGTTTAGTTGACTGTGTGTTTGAGGTCTGATTTCCGTACAATCAGTTTAGAAATACATCATGGCCTGTCATCTTTCCATGAGCTTCCACATTCGGTTATTATTATTCTTTAGATTTATTTACATTTGTTCTGCTGCAGTTTGTTTATTTACATGCTTCAGCTACTTCCTATTTGATGATGTTTTCTACCGCTCTGATATTATCGATTACCTATGAGGGCATAGTCTCCCCCACAGACAAAAAAAGGGCCCTCGCTGCTAGTCAGCATCCTCCGGAATTCGGGGTGATGCACTTGAGGTTATGTGACCACCAGTCCGGTTACTGTCCTAGAAGTGATCAGGGTCGGGATGTTACCAAGTGGTATCAAAATGGTTTTTACCCTTTTTATTACTTTTTGGGTTAGACAGGAGACTACGATATAGGTATTTGTGATTTACTCTATGCTTGGACTTAGCTAATCCATGTACAGTTGAAAACTCAAATCCCTGGGTTGGGATTGCAGTTTTGGATTATGCCAGTTACTATTGATATGATTTCACCATTGGGTGACTCACTTGTATTGCATTGTTATTGTGATGGTATTGTTGATATAATGGATTTACTATTGCAGCCAAATGATACAAGGTAAATACATTCCATGGATCATAATAGGAACTATATGATTTAAATACCATGCATATGGACATGTCATATCAACTTTTAGCATGCATTTTCTTGTTTTTATGTGAGTGATGTTGTGCCTAGTGGTGAAATTTTGAAACGTTGGTTTGTTGAATATAAAGTTGTAAAAGCATGTTTGTTGTTATCCTGACTTAACCGAGAAATGGACTGTAGAACATGTTTGGTAATCCTTTTAGGTTTTCACTTCCATCTTGAAAACTTGCCTTTGAGGGGGGTTGTTTGTTGTTTAGTGCTTAGAGGCAGGTTGTGTACATAAGCTCTTTTGCGCCTTACTTGTTTTCTCACCTTCTTTATTCCTTATCTAAGGTGTGTGTTGGCTGTTGTAGAATCAATTCTTCTGTAAAGACTTCATGTTGTGAATCAGGAGAGTGGCAATGAGTGCATTCCAGAGATGGTGGGTCCTGAACCACTAGTTGTTCCTCTCGTAGGTCCTCCAGTGGCACTCACGCCTGTTGATCTTTCGAGGGACCCTGACGGTCTGTTCAGGTACAATCTCCTTAGGTTTATGCAGTTGATTCATAATATTTCTAGATCATCCCCGTCTATGGAAAACCTTACGCCAGACTTTCTACAGCAGCACCCTCCCACCTTCTCAGGGAGTGGAGGCCCTCATGCGGTAGAGTCCTGGATAGAAGCTATAAGGTTTATCTTCGACCAGCTTGAGAAACTTCCAGAGCGAAGGGTCAAGTTTGCTGTATACATGCTCCGTGACTCCACCAAGCGCTGGTGGGAAGTTTTTTCTCAAGCTGAGTAGATGAGTGACATGGATTGGGCCGATTTCCAAGAATCCTTCTACAATCACTTTTTCCAACATACTCTGAGAGATGATCTTGTTCTCAAGTTCCTACATCTTTAGCAGGGCTCTATGACTGTGTCAGAGTATTCTACTCATTTCACAGAACTTCATCATTTTCCCATCTCTGACTGGTAACACACATACTACTGTGAGCCATTTTGAGGATGGAGTTCAGTATACTATCCTCTCATAGGTGAACGTCTTCCGTTTGACCATTATTACGGAGATCGTCAACCAGACTCTAATCTCAGAGTTAAATTTTAGGGAAGCTAAACTAGTTATCCAGGTCAATTCAGTTTTGAGACAGGGTGATGACACTTCTGGCAGCAGGAAACGCCGTTTTGAATTTTCCTATTAGGAAATCCTAACCAAAAAACATGTCTTGATAGATATGTCACTTGTTATCAGTGCGGTAGGGATGGTCACAAGATGTTGCAGTGCATGAGAGATTTGAAGGAGTGTTGAGCTTTTGTCCGGATGGGTCACTTTCAGAGTTTGGGCCATTCCTTCTCTTCAGCTTCCAGTGGTAGATGATCTGCACCTGCACGTCCTTTAAGTATGGGATCAATGACTCCACAACAGGCTAGAAGTTCTTTTTCATCCAGTCGATCAGGTCATGGTAATGGTGGAGGTCATGGTCGAGGAAATAAAATTACAGACTATCAGCATTAGCAGAGTGGACCTGTTCAGGCCAACTAGGCAACGTATCAGGATCATGGCTCAGGTCCCATGTGCACAGTGCAATCAGCACCAGAGTAGGAGAGTGCAGGACCATCTATAGTGAGATGTACCGTCCTAGTAGCATCTTGTGTTTCTTCTCTTTCTGATACTGGTGCATTGCACTCCTTTATATCTGCTGCTGCTGTTGAGAGTCTTGGTTTACCGATTTAGTATCACTGCAGTGTCATGTCTCTCGACACTACTCTTGGGGTCAAGATAGAGGGAATACGCTAGTTCCAAGAGTTCCCCCTCAAGATAGGAGGCTACTGTTTTTTTTGGAATATCTATATCTTCGATATGTATGGAATCGAAGTCATCCTCAGTATGAACTGTCTTTCTCCTTATCATACCCTATTAGATTTCTATCTTCTTCGAGTGTCCTTCACATCCCCTGAGGGTGACACATATCTTCACAGAGGATAATGGGATCTATAGGTAGACCGAGCTAAGCCAAAATATGCTGGTTTTGGAAGAGTGACCGCTCAGTTTGAAAGTATCTTTATGAGCGATTAGGGAATGCAACTAGTTGATTTCTCTCCAGTGGTAGTTCTTTTAAGGGATGTTTTCCCTGATGATTGATTTGGCTTACCTCCTTTGAGAGACGTGGAGTTCACTATCGAGCTCATGCCAGGTGCGACACCAGTTTCCATTCCTCCTTATAATATGGAACCAATAGAGATATAGGAAATCAAAAAGCAACTTGATGACCTCGAGGTTAAGGGTTTCATCAGGCCTAGCACATTGTCGTGGGGTTCCCTTGTAGTTTTTTCCAAGAAGGCAGATGATACCCTACGTTTATTTGTTGATTATCGTCGACTCAACCAGCTCATGGTAAAGAATTGATATCCATTTCCTCGCATAGGTGATCTCTTTGACCAGCTCTGGGGAGGTACTATATTCTACAAGATTGATCTGAGGTTGGGATATCACCAGGTGCATGTGTGACCATCTGACATATCACATACAACATTTTGAAGCAGGTATGGCTTGTACGAGTATCTGGTTCTGCCATTCGGCCTCATGAATGCACTGACAGTCTTCATCACTACAACAAACCGTGTTTTTCATGAGTATATTGATTTCTTTTTGGTAGTCTTCGTGGATGACATCTTAGTGTTTTCACATTCCAGACAAGACCATGCAACCCATCTAGATATCTTACTGAGTATACTGAAAGAGTACCAGCAATATGCTAAGCTCAGCAAATGCCACTTTTGGATTGATAAAGAACACATTTGGGTCATATTTTATCTTATGTATGGGTATAAGTGGACCCAGAAAAAGTGGGTGTCGTGGTTTCATCAGAGCAACACAAATATGTCTTCGACATCTGCCATTTCTTGAGGTTTGCTGGCTATTACAGGCGATTCATCCAGGGTTTCTCCTACATAGCAGCGCCTCTTACGACCCTGAATAAGAAATGTGTGAAGTTCATTTTGTTAGAAACTTGTGAAACGTCCATTCAGGAATTAAAAGGAAAACTGACCTCAGGCCCAATCTCGATTCTACCTGAACCTCATAAGAGATATACAGTTTATTTTGATGCTTCAGGAATCATACTGGGTGCAGTTTTGATGTAGGGTTATCGAGTCATGGCTTATGGATCCCGCCAGATAATAAATCACGAGCGGAACTATCCTACCCATGACCTTGAGTTGGATGTTTTGGTTCATACTCTATGCTGTTGGAGACACAGTTTTTTGTGTGAGAGATTCATTGTTTACACGGATCATAAAAGCTTGAAATATATCTTCACTCAATGATAATTTAACTTAAGGCAATGAAGGTGGGTCGAATACATGCAGTCGTTCGACATTGAGCTTTCTTATACCCCTAGTAAGGGTAATGTTGTGGAGGATGCTTTATGCCTCAAGAGACAGACACATGTCTTGCAGGTAGCCAACAGCGAGTGGCACATGATGGCCTTGTTTTCAAAGATGCATCAGGAGGTTCAGGAGCAGAGTGGACAACCAATTGTAACAGCTCTTACAGTGATTCCCTCCCATTTATAGGATGTCTATAGGCAAGAGTTGACTAATCCTAAGGGACTCGTTTTGAGGGAAAGTGTTACAGGAGGGAACCCACCTTTTGGACGGGGTATTGATGGCAGTGAAACTCTCCTTTACCATGGCCGGGTATGGGTGGCTTCTGGTATACTGAAAGAGATGATGAAGGAATCTCACACCGCTGTTTTGGCAGTTCACCCTGGTCTGACCATGATGTTTAGAGATATGTGTTGATAGTATTGGTGGCCTTGTATGAAAATGCCATTTGCAGGTTGCGTCACTCGGTGCTCGACCTGCCAACAGGTGAAGGCAGAGCACCAACGACACCTTGGACTCTTATAGCCTATATCTGTTTTTGAATGGAAATTTAATGACATCACTGTGGATAACATTATATTATTTCCAAGATCTCCTCAAAGCAGCGATGCAGGATGGGTGGTTGTCGGTAGGTTGACGAAGGTTGCACACTTCTTTCTTATCCAATAGACCATTACGATTGATGAGATGAGAAGGTTGTATATCCGTGAAATTGTGTGACTTCATAGTGTACCTCCGTATATTTTATCAGACAGGGTTTCTCGTTTTACTTCCCGGTTATGGAAAGGGTTGAAAAAGGCACTGGATTCATAGGTACTTCTGAGACTTGAATATCACCCTAAGTACGATGGGAAATCTGAGAGAACTATACGAGTGTTAGAGTATATGTTACAGGAATATATCATTGATTTTGTAGGATCCTGGGAGAATAATTTAGCTCTTTTTTAGTTTACCTATAATAACATCTTCCAAGAGGCAATTAAAATGGCTCCGTACGAGATTCTCTATGGTAGACCATGTCGTTCGTCATTCGGCCTCGTCAAACCATGTGAGACAACTCTGTTGGGTCCTCATCTAGTTCAGGAGTCTTCTAAGTAAGATCATCTAATTAAAAAGTGTGTGACTACAGCTCAGTCCAGGCAAAAGTTGTATAATGATCATCGCCGCAGACCTCTGGGGTTCGAGGTGGGACATCAAGTCTTTCTGTGTGTTTCTCCGAGGATGGGTCACAGGCGGATCAGGAGGAAGGGGAAGTTATCACCGATATATGTCGGGTCGTTCGAGATAGTGGAGAGAGTTGTTCAGGTATCCTATCAGTTACTGCTACCTCAGAGTTATCGTGCCATGCACGTCATTTTTCTTATATCTCAGTTTCGACTATATAATCTAGACTAGTCTCATTCTTTTGACCCTGATGACATCAAGCTTGACGCTGATGCATCCTTTGCGGAGAATCTGATCTGTATCGTTGACTGTAGCATAGAATGTTCTCTGAGGCAATTTAGTCCCACTAGTCTACATATTATGGCAACACAGACGCGTTTAGGATGAATCCTGGGAGAAAGTGACGGATGTACGTGAATAGTGGTTGGAACTCTTCTGTGGAAATGTTCCACTACCATCATAATGGAAACTTGGAGATGAGTTGTCTTAAGGAGTGGAGGATGTAACATCGTGGCCTTAATCTAGTACATAACATTTTCACTTATTTAATGTCTAATTAATTAATCGACTCGGGGCGTCTGTCTGCGCACCATGCTGCGGGTCCCGGGTTGATTTTTATTTAATATAAATATTTGCAAACATTTCATGAAAAATGTCATGTCACACTTTTGCATGGTCTTCGAGTTTTAAATAATTAATTATGGTTTGGAAAATATTAATATTAGATTTAAATAAGATTTAAGAGAATGAATGATAAGTTAAAAGAGAATTCTGAAATATAATAAAGAGGGGCTTATGGAAAAATTTAAAATAATTTAAATGGGGGATTCGTATTTTTAATTATTTTTATTATATTCCATTCAATTAATTTGTTTTATTTTATATTTTTCTTTTATTCCCTTTTTTCCATTTCCTTAATTTTTCTCTTATTTTTCCTTTCCTTTCTTTTTATTTCTTTTATCTCTTTTTTCCTCTCCTCTCTCCCACTCCAACTCATCACATCACACCCCTCAATCCCGTCACACCAACTAGTAGCCCCTTAGGAAGGCCTCTTCTCCTCTGCCTGACGTCTGATTCATTCCCCATGAGGTTCACAGTAATCCTTAGGGAATGGATAACATAGCGCCTTTTGAATCGTTTATTTTCATTGTGTAATATGTTCTCAATTCGTAGTAGAACATCTTTACCCAATTTTGGGGTTTTTCTAAAATCCTTCATTTTCATCCATTTTAGGTCAAATCAAAGTCCACCGCAGATCATAGAGTCATCTACAACTACATGGTAGGGTGCCTACTGACATTACCTCTGTTTCGTTGAGATTTATAAAAACACATCGTTCTGCCATTAGTTGGTGCCTACTGGCTTTGAGATATTTTTCCCATTTTAATTACATTAATGATATTGCTTAATTGTTTCGACCATAATCTTCTTAAATATATTTTTTTTAATGGTTGAAACATGTTCGGAGATCCCTTTGGGTGTGCAGACGTGGTCGGTGTATTTTTATCTATTAGTCGAGTTTATATTTAATTAACTGTATGTATTCTTCATCACCTTTTTATTGTGTTAAAATTTAATAAATAGTTGAATGAATTTTTGCAACGAAGTCTGGCACCCCTTTGGCCGTGCTGACATGGCCGGTGTAATCTCTATTAGCTAGTTTTATTGTTTAATTAATTTCATGTACTGCGAAGCCCCTTTTTATTGTAATTAAATATAATAAATAGGTTCTTTGAACATGAACATGAATTGTTGGATCAGTGGCACTTGTTATATTGAACTGTTTATTATTTAGTTGTGCATTATCCACTAACATTGATATGATATGTATATTTTCTTGGAAGTTGTTATGTAGAACTATTTATTATTTAAATGTGCATTATCCACTGAGGTTGATATTATATTTATATTTCCTTGCAAGTAGTTATGTTATATTGTTTGATTTATGCCTTTTGATGTGGCTGTATCTGGTTAGTTTTCAAGCTATGACCTTATATGATGATTATGTCATATCTGCTGCTATAAAAACATTAACTAAATTTAGGGTGGGGAAAGGGGGCAGGTCCCATTTTAAGGTCCACTCTTAGATCCTCTATTCCTAACAGTTTACCTTTATGTGATGGGGGCGGTGTCATTGGCTTTTTAGGATATATACTTTCCTTGACATTCTAATACTTTTGGGTGATACCTGTTCGAAAAGGGGTCATCAGGACGGATCTGTTGGTAATGTGGCTATGCCAGCCTTGGATGACAGTCGACCCATTTTTTCGAGATCGGGATGGACTCAGGGTAAATCCATGCCTCAGGTGGTACATGGTATTTCAGCAGATTTCCTTGGATGGGCTCAGTGGCATTGGATAATTTGACAATTGTTTGGTAGTGATACCATTGGGATGGGCTCAGACTCCCACTCTCAACATGAACCATAATAATAATGTACATAAGGTTTATATTATTTCCATTTGAGTTTTTCTTTATAATTGAGACGCCCTTATGATATGTGGAATTGTACATGGTTGACATTCGACTTAGACCCCAAGTCAAAGAACAAGATTGGGGTTTATACATCTTCTTTGGTTTACCGTGCATTCCGATTATATATATGTGTGTGTTCCTGCATTCGGCTAACAGGTACCCTCTCAGACTACCAGCTTAGGCTGAAGTAGGTGATTATGCAATGGTGCCATTTGAAACCCAAGCAGACTTGTTTATTTCATTGCGTTTAAATTAATTATCTGAAAATATTAAGTAATGGCACACTACATTTTTATTGCTGCATGAAATGGAAAAGATTAGACACCGTGGGTTCCGACCTATGTGGATTTTATCTCACACCCTGCTTGAGCGTCTTCGACACCTGAGTAGATTAAATTCTCATAGGTATTGACAAGTGGGAGCATACTGATTCCAATGCTTTACTTTTCATTACTTCTTAGGATAGAGACTAGGGTAGAGGACCATGAATTGCTCGCGATTAAATTCGTGATTGTTTCTATTCTTTTAGTTGAAAGTTTGTTTATGTTCTATTTTCCATACATTCAGATTAGACTTACAACACGGAATTTCAACATTCAATGAGCTTTCATATTTGGTTATTATCATTTAGTTGGATTATTTACATTGCTTCTACTGTAGTTTTTTTATTTACATGCTTCTGTTAATTCCTATTTGTTACTGTTTACTTCCACTGTGATATTATTTTTTACCTATTAGGGAATAGTCTCCCCCATGGACAAAAAAAGGTCCCTCACTACTACTCAACTGCATATGGTGTTCAGGGAGATGCACTTGAATTTATGTGACCACTAGTCCGACCACCGTCTTAGAGGTGATCCGGGTCGGGGAGTTACACATGATCCTTTATAAAATGGGAAATAAGTGATGGTTCCTAATCCTTTATGAAATGCTAAATTATTTTGGATTCCTAGCCCTTTTGGATTTTTTGTTTTCATTTATTAACAATAAAATATGACTTTCTTACTTTTTATTACGTCAGAATTATATGACATGAAATATAATTTCATTATTTATTTATGATTAGTTTTCCCAAATATGATTCGTGACATTTAAATTGAAAATGTTTTCCTTCCATGGATCATGATTATGACACATGAACAGTGGGAATTAACATTTTAGATTATTTTTATTATCTCATACCCTTATTCTTATCCAATGATTTTATATGGCCATAAATTAACATATTCTATGTTTACGTTTACTGAGAATACGATATCACCCAATCTTATATTTCATTTTTCTAGGTTATAATGAAATGTTTATATTTTGTATGTATAGGAAGAGTAATAAATAGGAAGATGTGAGTGAGATATTTTTAAGATCATTCATGAAATAATACTATTTTTTATCTATTATCAAAACACACAAACCATTTATAGTCCTTGGGAGTGCTTTTTGATATTTGTTGAACATTCATCTATTAATAGGTAATATCTACCAATGATATTTTCAAATATATTTTTAAAATCCAGGAATGCTGAATAATTTTGGTGTATCTTATCTATGTTTTGAAAAAAAATTTATATTCATAGAAATATTACACCAAATGAATTTTAATAATCATGAATTTAAAAGGAATAAATTTATAAAATTACACCAAAGGGAGTACAAAAAATTATCTACAAGTTGTAATTAAATTCCCATATATTTTACTATAATGATATTAATAACTAGGTAATATATCAATAAAAAAAATTTCACAAGTATGTTATTAAATTGAATAAGGTGAAAAACAGAATGCATTGCATCACTACTATAAATAAATAATGAAAAAAATAATAAAATATATATGTGGAGAAAATAGTAAATACTACCTTAGTGAATAATAATTTTTGAATCCTTCCCCAATAATTTATTTCTGCCCAACAATTTGGTGCATATCAAGAAAAGAAAATTAATCTATTTAGAATTTAGAGTCCTTTTTGAAGAAATAATTTCCCAATCAGACTAACATGTTATGAGTTGATAATATGTTAGAGTCTAAAGGGTAAGTAAATTATCCTTCAATGACATTGACCTCTACATTGAGGACTTATAGTGAATTTATAAACATCAAATAACTCATGAATTGGGATAAAAAATTGAAACAATTTTTTCATTCAAATTTAAATTCAGATTGATGTACTATTTATTCCTATAGATTATAACTAACTTGCTAATTTTTAGACAAGACCAATTTCTACTGTTTATACATGGAAAACTGTTAGGAGTTCATGAAAAATATAAATAAATTATTCAATAATAAATAAATTAAATTAAAAAGTTATTATAATTTGAAATACCAATCTAGGTTTGTTTTCTTATTGATGGAATGTGATAAATTTTATATATTTTCCAACTTAATAACCACAATAATCCTCATTAGTTTTTTTCACTCTAAAAAACCCTTGAAGAAAATAAGTAACCTATTTTGATATAGGATCTTATTGTGAAATAATATCATATATATAACATAATAACTATCCATTTATAGAAATATTTGTTCTTTTTCTCCCTATTCATATTTATATCATGATGTTGATGATAATTTAACCCTTCCCTATCATAAAATATTCATCAAAACATTTGGTAAAATAAATAATTTTTATTTTATCAATATAATTTTTAATATAGTGTATTAAAATTTCATAAAGGGTTATATGTGTGTTTCATTTGATGGAATTTGATACCATCAATTTAAAAAAAATTATGGATTTTCCAAATTATTTCTAATGTGAAGCTAATGCTTCTTAAAAAAGAATATGTTATGAAATAAGTGAAAATATATTTTTATTATTAGATTTTAGAAGATGGACCATAAATTATATTTGTTAAAAATATTTTTTTTCTACTATAAATCACTTATTAAACACATTGGATACTTATGGAACATTATTTTTGAAATTTCTGTTTCTTCCAATGAAAATTACAAGGTTGATGTGATATAAGTACAAATAAATAAAAAATATAATTCATAGGTATTTGCCTTCTAATAGTATTGATATGAATGAATATGAATGAATTATATTTAGATATAACTAAAATTATAAATCAACTATTTGAAAAATAAATTTTGAAAATAAATCATATATATACATTTGTAAAGACAACTCACATCTATTTGTGCTTTAGAATTTCATTTACATTCCCTGGAACAATCATTGCAAAAAATGGAATCTCCATTAATTTCTTCTTCAAATTCAATATAGTTCATTTTTTTATCTTTTCAAATTATATCCACATGAAATTGTAATGTTAGTAAATGCAGAAGTTGAATTTGTGGGATAATGACACTCTCAAATTGTATTTTTGATTTATTATATTATCGAATATATAGTTTTCTTTCACTTTATATTTCAGTATATTTTTCATTAGTTGTAAAAATATTTCTCATCTCAAAAAACATTTCATTAATAGTTAATTTATTTTTTTAAAAAATATGTCGTAAAGGATATACATATTTTTGATAATGTATTTTAATAATAATTAATAAATATTATATTAAAGTAAAAAATAGAATGTTTAAACATTTGAATTTCTATATTATTATTGGGAAAATATAACTCAGCTCTTATTTCTTGATTTAATATCCCAAACTCTAGAAACCAAGTGCCAGATGTTATATCGAGATAATGGTACAAAATAAAAAATCAATATTTGAACCTATAACATAGTAACCTCAGAAGATTAGATAAATATATAATTTATATTTGAAAAAATAAAATAAAACATGAATTTTTTTTATAACACTACTTTCCATATAATTATTTAATCCTCATATTATAAAATAAGTATATTATGTGAATTAGCATTTATCACATGCAATACTGAGGTTGAATGAACAATGAAATATTATTACATAAATAAGTCAATATAAACGTGTCATTTAATGGCCATGTATGAATAAGAATGAACATGTTATGATATATATATATAAATTTCTCACTCAATGTAATTTTATTGATTTTCACATAAAAATAGGCATTGTTTTTTAGTAAATTCATGTTTTTCTTCGAAATATTACTTGGTTAAAATCATGAATTTTATTTATTTTTGTGATAAGATATTATATTTAATTTTTTTATATTTTTTAATATAAATTTTATAAAACGTAACTAATTTTTTGAAAAAAATATCAAGATTATCTTGTAGTGACTTTTTAATAATTTAATGAAAAGTTGATTTTTTTATGAATACTAAAAAATACTGATTTTTATTGAAAACTGTACATTTTTTTCATGGATATACAAAGTTGAAATTTATTTTAAATATATAAAAGTTAAAATTAGTTCTCTTAAATTATTTAAATTATATTTAATGGAATCCACATTAACATTTATTTTGATATTAAAACATATGTATACATAAATGAATTTTCTGGAGAAAAAATTCATTACATTTGTTAATTTTGTTAATTTAATTTCTATCACTTATATGAATAAAATTATCATGACCCGTCCCCTGGGGCCCATGCCATGACAACCCCAAGCTCGCCTTCTGTAGGCCAGGGTGTGGAAACAAGCACCGAAACACGTATTCCCAAAAATGGGAAGGTGTTGCCTTTAAATCTGTACAAACACATGGTCTGAGAACACAACAATAAGATAATATGAAGTAAACTGAGGTAGTAAAAGGGGTGATGAAAGTAAAAGGGTCTAGAATACAAGCCCAACAATATATAAGAGTTCATCTGAAAATTTAAAATACAACTGCGAAGTGAAAAACAACTCCTAGATCACCAAACATTGATCCTACATAAAGAGTAGGTAAAACTCACGATTAGTAGTCCATATGTCATGTCACACCAAATGGTCCACCTACGAGCACCATCCTATCATGACTCCCTCAGCCTCGATCAATGTTTTACATCGTCTTTAGAAGACACAACCAGGTGCGGGTGATGCCTGTGAAGGGGTGAGAATAACATTACCGAGTTGGGATCCCGAGACCCCCGAATGTGTCTCAAAATTCCACAAGGAAAACCAAAAATGATGATCTCAATCACAAATAACAATGAAATATACATAGATCAATTAGATTCTCAGATAAAACCAGGTATACAACTCATAGAAACATGACTATGATGTGGACCCACATATGATTGCTATGAATGTTGATAGCTAGCCAGAGATTCTCTTGGCCTTGATCAAGTAACATTCCCAGTGACAATGTAAAACACCTCAAATACTAGAGAACTACTCCTCTAATGAGTATAATGGTTATGCTAAATCACACAGAGGCGCTTACCACAAACCTTGGATTGCTAAGGTACTCCTCCAATCGAGTATCGTGGGTCTTCCGCATCACACAGTGGTGCTCCCCACCATGGGTCTGTCACGTCGCACAGAGGCGCACCCCGTTGTGGCATGCTGAGGTACTTCTCCTATCGAGAACAATGGTTCTTCTTTATTACACAATGGTGATCACCACTATGGCTCTGCCGTGTCACACAGAGCTGCTCCCCGCTCTTCTGTCAAGTCACTACGAGTCGAAAGGCCAGCACTCATCAAGTCTCATCCAGTCGTAGGGTTCCGTATGTTGTGTGCATTGGAGAACTTTTCCCCAAAATTTCATTCATATTTCAACCCTCATGAAGACTGAAAAAGAAATAACCCGATGATATGTCGAGTCATTAGGGTTCCAATGCAATAGACATTGTCTCAATCGAACGCATGGTCTATGCTTTATTGGCATTTCAGTGCCTAGGGCCAGGTTGGATTCAGGTGCGATCAAACCGGGCGATAGTCCAGGATTCTCAAAAACTCATATAGAGTAAGGTAAAATGATCATCTCACTATATGAATCTCGACACCACAGATGGTCTTTCAAATTGACGTCTTGTTTAGTAGCCAGGGTTCGTTTCGTGTAATTGGTCGGTATTGGGTCTGATTCCGGTCTGCCTCTGTCAAACCGGCCTAACTTGGTTCGGCATGTGCCTACCCGGCTTCACCCGGCCTTACTCGAGACTTCCCAACAAGAGTGAACCCAACCTGTTTGGCCTTTCCTTACCAGACTAGGCCGCGGGTTAGGCCGCTAGGCTGCGGGTTGGCCCACTGGGCGGTGGGTCGATCCCATGGGCCGACCCGATGGTGCCACTCGCCTGGCGGTGCGGGCCACCAGTGATACTCGGATGCGGCACATCCAGGTAGTGCTGACAAGGAACAAAGCCACGTTAGTGGTTCAACCCATGGGGGTTTACCCAACCTGGCGCCCTGTGGCACTGTAGGTCCTCCATGCCACGACCGAATGGCTACAGCTCTGTCGTACGGCACGTGGCTAGCACGTGCCCCATACGCCGGCCGCAGGTCGATCCGGTGCCCCCCTTCTCCTTCAATGACCAACAGAGACCTTGGTCCTACTATCACATGGGAGCAATTCCGGGGGAATGCCCCAACCCTGCCTATTCTCTAGTGGCCGGCCGGCGTGCGGACCGACCTCTCCAGTAGCGCGTGATGTCGTGCCCCACTGTCAACTATGGTCAGCCGGTGTGTCGACCACCTTTATACTGTCACAATGGCTGATGATCATTGGCTTTATTTGTTCATAAGCGGTTCCCAGTAGTGTGTCACGCCTCCACTGCAATCGGCTGGTGCTGGTCGCTCGATGACCATCATGACTTTGTGTCACGACCACCTCTTCCAGTGTGCGTCAACACACTCTCTCCAACATAGCAGGTAGGTTTCATCACACCATCAGTG
Organism: Viscum album; assembly: GCA_963277665.1. Taxonomy (NCBI): domain Eukaryota; kingdom Viridiplantae; phylum Streptophyta; class Magnoliopsida; order Santalales; family Viscaceae; genus Viscum; species Viscum album. The sequence continues at coordinate 1,939,777,597 of OY728152.1, forward strand.
TTCCATGGTGGTGAAAAATTAGCAAGGTAGTGGAGGGTTCGGGCCGGGTTCGTTAGTCCCTATCCCTCCATGTCAGCTCACATACATGAGTGGGGTTAAGGGTTTAAACATATATTGAATCCAACAACAATTAAAACCCTTCAAAGATACCCCGCAACAACCTCTGAAAAAAATGAATAAATCGTTGATCAAGGCATTAGTCGGCTGGCATGTGTTCTTCGTATTATTGAAGAACGAGGAATAATAAATAATTTAAAGAGTATAAACGAATAAACCACCACATTGAAAACCCATTGGAGAGAGTCCTCTCTTTAAGGTGTATTATGATCTACGTTCCCAAAACTTGTTCCCAACAATTCCAGTCATACGTCTCCCTTCAATTCTTGGTTTAGTGTCATCCATCACCCCTGCCGGGTTCGGCTCCATCCTCTATGGATCTGGTGTCGCAGTGCTCCATAATCACTTTCTTTCTTTGCGAAGCTATGCCAATACCCCTCCCCATGCTCTATATATATATGAGAGGTGGAGGGTAAGAAATGAAATTGGAATTTATTGGGGATCATCAATTAGAAGGCTTCCTAATTCCCCCAACAATGTCCGTAGTTAGGGTTAGAACCTCAAGCCATATATTGGATTGAAATATCACTGGCCCCACACACCACTTGTTTGTTGGAGTATATGGAAGAAAATAAAATAATAAAAAATAATTTCATTTCATTTCATTTAAAAAGTCACAATACATAGCATTTTTCCCAGATCTACTGTTGTCGAAGTAAACTGTCCCTTATGCAAATCCCTACGGTATGGATTCAATGGTACCGCCATATTTTTAATCAGAGAACCATTTCAAAAGATAGAAAACACCTCTCACCCATTTACTAAACGTACCTTAAAAACATTAATAAATTAATATCATTCACACTCAACCTAGGTAAGTCATATTTAGGCTCCTCCTAAATAGAACACACCCCAATGAACTCAATGGTACTCTGTAATTTTGTATCCATGTGACTGTTTAGATGTTATGGATTTTACAATAAAATAATTTCCAATTAATTATTTTATTTAAGGACAACAACTAATTTTTACTGGTGGCCTGTATTGGACATTGTTAGTTTCAGCCTAATGAAAGCATACCCTCATGAGTCCAGTGGTGGTATCTAATTTTCAATCAGTCTAATAGTTCACGAGTTATAATCTTTTGAAAAAAAAATTATTTTATTTATTTTATTTATGGTTATGCCATTTTCAGGTTTTCTCATAGGAGGTCCGCACCGACTAAACATATGTCGCGCCTAGGGTAAAACCATTATCTAGAGCACAATGGTTCCCTCATATTTCTGATCCTGGAAACTATTTAAGATCCATTCCACTTTTCTAGGAAAATTCCTTAAGCATGAAAATTAAAGTTCTACAAAATTTTGAGGGATCATTCCAGGAACTCTGGGCCTCTGAATCCCGCGCCGTCAGATTTAACTATCTCAAAATAATTCCAGATAATTTAAAAATATTACTAAAGATACGGGACATTACATTCTCCCCAACATAGGTCTTTTCATCACCGAAATCCAAAACACAGACTAAGGAAACAAAAGGGGGTACTGAGCACGAATCTGAGACTCTCACTCCCATATTCTCTCTTGGATGTTCTCATGCTTCCAGTGACCACGTACCATAAATATAGATTGCCCATGAAGAATTCGATCTTGTCGATCCTCAATCTCTACTTGATCCTTATTAAACATTGCCCCATCATCTAAGTCAAGATCTCCAATGTCGATGACTTGAGATGGGTCATGCACGTATCTCCACAGTAGGGATACATGGAAGATGTCGTGAACCCTCACCAACTACGGTGGATGTTCCAAGAGGTATGTGACCTCAACTATCCTCAGAAGTATCAGAAATTCCCCGATAAACATCGGTGATAACTTACTGCCTCTGCCAAATCTATATAGGAATACATGGTCTCCCTCCATGAACTCCAAGGATCTCTATCTCCTATAGGCATAAGACTTCTACCAGCTCTGTAAAGTCTTCAGTTGCTGACAAGTGAGGCATCGTGATACAATATCTTCCACTTCTCCTTTTATCCTTGGCCACCGGTATAGACACCAGAGGGCCTGGTACATCCTTGTCACATTAGGATGCACTGTAAATGGGATTTATGGATCTCCAACAACACCTCCTCCCAAAGAATCACTTGCAACATGGTGCATCCCATGAAGATAATGATGTGTTCCCCACCTTCATAAAATTCTTCAGAATACCGTCTTGAGGGTATTTGATCACGTCGGGCCTCGAAGTCAACATCCCCAGGTTGCGCCACCCTGACTCACTAAAGGAGTGGGGAAGTGACTGTCATAGATTGGAGGTAGGCTGATTCATCTCTATCCATGAAGGATATTTGAAACACAACTAGCTGCTCTATCACCTCACTCATTAACTGCAGACCAGACCTCCGACTGAGTGCATCTTCAACCACGTTCCCCTTCCCAGGAGTATAGATTATCTCAATGACATAGTCATGGACGAACTATATCCATTGTTTATGACTCATGTTCAGGTCCTTCTGTGAGAAGATACACCTATGTCTCTTGTGATCAGTGTAAATAGGAAACTGTTCACCCATCATGTAGTGCCACCACATCTTCGGCGCAAAGACCACTTCTGCTAAATCAATGTCATGGGTAGCATAGTTCTATTTGTCATTCACTTTCTCATTTCCTGAATGCTCTTCTAACACTTCTCTATCCACAATAAAGGCTCCCACTACATCGTCAATTCATTCAAGGGTGCCTCCACCATAGATAAGTCTGGTTCAAAACTTCAATAGTACCCAGCCAAAGAATAAGTCCCTCTCCCTTCGAGGAGGTAACCTTGGAAACATCTTTTGAAAAGAAGTCCCCACACTCTTCCACTCATGTTGGAAACTGAAAAGACAAGACGTCCGCTACCATGAGGTTAAGGATAGCTGACTTAAGAGTGATCAGATGCACCCTCATATACATGAGTTTATCCTATGCTACCTTGGTTTCCTTTTTTCTGACCATGGAAAAACCCATTACAACATTGTGGATTAACCAGAACCATTTTTCCTAATACAACCAATCTGAGTTTGAACTATGGATATCCAGTCCTAAACCAAACTAACGTCATAAGGAATTGACACCACCACCAAGAGGATACAGCCAAAACTCTCACATCAAGGGTCAGATCACACCGTTCGTATAAGTGTGATTATCGAGTCTCCGTAAAAAGGTATCTCTAGACGTGAGGGTCAAGTCAATGGTTTAACCTAAAACTCAAGGTAGTGGACAAGATTTGTGGAAGGTAGGAATTATTAGCACCAAGGTCTATTAATATAGCAGCTAGTAGTAGACATAGACCATACCTTGAATCATTCCTAGAGCCCCTAGGTCACACTCATTGACCACATGAAGCTACTCCCTACACCTGTATTCTAGCTCCCTGAGCTAGGTGGGGACCACAAGGGGTGGTTGTAACATGTCGAAATGTACACCACCTCCTGTCGCTCTCCTAACTCAACATCCCCATTTGCAGCACTGTATATTCGTATGTCCCTATCACATCCTCTACCTGAAACATTTTACACACCCAAGTCTCTGATACTTGCGCCAGTTTCTTTCTTTATCACTACTAACATTCAACGATTGTATCCAATCAGCCAAATAACATTAATACACAAAGGTTATCTCCGGAACACTATGATAAGTAGGAATTAATCGAGGATTATCACTAGCTCAGATGTCCTTAAACACATATTTCTCATAATTCTGAGACCTAAATCCCAGATTGTATCATATACATAGAGTACCATGAATGGTCGGTATGCATCGATTAATACTCAACTACCAACATGTCATTCTGCCGAAGATGTGGAAGCTCTTTGGAATTCTCATCCACCTCCTCAAGCAACTCCATAGTAGCCTATGTGTCGGGCTCACCTCGGAACATGAGGGGTAACGGATGATGAATCACATATAAGGAACTAAGCCTACATGTGTCCTCTACACGTACATAGAGTTGTAACTGCTAAACAATGGGAAATGATATAGTTGGAACACTACATGAAGGTACCATCTTGGGAAACGGTCCATGTATCAAAGCCAAAAAACCATGAGGACCATCCTAATGGTCACACATTGATAAATACCAGCATCTAGGAAGACCATATGATCTTCTAGTGTCCCAACTAGGAGGAAAACTCTAGCCACAACATCCCGCCAGTCTACCGTAGCCTAGGGATCTGTCTCGCTTAGAATATTTGAAGGCCTCTACCACTGGAACTCATGCTTCATGCTCAGTCGGTATGCACCATCTGCCAGTGCGGCTGGTGGTAACTACCGCCCAATGGGTGGTGGTGCTACTGGTACCCCACACAAAGCTGCCTACGTAGTTAGAGGGCCCTACATTGTAGCCTCATCAATCTGTGGACCTTCAACGTGTATTCTCTCAGGAATACTAGATGGTTGTCTAAGCGGAAACATACTGATAAGGAACATGTGTGCCACCGTAATTATGTTATACCTGGTGAGATGACTACAAATAAATCACCACAAAAAATCCTTAAAAACACACCCAATTTGTGTTTTTGTGCACCTAGTTGGAAATCAGAATTCAGGGTCCTCGTGTATGGATACATAGGTTGTTGCACCAGCACTAGACTCCCTAAACAGAAAACCACACTCATTAAACTTATCATTATTGCTACATTAAAAATATCAGAGTCCTAGTTCTTCAGTATAACTGACTCTTCTGATACCACTTTGTCATGAACCCTTCCTTGGGGCCCGTGCCGATACTACTCCAACCTCGCCATCCATAGGGTAAGGGTTGGGGACTAGCACTGAATGGTGTATTCCCTAAAATGGGAAGTCGTTTCCTTTAAACATGTTCAAACACAGGGTCTGATATCACAACAAAAAGAATCTATGAAGTAAAATGCTATAGTAAAAGGAGTGTTGAAATTCAAAGGGGAAGGAAAACCAGCCCATCTGAAAGTACAGGTACAACTGAAAAGTAAAAATACAAATGTATAAGTGAAAAGTAGCTCCTGGATCGCCCAACACGGATCCAACCTGAAGGGTAGGCCCAGCTCACGCTTAGTAGTCCCTAGGTCACATCACGCCAAATGGTCCACCTCCAAGCACCATCCACTCCGAGCTCTCTTAGACTCGATCAATGTTGTATATCTTATTCACAAGACACAACTAGGTGCGTGAAAAGCCTGTACAGGGGTGAGTATAAAAATACCTAATAGGGACCATGAGACCCCGAAAGTTCTTTTATAATTCCACAAGGAAAACCACAAATCCTGATCGCAATCACAAACCACAAAGTATTAGACACAGCTCAAATAGAGTCACAGCTCAAACCTGTTATACAACTTAGAGAAAGAGGATTATGATGCCAACCAACATAGGATCACTATGAATACTGATATCCAGACACATATTTTGTAGGCCTAGGAACAAGTAACATTCTCAATCACAACGTCAAACACCTCGACAACTGTATAACTCCTTCACTAATGAGTACAATGGGAATTTCATGTCACACATAGGTGATTCCCACTAACATCAGACTATTGAGGTACTCATCATGTTGAGTTCTGTAGGTCATCCGTGTCACACAGAGGTGCTCCCCACTGTGGGTCTGTGACATCACACAGAGGCGATCCACCTCATGGATTGTTGAGATACTTTTCATGTCGAGTACGATGGCCCTACCATGTCACATAGAGGCGCTTCCCATCATGGGTCTTCCTTATCACATAAAGTCTCTCCTCACTAGGTCGTCGAGTAACTCTGAGTCGAAAGGTTAGTAGTCATCTAGTACCATCATGTCACAGGGTTCCGTAGATAGTGTGCATGGGAGAACCGCTCCCCAAACCGTTTTTTCCTATTTCAACTTTCATGAAGTGTCAAAAAGAAATTACTCGATGATATTTCATGTCGTAAGGGTTTCAATGCAACAGACAGCGCATCAATCGGATGCTTGGTCTGTGTGTTATTGGCATTTATGTGTTGAGGGCTTAGTTGGATTCGTGTGCGATCCAACCTAGACAAACTCCATGATTCTCCAAAACTCACATAGACTAAGTTAAAAGTATTGTCTCACTCCAAGGATCCTGAATCCATAGATGGTCCCTCAAACGGATGTCTGATTTAGACGTTAGGGCCCGTTTTTTTTAACTGGTCGGCATAGGGTCTGGGTCCGGTCCGCCTCGGTCGGACCAGCCCTGCCCGGTTTGGCTTAGGCTGACCCTGATCGACCCGACCCGGTTGGTCCTTGGGGTTAGGCCGCTGGGCCGTGGGTTGGCCAGCTAGGCCATGGGTTGGTCCGCTTGGATGACCTGGCGATGCCACCAACCTGACGGAGCGGGCCGCCAGGGATACCCGAACGCGCCACCTCCAGGTAGGGCTGACACGGAACGATGCAACGTCAGTGGGTCAAACCAAGGGGGTTGACCCCACATAACACCATGTGGCACTGTCAGTCCTCTGTACCTCATTCGATGGGTCGTGGCCCTACCTTCGGATGTGCCGCTGGCGTGCGCCCCATCGACCAGCCGCCGATCGATCCAACGACCCCCTGCTCCCGCTGCAGCCAACATAGGTTGTAGCCCTGCATTCACATGGCTGTTCTGCAGGGGGAAAAGCCCCACCTGTGCCTGTTATGTCGCAGCTGGCTGGTGTGCTGGCCGTCCTCTCCATCGGCGCAGTATGCCGCGCCACACCATCTCTTGTGACCGGCTATTTTGTCGGCCTCTTTCCTCCAGTCGCCATGGCTGATGAGCAGTGGATTCCATGGTTCATCGGTGGGGTGAAACAGTGTGTCATGCATCATCCGTGGCTGGAAAGTGCCAGCCACTCTGATTACTGTTGTGGCTTTTTTCTGTGGCCTCCTCTTGCGGTGTGCTTCGACTAGTTGTCCCTAACGTAGATGGTTTTATCGTCGCGTCTTCAGTGTTCCATGGAAGTGAAAATTTAGCACAGTTGCAAAGGGTTTGGGTCGGGTTCATTAGGCCAGCATCCTCCATGTTAGCTCTCAAAGATGAGGGTGTTAAAGGTTTAATAAACAATTGAATTAAAAAAAATAAAACCCTGCAATGATACCCTCCAACCACCTCCTTCAAAAATGAATGAATATTGGATCAACCAGTTACTCGGTTGGTCCGTGTTCTTCATATTGTTAAAGAAAGAGGAAGAGGATAACATTTAAAATAATAAAAGAATAAATCCACTACCTTGAAACCCTGTTGGAGATAATTTGTGTCTAATTTTTGATAGTGTTCTACGTTCCCACAACCGGTTCCCAACGACGACACTCGTACGTCGTCCTTTAGATTGTGGTTTGGTGTCATCTGTCACCTCCCGCTGGGTTTGGATCCATCCTCTAAAGGTTCGGCATCACGATGTTCCATCAACACTTTGTTTCTTGGAGAAGTTGTACTGATACCCCTCCCCAAGTTCCATATATATAAGAGATCGGGAGGGTAAGTAACGGCGTTGGAATTTATTAGGTCTCATCAATTAGGAAGTTTCCTAATTCCCCAACGACATTGTTACTTAGGGTTGGCAGGTCAAGCCACTCATTGGCTTGACACATCGCTAGACCCACACACCTCTTGAATATTAGAGGATATGGATGAAAATAAAGTAATAAAATTATTTTATTTCATATATATTTACAAGTCACAAAATGCATCTTTTTCTCTAGACCTACTGAGGTCAATGTATAATCTCCCATTAGAAAATCTCTGTGTTGTGAATTCAACAGTGCCCTTGGATTTTTAATCTGAGCACCCCTTCAAAGGTTAGAAAACACCACTCACGCATTTAATGAACGTACCTTAAAAAAGATCAAACAATTAATAGCATTCACCCTCGACTTGCACATGTAAGAGTTATGATCTACATAAGGAGAACACACCGCAACCTACTCAACATTACTCTCAGATTTTCAATTCGAGTTACCATTTTGATGTTAAGGATTTTATAATAAAATAATTTTCACTTAATTATTTTATATATTTCCAAATACTAACGTTCACTGATGGCCCAAGCCGACCAATGTTAGTATCAGCCTAAAGAAAGAATACCCTCGTGAGTTCAGTGGTAGTCTCATATTTTCATTTCATGTTACCGTTCGTGAGTTATAATCATTTTATAAATAAAATAAAATAATTTTATTATTTTATTTAAAGTTATTCCATTTTCGGATTTTCTGACTGGAAGCCCGCGCTAAATAAACATATGTCGCAAATAGGTTAAACTTTCCATCTTAAGTGCAACGGTGCCCCCATATTTCTGATCTGAGAAACTATTTAAGAGTTATTATACTTTTTTAGTAAAACTCCTTACGCGCGCTAATTAAAACTCAATAAAACAATGACGCATCATTCCAGTCCTCGAAATCACACGCCATTAGATTTCACGGTCTCAAAATAATTCCATATAATCCAAAAATGTATATGAAAGTTATATGAATTTAAATAAATATTGAAAATTTTATTAAATACTTAGAATTAGGAGTTTCAACTATAATAAATATTTAACATTTATTTTTGTTAAATATGAATTGTTACCATAGCAAAAAAATTTCAACTCTGTAATGGTAAAATGAATAATATATGATTACATAATTGTGCTAAGGATTTAATGTTTATCTTAAACTATCCGTTTTGAATAATTTTTTGACATAATAAATTTTTTATATTTAAATCTTTTAAAAAATTCCATTTGTGCCCCCCCACTGTTCAAAGGGAACCCATCTATTCACTTATTTACACAGATTTGTTCCATTTCACTCAATGAAACCGTAACAAATTCTCTTATGAAAATAATTATACATGAATTATAGGTTCTAGAAATTTAAATGACCATTCTAAAATTCTTTAAGGAAGGATCTAATGGAGGCATACCAAAATATTAGATATTATTCATTAATTTATAAATTTAATATCCTAAATATAATTAAATTTTATTATTATTATCAAACGACATTTAATAACGATTTTTAATATCATAATGGAAGTTAATGTATTTCTTATGCATAAGTACTGCTTACTTTCTTCGCATAGCGATACAGTTAAATTTCCCACTCCTTCTTTTATAGATGGTTATTATGATGGATTATATTGTTAAATGTTTTATTTATGAGATAATTATAGTTATAGTATTATAATATCATGTATACCTATTTACCATTGAATCCACTAGAAAAAGGAAGCGTCAACCACATGCATGTGCTAACTACCACCTCTACAAAGTAATGTGGTTTGATTTTAATCTCCCAGTTACTTGGATGGTAGTAAGGATACATTTAAATAATATATATGTTTTATATGATATAATAATTATTCCAGATAAGTGAACTTTTATTTACATATATTTATTTTCATTCCCCATATTGTGAAATCATTGTTCAAACAAACGTATGTCCTACCATCTCCATAAAAGGTATAATTAATTTTTATATTTTTATATGTTATGGATGGATATATATATATATATATTATTAATATATATTATATTTATATCATTGCTAAAATTTTCTAGATTTTTGGACCAATAACAATGAATATGGATCGGTACATGTAGTCCAACACTAGAAAAAATGACGCAATTATCACTCGAAAAGGTGATTCAAACAATAAATTGTTAATAAATACATGATAATAAGTTTTAAGTAAATCATATGTGGTTTGATATAAATTATTAATATTTTATATAATATTTTTAATAAATATATATTATACAGGAGGTTTTAATGTATATTAATTAAGTTGAGGCATGAGTAAGATTTTGTCTTCTAAGATTGCCTTCATTGAGACATAAGTTATGTGATGAAGTTGTCTTATTTTTGGAAGGTTTATTTAAATCCCATAAAATGTTATATAATAAATCTACATACGTTCGAGATTTTTTTTGGATTCATATGATGTCATTCATTCATGGTGCTTAGGATTAAAAAGGTACATATTCGATGAGGGATTTTTTGCACAAGTCATTTTTTATTCATGATTATTTATGATTTAATTTTCATTTAATAAATTGGTATGATTCTTATATAATAAATTTTTTATTTTTTATTATTCAATGTATATTTCTAGAAAATAAAAAAATTATTCCATTTTAAACACTTTAAATACTGAAGTTATGAAATGAGTTTTTAAAATAAAACTGATAATGTATTATTGTTCAGTTGAAAATACATTTTCCTCCATTCCATGTTTTCTCTAAAAAGTTGACAAAATGATTTAATATAATCTTATGATTATTTATATTATCTTAACCATGATAAAATATTTATAAAAATGGTTCAAAATGATTCCTAATTTCATTTTCATAATGTGGTACTTTTGACTATTTCTAGAACATGTGAAATGAATTTTGGGTTTAAATAATATTAAAAGAATAGATTTTCCATCAATCATGAGCTCTATATTATTTTAATTTTCCATGTAAATTTTTTAGTGATTTATTAGAGATATTTTTTCAATAATATGTTATAAATTGTTAGACATTATACAATTTATTATAAAGTGAAAACGATATTTTTTATGAAATATTCTATGTGATTTTTTAAAGGTATTTTCATCTATGATGAAATATTTTAATATTAATTTTATTGTACTAGGGATAATATCCAATTATACCGTCCATTATATTTCTCTAGATAGACTACTATTATTCTAATGTTATGTTTGTGAAACTCCTTTCCTTTCTAGGGGTAATTATATATGATGAATAACTTATTAAATAATGGAACAAATATAAATGTATTATGATTATTTAGCCAGTGATCCTGGAAATATATATCCCTCTAATTCAATGAGTAATGATGGAAAACTCATGATATAAACATTTTTTGGGTGAAACTAATTTGATGATAAATATTTTATTTATGGATAGGCTTTTCATATCCATAATATTATATGTGGACATAGTGTTCATGTCTATGATATTATGCACTAACATTTATTTCACATATATAAATTAATTTTTAGACCTACTTTCCATGCCCATAAGTTTATGTGAGGTCCTCATTTGATTTCCTTAACAAAATGAGTGAAAGTATTTCATTTTATAAATGTTCACAATGTTATAAGAATATTTTTCCACCTTATGATTCATATGATATTCTCTCATATCCCTTGATATTTAATACCTATATGATTCATGTCTTATGAACTACTAATAATTATTCTATAAATCAATATTATAATGTACTATATAAAATATATGATTTTAAAATGTTAATATCATTTTATCCTACTTTTTTTCTCATATTATTCACAACTCATAATTGACATCTACAAATAGTGCTATGAGGGATGAAATGTTTGGTAGATGGTGAATATTTTTTTTGGAAATTAGATGATTGTCTGTCTATTCTCTAATGACAATAAACTTTTATGGTCCTAGGGTGGGAATTTGAAAAAAAATATTGTATATGAATATAAAACGATTTAATATTTTTGTATTTTTTTAGTTTTGTAAATTTAGTTTCTATCATAGGAATATTTGATTCAATCATTGAAGATTACAATTATAAAAATTTGATAAAAAAACATGGAGAAATTTTAATGAATATGATAACATCCAATATAATTTGTAAAGGAATATATTATGAAATTTTCATAGTTTAAAATTCATTTCTGTATAATATATATGGATGTCATTTAGAATAGATTCATGAAGGGATGACAAACATAAAAAAAGTTGGTACAGTATATATTGACAATAATTCCAGTCATGGTAAGTATTCCCATCTAGTGTGCATAGTTTAATATTATTGGGGGATGTTCATGGGTTAAAACATATTTTCCTTAAGAACCATTACGTAGTCTTTGAATATATAATGACTATAAAGGAATTAGGATTCATAATTTTGGGGGATTTTAGGAATTATCTTCATAAATATACTATTTAAAGACCTGATTTTGGTTACATGATTCAAATATAACATTTTTTGGATTTATTCAATGGATGGAACCCATTTTAATTTCATGAAAAAAATGGCATTGAAAAATACATGACTATGCTCATGAGAGGCCATTGTGTAATATCTACAGAATTTTGTCACTCAAATATCTCATGATATTAGAAGTAACGCAGATCCAATTGAACATTTAAATGCACTAAGGTGGGAGGAATGTGTTATTGAATATTTTATGAAAATAAATCCTGCACATTTAATGGGTCCTCTATTCCACTAGTTTCTTTTCAATAGATCAATGGTATGAAATTGTAATTTCCCATATTTTAGTTCCAAGAACATTAGATATTTATATTAGTAGTTTATTTCTATGAAAGTGAAGCTGATCAATGGTGGACTCATATAATGAATATAAGGAAAGAATAAAAAATAAATTCCATGTAATGTGATGAATTTAATTTCGAATTCAATCCATGAACTTTTTATACTAAAATGAAGAGACATATTCTAGTGTTGAAATAGATTGATGAAGAATCCATCATTATCTATGAACCATGATTTATAGTACATGTGAGGCACTCTTATAGTTATATAATATACCTAGAAAAATATATATATATAATTTTTAGTGATTTGAATCAATGTCTTTGAAAGGATAAATCCTTAACAGAATATGGAAGTTGTGAAGAAATAATTCGATGTGCATTCCAATTTGAAATGAAATATGGATGCCCTAATATTATTTGTAATAAGAAAATTATTATAGAATTTCATTGAATCTTCAGTGGGATTTCCAATGGAGGGACCATAAATTTTCAACATCATACATGATGTTTTTTTGTGAAGGACCACACTGGATAATCCAGAAATGGGACAAGAATATTTTTTATGTGTGGAAAACATTACATTAAATTAACGAAAAAATAGTGTAATTATAATAGGCCAGTCAATGAAATGTGTGGAGAAAGGGATCAACCTAATTCACCATTAAATCCTCAATATTAGTGGTTAAAATACATTTTTAAAATGTTAATGAATTCCCTAATGAAAGGGATAATTAATTTAATTATCCCCAATGGCCTCTCATATTAATAAAATAAGAGAAACCTTATACTATCACAATAGATAAATAGGATCCTGGTAATTTTGTTAGTATTATCCCCAACTCTATATTTATGGATTCCATGATGAATTTCATGTGAATAAGCACTGAGAAAATATTATTTTTCATACTTATGTAAAATATTTTATGTATATGAGCATTGATTATCTTTATCTACTCTGATTCCAAATATATTTTTGAATTATGAATATCATATTTATTATGAAACAACCAAAGATTTGTTATTAATGAGAGGAATGATCCAAAAGAAAATATTTTTCGATAATTCAGATTATCATTTAAAAAATAATGGTTCAAATATCATTCTCAGTCATTTAAAATTTATTTTTTAGAAAATAATTAGTATATTTATTAGAATATTTGATCCGGAAATATATATTGTTCAATGATATTTTATTAGATATTTAAATAATTTAAATATATGTGTGAAGTTTACAGTGGATGGATATGATATGAAAAAATTGTAAAATTTTTGTGGGGCATTAAGGTAAACAAATTTTTTGGAATAGATTTTCTTGATATTTGGGTGTTATTTTTAAGGTTTGGTATATTTAAATATTGTATTATCCATTTTGGATAACATGTAACAATAATTTCTTTGATGATTATTAAATAGAGATATAAAGAATAAGGTCATTGTTTTATAGATATTATAATCCATGTAATCTTTTTGTAGTTATTTTTGGATCGAAAAATTCATCTTGAATATTTATTTTCTGTAGTAATTAATGAAGTAGAAATTGATTAAATCTAAAAAATGTATAAAATATGATTATGATTTTGAAATAAATCAAGTATGTATATTTCATCATTTTCTATATCATGATGGTAGAAGAATACATATTATTTATAATAAGTCACTTGAAATAATGTAATATACTTTTAATTTTATTCTATTGAATTGGTGGCAGTTACACCTGTTATATATTAATGATTTTTTGGTTGTTCACTTTTTCCACACCATGTTATCTATCACTATTTATTAGGCCTTTGAAACTATTTTTAATCTCTATGTCCATGTTTTCACTCCCAAATAACAATTTATTCTTTGGAAACCATGTTTTTTATTATTCCAAATGAATATTTTATTTCTGTTTCCCTACTATAAAGAAGATGTTTTATTAATCCTTTTTATTAGGTTTTTTTTAAAATGGAATAGACAAATTTCATGCCCATAATTACTAATATAAAATTTAAAATGGATATGTGAAAATTTATTAAAGGGTGGGGGAATATAATATATTAAAATTCCAAAATATTAACATTAAGTTTGATAACATATACAACACACCACACTGTGCCTAAAAGAACAATGAAATATTATTATTATTTATATATAAACATTATAGCCTTACCATTTAATTGGATGGTATAAATAGTAATAAACACATTATGATGTATATATAAGGGTCCTTCCAAATACATATTTATTTATTAGCACATTATAAATAATAATTCTATTTATTATAGTAAAATCACATTATCCTTCACAAATATGTTTCACTAAAACATGAATTTAAGTATTTTTTGGATTAAAATATTACATTAAAATAATCACAATGTAATAAATTTAATTTATAATTTGAAATTAATTTTTTAAATCCACTTGTCAAATTTTACTTATAATGATTTTTAAGAATCTTTTAAATTAGTTAATTTTTTATGAATGGTAAGAACAACTGTTTTTTTACTAAAAATCATAATTTTGTTTTAGGAATTTAAAAGGACACATTTTTAAATGGTTAAAAATTTTAATTACTTATATTAACTTTAATATAATGCAATTATGTTTATTGGAATAATTTTTTGATTTATTTCCGTATAAAAACATTTATATAAGTAAAAAAATGTACTGGAAAAAAATATTTTTTATTCTGGTTTATGGTCATCATTAAAATAAATTTTTTTGACACTTATATGATTTTAAACATTAAAAAATTTCTATACTTTCAATTAAGAGGATTGATTTAGGAAAATAACTTTTTTTGAAAATGAGTAGTAACCATAATCAATTATTTTTCACCATGGATATATTAAAATTGGTAAAATAAGGTAAATTTTTTTTGATATGGTTTAAAATTTTCTATAATACATGTTTTCATCCTATTTCATGGGTTTAATACTAATATTTATATCCAAGCCAATGTTGTATGTCCAACTATTTCTATATTTCTTCAATTGCGGCCATTATATTATTTTTTTAAAAGAACTAATACAGAATTTCACTCTCTTGACATTAATATCTCTTATATTTTCACTTGATTGTATATATAGTTTATTTCCTATTATAAATTATTATTTTAAATATAATTTTTTTTTTAATATTTTAATTTTAATTATTATTGATTTAATAATAACCCTAAATGATTACCCAATGCTAACAATGTATTATTTCAAATAATGGAAAAATCAAATAAATGATTTTAAAATTAATAAAATTAATAAAATTTTGTTGAATTTATGTTTTCCTAAAATATTTTAGATAAATCAAATATGATAGGGTTGTTTTAATGGTTTTTTTATTTAATCCATTTTAATCATCTTGTGTTCAATGTAAAATGATTTAAATTTTGTCAAAATGATATTAATTAATTTTTTCTGAAAAATTATACATTATGACATTTTTAAAATTTTTTAAAAAACATGAAATATATAATATAGAATATTAAAATGAAAAATTATCATATCTTGGATATTTATGATCCATTTATTACCTTATTGGTAAAAAAAATTCAAATATGTGTACCAAGAATCTATACTAATATGGGGATATGTACAGACTAAAAATATTTTAGATAAATATTGTAGATAAAAATTATAGGATAGGGATGTTAAAAAGGAATTTATTTTAATTCCATTACTATGATTTTGTGTTCAAGGTCAAGTGATGGGAATAGTGTCAAAAAATTTATTAGTAACATTTTATGAAAAATTATACTTTCTTATTTTTTAATAATATTATAAAAATCATGAAAGATAAAAAGTATGATGAAAAAGGTTGAAATTATAGTCTAATGAATATTTATGATCCAATTATAACCATCTGTCTAAATCTTTTCAAGGACATATGCCAAGAAACAATCCTAATATGGGGATAGGTACACACCAAAAACCATGATTTTTTTCTCATAATACATACTGGTACATCAAAGGTCTATATAATATTATTCACCATCTGCCACATATTTATATATAATGCATTGACCATAAGAAAAAAATATGAAATATCATTTCATTCCCAAATGTATTATTGGATGAATAAAAATATAGAAATATTTATAGTGAAATTATAGTAAAAATAAATGAAAATATAATGGAATAATTTGCTTTTCATGGATAATATCCCTTTATCAACAAAAAAGATATGGGTTATTATTAATGTAATAGGGTGTAACATTATCAATGAAATATAACGATGAGGGTACATTGAATGTGTTGGGTTATCCATGGAAGATTTTAATTGTGTTAAATAGTTTTTACTGGTAGGATAGCAATGAAGTGGTATGAAATATAATTTATCATGGTTCAAAAAGATCACGTTAATATTCCAAAGAATATCTAATGATATTTTCAATCCATGTGTTCAGTCTTTGTCCCAATCACCATGACATAGAGTGTCAATTGATTCGATGCTCAACCAATGATTCTCAGGGTAATTACCCTTTGATGAGTATTTTCAATAGATACATTCACATACTAGAGTCTATATAGTGATGAATATATTATGAATCTAAACACACATTTATTTTCCCAAAACATGTCCTTGCATCCCACTATGGAAAATATGGATCAATAAAATGGTTTTGGTAAATAATGATTCTAAATAACATGAGGGATGGATAAAAATATAGACTTGTATATCCATTAATATTAACGAGGAATTTAGTAAAAATTTATTCCATATTAATGTATTCACCACACAGAATTAAATATGTTGTGATTACATCATGAGACCTAATTAATAAATATTCAGATATAGAACCTCAAATATTTAGATTGGGTACTAATTCAATCAGGAAAATATTAAATTATAGGTCTCTAAATTGATATTAAAATAATGATGATAAAATTAAATCCATGAAATAAATTCAAAATGTTATAGAATATACAGTTCATAAAGTAAATTAGTTGTATAATATAAAATATTTCTCACATAATGTATTTTTTTATAGAAATCCCTTACAACATATCCAGAGATCCATTAATGTACATTAAACTCCTGCATCACAAACATATATATCTTAATCACATATTTAATAAAATTACTCATATCCAATTTCATTTACACTCTTTATATATATTAATTATTTATATTAATTCTTGTTATTTATTTTACAAATTTTCCCACATTAGGTGTTTATATGTTCATTGTGTGTGATAATTTTATCATAGTGTTATCTATATTAATTATTCATAATAATTTCAATGTTATTAGGTCATTAATATTACTAACAGAGAGAATTTATATTAATTTATTATGTTTTATTCTCCTTTATTTACTGTGTTAGTATTTATCCTTGAATATGAAATCGATATCAATCATGTTTCACCGACTCATATCGATCGATGAGTTTTTTCTTATATTATTAATTAAATGATGATTAATCCTCTAAGAAACAAAAAGGGAACCATTATTTTCATATTTAAATGATAATATATGTTCTCATAGTCATTAATTATATATTTTCATTACATTTTAAATTTTTTGGTAAATCAAACCCAATCATGACCATACCCTACTTTAATGAATGATTATGTATTTATTTTTTTGAAATATAATTATACATGAAACAAAATAATATTATTTAGTTTTTATTTGTGTGATATATAAAAATTATATTTAATATGAAAAATAGTTAATGGATATGAATAATTTACATAATAAAAATAATAATATCATTATCACACCGTCTATATTAGAGATGATTGATTTTATATCAATTTTTATTATCCTTTATATCATTAAAAGGTTATTAAATCTATATTTTCACAAACATTTACATTGATATTACCTACATATTTATATTTTTATCCATGATCTAAATATATCTATTTGATATTGTAATGAAAAAAACCCAACATGCTATTTCATATTGGTGGTAGTTCATAAGTGCGCATAGATGGAGATTTCATTTTCTTTTGAATGCAAAAAAGTATAAAGTTTTATTTTATTGGAAAAATAAAAAATATATATATGATATTTAATTACTATGTTAGCCTTTTTAACATGTAATTTATTATTAAAGGGAAAATGAAACACATTTCTTTGTGGAGTCGATAGTCTCCACATATACCCAAATTACATTTTTATTTTTATTATGGAAAATGGGGATGTTCGTTGAGGATTATTCCAATAAATTAATAATATTCTCTATATTTCCAAAAATTATGTTAAAATATTGTGATATGAAAATTATAATTAAAAAGGTAATATATAAAGGAAATAATTTAAGGAAAAAATATTACTCTTGTTATGTGATTTTAGATGTCCTTGATAGATCCATTGGAAATGGATAGCTTATGCTAAAATATTATCACCAAAATATAATCGATGTATGAACCGATTGAACGGTGTAAAGCGTTATAGTTTTTTAGGATAACTAATTTTAAAATACCTAATTTTATGATTCTTACTTAATGGGTGGGTAGAGAACCCTTTTATATGGGAAAATTAAAGAAATTTTGGTAAATATAAATTACATTTTAATAATTTAAAATCACTGTCAAGGAACATCCCCAAAAATTATATTTAGTGGATAGAAGAAATGGATATGGTCTAGAAATAACATACCATTAAATTTCACATGTTTCATTGACATGTTTTAATCTCAATGTAATTATATTTCCCATATTTTCCATTTTAACATGTACTGTGTTGGCTAGTTTTTTCCAAATTAATATATCTTTTAATACTAATAATAAACTAGTGGTTTTTAAAGAATTTGGACCTAATAATTATATATTTCACAGAAATTTAATTAGACAAAATTTCAAAATGAGGTGTTATAAAATTTTAAAATAATAAATGTTTATTACATTAAAACAACATTAGCAATAAATATAGCTAGAATTATCAATTTTTATATATTATGTTGTAAATTAAACATTGTATTTTAAAAGGTATAGAGTTCATTTATAAAAAATATTTTTTCATTATATGATACTTTTAATATTTTTTTAATCTTAAATCCTGGGAATCCAATAATTATTGTTGATTAAACATAAATATAATTATTAATATTCACCTAAAATTCAATCATTTTATGAAAATCAAAAAAAATTCAGCATTAGATACTATATTTATCATAAATTCAAAAAAAAAATTCCCTTTGTGAAAATAAAATTATTCTATTCAGAAATTGATCTTTAAAATATATTTTGTAATAATGGCTCTATAAAGATTGTATTGTTTCATAGATTAGGATATGGTCTTGACCAATTATAGTAGGGTCTGAGGTATTACAATCCCCCATTAAATAAATTTGTGCCTTAAAATGGTGTATCAATGAGTTATTAAAAGAAATTAAAATTTCATAATCATGGATTATTTAGGCCTTAGGATTCCTCTTCCGATTTGTGATTTCTCTAAAAGACATCCACCAATAATGTATTGGGATTATATACAATTTCTCCATGGATTCATGAATCTTTATAGGATAATAATTATAAGAAAATACCGCATATATATCTATTCCAATATATTTTATCACCTATGTTGTTTTTCTCATGAATTTTCTCAGTAATGAATCATTTTTTAAATCATGTTCTTTATAAAGTCTATGTGTTATTACCAATTAGTATGTTATGACTCCAAGACGTTCAAGGATACCAATATTCCCAATATACCTAGGTTATATCTTCCAATTTTTACAAAATATTAGTAAACCCTTATGTCAGAAAAAAAAATAAAAAAACATTATCTCCTAAATCAAATTAAAATTCATTCTTTCGATTATCATTATATCTCTTTACATTCTATATAATTCCTTAATATCCTCTTAAATAGTGTATACATTAATATCCCTCTCCTCTATAAGCTCTAGTACATCTATATTTCATTCTCTAACTTCTTCCCAATAGGTTAGTGCACGTACCCTCTTTCTTTAAAATTTTACATATGGTGTTGTCTAAAATCTTTAATAGGTGATATTATTGTATTCAAATTTAACCAAAGGAGTATATTGATGCCACATACCTTGGATGTCATGATAATAGGATCTCAACATTTTTTCCAATGTCTAGACAGTTTTTTCGACTATTCATCAGGTTGGGGTAAAAATAAATGATTAAAATACAGGTGTTGGACATAACGTAATTGTTCATCTATAGAACGCGCCTCACGCGCCATCTGTTTTTCAAAATATTTTAACCGTTGCGTCTACTTATGCCTGACGCCCACTGTCTCCTTTGGCCCAGGTGCCCGTCGATGAATGTGTGTGGACCGCCCCCACTACGGTGTCTCCTCCCTCACTGTCCCCGGGTCCTCGGGTCTCGTTTCCTCCACTGGGTTCCCCTAAGCAAGCGCCTCCCCCAGAACCCTCTACCAACTCCTTTCATTCGCCTTGTATTTCTTCTTTATCTCGTTCTTCCTTTAGAGATGCCCTTTTAAGGTCTTCCCCCTCCCCCCTGCTGCCTTGCTTCCCACCAGCCTCCTTGGAGATTTTGCAAGCATCGCGTGCTGGATCTTGGATCTGTCTGGAGATTCCTGCTTCCTCGTTTGAGGAGGCATCAGCCTCCTTGTGTTGGACTCTGGTAGCATGATTTGGGACATAAATGCCTCCCCTAGCGGTGTTTCAATGCTTCGTGCGATCTTGGGGAGTCCAGCTTCCTGTGCAAATCTATGTCCTCCACAGGAACTCCTTTTGTCTGGTCCTTGCTTCGCATGTGGACTTTATCCAGGCATAGTGTATGGCTCCACGTTCTTGGGGACCTTGGAGTTTAAACCTATCCAAGTGGTCCATGGATGCTCACAAGGGGAAAGAGAGTCTTTCTGTTGCATTGTGGATCAGCCTCCTAGGGCTTCCATTTCCATTCCAGAATGATGGGTTCCTCAAGGCCATTGGGGACTCTCTTGGTGGGATCCTATTCTTGGATTATAGGACCAAGAGCTACATAGAAGATTTGATGGACCAGATCTACATGGAGCTAGATTTGTCCCTATCAATGCCGGACAAGCTTGGTCTTCAGGTTCAGGGCTCCTTCTGATGGGTTCAAGAGATCTCGTATCCGGTGATTCCGAGTTTATTCTCCCACTGCCTTCTCTAGGGACATTCGCTGTCGGTGTGCCGATGTCAACGACTGGATGGGCGTCGTCGCCCAGACACTCTGTCTGGGTTTATTGATGCTAGTCGGACTATCCCAAATGAGGTCCTTTCATGTGCAAGTGTAGTGTTGACTCATTCTCCTTGGGCTTCTTCTTTCCTGCATCGTTCAGCCCCGGCCTCCGATCTTCCGCTCTGCTGGGATGGTCTTGGTGTTCAATAGCCCTGCTTGGACTTTGTCCCCTTCGTTCTTAAGTGGATGCACTGTATCGAGTCCGATGATGTTCCATAACTTATCTCCCTTTTATCTACCCCTCCTAGACTCATGGTCCCTCCACATATGGACGTAATCCAGGTTCGTGTTTGGGATAATCCCGATTCCGGACAGAAAATTGATTTCCAAAAATATCTTGAGAATCCCGACGTAATAGGGATGAAATATAAGAAGAATAAATAAATCAGAAGGCAATATTTTAACGTGGAAAAACCCTCCCATGTGGATGATTAAAAAACTATAGGCAAATTCCCAAATATCCTCTATGAATCATAGAAAACAAAAATCCAAGAAATGCCCAAACTTGAATTACAAATACGAGAGTGTTTAAAACCTATGTGAAAACCACACCCCAATACACCTCTATTGTCTCTCTAATAAACATACCACTGACGCCATGTATCGGAAGATCAATATGTGAAAAAACTTCACCCTTTTGTCGATGAATCATCACTACCTTAGTGATCTTCACCTGAACATGCGTCAGCCTCACACAAGCTTGTGAAACCCGAATGATCTCGCCATTATGACGTACCACTAATCTTCAATCACGACACACCGCTTCATCACTACAATCAATAAGACTCTCGATACATGGCTTAATCATTAATCATATTTTTGCTGCTTCACACTTGTAGAACACCGAGATGATGCACATGCTACCGCCAGCACGGTACCCCCCATCTTTCTTTCGGTGGACCACATCTTGAGCAGCTTTCATGTTTTCCACCATGAGCTTCCCCTTTTATAGGCTTCACTATTTCCTTTTTCAAATATATATAATATATGAAATATTATATATTATATATACAAATCACCATATATCTTCCATGTTATGATTCAAACACATATATCATCTAAATAGATAAGATATATCTCTCTATGAGATACCCATGCTTCCTTATCTCTGTGATATGACAACCGATATCTCAAATAACAAAAAACATATATTATCTCAAATTTGGAATCACCAAGATGTGGGATGAACCTCAACAATCTCCCCCTCCACCATGTCAATGGAGATACCATCCAACAAACATAGTTGGACCAAAAAACTTGTTGGTATTTCACAAACCATCATCCTCTGTTGAAAAATGACGACTCTCTTTTGCAACTCTGGAAGAAACCTAACTGCTCCCCCTTCAAAAGAAAGTCAAACGCTGAAGTCTTAGTCATACCCGGGTCTGCACCACAAATACCAGAATCAACAATATTTGGCTCCCACAAAATCGTGGTCGCCATAAAATATGGAGAACCTATAGTAAAAAACATTCTCCCCAGCTCAAAATCTTAGGCACTTAGCGCTTCACATCAATCTTCAAATTTTAATTCATTCTTCCCCATTTGCACATTCTGCAGAAAAGAATTAGGTGTATGATATGTGACACCTCATTCATTCTGCAATCCAAAACATATTCTTCATCATGCATGCGCCATCGATCCTCTTAGAAGATTCCAAACAATTATCAACACAAATTTCAAGCCCAAACTATCACATTCGATACCACTTTTTTTGGAGAATCCCGATTCCAGCCCGAAAACATCTTGCCAAAAATATCATAAGAAACCCAACAAAATATGGAAGTGATATAGGCAGAATAAATAAATCAGCACAGATAATTTTTTATGTGAAAAAACCCTCCCATGTAGAGGATTGAAAAACCCCGGGTCAATTACAAGACATCCACTATGAATCAGAGAAAACAAGAATCCAAGCAATGCCAAATATTGAATTACAAATAAGATAGCATAGAAAACCTGTGTGAAAACCACACCACAATATGACTCTGCCATCTCTCTGATAAAAATACCACTGATTCCATGTATCGGAAGATCAATCTGTGACAAAACGTCACCCTTATATCAACAAAACGTCACAACCTCGGAGATCTTCACCCGAACATGCGTCAGCCTCGCACCATCTTGTGAAACCTGAATGATCTCTCCATTATAATGTACTGTCGATCTTTAATTGGGACACGCCGCTTCAACACTGGAATCAAGAAGACACTTGATACATTTCTCAATCATTAATCATGTTGCTTCTTCTTCACACTTGTAGAACACTGAGACGTCGCACATGCTACCACCGACGCAGTAGCCCCCTTATTGCTCTCAGTGGACTACATCTTGAGTAGCTCTCATGTTTGCCACCAGTAGCATCCCCATTTATAGGGTTCAATGTTTCTTTTTTCTAATATAGATAATATATAAAATATTATCTCTTATATCTCCAAATCACCATGTATATTCGGTGTTAATATTCAAATACATATCTCATCTAAATAGTTAAGATATATCTCCCCATGAGATACACATGCAGCTTTATCTGTGTGATATGATAAAAGATATCTCAACTTCCAAAATCTGTATCTTATCTCAAATTTCGAAACACCAAGGAGCGGGATGAACCTCAACATTTTGGAGTACCAGTGAAGTGGAGGTGTGGCCTTTAGAGGTTGATCCTCTGGTCTCCCTACCTGAGGGAACCCCTCCCCAATATTCACCTGCTCCCTCCCCGGCTTCTTTAATGAACTCCCCCTTAAGGAGGTTTGAAGGATCAATGAGGGGATCCCATCCATCCCCTAGGTTATAGGCTATGCAATAATTTACCTTTCAACTACCTGGAAATCCTATGGACGAGTTTCCTCTCAAGGGTACAGGTGTGTACAAATGGTCTAAGGCTAGGAAGCTGAATAGAAGAGCATGTTCCAACTTCGAGAAGGCAACAAATTCATGGGCCAGTCCTAGAATACTTTTTTCCAAAAAAACTGCTATACTCATCTGGAATGCTCGTGGTCTTGGAGAGAGAATCAAAATGGACTTATTGGCCATGGTGATCAGTCAATACAAGGTTTTACTAGTGGACATCCTCTAACACTAGTAGAAGTTGAGTAAGATTGACACCTTTTCCAACAAGCTGAAAATGCATGACTTCATGCCCACATATCAACCAACAAGAACATTTGGATATTATGGAAACGAGCATTCACTGTGGATTTTTTCCAGGAAGAAGATCAGTTCATCACGGTTAAGGTGACCCCATGCAATGATCCCTTCAATGTTTCATTCATTTATTGATGTTGTGATCCTCATCAAAGAGAGTGGTTGGGGTATTATCTTAATATATTCGACCCAGGAAATCTCCCTTGGATAGTCGGGGGAGACTTCAACGTTGTGGAGGACCCTGAGGATAGGATTGATGAATCCCATTCAATTGGAAAGCATGCCTTGATTTCTCTTAGTTCATGGAGGGCAGGGACTCATGGATCTTGGATTCGTAGGTGACCGGTTTATGTGGTACAATAAACAGTGATGAATCAGAAGGTCATGGAGCCGCCTAGATAGATTCTTGGCCAACCTACAGGCCTTGTCGTCGTTCTCCAACACTCAGTTGTTGCATCTGGCACGTGGTATATCAGACCACTCCCCGATCCTACTTTTCATTTCTTCTGGGTAGTAGCAATAGGTCTGCTTTTGTTACATCCGGCACTGGGATAATATCTATGGATTTTAGGACCTCTTAGTGGACTCTTGGAATGACTCTGTACTCGGGCACACATGGGTTTTCCTTTATAACAAGCTATGTCGCCTCATGATGAAAATCTAGAAGTGGTTGAAGGATTTTCCATACTCTGACAGAGTGTTGGAGGCCACCATGAAAATGTGGATCTTCTTGAGAGGAGTCTCAAAGAGGATTGGAATGAACATGTTTATGAGGAGCTCGCAGGTTGGAAGGAACATATGGTAGACATGCTATTAAAATTGAAGCATCTATCCAAAGAGGGCGCCAGGGTCAAGTGGATGAAAGATGGTGATAAGAACACAACATATTTCAACCCTTGAATCATGGAAAGGAGGAGGCAGGATCTACCGAATATATTGCTGGAGGACGATACGTATTCAAATAACCAGAATGTCTTGGGAGAGATAGAGCATGATTACATCCGAGATGTACTTGCTGGTTCCAACACCCACCACCTTCATGGGTACCCGAATGACAATTTTGGGCTTTTTGAGGTGTTGGATTCATGTGTATCTAACTAGGGTAATGAGGCCCTGGGGACCATCCCCCAAGAAGATGAGATCCATAATGCGCTGCTTCATCTGAACCATGAAAGCACTGTGGGGACAGATGGTTTTAGAGGCTCCTTCTACAAGTCTTCATGGGTGACAGTGAAGAAGGATCTTATTGTGGCGATCCATGACTTCATTAGGGTCGGGAGCTTGCTGCGCGTTGCATGTTCCACTACCGTCATTCTTGTCCACAAGTCCATGTCCCCTTTACAATTCATCAATTCCGCCCAATAAGCATGTGTAACATCCCCTACAAGATCCTTGCAACATTATCAAAATCAGGTTATCCCTTTCACTTATAAATTGGATTTCCAAATAACATCATTGATTTGTGAGGGGGCTCTCTATCTAGAGGTGATCGTGCTAGCCCATCAAATGATCAGGGACCTCAACTACAATACGAGAATCTCTTATATAGTGATCACGGTGGATATGAATAAGGCAAATGACCGTATGGAAAGGAGATTCATCAACAGGGTTCTCACAAGTATGAGTATTTCGTATGGGAACATTGACATCCAATTTCGATGTTTTAGCTCTGTATGGCTTACGATAGCATTCATGGGAAAATATTTTGGGTTCTTCAAAACTACTTGTGGATTGAGACAAGGGGGCCCTATCTTCCCAACTGTTTTCATCATTGCCCAGAATGTCCTTAGTCGGATCATTCACCGTAGCTTATGTAATGGAGAGATCCTTCTGTATTGGAGAGGAATGAGACCACCCCTCCATGTCTAACCTCATGTTTTCGGATGTCTCTATCATATTCATTAATGTGGCCAATAGACCAGTCAATGGAATAATTAAGGCTCTAGATGAGTATATTAATTGGATTGGGAAAGTTATCAATAAGATTAAGAGTAATGTTTTCATCTCAAGTGACACGTCTTTTAGATGGATTCAAAATACAAGGAATATTCTGGTCATGCAGTGAGGAGATATTCCCATGAACTATCTGACGTCCCTCTATC
This sequence comes from Viscum album, assembly GCA_963277665.1. NCBI lineage: Eukaryota > Viridiplantae > Streptophyta > Magnoliopsida > Santalales > Viscaceae > Viscum > Viscum album. Next base: position 1,939,804,273 of record OY728152.1, read on the forward strand.
CTCACAATGCCAGCGTATCTGTGATTTCTATTCCCTTGTCAGCAGGCTTACCAAGTGGTTTCTTAATTGGAAGAATAAGTACTTATCCTTTAGAGGATGGATAGAACTGGTGAATAAAGCGTTTTTGTCTACTCCGATCCATGCTCTCTCTACAATTTTAGTTCGTAAAATAGTCATTATGAGAATGGATCATATATTTCATATTTTTCTTTGGGACCCATCGTGTGAAGGTAAAAGACACTGGGCTTCTTGGAAAAGGATAGCATGACCTCTTGGAGAAGGTGGAATCCACATCTGGAGTCGTAACGCCACCGTCTATTGCATTCATGCGAAGTTAGATTTAGAAGTGCTATAATGTTGGACTTTATGGGGGCTCACAGTGCAAAATAGCCTTCTAGGAGACGAGTCTACAAGGAATGACCATTATACCTCCTTATGGGTAGAAATCACCTCTCTTCTTAACATCTTTAGGCCCTACTATAGATGGATTGTTGGGAAAGGTGAGGTCTCTTTCTTGCATGAAAATTGGAGTGGGACGGTGCTTGGGTATTCGGGCTATACAGTTACGAACATTTCATTCAGGGAAGCACGAAACTACCCGAACTTTTCCAATGCTATTCTCGATAAGGGCTAGTAGGATATGCTCCAGCTCATTGAGCGTTCCTCCTCCCCTGACATGTGTGTGTTCACTCCTTCTCCATCGGGCTCCTTCTTCTCTAGGGATTACCACTGGGTACTATTTATTCCAACATCTGAGGATGCCTAGAATGATGGTTTTTTGTCCAAGAGTATCCCCTCGAAATATAATTTTCTTACCTGGAGAATCTGGAACAAAGCATTACCTACCGACGAGAACATCAAATGGTGTGGCGTGATTCTGGGCTCGAGAAGTGTCTGCTACAGGAGGCATTGGGAGGGAACATCAGGAATCTCTTCTTTGAAAGGGAATGGGCATCGGAGGTATGGAACTATTATAGATCTTTCACCACTTTTTCCAGTCCAGGTATAGAGGTTCATTATTTTTCGGAGTGTTGGCTTCAGGGTACATCTGAGGAGGGTCTGGAGAGAAGGACTCACGTTCTGTTGTTACATACAGGCTGCTGGGGTTTGTGGTATTCAAGGAACAAGTGGGTTCATGAGGGGGTGTCCTCCACATGCCGTTTGATTATTACCCACATTAACAATCTGCTCTTTAACATGGGAAGGGCTCTCACTCTATGGAATGAGGAAACCTCATTGCAGCATTTTAAACCTTGTCATACTTTCTCACATCCAATCAAAAATTTACCTTATTGTAAATGGGTTTGCCGGTCCCCTCCTACGAGGGGTTTAAAGTTGAACACTAATTGATCCAGCATCTCAGGACTCATGCATGGAGGGGGCACTGTTCGTGATAGAAATGGATCAGTCATCATGGATGTCTCCATCAATCTTGGTCATAGAACATCACTCACGGATGAGACCGTGACCATGATCACAGGCCTTACAGCTTGTGGGTAGCATGTTCTGGATATTATGGAAGCAGAAACGGATTAATTGATTTTTTGGTAAGGCATTGCATAACCTCATTCCTACTCCCTTGTCGATCGAGTACATCACCATGAAGTGTCGCTCTATCCTTGACAACAATATCAATGTGGTCCACACCTAGCGAGAGGGTAACAAAACAACCGACTACCTGGCCTGGGTTGACTTTCTGGGTTCGGGCATAGTTCTCTTTCATGAAGTCCGTAGCTTGAAGCAGGAAGGGATCAACATCATTATAGGGGATGCCCTTGGTCTTCATTACTTTTGACCCCTATAGTGGTGTTATTTCATGACATGCACTTGTAGGACATATTTTATGTTTTACCTCTGCTTAGAAATTTTTAAATAATGATGATGATGATGATGAATAATGTATCTCAAAGGTGATATCCCTTCAATTAATCATCTAAAATTTCAATGGAATAGAGTGTTACAATTTGATACAATTGGTAGAGGTGACCCATGTTGTCATAAAGTTTCATGGATATAGATCTATGAAATATGCTCCAGGGTATATTTTATCTTATCTCTAGGAAATAAGAATACATAGTATGGTGACAAACAATTAACCATATAGATTCATTCTTCCATGGATTATTTATAAGTCCAATGAAAAATTCAATTTTTATGTTTTCCTATATCTATAAAACTATAGATAGTGTTTTCATGACTCAGTTAGGATATTGTTTTTCAATATTTAAAAACTGTAATATTGATCATCGTTAAACATAGTTTATAATTTCTCGCTTCATTCCATACCAATAAAAATGTTCTCATAAATTTTCTACATAATTAATGTATTGCGGCATATATATTGAAATTTGAATTATGTACATCATCTACTAGTTCCATATTCAACTCTACTGTATCATGGAACATATATCCACTTTCAAAAATTCAACACTACATCTATATAAAAGATATTTTTAAATTTCCCATCATTTAATAGATTTATATTAATTGGTATGTCCCCATAAATTTGTTGTAACTTCTCTATAATTTTTAGTAATAATGGATGATTAATTTATTGAAAAAAGAATGATGAATCCCCATTCCTAAAAATAAGTATATTCAATATTACTAAACATAATATAAATTATCATCTTTATTAATTATCATGGTTATAAATTGATGGATCTTTATTCTCAATGAAAAATCATCCTTTTTCTCCCTACCTGAGTGGTAGTGGATACAAAAATCATAGTCATCAAGTAGTTTCAACCATCTTCTTTACCTCATGTTGAGATCCTTTTGGGAGAAGATATACTAACAACTCTTAGTCTCTATATATATACCACATATTTAAACATAGATATTGAGTCCACATATTTTCAATGAAAATAATATGACATATAACTCAAGGTCATGAAATAGATAATTCAGTACATGGATTTTCAATTTTCGTGATTCCTAAGAAACCATACAATCGTTATGTATATGTACAATTCATACTCAATTCATCAATGCATCACTATATATTAAAAATAATCCGTTATATTATTGTAATTTTTATAGAAGGTCATTGATATTAATTCTGTTGAACTTTTAAAAAAATCATTATATTTCCATGCGCATGTGAATTTAACCCCTTTATGGATTATTTTGTTTATTAAATTGTAATAACAAGAAAAATATTAAGGAAAATACCAATATTGAATAGCTAAACCCATGATATTTTGTATCTATATTTTCTTAATAGTATTTAATTATTTGACTTAATATTTTTTTCAAGGGTAAAAAAATATTTCATCCTTAGAGAAAATATCTCCATGAAAAGAATCTTATTTGTTCCAAAATTCACACTTACTATATTTCTCATATAATTTCTTTTTTAGGACTCCCTAATTATCAATAAATGACACTAATGATACTCATTTCCCATAGAGTATATCAATCTATCATCACTGAATATTTTCATAAATTTATCAAAATATTTTTTTAATACCCTATTAAATATATCTGTAATGACAAAAGTTTCATTAGCCAACATAATGGGAATTAATTTAAATTCATATATTGAATAGCTTATTCGAAATGCTATAGTTGATATATCATTCTTCCTCAACTTTAGTAGATGATAACCAAAGTGTAAATATATATCTAAAATTTTTCATGTTCCCTCAATTTTAATAAATAATTCATCAATGCACGATCAAGTATATTTATTCCTATTAGTGATTGAATTGATATCCCTATAATGAATTCCCATTATCATAGAATAGTCCTTATTCTCAATTAGTAAAACTATTTATCCCTATAGTGATAAACTATGTTGTATAAATCCTTGATGACACATCACCTATTGATGTTTCTTCACCTCCATTGAATCATATAGTGTCATTATATATGTAGTTTTAGATATAGGTATTTCATCAATAGTTAGATTAATAGAGAAATAAAAATTATACTCAGGTGGATGACTAGGTAATTCTTCCTGAAACACAATATTTATTTATAAAATGTGTTATGAATATATATTTTTTACATTTTCCATTTCATTAGATGAATGTTTTCTTTCAACTCTTCAAATAATTTCATTTAGGAGAGCTACTAGCAGAGGATCCAGAAATGATTCTAGTGATAAAGTATCTCTAGTAATGAAAATATATTACACCTCACAAATATGCAGCATAATATAATTCTATTGGAAATGAAAATTTATATTATTATTTTAAATACAATCCATACTATATATCTTATCAAACACATCCTTAAGAATAATATCCATATTTCATTGTAGGGTTTGTCTATACATTATAATTGGAAGTAAATGACATATCTGTATGGAAATAAAATTTCAGTTAGGTGTCTTAATTAAAAATTTCCATAATAGGGTTAGAGGGATATAATAAATGCTTTTAGAAAAATAGTATAAATAAAAGTGTAAAAGTATCTATATTAAAATAAAACATTAGATAACTTTTAGGATGTTATCAATATTCCATCCACAACATGATTTCTATTTTTTGACTTATCTATAGTAATCACATAATCATCCCATTTCTAATAAGACATTTGATAGGTAAATTTATTTTATTCTTAGGACACTATATTAACAGATTTACCTTCTTCTTATTGTTAAATAATTGACCATCATGGTTTTCTAACTTTCTGTGTAATTTAACATATTGATGGACTTGTTATCCATTCTTAAATCATACCCAGGTTCCCTTCCTACAATCCCTAATGTGTTTGTTCCCAAAATCCACCCATTGAGGAAGTCTTATCCTTTATTCCATACCCTTTTATAAGAAACTAAAAATTTATTCTTTAAAAATTATAATAACAAGATTACAATATTTTTTTAACACAAAATACCAAACATTAAGAGAAGTATGATATTATATAAAATATTAAATATTTTAATTTTTAATTTTCAAAACTATATCTTAAATTAACAAAATGAATATTAATAAAATCATTATTAACAATATTTAAGTATTATTTATATAATGAAAATGTATTCTTCAAGGTATAAAAATAAATTCCAAATTTTCAGTAACGTTATTGTAACGTCCAAAACATTTATTAATGAAAATTTATTTTGATCTAATTAAATTTATTATTATGTAAGACAGTGTTATAACATATGCACTTACTTGGTTTTATGTGTTTTTAATTTAAAATACTATTACTAATTGGGACCATTGCTAATGTAGCCGTTAAATAGTGATCACATGACTAATATAAGTAGAGGTCTTTATCAAATCCAATTTACACAGAAAAAGGAATTGATGGCCTCATCTAGTAGAATTTCTCCATATGAATCTCATTTTTTAGAGATCAGAAAGGAGGTGGCATCAATGGTAATCTCTCTTGAACAAGTACAATCTGTGCTATAACTTGATAAGCTCGAGTGGAACTGCCTATGAGAGAAGTGGAAGTTAATAGTGATTACCACACGAGAAATGTTATCCAAGCCACCCCAAGAGTCTTTCACCATCACACACCATAACCTTCTGTCTTACGTTGGTGTTATAAGGGGTTATGTAATAAGGGCATTGTACTATGTTTATGTACATTTTTTTATAGAGAATATACATTCATTTTATTGTTGATACATTGTTAATAGTTTTTAATGAAAAACTAGAATTTTTAGTTTATTTTGATTAATTAATTGATTTTTGAATTATAAAATATTTTAATAAAATATTTTCACTAACTAACTTTTTATTAAATTCAAATGTCCATATAACTATTTTGAAAACAATTCGGATTTTTATTTAGGTTAGAAATCTACTTTTGTCAAAACCTTAGAATTTACGATAAATGTCGGTTTTTATTTTAAATGAAAAAATTCACATGATTAGAAAATTATTTATATAAAATGAATATTAATTTTAGAAATAGGATGTCAAAATTTTCCAATGGTGATTTTTTCATAATTTTAGGAGACAATCAAATTTTTTGGTAAAAATTAAATTCTATTTAAATATATAATTCATCTTATGACATCATAATGACCCAATTTTGATGTAATAATATAAAATTAAAATTATTTTTAGACAATATATGTTTTAATGTAAAAAAAATGTAATTTTAGGTTTGTTTGATTTATTTTACAAAGCATTAGTGGACCCGTCAAGAATTATAAAACATTTTAACGTTTTAAGTTAATTTCCATTAGAGTGTGACTCACCTCTATATAATCTATCCTAATATTTTAATAATTTTAGAGATTGGCTTTATAAAATAATGTTTTTCACACTTGTTTTTTGAACAAACCATGGGAAAAAAAATTTTTGTTTGTGGTTTTATTTAGTTTAATGTGTGGTGGCCAAAACCAAAATAATAATGAATTCCATCTATTTTTCAATATAAATCCACCCAATCTCTCACTTCCTCTTCACTTAAAGCCTTTTGATATCAACCAGACTCTTGCCTCCTCTATCTAGAATCTTCCAATATCACCCAATTCTCTCATTATTCCTCTCTCAATCCCCTCCCAAGACATTGGGATTACACTTTCATGTAAGAGATTTCATCCTTTCTTACTTTTCTCAAAATTTCATTACGTTGTTATACCATTTTTTCAATTAAAAATGTTGGGGATTGATTTAAAAAATCCCCTATACGTCCCTTCTTAAAATTTAATGATGAGATACCCCTTTTTATATCATTAATTTCTACTAAGAACACCTGTTACTATGCCGAAATTCCATAAGATATTTTTCTTTTCTCATTTACATTCAACATATTATTTTGTATTATGAATATAAATTCAATTACATATGTTAGGAGATGTCTCTATATGACCCCATTAATTCCCATTTCATATAAATATGTCGAGACACCCATTTATTTCTCATCAATCATTTTTAGTAATTCTTATGTCACGCTTTTCTGATGCCGAAATTGCACCGCGATTTTCCAAGCCCAATTCTTTCTGTAATGAATACCATGCCCATATCTCTATCAAGGTTATTCCCCATTATGCACGTTTACTTTTTGATTATAGAGTTTCATTTATGAAATCCACATTCCATTATCATGTAATAAATGATGATGTTTAATGAATCCATGTTATGTTATCCATATGGCACATTTATGCATGAAATAAATGATTTAAAAGGGTGCACACTAATAGCCATCCAATGCATTGGGTAAAGAAAAGGCTCATTATAAGTGATGTGCAATGATGTTTTACACAAGATAATTCATGTTAAATTAGGGTTTACTCATGATCCATGTGCAATGTGCCTTGGATCATGCTAATACCATGTGTAGTGTAGTTTCCACATTTCCATGTTATTGTAATCATGCTATATCATTCATTTATATTCATATTTATCATATGTCCCATTGATATTCCAATTGCATAAAATGTATTTTATTCTTCATATTATGGTGTTTTTACTCCACTACAGGGCTTTATAGATCACCATTTTCTTATGCATGTCCACATGTTATCCAATGCAATGCTAGGTACAAGGGAATGTAGTGGTCCTGTAAAGGATATTTTCAATAAAGATATTGTGTTTCATGTTTTATGATCTAATATAATGTTCCTAATCCTAAAAGAAACTAGACCTTTCGATCTTCTATTTTTTATTATGTCAAGATTTTATGTAACAAATCATGTTTATGTGTGTTATAAAATCATGGTTGTTATAGTTCGTATCATCGAATAAGTTTATTTATTTTTGGGATTAGGATTAGAAAAATATAGTTAAGCCTTAGAGTTAAGAATAAGTATAATAAAAACATCCTTAACTTTTGGTGAGTATTGAGTAAGTGGTTTATCAATAAAACATCCATGTCTGGATACGAGCAGGTAGAGAAGGCTCGGTCATAGATGTACCTAGGTGTTAAAACCTCGACAAGGAGTTTTGGGCATGACCCAGGGTGACCTTTTAAATGAAAATGGTCCTTGATTCACTCTTTGTTATTACACTCCCGGGGAATATTCTATGGTAGAGACACAAGATTAGTATGAACCATTGTTATGGGAATGAAAAATGCCCCTAAGAATATTTTTGCGAAGTAGATCAAGGATAACATTGATTGTAACCTATAGATTCAAAATTTAATGAAATAAACGTTATTTATAAGTCATACATTTTCGTCCTTGGATTACCCTTTATGTGTTACCCCTACATTTCCTTTTATTCTAGCCAGTGGCCAGTAATATGTGGAATCGGCGTAACAACCGATGCGATGATCAATGTGATGATTGTTCTAATGAGATACCCAATCCAATGGGAGTGGGAATCACAAAATTTGTCACAATACTCTCTCAATTAACTCAATATTTGAATAAAAACATGGGTGAAGAGGACTGTTCAACCCACTAAGAACGAACAAGTCACAATCGACAGTTTCAATTGAAATAGGCCTCATAATTTTAATGAATCATTTGATCCCTCAAATACCATAGAATGGAAGAACACTATTTAAATGATCATCTCCATCATTAAATGTTCCACATAAGTGAGGGTACTCCTTTCTTATTGTATTATGAAGGATGATGCAGATCAATGGTGGATATTGATAAAAAATATATGAATCATGAGGAGGAGATCTAGGTGTTGGAATGGAAGAATTTCTGGAAAATGTTTTTCTATAAATATGTTCCACACACCCTCCAACTTAATTTGGAAAGGGTGTTCCATTCCCTTAATAAAAAAGGAAAAAAATTTGTCAAAACATATATGGAAAATCTCACAAGTCATGCACGTTATTCCTCCAGCTTTTTCATTACACCATAACGCGAGGTTGAACATTTCTTTGGTGGGTTGAAACCTAGCATACAGAAAGATATGGAAATCCATGACTTCGATAGCTATTAGGAAACTATATAATGTTATCTCAAGGTGAAAATGGAGATCACTAAATCTCAGGGGTATCATGGGGATAATAAGTGCAAGGTGAAATAAAATTCTAGTAGTCGGATTGATAAATCCAATGGTCCTAAGAAAATCCAGCACCCCACTAGCCAAAGGTTTGAAAATAAGCACCCAAAAAATTTCATGAAGGGGATGAGGAAACACATTAGGTGGGGAAGAGAAGGGAACCTGGCCGTTAACTGCAAACAAGATAAACTCACATCTATGAAAGAGGAGAAGAATACTCCGTTTGACTCTCAACATGTTGTTCCTAGCTTCAACTACATATAACTAGGGAACCTTGCAGACCAGTGCCCTAATACAAGTGTTTTTGGAGGCAACCCACAACCTCCAAGGAAGAATGGGTGAGATTTTTCCATCACTACAACCTATGTGAATCCAGACAATGAAGTGGTGACAAGTAAGCTAACTATTCAATCAAGAACAACAATCATTCTTTTTTGATTCTTGTTCTATGCGTTCTTTTATATCCCAACGGTTTATTAGAACAATCCCAACACTACCAAAAATCATGGATGTATATATGTTAGTGGTTACAAAAAATGGATAAATCATTTCCACCAATGAATATAACTCCTCTCCTAACACAACATGTGATATGAAATTCCCAACGAATTGCTTCATACTCCATCTGGAAGAATTTGATACAATTCTTAGCATGGATTGAATTTCCTTTTATTGAGTTAACATAAATTACTGTGAGAGGGAAATCAATATCTATATGGAGAATCGAACCTCGATTCTATAAAAGTTCATGGAGGAAGTTGAATATTTTTTATCACCATAATATCAAGTATAAATTTTATTACCCTATGAGCATGAGTATGTGGATCATATGATTTTGACTAAGGAGGAAACTTTCCTTGAAGACATGCCTATTGTGAGGGAATTAGCTGGACTGTTTACCGTTGAATTGTAAGGTCTCCCTTCTAGAAGACAAGTTGAATTATCAATTGACCTTGTAACTGGGGAATTAACAATATCCTAGAATTTTTATAGAATATATGTTGTGTAGCTTGAGGAGGTGAAGAAACAACTACCCAAAAATCTTGAAAATGGGTTTATATTGAGTAGCGCTTCGCCAAGGGGTGCACCTGTTCTCTTCGTTATGATGAAGGATGGGTCAATGAGCCTTTGAATTGATTATCATGAGATTGGAAAAATCATGATAAGGAAAAAGTTTCCTCTTCCACTAATTGATGACTTGTTCAATCAGCTACGTGGAGCATAATACTTCTCTACGGTGCATTTGCGTTTAGAATATTACCAAGTAAGGGTGATGATGGAGGATATCCCCAAGACTGCTTTTCGTACTAGATACGGGCACTATGAATTCATAATAATGCTTTAACACTCACTAATGCTTCAATAATATTCTTTGACTTGAGAAATAGAGTCTTTATAGAACACCTCAACAAATTCATTGTAGTCTTTATCGATTATATTCTAATATACTCCGAAACTAAGTAAGAGAATGAGGAGAATCTATGAATTGTACTATAGACCTTATGAAAGGAGAAGCTCTAGGCAATGTAAAAAAAGTGTCAGTTCTGGTAGATGTCGGTGTCAATATTTTATCTTATCGTCACAATCAATAATATATTTGTGGATCCCTCCAAGATAGCTTCAATTCATGGATATCCGAGTCCATCATCGTTTGCAGATATTTGTCACCTCCTAGGGTTAGCTGGATATTATTACCAATTTGTGATAATTTTATCATGATTGTCTAACCCTCTTACTACATTAACAAGGAATGGAGTATTTGTTTTGGGGAGTGATTAATGCGATGATAGATTCTAGGAGTTGAAAAAGAGTCTTATCACTACACCTGTGCTCACACTACCCAAATGTGGAGACCTTTTTGTGGTATTTAGTGATGCATTGAAGAATATAATGGATTTTGTGTAGATACCTAATCTTTACATACATAGTCATTACATTAAGTTTTCGGAATAATTAATACATTACAAAACAGACACCCAAGGACCGTAGTAGTTTAGTGTCTTTGGAAACTCAGAACATTATCTTCTAGTCATAGTAAAAGATCTTCAACATCTCCCATAAAAGACTTCCTATTTGTTTTCTTACCTAAATCCTTTATTTCAACCCTGGGGAAATGAAAACATACAAAAGGTGACCTAAAATTCTCAGCAAGGGTATGCATGGAGAAAATAAAAAAACCATATTTATTTGAATTAAAAAACATGAACATAATGTTTAAACATCAAAATCGTGATAAATGACAATAAACAAGGTAGTATGTAAGGCATATATCATAATGGAACATCAATCATGATAAAATAGCATAGGTAATAAAACATGTAATTGCAGAAAACAAAAAACCACATGTTATGATTTCCATAGTAGCCAAGGCATTGATGCCAAGACCATCATAGTGGACAAATTTCATTACTGAACCGGGTTTACTTGTTGTTCCAGCCTTGTATTACTGAACCAGATTCACTTCCCATTCCAGCCATGTCTATATCATGAGATATAACACATTATCCAATGCATTAGTGGGAGATATAGGTCCCACCCATCTCATAATGAAATCATTCTTACATGTTCCACAACATAACAAAGATCATTCATCATAAACTAAAGAATAAAATGGGTTTAATAAACATATCCCATTATAAAATAATCCATAGAAAACAAATGAATATCTTTTCATCATAAGAAAAGTGAAACCATGTAAATCATAGATACATTATAATTAAAATATACACATATGAAATAATGTCATCTTAGATGGAAAATGGTTTTGATAAAACACTTGAAATGAATTCTTGGTAAATATCCTTTTTTCTTCAAAATCCATTTCTTTTCAAAAAATGTGCAATTTTAAAAGAAATATATTTTTTTGAAAATATTCCTAACATCATGTAGAGTATGATTCATTAAAATAAGGCATTATGAAACCGTAAAAATCCATTCATGCCGTATAAGTTAAAAAACCATTCTCCTCGTACTTTTGAAGGAAAAGTCAAAAAGTACCATGTATGGTAAACAAAGGAAATATTCCTTCCATAACACCATGTAAAGGCCAAATAGGGGTAAACATGACTTTAAACATACATGGAAGAATATTAAACACATTATAAAAATCATTTTTATGTACATGGATAAAAAATATAACCCTAGTAAAAACTTATGTATAAGCTATCTCAGATAAAAATGAGATTGCAAAATTATCCCTTACCACTTATGATCAGTGAAGTCATTCATGTAATAAAATAATGAAAATTAAATGCATATTTAAATATCATATTCTTCATAATAAAAATCCTAGAACATTCATGGGAAGCATAAACACCATACAAAAGAAATAGATGGTGATTAAGGCATATGCCTCACAAAAATAAAAGTGAGACAAAATAATCCCTTACCTTATGTCCAATTTCTTCCATATTTGTATGAGACTTCTGTATAGTGGGTTTAAACATATTATTAACTTGTAATATAACCATAATAATATTTATGATATCATATATGATTCACTTATAGCTTTATATTACACGTTTATTTGTCAATTCCATGTTAAAGCAGAGTTTGGGGTAAAATATTTTCACATGTCGTACGTGTTTTGTCTTGTAAATATTTATATGATTACATAGATCTTGATTAGTTACTTCAAAAATGTAAAACATTATTTATATATAATATATATTCAAAATATACATATATAAAATAGATCTATAAATGGAATGAAATACACCGTTCATAGAGACGGTATACCGTATGTACACATGAACGCTATTTTCGTTTCATTATTAAATTAAATGGAAGTAAGTAAATAACATATACATAAATATGTTATCATTAAGATTTCATATATTTCAGGATTATTTATTATATATAAATTATAATCATTCCTCAATGGTTAACTTGGAGAATGATTCTCATCGTGTCGTGGAGATGGTAATATGTACGTATGAACAAGCGATAATATCGTTCCCATAAATATTGAATGGAATTATAGTGGATGATATAATATATCAGAATTAGTATCATGTTATAAAAACCAAATATAGTTATTCTTTACACCATTATACCCATCCAAGTAATATGGTGGTGGAAAAACAGTTTACACCACGGCGTGGAGACGGTATTCCATACGTACGCACGCGCAGTGATTTCGTTTTCTGTAGGATGGATAGAAGGTGAAATAGGTTTGGTTCATATTAATAACAACATATCAGTATATGAGTGATACTTATGATATTAATTTATTACGAAACAAAAAAATAATAGAATGTATAAGAAGAAATGAATTTGAATGAATGGGTAAAGTATATTAACTCTTCTTCAACACCCCTCTTCTAAACCTCCTCTTAGGGCACTAATGTTGGTCATTGAAGAAGCCCGAGACCTCTATTATGTTTCTAGAGAAGTGTAGGAGATAATTTTTAAGGGGTTGGAAGAGATTGATAACTCATAATGGTTTGAAGAGGAGAGGGAGGAGGTTCCCTTTTATAATGGACGAGAGTGGCACTTTTGGAATCCTCAAAAATATTAATTTATAACAAACTCAAACCCCACATAAAAACTTCCAAAGTGACTCAAATTCGGATATTAGATAATATATAACTGTAATCCCATCATCCAATCAAATTTATACTTGTTTTTATTTCATTTTAAACCTTATGATTTTGATTTATCCTTATTTAATCTATTTAATTTTATTTGTGGTAATAATGTTATAAATTTTAAATGGTTATGAATACTTACTTATGTGTTTTTAATTGTACATAATTTGATAATTTACGACATGGAAGACCATATAAATTATAATTTGTAATTTTTAAATATGTTTGTAATTTTTAAACAATTCAGTAATATGTTATTTACATGAAATATCAATAGTGTCAATTTTGACACAATTAATTTATTTGAATTTAAATAAAATCCACCGAGAATATATATTTGAAAAAAAACTATTTCATAGATTCCTAACAAGTCATATTAATCAATAGTGGAGCACATTAATTAGTTCATATAATATTTATTTTAGTACTTTTAAATTAATTTATTTGATATTTCTCTTAATTAAATAATTACTACAAAATTTTTATATAACTATTTAATATAATTATATGTTGATTAAAAATTAAAAAAAATAATGATGATAAATATAATAGATTTAATAATAATACTTTCAGTTGAATTTATCTTCTAAAACAACCAACATTTTAAATTTTATCTTTATTAAAGTATGAAGGTGACAACTTTGACATCATATAAAACAAAATAATATAAATGTATTAATCTGTTTTATAATGATAAAAATGGTTCCAAATTATACCCGTGGATACTTAAGGTATATATATACTCGACCAATAAGGTGTGGTCATGTTTATGGCCATTTTGATGGGTATTATTAATGTAATTAATACTATATTATTGATTTTTTACTAAATAAATCATTTCTCCATCATTAATGTAGAAGCAATTAAGGTAATTTTATATTTCTGTAAAATCACAAATAAATTACGATGATGAAGAAAAAAAATTTATATTTCAAAATAGTATTTATAATCGAATTTATATTATGTATAACCTTATATTAAAAAAACATAATTTATTAAAGATTGAGTGAGACATATTTCACTTTCATTAAATAAAATATATTAAAGGACTTAATCACATACAAGTGGGTTCCAATATATTCCATTTCAACCCAAGTATGATTTATGATGAAATATATAACCATAGAATTTTATTAAAACATTTTTTAGGGTAATTTTATAATATTATATTTACCCTTAATTACTCGATTTACTTTTAACAATGGTAAATAAAATTTACCGTAGTTATTATTCATAGGGAAAAAAAATAAAAAGTAGCCTTTAAAAATAATTTGGACCGACATATTAGAAATATTGAATCCATTTTTCCAAATTCAAATGACATAAGTTTCAGAAATTAATATAAAATTAATCCAAATGTTTAGAAACCGAGTTTTAAAAGTTAAAACATTGCAAAAGATTGAAAATATTTTACCTATGAATTCAATGTAAAATCAATGATAATTACATACATTAGATTGAATGGTAAAAATATATTCTATTTATAATTTAAAACCATTCAATATTATAATTTATCCATATAAATTATCACGACGAAAATGTTGTTTTTAATTAAAATATACAGTGTTTTTACTATTCATTAAAATATAAAAGTTATCAGAATAATATAAAAAATTTATCCAAAGTAAATTTTTATATTATGATTCCAAAAAAAAAATTATTTTGTAAATTTATCTTATAAAAAATTCAAAAAGAAGATTTAATGTGGGTGCGCTATCAAAAGGAGGCAAATCTGCATATTTTGAAAAATACTCATTTTACCCGAATAATTTATTTTGTTCTAATAAAATGTTCTATAAAATGTGTATGATTAATAATAATGTTATAAAATTCAAAATGTAGTTAACACTATTAATAACAGCTAGTTCATAATAATATTATAACCATATATCGTTGTTTAGTGAAACCCGGTATTGCGTACAACACAGGGTATCGAGGAAGGTCGTGATTGCATGTAATGCAAGCCAAGTCAGGGTTGTGTGTAGTGAAAGATTTGTTTGTTATTTCATATAATATAATCCAGTCATATTTCATTTATACATTGAATATATATATATACACTCAATGTTGTGTAGAATTACATCTATCAATCGAACTTGAAATTGTGTGTAACATGATCCAAGAATAGTGTTGCGTATACTGAAAGCTAATACAGTGTTTCTTATAGCGCAGGATAATCTTAGTGTAGTATACCACACATGAAATCAAATAAATTAAAAATAAAACATCTCATAAATTCTCGGAGTATTACATTCTACCCCCCTAAAAATGAATTTCGCCGTTGAAATTCGTGAGGTTTATAAATCATTTACTACTTGAATGTTTCTTTCATAAAACCCCACATTATAAAAAGGAATATTAAAACATAATTTAAAAATGGAACATTAGAGAAAAAAATGGATACCCAAAGTAAATCATATCTTGGGTTCCCACATAAGAGAATATAGGTTAAAATATGGATATGTTAAAGAAATCAAACAATCATGTTCTCATAAAGAGTGGTAGAGAACATGGCTATGAAAAATCCAACAATCACAAAGCCATAAATTTGTGATGATGTAAGGTACCATCTAATTCATCAGATATGAGAGAAGTAGGACAACAATTTTGGTTTTCAAGATCATTTCCCTAACATTGAGGAATTTTTACTTAAGAAAAAAATACTTACTTGATTTCATTGTAATATCATCATTTGTCATTCCGTGAACAATTTTTACTTCATATCTTAATTAAAAAATTGAAGTTGAATTTTTCATTCTTGATGTATAATCCAATAATGCGATAGAATGATAGGTCATTCAAACTTATGGTTAGAAAAATTTATTAAATATAAATAATTCCATCTCTGGTTAGATTAATCATATATGGCTCCAAAAATGGACTTATACAACATATATCATAACAGTTAATAAAATAACACTACTTTCTACTAACCTGGTACTTCATGTAGGACAATGGTAGGCAATAAAGTCCTATCACACTTTGGTTGTGGGTTCGATTCCTATAACGTAGTCCTAAATGACGGGTTGTCGTCCGTCCTGCAGGTTTTCCTTTTTCTAAAACATCACCATTTTAACATTCCAGAAGTAATATTGAAAAAATGGTTCTAGACATAAACAAAACTATTTTTTGTATAACTTAATTCATTCCAATCTTTAGTATTATCCAAAATACTTCTATCTAATCTAATAATATAAGGTAAAATATTACTTGAAATGTCAGCTACTGAGCATGTGAATACCATCATTTATCATACGATATATCTTGTTGGTCACATTCCAAACATGTGACTAACGTAAACAAGTATTCTATTGAAAAATGAATACCCATTAAACCTTAGTGAAAAAATGAATGCTGTCAAAAGTTAACTCTTTCCACCTACCAAAATCCCAAAATTTATATATACTCAATCCAAGATATAACTTTGTCCTTGTATCAGTCATGAGCTCATTAATACTATCAATCATTTCATATTTATGCCTTCATTATGCGCATATCATCTGATTTCCAATATATATTTCAATGACTTTTCATGGTTACCGGTACCATATTCTTATGGAATACCACAATGGACCAATATATAGATCTTCTAATATACCATAAATGTACCTCGACAACATTATTATTGAATACCAATACATAAACACTTCAATCCATCCTCTTCAATGATTATCATGGAATAAGTCCTTCCTTGATTTAGAAGTAACCTCTTAGGTTAGGGCATTGAGTTGGGTAATTCCCATGTTCTCCACAGATAAGACATTGAACTCCATAACAGTCTGTCACTCTATGACCCTTCTCTCCACAGAGATAACAACTTCCCTTCCATTTGATGTAGTCATCAAGGTTCTTCTTCCCTTTTTAGAAATATCATTCTTCCTTTCTCTATGCTCCGCACCATGAGAACATTCATAAAATTCTATCTTCCTCTTATTTGATGAATTATGAATACCACTAAAGTTCACCTTGTTAATCGTATATCGCGATGACTGATTCAGAATACTCAAAATATATTTCTTTCTAGGCATTATGAATTTTCATTGCTCATATTCACCAATTTGTCCATTGGATTCAATGTTGACCCAATTCATTCTAGTTCCCTAAATTGACTAAAACCAAACAACCATGGTGTAATAAATAGTTAAAATAACAAGGAACCACATAATCATAAAAAGTATAACATATCAGACATTCTTTAATCCATGACACCATAGTTTCCCCCAAGGTTATTCATGATCATCAACATAATTCATAGACTATAACCTATAGTTATACTTAACCTTTGTGACATCCCTAGACATACCTTAGAAATATCTCTAGGGATCTCAGTACAGTTTTTGCATCCTAGTTTCCAAAGGATAACTAAACCTTTTTTCTGATACCAAATGTGGAGACCCAAGCATTACATACATAGACATTACATTACATTTTCGGAATACTTAATACATAGCAAAACAGACACCCAAGGACCATAATAGTTTAGTGTCTTTGGAATCTCGGAACATCATCTTATAGATATGGTGAATGATCTTCAACATCTCCCATAAAGTTCTTCCCTTTTTGTTTTCTTACCTAAAACCTTTCTTTAAACCCTAGGGAAAGGAATACATATAAAGGGTGGGATGAAATTCTTAGTAAGGGTAAGCATGGAAAAAAAACCATATACATTTGAATTTAAAAACATGCACATAATTTTTAAACATCAAAATCTTGAGCAATAACCTAAAACATTGCAGTAATTAAGGCATAGAAAATAATGGAACATAAATCATTATAAAATAGCATGGGAATAAAACTTGTAATTGTGGAAAACTATTAAGCACATGTTTTGATTTCAAAAGTAGCCAAGGCATTGTTGTCAAGACCATCTTAGTGGACAAATTCCATTACTGAACCAGGTTTACTTGTCGTTCCAGCCCTGTATTGCTGAACTAGATTCAGTTTCCATTCTAGAAATGTTTATCTCATGAGATATAAATCATTACCAAATGATTTAGAGGGAGATATAGGTCTCACCCATCTCATAATGAAATCATTCTTATGTGTGAGACGACATAAACATAAATCATTCATCATAAACCAAAGAATAAAATGGGTTTCATAAACATCATCCCATAATAACATAATCCATATAAAACAAATGGATATCATTTCTTCATAAGAAAAGCTAAACCATTTAAATCATAGAGACATTTTACTTGAAACATACACATATGAAATAATGTCATCTTAGATGGAGAATTCTTTTCATTAAACACTTGAAATGAAATCTTGAGGAAAATATCCTTTCTTCTGAAAAATTATTTTATTTCCACAAAATGCCATGAAATTTTAAAAGAATATGATTTTTTTGAAAATATTCATGAAATCATGTAGAGTAAGATTCATGAAAATAAGGCGTTATGAAACCGTAAAAATCTATTCATGCCGTATAGGTTAAAAACATTCTCCTTGTACTTTTAACGGAAATGTCAAAATGTACCATGTATGGTAAAAAATAAATATTCCTTCCATAACACCAAGTTAAAGTTAAATAGGGGTAAACATGACTTTAAAAATACATGGAATAAAACTAAACACATTATGGAAAACATTTTTAAGGACCTGGATGAAAAATATAACCCCAGTAAATACTTATGTATAAGCAATCTGTTATAAAAATAAGATTGCAAAATTATCCCTTACCACATAGGATCAGTGAAGTCAAACATTTCATAAAATAAACATAATTACATGAATATCTAAATATCATATCCTTCATAATAAAAATCATAAAACATTCATGGGAAGCATAAAAACTATATAAAATAAATAGATGGTTATTAAGGAATATGCCTCACAGAAATAAAAGTGTGACGAAATAATCTCGTACCTTATGTCAAATTTCTTCTGTATTTTTCTGAGACTTCTGTATAGTGGGTTTAAACATATTATTAACTTATAACAGAACCATAATAATATTTATGATATCATATATGATTCACTTAATAATTTATATTACCCATTGATTTGTCAATTCCATGTTAAAGTAGTGTTGTGGGTAAATCATTTCATTTGTCGTATGTGTTTTGACTTGTAATTATTAATAAGATTACATATAACATTATTACTTACTTCCATATTTTAAAAAATTATTTATATATAATATATATTAAGAATATACATATATATAATAAATCTATAAATGTAAAGAAATAGATCTTTCATGGACACGGTAGGTCGTAAGTACGCATGATCGCTATTTTCGTTTCCTTATTAAATAGAATGGAAGTAAGTAAATAACATATAAATAAATACAGTATCATTAAATTTTAATATATTTCATGACTATTTATTTTATATACTTTATAATCATTCTTAAATGGTTAACTTGGAGAATGAATCCCATCGCGTCGTGGAGACGGTAATCCGTAGGTATGCACGAACGATGATATCGTTCCCATAATTATTGAATGAAATTATATTGGATGATATAATATCTCAGAATTAGTATTATGTTTTAATAACCATATATAGTTATTATTCACACCATTATACCCATCCAAGTACGGTGGTGGTGGAAAAACAGATTACACCACGGTGTGGAGACGATATTCTGTACGCACACACACGAGGTGATTTCATTTTCCGTAGGATGGATATAAGGTGAAATAGGGTGGGTTAATATTTATAAGAACATATCAGTATATTATTGATAATTATGTTATTACTTTATTGTTAAATAACAAAAGAAGAGTAATTAGAAGATGAAATGAATTTTAAAGAATCGGTAAAGGATATTACCTCTTCTTCGACGCGCCTCTTCTAAACCACATCTTAGGGAACTAATGTTGGTCTTTGAATAAGAACAGGTCCTCTAGTATGTTTCTAGGTAAGTTTAGAAGATAAATTGGCTTGTTTTGGCTGAGCTTGAAGGCTCAAAATGGTGTGAGGAGGAGAGGGAGGAGGTTTCCTTTTATTAGGGAGGAGAGTGGCACTTTTGGAATCCTCAGAAATATTAATTTATAAAAAACTCAAACCCCTCATAAAAACATCCAAAGTGACTCAAATAAGGAAATGATATAATATAGGGTTTTAATCCCATCAAAAAATCCAAATTATAAATGTTTTGATTTTATTTTAAACCTTATCATTTTGATTTATCCTTACATAATCTATTTAATTTTATCTTTTGTAATAATGTTATAAATTTTTAATGGTTAAAAATACATACGTATGTGTTGTTAATTGTACATAAATTGATAATTTATGACATGTAAAACCATATAAATTTTATTTTTTAATTTTTAAATAGTTTTGTCACTTTTAAACAATTTAATAATTATTTTGATGAAATAACAATATTGTCAATTTTGACACAATTCATTTATTGGAATTTAAATAACATCCACAAGGAATATATTTTCGAAAAAAACTATTTAATAAATTCCAACCAAGTCATATGAGTCTATAAAATTCGTGTATAACATTAATTATTTGATATAATATTTATTTTAATAAATTTAAAATCATTTATTTGATATTTTGGTTAATAAAATAATTACTAAAACGATTTTTTATAATAATTTAATATACTTATTTGTTGCATAAAAATTAAAAATAAAATATAATGATGAATATAAATATAATAGATTTCATAAGAATACTTTTAAGATAATTTATCTTCTAAAAAACCAACTTTTAAAATTTAATCTTTATTAATCAATAAAGGTGACAACTTCGACATCATTTAAAATAAAATAATATAAATGTCTTAATCAGTTTTATAAACATCCTAATGGTCCCAAATTATACCATTGTATTCTTATGGTATATAAATACTCTAAAAATAGGTTTGTTCAAGTTTCTGGTCCTTTTTATGGGTATTATTATTTTAATAAAAACTATATTATTGATTTTTTACTAATTAAATAATTTCTGCATCATTAATGTATAAGCTATTAGGGTAATATATATTTCTGAAAGATCACAAATAAATTACTATGAAGAAGAAAACCATTTTATAATTCAAATTAGTATTTATAATAGAATTTATATTCTGTGTAACCTTACATTAAAAATACTTTAAATATTAAAGTTTGAGTGAGACATATTTCACATTCTTTATATAAAATAAATAAAATGTCTTAATCACATAAAAGTGGGTTCCAATAGATTCAATTTCAATATATGTAGGATTTAGGACTAAATATAATCATCCAATTATATTAAGATATTTTTTACGGTAATTTTATAATATTATATTTACCCTTAATTACCTGATTTAACTTTTACTATGGTAAATAAAATTTACCGTAGTTTCTATTCATAGTGCACAAAAATACAAAGTAGCCTATTAACATAATTTTTTCCTACTGATTCCAAATATGGAATCCATTTTTCACTATTTAAATCACAGAAGTTGGAGAAATTAATTTAAAATTAATCCATTTGTCATGAAAATGAGTTTTAAAAGTTAAAACATTAAAAAATATTGAAATGATTTTACTTATGAATTAAATGTAAAATCAATGCTACTGAAATACATTAGATTAAATTGTAAAAATATATTCTATATATACTTTAAAACCATTAAATATTATCATTTGACCATATAAATTATCACGATGAAAATAGTTGTTTTTAATTAAAATATTGGGTTTTTACTATTCATTAAAATATACAAGTTATCATAATAATATGAAAAATTTATCCAAAGTAAATATTTAAATCCTGTTTCCAAATATGAATTTTATTTTCTCAAATTGAACTTTTAATCATGTCATAAACTATATAGAAAGTGGGTGTTCTATCAAAAGGGGAAAACTGCATTTTTTAAAAAATTACTTATTTTACCTGAAAAATTTATTTTGTTCTCATACCATGTTCTAGAAAATGTGTAAGATGAATAATAATGGTATAAAACTAAAAATATAGTTAATACTATTCATAACGGCTAGTTCATAATAATATTATAACCATATATCTTTGTATGGTGAAACCCGATATTGCGTACAACACACGCTATCGAGGAAGGTCGTGATTCCATGTAATGAAAGCCAAGTAAGGGTTTCATGTAGTGAAAGATTTGTTTGTTGTTGTATATAATATAATACATCCATATTTAATTTATACATTGAATATATATATATATACACACTTAATGTTGCGTATAATAACTTCTATCAAACGAACTTGAAATTGGGTGTAACACGATCCGAGAATAGTGTTGCGTATACTCCAAGCTAATACGATGTTGCATATAGTGAAAGATAATATTTGTGTCGCATACAACACAAGACATCAAATTAATTAAAAAGAATACTTCTCATTAAATATCAGGGTGTTACATTTTGTGTTAATGAAAAATGACTAATTCATTGCATTTGCTTCAAGGAAATTGAAATTTAATGAGAAAAAGAATCCAACAAATAATTTGGAGTTGGCTGTAGTGATCTTCCCTTTAAATATTTGGTGATATTACCTCTTTGGGGAGAAGTGTAATATATATTCAAACCACAACATCTTCAAGTATATATTAACACATAAAGAGGTGAACATTCCCCAATGAATATTTTCTTGGCTGATCAATGACAATGACTTTTCAATCCATTAACACCCTGGGAAAGTGAACAAGGTGAAAGATGCTCTATGTACAAAGAAACCAGTGATTTTATAATTGATGAGAATTGAAAAGAATCCAATATTCGTTGATTTGATGAATATGGACATAAGAATAATAAAGAAGAGAACATCAGAAATCGTTTCACAAATGATTGATTAGCTGTCCCTTTTGGAAAGGTTGAAGGATGATCGAAAAAGATGATGTGGGAATTCAGAAGAAGGTTTAAACTATAAGAAAAGTGAAATCCTCAGAGTTAAATGTCAATGAAAAGTAAAATTCTTATATTTTGGTCAAGACTATGTCTTCTATAGAATCTGGAGATAAAGAATGAACTTTCGGAAGATGCGCATTGTTCACATTTCTCCATTCACCCAGGAAGCAAAAAATGTATTGTGATATCCAAGAGAATTATTAGTGGGTTAACATGAAAGAGATGGCTGAGTATACATCAAAGTGGCTGTTATGTCAGCAAGTGATGGCTGAGAGGCAGAAGTCTAAGGGGATGACAAAACCATTACCCATACTGTCATGGAAATGGGAGAACATCACCATGGGTATAGTCACTGAACTACAGAAGACATCCAAAGGAAAAAAAAGATATCTGGGTTGTTCAAGGACATCTTACAAATAGCACACACATTATTGGAATTCATGAGGATTCCTACCAAGATCAACTGGAACAAATATACATCAGAGACATGGTAAGGATGAATGGAGTACCACTATATATTGTATCGTATTGAGATCTAGTATTCCCCTCTATGTTTTTTAAGTGTCTTAAACATGCTCTTGATACTATGCTAAAATTAAGTATGGCTTATCATCATCAAAAAGATGGCCAATCTGATCAGACTATTCAAACACTTGAGGACATGTTGAGGGAGGTCTCAATGGACTTCAAAGTAGGATGGGATCAACATCATTCTCTTGTTGATTTATCAAACAATAATAATTTCCCCTCAAGAATCAAAATGTCTTCTTATTATGCCCTATATGGGAAGAGGTGAAAAACACAGTCATGTTGGGATAAAATTCAGGAGGGAAGACACCTAGGTTCATAAATGGTCGAAGAAATGGTGGTTAAGGTTAAGAACATCCAATAGCACATTATTGCTTCTCATATTCGACAAAAGAGATATGTTGATAATCATTGATGAGAAAAATAATTTTTTGTTAGAGACATTGTATTCCTCTACATATCATCATGGAAGAGAGATAGGAAATTTGGTAAGAAAGGAAATCTTATTCCAAGGTACATCGAACCTTTTGAGACCATTGATCGCATTAGAGCAGTGGCCTATCGACTATAACTCCAACTAATCCTATCTCAAGTACATTATGAAGTCCATGTATCACTCTTGAGGAATTACATACTTGGACCATCACATGCACTCAATCCCGAGGAGTAATGATTGGATAATGAACTCTCCTATGAAGAGAATCCTGTGAAGATATTAGTTTGTATAGAAAATGTTCTATGAAATAAGACAATTCCCCCACATCATGGAGTTGTTGAAAAGCCACTTGTTTGAAGAGGCAATGTGAGAATTGGAGGTAGTGATGAATCAGAGTTACCTAAATCTATTTTAATGTGGAAAAAGAAAATTCTGAGGGAGAAATTTCATAAGGGGGGAAGATTGTAATGAACCAAAAATTTATTAATTAAAATTACTCTTGATCTATTTAAATATATTATTATATAATATGGTTATATAACATATGAACATCCTTTATTTTATGTTATTGTATATTAAAATACCGTTACGAATTGTGACCGTTAAAAATATATCTGTTCAAAATTGATCACCTGATATGTATAAATATAGGTCATTAACAAATCCAATTTACACAGACCAAGGAAGCTATGGTCTCATCTATTAGAATTTCTCCATGTATATACAATTTTTCATATCTTGGAATGTAGGTGGCATCCCTAGGGATTTCTCTTGACCAATCCCAAGTCGTGCTTCAACATGTTATGCTCGAGCAGAACTGTCTATGGGAGAAGTGGAAGTTAATAGTGATTACCACCAGAGCAATGTTATCTGATCCACCCCAAGAGCCTCTCAAAATTTCAAACCTTACCCATTGGGTAAAGGTGGGTGTTATAAGGGTTTTTTAGTGAGAACCTAGTACTATAATTATGTACATTATTTATTTATATATAATATACATTCATTTTGTTATTTTTTCTTAGTAAATAGTTTGAAAAGAAAAAATATCATTTTTAGACTATTTTTATTTATTAATGGATTTTTTAATTAAATAATTTTTTTATAAAATATTGTCACTAAATTCATTTTTATTAAATATAAATTATCTTATAATTATAATGAATTGTGATTTTTATTATGGGTTGGATGTTATTTTTCTCAAAACCTGTGAATTATTTATAAATGCAAGTTTTTATTTTAAAAGTAAAAATTCACATATTTATAAAATTATTTAGATAAAATGAATTTTATTTTTGGAATTATGATGTTGAATTTATCACATGGTGAATTTTTAATAATTTTTTGCGACATTAGAATGTTTGGGTAAAAATAAAACACTGTTTAAATATATAACTTGTCTTATGACATCATAATGACCCAATAGTGATGTTAAAAAACTATAATAATTATGTTTGGACAATATATGATTTACCATTTAACATATGTGATTTTATGTTGGTTTGATTTATTTTACAAAGGCATGGGGGACCCCTCAAGATTTATAAAACATTTTAACATTTTAAATTGATTTCATTGAGAGTGTGACTCACCTCCACATAAGAAAGCCTAATATTTTGAGAAGATTTTTCATTTTCTATATAAAATAATATTTTCCACTCCCATTTGGAAATGAACATGGGAAAAAACATGGGTTGGTTTTTGGATTAGTTTAATTTAATTTGTAGTGGCCAAAACCTAAATAATAATGAATTGTCTCCCTTTTCATATATAAACACGCCAATGCTCCCACTTCCTCTTCACTCAATGCCACTAGTGCTCAACCAACGACTGACCTAATCTACCAATAATCCTTCAATGGTGTCCCAAGCTCTCAAAAATCCTCTATCAATCCCCTGCCAAACCTTTCGGATCACACTTCCAAGTATCATATTTCTTCCATTCTCACTTTTTTGGATATTTAATTATGTTTTTATATCATTTTTTCAATTAAAAATTTGGGGGCGAGATTTCTCACATCACCCTTACTTCCCTCCTTATGTTTTAATGATGACATACCCCTTAATATCTCAGTAATTCCTCTCAAGAACACTTGTTACTATCCCAAAATTTTGTATTTAATTTCTCTCTTCTATTTTACATTCAATAATGTATTTTTTTATTATAAATATAAATTCCATTACATATATTAGGATATGTATATATAAATGATGAGACACACTTTCTCTCTCATCAATAATTTTTATGAATTATTATGTCACACCGTTATGCTACTGAAATTGCACTATAACTTTCAAAGCCAAAGTATTTGTGTAGTGAATACCATGACCATTACTCAATAAAGGGTATTAACCATTATGTACGTTTATATATTGATTATAGAGATTCATATATTTATTCCACATTCCATTATCATATAGTGAATGATTATGTATAATGAATCATGTTATGTGATCCATGTGGAAAACATATGCATAAAATCAATTTATTAAGAAGGGTGTGCCCAGATAGTTCTCCAATAAATTGGGTAATGATTAGTATCATGAGAAGTCACGTGTAATCAGGGTTTAATCATGAAAATTCATGTGCAATGAGGGTTTACTCATTCTCCATGTGGAATGTGCCTTGGCTAATGTTAATACTATGATAAGTGTTGTTTCACATTTCAATGTTATGAAAATAATGATATATCATGCCATTATGACAATGTTTCTCTTATGCTCCATTGAAATTCCAATTTCCTAACATGTATTTTATTCTTCATTTAATGGATTTTTTATTTCTTTAATGGGATTTATAGATCACCATTTTCTTACGCATGTCCTCAGGTTATCCCATGCAATGCTAAGTGTGAGGGAATGTTGTGCTAATGTGAAGAATTATTTCAATAAAGATGGTGTGTCTCATGTTTTAAGTCATTATATAATCTTACTAAGACACAAAGACACTAAAACACTCTATAAATAATTTTGTATCAAGTGAATATTTTTTATAATAAGTCTTCTTTATGAATAAAATAAATAGAATGGTTGTTATAGTTATTTTTTTGATTACAATATATTTTTCCTTCAAAAAAGATTTTATTTTAATTTTTTGACTAAATATAAAAATTATTTCAACAAATAAAAAATGTACAGTATATTTATTTTGAAATAAATTTAATTCGGTGGATAACTTGTGATACAAGAAACACCTTGTTTAAACAAAATGTCATATTGTATTCTAACCTAGTCATTAATTTGGAAGGTATGAAAAATAATAACTATAATAAGAATGATTTATATATTAAAATATATAATATAAATTTAATGGTTTTATATTGATTATAAATAAAATTAGAATCAATAAAATGAAAAAATGGATATTAAAAAATTTATTTTTTAAAATATTGGTTTATCGAACTTTGTTAAAGAAAATATAAATTAATATATTAAATATTTAGAAACATTATTTCAAAAATAAATATAAATTTTTAAATAATCCCATAAAAATAATCATTTGATGAATTTCTCAGAATTTTCTTAAATATTTCATTTTATAATTAATAAGGAAATATAGAAAATGTAAATTAAAATGATCATTTACATTTAAGTTATATATATAGATAAATAATTTTTTGAATTAATTTTAAATAATAAATAATTTATATATATATATATATATTGATCGAAGTCTGGTATTTAAAAAAAATATAATATTAAATTATGATATAAATACATTCTAAAATTTTAAAAATTATCTTTTCAAGAACATGCATTCTTATCACATATCTATGATTACTTTTATATTAGTTTTTTTGAAATACTTGAATGGAATTTGAAAAAATGGATTGCATACTTCGAATTATAATTAATTATATTTTATAACAATTTCTTATATGTTTTTGAAAAAAAATCCATGAAATTATTAAAATTAATTACAACAATTATTGTAAAATGGATTTATCGGCAGTTAAACTAAAAATTGAAGACCTTAAAAGTCCTCAAAATGGGTCTAAAATATATTTTAGGGAAATATTTATAAAATTTAATGTATTATTTCTTATAATACTTTATTTTAGACCATTATATCTTCTTTAAAATGTGTTTATACATATTTAATAAAAAATGTGGTGCGACACTCGTTTAACATACAAAATGCTACACCCTCTTCTCTCTTATTGAATCATTAACACCGTTTCATTTGAAAATTCCTTCCGAAAACACTTACAAACTTATATAAACCCATCCTAGAATAATTATATTTCTAATAAATCCATCCAAGGAAGTATTTTTGTGAGAAGATAAGGAGTTTACCTGGAGAAGATGTAACATTTTCAATGAGAATTTTTATTCTATTTCATTCTATATCTTATTAAATTGATTTTAAACCTTGATAAAATAATAAAATAAAAATATTCCATATAATTATATTTATTATGATAGATTATTGACCTAAATCCATCTCAAATCCATCAAATGGGTTGTGAAATTGTCCTTCATGTGTACGGAAGACTACCACTACGTGAACTGATGTCATCCATTTTTTCAAAACCACCATTAATGGAGGGATATGATTATGGTTATAAAGTATACCCATCATATTTAAAAATTAATTATAACTTTGGATTCATTATAACATATATATACCTTTTTTACATTCTATTCTTTAGTGTATATGATAACGTCGCTCGTCTGTATGGTGCACTACTGTCTTCGGAAGCGATGTGATTCGACTTTCATTAATGTTTTGCATGAAAAGTAATAAGGATAATTATAATGATTATATTTTATATAAATTACATAATTAGTATATTCATGTAAAATTTATAAATTTTTACTCATAATATTTATATCTTTTTTTCTTTTTTTTCATGAAATGAAAGATGAAAATATCGTTCATTAACATGTGGACTACTGTCATCATGAAATGATGTGGCTCTCCATTCATTACAACACTCAATGTATGATATATGAGTATAATTAGATAAATAATGTGATATAATTATATTATAAACATTTTTTAGAGATAAAATATTACTTACCTTCTTAAAATAATTATCATAGGAAAACGGAAATGTTATTCAAGCATTTGTACGGTTTACCATCTTCATGATCGTAATGTACTTCATTCCTAAAACATATCTATCAGGATTGGTCTTAAAAGTTATTATGATATATAAATATTATAACTATATAAAAAATATTATTTTTTATATTATTAAAAAATATATTATGTGCAAGATCCTGATCATCCATGACAAAACAAACATGAGAAAACAAATAAATTAACAACTCAAACAATGAAAATGATGAAAGAATAGTTTTGAACCATAGATAAAATATAATAAAAGTGTCATATATATTATTAAAAATATTAATAAGGTTGTTTTATAAGATAATAACATGTTTTAAACTACTATATAATATTTTAATGAGAATTTATCAAAAAGGAAGCTTGAGGGAAGGGACATAGTGTCAATTTCTTTTCATTGTGGCATATTGTAATGTTATACACCTAATTAATATTATATGATGTATATGATTCCCCATTTACATGTAATATCATAATTCATTTGTAATTAATTATATTATAAGTTTTATATTAAACTATTTCATCCATGGTGATTTCGCATGAAAATTATAATGTGGTAAAAGTATTGTAGAATCCAACATGATTTTATGATTGTCATCTTTATCTTCAAATATTTGGATCCTTATTATTATTTTTGTTTTTAAATTAATGTTATCTTGAATATAAATATTAGTTTTTTATGTATATTACTATTATCAAAAAAATAAACCATTTTTTCATATAGTGTTTACATTGAGTGTAATTTAATTAAATAGCCAAATAATAATAAATTTGAATCCTTTACTCAATATAGATATTTGATGATACGGAACATTGTTTTTGTATTAAATATATTATTCATTATATGAAGGTTTTAATGGATATGTTGTTATGGGTGTGTCCTTACTTTTATATATAACATTAATAAATCAATAGGCCTCATTAGACAAACTACTCGACCATATACAATAGTTGTATACCAATTGTATTAAAAAACCGGGTGAATAGAATTGATTATAGAGGTATCATGATTCTTGAGATCGTGAAATCATATAATTATAAATTATATTTATTAAGAATGTAATTATTATAATCCATTATACATTAATAATGATATTATCTCAAAATTCATTTCATTCTCATTTTATTGATTAAGTGACATTTGTTTTCTGTTATTCACCTTTCACTATTGATCATTCCTTGTCATCTAATGATAATAATTTAATTTATATTTAATATTTTTTAATCATTTAACATTACATGTTTATAATTCTTATTGATTCATGATAACTTCCACTGTGATTAACCCTTATTGAACATTTGAAAACACCCTTATTTTGATTCATTTCCCTAGAATTTGTAGTAGAATTATTGGGATGAGATTTCAAGGATAAAGTTCATTTTTTTGTGTTTATGTATTATGTTTTATTTTGTACACTCAGTGTAAAATGTGTATTATTTTTTTATCTAGTTCAATATGACTACTAAACTGATCAGTCTTTCAGGATTTAACCCTTTAAAACTATTCCATTATAAGACACCATACACCAGCACTCAGCTACTAGGGTCATGGATGTTACAGTGTGTATCAATTGAATAATAAAACAATCATTGAATACTATATTGAGGAAATCATATATTAGGGAAACATAACACTATTATATAAATCGAGATTATATAAAGAATAAAACACAAATGTTTTGGTATGGAAGATATTATGAGGTTTTTCCTAGAAATATATCCTTGACAAGATACTATAAGGTGATGAAAATATGATATACTGTGCATCTCATTTGACACTATTGAGGTATATTCGTTGGATAATTATAATTTTCACGATAGGGCATTATGAAGGATTTGAAAATAAGGATATCTCTAAGGGAACCATGTTTCAGATTCATGTATTAATAATTCCTAAATTAAAATTTATTCAAAGTGTTACACCATATTTCACATTATGAGTTACAAATTAAAATTCAAAATTTAATGGTATAATCTTCAATATTACATTTTATAGAAATTTCACATTTATGGAAGAAGGGATTGAATACTCAAGGATAGTGTAAAGATTTCCCTATCGAGGAGTCCATCCAAGTAAATACTATAAAAGATAAAATTATCATTATTTATTGTAGATTAATTAGGTCCCTCACAAAGAAGCGCATGCTATATGCAATTATAACATATTATGTGACCCACTACCACATTTTTAACTAGCATAAAAACATTTTTGTTCACCTTGGGCCTCATTGGTGACATGTGGAACATGGGTGGTGAGTCCACAGTTACCACTCATTTCTTGAATACACATTGATGTCGTTTTAGTAGTGGTGTAATCGTTAAAGAGAGGGGCATAACCATGTTGTTATTTTGGAGGTATGGGGTTCAAATCATGGGAGTCCTCTTTGTGGTTGATCCTCTCCCCGAGTATCCACCCACCTTTCCATGTAACTCGGTTCTTGGCTGGGTGGACAAATTGATGTGCGACCCACCTGTGTTGATAGATTGTTGAGGAGAACTATCATCACTCAGGTCGTCACCCTCCTGGATTCTCTTCCACTTTAGTTGGAAAATAATCCTTCTTTATTGGGGCTCCCATCAATGTGATCCCTTAATTGGTAGGTGGTTTCCTAGTGTGGAGGGTTCAAAAAGGCCACACGTGGAAAATCCTATTTCAAAAAAGCAATGCGGTTATGACAAATAACATTTCCTATATGGAGAAAGATGTTTCAAGTGTATATGCTCATATGTTGTACAACATCATGAGATAAACGCCCTATTATTTGGTTGGTCTACTAATATAGTGTTAGTAAATCTAGGAAATAATTATCTAAAGAAGATATTTATGGTTCTAAGATGCATTGAAATGGAAAAGGTTACACTTCTAGTGTATGTTATTAGATTATATGCTCATCAATGGTGGTAATTAGATCTAGAATACTATGTATTAATAAGAAACACATCTTATAGAATATAAATAAATTAAGCATACATTCTTTAACCAATATTTTCCTCTAGACCAACATATTTAAATGAAGATAATTTTCCTCAGATTAATGAAATAGGAACATTAATGTTTCAAAGAGTTTGATTATTTATTTTCAGGATTATATAGGTATTCTAAACATTACATATAAAATACTGTGTACAATATTGAACATTTATTTTAATCGATTTATCTATGTCGTCATCATTCTCTGGAATCTAATGTTTTATTATGATATGATGAAATAAGTTTATATTCCGTCAAAATATATAATTAATCATAAAAATATTTAGTATTAAAGTTGAATCAAGATATTAAGAGGTCCTCTAGACACAAGTAATAATGAAATGCATCAATGAAAATGAAAAAACACACTGATTTCTATTCTTTGATAATTGTAGAAAGGATCACATTGGGAAATTCTATAAGGGATTGGGAGTTTCTTATAGGTTAGGATATAAGGTTCATCATGCTCATGAATTCAGGGGAATAAAAATATCAATGATATATAATGTTTTATTTGTGATGATCTGGGTAATTACATTAAAAAATTCCTCAAGCATCAAGTTAATCTAATATAGAAGAGCAAAAGGGTTCAATCCCAATATATTGTGACCACTATAGCCGAAATAGAAGTAAACAATGTTGTGGTGTATGTCCTATTAATCCTATGATAATATTTATCTAATGATTTATTTTATTTTATATCCTCATTATCATTAATATATACCCAGTTTTCCATGGAAATTATACAACAACCAAGTAATTTAATACGGGAGTTTTCAGTCAAACCCCCAAGGGAAATTCTTGCTATAATAAGTATGTGTCAACAACACCACAATATGGAACATAAACCTTCATTACATTAAGACCTTATTAAAAAACCTATGGTTTTTTATATAATTATTTGTATAGACTGGATTTCAAAATATGATGCAAAAAATTTTCAACAAGAATGAAATTATGATTTATTTGGAATTTATTTAATTCATTATCTAATGAGGAGAGACTTAATCATCTGAGTAATACTTATATCATCCAAATTTTGATCTACATAGTTTGACTCTAAGGGAAAGAGTAGAAAAAATAGGCCAATGGTGAAGGTAATAATAAAATTGAATATAGGCATATTTTACAAGAATACATTAATTAATTTCCTATATAATTACATAATCATACCTGTGTGCGTGAAGTTATGTTTTGCATTAATTTAATCCCTGATAAAATACTAAAATCAAACACTCCATATAGAATTTACACTTTCTAGTAGTCATAGTGGATGAAATAATTATATTTGTTAGGTGGTGGTATATTTATTAACCCTAGTATTTATCCATAGGAAGTCCATATTCTTATCATTAAAGAGAAATATGGATCCATGAGTGTGTGTTTTAATTTTTATAGACATCAATAATATTATGAGAAATAACATGTATGTTATCCATCACATTGAAAACTTCTTTAATAATCTTATCAAAGGAAAATATTATTTAATGATTGATATTTTTTGTGTATCATAAATTTATAGTAGGTAAATAATACTTTTTTTAGACAATAGTTGATATTATGTATGGAAATTATGAGTTTAGAGTAATTCCTTTTGGATTGACTATTGCACACTTGGTTTTTATGGAATTAATGAAATCAATATTCACATGTTATCTTCAGGATTTTTTTTGGTATTCGTTGATTAAATCTTGTTGAATTATAAAAGATACTAAGACGACTGTAATAGCATATGGATCGTTATTCATACACATAAAAGGAAATATTTATATTCGAAATTTACTAAAAAATTTTCATTTCATCAAGAAAATTATTTTCATGGAACATTTCTCTCAAAAAATGGAATCCAAGTGGATCCTATTATGAAAATTATAGTACGATAATGGCTTATACTAATGAAAACATCTGAGGTACATATTTTCAATGGCCTGGGAGGTTACTATTGGTGATTCATTCATAATTTTTCTTGATTATGTTAAATGTTAACCATGCATACACAAAAAGGGGTTATGTTTTTTTGGAAAAGAGGAAGGTTATTTTTTCTTGATGAAATTAAGAGGAAATTGGTGAATTATATAATTTTCACTGTACCATTTAGAAGTAATGGGTTTGTGATATATAGAGATACATCGATAAAGGTACATTAAAGTGTTCAAATGAAAAATGATATAGTTATCACACATGCATCAAGGAAATTGGAGACTCATGAACAGAACTATATGACCCCAGATCTTGAGTTACTAGATAAACTCTTTGCTTTTAATATGTGTATACATTATATATATTGTTAAATATATGAGATATACACCGACCATAAGATCCAATAATATATATTTTAAAAAAATATTTACATGGTTCAAAGATGATGGATTTAGCTGCTCAATGATTATATTTTCACAATAAACTACCACCCATACTAATATAAAAAGTAAGAACTTGCATTGTGTAAAAAATATCAACGAATTCTAGACTAAATATAAATTTTGATGGATTGTATGTTTATAGATCTAGTAAATATAAATATTGTAATTATTATGGATGGGTATTTATCACTCATTTTTAAAAGATTATGAAAGAATATTTATTATATAAGGTATAAAATTTAACAATATGATGATGAGAACTTTCAAAATAAAATAATAGACATGAATGATGGGAAATTAGAAAACTGTTTTTGTGAAGATGGTGTTCTGAAATTTGGAATGTGATTTAGGGTTCAATCTATACCTAATCCAGAATTGAAATTTTTTGATGATTCTCATAGATCAAATTTCTATATTCAATGAGGTATCAAATATATGTTTTTATATTTTAGGGATCATTTTTTTGCATTAAAATGAAGTTGTAAAAAAATTATGTGTTAAAATGTTTGGTTTTTCAATAAGTGAAAGCTATGAGACAACAACCTAATGGAGTCATGAATCCTATTTCTATTCATGTTTGGAGATGGGATAACATTACTATGGACTTTTTCATAGGACTACCATATACTGATAGATATGATGATGTAATATTGGTTATCATTGATCTCCTAATCAATTATAAACATTTCTTTCATATAAGGGGAGATTTTCCTCAAGATTAATTCAAATGGATAAATAATAACGATTATGTTAGAGTTCATGGTGCACTACATTCAATTTTGTATGATCACGATCAATGTTTTACATCAAAATTATATGAGATTCCTCTAAAGGTTATGGATACTAATCTTCACATGATAATTTCATTCCATCATATTTCAGATGGATAATTCCAATGGAATATTAAAATAATGGAATACATGTTCAGAAATTTTTTATATCACTTTTGATGTATATATGATCATTATTTTACAATGGTATATTTTTACTATTAAAATAGTTTCCCATAATTTATTTAAATGGTGTCTTCTGAACCATCATATTGAAAGATATTTAATCCTATAAATTTTTGGTTTAGGCCTAAAACATGTTGAAAATAATTCAAAATGAAAATGGTTATTCAGTGTCACATTAATGAATATCAATGTAAGAAAAAAATTTATGCCAATAATGGGAGGAATGATTTCGGATTTCAAGTGGGTGATAATGTTTTCTTAAAATTATGTACATGGAATGGTGTTATAATGGTCTTTCAGAGAGGAAGAATAAACCCCATGTACATCACAACCCTTGAAATTCCTATATTAATTTTATTTTTTTTCTTAATAATTATAGAATTCCTCCAAATCTCCCAAAAGTAAATCACGCATTCCATGTATCATTGTTATGGAAGCACATCCAAAACCCAATGAATTTGATCACGTATAATGAAATATAATTCAAACCTAATCAATCACAATAAATATATCAAAATACAAAATTTATATTAAAAATAATTTCTTGAGAAATTAATCAACTCATCTAGTATGGGTACATTAGATAAATTAAAAAGTTTTTGAAGAAACATGGAAACGAGAGGATACTATGAAAAAGAACCACACCCTTATGTTTAAAATGTAAAATATAAGAAATATTTAGGAAGAAATTTTTTAGGGGGGAAAAAGTTTCACCATAATACATTATAATATATTTCCATTGGATGAAATTAAATTTCATCAATATCTAATGATTCACACAAAAATTTGATTAAATGAAATATGATACAATTTTATAATATTGACACTAAATTACTGGGTCTAAATAGTAATAACTAAATTTGGAATGTATTATGTTTTAAAAATTTATAATAAAATCTAAATGGTTATATGTCAATTAGAAAAAATATAAGAAACATTTAAATTAAAAACCCATTTTTTGAAAACTATATTTCTCTAATAGACAAAATAGTCGTGCGTTGTAAACTGAATTTAAAATTAATTTTCAATAATTTTAGAAAACCAAGTTATAATGTATACTGTATTTTTTTATTTATCATATCAAAAATATCTTAGGTTGAATTTAAAAAATCTGAGAGACACGGTTGACATCAATAAATAAAATGTGGTTCAATAAAATGAATTTTTTTGGTGAATAGTAACATTTGACTTTTATTTACCACTGTTAAAAGTAAATAGGGTAATTAAGGGTAAAAATGATATAATAATTACCCTAACACATGTTCTAATTCTATTGGATAAGTGTTATTCGACTAAAAATAACCACACGAATAAAATATGATCATTTCGGTCCACATGGATTAGATTAAAACATTTATTAATATTTTATTAAAAAATAGAAAAAAGTGTTAAATTAAATGTTTAATAACTAAACCATTTTTAATATTGGGTTATACATAAGATATATTAGACTATAAATATTCATTAGAAAGCTAAAAATATTTCCTACATAATCATATTTTAAATATAATTTTTAAACATTATATAATTAAATTTATAAATGACACAATGATGATATAGTAATTACATTATTAATGAAATAATAAAATATTTGATATTATAAATATCCAAATAAATTTAATTTGAGACTTTTGATAAATTAAATTTATTTTATAGGTTAATATATAATTTTATTGTTGAATAAATAATTATTTTATGTAATCATGATGTTATATGTTTCACAATAACACATATTAAATATTGTCAAAATTGACATAATTGTGTTTTTTAAACAAATACAATATTATTAATTGATATAATATTCCTAAAAATATATGGTAAGGCCAAAGGACATATATATGGTTATATATATTAATAATAAACCTATGGGGGTTCTCGTGTCTTGTAATAATATGTTTAAAAATCATATAATATAAATATACAAATAGACATGGTAAATGTCAAACTTTTTAATTAAGAGTTAAATCTTGAAGATAAGGTTACTATGGCGACCTAAAAATTTCTAAAACAAATTGGATGATATATTTGTGACCCATACCAATAATATACTCTAAATAAATTATTTTGCAGCAATTAGAAACTGAGAATTTTATTATTATAAAATTATATTTCAAGGTTTTCCTAAAGTGACACTCACATCTCTTATAAAAGGGTACTTCCACTTCTCATTATTTCACACATCCAATTCCATTGGGATCGGCCACACCTAGAACAAATATCATCCCAACATTCATAAATTCATCCTAGATTCCTTCCTTTGGTTAGAGCCAACCTAAAGAGCCCTTTTGATTGAATCATATGGAAGAACCCGAAGAAGAGGTAAATATTTCCTCACCTCTTTCAAGTTAGTTTCTTCTTCCACTTCCCCTTTATTTGTTGATTCCATTCTAAAATTATAACTACAGTATCTTCTATATACTTTTATGTTATTATGAAAATGGGAAAACCATATTCATTATTCTATCCATCGTATGAATGACATAATCATCATATGTGCATACGTATGACTTACCGTCTCCAAGTCGTGGTGAAGTTTTTTATTCAAACACTTCAATATTTGGATGGGTATAATAATGAGTATAACTGATGTAAATACTAAATATATAATGATAATTATTCTATATATATGATATACCATCCAATTAAATATGATTTCACCATCAATATAATGATATTGTCACCCGCGTGTATGTAAGGATTACCGTCTCCACGAACGTGATGAATTCATTCCCCATCGTAATCATTCAAGAATATGATTAAAAATAATGTTTTAGAACTTAATATAATTTTAGAAATGAATAAAATAAATCCTATCCATAATAAACATTGCTTACATAATTGAGTATATAATGGAAAGAAGACGAGTTAACACATGAAACGATTATACTACTAAAATATTATTAACAATTCAATATTAGACGATAATATGTGATATCATATTTATCTATATAGTTATTATATAATTTAATAACATTGATGTAAAAATTATACAGGAATATAACGTACCCTCGATCAATGAAAATTTCAATGTAAGGGTTAATTTCACTATATCTTTTTATCCGAGGTTGTTTCTATGTAAGTTTCTACTAGGATATCTTTATCTTCCACATCTTTTTTTCTTAAAAATTTATTTCAAAATTTTTTTACTCATTTCTTGACTATATTTTAATTTGATTTATACCATTTTTTGACTTTTTAAAAAATGATTTGAAATGAATCATTCCATCATTTTCCAAACAATGTAAATTATGACATTTTCAACAAAATTAAAGTAAGAATGCCTTTTTTTATCTTATACGGTGGGTGCAGCTATTTTCCACCACTATATCATCGTCGGAGCTTCCCATACAAGCTTATTATAATATTTTTTATCTAAATTATTTCTTTTATAATTATGTGGCTTTAAAAATATTTCCAAATAGAAAGAGGTATTTATTTCTAATAGATTTCATTTCATCTTTGTCAACATCCTTTGATAGATTTTTAAAAAGTATGAAGTTGATTTATTATAATACAAATCATTCATATTGTATTGAAGATTTTGTGATATGTTTGATTGTGGATGTGTTATTTTTAAACCATTCATGGTTTATGGATAATGTATTGACATTTCATATGCTAGTTTTAATATTAACGATTATACAATGTTTAAAACTTTTCATGTGAAGAATGAATTGGAATTAGTAAGTGATGGGTGTAGCCCTCTATAGCTCATCGATACATCGATAGGTCTCTTGAGAAAAACTAGTGTCTTGGCACTAGGCCTTAATAAAATCTTATTTGCAGTCTTGGAACAAGTCCTTGACTAGGTTGTTATGAAGTCTGAATTATGCATTCCATTATTATGAAATTGGATTTTGATTTTTTATGTGATTATTTGACTAGTATAATATCTATGTGAATATGTAAATGGAATTATTTGATTTATTCTTTTCCATATTATGAAGAATTATGAGTTTAAAAGGCTTTAGTTTTAGTCTTATACATTGCCTTATATGTTTATTATTATTTATGAAAGTTTCTGCTATATTGTTTTCCTTACTGAGCACCTGAGCTCAACCATTTCTATGATATATTTTTTCTAGTATGTGAAGAAGTTTTTTATAGTTGACCAATAAGGATGATCTATGGATATGTGTGTGGTAAATGTGTACCTAATGTTGCCTATGTTTTTACATCTTGATGTAATGTAAAACATATGAATGTATCAAGTACATCCAAGGCAAATAAACTAATCGGCCTTTCTGGTCATGATTACTTGTTTCATTCCAATGTAATATTATAATTCACCAACTCTGGGTTACTCGGGTCACGGAATTATAGTTGGTATCAGGGGAAGTTTAGTAAATACTTTAAAGCTAGTTTTTAGAAAAACTCTAATTAGATAAAATTATCCTAAGATAGACATTTGAAGATTATTATAAAAGAATTACCTATAATTTCGATAATGTATAGATTTTGTGAGTTTTCCAAAAAATAAATCCATGTCTAGATACGAGAAAGTATAGGTGGCTCTAGCGCAAATTTACCCTGATGTAAAACCTGGAAATACTTCTTTGAGCTAGACTCGAATGGTAACTGCTGCATGACAATGGGCCATGCTGTACTCATCGTCACAACACTCCCAAGGGATAACCTTAAGATAATTCTCATTTTCTTTAAAAACCATTATGATGGTTTTATGAGTATTTACTTTTTAAAAAAACTATTTTTTTGATTATGGATTATATCCATAAACTGCTCAATTTATGTTAACTATTTTACAAGTATAGAATTATGTATTGCAATTCATAAACTATTCTAGTGTATGAAATTGTTTAGAAATTGAACCTAGTTGAAGGAATAGAAACAATATCAACCCACTTAATACATGTAGAAATTTCCCTCCTACTCAAGATAATTATAGTGGATATGGTGACGCAACTAGTGGTGATCAGCTTATCACCATACTGATAAAACTCACTCAGGTTATGAATAATAACCTTACCTGTATGGAGCACCCTGATCTACAATGTAGAGGATCAATGTTAGACCGATTATGAGGAATAAACCATCAATATTAAATGGGATTACAAATCAAATAGTAACTAAGAAATTGATAAATTCCTTAGAGAAAATATTTCATCCACTAGGGAGTAGCGAATGGGAAAAATTTGTCAGGGCAGTTTATTGCCTCAAGGGTGATGTTGATAAATGGTGGTCATTAATCCAAAACACAGAGGAAGATGAAGAAATATCGGACATATAATGGAGGGAGTTGAAAAAAAATTCTTAGAAAAATAAATTCCTTGTGACCATCAAGCAGATATAGAAAGACAATTTTTGTGTCTGAGGGAAAAGGAGGATGAGAATGTTGCAAAGTATGTGGCTTACTTTGCAAGGTCATCAAGGCATGAAATATATTATATACATAACCCAAGGAGTAGTATTGATCAATTAATTGATGTGTTAAAGCCATTTCTCTCTCAAGCATTAGTCTTAGAATCCTTCTCAATGTACGAAGATATTGTCCCATGCGCTTTCAAGATAAGAAATGATTTCATTAAGTCTTATGACTTCAAAGTAAAGCAAGATATGAAGATATCTTCTAAACTCTATGGAAATGGAAATAAGTGTGTTTCGGTGCGGATGTGCGTCAGGTTACGTTGTTCCGCTAGGACGCGTTCGCGCGTGCACCCGTCCACTCGAGGGGATGGGCGCGCGGCTTGTGGTCCTGCAGTCCCGCTTTCCAAAGGCGGGCGGCATCCGTCCCTTATTCAGGGGCGTCTGCTCCTTGATCGAAACCGGGATGATGGGATGTCGGCTCCTCCTTCCTTGGACGTCTCCTCGGAACTCGTCGCCTAATCCGGGTCTCCCTCATAGATTTAAGACATGCTCGTGAATCTCGTTCCCGGCGCCATATCTTCATGGACACCGGTTAATTACGCTGCTTCCGCCCGGACGCTCCAAGGAGTCTGGTCGGGGCAGCAACCTGCGGTGAGGAGGCCGGGTGGCTCTGGGTGCTGGAGGCGTGTCGTAACACTGCGGCTCTGCACGTCTATATTCCGTCCCTAACAGGGCTTCTCGAAGGCATGATGGCCTGAGGCATCCCGCACTGGGTGCGGGGAACTGTGTCCCCTGAGGTTTTCCTCAGCTTCCCATGTTTAACACGGGGTACGCCGCGAGTTTAACGTCCAGCGGGGACGACATCGGACTGATCAACACGAAGAGTGGATCAGATGACAGAACCCCTTGTGGGGAACCTCCGATGCTAGGGCCAGCGCATGGGCGGCTTCCCAAGTGATATGGAGTGGAGTGAAGTGGCATGACCCCACCGGGATGTGGCGGCCCGGGTAAGGATCAGGATGGATGATGGAGTGAAGAGCTTGGACCCCGTAGGGGCTTCCTACGTACAGCGCGTTAGCACGGATCAAAGTCGACGTAGTTCGGGTATACAGTTTAATGTCATGCTGGACGTCGGCAAGCCGACTCACAGAGAGATCGAGGCCGCCGGGCGGAGGATTGAACCAAACCACCTCGCACAGAGGGGGATGGAACGGCCGGGTGGATCACAGTTTCATGTCATGCTGGACGATAAAAGGAGAAATGGAAAAAGGGGCTGTGGGGAGGCACAGTGGAGATACACACGGGCAGTCTCCCACAGGGGCGGATTTATAGGTGAATCGACGCAAGCGTGAACCCTGGAGGGGTCCACTGATGGACGAACCGACGTGAATACGACCGGGACGACCAGGTGGTGGACTTGAACCTCAGGGAGGCTTCCTACGTACCCTGTGTAGAAGACATGGATCAAAGTCCACGTAGTTCATTCTGTCAGGACTTACGCACTTGAGGCAGCCCGGATGCAGCAAAACTCAGTTGGAAGGGACTTGGACCGAAAGTAGGAGACACCTCGATCCCAGTCACACCCTCTACTGGCTTCGGCAGTGGGGGAGCGCAATGGAGATACACATGTGCAGCCCCCCACAAGAAACTAGGGGTTTGTAATACCCTACCCCCCGTAGGGAAAAGCCGCTCCCATTAAATCGTCCCTAAAGAGGGGCAATCCCGACATCCCTGCAGAGACGAGCGGGTGGGGGCCACATCCAAACCGGGGGGGACCCTGCGTGCGAGGCACGAGATCGGGTGATGCGGACAGTTTAACGTCTTGCCAGACGAAGTACAGTTTAACGTCGTGTGTTGAGGACGAAGCGGACTGTTTAACGTCTTGCCGGACGAAGTACAGTTTAACGTCGTGTGTTGAGGACGAAGCGGACGGTTTAACGTCTTGCCGGACGAAGTACAGTTTAACATCGTGTGTTGAGGACGAAGGTGCTTGGCAGTTTAACGTCTTGCAGCACGGACGATAGGGGCTAGGCAGTTTAGCGTCGTGTAGCTTGGACGTAGTACAGTTTAACGTCATGTTGGACGGATGCAGTTTAGCGTCATGCGGGATGAATGTGCAGTTTAACGTCATGCTGGACAAATGTGCAGTTTAACGTCATGCTGGACATATGCAGTTTAGCGTCATGCGGGACGAATGTGCAGTTTAACGTCATGCTGGACAAATGTGCAGTTTAACGTCATGCTGGACTTTGGTTGCCGCCGATGGGTCTGTGTCACTTCGCGCAAGCCTGGAGGGTCGCACGGAAAGACAACGCACGGTGCGGGCACCCAGGATGAAGATCATCGGGCGCCACGCAGGCGGGTACCCTCAGGGGGTCAAAGGGGGCGACCCTGGCGGATTGCGCGCAAAAGAGGAGCTTTGCGCGCAAAACAGCAGGTCGGCGCGCAAAATGGCGGGCTGGCGCGCAATCGGGCCAGCCCTTTGCGCGCGGATGATTGAGATTTCACGCACCGGGCTTCGGACAGCTCGCGGGGGCAACGGCTCATTCTCTAACGAACGGCCACTTTGAAGAGGGGGTGCGCGCAATCGGGCTGGATTGCGCGCACTCGGGGGCAATTGCGCGCAAGAGGCTTCTTTTGCGCGCAAAGGCCTTCGGGTTAAGGATTATTCAAAGGAAAGGAGCCAAGGGGATTGCGCGCGAAGGCAACCCCAAGGCTCTATTGCGCGAAAGAAAGGAGGTTACCTGAAGATCGGTATTGCGCGCGGAAGGGGTTGGATTGCGCGAACGAGCGACGCTTCGGATTTTGGCAACCTTCAAAACGTCGGGGGTCGCCTTATATTTATAGGCAACCTCGGG
Organism: Viscum album; assembly: GCA_963277665.1. Lineage (NCBI taxonomy): Eukaryota > Viridiplantae > Streptophyta > Magnoliopsida > Santalales > Viscaceae > Viscum > Viscum album. The sequence continues at coordinate 1,939,848,063 of OY728152.1, forward strand.
CGCGGAATCCGGTCTCGGGCGCGGAATTCCCTTCGCGGGCGCGGAATCAGGACCCGGCGCGCAAGGGAGCCGCGCAGGCCACGGGCGCGCAAAATAGCGCGCCGGCCCAGCGCATTGCGCGCATCCCGGGAGGATTGTGCGCCGCGACTCAACTTTGCGCGCGGGCCTCTGAAATTTCGTGCAAGTCCTCCGGGCCATCCGGAACGTGCCTCTGACTCCAAATATCACTTCGCTTTCCGCATCCGGAGCTTCGTTTGGGAACAACGGACTTTTCCGGCGTCTACAAAAGCCCCCCCTTGGAATCTGATCGGCGAGAGGTCGCAACGATCGGGTTCCGAGGGAGACGCCGGAATGCCGAAATCCTGGGCTGCGCGGGACTTAGGCGCGCAAAAAGGGGCGCCGGGCGCGCAATTCGCCGCCGCGGTCGCGCAATCGAGCGTTCCGCGCGGCGCGGAAACCCGGCCTCGTCTATAAATAGGGGTCCAGGGTTCCGCGTTCCGTACACAGGCCTTCCGCGCGATAAGCTTCAACGCTCTCGTGCGCGAAATTTCCTTTTCCGGTCGCGAAATTCGCCCGATCGGCGCGCAAAACCATCCGGATTTCGCCCTGTCTTTACGCGAAAACCCGGAACTTTGCGCGACATTCTTCCCAATTGCGCGTCGTCCCCTTGGATTGCGCGCCAACCTTCAAACTTCTCTACCAGCCTCGTCCGATCCCGCACGCTTCATCCCTTAACCCGCACGACTCCCGAAACTTCTGAGATGGTCGCGCATCAAGGAAATGAGGGGGATGCCGCCATTCGCAGAGTAGAGATGGCGGCGAACGAGGAGGTTTACGGAGCCAAGGAGATTGTTTCCAACAATCAATCCCTGTTCGACTTGCTGACGCCGGCCCAGAAGACATATCCACTGTCGGACAACCTGCCGCTGTGGAACTTCGGCATCCTAGATGAGGTTCCGGTGCCAGGGTTCGAGATTGATGCGCCGCGGACCTGGGTGACCCGGGAGGACGAGCATCTCCGCTATAACATCACCAACAATGGGCATCCTGCCAGGGAGACCAGACACTTGGATGTCTATGTCCTGAACCCGAGGACGCGAACCATCGTCGGAAGAGAGCCTACTGCGGAGAACTCTCCAGCCCTCTACTCGAGCATATATCGCCAGAGTGTCACGGACGACACCAAGGGCTGGCTGAAGGACTGGGACTTGCGGTCTGGGGGCAATTTCACCAGTGAGTGGGCCTGGGCGTTCTGGGTAAGCCACACTTGCGATCACTTCGCGGAGGAGCTGCGGTACATCGGCCTGTTCGAGGCGGTGTGGACGTCGCAGTTCCATTTCTACCAGCAGTCCGAGCTCAGGCCGGAGCTGTTCACCCGATGGTCCCCGGATACCAACACCTTCCATCTTCACCATGGGGAGGTCGGCATCGGTCTCTGGGACATCCACTGCATCGGTGGTATCCCGCTGGAGGGTTACCAGTACGATGAGTTCCTGCCACCGAAAAACATCTGGGAGGACAGGTCACGGACTCCCATTCTGACCTGGCATCTGCTTGACCTGGCTACGCAGCGGCTCGGGATCAAGGACTTCCAGAAGGACATAGCCTACAAGGAGTGGTTCGGCCAGTTCTTGGAGCATGACCCGGCGGTCAAGATGCCAGGCAGGGGAAAGAGGTGCCCAACCGCGGCTTAGAGGAGCCGGAACGGGTCGTACTGGCGGGTCCTGGAGACGGGCGACTACCGCTCATGGGGGTATCACATCATCGAGGCCCGGGACCCAAATGTCCGGTACGCGGCGTTCCTGGCCGCCTTTCTGAGCGGGTGGCTCCTGCCGGTGTGGGACGCGAGAATGGGTGTTCGCCCGGCGACACTGGCGATGGCGGGCGCTATGGCCGCCAACAAAAGATACAACCTCGGGGTCCCAGTGTTGGCGAAGCTGTATGCCATCCTGGGACGCATCTCACGAGGGGGGTCGCCACGAAAGATCTGTGGTCCCTTTCAGTTCTTCCACGGCTGGGTGGCTGCTCACCTCGGTGGGTACACGTTTCCGAACGCCATCATTCCTCCGGGCAACGGCCTGCGACCCTCCCTGCTGAACATTGCGGGGGTCGCTCCGATGACCCTAAGTGAGGAGGACATGAGTATTCGGATTGCCAATCATGCCAATTTCAACTTCAGCCCGTTCCCCACTCCCGTTGGCCAAATGATCGACAACGGGCAGGGTCCGCTGGAGCAGCATGAGTACTTCCTGAACATGCGGGGCGGGGTGCTCGTGGCTCGGATCGACGGGAAGGTGATCTGCCAGGCAGTTCGGGTGCCTTCAACGGATGCCGAAGAGGGTATTCACCGCTGTTCGAGAGGAGACGAACCCTGGCGTCCTTCGTCAGATGTGGCTGATGTTTGCCGCCTTCGGCTCTGGCGACGTCATCACTCTCCCTCCTACCGGAGTTGACGCAGGCTTGGAAACCAAGTACGCCGAACATTGGGCCATCGCGTACCCCGAGGGGCTTCTACGGAAGCCAGTTCGACGGCTCGAGGTCACCCGTGCGGAGACCGGGCGTCAAGGAAGGAGGCGAGGCGCCGCCACACGGGGGAGAACGGAGGCGCACCAAGTAGCGGAGCCGGCGCGGGCAGGGACTTCGGCGGCGGGCACATCGCGAGCTGCCGCCACGACCTCAGCGCCCAGAGAGGTGGCACGTGCGGTGGTCGACGAGCGGCCCGGGAAGCAGGTGAGACGTCTGCTCGAACCCTCCCACGACGCGGTCTTCCTGGCGCTGTGGTCGGCCTGGATGACCCTGCGGCAGTCACTGGGGACCGACGCTATCTGGCGAAAGATTCTTAGAGAAGGAATCCATCTGCCAGAGGTCGGGCGCCTCCATATTGCCGACAGGGTGGACTTCAACCGGCAGTATGTGTATCTGACGGCCATGGACGATTACGCGTGCCAACGTGGTCAGCGTGCGGAGCCATCCCTTCTGGTGAAGGTGATGCTCGGTCTAGAGCCCGCTCGAGAACAGATGCCGCCGGCAGAAGATGAAAGTGGCAGCGACTCCGAGGAAGAGGAGGAAATGGGGGAGGATGAAGGCTCCGATGGAAGATCCCATCAGGGGAGCCCACGGGAGAGCGTCGAGGTGGCCGGCTCTGACAACGTTGATGTCACTGAGCTCCTCGAGGTCCGCTTCTATCCATACTCAATCTGCTTCATCCATTCTCTTATGCAGCTTCTAACCCATTTCTCCATCTTTCTCAGGAGCACACGGATGTTGGTCAGGCGTCCTCAGCGGGAGTAGGAGAGGCGCCGGCAGGACAAGGCGGGGGCCAGACGCCCATCATTGAACTGACAAGCGCTGAGGGGTCCCCCGCTGCAACTGTTCCTGCGGCGGCCGGGGCAGCGGAAGATGACGCCTTGAACCCCCGTAAGTCTCCTTACTTTACTGCTGGTGCTTGCCACTGACGATCCGTGACTAACCACGGCATGCCTTGCGCAGTGATCTCAGGACTGGAGGCCCGTCGGGTTGCCGAACCTGGGCCATCTATGAGTGGACCAGTGGTGGACATGCCGCCTGCTCCGGAACAGACTTCCCAAACCGAGCCGACCCCACCAACTGCTGATCAGGGGGCCGCGGACGTCGGTGGTGCTGCCGTCGGAGAGATGTCGGGGGCTGACGAGGGTGTCAACGCCGTTGGGGCAGGAGAAGAAGGTCGCCCAGATGTTGGGGAACCTATCCCCCGTGAGGACATCCCAGGGGCGGACCCTGCAGCAGACCTGCTGGCTGCCTTCCCTGCCTACCGGCCTGCCGACCCCGAGGAGATGGACGACTCGGACGCGGAGGCGGTCGAGGAGAGCCGGATAACGCGCCGTAGGGGGTGGAAGTGCATCCAGCGCTTCCTCAAGCGAGACCCGTCGGAGTGGCTGGGGCGCATGGGATCACTTCAAACCTGGCTGCGCTTCCTGTGTGCCGGGGGAGCTGATGCTCAATGCCTCCATCTTACGGTCCGTGATTTCATGGCCGAAAATATGCGCGAGAGATGCCGGCGTGCCGACGTCACACAAAGTTGTGACATGTCGGAGAGCACGCGGGCGCTCCTCGCGGCGGAGCAGGAAGTCTGGCGTCTCGAAGGGCAGGCGGCAGAGAAGGAGGCCTTCGTCGCAACGTGTACCGAGCTTGTGGAGCAACTAGCAGCCCAGCTGGTTGACGCCCAGGTACAACTGATGGAGGCGGGCCAACAGATGGTCACAATTCAGGTCGAGCGGGAGCGTGCACAGGCCAGAACCGACGAACTGCGTGCTGCGACCGCCGACGAAGAGAGGGCACGCAGAGAGCGAGAAGCAGCTCTGGAGGCCACCAGCCAAAGGGTAGCGGCATTAGAAAGACTCATTCAGCACGCTAATCCCTAAGGGCTTTGTTTTGCCGTTCCCAAAACATTTGCTTCCGCTACTTTGATCCATTTGTATGAATCAATATATTTATCTGCATCTTTTGGCTTAACATGCTCAACCACAATTCGTTGTCTTGCGGGAGTGTTAACCATGCATCAGGCATCCATAATTGGGCCTGGATTTCTGGAGAAAAGAGGGAGGTCATTCCTAGGAAAGGAGACCTCAGACCTAATCAATGTATCATCCCCCCAACTTGTTCCAACACACGTGCGGTACAACGCTAGGGGCGTTGAGATTTTATCCGAACATAGGGAAATGAGAAAGGGTGAATCGCGTGTCCCGAATCCAGACATCCACAACGGTCGGCCTTCCAGGAAATGCCCAAGACGGTAGGCGGACAGTGGATCGACCATAACAACTGCAATAGACGGACCGAAGGTCATCATTCATATTGCAGGAGGCGGACCACATGTCATCATGAATACCGCTTTGGGGGTTCCTTCAGACACAAGGGTGGAAATCCAGATCAACAGGGCATGCGAAGCGTGGGGCGAAGTGACGATTTGTTCGGACAGAATCCAACGCTCTCAAAATTGCGCCACCGTGGGGAAAAAATATTAGCCGGATGCACTAATCTGGCCGTGAGTCACCCCAATTCTCAGACAGCACCTCTTTGACGAGGAAACCGTCGCTTCCCACCATTGCAGTGGGGCATCCCGAGCTGAATCGGGGAGAATATCACAACTGCACCACTCTACCAGAAGCCAGGCCAGACGGCCGGCGACGAGGAGGGGCGGGACTTAACGATCCCTGAGGCTGGACCCGAGTTGAGATGCCCGGGCGTTCCTACGTACTCCATCAGGCCGGAGATCAAGCCACACGTAGTTCTGAGAGTGCAGTTTAATGTCATGCAGGACGTAGAATCAAGTTTAGGGAGATCTTAGTTTAGGGTCGTAGAGCTCGGACCATAGGGGTAGATCTTAGTTTAAGGTCTTAGAGCTCGGACCATAAGGAGAGATCTTAGTTTAAGGTCTTAGATCTCGGACCATAAGGATAGATCTTAGTTTAAGGTCGTAGAGCTCGGACCATAAGGAGAGATCTTAGTTTAAGGTCTTAGAGCTCGGACCATAAGGAGAGATCTTAGTTTAAGGTCTTAGAGCTCGGACCATAAGGAGAGATCTTAGTTTAAGGTCTTAGATCTCGGACCATAAGGAGAGATCTTAGTTTAAGGTCTTAGAGCTCGGACCATAGGGCTAGATCTTAGTTTAAGGTCTTAGAACTCGGACCATAGAGGTAGATCTTAGTTTATGGTCTTAGAGCTCGGACCATAGGGCTAGATCTTAGTTTAAGGTCTTAGAACTCGGACCATAGAGGTAGATCTTAGTTTAAGGTCTTAGATCTCGGACCATGGGGCTAGATCTTAGTTTAAGGTCTTAGAGCTCGGACCATGGGGCTAGATCTTAGTTTAAGGTCTTAGAGCTCAGACCATGGAGGTAGATCTTAGTTTAAGGTCATAGAGCTCGGACCATGGAGGTAGATCTTAGTTTAAGGTCTTAGAGCTCGGACCATAAGGGGAGATCTTAGTTTAAGGTCGTAGAGCTCGGACCATAAGGCTAGATCTTAGTTTAAGGTCTTAGAGCTCGGACCATAAGGGGAGATCTTAGTTTAAGGTCGTAGAGCTCGGACCATAAGGGGAGATCTTAGTTTAAGGTCGTAGAGCTCAGACCATAAGGGTAGATCTTAGTTTATGGTCTTAGAGCTCGGACCATAAGAACCTCAAAGTACGCAGCATCGTGGTCCTATCCCCTGGATATGCAAAGATGCACTGATGGATAGTGTCAAGAGTGTCGAGATTTTTCCTGGTCAGAATGGGGGGTGGAAAAATGTGAATCATGCGGCCATTCACTCAAGGACTGGGGGCACCGGAGTAACGATATGGGAGTACTGCCGACCGTGGCGGAAAAGCAGCATCAATATCGCACTAACCGTTGGTGGAATGAGGCAGAAAACGAGCATCGACCGCTCAATCGTAGGATTCATATCGATTTGCTGCCCGAGGCCATTGGGGGTACCGGCCCGAGTCGGTGGGAGAGCACTGAGGCATTGTGTCCGAACCGTTCACGGGGGCTCCACCCAGGGCATAGACGATGGGTCCGAATGAAAGGGAGGACGAAGCCTGAAAAGTGGAGGAAACCTGACCAAGCGGATCCGGACCCTCCTGGAAATAAACCAGAGTACTCTTGACACCGGTGGACCACTGCAAGGGGTCGGGGAACACGCCTTGAGGGTGACCTGAAGGCGGCGGATTCCCCAGAGAAGGGGGAATCTCTAAGAGGTGGGGGGCTGGACCCGAAGTTACAAACATCCGGGCGTTCCTACGTATCCCATAAGGATGGGAATCAAGCCACACGTAGTTCTTGAAGCGCGGCGCAACACAATCGGGCACCAGCGCGGGGAAGAGTGCGGGTCTGACCCTCGCACACAGAAGGAGCGGCATTTGATATTTCTTGTTTGTCCTTAAAGATGAATGGTTTTTCTTTGGGCGGCGACATGCCTGGGATTGAGAAATCTCTAGCGTCGCCACAATAATCAAGCCACGGAAGGCATTGATGAATGGCGTGGTTATTAACCAGCGCCCAACGTGAGTGTCCCCTGAGGAGGACATCACGATGCAGTGCCGTTTCTCGTCGGGCAGCCAAGACGATCACAGTTTACGGTCGTGTGGTAGGACCAGACAACACAGTTTAAGGTCGTGTGGTTCGGACCACGGAGGAATCCGCTTATCATGGTACGGCGGACACGGCGGAGGTGGGAACATACCCAGCCCTGCGGTCACGCACGATTCCAGGAGAAGAGTCTTGGGATAGGGGTCTGTGTATGTCCATCACCCGAGGGGCAGAGATGCTAGCCTCCAGATATACTGGGCCCAGAACGCGATTGTTCGGGCGACTCCTTCCTCCTTAGGGGGACGAGGGTCCAGCTACGCATGGACCTTAGGGAGGATATCTGCATATATCCTTGGTGCTCAGATCATGGGAGCCTCGAACGACATCATTACCCTGGTTGGTCTGCCTAACGTGTAGAGGTGTACTGAAGGTCAGTATGAAGAGAGTGTCGAGATTCCACTACAACGCACAAAGGCGGAGTGTGATGAGGACTGCGCAACCAATGTTCAGAGCCTGAAAGAGCCGACATGGCGATCAAGGACGTTGCTGACCATATTCGCAACACAACATCCGATCGCGTCAGCCTAAGACGGGGCAAGCAAACGAGCATCGACCGCTAAATCGCAGGATTCATATCGATTTGCGGCCCAAGACTCGCCGGTAAATCGACCCGGAGCGGTAGGAGAGCACTGAGGCATCGTACCCAAACCGCTAACGAGGATCCCTTTGAGTGAAGGCTCGAACAAGAGGAAGCGCGAGGCCTGACAAGCAACACAGGACTTGTCGGGATTGAATCTGACACTACGAGTCATAGACCGAAGTACCCAAAACATGTTAACAGATCACCGGAAAAGGGTCGGAGGACTCACCCTGAGAGCAACCAAAAGAGGGCAAATCCCCGTGATCATCCAAGAGACGGGGCTGGACCTGAGACACAAGCATCCAGGTGGTCCTACGTATCCCATAAGGATGGGAATCAAGCCATACGTAGTTCTTGAAGTGCAGTTTAACGTCATGCAGGACGAAAACAGAAGGGGGGAGCAGAAGGCATCCCCAAACGTGGGGGTCGTACAGCGTGGCGAGCAAACCGACGTGAATGAGGGCATAGCCCCACGTCCACACCATACGCCACATACCCAGAGGCAACTGGGCCAAGGGCCCGAGGTGGGATGGAAATTCCCGAAGGATGGGGCTGGGCCTGAAACATGAATGTTCAGGCGGTCCTACGTATCCCATGAGGATGGGAATCAAGCCGCACGTAGTTCTCGAGGGGCAGTTTAACGTCATGCAGGACGAACGCTGAACAGTTTAACGTCTTGTCGCTCGAACGTAGTACAGTTTAACGTCATGTTGGACGAATGCCAAACAGTTTAACGTCTTGTATCTTGGATGAGGTACAGTTTAACGTCATGTTGGACGAAACACTTGGCAGTTTAACGTCTTTCCGTGCGGACGTATGCAGTTTAACATCATGCAGGACGTTGTGCAGTTTAGCGTCATGCAAGACGAGGCACTTGGCAGTTTAACGCCTTGCAGCGCGGACGAATGCTGAACAGTTTAACGTCTTGTAGCCTGGACGAATGCAGTTTAACGTCGTGCAGGACGTGGGCACACTCAGACAAAGTACTGCTTGAGGAACCTAGCTTTGGTGGGAGGAGTGACACGCTCACCATCCATAGTCGCCAGGGAGTACGCGCCATTGGGATAGACCTTGTGGATGACAAAAGGTCCCTCCCACTTGGGCTCCAACTTGGGTGGCTTCCTGCCGGGGATCATAGGTGCTCTTAGGGCTAGCACTAGATCACCCTGCAGGAAGGAGCGGAGGCGAACCTTCTTATTGAAAGCTCGAGCCATTCTGCTTTGATGCCTCTCCAAGTTGTGCAAAGCGCGAAGTCTATTCTCATCCAGTGCTTCCAACTCGACTAGACGGGCTTCAGCAACTCTGTCCGGCACTTGCTGGTCGTAGACCGCAGTGCGCAAGGACGGTAACTGGATCTCGATGGGCAGGACGGCCTCAGCTCCATACACCAGGGAATAAGGGGTCATCTGGGTGAATTGCGAGTCGTCGTCCGATAAGCCCAGAGGGCGTTGGGGAGCTTGTCCGACCAACTCTTCTTGTTCTGACCAACCATCTTTTGCAGAATGTTAGAGAGGGTTTTGTTAAACGCCTCGATCTGTCCATTCGCCTGTGCATGATAGTGAGATGTATGGTTCGAGCGAATGTTATACTTGGCGTACAACTTCTTCAACTCGGCTGCTCGGAAATTGGTTCCGTTATCCGTGAGGATAGCGTGAGGCACTCCAAATCGAAAGATGATGTTGGAGGTCACGAAGTCAGCGATCAAACAGGATTTGACCTCTCTGAGCGGAATCGCCTCTGCCCATTTGGAGAAGAAGTCCGTGGCGGTCAGAATGAACCGGCACTGGCGAGCCGTCGCCAGCGGGTAGGGTCCCACAACGTCCATCCCCCAGACTGCAAAGGGCCAAGAATACCTGGTGGTATGGAGAGGCTCCGGCGGCCGATGCACAAAGTTCGCATGAACCTGGCACGCATGGCACCTCCTAGCATACTCGATGCAGTCGTGGATCATGGAGGGCCAGAAGTATCCCAACCTCCGAATCTGGTGGGACAGCTTTGGCCCAGTCTGATGGGCACCGCATGAACCAGCATGAACCTCTTGCATGACTCGCGGGATCTCAACTCCCTGAAGGAAACGGAGGAGAACACCATCAAATCCGCGTCTGTAGAGGATCTGCTCCAGGCCGGGACTGCTCTGGAGGACAAACTGCGATGCGCGGCGTCTAACTCGCTCGCGCTCGGCCCGATCCGATGGGAGAATGCCATGTTGGAGGTACTCAACCAAAGGCGTCCTCCAATCAGGGGCTGATCCGACTGTCATATCTGGGGTACTCGGGGCTCCAGGCATAGGGGAAACCGCGGTGAGATTACTTACCGACGGGCCGCGATCTCCCTCCGGGATAACGGGAGCGATGAGCTTGTGGTGCGTCACGCGGACGATCAGGTTATCTTGTTCAGGCTCCGCAAGTGACGCAGCAAGGCTGGCCAAAGCATCTGCTCGACCGTTCTGCGACCGGGGAATATGGACAATTTCTGGCCGAGAAGGGAACCGGGCCATCAGAAGGAGGGTGCACTCCAGCAACGGCACAAGTTCCGGCTTCCTGACAACATAGTCGCCATTGATCTGCTTAAAAACCAGCTCGGAGTCCCCTTTCACACACAGATGGGGCACGTCGATCATGAGAGCTAACTCGAGGCCGGTGATGAGGGCATGGTATTCCGCCTCATTGTTGGTACAGCCCTCTGACAACAGGAAAGAGTATGGAAGCAAGGCTTGCTCTGGGGTGATGAAGACGATACCCAGGCCCACTCTGTTGAGCATAGGATTATCAAGTCTTCTACCGGTGGGGCTCCGGGAGGCACCGTCAAAGTGCATCTGCCAGCATGAACCGGCTCGATCGACCGAGAGGATGGCCTCATCAGGAAAGCCTAGATCCAGCGGCTGATCCGCGGAGGTTGGGTGAGCAGCCAGAAAGTCTGCCAACGCTTGCCCTTTGATGGCCTTCTGAGACACATACCTGATGACGAACTGCTGGAGAATCACAGCCCACCGCGCTAGACGGCCAGTCAACATAGGCCGGCTCAGGATATATTTCAACGGGTCCACCCGAGAAACCAACTGTACCTCATGGTGCTGCAAGTAGTGCCGTAATTTCCGTACGACAAATACGAGTGCCAGGAAGCTCTTCTCGATGGGGGAATACCTAACTTCCGCATCGAGGAGCATGCGACTAAGGTAATAGAGGCTATTCTCCGTTCCCTCGTTGTTCTTCTGGGCGAGAAGGGCACCCAGGGACCGTTCCAGGGCGGTCACATAGAGGACCAGCGGTTTCCCGGATACAGGCGGCATCAGAACCGGAGGTTGAAGCAGGTACTGCTTGATTTCCTCGAAAATGGTCTGACACTCTTTATCCCATACATAGGTGTCACCTTTCTTCATGAGCCGAGAAAAGGGCTTACACTTGCCGGCCAGATTCGCGATGAATCGGCGTATATAGGCTAAGTGGCCTTGGAACCCTTGCAGTTCCCGGATGTTACCTGGGGGAGGCATCTGGCTAATCGCCCTGATTTTCTCTGGGTCGATATCAATACCCCGGTATCTTACCACAAATCCAAGGAACTTTCCGGAGGTGACCCCAAAGGCACATTCAACGGGTTCATCTTCAGGCAGCGAGACCGGAGGAAGCCGAACACTTTCTCAAGATCTTTGAGATGGTCCTGACGCTGGCGCCATTTGACAACCAAGTCGTCGACGTAGCATTCCACCAGTGTGCCGAGGATTGGCTTGAATATGCGGTGCATCGCCCGTTGATAGGTGGCACCTGCATTCTTCAGGCCGAAAGGCTTGACCCGGTAACAGAAGGTACCTTGGGGGGTCCTGAAGGCAGTGAACTCCTCATCCTCAGGGGCCATCCGAATTTGGTTATATCTGGAGTATCCATCCATGAAGGAGAGGGCTTGGAACCCTGCTGTGGCGTCAATCAACAGCTCTGTCACTGGAAGGGGAAAATCATCCTTCGGACAGTGGCGGTTGAGATCGCGGAATTCGATGCAGACTCTGATCTGCCCGTTCTTCTTCCTGACCGGCATAATGTTGGCCAGCCATTTGGGGTACTGGACTTCCCTCACGAAGTTGGCTTTCATAAGCTTGTCAACTTCGGCCTCAACCATGGCACCGTGAAATGGGTGCATCTTCCTGGGAGGCTGCCTGAACCCGCGATGGTTCGCCGGGAGACCAAGGCGGTGGACGGATACCTGAGGATCTAGCTCCGGCATCTCGTCGTAACCCCAAGCGAACACATCACGGTGCAGCCTGAGAAAGTCCACGTACTGCTGCCGCTCCTCAGAGGGCATGGCGGCACTGACCAATGTGGGTCTTGGATCGGCCTCGGTTCCAAGGTTCACCTGTATTAACTCATCGACCGTGGCGGGGATGCCCTCCTCAAAGGCTGGGGGTGCGTCTTCCATATCCTCTCCACTCGGGGAGGGATCGTCCACAGGAGAGACTGCGTTGGAAACTGCATTGGGGCTACCAGATCCTGCTGGGCCACTAGTGCTGGCGCGGGCGGTCGCGGTCATCTCATTAGGAGACTCGCGGGCCGTCGAGACCATGGCCACGTCCAACCGTTGAACAGGGAGGACGTAAGCGTCATCCAGACTTGCCCAGGGATCACTTGCAACAGCGACAGGCTCAACCTCACCTACCAGGATCTGCTTATCCTTGCTCTTGTAATAGTCCGCGTCCAGATAGCGGGCTTCACACGAGGCAAAAGGAGAGGCATCTCCTTGAAGCACGCCTACTCGACCATTAAGGGAGTATTTGAGGCATTGGTGGTATGACGAGGGAACCGACGCGTGAAGGTGGAGCCATGGCCTGCCCATCAATGCGTTATACGCATTGTCCTGAGAGACTACCATGAATTCGGTTTTGGAAACAAAGTCACTGAACTGGGTCTTCAAACGTATCTTGCCGACCGGGGTTTGCTCGGTGCGGTCGTACCCCTGGATCCTGAGGTCGGAGGGGATCAAGTCATCCTCAGACAACCCCAATCTCCGGAGCGTCCGAGTTGGAATCAGGTTAATCCCGGACCCCGTGTCGACAAGACAGCGCCGGACTTCAAGGCCATTGAACTGGCCAGTGACATACAGCGGACGAATATGTCCCTGTATAGGAGGGTCTTCATCCTTACCAGAAAACGAGATAACTGCCTGGCATTCGGCGTCCTCGATCGTTTCGGCGTGAAAGGCCTCTGCAGCCGCAACCTCTGTCTCAAACTGGAGGGGGCTCTTCAGGGCTTCAGCGAGTGCCTCGCGCATCTCAGATGACATGCGCAGAGCCTCAAGGATGGAGAGTCTCGCTGGGATGTCGGCCAAGTGCTTCAGGACATCATACTTTTTGGCCAAGCGTGAGCCCCTGGTTACAGGAGGTTGCTCTGCGGTTGGAGGCATGACGGGCCTTGCCGGTTGGATCGGCGGCCGACTGGTACTTGGCGCATCTCGCTGTTCACTGGCTGCAGTCCGGGAAATGGTCACCGTACTGGGGTCAGGAGGCCGGGATGGACTCGTGGCAGGGCGGAGCTGGTCGCGACGCGGCTGAGGCGGGTTCTTCCTGGTCCCACACCACAAACAGCGGCGGAGGCGAATCCGTCATCCCCGAATGGGGGGGCGGCGCACGTTGTGCTCGGTTTTGAGCCTGCTGCCTAGTCTCAGTGGCGTGCATGGCCTGGATGGAGGTACCAACGGCTGTGCCCCGGCGACTCCTGCTGCTGCGGTTCTTCCGACGGTGGCGACGACCGGGGACACTAGGGAGGTCCACCTGGTGTTCTTCAACGTCGGGAACCGAAAAGGGATTTACCAGCTCGACGGTGTTAACCGAAGCGTACCCAACACCGTCATCGAACGAATAATCCATCACCGGGCGGATCCGAGGAGGGACCCCCATCTTCGGGGCATGAAATCGCCGACGCCTTCCGTGGGGGGAACCCAGGCCCTCGACGTTGCGAGACGGAGTGCCCGATGTCCCTTCCCCAGCCCCTGGCGGGTAAGACTGAATGCCTGGCCGGGCAACATGCCGGTCTTCCAACACCTCTGAAAGCCATCGGTCTTCGTATCAAGGAGAAGAGATTCACGTCGGGTTCACCATTTTTCTGTTTCGGTGCGGATGTGCGTCAGGTTACGCTGTTCCGCCAGGACGCGTTTGCGTGTGCACCCGTCAACCCGAGGGGATGGGCGCGCGGCTTGTGGTCCCGCAGTCCCGCTTTCCAAAGGCGGGCGGCATCCATCCCTTATTCAGGGGCGTCTGCTCCTTGATCGAACCCGGGATGATGGGATGTCGGCTCCTCCTTCCTTGGACGTCTCCTCGGAACTCGTCGCCTAATCTGGGTCTCCCTCATAGATTTAAGACATGCTCGTGAATCTCGTTCCCGGCGCCATATCTTCATGGACACCGATTAATTACGCTGCTTCCGCCCGGACACTCCAAGGAGTCTGGTCGGGGCAGCAACCTGCGGTGAGGAGGCCGGGTGGCTCTGGGTGCTGGAGGCGTGTCGTAACACTGCGGCTCTGCACGTATGTCTTCCGTCCCTAATAGGGCTTCTCGAAGGCATGATGGCCTGAGGCATCCCGCACTGGGTGCGGGGAACTGTGTCCCCTGAGGTTTTCCTCATCTTCCCATGTTTAACACGGGGTACGCCGCGAGTTTAACGTCCAGCGGGGACGGCATCGGACTGATCAACACGAAGAGTGGATCAGATGACAGAACCCCTTGCGGGGAACCTCCGACGCTGGGGCCAGCGCATGGGCGGCTTCCCAAGTGATATGGAGTGGAGTGAAGTGGCATGACCCCACCGGGATGTGGCGGCCCGGGTAAGGATCAGGATGGATGATGGAGTGAAGAGCTTGGACCCCGTAGGGGCTTCCTACGTACCGCGCGTTAGCACAGATCAAATTCGACGTAGTTCGGGTATACAGTTTAACGTCATGCTGGACGTCGGCAAGCCGACTCACAGAGAGATCGAGGCCGCCGGGCGGAGGATTGAACCGAACCACCTCGCACAGAGGGGGATGGAACGGCCGGGTGGATCACAGTTTCACGTCATGCTGGACGATAAAAGGAGAAATGGAAAAAGGGGCTGTGGGGAGGCACAGTGGAGATACACACGGGCAGTCTCCCACAGGGGCGGATTCATAGGTGAATCGACGCAAGCGTGAACCCTGGAGGGGTCCACTGATGGACGAACCGACGTGAATACGACCGGGACGACCAGGTGGTGGACTTGAACCTCAGGGAGGCTTCCTACGTACCCTGTGTAGAAGACAGGGATCAAAGTCCACGTAGTTCATTCTGTCAGGACTTATGCACTTGAGGCAGCCCGGATGCGGAAAAACTCAGTTGGAAGGGACTTGGACCGAAAGTAAGAGACACCTCGATCCCAGTCACACCCTCTACTGGCTTCGGCAGTGGCGGAGCGCAATGGAGATACACATGTGCAGCCCCCCACAAGAAACTAGGGGTTTGTAATACCCTACCCCCCGTAGGGAAAAGCCGCTCCCATTAAATCGTCCCTAAAGAGGGGCAATCCCGACATCCCAGCAGAGACGAGCGGGTGGGGGCCACATCCAAACCAGGGGGGACCCTGCGTGCGAGGCACCGGATCGGGTGATGCGGACGGTTTAGCGTCTTGCCAGACGAAGTACAGTTTAACGTCGTGTGTTGAGGACGAAGCGGACGGTTTAATGTCTTGCCGGACGAAGTACAGTTTAACGTCGTGTGTTGAGGACGAAGCGGACGGTTTAACGTCTTGCCGGACGGAGTACAGTTTAACGTCGTGTGTTGAGGACGAAGGTGCTTGGCAGTTTAACGTCTTGCAGCACGGACGATAGGGGCTAGGCAGTTTAGCGTCGTGCAGCTTGGACGTAGTACAGTTTAACGTCATGTTGGACGGATGCAGTTTAGCGTCATGCGGGATGAATGTGCAGTTTAACGTCGTGCTGGACAAATGTGCAGTTTAACGTCATGCTGGACGTATGCAGTTTAGCGTCATGCCGGACGAATGTGCAGTTTAACGTCCTGCTGGACAAATGTGCAGTTTAACGTCATGCTGGACGTTGGTTGCCGTCGATGGGTCTGTGTCACTTCGCGCAAGCCTGGAGGGCCGCACGGAAAAACAACGCACGGTGCGGGCACCCAGGATGAAGATCATCGGGCGCCACGCAGGCGGGTACCCTCAGGGGGTCAAAGGGGGAGACCCCGGCGGATTGCGCGCAAAAGAAGAGCTTTGCGCGCAAAACAGCATGTCGGCACGCAAAATGAAGGGTTGGCGCGCAATAGGGCCAGCCCTTTGCGCGCGGATGATTGAGATTGCGCGCACCGGGCTTCGGACAGCTCGCGTGGGCAACGGCTCATTCTCTAACGAACGGCCACTTTGAAGAGGGGGGTGCGCGCAATCGGGCTGGATTGCGCGCACCCGGGGGAAATTGCGCGCAAGAGGCTTCTTTTGCGCACAAAGGCCTTCGGGTTAAGGATTATTCAAAGGAAAGGAGCCAAGGGGATTGCGCGCGAAGGCGAACCCCAAGGCTCTATTGCGCGAAAGAAAGGAGGTTACCTGAAGATCGGTATTGCGCGCGGAAGGGGTTGGATTGCGGGAACGAGCGACGCTTCGGATTCTGGCAACCTTCCAAACGTCGGGGGTCGCCTTATATTTATAGGCAACCCCGGGCGCGGAATCCGGTCTCGGGCGCGGAATTCCCTTCGCGGGCGCGGAATCAGGACCCGGCGCGCAAGGGAGCCGCGCAGGCCACGGGCGCGCAAAATAGTGTGCCGGCCCAGCGCATTGCGCGCATCCCGGGAGGATTGCGCGCCGCGACTCAACTTTGCGCGCGGGCCTCTGAAATTTCACGCAAGTCCTCCGGGCCCTATGGAACGTGCCTCTGACTCCAAATATCACTTCGCTTTCCGCATCCGGAGCTTCGTTTGGGAACAACGGACTTTTCCGGCGTCTACAAAGTGATAGAAAGGAAAATATGAATATCAATACTATGGTAAATTTGGGAAGCAACACCCTGGTACTTGCCTGAAATGAATGAGAGTCTGTTACAAGTGTGGTGAAATAGGCCAGTAAACTCGTGATTGCAAGGGGAAGAAAGAGGTTGTCAATGTCGAATGCTATAATTGTAGAAAAAAGGGAATTATGCAAATGAATGTCCTAAACGCCAAGGAAACATACCCCAGAAAAGGCCAAGGGATCAAGTCCATTCATATGCAATAACCACAACTGAGGTTAAAGCTCCGAAAGATGTGGTGGCATGTAATTTAATGGTTTCCTCAACTTTAGTAAATGATTTACTTGATTTTGGATCATCACATTGTATCATATCTTCCCAGTTTGATAAGAAAATTAGATATTTACAATTTTACATAACAAGGGAGTTGTTAGTCAAATCTCAGAAGGTAAGTATCCTTGCTACAATGTTTAGTGAATCAGTTACCATTAGGGCATATAAATATATTTTTTCTGTAGATCTCATAATCATACTAATGATTGAATTTGATATAATATGTGGTATAGATTAGATTTCATGCCATGTTGTGAAATTGTTTTGTAAGAATATGGAGGTTACAATTTTTGTTGATGATAAGGTGTATCTTATCATTAGAGTAGAAATATCACCACCTGATTCTTATCTAGATCCACCCCCAGTAGATTTACTAAATTTAATAATTGTGGAAGAAAAGAATGAAATATCTATGGGTGAGGAAAATAATGACAAAATAGAGGACGTACCTATTGTAAAATAATATGTTGATGGGTATCCAGAGGATTTACATGGACATCCTCTAGAGTGATAAATTGAGTTATTCATTGATTTAATGTCTGGTTCAAGGCCCATATCGAATACCCCTTATAGAATGACCACTGTGGAATTAGTTGAACTACAGAAATAACTAGACGAATTGAGTAATAAGATATTTATTCTCCATAGTGTTTTTTAATGGGGAGCCCCTGTACTTTTTGTTAATAAAAATGATGGATCAATGAGGTTGTGCATTGACTATAGAGGGATCAATGTTATAAAAATAAATAACATGTATCCCCTTCCTCGCATTGATGAATTATTTAACCTACTTCAAGTAGCTCATTATTTTGGAATGCTTGACCTTCGATCTGGATATCATCAGTGGTGTTGGAATAAAGAAGACAATCCGGAAACAACATTTTGAACCAGGTACGGGCATTACTAGTTTTCATTAATGTCTTTTGGTTTGACTAATTAACCATCTGTATTCATGGATCTAATGAATTGAGTTTTCAAGGAATATCTTGATGTCTTTGTAGTGGTGTTTATTGATGATATTTTTTTATACTCAAAAAGTTATGAAGATATTGAAAATAAATTGCGCATTATCCGAAGGACTCATAGAAGAAATGAATTATAAGGAAAATTTATCAAGTGTGAATTATGGCTTCAGGAGATGTCTTTTCAGGGCCATATTTTCTCTAAGGATGGAATCATTTTTTATCCTTCAAAGACCATGGAAATCCATGAATGGCCAACATTGAATAGTATAACTGAGCTATTCATTTTTATTGGTTTAGCAGGTTATTATCGGTGTTTTTCATGATTTTTCCCAATTTTCTAACCCATTAACCAAGCTCACATGTAATGGGTTAAATTTGTTTGAAAAAAACGAGTGTGAAAAATGTTTTAAATAACTGAAGACAATATTTGTTAATGGTCTTATATTGAATCTACCAACGAGGAATGATGGGTTTGTTATTTATAGTGATGATTCAGAGAATAGTCATGGTTGTGTCCTTATACATAATGATAAAGTTATTACCTATTCATCATGAGAGCTAAAAATTAATGAGAAAAACTATCCTACTCATGATCTTGAGTTAGAAGTTATAATCACTTCTTTGAAAATATTGAGACACTATCTCTATGGTGAAAAATATGATATTTATACAGATCAAAAGAGTTTAAAGTATATTTTCTCATAAAATTAACAAGAGATGACACAAAGATGATAGATTGAACTACTCAAAGATTATGATTTCACTATACACTACCACTCAGGGAAGGAAAATAAGGTGGAAGATTCTCTAAGTAGAAAGGATGATATAGTTTTGAACAAGATGACAGTAGAAATGGATTCTATTTTCATAGATCTAGTAATGATGGATATATCAATCACCATGGATAGTGAAACATCAATACATTTTGAAATGGTTTCCAAACCATATTTACTAGAAATGATAATGAGTTATTAGACTGATGATGAGATGTTTCAAAAGAATATTAATGTTGTGAATGATAGGAGATTGAGTGACTTCGTATTTAAAGATAGAATTTTGAAATTTTTCAATAGACATTTTTTCCAAACATACCTGATCTAAAACGGGAATTGATGGATGATGCTCAAAACTCCAATTTTTCAATACACCATGGGAGAACCAAGATGTATAGATATTTGAAGGAACATTTTAGGTGGGACATATTGAAGTGGAAGATTTCTTATTTTCTGTCAATATTTATGGTTTGTTAACAAGTGAAAAATGTAAGGCAACATCATAGAGGAGTCATGAAACCTCTTCCCATACCTGAGTGGAAATGGGATAATATTACAATGGACTCTGTCATGGGGCCACAAAAGACTCCTAGAAGGAATGATGCAATATAGGACATTGTTGATCATCTTACCAAGTCGGCGCATTTTCGGGATATAAGAGAAGATTTACCACTTGAATGTCTTGAAAGACTATACATTAATGATGTTGTAAGACTCCATGGTGTACCCCTATCGATTGTTTCTGATCGTGATACCCATTTAACATCATGATTTTGGAAAAGACTTTAGAAGTCCTTGGATACTGATCTTTGTTTGAGCACTGCCTACCACCCTCAAACCGAGGGACTATCAGAACAGACTATTCAAACCATAGATGTCATGTTTATTACATTATCATTGGACATTCAAGGTATGTGGGACCAATATTTACCTATGGTAAAATTTTCCTATAACAATAGATTCTTTTCAAGTATTCAGATGTAACCATATGAAGCATTATATGGAAATAGATGTCGCACACCAACTTGTTGGGATGATGTTCGTGAAAGAAAACTCATAGCCCCAGAACTTGTTGAGGAAACAATGGAAAAGGTGAAGGTTATCCTAACCCACATCAAAGCATCCTAGTGTAGGAAAAAGTGCTATACTGGTAATCAGAGTAAGGATATGTAATTTTAAGTAGGAGATCATGTTTTTAAAATGTATCTCCATGGAAGGGTGTTATATGATTTGTTAAAAAGGGTAAATTGAGTCCTAGGTACAGCAGACCTTTCAAAAATTCTAGAATTAATAAGAGTTGTACCTTTTCATTTTGAAATTCCTCCAAATCTCTCCAATGTTCATGATGTGTTTCACATATCACTGTTGAGAAAATACAAGCCTAACCCAACACATGTACTCACATATGAGGAAATTAAACTAAAACCTTATCTATCTTATTGTGAAGAGCCTTTCAAAATTCTTGATACCAGAGAACAGGTGTTGAGAGACCGAACGACTTATCTTGTAACTTTTCTATGGAGAAACCATAAGATTGAAGAGGAAACATGGAAACCTGCGGAACTTATGATGAAGAACCACCATAATATTTTTATATAGCAATATTCTAATAATTTAAGTGATTAAATTATTTTAAAGATAGTAGAATGTACCACCACAATAATCCATGGTACGTTTCCCTTTGAAAAATGTAGTAGCTTGCGTTGTATGCAACTTTGAGTTTTAACACACCACGACTAATGAAACTAGCCGTTATGAATATTATTAACCACTTTTTAAAATTTTATAAATTTTAATTTTCAAAATTGGCATCATTTTTCGATTCGGAATATCAAAATTAGCTTAGGGTGATTTTTTGATATTTTTCTAAGAACATTTAATTTTTGATGAATAGTGAAAACAATGTGTTATTTTTTAAAACTGACTTTTTATTTAAATAATTAATTATTTTAATTTAATTTATTTTAGGTATAATAGACACATAACACCTATATATGTTAAACTTATTTCATTTGAGTCATTTTATTATATTATTAGATATTTAAAATATTATTGAACTTTTTACCTTCTCATACCCACCTTCTAGGAGCATTTAAAAATATTCATAAAACTTAATTTTACCCTTTCTTTGAGTGGAATTTCAAAAATTTGAGAGTCACAGTTAACATCAGTAAGTAAAATTTGGTTCAATAAAATTAAAATATTTTTTGGTAAATAGTGACTTTTGACATTTATTTACCACGGTTAAAAGTAAAAGATGTAATTAAGTCTAAAACAGATATTATAATTACACTAACACTTGTCCTAATTCTATTGGATAAGTTTTATTCGACCAAAAAAACCCGTATAAATAAAATATGATCCTTTTGTTCCACTTGGATTATATTTGTACATTTATTATTATTTTGTTTATAGAATAGTTAAAAGTGTTAAATACAATGTTTAATAACTAATCAATTTTTAATATTGGGATATATATAAGAAAAAATCGACTATAAATATCAATTAGAAAGATATATATATTTCCTACCTATTTCTATTTTATTTATAATTTTTAAACGTTATATAATTTAATTTATTTATAAAACAATGATGATGCAATAATTACCTTATTAGTGATATATTAAAATATTTGATATTATAAATATCCAAATAATTGTAATTTGAGACTTTTGATAAATTACACTAATTTTATAGGTTAATATTAGATTTTAGGGGTAATTAAATAATTTTTTTTCTGAGTAATCATGCTGTTATAATTTTCACAAAAACAAAATACTAAATACAATCAAAATTGACATAATTGTGTTTTTTAAACAAATTCTATTTTATTAATTGAAATAATTTTCCAAAAAATCTAAGGCACAACCAAAATACTTATATAAGGTTATATATATTAATAATGATACACTTAGGGGTTCTCTTGGTTTTTTATTTTATGTTTATTAACCATATAATATAAAAATAAAAAGTGACATTGTAAATGTCAAACTATTTAACTAATAGTTAAATCTAGATTATAAGGTTAATATGGTGACCTAAACTTGTATAAAACCTATTTGTTGGGAGGTTTTCGACCCATCCCCAATTTATCCTCTAAATAAATAATTTTTGAGCCATTATAAACCGAAAATAATTTTATTATAAAATAATATTTCAATCTTTTTCTATTGTGACTGCCACCTCTCTTATAAAAGGGTACTTCCCCTTATCTTAATTTAACACCACCAAATCAAATTTTTTCTACCAAACCATGGCCAAATATCCTCCAAACATTCCCCCCTTCATCTTAGAGGCCTTTTGTGGTCATAAATCCAACTTATGGATCCCTTTTGGTCAATTCAAAAGGAATAAAATGAAGAAGAGGTAAATATTTCATCACCTCTTTCATGTTCTTTTCTTCTTCCACTTCCTATTTCTCTGTTGTTTATATTATTAAATAATAAATCCTATATATTCAATATAATTTTATGTTATTATAAAAATTATACAACCATATTCATTGTTATATCCATCATATGAATGAAAAATTCATCATACGTGCTTACATAAGGTTTACCGTCTCCACGTCATGGTGTATTTTGTTATTCAAGTAGTTCATTATTTTGAGGGTTATAAAAATTATTATAAATTATGTAAATAATAAATATTATATGTTAATTATTCATTATATATGATATAACATCCAATTACATAATATTTCACCATCAAAATAATGATATTGTCGCCCGTGCGTACGCACAGATTACCGTCTCCACGAATGTGATGATATTCATTTCAAATCGTAACCGTTCAAGAATAATTTTCATTTTATGATTAAAAATAATTTTTAAGAACATATTATCATTATTTATATGAATAAAATACTTCCTATCAATAATAAACATGGATTACGTTACCGAGTATATAAAGTAAAATAGTTCAGTTAACACCCGAAACGATGATACTACAAAAATATTATGGACATAGCAATATTAGAGGATCATATATTATATAATATTTATGTATATAGTTATTGTTTAATTTCATAAAAATGATTTAACTATTATATACTAGTTTAAAGTACCCTCTACTAATTAAATGTACACGGTAAGGATTAATTTCACAATCACTTTATTATTCGAGGTTGTGTTTACGTATGTATCTATTGGGACCTCTTGGTCATCCACATTTATGTTTCATTAAAATGTATTTCAAAAAAAATTACTATTTACTAGATTGTGGGTTAAAATCATTTATACCATTGTTTGACGTTTTATAAAATGGTTTGAAAGGAATCATTCTGTCATTTTCCAAACAAGGAACTTTATGGCCTTTTCGACAAAATTATGTTATGAATGTAATTTTTTGACTTATATAACAGGTGTGGCTATTTCATGACATTATATCATCGTCTAAGCTTCCCACACAAGCTTATAATAATATTTTCTAAATAAATGTCTTTTTCATTATGTTACTTTTAGATGATTTCAAAATAAAAAGTGATATTTATTTCAAATTCTTTTCATTTCATATTTGTCAACAACTATTGATGGATTATCAATTTGTTTGAAGTTGATTTATTATGATAAAAATATTCCATATTGTATTGAATTTTTAGTGGTATGTTTGACTATGGATGTGTTGTTTTTACACCAGTAATAGTTTATGGATAATGTATTGACATTACATATGCTAGTTTTAATATGAATGTTTATGTTATGTTTAAACCATTTCATATGAGGAATGCATTGGACTTAGAATGTGATGGGTGGAGCCCTCTATAGGTCCTCGATCCATCATTAGGTCTCATGAGACAAACTAGTGTCTTGACACAAGTCCTTGAAAAAATATTATTTGTAGTCTTAGCCCAAGGCCTTTACGATGTTGTTATGAAGTCTGACATTATTCATTCCATCATTATGAAAGTGGTTATTGATATTCCATGTGATTATTAGACTAGAAGAATATCCATGTGAATGTGTAAATGAAATTATTTGATTTTATCATTACCATATTATGCTAATGTTTATGTTTAAAATTCTTTTTTAGTCTTATACATTGCATTAAATGTTTATGGTTATATATGATTGCTTCCGCTATACTGTTATCCTTACTGAGCATCTATGTTTAACCCTTTCTATGTTTTATTTATTCCAGGATGCGATGATACATTTTATGCTTAACATACAGGGATAGGCTAAGGATATAAGGGTTGTCGATGGGGGAAAATGTTGTTAATGTTTTTATTTCATGATGTAATGTAAAACTTATTAGTGTATCCAGTACTTCCAAGGATACTAAACCGATCGGTCTATCGGAAAATGATTCCCTGTATCATGCCAATGTTAGGTAATAATGGATCAACTCTATGTAACTGGGGTTGGGCGTTACAAAATTACCTAGAAAGTGGAATGCATAAATGTAATGATTATATGTGATAAAAATGACATAATTATGGTACTTATTTTATATTTATCGATATTAAAATTATATATGTATATATATATCATTTTCTTTCTAAAAATTTTTATCAATGAAGGATAATAATGTCATTAATGTATGTGGGGACTACCGCCTTCACGAAACAATGTGACCACCTTTTATTCACCACATATAATGGATGTTATATATATGTTTATATCATATATTAATACTATATTTATGAAATTATGATCATTTTTTAATGATAAAATATTACTCAACTTATTTCCATAATGGTCATTGGAAAATGGAATTGTTACTCATACGTACATATGACCTACCGTTTCCATGATTGTAACATACTATGTTACTCAAATCCATAATCCATGATTGGTTTTAAAATTACAATTTATGTATAAATATTATAATTGTTTTATTATTATAATTATAAATATTATGGGACTATTTAAAATTTTATGAACTATATATTTCATGAAAAAGAACACATGAAAAAACAAGGAACTTACGCACCTAATTTACACTATTTGGTGTAGATACTATCCATATAACATGTAATGTCATGATTCATTCATAATTTATGGTATTTTAATTTTCTCTTTTAATTGTTTCATCCGAGTGCATTTGACTTGAAAATTACCATTTTGTAAAAGAAATTGTGTAATCTCACTTTCTTTATTAACTATAAACATTATATAGAATCAAACACTTTCTTATTATAATTTTTAATTGGAAATTATATTTCTATTAAATACAAATATCCTTGTATGATAGATATGATTATGTACTAAAATATAAACCATTTATTCATACATTATTTAGTTTGAAAGGTAATTTATTGACTCGAAAAATGTTGATTAATGTTTATCCATTACACAGTATGGATATATTATAATATATAAAAATGATCATTAATTAAATAAATTATTAAGAATTTGATCAAATTCATTGAAATATTGTGATGGGCAGCGCTTGTATTTTTTATATCATCTTCATTAATCAGCAAGCCTCATTAGTGAAATGAGTTTTCCAAATTAAATGATTTTTTAGTTTAATTTTTTGAACATATTGTAATAGGTCTTGATGGTAGTGGTTCCATGATTCTTGAGATCATGAAATCAAATCATTATTAATTTATTTCATTAAGAATTTATTTTTTATTATCTATGATATTTTCACAAAGATATTATCTTTTGATGCATTTCAATCTCAGTTTATTGATCATATTGCATGTCTTTTCTATTATTCACCTTTCCATATTTATTATGCCTCATTTTACCATCATATTCATCTTATTTAAATTTAATATGAGTTTAGTTATTTAACATACCATGTTGATTTTTATTATTTATTCATGAATGTATTTGTTTTATGTAACCTTTAATGATAATTTGAGATCACCCTTATTTAGTTTCCATTCACTAGGATATCAATACGATTTCCTCAATTGAGTTTTCAAAGATTTGTTTCATTTACTATTGGTATGTGTTATTTTTGATTTTTTACTCCCAAGGTAAACTGGGTAACATGTATGTATCTGCTTCACCAATACTAATAAACAGATAAACAATTTTATATTTGACCCTTTGTATCTATGATAATGTAATTAACCATACTTGTTATGAACTATCCCAGTAGGGCCCATTCCCCAACTACCCAAGCCCACCAAAAATATGATAGGGTATAGATACTTGCACTGAGTAGGAATTTAACTATCATGGGATGCATTAACCTAAGTACCTACACACACACATCTCCAAGCAAATAAAACGCTGATATATAAAAACTATTGAATATCATATCATGCATAAATGAAAATCCAACTACCAAAGTACAATATGATTTAAAATAAAGTAAACCGGGTTAAATACAAGACAACCAGAAAGTGTCTGAAAACATGTCCATTCGGATGCTAAAGCTAGGATAGTTGTCCCGAATCTACAGGAACACATTCAGTTTTTTTGTCCTAGTAAGCAATGATTGGTTCTGGCCTATCTAGGACTCTATCAAATGATCGACCATCATCATGAGAAATTCCATTTTTGGGGAAAGACCATATGTGGCTGAGAATAATAATACACAATAACCCACCCTGACACCACAATGATTATAGAAAATGTATAGTAACCTCTACATAGGTATATGTCTAAAACACATATAACAAAAATAACTATATATTCTTAGGAAAAAATAATAGTCTAATGGTAATTCACAACCATAGTATAAAATCCATGGTTTCCTACTCAATGATTTCACATATCACTCATTGGGGGGGAACACCCTACCATGTCTAATAGAACTGATGAATTCTGTCCTAGAGGAAATTCTCAAAGGGTGACATTATTATGAGAACACATTGAAGGGATGAAGTGATTGTATACGCAGATGAAGATAACTTATATGGATATGTGTTATAGCATGAAATAAATATATATTAGAGTTCTATGTAGTGGATTATCTCTTTACCAATTTTGGTTTCCCTGATACTACAAACTCCACCTAGGTCACATAGAGGAATAAAGGATCTCACATCGAGACTCATTGAAGGATTCCAACAACAATATCTAAAAATCCATCCAGAACTAACCTCCATCCCATATTTAGAAGGAGATTCCATACTAACCCCTTGGAAAAGGATATGGGGAAGACAACCTAACTAAACATTTCTATGATACAGAAACCAAGGGTTCCATCCCATGTTTTATAACATATATGTAACGCCCTGACCCCAGCTACCCAGAGTCGGTGCATTACTTCGTAACATTGGCATGATCATAAAAGATTAAGTCTCGAAATACTGATTAGTTTAGTAGCCTTGGCAACACTAGATACATTCATAAGTCTTACATTACATCATAAAGTGAAAAACTACAACATCTTCTCTTCATATCCCCTTATATTATCCCTGTAGGTCATTCATAATATACTTTTTCACATCCTAGAAAAATTAAAACATTGAAAGGGTTGAGCTCAGATGCTTAGTAAGGATAACAACATAGCAGAAGCTTTCATAAATAAACAATAACATTTAAGGCAATGTATAACTAAAACAAAAGCCTTTTAAACTTGAACTTTAGCATAATATGGCAAAATTAAAATGAACTAATGCCATTTACTTACTCACATGTATATTCTGCTAGTCGAATAATCGCATTAAATATCAATAACCACTTTCATATTGATGGAATGCATAATGCCGGACTATCATAACCACGTAGCCAAGGCCTCGTGCCAAGACCACAAATAAGATTTTGTCAAGGCATCGTGCCAAGACACTAGTTTGTCTCATGAGACCTGCCGATTCATAGAGGAGCTATAGCAGGCTCCACCCGTCACTTATTAAGTCCAATGCATTCCTCATATGAACAGGTTTAAACATATCATAAACCATAACATAATCGTATCAAATAAAACATTCATAAAGGAAACATAAAATTTCCGCATTTCAATCACAAGCTATCAATACAACACATTGATATAATAAAAACACTTTCAAAACCATTTTCAATACCAAAATAAAATAAAATTAAAACTTTGTATTTATTTTTCATGTAAAAAAGTTATGGAATTTAGAGGAAGCCGAAACTCAAATACTGCTCATGGCGGCAGAGAAGTTGTTGTCGCCGCATACGTATGACAAGAAAAACATTCCTTTTTGTAGTTTAGTAAAACGCTTTGTAAAAAAAGATTCCTTTTTGAATAAAAGTCAAAGTGAAAGGGGTTTATACACTGTATAAAAGAAATTTGTGTATAAAACAAAATATTCCTTAATGAAAGGAGATTGAGACGAAGACCCTTACAAAGATAATTTTTTTTAAAATAAAGTAGATCTATTATGTGTATTCAATATAAGTACACATAAATAAATTACAAATACAAGATAGGACATAATAATATCATGACATAATTTGAATGTAGGAGATTAACCCAAAGAATAGAAATTGGGTTAAGAAGTTCCCTTACCTCATGTCCGACTTGACTCGATCGTTCTTTAATCTCCTGAATAATAAACTAGAGTAAATTTCTATTTCCTTAAGAACTATTTTCATGTTCATTATTCATTTTATATCATTTATTACCATGTTATGAACATTATGTAATTATTTATGTTAATAACAGTCATTTTGTCGATCTTTGGCACTTGAGTCAAAAATAAACTTCTTATAATTACAAGTTGTTCATGTGGTGAAATATCCATTATATCCAGAATTATATTCATGACGCATATATAATATACATCTTATATATCCAGTATATATATTCATTTATAATATTAGATAACATTTAGAGGTAAGAAATGAAATGCACCGTTCATGGAGAAGGTAAGGCGTACGTACACATGAACACTACTTTCATTTCTATTTCGTATTTAATGGAATGAAGTTATAATTATATAAAGGTATAATATAATTCCAGTATAATATAATGTATAGTACCATTTAATCCATCCTTTATACATACCACATATGGTATTAACGATTCAAATCACTTTGAGGGGGCGGTAGTCCGCACTTCCTAAAATGAAAATATCGCGTTTACCCATAATGGAAACCATAAAGGTACGTAATAAATGAAAAATACAGAAGCTTAAGTAAAACATAAACATATTATAAATCATATATAAATATAGTTACATCTTAATGGCCACCTTTGAAGGTGTTATATGATTGTTGAACAATCATCATTTCATGAGACAGAAATTCGCCATCCACAGAAACAGTATATTCTATAACCATTAGATGTAGGTGTGTGTAAGTGTAGCTCTAATCCTTCTTATAACAACATCCTAGTATATTGAGGATACTGGTGTTGTTACAAAAGAAATTAATAGAAAGAGTTTAGGGGGTTGGAGAAGCAAAATAAAACAAAACAACATTAGAGAATACATTACCTTAAAATCGGATAACTCTTTTAATTTGAGCCAAAGGCTTCATTGGGAAGAATTATGTCAAAAGTGAGGCTTCTAGGAGTAAGGGAGGGAAGTTGGGAGAGTATTTGGGTAGAGTTTGGCTGAGTCAAAAGGCATTGATAGTGTGAGTAAGGTGGTAGTGGTGGGGGACTTTTATAAGTGGAGAGGAGGGGCACTCTTGGAAAGTAATGAAATGTTACTTTATTATGAAATGATTTTCGGATTCTAAAGGTCCCAAAATGATATATTTCTAGGATAAGGTGATACGGGTTTGAAATATTCCCATAAAATACGTTTTTGACAAGTTTAAGCCTTATATTTTACATTATCTTTTCATTTTATTTAAATCATTAATTAATGAGGTAATCACTGCATCATTATGGTGTCATAAAAACATTAATTTATTTAATGTATAAAATTTATATAAAAAAATATCATTATATAGGAAATCTTTTTAGTTTTCCAATTAATATTTATAGTCATAATTATGACTTGTATAACCCCATTTAAAAATTGTTTTTGTAAAACAACTTCTGTTTGTGACATTTTTATTTTAACCATAAATAAAAGTTATTTATGTAATTTTCCTACCAAAGTTGCTCCATGGGGTCCCCAAGTTGACCCATGGATTTTATTGGTCGGCCATGACACATAAAATAGGGGTAGGAAAAGTTTAAAGGTATTTTCATATTTTTATAATATCATTTTTACCTTAAATTTCACTAATTAACTTTAATCGCGATTAATTAAACTTAAAAGTTAATATTCACCAAAAAATTATTTTAATCCCATTGAACCACATTTTACTTCATAATGATAACCATGTATGTATTATTTCTTAAAATCAAATCACAGAATCGGTAAAGTTTCATTTAAACAAAAAATCGGGTTTTTAACCTCCAATTAGTGGTTTCACTATTCATCAAAAATTGAAGTTTTTCAGAACAATGCCAAAATTTCACCCTAAGCTATAGTTGATATTACAAATTCAAAAATGATGTCTATTTTAAAAAATTCCAAACATAAAAGTTTCATTAATTAATTTTATAATTAATTCCCACTGTCACAACAAATAGCGTGTTTTTAAGAAACAATATATATCAAAACATTGACAATTGATTATGTCCAATTTCAAAGTGAAATTAATTATAATGAACACCATTGGATAAAATGGTAAACATATATTCTAATTATACTTTTAAAACAATCAATAGTATAATTTATCACTATAAATTATTTTTATTAAAAATTTTATTTTTAAGTATTTTTCACTATTCATAAAAAATGGATGTTCTCAGAAAATTACAAAAGATTCAACATAGGATAATATCGATATTACGAATACAAAAATGAAGTCCATTTTGAAATATAACATTTCTATAATTTTAAAAAGTGGGTATTACTATTCATAATGGCTACTTCGATTAGTCGTAGTGTGTTATAACTCGAACTTGCCTACAATGCAAGCTATTGCATTATTGAAAGAGAAGCGTATCGTGGAAGCTCGGGGTGTTACATTCCCCCTCCTCCAATAAATTGTGTCCTCGCAATTCGAAATTTTTTTCTTTGAAAATAAAAGGTTGAAAATAGAAAATACCTTTGTGGAAACCCCACATCAGAAATAAGGTTAATAAAAATATAACTTTAAAAAAAGAAAGATAAGTACAAAGGTCACCCGAGATAGCCCATACTAGGATTCTATGAAAATATGGATATGGAAGAAAAACAAACCATCAAGGATTGATGGAGATTTGTAGAAAATGGGATTAGGAGAAAGTTAACCATAAGAAAATCACAAACTTGTGATTAGTTAAACGGTCATTGAATCCCCAGTTGGAAAAGTTAACCGAAAACGTTTTTGTTTTATGTTACCTTTTATAAAGTTGAGGAATTTATTTAGGAGATTTACTAAGAATGTAAGTGAATATACATACTGGTCATGTAGACTTTCATTCTTTTATAAATTTTTACCACAAACCCATCTTTCACTCTAAAAGGTAATAGAACTCGAAAATATTGTATTTATCATAATTGTATAAGGTTCCAAATATTAACACATACCATTTACATTAGGAAACATTTTTTTAATAACCAGGGACTTCATGTAGGCTAGTGGTAGGTAGTAAAGGCCTATCGCACTATGGTTGTGGGTTCGATTCCTGCAGCTTTGTCCGACGCGATGGGTTATGCCCCACCCTGCAGGTTGTCCTTTTCCTAAAAATATAGTATTATAATATTCCAAAAATAATCTTCAGAAATGTTTTAACCTTAAACAATATTATTCAAAGTTTAACTTAATCCATCCCAACCTTTATAGTTATCCAAAATACCTCTGTCCAGACTTTCTCTAAAAGGTCTCTTAATTCCAAAATCAATTTATCACATTCCCCAAACAAAGTAAAGTTTCACTTATTGTCACATACTAAAAATATGATTACCTTCATCATATTAAAACCTTAATGAAAAGAACAAGTACTGTAGTACAATCCTTATATATATCACATTATTCTTATAACCAGAATATAATCCTTGAGTCCAAAAGCCCCAATACATTAATTATTCAACTTCAATTGTAGTAACATCATAATATTGTCCTTGATCCCATGGCCTTTTCTGAGGTAATTTTCCCTAACTCTTATGACATTCATTTGTATAATGCCCCATTTCCCTACAATTGTAGCATTCAACATTGATAGCCTATTTCTTTCCCTTACAATCACGAGCCTGGTGACCTTTTTCTCCACATTTATAACAAACTCCCATTCCTTTTAGGCAAGCACCGGGGTGATTCATCCCACAATTATCACATAATGGAAAATCCTTCTTTCCTTTTTTCCCTTTATCCGTCTCTTGTTCCACCATTCTCTTCTTCTCTTACTTTACATTGTTGTCATAAGACTTATAGAATTCCTTTTCTGTCCTGATGGCACACGAGACAATATCTTCGTACGATGAGAAGGATTGTGATACTAAAGCTCGAAGGAGAAATGGTTTTAACCCATCAAAGAAAAGATCAATCTTACTTATTGGGTTACGTATATAATCTGCAGCATGCCTCACTAACCATGTAAAGTTAGCCTCATACTTCGCGACATTCTCATCCTCCTTCTACCTCAGACTCAGATATTGCCTTTCCATATCAGCTCGATGGTCATGCAGAAAGTATTTTCCTAAGAAAATTTCCTTAAAATCCCTCCATTCCATACTTGATACTTCTTCATCTTCCTTTGTGTTTTGAATCAGCGACCACCATTGATCGACATCTCCAGTGAGGCGGTAGACTGCCATGACAACCTTCTCCCTTTCGCTACTCCCCAAGGCGTGGAATATTTTCTCAAAGGAGTTTATCCATTGCTCAGCTACTAATGGATTTTTACCCGCATTAAATGTTGGTTGTTGTTGCCTCATGAAGCGGTCTAACATTGAACCTCCACGTTGCGGATCAGAGTTCTCCATACGAGTAAGGTTATTATTCATAACCTGAGTGAGTTGTCCTAGTATGGTAATAAGTTGATCAGCACTAGTTATATATCCAGCTCCATAATAATTATCTTGAGCAGGAGGGAAATCCCTACATGGAGTGCGTGCATTGATACGGTTTCCATTCCTTCCACTAGGAACCATTTCTAAACAATGGCATAAACTAGATTAGTTTATGAATCAAAATACACAATTCCATACTTATAAAATACTTAACATAAATTGAAATATTTATTGATATAATCCATAATCATAAATAATGTTTTCTTTGAGTAAGTATATACTCATAACCCTTCATAGTGGTTTGTAATGAAAATGTGAATTATCCAAAGCATATCCCCCGGGAGTGTCGTAACCAAGAGTGCAGCAAGGCCCGTTGTCGTGCACCAGTTCCTGTTCGAGTCTAGCTCAAAGCAGTGTTTTCAGGTTTTACCCCTAGGTACATCTGTACTAGATCCACCTCTATCTTCTCGTATCCAGATAGGGATGTATTGCTCGGAAAACTCACAAAATCATTATAATTCAAAAATTCTAGGAAGTTCTTCTATACTAATCCTCAAAGTCTATCTTTGGGCTATGTCCTCTAATCTGAATTTATCTAAATCTAGCTTCCAAGGTTAGTACTAAACTGCCTTTGATACCAACTGTAATGCCCCGACCCCAGCTACCCAGAGTCGGTGCATTACTTTGTAACATTAGCATGATCACAAAAGATCACGTCTCGAAAGACCGATTAGTTTAGTAGCCTCGGAAACACTAGATACATTCATAAGTCTTACATTACATCATAATGTGAACAGCTAAAACATCTTATCTTCATATCCCCTTATATTATCCCTGCAGGTCATTCATAATATACTTCTTCACATCCTGGAAAAATTAAAACATAGAAAGGGGTGAGCTCAGATGCTCAGTAAGGATAACAACATAGCGGAATCTTTCATAAATAAATATTAACATTTAAGGCAATGTATAACTAAAACAAAAGCCTTTTAACCTTGATCTTTAGAATAATATGGAAAAAGTAAAATAAAATAATTCCATTTACTTACTCACATGGATATTCTACAAGTCTAATAATCACATGAAATATCAATAACCACTTTCATAATGATGGAATGCATAATTCCAGACTATCATAACCACGTAGCCAAGGCCTCGTGCCAAGACCACAAATAAGATTTTGTCAAGGCCTCATGCCAAGACACTAGTTTGTCTCATGCGACCTGCCGATGCATCAAGGAGCTATAGCGGGCTCCACCCGTCACTTATTAAGTCCAATTCATTCCTCATATGAGCAGGTTTAAACATATCATAAACAATAACATAATCGTATCACATAAAACATTCATAAAGGAAACATAACATTTCCACATTTCTATCACAAGATATCAATACAACACATTGATATAATAAAAAAACATTCAAAACCATTTTCAATACCAAAATAAAATAAAATTAAAACTTTGTATTTATTTTTCATTTAAAAAAGTTATGGCTTTTAGAGGAAGCCGAAACTCAAATAATGGTCATGGCGGTGGAGAAGTCATTGCCGCCGCATACGTACGACAAGAAAGAAATTCCTTTTTGTTGTTTAGTAAAACTCTTTGTAAAAAAAAGATACCTTTTTGAATAAAAGTCAAAGTCAAAGGGGTTTATACGCCGTATAAAAGAATGTTGTGTATAAAACAAAATATGCCTTAATGAAAAGAGATTGAGACGAAGAACCTTACAAAGATCTTTTTTTAAATAAAGTAGATCTATTATGTGTATTAACTATAAGTACACATAAATAAATTACAAATACAAGATAGGACATAATAATATCATGAAATAATTTGAAAGTAGGAGATTAACCCAAAGAATAGAAATTGGGTTAAGAAGTTCCCTTACCTCGTGTCCGACTTGACTCGATCGTTCTTTAATCTCCTGAATAATAAACTAGAGTTAATTTCTATTTGCTTAAGAACCGTTTTCATGTTCATTATTCTTTTTATATCATTTATTACCATGTTATGACCATTATGTAATTATTTATGTGAATAACAGTCATTTTGTCTATCTTTGGTACTTGAGTCAAAAATAAAATTCTTATAATTACAAGTTGTTCATGTGGTGAAATATCCATTATATCTGAATTATATTCATAATGCATATATCATATAAATCTTATATATCCAGTATATACATTCATTTATAATAGTATATAACATTTAGAGGTAAGAAATGAAATGCACCGTTCATGGAGACAGTAAGCCGTACGTACGCATGAACACTACTTTCATTTCTATTTCGTATTTAATGGAATGAAGTTATAATTTTATAAAGGTATAATATAATTCCAGTATAATATAATGTATAATACCATTTAATCTATCTTTTATACAACCCACATATGGTATTAAGGATTCAAATCACTTTGAGGGGGCGGTAGTCTGCACTTCCTAAAATGAAAATATCGCGTTTACCCATAATGGAAACCATAAAGGTACATAATAAATGAAAAATAAAGAAGCTTAAGTAAAAAATAAACATATTATATATCATATATAAATATAGTGACATCTTAATGTCCACCTTTTAAGGTGTTATATGAGTGTTGAACAATCATCGTTTCCTGAGGAAGAAATTCGTCATCCACAGAAACAGTATGTTCTTTAACCATTAGATGTAGGTGTGTGTAAGTGTAGCTCGAACCCTTCTAATAACAACATCCTAGTATATTGAGGATACTGGTGTTGTTACTAAAGAAATTAATAAAAAGAGTATAGGGTGTTGGTGAAGCAAAATAAAACAAAACAACATTAGAGAAGACATTACCTTAAAATCGGATAACTCTTTTGATTTGAGCCAAAGGCTTCATTGGGAAAAATTATGCCTAAAGTGAGGATTCTAGGAGTAAGGGAGGGAATTTGGGAGAGTATTTGGGCAGTGGTTGGCCGATCCAAAAGGCATTGATAGTGTGAGTAAGGTGGTAGTGGTGGGGGCCTTTTATAAGTGGAGAGGAGAGTCACTCTTGGAAAGTAATGAAATGTTACATTATTATGAAATGATTTTGGGATTCTAAAGGTCCCAAAATGATATATTTATAGGATAAGGTGATAATTGTTTGAAATATTCCCATACAATAGGTTTTTTACAAGTGTAAGACTTATATTTTACATTATCTTTTCATTTTATTTAAATAATTAATTAATGAGGTAATCGCTGCATCATTATGGTGTCACAAAAACTTTAATTTATTTAATCTCTAAAAATTATATAAAAAAATATCATGATATAGGAAATCTTTTTAGTTTCCCAATTAATATTTATAGTCAAAATTATGACTTGTATAACCCCATTTAAAATTTTTTTTAGTAAAACAACTTATGTTTGTGACATTTGTATTTTAACTTTAAATAAAAGTTATTTATGTCATTTTCCTACCAAAGTGGATCCATGGGGTCCCCAAGTTTACCCATGTATTTTCTTGGTCGGCCATGACACATCCAATAGGAGTAGGACAAGTTTAATGGTATCTTCATATTTTTAAAATATCATTTTTACCTTAAATTTCACTAATTACCTTTAATCGCGATTAATTAAACTGAAAATTTACTATTCAACAAAAAATTATTTTAATCCCATTGAACCAAATTTTACTTCCTAATGATAACCATGTATGTAGTATTTTTGAAAATCAAATCACAGAAGCGGTAAAGTTTCATTTAAATGAAAAATCGGTTTTTTAACCACTACTTAGTGGTTTCACTATTCATCAAAAATTGAAGTTTTTCAGAACAATGCCAAAATATCACCCTAAGCTATAATTGATATTCCGAAGTCAAAAATGTTTTCTATTTTACAAAATTCCAAACATAAAATTTTCATTAATTAATTTTATAATTAATTCCCGCTGTCACAATAAATAGCGTGTTTTTAAGAGACAATATATATCAAAAGATTGACAATTGATTCTGTCTAATTTCAAAGTGAAATTAATTCTAATGAACACCATTGGATAAAATGGTAAAAATATATTCTAGTTATACTTTTAAAACACTCAATATTATAATTTCTCACTATAAATTATTTTTATTAAAAAATTTGTTTTGAAGTATTTTTCACTATTCAGAAAAAAATTGAAGTTCTCAGAAAATTACAAAAAATTCAAATTAGGATAATATCGATATTACGAATACCAAAATGAAGCCCATTTTGAAATATAAAATTTCTATAATTTTAAAAAGTGGGTATTACTATTCATAACGGCTACTTCGATTAGTCGCGGTGTGTTTGAACTCGAACTTGCGTACAATGCAAGCTATTGAATTATTGAAAGAGAAGCGTATCGTGGAAGCTCGAGGTGTTACAATATATGGCATGTATAAGGGGTAACACACCTTGTACCTAGACCCATATTTCTAAAACTATCAATAGATAATATCTTATTAACATTTCCATAAAATATTTCATTTTGTGTTACCTTACCAGGTAACCAACCCATGTACTAGTTCAAGATATAACGTGTGTACTTTTCCATGTCATGTCTGTGTATAGGAGTACACTGGGTGATCTAACCAGTGTACCCTAACCCTTATCTCATTACCCTCTAAGGAACACACTAGTATATTTCAGTGATACCCCATTTCATGTGATTGAGTCACCTGTCATGTGGTAAATATATTTCTCTGATACCTTATCTGCCATGTGGAAGGGACCACATGGCTTGTGGCTTCATGTTACACTCTATGTTGTGCAAGAATTTCCAAAAAACTCAGATCTTGTTTCCACGTCCTCATCTAATTATTCATCCTTTGATCTGGTGGCTTCCCCACATTAAAATCATCATTATATCCTTATATATTAATTCAGTCATTTAATGACATGATTCATCCATTTGAATCATTCATAAAATGGGATTGTCCTTTGCACTTCATTACATTATAAAAAATATTGTATCCAAAACGCTCTGATTAAATATCACTTCTTTTATAGCACTATCTTTATGACGTTTTGTTCCCATAACTATAATATCAGACCATTTCACTGTGAAAAAGGTGTGAAATGATCATTTCATTAGGATATGTGAAACCAAAGGAAAAAATAAGAATTCCTGTTGTGAATGAATAGCCGAGGGAGAAATGAACAACCAAAAACATTTGGAAGAAAACATATCTAGTGTTTTTGATAGCCTTTATCTATCATAGTTATAATAAAAGCTGTTAATCAATAATTAAAATTTAATTATAAAAATAAAACCCAAAAAATGAACTCATCATACAAGACAACTTATCCCAGAAATAATCCGTTGGTCGGTTGATTCTTGTTATTCATTGAAATTAATAATAAGGGATGATTACGATAAAAATATTTCGATTTTGATTCAGAAAAATTGCAGATGAAGAAAGGAACATATCTATGATCATTGGACGGATCATTTTGTTTTGTCATTTATCAATTGCCGACCATAGATATGACCTTTTTCCGTCAACATAATCTTATTTCATTCTCTCTAATGGATCACCATCAATTTGCAGGGTTATGTGGATAACCCTAATTTTTTTACATAACCATGTATTTAAATACTTATCTTTTTTTCGCCATCGTTGGTGGTGGGGTGGTAAGGGCTTGGGGGGTCAGGGGTAGGTCGTAGGGTCAAATCCCCGGGCTTGCGATTTACATGTAATTTTCTTACTTGCGTGTGTGCCGCTTTCGCGGTTGTACCCAATTTTTTTAAATACTTATCTTTTTCGTTTCATCAAGAAATAAATATATTAATTTATTTTATCCATTTTATTCATTTTATTCCCACGAATACCTTTATACAAACACCATGCATCGTAATGTTTAAGTCATGCCTAGTGTAAAACTCATGTTATGAACTTAATTGTTCCCTCATATTTATGATACAGGAACCCATTTATATGTTTCTTCACTTGTTCTAGAAAGCTATTAATGCATGATATTTAAAATATTTAACATATTTCAAACATTTATTCTATGAAAATTGGGCCCCAGAATCAAAAGTCATCTCAATG
Source organism: Viscum album (assembly GCA_963277665.1). Classification (NCBI taxonomy): domain Eukaryota; kingdom Viridiplantae; phylum Streptophyta; class Magnoliopsida; order Santalales; family Viscaceae; genus Viscum; species Viscum album. The sequence goes on from OY728152.1 coordinate 1,939,886,595, forward strand.
CATAGTCTCAAAAATAATCCATAGAGTGTCAAGTAATAATTAATCAAAAATAGGATTCATTAAATTATACCCACAGTAGAGATTTCTCTCCTATAAATCCAAAACAAGGGATACACAATGTGATGTGGGTACTCAGCATGAATAATAGAATCCTTCTCCCAGTTGGTCTTCAAAAAAATCTTGTGATGCCACCAGACAAGAACTAAAGGAATTGATCACCCATAAAGGATCCTCTCACCATCGATACATGATCTCAAGGGGGTAATCAGAAAAGGTAACACCATCTTAGTTTTCCTAATAACCTCATTAAATAACTTGTGAGACGTCACACACATACTTCATTTGTTGTGAAACATTGAAGATGTTTTCTACCTGGTATAACTGTTGTGCTAGAACTAAGAGGTACCCCACCAAACCGACTCTATGTATTATCTAGAATGGACCAATGTACATCAGATATAGCTTTCCAACCCTTCCAAATCACATTATACCTGTCTATTTTAAATCTATCTAAACACATGGTCTTCTTCCTTGGACTCCAAATTCCTTCATAGTATTTCAACCTAAGTGGTTTGATAACAGTAGTCAGCCCTAATCAGATTTTGGATGATCTTCACCTTCTCAGTTGTTTCCCTCACCAACTCTAGGTCCATGCATGACAACCCTCATGGGTTTGTCCAAAAAGGTGGTGTCTATCAAGGCATGCCATAAAAATAATTGAATAGCTCTATACCCATGGTGGAATTTTAGTTGTTAATGTATAAAAATTCCATTAGTGGTAGGTGATCCTTCCAACTATGGAAAATGCCCGGCATGTAAGCTCCCAGCATGTCCTCCATATCATGAATGATCTGCTTTGTTTGGCCATCGACTTGGAGGAGAAACACTATCCACAATAATTAAAGATTAAAAAAATTCCATTAATCCCTTCAAAAAAATAGTATCGGAAACAAACATCATGGTAAAAATAATTATTGATGTATATCCTTGTCGTCAGAATATCTCTAACAGATAGAGGCATCTGAATCCCACTACTAAACTCTTATCCCATTTTGCTAACAAGTGGGATGACATTGTGATTTAGTATATGGTAACAAATATGGAATCATGTCCCCTTCATGTACATAGTAAAATAACCATGAATTATATGAATATATCATCCCACTTTTACTATGGAACAAAAAGGATTGAGCTAAACCCGCTAAAACATGGTGCCCAATCTTCACATTATGACATGTAAGACATCAAGGGACAAACTCTGCAAATACATTTCTCATCCATTTCTATTGAAACTGACATAGGAGGTCATAGTACATATTTTACCCACCATGGTGTATCACCAAAAGATACCTTTGAAACTCTTTTAGAATACCCCTTCTCAACATCACTAGTACCATTGTGCAACCTTTAAATAGAACAATATTCTCCCAACCATCAGACACTCCAACATCACAATATTCTTTAGATATTTTTTTATTTTGGGTCACATGTTCGCTATCCCCAATAGGTGTCTACATATCTAACTATAATATCATAGCGAAGGCAACCATCGACTAGAGATAATGTTCTCTGTATCCATCCATAAAGTATAACTGCAATGAGGCCAACAACTCTAACACCACCTCCAGTAACTCTGATCCGGATCTTCTGCTAAGGGAATCTTCTACGACATTCCCCTTCCCATTAGTATATTTAATATCTATGTCATAATACTAGATTAATTTTATCCATCACATATTTCTCATGTTATTATCCTTCTAATGGAATATATACATGAAACTCTTGTGATCAGAATAAATCATAAAAGACTTTCCCATTAGGTTGTGTCACCACATCATTAATGTGAAGACTACTACACCTAACTCAAGATCATGGGTCATGTAGTTCTACTCACATGGTCTCAACTGAAATGAAGCATATGATATCACTTCATGCCTATGAATATGAACAAACCTAATATCGTTTTCCAATTAATCGAATAATAATACGTACTAAACACCCTCCTCATGTAATCTCAAAATGGGAGCACTCGTCAAACTATGTCTCAATTGCTAAAAAGATTTCTTGAACCTTTCCTTCCGGATGAAATGAAATTCCTTTCTGGTAAAAGATTTCATGGGGCCATTATTTAGGATAATAAATGTGTGAATATCTGGAAATAGTCTACCAAACCAAGGAATATACAAACCTTTATCACAATATTGGATGGATCCCAATCTTACAATGAATCAAACATGTCCATGTCAATTGTCACTCCATCTGCTGATATATAATTTCCCTAAAAGTAAACTACCTGGGTCTATAATTGAATCTCTAAGAAGTTTATATAGATTTGTTACTCTTAGATTATGTCCAAAACCAACCTTATGTGTATCGTGTTTTCCTACTCACATGTTGAGGACACAAAGAAATCATTGATGAAGAGTAAAATTAACTTATCTTAGATTGAATGAAATATATAATTCAAATTTCCCATGAACACTACAGGGGTGTTCATCACACCAAAGGGCTTCACCGCATTCTCATAGTGATAGTATCATCATAAAATGTTCATCTTTGGTATATCCTTGTCTCATACCTAAAAATGGTGATATCTTATGATTAGGTAATATTTAAAGAGCCATAGTTCCCATCTAAATTTATCAAAGAGATCATAGTTCATGGTAGTGGATACTATTGTTCATCGCAACCGAATTCGATCATCGTTAGTCCTAAAATAACCTCAACCTCTCACCCACCATCTTGTCCAAAAACCTAGGGCTACACGGGAAGAAATAATGGGTCTTATAAGTCGCTTCCTATTAAATTCCCAAAACTTCACCCAATACTTGAAAATGATTTTTTGGAGAAATTTCATATGTTGGCATACATATTGGTGTTTTATCGGGGTTTAGATCAATATATATATATATATATATATTGACGTGGCCATAAACCTGGGACATCCTCAGGGAATACATCCTATTTCTCCACCCCCACGACAAAAAACAAGGATGTCATGACATTCACAATACTGAGGGTTATTCTAGAAAACTGTTGAGTAATTGGTTGTACCCTCCTATGCATGATTCCATTCTACGCATATTAGATTTCCATTTCTCTGGAAAAGGAAATCTTATTTAAGTCACTGTGGACAAAACACATCCTCCCCATGAAATAGTCAATATTTGGATGATCTGTGGACAACTAGTTCGTGCATATGAATATGTTTTATGGCCTCAAAATTTCTACAAAGAGATCCCAATAGAATCTATTACCATCAAAAGTCTGGTCACCCTTTTGGCATAAGTGTGTGATAATTAAGTCATCTACGACATGAGTATCCATGTGGAAGGGTCAATCCAAAGGCTTAATCATACTCCCAATGTTTTATACAAGGTATGTGGAAAGACATAAATGACTAAAATAAATTTCTATAAAAATCTCATCTATGGTTGACAAGATATAGATGAAAAATCAAATCATTCATGGATCCTCTAGGTCGTATGATTCAACCCCCTGTATCTATACTCGCCTTGGTCCTCCATATATTTAAGATTATATTGGACCTTTTAGAGTGGTGGTGGTAACAAGTCAAAGCATATGAGACATTTTTCATCTCTTCTATATCATCTTCCAAATCCACCCCCTACGGACCTGACTTATCCTACCATTTTCAATGCCTTGATGGCCTAATACATGAGTAGCACTAGCTCTCTGAGGGGTTACTAGACCCATCCTATATTCCTTAAAGAACTGGTCGCAAACTATACCCATAGAGTACATGGAGATGTTGGTAATCGTCGTTGAATAATCAAATATTTTTACATTTCCCTACATGAACTGTAGAAGCTCGTGGATATATAAAAACCCTAACGGCTGTTGGAGATAAATCCTCTCTAAAAATGAAATCAAACTTAGACCACGATGGACTTGCCTCATTATATGACCATGTAACTAACCCACACCATTGTCTTACTGAGCCTTGGATAAGGCTAGACACTAGGAACCCCATTCGATCTACTCATTTTCTGACCAGATGTAAAACTTGGGCCACCTCCTCAAGCGAGTCCTCAACCACTTGTTGGTCAGGATCGCCTCAGAACATGAGGGGTCTTGGTCAATGAAACACATGATGTGTGATCAGCATGTACACTATATCAATTTTTACTACTGGTTTAACATCCCTTGTTTTTAAAAAGAGACGATATGTTTGATTGCGTATATAATATGAAACATCGAACATAAACAAACAACTAAATATAATTATGATAACTTCTAACATAGTAGTTAAAATGGAGGGAATGAATAGAACTAATTGACTTATCAAAATAATTTTTTAGAAATGTATTTAATAATTTTTTTTTATAAAATATTTATTTATTAAAATAAAAACCATTATAATTAAAAGAAAATGTTTTTCAAAAAAAACATTTAAATGAGAATAAGTGAAGTTATAAAATAATAAAATCACCCATTATGGATTTTATTGATGAAATATATATATTTACAATATATTCAACGAAAATTTTAAAATTCGTCTTATATTTTTTCTAGACATGATATAAGAACAAATTCATTTTTTCAGATATAAGAAGTATTTATCCAAAAAAAATATTTTCAACGCCTTTTGATTGTGAACGAAATATCAATCTCATTTTGACACTTTTATAAGATTGGTTTGATAAAATAAAATTATTCCTTGGAAAAGGGTAATATAATTTAACTTTGGATGAAATTTATTTATTCTTCTGAAAATATTAAATTATTAATGAATAGTGAAAAATATTGCATTTTTATTTAAAAGTAATTTTTTTGTAAAAGTTATTTATATTGTTAGATTGTAATGTTAAAAAGTTATAATTTATAATTAGATTGTTTTTTTTCATTTAATATAATATTTAATTGTATATAATATTACATTGAAATTAGATATAAATGCACATGAATTTTTTGATGGCCATTACTTTTAAAAAACCCTGTTTTCTTATTTTGACAATGGTGATTAATTTTAAATTAATTACTACAAAATTTTTGTTTTTAATTTTAAAAAATTTATTCCTTATTTGGAATAAGAAGTTAGAAATTATGAAAATAGGTCCCTTTTATTTTTGGATATTATGAATAGTAATAGTAGTAATAAATATTATTACAACAGTTTAAGGTAAACCATGAAATGAAAGATAAAAATATTATTATAATAATATAAAACTGCCAGAACACTTATCCAAATTTAATTGAATGAGTCTATCCATACCATAAGAATTCATGGGATGATTTTTGGGCAAGTTGGAGTCACTTGGATGACTTTAATGCTTTTAATATATTATATGCAATGAATAGCAATTTTTGTTACACTTTTGTTTTGGTAAAAATAATGTTTTTTAGAATGGAGTTATAGAGGGGATCTCTTTGGATATAAATAGAATTTTTAAATGTAAATTATTTACCACCATTATGATAATTTATTTAAAATTAATAGAAATTAAATAATATAATTTAATTATTAATCAATGATGATGTTGTAATTTCTCAATTAATGAAAGAATAAAATTAATTATATTTTAAAAGTTTAAATAAATATTATATGACATAATTTATGCCATCCACGAATTTATAAAGAATTTTTAGGAGTTGGTTATGATTTAATTGAGTTTTTTTTGAACTTATCTGACTATTTTTATATTTTTAATAGTCAACTAATGAATAGTGTTATAATTGACACTATTAGTATTTTAATATATAAAATAGTTTATCAATTGTATTAAAATTACTACAAAAATTAATAAACAACCAAATGGATAGGATAAGTACTAATCTATCATAATTGAATATTTTTTTTGATCTTTTGACATGTTATGGTAGTTACATTAACCCACAATGTGTAAAAGCAAGATTGCATGATATGGACAACATGGGTAAAATAATGGTTAAACCAAAAATATAACGATTAAAAAATATTAAAAACTTTTATAATTTTGTTGGACTATGTGTATTCTACCCAATCTAATTTTATCTTAAAAATAAATAATTTTGGGAAAATTTGGAACATAAATTTAGTTTATATTAATTTAATATTTTAAGTGTTTCCAAGGGTTCCCCTCACTTTTCCTATTAAAAGGTACACATATTTTTCTAATACTCACATATATAGCACATTTTTTCTCGAAAAGATCTACTAATACTCTTCCTAGAATCCCTAACCAAACTCTTGAAACCTTAGTTTATCCATAAGACCCTCTTTAATAGTGATAAGGTGTTTTCTAAAGGTGATAAACTGAAGAAGCGATATCATTTTCTTTAAGTATTTCAATTTTATTTCATATTCCACTTCCTAAAAATATCCTAAAAACATGATACAATAATGACGAGAGTGTCTTTAATATACTTATAATTCCAATTTCACCATTGGGAAATGATCTTTTTGTTCGAGTGTATGACGTAATTCAGTATCGTGAATCGATATAGTTCATTTTTCATCACTATCTTTAAACAATAGTTATAATAATGTATTTAATGTCAATATGTGGTATTAATGGCTTATTTTTAATTATAATATATTAATATATCATTTATGTTCATACTTTCCATGCACATTGGAATTTTAACATCATTTGTGGGTGTTTGTGAACTATCACCTTCACGAAACAATGTGATTCTTTTTTATTCACTAAACCACCTGTATGATATATATAAATCTATATTTAAATTATTATGAGGATATTAATTTTCTTATGATCATTTTATAATTATAAAATAATACTTATCTTCTTTTCATAATGATAAATCCAAAATGAAGATGTTACTCATGCATACATATAGTTTAACTTCTCCAAGATTATAACATAGTTTGTTTTTCATATCCATAATTAATGAATGGATTTAATTTCTTATTTTATATAAAAAAAATTAATATTATTTTAGGAATATTACTCTAGATATTATGGAGTTGTTAAATCATATACTATTGACATTATACCATTTTCATTTTCGACTCGAGTACTGAATATCGGCAAAATGCTCGATGTGATCAAAAATAATTAAGTAATTGTCATGCCATGATAATAGTCATATAAAAGGTATAATAAACATTACGACAGTTCTTAAGAAAGTTAATAATTAAAATATTTTTGTTATTATATAATATATATATTTTATGGGATGAGTCGGACTTAATATAAAGTATTTCCTCACAACCACCTTTTATTGAGACATTTCTTTGATGATTAGATCCTTTATTATTATATAAAGTTTACATACAGCCCCTTTATATTTCTGAGTTAATATTTTCCATGTATTCATGATATTTAATGTTTTTTAAAATGTCATTATTTTATGTGGATTATAATTTTAATTTTAAAATTTTGTACAAGACTCTTTAACTAAAACATTTTTAAGTGTTTTAAATATTTATTCTTATAAATATTTCTCATTCATGTCCATATTTTCAAATTCATTAATAAATATATTCATATCATAATAATTTTTTAAAAAAAATTATTCTTGAGTATTATTTTTATATGTTTCATGGATGTATGAGACACTTTGAATAATTATTTTCATTTATAATGATTTTAAATTGGTTTTTTAGAATGGATTTTTTATCTTATGAAGGAAAATGAAATTTTATGATAGAAATTTTAAAAATTAAAATATTTTATGTGTTGGCACTTATAAATCTGATGTGTTATCCCAGTAGAGTTTATAAAAACGGTTGAGAACTATTATATCCCATGAATGACGGGAGAGCCCGATATAGATAATACGAAAGGTGAGCCCCATTGTTGCTCTCCAATGTATTGGGTATTTTGTAAAAGGAACTCGACCATATGGTTATTTCATTTTTATTGGTGAATGTAAGAATGATGTCCCAAGGAACCTTTTTGAATTTTCTATGATTTCTAATGAGTTTTTATGAAAATAATTTTATAGGTTTACATGTTTTGACTGGACTAATGATTTATATTAATTATGTCCCTTTCTAGGAATTTTTTATCATTCCGTGTTTTAAAATGTTTTTCATAGGTCCTTATATTATAAAGGAAAAAAATACTGAATATTTCTTCGAAAAAGAAATCATTTTTTATTTTAAAATGGGTTCCTATGGTTGAAAATATTGATACTAAGAACAAATGACACCATTTTGTTGTATGAGTTTACTATGTAAGAATTTTATTTTCCTAATTGTCTAAAACATTAAACTAAAAATATAATCTAATGTGAATTCATGTTCAATAAATCTACAATAAGATATGATTATGGTTGGGTTATTATATTTGGTATCCGAGGATGTTTTATACCACTTTGGAGATTTCAATGTTTTATAAAGAGTTTGGAATATCATTAATAGTTTATAATGTGAAGATTAATTATATTTTTATTGTCTTATAATCCCTTTTTAGGTTATAAGTTATGAAAATTTATGGTGACTAATGGTATTTATGGAGACATTCACATTTGAGCTAATTATATGTTATTAAATATTGGGATGAAAAATGAATGTCATCGGAGAAACCTTGAGGGTAATATATGTTATGGTTATTTTTTAGGATTTTATCTTATTTGGGGAATTTTATAAGAATAATATAGTTTTAGAAAAAGGAAAATCTGTGGGACAAGTGGGAACCCATCATGTCCAGCAAGGCCATGGGAATTGAACCCATAATCGAAGGGTTACAAGTGTGCATCATCTAACACTGGCCTATGTAAATTCCCTTATTATTTTGACTTTTTATATTTAGTTAAATCAGTTATTGAAATAATAATATTGTTTTCTGGGAACATATGTTTTATCAAATCTATATCTTTGTTATTGGAAAATGATTTGGTAGTTAAGTGATAAATGTTATTTTCGAATACGTTTACAATTATGGGAACTTTATTTGATTAAGTTAAATAGAATACTTCACAATTTTAATCTATGTGTAGTGTTTGAATTATATTTCTGAATAATATTTGAATTAATTTGTGGAAATATGTAGAAATATGTTATTTGTGGAAATGATTAACCTATCATAGAGAATATGTGATTATGATAATTACATTTTGGTATGAGACATTTAGAGTGGTTAATATAATTTGGAATTAATTGTTAGAACACATATTGGATTATTATTAGACTAATTACTTCTGATTTTTCTGATTTAATGCATGTTATAATATTTTTGAGGAATTTCAAGTATTGTTTTGTTTCAATGGTCTATGTTTAACTATAGATATTATTGTTCAATTTTGGAGATTGAAGTAGTTTTTCATTATAAAAATGATCATTATTTTCGGGAAATTATCTAATTTTATCTTGACATTTGGGTTTTGGTTAATGTTTCAATACATTATGAATATATAGTTAATATTTTGTTGATTATGTTATTTTCTATAAGTTGATCCTAGTGCTCGTGGTGTAAAAAAAATTCAACATAAATGATCATCAGTTGGAGAAAGAGATGTGTTTATGGTGGAATTTCATTAAAGAATTAATATATAATTTTTAATTATGTTTATTTACTTATGATCTTATTCTATGTTGTATAAAAATTCCACAACTCTATGAATGCATCTTAAAATGAAAACATTTTCCTTTTACTTTCCCCACTATGAAATTTGAGGATGTTTAACCCATCCCATGTTTGTGGTTTTTTGATTTTTGACCTTCTTCTTATAGTTTTTTCAATCCCTCTTTATCAGAATAAGATGTCTATTTTTTCTTCATTAACCATGTTTTCTTACACCGAATCATGGTATATTTTATCTCAGGTGACCTTTGTACTATCTGTTCTTTCTGTTGAAGTGGATGTTTTATTAAACCATTTTCTAATGTGGGAATGAAATAACGGTATTTTGAAAAGTCATACCTTAATTAACAAACCCAAATTCAATCTGACAAGAAACATTTCCCAAAATTGGTGAGAATTTAAGATCCCAAGCTCTTAAAAGGAGACAATATGATCTATTGTATACATAATATGATCCATTGAACATTAGCGAACAAGTAAATATTTTTTTACCCAATAACATAACTATTAAAATGGAGGGAATGTACAATTTTAATTTAATTATGAAATATTTTTTAATTATGTATTATATTAATTCTATTATTAATAATTATTTTCATATGTAAATATAAGCAATTTTAATTAAAAGGAAATATTTATCTTAAAAACTATTTAAATGAAAATAAGTGAGTTTATAAAATTATAATTTTACTCTTTATGTATTTTTTTGATAATATATATATATAATATTCAATGTAATTTTTAAAATCCATCTTATATGTTTTCTAAACATGATATAAGAACAAATTCCATTTTTTCATAAAAGAAATATCTTTCATAAACATAGAGTTTTACCACCGTTTGAGGGAGAACCAATTTTAAATCTTGTGTTTGAAAATTTTTTATGTTATATATGAAAAAATATATATTATTTATCGATATAGGGCATAAAATTTCAATGTTCAATTTTTTTATATTTTTCTGATTATATTCATTTTTAATGAATAGTGAAAAATATTTCATTTTTATTCAAAATTGTTTTTTAGTTTATGTTATTTATACAGTTAGGTTTTCCTTTTAATTGGTTATAAAGTATAATTAGATTATTTTATTATCATTTATTCCAAAATATTTTCCATGGAATATTTTTTTACATTGAGATTAGATATAAACGCATGTCAATCTTTTGATTGTTTTTACTTTAAAAAAATAGGATTCTTATTTTGAAAAAGGGGATTAATTTTATGTTAATTACTACTAATTATGTGTTTCTTATGTAGAAAACTTTATTCCATATTATCAATTAGATGTTAAATATTTTTTTTTAAATTTACCTATTATTTATTGAAATTATGAATATTAATATTAGTAATAAATTTTATTTCCATAGTTAAAGGTAAAGAGGGTAATGAAGGGGGAAATAATAATATAATAATATAAAACCACCCAAAACAATTTTCCTAATTTAATTGGATAAATTTTCCCAACCATTATCATCCATCAATAGAATTTAAGACCACATCAGACCACTTGGATGACTTTTATACTTTTATAGTATTATATTCACGGAATAGTCATTTTTGTTACAGTTTGGGTTTTGGAAAATTAAATTATTTTAATATAGAGTTATATAGGGTTTATATTTGACTATAAATATTCATGAAAATTGTAAAAATTTTATATACCTCATTATAATTTATTAATAATTTTTTAAAATAAAATAATTTCATTTAACAATGACACAATGATGATGTAGAAATTTCTAATTTAATTAAGGAATCAAATAAATGCTATTATTAATTTTAAAATTAATATTATATTACACAATTAAACTCATACAATAATTTTTATTTAAATTTAGAAATTTTTGCGATGGTTTAAAATAATTTTTTTAACTTATCTTTATGTTTTGATATTTTTTAAATTTAACTAATGAATACTATCAGAATTGACACTGTTGATATTATAAAATATAAAATAGTTTATTAAATTTTATAAAATTCAAAAAAAATACCACCAACTGGTTAGGATATGTCCTAATATGTTATAAATAATAATTTTTTTGGATCATTTTTCTTGTTACGATAATTACAATAACTCATAAAGATTAAATAACACAATTTCATGATTTGTTTAAATATGGTAAAATTTGAGATAACAAAAAGAATAAGGATTAAAAAATATTAAAAACCGTTATAGTTTTAATTGGAGGATGTGTATTCGACCGAAAATCATCTTCTCTCATAAATATAATATTTTGTGATAATTTTCAACTAAAATATGATATATATTAATTTAATATTTGAAAAGTTTTCAAGGGTGCCTATCCCTTATCCTATAAAAATGAACCCACTTTTCTATAATACAAACACTTACAAAACCATTTTATCAGTACATATCATCCCCAACCCATTCCAAAAATACATCCCCACATTCTTTAATCCTTATGTTTACCATAAAACCCTAATTATAGGTTTTACTATTTTCTTTAATGGTGATCAACTGAAAAATAAATATCATTTTCTATAAGTATGTTTATTTTATTTCTTATTCCACTTCCTTAAAATATCCTCCAACCATGATGATATAATAACAACAGTATATTCAATATACCAAGAATTTATTATTTTAATATCATCACATAAATCCATCTCTAATTCAATCAAATGGTAAATGATCTTTTGGTTCATGTGTACGGCGGACTACGGCCTCGTGAACCGATTTGGTTCATTTTTTTCACTGTCTTTAAAGACATGTCATAAAAATGGAATTGATATTTATATGTGATATTCATGATATATTAATCATTATAGTATAATAATATATCTATTATTTTTATACTTTCCATTCACAAATAAATGATAATATCGTTAGTGTGTAAAAGTGAACTATAAATTCATGAAGTGTTGTGATTCATTTTTGTTCACTACACCATGTGTATTATATATATAATTATATTTAAATTATTAATATGATATTAATGATTTTATGATAATTATATTATTGTAAAATATTAATTAACCACTTTCTGTAAGTATTAATTAGAAAATGAAGATATTACTCATGTGTACATATGGCTTACTGTCTACATTATTATAACATTGTTTATTTATTATTTCAATAATTAATTAATGTATAGAATGATATTATTGAAATAAAAATGTTTTTTTTATTTTATTTTCATTATCCTAGTGATGATGGACTTATGACCTCATGAACTATTGACATCCTTCCATGTTTATTTTTGACTTCAGAACAAAAAATCAGAAAAAACTTCTGATGTGATCCTAAATAAGTAAATAATTTTTATGACATTACAAAATTCATATAAAAGGGATAATAAAAATTATAATGGTTATTTAGAAGGTAAATAAATACCATGTTTTTACTATTTAGTAGGATAATGATTTTATGTGATGATTCAGACCGAAGGTAAGGGATTTCATCTCAATCACCTTTCATTGGGACATTTTTAATGATATGTAACTTTTTTCTTTTATAAATATCATATACAACTACATTTACAATATTTATCCATATTTTATATATAATAATGTAATTTAATAATTATTTAAAAATTTTCGCTTTCATGATCCTATAATTTAAAATTTTCTAAGAGGTATAAAACTCTTTAACTAAAGCATTATTTTATTTTTTAAAAATATATATTCTTATAAATATTTTTCCTTGAATTAGAGTTTTTCAAAATGATTTTACTGATTTATTTATATGGTCATAAATTTCTAAAAATGTTAATTAGTGAATATTGTTTTTAAAAGTTTCAATGTCTTATAGGACACATTGAAGCAAAAATATCTTTTATAATCATTTGAAATTATTTTTTGAAAATGGATTGGTTATCTTATGAATGAAAACAAAATTTAATGAGTGAACTGTTGAAAATTCAAATAATATATGTGTAGCTACTTTGAAATTTAATGGGTGAGACTGATATTGATTATATGAAGGGATTACGCCGCATTATAGATAATTAAATATGTGTGAGCCTGATATAGCTTATATGATGGTTGATACCCATTATAGATCTTCAAAACAGTGGGTATTTCAGAGATTAAATTTGACCATATGAATATTCAATTTGTAATTTTGAATGTAATAATGATGTCCCAATTAAGGTGTGTAATTTTTCGGTGGTTGCGAATGATATTTTAAGATAATGTTTTAATGGGTTTTCATGTTTTTACTAAAATAATTATTTACTTTATTTAAGTACCTTACAATTATTAGGTGTTCATTACATGTTTTATATTTTTATCAACAGGTATTAATATTGGTAAGGATAAATAATATCCCATTATTAATCTATTGATGATTTTTCTTGAAAAGAAATCACGTTTTATTATAAAAGGGTTACCTTTATTGGAAAAAGTGGATAATGAGTATGAATATCCACTTGTGATGTATGAGTTTTCTATGTAAGAGATTTCTTGTCCAATTATTGAAAACTCCAAATTGAAAATGTCCTCTAATGTTAATTATAGTTCAAAACAATATAATAAGATATGTTCAAGGCTAGTTTCTTATATGTGGTACTAGTTTATTCTCAACAGGTGGTGGTATTGGTGGTGCACCACCTTGGGGTAACATGAATAGAACTATTCCCTATATTTACACCTCGTCACTCTAGGGATAATCATCCTGAACCAAATGTTGAATTCTATCTATATTATTCCACTACAGTATCCTAAAAGTGAAAAAGATTTAATGTAGTCACTAACAATATCTAGAGAACTGACACAAGAAGGACAGAGATACCACAAACCATAATTATATGATGTATGTTCCATTATTACCATTGAAACTAATGTTTTCAAGAACTCTGTCTAAAAGTATGTGATTAGAGTCCTGGTGTATGGATATATTAGCCACCGTACTGACACTAGAGTCCTTAGATTGGAATCCTAACATTAAACACATAAAATTGTTTTCCTAAACCAAAGTCAAAAAATACATTCCAAATTTAGAACCACCTCCTTTTATACCACTTAGTGTAACACCCCAAGATTTCATTGTAGTTTATTTCTTCAATGTAATTCAATAAATTGCACTATACACAACACTGGGTTCGAGCACACCACATGATTACCAAACTAGCCGTTCAAAAGTGGTTATGAATAATATTAACTAAATATTGAACTATATATAATCCTTATAAATTTAGAATCCATATTATCAGTTTCTTAGAAATAATGTAAGAACAAATTCATTTTTTAGATAAAAGAAGTATTTATTTCAAAAAAATGCACTTTTACCGCCTTTTAATGATGAACCCTTTTAAAATCTAGTATTTGAAACTTTTATATATTTTATTTGATAAAATAAACTTCTTCTTTAGAATAGCCACCTAAGAATTTAGTTTAAGTAAATTTTTGGGTCTTTTCTGATAACTTTCATATTTGAGTGAATAGTGAGAAGTAATATATTTTAACTGAAAACAACTATTTTAATCAAATTATTTTTTAGTGTTAAAATATACATTTTAATGGTATTGAAGTATAAATAGATTATATTTTCATCATTTAATCCAATTATGGTCATTGTTAATAATTTCACTTTGAGATTTGACATAAACAAGTGTCAATCTTTTGATAGATATTGTTTCTTAAAAATACCCCTTTTTTGTTTTGACAACGGGAATTAATTTTAAAGTAATAAATAAAAATTATATGTTTTGAATTTAGTAAAATAGAATTCATTTTTTATTTGTAATATAAAAATTATCTTTGCGTGATTTTTTGGTATTTTTCTGAAAACATTCCATTTTTGTTGAATAGTGAAAAATATTAAATTTTAATTAAAAACAACTTTATTAATTAAAAAAATTTCAATTGATAAATTATAATATTGAATGTATTTAACGTATAATTAGATTATATTTTTACCATTTAATACAATTTCAGTTATTTGATGTAATTTCACATTTAAACAGGACATAAGCAAGTGTCAATCTTTTGATAGTTATTATTTCTTAAAAACACACTTTTTGTTTTAATAAACTGGAATTAATTTTAAATTAATTTTTGTCACTTATGTGTTTTGAATATAGAAAAATTGATTAAATATTAATAATCAGGAGGTCCAAATTGTGTAAATAGGTAGCTTATACTTTTAGAAATTTTGAATAATTACTTCGGTAAATATTTTATTTACCATTGCTAAAGGGTAAAACTGGTAAATAAGGGAAAAATAATATTTTAATAATATTAAATTACACTACAATGTGTCCAAACCCTATTAAATGATAAATTTCCGGCCATAGGATTCATTGGGTTGATTTTGGGACACCATGGAGCCACTTGTAAGTGATAACGACACTTTATATTAATTAAGTAAAAGTAATTACAAAAATGACATAAGCATATATCTTTTAGTAAAACAATTTTTACATACGGTTATATGTGTTACCTATTAGACCCTAAATAATAATTAGAAATAAAAAACAATTTCCTACATAATGGTATTTTATTTATAACTTTTAGACATTGAATAATTAATTTTATTTATGCCACAATGATGATTCAGTATTTTACATATTAATGAATGAATCAAATAAATGCTGTTATAAATGGTAAAATAAATATAATTTAAAAGTTTTGATGCCATACACGAACATTATATGTTTTCTCGACATTTTATTATTTATAAAATAAATTTACTTCGATTTAATAAAGTTGTTATGACATTAGAAAAATAAATTATTAAATAGTGTCAAAATTAAAATAAAAGAGTTTTTAAAACAAATATTATATTATTAAATGCTATAATAATTCTATAAATGTATGGATCTTCCAAAAGACTTATATAATGATATTTATATCATTACTCAACCAATTGGGGTTCCTTTGGTAGTTTATAGTATGTTTTGTAACCAAATCATATAAAAATACAAAGAGACACGGTGAATGTCAAACTAATTATCTAAGAGTTAAATCTAAAACATAAGGATAATATTGTGACATAAACCTATCTAAAACCTATAGTTTGAAATTATTTACACCCATACCCACCTTATCCTATAAATAATAATCTTTGGATCTATTATATACCAAATATAAATTTAATATAAAATAATAATTTATGTTTATCCTAAGGTGCCCCTCACACCTCTTACAAAAGAGCAATCCCCCTTCTCTCCAATTCACACCATAAAATCCATTTGGATCAGTAAAACTCTGGCCAAATACCCTATCAATTGTCCTCCCTTCATCCTAGAGTCCTTATTTTAGTCAGAAATCCTACCTAAATAGCCCTTTTGATCAAATCAAAAGGAAGAACCCAAAGAAGAGGAAAATATTTCATCACCCCTTTCAAGTTCCATTCATCATTCACATCCTATTTCTTTGTTGTTTCCATTATAGAATAAAAAATTCAGTATATTATATATATTTTTATGTTATTATAAATATTGTATAACCATATTCATTATTCTAACCATCCTTTGAATGACATGTCACCATACGTGCGTATATACTGCTTACCATCTCCACGTCATGGTGTAATTGTTATTCAATACATTATTATTTGGATGGGTATAATAATGATGTTTAATTGATATAAATAATAAATATAACATGATAATGATTTTTTATATATGATATACCATCCAAATATATTTTATTTTAATATCAAAATAATGATATTGTTGCTCATGTGTACGTACGGATTGCCGTCTCCACGAACGCGATGAGATTCATTCCCCATCAATCCATTCAAGAATAATTTTATTTTGATGATTAAAAATAATATTTAATGACTTTATATCATTTTGGATATGAATAAGATACATCCCATCCACAATAAATATGACTAACATAACAAAGAATATAAAGGAAAACAAATCTGTTAACACCCGATAAAATAGTAATACTAAGATATTTTTAACAAAGCATTATTAAATGATAATATATGATATCATATTAATGTATATGATTCCTATATAATTTAATAACAAATATTTCACCATTATACAGGAGGTTAACCTACCTTCGACCAAGGAAAAGTACAAGGTAAGGGTTAATTCCTCAATCTCATTATTATCCGAGAATGTTTATGTGTAAGTATTTACTGGTAAACTTTTATCATCCATCTCCATTTTTAATTAAAATTGTATCAAAAATGAATATTTTATGGATTTGTGAAAGGTAATCTTTATCAAGATCATTATTTTAAATGTTTAAATGATTTATCATTCTAAATCCTTTTAATTAATGTCCATACTTTTCAAAATGATTTTAAGGATTTATTTCTATCGACGTGAATGTTTTGAAATGATAATTCTTTTAAAAAGATTCAAAGTGGTATTGGACACTTTAATTCAAAAATCTCATTTAAATTACATCCTTTACAAATGTGTGACTTTTAAATGATTTTTCAAAAAGTTTATTTCTTTCAAAAAGTATTACTCATCATTTTATACTATGTCATCATCCTTTACAGGATATTATTTTTGATTGAGGTTGATTTATTATAATACAATCTTTCATGTTGTATTGAATGAGTTATGATATGTTTGACTATGGATATTCTATTTTTATACCATTAGTGGTTTATGAATAATGTATTCACATTTTGTATGCTATTTTTAATACTAATGTTTATGTTATGTTTCAACATTTTCATATGAGGAATGTAGTGGACTTAGTAAGTGATGGGTGGATCCCTCTATATATCCTCGATGCATCGGTATGTCTAAGGAGACAAACTAGTGTATTGGAACAAGGCCATGACAAAATCTTATTTTTAGTCTTGGCAGAAGGCCTGGAAAAAATCTTATTTGTAGTCTTGGCACAAAGCCTTGCCTATGTAGTTATGATAGGCTTGAATTATGCCTTACTTCTTTATGAAAGTGGTTATTGATATTGCATGTGATTATTGGACTAGTAGAATATCCATGCGAATAAGTAAATGGCATTATTTCATTGCATTTTTTCCATTTTATGATGGAGTTCAAGTTTAATAGGGTTTTGTTTTAGTTATTCATTTCCTTAAATGTTTATGCTTATTTTTGAATGTTTCTTCTATATTGTTATCCTTACAGAGCATCTAAGCTCAACAATTTATATGTTTTATTTTTCCAGAATGAGAAGAAGAATTTTATGACTGACATGTAGGGATAGTCTGAGGGGATATGATGGTGGACTATGGATACTATGTTGTTGTTGATTTTCACTTTATCATGTAATGTAAGACTTACCAATGTATGTAGTGTTTCCAAAGCTACTAAACTAATCATCCATTCAAGACATGATATTTTGTGATCATGCCATTGTTATGTAATAATGCACTGACTCTGGGTAACTAAGGTTGGGGTGTTACAATAAGTCAAGAACAATTCTATTGGGGCACTTGCGACGATTCCCCATGCCATCCACCAATAGGAATGGGGCCAGTGACTATCATTGAGAAAACATATAACTACCATTATAGCCCTTGGACTAAGTACCATAACACACAGAAAAACAAATATCCAGGACTATGAATTTCTGAAATGTAAAAACTATTGAAAAACATTTCTTGCATACATCTAAACACCACAACCAATGTATAACAACATGTAATGGAAAGTAAACAAGGCCAAAAATAGGCCCACCAAAATGGGTTTGAAAACATGTTTAACCAAAAGTTAAAACTACGATTGTTGTCAAGAAGCCACATGAACATACCTCTGTCTATTTTGTATCACAATGCACCATCTGCTCTTGATCCATTTAGAACTCTGCCAAAAGGATCATCATATTCATAAGACACAAAAAATAAAGGAATATCGCATGAAGGGGTGAGTATAAAAATACCCAGTAGTAAATATCAAACCCAAAAATGATACAATAAATAAGTACCATCAAGTCTACACAGGTATATGTATACAAAATATGTAACATGAATATCCCGATATACAAAAAAAATACACATGGTCAATGGGTAAGTCATAACTATTGTTTTCAAACAAAGGATTTCATCTTAATGATTCTACATATCACTCAACTGGTAGAACAAATTGGTGATTTTGATAGTACTAATGAAGTTTGTCTAAGAGGTGATGATCTTCGAGTCATGCCCTTATAAGTACACGATGAAGGTCTAAAGAGATAAAATATTAAGATAAGGATCACTCCCATATCTGTGTGGCTAAACTAAAAACTCAATATTGATTACCCTACCATGTATTGGATTTTGTGCCTATATATTATTGGTAAGGATTATAAAAAGAATTACACCCAAGACACAAATATAAATATATTATCTCACTTCAGGCCTCACAGAATGATTGCAAAAAACTATCCAAAAAGTCCTATTGAAGGGACCATAATTCAATCTGTAGCAGGTGATTCCATAATAACACTTAGGTAAAGGATATGGGGATCACAAACTAACAAAACATATCAAAGATAAACACGAAAATGTCTCCAATACATGTTTTAGGACTTACAAGTCATGTAGAAGGGGTCATGTGTTGTGTCCCTCGAACATGGGTAATTCTTAGGTAAATGAAACATGTATCATTCCCATGTTTATTTAATAGTACATAGTTTTTTGGATTCCCATGTACTATACACCTGAACTAGTGCACAAATTATCCCATATACATGTACAGGGTGTCCTTGTGGAGGAGTACAAAACATGCTCTATCACATGTTCCCCAACCCACGTACATTTACCCTCTGACGTATAAGCTGATACATCAAGGATAGATCACACACTATATGAATGAGTCACATGCTATTTGACATTAAAATTATTTGGAATTATATCAATATGTAGGAGGGTTCCACAAGGAATTTTTCTACAATTTAAATGTCATAATGTGTAGGAATTTATAGAAATGCAAATCGGTTTTCTGTGTCCTCTATAGTTCCCCCAACTTTTGATCCATAGAATGCCTCATTATTAAATTTTTTATCGAGACCCATATAGTCATTCTTTTATTTAAAATCATGATTTGACCCTTTGATTCATTCATAAATTAGGATCATTCATCTTTATTTATTATGTTTTTAGGATCATGAAATTGTTTATCAAAACCTATATGATTCGATGACACAACCATTGTTAAACCTCCTTCGTGTCATGCCAATATTTATATCTATGATGTCTGATATTTTCACAAATAAATAGGTGTCTAATGACCAATTCATGAGGATATGTCTAACCAAGGCATAAACAAAGAATTATGGTAGTGAAAAATTAATAGAGGGAGAAATGTACAACCAATATCACATGGTACAAACCTCATCCAATGTTCACATTGGCTTTAATCAGTGAGACATTTAATAAAAACAAATAATCAAAAATCAAAAATTAATTCTCCAAATAAAAATCCCACAAGTAAACTCATCCCAAAAGATGAATGATCCATGAACCATTCCACTGTTCTATTGATTAACAATCATTGTATAATTAAAAATGGATAAACAATTCCAAAAAAATAAAAAACATACCTCTATTCGGCTCAATAGATATGAAAATACTAGATGTTTTCTACGATCATTTTAGTGATCCTTTTATTTCATCTCACACCAGTCATCGATAATCGATTCAGTCTTTGTCCATTAAAAATATATCATTACACAATCTCCTCTGGAACTCCAATGATTTTGATTGTTTCATATCTAACTTATCAATTTTTCGTAATATTTTACTTAAATAAGGAAGTAGTTCATTATGCCCATAAATAAATTAATAATTTTCTTTATTTTATTTATTTTATGCATGTGACAAATTTTCTAGAAATGTCCCAGGATGACTGACATTAAGTCACAGAGAGTGTAAAACCTATATTCTAAAATCAACAGTGACCTCATATTTCGGATCTGGGCCACCCTTTAGACATTTCATTACTTTTATAAGAAAAACGTGTGTGTGTGTGTATTAAATATATTAAATATATTTCAATCACTTATTCTGGGAACATTAGGAATTGGAATATCACTTTGAATCAGTTCCTGATCATGAATATAATCTATACAATATAGAAAATATTACATGTTAAATAAAATTCAATACAGTGAACCGTTTCCAGGCTACTGTGGTAGTGGTTGTTATAATTTGAATGAAAGAAAATCATGAAGAAAATTTTGGAAGAATATTAAAGAAAGTATTGGTTTGAAAACATTACTCTATGATTTAAATTGTTGAAATTAATAAAAGGACATCATATTGGTTTGGTAATGAAGAGATTTTTTGGATTTTACCTGCGATTCATCCCTCTCTGGATACTACTAGAGGATAAAACTAGTCATACTTTTCACAAGGTTAGACATGCCTTGGCGATATTATTATGTTAATTCACATTATCATTACAATCCAATATAATGAATTTTATAATAATGATATCCATTAAAAACCATGTTTATGAATTGTGATTAATAATTCATAAAATATAATTTATGAAAATTGATACACAATATTTTTATTTATGAATTATTATTTAAAATTCATAATTTTATGAGAAAAGTCTGTATATTCCATTATTTATAAATATAACATAGAAATAAGAAGTTTATAAATACTCATGGGAAATATAGTGATTTCCCTTCTATTGAATCTAGTACAGATAGTGTTGGAACTAATAAAATTAGTGATATGTTATGGAATCATAATCTCGTTATGAAAAATAAACTTTCATGGATGGAGAAACCAAGTACACAAAGAGATCATCCTTTTCAATATTGATTTATATGACAGAATCCCTCATAATTTGTTGGACTACTAATCTAGTGGTATTTGAAAAATTGATTATGCCTTTGGATAATATTTTTTGTCATTGTTATGCGGTGAAAAAAATAAGGTTACACTAGATGTGTATCATCTCAAAGGTGGTGGAGATCAATGGTGGTCCTAGATCCAAAATACTAAAGAGGAACAAGAAAATATAACTCATGGAATTGAATGATTTTAAAGAGACATAATTTTATAAATATTTCCCTCATGAGAAAAATATTTTAATGAATATACAGTTCCTTAGCTTGACAAAAATGGAATAATGGAGTGTTTTGCTATTTGAGGATAACACTAGAGGGCTTTAAATGTATTATATGGATTAGATTCACAATAAAGTGTGATATATTGACCATTTTTCTGAATGGATTACGATATGTCTCTGAAGGGTTGTTGTCTCTCATAATTTTTCCTAATATCATGAAATAATGTTATGCTCCAAAATATGGAAGGAATTCTCTAAATCATACATATTTAAGGGGATCAGGTGGAATAATGGTCATCAGGAAAACATAGTAAAGTGAATGCATCAAAAATGAAGTTGAAAACAATGATATTAAAATTTCTAAAACTGTGGAATGAATCACACTAGAAAATACTTGAGGTGATTTGGAGTTTCAAATATGTATGGAGATAAGGGTATGTAGGATCATGAATCGAAGTTCAATAAATAAATAAACTATTTCCAATTATTCCATTATAATGATATGGGTAACTTTGAAAATTAATTCCACATGTGTCAAGGTAATGTACAATAAAATAGGATAAGGGGTGAAGTCTGAGCTTAAATGATCACCATAAGTGAGGTCGAAGTACCCAATTATGTGATTGTGGGTACTTTAATCATGAAATTTTTATAATGGTTTATATTCATCTAAGTCCTATAACTCATTTATATATACCAATTTTTTCATGCTAATTTGTAATTTACCTAATTATTTAATAAGGTATTCTTCTATCAAAACTCATAGGAGAATTCTTATTGTAGTAAGGATTTCTTAGGGTGTCCCCATTATCACATATAAATATGCTTTGTCTGTTAACCTTATTGTGTAATCAAGGGTAGAATTCGATATAATCTTTTTTATATACTCAATTTCAAAATATGATTAAAAAAATTAAAGAAGTGGGAAATTATAATTTATATGGAAGATATACATTATCATTACAGCATAGACATCATCTTATGAGTCATAAATATATCCACCCCAACAATATATAGTAAATAAGATTTACGGGGAAGAATAGAAATCAAAATCTAGGGATGTAGAAGTTAATCTTCAAATTGAGGATATACCTATTTTATAGGAATACATTTATGTATTCTTTGAAAAATTACATGGAAATTCCCTAGAGTATGATATTGATTTTTCAAATGATTCTACCATTAATATGTGTCCCATATCAAGGGTTTAATATAAGATTTCCACTATTGAATTTTTGGAATTGATGAAAATTTTAGAGGATTTGGATGATAAAGGATTTATAAACCCTATAGTTTCTACATGTTGATCCTATGTTCTCTTCATTATTAAGAAATTGGGACACTTGAGACTGTTCATTCATAGTTTTGGAAATCAATGCTACTGCTATAAAAACGAAGTATAATCTACCACTCATTAATGGGTTATTTGATCAACTTCATGATTATAAATATTTTTTAATGATTTTACATTATTCTTGGTATCATTAATTGGGAATATATAAGGAATAAAATCTAATGAAATCTTCTTCAATGAGGTATGGGAATTAAATGTTTTCATTAATTCTATTTTTATGGACTAATAAAGCCTATATTTTTAAATATATAATGAAAAATGTATTCAAGGAATATCATATTTATTTTTTTGGAATTAATTGATGATATTATGGTGTATTTTAAGAGCTATGAGGACCATAATAATCACATACATATCATTATTATGAATCTTATATGGAATGAATTATATTTTAAATTTTGTAAGTTTTGTTTATGGATTCAAGAATGGTCTTTTCTTGGTCATATTATCTTTATGGATAGAATAATTATTGACTATATGTAGACCAACGATGCCATTGAATAACATATACCCATTAACATAACTGAGATATATTAATTTATGGGTTTTGAATGATACTATGAGGAATTTGTTCATAATTCTTCTTATTTTGATAACATACTAATAAATATTTCCAAAAAATTTGTTCTGTTTGTTTAAAAAAAGGAATGTGAAGAATGTATTGACAAACTAAAGGGTATAATGGCCAAAGAACGAATTTTTACTCTACTGTCATGAAATTGTGAGTTCTTTATATGTAGTGATTCATTATAGATGGGAAATTGTTTAGTACTGATGAAAGATGATAAATTCATTGCATATGCGTCTAGTGTATTGAAGACTCATGAAAAAAACTATCCAACCCATGATCTGGAGTTGGTATCTTTAATCATTGTTTTGAAAATATGAATGCATTATCTATATAGTGAGAAATACGAGATATACATAGTCCATAAGAGCCTAATATACATCTATTAATAAGAATAGAACAACATGAACCAAAGTCGATGGATTGAGCTACCCAAGTATTATAATTTATTAATACACTACCACCCTATGAAATAAATAAAGGTAGAGGATGCATTGAGCATGAATGACCATTGTGTTATGACAAAAATGTGGATTGAGAAGTGTCTCATGATTATTTATTTAGTAGATATGGATATGGGAATTATTATTGAAGGGGATAGATAACTAACTTTTCAATGGATTGTGAATCAATAATTATTTTAAAAGACAATCAATTCTTTATCTAATGATGAGAATACTCAACAAGAAATTAATGATGTGAATGATGTGAAATTAGTAGTCTACATTTGTGAAAATTGTGTTCTGAAATTTGGAAAGAGTTTATGTGTTTCAACAATACCTGAGCTAACGATGTAAATTTTTTTAGATTCTCATAGATTAGATTTCTCAAATAACACTAGTATCATAATGATGTATAGATATTTGAGTTATAATTTTCAGTGGGATAACATGAACATTTAAATTATTGATTATGTGTTTGAATTATTGATTTCATAACAATTGGATGATATGATATAACATATAAAAGGGTACAAGAAACACCTTCCTATTATTTTGTGGATATTTGGTGACATTATTATGGAATTTTTTATTGAACTACCAAAGACACATAGAATTAACTACTCAACATTTGTTATCATTTATTTTCAAACCAAATCTACACATTTCATTGTAATATCGGATGATTAAACTCTAAAGAACCCGATAAGGCTCTATATTAATTAATTTTTAATACTTAAGGGTTAACCTTTTTCAATTGTGTGTGATCATGATCACTTTTTATTGAATGATTATAGAATAGTATTTATATGTCTCTGGATAATGAATTTTATCTATCACCTTCTACAATCATAAAACTGATAGAAAATCTGATAGCATGATTCAAATAATGGATTACATGTTGAAGTCCCTCTCAAATGTTAGTTAGGGTATGTGGGATTAGTATTAATATTTTTTATAGTTTTGATACAACAACAGTTTACATTCAAGTATTCAAATGTCATCACATTAATGATTATATTTTAAGATAAGTCACACCTCAACATGTTGGGATGATGTTTGTTAAAGGAAACTTATAGGGTAATATATTTTTAAATATAATATAAAAAATGAAAAGGACATTCCTGATCAAATTAAACAATATCAATGTAGGAAAATGAGTTATGTTGTAAATCAGAGGAAATATTTAGAACTGGAAGTGGGAGATAATGTTTACCTGAAAGTATCCCCATAATAGTATGTTTTAAGGTTTTGTATGAAAAAAAATGAGACCCATCTAAATATGATCTTTTTAAATTTTTGAAATAATTGGTGTTTTTTTATGATTTGAAAATTCCACAAATTCTCTCAAAAGTACATTATCTGTTCCATATATCCTAATTATGGGAGTACATTCCAGACCCAACACACATGATCACCTCTGTTAAAATAAAATTGGAATGATTTGTATCTTATTATGAAGAACCCATCAAGGTTCCTGATACTAGGATTAAATTATAGAGGAATAAAAAAACTATTATTGTTATGGTACTTTGGATAAATAAAAAATAGAGGTAGTATTGTGGGAACCATAGGATATTATGATGAAGAAAAAAATCAACTATTTTTTATGAAATATCCATGAAATTTTGATGGTGATATTTTTTAAAGAGAGATTAATGTAACACCCCAATAAATTTTAATACATTTCTTTTGAAATAAAATTAATTTCATCAACTTTTTATGATACACAATAAACATTGTTTAAATGAAACCTAATATTATATTCAAACAAAGTTGTTAATTTAGGTAGTATGAATAGAAATTATTAAATTTAAAAAATTATTTTTTACACATTTAAAATATAACTTAATTTTTTATAGGTTTATTATAATTAATAAAATAGTCATTTAAATGAAAAAAATGTTGTGTGAATATTTTATTTTTTAAAAGATAGAGTAGTCACGCTTTGTGTGGATAATGTAAATATATTTTTTACTGATTTTGGTAAAAATGTAAATAAATATATTTTATTTTTAAAATAATAATATAAAAAATATATTGTGGTAAATTTTAGCGAATTTAATGAAATATTTAATTTCTTAATGGGCATTTAATAATATTGAATTTTAATTAAAAACCCTCTGAATATTTAATTAATTTATAAAGTTAAATTATATAGATAATTGTATTTAATGTAAATTTACATCAATTATATTTAAATCAATTCAATTTAGTTCATTTTAGTCATTTACATATTTTTGTTTGATTAAAAACATTCTAAACATTTAAATATATTCAATTTGAAAACCCTCTTTCTCATCACATCTACATTATTAAATTTTAATTAATATTTTCCACCTTTTTAATGGAATTATTTAGAATGGATTCCGTATTTTGAATCACTATAATTATTTATTTTTTTTAAGGTCAACTTTATTTTTTAATAAAATTAATAGTGACACCATAAAAATTATTATCGAGGTTAGGGGAAAATGGGATTTTCTGGGTGTAAAATAAAATGATTATGGGAAAAATGACCTATACCTACTATAAAATCAGTTTTATTAAAATATTTAAAACCTATAATATATTATTATTTATAATACTCTATTTGGGACTTTTGTATTGTGAAAAACGTGGTTACATCATTTTTCTTTTAAAAAACTACATGTGTGTCACTCACCTTGCCTATAAATGGTCACCCACCGTGATATTTTTTTTCGTCTGTTCACAATTTTGTAAAGGATAGGATAAAACAAAATCACTTCTAAAATTCCATCCACTCATCCTGTAAGCCGTATTTCTATCATAAATCTAACCTAGTAAGGCTTTTGGTGTTGACCTATGGAGGTTGCCCAAAAAAGATGTTATGTTCTCCAATTAGCATTTATATTTTATTTCTTCCTCCACCTCAATAAATTATTAATAATACATTATGATATTATTAAAATATTACCTTAAATATAGTATCATTTTTTATTTTAAATTCATGCCATACAGCAACCCCCACTTTCATTAAATTTTTTATGAAATAATCTTTCATGTGTACATTAAGCTACCACGTTACGAACTGATGTCATTAATTTTTCCATTACCACCATTAATGGTTGGCTACGATGATAGATATTGACTATATATGTCATATTTATAACATAATTATTCATTCATAGTCAATATATCATATACACACATTTATTACAATACAACACATAGGGGATAAAAACACTGCCACTATCACGACCCCCTCCCCACAATGTGTACCCCTCCTTGGCTAACAATGTGAGAAGGGAGATAATGACCCCCCGAGTCCCACCTCCAATATGCCCCAGGTTTGCGACTAGCACCGATGGTATGATAAACAAATAAATTGGAGGTATTACCCTCTACGAGAACACATGTGGAAGAGAGAGATGAGATAAACACCAATCAACTCCTTGTCAGAACTAGAATATAAAATAAACCCAAGTGAATATATGAAATTTCATGTAAATGTACTACAATTAGAAGGGAAAAATTTCAAATAGCAAAAAAAAAAAGTAAAACACCAGCATCCAAAAGCCCGAACAGCTCCTGCAACCCCATGCGTGTAGAAACCATCTTGATATCTACCCTACTCCAGGTGACATGAAAAATAGTTTATATATATACATAGGGTGAGTATAACAGTATAATCAGTAGGATCCTCTCTGAAGCCTCTCAGGCAAAAGTAAGGAAAGCATGCTAAATCATAGTGAACAACAAGTGAAACTAACTCGTCACCTAAACAAGTATACTAGGTTCCCAACCTCACCATGGATACTCTCACCAAGTAACACATTCAAGAATATATCATATAATAAAGAATATCAAGGGTACCCCACTACTACTTCCCCACTGGTTTGCCGCATTTCCCCAATGTCGCACGTCCTAGGCATCTCTCTCCAAAATGGCTTGCTCGCGGAAACTTGGTAGAAGCACCACAATCTGCACCTCATGCACCACAAAGGCTTTCCCACAGACACCTGGGTGAAGCACCACACTATCCTCACAACCAATAGTAACCATATAGTTTCCTGGATCCACCAAAAATCGCATAATGTGGATAATACGTCAGGTATTATACATCAATCCATTATAGTCCATACACCGAGTAAGGATCCTCAATCCCTCACATCATATACACGTTACACATATAGTATTCCATATGATACTATATCCAGAATATATGTGTGTGAATAACCACAATCCATTACATCCCTCTACACACATATATGAGGAAAACTATCTGATTTTCCTAATGGCACTAGTATCTGCCAAGAGAAGAGAGCGGGGTCAAAGGGGGTAGTCGGCCATTCATCCTCCCACCGGAATGTTGGGGAAAACACCCCCCAGGGCTTAGAATCCTCGGGGCGCCAGTTTCCCTTATTGATATGGTGGATTAGCGTATTAAAATGCAAAAAGTACATAATATACTATAACTTGCAACCACACTATGGTCATAACCAAATATTAGACACAACTGCAGCTAACATCTCTTAGACACTGGGCTTCCACTTCTATGACTATGTATACTATAAGCACACAACCATTTAAGGGAATTATTAGATTACTCGGTTCCCTTTTTATCAACTCCACTGAACGTTAATTAATTCTTCAAACATTAATTAACCATGAATAATTCCACATAAAATTACATTAACACCACATCCAAAAAATTTCACTTTCCCTTTAAAAGTTCTCATCCTCATCTTTAGGTTTCAACAAACACCAACCTCATGGGTTAACATCATTTATTCAAACATTCATTACAGAATTACTTTCCCATATTCCCAGGCATTATAGAAAATTATCCTTTTATACTAAACCTAGGGGGATCAACACGGTGAGTAGATTTACTACCCATCGAGTCTTTTCCGCCTATAGAAAGAGTGCAGACTAATTCCCCCTTGAAAAGATACACACGGAAAGCACATGGCCTTCCCCCGGTGTCTTTGCCTCTTTCGGAAGAAGGGCATGTAAGACCAGCTGCCTTGAGCAGTGAGGAAATGTAAAGAAGATAAACAACCAAATAGAATCAGCAAGAATCCAACAATCACATCCATCCCATTCCATCTTCCATGGTGTCCTCCCCAAAACCCACATCCATAAACTGATTCATCTCGCCACTCTAGGCATCATCTGCTACCACAAACAAAAGTCTCCATGCCTCCACATATCACAACAGCCATTGGGTCTAACATCAAAACATAAGTAGAAGGAAAACAAACATCAAATCAATGGGATCTTGTACCTTTAACAATCAATAGGGTAACTCAGAACCCTTTTAGAAATTATCAAACAAGCATTTCTTTAATCCATCTTGAATTACCAGATTTATTAAATGTAGGCTCCAAATTCGGGAAACCTAATCTGTAATCTATCAAAAATAAATAATCATTCTTACTGCACTAATTTTATTAACATCAAATTACAAGAAGAACAAGTTTTGTTTTCACGCCTCTTTATCATTAGCTATAAATTATTAATTAATCCTGGTTTACGTTCTTTATCGATTTTCATCGAGAACAAACAGCTAAACAAAGAAAGCATAGATATCACACTATCAATAAAAACAAGAAGCAATAACATACGATAGATATCAATTTATTTATCCAGTTCAAATATTTATTATTTCAATTCCATTGTGATCCACTCAGATAAAACAGCATAATGATATAGTTGCACGTAAAAGAAAAGAGATGCTACAAATCCCCTACCTCAATAGTTCTTAACGTTCTTTATTGACACAAAGGGTTATGATCCTCATATCGCGATAAATGCATCCACCCAAAGATGCCATGATATGACAACACCAACCAAACCCAATGAAAACCCCATTAGAATCATGGAGATTATATGCTAAAATATGGAGAGGAGAAATATAAGAAGATGAACCCCAAAAGAATGATGATAAAACATACCTTATATCAAAGATTGATCGATACATCTTGGTTATATCAAAATGGAGCAAAACCAATCCTAGGAGTAAAATTTGATTGTGAAACTCCTACGGGAAGGATAGAAATGTTCTACCGTCTCATAGATGATAACAAAGAGGAAGAACAAGGGAGGATGATATCTTGCCCCTTTTTGGAGATTTAAAGGGGCGACAGTTTAAGATACGGTTAATTCCCCATTAAAAGTGGATCGCATTAACCCATGTGGTTTGATCATGTAAAAATATCCCGATCCATAGGAATAATTAATTTAGGATTTATGGCCTTGGAATTGTCCTTAGAGTCCTTAAAACAATGCTTTAAATGCATTTTACGTCAAAGGAATCGTCAAAGGGGCGAAACTGTAGGAAGCTGGAAACACTGTTCACATACTCGAAATTTGGAAAAGGAGATAATTGTGAAAACATCACTAATCTATAAACACTATTCATGATCTCTAAATTTGGAAAAGGATATAACTATTAGAACCTCACTGTTCTTGAAACACTACTCATGAACTCAAAATTTGGCAGAGGAGATAACTGTTAGAACCTCACAGATCTGGAAACAGTATTCATTACTCAAAATTTGGCAAAGGAGATAACTTTTAAAACCACAATTTTATGGAAACCCTGTTCACAGAACTGGAAATTTGGAAACGTGTTGGGGATAAGTCACCTTGACCACCCAAAACACATCTATCACCACATTTTTACAATGTATTGGACCGGAGAGGTCTGGGCCATTACATCAGATACCTCTCATAACATTCTCATCCTCGAGAATTCAAAATCATCCTAAGGAGACAAACAAAAAAAGAAACAGGGTCGGAACAACCACCCATCGAGATACCTCTCCAAAGAGAGCAAGCCGAAAAAGAAACAAAAGAAATTCATAAATAAAACATGAAAGGTATAACCATGAAGGGAAAATCATTACATGAAATGAGTTAAACATCAAACATCTCTATGTACTGATCACGTATATGTTACTTCTATTCACTGGTACTCTCCTCCAGTCCATCGTGTCACCGTAAGACACGAACTAAGGGGATAGAACACCCACATCACACCTTCTCCTTGCGGTCTTGGATCTCCACAGGTCGCTCCTCGAAGGTTGCATCATCATCAACCTCGATCTCTCCCCAATCGATAACGTTAGAGTCATCATGAAGATAGCGGTGGAGCTATGATACATGGAAAACATAATGTATCCGACTCATTTGTGGGGGGATGTGCTACTCGATGCGCCACAACTCCAACAAGAGCTAACACCTTGAAAGTCCCAACAAACCAGGGAGAAAGCTTACTTCTACGACCAAAACATCACTGCCCATGACAGAGAGTCACCTTCAGAAACACATGATCCCAAACATTAAACTCCAAGGGTCTCCTCCTTTGGTCAACATATGATTTCTGAAGATCTTGCGCTATCTTTATCCTCTCACGAATCACTTAAACCATTTCTGTTGTATTCTGCACTAGTTCCGGTCCGAGAATTGCTGACTCTCCAACTCCTCTCCAGCACAATGGATAACGGAGAGGCTGGGCATACAAGGCATCAAGCAGCACCATACCGATGGTGGAGTGAAAACGATTATTGTAAGTGAAATCCACCAAGGGTAACTGCCTCATCCATGAACCTCCAGAATAATGAACACAAGAGCGTAACATGTCTTCATGTTTCTGGATGGTTTGCTATGTCTGACCATCCATTTGAGGATGAAAAGCTGTGCTAAGGAATATTTGAGAACCAAAAGCATGTTGAGGACCTATCCACACCCTGGATGTAAAACCAGGATCTTGATCATAAATGATCATTCTAGGGACTCCCTGAAGTCTCACCACCTCCTCCAGATACTGTCTTGACATAACTTCCACTGAGCACGACTCCTTGATCACTATGAAGTGGTTCAATTTTTTTAAACGATCCATTACCACCCAAATAGCATCACGTCGTCCCGGATATCGAGGTAAACCTTTAACAAAGTCCAATGATATGTCCTCCCACTTCCACTGAGGAATCTCTAATGGCTGGAAAAGAACACCAGGAACATTGTGTTTGAACTTCACCTTCTAGAAGACTAAACATCAAGACAAAAACTCTACAACTGTACGCATCAGCCCAGACCACCAAAACTGACTTTTTAAAGATCGGTACAACTTTATCACACCAGGATGTACTGCTAAAGGTGAACTATGGAACTCCTTGAGAACCGTATCATACATCTCCAGGGGAAGAAAATTCCTTCCATGATACAAAGCTCGGTGTAGTTCGTCCTTCGACATACCATCATGGGCATCACCACAAACAACTCGGTCTATCCAAACCTCAACCTCTAGATCACCCAACTAGGACTCTTACACCTTTTGAACTAGGGATGACTATACCATCATCTGAAAAAGACAACCTCTACCCCCAACTTCTCCTATATCAAGATGTAATGCTGACGGTTCTTCCATTACACTCCATGAATCTTCGGATTCACTCACAGCATCACTACGTGACTTTCAGATCAGCGCATCAGCTACAACATTCCCTTTTCTAGGTGTATACGATATTTCAAAGTCGTATTCTTGTAATAACTCCATCCACCGATGTTTTCGTAAGTTCAAGTCACACTGGGAGAAAACATACCTCTAACTCTTATGATCGGTGAAAACCACAAAGCACTCACCAATGAGGTAATGTCTCCACAGCTTCAGCGTAAACACCAAGACATCCAAATAATGATCATTGGTGGCATAGGTACGTTCATGGGGATGTAACCGATGAGACCCATAAGAAACAACTTACCTCTACTGCATGAGGACACACCCTAACCCCAGATGCGAAGCGTCGCAGAAAACATCAAACGGAACTCCCTCATCTGGTAGAAAAAGAACTAGAGCACTTACTAACATCTCCTTTAGATACTCGAAAGCTTCCTGAAACTGATCTGTCCATTTTAACGCTTGATCCTTCCAGGTCAAAGCTGTCAGAGGAGTCGCAACTCAGGGGAAATTGGCTATGAACCTCCTATAGTAGTCTACGAGACCAAGGATTCTTCACACCTCTGAAACTATCTTGGGGGCTACCCAAGGAACAACTGCATCTATATTCGATGGATCCACAGATACTCTCTATTAGGACACAACATTCCCCATGAAACTTACTTCTCGAGCCCAAAACTCACACTTTGACAAATTCCCAAACATCTGATGTTTATGAAGAACTCCCAAAACATCATGTAGATGCTCTGCATGATCCTCTTCAGATGTGGAGTACACAAGGATTCCAACGATTAAAACCACCAAAAACAAGTCCCGGAACTCACGGAACAAAAAATTCATCAATTGAATGAATAAAGATAGAGGATTCGTCATGAGAAATGGCATTATAACGAACTCATAATTCCCATGACGACAACGGGAAGCAGTCATGGGGATATCCTCATCCTTCACACACATTTGGTGATATCCTGACCGCAAGTCGATATTTGAGAACCAACATTCACCCTTCAGTTGATCGAATAGATAATCAATTCATGGAAGAGGATAGAAATTATTTATTGTCAGATTATTTAAGTGATGATAATCAACACACAACTGCAAACTGTCGTCGACCTTCTTCACAAACAATTCTAGTGCACCCAACGGTGACACACTTGGCCGAACAAAACCATACTAAAAAAGAACATCAGGATGTATAAATAGATCTTGTAACTCAAAAGGGGACATCCTATATAGAGAAATATAGATAGGAGATGCTCATGGCTGTAGCTCGATCCTGAACTCAATCTCTTGTCGATGGGTTAAGAAATAACCTCTTCTAAAAAGACATCAGGGTACTACACTATGACCCTAGGATACACCAACTGAAGAACCTCCAAAGAACTCATAATCAACTCAACCATCATGGATGATAAGGATGGAAGGTGCCTATGACCCATATGAGGGTCTCACTCACCAACAAACAACACTTTCTCTCCATCCGCACCAATAAAGATGACCTTTTCCCTGAAGAAATCCACGATATCCTGCACCAAATACAACCAATCCATTTTGAGGAAGACATCATATGGTTGTATTCGTAATCATAAGTAATCTCCCTAAGAGCAGTGTAGCCCCAACACTAGCTAAAAATATCAACATACTTAAAACAAGTTAGCTTGACCTCTAACTGGCGTAGTCAACGCCATGGGCACTGGAAGCCTCTCTACCTCAAGTCCCAAAGCATGGACAGGGGTAGGTGACATGAAGGAGTGTGTCACTCCTAAATAAAACAAGGCATACACAAAGGTAGAAAACAAGAAAATGGTACCTTGAACGACGTCTGTCTTTCCTAGAGCTGGTAACGCTAGAGCATGAAGCTGACCATGACCTCCTCTACGGCCTCTCTGACACTGATGATGAATACCTCAATGGCCGCGCTCTTCTCTCTAAGGACGGTGAGCGTCATGGGGTTTTCCTCTACTCGCCCCATCTACCCTCTCCTAATCTAATGTTGGTGCAACTGGCTGTTGCTGCCTTGGCCGGAACTGCCTCAACGGAGGAACCTGGAGCATAGTGCCTGGGGCATGATGGCTGCTCTGAAAGGCCGGGCACACCCGCTACTGATGACCAATACCACCACAAGATAAACAAACGCTTGATCCCTTGGAATAGGCCTAGGATTTGCTGCCTTTGGAGAAACGATATGTGAAGTGCTGGGACCTGCACCCGGGTGAATGGAAACTCTTCTGCCCTGAAAACAGAGAAACCCGGACCACAGCTCTGCTTCGTGAGGAATCATGCTGATTCCCCTCTCGTGATGATCTTGTCCTGTCCAATGTCCTTTAGACGACCTCTACCCTCACCAGCACCTAAAGATATGTTTTTACCATAAAAGGGGTGACCTGGAGCTAGATCTGTGGATGCAAAGCCTCATCAAAATGCCACGCCCAGGCCTCCTCATCTGGCAGTAGGTCTGAAGCATATCATAAATGGTTCCGGAAACGGATTCCAAACTCTCGAACACTGGAGCTCCCCTGTCAAAGTGTAAGAATCTCCTGGCGACTGGAAACCTTTTCAGTCGAGGAAAGAAACTCGACTTAAACTTGTCTAGGAACTACTCCCATGAAATCATTGACTCCTTACAATCACCGAGGAACAAGAACCAACACTGCCTCATTGCACCACGCAGCATCATCACTACTAAGGACACCCAGTGCTCCTTCTGAGCAGGAAATCGAACTAAAGCCTATCTCGACCTCCTCATAACCAGTATTCCGTGACTACATCTGAAACGGAGCCCTCATACTTCATGCAGACTCTTGTGCTGAAACTCTTGGACAGTCTTCCTCCAAGGGTCTACATCATTGACCTGTACCCTACGACGACCTACTGGAACAACCTGTTGGACATTTTCTGTGCAAACCTGACAAGGATGTCGACCTGGATCCATACCTATAACATAAAAAACGGTTAGATCTCAAAAAACATGAATATGGAATACTCATAATTAATTAATTAATTGTTTTCTTTAATTAATTTTAGGTTAACCAGTCCCATGTTCTACCCATTCAAACATAGTCACAAGAAGAATGATGCATGATCCATTCCAAGGTCTCTACCTTGAAACTAGTATCACCTTGTTTAGTAGCCATTGTAAACATAAAGGTCTGTACATCAGATCATTGGGGGCCTTAAATGCCTATGTCCCAGCCAGTCTCTTGTGTTTACCTCACTTGCTAATCATAAATGACATTGTTTCCCAACCAACCCATGCAACCTTACCTGTGCCTAACTCCAACCTCCATCATATCCCTCAACCAGAGCTCTAATACAACTCTGTCATGACCCCCTCCCCACAATGTGTACCCTTATAGGGCTGGAAATGTGAGAAGTGAGATAATGACCGCTGAGTCCCACCTCCAGTAGGCCCCAAGTTGGCGACTAGCACCGAGGGTATGATAAACACACAAATGGAAGGCATTACCCTCTAAGAGAACACACGCGGAAGTGAGAGATAAGATAGAGGCCAATCAACTATAACATAGAACTGAAATATAATAGAAACCCAAGTCCATATATGAAATTTCATGTCAAAGTTGTAAAAATGGAAGTGAAAAACTACAAGTACCCAAAATTAGTAAAACAATAGCAACCAAGAGCCTGAACAGCTCCGACAACCCCAAGCTAGTAGAAACCAGCTTGATCTCCAACCTGCTCCAGGTGACCTGAAAAACAGTTTATATAAATACATAGGGTGATTATAACAGTATACTCAGTAGGTTCCTCTCTTAAAACTCTCATGAAAAATTAATGAAATCATGCTAAAGCACAGTGAACAACAAGTGAAACTAACTCGTCACCTAAACAGGTTTACAATGTTCCTAGCCTTACCATGGCTACTCTCACCAAGTAACGCATATAAGAATATATCATATAATAAATAATATCAAGGGTACCCCGCTAATACTTCCCCACTGGTTTGCTTCTTTTCCCCAACATCAAACATCCTAAGCATCTCACTCCAAAAAGGCATGCCCACAGACACCTGGGCGAAGCACCACAATCTGCACCTCGTGCACCATAAAGGCTTGCTTGCAGACACCTAGGAATAGAACCACAACAACATTACTACCAAAAGTAATCAGGTAGTTTCTGGTAGCCACCACAGCTCACAAGACGTGTATCATACATCGGGTATTATACCACAAGCCATTACAGCCCATACACTGAGTAAGGATACTTAAGCCATCACATCATATACATGTTACACCTATGATAGTCCATAGGATACTATATCCTGAATATATGTGTGTGAATAACCACAAGCCATTACAACCCTCTAAACACATATATGATGAAAAATAAATGTTGTACCTAATGGAAATATTATCTACCAGGAGAAGAGAGTGGGGTCAAAGTGGGTAGTTATCCCTTCATCCTCCCATCGGTATGTTGGGGAAAACACCCCACAGGTCTCAGAATCCCCAGGGTGCCAGTTTCCCTTATTGATAGGGTGGAGTAGCGTATAAAAAAACAAAGAGTATAGAATATACTATAACTCACCACCACACTATGGGAATAACCTAATATTAGTCACAACTGCAGCTAATGTCTCTCGGACTCTGGGATGCCACTTCTAAGACTAGGTGTCCTATAAGCACACAACCATTTAAGGGCATTATTAGATTACTTCATTCCCTTTTTATCAATTACAATGTACGTTAATAAATTATTCACATATTAATTAACACTGACCAATTCCACATTAAATTCCATTAACACCACATCCAAAAAATTACACTATCCCTTCAAAAGTTCTCAACCTCATCATTACGTTTCACAAACTCCAACCCCATGGGTTAATATCATTTATTCAAACATTCATTAAAAAATTACTTTCCCATATTCCCAGGAATTCTAGAAAAGCATTATATGATACTATACAAAAGGGGGCTCAACACGGTGAGTATATTTAGCACCCTTCGATTCTTCTCCACCTATAGAAAGTTTAGACCCTTTCCCCCTTGAAAAGCTAAACACGGAAAGCACTTGGCTTACCTTGCATGTCTTTGCCTCTTTCGGAAGAAGGGTACGTAAGACCAGCTTCCTTGAGAAGTGGAGAAAAGTAAAGAATATTAACAACCAAAGAGAATCAGCAAGCATCCAACAATCATATCCATCCCATTACATCATCCCTGGTGTCCTCCCCAACACCCACATTCATAAACTGATGCATCTCACGATTCTGGGTGTCATCTGCTGCCACAACCAAAAGTCTCCATGCCTCCACATATCACAATAGCCATCCAGGCTCACATCACTACACAAACAGCAGGGAAAAAAACATCACTTCAATGTGCTCTTGGCCCTTTAACAATGAATAGGGTAACATAGAACCCTTTTAGAAATTATCAAAGAAGCAGTTCTTTAATCTATCTTGAATTAACATATTTATTAAATGTAGGTTCCAAATTCGGGAAACCTAATCAGTAACCTATCAAAAATAAATAATCATGCTTACTGCACTAATTTTATAAACATAAAATTACAATAAGAAACGTATTTTCTTTCATTCATCTTTATCATTAGCCAACAATTATTAATTAATCCTGGTTTACGTTCTCTACCGATTTCCATCGAGAAAAAACAGCTAAACAAAGCAAGCATAGATATCACACTATCATGAAAAAAAAGGGAATAACATATGATAGATATCAATTTATTTATCCAGTTTAAATATTTATTATGTCAATTCCATTGTGATACATTTGGATAAAACATGTTAATAGTACAGTTGCACATAAATGAAATGTGATGCAACGAATCCCTTACCTCAACAGTTTTGACATTCATTATCCACACAAAGGGTCATGATCATCCTCTCGCGACAACTGCATCCACCCAAGGATTCCACGGTACGACCACACCAACCAAACCCCAATAAAACACCATTAGAAGCATGGAGATTACCTGTTATAATATGTAGAGGAGAAATAAGAGAAGATGTACCCCAGAAGTATGATGATACAACATACCTTATATCGAAGATTGATCGATACATCTTGGTTGTATCAAAACAGAGCAGAACCAATATTAGGAGTAAATATTGATTTTGCAACTCCATCATGAAGGATTGAGAGGTTCTTGTGTCTCATAGACGATAAAAAAGAGGAAGAACAAGGGGGGATGATATCTTGTCCCTTTTTAAAGATTTAATGGGGCAACAGTTTATGATATGCTTAATTCCCCATTAAATGAAGATCTCATTAACCCATAAGGTTTGACTATGTAAAAAAATCTCGATCTATAAGAATAATTAATTTAGGAGTTATGGCCTTTGAATTGGCCTTAGAGTCCTTAAAACAAGGCTTTAAATGCATTTTACGTCAA
Organism: Viscum album; assembly: GCA_963277665.1. Classification (NCBI taxonomy): domain Eukaryota; kingdom Viridiplantae; phylum Streptophyta; class Magnoliopsida; order Santalales; family Viscaceae; genus Viscum; species Viscum album. Next base: position 1,939,926,167 of record OY728152.1, read on the forward strand.
AGGAAACGTCAAAGGGGTAAAACTGTAGGAAGCTGGAACCACTGTTCACAGACTCAAAATTTGGAAAAGGAGATAATTGTTAGAACCTCACTGATCTGGAAACACTATTCATGAACTCAAAATTTGTCTAAGGAGATAAATGTTAGAAACTCAATGATCTGGAAACACTATTCATGAACTCGAAATTTGGCAAAGGTGATAACTGTTAGAACCTCACTGATCTAGAAACACTATTCATGAACACGAAATTTGGCAAAGGAGGTAACTATTAGAACCTCACTAATCGGGAAACACTGTTCACAGAACTGTAAATTTGGAAAAGTGTTGAGGATAAGTGACCTTGACCTCCTGGAACACCTCCAACATCACATTTTCAAAAAGTAATGGACCAAAGAGGTCTGAGCCTTTACAAACACTCATGTATGTGGTAGGTAACTTCCTTATGAAGCGAGGTGATTCATATTTAACAAACACATTACAATGAATGTGATAAGGATAAATTTAATTATTATATGTGATATACATTAAATAATAAGGATATTCAAATAAATCATTCTCAAAAGAATATATATATATATATATATATATATTTCTTTCATACCTTTTCACTCAATTAAACATGATAAAAACATTCATGCCTGTGTGGACTACTTCCTTCACAACATGATGTGACTATACTATATTAACAAACCGCATAAAGTATATATATAAGTATATTTAATGATATAATATGACATATATTACAATATTATAATTCTATAAATATAGAATATTATTTATCTTCTTTCTGTAATGATCATTGGATAATGTAATCATTTTTAATACATGCATACAACATACTATATCAATGATCATAACATACATCATTCCTCAAAAACATATTTCTGTATTAGTCTTAAATTTATAATATATATATATATATATGTATAATAATTTCATTATTTTTATTATGTGTATGATTGAACAAATAATATGTGCATGAACCAGATCTTTCATGACAAAATACGCATGATAAAACATGTTCACTAACACCCAAAACAATGAAAATATTTATAGAGTATTAAATAACATGAGATAAGATGTTATAAAATGATAATTAATGTTATTATAAATATTAAATTGTTTTTGGAATAATTTAACAACATTTTTTAAACCAATATAACTGTTTTCAATGAATGTTAATCATAAACAAAATGTGAGGTAAGGTACTTCGTCTCAATTTCATTTTATTGAGGCGTATTGTAATATTTTGAAAGTAATTTATTTTATATGATTTATATAAATACCATTTTACTTGTAATATCATTATTCATTCATACATAATAAGATATTCAATTTCTAGGTGAATTGTTTAGTCTAAGGGGATTAGACATGAATATACCAATAGATAAAAGTAATTGTATAATTTCACATTATTCTGTCATTTACAAATTTAACATAAAAATAATATCTTAATTGTAATAATTTTTCAAAAGAAAATAAATTTATTTTAAATATCCATATTAGGGTATGATGGATATGATTATTTCCTAAACTATGTAAAAATATTACTTACTATGTTTACTTTGAAGTACAGTTGATTTTTTGGGAAAATATTACTAAATCTATATCCTTTAATCAATATGGATATTTTATTATAAGTCAAGTTATTCATGAATTAAAGTTAGTATTAAATATTTGAGGGTTGAATATAATATATAGTGATGGTTGGGCCCAAGATTTTATATACCCCAAGGATGTAACAACCAGTATTATGAAACTAATCGATTATCTAAATTATACAGGTTTCAACTTGTTGTTTCAAACAATATTTTAATAGGTATTGACTGTAGAGGTATCATGATTCATGAGATCATGAAATCCAATAAATTTTCATTTCCATAATTATGAATTTGGTAATTATTATCCATCATATTTCACAATGAAATTAACTCCATATGTATTGTATTCTCATTTTTTTATTAAATGGAATGTGTTTTCAAATATTTACCTAGACATATTGATTATTCATTATCATATAATGATAGTTATGATATTTATTTTTAATGTGTGTTTATTTATTAACCATTCCATTTTGATTATTCATATTGATTTATGTTACATTCTATTGTACATATCCTTTATTGGGAATTTCACCTCACCCTTATTTTGTTTCTTTTCCCCATGATATAAAAAATAATTTTTGGAATGTGATTTAAATGATATGGTTAATTTTCTACTATTATGTAATATTATTTATTTTGTAATCTCAATGTAAAATGTAAATTATAAATTTATCTTGTCCACCAAAACTACTAAATCGATTAGTCCTTCGGTATTTGACATTTTTTATCTATGTCAATGTATAAAGGAGAAGTAGGTTGAAAGCTACTGGGATCAAGGCTGTTATAATTAATGTCTTCAATATTTTTATATTATTATGGATAAAAAATTTATAATTTTTTATATCAATATATGATAATTACCATAGGGTGACATTTTGGAATTTATTTTAAAAGATGGGTTTTTCTGGGAATAATGAAAAATACTATTATTTGTAAATTAGGGAGTTATTTTCATTACAAATTTCCATTATGATATGAATATTATATTAAATTAACCTAATTATCCAATATTTTGAATTAATCTAATTAACTTCATTTTAATAAGAAAAATTCATTCTTTTTATATATTTTATTTTTTAGGATTAAAAATGAATTCTTCTAAAAATTATAATTTATTTCGTTTTATGAATTTATATTAAAATTAATTTATACCACTTATAGAAAATGTAAATTGAAAATTTTATTCCATATTTGGAATAATGAGCCTATTATTTGTGAAATAGTCTACATTTACTTTTTGTCTTTATAAATAGTAACCAATATAAAATTTGACAACTCGGTATGGGTAAAATGAGTAAAACATCGATAAAATAGAGGTATAATAAATTAACGTATTCCAAAATCCATAATTTAAATCATTTATTTAATGGGTTTCCACTATAATAATCCATTGTTACAAGTTATTTCATGTTTGTTTCTTTTATGTTATATAAATCTATATATATTATTTTATGTTTGAGATAATAATAATTATCACAAACCTTTCATCAAAAAAAGTAATACATATTCATGGGGATAAAAATATGTTATTCTTATTTATAAATAGAAATTTTTTATATTAATAAGTTATTTATATGTTAGATATGTATTTTCTTTAGTGGCAGTATAATTACAAAAACTTTTTCTACAATAGTAACACAATGCTTGTCCATGCACTAGAAAAATTTACTAAATAAAATTAAAAAAATTAAAATAAATATATTTGTAATGAATTTGTGTGATGAAATATTTCTAATGTAAAATATACTATATAAATAGTGGTGAAATGTTATTTATTTTAAATACATATTTTTTCTTAAAACTGTTATATTAAAATTATATGAACAGTTACGAAATGGAATTAATGATATTTAATATTATATTATATTTTTATTAAATTAATTTAAAATTATTAAAATACTGATATATGATAAGGGGAATTTTATGTGGTATAATATTTAATATGCCCTCAAATATTAAGATATTTGATTCCCACAACGTAAATTTGAAGCCCTTTAGTACTGAAAATGTTGTTATAGAGGTTCTGGTTAAAATTGGATAACCAATGGGCTATCCCAATAGATAATGATAAAAATCGTACATAAATATAGTATTTTTTATTTTTAATGGATTTGAACCATAGACTACCTTATTTAAAAAAAACATTACCTGGTTTATGTTTCTCAAGAAGTTCAATTTATTATATTTAAATGTCTTTTTAAATTCCAAGTGTATCTACTACTTCACTATAAAAGGACATAACCTATACTCTCTTATTCATACCATATTGAGCCACTTATTTGAAAAAAATATTAAAAATAAAAATTATTAAATAAATTATATACGTTATAGAAATTTTTATTATTATTCAAATATTATCCCTAGGGGTTTTAAGGGGTGATCCGATGGAGGTTCTTGAAGGAGGATATAATCATCTTAATTGGGAATTTTCTTTTTAATTATTATTATACCACATTCAATTATTTATCAACCATTAACATACAATAAAAACAATATATCAAATATTCCATTATGTAATTATGTTCATTTCATAACCATTTTGCATCTCTATTACATGAAGTTGGAAATGAAAATATCGGCAATCTCTATGCATGCAAAACCGTCTCTAGGTAACAATATGGTTCATTTTACATCAAAATATTTCTTCTTTCATTATTATTATTTATTTAGGTTATCAATATTTTTTATAAAATAATTATTATTTATAATTATAATATATTATATTATTTATCACCTAACCATCTATTGCGAAAAAGTAATATCACTCATGTGTACGTGATCACTACAACTTCCACGAAGAGATATGATTCATTTTTCAATTTCTCATTTACACTAATGGTAATATATAAAAATTTAATGTATGTACATGTTATTTATAATTTAATATTGATTCATTGAAGGATAATTTTAATTTTTCTACCTTTCATTCCATCCTTCGAAAAGTGGAAAAACATTGGTGTATACATACGGATTACCGTATCCACGCTGTTATTTAATTAATTTTTCAACTCTACATTATATTAATTGTTTTAAAATTTTATATCATGATTAAATATAATACAGATGATGTTTTTAAAATTTTACTATTGTTTGAATCATGGTATAAATATAAGGACTGTAACATCCAAATCAAAACAACCATGAAAAGTGAAACAATTATAAATCAAAATATATATTTTCAAAATGAATTATTAAATAAAATATAATAAGATGTTGTAAGTATATCAAATATTGTATTATATTTATTAATATTGTTCTATAATACAATTATAATAAATTTATATTAATTATACTGGTGTTTTCAATACATACCAAGAGAGATGATACTTGAGTAAAGGGGTTTTCATGTCACATTTATTTATGTGATACATTTGCCATAATAGACACTTGATTATTTTATATGGTATATATACATGACATTAATGTACTATATGATAATTTTAATGAAAATTATAATTATTTACCAATATATATATTTTCTTCTCTTTCACGACGTCTTGATTCAAGGATTACGAATGCAGAAAGGGTTCCTCATCTAAATTCTGTTTCATTTATAAACAATTTATGTAATAAACCAATTATTGTAAATGAGGTGTATATAAAATAACTATTTTACATGTTATATAATGAATCTCTTATTTTAATGATATTTAACATTTCATTTTTTTCTTAATTTATAGGTCCTATAATATAAAATATTCCAACATGGCAATGAATTTATGTTTAGATCCCATTTTAATCTACGTTATTTATACATGGAATTTCATAAAATAATGTATAGGATTATTATGCGATCAAACCCTTTTATATTTCCTCTTCTGTGGTAATTTATTTAATTTTTAGGTTATAATACAATTATTCTCCCTTTAGAACTCATAATTCTTAAGAAAATTTATTTAAGAAAAGATGAACTTATTTATCATATTTATGTCAGAAAAATATTATATTTTATATCCATATTTTATAAAATGTTTTCACGAATGATTTTGTCTATAAATTAAATATTTTTAGTTTCACTTTTTCCAATTATTAATATTTTATAAAGAGGAATAAAAAATATCCTTTTTATTTTCTAACAATGGTACCTTCTACCGAAGGGATGAATATAATATATTTTTAATGATTAAAAAAAGAAATGAATTTCCACCATCACAACCACTAAATGATATGAATATTAATTTATAATTTCCACGATTATTTTCAAGAAAAATATCTATCTTAATATTTTGGAGATATTAGAAATTTAGACAAATTTATTCAAAATAGAATTGATATTTTCCTCAAGAAATATTCCAAATCAACTTTTAAAAAAAGTAATTATGATTACATGTGTTAATTTTTATTATGATTTAATATGTATGTAATCCAATGATAACATACTTATTCATTATCTAGATGGTTTATGATTATAATTATGAGAAGTTTACAAAACATGATTATCTTCCATAAATTACGTTATTATAAAATGATGAAATGTTTATGAATTTTTTTTCAATTTAATGGGTTACGAAATGAAGATATGATGAATGTTTTTTTCTCTTATGGAACAAAAATATATGGTTTTCATTAATATATTTGTGGGACTAAAATATATTTCACTATAATTCCTAGAGTAATTTTGGATATCTCATGAGTTAATAATGAATATATTGGGACTGAAACTTGTTTAGCATGAGAATAGTTCAACTATGATAGTCTTGGGTATGAACCTAGACTAAAAATATAATGGAATTTTGAATGGAAACAATCCAATATAATATTACTTTAAATGATCATTAACTAATGAAATTTTTTTATATGCATATGTGTATTCCAAAAAATTATTATTTATGATTATGATTTGTTTTCATCGCTCGTGGTGGATTATTGGTGACTCTTCACAGTTTTTACTTATGACTTTTATTATGATAAAGCCTTGAGGAATGATTTATTATTGATTATGTTTGACTTATTTAGTATGGTTTTTGTAAGTTGTGATCATTTTCTCAAAGCCTTATACATTTTTATTCTATCTCATGATCATTTATTGATATAACTTTTGATTAAACTTATTTTGAATTTGATCTCTCCCATTAATATGTTTCTATTACTTTAGATGATAAGACATTCTTTTATTGGGTTATGAATAATAAGTGTTCCATATGGGAGGATCATTTAGGGATTCAATGAAGATCATTCATGAAATATGAGGATTATGTACCTAGTAGACAAAGAGACTAAACCATTACATTTATTGTAATGCATAAATATTTTTTGTAAACAATATTCATAGAATATGATATACTAATAAATGTGTTGGAATTATGGTGTTATTTAGATCTACCTTTAAAAATGGAGATCCACTGGAACCCATGTTGTGGTTCCACCATTGCTTCATAAGTTCATTATTGAAGCATTTGATTCAGATTGGGGACTTTTATCAGAGTCTCTGTACATTCCAAAATTCATTTCATATCTTTTGTCTAGATAACTGATGTTTCCCCATTGCTTAGGTTTAAATAATTCCTTGGAAACCCACATTGAATTTGATATATTAATATGGAAATTTTATAACTCCATGCATTTTTTCAATGATTCTATGTTTTGAATTCTGAAATTGGAACACTTGAAGTACAACATCAAGGGGAGGAGGAGATATACATTCATCAACATTTACGAGGAAGTCACATTTATAGAATCCTCACTTAACAAGGTTCAATATAATGAAACCAATACATATTTCACTCCAAACATCTCTTAATAGTTTATCCTCTATTCTAAAATGAATAACATAATATCAGTGAATGAGATTATTTAAAAATGATACTTGTAAAATTGATTTTTTTGACTGCTAGGATAGAAATTAAATGTTTTATAATTCCCTATATAGGAACTATAAATTATTTAGTTATTATTATAAATTGAATGTTGATGTTCATATCATACATTATAAATATATTATTTATAACCACAATGTTTCCTACCACTATAATTTTTTTATGGGAATAGTATTGGGATATAATTTTTTGATAGTGTTATTCAAACCATGTATGCCTTATAATAATCATTTATCACAAGCATGCCACTTGAATATGAATTACTATATTCCTTTTTTAGTTTGAATCCTATTAGTTCAATAGGACTAGATGTATTTTGTATTTTATTCTTTTAGAGACATCAGTAAGTCATACAGGTTGATGTTGGTAACATGGTCACCTCATTCTTCACTATATGTTTTAGTGAATGTTGTATCAATGCTTAATTTATCACTCTAATTACAATGATTGAAAATACATTTTAGGTTGGTTTTTTATAGAAATTTCTCAAATAAATATGATATTCAAAATGAGAAATCATAATACATTATAATAGACTTTATCTCATTTCAATTAAGATAATTTCCTAGAATCAATTTAGTTATACTAATTTAATATGTATATAATATTGAATAGACATAGATTTTCAGTGTATTATCATTTTCATGAAATCTAATATCGGTTGTAAAATTACATCCATTATTGATATCAATAATTATTTCGATACAACGGATTGTAATTTGATTTATACATTTTTTCAAAGTTTATCATCAAGTGATCTTTCATTATATGGGTAAAATTCCCTTTTGGTTTATTGTATTTTTTTTATCATTAGTGGTTCTCCTATGGGATACTTCAATTTCACTCAAGGGTTAGATTGGGTGAACATCCTTCATACCTTTTATTCTATATTACTGAATTTTATCATAGTTGTCTCCACACACACATGGTTGATCATAGAAAGATCAATCCCATTCTTTCATCATGTGGTATTTCTTCTCATACACATTAAATTTATACATATGATATCATTATTTTTTACAAGGAAACTAGAGTATCATCTAGAATGTTAATAATATACTTATTTGATGTGAATGTTTCTCCGAAAAATTTACTATCTGGTATAAATCATTTATTTTCATTGCTAACGAGCTTATCCATTCTATAAATTGTATAATTTAGATATAAATTGGAATTATATAGGGTTATATACCCTTCACCTAACATGGGACATGTCTTTTATAGTGTAGAAAAAATTCTATTTACATTCTCAACCTTGTTAACCATATAAAATCTCTTCATTATCTTGGGAGGGATAAAAACCCTCTATGAATGGATGTATTTCTCTAATAAATACTACCATTTTTTATAAGTGGGTTCACTCCATTATGGTTTATAAATGGAAAAAGGGGATCTTTAATAGTTAAAATGGTTGCATTAAATACATTTTTTGGATAGGAATTAATCATCAGTGGAAAATGGTGATGCTTCCTTTAGAAGAAGTGTGTATCCCTATTTCCAATGGTGGCACCCGTATCTAGATCATTAAGCTATTTAATGATTCTATACAGTCTCATTTCACCAGTATTATGATCAAGATTATCAATAAGGATAGATAATTTCTCATATATAGGTATATGTGGAGATTAAAGATGGTTACTAATACTTATATAGACTCATAACATTATCATGTTATCAATAATGCTTATTTTTATAATACAGGATAATCAAGATGGATTTCTAATAGTAATTGTGTTTCCATGTTTTGGATAGATAACTATTTAAAAACTCATTTTATCCCCAAATTTTATCATCTAGATTCTTCTTTAGATTCTAATATTTCATTTAACTATTTCTTTGATGACCCTCATGTGAATTTTTAGAATGTGATTAGTGAAATCATAAAGATTAATTCCTTTGATCTTCAAGAGGATTTTCTAAGGTAGAAACAAGAAAATAACGGTATTAACATTGGATGATCATATTATTCTTCTTGATAAATGGGTTCAAGTATGGATTTCTACAATATTCAACTAATTATCATGGCCTGGATAATGCCAACTAGGATCACTATCATCTAAAGATTATAACATAATTGTATTCCCTATGACTCTTGTTTACAATTTCTCAGTGTCTCTCTAAGTTCCAAGTGTCACATATATACAACCCCATGTTTTTTTCTCTCATGAAATAGAAAAATTAATCCCGGGGATATATAATTATAGGATCAAATTGTTACCAGTTTTTGTCCAGTGCATTCACAAAAAGTGTAAACAATAAAATTTATCCCATTACCTAAAGTACCTATTGATGAATAAAAATATAGTTATCCATATAAGGAAAAATATAGAAAAAATAATTCTCCATTTAATGGAATAATGTTTCTTTCTATATGAACTTCCATAAATCAACATTGAAGATTTGGTATATCATCAAAATATGACAAAGTATATAGATCAAATAAATATAGTGGACTAAAAAAATTCAATGTGTTAGATTATCTTTAGAAGATAGTAATTGGGTTTAATATTTTTCATTGGTATGTTACAATGTATATTATAATAAACATTAACTATCATTTTTCATAATATTTTTTTAATATTCTAAATCATATTGTCTTAGTGTTTATCTAGTTATGTAGTCTTAGAACAACTTAATGTGCCTTAAAAAATGTTTGAGTAAATTATTAACACATTATTTTTAGGGTGATTACCCCTCGGTTCATTTATTTCATAGAAGCATCCACATTTTGTATTCTAACAAACATGAATTTTCTAGTAATCTATACACATGTTTATTTGAGAAAAAATGAATTTGGATTTTTCACCATATTAGAGATTGGGTTTTATAATGGTTTGGGTAACATTTAAATGAAAATAATATGAGTAATGGAAAATAAAATAGTAATTTTAATTCTTTGTAATTCATGTGTAATATGGTAAAAAAATTCATTGTAAATTTATTCACTATATAAATCAATTAAGTGGATAATATATCATGATTCCAAAATAATGGAAGTTGAGATGATAAAATCTACATATAGATTTGGTTGTGATTGAATAAAATCATCATAAAATAAATGGATTTAAATTGATCTTAAAATCATATTAATAAAATTAATTTCATGATATAACATATCAAATACATAGTATATAAAACACGTAATGAAACATTGAGGTATAATACAAAAGATGTCTAAAATAGAAGAAATTGAGATAGAAAATACATACATATTTTCCTTACTTCCATGATTATAATTAAACATCATATATTACAAGAATAGATATCTCAATTGATTAATTATAAACTATAATCATATCCAATTTCAATTTCCCTCTTAATATTTAGTCATTCTTAATACTAATTCTAGTTATTATTTTACTTATTTCTTCACATCACATGTTCATCGTTTGATTGTTTGTAGTTGTTTTCTAATAACGATGAAAATATTCATTATTCATAAAAATTACATCATTACCATTTCAACAAATTTAATTATTATATATTATTTACTCTTATGATACAAATTCCTTTAATGATTTTTTAGTCTTATTCCATGAAGATGGAATCGATAATAACTGTGTTTTATTTATTATTGATGATAGAAGGGTGTTTTATTAATAAGTGAATTAAAAATTGCTTTAATATTTACATAAAAAAATTGAATCATTATTTACACATTTATATCATATTATACAATTAATTATGTGGAATTATTGATTAATGATATAAATTTATATTGGTGATCATGTAAGTGGTTTAAGTGACCCATAAATGAACATAGCCTGACATAATGAGTCATTATGAGGTGGTTTATTATTAATATCATTATAACAGATTTATAATGATCTTATTTGGTTTTAATTATTGGGATATGTTATAATATTATTTTATTATACGAATAATTAAAGGATATTAGGATTTAAATAATATGAATAAAATTATTTTCTTCTTAGTAGGCCTGTATAGGACTGATTATTTTATAATGATCGTTTATTGTTTATATAATAAATAAGTTAATATTTTATCATAAAATATCATTAATAGAAACAAAAAATCATATTTATATTTTTCCACAATTATTAATTTTTTCAAGGAAAAAAATTAATAAAAACACAATGCACCATTTCCTCGAGGCTGTAGTCCGCTCGTACTTATTGATAATGATATTGTTTTCCTTAGAATGGAAGAGATGATTAACATGGTATATTATATATTAAGATAAAAAATTCATATATATCATAAATAATTTTTAATTTCACTTCTGGGACCATCTATGTTAGGTGGTGAATGGAAAAAAACCTTGTTACTTTATGGAGGCGGTGGACAACACATAGGCATGAATCATGTTTTCATTTTTCTTATGGAAAATAAGATTGGTTGTTATTTATTATTAAAATAAATTATTTAAAATAATTATATAACCTAAATTTCTATTTCCAAATAGTGATGATAATATTATATTTCTAATGGTATGTTATAATGAAAATAAGTTATGTAAAAAGAATTACTCACATCGACCAATTTGATATTTCATTTGAGGATCCCATGGAGATTAAATGATTAAGATACAATACTACATCAAATAGACAATGGAATAAAAATGGGACTATATGTGAAGTAATAATGGTTTGTTTTTAATTGTAAAAATAATTTTAGGAGTGTTATTGAAGGGGTTGTGGGAGGGACCTTTAATAAGTGAAAATGGATGACATTTTTGTAAATATAAATAACTTTTCATTAATGGGTTGTCAACCTAATGGAAAATTGATAAAAAATTGATAAATAAAGATTTAGGGGAGAAATTAATATTATAAATACACTATTAGTAATTTTAATTGATGTTTTTTATATTTTTCAACACATTAAAATTATATTTTTTCACTTTTACCATTTTAACTTTTTCCTTGACAAAAAGTTTTTTCCTTCATAATTTATCTCTTATGAAAAACAATAAATTATTAAATTTTATATATTGTAGACCTAATTATTAAAATATTTAAATTCATTTAATATGATGAATATTATAAAATATTAATAATTTAATTTTATAATAGTTAACGTGTAATTCATTAAAACAGTTTTTGTGAAAAATATTACATAAGTTTTAAAGTATAAAATATAGGTTTAAGAATTAATTTTTTAAAAATATTTAATGTTAATTATAAAATCTATATTTTATACTATTAGGTTTCTTACATATTTTATTTTATTCTTACATCTAATTGATGTCATAAATATCATGTCTTAAACAAAAATTTGTTTTCACAATTCTCTTAAAAATCAATATATTCGAAAATAATCCAAAAAATTCATATTATTATAATACCATTATGTAAAATTAAAAATATAATTTAATTTTATTAAAATGAATTTCTAATATTCATTAATTAGGTACATAAATATACTAATGAAAAAATTCTCACAATATCTCACATTGCGTTATAGTTCCCGATATGGTGTTTATCTGTAACAATAGGGTCATGAGTATTACAGATGATCTACATGAATCGATACTCTTGCATAATATTTTGGATTTATATATATATTTATATATATAATATCTCCAATGGATATATTTCAATGTACCATTCATAACATGGAAATGGGTGGTTGTTTATAGAATAAATCACAATTAATTTCACCCTATATAATCCTATTACTTGAATGTTATCAATAGAGTTTCGATTCAAATTTAAAAAATGTGTTATGATAAATTTGATTACCTATATTAAGTAGTTTATTTTATAGGAATGGAGAACCTCAAAAATGGGTTTGGATCCTCATGTAGTTATTTTGGGGGTTTCATTTAATCTCATTCATCCATTCACATAAGCTTTTCTATCATACCATAATTATGATTAATTATTCACTAAGAGAATATATTTTTTCGTTCATGTAATTAATTTTTATATATCAATCTTATTTATATTCTATTTCAAAACATATTATAAATTCGACACCCTAATACAAAATCCTTTGACATGGACATATTGTATTGGACACTTCAATGAAACAAAAAGGTCCCATTCATGGGGTGTATTAAATCAAGATCTTTTTGTCTGAACTCGATAAAAAAGTAAAATATCTAATAATTTTTATTTAAAACTTTTATAAATTTTTAAAAATTTATACTATGTCATAATCACAGTGGATTCCTATATTTGTTTTATCATTATACAATTTATCCATTTATATTTACATGATATTATTTAAAAAAACACATGATACGGTATAGAAGTTTTATTTTATTTTGATTAATCAATATTAAAAAAAAATAAACATAAATATGTTCTTTTTCTATATATAATAAATATTTTCATTTTCACACAAAATGAAGTTCATTTTTTCAAGTAAAACAAACCCAATAGTTTCATTATAGATTGAGAATGTTGGTTTTGATTAACCAGGATAATTTTTATAATTCCTTTGATATTTCAAAAATTAACATATCAGAATCAATTTGACTAATACATATAATGTAAAATAATATATTACAGTTTATAATGTACCAATAATGGTTCCTCCTCAAAATGTCCACTAAAATTTTTCCAATTTTCTTAGTTTATCATATGGGGAGATATAGCTAGTGCAAGCGATTTAATTTCCCTTGAGCATCCCAGATATATTTCTTAATTGGAAGTATCTAAAATTCACCATGACCCTTTCTAGTGACCATTAATATAGATTCTATTTGAAAATCATCTAATATAAATGTACCTTTCAAAGGATTTTGAGGAGTAAAAAAACATTTAATTATTTTAATTTTTCAAAAAGAAGGATTTCAATTCATAATCCTACCATAATGTCTTCTGAAATTGTTATATTTTTGTATAGGCACAATATTTTACCATGTATCCATGTCAATCAGCATGTGCATTCATGTATTTACCCCAATGTAACAAACAAAAATAGATATTCTATATTAATAGGGTATCCATGGGAATTTTCTTCCAACCCCAAAATTTTTCCCTTTTCTTTTGGATTTGATAATTTTTTAATACTGTCATAATATAATGCTCTTATATTTTTTTTAATAATATATTTTTGACATTAAAAAATTTATTCAAATTTAACATTATTAATATTATACTTCATAGGGTTGGTATCATCAAAATATTTAGAATCCAATGTGTATATAAGTTATGAAATGTGTAAATTATATTACATAGATATTATAGTGAACAAATAATATTATGAAGAAACACATAATATATTCAAAAACATTAACAAATGCATTGTATTCCATTTTATTTATTAAATAGAAGATGTCATTTGGCCCCTATATCATGTATCCAAATCTCCTTCATGTGTTCTCTTACATTCAACCAACTTTCAACACAGGGACTGACAAGTAATGATTCTGACGTCATACTGATGGGGTCACCCTTAATAAAATTTTCATTTGATCATTCAAATGTTTTAGTCAAAAAGAAAAATTAAATAAATATATATTTATATTTTAGGGATCAAAAATAAGTGTACTAACAATGATTTAAATGGGAACAATTGTTACATATACCCTTCCATAATAAAATTTAATTTCATAAATCCTGATGGGATTATTTTAATTATTCAAATGCTATGAATATAATATAATGAAAAATATTACAAATGTGAATGTTGAATAAATTAACATCAATATTAGTTTTATGATACCAAATTATGAATTACTTGGGTAAATTATATTTCTTTGGGAGCTACAAAATATATACATCACATTAGCTGTAATAGTAACTCAAAATATTTACGTCATATAATATTCATCATATTCCATTGTATAAAACATATAACCATTAATTATATAGCCATTATAATATAATACCGATAAAATTAATTCGGTGGATATCCATTGATGGAGTTATATTGTTGAATTCGAATATGATGATAACTCCATATAAATTTAATCATGAATCAATCCTATAAATAGATGATTATGTGTGTTTTATATCCAAATTTCATTCCATGAGGTATTTAAATTTCCTAATAATTTATTTTTGGGTTTTGACATATAGAGAAACCAATTTTATGTTATTAAAAAAAGGATAAAATTCACCTGATCTATTATTGTAACTTTGAAAACCATTCTTCAAAATATTATTCCACCCAAATGGCCTATCATTGTGATGATAATTCAAGAGAAAAATATTATAGACCTATAAAATGAATTTTGTCTCTCATTCAACATCTTACACAATATATGTCACTATAGAATAAAACCATTAGGTTGACATTGATTTTATACATACTCTTTTAAAATTTTCAAATAAAATTCAATATGATTCATCCATCTTTATTTTGAAAACCATTTTGTTTTATAGAATGTACCAACTGAATCATCAACTGAAACATTATATTGTAGAATGATTGTAATAATAACATCTCAAATTCACTTAATATGATAAAACATACTCTTCTATTATTGGAATCCCAATAGGTATATAATATAACTTCATATAGATTTGAAAAATAAGATAATGTGCTTAATGTGTGATATCATTTTTTAATAAGAATTAATATAATTCTACAGGAATTAAATGTTGAAACATGAAATTAATTTCATGTGATTTTATGGTCTTAATATTTATATTATAAATAGATTTTTTTGGAAATTTTTATGTATACCCCTATGGACCCTTTACACCATTCATAATTTTGAAAATTTTATATTTCTCTTGCCTAAAAACACTATAAACTAATAAATGAAGAAAATTTCATCCATCACCCCTCACAAGATCCAACTCTTTAATTTTTCAATCCAATTTTTCATATTTTAGTAGATATTCTATTTTACATTATTTTGAGCTCCCCTCGAATGATATTCTCTAGGATCAGTATTTATTCAATCATGATATTTTTTTATTATCTAATATAAACAAAGTCAATAAGGATTGTATCAACCCAATTGAGTGTTTATATTTTCTAAAAATAGAAAACACATTAATTTTTTAAATATTCTATCTTGAAAAATTTCTATAAGAAATAAATTTATGTATTATCACATTGAACATGGCTCTCAATGTGAATTATCCATTTATACAATAGTCATATAATGTAACACCATAATGAAAAATATTTTAATGTCATCAATAATTGTATCAAAATAAGCACCAATATCATTACCAAAATGTTTTGGTCTGATATATATATATATATATATAACAAAATGAATTTGTGATTTATTCATAACCATGATGGACAATTACTTTTTCCCCCATTATATAGACACGTACTATGGGTTTTAATTAATATTCCAAAAGGACTCATTCCATATATAGATAGTTCATAATAAATATTTCATTGATTAGTACCAAATTAAGTATGCTCGTGATCAAATTTTTTCCATTAAGGGGAGTCATTTTTTTGATGATGTCTCCTATTTTTCTTTTTCTAAATGTTTTCAACTTCAATTATCATAAAATCTCATGAAATATATATAGGTTCCTAAAATATGGATTAACTAGAAAGTATTATACAACATATAATGGACCTCCTTAATATTTCTTATAAATAGTCACAACACACATAGGGAATATTTCTAGTGACTCATAGTCCATGTAAAGAAGCATACAATCATTTGGGAAGACATGTATTCTTTTAGAAATTATACCCATAGAACAAAGAATTGAATTAGTGTCATATGTTCTCTAAGTAATATCATTATGTTATTGTGCCACATTATTTAAGAGTGTTCATTTTTCTATAAATATAGTCTTTCCCCATCCATTTCTATTTTTAAATTGTTATAACACTATTTTGACTTAAAATGATCTACATTTAGTATAGTAGTGATAAAATGGTGTTTTTTTCAAGACAATACAACTTCTCAATAGTTTTTTTCAATTGTTTAGTTAATATTTAACATTAATTTTCATTTCCACAATATAGTCTCAATCATAGTTTAAACCTATAGTCATATCATATGAACCAAAAATAGTAGTGTCATCTCCGTCTTCATTTTCACTTATAATCATATTAGTTTATCAATAATCCTTAGTGTTATCAATGTCAATAGTTTTTCCCATTAATATTCAAAAATATCTAACAATGATCTCTTCTATGATAAAAAAATTATCCTACCATATCCTCTATGAATATTTTAGTGAAATAAAAAAATATAATCACAGATAATTTATTTGACAGGTTTCATATGCACAGAATGGTGAAAACATGATGAACTCTGTAACCTCCTCACCATTATCTATTTTTATATGATTCGAATCCATATTTTCAATTCATTTAATTTTAATTTGCTTCATTTGAAATAATATTTTACAAAAAAATAAATAAACATATAGAAGGTGTGCATATAATGTATCATTATTTCATATGTAAATTATATAATATATGACATTATAGAATATAATTATAAATTATAATACATATATATATAGTATATTAAAGATAAATATAATTCTTATTATAAATAATATGATGAAAAATATATACATATAATAAAGACAATGATTTGGAAAGAATTACATCTTCTCTCTTAGTGTGGATTGTTTACACAGTGTAAATTATGAAACTACATGCATAATTTGAAGGATTAATTAGTAAATGATAAATTTATTTATATATATACATATACATGCATAAATATAATTACCCCAAATGATATAATATATTACGTTAATTTTAAAATTTTATTAATAAAATATTAGATCTCACATTGGAAAAAAGGATAATAATAATAATGTAAAATGGATATTGGATAATAGAAACTTATATAAATTTCAATTTTGAATCTAAAATTCCAAGTTAATGATATTATTGTTTACTACATCCATCAAGATAATATCCAAGGTATGGGTTTCTCCATTATATAACACTCGAAATATGAATATTTAAATATTATTTGGTTAAATAAAAAATTTTAAAACAATATAACAATTTATTAAAAAGTGGTTAACATGAAAAAAATTAAAATAAATGAGGAAAACATTGAAAATTTTACGCGAAAGGAAAGTCCCATTTTTATACTCAACAAATAATATTATTTCTAAGTCTGATAGACTATTGAAGAGGATATTATATTTTAATCCCATTCTACAAAAATAATTTTCCAAATAAGAAAAATAATAAAAGGAATATTTTAACTATATAAAAGAATCATTTATAAAGTAATTATTAAATTGAATCCAATAATGTTAGAAATGTAGTAAAATTATGATAAATTCTGAGTTATTTTAAAAATAATTTCATATTAATAAATTATTGACTTTCCATTTATATTTTCCACCTTGAATGTAATGGTTAATAAATTTAAACTGTAAAAAATAAGATAAATCCTCCATTAATATTGATTTCTTTCACTAGAATTTTCTATATGACAAATTGATATCCTATAATAAAATTTCATATCCATTTAATAGTATTTTTATTTTTCATAAAAATGTGTTCCACGATCTCATGAGTCTGAAGTCCACAAAAAATGTTGGTGGAGATACAAGTGATCATAGTATATAGTACTGAATATTACACTATCAAACAATTTAAGAATCGATAACCATACAATGAAATTTTAAACTAAATATTTAGTTTTCAAAATGCTAGAAAAAACATTATAATATTTTTCTATTTATGAAAAATGATATTCTTTTACATAAATATTGATCCAAAAACAAAGATACTGACACAGAAAAAAAAGATATATAAATGAGAAACACTCCTAAAAAACATATATACAAATATATTTATACATATAAAATCATATTAAACACACGCTTTTTATTTTTATGTATATATAAATAAGAATTATACAAAGAAAAGAAAATGGGGATTAAATTATTCATATAGTCTGTATATATATATATATAGACACACACACACACAAACACACACACACACACATAGAAATAATAATTAAAAAATCACACAAAACCATAAAAGATTAGTAAAGAAAGAACAACCAAAATGAGATCATGTTATTGACGTGGGGTAAAAAAACATAATATCATGAAACAATAATTTATGACAAGTTCATAAATACTTATAAAATTTTTAAAATTCCATACCTTCTATTTGTTGAAGTTAATTCCTCCAAGATATTCCTGTAAGTCATGTGTAAGATTTCTGTTATATAAGAGCATGATCAGCGTGGATGGGAAAGACAATAGGTAGTGTTCTATTAAAAAGAGATAAAATATTTTATCAACATTATAAAAAAACAATGATTAATGTATCCTTTATTTATTTTAACATAAAAACGTATCGATAAATATTCATTAGTCATTGATAAAGATAGCGCGGATAAAGGCTAGAATTAATCAATGATAAAACCTAACTAATATCTGTGAAAATAGATGTAATAGATTAATTTTTTTATTAGTTTTTTATATTATCATTTATAAATTTAGATCATGTTAAAAATTTATAATTACTTTTTAAAAATATAATCATGTTTCTAATTATAAAAATATGAATATTAAAAAAACTATTATTAATAAATCAAAAAGTAATATGGTAAATGTGTTATTAATATTATGATTAATGTATTAGTAATAAATATATTAGTATTTTAATAAATACTATTAACAAATGTATCAATATTATAGTAAATAAAAAATATACAATATTACTTCAAAATAAAAATCAGTAAATATAAAAAAATTATATTATAAAAGTATTAAAAAAAATCATTAATATTATTATTAATGAATTATTTTTATAATTTATTTATATTATGTTAAAAAATCTACTAATATAATAAATATATATTGATTAATTTTTTAACATTGTGATATTATAATAATTGTTTTAATGTTATAAAAATTTTATTAATATTGAAATAAATTTTACATTATTAAATGTATTAATAAATATATTTAAATAATGAGATATATATTAATAAATGTTAATATTGTAATATCAGGTATATAAATATTTACCAATATATTACCAATTATAACATTATAAAATTAAATGTAATAATTTTTGTATTTATATTTAAATAGATTTGTATTTGTTAACACATAACTATGTTTTTATTACTAATTAATTATATGGATTCATTTATTTCATGAATTATATATAAATTACATTTAAAATTTTAAATTATATGATTAAATTTACTGTTTTTGTAATTTGATTATTTTGGTGTGTGGCATATATGTAAACAAACAAATACATATGTGTATCCAACTATACATTTATACATATAGTTGAACCCATATAAAAATAAATATAGATACACATACACGTATAGATATATGCACACACACACACATACACATACACACATACACATACATCTATACATACACGTACACATATACAAAGATACCCACCTATAAACATACAATCACATACATACACTTACATGAAAATGAACATACATAGACAAAAACACAAACATACATACATATGAACATATATATACACACATAAACACACCGATATATATATACAGACATACAAATTGATACCAAAACATACAAATTTATACCAAAACATTTACATACACATTCAAACATAGAAAAACAAATAAATACACATACGTAAACATGAATACACATTCCTATATGTATTTTCACATATATTCACATTAATAAACATACATATTTAGAAAAAATCACAATGGGGTGTGACCAATTCTGAGAGGGGTTGAATTAGTGTTGGTATATATTTTTTTCAATTTTACCTCTTATACCTTATCACCACTTCACTTGTTCAGTTAGTATATTAATTTTTCCATTTTATCACTTTATTTCACTTACTATCAGGCGGTATGTATATATATTAAGAGAAAACAAACACAAGATGATTGAAATTTTATTAAATGAGTTTCACCTCTTATTAAGATTAAAATGTCCATAGTGAATGTGGGTTATTATCCCTATCACAAAATAGTTCTTCTTATTATCAAAAGTGGATGGAAAATTGTATGGTTATGAATGAATTTTGCAAGCACTATCTAGGTGTAATGAATGAAATGATAAGCATATTACCTTTATAGAAATACCTGATTTGAAATCATCCTAATGACTTCTGAGTCTTAACACAACTCTGTCATTTTTTCAATTCAATTAATATTATCTCCTTCTTTATAATTCAGTAATATTCAGTGTTGTCCCAATGCCAAAAATAAATTATATTTCTGTTTCTTATTCACACTTCTACTATAGGGAACGGTTATAGGGTGACTCCATCAATACCTCTTGCTGAATATGATTAGTAGTAGGAAAAAATAGGAACTCTTATCTTATTCTTCTTCTCCATCTCCTTCAATGAAAAAAAATACTCATTTCTATGAATTATTAGTATAATGACCCAACTATAAAATTTTCAAATTCTACTGGATTTAAACTAGAATTCACATTATTACAATTAGAAGGATCTTATAGGTTTAAAATTTTAAAAATTATGACAAATAAAAAAATTGAATGTCTATAAATTATTAATTGAAGCATATAAAAAATATCTATTTTATAATAAATGAAATTTATATAAAATAAAAAATTATTTCTCTTCATAAAATATATATAAAATTTTCCCCTTGATATCATACATGTATCTAGTCCCCCTTAAATCCTTCGAAACTTTTTTAAAAAAATGGGATGATCATAAAAACTCATTAAGGGACATAAAACAAATGAAATGTTTCTTCTATGGAAAACCCATTAATCCATTTTCTCTTAAAAATGAATTTTTCCCTGAAAAATGGAATAATATATTCCAAAAGGTCATTATCTTACATTTATAGAATCAAAAAAATATCAAAACACATAATCAATCATTCAATAGTTCAGTAAGTAAATTGAGACATCATTTGATATATAACTTTTAAAAATTCAGAAACTAGTTATGGTCAACCTCTTACTCCAGAGTACCCAATTCATTAGAGATCCTAACATAATCCAATTTACTTTGTTTATAATTGAACCAATAAGAATTGTTTAATAACCTAACAACCCTTACGTTGTTTATCATGGAACAAACCATAATTATTTTAAATTGAACCACCTATCATTATAAAACATTTCCATAGAGAATAACATCAATATAAATTATGAAACATTAAATCATAATGTATTATTTGATGAAGAAAATCATCCCATTTTTGAAAATCAATCATTCTGAAAAAAACAATCCACATAAAATGTAATAAAATTATATTTAAGTGGCCATATATAC
Organism: Viscum album; assembly: GCA_963277665.1. Taxonomy (NCBI): domain Eukaryota; kingdom Viridiplantae; phylum Streptophyta; class Magnoliopsida; order Santalales; family Viscaceae; genus Viscum; species Viscum album. The sequence goes on from OY728152.1 coordinate 1,939,948,701, forward strand.
GTGTAATGTATGTTTCAAAATATTATGGCTGCATGAAATTGGGATATTAAATTCATTCTATATTCATATATTTATTTTTGAACAATGAATTTTAAAAGATCATTTTTAAAAAGAATATTTTTTATAAATATCATATCATTGAAGTGAATATTAATCAAGGGAATAGAGCACATGTATCAGATGAGAATCCAAATAAAATATGTGAAAAAGAAACATAAGATAATAAAAAATCATTTCCCATAGAATATTATCATTTCCTAATCATTGGCGTATATGTTTATCCCAATGAATTCCAATTGGGTTAATAATTCCCTTACCTTGTCTCTGAATGCATTTTTTAGTAACATGTGATGTCCTGTATAAAAAACATGATTAATTAATTTAACTTGTTAATAAAAAATAGAAAATTTATTACTTAATTATAATTTTATTTTGTTCATTTATTTTTATTTGGTTGAGCTATAACTAATACAATCACTCCTTTAGGAGTATTCATTTCATGGTTTCATGGTTGGATAACTTGTGTATATTTATGGTTGTTCTTTCCATATTGTAATAGCACTATAAAAGATATATTATATGGTATTCATGAACTTCCATAATTTCCTATGGTCCCATACATCTTTTTTATTACTGGAACGATGACAATTTATTTGATAAATATTAATGATTGTTTTTTAGTATATTATGGATGTTTTTCTAACCATCAGGAATTTGTTTCATTTTATCTAATATCATGAATATATTTTAGTTAACAACATTAACTATGTTATAATAAAATAATTAATTTATTATTTAATCATTATAATAGATTTATGTGCTTTCTTGTAGGTATTAAAGAAAAAAAAGAATTATCAATGGAGATAGTTAATTGTCATAATTAGGACATTGGTTTTGTTTCATTGAATAAGAGGATATGGGAAAATGGATGGATATGAGATATTACATTAGTAATATAAAATTACATTATATAAATGATAGTGAATTTATTATTTCTTGATGTAATAATAATATGTGGAGAAGGTAAAAGGACATAATAAATTATGATAGGTTGTTTAAGAAAGTTACTGATTAAATATCACCGACATAAAATACCCTTTAATGAAAATGAATTTTGTCTTTTGGTGAAACCAGAAACTATAGAATATAAATAAGAAATTGTATTATATAATTTTATAGATTATGATTGATCTAGAAGGCTATTTGTGGTCACATGAAATGAATGAATGGGTTTCCAATTATAATTTAGGTGTGGGTTTCTTTTGGAATTTATCAAAATAATAAATTATAATATTGATATTCTTGATCCAAATACATAAAAATAGTCTATTAATTTACATGAGATTAAATAATTGGCCATATATTATCCATTTTGGCCATATTTTATATTTTTATTATTTATTAATAATTTAATAAAATATTATATTAATGAAATATCATAATTATAAAATTTATTACTATTCACTAATATGACTTATACATCATAAAAATAAAGAATAAAATATGAAAAATATTATTATGAAATTTACAAAACTTATTCATCAAGTGAATTCTAGGAGAACCTTAAAAATTATAAATTATAATTGTTTTAATAATATTAATCCCTTTATATTATTTTTCTATTTATTTAATAATTACATAATCATTATTGTGAATGCCTTTATTTTAGTTATGTATTCCATAAATATTAAAAATCAATTTACATGATAAAGTTAAATATTTTATCATTGAGAATAAAATTTATGGTAAATCATATATTCTATATGAAAATATATTTAAAAATTTATACATATTTTAACATTAGTGTGACAAGTTTCACTTATCTTACAATTTAAAATACATTAAAGTTCGAAAAGTCCCCCATGTGGCTTATGCATGTCATAACTTTCCAGAATGATGGTTTTTGTTGAAATTTAATTATAAAAAAATTGGGGAAAGAGTTATAGAAATTTTATTATCATTCTCAAAATAATTTTCTCTTAATTTCATGACATGCCATTAATCGTTGCAATAGAACAACTTCCTTCATTATGTCGTTAACAGTGGTAACATAAATTACTATGTTTTTTATTTATAATACCCAAAAATAAAGGGTACCTATTCATTAAGTCAGGAACATATAATTAAAAATATGGAATCCATTTCTAAAATTTAAAATACCTATGTGAAATGTGGTTGTTTAATATTGAACTGTCATAATGAAAAAGTCACCGGTTTTTTTCGAAAAATGTCCTTTTTAATTATAAAATTATTTTATACTAAATTCATGTATTAAATACATTTCAAACACCCTTATAACATTAATATAAATTTGAAAGAAGTAAATAAAATTCTAAAATAATCCAAATCATAATTTTTCTTTGTGATAAATTCAATATTCAATAAAATCAAAAAAATTTCATTATTTATTGAAAAAAATTTACGTTAGGAATATTCTAAAAAACCATACTAAGATAAATTTGAAATTTAGATTTACAAAAATGGAATTTATCTTCTAAATTAAAATTAAATAATATAAAAATTAATCTTTTAAATATAAACAAATGATAAATTGTTTTAATAAAACTATTTCCTTTTTGATTATATGAATTAGATAACATATTTATTATGAATTTTACTATATAATACAAGAACACTAATATATATGGAAAACAATTATTCTAGTAAAAACTACGTTGTTAAATCCCCCCACACATCTATAAATTTTATATTCACAATTTTATTCACTCATTAAAATAATGTGGACACCATTCCCTGATACCATTTTCATATTCCCATGTTTCTTCATTAACTACACGATTTCTCCAAAAAAAATATATCATGGGGAATTATCTTATAATGTATTGCTTCTACTCTATGATCAAGAATATTAATATGATTTTCCACATATAAATGTTTATGTTACAAATGGATTAACTTTGGGATCAATACATGATTGGAATCTACCATATACATTCTTAACATCGAAACATAAAATAAATTATGTGCCTAAGAGAATCATGGTAGAAAATCCACATAGTATGAAAATGACCCAAAATTATCTAGGATTTTTATGGTCCAATGATCTATGGACATAAAATTATTACCAAAACACATAACAATTTTATGTGGAGATATTTCAATGAAAAAATGATCTCTTACCTTGAATAAATAGTATTTCCTCCTATTATTGGCATAAACTTTCCGCCTACATAAGCTATCCTCATGTGTTTCTAGATCATATTCACGTTATGAGCCTCTAAATATAATAATTATAGACCCATTAAAATCCTTCCACAAACATCATCCCAAAATTATGGAGTTTAACATCACATTAAATATAATACCTCAAAATGATCAATCTATATACTGAAATGAAAACTGTTATTATAGGAAAACTAAACCAAGGAAAGATGTTGACCCAAATATACATGGAAATCCAATAAACAAGATCATAGAATATACTCATATTTATGAATTGTTTTATTGGTATATCTATAATATTAATGATAAAAATTAGTAATTAAATTTAATTCAAAACCCAATGACATCTGAAGTCCATTCCAAACAAATAAAAATGAACATGGGATCACAAAATGATGAAATGGAGAGTGGTCCTCCATGTAACTAGAAAATAGCTTTTAGGTGATGTAAAGAAATTTTTTCTAAAGTCATAATATCTTGAATATTATGAAAATATATTTATTTATTCATTCGAACAACAATAACCTAAATCCTAGTATTATGTTGAGAAGCCATTGGTAGGCTCACCACGAAATCCATGGATATATCTTCCAATTTCATCTCTACAATTAGTATTGGATGAAACATCCAATACAATCTTTTTTTATTTTTTAAATTGTTTTCAAGTCAAACATATCACAGTTATAAAATCCATCCTTTATATTTCATTACATTTCAGTACATTTTATAATCAGAGGACATTTACAGTCAAGTGTCTTGGAAATCAGGAGAAAAATACATGAAAACCTAAAAAAATATTTTAAATCCCCTTGAAATGACTCTTGGAATGTTAATCCTATGTATAACTACTTCATCTCAGAACCTGGAGACATACATCATTGAAAAGCGTGGGCATAGGGCCCAATAAGTAATGGGAATCTGTTTAATTGTGATATCAATAAGAACAAGATGAAAAACATAAAGGCATGACAAGTGGTAGTATAGTAATATCATAATAAAAAGAACTTCAACCATAACATTAATATGTGGCTATAATAATAAATTTAAAAATTCATGAACATGTCACTAAGGTTCATCCCCAAGGTTTCATAAAACATACCAAAGTTATTCACCGAGGTATCATGAATCTTGTCATCTCTAGAGATTAAATTCCTTACCCAATGCATTGGAGTGCTACCAAGTAACACCCAAAATATTTCTCTCTCATGTGGGACACATAGATCATAATCATACATTCCAAAAATAACCCAAATAGAAAAAATGAAATGGGTTTCGTATCAATATCATGATGTTTTAAAAAGTGCCTACAATGAGATCATTTTGTTATGTTTAACAAATAGAAACGGAGTTTGGGTTATATGCATGTCATTTCTAGAATCAAATTGATCGATTTTATTTCGTTATGAATGCCTATGGAAATAATAATAGATTTTTTAATTCACATAAATAAAAAAAGGGAATTTAGTGTGAAAAATAGAGAGATTTTGAGACGAAAATTCTATAGCATAACGGCTGCATAACAAGAATTTCAAAAAAAATAAAAGAGAGGGGACAAGGGTAACCAAACCATAAATAACTCATTATATAGTTCATGGAAAGAATAAAATATAAATAAGAGCATGGTAAGAATATTTGTTTTACATACCACATGAAAATGAAACATGAATGAAAAGAGAAAATGCTATTTCTTTCATGAAAATTTAGAAGCCTAATGAAGTGACATAAAATTCCAAAAAACAAGATAATGAGAGTGCAAAGGGTCTCTAGTAATTTGGATATAAAATGGACAGAACTAAGTACCAATAAGAACATACCCCCAATTAATAAAATTGGTAACTAGAAGAGAAAAAATAAAATAAGTTATGACTTAAAAGAGGAGGGTGAAAGAATCCATTACCTTAAAGAATGACATCGATAGCTCGAAGGATGGGACCATGTGGGGCTTATGGGAACCTTGATAGGACTCCTTGAGAATTAAAATAAACAGATCATTGTTGAGGGGTATTTTGGAATTAAAGGAATGAGGGAATGGCTTGGTATTTATTGAAAAAGTGATGGAATAATTATTTAATTTCCAAGGGACACGTCATCGATGGTATTTGCAAAACCACGGGCTCAACCTAGGTATTTTCACATAGAATTTGAAACTTTGTAAACCTATTAAAATATATTACTATTCACACGTCGAACAGAATGATTTCATCATTATTACACCATTAATGATGTCATTAATCATACCGAAACACAAAACTGTATTTTTTTTACTCACAGAAAAACAAAATTTTTTATAAAAATATCATTAATTTAACCAAATCTAAAATTGATGCTCTCAATTAAAAAATTATCTATATTTTATGAAAATAATCTTTCAATTTTTAGATAAATAATTTGTAAGTAAAAATATTATTTACTTGTAAAATACTAATAATTTACTAATAATTTCTAAAATAGTTATTTAATTGTGCTATTATATTACTTCACAATTCATGATGCCTAAATAATATTTATACATTCTAAATTGAGTTTACTATTCCATTGATCAAATTAAAATTCATAAGGGTAATATTATTATTCATACATTACTATTCACTAAAAAATAAATTGATCTTATTAGACTCTATATTTTTACTAGTCACAACTATAGAAGACAATTTTTTTAATATAATTTTACATTATTTATAATTTTAAGTATAGAAAAAGATATTTTAAAATACCCATTATTAAAATATCTTTAATAATATGGAACTTAAACCTACATTTATCCAGACATTTGATATTCACTAATTTAACATAATATGAATTAATAATTTTATTTATAAAAATGGATTACACAATGTAAATATGGTATATGTATATATCCCGTTATAACATATTTTTAGGACCTAAGTTCATGATGTTCTATAGTGATAGAATCTTGTGGAGGATAAGGCAAAATTACCCGAGTGGTGATTTGTATTAGCTTGAACTTCTCCCATAGGCTATTTCGTTCAAGATTCACATATTGGATTTTGGATTGGGCTTGGTCCTGATCATCGCCCAGTGATGCAGCCTCCTTCCCAAGCTCTGATAGATGGGATTCCTATGACCGGATTCTACTAGATGAGGTCATCTAATCTTCATTTTGTATTAATTAACCATCATCACATGCATTTACAAACAAAAATTAAAACGTTACGAATTTAGTTTCCAATGGTCTAATTGACCAATGGTCATATAACTGTCAAAACCTTGTGGTATTATTTTAATTATTCTCACTTAATTAATTAATGGATATGGTTTTGTTTAGTATAAAATAATACAAAATATTATGAATAAAATATTATTCAAAATTTGTGGTCCTTACACTGTTGAATTAAGAAATATTTTTTTAATTCCAACTCACAAGTAATAGTCCTAAATATCTCAATGCATACAAGTACAACCTGAATGGATGGAAAATTGAGAACTATGAGCATAACATAACTACTCTTTCTTCAACCAGTAATCACAATACATACAGAGCCTCTTTTAAAATCTCAAAATTATTATTTTTTCAATATTAAATTCAGATAACTTGTGATTAATCAATAATTATATACCTTTTTTTACTCAAAGTCTACTTTACGAGTTAATCTAGTTCTATCTGGAAGAGATGATTGCACTACCTCTTGAAACAAAAAAAGAGGAATTTCCTGCAACCAAAAATTCAAGTAAAAAATTCATTAAAACATTAACCAAATGGACATGATTCAAATTTAATATGGTTAATATTGAATTTATATTCTAACATAATGAATGGACATCATTATTTAATTTTATGTCATGGTATTGAATCATGCAATAATTATTTTTAATCAGTTTCGAACATCTTATCTACCCCATTTTTAACTCGTTGTGAGTAATGATATACACAAATCTTTTATTATAGGAATATATTTCACACATAGCTCCATATACAAAATGCCTCAATTTTTTATTAATTATTTCCTACTGCCTAGACACCTAACACTTATTATTCTTTTCATCATAATGAATATACATGTAAAAACTCTCCATATCATATTTTTTTTCATAATGAATTTTTTTCATATCTTATAAACTCTCATAAAGCTTATTATCTTCATAAATTTGGTTTCAAATAAGATTAAAATCTATTAATTTATATATATGTGTCCTAAACGAACTCCAGTATATTCCTGGACAATATTATGAGGTTTTATTCATATGAAATGATATAATATTAATCCATATAGCCTAGTTAATGGAATTTTATCTCCATTATGAGATGATTTATATTATGAATATTGATTCATGAAAAGAGACACTTAATATCATCTCATTCAATAATATCAAGATCTTATTTCACTATACAATTCTTAACTATATACCACCATTTATCTTCTTGACCATTAAAAGTATAAATGGATATAATTACCTTTTTGATTTTTTAATATCCCAAGACATTGAATATCATTACTAGAGTGTTGATCCATCCTCTAGCCACCACTAGATATGAGGTTCAATTGACAGCCGGATGATGTTTCCCCAAAAGAGGATCCACTTTATACATAATATTTTGGGTTGATCTGACATTTCCCTAGCATAGATACACCCAAAATTTATAGCTTGTGTCAATATAGAGATCAATAAAATAAAATGTCCCATTACAATTTAGATAATCTCACGATTCTAATTTAGAGAAATGTTTTCATTATTCCATCCCACTAGAGATGCCTTTTTATTCTATGAAAAACCATTATTAACAAACAAATCATAGATGATTAAAAATATTAATATAAAATGATATAACTTTTAATTGATGTTAAAAATATTTTTTTATTTTTAAATTATCTCAACCCCTAAATCTTTCTAAAGCATGCTATGATATAAATAGTAATGACTTGACCATAAATATTTCATATTATAGTGATTTGAAATTAAAATTCATATTAATAAAATCCCATAGATCATTTAGGTTTTGTGTTTTATTTAAATAGGAATAACTTATACATGGAAATAATATACAAGAAATGTGGAAAAATGTACAAAAAATCATTTTTTTCTGAAAACAAATGACTATAATTTAGAAAAAATTGCCTTCATTGAAAATATTGACAATTTTCCCATTCATCATTGACTATAGTCCACCATAAATCATGTGTAAAACTTTATAAAACAAGGAATGATCAGAAAATATTATGAAGATATATAAAAGAAAGTAAATTGTTAGTCCATTGAGAACCCAGAATAACATTTTCTCTTAAACATAACTTTTTACCTTAAAAATCAACATTATTTTAAAAAAATATCATTATCATACCTTTTGAAAACCCAATGGTTTTCCTGAAGTATAAAAAAATGAAATAAGGGTAAAATAATTAACATGTGACATCATTTTTCATATAAATCTTACAAATAGAGTTACTAATTTGGCCAACATCTTACTCAGAGTACCCAATGCATTGGAGGTTATAATGTGACTACATGTCCATCGTTTATTGTGAAACCACACGTTATTGGTTAATAACATTACCATGCATCTTTGGTTTTTCATAGAATCATCAGTAATTGGTAGATAAGAGAACAAACCATAATAATAATTAATTCCCAAGAACTATAATATCAATATAAATCATGGAAACAAGCATCATAATACATTCATTGAATAAAATAATCATTCTCCATTGAACATCATGAATTTTAAAAAAATGGCTCACATATAATGGAAAAACAATTCTTCAAAATTAAACATATAAATTTATAAAGTAAAATTAAAAATATTAATGAAACTTGACTGTGGGAAATTTAGTTTATTCAATATATTTATAAAAACATTATTTTTGAAAAATTAAATTTAAAGGGGATTTTTAAAAGAAAGTCCCTTATGAAATATCATATAATTGATGTCAATGTAATTTAGGTGAATTTATAAAATAAATCAGTTATAAATAAAAATTAACACATTGAAAATACAATATAATACATTAAAAAATAATTTTACACATTATATTTCCATGAAATAGTCAATGTGGAATAATCATAAACCCACAAATAGAAATTGTGTTAATAATTCCCCATACTAGTGTATGAATGCATTATGAACTTTTACATAATAACCCGTATAATAAAATTTGTTTCAATAATTACTCTATTAAGAATATATCCTATATTTAATACTTATAGTTTTATTAATCTCATTAAACACAATTTTAATTAGTTATAAATATCAAAATCCTCTTTCTAGGAGTGTTTGTTTGACGGTTTCATTATTGGATGTCTACTGTAGATTTATGTGCGTCCTTTTTAGATGGTAATACTACTCCATAAGTGAGATATTAGTGTATTAATCTACCGTAAAAAGTTTATATTTCCTCATATATATTTTTTATTTCTTACATGATGATTATTCTATTGGAAAAATGTTAATGGTAATTTTTTAATTTATTATGTATGTTTTTCTGACCATCATGAATTAGTTTAATTTTATTTAATATAATGTTTATAATTTATTTCAATAACTTTAAATATGATACAATATACTAATTAAATTATTATTTTACCATAATAATTATTTTATGTTCAACCATTAAGGATATACTGATAAATGAAAATGCACTATCCAATAAGAGGATTAATCTCCAAAACATGGACAATGGATTTCTTTCATTGAATAAGAGTACGTGAAAAAAGGATAGATATAATATATTTAACTAGAATTGTAAAATTCTAGTTTATAAATGATATTGTATTTATTACTCTTTGATAATTTAATTTTGTTATGAAAATGAATAGGGAGAAAAAAAATCAATATATGTGGTTTAAAAAAGTTACCTCTTTAATATCATCTCTTTGAAGTATCCCTAAATGAACATAGAAGTGTTCTTTTGGTGAGAACAACACCTCATTATTTTTTTAAGGATGTGTATTATATATTTTGTTATAGTATTATTGCGCTAAAAGATTCAATGTGGTGAAATGAAGTGAAGGAAGGGGTTCTCTTTTATAATTGTGGTGAGAAGCACTTTTGTGTTTTCACAAAAAATTTAAATTTTATAATTATATTCTATATACAAGGCTTTAAAATAGCCTATTAATTAACAAAAGATGAAACATTCCAAAATATATTATCCTATTTTCCTTTTAAAATTATAATGATTTTTTATCATTAATTACAATATTATATTCATGAAATATAATTACATTTATATTTAATATTAATCATTACTATGAAATTAAAAACATAAAAAAATTTATATTTACAAAATTATAATTTCATATATCCTATAATTGTAATAGTTATCAATATAATTTTTCTAACTCCTTAATAATATAATATTATATTTAAAATAATATTTTTAATATAATTTATTTTAATTTTTCCAATAATTTATTAATTACTGTATCATTACTGTGAAATCATATAAGGTAATTATTTATTCAAAAAAAATTAAAAAATTACTATGATGAAGATAAATATGTTTTAATTAAAAGTAATATCTAAGTTTGAATAGAGATTCTGGATGAACGTATATTAAATTTTTATACATTTTAAAATATTAGTGTGAAAAGTTTAACTTTTCATAAAATGTAAAATACTATAAGGGGATTAAATTCATCCATATGCATAAATGGGGTCATAAATTTGTACAATGGTGATTTTATCAAAAAAATTCACATTCATTAAAAATGGGACATGTTATATGGTAAATTTATATTATTTATAGTAATTATTTTAACCCTTAATTAACTAATTTACCCTTAATAATGGTAATAGAAATTTACTATGTTTAAAATTAATAATGTTAACAAATAAATGGGAATTATTTAACAAATTTTGGAAATATTATTACAAATAAGGAATCTATTTAAAAAAATTCAAAACATATAAGTGAGAGAATATAATTTAAAATTAAATATGTATAACTTAGTGAAAAATTTCATCTCAGACAAATGACTTTTTTAAATATAAAATTATTTTTTACTAAATTCAAGAATCAAATACCTTTCAAAAAACATAATTGCTTTATTTTAAATTAAAATGAACTAAATTCATTATAAAAATAATCCAAAACATAATATTAAATTGTTAAAAAAATTAATTTTTCAACAAAAATTTTATTTTTTACTATTCAAAGAAAAATCAATAATTCAAGAAAATTTTTAAAAATTCATTCTATGATAATTCTAACACTACAACCTCAAAAATGTAATTAGCTTTTTCAAATTAAAATTTTATAATTATAATATTATTCATTTAAATTTAACAATTTTTGAAATTTGTTTAATAAAACTATATCCTTTTTTATCATAAGAATTTCATGACATATTATGGACGAAATTAACAATTTAATTCAAGATTTCAAATAAATTTGAAAACTAATTAATTTATCAGTTCCTAGTTTGTTATAATTATATCACATTCTCTTATTCTTTGACACACTATGTATTTAGTATGTTTTGTTATCTTATCAACCTCCTTCCTATTTATTTCCATTTTGACATGAATAATGTATTCCAGGAACAAACATAGTAGATATAACTTTATTTATTCAATTTCGAAAATTTTATATTCACATAACTATGTATGTTTATCACTTTGAATTTCCATTATTTTTAGTATTCGAGTTCTTCAATTCCCTCAATAGAAACTCCATCTCTTCAACCAAATTATTTCTTCAAGATTATTTTTTTGAACTACATGGTGAATAAAAATTATATTCAAGATATTTATAAATATCATGTCCTATAATTTAGATTTCTTCACAACTTTTGTTTAACAAATTATTTTTTTATTTCCTTTTATACATGGAAATGTGAATTCATTTAATTTAGATTACTTATTCACAGCATCAGACCCTCATCTATATTAGGATTGAATCATGATCAACTTACATGATCATGATAGTTTAATTTCTAAAGTATATTTTAAAACATAGTCTTACCAATTTCATCAGAAATGATATTTCAAGAATTCCTAACTTACTAATACGGGTAATTTTTAAATATGTCGTTATACCTTGCGATGGTACCATATGAAGTCTTCAAACTTATGAGTTACTCATACGAACCATTTGAGATCATTTTTTACCATTGAAATATAAATCTCTCAAACTTATCCCCAAATGTCTCAACCATATAAGAACAATGGACCAAGCTTACAATGACTCACACTAACATTACAATATCTTGCACCATCCTCAAATTCGTCTTATTCAAACCATAATACGTCTTTTCCAATCCATATGAAGGTAGTGTATCAACCTTTTAGAAAACTATACCAGTAATACTAAATAAATAACCCTTATAGGCCATAGATGAATTTAATTATACCTATTTCAATTTCATTTGCATCAAACATGTCAAGAAAGACATACATTCCAACTAATCCTTTCTATTTTATCCAACAAAATAATGAATTATGAGCTTGTAAATTACTAAAAACTAAACTCAAATCATCAACTTGTTTTTCTTTGATGGATTATGTTTACTGCATCTAGTTCCTTTATCTATGTACATTAAATTTTTGATGTTTGTTACAAGCTAGTCAACTTCCATCTTCATAGAAACAATTAATGATAGTTATCTCCTAAAAACACTTGACTTAGACTATAAGAACATCTAAACATTCATCACGTATACTCTCATGATATTCAAATTGATGGATATTCTAAACTAAACTTCTAAACTTCATAATTTATGTTTTTTAAATGTTATAACAAAATCTATATATCAATTAACAAGAAGAGTATCTGTATACCCACATTTCCATGTGAATTCATCATCAAACATATCTGTTTTCAATATCTACTTGAACTCCTTGAATATCCCAAATTTTATTCTACTTATAAACTTCAATTAGGTTCTATATTCATTTACCATAGAATAATTGTATAAACTCATATATTCAATAATATATTACAACATTTGACTGTTTCTCCTAGAATCTAATTACATAACCAATTTAATATTTCCTTTTCAATGCAATAAAAGGGACGATATAAGCTTTCATCACTTACAAGTCACAAGGTAAACAATTAAACCATAACTAATCTTCAAAATTTATTTTATAAGGTACTACCTTTTATAGGAACTCTATAATTATTCATAGTAATCTATGTAGCATCTAAATTAATTCCATAAAATTATTTTTTTCATCACCAAGTTACATGTCTACTATATAATAACATCTCCTAATAAGTCATTAGGAAAATATTGAAATTGTTAAACATTTCATGATACCTTCGATACTTATTGAAGAAATTAAACACAAATAAAATTTGGTTCAACAATCTCGTCACATGTTTTTATCAATACAATAATATAATTATATAAATATATGCAACCTAACTCAAAATTTATTCTCTCCAAATTTCAAATTGTCATATGAAATTTTATTTTCTCCCCACATATTGGAAATATAGATAATGTCCATCAATGTGGACAGTATGACATCATAAATAAGCATTATTTCATCATTTATCCAACTCAATGTATACCTGATGCATAAATGGTGTAGAAAACAACAGGGATTGATTTAGACGCTAATGGTTTCTATTTATCAATATAATATCATACCATCTCATACAACTAATTACCATACGTCAGTCAATTGAGGCTCATAAATATTTAGGATGAATATAAATGATACCAAAGAAATTATTTTTCCTTCCAACAAGAGTTCCTACTCTAACTTTATCACAAAGTTTAAAAACAGTCATGTAAAAAATATCAAAATCGGTTTTTTAAATAATCCTTGAAACATATCTTATTATCCATTAAATTGCCATTTATCAAAGCAATTTTCACCCTTTATATAATTAATTATTCTTGACATTTTATAGATAAGATAAAACTAACACATTCCTCTAAATGACTAATTTCCAATCACCTTATATATTTTCATATTATCATGAAGATTAATAAATCTTACAGCTTCTTAGAAATTGCCACCCCTCACGGTAAGAAGCCCATCTTCAATTCATGAATGAAGCTCTTTTCATGAGATATAATTCATAATACCAATTCAAAAATCATGCTAAAATGAAAATTTAAAAAATATAGAATATTTATCTTGTAAAATTTATTCATTATTCTAAACATTAACAAATAGATTTATCTTTAATACCTTACAATTAATGTATATAAATATAATAAAAATATTTGTGAAGACATTGGATATTCTTTCTCAACAATGTGTGAAAATGGGATGAGACTTTCTTCTAAACATGTTTTATCATTAATTTTTTTCTCAAAATCTAGATAGGCCCTTAAAGAATTCATTTGTGGATCAACATGTCTAGGACAACATGGATAATTATTTTCTATCTTTCAGTGGCATTTTATTTTCAACGTTTTACACCAAATAAGATGTATCACATATGGAAAAAATTCATCTTCTTCCATATATATTCATATCTTTGTATGATTGTAATATAATCCTCTAAATTTTGTATAGATTTCTTCTCCTCCCATAGAACACATCATAATATTTATGTTTTTCATCTAATGATAGTACGTCATAAAATTTGAATTCATCTTCATGTGTAATATTCCAAATTCTTTTAGATATTTCTTTATCTTATTATTCTATAATTATACATTATTCTCCAAAAAAAGTAGGCCAAATTATTAAAAAGTATTTTTATAGATTTTTTTCCCCTGTCAGTTCTTCTAAACGGATTCCAAAAAGATTTATTTTCCAAATTTTTTTTTCTTAGTTTAGACTGATTTCCCATTCTTCTCAATCCTACTTATTTTAATATATCCATATATGGGTTTTCATCTACCCATTGTATTCCCCCTTCTAACATTATAAAAATACCTGATATATATTTTTCTCCCTTATTTTACAACCTGATATAATTTTTAAAATCATTTCTACTTTATCTATTCCCTAAAGATAAATTTAATATAAATTTTTCTAGTTTATAGGGAATGTTCCATTCAACATATTCCTTTACTTATTTTTCTAAGGATGACCTTCTTTTCTTCATAACATGATATTTATTTTGAATTTTTTGTTTTCTTTCTTTAAAATTATTTGATACATTCTGGTAGATTTATACTAGAATGCATCCTCTATGTGACCATGGTGCCTACAAATTTCATATCGATCAACATTTATTCAAATCCATTTGAGGGGAAAAGATTAGTCCCATTATTCTATGAGTTTCCATTATTTCTAATATTCTCCCATTTTATATGATTTTTGATACATTATATCATTTTACCACCTAGATGTAGGATTTTTTAGAAATATATATGTTAAAATATTTTTCCAAAAATTTATAGACATATGAAAAAATTATTATATCTCAAATAAAGGCATGGAAACCATGATATTTTATTTTTAAATATATTCTAGATATATTTATACACTTGTTGTTTTTTGTATTTTTCTTAATTGATTGATCTATATGTTGGTTAAATAATATTATATATATTATTCTATCCAACTTGGAAACAGTTCGATGACCCATAAAATGTTTTTGTTCCATATGTTTTTATAGATTTTAATTTATTCATGCCCTATGTATAAAAAATATTGAGAAAAACATTATGATTATTGGTGGATGGTACCATTAATATAGAAGGTACATGAGATTGATATTGAGATGATAATGGGAAATTTTTTTCACCTAATCTAGTAATTTTTTAACAGTATTCTTTTTTCAAATTATGTTTGATAAAATCCTTCTTCTAATTCAATTTGAGGATATACAATAAAATGTTTCTACATTTTCACGCATAGTTTCACTGAGATTTAGTTTTAGATTAGGGATATTTTTCATATATTATAATATATATAAATATTATTTATAATTAATTCACATTTTTACATCAATCTCATCATGTATTTTTATCATTTAATGTAATAATCTATCATGCTCTTTAATATTTTTTTACTTTTATATCAAATGGAGATATATTGATATCATTGATTAAAAAATGATGTTACTAAAGTGCATGGTACATTTCTGCAATGTATTTAAAGAATTCTTATTTCACCTGAGTTACTTTTAAAAATTCTTTCCCTTTCCAAGATAAATTATTTTCAACCGCTAAATTCCATGTAGTTTTGGTTTAAAATTGATAAGTGATAATATGTTCACACAAACTTACTTATATCCAATACTTTTTATTTTGACTTGAGTTATTCCTCATATTTTTAGACATAATACCAAATATATATAAGGATGGTTTAAATTAATGTATATTTTTTTGGATTCCCTTTAATGGTTTCATCAATGTATTCATATTATCCAAAATATCCTTTATCAAATAAATATTCATTGATATATTCAATAAATTTACCTTGTTATTTATAAGCAATTTATGGATAAGAATTTTAATTTAGTTATTTTAATATAATATATATAATGTAGTTTTGGTATAAGATTTATCCTTATTCATTTCGATATATTTATCAACAAAATCATCAATATTTGAGAAAGGTAGAACATTATCATTATTTTTTCATTATGAAGTTAGAATTTTTCTTCTTGAAACATGACTTTTTCTTTCATCGTTTTTATTATATTATTTTTCCTTATATTATTTTGATTCCTTGAAATGTGCAAATTTACTTTAGAATTTCATATCACCCCTATATGTTTTTCTTCAATTATTCTATGGGAAAAAAATATTTTTTAAAAAAATAGATTTCAAATAATCCAATAAGAGGTGTAACCAAATGCTCTTATACCAATTAAAGGATCCTAAAAGGATCTTCCAAAATTTGAAAGGGTGATTAATTATTTTGGTATAATATTTTTTCATTAAAACCTTTATCCCCTTTAATATATAAACTTCTTCACCTAATAGATTATTTTTAATTTTTATATGATTCTTTATCGTACCTTTTGTTGGTATGTATAGATATATCTGAAAATACATTGTGTTTTATAAAAGTATTTCACTAAGATTGTGGATGACTACATTCCTAGTACATGGTGTTTATTATCCCAGACATATATACCTTCATTTTTATTACCTTAAGATGAAAAAAATGAAAATGGCTTTTTTCCTGTTATCTATGAACCAATCAAGTAAAACTTTTTCAAGTATTTGAAAATGTTCTTTATAGATATCCGTGATTAAGAATGTTCCAATGAGTGTGACAAGAAACTCATCTCTGATCATCTTTTAACACACTTAATCAAGAATTATTTCTCGGTACATATCAATATTTATTATTGTCTAAATTCTAACAATTAGTCTATAATATATTGACTTCAGAACCATCTACACCATGTGAATACTCTAGGATGGATCCCTTAATCCCTCAATCCCTCATCTTGAATTTTATTATTATTTGGAAAATTTATGAGATATTATTTTATTTTTCTTCTCTATTTTCTCCATCAACTTATTTAGTGCAAAAAAATCCTCTTCATTTAGAAGTATATATTTTTATTTCTCTCTCATTCATTGATTCAATATTTCATCCACATTTTTCAGTGTTATATCAAACTCTTTCCATTATTTCTCCCTTTTCACCTTCTAAATGTATTACAAGAACATAAAATATTCATCTCATCGTGTTTCTTATGACTCCATTATTTTATATCCACATAACCATGTTAATATAAAACATTAAAATGCCATAATATTTGGGATTCATGTTATTACAATCATTCCATAAAAACATTATTTATCCAGCCTCTATATTTCTCCATATTTTCTTATTTTTAATATCCTAAAAAATTAATATTAACATTCAATATTTTAAAAAAATATATTATATTTATCTTCATAAAATATACTTCACCAAGTTATTTTAATATTTATATATATTCATATAATCAAGAATCATTTCCACATATATTTACTCTTCATACAATAGAAAAATAAACTCATCAACGATTGAATAATGGTCCACTTGAATGATGATGATGTTTGAATCAATGAAGAATAATAAAATAATATTTTAATTTATTTCTTCCTTAATCATAATTTTAGAATATTGATATTTTTTATAGGGATCATTTGTATCATTTGAAGTTATTTTGTATTAGGTTTTCCTATAATGTATTAAACATTACAATGTCCTCAAACACCCCTTATGAGGTCTTGAATTATTATTAAAATTAAATTAACTGAACCATATTACTAATTTTTTCAACCTTATATGAAAATTTTCCTATCTTATGTTGAAATGTACTAAACTTATGATTTCATAAACCATACTCATATTTCTATATTTGTAAGGATCGGGTGTATGGATTAGCATTGAGGTTCAAAGAAAATATATGTTTTAAGTTGAGTGGATGATACATTCAAAAAATAGAGGATTAGATTAATAATATGAGACTTATAATATATTAAAGGAATGTTTTTATATGGGTTGAGGTTTGAGTGTTTCCTCAGATTCATGGATAAGCCTCATGATCTTCATTTTATAAAATTTTATTTTTAAGGGAAATAGCATGGGGAAGAGTTAACAAATGGATAGTAATAACCATGCACCCAAACTATGTTTCTTATTTATATTTGAACACTATATGATTAAAAAATAAAAGGACCTCATGAAATCCATATGAACTCTATAAAAAATTATAGAGGCATGTTTCATGGTTTGTTAAACTGTGATCATTAATCATGTGGGGTGGTGTTCCCAAAATAATGAGGTTTTTATAATTATTCTACATTTTGGAGATCCTTATGGCTAAACAATTTTACCACTTCAAAAGATTCAATATTAGATATTTAAAACTCCCATATTTTTAGTTTACGCCTAATGTCCTCCTCTTTTCAACATATATCCCTCACTCCCCCCTTTCTTACTCCTCCTCTTCCCATGGATGGATATCACTTATTAAGACTTCAAATAAAGTGTCATTATATTAGTTGGAGAGATAGAGGAACATATTAATATCCAAATTCCACTATATGTATCTTATTTTGTGTTCTTATAGGGTATTATTACATTTTTATACAACACACTATTTTCGTGGTGTTTGTCAGATTTTTTGTTTTCTTCAATTTCAAGCTATATAGATAGATGATATTTGATGATTAAGCTTTAGTAATCAGGTTATAGGTGTTACCTATATATAAATAAAATACATTATATTTTTTTTTAATAATGATGGTGTTTTGTGGTCGTGGTAGCCTTATCACAGATTGAACAAATGTAAAGTAAATCATTTAATTATTACTTTTCTGGTTCAAACTCCCTAGCATAAAAAATTATATGCCAAACTGAAAGGGATTTCATCTATAATTCCATGGCCTTGAATTTTACCCTAAGTCAGATTATTTAAATATTTAAAGGATTCATAAGAATAAAATGGTCAGATGAGTTGATATTATTGGTTTGAAAACATCATCTATGTAACTATGTATTAAAATCGAGGATTGTGAAATAGAATTTAATAATAATTGAATATTTTTGAAATTTGATTCAATTCATTTTATAGTTAAATAATTATATAATTTTTTTAATGTATGTATTTTTAATTTCAATATTAATTTTCATTTTCTAAATGAATATTTTAAAACTAAATTTGATCAATTGCATGGAAAATGTGAATTGGAACACTATAAGCTATAAATAATAAAGTAATATATAATTAGAACCTTTATTTTTATTAAATTTATTGTATCATAAAATATATAATTATTTATTTTAATTATTATTGAAATTAAAAATACATATGCTTAGTGTGGATAATGATAGCTTTACTAAAATTAAATTAATTCATAGTTATTCCTTACGAATTTGAATGATAATTCATGTTAAAAAATTAAATGTGATAAAATGTGGTTTCTAGGAAAGATGAATATGAATTTATATATAATCTCTTGGGATTCTACAAGATAAATTTTATCCCGGATGGATGGTATGAGTGCATGGATTTTGTATGATATTATTTGGTGAGGAATTTTATATTGGGCACTTGGATTCTATCTAATTCTCAATGACTTGATAAGTCCATGCGGAGTGACTGGACCAGAATGACACTCAAATATTGGGAATTCATAGATAAGAATCTAATTTCATAGGAATCAGATTTTGAGAGTTTGGATTCCATTTGATTATTGATGACTCGATAATGTTATGATGTGATCCTAAATTTTGTTAGAATGTTGGGATGTGAATTTGGATTCTATGTGGTACTTTTTGGATACTAGGAATCTCAAGATGAATCCCATATTCCATTTGGTAATTTGTGGTTTTCTTGGATAAAGAATCACTCTCAGAAACACCCCAACATTGGCTGAAGTACGTAGGATCAATCATGGTCTGGGACCTAAACATAAACAATGGTATTTGTAAAACATCAAAATTTTATGACATATTTCTCGTAAAAAAATATAAATTTCTTCAATAGTTTGTGATACAAGAATCCTAAAGTATAAATGAACGATAATATATTATACCATTATAACCAGTGCAATAAATTGATGTTATAAATTATAAATTCTTCCAAAAAAACTATGTAAAAATGTCTTATATAATGGAAATATATTTAATTATATAGTCAGTTTTCAATATTGTGATTTTATACTAAAAATAAGTTTTTTTAAAAATGGAAGATATATAATATAATCAAAATAAATTATAATTAATTTATATAATTTTTTAAACTTTTAAATGAAAAATTAACTTATTTTTTAAATAATCGTGTTAATATTATCTTAGGGAGAAGTTTTAGAAATGTTCCGAAAAAGATTATATTTCTGTGTATAATGAATATATTGATTTTTAAATAGAAATTTAAATTTTAATTACTTTTTATTTCCATATGTCAATATTTACACATTTTCAATTTAAAAATTCAATATATTATTATTGTTAAAAATAATTCAGTTTTTACTTTTAGTATCTACATTATACGTGATCTTAGAATAAAAATACATTTATGTGTAACATAGAATTTTTCAGAAAGCTGTTTTTCTTTCTGTTTTTCATATGTATAGTCAACTAATTTCTCCCATTTAAATATTTTAAAACATGAAAAATAAATTCAATATTGATAAGAATCATTTAAAAATTTAATAATGTGCCCAATTTCATTTTTTTATTAATACTAACTATAGTATGAATATTACTGCGTCAAAAAAAGTGTAAAATGGGTAAAATAAGGATAATAAGTTATATGTCCATAATTTTTCTTCTTAATTATTATTGGATGATTTTAACTTTACCCTAATTAACTTTGCATCTAAATTTATTTTCTCATAGGAATCTTATCTATGAATAAGACTTAATAATACTTTAATCCATTAAAAAAATGGTTTCTCCCCCACCCCCACTAATAAAAGTTCACATCCCTATATTATTTACAACATTTTGAGAATCCAAGATCAATAAAACATACCGAATTCCAGTTTAAAAATCTTTATCCATGAATAAGAGTTTATGGTATTATTAATAGACCATTATTTGTGTATCTAATAAGTGATATTATGGAGGTCTTCTAAAAAAGAGGTACTAATCGTACTCCAACAAATTCAATTTATTTCATATTTTTTCAATAATAAAAATATATCATTTATTCAAATATAATTATTTCAATTTATTCAATATAATTAATTTTTCCAATTATTATTACTTATGAATAATTTTAAACATTATTTACATCTAATGGGAAATGAAAATTATCCCTCGCGTGAATGTGAGGATTACCACCTCTATGAAGTGATATAATCCATTATGTATAACAATAATCCATGGATGAAAATTGTGATAGATAAAATGATTATATAAGGTCCATATGAAATAATAATACCTAAATAATTATAACATCTTATCTTCATTTTGAACTTTCCATTCGTTGAAAAATCACAATGTTTCTTGGGCATATGTGGGAACTAAAACATCTATGGAGTGATGTGATTTAATTTTCATTTTCTCATCAAATAGATGAAAATAATGATATATTTAATAAAAATATATTATATTTATAAAACAATCATGATTATAAAAATTTAATTTATTATTTTCATTTCATTCATTCCAACAATCAAAATGTAGAAACATCAAATGGGCGTACAAATAGGCCAATGTCTTCTTGAAGTTATGAAAATAATTTTTCATCATTTATTTATATTTATTATTATAATGGTGTATATGATTAATAAATTATATACATAGATAAGTTGTAATATTATAGAGATTATGAAAACAAAACGAAGGTGAATGTACCATAACCATCTAACCAAAACAGACAAAAAACAAGATACAATTATCTATAAGAACAATGGTTTTAATAAATAATTTTTAATTAATGAGTGATAAGATGTTACAAGTAAATCATATATGTGAATATATGTATGAATATAGGCCTATAATTCATTTATAATAAATAATTTTTTGTATATATGATATTTGAATGCATAAGAAGAAATAAAATACTTGGGGAATGAAATTTATGTTTCTATCCTATTTCACTTAGGATTTATTATCCTTTAATTTCCATTAACGACATTATTTGACCATTATTTGATATACCCATATATATTTTATTATAATCTATTTATATGTTTGATTATAAATTTTAGTAAAAATATTCTCTTTTTTGTACTAAAAATGGTTTATAAAATGGTTTTAAGAAAAACTATCTTTTTTTCTCCTATTTTCATAAGAAATACTTTTTCTTCATTATCCATGTATTATAAATTGTTTTCAAGAACTGCAATAAAATTCATCAATGATATTTAAAATTCAATTTTACCTGATATCACATTTTTTTAAAAAAAATCTTAATTTATTATTTTAATTTTTGAAAAAGGTACTTTTTACTAATGTTATTGATATGGCTTCCCTTCTTAGTATTACATAACATTTCATTACATTTTACAAATAGGGGATCTTTAATGTCTAGTGTCTTGGAAATCAGGAACATAAAAAATTAAAACAACATAAAGCATTATTCTAATATACTTGTAAGGATTCATAATAAGTTTATCCTAAGTACAAATTCTTTATCTCATAACTTGAGTACATACATAAAAGGAAAGGGTGGGCAGAAAGACCAATAAAGAAATCAAGGGAATCATATAACTTGTGATATCAATAAGTACATGATGAAAACCACAAGATAAGAGAGATGGAAATAGATGCATTTAATAATTAAAACTACATAAATCACATGTTGAATATATGGAAACAAAATTCCATTGAGACATTCATGAAAATATCAAAATGGTTTATTCCCATGGTGTCATAAAAACATTACCATGGTTATTCACCAAGGTATCATGTAACTTGTCATCTATAGAGATTAATTCTTTAACCAGTTCATAAGAGTGATATTAGGGTGCAACCTTAATATGTATTTATATTCATGTGTTCCAAATATATCATAATCAAAAATATTATAAATAACCGAAATAGAATCAATGAAATTGGTTTCATGTCAAAATCGTGACTTTTTAAAAAGTACTTAAAAATAAGATCATTATGTCATTTATAACCGACGGAAATGGTGTGAGGGTTATATTTATGAAAATTCCAGAATCAAATAGATCAATTTTATGTATTTTTGAATAATCCTAGATATGATAATAGATTTGGGTAACCACATAAATAATTCAGGATAATTTAATGATAAAAACAAAGAACTTTTTAGAAGAAAACTTTGTAGCATAACAGCTACCTAGCATCATTTTAGAAAAACAATAAAATTGGAGGGAAAATGGTGAAAAACTCATAAATAATATATAATATAGTATGGGTACATAATATGATCATGTTATTTATAATTTAATGACATACCCCGTGAAAAAACATGAAAGAAAAGAAAAGATGCTATTTCTTTTACAAACAATTCGACATCCTAACGACATCGCTAAAAAATTACAAAAATAAATTAATGGGATCAAAAAGGGTATCTAACCATTTTTACATGAAATTTAAAGTTATAAAAATATATAATAACATACCCCCAGATAAGAAGTTGAAAACTAGAAGACATAACATGTATAAAATCATGACTAAAAGGAGGAGGGTGAAAGGTAGCCTTAGCATGAATAGTTACATCGAATGCTTGAAGGTTATGAATTTGGGGGTCTGAGGGCCCCTTGGGAGGAATATTTGGGGTGTATAAGGACCAGAGAATCTTCTAGGTGTATTTTGGAATTAAATGAAGGATTTAGTTGCTTGGTATTTATATGAAAAATGAGGAAATTTTTAATTAATTTCCAATGGACACCTCATCGGTGGTATGTGCAAAACCATGGGCTTGCCTATGGTATTTTACCATGGTATTGGCCACATGGGACACCTAATATCATATATTACTATTAAAATGTAGACATAAATTATTACATTTTCTATGATGTCATTAAACATTTTAGACTCAAAACAGTTTTTTTTACAATTCACCGAAAATGCAAATGTTTCATAAAAATCCCAAAAATTTACCCAAACCTAATATCAATGATCTAAATTCAAAAATGAACTCCATTTTATAAAAATAAACTTTTTAGATATTTTTTAATTTAATTTTTAAAATAAAAACATTATTTATTCCAAATAAACTACTTTAAATCTATAACTCATTTTGTAATGCCTTGAAAAGGTAAACAAGGTCCCATGAAAGTATCATATGACCATAAGACAATAATTAAACAATTTACGATTAAATTTTATGAAAATAAATTTTAATTTGAAATTATTAAATTAATTACAATATTTTAGATAAATTATTTATGACATATAAAAATACCAAAACTTATACTATGATCGTTTTTTCACTTTTAAGATGTCAAAATTATATTTATACAATCATGGGTGACGTTCTTGTTTTTTTGGCTGATTTACTATTCATTAGTACTCATTACTATTCATAAGGGTGTTTTACATTTCATACTTCATTATTCACTAATAATCTAGTTGATCTTATTAGAATCTAAATTTCTTACTGACCACCACTATAGACGACCATTTTTTAAATATCATTTCACATTATTAATTATTTAATGTTTACATTAATATTTTAAAATACCTTTTTTCAAAAAAGTCAATTGTGATATGGAACTATAAATTCCTCATACATTTATCCAGTTATTTGAAAATCACAAATTTTACCATAATAAGAATTAAAAATTTTATTTATAATAAGGGATTACCAAAAGTATCGAAGGTATCATTACATATCCCCTTATAACACCTGTATTGGACCTAAGTGAAAGGATTTATATGGTGATAGAATCATGGGGATCTCAGATAACATTTCCCGAGTGGTGATTTCTATCAGGTTTAACTTCTCCCTTAGGCGATTTCATTCAAGATTGTCATGTTTAAGATTAGTTTAGGATTGGTCTACAACAAAGCCTAGAGATGCAACCTCCTTCCCAAGATCTGATAGATGGGCTTTGTACGGCCTGAGTCTACAGGATGAGGCCATCATCTTTTCATCTATATTAGCCATGATCGCTTGTATTTATAAACAATAATTGTAATGAAGTGTTTAGTTTCCAACTATCATATTGACAAACAGTCATATAATAGTCAAAACCCAAGGGTCTCATTTAATTTTACTCAATTCATTAATTAATGGATATAGTTTTGTGGAGTAAAAAATGAAATAACACACAAATTAGGAAACTAAATTTATTTAATTGTTCAGGTCGTTACATTGTTCCCCCTATAAGAAATTTCATCCGTAAAATAATAGCTCATACCCTTACAAGAGAAATGGTGTGGGTACTTCTACCTCATAGACTCCTCTGGTTCCCACGTGGCTACTTAGCATTTGTGGTTCTTCCAAAAAACCTTAACAAAGTGGGTAGTCTTGTTCCATAGAACCTTGTCTCTAAGATCCAAGATCTCCACCGGCTTCTCCTCATGAGAGAGGTCATGTTACAATTTTACCACATTAGGATTTAGTGCATGTGATGGGTTAGTTATATACTTCCTCAAAAGGGATACATGGAAGATATCATGAACTTGTGCTAGATTTGGAGAATGTTTAAGCTGATAGGACAGTGCTCTTACGTGATCAAGGATTTCATAGGGGCTAATGTACCTAGTCCTGTGCATCCCTTTCTTCCCAAACCTCATTATTCCCTTCCAAGGTTAAATCCAAACAAAGACATTATCACCAGCATCAAACTCCAAATACCTTTGACGGCGGTTGAAATAGCTCTTTTTCCAACTCTGTGCAGCCTTAATGTGTTTTTTGATGGCATGACCTTTTTCTATTATCTCATGCACAAGATCAGGAACAATATAATTTCTCTCACATTCTTAATCCCAACAAGTAGCAGTTCTACATCACATACCATGTAGATCAACATAGGGTTCCATTTGAATGCTCAAGTTGAAGCTGTTCTTTTAAGAGAACTCAACTAAAGGAATATGATGATCTAATCCATCATTAAATTCCATTGAGCATGTTCTCATTATATCCTCGAGTGTTTGAATATTCCTTTCAGATTGGCCATTAGTTTGGGGTTTATAGGCCGTACTGAAATTTAATCAGTGCTCAGAGTTTGTTGAAGAATTCTCCAGAATTTGGATTTAATCCATGGATCACAATATGATATGATAGAAAGTGGAACTACATGCATCCTTAAAACTACCTTCACATAAATCCAGGAATGTTGATCAAGAGAGAAATCTTCTCGAATAGAGGTAAAATGGGCAGTCATGGTGAGACGGTCCACAATAACCCATATCGCATTGTTTCTTTTGAAAGTTCTCGAGAGTCTATCGATGAAGTCCATAATGTTATTATCCATTTTCCATATGGGAATGATTAGTGGTTTCAATACCCCTTTAGGAGTTTGTCCCTATTCCTTCACTTTCTGACATACCAGGTACATTGATGTATAGTAAGAAATCTCTCTTTAGAAATGTCCATTTATATTTTAGTGCTTCATGGATGTATAGAGAAAGTAGAGCAATGAGATTCAACCATCAGCTCCTTTATTTTTGGATTAGATGGAACACATAGTCTTGTAGGAAATTACAGTACACCTTTTTTATCAATATTCAACTCAGGAAATATCCAATCCTTCACAACCGCAAAATTCATCTGTAAAAAAGGATATTCTTTTTGAGATTTATTGATCTTCTCTAGTAATGATAGTTGAGAAATCATTTGGGTTATGGTTGATGATTTCCCTTCTCTTATAATTCCCATGTCCAGCTTTACTACTTCACTGATCCAAGGATCTGTTTGAATCCTCGTCATGGAAGGAACAACTAGGTCTTTCCTTCATTATGCATTAGTGACTTTTTTTCTCTTCTGATATGATAATGAATTGAACAATCATTGTCTTTGAGAAGTTCTAACCATCTCCTCCACCTCATGATCATTTCGTTTTGTGTGATAATATACTGAAACCATTGATATTCAGTGTATATATAACATTTCTCACTATAAAGATATTGCTTCCATATATTCTTAGAAAAAATGACTGTATCCATCTCTTGATCATGCGTAGGATAGTTATTCTCATGATCCTTCAACTATTGAGATGCATAAGCAATGACATCTTCATTTTTCATGAGGACACACCCAAGCCATTTCAAAGATGCATCGCTAAAAATAATGAATCCTTCTCCACATGACGGTAGAGTAAACATAGGTGCAGTAACCAATCTCTTCTTCAGATCTTGTAATCTTTTCTCACACTCCTTTTTCCAGATGAACTTGACCCATTTACGAGTTAACTAGGCTAATGGATTGGAATGTAGTGAAAATTTCTTCAAAAAACACGGATAATATCCTGCTAAACCAAGGAAACTACGAATCTCAGTTATTGTTGTAGGTTGAGGCCACTCCTCTATAATTTTTTTCATTGTAGGGTCAATTGTGATTCCTTCATTAGTTACAATGTTCCCTAATAATGAAATTAGATTTAATAGGAATTCACATTTTCTTAACTTCCCAAAAGACTCCCCTTTTGTAGAGTTTGCAAAATATCCTTTAGATGATCCTCATGCTCCTCAAGACTTTTGGGATACATCATAATATCATCAATAAAAACTACCACAAAGTTATCAGGATAGACCTTAATGACTCTATTCATCAAATCTATAAAATTAGCATTGGCATTAGTCAGTCTAAAGGGCATAAAAAACTCATAATGCCCATAAATTTATCAGAAGGAAGTTTTTTAATATATATTCTTTTTTCATCCTCAATTGATGATAACGAGATCGAAGATCAATATTAGGTAAAAATTTAGCCCCACAAAGTTGGTCAAATAATTCATCAATTCTTGGAAGAGGTTATTTTTTCTTCATTGTGTCCCGATCAGTTCTCTATAATCAATGCATAGTTGCATCAATCCATTCTTCTTCTTCAAAATGAGTTCAAGTTTTCCCCAAGGAGACACACATGGTTGGATAAAACCCTTCTCCAAATGATCTTACAGTTTTTCGTTAACTCCTATAACTCCACATTTTCCATCCTATACGGGGTCATTGATATCAGATGAGATCTAGGTATGAGTTCAATGGTAAACTATACCTCTCTTTATAGGGGAGGTCCGGGTAACTCTTCGAGAAATATTTCATTGTATTCTTAGATGATGGGGAAATTTTATATCCTTATACACTTATTTACTTCTTCTTATTCACCAATCATATCTATAATAAAAATTTAATGGTGGTTCTTCTAGACAAAGATCAGGTTGAGATATCTCCCCCTGAAAGATAACGGAACATTTCCTATTCAATACTATTGAGATTTTTGTGCTTCTACATTTCATCTTAGCATTATACATTTAGAGATAGCACATCCCTAGTATAATGTCGAATTCCATCATGGGAATGACTGCTGGATTTGTGATAAGATTGTGCTCACAAAAGTAAATGCCAGAGTTTCTAAACATTAACGATGCTTGGATAATCCCACCATGAGTCTTGACTGATAACTCTACTTTTAGAAAATCTGTGGTTCATTCTCAATTCATTGAAAACTTGGAGGAAATAACGGAATGTGTTGAACCAAAATAAAACAATGTATTTTCTATCACGAAGATGACAACAAGATTACATACCATCACATCATTTGGTGCTTCTACTTCAGCCATAGTGATTGAAAAAGTACAACTTTTTTCACTTGGTCATTGCTGAGGCTGATGGTGATTCCCCGCCACTACCATCAGATTTGTATAGTGATTTGCAATGTACCCATGTTTTCCACACTTATAGAATTGTAAATAAAGTAGTGAATTCACCATCTTCCCCTTATCATTAATGTTGGGATGTTAAGGCTTCACCTCA
Organism: Viscum album; assembly: GCA_963277665.1. Classification (NCBI taxonomy): domain Eukaryota; kingdom Viridiplantae; phylum Streptophyta; class Magnoliopsida; order Santalales; family Viscaceae; genus Viscum; species Viscum album. The sequence goes on from OY728152.1 coordinate 1,939,978,054, forward strand.
CTATGACAATTCTGTGCAATATAGTCTTCTCTTCCACACTTGTAGCACTTCCCGATCCCAAGCAAGCATTTTCTCGGGTGCTTCTTCCCAAATTTATTACACGTGGGACATTGCACATGATTGCATCTTCTTCCCGGGATGAATTTACACCCTATACTTGGCTCCTTATATCTTTTCTTTTCATTGAATTTATGAGACCACTACATCTCTCCAAAATCCAGTTCGACTTTCATCTCACTTCGCACAATCTCCCCATAGCTATCATAATCTCGGTGGGCTAGATTGTTCCGTAAATGAGGTCTCAGTCCACTGAAGAATCTATCGACCTTAAAATTTGAATCCATGACAAAACTAGAGGTGTAACGTGAATTCCTTGTGATTTTCATCTCGTATCTTCCCACAGATTCATTCTCCTTCTACTTCAGCTCGAGAAACTTCTACCCCATTCTTGTTCTCATTGATCGTAGGAAATACATGTTGAAGAATATCCCTCTAAACTCTTCTCACTCTATATCGTCAACATCCACTCTGGGCCTTGGGTTTTTAATAAGTCCCCACCACTGATCAGCTTCTCCCTCAAAGTGATAAACAACCAAGGTAACATTTTCTTCTTCAAAATAGAAGAGCACCAGAAATATCGTCACGATAGAGTTGATGCACGATTCAGAAATAAGTGTGTCAATAGATCCACTGATGTTTGGTGGTCATTTTCGCATAAAGGATTCGATAGAAATTTTTTCCCATCACAGTGAGATTGGTCTCTCATCTTGATTCACGTTATTCCCTAAAACATGAGTCAGTTGGTTCATCATTCGTATGAAAGCTTCCATTCCAGCTTTCACCAGAGGGACATCAGCACATGGTCTATTGTGGTCCCCATTTGCACGAATTCTCCTATTTCCCGCCATTTTCTAAAAGAAAAAAATAATTAGTGATAAACTTATTTTATTTATTAATATTTTAACTATAAAGGATTTTATGTCTTAAAAAATCATTCTTTTAACAATTACATTTCTCTATAAATCCTTCATAATGATTTATAAAAAGTTTATGATAAACAAAACATATTCCCAAAGAGTGTTACCACCAAGAGTACAGAATAGTCCATTGTAGGGTACCAGGATACCTCGTGTCAATCCCAAAACTCCTTGTTGGATTTTTCACTCCTAGGTACATCTTTTGTAAAGCCGCCTTTACAATCTCGAATCCAGATAGGGATGTATTTTTTTGATAAACCACTTACTCAATACTCACCAAAATACCAGGAAGTTTTCATATATTTGAACTTTTCTATAGGATTTTTCTAATGTTTTAAAATCCTCTTTTACATAAATAACTACATTATCCTTTGATACCATCTAAGATATCCCTCTTAAATTTTACATTACTTTTCATTACATTTTACAAACAGAGGCTCTTTAAAGTCTACTATCTTGGAAATCAGGAACATAAAACATGAAAACACTAATTAACATTCTTAAAATCCACTTGTAAAGATTCATAATAAGTTATTACCAATAAAAAATGCTTCATCTCATTACCTGGAGACATACATGGATGGAAAGGGTGAGCAGAAGGCCCAATATTAAAATCAATGGAATCAGTTTACTTGTGATATAATAAGAACATGATAAAAACCACAAGACATGAGCAAATAAAGTAGAGGAATATCATAATGAAAAGATGAATAATTTCAAAATTAATATGTGGGTACAAAATTTCATTTTTACATTCATGAAAATATCACCAACGGTTCATTCCTATGGTGTCATAAAAAAAATTACCATGGTTGTTCACAAAGTTATTGTGTAACTTGTCATCTCTTGAGATTAATTTTTTACCCAATGCATTGGAGAAATATCAGGGATAACCCTTAATATGAAGTTATATTTATGTGGTACACATATAAATTAATCAGAAATTTCATAAATAACCCCCATAAAATCAATGAAATGGGGTTCATGTAAAAATCGTGACATTTAAAAAGTACTTAAATATAAGATCATTATGTCATTAATAACCCATTGATAGGGAGTGAGATTTATATGTATGTCAATTAAAAAATCAAATATATCAATTTTATGTATTTATGAAAACACATTTAAATGAAAATATATTTTTTTATCCTCATAAATAATACAAAATTATTTCTTGAGAAAGAGAGAGAGATTTGGAGATGAAAATTCTGCAGCATAACGGCTACATGACATCTTTTTACAAAACATTAGAATGAGAGGGTTCAAGGGTAAAAAACTCATAAATAATTAATAATATATAATGTTTACATAATAAGATCATGTTATGGATATTTTAATAAAATCCACATGAAAAGAAAATAAGGATGAAAATAGAAAACACTATTTCTTTTACGAGAAATTCTGCAGCCTAACGACGTCGCTAAAAATTTTAGAAAATAAATTGATAATAGTGGAAAAGGTCTCTCATCATTTGGACGTGAAATGGGCCATAATAAGAATATATAATAACATCCCCCTACATAATAAGTTGAAAACTAGAAGACATAACATAAATGAAAATCATGACTACAAAGAAAAGGGTGAAAGGTTCCCATACCTTGAAGAGTAACTTCGAAAGAGTGAATGTTGGGACATTCGAGGGCTTCAGGGCACATTGGGAGGACTCTTTAGGAGGTAGAATGATCATAGATTAATTGAGGTTGATTTTGGAATAAAATTAATGAGGAAATGTCATGGAATTTATAGGAAAAGTGAGGGAATGTCTAATTAATTTTCAAGGGACACCTCATCGATGGTATTTTCCAAACCATGGGTTGGCCTAATGTTTTTTCCCATTGTATTGGCTAATTGGGACATCTCCTAGGATATATTACTATTAAAAATTCGACCAGAATGATTACATCATCAATGATATCATTAAACACCCGAAAATGATAACTGTATTTTTACCACTCCGCAAAAATTCAATTGTTTCTGAAAAATCCCAAAAAAATTACCCTAATATAATATTGATGCTCTAAATTCATAAATAAACTGAAATTTATAATAAAAAATTAATATTATTAATTTAATTCTTATATAAAATCGTTATTTATTCCAAATAAACAACTTTAAATATATAACTTTTTTTGTGAAACTTTGAAAAAGAAATCAAGGTCCCATAAAATTAACCTAAAACCATAATACAATAAAGAAACCATTTATGAATAAATTTTTTGAAAAGAAATTTTGATTTTATAATTATTAAATTATCTAAAATATTTTAAATAAAGTATTTATAATATATAAAAATAGAAAAACTTATACTCTAATCATTTTTTCACTTTTATGATATCTACATTATATTTATACATTCATGGGTATAGTATCTATTTTTTTCCAATTTACTATACATTACTATCTGTTACTATTAATAATGTTAAGTTGTTATTCATATATTACTATTCACTAAAAATCAAGTTGATCTTATTAGACTTTAAATTTATTATAGGCCACAGCTGTAGAAGATCATTTTTTTAAAATTATTTCACATTATTAATTATTTAAAATTTACAATTATATTTTAAAATACAACTTTTTTCAAAATTCATTGTTGATATGGAACTATAAATTCATCCAACATTTATCCAGATATTAGAAAATAACAAATTTTACCATAATAAGAAAAAAGAATTTTATTTATACCAAGGGATTAATAAAATTATATAAGGCCTCATTATATATTCACTTATAACAACTACATTAGACCTAAGTGTAACATGTGCTATGGTGATAGAATCTTGGGGTGACTCGGACTACATTTCCCACGTGGTGATTTCTATTATCTTGAACACCTCCCTTAGGAGATTCTGTTCAAGCTTCACATGTTGAAGCCCAGATTGGGCTTGGTCTAGAGAAATTCCCAGAGATGCTACCTCCTTCCCAAGCTCTGACAAATGTGCTTTGTATGGACTGAATCTACTACATGAGGACATCGACTCTTATTTATGTATTAACAAAGATCAATTGAATTTATAAACAATAATTGTAACAAATATTTTAGTTTCCCATGGGTTATATTGAGTAACAGTCATATAAAAGTCGAAACCCAATGGTCTCATTAAATTATACTCACTTCATTAATTATAAGATATTGTTTTGTAGAGTATAAAATTAAATAACACACAAATTAGGAACCAAAAATTATTTAAAATTTCAGGTCGTTACAATTGATATAATTTATGTTTTAATGATTATGAAATGAACTTAATTTCCCACCGTCGTGATCTCCCAAATAATTAAATATTAATTTACAAGTTTACATGATGATTTAGAATGAAATTTTATTAGGAATTTTGGAAATATTTATATATTAAACAACCTATTAAAATATATAAAATTTATTTTACAAATGGAATATTATAATTATCTCTTAAATAAATTTTCAATCTATTTATACATCCATTGATGATAATTACTCATTACTAGAGAAATGATCCCATGATAAAGTACTTATTATTTGTATGGAAGGCTGATACATGAGATAGTGAAATGTTTTTAAAACCCATTTACTTTACAAGGTTTATGCTATGATGAAATTATGAAATTTTTATGAAAACTACTTCCATTACATGTTTTAAGTTATAATTATATGATGAACATTTAATGATATTGTGGTAAACATATTTTCATTTTTTTTATTTTATTCCTGAACCTATAGTTATATTTCTCTCCAATAAATTTGGAAAATATTAATATCTAATTAGGTAATGATAACATGAATGGGGAGTGAACTGTGATTCTTAAGGGACCCTATACAAATTGATATTCTTGGTAGTGATCCATGAAAAATATATTATGGAATTCGATGTGAGCTTAATCCACTTTGATAGTCTTGGTCGGGATCCTTGAAAAATGTACTGATTCTCAAATCATAAGTGTATTCCCTTAAAAATTTCTATTATTCGTATGATATGATGTCATATATGGTGAATTATTTTTGATTATTTAATATACTAATGAATTTTCTATCACTACTAGAAAATCGATCTATACCCACAAAACTGTTGGTATAGGGTACCCATTTACCCACGGTTTTCCAAAACCGTGGGTGTAGGGATTGTATGTGAACCTATACCCACGGTTCTGGAAAACTGTGGGTATAGGCCACTTATACCCATGTTTGTAACAAAAACCGTGGGTATAGTTTTCTTTTAAGATCTATACCCATGATTTTGGAGAAAACCGTCGGTATAGGGTATTTTATGAAGACCTATACTGACGGTTCATCAAAACCGTAGGTATTGGTCTTTTTTTGGAAGACCTATACCGAAGGTTCTCTAGAACTGTGTGTATAGAATTCATGTGTTATGGAGGGAAAATAAATATAGGCGGGACACCAAACGATTTGGAGGTAAGGCATTTATTCCTGATTTTGATTAAACTATTTATATAAATGTATATATATAATATTAAAAAATCAATAGCGCGGTTTGTAAACCGTTCTCATCGTCTATTGTAGGTCACCAGTTCAAATCCCCACGGCCAAATTTTTTTAATTTAAATAACCACATGGATTATATTTATATATATACGCAGATGTATATATATATATAAAATAAAATTCACAGCTCGGTTGGTTGGTTGTTGTGGGCGTGACTGCAAGACTTTGCGTGAGATACGGGTTCGAAACATGCCGGGCGTTTTTTTTTTTGAATTTTAATACCGCATATTAATATATATATATATATATATATATAAGCAGATACATGTATATATTACAGATTGATGGCATATCTTGGGTAGTCTATTGGTTGGGAACATTCTCCAGGCGTAGCGCGAGGCAGGGGTTCGAAACCCCCGAGGAACTTTTTTTTAAGATTAAATCCCCACGGTTTTAGAATCGTGGGGTCAACGTGGTGCCAGTGTGGCCATGCACCTTCCACACTGTGCCTATCCTATCCCCATGGGTTCTTCAAACCGTGGGTATAGCCCGACCCCCTATCCCGACGTCGTTCCAGCCCACGGTTCCCAAAACCGTGGGTATAGTCTATACCCATGGTTTTGGTGGCTATACCCACGATTTTGGACTGTGGGTATAGGGCAGTTATCCAGTAGTGTAGTTAATTATGAAAAATACTTATTCCATTATTTATGAATAATAATATTTTACTAATTGGGTATGAAAAATTTATGTTATGATCATGTTCTAATCCTCTTATGCTTATCTAATCATGACATAAGATCATTTATTTATATCCCTTATGTTTACACTTAATCAGTATAAGGACCCATCCTTAAAACATTACATAATCTTGAATTAAATAAATAATTCACATTGAGGATCTTTTCAGGTTTAGAGTTCTAGAGAATTAGGACTTAAATATTACATCTTAATGATTACAAGTTAGAGACACCTACTCAGTTTCCATTTTTTCCACAAAATCTAAACTCTCGAACAAAAGAGTCATGTCTAGTTCCTTGTTTTAGATAGCCTGACATTTCCTTGATCACATCTTTGACCTTATTCCACTTTATGTCCTCTGAAAAACATCTCAAAACATGGGATGATCATAAAATTCTCAGTAAGGGTTATAACAATACAGAAAGAAAAATTAGTCCATGTATACATAAGAATCAATGAAATCATACTTTAATCATAAAACATAAGCACATTATCATACCTCATTAAATCATAAGATTTATGAATAACTCATAGAAATTATAAGACATAAATGTATTTTGAGGCATTAATAACATTCTTACGTAGGGAGTAAACCTCATGGTTACGTTTGGAGTACTCATCACAGTATATTCCCTAAATCTCTTTGGAGAAACCTCAACGTTTAACCCCTTCGTGTTACACAATGCATTGGAGAGCTATATTGGGCTCACCCGTCATTCGTTTATCACGAAACCACCCGTCTTCATAAACAATTCCCATGAACCATAACATAATTGTATCACATAAAACATGCATAAATGAAAAATAATATTTCTACATTTCAATCACAAGATATCAACACAACACATTGATATAATCAAAGCATTATAAAAAACATTTTCAAAACCATTTAAAACATTTAATTAAGAGATTTTTGATTCAAAGTGTCCCATACCACTTTGAAGATTTTAATATTTTAAACCATTAATATCCCTAAAAATAAATCCTTAAAACCATTTTGAAAACAAGGATATTAATGATTAATATTTATAAGAATAAATAATTAAAACAATTAAAATGATATTTTAGTTAAAAGGTCTTTAACAAAATGAGAGACACTTGAATACAAATAATTGAGGAATACCATTTAATCATAACTTTATAATATCAAGAGGATAGTGGTATTCATTATATAATATGCAAAAGGACAGTATATACACCATATAAGAGTGAATTGGTGCATAACAAAAATGAAGTCTCTAAAGAAATGTAAAATTAGTTGAAGCCCCTTGTAAAGAAGGTATCCTTAAATTAAGGATAAATCAATCACATAATTATGTGTGAAAAATATAAATACACCCAATATAAGTGGATATTAAGTGAAAAACAATAACAGGTCATTCACACATATTCATAGGATGACATATTCAATGACTAGAATTTTAACCCAAAGAAATCCAAATTGGGTTCAGAAGTTCCCTTGAAAAAATTCGACAGCCTAAAGACGTCACATTAAAATTCCGAAAATGAGTTGATGAGAAAGAAAATGGTATCTAATCACTTGTACAAAAAATTTACATCAATAAGGATATATAAGAACATATCCCTACATAATAAGATGTAAATTAAAAGATATAAAAAAAATGCGTCTTTTAAAAAGAGGATGGTGAAAGTTTCTCTTACCGATTTGGTAACTTACAAAACATTAGGCACATGAAAGAAGGATCATAAAATGAAGATGTAAATACACATAAATTGAAGTATATTAAATAATTAATACACTAATGGGAAGTATATACACCACACAAAAGGAAAATAGTGGCAAATGTACCATGAATCTCACGGGAATAAAAAGTGAGATGAAAATCCCCTTATGAAAATTCGGAAGCCTAACAGCGCCACATAAAACATCCAAAAATGGGTTTATGAGATAAAATATGGTCTCTCATAACATGAACATAAAAATTACAGAAATATGAATATAAAATAACATCCTCCAACATAAGAATATGGAGCATAAAATAAATGACATAAAAGAGAGTACTTGAAAAGAAAGAGGGAGGTAGGATCCCTTACCTTGTGTCCGACTTGACTCGATCATTCATTAATATCATGAATAATAAACTAGAGTTAATTTATACTTGATTAATAACATTTTTAATTTCATTATTCCATTTATATCATTTGTTACCATTTTATGAACATTTTTTAATTATTTAAGTTAATAATGGCCGTTTTGTCGATCATTGGTACATGAGTCAAAAATAAACATCTTATAATTACAAGTTGTTCATGTGGTAAAATATAAATTATATCCAGAATTATATTCATGATGTAGATATCATATATATCATATATATACAGTATATAAATGCATTTATAATATTACATATCATTTAGAGGTAAGAAATGAAATGCACCGTTCATGGAGATGGTAAGTCGTACGTACGCATGAACACTACTTTCATTTCTATTTCAAATTTAATGGAAGGAAATCATAATGATATAAAGGTATATTATAATTATAGTATAATATCATATATATAATATCATTAACCACATCTTTTATATGTCCCACATATGGATTTAACGAATCAAATCAATTTTAGGGGGCGGTAGTCAACACTTCCTAAAATGAAGATATCGCGTTTACCCATAATGGAAACCATAAAGGTATACCATAAATGAAAAATAAATAAGCATATGTAAAACATAAACATAATATATATAATATGTAAATATAGTTACATCTTAATGGCCACCATGAAAGGTGATAGCAGAATATTGAACAATCACCGTTTCGTGAGGTAGAAATTCGCCATCCACATAAACAGTATGTTCTTTATCCATTAGACCGAGGTGTGTGTAAGTTTAGATCTAATAATTATAATAACAACATCCTGGTATACTGAAGATACTGGTTTTGTCAAAAAATAAAGGAATAAAATGAGTCCTGGGGGTTGGAGAAGCAAAATAAAACAAAATAACATAAGAGAAGACATTAACTTTAAATCATGTAAGTCCTCTTGGTTTGAACCAAAAGGGATTCATTAAGAGATTTCTGCCTAAGGTAAGGATTCTATGATGAAGATAGGGATGTGTAGAGATAAAATTATCAGAGCTTTTCTGATCCAATGGCTTTTGAGGTGAGGTTAAGGAGGTTGAGGTGGGGGCCTTTAATAAGAGGGAGGAGGGGCACTCTTGCAAAGTAAAGAAATTTTACTTTATTTTACAATTAGTTTCAGATTTTAAAGGTCCCATATTGATATTTCTAGGATAAGATGGTACGGGTTCGAAATATAATCATAGAATAGGTTTTGTACAAGTTTATATCTTAGATTTTACATTATCTTTTCAATTGATTGGATCGTTCATTAATGATGTAATCGCTGCATCATCATGGTGTCAAAATTAAATTAATTTATATAATGTAGAAAAAATATAAAAAAAATACTAGGATGTAGGAAATAGTTTTATCATTCCAATGACTATTTATAGTCTAAGATATCATTTACACATACAAAACAAAAATTGTTTTACTTAGGTGATACATACTTTTGTTATAATTTCCTTTTAAAAACATAAAATTAAAAAGTGTCACTATCACCCCAAAAGTGATTCCATGGGGTCCCATTGTTTGGAACAAGGAATCAAATGGTAGGACATGAGACAACCAGTAGAATTGGGAGACATGTTTGGGTCATTTGGTATTATTATGATATTATTTTATTACCCTTAACTACCTGATTACTAATTAATCACGATAATTAAAGATAATTTCTATCGTTACTATTCATAATGTCCAAAAACAAAATAGTCTTAATTACATAATTTGTAACATATGATTCCAAATATGGAATCAATTTTTTCAAATTCAAAACACAGAACTTGTAGTAATTATTTTAAAAGTAAATCTCGTTTTCAAAACAAAAGACGGGTTTTTAAGAAGTAATGTTTATCAAAAGATTGACTTGTTTTTACAACCAATTAAAAAGTGAAATTACTTCCAACGAACAAAATTGTTTTAAGTGATACAAAAATAATTAAATTATACTTTATAAACAATTAAAATGACAATATTAATATATAAATAAATTGGATGAAAAGGCAGTTTTGAATTAAAAAGGTGTATTTTTCACAATTCATTAAAAAATCACATTATCAGAAAAATACCAAAAATTAACCCTAAGCTATATTTGATATTACAAATTCCGAAATGATGTACATTTTACCAAATTCAAAACATATATGTTTCACTAATAAATCATATAGTTAATTCCCGCTATCAAAACAAATAGCGTGTTTTTATGAAACAATATCTACTAAAAGATTGACACTAGTTTATGTCCAGTTTCAATGGGAAATTAATTCCAATGACCACCATTGGATTAAATGGTAAAAATATATTCAAATTTAAATTTAAAAACAAATCAAAATATGATCTAATATTATAAATAAATTATTTTAAAAAGAGGTTTTGAATGAAAATACAACATTTTTCACGTATTCATTAAAACTGAACTTTATCAAAAAAAATTAACAAAAACATACAAAAAGTAAATTTTGATTTCCCTATTCTTAAGAAGTATTTTATTTGGTCCAATATATCATATAAAATTGTAAAAATATTATTTAAAAAGGGTTCTCCATCAAAAGGTGGTTAATAAACCTTTTTAAGAATATTAGAAGATTTATGCTTAAAAGTTGGATTCATTTGCATTTTAAGCCTCTAACATTTATTAGATAAAAGTAAAAAAAATTGACAAACATATATAATAATTTTAAAGTTAGTTATGTTCATTCCCGCCATTAAAATGGCAAGGCGTTAACCACCATTTAAAATAATATTATTATATTACTATTGTGCAACGTAAGATTTCAAAAAAACTCGTTGTTGCGTGTTGGGTACGCCATCGAGCATAGCATTCCATTTAAATTAATATTAACATTTTATTCACAAATATTGATAAACATTAGAATGTAATATTATTTATTTACCAGGGATGTTACATTATTTCCCCTTTTGGGAATTGCGTCCTCGCAATTTAAAAATTGGGCGTGGAAATATCATTGAAAGCCCCACATCGAAAAAAAGAGTCAGCAAAACTGTCAATTTAAAAGAAATAAAGAGAAGTATAGAGGTCACCCGAGTTAACCCATACTAGGATGACATATAGGAAAAGATTGATATGGAATAATAAACAATGGGTCATGTTCTGAGGGAGAGTGATAGAAAACATGATTAGGACAAAGTTAACCCCAAGAAAATCTCAAAGTTGTGATGGGTTAAAAGGTATTTGATTCCCCAGTCAGAAAAATTAACAGACAACATTTTTATTTTAAGTTACTTTTCATTGAGTAATTTATTTATGAGTTTAACTAAAACATAAGGAAACATACTTACTTGTCATGTTGACTTTCAAATTTTACTACATTTCTTACACAAACTCATATTTTCTCCAAAAGACGAGTATTTTGGAAGACTTGCTCACATTAAGAGTTCTATGATCAACTTCTTGAGGATCACCTAATATACAAAAGAGAACTATATATTTCCCATGTCTTTAGACCTTAACCAAAACCAAAACCCAAAAGGTTAGTACAATATCAGATAATACACACAAAGGATAATCCTTTTTAAAAAGAAATACTACTATTAATCTCTAAAATTTTTCAAACATTATCCAAAGATCAAAAAAGACCATTCAATAAAAATCTATCCATGAAATTCATCAAAGTAATCAAAACTAAGATTGCAACCCAAATCTCTGAAAGATTTAATCACATAGTCTTCCAAGATAAATCTTAACATTTATCTCCAAATAACATCATATTCTATTAAAGTCTCATATTGAAAAGTAATTAACCTAATCCCACATCCTCCGTGATAGGTTAATCATAACCATAGATAACCCAAAATCAACATATTCATAATTCATAAAATAATCTAACTAAAAAGAATTAGTAAAACTAACCAAGGACTTCACGTAGTCCAGTGGTAGGTGCTAAATACCAGTCGCACTTTGGTTGTGGGTTTGATTCTCGTGGCTTTGTCCGACGCGATGGGTTGTCACACGGTCTACGTGTTGTCCTTTTTCCAAAACTACATTATTCTTATAACATTCCCCAAAAAGCGATAAAATATTCCAAAATAACCATAACATAATTTAACCTCAAGTTCATCTCATGTCATCCATATTCCATCATAACATACATTAACCCATAATTACCTCAAAAGTAAAGATCATATAAACCATAATGGTTACCTTTATAATTATTACCTGAACATCCAAATCGAGTTGGTTCTCTCGTACATGACGCATCAGAGAAATCACCAAGGTTCATGTGGTTAATCATGACTCCTTGATAGTTGGTTTAGAATAACCACGAGATTCCACATTGAATCCACCATTTCATCCAGTCTCTTAATCAAAGAACCCCCACATTTTCCATCAAACCCATGGTCACTTTGGTGTCTGCTAGATCCATCCATTTATAAATACCAAAAATGTCATTGTGAGTATATCAACAAAATCATCATGTACTAATGAGGAAGATAAATACTAAGATATACTTACTAATTCTCACTATCTAAAAAATATGATTCCTTCTGAAATCCTAGCCATTATGGTAATTTCACTTATGCTTAAAGAAAACCCTAACCTCTAAAGTTATCTAAACCGACCTTTGATACCAACAATTAGGACACAGCCTTAAAACATTACATAATCTTGAATTAAATGAATAATTCACATTGAGGATCTTTTCAGGTTTAGAGTTTTAGAGAATTAGGACACAACTATTACATCTCAAAGATTACAAGGTTGACACACCGACTCAGTTTCCATTTTTTCCAAAAAATATAAACTCTTGAACAAAAGACTCATGTCTAGTTCCTTGTTTTTTGATAGCCTGACATTTCCTAAATCACATCCTTGACCCTATTCCACTTTTTGTCATGTGAGATACATTTCAAAAACTTGGGATGAGAATAAAATGCTCAGTAAGGGTTATAATAATACAGAAATAAAACATTAGTCCCTTTATACATAAGAATCAATGAAATCATACTTTAATCATAAAACATAAGCACTTTATCATATCTCATTAAATCATAAGATTTATGAATAACTCATATAAATCATAAGACATAATGGTAACTTGAGACATTTAAAACATTATTACGTAGGAAGTAACCCTCATGATTACGTTTGGAATACCCATCACAGTATATTCCCTATATATCTTTAGAGAAACCATAACGTTTAACCTCATCATGTTACCCAATGCATTGGACAGCTATATCGGGCTCACCCACCCTTAGTTTATCACGGAACTACCCATCTTCATAAACAATTCCCAAGAACCATAACATAATAGTATCAGATTAAAATGCATAAAGGAAACTTAACATTTCCACATTTAAATCACAAGATATCAATACAACACATTGATATAATCAAAATGTTATCAAAACCATTTTCAAAACCATTTAAAACATTTAATTAAGAGATTTTTGAATCAAAGTGTCCCATACTAATTTGAATATTTTAACATTTTAAACCATTAATATCCATAATAATAAATCCTTATAACCATTTTTAAAACATGGATATTAATGAGAAATATTTATAATAATAAATAATTAAAAAATTATAACAATATTTTAATTAAATGGTTTTTAACAAAATGAAGGACACTTGAATAAAAATAATTGAGGAATAACATTTAATCAGAACAATATAATATCATGATAACAAAGTTATTCATGACATAATATGCCAAATGATAGTATATACACCATATAAGAGTGAATTGGTGCATAACAACAATGAAGTCTCAAAAGAAATGTAAAATGAGATGAAATCCCTTGTAAAGAAGGTATCCTTAAATTAAGGATAAATCAATCTCATAATTATGTGTGGAAAATATAAATACACCCAATATAAGTGGATATTGAGTGTAAAATAATAAGAGGTCATTCACACATATTAATAGGATTATATATTCAATAACTACAAGTTGAACCCAATGAAATCGAAATTGGGTTAGGAAGTTCCCTTGTAAAAATTCGACAGCCTAACGGGGTCACATTAAAATTCATAAGATGATTTGATGAGAGAGAAAATTCTATCTCATCACTTTTACAAAATTTACATCAATAAGGATATATAAGAACATATCCCAACATAATTATATTTAAATTAAAAGATATAACAAAAAAAGTCTTTTAAAAAGATGATTGTGAAAGGTTCCCTTACCGATTTGGTAACTTACAAAACATAAGGCACAAGAAAGAAACATCATAAAATGAAGATTTAAATATGCATAAATTGAGGTATATTATAAAATTAATACAATCATGGGAAGTATATACACCACACAAAAGGAAAATAGTGGAAATTGTATCATTAATCTCACGGGAATAAAAACTGAGATGAAAACCCCCTTATGAAAATTTGGCAGCCTAACGACGCCACATAAAACATCCAAAAATGGGTTGATGAGATCAAATAGGGTCTCTCATCACATGAAGATAAAAATTAAATAAATAGGAATGTAAAACAATATCCTCAAACATAAGAACATGGAGAATAAAAGAAATGACATAAAAGAGAGTACTTGAAGAGAAAGAGGGAGGTAGGATCCCTTACCTTGTGTCCGACTTGACTCGACAATTATTTAATATCCTGAATAATAAACTAGAGATAATTTCTTATTTCTTAATAATATTTTTTAACTTCATTATTCCTTTTATATCATTTGTTAACATTTTATGAACATTATGTAATTATTTAAGTTAATATGGTCTTTTTTTCGATCATTGGTACATCAGTCATAAATAAAATTCTTATAATCACAAGTTTTTCATGTGGTAAAATATCCATTATATCCAAAATTATATTCATGGTGTAGATATCATATATATAATATATATCCAGTATATAAATTCATTTATAATATTACATCACATTTAGAGGTAAAAAATGAAATGCACCGTTCTTTGAGACGGTATGCCGTACGTACGCATGAACGCTACTTTAATTTCTATTTCGTATTTAATGGAATGAAATAATAATGATATAAAGGTATATTATAATTATAGTATAATATCATATATATAATATCATTAACCACATCCTTTATATGTCCAACATATGGCATTAACGAATCAAATCACTTTGAGGGGGCGGTAGTCCGTACTTCCTAAAATGAAGATATCGCATTTACCCATTATGGAAACCATAACGGTATGCTATTAATGAAAAATACCGAAGTATATGGAAAACATAAAAATAATATATATCATATATAAATATAGTAACATATTAATGGCCACCATGAAAGGTGTTAGAATAATATTGAACAATCATCATTTCGTGAGGGAGAAATTCGCCATCCATAGAAACAGTAAGTTTGTTAACCATTAGACGGAGGTGTGTGTTTGTTTAGCTCGATACTTCTAATAAAAACATCCTAGTGTATTTAATATGTTTTTTTCACAATATAAAAGAAAAAAGAGTTTATGGGGTTGGAGAATCAAAATAAAACAAAAGAATATAAGAGAAGACATTTCCGTTAAATTGGGTAACTCCTCTTGGTTTGAACCAAAAGGGATTCTTGAAGATATTTATGCCTAAGGTAAGGATTCTATGATGAATAGAGGGACGTGTATCGATAAAATTATCAGATTTGTTCCGAGAAAATGGCTTGTGAGGTGTCGGTAAGGAAGTAGAGTTGGGGGGCCTTTTATAAGATGGATGAGGGGTACACTTGGAATGTAAATAAATGTTACTTTATATTACAATGAGTTTCGGATTTTAAAGGTACCAAATTGATATATTTCTAGGATAAGATGGTAAGGGTTCGAAATATATGTATCAAATAGGTTTTTTACAAGTTTATGTATTATAGTTTACATTATATTTTCATTTGATTTAAATCATTCATTAATGAGGTAATCACTGCATCATCATGGTGTCATAATTAAATTTATTTATTTAATGTCTAAAAATTATAAAAAAATACTATGATGTAATAAATCCTTTTAGATTTCCAATGACTATTTATAGTCCAAGGTATCATTTACATAGAAAAGACAATAATTGTTTTACTTATCTGATATATACTTTGGTTATACATTCCTTTTATAAACATAAAATAAAAAAGTGTCACTATCACCCCAAAAGTGATTACATGGGGTCCCAATGTTTCGAACAAGGCATAAAATGGTTGGCCATGACACAAAAAGTTTCATTAGGACAAATGTTGGCGTCATTTGGTATTATTATTATATTATTTTATTAACCTTAACTACCTGATTACTAATTAATCACGATAATTACATATAATTACCATCGTTACTATTCAAAATGTCCAAAAACAAAAGAGTCTTAATTACATAATTTGGAACATCTGATTCCAAATATGGAATCCAATTTATCAAATTCAAAACACAGAACTTGTAGTAATTAATTTAAAAGTAAATCTCGTTGTCAAAACAAATGATGGGTTTTTAATATGTAAAATTTATCAAAAGATTGACTTGTTTTTACAACCAATTGAAATGTGAAATTACTTCCAATGAACTAAATTTTATTAAGGGATAAAATCATTATTCAATTATAGTTTTAAAAAAATTAAAATGAAAATCTAAATATATAAAAAAAATTGATGAAAAGGCAGTTTTGAATTAAAAAGCTGTATTTTTCACTATTCATTTAGAAAACACATTATCAGAAAAATACCAAAAATTAACCCCTAAGCTATATTTGATATTCCAAATTAAGAATTTATTTCCATTTTACAAAATTCAAAACATAGAAGTTTCATTAATAAATCATATAGTTAATTCCCACTATCAAAACAAATAGCGTGTTATTAAGAAACAATATCAATTAAAAGATTGACACTAGTTTATGTCCAATTTCAATTTGAAATTAATTCCAATGAAAACCATTGGATTAAATGGTAAAAATATATTCTAATTGAACTTTAAAACCAATTAAAAATTTGACCTAATCATATAAATAAATTAGATTAATAATTGGTTTTGAAGGAAAATACAACATTTTTCACTTAATCATTAAAAATAAACTTTATTGAAAAAATAACAAAAACATACACAGAGTGAATTTTGATGTCCCAATTCTAAAAAACAATTTTATTTAGTCGAATATAACATATAAAATTTTCAAAATTAAATTTAAAAAGGGTTCACTATCAAATGGCGGTTAATCGACCTTTTATAGAATATTAGAAGATTTATGCTTAAAAATTGGATTCATTTGCATTTTAAGCCTCTAACATTTATTGGATAAAAGCAATAAAATTTGACAAACATATATAATAAATTTTTATTTAGTTATGTTTATTACCTCTATTAAAATGGCTCAGTGTTAACCACCATTTAAAATAATATTATTATATTATTAGTATGCAACGTAAGATTTCAAAAAAAACTCGTTGTTGCGTGTTCGGTATGCCATCGAGCATTGTGTTCCCTTGAAATTAATATTAACATATTATTCACAAATATTGATAAACATGATAATGTAATATTATTCATTTACCTGGGAAGTTACACTGAGTATATACTTTCTCCATTTCTTGTTATGCTTTTCTTATGTTGTAAAGAAAATTATGTGTTGGACATATATATGAAGGTACTACATGAGAATATCATTGTGAGTGATATTTAAGATAATTCATGAAATAATATAATTATTTATCTAGAATTGAAATTCACAAAACATTTAAATTATTTATAGTTATTGTGATGTTATTTCATGAATATTGACAAAAAATTATATAATATTTATGTATTAAAATTTTTGGTCACCTAAGTTGATATCATGAATGGTTATGTTATTTATATATATTTTGATTGGAAAACCATAGTGAAACCCCAATGGATAAGACTATGTATTGGCTATCATAAGAAATATTTGTTATGGTAAAATTATGTGGTTTTCATGAAATGAATCTCCAACTTGATACTAAACGATTAAGTTGTATTGAAACATATAAAGATTGTGGTAATAGCCCGGATATGGTTTGGTTGAGTATATTTTGGGTATCATTCTGGTCTATGTTGAATAGAACATTGTCTGAATCTATTTTGATAGTATTGGGGGATAATATTAGGACATTTAAAATTTTCATAATAACCATGGTGATGTATTTATATATATTATAAAAATGGATGAAAAAGGATAATCATATGGTTTCATAATTGAAAATATGGTGTCATGATTTAGAAATCCTATGAATGAGTGTTCAAGATTTTACACTATGAATGTTGAATGTTAACAATCATGATAACTATTTTTGTTTTCTTAATGTATTATGGATTTAATGATAATTTTGAGGTGGTAATAGTTATTCTCAAATATCATATTACACTATTTTATCATATTTATATTAAAACCTATATATACTAAAATTTCTTAAAGAATTTAGATTTTTATCATCACTAATAAAATATTTTATCAATTGTGAAAACATTTAATGGTATCATGATCCCATATCAAGTAATTGATTCATCTCTAATTGATTTTTGTGGTAATTTAGTTCTTTAAAACCTTTATATTCCCCCAATAGTGGAATTAGATGTAAATTTGGCCATGTATTTTCTTTATTAATATATATCCCATATAAATTACTAATTATGTGAAGATATAGTTGATATTTTAATCATATATATTAATATATATTACTGTGATAATAAATATTAAAATTTCCATATAAATATCTTCCATTTAGTGGCTCTTGATTCATATTCAAAGGGAGTTTTATATGAGATGGTTGGCCAGAAACACAACATTGAAGAGATTCCTACTATAATGGATTTTTGATGTCTTTTTAGAATAGTTTTCTATTGTTTCTTTAAATAATAAAGTTGTTTTTCCATTAAAACTCATACCTAGTGCTACCCCTATATCAAAACAAAATATCACATGGACCCATTGAGTTCTTGGAATTGATGAAGAATCATGAGGGGAATCTGGATAAGGGTTTCATTCAACCATTTGTGTTACCATGGGGAGTAAGAATTATTTGTTTAGAATATCAATTTATTACTATGAATCTATATTTATTATTGATAGTTGAACAATATCACCATTAATAATTAGTATCATCTACCTCATATTAATGATTTTTTATCAGTAATGTGGAATTTAATATTTTTCAATGAATGATATTTGATATAGATAATAAAAATTGAGGGTAAAGAGAGAATACATTCCTGCGAATGAATTTTTATGAGTAATACATAATGAGAAATTATAATGATTTAATTTTTGATTACTAATTTTTCTATTAATTTCATGTATTTAATGAATAATATTTAGAAATTAACATAATCAGCTATTGGTTATTTATATAATATGTTCTTATTTATTGAAAATAAAAAAATTGAATGAAAATTAGTTGAAAATTTATCATGAGATCCTTAAAAATGAGAGATTTTATGAAAAATCTATCATGATAGAGTTTAAGATAATAAAATTGTCATTTTTTGTATTATATAATCTCCTGTGAGGGAATATCGGTGTATCCCTCAAAGATGAATGTTATTGATAATTGGAAAAGACCAACCATTGAGACTGAGATCCATAATTTTCCTTGTATCAAATTTTTTCATTGAATATTTCTGAATAATTTCTCACATATATCAAACCCACTAGCCCTGTTAACCTATAATGGAGTAATGATCCCTTAGATTGATGAATGTGAAGAATATTACAAGGAACTAAAAAATGGATTCTTAGAGTACCCTTTCATACACACCCTTATAGTATATAATGATTTCTGATCATTAGTGATGCATCAAAGAAGGGATAGTGATGCATCCAATTTAAAATGATATGTATATTTATTTGGCCTTACACTAATTTAAAATTCATGGTAAAAATCATATAAATTCTCATTTGGAGATGACTCTAGTAATTTTTTCATCGTAAATATGGTGGCATTATCTTCATAATTAATAAGGTGATTTATATATCATTCATAAAATCAAAAATTATATATTCAATGAAATGAGTTCAATATTCTCCAAAGTAGATGGGACTATTTGTCAAAATGTTATGGCTGATTTATATGTTACCACCCAAAGAAAGAGAAAAAGGTTGTTGATTTAATGAGTCAAAAGAGAAATTTATTTCTTCCATTGTGAGGATTTAAATAGACCAAATATTTCTGAGTTTATAGATGATGTATCTTGAAATCAAAAGAAAATGGTTGTATAATATCCTTCTGAAAATAAATATTAAACCATCCATCTATGTGATGATTAAAGGGTTATAGAAGGAGGATGTGGAGATGAATAAGATCATTAAGAAATACATCTGAGTTAAACAATGATTTTTTTAGAATTATATGGTATATGAATCTATCATGTGTCCCATAAATACTTGATATATTGAAGTATATTTTTTATAATGCTCATAGAACATCATTCTCTATAGATCATGGATGTATAAATATATATAGTGTTCAGAATGTGTATTTATGGATATACTACAATAAAATGAATTTTTTTGAGTATGTATCATGATTCATAGTATACCAATAATTCAATGATAATATATAGAATTATAATAGAATGATACATCTGTTACCCATACATAAATAGAAATGTGGAAAAATTTCCATATATTTCATCATTAGATTCCCCACAATATATAAATGGTACTATGAAATTAGGGTTGTAGTCGATATACTGATGAAATTAATAAATTTCATTTCCATATGGTAATATTTTTCTCTTGATCCAATTTTTATGATATCCATTAAATAAATGTAATTTTTAACTGATTATTAAGTTCTATTTTATCTAATCAATAACCTTGGATTACCTCAATGTACTAGAACATTCATCAACCTGATTTTTATATGTAGAGTTGAGTTTCATTACTTTTTATCATACCTAAAATATGTTAGTTTGAGAGAAATATTCAAACTCTAGAAGGTATGTTTAGAGATTAATCAATTGATTTCAAAGGTGTTTGGGATCAATAAATTTCGTTGGTTAATTTTTACTACTATAATAACATTGTCCCATGTAATCACACTGATCCATCTAGAGACCCATATGATTGGAAGAGTAAAACTCTAATGCCTAGGGTTGAAGATGGATATATAAATCTATTGAGACCTAATCTAGTTAACTAAATGACATATAATGGTAGATCCATTCAACTGTACATAAGGGTACCCAGAGTCCATTAAAATTAAATGATGTTAATCATCAGTGAGATATGGAGTTTAATGTTTGTGAAAACAATTTCATAAGAATATATCCTTATAACATGGTTATGGGATTAGTAAATAATATAGTGATAAGAATAAATATATCATCCCTTCACAATTATTGACAATATTGTAATGTTTGATTATTTCTAGGTATATCTATCAAATGTTAATTATGTTCACGATGTGTTTCATGTATCTATCTTATGTATGTACAAACATGGTCCATCGAATGTTTATAACATAGATTTTATACCACTAGAGCATGATATCTCTCATAGGTAAAAACTGATGGAATTTACAAATCAAGGTGAGATAAATTTTTGAACAAAGAAAAATCACTAGGTCAATATTTTATGGTGAAATCATAATTCTGAAGAAGATAGGTGGGAACCAAAAGATTTGATAAGGAAAAATAATCCGCTGTATTTATTCTATCGAAGTGACTTAATTTAAATGGTGAAATTATTTTAAGTGTGGGGAATGTAATACCGAAATAGTTTAGGATATATTTCTCTTCAAGTAAAATTAATTTTAGGAATATCATACAATTCATGTAACAATAATCTATATGAACAATAATATACTATAAAATTATATCAATACTGTTAAATTGGGTTTAGGAATATAAATAATCAAATTTTGTAAAATAAGTATAATTTTTTTATATAATGAAAATACATTTTTAAATAAGTAATCAATTTTCAATAATGATTTTTTATGCTTGAAAAAAATGATTTCATCACGTATGGTTTATATTGCATTTTTGGGTTAGGAATTACAATTAATTTATTCAATTTTGATATATTATAATTTATTAATTAAAAAATGTTAGAGAAATTTTCTTGTAAAAATTATCTTAGAGTGTATTTTATATTATTTTATTCTAAAATGTTTGGGGTGAATACAACAATTACATTTTTTAACGAAATATTTACATTCATTTCTAGTATTTTAAAATATCAATTTTTCTTTTGGATTTATTTATAAATTTAATTTTTATATTTTTTAAGAAAATAATTCAATTAATTATTTTTTTAATTAATTTATCATGGAATAAAAATATTTTTAGACTTAAAAGGTATTTTTTGAAAACCATTTTTACAATTTTCATTTTTAATATTAACATAATATATAACATTTATAAATATTTAATATTAAAACATTCATTTCATATTTTTAATTATCATATATTAATTTATTATTGTATCCATTTTAATTTTGGTTCATTATGAATAGTGAATATGATAAAAATATTATTACCTTAGTTAAAGGGTACAATTGATAAATTAATGTTAAGCAAAGTGATAATGTCACATTTTTTCATCTAAAAAAATATTGGGGGAAAACATTTCTACCCATATCACCTTATTCTCCAAATGTAATTCATTGTGGAAAATTTTTCCAAAAATATGGAGTAATTATATTTAAATACATTAAAGTATTCACAGTGCATCCCTCCACCAACTTCTTAAAGGACACTCCTCCTCTATATTCTTAAAACCAATTTGTGCCACATTGATAAAAAAACGTAACCATTTTGATTCTAAAGAAATATAGACAGGGAGTAGAGTCTGTAGTCTTTTTAAATGACCATTACAGGTGTCCTTAATATGGGATATAATGGAGGCATAACGAAGAAGTGGTAATCATCTTACCAGACCATTTCCAGTTTGTTTCCTCTTCTACTCCTCTAAATTTATGGCATGAATTTGAAAATAGTAATAATAGTATAATCAATAGACTAAATTTTTGTAAATATTATGATCCAACCATTATCCTTATCCTTTAAATAAAGAGGGAAATGAAAAGTATCACTCCTCTGCACTTGTTTAATACCATCTCCATGAGGAAATATAATTCTTTCAAAATCTCCTTAATTATTGGTTGTCTATTATGATGGATTTGTTATTAATAATAATATTAATATATGAAATATCTTTGGCATAAATTTATTTCATTATTTAAATAATTTTATGTAACTTTTTCCCATTTATTCTTATAAAAAATAATAACTTTTCACATGCATAAATATTGACCACCACCTCCAAAAAGCAATGGGATTCGTTTTTCATTTTCAATTTTCATTTTTTATAATAATTTCAATTAGGAATATATATGGACTATGATCTCTATAAAGTTATGTAATTCATTTTTCCACATTTATTTATAATAATTCTAAAAAAACAATGATCGATGAATAAATATTATATTTATTTCTTTATTAATATTCATAAGAATATGAACCGATGACCAATGTGCCAATACTAGAACCGTCAAACTAAAACATATATGAAAAATGAATCATTATTAATCTGAAAGAATGGTTATAATAAAAAAATATTAATATAATGGTTGTAGGATGTTTAAATTAAATCATATAACATATTATATGTATAAATATGGTTCTGAAATATATGTATAGTAAATCAATATTTGTTATACATGATATTTTAATGCATAATATGTATGGGAATATATTTGAAATGTAATTTATGTTTTAACCACAATTTAACCAAGATTGTTTATGAATTGATTTATATAAAAGAAATTATAAGTCCTTGTCTAGTAAACCCCTTTAATTTTTAATCTCGTGTAGTTTTTTATGGAATTTAGTAAATTCAGTACTGTTTTCCCTTTATACCACTCAAATTGTTTCAAATATATTTTTTAAGAAATTCATACCTTTTTTATGCTCTTTCGATCAGAAACCTATTTTATTCAATATCCTTGTTTTATAAAATATGATCAATAGTTTTTTTAAATATTATTTAATGGTTGTTCAATGTAACTTTTACCCATTTTTTATTTTTCTAAAAATGGATTCAAAAGAATATTTATTCATTTTTTAATCATGGTAATTTTTTCTGATTGTGTGGAAAAAATATTCTTTTAATGATTAAGTAATGAATTTAATTTTCATCCATAATGATTTAACAATGATTTCTAGATAAATGTATAAGTTTCCATGGCTCCTTTCGAAGAATATTTCTCTGTAAATATTTTAAAATATTTGGATTTTAAATAGGTTACATTAAAAAAGTGTATTTTATTCCTTAAATAATCCCATTATATTATAAATAAAACATTAATATTTGATAAAATTATATGATATTAATTAATATTTAATTGGTATATGATCTAGTGAAATCATCCTTAATCTTCCTGTAATTGTTTTATATATGATAATGGCATGATTATGAATCCAATTTATTTTCCATGGGTTATGCTATGTTGAGGTAATAATTTTTTTTAAAACTCGTTTCCTTTTCATAGGTTATGATATTAAGATACTATGATTATATTATGATATTATGGAATAGATATGGTTGGTTTAAATTATATGAAGGTAGGATGTAGAATTGAATATTCCTCTAATCTAATGGGAAAACATGGATTTTTCTTGTGATAGTAAGAACTATAATTGGGATTGAAACCATTTCAGAAAAGGAATTCATTAACTATGATGGTAATCAGAGTGAATCTTGACTAATGATATGGTGGAATGGTGAGTAAACCCAACCTAAAATAATTGTCTTAGAAGTCTTCCATGACTAATGATATCACTTTTTAAGCATACGTGTATTCCATAATTTTAGGTCTCATTCTTATTATGTATTCTTATAGCTCATTATTTATTTGGATTGATTCCACACAGTTATGACTTAAGCCTTTTGTTATAAAAAATCCTAATTCCTTACTTCTAATGAATTAACTTTGTCTTATTTTGTATGATTATTTAAATATATGATCATGTTCTCATTCCATTATTATTATCTTATACACAATTAAGATCGTATATTGATATCTATTTTGTTTACCATTACTGAGCATCTATGCTCAACCATTCTTATGAATGATTTCATTAAAATTTGAATAATGTTTTATATCTGGTATTTAAAAGAAGTGAAATTTATAGGATTATATTAAAGGGATATGTAGATGCTCATTCATGAAATCATGTGATTATTTATCCAGGCTTCACATACACTAGACCATTAATGTTTTTATATGGATCTTGATCTTTTGTACAGAATATTTTACTAAAATGATATAATATCTATGTATGTAAAGTTTTGTTATCCTTAGTGTTACCTATCTAAGGTTTCAACATAAACCTAGGGAATCATTGGGTATTTATTTATTTTTGTAAACTATATTAAAACTAATAATATGTCTACCATTAGAAATGTGACATTCACTTCTATATCAAAATATTTATATTTGGGTAATAAATGGGGGATGTCTCTTGAGTTTCACTCACACCCTATTTCGGCCACCAAGGAACTTGTGTACCTAATTAGATGTCACTATATGGTTAAAAGTTATAGGTATCAGTAAAGGACTGATGTTGAGGATAGTTGGATCTACCTGATAATGGGTGAAAGGATAATTGATTTGGTCATGAATCTATACAAGTTTAGGTTGAGTTCTTAGTTTCATTATCATATTGGAAATTTATTTCCTTTTATATGGTCTACCCATAAGTGATCCTTGGAATGCATAACATAATGATTATTATAGAATTTGATATTAATGTTATATTTTCTATTTTCCTAACTTTTTCTGTGATGTTTCTATATATTAATTTATATTTGTTACATTACCTAATCTTATATAGATACTTTAGTAAAATGGGCATAGTCAAACCATAGTATCCTTATATTCCCTCACAACCATTTCAAAACCTCTACTAAACATAGAGGCACACCGACCTTGGGAAACAGTTTAGTGGCTTCTCGGAAATGGAATCACTATGGGATATCATAGGTGGTATTATTTTATATTAATATTTGGGTCTATTTTAATGTATATTATGAATGGGTTGATTCTTGGAAATTTTATTATTCTTGGGAGGGAACAACTATGCATTGGGGATAAGTAAGTTGTTCGGGATATGGATTTTTATTCTTTTTATTTCACTTATAACATTTTTATACGATTTTCACTTCATGTGATGAACTTTCCATATATTGATTTTGGATTATGGTATTTATAATCAATGAATAGTATTCCAAGATGGTGTGGATACATTCATGCATCATTTCAATAACATAGGTATTCATATGGCATGCATCATGTTCAGGATATGGGTTTTTTATGTCAGTTTTATTCTACTTGTGACATATATTTCATAGGGATTATATTTTGTATATTATAATTGAAAAATGTATACATACCATTGAATTATGACCATGTATTGTTATAAATTATGGTTCATTTAATGTGTATGTATAATTCTATGTGGTATTTTACTTATTAGGATATGGTGGAATGGTACATTGCATATTCTTTAAAAGATTCCCAGATGAAAAGGAAATATAAATCAATTATTAAATGTAAGAACTAGTTAAATAGGTTTCCCATCAGAAACCTATGAATAATTTCACTGATATATTTTGAATGACATGATATTTACTCAATACTTCAAAATGTGGGAGTCATGATTAATCCTGAAAAAAGAATACGAGACATGTTAATATTTGAACCCTAATGCTTGGGATTCTTGATAAATACCCTAAGAATGAGGGAATTATTATATGATCATGACGTTATAAACACTTATGCGATTATGAGGGTGAATGTTTTTTAAGACCCTTTTTGAAGTAGTTAAATTTTTGTTTTAGTGGACCATGTCTATATTGGGATGATGATGTTAATATTGGTTGGGGGAATGAGGGATCTTTTTCTTTGAAAACCCGGAGTTCGGTGTTTGGAATTCATTATTTCACTTGACCATGAGACATAGATTAGATGTATACCATCATTTTTGAATAATTCTATGATTAACTTAGGGGATAGGTAGAATTACCTATTTTACCTTGAGAGTGAATCGGGTTTAGTGAGTTAGTGTTCTTGGACATTCAAGGTTAAAATATTAGAGGATTTGAGATTATTTATATACAACATTATATGTGTACAGATTTGATATATTTATTGGTTTATGTGATCAGTTCATGTTTGATGATACTTAATTATTACCTAGTTATTGTTGAGTACTATGGCAGTTAGTACAGTGTGTTTAGGATTATTTCAATGTCTATGATCATTCAAATACCTAACCCTATCAGTTATGAATGTGATTTTGTTTAGAAGTGATAGATCTTATGGATTTTTTAGGTTCTATAAATAGATCCCAGGATAATAGGAGGTCATGTGATTGTATGGGATGTATGTAGGGTACTAGGAAAATTGATGTAGGGAATTTGGGATGATACTATTCATTGAAAAGTTGCCTTCCAAGGCAATATTTGGTTTATTGTTTGGCCATTAAATCCTATGTCTG
This sequence comes from Viscum album, assembly GCA_963277665.1. NCBI lineage: Eukaryota > Viridiplantae > Streptophyta > Magnoliopsida > Santalales > Viscaceae > Viscum > Viscum album. The sequence goes on from OY728152.1 coordinate 1,940,005,718, forward strand.
GGTATTATTAACTCACTATATAATTAGTCGGGTACTATGATTTTTTCATATTTGAGTGTATTAGCCTTGGTATTTTACTAGAAAGTAAAGCATATTTCTTGGATGGTTTAATGCATAGAAGCACCTTTGGTTATTGTTCATGAAAACGAAGTTGGTGGTATATGATAGAATGGCCAAGGGATATCCTTGTAAATCTCATATTGTGCTTCAAGTAGCATGGGGAGAGTCGTAATGTTTTTATTTAGTTTTGATATTATTATAGTTTTTCAGGTGGTCGTGTGTTGGACATAAGCATATGTGAATTGTTGTTCATAAGTGGAGTATCAAGGCCACTCCTGGTTAAGTAAAAAAATGCATGTTCATGAGAATAAGAAGATTTTTATGTTAACTATCCTAGTTTGGATGTGATGAAACTCATGGGGTTTTATTTAGGAAATATGAATTAATACTAGGGAGTGTACATAACAATCTTTCAAGGAATCAAGGCATTGTGTGTTGGTGAGTCTGGTTTCAACAATGTTTTTTTTCAGCGAACAATCATGTATAAACTAGAGGAAAATAACCTTGAGGAGATGATGCATGAATTTTTTCCCAATGTATTATAAAAATTTTAAAATACATTTATTTTAGATGGGTGGTTTAATTTGGGTCAAATTGATGTTACAAGGTTGATGAAATAGATCAATCTTGGTCACCATTTAAAAGTATGGACGTGCGGATCGGGGGGGGGGGGATATTGGTTTTATGTATATGTAATATCTAGAGTCAGTTATTAGGGTTTGTTATAATATATTTTAAATAGTGGGTTGTCACTATGTGTGGTAAATAGAATGACGCTCACTTAAATGAGTCTTAGTGAAGACCAAAAAGGGAATTCTGGGAGAAATAATCCTTCTTTTTTCAATGGTGGGATGTGTGATCTATTATGATCTGGTATTTCCAGGTCAATCTATAATATTTAGTGGAAATGAGGACATTGATCATGATATCTTGTTTTTAACCCTTTAGAATGATGAAAATTACACTTCTATGATGAGTAGTTTCATGTAAGTATTTGGTGTATGAACCACTTTTCAGAAAGAATGTTAGAGTGATGGACTTGTCTTTAGACAACTGTGATGGTATCAGTAGTTAGTGAACATGAACCTATGATGTAATTTGGATTATTTTATAATTTAAAATACTTTTTCCATGTGATAACAATCATATTTCTATAGGATGATAAATTTTTTAAATAATAAGGTTAAATCCATATTTGGTTTAGTGTTGCATTATGTTAGTTCCCGAGTGAGATAATGTTATTTTATACATGTGTTTGGTGTTTTAAATATGTTATTTAACTGAAATACAAGGTTTACACCTTATGGTTTTCTTTGGATGAATATGGGAGTCCAACAGTGATAAAAAACTAATCTTTTGAATTTAATGATGTGTAAGTTGTAGATGTATAGTATACATGATATAAATCATTCAAATTGGGTAAAACTAGTGGTTCTTCATGAAATTCAATTTGTAGGTCAGGAACCACATCTGGAACATCATTTTTGTGAAGGGTGCATCAGGGGGATAGCCAATGATTTTTTAGGAATATATTATATTTCATATTTGTCCTTGGATATTGATGGAAGGTTATTTTTTAGTTTTGGAGGTGAAAATTGAGGGTTAATGCACACATTGACCGATGAATTTATGTGTTTTGAGATATAGTGTGTTAGTGACTAGGTGAAGAAGGTTGGATGACTACTGTGAGCATGATTTGGTAGGAAATTATTAAATGTGAAAATCATCAAGGTTTTGAATTATCCTACTGAGCTAATCCATTTGGTAGATTCAACCACAAACTAGGTGTTTGAATGAGAAAAAAAATTGGTTTTTTTATGAATATATTCCAAGGAAAAATATTGTTGTATGATGTGAAATTTGAATGATAGACCATGCTCAGGAAACCTTTTGTATTATATTTAGAGATAATCATTAGAATAAATTTTTTATTTCAGAGATGTAATGGCATATTGATTGAGAGTTTAAGACTTATTTAAATGTGTGTATTTCATTAGACGTAGACTATATGTTCTTATGGTTTAGAAGTGTGATTATGGGGAGTTTGTAAGGCCTCGATTTATGGAAAAGATGTAATATTGATGTAAAATCAGATTTTTTAGATTATTGGATGGGTTGTTCTTAAAATAAAATGGCATGTCATGAATCCAATAGTTTGGACATATTAAAGGGATTTTTTGAATTTTTTTATGCCAGTTGGGTTCCACACGCACTCGAATAAGTATTTAGAACATAATGGATTAAAATATTTTTTTTGGGGAAAATTCCTTGGAGCCTGTGGTAAGAAATTGGTTATTGTTAACTGTGATCTCCAATATAGGTTATTTAGGAACAAGGATTGATTAATCCAAATGATTATATCAGGGATACCATGTGAACTCTATAGATGATAATAGAGGCATATCCCACGATATTTCAAACTATGCACACTAAACTTATGAGGTGGTGTGTTATAGAAAATAATTCTGAAATATTGGGAACAGAGTTCCAAAATCATGCTGAAAAACCATGTTCTTATTTATAAAATGGATAATTCTAAATTTTACCATATGGTTGTATATGTTATGACACACCACCAACATTTTCCTCCTAGATTATTCAAATAGTTCTCTCAGCCACCCTTTCTTCCTACTCCTCTTCCCAAGGTGAGATCTCCTATGTTATTGGTCTAATACAAGTGTCATTAGATTACATGGATATCTATATTTATTTATATGACTTTAATTTATTCTATTTTGGTTTTATGTAGTGGTAAAATTTTCTTCTATTCTTTTTGTCTAATATTCCTTCATTCCAACTTGTTTTTCACCTTTTTCTTTTTCATCTATTTAAAACTGAACTAGTAATCGATATTTGATGAGTGGGATTTTTTATCAATGAAGAAGGTTGGCTTAAATATTATCATGTAGTCTTTATTTCATCAAAAGTGATTTATTTTTATGTCATTTTATAATTCTCATGCATTGAACTAATTTAATTAAAATTGGTTAATTAATCCTTTTCATGGTAAAATCCCATTGTTTAAAATGAAATATTCCCTACTGAATTGTGATTCAAAGTCAAATTATTTATGTGTGAAATTGAACTCATGTTTTATTAGTTAAATATTTTATAGATACCTGAGAAAAAAAAAATGGTGGGATTATTTTTATTCTTTATTTTCAAACTCATAGAAATTAAAAGTGTTTTAAATATATGATTTTAATATGGAATATCATTATCATTTCCGATATTGAAATTGGATTAAAAATGGTATAGATTCATATAAAATTTAATGGTGTTATGCATTAGGTATTGTTTTATTTTCATGGTAAATTAAATTATATTAATTAAGGGTAGAAATTGAAATTGGAAAATCACTCGGTTATTGTGAATTTACACCCCATGTTTTATAAAACCAAATGTAATTTATCAGTTTGAATATTTCTTTAATAAAATGATTTAGTTTCAAAAAATGGTTAATTAGGTCGTATAACTGTTTTGGATATTAAAATGTTATAGGATAATTAAAGATCATGACAAATTTGGTAAAACTGTTGTAATGAATAGTGATGTATACCTTATTTGACGTCATTCTAACTGAAAGGAAAATTCTTATTACATAATGTAAATTTTAAAAAATGACTTTCTTGTGTGATGATTTTTAATATTCAGATTACATCCTTAGGTTTTACAAAATATATGTTACCTAGAATGTACGGATGAGTTCCTTGATTCCATATGACTCTAAATAGATTGAAATTCCGGTATGATAACTTGTATTCCATGTGATTGAAAGAAAATTGATAATTATAGGAGGATATATTAAACTCTTATAGTTCAAGAAGAATGGGAATATCAGGATGAGAACTCATATTCTATATGAATTATACAATAAAAATATGGATTCAATGTGATAACTGATGACTAGGGAATATTGGTTAGAGAGATCACATTCAATGGGAATGTCAAGATGAGTGCTCAGATTCCATATGATAATTCAGGACACTAAGAATGTCTAGTTAATAATTTTATTTTTTATTGTTATTAAGGATTTTCATAGTCATTGAAATGTGTGCTAAGATACCCTGGAACTACCTAAGGAATGTATGGTCGATCATGGTCGCATACCTAAGGATTGGAAATGATATCACTGAACTTGGGCGTCATTGTGAAACCACAGAATCTTGGGTTATTTATTGATTTTATATAAACTGTTTTAAAATTAATAAATTGTTTCGATTTGATTCTTACATATGAAATTTTATATTTTACTAGTGACACTCTAATATTTCATACTTATTTTTAATAAAAAATTAATGATTTTTGAAGAATTTTAAGGAATAATTCCATATTTTTTATGTTTTATTTAAATGATAATTTTTATAATTAATGGAATGAAAATGGTCATAAATCAATAAAATAATATTGATTTTTTTATTTTAAATTGTATTATATATTTTTTTTTTGATTTGTGTTTTTAATAAGTCAGTTTTAATTTTTTCAATGTTCATTCTTATATAGGTGTTTACTCAAAAATGGGTAGCCATGGGTAGCCCTCGACCACATCCCACCATCCAAATAACAAATCCATTTGAGATGGATAGCCAAGAAGGCCATGGGATTGACCACACATGGTGGAATAGCACGAGATCATCAGGCATGTGTGGTGGCTCACGGGGAGTGATTCCCATATAGAGTAGGGTTGGTCCAAGGGACGGTCAGGGCATGTAGTGAGAATTCCCATGTCTGCATGTTCTAGTTGATGTGGGATCCCATCCTTTCTACATACATCTATTATGGTTTTCTCATGTACTAACTTATATTGTATCACTCACCTATATCAACTTATGATGTTCAAAAATTATTATATGGGTTACTTTTCAAACGTACTAATACATTTCCATATCGGTTCATCCCCACTCACTGATGCATGTACAATTCACCTCTACAATCTCCATGAATTATATGACGCTCTATTTCACTAAATACCTATTGAAGCACACTTGAAAAATAATTTTTAACTCCTACGTTTAGTAGGAATGATGTGATCATCACTTTTTCCACCCAGGATAACCATTGATCACCTTTAAAGCCTCAACCGACAACCATGATCCATATTTCAAAGATTAAGATGCCGCAAAAATGATGAACACTACCGGGAAACTGTGAATTCTTTTTGGATTATTGAATTCATCCCCTTCTAATATCGAGCATCATGATGTGTTTCCATGTACCCATGAAACATTGCTACTATTATGAATCTTTCATGATCTGTTCACTAGATAGGTTGAGTTCTACATCATGTGGACTTTTCAATTCTAATATAAGAAAACCCTCATTATCTATTGGTTATTTCTTAAATGGGAAACCACAGATCTCCATAATCTTATTCCTAATTACTATATTATTAATTTGATGACTGAAGGATGGTACTCCAATGTTCTCTGTTAAAGGATGATTTTCCTAATGCTAATGGAATTTCTGATCCTACAAGAGGCATGATTCAAGGAGGAAAGTTTCAACTCTATTATTCCATTTAGTTTTTATTTTCATTTTCTTAATATTATATTTTATTTTAATCATCCACGTAATTATTAAATTTTTTCAAATTTAATACATTCATTTTTCTTATATTAATGTGTCTCCACTTCCTTCTTCTTCTCCCTCTTCTAATTTGGTCCATTTAGTTATAAATTTTTTTGTAATTTTATTTATTTTATTTTATCTTTCTCCCCCCATATTCTTATTTTTTTTAATTCTTTTCATTATGAAATTCACAACAAGAATGAATTACATGTAGGGTATTTGGCTGACATGAAATATTAAGATCGTGATTATGGGTTTCTTACCTAAGGACTATCCTATGGGAGTAATCGGGTTCATGAGCCTAATATCATGTTTTCATTATTCAATGGGTTAGTCTAAGGATAATTTACTGTAACATCCCAAGTAAGTAATTAATAATATATATTTTTATCTATGTCTATTAATGATTAAGATAGTGTTTTAGAGACTTAAAATGAAAATAAATACAATCTTATGCATGGAATACACTAATATTCATAAAAGACTGTTTTACTGCCTTTTGATGGAAAACCCTTTTTAAATCTATCTTTTGAAAATTTTATAAGCTATTTTTGTAAAAATAAACTTATTATTTCTGATTGGGACATCAAAATTTACTTTTTGTGAATTTTTGGTATTTTTCCGATAAAGTTCATTTTTTAATGAATAGTGAAAATGTTGTATTTTAATTCAAAACCTCTTTTTAATCTAATTTATTTATATGATTCGATTATATTTTCTATTGGTTTTGAAGTGAAAATAGAATATATTTTTAACATTTTATCCAATGGTGGTCATTGGAATCAATTTCCCTTTGAAATTGGACTTAAACTAGTGCTAATCTTTTGATACTTATTGTTTCATAAAAACACGCTATTTTTCATGACAGCGGGAATTAATTATTAAATTAATTAATGCAACTTAAATGTTTTGAATTTTGTAAAATAGACATCATTTTTGAATTTGGAATATCAAATATATCTTAGGGTGAAGTTTCGGTATCTTTCTGAAAAACATCAATTTTTGATGAATAGTGAAACCACTAAGTGGTAGTTAAAGAAACCGATTTTTCGTTTAAATGAAACTTTTCCACTTCTGTGATTTGATTTTAAAAAATCCGACATACATGGTTGTAATTAAGAAGTAAAATGTGGTTCAATGAGATTAAAATAATTATTTGGTGAATAGTAACTTTTAAGTTCTTAATCGCGATTAGTGGTAATTAGTGTAGTTTAAGGTAAGAATAATGTTTTAATAAAATGAAATGACCTAGAAACAAGTCCTAACCATATTGGATGTGTCATGGCCGACCAAGACAAGCCATGGGTCAACGTGGGGACCCCATGGAGCCACTTTGGGTGGAAAATGACATAAATAACTTTTTATTTAATGTTAAAGTAAAAATGACACAAACATGAGTTGTTTTACTAAAACAATTTTTACATGGGGTTATAAAAGTCATAGTTTTTACTATAAATAGTAATTGGAAAGATAAAACTATTTCCTACATCATAGTAATTGTTTTATAATTTTTAGACATTAAATAAATTAAATTATTTACGACATCATGATGATGCAGCGATGACCTCATTATTTAACGATTTAAATAAAATGGAATGATAATGTAAAATCAAAGACCTAAAAATGTCCAAAACCTATTGTATGAGTGGATTTCGAACCCTAATCACCTTATCCTCGAAATACGTCAATGTGGGACCTTTAAAATCCGAAACTCTTTCAAAAATAATGTAACATTTTGTAACTTTACAAGAGTGCCCCTCCTCTCCTCGTATAAAAGGCCCCCACCTCTACCTCCGTACCCTCACTCCCAATGCCATTGTCTCGGTCAAACCCTGCCCATTTTGTCTCTCCACTTCCCTCTCTTACTCCTTGAATCCTCACATTAGGAATAAGTCTTCCCAAGGAAGCCTTTGAACTCAAACCAAAGGGAGTTACCCGATTTTAAGGTAATGTCTTCACTTGAGTCCTTTTGATTTATTTTGCTTCTCCAACCCCCTAAATTCTTTTTATTCATTTATATTGTAAGAACTCCAGTATCATAAATACACTAGGATTTTTTTATAATAAGTATTCAAGATACACTTACACAACCCTACATCTAATGGTTAATAGACATACTGTTTCCATGGATGGTGAATTTATGCCTCCCGAAACGATTATTGTTCAACATTCTTTTAAAACCTTAAAAGGTGGCCATTATGATGACACAATATTTATATATGATATATAATATTTTTATGTTTTCCTTAAGCTCCTATATTTTTCATTGTGGGCATTCCTTTATGGTTCCCATTATGGGTAAACGCGATATCTTCATTTAAGGAAGTGCGGACTACCGCCCCCTCAAAGTGATTTGATTCGTTAAATACCATATGTGGGATGTATAAAGGATGGGACTATGATATTATATATTATATGTTACTGGAATTATAATATACCTTTATATCATTATGATTCCATTCTATAAAATATGAAATGGAAATGAAAGTAGCGTTCATGCATACGTACGGGTTCCCGTCTCCATGAACGGTGCATTTCATTTCTTACCTCTAAATGATTATGTAATATTATAAATGCATGTATATACTAGATATATATGATATATACATCATGATTATAATTATGGATATAATGGATACATGAACAACTTGTAATTATAAAGAGTTTATTTTTGACTCAAGTACCAATGATCGTTAAAACGACCGTTATTAACATAAATAATTACATAGTGTTCATGACATGGAAATAAGTGATATAAAAGGAATAATGAACTTGAAAAAGGTTCTTAAGAAAGTATAAATTAACTCAAGTTTATTATTCATGAGATTAAAGAACAACCGTGTCAAGTCGGAACTGAGGTATGGGACTTCGTCTCAATCTCCTTTCATTGAGGCATATTTTGTTTTATACACAACCTTCTTTTATACGGTGTATAAACCCCTTTGACTTTTATGTTTATCCAAAAGGAATCTTTTTTATACGAAGCGTTTTACTAAACGATAAAAGGGAATGTTTTTGTCATACGTATGCGGCGACAACGACTTCTCCACCGCCGTGACCATTATTTGAGTTTCAGCTTCCTCTACAAGCCATACCATTTTTTAAAAGAAAAATAAATACCATGTTTTACTTTTCTTTTATTTTGGTATTGAAAATGGTTTTCATAATGTTTTTATATCAATGTGTTTTATTGATATCTTGTGATTGAAAGGTGGAAATGTTATGTTTTCTTTATGCATGTTTTATGTGATACGACTATGTTGAGGTTCTTGGGCATTATTATGAAGATGGGTGGTTCCGTGATAAACTAATGGAGGGTGAGCCTGATATAGCTCTCCAATGCATTCGGTAACGTGAATGAGTGTAACGTTAAGGTTTCTCCAAAGAGATTTAGGGAATATACTGTGATGGGTATTCCAAACGTAACCAAGAGGGTTACTCCCTATGTAAGAATGTTATGAATGCCTCGAGTTACCTTTATGTCTAATGTTTTCTATGATTTATTCATGATTTGATGAGGTATGTTAAAGTGCTTATGTTTTATGGGTAAAGTATGATTTCATTCATATGTATATATGTACCCATGTTTCCTTTCCATATTTTTATATCCCTTACTGAGCTTTCTATGCTCATCCCAAGTTTTTTTTGAAATTTTTTTCACAGGTCAAGGGAAAGGTACATGATATGATGATAGTGTCAAGGAAGTGTCAAGAAAGAATCCATGTTTTATTTTAAATATGTTTCCATTGATGGGAAAGAAGAATACTATCTTTATGTAACCACTTTGTTTTTACGTGGAATGTAATGCATGTTTTATGATCTAATTCTCTAAAACTCTAAAACCGAAAAGATCCTCAATGTGTAATCTTGTAATAACTCAAGATTAAGTAAGGTTTAAGGCTGGGGCCTTATAGTTGGTATCAGAGGTCGGTTTAGATAAATTTAGGAGTTATAATTCTAATAAATGATTATCCAAAAATGTTTTTTTATTGTCAAATTGAAGTGATATAGTATTTGAAGATTACCATGTTGCTTCATTAAAGACATGTTTGTTCAGAATGGTTTTCCGCAGAGGAAACAGGGAACCAGTGCTAGGAAGGCATACAGAAGGAAATAACATTCTAAATCAGCATCCTGAGGTGGTCGGAATTGGAACTAAACAGTTTGTTGTAGTAATGGCATAGTTGACTCAAGCAATAAATGGTGGTAGTATCCATGCACGAGATCAGCCAGATCAACCGCAGAGGAACTTTTCAGTGGTGGAACATTTCATGAGGCAACATCCCCCATCATTCAAAGGATCATCTGACCATGTGTTAGCTGAAGGGTGGATTAATGCATTGGAGAATATTTTTGATGTCATGGGGTGTTCAAACAATCAAAAGGTTAGTCTTGATATTTACCGTTTGGAGGGTGAAGCAGATCAGTGGTGTTCGATGGTTAAAAATATCAGGGACGCTGATGAGATTGATGCTCTCGACTGGGATGAATTCAAAGGTATGTTTCTTGAAAAGTATTTTCCTAAGGCTGTTCGACTTAGGATGGAAAACAATTCTTGGAATTGAGGAAAGAGGAAGACTCAGTGGCTACCTATGAAGAAAGGTTCACTCGATTGGCAAGGTATGCTCCAAAATTTATCCGAGACCTTGATAGTAAAATCAATCGTTTTTACTCAGGATTAAAGCCATAATATTGAAAGGCATTAGCTTCTCATGAGTTTAAAAGTTATGAAAAGCTAGTTCTATGTTCTAATAAGGTGGAAATGGAGTTTGCCGATGATCAAGTGTTCTATAACAACCAATAGAAGAAGAGACCAAGGTGGCAGGATAAAGGGAAGAATTCTTCAAAAAAGTCTGATGGTAAGAAAACTAAGTTTCTAGTTTGTGATAAATGTGGAAAAAGGCATGCTGGGGAATGTCTTCTGAATTCTAGAAAGTGTTACCGATGTGGGAAGATGGGACATAAGGCTCGTGATTGCACTAAAAAAGATCATGGTGAAGGTAAGACCAAATTTGATTTACAGTTAGTGAAATGTTTTAAGTTCAATGAGATGGGTCACTATGAAAATGAGTGTACGACAAAGAGCTTGAGTGATGGGAAGCAGTTAGACTACAAGGAGAAAGGGGTGGTTTTCATTGATGATATTTTGGTGTTTTCTAAAAGTAAAGAGGAGCATGAAAGAAATGTAAGGGTTATCTTTGCAAACCTTAAAAGAAAAGAAACTGTATGGAAAATTCAGCAGGTGTGAGTTTTGGTTGCAACAAATTTCTTTCCATGGTCACATTGTTTCTAAAGATGGGATAACTGTTGATCCTGAAAAAACAGAAGTTGTGGAAGGCTGGCCAAGACCCACAAATGTAACTGAGATTCGTAGCTTCCTTGGTTTGGCAGGCTATTACCGAAGGATTGTTAGAAATTTTTCATGGTTATCTAGTCCAATGACTAAGCTAACTCGGAAGGGTGTTAAGATTATCTGGACAAAAGAATGTGATGATTGTTTTCAGGAACTGAAGAGAAGATTGATGAATGCTCCAGTTTTGGCACTACCTTCCAGGAATGGTGAGTTTGTTATATACAGTTATGCTAAATTGAATGGACTTGGCTGCATCCTAATGCAGAATGATCAGGTAATTTCTTATGCTTCACGACAGTTGAAAACACATGAGGTAAATTACCCTACACATGATTTGGAATTAGCTGCTGTTGTTTTTGCTTTAAAAATTTGGATGAATCATTTGTATGGAGTAAAGTGTGAAATGTATACCGATCACAAAAGGTTAAAGTATATATTCACTTAGAAAGAGTTTAACATGAGACAAAGGAGACGGCTGGAATTAATCAAGGATTATGATTGTAAAATTCATTACTATCTGGGAAAAGCAAATAAAGTGGCTGATTCTTTAAGTCGAAAAAGTAATGCTTCATTAGAAATGTTGCGTTTGGAACATGATCCTTTGGTTAAGGATTTTATGAACTTTGGCATAGTAGTTTTTGGTGCAGGATGTTCTTTTATTTTGTTTCAGGTATCAGTGAGATCATCTCTATCAGACAGAATCAAGCAAGCACAGAAGCAAGACAGTGAGTTGCAGAAAAAGGTAGAGCTGGTTCAGAAAGGTAATTTGCATGAATTCAACATTGATAATGATTGTGTTTTAAGATTTGGGAAGAGATTATGTGTGCCTTGTGATTCACAGTTGAAGAGAGAGTTGTTATGTGAAGCTCATAGTTCTCCGTTTTCAGTTCATCCTGGCAGTAGTAAGATGTATAGAGATCTGCGGGAGTATTACTGGTGGGATGGAATGAAAAGAGATATTTCTGATTTTACTGTGAAATGTTTGACATGTCAATAGGTTAAAGGAGAGCGGTAGTAACCGAATGGGATGCTTCAGCCTTTACGAGTACCAGAGTTGAAATGGGAGAAGATATCCATGGACTTAGTTGTGGGATTACCGAAGACATCTAGAGGTAATAATGCAATCTGGGTTATTGTTGATCTCTTCACCAAATCTTCTCATTTCCTTTCTATACGAGATACTTTTTCCCAAGATCAACTTTCCCGTTTGTATCTTAAAGAGATAGTCAGGTTACATGGAGTTCCCCTCTCCATTGTATCTGACCGTGATCCCAGATTCACTTCTAACTTTTGGAAAGGCCTTCAGAAGCCGTTGGGTGCTGAAATAAATTTTAGTACAGCTTTTCATCCTCAATCAGATGGGAAGTCAGAATGAATAATTCAAACAATGGAGGATATGCTACGTTCTTGATCTATGTATTATCAGGGAAGTTGGGACCAACATCTTTCTTTGGTTGAGTTTTCATATAAAAACAGTTTTCATTCCAGTATACAGATGGAAACATTTCAGGAATTATATGGGAAGTGGTGTCGAACTCCAACTTTCTAGGATGAAGTGGGTGAAAGGAAGCTGATGTGACTAGAATTGGTAGAAGAGATGGCAGAAAAAGTTCAGTTGATTCAGAAGCACATGAGAACAGCTCAGAGTAGGTAGAAGAGTTATGCAGACAACAGGAGGAAAGATCTAACTTTTGAGGTAGGTGATCATGTTTTTCTCAAGGTTTCCCCATGGAAAAGTGCAATACGATTTGGTAAGAAAGTAAAGCTGAGTCCAATGTTCATTGGACCATATGAAATTCTGGAGAGAGTTGGATCAGTTGCATACCGGGTGGCTTTACCTCCGAGATTATCTCAGGTACCCAATGTTTTTCACGTTTCGATGCTGAGAAAGTATATTCCAGATCCATCTCATATTTTGAGTCCAGAGGTAGTTCAGCTAGAAGAGAACCTATTTATGAGGAATAACCGGTCCAGACTCTTGACCACAGGGAGTAAGTGTTACGAAATAAGGTGATTAATCAGGTAAAGGTTTTTTGGAAAACCCACATGATGTAAGAGGCAACATGGGAATCTGAAAATGCAATAAGGGATAAGTACCCCCATTTATTCGATAAGTAAATAAATTGCGAGGACACAATTTTCTAAAGGGGGGAAGGATGAAACATCCCATGTAATTAATGAATAATAGATATTTTTATCTATTTCTACTAATGATTACTATAGTGTTTTAGAGGCTTAAAAAGAAAATAAATACAATCTTATGTATGGAATACACTAATATTCTTAAAAATTTGTTTTACTGCCTTTTGATGGAAAACCCTTTTTAAATATATACTTTGAAAATTTTATAAGCTATATTTTTCAAAATAAACTTATTATTTATGATTGGGACATCAAAATTTACTTTGTGTGAATTTTTTGTATTTTTCCGATGAAGTTCATTTTTTAATGAATAGTGAAAATGTTGTATTTTAATTCAAAACCTCTTTTTAATCTAATTTATTTATATGATTAGATTATCTTTTGAATTGGTTTTGAAGTGAAATTAGAATATATTTTTACAATTTTATCCAATGGAGGTCATTGGAATCAATTTCACTTTGAAATTGGACTTAAACTAGTGTCAATCTTTTGATACTTATTGTTTCATAAAAACACGCTATTTGTCATGACAACGGGAGTTAATTATTAAATTAATTAATGCAACTTACATGTTTTGAATTTTGTAAAATAGACATCATTTTTTAATTCGGAATATCAAATATTGCTTAGGGTGAAGTTTTGGTATCTTTCTGAAAAACTTCAATTTTTGATGAATAGTGAAACCACTAAGTGGTAGTTAAAGAAACTGATTTTTCGTTTAAATGAAACTTTGCCACTTCCATGATTTGATTTTCAAAAAATACGACATACATGGTTGTCATTAAGAAGTATAATGTGGTTCAATGAGATTAAAATAATTTTTTGGTGAATAGTAACTTTTAAGTTCTTAATCGCGATTAGTGGTAATTAGTGTAGTTTAGGGTAAGAATAATGTTTTAATAAAATGAAATGACCTAGACACATGTCCTAACATTATTGGATGTGTCATGGCCGACCAATAAAAGCCATGGGTCAACATGGGGACCCCATGGAGCCACTTTGGATGGGAAATGACATAAATAACTTTTTATTTAATGTTAAAGTAAAAATGACACAAACATGAGTTGTTTTACTAAAACAATTTTTACATGGGGTTATACGAGCCATATTTTTGACTATAAATAGTCATTGGAAAGATAAAAAGATTGCATACATCATAGTAAATGTTTTATAATTTTTATACATTAAATAAATTAAATTATTTATGACATCATGATGATGCAGTGATGACCTCATTATTTAGCGATTTAAATAAAATGGAAAGATAATGTAAAATCTAAGACCTAAACCTGTCGAAAACCTATTGGATGAGTGAATTTCGAACCCTCATCACCTTATCCTAGAAATAAATCAATTTGGGACCTTTAAAATCCGAAACTCTTTTCAAAATAAAGTAACATTTTGTAACATTACAAGAGTGCCCCTCCTCTCTTCTTATTAAAGGCCCCCAACTCTAACTCCTTACCCACACTACCAAAGCCTTTGGCTCGTCCAAACCCTGCCCATTTTGTCTCTCCACATCCCTCCCTTGCTCCTTGAAGCCGCACATTGGGAATAAGTCTTCCCAAGGAAGCCTTTGAGCTCAAACCAAAGGGAGTTACCCGATTTTAAGGTAATGTCTTCACTTGAGTCCTTTTGTTTTATTTTGCTTCTCCAACCCCCTAAACTCTTTTTATCCATTTCATTTGTAACAACTCCAGTATCTTCAATATACTAATATTATCTTATAAGAAGGATTAGAGCTACAATTACACACACCTACATCTAATGGTTAATGGACATACTGTTTCCGTGGATGGTGAATTTATGCCTCCCGAAACGATGATTGTTCAACATTATTTTAACACCTTCAAAGGTGGCCATTATGATGACACTATATTTATATATGATATATAATATGTTTATTTTTTCCTTAAGATTCTGTATTTTTCATTTTGGTCATTTCTTTATCGGTTCCATTATGGGTAAATGCGATATCTTCATTTAAGGAAGTGCGGACTACCGCCCCCTCAAAGTGATTTGATTCGTTAAATACCATATGTGGGACGTATAAAGGATGGAACTATGATATAATATATGATATTATACTGGAACTATAATATACCTTTATATAATTATGATTCCATTCTATAAAATACGAAATATAAATGAATGTAGTGTTCATGCGTACGTACGGCTTACTGTCTCCATGAACGGTACATTTCATTTCTTACCTCTAAATGATTATGTAATATTATAAATGAATGTATATACTGGATATTTATGATATATACATCATGATTATAATTCTGGATATAATGGATACATGAATATTTGTAATTATAAAGGGTTTATTTTTGACTCAAGTACCAATGATCATTAAAACGACCGTAATTAACTTAAATAATTACATAGTGTTCATGACAAGGAAATAAGTGATATAAAAGGAATAATGAACTTGAAAAAGGTATGGGACCCGAGGTATGGGACTTTGTCTCAATCTCCTTTCATTGAGGCATATTTTTTTTATACACAACCTTCTTTAATACGGTGTATAAACCCCTTTGACTTTTACGTTTATCCAAAAGGAATATTTTTTATATGAAGAGTTTTACTAAACGACAAAAGGGAATGTTTTTGTCGTACATATGCGGCGACAATGAATTCTCCGCCGCCGTGACCATTATTTGAGTTTCGGCTTCCTCTACAAGCCATACCTTTTTTTAAAAAGAAAAATAAATACCATGTTTTACTTTTCTTTTATTTTGGTATTGAAAATGGTTTTCATAATTTATTTATATCAATTTGTTGTATTGATATCTTGTGATTGAAAGTTGGAAATTTTATGTTTCCTTTATGCATGTTTTATGTGATACGATTATGTTGAGGTTCTTGGAAATTATTATGAAGACGGGTGGTTCCGTGATAAACTAAGGGCGGGTGAGCCCGATATAGCTCTCCAATGCATTGGGTAACGTGAAGGAGTGTAACGTTAAGGTTTCTCTGAAGAGATTTAAGGAATATACTATGATGGGTATTCCAAATGTAACCAAGAGGGTTACTCCCTACGTAAGAATGTTATGAATGCCTCAAATTACCTTTATGTCTTATGATTTTTATGATTTATTCATGATTTTATGAGGTATGTTAAAGTGCTTATGTTTTATGGGTAATGTATGATTTCATTCTTATGTATATATGTACCCATGTTTCCTTTCCATATTTTTATATCCCTTACTGAGCTTTTTATGCTCATCCCATGTTTTTTTTAAATGTTTTTCACAGGTCAAGGGAAAGGTACATAGTATGATGATAGTGTCAAGGAAGTGTCAAGAAAGAATCCATGTTTTATTTTAAATATGTTTCCATTGATGGGAAAGAAGAATACTATCTTTATGTAACCACATTGTTTTTACGTGGAATGTAATGCATGTTTTATGATCTAATTCTCTAAAACTCTAAACCCGAAAAGATCCTCAATGTCTAATCTTGTAATAACTCAAGATTAAGTAAGGTTTAAGTCTGGGGCTTTATTTTACACTTAGTGTAATTTTCATTGTGGTAATCTAATGATTAACTTTTTTCCAAAACCATTATCCCTATGATTAAGAAGTGGAAGTATCTCTTCATGATGGTTTTGAAGTACAATTATTATTCATTAATGGGGTATATTATTGTGTGAATAAAATTTTTTTATTGTGTTCCCTATGTTTATTTGAAATGGATCAATGACGTCGATCACTAGAAAAAACTAATGGGAGAACTTCCATTCATTTTTTGTATTTTTTCATTTCACGGTAATTAAAATTTCATGATTGTATCATTATAGTTTGTTTATTTTATTTTATTATTTTTGATAATAATAATATACTAAAATAATCAATACTTTAAAAAATAATTAAAATAACATAAACTATTAGTCTTAGAGGTATTAGATTACATATGTGGAAAACTATGAATCTCCTCAATTGAGATGGGCATATTCAGCCTCTATGCTACACTATGAAACATTTGATTTTTTTTCACACACCTTGATTGTTGTGTGTAAAAAATGGCCCCTTTTTCGGAGTGATACTCTTTAGTTTTCTTATATTTTATATTTTCAATTCATAAATGTTTTTAATTAAAGAAAAAAATATTATTTTTTAATGATGTATCATAGAATATAATATCATTGTACATGGAAAACAATACTCATAAATGAAGGAGAAACATGATGAAGATACTATTTTTGATAAGGTACAAGATTAAGAACTTGGAAATGAAATAGAAAAATAAGGGAGAAAAATTGAAATAACACTTGAATATGGTCATCATTTTAGAGACAAAGTAGAAACCACGACAAATATTGGAGAAAAAGAAGATATGTATGTCTTATAGAATGAGTGTGAGGAATAAATTAATCTCCCTATAATTCAAAAAGATTAATATAAAACACTATAAAACTAATATACCAACCATATGGTGTAATTTTATTAAGATATGAAGGAAACATTGTACTTATATCCATCTATTAAGATTCAATTTCAAGAGAAACTCACCATTGAAGAAGATTTTTATGTGTATCCAACTATTGGAGTTGAATATATCTCATCCATTCAATTCGATTTTATTCAATCTGAATTGAGTATTAATTCCGACTAAATAGAGTTTTTTCATTCTGCCAATCAATATTATTCCTTAGAGAATAATGAAGAATCGGGACCTACAACTATTGATGAACACATAGAGATCCCTAATTTTATTAAACATGAGATTGAGTATTCCCATAAAGAATTAAAAGTTGATATGATTGATGAAATCAAAACACATTATGCTCATTTTGAAAAGTATAATATTTAGTATTATTCAACTTGATATTTTTATTCAACTTAAAATACATACATTGTTTCATGTGGATAATACAATTCATACAAACCATGTTGAGATACAACTAGAAAAGTATGATGTTTAAAAAGTATCAAAATATTGTTAAAATGATCCATACATAATCCTACCCATGCTATGTAATTCATACATAATTGTGAAGCTGATAGATATGGTATTATCCATCCATGGATCATTCCTCACCAAGAAAGAAGAATTGAAATCTGAAAAAAATCCGCATGTGATAGTTCAATTACAAGAATATCCACCCAGTATCATATTATGAATAAGAGCATATAATTCCCATTGGAGAATATAAAATTCTAGGTTCCACTTGGGGTATCACACAATGACATATCCTTTTGTTTATACTCTAGGAATTTAGATTTCAGTTTTGTTCGTTGGTTTTGTTTACATTACTACCTCACTCTTTATTAATTTTTATCCTAAATGGACAGATCCTTGTTCTTAATTGAGTAATTAAAATTTATAGGTCTAGTACTGAACAATGTATCCCCCAAAATTGGAGGATAATAGGATTAAAATAATCTTTTCAAAATATTCTTCAGTTTTGATTTTTATCTTTTAAACTCTATAAATTGTTTACCAAACAACCTATATTGATCATTAAATTGGAAATAGGATTCCCTTCCATGAATTTATTCATTACGTGATATCAGATGAAGATATATTTGTTTAAATAATATTTTTCAATGATTTATATTTGAATTTAATGAAATTTAATGAGTAAAATAGTGTGTTGAATTATTAAAGTAAATCATGGATATTAAAATGAGGACTCGTAATTTTGGGGAATTAGTTTATTCATGTAAATGAATTTTAACAATAATTTAAAAAATTAAAATTTAGGAAATTCATGTGAATTTATTCTATATTATTACTCATGGAATGGTTGGTTTCTAATATCAAATGTTTCATTCTAGATATGAAATATAGACGACTTAATTACTAGTTTATTCTTGCGAATATTTCATTTGTGATCATGAAACATGTAATCTAGTAGAACAACCAATTGAACATATCTAATCTATTATTGTGAAAAAATTAAAATTATTGATCCATTATTTTAAAATATATTATACTTGATACAACCTTTACATAAATCCTTATTTATCTTATAGAGAACACAGATGACCATGTTAGAGATAAGTGTTACTTCATGATCTTTTTATCTAATCCTACTATCAAATTTTTATTTTTGTGATTTTTTTAATGTTTAGGGATGTGTTAATTAGAGTCATAGTGGAATGTGTGTAATAAATTATATAAAAAAATTGGGGTTATACTTGTGGGTATGAAAGACTGATTATTATACACTCATTATTCTTTATTATTTTTCCTTTTAAAAAAATGAAAAATAGGAATGGTTTGTCAGTTGGAGGATTAAAAAATCCCCATTTATAAACAATTTAATTTATATAATATGTGTTTAGGTGGTGTAAGAGATTCTCATTATAAGGGTAACTATAAAAAAAGAAAATAAATGAGAAAAAATTACTATGAAAACGGTTTAAAAGTAGTAAAAGAATAAAGAAGGGTAATGAATCACTCAATAAGATTTACCTTCTTAAACATCAATTAATTCTAAAATTATTCCATTGAGAAATTTTATATTTTATTGAATAGTACTCATGATTTTTTGTGTCCTTTTATATTAAAAATTTAGATAAAATTAGTTTTTTTATAATCTTACAGATTAGGAGAAAGTTCACCGGATATGATTATAAATATAATTAAATAAATAACATAAGTAGTGATTTAAAGTATTATTGAGTGGTAAATAATGATTTGGAATTTTTGATAATAATTAGTTGTGTTGATTAAATTAATAAAATGATATAATTCATTATTTTCCAAATGGGAGCAAGTAGAATTCTTGGATTAATTTTTTCTTTGAACATTGAAAAATTAAATTTATAATATACATGTATTATTGAATTTTTTATTTAACAATGAAAATTATTTTATTTTATTATATTAAATTTGAATAATGGTAATATGGGTGACATCTATAATTACATGTTATGTTTTAAGTTTGAGGGAAATCATGGATTATGTTTGGGGGAAATTGACAGACTCATATTTCATGCATATTATCAATCATAATTTAATTATTTTTTAAGGAAATTAATAAATAATTCCATATATTCCATTTTTTTCTAAAAAATATTTTAATTTAGAATTTATGGATATAAAATTGTGATAAATGAATAAAAGAATATTAATTTTCTTATTTTTAATCTATTTCTGATTTGTTAGATTGGTTTTTTTATATGTGACATTGAATTTTTATATGTTCATACTTTTTAGGTGTTTAATAAAAAACAGCCATCAATGGATAGCCCTCAATCACATCACACAATCCGTATCCTTTTCTAGGTGATTACTAAACAAATAGATAACAATGAAAAACCCTCAACCATATCCCACAAGCTATATTTCAATACCATTATGGCCAGCTAACCAATAAGGTCGAGGGACATCCTACATATAAAAGTAGGGAATGGGGTTATAAGGACCATGTAGTGGATTGTGAGTAATGAATATAGTGGTGAGTAGTGTTGTACCAATCCATGATATGGCTATACAATGTCTTCGTCCATCTATGTGTGTGTGTTTGTAAGTAGATACATGAGCTTATCCTTGATACAGGCAACTATTATAGGGTTCCCCCATTATTACATGTGTGTTCTCACACAATCGTGAACACGGTGGATGTTGGAAACGTTTCTTGGGTTACTATTCATACTTATAAATACACCATTGTTTCGCGACAACACCAATCACTAATGCTCACACATTTTACCTCCTCGATCTACATTGTGTATATAATACTAAATGATACTATCTAAAATTAAAAACAATCCAAAAACACCATTGTTATTGTAGAAAAATATTAATCTTGATCTCATTTTCACTATCACCACCCATGTTCTCCATGTATCAACCCCAAAGCCTCATCCATCCACCAGGATCCATGTAATGAATAGTATGATGACCCATATAAAATGACCACCCCTATTCATTGGGAGGGCAGGAGATCTTAATGAAGTGCGACGTCACCAATTCCATGCATGGTGTTGTGTTTTTACATCTCCATTAAATATATCTTCTTCCATGCATAATAGAATAATCATGAAGAAGTGGGGAAGAGTGCTTACACAGGTGGAATTCTTATATGCTGAAATTTGAAAACCCCATTTCTCTACGGGAGACTTTTGAAATTTAATACCATAAGTTTGAAAATTTTTATTTATAATATCATTATAATTATTTTGATGATTGAAGGATTGAAGTCCCTTTAATTCTATAAAAGGCGGCTTTTCCAAATACTGATGGTAGTTTGGATATCATAAAGAGGCACGCTTCCATGCTGATAGATGCTTATCACATTTTCCTTTTTACTTTTATTTTCTTATTCTTCATCTTTTTTATAATTCATGAAATATTTTATTCACATTCATATTTAACTCATAATTTTTTTTCATGTCAACATTTTTCCACACCCTTATTCTACTCCTTTGTTTATTCTATCTATTTATTTTTCTTAAGTCAATTTTATTTTCTTTATTTTTTATTCAATCCTTCTCCACACCTCATTATTATTCTTTTTATTTATTTTCTTCTTTTATTTATTTAATTAATGATGTGAATACCTTACATTTCTTGAAATAGTCAACCATAAACACTTATATTCATGATTATGTGTAACTAACAAGAGAATATCCAAGGGGAGTATTCATGTTCTTGAACCCGAAACCATGTTTTCATTCTACTTTGGGTTAATATAAGAATAATTATCTATGATTCTAATCCTCACTATAGTTCCCTAATGTTTATTTTATTTTTTAAAAACCATTATCCATCGGTTTCAGAGTTCATAGTAGAGTCTTATTTGTGGTTTCTATGTGCACATTCTATTAAAAATTGGCATATATTATAGACTGTACACACACTCATATTTGTGTTCACTATGTAAATTTAAAATGAGTCAATGATGTTGATCCATGGAAAACTCTATCAGGTAAATTTCATTCTTTTTCTAAATCTTCCTCTTTAAATTTCATGGTAATTATAATTAAATGTCACAGTCATATTAGTATTTTCATATCATTTTTTTATTTTATGATATAATTAAAACCCCAAAATCAATATTAATATCATAAATAAAAAAATATATATATTCATCGGTGAATTTGATTATGCTAGTTAAAAAATGTTATGGTCCTCAATTTGGAGGAACCTGGCAAGACACTCCATTGTACTATGAAACTCATAGAAATTTTCTTTCTCCATGCCCCATGATAGTCATTCCTAAAAAATTTACTATAACTATAATTCTATTAAAACGTTTTCTTATTTTTTATATTTTCACATTTTAGATATTTTCCTTACTTAATAAAATAGACCAATAAAAAATTATTATTTTCACATTATGTATAAAATTAGACCATATCATTGTGCTTGTAAAAACTAATCATATGTGCAATAGAAACAATAATAAGTTGTTATGATAAAGTAAAAGTTCATTTAAATTGTAAAAATAGTGAATCAATGGAGATAATAGTTGAAAAAGTTTTTGAATATGTTTGTGCATTGATTGAACAACAAGATCTTGAGATATATATTGGAGATTTACAAGATATTGATGAATTACAGAATCAGAGTGAGGCTTAAATTGATCTCTCTATTCCTCAAAAATAATTAGATTCATCACCATTGAAGGAATATACCACCATTGTGGTGGAATTTTATAAAATGATAGTGGATCCCAACTACCTACCTATATAAAAAAATATTCAATTTCATGAGCCACTAGCCATTTAAAAATATATTGAAGCTGAAACATTGAAGAGATTTGATCTTATTGAAAACTATATTTAAAATTATTTTATTATTTATGAAATGAGTATTAATTCCAAATTATTTGAATTTTTATATTAATAAAATCAATAACATTCCTTATTGGAATATGATTAAATTCAACAGGAACATGTTTAAGAACACATTGTGCTCTAGAATCTCATTGAAAATGAATTTAAGATAGGCCATGAAGAATTATAATTTGTTAAGACTAAGATAATCAAGAAATAAAATGATCATTATGAAAGGGGGTATATTTATGATTATTCAAATTAAAATTTAGTTCATGTTAAAATTATTTCTTACTTTCCATTTGATCATTTAGTTTATGAATCCCATTATGTGCCATCATTGATAAATGATGAGGTTGCAGAGGTCGAAACCAAGAAGGATGATGATCCATACTTCATCCTACCCAATCCATAAATGCTATTTATAATTGTGAAGGTAATGGATCTGGTATATAAATTAAATGGATATTTCTATTCAAGAAGTAAGAGGTGAATGTTGGGAAAGTCCACATGAGGTGGTTCAAATCCTTGAAATTACCACTACTATCCGATTACGGATAATAGTTATTACTACCCTATGAAGATAATAAAAATTTATGGCCCACATTGGGGATCATTCTAAGGGTTATAATTTTATTTGTGTTATATAAATTTATATTCTATTTTTAATCATAAGGTTAATTTAGAATGTATCCTCGCTCACTATTATTTTTTAAAGCATAAATTAAATGACACTATGTGCTTAATTTAGTAATTACATTTTTTAGTTCCATGATGACACATACAGACCCCAAACATTATAATTGAATTGGATTAAAATATTAATCTCAAAATGGAGTTAACTATTATGTTTTAACTATTAAATCCACTATGATTTTTTCTAAACTACTGGTTCCGATCATTATCCTGGAAATTACTGAACATCCTTGAATTTTTTTTCTATACAAGACATATTAAAGAAATATATGGTTTCTATGAATCATGTGATACCATGTATTATATTCCAATGTTATTTAAAATTATTGACTAAAATTTTGAATTGAATTATTGAAAATTATTGACTAAATTGGTGAATTGAATTATTATAGATAATTAATTGATGAACATGAATTATTTAAAGGAAAAGTATCATAATTTTTAAAAAGGGGGAAGGTAAAATGGTTTGATTAGTTTTTTCATTGAAAATTGAGAAATTAAATTAATATTTTCCATGTATTTTTTAAATATTAATTTAAAATTGATTATTTTATAATTTTATTTCTTTTATATTTATAAAAATTGAATATTTTTAACCTCTAGAATTTCATATTTGGATTTTGTGCATAAGGAAAAGAATTGTTTTTTTGTTGGATTATTTGACACACCCCTAGTTATTTCACATTTTTATTCATAATATTATTTTTTTTGAATTATTATAATGAATAATTCCATATATTTAATTTTTTTTATTAAAATGTTGGAATTTATAATTAATGGATTGAAAATGGTGATAGCTAAAAAAATAGATTTTTGATTTTTGGATTTGAATTTTATTTTTGAATTTTTCTTGTGTTTTTTATAAGTGAGTGTCAATTTTTATATCTTCATAAATTTTTGGATAGTTAGTAAAATAAGGCTATAAAGGTTTAATGCTCATCCACAGCCCACCAACCATGTAGTTTTCAGGTTATTACTAAAAAAATATACAACCATGGATATCCCTCAACCATAGCCCCCCAGCCACATAGATATTCCATTAGAGTCGGTCATCCATGCACGTTGAGGGATATCATCCAAATAAAAAAAGATTCTAGGGTCATTAGGACTCTGTAGTGGACCACATCGAGTAAAGACCTCAAAGAGTTGATTTGGTCAAAGGGCCACTCTAGAGGCGCAATGCACATGACCATGTTTATTTGTGCAAGTGGTGTGGAAACTCATCCCTATCATAGGAATATGTTCCAGGGTTCAAATGCTCTTACATAAAACAAATTTCTAACATAAAGAATCATTCAATGTGGGACATTTGGTTTTTGAATTAATGTCCATACATACAAATACACTATTATTTCATCTTGTCCCCAATCATTGGTTCTTTATTTTTTCACCTCTTCAATCTCCAACACTTCTCCACCACTTGACGCCATCATCATAACACTGAAACACACCACAAACACCATTAATGATGTGTATCATGCTCATGATTGAGCTGATATTCACTATTACCTGCACAGATGACAATGGATCTCCTTTCAAGCCTCTACAGACCACTGTGAGCCATATTTCGAATGAGAAGACTGCTTGTATAAAAAAATGACACCCCCCATATAATGTGATTTTTAGAAGGATCGGTGAAGTCCACCCTCACAAATTCTGTGCACTGTGGTCCATTTCAACATCAATATGTGACATCCCTGTATGTATGCACCATGCACTATTCATGCACAATTGAGGCCGAGTTCAGAAAAAAAAGGAATTCTTCCATGATAGAATAAGGAGTCTACATTTTTCTATGGGGACTTATTGTAAAGGAAGACAGTATGTCATAGGGATTATATTTTTAATATATTGTCAGTTATTTTAAATAATATCATATGGAACACCATTGGCCTCTATAAAAGGAGGCTTTTCCCATTACCACCAGGAGATCAGATCCCACACTGAGGACTTTTTATTTGTTGAGAGAGAATTTTCTTATTTGAAATTTTTTTATTTTGATTTTATTATTATTATTTTTTGTTTTATTATTCATGTGATTCTCTATTTAGTTTCAT
Source organism: Viscum album (assembly GCA_963277665.1). Lineage (NCBI taxonomy): Eukaryota > Viridiplantae > Streptophyta > Magnoliopsida > Santalales > Viscaceae > Viscum > Viscum album. The sequence goes on from OY728152.1 coordinate 1,940,031,334, forward strand.
ATTTGATAGATAAATTTCTATTCTATCAAACTATTTATATGCCTTTATTTTTCTCATTCTTCTTCAGTTCACATAGTTTTCATAATTATTTTTCTTTTATTTTTAATTTACCTTTATCCCCATGTCATTCATTTTATTTGTTTTATATTTTTCATTTTATTTATTTATTTACCAATGTCGATACATTGAATTTCATTAACTATTCAACAATGAACTCTTATACACATGATTATGGCTAATTAACCCATGTGATATCTTGGGCGGGTAATAGAGTTCTTGAACCTAATAATATGTTTTCATTCTACTCTGGGATTATCTACGGATAATTTTATGTGATTTTAATCCTCATTATAGTTCTCAAAATTTTAATATCTTTTTTTGTAACAATTTTCAATTAGTTGATGATGTTGAAGTTGAGTGTGCATTGTGGTTTATAAGTACCCTTTTCACTGAAAATTGGAATACTTTAGGTGTTCAAACAAATGGTGGAGTGTTTTCACTATGTATATTTCAAACTATTACATGAAGGTGGTCCCTATAAAACTTTACTTAGAGAACATCCTTTCATTTCAAATATCATTCAGTTTACATATCATAGTAAATATAATTTCATGTTAATTTATATTTTTATTAGTTAGTGCATTTATTATTTTAAGATATAATCCAAAATTGGGAATCATCAATAAATTAATATATATTTTTTAAAAACAAGTAGTCTTTGGTTAATTATGTTATGTATGTGAAAAAACTATTAAGCTCCTCAAGTGAGAGGACCCCATTCAGCCTCTGTGCTGCACTAGGACATGTTTAGAAATTTTATTTTGCTGAACCTCATGATTTGAAAAAATAAACATGATATCTAACGGATTTTATTAGTGATGGACTATTGAGTATTAATCACAAAAAATTGAGATTACATGGAATTTGAATGCCCATGAATATTTACTATTCGGTCAATGGATAAATGTATTGGACAAAGATCAATGTTGAGGATAGTTAGCAAGACATTTAAATGTTGGTATGGATCAGGATCAGTTTTTGGGGAGTTCATAGTTTCTTTTCATTTGAGGTTTTCTTTTTCAATGTATGATCTACACATGGGGGATCATTTGTATGTATATGAAGCCATTATTTAAAAAATTTATGTTGTAGTTGTATTTTTTACTTTCTCTACATTATCTGGGATGTTTATATTATTTTTATATATATTATTATTATTACTTCTACTATAATTGATACTCTAATAATGAGGGTATAGTTATCATGCATTAAAAATGAAAACCCTAACCACCTTTAGTTAGTATTTTCCATACATGGAGGAGCACCTAAGGTCTTGTGGTGTGTAATATAGGGGAACTGGTTTAGTGGCTTTTGGGGTGGGCATCACATTTTCCAATCCATATGAAGGCTTATTCAATACATTCAATGACATTATATCATCCTTTTATATTAATCTATAAACCAAAAAAACCTCACCTATTCCATTCCTTATCCACATTTCATCATTACACTTATCCGTTCATTAATAACTACCTAATCAAGATTAACATCCATTTCCATATCATCATTACCATATATTTTATAAAAAAACAACTTAGTTCATATAAATTACTAAAAATCCAACTACTAACATTATTCAATGGTTCATGGATATATCATCCCTACTTCATCCAATTATATCTTTTAACAACCTGCAATTCTGTAAGATTATCGCGTACCAGACTTCATCAAACATCTTATTGAAAATTGTGAATAGTAATCTCATATGTAACACATTTTATGGGAATGAAGAATAGTTATAAATTAATCAAATATATATTCTTTCTAATCACATGGACGTATTTTAATAGATGACTTTCACAACATTAAATTTTATGTATTTTAAACATATATAACCAAATATGTATATTTATCACCTAGAAGTAGAATCATAATACCATCATCTACATGTTAATGTATCCTTAAAAAATATAATGGAAGTATCCTCATAAAATATTCATGTATACCCCCACAGATTCTATATATAAATTATTAAAAACATTTTTGTTATTTTCCATACAAATAAAGGATGAACTCAGACATTCTATCATCATTCTTATAATATGACTGGATATCCATGGATTAAATGGTATATCATCATTTATATTTTAATAGAAAAACAACATGTGTTGGAGGAAACATTCAGCAATTCTTTTTGATAATGTAAATCATCAATGCCTAAGTAATCATCACAATTAATTTTAAACCATACTACCATGTTTATTAACTCCATCATTCTTCTCAATCCTAGGAAAATACATATTATTTCCATGAAAGAATTTCTTATCACCAACATACATGGGAACTCAAAAAATTCATTCCAATCATTCATCCATGGAACATTGACATCATGATACATGCCTTGATACCTTGATCCTTATTGAAACCAAATGCAACATGAACACAATGTGGGTTTAATACATACATGAACAGACATACATACACATACATATTCATGCACATACTCAAACATCCATACATACACAAATATACACATTCATTCAAAAATATACAAATACATAAACATGTAAATACACATAAATACACTTCTATACGCGTACAGAAACATTCATATACATTCTCTTACATAAACATTCAAACATATGTATAAATAAATATATAATAACATACACATCATGTATGGTTGAAGAGATTTTAAGAAAGGAAACAACATACGCACCCCTGGGCCCAAAAGGATATATCACACAGCCTTTAAAAGGATTACCCACTCCATTGAAAGCTCAATACATTGATCAGCCTATAGTCCAAGTGACCAAAAGGTCATTACATAGATCTTCACCACTATCTCTGTCAATCCATCATCACATACCCCATCATAAATACACCAATGGGGCTTCCATGATTTGATCCCTCGTCTCTTAGATGTCGAGACCAGTGGTGAGTACCACATGACGAAAAATTAGGCCACACCATCACATATACATACATACGTACATATATACATACATACATACTTACAAACATACATACATACATACACATATAAATACAAATACATACATACATAAATATTTAAACACACACACAAAAACATATATATTCCTATATGAATATATATATACATATTTAACATAAACACATGTATTTACCCATCATAATAATTTACTTTTTTTGTCACACCACGAGAGTTTTAGTACATATCAAGGATATTTTTCATAGGATAAGTGATTATATTAACATATATTCATATTTGTTTACAAATATTATATATATACTTACCTAAAAAATACTTTTTCATTTATATGTTTAAATATTAATTTAAATAGTATTTCAATATATTATATGTACATATGTGTTGTTAATGTATTTATATAAATTATTAAATATTTATATTGATTAATTAAAATTATAAATTCTTTATTTATAAATTATGAATATAATATATATAATAAATATTTTATGAATAATATATTTAAATAAAAAAATTATATGTATATTAATTTTAATATGCTCATCTATTTATTTATATATAATCACACACGCAGGAACGCGCGTGAGCATTCACAGACACACACACACATATATGAAAACAGACTCACATATAATTATATATACACATATAGAGTATATATATAAGAATATTATAAATTATACAACATGAATATATATATATATAATAACTTTACATAAAATCATTATTTAATGTATTTATATATATATTTATATAGTTGGTATGACTGTTTATAATATAAATGATAATACATATATATATATATATCTATGTGTGTGTGTAATTATAAATAATTATAATAAATTATATATTTCATGTTTATATTAAAATATATGTTTAGATTTATAATAAATATTAATAATAATAAATAAATTTTTATATAAAAATATAATATACACTAAAAAGGGTTACACATTTTCAATACTAAAAAGTGGTAAAAATTATAAACTCAATAAACATAAAAAAGAACATATAAATGTGAAAGTTGTATCTAATTTCTTTAGCACTAATTAATGTAGAATGTATCAATGATTTTCATTACCACCGATAATGGCCATCCATTTAACTTTTCTCTATTTTAGTGGTAATAATGTTCCCTAAGTAATATAGAGTAATATATAGTAGTAGGATCTTTCTATTTACTAAAGATGAGATGGGAGTTTTATTATATTTATTATTATCGATATTCAAGGATTAATTATTTTTTCTCTGTTAAAAATATAACATGAAATCAAGGTGAGAACCATTTTATCATCATAATGAATGTATTTCAGAGTCATGTATGTAATTGGGTCCCAACAATCTCTCTCTAGCTTGACTAAGTTAATGTTTTTTACATGTTACAGGATAATATTAATGTGAACACATTATCTATATGAGTAACATATAGTATTCAATTCATAGCACATTCATTATGTAAGTTTCATTCATCAATTATTTCAATTGAGGTCTTTCCTCCATTCGAGTCATAATTCATGTGATGTTTTGTATGTGAGTTCATTCATATCTTGGTGTGCGGGAATTTTGTATGTGGCTATCCATCTAATTGAGTGGTGTTGATTTAATTTAGGATAATGTCGAATGAAAACCATTATTTATATCTTAAAATAAAACTAGTATGTAACAATTACCTTTTATGTAGACAAAAAAACCTTTCCATAAATTAATGGAATCCTGAAAAGTAATATTTTGTCTAATATTAGAGCCACTAAAAAGAATTATAATATACTATTCTAGTTTAATTATATCTAGAAAACTTTATTATCTCTATAAAACATTATATATATCATTAATATTAATCATATAGTTAATTATTTCACTAAAAATAGATTATAAAATCAATTAATGATAAAATTACGAATGAAAAACTATACCAACTTAAAGAAAAATTTCAAACATCCAATAGATCACATAAACCATCCTCATAGTAATGAAAATTTTTGTTTTATTTTTATTTATCTAACATAAAATTTATTATTCAATTTTATTATATATTTATCATATTAGGATCAAAATATAAATAACTAATATAACCTGAAATACCTTACGATATAAAATCATAAAATAAAATTAATCCTATGAATATAGAATTTTTTAGTTCTAGGATGAAATAAATATTCTATGTATTCTTACAGAAATGTGTCTGTGATTTTCTCGGTAATGAATGAATGAATTACCTTACACAATAATGATTTACAAAACGTGATAAAAAACACAAATATAAGGGAATGTAATTATCAAAACTAAATAATAAATGTAATTGAAATGTGTCACTAAATATTCATCACTTTTTTATAATTACATTCTATATACATGTATTTTTTTTATTTTTTTCGATATATAATTATGTGTTTATAGTAAATGATACATATGATATATAGAGAATCTTGGGAGAATTAAATATGACTTATAGAAGCTATATAAGAATTATACAGGAACATACCTTTTGAAATAGTATAATAAAGATCCATAACCAAATTATATTATGTATTTTAGATACATTATGTACACAATATGAGAGAAATTTCTACTCCAAGATATAGTTGTTTGATTTTATAAGAAGTGTTTTATGTTGTTTGATAATGAAATATTTATTGAAAACATGTTATAGGTCGCAGGACGTATAACAAATTTCACTAGAAAAATATGAATGGGACAAAATTTAATGAATTATTTGCTTCAAATTTTTTGATGCTTTATTTTTTGGTAAATAAATACAAAAGGGCTCCTTACAATGCACATTAATTCAAAAATAAATATATATATTTCCAAATACGTGTTAATTATTTGTTTTTAATAATTAGGATGCATGTGAGGGAAGTAATTAGATGTTGCAATAATTAATTTAGCCATCTTCAATGGGTTTATAGTAATAGACAAAGGCTTCATGAAGTTGTAATGTTTTTGAAAATTAATAATGAATGAGATTAAATGGATCAAGTCCATTGGATTAAGATCTATCATATGGATGGACTTCAAATGAAGGTTCACAATTCCATCAAACATGCATTTCTCAAGAGATCAAACCAATAAATTCTACATACAATAAAAATTCATGTATACCCATCCCAAAAATATTAAGTATGTTAGACATAGAATGTTTGTAAAGTGAAATGATCAAAGAAAAATAGTGGATAGTTGACCAGAAAAGTTAATATTGTTGAAAAAATGTGATAAGTGAAGTTTATCATTAGAAAAATAATCTGGATGAATATTTCTTATAAATTCATGAAAAAAAATTCAAATAGATGAATATTTATAGAAAACATAGAAATAATTATTATAATCCCTTATCTATAATGATGTGAATTTGATATTCCAATTTTATTATGATACTGGATTTAAGTATATATGATGAAGTCTGCCAAAATTATGTAGAGAAAAATTTGAATAACATCATTGATAATGTCAAATTAAAATAATCATCATGAATTTTATATTAGTGTTGAGAAATATCTAAATATTTAAAAATGAGGGGGATATCTGAAATTGGAGTGTCATATGAGTGGAAAAATTATTTTGAGTTCCCACTTTTCTGCTCTATGAGAGGTTATATAAACATGTACAAAGAAAAAGTGTATATAAAAATGTAAACATGTTTGAATGTCTGACACTCTAATGTTTTCATGTGAGGATGGAATTCCACCAAAATGGTACATTCAAGTAGAAAATGAGCTACCACATGAACATCCATCAGATGTAGAAGATGTTGTGAGTATCTAATTGATATTCCACTCAATTGAATAATAGTACAATGGATAAAGGATCTTAATTCAAGGATATCTTATAAGAAGAATGATCATATTGTTTTATATTGGATGTAGTAATTAGATGTAGAAATATAACTTATCCTGCCAAACCAAATTTTTGTGAGAGGCATTAGTCAATATAAAATCAGACAAACCCACCTGATAGGGAGATACGAGATAGTGGGTGAGAGGAGAACATTGGATAAGGATGTATTCTAAATAAGGATTCGAAACATTCAAATTGAGAATAACAAGGTGTTAAAATGTTTAGAAGGTATCATCAAGGTTAAGAGACTCCTAAAAAAATATGGAAGATCGTGATGTTTGTCCAAAAGCGAATGTGATCTAACATGCATGTGGAGGATGCAAAGATAATTTTATAGGGGATTAGTAAAGAAGAAGGAATGAATCCTAGATTTTGGGTATAACCAGTTGATGAAAAGGTTTATTGGATTAGGGTATATCTACCTATTACTATATTGGATACAATTAGGATAGTTGGTTCTATAAAAACTTTAGTATGAGAGTTCATTTTTTGGGTGTAGAACTAGGGTTCTCTAGATGATTTTTACTAGTGGTATAATAGGTTACATATTATTATTTTTTAGTCCTCAATGAAGTTAGTGAAAGATTTTATTTTTGGGGTAATTACCAAAATGAAAAATAATTTTTATTATTACAATAACTTGTCACTATTTGTTGCTAATATCTCTTCACATTATTGTCATAAAAAAGTGTAGGAAGAGATTTTTATTTGAGTGGATCACAACTTTAATAGTCTTTTATAGGTCAATAATGGTTCCTAAATAAGTTAATAAAATTTCTCATGAAAAAAATATTAATAATTCAACCTCATAGTGATCTCATACAATGATTAAATGGGACTAAAAGTTTTATCCGAGTGTAGGTCTCCTATGATTAAAAAACACTAAAATGAAATATTTTAATTTAGTGATCAATAGGGGTTTCTATATTTACAGTATTAAAAATCACATTTTGAATAATAGGATGTTAAATTATCTTATATCACTTGGCCTCCAAGTGATAGATGATACAACAACTGTATTTACTCCTATTAATTTGGATTCTAGGCTAACAGTTAATAAGAGTAAATTAGATGTTGATTGAAAAGTACATAATTTTATTATTACAACATTCCAGTCACTAGTAAGTATTATTTTGAGTTTTTTTTCTGGGTTTATTCATAGCATCCCTGAGTGTTGGGTGTCAAAAACATGATTATTGAGGGAAGACAGACCAATAACATGTTTAACACAATGTTTATCTAGACCTGTGACTAAAAATGGGATGGTGTAGTAAATGGTGTTTGTGGGGTTTTAATGTTTAAGATATTGGTATTCCAAACTATTTGAAACCCATGGGTATCCATGTTTCATAGATATTCAGGAGACAATATCCTCACAGAGATTTCATAGGGTTTTTTTTAATCATGAGGCCAAATTGGGTAGCCTATCCATGTCACATAAAAATTGGTATTTTATCTTTTTACCCTATCAACATTATAGATTTTTCCCAAATATTTCCTCAACGTTTTGTTATTGCCCCTTGTTATATATTGTAGAGAATACCCTCTCCCTTTATGGTGGATATGTACCTAGATTATAGGTTTTTTATCTTGAGGAAAGTCCATTTCATGAACCTTCTTCCTCGTTTCCCCTTCTCCACTATTGTTATACCCTTTTAATATAATTATATAACCTTATAAGGTTTGTTAGAAAATATAGGTTGTTTAATGGGGGATTTAATTATTATCATATTATTTTTGTGTAAAATACCTCCCCATCCTGTTGTATGTAGTTATCCTCAGAGAATATATGGTTGGAAACAAATATAAGGTAAGTGAATCTATTTATGTTTGTTTGTCTGGACATACATCTAAATTTATTATTTTTATTTCTTTGTGAGGTATAATTAGAAAATAAAATGATTTATGTTTTATTTTTATCCTAGGATTTATGTGATTTATTGGATGGATTGGTTATTTGGGTGTTTAAATACGGTTTTCCAAATACATGTGACTTGTATGCCCACTAAATGTTTTAGGAAATGTATCAAAGTGGACAGATGGATTTAAAAGAACTTATAAAATTTTTATATATATGGTTTTTTCTCATTGAATGGTATTTTATAAATAGTCATGTTTATTTGTGAAATTGGATTTTGAAATGGATTTCCATTATAAGAAACATTTTTCTGATTATTTTGATTTTCATTAACACAAGGTTTGACTAAGTTGTCTGTGAGGTGTTGGGTTATAGACTATGAGTTCCTTCAGGGATAAACACCATGAGATCATCCTTTTGGGTTTCCAAGGGACCCAGAGAGCCTTTGGATATGAATGTGGGAGCTTCAATTGGTTGATGAGAGACCATGATAGTTCTTGGAGTTGGGTCCAGGAAATACTATTAGACCTTCCACTTTTCTTAGAAGGCTTTAATATTTTTTAAGGAGCACTCTCATTAGACCCATATGGTTAGATAAAAAATTCACTTACTCATGTAATATTGACTAGTATTCTTTAATGTATTTTATTAGTGCCATGGTGAATATAATGAGATATGTTATGCACATATTTTGGTTGATTATATTATGATGATTATTTGATTTCCATTTTTGTTGGGTATATTTACCTTAATATGAATTTTATATTTATTTGATCCATGATGATATTTGTTACAGAGAACATGATAAATTCAAAAAGAAAACTATGTGCTATAAAAGTCTGGATAGAAAATGAAATTTTTTCAAAGTGTATTGGTTTTTAAAACTGATTTCAAACAGGTTTTTGAGTCTCTAGGGGTGAAATACATTAATATATTCATGGTGGTATCCTATTAGGATATGCGCCTCAAACTATACATATGCCTTTCTGAAAATGTAGACTTTATTCTAATGGGAACTAATAATAGAAATGGAACCATGTACCATGGTGTGTCTTATTATTCACTATCATTATTATTTTCTTGAAGGAGGTGTGATATCACTATGTTTTCACATGGAGGATCTGTTTTGGGTGTCTTTTACCCATTGGGATGTGTGTTTTGGAATAATTGGGATTTATTTATTTTTATTATGCTTTTAGGTATTGCATGAGAAACCACATGTAAGGAATTATACATCATGCATTATATATGATGTTTAGTTTTAATTTTTTATTTAAATCTTTTTATTAGTTGTACTCTCGATTTCATGGTATGATTCCATTGAATATAATGATATTTGTTTCTCCATATCATTTTGTGTATGGTTAATTATATTTTATATTAGGATAAAGCAATCCCAAGAGATTGATGGTTACACCCATTGATTGTCTCTGGCTTGTACTAATTGGGATTGCACATCAGGTTCTGTGATGGGGTAGCTCGTGTGATGGGTCAGGAAGACCTGGGCTAGTTTCTTAAATAATGGTAAAAGATTATGTTTTAATTCATTTTTAGTGGTTGAATAGGGTTAGGAACAAAGATAATCCATGGGTATGAATGGTAGAGTATCTAAAAATCTCTTATTCATGTAAATCATTGACTCTACATGAGTGTTTTGGGATTTTGGTTATGTTTTTGGCTCTCTTATGGGTAATTTTGGTGATATTTTATTGTTGTTTGTAATCAGTGTAGAATATTTGGGTGGTCCTAAGAGTAGTTCGGGTTTTGGGGTGATCAAATGTGGCCTAGATGAGGCACATGTTTAATTTCCATGTTAATTAGATACCAATCACAACCTATATAGTCTTTCTTTCCAATTCTAGTGACACCTGCACTACTTGCACATAGTTTTCCAAATCTGGTGACCAAACCATACACATTGAAAAATTTATTATATTAATTATTTTTTTCTATTTTTAATGTGGATTTTTTTTATTTTAAGTGTTTTTCTTATTCATTTGATTATTGTTCATTTTGGTTAATTGGATGCAGTTCGAGATTGAGTTTTGCTTGATGAAGCTTCTGTTTAGTGTATTGAAGAAAATTCCTCCCATATGAACCCAATTTAGACATACAGAAGTTGATATATATAAATAACTATAAGAGGCCCCTCCCCTTGAGTTATATTTGGTGGAGTAAGTGAATCTTATTATCTAATCCTTTATTCAAGGGGGTGGTAAATAATTGGAAGAGATGGTGGACCACACTCAATATTTCATAAGAAAAAAATACACCATTGTTCCTTGGTGACAAAGGACACAATAGAACCACTGAATTGTTGGATCATATCTACTAGATATTTTTGTTCTTGATGATTCATGAGACTAATATAGTGGGATTCAAAATATACATTATAGGATCACCATGTTAGAAGTGGTGGGAGTCAATAGTGATCTTTATGAGGAATGAGGATCTCACGTCGTCCAGAATCAAGGTGTGTTTCAATAAGAAGTTATTCCCAATGACATTCACAGAAGTGCGGGATAGTGACATCATAAATATGGGGTAGGTGATCATTCTGTGAAGGTGTATTCCACCCATTTTACATAATTGTTTTATGTCACTCAAGATCTCTTCACAAACAATTTCCTCAAGGCCTGACATTTTGAGATGGGTATGAGTCCATATATCATGTATATTCTTATTCATGTATATCTACCAAACTATTAATAGGTGGTTAATAACGCATCTATTGAAGAGAATTATTTTAATCGAAATAGATTTATCAGTGGTGTTCTTTCTAAAGGTGTAAGCAAAATTTCATCATGAGTGTAGATGTGTAAGTGGGATGAGTCTTGTCATAGTAGTGGAATGAGTGTCCAATAATAATCTAGTTTATCTAATGTGGCATGATTAGGGTGGAATACCATTTTTTATTATTAATTATGTAAGGATTAACACAACATAACTCATTTCTCACTGATTATTCGAACATTCCAATCAAATGGGATTTGAAGGAATCTATATTACATTGTTGAATTGGATTCATGGGGGATTTTGGTGGGCTCCAATTTCTCGAATGGATCTAAAATGTTGTCAGAAGATTTCAAGGGTTGATTATATCGCCATCATGGTATATGAGGTTCTTTCTAAAGAAAAAGATATATGTAGGGCCTCATTCATTGAATCTACATGTTATATAGGTTATGTCAGAGGTTTCATATTCCTGGATGACAATATTGAGATGAATTATGTATATTGTTTATTCCATGGAATCTATTATGTTTTACAATTGAATGTCCCATTCTTTAATTTCACATAAATTTATGGATTAATTGGGTATTTTGGTTGATTTTATTCCATATGTTATGGATTTACTAACCTCATTCATTGGAAATAAAAAGTGTGGCATAGACTTCCCAGAGTGTCGTGTTTTGGAAGATGGTGTGGTAGTTGTTTTTGAATTCCTTGGTTTGGACTTTGATGTTTCTAACCGTCTAATAATAATTTACCAGTTGATCATCTTCTAGGAGATATTCTACTATTACCATTGTACTGTCCAATTCCAATATCCATATGTAAAGTCACCCATATTTTAGGGTGATTGGGATATGTTATTAGGAAAATTTGGAACATTTTCCTTAATGTAGGGGTTGATTTCATGCATGTTTTCATTATTTTTGTCGATGATCTTGAGAATAGATTAGGGGTGAACTTCAAATGGTCATGGAAAGGTATCCATATGTATTTCATAATAATTTTTTTGAGTTCCCACCCTAAAAAGGTTGCATTATAAATTTATCTACTCCCATGAACATGCCTAATTTTCTTTTCACATATTCAGTATCATACGGTCATGTTGAGAGGGATAATGTTCAGTTAGTGGATCCTAATAGAAATGGATTTATCAATCCTATAATTTCACTATGGTCTTAAAAATTTCTATTTTAAATGAAGGAATAGTGATGCCTTTTAATTTCCATAGGATTTCATATGCTTAAGTTGGTGACCATGAAAAATAAATAATCATTTCCTATAACTGATGATATATGTGATCATATTAGAGATTCTCATTGGTTTTCAAAGGTCTCCCTAATATCCTAATACCACAATTTGAGGTAATTGGATGATGGTTCCCCCAATACTGCCCTTCAGATGTAGTATAATAATTTGGAGAATTTGGTTATACCATTTGGCCTTAAAATTGATGAAACCATTTTCATTTCATTAATGAATCAGATATTTCACTACTTCCTAGACTCCTTCGTTGATTTGTTTTTGGAAAAATTATTCGTTAATTCTATGATGAAAAAGAAACATAATTAACATCTTTTGATAGTTTTTTCTGTCATGAAAGGAAACTATTTTATTGATAAAATATCAAAGTACTAGTTTTGGATTCACGAGGTAATGTTTTTTGTCAATTTTGTATCTAAGGCTATAGTTTTAGGGAATTCATATAAAGTATGACTAACCATGAATTCGGAGATTCCCGATAATGTGTTTGATATACTTATTTAATTCTGGATTGGTATTATAGTCATTTGATTCATGTAACAACTATTTTATATTCTATCATGACAACCTTGACAAAGAAATGGGTGGAGTTTGAGTTGGATTATAAGTTCCGAAGAGATTTTGAGATGTTATAGGCTTGTTTGAAAAATTTGATAGTATTGATCATTACTAATCCTAAATGATCTTATGTTTGTTATGATGATTCTTCTGGTATGTATTATTGATTTATTATAGATGTAGGATGGCCATTTAATGTCCTATAGATCATGGAAGCGATTCCAACTTGACCAGAATTATCCCACCCATGAGATAGAATGTGAAACATTCAACATCTATTTAAGATTCATGGAGAGTTACTATTTAGGTATCAATTTAAAATTTAATCATAAGATCCTAAATTAAATTTTTATCCTTTGGGACCTAAACAACATATAGTGGCACTGTGTGGAATACCTGCAGGCATTTGATTTTTATATTTCATATACATTTATAAAGAGGAATGCGGTTTTTGATGACATGATCCAGATGCTTCTAACAGAAGTATTTTAGAGTTAGTAGAAGAGTAGGTTCTGATGATTTTTTTATTTGATTCGAGATGTATGAGATATATAGAATATGTTTTATTTTCCAGTGTTTAGGTCACACCCTCTCTTTTTAATCGTGTTTGTATTGTGAAAGAATATGACCTTCAGTAACATTAGATAAACACATATTTAATTAGTGGGTAGACATCAAGTGTGTGGTTTTAATTACCTGATGGTTCTCTCCCACTTAGAAATTATGTTTTATTTCATTTGAACATGAGGAAGGTGGTGATGCATCACGTGAATCATTATACATGGGTTGTTTACCCCTGTGAAACCAATATGTTTTGTACCTTTATATGTAAATATTGTCGTCCCATGAAGGGAAGTGTAGTGGGGGATTTTGTTTCTAGATACTTGACAACATATATAATCAAAGATGAGTATCATAGACCATCCATGTTTTTGCAGATTCTTCACATCATAGGGTGTAATTCTGACGAGATATCATTGGATTTCATGATTAGACAACCCTGTACATCATGAGGTAAAAATACCTATGGGTTACTACTGATTGTTTTAAGAAATCAATCCAATTTTATCACATCATGTAGTTGATAAATAGAGAATAACTAGGATTCTTTTATGTTCATGTTTTGTTTTTTCATCATTGAGAACCTTGGTGATAGTTTCCAATGACGACTCTTGTTTTACTTATCATTTATAGATTGAAATCTATGAGTTATTAGAAACCATGATAATGTTAAGAACATTGTATCACCAACATACGAATGGTCTACATAAGTGATCCATCAAGAATCTCATGAATATGCGAAGATCATATGTTCTTGATTTCAGTGGTTTATGTGAAAGGAACCAACCATTGGACGAGTTTTCCTATAATAACAGCAATCATGCCGTTATTTGGATATCCTCATTTGAGTTGTTGTATTGATGGAAAACTCAATACCCTTTTTTTGTGGGTCATTATTTCATGGTTCAATTAATTCTCATATAATATATGATCAAGATAGTTCATCATGTTCTGAAACAATCAGTGATAGATTATATTCTCTATAAGTCATATACTTGTTATCTTAATTTCTCATTAGGGTTTCATCATTGTAGTAAATTATTTATTTGGGTATCATTTTGGATGGGATATCACCGTTTGGGTATTAAGGGAAAGCTAGTGCAACATTAATTCAGTTAGTTTATGTTGTATTGAATCTTGGAAAAGTTAGAATATTGGTTGGAGTTCAACCAATGATGACCTCAATCCATTGATGTTTTAATTCCTCCTAACGAATTAGATACCATCTATACCCATCACATTTGTTATAGATGGGGGCTTAAGTGCTTAATCCAAATTCCTCATTTATGGAGTATCCTCTTCATAATACAGAATTTCGAATCCAGGATCTCTATGGTGTGTCGATGTCATCTATCTGTGGGATATGGAATTGGAATGGACATAGAAATGAGACATGGGAATGGGATGATGAAGTGTGGGAGAAATGGGCTCACATGTTTAAATTTAGGAATTCCAAAGTACATTTTGGGGGAATATTTTAGCATTATGGGGGTTTTATGACACCCATCGGGTTAATGGTAGTTCTATTTGTGAGTTTATTTTCCCTTTTAGGTTCATTAATGGAGTTCGTAGGTGTTGAGGGTCGAAAATGGGAGTTTTGGGAAATACATACTGGACCCATGGTTATCTCACAGTTTTTATAACCACATAATTAAATGTTATAGGGGAGAGAGTTGGCGACAATGGTGTTTTTCATGGTTTGAGAATGGTTTCTAGAACTATGTGACACGCAATGATCACTATAAAGTGTGGATTTAGGGGAGATGGTATACTCGTATCATAGAAACATAATTTTTATAACAATGTTACTTTCCTAGGTAACATAAAGAATTATTATTTTCCAATTTAACCCTCATATATTTTTAGTGTTTTCCCCCTCTTTTCATTCTCCATTGTGTGCAGTCGCTTCTCCTTGGTGGTAGAGCGTTAACTATCCCTTTTTATTTGATTTATACTATGATTTAGTGTATTCTTTCCGGATGTAATATAATTTATTGAGTCTCATTCAACCTTTCCCCTTCTATAAGGTGTTTTACATATTCAATGAATGTTTCTATTCCTTGGAAAAGTGTTCTCCAAATAAATGGTGTATAATAGAGTTTTTTTCATGTGGTTTGGGTGTGTAAGGACCTCTCATACCAATTTAGGGTATTTATTTTTAGGGGTTATGATATTAAAAGTGAATTTGATTTAGGTCTCCGCATTTGATGGATTTTTTCATGGTTCAACATTAAATTTATAATTTACTTTGTGTTTTGTGGTTTAAAATACCATAAATATGATTCATGGTTGATTTTGATCACATAATTGATGTGTATTAGGGCTTGGATTGGGAAATTGGGTCTTCCAGGATGGGTTTCCCAATTGGTGTGGCATTTGGGCATACCAAGTGTTTTATGAAATAGATCAAATAGGTTTAATTATTTTAAAAGTATTTATACAATTTTTTAGAATTTTTTTCTTCTATGAAAATGTTCTATAAATACTAAATTTTACATTTCAAATAATATTGTAAAAATTCATTTGATTATGTGGATGATTTTCTGATTATGTCGGCATGGAGTAGCTCATGGGTTAAGCTTGGTGTGAGTGAGGGGTTGTCTGAGGGACTTTGACAGCATTTAGGGAGAAGAACTATCAGATATTCCATTTTGGTTTCCAAGATATAATGATATCCTCTTAGTTGTATTACAATGATAGATTTCATTGGGTTTTTAGAGACCATGAGAAATCATGGAGTTAGGCCTAAGGAATACCATGATAGCATCCACTATTCTTAGCCAGCTAGCATTCATTGTATATACTCTCTCACATTATACCCTTATGGTTAGTTCCCAAGGTATAATTACTCTTGTAATATTGGATTATATGATTTTATGCATTTTATAAGTTACAAATTGTATATAATGAGATATATTGATCCCATTTTCACTTTTTCATTTTTTTTGTAAATGTTAAGATTTCCACTATTCTGTTGGGTATATTGACCATGTTTTACCTTTAAATATATTTGACCCATATTGAAAAACGTTTTTGAAAACATGTGTTATTTGAAATGGAAATATAAGGTGTTCCAAAGTGTTAAATTGAAACATCATTTTTCCCAAGTGGTTTAGTTTTGAAATTTTATTTCAAACTAATTTATTAATTTTCAATGGTAAAATACATAAAATGATTGATGTTAGTATCCTTCTAGGATATATCTCCCAACCCCAAAATATTCCATTGGCACCATGTAGAGTTATTTTTATGAAAAATGTAAGATATTGGGCACCAAGTACCTATGTATCTCTTATAGAATATAAACCTATGTATTAGATTAGTGGATATGAGGTCACACTTGTTCGTCTTAAGGAGGGGTTGTTTTGGGTGTTTTTTACCCATTTGTAATTGAAATTTTCAGTAGTTGGAAAAAATCTTCTTTGAGTGTGTTTTGGGATTTTACATGAGATTCCATGCGTATAGCCTTATATGGAATGTCTTATACATGATGGTAAGTTTAATTTATGGAATATACATATTTTTATCTATGAATACATTGTATTCAATGTTTTGAATCAATATTTCTGATAATATTATAGTGTCCATCCCATTATATTGATGGGTCAAGCTAGTTTACCGTGATCAATCTTTTCCAATGATAATGATGGTAGTGCCTAAATCTTATTTGTAGCATTTGGAAATCGAGAATGTGCTTCATGTCATGTGTCATGCCATCGTGGGTGATGGATTGGATATACTCTGGTTGATTAGTCACACTCATATTAACAGCATTGAGAAAAATTTATACAAATATAATGGGGTTTCTAATATCTATGAAAATGTTGGATATGTTAAGAATAATTTTTAATGAAAATTTATACTTTAAAATAAGTTATAGTTGAGGTATGTAGAAGATGATTGGAATGTTATAATATTGATGATGAAGAATGTACTAATAAATAATTTATTATAGTAAATGATATCATTAGAATCATTAGTGCCCCTGGTGAGATCCAATAAGATTAAACTATTTTCTTGAAAATGGTGATACTCTTTCCAGATAGATTTTATTTCACAAAAACGGATTTAGATGATCAAGAATCATTGTATTTGGATGATATTTAGAATAATTTTATTGATTATGAAATGATAAAATCTATAGTTTTTAGGATAAAAGTATTGAACAAAATTTCTTTTGAGGGATCATTAAAAGGGGTGCTCGTAGAAATTTAAGCTAAAAAAGTGTCACTTGATTTAGAGGAATACAATGAATCATATTATCTCACAAAATTTTAATTTTAATGATATAAATTTGTTAAATTGAAAATAATTAGTTAAAAATTTTCTTATATGTTATAATTATAATAAAAATGCTCAATTCTCAAAAAAATATTCTTATTAATTTTTACTATATCTCAGAGTTACAATAAGAAGATAAGATGTTGTGGAAATAGATGTAGAATAAATATAAGATAAAATATTATTACCATACGAATAAAAGTTTTCTAAAAAGAAGAGACTATGATGAACTTTGATAAAAAAATGCATTTAATTTTCAATTAAATTTCTATTATCGAGTTAGAAAATTAATTTCACAATCATTTAGTGATGATGATGTGGGTAAGAGAATAGAAAAATTGTTTATTTAAAAATTATATTTTCAATCAACAATTGAGGGAAATTCTCAACCTAAGATAGTAAGCACGAAGATAAATAATATGTAAAAGAATTAATTTTTTAGAATGGTGGTAGAATTAAAGAGTATGGGATAAACCTCAACATAATTCAACATGAAAAAATTAATATTATTGGGATGAAAAAATTCTGAGATATTATAATGAATAATCTATTGGTGATGAGAATATAGAAATGGTAGAAACTATATGTAATTAAGAATGTAAAAAAAGAACAAGATGAAGATAGTTGAACTCAGGAGGATTTAAAATTCTTTTAAAGAATGATTGAATGAACATTTTTATGAGTTTTTAGAAACTCAATAAATTCTTCAAATAACACAAATTATGTTAAGAATGATTACCGAATACTAGACCAATGTAGTTGAGGTTAAAGATAAATCATTTAATGATGGTAAAAAAGGGGTTATAGAAAAGTATTGTTTCTATTACAAAAACATTCATAATGTAATTATGTTACCACTAATAATACAGGTTTGAAAGTAAATATTTTTGAGATGTAATCCTCTTCTAACAAATCGTGGAATTCAGCTTTATGTATCTCCCTAAACATTATAACCCGTTATATTTTTAAAACACAAAAAAACATAATATCATTTCAATATTTAGTATAAAAAATCAAGATTTAGTTATTAAATTAGTTGTTTTTTATTTTCCTAAAATAAAGCAAATTTTTGATGGTAAAATATGTCTCTAAAAATAAATAGTTATTAACCAAAGTGAGTTGAAATAAAATATTTATGTAGATTGTGATATGTAATCAGATTAAAAATGTTGGGAAATTAAAGAGTGAGTTTTCAATAACTTTTCAAGAGAAAATGGTCATTGATAAAAATATGGATGATGCACAGTAAAAATCTAAAGAAAAAAGAAATAATCAAATTTCTGAAAATGAGGAAAATTTTGAAAAAAATATTTCAAAAGGAGGTCGTTTGAAGATAATGGAAATGTAAAAATGGTTTGAGAAATATTTTCATGTATTAAATAGTTGTTTTGACTAGTTTATTAAGATAAGAATAAAGAATAAATATGTTATTATTAACTCAAGGTAACACAAATTTGAAAAAAGATGAAATAAAGCTTAAAACATCATCTGAAAATTATATACATGGGAATAAATATATTAAAAAATATGAGAAGGATGAAATGAATAGAAAAAAACACCTCTAATGAAAATAATAATAATATTTCAGGAGTAAAATATGATTCTCATTATAATAAATACATCCATTTAAAATTAGGGTTCTTCCTTATTTTTAAAAAACATTTTTATATATATGAAATTACTTGGAATTAAGGTGTTAAATAAAGGAAGATGCACAAGTGATATTGATTTTTTTAAAAACATTTGATATTCATCCTAAAATACTGTTACCACTATGATGAGTAATGGGGAACTTCCATTGAAGAGGTTAAAGCTGAGAAATATGTGGTATGTGAAAAAAATTCCATAAATTGTTAAGATGATATATTTGAGATGTGGTGTTCACAAAGAAGATTTTTTTATATGTTTTTTAGGATGGGTGTTGAACATATCATAACAACCATTCTAAAATTTAGCCAGATATAAAATTTTCATAATGATCATGAATAAATTATTACATGAATGTAATTTTATGGAAAATGTTAACCACATTGATTATTCATAATTTTTTACACCATTATGAACTGTTTAGACTTAATGTAGTCTTGTTAAAATATATTTGATAATAATTTTTAAAATATATTTATCAAGATTCATTGATGAATACAAATTATTTTATATGATCATTATTTTACCCCATTTAATTTTATTTTTACCAAAGTGTTGAAATGATATAGTGAGAGAAAAATGTTTCTAGAATCATATAGTGGAAATCATTTGAATACACATATTAATGATTAATATGTTTAATGTTATGTTTGGGTATTGAAAACATACAAAATAAGATATATAATTTTTCCAAAGTCTTATTTCATTTCTTTTTTTGTAAATATATCAATTTGTATTTAGAGTAAAAGTTATTTAAGAATTATGGAGATGTTTTTTATAAGTAAAAGCAACTTAAGGAAGATTCTTAATGAAGTTTAATGAACATTCCTTATGAATTATTATATTATTTATCCATAAAAAACCATATGATTCCTTTTTTTGTTCATAAAGTTTCCTAATATCATGAAATTTCATGATCCATTCCTTATTTGTATGAGTTTCTACAAAGCGTGAAAAGTGTGTTGATAGAGAATTATTTCAAGATAAATTGATGCTAGACATAGGAAACCAAATAATGGTCACTATAAAAAATCATTTGAAAAAGAATTAAAAAGAATTATTTATTTATGATTTTCTATTATTATTTTGATAATGACTAGAAAGGGGGATAACTCCAAGGAACAATAAAAAAGAAGCAACTTAACATTAATGAAAGTTCAATTGAAGACTATATTATGAGATAAATAGGTTAAATATTAAAGGAGTATTTCTAAGTTGAAAAAATTCCATCAATCATAATAAATGTGTTGAGAAATATAGATAGAGGAAAAATTAAGTTGGGAAGTCAGTTAAACAACATTCCAATGGAAATTGCTGGATCAAGTCCAACAAATGATCATACATTAGACATATATTAATAAGATGAACTTTAATGAAGTCATAGAATATAAATTTATGAGGATATCAACCCTAGTGGTGTATAGGGAATTATATACGGTAAATTATTCATAAATACAAAGTATCAATCCTTCAAGAAATCATTTCATACCTCAACTAGATTCAATTTGTTTTTAAACTATATCTATAACATGGGAATGTGGAAACAACATTAAACATGACATAATAACCAAAATTGGAGGTTTAACACTAGGAAAAAATAACATTATTTTGTTATTATAACCTACTATTCACTATAAATGGCATCTAATGAGACTAAAACATTACCCAATGCATTGATGTTGTATATAGGCGCACCCATCACAATAATATCATGTATATGCATATGTCCTCTACATTAAACATATACGAAAACAGAATATTTCATCACATTTAATACCATGATAATTCATATAGGATTATATAAATGTAATTACCCAATAAAATAATTATAACTATGTAAAGTTGAAAACCCTTGATAGGAAATATATATTGGTATTCACTACACAATTGTTTGGCATGATAAATCACATTAAAATTGTGGAAGCATATCGGGGGAGCATAAATGTTCATGGGAGGGATTAATGAGTGTGAAATGGGTCTCTCATATTTTAGAAATAATAATTTTGATAAAAGGAATATGGAAGGACTTACCCATATATTAGGAATTGTAGAAAAAACACATAAAATAATGAATATGCTCGAATAAAGTCTAGAAGGAGAGGGTCCCTTACCTTTAATGGTGAATTCCAAATAACTGGGATGAGATTTTTAGGAGCATGTGTGATTGTTGGGAGGACTCATGGTATGGGAGTGAAGAGTAAAGATATGATCCAAGGTTTTTGAGTTAAGAGGAAGTAGAAGATGTGTGGGTTTATATTAGAAAAGATATTGTTGTTCATTATTATTTCCCAAACATAGGTTTTAGAATATATATAAAAAGTAATAAAATCCAAAAACCATCCTATGTATTTTTTTAATGGATTCAATGATATAAGATTGGATTTAATTATTTTATAAGCCCAATGGGAATTTTTTTTTTAAAAATATATCCTTGGGGAATGAAATTATTTTAGAACCTTAATATATAATATACATTTTGGAGGATTCATTACATATTTATAAAATTAATCAAATAAACATTAAAATTTAAATATAATGTGTAAGGAGTGATTTTTCAATGAATACTTTAATGTAATTTATTAGAAAACTTTTTCGTCTTTATGATGTCATAATACACACAATAAATTTATATCATATTAAATTTTTACTGAAAACATTGACTGGATCATAAAATTATTACAACATTACCACTGTTTAATTTTGACGTGTTGATTCCAAAAATAATATTTATTTTCTCAAAATAATTTTCTAAATATAAGAATTTTGAATTATAAAATAGAATTGACATTTTTTAGAACTGTTTGGTATTTTTGACAAGAACATTTTTCATACCAATATAGAAATTAAATTTGGGATCATAAAAATAATATTATAATTTACATTTAATTTTAATAAAATAAATTATAAAATTTCTTTAAAAATATTTTTAATTTGAGAAATCCATTATTTCATCAAAAAATATGTCTGAATTAAGATTTAATATTGCCCAAAAATAAAATTCGTGTTCTATCATATCAAAATAATAATTCATTATAAAGTAACAATAATAAGATGAAAATATATTATTTATTCTATAAAATAAAAGAATTAATATTATTTGGGTCTTGATACATGGCCCTTCATTACGCCCGTAAATTCTCTATGGTTAATTTGAATGATAATGATATTTACATGTTGTGGTTCGGAAAAAATAGTTTGGTTCAGGATCTTAAGGAGCATTAACAACTCTCATAAATAGTTTTGATCGTGATTTTTCTATTGGATCTAGGATTTTTTTTGGTAAATGGAAAATACTAGTGTATTTATCTCCCACAAAAGTTCTCATAAATGGGATTCAGAGGGTATGATACAACTCATTGATTTGGTTATATCCTTTTCCAATTTAAATTGGATTTTTCAAAACCCTCATTTTATACTAATCATAAGACCACTGTTCAAAAGTTATATTAAAAACAATTATGAATATTAATTGTATTTTATAACCAATATTAAATGATAAAACTAAATAAGTGATTTTTTTCTATAAAAATGATTCATAATATGAAATTTAATTAAATCAAAAATTGAATTTTATTTATAAATGTTCAAGTTATTACAATCTTCTAGCATCCCTTTAGAGTTTTCACACTCAAAATTTTTATTTCAAACACTAAAATATATTTCTGTAGTTTTTCTTCATCACCTCCTCAGGTTCACATGCATCATCATCAAACATTTGTTTCCTACATATAACTTTAACAATGTTCATTATATTATTTCTTAGAACATCGTCTCTATGATGTAAGATCATCCCCATATTCTAATTATATAATAGTTTATTCTCCAATGGTAGCACCTCTGGATTCATCACAACTGAAGTTCATGTTATGTACATCCTCAACTGGGATACGTGGAACATATCATTTACTTGAGATATATTAGGTGGGAGTTCCCCTCGATATGCCACCACACTGATGTGATCAGTGATATTAATGGGACTAATGTAACCAGTAATAATCTTTTTCTTTCTTCCCCTATCCCATGAATTTGATCCATGGGTATATGTGTAGGAATACCTTATCCGCAACATCAAACTATTTTTCTTTTTATTGTATTCAAATTATATCTTACTTTTACTCATGGAAGAATTTATGTGTTGTTGAATTTTCCTGGCCTTTTCCACCATTTATGTGACCATTTCACAACCACATAGATTATATTCCCTATCTTCTTCCCAACATGCAAACGTTATACACCTCTTCCTATAAAAGTATTAATAGGTTGAGTTTTGTTTCTTGAGTGGAAAGTATTGTTGTTTGAGAACATTACCAGAAGGATATGTTTATCTCATATTCCTTTGAAGTGAAATGAGCATTTTATCAATATGTTCAGGAGTGTCCAGATAGTATTCTGTAATTGGACATCAGTTTGAGCGTGATAAGCCAGGATGATGTTCAACTGAGTTTTTTTAGAATGTAGTATAATCCTCTATAGCATAGAGTTAAATTATGGATCTCAATCATATTCAATAGACAGTGGTGTTCCATGTAGCCTCGTCACTTATCTAATGTTTATCCATACAATTTAGTAGTGTTAAAAGCCTTTCATATTGTAATTAAGTGGGAACACATTTTATGATGATCCACTACAACCCATATAGAATTATCTTCTCTCAATTTCTTCATAAGACTGGTGAAATAATGACATTATTATGTTTTTCCTTATCTATATAGGTATTGGTAATGTTTGTATCAACCCCTTTGATTTTTTACATTATCTCTTCAATTGATAATATAAAATACATCTTGA
Organism: Viscum album; assembly: GCA_963277665.1. Lineage (NCBI taxonomy): Eukaryota > Viridiplantae > Streptophyta > Magnoliopsida > Santalales > Viscaceae > Viscum > Viscum album. Next base: position 1,940,055,828 of record OY728152.1, read on the forward strand.
TGTAGATTTTGTGATCTAATTCTTTATATATTCCCACAAATTGCACACTTGGGGGTCTTGATACATCATTTTGGTCACTAGAGGAATGGATAAGGATGACCTTTACACATGATCAAATATATTATTCATTAACGCAATCTTTTATGGTACACACAGTCATGACCCAAATCATACACTTGTTATTCATTAATTTTGATTTCTGGATATTTCCTTTTCTTTATAGATTCCACCTTCTTCAAAATTCCTACAACATCACTTTGTGTACTATTTAAATTCAATATAAGGGATGGTTAAGAAATAATTTGTGAATGGATTGATTATTGTTCACCATTTATGATTCTCATGTCCATCCATTTCATTTCTATTATGATTTAATGCATATCAATTTCCCACAATTATCAAATTGTTTGATCCATTCTATATAGAGCATATACAAATTTATTTTCTTTAGGGGATGGTAGTAGATTGATTATTCATTAACTAAGATAATATCTAACCTAATTTGTTTGCACATATTCATCTCTTTCTCAGTGAATATATACACGAGTCTCCTATGATCTATATATATTTCACACATCTCCCCAAAGAGAAAATTCTTCTTTATTATCAATGTGAAGATCACTATGGACAACATTAGATCACATACTAGATAATTATATTTATTTATAATCAATTTCCTTTTGTCAACGACTATAACATTACAATTATACATTAACACCAAACCCAATACCTTCTTCCAAGAATCATTGAATAGGACAAATCATTCCCGACTTGTGGGTATTGTATGTATAGGTGTACTAATAATACCCCTTTAAAAATCATTGAATCAATCTTCACATTCATTATCCAGAAAAACATGGCTCTCTACCATGTTAGTTTGGGTACGGGGTCTGATAATTTTGAGAAATTGATTATAATTTGATAATAGTATCCAGCTAATCCAAGTAAACTACACATTTCTTTCAAAGAGATAGGCCTCATCCATCATTCAATTCTGTCTATGTTTGAAGGGTTAATAGTTTTCCCATTTCATTTGATAATATTCCCCAAAAATGATACTTATTTAAACCAGAAATTACATCTTACTTACATTTTATAATGGTTCTCCTTTCTTATGGACTATATCACATTTCTCATAATCTTCTCATTCTCTCCCATGATTTTTCAGTATATAAGAATATAATCTTTAAGTATGACCACACATTTTTTGAGGTAATATCAAAATAATCAATTCATTCACCTTATGCAGATTTCTAGGGAATTAATGAGTCCCAATGGAATTATTATGATCTCATAGTTCATGTACCTTGTATGAAAAGAAATTTTGGAGATATCCTCCTTCTTTACTCTTACTTGATAATACACCGAATGATGATCCAACATGGAGAATTAATATGATCCCTCTAGATAATTGAATAATTCATCAATCTATGAAATTGGATACTTTTTATTTATCGTGATATTGTTTAAATAATGATATTAAATGAAAAGGAAAATTAACCCATCGTTCTTCATAAAGAATTAGACTGGTGAACCCCATGTGGAATTACATGGGACTATGAACACTTCATCAATATACCCATGTAATTATTTCTTTAGAACCTCTTATTCTAGAATAAAAATTATATATAGAGTTTAGGATAATAGAAAAGTCCCTCGTGTAATCATGATTAAAAATGAAACCACTATTTTGGGAGGAAGACCCAAAAAATCTTTGTGGAACACATTAGTATATCCCCTAACAATTGGCTTGTCTTTAAGGGTAATTTTTCCTTAGAATCAATAAAATTAACTAGATACACTTGATAATTGGGAGATGATATTCATGATTTATATGTTTCACCTAAAGATGATTTATGCTCCTCCTTACAATTGTACAAAATCAGGTGATGATTCACCATAAGGAGACTAATTTACTTCCCATGTAAATTTGAGTTGGATATATATAAGTAAATCCAATCTATACTTAATATTGAATCCAATTATACTAAAGGGAATTTCATGAGGTTTATTGGAGAATTTTATCCCATAAATATTGATAAGGGAGGTGATCTATGCATGGTATGGAATAATTTCTCTACTTTAAATTTTCACATATATCTCTTTAAAAATGTTTGGAGGTGGTAGTGGAATAGTTATAATAAACATCCATGATACAAAGGAATATGTAAAACCATAATCTAGAAGTATTTTTTGTATTCATGAATTAACTATCGGCATATATACTACCACTCTTTTTTTAGGATCCACATTTATGGTTGTGATGGAATTTGATTTCCCTTACAACATTTGATATTTTGGCATTGATTGTCTCTAATAATCATTTTCATAGGGAATTTTTTCTCATTGTTTCATTGTTCATTATAATTGAAACCTGGGAATATAGTCGATGAGTACGAAAAAATTCATTTTTTCTCTTTAATAGGTAAATTTCTCCTATAAATAACCACTCTCTAGGTTCCCAAGGTCTCCACACCAAAAGATTTTCCTCATTCCCCTTAAGCAATTCAAATAGTGCGGTTTTCAACTCTTTAGGCATGTGGGTGTTGAAATATTTTACCATAATTATATTTCTCTATCGTCCAGCCAGAATTAAACTCCACATTGTATTTCTTGTCCCCATGAGACCCTTGAGATTTATCAATCTCTATTCTACCATTGAGGGAAAACCAAACACTTTCCTCATAGCTATCAGTTTCTCATATCATCATTCCTTTTAATATACTATTTTTTATCCCACATAATAAGTGCTTAACTTTTCATTCGGAGATAATGATAAATCTGAAGGCATGTTGATAAATTGTTTTTATTTTTTAATCATAATCACTAATGGATTATTTATCATTTTACTTTATTTAAAAGGGTACATGGACATTATTGAACACTTCTTTAACCAGATCATAATATTCCATAATACATAAAACATCATGGGGAAACCTGAGGACTTATATTAAAAAATTGTGAAATATAAATCCATGTAAGGGAATAAAAAATAATAAATTGTAGAAGGCATTAAAGGGTATAATGTAATAGTTTCAATGGGATAAAAAATGTTTAAGAATCATAAACATGAAAAATGATGCATGATATAGCATAATAACCAAAAGAAAACATGGGAATGTGGAACCAACTTTAAACATGACATCATAAAAATATTTCTAGGATATTAACGAAGATAAAATAATATAAAGATTATAGGATAGCCTATAATTCACCACACATGGCATCTCATGAGACTAAAACATTACAAATGAATTTGAACACTATCTAGGTTCACCAATCAATATCATATAATGTACATGCATAAATGGGCCACATATTTTATATAAATAAGAACATATGTCATCACATTTAATTCCATGATAATTGAGTATGGATTATATAAATGTATATAGACAATAAAACATGTATATGTGATTAATTTTTAATAAACTTGACCATAAATGTGTATGGGTATTCACAACATAATTATTTCTCATGAAAAAACATTGTTAAATATTAGGAGAATAAACAGAGAAAGAAAATGATAGTGGGAGGGATTAATTAGAGTTAAAGGGTGTTTAATAATTTATAAAATATATGGTAATTATGGGGATATGGAATAACATATTTAAGTATTTGGAGTTATCTGTTTTAAAAAAAATAATGAATTTTTATGAATAATGTAAATAAAGAGGGGATCCCAAACCTTCACATGGTGAATACAAAATCTTTGGAAGAACTTCTTTAGATCTTGGAAGCACCTTTGGAAGATAGGGGAAGGGAATGAAAAATGTTTTTTGAGTAAGTACATGGTGAATTATTTTTATTTAAGAGTAATGGGAGCATGGGTGATTTCGTAATGAAAAAGAGAGGGGACTTCTTTATTATCTCACAAACATAGGTTTTGGAATCAATATAACAGACTAATCAAAACCACATACTTTCTATTGTTTTTCTTCAAACGGTTATGATAAATAAAATTTTTTCTAATTAAATGATAATTCCAATCGTAGATTTCATTAAAATATAATACTTGTGGATGTGGATTCGAGTCATGATCTTAATGAAATTATTTTAAAACCTTAAAATATAATATATTTTTCGGAGGATTTTAAGGGCTTTAAAAAGTAATAAAATAATAAGAAAAAAATTATTTTAAAGGGTAAATGAATATTTTGGTTGTGTATACCCTTTATTTAATTTATTACAACACTCTTGGATAATTATGGATTCATAATACAAACCATATATTTATGTCATAATTTTTTCTTTCACGAAAAATTTATTTTCTCAAAAAATTAAAAAGTTAACCATTTTATTATTTCAATTTAATGATTTACAAATTAATAATTATAATATAAAAATAATTTTTTAAATATATTAATTTTCACTTTTAAAACATAATCAATATTTATTGATAAATTCTAGATTTTTTGACAATAACAGTTTTTGAATGATTTTATTTATTACATTTTTTATCATAAAAAATATATTATAATTTACATTTAATAATAATGTATAAATAATATTACTTTATTAAAAAGTTATATATTCAAAAAATCCATTAATTCATACAACTAAATGTCTTAATTGAAATTACATATTAACCAAAAATTATATTTTTGTATTATCATATCAAAATCAAAAACATTTATAGTGTAAAAACAATAGCATGAAAAAATATTCATTATCCAATAAGATATAGATATACATATTATTATGGTATTAATACATATCCCTTAATTAACCATTAAAATTACATAATGGTAAGCTGCATGACTACGACATTTTAAGTGGGGTTTTACGACATACAATGTTTGGGATGTGGTCTTGGTGAGCATGGAAATATTTAATAAATAGTTTTACTAAAGATTTACTTATTGGGTATCAAATTGGGCTTGGTTATGGAAAACTCTCGGTGTTTCTACCTCCTTTGGATATTCAGATAAATAGGGTTCATAGGGTATTATCCTACTGGTCAAGGGCATCAATTCTGTTGTTCGTGTCAGTTGGATTTTTCGAAACCCTATATAAATTCTAATCATATCATCATATATCAACAACTAGTTGATCAATATATTTGATTCTAAATGAAATTTTAAATATGATATTATATAATAAAAACCCAATTAATCTTGGTTTTTTATATAACAACAATTCATAATATGATATTTAATTAAATCATAAATAGAATTTTATTTATAAATGTTCTAGCCATTACACACTGATATAGTTCCCACTATTACTATTTTTCATGGTCAATAGAAAAAATGGAACTACTACTGTGCCTATAGAATCTCCATCAAAAGACACCAATATGATTTATAATCTTATCAAATTTTGGATTACAGGGGTCACATTACCACTAATGAAAGACCAAAACATTATTTATCTACATGATTAACATCATAATATTAATATAACTATATATTTGCAACTCTGAATCAATTTTAATATAAATATTAAAATAATAAATTTTAATTATATAGTTCTAAAATTTATAATTTTTTTTTGAAAAACATATAAACAATTTTAGGATTTACACATTTATTAATGGTATATTTTTAATAAATAATTAATCATTTATATAATTAATAATATTTTTAATTTTCTTTAAACTAATTAAATTTAGTTATTAATTATATATATAGTCATTTTTATAAAAACATATTTTTATGATTTATTATCTATATTATATAATATTATTTCATTTATCCATAATATATACTATAATTATAATAAATTTATAAATATATTTACTAATAAAAAATTATGATAATATTAATACAAGTATTATAATATCATAATATAAAAACATTTATTATTACATATAATATAGTATTAATAATATATCTATGATAATAATAATACATTTCTCTTAATAATTATTAATTTATCATAATATTAACCCAAAAATTATTAAATTTTTTATAATCTCATCATTTTTAATTTTTATTCATTTTTAAAATAATTTTATTTTATAAATTTTTATATTAATTTTTTTATAATAGGTAATTTGTTATATTTTTTAATTTTATTTATTAAATTTTCATTTTTTACTTTTAATTATCAGCACTAATCAGTCAACACTGATAATGGTTTGGATTATTTTTTAGGACATTAACATTGATAAGCATCTACATTAATTGAGATTTTAGTATTAACACTTATAGTGTCAACTTTTATCATGACTTTTTTACAAGTACTGATAAAACACATTGAAATATTTTAGATGAACCCCATGAGTCCATGTCATTACCCCATACTATTCAAGATATCAGAGAAGTAGAATATTGGTTCTTCATCCTCCAAATCTTTAATGATACTCATAGAAATGAACAGTTGATTTTCCAATCCATATTGTGACGGTTCTGGGTGTAGTGAATGTAGGATGGGCTCCTGCCCAATGATGGTTTTTTACTAGATTCAATTGATAAACTATAGGAAAATGTAGTACAAAAAAAATTATTGGGATTTTATCCAAAAAATTTAAAGAAGGAATCCTCTAAACAAAGAGAGGATTTTTCACTTTAAATTTATAATATATTCAGAAAATAAGAAAATACCTCCATATTTAGATCTCTCTTCAATAATGAGTTATATCCTTTAAATGTAATATGTGTTTTATTTTTATTTTACCATGAGGGTCTAATGTAGAAACCCCATTCTGGTGATTCACATGTGTTCCTCAATATCAAAAGATCACTAAAGGATATCTAGTTGATCTAATGTGGCTACCAATTTTCTTGCATTATTTATAATTATCGAAGTACAATTTATCGATTATGGGGATTGTCTCACTTGTCTCTCATTCCTGTGAACAAGGAAGGCTGGGGATGAATTTTTTCATGGTAGCAGGGATTTCTAGGGATGTTTTTTTCTACTGCTAATCATTTTTTTTTCATTTCATAAAGCCGATTTAAGGGTGCCTGGTGCCCCACATCCAACGCAAAACAAAGTTAAGAAAACAGAAAAAACAAAAAGAAGGAAAACAAAGAGTTACATATCATAGTACCCATAGTCATCTCTGCTTCCCAAGAAGGATTCTTCTTCCCCAGTAGCCGATTCCCACTATGGAGTCTCCAAAATCATGCACTTTGTACTCAATTCCTATGATGATCAAGAACAAGCATGTCCAATGATTCATTCTTAACTCTGCTTCACTTCTTGACTGCAAGAATGATTCCACCATTCCGTTTAGATGTAGACCTAGTCTGCATCGGCCGTGGAAGATAGGAATAATCCATCCTTGGTCTCCTTCCCAGCATTGCAGATAAATATTTTCCGCCAGCAGACATCTTCTGAATCCCACTTTGGACGATTTCACTGAATGAACGGTTGAAAGGAGGACTCAAGATTCGCTTTCCTCACCCGAACATCCCCCTTCCTTCCCTGACCTGCTCCCTTAAAGGATACCTAGTGCACAATGAGTTATGCCCCGACCCATGATCAGTAAAGATATCATCTGATAAGGGTGAGCTCTTGTCCTCCAGAGGGGAGACTTCCTCAGCCATAGAGTCTGGATACATCCCCATACCCTCAGATAGAGGACCCTACAAATCATTAACGCCACCAAGGACTTTCTTAACTTGATCGACATGAACCAAAGAAACAAAGTCATTCTATCTGGTTCCATCTCCCAGCCTCTGGACAACACCTTCCAAAAAGAGGTGAGGACATACAACATTATTTGTGTCATCCACATAACCTAAAACAGGATCCTGCTCCATGCAAACAACCTGCTGATCTCCCAAGGCCTCCCCCTCACCATCATCTCCAGCAAAGACCTCCTCCTCCCGGCCCTCAAGTAACCTGTACTCAACAATCCCTTCAAACATGTTACTTATGGGAACAAAAGGACTGGCCATAGATTCAAGATGATTAGTAACCTTAGACATGTCCCTATTAGAAACCTCCACACAGTTAGATCCTCGAACATCTCCAACCTGTTCTGATTCCAATGCAACAACATGCCCAGCATTCTTCTCCTTCTGCTGAAACCTCCTATTTCATGTAGACCTAGCTATTACTCCCTCATCAAAGGAAACATTTTTTGATCCAGGTGCAGAGGCCTCCCCAGTTGAAACAGCTAGCTGAGAGCCTCTCTCTCCAATATCTGGTCCTCCATAAGTCTGAGCGAGACCCCCCTTCCCACACTTGTCCCACGCGTTTCTCCCTGAACCCTCATCAGCATTAACAATGGTATCCTTCCCACTACAATGATCCATCCTCGATTAGGAATGCAGTCCGCCTTGATAGGACTCAACTGGGTGACCCAAATTCTTGTAAGAACCACAGAAGATAGTTCAGTTCTCATACACAAACCTCTTCTTGAAACGGTTCTCCTTTCCAACCGTGATCCAAATGAAATCAAAGGGAATATGAGATGCATCCATTTCAACACACACCCGAGGGTTTACCAAAGGAAAAACCACCTCATTATGGTTATCAAAACAAATTTATCGACCAACCATATTACAAAACATGGGAATAATCGACGGATTTTGAAACGGTTAAGGGAGTTTAGGGAAGATTACCCAAACCGCTATAGAAGGCGGATCTCGGTTCATATGGAGATCGAAGGAACAATGTAGGAGTATGAATCTAGATCCATTGATGTTGCGTAGAGCCCTCTCCCAAGCTTGAATAAAATCTTCCTCCATTTAAAACCTAATCAAGATTTTCTTGCTATCTAGCAACCCCACCACCGCTCGTTCCTAAATATCGTAAGCGCCGAAGAGAAATCACTCGAAATCGCAACTGAAGGCCTTCTGTGCTTGAATAGAGACACCAAGGTAAGATTCAGCAAAGCTGAGGATTCTGTAAACTCAGATAACAAAATAGGGAGATTCGGTACTCCATCGACTATATCTGGCACTTTAGGGTTAATCAAAATTTTTGGAATTGGAGTAAGGAACTCCGGGTTGGAGAAAGGCCTGAAGGACCTCTCTCTCCCATGATACAACAATTCCCCCTCCCATTCCAAAGGGGGAGGGTTTGGTGCAAGAGTCTCCGTCGTCACCGGAAGGGAATGAGCATCCGAAGATCGAGGGTTTTCTCTCCCTCTTGAAAAATCACCACCTGAGAATTTGTTTCAAGCCAATTTCATTCCGTCCATAGGGATATTGTTCAAAGATAAAAATATTTATTCTGGATGAAAGCTTATGCACAAGAAATTATTCTCCCATATCTATTAAAGAATAAATTACAAGACAACAAATATATATAGATATATTTTGAAAATTTGTAATTTGAAAAAACCCTTATCTAATCTCTTAATCATTATTGAGTACCGTATAAAATAATAATAATATAACTATTATTTCATTTATTTGCACATTTCTCATGGTTAATATTAATATCAGTAAACAAATTAACATTTATTTACCATATATTTAGTAAATTATTTTAGTTACCAAGAACCTCAAATGGCTTATCCGCCTTCATTTTCATTTACCAAGCCTCGAATAATATTTTTTTATTCTATAAATTAATAAATATTATATTTGTTCCCATATGAAGAAATATTTATTTTAACATTCTCCAAAATAAAATGATATTAATTTATTAATGGGCATTATTTAATACCTTTTTATTAAAAAATATATTTATAAAAATTATTTTAAAACGTCTTGTGAATAAATATTTATTTTAATATTCTAGTCAAAAATATATTGGTATTTTACAGATAAAATCATTAAATTATGAATAAACTTGTTTTCTCAGTATTATGAATAATATTTAATAAAACATTTAAATATAAAATATTTAACTAATGTAGAAGGATATTCTATATGTGTGACTCTATAGGCCCCTTCCCTATTAGAAACTGGTGAGATTTCATATATTCCAGTATCAATATTTAGAAACATGTAAATAATACCCTAGAGAAAGAAGATAATGTCGTAGTGGTGATAGAAAAATTGAACAATAACTATATAATATAATACGATCAATAATATCATTAATATAGAAGGTTTTATAATAGTTTCATCAACCTATATTCCTGATATATCATTCATTATCTATAGGAAATTAAATTGTAGAAAACTTATTTCCATGGATTATATTATGACTATTACATTTCAATCAAAGGGTCGAGACATCAGCTTCAATAAAGATGGAAGAGAAAAATCCAATATTGACTTATTCATTACTACTAATTAACAATAACACACCCAAAATATCATACATCCTAGTGAACATCATATTTTTTTCAATACACTAGGGTACATGATCCATAATATTAATTAATAAAAAACATAGTTCGAATAATCATTACACAAAATAAAATAGAGTAATATCCAATGCAACATAAACATATAATATTCCTAATTGGTCATTCAATCCATGTATTTGGGCCACTTGGCCTTGGGCCTTTGGGCTATGTAATGGGTCTCCCTCTACCCAGTCTAAATAGGTCTTTACTTTAAAAAATAAATTGAGGCTTTGACCCCCAAAAGTTTTTTAAAAATTCATTATAGAAATATATTTCTTCTTAGAAGGATCAAGATCATGATATTTTACATCACCTATATCCCATTATATGATGTCATAAAACCATAGGACTTAATTTTAAGAATATAATCATAACACTTCTACTTTTTATTCATAACATGTAATTTCTATGACCTATTCAATGTGAAATATACACTAAACAATTGTTATATAAATTTTATATACCATTAAAATAAATATTTCATAAGACATTTATTATTATTTACGTCTTATAATATAAATATTTGTAATAAAAATTATAAAGTAGTTTATTCTATGGAAAAACTATAACAGACATATATATGGTATTGATCCAAATGATAACGACTTTGAATCCACCATCCCTCACATTATATACATGATTCTACATAGATAAGGTTTTATTCAATATGTATTAAATGTCCCCTCATGGAATATCTACTCACTAAAACCTCTATTTTCAAGGAAAAATCCCAAAATAAATGATACTTTTGAAGTATATGATTCTTTCACTGATGAGACCTTTTCTCTAGGAAAAGAGCTAGCACTGTAGTATTATATCTATATAGTGAGATATTATTATTAGTATTAGAAACCATATCGTGGTCAATTAGAACATTTTATATCCTAAAAACATCCTTGGGCACATCACATGGGGAGATATACACAAAAATTGTTGTACAATCAAGTATGACTGGTATCATTGAGATCTTCCAGGTCATATCTCCACCATTATGTGGAATGATATTTTTATATAATTATTTCATATCATCCTGATATGTCCATAAAATTTAATATCTATTTCCATAATGACTAGATACTTATCATCTCTAAAAAATAGATATATAAACATAGTAATCCTTAGATACCTTTGTATAGCGTGGACATCCATTCAATGGTGGTCTCTTGTATTTTTCTGATATCTGCTTATCATTCTGAAGGCCCAGGAATCATCTATCTTGGTAAATATTATGAAATGAATGACTAGACCAATCATTAAGGTTTATTATATCTTTATGATCCTATTTCTCTTCTCATATATCTATGTAACCATTTTCATAGAGATATTTATTCAACATGTCACTGTTAGTAACCTCTAATTAGATTATTTTATATTGAATCTCATTAGCATATTCTTAATCAATATTATAATGAATTGACCCAAATTCAACTAAATTGGTTCCTCAAGCTAGTGTTCTGCATGGCCCCTTTCATAACTACCCATATACCAAATAATGCAGATAAGAAGTTGGGGTCTAAAATTTAATGGGTTGGGAGACTATACCCTATTATTAGAGTTCAATATAGTGTTAATAAAAGAAACATCTTAAAAATTCTTCTATAAACATTAAAATGTATGTTCCAAAACACTATGTCACAACACAAGTGTTTTCATAATGATATTACTCACATAACAAGAGAGGAATTCATATCATATTACCAATTTATGTACATCAAATTATAAACATAAATAAATGGAAAATGAAAAAAGAATGAAAATACTTGGAGTTTCTGAGCTCAAGGCCATCCCACATCCCCTAATCTCCAAATTATCAATAAAATAAATCAAATTATATAGGGAACATTCCCTTTTTCATTTATATTTATAATATTTCTATTTCAGTATAATGTAGTGGCACTGATAGGTTGTGGGTAAAACTCAGTAGGCCACAACTAATGGACTCTAATTTAATTATATCCTTTATGTGTAAATCAATATAGTGCACATTACATTAGTAAAGAAAAAATATTAATAATAATAAGATGAAAAAAACCATTATGAACATTGGGTCTCATAAAGGCCACCTGGGTTGATCCTAATTTATTCAGACCATATTAGTTACTAAACAAAGTGGAGGTATAATGTCTTAATTTATTTCCAAGGCACATCACTAAGAAAACCTTAATCAGGTGACCCAATATAATTACTAAAGATCATATAGCCTTTTCCATCATATAATTCTCTTATATAATCATTTTTCAAGTATAATCATAAATAAATACCCATGATATTAAGAAGTAGGTCATGGTTGAAATCCATAGCACACATCCAAGTAATTACACCAAATAAAATCATGTAGAATTTGAGGAGCTTATCTATGATATTCAATAAGGGTACTTGATAAGATTCCCAAAAATAAATAAGTGGCATTCATAAGTAATGACCATACCCAAATCTAAGGGGATCTGTCCAAGGGAATTCAAGGTGATGAATCTAATTATTATCTTTTGGGTCTCTTAAGGGATTCAGTGAAAGTAGACTACATTGAATCCAATAATGGATTAACACCTAACATTTACATAAGTCTCCTATTGAAATCTATGGCTCGATGTCGAATTCCATGTTAATCATACTCATGAGGAGTCCTTCTAATTATACATGGAATTAAAATTCTCGCAACCTTTCACAAGATTCAACTAATAAATTATTCCAAAATTCAATTATAAAAAAATTCAATATTTCAAGATAATACTGATTTCTTGGTTCATTATTTACATCCAATTATGTTTTCCATGTCAATGTAAACAATGGAGTCTTAAGGGTCATCATACAAAACTCAAATTCTAAGATATCTCTTTACTCTTATAATGAATCCCTAAACCACCCCCATTAATTTAAACATTTAAAAGAAAGAATCCAAACTCTCCAATTTATGTGCTTCAATGACGGTCTTCTCAAATAATGATTGATTTTATAAACCCCAAAATAGTTTTTAGACATCAACTTGATATAAGTAAATTAAAATAATTTTAGGTCAATAATCTAATTAGTAAAAATGACCACACATGAAAACATATTATATGTGGATGAGACATTAAATAAAAATGACATAGACTACCATACTAAAAATATCAGGGACTCACTCATTCAGTATTAACCTTCAATGTGTGATAAAATGGATGATATTACAATACCATTAAAAATCATAGAAAATAATTAATTTATATTAAACATGATAAGGGAAATTTAAATGATAATGACATTATCTACCCATGAGCCTAACAAATTTTAAGCCCAATAGAAGGTCCCTAGATATCTAGTGGGACTGAAATTTTTAACTATAGTCCTAGTTCCTACTCCTGATCAATATAAGCACTCTTAAGACCCCTAGAACCCATTTTAAAAGCCTAAATATACAAAAAATTAGTTTATGGGGATAAATAAATAGAAGGTGAGTTCATCTCTAAATAGTATGAAGGGGTCTTTCTACCTCCCCACCTCAAGAAATATTATCCTTGAACTGTAACCTTGTACCCTAATAAGTTTAATCAATGGAAAATTCAAGACACTCGGTCAAAAAGTATTATTCAAGTTGTAAGAACAAAGATTTCATATATGGGGAAAAGCCCTTATTTTCATTTTATTTTATTCATTTTTATACAAACAGTTGTGCCTAATTTGGTCATAGAGGTTAAGAGGGTGTTTGGGTCTTGTTTGGAGATGAAATTGATAGCCATTGTGAGAATGTAGTGTGCCATATTTTTAGTATATATTATGCATCCCAATCTAGAGTGTTTGGTTATACCAATGGGGGAGTATACTTCTCTCCCTAGGACATCATGGTTTATCCTAATCATTCATCCTACAACTCACATCCATGATAGTGACACATACACTGTTGCAATGTAAAATTACATGGGATTCACAGAGTTAGTAAAACCATGTGCCAAGATCATGTGAGGGGTATACATGTAAAATGGTTATTTCATGGTTTTTAAACAATTTTTCCAATGTCTGTCCCAAACATAAAACATTTTAATGTAGTAAAAATGAAAAAAACAATTACCAACCATTATTTTTTAATAATTCTTGATTTTTTCATAATTTTCCATGCATAGTAACCAAATAGCTATGGGGATCTCTCCATCCACCTCAATGTGGGCATTGAGGTATTTCCTTAAAAAAAATATATGGAGCTGTTATTTTTAGTCTCATTAGATAAATACTAGTAATCTCTTCATGTAAGTATCTCCATTATTTGTTAATCTCACTGTCAACGGGTTTCTTTTTGTTAGAGATAATATTCTCTATTTTCATTGAATTTTCTTATTTACTCAATTTCATCCATTCTAAAACATATCTAATCCCAAAAACAGACAAGGAGTTGACTAAAATGAAAATGTAGGTTTTATCATGAGTTTCCCATATATTATTTATGTTTATGTATTATATCATTGTTCTATTAGATACATATTTTGAGTGATTATTGATAAATGAAAATTTCTATTTATTGTCTAAATAATCCTGATCTATACAATTCACGAGACCAATTTATGTCATAATAAGGATATAGAATATGAATTAAACAACCCCTTTAGTGAGATTAGAAATTTTATAAAACCACCATAGGTGGCCTTCGAATTTGATTCGCCTATAAATGTGTGATATTTTACCAAATTATTTTATGATTTAAAATGAAATATTTTACAAGTAAAAAGAATTAAATGAAATAATGAATGGAATAAAATGTCCCCAAAAACATGGGAACCATCCAGTTTCACATATTCATGTGATTTTTAGAAAAAACAAAATTCACAATAATGATGAATGGGAGGATTCATGCGGTTTGGGCCTTCTAAACTGAGGAAATGTTTTGAGAAACCATATAAGGTGAGTTAATTAATTATATAAAAATGATGGAAAATTGAAAAAAAATTAATATAATTTTTATGGTTATACATTGGGCCCATTACCATTTATATTTCGAGGAAGAGAGTTATACATGAGTTCTTACTCAAAATACCACGAACTGACTCATAAGACTTTTTCGATTAAATGAATGGAAAATTTAATTATAATGTACAATGGTTGATACATGGGATCTCATATTAACTTAATGGATGGAATAAATTGTCATCTATATTATATATTCGATGATTTTTACTTGGACTCTATTTGGGGACTTCTAAGAAGGGTGACATAGGGGTAAGTTATATATTTAATGAGTGACATAAGGGCTCGTTTTATAGACTGCCAAGGATAGACTTATTGTGCAATGACTTTATACCACAATAAGAGTGATACCATTGTTCCTATGAGGATTTATGAGGATAATCATGTAAGGTGATGGGTTTGTGTTATTCTTGGAGTGATACTTATGTTCTAAATTAAGAATTCTAGTTATGGTCTCATGTTTCCATAAAATTAAATAATAAAATAATTACACAATGTGTCTTCCAAACCAATGAATGGTCTTGGATTTAGTTTTACCCTTACCTTTAATGATAGAATATTTATACAAATTGTTCTAAAATATTGTTCATCTAGGATTCTTTAGCTACAATCTGAGTCTTGATACTTTTTTTAAAATTTAATCCTGACTAACTGTTTACTCATAAATATTCCATCTTAGAAAAAAGTTGGTTGTGAAGAAGGGAATTCATTGGTAACCCAAAACATTGTGGGATATTTATTTAATAAATTTTATTTACATCTTTTATTATTAAGTACGCATAGATAATCATATAATCAAAACCTGTATTGAATTATACACTATGGGTGGTGGCCTAATGTGTATATCTCATGACTTTTTTGGGCCATTTTTGGGTACCCATACATAATTAATGGATTGATTTAGGTACAAGGGAAATAAACCTTCTACTGATGCTTGATTACCATGCTTGGATGGTGTAGAGTGGGGGTATAATAATGATTTTGTTCTTGATATAAAACAAGAGATATTTATGGGTATTCTTTCATTTTTTATCATATGTTTTATATCCATCTTCTCATGACTCCACAATGTTTCATTTTATTAGAATTCCACGATCATCATTTTTGTATATGAAATTGAAAAATGTGATTATTTGTTATTTATATAATGGGTGTTTACTCTTCCATGTTTTGGTTATCTTTTATGCTTTCACTATTCATTGATATAGATATACGGCTATACAACATAATAATAATGATAATATATTTTCCCCCACAACCCAAACATATACCCTCAATACTAGTTGGTGACCACTTTTATATGGGGATATGTGCAAGAGGACATCTGTCCAATCATGTTCGGTTATGTATGAGTTAAATGGGTCGCGTATTCTACAAAGTATAATCAATAGAGTTTGTTTTCAATTCGTTTCCATTACATATTTATTGGAATTTTAGAATATAAAATAAAATAGGGTATGAATTTTTCATGATCTAATTTTTAGCATTAGATAAACCATATATTGTAAAAATCCAAATTACTACGGAAAGGACATATTGTAATGGATTTTGATAATAATAGTTTCCATCACATTACCATTTCGTGAGACACATCATGTTTGATGATTCTATTGACTATGGACCATGGGATGATATGGAAATGGATTATTGATTCATTCATCATTATAGTCACTTGAGGATTTACCTGGCATGCAGATTATAGGGGATGTTTATATTACTGCGTGCAATACCTAATGTATATTTTGGTTCTACGATTGATAATTCCATGAATTTGTGAAAAACATTAATGATTGGATTGAAAAAATAATTTGTTTTGACTTAGTGGACATCACAGATGAATTAAAAATGGTATGGGCCTTTATAAATTTCAAATTATTATCTATATAACTCAACCATTCAAAAATATTTTCTATGTATAATATAATGATATTAAAAGAAATTGAGTTCTGAAATGAAATAGTCATCATAAAATGGGGTTTCCAATCTAAAATTTAAGTAGGGATTAATCTATAATTTGTAATTGAAACCTTGTATACCATTACCTTATATCAAATAACACAACCCTTAACCAATCATAGTTGTTCATTGTGGGTAGTGTCTCAGGTTGTTTTTTTTATTCTAACATCCCTCTAACCTGAAATTCGGAGTATTAAAATGGGTTTGGATCTTATATAAGGAGTCATACATTGATCTCAATTTTATATATTTGATACTATTAGTTGTAAAATGTTATATTGAAACCTTTTTTTGGAAATTATAATGGAATTTCTCCATAAAAACCTATATTCATGCGTTAATTGGGTGGTGATGACCATGCTTCAGAGATGGGGATCCCGATGCTAACAGTAGAACCTACAATTATTCTTGATGAACCACCATATATCAAAACTGATATGGTTGTGGATGCCATGTTTTTATAGGGTCTCTTATATTTCATGTAGAATAATCAATGATCCCCTTGACATTTACTGACTATAGAAGAGTTGAGTTGTGAGATTCATCCGTAGCATTTGCCCAATTTTTGGGGAATGGAGGTCCACAACAAATAGAGTCCTAGAAGTAGGACGTAAACTCAATTTTTTTGAAAAGTGAGACAAATCCTTAATGACAGTGAAGAATTATCTGTATACAATTTTTTATTATTTCAAAATAATGTGGCATCTTATCACCCAAACATATCATCATTTGGATATGGTCTAGAGGTATATTTAGTTAGCATTTTATAACTACTTCAATCTAAATTCCTTTTGTAACATCCCAAGTAAGTAATGAATAATAGATATTTTTATCTATGTCTATTAATGATTAAGATAGTGTTTTAGAGGCTTAAAATGAAAATAAATACAATCTTATGCATGGAATACACTAATATTCTTAAAATATTATTTTACTGCCTTATGATGGAAAACCCTTTTTAAATCTATCTTTTGAGAATTTTATAAGCTATGTTAGTCAAAATAAACTTATTCTTTATGTTTGGGACATCAAAATTCACTTTGTGTGAGTTTTTGGTATTTTTCTGACAATGTTCATTTTTTAATGAATAGTGAAAAATACTGCATTTTACATCAAAACTGCTTTTTAATCTAATTTATTTATATGATTAGATTATCTTTTGAATTGGTTTTGAAGTGAAATTAATATATATTTTTACCATTTAATCCAATGGTGGTCATTGGAATCAATTTCTCTATGAAATTGGACTTATACTGGTGTCAATCTTTTGATACTTATTTTTTCATAAAAAGACGCTATTTGCTCTGACAGCGGGAATTAATTATTAAATTAATTAATTTGACTTAAATATATTGAATTTTGTAAAATATAATTCATTTTTGAATTCGGAATATCAAATATAGCTTAGGGTGAATTTTTGGTAATTTTCTGAAAAACTTCAATTTTTGATGAATAGTGAAACCACTAAGTGGTACTTATAAAAACTGATTTTCCATTTAAATGAAATTTTTCCATCATTGTGTTTTGAATTTCAAAAATCTGACATGCATTTTTTTCATTAAGAAGTAAAATGTGGTTCAATGAGATTAAAATAATTTTTTGGTGAATAGTAACTTATTAAGTTTTTAATCGCGATTAGGGGTAATTAGTGTAGTTTAAGGTAAAAATAATGCTTTAATAAACTAAGATGAGCTTGACACATGTCCTACCATCATTGGTTGTGTCATGGCCGACCAATACAAGCCATGGGTCAACTTGGGGACCCCATGGATCCACTTTGGTTGGGAGATGACATAAATAATCTTTTATTTAATGTAAAATTAAAAATGACACAAACATAATATGTTTTACGAAAACAAATTTTACATGGGGTTATAAAGATCAGATTTTTGATTATAAATAGTAATTGAAAAGCCAAAAATATTTCCTACATCATAGTATTTTTTTTATAATTTTTAGACATTAAATAAATTAAATTATTTATGACATAATAATGATGCAGCGATGACATCATTATTTGACGATTTAAATAAAATGGAAAGATAATGTAAAATCTATGAACTACACATGTCCAAAACCAATTGGATTAGTGGATTTCGAACCCTTATCACCTTATACACTAATTATATCAATGTGGGACCTTTTAAAACCGAAACACATTTTCAAATAAAGTAACATTTGTTTACTTTCCAAAAGTGCCCCTCCTCTCCTCTTATAAAAGGCCCCCACATCTACCTCATTTCACACACTCCTCAAGCCTTTGGCTCGGCCACCCCTTCCCATTTACTCTCTAAACATCCCTCTCCTCATCCTAGAGGATTACCTTTGGGCATAATCCTTTCAAAGGAAGCCTTTAGGCTCAAATCAAAAGGAGTTACACTTTTAAATGTAATTCATTCTCTCATGTTCATTTGTTTTATTCTGCTTCTCCAACCCCCTAAACTCTTTTTATTTACTTCTTTTGTAACAACACCAGTATCTTCAATATACTAGGATGTTGTTATAATATTTATTTGAGCTACACTCTCACACAACTACCTAAAATGGTTAAAGAACATACGGTTTCCGTGGATGGAGAAATTCTGCCTCCCGAAACGATGATTGTTCAATACTCATTTAACACCTTAAAAGGTGGCCATTATGATGTCACTATTTTTATATCTGATATATAATATGTTAATGTTTTCCTTAAGCTTCTGTTTTTTTTTAATTTTGGGCATACCTTTATGGTTTCCATTATGGGTAAACACGATATCTTCATTTAAGGATGTGCGGACTACCGCCCCCTGAAAGTGATTTGATTCGTTAATACCATATGTGGGATTTGTAAAGGATAAAGTTAATGATATTATATATGTTATTATACTGGAATTATAATATACTCTTATATCATTATGAATCCATTCCATAAAATACGAAATAGAAATGGAAGTAGTGTTCAGGCGTACGTACGGCTTACCGTCTCCATGAATGGTGCATTTCATTTCTTACCTCTAAATGTGATGTAATATTATAAATACATGTATATGATGAATATATATGATATATATGTTATCCAAATCATTAATATCATTCTGGATATAATGAACCTTTGACCAAATTAACAACATGTAAGTGTCAGAAGTCTATTTTTGACTTAAGAACCAAATACCGACAAAATGAACATTATTAACTTAAATGATTACATGATGTCCATAACATGGTATAAAAGGAATAATGAACATGAAAAAGGTTCTTAAGCATGTAGAGATTAAATCAAGTTTATTATTCAGGAGTTTAAAGAACGGTCGGGTCAAGTCGGATACGAGGTATGGGACTTCGTCTCAATCTCCTTTCATTGAGGCATATTTTATTTTATACACAACTTTCTATTATACGGTGTATAAACCCCTTTGACTTTTCCGTTTATTCAAAAGGAATCTTTTTTATAAGAAGCGCTTACTAAACAAAAAAAGGGAATGTTTTTGTCGTACGTATGCGGCGACAATGACTTCTCCACCGTCGTGACCGTTATTTGAGTTTTGGCTTCCTCTACAAGCCATACCTTCTTTTTAAAAGAAAAATAAATACCATGTTTTACTTTTCTTTTATTTTGGTATTGAAAATGGTTTTCACAATGTTTTTTGTGTTGTATTGATATCTTGTGATTGAAATGTGGAGATGTTATGTTTCCATTATGCATGTTTTTTGTGATACAATTATGTTATGGTTCTTGGGCATTATTATGAAGACGGGTGGTTCCGTGATAAACTAAGGGCGGGTGAGCCCGATATAGCTCTCCAATGCATTAGGTAATGTGAAGGAGTGAAACGTTAAGGTTTCTCTGAAGAGATTTAGGGAATATACTGTGATGGGTATTCCAAACGTAACCAAGAGGGTTACTCCCTACGTAAGAATGTTATGAATGCCTCAAGTTACCTTTATGTCTTATGATTTATATAATTTATTCATGATTTGATGAGGTATGTTAAAGTGCTTATATATTATGTGTAAAGTATTATCTCATCCTTATGTATATATGTACACATGTTTCCTTTCTATATTTTTATATCCCTTACTGAGCTTTTTATGCTCATCCCAAGTTTTTTGAAATGTTTTTCACAGGTCAAGGGAAAGGTACATGATATGATGATAGTGTCAAGGAAGTGTCAAGAATGAATCCATGTTTTATTTTAAATATGTTTCCATTGATGGGAATGAATAATACTATCTTTATGTAACCACTTTGTTTTTATGTGGAATGTAATGCAAGATTTATGACCTAATTCTCTAAAACTCTAAACCTGAAAATATCCTCAATGTGTAATCTTGTAATAACTCAATATTAAGTAAGGTTTAAGGCTGGGACCTTATAGTTGGTATCAGAGTTCGGTTTAGATAACATTAGGAGTTAGAATTATATTGAATGATTATCCAAAAATATTTTTTTTACGGTCAAATTGAAGTGATATAGCATTTTAAGATTACCATGTTGCTTCATCTAAGACATGTTTGTTCAGAATGGTTTTCCGTAGAGGAAACAGGGAAGCAGTGCTAGGAAGGCATACAGAAGGAAATAACCTTCTGAATCAGCATCTGGAAATGGTCGGAATTGGAACTGAACAGTTAGCTGCAGTAATGGCGTAGATGACTCAAGCGATAAATGGTGGTGGTATCCATGCACGAGATCAGCCAGATCAACCGCGGAGGAACATGTCAGTGGTGGAACATTTCATGAGGCAACATCCACCATCATTTAGAGGATCATCTGACCCTGTGCTAGCTGAAGGGTGGATAAAGCACTGGAGAAGATTTTTGATGTCATGGGGTGTTCAGACAATCAAATGGTTAGTCTTGCTATTTACCGTTTGGAGGGTGAAGTAGATCAGTGGTGGTCTATGGTTAAAAATATCAGGGACGCCGATGAGATTGATGCTCTTGACTGGGATGAATTCAATGGTATGTTTCTTGAGAAGTATTTTCCTAAGGCTGTTCGACTTAGGATGGAAAAAAAATTCTTGGAATTGAGGCAAGAGGAAGACTCAGTGGCTGCCTATGAAGAAAGGTTCACTCGATTGGCAAGGTATGCTCCAAATTTTATCCGAGACCTTGATAGTAAAATCAATCATTTTTACTCAGGATTAAAGCCAAAATATCGAAGGGCATTATCTTCATGTGAGTTTAAAAGTTATGAAAAGCTTGTTCGATGTGCTGAGAAGGTGGAAATGGAGTTTTCCGATGATCAAGTGTTCTATAACAACCAGTAGAAGAAGAGACCGAGGTGGCAGGAGAAAGGTAAGAATTCTTCAAAAAAGTCTGATGGTAAGAGAACTATGTTTCCAGTTTGTGATAAATGTGGCAAAAGGCATGCTGGGGAATGTCTTCTGATTTCTGGAAAGTGCTACTGATGTGGTAAGATGGGACATAAGGCTCATGATTGCACTGAAAAGGATCAAGGTGAAGGTAAGAACAAATTTGATTTACAGTTAGTGAAATGTTATAAGTGCAATGAGATGGGTCACTATGCAAACGAGTGTCCGACAAAGAGCTTGACTGATGGGAATTAGTTAGACTACAAGAAAAAAGGGGTGGTGAAATCCTTTGCAACTACTTCACCAGATGTCGGGCCATCAAATGAAGTTGTATCAAGTACTTTGTTTGTTTTATCAGATTATGCCAGTGTGTTGTTTGATTCGGGGTCTACACATTCTTTCATATCTAAAACCTTTTCTAGTAAAATGGGAATACCATCTCAAGAAATGACTGCTGAACTTTTGGTAAAAACACCTGGGGGAAATGTTGAGGCAAAAAGAATTTATAAGAATCTTCCTATCCTTATCTATGGAATGAACCAACATGCAAACCTTATTGTTCTACCTCTAGTAGAGTTTGATCTTATCCTGGGTATGGATTGGCTCTCTATTTACCATGCTAAGATTGACTGTAGAGCTAAAGAAGTTTATTTTCAGAAAGAATTTCAGTTTTTTTACAAGAATGAACCCTTACTTTTGATAACATATCAAGAGACCGAGAAACTTGTAAAAGATGGAAATGAATGTTACCTTGCACACGTCATTGAAAATAAAGGAACTGTTCAGATTAATGATGTGGCAGTGGTAAATGAGTATCCTGATGTTTTTCCTGATGAGTTGCCTGGAATAATACCAGATCGGGAAGTTGAGATTACCGTTGACATAGTTCCTGATGCTAAGCCAATTTCAAAACCCCCTTATCGAATGTCACAAATTGAACTTTTAGAGTTGAAGGAGCAATTGCAAGATTTATTAGAGAAAGGTTTCATTAGACCTAGCACATCACCATGGGGTGCTCCTGTTTTATTTGTTAAAAAGAAAGATGGTTCTATGAGACTTTTCATTGATTATAGAGCGTTGAATAATATCACTGTTAAGAACAAATATCCTTTTCCTCATATCGATGATTTGTTTGATCAGCTCCAGGGAGCTCAGTTTTTTTCAAAGATTGACCTGAGATCGGGGTACCATCAGCTGAAGGTAAAGGAGGCAGATATTCCGAAGTCCGCATTCCGTATGAGATATGGCCATTATGAATTTGTAGTAATGCCTTTTGGGCTAACCAATGCACGTGCTGTATTCATGGACATAATGAATAGAATTTTCCATGAATTCTTGGATAATTTTGTGGTGGTTTTCATTGATGATATTTTGGTGTTTTCTAAAAGTAAAGAGGAGCATGAAATACATTTAAGGGTTATCGTACAAACCTTAAAAGGAAAGAAACTGTATGGGAAATTCAGCAAGTGTGAGTTTTGGTTGCAAATTTTTTTTTCCTTGGTCACATTGTTTCTAAAGATGGAATAACTGTTGATCCCGCAAAAACAAAAGTTGTGGAAGAATGTCCAAGACCCACAAATGTAACCGAGATTCGTAGCATCCTTGGTTTGGCGGGCTATTACCGAAGGTTTGTTAGAAATTTTTCATGGTTATCTAGTCCAATGACTAAGCTAACTCGGAAGGGTGTTAAGTTTATCTGGATAAAAGAATGTGATGATTGTTTTCAGGAATTGAATAAAAGATTGGTGAATGCTCCAGTTTTGGCACTACCATCCAGGAATGGTGAGTTTTTTATATACAGTGATGCTTCATTGAAAGGACTTGGTTGTGTCCTAATGTAGAATGATCTGGTAACTGCTTATGCTTCACGACAGTTGAAAACTCATGAGGTAAATTACCCTACACATGATTTGGAATTAGGTGCTGTTGTTTTTGCTTTAAAAATTTGGAGGCATCATTTGTATGGAGTAAAGTGTGAATTATATACCGATCAAAAAAGTTTAAAGTATATATTCACTCAGAAAGAATTGAACATGAGACAAAGAAGATGGATAGAATTAATGAAGGATTATGATTGTACAACTCATTACCATCCGGGAAAAGAAAATAAAGTGGTTGATGCTTTGAGTCGAAAAAGTAATGCTTCATTAACAATGTTGCGTTTGGAACGTGATCCTTTGGTTAAGGATTTTATGAACATTGGCATAGAAGTTGTTGGTACAGGGAGTCGTTCTGTTTTGTTTCAGGTATCAGTGAGATCATCTCTATCAGATAGAATCAAGCAAACACAGAAGCAAGACAGTGAGTTGCAGAAAAAGGTAGAGTTGGTTCAGAAAGGTAAGTTGCCTAAATTCAACATTGATAATGATTGTGTTTTGAGATTTTGGAAGATATTGTGTGTGCCTTGTGATTCACAGTTGAAGAGAGAGTTGTTATGTGAAGCTCATAGTTCTCCGTTTTCAGTTCATCCGGGTAGTACTAAGATGTATAGAGATCTGCGGAAGTGTTACTGGTGGGATGGAATGAAAAGAGATATTGCAGATTTTACTGTGAAGTGTTTGACTTGTCAGTAGGTTAAAGCAGAGCGGAAGTTACCGAAAGGGATTCTTCAGCCTTTACCAGTGCCAGAGTGGAAATGGGAGAATATATCCATGGACTTTGTTGTTGGATTACCGAAGACATCTCGAGGTAATAATGAAATCTGGGTTATTGTTGATATCTTGACCAAATCTGCTCATTTCTATGCTATACGAGATACTTTCTCTCTTGATCAACTTTCCAGTTTGTATCTTAAAGAGATAGTCAGGTTACATGGAGTTCCTCTCTCTATTGTATCGGATCGTGATCCCATGTTTACTTATAACTTTTGGAAATGCCTTCAGAAGTCGTTGGGTACTGAATTAAATTTTAGTACAGCTTTTCATCCTCAATCAGATGGGCAGTCAGAACGAATAATTCAGACCTTAGAGGATATGCTATGAGCTTATTCTATGGATTATAAGGGAAGTTGGGACCAACATCTTTCTTTGGTTGAGTTTTCATATAATAACAGTTTTCTTTCCAGTATACAGATGGCACCATTTCATGCATTATATGGGAAGCGGTGTCGAACTCCAGCTTTCTGGAATGAAGTGGGTGAAAGGAAGTTTATGGGACCAGAATAGGTAGAAGAGAGGGCAGAAAAAGTTCAGCTGATTCAGAAACACATGAGAACAGCTTAGAGCAGGCAGAAGAGTTATGCGGATAACCGGAGGAAGGATCTATCTTTCGAGGTAGGTGATCATGTTTTTCTCAAGGTTTCTCCTTGGAAAAGTGTGATGATATTTGGTATGAAAGGAAAGTTGAGTCCAAGGTTCATTGGACCATACGATATTCTGGAGAGAGTTGGATCAGTTGCATACCGAGTGGCTTTACCTACGAGTTTATCTCAGGTACACAATGTTTTTCAGGTTTTGATGTTGAGAAAGTATATGCCAGATCCATCTCATGTTTTGAGTCCAGAGATAGTTCAGTTGGAAGAGAACCTATCTTATGAGGAACAACTGGTCTAGATTCTTGACCAGAGGGAGCAAGTGTTATGGAATAAGTTGATTAAGCAGGTAAAGGTTTTGTGGAAAAACCACATGATGTAAGAGGCAACATGGGAATTAGAAAATGCAATGAGGGATAAGTACCCCCATTTATTTGATAAGTAAATAAATTGTGGGGACACACTTTTCTAAAGGGGGGAAGGATGTAACATCCCACATAATTAATGAATAATAGATATTTTTATCTATGTCTATTAATGATTAAGATAGTGTTTTAGAGGCTTAAAATGAAAATAAATACAATCTTATGCATGGAATACACTAATATTCTTAAAAGATTGTTTTACTGCCTTATGATGGAAAACCCTTTTTAAATCTATCTTTTGAGAATTTTATAAGCTATGTTTGTAAAAATAAACTTATTTTTTATGTTTGGCACATCAAAATTTACTTTGTGTGAATTTTTGGTATTTTTCTGACAATGTTCATTTTTTAATGAATAGTGAAAAGTACTGCATTTTACATCAAAACTTCTTTTTAATATAATTTATTTATATGATTAGATTATATTTTGAATTGGTTTTGAAGTGAAATTAGAATATATTTTTAGAATGTAATCCAATGGTGGTCATTGGAATCAATTTCACTTTGAAAATGGACTTAAACTGGTGTCAATCTTTTGATACTTATTGTTTCATAAAAAAACGCTATTTTCTCTGACAGGGGAAATTAATTATTAAATTAATTAATGTGACTTATATTTATTTAACTTTGTAAAATAGGCTTCATTTTTGAATTCAGAATATCAGATATAGCTTAGGGTGAATTATTGGTAATTTTCTGAAAAACTTCAATTTTTGATGAATAGTGAAACCACTAAGTGGTACTTATAAAAACTGATTTTCCGTTTAAATGAAATTTTGCCATCATTGTGTTTTGAATTTCAAAAATCTGACATACATTGTTTTCATTAAGAAGTAAAATGTGGTTCAATGAGATTAAAATAATTTTTTGGTGAATAGTAACATATTAAGTTTTTAATCGCGATTAGGGGTAATTAGTGTAGTTTAAGGTAAAAATAACGCTTTAATAAACTAATATGAGCTTGACACATGTCCTACCCTCATTGGTTGTGTCATGGCCGACCAAGAAAAGCCATGGGTCAACTTGGGGACCCCATGGATCCACATTGGTAGGGAGATGACATAAATAACTTTTTATTTAATGTAAAAGTAAAAATGACAAAAACATAATATGTTTTACGAAAACAATTTTTATATGAAGTTATAAAGATCAGATTTTTGATTATAAATAGTCATTGGAAAGATAAAAATATTTACTACATCATAGTATTTTTTTTATAATTTTTAGACATTAAATATATTAAATTCATTATGATATAATAATGATGCAGCGATGACATCATTTTTTGACGATTTAAATAAAATGGAAAGATAATGTATAATCTATGAACTACACATGTCCAAAACCAAATGGATGAGTGGATTTCGAACCATTATCACCTTATCCACGAATTATATCAATGTGGGACCTTTTAAAACCGAAACACATTTTCAAATAAAGTAATATTTCATTACTTTCCAAAAGTGCCCCTCCTCTCCCCTTATAAAAGGCCCCCACCTCTACCTCATTTCACACACTCCTCAAGCCTTTGGCTCAGCCAAACCCTGCCCATTTACTCTCTCCACATCCCTCTATTAATCCTAGAGGATTTCCTTTGGGCAGAAGCCTTTCAAAGGAAGCCTTTAGGCTCAAATCAAAAGGAGTTACAATATTAAAGGTAATTCATTCTCTCATGTTCATTTGTTTTATTTTGCTTCTCCAACCCCCTAAACTCTTTTTATTTACTTCTTTTGTAACAAAACCAGTATCGTAAATATACTAGGATGTTGTTATAATATTTATTTGAGCTACACTCTCACACAACTACATCAAATGGTTAATGAACATACGGTTTCTGTGGATGGCGAAATTCTGCCTCCTGAAACGATGATTGTTCAATACTCATTTAACACCTTCAAAGGTGGCCATTATGATGTCACTATTTTTATATATGATATATAATATGTTTATGTTTTCCTTAAGCTTCTGTTTTTTTTCATTTTGGGCATACCTTTATGGTTTCCATTATGGGTAAACATGATATCTTCATTTAAGGAAGTGCAGACTACCGCCCCCTGAAAGTGAATTGATTCGTTAATACCATATGTGGGATGTGTAAAGGATAAAGTTAATGATATTATATATGTTATTATACTGTAATTATAATATACTCTTATATCATTATGAATCCATTCCAGAAAATACAAAATAGAAATGGAAGTAGCGTTCATGCGTACGTACGGCTTACCGTCTCCATGAACGGTGCATTTCATTTCTTACCTATAAATGTGATGTAATATTATAAATACATGTATATGATGAATATATATGATATATATGTTATCCAAATCATTAATATCATTCTGGATATAATGAACCTTTGACCAAATTAACAACATGTAAGTGTAAGAAGTCTATTTTTGACTTAAGAACCAAATACCGACAAAATGAACATTATTAACTTAAATGATTACATGATGACCATAACATGGTATAAAAGGAATAATTAACTTTAAAAAGGTTCTTAAGCAAGTAGAGATTAACTCAAGTTTATTATTTAGGAGATTAAAGAACGGTCGGGTCAAGTCGGATACGAGGTATGAGACTTCGTCTCAATCTCCTTTCATTGAGGCATATTTTATTTTATACACAACATTCTTTTATACGGTGTATAAACCCCTTTGACTTTTTTGTTTATTCAAAAGGAATATTTTTATATGAAGCACTTACTAAACGACAAAAGGGAATGTTTTTGTCGTACGTATGCGGTGACAATGACTTCTCCGCCGTCATGACCGTTATTTGAGTTTCGGCTTCCTCTACAAGCCATACCTTCTTTTTAAAAGAAAAATAAATACCATGTTTTAGTTTTCATTTATTTTGGTATTGAAAATGGTTTTCACAATGTTTTTTGTGTTGTATTGATATCTTGTTATTTAAATGTGGAAATTTTATGTTTCCTTTATGAATGTTTTATGTGATACGATTATGTTATTGTTCTTGGCCATTATTATGAAGACGGGTGGTTCCGTGATAAACTAAGGGCGGGTGA
This sequence comes from Viscum album, assembly GCA_963277665.1. Lineage (NCBI taxonomy): Eukaryota > Viridiplantae > Streptophyta > Magnoliopsida > Santalales > Viscaceae > Viscum > Viscum album. The sequence continues at coordinate 1,940,084,913 of OY728152.1, forward strand.
TCCCGATATAGCTCTCCAATGCATTGGGTAACGTGAAGGAGTGAAACGTTAAGGTTTCTCCGAAGAGATTTAGGGAATATACTGTGATGGGTATTCCAAATGTAACCAAGAGGGTTACTCCCTACGTAAGAATGTTATGAATGCCTCAATTTACCTTTATGTCTTATGATTTCTATGATTTATTCATGATTTGATGAGGTATGTTAAAGTGATTATGTTTTATGGGTAATGTATGATCTCATCCTTATGTATATATGTACCCATGTTTCCTTTCCATATTTTTATATCCCTTACTGAGCTTTTTATGCTCATCCCAAGTTTTTTGAAATGTTTTTCACAGGTCAAGGGAAAGGTACATGATATGATGATAGTGTCAAGGAATTGTCAAGAATGAATCCATGTATTATTTTAAATATGTTTCCATTGATGGGAATGAAGAATACTATCTTTATGTAACCACTTTGTTTTTATCTGGAATGTAATGCAAGTTTTATGATCTAATTCTCTAAAACTCTAAACCTGAAAAGATCCTCAATGTGTAATCTTGTAATAACTCAAGGTTAAGTAAGGTTTAAGGATGGGGCCTTATACCTTTAGAGTTGATTGAGAAATAGATTTTATGCACTTGGAGTAGTGTGATTTATTATTCATGGACTTCTATTCCTATTTCATGGAGCTCCAATACATCGCATTGATTCTTTTTGGTGATGAGTTATCCATAGCTAGGCATTTTGTGGATAGACCTACGAATGCCATCAGATCATAGGTGAAATTATCTCAAATTAATACCATTCATGGGATTGTGAACTAGGAATTATCATTGATAATAACATGAGGGATATTAGGGAGTCTGATATTGGGTTTTTTGGAACCTACATCAGAAGGAACATTGACCAAAAATATAAAGCATCATTCGGAGCTTCCACAAGGAGAAATTAGTTGGCAGGTTTCTCACTCAGGTGGCCAGGTGAGGTTCTATTAATGTTGTAGCATAGAACATATGAAACCCTAGTTTACCATTGAACCAGACAAATATTGGTCTTAATGTTCGATGTGCCATCATCGTCAATTTTTTATAGATTTTCCTCCAGTAACCATTTTGAGAGTGTCTTCACTGAATCCACATTTGAGAACAGATTCAATAACTTCTCTTTAGTTTGGTTATTGGAGTGAGACCAACTGGTTGGGATGAGGTCACGTTCATGGATAGGGTAGCTATATCTTAGGGTCACGAATCCGAGAATCCATTTTTCTTGTAGTAGATACTAGAGGAAAAGAGTTCTAGAACTTATATGGTGTGAGGTACTATTATAGTAGCCCCTAATTTAGTATCTGATAACTAAAATATTTATTCATCACAATCCCTCATACAGGTGCCTATTATGGATATCCATTGGATTTATGTTTAAATTAATTTTGGAAATATGACACTCGATACTCTGGTGGGAATTAAAATTGGGAGTGTATACCATTTCATAGATTTACCCCTTGAGATACGTGGGTGTATCTTTTTATGGTTCCTCTTTGTCCTTGAGATGATAGGGTTTAATATCATTCTCTGGGTGGACTACATGGTTCCCTATCATGCTTATAATGATTTCAACCACTGAATGGTGACTTTTACATATCTAGAGTGTGGGAATTTTATTCACATGGGTGAATGAAATTTCTAGGAAATTTGATCCAGATCACAACATCATGGGATATAGGATATGATCACAAAGTTTTTTATCTTTTTACGAGATCATTTGGGAATGCATTAATTAGATTTCTACCCGCTGGTAGATCCATTTAGGGAGGTTTCTCTAAATGACATTTCTAGATTATATCTCCTGAGAGGGGTGTTGATTTCCCTTGAGGTAGTGTTAGGGGATGCACTGATTTCCATTCCACCTTAATGGATGGATACAATTGAGTTAAGAGACATAAAAAAGAATCTAGAATATTTGGAAGGTATGGGTATTATGTGAACCAGTTCTTCATCATGGGTTTCACTAGTCCTTTTCTTCAATAAGGTGGATTATTCCCTTTGGCTTCCTGAAGACCAATATTGCTTAAATCGACTTATGGTTAAAACATGATTTTCATTTTCTCGTATAAGAGACCTCATGGACTAAATTAGGGGAGAAAGGGTTTTATCTGAGATCGATATGTGGTTGGGTTATCATCATGTGTATGTTTTAAAATATAATATACCATGTAAAACATTCCATATTCAATAAGGATTTTATGATTATTTATGAATGTCAATCTGTCATAGAAATACACAAGCATTTTTCTGGGGACTGATGAATCTATTTTTTCAAACATATCTGGATTCATTTGTTGTGGTATTCAGGGATAAAATATTAGGGTATTCTCATAATCAACATGGCCCGGAAAAAAATCATTATATTTTATTGAATACACTAATGAGGTATTAGTTATATGTTATTCTCATGATGTGACACTTTTGGACTGATAAGGTTCACTTCCTAGGTCCCATTAATTCATAAATAATATTATTACATAAACTAGAGGCATATATATCTATAGTTTCTTTGAAGCATCTTATGAACTTCTTTCATATCTGTAGTTTCAGGGGTCTATCTAGTTATTACAAGTGCTTAATTCACCACAAATAGGTTTGACCAAGAAAATATTCAAGTTTAGATTCCCTAAAGTGAGTATGTATTCCCTTTATGAACTAAAGGGTATATTGACATCGAAACAGATTTTGATTATACCTAATCATGTCTAAGGTTATATAGTTTATTATGATGCCTAAATAATTGATCATGTTGTAGTTACGATTAATGTGGATTGATTCAGGGCATGTGGGTCTTGTCAGTAGAGTCCTCATGAACTAAACTACCCAACACATGATCTGAAGCTAGCATTCATTGTTCACACCTTGCGTTAATGTAGGATGTATTTATTTGGAGTGTGTTTTGTGGTAAATATGGACCCCCAAATCCTCATTTACATATTCATATAGTGTGACATAAATCTCACAAAATTAAGGTGGTTTGAATACCTAGATTATTTCAACATTGATTACACTTATTTTTTAGGAAATGGAAGTGCAGTGGAAGATTCCCCCAATTGGGGTACTTGGACATTGGTAGATCAGATGTCCAATAGTGTGTGTTATCTTATGGTCCTATTTTTAGAGATGAATTCCATGGTTCAAGACCATATTGTATATTCTACATACTCATCGTTATCAGTGACATCGTCATTTATAGGGATATTTAAGATGTGGTAGCTATGAGATTATGAGGGCTTTATCTTATGGGAGAACATAACTAGAGATGACACAAAACATGGTTGGTTCATTGATGAAAATGAGATCATGAATATTCACAGGCATGCCTGGGGTTTGACATATGTCCACGAGGAGTTGATTTAAGAGTACCATGCATACTTATAGGAAGTAAATCAAGGCTTTCCCTGATGTATCATGATATACTCCACCAATGCTCATGGTAGGGGATGAAAAGGGAGATATACAGTCTTGTTAATCGATCTTTCAGTTATCATCAATTGATAGAAGAATACTAGGGACCATCATGAATTTTAATGTTATTGCTAATTTATGATGGGAAGTGGTATTACGACACCATGGATTTCATGGTGGGATTTCCTAGACCTCATCGATCATATGGGTTTCTATGTCTGATCGTGGACATATTTAAAAACGTTTCTCACTTCATTTCAATTTTGGAGACCTTTTCTGGATGAGTACAAGAAGATCTACCATCATTGGATAATATTAAACCATGGAGTTCCATGTTCTATTATATCATATCGACACACTTGCTTCACATAATAGTTAGAAAAAGGGTACTATAGTGAAATGGTTTCACTAGTACTAATGATTAAATCAAATAAGCCATAAAATAATTGTTATTTTAAGCCTAAAACATGGGGTTTTGAGGGAATTATCTAAGAGAACATCCTTTATTTTAGAGGTGACTTGGAAAAAAACATACGTTTCACTATGTTTTCATATAATAATAGCTACTAAGAGACTGTATAGATGGCCTATTAGGTGTCATTATATGGTAGGGATTTCCATTAACCATTTTGATGGTTAAAAGTAGGAGAGACATCACTTCTGGGTCCTCATCTCATTCAGTATACCACGGAGTATGTATAGATTATGAGGAGGTGGGTGAATATACTTAGTCTAGGAATAAGTCTTACATTGATCATCATCATCAAACGGTAGTGTTTGACATGGGGATTGAGGTTTGTTTATGTGTTTCACCTAGACTAAGCTATAATCATATTAAAAAAGTGAAGTTTTCACGATATTTCATCAGGCCCCCAAAGACATTAGAGGGAGTTGGTACAACTGTCTAACAGTTTCTATAACCACAGAGGTAACATTCCATGCATGATGTCTTCCATTTATCTTGACATTACTATTGTAATACACATCTATCATATATTCATCATCCTGGTGTGGTTGAATTGGAGGTTGATTAATCTTTTGAGTATCACAATATTCATGTTGATTATTGGGGAACAAAGGATATAATATGATGATTTCTCCATTTAGTTCATGTGTTATGGGAGCATGAATATTTACAGGATGTGTCATTCGAGCCGGAGGCTGACCTATATACCCCATGGCAGAATTTATTCTCATATGATACATTACCACCCTTGGATGGGAAAATCGTGGATGAATTTCCTTAAGGGGAATTGTAAGAACCCAAATTTATTAGGGGTATAGAACCAATAACATAATATTTAATTGACTATTTTTTCTTAATGGAAGTGTATAAGGTGGTTATAGATCTTACAAGGGTGTTTGTGGCTTGTTTGGAGTCAGGGACACTAGATTTGTGGAGAAACAAGTGGGCCACATGGTGAAGAGAAACTTTTTTTTCTAATCTGCAAAATTTGGTTAACCCATGTGATATGATCCAGTGCTCTACCTAGGGTAGAATATTTTATCTTAATTATTTTGATCATGGAACATGTGCATGTGATATATAGCCAATTGTAGATGCACTTTTCATAGGGAATGCAATGTTTGTTAAACTATGAATTGAGCCTGTATTAGGGGGTGTTCATTTATAGTGTCGATCTCATGGTTAGTGCATGATTTTTCCAACCATGTTACCTTTTAATGATGTATAAATAATTATTTCCCATCCATTGTTTTTAACATATCCTCTCCAATTTCTTCTTCTTCCATTCACAACATCCATCCATCCAATGAGATCTCTCCACCCACTACAAACAGTGAATTGAGTTATCTCATCCTTATGGGATCTATATTATTAATGTTAGGCTCATTTGATGTGTATTGGTAACCACTTTTTCATCTTTCTTCGTTCATATTTTCTTGCATTGTTTAAAGAGTTGTTTTGTGGTGTGATTATTTTCCTATTTTTAGTGAATTTTTCTATCTTCTCAATTCCTTCCAGTGTTTCCTGTATTTGACACCATCAATACGTAAAGATTTGACTAGGAATCTAAAGTAGGTGGTCTCATGAATTTCACATAAATTATTGATTTTTTATGTATCACGACATTGTTAAACAAGCTATATTTAATTAGAGACACTTGATAAGTTAAATTTTACTATAATTTACTAAAAATGAAATAAACTATAGAATTAATGGGACCCATTTATGTATTGATGAAGTATGAGGACCATATATTTACAAATCCCTATAGTGTGTTTCTAAAATTAATAAAACCATCTTTGATGGGCAATGAATTTTATTCTCCTCTTAATATTTGTTATTTTACCCCATACTTTTAGAGTATTAAATGAAACGATTTATAGGTTAATTGAATTAAATGAATTTGGGAATATAAAACCATTTCACTACATACTTCACTATCCTCACTTATTTTATAGTCCTGATATTTTACTAAAAACCAAACTTCATAACTATGTAAAATGGGAGGATTCAAGAGGTTCTAGGATTTCTATGACAGGGCTATTTTTTAAGACACCTTTAGAGGTGAGTTAATTGGTTATATAAATATAAGGGAAATATAAATTAAATGTGAATATAAATGGTATGTTTATACTTGGGTTCCCAACCCATTCATATTTCTATGACGAAAATGATAAAAGGGTTATGTCTTGGATTTCCATTAATGTACTCATCAGTATTATTTATTTAAATGAATTGAAAATTTAATTATCATGAACCATGAGAACACTATGGTTTCCCATATGTATTCTATGGAAGAACTAACATGTTAGAATACTTATATATTCCATGAGGGATACATGGACTCACAATGTGGACTTATAAGGATGGAATCTAATTGAATATCATTATATACGCTATAAGTGACTCAAGGGCTCAACTTGTGGACTTCCAAGGAGAGTTTGTGAGGGTGTTGACCTTATACCACACCTAAAGTTATTCTAGGGATATTATGAGGAATTCCATGTAAGGTATTATAATTTTATGGGTTAATGTTATATTAAAAGTTATACATGGGTATAAATAAGGAATTCTAATTATGGGGTTAGGTTTCCTTAAAACAAAATAATAAATTAATTATATGCTGAAATTAACAAGACAAATAACATGTTTGGATTCTGTCAAATCCTTACATTTTATGATGCACCTATTGTACATTTCTTCATTAGCTATGATTCAAGGGGGACACCCAAGATATGGGCCAAGTTTCAAAACCTTATTATAAATTAAATAATTACTATCTATTTGTTCAGAGATATTTTACCTTATTCTTATATAGGTAGTGTAGGACAGGTGTTCAATGGGAAACTAAACCAATTTTTGTAATTTTTTTGAAAAATTTCATTTACAAATTTTATTTTTACCTTAACACAACTTATTATATACTCATGTACTCAATTGAATTAGACACCATTAGTGCTAGACTACTGAGTATATCTCACATCTTAATTGGGCCGCCAATGGGTACACATATAGACCTCATGGATGCAGGTAGAAAAAAGGGAATTCAAACTGTTATGAATGAATGATTATCATTCTTGGAAGGTTTATGGGGGAAAGGAAATACAATATTATTGAGATACTAATATAGATATTTGTTGGTCCTTTATTGATTTACATAACACTTTTGTTATATTATAATTTATTTCTTTTGTGTATGATTCCTTCATCAAAATGTTTTATAATACATTTATTGATGTTATTATTTGGTTATTCATTAACTGGGTGCTTACTCATCCTCTGTATAGTTATCTTTTATGACACATTTATTGATTGATATAAACATACCTCTATTCTATACTCTGATTATGATGGTATAGTATCCTAATAGTTCCATTACAGTCCCTTTTAACTACTCAGTAGTCTCTAGAATACATTGATCATGCTCGAGGCCATGTGGAAAATATGGTTCATTCACATATGAGTGCACTATGTCTGAGTCATCAAACGCATTCCCATGATTCCTAATGAGCACTCCCATGTTATCACAATACAGATATCAAAAGAAAATATCTACTATAGGGAATAATTTTACTATTATCTACTATATGTACTAGATGAACTACAATGGATGCATCATCCATGAGATATTTATCTTCAATATAGATCATTGGAGATGCACTGGGAATATAACATTTCAGCAAACATATATAAAACATGATGAAGAAGGCACAAAATATCTATGAAATATGTAGTTTTTATGCCACTAGTTTGGCCTTATCTATTGCCGAAATTGACCCCACAAACCTTGGATTTAATTTCAAATTCTTCTAAATATAATGTTATCCCATTCTACATGACACATGAAAAATGACTGATCATCTATCTCAAACACAATAGGTTGATGATGTTGATCCAAAAATTATATCTACCTACATTGTATAGTAGTTGTCCTCAAAAAGAACAAATATGTAGGGTTTAATCCTCTCATGAATGTAACTCAGGGAAACCATCATTGCCACACCATCTTCAAGCCAATACAAGGGTGAGTTACATTGTTTTCTATATAAGGTCATATAAGGCTCTATCAGAATCATCTCGTGATAATTATTATTTTAAGTAAATTCCACAAATTCTGGGTTATTTTCATAAGAACCACCAAAATCTGGGATACATTCTCTCAACATGTCTGCAAACACTTAAATAGTCTGTAAGGACTAATCATTGTTTTATGGATAGAATGTAAAAGTCAAAATAATCTATGTTCCCAACACTTTCCATTATTTATTCCATAACCATTATGTGAACAATGAATATCTACCATCAATGATTCTCTAATGAATCCCATGTAGTCATACAACCATTCCAACAAGAAATATTCAATGTTTAATAATTGAGAAGGTATACAAAATTGGTATAAAGTTGGTGACCTTCATTATCCAATCCATGATCACCCATACTGAAAATTTTCCTAGGGGCTTCCTTGATGACCGCAATATAAAATTCTTACTCTCATCATCCCACTTTCACTCTAGACTGGGAAGAGATTATATGAGAAAAATTTGCCACTGATTATTAGATCTCTTCTACTAATAGGTGGAGCACTACATATCAAAACTCGATATCCCCTTCTTCATATCTTTACACAAATATAAATGATGGATGTCATTGTACATATTCATCGATCCATAGTGTAATACCCATTTAAAACATAATATTCTATCATTAACTCCTCTATCACATCAATCATCACAAAAAAACTCCCATGATCATTGATAATTTCATTCTCATTTATAGTCATATTTAGTGGTGGATCCCCCTAATAAGAGGATTCCATTATGGATAGACTCTCAGGATATGAAATATTCCCCCTATTAGTATGACTCAAAATTGCATGAACCATGGATAAGGATTTAAAAACTACATGTCATTGTACATCCTAGACATATAAAAGAAATTAGATAAATATCCCCATCAATTTTCACTCACTAATAGAACCCTTAACTACATGAATTGGTATCTTATCACTCATAGAATATGAACCTATATTCCCTTACCTAATTTATAGGACATATCCATGTTGAATGATTGGTGGTACCCTACCCACCTTTATTAGGCAAGGTTCAGGACTTAATGAGAGAAGATGTATTTTAATCTTTTATAGATCTTATATACTATGAACCTCCCTCCTTGGAGATGTTGTTTTTTTAATATTATGATTTTAACTGCTGATTCGAACCCAATTTTGGGAAATGGGTGATTCCCCTCATAATGCCTCAACTGTTGAGACCCATAATCTATGACTCAATCACCGTGTATCATAATTGCACTGATTTTGATAGATGATGTATCACAATATGAAACATATCACATTTTTAGATATTATAATATCTAAATCTACCTTTTTGTCAATATCCCCTTCACATTCTGTATGGTATTACTATAGGCTTGTATCCTAAAAACCATACCCCTTTTTCATCAACCATGTCAGTTGTGCATCCAGTTGGGAAAAGTCATTTATAAATCTTATGAAATAATCCACCAAACACAAGAAAATCACAATATCCAAAACCATTATTATGGTAATACTAATAAACTATATCTATCTTATTCTTATGGATTATTGAGATTCCCACGTCCAATATTATATAACCAAAAGTGTACATCATAAATACAAATATTAAAAATCAAGGGAATCACCTAAAATTGCTAAACATGTACTATATGTATAATGATCTCTAGGTATTGTGCATACATTTATCATGTAATTTAATAAAAGAGGTTATTATCAATAAAAACCACCTTGATGGTATCTTGGTGCCCACAGAGAACTATATTTATCAATACCATAAACTTGATTGGTGTGTTTTCAAGACGAACGACATCACCAAGTACTCATAGAGGTAACAACTACTACTAAAAGTTATGTACGACAATAATAGGGACTCACCCTATCCCAGAGATAACAACACACTATTTAATGTTTGGGAAGATAAAATCACCATAGAGCTAATAAAATGATCATTACTATGAGTTAATGGATATAATTTCTTAATAGAAACTTGGTTTAGCCATCTATAATCCCTGAAAAATTATTATATACCATCAGCCATCTAAATAAAGAGGAAATAAAAACCCCTAATGAGATGTACTATGGTGGATATATCCCTTGGCCTATATATCTTCTAATTTCCTCCAAAACACACAATCGTCTATTAGATCCATATGATATGTCCAAATAGAAATAGATTTAACACTCAGTATAAGCTCAATGGTGAACTCCACCAGCCACTCAAGAGTCAATACTAAGGATTCATCTAAAAAACAATGAATTAGTGGACCATAGATCCGTAAACTATTGGTTTCCCCATCCATGATCCAACATAATTCTACCAATATGGTTTGGAACCTCACAAAAATTCTGATGATTTTATACTTCTAAACATGCCAGCAAGTCCCACTCTCCCTTATTAACATAACTACACCCTATGGTAATTACAAAGGTTACCCATTAGTGATGGAAATATATTTGAGCTGGAAAGGGAACAAACCAAACTATTGAATGAATTACGTAAAATCTAGTCACATTAAGTACGAAATTATTTCATGGAAACTATTAACATTTTATATGGATATCACACTCCAAAAACTGATATACGCCGTTATATTAGACTTATAATAGTCTATCAATGGATATTAACCCATTGATATATATTATTTTAAAACCTAGAACTTCCACAAATTCATTAAACATTTAAGAGTGTGAATCTCTTTTTAAAAAAATATAGAATCTATGAATGAATAAACTAAGATTGTACCTCCTGTGTAATAAGGACTAACATTTTATGTTGTGGGAGTAGGTCGTACTACTAGAAGTTGCCCCAAACCATGGAAGTGCATCCCATCCCAACTTCCTGACATTGCACAACTCTAATGGGGTGACTAACCAAGACCCCAAGTACCCCTACCACCTTTTTAACCTGTAGGACCCATCAAAATCATTTCACTTACTCTCCACATAGTAGTATATCCACCTTGATGACCTGATCTATCCCAGAATCTCTATATGTATGTACCTACGATGCCTTTCTAAAAAACCACTATATATAGACCATCCTTCTACAACATCAACGCTTGAATGGATGTATATTATAGTGACAATGGTAATTATTTTTTCTTCTTTGTAATGATATAAAACTTTACTATCTCTGTAGTTTCAATATTGCCTATTACACTTTCAAGGCCCATCAAGGAGGAACCTCTTTCCAATATAAAATCTACTAATAACTATAGTTTCTCTACCATGACAATGGGCCTCTTTTCAATTGATATAAATAATTAAAGTTATATTTTCCATTATTGAGATTGTGGTCATGTGAAATATGTTCATGTGTTCATTTATTTCATTACCATTTCCATATTCTATGAACCTCACCATATCCACCTCATAATTATCCATAGATAATGAAAAAAATTTAACAAAGAAGACTATCCATCATACTTTGGGTTAGAAAAACTACCTCACTGTAATTGAATAAACTCACGGGTCCTATCATACCACGTAGTCTCAAAAAATTATTGTCATAGAAACAATCATAGAAGTACTTTGAGACCATTACCACATATTGATCATCCTATATCAAAACATCCAACCATATCCTAATATATACTAAATGCATATATATTTAAGGATTCATAATATTCAGAGGAGGATTCTCAAGATGATTGAATATAGTATTCAAAAACTCAATCCAAGGCCCAACTGTATTGGGAACACCCTTTATAGAAAGGGTGTGTGAATTTAAGAGATGAAATTTTTTGTCAATTCAGAATTCATCTCCCTAGCTTGGGGAACCTCTCTCTCCATAGGATACATCTTCTGAAACAACATTTTTCAACAATTTTCATCCACAGCTTGTTATAATGTAACATGAGGCACTATAAGAGGCTAATGAATCTCAATCATGTAGGTATTCCTGCCAGTGCCTTCCTCAAACAAATCTACTGGCCAACGAGGAGGAATACATCTATAATCCCAAAAAACCTCAGTTCACTTCACTATTACTGTTCATTATAACACAATTATGGAAAATATTAACAAACATAGGATTGTAAATTCTTTACCTATCTTCTCTCACTATCCATATTTACCCAAACAATGGTCATGTAAAACATATAAGGAAGCCTCGTGTTATCACAAAATTTAATGTCCCGTCACTTTATTTAATCCATCTCTCATATATTATATGAATTTATTTAGTTATCTTTTTCTAATTATTATTAGTCTTCAAAATAAATCAACATTGTGTTGTTATATGATATTTCAATCATAATTTATAGTTTAAAACACCATATATTTTATGAGGGAGAATACATGTTGATTTCAATTTAAGATGTAATAATTTAAAATCATTATTCACAAAAATATTAGTTACATAGATTTCCATCCACATGATATATAAGAAAACCCCATTTAGGTTAACGGAGACACTTTAAAAAACAAACTAATGTCACCAAAAATCTACGAAAAACAATCATGGAAAGTATTAAAATTATATGTAAATAACTACCTTCCTAATAAAATGTTTGAATTCCCACCCCCAATATATAATACCAAAATATTGGAAAACCAAATAACAATAACATCATATTATATGGGCCTCGCATAATGGGAAAATATATCAACTGTGATTAAGAACTCCAAAAAACAATTTACCTCCCTAAGCAACACCGGTAATTACTCATGTGTTGGTCTAAACCCAAGAATGAGATCATTACCATGTCATGAAACATCATACCTTCTATCTCACATTACCAAATAGTTAAATAATGAAAATAGATATGATACCATTTTGTAACTCTTATCCCATATGGTACTGAATAGGTGCTCTGATCTAGTTCACCACATGGCCTCAGGTGTACCTATTCATGTTCTATAGGCTACCAAAATGTAGCAAAGATCTCTAGGTGGTACAGTGGGGGAAAAATACCCACTATTAATAGTTTAAAATAGTGGAAATTATTGAAAATTTATTAAAAATCCCAACCATATATTTAATTTTACGTTCCGGAATAGTATGTCATACACCATATGATATCATAAGATTACTACTTATATAACATGCGGGGAATAAATAACATATCAATTAAGTCTGGTGTATAAAAAACAATTAAATAAAAAGAAAAAAGGACAAGAGGCTCTAAAAACCTATACATATAGAATTATATCCCAACTCCCATACCTTGATCTCTATCATATCCATACAATAAAGAATTTGTGGTGTGTCACAATTCCTTTGATAGACCCACATCCTTGAATTCTGTTTATGTATCAAATAGAGACCCAAACTGCGTGTGAGTTCAAATCACCCGACCACTACCAATAGTTTATACTAAAATTATTGTTTTTAAGTGTAAATAATAATAATATGTGATACTTAAGTGATTAAAAAAATTATAGTGAAAAGAAACAAATAGAACAATTTCGATCCTTATGCATCATGAAGACAACCCTTCATGACCCTGCCGACTTCATCACACACTGATCTTGGAGAATAGTAGAGGTAGAAAGGATCTATTAAGTACTTATAATCATCACCAGGGAAACTATAATCTTGTCATATGAGGGAATCCACACTGATCTTCATGGAATTCCGTCTCGGAAATTCCCATGGATCACAATTTTTATCGTCTGAACTTAATGAATTGTCCATTAAATTCAGAATAATGTCTTTATCGGATCCATGAATCTTTTAAATCAATTATAAACCAACAATATAATGATAATAATATGGTAATAATCACTATAAAATCAACAAGGAATCACTACATGAATCACAACCTGAATATACGGATTTAAATAAGTGATTACATTAATCAAGTCAAGTGGGATATTCCCCCAAAATTCATTGCAATGAATCTCTATAAAAACAATGGTAATCTTGAAGAAATCTATAGATTTGGAACCAATTAAATACAAGGATTAATTTACTAATAAAAATGACTTTATTTTTCCATTAGATTCTAGGACTAAAACATGTCATTCCATTCTAGTTTAAAACAAGAGGAATCTATGGATTTTTCATAGTCATTCCAATCCTTGAAACATTTAATCTCATTCAACCAATTCATTATTCATATATTAAAATTTTAAAAAATCAAAAATTAATGGAAATATTTCTACTATGGTTCATTTCAAACTTCCATTTAACATTTCAATGCCCATGAAAACTATTTGGTCCTATAGGTAATCCAAGAAAATTCATAATCAAAGTTACATGTTTACACATCCATGGCATCTCTTAAGAACCCGTTTAATTCTATCCATTATAGAGAATAAGAATAAACCAAACTATAATGGATTAAATGAAGGTATACCAATATCGGACATCATTTTCTATGTCAAATATGAGTATCTAACAAATCAATAATATATACAAAAATTAGGTACTGCATCTGATGAGATAGAATGACATAACATGGCACTATGCAAAAAAAGGATGAGACTTTATGGGTATAAAACATATTACAAAATCATTATAAAATAGGGAAATAATCATCTAGTATCATCCATTAGTTCATGATAAATGGGAAGATATTAAAAATAAATAAAACAACCTGGAAAATAGGTAATTTATGTTAAACAAGACTTGATAAATTTCTATGAAAATGCAAAATAAGATTAGACTGAAGAGGAATTATATATTTAGCTTAATTTATTGATCAAATTAATTGGGAGGAAAAAAAACTTGAAAGGTTGAAGATTAACTATGGAAAATGAGAGGAATTTGAGGGAACAAATAATTATAGATATTTCAAAAAATATTCAAAAATTTGAGTTAAGATGAAATGAGGTGATGGAGTGAAAATAAATTTCCATCATTTAAAAAAAAAATATTCCAGATCTAACCAGCATGCTTTTGGACCACTGTCTAGTTGGTGATGGGCTAATGGATAGATGTTGAGACCAGATAATTTATATTTCTACTTATAAGCCACCAAATATCTAGTGTACCAGCACCAGCTAGTCTGTGGAACCACAAATATTGTTTTATGGGATCTACCTTTACTCATATGACTTTAAAAATATCTTTAGTCCCCATGAACCTATTTTTGGAAGACTAATATTAGTAATATAAATTATCATTTAAAATTATTTATAAATTTCATAATTATATATTAAATTACCTATTATTAATATCCTTGGATGGTGGTTTTAGAAAATAGAACACACTAATCTTGGGTGGCACTAGTCTGAAAAATGTGTTATCCATGTTTTAATTTTTTCACAATGAAAATGGGAGTGTTTTCAATTCATGTACCATAATTATAATAAAATAAGAATATAAAAATGAAACTTTTTTTATAATTATAATATGTAGAAATCATGTTTCATGAAGATTACATTCGTGTAAATAAATGGAAGAGTTGGAGGAGTGGTAAGAAATCAACACCTTACTACTCAGATTATCTCCATTATAAAGAAGATTAATCCTTTGAGAGATGGTATATTGAGAATAATGGAATCACATAAAGGTTTCATCGAGTAATTATGATATAGTTCAGATGATTTGGGGTTAATATTAAGGGTTGTTGTCTGATGTTATATGATGATAGTACTTCCCCTTTTATTTGTGAAATGGGGTGAAATTTTTGAAATGAACCAAAACATTTAAATAATGGAATGTCACTATCATATAAAGTGTATAAAAAATTAGAAAAATAAGGTATTTCGGAATATATAAAGTTGATAATGACCTAAAACATTAAATGAAATTTTTTAAAAACAATTTGGACCTTTACCTCTATAGTTACTAATTTTTACCATGTTGGTTTTCACAATTGTAACTAGTTTTTACCACAGTAATATTTCTATTAAACCATTAAATAAAATGGTACTTAACATAAAATTTATATATAATGATTCAAAATTTCAATTTTATTTTAATAACTCAATTTTTAAAATTGATAAAAATTAATTTTAAATTACTTAATTTATATTGTATTAATAATATTTTGTTTAATTTATAACTTATGTAATGAAATGTAAAATATTGTCTAATGAATTAAAATAATTTTTTTAATATTATAAATAATCTTACAGAATAACTATTTTTCCTAGAAAATGGTTTCATTATTTTCTAATAACAACTTATATACTATGAATTTCATAAATTTCGTGTTATTTGTGAAAAGTTTATTTCTCACTATTCACCTAAGAATAAATAATTTTTGAAAACTACAATAAAAAAATCTTAAGAATATATTTAATTAATAAATAATAAAATGACGTTAAATTTTAAAAATTCATGTACAAAAAAATATAATTTATTATTTAATTTAAAGACATAAAATATAAAAAAATTATTTTTATGCGAAAAAGACAATTGGTATATTAATTATTTATCCTATAAATTATTTAATAATATAATATTCATAATTTATTCCTATTAAAATATAATATACCATAAAATAATCAAAATTTTGAAATATTATTTTACTACATTCTTAGATGTAGTAGTTCAGTTGATATTTAATGTATATTTTGATTTACAATTTTTTCTTCTATTTATATATATATCATAATTTAGTTCCCAATTTTTTTTCTTTTCATTTATTTGTATTTTATTTATATATCATGTTGATAAATAAATCTAACGTTGTTTTTATTTAAGGAGATATACTCATATTGTATCATTATACCCCTAAAAAATTTTCATGAGAAAAAATTTATTACATGGAAGATATAATGTGAGGGTATATTTCTCTCATCCCACCCTCATATTCCTTTATATCCACATAAACCCCACTATTAACCATAAAATTTTAACAATATGGTATTTGTTTCATAAAATATTATCTTTTCAATCAGTGATTTCCAAAGGTTTTTCTTCATTTTAAAGAACATGTACCAGTAATACATATTCTGAACATAGTACATTTGATGTATCAAGTACGTAAATACAAAAAAGTGATACCAAGAATATATAATTCCATGTATATATTTGTTTATGTCATTTTAGATGATATGTTATAATACCTACATGATCAAGGATCTCTAAGTGATTTATGAATCTAGGGATTAGATTCATTTTCTTCCCATATCAAATAACACACATACGTGTATATATTTAAAGGAACACCTTATCACTAACTTCAAACTCTAAATATCAATGATGATAATATAAATAACTCTTTTCATGAACATGTTTTTCTTTCATATGTCAATTAATTCTCTATAAAATCTTCATTATTTCATAGACAATGTCGGGGCTTATCATCTTCCTGCCTCTAACTTCATTCTGGCATGTTGGAGTACTGTAACTCTTCAAATACAGTGGCTCAAATTGTAACATCCTAAATAAGTAATGAATATGAAATTTTCATATTTATGAAAATATATGTGAATTAAATTTTTATTTTACTTTAATAGGGTTTCTATGTTTGATAGCGTACTCGATACGAAACCATGAGTTTCTTTGAAATATTATGATACACACTAATAATATAATATTATTATTTTAAATGATAGTTAACTCCTAACCATTGTATTAGAGGGAATTAAAAAAACTAACTAAAATATGATTATACATGATTTTAAAATGTATTTACATTTATCCATTATAAAGTTATAGGCTTAAAATATGAATGAATCAAATTTTAAGCATAGTTTACATTTAAAGGATGATTTTTCGCCTTTTAAGGGCGAACCCTTTTTAAATATATTTTTGGTCACTTTAATACATTATGTATGACCATATAAAATCATTTTTTAAAATGGGGACATCAAAATTTACTTTGTGTAAATGTTTGGAATTTTTCGGATAATGTTCATTTTTTAATGAATAGTGACAAATATTGAATTTTAATTCAAAAGTGCCTTTTGATCGAATTTATTTATATGGATAGATTAACTTTTTAATTGGTTTTATAGTAAAATTAATATTTATTTTTACCATTTAATGCAATGTTTTTCATTGGAATTAATTTCATTTTGAAATTGGACATAAACAAATATATATCGTTAGATTGTTATTGTTTCTTAAAAACACGCGATTTGTTTTGATATCGGGAATTAATTTTAAAAATAATTAATCAAACTTCTATATTTTAAATTTGTAAAAATAGAAATCATTTTTGAATTCAAAATATCAAATATATCTTAGGCTGAATTTTTGGTATTTTTCTGAAAAAAATCAAATTTTTATGAATAGTGAAACCACTTAGTGGTAGTTAAAAAACATACTTTTTCCTTTAAAGGAAATTTTACCACTTTTGTGAATTGAATTTAGAAAATATGACATTCATGGTTGTTATCAAGAAGTAAAGTGTGTTTCAATAAAATGAAATTTATATTTCGTGAATAGTAACTTTTGACTTTTATTTACCACGGTTAAAGGTAAATAGGGTAATTCAACGTTAAAAAAAATATTATAATAATTTAAAATTACATTAACAATTTTCCAAACCTTATTTTTTGAGTTATTAACGACCATGTTCATCTTTGGGTCTATTTTGGGACCCCTTTGAGCCACATGGAAATGATAATGACAATTTAGGGTAATTAAATTAAAGTAAAGGCAAAAATGACATAAGCAAATATCATTTAGTAAATTAATTTTTAGAAGGGGTTATGTAAATTAAATTTTAGACTATAAATATTCATTGGAAAGATAAAAATATTTCCTACAACATGGTAGTTTATTTATACTTTTTAGGCATCAAAAAAATTAAATTATTTATGACACAATAATGAATCAGTATTTACTTCATTAATAAATGATTCAAATAAATAAGATTATAATGATTAAAATATTATCCAAACCTGTCCAATTCTTATTGGATGATTTTATTGAGAATATTAGTGATCATATCTTCTGCATTAATGTGTTTTGGACCTCTTGAAAAAGATGATAAATTTATAATAAAATAATATTTCCACACTTTCCTAAAGAACCCCTACTCTCCCTTGTAAAAGGAGACCAGGTATATGAAATTCTTCACACCACTAAAGCCATTTTACTAGTCCAAACTCTGCCCAATTAGGCTCTATACATACCTCTACGCCCCCTAAACGCCTTAATTTAGTCAGAAGGCACATCAATAAGTCCTTTGATTCAAACCAAAGGGAGTTACCCAAATTAAACGTAACTGTTTCTCTTAAATTGTTTTCTATTATTTACTTCTCCAAACCCTAAAATCTTGTTATATCCTTTCTATTGTAACAAAAACAGTATCCAAAATATACTAGTATGTTGTTATAAGAAGTATTCGAACTACACTTACACACACCTCCATCTAATGGATGACGAGCATAATGTTTCTGTGGATGGGAAACTAACGCCTCACAAAATGATGAATGTTCAATTACATCTTACCGCCTCTCATGGTGGCCATTATGATGCCACTGTATTTATATATGATATATATTATGTTTATTATTTCCTTATGCTTTGTTAATTCCCAATTATATAAAACCATTATGGTTTCCATAGTGGGTAAATACGATAATCTCATTTGACGAAGTGCGGACTTCTGCCCCCTCAAAGTGATGTGATTCGTTAATGCAAAATCTGGGATGTATAAAGGATAGAGGTAATGATATTATATATGATAATATAATGGAATTATAATATAACTATGTATCATTATTTTTTTACTTCAATTAAAATAATAAATAGAAATGAAAGTAGCGTTCATGCGTACATACAGCTTACCGTCTCCATGAACGGTGCATTTCATTTCATACCTCCAAATGTTATGTACTATTATAAATATATGTATATACTGAATATATATGATATATATATGATATTTAAATCATTTATATAATTCTGGATATAATTTAATATTGACCACATGGACAACATGTAAATATAAGGTGTTCATTTCTGACTCAAGTACCAAATATCAACAAAATGAATGTTATTAACTTAAATGATTACATAATGTTTATAACATATTAATAAGTTATATAAAAGGAATAATAAACATGAAAAAGGTTCTTAAGATAGTATAAATTAACTTTATTTTATTATTCATGAGATTAAATAATGATCGATTCAAGTCGGACATGAGATAAGGGATCTGACCTCTCTCTTTCTTTTCAAGTACTCTCTTTTATGTCATTACTTTTATGCACCATGTTCTTATGTTCGAGGATGTTATTTTATATTCTACATAATGTAATTTGTATTTTCATATGATTATAGACCCCATATTACTCTTATAAATTAATTTTAAAGAATTTTAAGTGGCGTCGTTAGGCTACCGAATTTTTGTATGGGATTATCTTATCTCATTTTTAATTACATGAGATTTCTATTGTTCACAACTTATTCATTTAATTTGGGGTATTATGTACTTCCATTTGATATATATTATCATTATTATCATTATATTCATGGTATTAAGTGATTCATTTGGTGGTTATTAACTTTTGGTCATATGACTCAGTTTATTACAACGTGGTAAAGGGTTTCGTCTCACTCTTTATTCCAGTGAGATTCATGCTATATTGGCCACTATTTCATTTTTTGTTGTGTATGTACTACTTATGATTGTACTATTTATGTAATATACTTTCATTTAAGAGTATTTACATCTTTATTTTATTATCCTTCTTTCATGTGGCATATGTTTTGTAACTTACCAAATCGATAAAGGAACCTTTCACCCTCCAATTTTTAAAAGACATCTTATTGTTATGTCTTTTAATATACATCATATTATGTTTGTATATGTTCTTATATATCCTTATTGATGTTAAATTTATTTCCAAGTCATGACATACCTTTTTTTTCATCCACTCATTTTCTGAATTTTAATGTGACGCTGTTACGCTGTCAAATTTTTACAAGGGAACTTCTTAACACTATTTCGATTTCATTGGGTTCAACTTGTAGTTATTGAATATGTCATCCCATGAATATGTGTGAATGAAATATGATTGTTTTAAACATAATATCCACTTATATCGGGTGTATTTATATTATCACACATTATTTTGAGATTTATTTATCCTTAATTTAATAATACCATCTTTATAATGGATTTCATCTCAATTTACATTTCCATTGAGACTTCATTGTTTTTATGCTCCAATTCACTATTATATGGTTTATATACTATCCTTTGAAATATTATATCATGAATCCCTTTATTATCATGATATTATAATGTTTTGATTAAATTTTATTCCGTAATTATCTGTATTCAAGAGTCTCTCATTTTGTAAAAAACTCTTTAACAAAAATATCGTATTTAAATGTCTTAAAGATTTATTATTCTAAATCTTTAAAATTAATGTCTATGTTTTAAAAATGTTTTTTATTATTTATATATATGTACATTAATTTTTTAAAATTATAATTCCATTAAAAGAATCATAGTGGTATGGGACACATTGATTCAAAAATCTTTTTATGTGGTTTTTGAAAATGGATTGATTATTTCAATATCTTGAAATTACTTCTTGTAATTTCAAATGAAATGTTATTAGTGAAATGTTTAAATTTGAAATATTTTATGTATTATGATGTTACTTGGACATTTGATGGGTGGTTACGTGATAAACCATATGATGGGAGGTGTCGTGAATACTAGGACGGGTCGTTACGTTATAACCTCAAATGCATTGGGTATTGAAGTCGGCCTTATGGCTATTCCATTTAGTGATATGTGTGGATGTCTACCGAATGGTTATTCCATTTAAGTATGTTTATTTCCCAAGTTACCATTATATGTTATGTGTTCTTTATATGGGTTTTATGGTAATATTTTGTTTACAAAACGGTAACTAATGATCTTTTATTTAATGAAAATTATTTACTACTTCATAAAGGTGAAAAGTATTACTTAAATTAATATATTGATGGTTTACTTGTTGTTTTAAAAAACTAATAGTTTTTCTTCTTTTTGTATCCCTTACAAGTCTTTTTATGCTCATCCCAAATTTTTGAAATGTTTTCCACAGGACATGAAGATGAATAGGTTCAAGGACGGGATCAAGGAAAAGTCATGCTGTCTAAAACATGGAACTAGACATGTTTCTTTTTAAGAGTTTTTATTTTATGAAAAAAATGGATACTAAGTTGTACTGTCTACTTGTAATATTCAAGTCGTAATGTAATAGTTATGGAATAATTCTCTAGAACATTAAACCTGAAAAGATCCTCAATGTGAATTATTCATTTAATTCAGTAATATGTAAGGTTTAATGCAGGTTCCTTATAGTTCGTATCAAAGGTCGATTTACATAACATTAGAGGTTAGGGAATTCATTAAGCATAAGTGACATTACCATAATGGTTAGGATTTCAGATAGAGTCATATTTTTATTAGATAAAGTGAATGAGTTTAATATAACTTGAATAAGTATATCTTAGTGATTAACCTCCTCATAAGATATTATATGATGATTTTACTGATAAACATGCAATGACGTTTTCGGTTTTAGTAAATGGATGGATCTAAAAGGAACCAAAGTAATAGTGGATGTGAAAAAAACTGTGACGATTTTCTGAACGAGAAGCTGAATGGTATGGGAGCGGCAATAAGAACACTTGTGGTTATTCTCAACCAACTATCTGGAGTCATGATTGACCACATGAACCTTAGTGATCTTTATAAGGCATCATATTTGCCAGAAAAAAATCCCTATGGAAGTTCAGCTAATAATCATAAATGAAAGTATGTTTAAAAACCTATATGTCAAGGATTTTTAAAGAAACACCTAAGAAAAATGATTCAATTGGATGGGGATATGATATTGATGTGTAAATGAAGGTCATAAAGTAAGAACCTACCATGGAAAAAGGAAGCATCAAGGTGACACTATGAAAGGGGAAGAAGTTATTTCTGTGGGATAAATTGAATGTTTTAAATGTGTTGTGCATGGTCATTATACAAACAGGTGTCCTACGAAGAAGTTTCAGGAATGGGATCACTTGGATCGTACAAATATATGTTTACCAACACCTAATGTCATTCCGATTGAGGATGAAGAAACTTACAATGACCAATGAATGGTATGGATTAATTTTTAACATATGTTTTGATATTATTGAATATTAGGATATGATTCATGATTTTTATGACAACCCTGATTTTTATTACAACTTAAACATGCTTTATTACATAAAACATCACTTGATACAATAAAGAAGATCGAGAGGTTTAGTGTCTTTGGGGCTTAGGATCATTAAATAAAAACTTTAAACATGAAATACAACATCTTTATTGAAAACTTCCTTTACATGACCACTACATTCCTTCATACTTAGCATTGCAAGGGATAACCTAAGGACATGCATAAGAAAAGGGTGAGCTATAAAGCCCAGTAAGGGAGTACACAATGAATAACATGAGGAGTTCAATACATGTTAGGAAATAGTAATATCAATAGAGCATAAGAGTAACATGAACATAAAGGCATGATAAAGAATGATACTCATAACATGGAAATGTGGGAACAACACTTAACATTGAATTAACATGAGCCAAGGCTCATTGCACATGGAGCATGGGTAAACCCTCATTGCACTTGAAGAATGAGTAAACCCTCGTTGCACTTGAATTAGCATGAGTCAACACTCATTGCACATGACGTATCAAGATACTATACTTTACCTAATGCATTGGAGCGCTATCAGGGCGCATTGTAGAGACCCAAAGCTTAACGTATATGGACATTACATTACATTTGCAGAATACTTAGTACATAACAAAAAACACACACACAAGGAACGTAATAGTTTAGTGTCTTTGGAAACTCGGAATATAATCTTCTAATCGTGGTGAAAGATCTTCAAAATCTCCCATAAAGATCTTCCTTTTTTTTACCTAAAACCTTTCTTTATATCCTGGGGAAAAGAAAACATAAAAGGGTGAGCTCAAATGCTCAGTAAGGGTAAACAAAAGAAATATCAATCACATCATATACATAAGCACATAACTTTTGGAAATCTTAACCTGCAAAAGAGATCATAATTTCATAACATGGGGTAAATCATGGCAGTAAAATGTAATCACAATAATCATAACATAAAACATGAAACTTTGTGGCATTCACACAGAATCATAGAGAATCATTTCATGTTAGTCAAGACTCTTGCCAAGACTATCTTAGTGGACAAAGTCCCTTTCTGAATCGAGTAACCCTCGTTTCAGTCCTGTTTCACTGAACCGGTATAACCTACCATTCCAACCCTGTCTATCTCATGAGATATAAAATCTTTACCCAATGAATTGGTGGGAGATATAGGTCCCACCCATCATATAATGAATCCTTTCTTATGTGTGCCACATAATCATAAACCATACATCATAGCGTAAATCATGTAATAAAAATGAGATTCTTAAACAACATGACATCATAAAACAATTCATATAAGATAAACGAATTCCTAAAAATATTTCCATCACAACATAATCAAATCCAAGTAATAATAGGGATAAAAACAGAACCCTTTATTATCTTAGATGGAAAATAATTTTGATAAAACACTTGAACTTCATTCTTGAGGAAAATATCCTTTCTACTTCAAAAAAACATTTTTCCTTTCATAACATGTCATACAATTTTAAACTAAAAGACGTTGATTAAAAATAAACTTGAAAACATGTAAAGGAATCTTCTTGGAAATAATGTTTTAAAAATCCATTCATGCCGTATAAGTAAGAAAAACATTCTTTGTACTTTTGTCGGAAAAGTCAAAAAGTACCTCGTATGAAAAAACGACAAAAGATTCCTTTCATATTCTTTACTAAAAACTCACCGAAGGGTAAAATTGGATTTAAACTATTGTAAGTGGATGGAAACAATATTACATATTGAGGGAACATGGATGTGGATGATAAAATACACCCCAGGAAATACTTACGAATAAACAATCTCGGATAAAAATGATATTGTGATATTTCCCTTACCTTAGGTCCGATTTGCTTTGTATGTGTCCGAACCCCCTGTATAATGATTTAAATAATGTCATTGACTTATTACAGAATCATATTCATTGTTATGATATCATATATGGTTCTCTTATGACATTATATTACCCGTTCTTTTGTAAATTCCATGTTAAAGAAGCGTTTTGGGTAAAATCGTTTCATTTATCGTAGGTGTTTTGACTTGTTGTTCTTGACATTATTATTACTTATATCAAGATTTACTTATTTCCAGAATATAAAATAGGATTTATATATCATATATATTCAGTATATATATATATATATAATAGATAGATAAATGAAATGAAAAACACCGTTCATGGAGACGGTAGTCCGTACGTACGCATGAACGCTGTTTTCCTTTCCTTATTGTCTTGAATGGAAGTAAGTAGATGACATACATATATATATATACATAAATCCAGTAGCTTTATAATGACATATATTTCATTATTATTTCTTATATATACTTTATAATCATTCTTAAATGGTTAACATGGAGAATGAATCTCATCGCGTCGTGGAGACGGTAGTCCGTACGTACGCACGAGCGATGATATCATTTCCATAAATATTGAATTGAATTGGAGTGGATTATACAATATATCAGAATCTATATGATGTTTTAATAACTATGTATAGTTATTCTTTACACCATTATACCCATCCGTGTATGGTGGTGGTGGAAAATAGATTACACCACGGCGTGGAGACGGTATTCCGTATGTACGCACGCGCGGTGATTTCTTTTCCCGTAGGATGGATAGATGGTGAAATAGGGTTGTTTCATACTTATAATAACATATCCGTATATGAGTGATACTGACGTTATTACTTCATAATGGAACAATCTAAGAAGAAGAAGTGGAAGAAGAAATAAAGATGAATGAATTGGTAACGGTAATTACCTCTTCTTTGAAGCGCCTCTTAGAGACCTCCTCTTAGGGCACTAAAATTGGTCTTTGAGGAAAACCAGAACCTCTAGGATGTTGCTATGGAAGTGGAGAAGAGATTTTTTCAGGGGTTGGCTGAGCTTGAGTTCTCAAATTGGTGTGAGGAGGAGGGGGAGGATGTGTCCTTTTATAAGGGAGGAGAGGGTCACCTTAGGAATATCTCAAAATATTATTTTATATTAAAGTCAAAATCGGTTTATAATGGTTCAAAAGGGTCTTATTTCGAAGCTAAAGTGGGGATGGATCTAAATCCTATCAACCAATAGGATTTAGACAAGTTTAGGGTATTATTTTAACCTTATTAATTAGATTTAACTCTAAGTTAAATAATTTAACTTTCACCGTGTCTTTTTGTTTTCTTTCACTATATGGTTAATAAACGTACTATAACATGCCAAACGAACCCCAAATTATTTATTATTAATATATATATCCTTATCTAAGTCATTTGGACGAACCTTAGATTTTTAGGAATGAAATAACAATTAATAATATAATATTTCATTTAAAAACTAATTTGTGTCAATTTTGACACTATTTGATATATGATTTTTGTGAAAGTCATAACAGAATTATATGTTCGAACCAAGTTTATTAAATCAACATTAATATATCATAATAACCTAGAAAATTATTGGAATTCATAAAAAGTCTCAAATTACATTTATTTTGGTGTTTATGACATCAATTATGTCAATATTTCATAAATAAGATAATTACTGCATCATCATTGTGTCATAAATAAATTAAATTATTTAATGTCTAAAAATTATAAATAAAATACCATTATGTATGAAATCTTTTTAGATTTCTAATGAATATTTATAGTCGAATTTATCTTATGTATAACCCCATATTAAAAATTATTTACTTATTAAACTTTGATTTTATCTATTTTACCCCTTCTTTAAATAAATTAATAATAAATGTCCTAATCTAACCCAAGTGGGCCTAAATGGTCATATTATATTCATAAGGTTGTTTTTGGTCGAATTACACTTTTACAATAGAATTAGGACATGTGTTAGGGTAATAATAATATCATTTTTACACTTAATTACCCTATTTACTTTTAACCGTGGTAAATAAAAGTAAAAGGTTACTATTCACCAAAAATTATTTTCATCTCATTGAACCACATTTTACTTACTGACATCAACCGTGTCTCTCGGATTTCTGAAATTCCATTCACAGAAGCGGTAAAATTTAGATTTATGAAGAAATTAATTTTTTCAACTACCACTTAGTAGTTTCACTATTCATCAAAAATTGATGTTTTTCAGAACAATGCCAAAATTTCATCCTAAGCTATATTTCATATTCCGAATTCAAAAATGAAGTCTATTTTACCAAATTCATATCATAGAAGTTGCATTAATTAATTTTATAATTAAATCTCGATGTTAAAACAAAGAGCGTGTTTTTAAGAAACAATATCTATCAAAAGATTGACACTTGTTTATGTCTAGTTTAAATGTGAAATTACATCCAATGACCAACATTGTATTAAATTGTAAAAATATATTCTAAATATACTTTAAAACCACTCAAATTAATAATTTATCACTATTAATTATTTCGATTAAAAAAATTGTTTTTAATTATAATTTAGTAATATTCACTATTCATCAGAATATGAAAGTTATCCGAAAAGTACGAAAATTTCACCTTAGGCTAAATTCGATACTCCGAATCCAAAAATGAAGTTCATTTTGAGAGCTAAAATTTCTAAAATTTTAAATGGTGGTTATTAGTATTCATAACGGCTAGTTATAATAATATTTTAATAGCATATCGTTGTTTAGTGAAACTCGGTATTGCGTACTATACACACTATCGAGGAAGGTCTCGATTGCGTGTAATGCAAGGCAAGTCAAGGATGCATGTTGTGAAAGCTCCTTTTGGTGTAGCGTACAACACAAGACATTAGTGAAATAAAAAAATATTTTTCATAAAATCTCGGGCTGTTACATTCTACCCCCTTAAAATGAATTTCGCCCTCGAAATTCGTTGGGGTTATAAATGGTTTACTATTCGAAAGTTTCTTTAATAGAAACCCACATCGTAAAAAGGAATACCAAAACTTGACTTTAAAAACTAAAGTATGAAATGTAACGATTACCCAAATAAACTAATCACTGGGTTTCCACATAGGTGAAAATATGGATTTGGAAGAGAAATCTAATCATCATGTTCTGATGGAGAGTGGTAGAGAACATGGCTATGGAAAATCCAGTAATCACAAATCCATAAATTTGTGACGATCTAAGGTACCATCTGATTCATCAGGTAAAAGATCACTAGGACAACATTTTTGGTTTTCAAGATCATTTCCCTAAATTTGAAAATTTGAATTAGAATAAATAATTTCTTTATTTTGGTACAATCTCATTGTTGTTCATGCCTTGAACAATTTCCACTTCATCTCTTAAATAAATGAAGTTGAATTTGTTATTCGTGAAGTGTTAGCAGATCATCTGATAGAATGACGGGTCATTCCATCTGTCTCAAACAAAAGGTTAGCAAAAATTATATACATAAGTCGATCTATAGTGAGATTAATCACATATTGTTCCTAAAATTGACTTATACTTCATATATCATACTGCTTAATATAATAAAACTAGTTTCTACTAAAAAGGGACTTCCTGTAGGCCAGTGGTAGGCGATAAAGGCCAGTCGCACTTCGGTTGTCGGTTCGATTCCCACAGCCTTGTCTGAAGCGATGGGCTGTTTCCCGTCCTGTAGGTTGCCCATTTTCTAAAACTACATTACAATAACATCCCATCAATAATATCGAAAAAAAACTTCTATCCTTAAACAATACTCACTTATGTCCAATATAATCCATTTCAATCTTTAGGCTTATCCATAATACTGCAGTCCACTCTCATAACATAGTGAAAACGATTACTAGAGATTTAATACCATCGTTGATCCCCATATATCATAAGATATGTTTTGTTGGTCACATTCCAAACATTCAAAGTCCTTAATCATGTATTCTCTTGAATACCTTAGTGAAAACATGAATTCAGTTTAAAGTTAACACTTTCCACATACCAAAATCCACAAAATTTTATATACTCAAACCATGATATCACTTAGTCCTTATATCAATCATGAGCTCATTAATACTATTAAACATTTCATTTTCTCATTTTCCCTTCATTATGCGCATATCATCTTATTTCCAAAAAATATCTCAATCACTTTGAATACCACATCAATAAATATTGCAATACTCAATGATACAACATTATTTTGGAATCCCATTACATAAACACTTAATCATTCCACCACATCGTTGTCATATTCAACATCGCCAATAGTGATCGCATGTGACTTCGCTTTGTCCTTTGCCTTAAGTGGTTGCTCATGTTGATCATCACTAACCCTTGGATTAGGGAATTTATTGGCATAATGTCCCATATCCTTGCACTTGAAACATTGATGTGTTGGTGGTGCGTTCTCTGCAGTGTTTTCTTTGTTCACATCATTAGAAACCCTTTTTCCATTACGTCGACACTCAGCTACTCGATGACCTTTTTTCCACACATAAAACATTTTCTAGTCCCTTTAAGAAAATCTCCACCATGCTTCTTTCCACACTTTGAGAATAAGGAAACATTCATCTTCTTTTCACCATTATTCTGAGATTTCTCCTTGAACTCCATGTTTCGTTTCTTGTCAAAACCATGAGATGGATATGTAACACCAACTTCCATTTCTACCTTGATATCACAACGCACAATTTCTTCATAGCTACTGAAGTCTCTTATAGCTAATGCCCTTCGAAGACTTGGTTTTAAGCCACTGAAAAATCGATCAACTTTACTTTCAGGTTGGATGATAATGCCAGATGCATACCTTGCAAGTCTTGTAAAATTCGCTTCGTATATACCAACAGATTCATCATCATTTTGCTTTAGTTCAAGAAACTCCTTCTCCATCATTGTTCGAAGAATACGAGGGAAGTACTTATTGAAAAATAAGTTCTTGAACTCGTCCCATTCCATGGACTCAATTTCATCTCTTTGTCTTGTATTCTTGATAAAATTCCACCATTGATCAGCTTCATCTTCCAAACGATATACTGCTAAGATGACTTTATCATGTTCAAAACATTGAAGAACTGAAAATATCTTTTCAGTGGTACTGATCCATTGTTCAGCAACAAGTGGATCCGAAGACCCACTGAAATAAGGTGGGCATTGCCTCCTGAAGGACTCAATAGAATATTGTTCCCTTCTCTACTCATTTGGAATTCCAGAATGATTCATAGCTTGTGTAAGTATAGCAATAAGATTTTTCACCCCATCTCCCATAACATTTGTTTGTTCAGGAGGGAAATCATTGCATTGTCCATTGCATTGATCAACACGATTCCTTCGGGTTCCAGCCATCGTCTAAAACCCAAAATGAATAGTGTGAGAGGCAAAAATCATGCTAGGGAAAACAACATAATAAATGGGGAGTACCTTCAATATCTACCATCTTAGGTTTAATGCTATGATCGTTAGCGTAATTCTAATACTATAACCTATGCGTATACTTAACCTTAGGGACATCCCTAGACATACCGTAGAAATATCTCTAGGGATCTCACTAACATTTTCGCATCCTAGTTTCCAAAGGTTGACTAAACCTTTCCTCTGATACCAACTGTAGAGACCCGAAGCTTAATGTACATGGACATTACATTACATTTGCGGAATACTTAGTACATAACAAAAAACACACACACAAGGATCGTAATAGTTTAGTTTCTTTGGAAACTCGGAATATAATCTTCTAATCGTGGTGAAAGATCTTCAAAATCTCCCATAAAGATGTTCCTTTTTTTACCTAAAACCTTTCTTTATATCCTGGGGAAAAGAAAACATAAAAGGGTGAGCTCAAATGCTCAGTAAGGGTAAACAAAAGAAATATCAATCACATCATATACATAAGCACATAACTTTTGGAAATCTTAACCTGCAAAAGAGATCAAAATTTCATAACATGGGGTAAATCATGGCAGTGAAATGTAATCACAATAATCATAACTTAAAACATGAAACTTTGTGGCATTCACACATAATCATAGAGAATCATTTTTTTGTTAGTCAAGACTCATTGCCAAGACTATCTTAGTGGACAAAGTCCCTTTATGAATCGAGTAACCCTCGTTTCAGTCCTGTTTCACTGAACCGGTATAACCTACCGTTCCAGCCCTGTCTATCTCATGAGATATAAAATCTTTACCCAATGCATTGGTGGGAGATATAGGTCCCACCCATCATATAATGAATCCTTTCTTATGTGTGCCACAAAATCATAAACCATACATCAGAGCGTAACCCATGTAATAAAAATGAGATTCTTAAACAACATGACATCATAAAGCAATTCATATAAGATAAACGAATTCATAAAAATATTTCCATCACAACATAATCAAATCCATGTAATAATAGGGATAAAAACAGAACCCTTTATTATCTTATATGGAAAATAATTTTGATAAAACACTTGAACTTCATTCTTGAGGAAAATATCCTTTCTACTTCAAAAAAATATTTTTCCTTTCATAACATGTCATAAAATTTTAAACTAAGAGAAGTTGATTAAAAATAAACTTGAAAACTTGTAAAGGAAGCTACTTGGAAATAATGTTTTAAAAATCCATTCATGCCGTATAAGTAAAAAAAACATTCTTCGTACTTTTGTCGGAAAAGTCAAAAAGTACCTCGTACGAAAAAACGACAAAAGGTTCCTTTCATATTCATTACTAAAAACTCACCGAAGGGTAAAATTGGAATTAAACTATAGTAAGTGGATGGAAACAATATTACATATTTAGGGAACATGGATGTGGATGATAAAATACAACCCAGTAAATACTTACGAATAAACAATCTCGGATAAAAATGAGATTGTGATATTTCCCTTACCTTAGGTCCGATTTGCTTCGTATGTGTCTGAACCTCTTGTATAATGATTTAAATAATGTCATTGACTTATTAAAGAATCATATTCATTGTTATGATATCATATATGGTTCACTTATGACATTATATTACCCGTACTTTTGTAAATTCCATGTTAAAGAAGCGTTTTGGGTAAAATCGTTTCATTTATCGTAGGTGTTTTGACTTGTTGTTCTTGACATTATTATTACTTATATCATGATTTACTTACTTCCAGAATATAATATATGATTTATATATCATATATATTCAGTATATATATATAATAGATAGATAAATGAAATGAAAAACACCGTTCATGAAGACGGTAGTCCGTACGTACGCATGAACGTTGTTTTCCTTTCCTTATTGTCTTGAATGGAAGTAAGTAGATGACATACATATATATATATATACATAAATCCAGTAGCTTTATAATGTCATATATTTCATTATTATTTCATATATATACTTTATAATCATTCTTAAATGGTTAGCATGGAGAATGAATCTCATCGCGTCGTGGAGACGGTAGTCCGTACGTACGCACGAGCGATGATATCATTTCCATAAATATTGAATTGAATTGGAGTGGATTATAAAATATACCAGAATCAATATTATGTTGTAATAACTATGTATAGTTATTCTTTACACCATTATACCCATCCATGTTAGGTGGTGGTGGAAAATAGATTACACCACGGCGTGGAGACGGTATTCTGTACGTACGCACGCGCGGTGATTTCTTTTCCCGTAGGATGGATAGATGGTGAAATAGGGTTGTTTCATACTTATAATAACATATCAGTATATGAGTAATACTGATGTTATTACTTCATAATGAAACAACCTAAGAAGAAGAAGTGGAAGAAGAAATAAAGATGAAAGAATTGGTAATGGTAATTACCTCTTCTTTGAAGCGCCTCTTTGAGACCTCCTCTTAGGGCACTAAAATTGGTCTTTGGGGAAGACCAGAACCTCTAGGATGTTTCTAGGGAAGTGGAGAAGAGATTTTGGCTGGGGTTGGCCGAGCTTGAGTGCTCAAATTGGTGTGAGGAGGAGGGGGAGGAGGTGTCCTTTTATAAGGGAGGAGAGTGGCACCTTAGGAATATCTCAAAATATTATTTTATATTAAAGTCAAAATCAGTTTATAATGGTTCCAAAGGGTCTTATTTCAAAGCTAAAGTGGGGATGGGTCGAAATCCTATCAACCAATAGGATTTAGACAAGTTTAGGGTATTATTTTGACCTTATCAATTAGATTTAACTCTAAGTTAAATAATTTAACATTTACCGTGTCTTTTTGTTTTCTTTCACTATATGGTTAATAAACTTACTATAACATGCCAAAAGAACCCCAAATTGTTTATTATTAATATATATATCGTTATCTAAGTCATTTGGCCGAACCTTAGATTTTTTGGAATAAAATAACAATTAATAATATAATATTTGATTTAAAAACTAATTTGTGTCAATTTTGACACTATTTGATATATGATTTTTTTGAAACTCATAACAGAATTATATTTTCGAACCAAGTTTATTACATCAACACTAATATATCATAATAACCTATAAAATTAGTGGAATTCATAAAAAGTCTCAAATTACATTTATTTTGGTGTTTATAACATCAATTATGTCAATATTTCATAAATAAGATAATTACTGCATCATCATTGTGTCATAAATAAATTAAATTATTTAATGTCTACAAATTATAAATAAAATACCATTATGTAGGAAATCTTTTTATCTTTATAATGAATATTTATAGTCGAATTTATCGTATGTATAACCCCATATTAAAAATGATTTACTTATTAATGTTTGATTTTATCTATTTTAACCCTTCTTTAAATAAATTAATAATAAATGTCCTAATCTAACCCAAGTGGGCCTAAATGGTCATATTATATTCATAAGGTTGTTTTTGGTCTAATTAAACTTGTCCAATAGAAATAGGACATGTGTTAGGGTAATAATAATATCATTTTTACCCTTAATTACACTATTTACTTTTAACCGTGGTAAATAAAAGTAAAAAGTTACTATTCACCAAAAATTATTTTCATCTCATTGAACCAAATTTTACTTACTGACATCAACCGTGTCTCTCGGATTTTTGAATTTCCATTCACAGAAGCGGTAAAATTAAGATTTATGAAGAAATTAATTTTTTCAACTACCACTTAGTAGTTTCACTATTCATCATAAATTGATGTTTTTCAGAACAATGCCAAAATTTCATCCTAAGCTATATTTCATATTCCGAATTCAAAAATGAAGTCTATTTTACCAAATTCATATCATAGAAGTTTCATTAATTAATTTTATAATTAAATCCCGCTGTTAAAACAACGAGCGTGTTTTTAAGAAACAATATCTATCAAAAGATTGACACTTGTTTATGTCTAGTTTAAATGTGAAATTACATCCAATGACCAACATTGTATTAAATTGTAAAAATATATTCTAAATATACTTTAAAACCACTCAAATTAATAATTTATCACTATTAATTATTTCGATTAAAAAAATTGTTTTTAATTATAATTTAGTAATTTTAACTATTAATCAGAATATGAATGTTATCCGAAAAGTACCAAAATTTCACCTTTGGCTAAATTCGATACTCCGAATCCAAAAATGAAGTCCATTTTGAGAGCAAAAATTTCAAAAATTTTAAAAGGTGGTTATTACTATTCATAACGGCTAGTTATAATAATATTTTAATAGCATATCGTTGTTCAGTGAAACTCGGTATTGCGTACTATACACGCTATCGAGGAAGGTCACGATTGCGTGTAATGAAAGGCAAGTCAAGGATGCATGTTGTGAAAGCTCCTTTTGTTGTAGCGTACAACACAAGACATTAGTGAAATAAAAAAGAATATTTTTCATAAAATCTCGGGCTGTTACACACATCCTTCTTAAACATTTCATTTCATGCATAAGTGTGCCACATGGATCATAAAACATGGATTCATAAAACATAATCATTTATTCCACGATAAAGGAATGTGGAATTCATACATGAACTTTACAATCAATAAGTACATGTGCATAAAGGTGAATACCCTTGATGGAGAAATGGGCATGGTATTCACTACACAATGACATTGGCTTAGAAAATCTATGCGATTTCGGTAGCATAACGACGTGACATAAAAATTCATAAAAAAGGTTGATGAGAGAGAAAGGGGTTCCTCATCATATTTACATGTAATGGATAGTAAGGAGGTCATATATATACATGTCCCAACAATCGAAATGGAATTTAGATTCATGATACAAAAGTATTGCTTGAATGTAAAAGAAGAGATAGAAGTTCCTTTCGAAATTTCGGCATAGTAACGGGTGTACATGGGAGGCATTTAATGAGAGAGAAAGGGTTCTCGCATCATTCAAACAATAATAGGGCAGTATGGGGGAGGTGCGGAACCATACCCCAACATTCATAATTGAAATAAAATGGGCAATACAACTTAAAGAAAATTGACAAAAATGAGAAAGGAAGAAAAAAATCCATACTTGGAAGTGTGCTTCCAAAGGCTAGAGATAGGCTTGTGAGAGGATTCTTGGGAGCTTGGGGAACCTTGAGCAGATTATAGAGAGAGTAGGGCAGAGGTTGGACGAACTCCAAGGGCTTTGAGTGAGGAGGAAGTGGGAGAATGGGTGGGTTTATATAGGAAAGGTGAGGGAATTCTTTATTATTTAGGTTTGGGACCCCTTATATTAAAATAATCCAAACCACAAACCATCCCATGGCATTTGCCTATGGTTTCTGGAAAAGGAACGAGGAAAACAATATTTTACAAGGCCAATGTCCGAACTTATTAAAATATTAGGGTTGCTTATGTGGAGGTGAGTCACACTCCAATGGAAATTAATTTAAAAAGGAAAAGTGTTGAATAAGTCTTGAGGGCTCCATTAATGCTTTGAAAAGTAAGTCAATAAAACCCAAAACCTAATTATTTTAATGATAAAACACATATTGGCCGAACATAAGGATTATGGTAATTTATTACATCACCATTGGGTCATTATTATGTCATAAAACACATTATATATTTAAATGGTATTTAATTTTTACCCAAAAATTTGACTGTCTCAGAAAATTATGAAAAATTCACCATTGGATAATTTCGACGTCCTAATTCCAAAAATAATATTTTATTTATATAAATAATTTTCTAGATATGTGAATTTTCACTTTAAAAATAAAAACTGACATTTATAAAAAATTCAAGGGTTTTGACAGAAATGGCTTTCAAACCTTAATAAAAATTTTAATTGCATTCATAAATTTATAAGATCATTTATATTTAATAAAAATTAATTTAATATTAATAATAAAATTTTATTAAAATATTATTTAAATCAAAAATCCTTTAATTTAATAAAATATAATTCTTAGTTAAATAATAACTAAAAACACCATTTTTACTTTAAAAACTAATAACAATGTATCAAAAATGACTAGAAATTATATTCATTATTATATACAAAAATAATGTACATGAACATGGTGCTACTTATTTGTTATATAACCCCTTAAAATAGTCGCATAATACCTAAGGGTAAGGTGTGTGATGGTGATAGACTCTTGGGGAGGCTCGGATAACATCGCTCGAGTTGTAATTTCAATCAACTTCCACTTTTCCCGTAGACGATCACATTCGATCATTACTTGATGAAGCTCAGCTTGGGCATGGTCAAGGGCAAAGCCCAAAGACGCCACCTCTTTTCCGAGCTCTGACAAATGGGCTTCGTAAGGGGCAATTCTACTGGATGAGGCCATCACTTCCTTTATCTGACTAGAAATGGGTTCGTTAAAGCCTTATATTTATACTACTCAGATGATCACTGTTCAACGGCTATAAAAGTAAAGGTCACAAATCATAACGTAAAACTAAAGAATTTGAAATCTTATAAAAACATTTTTCATAAAGAAACATTTAACTGGATCAAGAGGGATTTTCCATTAATGAAACTTTGGGTCGTTACAATATTCCCCCCTTAAGAAATTTCGCCCTCGAAATTTTTCTTTTCCCACACTAAAACAAATGTGGGTAACTCAGCTTCATCATATCCTATGACTCCCAAGTTGCTTCTTCAAACTTGTGGTTTCTCCACAACACCTTGACGTGGGGAATTGTCTTATTTCGTAGAACTTTTTCTCTACGATCTAAGATCTTCACTGGTTGCTCCTCATAAGAAAGATCATCTTCCAATTGTACCACCTCAGAAGAGAGTACATGTGAAGGGTCTGGTATGTACTTCCTTAAGAGGGATACATGAAAGACATCATGCACCTTGGCCATAGTAGGTGGAAGTGCTAGTCGATAGGCCACAGCCCCAACACGATCAAGAATCTCGAAGGGGCCGCTGTACCTTGGACATAACTTCCCTTTCATTCGAAACCTCATGACCTTCTTCCACGATGATATGCGTAAAAACACCATGTCTCCGACTTTAAACTCAAGGTCTCGTCGACGATTATCTGCATAACTCTTCTATCGACTTTGGGCTTCCTTGATATGCTGTGGAATGGTTTTCACCTTCTCCACCATTTCTTTGACCATTTCTGTTCCAAGCAGCTTACGTTCACCGACCTCATCCCAACATGTTGGTGTTCTACACCTTTTCCCATACAGGGCTTCATATGGTGCCATTTGGATGCTCGAGTGGAATCTATTATTATAAGAGAACTCAACCAGAGGAAGATGTTGATCCCATCCTCCTTTAAAGTCCATTGAGCACGCTCTCAACATATCCTCAAGTGTTTGGATAGTCCTCTCGGATTGGCCATCAGTTTGAGGATGATAGGACGTACTGAAGTTCAGTTCAGTATTCAGAGCTTGTTGAAGACTCTTCTAAAAAATAGAGGTGAATCTTGGATCTCGGTCAGAAACAATAGAGAGTGGTACTCCATGCAACCATACCACATCCCTGATATATATCTGTGCCAGTTGATCCAAAGAGAAATCCTCTCGAATAGCAATGAAGTGTGCAGTCTTTGTAAGACGATCCACAACAACCTAGATTGCATTGTTGCCTTTGGATGTCCTTGGAAGTCCAGTGACAAAGTCCATAGTGATGTTCTCCCATTTCCATTCTGGTATGGTAAATGGTTGCATCATCCCCTTAGACTTCTGCCTCTCTTCCTTCACTTGCTCACACACCAGGCACTTTGATGTATATTCAACGATCTCCTTCTTCATATTATCCCGCCAAAAGTTTTCTCAGAGATCTCGATACATCTTTGTGATCCCAGGGTCAATAGATAAATTTGTACTATGTGCATCATCCAAAATTTCCTTCTTCATCTCCGAACATGATGGAACACATAGTCTTTTCCCAAACCGCACAATTCCTTCTTCATTAACATTAAACTCTGAAGATTTTCCCTTTTTGATAGCTTCCACTTTTTCTTGGATTCCCGCATCATCCTTTTGAGCATCCTTTAACCTTTCCAAAAGAGATGGTTGAGCAATCATTTGTGAAAGTATTGATGATGTTCCCTTCTTTATGATTCCCACGTCCATCTTCATCAACTCTAAGAAGATTGGATCATTCTCAATTCTCATCATTGATAGAATCGCTGGATCCTTTCTACTTAGGGCATCTGCCACCTTGTTCTCCTTCCCAGGGTGGTAATGTATTGAACAGTCATAATCCTTGATGAGATCTATCCATCTTCTCTGGCGCATATTAAGCTCTTTCTGTGTGAATATATATTTAAGACTATTGTGGTCAGTATATATCTCACATTTCTCTCCATAGAGATAATGCCGCCAGATTTTGAAGGCAAATATCACCGCCGCAAACTCCATATCATGCGTTGGATAGTTTATCTCATGGATTTTCAACTGCCTTGAGGCATAGGATATCACTTTATCATTCTGCATTAGCACACATCCTAAGCCCTTCTTTGAGGCATCACTGAATACCACAAAAAGTTCCCCACTTGTGGGTAAAGTGAGCACGGGTGCAGTGATAAGCCTCCTTTTCAACTCCTTGAAGCTTTCTTCGCATTCATCAATCCAAGCAAACTTTACTCCCTTTCGAGTTAGCTTGGTAAGAGGGTTGGACAATCGTGAGAAATTTCTCACAAATCGTCCATAATATCCATCTATCCCCAAGAATCTACAGATATCAGTTGCCAATGTTGGCCTCATCCATCCCTCAATTGCATCTGTTTTGTAGGGTTCCACATATATCCCATTGCTTGTGATGATATGGCCCAAGAATAAGACCTCCTTCAACCAGAACTCACACTTTCTGTACTTGTCATAGAGCTTCTCCTTGCGCAAAGTCTCCAGTACAGTTCTTAAATGCTCCTCATGGTCCTCCTTGGTTTTGGAGTATATTAGAATATCATCTATAAAGACTGCCAAAAATTTGTCTAGGTAATCTCTAAAGACTCTATTCATCAAGTCCATGGATATTGCTGGAGCATTGGTGAGTCCGAAAGGCATTACTATGAATTCATAGTGCTCGTACCTTGTATGAAAAGCAGTCTTGGGGATATCTTCCTTCTTCACCCTTACTTGATAATATCCCAACCGCATGTCCACCTTGGAGAAGTATTGTACTCCACGCAGCTGATCAAACAATTCATCGATTCTTGGGAAAGGATACTTGTTCTTTATCGTGATTTTGTTAAGTTCACGATAATCGATGCAAAGCCGCATTGACCCATCCTTCTTCTTGACGAAGAGGACTGGTGCACCCCATGGTGATGCACTTGGGCGTATAAACCCTTTATCCAGATTCTCCTGTAGTTGTTTCTTCATCTCTACAAGCTCAACAATAGCCATTCTATATGGAGTCTTGGATATTGGTAGCGCCCCAGGTATAAGTTCAATTGAGAACTCAACATCTCTTCTTTAAGGAAGACCAGGAAGTTCCTCGGGAAATACTTCAGCGAATTCCCTCACAATAGGCATTTCTTCAAGGGTGGTTTCTTCCTTGGACTCAATCATCTTAGCCAGATATGCGTTCTCATAAGGTAGTAATACCCATGCTTCAGATGATGGAGCTAAAGGAGATTCATCTTCCTCCTGACAATTGTAAAGAATCGGGGGTCGATTCTCCATATGGAGTGTGATTTTCCTCTCCCGACAATTTATGTTGGCTCTATATAAGGAAAGCCAATCCATGCCAAGAATTGCATAAAATTCCACCAAAGGTAGTATGATGAGGTTCGCCGGGAAATTCAATCCACATATTATAATAGGGGAGGACTTATACTCAAGGGATGCAATGATTGCCCCATTTGCCGTATTCACCGACATCTTTACTTCTATGATTTGTGGTGGTGCAGGGATTGTTCTACTAAACTTTTGAGATATAAAAGAATGCATAGAACCTGAATCAAAAAGTATGTTTGCTATTCTTGAATGAATAACTAGCATACCTGTCACCACTTCGTTGCTGGGGTTCACTTCGGCAGAAGTGATGGAAAAAGTTCTTCCTTGCTGTCTAGGAGGTTGCTAGTTGCCTCCGATAACCCTTAGATTAGGGCACTGATTTGCAAAATGACCCAGTTCTTTGCATTTGTAGCATTGAACAATGCATTGAGGTTCGAACGGAGAATTCCTCTCCTCTATCGCATCCGAGGGTCTTTCTTACTAACAGTTAACAGCTAGGTGCCCTTCTCTTCCACACCTGAAGCATTTTCTTGTCCCCCTAAGGCAATTTCCAGGGTGTTTCTTTCCACACTTTTGGCAAGTGGGCTGCTCAAACTTCTTAGCACCATTGGATTTATCCATCAGACCACCAGCATTGAAGTCCACCTTACGCTTCTTGTCCCCATGATACCCATGTTATTCTTCGATCTCCATTTCATCCTTGAGGGCACATCTGACAATTTCCTCAAAGTTGTCGAAGTCACAGATCGCTAATGTAACATCCCAAGTAAATAAAGAATAAAGAATTTTCATATTTATTAATATTTACAAATTAAATAATAATTTTAATTAAAATGGGTTTCTACGTTCGATAGCATACTCGGTATGTAACGATGAGTTTCTTTTAAAACATACGTTGCACACAAGTAATAAAATAATATTATTTTAAATGTTAGTTAACGAGTAGCCGTTGTACTGGCGGGAATGGATAGAAATAACTAAAATATGATTATATATGTTTTTAAATTATTTTTCATTTACCCAATAAAAGATAAAGGCTTAAAATACGGAAAGAGTTCAATTTTAGGCATTTATACCCTAATTTTCACGAAAGGTCCACTTATCACCTTTTGACGGAGAACTGTCATTAAATATAGTTTTGATCGATCTTATAAATTCTATTGGACCAAATATAACTCTTCTTTAAAATCGGGACATCAAAATTTTCTTTGTCTAAATTTTTGATACCTTTCTGATAAAGTTCATTTTTTTAATGAATAGTGTAAAATGTTGTATTGTAATTCAAAACCTCTTTTTAATCTAATTTATTTATATGATTAGATTATCTTTTGAATTGGTTTTAAATTGAAATTAGAAAATATTTTTACCATTAAATCCAATAGTGGTCGTTGGAATTAATTTCACTTTGAAATCGGACTTAAACTAGTGTCAATTTTTGATACTTATTGTTTCATAAAAACACGCTATTTGCTATAACAGCGGGAATTAATTATTAAATTAATTAATGTGACTTATATTTTTTGAATTTTGTAAAATAGACTTCATTTTTGAATTTTTAATATCAAATATAGATTAGGGTGAATTTTTGGTAATTTTCTGAAAAACTTCAATTTTTGATGAATAGTGAAACCACTAAGTGGTACTTATAAAAACTGATTTTTCCGTTTAAATGAAATTTTTCCATCATTGTGTTTTGAATTTCAAAAATCCGACATACATGGTTGTCATTAAGAAGTAAAATGTGGTCCAATGAGATTATAATAATTTTTGGTGAATAGTAACTTATTAAGTTCTTAATCGCGATTAGTGGTAATTAGGGTAGTTTAAGGTAAAAATAATGCTTTAATAAAATAAGATGACCTAGACACATGTCCCAACCTTATTGGTTGTGTCATGGCCGACCAAGACAAGCCATGGGTCAACTTGGGGACCCCATGGAGACACTTTGGTTGGGAAATAACATAAATAACTTTTTATTAAATGTTAAAGTAAAAATGACACAAACAAGAGATGTTTTACAAAAACAATTTTTACATGGGGATATACAAGTCAGATTTTTGATTATAAATAGTCATTGGAAAGATAAAACGATTTCCTACATCATGGAATTTTTTTATATAATTTATAGACATTAAATAAATTAAAATATTTATGACATATTAATGATGCAGCGATGACATCATTATTTGACGATTTAAATAAAATGGAAAGATAATATAAAATCTATGAACTACACATGTCCAAAACTTATTGGATGGGTGGATTTCGAAACCTTATCACCTTATCCACTAATTCTTTCAATGTGGGACCTTTTAAAACCGAAACACATTTTTCAAATAAAGTAATATTTCTTTACTTTACAAAAGTGCCCCTCCTCTCCTCTTATAAAAGGCCCCCACCTCTACCTCATTTCACACACTCCTCAAGCCTTTGGCTCGGCCAACCCCTGCCCATTTACTCTCTACACATCCCTCTCCTCATCCTAGAGGATTCTATTTGGGCAGAATCCTTTCAATAGAATCCTTTAGGCTCAAATCAAAAGTAGATATACTTTTAATGGGAATTCATTCTCTCTTGTTCATTTGTTTTATTTTGCTTCTCCAACCCTCTAAACTCTTTTTATTTACTTCTTTTGTAACAAAACCAGTATCTTCAATATACTAGGATGTTTTTATAATATTTATTAGAGATACACTCTCACACAACTACATCAAATGGTTAAAGAACATACGGTTTCTGTGGATGGCGAAATTCTGCCTCCCGAAACGATGATTGTTCAATACTCATTTAACACCTTCAAAGGTGGCCATTATGATGTCACTATTTTTATATATGATATATAATATGTTTATGTTTTCCTTAATATTCTGTTTTTTTTCATTTTGGTCCTACCTTTATGGTTTCCATTATGGGTAAACACGATATCTTCATTTTAGGAAGTGCGGACTACCGCCCCCTGAAAGTGATTTGATTAGTTAATACCATATGTGGGATGTGTAAAGGATAAATTTAATGATATTATATATTTTATTATACTAGAATTATAATATACTCTTATATCATTATGATTCCATTCCAGAAAATAAAAAATAGAAATGGAAGTAGCGTTCATGCGTACGTACGGCTTACCGTCTCCATGAACGGTGCATTTCATTTCTTATCCCCAAATGTAATGTACTATTAAAAGTACATGTATATAATGGATATATATAATTAATGATATATCTAAATGATGAATATAATTCTGTAATTAAAATATACATACCTCTCATTTAGTTTTAATTCCATTAATATGACAAAGAAATGAAAGTAGCGTTCATGCGTACGTATGGCTTACCGTCTCCATGAACGGTGCATTTCATTTCTTACCTATAAATGATTATGTAATATTATAAATACATGTATATGCTGGATATATATGATACATATTATATCCAAAACGGGAATTTCATTCTGGATATAAAGAACATTTGACCACACGAACAACATGTAATTGTAAGAAGTCCACTTTCGACTTAAGAACCAAATATTGACAAAACAAACATTATTAACTTAAATGGTTAAATAATGTTTATAACATGGAAATAAGTGATATAAAAGGAATAATGAACTTTAAAAAGGTTCTTAATCAAGTATAAATTAACTCAAGTTTATTATTCAGGATGTTAAAGAATGATCGAGTCAAGTCGGACCTGAGGTAAGGGACTTCGTCTCAATCTCCTTTCATTGAGGCATATTTCATTTTATACACAACTTTCTTTTATATGGTGTATAAACCCCTTTGACATTTAATTTTATACAAAAGGAATCTTTTTCTACGAAGCATTTTACAAAACAACAAAAATGAATGTTTCTTTTAACGTACGCGGCGACAACGACCTTTTCCGCCACCGCAAGTATTATTTGGTCTTTGTCTTTCTCAACAAGCCGTAATGTTTTTAGAATAAAATAAATACCATATACTCTTTTATGTATTTTGGTATTGAAAATGGTTTTGAAAAAGGATTCTATTATGTCAATATATTTATGATATATTGTGATTGAAATGTGGAAATGTTATCATTCCTTTATATTGGGTTTAGGTTTTATGATTTTATACTGGTACTTGGACATTTTAACGGGTGGTTACGTTATAAACCATATGACGGGTGGTGCCGGAAATACCAGGACGGGTGTTTACGTTATAACCTCCAATGCATTGGGTATGGAAGTCGGCCGTATGGCTATTCCATTAAGTATGTATGGAAATTGGCCATATGGCTATTCCATTAAGTGATATGTGTGGAAGTCAACCTTATGGGTATTCCACTTAAGTATGTTTATGTCCCAAGTTACCTTTATAAATGTTATGTGTTCTTTTTATGGATTTTATGGTAATCCTTTGGTTACAAAAAGGTAATTAATGATACTTTATTCGGTGAAGAGTTTTTACTACTTCATGAAAGTGAATGTATTACTTTGATAGAGTATACATGGTTTACTTGATTTTGAAAAACAAACAGTTTTCATTATTTATGTATCCCTTACTGAGCTTTTTATGCTCACCCTAAGTTGTTTTGAAATGTTTTTCACAGGACATAATGTGGAATAAGGTCAAGGATGGGATCAAGGGAATGTCTTTCTATATAAAACATGGAACTAGACACGTTTCTTTTTAAGAGTTTTTT
The DNA here is from genome assembly GCA_963277665.1 of Viscum album. Lineage (NCBI taxonomy): Eukaryota > Viridiplantae > Streptophyta > Magnoliopsida > Santalales > Viscaceae > Viscum > Viscum album. The sequence goes on from OY728152.1 coordinate 1,940,129,482, forward strand.
TTATATTGGAAACATAGTAGAAGTGACTACTTTGTAATCTTTTGAGATGTAATAGTTATGTTCTAATTCTCTAAAACTCTAAACCTGAAAAGATCCTCAAAGTGAATTATTCTTTTAATTCAATATTAAGTATGGTTTAAGGCTGGGGCCTTATCGTTCGTATCAAAGGTCGGTTTAGACAACTTTAGGAGTTAGAAAATTGTTAAATTATAATATGATTGAAATGATATAGCATTTACGGATTACCATGTTGCTTCGCCTAAGATATTTCTGTGTTCAGAATGGTTTTCCGCAGAGGAAACAAAGAAGCTATGTTGGGACGACATCAGGAGGAAGATAACCTTCCAAATCAGCAACCTGAGATGGTCGGAATCAGAACTGAACAGTTTGTTGCAGTGATGGAATAGTTGACTCAGGCTATAAATGGTGGTGTTATCCATGCACGAGATCAGCTAGATCAACCACAGAGTAACATGTCAGTGGTGGAACATTTCATGAGGCAACATCCCCCATCATTCAGAGGATCATCTGACCATGTGCAAGCTGAAGGGTGGATTAAAGCACTGGAGAAGATTTTTGATGTCATGGGGTGTTCAGAACATCAAAAGGTTAGTCTTGCTATTTACCGTTTTGAAGGTGAAGCTGATCAGTGGTGGTCGATGGTGAAAAATATAAGGGATAGTGATGAGATTGAGGATCTTCACTGGGACGAATTCAATGGTATGTTTCTTGAGAAATATTTTCCTAAGATGTTTCGTCTTAGGATAGAGAAACAGTTCCTAGAATTGAGGCAGGAGGATGATTCAGTGGCTGATTATGAAGAAAAGTTCTTTCGATTGGCAAGGTATGCTCCAAACTTCATACGAGATCTTGATAGTAAAATAAACCGTTTTTACTCAGGGTTAAAGCCAAAGTATCTAAGGGATTTAGCTTCTCGTGAGTTCAAAAGTTATGAAAAACTTGTTCGATGTGCGGAGAAGGTGGAAATGGAGTTTGCCGATGATCAGGTTTTCTATGAAAAACAACAGAATAAGAGGTCTAGTTGGCAGGAAAAGGGGAAGAATTCATCAAAGAAGCAAGGAGGTAAGAAAACCAAATATCCATCCTGTGAGAAGTGTGGTAAAATGCATCCTGGAGAATGTTTATCCAAGTCTGGTAAGTGCTTTCGGTGTGGTAAGTCTGTTCATATTGCTCGTAAATGTAAGGAAGATGATCAAGAAGGAAATGAAAAGCCAATGGTAAGATGTTTTAAGTGTAATGAAATGGGTCATTATGCCAACGAGTGTCCAACGAAGAACTCAACTGGGGGAATGCAGCCAGATTACAAGAAGAAAAGGGTGGTGAAATCCTTTGCAACAACTTCAGCAGATGTTTGGCCATCGAATGAAGTGGTATCAGCTCCAGGGAGCTCAGTATTTTTCGAAGATTGACATGAGGTCGGGGTACCATCAGTTGAAAGTAAAAGAAGCAGACATTCTGAAGATTGCGTTCCGTACTATATATGGCCATTATGAATTTTTAGTTATGCCTTTTGGGTTAACCAATACACCTGCTGTATTCATGGACCTTATGAATAAAATTTTCCATGAGTTCTTGGATAAGTTTTTGTTTGTGTTTTGAGGTTTGGGAAGAGGTTATGTGTGCCTTGTGATTCACAGTTGAAGAATGAGTTGTCATGTGAAGCTCATAGTTCTCCGTTTTCAGTTCATCCTGGTAGTACTAAGATGTACAGAGATCTGCGGGAGTATTACTGGGGGGATGGAATGAAAAGAGATATTTCTGATTTTACTGTGAAGTGTTTGACATGTCAACAGGTTAAAGCAGAGCGGAAGTAACCGAAAGGGATACTTTAGCCTTTACCAGTGCCAGAGTGGAAATGGGAGAATATATCAATGGACTTTGTTGTTGGATTACCGAAGACATCTCGAGGTAATAATGAAATCTGGGTTATTGTTGATCGCTTGACCAAATCTACTCATTTCCTTGCTATATGAGATACTTTCTCTCTTGATCAGCTTTCCCGTTTGTATCTTAAAGAGATAGTCAGGTTACATGGAGTTCCTCTCTACATTGCATCGGATCGTGATCCCAGGTTTACTTCTAACTTTTGGAAAGGCCCTCAGAAGTCGTTGGGTACTGAATTAAATTTTAGTACAACTTTTCATCCTCAATCAGATGGGCAGTCAGAACGAACAATTCATACCTTGGAGGATATGCTATGATCTTGTTCGATGGATTATCAGGGAAGTTGTGACCAACATCTTTCTTTGGTTGAGTTTTCATATAATAACAGTTTTAATTCCAGTATACAGATGGCACCATTACAGGCATTATATGGGAAGCGATGTCGAACTCCAGCTTTCTGGGATAATGTGGGTGAAAGGAAGTTGATGGGACCATAATTGATAGAAGAGATGGCAGAAAAAGTTCAACTGATTCAGAAGCACATGAGAACAGCTCAGAGCAGGCAGAAGAGTTATGCGGATAACTGGAGGAAGGATCTATCTTTCGAGGTAGGTGATCATGTTTTTCTCAAGGTTTCTCCTTGGAAATGTGTGATGAGATTTGGTAAGAAAGGAAAGTTGAGTCCAAGGTTTATTGGACCATATGAAATTCTGGAGAGAGTTGGATCAGTTGCATACCGGGTGGCTTTACCTCCGAGTCTATCTCAGGTACACAATGTTTTTCATGTTTCAATGTTGAGAAAGTATATGCTAGATCCATCTCATGTTTTGAGTCCAGAGGTAGTTCAGCTGGAAGAGAACCTATCTTATGAGGAACAACCGGTCCAGATTCTTGACCACAGGGAGCAGGTGTTACGGAATAAGGTGATTCATCCGGTAAAGGTTTTTTGGAAAAACCATGTGATTGAAGAGGCAACGTGGGAATCTGAAAATGCTATGAGGGATAAATACCCCCACTTATTTTGATAAGTGAATAAAATTACGAGGATGCAATTCCCAAAAGGGGGGAAGGATGTAACATCCCAGGTAAATAAAGAATAAAGAATTTTCATATTTATTAATATTTACAAATTAAATATTAATTTTAATTAAAAGGGGTTTCTACGATCGATAGCGTACTCGGTACTCAACGATGAGATTCTTTTAAAACTTATGTTGCACACAAGTAATAAAATAATATTATTTTAAATGTTAGTTAACGAGTAGCCGTTGTACTGGTGGGAATGGATAGAAATAACTAAATTATGATTATATATGTTTTTAAATGCTTTTTCATTTACCCAATAATAGATAAAGGCTTAAAATACGGAAAGAGTTCAATTTTAGGCATTTATACCCTAATTTTCACGAAAGGTCCACTTATCACCTTTTGACGGAGAACCGTCATTAAATATAGTTTTGATCGATCTTATAAATTCTATTGGACCAAATATAACTCTTCTTTAGAATCGGGACATCAAAAATTTCTTTGTGTAAATTTTTGGTACCTTTTTGATAAAGTTCATTTTTTAATGAATAGTGTAAAATGTTGTATTTTAATTCGAAACCTCTTTTTAATCTAATTTATTTATATGATTAGATTATATTTTTAATTGGGTTTAAAGTGAAATTAGAAAATATTTTTACCATTAAATCCAATAGTGGTCGTTGGAATTAATTTCACCTTGAAATCGGACTTAAACTAGTGTCAATTGTTGATACTTATTGTTTCATAAAAACACGCTATTTTCTCTAACAGCGGGAATTAATTATTAAATTAATTAATGTGACATATATGTTTTGAATTTTGTAAAATAGACTTCATTTTTGAATTTGTAATATCAAATATATCTTAGGGTGAATTTTTGGTAATTTTCTGAAAAACTTCAATTTTTGATGAATAGTGAAACCCCTAAGTGGTACTTATAAAAACTGATTTTTCCGTTTAAATGAAATTTTGCCATCATTGTGTTTTAAATTTCAAAAATCCGACATAAATGGTTTTTATTAAGAAGTAAAATGTGGTTCAATGAGATTATAATAATTTTTTGCTAAATAGTAACTTATTAAGTTCTTAATCGCGATTAGTGGTAATTAGTGTAGTTTAAGGTAAAAATAATGCTTTAATAAAATAAGATGACCTAGACACATGTCACAACCTTATTGGTTGTGTCATGGCCGACCAAGACAAGCCATGGGTCAACTTGGGGACCCCATGGAGACACATTGGTTCGGAAATGACATAAATAACTTTTTATTAAATGTTAAAGTAAAAATGACACAAACAAGAGATGTTTTACGAAAACAATTTTTACATGGGGATATACAAGTCAGATTTTTGATTATAAATAGTCATTGGAAAGATAAAACGATTTCCTACATTATGGAATTTTTTGTATATAATTTATAGACATTAAATAAATTAAATTATTTATGACATAATAATGATGCAGCGACGAAATCATTATTTGATGATTTAAATAAACTGGAAAGATAATGTAAAATCTATGAACTACACATGTCCAAAACGTATTGTATGGGTGGATTTAGAAACCTTATCACCTTATCCACGAATTATTTCAATGTGGGTCCTTTTAAAACCCAAACACATTTTTCAAATAAAGTAATATTTCTTTACTTTCCAAAAGTGCCCCTCCTCTCCTCTTATAAAAGGCCCCCAACTCTACCTCATTTCACACACTCCTCAAGCCATTGGCTCGGCCTAACCCTGTCCATTTACTCTCTCCACATCCCTCTCCTCATCCTAGAGGATTCCATTTGGGAATAATCCTTTCAAAGGAAGCCTTTAGGCTCAAATCAAAAGTAGTTACACTTTTAATGGTAATTCATTCTCTCTTGTTCATTTGTTTTATTTTGCTTCTCCCACCCTCTAAACTCTTTTTATTTACTTATTTTGTAACAAAACCAGTATCTTCAATATACTAGGATGTTGTTATAAGATTTATTCGAGCTACACTCTCACACAACTACATCAAATGGTTAAAGAACATACAGTTTCCGTGGATGGCGAAATTCTGCCTCCCGAAATGATGATTGTTCAATACTCATTTAACACCTACAAAGGTGGCCATTATGATGTCAATATTTTTATATATGATATATAATATGTTTAGGTTTTTTATTAAGCTTCTGTTTTTTTTCATTTTGGGCATAACTTTATGGTTTCCATTATGGGTAAACACGATATCTTCATTTTAGGAAGTGCGGACTACCGCCCCCTGAAAGTGATTTGATTCGTTAATACCATATGTGGGATGTGTAAAGGATAAAGTTAATGATGTTATATATGTTATTATACTGGAATTATAATATACTCTTATATCATTATGATTCCATTCCAGAAAATACGAAATAGAAATGGAAGTAGCGTTCATGCGTACGTACGGCTTACCGTCTCCATGAACGGTGCATTTCATTTCTTATCCCCAAATGTAATGTACTATTAAAAGTACATGTATATAATGGATATATATAATTAATGATATATCTAAATGATGAATATAATTCTGGAATTTAAATATACATACCTCTCATTTAGTTTTAATTCCATTAATATGACAAAGAAATGAAAGTAGCGTTCATGCGTACGTATGGCTTACCGTCTCCATGAACGGTGCATTTCATTTCTTACCTATAAATTATTATGTAATATTATAAATACATGTATATTCTGGATATATATGATACATATTATATCCAAATCGTGAATTTCATTGTGGATATAAAGAACCTTTGACCACACGAACAACATGTAATTGTAAGAAGTCCACTTTCGACTTAAGAACCAAATATTGACAAAACAAACATTATTAACTTAAATGGTTACATAATGTTTATAACATGGAAATAAGTGATATAAAATGAATAATGAACTTTAAAAAGGTTGTTAATCAAGTATAAATTAACTCAAGTTTATTATTCAGGATGTTAAAGAACGATCGGGTCAAGTCGGACCCGAGGTAAGGGACTTCGTCTCAATCTCCTTTTATTGAGGCATATTTCGTTTTATACACAACTTTCTTTTATACGGTGTATAAGCCCCTTTGACTTTTACTTTTATACAAAAGGAATCTTTTTCTACGAAGCGTTTTACAAAATGACAAAAAGGAATGTTTCTTTTAACGTACGCGGTGACAACGACCTTTTCTGCCACCTCGAGTATTATTTGGTCTTTGGCTTTCTCAACAAGCCGTAATGTTTTTAGAATAAAATAAATACCATATACTCTTTTATGTATTTTGGTATTGAAAATGTTTTTGAAAAAGGATTGTATTATGTCAATATATTTATGATATATTGTGATTGAAATGTGGAAATGTTATCATTCCTTTATATTGGTTTTATGTTTTATGATTTTATACTGGTACTTTGACATTTTAACGGGTGGTTACGTTATAAACCATATGACGGGTGGTGCCGTGAATACCAGGACGGGTGGTTACGTTATAACTTCCAATGCATTGGGTATGGAAGTCGGCCGTATGGCTATTCCATTAAGTATGTATAGAAATTGGCCGTATGGCTATTCCATTAAGTGATATGTGTGGAAGTCGACCGTATGGTTATTCCACTTAAGTATGTTTATGTCCCAAGTTATCTTTATAAATGTTATGTGTTCTTTTTATGGATTTTATGGTAATCCTTTGGTTACAAAAAGGGAAGTAATTATACATTATTCAGTGAAGAGTTTTTACTACTTCATGAAGGTGAAGGTATTACTTTGATAGAGTATACATGGTTTACTTGATTTTGAAATACTAACAGTTTTCATTATTTGTGTATCCCTTACTGAGCTTTTTATGCTCACCCCAAGTTTTTTTGAAATGTTTTTCACAGGACATAATGTGGAATAAGGTCAAGAATAGGATCAAGGGAATGTCAATCTATATAAAACATGGAACTAGACACGTTTCTTCTTAAGAGTTTTTTTATATTGGAAACTTAGTAGAAGTGACTACTTTGTAATCTTTTGAGATGTAATAGTTATTTTCTAATTCTCTAAAACTCTAAACCTTAAAAGATCATCAATGTGAATTATTCTTTTAATTCAATATTAAGTAAGGTTTAAGTTCGGGGCCTTATAGCTAATGCTTTCAACAAGCTAGGCTTCAGCCCACCAATGAAGCGGCCAACCTTGCATTGGGGGGTAACGACAAAGCTAGAAGCGTATCATGCAAGCCTTGTGAAGTTTTCCTCGTACTCTCCCATAGATTCTTCATCTTTCTGCTTGAGGGAAAGGAAGTCCCTTTCCATCTTAAGATGGAGGGTGCACGGAAAATATTTATCGAAAAACATCTTCTGGAATTCCTTCCATTCCAAAGCCTCGATCTCCTCCTTAGGCTTCGCATTTTTGATCAACATCCACCTTTGATCAGCTTCACCCTCCATACGATAATCCGCCAGGAGAACCTTCTCTTATTCAGAACATTGAAGGATAGAGAAGATCTTTTCAATGGAGTTGATCCATTGCTCAGCGATAGTGGGATCAGATGATCCACTAAAAGTAGGAGGCCTTTGTCTCAAGAAGCTCTCGATAGCGACTTGTTCTTTCTTAGGGGGGGTTGAAAGTTCCTCTTGACCTGTGTTTCTATTCAAAACTTGAGTTAGCTGAGAGAGAATCATGACAAAGTTCGCGATTCCCACTCCCATTGGATTGGGCATCTCATTAGTACAATCATCACACTGATCTTCACAACGGTTGTTAGCCCGAGTCCTCCTATTACCGGCCATTGGCTGGAATAAAAGGAAAGTTAGGGGTAACACATAAAGGGTAATCCAAAGACAAAAATTGATGACTTATAAATACACTTTAATCTCTTTAACTCATGAGTCTATAGGATTCAATCCAGGCTTTTCATGATCTACCTTCTAACATATATTCTTAGGGGCATTTTTCCCTTAATAAGGGTTCATACTAAGATTGTGAATTTATCAAAACATATCCCCCGGGAGTGTTGTAACCAAGAGTGAAGCAAGTCCCGTTGTCGTGCACCAGTTCCCGTTCGAGTCTAGGTCAAAGTGGTGTTTTTGGGTTTTACCCCTAGGATACATCTGTGCCAGAGCCGCCTCTACCTGCGCGTATCCAGACAGGGATGTATTTGTTTGATAAACCACTTACATAGTATTTATCAAAACCTAGGGATGTTTTAATTATACTTAGTCTTGTATCTAAGTCTTTACTAGGGTTTCCTAATCCCAAAAATAACTAAACCTAACCTCTGATAACAACTATGTCAACCCTGCTTTTTATTACAACTTAAACATGCTTTATTACATAAAACTTCACTTGATACAACAAAGAAGATCGAAAGGTTTAGTGTCTTTGGGGATTAGGATCATTATATAAAAACATTAAACTTGAAATAAAACATCTTATTGAAAACTTCCCTTACATGACCACTACATTCCTTCGTACTTAGCATTGCATTGGATAACCTGAGGACATGCATAAGAAAATGGTGAGCTATAAAGCCCAGTAAGGGAGTACACAATGAATAACATGAGGAGTTCAATACATGTTAGGCATTAGTAATATCAACAGAGCATAATAGTAAAATGAACATAAAGGCATGATAAATCATGATAATCATAGCATGGAAATGTGGCAATAACACTTAACATTAAATTAGCATGAGCCAAGGCTCATTGCACATGGAGCATGAGTAAACCCTCATTTCACATGTAGCATGAGTAAACCCTCATTTCACTTGAATTAGCATGATTCAACAATCATTGCACATGACGTATCATGATACTATACTTTACCCAATGCATTGGAGCGCTATCAGGGCGCACCCTTCTTAAACATTTCATTTCAGGCATAAGGGTGCCACATGGATCATAAAACATGGATTCATAAAACATAATCATTTATTACACGATAAAGGAATGTGGAATTCATACATGAACTTTATAATCAATAAGTACATGTGCATAAAGGTGAATACCCTTGATGGATAAATGGGCATGGTATTCACTACAAAATGACATTGGCTTAGAAAATCGGTGTGATTTCGGCAGCGTAACGGCGTGACATAAAAATTCATAAAAAAGGTTGATGAGAGAGAAAGGGGTTACTCGTCATATTTACATGTAATGGACAGTAATGAGGTCATATATATACATGTCCCAACAATAGAAATGGAATTTGGATTCATGATACAAAATTATTTCTTGAATGTAAAAGAAGAGAGAGAAGTTCCTTTCGGAATTTCGGCATAGTAACGGGTGTACATGGGAGGCATTTAATGAGAGAGAAATGGTTCTACCATCATTCAAAAAATAAGAGGGAAGTATGGGGGAGGTGAATAACCATACCCCAACATTCATAATTTAAATAAAAAGGGCAATACAACTTAAAGAAAATTGACAAAAATGAGAATTGAAGAAAAAACCCTTACTTGGAAGTGTTCTTCCAAAGGCTAGAGAGAGGCTTGTGAAAAGCTTCTTGGGAGATTGGGGCACCTTGAGAGGATTCTAGAGAGAGTAGGGCAGAGGTTGGACGAACTCCAAGGGCATTGAGTGAGGATGAAGTGGGAGCTTGGGTGGGTTTATATAGGAAAGGTGAGGGAATTCTTTATTATTTAGGTTTGGGAACCCTTATATTAAAATAATCCAAACCATAAACCATCCCATGGTATTTGCCCATGGTTTCTGGAAAAGGAAAGAGGAAAACAATATTTTACAAGGCCACGGTCCGAACGTATTAAAAAATTAGGGTTTCTTATGTGGAGGTGAGTCACACTCCCATGGAAATTAATTTAAAAAGGCAAAGTGTTGAATAAGTCTTGAGGGTGCCATTAATGCTTTGAAAAGTAAGTCAAACAAACCCAAAACCTCATTATTTTAATGATAAAACACATATTGGCCGAACATAAGGAATATGGTATTTTATTACATCACCATTGGTTCATTATGATGTCATAAAACACATTATATATTTAAATGGTATTTAATTTTTACCCAAAAATTTGACTGTCTCAGAAAATTATGAAAAATTCACCGTTGGATAATTTCGACATCCTGATTCCAAAAATAATATTTATTTTATCTAAATAATTTTCTAAATATGCGAATTGTAACTTTTAAAATAAAAGCCGACATTTATAAAAAATTCACGGGTTTTGACAGAAATGAATTTCAAACCTTAATAAAAATTTTAATTGCATTCATAAAATTATAAGATCATTTATTTTTACTAAAAATTAATTTAGTATTAATAATAATATTTTACTAAAATATTATTTAATTCAAAAATACTTTAATTTAATAAAATATAATTCTTAATTAAATAATAACTAAAAACACCATTTGTACTTTAAAAACTAATTACAATGTATCAAAAATTACTAGAAATTATATTCATTATTATATACAAAAATAATGTACATGAACATGGTGCTACTTATTTGTTACATAACCACTTAAAATAGCCGCATAAGACCTAAGGGTAAGGTGTACGATGGTGACAGACTCTTGGGGTGGCTTGGATAACATCGCTCAAGTTGTAATTTCTATCAACTTCCACTTTTCCTGTAGACGATCATGTTCGAGCTTGACTTGATGAAGATCAGCTTGGGCTTGGTCAAGGGAAAAGCCCAAAGATGCCACCTCTTTTCCGAGCTCTGAAAAATGGGCTTCGTAAGTGGATATTCTACTCGATGAGGCCATCGCTTCCTTTATCTGAGTAGAAATGGGTTCGTTAAAGCCTTATATTTATACTACTCAGATGATCACTGTTCAACGGCTATAAAAGTAACGGTCACAAATCATAACGTAAAACTAAAGAAGTTGAAATCTTATAAAAACATTTTTCCTAAAGAAAAATTTAACTGGATCAAGAGGGATTTTCCATTAATGAAACTTTGGGTCGTTACAATTTTTGTATGTAGGAAATAAGAATTTTAGAATAAGTTGGTAAAAAATGGTTAATGGATCAAGAAGAACGTTGAATGAGTAAGAGGTCAACATATAAGGGACTCAAGAGTTATGGTAGATTTTAGGATGGTGAAATTCTTAAAAGTATTAAGGCTATTTTGATGATGAGATTACATTAGAATACTTTTTATAGTTTGTGTAACCCTAAAGATTGATATATGAAAATTTTATTCTAGGAATAATTATCTTTTCTTTAGTGGATATAGTTATAAAGAACCGTTTGGGTTTATATGATCCTTGAATTTGAGGAAATTATAGGTTAATACATTTTTTGGATGCAAAATGAAAGTTATTAGAAAACCATTGTGGTTAAAATATGTTCTGGTTATTTTTGATGAATTTATCTCTTTTTGGGAATGTTATAAAATTCTGTAGTTTTTGAAAAGGGAAAACATGCAAACCGTGTGACAACCCGTGGCGTCGGACGAAGCTGTGGGAGTAGAACCCACAACCAATGTGCGACTGGTATTTATCGCCTACCACTGGACCATGTGAAGTCCCTAGTTAGTATGACTAATTCTTTTATTTAGATGATCTTATGAATCAGAAATAAGATGATTTTGGTTTATCTATAGAAATGATAAACCTATCAGGGAGGATATGTGATTAGGTTAATTACTTTCAATATGAGACTTTAAGAGTAACTGATGTTATTTGGAGATAAATGTTAAGATTTATCATGGAAGACTATGTGATTAAATACATCGGAGATTTGGGTTAAAATATTAGTTTGGATTACTTTGAAGAATTTTATGGATATCTATTTATTTAATGTTATTTGATGAACTTTGGGTTTTATCGGAAAAATATTGGAGATTAGGATAAGTTTTTCTTTTTGTAAAAATTATACTTTTTGGGGATTATCTGATCTCACTCATACCATTTTGGTTTTGATTAAGGTCTAAACACATGGGAAATATATCGATCATCTTTTGTTGATTATGAGATTCTCTTTATGTTGATTATATCACTCTTAATGTGAAAAAAAGTCATCCTGAATATTCATCGTTTAAAGAAAATATGAGTTTGTGTTAGAAATTTAGTAAAATATGAATGTATACATGCCAAGTAAGTACATTTCCTAATGTTTTTGGTTAATCTCATAAATAAATTCGTCAATGAAAAGTAACATTAAACAAAAACACTGTCTGTTAACTTTTCCTATAGGGAAATCAAAGACTTTTTAACCCATCACAAGTTTGTGATTTTCTGGTGGTTAACTTTCTCCTAAACATGTTACCTATCACTCTCTATCAGAACATGACCCTTTTTTTCTCCTCCATATCCATGTTTTCATGGAATCTTAGTATGGGTTATCTCAGGTGACCATTGTACTTTTCTTTCATTCTTTAATAGTGATAGATTTACTGACTCCTTTCTGATGTGGGACTTTTAATGAAGTTTCCAAGCCCAGTTTTAAAATTGCGAGGAAGAAATTCACAAAAGGGGGGAAGGATGTAACATCCCGAATAAATGAATAATATGACATTTTAATATATATTAATATTTTTGAATTAAATATTTATTTTACTTTAAAAGGGTTTCTATGTTCGATTGCGTACTCGATACGCAACAACGAGTTTCTTTGAAATCTTACATTGCACACAAATAATATAATATTATTATTTTAAATGGGAGTTAACTCCTAGCCTTTGTATTGGAGGGAATAAACAAAACTAACTACAATTTGATTATACAATATTGTTAAATGTATTTACATTTATCCAATAAAAAGTTAGAGGCTTAAAATATGAAATGAATCTAATTTGAAGCATAATTTACATTTAAAGGCCGATTTATCACCTTTTAATGGAGAATGATTTTTAAATCTAGTTTTGGTCACATTAATACATTATATATTACCAAATAAAATCCATTTTTAAAATGGGGACATCAAAATTTACTTTGTGTAAAGTTTATGAATTTTTTTATAAAGTTCATTTTTAATGAATAGGGAAAAATATTGTATTTTAATTCAAAAGTTCCTTTTGTTCGAATTTATGTATATGGTTAGATTATCTTTTTTATTGGTTTTAAAGTGAAATTAAATTATTTTTTTACCATTTAATACAATGTTTGCCTTTGAAATTAATTTCATTTTCAAATTGGACATAAACAAGTATCAATCTTTTGATAGTTATTATTTCTTAAAAACACGCTATTTGTTTTGATATCGGGAATTAATTTTAAAATTAATTAATTCCACTTCTATGTTCTGAATTTGAAAAAATAGACATAATTTTTTAATTCAGAATATCAAATATAGCTTAGGCTGATGTTTTGGTATTTTTCTGAAAAACATCAATTTTTGATGAATAGTGAAACCACTTAGTGGTAGTTAAAAAAACTGACTTTTTCATTTAAATAAAATTTTACCACTTCTGTGAATTGAATTTCGAAAATCCGACATACATGGTTGTTATCAAGAAGTAAAATGTGGTTCCATAAGATGAAATAAATTTGGTGAATAGTAACTTTTGACTTTTATTTACCGCGGTTAAAGGTAAATAGGGTAATTCAAGGTTAAAAGAATATTATAATAATTTAAAATTACCTTAACACATGTCCAAACCTTATTTTTTGTGTTTTTAACGACCCTGGTCATCTTTGGGTCTATTTTGGGACTCCTTTGAGCCACATGGTAGTGATAATGACAATTTAGAATAATTAACTTAAAGTAAAGGCAAAAATGAAAAAAGAAAATATCTTTTAGTAAATTAATTTTTTAAAGGGTTTATATAAATTATATTTTATACTATAAATCTTAACTGGTAAGATACAAATATTTCCAACATCATGGTATTTTTTTTATAATTTTTAGACATCATAAAAATTAAATTATTTAAGACACAAAAATGATCCAGTATTTACTTCATTAATAAATGATTTAAATAAATATGATTATTATGATTAAAATATTATCCAAAACTGGTCCAATTCCTATTGGATGATTTTATTTTGAATAAAAGTCATCTCATCTTCTACATTAATGTGTTTTTGACCTTTTGAAACTGGAGACAAGTTTATAATAAAATAATATTTTCACAAATTCGTAAAGAGCCCCTCCTCTCCCTTATAAAAGGAGACCACTGATATGAAATTCCTCACACCTCTCAAGACATTTGGATAGTCCAAAATCTATCCAATTAGGCTCCCAACATAACTCTACTCCCCCTATAAACCTTACCTTAAGCATAAGGCACTTCAAGAAGTCCTTTGGTTCAAACGAAAGGGAGTTACCCAAATTAAACGTAACAGTTTCTCGTAAATTGTTTTAATTTATTTACTTCTCCAACCCCTAAACTATTTTTATTTCATTTCTTTTGTGACACCACCAGTATCCTCAATATACTAAGATATTTTAATAATATGTATTCAAACTACACTTACACACACCTCCGTCTAATGGATGATGAACATAATGTTTTTGCGGATGGAAAACTAACGCCTCACGAAACAATGACTGTTCAATTACATCTTACCTCCTCTAATGGTGGCCATTATGATGGAACTGTATTTATATATGATATATATTATGTTTATGATTTCCTTATGCCTCTGTAATTCCCAATTATATCATACCATTTTGGTTTCCATAGTGGGTAAATACGATAATCTCATTTGAGGAAGTGTGGACTACCGCCCCCTCAAAGTGATGTGATACATTAATGCCTTATGTGGGATGTATAAACGATAGAGTTAATGATATTATATATGATATTATACTTCAATTATAATATAAATACGTATAATTATTTTTTTAATTCCATTAAAATAGGAAATAGAAATAAATGTAGTGTTCATGCGTACGTACGGCTTACCGTCCCCATGAACGATTCATTTCATTTCTTACCTCCAAATGTTATGTATTATTATAAATACATGTATATACTGAATATATATGATATATATATGTATAAATATTATATTTAAATCATGGATATCATTATTTATATAATGGATTATTGACCACATGAATAACTTGTAAATATAAGGTGTTCATTTTTTACTCAAATACCAAATATCAACAAAATGAACATTATTAACTTAAATGATTACCTAATTTTTATAACATGTTAATAAGTTATATAAAAGTAATAATAAACTTTAAAAAGGTTCTTAATAAAATAAAAATTAACTTTAGTTTATTATTCCAGAGATTAAAGAACGATCGAGTCAAGTCAGACAAGAGGTAAGGGATCCAACCTCTCTCTTTCTTTTCAAGTACTCTCTTTTATGTCATTTCTTCTATGCTCCATGTTATTATGTTGGAGGATGTTATTTTATACTCTAAATACTTTAATTTTTATTTTAATATGATGGGAGACCCCCTATTACTCTCATCAATTCATTTTAATAATTTTTAAGTGGCGTCGTTAGGCTGCTGAATTTTTGTAAGGGATTTTCTTCTCTCATTTTTTATTCCGTGATATTTCTATTGATCGCCACTTATTCATTGAATGTGGGGGTATTTTGTACTACCATTTGATATATATTATCATTATTAGCATTATATTCATGGTATTCAGTGATTTATATGGATGTTATTAACTTTTGGTCATACGACTCAGTTTATTACAACGTGGTAAAGGGTTTCGTCTCACTTTTTATTCCCGTGAAATTCATGCTATATTTGCCACTATTTCCTTTTGTGTGGTGTATGTACTGCCCATGATTGTAATATTTATGTAATATAATTTCATTTACAAGTATTTAAATCTTTATTGTATGATCCTTCTTTCATGTGGCATATGTTTTGTAAGTTACCAAATCGGTAAAGGAACCTTTCACCCTCCTCTTTTTAAAAGACTTCTTTTTGTTATGTCTTTTAATATACATATTATTATCTTGGTATATGTTATCTATATCTTTATTGATGTAAAATTTATTTCCAATTGAGGATATACCTTTTTTTCTCATCAACTCATTTTCTGAATTTTAAAGTGATGATGTTAGGCTATCGAATTTTTACAAGGGAACTTCTTACCCCAATATCAATTTCATTGGGTTCAACTTGTAGTTATTGAATATGTCATCCAATGAATATGTTTGAATGACATCTTATTGTTTTACACTTAATATCCACTTATATTGGGTGTATTTATATTTTTCACCCATAATTATGAGATTTATTTATCCTTAATTTAAGGATACCATCTTTATAATTGATTTCATCTTAATTTACATTTCCATTGAGAATTCATTGTTGTTATGCAACAATTTACTCTTATATGGTGTATATACTGTCCATTGACATATTATATCATGAATCCATTTATCCTCATGATATTATAAATTTCTAATTAAATGTTATTCCGCAATTATTTATATTCAAGTGTCTCTCATTTTGTTAAAAAATCATTAACAAAAATATCATTTTGAAATGTTTGAAAGAATTATTATTCTAATTAATTATCTTTAATGTACATGTTTTAAAAATGTTTTTGAGTATTTATTTATATGGAAATTAATGTTTTAAAATTATAATTCCATTAAAATATTCAAAGTGGTATGGGACACTTTGATTCAAAAATCTTTTATAAATGGTTTTTGAAAACAGATAGATTATTTCAATATCTTGAAATTACTTCTTGTGATTTCAAATGAAATGTTATTAGTGAAATGTTTACATTCCCAATATTTTATGTGTTATGATAGTACTTGGAAATTTGACGCGTGGTTACGTGATAAACCATATGACAGGTGGTGCCATGAATACCTGGACGGGTGGTTAAGTTATAACCTCCAATGCATTGGGTATGGAAATCAGCCTTATGGCTATTCCATTTAGTGATATGTGTGGAAGTTGACCGTATGGTATTTTCATTTAAGTATGTTTATGTCCCAAGTTACCTTTATATGTTATGTGTTCTTTGTATAGGTTTTATGGAAATATTTTGGTTACAAAAGGGTATGTAATGATCTTTTATTTAGTGAAATGTATTTACTACTTCATAAAGGTGAAAATTATTACTTATGTTAAAGTATTAATGGATTACTTGTTGATTTGAAAAACTAACAGTTTTCCTTCGTTGTGTATCCCTTAGTGAGCTTTTTATGTTCATCCCATGTTTTTGAAATGTTTTCCACAGGACTTAAAGATGAATAGGTTCAAGGATGGGATCAAGGAAAAGGCATCCTTTATAAAACAAGGAACTAGACATGTTTCTTTTTAAGAGTTTTTATTTTATGAAAAAATGGATACTGAGTAGTAGTGTCTACTTGTAATATTCAAGTTGTAATATAATAGTTATGGCCTAATTCTCTAAAACTCTAAACCTGAAAATATCCTCAATGTGATTATTCATTTAATTCAATATTATGTAATGTTTAAGGTCGGGTCATTATACATATGGTTCCATCAAAATTCCAAATTGGAAATAGTTGGTAAATAAGAACATTATTAGGGGGAGGAATCGATCCCAACATATATGGAAATCAATATTAAAATATCTCATTATATATTATAAAGTATTAATTATCCTCTTATACATACCATCTATTTGAGGATGTTTTGTAGTAATGAAACACATATTTGTATCCAGTTCATTCTAAATAGTTTTCTGGAACATTGATGTAAAACAAAGATCATGATCAGATAAAGCATATAATGATACGTCATACAACCTCACTACTCCCATAATACATATTATGGTGAGTTGGTCAAGGGGGAAAATTTACTTTTATAGAGAAAAGGAACACAATTAATTACCTAATCGACTACAGCCTGAATAACATTGTGGACCTTATTTATTTTGGTGAGTACAACATAGAATTCCATTGTGTTTTCCCCATTTCTACACATGTATGGGAAATAGTTGTAGCATAACCATATAATTTATTCAATAACAAATAACTTGATGGAATAAAAATAAAGAAGATATGTATTATGAAATTTCTCTCTCAACTATATCTCTTCAAAAGGTATATTTTAGATGTATATTAATCTTAATAATTTATCGATGTATAGTGAAGTATGACCAATGTGAATAATCAAAAAATCCCTTCTACCATAAATTTTTTCATGGGACACATATCCATGTTCCTAATATTATAACTCAATATTTATTAAATTTTAACAATTTATTATTTTCTATATTTTTGTTTCCCAATATCATAATTATAGGATTCATTAGTTTTTACATGATTGTGATAAATAGGATTTATCTTCCCCCATTATGAATTGAAGATTCATCGTCCACAAATCTATCATTATTGGGTGTTTTTCAATCCTCATCATGGATACAGTATCATATAAATTGGTTCTTATAAAATATGCCACTTTATATTCCTTCCCTCAGTGGTGATTTATTAACTAGTCATAAAATTTTATCAATTCCAACCATCTCTATTAATTTATATTAAACTCATTCTATGTGAAAATATATTCAAATATGATGTTATTAATATATATATATAACACAATTTAATCACTAGAAATAATGTCCCTAAATATTTAATGCTGATATCATGACCATAAGTTTCATATCATGTGTTTTTGGATTTTATGAATTATTATTTAATTAGTTTGAAATATAAGAAATTACTTTTTGATTTTGAATTGTGATGTAAACCGAGCCCTATTTTGAAGAATCATAATATAAACAAACCACTCCCCATAACATGATAATTTAAGTACCATAGATGAACCAAACTCCTTTTTTACTTGCTTAAAATTGTATTTACATTCCTCCATCGAATGGAAATTCAATTATTTTAGTGTTACCATGTGTATTTTATTTTTCATCCCTGATTAATTTCACCTAATTCCATGGTAGTATCCTTTTATCCAATGAAAACTGTTGATCTAAATTATAGGGTCACTCTAGTACATTTTATGATATCTTTCATCATTGATGGGACTACTAATATTCCAATACATGTGATTAAATGGCCAATAAAGATCCTATCTGCATCATGAATTCATAATTTATAAATTTAGAATACATAATCTCCTTTAGAAATGTATTTAAATCAATTTAATTATGATATTAATTCTCTTATGTTTTCATTGAATGTATAATGAAAACATCTTTAATAAAAACAAAAAATTGATCAATGTTGTATCTAAAGGTGAAATTATATAGATCCACGATGGTAGTGGGATAATTTATATGTCCAAATGTCATTAATATAAATTCTTCACTCCCATACCTAATATAGGACATTGTCTTGAAAATATCCTCCCTTTTAAACTTTAACTAATTATATCTATATCGAAGAATAATATTTGAGATGTATCATGCTCCTCTAAGTTGAACAAAATGATCATTGATGTGGGGTGTAATATAATTTTTCATGATCATGATTTTTTAATATCATAATAATAAATTATAATATGCATCAACCCATCCTTCATTTTGAAAAAGGTGACTACTTTACTCCATGGTGAAGCATTGTGGTATGTAAAACACATGCCCAAGTTTTCTTTTAGTTGGTTCATTGTCTCCTCTAATTTAATGGAATATATTATATATGGAAGAATTGAGATAATCATGGATCAAGTTATATATTTGATTCTATACTGAAACTCAGTATCATGGAGATGAACAGAAATTTCATCCTAAAATACATCAGTATATTCTTCTCCAATAATAAATTTATAAATGCTGAATCCCCCATCCATCATTTGATTCCCGACTCCATCATTTTTTTAGTATCACAACCCATAATATAGAACATTTTTCTACATTGGTTTCATAATCCTCATTGTGTTGATACACAAAAATAGGATTATTTAAGATATGAAATTATATTTAATTAAATCAATAGTACATATTTTATTTAGTGAGGGAAATCTAATGTAAAACCATTATTATGTAAAATCCAACCTATGGAATAAGAATTGGAACTACCGGAAGTATCCTACCATAAATATCAACTAGATATTATTTATAAATCAAAAAATCAATCATTTTCCCCCTATATATTTTTGGATAATATTCAGATATCTATTGATTGATGTTGTGATTCCACATTCATCGATGACTTGTGTGATATAAACGAATAAAATAAATTGTAATCAAATAGGGTATTATAATATATTTAAATGAGATCCAGTCTGCCTCCCCTCACAACATTATCATGGTATGACTCAGTAGTAGTGATAATGAATTCCCTTCCTTGTTCCTATTATTTGGAATATATTGGGGTATATTTTCTTCACTATCCCATGTGATGGGTATTTGATTCAATTATTATCTAAAATTAAAGTACATAAAGCATTATAGTATGGGGTATCTAATTATGTGATATTATACTCTTATTTTAATTTAACCATACTATTTTCTTTAGCATGATAGTTGTGGGATTGGTGTCCCACTTTACGACAATATAAACACTTCTTTTTTCCTTGATACAATTGACAAAGTTCTTCCTCTCACATCTATTACATGTATTAAATATTATATTATTCTCAGTATATGTCTTATCATTGGTGTTTCCATAATAATATATATTCCATTCATTTTCCCCAGTATACTAGAATGTCCTAAAATCCACCTATACCATGAGAGCACATCAAAAAATCTCTTCATTGTTTCTAATTTCTCATATTGAAATCACCCATTTATGACTAATGATTAATCCAGAAAATAATTTTTTAGTTTTTCTCTCAGTATTATAACTAAAACTAGAGGAGTACATCATGTGTCTTATTAAATTTACTTCTTATGATCCAACAAATTTATCCATTTTTTTCTTTAATTACATGAATTTCTACAACATTTTTGGGTGAATATTTTCAGGAAAATAATTAGTGAAACACATATTCTTGAACTCTTCCAATTCCATAGATTCTATGTCCTCCTTTTTTTGTGGTATTCTTAATTATACTTCACCACTTGAAAACCTTATATTATAGATGATATATTGTGTAAATGAACTTCTCATGACTAGAAAATGGGAGAATTTAAAATATATTTTCCATTTCATTAACCCACTACTCATTAACCAATGGATTACAAGACCATCAAAAAGAGGGTGGATGTGACCTCCAAAATGACTCAATAGAGTCGTGTTCTTTTCATGGTGAGTATAAGATATCAACATGATTTGGGTTATTTTTCATACATTAAGGTAGCTTGGTGTGAATTTACATGATGTTTGTTATTCCATCCCTAATAACATTATGTTCGTTGTTAGGGAAACCTCCAAATTTTCCATTTCTCCCATTACTAACTCAGCTATTTTAGGTTCCCAGTATTACTGAAACAAAATTGTATGACATGAGTGAATAATAATTAACTATATGATGATATTATCATAATTAGGAAATAAAATCAACCATAATATATTTTTTTCTTTTATGTTTTTTTCATTATTAAATAGTTTCTTAGTTCAACCTATATCGACCTGAGATAATCCTATATTATGTTAATTTGGGTTATCATATGATTCTTATCTTAAACCATCAATGAATGAAGAAAATCGATTCTTCATTGTGTATTGTATAGAAAATATGGTCAACCAAATCAAATCCACTGGGAGTATTAAACCATGTGTGTAGTTATATATGTTTTTTATGAACTAAGTGATGATTGATTTAAATATGTCATTTTTTGCGGTTATTACCCCTAGGTACAAAAATTCTGGATCGTGGTTCCACTTATACCATTTAAATAGATATGTAACATCTAGAAGATAAACATGATAACTAATTAATAAAAATTATAGGATTATGTCTTATACATAGACACATCTCTAGTGGATTTACTATGGTTCACTAACCGTAATACCAAAGGTAATTAATCCTATATCAAAACAATTATTAAACCTTCTTATGGTACAGACTAACATGACCCATTATAAACATGAAATAAATAATCCATTAATATATTCATTCAAATAATACATCTCATAAACAGTCACATGACCAAATGAACAAAACAATTATTGTCTTGATTACTAGTTATAGAAACATTTTATTTTAGAATCATTGCAAACATTTCTCCATTATCATTTTTCTAGGGACCCTATTCTGGACATGTTACACGATATAATAATATTTATAACCATGTGAATAGAATCATATTAAAGGGGTGATCATAGATTATTATTAAGGTAAAAACCATTCATAACATGAAAGAGAACATGAGGAAGAAATAACTATGACAAAAAAGATCAAATATCCTTATATGATTATCATAAAACTTGTTAGGGAACATAAGATTATAAAATTATCTTTAATGACGTATAAAATGATATTAAATGTCATAATAAATTCTAAATATTTTAATTATTAGTTAGAATGAAAAAATGTTTTGAATATTTTGAAAATAAATAATTATCATTAAATCCTGGTATTTCAAAGAAATGGAATGCATCTTTTATATTTTCCATAACTTGATTATAAATCCAGTAAATATGGATCAACCATAATCATAACAAATCCTCAATGAAAAAACCTATTATCTACATTCCTATGTGAAAAAAATCATTATGTCCATGCCTGAAAATGAGAGGAAACCAATTAATCATATGCATATGTTGACAAGATAATAATATCAATGCTTTACTATCTAATTAGATATAATCCTAAAATAATGCATTATAGGGTTTTATGTGATTCTACCCCTCGTAATCTATAAGTTCATGTTCCAATTAAATGAAACTATAATCATCTAATAACACAATGAATAATGACTGTGTTTTTTGACTAACCAAATAAAAATCATAAACTTTCATAAGGAACCAGATGAAATAAAATGGGATTTATAAAACATCTAAACAGTATGAATTAACATAATGAATTTTGGCATTCGATACCAAAGACATAATCACCCATAATAAAAGAAAATATAGGAATAAACATGAAATATATGTTCATTAAAGATACATTATTTGATGGTAATGAATATTACATCATTAAAATGTATTCATGAATTGTTTTTGAATTAATCAATGTAAAATTAATTGTTACAATACTTTTTTTCTATAATTGTCTTCAGTTTTTTATAATGAATTGAAAATAAATCATTGAATGAAAATTAATTTGGATCTAAAACTCTTCTTTGATGGAAGTAAAGAGATAAAATATTTTAAAATAGAAAATTTAGTGAACACAGAAGAAATAAAATTTAGAAGAAGGTATATAACTCAAAAGATGAAATTTAAGTTAACAATTCCATTACTATTACCATTCATTTCAAAGGATGTGTTTCGTCATCATGTATCATAAAGATAAACATAATAATTTAAAATGTCATAATCATACTCATATAAATTTAAATGTATACTCTTTGTGAAATACAATTCTCTTAATGAATTTGATTGTTATAGTCTCATTTGAACATCCGGTGTAATCATGACCATTTTGATGTACGTTTATAAAAGTGGTGTGTATCTACCTTTAACTCCAAAATATAATCATTTTTAAAACATTAATGGTAATTGATTCTATTTTCTATAAATAATTGTAGCGACAAGTCCCCAAAAACATAGGTCCGTTTTCAACTACTATTACATTCGTAGGGTTATAAAGAATCAAAATCCAACGTTTGAGAACCCATTTCTTATTTTGAGGTATCGTCTTTAATTTTTATTTTGTACTCAAGAAAATGTTGTAAAATAGGTCAAGGGGCTTGCTACAGGCCTATTACATGAACTGAATGGGAAATACACTTCATGTACTTATATGTACATGTCGTTTATAGAAGGCAACATGCCTTGTAATCTGAGTACATGACCACATAATGGGTGGGAAATAATTAATACGGAGCCGACATGTAGTCTAAAGAACACACCATATTATTTGTTATTGATTATTCATTCAATAAGTCATTAATTTTTCCAAATATATAAAAAATAACCATGTTCGACGAGTAGCATGCCTAGGAAATGCCGACCAGATTTTGCCTCCCGTTTCGTCATCTAGTAACTGATTCGAACACCATCAGATCCATTGTAACCCTCTAAGAGAGAATATGATTCAAATAGATCATTTCATCCTTCTTTCTTCACTTAATTGATTTTTCCAGGGTTGATAATTTTTTATCATTTTGTAGATCTACCTCATTCTAGGTTGAATCAAGGAATGATGCTGGATGAGGAGAGTTGTACAAAGAAGATGTTGGTGGTCTTGTTCCTTTCACTCAATGTATACTTGTTTTTATGTGATGTATTTTTTTTCTCCCATGTTTAGGGTGTTATCTTGGATGGAAATTTACCCATGTTGTTTCTTAATTACGGTAAGGTCGTTAATTAAATTAAATTAATCATGTTCGAGCTTTTTGGTTGGATTAAGGCCCACCCCATGGGTGTGTTCCCTTGGAATGACCATTTGAGTTTGTTTGGATTAGGTTTCCTATGAGGTATACCTTTTTTACATTATTGGGTTGTTAAGTTCAAATTTCATAATAATGGAATTGCAATTGTGGTAAATTTGGATTGATTTTATTAATGTGTGTATGATTATTGATTTCTCATTTTCCCAATAGTATTCAAATTTTGGTTTTAAGGCTTGTGATAGTTCAATTCAACTTTTGATTAATATGTGCAAATCCCACCTGAGTTGTTATATGTTAACCACGTAATAGTGTAATTTACTCGAATTTCCCGAAGGCCTTCATTTTTTATTGAATTTTTTATGACCCCTCATTCAAGGGATGACAGGGACCCTTACAAGGCTCGTAGGCTTAGTGATCCCATGGCTATTAGGCTAAAGAGACATTATATGACCTGAATGTGTTAGGGAATTCAACCAAAATATAACTACAAGAAACTTCCCCTCCCCAACATCTACATCGTGATAGTAGCTCTGCACCTTCATGTGGTCGTCTGGCAATGTTTCCCGTGAAAGAACAAGCTGGTACTGATGGCATAACCATACCCTCTCGTTCTTCCAATTCCATTTTTTCTGCTCTAGTGAGTGCGCCCACTCTGAATCATCCTCTGGGGCTGCTCTTTTTTTGTAGATTCTGTCCGGGGAATCTTCATTGGCATCAAGTCCTTGAGGTGTCCTCAAGTCCTCAAACATGGCACGAAATTCCTACTGACATGATGCATGTGTGTCTAGAAGTCCTTATGCACTCCAAGCCCAAAACGGTGGCCCAAGGAAAATAGTTTCAGCAGCAATAGTACCGAATAGTATCTTCTATAGTATAGCAACAATACCCCAGAAATATGCCTCCACCTGCCTTGGAACCTAGGCCTTGTGGATGATCATAGGGGAATCTCACCAACTGGGATGGGTCTCATGTGTGTGTAGTTTACATGGGTTCTTTAATATGATGAAATGTTGATATACTAGGCATGACCTGGATTGATTTTTTATTCCTATGGGTGGGAATTAGTTACGCTTGTGGGCATGGATTTTTTATTCCTGTGCGAAAGGATTTGTTATGCCTATGGGATAAGCGTGGTTATGTATTTGGGTTAGTATTCATTATGACTGAGGTAATTGACTCAGTTATCCATATGGGTAGGGTTTTGTAATTTCAATAGGAAAATGATGAATAAATTATTGAAATGGAATTATATATGATGCCTCTTGCTAGCCATAGTACAAGGTTGAGTTTGATCTTCTCTTTATTTGTTTATATTTTCTTGTGAGGTATTTGATGTGT
This sequence comes from Viscum album, assembly GCA_963277665.1. Classification (NCBI taxonomy): domain Eukaryota; kingdom Viridiplantae; phylum Streptophyta; class Magnoliopsida; order Santalales; family Viscaceae; genus Viscum; species Viscum album. The sequence continues at coordinate 1,940,154,947 of OY728152.1, forward strand.
AATATTTATATATAGGATTGATGAAATTAGTTTGGATCTTGAGACATATATAATTCTATGTAATTAAATGTTCAAAATGAACATAATGAATAAAAATTGAAAACATGACTTTTAGGATTGTTTACTTTGGAGTAATTCTTAGTTTACAACTTTCCTTTTTCTAAACTACTGATTTCATATACTAATGGACATATTTGAATAGATCTTTAGTGGTTTCATAATAGTATTTCTTTATCACATCTTTTTGGGGTCATTCTTTTAGACACAAAGAGATTATATTGTTTTAGGTGTCCATAAGGTCAAGTTCCCTTACATAGGTACTTGAGATGTTTTTTAGTTATAGAAGAGCATGGGATCGAGACGAGGATTGAAATTCTTCATATTTACCTTGGTTTCCTTTACTTTTGGAATATAAATTGTGGATTTTTATAGTGTAACTATTTGGAAATTTTCATATAACATAACATGCTATATCATCTTGATGTATAGAATGATGCTTTGTTATTTATCTAAATTTTATTCTAATATTTATTTCAATTTTATGTTCTTTACTACGTTTACTATTTTATATTTTAATTATAATGTGTTAAAATATTCCAATAAGAGCATAGTATCGCCACAATCACTCCCAAGGTGTAACACCCCGAGCTTCCACGATACGCTTCTGTTTCAATAATGCAATAGCTTGCATTGTACGCAAGTTCGAATTCTAACACACCGCGACTAATAGAAGTAGCCGTTATGAATAGTAATACCCACTTTTTAAAATTATAGAAATTTTATATTTCAAAATGGACTTCATTTTTGTATTCGTAATATCGATATTATCCTAAGTTGAATTTTTTGTAATTTTCTAACAACTTCCATTTTTTTATGAATACTGAAAAATACTTAAAAACAACTTTTTTAATAAAAATAATTTATAGTGATAAATTATACTATTGAGTGTTTTAAAAGTATAATTAAAATATATTTTTACCATTTTATCCAATGGTTTTTATTAGAATAAATTTCACATTGAAATTGGACATAATCAATTGTCAATCTTTTGATATATATTGTTTCTTAAAAACACGCTATTTGTTGTGACAACAGGAATTAATTATAAAATTAATTAATTCAACATTTATGTTCTTAATTTTGTAAAATAGACATCATTTTTGAATTCGGAATATCAATTATTTCTTAGGGTGAAATTTTGGCATTGTTCTGAAAAACTTCAATTTTTTATGAATAGTGAAACTACTAAGTGGTGGTTAAAAAACTGATTTTTTGTTTAAATGATACTATACCGCTTCTGTGATTTGATTTTCAAAAATCCTACATACATGATTATCATTAGGAAGTAAAATGTGGTTCAATTGGATTAAAATAATTTTTTGGTGAATAGTAACTTTTAAGTTTAATTAATCGCGATTAAAGGTAATTAGTGAAATTTAAGGTAAATTGATATTATAAAAATATGAAAATAGATTTACACTTGTCCTACCCCTATTGGATGTGTCATGGACGACCAATAAAATCCATGGGTCAACTTGTGGACCCCATGGAGCCACTTTGGTAGGCAAATGACATAAATAACTTTTATTTATAGTTAAAATAAAAATGTCACAAACATAAGTTGTTTTACTAAAACAATTTTTAAATGGGGCTATACAAGTCATAATTTTTACTATAAATATTCATTGTAAAACTAAAAATATTTCCTATATCATGATATTTTTTTATAATTTTTTGACATTAAATAAATTAATGTTTTTATGACACCATAATGATGCAGCGATTACCTCATTAATTAACGTTTTAAATAAAATGAAAAGATAATGTAAAATATAAGGCTTACAATTGTCAAAAACCTATTGGATGGGAATATTTCAAACAATAATCACCTTAGCCTAGAAATATATCATTTTGGGACCTTTAGAATCCAAAAAGCATTTCATAATAAAGTAACATTTCATTACCTTCCAAGAGTGCCCCTCCTCTCCACTTATAAAAGTCCGCCACCACTACCACCTTACTCACACTATCAAAGCCTTTTGTCTCTGCCATATTCTGCCCAAATACTCTCCCAAATTCCCTCCCTTACTCTTAGAAGCATCAATTTGGGCATAATTCTTCCCAATGAAGCCTTTGTCCCAAATCAAAAGAGTTATCCGATTTTATGGTAATGTCTTCACTAATGTTGTTTTGTTTTATTTTGCTTCTCCAACACCCTAAACTCTTTTTATTAATTTCTTTTGTAACAACACAAGTATCCTCAATATACTATGATGTTTTTATAAGAAGGATTCGAGCTACACTTACACACACCTACATCTAATGGTTAAAGAAAATACTGTTTCTGTGGATGGCGAATTTCGGCCTCATGAAATGATGATTGTTCAGCACTCATATATCACCTTCAAAGGTGGCCATTAAGACGTCACTATATTTATATATGATATATAATATGTTTATGTTTTACTTAAGCTTCTGTATTTTTCATTTATTGCGTACCTTTATGGTTTCCATTATGGGTAAACGCGATATTTTCATTTTAGGAAGTGCAGACTACCGCCCCCTCAAAGTGATTTGAATCGTTAATACCATATGTGGGATGTATAAAGGATGGAGTAAATGGTATTATACATTATCTTATACTGGAATTATATTATACCATTATATAATTATTACTTCATTCCATTAAATACGAAATAGAAATGAAAGCAGTGTTCATTCGTACGTACGGCTTACCGTCTCCATGAACGGTGCATTTCATTTCTTATCTCTAAATTTTATGTAATATTATAAATGAATGTATATTCTGGATATATAATATGTATATGATATATGAATCATGAATATAATTCTGGATATAATGGATATTTCACCACATGAACAACTTTTAATTATAAGAATTTTGTTTTTGACTCAAGTACCAATGATCGAAAAAATGACCGTTATTAACTTAAATAATTACATAATGTTCATAACATGGTAATAAATGATATAAAAGGAAAAATAAACATGAAAACTGTTCTTAAGAAAATAGAAATTAACTCTAGTTTATTATTCAGGATATTAAAGAACGATCGAGTCAAGTCGGACACGAGGTAAGGGAACTTCTTAACCCCATTTCTATTCTTTGGGTTAATCTCATAATTTCAAATTATGTCATGATATTATTATGTCCTATCTTGTATTTGTAATTTATTTATGTGTACTCATAGTGAATACACATAATATATCTACTTTATTTAAAAAAACTGATCTTTGTAAGGGTCTTCGTCTCAATCTCCTTTCATTAAGGCATATTTTGTTTTATACACAACATTCTTTAATACGGTGTATAAAACCCTTTGACTTTGAATTTTATTTAAAAAAGAATTTTTTTTACAAAGAGATTTACTAAATTACAAAAAGGAATGTTTTTCTTGTCGTACATATGTGGCGACAACAACTTCTCCGCCGCCGTGACCATTATTTGAGTTTCGGCTTCCTCTAAAAGCCATAACTTTTTTAAATGAAAAATAAATAAAAAGTTTTAATTTTATTTTATTTTGGTATTGAAAATGGTTTTGAAAGTGTTTTTATTATAACAATGTGTTTTATTGATATCTTGTGATTGAAATGTGGAAATGTTATGTTTCCTTTATGAATGTTTTATGTGATACGATTATGTTATAGTTTACGATATGTTTAAAACTGTTCATATGAGGAATGCATTGGACTTAATAAGTGACGGGTGGACCCACTATAGCTCCTCGATGCATCAACAGGTCTCATGAGACAAACTAGTGTCTTGGCATGAGGCCTTGACAAAATCTTATTTGTTGTCTTGGCACGAGGCCTTGGCTACGTGGTTATGATAGTCTGGCATTATGCATTCCATCATTATGAAAGTGGTTATTGATATTTCATGTGATTATTCGACTAGTAGAATATCCATGTGAGTATGTAAATGGCAGTATTTCATTTTACTTTTGCCATATTATGCTAAAGTTCAAGTTTCAAAGGCTTTTGTTTTAGTTATACATTTCCTTAAATGTTAATGTTTATTTATGAAAGCTCCCGCTATGTTGTTATCCTTACTGAGCATCTGAGCTCACCCCTTTCATGTTTTAATTTTTCTAGGATGTGAAGAAGTATATTATGAATGACTTGCAGGGATAATATAAGGGGATATGAAGAGAATATGTTGTAGTTTTTCCCTTTATGATGTAATGTAAGAATTATGAATGTATCTAGTGTTTCCAAGGCTACTAAACAAATCGGTCTTTTGAGACTCGATATTTTGTGATCATGCTAATGTTATGAAGTAATGCACCGACTCTGGGTAGCTGGGGTCGGGGCGTTACATTTGGTATCTGAGGCAGTTTAGTACTAACCTTAGAAGCTAGATTTAGATAAACTCTGATTAGAGGACATAGACCAAAGATAGACTATGAGGATTAGTATAGAATAACTTTCTAGAATTTTTGTATTATAGAGATTTTGTGAGTTTTCCGAGCAATACATCCCTGTCTGGATACGAGCAGATAGAGGTGGCTCTGGCACAGATGTACCTAGGGGTAAAACCCGAAAACACCGCTTTGAGCTAGACTCGAACGGGAACTGGTGCACGACAACGGGCCTTGCTGCACTCTTGGTTACGACACTCCTGGGGTATATGCTTAGGATAAGTCTCATTTTCATTACAAACCACTATGAAGGGTTATGAGTATATACTTCCTCAAAGAAAACTTTTTTAATGATTATGGATTATATCCATAAATAGTTCAATTTATGTTAAGTATTTTAAAAGTATGGAATTATGTATTTTGATTCATAAACTAATCTAGTTTATGCCATTGTTTAGAAATGTCCCCAAGTGGAAGGAATGGAAACCGTATCAATGCACGCACTCCGTGTAGAGATTTCCCTCCTGCTCAAGATAATTATTATGGAGCTAGAGATACAACTGGTCCTGATCAACTTATTACCATACTGGGACAACTCACTCAGGTTATGAATAATAACCTTACTCGTATGGAGCACCCTGATCCGCAACGTGGAGGATCAATGTTAGACCACTTCATGAGGCAACAACCGCCAACATTTAATGGGCGTACAAATCCATTAGTAGCTGAGTAATGGATAAACTCCTTAGAGAAAATATTCCACGCCTTGGGGAGTAGTGAAAGGGAGAAGGTTGTCATGGCAGTCTACCACCTCACTGGAGATGTCGATCAATGGTGGTCGCAGATTCAAAACACAAAGGAAGATGAAGAAGTATCAAGTATGGAATGGAGGGAGTTTAAAAAAAATTCTTAGAAAAATACTTTCCGCATGACCATCAAGCACATATGGAAAGGCTATTTCTGAGTCTGAGGCAGAAGAAGGATGAGAATGTCGCAAAGTATGAGGCTAACTTTACAAGGTTAGAATGGCATGCTGCAGATTATATATGTAACCCAAGAAGTATGATTGATCATTTATTTGATGGGTTAAAACCATTTCTCCGTCGAGCTTTAGTATCACAATCCTTCTCATCATACGAAGATATAGTCTCATGTGCTATCAAGAATGAAAAGGAATTCTCTAAGTCTTCTGACAACAAAGTAAAGAAAAAGAAGAAGAGAACGGTGGAACAAGAGACTGATAAAGGGAAAAAGGGAAAGAAGGATTTTCCATTATGTGATAATTGTGGGAAGAATCACCCTGGTGCTTGCCTAAAAGGAATGGGAGTTTATTATAAATGTGGAGAAAAAGGTCACTAGGCTCGTGATTGCAAGGGAAAGAAAGGGGCTATCAATGTTGAATTCTACAATTATAGGGAAATGGGTCATTATGCAAATTAATGTCCTAAGAGTCAGGGAATATTACCTCAGAAATGGCCAAGGAATCAAGGAAAATCTTATGCTGTTACTAAAATTGAAGTAGAATAATTAATGTATTGGGGATTTTGGACTCAAGGATTATATTCTGGTTATAAGAATAATGTGATATATATAAGGATTGTACTGCAGTACTGGTTTTTTTCATTAAGGTTTTAATATGATGAAGGTAATCATATTTTTAGTATGTGACAATAAGAGAAACTTTACTTTGTTTGGGGAATTTGATAAATTGATTTTGGAATTAAGAGACCTTTTAGAGAAAGTCTGGACAGAGGTATTTTGAATAACTATAAAGGTTGGGATGGATAATGTTGAACTTTGAATAGTATTGTTTAAGGTTAAAACATTTCTGAAGATTATTTTTGAAATATTATAATACTATATTTTTAGTAAAAGGACAACCTATAGGGTGGGGCATAACCCATCGCGTTGGACAAAGCTGCAGGAATCTAACCCACAACCATAGTGCGACAAGACTTTACTACCTACCACTAGCCTACAGGAAGTCCCTGGTTATTACAAAAAGTTTTCCTAATCTAAATGGTATGTGTTAATATTTGGAACCTTATACAATTATGATAAATAGAATATTTTTGAGTTCTATTACCTTTTAGAGTGAAAGATGGGTTTGTGGTAAAACTTTATTTAGAAATGAAAGTCTACATGACCTGTATGTATATTCCCTTACATTCTTAGTAAATCTCCTAAATAAATTTCTCAACTTTATAAAAGGTAACTTAAAACAAAAACGTTGCCAGTTAACTTTTCCAACTGGGGATTTAATGACCATTTAACCAATCAGAAGTTTGTGATTTTCTTATGGTTAACTTTCTCCTAATCCAGTTTTCTACAACTCTCCATCAATCATTGATGGTTTGTTTTTCTTCCATATCCATATTTTCATAGAATCCTAGTATGGGCTATCTCTGGTGACCTTTGTAATTATCTTTCTTTCTTTTAAAGATATAATTTTATTAACCTTATTTCCGATGTGGGTTTTCGACAATGGTATTTTCTATTTTCAACCTTTTATTTTCAAAGAAAAAAATTTCAAATTGTGAGGACGCAATTTATTGAAGGAGGGGAGAATGTAACACCCCGAAAATCCACGATACACGTCTCTTTCAATAATGAAATAGCTTGAATTGTATGCAATTTTGAGTTCTAACACACTGCGACTAATCAAAGTAGCTGTTATGAATAGTAATACCCACTTTTTAAAATTATAGAAATTTTATATTTCAAAATGGGCTTCATTTTTGTATTCGTAATATCGATATTATCCTAAGTTGAATTTTTTGTAATTTTCTGAGAACTTCCATTTTTTTATGAATAGTGAAAAATACATAAAAACAACTTTTTTAATAAAAATAATTTATAGTGATAAATTATACAATTGAGTGTTTTAAAAGTTTAATTATAATATATTTTCACCATTTTATCCAATGGCGTTCATTAGAATTAATTTCACTTTTAAATTGGGCATAATCAATTGTCAATCTTTTGATATATATTGTTTCTTAAAAACACGCTATTTGATGTGACAGCGGGAATTAATTATAAAATTAATTAATGAAACTTTTATGTTGGGAATTTTGTAAAATAGAGATCATTTTTGAATTCGGAATATTAGTTATAGCTTAGGGTGATATTTTGGCATTGTTTTGAAAAACATCAATTTTTGATGAATAGTGAAACCACTAAGTGGTGGTTAAAAAACCAATTTTTCATTTAAATAAAACTTTACCGCTTTTGTGATTTTATTTTGAAAAATCCTAAATACATGGTTATCATTAGGAAGTAAAATGTGGTTCAATGGGATTAAAATAATTTTTTGGTGAATAGTAACTTTTAAGTTTAATTAATCGCGATTAAAGGTAATTAGTGAAATTTAAGGTAAAAATGATATTATAAAAATATTAAAATACCTTTACACTTGTCATACCCCTATTTGATGTGTCATGGACAACCCAGATAATCCATGGGTCAACTTGGGGACCCCGTGGAGCCACATTGGTAGGAAAATTACATAAATAACTTTTATTTAAAGTTAAAATAAAAATGTCACAAACATAAGTTGTTTTACTAAAACAATTTTTAAATGTGGTTATACAAGTCATAATTTTGACTATAAATATTAATTGGAAAACTAAAAAGATTTCATATATCATGATATTTTTTTATAATTTTTAGACATTAAATAAATTAATGTTTTTATGACACTGTAATGATGCAGCGATTACCTCATTATTTAATGATTTAAATAAAATGAAAAGATAATGTAAAATATAAGGCATAAACTTGTCAAAAACCAATTGTATGGGAATATTTAAAACCCATATCACCTTATCCTAGAAATATATCATTTTTGGACCTTTAGAATCCGAAAATCATTTCATAATAAAGTAACATTTCATTAATTTCCAAGAGTGCCCCTCCTCTCCACTTATAAAAGGCCCCCACCACTACCACCTTACTCACACTATCAAAGCCTTTTGGCTCGTCCAAACTCTGCCCAAATACTCTCCCAACTTCCCTCCCTTACTCCTAGAAGCCTCACTTTGGGCATAATTATTCCCAATGAAGCCTTTGGCTCAAATCAAAAGAGTTATCCGATTTTGAGGTAATGTCTTCTCTAATGTTGTTTTGTTTTATTTTGCTTCTCCAACCCCCTAAACTCATTTTATTAATTTCTTTTGTAACCACACCAGTATCCATAATATACTTGGATGTTTTTATAAGAATTATTCTAGCTACACTTACACACACCAACATCTAATGGTTAAATAATATACTGTTTCTGTGGATGACGAATTTCTGTCTCATGAAACGATGATTGTTCAACAATCACATAACACCTTTAAAGGTGGCCATTAAGACGTCACTATATTTATATATGATATATAATATGTTTATGTTTTACTTAAGATTCTGTATTTTTCATTTATTGCTTACCATTATGGTTTCCATTATGGGTAAACGCGATATTTTCATTTTAGGAAGTGCGGACTACCGCCCCCTCAAAGTGATTTGAATCGTTAATACCATATGTGGGATGTTTAAAGGATGAAGTAAATTGTATTATACATTATATTATACTGGAATTATATCATACCTTTATATAATTATAACTTCATTCAATTAAATACTAAATAGAAATGAAAGTAGTGTTCATGCGTATGTACGGCTTACCGTCTCCATGAACGGTGCATTTCATTTCTTACATATAAATGTTATGTAATATTAGAAATGAATGTATATACTGGATATAATATATGTATATGATATATTCATCATGAATATATTTCTGGATATAATGGATATTTCACCACATGAACAACTTGTAATTATAAGAAGTTTATTTTTGACTCAAGTACCAAAGATCGACAAAATGACCGTTATTAACTTTAATAATTACATAATGTTCATAACATTGTAATAAATGATATAAAAGGAATAATGAACATGAAAAAGGTTCTTAAGCAAAGAGAAATTAACTCTTGATTATTATTCAGGAGATTAAAGAACGATCGAGTCAAGTCAGACACGAGGTAAGGGAACTTCTTAACCCAATTTCTATTCATTGGGTTAATCTCCTACTTTCAAATTATGTCATCATATTATTATGTACTATCTTGTATTTGTAATTTATTTATATGTACTTATAGTGAATACACATAATAGATCTACTTTATTTAAAAAATGATCTTTGTAAGGGTCTTCGTCTCAATATCCTTTCATTAAGTCATATTATGGTTTATACACAACTTTCTTTTATACAGTGTATAAACCCCTTTGACATTGACTTTTATTCAAAAAGGAATTTTTTTACAAAGAGTTTTACTAAATGAAAAAAAGGAATGTTTTTCTTATCGTACGTATGTGGAGACAACGACTTCTCTGCCGCCATGACCATTATTTGAGTTTCGGCTTCCTCTAAAAGCCATAACCTTTTTAAATGAAAAATAAATACAAAGTTTTAATTTTATTTTATTTTGGTATTGAAAATGGTCTTGAAAGTGTTTTTATTATATCAATGTGTTGTATTGATATCTTGTGATTGAAATGTGGAAATGTTATGTTTCCTTTATGAATGTTTTATGTGATACAATTATGTTATGGTTTATGATATGTTTAAACCTGTTCATATGAGGAATGCATTGGACTTAATAAGTGACAGGTGGAGCCCGCTATTGCTCCTCGATGCATCAGCAGGTATCATGAGACAAACTAGTGTCTTGGCACGAGGCCTTGACAAAATCTTATTTGTGGTCTTGGCATGAGGCCTTGGCTACGTGGTTATGATAGTCTGACATTATGAATTCCATCATTATGAAAGTGGTTATTGATATTTCATTTGATTATTCGACTAGTAGAATATCCATGTGAGTAAGTAAATGGAATTATTTCATTTTACTTTTGCCATATTATGCTAATGTTCAAGTTTAAAAGGCTTTTTTTAGTTATACATTGCATTAACTGTTAATGTTTATTTATGAAAGCTTCCACTATGTTGTTATCCTTACTGAGCATCTGAGCTCACCCCTTTCAATGTTTAAATTTTTCCAGGATGTGGAGAAGTATATTATGAATGACCTGCAGGGACAATATAAGGGGATATGAAGAGAAGATGTTGTAGTTTTTCACTTTATGATGTAATGTAAGACTTATGAATGTATCTAGTGTTTCCAAGGCTACTAAACGAATCGGTCTTTCGAGACTTGATCTTTTGTGATCATTCCACTGTTACGAAGTAATGCACCGACTCTGGGTAGTTGGGGTCGGGGTGTTACAGTTGGTATTAGAGGCAGTTTAGTACTAACCTTGGAAGCTAGATTTAGATAAACTCTGATTAGAGGATATATCCTAAAGATAGTCTTTGAGGATTAGTATAGAATAACTTCCTAGAATTTTAGTATTATAGAGATTTTGTGAGTTTTCCGAGCAATACATCCCTGTCTGGATATGAGCAGATAGAGGTGGCTCTGGCACAGATGTACCTAGGGGTAAAACTCGAAAACACTGCTTTGAGCTAGACTCGAACGGGAACTGGTGCACGACAACGGGCCTTGTTGCACTCTTGGTTACGACACTCCCGGGGGATATGCTTAGGATAATTCTCATTTTCATTACAAACCACTATGAAGGGTTATGAGTATATACGTTCTCAAAGAAAACTTTTTTTATGATTATGGATTATATCCATAAATAGTTAAATTTATGTTAAGTATTTTATAAGTATGGAATTATGTATTTTGATTCATAAACTAATCTACTTTATGCCATTGTTTAAATGGCGCCTAGTGGAAGGAATGGAAACCGTATCAATGCACGCACTCCATGTAGGGATTTCCCTCCTGCTCAAGATAATTATTATGGAGCTGGAGATACAACTGGTGCTGATCAACATATTACCATACTGGGACAACTCACTCAGGTTATGAATAATAACCTTACTCGTATGGAGCACCCTGATTCGCAACGTGGAGGATCAATGTTAGACCTCTTCATGAGGCAACGACCGCCAACATTTAATGGGCGTACAAATCCATTAGTAGCTGAGCAATGGATAAACTCCTTAGAGAAAATATTCCACGCCTTGGGGAGTAGCGAAAGGGAGAAGGTTGTCATGGCAGTCTACCGCCTCATTGGAGATGCCGATCAATGGTGGTCGCTGATTCAAAACACAAAGGAAGATGAAGAAGTATCAAGTATGGAATGGTGGGAGTTTAAGGAAATTTTCATAGACAAATACTTTCCGAATGACCATCGAGCAGATATGGAATGGAAATTTCTGAGTTTGAGGCAGAAGGAGGATGAGAATGTCGCAAAGTATGAGGTTATATTTACAAGGTAAGTGAGGCATGCTGTAGATTATATACGTAGCCCATGAAGTAAGATTGATCGTTTCTTTGATGGGTTAAAACCATTTCTCCGTCGAGCTTTAGTATCACAATCCTTATCATTGTACGAAGATATTGTCTCGTGTGCTATCAAGACAGAAAAGGATTTATCTAAGCCTTATGACAACAAAGTAAAGAAAGAGAAGAAGAGAACGGTGGAACAAGAGATAGATAAAGGGAAAAATGGAAAGAAGAATTTTCCATTATGTGATAATGGTGGGAAGAATCACCCTGGTTCTTGCCTAAAAGGAATGGGATTTTGTTATAAATGTGGAGAAAAAGGTCACCAGGCTCGTGATTGCAAGGGAATGAAAGTGGCTATCAATGTTGAATGCTACAATTGTAGGGAAATGGGGAATTATGCAAATGAATTTCCTAAGAGTCAGAAAAACTTACCTCAGAAAAGGCCAAGGGATCAAGGATAATCTTATGTTGTTACTACAATTGAAGTAGAATAATTAATGTATTGGTGCTTTTGGACACAAGGATTATATTCTGGTTATAAGAATAATGTGATATATATAAGGATTGTACTGCAGTACTTGTTCTTTTCATTAAGGTTTTAATATGATGAAGGTAATCATATTTTTAGTATGTGAAAATAAGAGAAACTTTACATTGTTTGGGGAATCTGATAAATTGATTTTGGAATTAAGAGACCTTTTAGAGAAAGTCTGGACAATGGTATTTTGGATAACTATAAAGGTTGGGATGGATTAAGTTGAAAATTGAATAGTATTGTTTATGGTTAAAACATTTCTGAAGATTATTTTTGGAATATTATAATACTATATTTTTAGTAAAAGGACAACCTGCAGGGTGGGGCATAACCCGTCCTGTCGGACAAAGCTGCAGGAATCGAACCCCCAACCATAGTGCTACAGGCCTTTACTACCTACCACTAGCCTATAGGAAGTCCCTGGTTATTACAAAAAGTTTTCCTAATCTAAATGGTATGTCTTAATATTTGGAACCATATACAATTATGATAAATAGAATATTTTTGAGTTCTATTAACTTTTAGAGTGAAAGATGTGTTTGTGCTAAAAATTTATTAAAAAATGAAAGTATACATGAACAGTATGTATATTCCCTTACGTTCTTAGTAAATCTCCTAAATAAATTCCTCAACTTTATAAAAGGTAACTTAAAACAAGAATGTTGCCGGTTAACTTTTCCAACTGGGGATTGAATGACTGTTTAACCAATCACAAGTTTGTGATTTTCTTATGGTTAACTTTCTCATAATCCAGTTTTCTACAACTCTCCATCAATCATTGATGGTTTGTTTTTCTTCCATATCCATATTTTCATAGAATCCTAGTATGGGCTATCTCGGGTGACCTTTTTTACTTATCTTTCTTTCTTTTAAAGTTATATTTTTATTAACCTTATTTCCGATGTGGGTTTTCCACAAAGGTATTTTCTATTTTCAACCTTTTATTTTCAAATAAAAAAATTTCAAATTGCGAGGACACAATTTATTGAAGGAGGGGAGAATGTAACACCCCGAGCTTCCACGATACGCTTCTCTTTCAAAAATGCAATAGCTTGCATTGTATGCAAGTTCGAGTTCTAACACACCGCGACTAATCGAAGTAGCCGTTATGAATAGTAATACCCACTTTTTAAAAATATCAGAATTTTATATTTCAAAATGGACTTCATTTTTGTATTCCTAATATCGATATTATCCTAAGTTGAATTTTTTGTAATTTTCTGAGAACTTCCATTTTTTTATGAATAGTGAAAAATACTTAAAAACCACTTTTTTAATAAAAATAATTTATAGTGATAAATTATAATATTGAGTGTTTTAAAAGTATAATTAGAATATATTTTTACCATTTTATCCAATGGTGTTCATTATAATTAATTTCACTTTGAAATTGGACATAATCAATTGTCAATCTTTTGATATATATTGTTTCTTAAAAACACGCTATTTGTTGTGACAGTGGGAATTAATTATAAAATTAATTAATGAAACTTTTATGTTTGTAATTTTGTAAAATAGACATCATTTTTGAAATCAGAATATAAATTATATCTTAGGGTGAAATTTTGGCATTGTTCTGAAAAACTTCAATTTTTTATGAATAGTGAAACCACTAAGTAGTGGTTAAAAAACCGATTTTTCGTTTAAATGAAACTTTACCACTTATGTGATTTGATTTTCAAAAATCCTACATACATGGTTATCATTAGGAAGTAAAATTTGGTTCAATGGGATTAAAATAAATTTTTTGGTGAATAGTAACTTTTAAGTTTAATTAATCGCGATTAAAGGTAATTAGTGAAATTCAAGTTAAAAATGATATTATAAAAATATGAAAATACCATTACACATGTCCTAACCCTATTTTATGATTCATGGCCGACCAAGAAGATCCATGGGTCAACATGGGGACCCCATGGAGCCACTTTTTTAGGAAAATGACATAAATAACTTTTATTTAATGTTAAAATAAAAATGTCACAAACATATGTTGTTTTACTAAAACAATTTTTAAATGGGGTTATACAAGTCATTATTTTGACTATAAATATACATTGGAAAACTAATAATATTTCCTACATCAAGATATTTTTTTGTATAATTTTTAGACATTATATAAATTAACGTTTTTATGACACCATAATGATGCAGCAATTACCTCATTAATTAACGATTTAAATAAAATTAAACGAAAATGTAAAATATTAGGCTTACACTTGTCAAAAACCTATTGAATCAGAATATTTCAAACCCTTATCACCTTATCCTCAAAATATATCATTGTGGGACCTTTAGAATCTGAAAATCATTTCATAATAAAGTAACATTTCATTCCTTTCCAAGAGTGCCCCTCCTCTCCACTTATAAAAGGCCCCCACCACTACCACCTTACTCACACTATCAAAGCCTTTTGGCTCGGCCAACCTCTGACCAAATACTCTCCCAACTTCCCTCCATTACTCCTAGAAGCCTCACTTTGGGCATAATTATTCCCAATGAAGCCTTTGGCTCAAATCAAAAGAGTTATCCGATTTTAAGATAATGTCTTCTCTAATGTTGTTTTGTTTTATTTTGCTTCTCCAACCCCATAAACTCTTTTTATTAATTTATTTTGTAACAACACCAGTATTGTCAAAATATTAGGATGTTTTTATAATAAGGATTCGAGCTACACTTACACACACCTACATCTAATGGTTAAAGAACATACTGTTTCTGTGGATGGCGAATTTCTGCCTCATGAAACGATGATTGTTCAACACTCATATAACACCTTCAAAGGTGGCCATTAAGACATCAAAATATTTATATATGATATAAAATATGTTTATGTTTTACTTAAGCTTCTGTATTTTTCATTTATTGCGTTCCTTTAAGGTTTCCATTATGGGTAAACGTGATATTTTCATTTAAGGAAGTGCGGACTACCGCCCCCTCAAAGTGATTTGAATCGTTAATACCATATGTGGGATGTATAAAGGATGGAGTAAATGGTATTATACATTATATTATACTGGAATTATATTATACCTTTATATAATTATAACTTCATTCCATTAAATACAAAATAGAAATGAAAGTAGTGTTTATGCGTACGTACGGCTTACCATCTCCATGAATGGTGCATTTCATTTCTTACCTCAAGATGTTATGTAATATTATAAATGAATGTATATACTGGATATATAATATGTATATGATATATGCATCATGAATATAATTCTGGATATAATGGAAATATCACCACATGAACAACTTGTAATTATAAGAAGTTTATTTTTGACTCAAGTACCAAAGATCGACAAAATGACCGTTATTAACTTAAATAATTAAATAATGTTCATAACATGGTAATAAATGATATAAAAAAAATAATGAACATGAAAACGGTTCTTAAGAAAATAGAAATTAACTCTAGTTTATTATTCAGGAGATTAAAGAACGATCGAGTAAAGTCGGACACGAGGTAAGGGAACTTCTTAACCCAATTTCTATTCTTTGGGTTAATCTCCTACTTTCAAATTATTTCATGATATTATTATGTCCTATCTTGTATTTGTAATTTATTTATGTGTACTTATAGTTAATACACATAATAGATGTACTTTATTTAAAAAAATGATCTTTGTAAGGGTCTTCGTCTCAATCTCCTTTCATTAAGGCATATTTTGTTTTATACACAACTTTCTTTTATACGGTGTATAAACCCCTATGACTTTGAATTTTTTTCAAAAATGATAAAATTTTACCAATAGTTTTACTAAACGACAAAAAGGAATGTTTTTCTTGTCGTACGTATGTGGCGACAACGACTTCTCCGCCGCCGTGACCATTATTTGTGTTTCGTCTTCCTCTAAAAGCCATAACATTTTTAAATGAAAAATAAATACAAAGTTTTAATTTTATTTTATTTTGGTATTGAAAATGGTTTTGAAAGTGTTTTTATTATATCAATGTGTTGTATTGATATCTTGTGATTGAAATTTGGAAATTTTATGTTTCCTTTATGAATGTTTTATGTGATACGATTATGTTATAATTTATGATATGTTTAAACCTGTTTATATGAGGAATGCATTAGACTTAATAAGTGACGGTTGGAGCCCGCTATAGCTCCTCGATGCATCGGCAGGTCCCATGAGACAAACTAGTGTCTTGGCACGTGGCATTGACAAAATCTTATTTGGGTTCTTGGCATGAGGCCTTTGATATGTGGTTATGATAGTCTGGCATTATGCATTCCATCATTATGAAAGTGGATATTGATATTTCATGTGATTATTCGACTAGTATAATATCCATGTGAGTAAGTAAATGACATTATTTCATTTTACTTTTTCCATATTATGCTAAATTTCATGTTTCCAAGGCTTTTGTTTTAGTTATACATTTCTTTAAATGTTAATGTTTATTTATGAAAGCTTCCGCTATGTTGTTATCCTTACTGAGCATCTTAGCTCACCCCTTTCAATGTTTTAATTTTTCCAGGATGTGAAAAAGTATATTATGAATGCCCTGCAGGGATAATATAAGGGGATATGAAGAGAAGATGTTGTAGTTTTTTACTTTATGATGTAATTTAAGACTTATGAATGTATCTAGTGTTTCCAAGGCTACTAAACTAATCGGTCTTTCGAGACATGATCTTTTGTGATCATTCCAATGTTACGAAGTAATGCTCCGACTCTGGGTAGCTGGAGTCGGGGCATTACATAAGGCCCTTGCTACTAGTCAGAAGCCTCTAGTGATTGAGAAAATATGCATGATTCCATGTGATCAACCCTGTATAGGGCACTAGTAGAGTGGAATCTGGATCCAGGACATTACAACGTGGTATTAAAGGATTTTTATTTCATGGTTTGTCATATTTTTTGGAGACATTAGAATATTTGGGGAAGGAAATGTTATATGGTAATCGGATATTCTAAGGACTAGCTACCCCTTTTATTGGGAAAATCCAAATGACAACAAACATAAATGTTATTTTATGATTTTATGCAATTATAGTTGATTCGATTTCACCGTTTGATGAAGAACTCATTTTTTTCTTTCATTATTGATATCATTGTGGATCTATTTTATTGATAAACAATCAGATGAGGGTATACCCTAACATGCATCATATATTCACTTATTATAAATCAAATTCTAGGAATTCTTTCCATGACATTTAGAGAGCATTAATGATTGCATATTGTTGTGATAGATTCCATGCTAGATATGAATACTATTTTTTATATACCATGACACAAATGTATGATGTTGATATAGGTTTATTATTAATTGTTATTGATGAATTGGGTATATTCCAAGCATTGATCCTAAGGGATTATGGGCCCACTTGGATCGTAACATGGTATATAATATTTCGCCCATGGGATATAAATTGTGTTATATCTGGTATATGTTGATGCCAAGTTTTTACTCACGGGTAGTATGGTCCCCACATATTTTATTTTTTCACACTGTTTCATTATATTGAAAACTGGGTGATCTAGGGAAGAATATATGGCTTAATGTTCTCAAACACAGAAAACATGGTGTGTGGTCCAGTCAACACATGTCATGTGTTCTTTTGTTCTGGAAGAAAATAACTTTCCAAGGTACGTATCGTGTGGTAGATGATTGTTTCACCAGCCATGTGAAAGAAAATGCAGGTTAATGAGTTTTGATATGAACACTCCATTTTCCTTATGTACACCCCATGTAGTTTTTCATAGGTAGACTCATGTGTCTTTGGCCATGTAAATTTACATTGCTAGAAGGGAAGACATAAGTAAAACCCATGTGTCATTATGACACGCCGTGTACCTAAGAAGTTTAAAAAACTAATGTTGGTGGAGTTACACACCCTTGTGAGATTTAAAGGGGACACCTCATGTATAGTCCTTATTTTTTAATGACCCCATCTTTTGAAAAATATTTTTTCCCTCAATTTTTTTGTTATTTTCTACTCAACAGAACTATATCCATTTATTAATGGAGTATAATTAATATGTGACCATTGGGTTTCAAATGTATTATGACTGTTGGTTAATATGACTATTGAAAACTATACAAATAATTTATTATTGTTTTTTATAAATAGAAATGATCATGGTTTATTAATTAAGAAATAAGTCTCAATGGCCTCATTCAGTAGACTCGGGTCGTACGAAGACCAACTATGTCAGCTTCAGAATGAGGTAGCATCAGTGGATTGTACTCTAGACCTATCCCAAGATGAGCTTAAATATATTATCCTTGAATGTAATATCTTTCAAGATAAGTTCAAGATGATAGAAATCACCACACATGCAATTTTGTTCAAGCCTCCCCAATATTGTTTCACCATTTCAGACCTTACTCTTAGGTCCTTTACAGGTATTATAAATTGCTATATACTAAGGCATTAGTTACTATTTGTAATCCCATGTTATAAATAAAATTTTTATTTCATTATTCCTCTTTTTTGGAATATATTTTCTTAATTAAGTATATGATTAATTAATAGAATTTTGGTAAATTGAATTTAGAAGTAAATATGTACTTTTCTGATATTTTTCTTACATATAGAATTTTTATGGTAACATAAGTATCATTTTGGAATTCCAAATGTTAAAATTAACCTAGGATGAATTTTTAGATATTTAAATTTGATGAATTTTATTTTATGAATAGTGATTTTATAAAAAAAATTATGAATAGCTTTTTTATGATTATTTCAAAAATATTTTATTAATAAATAACTTTTATTTGTGAAGTTATTTTGAAAAATATCACATACATGGTTGTAATCTGGGTGAAAATGTGGTTCAATAAGATCAAAATATTTTTTTGGTGAATAATAATTTTATCATTTGGAATATTAATTTTCCCCTTATTAATGGAAATTTTATTAACATAACAGTAACATAACATAAGGAGGTATAAATATGTTTCAGTAATCTAATCTGGAAATGTGATATAATTAGATCATAATATAATTAAACAATTTTTTTAGAAATTATTAGGCAAGTATTAGTATTTTATTTATTTAATTTAATTTAAAATTAAAATAATCATTATAAAATTGATTTCACCTTTGGACACTTCATGTCACGAAATGTTGAGGGTGTGTTTTGGGATTTTTCTAAAACAATTGAATTTTTAGTGAATAGTACAAAATATAGTTCTGAGTTTTCGGTAAGATTGTTGAAATAATTTATAATTTAATAATTATTTGATAATTTTTATAGACTATTGAGGAATAAAATATGGTATGATGTCTCCCATGTGTCCAATTCCATGGTAAAATACCATGGGAAAGACTGGGATTTTCAAATACCACTAATGAGGTGTCCTATGGAAATTAATAACAATTCCCTCACTTTTTCTATAAATACCAACCCATTCCTTCATTCCATTAATTCCAAATTCCTCCTCAAGATACATCTGGTCTTTTTATCTCCCAATGAGTCTTTCCTAGGTTCCATTGATCCCCCATGGTCCCATCCATCGTGTTGTAGGTGTAACTCTTCAAGGTAAGGAAACCTTTCACCCTCTTCTTTTTGTCATGTGTTCCATTATCTTATGTCTTCTAATTTAGTTATTATTTTTTTGGGTATGTTCATATATTCTCTTATTTGTTTCCATTTTATGTCAAAATTATGAGACACACATTCTATTCTCATCAACTTATTTTATTAATTTTTTTTTATTATGTTAGGCTGCCAAATTTTGGTAAAATAAATCGCATCCTATCATTCAAGTTTCCTTTTCATGTGTTATGTCATTAAAATATCATTTCCATGAAAATATTTTTATTTTATTCTAACCCTATACTTAATTATATGTTATTTATGAGTGTTTGAACCTTGTACAACTCTTTTTTATTATTTTATAATACCTTGGTATGCAACTCTTATGCTGCATAATTTTCATCTCAAAACATAACTTTTTTTAAACAAAATCATTCATTGTATTTTTTGATTACCCAACCTATTTCTTCTCTAATTTTATTTATAAATATTTCAAAAAAATTATATAATTTTTGAAATACCATACATGAAGAACACATTCCTTTTCTATGGGTTTAAATTTCATAACGATCATGTTTTTATGTACTTTTAAAAACGTATTGATTTTAAAATTAAACCTATTTATTTTATTCTCAATGGGTTATTTATGAAATGTTTTATTATGATCTATGTGGATCACATGAAAACAATGACATGTTAAAGTGTCAGCCATGATAGATCTCTAACGCATTAGGTAATGAAATTAATTTCTAGAGATGACAAGTTTTATGATACCTTGTTGAATAACCTTGGTAATTTTAATGACACCATGAAGATGGACCTCGGTGAGATGTTTATGAATGTCTAAATTGAATGTTTTATCCATATTTTAATGTTATTATTAATGTTATTATTTCTAAGATATGCCTATTTATCACTCCTTAATGATATTTCTCATGTTTTAATTGATATTGTTGATGTTCACGTGTAAATTGATTCACTTGTTTTCCATACTAGGCCTTCTGCACCCCCATTCCATTGATATATGTCTCCCATTTATGAGATGTGGTAATTTTACTTTGGATGAACATTTTAGTAAGAATATCAAGACGATTAAAATAATTTTATTGGTTTTCATGTATTATTTAACCATTTATCCACGACACTATACATTAAATAACATCTACATGTAATGTAATGAAAAGTGATGTCATAAGAAGGTGTTATTCCATAGTTAGTATAAATGGATAGTTTAGTTATTTGTGGAAATTTTGATATTACAACTATGGGAAGAAACCTATAGAAATGATTAAATATAGGAAAAATTAATATTATTTTGGTGAAGTATTGAGTAAGTGGTTTCCAAACAAATAAATCCTGATCTGGATATGAACAAGTGGACGTAGATCTAGAACAGATATACCTAGGAGTGAAACTCCCAAAAAGGAGTTTTAGGCTTGTCCTGGGGTATCCTAGTATAAGACAATTGACCTTGCTGCACTCTTAGATTGACAGTCTTAGGGGATATGTTTGGTTAATCACAACATTTTAATGAGTAATAATGAAGGATTTATAGAAAATTGTAAGTGTTGTTAAAAGATAATATGTTTAAGAATGAATTTTTAAGACGTAAAAATCCTTTATAGTTAAAATATTTGTAAATGAAGAAATATTCTCACTGATGTATTATTATTTTAGAAAATGGCAAACAATAGGAGGAACCGTGAAAATGGTGACTACAATGGGCCATGCGCTGATGACCCTCCGATAGAAGGAAAAATTGATACATTCATCAGAATTATGTACCAACTGACTCAAGTTTTGGGAAATAACTTGAATTAATCTAAGAGACCCATCTCACCATGAAGGGAACAACATATTTTTGTGTCCTTTATAGTTTCAACGACCACCATCCTTTAGTGGATCTACTGATCCTTTTATTATTGTATATTGGATCAGGTTTATCGTGAAGATCTTCTTGGTCCACCACTATTCAAAATAATAGAAGGTCACCATGGCTATTTAACTCTTTGAGGTAGAAGCTGATCAGTGTTGGGAACAGATAAAAAGCATAACGAAAAGAATGGAGGTTGAATCTATATAGTGTGAAAAGTTCATAGGGATCTTATTGAATAATTATTTCCCTCATTCAATGAGAAAAAATATGGAGAAAGAGTTTATAATGTTGACGTAATTGGAAAATGAATCTATTTGTAGCTATGATATGATCTTTCCTAGTCATTCCTATTATACATCATACTTTGTCATTAATCCTAATTGAATTTTTGATAGATTATTTGGTGGAATAAGACTCCATCTGCTGAAGAATATATCCAACTGATACTATGATAGCTCTGAGGATATCGTACGGAGTGCAATGAAAGTCGAACTGTAGTTTTTTGGGATTCAATGGTCTCATAAATCAAATGACAAGAAGAGATAAATTAATCCAATCTTAGGGAGGATCACTAATCAAGGAAAAGTAGGAAAGCATGTGAAACGTCCCACATATAATAAATGTCGGAAAAATAATTCTAGGAACTTCCTTCATGTTAGCGGGACATACTACATGTGTGGAAGAGATTTCCATATCACAAGGAATTGTCATACTGAAGTGAAGACTCCACTTCCCAACACTAATGAAAAATAAAATATTGTACAATCCTGACTTGATATCCAATTCTATATGTGTGGGAAACATGGTCACTTTTCCAATAACTATCAAAATCTAAGGGTACTGAAGGGGAATCACCATCAAACTCCACCTAGTCCATGGGATCAAGGATAACCCTTTTCAATCATGATAGCTAATGTTGAAGCTCAAAATGATGTGGTGGAAGGTATTATTGCTGATCTCTCAAAGCTACTACGTACTTTGTTTGATTCTGGTTCTATGCAATCTAATATTTATTCCATGACATTATGAAATTTAGAATCATCCATTTTGTTTCTAAAAGTATAATTACCAGTCAAGGTTCCAAGTGGGATTATCCAAGCATCATCGGTGTTTAGAAACTCTAGTATTTACATTAGTGAAGACAATATTATTGAAAATAGAGTATTCAATCCCATTTTGGAATAAGACAATATACAAGGGATGGAATGACTATCAAAGTATAATTCTATGATAAAATGTAGAAGCAAGGAAATATCAGTAGTTTTTAATGGAAATACTATAGTTATCTTCCATGAAAAGATATCTCAACCCGATCTTTATCTAGAAGACAATCTAGTATCCTTATTTATGGAGTTGAAAAATGAAGAAGATGAAGTAAATGTGAGTATAAGGATTGAAAATATCCACCTAATCCAGGAATACATTGACATGTTTTCTGAGAAGTTAGTCGGACCACTCCCAAAATGAGAGTTAGAGTTCTCTGTTGAACTCGTACTTGGATCTCATCAGATATCGAAAACCCTATATAGGTTATAAAATTTTGAGCTGGAAGATTTAAATAAAAAACTTAATGATCATTTGGAGAATGGATTTATCTGAATGAGTGTGTCTCCAAAGAGATCACCTATTCTTTTTATGAAGAAGAAGGATGAATCAATGTGGCTATGCATTAATTATAGAGAATTAAATAGAATCACGGTGAAGAAAAAAATACCTCTTCTAGGAAAAGATGGATTATTTAACTGATATCCTGCAGATCAATTCTCCTATAAGATTGATCTTAAATATGGATATCATCAATTGTGTGTGAATAAAGAAGATAATTTAAAAACTGTCTTCTGATCAAGATATGGGAATTATGAGTTAGTTGTTATTCCATTTTCCATTACTAATTCTCCTTCAATTTGTATAGATTTGGTGAATAGAGTCTGTGTGGAATAAACCAATAAAGTTTTCGTAGTTTTTATTGATGATATTCTGATATATTCAAAATGCTGCGAGGAGCATGAGGATCATCTTAGGGTTATTTTATAACTCTACAGAAGGATATGATTTTTGGAAATTTTTGTAAATGTGAATTTTGGTTACTACAAGTTGCATTCTTGGGGAAGATTGTAATAAATGATGGGATCAAAATTGACCCTACCAAGACAAAGGATTTAGAGGAGTGTCCTTAGCCTACAATAATTAAAGAGATTTGCAGTTTACAAGGATTAGCGGGATATTATCGGAGGTTTTTGGAAAACTTTTCATTACATTCTAATTCATTATACAATTTAACTCGAAAGGGGGTCATGTTCATCTGGAAAAAGTAGTGTGAGGAATGTTTCCCAGAGGTAAAGAAGAGATTGATTACTCCACCCATATTAACTCTTCTCTCATGAGAAGAAGGATCCGTTCTTTTTAGCAATCCGTCTCAATATGAGATTAGGTGTGTCTTCATGGAAAATTAAAAGTTGATTTCTTATGCATATCAATAGTTGAAGACTCACGAGCAGAACTATTATATTCTTTATATTGGGTTGGATATATTTATTTTTTCTCTAAAGATATAGAGTCACTATCTTAATGGGGAGAAATTTTATATATACACATACCATCATTGTTTAAAACAAATTTCACACAAAATAATTGGAAAAGAGACATAGGAGATGGTTGGAACTTCTTAAAGACTATTATTATTCAATTTAAAATAATCATAAAAGATAAAACAATGTTGATGATGCATTAAGTAGAAATTACACAGTTTTTATATCCATTATGGAGATTCATAGTGACCCTTTGATCTGTGTCTTTATAAAGATGAACATGATAATTATAAGTGAAGGGACATCATCAATATTAACATAAATGATTTCCCAACTACCATGACAAGAGAACATTAAGAATGATCAGAATAAAGATCCATTCTTACTAAAGTTTGAGGATGTGAAGGATGGTATGTTTTGTGAGTACAATATTGATCAAGAAGGTATAATAAAATTTTGTACAAGACTATGTGCTTTATCTAATCTGGAAATAAAGAATGAGATGATGTATTAAGATCATTGATCTATATTCTATATACATCCTGAAGCATAAAAATGTATAGGGACCTTTGTGGTCATTATTGGTTGGATAATATGAAAAGGGAGATTGCTAACTACACAACAACGTTCTTGGTATGTCACCAAGTGAAGGCAGATCAACAAATTCCTAATGGGTTATTACAACAACTACCCATTCTAGCATTTAAGTGGGGAAATATCACTATTGACATTGTCACTGGTCTCTCAAGAACATCCAAATGGAACAATTACATACGGGTTATAGTGGACCGTCTCACCAAGACTACCCATTTTATCACTATTTGGGAAGATTTCCATCTTGATCAACATTCCATGATTTACATGAAGGATGTGGTAAGGCTTCCTGGAGTTCCACTATCTATCGTATCTGATCATGATCCAAGGTTCACATAACTATTATAGAGAATTATTCCACATTATCTGAGTAACGACTTAAATTTCATTACGTCCTATCACCACCAAACTGATGGACAATTTGAAAGGACTATTCAAACCCTCAAAGACTTGTTGAGAACATTCTCAAAGGAGTTTAAGGGTGGATAGGTTCAACATATCCCATTAGTTGTGTTCTCAAACAACAATCGTTTCCATTTGAGCATTCAAATGGTACCATATGACACTTTACGTGGGGATAGATGTAGAACTCCTACATGTTGAGATGAAGCTGGTGAGAGAATGCTTCTTGGGAATCATCTTGTGCAAGATATGACATAAAAGGTTCTTTCCATCCAAAAACACAATAAGGATTATTAGTGATGGGAAAAGAGCTATTCCCATAATCATTGAAAGGACTAGGATTTTGAAGTTAGTGGCCATGTATTTATTCTAATTTCATGTTGGATGAGATTCATGAGGTTTGAGAAGAAAGTGATTCTCATCCTTAGGTACATTGGTCCCTTTGTAATCCTTGATTGTGCAGGAGTAGTGGCCTATCAACTTTCACTTCTTCCAAATCTAGAAAATGTTCACAATGTATTCAATGTATCCCTCTTGAGGAAGTACATACCCGACCGTTCACATATATTAAATCGAGATGTGGTATAACTAGATCATGACCTCTCTTATGAGGAGAAACCGATGGAGATCTTGGATCATAGAGACATGGTTCTATGCAACAAGACTACCCACATTATTAAGGTGTTATGGAGGAACCAAAAATATGAAGAATCCACATGGGAATGAGAGGATTATATGATGAAGAAGTACCCACATATTTTCTATTCAGAGGGTATGAGTTGAAATTTCGGTGAAATTTTTTTAAGGGGTGAAGAATGTAAGGACCAGAAATTTAGAATGATATTTGTTTCCTGAATTTGGGTGTTATTTTGTAATCAAAAAAACTATATGCTATTATTAATGAAGTGAGTATAATTAAAATGAGACCATTGGGTTTCGATTTTTATATAATTGTTGTTCAATATTACCACTGGAAACTATACTCTTAATGTTATGATTATGGTTTATAAATACAAATGATGATGGTTAATTCATTTAGAAAGAAGAGTCAATCACCTCATCTAGAATACTCAGACCGTACTAAGCTCATCATTTGGAGAATGGGAAGGAGGAATCATCACTGATATTTTTTCTAAACCAAGTCCAAGATGATTTTTATAATATTAAGCTTGAACACAATTACGTTTAGGAGAAGCTCAAGCTAATAGAAATCACCAATCAAACAATGTTGTCCGAGCTACCCCAATATTCTATCACCATTTCACTCCTTACTCTTAGGTCCAATAAATGTGTTTTTATGGGCCATGTAATAAGGCCTTAGTTACTTTGTGTAATCCCTTTGTATAAATAAAATTGTTATCTCACCATTCATTTTTTAGGAATATGTTTTCCAAATTATGTATATGTTTAATTAAAAAAATTGACAAATTTATTTTATAAGTAATGTTTTACTTTTTAGTGATTTTCATGCAAAGAGAATTATTATGGTTAAATAAATATCATTTTTTAATTTGAAATGTCAAAATTAACTAAGGATGAAAATTTTAATGTTTTCTAAGAAGTTTAAATTTGATAAATAGTTTTCATGACTAGTTTTTTATGACTTGTGATTTTTTTTGATGAGTAGTAAAAAAATATTATAAAATAATTGTTTCTAGGAAATTATTTAAAAAAAAATCTTTCATACATGGTTGTTATCAGGGTGAAAATGTGGTTGAAAAAGATAAAAATTAATCTTTGTGAATAGGTAAATTATCGTTTGAAATATTAATTTTACCCAAACGAATAGTAATTTTATCAATGTTATAGTTACACAACCTAAGGGGGAATAAATATGTTTTATTCATATTATGTGTTAATGTGATATAATTATATAATTGTATGAGTAAATAAAATTTTTAGAAATTATTAGCCAAGTATTAGAATTTTATTTATTAAATATATTTTAAAATTAGAATAAATTATATAAAATGGATTTCAATTTTGGATTCTCTACATCAAAAATTGGTCATCGTGATGTTTCTGGGAATTTTCTAACACAATTGAATTTTCAGTGAATAGTAAAAATGTAGTTTTGAGTTTCGATAAGATTCATGACATCATTAATGATGTAATCATGATATAGTAATTATGGTAGAATATTGAGGAATAAAATATGTTATGTTATGTCCCATTGTCAAATACC
Organism: Viscum album; assembly: GCA_963277665.1. Taxonomy (NCBI): domain Eukaryota; kingdom Viridiplantae; phylum Streptophyta; class Magnoliopsida; order Santalales; family Viscaceae; genus Viscum; species Viscum album. The sequence goes on from OY728152.1 coordinate 1,940,182,294, forward strand.
ATGGGAAAATACCATGTGAAATCCCATGGTTTTCAAATTCCACTAATGAGGTGTCCCTTGGAAATTAATAAAATATTCCCTCTTTTTTTCTAAAAATATTTAACAATTCCTTCCGTCCATTCTTTCCAAATCTTACCTCAACAAATATATTGTCTTTTAACCTACCAAAGAGTCCCCCCTAGGATCCACCAATCTCCTAAGGTCCCAACCTTTGAGTTTTTGGAGTTACTCTTCACAGTAATGGAACCTTTCACCATCCTGTTTAGTAATGACTTCCTTTATGTTATGTCTTCTAGTTTCCATTTTATTATGTTAGGGTATGATCTTATATATCCTTATTTCAGTAAATATTATGTCCCAATGATTATAGACCCCCTACTCTCTCATCAACAAATTTTTAATTTTTATTTGATGTCGTTATGTGGCCAAATTTTCGTAATAGAAATCACATCTTCTCTTTCATGGTTCCTTTTCACGTGGTAGGTCCTTAAAATATCTATACCATGACCATATTTCTATTTTATTATTCCCCTATACAGTATTATGGGTTATTTATGATTTCATGACCCATGCACCTATATTTTTTATGATTTCAAAAATCATGTTATATAGCTGTTATGCTGTAGAATTTTCATCTCAAATCAAAACTATTTATGAAATTCATTCATTTTATTTTGTGAATGAACAAACCTATTTATTCCATAAGGTTATTCACATAAGTTTCAAAATGATCTATTTCATTCTTGGAAAAACCTACATGAAACATGCCTTCTTTTATATGGGTTTAGTGACATAACGATCATGTTTTTATGCACTTTTAAAACGTCATGATTTTGAAATGAAACTTAGTTCTTTTAATCCCTATAGGTTATTTATGAAATATTTTATCATCATCTATGCAGATCACATTAAAATAAATAAAAGTTAATAGTGCGGCCTGATAGCACTCTAATGCATAGGGTAATGATATTAATATGTAGAAATGAAATGTTTTAGGAAACAATGGTGAAAACCCTTGGTAATTATTATGATACCTTGGGGATGGACCTTGGATATATGTTTATAAAAGAGTAAATTTAATGTTATTTCCACATTTTAACATTATGATTCATGTTATTAATTGTATGATATGCATCATTATCATTCCATTATTATATTCCTCATATTTTTATTGATATCACTCATGTTCACATGTAAATTGGTTCCCTTGTTTTATTTACAAGGTATTCTGCTCGCCCATTTAGTTGATGATTCTTCCTGGTTATTAGATGTAGTTATTTTACTTAGGATGAACAATTCAAGTAGCATTTAAAGATTATTAAATTAATTTTATTGGTTTTCATGTATTATGTACCCTTTTTCGAAGACACTAAACATTAAAGATCATATGTTTTAATATAATGAAAAGTTATGTAATAAGAAGGAGAGATGCCTAGTACATGTTTTTTACCTGGGTTGTTTACATGCCTACACCAGCAAGAGTACACGACCATGTAATGGCTTATGTGCACATCATGTATGGTTCGTACATGGTGTGTACTCATCTTTTGTGAATTTCTGAGGAATTTCATATCTCGTTAAGTTATGTCATTCTTGAACTATGTACCTTGATTAATAAGCTTATGTTGAGGTGAATTGTATGGACTTTACATAATAATTCAACCACAACAACCTCCAGTTGTATTCCAGGAGAGTGGAAATGAGCATACCCTAGAGTTGGTTAGCCATGAGCTACCTTTGGATCCTACAGATGTTCCTGTCACGACAACAACTATTAAATTGGAAATAGGTGCAGATGCATGGTTCATTGAAGGATTTATGAGTTTTATAAAGACGTTACAAGGAGTACCTATGCCCTTGACATCTATGGAAGAAAAGACGTGGGTATTCCAGCAGTAACATCTGCCTATGTTCTCAGGAGATGATTGACCACATGATGCATAGTCATAGCTGGAGTCCATGCTTACGATCTTTGAGAATCTATAGATACCTCTTTAGATGAGGGTTATGATCAAAACTTATATGTTTCATGATTCATTGATGAGGTGTTCAGATGTTATCACAAAAATATAGTGTCAATAGAACATACCATTTAGATATTTTCAAATGGTTTTCTATGACTACCTATTTCCCTAATACATTGAGGGAAGATAATGAGAAATATTTCATGGAGTTGGAGTATAGTACTTTTCCATTTATGGTATAATCTTCCGATTTCACTAATCTTTAGAGATTCAACCCTTTTCTTATTAGTGGTGAGATATCAATGGATAGATAATTTGAGGATGGTCTATGGTATGATGTCTTATCACATGTGAAAATTTTCTGGTTTCCTTCTATATATGCCATCGTGTATCAGGTATTCATTACAAAGCATAATCAAATGGAACCATGGGGTGATATCCAAGACGATTCTGCACTGAGATCTGGTATTGTCTTGATCGGTAGCAAGAAGTGTTGTATAGAACATTATCATGGTGATACATGCAGTCAATACGTTTCATCTTATTTCCAGGTGAGGGGCTATTAGTGTGGAAGATCTAGGAATATGAGACCCCATTTCCTAATGGACCAGTTGAATGTAAATCAAAAGGATGGATGGGCCATATATTTCTATTGTAGGGAGTTTCCCCCAGCATCTAGTGAGAGATGTTCTTCACAGACTAAACATTCCAAAGCAGGATCTGCGGCTTCTCACTAGTTAGGGAATTGGAATAAATCACATGCCACTTAGGATGTAGTGGTGGTCGTGACCGTGGTAACTAAAATCCTTATTATCAGATAAAACATATTTGACAAGATTAGGGAATCCAAATAGTGTCACAAGGCCATGGTACGTGCTAGAATTTTTCAGTGTAGCAAACCCATCGTATGATGGATCCTGGACCTTATACTTTCAGAGGTACTATCCAAGTTGTCTCTGTTCTATAATTTTCTCTTTTTAATATATGGGATTCTTATATTTTTATATTTTTTCATGTTTTATAGAACTTTAGGCTCTATGTCTTCTCTTATTATGATTTTATGATGCTAGAAACACTGTTAGGGATAAGGATGGAAGGTTTGTGTTTGTGTATGGAGTGTCCCCCGGTGGTTGGTGGATGTCACTTTTTTGATATATCTATGTCTTAGAGATGATTAGATTCGATTTCATAATTGTAATGGACTGGTTAGTCGGAATTTAATCATTTTTTATCTCAATCTCCATAGGGTGAGTTTTATTTCACCAATAGGAGGATTGTTTCTATATAAGGGATTGTGTGATGTCCAGGAAAGAATATCTAGACACGAGTAATGAGTGTTGAGTTGGATGACATCATAGATTTCATGATTATATATAGATGTCCAGGGAACACTTCAAATATAATTTCCTCCACTATTTGACCAATTTATGGATGTTTTTTGAGATGACTATTAATGGTCAACTCTAGAGGGAGGGTTTGAGTTCAAGATCGAGCTAGTATAAGGATTTTCACTGGTGCCCATTCCACCTTATGAGATGGTTACAACAGAGCTATAAAGGATCAAGAGGTAACTAGAGTATTTAGAGGAAAAGGGGGTTATTTGTCCTAGTAGTTCTCTATGGGGTTCACCATTCCTTTTTTCAATAAAGGAAGATGGTACCCTCAGGCTATGCATGGACAATCAAAAACGGAACCAGCTGACGGATAAAAAACAATAACCCTTGCCATGGATAGATGACCTACTTGATCAGCTCCTAGGAGGATGAGTGTTCTTGAAAATCTACTTAAGGTCATTATATCAATAGGTACATGTTCAATTTTTAGACATACATCATACCATTTATTTAGCATGTATTCTCTATATGAGTATGTGGATATTCCATTCAGTCTCATGAATGCTCCAACAAAATTCATGGAACTAATGTACCAAGTGTTCCATCCTTATATGGATTCGAATGTGGTGGATTTTTTTGGATGATATCATAGTATATTCTCACAATCGATATGACCATTCCAACCACCATGAGATCATTTTGAATACACATAGAGAAAATTAATTATAGGCTATGCTATCAAAGTAACAGTTCTAGGTGGGCCGATTTACTTCCTCGGTCACGTAATCTAGGAGAATGGAGTATCAATGGACCTAGAAAAGGTGATAGCAGTAGTTAAAAGGGAGAATCCATAGAATGTATTTGATGTGAGGATTTTTCTAATGTTGGCTAGTTACTACTTGTATTTCATATATTACTTCTCAATCTTTGCAGCGCCAATTATAGGCTTTACAAATAATGGTGTGAATTACGTATGGTCATATTCATGTGAGACGACCTTTTCAGAGTTGAAAGGGAGACAAACATAATCACCGATAATGATTTTTTAATATTTGGTTAGGAGTTACACAGTTTATTGGAATACATTAGGTATAGATCTTAGAGCAGTTTCAATGTAGGGTGATCAATTAATTTCACATGGGTATTGGAAGTTTAGCAAAAATGAGAGGAACTGTCCAACGCACGATCTCAAGTTATCTATAGTTTTTAAATCTTTACGTTGTTGGAGACATTATGTATTGGGTGAGTGTTTTGTGGTGTACACGAACCACAAAAGTCTCAAGAACATATTTACTCAGCATGATCTAAATATGTGGTAGTGATGGTGAGTGGATTACCATTAGTATTTCGACATCGATCTTGCCTACATGCCCGGAAAAGGAAATGCAGTGGCCGATACACTGCATAGGATGACATAGATGCAAGCATTGGAGGAGACCGGTAGTGAGTGTAATCTTATGGCGTTGTTCTCTGAGATGCACTTGGAGGTGACCGACAGTCAGGGAAAGACCTTCCTTTATTCTTTAGCTGTAACTTATACCATAATATATAGAGTGATGATGAGACATCTATTAGATTCTAAGGAAAGTGTTCTATGAGAGTGTGTAGAAGTTTAGCATCCACCTCCTTGTTGGAAGGAAGGTGATGACGTGATCTTGTGCATCCATAGATGTGTCATGGTTCTGGTGGACATATGCGAGGAGTTGATTCAGGTGTTTCCAGCTTCTTCTTGGACCATACATTCTGGTGTAACCTATATGAATGGAAAATTGCGCCTTTTATACTTGTGGATAGGTACTAAGAGATATGTGTCTGGTTTTATTACAAGGTTGTAGCATCCTAGACCAGGGTGCCACTCAATGGGTGCCCCGAACCTGGTTTGCCACAAGACCTCAAGCGCATTTCCCCAAATTTCAGAGGCTTCTGACTAGCAGCGAGGGCCCATGTTTGATAGTGGGGAAACTATGCCCTAATTTGTCAAAGTGTAGCCCAACGGAATTGAAATAAAACATACAAAAAAAAGAGGAAGTAGTAAACCATACACATCTGAAATAGACTACAGTAGTGGATATAACTGACCATATATAAATGATGATGCTACATGTTTCAAGTTCTAAGAAAACAGCCAGAACATGTTACACATCAACACAGTACAACAAAATACAGAGTACAACAAAACAAGCAAAACAGCTGGCAGCGGCATCACGAGCCTAGGCTCAATCCCATGCCCTCCTACTCCTCAGCAACAGTCAAGTACCTGTATAGGGACTCTTGTCACTATCTACACCTGTAGTAATGTAATCTTTTCGGGCCGAAAATTGTGACCCAAACAGGATGTGAGAAACATATCTCAATAGGCACCTACCAAAGGCTCATGCCCAACGGCATGTAAGCATGAAAAAATCGTGTACAGTAGTAAAATGAAATAAATTAAGCAGTACTCAAAATTAACAACTATCGGTTATATTTATATTTTAAATATTTATTTAATCCTTTTAACATAAGAAATCACAATAGAGCATTTCTAAGTAAACAACTAGTGTCCGCAGACACGTAAACTCCTACACTCGGGTAATGAGTATCCAACATAGGAATCATCCCTCAGGAAAAACAGAGTTTTCCCTCAGGCGTAGGTAGTGTAGCCCACTGGCACAAAGTCCACTGCCCACAGGCACAGAAGAAGTTGCCCTCAAGTTCAAATAGCAACAGCCCACAAGCTAAATAGTGTAGTGCCCACAGGCTAATCACAACAACGCCCTCAAGGTAAATAGGTAAAAGAGCCATGCCCAACATGTCAAATGTAGTAAACAAACAATTCCTCTCAAGGAAATTCTACAATTACAACTTTAAAGGTATACCCTCGGGTATCTTGGCAAAATGGATAAATAGTGAAACACACCCCCGGGGTGGTTCAGGATCCAAGCAACGATCCCTACCAGAATTTTATTATCACAATTTAATCACCTATGCAATTCTAAGCATTAAATATAGCAACAGCCTCAGCCACACGACACCCCAACATGGGTTCGTGGCACGAAAATGCCCAAAAACACAAAAAAGTTGGAAATTTACACCAAGCCACCTACCTTATACGCAAACGAATGATATACCCGAATGCCAAATCTAGAAACTCCCATGAACGGCGTAGATCTGAAGAAGAAAAAAACCCAGTCATACGTAAATAACTCCTATTAGGAGAAGAATTGGTCAGAAGCGGCCAAGATGGTAGAAGTCCTTACCCGTGCGGTTCCAATGGGATCGTCCGAGGCGGAATCCAATTCCAGATGAACACTCGGCGGATCTTCAAAGGTCCAGACTCCTCTTTTGGCTCCAAAACGGCTCAAATGCCTCCTCTGCCAAATGAGGAGGCTACTTCTTGTTTTATGCCAATGAAACAAAGTACACGGCGTGTACTTTTGAGTAGACGACGTGTAATTTATTCATTTAAATGTTCCTCTGGTGGCACCGCCACACTATTCATCCGTCGACATGAGTAGATGGCATGTACTCCCATGTACACGGCGTGTACTGTCGCCCACCAGTCGGCTGCTCCACCACCTTACTGTTTAGGCCTGCTGACTGACTATACGGCGTGTAAGGTACCACTACACGGTGTGTAGTCAGTTCCTACACCCCTCATCTTCATCAAGGCTACACGCCCCATGTACCCATCCCACATGGCCAAAAGTACACGGTGTGTGGAAAAGTACATGGCTTGTAGTTTCAAAATTTAGGATTTTCCCCCATTTTCCATGTTTTCTCAAAAACACTTAAGGAAAAGGAAAAAGAAGAATCTCGTACCTCAAAAAAAAGAACCGAGTTCTTAAAAACATCCCCCCTTATAGAAATTCGTCCCGGAATTTCCCTTCTCAGGGTGGTGAAGATAAAGCTCAGAAAATCTTTGGCCACTGAGCATGTACGTCGGCCTCCCGCTCCTAGGTCTTTTCCTGCACTCGGCCATGCTGCCATAGCACCCGTACGATAATAACTGACCGGCCTCTGAGATCCTTCGTTCTCCTGTCAACGATACGAATCGGATGCTCCTCAAAGGACGCATTTGGCTCTAGATCAACCTTCTCAGGCTGAAAGATGTGAGACGGGTCTGAATGATAGCGACACAACTGAGAAAAATGGAAGACGTCATGTATGGATCAGTACCGCTGTGTTAACTGTAACCGATAGGCAACAAGCCCCACTCACTCCAGAATCCCAAATGGTCCCACATACCTCGGTGAAAGCTTACCCTATCTCTTGATCCGCTTGTGTCCCAGCCTCGGCGAAACAGGTAGAAAAACCTGATCCCCAACCATGTACTCCAAGGTTCGTCTGCGGTGATCAACATATGACTTCTGTCGAGACTACGCGGTAGCCATCTGCTTCTGAATCAACTGGACCTACTCAGATGTCTCCTATACGAGTTGTGGTCACAGTAAAGCTGCCTCACCTGCCTCTAACTAGTAAAAAGGTGATCAACATGGCCTACCATATAAATCCTTGTATGGTGCTATCTCAATAGTCGCCTGGAAGATATTGTTTTAGGCAAACTCGACTATGGGTATATGCTTCTCCCAAGAGCCCCCAAAGTCTAGGACACATTCACGCAACATTGTCTAAAGCACATGTATCGTACGCTCTGGCTGGCCATCGGTCTGAGGGTGGAATGCTATGCTCAGAAGCACCTATGTACCCAGCTCCCTATGAAGACTCTTCCAGAAATGAGACGTAAAGCGGACATCCCTATTTGAAATGATAGAATGAGGGACCCCATGAAGATGTACGATCTCTCAGATATACATCCTTCCGAGCTCATCAACACCAAAGGTCTCCTTGATTGGAATGAAGTGAGCTACCTTCGTGAGTCTGTCCACAATAACCCACACGACATCATTGCCTCGAGGTGACCTCGGCAATCCCGTCATGAAATCCATCGCAACATCATCCCATTTCCACTCTGGAATGGGTAACTGCTGTAACATCCCAGCTGGCCTCTGGTGCTCCGCCTTCACCTGCTGACAGGTGGAACACCTAGTGACAAAACCAGTTATCTCTCTCTTCATACCCGACCACTAGTACTGACGCCTCAAGTCACGGTACATCTTGGTAACCCCGGGATGAACTACCCAAACTGAAGCATGAAACTTCCACATCAGCTCCTCGTGTGTATCCCCCGGAACCCAAAATCATCCAAGGAAACTCAAAACCTCATCATCGCCTATCGTCCAACCGGGAGGCGGGTCCTCACTTGCCACCGACTCCCGTAGATCTAGGCCTTCTGGATCCAATAGCTGTCACATCCTCACTCTGTCCAGGAGGGTAGAAGTCAGAGCTAAAGATGAAAGATATGTCTGCCACTAACTGTCGTGCACCTCCAAATGCATCTCAATGAACAAGGCCATGAACTCCCACTCACCACTGGCCCCCTGCACTTCCTGTATCTGAGTCTTCCTACTCAGTACATCAGCTACTGCGTTACCTTTACCAGGTTTATAGGCAAGCACAAAATCGTAGGACAGTAGTTACTCGACCCACCTTCTCTTCCTTAGATTTAGGTAATGCTGTGTAATGATATACTTAATGATTTTGTGGTCAGTAAAAACCACAAAATTCTCTCCCAACAGATAATTTCTACAACAGCGCAACGCGTGCCCAACTGCATCCAACTTGAGATCATGCATCGGGTAATTCCGCTCATGTGGCCTCAACTGCCGTGACCTATACACAACAACTCGGTCACCCTGCATCAAAACATCTCCCAGCCCAATCCCTGATGCATTAATGTAAAATTTATAGATCTTCCCCTGCTCTGGGAGTATCAGGATCAGTGCTGATGTCAACCTTCCCTTCAGGTCCTGAAAAGATGTCTTGCAAGCTTCTGACCAAACAAACATCACACCCTTCATAGTTAGACCCGTAAACGGTGCTTCTAAGTGTGAGAAGTCATGTATGAAGCGTCTGTAGTAACCAGATAACCCTACAAAACTTCGTATATCAAACATGTTCTTAGGCTGCTACCAAGAAACTACTACTCTCACCTTCTCTGGGTCAACTGCAACTCCTGCCCCTGAGATGATATGACCCAGGAAGTGAATCTGGTCCATCCAAAAGTTTCACTTCGAGAGAATATCATATAGCTGATGCTCTATCAGTGTACTCAATATGATATCAAGATGGGTGGCATGGTCGTGTCGAGTGTGAGAGTACACCAAGATTTCATCCATGAATACTACCACAAAAGAATCAAGATACGGATGGAACACACGATTCATCAGAGACATGAAAACTACTAGCACCTTTGTGAGTCCGAACGGCATAACCATATACTCATATAGACCATACCTACTCCTGAAAGTCGTGAGAGGTATATCAGATGGTCTCACGCACAGCTGATGATATACGGATCTCAAGTCAATCTTCGAGAACACTCGTGCTCGACGAAGCTGATAAAACAGAACATCAATCCTCGACAATGGGTATCGGTTCTTAACCGTCAACTGGTTCAGCTTCTGATAATCCAAGCAATGTCTAAGGTTACCGTCCAACTTCTTCACAAAAAATACCGGAGAACCTCAAGGGGAAGTACTGGTTCGGATGAAACCATTTGGCTATAACTCCTCCAACTGCCTCTTGAGCTCCTGCAACTTAGGTGTGGCCATCCTATAAGGAGGAATAGACACCGGTGCTGCTCCTAGAACATGCTCGATAGAGAAATACACCTCTCGCTCTGGAGGTAGACCCGAAAATTCATCCAGAAAGACATCCCTGAAATGATCGACAAATGGAGGGAAATCCATCTGACAAGTCCCCTGGTCATCCAGATCAAACTAGAAATCTGGGATGTGAGTTCACCTCGCCCATGATGCTCTGGTCCAGCTCGACTCGCCTGAACATACCACTCACCCTTGTATAGAAACTCTCCACCCTCGGGTGACGTGAAACGCACTGTGCGACGATCGCAGTCTACAATGGCTTGATAGGGAACCAACCAGTTCATCCTGAGAATGACGTCAAAGCTCAACATCTCTAAGACATAGAGGTCCCAAAGAAAGTGACACCCACCAACCTCAAGGGGGCACTCTTGACACTGATGTACACCAGCCGTCCTAGTCACCAACGGAGTGTCTAGAATCATGATATCAGAACAAGAAGAAACACAGAGCCCAAGGCTCCCCACAACGGTTACAGATATGAAACTATGTGTAGCACCCGTATGAAAAAGCACTGAAGACAAGAGATAAGCTAGTAGAATAGTACCTATGACTATAGAAGATCTAGGATCCTGCTCCTACTGGGTCTGTTGCACTGCATATGCCTGCCCAGTGTCGTAGCCCTGCGAAATAGTCTGGCTACCCTGAGATGTCCCGCCCTGCTGCCTATGCGATCCTGGCATCTGGCTACCACAGCCACGAACACCATCTCTGCCAGTATGCCCTGACATATTCTAGTTCCCTAACTGGTAAGAAGCCACTGGTCCTACTCCCGCACGTGGAGTCTTCACAAAACCTCTATCACTATACACTGGTGGAAACGCCCTACAAAAGCATTGTAGATGACCCATCTTGCCGCAAGCTCAGCACTCCACTGGATCACGTGGACACTGTGGCCTCTTGTTCCCCTCTCTACCACATTGGTAGCACATAACCTGGCCACATGAAACATTATTCTGACTGGTACTACCACCATGAGAGAAGTCCATTTGTCTCTTCCTCTTGAAAACAGAAATAATACCAGTAACTGGTGCTGAACCGCCCTGGCCCACACCACTAGATTCTCGCAGGTTTATCTCAGCAATCAGTGCCCAGTTCACAATAGTGTGGACTGAAGGCAACCTGAAAAAATTCACCAGTGCTCAAATGTCATAACAAAGACCATCCTCAAAACGTCTGGCTCTCAGCGTCTCATTACCCACCAGCATGGGTGAAAAACTCTGAAGCTCCGTAAAACTAGCAGAATTGTCCATCACCGACATAGCACCCTACTGCAGATTCATGAACTCTCGATCTCTATCTGCCCTCAGCGTCTCGGGAAAGAAGAAGTCATAGAAGACTGCCTGAAAATATTCCCACACCATGTCTCTGTGATGCTTTGACTGGGTGGTAACATCCCACCACCTCTTGGCAGAATCACGCAGCATATACGTCGCAAGCTTGACCCTCCACCCTGGAGGCGTCTCAAGATGATTGAAAATAGTCTGCATCGATCCTAGCCATGACTTCGCAGCCTGTGGTCCGCCATCCCCTGAAAACGTAGTCGGATGCTACTGGTGGAAGATACGTGTCAGCTCATCCATAGATGTAGCAGCCTACAGTGTTCCCTTAAAGGTCGGCATGAACAGCATAAAGCATTCACGGAACTGCGCCTCCGAACCTGTTTCTGGTATAGCAGTTGGCGCCACATCTGGCACTACATCTGGCTCTATTGGAGGATCAACTGGTAGCCCATGACCCACCATCTCTAGAGTATAATCGTCGCTACTCTCCTGGCGAACAACGCATGGGCGTCTACGCGGCATGACACTACAAGGTCAAAAGCACGCCTCAGATTTAAGATTATTGTGACCGAAAAAAAAGGAACCACAAAGGAAACTAGAGGACGAAGGCATTCAAAATTTGAAAAACAGCACTACACGGCGTATACACAGACTACACGGCGTGTACATGACTTCTCTTCCCCTGCCCGGGTCCTTATACACGGCTAATCCACACGACTACCATCGAAAAAAAACTACACAGCATGTATATAATCTACACGGTATGTATGGTGTTATTTTCGAATTTCCCGTGTCGTCTGTGACACATCCGACTACTCATCTTGACACTACATGGCGTGTTACACCCGCACATGGCATGTAAACCAACTCGTTCCCCAGCCACACGGCTAACACCACATATTCTGTCCTCAGAAAAGACTACACGCCGTGTCCCAACGGTACACGGCGTGTTTAGGGAGAGGTGACACCTTCCCGTGTTGTTACATACATGGTCGAGTCCCCATGTGACACTACACGACATGTTCATCATTGACACGACATGTTCTGCACAGGAGTTTATCGACCAGTGTTGTTAGTTACACGGTCAGACTCTGGGTCAACACTACACGCCGTGTACTAAATCTATATGACATGTTCGCTCCAAGCTCTTCCCTTCCCCGTGTCGCCGCCAACATGGTTTGCGACACGGGAAGAGACTACACAGCGTTTACTCAGGGTACACGGCGTATACTCAAAAAGTTCATTTTTCTTCCCCAACAGAAGGTCATACACGGCGTGTATAAATAAAATACACGACGTGTATATTGGGTTTTCGGGAAGTATGCCTCGGAAACTTCCCTGGAACCCAGAAATACTGAAAAACAACACCTAAGTGTCAAATTCCGACCCCATTAGGGCCCATACTCCCCACAAATCAAAGTTTGATATCTTATATGTGTTATAACCAATAAACAGTCAATGATCCACCAAATTCCAGTCGATGGGGGCCCATACTCCCCAAAAACCAAAGTTTGGCGTCCATTCAATAAACAATCTCAATAAAAATACCACATCACAAGCGGTTATTTGTCAAGGAGTTATCACAATAGCATGCTTTTCTAGAACAACAACTATCACAACAACATGCAATTTCAAATTCACTTACATGGCATGGAAACTATGCATGGCACGTGATTTCTATCATGTGCCTATATGATGCATGAGACGGCATACCATCATCTCATCAGGTTGCAAATAAAAAGAACCCATAGATAAAATATAAACTGCACAATCTCAAGTGTGTGACCCAACGGTGAAAACATATCAACTGTAAAATTTTCAAAATCAAAATAATTGCCAAAATACAAGGTAGATTGGATTTTCCCTGTACACGGGTGAGATACGCCCGGGCACAACTTATTACCAACTACTGTTCATCCTATCCCTGACTGCGGCTCCAAATAGTAAGTCAAAGAAAAGAACTGCCTCTGATACCACTTTGTAACATCCCAGACCCGGGTTCCACTCAACGAGTGCCCCAAAAACGGTTCTCCATATGACCTCAAACACATTTCCCCAAACTCTAGTGGTTTCTGACTAGCAGTGAGGGCCCAGGTCAGATAGTGCGGAAACTATGACCTCATTTGTCAAAGTGTAGCCCAACAGAATTGAAATAAAACATACAATAAATATCAAAAGAAATAAACCATACACATCTGAAATAGACTACAGCAGTGGATATAACCAACAGTATATAAATTATGATGCTACATGTTTCAAGTTCTAAGAAAACAGCCAGAACATGTTACACATCAACACAGTTCAATAAAATATAGAGTACAGCAAAACAAGAAAAATACCTGGCAGCGGCATCGCGAGCCTAGGCTCGGTCCCATGCCCTCTTACTCCTCAGCAACAGTCAAGTACCTGTATAGGGACTCTTGCCCCTATCTACACCTGCAGCAACGTAATCTGTTTGGGGTGAAAAGTTTGACCCAAATAGGGTGTGAGAAACATATCTTAGTAGGCACCCACCAAAGGCACGTGCCCAACTTCGTGTAAGCATGCAACAATAGTGTGCAGTAGTAAAATGCAATAAAGTAAACAGTACTCAAAAGTAACAACTACTAGTTATATTTCCAATTTAAATATTCATTTAATCTTTTTAACATATGAAATCCCCACAATGCATTTCTAAGTAAACAATTAGCATCCTCAGACACGTAAACTCCTACCCTCGGGTAACAAGTATCCAACACACGAATTTTCCCTCATGCATAACAGAGTTTTCCCTCAGGAGTAGGTAGTGTCGCCCACAGGCACAGCGTCAGCTGCCCACAGGCACAAAAGAAGTTTCCCTCAGGCTGAAATAACTACGGCCCATAGGCTAAATAGTGCAGTTCCCACAGGCTAATCACAACAATGCCCTCAGGCTAAACAGGTAAATGGGCCATGACCAACATGTCAAATGCAGTAAACAAAAAATTCCTCTCAAGGCAATTCTACAATTACTACTTTAAAGGTATACCCTCGGGTATCCTGGCCAAACTGCTAAACAGTGAAACACACCCCCAGGGTGGTTCCGGATCCAAGAAACGATCCCAAACAGAATTTTATTATCACAATTTAATCACCAATGAAATTATATGCCTTAAATATAGCAATGACCTCAGCCACACGACACCCCAACATGGGTTCATGGCACGAAAATGCACAAAAACGCACAACAGTTGGAAATTTACACCAACCCACCTACCTAATACGCCAACAAACATTATACCCGAACGCCGACTCCAGAAATGCCCATGAACTGAATAGATCTGACGAAGAACAAAACCCATTCAAACATAAATAACTCCTGTTAGGATAAGAATTGGCCAGAAGCGGCCAAGGAGGTGGAATCCCTTACCCGTGCGGTTCCAACAAGATCGTCCGAGGTGGAAACCGATTCTAGACGAACACCCAACTGATCTTCAAAGGTCTGACCTCCTCCTTTGGTTCCAAAACGGCTCAAATGCCTCCTCTTCCAAATGAGGAGGCTACTGCCTATTTTAATCCAAAAAAAAGTGCACGACCTGTACTTTTGAGTACATGACATGTACTTTCATCATTTAAATGTTCCTCTGGTGGCACTGCCACACTGTTCATCCATCGACATGGATACATGGCATGTACTCCCATGTACACAGTGTGTACTGTCACACAGTTGTCAGCTGCTCCACCACCTTACTGTTTAGGCATTCCGACTAACTACACGGCGTGTAAGGTACCACTACATAGCGTGTAGTCGGTTCCTACACCCCTCGTCGCCGAAAAGGCTATAAGACTAGTGTACCCATCCCACACAGCCAAAAGTACACGGCGTGTGGAAGAATACACGACATGTAGTTTTAAAATTTAGGAATTTCCCCATTTTCCATATTTTATCAAAAACACTTAAGGAAAAATGGAAATAAGAATCCCGTACCTCAAAAATAAGAACCGAGTTCTTACAAAGGTGTTCCAACTGTCAATAGGTGAAGTTTAAAGATTAATGGATAGCTGGGAGTTTAAAAAATTTACCTATTCCAGAGTGGAAATTTGATGATTTCGGGTTAGATTTCATGAAGAGTTTACAAAGGTCAGCCTAAGTAAATGACGCAGCATGGATGGTGGTTGAAATAATTATGAAGGTATCTCAATTCTGGATGATCAAAGAGACCTTCAGTGTTGATTATCATGGAAAGTTGTATATTTGCGACATGGTACAAATTTATGGGGTCCCTCATTCTATCGTTTCATATTGGGATTCCTATTTTATGTCTCATTTCTGGAATAATTTTCATAGGCCACTGGGAACATAGGTGCATCTGATCACATCATACCACCCTCAGACTGATGGCCAGAATAGTTTAAAATACATGTTCTATAGGACATGTTGTGGACATGCATCCTAAACATGGGTGGCTCTTGGGAGAATCATATTCCCCTGGTCAAATTTTTCAACAAAAAAATTTTCCAGTCGACTATAGAGATGGATCCTTATGAGGATTTGTACAGTAGGACATGCTGATCACCCTTGTCCAGGTTGAAGGCTGGCGAGGTAGCTTTACTAGGATAGTGCCTCGGGTAGGGGACATCTGATCATGTCCAGTTAATTCATAAGGGGGTGGATATTGTGGATTCTTCTCATAAATATTATTTCGATCGCTAATGATTACCTCTAGAGATTGAGGTCATGGATATGGATTTTGAATGTGTTTCACTAAGGTTGGGACACAAGAGAATCAGGATAGAGGGTAATCTTTTACCAAGATACATCAGTCAGTTTGAGGTTCTAGAGAGGGTCTTTCTAATTTCCTATCGATTGTAGTTAGCTTATTGGTACAAGAATATACACGGACTCTTCCATGTTTCATAGTTTTAACATTACTTTTTGGACCCATCTCCCACCTCTCATCCTTGAGGAAGTGGAGTTGCAAAACGATTCATCCTTTAACGAGAATACCATTCGTATTGTGGATCTTAGCATAAAGGTTCTCCTTGGCTAGTTTATTCCTTTGGTATGAGTGATACAGTTGCACAATCGAGTGAAAGATGATACATTGGAGAGGTAGGCCGACGTCTGATCATAAAGACTAGATTTGTTCTTAGATATTTCCTCACCACCCTTAAAACGGAAATTTAGGGATGAATTTCTTTAAGGGTGGAGTTTTGAAAGAACCTGGTTCTTCCTATGAGGTATAGATAATTCCTTTTTCAGTTTGTACATAAACAAATAGGGAATAATATGTCGAGGGGTGGGCTACAGGCCTATTATATGATGTGACTGGGAACTAGAGGTCTTGTACTTATATGTACATGTCGTGTGTGGAGGGTGACAACCCATGTAATCCATGCACACAACTATGAAATGTTCGGGCCTTGAATTTTACAGACATAGAGTGTAGTCTATTGTATGTGCCTCATACTTTTTTTTATTAAGTCCATAAATACGTCATTATTCAATACAGACTAAAATAAACCCCTTTCGATAAGAAACAGACCCATGAAAATGCGAATGGGATTTGGCCTCCCGTTTCGACGTCCGATCTTTGATTCAATCACCATCAAATCCATTAGAATCCTATCAATCTGCACTTGATTCCCCTTGATCATTTCTTCTTGATTTGGTCTCTTGATTGAGTTATCAGGGGTATATATATTTTTCTTGTTTTAAATATCTACCATGTTCGATGTAAAATAAAGGATTGACGATGGATGAGGGGGGTATTACTACGATGTGGTAGGTGGTCTTGTTCCTTTTCTCCTATTTCAAGTTGTTTATACGTTTCCTATTTTCATTATCTCATATTTTGGGAATAACCATGAATGGAAATAGACCATTATTGTTTTAGAATTATTATTTGGTTATGAATTAAATATTATTAACCATGCCTGAGCTTTTTGGATTGATAAAGGTCCACCTCATGGGTGTGTTCCCTTGGAATGGTTGTTTACGGATGTTTGGATGAGGTCTCCTATGACACATGCCATGTTTTCCTTATTGGTTTTTTATGTACAAATTTAATTATAATAGAACGTCAATTGTGGTAAATTATTATTGATTTTATTAACCGATGAAGGATTAGTGATTTCACCTTTACCCCATGATATCCCAATAACCGTTTAAGCCTTGTGATAGTTTAGTTCACTTGTTGATTGATATGTGTGAATCCCATGTGAGTTTTTATATGATGACTATGTAATAGCGTAACTTATATGTGTGGTTTAATAAAATGAAATACTTATATACTGGGCTTGATGCTGATTGATTTTTTATGCCTGTGGGCAAGAATTTGTTATGCCTCTTCGAAAAGATTTTATATGCATGTGGGAATGGTTTTTTTACACCTGTGGGTGAGGATTTGTTATACCTATGGGTAAGGATTTTTAGGAATGGGGAATGGATTTTTTTATGAATGAGTGTATGGTTTATCAATGCATGTGGTCAAGATGTTAACAAAATTATTGATATGGAATGATATATGATGTGTCTTCCAAGACAAATCACAATCTATGATTCAGTCTTCACATTATTTTCCTTGATATCCTTCTGATTTATTATTTGATTATTATTTATATGGGGGATTGACGAGCATAAGATAGATTTCAAGATTTATATAATATAATGTAAATGGATGATTTAATTAAATATAATAAATTAAAATGGAAATTAAGACATGTATAGTTTTTTACTTTTGATTACATCTTAGTTTACTTCATTTTCTGTTCACGCAATACATGTTTCATATACTCACTAACTAGTAGGGAAAGATCATTTTTGGATTCCTACTAAGATTTATTTCTTATACATTTTTTGGGTCATGATTTCGGACTGAAGTAGTTTATATCGTTGGAGGTGTCGATAATGGAAAAATCCTTCTACAGGTACTTGAGATGCTATCTAGGAGCAAGGGTGCATGGGACTAAGCCAAGGATTGTGATGCTTCTTATTTTCCTTTGTTACTTTTTCTTTTGGAACATATATTGTGAATTATTATAGTGTACCTATTTTGAATGCTTTTTTTAGATCAAAACATGTCGCATCATATTTTGTAATGAATGATTCTTGGTTATTTATCTTATTAGTCTTTCACTGTTTCTTTTATTTATATTTTTTCACTACTTCTGCAATTGTATATTATTATTCCTTTATGTTTTACTCTTCCAATGTTAGGGTATATTTCCCACTATCACTATCTAGTCCCTCGCTGCTAGTTGGAAGCCTTTGGCATTTGGGGAAATGTTCTTGAGGCAATCCGGCCAACCTTGTACGGGGCACCAGTTGAGTGGAATGTGTATCTAGTATGTTACCTAAAGGAATGATGATATTAGTTGCCTTAGTAACCCAAATACATACTTGAATCATTTAAATAAATTTAATACACTAATTACAACATATCTTTCTTACTTTCAAATATAAATTTATTCCTAATTATTGAGTCCTTAGAAATTCTTCCAAGAACAATTCATAGATTTCTGGGGAAAGAACCAAAATATGGGTGAGCTCAAATTCTCTGTGAGGGTCAAGTATAACAGATGACATAATAAATTAATTTGATTAGTCAATTTTAAAAAGTAATTAATTAAAGAAAATTCCATGAAATCAATAAATATGGAGGGAAGTGCATAAAAAATATAGCAAGGAAAATGACTGAAAATTGATGCCGATTAAATAACTCAATAAGGAATAATTATTATGGAATGGTATGCAACTAAAAAAATTCCACATAGTAACCTGGAAATGAAATGAATTCATATATATTCTCAAATTGAAAAAAGCATGGATAACAAATATAGAATCAAATTGATGTTAATTTTTAATTATTAGACGTTATCACTGAGGACAAGAAAACCTATTAATTAAAGATAAATCTTACATAAAATATTAAAACAATTAATAGAAACCTATTTAATATGTAAAATTAATTTTCATCATAAAAACATGTTGATGCATCAAGGGAATATATAATTCTTGGGGCACACCCATCACTGTATGTCCAAATGGATATTTACATTGAGTAATCAAATTAATTTACAAACAATTTTCCAAATAAAATATTTGTATTCAATAAGAAATAATGACTAATAAATATTTCCCCAGATAATTAAATAACTTTTATAGTAAAAAACTACAAGTAAAAATGATATTTTATTTAGGAAATTATATAATACATGATAAATTATAGGGATGACTAGGGGAAATTCAATGTTCAATGATCAATGGAAATTAAATATTCCAAGGGGACAAACAAAAAAATCAATGAGGTGAATTTCCATAATATTTTCATCCAAATCTATCCTAAACTATCCATAGAAAGAATAAGGATAGTATTAATACAACACAAACAATGTGTAGTAAAATAAATGGTTTTTTCAATGATGAAATAATAGAAAAATGGTAAAAATGTTCTTGTGAAAAATATCATTTTCTTTGGAAAATTATTTTGAAAATAAATTTCATTCAAAATCACTTTTAAAATCATATTTTATACAAATTTTCATTTAAACATAAAAATTATGATTCAAAAAATTATAGTAGGTAAATATGTACATGTCGTACAAGGTATATAGAACAATGTTTTTTTACGGTAATAAGGTTCAAAAAAGACTTGTTCAGAAAAAGACAACAATATTCCTTCAAAAATATTTGTAAAACTCAAAAAGAGAACAAATTTATTTAATAAATCATATTTTTAAGGTAAAAAATATAGAGAAAAGTTTTTGAAAAGAATGGTTTTTTTATTTTTTTTAGAAAAACAGGTTTTCTTAAGAAAACTTGTTCTCTGACTAAAGAGGGAAATGAAGTCAAGATTTCTGAAAGAAAAATTCTCAATCATTGTGAGTACCAATGGATTGAATAAATGGTAATATTACTTGATAAAGGTCATGAATAACCAGATGATAATAAA
Organism: Viscum album; assembly: GCA_963277665.1. Lineage (NCBI taxonomy): Eukaryota > Viridiplantae > Streptophyta > Magnoliopsida > Santalales > Viscaceae > Viscum > Viscum album. The sequence continues at coordinate 1,940,202,491 of OY728152.1, forward strand.
ATGAAGAGTTTTGTTGAACAATTATCCAATAATTTCCTTTACTGTGAATTTTTGTGTAAACAAACCCAAACCAAATGAGATGGCGAAGTAAACCCTATAAAATACTATAATAGTGATGAGAAAAAAATATATATAAATAGATTAGATGTGTAAAATTTAAATAAAAATAAAATAAGAGTAAAAAATTATAGAAAAAATTTACTGCTCATATAATCTTAGATTATTAACAATAATGATGAAGTAATATAACCTAAAATAAGAACATGGGTTATGAAATTATTTTCCACTTATTAATGCTTTATTAAAATACCCTTTAATGAAATATTTAAATTTTAAACTACGAAAATCATGAATCATGAATTAATCATTATACTACAAGTCATATAGGAAGTATACACACCACGTATAATAAATTTGGTGAATAACAATAAAATATATCTCAAAAAGTGGAAATTGAGGAAAAGTACATTAATAAAAGGAAACTATTGAATAATATCCCCCGTAAAAGAATATATTTAAATTAGTATATATGTATTTATAGTAATCCTTGATATTTCTATAATGTAAATGAAATTCATTTTTCAGGGTGACGATAGGTCGTACGTACGCATTAATGCAACTTCCATTCCATTGTCCTATTTAAAATAATTAAATCCAAATGATATATATATATATGTTTGTATATTATAATTAAAATATCATGTATGTGTCATATACATTACATAGTTTTATTCAAAACATCCTTGATAAATTCCATATATATCATGAATGAATCACATTTCTTTGAGGAGGCCATAGTCCACACTTCCACAAACAACGTTTTTGTATTCCCAAAAAATGAAAAGAAAGAAGGTATAGTTTATAAAAATATTAAAGAAGAATAATAACATAATAAATATTAGATATATCATATATAAACATTATTTCCATCCTAATGTCCAATGATGAGATGTTGTAAAGGTAAAATGAATGACTTCATTTTGTATGGTAATAGTTCACTATACACATAAACTGTTAGTTCATTAACCATTAGATTTATGTTTTTGTAAGTGTAGTTCGAACAATTAGATTAAAAACAACATAGCATTTTTAGGATACTAATTTCATTATATAATCATGACATAAGAGGAAATTATGGAGTGTATTAAGAAATAAAATGAATGTTACTGTTGGAGAATGTTACCTCACATTCAGGTAACTCCTTTTGGTTTATAAAAAAAGATTTCTTTAAAAAGATTTACTCCCAAAAGGGGGATCCTTGGATGAGGGTATGAATATTAAAAAAAATTTCGATATGATTTTTGGTGATCCAATGTTCTTGATAGGTTTGAATAAGTGGAAGGTGAGAGGTCCTTTTTTTAGTGGAGGAGGAGTGGCATTCTGGTATGTTTTTGAATTTGGAATTCCACCCAAGGTTTACTTATGACATGTGTCTCCAATAATTTTCCCAATTATAAACAATGGAGAATAATGTATAAATATGAACAATTTTTTTTTACTTGTTTCTAGATCGTTTTCAGACTTATGTCGAGTCTTTATTCCCTTGTTCAGTAATTTTTTCTCTTAATTTCTATATTTAATTTTAATCACATTGAAAAATATTTTTTAATGTCAAAAACAATGATTCCCTTATTTGAAATTAAAAATTGGTCCCATTTCAAATATTTAATTAATTTTTCAAAATTCAAATTTCTGGTGTGGATGAAATTAATTAAAATTTAATTCTATATAAGGGATGGAAAATTGGGATTTTAAAGTAAAAATATTCAAAAGATAGTATATTTTTATATCTGATTTCAATGTGAAATTGATTCAAATGAGAAAATTTTAATTAATTGTTATAAAAAATGTAATTTTACTTTAAAACCAATCAAAAACATAATTTTTCATTACCTATAAATTACGCAAAAAAGCAGTTTTGAATTAAAATTCAGTATTTATCACCATTTCCCAAAAAATAAATCTTCACTGAAAAATACCAAAAATTAACTCTAACCTCATATTAATGTTAAAATTTCAAAAATTATTTTTATTTTGACATATAATATATATAAAAGTTCCAAAAATTTGATTTAAAATATATTCACCATTAAAATTCGGTAAAATTTCCTTCATAAAAATATATGTTTTATGTGTAAATTTTGGTGTATTATTATCTTAAGATATTTAAAAAAATATATAAAATACTTAATAAATAAATATAAATGACAAATTTAAATTAATTTAATTTTTTATAATAATTGACCTTTTTTAGAATAAAAAATTTTCCTTCATATTTAAATTCTTTTTATATTAATTTTTAATTATGTGGTATCATATGAATTTTTTTATATTTTTATTAGCCATATATATTAACTTTTTAAATAATAGTATTCATAATATCTAATTTAATTGTTATGTTATATATTATTATTTTAAATTACTATATTTTAGTAATGTATTATTGTTTGATAGAACTCTCTCTTGTGTGTAATGTACAAAATCAATTAATCCTATAGATATGTGTGGTGGAAGCTAACTCAGTACCGGATGCATTGCATGATATAACATATATTGAATTTATTTAAAATAGTATATATATTTTTATGTCTAAGGATAGTATATCCCTTTTTATGCATGGTTTGGTGTGTTATACACGCAATCGAATACAATGTTCTTATGTTAGAATTTCATTCATTAGAATAAATAAAATTTTATATTTCTAATACATGTGAGTTTTATATTCTTTTTGGGAATATGAAAACATTAATAACCAAATTTTAGGTAACTTTTTGATATATTTGGACTGCCCTGTAATGACCACTACATTTTCAATTATCAATAAATATCAATATTAATGATATATATAACAATTTAAAATATCATATAAATTAAATAAATATAATATAAATCTATAAATGATGGTTCTGGTAAAAAACATAATACCCCAGTCAATGGAGGATGTATTCCATGCATACACAAGGGTGATGGTTTCATTTTTATGGAACGATAGAAAGGACAAATATGGTCTATATTTTCAAAATAAAAAAACATAAATATAATAAAAAAATATTTAATTAGATATATTTTCCATCATTTTATGATTGTGAATGAAATGGAAACGTGTTGTGTCAAGGTGGTAGTAGGGCATACAAAATATGAATCAAATTTTTCATAATTAAAAATGGTATATTTGACAATTATTGAAAGATAATTATAAAAAATTATTAGTTTAATACTGTTAGTGATTTTATCATTATAATTTAGTGAAATTAAATTTTAGGATAATGAGAAGATCATTATCATATAGAAAAGAGGGAGGAGTGATTAGAAATATATAACTTAATACATGTATTATCTCATTAGTGATGGGGATTAAACCATTAAGGTATGGGTTTTTTAGAATATCATATTCCAGATTAGGTTTCCATGAGATATGGGTAATTCTTTTACAAAAATTGAGGTTTTTTTGTGTAATCACAAGTGAGGATAGGAGCTCCCATTTTTTAGGTGAAAAGGGGTGTCATTTTTTAATGCCAAAAATATTTCAACAATTAAAAGTCACTCATAAGTAATGTGTATCCAAAATTGAGATATAATTTGGTGGATAAGAGATAAGGTCAATAGAGACCTCAATCACTCATTTAAAAACCTTTTTTAACATGTTAGGGTATTTAAATATTGGTTGATCATTTTTACCATTTTTTTCATCAAAATGGTATCTAGTTATTACTTTGATATTTAAAACTTTATTAACAAAAATAAAATACCTCTTATTATATAATTTGGATGAAATTCATTAAATTTTGAAATAATAATTTAACTCAATTTTTAAAGTGATAAAATTTAATTTTTTAATAAAACATGTATAATATATGAAAAATTATTTTATTAGAAATTCAACTGATGTATTAAAATTTAAAATGTGGGTTTTAAATTAAAATCGATATTTCTAAAAATTATAAAGTAACTTATAAAAAACATATTTTAACTTATAAATATTTTTCATAATTTTCTAACACATACATATATAGTTGTAATTCCATAAATGTGATGTTATTTGTAAAAATATAATTTTTTACAATTCACATTAAAATCATTATTTTTAATCTAATGAATTCATCATCAGAAAATATTTCCAATATAAATCCAAAAATGAAGTTAATTTTCCACAATTCAAAGAATAGAAATTATATATTTTATTTTTATTCATGAACATAAAATATTTTATAAAATGACTTCTTATTGAAAAATGGATTTCGGTATTTGAACTGTACTTTTTCTAAAAAATTTCAATTTAATATCCTATTAATATTTTATCATTTAAAAATATTATACCTGAAATAAAGTAAATTTAAAAGAAAACATATCCCATTTTTTCTTGTTTATACTATTCGAGTTGATTTTAATTTAAATTTAATTTTTTCACATAGATATATTTTTTTTCATGTAATTCATAATTTCTTTTACACTATTTATACCATACAATTGTACAACTACAATAAAATGGTCTATATTTCATTGGATTCTATTTTTACTATGGAGTAAGATATTGAAACATCATTTATTTATGTAGGAAAATTCTTCTTAATACGTAGGGTGTCATGGTTATGGAAAATACATCAAATTATGTTACTCATTGTATAAATCAATAATAATATCAAGTATACATATAATTACAAATTATTTCTTATAGGAATATCCAAAGGCATGTAAATATGTGGAATTCTTACAAACAAACTTATCCTTATAATCACTCATATTATTGATTACCATGTGCTAACTTAATGAGATGAAGCCTTATATGCTTTTGAGATTCATGAACTTGAGAGGCATCCTTATTTTTTTTCCATCAGATGAAGTCATACAACGATAAGTCTTATTTTTATGAATATATCCATAGAACATCATGTTTCCCATCACAATATGGAAATTTAATGAATTCATCGATTTGAAAAATACTCTTGAACATATATAGTATAAATTATTTCATTCTAAGGCCCAAAATCCCACATATTGTATGGGATGATAATAAACTTTCATAATTATGAAATATTTTCAGGATATAAAATTAATGGAACATTATAGTGCCCTATTTTTGAAGAACCTCCACACTTAGTAAGGATGAAACATTTCTCAAAGCCCGTGTTTCTAGTAAAATGGAATTTTTTCCCAGATGACATGCATATGATTTAGGGATGACATCAATCGATGGGAATTCCAAATATTATACAACAACAACCCTGCTAACAAGTGATCAATAGTTTATTAATGTAAAAGATATATTAGTTATTTATGGAAATCCCATTTTGAACAATCTTATGAAAATGGGTTGGAAAAAGAGATAAGTGTCTTTAAAATTTCTATATTGGATTTTTTTAAGTCATTAATTTTATTGATTTTATGAGAATATAAAAATATTAATCTGTTGTTTCATTGGAATATTAATAAATTAACTCAAAATAATAATAATTTGAATTAATATATTGAGTTTTTTTAGTAAATGAATTTATTTTTAGGTTATATATTTGATACTCTATTCCTAGGTTATTTAAAAGTTTACTAATTTTCAATATTTTGAACCATTTCCACTTTTTAGTTTATAAAACATTAAGACATGTCTATAATGTTCAAATCCTAGTAAAAAAATTATTATTTCCATGAAATCATATGATTAATTTATTTCAATTATTTACGATAAATTTTATTGGAGTGCTCATTAATTTGACAAATATTTCTTCAGAATGACTGAATAAGAAACTTTTAAAGATATGAAGTAATTAAAAGAATGTGTTATTGGTTGAAAACCATTAAAAGGACCATTTATTTAATTTATATATTATTACGAAGACCATTAATATATTTTTGAAATGTATAAATAGAAACAACATAAATATGAGTTTTTGTTATCTAGAAATAGAAAAAATGCACAATTAGGGTTTTAAAACGTGAAATCCTTCTGGTAACAGTTAAAAAATAGTATATGTCTTCAAATAGATGTTATATAATAGTAAAATGACATTTTAATTGATTTTGATTTGTATAAAAAGACTACAAATCAATCAATCTTTTAGTGTGGTTGAAATTTAAACATAATCAATTTGGAAATGTATTTAATTCATTAAAAACAAGCATCAAGGGGATAAACTCAAGAAAAAGACAATGGAATACCATGAATTATTAGGATTATGACCATTTATATATACCAAAAACGTTATTAATTGAATCCACATAAATCTGATTTTATAAGGCTTAAATCATTTCCCATTCTGAATCCCACTTCATGTAAAATATATTAGTTTATAAATCATTATTATTGTAATTCAATCATGGATAACTAAATCAATAAAAAATAAAAGGAAAAAATACTTCATTAATAATGATTATGCACCCAATGTGCCTCAATCAAAAAATATATTATCAATACATAAAGTTTTATTTTAAATATAATATGATTTTAGCCCTAAAAAATACCTTGTACTCTATGTGGTATCCTTTAGAACACATCATAGGAACAAAATCATTAGTAGAAAATCAATTCCCATTGTATAATTAAATTAATATAATGCACGCATGAGAATCTAATTATTATATCCATGGATGTATTTTAATTTTATTTTATTTTTTATGTTCATTAGTTATATATAGTATTCTATTTAGTGTCCATGATCTTCTAATGACATACTACTGATATGACATCGTTTATTAGTAATGGAGTTGATGGTTTTTTAATTTACTATAGTGTGTGATTTGGGTATATAACTATCACTATTACACATTTATTCTTACACACTTTGGGGTTGATTTATACATAATATCCTACTCCATTCATTATTTTCCATATATGTTTAATCTAATGAGTGTTACATCCTTCACACCCATTAAACATGCTCGGATTGTTTTTATAATTATTATATTGATCGATGACCCAATTTTAATGTACAGAAAAAAAAAGAAATCATTCCAACACATAGTAAATCAATTATAACTCAGAGTACATGTTTTTAGTATAAAAGTAACATATCTCTTCACACTTTAGGTAACATAATAAAAAATATAAAATTCACATTTATTTTCTAGATATTTAAAATAATTTACATAGCCCATTTTTCATTTTATTTAAATAACCAAACATCAATATGAAACATTATATGGCGGTATTGAGTAATAGTATATGTTTTATGTTTAAAAGTTATATTTTAATCTAAAACATGGGTCACATGCTAAAAAACAAATGAATGTACATGTATTGACTTGATACATTAGTATATTTAATTTCCATTCATTTTTGAGTACTAGCAATTAACTATAAGTCAATATGAAACACTATAAAGTTGATGTGACCAATAGTGTGTGCTAATAATTAAAAATTACATTTTAGTAAACAAATTGACTCACAAATCGAAAAATGATCAAATACACTCATATTTTCTTGGCCATTTTTGAAAAATTTAAATAATTCATTAATGACATGTTGGAATTAACCATGCCCCATTCAGAAAAGTGGTGTAGTTAATATAGATAGAGTGTTTATTCATTTAGAAGTGAAATTTTAGTTCAAATCTTGTTTCACGTTTTCAAAAATAATAAAACATATTTTTCATTTCATTATAGTTTATAAGAGTGACCCATAATTCAATTATGCTATATTATAATCATCTTCATGTTAATATGACACACTGTGAGGCCAGTTTGACTAAATGTTCTTGTTTTTAGTATGAAATTGACATTTTATTTCAGTACACATTCCTAATTGTAAAAATTAGGAAAACACAATCTTATTTTCTTTATAAATTTTCCTAATTTTTTTGAAATTAAATTTTCATGTGTATTAATTAACCTTTTGTCAATCCAACCCACTATGTATTTATAATGACTGAAAGTGTATGTTTTAATTTTAAAGGAGATGTTTGTTTACAAAAAACACATCACAAAATGAAAAATAAGAAAAAATGATAGTTTTGTCAAGATAATTTTGAAAAATTATTAATGATTTATTTTTAAACGTATTAATTAACGACACATTTTTAACCCACATTATAATTTTCCTGAATGAAATTTAATTCTTTCATATAAAATTTATATTTTTATCCAAAAATAGAATTGGATTTCTAAAAAAATAAAAAAATAGATCAGAATTTATTTATACTATTAGATAAATATTGATAACTCATTTACTGTTCGTGGAATATAACTTCATATCAAACTTACACATGGTGTGCCCAGTTTGATTGGAATTTCATCATTAACTCAAAAAAGTTTGAAATTTTTGTGAATGTCGTATTACTTTTCAATGTGTTTTTTATGAATTTTGTTATCATTTACATACATTTATTATCACTTATGATTCATTTCTTATTATAAATTTAATATTGTATTATATTTATTTCATATTTATTTCTTTGTTGTATCACTAAATGAATGTATTATTTATCATTGGTACAACCTTATTTTCTATGAGCTGTGTGTGGTGTGTTTTATGAAATGGGATCCTAATAATTCTCCATTGGAAGGTGGTCCCAAACATTATCGAATACATGGAAGAGAACTACTTGGAAGGGGGTCTTGCAAACAAGGGATTTGATAGCGGTTGTTGTGTTTTCATTGAGGATCTACCAAATGAGTTTATTTCCATTTTCTAAAGGGATTATTCTAAACTCTCATCCTTCTGACCCCTATAATTTATTTATTATTCAATATTAAAATATTAATTCCCATGGGGTAAGTACTCACCTTTCATCTAAATAAAATCACCCTTTATCATCACTAAAATTAACATTGATAAAATAAAGATTAATAAGAAGAATAAAATATGTTTTTAAATTTATCTTTTATAAATGATATTTTAGTAGTGATTTAGGAATACTTTATTAATAATTTTTTATAGATTAAAAATGATTAATGATTTTAAAGGCACTTAAAATATCAAAAAAAAATTACACTGATAAAACCAAATTCTATCTCTAATAAAGGGTTAGATATCATAGTTTGAGTGAAGAGCATGGAAATAATCTATTTTTCTAAAAAAATTAACCACTTAAAAATATTAATAGTCATTTTAAATTGAAAAAAAATATCTTTTTATAGACATGAAATAATAAATGTTTGGAATAAAATAGTAATATAAACTCTCACATAAAGCATGACTCCTTTACAGAGAAAAATAGTTAAATTCATAGATCAATGAAATATTTTAAAATTATTTAAAGTATAATATAAATATTTTTACACTAATGGTAATAAAGATAAAAAATAATAAATTATTAGAAGTTTGGATTGTGTATAAGGGATGTGGATTTCTTATCACGATTGGAATGAGACAATTCAGAGGATGTTATGGAGAGATGTCATGACATGTTTATGTGGAACTACATTATAGTTTTTTAGAGTAGTGAAATATATCTGGTAATGATGAAACTATAAATAGCTATCGATATACATAAATTAAATAATGGATGAAAATGAATAAATTATGCCTGAAATTAGTGGGTAATGTCTAAAATAAATGTGGGTAATGGCATGAATAGATTATCATTAAATGTGGAATTGAATACTATATGTCACATAATATGGTTGGTAATGATAAACGTAGATATGGGTTCAATTATGTGTCTTAATAGTTAATGGTTCATAGTTATGGTGGTCTTTTTTATTAGAAATGGGCCTTGTTTTCGATAACATTTTTGGTAGTAGTGACTGTGTCCAGTGAAGGTACTGTGGTGATGCTTGTGAGATATATTGGTACAATTTTGGTATGAATCTATTGGGGTGGGGTTATGTGTTTTATTACTATATTTTATATCATTATCTGACTTCATTATGCACCCTAATCATGTTGAATAACCTCTGTTATTTGCTACTTTTTTGGGTTTGGAGTGTTTTCCCCAATAATATACATTAGTAAGGGAACAAGTGGATTGTTTCTCCCTCTTCCAAAATCACCGCTGAATATTAAGCTTGGTTTGTGATGGATGGTAGAATGTTAAATCATACAGTCTATAAGATATACTGGTAGACACCACAAGGGTTATTAGATTAACAGACATGGTGGGGATCATGCATGGTTGAAGGATGGAATGAGGTTAGTGTTTTTTAAATTCATTATACTCTATTATATGGGCTATGTGATGTGTGGATGTTACTTGATGTGTAGAATTGGATATGGGATGATGATCTTTTTATATTTTTGCATTTTTTGTGGTTTTGATATGATATATTTCTTGTAGTGTGTGGATGTGGAATTGATTGAGAGAACATGAAATTTGATGTTAGTGTGTGCGATTGAAAAACATATGGTGAAGTGGTTTCAGGGTACCTCCTTTTTATAATCTATGTTGCAATTTAATTACATTGGGAAGAGCTATTTTTTGGAGTATTCCATATTCATGTTTGGTGGTAGGTGAATAGTAATAGATTCATGATAGTTCTACTATTTATTTACCAAATCAATACACATCATCCACACTTTCATGATAAATTTCATGTATAATTATACTAAGTATACTAGTTACGCCGAAACATGTGTATAAATTTTGTTAGCATTTTCAAATGTGTGTTTGTAAATTCGTAGGGAAAATACTAGCATAAAACATGAATTTTTGGTTGGTGTCACTACCTCTGGGTCTCATAGTGTATTTTTCCAAAGACATGTATTAGTATGTCATATCCATGCACAGTGGGATTATTATGGATAATGTTTTATTTTATTTTTTTACAAGATATTTATTATTATTTTATGGGTTACATTTGGGTAATTACTACAATTATTTTGATTGATAACCTCAATACTAGTCGCCTACCCGTGACCTATTAGAGTTTGGGCTCAAGAGTCAATATCATATTCAGAAAAGACATTGGATGGGTTCCCATTGTTGGAAGGGTAATGAAAAGGTGGTATTAAATTATTTTTTAGAGTTATCATTGATATTTGAGTTGGGGACTATTAAAAACTACATGGTTTAATAGAGAAGAAGTTCCATCTAAACATGGTATTTAACGTAGAAAAATGAAACTATTTGTGATGTGATATTTTATGGTCCCCACTTTTATGATGTAAGCATATGTGGTTTACCGAATGGCCAAGAGAAATGGTCATTCTTGAATGGTTCAGACCTATAATTGGTACATGCATTATTATTTTTGTGATCATGTTTTAAATGGGGTGATTTTATTAATGTCAAATGAATTGATCTTAATTGATCTAAACAAATTCCAAACAACCTGACATAGAGATTTTCTATCTTCTTACTGTGATTCATGTTTCTTATATTCCATTCATGGTTTAGGTTTTTGAGGTCCTATAAAATGACATAGTTGACCATTGAAGGCTCAACAGGTTTAAGGAGGGCCATGTTAGGATAAATACGTTGTCAAATATCTAATGTCAGGTTAGAGAAGTATGAAGGAAGAATCTTAAATTAGATGACCGATTGTGTTTTGGAGGAGCTCAATGTTTACTTCAGTATAATACAAGACAATGTAAATAGTTATGTATCCCTAATGTTTATCGGATTCAAGTAACACTACACCATTGGTTGATTTTATATCTTAGAGAGTATAGTGATTCAAACGTTTCGTGAAATGATTTTGAAAGGCAGTTTCATAGGAAATTACAATAATCGATGATGTGATGGGAAATTATATAGAACATTATATCTATTTAATTGGAGATCTTGAGAATTAATTAGCTCTAGATAGGAAACAAGGGCCTTCTTCTCTTTTCCCAGGACGATTTCCCCAATGACCAGTCTAGAGATTGTTACATAGAGGAGGCATTAGGTCCTATTATTCTATACATAGTCATCCTGTTTACATTTTCCATGTAAAAGGATATGGAGATGAATATTGAGGTGATTGAGCGGATTCATGAACAACAAAGGTCATCCAAATAGGTGAGCCATCAAATATTCCCAAGGAAGTGGTTGTTTGTAGAGGATCACTAATGTTTGGGTAGTGGAGGTTTCAACTAGTAGAAATTAAATATAAGTAGTTTTCATAATGAATTTTTGGATTTTTTATTTCTCATGTATCCACTGATTACCCAATCCCTATATTATATTATTTGGGAAGGAATTATTCATATAAATTCCAATGATATACCATTCATTGGGACCATTATAGTATAATAATTTTGATCCCCTTCCAAGCATACCATCAATAGTTTCGACTGATGAAATATTAGAAGTAGGTACACTAGGATTATCCATTATCCATGGGGATTTTTTGGTTTATTATAACCTTGTGATTTCCCTACCCCTCTTTAAAATTGGTCTTAGCACTACCATAGTGTTATTCCTCAGGGACGAGGTAGAGGATATTGACTTCTCAAATTACATAAAATGTATATATAAATGCTACATGGGAATGATATTTTCCATTTCACCATCTATTTAACATCCATGTTGGATTTATATTTATTTTTTAGGGATCATATCACTCAATAATTTATCTGACATTATTCCACGCCTTGGTAATAAATATAGAAATCATTCTAGTTCTGATAAATTGATTATTCTCACTGGAGATCTGAATAGTTTGTTAAATGTGTGAAGGGGTTGTCAGATTATTATTGGGAAATATATGTAATATTTGGCTTCCAAATTTTTATTGATTTATTCCTATCATATCTTCCTTGGCACAGACTGTTTTTATTCATTGTGTGAAATTATTAGTTTCTCCAAATTATGGTTTTGTTTTGTGATAAGGTAGGATTGAGTAAGATATTCAATAGGGAGGTGGGTTATTGGATGGATCATTACTATTCATATGGTTTTCTATCTCATAGAATACTCTATCATCAAATTCATTCGAGGTATAGGTAGTGGATTTCCTTATAGTCATTCATGATGTCCAAGATATTTTTCTCAAGGAGGTTGTGGCTTTACCCATAGATGTGATATCAAGTTTGGGATATAGATTCATCCTTGGGGAACAATGTTTTTGATGGATCCTTATCTTTTGAAACCCTCTATGTAGTGGGGTATAAAATATCAGGTTGATGATATAATTTTGAAAGGATTAATATTTCCATGAATGCCATAGTGGGGACTCTTGTATTATTAACAAAGAAGGATGCATGTTTTGTATGGTAATCTATAGACTCTGAATTGTTGAATTATGTGGTAATCAAGATCTCTTACTCAAATCCATGGATTGATAAAAAAATCACCAGCAGAAGTAATCATGCTAGTTTTTGAAGATTGATCAAATGTATCGATTTCACATGATGATTATAAGGTATGAGGATATCCCAAAGGCTACTTTTTGGTTTCTATATGGTCACATGATGTTTTTTTAATCTAGTTATGTGTCATAAATGAAAAAAAATGTTTTTTTGGGACTCATGACCTCTATTTTAATTAATTATCTTGATCATTTTTTGGAAGTAGTCACCATTGATATACTCATATAATCAATGTCAAAGGAGGAACAAACTGATCACATTAGGAATTTCTTACAACTTCTCTGAAACCATGAACATTATATGAATGTTTTCAGTGAATGTTTTAGACATAGGTGATGAAAGACCATGGACATGTAATTTATTAGCATGCAGTGAAAGTATATCAATCAAATATTGGAAAATTTGAATATTGTAGAGGTCTAAATCCTACTGGTTCACATGGAATTTTGTCATAAGTAAATGTATAACTTCTTTTAAGTTAGAACCATATTAAAATACTTGACCATAATGGATTGGTATTTCTTATAGATTGACCAATGCCAGACAAAATTTAACTACCTAATGTAAACATTGATCAGTGACCCCATTCTCCAACTACCGAAGGAATGAGTGATGATTGAATCCTTTTGTGTAATTCTCATCTTAGATTCGGATACAACTTGAATTATAAAATGATATTTATTTCATATGGTTCTATGTAGTTACCTCATCATAGAAACTATTATGCCCATAATTATCTTGAGTTTGATGTAGGTTTTCCTCTAATGATTTCAAAACCCTTCATTGTTGGATCACATTTTGGAAATCATAAATCATAAGAGATTGATAAATGTCATATCTTTTGAGGATTATAATCTTCATCAATGTTGGTGGGTAAATATTATCTAGGACTATAAATTTTATATCTTATATACCCTGGTGAATAGAAATTTTTTGTTTGATGAACTGACTTATAAATCATTATGAGATATTGTTTAGCAGTCTGGGGATGGTTGGAAACTGGTGAATGATCTAGTATTAATACATTTCAATGTGAAGGATATATTTCGTAGAGGTTTCATATACCAAATGAGAGTTTAATCATCCTTATTGTGGAAATTGGATACGACTTACTGGGGATAATCAATGGTATAGGTGATTCATGTTGGTACCAGGTGAAAAGTTGAAGCAGATGGTCCAGGGTTTTAAAAAATTCATTAGAGTGGAATGATAAGATCCTATCTAATGGTTTAGAAAAATATATGAAACCCGAGGATATTATGGGAATGAATTTAAGAATAATATATTTAATTGAAAAATACATCATTATATTTGAATATGTATGTGAAATTGATTCATTTTCGGCATCCATTTCTGAAATGGACCGGTTTCAAAACACTCTATATTGTCTAATTATGCTTCACAAGTCTAATGGTATTCTGATCATTGATATTTTTATCCTAGAATAGAGAACAAAAAATTCCTTTGACTTACCAATTTTCATTACAACATAGTTCCTTCAATCAATAAAGGAAATCTTGGATCAGTTCTTGAATTGGGGAGCATCACTTAATAGTATACTGTAGAGATGGGAGAGTATGTGTCAAATTCATGTAGATGAATTGTCCATATAATTTGAGCTTCCAAATGCTTATATAGTGGGGTTAAAACACCCCAAATTGGCCCCATGACCCTTTAATATATATTACCCACTATATATTCAATGAAAGTATTCTGAATTATTACCTATTTCATAAATATAAGTTATATTTTATAATTTACTTATAAAGTAATAAAAAATTTACATAACAAAAGGTAGACATTATCATGGCTCATTAATCACATAAAATTTAAATGAAGGTTGAATGTTAAAATTATACGTGTTCCCTAAATATTTTCATGTATTAACTATATATCATTTCAATACTATTAATAAATAAAATCAATTCCAATTATTCTAAATAAAAATATTTGGATTTATTTATTTCTTGGAGATCATTTAATTTCAAACATCTCCCAAACCACGTGGTGGTACCCACCAATTTTAAAACTCCAGTTCATACGAATAGGCCATAATTTTTTATATGATAATTGAGTAATCCTCAAGACCTGTAAATTTATACTATAATGTAAAATTAACAACTAGGAATAGAGTATAGATACCCATTTATCCCCCAAAATAGTTAAGGTACAATAATAAAAATAAATACCTTATATGAACACATGCCTTGTAATATAATCTCTCTTTCTTATGATAACTCTTAAATCAAGATGCACACTTAGTGTCTTTATTATTTCATGAATTATTTTTCATTTCAACTTATTAGATATACTTACCTTCTTCCACCATGGTCATAGATTTATATAAGGTACTACCAACCATATAAACTGGTCCTGATATGTCACTTCCTTTCAGAATTGGAAAATAATACCTTTATCATTGGAAAAATTTCATACCACTAATGGAACACCCAACACAAGATAAAATTCCAGGAATTAAATTTCAAGGTTTTTCTATTTTATCCCAGAATGTAATAAAATTGTACACAATGATTATTTTCTAAAGTCATGAAACAAATACAAATGTTTGTAGATAGGAACTACCAATCACTCTAGAGTCAGGTTGTGTTTCTATTAGTAGGTCAGGCCTCATGATATCATCTACATGAAATCACCATCATTGAATTTAATGAGAAAAAAATGAATTTTTATGACCCCCTAAAAACTGATATTCATACATTGTTTGTGACATTTACTCCTGATTTTTTATACCATATGACATAAGATTAGGATTACTATCATGGTATATCTAGGTTCTTATTTTAGCTTGAGAATTGTTCTAACTGTTTATATGTTATATAATATAAGGAAATGATTGTAAATATTTTTTTATTAAATATTGTTACAACTATTATGTAAAGATAAAAATATTTATAGAAAAACTATATACACATAATTGAAATCAAAGTACATACATGAGTTGGGGTCTACAGAAACCACTCATATCACTCCCACTTCAACTGAAGCTAATAGCTAAAAACAATCAAACTATAAACTATTATTTAATAATCATTCTTCTAATGAGATATGTCTTTATTTATTGTTTCTATCACATATTATTTTGGGTCTCCTCTGCTAAAAAATACTTCACCACTATCAGTGAAATCCCATAGGAGATGAGACTTCCAATGTATAAACATTTAATTCTATTGTAAACTGGGAACCTTATAAATCCCAAATTATATAGTATTATCATAATAAACTATATTATAGTGTAACGTCCCAAAATTTTTTCATATAAATTTACACTATTATAATATTTTTTATTTACTAATGTACCATAAAGCACATGCACTACATGGTCAATCAGGTAATATTTTATTACATTAACATAAAAGTTACATTGTATGATTAAAAATGGGATAAAAATAGAAAATAATATAACTAAAATATGAAAATTTGGATCTTTTAAATGCTTCAAAATAGTTTTACTCACAAACAACACTGTATAAATGAAGCAGAATTTTACTAATCCAATACAATCATTGAAATTTAAAATATATATAACATTGATATAAAATATAATTTAATGAAGGATAAATGAAATATGAGGTGTAAAGTTTAATTAGGGAACCAATATTACTATTAAAAATCTCAATTTTGGAATAGTAATCTAATATTTGGAATAGTAATTAGGATGTTGGAATAGTAATATGGCCATTAAGAAGGGTGACAAGATCCTTAAAATAGTATCCTCACATATGGAAGTGTAAAAAAATAATTATATATAATATAAATTAAAATTTTGAATATTTACACCATTTAATGGGTAAATAAATGTTTTAAAAATTATGAAATAAGTGTTTTAATTTTTCGTAAAATATTATATTACTTATTTTTATTTTTATAAAAAATATGTATATTTCAAATATTTTTTTACAAAAATAATATTTATAAAATAATATTTTATTGTATTATAATGATAATATTTTTTTAAGAAATCTTAAGTAATTTTTTAAATAGTTAGACAATTATTTATAATATTATTATTTGTATTTTTGAAATAACAATAGATTTTATTCGATAATAATTTTTGACATATTTTGGATTTCATTATAAAATAGATTTATTTTTTGGATTAAACACATTGAAAAGTGGTTAGGTTTAATTTTTTTTATTTTTAAAAATTATTGAATTTTTGGAGAATAGTGAAATACGGTAAATTTCAATATTTGACATTGTAATTAAATAAAAGAATTTGATAGTAATGGATGAGGTATAAAAGAAATTATTTAGAACTCCCACAGAGCATTTACTATATATATCTACAAGAATCTATATTGTTGATATTATTGTTCTAAAATAATAAACTAATGAATATAAAAATCAAAACACCCCTTCCCTCCTCTTATAAATATCACCCCTCACAACCCTTTATCCTCGCATATTATATGCAATGAAGAAATCAAAATTTCTACCCAAATACATCACCAACCCTCTCCCAAAAATCATAGTGTTTTTTATCTAAATACAATTTCAATAATCCTTATGTTGTAGCCTTAGGGGAGACAACCAAAGAAAGAGATAAGATTCTCGACTAAACTATTTAAATACTATTCTTGTTCAACTGCACCCATATGATCTCCATACACCTAAATATAGTAATTTAGTTATAAAAATTAATTATGTTATATTATAATTATATAATATCCTCATTATAAGCTGCCAAATTTTTTAAATGAATTAATTGTTGGCAATATGTTTGGTTCACTGCCACTGAGGACAACATACTTCATTTTTATACACCACCTCCTTGGATGGCCATGAAATTATTTTCCTGGTAAAATAAGATAATAATAACTATATAATAACTTTTTTAACTTTTTTAATTAATATTTATCCATATTGAAAAATAGAATAAAACTAGTTCGTGGTGACGGGTTAAACCACCTAAAAAAACTAACCATTTACCTTTAGCATTTTTTACTAATTAAATAATACCTAGGTCAAAAAACATATATTTTTTATAGATATTAAATTTAATAAATTAAATGAATAAAATATCAATTTAATACTATTGTTTTATTCCAATTTTTTATGAAATCAAGTAATTATTCAAAAAATTATCCAACCATTGAATCATGAAATGAATTCTTTGGAAAAACTAAAATCAAACATTATATCTCATTGAAATGATTGTAAAAAAATTTATAATAAATCATATATATATTTAAATGTATATAATTTAGTAATTAATAAAAATCACTTTATTATCCAATATTTTAAGGGTAAGAGTAGTTCCATTCTAAACATAATGTATGTGATCTTTATAAACCACCTAATTTTCATTGAGGTTATGGTTTTTCTATCATAGCTCACTATATCTGTCTAATATTCCTTTTTAAAACTTTTATATTATATATACATGTCCCAAAAATCTATTCTAATCTTCATTATACTTTTTTGGTGAAATATATGTTTTAAAAGGTTCCCTTCTCAACTTCTATCAATAAGAAAACCCAATTTAAAAAAACCTTTCTATTTCCATCCCATTTTTACGTTCCACTCTTTAAAATATTTTAAACCAACAATGATTTATAAAATCACACATTTTATCTAGAATACCATTTTTATATTTATGTTTTTATGAAAATAATTATTTGTTTACCCTCTTTAAAGACTCATTACCCTTTTTTTCTTAAAGCACCTCTTAAGATGTACTATTCCAAATGAATTTCCCTTATCTTTTTCATGTCATCACTTCACATGGACATAATTTTTAAGGATTTATTCTTTTGAATTCCAATGATTTTTATATCCCTTATTTCATGGAAACTAATATGATACTCCATCTAGTTATGCTATGTGACATTGTTATGAAACCCATTTCTTTCCATGGGTAATTATTATGTTTGTGCCTTTTTTTCCTTTTGTGGCACACATAAATATAAACATGTTACAATGGGTGTTCTAAAATAGTGACCCAATTAATTAGGTAATTTTGTAGACCCATAATATCTTGTGTATAGGGTTAGATATTGAACCTAATCCATTAATGGACTTTATTCATCTTGTGATGTTTTCATGGCAATTATCCTTGACTATTATTTATGCCATGTAATATATTTATGCCACTATATTAGATTCTCATGTTCTGATGATACCATATTATTTATTTAATTATCCAATGTGATTATCCACAATCCATACCATTTATGATGATGTTTTATGTTGTTTTAATCAAATGTCAATCCTAATTATAAAAATCATTCACTTAATATGATTTATAGCTCACCCCTTTATTTTCATTATTCTCTTGGTTTTCCTGTAATGATTTATGAACTATAAGGGATTTAGTATTTTATTATGTAGAAATAAATAAATATTTTGTATTTTAGTTTTATGTTGATATTTTATCTACCTATTCTTATAAAATTGCATAGACTCTTGATCCTTTAGCTTGTATTTACGAGATATTTATGTTAAAAATAATTATATAACATGTGTAAAAGGATTGGGTCACTATCATTGTTATCAATGGTAAGGAATAACTATTTCATAGGATTAGCAGTAGATTAATTTAATTATAACCCAAGGGTTATGTCAAACTATATGAAAAATATCCTATAATATTGAGTAAATTATTGAATAAGTGGGGTATAAGAAAATAAATCCATTTCTTGAAACTACAAGTGGGAATGCATTAATCTCATATTCATCAATTGGTAATAATGCTGAAAATAGTTTTTTCAGAATATGAAAGTAATCATCATAGTGAATGGTGAATGTGTCCTCATCAAACACCTTGTTTGAAACTCCATATGATACACTTTGTAAAATTCACAGACCCTATAAGAACCATTACAAAGGACATAAATAGAATGTTAGAATTGAAAAATAAATTGGTAAATCAGCATAGATAACATACATCAAAACCTAGAGACTCAAAAGATAGTATTTTTCATATCATTTATAATTTATTGATTCGATGTTGATAATATTTATATTCATATTATTTCTAGTTTGAGCATCGTCTTCCCAATGATTATTTTATATATAGTAAATGAGTAAAACTAAAATCAAATTGATAAATGTGTTCTCTTTATCTAGAAACAAACATGCAATTTCATGTTTGATAATATTTATACTCATTTATTTACATACTTCGTGTTTATTATAATTCTTCAAAAAATACTTATAAACACATGGGTTTATCTATTAGTGGGACAAAAAATGGAACAATTATTAAATCAAAATTATATAACTCCTCCTAAATCAATTTTTGAATAATAAACCAATTACAAAAAACTTTCTTAATTCTATTAGTTCAGTATGATGAATGGTTTTTCATTTATTTGTTTTCTATATATAAATACAACATCAAATACTTGTAGAGGGGGATCACTCTTTATATTTCGAGTTATCTAATGATTTTTACATGTTTATGGAGGATGATTAATCTCTATTAGAATATTCATATCATGTGTGGATACTATTTCATTAAGAGAAAAAATATATTTCACAAATTTTTGAGATAATATAGATAATCAATCTGGAATATATGGCCATTATATAGTATTATGTTTATGTATTCCCCAAATAGTTTCCTGGTAATCCTCCTAGCCATGTGGTTGAGTTCCCAATAGATCTTATTCATAGATATCTACCAATATCTTGTAATCACAATAGAATGTTATATATTGAGTTGTAAGAATTGATGATGAATTTGTAAGATAATCTTGGGAAGTGTTTTATATGCCCATGTGCTTCACCATGGGGTGCAATGGTCCCCAAAATTAAAAAATAAGTATGATTCAATAATCCTCTACCTTGATTGTCATGAAATCAAAAAAATGATGATAAATAACATGTATACCCTTCAATAGATAGATGACTTGTTCGACCAACTACATGGGGCTTGGTATTTCTTTAATGTGGACCTTCAGTCGGGGTATCAGTAGTTAATGTTAAATAAGGAAGATATCCCTAATAATACTTTTTGAGTGTGGTTGAGTTAATATGTGTTCTTATTGATACCCTTTTAAATGAATAATTATAAAAAAAATTATATATTTAATTAATAGTTACTTTATAGAATACCGCTAATTTTTTGGAATGAATTATAGATGAAATTATGATATGTTCTAAAAGTAAAAAGGGGATGAGGATAATTAGAAAACAATGTTACTAAATTCTTGAATAGATTTTCTATATGAAATGTTTTGTAAATGTGTTTTATCAATGGAGAAAATATCATTCTTGTGGAATGTTATCACAAAAAATGGATTGTTAATGGACCCATATAAGGAAAAGGATATTGAATATTTCCCACACCAACAAATATAATTGAGATCAATAGTTTCCTTATATTAGATACATATTACCTATGATTTAGGAAATATTATTATAATTGACAACATTAAAAAATCTATAATTGAAATGAGTTTTGTATTTATGGACTCAAGAAGTATAGAGAATCAAGAATTTAAAAATAGGATTATCACTACACCGTTACTCATTTTACCATAATGTGGGGAACATTTCATTATATAATGAGGTGATTAAAATTAGGGATTGTTTTTTTTCTAATATAGAATGATAAAGTGATATAATGTACATCAATGAAGATTAAATTTCATGAAAATAAATATATAATTAATGATTTGGATTTATGTGTTGGGATTTTCATATTAAACATTTGACCCCATTGTCACTATAGGACGAGGTGTTAAGTATATATGGATCATAATATACCAATGAATATATTCACAGGTAAGGAGATTAATATGGACAAGAAATTATGGTTAGAGATGAACAAGGATTTTGACTACCCAATTCACCAAAATCCAAGGAATGCAATTATAGTGGTAGATTATCTAAGTAAAAATGATCTGTAATCCTTATTAATGATGATAATTAAGATGGATCCAATATCCTTATACATAAAAAAATAGGCATGGGGATCACAAAGGAATGAATATACACATTACATTCCAAAATGATTGTTCAAACATACCTTCTATAGTATATAATTGATCCAAATAGATTATATTGTAATAAAAAAGAAGGTATAAGCTATATGAAAATGGAAATCCTCATATTTCAAAATTGATTAAGAATTAGTACGATGATTTAGGTCTAGTCTATGTGTACTATGAAATCCTTAGATAGAAATTCAGTTATTGAATAATTCAAATAGTAGGACCTTTGCTATCCACTAATAGAGCATGATGATGTAACGAGATCTCTGAAATCACTATTGGTGGGGTAATATAAAGAAAGAGGTCATATAATAATTCTCAAAATTATATGTACATCAACAAAGGAAGGATAAAATAAAAAATCCATATTGTGTGATGAAAAAATTTCCCATTCTTATTTGGATATGTGATAACATCACACAATTTTATCTAATTTTGTCATATTTAAGAATGTTTCATAAATTACATGAACAAAATGAAGAAACCAACAATGAATTAATAAATTAATTTGGAAGTTGCATTTAGAGAATAAAAATGTCCATTTGAATTTAATTTATTACAATGAGAAAATATTATAAAATAAATTAACTAAAATATGAAATTTTGGATCTTATCAATCCACCAAAATAGCTGCACTCAATAATTATACAATCAATATAATGGTGAATATTAGTAATCCAATATGAAACTAGAAAATGAAAATACAAATAAAATTCAACAAAAATAGAATTTAATGATGATTTAATTAACTATAATGTATATATTAAATTTTTGGAACGAATATGACCATGTAAAATCTAATCATTTGAATTGTAATCAAGCCATTTGAATAGTAACTTTTATGTTGGAATAGTAATCGGAATGTTAGGAATAATGAACTGATTTTTAGAATATTATCCTCACCAATGGAAGTGTACAATAATATTTAGATATGTTATAAAAAGAAAATATGTCATATTTTTATCAAGATACCACTAAATAAATGTTTTAAAAATGAAAAAACCTGCCTTTGTATTTTCATAAAACGTATATGATTTATTTACATTTTTATAAAAAAATTAAATATATAAAATTATTTTTCTTTAATAAAATTGTTTTATAATTTATTATCATGTTCTATTATAATGATAAAATATATTAATGAGATCTTAAATATTTTTTCAAAGGGTCTGATAATTGATCATAATATTAAAAGTTTCATTTTTTTTAAAAGAGTATTTTATTTAAAAAATATTTTTCTCATATTTAGATAATATTATTTATATAATGGATTTATTTTTTACATTATACACGGTGGTTTAGTTGAATATTTTGTATTTTTCTAAAATAGGTGAATTTTTGGTGAATTGTGAAATACTGTAAAATATAATTTTTCACATTAAAAGCTAAATGATTGAATTATTTAATCATTGAGTATTTAATAATCCATTTTTTCAATGTAACATAATCCATTTAATGTATATAGTCAAGATAATCGTTACTATTTATTTTCATGAACCAAAATAATAATCTAATGAATATAATAATAATATATAACCCTCTCCTCCCCTTATAAATACCACCCCTCACAACCCCTTATCCTCACACATTATAAGCCTTATAGCTTTCCAAAATTCTACCTAACTCTCTTCAAAATACTATCCCCCATTTCTTTATGCTACTACTCTCATCCAAGAACCATTTTATGGACCCATAAGGGGTTTCCTAAGAGTAGACAACAAAAATAAGAGGTATGATTTTGGACCAATTGCTTTAAAATTGATTTTTCTTTTTCCACCCCCATATAATATCCATCCACCAAAAATTGTAAAATATATAATGAAAATGTATTTTTCTTATGTGTATTTGGAATAATTTAGAGAATATTTTCATAGCCAAACACTGTCTTTACATGAGATCTTATGGGCCAGAGAGGCCTGATATTAATATATCAATAACGTTGGATATGTTATATCATTTCCATGCTTATTTTCTAGATAATTGTTTTTCTCATCTGTGCGACCTCAAATGATTGATCACAAACCAATTTTGATTCCATAATTTGGGGTTTACCTTATGAGTGATATAATGTTGGCCAACGTTAGATGTTCCATGGAGGGTAGTCTTCGGTGGGTGCATTAATAGTGATTTATTTATTTATTTAATTCATTCATTTGAATAACATAGACCAATATTTACCTGATTTAAAAACTATTATGGAAAATCCCTTAGGATACCCACTAATAAATGGGATATTATAGAGGTGTAGGATGTAAGATTTGGAATTAGAGACAATGGAATGTAGATTAATAAATGATCATGGAGGTTCATGGTGCATATGTGGAAAATCAAAATGTCTCCATCTTCATGGATTTTAAAAAAATTCTTCACCAATGGTCCATGAATTTTTTATTTAGGGATCACTGGTGATTTTATTTCCACCTTGTTTTGTATTCATTATTCTCCTTCTCAAATTTCATTTTGATTATTTTAATTCATTATACGATCCTAGTATTGATTAATATTTTTTATCTATGCTATGTATTTTTTCATTCCACCCAACTAATTATTTAGGAAAAATTTGTGTAGAATCATTCCATAAAATGATATATATCACTTAATTCTTTTTATTTGGCATATAATTTATTATTGTTCTTTTTTATTTTCCCATTGGGTCCTGGTTCCATATATTTGGGATGGATTCATGAATTATCGGGCCCCAAAAATAATTGAGGATGTGAGAACCAAATATTGATCCTAATTTTTCAGTCATTTTGAGGGGTTTTTATGATCCTGGGGATAGATTTTGGGATAATGATTTACTTAGAGGTTTTTATTGTGATAACATTGGATCATGTTGGATAATTTCAATTTTTCAGCCCCTTTTGGTGGAGAAAGACGATCAGAAATAGAATCCTTCATATTCAAATGTTCTAGTTGAATCAAACTATGGATGTTTAAGTTGATATATTGGATTTTAAATCCACATGATGAGAAATTTTTTTTTGTAAATTCTATATGAACATACCATATATCGTGGAGTAACAAACATTTTGTAGTCTGAGTTCATGCGGTGGATAGTGTTTTTTGGAGAGACAAATATCACATGGCATGTGGGATACCCACATGTCATGTAATTCTACCAAGATAGAAAAACATTGTTCCAAAGTCATGCATCTTGTATACCATGTGTTCATACATGTAGTAAACCATGAGGTTAATTCCATGTATATGTACAGTGCTACTCGATCCATATACCTAGTGTACACACCCAGGACCACGGGTGAACATACAAACCATCTGACCCTGTCTATATGCCATGTAATTACATATGATCTTCTAGAATGATACTAGTTTAAATAACACCCAGGTGTATAGGAAAGGTGACACATCATGTGACCCTCCTACATGTCATCTTTTATCTCTAGAACCATCCATCTGTTGCACCCCTCTCTCTTGGATTTTAATGATCACAATCACTCTAATTGTATTCTAACTTGTTTTCAAGTGTTTTTGATGATAGGAAATAGGGTGCCTAGAAGCTGGCCCAAGAAGAATTCAAAATGGACTATTTAAGTCCACCGGCCAGCCGGTGTGAGACCACCGGCCAACCGGTAAGGGCACCGGCCAGCCGGATCCAGCCCATCGGCCAGCCGGTGGACCAGGCAGAAGGCCTTGCCCTCTGCCAGGTGCCACCGGTCAGCCGTTGTCTGGCCACCGTCCAACCGGTGGGTCCAGACAGAATGGCATACCTTCTGTCCAGACCACCGGCCAGCCGGTTCCTGACCACCGGCCAGCCGGTGGATCCCAGGCAGAATAGCATGCTTCTGTCCAGACCACCGGCCAGCCGGTGGCTCAGCACCGGTCATCCGGTGGAGCCAGACAGAAATCCCTTGCTTCTGTCTGGTGCACCGGCCAGCCGGTGGATCAGCACCGGCCAGCCGGTGTGCTCAGTCAAACTAGCTGTTAGGCTTTGACCAGGCTGGCCCACTTGATCCCCAACGGCTCTGAAAGCCCTCCAACGGCTATTTTGAAGTATTTGGGAGTATTTCTCCTATAAATAGACGTCCATGGATTCCGGGAACACCACCGATCATATACCGAAGCATACCAAAGCTATTTTGATCATTTGAGGCTCCTACGGCAATTCTCAAAGGATACTTGAGATCCAATTGCCATCCTTGAAGCTTGGGCTGCCTCTACATCAACTACACTCACCTCTTGGCGCTCAAGGCTTCCTCTAGTTTGTTCTAAATTATTTACTTCAATTTTTTAGTTCTTAATTGGGTTTGTATTAAAACAAACCACCCTTTTTCTTCCTTCTTTCAATTTGGGTTTCTTGCTACAACCATAATAAAAAAGCAAGCTGTAAGAAGGTGATCTAGCCTACCTTAAAACGGCTAGTGGGTTTCTTGCTATAACCATTAAAAAGCAAGCGGTCGTATAAATCTCCCAACGGTTGAGTTGGGAGCGGAGACGTAGGCTTGAGTTTAAAGCTGAACTCCGTTATCAATTGTGTCTTGCCATTTTACTTTCCGCTGCATTTAAATTTGTTTTAAATTGTTAATTAATTTTAAAAAGGCAATTCACCCCCCCTCTTGCCATCACCTCCGACCCAACATTTGGTATCAAAGAGAGCGTTTGTGTAATACCTTAACCGGTTACAAACAAAATATCCATAGTGATGGCTTCTTTATCACAAGCACCCGAAGGGTATTCCATGACTCGGGCTCCATACTTCGATGGAACCGATTACACATATTGGAAAACACGAATGATTACTTTTCTTAGAAGCATTGGCTATCCTATATATAGAATTGTTATGCAAGGCTACACTCCTTCTAGTAAGGATGAATCTAAATGGACCCCCGAAGACATTGCCAGTTTTGTGCTTGATGGCAAAGCCATGAATGCTCTTTATTGTGGGTTAGACCGTAATGAGTTTAATCGTATTTCTACTTGCACCACCTCACATGAAATTTGGAAACTTTTGGAAGTGACCCATGAGGGCACTAACAAAGTCAAAGACACTAGGTTAGATATGTATCGTCAAGACTTTGAGAGTTTCACAATGCACCCACACGAGTCAATCACCGAAATGTTTACTCGTTTTACTGATGTTTGCAATGGGAGAAAGTCCCTTGGTGATGATGTTTCAGCAGAAACAATGGTCAAGAAAATTCTTTGGGTCCTACCAAGCTCTTGGGCACCAAAGGTGACGGCAATCCAAGAAGCGAAAGATGTCAAGAATATGCCGGTTGAAGAACTCATAGGGTCACTCATGACTAAAGAGATTACCATGAAGAGGCAAGCCGATAAAGAAGGAATGATCTTCAAGGAGAAAAAGAACATAGCTTTCAAGGCAAAGGAAGAAAGCTCCTCCAATGAAAGTGAATCTGAGATGGCTCAACTAGCAAGGAAAATGAGCAAGTTCATGAAGAAAAAGAAGAAATTTCAAAAGGCACGAAAGGAAGAGCCAAAGGCAGAGAAAGAAATCACTTGCTTTGAATGTGGAAAGAAAGGCCACATCAAACCGGAGTGCCCCATTTTCAAGAAAAGGTTAAAAGAAAAGAAAAACAACAAGGCCTTCAAAGCATCAACATGGAGTGCAAGTGATGACTCCATGTCTTCAAGCGACTCAAGCGATGAAGGTGGAAAATGCCTAATGGCATTTGATGAGGTATCCTCTTCTCACTCTTCTTCTCACTCTTCTTCCTCATCTTCTTCTTTTGATAATGATATGTCTTATGAAGAACTCCAAAATGCAAGAGATCAATTAGAGGAAGGTTTTCACGAACTTACCTCTAAATTTTTGACCCTGAAAAAGAAAAAAAAACTCTTATTTCCGAAAAAGACAAACTTCTCAAAGAGAACGAGGAGCTTTCCCTTAAAGTCAAAAATATTCCAAATGTAGATTATTTAAATTCTACCATTAAGGATTTGAAGGAATCTCTTGCCAAGTTCACCCAAGGTGAACAAAACATAACTAAATTGCTAGGTTCTCAGCGTTCAGCTAGAACCACACATGGACTTGGCTATAACAAGCAATCCACTTTTTCTAGGGCACCCACTACTTTTGTAAGGGGGAGTTCTCAATACAAATTTTTGTAATTATTGTAAAAAGACCGGTCACATGATTTATGAATGTGATTGTAAAAATGCTAGGTATGGAAGACCCAAATCCATTACCTACTCGGATGAGTATCATAGAAGGAATCCCTCTAGAACATTATGGGTTCAAAAGTCTCTTTTAGCTAATCTTTCCGGACCCAAACTTATATGGGTACCAAAATCTCTTCTTTCTTGATTTTGTAGGATAAACACCAAAAGAGTAGGCCCTCTAAAGGCTCGTGGTATCTCGACAGCGGTTTCTTAAGGCACATGTGTGGCGATCCCTCCAAGTTCAACTCACTTGAAGAATTCGATGGAGGATATGTCACCTTTGGTGATAACTCAAAAATCAAGATCGTCGGAATAGGTACCATTGGTTTTGGTAGATCCTCTTTTAATAAAGATGTTTTATTAGTTAAAGGTTTAAAGCATAATTTAATTATCATTAGTCAACTTTGTGATAGTGGTTTTTCAGTCAATTTTCAAAATGATTTATGCAATGTGTTTGATTTTCAAAACAAGTTGATATTTTCTGCTTCCCGTTTTCAAAATGTTTACATTATTGATTTAAAATCTCTAGCTAGCCAAAATGTTAAATGTTTAAGTGCTCTTGACAATGAGTCTTGACTTTGGAATAGAATTTTGGGGCATTGTAGCTCTCATTCACTTCTAAAGCTTAATAAGAACAAGCTCATTCGTGACCTTCCTAAACTTAAATTTAAGAAAGATTTGATTTGTGAGCCATGCCAACTTGGTAAGCAACACAAGTCTTCTTTCATATCTAAGAAGGAAGTGTCCACCTCAAAATCTCTTGAACTCCTTCATCTTGATCTTTTTGGTCCTACTCCCGTAGCAAGCTTAGGTGGAAAATCCTATACCTTAGTTATTGTTGATGACTTTTCTTGTTTTACTTGGGTTTTCTTTTTAGCCCATAAGAATGATGCTTGTAAAACCTTTTTGAAATTCTCTAGGAAAGTAGAAAAAGAAAAAGTATATAAAATCATATCTCTTCGTAGTGATCATGGTGGTGAATTCGAGAACAAAGAATTCGATGAATTGTGTTCCTCTCAAGGATACAATCAAACCTTCTCTGCCCCTAGGACTCCTCAACAAAATGGAGTGGTTGAAATCAGAAACCGAACTCTCCAAGAAATCTCTCGAACCCTCCTTAGTGAATTCGACCTCCCTCAATATTTTTGGGCCGAGGCAGTAAACACTGCTTGTTATACTATCAATAGAGTCCTTGTAAGACCCCTTATTAAGAAAACCCCCTATGAACTTTGGAAAGGCAAATTGCCCAAAGTAGGTTATTTTAAAGTGTTTGGATGTAAATGCTTTATCCTTAACACAAAAGATAACCTAGGGAAATTTGATGCCAAATCCGATGAAGGTATTTTTCTTGGGTACTCCAACTCAAGAAAAGCCTATCGTGTCTTCAATAAACGTTCAAAAACCATCGAAGAATCATCTCATGTCAAATTTGATGAAACTCTTCCAAAACCTCACCCGGTCATTGAGGATGTTGAAGATAAGCTTGATAAGCTTCATTTGAATGATTCCTCTTCTCCTCCCAAGGGGGATGACCATCAAGAACCCTCTTCACCTTCTTCGCCTTCCACCTTGCCTAAGGTTTGGAAACCTTCTAGAGACCATCCTTTAGAAAATGTCATAGGTGACCTTCAAGCCGGTACTCGAACTAGAAGACCTATCCTCAATGAAGTTGATCATCAAGCCTTCATTTCTCACCTAGAACCTCAAACCGTTAATGATGCCATTAATGATGAGAATTGGGTTATTGCAATGCAAGAGGAACTAAATCAATTCTCTCGAAATAATGTTTGGACTCTTTGTAAAAGACCCAATGATCATCCAATTATTGGCACTAAATGGGTTTTTAGGAACAAACTTGATGATCAAGGAAACATAACCCGGAACAAGGCTCGCCTAGTAGCTAAGGGATATAATCAAGAAGAAGGAATCGATTATGGTGAAACCTTTGCCCCCGTTGCTAGGTTAGAATCCATTAGGATCTTGTTGGCATTCGCCGCCCACTTAAATTTTAAGCTTTTTCAAAAGGATGTTAAAAGTGATTTTTTAAATGGTTTTATTTCTGAAAAAATCTTTGTTGAACAACCTCCCGGTTTTGAAGATCCAAAATTTCCAAATCATGTTTTTAAGTTAACCAAGGCTCTTTATGGCTTAAAGCAAGCCCCTCGGGCTTGGTATGAGTGGTTAACAAAATTTCTTTTAGAAAATGATTTTAAAATGGGCCAAGCCGATTGTACCCTCTTTTTAAAACACACTTCAAAAGATCTTTTAATAGTCCAAATTTATGTTGATGATGTTATCTTTGGTTCTACCAAAGAATCTCTTTGTACTGATTTTTCTGATTTAATGTGAAAAGAATTTGAAATGAGTTTTATGGGAGAATTGAAATTTTTTCTTGGTTTTAAAATCTTTCAAAATTCAAAAGGTATTTCTCTAAGCCAAAGCAAATACACAAACGAGCTTCTAAGTCATTTTGGTATGGAACAAGTAAAGGAAATTAGTACACCCATGAGTACTTCATGTAAGCTTACGTTAGACGAAGCCGGGAAACCGGTGGATAACAAGCTTTATAGGAGTATGATCGGGAGTCTACTTTACCTAACTGCGACCCGTCCTGACATCATGTTTAGTGTTTGCCTTTGTGCTCGTTTTCAAGCCAATCCTAAAGAATCCCATCTTAAATCGGTCAAAAGAATTTTTAAGTATTTAAAAGGATCCAAAAATCTTGGTTTATTTTATCCCTCAAATACTTCTTTTGAACTATCTTCTTTTTCGGATGCTGATTTTGGCGGATGTCAATTAGATCGTAAGAGTACTAGTGGAACCTGTCATCTGCTAGGCAAGTCCCTTGTTTCGTGGAGTAGCAAGAAGCAAAATTGTGTTGCTCTTTCTACTGCCAAGGTCGAGTATGTAGCCGCTGGCAATTGTTGTGCCCAAATTATTTGGATTCAACACACTCTCTTGGATTATGGTCTTTCCTATGATCATGTCCCTATTCGGTGTGACAACACTAGTGCCATTAGTATCTCTAAGAATCCAATACAACATTCTAGGACAAAGCACATAGACTTAAGGCATCATTTCCTTCGTGACCATTTTTAAAAAGGAGGTATCACTTTGGACTTCATTCCTACTGATTTCCAATTAGCTGATATTTTTACCAAACCGCTCCCGGTTGACCGTTTTGATTTTATTAAAGGGGAGTTAGGAATGATTCATCAATGAGCACTATTAAATATTTGACTTTCTTGGCTTGCTTATATTTTATTTTTAATAGAATTTTTTAAACACCTTTTTTTAATTCTGTTTTTTATATTTTATGAATTTTAGTACCACCGGTCAACCGGTGGTACATCACCGGTTAACCGGTGGTGTCGGGTTTTTGTTTTTTGGGCCGACCCGAGGAAGGGTTAAAATTAATTTTAAAACCCTTCCTCCCTCATTTCTCTCTTCTCTCTCGGGTGACTCCTCCTAAAACCGCAGCTCCTCCAAAACCTAGCCTCCCTTCTTGGTTTTTTCCCTCTCAAAACTCCTTTATTCTCTCAATCTCTCTCTTTTTAGCTCCTTTTGCCATCATGGGACCTCGATCTACTCACAAAGGCAAGGGTATCGCTCAAGAAGCACCTCCTCCTCCTTCAATCCCTCAACTTCCAGACATATGGCATGACAAAGTCATTTTGCCCGGTAGAGTTATTGACTATCCTTGGCTTTCTTCTGCTCGTCTCGAGCTTTTTTCAATTATTGAGTATCAACATTGGCATTCATTTTTTGAGCCACCCGAAAAGGATGTTATTTATCCTCTTCTTGTCAAAGAGTTCTATGCTCATTTCACGTGGTCCGTTTTTGATGACATTGATACCATCTCCTCCACTGCTCTTGGGCAACCCATCACTTTCACTTCGGTGGAAATTGCCCGGATGCTGGGAGTTCCTCATGTCGGGCCTCATGCATTTGCTCAGGGGGAGTTTCCTCGGGACCGTGAGTTTGATATAGCCGTAGCCCTTGAGCATCTCACAGGGCAGCCCACAAATCCCATTGTCAAGCTCTCCCAGCTCTCTCCTAACCATCGTATTATTGAGCGCCTCATTAAAACTTCCCTTGCGCCCCGTATCGGGGATCATGATAATGTCAAATTCATTAATATTTATCTTCTCTCTTTTATCACCAGAGGCATTCACTTCAATTTGGTCCGGTTTCTGTTCTGGGCCATGACTTATGTGGCTGAGCACCCGCGCCGGTCCAAAAATCTACCCTACGGACGCCTCTTGACTAAAATCTTTTCCTTTCTTGATGTGCCTCTTCATGCTACTTCCTTCGAGCATCCAACGAAGGATAGCATAGTGAATTTTATGATGGTGCAACGAATGAACATCTGTTGGCACCCTTGGCGTCAGGAATGGATTGTCGACAAGGACGGTCTTCTCAAGGCCTACTCTCCTCAAACTCATTCCCATCCTCCTGCCCATGCCATGCCTCCTGCTATTGCCGCTGCCTATCCTCTTTCAGACAGTGAGGATAGTGATGATGATGAAGAGGATGGAAGTGGTGACAGCGAAGGTGAGGCTGATGCTGCTGCTGATGAGGAGGCTGGAGAGGGTGATGATGCACCTGAGCCTGCTGAGGCTGTGCCCCCTCCTGCTGATGCTGGTGGCTTGCCGGTGACGGCTGATCAGTTCCTACGCTTCCAGGATCAGATTGAGACCCGGCTGGACTTGCAGTTTTCTTACTTCAGCTCTCAGTTTGATCAGCTCCACTCTCGGATCGATTCTCTCGATCGTCGCTTCGAGGCGGTCCAGGCTCCTCCAGCTCCTCCGACCGTCAGGCGTCGTCGTCTCCCTCGACCCTCTAGGAGTGAATAGAGCCTTAGTTGTTTTTGATTTGTTTTTGTATTTGTATTTTGGATTCTCCTTGTACCATTTCATCTTATTTAAATTTCAAGTTGTCTTGTCTATCCATTCCTTTTTATCATTGTTTACCTCTTTGATTGTTTTTCTTATTCTCTCTCATAATTTTCCTCCTATTTTGATAATCCCAAAGGGGGAGAAAACCTCTCTATTACATAGTTATTTATTAAAATTCTCTTCTTACAAGTTCCATTTTAAGTTATTTATGTCATCAAAATCTGTTTTAAATGGTTAAGTTATTGTTTTCAATTGATTTCTTTAAAAAATGGCATTTGGTTGCAATTTCAAAAAATTACCCTTTCTCAGTATTTCAATGATTTCAAGATCATTATATTTGGCACGTCTCTAAGTTTTCCAAGTTCAAATTGTTTATTTAAGTTTTCAATTGACATAACCTTTTTTAAAGCTTTCATACCTTTTTTTAAAAAACTTTCTCTTTTGTGATTGTGATCATCAAAATAGGGGGAGATTGTTGCACCCCTCTCTCTTGGATTTTAATGATCACAATCACTCTAATTGTATTATAACTTGTTTTCAAGTGTTTTTGATGATAGGAAATAGGGTGCCTAGAAGCTGGCCCAAGAAGAATTCAAAATGGACTCTTTAAGTCCACCGGCCAGCCGGTGTGAGACCACCGGCCAGCCGGATCCAGCCCATCGGCCAGCCGGATCCAGCCCATCGGCCAGCCGGTGGACCAGGCAGAAGGCCTTGCCCTCTGCCAGGTGCCACCGGTCAGCCGGTGTCTGGCCACCGGCCAACCGGTGGGTCCAGACAGAATGTCATACCTTATGTCCAGACCACCGGCCAGCCGGTGCCTGACCACCGGCCAGCCGGTGGAACCCAGGCAGAATAGCATGCTTCTATCCAGACCACCGTCCAGCCGGTGGCTCAGCACCGGTCAGCCGGTGGAGCCAGATAGAAATCCCTTGCTTCTGTCTGGTGCACCGGCCAGCCGGTGGATCAGCACCGGCCAGCCGGTGTGCTCAGTCAAACTAGCCGTTAGGCTTTGACCAGGCTGGCCCACTTGATCCCCAACGGCTCCGAAATCCCTCCAACGGCTATTTTGAAGTATTTGGGAGTATTTATCCTATAAATAGACGTCCATGGATGCCGGGAACACCACCGATCGTATACCGAAGCATACCAAAGCTATTTTGATCATTTGAGGCTCCTACGACAATTCTCAAAGGCTACTTGAGATCCAATTTCCATCCTTGAAGCTTGGGCTGCCTCTACATCAACTACACTCACCTCTTGGTGCTCAAGGCTTCCTCTAGTTTGTTCTAAATTATTTATTTCAATTGTTTAGTTCTTAATTGGTTTTGTATTAAAACAAACCACCCTTTTTCTTCCTTCTTTCAATTTGGGTTTCTTGCTACAACCATAATAAAAAAGCAAGATGTAAGAAGGTGATCTAGACTACCTTAAAACGGCTAGTGGGTTTCTTTCTATAACCATTAAAAAGCAAGAGGTCGTATAAATCTCCCAACGGTTGAGTTGGGAGCGGAGACGTAGGCTTGAGTTTAAAGCCGAACTCTGTTATCAATTGTGTCTTGCCATTTTACTTTCCGCTGCATTGAAATTTGTTTTAAATTGTTAATTAATTTTAAAAAGGCAATTCACCCCCCCTCTTGCCATCACCTCCGACCCAACACCATCATGTGTATATTCTTCTCCAATACACAAACATTGACCCATGATTATTCTGTAAAATGTAGATTTCCATTTGTGAAATGCTGGAGTTTTCCATTTTGGAAATATATATATAACTAGAGGTGATGCTAACAAGATGATTCTAATAGTTACACTATGTCGGTGGCAATGATTGGGTGTACTCATTGGAATGTTACCATGGTCGGTACACCACTCTAACTCTACACATGGAGAGTCCCCCATATAATTTATAAAGGTAGATATTTCACTCCCCCACATTAAAGAAGGATTGGTTTCTATATATGTGGAGTGCACTCACTATCATTGATATGTGTTTGTGGGAAGATCTTCTAATGTTATAGTTCTCCCTTGGCTCTGATACATAGCAGGGAGGTGTGGGAAATCCATATTCATGAGATGTCACACAAGATACAAATATAAAATATAATCCCCTGTAAATAATGAAATAGTGTGGTGAGGATTAGGCCATCCAACCTATTTCTCATTATGTTGGGTATGGTTCTTGGCTACAAGATGATACCTTTGGAGATATGTGGAGACTCAATGTTCTTATCTAGTTGGATGATGGAGATCCCCTTTATCACTTTTCTTGTCTTTTATATGACCATATCGGATGTTGGGATATTCTCACCCCCTCCCCCACTTTATGGGTTGACCATTCCATTTTATATTTTTCAACCTCTTTGGTTTTTGTAGTTTCTTACAAGGTATGTATAATCTTATACCTACTAGGGGAATTCCCAGACATGTCGTGTATTATACCAATGAAATTTTGATTGGTGTGAAAATTCATATTACTACTTCCATATGAGATAGTGGTATTGGGAGGTGCTAACTATTTAGGGTGGTCGTCTTTGGAGATTGTGAGTTGGGCCTTCTTTAGTCATCCTCATTCAAGTTCTAATCAGTTTATCCCACATTTCCAATTAAGAATGTATTTTTTTACATTAAATTTCATTAGTATTAATTATTTCACATGATTTATTCAACATAGGTTATTGCATGAATTATTTATATTCTAGTTGATACTATCTTTTATTATACCGCTATTATTTTTCATGTAGATGGTTGTGTGTGAGAGGACATGATCATTAGGCTAAGGACACCCATTTAAACATTTAATAATTGTTACTTGTTTCTATCCCCTAGACTATTAGAGGCGGCATTGTGGTGTCACAGTCTGTTATCACTGGCTAGACAGGGCCTATTAGGTAGGATTATGACTGATTGGTATCAAAAATGGTACATCCTTGAGTTAGTTTTTACAGTCAGACCAATGTCGAGTATTGGATGGGTTGTTGATAAATGGTGTCTGAATGTATCTAATGTGACTCACAATCTAGGGGATCTAGTGATGGTGTAGGGAAAACATATTAATAAGATAATACATTGACTGTCTATTTTTTTGATTGGGCTTACTGAGAAATAGGTTTCAGAGAAACCAGTAGTACATGAATCTTATTAGATTGGCTTTCATGTTATTCTGGAGTCTAATCCTCAAATGTTCCCTTCAAATTTAGGTACATATTTTCAACATTAATGATGTCTCTATAATTACAACTGGTTGGGATATAGATAAAAGGTTGTGAAGATGTCTAGTTAAGGGATAGTATCCATGTTCAGTGTCACCATAACAACTAGCATAGTTTCAGGGGTTTAGTTCAGGGTTGAAATCGTGTCGTGCGTTTTCAATATGGGTAGCATGAAGTGCTTCTTCCCATCATGTAGAAAGACGACCCATTATTTTTGTCCAAGACAGATGTTGTATTCTAGTTATAGTGGTCAATAATTCCATCATTTTTTTTATGAAAAGTCACAAAGGATTGAAATTATTATATATATTGGGAATCAGAGACCACCCATATTTTGGGGCAATTCAGACCCTCAAGCAGCTGCAGGTTATATGGATTCTGTTGATTGCGTTTTTAGTTTCATACAGACACCATCAATTCTACTAGAATCATTTTCAACTGGTCACCTTTATGAGATACAAGGATTTAGTGGGGTTTGTTACTCACTCTTATGATGTTGGGAGACTCTCTCTGTAAATGTTTGGGTTCTTGTTTCATAGTTAGTTTTATCCATCTACTAGACATCATGTTTAGGTATAGGAGTTCCTTGAGAATTATTACATTATAAAGCTCTTTTTTGGAAGAGATAATAGATATTATTGTTTAAAAATTGGTTAATAAGGATCTAAGATAACTACAACAGATAGAAGATTTCAGTCATCAGGGTCACACTGATGTTGACACACACATCCATGGACTTAGACATAGATATGTACAATGTGTTGAAAGCCTGGTGGAGCCAATAATATTAGCGATTAATTGTATTAATTGTCATTTAGGATACCAATACATCATATTTATGGGAGAATCAATGCCTAGGACAAGAAAATTTATCATCATTAGGAATTGATAACTCGTTATGATATAGTTTGTGGGTATACATGAGATAATATTGATCTTGGAACTTCTAACATATTATGAGTTATAGTCTAATTCCATTTTACACTTTCTTTATTAGTCATTTTCTGGCGAAGTTCTTCCAATTTTTATGTTTTATCTGTCTGTTTCCTTTTTGTGTCGTGATATAGGAATTCATGAAAGGGTGACACATATCCCACCGAGACATGTTCTTTTGTGATGTAAATTAAAACTGTGTGGGGGAGTCAAGTCCACTATGTGGGGATATTGTTATGTTTTGGTTGATGAGTTTCCATGAATTACATGTATGAGGAAATTTTGGTGGTTATAATGTGAGAGATAAAAATCCATGGTTATGGGAAACCCGTGAGGAAATCGGAAGGATGGCTTCTGACTAGATTCTTATGACCTGGTGGAAACAAAATGATCTATTGTGGGACTCGTTACTTGACTACATTGTTGCAGTTTTGGTACCCCTACATTGATTCATCTATAGTAGAGGCATGGAGTATCCATTAGAGCCTTTAGCTCAACTATTTAATTTAAGGACCGTAATAAATATGTTTCAATAATCAAGTATTACTTCTAGATATGTGAATTGACTCATAAGGAATAATGATTCTTGAGGGACCTTTCCATATTGGCGGTGAGACCCAAAAAATGGTTTTACTTCTATATGGGAGGTTTCTTGAGTCCTCTAACAAATCACATAGTAGTACTATACTAAAATCATCATAATCATATCAGATATCCCATAATGTGCTCTCTGATCTAATGGTGAGTTTTTATGACCGTTTTGAGATTGGTTTTTTCTTACCTAGTGTGTTCCCAAGGAAAACATCATTATTCTTCATAAGAAATTTGTATATGAGTTTGAGGTTATTTAATTCACCATTTTCACCTAAATCATGTAAAATATATCATGATTACCCCTCTATAAGGATTGATGTATTTTTCAAATATTTGACAGTTGTGAGTTAAATTTAAAAGATCGATCTCTTATTCAGTTACTATCAGTTGATGGTTTATGAGTATGATATTCTTAAAATTGAACACTTATTTCTCAATAGACAATACGAGTTCTTGGTGATGTATTTTAGTTTGACTAATGACCCCAGGGTTTTTAAGGAAATAATGTGATGGAAATTTCATCCATATGAAACTAATTCATTGTTGTCTTCATCGATGACCTTCCCATTAACTCTATGTCAGAAGTAGAGTAGGTAGAGCATTTGAGGATGGGCCCAAAATTACTCCATGAGAACCAAATTTATGATGGGAGCTCAAAGTTATAGTTTTATTCTGGAAAGGTTCAATTTATAGGGAATTCCATCTCATATCATTGTTTAAAAATGGATATAGAAAATATTTATTTAGTGACAGCGTGAAATCCACCAAGGGCCTCACATAGGTGTGGAATTTCCTCAGTTGTTAGGATGTTTCCATGGAAAGCCTTCAAGAGTGTTGTTTTTGGTGATTCCTATGGATTTGGGATAAAATTAATGTTTATGTGGAGGCCATTAGTA
Source organism: Viscum album (assembly GCA_963277665.1). Lineage (NCBI taxonomy): Eukaryota > Viridiplantae > Streptophyta > Magnoliopsida > Santalales > Viscaceae > Viscum > Viscum album. Next base: position 1,940,241,284 of record OY728152.1, read on the forward strand.
ATATTAATTTGTTATGGTAGATATGGACACATGAATAGTTTTACACAACCCACATCTTTTCTTTTATAGTGTAAGTCTTATCCTTGACTTTGTGGAGATGTTATTTTATGCGTGAAATTTTCGTGTTTATTCTTATTCCATAAGATGGCCACAAGTTTTTCATATCTCATAGTGATCTTTAAAAAGGATAGGAGCATTGACTGGAGTTCATATTTGAATATAAATTCGAGATATTTTATACCCCGAGTATGATAAACATGTAGGTAGATTCCCTTAGCAAGAAATCCCATTCCAACATGATAATGTAGGAATCTTAACAGTGAGACACAACATTGAATACCCTAGTAGAGGTGAAGGGTATAACTTGTCTTCAACCGATGATAGTGACTCCATCACTTCTTAAGTGTGTGAGGGATTCAAAGTTGGGAAATATCAATTATAAGGTTTTTGGTGAGTTGATATCCTTAAGAGATACACCATATGGATTTTCTAAAGTAGGGGATCATGACATCCTTTACCAATGATGGATGCTAGCTCCATTCATGTTACTCATAATGGTGTGGAGGGAACGTCATAAACCCCCTTGATTGTATATCTAGGTGTTTCAAAGTTGAACATGGATCTTAAGTAGTAGTTTTGGGTGGTCTAGAATGAGGTAGGTTGTTTCATATATATTTCCTCAATGCCTCACCTCATAACAGTTTTTCATGTGCACGTGATCTTCCAACATCATGGGTACCCATGATGTTTGTCGTTGAACATGATGTATTGTATATGTAATGGTTTAGTAGGGGACATAAGGAGAATTTCATAACCTTGTTATGGATAAGGCCAACATTCAAACCACAAGTGGATGGTTATTTTGGCAGAAAATCATGGTTTTGAAAAATTTGTTATGGTTCAGATTGTTGGTTTTTGTTAGGACCACAAGGAGAATAAAAACCATGAGAGGGTGTGAATTCAGGTATGGATATTATATTCCAAAATTCTTCCTACACCAATGAATCTTGACCTAGATATTATAAGGGTAAATTTTTTGAACTCATGTGCTACAATTGATATTATTCGTCCCTTATTTATCTGATGATGAGGATGATTTGAATTTGAGGTAGAAATTCAAACAGGCAGACACCTTGATTTTTACTTCGTTTACCCACACTGGGTTATGTCCAAGGAGCATACAACAACAATCATCTGATATACGAAATCCACTAAATCTCACTTCCAGTATACAATGTTCATGATAGATCACTTCTAGGCCCATGCTCACAACCATTACAATTTTTAGGTTCAGCTCACTGCTTTCCCAAGGGTCACTCCTTTTCACTCTCTCTCTGGCTCACTGCCAGTAAAAAAGATAACCATCTTCCTCTTCCTTCTCTCACTGCTCTGGAAAGGATCCACTCATTTTTATAGACCTATATATTTATTCATTTTCATGAATACATGAATTCTCAAATGTATGTATATTCTCTACTGATGTCCAACTATCATCCATAGATTAATCTCTCTTTGCACCGAGTGTACTCGGAAACCCCAATTTTTACGTGCAGCCTTCACTGGGCCTTGGGCGCAATTCCCTGCTTTTTCCTGAGATACACTATTTGAAAACACCACTTTTACGCAAAACCAATTCTTTTATGTGAAACATCCATCTTTTACATGCATCATTTTCTTTATGTGAAACCACTTCTTTTTGGAACTACAATCTTCTATTACGTGCAACCCTTTCTTTATGCGCAAACACTTATTTTAAGCGCAAACATGATGTTTACATGCAACAAAATTTCATACTCCAATTTTGTGCTACAATGCTCAGTTACTCCCTAAGTATTGAGTTACTTCTAATGATGGGGTCACCTCATATTTATATTCAAAATACTCCTTGCGCAAAAATCCTTCTTGAGCGCATAATCCTTTTCGAGCGTGGAAAACACATCTTCTGCACAACACCATTTTTTGCATACTCCTCAAAAATTTCACGCACCTAATGACTTTTCAAATTTTTTAACTTCTGATCATAAAACACCTATTGTGTGAAAAAATTCATTCCTCTATTTCGCAGAACACATTTTTTTTCCACACACCTATCTAATTTTGTGCACACCACATGCCTTGGTCAATTTTTGATCTTCTGATCTCAAAACAACAGATATGCGAAGAACTCCATTCCTCTATTTCGTGCACCACACCAATATTTCGTGCACCAATTTCTTTTTCACGCACAACTCTAATTTTTCACACACCTTGGATTTTTTCTTTTTGTACCGCCTCTAGATCATCCATTCCTATTTCGAGGTTCTTCAATCAATCATGGATTGTTGGAAACATCCCATGAACCCGAAAAATCCCATTTAACCCCCTTTGTCATGATATTCATAAATCATGGTCTACTTTCTCAACAAACACTACATGGAGGGTCGCTTTGTCAACAAACACAATCACCTAAAATATTCTTCAATGATACCTTGAGGGATTTCTTCCCAACAGTTATCATCCAGATCTATAGGGATCACTCACCATTAGTGAAGATTAGATATAATAGAAGCTATCACTCCACTATTAGATTGACTCCATTTGACGAAAAATGGGGGATACCCTATAAGTCACACTTTTGATGGTTATAGTTTGATAAGACCTCTCACATTTGGCCAAAAATGGAAAATTAAATTTCATAGAAAGGTTCATGTGGTCCATAAGCATTTGAGGATAGCTAAAATTTGTATAAATCTTAGATTGACTGATGTCTTATACATTTGTATCTAGAATATGGAGACCATGTCATTTTAATTGTATACCTTGATTTGGATTGAGGTTTTATTGTTGTTGTAAGTCCCCTATATCTGTCTAGGACCGGGTCACCAATATCATTTATAATGGTAGAGGTGGTACTCCCCCAAATTACAGAGGGTGTGGTTCCTCTATCCATGGATTGGACTCCATATAATTGATCCGTAGTGGTGGATAAATCCTCTATTAGAGTTGTGATACTTCAACATTTCTATGTAGAGATATTGTGTGGGACATCCATATTCATTTGAGGTTACACAAGATTAATGGATATGAGATATTTATCCCTCATCTATGACACAAAGTGGTGACAAGATGGACAGACACCATGTTTCTCATGAGGTTGTGTGTGGTGCCTGGCTATAAGATGGAACCATTAGAGATTGGGGTTGAATCTATGTTATTATCTAGATTGGATGATGAAGATCCCCATTCTCAATTCTCTTGGGATTCTTTTGAGTATATCTGATGTTGGGTTTTTATTATCCCCACTATGATTTATTGGCTGATCTAGCCTTTGTACTTTCTTCCAATTATTTATTTCAGAGAATCATACTCGGTATGTATATACTCATCCATACAAGGTCGTTTCTAGCACATTTTTTGTCTTATGTTGATGGTAGACAGGTCGGTGGTGACAATCATGGAGATGGTTCTAGACATGAAAAGCGGTACATTGAGGTGAAAACGATTTGTAATGGTTAGATTTCTAATTTACGAGTTAGTATCTTTTTAGCCTTTCTTATTTAAGATTTTTTTCATGTAGGGACTACATTTCTGGTCAAGCATGTATTTTTTTCTATCCATTTCTTTAATTTTCACTATTGTACTTGCTTTTTTCTCTAGACAGTATAACATAAAATGAATATACTGTAGATGTCGCTATCTTTTATTATATATATGAATTTTTTATGTAGATTGTTGTTTGTGTCAATACAGGTACATTAGTGTAAGGCCTCTAATTTTGGAATTGTCTACAAGGTGCTTGGAACCATACCTAGCCCTATTGGAGGCAAGCATGGGGTCACGATCTCAGTGAGTCACTAGGTAGGTGGTCCTATGATGGTAAAATCATGAAACAATCAGAATCCTAAATATATTTATATGTTATTATTGTGGTGGAATATTCATATTATACTCTCCCTTTGTTTTTTAATAAATAAAAGTGTTTATTACAATATGGTTGGTTCACCACATCATTGAGCAACATACTTTGTTTTTCTCCACTACCATCAAGTATATTCAAAAAATATTATTATAGTTAAACAAGATGAAAATATGTATGTTATAACTTATTTTACCTTCTATAATGAATATATATTCAAAATATAAAATATAATGAAACTAGATTGTAATGGTCCTCAAAATAGACTAAATGAACTAACCATTTAACGTTAACTATTTTTAATAAAAAAAAATAACCCCTATATATGAACTCATATGAGTATTTGGGATAGTATTAAATTCTGTAAGTAGAAAAATTCCATTTAATTTCACATCTATGGTTGTATTATCATTTGATAAAAACATCCATAATTATCCACATGTTATCTAATAATGGAACCATTAAATGGACACTCACGTAAAAGTGAAAATGAAAATGATATTTAATTAAATTGATTATAAGAGACAATAATAAAATTATATTAAACAAAATATAGATTTAAAAGGTTCTGAATTAAATTATTAATGAATCTAATTTGATTATCCTGGATGTTTAGGGAATGTACATAGAGATTCTGGAACATATGTTATGGCGTATCTAGGAACCACATTTTTTTCATTGGGTTTTTTCCTTACCACACATACATCAATTTAGAAAACCTTTATTCTTATTTAATTATTTTATATTATTTATATATGTCCCATGAATATATTACTTGCTTAATTCATCATTCATTGATGGGGAAATACATTTTTTAAAAGTTTCCCAACTCATATCCGCTTGATAAGAAAACTCAATTAAATGGAGATTTTCATTTTATTATCCCTATTTATGAAACACTACATAAAATATTTTAAACCAACCATTTTTATAAAACCACTCAATATAAAAGGTAATCCCATTGAAGTCATTTTTTAGTATCATGGAAATAATTATTTCTTTTCCCACTTTAAAAATATCTTACACCTTTTATTATAATTCATATTTAGAAGAACATATCTAAAGGTATTTCTATAATATTAAAAAGTCATTTCTTCACATAGACATCACTTTTCATGGTCTATATTTAAGAATGTTCAAGGATTCATGATTCCCAACATTCAGTGAAACCATTATGATATTCTATTTGGTTAATAGATGATACATAGTTAGGAAACCCATTTATTCCCATTTTTAATTCATATATTCAATCATTATGATTGATTTTATTTTGTGAAACACATAAGCATGTACATGTTATGTTGTGTTTACATAGATATAACTCTAACACATTGGGTAAATTGTTTTCTCAGGAGACATTATGTGTGGGATTAGGGAGTGAACCTAATCTATGATGGGATTTTTTCCGCCATGTTATAGTTTCTTGGGGGTTAACCATGATAGATATTTATGTCATATTATATATTTCCAAATATTTCTTGTGTTGCCATATTCATATGACACTATTTTAATTATTATATTCTCTAATGTGATTATTTATGAGCTTTATCTTTTATGACATTATGTTTTTTCATTTTTCTCTAATTTTATGCCATATGAACATGATTATTCCCTTATTGGTATTTATAGGTTTCCCCAATCTTTTATGCATTCCATATGTTATCTGATAAAATTTTAAGGGATCTAAGGGGTCTAATAAACCATTTACAAGAAATTTGTAGAGATGTTTTCTTTTTGTTAAATGTTGATGTTTTATGTATGTAGTATTCTAAAGACACTAGTAATCTCAATCATTTGGGTTGTATTTACTTGATATTTTTTTTAAAAATAATTTAATAATATTCGTAAAATTAATGGCTCATTATACAGCATCTAGAATACTAGGAAGAAAACAACATCTGAGAAAAAAATTGTATCCATACAAACTCCTTATATACATAAGAATCATTTATATACAAATATTCTAATATTAAACCAGTGAAAAATAGGATCTTTGAGAATCTACAGTTTACCACACTACCATTCAAGAAAATGACATAGCCTCACTATGATTTTAGATTATCATGGTCTATTTAGAAACTAATATTAGTGTACCCACTCACTACTAGTTACTCATCTGATCCATACAACATGAACCCATACATTATATTTCTCTAGTACATGAGGATAGTCTTACAACATCCCAATATAGAATCATGGATTTTCATGATACCTCCCAACCATTCTTAAAGACAAATTCAACACCAATCCTAGTATATGTTCTGACATACCTTATATATCCCACTACTATATCAAAACGTATTGAACTCATATTTTCAATTTCCTCTTATGTTTATGGACACATATTCATATTGAGATAAATACCATGTAAAATTATACCCAATCCCCTCAAGGATTGTTGTATATTATAGCTTTTGATTACCATTTCAATATATTTACTATGACATATGACAATAAATATAGAAAATATTTATGATTATATCATCTTATCTATAATGTCAATCACATCACAATAGTATTTTTTGAGAAGATATCATTCAATGAATTTCTCACTGAGTGTATTAATTTAAATTTATTTCCCATAATTAATTTTTATTAGCATATAATATGAAGAAAATGGTGTAATTCTAATTAACCTACTTATATATACATGTATTTCATTAATTATTAAAAAACCTTTTATATATTTATCGAAACATACATTTCATGATAAGGATGCCTAATTCGACCCTTAAAAGTATATTCGAAACATACATTCTTTATTAGAAATATTTGACTTAATTAACCCTTCAGTTTGATTCATATAGATGTCTTTAACCAACTTACCATTTAGAAAATATTTTTTCAAATTAAATTTTAAAAATTCATACTCATGGTTGTCTTCTATTTCAATTAATATTTTGAAAGTTTTCAGAATCGTAGATGGTGATAAGGATTCATCATAATCTATGTCTTGATATTTCTTGGGACCCTTTGTATCCAGTCATGTGTTATAGATATTTACTTTACCATCATTTTACATCTTTTTCATGGATACACATTCCCACCCAATTGTATTTATATATGGTGACCTGAAAATTTCATACATAAATATGAAATATTAGTAATAGAATAATCATTACATAATATTTTAATCCATTACAGAACGAAAAATGTATACTATCAATGGAAACATAGATATATAAACTACTCGTATATAAATGATAAACTTCTTATCTAACTAAGTGCTTTACAACACTAACCCTTCATATAAATAACATATTCAAGACCATTCATTTAAACATGGTGAAGGGAAGCCTAATAATGGGTGAGCACAGATTCATAGAAAAGTAAAATAAAATAGATATAAATAAATTATCATAATTTACCATAAGACAATAATAAGGGCATGATAACATAAACATGACTTACAATAAGCATAACTAATTCCAAAAATATCCTTAATTAGGAACACTGACATACGATTTTTTCTATAATAATACATAATACCTAATGGTGTTGAATTTTCAATAATCAATCATGACACATTAGAACATAACATAATAATATGGAATAAGTATTTGGAATTCACATTAGTTTTTAAAATCACATCATTATCCAAGTTTCACTCCCTTGAATATCATTGTCAATGAATTCCTATAGTAGAAATATTTACCATGTAATTTCAATCATTATCATAGGAGTAACAGCCATTGAATTAACATCTTCATCTTTTAGTAGTTTATTAAATATGACATATTTTAGAATCTTCTCAACATTATTATTATTACCCCATGAATTGGATAGATATGATGAACCCGCCCATCCTTGGTTTATAACATAACCACCCATCATTGATTTGAAAATTTTCCACCCATCCATAGTTAAAAATTGAACCACCAAATATGGTAATCATAATCCATTTTAATGTATTCTATGATATCAGGAAAACATTTACAATTGAATAATAGTATACCCAATGGGATGTAATTGGTTCCCATTAACTTCTCATCATCATTATCATAAAACATCCATATAATGAATATATATGATATCATTGTATCATATCCTCAGTAAATCCTGGAAAAAAATAAAATTATGTTTATACAGATTAAAATACCCTTAAAACTCACTATAACATTTATTGGGGAAAATAAACATTTCATTTTGAAATTACTTATATAAAATATAATAACATAAAAATTATTAAGGATCCAATTTTTTTTAAATAACCTAGGAAACATAAAAAAGTAATATTTAGAAGAATTATTATTCATGTACGTGTGTAAATAAGTTGATGCCTTGTACTTTAAAATGAAAAATCATTTCAAATTTTCTATAAAAAATAAAAAGTACCAAATTTTCAATGAAATGAATATAACATTAAAAATTTAAATTAATTTAAACCATGGTATAGTTGACATTAATAAATATTTTTACAATAGTAAAAATATTATTGAAAATAATTATAAAAGTTTGGTTATTGAAGAAAAATGATTTCAACCCAATGTAAGAAATAATTATGGTTTTCCTAAAAATGTTCTTTCATTATATAGAGTAGTTAAACAGTTCAAAATGATAGGAAAACATTTTATGTCAATAAATTAACAATTTAAACGAAAAGTAATATTATTTAGAAGATATATATCAAATAATTTCATTATTATAAATTTATTTGTAAACAATCTCGATAAGAAAGTGGATGTAATATGAAACCCTTAAAAAAGTTAATATTGTTACATAAGAACAATAACCTCCATTAAAATAAATAAAAAATTATTACAATCACATTATACTCCAATATTAATTCCTATAATAACATAAATGGTTTACTTATAACAGTATACCACCTGTTAAATAAAAACTCTTCATTGTCATCATTATTTCAGGTGTTAATTTCATTGATTTTACATGTATGATTTAATTTATAAGTTATATTCTAGGAACATTGATCATAATTTACTTATTCCCAATATTTTAATAATAATATATATATTATATATAATTATTACAATTCATATAATGTTGTTAAGAAAAATGAATGAGATCACTATGTGGAGACGATAGTCTGTATGTACACTATGGTGATGTATCCATTTTTCAATGGATGTAGTGAATGATATGTAAATATCAATTAAGATTTAAAAAATACTAATTATATCATAATTAACATATATTACCATTACATATAACATAATAACTATCTGGGAATGATTATGGTGGAAAATTATTTATGTCTGAAGATGGAGGTTGTAGTCCACACGTACGTACGAGAGACACTCATTCTCTAATTTGACTGAGGAGATGTTGAAAATGGTTATTCCATCATCATAAAAAAATATTATTATATTTATTATTCATTAATATTCATATTTTTAAGGATACAAGAATATCATATTATCTTGATGAAAAAAATTAAAATTGAAAGTGATTGGTTAGAATCGAAACATATTCTTTGACCAACTTCCGTTGGATTATACCTTATGCCATAAAGTGTTTGTCTTAAGAGATAAACCAAATAACTATGTTAAAATAATTGATTCTATGATGTTTTTGGATTTTTAATTCGTTGATATATAAGGCTTTCATTATATAAATAAGAGAGCGAAAGTGGTTCCCTTTAATAAGTGATGGGAGGGAGACACATGGAATTTATTATTAGTTTTCAATGATATAATGTCAATTTCATGGAAAATTGGATTGAAATAGACATTGATTCAATGGTAGGATAATATACGATTTATATCTATTCATATAATAAATTAGACAATTATGTGTGAAAATCCTTCCATTATCTCTTGGTTTAACCCCAACTAGTAAACTTGTTTTAATCATACCATTGGAAATAAGATTTTCCTATTTTTAATATTTCTTATGGAATAGAATTAAGATGATAATATGAAATTTTATTAATTATTCCATTTCAAAATATTGAATAATTTTGGAAAGATTCAATTTCTATAATTGGCATAATTAGATTTTATGTAACCGCTCAAATATTAATGAAATCCTATTTTAGAGAATTGTATTTTTATGAATAAAACATTATTTACATCCATTCAATTTGTGTAAAAATAATAAATTTAATATTAAAATAATAAATTGAATATATAATATACTAATTTCATTAAAATAATTAATTTATTTAGTTTTATATAATTTTATATGAAAAAACAATCATTGTTCATAAATATTTATTTTATACATATGAATTTTTAAGACTCAAAAGGAACATACACCATAGTTCATTATAATGATGATTAATTTGTAAATAATTAGATTATTTTAAATTAAAAGATACTATTTGTAACGTCATGGTTTTGGAAGCCACCGAGAGGCGCCCCGTACCCGGTTGGTCACATGGACTCAAGCGGATTTCCACAAACACCAGAGGCTGCTGACAAGTAGTGAGGCCCTTGGGTGTGATGGTGGGGTAACTATGCCCTCATCAGCAGAGTACACAGTTGATGTAAACAACACATACAATAGTGGTAATAGTAAATATCCAACAACAGTAAACAACATAAGACTAAAACAATAGACAACAGGAGCACCCATGTATATATGAAATGATGGACGATACATATGTCCAGGAAAGCAGCCAAACAAGTCATAACACTGAATACAATACTAATCCAATGTACAAAAAAATACAAATAAGAAACGCCTCATCATCGCATGCCTCAGCTTGGTCGAATGCTCTCTTGATCCCATAAAATCATGTACCTAAAGTCGAAGGGTGTTTTCCCTTGTCTACACCTGCAGCAATATAATCTGTTTGGGCCTAAAAGCATGAACCAAACAGGGTGTGAGACTAAATCCTAGTAGGAAACCACCTAATGATATGTGACTAACAATCAGTGAGCATATGAAAGGTAAAGTACAGTAAATAGTAAACAGTAAGTAGTGAACATGATAATACATAGAAGTAAATGATCTACAGATCAACAAGTAGTAGTGAAGAAAACAACTAACCAGAAACAGGAAATCCCACTGGGAAGTACTCACAGCCATCCCCTCTGGTACTATCCAAGAAGTACCAACAACACTATGGGTTGTACACTTAGCCTAACCCCTCTGATTTTGTCATACAAATTTAGAAGACTCTCTAAGGAAGAAAGCTCAATCAATTCCCCTTATAGTCTAAGGTAGTCAAGGACTCTCTCAGGAAGATCACTTGGTCTAATCCCCTTATAGCCCCAATTTCTAGAGACTCTATGAGGAAGCTCACTCTGTCAATTCCTCCTATAGCCACAGGTCTATCACAACCTCTCTAAGGAAGCTCACTCGGTAAATTTGTCCTATATCCTAGAATGGATTAAGGAAATTCATACAAAACAAGACTCTCTGAGAAATGTCACTCGGCCTATCCTCCTATAGTCTATAAAGATCAAGACTCTCTGAGGAAGCTCACTCGATCTACCCTCCTGTAGTCTATAATTTTTAAGACTCTCTGGGAAGCTCTCTCGGTCTTTCCCCTATAGTCAATAATGTCCAATACGCTTTGGGATGCTCTCTCGGTCTATCCCCTATAGTCTATATTGTCCAAGACTCTCTGAGGAAGCTCACTCGGTCAATCCCCTTATAGACTATAACACCAGGTTCTCACGGTCATGTTCCAATCAGTGAATAATAATGCTATAAGGCCAAATTAAACCTATATAGCTACTTGGCTAACCAGTCTACAATATAACAAGCATGTCAGAGAACAACCCTCCTTCCTACAGTAACAAGGCATGGAAAAAAGATATAACGACCAAAGGCTGAACAAGACCAAAAGGTCATAAACAGAAGAATCCATGGGAAAAACATCCATGAAAAGAAATTATCCTCATACATAACCAAATTACCTCTACATAAGCATAATATCAAGGCAAGAAAACAACATATAAAAAATAGTAAACATGGAATACCCTGTTCAAGGGTATTTGTAAAAAATGCACATAAAACTCAAAGAATTCAAATGGAAAGGCACAAACCACACACCTTCAATCAAGGAGATAAATATACATTAACCACAGGGATTGAATCTCCTTAGAACATCGTAGATCTAAAAAAATGCACGAAACATTAATCCCACGATAACTTGTGATAGACGAGGAATTGGAAAACAAAGCTCTAGGAGAAGAAAGAGCTTACCATTGCGGTTCTAACGCAATATACGATGGTCGATTCGGAGAAAGAACGGAGTCTCAGGGGCTGAGAGAAGTTCCATGGCCATATAGGTTCTCTCGGATGAAGATGACCTAGAAGTAGCGAGTTCTATCCGTCAGGCATGACCCTGGTCAGTATAATGAAAAAAAAAGTATGCAGCATGTACTTTTGGAGTACACAACATGTACTAGTCTTTTCCGTACTCTGCTTTAAGAGGCCTCTACATGACCCCCACATGGCCGTGTGTGTGGCCCAGACACGGCCACACACGGCCTCGCACGGAAATGGAGTACAAGGCTTGTACTCATAAAGTACACTGCGTGTGCTTAAAAAATTTCCAGAAACTCCTCTTTTCTCAAAAACCCTAGAAAAGGGAAAAACATACTGGCAAAGAATGTTCAGGTTATTAAAAACATCCCCCCTTAAAGAAATCTATCCCCAAATTTCCCTATCATGGCATAGAAGAAGAAATCCCAAACATCTCTAGCCACTACGATCGTACATCAGCCTCCCTCTCCCTAGTCTCGTCATGTACTTTCCCGTGCTACCATAGCACCCGTACTAGAAGAAAATAATGGCCATGAAGAACCTCCGTACTGTGATAAAATATCCAGATAGGATTCTCCTCAGACGATGCATCTACTTTGAGTTCAACCTCTTCAGGTTGAAAAACATGAGACATGTATGAAATGTAACGTCGCAGCTGAGAAACATTGAAGATGTCATGCACAGACCGGTACCTCAGAGTTAACTACAACTGATAGGCAATCGGCCCGAATCTCTCCAACACCTCAAACTACTTGACGTAACATGGTGAAAGATTTCCCTATCTCCAAATCCTCTTGTGTCCCAACCTCGGTGCGATAGGCAGGAAAACCTGATCCCCGGGCTCGAACTCCAGAGGTCATCTCCACTAATTAGCATAAGACTAATGTCGAGACTGTGCCATTACCATCCTCTTCCGAATCAACAATATCTACTCTAAGGTCTCCTGAACAAGACGACGTCCCAGCAAAGCTTCTTCTCCTGCCTCCAACCAACACAAGGGTGATCGACATGGCCTACCGTACAATGCCTCTTAAGGTGACAACTGAAAAGTCATCTGAAAACTGTAGTTTTAGGCAAACTCCAAAAATGGTATATGCTTCTTCCAAGAACCACCAACATCTAGAATGAAAGCTCAGAGCATATCCTCAAGCACCTGAATCGTACACTCAGACTAGCCATATGTATGGGGATGGTATTTTGTACTCAAAAGTACATGTTTACCCAAAGCCTTATAAATCCCCTGTTAGAACTGAGAAGTAAAATTCACATCTTTGTCAAAATAAATGGAGTGTGGACCTCCATGTAGATGTACAATCTCTCAGATGTACAACTGTCCCAGCTGGTCAACACTGAAGCTCTCCCTGATCGGCAAGAAGTGAGCAACATTCGAAAGCCTGTCGACAAAAACCCAAACAACAGCATTCCCTCAAGGTGACTTCAGAAACCAGTCATGAAGTCCATCGCGACATCATTCCACTTCCACTCCAGAATGGGTAACTGTTGTAAATGACATGTTGGTCACTGAGGCTCTCCTTTCACCTGCTGACAATTGGAACACCTCATGAAAAAACCAGCAACATCTTTCTTCATACTTGGCCACCAATACTGGTTGTGTAGATCACGATACATCTTGGTGACGGCAGCATGAACTACCCAAACTGAGGAATGAAAATCCCACATCAGCTCCTCACGTATGTCTTCTGGCACCCATACGCATCCCTGGAAATGCTAGATCTCATCCTCACTCACTTTCTATCCAGGAAGAGGGTTCTCTCCTAACACACTCTACCGTAGGACTAGGCCTTCTGAGTCTGATAGTTGCCTCATCTGTACCCGATCAAGAAGTGTAGAGGTAATAGCTAAAAAAGATAGAATGGTCTTCCCCTGTCTGTCATTCACATACAAATGCATCTCAAAAAACAGATCCATAAACTTCCACTCACTGTCAGCCTCCTGAACTTCATGTATCTGAGTTCTCCTGCTCAACACATCAGCCACTGTGTTTCCCTTTCATGGCATATATGAAAGCTGAAAGTAGTAGGAATGAAGATACTTGACCCACCTGCATTGTCTCAAATTCATATCATGCTGAGTGAAGAGGTATTTGAGACTCTTCTGGTCGGTTAACACCACAAAGTACTCTCTTAGAAGGTAATGTCTCCAGCAACATATGTCATGAACAACAGCTGCCAACTCCCGGTTGTGCGTCAGGTAATTCCTCTCGTGTGGCCTTAATTGTAGAGAACCGTACACACCGACTCCATATCGATGCATAAGCATAGCTCCTAACACGATACCTGAAGAATCGCAGTAGACCATATAGCTCTTGACCGGCTCTGGCAAGTCTAGTATCGGTGCTGACTTCAACCTCCCATTTCAGCTCCTGAAAGGTTTACTCACAAGAATATGACCATAAGAACATTTCCCCTTATTTGTTCTGACCTGTCAGTGGTTCTTCTTGGTGGAAAAGTCCTCTATGAAACACATGTAGTATCCAGCCAGCCCAAGAAAACTCCGCACCTCAAAGACGTTCTTCGGTTGCTACCAGGAAACTACATCTCTCACTTTCTCTGGTTCTACTGATACTTCTGTCACTGAGATAACATGACCCAAGAAGTGAATTTGATCCATCCAAATGTGGAATTTCGAGAGATTAGCATATAACTGATTCTCTCTTAGTGTCCTTAGAATGATCTCAAGATGGGTGGCATGGTCCAGTCGAGTGTGAGAGTACCCCAAGATGTCTCCCATGAAAACCACCACGAAGGAATCCAAGTATGGATAGAACACGTGGTTCATCAGAACCATGAAAACTGTAGGCGCGTTCGTGAGACTGAATGGCACAACCATTTACTCGTATAGACCATACTTGCTCCGGAAAGCTATAAGAGGTACATCAGATGGTCTAACACCAACTGATGATAACCAGATCTCAAGTCAATCATCAAGAACACTTGGGCTCCTCGATGATGATCCAAGAGATCATTGATCCTTGGAAAAGGATATCGGTTCTTGACCTTCAATTGGTTTAGCTTCGGATAATCCACACAAATCTTGACGGTGTCGTATGCCTTTTTCGCAAACTAGACATGCGAACCCCAAGGAGAAGTATTGGGTCGGATGAAACCCGTTGCCTACAACTCCGCTAACTGCTTCCTGAACACCTACAACTATGGTGTAGCCATCCTATAAGGAGGAATTGACATCATTGTTGCTCCTTGAACAAGTTCATTGAGAATTCTACCTCACGCTCCGGAGGAAATCCTGAAAAAGTCCCCTGGAAATAAATCTCTCAAATGATCCACCAATGGAGGAAAGTCAAACTGTGAAATCCCCTAATAATCCAGATAAATATTTCCAATCTGGGCTATAACTACCACTATCCCATGATGTTCGGGTCCTGCTCGACTCTCCTAGACATCACACTCAGCTCTATGATGAAAGGATCTACCCTATGGTGATACGAAACTCACCCTGCGGCGATAGCAATCGATGACTACCAGAAAAAAACTAACCAGTCCATTCCGAGAATGACATCATAGCTCATCATCTCTATGAAATAGAGGTCACATAAGAAGTGACACCATGCACCCTCAAGAGGAAACTCACTGCAATAACGTACGCTAGCTGCTCTAGTCCCTAACGGTGTGTCTAGAGTCAAAGTATCGGCAATCGAAAAGAAGTAGAGCCCATGGCTCTCCACAACCATAACAGAGATAAAGCTATGCATAGAATCAGTATCGAAAAGTTCTGAAGATAAAACTGAGTCTACTAATATCGTACCTTGAACTGTAGAAGGTCAGGGATCATGCTCCTAATGGATCAGCTCCACAACGATGTCTAGCCTGCACTACATCCCTGTGCCCCTAGCTGACCACTCTAAGCTGATCCACCCTACTGTCGCGGTTAACCTATTGACTGACCACAACAAATGTGACCTCCACCTCAGGCCGAATGGCCAGAAGAACTCAAGTTCCCATACTGGTCAGAAACTGTTAATGAAACTCTTGAACGCGGGGTCATAGAAGAACCCCTACCACCAGCTGCAGGTGAGAAGATCTGACAAAAACGCTGAAGATGGACCATCTTGACGCAAGATCGACACTCCATCGAGTCTCTCTGGTAATGAGGCCTAGTATGTTCAATCCTCCTGCACTAGTATCATACTACATTTGCTGCCCGAAGATACATTCCACTTACTCTAATCTCCTCGAGTAGACTCCTTACAGTGCTTCCTGCTATCAGTAGGAGGAACACTAAATTTTGGATGTCGAACCGCCCTGGCTTACTGCTCCAAAATCCCTCAGATTGTGCTCTGTGATCAACGTCTGGTTGACGATAGATGATATTGAAGTCAACTTGAATATGTTCCCCTGCGACGTAATGTCGTTCCTCAGACCATCCTCAAACATCCGCGCAGGGAACAACTCATCACCTTCTGGAATCGGCGTGAAACACTGCAGCTCATTAAAGAGAGATGAGTACTCCATAACAGAAAGGGTACCCTGCTCCAAATTCATAAACTCTCGGGCTCAATCGGCCCTCAAGGTCTTCGGGTAGATTTAATCGTAGAATATTCTCCAAAACTCATCCCAAATCTAACTTTGTTGGTTCCCTGACTGAGAGATCACCTCCCACCACCTCTTGGCGGAGTCTCGGAGCTTATAGGTAGAGAGCTTCTCCCTCTTCTCTAGGGGTATCTCCAGATGCTCAAAAATTGTCACTGTGGCCTCTAGCCATGACTCTATAGCCTGAGGTCTTCCATCCCTTTAGAATGTAGGAGGATGCTGCTGCTGGAAAACCTACATTGACTCAGCCATGGACGGGGAAGGAGGCGGTGATCCCTGGATGTTCTGCAACATCGTCAGAATGTCTTCCCTAAACTGCTCATCGGTGCCTGCTACTGGTATAACTACTGGTTCCAAGACCTGTACAACAGGAGGATCTGCAGGAGATCCCTAATCATCCATATCTGGTGTCTGATCACTGTCTAGCAGCTGACGAACAACCGGAGGATGTCTCGGTGGCATAACTCAGAAAGGTCAAAATCCCACCTTAGATTAGGATTATCAAAGACTAATAACACAAGAGTACAAGATGTGAATAGAAGAAAGAAACACTCAAGTTTTACAAAACACGACTACACAGTGTGTATAAAAACAACATGGCATGTTCTTTTAAGCCATTAACATGCGAGTTTACATCTGCCACAACTGGTCGTGTAACGCCCTAACCACATGGCGTGTTGTACCCACACGCGACGTGTACTGGATCTCTATTCCCCTTCCCGAGTCCCCTTACATGGCTAACCCAAACGGTCCGCTTAATCCTAGAATACACGATGTGATCACAATGGACACGGTGCGTACTAGACAAGGTTTCAATGACCCATGTTGTTAGATACATGGTCAGCTTCACGGTTCACTCTACACGGCATATTCCCTGAGAACACGGCATGTACTTGGTGGTTTTCCCTAACCAGTGTTGTTCATGATATGGCTGGGTACTTATGTTACATGGCACGGCGTGTCAAGTCATGGTTTCATCCATCTGTGTTGTTATCCACACAGGTAGACACACGGTCACAACCACATGACATGTACGTACCTTACACGTCGTGTTCCTAAAGATTTTTCACAACCCCGTGAATCTACCCGCACATTCATTGACACCGTTTAAAAATTACACGGCATGTATGAATAAAGTACACACTGTGTATTCTAGGTTTTTCCGGGTGGTAGCTCAGAAACTTCTTTGAAGCCTAGAAAACACAGAAAACAAGATTTAATGTGCCAAATTCCGATCCGTGAGGGACCATACTCCCCGAGAATCAAAGCTTGGCATCTTATACAACTTATAACAAAGGCAACCAGGTAATGATCCACCAAATTCTGGTCCATGAGGGCCCGTAACACCTCAAGAACCAACATTCGGTGTCCATTTAAGAAATGAACTATACAAACAAATTCTCTATCAAATAGCAGAGATTCTATCAGGCATCTATCACAACATCATGCATAATCTACACAAAGTCTATCACAATAACATGAAATCACTAATACAACCTAGATGGCATGGCAATAATGCATGGCACATGATTTCTAACAAGTGCCTATATGATGCATGATATGGGATACCCTCATCTCGTTGGGTTGCGATATAAATAGAACCGCAATAACTACAATGGTAACAACACAAAGCATGTGAATCACCCAATGGTCAAATTAAATCAACTGTAAAATTACAAACTAGTAAAACTGCAATAAACGAGGTAGTATAGCTTTTTCCTATACATGGGTTCGGTACTCCCAGGCACAACTTATTACCATGTACCTATTCCATCCTATCCATGGCTATAGGCTCCAAACAGTAAGTCATGAGAAACGAATTCCTCTGATACCACTTTGTAACGTCCTGGTTGTGGAAGCCACCCAAAGGCGCCCCGTACCTAGTTGGTCACATGGCCTCAAGCGCATTTCCCCAAACACCAGAGGCTGCCGACTAGCAGCAAGAGCCTTGGGTGTGATAGTGGGGAAACTATGACCTCATTGGTAGATTACACAGTATATGTAAACAACACATACTATAGTGGAAGATGTAAATATCTAACAACTGTAAACAGTGGAAAAACATAACAATTTACAACTGGAGAACACATGTATATATGAAATGATGCACGATACATATGTCTAGGAAAACTACCAAAAAAGTCACAATGCTGAATACAATACTAAGCCAATGTACAATAAAAAAATAGATAAGCAACTCCTCCGCATTGCAAGCATCGGCTTGGTCTCATGCTCTCCTCCTCCAATGAAATCAAGTACCTGAAGTCGAATGGATCTTTCCCTTGTCTATGCCTACCGCAATATAATCTGTTTGGGCCCAAAATCCTGACACAAACAGGGTGTGAGACTAAATCTTTGAAGGCAACCACCCAAGGATCTGTGCCTAACAGTCAATGAGTATATATATGGTATTTTACAATAAATAGTAAATAGGGAGCAGTGAACAAGACAATACATAGCATTAAACTTTCCACATATCAACATGAAGTAGTAAATAAAACAGCAAACCACAAACAAGAAATCCCTCTGGGAAGTACTCACAACCATCCCCTCTGGACCTATCCAAGAAATAACAAAAACCCTCTAGGTAGTGCACTCAGCCTAACCTCTCTGGTTAGTTGATACAAATTTATAAGACTCTCTGAGGAAGCACGCTTAGTCAATTCCCCTTATAGTCTAAGGTAGTTGGGGAATCCATGAAGAATATCACGTGGTCTAATCCCCATTATAGCCCCAAGGTCTAGGGACTCTCTAAGGAATATCACTCGATCAATTCCTCCTATAGCCTCAGGTATATCACAGACTCTCTGGGGAAGCTCACTCTGTCAATTCCTTATATAGCCTAGAATGGTTTAATTAAATTCAAACAAAACAAGACTCTCTGAGGAAGCTCACTTGGTATATCCTCCTGTAGTCTATAAGTCTCAAGACACTCTTGGAAGCACACACTGTCTACCCTTCTATAGTCTATAATGTCCAATACTCTCTGGGAAGCTCTCTCGGTCTATCCCCTATAGTCTATAAATTCCAAGACTCTCTGGGAAGCTCTCTCGGTCCATCCCATGCAGTCTATAATGTCCATGACTCTCTGAAATAGATAACTCGGTTTATCCCATTATAGTCTATAGCACCAGGTTCTCACGGTCCCATGTCAGTCAATACATAATAGTTATATAAGGCCAATGTAAACCTACAGAGCTACTTGGTTAACCAGTCTACAGCATAACAAGAATGTTAGAGAACAACACTCTATCCTATGGTCATAAGGCATAGAAAACATGTCTAATGGCCAAAGGCAGAAGAAGACCAAAAGGTCGTAAACTGAACAAGGCTTGGAAAAAACATCCAAGAATATGAATTATCCTCATACATAACCAAATTACCTCTACACAAGAATACAAGAAATGTAGAAAAACAACATGGGAAAATAGTAAACACACAATACCCAATTCAAGGGTATTGGTGGAAAATGCACATAAAACTCAAAGACATCGAATGGAAAGTCACAAAACACCTACCTTGATGATTTGATATAAATATACTTGAACCACAAGGATCGAATCTTCTGAGAACGTCGTAGAAATATGAAAATGCACAAAACCTTCAACCCACGATATCTTGAGAATGAGTAGGAATTAGAAAACAAAGCTCTAGGAGAAGGAAGAGCTTACCACTGCGGTTCCAATGCAATTGACGGAGGTCAATTCTGAGAACAGACAGAGGCTCGAGGGCTCGGAAATGTTCTGCGGTCATACAGGTTCTCTCGGATGAAGACGTCCTAGAAGATGCAAGTTTTATCCATTAGGGGTGACCCCGATCCATTTAATGATAAAAGATAATGTACATGGCATGTACTTTTGGAGTACACAACGTCTACTAGGATTTTCCGTACTCTACTTTAAGAGGCCTCCACATCAGCCCCACATGGTCGTGTGTGTGTCCCGTACATGGCCACACATGGCCTCGCATGACAAGGGAGTACATGGCGTGTACTTCAAAAATTTCCAGAAACACCTCTTTTCTCAAGAACTCCTGAAAAGGTAAAAACATACCTGAAAAGATGGTCTGGGTTCTTACACAATTATTACTTATAATTAATTACTAATTTATTTTTAATTAATCAATAGATTTTAAATATTTTCAAACATTAGAAATATTATTCATTATGTGATTATAAATATTCATACGAACCAATTTAATAACTTGGTTATAATGCTTCACTATATTATGGTTTATATAGACTATGGGTTGCGTGTAAGAAAATATATCTAAAAAGTACTATTAATTTAAAATTAAACACATATAAAATATTTGGGTGTTAAATTCTACACTTATTAAAATAAATTTTTCCCATCAAATTCCATCACTCTAAAATAAAAAATGAGAATATCTTTTATTTTTCATGTCATAATGTTTCCATTTAGAATGATTGAATTATTTGTCCCAAAAAATAATATTTATAAGGTGAGTAATATTTTTTCTTATGAATTTACCTCTATGAACCAATATTCCAATAGTTTCATAATCATAGGAAATATCTTGATCCAATAATACAACCTCATAGTTTCTATTAGGTGAATGATTTAGCATCAACTCCCTCAAGAGAGATCAATGGGAGACACTGTAAACTTTGTAGTGGTTCCGTAAGAGTTCCAAATAATAAAAAATTTTCCCAATCCAATTGATATCCAAGAAAGGAACAACATACATTGGTCTAAAATTTACATTTTTTTAATCTCATTATACTTTTTCATGGAGAAATATTTAGGAATAACTTCTCACCAACATCGATTTTGCCGTATCAATAATGATTAAAAAATATCTATTTTCTCTACACTAAAACAAAATAATGTTTTTCATAATGTATCTAACCTTATCTTTCATTTCCCCTTCGATCATTGTTCTCAAGATATATCATTGTCCAAATTTATCATATCATATCATAGTTTTTTACTTCATTCCATAGAGTGATTCATGACGAGCCATCTGAATGCTCCAGTTAATGAAATTATTATATGAAAACTAATGTAGGGGAATATTTTGATCCCAAACACATTTGAAATATGGAGAAAACGATTACTAAATATCTTACTAGGATTTGATGGTCCATCAAGACTGGCCATATTTTTATGGATGATTAGAAGTACTGAAATAATAAATTGTATATAGTTCATAGGGAATAATTATCAAAAACGTTGAGTTTATAAACATGTCCCAATCGGGTATAATAAATTTTTTTACCCCTTGTTACCCTATACACTCCATAATTTATATTCTATTAATATGATCAATATAGAAATTTTTTTAATAGTAATGATGTGTGCACTCTTCGTAAGGAGATAAACTACAACTGAAATGGAATTATATTGTTTAGATGTTTTGGGGAGTCTAAAGATTAAATACATGGTGTTGTTTTCCTATTTACTTTATTGTATGGATAATTCTTGTATCAGTACCTCAAAATATTGTCTCTCAACATTATCTTTCGAGAATACAATGCATTGAGATACATAATCTATAATATCTCTCTTTAAATTGTCCCACAAAAAATAGACATTAAAATCACTATACATCTTTATACATCCATGATAATTATATAATGATGATCTATGATATTCTTCTAGTTAATATTTATTCCAATATTTTATTGGTGGCACAAATACATAGTTTTAGAATCTTATTATTATTTCATAATCAAGGTTGAACCATAGAATATTTCTCAAGAACTTTTATACCTCAACATCCTTCTTCAACACCTATTTGATATTAACATGAATATGTGGTTGAACTCCCATTTTAGAAAGATAATATTTATTCCCTTCACTATTTCAAGGTCCATCCAATTCATCCCCACAAATATTGGGTTTCAATCATCATAAGAGACTGGCTATCATGGTTCTTTCAACTCCAAGCATGAGCCATATTTTTTTTCAAGTGTGGAAACGTATTGACCAGTTACAATCATTAATCAATTCTAACCATCATATATGGTTCTTATTCAGTATTGTTTTAGTGAATATATAAAATAGTTTTTTTAATAATTATACAAGTCACACAATTCTCCTTAAAGAGAATGGTTCTATTTTTTAATGAAAATATTTATGCTGCAAACTCTAAATCATTTGTGGGATAATTTTTATCATGAAAACTAAATTATTCTGAGAAATGGAATATCACAAACTCATTATTCATAATAACACATCCTATAAAATTATATGATTCATCACTATACATAACAAACACTTCCTCAGTGTAGGTACATTTCAATACAGGTGCATTAACCAACCTTTTATTTAGTTCCATGAAATTTTCTTTTAATTCATTAAAATAAATTAACATAAATCCCTTTTGAATTAACATGTTGAGTGGGTTAGATTTATGTGAGAAATCCTACGCAGACAACTGATAATATTTACTAAATCCATGAATACTATAGATCTTAGTCATAGTGGGTGTTCTAGGAAAACGTTCAATAACATCTATCTTTGATGGATCCACCGATACACCCTCACATGATATGACCTAGTAATGAAATTGTTTGTTAGTAAACTTAACACATGGAATGAGAAATCAAAAATCATAGTATGAGAAAAAATAATCATTATTGGAATCATATAATAATTAAAATAAATTACCTGGTATCTAAATCTTTGTATCTTCTTTTTAATCTATAACACAATAGGTTTTACCAAGGTCATACATTGTCAATATCTAATCAAATATTTCAAAATGGATCATAAATAATATAGAAACACGCCCCTTTATAAAACATTAATACACAATTTATTACATTATATTATAGTTAATACAACCCAAAAGACCTACAATTATAGTTTTTGGGGAATTAGGTACATTAAATAAAAACATAAAATGGAAAAACCTTCCTCTTTATTTGGAAACATCTTTAACATTATTTCACCTAAAAAACATGGGATAATCTGGGGACATATATATGAATTGGGTGAGATATAAATCCTAGTACAGGAATTGAAGTGTCATGACATAAAAAGAATAATAAATGATACCCAATTGGCATAAAAGGATTAAAAATATAATCATGAACAATGAGACGTCATATAACCATAAAATCAATTAGGGAACCTATGAAATGTGTAACAACTTATAACAATGCATCATAAACATTGGTCAAGGCTCACACTTAGGACATAATAATAATAAAAGTCCAATAGAGTAATCAGGTTCACTCTTTATCCCATCATGAAATCTCATGAGACTAAACATTACCCAATTCATTAGAGAACTATATAATAATGAGTGTACTCATCACTTTCATTTCATTCTCAAGATTAAGTGTGCCAGAAAGATCATACAAGATAGATTCATATATCATCATATTTTATTACATGATCAAGGAGTATGGAATATATACTTTTAATTCCCAATTCAAAGAATTATATATTTATAAAGTTGAACACCCCGGATATGAAATGGGTATGGTATTCACTACAAAATTGTTTTGGTAGGGAAACTCATGGGAAGTTTCGGTAGCACAACGACATCACTGAAAATAAATAAAATGGGTTGATGAGAGAGAAAGGGGTTTGTCACCATTTGCACATAAAATGGGAACTAAAATGTACATGGAAATACATATCCCAACATTAGATATTTGAAATAAAAGGAATACAAAAAAAAATTTAATAAAGATAATAATGTTAATATATCTTACCTTGAGAGTGGGACCTCAAATGCTATGGAAGAGTTTCAGGAGATATTGGGAGAACCTTGGGAGGTCTCTAGGGAGGTAAGGTGAGAGTAATGAAGTTCACCAAGTATATTTAGTGAATCAAAGTTTGACATCTTGTGGGTTTATATAAGAAAAGTGTGGGGGTTTCTTTATTATTTCTCAAACCTAGGTTTTAGAGTTTGTATAATAAAAAAATAAAAACCAAAAAACATAACTAGTTTTTTCCATTTTTCAACCAAATATGGTTTATTTTCATTACTTTATAAGGATAATAGGTAAATGTAATAAAATATTACCCCTTGTTATGTGGAGTTGAGTCATATTCTTAAATAAATGATTTCAAAACCTAAAAATATGTTCTCAGTTTTTGTAGATTCCTAATAGGTTTATAAAACTAATTTAATAAATATAAAATCACATTAGTTTAATGTGAAACATTGATTTAGTTGTCTATATCCTATATAGTATTTATTAGATCACATATGTGTCATTATGATGTCATAATAGACACCATATATTTAGACGGTATTTAATTTTTACCAAAAATATTTACTATATTAGAAAATAATGAAAAATTCACCATTGGAAAATTTTGATATTATTATTCCATAAATGTAAATACATGAACCCTAATAGCCCAAATTTGGTTTCCTTATCTAATTGGTTAAATAAATAATGATTTATCATCCTGAAGGACGTAATAGTTTAGTAGCTTTGGAAAGCCAAATGCAAACAGAATTTTTACAATACAACTAGAAATGAAAAGACACAATGAAACTCCATTGGAAGCACCAATAATGTCCTATAAAATTGATAAAAGTCATTCATAATACCCATATTCATATCCTAGGGGAAAATAAATCATAAAAATTAGTGACCTCAAATACTCGAAAAAGTGTATGAAATATAAGTGCAATCTAACATAAATAATAAGACATGTGTAATAACTTAGAAAACATTACATTAAACATATTCTTGAGAATAATATGTTTGGTGTAAATTATGATCAAATAATTCCATAAATAATCACATTTGAAAGAATCTTAAACGAGTATATTCTACTTGTCGAATAACCAAGAGAATTAAAAATTACTAATATCATAATGAGGGAGTTCATAATGATGGAAATATAATACATACCATCAAGTCATTGAACAAAAAATCAATAAATAAATTGTTAAGGCATAGACTAAATGCATATCTTAAAATTAATGGCTAAGGCCTTGACCAAGTCCATAACAGTTTGGTATCAGGAGACCTACTAATATATCGAGGGGCTATAGTAGGACCTTACAATCACTGACTCAGTTAAATTAATTTATAACAGTAATGGGGTGAAACATAAACAAAATATACATAAGAAATATAAATAACAATCCCAAAATAGTAAAAAATATCACAATCAATTCTAAGTATTATGGTGAATTGTATCAATATTGAACATCAAAAATCAAACAAATCATTAACCATTTAATAAAATGTGATAGATTATATCATAAAATATCAATAAACATTATTCATAAGATTCAATAGAGGGTTATTTTAAATATTAAAACACTCTACTAAAAGCATCCAAGAATTCTTGAGATAAATACACCTTTTTACATTGAAAAATGTTCATTTGGAAAAATCATCTTTATTTGTCATAAAATCATATTGTAAATTTTAATATCCTAAAAAAGAAATGTTAATGGAAATGGAATTATTTTTAAGGCAAAAATGATGTACATCTGATGAGAAAACAATTTAAAATAGTATTAATGAAATATTAAAAATGGGTCACTTCAGTGTGGTTTAAGAGAAAATATAACATTTTTTATAGCATAAAGTGTATTAATTTATAAATAAAACCTGAAATGAACTGAGATATATTTTCATGTAAAAAATAATGATTTTATAAAAAAATTAGCGGCTTAAAATATATTATGGAGTGTTCTTGAAAATGTGAATGAAATTTAGAACTTCCATTTAATCAGGTGTTCTTATCTGTAAGAATTGATTAGGGAACATTGTAAAACATGCATTTGCCATAGAATAAAGATGTACTTATCTGGATACATAATTCTGGAATAAATAAAAAAACCTATAATATGTATATTAAAAAAATGATGAATTTTATTGTGGGTAAAGAGAGAGAAAGCATAATAGGAATAGAAGGTGGATGTTCGAGAAGAAACTCTTACCTTATTTTCGAAAGTGTTATTTTCATGTAATTATTGTATGGGATGATGAAAATAGATTCGATAATAATTTAATTAAGAACCTATTAAATATAATTATTTATTATAATTTTATTAAGTTCATTTACGGCCTTTTCGATGAGTTATAAGATTAAACTTTGTTGTTTTGAATGTTCATTTCCATGGTTTTAATGATTGTTTCACTTGTGTACAAGTATGGATGTTCTTGTAAAATGGGATAAATGAAAAAAAATAAAATTATATGTAATTAATGAAAATAAAAAAAATTTATTGGTCTTGTATATAATTTATTATCCAGATATGAGGATTATTCATTAGATAAAATGTTAGAGATGAACCTTAGTTAATTTTTTTGAATTTTCAATTATCTAAAAAAAATTATTAATTAATTTTATTTATATATATTGTTTATAAAACCTTATATGACTTATTATATTCATAATAAAATCATATTTAACAATAATAATTGTTCTTTGATTATCCTTGAAGGTGTTAAGGGAAAATCAAAATGCATCATCCACGATGGTTGTAAATAAACACATCGCAAATGATATTTTAATTTATAGAATAAAATAGAGAGGAGATGTGGATTGTTGATGGATTTTACAATAAAAAAATTATATAATATATAATATAATGGATTTATCATGAATTTTTTGATATAGGATTTTTGGTATGGAAATAAATGAAACGAAATTCAATACAAAAAAAAGGAAACTGAATGTGGATTTAACTATTAAATTTCATCTCCTTAATAACCTTCTTAAGGGGTTTCTGATATGAGTTATGGTGAGACCAAAGGACCATGTGAGTGGGTATGGGATGTGGAAATTGAATAGGGTAGAAATTGGTCAAGCTTCATGGCTTTATAGGTTTGAGGAGATGAGTTGGTGAGTAGTACTATTTGTAGTTTGTGAGAGAGGTGTTTTTGATTATTTTATTCATTAGTTTATCCTATTCAATAAAGGATATAAATATTGATAATTATAAAAATAAATATTGTAAATGAGGAAGGATAGATCGAGGATATGGTTCTTACATCAGTGATGAAAAAATTAATAGTGTATTTAGCTTATATTATATATACATTAAATTATTGTATTTTATTATTCACCAAAAATTAAACTATTTTAGAAAACTCCCAAAAAATCACCCAAAATTTTCTTATTTTGTAGAATTAAAAAATGAAATCCTTTTTTAATTAATAAATATGCGAAATTTAATTTTTAATTCAAAAATTCATTTACTCATAAAATTGGATTTTAAAATTATAACTAGTTTTATGAATCATTTATATATAATGTAAGGTCTCATTAAATTATCATGTCATTATAATATAAATATACAATATTTTCATTTATAATATAACTAAATATTATTTTATAATTACATGTGTAAAGATACTATTCTATTGGTCATATTACTATTTTTAATGGTCACATTACTATTCCAACAGTCATATTGAAAATTATATTATGGTTTTAATCTTTTTTTGGTGTGAAGCATAAACTATTGAAGATGATAAATTTTGAGAGATACATATCTTAAAATTTTTCGGTTGTACATTCTTCCCTCCCACTAAAATTTTGTCCTAAATATTTCTAGATTGTCACTTTATAAAAATATTTTGGTAGTTCTCCATCATTTATTTTTATAGTTCCCTCACTGCTACTTAATTTTTTTTCCAATGTAACTTTATACGCCCATTCATATATTTCATCAACACATGCTCGTTAGGGTCTAGAATCCAGATAGGCTATTTAATGTATGATAAATCATGTTGAAATTATATTCCATTATAAGTAATGACATTTTTTAATTCTGGAATGTATTTCTATAAAAAAGACTTATGGAACACATTGTGTACTTTATAAAGGACATGTGGCATTACCAAACGACAATATAAAGATACTACTATCTTCAGAATTTCAAAATGGCCAATATAATTACTTCGTAGTTTCCCTTTCCTTCCAAATCGTTTAACACCATTATGTGTAGATACATTCTAGAAAACATGATCTTTGGCATGAATTTCCAAATGTGTCCTTAGATTATCATCCAAATTTTTTTTCCTACATTGAGCTACTTTGATATATATTTGAATAGTATTTAACATGGTTGTTGTTAACTCATCATGTTTAAAGCCAAAAAGATTTCTTCCACCAACTGTATCCCTGCATGTGGGTGAATGAGATCTCTTGCCATAAAATTATTCTTTTGGTTCAATTTTAATACTTGAACAAGAACTATTATTTTTGGTAAAACACTGACATTGGTGAATACTGATCCAACATAACTTTAAATCCAATTCAAAATGATCTCAACCTGTATTTTATTATCTGAATCATTATTTATGATATATTTCACGGTGGTGGTGATAATAAGTACTCTAATAAAGAATAATATCCAGGGAATTCTATATAATTTTCTATAATTTTGAGGCAAATTGTGGATCATGATTGATACAATTGAATGTGGATCACCATGAAGTCTTAAAACATCATAAATATTGAGATGTTAAAGGTTTTCCTATAGAAAACCCTCCCATGTAGTGAGGAAATGTGTATATTTGGTATGTCTATCAAAAACTACCCATATTGCATCATTATTTCTTGGAGATTTTGGTAATACAGTTGAAAAATCCATAGTAATTTCCTCTAGTTTCCATGTAGGAATAGGAAACATATTCATGACTCCTCTAGGATATTGTTTTAAATCCTTCAGAGGTTTTCATTATAAATATCGTGATACATTGTTAGCAATTTCCCACATCACATTATCACAAAAAGAAATATTCCTTCAATTCCCATACATCTTAGTTCTATAATGGTTTATAAAAAAATTTGAGATATGTGAATGATCTAATAATTCTCATTTGAAATCATGTAAAAATGGAACACAAAGACTGTTCCCAAATTTATGATTTAGATCTACATAAATGAAGTCTACTAGCTTCCCACCACTTGCATTTTTATTTTCATTTGAATATTCACATCTTTGGACTAATAAAATTTCATCATTTCTCAAAAATATGGTTGATAAACCCATTGAAAAAGAAGTGATGTTTCACCTTTCCTCACAATTCATATTTCCCTCTTTTGAAGATTATGAAAACTAGATCCGTTTCAATTATCATTTTTTAAAACATCACGATCCTTCTTACTCAAGGAAAATGCTACCTTATTTTCCACCACAGGGGGATAATTTTTTTAAAATAATAATCCTTAAGTAGTTCAAGAAATCATCTTTTCTTCATGTTGAGATTTTTAATGAGAAGATATATTTCAAAACCATTTGATCTATATATATCTCACATATTTTACCATATAGATAGTGAATGCATATCTTCAGAGAAAATATTATATCATATAAATAAATATCATTATTTTTATATTTATTTTCATAGTTTATAACTTTCTTTATTCATGGGAAATTACTCAACAATTTTTCATAAGGAACCATCCACGTCCTTTCAATGTTGTGTCACTGTAAATTCCAACTCCAGGATTTTATAATGGTAGAGATAAGATCAGATGATTCATTAATTTCATCAAAATTATTCAAAACATTCTTCACATTATTTTTTCCATATGAACATAACCCCTTTAACAGTAATCCTGGTTAACGAGTTAGTTAATTGGAAAAAATTCTAACCAAAACACTAATAGTAACATGCTAAACCCACTAATCTACACATTTCGATTGTTTTCATTGGTGTGGTACATTCTTGTACATCCATTTTCTTCATAAGATCGAATGAGATTCCATCCATAGAGACAATATGGTGAAGAAAATAAACTATATGAATCCAGAATTCACACTTGATAAACAACACATATAACTCGTTTCTTATAAGAGTCTCTAGAACAACAGACATGTTCTCTTCATGGTCTACATAGATTTTGGAATATATCAAGTAATCATCAATAAATTATACAAATATCTTTTTGATATTCTATAAACAAATTATTCCTTATATGCATAAAATCTTAGGGTAAATTAGTTAATCCAAATTGAATTACTCTAAAATGAAAATGTTCAAACCTAGTTCAAAATTATTTTTTGGAATATATTCCTTCCCTGTAGGAATTAGTTGATATACATATTAAAGTTAAATCATCGAATAATATTTTTCATCATAAAGTTTATCAAATAAATCATCAATGTTAGGAATAAGATATTTGTTCTTTATTATAATATCATTATTTTTCCTATAGTTAATGCAATCTAGATGGATCCGTGTTTCTTTTTTAAAAAGAGAACAAGGGCACCCCATTGTGAAAATAAAGGGTGAATAAATAATTTATCACTCATTTCCACTAGTTGTTTCATCAGATTTAGTAATTCTGTAACCGTCATTCTATAATGAGTCTTCGATATCGGTCATGCATCATGAATTAAATCAATAGATAACCCATCTTTTCACTCTAGAGGATTTCTAGTTAAATCCTCTAGAAATACATCAATGTATTCTTACATAATAGGTAAATATTATATTTGAATATTTCATTCCTCACCCATAGATTATATATTATCTTATTATTAAATAATTTTATTTAGCATACCTACTAGAGGTAGAAGTAGATATGAATCTGATGATGATATCTTCACTCTAAAAATGATAAATTCCCTACCTTCATCAAAAATCGTAATTTCAATCTCATTAAAATAAAAAAAATTAATTATATTTAGTATATAGTCCATATAAATGATTATATAAAATATAACCATAGTTGTGATGACAAAATGAGAAATTAGAGCACGTATGTGTCTCATAATATGAACAAACTGACACATATCTTTTGCATTAATATTTCCATTGGGAGTATTTACTGAAAACTCCGCCATTAAGGTGAATTAGAAATATCTAATTCTTAAAAAATAGGAATATGTAAAGGAATTTGATGATCCATAATTAAAAAAGATATCTTTATCTAAATTTGAGGTTATGATTAAGGTACATACCACTACACCACTAGGAATATCAACCTCATATGTTGTGATCACATTAGATTGTAGTTGATCCTATGGACTTTTCTGAGGTTGGTTTTAATGTCCCTTAAGGCAATCATTTTAATAGTGTCATGCCCCTCTATCAATATAGCATCAAACATTGGAATCTTATTCCATTCCCTTAAAATCAAGAGCTTAGTCAAATTTCTCACCACACTTATAGAGAACTCATTTTCCTTTAATAAGTCACAAAAGTTCTTCATTCAATATGTATCACACATTGGAAAATTTTATTTTTTTTATTCTTTCATTTATCCATCAGTTTCTCTATCACCCTTTTATTTTATTATTTTCCCTTCAAGTCACAAGATGTAGAGAATTCATTATCACTTTTGATTTCAAATGTGACTATATCTTCATATTATTATGATGTCTGGGAGAAATATTCAATTCATAGGAATGGTTATAACCCATCAAATAATTGATCCTCATTGATCTTTGGAATATTTATGAAATCTATAGAAATTATTTCAATCATTGTAAATATGGATTAATATTTTCATATGAGATCCCCCTCTTTTTTCCTCATATTAAAAAATTGCCCCTTCAGATTTTTATTCTATTCGTTCAACCAATATTTTAATAAGGAAGCATCATTAAATCGTTCCATTACATATTTTAAAAATTATTCATCCTCCATTGGGTTTTGAATTAACGACCACTAGTGAGATGAATCTCTAAATAGATGTTATATTTTCATGAAAACCTTATCACTTTTTTTACATCCCAACGAGAGATATATCTTCCATAAGGAACTCATCATCCCTAAGGAACTCATCATCCACTCAGCTATAAATTAGTTTTTTGTCCCATTGAATGATAGAGGTTGTTATCATATAAAGTGGCCTAACATTGTTACATCATGTTGTGGATCGAGAAAACCCATGTTAGTAAGGTTTTTTCTCATATCATAAGTCAATTAAATTAATATAAATATATCTTGTTCTTCTCTAGTCACAGAACTAGCTCAAATGTCAATATATTGAATAGGATGTAAATTACTACATGGGATTCTCACATTGATAATTTTTCCATTCCTTCCTCAAGGTTTCATTTATAAACAATATAAGAGAATAAATTAGATTAGTAATCATAATGAATACTTTGGATTAGACAAACCTCAACATAAATTGACAAAAATGCATTGTTAATCTCAAAATCATAAAAATGATTTTATTGGGGGTATATTTACTTTCAAATCCTTTATAAATTTATGGTAAAAAAATTTGAATTGTCCTAAGAATTTCCCCCAGGTGTGTCAAACCTAGAGAATATTTAGGCCGTTTTTTATATATCATGTTACACTCAGTCAGGACAGAACGACATCATTAGAGATCATAGCCCTATATAAATATTAGTTGAAACCATGTCCACATATAGTGTCCAGGAAAGTATGTATTGCAAGGAGGACCCGCACAATATTAAACATAAAAAATTCAAGGTTGTTATTCTATGATTATCCTCATATTCTATTATATGTTTGTGTCCCCTACTCTATGATTTCTAGTTTCCATGTTTTACAATAACATTACTCGGATACAAACTATAAACACCCTGACCCCAATATCCAATAGAGGATATATTCTTTTTTACAGTGGAATAATAAACAAGGAAGCGTAATCCCAAAGTACTGAAATATTTTTATATTTGGAAAATTTGATATAAATAAAATTATTAAATTACAAAATAAAAGGATAAATTAAAATAAACTCCAGAGGAAACACCAACGAACTCCAATATTGTCTCTGAAACTCATTCATAATACGCATATTCACATCCATGGGAAAAAATAATACAAAAATAAAGGGGTTATCATAGATTCTTAGTATAGGTAATATTTACTTTGGAAACTAATATAAATAAGAATCCATGGGGAATAACTAAAATCACAGGCCATTCCACATATTCTTGAGTATTATATGGAAGTAATAAAACATTATTAAATGGATCCATAAATAATAACTTCAGAAAAAATCATGAACATGGATATTCTACTAGTAGAATAATAACATGAATTATTAATTACTAATATGATAATAAATTATTTTCAGAGTGATGTAAAAATGAAACATTCCATAAAGGCCCCACTCAATACTTAGAAAATAAATGGTTAATGCCTCATCCAAATATATATCTAAAAATAAATGGGCAAGGCCTCATCCAAGTCCATATCTTCTTTTATCATCAGACTAATCAATGCATTGAGTGGCTATAATAGGCCCCTACCATCTCGTACTAAGAATAATTCATTCCTTATATGGATGGTTTTAAACATAATAAACATATTCATATTTAATGTAAATTAATTCCCTAATCTTGAAACAAAATCACTAACCATTCTGACTACTATGGTGAATGGTATCCAGATACCACATCCATAATCAAAATAATCATAAACCAGTTAATAAACTATTATAGAGGTTATCATAAATATAAATCCCAATTTAAAATAAGATTCAGTCAACAATGTTTAGATAGATGAAAATACACTAATAAATTCATATGGGATTTCTTGGGATAAATATCCCAAATTACTTTTCAAAAAAAGAGTCCTTCTAGAGAAATACTTTGTATTTGTCATAAAATTAGATTATAAATATTCATATACAAGAAAAAATGGAATAAAAAATGGAATTATTTTTTATGTGTAACTGATTTTCTTTTTATGTTAAAACATGTAAAATGTTTTATTTATGAAACTTTATAAATGGGCAACAATAGTGTGGTTTAAGAGAAAATATAAGAGTCTTTAAAGGAGACAAATTCTTAATTTGATTGGAAAACCAAAAAAAATAAAGATAGTTTTTTTATAAAAATATTTTTTTAGAAAAATATCTATATCTCAAAGGAGAATATGGCGAGTTCATGAAAATGGGTATAAAATATTGAAGTTCCCATTAATCCGCCTTTTTTATCTGGGGGAACTGAGAAGAACCATTTGGAACATCTATTTTACATAAAGGAAAGATAAATATATATTTACACATTAGTTTGGAACATGTAAATATAATTTTTAAGAGGTATATAAAAAATAAAGAAATAAATTTTCATAATGATAGAGAAAGTGTAACTCGAATGGAAAATGAATGTTTGGGATTAAAACCTTACCTTATTTCTAAAATCTATCTTATATTGTACATAAAAACGATTATAATGAACATATATTCATTTATAATTAAATTCAAAACATTTTCCACATATATTTGATATATTATAATTTTATTGATTACATTTATGTCCCTTCTGAGGAGTTTTAATATTCTACTTAGTCGTTCAGGAGTGTTCATTTCCTCGGTTTTCAAGATTCGTTCACTGGTATAAATCTATGGAAGTTCAGGTAAAATGAGATTGATTATGCATAATTAAAATTATATGTTATTAATGAACATATATATTATTTATTTTTCTTACAAATCATACTATTTGATTATATGAGGGTGATCCAT
The DNA here is from genome assembly GCA_963277665.1 of Viscum album. NCBI lineage: Eukaryota > Viridiplantae > Streptophyta > Magnoliopsida > Santalales > Viscaceae > Viscum > Viscum album. The sequence goes on from OY728152.1 coordinate 1,940,276,296, forward strand.
TGGATATAATGTTATTGGTGAATGTTTGTTTTTTGGTGAATTTTTTATTATCAGAAATTAGTTTTTTTATTAATTTATATTATGTATATATTTTTGTTCTAGAAAATTATATGACTTATAATATGTATACAAAAACGTTATTTAACCATAATAATGGTTTTTTTACTAGACATGAAGGTGTTAATGGAAAATTAAAACAAATCAGCCATGATGGCAATAAATTAGCCCATCAGAGATGATATATTCATTTTTAGAATTAAAGGGAGATGTGAAGGGGGTTCATGATGGATTTTCCATTAAAAAATAATATTACATTTTTTATATTAAAATATATTTTAATACATTTTTAATAGAGTATTTAAGGTATGGATAAGAAATGAGATAAAATTGAAATGAAAATAAAGGAATATTAAAGAGAATTTTACCTTCTGAATTCTTTCTCCCTGAGATCATCTTCAATGAGATTTGGATTGGACTTTTGGTGAGAGAAAAGGCTCCTTGACTTGGGGATGATACTTTGGAATATTATTGGTCTAATATTAACACTATTCAAGGATTAATAGTTGTTAGGATAAGAGGTGGTGATAGGTGGTGTTTATAGTGAATGAGATGGGTGTTTTTTTATTAATCTATTAATTAGTTTTTAATTTTAGATCAAGGAAAGAAATAATGATAATTACATGATTGTATACATTAAATATATAATTATATATTGATACTATAGTTCTTACATTAGTTTTGACACACATAATTTTGTATTTAAATTATAATGTATATATATTGTAAATTAACGTATTTTACAATTCACCAAATATTTGACTCTTTTAGAAAAACCCAAAAACATTACCCTAAACATTTTTCATTTTGTTGAATTTAATAATGAAATCATTTGTTTTAAAATAATTTTATAAATATGGTATATTTAATTTCTAATTAAAATCACAATTTATTTGAAAAATACTGATTTAAAAATTATAAATTTTTTTATGACATGTTGAAAATTTAATTAAGGTCTCATAAAAATATATCCTCTTAATAATATAGAAAAATAAAAAAAAAATTCCTTTAAAGAACATATATTTTCTTATAAATAATTATATTAATTATAAAATTGTAATTAAATATTCATGACTTACAAAAACATAAACAATTAATTTATCATTTTTAAAACAATTATTTACTAATTCCATGATATTAATATACCATATTTTCATTTCTAAGATACCTAAAATTTATTTTTTAATTTCATGGGTGAATTTATTATTCAATTTGTCGTATTACGCTTCCAAATGGTCACATTTCTATTCGAACAGTGAAATTTAATATTACATTACAGTTTTAAAATTTTTGTTGTATATAGAACAAACATTCAAAGGTGATAAAATTTTAATTATAAATACGATAATTTCATGGTGTATTAAAAAAATTATTCTTTTTATTAAAATATTTTTTTATATATATGAATTTTTACTTGTAAAATAAGAATTGATGTCTATTGAAAAATGTTGACATTTTTGAGATATTCAGTTTTTGGACCCCTCTTAAAATTATGTTTGACTTCATTAAAATTATATGATATATCATATTTAATAAAATATATCTAATAGTAATATTTTATTAAATTATTATATATTTCATAAAATCGATTAATTCATCAATATAAATTCTTAAATACAATTTGAATATTTCCAAAAAGTACACTTTGTGTTTTGTTGTTTCAAAATAAAAATTATTTATAAAGTACAAATAATAAGAAGTGTTTATAAAAATTATTCTATTGAAAATAAAATATGTATATATTTATATTATTATGGTTTTAATATATATCTCTTTAGTACACAAAAAAACACTCTAAGGGTAAGGTGTGTGATAGTAATACTTTTAAGGGGTAGTCTGTTATACATGGGTCGGTCCTGTTCTCAAGGATCTTGAACATCTCCCATAAATAAAATCACTCATGCTTATGTTATTGGATCTAGTATTGGTCTTGGAAAAGGAAAATTCCATGTGATGTTATCTCAGTCAAATTCTATAACAAAAGGGAATTATAGGGTACAATTCTTCTCGATGAGGCCATTTCATCCTTTATATATGTCAATTGAATTTATCAAAACTATATATTTATAGTAATAATAAGATCATTTTTTAATGCATATATTATCAAAAATAATTATTCTTAATGGTATTTAAAAAACTATAGGATATAATAACAAAAAATTATTGCACCTGTTTTCTATAACCAAATAACATAATAAGTCATTTAATTAAAATCATAATGGAATTTTATTTATAAATTTTCTTGTAATTACAATCATCACCCTTTATAAATTTTACCCTCAAGGTTTTCTTTTCCAAAAACTAAAAAATGATGGTATTTTTTCATCTCTTACTCTAGTGCCCACTTTGATTCTTCAATCTTTTGGTTTTCCCATAGCACTTTATCCATGTTGATTTATTTATTTCATTGACCTGTGTCTCTATAAACTAAAATCTTCACAAGCTACTTCACATAGTAAAGTTCATTCTCCAGTGTTACCACCTCTAGATTGAGTACATGTGGTGGATTTAGTAATTAATTCATCCAGATGTATATGTGGAATACATCATGTACATGAGATAGGATAGATGGGAGTGTTTGTCTATGGTCCACCACTCTGATGTGATCAAGGATCTCAAAGAATTCGATTCACCTTGGACTAATATTTCCACCCATAAAAAACCACATGAATTTATTCTATGTAGATATGCATAAAAATACCACTTCTACTATGTCAAGCACTAGGTCTCATTAATGGTTGACAACAAATCCCTTATGTTGACTCTTAGAAACCATGTTGTCTAGTAGAATGGTAATAACATTTTCCACCATTAACTTGACCAACTTAGGACCTAATAGTTTTCATTCCACAAAATCATCCCAGTATGAAGGTTCTCTAAACCTATTCCCATAAATGGATTCATAAGGAGACACATGGATGATTAAGTGTAAATTGTTATTGTATGAGATGTATTCTATAGGAAGATGTTGATCCCAAACCCCTTTTAAGTCAAATGATATTTATCTCAACATTACATCATGTTTCTAGATGGTATGATTAGATTACCAATATGTTTGAGGATAAAAAGTCATGATAAAGATCAACATAGTATTTAGATTATGTAGTAGACTCTTTCAGAACATGGATGTAAATCTTGGATGTAGATATGATACCATCGATAAGGGAGTAATGTGTAGAAAAAAATATTCTCTAATCTATATCCTTTTATGTTGATCAACTGATAAATCCCATCCCATTCTAATGAAGTGTGTTGTTTTTGTAAGACAATCCAGTACATCCCAGATATAATTTTTTCCTCTTGATGACTTAAAAATACTTGTGACAAATTCCATGGTGGTGTTTTCCTATTTCAATATAGGTATGGGTGATGGTTTCATCACCCCCTTGTATGTTTTCTTTATAGGCTTCACATTCTAACATACAAGACATATTCATGTATATTACATGATCTCTTTATTCATATTATCCAACCAGTAGTGATATTAAGGATCCAAATGCAACTTTGTACTTCGCGGATGGATAGAGAAGTTCAAACTGTGTGCATCATCTAATAAATCCTTTAACATAGAATTTGATGGAACACGTTGTCATCAATAAAATCATACAACTCCTTATTCTTTAACATTGAACTCCGAGGTATTACCCTTTCTTATAGTCTCGACTTTCTTATAAATTCCCAAATCATATCATTGATTATTATATATCTTCTCCAAAATGAAAAGGCAATCAATCATTTTTGAATGCATTTATGATGTTCCATCCTATATGACATCAATTCGCATCCTTTCGAAATCTAAGAAGATCAAATCCCTCTCAATTATATTCATTGATAGAATTGTTTGATCATTTCAACCTAAATAATCTTCCACCTCATCTTTTTTCCCTATATAGTATTGAATTGATAAGTTATTTTCCGTTATTATCTCTAACCATTTATTTTTTGGTTTATATTTATCACTTTCTATGTGAAATTATTCTTGAGGATTTTTTGGTAAGTATATATGTCACTCTTCTTTCCATAGTGTTAATGTATCCTTATTTTCAATGTATGGATCACTACATCCAACCCCAGATCATTTATTGGGTCGATGTTTTTGTGATTTTTCAACTACCATGATGCATAGTCTATCACTTTTCCATTCAATGTTTCCACACACTTGAGAAACATCATCTAAGAATCATTAAATACCAAAAACTTCCCCACTTATGGTTAGCATGAGTACAAGTATAGGGATTTGACTCTACCTTGAATCCTTTAAGCTATCTTCATATTCATTATTCCACGGGAACATGAATCCTTTGTGACTTATCTTTGTTAGTGTTCTTGAAAATTGTGAGATTTTTCCAACAAATCGATGATAGTACCCAGTTAATCCAAGGAATCTATTTATATATTCCATAGATGTTGGTATCAATCATTATTCAATTACTTATTTTTTTGAAGGGTCAACATACATCCCCTTACTTATTATGACATTCCCAATGAATGATATTAGATTCAACTAAACTCACCTTTGTTAACATTTCATAAAGAATATCCATTCGTAATGTCTTTAGCACAGTACTCAAATAATCCCAAAGTTACTTGTAACACCCCAAGCTTCCACGGTACGTTTCACTTCGAATAATGCAATAGTGTGTGTTGTACGCAACCTCGAGCTCTAACACACACCACAACGAATTAAACTAGCCGTTGTGAATAGTAATACCTACTTTTTGAAATTTTATAAATTTTATTTATCAAAATGGACTTCATTTTTGGATTTGGAATATCGAAATTAGCCTATGTTGAATTTTTGGTATTTTTCTGAGAACTTCTATTTTTTAAGAATAGTGAAAAATACTTAAAACAAATTTTTTAATCAAAATAATTTATAGTGATAAATTATACTATTGAGTTGTTTTAAAGTATAATTAGAATATATTTTTACCATTTTATCCAATGGTGGTCATTAGAATTAATTTAACATTGAAATTGGACATAAACAATTGCCAATTTTTTGATATAAATTGTTTCTTAAAAACACGCTATTTGTTGGGACAGTGGGAATTAATTATAAAATTAATTAATGAAAATTATATGTTTGTAATTTTGTAAAATAGACATCATTTTTGAATTCGGAATATCAATTATATCTTAGGGTGAAATTTTGGCATTGTTCTGAAAAACTTCAATTTTTGATGAATAGTGAAACCACTAAGTGGTAGTTAAATAACTGATTTTTCATTTAAATGAAATATTACCACTTCTGTGATTTGATTTTCAAAAATCCGACATACATGGTTGTCATTAAGAAGTAAAATGTGGTTCAATGAGATTAAAATAATTTTTTGGTGAATAGTAACTTTTAAGTTCTTAATCGCGATTAGAGGTAATTAGTGTAGTTTAAGGTACAAATAATGTTTTAATAATATGAGATGAGCATGACACTTGTCCTACTCCTATTGGATGAGTCATGGCTGACCAAGACAACCCATGGGTAAACTTGGGGACCCCATGGAGCCACTTTAGTTGGAAAATGACATTAATATATATTTATTTAATGTTAAAATTAAATTGACACAAACATGAGTTGTTTTACTAAAACAGTTTTTAAGTGGGGTTACACAAGTCCAAATTTTGACTATAAATATTCATTAGAAATATAAAACGATTTCATACATCATAGTATTTGTTTTATAATTTTTAGACATTAAATAAATTAAATTATTTATGACATCATTATGATGCAGCGATGACCTCATTATTTAACGATTTAAATAAAATGAGAAGATAATGCAACATCCAAGGCTTACACTTGTCCAAAGCCTATTGGATGAGGAGATTTCGAACCCTTATCACCTTATCCACGAAATATATAAGTGTGGCACCTTTAGAATCCTAAAATCATTGTCTAAAAATGTAAATTTCAATCTTTCCCAAAGAGCCCCTCCTATCCACTTATAAAAGGCCCCCACCTCTCCCACCTCCTTTATACTTTCAAGAAATTTGGCTCGGAAAATCTCTGACCAAATACTCTCCCAACTTCCCCCTCTTACTCCTAGAAGCCTCACTTTGGGCAGAACCCTTCCCAAGGAAGCCTTTGGCTCAAATCAAAAAGAGTTACCCGATTTTGAGGTAATGTCTTCTCTAATGTTGTTTTGTTTTATTTTTCTTCTCCAACCCCCTAAACACTTTTTATTCATTTCTTTTGTAACAACACCAGTATCCTTAATATACTAGGATGTTGTTATAAGAATGATTCGAGATACACATACAAAAACCTACATCTAATGGTTAAAGAACATACGGTTTCTGTGGATGGCGAATTTCTGCCTCACGATAACACCTTCAAAGGTGGCCATTAAGATGTAACTATTTTTATATATGATATAAAATATGTTTATGTTTTACTTATGCTTTTTTATTTCTCATTTATGGAATACTTTATGATTTCCATTATGGGTAAAACGCGATAATTTCATTTTAGGAAGTGCGGACTACCGCCCCCTCAAAGTGATTTGAATCGTTAATGCCATATGTGGGATGTATAAAGGATGGATTAAATGGTATTATACACTATATTATACTGTAATTATATTATAAATTTATATCATTATGATTTCATTCCATTAAATATGAAATATAAATGAAAGTAGCGTTAATGCGTACGTACGACTTACCGTCTCCATGAACGGTGCATTTCATTTCTTACCTCTAAATGTTACGTGACATTATGAATGAATGTATATAATGTATATATATGATATATATGATATCTACATCATGAATATAATTCTGGATATAATGTTTATTTCACCACATGAACAACTTGTAATTATAAGAAGTTTATGTTTGACTCAAGTACCAAAGATCGACAAAACGACCGTTATTAACTTAAATAATTAAATAATGTTCATAACATGGTAATAAGTGATATAAATGGAATAATGAACATGAAAAAGGTTCTTAAGTAAACATAAATTAACTCTAGTTTATTATTCAGGAGGTTAAAGAACGATCGAGTCAGGACAAGACGCAAGGTAAGTGAATTTCTTAACCCAAATTCCATTATTTGGGTTAATCTCCTACTTTCAAATTATGTCATGATATTATTATATCCTATTTTGTATATTTACTTTCTATATGCGTACCTATAGTGAATACACATAATAGATCTCTTTTATTTTAAAAATGATCTTTTTAAGGACTTCGTCTCAATCTCCTTTCATTACGGCATATTTGGTTTTATACACAACTTTCATTTATACGGTGTATAAACCCCTTTGACTTTTACATTTATTCAAAAAGAATCTTTTTATACGAAGCGTTTTGCTAAACGACAAAAGGGAATGTTTTTCTTTCCGTACTTATGTGGCGACAACGACTTCTCCGCCACCGTGACCATTATTTGAATTTCGGCTTCCTCTACAAGCCATCTTTTTTAAATGAAAAATAAATACAAATTTTTAACTTTATTTTATTTTGGTATTGAAAATGGTTTTGAAAGCGTTTTTATTATATCAATGTGTTGTATTGATATCTTGTGATTGAAATGTGGAAATGTTATGTTTCCTTTATGCATGTTTTATGTGATACAATTATGTTATGGTTTATGATATGTTTAAACCTATTCATATGAGGAATGTATTGGACTTAATAAGTGACGGGTGGAGCCCGCTATAGCTCCTCGATGCATCGGTAGGTCTCATGAGACAACTAGATGTGGAATTGGCCGAGGCCCTTTCCCAATTTGATTTATGGTTTTGGCCGAGGCCTTAATCATTTTAGACGTCTTGGCCGAGGCCTTGACAAAATGTTTCAGAATGTCTGGCATTATACATTCCCTCATTATGAAAGTGGTTATTGATATTGCATGTGATTATTCGACCAGTAGAATATCCATGTGAAGAAGTGAATGGTATTATCTCATTTTACTTTTGCCATATTATGTTGATGTTCAGGTTTAAAATTCTTTTTTTAGTTATTCATTGCCTTAAATGTTTATGTTTATTTATGAAAGCTTCCTCAATATTGTTATCCTTACTGAGCATCTGAGCTCACCCCTTTCAATGTTTTAATATATTCCAGGATGTGAAGAAGTATTTTATGAATGACCTACAGGGATAGTCAGAAGAGGATATGAGTGTGGACTATGGAGCCTTTGTTATTATAGTTTTTCACTTTATGATGTAATGTAACGTTTACGAATGTATCTAGTGTTTCCAAGGCTACTAAACTAATCGGTCTTTCGAAACTTGATCTTTTGTGATCATGCCAATGTTACGAAGTAATGCACCGACTCTGGGTAGCTGGGGTCGGGGCATTACATTACTCCTTGATTTTATACATATTAGAATATCATATTTATATTCTACCATATATTTATAGAGGTAATATCCAAAGACTCTATTCAATATGTCAATGAATACTATTAGAGAATTTGTAAGTCTGAATAAAATTATTATGTACCCATAGTTCCCATACTTTGTACAAAAATGAGACTTGTGGATATCCTCCTTCTTCAACATAAAATTTTAATATCCAAACCACAAATTCACCTCAGAGGAGTATTGTGTTCCACGTAGATGATTGAGAAATAAATATATTTGTGTTAAAGTATACTTTTTATTTATTTATATATTGTTGGGATCATGAAAATATATGAAAAGGTTCATTGACCTGTCATTCATACTAAAAAAGAGGACTTGTGCACCCTAAGGTGAAGTACTTGGGTGTATGAACCATTTAATTATTTAGATCCCCAATTCCCACAAAAACATTTCTATATGATGTATTTGATAATGGTATCACCCCATTTATAATATTGATTGAAAATTTAACCTCTCATCTAGGAGGCTGGCTAAGAAATTCCTTATTAAACACATCTGTGTATTCCCTGATGATGGGTATGACTTAAAGGATGATTATTTCCTAATTCTCAATCATTTATACAAGATATTAGTTCTCATTGGGAAATAGTATAAATTCCTGAGATTTTAATTCTAAATAATACTCATCCTTCTCCTTGAACTTTTAATGAATTATGGGTTGATTCAAAATATGTATAGTGATTTCCTTCGTATGGAAATTTATGTTCACTCTATATAGGGAAAGAGAATACATATCTAGAATTCCATCAAAATCCTCAAAAGGAATGTATATAAATGATTAATTATAAGATCCGCACATAAATTTTGATATAGTAGGACTTATATACTCGGGAGGGAAGAATTACCCATTTTTTCTATTCACTGACACATTCGCTTCCATGATTTTTTGGTGGTGTTTGAATAGTCCAACAAAACATTAATCATATAAAGTAATTCAAAGAACCAGAATCAGAAATCATGTTCGTTATTCTTGAATAAATACCTAGCATACCTATTACTACTTCATTTTAGGAACCCACCTCAGGGGTTGTAATGGAAAAATATCCCTTGCTGCATTATAGGTTGTTGGTTTTATCCAAAACCCTTGAATTAGTGTATTAGTTATAAAATTTTCCTAGTTCCTTGAAGTTTTAGAATTGAACAATATGATGAGGGTTGACCTGAAAATTCATATCCATCAACGCAATAGTTGGTTTTTATTGAAAATATTTAGTTATGTTTCCTTCATTCCAGCACCTAAATCATTTTATCATCCCCCATTGGAATTTTTTTGTGGTGCTTCATTCTACACCTTTGAGAATCAGGATGTATAATTTTCTCGACACCATTTAATTTCTCCATTATACTGCTATAATTAAAATCCCCTTCCACTTCTTATCCTTGTGATACCCATGAGATTCTCTGATCTATATTTCAACTTAGAGGGAAAATCGAGAAATTTACTCATAGTTATCAATGTCTTAGACCTCGAAAGAGATTCATGGTCTTTTTTAACACACCAAAGAATATTTTAACCTTTAATTCTGGGTATGGATGAAACTAGTGGTGTATTTTGAATGTCATGTGAATTATTCATCATTCACCCAGTTATATTTTTCTTCTATTTCCATGTGGGAAAAAATTCCCTTACCATTTTTATTTACTGTGTCTAAGAAAAATATTTTTTTGAAAAAACATTTACGAAAATTCCTTCCACCCCATCAAATTGATCTCTTCCTCCTGCTTTTTAATCTTGATCATTGTCCACCACTAATCTTCTTCCCCCTCCATATGATAATCCTCCTGTAGAACCTTTTTTTCTTCGAAACATTAAAGGATTTATAAGATCATATCATTATAGTTGATCTAATGTTCTACAATTAAGGGTCCGAGTGATCCATTAAAAGGCAGAGGCCATTGTCACATAAGGCCCTCAATTACAGCTTGTTCATTCTTAGGGATGTTTTGATACTCCTCCTATTATAGGATTTTATTTAATACCTGATTCAACTGAGATAGTTTCATCATAATATTTATGATTATGAGTCCCATTGGGTTGGGAATCTCATTGGGGGTAGTAATAACATTTTCCGTTGCATTAATCTGTTACTCGATTACTCCAATTTTTAGCCATTTCTTAGAACAAATGGAAAATTACAAAAGAGAATTTTTAAACACATAAATAGGAATCCATTGACATTAAATATATTACTTATTAATTAAATGTATTTCTTTAATTTATAAATTACAAGGATTCAATATTTGTTTTACCAGAAAAATGTCGTAAAATTATACTATTATGGGTAGTTTTTTGTTCCCTTCATAACAATTTGTAATGATCGTATGAATTTATAAAATCATATACCAAGGGAGTGTCAGACGAGGATTTAAGCATGACCCATTGTCGTGCACTAATTCTAGTTAGAGTCTAGCTCAATGCTATGTTTTTAGGTTTTACCCTTATGTACATGTATTCCAGAGCCATATCTACTTGTAGTATCCAGATAGGTATGTATTTTCTAGATAAACCACTTACTGTACACTTACACAAATTAGTGATTTTTTTTTATACTATGTCTTATCCAAAATAATTTCAAAAGAGTTCTCTATTCAAAATCCCAAAAATAACTAAACTCTTCCTTAATACCTACTATTAAAACCCTTCTCTTTATTAGAAATTAATATATGATTTATTATATAAGATTACAATTAATACAACATGGATGATTGATACTTCCATTTTACTTTGGAATTAGGTACAATACAAAAAAAATTAAAAAAGGAAAAACCTTGTCTCTATTGAAAACCTACATTACATGCTCTCACTGAAAATTGTATGGGATAACCTAGGGACATACATATGAAATGGGTGAGCTATAAATCCTAGTAAGAGGATAAAGAAGGAAAATCATGAAGAGAATACTACATGTAGAAAAATTGGAATATAAATTTGTAATAAATGGAGTAGGAATCTTAAACATGACCAGTAATACAAGTTATATCACGACAATAATAAAGGAACCATGTGAAATTTGGATAGAAGTCAAAACAGAAAATCATAATCATAGTTTAAAGATAACTATCAAGAAAGATTCATGGAAAATGTCCCATAAAAGAGTCATGTTTAGTACATGTCCCAACATTTCATCACGTTATACTAAACATTAACCACTTAATTGGAGTGATATATAATTTTGGGTTCACTCGTCACTATCATTTTATTATAATGCTTCAGTGTTCCATATATCACATACCATGTGGATTCATTTACCATAATATTTTATTAAAAAATCATGTAGAGTGGAATAAATAAATGTAATTCCCAATTAAGATTGAGTATAAGTGTATAAAGTTTAACACCATTAATAGAAAATGATTATTTTATTCATTGCACAGTTGTTTTGGTATAGAAATCATTGTGGAATTTCAACAGTATAACAATATCACTTAAAAAATCATAAAATAGTTTCATGAGATAAAAATGGGTATCTCATCATTTTTATACAAAGTGGGATGTAATGGGGATGCGAAATGACATATCATAATAGTATAAACATGAAATAGTGGAAAAAATATAATAATAATTAATAAATAATAGATTCAGAAGATTTCTTACCTAGAGAGTGTGAAATAAAATGATTTGGAGGAGCCTCTTGAGTGATTGGGGGATCCTTGAGAAGACTCTATTATGGAAATGAAAGACTAAGGATGTGATCCAATTATATTTAGTTAATATAAGTGGTAACTTGTTGGTGATATATAGGAAAATAGTGGGGATTTAGGTTTAATTTTGAAAACATCGATTCGGGACTCTATAAAATCAAATAACCAAAACAAAAAACCTAAACATGGTTTTTTCCAATTGTTTCCAAAAAAGTGAGGTGTTATTAATTTTTTTATATGTAAAATTTCGTTACTTAATAATAAATTAACCATGGTGATGTTAAGGTGAGTTAAACTTTTAAAGAAATCATTTTAAAACAATAAAATATGTTATATGTTTTGTACGATTATTAATGGATCTATAAAATTAATAAAAGAAACATAAAATTAAATTATTTTAAAGGGAGAATATAGATTTAGTCATGGATACCATTTATAGTATTTTTAACATTACCTTTGGGTCATTATGAAGTCATTAGACACATCATATATTTATACTGTATTTAAATTTTAATCAAACATTCAATTGTCTCAAAAAATTATGAAAAATACACCATCGGATAGTTTTGAAATTATAATTATGAAAATTATATTAATTTTATAAAAAAAATTCCATTTTCAATTTTAATATATGAGTTGATATTTATTAAAAAATTTAGTCTTTTTTAACAATATTTGATTAAAAATCCTTATGAAAATTACATGTTATTAATAAAAAAATTATTATAATTTATATTTAATAACAATTATTTTCTAACACTATTTAAGTAAAATATAATTTATTTCAAATAATCCGTTAATTCAACAAAATAAATTACTAAATTGAATCTGAATGTTACTAAAAAATATACTTTATGTTTTATTATATCAAAATAAATAACATTTTTTGATAACAATGATATTAATTAAATATATAATTATTTTATGGAAAATAGCTTATAAATATTCATATTATTATGTTCTTCATACAAGTACCTTTAATACACCAGAAAATGACCTAAGGGTAAACAGAGTGACAATGATACTTTCATGGGGTGGTTTTTCACACATGGTTTGGGTGATCCTCTCAATGAGCTTGAACATCTCCAATAAATGGGTTCTCTCATCCATAATTTGTTGGATCATAACTTGGGATTGTTTATGGAATTTTCATAGTGATGTTATCTCTCATAGGATCTCTGATAAATGGTCTTCATAGGGTATGTCCTTATTGGTTTAGGATATCGCTTCCTTTGTCGGTTTCAATTGGACTTATAAAACCCCTATATTTATACCTGTCATATATACACTGTTTAATTGATACATTATCAACATCAAATATGCTTAATAGTATATCTAATATGATAGGATATAATAAAACCAATTATGTGCATTAGTTTTCTACCACCATATAACATTATATTAAATTTAATTATAATCTTAAGGTTAATTTTTGTAAAAAAACATGGTCATTAAAAAAAATACATTTTACCAAAAAATATCCCCCAAGTGGTTCAAATTAGATTTTTATTACGAGATAATTCATCGTGCACCCTAATGATGTCTATGGTATACTTGACCAACTCTTTTGGATGTCGTTACCACTATAAGCAACTTAAATTTGATAGAATCCCCTTGTAGTATCCCGATATGGATGTATTGCTATGAAATATCACATAATATTTATCTTAACAAAACATTAAGATGATTAAAATTATTTTGGATTAAACTAATGATTCTCACTTATGGTTCTTAGTCCTTGTTTCCAATGGTAACTAACCCTATCTATGTTATCCAATGAGATAACCCAATCTTTTATACATAAATTTTATATCTTAATAGTAGAATTATCATTACATTACATTATGATCCATGAAAAAACCATGAAGGTTTAGTGTGGTTTTAAAAATTGATACATGAATAACTTGTACATAGAAGATCGATATCATCACCCATTAAGTTCATCACAAGTAATGTCTATCTTAGACATGCCATACTTCAAACCATTCATCCTGACCTGGGGAAGGGGAACATAAACATTGTGATCTTAGATGCCCAATAAGGGAAAAAATAAGAGATATCAATCAATTATCATATGTTAGAAAAATATAAGTTTAATAGATTTAGATCATGATTGTGGCTTATAATAATCATACTTGATTTGTTAATGATATTAAATTATGAATCATAGAATATAGTTTTATCAATCAAATTACATAAGATATAACATTTTGGAATCATCAATAATAAATCATGATACTTGAGAATATTTAATAAGAATAAGAAATAGGGTTTTCTCGTTTACATTGGAATATAAAATCACTTCCTTAGTCATTATTCACTCTCAATGCTATTATTGTGAAAAGGTCCCATAATGGAAATGCTTACCCAAAAATTTCCATCATTTTATAAAAAGTAACATTCAACCAATTAAATCATTCATTACGTAATATTTTATTATCTCTATCATCTATTAACCAATCATACTTGGATCATAACATAACCAATCATCCATGGTTTATATTAGTATAACCTGTTATAAAAACCAAATCTTTTTAAACATATTTAATCAGATGAAGAAAACATTTATCATTTCATCATATCATAACCCATTGAATGAAAATGGTTCTCTGAAATGTATCATCACTATAATCATAAATAACCCCGAGAAGGAATAAATATGGTAATTCTATATCATATCCTAATTAAATAAAAGGTATCATCAAATTATGTTTTAATAAATGGAGATTCATTTAAAAATTAAATATATCATTTTTTCATGAAAATAATCATTTTGTTTTAAAAAAACTATTTAAAATAAAAAATATATACATTATTGTATACATTATATTTGAAAAAAACTACGGAAAAATATAAATTAAGCATACTGAAAAGAGTTTTTTATCGATGAAAAATTCTTATATATGGTGTAAATAAAAACAAATATTTCTTTCACATTTTCTATAAAAAGTAAAAATTTCCACATTCAGAATAATAAGAAGATTCTTTTATAACATTTTAAACCAAGTGAAAAACAGGAAAAAATTAATTTAATTATAATGGCCCCTATCTTTGTCCATGGGATCGATCATTAGTTTTTCATTTGGAATCTATTTATTTTTCTGAATAGTGTTGCATATTCAATCAAAGGAGGGTACGGGAGTGACTGAGGTACTTCCAGAGATCCGAGCTCTGAGAAGTGGAAACTAGATTGGGCTGTAGGGATTGCCTAAAACCGTGCCACCTAGGCGCATGACTGTGGGGTGTACTATAGAGGGTTACAGAACCTTCACGCAAATTATGAACACGACTTGGGAAACCCTTCCTAGTAACAGTGTGGACTTTTAAGAAGGGGAATAACCTTGAGCATAGTTTCCACACTGTTTGAAAACCCGTGTGTAGAAACCATGTGAGCCTGTTTGATGAAAAAAATGATCCATTTCTCTCCCTTTATTTGTGTTCTTTTTCTTCATTTCTTCTCATTCCAGATGATATAACCCACGCATCTCCTCCTTTGATGCTCAAACCCCTCTTTCTTTTGAATTTATTTATAATCCTCTGTCCAACATTCATTTTTCAATCTGTCATAAGCATTATATAGGCCAACGTATGTCTAACCTTATGTGGTCATCTTTCCTCACATAATAATTCCATATGTTGTTTTATTTAGATGATGTCTCATTTTAGATATTTTTAGTCCGTTGGACTGAAATATAGATCTACTCTAACATACTGTTAATATGAGGTCGATACTTAGTGAGGAATCATTTAGGCCCTAGGTTAGGTGGTCTCATAGTTTTCCATTTGAGTTTGGTTAATTTCATATTTAATTTTGTTTTTTTCATGTTCCGACCTTTTCTAAGATCCCTTATTTAGTTGATTTCTTCATACATAGTTTACGTTATTTTGATGACATATGTTAATTGACTTTTGGTTAGGCATTTCATTATCAAATTTTCTCTAAATGAACTTCCAAGGGGTGTTCCACCACAATTGGCCATTTTAGGTCAATTTACAAAAATGTAAAATAATGTTTATTGTTTTCCAATATGGTCTTTAATTGAATTAGACATTGTTCCATGTGTAATTTATTTAATCCAAGACACCCCATGGGTGCTTGCACCTCATAGCCTAGAAATTTACAATTTTACACTATGACTGTTTTGTTATGGATTTTCCATTAGATTATTCCCTTATAGATGAACTTTCCCTCTTATAAAAATAGGATTGTTCGATTGAATTGTTTGGATAGGTTGAGATAGCTATAATATTTAAAATTAAATGCCTTTATTAGAGATTTCTTCATGGGGTGGCATGGCTATGCTAATTCTTTGGGTTTCATTATAAATGAAATGAAAATTTTTCTTTTTTTGTTTACGAGAAATTGTGTATGATGGTTTGACTTAAATAAAATAACATTTTAATGCCTATAACATTTCAATGTTTTTGGGATTTCAGAAATTTGGGTGGGAGGCATTCTTACCGCTTCTCGTTATTTACATGTGGGTGGGAGGCATTCTTTCCATGTTAAATTATTTACATGTGGGTCGGAGGCATGCTTACACCATGCCTATCTCTTACATGTGGGAGGAAGAAATTATTACTCTATGCCACTATTTCTTACGGGCGTGAAGCATTCTTACCCCATTCCACTATCTTCTATGGGTGGGGGTCATTCTTACCCCCTCCTAAAATATATATATATATATATATATATACATGTATAGATGAGAGGTGTTCTTACCTCATTACTGTGAAAACCTATATATTAATATATATTTATAGTAACATATTTATAAATACCAGTATTGAGCTGATGTACATAGATCCTCCTGATGTCCATTTGTAACCTAAGCGGGAGGGTAACTTTTTTATTCTTGTTTTCATTCTGTCCCTTATGTTAGCTGCACACTATTTACTTACGAGTGCCACTCGGTTTACACATAGGCACTATTGGTTGTGGCATACTTATATTTATCTCACACACTATTTGGGATGCCTTTGGCACCCATGCAGACTGTTTTCTTATAGGTGGGGATAAAGGAAAACACCACTCATCTAGCTATTGAATCTATTTTTCGATGGTGATTTGGAGCCGAGGACCATAGTTAGGCTCTAGATCGTATGGATAATATTTTGGACTTCTATAACTTATTTTACTTGTATATGTGTGTCTTCTTCTAAATTACCCTTTCCCATTTGTAATGGTATTCCATGCATGAATATCTGTACCAAAAACATATGATAAGTAATTTTGTTATATTATTCAGTCAACCATTGATTACTATATCTATCTATTTTTTTATGATATCACTAATGTGTTTTGTTGTTACATCTGTTGTGTTACTCTAACATGGGGGTAATTTCTCCCCACCCAGCTACATTCACACCCTCTCTACTAGTTGGAATCCCCTATCTTTTAGGGAGATTCACTAGGGGTCATGTGGCCAACCAGTCTCGGGGGCATGGGTTATGTGGTAGGTGGGTCTAGGATTTCATATATTGTCATCAAATGGGGTTCCATTCTTGTTTTAACATTTTTAGAAAATAGATTGGAGATTGGGAGTGCATGGAACATAGTCCCAATCCATTCCTGGTAATCATGAACCCATATATGGGTTAAGGACCTAGTAGCCTGAATTATTGTTCTTAACGAATTTTCTGTTAGTGCTGATATCATTTCACCATTGGTTGATTCACTTGTATTGGGATGTTATTGATATTGCTGATATTGGAATTGTGATTTCATATTTAGACCCAATGAAATGCGGATTAGGTGTTAGAACGTGCTTCACTATATGCACAATATTAATAGTCTATGCATTTCATCATGTCACATTATAATTTTTCTCAAGCATTGCTTGTGGCATATTTATGTGACTTGTTACATGGATACAATAGTGATGACACCTTTACGATGGTTTTGGATAATTATATGGTGTGAGTTTTGTCAGTGCCACTCATTTATTCATATGGTGTATGTTCCCTTATGGTTTAGAAAATGGAATTCCATCTAGATCAAGCACTTGAGGAATGATATAATCACATGCATAAGGGTAGTTTAAATGAAAATGACATCCAATTGAGAGTCATATTTTGACTCCGAAGGTGTATGGGACATTATGGGACAGAAATGACATATCATTGGATTTGACTATTTGAAATTTTTTATGACTTGAGAAAGGATATTTACACATGCCTAACATAGAAACTAGATCTAAATCTTATTTTAGTAGTGTTTAGTGGGTGTTCATCATTCTTATGGCTTGTTACAGTCTTTTCTAGTCCATATTGCAGTCTTTTGAAGTAGACATAGAGGTGTGTTCATTATTATATGATGGAATTAGTACATTTACTTGTTTCTTAAATGAAACCCTCTATATTTATTGACTCTATAATGAGATGTTCATTTGTCATTATAGAATGATGCCTTAATGACCTCCTCGAGTCATGTGGCTTGAAGTCAGTGACGATAATATTCCTGAGTTTGTGGCCCTAGAATGGCTAGTTTTTCTTCCAATTGAAATAGCTATGGATCAACCTTCAATATGGTAGGATGGTGTTAACCCCCATTTCGAGAGGGATTCATGGGTATCATGAAGAAAACTAATGGCTGGGTGCGACCTATCTTGAATATGGAAGAGATGACTCATGAGTTTCAACAGCAACATCCTCCCACTTTCTTAAGGGGTGGAAGATCATTTTTATGTGATCGTGAATCGACGTGGTCCTTTATATCATTGAGCACCTAGAGATGCCTCTAGAGTAGAGAGTCAAACTTGGTGCTTAAATGATATGTGACTAATACAATAGATGGTGGTATTTTATTGCCCAAGCAAGCCATTACAGATTGTTTGCGCTGCATTCCAATCATTCTTTTTTGACTACTTATTTCCCTAGATTCTAAGGGATAACGGATATAGAGATTTCTTAAATCATCATCATGGAACCATTTCAGTTATGGATTACTCAATATACTTCAATGATCTATAGTGTTACTCTCATTTTCTAGCTCTTGTTGACCTTATGGCTGCTATGCAATTTGAGGATGGGTTTTGCTTCACCATGTGGCCGTAATTCAATGTTTTTAGTACAAAAACAATTACGTAAATCATTAACCAAGCCCTAATTATTGAGAAAATATTAGAGATGATGAGGGTGAAAGTCACCACAGTACCAAACTAATAGATTCGGGTGGATCTGTTCCTGGGGAAGGGAGATATTTCAGAGAATCTCAATAGAGTGGTCATGTCCAGACTCCTTCCAGGAGTGGTTCCCCTATCTGTCAGTAGTGCAGATTACCAGGGTACTACCTGAATTAGTGTACGGGAAATCTCATTGAATGTATAGGTTATTGAAGGATGGGCATCTCCACAATATCTAATTATCTCTCTCTATAGTTCCTAGTGAGAAAGGTTATATACCTACTCCTCAGTTAGGAGTGGGGTCATTATGATCAAAACGATCCAGAAACTAAAATACCAACAATCGATCAGGACGAGGTGGTGGTTGAAGTAAAGGAAATATGGAATATGAATCATAGTGTCAGCAAATAGGCATGCTCAGGGCAGTCAGGTAGTGACTCAGGGTTGGGGTATAGTATAGTTACATGTAGTCTAGCCTATGCCACATGAGCAGAGTGACAGACCATCTACTGTTCGAGGTACTATTCTCATAGCCCCAACATTTTCATCTGTTTTTTATAGAGGCACATCTCACTCATTCATATTTGAGGTAATCACTGGGTATTTTGACCTCGACGTTAAGTATTATCAAGGAATAATGACACTAGATACACCCTTAGGTATCCATTAAGAGGGAATATGATGTTGTCATAATTTCCCATTCAGATAGGCGGTTAACTTGTTGAATGGAACCTATACATTCTCAGCATGACAGGTGTAGAATAATTCCTCTAGATAGACTACATAGTTCAATACAAATCCCATATTGACTGTTATCATCGTAGGGTGATGTTTATATCACCATATGGAATTAGGCACTTGAATAAGGGTGAATGGGATGTTTGTGTGACATGGGAAGGACCTGACAAGAAAATGGTGGGTAGTGTTACATCACATGTTTCTAGTCTACTCCTTGATATCTAGGGGTTGAAACCCCCCATTGTTTCACCAATAGTGGATACCTTTGGGAACGTATTTACTAGCGACTTATCGAGTTTATCCATAGTATGCGAGTTGGATTTTACTATTGAGAATGTTCATGGAGCAATAAATGTGACCATTTCTCCATATAGAATGGAACATAAAGAGCTTATGGAACATAAAAATCTGTTGGAGGATCTAGAGGTGAAGGAATTTATAAACCCCCACACATCTCATTGGGCTTCACCGATTTTATTTTGCAAGAAATCATATTTCACCCTTAGTCTTTTCCTAGAATACTGTAGGATAAATTATCTTACTATCAAGAATCAGTATCTTTTTCCTATAATATTCGTCATCTTTCAAAGTATCCTAGAAGAGAAGGTTTTTTCAAAGATATACCTAAGGTTGGACTATTATCAAGTGCAAGTCTAGACATGATACATGCCTCACACAACATTAAAAAGTTGGTAAGGTCTCTATGAGTGCCTGGTTATGTAATTCAAACATAAGAACGTGCCTACGGTCTTCATGGATTTTATTCATTGCGTTTTCCACCAATATATGGATTCATTTTTTGTTGTATAGATAGAGCATGTCTTTTTGTATTCTCTATTGAAAAATAACCATGAAACCCATCTTGTTATGATTCGGAATATGCTGAGAGAGCATCATCTCTATGTAATGCTCATTATATGCCACTTTTGGATCAGTAAAATTCACTTCTAAAGTAATATCTTCTTAGAGGGGGGGAGTTTTAGTTGGCCCAGAGAAGGCGAGGAATGTGGTTTCTTGGGAGAATCTCAAGAACATTGTTGATATCTAGAGTTTCATGGGGCTTTCTAGATACTAAAAAATCATCATTCAATATTTCGCATGCCTTGCAGTGCTCCTTACGAGATTGAAGAAAAAGAGAGTGAAATTTGAATGGTCTGAATATTGTGAAGAAGCCTTTCAGAAGTTGACGGGAAGACTCACATCAGCACCGATATTGATTTATCCAGAGCTGTTCAGGGAGTATTATGTCCTTTGGGATGCATTGGTATCAGGATTGGTGTTGCTCAAATGCAGTATTAGTAAGTCAATGTGTATGGTTTTTATTATTTGATGAATCATGATTGGAATTACCTACTGCATGACTTTGAGCTCATAGTTGTGGATTATTCCATACACTATTGGAGACATTATTTATTGTGAGGGAATTTTGTGGTTTTTATAGACCTTAAGAGCCTCAAATACATATTCACATCAAGGGATCTAAATCCTAGGTAGCGTAGGTTGGTCAAGTACCTCCAATGGTTGGATTTCAAACATTCCTATATTCTAGGTAAAGGGAATTTAGTAGCCAAATCTCTGACCCGAGAGACTCAGTTGCAGGAAGTTTAGGATTATAGTGAATAATGGAAGATTAAGGCCTTCTTCATAGAAATTCATGTTGAGATTAAGGAGGAAATTGGTTAAAAAATACTGGCATACTTAGCAGTGACATCTACACATCTAGAACGGGTAATCTTGTGTAAAATATATGATATTGAAGGCCTTATCCTATAGGAAAGTGTCTCAAATTATGGTATATCTTCTGTTTGTACTGTATAATAGAATGATACTCTTTGGTTCTATGGGTGTGTATGGGTCCCAATTAACATAAGAGAGGACCTAATGAAGTATTTCCAAGCCTCAACATGGGAGTTTAACTCATGAATCACTACAATGTATTGGGATTTGCCACATCAATATTTTTGTCCTGGTATGATATGTGAGATACCCTGTTTCATTACACGATGCTCTATCTGTCTGCAGGTGATGGTGGAACATCAGCATTTACCTAGGATTATTCAACCAGTGTCCACTCCTGAGTGGAAATGGGATAACATTTTGATGTAATTCATTACTAGTTTACCCAGATAACCTAATGGAAATGACATAGTGTGGGTTTTCATTGACCATTTATCAAATGTCACACACTTCATTCCTCTATGAGAGACATTTTCTATAGTTGAGATGGAAAGATAGTTTGTCAAGGAGGTGGTATGTCTCCATTGATCACCTCATTATATTTTTCATGAAATAGACAATCATTTCACATAATGGTTCTAGAAGGGGATTCATAATGCCTAGGGTACACATGTACTTTTGAGCACGGCCAATCACACTCAGATAGATGGAAAAGTAGGGCCTAGGATTCAGGTTCTAGAGGGAATTATTAGTGCGTGAAATCTCAACCTTCAGTGAAATTGGGATAAACACGTTCCACTCAACATGTTTTCTTATAATGAAAGCTTCCAGGCTACCATTGAGATGGATCCCTATGAAACATTATTTGGTAGGACTTGTCTGTCACCTCGATGCTGGTTAGAGGTAGGGGAAGCTGTTGTGCTTGGGCCTCACCTAATGTAGGAGACTTTAGAGTAGTTTTATCTATTCTGAAAGCGTATGTTGATAACTCATACTAGATAGCGGTCTTATGATAACAGTCATCAGATACCTCTTGAGTTAGAGGGCAGAAACCATATTTTCATGAATTTCTCGCCAATGTTGGTTCATAGATGTTTTCGTAAGTCAGTTAAGCTATTACTAAGATTCATTGGACCTATTGTGGTGGTGAAGAGGATTGGACCAGTGTATTGCCCTTTGGAACATCCTCATAGATATCAGTCCATGCAAGATTTCTTTCATGTATCTCATCTTTTCACATATTATCCAGACCCATCTCTCATCATTCGTCCTCATGAGGTTGAACTAGATACGGAAGCTTCATTCCAGGAGTATCTATTTCATATTGTTGATTGGATAATGAAGAAAATCTGAGGTCGGTATGTCCCTCTTATATTATTGATATGGTATCACGGTCAAGTACAGGATGAGACCTGGGAGTAGGAAGATGATGTACGATCTCAGTGGGTGGATCTCCTTGCTAACAGTCCTCTTTAACCTCAAAAGGGAAACTCGGTATAAGTTGCTATTAGAAGGGTGGTTGTAATGACCCGACTCTTTGGCCAAGGTAAAGATCATTAGTTATTATTTTTTAATATATTAATTGGTCCTAATGAAGTGAAATATAATGATAAAGAGGTTATAGAAGTGTCAATGTTACTTACAGAGCCTGGAGCTCCGAAAAGGCCAAAGAATATTGGTCTCCATGATTTGTTAGTAACTATGTGACACAGGAGCACGGTCATGTGGCCTTCTACATAGTGTTATAGAACATTCATGCATGGTGTGTGCAAGGCTTTGTAAAACATTCACAGTGACCAAGAGGACATCTAGGAAGGCGATAAACTTTGTCCATGGTTTCTACACATTTTGGAAAATTGTGCGTAGAAATCAGGTTAGTCAGTTTTAAGGGAAAACGACCATTTTCCCCTCCCTTGATTTATGTTATTTTTCTCCTTTTCACCAACTTCCTGCAGATATAACTTACTCATCTCCTACTTTGTATCTAAAACCCCTCTTCCTCTAGGATCTCATGCTACACCTCTGTTCGGAAGCCGTTTCTTGATCTATTAGAAGCCTTGGATATGCCAAGGTTAGCATAACCATGCGTGGTCCTCTTTCCTCACATTATCATTCCATCTATTGTGACATTTAGTTTTAGGAACATTAGCCTTTTTTAGGGTATTAGACTAAAACACATATCTACTCCAACCTACTTTGAATCTGAGGTTGATAATCAGCAAGGAATCATCTACGACCCTAACATTGGAGGTCACATAGTTTACAATTTCTATTTTACCCATTTCGTATATAATATCATTGTGCCATGGGCTTTCCTTTGTCTCGCTCCTCTGTTGCGTTGATTTCATCATTTCTAATTGGCCCATTTGTGATGACATAAGTTAATTGACTCTTTTTAGGGATTTCATTATCACCCTTTCTCTATATGGACTCCCAAGGTTTGTTTCACTACAGTCGGCCATTTTAGGCCAATTTCCCAAAATAAGAAATTTATGGTTATTATTTGTTGGCATGTTTTTTAATTGAATTAGATATTTTTTTCATGTTTATTTTAATGAATCCATGGAACCCCATGTGTGTTTGTACATCTTAGGCTTCGAATTTACAATTTTAACATGTGACTATTTTGTTATGGATTTTCCCTTCGCTTGTGCCCTTGTAGATGAAATTTTCGTATTAGTTAAATGGGATATCTAGCTTAATGGGAAGTCACAGTTTTGATAGATTGAACCATTAAAATGAAATGCCTTAAAAGGAGTAGTTTTAAGGGGTGGCATGGCCATGCTCATGCTTTGGGTTTCATTATAGACGCATTAAAAACTTTTTATTGTTTTATTTACTTGAAATAATGTAAGGTGGTTTTCCTTAAATTATATAACATGTGAATGCCTATATCTTTTTTATTCTTGTGAGATTTGATACATGTGGGTGGGAGGCATTCATACCCCAGGCCCTTTTTTACATGTGGGTAGGATGCATTCTTAACTTGTTCCATTATTTACATGTGGGATGGAGGAATACTTACCCCAATCCATTCTCTTACATGTGGGAGGAAGGCATTACTATCCTATTCCAATATGTCCTATGGTGGGAAGAATTCTTCACACATTCCACTATCTTCTATTGGTGGGAGGCATTCTTACCCCAGGATGATTATATATATGTACATTTAATGAAGTGAGGAATTATTACCACGTTCCAGTGACAACCAATATATATATATATATATATATTTATTTATATTTATAGTAGCATATTCAGACATTCCAGTATTGAGCTAAAGCAAGTAGACCCTCCAGGTGTCCTTTCAGAACATGAGTGGGAGGGTAACTATTTATTATATTTTTCTTTACTTTCATGCTATTTGACTCACACAGTTTATATATGAGTACCACTTGGTTTACATGTAGACATCATTGGTGGTTGCCAACTGAGATTTATCTCACACCCTATTTAGGCCACCTTTGTCACCTAAGTGAACTGCATTCCTACAAGTATAGAGAGAGAGGAAAACAGAACTCATCTGGTTGATGACTTTTTTTCTTAGATATAGTTTACTAGAAAAGGACAAGGTTTAAGCTCAAGATGATATGGATATGATTTTTTACTTTCCTAAATTGTGTGCCTTGTATTTTTAAGTCAGCTTCCTTCTTTCCTGTTCCCATTTTGTACTATCATTTCAGGAATGCATATATATACTAGACACAACCTTGAGGAATTTTGATATATTATTCATTCTTCTACTGTTTACTTTATATGTCTGTTTGTTTATGATTCTACTATTTTATGTTGTTGTTACTTTCATTATGTTACTCTGACATAGAGGTAATGTCTCCAAGCCATATTACATTAAGACCAACACATCTAATCTGCAACACCTGGCTTATGGGGAGATGCACTAGGGGTCATGTGGCCATCCAAAATCAGGGAATGGGTAATGTGCAAACTGGGTTCGAGATGTCCCATTAATAAATATATGGATATTAGTAAAAAAAAGCATGAAATAATTTCTGAAATCATATATATTGGAGGAAAAATTATTTATGAACTAAGTGAGAAGTAATAATTTTTTTTCATATAAATATTCATTTGTGATCTTAACTGCATAAATTAGGTTTAATGAAAGGAAACCATGTGATATAAAAAAATTCCACATTATATTTGATAAAATAATATTTGGGAATATAGATATTAAAATTTAGTCATTATAACATTAAGTATAAACAATTATGGTACAAAACATTTTAATATAAAACCTTTAACACCATAAAAACATGTACCTATTGTATTGATATTTTTATGTTTCCATCTTTTTGAATTTCATAACAACTAAACAAATCCTTTTTCTTATCAGAAAGTAATTATATGGTTTTAGTTTATATTAGAATGTAACTAAGTAAAACACACAAATGGACACAAGTCTTTTCATAATAAAAATAAAATCATATTGTTTCCAATGTGTCATGATTATAAGGAAATAACCCACCCAAAATGCCTAATAAGAATTCTATCAGAACTACATGAAGGCCCCCTACAAAGACAACAATACACAGTAAATAAAGGAGATTTTTCAGGTCAGTTAAAATGAAGAACAACACCGCCCTGATCATGAAGACCATACTGATCATCAGGGGTATAACAAGCACCATCCTCATCACTTACATTATGTTTAAGACACCTGAAGACATGGTTTTATAGGGAATCAACCCGACCATTGCTGTACTGACCGTTGAAATCCAACCACCATAATTATAGCCGTTGGAATTTGATAGGATAAAAAATATATATATTTAAGTATTAATTGGTTTACAAATATTTAGGTTATAATATAAATTATAATATAACCACCATTTATGAACTCAAAAAGTATATGGTTTAAAACATTGAATTACACTTAGGTGATTTTGAGAAGTATTATGTAATTCAAAACACTTTTCAAAATTTTCAAATACAATGTACTGATTCTCATTTCATAAACAGTGTAATAAACTTTGTTTAAATTATTAAAATTAAATTATTTTTTTGATTAAACTCTGTTTTCCATGATACATGTATAAGAACAATAATGTAGGTTTATTTAATCTCATTTTAAAACTTTTATGTTAAAAGTTTGGTGTTTATACTTTGAGAGATACTTTTAACTAAAAAAACTTTAATTTACATCCTAATGTTTAATAAAAGCCATGTTTAAGTACATAATTTATTTATAGTTATAATAAATGTAAAATTTCTCTTCATTAAGACTTTATAATTTTGTTTGTGGGATTTTATAAAACAATAGGCCCGCTAGGGCCAGCCCTTTATAGCTGGGCCGAGGGAGGAAGATCACACTAAGTGGTTGATCCTAGCCCTCTACCCAAGCCAAGCCCGGCCCAAGCTTGTCCAGAAGTTACCCGAATAGCACATAGAAGAAGGAGTGCATGTACATAAGAGTATGAGTGCACGAGAACACCACCGTGAGTGTGAGGCAGGGGTGGGGTATAGGTAGGAAAACACCTGCAAGGGGGTGGAAGCCCGTGTATAGGGCCCCCTTTGTGTGTGCTATATATTTTCTGAGTTGCGTATCATAAGATTAGGCTTATAAAAGGCTGGAAAATTCCTCTCCATTTCTATGTGGGACAGCTAATTTTTTGATGGGATCAAATCTGGCTCGTTGAATCGCATTGCGCGCGATCTGGGCCATCGATCTCGACCCACGTTCGACCCTCAGTAACTATGTTTCTCTCTACGTTTCTCTTGGACTGTTCAATCTAATGGGATATAATCATGACCATTCATGGTTTTTTTACAAACACAGCATCTACCCATGACTATCCGATTAAACTCAAATTTAAATCTAAGCCTCAATTTCTTTTTTTTCTAACCTGGATGTTCCCTAGCCTTCAGATCAGATCCGGGTTTTATCCATACCATCTGATCCACCTCCGGTTTTATCCTTCACACGTCGTCTTCTTATCCTTCATGTGGGTTTTCACCAGTAACCGTACACCATTTTTCAGGCTGCACCTATGACCGATGGTGGACCCTCTTTGTTTCACCATCCCTACACGTTTTCACCATCCTTTTAATGCACCGTATAGCAATCGGTTTTATTAGTGGTGGCATTGAATGGTTGTGTTTTTTTTTATTATGTATGTGACACGTTACACTCAAAGAACTCTTATTTATTCTCCCTACTCTAAGCCTCCAGCAAGTCCCAACCATCCTTCCTCGAGTTCTCCTCCCCCCAGGTTATAATTTAAGGGTTTTATTTTTTCCTTGTCATGTTTCCTTGAGAGTATATAAACTTATATTCTTATAAAAATATATTTCTATATTTTCGGTTTAGTTTAAAGGTTCTTCTGTGCTGAAACTAGGCCTTTGGGTTTTCGAGTTCAAAAGTTATAAAAGATGTAAGGGAAATTATTTTCTTTTCCCTTTCCTTGTTTTTTTTGCTTGAGGATATGTGAACCTACACATGTACTCATAAATATATATGTATAGTCCTACGATTCTGTTAAAACCTTTCCTTAAACTGATTCTAAATCATCTGGTTAAGTTTAAGAGGTTGTACAAACAAATGGGAATATTTTAATTCCAGAAAAATATAATTATTTACTATATATATGTACATACGTTTGTTGTATGTTTAGTTTATTAATGAAAGAATGCATGCAGAGTCAAATAGATTGGGTGGAAATCCTCAAATACCCGATTCTAAGTCCTTCAGATCTTCGGGTTTTTCAAACATGAAAAAATAATTCCTCTCCCCATGCAATACATCTATGAACAACTTTTAAAATTATATATGTATATGTTGTCACATATATTATAACCTGAAATGGTTCGGTTTTTAATAATGGTGTACTAAATATGTTTTATGTATCTATTACTAAATGAGAAATTATTAAACTTAGTTTAATTTTGTAAACTCTTATATATACTTAGTATATTTACGGATATAGTTTCCAACACCCTAATTTTTATGAATGGATTATTAGAATTTAATTAATTATGTAAAGTAATTAATACTTTAAGACATTGGTTAATATCAGTCTATGCGTAATCCAAACGAAGAGGTATTCACGTAAAAGTGGTTGCCCTAATTCATAAAGTATGTCAAACTTGTTTTGGTTAAATTACTTTTAATGATATTATTTTGGTTATAATTTCATTTTTCAATGGTATTATATATTTGAACTTGTTTTGTTTTATGATTAATAAGAGGATAAACTTTTGGTTTGACAAAAACATTTTAAAGGATAATGGGATGTGTTAAATCTTGCGATCATGTTAAGCTCACCTAATGTTTTGTCTACTACGATGATTGTTTTAGGTTGAGTCGTGATGTAATTTAACTATTTGATCACTGACACTTCTTAGCAGCATATTAAAAAAACATGTAATTTTATTCATTGAATAGAGATTTTTTTTATTATTAAATTGTTATCATCTTAACATCTCATATGAAAACCCCCTTCTCATCCACTATTTGATGTGCATTATAAATATTCTCATGTGAAAAGAATGTATAATGATCCATGTAAGAATTTGAGAAACTATTACTCCCAAATTTCCAATGTTATCTGTTATATGAAGAAGTTCTGTTTTCCATTTTTATTTATTGTGGCACTCAGTGATGCATGCATGTGGCAAAACATGTAAATGAGATCAGAAATCAAATTACTCAAAGTGGTATGGGACACCTAGAGTAATATGAAATAAAATCGAGTTAATCAATGTGGTATGGAACACCTTGAGTAATATCAAATAAAATCTATTTATTCAAAGTTGTATGGGACACCTTGAATAATAATGAAATGTGTATGTAATTATTCAAGTTGTATATGATATTTTGAATTTATGGCCCATTTTGGCATATGAGGAATATATCAGACTAGTACGTTCAGGGTTGCGGACCGATAAATGTAACCCCCCCCTGTGATGGAGTCTAGATACAGATGCTCTCCAGGATGGATTTCAGTTACGGATGCTCTCCGGGTTAGGGTCCAGTTACAGTTTTCCCTAGGACTTGGCGCATAGTCTTGAAAAAATAAGTCTGGCATTATACAATCCCCCATTGTGTGTATGATAATTAAATAATCAATAGATATTCGACTAGTTGAATATCCTTTGTTATGAGCCAGTACCTATGTGTATCAGAAAAGTAAAATCTTATGGAATTACTAGTGTTTAGCACTCAGTGAATTGGTATTCAATGTATGGAATTGAAGTTGTTTCCATTACGCGCAACTCTGATTATTCTATACTCCTGGCTGTTCAATTTGTGATTAAATATTCATATATTATACCTATTTAGAACATCATTTATTAATTACTCTAATTATCATGCACATAATTTAATCATGAACCTTTTTAATTATGTTAACATGTTTTAATTGAGCATTGTGATTATGATCTATTACACATGATACAGTTTTTCTTTAAGAAATGTATTTTATGGAAGTTTTATTGAATGTTTTCAAAAGTCATATTGGTTTTGTTTAAACCCCTTACTAGGAATTTGTATTCTCACCCAACATTTCGATCTATTTTTTTAGGAAACAACATTTAACAGATGAAACATTTCTGATGTAGCTGGTTTCTCAGAGCCTGAATCAAATTCGATCCCATATATGGGACATGATGTGTAGTTTATCAGTGCATGTTTTTTTTAAATGACACATCAGGTTCAAAAGGCACCAGCTCTTGGTTTTCCTATGGTTGGTTCTTCACATTTGGTATTAAAGGGTTCAGTTTGGACAACCCTAGAAAACCAAAAGTGGAATAAAAAGAAAAAATTGTTTTACTTAAGCGTGACTAAATGTGATGTTTTCTAAATTTAACATGGAAAATGAAGGTACTAGCCTTATGTCTCTTCCCAATGAGTCCCTATAAACCATAATTTCAATATCTATCCATGAAACCTTTATAAACTACGCCCCTATCTAAATTTCATGCAAACATCTCCATGATATATACAATTCTCCCCGAGTACATTAACTCCACCGAAGAGCGGGTCTCGATTACATCATTATGATGAAAGACCAATTTCCATCCTTCACATGATGGGGAATATACTAAAAGGGACTTTTTAGATGCTTCACTATAGTGGAAGGCATCCAGTCCCTCACGGCCTTCCAAGAATATACAGTAGAGGGAGACCTCCACGTGGTGTATATGTGTCAAGTCTTGTCCTATGGCCATTACGGTCAAGTAATGGACATAAAAGTTCATGAATACGAAGACCCCTGATCGGTGTATAGAAATCAAGTGCATACTGATTTCTCTCAGATACACACCCCTCATGTCAGACTATAGAGATTCCATAAGCACCCCAATGATATCGAACATGATTTTTCGGGTTGCATATGGTTCCGGGAGATTGAAAGTGTTGAACTAGTTTTGGGGATTCGTGTATTAGGGAACTGGGGAAACCATTATCCTTACCCTTTTTATGATCAATTTGTAATATGCAAACAAAATTTTTTATCCCCTCTTCCTTTCTTATATCCTGTCTAATTTTATGTTTCTGAATAGGTTTCACAGATTTAACATTCATATTATATTTTCAGATGAAAGGAAAAACCCACATGTTATCTCTTCATGTTATGATAAAGGATATTCTTGTGATCAAAACATGTGAGGAAGAGTATCATGCCTTCACAAACCTGCAAATAATGTGCAAGAAACTGTATAATGTGTCAAACAATATGGATATTCTCCACAATTGTCAAGGGAATGCTTCCATTTACTACCACATTTCCATATCCCAACTGGCCGAGTATAGGTGAAGGGGAAAATACCACGATGGGATTTTCCTATGTTTCATCGTAGGCTGAAACTACATAGCCCTGGTAAAATTTAAATAGGATACTTTTTCGGGAAACCATTGTGTTTTCTACATGTACCAACTCCTCAGTTTTAGCCTATACGACAAAATCTATAACATAGATGTTCTTGATCGACACATAGTTTGACGAGTTCTTCATGTGTTGGTTCATTCAGATATTTCCAAACTTTATACCATTTGAGCCAACCATCGGAAGCCCAAGTGTTCTATGCAAGAGTTAAACCCCTTCTATTTGAGGTGTGTATGGGTTAGAGAACTAGAGGAGTTGAGCATCAATTTGAGTTTTCCGCTGAATGCAACTGAGGATCTTCTACGATTGGGAATGTGGTGAGAACATCATAGAAACTTTATGGTCATATGAAATGAATTGCGAGGATGTAATTCTTCATAGGGGGGATAATGTAACACGCCAAAAACATGTACCTCTTATATTGATAAGATTAATTTTTCATTTTGATTGAATTTCATAACAACTAAACAAAACATGTTTCCCATGAGAATGTAATTATATGGTTTTAATTTATATTATAATGCAACCGAGTAAAACACACAAATGGACACAATTTTTTTCATAATAAAAATAACACTGTAGTGTTTACAATGTTTCAAGATGACAAGGAAACATCCTACCCAAAAATGCATAATAAAAACCATATCAGAACTACGGGAAGGATTCCTACAAAGATAACATGACACGATAAATAAAATAGATCATCTAGGTCAATTTAAATGAAGAACCACACCGCCATGATCATGAAGACCGTACTAGTCATTAGGGGTATAAAAAGA
Source organism: Viscum album (assembly GCA_963277665.1). Taxonomy (NCBI): domain Eukaryota; kingdom Viridiplantae; phylum Streptophyta; class Magnoliopsida; order Santalales; family Viscaceae; genus Viscum; species Viscum album. The sequence continues at coordinate 1,940,308,530 of OY728152.1, forward strand.
ACCATCCTCATCAGTTTATTTATGCTTAAGATACCCCAAGACTGGTTTTTATAGGGAATCATCCCGACCATTTCTCTATTGACCGTTTATAGCTAACGACCATAATAATAGCCGTTGGACATTGATAGGATAAATATATATATATATATATATATATATGTATTAATTGGTTTCCAAATATTTAGGTTATAATTAAAATTATAATATAACCACCATTTATGAACTCCACAAGGATATGGTTTAATACATTGAATTACACTTAGGTGATTTTGAGAAGTATTAAGGAATTCAGAACACTTTTCATATTTTTCAGATACAAATTAATGATTTTCCTTTCATAAATAGTGTTATATACTATGTTTAAATTCATCAAATTAAATTATGTTTTTGATTAAACTACGTATTATATGATACAAGTATAAGAACTATAATGTAGGTTTATTTAATCTTATTTTATGACATTTATGTTATTAGATTGGTGTTTATAATTTTAGAGACACTTTTAACTAATACAATGTTTAATTAACATCCTAATGTTTAATAAAATCCTTGTTTAATAACATAATTTATTTATAGTTATAACAAATATATTATTTCTCTTCTTTAAGTCATTATAATTTTGATTGTGGGATTTATAAGGAAAAGGACCGCTACGGCCAGCCCATTATAGCTGGGCTGAGGGAGGTAGCTCACACTAAGTGGCTGAGCCTAGCCCTCATCCCAAGCGAAGGTTGGCCCGAGCTTGGGTAGAGGTTCCCCAAATGGCATACAGGAGAAGGAGCGCATGTGTATGAGAGCAGGTGTGCATGGGTGCACCACTGCGAGCACAAGGCCGTGGTGGGGCAATGGTTGCCCTATGCCTGTGAGGGGGTGGGAGCCCGTGTATAGGGCCCCCTTTGTGTGTGTTTTGTGTTTTCTGAGTTGTGTATCAGAGGCTTAGTCTTATAAATGGCCGTAAAATCCCTCACTGTTTGGATGTGGGATTGCTAATTTCTTCCTGTGATCAAGTTTGGGTCGTTGGATCACGCCGCACGTGATATGGGCCACCGATCTTGACCCAACGTTCAAACTAATGAACCACATTTCTCTTTGCATTTTTCATAGACCGTTTGATCCAGCACGATCTAATCGTGACTGTTCGGGGTTTTTTTAAAACACCACATCAACCCAAGACCTTCCGATCAAACTCATATTTAAATCTGAGTCACCAATTCTTTTTCATAAAACCTGGATGCACCCCATTCATCGGACCAGAGCCGGATTTTATCCTGGCCATCTGATCCACCTTCAGTTTTCTATTTCCCGTGTCATCGTCTTCTCCTTCACGTGTGTTTTCACTAATTAACCTACACCATTTTTCATGTTGCACCTATGACCGCTGGTGGACCCTACTTGTTTCCCCTTTCCAACAAGTTGTCACCATCCTTTTAATGAGCCGTGTAGGATTCAGTTTTATCAGTGGTGGAATTTAATGTTTGGGTCTTTTTTTAGTATATAAGTAACCGGTTGAACCCAAAAAATCTCACTTCGTCTACCTACTCAATCCTCCAACAAGTTCCAACCAACCTTCCTTGAGTTATCCTCCCACTAGTTCTAATGTAAGGGTTTTGGTTTTTTTCTTTTTTGTTTCATTGAGAGTATATATACATATACTCTTGTAAAAATATATTTATAACATTACGATTCAGTTTAAAGGTTCTTCTGCGCTGAACCTAGGCCTTCTGGTTTTCAGGATCAAAAGGTATAAAAGATGTAAGGGAAATTATTTTCTTTTTCTTTGCATTGTTTTTTAAATTCTTGGGGATATGTTCACCAGCACGTGTACTCATAAATATATATGTATAGTACTAAATTTTAGGTAAAACCATTCCTTAAACCGAATTAAATCATTTGGTTAAGTTTCATATTTTTTACCAACATATAGGGATATTTTAATTCAAGAAAAACATAATTATTTACTATATATATGTACATGTGTTTGTTGTAAGATTATTTTATGAATGAATGAATGCATGTATAGTCATATAGATTGGGTGATAATCCTTAAATACCCGATTCTAGGTCATTCGGATCTTCGGGTTATGCAAACATGAAAAAAAATCATCTCCTCGTGTTATACATCTATGAACACATTTTATAATTATATATGTAAATGTGTTTACATATGTTATATCCTAACATGGTTTGGTTTATAATAATGGTGTAATAAATATGTATAGAGTATCTATTACTAAATGACATATTATTAAACATAGTTTAATTTTAGAAACACTTATATATACTTAGTATATATAATGTTATTGTTTCCAACACCCTAATTTTTATCAATGGATTATTATAATTTTATTAAGTATGTAATTTAATAAATACTTGTAAGACTTTGGTTAATATCAGTCTCTGTGTAAACCAAATCGAGGTATTCATGTAAAAGTACATGCACTAATTCATAAGTATGTCAAACTTGTTTTACATAGTGAACTTTTAATGAAATGAGCTTGGTTATAATTTCATGTCTCAAAGGTATTATATGTTTGACCTTGTTGTGTTTTATGATTAAAAAGAGGATAATTTTTTTCTTTGACCAAAATATTTTAAAGGATAAAAGGGTGTGTTAAACCATGCGATCATGTTAAGCTCACCTAATGTTTTGTCTACTGTGGTGATTATTGTAGCTTGAGTCATGATGTAATTTAACTATTTGATCACTGGCACTTCTTATCAGCATAATATAAAAAACATGTAATTTCATTCATATAATAAGGATTTTTTTTATTAACTAGTTTTCATCATAACATCTCATATGGAAAACCCCTTCTCACCCTCTATTTTATGTTCTTTAGAAATTGTCTCTTGTGAAAATAATTTATAATGAATCATATATGCCTTCAAGATACTCTTACGGCCAAATTTCCAATGTTATATGTCGTATTAAGAAGTTCCATTTTCCATTTTTATTTATTGTGGCACCCAGTGATGCACAGATGTGTAATAACATAATAATAAGACCAAAAATCAAATTACTCAAAGTGGTATGGGACACCTTGAGTAATATGAAATAAAATCTAGTTATTCAAAGTGGTATGGGACACCAAGAATAATAATGAAATGTGTAAGTAATTATTCCAGTGGAATATGACATTTTTAATTGATGACCCGTTTTGGCTTACGAGGAATGTATCAGACTAGTACATTCTAGGTGGGGGATAGGTAAAAGTATGCCCCCCCCCCCCCGAGATGGATTCTGGTTAAAGATGCTCTCCGGGATGGAGTCCGGTTACATATGCTCTCCTGGTTGGGGTGCATTTATAGTTAGACCTAGGTCTTTCCGCCAATCCTTGACACAAGATGTCTGACATTATACATTCCCTCATTATGTGTATGATAATTAATCATGCAATAGATATTCGACTATTGAAATATCCTTGGATAAGATCCAGTACCTATTAGTATCAGAAAAGTAAAATCATATGGCATCACTTGTGTTTAGCACTTAGTGAATTATTAATCAATGTATGAAATTGAATTTATTTCCCTTACACCCAACTCTGATTATGCATTACTATTGTATGTTCAATTTGTGCTTAAATATTCATATTTCATACATGTTTAGAACATATTTTATTAATTACTTAAATGAGCATGCACATAATTGAATCATGAACCCTTGTAATTCTGTTAGCATGTTTTAATTGAGCATTGTGATTATGATTTATTACACATGTCATAGTTTTTCTTTAAAAAATGTGTTTTATAGATGTTTTAAGTAATGTTTTCAAAATTCATATTGGTTTGTTTTACGAACCCTTACGGGGCATTCGTAAGCTCACCCTACGTTTCGATCTAATTGTTTTTTCAGGTAACAACCATTAACTGATGAAACATTTCTGATGTAGCTAGTTTCTCAGATCCTGAATCGAATTAGATCCTTTATATGGGACATGATGTGTAGTTTATCAGTGGATTTTTGGTTTATAACGACACATCATGTTCAGAAGGTACTGACTCCTAGTTTTCTGGGGTCGGGTCTTCACAAAACCCTCCCCTCAAGTATTCTTTTCTACACATACGCCCTAAAATAATGTATGATAAATTTAAATTTAATATAATTACATAACATATCCATATTCATTTCTATAATATCATACAAGGTTTTCTTATTAGATTGTATCAGAAATTTATTTACAATATTTCATTATCGTCATCCTTTCTGGTGTTAACTGCTTCAATTTTTTATATATGTTATTTTTCAGAAGATATGTTCTATGAAATATAATCAAGGTAAATTCATATGAAAAACTAAATTCATGATAGAAATATCCCATATATTCATTATATACATATTTATAGCCATTAATAATATGTAGTGATGAAAATTAATTACATCACTACATTGAGATGGTAGTTTGTACATAAACATGAGTGATGTTTCCATTTTTCGTTTGATGGAAAAAAGTAAAGGAAAATATTAGTTATACATTACATAATAAGAATTATTTCATAAATATCAAATATAAATATCAAATCTATCATAATAAACACCAATGCACGGTTGTGTTGGAAATTTAATCTTATTGACATATGGATGTGTAGTCTACAAGTATACATAAGAGAAACATTCTTCTCTCATTTGGTTTGAAGAGGTGGTAAATGGTTGTTCAATAATTATATATAATATATACATATTTATTACACTATATTAATCATGTTTTTATGGAAACAACATGTTTATCACTTTACTATTCACTCATTCAAAAAATTATGATGAACCTTTTAAAATATATTATTCATTATGATTAAAAATCTGGGATATATTTTACCCAATTAATTTTCTATAACTTTCATGATTTAGTTTTAATTATGCATGGAAACCAAAATGAGAATTCAATTTAGTAAAATTCATTTTTAATTAAAAAATTTAATATATTTTAATTATATTACTTTAAATGTTATAATATTAATGCAAAAAATATTATATTTAATAAATAATTATAAAATATAATTAAAACCTTTAATCATTATATAATAATTTTATTTATTATAAAAAAAACCCGTTCAAAAAACAGATTTTAGAAAATTTGTTTAAAAATCCAAAAAAGAACTGTTACCAAAATAAATCATATTATTATTTCAATGTAATTATTTATATTATTTATATTTAAATGAGGTTTAATTTTAAATAATATAAATTTAAAAACATAATTATTCTTTTATTTGCAAAAAAATGATCATTTTAAAAAATCAGCATTTTAACTATTCAATGAAAAATAAATCTTTAAAAAAATTACAAAAAAATCAACATATTATATTATTAAAATAAAATTTAAAAATATAATATTAATTTCTCAAATATAATTTATTAAAAAATATATAAATTTATTATAATATTCACATGTAATACTGCAAGAAATTATATTTTTGACGAAAATATATTATTGAAGCATAAAATGATATTACATAAAAGTGAGTACATATTTATTATGATGAAATCAATACAATCATACAATTTAAAACCTATATAATTATTTTTCATAATGTTTTTATCACCATTAATACCAAGAAATTTATTATCTAGGTTATAATATTATATTGTATCACGATTCAAATAGACTTGATGTTTCTTATAAGGAAAACAATCGAATACCTAATGTTTATTTAAAAGTAAATGCCAATAAAATATTTAGGTGATATATTACATTGATTGAAGGGATTAAAAATTTAAAAAATGATGTTGATACCTATAATCCTTCTCATAATTCCGGGATTCATTATATCTAGTGTCATATTTTCGACCTATTTCTTCATTGTAGGTTAGAGGATCATCATTCTTTAGGTGTAATGTGTCACCTAACATAGTGAAAAGAAAAACATATCACTCTAGTTTTCTATCATATCGGGTTGACCTACACAATAATTGGGTTTTAGTAACATATTTATATCTCAATATATCTTGTGGTGATCATTATCATACCAACTCATATGAAAATGTAGTATCAATTTCATAGAATTCATTCCTTCTCCCAGTATTTCCATTAATATTTGGTTTTCATTTATAAAAATATGGCATGTATTTCAACAATAATTTTAATATCATAAAAGTTATATAATATATATGAATTATTTTATTTATTATAATCTCTAAAAATCAACTTCATGCATCATGGTGTTAATTTTTCACAGGATATATTATTGAAAATAACATTACATCCCCACACATGTATGTGTGACAAAATAAATTTTCTATACCACAACTCATATGGATTGCCATATGTAGCTTTATCTTTTACAATTTTAAGGGAACACGCCATTTTCTACAATTTTTCCACAAAAATGATAATGGAAGAGTATCTTTATACATCATTGATCTAACTATGTATTGAATGTTCTGATTCCATATTTCACTAAATCCATTCCACATAGGTGTATAATAAGGTTTGAGTTGGGTTACTTTCCCACGGTACATTATGTTCCCAATGAAATAATGGTTGAGATATTCAATATCATACTCTTAGTAAAGTGACATAACCTTCTTAATAATATGGTTTTATACTTCATGTTGATATTTTTTAAACAACTGAATGGAATTTGACTTATGACTCGTTAAGAAGATATAACCATACCTATTATAGTCATAAATGTATGCAATGAAGTAAGAAAATCAACCCATTTCCGATAATTTAAATGGAACACTCACCTTAGTATGAATCAATTAATGTAGTTATATTTCATATTTTCCTTTAGTAGTAATGTTTGATTGGGAAGGTTTTCATTGTAAACATGTCTAACACACATCCTAGTGTTTTATCTCAGTTGTGTCTAATTACCCTTCTTGATGTAAACATGTATAAATTATTCTCATTTACATAACCAATAAAATCATTCTATAGGTGGTTATTATATGATTCAATTTCACTTATTATGTCATTGATTTATAATAATGGTTTTTTGAAATTCAAGTATATTCATTCCATTATTATGATTTTCCACACCATAACATACATTATGATTAAAAAAGGTACAACATTTTTTCCAAACATGAAATAAAATATAATGGTGTCCAAAATCAACACTTAGATTATATTTCTTTTAATTTAAGATATATAATAAAATTTTTATAATAAAATATCCAATGATCTAGAGAAATTAAAATAATAATATCCCATTAAAAATGTTATTAGTCTCTCACCATGTGTGGCCTAGAGATCCACCATTCCTTTTTCAATATTTTTAAATATACATGGTTCTTATATATGAATAAAAATGTGTGAGACTCATGCTTTATCCACTACCCAACTTGTAGATAAGAACGATTAATTTTAATGAAAAATATAACAGGGGTAGAAGCAACACCTTGAATCTTCATCCAAACCCTGTAATTCTTCATCTTGGGGATATTATTACAATAGAAGAAGCTAAAACCCCCACTAAAAATTTATATCTATATGTATAATTTGACTCTTAGAAGGCTGTTACACTTTTTTGGATCATTCTTAGCCTTTGAAACTTTATCCTTACACATTCCTCTCCTATTCATTATAAGGACTAAATAAGTAGTATTCTTCACATCTTTATCATCTTGAAGAACAATATACAATATGTATATGAGTGACATTTTCGTGGTATTAAAGTTATAATTTACAATAAAATACAATAATATAGTTACTAAAGTGTAAATAATGAGAACTATTGCTAGTTAGTGGTTCAGTTTGAACACATGATGCACTAATCTCTCAATATTCCAAACCATCACCAGTACATTAAATCCTACTCAATTCCATTCTTATATCCTATATGTATATAGTTCACTTGATATATAATTTCACTATTTTTAATATCTATATTTATATTACTCTTATAAATGAGTTAACATCTTTTAGAAAAATATATCCCCATGTATATTCTACAGGTCAATGCACATCCATGAAAACATGATGCATTATACATCTAGTACATCATTTACATGATTATGATATTTCAAATTATACTCCACGATTTTTCTCTAAGGAGGATCGGTAGGATGTGGGTATTCCAACCGATAAAATTTCCTCTCAAGGAATTATATAATGTGAAATTGCATGTATCACTCCTAGAAGTTAAAATTGGTTAAGATATTCTCTTTATCTAGAACCTATTTTAGTGACCTTGAACTGGTAGTTGTGATATCCATTTTATCAAAGAAATCCAATTTATTTTATTAGTATATTATCTAGAAAAATAATTAGACAATACAAAATAATTACATTATTAACTTTCTCCCACTATTTTATCAAAACATATAAAACCCCACTACTAGATTCAATAAATTCCATGCCAGTTGATTATTATAGTGGAATGGATCATGGAAACCTCTACTAATAGTCTATTTTATAGCTACAACATTACACAGAGAGTTATAGAGTTGGATTTTGACTAGACAACCACATTGAATTGGCCTGATTGAACTATTAAGTAATGACCCAATTTCCATGAATCATAACTATGATTTACCCATCACATCACCATTGAAGTTAAAACAAGATAGAAATGACTAATTCGTTACTACTAGTTTATTTAAGTCAACCCATGACAATCATAATAGATCCCCATTAGTATGAAACAAGCTCAACTAGGGATAATGATCATCTCATACACTCAGTTTTGACTAAAATCAAGTGACAAAAGGCGCTATGACAAAATATTTATTTAATGAATGTTTTTGTTACTAACAAATGAATCATTTTCCATTTGATATGACCATAATATGTGATAACAATGACAACATTGAAATGATTTAACTATAAAAATTCATTATATATTAATTTTTTTAATCTATACATTTTCATGCGATTGTATAAACATTCATATTCAGAAATCAATAATAAATCATGAATAAATTTAAATAATAATGTGACTAATCTGGAAAATTATATTTTTTTGATCCAGTAGGAATAAATGCATCAACCGTGAACCTAGGGGTTTAATACCTGATTGGTTTCTAACTGTTATCTTAGCTTACACCCTTATCCAGTGCATCGACATCATGTATGGAAAACTACCTCATCTCAATAGGGTCACAATCATATATCATCCTTGAAATTATATATAAACACTCAATAATTCACAAATGTGGAATAATACTAGTGGATGAAAATGTCCATATACATATAAATTAGGTTAAAATGATGTGTGGACCGAAAAAATAAATTAATTATTTCAATATTCACACACAATTCCTAGATTAAATTAAATAAATTAAAATAAAGGCCTAAATTAGTCTATCGATGTTCAAGATTAGTCGATATGTGATAAATATGTGATATACAATTAATAGTACAATTAATTAATGTCAAGATAAATTTAAATGAATTAAATTTATTTTATCTAATTTTAGTTCACAAAATAATAAAGATAGGATTCTAAAAATAATTTAAAACATTTAGAAAAATATTATTATTATTTTTTGAGAAAATAATTAGCCCCCCCTAGTGGATCAGAAACCCATAAAATGGGTTCTAAGGACATTTCAAGAATCAAAAAAGGTTGAATAGGATAGAAATGGATTTAATTGAACAAACCTATATTTGTAGGTAGTGTTCCCTCATATGTAGCCACATGGAGTGGTGGTAAAGGAAGGAAGTAGCACTTATTGTTTCCACGCACTTAATAACAAAGCCTTTTTTTATAATATAACCATTAAAATTGGTGATTTTTTACAAAAAATCACTACCACAGTTTTTGCAGTTTCCAAAAAGTCAACATGGGAAATTAAAACTACCCCCCATATCATCTTTTTTTAATATTTTTATAATTTCCCAAATCCTGATATTTTAGGAATTTTGATTTTTTTGTGTTTGGAAATTCTACTTAAATGCGGAAACTGCCCCCTTCTCCCAATATTTTAATTTGGCCAGTATAATATGACTGGAATACTATAGTTTACTAGAAACCATGACTCCCCACTACCACTATGTGAAATATAATACATTGACACCCACACACACACATTTTCATTATTTAGTTACTCATAAAACCAATTTTGATCTAATTTAAAACAAATGATGGTTGAAACTTGGATTTTTATGACCAGATTAAATCTTGGTTTGGTGTGATTGGACCACAACGATTCTCTATATAGTAATTTAATTGTTCCTTGTCTTAATTGTTGACATGTTCAATCTGATACCAATAGTTGGTACTAGACATGTAGTGCATGTAGAAAGACCCAAATTTGAAAAAAACATATCACTGGTATGAAATGAAAACTTTTTCTTTGGAGATTCATCACCCAGAAAGAATCCCGATGATCCCACATCAATCAGTTTAAGATGGGAAATTATATCAACTACAACCTAAATTGACTTGAAAATAGTAGGGAAATATGTTTTTCATCAGTGACTATACCTCATATAAGCAGACATAAGATCCATTTATATCATCCACAGATGGTAAAAACATACACTTTTGAACTTATCAACGATATATTTGTACAATAATCAAGAATCTTTGATGTCGTTGACATCTTGATTATCACCACATTTTTATTCCATCGATCTCTAAACACAATCTTGGGTCCATTCTTAGAATGTGGAGCTTCTCTCACTAGGATGTTGAAGAGATGAGATATAACCTCTCAATTTCGAGTGGATGAATATTACGTAAAATTAGATCTTATTATAGCTTATATAGTGGGGTTAAAAACCTAAAAATGGATCCATGGGCCCCAAATATATATTACACATAAATAATACATAAAGGAAATTTTATGACCTATTAGCTAATTTATAAATTTCATTTATATATTAAGCACATACTTGTAATATAATTGATATTTTATATGATAATATAGATTCATTAACTTTATTTTTTATTCCCATTATTATTAAATAAACCATGTATATTTAATTAATATTAGTTCTTAAAATATTTCCCTAAGAACAGGCTATAAATTATAATATTTTAAATGAGTAACCATATTTATGTCTATATCAGTAACAATTGGCACTACTCGGAGATCGGGAGAAAAGTCTAAGGACTCATCATGGACCCTAAGGATATATTGTATAATCATATAAATTAATACATCCTTCTAACACACATCATTTTATGTAATATCTTTGTCTCAAGATATCTCATAAATCAGGTAACACACTTTCATTAATCATTATTTATTTATTTATTATTCATTAACATTATAGTATTAACATACCTTTAAATACCATAGAAATTAATTTAGAGAATGAACTACCATCGTCATTAAATGATCCAGAAATATCACTACCTTTTAGAAGTGACAATGTCTATCTGGATCATTCAATCACTGTCATAACACTGAGGTCTCACCCAATGCAAGTTACCTCATCCCAAAATAAATTTCATGGATTTCAGCATACTTCTAAGTACCAAATAAAATGGTACCAAATGATAATAATATCACGTTAGGAAACCAATAAACATTTTTATAACTACGAACTACTGTTGTAACACCCAAATGTATTTATGAAATATTTTTTAAAATAATTTTTATTCTTCAATAGCTTTCAATGCATGCAATTGTGAGTTTAAACAAACTGGGAGACACCCTTGGTATAAAATAACCATTATAACCTAGTTATTATGTCGGTGTAAGTAAATATAACTATCATATGTAATTGTATGGTGAATTAATTGGATACATATTACTTATGATAAAATATAAATTAATTATATGTAAATAAAATATTTTTAATTTTTATATTAGTAAAATAAGTGAATTAAATTTCTTAAAATAAATTAATGAGATATATAGATTATATATTTTATTAAATATTTTTTATTCGACAAATAGATATTTTAGTCATAGGGATTGAATAAACAATCATGTATATTTAAAAACATTTTATAAGCGTAGTTTTAATACCTTTTAATGGTTAACCATTTTTAAATTAAAATTTTGAGACATTAATAATTTTCTATATTAATGCATAATCCAATTATTTGGGAGTGGGAAATTTTTTTAATTTTGATGAAGTTATGATATTTTTCTCACAACTATCATGTTTTGATATATAGTAATAATATAATAAATTTTAAGTGAAACGAACTTTTTTCAATGGAATAGTTTATATAGTTAAATAATATTATTGAGTGGTTTTAAAGTATAAATAGAATATTTTTTCATTTAATATAATTTATTTCATTGGAATTAATGTGACATTGAATTTAGATAAAAATCATTTCAATCTTTTGCAATGTTTTATCTTTCAAAACATGTATTCTCAGTTTGATGACCCGATTAATATTATATTAATTATTTTATCTTCTATGTTATAAATTTATATAAAAAGATTCCATACTTATAATTATTAGATACGAATTTTGTAAATATATTTATTTTATTTTTTGCCAATATGAATACTAACTTCGATAATTTTGTTAATACATTGAATGGTTAAATATGGTAATTATGGGTAAATATAAAATAATAAATTTACATTTACACATGTCATAAAATAATTGGGTGAGTGTTTGATTACCAATATATTCCTTGGGTAAAAATTTTATTCTTTGGAATCCACTCAGATTAGATTAGGACATCAATTTTATTTCAATTTGAGAAATCATTAATATGTCCTACTCATTTTCTAATAACTATATCATTTTTAATATAATTCTACACAAAAGATAAATTCAATTTTAAATACTATTTTGAATTCTAAAATGTTTTCATTTATCATCGAAATTTATTCATTATTTTTAATAAATACATAATTACCTTAAAGGATTATTCATTGATGATGTATAAATTATTTAACTGAATATGAATCAATAAAATAGTTTTTTTAAAAGATAATATCCATTAAATGTCCCAGAAACATCACATTATATTATTTTTCAACTATATATTGACCACAATCTTCTGAGGATCTTGTTATTAACAAATTGGATCTATATGGAAATTATTATGACACATATAATATTTTATTTTAAGTGATGTTAATGTTGTCACATTATGGTTTTAACAAATCTATCATTTTTAATAGTGTATTTTCCAAGAGATATATTTTAATACATATATTACTATGAAATATAGATGATTTATATTATTATAATTATTTTATTTATTTTTAAGTCAAAAAAATATTATATTAATTAAATAAAAAAATTATGTTGTTATTATTTTATTAATGGAGATAACAAATAAATGTGATTAAAATTATTAAAATAGGTAAAATTTTGGAATATTTATATATCTAAGGAATTTTCCCGATTAACATTACATCTTCGGAATATAAGGACTTATTTTTTATCCAAATTTAGCTTATTATCATAATAATATTAGAAACAAATGAATTGAATAGTGTAAAAATTGACACTGTTGATTGTCTATCAAAATAGTGTTTTATTAAATTATTGTAATATCCTAAAACATTTATTAAATATAGTGATTAATTATGACATGGTTTAAATTTTTTCTGAATTATTTATTTATGGTCTAATTTAAATCAAATAAGTATATATTTCTCCCTTTTAATATGGAAATATTGGTAACCTTTGCTAAAATTTAAATGGAATAACTATGTGTTAATTAAAATGATATGGATAAAATTGATAGAAAAACATTCCAAAATTTAGTTTTTCAATGATATTACAACATTACTTCTCTTAATGTTTGAAATTATGATATTTTGAGGTTTTTTGGATGTATTTTTGGAGATTCCATAAGATTCCATCACTTCAATTATAAAAGGGCACCTCCTCCCCCACTTCATCAATTAATTTTGAACCGTAAATATCTTTCATCCATCACCCATTTCCCTTATCAATTTCCAAAATGACATTATATGGATCATTTTCTTCTCTAAATAACATACCTTGTTTATTAACAGGTGATCTAGAGGGAGTTCTTTGAAGAAGAGGTAATCTCTTCTACCGATTCTTTCAAACATATTTATTCTTCTACTTCATATTAATGATATTTTTTAATATAATGTATTAAATAAAGTGTAGATTATATATTAATATTTTATTATTATTATGTAAAATCCAAGTTCCACATTCTATCCAAACAATGACAAATGAAATCACAATGTGTGTGTACGCATGTCTTACATTGTCCACATCATGGTGTAATTTTTTTTCACCACCATCTTAATTGGATGAGTGAAATGATGGAAATAATTACTTTATTTGATTATTATAACAGGATATGGATTATGGAACAAAATATATACCATCCACTTCCACACAATTTCACAAATATTGGAATGGTATCATCGCTCGTGTGTATGTTTGGCCTGTCATCTCTACGATGTGATGTGATTCATTATATATGATATTCATTAAATCATGATTATATAAATTTATATAATGAATAATTTTTTTTACATTATGTTAATATTATTTTTTTATGTTATAAATGTGACCTAAGAAGAAGAACTATAAATTATTCGACAAATCCAGAATCATTAGAAAATGAAGCAGTTAATACCCAGATAATGAGTAACAGTTAAATGTTATTAACAAACAGATTATAATGTAATCATATATGATATTATAAAAATTAATATGATTCATGAATAATACAATTAAATTATTTGAATTATTTTAATGTAATTTCAGATACATACAAGGGATATCATACCAATGGTAAGGGATAATTTGAAATTTTCATTATTCTCTGATTGTGTTTATGAATAAGAATTTACTAATGTATATATATCATCCATATCCATGATTCCTAAATATGTATTCCAAAATATTATATCCATTCTTCTAAAATTGTCTAAATTTAATTTACCCATTGGTGAATTATTGTTTAAAGGTTTGTAATGAATCTTTTGTCTTTTTGGTTCAGAGGTAGTTTTTGAATTTTCCAGCAAATATATGTGAATACATATTTTTTAAATTATATTTCATGAATCGTTTTTTATGTTTTAATAATACCTTATTTACATGGATATTACATTAAAATAATTTAATTTTATTGGCCAAGAAATTAAATGCTTTTAAAATTTACTGTCATTTTTAGAAAAAAAATAATTTTGGAGAAGAATGTATATTTTCCTAAGAATTAATTCCAAGTGTTTTTTCAAAAATACTTTCCATTAAGTTGGAATTATTTAATAAGAATATGATTCCATTAAATTATCCCTATTATTCTTATGGTTTGGTTATGTTTTTTGATTGAATTATATTTATGAAATCGAATTGTTTTTCAAGGATTGTGTTATGATGGAATGATGTTTATGAAACCCACATTATTCCTTAGGTTATGATATCATGAATGATTTTGGTTTTTGTTAAACACATAAGAATGATAAAATTATTATATGGTCGTGTCCTACATCTCCCACCAATTCATTGGATAAGGATTTCTATCCCATGAAATATATCCAACCGAATTGTGAAATGATCTCAGTTCTGTAATAGAGGGTCAGAATAAGGGGTGAGCCCAGTTCAATAATGGACTATATTTACTATGATGATCTTGGAAATGATACATGACTCATAGAAAATTATTTTATATACTAATGTGTATTACAATAAAATTAATGTCTTCTGTTCTGACATTTGGGATTACATTCGTCGATTCATATGAACTTTTATGATTTATTTGATGACATGGTATCATGATCTTTTATATGTTGGATAAAATATTAAAATGTTATGTTCTTATGTACTATTATTATTATATTGTTGATATCTCCCAATTTTACCATTACTGAGCATCTGAGATCACTCATTCTTATGTTTCTTTTCCCCATGTCATGATCAAATGTATTATGTAAGATATGTCAAAAATGGGTCTACTAATGAATAAATTCATGGGGGATAATGTTGATATCTTATAAAACAATTTTTTATGTTTCCCAGTATCTAAATTCACTATTCCTTTATGTTCCTTGTGTGGTTTTGTTGTGTTTTTTAATCAATATTCATTAATTTTGATGTAATATCTATGTATGTAATGTATGGTAAGTTATATTTTTTATTAGAGGAAATGTATTGTTAATTATTGGAAAATAGGACGAGAAAACATTTGTATGAAAAATAAGGATATGTAGAAGTATTGGTTATAATCATAATGTTTAATAAATTATCATAAATAACCTATAATAAAACCTAAACTGTCATAAAATGATATTTTACTCTTGATTATGATGTTTTACTATTTTGAATAGTGTTTCTCATTCTAGGCTTCTTGGTTTTAGTTAGTTCTAGGAACCCAACAGAATTGCGTTAATGATGAATGTGAGGGGTAATGAAATTATTTTCCTCCTGAGAAACCAAATATTGTGGGAGATGGTGTGAAACAAATTTGGCTATGCTCGCACAAGATTCTCAAGTTATGAATAATGTAGGCTTTTGAAATGATACATGAAGAAAACAACATTCTCTTTATTCCATCCTGAGGAAGTGTATACCATCTATTAGTGGTTATTCTTATCCACTAGTGTAAGAATAATGAATTAGTACCACTAAAAAGATATTTTTAGTTCTCCAATGATCATAACATGATAAAGTCGTCTTAGCAATCTATATTTTAGTAAATAAAGATGATAAGTTGGGAAAATTTATCAAGAATATGAGGAAATGGTTGAATTTTACTCTATGTGAGGGGAGGAGTTCCAGAACATATTTTTCAATAATTACATTCCACATATTCTTGGAAAATATATAAATATTATGTTCCTTGAGCTTTAGTAAAATGATAATGTATCTATTGTTAACTATAATGAAATTTTCAAAAGACTTGCAAGGTACTCTTCTAGAATTGTTATCCAACTTGATAGTAAAATTTATCAATTCTTTAGTGGCTTAAAACCAAGTCTCCAAATGGAATTGTCCATAAGGGTCTTCAATAACTACGATGAAATTGTTCGATGTTCTATCAAGGTTGAGAGAGAGATTAGAGTAACTCATCAGTCCTATGGGTTCGATGTGAAAATATAAATTGAAATCAGGGTAAAATATAAAGACCAAAATTTTAATATGATGGTTTTCATTTATCCAAAAATAGTGGAATGAAACGTGGTAGAAATTGTCTTAAAGGGATTTGAAAATGTTTTAAGTGTGTGGGAGAAGGTCCTTAGGTAGTTGAATGCATAAGTTATGGTAAAAATATATCTAATGATGTGAATAAAGAAAAGGCTACCTAGAATTCACCCCTTACACATTAATGCTACTAGTTAAAGGAAATGGGGAACTATTCCAACCAATGCTCTAATATATGGGTTATTTATGATGATTGAAATTATCCAAATATTAATTCCAATGAAAAAGGGAAGTCACATGTGATCACTGTCAACGATGTGGAGATTGATAATGACGTGGTGAAGTTACACATACCATCAACTATATAGTGGATTTTTTATTCAATTTGGGATCCACCCATTCAACTATTTTTGATGAATTTTCTAAGAGTATCACCATATTAACCCAAAAATTAGACATTGAGTTAGTTGTGACAACTCTTAATGGAACAAAGGGTAAATGAAAAGTTTATAATTATTCTACATTTGATGTTTGTGGTAAATTGGTTACTCAAAATCTTGTGATCCTTCATTTAGTGTAATCTGATGTGATTATTTGAATGGGTTGGATTTATTGATATGAAGCACATATAAATTTCCATGGAAGGGTAGTCACACTACATATTCTGAATCAATCATTGTTCATCTACTGATGAAAGGAAAAGTATGACATTCCAGAGTGAATTTATTCCATATTTGAGGTATTGATTCTTATAAATGAAGGTTATATATCTCAAATGGTTAGGGAGTAAATTTTTATTAAGAATAAACATGTTTTATATGAGTTTCATAAAATCATTCTGGTACCGAATCATGAAGATGAGTTTTCAATAGAACTCATATCAAGTTCTATGCCTATTTCAAATACATCTTACAGAATGGATCTAATTGAGTAGCATGAATTGAATTAAAAACTACAAGAGAATATTTAAATGGTATTCATATACCCTAGTGTGTTTCATTGGGGTGCACCTATTATATTTTTCAAGAACAAATATGGATCAATGAGACACTTCATTGATTATCGAGAACATAATAAGATAACTATCAAGATAAAAATATCATCTTCCATGCATTTATGACTTATTTGATTAACTACGTGGAGCTAAATAATTTTCCAAGATTCTTGTTCATTCCGTATATCATTTGTTGGACTCCTCATGTATTAATCATGTTTTAATCATCACAAATCCAATTACTGTTAATTAATCTCAATCTTAATTGCAAATCTTGCTAATTATCTTTAATCTCAATAATAACTACACATCATGTTTTAATGATAGCGAGTCTTATTGATTATTTACAAGTCTTATCCCTGATCACAAATCACACTTATATTATCAAGACTTTATATTTATGATTCATGTTCTCTTACTCTCTACTGGTTAAACCTAATGCATATTCTACAAATTACTATCTAAGTCTAAATATAGATATTTGGCTAAGTATAGACACACTGTGACCCAGACACCGTGATGGAATCACCGTGACCCAGACCTCATGAAGGACTCACTGTGACACAGACACCGTGAAGGACACACCGTGACCCAGACACTGTGAAGGACTCACCGTGACCCAGACACCGTGAAGGACTCACCGTGACCCTCACACCGTGAAGGACACACCGTGACCGAGAAACCGTGAAGGAAAAATCGTGACCCACATACCGTGACCACATATCGTGACCACATACCGTGACCACATAATGTGACCACATACTTTGAATCACATACCATGACCACATACCGTGATGACTATACCGTGTAGAAGACACTGTTTCTTATCTTTTTTTCAATATTACTTAAATAATGCTAACAGTCATATTTGATGTTTTTAATGCAATTAATGTTATTTAATGATAGTTGTTGGAATGTCAGGAAACTGTATCTTGTACCTATGAAATGGGAATCTTTCCTACTTCCAGAACACGTGGAATATAATGAAGATTGGGATGCAGTACACGTGCAATCTCAAGTGTGACGATACAACAAGAAGAACTTACATACACCCGAGAGCACTGTTTTGAACAAGAAGAACAATCCTGAGAAAGAAAGAGATTGCAAGACATTCAAAGAACTCTCATGAGTGAAATCCAACACCACTGAATCACACACGACAAATCAAGAGATCATGTCCACTCCTGTAGAACAAAAGATGAACTGAGACACCGTTTTTTTCAACAGAAAAACTAAAGAAGGACTCAGAAGCATATCTGTTGAATCAAACGAGTCCAGAGCTGCATTGATAATCACTAGAGCTTTTTAAACTCTTATCTATTCTCTCTATGTGATTTATTTATTATCTTTAGAGCAGTGTGGTGTACTCTTTTTATCTAGCCCACACATTGTCTCCTTCACTGAACTAGAGGATATCAAAATCCTCACTCCAAAACTCTTAACTCTTGTTTACCCACATCAACTCTGGAAGAGTTCCTTGTGAGTCATGGTCTTTTGTTTTGTTTCCCACGAAGAACAATGGTAGAGGTTCCTGCATGGACTGGACAGTTTTTTAAACTATTGTTAACCCCGATCTAGGGTGTGGATCAAATTTATATAAATTTGAGAGGACTAAGTCTCGGCTTGAGACTGAACCTCTTGTTATATCTGATGTGCATCTTTAGTTTAACTTTAAATTATTCTACATATATCTTTCATATTATGCTGCTATTACTTTGAAATAAAAAACTATTTTAAAGCTACATTGATAGTTAAATTAGCACGTGTTTAAACTTATTGTAAATCAGTAGGTTAGTTTCAAAAGATATTTTATTCTTGTGGTTAAATTAACTGAGACCTAATCAATTTTTGAGAAGCTAAGGGAACATCAACAATCTATATAAATTCACTGCAGTTTAACTTGTTTTATAAATTGGGGGATCTAAAATAGACAATATTTTAACGGAAATTTTTACTGGAACTCAATTAACCCCCCTCTTGAGTATCCACCCTGACCAACATATGGTATCAGAGGTTGTATTTTTGTTAAAGGATTTTTGCAATACTCTGTTTTTCAACTGTGATTTTAGTTTCTTCTTTAAAGATCTTAAATTTTTGTTGGTTCTAAATTTTTATCTCTTTAAATTTACTTTCTAAAATATAGTTATGGATAATAGAGTAGAGGGTGCTTCTACTAACATTCCACATTTCTTCAATGGTAAAAACAATTCTCAGTGGAAGCTTAAAATGAAAATTCATTTAGAGAGTATGGGTTTTGATATTTGGAATTATATAGAGTCACAATATAAATTTTGAGAAACCAAAAGAACAACTTGGGATGAACCTACAAAGACTGCTTATAATAATAATTGTTAAGCTATGAATGCCCTGTACTGCGCTCTAGGAGATGAGAAATTTTACATAATTTCTGCCTATAAAACTTCTTTTGAAATTTGGGATACTTTGGGTGTTTCTGATGAGGGAACAACCAATGTTAATGAAATGAGATTAAATACTTATACTATTAAATATGAAAATTTTAAAATGAAGACTGATGACCCCATTTCTGATATGTATCTCAGGTTCATTGAGATAGTCAATACAATGAATTCACTTGGAAAGGTTGTTCCAGCAAAGGAACAAATTATGAGAAAATTGAGGTGTCAACCAGACCAATGGAGAGGCACATATGTTTCAATCAGAGAGTCATGTGACATTGATGCTCTACCAGTCAAAGAACTCATTGGTAAGCTTATGATGTATGAGGAAGAACTCAAGGTGAATAAAGAGGAAGAGGATGAACCAAAAATGAAATCAGTGGCTTTCAAGAATACTGCTTCAAAGGGCAAGGACAAAGAAAAATCTAAAATACAAAATGACAGTTCAACAAGTGAATGCTCAGAATCTGATAGTGATACTGAAATGGCTCAGATAGACATAAGGTTTGAGAAATTTTATAGGAAGAAATTTTTTTCAAAAAAACAAATTACAAGGGAATGTATGACCATAAGGGACATTGGAAGAAGTACTGGAAAAAGCCAGATAAAAGTTACGAAGTTTTTTTCTACGAGTGCAAAAGAAAAGGACTTATAAAAGTAGACTGTCCAAAAATGAAGTTCAAAAAGAAACATGACTATAAGGAAAATAAGTATAAGAAAGCTATAAAGGCTACCTAAAGTGCATCCGAGGACATCACAAGTGAATCTGAAGTTTCTGATTCTGAGAAGAATCGTGCCAACATGTGTTTTATGACCAACACATCTAAGGTAACCTTAGATACTCTTGTTTTAAATTATTATTATTCTAGAGATAATGCAGAATCTGATTCTGATTCAGAAGACATGAATAAAGCTAAATTAGCTGAATATTGTAATATGCTGGAAGAGACATGAAATAAACTTAAGGATAAATATAAATCATTGAAGAAATAGCATGCTCTCACTACAACCATTAAAATTGAACTTACTATTGAAAAAGAAAAAAATGATGAACTGTTAAAAGAGAACCCTGAACTGAAAATGTCCAATGAGAAACATAGAGAAGACTTAGAGAAGTTTACAAATGGAAAGGATACACAAACTCAAATGTTAGGAAAGCATGTGGCTCCAAAATACACTACTAGAATAGGCTACAAACCTGGATAGAGATAGATTACTAAGAATAGATTTATTTCTAAATCTCGATAGAATACTGCTAGTTCATATTCTGGAAATTCATTTGCTTTAACTAGTTATTCATATAGTATCAATCAAATAGAGTTTATCTTTAAAAATGTTTTGATTCTGTAAATTATATGAGACCCATAGGAAAAATATGGGTACCTAAAGCTTTGATTTCTAACATGTCTGGACCCAAGAAGAACTGCGTACCAAAATCATATTCTATCTAAAACTGTTACGTAGGAAACCTGCTTGAAGAGTTTCCACAAGAAGACATGGTGTTTAGATAGTGGATGTTCAAGACATTTTTCTGGGGATTACTCATGCTTCAAGAGTTTAATAAATGTTGATGGAGGCTATGCCACATTTGGTGATAATTCAAATGGAATGATCATCAGCCTAGGACAAATTGGTAACACTGATCCAATTTTAATTTCCAAAGTTTTATTTGTTGATGGACTGAAATATAATCTGTTATGTATTTCTTAGTTGTGTGATGATGGTTTTAATGTCAAGTTTGAAAATTATTCTTGTAATGTTTTTAATTCTAATTTTTCTAGTATTATCTGCATTGAGGAATGAAAATTTTTATGTTGTTGATTTAAATTCCTTAGCTAAGAAAAATGTTACATGTTTAAATGCTTTTCATAAAGAGTCTTGGTTATGGAATAGAAGATTAGGACACTGAAATATACACTCACTTAGGAACCTAACTTGGAAAAACTTGGTTAGAGAACTACCCAAAATTCAGTTTCCAAATGACAACGTTTTTAATCCCTGTCAAAAGGGAAAGCAACACAAAATATCTTTTAAATCAAAGAAAGAAGTTTCAACTTCTCAACCTCTCAAGTTGGTTCACATGAATTTGTTTGGACCATCTGTAATTTCTAGATTAAATAGTAAGCACTATGTCTATGTCCTAGTAGATGACTTTTCTAGATATACATGGGTTTACTTCTTAGCTCACAAAAGTGAAGCATGTTCATACATTGTTAAATACTCCATGTCTGTAGAAAATCATAGTGGAGTTAAGATTAAAACTCTTAGAAGTGATCATGGCCATGAGTTTGAAAGTCATGAATGTGAATCCTATTTCTCACACAATTCCTATAGTCAAAACTTTTCTGCTCCTAGGACACCTCAACAGAATGGTGTAGTAGAAATAAGAAATAGAACCCTTCATGAAATAGCAAGAACTATGCCTAATGAGTATGACCTCCATATTTACATTTGGGATGAAGCTGTGAATACATCTTGTTATATCATTAATAGAGTCTTAATTAGACCTATTCTTAAGAAGACTCCTTATGAGATATGAAATAATAGAAAACCCAAAGTTAGTTAATTTAGTGTCTTTGGTTGCAAAGTCTTTATTGTAAATTCAATTATAATCTTGATAAGTTTAATTCTAAGATTGATGAAGGAATATTTTTAGGATATTATATAACTAGAAAAGCATATAGAGTTTTCAATAAAATAACCAAGTGTGTGGAAGAATCTGTTCACATCAAGTTTGGTGAAACTGATCCACATGAGCTTAAAACCTATCTTGAAAATCATTAAGAATATTAAAGTCTTCTAGACCATAATTATAACATAAATCAACCTGCTATAAAATAATCATGTTCTGGTCTTATTCCAGAATCTTCTCCAAATGAACCCAAACCTAGAGAAGAACCTGAAATTTCTAGCCATACAATTACTAGATCAACTTGAATTCTAATGAATCATCCTCTAGATGATGTTGTAGGAAATCTTACTAGAGGGACATAGACTAGAGATTCTATTAGAAATAAGGTTGAACATCAAGCCTTTTTTCACAGCTTGAACCTAAATACATTTATGATGCTATTAATGATGAATTTTGGTTGATTGCCATGCAAGAAGAACTCGATCAATTTGAAAGAAATATAGTTTGGAATCTTGTTGAAAGACCTAAGGACACTTTCACCATAGTCACTAAATGGGTGTTTAGAAATAAAGTAGATGAACCTGAAAACATAGTTAGAAACAAATCTAGGCTAGTTTCATAAGGATAAAGTCAAGAAGAAGTAATTGACTATGAGGAGACTTTTGCTTCAGTAGCCAGATTAGAATCCATTAGGATTTTACTTTGTAATGGACAGGACCCCTCCGGTCCATTCCTTTGTTGAAATCGATGTGGTCAACACGACGCGCGTAATAATGATAATTTTAATACTGATGATAACGTAAAAATATGTTAATAATAATGATGATGACATAAATTGTGTGATTAATTAAACTAAAAAGAATAATCATGATAAAATGATTTTATTGGTGTTATTATTATTAATGATGTGAAGTGGGAAGGTGTGTGATCCATTAGACGTTGATAAATGAAACATGAAGTTTTTTTTATTAATTGAGTAATTGTTGAAATTAAATTTGAATAATAATTATGGTTGTTGTGTTATTCATAATATTAATAATAATGAGAAATTGATGAAATGAGTCATGGTATTTGTTGAAAAAAATTAAATGAAGATACAAGTGGAAGCATGGTGGTGCGTTTATAAAATTAAAGGTGAGTTCGTTATTTTGGGTTTATGAAATTGAATGGTATTAATTTAATAAAAGTGGTTTCAATTTAATCAGTGTGAAATAAAAATAAATAGATTTAAAATAATTAAATGGATGTTACACGACATTGATGTGGCATGGTCGGATTCAGATATCCAACAGGGTGGTTTAACGTGGTCAATGCGACGAGCATAAATCTTTTCGTTATTAAAAACAATAACGTTGGCGAGTTATTAAAATAAGTTGATGAAATGTTATTGTTATTGAAGAACAATAAATAACAATGATGGCGTAAAACTATATGTGAGAGGTTAATAAAATTAAATGTATTAAAATGGGGTTGAATATGTATGTTATATTAATTTTGTTTTGTCATTTAATTCAATTAAATGAAATGGTTTTGAGTCGCATGGAATGGTTGTGCATAGGTTCTCCCAAAAATTGAATTATGAATTTAATAACATTGATCGTATAATAAATATAATAATACAATTAAAAGGAAGATGGTTTTATTTAATAAATTATAATAAATTTATGGGGAGGCGCATGAGATGGGGAGGGGAGGCGTGAATGCCCCCTTTCCCTTGTACAAATCATTTTTTATTTTTTTATATAATTTAATTTAATATATCTTATATTTTATATAATATTGATTTAATATATTAAAATAGTAATACAATAATAAAATAAGGGAGTGCGCATGGTGTAAGGGGAGAGATTCACGCCACAAGCCCTTTTGATCAAAATATTAAATTATTATTATAATAATAAAATAATAATATTATTATTTTGGGTGATCAAAACTTAAAAAGTTTATAACTTCTTCATATGGTGTCGGAATGACGAACCGTCAGCGGCAGTGTAATCCTGTAATTAAGATGGTCATTTTAAGACCAGTGATGGATACCTTTTTATGAGTTATGTCTCGGGTCAACGAAACACACATATTAAAAAAATTGACGTTATTATTAAAATGCGTGGAAACCGCGTGACGTGTCGTGTGTTGACCAGTCAAAACGTGTAACGGGTGTACGGTCACACCGTTTATTCATCAATACACACTGCATACTGTTTTACCTATTCGTTGCCTATATAAGAAAGGGTCGCGGATTATTTCCAGACCAATTGCTTCTTCTTCGCACGACGACACTCTTGGATGATCAAGAAGTCTTCCTCCTCTAAATTCTTTGTCTGAGCTCCGAATTACGATCCGTCAGCGGCCACAGGATTGTAGCGATGAGACGAAGCTTCTATGCCCAGACTATTCACCTTTCCTTCCGGCCTTCCTTCTCCAGCTTCCATCCTAGGAGGCTTTTGTCGGGTTTGGCGAAGGTGGAGGACACCGAAGGACGTCGTCAGAAGCGACGTGATCGGGACCTTTTGAGGTAGGGGTTTACCTTCATCTCTCTTTTTGGTGCAACATGCGGGGTGGGATATTTTTCTTTTGTTCCATGGGATGAAGTTGAACATTAAATAAATATAATAACCGGATAAAGAAGGGTTTGGGGTTTTGTGCTGTTTCTATTGCCTTCCAGTTTCTTTATCTTCTGATTGTGATTTTGGATTGAAAGGCCTTTGCCTACTAAAAATCAAGGCTGTTGGTGGCCTTTGTGTGCGCAATTGATATCTGAATTGTTTTTGGTTGGTTTTGTTAAAACATGGAAAATGGATAAGCACGTAAAGACTGGCTGATTAAATGAGAATGAAAACCTTGTGTGATCACCCCGGTTGAACAAAGTTGGAATAATGAACATGTTGGTGGTTTGGTTGTTTTGTGGAAAATGCCTTTATTTATGAAAAGTGTTTTGATTATGAAATGTGTTTTGAAGTAAAAGGTGTTTTTAAATTCGGAAATGTTTTGTGTGTGGAAAGGGTTTTATGTGTGGAACTTTGAAATAAATGAATGATGGAATGTTGTATGGTTGTGATAATCTTTTGTAAATGAAATGGCATGTGGTTGCTTGCGTTTTACCTAACCTTGGTTGTGGATGGCAGGGATATGTTTGTGAAAGGCTTTGTCTGGATGATAGTTGCCCAGTAGTAATAATTTGTTAAACCATTGCATGAAACATGAAGACCTAAATGGGGTTGGGGGATGGTTGTTTGGTTGTTGATGCATTCTTCGTGGTAGCAGTGCCGAGGCACATGCTCAGTTTCTCTTTTTAAGAAGCCATAGGTTGGGTTGTGTGTTTGGTATATGTATATATATATAATTGTATCTTTGTGTTTTGTCGCACCACACCCATGTCAAGAACCTAGTGCCGAACACTCCCATTTTATGGGAGAGGGTGTTCCCCCTTAGTTACTAGCTCCTTCCTGCTCCTTCTTCCATAGGCTATGATGGCTTGAGGTGACCTTACACCCAAGACTCTTCGGGTAGGTCTCAGTGGCTGTGATGGCTTGAGGCAACCTTTAGCCCAAAACTCTTTGGGCAGGCTTACCGTTCCCAAGAACCTTCGGGATGAGGCCCAGGTGTCTGCGGGTGGGTTAGTGGTTGTGGCCCAGGTGTGTGCGGGCGAGATGCGTGGTTGTGAGTCCCAGGTGTGTGTGGGCGGGATGTGTGGTTTGGCCTAGGTGTGTGTGGGCGGGAAGAGTGTGGTAGCGTCAGGACGTTTGCCTTTAGGAAGAGCAGCATCTAATTAAGTGGGAAATGGTGCGGGGTACCCAATAATTTTGTTCTATATATATACTAAACTTGTTTGTGTTACTTGGTGAGTGTGACCAGTGAGGCTGGGTGGATAGTTTTTCCTTGTTAGTTTCTGGTTCTTCTGTTTTCTCACGGGACCTTAGGGTGTCTCCCCACTTGTGCACGAGAGATTTAGGTTTCCCAACTGAGTATACTTGTATGCTCACCCTATGTTTACTTTCAGGTTTCCAGGAGGACTACCAGGGCCATGCGGGACCCTACTAGTCGGGCAGTTGGACTTGTTGCAGTTGTTGTTCTCTTGTTTTCTTTGGCATTGTACTTTTTAGCTTCCTTGTACTTGTAACTTGTTATAAAAATTGTTTAAACATGCATGTGGGCTTGGTTTGGGTTTATTTATATACACTTGTTCTTTTCCCTTTTTGGTGGTTGACTTGTCCTATTTCCCGATCCAAAATAATAAAAAGGGTAATGCCTCCCATATTTGTGAAAACTCATACCCTTGGTGCTAGTCGCCAACCCGGGGCCTACTGGAGGCGGGACTCAGGGGTCATTATCTTCCTTTCACCATTGCCAGATCCGGAGGGGCATCTTTGGTGGGAGGGGGTCGTGACAGAATGGTATCAGAGGCTGATGGTTGAGAGATAGGATGGAGTCTGGAGTTAGGCACAGTGAGGATTTCATGGGATGGTAGGGCAACAGTGTTCGTTAATCATGGTGTGTGACATAGGCCAGGGAAGACCGGCTAGGACACGGGATTTTAGGGCCCCCCGTGATCCGATGCAAGGACTCTGAGCCTACCGAACGACCAAGTGATACTATATTGATTGCAGGGTAGAGACCCTAGGGAAGGTACATGCATCATCATGTTTGTGTTTTACTTGATTTGGGTGTTCTGGGAAAGAAATTGAAATAAAATGATAATTAAAACATTGAGTTTTTCCTTACTACTTGGGCTTAGGCGATCCTTGTTTACCGTAAAGCTATGGCACCTGGACGGCGTTCCCAGGTGGCTCAGGAGGCCGAGGCCCAACAGGTTCAGGCAATCGATCAACTGAGGATCGATCGAGAGGATCAAGACAGCCAGTGGCAGAAGACCCTCCATTCTTTCCAGCGTCAGACTCTCAAGAAGTACGAGGGAAGTACTTCGGACCTGGAGATAGAGGGGTGGCTTGAAGAGCTAGGGATCGCTTTTACCTTGATCCGTGCTCCGAAGGAGTAATGGGTCCCCCTAGAGGTCAGTCAGCTGAGAGGCGCGGCACGCCAATGGTGGATGCTCTACCTCGGGGAGAGGAAGGAGGCAGAGATTCCATGGGCTGACTTCGAAAAGGAATTCCGAGAGGATTCTTTTCTTCTTTGATCAAGGTGGAAAAGCGTCAGGAGTTTCTCTCCCTTCAGCAGGGGAGTATGACTGTTCGAGAGTTGGGGATTAAGTTCATGAATCTCCTACGCTTTTCTCCGGAACTCTTTCCGAATGAAGAGTCTCGAGCGAGACGTTTGGAAGAGGCGCTTCGTCCTTCGCTCCAGTATGTTGTGACCCCCTTCACCCTTCCGACATACTTAGCCGTACAGAAGAAGGCGGAAGTTGTAGAAAGGATGCACTCGCAGGGAGGTGCACCATGTGAGGGGATCCAGCCTAGTTCGTCGAAGGGGAAGGCAGTCAGCAGCAGGTCTTTTGCGATGGGACCTTCCAGTTTCAGGCCAGTAAGGAGTAGGCCCCAGCAGTTCCAGTTCAGATCTTCAGGTCCTCGTCCCTTTTTCACGAGCCCAGGACCAAAGTGTTTTTCTTGTGGAGTTTTCGGGCACGTTCAGAGTCAGTGCCCGACCCATGCTCAGTACTGTGGAGATGGAAAGGTTCAACGCCCTCCTCAGCAGCACCAGTCACCGACAAGACCCTTCCAGCAGCAACAGGCTCCAGTCCCTTTGAGGGGAGATGGAGCAGGTGGTGGCGAGTGGGAAGGCCCAGTCCTTAATCGAGATGCATTAATGCAGATGCGATTAATCCCGTGCAGGCGAGTCAGTGCCCCCTAAAGCGGATAATATCTCGACATAGGAGAGGGAATTCCTAACTCACATAATTAGGGTTGTCGGTTGTTTCTTGTTATGACAAGATCCCTAAGAGTTATCTTGCGGAGTGGTTGTTTGGATCCATTCTTTTTCTTGGTTGGTTTTTAATTCTCGAGGACGAGAATGTTTTAAGAGGTATCTGATGTAATGGACCGGACCCCTCCGGTCCATTCCTTTGTTGAAATCGATGTGGTCAACATCACGCGCGTTATAATGATAATTTTAATACTGATGATAACGTAAAAATATGTTAATAATAATGATGATGACATATATTTTGTGATTAATTAAACTAAAAAGAATAATCATGATAAAATGATTTAATTGGTGTTATTATTATTAATGATGTGAAGTGGGAAGGTGTGTGATCCATTAGACGTTGATAAATGAAACATGCAGTTTTTTTATTAATTGAGTAATTGTTGAAATTAAATTTGAATAATAATTATGGCTGTTGTGTTATTCATAATATTAATAATAATGAGAAATTGATGAAATGAGTCATGGTATTTATTGCAAAAAATTAAATGAATATGCAAGTGGAAGCATGGTGGTGCGTTCATAAAATTAATGGTGAGTTCGTTATTTTGGGTTTACGAAATTGAATGGTTTTAATTTAATAAAAGTGGTTTCAATTTAATCAGTGTGAAATAAAAATAAATAGAATTAAAATAATTAAATGGATGTTACACGACATTGACGTGGCATGGTCTGATTCAGATATCCAACAGGGTGGTTTAACGTGGTCAATGCGATGAGCCTAAATCTTTTCGTTATTAAAAACAATAACATCGGTGAGTTAATAAAAAAAGTTGATGAAATGTTATTGTTATTGAAGAACAATAAATAAAAATGATGGCGTAAAACTATATGTGAGAGGTTAATAAAATTAAATGTATTAAAATGGGGTTGAATATGTATGTTATATTAATTTTGTTTTGTCGTTTAATTCAATTAAATGAAATGGTTTTGAGTCGCATGGAATGGTTGTGCATAGGTTCTCCCAAAAATTGAATTATGAAATTAATAACATTGATCATATAATAAATATAATAATACAATTAAAAGGAAAATGTTTTTATTTAATAAATTATAATACATTTATGGGGAGGTGCATGAGATGGGGAGGGGAGGTGTGAATGCCCCCTTTCCCTTGTATAAATCATTTTTTCTTTTTTTATATAATTTAATTTAATATATCATATATTTTATATAATGTTCATTTAATATATTAAAATAGTAATACAATAATAAAATAAGGGAGTGCGCATGGTGTAAGGGGAGAGATTCACGCCACAAGCCCTTTTGATCAAAATATTAAATTATTATAATAATAATAAAATAATATTATTATTATTTTGGGTGATCAAAACTTAAAAAGTCTATAACTTCTTCATATGGTGTCGGAATGACAAACCGTCAGTGGATGTTTAATCCTGTAATTAAGACGGTCATTTTAAGACCAGTGATGGATACCTTTTTATGAGTTATGTCTTGGGTCAATGAAACACACATATTAATAAAATTGACATTATTATTAAAACGCGTGGAAACCGCGTGACGTGTCGTGTGTTGACCAGTCAAAACGCGTAACGGGTGTACGGTCACACCGTGTATTCATCAATACACGCTGCATACTATTTTACCTATTTGTTGCCTATATAAGAAAGGGTCGCGGATTACTTCCAGACCAATTGATTCTTCTTCGCACGACGACACTGTTGGATGATCAAGAAGTCTTCCTCCTCTAACTTCTTTGTCCGAGCTCCGAATTACGATCCATCAGCGGCCACAGGATCGTAGCGATGAGACGAAGCTTCTAAGACCGGACTTGTCACCTTTCCTTCCGGCCTTCCTTCTCCAACTTCCATCCTAGGAGGCGTTTGTCGGGTTTGGCGAAGGCGGAGGACACCGAAGGACGTCGTCGGAAGCGACGTGATCGGGACCTTTTGAGATAGGGGTTTACCTTCGTCTCATTTTTGGTGCAACATGCGGGGTGGGATATTTTTCTTTTGTTCCATGGGATGCAGTTGAACTTTTAATAAAGATAATAACCGGATAAAGAAGGGTTTGGGGTTTTGTGCTATTTCTATTGCCTTCCAGTTTCTTTATCTTCTGATTATGATTTTGGATTGAAAGGGCTTTGCCTATTGAAAATCAAGGCCGTTGGTAGCCTTTGCGTGCGCAATTGATATCTGAATTGTTTGTGGTTGGTTTTGTTAAAACATTGAAAATGGATAAGCACGTAAAGACTGGCTGATTAAATGAGAATGAAAACCTTGTGTGATCACCCCGGTTGAACAAAGTTGGAATAATGAACATGTTGGTGGATTGGTTGTTTTGTGGAAAATGACTTTATTTATGAAAAGAGTTTTTATTATGAAATAAGTTTTGAAGTAAAAGGTGTTTTCAAATGCAGAAATGTTTTGTGTGTGGAAAGGGTTTTATGTGTGGAACGTTGAAATAAATGAATGATGGAATGTTGTATGGTTGTGATAATCTTTTGTAAATGAAATGGCCTGTGGTTGCTTGCGTTTTACCTAACCTTGGTTGTGGATGGCAGGGATATGTTTGTGAAAGGTTTTTTCTGGATGATAGTTTCACAGTAGTAATAATTTGTTAAACCATTGCATGAAACATGAAAACCTAAATGGGGTTGGGGGATGATTGTTTGGTTGTTGATGCATGCTTCGTGGTAGCAGTGCCGAGGCACATGCTCAGTTTCTCTTTTTAAGAAGCCGTAGGTTCGGCTGTGTGTTTGGTATATGTATATATATATAATTGTATCTTTGTGTTTTGTCGCACCACACCCATGTCAAGAACCTAGTGCTGAACACTCCCATTTTATGGGAGATGGTGTTCCCCCTTAGTTACTAGCTCCTTCCTGCTCCTTCCTCCATAGGCTATGATGGCTTGAGGTGACCTTACACCCAAGACTCTTCGGGTAGGTCTCGGAGGCTGTGATGGCTTGAGGCGACCTTTAGCCCAAAACTCTTCGGGCAGGCTTACCGTTCCCAAGAACCTTCCGGATGAGGCCCAGTTGTCTGCGGGCGGGTTAGTGGTTGTGGCCCAGGTGTGTGCGGGCGAGATGCATGGTTGTG
This sequence comes from Viscum album, assembly GCA_963277665.1. Lineage (NCBI taxonomy): Eukaryota > Viridiplantae > Streptophyta > Magnoliopsida > Santalales > Viscaceae > Viscum > Viscum album. The sequence goes on from OY728152.1 coordinate 1,940,340,465, forward strand.
AGGCCCAGGTGTGTGCAGGCGGGATGCGTGGTTTGGCCTAGGTGTGTGCGGGCAGGAAGAGTGTGGTAGCGTCAGGACGTTTTCCGTTAGGAAGAGCAGCATCTAATTAAGTGGGAAATGGTGCGGGGTACCCAATACTTTTGTTCTATATATATACTAAAATTGTTTGTGTTACTTGGTGAGTGTGACCAGTGAGGCTGGGTGGATAGTTTTTCCTTGTTAGTTTCTGGTTCTTCTGTTTTCTCACGGGACCTTAGAGTGTCTCCACACTTGTGCACGAGAGCTTTAGGTTTCCCTACTGAGTATACTTGTATGCTCACCCTACGTTTAATTTCAGGTTTCCAGGAGGACTACCAGGGCCGTGCGGGACCCTACTAGTCGGGCAGTTGGAGTTGTTGCAGTTTTTGTTCTCTTTTTTTATTTGGCATTGTACTTTTGAGCTTCCTTGTACTTGTACCTTGTTATAAAAATTGTTTAAACATGCATGTGGGCTTGGTTTGGGTTTATTTATATACACTTGTTCTTTTCCCTTTTTGGTGGTTGACTTGTCCTATTTCCCGATCCAAAATAATAAAAAGGGTAATGCCTCCCACATTTGTGAAAACTTATACCCTTGGTGCTAGTCGCCAACCCGGGGCCTACTGGAGGCGGGACTCGGGGGTCATTATCTTCCATTCACCATTGCCAGATCAGGAGGGGCATCTTTGGTGGGAGGGGGTCGTGACATACTTGCTTATGTTGAACATCTAAATTTCAAACTATATAAAATGGATGTGAAGAGTTCTTTCGTAAATTCATATATTGATGAGGATGTTTTTGTTGAACAACCACCTAGATTTTCAAACCCTCATTTTCAAAATCATATTTTCAAATTATCAAAAGCATTATATAGTTTAAAGAAAGCACCAAGAGCATGAAATGATAGATTAATTACTTTTCTAATTTCTAAATGTTTTACAAATGGTATAGCTGATCCTACAATTTTTATAAAACAAATTTTTAAAGATGTTTTAGTTGTAAAAATTTATATAGATGATATTATTTTTGGATCTTCAAAAACTACATTATGTATTGATTTTTCTAAAATAAAGAAAAATGAATTTGAAGTGAGTTTATTGGGTGAACAAAAATTATTTCTTGGATTTAAAATCTTTCAAAATGATAATGGAATTATTTTAACTCAATTTAAATATACTAGAGATCTTTTAAAACGTTTTGGATTAGATAACACAAAAAGTAGTGACACTCCCATTAGTACCACCAGCAAGTTGGATCTTGATGAAGATGGTAAATTTGTTGATCAAAACACTTATAGAGGAATGATTGGAAGTCTACTCTACCTGACTGCTAGTCATCCTGATATTATGTTTACTGTGTGTATGTGTCCTCGTTTTCAAGAAAACCCTAAAGAATCACATTTAAATGTTGTAAAGATAATCTTCAAATACCTCAAGCATACTCCCAATTTTGGAATTTTCTATCCCAAAGGATAATCATTTGAATTAGATAGTTATTCGGATGATGATTTTGCTGGATGTATGTTAGATAGAAAAAGCACCTCTAGAACATGTCACCTTTTAGGCAAGTCACAAGTATCATGGTGTAGTAAGAAGAAAAAAAATATGTTGCATTATCTAATGCAGAAGCTGAATACATAGCTGCTGGAAGTTGTTGTGCACAAATTTTATGGATGAAACACACATTACTAGACTTCAAATATCAATTTAGACATGTCCCAATAAACTGTGGCAACACAAGTGCTATTAACATTTCTAAGAATCCTGTTTCTCATTCTATAACAAAACAAATTGATGTAAGACATCACTTTTTGAGAGATCATTATAAAAAGGTGATATTAATTTGGAATACATTGGTACTGAATATCAACATGATGATATATTCACTAAACCATTAAATTCTGAAAGATTAGACTACATCATACATGACCTTGGTATGATTAATCACAAATAGATATCACGATGATCTTAATGTTTAATACTCTATTGTATTTTACTTTACGGTTTCATAATCACTATTTTATAGTTATTGTTTCATGCTTATGGTCTCACCATTAAGACCACGTGATCATGGTATGTCAACTCGCTATCTCACCATGACTGAATAGAATGGTCATTGTCTTACCGTGACGACCACCAACTGTCTCAACATGATGACTAGTTTTCATCACACCGTAATGCCTACTCACGGTCTCACCATGAAGATTATTTATACTCTTATTTGAACCCTTATCGCGGTAATTTTGATTTCACCGCTATTAGATTTCCCGTGTTTTTGTTTTTATGATGTTTGACATTCCCAAATGATAAAACATAAGGGTTTAATTCGATTCCTTACCCAAACTCTTTCTTGAACCTTCTCATTCTTGAAAACCATCTCTTCAATCTCACCCGAACCTTCAGTGGATGGAAAGGATGAAGCATCCGTCTCCACCCTCGTCTAAGAATCGGCGCTCTAAGAAACAGAATAGAATACTGAGGATTGCTCCCGAAGGACCTTTAAACCCAAACATGGTAAGCCGTACTGTTGTACCTAAAAAGGAGATTTGTTCTGAGTGGATGCTATCTATAAAGTCATTAGTTTTGAAAGTTTTAAGAGATCATGGATGGCTTGAATGGTTCTCTGGACAAAATAGACTGATTTACCCGAGACTGGTATCTCAATTCTATCAGTATGTGAAGTTTTCCTTTGAGTTTGGAGAAAGCTTTATGGTTACAAGCTGGATAAATGGACAAAAATGTTCTTTCTCTTCGAGACTATGGGCTACATGCCAAAGGATTCCGCATGAAGCGGTTTTTGAAGTCTACCAGAGAGACCCTCCTCCATCATCTGATATATTCGATCTAGAAAATGCCTTGGAAATTATAACTGGTAATGGCACCAAGAGAAGGGCTATTTTTGCAGAGTTAGTTGGAGAAACAAGACTACTTTTCAAATTTGTTCAGAATTTGATCAGTCCAAGAAAAGGGGATTTTGCTAGAATGAAGTATCAGGATGTGTTCTTGATTCAACTATTGAAGAATGGCCAGAAGATCAATATTTGTAAATATGTTGTTAACCATATATGTGAGATGATTAAAGTCACTTCCAAATCCACCTCCTTGTTTTACTCAAGGATTATTTCAGCCATGCTAGTTTCAAAAGGAATGGTTGGACCGAATGAAGAAAAGCTAGAGGAATTTGATTTCTTCATGTCCATTACTATCACCAGAAGTTTGAAGATCAGCTGGAAACCCTTGAAGAAGTAGTGGTTTGAGGATAATGATCAATTGTATAAAAATATTTATCCAGTTGACTATCCAAGAAGGCCTAAGAATCTAGCTGATCCTGGTTTGGAACCAGATGAAGTGGCTGAGTATTTAGAAGAAGAAGAAGAGGAGGAGGAAGTGGCAGCTGAAGTATAACCTAGAGAAGAAGCTGGAATACCTCCAATGGAAACAACTCCTGTTGAAAAATAAAGGATTGTTGTCCCTGCTGTTATCCCTGCTGATATACCTCAAGGAGAGGAAGTTTCTATTGGTTTGAGAGAAGAGGAAGATCCTGCTTCTAGTGAGGATGTCAATCCAGAAACTCATCCTATGGATCCAAGAAAATTGGTTTTTCCTATTTTAGAACAACAAGAAACCATGGAGACAGATCCCGTTGAAGAGGATCTCCATGTTGAGAAAGAAGAAAATTTGGAAGCACAATAAGTGGAACAATCGGTTCCTGAGATAATTCCCTCTGCTGAAGAGAGGATGGATATTTCCTTTCATCTGGAAAGGCAACAGTTTGCTGAAGTGATTAGAGATGATCCTGTGGATCATGACCATGTTGCTGAGCCAATAGTCTCTAAAATTGAAGCACAATATGAGGGGGAGGAACCTCAAAACCATGAGAATATAGAGGTTGGTTCTGCTGAAGCTTCTCATCATACTGTCTCATACTATGTGTACACCCGATATGTTTTCCCAAGATTTTATGATGTGAATGAGTCACAGCAAGTGACTACAACTGGAATGGATATCTCTTCTGTGTTTCAACTGATGTCTGTAGCTCATCCAGAACCAGAACCAGAACCAGAGCCCCAACCTCAATCTAAATCAGAATCTGCATCTAAAGATGACTCTGAACCAAAACCAGAACCTTCTCCACTACCTTTACCTTCACCCTTACCCGAGAATCACTCGTTTGTAACTAAGGATGATCTGAAAGTTTTTGGAGAGACTCTGTTAGCTGGAGTTGAGAAACTTTTATCCACTCAACCTCAACCAGTGACTCAACTGAGTCAAGAAGATGGATCAATTCTCTTGGAAAATATTATATTGCATATTAAACCAAGGATGATCCGAGAAATTCCAGAAGTTAGAGTATAAAATATGCTGTTGTGTGCGGATGTTGCAAACCTGAAAACTATGGTAGAAAACTTGCAGAATGAGTTGTCTTTGAGATCAGATCCTGCTCTTATTTCTTCCCCTGCACCTGTTTCTACTTCTCCTGAGCCATCTGATTCCATCCATTCCTGGGAGATTGTGTCTCAAGTGCATCCATATCTACTGTCTATTGATGAGTATATTGGAAAACGACACCCAAAAATTCTTGAACGCAAGAGGGAGCTTGTGGAAAATTTGAATAACCTCACAGATGAATACATTGGATGCCTGCAAAAAGTTCTGAAACAGCTCAATGTTCTAAAAGAAGCTTTCAGGGCTTCTCCTACTCCTGGTCAGACCTCCACACCATCTTTGGATGATTATCTGATGAGATCCATAATCAAGTAAGAAATTCATAATGCCTTAAGTGTCATGGATCTGTCTTCTTTGACAGAAGTGGTTAAGAATAGTGATAGAGCATTGGATTTGGTTAGAGTTCATTCAAAGATAGCCAATGATTCTCAACAGGAGATCACCAAGAAAATAGAATTTCACCTCACCCAGATTTTATCTAAAAGTGATATGACAGATCACTTTAGATATCTTGTGGAAAACGTGAAAATCCCTATGGTAACTCAAGCTTTTAAAGCTCATGTTCAGAAGCTTACAGAGTTCACCAGATTGTTGAAACAAATTTATGGAGAATAAGGAAGATTTTTAAAAGGCTATGAAATATGGTGGTGAAATCATTACTGATTTCATCAATCTTTTGAAGACATATCATCATGTGTAGAGTACTGCTATAGTTGCTCCAGCTGCTCCACCCCTTAGACCTGGTCTACCTGCCTTTGCCTCAACAGCCATGTCAGTCAGCCAAGCTCTTTCTCAGATCCGACAAGTTATTCTTGACCAATCACATCCTAGATCTTCTACTGCTCCTACTTTGGCTCCATCTGTTTTTGAAGGTCTACCCTTACCATCTTTATCTACCACATCTATGCCTTCTTCTACTTCAGCGCCATCTCCTGCTGCTGATAAAGGAAAGGAAAATGTGGATTCTTGAAGAGTCTAGGGATTGTTTTCTTTTTTGATGGGATGTCATTTTTTGTTTACTGTTTGTATTTCTCTTGTATGTTATATTCTGAACCCTTTTTCAATGACAAATGCAATGTTTCATTTCATTTCTCTCTACTTTTTGATAATCCCAAAGGGGGAGAAAAACTACTAGTATTAGTACTATAATGAGATATGTTATTATCGAATCTATTATTCTCAAATTTTTCCTACTCCAATATTCTAGTTTCTTTACTATTTCATTTCATTTATATTTTGACTATATATGATTTGTGATCATAAAAAATGGGGAGATTGTTGGACTCCTCGTGTATTAATCATATTTTAATGATAACAAATCCTATTACTGTTAATTATTCTCAATCTTAATTGCACATCTTGCAAATTATCTTCAATCTCAATAATAACTACACATCATGTTTTAATGATAGAATGTATTATTGATTATTTACAAGTCTTATGCATGATCAAAAATCTCACTTATATTATCAAGCCTTTATATTTATAATTCAATTTCACTTACACTCTACTAGTTAAACGTAATCCATATTCTGCATATTATTGTCTAAGTCTAAATATAGATATTTGTCTAAGTATAGACACACCGTGACCAAGACACCGTGAAGCACTCACCATGACCCAGACACTGTGAAGGACTCACCGTGACCCAGACACCATGAAGGACACACCGTGACCCAGACACCGTGAGGGACTCACCGTGACCCAGACACCGTGACGGACTCACCGTGACCCAGACACCGTGAAGGACACACCGTGACCCATACACCATGAAGGGAAACCTGTGACCCACATACTATGACCACATACCATGACCACATATCGTGACCACATACCATGAAGCACATAATGTGACCACAGACCGTAAAGACTATACTGTGAAGAAGACACCGTTTCTTAACTTTTTGTCAATATTATTTAAATTATGTTAAGGGTCATATCTGATGATTTTAATCCAATTAATGTTATTTAATGATAGTTGTTGGAATTTCAGGAAACCGTATCTCATACCTATGAAAAGGGATTCATTCCAACAGCCAAAACTCGTGGAATATATGGAATATTGACATGCAAGGCACGTGAAAGCACAAGTGTGACGATACAACAAGAAGAACATATATATCCCCGAGAGCACTGTGCTAAATAAGAAGAACAATCCCGAGAAAGAAATGGATTGAAATACATTAAAATAACTCTCATGAGTGAAATCCAACACCACTGAAAACCACACGATGAATAAAGAGATCATTTCCACTCCTATAGAACACAAGCTGAATTAAGACACTCTTTTTTTCAACAGAAAAACCAAAGAAGGACTCAAAAGCATATTTCATGAATCCAACAAGTCCAGAGCTGCATTGATAATCACTTGAGCTTTCTAAACTCTTATATGTTCTCTCTAAGGGATTTATTTATTTACTTTCGAGCAGTGTGGTGTGCTCTGTATATCTTACAAACACACTATCTCCTGCACTGAACTGGAGGATATCAAAATCCACACTAAAAAACTCTAAACTCTTGTTTACCCACGTCAACTGTGGAAGTAGTCCTTGTGTGGTCTGGTATTTTGTTTTGTTTCCCACGGAGAACAGTGGTGCAGGTCTTTGTGTGGCCTGGACAGTTCTGTAAACTGTTGTTAACCCCGATCCAGGGTGTGGATCAAATTTATATAAATTTGAGAGGGCGAAGTCTCGACTTGAGACTGAACCTCTTGTTATATCTGTTATGCATCTTTAGTTTACGTTTAATGTATACTACATATATCTTTTATATTCCACTGCTATTACTTGGTAATAAAAAACTATTTTAAAACTACTTTTATAGTTAAATTAGCAAGTATTTATACTTATTTTAAATCAGTATGTTAGTTTCGAAAGTTATTTTAATATTGTGGTTAAATTAACTGAAACCTAATACATCTTTGAGAAGCTATGTGAACATCTAAAATCTGTATAAATTCACAACAGTTTAACTTGTTTTATAAATTGGGGGATTTTAAATAGACAATATTTTAACAGAAATTTTAATTGGAACTCAATTCACCCCCCTCTTGAGTATCCACTCTGACCAACATCATTAATTAATGGTCATGAAGGACGATATACCAAATATAAAATTCTACAAAATTTATGGTCACTATGAATTTTTTTATTCCATTTGTACTTATTAATGCTATATCACCCCATGAATTCATAGTATTTTCTCTCCTCAATGTAATTCAGTAACTTGCGCTACACGCATCATCGAGTTTGAACACACCACGAATTCCCAAACTAACTATTCAAAAAAGCGGTTATTAATATTATTAACTGAATTTGGAAATTTATATACTCTATAGTATTATATAATTGTTATTATATGTATCTTAGACATTATATAAGAACAAATTAATTTTTTACAGATAAAAGAAGAATATTTCAAAAAATTGAAATTTTATAGACTTTTAATGGTGAACCCTTTTTAAAAACATTATTTGACACTTTTATATATTTAATTTAATGAAATTAAATTATTCATTATAATATTCACATAAACAATTAATTTGGATAATTTTTTGTTACTTTTTTGATAACATTCATATTTTGATGAATAGTGAAAAAGACTAAATTTTAATTGGAAACAACCTTTTAAATAGAAATAATTTATAGTTTTAAATTATGAATTTTTATGTTTTGTAAATATAATTAGATTATATTCTTATCATTTAATATAATTTAGGTCATTATAAGTAATTTCACATTTAAATTTGATATAAACACAAGTCAATCTTTTGGATGTTTTTACATTTTAAAAACCCTTTTTTTGGGTTTGACAATGGGAATTAATTTCAAATTGATTTGTGAAACTTATATGTATTTGATTTGGTAAAATAAAATTCATTTTTTAATTATTAATATCAAATTATCTTATGGTGAATTTTTGGTATTTTTTCGAAAACATACAATTTTTGATTAACAGTGAAAAACACTACGTTGTTGTTTAAAACCAACTTTTTATTTAAATAATAATTTATTTTATTTAAATATATTTTAAGTCAAAATATATATATATATTACATATATAAGATAAATGATATTCTTTTGAGTCATTTTATTATAAAATTAGATGTATAAAATTTTATTGATCCTTTTAACGTCATTTACCCACTTTCTAGTCACATTTTAAAATTTTCATAAAACATAATTTTACTACTTGTGTGAATTGAATTTCAATATTCTGCAAGACATGGTTTACAATAGTAAGTAAAATTTTATTCAATAAGATGAAAATAATTTTTGTTGAATAGTAACGTTTGACTTTTATTTAACACGGTTAAAAATAAATTGGTTAATTAAAAGTGAAATGATATTTTAATTTCCTTAACACATGTCTTAATTATATTGGATAAGTTTATTTTGACCAAAACCAACCTTATGAATAAAATATGATCCTTTTGGTATACCTGTGTTAGATTAGGACATTTATTGTTATTTCATTTAAATATGAGTTACAAGTGTTAAATTCAATGTTTGATTACAAAACCATTTTAAAACAAATACTATATTAATTGATATAATATTTCTAAAAATATAAGGATCTTCCAATGTACTTATATAAAGTTATAAATATCAATAATGGGAAACTTGGGGTTCTCTTGTATTTTTTATTCTAACTTTATTAACAATTTAGAGTAATAATAAAAGATGACATATTTAAAGATAAACTATTTAACTAATATATAAATCTAAATTATATGGTTAATATGGTGACATAAACTTTTTTAAAACCTATTATTTGACTATATTTGGACACATACCAATCTTAGCTTTTAAATTTATAAATTTGGAGCCATTAGAAACCGAAAATGATATTATAATAAAAATAATATTTCAAACATTTCCTAAAGTGACCCTCATCTCTCTTATAAAAAGGAACTTCCCCTTCTCTCAAAATCACACCTCCAATATCATTTGGATCAGCCAATCCCTACCCCAATCTCCTCCCAACCTCCCTCACTTCAACATAGAGGCATTCCCTTAAGAAAAAAGCTGACCTATAGATCCTTTTTTTCAAATCAAAAGGAAACACCCAAAGAAGAGGTAATTATTTTATCACCTCTTTAAATGTTCTTTTCTCATCCAGTTTCCCTTTATTTATTATTTCCATACAAAACTAATTAATCCAATAACTTCTTCATACTGTGATGTTATAATAAATATTTTAAAACCATACTCATTAATATATCCATCCTATTAATGATAATTTCACCATGCATACATACGTACGGATTACCATCTCTATGATGTGGTGTAAGTTTTTATTCAACACTATGTAATTTGGATTGATATAATGATGAGTAATATGTATATAAATAATGAAAATGTTTTGTTAATTTCTATGTAAAATTAATGTACCATCCAATTCCAGACCTTTTAGTTATTAAGGAAATGATATCATCTCTCATGTATAAGTACAGCTTACGATCTCCACGACGCAATAAGATTCATTTCCAGGATCACCATTCAATGATGATTATAAAAATATATATTATTAACAAATGTTTAAATTATGAAATTATAATTCTACTATATATATATATATATGTAATTACATTGATATTATTCACTTACTTTCATTCTATACGATAGGAAAAAATAAAACAATGTTTTGATATATGAATGGTCTACCGTCTCCATAAATAGTGTTTTCCATTTCATATATCTGTCTATTGCACATATTTATATTCTAAATATATATTATATATAAATCATTTTTTATTTTTTTGATGAATTTAAATCATGATCTTAATGATACGATTAAGAATAAAAAATTAAAACATGTACGATAAAGAAAGAGATTATTACAGAAAATGTTAATTTAACAAGGAAATAATTATTAAATTGTTAGTATAAAGTGATAAATGAATCATGTATGATATAATAAATGGTAAAATGTTTCTGGTATAATTTAATAAAATACTATGGTCTTTATATAGGAGGATAAACGTATCCTCGACCAAAGGAAAGTGCAAGGTAAGGGTTAATTCCTCAATCTCATTATTATCGTAGATTGTTTATGTGAAATTATTTTCGGGGAAAAATTTATTATCAATGTCCATGTTTCAAAAAAGACATTTAAAAATGATATTTTATGGTAATAATTAACTAAAACATCATTTTAAATGTATTAAATTTTTATTCTTATAAATCATTCTCATTAATGTCCATGTTTTCAAAATGGGATTAAAGATTTATTAATATGGAGACGATTGTTTTAAAATGTTAATTAATTTCAATAGTTTAAAAGTGGTATGGGTCACATTGATTCAAAAATATCTTTTAAATTATTTCCTTAATAAATCTGTGGCTTTTAAATAATTTCATAGAAATGGATATTTCTCTCAAAATGTATTACTTGTCATTTTCAACCATGTCAACATCATTAACTGGATATTATTCTAGATTTAGGTAGATTTTTTAAAATAAAATATTCCAAATTTTATTTAATGAGTTATGATATGTTTGATTTTGGATGTTCTATTTTTATACCCTTCATGGTTTGTAGTTGAAGTATTGACATTTAGTATGCTAGTTTTAATACGAATGTTTATGTTATGATTCAATAATTTCATACGAGGAATGTAATAGACATAGTAAGTCATGGGTGGGAAACTCTATAACCCCTCGATGCATCGGTATGTATCATTAGACAAATAAGTGTCTTGGAAGAAGGAAATGACAAAAAATTTATTTGTAGTCTCGGCACAATGCCTTGACTATGTGGTAATGATGTCCGATGTTAGGGATTTCCTCATTTTAAAATTAATTATTAAATGTGATTATTCAACAAGTAGAATATCAATGTGCATGTTTATATGGTAATTTTTTATTTATTTCTTCCATATTATGTTCAAGTTTATGTTTGAAAGGATATTGTTTCTATTACACATCTTTCCTTAAATATTTATAGCTTCTAGAAAATTATTTACCCTTGGTGAGCATTTGAGCTCACCCCTTTCTTATGTTTTGTTTTCCAAGGATTCCATGAAGTGTGTTATATTAGATATTCGTCATTAATCATGGAGAATAATGGTGTTCTAGATGGATTACTAATTTAGTGTTTTATGTTTGAATGTGTAATGTAATGATCATGTATGTAATCTTTTTTCCAAGAATACTGAACCGATCGGTCCTTTGGGACTTGATTCCTTGTAATCATGCCAATGTAATTAAATAATGCACCTGCTCCAGTATTCAGGGGTCAAAGAATTATAGTTTTTATCAGAGGAGGTTTAGTACAAACCTTGGAAAGTAGATTTCGAAAAACACAGATAAAAGAACAGTACCCTAAGATAGAAATTGAGGATTAGTATAGAAGAACATCCTAGAATTTTGGTAATGTAGATATTTTGTGAATTTTCTAAGAAATAAATGTCTGTCTAGATACGAGCAGGTAGGGGTGGCTCAGGAAGAGATGTACCGAGGAGTAAAAAATATGAAATGGTGTTTTGGACTTGACCTGGGTATCCTGGTACACGACAACGGTCCCTGCTGCACTCTGGGTTGGGACACTCCCATGGGATATGCTTAGGATAATTCAGATTTTTTTATTGGCCATTATGAAGAATTTAACAGTTAATATTTCTTCAAAGAAAACATTTTCTTATGATTATAGATTATATGCATAATATTTTCAATTTCTGTTAGGTATTTTAAATGTTTGGAAGTATGCATTATGATACATAAACTAACGTAGTGTATTCCATTATTTATAAATAGCGCATAGTAGAATGAATTAAAAATCCAACAATATTCATGATCTAAAGTGTGAGAAGAATCATATCCTTTATGGTATTATGAAAACCATTATAAGGGAAATATTTTCCCACATATTCACATCATATGAATAAATAACATCATGTTTTAATAAGATATGTAAAGAATTATCTAATCCAATGGCTTGGAGGGGAAATAAGAGAAGAAAAGGATGGTAAAAATAAATATGTATAAAGGGTAGAGGGGAAATAAGGATTATCCCAAATCTGATAACTGTGGAATGAATCACTATGGTAAATGATTGAAGGGAATGGGTGTTTGTTATAAGTGTGTAGAAAAAGGACACAAAGTAAGTGATTGCAAGGGTAATAAAATAGATCAAATGTACAATGATTCATTTTCAATGAGTTGAGACAATACGTGAATCAATGTTCAAATAATCAGAGTATTACCCAAATGATGCTATTGGATAATAATCATGTTATTATACTACCACATATGAAGAGGAATGACTAGTGTTCATATGTTTTTATTAAATAATTATTTCATTTTAGTGTTGTATCAATGATGTAATAATTAGAGGAATTATGGAAATAAATATATATTGTACTAAAGTACTATTTCATTGAGAATTTGTGATTATATGGTTCACAGAAAAGTGACTCAATAGAATGCAATTTTTTTGGAAAATACATGTCTGATGGAAAGATAAACCTTATTATGATTCTGATACTAAGGTAGTGATTTTGGAATAAGATGTGATTGGTTTGGAAAACTAATATTCGATATCCATGACTACATTGAATCTAATTAAATGTTTTCTTATTCCCTTATTGTTGGAGTTTACAACATATTGGGATAGAAATTGTATATCCAGAATTCTATAAGGAATGAGGGAGCATGAATTTAATAAATAAGGATTTATGGTAATTTGGGGTGTTAGGATGTTTTAAAAGAATACATTATGAAAGTATTCACATGATATTACGTGACAAAAAATATTTTCATTGTGTTCACCTTATAAATTTTGGACAGTGAGTTAAAACAGAAGTATGTTCGATAACTCTAATAGTTGGAATGGATTAATTTTGAAATTGGATGATATTGTTAAAGTTAAATAATTTCTTCATATTGTTTTTGGATTATTATTAAAATGAAAACCCAGAGGTCAGATGATAACCTATCCCATCCATCAAGGTCACGAGACATGAACCCGCAACCGACGGATGACAAAGGTGCATCCCCTACCACTGGCTTACATGATGTCCAAGATTGTATAATGTATTTTTTTTAAATAGTCTGACAAATGAATTATAAATTCATTATTTTTGGAACCCAATAGGCTTAGGAAAAATATAATATTTTTGAATTCTATTTTAGTTTGGAGTGAAAGTGGAGTTTGTGGTATAAATTTGTTGAATGATGAAACAATTCTTGTCTACATTATTTTTTCCTCTTATTATATGAAGAAATTAATTCTTAGAATTTAGGGAAATGATCAAAAAACCAAAAACGTGTAATCTTAATACCTTATGTTTGGTTGAACTGATGATATTTTAAATCTTCATAGATTCATAGATTTGTGGCCCCCCAATTTTACAGTTGTTTGTGATTGATGAAGATAATAACTACCAATAATTATTTACATTTTCTCTCCAATTACTTGTCTTTAATTTACCCCAATGTTCACTTGATCGAGATCATAATTTTTTGGTGACTTTTTTATTTCCCTTTTCCTCTTATGAAAACTAAATTTTGTTAACCCAATTTCTGATATGGGTTTCCCACAAAGATGTTTTCCTATTTTTAACATTTTATTTTTGAATATTAATTTAAAATTGTGAGGAATAAATTGAATAAAATAGGGGTGATTGTAACACCCCATTATTTCATAGTATGTTGTCTCCTCAATGTAATTCAATAACATGCGTTAAAAGCAACACCGAGTTCGAGTGCACCATGACTAACCAAGCTAGATTTTCCAAAGGCAGTTATGAATAGCATTAACTAAATTTTGAATTTAATATACTCCATATAATTTTTGAATCCATATTATTTGTTTCTTAGACATAATATAAGAACAAAATCAAATTTTTCAGATAAAACATGTCTTTTTCAAAAAAAATGCAATTTTACTTCCTTTTAATGGAAAACCCTTTGTAAAACCATTATTTGAGACCTTTATATATTCAATTTAATGAAACTAAATTTTTATTTATATGTAGGATAAAAAAATTTACTTTTGATAATTTTTTTTACTTTTCTGATAACATTCCTATTTTGATGAATAGTGAAAAATACTAAAATTTAATTGAAACCAACCTTTTTAATAAAAATAATATATATTGTTAAATTATGAATTTAAATTTTTTGGAAGTATAATTATATTTTATTTTTTCATTTAATAAAATGTAAGCCATTATATGTAATTTTACATTTAAATTTGACATAAACACATGACAATATCTTTATAGTTTTTACTTTTTCAAAACTCGCTTTTTAATTGATTAGTGCAACATCTATGATTTGAATTTGGAAAAATAGAATTAATTTTTGAATTCTAAAAATCTAAATTATCTTAGGGTGATGTTTTGGAATTTTTGTGAAATCAATCAATTCTTGATTAGTAGTGAGAAGCTTTCTGTTATTGTTCAAAACTGACATTTTATTTAAATAATTTATTTTTTTATTTATATTCATTTTTAGTCAAAATAGATATAAAATACCTATATATGTTCAATTTAATTAATTGGAGCCATTTTTTAGTAAAATTAGATGTATAAAATTTAATTGATCTTTTTAACATCTTTTTCCCACCTTCTTGGGAAATTTGAAAATTGACATAAAACATTATTCTACCAATTTTGTTAATTGAATTTGAAAAATCCGTGGGACGCAGTTTACATCAATATGTAAAATTTCATTCAACAAGAAGAAAATAATTTTGGTGAATAGTTACTTTTCACTTTTGTTTTCCATGGTTAAAAATAAATAGGGTAATTAAAAGTAAAAAATGTTATTATAATTACTCTAACACATGTCTTAATTCTATTGGATAATTGTATACCAATAGAAAACAACCCCATTAATACAATATGATCCATTTGGCCTACTTGTATTATATTATGACATTTATTATTATTTTATTTAAAAAAGAGTTTAAATTTTTAAATTCAATGTTTAATAACTAATCCTTTTTTAATATAAGCCTATACATAAGATAAATTCAACTATAAATATTCATTATAAATATAGGAATATTTTCTACATAATCGTATTTTATTTATAATTTTTATAGATTAAATAAATATATTTATGTATGACACAATGATGATTCTATAATTACATTATCAATGAAAGATTAAAATAATTGATATTATAAATATAAAAAAATGTAAATTGAGGCTTCATAGGACATCCATGAGTTTTCTATGATAATATGACATTTTAGGGTTGATTGAATTAATTTTTTTGATGGGATAATGTTGCTATAAATTTAACAATAACGAAATACCAAATACTGTCAAAATTGACATAAATGAGTTTCTAAAACAAATACTATATTATTAATTGATATAATATTTCATAAAATATAAGGCTCGACCAATGTTCGTAGATAAGTTTATATATATTAATATTTAACCACTTGGGTTTCTCTTGGATTTTTATTTTATGTTTAGTAACCATTTATTATAGTAATACAAGAGGACATGAAAATATTTAAACAATTTAACTAAGACATAAATATAAAATATTGGGTTGATATGGTAACCTAAATTTTTCTAAAACTTATTAGCTGGGAGTATTTCGTTCCATCCCCACATTAGCTTCTATGTAAATCAATTTGTATCAATTAAAAACCGAAAAATATTTTATAATAATCAAATATTTCAAACATTTCCTAATGTTACCCTCACCACTCTTATAAAAGGGTACTTCCCCTTCTCTCAAAATTGCACCTCCAAAGCCATTGGGCTTTCCCATCCCCTGCCCAAATATCCTCCCAAAATACCTTAAATAATTCTATAGGCCTTACCTTGATCAGAAATCCAACCTATGGAGCCCTTTTGATAAAATAAAAAAAACACCCAAATAAGAAGTAATTGTTTTATCACCTCCTTCAAAGTTCTTTTCTTCTTCCACTTTCTCTTTCTTTATTATTTACATAAAAAAATATGTATTCCCATATTTTCAACATATTGTGATGTTATAATTACTATCGTACAACCATACTCATTATTCTATCCTTCCTTTGAATGATAATGTCACTATGCGTGCGTACGTATGGCTTACCATATCCACGTCGTGGTGTAATTTTTTATTCAAAATTATATTATTTGGATGGATATAATCATGAGTAATATTTATATAAATATTGAAAATAACATGCTAATTTCTCTATACAATTAATATACCATCAAATTCCACACCTTTTAATCATTTAGAAAAGGATATTGTTGCTTGTGTGTACGTACGGCTTACTATCTCAACGACGCAATGAGATTCATTTCCAAGTTCACAATTCAATGATGATTATAAAAATATATATTATATATAAGTATTTAATATATGAAATTATAATGATACTGTATATATATATGTATGTATGAATGTATGTATGTATGTATGTATGTATGTAAGTATGTATGTATGTATCTATGTATGTATGTACTTACATATATCTTATTCACTTACATATGTTCAATACGATATGAAAACAGAAACAATTTTTATGTGTACGTATGGCCTACTATCTCTATAAAAGTGTTTTCAATTTTGTATATCTATCAATTACACATATTCTTATTCTAAAAATATATTATTTATAAATCATTTTTTATATTATGGAACTATTTAAATCATGATCTAAATGATACGATCAAGAATAACAAGTCAAAACATGTACGATAAAGAAAGCGATTATTACCCGAAATGTTAATTTAACATGGAAATCATAATTAAATGTGTAGTATAAAGTCAAAAATGAATCAAGTTTGATATAATAAATATGAATATGGATCTGGTTTAATTTCTTATATCTATCTATTATACATATTTATATTCTAAAAATATATTATATATAAATCATTTTTATACTCTTGAAGTATTTAAATCATGATCTAAATGATACGATCAAGAATAACAAGTTATAACACATATGATAAAGAAAGCGATTGTTACCTAAAATGTTAATTTAACATGGAAATGATAATTAAATGGGTAGTGTAAAGTCATAAATGAATCATGAATGATATAATAAATATGAACATGGTTCTGGTATAACTTAATTACATACTATGGTCACTATACAGGAGGTTAAACGTACCCTTGGCCAAAGGAAAGTGTATGGTAAAGACTAATTACTCAATCTCAATATTATCCGAGATTGCTTATGTGTTAGTATTTTCTATGAAATATTTAATATCCATGTCCAAGTTTCATAAAAGACATTTAAAGATGATTAATTTTTTCTACCCTTTAACTAAAAAATCATATTTAATGTTTTAAATATTTATTCTTCTAAATCTATCCCATTAATGTAAATTTTTTCAAAATGGTTTTAAGGAATTATTTATATGGATATGGTTGTTTTATAATGTTAATTCATTTCAAAAGATTCAATGTTTAATGGGATACTTTGATTCAAATTTCTCTTTTAATTGAAATACTATATAAATGTGTTATTTTAAATGATATCAAAAAAATGTATATTTCTCTCATAAAGTTTTAGCGATAATTTCCAAATGTGTCAAAATAAGTTGCAGGATATTATTCTTGATTATGGCTGATTTATTATAACACAATCTTCTATATAGTATTTAACGAGTCATGAAATGTTTGACTATGGATGTGCTATTTTAATACTATTCATGGTTTATGGTTGAATTATTGACATTTCATATTCTAGTTTTATTAAATTTGTTTATGTTATGTTTCTACATTTTCATATGAGGAATGAAGTGGACATAGTAAGTGACGGTCGGGGCCCGCTATAGCCCCTCGATGCATCGGGTGGTCTCATGAGACAAATTAGTGTCTTGGCACAAGGCATTGACAAAATTTTTATTTGTAGTCTTGGAATGAGGTCTTGACTATGTGGTAATAATATCAGACATCAGGTATTCCCTCATTAAAAAATTAATTATTACATGTGATTATTCAACTAGTAGAATATCCATGTGTATGTTTATATGGTAATGTTTGATTTATTTTTTCCATATTATGTTCATGTTTATGTTTAAAAGGATTTTTTTACACATCTTGCATTAAAAGTGTATAGCTTCCGCTAAATTATTTACCCTTACTGGGCATCTGAGCTCACCCCATTGTTTTTTTTTTGTTTTCCTAGGAATCTATGATTTGTATCATGTTTGATATGCAGTTTTAAGCTAGAAGAATAATATAATTCTTAAGGTATTATTTATATTTTGTTTTATGTTTCAATGTGTGATGTAACGTTCATGTATGCAATCTTTTTTACAAGACTACTAAACTGATTGGTCTGTAGGGACATAATTACTTGTAATAATGCCAAATTATTAAAATAATTCACCAGTTCTGGGCTTTAGGGATCAAGGCATTACACTTGGTATCATAAGAAGTTTAGTTTTATCTTTAGAAACTATATTTATAAAATAAATGATTAGATAACATTAAACTAAGTTGACTTGGAGGATTAGTATAGAAGACCTTCCTGGAATATTTATATTGTACAGATTTTGTGTATTTTCAATGAAATATATCCATGTCTATATACGATCAAGTAGATGCGGCTCTGGCACAGATTTACCTAGGATTGAAAACTCTGATAAGGTGTTTTCAGCCTGACCCTTGGTATCATGTTACACAACAACAGGTCGTCCTGCACTCTCGGTTACGACTCTGCCATGGTATATTCTTAGGATAATGTACATTTTCATTATAGGAAATTTTTAAGGATTTAGGATTAAATAATTCCTCAAAGAAATTTTATTGTGATTATAGATTATGGGCATAACATTTTCAATTTAAGTTAGGTATTTTACAAGTTTGGAATTATGCATTTTGATTCATAAACTAACCAAGTGTATTCCATTGTTTAGAAATGGCGCCTAGTAGAATGAATGAGAACTCCAGTAGTACTCATGATCCAAAGAGTAAGAAGGATCATATATTTCATGGTATTAGTCCAAAATTTAGAACGGAAATAATCTCCCATGCAATCTCATCATATGAAGAAATAGAATCATGTGTTAATAAGATAAGTAAAAATTCCCTTATTTCTATGGCATTGAAGGGAATCAAGATAATAAATATATGGTAGAGAGATATATAGATGAAGGGAAGAGGGTATAGAAGGATTTTCTAAAATGTGATAATTGTGGAAATAATCACCTTGGTAAATGCATGAAGGAAATGGGAGATTTCTATAATTGTAGACAAAAAGGACACCAAGTACATGATTGCAAGGGTAATAAAAAGGTTTCAAATGTACAATGATTCATCTACAAGGAGTTGGGAGACTACCCAAATCAATGTCCAAATCGTTAGAGTATGATCCAAATGATGATATTGGCTAATAATCATGTTATGATACTTTCATAGGTGAAGTGTAATGACTAGTATTCTTATGTTGTTATTAAAGAATTATTTCATTTGATTGTTGTATCAACAATGTACCGGTTATATGAATATTGGAAATAAATGATCATTGTAAAGTTGTATTATTTCAATTAGGATTTAAGAATATATTGTTCTAAGAAAAGTGACTCAATATCGAGTAAAACATTTTGAAAAATACTTGGTTAAAGGGAAGATAAACCTTAATACCGTTCTAAGACTGAGTTGATTAAAGATTATGACTACTTAATATATTTCCACCATGGGAAAGAAAAAACGGTGAATGATTCATTGAGTGTAAAATCCCATCCTTACCTATCCATGATGAGGATCACAAAAGATCAAATATTAATGGATTTTTGTAGGATAGATCATGAAATTTTAACGGAAGGGGAGAAAAATTATCATTCTCAAATGAATTTTCAAACATATATACAAGTGAAAATTAAAGAGGAATATTAGTAACACATAGATCAACAAAATAAGGATAATAATTTTCTTGAATTCATCATTGAATATGATATAATAATGAGGTTTATGAATTGTGTTTGTATTCTTCCCATGCCATAATTAATGATGGATTTGTTTATTGAGGCTCATAGTTCTTAATTCTCTATTTATCCTAGAAGCACAATGAATTATAGGGAATTAAAAGTGTATTTTTGGTGGGATGGAATGAAAAGAGATGTTGTTGAATATGTCTCTCCGTACATAGTTTTCCATCATGTTAACCCATAGAGATAGAATTCTAAGTGGTTGTTAGGAACATTACCCACACCAGAATAGAAATTGTAAAACATCTCTATAGACATTGTCTTTAGACTCCCCAACACAAATAAAGTCTTAATGTTATGTTGGATATATTTTGTAGCCTTATGAATTCAACACATTTCATTGTTGTTAGAGAGTATTTCACTTTTGTTCGTTGATGTCATTAATATTTTGATAACTTTTTATATACTCCCCTTATTGATTTTATATGAAATTTTCATAATTTGTGTGAAATACCAATGTATAAATATTAAATATAATTTTTGAGCACAATTTTAATTCCTCCATATTCAAGTCTATCTAATGTTATGATAATAAATATCACCCTACTGATCCAAATTTTGTGATTCGTGTTTTTTAATATCCTTATTCAATTTCCAACATATCATTAGGAGGAATCAGTGTACAATTATTCAATTTGAAGTGTCATATGGTCATCACAAGAAGGCTCAATGAATTTGTAATGAAACTGTAGCGGCTATGACTTGTTTTGATAAATGAGGGGTTTCCATGGATTACTGTAACCATAAATACACTACCATAAACAATATATGAATATGATTAGAACCCTATGTTATGTTAATTCTTGAATTAAATCCTTAATAATTTCAAATTCCAATCAACTTCAACTTTTTACATGGTTGTTAAACTAATGCAATACAAGGCAATGCACATGGATATTAGAAGCTTAACTACCTAATGATGAACTCACCCCAATATTTATCAAATTATTAAATCAATATAATTAATCAATAATTTCAATTAATCGTTGAAAACAGCTCCCCCCCCCAATCAAAAAACGATCAATTAAAAACAACCAACTATTAAAAAGTATCATCGCTGAGGATTCGACCAGAGTGCTACTATACACATTAGCAGGGCACTGGAACCGTGAACGTTCAATAGACGATAATCAGTCACACATTCAAATGGTTCTGTTTCTAGGTATGGTGAAATTAAGTAGTCGTTAGTTTCTGGTTATTGTACAATAAAAACAAAAACATAATTTAATAAAAATTGAAGAAAAAACACAACGAGAAACTCAACTTTCTGATTCTTCCAAAATATCTCCCAATGCCCCATAGCCTCCAAAAAAATCCCTCATATTTGCATGGCCCTAAAATTGAGAGATCACATCGCCAACTTACGTTGAACATTATAGATTATCAACTCATTCAAGAACATATCCTTGTTCAACCCATTGAATTGTATATGGCTAATCTTATGGAACCAACCATTAAAGAACTTTATGCTTTTGATATGAATTACCTACCACTTGGTTTCAATATTCAAACATATAGGCTGTATTCAAACTCGAAATGTGTTTGATTCATCTTCTAGATAATTTTTATATTCTAGCTAGAGAGGATCCACATCTCCACCTTAAATACATTCAAGTGGTGTGATCTACTATGAATCCTCAAGAGGTTTCTGAAGAAACAAATCAAACTCTAATTATTCCATTTCTCTCTAGCTGAATTTGCAATGTCATGGATTTACTACCTTCCTCCTAGTTCAATAACCACATGGAATGACATGAAGTGAATGTTCATAGAGAAATACTTTCCTGCTTCTCGTACTGCTTCTATCTTAGAAGAAATAAGTGGTGTTCATCTATGCCCAAATGAATCACTCCATGATTATTGGGAAAGGTTCAAAAAGCTTGTTGCAACCTCTCCACACCACCAAATCCCTGACTGATTATTAATCCAATAATTATATGAGGGTTATTGGCTATATAGAGAACTCGAATTGATGCTGCAAGTGGAGATGCTCTTTTTAATAATACACCTACAGCTGTAAGAAATCCTATAAGAAAAATGGATGAAAACACACTACAATTCCATACTCGAGCACATGCTCAAGTAAAACAAGTCCAAGAAAATCTATCCATATTGCCAAACAAGATGTCTGTGTGGATGACTGAACATTTGGGTCTTGTGCGACTACTAGATGTGGAATCCAAAGCCACAACCTCATCTTCTCCACTATCTCTATTCCCTATACATATCAACAACTATGGAATCTGTATCTCCATATCTCATCCAAGTGACACATGTCCACAACTTCAAGAGGATCAATCAAATTCATCTGGACTAATTGAGTTCAATGCATCATATGGTTAGTGGAACCCCAACCCTCAACAATCTGGTCAGTTTGTTAGAAACTTCAACCAACCCCATTCTGAGCCCTTCTCATCTACATATAACCCTAACCTGAGATATGAAAATCCCATTTCCCATATCCCTCAATACCCTCATAAAACCCAAACCAATTCCAATATGCTCAAGGTGTTGGTAACTTCCATTAAACTTATCCTTTTATTCCTCAACCTCAAAGGAACAATCCTCCTCCTGGATTCCACTATTCTAGTGACCCTTCCCAATTCCAAAACCAATACAATCGCTTTCCCAAGAACAAAAATCTGAGTAATCCTAATCCAAGACATGCCTCTTCTTCTAAGAATCAATTGGAAAGAGTGGTATAAGATCCTTCCTCCTTCACCCGTTCTAGCCTCAAGAACATTGAAACCTTAATTTTATAACTAGCTTGCCACCTATTCCAGCAAAAACAATCAAATTCTTCCCAACTCCCAACTCAACCATTACCCAACCCAAAAGGTAATTTATGGGAAATTTCACTTAGATCATGAATGAAAATATCTATTCCTCATGATGAGACCTCCCACTCCCCTATAAATGTTGAACTAGAAAATGAAAAGAAAACAATACATGAAAAGAAACCTGATTCCAACTCCATGCCTCCTTCTATTCCACTTTGGAACCCAATTCCTTTTCATCAATACATTTATAAGGCAATGATGTCCTTTGAACCCAATAATTAAATGATCATCATTTTTAGACACGTTAAAATCAATATTCCCCTATTAGATTCCATTAAACAAATCCCAAGGTATGCCATGTCTCTTAATGAAATATGCTCCCACAAGAGGCAACAGAGGACCTTTGAAAATGTTTTAACCCAGAAGTCTATTCCCATAATGTGCAATGATCCAGGGACCTTTATAGTTCCATGCCAAATTAAAAGTTCCAAATTATTTGATGCACTCATAGCCTTAGGAAGATCAATTAATTTCATGCCCAAATCCATCTTCTGCATCATAGTTCAAGGCCCCTTTCACCCAAGGGGTTTTGTCATTCATTTACCCAAACAAAGCAAATATTTTTATGAGGGAATAATCACAAATGTCCTTGTTCGTGTCAATGATCTTATCTTCCCAGCTGATTTCTATGTCTTTGACAATGAAGGTTAGATGTCCTCTTATTGATCTCCCATAATTCTAGGAAGACCATTCATCAAGACTACTGGAACTAAGATTGATGTCAATTTTGGAATCTTATACATAGAATTTGGTGACCACCTAGTCTAGTTCAACATTTTCCAATCTGTGAGGTACCTATAAGAGGATCACTCTGCATTCTCAATTCACAATTTTGAGGATACTTCTGAAAATTAATTTAACCACATTCCATCGTTCTAATAATGTTATAATGAGAAAAGATCTTGTGAAATATGTACCATGATTAACCAAGTTATAAATGGTTAAGTTGACGGTGACCTCTCATTAATAGACTCTATAAATCTAGAAGAATATGAAAACACCATTGAATCCCACATCAACTCCGATATCTTCTACTCCTCCTTGGATAGTATTAATTAAAATGGATCTGAAGAAAATAAAAGCCCTTTCTCCATTATTGAGTTGTCTATCCCACAAATGAATGATGATACTAATCTGAAACCTCTTACAAAACACCAGAAATATGCATTCCTTTTCTATCATCACTCTTTTCCTATCATTATCTCAACTTCATTTACTGAAACTGATGAGTCCAAACTTGTTTAGGTGTTAGAGGAAAACAAAAATGCTAAGGTTGGACCCTATATGACAAACTTGGAATAAACCCTTCCATTTACATACAACATATCCTACTTGAGGAATCATCCAAACCAATTAGACAACCACAAAGAAGACTCATCCCACTCATACTTGAGATACTTAGAGAAGAGATCACCAAGCTTCTCTACGCTGGTATTATCTAACCAATTTCTGATAGTGAATATGTTAGTCCCATTCAAGTTGTACCTAAAAAGGGTTGGATAACTATTGTCACAAATGAACATGGAGAGGTAGTCACAACTCGAGTTAAGAACAAATGGAGTGTGTGCATTGACTATAGGAAATTGAATGTTGAAACAAGATAATATCACTAACCTCTTCCATTACTTGATCAAATTCTATAATGATTAGCCATAAAGTCACACTATATCTTTCTTGATGGATACACCTACTACTTCCAAATCCCAATCACACCATAGGACCATGAAGAGTCTACATTCACAAGCCCCTTTGGAACATTTGAATATAAGAGAATTCCTATTGTCCTTTGAAATGATTTTGAAACATTCCATAGGTGTATGATGACTATCTTTTCTAAATTTTGTAAAGACTGCATGGAAGACTTCAAGGATGACTTTGACATTTATGGTGAGTCATTTGAATCGTTCTTGTATTCACTCTCTCTAGTCCATCAAAAGCGTGTCATGTGTAACATTTTGTTAAATTTTAAAAAATGTTACTTCATGGTTGAAAATGGGATGGTTCTAGGGAAAATAGTTTCAAAATAGGTTATTGAAGTTGATCCTACCAAAATATAAGTGATTCAATCACTTCCTAAACCCACCACTATTCGAGACATCCGTTCATTCCTCAGTTATGCAGGTTTCCTTCGGCGATTCATCCATAAATTCAATATAATTTCCCTCTGTCTCACTCGGTTGCTCCAAAATGACGTCACATTCCATTTCGATTTGGTTTTTAAGATATAATCTGTTGAACTCAAAACATCTATTACATTTTCCCAGATAATCTAACCCCCAGATTGATCTTTACCTTTTGAGTTGATCTTTGATGCTTCTGACAGATCCGTTGGGGCTGTTCATGGTAAAAAAATCTCATGTAATCTATTATGCCTCAAAAAATGTTGGATGAAAATCCATATCACTACACTGTGAGTGAAAAGTAACTCTTAACTCAGATTTTTTCCTTAGATAAATTCGGGCACTATCTCTTAGGTGCAAAAATCATCATCTTCACAGATCATTATTCAATAATGTTCTTACTCAAGAAAAGTGATTCCAAACCTAGGATAATAAGATGGATCCTAATGCTTTATGATTTTGACCTTGAATTCAAAGATATACTATGGAAAAAACCATGTGGCTGATCACTTGAGTAGAATTTATAATTACTCTCATTCATAAATCATTGATCCGGAATTCCCCACTAAGCACCATTCATCTCTTACTCCAAAGTCACCATGGTATGACACAATTGTAAATTACATGGTTTCTGGTGTTTTCCATGAAAATTTTTCATAAGAACAAAAAAATGAAGCTAAAAAGTGATTCAAAATTATATTTTGGGAAGTATAATAAACTTTGGAAAATTTCGGCTGACATGGTAATTAGAAGATGTGATGATAACAATGAACATTCATCCATCTTAGAATTCTGTCACTCACTTCATGGAGGTGGCCACTTTGGACAACAATGGACCTCCTGAATGGTCCTAGACTCTAGATTCTTCTCTCCTTCACTCTTCAAGGACACACATGAGTTCTATCAATCATGCCCCACTTGCCAAATGTTTGGAACAATTTCAATGAAAATGAAATTCCCCCAACGCTTTTAATTTTCTTGATGTCTTCAATGTTTGGGGCATCGATTTCATGGGACCATTCCCCCTTCCAATGAATTATCATACATTTTCATGTAGTGGATTATGATTCAAGGGGGTTAGAGGCCAACCCCACTAGAAAGTAAGATCCACATACTATTAGTGAGTTTTTAAATACATATATCTTCCACCGATTTGGAAAACCACGTGCCTTGATAAGTGACTTAGAAACCCATATTTTCAATAAAACCATGGATTCTATTTTTAATGAATAATGTTGTTGTACCTAAAACTCCAATTGCATATCACCCCTAAGAAAATGGCATGGCTGAACATTCTAATATAGAAGTTAAAATAGAACTTTAAATAATTGTAAAACCCACCAGAAAAGACTAGCCTAAAAAACATGGAGAAGCACTTTGGGATTATCAAACTGCCATTAAATCACACATTAGGATGTCTCCTTTAAGGATAGTTTTTGGTAAAGCATGTCATTTTCTAGTTGAAATCCAACACAATTCATTTTTTGGATATGAAAACATGAAATTTTGATTTTGAAAAATCTTGTGATGAATGATTGTTGCAATTGTCTGGACTAGAAGAGCTTTGACTTGATTCTTATGAGAATTATAATCTCTACATAGAAAAATGAAAGGCACTCCAAGACAAAAAAAATCTTCTGAAAGGTATTTCATGAAGTTGAAAAGGTATTGGTTTTAAAATCTCAATTTAGGCACCACCCAGTTATGCTTAATTATCGTTGGAAATGTCCATTTATTTTTACTCATGTATACCCATTTGGTGTAGTGTAGGTCCAAGACCCCTCTTCCAAAAGTACATTCATGATTTATGGACAGTGGTTAAAGTATCGCCATGAGAGGACACACAATCCATAAACAACATCAACTTCCACTGGATCCATAACTTCTATAGTAAACGCACCACTACATAGAGACAACAACTAGCCAAATCCAAACTAGGGGAACATCTATCCCTTTAACTCCCTCTTTCTCTCTTCTTCTTCCTTCTCTCTCTCCACCTCTTTCTTCTTCTTCTTCTCTCTTTCAGTTTTTTAACACATTCCTCATCACGGTTTTTATTTAATTCTTTCTATGGGTGTGTCTTTATAAAAAACTATAAAAAACCTAAAAATCAAAAAATCAATATTAAAAATCCCTTAAAAATATTTTCAAATAAATAGTCCTAAATACTTACCTTCAACTATTGAAATTTTGTCTAACCATTTTCGGGTGTCAAAATACATTGTTTCATCTCAAAAATATTTTGTTTTTATCATTTATTTGGATAAAGAAAATTGTGTCAAAACCAACATATTTTGAAATCTCATTTTTTTATTGGGAAATTTATTTTCCAAAACATTGAGGAACAAAATTTTCTTTCATTCCATGGCCACCTATGGGCATCATTTAAATTAGTGTGTTTTCTCCCCCATTTGTGAGTCTTGAGTTTGTGGACCTTCGAGCTGAATTTTCAACTTTAGTGTGCATTAATATGATAGAGGCATTTTTTAACCCCGTGAGAATTATAATAGCCAAATAGACTCCCATTAACCATACATTAATCCTCATTTAAAAATACCATTTGATCCTGTAAATTTTTTTTCCGTGATATCCACATTACAAGCCTAATACATTATCCCACCCAATATCAACATGGATTTATAAAGAATTATTTATTAAAATTTACATGTGGGGGGAATGGATTTCATTTCTTTGGTTCCCTTTTATTGATTTTCAATGAGTTATCATATGCATGAGGGGAAGAATCAATTTTAGGGTGGGATAGAGGTTGTCATAGAATGAGTTATGGGGAATGTAATGTACATTCATTTGTGTAATTTTGAAAATGTTATTGACAAGTGTTCAAAATCAAATTAATAAAAATCAATCAAAAATAAAAAAAATTGTTTGTGTCCTGGTTAGGTCAAAAATAACTTTTTCTCAGCCTTTGATATTGTTATAAAAAATATATTTAGCGTCATGAGGAGATCAGTAATGGGTTGGGAGATGAGTGTGAGAACTATTTCAATTTCATCTTTTAAAAAAATACAAAAAAATGAAAACTTATTTCATTGGGAGAAGTCTAACAGTCTGTAAATATTTCATCATCTAATCCACATCAGATTTCCTTCCTCTTTTTTGTCTCATTTTAAATTTTCATTCCCTTGTAAATATGAGCTTTCATCTCCTTTCATGTCTCATTTTATAAAAATGTTCATTGGTTTTTACATGTTGGTGTTTTACCCCCTTTTTCATATCTTTTGAATATCATCTTCCTACTATCCCATAGCCAAAAAAACCCCTAAAAATACCTATTGATTTTTGGGGACTTTAGGATTAGGAATAGAAGCAGGGAGCTATTTAAAACTCTTATATTTTCACATTAAATTGGTGAAATAGTGAACCTCCACAAATTTATTTTATCTTCTTGGGAGGACTGAGTTTTGAGTGCCCACATTTTCCATTTTTAATTTTGAGAATGAAAAAAATGAATTGATTTTGGAACATTGTTTCTATAAAAATTTGTGGGGAAACTAAATAAGGATGAGTGAAATTTTATAATCCTACCCTGAGTGGGGAAAAAATTTTAATATTTCTTGGTGAGTGAAAAAGATTTTGTCATGTTTTTATATTTTTTGCACATGAGGACATGCACATAACTATGTGGTGGGGAGTTGATGTTATTAATATTTTTATATATTTTTATATACCCCCTTTACTAATTTTATATGAAATGTTCATAATTATTGTGAAATATTAATGTATAAATATTACGTATAATTTTTTACCACTATTTAAATTAATCATGATTCACGTCTGTTTAATGTTTTAATATTAAATATCACCCCAATGGTCCAAATTATGCGATTATGGTTTATTTAGGATTCCTTATTCAATTTCAAACATATAATTAGAAGGAATCATTGTCCAATTCTTCTATTTGAAGGGTCATATAGTCCTCACAAGAAGACCCAAAGAATTTGTGACGAAAATGGTCCAGCTATGAATATTGAATTACTGGGACCAATCTAGAAATTGAAATCCATTAATTATACTACAATGGTTGTGGGACACTATAATTAATCATTGATAAAAATTTAAAATCCCAAATCGAACGACAAGGGGGCCAACTAATTATTTTAAACTCATCCAACCATTCTAGAAGAGAATGAAAATCCAGACACAGTACATGACATTTGTCAAGATCTAGCTATCCAATATAGATGATATTTTTCAGGGTTAAATAGGATATATAGACGGTCGACATGGTTGAATAAGGTATTATTATTTTAATCCATCTTCATATTCCAAAACCCATTCACATTTCAACCTTTTGAAAAGTCTCGATTGAAATGGACATATTATAATTGTTTACTCCAACTGCCATAACATTGGCACCATAAGTCCAAATGCCTCCAAAGTTTGATTGTAGTCATCAAATATGATATTTTAGAACTTTTAAGAAGATGATATCTCAATATTTGGATGTTTTTATGGCCTAATTGGTGATGAAAGTGGAGGGATTGTTTTGGAATGAAAAAGGTCCAACACCTTGGGCTATAAATACACCCCCTTCTCTCCATCAAAAGAGTTAGAATTTTAGAAGAGAAGAGAATATATTTGCACAACCAAAGCCTTAAAAAGGCTTAGTATTACCTTAGTTAGTCATTTTTTCACTTGAGATACATTTCCTCATCTATTTGTTTTCATTTACTTTTGTTTTGTTCTTCACTTATAATCGTGTAAGTGTTTTTTTGTAATTCTATTTTAATACTTGTTTCTTATTCTTCATCGATTATTCTTATCCACCATATGTTAGAAAATATTAATTGTCTATAAATAGATTAAATAAATTTTAATATCCTTCCCTTATTTTTATTTCTCATTCAATCTAAATTCAGTATTTAATTCCCTTCACATTTTTTTTGTGTGTTCAGCGCACAACACTTTTCTTATCCCATTCATTTTAATCACCTGTTAAATTGTCATATTAATTATTATAACCAGTTTAATAATAAATTTATTGGCTGAATAAATCTCTCATTGGGGTTAGTTATAATTTATTTATGTTAAGTGATTGAAATCTTTTTCTCGATGAGTATTCCTTGAATTAACATTGTGTATGTTGGACTTAACATGTCATGGATTAATGAGTTATTTTTTAACGAGTGGTTTTCATGGATTATTGGAACCATAAGTACTGTACCATAAACTATATATGATTAATATTAGAACTTTTATTTATGTTAAGGCTTGGATTAAAGCCTTCAAACATTGGAATTCCAATCAACGTCAACTTGTGACATGGGTGTTAATTTAATGCAATATAAAGCAGATCTCAAGGATATCACAAGATTAAATACCTAATGATGAACTCACCACAATATTTATCAAATTATTAAATAAATATTTATCAATCAATCATTTAAAATACTATTTACAAACAACCCCCCCCCCCACCAATCAAAATGCGAGAAACTAAAAACAACCGACTATTAAGAAGTATTATCACTGAGGATTTGACTCGAGTGCTACTATGCACATTAGTAGAGCACCAGAACCATGAATGGTGGATAGGTGACAATTATTCATGATTTCAACCATCAGTCCAAGATATATTTAAATTAATTTGTAAGATTTCATAGAGTTACTCATTCGATTATATCTGACTGGAATCCAAGGTTTACCTCAATGTTTTAGTGAAGGCTCCAGTAGTCACTAGATACTTAGTTATTTTTCATCACTTCTTATCACCATCATAAAGATTTTTAGTCAGAGAGGAAAATTTTAACTCTATAAGACATGTTGAGATGATTATCTATGTATTTAAATGGTGGTCGGGATCAACATGTACCTTTGGTTGAATTTTCTAACAAAAATTTCTTTAACTCATGTATTTAGATGGATCTTTATGAATTAAAATAGAGAAAAAGTGTAAAATTCCAACTTGCTAGGATGTAGATGGTGAAAGAAAGAATTTAGGACCAGATCATGTTGATGAGATGGTAGATAAGTTCAGATCTATCCAAAATAATATAAGAGCAGCTCAAAGTTGGAAATAATATTGTGCACTAAACTGACTAAAATACTTAGAGTTTGAGAGGTTAACATGGTGTTTCTACAAATATCTCAACGTAAGAGATAAAAGAGATTTTCAATTAATTTAAAGAAAATTCCTTTGTATATTAGTCCATCTGATATTCAAGGTCGTGTGGGGATGGTAGCTTATCGATTGGAACTTTCATTTAATATCTCTCATGTTCAAGATTCGTTTAACAAATATCACACGAAAATGAACATACATGATACTTTCCATATACCAAACTCATAACGTTTATCCATAGAGTGAGTTATTTCTTATGTTGAACATCTTATAGGTATTCTGGATCATATAGAAAATGTTCTATGAAATAATACCACTGACTTGGTTAATGTTTTATGGAAGAACAACCAATTTGAGGAAGCTATGTGGGAACTTGGTGATTTGATTAGGGGAAGTATCTTATCTACTCTTATACATGTGATTAATTATGATATTGAAATTCATTTTAATAGGGTTAAAATTTAATACCCAGATGTTTTTATGAAACATTTTCATTAACTAATGTTAATTCATCAAAACTTTGAATTGCACCCAATCATGAATTTCAATGAACCTTGAGATTAGCTTGGTTTAAAATGACCATTATAACCTCTCAGTTTAGATAGCATGAATAAATATAAATAACATATGAAAAGGTATGGTGAATTATTTTTCTACCAATTACTAATGAAAAATATAAACCCTATAAATGTAAAGAATTTTTTTTATGTTTTCGTATTAATAAATTAACTGAATTACAATTATTAAATGAAATTAATGAAGTATATATGTTATATATTTAATAATATATTTGTTAAAATCATTTAAAAGATATTTTAGTCCAAGGGTATGAAAAGAACCCTATAATATGTATAAAAACGTTTTTCAAAAAAAGGGAAATTTTACCACCTTTTAATGGAGAACCCTTTTCAAATTAAAATTTTGCAACATTAATAATTTTCATATTAAATAATAAAAAAATTCATTGGATGTTGGAAATAATAAGTTACTTTGGATAAATTTTTTATATTTTATGATAACATTCATGTTTTGATGAAAAGTAAAAATATACTAACTTTTATATGAAAACATGTTTTTTCATAAGAACAATTAATGCTGTTAAATTATATTATTTATTCTTCTCAAATTGTAAATATATTTAATTTTGATCAGCTAATATAATTTCTTTCATTGTCATTAATTTTACATTGAATTTTGATAGAAAAATAATTCAATCTTTTGCAATGTTTTTACTTTTAAAATTCTTTTTTTTTATTTAGATAATGAGATTATTTTTAAATTAATTACTAAAAATTATTATTTTTTGTTTTATTTTATGAATGTATTATATATTTAAAATAAATAGGTAAAAATTGTTTATAAATATTTCATTTCTTTTGGGAATTATGAATAATATCTTAAGAAAGTTTTATTATTACGGTAAAAGGGAAAATCATGTAATTAAGGGTAAAATTAATATTATATATTAAGTTTAAAACCACTCCTAAAAAATGTATGTGTTTTGTAACCAAAATAATCCTTGGGTAGAAATGGTATATATTTTAATCCACATGGATGAGATTAGGACATTTAGTTTGTTATATATTTATGAAAAATTAAATATGTATTACTCAAATTATAATGACTATATCATTTTAAATATAATTTTATATAGTAGATAAATACTATTATCAATAAAATTTTAAATCTATATTTCTTTCATTGTGTTTTTCATTTATTTTTAATTTTTTGGGGAGAAATCATTACCTTAATGGAATATAAATTGAGAATGTAGAAATTATTTAATTGATGATAAATCAATAAAATATTTTTTATTAAAATGATAATTACCATCAAAATACCCAAAAACATAACCAAATATTATTATTCAAGTATATCAATACTATAATAATCAATGGGTCATGTTTTTGACCATTTGGAACCATATAGAAATGATTATGACATTAATTATATTTTATTTAAAGTGATGTAAAAGTAGTCGCGTTAATGTTTTCACAAATATAAAATTTATTATTTTCGATTTTCTAGAATTTATATTTGACTATATGTATTATTATTAAATTTATAGAATTTATATTCATGTTAGTATTTTATTTTTAATTTTTATTCAAAAAATAATTATATTAAATAATTACACAAAATTGATGTAGTAATTATTTTATTAATGGTGAAAAAAAGTAAATTAAATTAATAATGTTAAAATAAATTTTATTTTGATAAGTAAAATAACCTATTTATTTTATATTTAACCTTAAACTATTATAAATATAACAAAATATTTTATTCTATGTTAACTTATTATCTTAATATTCTTAAAGGTCAATGAATAAAATTTTGTAAAAATAGAAATTATTGATTATTTATCAAAATAATGTTTTATTATGTTATTTAGAAACATAATTTTATAAATATATATATATTATTATTATAATAAGGTCGAAAATTTTATAAATTTTTTTTTTTCAAATTTACATCAAATATTTCTATAATTCACCTGTTAAATATTGAAATATTTTTTACCTTTGTTAAAAAGTAGATAGAATAACTATGTTTTAATTAAAATGAAAAGGTTTATATTGATGAAAAAATTTGTATTATTTTTTTTGATGATTTTACAACCTTATCTCAGCTTAGATTCGAAATAATGACATTTTTTAGGTTTTTGTATGTTATTTGACTTTATTATAAATTAATATTTTTTGATATGCCATAAGTGCCACTCACCTCAATTATAAAAGGGAACATAATCCATCAGTTATTCACATCATTTTTAACATTATTAAAAATCCATCCCATACTTATTTCCATTCTAAACACCCTTGGTCACGTTTTATAGGTTATGGTCTTCTCAAAAGACCAACCCTAGTGCTTCAAGAGGTGATCTATTATGAGCTCACTAAAGAATAGGTAATCATTTCTACTGATTCCTTAAAACCTCTTTATTCTCCTCCATCCTCATCATGAGGTGATTAAAATATAAATTAATAACTCCAATATCAATTTTATACTAATATTTTATTATGATTACGGAATAACCATATTCCACCATCTATCCATCTTATGAAAAATGAAATCATCGCGTGTGTGTACGTACGGCTTACCATCTCCATGTCATGTTGTAATCTATTTTCAACCACCACTTTAAATGGATATGTATAATGAAGGAAATAATAAAGATATGTGATTATTATAACATTATAAAAATTCTATAAAAAATATATAATGTCCAATTCTAAACCATTTCTTTGTTATGGGAATTATATCCTCACTTGTCCATACGTTTGGAGGACCATCTCTATGATGTGATGTGATTCATTCTATATGATATCCATTAAAACATGATTATATAAATAAATATTATAAATAAATATCGTATATTTTATATTAATATCATTTTGGAATGAAATAATTAT
This sequence comes from Viscum album, assembly GCA_963277665.1. Classification (NCBI taxonomy): domain Eukaryota; kingdom Viridiplantae; phylum Streptophyta; class Magnoliopsida; order Santalales; family Viscaceae; genus Viscum; species Viscum album. The sequence goes on from OY728152.1 coordinate 1,940,375,290, forward strand.
GACATAATAGGGGGAATTCGAACTTCTTCAACCAAATATGCATAAGAAAATGACGCAGTTAATACCCGAATAATGAGTAATAATGAAATGTTATTAACAAATAGATAATAATATGATCATATATGATATCATAAAAAGGATTATGATTCTGGAATAAGTAAATGATGTTATTTCAATCATTATACCACAGTTTCAGATACAAACAAAGGCTATCACACCTATAATAAGGTATAATTTCACAGTCATATTATTTTCTTAGATTGTTTATATATTAATATTTAATGTGGTATATTTATCATCCATGTACTTGATTTTTAAATATGTATTTGAAATTATTATTTAAATTCTTTACATGTTTATAAATTCAATTTTCCCATTGGTGAATATTTATTTAAGAGTATGGAAGAAATCTTTTTTCATTTTTTGATATGAGATACATTTTAATTTTTCAAAAAATTAATGAGAAGAATGGTTTTTTAAATTGTATGGAATGAACTGATTTTTCATTTTCATAACTATTTATTTTCATGAATATTCATTTACAATATTTCAGGTTTATTTTCAATGAATTTTACTTCTTAAAAAATTGTCTGTTACTGGGTCCTTCATGAAGCATCGTCTACCTTCATTCTGTAGGTCTTCAGATCCAATAATTTTAAAAAAATTGATCAGTACCACTAAAAAGATATTTTTAGTTATCCAATGTTCATAAGATGAAAAATTAATCTTAGAAGTCTACTGTTTGGAAGCTGAAGTTGATAAATGGTGGAACATTATAAAATATATGAATCAAAGAGAGTAAATTTACTCTATTAAATGGGATGAGTACCAGAACTTATTTTTCAATAAATAATGTCCATGTATTCTTCAAACAAAGATTTAGAAAGAGTTCCTAGAGCATAAGAAAAAGGAGGATACTTTTTTGGGTACTTATGAAGAAAATTTCAACGAACTTGCAATGTACACTTCTAGAATTATTATTGTACCTGAGAGTAAAATTGATTGATTCATACATTGGAATAAAAACATTTCCTAGAATGGAATAAGGCAAAAGGGACTTTAATAACTATGATTAAATCTTTTTTTCTCTATGATGGCAGGGAAATTTGATTAACCCAATAGTTTTATGGGTTTGATAAGAATAGAAAAGGGAGTTTATGTGAAATTTTAAACACTACACTAAAAAGAATATAAGTTTTCCTTTATTTTAAATGTTTGGAAAGATGATTAGAATAAATTTCCTCAAAGGGACTTTAAAATGTTTTATGACTGGGAGAGAATCTCATCAGGGAGCTTAATAATGAATTAATATGAAAAATATTTCTAATGATGCGAATAGAGAAAGGCTACATATGATGAACCTCTTACACATCAATGCTTCAAGTTCAAGGAAATTTTGATTTATGATATCCATTTATCTAATCCAAGGGCAGACAATGATGATGGATGTCATCAAACTCCTATGAAAGAATGGAATGGAAAGTCACATGAGATCACTATCCTCAATTTGGTTTATGATAATGAAAGGGTGAATGACACACATACCATCCACTCTATAGTTGAGAATGTTTTATATGATTCTTGAATCAACCCACTATTTTATTTTTAATTAATTTTATATGGTTATCATTATATTAACTAAAAAATTAGATGTTGTATTAGCTGTGAGTACTCTTAATGGAACAATGGTTACATCAAATGTTTTTAATTCTTATCGAGTTTAAGTTTTTGGGAAATTGCATCGTACAAAAGGTGTGAACATTCATTTAGTGGAATTTTTTATTATTCTTCGCATGTGATGGATTTCTCTATATGTATATCATATCAATTTACAAGGAAGGGATATCACATTTCATATTTCATAACAATCTATAATCATCTATTGATGTGAGGATGAGTATGGACATCCAGTGGAAATTTATTCCATCTAATGTGTCCTGATACATATAAATGAATGTTATCTATCTAAAATGCTTATGGAGAAACTCACTATTAAGAATATACAAATTTTACAAGATTTTATTAATATCTTTAAATAAGAATTTCTAGGTCTTCTACTTCATTGGGATATTGAGTTTTCAATAGAACTCATACAAGTTGTTATGCCTATTTCAAATACACCTTATAGAATGGCCACAACCGAGTTTTCTGAATTGAAGAAGCAACTCTAAGAGAATCTGGACAGGGGAATCATATGCCCTATTATGTAACCTTGGGATGAACCTATTCTATTTTTTAGAATGAAATATTGATCAATTAGACTCTTCATTGATTATAGATAATTTAACAATATAATTATAAAGAAAATAACCTCTTCCCTGCTTTTGATGGATTATTTGACAAACTATGTTGTGCTCAATAATTTTCCATGTTTGTTCATCATTCAGGACATCATAGATTAAGGGTAAAAATGAGGATACAACAAAGATGGAATTTCATACAAGGTATGGACACTAAGAATATAAAATGATTCCTTTGGTCGTACTAATATCCCCCTGTATCATTATTGATCCAATGAATAGAGTCTTTAAAGACTATCATGATCAATTAGCGGTAGTCATTATATATGATATTCTAGTTTCATTAATGATTAAGGAAGAACATGAAGATCACTTGAGAATTGTCCTGAAGGCCCTAAGAAAGGATAATCTTTAAGAAAAATTGACAACGTGTGAATTTTGGAACCATAATGTTTCATTTTTTGTTCTCATAATCACAAGACAGGGGATATCTGTGGTTTCTAAAAAAATATAAGTTATTTCATGTTGTCATAGACCTAAAAAAAGTAATTGAGATCTGATGTTTTCATGATTCTTAAGGATATTATCAACATTTTGTGAATGATTTTTCTTGACTATGCAATCCAATCCCAATGTTGACTTAGTAAAGAGTTCGGTTCATGTGTATGAAGGAATGTTAAGATAATTTCAACAAGATAATAAGAAGTTTATCAAGTAAACCTATGCTCACACTTCATTACAGTGGAGAAAGGTTTTTGATCAATAATGATGCATCCAATAAGGGGTTGGGATGATTTCTCATCAAAAATGAAATGGTGATAGTGTATGGCTTGTGAAAATTGAAAATATATGAGGAAAATTTCGCCACTCATGATTTGGGGTTAGCTACTATAATCCATTCATTAAAGATATTAATAAATTGTGTTTATGGTGAATGTTTTGAAACATATAATGGAAATAAAATTTAAAAATATATTTTTCACACTAAATGAGATGAATGTGAACCAAAGAAAATGGTTTAGTTGATTAAATATTATGACATATAAATACAATACAACTCTAGGAATGAAAACATAGTGCAAGATTATATGACATGAAAATGCCATGATATCCTATCCATGAGGAGCATCACAAAAGATCCAATATTTATGGACTTTAATATGATGGATATTGAAATTTTGAAGGGGAAATATATTATCAGTCTCAAATGAAGGTTCAACCATCAATAAAAATGATGATTAAGGTGGTGTAGAAGGAAGATGTATAGCTAAAAATGAATGTGATAAATGTTCCTAAATTAATCCTTGATTAGGATGGAATAAAACGGTTAAGTATTCATGTCTTTATTCTCCCCATACTAGAATTAAAGATGGATATGTTGAATGAGGATCACTGTTCTACATTCTCTTGTCATCCTGGAAGCACAATGCTATTAAAGGAACTGAATGAGTATTTTTGGAGGGATGGAGTGAAAATACATGTTGCTGAATATTATCTCAGTTCATGGTTTTCCAAGAACTTTAGGAAGAGAGACCTAATTCTAAGGGGGTTCTCCAACCATTAATCGTACCATATAGTGAATGGGACAACATTACTTTTGTAATTGTCATCGCACTTCCCAAAACATCAAAATATATAATATTATATCTGTTATACTTGATATCCTTAAAAAGTCATCACATTTCATTACTGATAGAGAATATTTCTCTCAATATCAGCTTCCCAGGATTTATGTAAAAAATTTGGTAAGATTTCATGGAGTACCACATTTCATTATATCTGATTGGGATCTGAGGTGTTCCTTGATGTTTTGGAGTATTCCTTTGCAGGCTCTAGATACATAATTAATTTTTAGCACATCTTATCATCCTCATAAAGGAGGAAATTCTGAGAGGAAATTTTGAAGCCTATAAGACAGGTTGAGAGCCTTCTATATAGATTTCAAACGTGGTTGGGATCAACACCTAACTTTGGTATAATTTTCTTACAATAATTGCATTTAATCATGAGTTTAGATGGATCCTTATTAATCCATCTTGGTAAAAATGTTTAGAACACTATATTGGTGGAATAAAGTTGGGGGAAAATCTATATAGACCATATTTTATTGAATAAATAAAATATGAGGTCATATCAATTAAATAACTCATTAGAGAAGCATGTAGTCAGTAAAAAATATGTGTTGAAAATTGATGAAAATAATTATAGGTTGAAGTGGATGAAAACATCTTTCTATGAATATCTCTCTGGAAGGGAGTAATGATATTTGGAATGAAGGGACAATGCAGACCTTTTTATGTCATCACTTTTGATTATTTGGATTTCCATTGGAAGGTAGATTATTAATTGGTTCTTCCATTGAATCTCTATCATGTTCATGATGTGTTCCTGGTATCCCTCCTGGAAAAGAACATACCTGATCCTCCACATGTATTAAACTCATAAGTCATACCACTGGACAAATAACTTTCTTCAGAAGAACAACTAGTAGAGATTCTCTATCATTGCGAAAATGTTCGACAAAACATGAACTCTATTTTTGTTAATGTTTTATGGTGGAACCACCAATTAGAGGAAGAAAATGGGAACTTGAGTATGTGATGAGGTATAGGGATCCTTATATGTTTGTATCCATAGGATGAATTTCAATTTATAAAATTAGTTTAAGGTGGGTTAAATGTAACAACTTAATGTTGTTAGTAAATCTTTTCATTAAATAATTTTATTTCTTCAATACCTTGCATTGCACGCAATAGTGATTTTAATCTTAATGTGAGATGCCCCTGGTATAAAATTACCATTATAACATATTTCTTATATTAGGGGGAATATATTAAACAAACATATTAAAATTAATGGAAATTATGTTTTCTACAAATTACTTATGAAAAATATAAACCAATTAAATGTAAATATTTTTTTATTTTTTTTAATAAATTAATTTAATTTAAATTATTAAATGAAATTAATCATATATTTATTGTATATATTTAATAAAATATTTTTTATATTAATCTAATATATATTTTAGTCATATGGCATGAATAAACCAAATTTTATGTATTAAACGCTATTTTTTCATTGGGGAACCATTTTTATATTAAAATTCTGACACATTAATAACTTTATTTTGAAAATAGAAAACTATTATTTGGAAGAGGGGTATAAAAATTTACTTTTGAATAATGTTTGATATTTTTATGATAACATTCATGTTTTGATAAATAGTATAAATATACTAAATTTTAAGCGGAAAAAAACTTTTTTAATCTAAAAAATTTATTTGTTGAAATTATATAATTAAATGGTTTCAATGTTTAAATAGAATATATTTCTATCATTTCATATAATAAAGTGCATTTACATTAATTTTACATTAAATTTTGATATAAAAACATTTCAATCTTTTGAAATTTTTTATCTTTTAAACCCTATTTTCTCATTATGTTAAAGAGATTAATTTTAAATTAAATACTAAAATTTATGTGGTTTGAATTTGAAAAATGGATACCATATTTGGTACCAATTGGTCAAAATGATTATAATAACATTCATTCATTTTTTTTGAATTATAAATAGTAACTTCAGTAATTTTTATTAATATGGTAAAGTTAAAATCGGGTAATTAAGGCTTAAAATAATATTATAAATTTACATTAACATTTTTCCTAAAATCATTTGATGATATTTTTTAGACTTAAACCATCCTGGGGTCTAAATGGTATCTTTTGGAAGCCAATTGGATTGGATTAATACATTTAATTTAATTTATTTAAGAAAATTTAAATATGACTTACTGAAATGATAATGACTATATCATTTTTAATATAATGTTATATAGAATATAAATTACATTATGATCACTCATTTGAAACATTATTTTTTTCATTATCATGGTAATTTATGTTTTATTATTAGGAAATACATAATTACATTAATGTATTACACATTAAAGATGAAAAAATTATTTAATTGATGAGAAATTATTAAAATAGTTTTAATTAAAATGATAATAACAATTGAAATAACCAAACACTTGACCAAATATTATTTATTTAGTATATCATGACCATAATCATCCAATGGACTATTTATTAACCATTTGTATCTACGTGGAAATGTTATTACACTTGTAATATTTTATTTAATGTTATGTTAATGTTTTCACATTCATGTTCTAATAAATATAAAATTTTAAATGTTGGATATTTCATAATATATATTCAATTATATGTATTATTCTGAATTATAGATGATTTATCGTCATATTAGTATATTATGTTTTATATTTATTCAAAAATTTAATATATTAAATAATTAAAAGACATTATTGCAGAAATTATTTTATTAATTGAGATAACAAATAAATATGAATAAAAATAATAAAATAAATATAAATTGGGATAATTAATGTATAAAAATAATTTTACATACCACATTGAACTCATAAAAACAGTTTTTGGAAGATAACTTTTTATATTTACATTTAAAAAAAGGATATGAATATAGTGAAAACTAACACTATTGATTATTAATAAAAATAATGTTTTATAAAATTATTCTAAAATCATAGTTCATTTTTATAAAATATAGAATAATTATTATTTGGTGTAAAATGATCTAAATTGATATTAATGGGATAATTTACCTCACATTTTTGTATGTTTCACCTTTTTAATATTGAAATATTCCATACCTTTGTTTAAAATTAAATAGAATAACTACGTGATAATTTAAACGAGAAGTTTTTAAATTGAAGGAAAACATGTCCAAAATATATTTTTTATGATATTAAAAACTTATCTCATATAATTTTATAAATTATACCATTTTTTGGTTCTTCTGATGTGGTTTGATTTTATTATAAATTAATATTTTTTTAGATTCAATAAGTGCGCCTCACCTCAAATATAAAAGGGAACATCCTTCCTCACTTCATCACATGATATGAAAACATCATGCTATTACATTACCTACCTATTTCCCTTATAAACATCCCCAATCACATTCCAACAATTATAATATTCTCTAAAGACTATCCCAATTTCATTAAAAGTTGATCTAGGGGGATCTTTTTAAAGAAGAGGTAATCTCCTCTACTGATTCTTTCAATACTCTTTCTTCTTCTACTTTCTCTTCAAGAGTTTTTTCCATTAGAAGATAATAACTCTAGTATCAAATATATAATTAGATGTTATTATGATTGTTTAACCACTATATTTAACCTTTTATCCATCATTTGAAAAATGAAATCATCATGCGTGAGTACGTATAGCTTATCGTCTCCACACCTTGGTGTAATATGGTATTCACAAAAATAATAAATGGATTGGTATAATGATAGAAATAATAACTATATGTGATTATTATGAAATTATATGGATTTCTGAACAAAATATATTCCATCCACTTCCATACCATTTTACAATTATGGGAATGATATCGTCCCTCATATGTATGTACTTCCAACCATCTCCATGATGTGATGTGATACATTCTATTTGAAATCCAATAAAGAAAGATTATATAAATTTAAAAAATTAATAAATATGGTATATATTATGTTAATATAGTATTATAATTATAAAATTATTATATAAGAAGGAGATAAAAAACTAATTCGACAAAACATACACATGAAAATGATGGAGTTTTTACCGGAATAACGACTAATAATGAAATATTATTATCCAACTGGCGATAATCTGAACATATATGATATCAAATGAATTACATGGATTCTGAATTATTTTAGTTACACAATTTATATCATTATACTGGAGGTTCATCTATATACAATGTATACCATATATAAGGTAAGGGATAATTTTACAATCTCGTTATTATCCAAGATTGTTTATATGTAAGTATTTATGGATGTATATTTATAATCCATATTCATGTTTCATAAATATTTATTCCATAATATTATTTCAATTCATATAAAATATTCGATTTTCAATTTTTCTCATTGTTAAATTTTTATTAAATGGTATGAAATGAATATTCGTTCATTTTCTATAGAAGGTTCTCTTTGACTTTCCTGTAAAAAGTAACAGATGAATGTTTTTTTAACTTATTCAGCAGGAAAACATTTCTATGTTTCATAATTACTTATTTCCATGAATATTTCTTTTCAATGATTTGAGGTTTAATTATAAAAAAATATTTAATTATAAAATTCTATGGAGTGTTTAGAGAACATTACGATTTTGAAATAGAATGGATAATTTCCTCAAGAATTAATTTCACGTGATTAATCAAAATTATCTTCCATATAAGATAACATTATTTAATGAGTATATATTTAAATTACTCTATCTCTATTACTCATATGGTTTTATTATTTTTATAATAGAATTATATTTATGAAATTAAATTGTTTCCCATGGATTATTTAATAATGGAATGTTGTTTAAGAAACCCATTTTGTTCATTGGGTTATGCTATAATGAATGATTTATATTTTTGTGGAATACATAAGAATGGTTGCTTTATGAGATTGGTGGGACCTACAACACCCTATAATTCATTGGTTAAAGATTTAATATCATGATATAGATAGTTTTGAAATGGGAAATGATCTATGTTATGTAATACAGAGCTCGAACGAGGAGTGAACATGGTTCAGTAATGAAATTTTTTCCCTATTATGGTCTTGGAAATGATCCTTGGATAATATAAAATGATTTTATATGATTTTGTGTCTGCCAAAAAAATTATATCTTATGTTATGACTTTTTAGATTACATTCATATATTCTTATGAACTTTTATAGTAAATTTTATAACATTATATCATGAACATTCTTGTGGTGGATAATATTTTCAAATGGGATGATATTATGTCTTATGTCTATGATATGATTTATATCTACCTTGTTTAAAAATACTGAAAATCTGAGCTCTAACTTTTTTATGTTTCATTTCCCTAGGTCATGAATAGTTGTATTATATAAGATATAGAAATCTTGAATAAATTTAAATTTATGTAATGTTTTGGATGTTATATATGGTATAATGGAAAGGGTACATATAATCTTTGGAAACTAGGTTGATAAAACTGTAGTTTGAACCATATGGATATGTTGATGTATAGGTTACAATCCTAGTGTTTTTTAAATGATCCTGAATAACATAGGATAAAACCCAATGGGTCAAAAATTGAAATTTTATTCTTGATTATGTGGTTTTCCTATTATGATTAGTGTTTCTCACACTATGATTCTTGGTTTTAGTCAATGGATTGAACACAAATGAACTGTGTTAATGCTAAAGGTGAATGGAAATGTAATGATTTTCCAACTAAGAAAAAAATGTTATGGGATCATGAATGAAAAATATTGTAGGTATTCTTACACAGCATTATGATGATATGAATCATGTAAGACTTCAAAATGACCAAAGGAGAGAACACATTATTTTGAGTCCTTAATGAGGCAGCATCAACCTTATTTCAGTGGGTCATCTGATCTACTATTAGATGAAAAATGTATCAGTCCCACTAAAAAGAAAATTTCATTTCCCTAATTTTTATAACATGATAAATTCATTGTAACAGTCAATCGTTTAGAAGGTTATACTGATCAAAGGTGGAACCATCTCTAGAATATGATGCAAAGAGAAGAAATTGAGTCCATTGAATAGGATGAGTTCAAGAAACTATTTTTTAATATTACTCATATTTATAAGAAATTAGATAAGGAGTTATATAAGTTTAAGAAATAACAATGATGAATCTGTTGTTACCTATGAATAAAATTTTACAAAACTTTAAAGGTATTATTTTGGAATTATTATCCAAACAAAGCATAAAATTTGTTTATTTTTTAGTGGATTAAAAAAAAGTCTTCAAATGTCAGCATCCATATGGGACTTCAATAGATATAAAGAAAATTGATTGATATTCTCTCAAGTATGAGACAGATATTCGAGTAACCCATCAGTCCTATGGGTTTGATAAGATGAGAAAAATGGAAATCAAGAGAAAATATAGAGACCACAATGAAAAGAAGACTATTTTTACCTTATTATCAAAGTGTTGAAACAAAAATTTGAGGAAATTTTCTTAAATGGAGAATAAATTTTTATAAGTTTGGGATAGAAGATCATCTAGATATTGAATACTGATGTGATTGGAAAAATAAGTCTAATGATGAGAATAGAGAAAAGGATACACAGAATTCACCCCATACACTTCAGTTCTACATGTGTAGTGACATGGTGCATTATAAAAACCAATAGTCTAATCCAATGATTATCAATGAGGATAGATATTAGAAAAATAATAGGGCCAAAGAAGAAGTAATGTCACACAGATCACTATTGATGATGTGGAGTACGATAATGAAGTTGTGAAAGGTATATATATCATCCACTCTATTGTAAAAAAAATTATTATACATTGGATCTACCCTATCTCTTAATTATAAAATATAATCTAAGATTATTTCATATTACCTCAATATCTAAATGTTCAGTTTTCTATGAAAACTCTTAATGGCCCAATTATTTCATAAAAATATTACAATTATTCTCCAGTTGATGTTTTTAGAAAGTGATTCCTATAAATATTGGGATCTTTTAGTGGAATTTGATCTGATTCTTGGATTTTACTGGATTTCTCTATATGGATATCATATCAATTTCCATGAAATGGTAGTCACATTTCATATTCCTGATCAATCTATGATCATCTATCGATGCAAGGATTAGAAAGACCTTCTTGTGAAATTTTCATCCGTCTTATGGGTCATGATTACTATAAATGATTGTTATATGTCTTAAATGGATTGGTAGAAACTCACCCATAGGAATATAAATGTCATAAAAGAGTTTTTTGGTATATTTATTGAATAATTTATTTGTCCTACACCGAATCGTGAAGTTGACGGTTCTATAGAAATCATATCGGGTGCTATGCCAATTTAAAAGTCACCTTATAGAATGAATCCATTATATTAGAAGATATTCAAGAAGAAACTCAAAGATAATCTTGATATGGTATTCATATGGACCTGTTTGTAAACATGGGTTGCACCTATACTATTTTTTAAGAAGAAATATGATTCAATGAGATTGTACAATGTTTATGAAGAACTTAACAAGATTACTACCAATAACAAATATCATATTACCCTCATCGATGATATATTTAACAAATTACGTGGTTCTCAATACTTTTCTAATATCGATCATCTTTCATGATATCATCAATTAAGGGTTAATGATGATATATCGAAGATGACATTTCGTACAAGGTAGTCACAGTGTGAATTTATAGTGATGACATTTGGTCTTACTAAATCCCTCACTATCTTCATTTATTTGATGTGTATTGCCTTTAGATATAATCGTAATAAATTTCAATTAGCCTTTATAGATGATATTATTTTTTCTAAGAGAATAAATGATCATAATGATCACTTGAGGATTGTACTAATGACCCTAGGAAAGGAGAACCTTTATAAAAAATTTACCAACTGTGAATTTTGGCTTCATAAATTTTCATTTTTCACATATATCTAGGTCACACCTTGAGGTTTTATGAAATATATTCCTTTTATTTCTTTTTATTTCTTGTGTTGTATGCTACAAAAACATTAGCTTATGCTATATGCAACACCATCTTAGATTGTGGTATACACAACACTATTCATGAATTGTGCTACACACAATTTTCAGTTCTTTTTATTGAATCCATTTCATTGAAGATTGAGTTTATGTGAAGAGCTTAATATTATTATGTTACCATAGAACATATTCGTTATAATGTAAGGTGTGAACAATTGTAACTTTCTTCTGAAAAAATATTAAAATGAAAATAAATTAATGAAATCACCCTTTAAAGATTTCATTAATATAATAAATATATATATAATATTCAATTTAATTTCAAAAATCCAACTTATATGTTTTCTAGACATTATATAAGTACAAATTTAATTTTTTGGATAAAAGAATTATTTTTTAAAAAATTCATATTTAACACCTCTTGTTGGCACACATATTTTAAATATAGTTTTTGACAATTCTATATGTTCGATTTAATAAAATAAATATTTTCTTATGAATTGGGATATATAAATTTACTTTGGTGAAATTATTTATATTTTTCTGATAACATACATGTTTTGATGAATATTACAAAGACACTATATTTTAAATAGAAACCACTTTTTTCTTCCAAATTATTTATATGGTTAAATTATTCAATTGAATGGTTTTAATGTATAAATAGAATATTTTTTTATCAGTTAATATAATTTAGGTCATTTTAATAAATTCTACATTGAATTTAGATGTAAAAACATTTCAATATTTTATAATGTTTTAACTTTAAAAAAACTAGTTTTCCATTCCAGCAGAGGGATTATTTTTAAATTAAATACCTTGAATGATATGTTTTGAATTTTTAAAAATGGATTCCATATCAGGAATTATAAGGTCTCGATTATTTTAATATAATTATTTTATTTTTGGGCATTATAAATAGTAATGTTATTTTTTTTTAATACAGTAAACAGGTAAATGATTAAATTAATGTTGAATATAATTTTATAAAATTTCCTTAAGCCTTTCCCTAACATGATTTTATGATTTAATTTAGACCTAAACCATACATGGGTTGAAATTATACCCTTTTTAATCCACTTGGACAAGAGTAGGACATTTAATATATTTTATTTAAAGAAATGTTAAATATGCTTCACTCAAATTTTAATAACTAAACTATTTATTCTATAAGTTTATAAAAAATATAAATCCAATTATAAATACTTAATTTAAATATAAAATTATTTTATTTATCAAGTAAATTTATTTTTAATTTTAGGGAAATATATAATTTTCTTAAAGCCTTATACTTTGATTATGTACAAATTAATTAATTGATGAGAAATCAATAAAACAGTTATTGTAAATATGTAAAAAAAATAAAAATACCCGAATAATAGCCCAATTATTATTTTTTGTGTATAAATCGACCATCATCATCTAATGGTCAAGTTATTGACTATTTGTACCCTTATAGAATAGATTGTAACACTTATATTATTTTACTTAATGTGATGTTAATGTTTTCACACACATAATTTAATAATTATAAATTTTTTAATGATAAATTTTTCAGAAGGTAAATATAAATTCAAGTATTATTATTAAATATTGTAGAGTTATAATTTTCATATCAATTTTTTAAAATTTTCCCATCAAATAATTATATTATATAATTACACAAAATAGATGTAGTAATTATTTTATTAATGGAAATATCAAATTAATGTTCATAAAAATATTAAAATAAATATAATTTAAGATAATTAATATTTATAATTATATTTATAATGTACCTTGACCTCATAAGGATATATTAAAATAATATTTTTGATTGTAACGGCTTATTGTGATATTTTGAAAAATCAATAAATTGAATAGTGGCAAAATTGATATTATTGTCGTTTTGTCAAAAACAATATTTTAATAAATTATTTAAAAAGAATAAGAAATTAAACTATATAAAATAATTATGATATATTTTAAAATTTTCCAAATTATTTATTTATGATTTCATTTATATCATATAAGGAAATATTTCACCCTTTTAATATTCAAATAATTGTCACCCGAGGTAAAATGAAATTTAATAACTAAGTGTCAAATTAAAATGATAAGGACTAAATTTAAATATAAACTAGTTAAAATATTATTGGTTGATGATATTAAAATATTATCTTAACTCATATTTGATACTATGATATTTTGGGTGTTTCTGGATGTGGTTTTAGTCTATAATAAATTAATAGTTTTGGAGTTTCTTAAAGTGCCCCTCCTCCCTCTTGTAAAAGGTTTCCACCACTACCCACTTCCCCACACCTCTCAAGACCCTTGGATCTCCCAACAATAGATAAAATCTTCTCTAAAATTATCTCTATACATTTTATAATAATTCCACAGGGAATAAGAAAACTCAAGGAAGCCTTTTGGTGAAACCAAAAAGAGTTACCCAATTAAGAGGTAACGTCATCTCTCAAGTTCATTTCCATTATTTTCTTTATGCAACCTATCCACTCTATTTATTTCCTTATGGTGTTAAAATTCCAGTATACTCTAGTTAATACTATTTTTTAGGATGATTTTTCAACCTACATAGGTACACAACTCTATCTAATTGATATTGAACATACAGTTTATGAGCACGACAAACTACATCATTATGAAACAAGGACTATTAATTTTTCTTTTACAATAAAACATGGTGGACATAACAGAGGAAACTCTATTTATATATGTATTATTTTATATTTATTATGTATTTATTCTTAATTATTCCTTTGTATAACTCATACCAATTTACATTCTATTTGGTGTTAATAGGATAATCTTGTTTGAGCATGTATGGACCATCGCCCCCTAAAGAGATGTGATTTGTTCTAACACCATATGGAATGTTTTAATTATGGGAATAGTAAACATATATGATATAAAAACGATACTGGAATAGTGATATATATATATGAAAATGAATATATATACATATTTCATTTATCAATTTCTTCCAACATGAAAATAAAAACGGAAACAGTATTCATGCATAAGTACGGCTTACTGGCGCTATGAACACTGTATTAAATTTCATTCTTGTTTATGATATATATTATTAAAATAAATATATACCAGATTTAAATTATATTTATATCCTGATATTTATTATTTAATTATGATATAAGTATAAGGACCAACAATACAAAAAATAAATACACATGCAATGAACAAAACGAATATTACCCAATGTAAAACCATAACATATGATCATTAACAAGTGTGTAACATAAGGTCCAAATAAAACTACATATGGTATTTTATATAGGATTATTATTTTTAAAATTATTTATATTAAAATTATATTTATTATAATGGAATCATGTGCGATTACGAAGAGAGTCATGACACATGGTAAGGGATTATTTGGTCTATGTTTAATTTCGTTGGGACATATGCCTTATACACCACCCATTTCTTTTGTGTGGTGTTAATTCTATCCATGGATGTTTTTATGATTCATATTATGAGTTTTATTATATTATCATATAAATTTTTTTATAATGCATTTGATTCAATAGATTATAATTAGTACGGTATAATTTAACAATATCATTATTATTTGAGATTGTACATACGTATGTATTTATTGGTTTTTATTTATCATAAATGTTATTTTTTCATAAAAAGGATTTCCTAAAACATTTTAATATTCTATTATAGATTTTAACATTCATTTTTACCCATTATTGACTTTTTACTTTACGGATTGGAAGGAATCATTCATCTTTTTTCCATAAGATGTATTTTTTGACTTTTCCGAAAATAATAATAGAATAATGTTTTTTAACTTATACAGAATGAAGGTATTTTATCTCTTTCAGAACGCCTTTTTCCCTTGAATATTCACTTAATATTTTTCAAGGTTACTTACAAATAAATTATTTTGTCTCAAAATTTCATGGGTTGTAAGGAAAGTAAAATTTTTTTGAAAATGAAATGGTATTTTATTCAAGACTTAATTTGAAGTGTTTTATGAAAATTAATTTCCATATAAGATTAAGGATATTTTTAAAGTATAATATCAATAATTTTCTTATGGGTTATTATGTTTATGATGTAATTATATATATGAAATCTATTCATTTTACATGGATTTTGTTATGATGGAATGATGTTTAAGAAACCCATTTTATTCTTTGAGTTATGTTATGCTAAATGATTTTTGTTGTTGTGGAACACATAATAATGAAATTATTATGAGATTGGTGGTACCTATATCTACATCCAATTAATTGGGTATGGATATATATCTCATGAGATTTATAGGATTGGAATTTCAAATAAATTTTGTTCAGTAATACAAAGATGGATTAGAATGTAAATATGGTTCTCCATCTATGATGGTTTGGGAAATAAGCCTTGGATAATATGGAAATTATTTTCAATGTTTTGTGTTTTCTCCAATTTAATGTATAATTCCAAATCTATTTTTTCATGGTACATGTTATTTTATGATTTTTTCCTTATGTACTTCCAATATATATTTTATGAATCAACGTTTTGATATTCAAAATATATGTTCATGTTTTTATATTCTAATGTTCATGTTTCATTTGTTGTTATCCATTTATACCCTTAATAATTATTTGATCTCACCCTTTTGGATGTTTTCCTTTTCCCAGGATATAGAGAATTTTTTTGGGTAGGAAAGATAATGTTCATAATCTTTATGGGAGATATTGAATATCATTAACCAATTTATAAGAATGTCTTCTAAGATTCAAAAGACACTGAACTAATACAGTATCTTGGCATTTATTTTGTTAATGTATTAAGTATTCTAAAAAAATGTAATATACATATATAAAAATCAATGGTTTTTAGAATCTAATATAGTCACCATGTTGACCGGTAATGTAGTTAATGTCACGTGGATAGAGGAATGTGAATATAATTTCAAAGATCTAAAATTAAGGTTAGCCAATGCACCTATTCCCACACTTCCTTATAGTGGAGAATGGTTTATGAAATATAGTGATACAACCGAGAAATAGATGGGATGTTTTCTCATGAAAATTATACGTTAATCTCTTATGCCTAGGAAAAACTGAAAATCCATGAGAAAAAATACCCAACTCATGATTTGTAGTACGCTAAGAAAGTCATTGAATTAATGATATGGATAAATTATATTTATGGGGAAAGGGGTTATATATGATGATTATAATATTTTAATGTATGTTTTCCCATAAAAGGAGATGAATATACACCAAAGAATATGGTTGGATTTTATTAATTATTACAACTTCACAATACATTACCACTCGGGGAAAGCAAACACGGTGGATGATTATTTTAGTCAAAAAATACCATGCTAGCCTATCCCAGATGAGAATCACAAAAATTAAATATTTATGGATTTGAGATTGTTGGATCTTGAAATTTTATTGGAAGGTGATAAATATTATCTTTTTCATATTAATGTTAAAAAATCAACACATGTGAAAATTAAGGAGGCACATAAGGGAAGATGTGGAGCTACAAAATAAAGTGTGAAATGTTCATGAATTCCACCTTGTTTGTTATAGAATAATAAGGTTTAGGAATCTTGTTTGTATCCCTCCCATAACATCATTATAAGATATTTTAAGGAGTCTCATTGTTCTTCATTATCCATTCATCTCGGATGCACAATCATGTATAGGGCCCTAAAAGTGTATTTATAGTTGGATGACATGAAATGATATTTTTTTATATATGTCTCTCAGTGCATGGTTTTACCCCGAGTTAAGGAAGAGGGAGAAAAATTTATGGGGATGTTACCACCATTACCTATACTAGAATGGAAATGGGAATAAATCACTAAGGATATGGTAATTGTAACTCCTGAAATATATAAAGGTTATAATGTTATATGGGTTATATTTCATAAATATATGAATTTATCACACTTTTTTGCTATTATAGAGGATTTTTCCCTTCATCATTTTTATAGGATATATGTAAGGAAAGTAGTAATATTGCATGGAGTACCACTTTCCATTATATCTGATATAGATACATGGTTTGCCTTTATGTTATGAAAAATTATTCAGTAAGAACTATATACATAGTTATGTTTCAACACTGATTATCATCCTCAAATAGACAATCGATCTTATTGTAGAATTCCAATTATATGAGAAATGTTTAGAGATTTATCTATGAATTTCAAATGTGGTTGGGTTCAACACCTACCTTTGGTATAATTTTTATTCAACAATAGATTTAACTACAGTATTCATCTAAATACTTATGAATTCTTTTATATAAAAAATCTCATAACTCCAACATGTTTGGATGAAGTGTGGGAGAAAAATAAATTAGGACCAGATCTTGTTGGTGAAATGGGAGATATGTTCATATCAATTCAAAAAAAAAAAAGAGTATCTCAGAGTAGGTAAAATGTTATGTTTATTACTGATGAAAATTCTACGTACTAGAAGTTGGTGAAATGGCGTTTCATTGAATACCTCCCTAGAAGAGAGTAATGAGATTTAGAAAGAAGGTAAAGTTAAGCCCTAGGTATATCATTCCTTTTGAAATTCCAGATCCTGTGGAGAAGGTAGAATATCGATTGGGGCTTTCACTGAATCTATCTCATGCTCATGATTTGTTCTTTTTATCCCTCCTGAGAGTGTATATAATTTACCCTTCACGTGTACTAAACTAATATGTTGTACCATTGGAGTATGATATTCCTTAATCAGAACAAATGATAGAGATTCTGGATTATAGGAAAAATGTTCCATTTATGGTGGAACCACCAATTAGAGGAAGCTATGTGGGAAAATGAGGATGTGATGAGGTATATGTTTCCCCAATGTTTTGTATCCATGTTATGAATTTTGTGGGAGAAATTTAGTTTAATTGGTTAGAATTTACCACCTGGATGTTTTCATGAAATATTTTCTTTGAATAATTTTAATACTTAAATTGTTTTAATTACATGCAATTATGAGATTAAACAAACTACGAGACACCTTGGTTATAAAATGACCATTATGTCATATCGTTTAACTAAGACAAAATAAATATAACTAACATATGAAAATGTTTCGTAAATTCTTTGCCTACTAGTTACTTATGAAAAAAAATAAACTAATTAAATGTAAAGGTTTTTTTATTATTTTATAAATTAAGATAATTAAAATTAATAAATTAAATTTATGAAATATATATGTTATATATTCAATAAAATAATTTATATATCCTTTTAATAGATATTTTAGTCATAGGGCATGAATAAGCCATATTTTATGTTTGAAAACCTGTTTCTTTCAAAATAGTAATTTTACTGTCTTTAAATGGAGAACCCTTTTTAAAGTAAAATTTTGACACATTAATATTTTTTATGAAAAAATATGAATATTATTTTGAATTAGGATATAAATATTTACATTGGATGGACTTTTTATTTTTCAGAAAACTTTTATTTTTTGATGAATTGTAAAAATACACAAATTTTTAACTGAAAAAAAAAATTCCCCATTAGAATAATTTGTATTGTCAAATAATATTATTTTATTTTTTT
Organism: Viscum album; assembly: GCA_963277665.1. Classification (NCBI taxonomy): domain Eukaryota; kingdom Viridiplantae; phylum Streptophyta; class Magnoliopsida; order Santalales; family Viscaceae; genus Viscum; species Viscum album. The sequence continues at coordinate 1,940,394,645 of OY728152.1, forward strand.
AAATTATAAAAATAATAAATTTACATAATTTAATATAATTTAGTTTATCGTAATTAATGTCACATTTATTATATATTAAAAAATATTTCATCCTTTTGCAATGTTTTAACTTTTAAAAATTGTTTTCTCATTCCGATAACAAGATTAATTTTAAATTACATACTAAAAATTGTGTGTTTAAAAATATTGATAAATGGATTCAATATTTTATCTTATTTGGTCCAAATTATTTAAATATATTTCTTTTCCTTGTGGGCATTATGAATAGTAACTTATATAATATTTATTAATTTGGTATAAGATAAAATCATCTAATCGATTGAAAAAATAATATTATAAATTTACCCTGATAGTTTTTCTAATATCAATGGAGTTGTGTATTTCGACCTAAACCAACTGTGGGTCAAAATGGTATCCATTGGAAGCCAATGGGATGTGATTAGGACACTTATTTGATTTTATTTAAATAAAATATAAACATGTATTACTTAAATATTAATGACTATATCATTTTTAATATAATGATACACAGATGATAAATTCAGAAATAAATACACTTTTGAAAGCTCAATTTTCTTTCATTATCATGTTAATTAATTTTATATTTTTAGGAAATAAATATTTACCTTAGTGGCTTATACATTGAGGATACAAATATTATTTAATTGATAGGAAATACCTAAAATATTTTTTTAAATATATAATAACTATTAAAATACCTAAAAACTATAAAAAATTATTATTGGTCTGTTATATCCTTACCATAATCTACCATGGTTTGATTTATTAAGCATTGGGAGCCATGTACAATAGATTATGACAATTGCAATATTTTATTTAAAGTGATGTGAATGCTGTAACATTCATGACTTAATAAATATAAAAAAAATTATGCGGTATATTCCAAAATCTATATTTGATTAAATATATTCATCTAAAATATATGAAAGTTATATTCATCTTTGTATTTCATTTTTTATTTTTATTTAACACATATGTTTATAAAATAATTACTGAATATTGATGTAGTTATTATTTTATTAATATGGATAATAAATAATTGGGATTAGAAATATTAAAATAAATATAATTTGGGATAATTAATATATCCAGTTATTTAATAGGTGATCTAGAGGGAGTTCATCAAAGAAGAAGTAATCAACTCTATCGATTCTTTCAAACATTTTTCTTATTATACATCCTCTTCATCTGTTTGTCATTTTAAAGTTATAAATCTTGAATCAACTATATAATTAAAAATTATTAAGCTTATGGAACCTCCATATTAATCCTTCTATCAATCTTATGAATAATAAAATCAACACGTGTGCGTACGCACCGCTTACCATCTCCATGACGTGGTGTAATATATTTTTCACCACCACCTTACATGGATGTGTGTAATTAAAGAAATGATAATTATATGTGATTACTATAACATGATATAGATTATAAAACAAAATATATATAATCAATAACCATACCATTTCACAATTATTGAAATGGTATTGTCGATCGTATGTATGTACGGCCCACCATCTCCACGATGCGATGTGATTCATTCTATATGATATCCATTAAAGAATGCTTATATAAATGTAGAGAATTAATAAATTTGATATTTATTTTTTTAATATCATTTTTTAATGATATAACTCTAACCTAAGAAGATGAACAAAATCTTCCTTGACAAAACACGCAAATGAAAATGAAGCAGTTAATACCTGAATAACGAGTAATAATGAAAAGTTATTAACAAATGGATGATAATATGATCATATATAATATCATAAAAATCAAAATGATTTTGCAATATGTAAATTAAATTATTTAAATCCATATACAGGAGGTTCATATATATATATATATAATATCAGACCTAAGGTAACAAATAATTTCACAATCTCATTAATATATGAGATTATTTATGTGTAAGTATTTACTGGGGTATATTTATCGTCCATGTCCATGTTTCCTAAATATGTATTCCAAAATATTATTTTTATTATTATATAATTTTGAAAATTTAATTTTACCCATTTGTGAATTTTTATTAAACAGTATGAAATGAATCATTTTTTTGTTTTCTATACATGTTACTTTTTTACATTTCCTAAAAAACATAAAGAACGATATTTTTTTAACTTATATGGAATGAATGGATTTTTATGTTTCCATAATGAATAATTTACATGAATAATTATCTCGAATTTTTCAAATTTATTTTCAAATATATTCTTTTCTTTTAAAATTTTGTGGAATTTTTAGACAATATGATGATTTTAATGAAATATGATATTTTACTCAAAAATTAATTTCAAGTGTTTTATCATAATTATTTTCCTTATAATAAAACATTATTCAATAAGGATATGTTTGAAGTATAATATCCCTATTATTGATATGGTTTGATTGTATTTATTATAAAATTTTATTTATGAAATCCATTTTTCTTTCATGGATTATTTTATGATGGAATGATATTAAATAAACCCATTTTAATCCATGGGTTATGATATAATGAATAACTTTGGTTTTTGTGGAACACATAAGATTTATTTCATTATGAGATAGATGGAACCTATATCTGTAATGACTCGAAGATTTATCAATGGAAATCCCTTCTTATAATCATTCCTTAAAGTATAATCACTATTGGAAACACAATAAAACAACATGATGCTAAATACTATATGAACATTTTACATAATATTTCCACTTCTGTGTTTTGAATTTCAAAAACCTGACATAAAATCTTGTGTTAAGGATGATTTTTGGAGTCTAATAGAATAATCTTAATTTTCGATAAATAGTAACATACCCTTATAAATATTAATTTTACCCTTATGAATAGTGTCATACCTTATTGATAGTAACCTCAACTATTATAGTATATATATAGGATTTAAGTGAAAGTTTGTTGTACCTTTGTTTTTAAATAAGTAAATAAATGTTTTAAAAACTGTATTTTTCAAGTAAATTATTATTTAAATTAAAAAAATCATAATATGTAGAAATTATTTTTGAAAAATGGACTTGATTTTTGTATTTTACACATCAATAAATGGTTGGGGTGAATATTTGGGATTTTTTTGAAATACTTGAATTTTTGGTAAATAGTAAAATAAGATAATTTACGATAAATGCTAAATACACAAATTATAATATCATAAGTTGATGTATGGATGATTTAAGGAAACTATCTCGAAGTCACATGCATGTATTACTATTCATGGTCATGGAATCATCTCTATTACTTGTCTTGTTGATAAATATTAAATTAATGAATATAATATTGCGAAAACCCCACTCCCCTCCACTTAAATATCACCTCTCACACTGTCATTTCTTCACACTACCCAATAATCAATACTAGATCAAATTCTTACCAAATATCTTCTTTATCCCCTCCTATAAGTCCAATACTTTATGGTCTCGTCAAAAGACCAATTCAAGGTTTTTTTAGGAGGATTTAAGAGGTAATTCTCATCTCTCTCTTTTCCCTTAAATTTTCATTCCAATTTCAAGTTCTTCTCTTAATTCCATCCCACCAATCCTTTTCCACATTCTATTGTAACTCCATTATCATATATATAATTTAATTTTATGATACTAATGGGAGAAAATATCTTTCAATAACCTTCTCCTATTCTTTTTTATTATAGAGAGGAAAATGTTGTTCGTGAGGTTTTAATTTATCATCATCAAGAATGAAAAGTTTTCATTTTCCATTACCGCCTTCAGATATGGTCATTAAACCATTTTATTGATAAAAAAATCCTTTAATATGTATTATATTCTATTTAATGTTTTTTACCTAACTTATTTATATTTTTCTAACTGATTAAAGAAAACAAGTTCGTTGTGATCCAAAACCTACCAGATTTAACCCAAACGATCATCATTAAATTTTAACAATTGATTCATACAAATATGGTCTAAAATAATTCATTATAAGATCATTTTAACTCATATAATTTCATTAATAACCAGAAATATAAATTCTTTATTTTTATAAATGTTCTACACAAACTTCCATTCAAGTGTACAAGTGAACGATTCAAGAAAACTAAGAAAAAGAACACTCATGAACAATTGATTTAAACTCTATAACTCATAAAAAAGCCCATAAAAACACAAAAAAAACCATAATTAACCATATTAATCTATAAATGTTTCAGTAATTTCTAATTGATTAATATAATGTGCTTATACAGGATATTAATGTGAAGAAAGCATTCAGTTATAAGGTAAGGGGAATTCTCGAACCCAACCATCTATCTTTAGGTTTTCACACATTCAACAAAATTTTCAGTATCAGTTTTCCATAAAAATAATTCCATCATCGTTATGCTGCCTTCTCTAGGATATAAATGTTTTCTACATAATTTCAGGGCAAACACAATTTTTTCCAAAATATCCCATCTTTCCAATAAACACACTATTTTTTTACTTCTCAAAGATTTTTTCATCTCCACTCATTGTTGAATGTTATATGTCAAGAATAATATTACTTTTTAATTTTTGAAGACAGATGTTTATAAATGTATTCATTATGTTGTGAAATCCATTCCTTACCAGGTTTTATTTTAGGTATTATTTTTATTTTATGATAATATAAATGTTATGATGAGATGGGTACCCCCAGAATTATATAGCGCAATATGAATTTTATGATGTCACAGGTGCTCCCGGAATTATACAGTGCTCCAATACATTGGGTAAAGACATTAATAAAATGAGTTAAAGAAAACTATTGCATAAACATGCAGATATAATTTTTTACATCTATGTGTCTCAGATGACCACTGGACATGATGATTCGTTTGTTTGCATTTCCACATTTAAAGTCTTTTATTAATGATTCAAATCAAGTTTTTGATACATTTCCTATGTTCTGATTATGCTCAACCACTGTTATATTTCTCATATTTTTACTCTTATTAGGCTTTTAGTTCACCCCTTTTTCACTTATATCCTTGGGTGAATATGCATACAAAGGAGAGTACAAGGGACAATAAGAGGTTGAAGATGAATGAATTAAATAAATATTTGTGCATGATGATAAAAATGGTATGTTTGGTAAAAGTATGCCCAAGACGCTAACCCTATGGATCCTCATGGTTCAATACTATTATTTTTTTAACATTATAATTATGTAATTGAAATGTAGGAAAAGTCTAGGTCACAATAGTTGGAAATAATGGCAACGTTTAGTTAATTTAAGAATTAGGATTTGTGAACCCTAGAGAAAACCCCTAGTATGAGTCTAAGTACAAATATTCACACAAGAAGATTTACATAGGTATCCCATATGTAATTTTTTCAGTGTAATATTTTACAATGAATAAGTTATTTATTCCTGACACATTGACTCATGTTTTTTCCAAACCTTTTTTATTTTAGAAAATGGTGGGAAACTGGAGAAACCAGGCTAACAACCTGTGCAATGGACAATGAAAAAATTTCCCCCAAGGCATCCCCAATGCTTTGGGAGGTGGATTTAAAAACATCATGGAGATGGTTACCCAAAAATCTCAGGATATGAAAAATAACCTGAATAATTTAGAACATCCTCCTTCACCAAAGAGTGAGAAATTGGATATTGAATATTTTATGTGGAAACAACCACAAGCATTTAGTGGGTCTTCCAATCCACTAGTTGTGGAATTATGGGTCAACATCATGGAGAAGATCTTTTTATGTGCTTAGTTGTTTTGAAATAGAGAAGGTGACCCTAGTCATTTATTGTCTGTATAGAGAGACCAATCATTGGTGGGATTTGATTAAGAACACCGTGCCAAGTGATGAAATTGAAGAGATGGAAGGGGGAGACATTACGAACATGTTTTTAACAAGTATTTCCCATGAAATAACCATACCAATAAGGAAACACCATTCAGAGAGATCAATATAAAGGAAATAGAATTTTTCGTGACATATGAAGAGAATTTCACAAGCCTTTTAGGTTATTATTTGGGATTTTTTATCGACAATGATAAAAAAATTTATATATTCTTTAGTGGATTAAAACAACTCCATCGAATGGTTCTTATAATTCGAGACATTGAGAGTTATTAATTAGTTGTTCTATGTATTCTCAATGTGGATATATAGTTTGGAGAATCGTCTCATGCCTATGGTGACAAGAAAAGAAATATGGAGTTTCAAGATGGAGGATCTAATGGTAAAGGTTGTAAGAAAACTCAACGACCCACATTCCTAAAATGTGGGATACTACATCATGGGAACTGCCATAATAAGAAGGGTAAATGCTTCAAGTGTGGGAATGAAGTCTACCATGCTGAAGATTTTTGAAAAGGATATGAGAAGGATGAAAAAAGTGGTTGAAGAAGGAGAGAACCACCCATGGTCCAATGTTATAGCTGTATGGAGAATGGGAACTTTGCAAGCCAGAGCATTAAACCTCAACTTCATGGGGATAATCAACATCTATAGCCACCAATTCCAATAGAAAAAAGGGAATGCATATACCATCACTACTACAGATGTGGATCAAGATAATGATCTCGTACTAGGTACACATCATATTAACATGATAATTGAAATAGATATATTTGATTCTAGTTATACGCAGTCATTTATATTACGCATAATTTCTAGAACTATAGAATTGAGGAATTTAAACCGTTATGTATAGATATCTAAAAAAACTCAAAATGGTGCAATCTTTGAAACACATGTGTTGGAATCCTCTTCTATTGTCATATTTGGGATGATTCTTTCATCAAATCTCGTAATACTTACCTTGGTAGAATTCTACGCTATGATGGGAATGTATTGCCTCTTGTTATATAGAGAAAATATCAACATTCAAGAAATACTTCAACTATGTGGTTATTGATTCCCTATGAAGATACATTCCTCATTCAAATGGTTGAGTCAAAGGAAAGTTCCAACCATGCGGAAATAACCATCATGGGGGAATACAGTGATATATTTCCCGATGAGTTACCTTGACTTCCCCTAGATCATGAGGTAGAGTTCTCCATTGAACTCATACCCATAGATACTCCTATATAAATTTGTGCCTATATGATGGATTCTATCGAACTGGATTAGTTAATTAATCTGTTTCTAGAGAATTTGGAAATTTGGTTCATTTTCCCTAGTGCATCACCATGGGGTTCATGAGTGCTCTTTTGGATAATGAATGATGGATCCATGTGGCTGTGTATCGATTATTGGGATCTCAAAAAGATCATCATAAAGAACAAGAATCCACTTAAAAGGATTGATGAATTTTTTGATTAGTTAAGAGTATCATTGTACTTCTCAATGGTGGATATTCATTTTGGATATCATTAGCTAATGGTGATGAAGGAAGATATTCAGAATACTTCATTTTATAAAATTTATGGGCACTATGTGTTTCTAGTAATTCCCTTCAGGCATAATAATGACCCTGCAATCTTCATGGATTTTATGAATAGAGTCTTTAGACATTACCTTGAAAAATTTGTGGAAGTTTTTATCAATGATATTATTAACTAATCAAAGAGTAAGGAGGAACATAAAGAATATATGATACATGTGTTGGAAAAAACATGAAAGGAGGAGTTGGATTCCATGTTCGACATGTGGTACTTTTGGATGAAGCAAGTAACATTCTTTGGACATGTGATCACAATTCAGGGAATTTATATGGACAATTCAATAACCACTACGGTTGAGGAATGTCCTACACCCTCTAGGGTCACAAAATTAGGTTGTTTTCTTGGAATAGCTGTGTATTACCGATGTTTTGTGAGAAATTTATCTCGACTATCAAGCCCACTAACTAATTTACAAGGAAAGTGGTAAGGTATGTCTAGATGGAAGAATGTGATAAAATCTTCAAGGAGAGAAATAGATGGTTGATCACTACAAATGTACTCACATTACCAAAAAGTGGAGAAGGTTTTGTAATATATAGTGATGCTTTAAAGAAATTCTTGGGTAGTGTACGCATAAAAAATTATACTGTGACGGCATACGCCTCTGGGTAGTTGACGATCTATGACAAGAACTACCAGATGTATGATCAAGAGATGGAAGCCATGATTTTATCTTTGAAAATATTGTGGTAGTTCTTTTATGGTGTGAATAACGAAATTTACACTGACCACAAGATCCTAAATTATATTTGTACACAAAATGAGCTCAACATGAATCAATGAATACAATTAGAGATAATAAATGACTATGATTGGTATATTTACTATAATCCTTGAAAGAAGAACAAGGTAGCTGATGCACTGAGTAGAAAAGAACATGTTACTCTATCCATGTTACGGATTGAGAAAGACCCTATCATCTTGGATATGCAAAGGATGGATTTGGAAATCATAAGGGAAGGGGATAAATCCTACCTTTACCAAATGATTATGTAACCATCAATCCAAGAGATGACTAAGGATGCACAAAGGGATGATCTTGAGTTACAAAAGATGGTGAATTTTTTAAATGACTGGAAGTAGCATAAGTTCCATATTGATTATGATGGTGTGATTTGGTTTGGAATGTATCTTTGTGTGACATCATCACCCGGGATAAAGAAGGACCTATAGGACATTTCACATAACATGAAATTCTATATCCATCCTAGTATCACTTTGATGTATCGATATCTATGAGAATACTTCTGGTGGGATAACATGAATCATGAAAACAAAGAATATATTGCATGGTTCTTAGTATTTCATAAACTAAAATTAGAGTGAAAAAGCTCCAATGGGATGATAAAACCAATGAATATACCCATGTGGACATGGGAGAATGTCCCTATTGACTTTTTCAAGGGTCTCCTGATAATGTCGATAGGAAATAATTCAATATGGGTCATGGTTGACCGACTCACCAAGACTTCCGATTTTATCGCTATTTAGAGATATCTCTCACTTGAACAACATGAAAATATATAAGTGAAGGAATTGGAGAGACTTAATGGTGATCCAATATCGATTGTCTTTGATCATCATCCAGGGTTCACTTCTAAATTATGGAGGATCCTTCACAGGATTTTTGTACTGAATTTAATTTCCGCATGGCCTATCACCCCTAAACATATGGTCATTCTAAATGAACTTTGAAAATGATTGATGACATGATAAGAGAGTGATCTTTAGAATTCAAAGATATATCGTCTTAGTATCTCCCATTGATTTAGTTCTCAAATATAAATAGCTTTCACTCGATTGTTAAGATGGTTCCATATAAAGATATATATGGAATGCAATGTAGAACTCCAACCTATTGGGATGAAGTTGGAGAATGAAATCTACATAGACCTGATCTTTTGAAAAATATGACAGAGAAATATCAAGACATACAGAAACATATCAAAGCATCTCAGATTTGGAAAAAGAGCTATGTTGGAAACCATCAAAGGGACATTGAGTTCGACATTGAAGATAAAGGCTTCCTTCAAATTTCACCATGAAGAGAGTCATGTGGTTTGGAAAGAAAAGGAATCTATACCGAATGTACATTTTCCCCTATTAGATCCTTGAATGCATAAGAAACCTATATTATTGGATAGAACTTCCACTAAATATTTCTTCATTCCCTAATTTGTTTCACGTATCACTCCTGAGGACGTACATACCATACCCCTTACTTGTAATGAACTTAGAGGTGGTACGAATGGAAGATGATCTCTCTTATGAGAAGCCGACAGTGAAGATTCTGGACTGGAGATATAAGGTTATATGCAACAATACAACCCACCTTTTCAATGTTTTATTGAGGAAACATAATAATAAAGAATAAACAAGGGAATGATAGGATGACATGAAAAAAAGTTCCCTCATCTGTTTAGGTAAAAAAAAAATCAGGGGTGAAATTTCAAAAGGGTGGAATAATTCAACGAAACAAAATTTTATCAATGGAAATAACTTCTTATAATCATGCCTTAAATTATAATCACATTAGGAAACACACTTACATATAATGATACTAAATACTATGTGACCATTAAACATTATTTTTCCACTTCTGTATTTTTAATTTCAAAAATCTAACATACAAGATTTTGTTCAGGATGATTTTTGGAGTCTAATATAACAAACATACCTATTGAGGAATAGTAACATACCCTTATGAATATTAATGTTAGCATTATAAATACTAACATGCCTGTATGAATTGAAAACTCGCCTATGTTAGAATTAATATAGGATTTAAGTGAAAGTATGATGTACAAATGTTTTGGAATTAGTAAATAAATGTTTTAAAATGCGTATTTCTCAAGTAAATTATGATTTTAATGAAATATTAAATTAATCATATTTAATATTTATTGGAAAAATCAACTTCATTTTTGGATTATACACATCATAAAATGGTTATGGTGACTTTTTTTAATTTTTCTGAAATACATAAATGTTTGGTGAATATTAAAATACAATAATTTAGGATAAATGATAAATAAATGAATTATGGTGTCATAAGATGTTTTATATCTGATGTAAGGACATTATATCTTACTAACATGCACTAATTACTATTATTAATCATTGAATAATCACTATTACTTTTCTTATTGTGAAATAATAAATTAAAGAATATTATATTGAGAATCCCCCACTACCCTCCAATATAAATAACACCCCTCACACCATCATTTCATCACACCTCTCAATAATCATGACACTGTCAAATTATGCCCAAATCTCATCTGTATCACCTCCCCCACATCAAAGAGCTTCTAGTTACATCAAATGTAAAATTCAAGGTTCCTTAAGGAGGATTCAAGAGGTAATTCCCCTTTATGTCATTTCCTTTAATTTCCATTCAATTTGATGTTATTTTCTTAATCATTACCCACCTATACTCATCCACATGGTATGGTATGACCAATATTGTAAATATAATGTAATATTTTGATAATAATGGTATAATAAATCATCCAACCCTCTTATCCTATTATTTTTATTTTAAAAAGGAAAATGATGTTCGTGAGGTGTTAATTTATCCCCTTCAAGAACGACATGTTTTCATTTTCTATTACCTCCTTTATATATGGAAATCAAACCATTTTTATGGTTGAACTATATTATGGTATATTTATTATATCCTATTTAATGTTCTAAAACTAACTTATATATATATGACTAAATGATTAAACAAAACAGTTTCATTGTGATCCAAAAACTGCTCGAATTAACCAAATCGATCATCATTAAAATTTAACTAATGATTCATCCAAAATTCGTATAAAGTAATTCATTATAATATCATTTAAACTCCTCTAAAATCATTAATAACATTATATATATATTCTTTAGGTTTATACATGTTCTATACGAACATCCATTGATGTGTACTAGTGAATCACTCATGAAAACTAAGAAAAATAAAACTCTTGACCAATGGATTTAAACTCTATAACTCATACAAGAGTTAATAAAATTACTTAATTAAAACATAATGAACCATATTCCGGTATAAAAGGTTTTTTAATTTCTAATAAATGAATATAATTTCATTATATGGGACATTAATGTCTATAAAGCGTTCAGATACATGGTAACGGGAATTCTAAAACTAGACCCACTTTTATTGGGTTTTCACTCTTTCACCCCAATATTTTGTATGGGTCTTCCATATAAATTATTTCTTAATATTTATCTTACCTTTTATTTGATATAAATTATTTCTACATAACTTCATGACAATCCCAATGTTTTCTAAAAGAACCCTTCATTCAAATAAACACACACTTTTAACCACTCAAATATTGTTCTTCTTCACTCAACATTGATTGTTCTATGTCAATAATGTTTTTCCCAAATTATTTTTGGAGCCAAATTTTTCTGAATTTATTCAATATGAAGTTAAAACCAATCCATTCCATGGGTTATTTTGTGTTTTATGTTGCATGCATGATAATTAAAATGTTATGATAAGACATGTGCACCCAAAATTATGTAGGGAAATATAAATGTTATGATGTGATGGGTGTGCCTGGAATTATAAATCACTACACTGCATTAGGTAAAGTGATTAATCTCATGATTTAAAGGTAAATGATGTGTGAACTTGATTATAAGATTTTTCATAACTGTGTGTTTTATTTGACCACTAGACATGATGTTTTTTATGCATTGCCACATTTCAAGTATTTTTTTATGATTCCTCTCATTTTATGATGCATTTTCTATGTTATGATTATAGTCACCCATTTTTATATTTTTCATATCTTTCCTTTTACTAGGCTTTTAGATCTCAAATTTTTGATGTATATCCTTAGGAGAATATGTGTATTAAGGATATTACAATGGACAATAAGAGGCAGGAGAAGAATGAATTAAAAAAATGTTTATGTTTGATGTTGTAAATGTTATGTGTGGATATAGTTTGAAAAATACACTAATCCTCTATATCCACATGGTGTAACACTATTATGTTGTATATCTTTATAATGATGTAATAGTAATGTAAGAAATGTTTGGGTTGTTATTAAAGCTCCCTCCAATGAATTGGGTAAGGATTTAAATCCCATGATATTTATAAGAGTGGAATATAAAATGATCTTGGTTCTATAATACATGACCAGAATGAGGAGTGAGAATCATTTCGTAATGTACTATGTCCTCTATGATTGTCTTGGAAATGAGAAATGACTAATATGAAATGATTTTCAAGGATTATGAGTATTCCAAATAATTTCATGACTTATGTTATGACTTTTCGGATTACGTTCATTGATTATAATGAAATTTTATGATTTATTCTGTGACATGATATCATGATCTATCATACAATGGATAATAATTTCAAATGTTATGTTCCTATTTCTTATGATTAAGATATGATTGATATCTCCCTAGTTTACCTTTACTATGAAACTGTACTCAACAATTCTTATGTTTCTTTTCCCAAATTAATGAAGAAGGGTATTAAGTATGATATGTCAAAATGTGGTCTAGTTATGATGAAATAAGGGGGAGACAATTTAGATATACTGTAAACCAGTATTTTATGATTCCCAGTTTCTAAAGACACTAAACATATATGGTTCTGGTGTGTTTTATTTAATTTTTGTGAGGAATATTCATCAATTTTGATGTAATATATATGTGTGTAATGTATTGGACATTATAACAAATGAAAACTAAAACATGTGGTGTTCCAATTGTCAGGTCATCCTTTAAGATCTCATCTGCATGATATCACCATGTGTGATCTTCATGAGAGTAATTCTCAATGATTACATGCCCCCAACACCTAATTTCCATACAATATCGTTGCCATGTTTTCTTGATGTGATTTTACCATATAAAATTATTTCAATACTAATTTCGTCGTATCTATAACCTCTCATCATAGCCTACAAACTTATATATCCTTTTGAAATTCCATTTAATCTAATAAAAATACAATAAATATTTTTCATACTGATGTATCGACTCTATTATTGTAATATAAACAAATGTATGAGATAAATTGTATACACATTATGGTTATAAAAATATATACATGTGTTCGGTCTGGGGAACCAATTCATAATAATTTGGGACTGTTTTATTCATTATGATTCTATTAAGTGGTGTTCAAAGGATGATCAACACCATATATTGTTCTAAGGGTAGTTTTTGTCTCATTAGTTATCTGTGAGGAGGATACTCATGAGTTCCATAGCTCAGATTTTTCAGTGCATCCTATCATATCTGTGATGAATCATTCACTTATTATGTAATTCCAATATTGGGGAATAATGATATCAATATTAGAGTTCGTTGCATGGTTTTTTTCCTTTATGTCAGTGATGGTATATTATAGTTTATCACTTACATTGTCTCACCCATTGGATATCCATTAGTATAATTGTGAGGATATCTTAATGGATTTCAAAACTAGTTTACCTTGACCCTGAGGAGGATTTGATTATATAAGGGTGATTTTGGGTCTGTTGAAAAATTATTCCCCTTCATTGGACACTAGGGAGTTGGGTTTTGTAGTGACTTTGGAATGGTGGTATTTGGAAAAGGTTTTGTTAATTTACCAGTAATAAATGATTATTTTTTCTAATAATGTAGCTCATTATAACTCATTATTCAAGGGGAGGATTAAATTTGTTATTTTTTCTATTAAAAATTAATTTTAACACCATTAAATCTTTATATGCATAGGAAAATTGAGGAGATCATCAATACATTAGATAATATATTTCATTGTGTCATATTAATTTTAGAGGGACATGGGTGAAGAATTATTCACTTGTCATATTTTATTATAAAAATTGAAATCACTCTACATTTCCATGGATTCATTTAAGGAATTGTATGGGTGGACTTAGGAATTCTATTTTGATGGATCAGTGTTAAATAATCCATAACTTCAACTACAATATTTTATCTAGAGTGTGAAAAAATAATATACAGATGGTTCACAAGTGACTGAGGGTAGTGAAAGACCGTTAGAATTCTTATATGGAATAGTGGGGGAGACCATTGGAGGTTTATTTCTATGATAACGTGTACTTGAGTGATTCCCCTTACCATGGGATATAAAGTCTTAGCTGATGTAGTAATCTTCATCCATGATTTATTAACCCTTTTTAGATAATAGGGAATGTTGGTGAGGTGTAATATCAGTGGTTATCACCATCACAATTGGGCAAGATTCACGAAAAAATTGACATATCACATCTTCACCAATATCTTCAATATTACTATCATGTTATTCATTAGTGTGGGTTAGATTTTGATGAAGATGGAATGTTTCTAGAATGGCTAGTAATGATTTTGGATCGACAACAGATGGTTTTATATGGGAACATTTTTCTATAGGTCTGTGTTCTATGAAGTCATTATATTATCATAGAGACTATGTGGTAATGTGAGTCACATATTTACTCTCATTATACTATGTTATTTTGATCATTTTTTATATAATGATTCAAATTTTTCACTTATTTGTTGAATGAAATGAGTATTTGGGGTTATTTTATTTAATTTGCTCATTGTTTTATATACTTTATTATGACATTGTAATTTTTGAGAGGTATACCCCTAGGGTGATTGGTTGGATGTGAATGTGGTTTTGTATCTAATTTTAAAATAACTGTTAATGATTTAATATATAAAAATAGATTTAAAATTAAATTTAAATACACTTTTAATGCTCATTCAAATTCTCTTAAGAAAACATCCTCTTCATATAATTATTCACAATGAATATTATTAATAATCACCAATTTAATTCTAATGTCATATGAAGTGGTCTATTTTGATTGGAATGTTCAAATATTTTAATTTAGTTTCCATGTGGTGAGATTATTCTTATGTTCATTCTACTCATTCTCCAGTTCGTTCTTATAAAATTTTCGTGTATCATGGAAGTAAGGTGATCTCCATCATTTAGTTATAATGATTTTAATTCAGTGTACTTCTTGAAATCGAGTCCCGTTAATATCCATATTTCCTTTGTTTTTTAACATCATTTTTTTGTGTCAATGAGTTTGAGAGAGAAATAATCAATACAATATACTGTTATCAAATCTATTACATTTTATGGGATAGAATTACCTCCTTATAAAAACCTATTTTTTGTACTAACTAAGACCTGCGGTAGTTCGCACACCATGAAATGGGTTTTTATAATATTTGTTCACTATCATCATCTAAAATTTAGTGCATTAGTCCCATAATTAACGCACCAACTATGACTATCAATATATATTGTATATTAATTCTTCTACAACCCTCACCATTAATCTATTCTTTCTTTTATATTATAGAAGATGATGCGTGAAAAAAATTAATTAGAGAGGGGTAAGGATCACGTGGTCTAAAGAAAAATATTAAAAATTAAATGATATTTTTATATGATATCATATTTCCATGTGATGGAATTTGAAACCAATTAAAAGGTTATTTTATTATTTTTGTCATTCTGAATGAAATCAAAAGAGATATAGACTCTTGTTTATGTAACGTGGTTAATGAGATAACAGGATGAAGGTTTATGAGTTAGCCTCATCCAAAAGGGTAATTTTTTTGAAACAATAATAGTTGAAACACTTATATATTGATGAATAAAATTCGGGGAATGAAATATGGTATTAATTTTATGTCTAATTGAAGTGATAAAATAGTAATTTTCAGAATTTTCTACTATTTGGGATTCATTGGCGTAGTCTGTTTTTGAAAATCATATTTTTTTATATGAGGGAGATTCCCTAAACAAAAAAGTAATAAATTACCACAGGTGGCTTCTGAGGAGCCTATTCTTGCTTAATATACAAAGACAAAAAAATCATCCTAATATAGAATTATAGTGTTTAACACCAACTTTTTTGGTGTAGAAATTTAACAAAATAAATAACTCCATCATGTGATAATAAAAATATCATGATTCGGTAACATAAAAATATTTAAATATTACCATATAAGAAAAGTTTACTAACATATCAAATGGTGATTGGAGGACACTAAACTGCCATTTATGTGACAGTATTTAACTTTGTTTGAAAACAAATTAGAAACATGGTGTGATGTGAGGGAGCTACCAAAATATTTTGTGGAATATTTTTTTGAAAAACAAACATATCCAAAATAAATGAAAATCATATCTACCTAAAAAGGAGTATATTTCATTTAAATTCATGAAATATAGGTCCATGTTTGATCCCATACAATGTTTTTATAAAGTTATTTCATAGGCTTAAAGTTAATAACTAATAATTATATGTGTAGATAAGATCCTCTAGTTATTGATCCCTCTACCAGAGAGTTATAATCATCTAACAACCTAACTTCATTATCATATGAAGAAGGTACAATTTCATGATATATAAATTTCCATAATTAATAATGAGTACATAAAGAATAACTAGCATGGTTGTAAGTATTATACATTTGTGACATTGATAAAAATAAATGGTAGATCTTCATAAGGAAACATATAGAAGTTATAAAAGGTAAATCATGATCAATGTCAATAGGAAAGTCCACCTATTATTTTTCAAAAAAATAGGATTGTTCCTATTATCATCAAAAGGGGAAATGGATTTTGGATTTTTCCAATACAGAGAAACCAATGATGAATGTCGTACATAAAACCATGTATTTTGAAAATTCAACTATTCTTGTTTCCTCTACAATTAACCATTCTGACTATGGGATTCTTTATTTAGGTTATACATTATAATTGTATTGGAATCAAGATTGATATCCAATCATCATGGTTCAGTGATAACAAAAAATAACCATTCACACCACATGAAAAAATATTTACATAATAAAAATAGAGAATATCCTCAAATCATTAAGAGTCTTCGATATTTTTTGTCATTATATAAGCATTGAATATGGTTTATAGAGAGAAATTTTCTGGGAAATTCTTATGATGAATGGTACTCAAATCTTAATTTTTGTTATTTGAATGATTTATGACACTATGTTCTATCACATAGATCAAAAGTTGATAAAGATAAATTCTTTATAAGAAAAAGGAGAAAATATATGGAAAATATAAAATTTTGAAAAGGCTCAAGATTTGGTTCGCCCAAGGTAGCCCAAATCACCAGGGTCATCCAAGTACTTGTGCACCCTTCACATGCTCGCCAAATCATCACTTGTGCACCATGTTACCATCGATCAGGGTACCATATTTACCTATAAATAGACCCATGGGGTTTTTATTTGTATGGATGGATTTCCCAGAGGCCCAATTACAAACCAGGTCTCCATAATGCTTCACCCAAGTCTTCTAAAACTTCCAATGTAGTTCCTTAACACCAAAGGTGAGGGAATTAAGGTAGAATAATATAATTCAAATCCATCTAATATTATAAAAATACCACTAACATGTTGCAGTCGCCCAACCTTCCTTATTTAAGAACACCAGTGCACCCTTCATTCCTCATGAAACAACATGTGCACCTCACATCAAGGAATACCAATAGAGGATATTGGAGGATTAGACCAAGCTTGGCCCATGTTTAGTCATCTAGGTTGTTCTTCATATAAGGTGAGATCATGTCACCAAATCTTACATGTGCACCCCATTCCTACATTCCACGCACTTGACCAACCATATTTGATGTTCACCCATCCATTCATCCAATAAAATAATATCATGAAGCCTCCTCTAAATCCATTCATGTCATGGATTCCCTTTAATTAGATCCCTTAACTGAAAGGGATCCTATTGAAACCTCCACCAAGACCTATTGATCTACCAACAAATTTGTAAAGTCCCATATGTGTTTTTTCCATTTGGATTTGGATATCTATGGTCAGGGGTTTCCCTCAATTTTTCTACCATATTATAAAAGTCCTTGGAGTGTCCATGGATTTGGATATATATGTTCACATAAACCATTACCCCAGTGATAATGTTGAAGAGTACTCAGTCTTGGATTCTAGGGATTAGATGTTGATCTCCCATTCTCATTACTAAGGCTTGGAGCCTTGGGTTCCTAGTCAGGAGGTGAAGGATCAAACTTACTTCTCCCTTCCATATGGGGTTAGATCCTTCATTACTCAGTGGAAAATTTTAGGAAACCCCTCATGTAATATGACCCCAAAGATTTTGGGTCGGAGTTAATGAAATTCTCCTTCGTTAAACATTGAAAGGTTCATTTCTCTACAACCTCATCCACCATCACCTCATATATTATCATCATTGGCCCATAATTTTCCATCAGATGAGGATAGGATTGTGTGGTCTATTGAATCTTTCACATCCTCTTATTTCTCACACTGAGGATGACTCATGGGGGATTAGAGGTTTTTAATGATCCCAACATCCACCCAAATAGAATGAACTATGAGAACTTTGATTCCATCCATAACTTCGATACATAGGAATCCTTCTCAAGGCTTGAGATCTATATCATCTCGTCCGTGAAATGAAAAAACATTCCCCCCAAAATGGGCCTACTCCAAGGTGTAAACAGTAATTGTAATGAACTATGAGAACCCTAATACACACCATAACTAGGAAACAAAGGAAGACTTCTCAAGGCCCAAGTTCTACATCATCTCATCCATGAAATGCAAAATCATACCCCCTCCATGGGTCTCCTTCTAGGTTATAAACCCCATATAGAATGATCAACAAGAACTTTGATTCTCACCATGACTATGATACGTAGAAGCCTTCACCTAGGGCCCAATATCACTGTACATCTTTCTCAGTTGTCTAACTATTAATTCCCTTAAATCTAGTCATTATTCTTAAGAGGAAGCCCCAAATTAATTCCCCCGTATATCTCCATGAGGTGAGAAATCTCTCATGGACCATATAATATAGGAATACTATTTAGGATTAACCCCCAACCACATTCTATCAGAGGTACATAATTCCCTAAGATTCCTACCAAACTATGTGGGAATTGAATCCCATCCAAATGGGATACGTAGCAATCCTCTTTGAGGTTCAAACCCAACATTCCCAATCAACCCTATTCTCTTAGGGTCATATTTCTTGTGGGGTATAATTCATCTTGGGGGCTCATATTAAGTGCATGTTTTTTGGGATCCATGATCATAAATCCCACACAAGGAATTGACTAAGCACCTTACACCTAGATGTTTTTTCCACACACCATTAAACTTTATGTTTAAGTCTTTATCAAATGACATTAAAAGGTATGATGTTTCTTATTAAGAGGCATCGAACTACATGGGTTTTGATTCCATTCACTATGATACATAGGTATCCCATCTATGGGTTCTATCCACACATCAAAACAATTTCTATCTCCTTAAATGACAATTAAATATAGTTAAATATCTATATACCTAGATGATAATAATCTCCAAAGTAATGATGTATCTCCCTATATGACCATATATTTCAGAGTGACAGTCGTCTAACTGGATGAAAATAAAATAAAGAGTTCCCTAGTGAGTGGATTAAAACCCATAATTATTGTAATAATGATAATAGAATATCTATGTAGTATCCGAGGGGATACCATTGATTTAGATACTCGAGTACATACAGGTATCTCCACTGATAATGAACATAAAATACAAACCAATGATTCTGAATTCCAAAAATAATAATAATTGATTGAAAATTTTATGGGAAACTTAATTTGCGCTTGGTAAATTAATAAGGATTCATTAAAATATCTTAAATCTATAGTAGTTTCACGTAGTAGGAAATAAATCTACCGAAAATGGTGTGGTGAGCCCAACCTCCCATCCTATCATCCAATGTGAGTTCTTAAGTTTTGTAAGTCATCAAACATAACAAATTCATGCCTTTCTAATGTAGGTCACTTTGGAAACAAATCCATTGTGTGTTTCTAGTTCAATAAACATATCCACTGCAAACCGTTCAGAAATATGGATTTCTAACTAGAGAACCACTTACAATTGAAACAAAAAAAATTGGTGAACTTGACGTGAATCCATAACTAAGATGATAATGTTACCCATTTTTCATGCCCTAATAAATTGATAAAGGTGGGCTAGATAAGGAAATCAATCATGCATGTGTTAATCCAAAAATATGTATATTTCTTAATGTTTATTTTTTTTATTTTTCATATATACATGAACTTTATTCCACTAAATATCATCATTCTGGATGGATTCCTTCATGTTTACACACGTAAATGCCCAGACTACAGCTCAATATAGATCCTCGTCCTCTAAAAAGATATTATCACTGACATAACACCTTTAGTGCTAGTTCTACAACACATTAGATCATGAGTTCCCTCAACACGGTACTATCATTTCCTTTGAGGCTTCCTGACAGGCCCTCCAAATCAATAATAACACTCGATGGTCCAGTCTATGATGAATAGTGGTCTAGAATCGAATGGTGCCAACCACCATCTTCAACTATTTTGGGATTGTATCACCATAACGCAATCACTAATACCTCCCCTATTCTTGGGAAGTCAACCAAGAGCCACCTATAGCCTCTTCCCAAACACAAAGGGCCATTCCCAAGATATCCTTTCCATATTAACCACCTCCAATGGCACAAGACTATAAACCTTCAACATGATGAAGGTGTTCTCTTTGGTTGTCTGACCCAGGTTCCTTAGACCAGGGCATGCAAGACGAACTGTCAGGGAAAAAATATGGCTAACATGCAGTAGGTCAATAGCTTTTATCTCTCCAGAAATACCTACCAACCCATTTTGGTGTAAAATATTTATAGGGAACATAATCTTGTCCACCTTAATTCTGTCAAACATCATACATGTCTGGAGTTACCCAACCAATCCTGTTGTTCAAATCTGGTGAAGTACCTTGAGTAGACAAATACACCAACTTAAAATCTATCAGTTAGTCAGAAGACTCGTCTAGATGCATTCAAGATTGCTCACCAACCAAATGTAGAGGAAAATTGAATGTAGGAATATACACATTATGGCATTCACCATGCATTCCAGAAGTCTCTTTTGGCACCACTTAAATAGTTCTTCATCCAATGCTTCGCAGAAACTGGCCAATAGGCACATACACCTTCTAGCATCAGTCATGGATATTAGCATCCATGCTTGTTAGAACCCGATGATGTTAGTCAGAAAGATATAAAGACAAACATGGGGAAAACCCAAATCTCCTCCCCCACATATGAGTATTGTCAGTATCCAGTGATAGGAAGGGGAGGAAATTATTAAAAATATAATCACACTCTAGATACAGAATGAATATATATTATTATTCTAGCCACTGAAGTTAACAAGCACATTTTGGAAATAGTAAAAGGGTAGACACATCAAAGCGCGGTCGTTTATCACCTAATGATTATTCAATGTTTTGATACTCTGCTAATGTGTATAGAATCACTTGAGTTGAATCCTCGATAATGATACTTTTTAATAGTCGATTAATTTTAGTTGATTCAAATTTGATTTGGGGGGGGTGTAGATCTTGTGAAATAATTTATTTATAATTTTTCATATAAAAAATTAACAAATATGGGGGTAAGTTAATTATTAGTTATTTAAGCTTGTGATATCCTTGAGCTTTTCTTTATATTGTATTTAAATTAACAACCACTTCACATGATAAAGTTTATTGGAATTCTAAATTGTTAAGGATTTAATCCAAGACATAACATAACTTAAGGTTCTAGTATTAATAATAGCTTATTGATGGTAGTGTATTTATGGTTACAATTATCCAACCAAACCACACGTTAAAAAAATCAATTCATTAATCCATGACATGTTAAGTCCAATATATAAAATGTTAAATTAAAGAATACTCATCGAGAAAAAACTCTCAATCACATAAGACCCTAAATTATAACACACTCCAATGAGTGATTTAAAAATCGATTTAAATTATTATTAATCAGGTTATAATGGTTATAATGATAAATTATAAATAGAAAAAAATAACGAGATAAGAAAAGAGTAGTGTATCGAACACACGCAATCATTGAAGAGAGTTAAAAAAGGCTTTCGATTGATTGAGAAAAAAAAAGAAGGGAAATGGTTTTATCATAACTTAAATGATTTTAAGAACATAAATATTATACTAATAAAGGTGGATGAGTATAAGTGATACATTTGAATAAACATTCATTAAAATAGAATTACAACAAAAAGACATAAGAGATTACAATAATGAAGAACACAAAAGTAAAAGGAAGCAAAGAGAGAAGGAAGGGTATCTCAACTAAAAACTAGAGTTTTGAATTTCCTACCAAGACCTTGGAAACTATTTCGTCACGCCAATATGTTCTCCTCTATTCTGAAATTCCAACCCCTTTTAAGGAGTGGAGGGTGATGTATTTATAGGCCAAGGAAGTGGACTGTTTGCATCCCCAATCAGTCCCTCCAATTTGATCGCCTATTTTGTTATTCAGACATCCGAATCTCGAGATGGAGTCTTCTTCAAAGTTGTATATAATAATTTTTTCCAACTTCTCTCAATATTAGGTTTCATTTGTAGTTATGGAGAAAATGTTATTTCAGTTTTAATAAACAATGTCAAATTGCCCATTTCAGTCGACACATTTAGAAGGTCTAAATGGGAATTTGATTATCAATAGTAAGATGGATTCATATACGAAATAATTCTTCAACAAATTCGGCTGCCTATATCACCTATTTCACATTGAAAAATATAATCTTTATCTGATTATACATCATTAGATATGTCATCAATAATGTACTAATTTTACTTCCCGGCCAGAATGGTGGGTTGTGTTTAAATGAATCAGTTGGGCCCCTTGTAATTGGGGTTGGACCTTGAAATTTGTATCCAAGACTCCTCATATTTTCCCTTGAATGTTTGAGAAACATAAATGAATTTTCACTTCTGGATTGAGCCCAGTAATTCAATCATCATGGATGGGCCAGTTTCATCATAGATTTTGTGGGCCTTCTTGTGTGATCCATATAATCCTTCAAATGGAATAATCATACCAATATTCCTTCTAATAAAATGTTTGATATTGAATTAGGAATCCTAAAAAACAATAATCAAAAAATTTAGATCAGTAGGGGGATAATTATAAATAAAATAGTAAACTGACTTAATTGGTTTGCTTCTAAAAAATGCCCAAAATTTATACTTAGTATTAGAAGAATAATATTTCAAACAAAATATTCACATTTCATATAAAATCGGTAAAGGGAGTATATAATAAGTTATTAAAATATTAATAAATTCAACTCCCTAACACTATGCCACGAACCAAACCTGGATGACATCAAAATCGGAACCCTACCCGGCCCACGACAACACCCAAAGGGCGTTCCCAATCTCCAAAGACTAACACAAGTTCTAGGGTATCTCAAAATAATGTTTAGGAACAAATTACCCGAGTTTATAAAAATTACAAAAAACTCAATAAAACAATTCTGGATATTTCATCTAAAACTGTATTTTACAGAAATTCATAACTGAATTACATGTTTTAAAACAACTCAACAAGACTATAACAAAGGTACAAAACCAAAAGGAAACAGCCCAAGAACCCTCATGGAAAGGGGCACCGCCCTCAAGCCATCTCCACTAGACTTCACCTCCAAGGACCCCCTAAAAACCCGAACCACTAAAACTAAAAACTCTACCCAACCTATGACAACCAAAATAACCAAGTTTACATACACCCATGGGTGTAAGTAGGGTGTGATCCAGTTACTAGTAGGATACCACCACTAATAGATTCCATGTGATAAAAATTCAAAGATGAAAAGAATGCTTGTTTTCAAAAACATGTAATTTTTAGTTACAATTTCTAAAAGATGCAACTTAAAAAACTCAGTTTTCCAGTAGGATGATTTTAAGAATAAACACATTTAAAATAAATTCCAATGCTACTTAATTTTCCACCCAAATATACCGTATGCTGACGGAAAGTATAAAGGATATAATGATCATAAGCAATAGGAAATAACCCCTAGGTACTAGCTCGGTGTGGGTCCTCGGTACCTCGTATCTCGGTGAGAGTAACCAGCACAAATATATGTTCTCATGCACAATCCACTAGTAGGAAAAATACCCATAACCTAGTGGCCCCCAACCTCCAACATCATAGTATAGTTAGAGTTGTAAGCGTAAATCTTGCTATGTGAAACTATGGACAAACCCCACATATTCACTAGCATACTAGTACACGTCCACCCACCTTGATACACATGTTTTCCCTTTTTTCTCAAAAAAGTTCAACAAGTCAAAAAATATAATTTTCACATGAAAATATCATTTCCTCATTAAATATTCACCAAAAATCCCACATGTATACCAAACAAGTCCAAAAGTCCACCTTTCATTCAAATTGATTTGAAATCTAGCTCACACCAAAATAGTCCACAACACTTTTAACATTTCTTTAAGAATTCCACAAATACATTAAAAAAATTTATAAAACCATTCCTATATATTACAACTCCCATAACAGGCCACTCACATGTTACATAATACCCTTTTTCATAACAAAAATCCATTTTTCGCATCACACTCATACAAAACATCCCACATCACTTTCACATTTCTTACACACTTTAGTAGATCTTTCAAACATTTTTTGTAAAAAATTTACAAGATGGAACACATATAAAAACTGGCCCTATCACATTTAAAATGTAATCTTTCAGAATATACACACTCCAAAACATTTTTAAAATATTGTTTCATCACTAACATAAATCTTGAAATCTGTCAAATCTATCATAAAACAATTATAAACAGTATACCCAAATATTGCTCATAAAACCCATTTCAAAACCATATTTCAAGGACAAATACAAAAAAAACACTAGAAAAGTAGAATTTTCACCAATAGATAAATATATAAAACGACTTTCACGTGTTATAAAATCACCTAGGATAATACCCTGAAATATACAAACCAAAACACCGATTTTCATAAAAATCTCTCAAGAAGTGTAACAATGTTTTACACATCAAACCTATTCCAAAACCCATTCCAAGGACCCATTGAAACTAATAAATTAACAAAATAGAATTTAAATCCCCTTTCAACAACTAATAAATCAATTTCATATTTTATAAAACTACCACAAAAGATACCACATGTGTTTCATTCAAAAAGTTCAGAACTTCAACAAAAATGCAATTATAAAATTAAATTCTTAACCAAATCCCTCAAAAAAGGATTTATCACCACAGACAGCATATTTAGAACATGAAAAACTATTAAAACAAGCAATCCAAGTCATCAAGGAATGGTTATCCATGGAACCACCTTCTGAAAGTGTCGAATCCCTCAAAACATGGTGCAAAACATAAACTGCACCACCACCGCACCACAAGGAAGATAAATCTAGTCCTAGGACACAATATTTGACCAAAAAGACACCAAATCAAACCCTAGTTTCTAACCCTAAATTCTGGACATTTTATAACATAATGAATGTTGGAGGAAACCCTAAGGGAATAGGGAGAAACCAAGAAGGAATCACATACCTTGAAAAATATTGAAGTGATCACCCAAAATACACCAGTATCTAAATTTGAAAACAACCAAACCTTCAAGGAATATTAAAAAAAAGTTGAAGGGACCATTTAAGAACATGAATAGGGAAAAAGACTGATAAATGAAGGATTTTTTAAATAATCAATTTACCTATTCAAATCTAGGAGATTTGAAATATTCATAGACGTTTCATATATATTTATGATGAAACCGAGCTCCAAAGAGGGGGGAGAAAGCATTGGGGAGATCCTTGGGTATGTGAGCTCATGGGAGATTTAGAATCATTGAAGTAACAAAAATATTAAAAGAGATATTAAATAATTAAAATAGATTTTTAATGAAAGAAATGGGCTTTCGGGTAGGCCCAATCCCTTAAGTAAAAACTCATATCCACCATGATTATGGATTCCTAAATGGTCAAAATTAATATGGTGGTGTTAATAGGTCAGGGTATGACAAGTAGAAATTGGAATGGATAAAAAATGTGGAAAAACATATGAGTTATAATGGAATCAAAATTTATTTCTAAATCTGGAATTTGGCTCACGGTTTGGCCCAATTCATGAAAACTCACCCACTCTTCCATAAAAGCCTGGGAAACCCCCAAAACAAAGAATGAGTGGAAATTAAATGAAATTTAACATTAAAATAAGTCATTTATGTGACAATTTTCCCCACTACTATAACGTTTCGTCCATATAATCAAACATTAAGTCCAGATACAAAAACCAACCCCAACCGATAAACCAAGATTTACTTCATTGCCAAGCATCGCCTTCACGGGCCAAAACACCTCTAGTGATCAATTAAGGAAAGATTAATCTCACAACCCAAACATACACCACATTCCTGAAATGATCAATCACATTCATACTTTATCCCAAAATAAAACTCCTCAAACATTATCCAAACAAGACTCAAGCTATTCTCCCAAACGAACAACAACTTCGAAAAAGGTTACACTTACCTTACTTTAACTAAACCATTGGATGCTCTCCAATCCCAATGTTTATTCAAGGAAGATGTGGGAAGTTAGATAGTGCTGAATGATACTACCTACTTCCAAGCTAAGACCATGGATAAATCTAAGCTATTGGTATGGGGGGACAAAAATAGGAACCCCACCATTAGAGAAAACCTATATTCTTTCGAGATAGAATCAGGACACTAATAGGGGGAGGCCTGAATGGACTCCCAAGTAAAAAGGGTATAATTCCATTCAATGTTTACGAAGGATCGTATATGAGAATCATATTGGGTCTCCCCAACATTAGAACCAACCATCTTAAATATCCAGCATAGGCCAACACAGAAAGACCCAAAAAAATTAAAGATTTGGGAAGGGCGCAGGGTTAGTCCGCACGGTTTGGAAAACGGTTTACTAACTATGCAGATCATTTTTTTTGTAAGGCTTTCGGGCACACGGTCACTACTAATTAGGAAAAAACCGTGTCCTCATCATGTCTATCCCAATTTCCATCCGTTCTCTAATGAATCAATGGAAACCAAAGGGGGAGGTAATGACATTAGGAGATGACATGGATACAAGGCCCTCCACCAATTTCCACCGAATGGGTACAACAGAAGAAATATGATGACACCTGTGGTTTTAAACTCTTCCTATCTTTCATATTGAGGACTGAACATTGTACAAGGGCTTAAACGACCCTGGGATTTCCCCTGACTATAAGTCAGCTTCTCTCTAAGACCAATGGTTGTAACTCAAATGAATGAAACATCTTCGGCCTCACAGTTAGGCTTTGGAAACCCACTAAACCAGAATTATTCTTTTGGTTCCACCAGCAACTACACTGTAATCCGAGAAAAGATTACCATGACAATACGCATTCCAAACTCACTTTACCCTAACCTGATATTTCACTGAAACAAGGGCTTAGAAGATGCACACACATCACACCTTGATTCTTAAAGTGAGAAAAAATAGAAGTAAATAACACTTATACCAAACTTCCAATAAAATGGAAGATTTTGAAGTTTCTCCAAGGGAGACATTCTCCCTAGATAATAGAGACTCTAAGAGGATTTCTTGACTTTCAAGTTTACGGTCAATTGAGAACATGACCTCCAATGGCGTCACTAAACATGACCATTGCGACTGATATAAACAATGCATGGAGAGGAACCTTATACAACATCCCAAAACAACACCCAATTCTAGAAAGTGGCCACAATATCCTCTTGTGACCAGATTTCCCACACTGGAAGTATAATGTAAACTCCTTCTATGAGACTACAAAGGACTAAGAGGACATCTTAGACACCATCCAGATACACTTTCATGCTAACAACCCCAGACCACTTCCACCTTCAAAAAATCAGGAAACATAAGAAGCTACTGACTTTTTCAACCTACCATGATCTCTCTCCCACAATAAGAGGATAAAAAACTAATAATAGAAAGGGAGTCGACTCAATATAAAAGATCATGAAAAATATTCCTTATATTTATCAATAATAGGATCTTCCAACGGCGAAACAACCTGGGATGTACTTCAGTTGTGCACTAACCATTAATGGGGGCATACGTAATCCAACAAGAGAACCCAAGGACCAAACCAACCTGGTCCATTGGTTTAGAAATACCTCATCTAGATCCAAACTGATGACGGGAAACACCATAAAGTCTTCCCAAAATATTCTCAGAGGATTCCACTAACCACCCCTTCAACCCACCTTACCGACCAAACACAAAACCCAAACACTTTTCAAACATGATGGGTTCTTGGACTCAGAAAATTCCAAAACATCAACATTTCCAAAAACACATAATACACATCATCACAAAATGCTTATCAAGACATCACGTTTTCCTTTTAAAAACCTTTCTTTGAAAACAAACTGTTCAGCAGTTAGCATATCTTCGAATGGAACCCCATGGGCCCCACACATGCATGTTTCAATGCGACACCAGGTACCCTCTTCATATCCATCCTATCACTCATATACTCATTCCATTAACCATCCATAATTCCATATAACCCCATGCATTTGGTCTCTCACGAAAATACAAAAGGTTAATAAAAAAACACATTCCACTTTTCAAAACCAAAACAATCTACCAATACTTTCTTTTTCACAAGACTGCTAACCACGGAATAGAATCCAAATTATCGTATTAAAAAAACTTTTCAGAAAGGTACAATCATTACAATTAAAACTCATATTAAAGTTATTCACATAAATTTTAAAATATCTCATCTCATTAGAACACCTTTCAGTAGTTTAGAAAACTCTATTGGGAACACTTTTCCAATACCAACCTTGACATAGTTCATTCTTTCAAAAGAGGTGCAAACACACCATTTTTGTAACACCCCAAGATTTTATGAAAAATATTCTTTTTAATTTCATTAATGTCTTGTGTTGTACGCTACACAAAAAGGATCTTGCACAACACACATCTTTGACTTTCCTTGCATTACACGTAATCGCAACCTTCCTCGATAGCGTGGGTAGTACGCAATACTGAGTTTCACGAAACAACGATATGCTATTAAAATATTATTAAAACTAGCCGTTATGAATAGTAATAACCACTTTTTAAATTTTAGAAATTTTATCTCTCAAAATGGACTTCATTTTTGGATTCGGAGTATCGAATTTAGCCTAAGGTGAAATTTTGGTACTTTTCGGATAACTTTCATATTCTGATGAATAGTGAAAATTACTAAATTATAATTAAAAACAACTTTTTTAATCGAAATAATTAATAGTGATAAATTATTAATTTGAGTGGTTTTAAAGTATATTTAGAATATATTTTTCCAATTTAATACAATGTTGGTCATTGAATGTAATTTCACATTTAAACCATACATAATCAAGTGTCAATCTTTTGATAGATATTGTTTCTTAAAAACACGCTATTTGTTTTAACAACGGGATTTAATTATAAAATTAATTAATTCAACTTATATGTTATGAATTTGGTAAAATAGACTTCATTTTTGATTTCGGAATATGAAATATAGCTTAGGATGAAATTTTGGCATTGTTCTGAAAAACATCAATTTTTGATGAATAGTGAAACTACTATGTGGTAGTTAAAAAACTGAATTTTTATAAAACTTAATTTTACCGCTTCTGTGAATGGAATTTCAAAAATCTGAGAGACACGGTTGATGTCAGTAAGTAAAATGTGGTTCAATGAGATGAAAATAATTTTTGGTGAATAGTAACTTTTTACTTTTATTTACCACGGTTAAAAGTAAATAGGGTAATTAAGGGTAACAATGATATTAATATTACCCTAAAAAATGTCCTAATTCTATTGGACAAGTGTATCTCTACAAAAAACAACCTTAAGTGTAAAATATGACCATTTAGGCCCACTTGGATTAGATTAGGACATTTATTATTATTTAATTCAAAGAAGAGTTAAAAGAGTCAAAATCAATGTTTATTTACTAAAACATTTTTAATATAGGTTTGTACATAAGATAAATTCGATTGTAAATATTAATTATAAAGCTAAAACTATTTCTTACATGATGGTATTTTATTTGTAATTTTTAGACATCAAATAATTTAATTTATTTATGACACAAAGATGATGCAGTAATTATCTTATTAATGAAATATTGACATAATTGATATTATAAATACCAAAATAAATGTAATTTTAGACTTTTTATGAATTAAACTAATTTTCTAGGTTACTATGGTATATTAGTGTTGATTTAATCAACTTGGTTCGAACATATAATTCTGTTATGACTTTCACAAAAATCATGTATCAAATAGTGTCAAAATTGACACAAAATAGTTTTTAAATCAAATATTATATTATTAATTGTTATTGTATTCCTAAAAGTCTAAGGTTTCGCCAAATGACTTAAATAAGGATATATGTATTAATAATATACAATTTGGGGTTCGTTTGGCATGTTATAGTA
Organism: Viscum album; assembly: GCA_963277665.1. Taxonomy (NCBI): domain Eukaryota; kingdom Viridiplantae; phylum Streptophyta; class Magnoliopsida; order Santalales; family Viscaceae; genus Viscum; species Viscum album. Next base: position 1,940,425,442 of record OY728152.1, read on the forward strand.
AGTGTATTTACCATATAGTGAAAGAAAACAAAAAGACACGGTAAAAGTTAAATTATTTAACTTAGAGTTAAATCTAATTGATAAGGTTAAAATAATACACTAAACATGTCTAAATCCTATTGGATGATAGGATTTCGACCCATACCCACTTTAGCTTCGAAATAAGACCCTTTGGAACCATTATAAACCGATTTTGACTTTAATATAAAATAATATTTTGAGATATTCCTAAGGTGCCCCTCTCCTCCCTTATAAATGGACACCTCCTCCCCCTCCTCCTCACACCAATTTGAGTACTCAAGCTCGGCCAAACCCTGCCAAAATCTCTTCCCCACTTCCCTAGAAACATCCTAGAGGTTCTGGTCTTCCTCAAAGACCAATTTTAGTGCCCTAATAGGAGGTCTCAAAGAGGCGCTTCAAAGAAGAGGTAATTACCGTTACCAATTCTTTCATCTTTATTTCTTCTTCCACTTCTTCTTCTTAGGTTGTTTCATTATGAAGTAATAACATAAGTATCACTCATATACTGATATGTTATTATAAGTATGAAACTACCCTATTTCACCATCTATCCATCCTACGGGAAAAGAAATCACCGCACGTGTGTACGTACGGAATACCGTCTCCACGCCGTGGTGTAATCTATTTTCCACCACCACCTTACATGGATGGGTATAATGGTGTAAAGAATAACTATACATAGTTATTACAACATCACATTGATTATGATATATTGTATAATCCACTCCAATTCAATTCAATATTTATGGAAATGATATCATCGCTCGTGCGTAAGTACGGACTACCATCTCCACGACGCGATGAGATTCATTCTCCATGTTTACCATTTAAGAATGATTATAAAGTATATATAAGAAATAATAATGAAATATATGACATTATAAATCTACTGGATTTATGTATATATATATATTTATGTCATCTACTTACTTCCATTCAAGACAATAAGGAAAGGAAAACAGTGTTCATGCGTACGTACGGACTACCATCTCCATGAACGGAGTTTTTCATTTCATTTATCTATCTATTATATATATATATATATATACTGAATATATATGATATATAAATCATATTTTATATTCTGGAAGTAAGTAAATCATGATATAAGTAATAATAATGTCAAGAACAACAAGTCAAAACACCTACTATAAATGAAACGATTTTACCCAAAACGCTTCTTTAACATGGAATTTACAAAAGAACGGGTAATATAATGTCATAAGTGAACCATATATGATATCATAACAATGAATATGATTCTGTAATAAATCAATGACATTATTTAAATCATTATACAGGAGGTTCGGACATATATGAAGCAAATCGGACCTAAGGTAAGGGAAATATCACAATCTCATTTTTATCCGAGATTGTTTATTCGTAAGTATTTACTGGGGTGTATTTTATCATCCACATCCATGTTTCATCAATATGTAATATTATTTCCATCCACCTACAATTTTTTAAATCCATTTTTACCCTTCGGTGAGTTTTTAGTAATATCTATGAAAGGAATCTTTTGTCATACGAGGTACTTTTTGACTTTTCCGAAAAAAGTACGAAGAATGTTTTTTTTAACTTATACGGCATGACTGGATTTTTAAAACATTATTTCCAAGAAGTGTTCTTTACAAGTTTTCAAGTTTATTTTTAATCAACTTCTTTTATTTTAAAGTTGTATGACATGTTATGAAAGGAAAAATGTTTTTGAAGAAGAAAGGATATTTTCCTCAAGAATGGAGTTCAAGTGTTTTATCAAAATTATTTTCCATCTAAGATAATAAAGGGTTCTGTTTTTATCCCTATTATTACATTGATTTGATCATGTTGTGATGGAATTATTTTTACTTGTGTTATGCGATTATGTATGTTTTATGATTATGTGGCACACATAAGAAATGATTCATTATAAGATGGGTGGGACCTATATCTCCCTCCAATGCATTGGGTAAAGATTTTATATCTCATGAGATAGACAGGGCTGGAACGGTAGGTTATACCGGTTCAGTGAAATAGGACTGAAATGAGGGTTATTCGATTCAGAAAGGGACTTTGTCCACTAAGATAGTTTTGGAAATGAGTCTTGACTAACAATAAATGATTCTCTATGATTATGTGTGAATGCCACAATGTTTCATGTTTTAGGTTATGATTATTGTGATTACATTTCACTGCCATGATTTACCCCATGTTATGAAATTATGATCTCTTTTGCAGGTTAAAATTTCCAAAAGTTATGTGCTTATGTATATGATGTGATTGATATTTCTTTTTTTTACCCATACTGAGCATTTGAGATCACCCTTTTATGTTTTTTTTCCCCAAGATATAAAGAAAGGTTTTAGGTAAAAAAAAGGAAGATCTTTGTGCGAGATTTTGAAGATCTTTCACCATGATTAGAAGATTATATTCTGAGTTTCCAAAGACACTAAACTATTACAATCCTTGCGTGTGTGTTTTTTTGTTATGTACTAAGTATTACGCAAATGTAATGTAATGTCCATGTACGTTAGGATACGGGTCTCTACATTTGGTATCAGAGGAAAGGTTTAGTCAACCTTTGGAAACTCGGATGCGAGAACTTTAGTGAGATCCCTAGAAATATTTATAAGGTATGTCTAGGGATGTCCCTAAGGATAAGTATACGTATAGGATAAAGTCCTAGAACTGCGGTAACGATCATAGAATTTAACCTAAGATTTTAGATATTGAGGGTACTCCACCTTTATTATGTTGTTTTCCCTAGCATGATTTTTGCCTCTCACACTATTCTTTTTGGGTTTTAGAAAATGGATGGAAACAAGATGATTCACGATAATGGAGGATATGATGGACAATGGAATGATATTATTCATAATGAAATGGGATTTGGAAGTCCAAACATCATTATTATGCCGAATCAGCAATCTCATAATATGATCAATAAAGTAAAATTTGGTAAGTTTCCTGACTCCGCTAATAAGAGAAAGATGGAGTTTCATGATGATCATAGAGGATAGAAAGTTCAATTTCCCCTATTTAAATCATGTGGGAAGAGGGATCAAGGAGAATGTTTCAAAGGAACTGGAAGATGCTTTGGGTGTGGAAAAGAAGGACACAAAGCAAGTAAATGCAAAGGAAAAGGTTCAGTTAACAACATGGATGAGGATAATGGTATTGCTACGACATCAACAATGGTTAAATGTTTTAAATGTGGAATTTACGGGCATTATGCAAACCAATTCCCTAAGGGAAAGTCTCATGAAGATAATCAGTATGGTCGTATGGGAAGTATTTATGTGGATGATGATGAAGAGACTACAAATGATATGTGAGATGAAAGAATTGTTGAAGCTCGGTCAATGGTTTAAGAATGTAGTGGAATGATTACATGTTTATCATGTGTAATGTTGTATAAGTAATATCATGGTACTATGGAATAAAGAGACATGTAAGGATTGTAACATTGTTGTCTGATTAAAGTTACCAGTATCCATGAAAGGTTATTCAGATATTTTTGGAATGTAGATGATATGCGCATAATGAAGGGATAAGGAGAAAATTAAATGTTTGATAGTATTCATGATCTCATGACTGGTATAAGGAGAAGGTTATATCATGGTTTGAGTATATAGAATTTTTGGATTTTGGTATGTGGAAAGAGTTAACTTTTTACAGCATTCATGTTTTCACTATGGTTTAATGGGTATTCATGTTTTTCAAGAGAATACATCATTAAAGTATTCACATGATTGGAATGTGACCAACAAGATATATGGGGGATAAATGATGGTATTCACATGCTTGGTTGGCGACATTTCAAGTAATCATTTTCTTTATACTATGAGCTTGGACCGAAGTATTTTAGATAAGCCTAAAGATTTTAATGGATTATGTTAACCATAAGTTAGTATTGTTTAAGTATAGAACTTTTTTTGATATTATTTATGTGATGTTATAGTAATGTAGTTTTAGAAAAAGGACAACCTGCAGGACGGGCGACAGCCCATCGCTTCAGACAAGGCTGTGGGAATCGAACCCACAACTGAAGTGCGACTGGCCTTTATCGCCTACCATTGACCTATAGGAAGTCCCTGTTTAGTAGAAAACTAGTTTTATTATATTAAGCAGTATGATATGTGAAGTATAAGTTAATTTTAGGAACCATATATGATTAATCTCAGTATAGATCGACTTATATATATAATTTTTGCTAACCTTTTGTTTGAGACAGATGGAATGACCCGTCATTCTATCACATGATCTGCTAACACTTCACGAATAAAAAATTAAACTTCATCTATTTAAGAGATGAAGTGGAAATTGTTCAAGGCACGAACAACAGTGAGATTGTACCAAAATAAATTAAGTATTTATTGTAATTCAAATTTTCAACTTTAGGGAAACGATCTTGAAAACCAAAAATGTTGTCCTAGTGATCTTATATCTGATGAATCAGATGGTACCTTAGATCATCACAAATTTATGGCTTTGTGATTGCTGGATTTTCCATAGCCATGTTCTCTACCACTCTCCATCAGAACATGATGGTTAGATTTCTCTTCCATATCCATATTTTCAGCTATGTGGAAACCCAGTGATTAGTTTCTTTGGGTAACCGTTACGTTTCATACTTTTGTTTTTAAATATTGGTTTTGACGTGGGTTTCTATTAAAGAAACTTTTGAATAGTAAACCATTTATAACCCCGACGAATTTCGAGGGCGAAATTCATTTTAAGGGGGGTAGAATGTAACACCCCAAGATTTTATGAAAAATATTCTTTTTAATTTCATTAATGTCTTGTGTTGTACGCTACACCAAAAGGATCTTGCAGAACACGCATCTTTGACTTGACTTGCATTACACGCAATCGCAACCTTCCTCGATAGCGTGTGTAGTACGCAATACTGAGTTTCACGAAACAACGATATGCTATTAAAATATTATTAAAACTAGCCGTTATGAATAGTAATAACCACTTTTTAAATTTTAGAAATTTTATCTCTCAAAATGGACTTCATTTTTGGATTCGGAGTATCGAATTTAGCCTAAGGTGAAATTTTGGTACTTTTCGGATAACTTTCATATTCTGATGGATAGTGAAAATTAATAAATTATAATTAAAAACAACTTTTTTAATAGAAATAATTAATAGTGATAAATTATTAATTTGAGCGGTTTTAAAGTATATTTAGAATATATTTTTCCAATTTAATACAATGTTGGTCATTGAATGTAATTTCACATTTAAACCAGACATAATCAAGTGTCAATCTTTTGATAGATATTGTTTCTTAAAAACACGCTATTTGTTTTAACAGCGGGATTTAATTATAAAATTAATTAATGAAACTTATATTTTATGAATTTGGTAAAATAGACTTTATTTTTGAATTCGTAATATGAAATATATCTTAGGATGAAATTTTTGCATTGTTCTGAAAAACATCAATTTTTTATGAATAGTGAAACTACTAAGTGGTAGTTAAAAAACTGAATTTTTATAAAACATAATTTTACTGCTTCTGTGAATGTAATTTCAAAAATCCGAGAGACACGGTTGATGTCAGTAAGTAAAATGTGGTTCAATGAGATGAAAATAATTTTTGGTGAATAGTAACTTTTTACTTTTATTACCACGGTTAAAAGTAAATAGGGTAATTAAGGGTAAGAATGATATTAATATTACCCTAAAAAATGTCCTAATTCTATTGGACAAATGTATCTCGACCAAAAACAACCTTAAGTGTAAAATATGACCATTTAGGCCCACTTGGATTAGATTAGGACATTTATTATTATTTAATTCAAAGAAGAGTTAAAAGAGTCAAAATCAAAGTTTATTTACTAAAACATTTTTAATATAGGGTTGTACATAAGATAAATTAGATTGTAAATATTCATTAGAAAGATAAAACGATTTAATACATGATGGGATTTTATTTGTAATTTTTAGACATCAAATAATTTAATTTATTTATGACACAAAGATGATGCAGTAATTATCCTATTAATAAAATATTGACATAATTGATATTATAAATACCAAAATAAATGTAATTTGAGACTTTTTATGCATTCCACTAAATTTCTAGGTTACTATGATATATTAGTGTTGATTTAATCAACTTGGTTCGAACATATAATTCTTTTATGACTTTCACAAAAATCATGTATCAAATAGTGTCAAAATTGACATAAAATAGTTTTTAAATCAAATATTATATTATTAATTGTTAATTTATTCTTAAAAATATAATGTTCAGCCAAATGACTTAGATAAGGATATATGTATTAATAATATAAAATTTGGGGTTCGTTTGGCATGTTATAGTAAGTGTATAAACCATATAGTGAAAGAAAACAAAAAGACATGGTAAAAGTTAAATTATTTAACTTAGAGTTAAATCTAATTGATAAGGTTAAAATAATAACCTAAACTTATCTAAATCCTATTGGATGATAGGATTTCTACCCATACCCACTTTAGCTTCGAAATAAGACCCTTTGGAACCATTATAATCCGATTTTGACTTTAATATAAAATAATATTTTGAGATATTCCTAGGGTGCCCCTCTCCTCCCTTATAAAAGGACACCTCCTCCCCCTCCTCCTCACACCAATTGGAGCACTCAAGCTCGGACAACCCCTACCAAAATCTCTTCTCCACTTCCCTATCAACATCCTAGAGGTTCTGGTCTTCCTCAAAGACCAAGTTTAGTGCCCTAAGAGGAGGTCTCAAAGAGGCGCTTCAAAGAAGAGGTAATTACTGTTACCAATTCTTTCATCTTTATTTCTTCTTCAACTTCTTCTTCTTAGGTTGTTTCATTATGAAGTAATAACATCAGTATCACTCATATACTGATATGTTATTATAAGTATGAAACTACCCTATTTCACCATCTATCCATCCTACGGGAAATGAAATCACCGTGCGTGCGTACGTACGGAATACCGTCTCCACGCCGTGGTGTAATCTATTTTCCACCACCACCTTACATGGATGGGTATAATGGTGTAAACAATAACTATACATAGTTATTACAACATCATATTGATTCTGATATATTGTATAATCCACTCCAATTCAATTCAATATTTATGGAAATGATATCATCGCTCGTGCGTACGTACGGACTACCGTCTCCACGACGCGATGAGATTCATTCTCCATGATAACCATTTAAGAATGATTATAAAGTATATATAAGAAATAATAATGAAATATATGACATTATAAAGCTACTGGATTTATGTATATATATATATGTATGTCATCTACTTACTTCAATTCAAGACAATAAGGAAAGGAAAACAGCGTTCATGCGTACGTACGGACTACCATCTCCATGAACGGTGTTTTTCATTTCATTTATCTATCTATTATATATATATATACTGAATATATATGATATATAAATCATATTTTATATTCTGTAAGTAAGTAAATCACAATATAAGTAATAATAATGTCATGAACAACAAGTCAAAACACCTACGATAAATGAAACGATTTTACCCAAAACGCTTCTTTAACATGGAATTTACAAAAGAACGGGTAATATAATGTCATAAGTGAACCATATATGATATCATAACAATGAATATGATTCTGTAATAAGTCAATGACATTATATAAATCATTATACAGGAGGTTCGGACATATACGAAGCAAATCGGACCTAAGGTAAGGAAAATATCACAATCTCATTTTTATCCGAGATTGTTTATTTGTAAGTATTTACTGGGGTGTATTTTATCATCCACATCCACGTTTCATCAATATGTAATATTATTTCCATCCACCTACAATTGTTTAAATCCATTTTTACCCTTCGGTGAGTTTTTAATAATATCTATGAACGGAATCTTTTGTCATACGAGGTACTTTTTGACTTTTCCGAAAAAAGTACGAAGAATGTTTTTTTAACTTATACGGCATGAATGGATTTTTAAAACATTATTTCCAAGAATCTTCCTTTACAAGTTTTCAAGTTTATTTTTGATCAACTTCTTTTATTTTAAAGTTGTATGACATGTTATGAAAGGAAAAAAAATTTTGAAGAAGAAAGGATATTTTACTCAAGAATGGAGTTCAAGTGTTTTATCAAAATTATTTTCCATCTAAGATAATAAAGGGTTCTGTTTTTATCCCTATTATTACATTGATTTGATCATGTTGTGATGGAATTATTTTTACTTGTGTTATGCGATGATGTATGTTTTATGATTATGTGGCACACATAAGAAAGGATTCATTATAAGATGGGTGGGACCTATATCTCCCTCCAATGCATTGGTAAAGATTTTATATCTCATGAGATAGACAGGGCTGGAATGGTAGGTTATACCGGTTCAGTGAAACAGGACTGAAACGAGGGTTACTCGATTAAGAAAGGGACTTTTTCCACTAATATAGTCTTGGCAATGAGTCTTGACAAACAAGAAATGATTCTCTATGATTATGTGTGAATGCCACAAAGTTTCATGTTTTAGGTTATGATTATTGTGATTACATTTCACTGCCATGATTTACCCCATGTTATGAAATTATGATCTCTTTTGCAGGTTAAGATTTCCAAAAGTTATGTGCTTATGTATATGATGTGATTGATATTTCTTTTCTTTACCCTTACTGAGGATTTTAGCTCACCCTTTTATGTTTTGTTTTCCCCAGGAAATAAAGAAAGGTTTTAGGTAAAAAAAGGAAGATCTTTATGGGAGATTATGAAGATCTTTCACCACGATTAGAAGATTATATTCCGAGTTTCCAAAGACACTAAACTATTACGATCCTTGTGTGTGTGTTTTTTTGTTATGTACTAAGTATTCCGCAAATGTAATGTAATGTCCATGTACGTCAGGATACGGGTCTCTACAATTTTCAATTCCAATAAAATTCTAAAAATTCAATTCCCACTTTTAAAAAATCTAATAATTCACTCTTTATTAGATAATCATTTCACATAAACATAATGCTTCTTAAAACCATGTCACTTTACAACCAAAGTTCCAAGATTTCAAAACTAAAGAACACAAGATAATGCGAGAGGAAACTAGTTTCAGTGGGTGACATGGAAATTTGGTTGGTGGCCATATTCTAATCAATTCACCCCCACAAAGAGTGTTCTAGTGAATATCCCTAGCTCCACACATCTTTCCAGGCTCTGCGAGCTCACTGAGACCATTAACCCAACTCTCTTTTCATTCCCCATAATCATCATCAATCCAAGAAATCCAAAGGAATCATATAAATCCCGAATTCCCTAGGCGACTCGAATCCCATCATTAGGTATTGTGATCAGGTGCACTAACCATAACATAAATACCAAATCCAGAAAACCCAAACACCGGACTATCCCGATTATTCCCCAAATAACATAACATAAAGAGTAAACCAGAACCTCCTCTAAAACCATTTTGTCACAACCCAAATCTGGTCTCCATCAAAACCGGCACCTGAACTGGCCCATGAAATGTCCCAAATGGCGTTCCTAATACCCATGGGCTGGAACAAGTTCTAGGGTATCATAAAATGATGTCTGGGAATGATTTATCTGAGGTTATAAACATTAAAAAAAAAACAAAATCAATAAAACAAATCTGGATTTCTCAACTAAAACTGTATTTTACAAAAATTTAGAACTGAATTAAATTTTTTAAAACAGCTCAAAAAGACCATAAAAAGGTAAAAAAAATCAAAAATAAAAAGACCATGAACCCTCATGTAAAGGGGAACCACCCTCAATCCATCTCCACAAGACATCACCACCACGAACCTGCTAAAAACTGAACTCCTGGAACTAAAAATTGTACCCAACTCGTGACAACAAAAATAATCAAGTATACTTACACCCAAGGGTGTAGGTAGGGTGTGATCCAATGCTTAGTAGGATACCACCACTATGATATTTTATGAGATAAACATTATATAGATGAAAAGCATGCAAGTTTTAAGAAACATGTAATTTCTAGTTAAAATTTCTAATAGATGACACTATAAAAAAATTAGTTTTCAAGGGGTATAATTTAAAGAATAAACACTTTTAAAATAAATTAAAAAGCTACTAAATTTTCCAGTTAAATATACCATATGTCAATGGTAACTATAAAGGATATATTGAGTACAAGAAATAGTAAATAACCCCTAGCTACTAGCTCATTGTGGGTCCCTGGTACCTCGTATCTCGGTGAGATTGACCAACATAAATATCTTTTCTCATGCACGAGCCACTAGTATGGAACATACCCATAACCTAGTGGTCCCCAATCATCATTATCATTGTTGATTTAGTGTTGTAAGCGTCAATATTTCTAATTGGAAAGGAGGACAAACCCCCCAAATTCACTAGATTACTAGTACATGCCCACTCACCATGATATCCGGGTTTTCCCTTGGTTCTCAAATAAGTTCATCATGTCAAAAAATATATTTTGAATATTAAAATATCATTTCCTCATCCAAAATTTACCATATATCCCACATGTAAACTACACAAGTCCCATAAGTCCACTTTTTATTCAAATTGATTTGAAATCTGACTCATACCAAAATAGCCCACACCACTTTTCACAATTCTTTAACACTTCCACAAATCCATTAAACAATTTTATAAATCCATTTTAATATATAACAACTCACATAATAGCCTACTCAAATGTTACATAATATTATTTTGCATAACCAAAATCCATTTTTCACATCACACTCACACAAAATATCCCACATCACTTTCACATCTCTTACACACTTTAGTAAATCCTTCAATCATTTTTGTAAAACATTTACAAAATGGACCACATCACAAAACAGCCCCTTTCACACTTAAAATGTACCATTTCAGAATATACACACTCCAAAACATTTTTCCAATATGTATTCACCCCTTACATAAATCATTAAATCTTTCAAATCTTTCATAAAACAATTCTAAAGAGTATACTGAAAATTTTCTCATAAAACCCATTTGAAAACCATATTTCAAGGACAAAACAACACCAAAACACTACCAAATAAGAATTAGTAGCCAAAGATACATTAATAAATCCACTTTAAACTGTTATAAAATCATCTCATATAATACCATGAAAGATACAAATGAAAACACGCATTTTCATAAAATGATCTCAAGAAGTGTAACAACGGTTTACACAATAAACATATTCCAAAAACCCCCTTCCAAGGCTCAAATGACACTAAAGAATAAAAAAACAGAATTTTAATCCCCTTTCAAAAACTAATAAATTGATTTCATATTTTATAAAACTACCACAAAAGATAACATGTCTGTTACATTTGAAAAGTTCACAACTCCAACTAAAATGAAATTATAAAATAATATGCTTAACCAAATCCCTCAAAAATGGTTTTCGCACCACACACATCTTATGGAGAACATGAAAAATTTGTAAATCAAGCAAAATAACTCATCAAGGAATGGTTAACCATGTAATCATTTACTTAAAGTGTTGAATCCCTCAAAATACGGTGAAAAACATCAACTGCACCACTGTTGCACCACAAGGAAGATAAATCTAGCCCTAGGACACAATATTTGACCAAAGAGACACTAAATAAAACCCTGGGTTCTCACCCTAACTTCTGACCAACTTGAAACATAATGAAAGAGGGAGGAATCCCTAAGGGAAAAGGGCGAAACAAAGAAGGAATCAGTTACCTTGAAAAATATTGATGAAATCACCCGAAATACACCAGTATATGAATTTTCAAATAGCAAACCCTTCAAGGGAGATTCAAAAAGGATTTAAGAGTCCATTTGGGTACTAGAATGGGCGAAAAGAGTGTGAAATAAATGAGTTATGAAATGATCAATTTAACTCTTCAAATGTTGGCGATTTGAGAAATTCAGAGAAGGTCTAACCAACTTCATGATGTACCCGAGCTCCAAAGAGGTGGAAGATATCATGGGGAGTGCCTTAGGTGTGTGGGATTGGGGGAGAGTTCAAATCACCAAAAAATAAACTACTGAAGGAGATATTAAAGAATATAAAAATCTTTTTAATGTAGTAAATGGGCTTTCAGGCAGTCCCAACCCCTTAAATAAACAATCATATCCACCCTGATTATGGATTCTTAAATGGTCCAAATTAATATTGTGGTGTTAATAGGTCAGGGGATGAAAATTAGGAATTGGAATATATAAAAAATGTAGAAAAATGTAGGTGTTTTAATGGAATCAAAATTTATTTCTATATCTAGAATTGGGCTCACGGTTTGGACCAATTCATGAAAACTAAACCATTCCTCCATAAAAGTTTTGGAAAACCCAAAAACTAATCCTGAATGCAAATTAAATGAAATTTATATTTAAAATAAGTCCTTTATGTGACACAATTAGTCTTTTGCATGCCCTCATGTTCAAAAAATATAAAAAATGACAATATAATTTTCACTCACCAACAAATAAAACAATTTGTTCTCCCCACTCATGGGAGGTTTAGACAGCTTCACTCATCCTTATTGAATTCTACCAAAAATTTCTACTGAAACAATGTTACAAATACAATTCCTTTTTTTCATACTCAAATTTAGAAAATGAAAATGGTTGCACACAAAACATACTCCTCTCATGGTGATAAAATTAATTTATGGATCTTCACTCATTTACAAACCAAAATTTAAAATCCTGGAGTTTGAAAGATCTCTCAGCTTCCATTCCCTATCCTAAAGTTCTCAAAAATCAAGAGGCCTTTTTAGGGGGTTTTCTGTGGCTATGGAATGGTAGGAAGATGATATCCAAAAGATAAGAAAAATGGGGTAAAACACCAACTTGGAAAAATCAATGCACATTTTTCTAAATGAGACATGGAAGGAAATGAGAACACATATTTACAATGCAATGATTATGTGAATAAATACACAATATAGGAATAAATTTTGAAGGGGATGAGAAGATGAAATATTTACAAAACATAAAACATCTCCCAATGACATATGTTCTCATTTTTTTCTTTTCATTTCTTTTTTTTCATTTTTCTAAAGATTAAATTGAAAATGATCTCACACTCATATCCCAACCCATGATTGATCTCCCCACGACACTAATTTTAATACTTATAACCGGATAAAAAGTTGTGGAATGGTGACTTTTGACCCACCCAAGACACAACCCATTCTTATTTTCATTTTTTTTCATTTTTTTGAAACCTTGTCCATTACATTTACAAAATTAAATGAATGTACAATACATTCCACAAAACTCACTGAATGACAACCTCTCCCCCACACTTAAATTGAATCTTTCCCTCAAATATATGATAACTCATTGAAAAACAAGAAATGGGCACCAAAAAAATGAAATCCATTCCCCACACACATAAATTTCTAAAAAAATAATCAATGAAAATCCATGTTGATATTGTGTGGGATAAGGTTTTGGGCATGTAATGTGGCTATCAAATAAAAGGTTTTCATAGCCTAGAAGGGGATTTCAAAAGGAGGATAAATGTATGGTTAATAGGAGGCTATTTGGCTGTTATAATTCTCATAGGGTTCAGAAATTCCTCTATCATATTAATTCACAGTAATGTTGGAAATTCAGCTCGAAGCTCCAAAAACTCAAGACTCACAAATGGGGGGGGGGGGGGTAAAACAAACATTTTGACAAGATGGTCATAGGTATCCTTGGCATGAATGTAAATATTGTTCCTCATAGGTGGGTAAAATCAATTTTCAAATCAATAATTGAGCATTAAAAATGTAATATTCTTGAAACAAAATTCATTATCCAAAGTCATGTGGAATATTCCAAATTTTTAATATTAAAACATGTCTTTTTTAATCTCTATAATGGTTGGACAAAATTTAAAAATTTGAAGGATATTAATCATGAATTTCCTTTTCGTATTGTTCTTAACATATCATTTTTTTAGTTTTTTTAGGTTTTTGTAGTTTCTTTATAAAGAAATACCTACATAAAAAAAGAAATAGTAAATATAGAAAATTGTGATGAGGAATGTGGCAAAAAACAAAATAATAATGAGGGAGGAAGAAGAAGAAAGGGAAAGAGAGAGAGAGAAGAGTAGTTAAAGGGAAAGAGGTGCCCCCGGGTTTGGATTTGGTGGGTTTCCATCTCCATCCTGTGGTGGGTCAACTGATGAAGTTGGGGATATGATGGATGTCTATGTGGTTCCAGGATTGTGTGTCCTCTCATAGTGATGCTTTATCCAATTTCCATTAATAATGAAGTTCCTTTTTGAAGAGGGTTCTTGGACATGGAGTGCACCAAATGGGTAAACATTAGAAATAACAAAAGGACCTTCCCAGTGAGAATTAACCTTACCTGGGCGATGTCGAAATTGAGATTTTAAAAGCATTAAATTTTCACCTTCATGAAATACCTTTCTCATGGTGTGTTTTTCATAGTGTTCCTTATCATATTTTTGTACATAATGGAATTATCTTAAGAATCAAGTCGAAGCTCCTCTAATTATGCCTACCACAAAAGTCATTCTTCAATAGATTTTTCAGAATAAAAAATACAAGTTTTCACAGCCCAAAATGACTTATGTTGGATTTCAATTACAAGATGACATGATTTACCAAAACTATCCTAAAAGGAGTCAACCCAATGGGGGTTTTATGGGAAGTTCGATAAGCCCAAAGTGCTTCACAAAGTCTTTCTGGATAGTCTTTTCTGGCGGGTTTTACAATTTTATCAAGAACTCTTTTCACTTCTCTATTAGAATTTTCATCCATACCATTTTTTGGGGGTGATATGCAGTTGATGTTTTATTTAAAATATAATTATTTTTCAAAAGATATTCCATGGTTTTATTACAAAAATGGGTTCCTATGTCAATTATCAAGGATGGAGGTGTGCCAAATCGGTGTAAGATGTGTTTCTTTTGGATGTCACTAATAGTTTGTTAATCATCCTTTCTAGTGGGTTCATCCTCTACCCACATAGAAACATAATAAAACACAAGAAGAATGTATAATAATCCATTAGAAGGGGAAAATGATCCCATTAAATCGAAGCCCCAAACATCAAAGTTCTTACAGAAAATTAATGGATTTTTGGGAATTTCATTTCTCTTTGAAATTGTCCCAAACTTTTTGAAAGTGGGTCATGATATAAAGAACTCATGTGAGTCCTTAAAGAGTGATGGCTAGAAGAATCCAGAGTTTAGTACCTTCCAGGAAGTCCTTTTTATCCAAATAATCCACCTCTGGGAAGTGAGTGAAAAAAATCTAAGATAGAAGAATGTTCATCTTCATCAAATCATCTTCTAATTACCATGTCTTCCCCAGTTTTCCAATGTTTATTTTCATCCCAAAAGGGAGTCTTTTAAATCAATTTTCAAAATTAGATTTTGTTATTTTGAAAAAAATTTATCAAATCACCAAAAACCATGTAATTTATAATTGGGGCATACAATGGTAACTTTGGAGTGAGAGATGAATAATGCCCAGTGGGGAATTCATGATCAATGATTTCAGAATATGAAGAATTATAAATTCTACTCAAGTGATCTGCCACACGGTTTTCATTTCAAGGTCTATCTTTGATTTAAAAGTCAAAATATTAGAGCATTAGGATCCATATTATTAGCCTCTATTTGAAATCACTTTTCTCGAGTAAGAACTTTATAGCAGAATGGTTTGTGAAGGTGATGATTTTTTCACTTAATAGATAGGGTAGGAATTTATCTAAGGAAAAAATCACTTCTAAAAGTTCTTTTTCAGTAACACTGTAGTGATATTGAGTTTCATCCAATGTTTTTGAGGCCTAATAGATGTCATGATTAATTTTTAACCATTGTTTTCTAAGAACACCCCAACGGCTCTATCAGAAACATCACACATCAATTCAAAGGGTAAGGAACAATCCAACAGTTGGATTATCGGGGAAGATGTAAGAGAAATTTTGAGTTCAATGAAGGACCTCATGCAAACCTCATGAAATTGGAATGTGTCATCATTCTGGAGCAACCTAGTGAGTGGGAGGGATGTCCTACTAATGTTATGGATGAATTCCCGATAGAAACCAGCATAACCTAGGAATGAATGGATGTATTGAACAGAATTGGGTTCAGGAAGTGATTGGATCACTTCGATTTTGGCAGGATTGACTTCATTACCATCTTTTGAAACTATGTTTCCTAGAACAATCTCATTTGCAACCATGAAGTGATATTTTTTAAAATTTAACACAAGGTTACACATGAAACACTTTTGAAAGACTAGAGAGAGTGAATTTAAGCAAGATTGAAATGACTCACCATAAATGGTAAATTCATCCATGAGTACACCTATGAAGTGTTCAATGAATTCATGAAGGATACACATCATACACCACCATAATGGTGAAGGATCATTGAAAAGGCCAAACGATATTCTCCTATATGCATATTTTCTAAAGGTTCATGTGAAAGTAGTTTTTCATGGTCCTTAGGCGCAATTGGGATTTGGATGTTACCATTGTATCCATCAAGAAAGAAATAGTTTGAAATTCCAAGTAATCGTTCTAGAATTTGATCATGGAATGGAAGATGGTAGTAATATTTTCATGTTACAAAATTCTATTTTCATTAATCAATGACCACACACCATTTTTTCTTTACTCTAGTTATGAATAAATCTCCATGTTAATTTGTGACAACAGTTAACCCACCATTCTTATGTACAATATGAATTAGACTAACCCATTCACTATCATAAATTGGGTAGATAATACCAGGTTGAAGAATCATAGTGATATTTTCTTTAACTACCTCACGTATTAGTGGATTGAGTCTTCTTTGTGGTTGTCTAATTGGTTTGGATGGTTCCCCAAGATGGATGTGATGCATGCAAAGAGCAGGGTTGATTCCTGGTATGTCATCTAGGCTCTAACCTAAGGGCTTTTTGTTTTTCTCTTACAATTGAACAAGTTTGTACTCCTCATTTTCTGTATGTGATGTAGAAATAATGACATGATAAGAGTGATCATAGAAAATGATTGCATATTTCATCTGTTCATGAAGAGGTTTCAGATCCGTCTCATCTTTTATTTGTGGGTAAGACAACCCAGGAATGGAATAAGTGACTTTATTTTCTTTAGATTAAATTTACTTAATACTGTCCAAGGTGGAGCAGTAGAGATCAGATTTGTTTTGGGATTCAAGTGAGTTTTCCAGTTCCTCAATATTGATTGAGTCTATGAATGGGAGGTCCACATCAACATCACCATTTATGACTTGGTTAATCATGGTGTTGATTTCACAATTTCCATTGTCATTTTATCTTATTGAACATGATGGATTGGGTTTCAATTGACTCTCATAAGTGTCCTTAGAAGCATGGATTGAGAATGTCGAGTGACCCTTAGATGGTTATCACATGGCTTGGAAACTGTTGAACTTGACCAGTTGGATAGCAAATTCCATGGATATGATTCTTGAATGGAAATAAATCTTGGTTCTCACTATCATTAGTAATGGTCTTCCTATAATTAAGGGTGATCAATAATAGTTTGTCTCACCTTCCATGTCCAGGACATAGAAATCAACAAGGAAGATAATATCATTCACACAAACAATGATATCCTCTAATATACCCTTAGGAATAGTAGTGCTTCGATTAGCCCATTCAATGAAAAATCCCATTTTATGTAAGGGACCTAGACCATGGTTGGAAAAGATGGATTTTTTCATAACATTAATTGAGGATCCTAGGTCTATGAGTGCATCATAAATTATGGAACTTTTTATTTGGCATGGAACAGAATAGGTCCCAGGATCATTGCACTTTATGGGAATAGACAACTGGGTGGAACCCTTTTCGAAGGTCCTAAGATGCCTCATGTGGGTGCACAGTTCCTTAAGAAACTTGGCATACATAGGGATTTGATTTATGGCATCTAAGGGGGGAATGTTGACTTAAACATGTCTAAAGCTGTCAAGCATTTCAGGATCGAGTTCAAAGGACTTCTTTGGCATAGAAACGACTTGGGGAAGAGGAATGGGGTTCTCAAGTGGAATGGAAGGAGGCAAGGGAATGGATTCATATTCATTTTCAAGTTTCTTTTTCATTTAATTTTCTAGGTCATCATTTAATGGGGGGGTTGGAAGAATTATCTTGAGGAATATAAATTTTATTCCTCGAACTATGTGAAATTGCACTTACATTACCCTTGGAGTTAGGTAATGGTTGAGCTAGAAGTTGGGAAGATTGTGATTGTTGTAGCTGGCCTAGGTGGGATGCCAGTGGACGTATTTGGGTTTCCATATTTTTAATGATAGAATGGATGAAGGAGGAATGATCTTCTATTGTACATTCCCATGTTTGTTTGGAATAAGAGGCTTATCCCTGATTAGGATTGTCTTCTTGTTGGTTCGTGGTAAAGTGATTGTATTGGTTTGGTAATTGGGATGGATCACTAGGGTAGTTGAAGGCTGGGGGAGGAAGAGGAGGATTGATCCTTTGAGGTTTTGGGACAAAAGGGTATGGTTGATGGAAGTTAACAAAACCTTGACCATATTGGAATTGGTTTGGGTTTTGATGAGGGTATTGAGGGGGATGAGAAATGGGATTCCTATATCTCAATTAAGGCTTATATGTATAATAGAAGGGATCCGAATGGGGTTGGTTGAAGTTTCCAAAAAACTGACATGATTTTGGAGTGTTGGGGTTTTGTTGAGCATATACTGCCTTGAGCTCCATTGGTCAGGATGAATCAGATGTTTCATCTTGATGTTGTCGACAGGTGTCTGTTGAATGAGCTAGAGAGTTCCAGATTCCACAGTTTTTAATAGGTCCAAGAAACATTGATTGTGGGGAAGATGAGGTTGGGGCTTTGATTTTGACTGCTAGTTGTCACACAAGACAGGTAAGTTCACTCATCCACTCAGTCATCTTGTTCGACTCTATTGATTGACTATCCTGGGATTTTTAGACTTTAGAATGTTCTTTGATATTGAGTTGTTGTATTTTTTCAGCAATGTTTCTTATGACATCTCTTGCAACTGTAGGAGTTTTATCAACAAGAGCACCTCCACTTGTGGCATCACTGAGAGTTCTCTCTATTTCAAAAGTCCCCTTATAGATGTATTGGATCATGATTTGTTAAGGGATTTGGTGGGGTGGGCATGTTGCACAAATCATTTTGAACTTCTTCAATTATTCATGGAGTGATTCACATGGAAAATGATGGATAACACTTATTTTCTTTCGTATAGAAGTAGTACGAGAAGCAGGAAATAATTTCTCATTGAAGAGTCACTTCATTTCATTAATTGTGGTTATGGAACCAGGAGGAAGGTTGTAGAGTCAGGACTTAGTAGTTTCAGCAAGGGAGAAATGGAATTCTAAGAGCATTATTTGTTCATCAGAAACCCCTTGAGGATTCATGGTAGAGCAAACCACTTGGAACTATTTATGGTGGAGATGTCGATCCTCCCCAGCTAGTCAGTTGAGATGAGGGAGAAGATGAATCAAACTCGGTTTGTGTAATGCCCCGACCCCAGAAGCCTAGAGTCGGTGCATTACTACGTATCATTGGCATGATCAAAAAAGATCATGTCTCGAAAGACCGATTAGTTTAGTGGCCTTGGAAGTACTAGATACTGAATGACTGCAAATCATTTTTTCCACTTTCTAAATGCCGGTTTAAGGGTTGCTGGAACCCAATACAGGACTTCATCATGCCAATTCACGACTTCAAAACAACTGGTTCAAATTCAAAATTCAAATTTCCAAAACCGAATTCATGAGACAGCGCCTCGAGCCGTGTACCAACAATCGTAACGCGCACCCTGCGCCTCGATCCGAAAACCAACACCATGCACCACCAATCACAGCAGGACGTTGGCGGTACCAACAGTTGTCGTCGTCGCCGACATCACATCCACCGGGAAAAACATATTCATCTGCATCAATCAAAGCTCAGGATAGCTCTCCATCCTCCATTGTCACCACAATCAGTAATTCAGAACCAAACTCAGAAGATCCACCTGTCCTTAATACACAATTCCTCTTTCACGACATTATGAA
This sequence comes from Viscum album, assembly GCA_963277665.1. Lineage (NCBI taxonomy): Eukaryota > Viridiplantae > Streptophyta > Magnoliopsida > Santalales > Viscaceae > Viscum > Viscum album. The sequence goes on from OY728152.1 coordinate 1,940,445,444, forward strand.
CAACATCAAAAGAAAAAATTATACACCACTACAGTAACATTGTTTCCATAGACAACAATGAGATCCCATAGAATATCCACGAAGGTCAGTCATAATATAAGTCTTCACATCCTGGGAAAAATAAAACATAGAAAGGGGTGATCTCAGATGCTCAGTAAGGATAACAATATTGCAGAAACTTTCATAAATAAGCATAAACATTTAGGGCAATGTATATGACTAAAACAAAAGCCTTTTAAACTTGAACTTCAACATAATATAGAGAACATAAAATCAATTAATGCCATTTACTTATTCACATGGACATTATACTAGTTGAATAATCACATGCAATATCAATAGAAACTTTCATAATGATGGAATGCATAATTCTTGACATTAATAACCACATAGTCACGACCTTGTGACAAGACTACAAATAAGATTTTGTCAAGCCCGTGAGCGAAGACACTATCTTGTCTCATGAGACCAACCGATGCATCGAGGAGCTATAGCGGTATCCACCCGTCACTTACTAAGTACAATTCATTCCTCATATGAAATGTTTGAAACATAACATACACATTCGTATTAAAACTAGCATCCAAAATGTCAATATTTTATATACAAACCATAAATGGTATAAAAATACCACATCCACAGTCAAACATAACTCATCAAATACAAAATTTAAGATTGTATTGTAATAGATTAACCTCAATCGAGAATAATGAAGGATATTTACATAGATGAAAATAATCATCAAAACTATTTGAGGGAAATATCCCATTTTTATTGAAAGCATTAAAAAGTCACACTTTTTGTTAAGAAGTTGTTTAAAAATAGATTTTTGAATCAAAGTGACTCGTACAACATTGAGACTTTTGCAAATAATTTTAATTATTAAACTTTAATGTCTATATAAATAAATCCTTAAAAAATTTAAAACATGGACATTAATGAGAAACATTTAGAATAATAAATCATTAAAACATTTAAAGTGATAATTTAGTTTGAGTTCCTAACCAAAAGAGAGACACTTGAATACAAATAATTGAGGTAGTAAAAACTTTATAATATCATGAGAATAATGGGATTCATTATATACTATGTCAAAATACATTATATACACCATATAAAAGTGAATTGATGTATAACCACCAATAAGTCTCAATGTAATGTAAATTGAAAAGAAATATCCTATAAAGACTGTATCCTTAGGTTAAGGATAAATCAACGAAATAATTATGTGTGGAAAATATAAATACACCCAATATTCTTGGATATTCAGTGTAAATCAATCATTGGACATTTAGACATATTCTTGTAAAAGCAACACCAATGAATTGGATGTTTAACTCAATAAATGGAGATTGAGTTAAAATTACTTTTATCAAGTTCATATCGATGACTTGAGAATTTATCAATGGAGTGATTATGTTAATAAAATGTATGTACAAAGAAAATGGGAGTGGAAATTAATACACAAAAAATAAATAGTGATTCCCCACATAATCTTGGAGTAAAGTAATCAATGAAGTATGCGTAAATCCGAATTAGTGGAAATTTAAATTTGAAATTCCCTTACCGATTAAGTAACTTACGAACCATACACCCCATGAAATAAGGATCATACCATGAAGATTTAAATACCCATAAATTAAATTATATTACACCAAGAAAAAAATCATGGGTAGTACATACTCCACAAAAAAGGAAATAGTGGCTAATATAGCATGAATATCATGAGAATGAAAAGTGAGATGAAAAATACTTACCATGTTATAATCAATCAAGCCGTACGAAAAAAAGTTAATAACGACCAAATTAATCACAGAATACCATGAATATAAATATAATCATGATAATATATATCAAATTTCAGTACACAATACTCCACATGCAATAAATAAACGGAGAACAATGGAAATCTCATGAAATTAAGAGTTAGAAAAGAAACCCCTTACTTTGTACTTTTCCTTGGATGAGGGTAGCTTAACATCCAATATAATGGTGAAATAATTTTTATTAAATTATAAAAGAATCATATACATTAATATTATATCATATATGATCTTTTAACACTATTTTGTTAATAATATCTTACTATTATCGTCGTTTTGGGTGTTAACAAATTTGTTTTCATTTATATTATTTGTTTTTTGAGTCATATTTTTTATGGATTGGATGTATCATATTCATATCCAGAATGATATGAAGTCTCTAAAAATTATTTTTAAGGATCAAATTAAAATTAGTATTCAATGGATATGATGGGGAATTAATCTCCTCGCGTTCTTGGAGACGGTAATCCATACTTACACACGAGCGACAATATCATTTTTTGATATTAAAATAATATATAATTTGACGCTATATCATATATACAGAATCATTATCATGTTATATTTATTATTTACATCATGTGAACATCATTATCAGACCCATCCAAATAATAATGTATTGATGAATAATTACACCACATCGTGGAGACGGTAAGTCGTACATACGCACGTATGGTGACATGTCATTCAATGGATGGATAGAATAATTGAATATAGTTGTACCATTTTTATAATGAAGTCACAGTATATAAAAGATATTGTAGTTTTTATTTTATAATGGAAATAATAAAGAAAGAGTAAGTGGAAGAAGAAAGGAATTTGAAAGAGGTGATGAAATATTTACCTCTTCTTCGGTTTCTTCCATTTGATTTGATCAAAAGGAATCATTAGGTTGGAATTATGATTAAATGAAGGCCTCTCGGACTAAAGGAGGACATTTTATAGGGTATTTAGGGAGGTTTTGGCCGAGCCAAATGGCTTTGAAGGTGTGAATTAATGTGAAATGGGAGTTTCCTTTTATAAGAGGGGTGAAGGGTACCTTAGGAAAAGCTTTCAATATTATTTTATAATAAAATCACTTTCGGTTTCTAATTACTCCTAAATGTATTATTTAAAGGATATGGTTGGGATGGGTCGAAAACCACTCAACCAATAGGTTTTAGACAGATTTGGGTCACTATATTAACCTTATTTTCTAGATTTTAATCTTAGTTAAATAGTCTGACATTTACCACATCTCTTTGTATTTTTATATTATACGTAAAATAAACATACTATATACTTCCAAGATAACCCTATATTTTTCATTAATGATATTCCTATAATTATGTACATATTTTGGCTGATCCTTATATTTTTAGGAATATAATATCAATTAATAATATAATATTTTTTTAAACACTTTTATGTCAATTTGGACACTATTGGGTATTTTGTTTTTCCAAAATCTATAACAACATTATTACATCAAAAAAAATCATCTAACCAACCCTAACATGTCATATTAACCAATAAAATTATATTAATTCATAAAAAGTGTCAAATTAAATTTATATATATATTTATAATATCAAATATTTTAATATTTCATTAATTATGTAATTACTGCATCATCATCGTGTCATAAATAAATTCAATTATTTAATGTATAAAAAATATAAATAAAACACCATTATGTAGGAAATAATTTTATCTTTCTAATGAATATTTATAATATAATTTATCTTATGTATAAACTTATATTAAAAATGGTTTAGTTATTAAGCATGGAATTTAACACTTTTAACTCTTCTTTGAATTAAATAATAATAAATGTACTAATTTAATCAAAGTGGACCTAAAGGATCATATTTTATTCCTAAGGTTGTTTTTGGTCGAATTAAACTTATACAATAGAATTACGACATGTGTTATGGTAATAATAATATCAATTTTACCCTTAATTACCCCATTTACTTTTAACCATGGTAAATAAAAGTAAAATGTTACGATTCACCTAAAATTATTTTTTTTCATATTGAACAACATTTTACTTACTGATATCAACTGTATCTTTCGGATTTTTGAAATTAAATTCACAGAAGCAGTAAAATTATGTTTTATTCAAATTTGTGAATGCTCCTAGTAGGTGGGTAAAAGACGCTTAAAAAGTTCAATAAAATTTTTATATATCTAAAATTACTATATACTGACTCCAATGAATTTCATTGAACTTATATATGGGTTATGTATATATTTTGACCTAAAGTAAATTTAAATAAAATAGATATTTATTTAAATAAAAAATATGTTTTAAACTACAACTTATTGTTTTTCACTATTCATCAAAAATTGATTGTTTTCAGAAAAATACAAAGAATTCACCGTAAGATAATTTTGATATTACAAATCCAAAAATGAATTCCATTTTGAAAGATAAAATTTATAAGATTTCAAAAAGTGGGTATTAATATTCATAACAGTTTGTTTGATTGGTCGTGGTGTGTTAAAATCTCAAAGTTGCGTACAATGTAAAATATTACATTATGCCAAGGGAAAAGTACCCTGGAAGCTTGGGGTGTTACATTCTTCCCCCATTTTTGAAATTATGTCCTCACAATTTTTAAAATTGGGCTTGGGAACAAAATTGAAAGCCCCACATTGGAAAAAGAGTCAATACAACTATCACATTAAAAGAAAGAAAGAGAAGTACAAAGGTCACCAGAGATAACCCATACATGGATTCCATGTATGAAATCATGGATATGAAAGAGAAACTAAGTGTCAAGTTTTGATGGAGGGGGATGGAAAAAATGTTCAGGGGAAATATAACAACAAGAAAACCAAAAACTTGTGATGGAAAACTATCATTAGTTTCTACCACTTACTGTTTTTTTTTTTTGAAATGATGACTATTCAATAAGACTTCGTCACAACAGAAGAGCTAGAATCCACTTCTAGAGAATCACTTGATCCACAAAGAATAAACTAATTATTTACCTTTTCTTTATAGATTAATCAAAACCAAAACGGTTAGTACAAGATCATATGATCTTGCAAAAGGATATTCTTATAGAGAAAGAAACACTAATCTTAATTTCTAAATTTAAACCAACAATACACCAAAGTTAAATAAATACCATTCAATAAGCAATTGTATTTAAAATCCCTCAATATAATCCAAACTAATATTGAAACCCAAATCATAGAAGAATTTTGTTATGTAGTCTTCCAGGTTAAATTGTATCTCCAAATGATATCGACTACTCTTAAAGTCACATACTTAATTGTAATAATCCTAATCACATATTCTCTATTATAGATTAATCATTTCCATAAATAACCCTAATCACTATAAATCCAAAATAAGAACATAGATGAAAATCCACCATTACTACTCAAATGAAATCTCATAGTATTCAATTTTTCTTAGGAATATAGTGTCCCCAATAGAGCAAATTTCTTCCAAAATAACATTTATCACTTAATCACCAAATCATTTTTCTGGACTAAGGGTATTCATTTGATAAGACATAATATCCCAAATCAACTTATTATTGATAAATAGAATCATTTACCTAAAAATAATTTGTCACACTAACCAGGGACTTCACGTAGTCCAGTGGTAGGCGATACATCCCAATCACACTCTGGTTGTGGGTTCGATTCCCACAGTTGTGTCAAACACGACGGGTTGTCACACGGTCTGCCTGTGGTCCTTTTTTTAAAAACTATATTTTATAACATTACCAAAATGAGTTAAATTCCTCAAAATAACCATAACATCATTTAACCCCAAATTTTATCTCATACATTTCATTTTCATTCCAAAACACAATAAATTGTAATTTCCTCAAACCCAATGATCATATAAAACAAAATGGTTTTTTATAACTATATCTACTAGACAAAAGATAATTCTTCCTCAAATATTATTTTCACATGAAAAATGGAGGGTTACAAATACAAGAGAAAATTTTTCCAAAGTAAATCCATCAATAAAGAGCACTAATACTTTTAAACATTTCTCCAACCATTTATTTCCCCATAGATTCTTTTTTCACCAAGAAATTATCCTATATAATAGGGCATTCACATGGGTAATTTCCAGGTCCCCAACATTTATGGAAAATGACTGTAAATGGATTTTGGGGACCATTTTTATTTTCTTCTATAGATATCTTCATTTTTCCCTAGAAATTCTTTAATCTTTGTCATTCTTTCCCACATGTAAAGAATTTCATTGTTCCATAGAGAAACTTTCTTGGGAGTCTCCTTCCGCATTTCCTGCATCATGGAAATTTAGGATTCTTTTCTCCAGGGTCTCCACTACTGGAGCTCTTATCATTCATCACCTTTCTCTTTTTTGTAGAGTCCTAGAGTTGGTTAATATATATGTTGTTGATCATATATTTGGAAAAATGATTTGGCATAAACACGTATCGTTTATGCCTATCAACATTCCATTTTTTGATCATTTCCACCACCATTCCCACCATGTACATCATTCCCAAAGGTACGATGACTTCCTTGGAATCCATCCATTGACTAAAACCAGAAAGCATTGTGTGAGTAACAGTAGTCATAAATTCATTTAGAGAATAGCATGACACTATATTTTCAATTTGGAACACCATAGGATTAACCAAGGTAATTTATTATCATCTTATATTAAAATACTTCAAATATGTTTGTAAACAAAATGAGAATTATCATTAGCATATCACCTGGGAGTGTCGTGTCCAAGAGTGTAGCAAGGCCCATTATCGTGCACCAGTTACCATCCGAGTCTAGCTCATAGCGGTGTTTTTAGGTTTTACTCCTAGGTATATCTATGTCAGAGCCACATCTACCGGCTCATATCCAAACAAGGATGCATTGCTTGGAAAACTGAAAAAATCTCTAAAATACCAAAATTTAAGGAAGTTCTTCAATACTAAACATTAAATTTTATCTTAGGGCTATGTTCTCTAATCAGAGATTATCTAAATCTAGTTTCCAAGGTTTGTACTAAACATCCTCTAATACCGACAGTAACGCCCCGACCCCAGAATCCCAGAGTCGGTGAATTATTATGTATCATTGGCATGATCACAAAAGATAATGTTTCAAAAGACCGATTAATTTAGTATCCTTGGAAGTATTAGATACATTCATAAGTTTGACATTACATCATACAATGGAAAAATACCACAACATTGTTTCCATAGACAACACTGTGATCCCATAGAATATCCCTGGAGGTCAGTCGTAATATATTTCTTCACATCATGGAAAAAATAAAACATTGAAATGGGTGAGATCAGATAATCAGTGAGGATAACAATAATGAAGAAACTTTAATAAATATGCATAAAAATTTAAGGAAATGTTTATGACTAAAACAAAATCCTTTTAAACTTTAACTTCAGCAAAATATGGCAAAGATAAAATCAAATAATTCCATTTTCTTATTCACATAGATATTCTAATAGTCTAATAATCAAATGAAAGATCAATATCCACTTTCATAATGATGGAATGTATAATGCCAGATTTTCATAACCAAATAGTCAAGTCCTTATGCCAAGACTACAAATAAGATTTGGTCAAGGCCTTATTCCAAGACACTAGTTTTTGTCATGAGACCTACCGATGCATCAAGGAGCTATAGCGGGCTCTATCCGTCACTTACTATGTCCAATGCATTCCTCATATGAATATTTTGAATCATAACATACACATTAATATTAAAACTAGCATACGAAATGTTAATACTTAATCCAAAAACCATTAATGATATAAAAATGGCACATCCAAAGTCAAACATAACTTGTCAATACAACATGGAAGATTTTATTGTAACATATTAACCTTAATTGATGATAATGAAGGATATTGACATAGATGAAAATAATCATCATAAATATATGATAGAAATATCCACTTTTACTTGAAAACATTTAAAAGTCACACTATTTGTCATGAAGTCATTTAAAAATAGATTTTTGAATCAAAGTGTCCCATACCACGTTGAAACTTTTGAAAGTAATTTTAATTATAAAAATATAATGTCGATATAAATAAATCCTAAAAACCATTTTTAAAACTTTCACATTAATGAGAAATATTTAGAATAATAAATTTTTAAAACATTTAAAGTGATATTTTAGTTAGAGTTCCTAACCAAAAGAGAGACACTTGAATACAAAAAATTGAGGTAATAAAAACCTTATAATATCATCAGAATAAGGGGATTCATGATATACTATGTCAAAGTACATTATATACACCATATAAAATTGAATTCGTGTATAACAACAATGAAGTCTCAATGGAATGTAAATTGAGATGAATTCTCTTATAAAGACAATATCCTTATGTTAAAGATAAATCAATGACATAATTATGTGTGAAAAATATAAATACACTCAATATGATTGGATACATAGTGTAAAACAATCATAGGATATTCACACATATTCTTCTAAAAGCAACACCAATGAATTGGATGTTTAACTCAATAAATAGAGATTGAGTTAAAATTACTCTTATCAAGTTCATATCGATGAATTGAGAATTTTTCAATGGAGGGATTATGTGTATCAAAGGTATATCCAAATAAATGTTAGTGGAAATTACTACACAAATAATAAATAGTGATTCCCCACATAATCATGGAGTAAAATAATCAATGAAGTATTGATAAATCCGAAGGAGTGGAAATTGAAATTAGAAATTCCCTTACTGATTTGGTAACTTAAAAAACATACACCCCATGAAATAAGGATCATACAATGAAGATGTAATACCCATAAATTAATTTATATTACACCAAGAATACAATCATGGGTAGTGCATACACCACACAAAATTAAATTGTGGCTAATATATCATGAATCTCACGGGAATAAAAAGTGAGATGAAAAATCCTTACCACATTGTATTCAATAGAGTCATACGAAAAGAAGTTAACAACCACCAAATGATTCACAGAATACCATGAATATAAATATAATCATGATAATATATATCAAATGGCAGTACACAATACATCACATGCAATAAATAAGCGGCGAACAATGGAAATCTCACGAAATTAAGAGTGAGATAAGAAACCCCTTACTTTTTACTTTTCCTTGGTCGAGGGTAGTTAAACCACCTATATAATGGTGTAATATTTTGTATTAAATTATACAAGAATTATATACATTAATATGATATCATATATGATCTTTTAACTTTGATTTGTTAATAATATCTTAGTATTATCTTCGTTTCGGCTGTTAACAGATTCATTTTCCTTTATATTCTTTGTTATGTGAGTCATATTTGTTATAGATGGTATGTATAATATTCATATACAAAATGATATAAAGTCTCTAAACATTATTTTTAATCATCAAATGAAAATAAGTCTTGAATGGATATGATGGGGAATGAATCTCATCACGTTCGTGGAGATGGTAATCCGTACGTACGCACGAGCGACAATATCATTATTTTGATATTAAAATAATATATAATTGGATGGTGTATCATATATACAGAATAATTATATTGTTATATTTATTATTAAAATCAATTAAAAATCATTATTATACCCATCCAAATAATAATTTATTGAATAACAATTACACCACGACATGGAGACGGTAAGTCGTACGTACACACGTATGGTGACATGTCATTCAAAGGATGGATAGAATAATGAATATAGTTATAAAATATTTATAATAATATCAATGTATATAGAAGATAATGGTGTTTTTAATTTAGAATGGATATAATAAATAAATAGGATGTGAAAGAAGAAAGGAACTTGAAAGAGGTGGTGAAATATTTACCTCTTCTTCGGGTCCTTCCATTTGATTTGATCAAAAGGGATCTTTAGGTTGGATTTCTGACTATAAGAATGCCTCTAGGATGAAGGGAGGAAAATTAATAGGGTTTGAGGGTAGGTTTTTGGTGATCCAAATGGCTCCAAAGCTGACAATTAGAGGGAAGGGGGAGTTCTCTTTTATAACAGGGGTGAAGGGCACCTTAGGAAAAGCTAGAAATATTATTTTATAATAAAATAATTTACAGTTTCTAATAGCTAAAAAATGGAATATTTAAAGGATAAGGTAGGGATGGGTCGAAAACCACTCAACAAAATGTTTTTAGACAGGTTTGGGTCATTATATTATCTTTATCTTTTAGATCTGACTCTTAGTAAAATAATTTGACATTTACCATGTCTCTTTGTATTTTTATATTTTACAGTTAATAAACATACTATATAATTTCAAGTGAAACCTAAGGGGTTAATTAATTATAAAACTATAATTATATAAGTCTTTTGGCTGATCCTTAGACTTTTTTGAAATATAATATCAATTAATAATATTTTATTTTATTTAAAAACTCTTTTATGACAATTTTGACAATATTTGGTTTTTTATTGCTAAATTCCTAACAGCATTATTACATCAAAAAAAATTCATCTAACAAACCCTAACATGTCATAATAATTTAAAAAACTAGTGTAACTAAAAAAAGTCACAAATTTCATTTATATGGATATTTTTAATATCAAATATTTTAATATTTCATTAATTAGGTAATTACTGCATCATCATTGTGCCATAAATAAATTAAATTATTTAATGTGTAAAAAATATAAATAAAATACCATTATGTATGAAATACTTTAATCATTCTAGTGAATATTTATACTTGAATTTATCTTATGTATTTCCCTATATTAAAAATGGATTAGTTATTAAGATTTGAATTTAACACTTTTAACTCTTCTTTGAATTAAATAATAATAAAAGTCCTAATCTAATCAAAGTGGACCTAAAGGATCATATATTATTCATAAGTCTGTTTTTGGTCAAATTAAAATTATTCAATAGAATTAGGACATGTGTTAGTGTAATAATAATTTCATTTTTACCCTTAATTACCATATTTACTTTTAACCGTGTTAAATAAAAGTCAAAAGCTACTGTTCACCAAAAATTATATTTTTCTTATTGAACCTAATATTACTTACTCATTTGAGCCGTGTCTCTTGTATTTTTTAAATTCAATTCACTGTAGTAGTAAAATTATGTTTTATTCAAGTTTTCGAATTCTACTAAGAGATGGGTAAAACAGGGCTAAAAAGTTCAATAAAATTTCTATATATCTAAAATTATTATAAATTGACTCCAATGAATTACACTGAAATTATATAGGTATTATGTATCTATTTTTAACTATAATAAATTTAAATATAATTAATACTTATTTAAATTAAAAATCAGTTTTAAATTATAACTCATTGTTTTTCAATATTCATCAAAAATTGAAAGTTTTCAGAAAAATACCAAAAATTTACTCTAAGCTAATTTTGATATTCCAAATCCAAAAATGAAATCCATTTTGAAAGATAAAATTTATAAAATTTTAAAAATAGGGTATTACTATTCATAACGGCTAGTTTAATTAGTCGGGGTGTGTTAGAATCTCGAAGTTGCACACAATGCAAGCTATTACATTATTCAAAGGGAAATGTACCGTGGAAAATTTGGGTGTTGTAGTTTGAGTTTGAAGTTAGCTTCAATGTTTGGATATTGAATACCAAGAGTATGGTAATTCATATCAGGTTCAACATGTTGTTTTAGTTATTGTTCCCTAAGATTGGTCATTTCTAATTCAACTAGTTGGTCAAGGACTGGTTCTTGAATTATTTGATTATCCATAATGTTCCTACTATGTTGGCCAAGTGTTCGCTCAATTACTCGGTCAAATAAATCTGTGGGATTGTTTGGCAGGCTATGGGGAATTCAGAGAGATGTTGGAAGAAAGAGGAAGATGGGTGATTCTTTGCATTTTTTCAGTTTTTGATTCTTATGAGAAGGCGGGGGTTTTCCTTTGTGTTTTTTTTCAATTTCTTAAAATTTTGTTTTTGTTTTGTTTTTTTATAATTACCAGAAACAAATGGCTACATAAAGTACCATCCCAGGCAACAGATCAATTTTAATGCATGTTTGATTGTCACCTATTAAACATTCAGTTTTCCGTTTCTCTGCTAATTTGTATAGCAACACTCGGTTCGAATCCTTGGCGATGATACATACTAATAGTCTAATGTTTTTTGTAGATTGTAATTTTATTGGGGGGGAGGGGTTTTTTTAAAATCATATGAAATAATATATGTAATTTTTTTTATTTACCTATTTTATGGTTCCAATAATCAATGGAAACTACATGTTAAATAAAACAAGTCATTAATGCATGACATGTTTAGTCCAACATACACAATGAAAAATTATAGAATACTCAGTGAGGAAAATCTCACAATCGCTTAAAATACCTAAATTATAACTCATCATAATGAGAGATTTACTCATCCATTGAAACAATTAATAATTTTGTTATAATTGTTATGATGATAAATTATAAATAGAACAAAAAGAATGAGATTAAAAAACAGTAGTATGTCAAGCACACACGATCGCTGAAGAGAGTTAAAAAAAGACATTCGATTGAGTGTGGAAGAAAAAGAAGGGAAAGGGATTTAAATTGATTTAAACTTTTTTAAGAACATTAATATTAAACTAAATAAAGTGTATATGAATAAGGGATACTTAAGAAGAAACATTCGTTAACACAGAATTGCAAAAAATGACATAAAACATTACAGTAATGATGAACAAAAAAGTAAAAGTGAACAAAAAGTAGAGGAAGGGTATCTCAAGTGAAAACATTAGTATAACAGGTCCTCCCAAGCCCTTTTATAGGCTTGTGTCATGCCAAAATGTTCTCCTCTCTTCAAAAATTCCAACCCCTTTGATGGAGAGGAGGTAGATGTATTTATAGCTTAAGGAAGTGGACTGTTTTTATTCTCAATCCGTCCCTCTTATTGCATTTCTAGTAGTGCTATACATACATCCAAATCTCAAAACATCATCTCCTTCAAAGTTGTCAATAATAATGTTTTCATACTTCTATCAAAATTTGGAGTCATTTTTACTTATGGAGCCAAAGTGATGGTTGTTTGATTAAACAAAGTTAAATAGTCCATTTCAATAAAAACTTTTTAGAATGCCAAAATTTGAATGGGTTTGCCATCAGTAAGATGACTTACAATCCGAACACCTTCTTCAACAACGTTGGAAACCTATATCGCCTCTTCCACACTGAAAAATAGCAGGTTGACTAGATGATTACATCATGTGACATGTCATGAAAAATGTAATGATTTTATTTCCCATCCAAAAGGGTGGGCTGAGTTTAAATGAATTATTTGGGGCCCTTTTATTTAAAGTTAGGACTTTAAATTTTTTTCGAAGTCTCCCTAAATTGTCCCACGAATTTTTGAGTAGAATGAATGAATTATCACTTCTTTATTATTCCCATTAATTCAATATTCATGGATGGGATAGTTTCTTTATTAATTTTGTGGGCCTTTTTGTGTAATCCATATGAGCCTTCAAATAGAATAATTGGACCAACATTACATCTAATGAAATGTTGGGTATTTCCTTAGGAAGCCCAAAAAACAATAATCACACAATTTGGATCCGTAAGGTGATAATTATAAATAAAATAGTAAACTGAATCAATTGGACTACTTCTAAAAAATTCTCAAAAATTATATTTAGTATTAAAACATTAATATTTCAGATAAAGTATACACGTTTCATATAAAATCAGTAAAAACAGTATATAATAAGTAATGAATATATTAATAACATCAACACATATTCTAGCCCATATCCTAAAATCTTGAAAGAATATCCAAACATAAAAATCAAAAGTACCAGATGGACGAACACATAATTATGTGCCCATGTCTGGGATAAATCATCAGTATTCCATCCTAGATTTGATACACACCCATGATCAAGTCTTGGAAGGATATGGGAAACACTCACCGATATCACATGAACAACCAGATAGGAAACATACACCCATTATAATTGGATATAATAGGCCTATTTTAATGACCACTCCCAATTAAGGAAAATACACCTACTCATGATAACCACATTTCCGTGCAAGTGACCCCAACTACATATAAGTTAGTTTCTAATAAAAATTATGTCCAAGAAAATTTGGAGAATCTATAGTCTATATATGATATGGATCCTCTTAAAGATTGAGTTATTGAAGCCCTCATACATTTATCTTCCTCAGATCAAGATCTTACCCTATCATTACCAAATTATGGGAGTATTAACTATAAGTTTGAAGTTCCTCATCAAGAAACATCATCATGAAGGCTTGATACCTACAAATTCAGTTAAACTCGAGAATAAATCTCTAGATGAGATCCACTGAAACCCTCATTGTGTCCAGAAGATTAGTGAGGAATATGATTTTTCCCTAGAAGTAATCTAACATGGTGGTCCTGACCATGATGGAAATTTCTGCAAAAGTTCTCCCACAATATTGTTTCACATTGTCAAGAGAGTGCTCCAACTGATAGTATTATGCTGTAAAACACCTCTTATATTGAGACCCTTGAGAAAATAAGTCCATTCTTATATAATGTCTTATTAATGGATGGTGAAATAATATCTCTTCTAAAAGACATCCCTAGGATACAACTATTCTATGAACCTCCCTTGGATAATTTCATTTCTAATATATAATTGGAAACACCATCTAATCCCATTTCATGTTTTAATGTAATCGTTAATCATCCACTAAGGTCGATCTAGGTTGAGAAACCCCTACAAAAATACAAAGAGGATATGTTGAACTTGAGGAAACAACTGGCTGATAGTGAAATACCATTCTTGTTCTGGTCATTTACCACCTATAAATACAAAATTCTAAATATGTTGTAATAATATTGTATTCATGATATCCACCTCAACATATGGAAGATCATTAATCTTTTAAAATAAAAATTATTACCATATGATGAATAAAAAATTGATTTCAAGGTAATATATGGGTTGCGGTGTCAAATTGACTTGGAATCTCTCAAGGCTTCCCAAACTCCAAATATCGAGAAGCAACATGAAGTGCTTCAACATGAATTCCATGATGCATTAATGAGGATGCGAAAATTGATTACAGAAATCCTATATAGTGTTCATATCATATGATGGGGTACACATAGAGCATTGCATTTCACCATTCTCAAAAACTAGAAACACCCAACGAACGTGGTCTCAGGCAGTATTATTTCACTAGGATGGTAACGATATACAGATTATATTCAAGTCTAAAGGAATTCTCAGGAAAAATATTTCTCGACTTGTTTTTTTCAAATTTAGGCCCAAATAGAGTAGGTTATTGAGATACTTTTACATATAGGGTCCAATAATATAGAGAATGCATCCCTTTTAGAGGATGTCAAAATCAGATTGCACATATTTCTGAAATAGCACAACTGTCAAATAAAGCAAGAAATTTAACAGAGTTCTAGATAATGATCTCATATAATGTTCAGACCAGAATTAATTAAATTAAAATAGCAAGTATGATGATATCAGCCATAGCAGTTCATGTCCCACCCCGGCACAATGGTCTGGGATATTTTTTAACCCAACATTCGATATCAACAAACATAGTATGAATAGACATGAAAAAAGTACAGGAACAACCAAACCCACAGGGCTGTGGGATTTTTCAATTTTCAATCCCCACCTCTGTAGAAGTCATTTTTCTCCCAATTAGGGATGAAGTCACAAAATGAATACACAAAATTTCTATCCAAACATTGGCTTCAGATTACTATATTCTGAAAATTTCAGGGGGAACAAAAAAATAGGTGGAAAAGTATCATTGAGGAGGAAGAAGTAAATTTCAACAAGACATGAATAGAATGCCAGAAATGCATTATGTGTTGGTAAATTTCATTAATTTCGTCCTGGAAGATCCTCCTGAAATGATTCTAGTTCATGAGAGTCAGAGGATTAAGTTCTTATTCATAATATGGTCCACACCAAATAAATTAAGGAGGTGTGCATACTTGAAATCATAGGCCTACCCATAATTAAGGTATTCCCTTGAATAATCAACTTCCACCTCTTCAAAAGGTTCCATAATATGGTGAAATGTAAAGGTTTGACCATTTCTCTCCTTTCACTCCGAGAAGGTAAATCCCTTTCTCTTGACGATTTATTTTCTTAGCATGAAGAAGAGATGATGGAGTTGAGGAGACTCAATGTAGAGTTTCTATAAAGCATAATTCATGCTAAATATGATCCATATTGAAATCCCCAGATTGTACTTCGATTAGGAGAACCATAGAAAAGACAGTTTGTTGCAACTACTGGGGTGGATAATGAATTCTCTCCATTTGAAACATAGATAGATTAGGGTCAACCATATCCTTATAGGAATTTCCCCATGGGTTATCCAAAGAAAATACCAGCACCTACACCACTAGTGGTTTTCTAGTCATCACACCAATTTAGGATCCATTTATTGTACCTATAATGGTATCGAATCATCTAGATATTCACAAAATTCTCATGAACAAAATTGTTTCACTAAAAAATGATTGGAATCTGTTGAAGGAAGACAAGGACAGATTTAACAATAAAATAAGGTTTATCGTAAATGGGTATATCTGAATCCTCCTCTTCCAAACATTAGGAATCCCACATTTCCACTATTCAATAGATTAGGTGATCCGGAGTAGCTCTTGACACACTTTTTCTCTCACTGTGAAACACTGATGGGGACCCCTGAGTAACATGAACAAGTAAAATAAAGATTCTTCATACAATCATTGCATGAGACAACATTCGTTTTGTCTATAATCTTGCAGTCTCAGTCAATTACTAGATGTTAAGATCTCTGTCATATGTTCCGTATCTTTTACAGATAAATGGTACAAAAGTCAATATTATTTAATCTCACAAACTAAATGAAAAGGCATAATTAAATTGTTTCATATTTCATTTCTCATTTTAAATGATTAATATTATTCATGAATATACTACTCCATAAAGAGGAGTTGTTTCCCATTGGTGTTGCAAGCCTCTGGGATGAGTTGTGCACTCTGTTAATCCATGTTAAATATAGGGGGTTGGGATCCAACATTGATTTATTGACAAGTGGAAAACTCCATAATAGATACCAAATACAAATCTCGAGTAATCCCAGCAACACTAGGAAGATGATCATAGAAAACAATGAATGATAAAGATACACATAAGAAGGCCCCCATACCCACTTCTACTTCAATTCCCTCATCATACCGTAGAGATCCACCTTCTATGCATCCAAAACAATGACCTTATTTTTAAGATGATCCATCAGATCAAATATGAAGATAGTTTGGGATGTTAAAAACATGTTCTATTCTTTTAGAAATGAACAAGTCCCTAACTACATCATCTCATCTTTGGAAGACAATATATTTCAGTTTCCAAGGACAAATAAACCAAACAAATAAGAAAACGAGGACCTAATAATAAATTTCATCTTTCATAAAATGTTGGGCCATTCTATCAATGAATGTTTTTTTAAATACCCCCTATAAAATATGGTGGAATCCAAGAAGGTGAAATTGAAAATTTCACTAGACCAGGTAGCATGTTTTACTACTACCGATCCAGAAGAAGATGTCAAGTTACATGAAGTCGAAAGTAAGAATTCTCTTAAATTCAATGATTGGTTGGTAAGGAAAACAATCATCCAAACTCATTACATTATATGATCACAAATGAAACAATAAAATTTCTCTCCTTCTTCTTCAGTTATATTAAAACCATATTTATCAAAAGCCAAGTCCTCTGATGGACAGTCCTCAAAGAAGCTACATGGCCATATGAATAAGGAGGAAGCAGATGAAGAGGAGATCATGTTAACTCCAATTTTGTCGTTTAAATAAAAAAATTTCATTCCAACTATCTCAAAATCACATGCATCACCCCACAAAATGTAACAACAAGTGTCACTCTATCAAGAATAACCATTATCAGATGAGGAGTGGATAATCGATTCTATTAACATTACTCACATAAGGGATCCCTATGAAAATTATGATTTTGGTTATGACCCAAAGTTCCCCATACTTGAATGGGGAACTGGGGGAATTTATCATCAAGTTCAAGGTTACTATAGAAGACGTGGGTATACTAGAAGCCACTATTTCAATTACACCCCTACATTAACCGTTATTGTGGAATAAAATCGTGGGATATCCCTCTAGTGTACTCTATAAGAACAAGGGAATTATCCCACACATGACTGAGTATGCCCTAACATAATCAACTTAGAAGATTGGTTGGAGTATACATCAGCATATCATTAGTCGGTGGGAAGGCCTAGCCATCCTAATCTAGTAAGAGAAGATGTACTTCCAACTACTACGCCAAAGGATGATCCATCCATGTCAAGGACTTCATCTCCCAAGGAATAAGAAAAGGAGAATCTCCATGAAGGAATGAGTAGATCATTAGACTATAATTATATCATGTTGAAGCTATTGTCCCAAGTATATTCCATTTTTTATGTTCTGGATTCTCTAAATTTGTCAAAGGATCTTCAAGATGCACTCATTGATGCTTTGTCCATCCCTTAAGAGATTGAATCCATGGTTACTATTTTTGAGGTCTATCGTATTGGGAAAGATCATGTAGAAGGTCGTGCAGTCATATATTTCACATACCAATATGATGATGACATTGTATAAGGACACCTCAATCCCTCATACATATCTTGAATGATCAATTATATTATCTTCTAGCAAGCCTTCATTGATAATCCTCAGGGGTCAACCTCATTACAATCCGTAAACCTTACCAGTTAGGTCTCAATGAATTTGGCTTGTATCCGTCCACTCTGATGTTGCATGGCTATGACAATAATGAACAATAACCTTTGGAAAAAATAACATATAGAACATAGTTTAAGGATCTTCTATCCAATTCATATTTCAAGGTTGTTTGACATGATACATATTTTATCATTCTATTGGGAAGGCCATGGAAACATAAACATGCTTCCATTCCTTCATCATACCACCAATTCTTCAAGTATTGATTCAATGGTAAAATTGGGACATTCCATAGTGATAAGGCCCCCATTAAAGTAATTTTATTCTTAGTAAATTGTTGCATAGTTCTATTAAACAAAAGGTAAAATAGTCCATAGAGAATTATTTTTCTATAATAAATGCTCTAAATGGTTTGGAAACGATCTCAGCTAACCAATTTAGGAATCTTAGTGTAGATTATGTGTTACTCGTTAATCAAATCGAAAGGTTTGGCCCATATCCATGTACTCATTTAGGGGATTCCATAATTTCTATTGTGGAATCTGCACCTGATGATACAGAATAAATTGTTGATTCACCAAAAAATGATGAAATCATAAATGGATATTTTTTTATTCCATCTAATAAGAGTCAAGAAGTCTCTACATCATTAGCTGAGATAGAATATGTTTTTGCAGACATTGAAAATCGATAGGGATTCTGATTTCTATATCATTATCTTCCCTTTGGAACATCAAAAAATAACTTTCATCAATAGTCAAGCCAAGATGGTTTCCTTATCTTTAGGATGTCCAAATACTGAATCCTTTCCTTACTTTGAAATTATTTCTTCATCACCTACAATTAGATTAGAGGTACAAGAAGAAACACATGAATTAAGAATAATAAGACGAAGAATACCTCAAGAATTCCACTCCATCATTTGAGGAAGGCATCTCCATCACTGTAGATGAACTCAGAGAAAACAATTTGGGTACAAAAAAAGATCTATGCCACAATATGATTAGTGTGTCCATGTCTTCTGAAGAGAAATATGAGTATACATCATATTTAAAGGAACACCAGTATGTGTTTTCCTACAATTGCATAGATATTCCTGGACCTGACACTAATGTGGCCACTCATCATTTGGGTTTACTAAATGATCAGTGGGGATACAAACAATCAGTAAGAAGAACACACCAGACTCATGCCACTAAAATTGATGTTGAATTCAATATTCTTATCAAATCCCACATCAACCTAGGGGTTCAATATAAACTATGGCTAGATAATATTGAACCTATTAAAAATAATAATGGGAAAATCATAGTCTATATTTATTTTAAGGATCTCAACCACTATTGTCCCAAAGATGACATCCCAGTCCTGATAACAAAACTCTTAATTAATTCAGAAGCAGGCTTTAAGTATCTCTCCATCATGGATGGATAATTTAAGTACAATAAAATCTATATTTCCCTATAATATGAAAAATACAAATACATTAAATTCCCTTATGGCATATTTTTCTATCGGGAAATGCCCTTTGTCTTGAAGATAGAAGGTTAACAAATTCAATGTCTAATGCATCAAATATTAAAAACTATCATGAGAGAATTTATTGAATTCTATGTTTAGGATTTAGTGGTTAAATTCAAAAAATATTTTAATCACATGTCCGATCTAGAGACCATATTAAGCAAAAATTGACAACATAATCTAATGATGAACCCCTTTAAATGTTCATTCGAGTTAACCTCAGGAAAATTTATTGATTTTTTTGTATTCCATCATGACATTGATGTCAATATCAATAATAATAAAGATATCCTAGTATTTTATCTCCTATGAGCCACAAGGAGTAAAGAGGACATCAAGGACACTTGGCCCACATCCAGAGCTTTATAGCCAATCTGGATGGAACGTTTTTTCCCTTCTCCAAATTCATGAAGAAAGGGGTAACATATAAATGTACCAATGACTGTGAATAATAATTAGATACCCTCGATAAATACCTATTGTGTACATCGGTATTGATGCCTATTGTTGAAGGAAAAACACTCATCCTTTATGTGTCGGCCCTGGGGAAATCTCTGGGTGCCTTCCTTTCGTAGAAGAAGGATGTTGGTAATGAAGAAATTATATATTATCTCATTAGAACCATGATCAATGCAGACAATAGATATACATATATTGAGAAGATATGCCTATAATGAATCTTTGTAGTTCATAATATGAGGCAATACATGTAGAATTAAGAGGCACACATAGTTTTTTAGAATAACCTGCTCTAATTTTTCCTCAGTCATCCTATTTTAAAAAGAAGTCTGGAACAATGTGTAGTTATTCTACAGTAGTTTGATATACATTGTGTGCCTTAGAAAGACGTAAAAGGACAATACATGGAATACATCCTTGTTGAACACCCATCTAGAGAAGAAACGTCCTTGAATACAAAACTTCCTAATAAATAAATCTTCTCTATAGAGGATAGTCCTCAAACATGGGAAATTTACATTGATGGTTCTTCCAGAAGTCCAACAGTGTAGATAATGGAAGACAATAAGCTTAAAAATGTATGGTAATGTATTTTACTTATCTCCCCAAAAATGAGGTGTTTTCATACTATTTTATGTTATCAAAAGGTGGTACCAAGAATCAGGAAGAATATTATGCTCCCACTATATTATTGGAATTAGAACTCCATGAACCAATTAGACACTTCGAAGTGAAAGATGATTCATAATTAGTAATCAAATAAATCAAGGGGTATTATGCCATCAAAAAGGGATAAATAATCTCCATGTGGGATTATGTATGAGGTTTAATGGTAGAATATACCTTAAACCCAACATATTCATATGTACTTTGGTTACAAAATTACCAATATAATTCATTATAAAAATTAGCTACTACCCTAGAAAATCCAAATCTAGTGGATAATATCATTATCGTTTCTCTTTATCGAGTGGTTTCAACTTTTTTTCAAATCATAACAGAGGATGTAGATGAAATCAGTCCCATTCCTGAACAATTTGGACCTATCATGGGATAGATGACACCCATCCTGGAATATTTCTAATATGGAGTAATTCCACCGGATATAGTTTATAAAGAGAATATTTGATGATGTGCAGTTAATTACACTCTTTATAATGGATCAAATCACCATATGATCCTCTACAGATGAGGCCTTGAAAGAATCATCTTCAAATGTATTGATGGAGAAAATAATATAACTTTCATGAAAGAAGTACACGTAGGGGTTTGTGGTTCCCCCCAGTATGGGTACAGGCTTTCTGATCAAATATGAAAGCCTGGATACTTTTTGACTTCAGTGATGCAGGATTGCACAGATTTCACTAAGAAGTGTTACCAATTCCATGTTCATACCAACATCATTCATCCAAACCCAGAGTTTCTACATACATCTAAATTATTCTTTGCATTTTCTATAAGGGGAAACAATATAGTATGGAATTATCATCTAGAAATGGCCATACAATTCAAGTACATCCATACTGCTACAGATTTCTTCTCTAAATGGGTTGAAGAAATACCTCTCAATGAAGTCAGTGATGAAATAATTTATATACTTTTCAATGATAATGTCATTAATATATTAGGTGTTACTCATTCCATTTTGAAAACAATTACACCAATCTCTCTTATTCTGAGTTAAGGATGTTATACATGGAATAAAATATCAAGTCCAACTATTCATACTACTATCATGCAATGGAAAATGGAAAAATATAGACTCTCAATAAATCCTTGTCCAACAGACTCCAAAACAATGGGGGATAATGATAATATATCTGGTCGTGATAGTCTCTTACATGCCTTATGGGCATATAAAACTACTACCAATACTTCCACACCATTAACACCATACTCATTGATATTGGGGGTATAAATAATTCATCCCATTGAAGTTAAATTTACCTCACTCAGATCGGATATTTTTTATTAGCTATCTATAGATGATCTGTCTCAGGAGTGACTAGATGATTTGGAGTGATTGGATAAAAAATATTCCATCCTTACATCAATTGGATGTCTGTCAGAACAAAATAGCACCAGATTTTAACAAGAAAGTTCACCTCTGTTCATTCATCTAAGGAGAATTTTTATATTTCCTCTGGACTCAAAATATACATGTAAATAATCCTTCAAAACGTGAGAATAAGTGGGAAGGACCTTACTCCATACATATGTTCTACTATAATGGAGATTTTTCATATATCTCAATAGATAGAGAACTCATTACCATTCCAAACAACACAAGGATAATGAGGAAATTATTTTTATAATAATACAATGTTGGTATTAGTTTCATGATGTTAAACCACACAGAACCATAAATTTGTGTTGTATGACGTTAAACTACACATCATCTTCTTCCTTGTTTTATGATGTTAAACAACATGGTATGAGGTCCTATTCACATAACCTAAAACTGATAAATTGCATTTGTAGTCACCAAAAGACGTTAAAATGTATGGTTAACATCTCACTCACTTGATGTTAATAAATATCCAAACATACCAAAAAATAATAATCCATTTTGAAATTTAATATATTATTATCTTTCATGTGTAATAATTACTCACATCATTACCACTCCTTAATGGAAAATGAACCACATTTCTTCCAATGTTTGAATCATATCTTCATAGGGACCCCATCCTCAAGAATTATGTGTGGCTTGATTCTCATTACAATGAGATTTTTAGTGACACTATGTATCCTATCTTGGGCCTACCAATAACCATAAAAGATAAAATTTCTCATTTCCTTGAATATGAGTTAATTCTAAACTAAGAACCCTTCTAGAATATTTGGATTGATTCTCATACCATATTTTATTTAGGGCCTGATCATTATTCTAGAATGTTATAAAATGTTTTTATCACATAAACATTCAATTAGTATTGGGAAAC
Source organism: Viscum album (assembly GCA_963277665.1). Taxonomy (NCBI): domain Eukaryota; kingdom Viridiplantae; phylum Streptophyta; class Magnoliopsida; order Santalales; family Viscaceae; genus Viscum; species Viscum album. Next base: position 1,940,468,870 of record OY728152.1, read on the forward strand.
ATCATCAGGAACTACATGTGGCTTGATTCATTTTCTATCAAGATGTGTAGTGATAGTTGGGTCCTTTTCCCTGGTCCTGCTGTAATATTTCTATCTTTTCACATCGGTTCATCTTCAACCATACAACATGATGTTAAACTGCATGGAACATTTCATGGACTCGGTATGGTTTGATTATATCCCCAAATGTGATATGTAGTGACACCCATATCTCTTATCTAGGGTCCAACCACCTTCTTGAAAAATTTCCTACACCCATATGCGAACAGCTCAAATCTGCAAAGGGAGATCCTCTAAGAACTGTGTGTGGCTCAATTATTTCTCAAAAAGATATGCAGTGATTCTCATATCTCCAATCACAGGTCTAGATTTGATTAATCGTTATGCCCCTTTATTTCCTATGTATGAATCATATCTACACATGAAACCTTTCAATAAATACATGTGGCTTGACTCTTGCCTCTAGAAAGATAGGTAGTGATGGCTGGGTCTTAACCCCTAGTACAACCGCATTGTTTATTTCATGTCAGGTCACCCACTTCCTTGACACTTGACGATAAAATGCACATAAATATCTACATATACCTTGAATCTCATCCATATAATATATGTAGAGACATCAATATCTCTAATATAGGGCCCATCCATGACCAAAAAACCCTTCCTTTTCCACATGCATGATTTAGATCAGTATATGGATATCTAATAGTATTTTTATATTGATTCTCATTTAAATGAGATACAATGTGATTCCTAGACATTCTACTTTAGGACCAACCATCATCTTGAATATTTTAAAAGTCCCTCTTCCCCATGTCAGAACCGAATGATACATGAACAATTTGACGAACTACATGAGGCTTGATTCTAGACCATAGTAAGATACGTATTGACTCTTATGCCCTATATTCGGGTACTTCCACCATTCAATCATTATACCCTAATCATTCACTTTTTTTATCTTTGTGTTTCAAAATGAATCTTTTCCCATATATTATCACTCACACCGAGCACAAATCTTGTAGCCTTAGGAATTGGGTAATGATAATATCTTCATAAATAAGATATCTCAATTTAGTATTGGGATTATCAATTGACCGAGATGTAAGACCATAAAAGTCACGACAAACATCCTCTTCCCATGATGATAAATAGAAAAATCACTTGAAAAAAACTATGTGTGGTTCAATTCTAATTTTCATGAGACATGTAGTCATTTCACGCTAGTTCACTTCCTTCCAATCCACATGAAATTATATTCCAAGGAATTTCAATAAAGATTGTGGGGCTTGATTCTCATTCTATTGAGATATGTAGTGACCCTAGGATCTTCTATCTCGGGTCTAGCCACAATCCTGAAAATCTCCCACTCCATGTGTATGGATCTAACCAGCATAGGAAACCCTTTCAAGAACAACGTATTTCTTGATTCTCATATATATGAGATAGATAGTTACATCCATATTTTCAATCCCGGGACTATATATATCATGATATGAAAAATAATATTCTCTCCAATCATCGATTCAGACCTTCTTGAGGAGATCCTATGCCTATTTTCATCTTATACATTAACATTTATCTGATGGAACTATGTGTTCCTTGATTCAAGGTTTGACAAGATACGTTGTAACCCATGGGCCCTATACCCTAGTAAAATTTAAATATTCAATTTCTCATCATATTTCCGCACCTAATGTCTTTTCTTCATGACTTTGAACTTCAAAACCTAACGTCCTTTCTGCCTGACTTTAAACAGCATGTTACCCAATGAACTATGTATCGCTTTTTTATCATCCCATTGAGATACGTTGTTAAGAATAGGTCTTAGAAACAAGTCCCATCCAGGTGATAAAAGAAACTTTATCCCCTCCAAAAAAAATTAAAAATATATGCAGGAGCCCCTATTTTAAGTTCCCTCCTTAGAGAGACCACTATGAAAAAAATATACTCTTATTGTAGATATGAGTTAGATCTATGTAATGGACTCAGAAATCATTGCCAATATCATCAAAACACGTATTTTAAACATTATGAATTACCTCTATTATATTTCATACTCCTAATCTTGAATGATTATAGATATTCATAACAATTAATGAGCCTTTAGTGAAAAAATTAATGTACCTAAGATCCCTTTTTCTCGAATATGTTGTAGGATCCCTTAGGTTACCTTGCTTATGTATCCCAATTAATGGGGATGTCAGAAAAAAGATGCCATTTTTTGGCTATGCAGCATATTCCTCTTTTGTCCCTGCATAATACGACCCCCATAATAGGTTTTAAAATAGAGGTAAATCTATTCATTGGAGAATCATCTTCTATCAAATCTAATATTTGATTATGGTATATAGGAATCCATATTTTAAAGTGGGAATCCTTTGCGTATTTGTCACATGTCATTTCTCCTTACTTGAAGGTCTCCAAGACCATGGTTTACTTATCTCCATTTCACATGTTCAAAGCATACTAGAATAACATTTGCTGATTTGACCACACTTCATTCAATGGTTCTATAATATAATGATCATGGTCAAATGACCTAAAACTATAGACACCATAAATACTGCATTGGGATAAGATCTTATTAGAAATTCAATTCCTCAAATTCAATGAAAATCGTGACTGGAAGACATTTTTCTATATTCTATTACTTTTATCCACTAACCAACTCTGTTCTTGAAAAAATATTAATCTCCCAAAAATTTCATCATCCTTTAGCAATAGAATGTCAGAATTCTTGAGAGCTCCTTTACCAGAATATGTTGTGCATTGCTCAATTGGCCTTGCATAAAAGTTTACTACACAATGGGCATGTCAGCATAAAGATGTCACTGTTGACTATACAACACATGTCCTAGATGGACCTATATAATAAAACTCCCCTAATGGGTTTTTCAAATATCGGTAAGTTCGTTCTAAGAAGAGAGCTTCTCTAATTCCCTTATCCCTCTTCCCATGTCATTATCTAGATCCCAAAATTTCAAAATCATAATTTTTAATACATTCCTTTGATTATGGAATATTTTAGTACGTTTTTAGACAAATTACCATGAAATTGGAGACTCATAAACCTTTTTTCAAAGATAAGGACCTTAAATTAAAGCATAAATATAGTTTTTATTTAATGAATTTATATTTCACCGCATTCTGTTAAAAATCCTTTAATATCTTCATTTTATGTATTTAAACCGCATGGATTAATGTCCTTGTTTCATGGCGTTAAACTACACAACTCCATAATTCTTTTTCAGAAATGAACCTTCTACTCATGAAATTGGTAATTTTGCAAAATGTACCCTCCTTCATACACCAAGTTCTTGTATGATTGATTTCCCCATTCAGGACATTCGTCATCACAGATGGACCTTTTATTATCAGACACCTATCTGTAGAAAATCCACCAAATGTGGCATTGAGACATCTAAATCTTAAACCCCTTTCATTGTCATTAATCAAATGTCAAAATTATTAGGAACACATTTACTTGATTTTTCATTACATTCACCTGTTGGGTTTTCATAAAATTCTCTTACATAACAGGCTTACTAAATAATGGATTCCACTATTTGCTTTTGTAGTACATTCGGATTCCGAACCAGTATAACACAGGCCCCGTAATGGGTTTTTCAAATAATGGTAACATAATACTTGGAAGATACCTCCTATGTTATTATAATTTGAGAATTATATTTGGGGACTATGAAAATCATGAATCTATATTCCCCTTGGAATTGTCTAAATCAACGTTGGTATCTTCATAGCCATAAATCCTTGTCCGAGTTCTAATTTAAAAATTCATGTTAAAATTTATTCATCCTAAAACACTAGCTTTATTAGTCCGACATTCATTCCATTATATCTCTCTAATAAAATGTGATACTCACCCGGTTGAGAACCCACAATGTGTTTGTTGGACAAATGTTGAGTATCAGCTCTCTAGACCTACATTCTGTATAATTTAGGAAATGTTGAGTGATTAAACCTTAAAAGGGAAAAAATGGATGAAAATACAATAGGTAATTCCCAAGGGAATAGGAGAGTATCACCCACCAAGTCCGCTCAATATTGGGTGATGGTAAAAAAGACCAAAAGTTTGTAGGGTTTTCTATATGACCCTAGAAACAGTAAAAATATTTTTACTAGGCCCCTTTGATTAGGTAAAAGATATTTTTATCCCTATCCTTATTAAGGTAATTATAATTAGTTGACATAATAATGTAGTTCTATAAAAATCATCTTTAATTTTATGAATATATAAAGAAAATAGGGATGCATATATAGATGATTAGAAAGAAAATCCTTTTCGTTTATATAAAAACAGTATAAGGACCCGACCTTAAACATTTCATAATCATGAATTAAATGAATAATTCGTATTTGGGATCTTTTCAGGTTTATATTTTTAAAGAATTAGACCATAATTATTACATAGCAACTTGAATATTACAAGAAGATACTACTACTTAGTATCCATTTTTTTATAAAATAAAAACTCTTAAAAAGACACATGTCTAGTTCCATGTTTTAGACTGCATGACTTTTCCTTGATCCCATCCTTGAACCTATTCATATTTAAGTCTTGTGGAAAACATTTCAAAAACTTGTGATGAGCATAAAAATCTCAGTAAGGGTTATAAAATAAGGAAGGAAAACATTATCCCAACAATAAATACAAATCCATGAAACCATACATTTCAATCATAACATACCTTATGAAATCATAATATTTATGAATAACACACACAAATAATAAATCAAAATGGTTACTTATGGCATCCATATCAAATATACATTGTAGCTATCCCAGCTACGTAGGGAGTTACACGTGGAATACCCATCATAGTATATTCCTTAAATCTCTTAGGAGAAACATCGTGTTTACCTCCGTCACTTTACCCAATGCATTGAAGAGCTATCTCGTGCTCACCCACCCTAGGTTTTTCACGGAACCACCCATATACATAAACAATTCCCAATAACCATAACATAATCATAAAATATAACACATGCATAATGTAAAGATAACATTTCCGCATTCCAATATATCAAATCATTATATTGAAATAAAAAAAGTTTTATCTAATCATTTTCATAACCTTTTAAAAATATATTTTTTAATCAATGTGTCCCATACCACTTTGAAGCTTTTAAATGAATTATCATTTGAAAACATTAATGTCCATATAAATAAATCCTAAAACCAATTTTGAAAACATGGAAATTAATGAGAAATATTTATAAGAATAAATCTTTAAAACATTTAAAACGCTATTTTAGATAAAGAGTTTTTTTTAAATGGAGACACTTGAATACAAATAATTGATGAATTAAATTTAATCAGAACTTTATAATATCATGATAATAAAGGGATTCAGGATATAATATGTCAAAGTAAGTTATATAAACCATATAAGAGGGAATTGTGTCATAACAACAATGGCGTCTCAATGGAAATGTAAATTGAGATGACATCACTTATAAAGATGGTATCCTTAAATTATGGATAAATAAATCAAATAATTTTGTGTGACAAATATAATTACACCCAACATAAGTGGATATTATTTTTAAAACAATTAGAGGTAATTCACACAAACTCATATGATGACATATTCAATATATACAAGTCGAACCCAAAGAATTGAAATTAGGTTAAGAAGTTCCCTTGTAAAAATTTGATAGCCTAACGACGTCGTTTTAAAATTCAGAAAATGAGTTGATAAGAAAAAAAGGTTATCTCATCACTTGGAGATAAATTTTACATATATGGGGATATAAAAGATCATATCCCAACATAATAAGATGTAAATTAAAAGACCTAATAAAAAGAATTCTTTTAAATAAAGGAGGGTGAAAGATTCCCTTACTGATTCGGTAACGTACAAAACATTTTCCACATGAAGAAGGATCATAAAATGAATATTTAAATACTCATAAATTATGTATATTACATAAAGATTACAATCATGGGTAGTAAATACACCACACAAAATGAAATCTTGGAAAATATTGCATGAATCTCACGGGAATAAAAAGTGAGATGAAACCCTTTACCAAGTTGTAATCAACTGAGTCGTATGATCCAAATTTAATAACCACAAAATGAATCATATAATACTATGATTATAATTATAATCATGATAATATATATCAAATTTCAGTAATAAATACACCACATTCAATAAATAAGTGGCGAATAATGGAAATCTCACAGAATTAAAAGTGACATAAGAAAATCCCTTACCTCGTGTCCAACTTGACTCGATCGTTCATTAATCTCCTAAATAATAAACTAAAGTTAATTTCTACTTGCTTAAGAACCCTATTCAAGTTTATTATTACTTTTATATAACTTATTACCATGTTATAAACATTATGTAATCATTTAAGTTAATAATGTTCATTTTGTCGATATTTGGTAATTGAGTAAAAAATATATTTCCTATAATTATATGTTGTTCAAGTGGTCAAAGGGTCATTATTTCCAGAATGATATTAATGATATAGATATCATATATATCATATATATTCAGTATATACATTTATTTACATAGAATTTGGAGGTATGAAATGAAATGCACCGTTCATGGAGACGGTAAGTCGTACGTACGCATGAACACTACTTTCATTTCAATATATTATTTTAATGGAATTAATACATAATGATACATAAGTATATTATAATTCCTGTGTAATTTCATATATAATATCATTAACTCTATCCTTTATACATCCAACACAAGGCATTAACGAGCCACATCACTTTGAGGGGGCGGTAGTACGCACTTCCTCAAATGAGATTATCATATTTACCCACTATGGAAACCATAAAGGCTTGATATACATGTGTTGTACAAAGGCATAAGAAAATCATAAACATAATATATATCATATATAAATATAGTTCCATCATAATGGCCACCATTTGAGGCGGTAATATGTAACTGAACAATCATCGTTTCGTAAGGCGTTAGGTTTCCATCCACGGAAACATTATGTTCATTATCCATTAGATGGAGGTTTGTGTAAGTGAAGTTCGAATCCTTCTTATAAAAACATCCTAGTATATTGAGGATACTGTTGTTGTTACAAAATAATGGAATAAAAATAGTTTATGGTTTGGAAAAGTAAAATAAAAGAAAACAATTTAAGAGAAACTGTTACCTTTAATTTGAGTAACTTCCTTTGGTTTGAACCAAAGGACTTCTTGAAGTGCCTTCTGCCTAAGGTAAGGCTTCTAGGAGTAGGAGAGTTGTTTAGGGAGCTTACCTAGGAAGAGTTTGTACGAGACAAATGGCTTGAGAGGTGTGAGTAATTGGATAGAAATGGTCTCTTTTTATAAGGGAGAGGAGGGGCTCTTTTGGAAACTGTGAAAATAGTATTTTATTATATAATGATATTCAGTTAATAATGGTCCAAAAATCATTAAGGTAGAAGATAATATGACTCATATTCGAAATAAAATCATCCAATCAGAATTGGACATGTTTTTAATAATACATTAATCATTATAATCTTATTTATTTAAATAATTTATTAATGGGGTAAATACTGCCTCATTTTTGTGTCATAAATAAGTTAATTTATTCGATGGATAAATATTATAAAAAAATACTATCATGTAGGAAATATTTTTAGTTTACAAATATTATTTATAGTTGAAAATATTACTTATATAACATTATAAAAAATTAATTACTAAAAGAATTTTGTTAATGTCTATTTTGTCTTCACATTAAATTAATTATTCTAAATTGTCATTATCACCCACATGTGGCTCATTGGGGTCCCAAAATCGACCCAAATATTCCCATGGTCATAAATAACTCTACCAATATGGTTTGGACAAGTGTTAAGGTAATTTTTAATTGTTATAATATTCTTTTTTACCTTGAATTACCTTATTTACCTTTAACCGCAGCACAGAAAAGTCAAAAGTTAGTATTCACCAAAAATTATTTTCATCTTATTGAACCAAATTTTACTTCTTCATAACAACTATGTATGTCAGATTTTCAAAATTTAATTCACAGAAGTGGTAAAATTTCATTTAAATGAAAAGATCATTTTTTAACAACTACTAAGTGGTTTCACTATTCATCAAAAATTGAAGTTTTTTAGAAAAATATGAAAAATTCAGCGAAAGCTATATTTGATATTTAGAATTAAAAATTGATATCTATTTTTTAAAAATTCAAAACATAGAAGTGGCATTAAATAATTTTAAAATTAATTCCCGTTATGAAAACATATAGTCGTTTTTAAGAAACAATAACTATCAAAAGATTGATACTTGTTTATGTCCAATTACAAAGTGAAATTAATTTCAATGACCAACATCGGATTAAATGGAAAAAATATATTTTATTTTCACTTTAAAACCAATTAACAGGACAATTTAAACATATAAATAAATTATATTGAAAGGTACTTTTGAATTGAAATACAATATTTTTCACTATTCATTAAAAAATTGAACTTTATCCGAAAAATTCCAAAAAATTACGCAAAGTAAATTTTGATGTCTCAATTATATGTAAGGATTTTATTTGGTCATATATAATGTATTAAAGTAACCAAAACAATAATTAAAAAGTGCTCACCCTTAAAAGGCGATAAATCGACCTTTTAATGTAAATTATGCTTAAAATTAGATTCATTCTGTCACACCTCGACCGGTTTTGACGCACGACTTATAAAACCATGCCACAACACATAGAATGGATTTATAGGCGGTTAGACCCAGGTGGCACGGTCTGAGAACAACTCTCTCAACGGCGCACTTGACGGCACACAAGCCATGTGGTTGCTCAACATCTGAAATAAGTAAAAAAATTAATTACAGGTCATGTGAAATGAAATGAAGTAAAATAACAATTTAATAAAATAGAGTTTAATAAGAGTGTATTTAAGCATAAAATAATAATAGTATTATAGTTTTAATAATAATAATATCATTATTTTGGTTGTTTTATTATTATTATTGCTATTACTATTATTGTTAACATTATTATTAAGGTTATTATTATTGTTTGGTTTTTTTAATTTGGTTTTATTGTTATTATTATGATAATACTATTATTATATATATATATAAAATGAAAAGAAACAAACCATACCCACCTTTCTGCCGACCCATCCTGTCGCCCCCTTTCCCCCACTTCCCTTCTACGCAGCGGCGCTGCGCCCGAACCCCAGCCCCCTTTGCATTTTTCATGGCCTCCAGCGCTTGTGCCCGCCACCCTCGCTTCCCTGCTCCATCATTCCTCTCTTCGCATTCGCCTCTAGCTCTTCCAGACTCGCCTCCGCCCATGGATCCAAGCCGATCCCGCTCCCATGTGTCGCGCTATGACCCCCCCCCCCCCCCTAGTGCAATTTCCTCCCTCTGGCGGCCTGTGCGCAGAGAACCCCTCCGCTCCTCCCTTGCTTTGGCGGGCCGACCTCACCACTCTGAAACCTAGACGACTCCTCTCTTCCTACACCCCATCCCTATTCCAGCAGCTCCAACCCCCATGCTCACACCTCCCCGGTAGGACTCCTCTTCGGAGCACAACACCTCCGACAGCTGTCCCTCCTCACAGCGCGGCTGGCCTCCCCTCTTCTTCCACTGGTAGCACTATGCGATTGGCCTCTTAGGACCCTTGGGTCTATGTTCCGGCAATCGCCGCTGAAGGCGGATCAGCTCGGCTTGTCTCGGTTGGTCGCCGCTATCTGAGGTGAGGTTTTAATCCTCTTGCATGGTTTCACAAAAACTGAATTAGGTTCCTAAATTGTTTTGAGGTTCATTTTAATTATCTCGTGATGTTTTGGTGTTTTTGCGATAGTTGAATTTGCTAAAAATTACTTTTGAAGTTGTTTTTGTTTATGTCTACATTTGTTTTTTCCAATTGAGTTTGTTTTTATTTTGTGGTGCATTAGATTTTTTGAATTTGTTTAGGTTACTCTTTGGAAAGTAGTTTTATATATTTTAAAGTGTTTTAGGAAATAATGTAAATGGTGTGATATTCATTTTGGTTTTGTTTTGGTTATTTTATAGAAGTGTTGATCAATTGCTTATTGGGTGTGAAATATATTTTTTTAAGGTGGTGAATAAGTTTAAGTGTTGCAAATATAATTTTTTAATTGAAAGAGGTGATGTTTTGTGTGTGAAAATGGGTGCGTTATTTTATAAAAGGTTTTATAGGTTGGTTGTTAGGTGCGAGTCATGTTTTGGTGTGATGATGTTGTGTGTTTTATTTTAAAGTGTTTTCTTATGTGAAATAGAGTATGTTTTGAGGTGAACCTGGGTTTAACCTTTTGCGGGTGTTTTATAAATTATTCAAATGGTTTATTGCTTTAATCATGTGGTGCGTATGATGTTTGTAATGTGGTTTGGTAAATAATTTCAATGGTGCAGGTAGTGATTTGAAATTGTGTCGAGGTGGTTATTTCGTGTTGTTGGCTTCTTGGGATTTTTTTCGGTCTGTGTTTGTGTAATTTTAGTTACTGTGTGATTGTTGCAGCGTGTTTGCAAGGTTACCCGGTGATATTGCGGTCACCAGCTTGCGCTTGCTTCTGCGTCTGTGCGAAGTGTGACACGCCATTGCATTTGGACTGCGAGCTGAGGTAGGTCCCCCACTACACGTAACATCAGATTTAGAATTTATTAATTTCTTGATGTTTTATTAATTTTAATAAAATGGAAATAATATAATATAATTAATTTAATATTTGATTATTTGGTCCAAAAAGAGCCGTTTATTTTATACCGAACACTTGAAGCATTTTCTTGACGATCAGACACCCAGTATTGAAAAAATGCCCCATTTGGCCTTTAAAAATAATTCAAAGAATTTCAAATGTACTTTTAGTTATAAAGATATATGATTTCTTATGAACATGGGTTTTGGGTTTTCCCGAGAAATGAGGTTTTGCTTTAAAATTGGTGAAGGCTCGTTTGGAACTTTAATAAAATAAATTATTTTGGAAAACCCACTCAGGGGTGACCTTTGGCATTCATTGATTAAGTGAGCTGTATGTGATGTTTGGGAATTGTGACTGCTTGATTTAAATTGTTGATGCACCACTCTTTTATTATATTTTTTGACATGAGAACCTGGAATAGTGAGTGAATATTCTGAGAATGATTGATGCACTAGTTTACCCCACACACTGGCTAGTGGCCCCATAGCTGGGGAATACTGAGTTATTTCTACTATAGGGATTGGGGCCCTCGGTTAGGACATGCAGGGCTATGTCGGGTAGTAGTATAGGCGTTATGACGTCATCGAGTTAGGACATGCCTTCAGGATGAGTCAGATGTATATTATGTTCTAGATTGTTCACGATCTCTTAGGTTTGACCCATGATTCTTTTAGTGTTTATTTTTATGTGGCAGATGATTGAGAGCTCTAGTTCGGTTGCTGGCCCCATGTGCCACTTTTTTCATTGCCCTTTTTGTGTGTTTTGTGTTGTGTGTGGTTTCTCATTTGACCAACAACTAAAATTTGGATTTCTAAATTGTTCGCAAAAGTGTTTTAAATGCAATTTATTTGTTTCTTCCAAACACTAATTTGTTCTTAAATTAAAAAGGGCAATGGACATTACTTGTTTTAAAAATGAAAGTGTGTGTGGAAACCATATTTTATACAATTTAGTGCAAACCTGGAATTGTTAAATTCTTTATTTATTGGTATGTGCATTGGGAATAGAATTAGTCGGGCCCACCTACTGTGTTTTAATACTCACACCTATAGTGTTTTCTTATTTTTAGTCCTGTTGTAGGTTCCAGCTTTAGTTGTTCACCTTGAGCAACGTTGGTTGTGGTATTGGAGAGTGACCCATGGGGTCACATGGAGTTTTCGTCATGGTCAGGTTAGTAGCGTTGTTGGTTGTTCGTTATTTGTTTTCTTTTTTTTTCTTTTTATTTTTCCGCTGCTTAGTTTTTTATCTTTTGGGAAAATCGTTCCCACCTGTTTAATTTCGATGACCAGCAGTAGTTTCCATCCCATGGGGATCGTGAACGCCCCTCGGGACTTGTCGCGGACCGGCTCGGGTGATCAGTTCAGGGTCGACCCGGGTTGGTTCATGACAAAATGGTATCAGAGGCTGGCCCTTGTTATTTGGGATGTTCGGTAGATGGAGATTAGGATTTTCGGGACTCGAGAGGTAGGTACGGGAAGGACGTCATGAACCCTCGCCCGTTCCGAACCTCGTGTCACCATGGATAGTCCGAGAATTGATTCTTTGTTTTGTTCTGGTTTGTTTTGGATTATGGGATGACAACAGAGGAAAACCGATGTTACATCGTGATCTCACATGGAGTAGTGACCCATGTGGAGTCCGAGTACACGGTTTGAATTCCTCTTAGTTGTTGATGCTTACATGGGGAATGACCCACTACCATGTTGCCAGGTCAAGTGTGACCGCTAGTCCTTCACTCTAGTGGTTGGATGCAAGTTGAGTGTTGTTTTCGTTCAGGTTGGTGTAAGTGCGTGTTTGGAAATGAAAAAAATGTTTTTTGAAAATGGTATTGATTTCTTTTAAATGAAATTAAATTTAGGAAATGGGTTTTAAAAATGAAAGCCTTTGGTTTGGAAAACCGTTTGCATGGAAAGTGGTTGAGAATGGTTTGGGGTGAAACCTCGGGTACTCCTTATGAACGTTTTCACATGTGAGAGGATGTGTGGAAAGTGCATGCTGGTGCGTATGAATGAATGTGGATGAATACATGTGTAATGGTTCACGAGATTACCTGGGCATATTTGAAATAAAAGGATTGACCTTGTTTTCTAAATTGAATTTTAAAGAGGAAAATGGTTTTGGATAGTGATTTTGGTTTGAAAAGTGCATTTGGTATTTGGAGAGTGGCCCTGAAAGAAAGCGGTTTTGAAATCAAAAAATAAAAAAAAAGTGGTTTTGAATTTAAAATGGAATGATAAATTTTGGACAAGGAATTTTGGGTTGTGTTTGTGGTTATTTGGTCTTTTTTGAGCTGGTTGTTTTTGCATGAGGGTGCTTTATTGATGTTGCTTCGATTGATATCGGTTTCGTCTTGGTGTTATATATTTTGTTCAGAAATGCCGCCCAGAAAGGTCCCCAGAGTTTTGATGATTCATGCCCAATTTTTGGTCCTTCTCGGACGTTGTCTGTCCTTCATGGTGATTGGTGTTTGTTAGAGATAGTGGATTGGCTTGAAGAGGTCGAGAGCATCTTCAGGGTATTGGGAAGTCCCAAAGCTGTTAGAGTGTATGTTGTCATGGTTCTGTTCGAAGGTCCAGCTCTGGACGAGTAGGAGTTGTTCACCCTGCCATTACTACATGTTGGGATGATGTGGAATGTATTTAAAGCCTTCTTCGTTCAATGGTTTATACTTGTGGAGGTGAAGATGAAAAAAATGTGAAATCTCATACATGTTCAACATGGCCAACAGACGGTGAAAGCGTATGTTGACCATTTGAAGGATCTTGTGTCTCTTTATTCGGGGGTAGTGTTGCAGGACTGGATGAAGACTTCTCCCATCATCAGGGGTCTTCGTCCAGAGATCAAAGAGTGAGTCCTCCCTTTTTGGGAGCAACACTTTTGAGATGATGGTGCATGAGGTGTTCTTAGCTAAGTTGGTCTTCGGAGTGCAAACGGTTGACAATCCACCGTATCTGGTTGCTCGTGAAGGTCCCCCATCTGATGAGAAAAGTGTTTCAAGTGAATTTATTTCTAAAGAGTTCTCTTTAGTGACTCTAAATTCTAGTTCGTCAGACAGTCTAACGGTGTACCGTCTGTATGCACGTTTAGGGAATACAAGCCGTCATGTCACACCCCTCTAAAGACGTGTCGTCATTGCAAGTGTCTGGATCATCTCGAGAAGCTTCGCAAGAAGCGTCATCTCTGGAATACACTGTGACTAGAAGATTTCAGTGCCTAACGGTGAGGAAGGGGATTCTTCAACCATCAGAGCCCCAGCCATAGGTCTTGGGGTGAAACTCGTGCGCAGTCAAGAGATTTCAGGGGTGTGACGCCTTAGTTCGGGTTCCGTATTCCGTGTTGGTAACGAAACATGAAAATTCCTTCCATTCTTGTCCTTCTACTGTTATATTTTTTGCGTTGTTGTAGGATCATTGTGTTTTCCAGAGGATCGGATGAACATGTTCGTTTGTAATCCAAATAGTCTTGTTAGTCTGGTTATGGTGTTCTGGATCATGCATTTTTCTTAAAAGTATGTTCAGACCTTGCATGGGTTAATCTCAGTTTAGCGGTGTTAGTTTGGAGATGTAAGTGCCGGTGAAAGAGTTAAGGCTTGTATATACTTGGGTTCACGGTTGGAATCATATCCTGCTCGGAGGCTTTTCTCTAGTGTTCTGGTTTTCTTTGGTCTGAGTCAAGAGTTCCATGTTTTAGCGGAGGTGTTGTTTCGCTCGTGTTATAAAGGTCAGTTTGGGTTAGTTGGGAGTTCCCACGTCGCCCCTCTTCCGGGGTGGTGTGTTTGAGTGTTAAATTTGTTCACTAGTTGAGATCTTATGGTTGGGATAACCCTTTTGTGTTATCCTGTTCTCTTGTACTGTGGTTTCCTTCAGTTTCAGTCAGGCATGGATTCTTGCCTTGTCCATCGTTCAGCTGGGTGACTTTCGGGGGGAATAAAGTTTCTATGGTGGGGATAATTGTCACACCTTGACCGGGTTTGACGAATGACTTAGAAAACCGTGACACAACATGTAGTTTGACTTTGTAGGTGGTTAGAGGCAGGGGGCACGGTTTGAGCGCAACTCGCTCAACGGCGCACTTGACGGCACATGAGCCATGTGGTTGCTCGACTTCTGAAATAAGTAAATAAATTAATTATAGTTCATGAGAAATGAAATGATGTAAAATGAAAATTTAATAAAATAGAGTTTGATAAAAGAGTGTTTAAGCATAAAATAGTAATAGTATTATAGTTTTAATAATAATATTATCATTAATTTGGTTGTTTTATTATTATTATTTCTATTACTATTATTGTTAGTACTATTGTTAAGGTTATTATTATTGTTTTTTTTAATTTTGGTTTTATTGTTATTATTATGATAATACTATCATTATATATATAAAGAAAGGAAAAGAAACAAACCCAAATCCCATTTTTTCCAACCCATCCCATCACCCCCTTTCCCCCGCTTCCCTTCTGTGCAGCGGCGCTACGCCTGAACCCCAGCCCCCTTCGCGTTTTGCCTGGACTCTGGTGCTTGTGCCCGCCGCCCTCACTTTCCTGCTCCATATTTCCACCCTCCACATTCGCCGCGAGCTCCTCTATCCTCACCTCCTCCTATGGGTCCAAGCTGATCCCTCTCCCATGTGGCGCGCTCGGACCCCCCCTGTGCAATTTCCTCCCTCCGGCGGCCTGTGCGCAAAGAACCCCTCCGCTCCTCCCTTGCTCCGGCGGGTCGACCTCGCCGCTCCGAACCCTAGATGCCTCCTCTATTCCCACGCCCCATCCCTGTTCTAGCGGCTCAAACCCCCATGCGCACACCTCCCAGGCCAGACTCCTCTTCGGCGCACAACACCTCCGGCAGTCATCCCTCCTCACAGTGCGGCTGCCCTCCCCTCTTCTACCACTGGTAGGGATGTTCGATTGGCCTCTTGGGACCCCTGGGTCTGTGATCCGGCAACCGCCACCGATGGCGGAGCAATTCGGCTTGTCTCATTTGGTCACCGCTATCTGAGTTGAGGTTTTAATCCTCTTTCCTGGTTTCGCACAGTCTGAATTAGGTTCCAAAATAGTATTGAGGTGCATTTTAATTATCTTGTGATGTGTTGGTGTTTTTGCGATAGTTGAATTTGCTAAAAATGACTTTTGAAGTTGTTTTTGTTTATGTCTATGTCTATTTTTTCCAATTTTGTTTTTTTTATTTTGTGGTGTGTTAGATGTTTTGAAGTCATTTAGGTTACTCTTTGGAAAGTAATTATATAAATTTTAAAGTGTTTTAGGAAATAATGTAAATGGTGTGTTCTTCATTTTGGTTTTGTTTTGGTTATTTTATAGAAGTGTTGATCAATTTTTTATTGGGTGTGAAATATTTTTTTAAGGTGGTGTACATGTTTAAGTGTTGCGAATATAATTTTTTAATTGAAATTAGAGATTTTTTGTGTGTGAAAATGGGTGCGTTATTTTATTAAAGGTTTTATAGGATGGTTGTTGGGTATGAGTCATGTTTTAGTGTGATGATGTCGTGTGCTTTATTTTAAAGTGTTTTCATATGTGAAACTGATTATGTTTTGAGGTGAACCTTGGTTTCAACTTTTGCGGGTGTTTTATAAATCATTCAAATGTTTTATTTCTGTGATCATGTGGTGCATATGATGTTTGTAAAGTGGTTTGGTAAATAATGTCAATGGTGTGGGTAGTGATTTGAAATTGTTTTGAGGTGGTTCTTTCGTGTTGTTGGCTTGTTTGGATTTTTTTCGGTATGTGTTTGTGTACTTATAGTTACTATGTGATTGTTGTAGTCCGGTTGCATGGTTACCCCACGATATTCCAGTCACCAGCTTGCGCTTGCTTGTGCGTCTGTGCGAGGCATGACGCGCCATTGCGTTTGGACTAAGAGCTGAGGTAGGTCCCCCAGTGCACTTACCTTTAGATTTAGAATTTATTGATTTCTTGATGTTTTATTAATTTTAATAAATTGTAAAGAATATAATATAATTAATTTAATATATGATTATTTGGTGAGAAAATAGCCGTTTATTTTATACCGAGCACTTGAAACATTTTCCTGACGAGCGGACACCCAGTATTGAAAGAACGCCCCTTTGGCCTTTAAACATAATTCTCAGAATTTCAAATGTACTTCTAGTTTTAATGATATATTATTTCTTCTGAACAAGGTTTTTGGGTTTTCTCGAGAAATGAGGTTTTGCTTTAAAATTGTTGAAGGCATGTTTGGCACTTTAATAAAGTAAATTATTTTGGAAAACCCACTCAGGGGTGATCTTTGGTGTGCGTTGATTGGGTGATCTGTATGTGATGTTAGTTCATTTTGACTGCTTTATTTATATTGTGGATGCACCCCTCATTTATTATATGTGCTGACATGGGAACTTGGCCTAGTGAGTGAAACTTCTAAGAACGATTGCTGCACACTAGTTTAGACCACGCGCTGGCTAGTGGCCCCATAACAGGTGAATACTAAGTTATTTTTTCTATGGGGATTGGGCCCCTCGGTTAGGCCATGCAGGGCTATGCCGGGGAGTAGTATGGGAATTATGTCATCATCGAGTTAGGGAATGCCTTCAGGATAAGTCATATATATAGTATTTCATGGATTGTTCACGATCTCCTAGGTTCGACGCATGTTTCATTTAGTGTTTATTTGTATGTGGTGGATGATTGAGAGGTCTAGTTTGGTTGTTGGCCCTGTGTGCCACTTTTTCCATTCCCCTTTATGTGTGTTGTGTGTTGTGTGTGGTTTCTCATTTGACCAACAACTAAAATTTTATTTATAAATTGTTTGAAAAAAATGTTTTAAAATGCAATGCATTTGTTTCTTCCAAACACTAATTTGTTATTAAATTAAAAAGGGAAATGGACTGTTAGTTGTTTTAAAAATGAAAGTGTGTGTGGAAACCATATTTTATAGAATTTAGTGCAAACCTGGAATTGATAAATTCTTTATTTATTGGAATGTGCATTGGGAATATAATTAGTCGGGCCTACCTAATGACTTTTAATACTCATGCCTATAGTGTTTTCATGTTTTTAGTCCTGTTGTAGGTTCCAGCTTCAGTTGTTTTCCTTGAGCAATGTTGGTTGTGGTACTGGAGAGTGACCCACGGGGTCACATGAAGTTTTGTTTGTGGTGAGGTTAGTAGCATTGTTGGTTTTTCTTTATTTATTTTCTTTTGTTCTTTTTATTTTTCCACTGATTAGTTTTTTATCTTTTGGGACAAATCATTACCACCTATTTAATTTTGATGGTCAGCACTAGTTGCCAGCCCGTGGGGATCGGGAACGCCCCTCGGGACTTGCCGCGGACCGGCTTGGGTGACCGGTTCAGGGTCGACCCGGGTAGGTTCGTGACACATTCACATTTGAAGCCTCTAACTTTTATTTGATAAATGTAAATACATTTAACAAACTTGTATAATTATATTGTAGTTAGTTTCATTAATTCCCGCCAATAAAACAGCTAGGAGTTAACTACCATTTGAAATAATAATATATTATTATTGTGCAATATAAGATTTCAATGAAACCCATTGTTGTGTATCGGGTACGCAATCCAACATAGAAACCCTTTTAATGAAAAATTAATATTTAATTAATAAATTAATAAATATAAAAAATTCATATTCTTTATTTACCTGGGATGTTACATCCTTCTCCCCTTTTGGGAATTGCATCTCGCAATTTTAAAATTTGGTCCCGGAAACATTATTGAAAGTCCCATATCGGAAAAAGAGTTAGTAAAACTATCACCTTACAAGAAAGAAAGAGAAGTAAAATGGTCACCCGAGTTAACCCATACTAAGATTCCATGAAAACGTGGACATGGAAGAGAAAACAAGGGGTTATGTTCTGATGTAGAGTGATAGGAAATATGATAAGGAGAAAGTTAACCACAATAAAATCACAAACTTATGATGTGTGTAAATGGTCTTTGATTACCCAGTAGGAAACGTAAACCAAAAATGTTTTTATTTAACGTTCCTTTTCATAATTTTGAGAAATTCATCTTCTACATAGAATAAAAACATAAGGAAATATACATTCCTTATAGTATAGTTTCATCTTTTAATAAGTTTCTACCAAAACTAAACATTTCTCTAAACGATGAGCATTCAAAAAGACTTGGTCACATCAAGAGCACAAGAATAATCTTATAGAGAATCACATAATCCATAAAAGGAGAACTATCTATTTCCCTTGTATTTAGACATCAACCATAAATGTTAGTACAAGATTAGATAATCACCAAAATGGTAATCCTTTATATAATGAAATACTACTCTTAATCTCCAAAATTAAACAAAAATAACCCAAGGTTCAAGAAATACCATTAAATAAATAGTTATCCTTAAAATTCTTCAATGTAATCCAAACTAAGATTGAAACCCAAATCTATGAAGGATTTAATCACATAGTCTTCCAAGGTAAATCTTATCATTTATCTCTAAATAACATCAGTTACACTTAAAGTCTCATAATCAAAAGTAATTAACCTAATCACATATCCTCCATGATAGGTTAATCATTTCCATAGATAACCCAAAATCAACTTATTTTTGATTTATAAGATCATCCAACTGAAAAGAATTAGTCATACTAACCAGGGACTTCATGTAGTTCAGTGGAAGGCAATAAATACCAGTCACACATTGGTTGTGGGTTTGATTCACACATCTTCTTCCGATGTGACGGGTTGTCACACGGTTTGTGTGTTTTCCCTTTTCAAAAACTACATAATTTTATAACATTCTCCAAAAGAGATAAATTCATCAAAAATAACCATTTCATATTTTAACCACGAAGGTTATCTAATAACTTTCGTTTTGCTTCCCAAAATGTATTAACCGGTAATTGCCACAAATTAAAGGATCATATAAACCCAAATGTTTCTTTATAACTATATCCCCAAAAGAGAAGATAATTATTCCTTGAATAAAATTTTCATATATCAAACATCAAGGTTACATATACTATAAAAAGTCTTCTAATGTAATCCTATCATCAAAAGATCCTTAATAATATTAAGCATTTCACCATCCTAAATTCTACCATAACTCTTGAATCACATATATGTTGACTTCTTAATCATTCAACATTCTTCATGATCCATTAACTATTCATCAAAAATTGATGTTTTTCAAAAAAATACCAAAAATTCAGCCGAAGCTATATTTGATATTTTGAATTCAAAAATGATGTATATTTTTAAATATTCAAAACATAAAAGTGTAATTAATTAATTTTAAAGTTAATACCCGTTTTCAAAAAATAGCCTGTTTTTAAGAAACAATAACTATCAAAAGATTGATACTTGTTTATGTCCAATTTCAAAGTGAAATTAATTTAAATGACCACCATCGGATTAAATGGTAAAAATATATTTTAATTTCACTTTAAAACCAATTAAGAAGATAATATATATATATATATATATATATTAGATTAAATGGAATTTTTGAATTAAAATACAATATTATTCATTATTCATTAAAAAAATGAACTTTATAAGAAAAATTCCAAAAATTTACACAAAGTAAATTTTGATGTCCCCATTGTAAATAAGTATTTCATTTAGTCATATAGAATGTATTAAAGTGACCAAAACTAGAATTTAAAAGGGTTTTCCATTAAAAGGTGATAAATCATCCTTTTAATGTAAATTATGCTTAAAATTAGATTCATTCACATTTTAAGCCTCTAAATTTAATGGGATAAATGTAAATACATTTAGCAATCATGTATAACAATATTGTAGTTAGTTTTGTTCATCCCAACCAATACAACGACTAGGAGTTAACAACCATTTAAAATAATAATAATATATTATTAGTGTGCAATGTATTATTTCAAAGAAACATGTTGTTGCATATCAGGTACACTATCGAACATCGCAACCCTTTTAAAGTAGATTTAATATTTCATTAAAAAATTAATTAATATAAAAAAGTCATATTATTTATTTACCTGCGATGTTACAAAAAGTCCCTGTAAGAACATCCAAAAACTAGAGTCTCTCTATAATAAGTTACAAAAGGCCGATGAAATTTTTATTCATTTGTTGAATAGCCTCTTGATACCAGTCAACCACATGTTGAAGTTCCATCAGATGACTAACATCAGTCTCTTCGATCTGAAAATCCACTTCATTGGAATCTATAATGGATTTCACCTTCTTTTTGAGTATCTCTTAATGAGCTATTGAGTTCTAAAAGTTCCTATATAATTGTATCCAACTCTTCCTATAGATGTGACATTTGAATAGTCTTCATTTTAATCTATTGATTGAATATTACAAAATTTTCATTATTACTGGCCTCAACATGAGATACTTACACTTGAAATTAATCCTTGTTAGAAAGTAGTCTGGAACTTATTAGATACTGTTGAAGTGTTTTCTCTTTCTCCAACATCTGAATGATTTCCTTCACCACTGTAGGTATTTCACTATAATCAATGCCTCTAATTTGAAACATGATGAATAATGTTGAAATTCATGGGATTCCCAAAGGATGTTCATTGAGGGTTGTATCCCACATAATCTTATGTATATCTTTCCATGATTTGATTCCTGTGGTGCGAAGAGAATTCTATTACATTGGATCTTAATCAATGTCACCATAAAAAGATAGATGTACTTTGGGATCAATGCACTTAATCAAGTGCATCGCTCTTCTCTATCCTGAATAATGGCTTCATGGCCTCCCAATGGTAGTTGGACCAATGTAGAAGATTCTATTTCAAACCAAACCATAGAAGATGATAATCCTACATAATAAATCAAGGTCATGGTTATATTCAAAATAATGAAAAATAATGGGAATAATCAAAATGGTTGGTAACTCTAAACTAAAAACACGAAAACAACTTGAGAAGACTCCTCCACAACATTCCCAACTACAACCATTTTCTATGGAACCTCTTGGTGAAGGGACCTTTCTTGAGCCTAATCATGATTCTCCATATGATCCTGAGGAATATTTTCTGATTCAAGGATCACATGACATAGATCCTCTATGATAGTGAAACTAACGATGTTTTCAAACCATCCTCTAGGATCCATTATTTTAGAAGCTTCGGTAAATGGAATTTAAAATTTCAACATATCATGGTTAGGAAATCCGACATAATAAGATTGACCGGAAAAAAAAATAAACTCAAGTCGATTTGGTTATATATACGGTCCCCCAGACTCTACTAGAGTAGTATGAATATTAACATGTTCCAATATTTCATCAAAATACATGTCATGATTAATCATAGCTTCCAATGACATCACAAGCCTTCTGTTATTCTCACTCTGGAGAAAACATGGAGTGGTTGGTTCATGACCCTACAACAACGACCTTAGACCCTGAATAACCTCCTCAATAACAATCATTAAGTTAGCATTAGTCATCGCATGATTTTCCACCACATGTGAAGAACGTAAAATATTATTGAAATGGAAGTAAATTTTAGTTATATAGATTTTCATAAATTACTTCTGACATACCAGATACCTCCTTTCTCCTAGTGATAGCAATAGGAGTTGTTCCATGAGATGATATTGATTCCCCTGGCCAAGATGCCTCTTCATTCTAAGGATCCACTTCATTAATAGGGATCTGCACATGATCAAAAGTTCCCTCTATGGTTCCTAAAGGCTCATTAATGACTTCCCTAATGGATGAAATAGAACATGTTCTTAAAATTACAAAAAATTAAATAAATTCTGTAGACTAGGATAATTTTAATGATGTTAGGAAGACTAGTTGCTGCTAATAAAATGAGTAACTGTAACATTTTTCCTTAGGTGTCTTTGCATTATTCTTCTTAAAAGGACTAGAATTATCATATTCAAAATTAGATATTGGAGACTTCAAGTCTCCCACTATTTCATCCTCCATGACCTTTTGGCATGGAGATATCCCTCCGGATTCATTTGGTTACTCAAAAACCCCAATTGTGGTACTACTTGGGATATATCATGGAGATGAAACATTCGACAATTTTCCCTGGACTAGCATCAATTTAAGATGGTATTTCCCCTAATCAATAACACCTTGCAAAAATTAAAATGAAATATATAAAAAGAATGTGAGAATAAGAAAATGTACATCATTTGATCGAAAAAATCATGTCACTCCTACAATAAAGGGCCAATCCCTTGAACAACACCATGATCTATCATCACCTGAATGGCCCGAAGGCCTTAATTTTTAGTTATTTTTTATAATCATCCTTTCTTGGGATGAGGGAGAACCCTTAAATGACCTATAATATTATTGTATTACCTGACCTAAAGGTCATACAATAATTCATCCCAAACATGACTACATGGAAATACCCCTCACCAGCTTCTAGATCTTAAAGTCAACTTCCCACATTCACATTGATTGTTCATTATTGGGATTAAATTTTTGGATGTGTATATGAGAATTTCCATCTCTCATATATATATACATACCTCATCAATATTATTCTAAAAACAAATATTAGATGAGTCTTGAAGATCTACAATTCTTGGAATACAATCCCCTTCATATTAAAGAACTCACCTGATTTCAGCATCAAAACACAATCACTTCCATGTTTGAACCACCTCTTGTCGTACAAATATTTTTGTGATGATGATCATTTAGTCTTAGATATTAAAGGCTTTACAATTCCAACTATCATATATGGTAGACAAAATAATGGAACTCAAAAATTTTCTTGGCAGTGGAAACTAGATAGCCTAGGCACAAGATCAACGGGTGATAATGGTGTATCGCACATGACTAGAGTCGATGGATTATATATTTTGTGACGTCACATCAGACAGATAGGATTATCTTTATCCTTTTCCTCCAATTCAGATGAATCATCCTATAAAGGAGAGGAATCACCTTACAGAAAAGAATGGTCTTTCCCTCTCAGTTTCATTACTGCAATCAAATGAACTACTTGTTTATCACCCCTTCAGGGAATGATTCAACAAAAGTCTTAGAATATCATATGGTCAACCTTTTTTCTGTATAGACTAGGGGTAAATTAAACATTGCCCCTATCTTCTATGTGGATTTCAGTAACCATAATTGTCGAGTCTCCATTGAATGATTTTCTTATCTAACATGAACATGGGGATACACATTTTTTTTGAAATCATTTGAATTGACATGAAAATATATACGGATCATAGGCCTCACATATAATTTTTCCATCAATCCATGTTTCTAATACATCATCTCTATAAGATAGAATATATTCCCTTAGATCCAAGATAGCTATATCATCATCAAAAAATTTTCTCATAGGTGGATTTCCATAAGTAATGAAGTGGAATTATATGAACATAATTTACCTTATATTAATGTCAAGTGGTGTCGAGGGTAAGGGAGAAATACCAGAGAAATCATGAACAAATGGCCAAAACGATCATCCAAGGGAATTAATCCCACTCTAGAGAGAACAGGTTCCAAGATGAGTCATGATCCATATCCATAAAACATTGAATGGTACTAATATTCTAAAAGTAGACTTCACTCCATGAATATGCAATTTTCTCTTATGAATCTTATCCATGATAGGGGTGTCCAATACCACCATTTTTCTCTCTACCATGTTAGCCATAATGACATAGGTTCTAGGGCTTAATAAACCGTAGGAAACTCGGACATGTAAAAAATTGACATTGAACCACATCGCTAGGAAACCCTCAATATGTTTCCTTCAATGATTTTTGTAATTGGATTCATACCGCAACTTTTCAAACTCGCCCATCTCTAATATTTGAATAAAAGTGTTAGGATCACTTCTATTTTCCCCTTTGGGACAATATGTTGTAAATTTATAGGTGGGACCTTTCTCTTTATTCATCATCATTAATGTTTCCACCCACTACTTTGGAGGAATATCCCTTATTATATTGTATTTTGTGTTTTCATTCTTGATTTTGTGAGATATCATCAATAACTCATGCACTAAGAATGGGTTATTTTCTACATCATTCTAGGTTTCACAAAGATGAATAATGTCATCATAAAAATATACATTAATTAGAGCTCTAGATTTATTATAGACATACCACAAACCGATGACTACTTTTCCATATGTCAAATAGAAATCAAATGTCTCGGGATACTAGAGGATCTGCAGCTTAGGGACAAAATCAGCATTCTTATATACACTGGAATGCCCAACCCATACAACCTCACAAATCATGTAACTCTTTAGATCATGTTTTCACTCTACACATATCAGGCCCACAATCTCTATCCACAACCATGCATGGTTACAACCCCCTCCATGGTGAAAATCCAACCATTTCTTCCAACCCTTGAACTGATTTGTCTACAAATTGTAGAAAATAGATGAATTTATTATGTCTTAAGATTGGGTATATGCACTCTAAAATCTAGAGCACATGGGCAGTGTTGTATGAAATAGTCCATATCTATCACACCATCATTGATAAATGTTCCCACATAAGATATTTTGATATATGAGAAGTTTCTTTGCCTGGAATATAAGAAACTAGGAGATAGTTGTTAGGGGAAGGTAAATTGACTTCATGTAGATTTCCATAACTATAAATTAGAAGAAAAATACTCATTGGAAAATCAATGTGATAATTCATCAACTACATAAATAGATCGGGATGAGTGATGGCACAGACATTGTAGTAATCATGCCTAATTATCTTGATAATATTGTCAATTCGCTTGCTAGATAACTTATCAACATTTGTGATTCACTTGTGAGAAAATTGAACCTATAAAAAAATAAAATAGTAATTTCCAAATAGGTTTGTTTTAAAATAATTAAATAATCCTGAAAATTTGAAAATGGAATTATGGCATGCATCTGAAACTGTGGCATTCATGTATGTCTCTCAAGTTTGGGCATGCAGGTATCATAACTAATATACTTGCGCGAATAGGAAAATATTTAGCAAAAGTGAACATTGGTGAATTAGAATTGCATACAGAGAGCCTAAATTTCCAAATCCATTGGGATTTTTCAATGAAGTTAAGCCCATATATATAAAAAATGATGAATACGTGCACACCACCATATTATGTGACAATAAAGAAACATGCAAACCCCATTTCCTTTTTCAACTAATTTGCCTCATCATTAGACCCTCTTTTTTTTAGATCCTATTATGTGGAGGTATTTTGATGACACTATGTTCTATAACATGGATAACAGTGTGACAAAAGAAAATTCTTTAGATGAAATAGGGGAAAAAATATGTAAAATAACAAAATTTCAGAGGATCAATATTTGGTTCTCTAAAGGTAGCATGAATCACCGATGGCATGCAAGTACTTGTGCACCCCTCAATTGTGTTCAACCACATCACTTGCGTTCAAATTCAATGTGGCTTAGGGTGAAACATTTTCCTATAAATAGACGAAAGAGGTCTTCATTTGTAAGGACAAATTTTCCTAAAGAACAATTTCTTCTTTGGTCACCCTACTGCATCGCCCAAGACTTTTGAAACCTCTAAGGTAGTTTAATAATAACTAAGAAGAAGGAATTAATGGTGTATAATAGGACATAAATCCATTTAGTATTGAAAATAAATAACAAATACATGAATTACATTCCGAACCTCCCAAATTCAAGAAAACTTGTGCACACTGCGTTCCTCAAGAAGGAACTTGTGCGCCTGACTTTTTTGAATACATGTAGAGACTATGTATGGCTCGAACCAAGCTTATCCCATGTTTATTCATCCATTTTTTTCATAACATAAGGTGAGATCCGGTCACCCATGTTTACTAGTGTGCCCCATACCTACATGACACCCACTTTAGTGCCCTTCTTTAATGATCATCCATCCCTTCATACTAATAAATTCTTCCATGAAGCCTCCTCTAAAGCCATTAATTGTAGGGATTCTACATCATTGGCTACCTTACCTAAAAGGGATCATGTTGAAACCTCCACAAAGACCTCATGATCTACCAAACCATTAAGAAAGTACCATACATGTTTCTCCCATTTCGATATGGATATATATGTTTAAGGGTTTCTCACACATTCCCTAATATAGGATAAGGGTCTTCAAAGTGTCTATGGATTTGGATATCTATAGTCACATAGACCATTACCCGAGGGACATTTTTGAGGAGTTTTGTATCTTGGATTCTACATATAGGACTCTATCATTATATTCTCATCTCTAATAACAGGTGCCTCAGGTTCATAGTATAGAGGATAAGGATCAAACTTGATTTTACCATCCATATTGGATTATATCCTCTCTTGAAAAGTGACCAATTTTAAGAAAACCCTCTCGGAAAAAAGCCCCCATCCTTTTAGACCATAAATAATGACCTTCACCTTCATTTCACATTGAAAGGATTACTACTCTACCCCCTCATCCACCATCACACTGTATTCTTTCGATGTTGGCATGTCCTCATCCATAAATGGAGGATAAGGTTAGTGCGGTTTGCTGAATCTTCCGTATCCTATTGTTTCTCACAACAAGCATGACTCACATGGGCTTATAGATTGGTAATGATCACAACATCCACCCAAATTGAATGAATGATGATAACTCTGATTCCCATCATAAATGGGAAACATAGGATGATTTATCAAGGCCCTAGCTCCACATCATCTCAACCAAGAAAAGAGAAATCATGTCCCCCTCAATGGGACTCCTTCTGTGTGCAAACCCCAAATGGAATGAACTACAAGAACTCTGATTCCCACTATAATTGGTATATGTATAAAGCTTTATCAAGGCTCAAGGTCCACATAATCTCATCTAAGAAATGATAAATCTTTACCCAATCAATGGGAATCCTCCAAGGTACAAACCCCAATTGGAATGAAATATAATAACTATACATTCTAATATAATTGGGATATGTATGAAGCCTCCACCTAGAGCCCATGTTCACAGGACATCCTTCTCATGAGTCCAACCATAATTCCCTTAATCGGGTCATTATCCTTATGAGTAAGCTACGAATTAATTCCCCCTAAATATCCTTGAGTTATTTCATCTCTCGTCAAACCTGTTATAAGGGAATACTCTTTAGGAGTAATCCCCAACCTATTTCTCTCAACGTGTGATACAAACCAGTGAGACATTCCAAACTATGTGGAATTTAATTCTTATGAAAATGGTATAAATTGTATGCCTCCCTGAGGTTCAATCCCATGATTACAAATCAACCTTATTATTTTCTAGTAATATCCCCAATAGGGTCTAATTAAACATGGGACCATATATTCCTTCAATGTTCTTGGGGTTTCTTGGGCATAATTCCCAAACCATGCTTGGACTAGGCACCTTCCACCTAAATTTCCTTACAACATGAAATTAAACTCTACGAATGGGTACTTATCACCCAACCATAAAAACGAATGATGTGTCCCATTAAGTGGCATCGAACAATGTGGGGTTTTATTCCTTTCATGAGGATATGTAGGTATCCCATCTATGGGTTTGATCCCATCATCAAAACAACTTTTTCCACCTTGAATGACGATAAAATCCCGAGTAATATCTATCTACTATGATGAAAATTAACTCTACAGTAATGTTTCATCTCCCTAGATGACGATAAATTCCAGAGTGACATTCGTCTACCATAATGACCATAAATTATAGAGTTCCCCAATAAGTGATTAAAACCCAACATTGTCATAATAATGACCATGAATCTCTATGTAGTACATGATAGGACACAATTGATATAGAACCTAAAATACATAATGATATCTCTATTGATGAAGAACCAAAAATACATACGGATGATTCTGAATTCCACACATGATAATAATTGATTGAAAATTCTATGGTGAACTTACATTACACTTGGTAAATTTATAAGGATTCATGAACATATCTTAAATCTATAAGAGATTCACGTAGTAGGAAATAATACCCCCAAATGGTTATTATGAGACCAAACTCCCATCCCCTCAACCAATGCATGTTCTTCTGTATCATAGGTCAACAACTATAATGAACACATTCCTTTGGATAGAACATACCTTTCGATATAGAAATGTTGGCTGTTTCAAGCTCCATAAACAAATCTGTTGGAAAATGTTCAGAAATAGTGATTCCTAACTAGAACACATTGTCTAAAGGAAACAATGATGAGACTAATTTTTATGGAGAAATGATATAAGATGGGATTTATCAAAAAAAACTTCTAGATTTTGGAATTTGAGATTCATATATAATTATAAGAAATATTTTTTGAGATCAGTGAATAATGGTTTTTTGTATGTTTCTAGGATAGGAAAACTGTAATACTGTATGTTTTTTATGATTGGTAAATAAACTAGACTTGTTTTAAACACCGAAATCCATCACATGATTGGAATAATTGTCTACATCCATATTAATGTTTCAGCACCATCATTGAAATATTCATTGGGAGGTAATAATTATTTCATCATATTTATTTAAAGATTAATCACAATCAGTTTGAATTTATTCCAATAATAATCAGGATGAATTGTTATATGGATTCCTTAAATAGAATATAATGATTTAAAATCTTATGGGTAGAAAAATAAAACTATTTAGATCATATAAGAGTAGGGAATACACATAAAATAATTTCAATATTTTTTGTCAAGATGAATTTATTGTGAGGAACCTTATAGTTCTAGGGACACTACCACAAAATGGAGTAGAAAATGAATGAATCACATTCCGGTAAAAATTGTAAGATATATTTTATTATAACTATATTTGAAAAAAATAATTTTGGTTAGAAGATTTTTAATATAAAGAACAAATTTTGTACTGATTACTTGCTTCTATGTCTGTGGATAAAAAATAAATTAGATATTTTGTTTTGGGGATGTTTTTTACTATGATAGGATGCATATATTTTGATGTACTAATTTTTTTCATGTCATTGAGTCAGTGTTAGATCCTAAAGAGTTGAAATTTGTTTTTTTGGAATTTGTGCAGGTTTGAAAGCTTTACAACTATGGGATCCAGACGTAAATATGATATTTTATAATTGTATGTCATATTTGATGAATATGTCATGGTGAGTTTAGATGATTTTTAATAGGATTTTTTTGGATCAAATAGAGCTGTAATTGAAGTACAGAAAATTCCACATATTGATTTGGATATATAGTTGATAGAGTTCAGTGATCATACTAATATCCATTTGGATGATTTTTTTATTATAGAATTATAATCTTCACCGTAAGTGTATCCCACATGTAGATCAGAACACACCATCTATAGACCTTCCATGTATGATGATATGGGATTTTACAAACTTTTAGTAATAAAATATGTTGTTATAGACAACTAACATGTTTTTTTTAACTAGAAAATAGAAATACCACTAAATTCATCTATTATAAAAGTTATGAGTTTTTCGTACCAACATAATGAATAGTATCTTATTTATCATTTGATGGATAATAAGGCAGTTATGTAGTAATATGTGTTTTTCAAAAGGTAAGGTCACACTAGAAAGAAAAATATCAGGTGTATGTATAGAATTTGATATAAGATATAAGAATATAAAGAATGTAAAGACATCTAAAAGATAAATTCTCTTATTTTTTAAACATAAATAAATCCTTTTTTTGGAATTTTCATAGTTTGATCTATAGTTTTCTCAAATCGACATCAAGATAGTATTTACATATAGATCATTAGATAAAGAGGTATATATGACAAATCCTTCTGGGATTTGTATATTCAGATGTGAGAATTGGGTACCCATTTTGAATATCATTTAATAGCCTAAAGAGGATACTAAGATCGTGGTACAAAACGTTTGACAATTTTATATTGAATCAAAAAAAATTCCATAGTCACTTTGGTTATTAAGTTTACTTTCGATAAATTCTTGATGTAATATTTATTTACCTAATTCTATGAGTTAGAGATATTTTCATTAGATGAAAATTGAGGTGGGGATTGACATATTCAAAAATAATATCAAATAGATGTTTGATATGGACGATCTTGGATAGAGAAATATGATTCATGGTATAAAGATCATATGAGAAAATATAAGGGTGATGTTATGATCAACTAGACGTAATATCGAAATAAATAACACCATAAATTGGGAATTGATGATAAGTCCAAACTAGTAATTACCACATTAGAGCCACATTTTAGACATAGTGTATCATTATCTCTATGAAAATGATAAAGAAAGGAAAAATTATAGATGATTTTCTATATGAAAGCATAGTATAGGCCTTCAGGTAATCTATTATTGGTTATATAAATGATAATTCACAAAAAATTATCATGTTAGGTCAGTACATCCATGGCCTTTGTAATGTTTATTAGAAGGAAAGATGATGTATTATATGGTATCATAAAATTAGTCTAATTGTTGGATTTAAATTTATATGGGATTTAAATATTTTAGTATTTCTTTTCATATATTTTGATTATGATATTGAATAATACATGGGAAATTTAGGATATTATTTTATATGTTTTCACTATAGAAGGATTACCTATGATTTGGAGATCTAATTACATTCAACATTGTATTTTTCAACTATAGAGGAAGAGTTTCTTCTAGTGCCCAAATCTTTCATAGAATATAAATAGTTTGATTGACTAATCATAGATTAGGAATCATATAGTAGAATTTTTTTATCTTGTTTGATATCCAAATATCTATTTTTATATTAAAAACCAATTTCCTCACATAGTGGGTGACTTCATACGGAATTGAATATTGTTTTGTTACCACACAAAAAACGATATTAGTTGTTTTATACACCTAAATAAAATATTTAAGTGTTAGAAATTCATGAAAAAAATCCTCTGGGAGAAATGGTTTTCTTCTACTTCACCCACGGAATATATTTTCTGTATATTATTGGAAAGATGCAAAATTGTTTGTTCCATTTGATATTAAAAAGTTTTTCCTTCTCTAAGGTATTTTTTTCATATGATCAAACCGTATAAATTAATTTCAATGATTTTCCCTTTCACTTCATTTAGGAATTATTTTTAGTGATATAAAATCACACAACATTATAAGGAAGGGTATTCTATCCATTGGAGCCACAATTCATGTGATATTGTGCATGCTTGTTCCCAGACATCATTATATATGATCATTAGGTATTTCATCATACATATTATTGATTGGAATTTCAATAATTCAATCTAACTTCTAATAATCCAAAAATTGAAAATATTTTCAAAAATCTATATTAAAATATTTAAATTTTAAATAAATTAAAAAACATTCCTGAAATATTTGATTGAAATAAATAACAATATTTGGCCTAGAATTATAACCTCTAAAATATATTCATATTTTGTTCCAGTTGAATTATATATCTTAAATTCTCTTATTTCTCCGATTAATCAAACATATCATCAATTTAATATCAATAGATAAATTTATCAATAAAAACAATAGAAAATAAAATATAAAAACATTAAAAATACTATTGAAAAGATACGGTAACTTCAGAACAAGCTGAGATAATTAAAATGATCTTTTTATCCTTCCGTCTAATAGAGTAAAATATATTTAATCATATTATATATCAAAATAAATATAAATAATTTAGTTTTGATGTTTTTATCTCTTGTTTTGATTATATTATTGATAGCAATTAAAAATAAAAATTCCTTAATATTTTCAGTTGTAAAATATTATTCATCATATGATAATTCAATTATATATTCCATAAATGAAATAATTATACTATGAAATCTTTCCGAAACATATAGGTTGGGTGAGCTCATAGACACTTAATGTTGTAGGTCAATAAGTATTGAAACCATATGAGTCATATCCCAATGACAATTTCTCCACTGTGGTTAT
The DNA here is from genome assembly GCA_963277665.1 of Viscum album. Lineage (NCBI taxonomy): Eukaryota > Viridiplantae > Streptophyta > Magnoliopsida > Santalales > Viscaceae > Viscum > Viscum album. The sequence goes on from OY728152.1 coordinate 1,940,501,336, forward strand.
CACTCCCAAATCAATTTATGAGGTAGTGAAACCACAGTCTACAAGAAACCATATTCCTCAATACTCCTCAACTAGTTCAGTGTTATACATGTGGGTGAAAGGGTATTGTGTTCACTAGAATGTTCCTAGTTAGGAATTTAAGTTCAATCTATATGGATCTTGTATTTATGGTATCATTTACAATGGTGGTATTATCCTAAACAATTGGGGTTTTGTCAATTTGGAATTATTAGACTTCTATATAGATGGAATATCAATCCTTGTTAATAATCAGGAAAATTTAACTAGAATATCACATTTTTCTTTGAAAAAATTAGTCTCATTTTATGTGAAATTGATTCATTTATGGTGGACAAATCACAAGTGGTTCACTGCTCCATTCACTATGGAATTTCTTATATCATCAGACCATGTTGTATCATGATGTTGAGATATTTCACACATGGCATGAGTAGTATATAGAGGCCAATATTCTATACTCCAAAGGTGAAGTGGAGTTTTTGATTACATATAACATTGGATATATACCAATATTTTGTATAAACACAATCTATTGTAATTCCCCTGGCATTTACCATATGTTCCACCCTTAACTATGTACCTTTCCATTTATGATATTACAATAAAAACTATTTATTTTTTGTCTACAAGGTGACACATAAAAACACTTTCCCTATGAATAGAAAAAATGGGAAGGGTAATAAATCATGATATTAATCCATGGATAAGGTTTTCTCCAAATAATATTGTTTTAAACATCATCAAAATTATTCTTCAACCACTTCATACCATTAAACAATCCCACTATACCACCTGCTGGATTTGTAATTGTTGTAGCGTGATTACCAACTCTCATAGATTTAACCCCCAATCCAAGAAACTACCAAATTCTATGAAAAACCCCACTACATGTCTCAACCATTTAAAAAGTGACACACCAAACTATAGAACCACCCTCATCTCCTTATATAACTTCATGCAATGACAAACAAAGTCACTCCATAACACACCTCTACAAGATGAAATCATCATTATAACTATATTATCATTCCACTAACATTATCATGACACCTCCAACACCGAAAATATTACATATAATAGGATGAGAAGGTGAATACTTTTAAAATTATTACAGTGAAAATTTATTCTGAATAATTAAAAACCTAATTAAAAATAAATTTAAAAATTTAAAAAAATCACCACCTGGTTGGTAACACTACAATTTGTGAAAGAATATTTCCACTAATATTATAAATATATCTATAAGAGATAATAAAGTGTGAATAATGGATTGGGGTGATTTATGGAATTTTATAGTTCCGGGATTGGTTTTGTGAATGGAATTCTGAAAAACATGTAATGTTATATAAGGATTTTTTAATATGTTTCATGAAAGATAATCAAGAACAATAAATTTTAAACTGCTATAAAAAGAGATCATAATAGAGATGATAATATTAATTTATCATCTCTTGTTAATTAATTGACTAAATATGTGTTGTTAGAAGTAATAAACATTATAACACTATAGTGTCATTAAAAAAATTGTTTTATCAACATTAATGTTGTGCTACAAATTGTGTTTTATTGAAAAAGATATTGTGCCCATTCACTCCTATGTGAACACTAGAAATACTAAAGCCACTTACCTCAAGACACTGTAATTGATATATCAAAACTCCTTATAATAAATTAAATATACCCCTTTTATATTTTTGATCATATCAAGAGAGACCCCCAATTTTTTATACAAGGCACATTGAATGTTATCAATAGGGTATCTAGGAATGAGGGAAAGAAAAAAAATAGAATGTGTGAGAGGATTAGAGATGAGATTCCCTGAATATTAGTGTACATTGATCCAGAGTATTAATGAGATGCCGATAGAATAGAACAAGGTACCCAAAATCTCTATACCAGGTCATCATTTCTCATAGAATATGATTACGAATTAAAAATGGTATTAATTACTCAAAAAATAATTTGACATATGATTTAAAAGGATTCATGGTTTAATAACCATAGAGATAAATCTTACAAACTAAATACCACAAAACTCAAAACATGTGCTATTTATGCCATGATATTTCATGGTTTTTCAGACCATGCATGTTATTTTTGTTCAGCCTATAAAATTAATATATATAATGGGGAAAAAACTCTGTAAAAAGGAAAACCATAAGGCACATCCAAAGTGGGGAATGAAATCCTTCTTCCACCTTCAATAATTATAGATAATACACATATCATGTTGGGAATGCTTCATTTTAAACAAAATAAAACTATTTATGAAAGTATCGAAATTATCTTATATGAAACCATGTTTTTAGATTAACTCGGATGCATGGAAATATGTCATAGAATTCTTTGAACAAATTAGAAGGGATTTATATAAAAGTAACTAATATAAAAAAAATATCAGCTGATTTCTTTTATTAGTGATTTTAATAACTGCTAAGAAAGATCACCTTCATTAAAATGATATTAAAAGAAAACCTTCATTAGTACTAAAATAATCACTAATAAAAGATGATTTTATTTAATAAAATCAAATTTTAATGATATATATGAATCATGTATATATTATTTAAAAAAATTATAAATATTATAGAAATATATGTGTGTATACATTAATAAAAAATGAATATATTTACTTTATTTTCATATAATAAATATTAATTTATAAACATATATTCAACTGAAATTTCAAATGTGTTTTAATCAAAATTATATATATATATATAGATATATATTCAATAGTTTTTATTATTATTTTTTTCAGAAAAAGTAAATTAAAAATTTTAATGTACTAATTAAAATTTGAAAATAGAATTAATATTGTTGAATTAATATTTTATAATTTGTTAGATATTTAGAATTAATTTATTTTATAATGTGTCAATAAATATAAATATATTTTTTTTTTGAAAATTGATATATAAAAATACATTTATGTAATTAATGGTCCTTTTTGAAAAATTAATATTTATTTTCTTTTATAATTTATAATAATAAATATTAATAACAATATTTTTAAAAATTCAATTATCAATATTATTGTTGTATTTATATAACTAATAATTTAAAGTAACTTTTAATTATATTTAAATATAATTAATAATAATTTTATATATAATTAATAATTATATAATGAATAAAATTTTATATATATTTTACAATATTTAAATATAAATATTAATTTATATTATTTATATTCATACTTAATATCAAGTTATATATTTTAAATATAATTAATTATATATTTATCTATTTATTTTAAGAAATTACATATGAAAAAAATATAATACACACACAAATATATATATATATATATATCCACACATATGTGTTATTGTAGTTATAATTAATTAAGTAAATAAGAGTTTGTCTAAATAAAATTCTATCCCCAATAATATATATTTAAAAATGAAATTGTAATATAATATTGTATGAGCTCGTTGAGCCAAATGATAATCTATTTGCCTCTTATCGTGTATCATCTGGGTTAGAATCATACTGGTCTCCTAAAGATAATATATATAGTTTATCTTTTATTAGCTATAAAGTTTATAATAATGATTAATCATTTTTTTCATTGTTTATTATGAAATGCTGTCATAGTATCTATTTTTTAACATGGCCATCACACAAAATCTTTATCCTTGCATAGATCTAAAACATACAAAACCCATGCATAATTCATCATAGTATTTTAAATGACTAAACTTCTATAATTATTGTATATCTATTTTAACCCAGTCTTAACATAAATGAATATTACATCATTTAAGATTTATATTAAAAACATTACAATATTACAATCCTGAGGACCATAGTAGTTTAGTGTCCTTGTAAAAATGGAACAGAATCATCTATCTTGGTTAAAGATCATAAAAACATCCCCTAAAGATCATCCCATATAGTACTCCTGCATAAATCATTTTTGCATAACTTGGGGAATGGAAAAATAAGAAAGGGGTGAGATTAGATACTTAGTAAGGGTAAACAAGGTGGATATCCAACCATAACCTGGGAATAAGGGTATGAGAAAAACGATCATAACATTAAAATATCATAGCCTACATATCAAATATAAAAATCTAGAGTAATTCCAATAATATTTCCAATTCATAAGACATGAATCATAAGGTAATAATGATCATATCACATGAGATAATAAAAAATGATTAAGAATGGAATTTTTGGCATACATATAAGAATATAAAATCATTCCCTATAAGTCAAGTCTCATTTCAAAAATTTATCAGGGCACTTCATGGGGGATAAAAATTCAGGACAAGACACAACACCATTAACATTCACAACCCTTTCATTATAGTTTATCAGTATACACCTTGTTACCATAGTGGATCATGCCCATTGACTTTTTGACATCATTATCTTTCAAGATATATATCATTAACCAATGCATTGGAGGGAGATATAGGTAACACCCATAATGTAAGATGTAATGGGCTTACCCATCACAATATTGGCCACCCCATCATATAATTTTTAAAGGGATTACCAGGTGTTATCTGGGCTACCCCATCCTATATGTTGTAACGGGCCTACCCTGTGCAATCTTGGCCACCACATTGTATAAGTTTTATTATGCATACATAATATTATCTTGGTCACCCTATCATATAAGTTGTAACATGCTTAACCAGTGCAATCTATTCCACCCATTGTATAAGAAATTTCCATGAACCAGGATATGAATAAAGTAGAAAGATTTATCATATCATCATAAAAACTGATAAAAAATATTATTATTTCATACCTTGATTAAGAATTGTAAAACTAATGGGTTACAGGTAAATCTATTTGAAACATGATTAGCTTATGGAAAATAAATGGGTTTCATAATAATCTCTTTGAATCACGACTAACCCATGGAATATAAATGGTTTCCATAAACACCATGCCATTAAAATAAAAACCATTCATAGAAATGATATGAATGGTATCCTTGGATTATATCACTAGTAAATCATACATTATTTCAAACCTCTTCTTCAAAAATGAAGATCTGTTTTTTCTAATGACCACTTTGGACATTTAATAAGGAATGTAAACATTCTTTGAAAAAAATGTTTTATTAACTAAAATATTTTACAATCATTTTCTTTTAAAAAAATTGAAAACATATAAATAAATACATAAAATTAATTTGAAAATTTTCCTGAGTATAATATATTATAAACTTTTATTTTTTTAAATAAATCCTTCTGAAAAACTTTTGGATTTAAAAAACCATTTAAAATTATAAAGGAATCCTGGATAGCAATAAAAAAACTTTTTAAAACAGAAATATTTTTTAAAAAGTTTATTCTTTGAAAATAGTCTCATAAGTTCAGTTAAAAACATTTTTTTAAAAAAAATATATAAACCAATTTTTTGAATAAATTTAATTTCGGACAAAACTGAAAAAAAATTCCAATTTTTTATAAATCATATTATTATTTATATTAAGTATGAATTAATAGAAAATTTGTATAATTAAATGAATATAACATAAATAAACATAGAATAAGATAAATAATTATATTTATGGTGATATGGGCCATAATATTTCATCAATATAAGCATACTCATAAACAATCCTAATAAACGATGATATTCTAGTAATAAACACATAAAACATTGGTAAATTGGAATCATAATACCCATGAAAAAAATTACATAAAGTATAAAAATATCACTAAATGAATTATATTCATGATATAACATGTCAGTGGTTAGTACATACTCCTCATAGAATAAATAGGTGCATAACAAGTCATGCGTCTCAAAGAAAGAAAACTGAGAAAAAATAATTTACAGTTTTGTATCTTTGGTACCATAAACCCCATGAAAAAGATATCCTAAAATGGATGTATAAATACCAATTAATATAATTATAACAATATTTTATTACCTTCATGGTCATTATACACATCGAAAAAAATAAATTAGTGGTGAATATGGCATATGTTACGCATAAATAAATGTTAGAATCGAATTCCACTTACTACTTGAGTAACTTTTCGATCGTGAGATCTGTAAATGAATATCAGCAATTAAAACTTTTAATCTCATGAAATAAAGAAAATAAATGATATTAAATTTCATAGGTCAATATATAAACCACCAAAAATTAATATGTGGTGAATATAACATATATATCATGGAAGAAAAGGTGAGACGACAAAACACCTACATTAAGTATTGTCTTTTGAACGTGTTCAAAAATCATATAGAATAATTACAAGTATATTATAAATCTGCCATAGAACTATATTATTATATATAATATAATATATAATTTTACTATGACTTTATGTACATTTTATTAAAAATTAAATTTCAAAGTTACATTTCATGTAATAACTGATTTGTTTTTTGTATATGTTATGACTTATTATTATTGATCCTCTTACTCGGATCATAACAAAATTACATAAAAATTATAAAAAATTATATGCATATAAGATATATTTAGTTTATATGTATTTATATTAATCTATTAAATATAGATATATGAAATGAAATATATTATTCATGGAGATGGTTGTTCATACATACATCAGAGTGTTGCTTCCATTTTCTTGTCATATTTTTTGACGAATGAAAAGTAAATGATATATATATATATATATAATATCATTATAATTTTATTTCACCAATATCTCATTTTATAATAAATATTCCCTTAATACATTCCATGTAATGCGTGAATTAATCATATAACATTTAAGAGGCAGTAGTCCACACGTTCAAAAACGATGTTATCGAATTCCAACAAAATTGAAAAAATGAAGTTATCTATTATATAATAATTAATGAAGCCAGAATAGAATATATATATATATATATATTAAATATAATCACTTTATGTAAATCATTATTCCTAATGTTTATATTTGGTAATGGAATAATGAACATCATCAGTTCACAAGGATGTAGCCCACCATACACATGAATGATGACTATGTATTAAATTTGATGGAAGTGTGTGCAGTTTTTTGCTTAACCATTAACATAAAATCATCAATGTATATTTATTATACTTATGTTATTATATATTAATTTAAAAATATTAATTGAATGGGTGGGGAATGAAATAAAATGAATGTGATTGTTTGATGGATATTACACCATATGTTGGTAAATCCATTTGGTATACACCAAATGGTTTCCTTTTTTGCCTTTATTCAAAATGTTAGTCATCTAAGATGAAGATATTGAAGTTTGGATGTGTTTTAATTAGTTTTCTTGTGATAAAAATTTCTTGAGTTTTATGAAGAAGTGAGGGGGTAAGTTCCCTTTTTATAGTGTAAGATGAGTTGAATTCTTGTTAATTTAAAAATGTAAACACTATTGAGAGGCCTCCCTTATATAATGTGCACCAAATAATGGTCCATGTTTTATAAAATGGATTATAGTTTCAATATATGGTCATAAAATGGATTTGGAAAATTTATAGGTTATCTTTCCCTTTAATTTATTATTAATCTCTGATGTAAACTCATTTTACCTTAATTGATGTCATTAATTTTAATTTCTTTATGATATAATGTTGGTCAAAAAACATGAACATACAAGGAAATATACATTATTATGATTCAAAATATTAAATCTATTTTTCAAAATTCTGATCATATATGTGGCCTAAATTAATTTAAACATAATCTAATTAGTGGGATGAGACAATTGGTTTATAATTAGAATAGGTACAAAAGATTAGATTGTTTTTATATCTAATTTCAATGTGAAATTAGTTCCAAATACCTGAATTTAATTAAATTAGGTATAATTTATCTAATTAAATTTTAAAACCAAATTAAAATATAATTTAACTATAAAAAAATATAGACAAATTTACAATTTTGAATTAAATTTCTTTGAAATTCATTATTCATAAAAAATGTAAAAATGAACAGAAAATAAATTTTTATCTTACTCTTCCAAAAATTAAGTTTATTTTAAAAAAATATATAATTATTTCAAAAAAATTATTTAAAATAGGTTTTCTATTAAAATAGAGTAAAACTAAATTTTAGTACTAATGTATATAATTGTGCATTAAATTTTATTAATGAGTATATCTTTTTTAAGAAACACGTAAGAAGAAGGTAATAAAATTATATAATATATACCATATTTATTTCATTAAAATAACTCACCAATTGTGGTTTAATTAAATTATTTTAGTAAAAATAATTTGATAAAATTAATTTCCCATAAAATTAATTCTTATATTTTCAAGAGGGTTTTATTTTAATTTCTAATTTATTGGTCCTTAAATATTACTTCTTATATACTTGTTTAAAAAATATTTTGATATTTAAATTAATATTATTCAATGTCACAATTAAAATGTCTTGGTGAAAAATATAATAATATTTTAACAATATTATTAATAGTACAATGCAGTTTTTTAATACTAGGTTTTATGTGTTATGAAAGTTATTAAATAATCTTGGCATTCTGTGTAAAAAAATACAATCATTGTGTGGCCCATTATGCAGGATAATGTATGTGTTGTTTGTAGAGAAATATCACATTTTTTGTTTTGATTAATAAAATATTTAATTGGTTATTTTATATAACACAATCTATATTTACTGTTCTGTGAAATGAAAAAAATAGCAAAGATTAAATAAAATGGAATAAAATAAATCTTCAAAATTATGGGGGTCACATTCTACCCCACATAAATTTAATTTCACCCTTGAAATTCATCTAGGTTATCAAAGGTTTAATACTTTAATGTTCCTTTCATAGAAACCCACATTTTAGAAATCAATACTAAATATTACATAAAAAAATAATGTTAGAACCATAACGGTTACCCAATATAACTAAAAACAGGGTTTGCATGTATGGGAAGATATGTAGAAGTTGAAAACATGGAAATGTAATAAAAATATTACTACCATCTTTTGATGGAGACTTGTATAGAACATTGTTAGGATAAAGATAATGATCAAAAATTAATAAACCAAAGAGGTATGAAAAATGTCATTGATATCATCAAAAATGATAAAAATGGGTTGACATTATATTTTAATACTCTTTCCTAAATATGAAGTGTATTCATAAGGAGATTTACTTAATTTATTTCATACAATTTCGAATTAACAATCTCACCCTTTGGTTTTGCGTTGATCTGTTTACACTTAATATAGTACTCCATGAAATGAAGGGTGATTCTTTTATCCCTGAAACACTCTCAGGTTATAAAATCCTCATATGGATTGATAATCCATTCATATATCTTTAGGTATCATAAAAAAAAATTTATCATAGGTTACTTATATATTTATATGCTGAAGTACTGTTTCAATCTCCAAAACATCATCCAAGGTTCATCTCAAACCTTTCCATCAATTGATAACGTTATAACCCATCTGAAATAAAAATCACCATGTATTACATAAATAAGATCTTATCTTATATCACAAAACATTTCATTGGATAATTTTGTCCATCCTTATACCGATAAAGAATAAAATATTATTTTATTATTCCATACTCTATTTAGAGGAAGATAATCGAATTAAAATTAACTAAAGGAATAAAAATTCAATTTTTATAGGGATAACTATTATAAAATAAAACATGAAATTAATCTTCTAATGAGGGAGGATAATTGGGCACAAATTATTATTACTCATTTCATCCACTGTAATTTTATAAGATTTCCATTTTACCTTTATCCATATAGTTTATTGTGGATCGTCATCAATAATAGCACATGGATCAGGGCATTGATTTTCATAGTACCCAAACTCCTTTCAGTTCGATCATAGATTGTATGTAATGGATTAATTGTCATTATATTATCCTTTATATCATTAATCATTCCATTAATAATTTTTTTTAATTCATATACCTTATGACCATCATTTCCACATTTCAATAAACTTATATATTCATTAAAGAAATTCAACTAGTTCTTCGTTCCATATTTCTGGAACACAGCTATCTAGAATTTCATTCCACAATTTGAGTTTTCATGAGACTCAATCATCCTTAACTTTTATAAACTAGATGAATGGTGGGAATACCCTAATTTCATTTCTACCTTTAGTGAATATCGAATAAATTCATTATAACTACTAAAATCTATTATAGCCAAGGCCTTCTAAAGACTTATTTTCAGGTCAAAAAAGAGTCGAATGTTTTTTCTTTCATGGATGATAATCCAAATATAAAAGTACCTTGAATGTCTTATAAAATATTCATCATTGGTACTAAAAGTTTCATGATCTTTTTTTATCTCAATGAATTCATATTTCATCCTTTTTGTAGAATTTTATGGATGTACTTACTAAAAAAATATTTCCCTAAACACATTATATTCTATAGATTCATCTTCTTCTTATTCCCCTATGTTATTAATAAGAGTCTACCACTGATTTGCTTTACCTTCCAAATGATATGCAACCAAGAATACATTTTCAGTCTTCAACTATTATGACTGTAAAATAACTTGTTATTGGAACTAATCTATTTTTCAACAACTAGTGGATTATTGGAACCACTTAAAGAAGTTGGATGTTTCCTCGTGAAGGACATAACATAACATTGATTCCTATGTTTCTTTGATTGAAGCTCAATATAAATCATAACTTAAAAATGTTGTTGGAGAATATCAAAAAGACATTGCATTCTAAATCCCATATTATTTGGTTTCTCAGGAGTACAATCATCACATTTTACATTTCAATCATCATCAACATTATTCCTTCTAGTTAAAATCATTGGATAAAACCAGCAAGAATACCATGAGAAACACTTATCATAGAGGAAATAAACATAATCAAAAATTACTTACATGATGGAAAAATTATAACACAGAATTATTTAACATGTGAAACGATAAGCCCATCCTAGGTCATCCAAATTCATTATCAATATAAATCTTATATGTTTGTTCATAAAGAGTTTCTTAATTCCCTAAGAATTTCCCCTAGGGGTCTCAAACCAGGTTTGAAGCTATACCCGTTATCATGAACCAATTCCAAATCGAGTCTAGATAAATATAATGTTTTGAGGTTATTAACAATATGTACATTTTTTTCAAATCCACATCTATTTATAGTACGCATAATGTAATATAATTTCTTGATAAACACTCTCTAAATCCTTTTCAAAAAATCCTATTCATTTTCCTATACTTTGATTCATCCTTATAGTTATTCTTAGTTATATGCCAAGAATATACAAAGAAATATTCCTTGGTATCTCACTAAGGTTTTCTCATCCGAGTTACGAATATATAACTAAACAATTCCTTTTTAACCAAATATTATGATAAAGGATATACATACATGGATATAACATCATATTTTATAAATATTCAGCACAATACAAAATTACATTCCTAGGGACCATAATAGTTTGGTGTCTTTAGAAACATGGAAACATACTCTTCCATCTTTTTTATAGATCTTCAACATCTCCCATAAAGATATTCCTCTTCTGTACTCCTACATAAAAAAATTCATTATAACTTGGGTAAAGGAAACATAAAGAATATGTGACCTTATATGCTCAGTAAGGGTAAACAAAGTGGGGTTTTAATAATAATATGAGCATAAGGGTATGAGAACATGATCATAATATTATAAGTTCTTACCCAGCATATTAAAGATCAAAATAAAGAGTCATAGAAAAATTATTTTCCATTCGTAAGACATAAATCATAATGTAATCGTCATTATAATCCATGAAAGCATTAAATATGAGTAAGCCATGGAAATAGTTTTATACACATAAAAATATAAAACCATTAACTATATGTCATGGATCACATCCAAAACATCTCATGGATCTTCATGGGGGCTACACCTATTGTGTGGGGTACACCACCATCCCCAGTCGTATAACTATTGTTATAGTTGATTAGTTTATACCTTCTTCCCATAGTTGATGAAGCTCATTGGCTTGTTACTATCATTATCTTATGAGAAATAATCCTTCACCAATTGAATTAGAGGGAGATGTAAGTAACACCCATAATGTAAGCTATAATGGTCTCACATAGAACTATATATTCATCCCCATCCTATAATATGTAATGGGCTTACTCGAGGAAATCTAGGCCACCCCATCATATATGATGCAAAGGGGAGGCCCGATGCTATTTGGGCCAACCCATCAAATATATTGTAACAGGCATACCAAAAACAATCAGGGAGACCCCATTATATAAGATATTACTATATTAACCAATACTATCTAAGCCACTCTGTCGTGTAATTTGTAATTGGATAACCTGAGTCTATATGGGCCACCCTATAATATATTAAATTTCAATGAACCACAACATGAATTACGTAAATACGAGATTTCATGTCATGATAAAAAATTAAATAAACAAGAATTATTTCATAACATGATTTTCCCATGAAGAAGAAATGGGTTTCATAATAATCTCTTTGAAACCTGATTTTCCCGTGGAAAAGAAACATGTTTCATAACAATATCTTTGAAACATGATTAACCCATGTAATGAAATGAGTTCCATAAACAACAATACATAATAACATAAACCATACAAAAAAGGATTATGAATGGTATCCTTACTTAATATACATATAAAATCATAAACCATATCAATGCATGTCTTCTTATATGGAGAAGGATTTATAGAAATATCACATGGATCATTTCTTAAGGAATGTAACCCTTATTTTAAAACCACATTTAAAAACAATAAATATTTTTAAAATACTATAATATTAAAACCAGTTTGAGAAAATTAATAAGTATTTTATAAAAATTATTTAAACAATTTCTTTATGATATTGTCATTTTTACTTCAAAAAATGGTTTTTTAAACCTAAAAAATTTTGAAACCATATTTCATTGAAAATAACCTGAAAAACATATAATGGATGATTTTAAAAGAAATTAAACATTGTTTAAAACATAAAACATTTTTAAAATTCTTATCCTTGAAAAATAATTTATAATATAATTGAAAAAAAAATTAAAACAATTTTAGAATACATATTTTTTAATAAAACTTGTTTCTGAACAAAGAGAGATATATTGTCAGGTATTCTCAAAAATACTTTATTAATTATCTTAAGTACAAAATAATGGGAAAATAATACCATTACGTGAATATATAATGAATATATATATTAAAAGAAAAATAATAAATTTTTTGAGATATTGATGATAATATTACCTCAATGGAAGCCTAATCATAAATAATCTCGATAAAAAATGAGATTCTAGTAATAAACTGTTACCACATTAGTAACTTAGAATCATAATCCACATAATATAAAAAAATTACATGAATATTAAAATAGAATGAATAAATTATATTTATTATATAAAATTTATAAGGGAATTGTATACACTTCTTAGAGGAATGTAGTTGTATAACATGGAATGTATCACAAAGAGTGAAAAATAAGACAAAATTACATTAATAACTTGGAAACTTTTGAACCATAACCCCTGTAAAAGATATATAATAAAATAGATATGTAAATAAAAATAAATATAATTTTATTATTCCTATAATACTTTAATTTGGAGCACATACATCACACAAAATAAATGAATGGTGAATATGTCATAAGACTCATAAAATTATAGAGATACTAAATATCCCCTTACTAAATGAGTAACTTTTGAATCATGATATCTGTGAAATAATAACATAAATTGAAACTTATAATATCAGGTAATAAATTAAATTAGTTATATATAATTTCATAGTTTAGTATATACACCACACAACAATAATTCATGGTGAATATAACATATACCTCACAGAAGTAAAAGTTAGACTTGGAAACCCATACCTTACTAATTGACTTTATTCGTACATGTTAAAACTTCATGTATGATAAATATATGTTTATTATAAATTTGAACCAAATAAATACTCATATATATTATTCCATGAATGATTTTATTATGAATTTATATTATCCTTCTATAATCAATTTCATGTTAAAGTTGCATTTTTGGTAATAATTGATTTGTTTTTCCTATATGAATTGACTTGTTATTCTTCATCCTCTTAAATTGATCATTATATTATTATTATAAGAATTAAATAAATAATATAAATATCATATATTTCAGTATATATGTGTGTGTAATATTCTATAAAATTTATAACGATGAAATTTAATACACCATTCATTGAGATGGTAGGCTGTATGTAGACATGAACATTGTACCCATTTTATTGTTGTGTTTTAAAAGAATTAGAAATAAATGATTTATATAAATTTATTATAATAGAGTTATAAATAATATTTCCTAAATATAACATATATTTAAAAATATTTTATTTAATACATTCCACATAAATTGTGAATGAATCACTCTAGTTTGAGGAGTTGGTAGTCCACACGTCCACAAACGATGTTATAATATTACCGAAAAATGGAAAACATGTAGGTATTTTGTATATAATAATTATAAGATAAAAATAAAAAAATAAATATAATATAACATATATATATATCAAATAAAAACATTGATTCCATCAATATTCACAACCTTGAAAGGTGGTAATGGTAGAATGAATGACATCATTTCACATGATGGTAGTCCACCATAAACATGAATGATGATTATGTATCCCATTTGATGTAAGTGTTTGTTGGTGTATGTAGAAACCTTAACATGGCAATATATTTTTATGTTGAGGATACTATTATTATTAAATAATAATGTAATTATAATAATTTGAGGGGTTTAGAATAAAATAAATCAAAATTTCTTATTCATGGATGATACCTATTCTTTGGGTAACTCCTTTTACTTTGCACCAAACTGCTAGAATGGTTATATTTAAGCCCAAAATAAGACTTCTAGGATGAAGATATGTAATTTTGGAGGATTTTGGATATTTTTTGGTAGATTAAATTTTTTTAGAGGTTTGTGGAAGTGGTGGGGTGAGTGACCTTTTTATAGTGGGTGAGGAGTGGCATTCTTGGAAATATAAAAAGGTAAGCACTATAGAGAGGTCTGAATTACTTAATGTTCCACCAATAATGGTCACTTTTAATTTAATGGAAATATAGTTTAGAAATATGGAAGTAAAATTGATTTTGGAAGTTTTTATAGGCCATTTGGACCCTTATCTAAATATTTAACCACTAAGTAAACTCATTTTACCTCAATCTATGTAATTAATTTTAATCTCTTTCACTAATATTATTGGTAAAAAACTATTTTTAACTTACAATAAATTATATATTATTATTTTTTAAATAATCAATCCATTTTCCTTAATTTTAATCACATAATTATACGAAATTAATTTAAAATTAAACCTGTAGATGGGATGAGTTGATGAGTTTTTAATTTGAAAACGTCAAAACAATTGGATGTTTTCATATCAAATTTTAATGTAAAATGGTTTCCAATGACATAAATTGTAATAATTTATTTATATATATGATTTAATTTAAAATAAAATTAAAATATTTTTTAAATCTATAAATAAATTATTAAAAAATAATTTTTTCAATTAAACTTCTATTTTTTCACTACTCATCAAAAAAACATCTCCAAAAAATACCCAAAATTGACCCAAAGTAAGTTTTTATATTCCAATATATAAAAGAATTATATATTCCTAGAAAAAAATTATAAATTTTTTAAAATTAGATTAAAAATTAAATATTCATTAAGTGGTGGTAAAACTACCATTTATAAAAAATATATCGTTATGTATAAAATTAAATTTATTCGTATATCATTTCTAGAAAAAATATGATGTTTATAAAAAAATTATTAAAATATAATATATTTAATTAATTAAAATAACTCAACTTAATTTGTGTAATTAATTTAATGAGGAAAAAGAAGTTTGATAAAAAATGGTTTCTTATAAATTAATTTCCAATATTTCCAAAATGGTTTTATTTTCATTTTGTGTTAATTGGTCACTAAATAATTCTTCTTATATACATTTTTAAACCATATTTTCATAATTAAATTAATTTTATAATTAACCACAATTCCAATGGCTCGGTTTTAAATATAATATTATTTTAATAACATTGTCAATTGTATATTGTAGTTTGGTAAAACAGGGTGTTCTGTGTCATGCAAGTTATCGAAGCAACTCCGCATTGGGTGTAACACAATCTGAACATAGTGTTGCATTTGATGATAACTAATATAAGAGTTTCTTGTTGTGAAAATGTGACTTTATGTAGTGTAAAAATATGTACTAAAATATTTCTTCCATATAATAGAAGTATATACTATTTTGTGTTAAATGAAAATTATTATATAGAATAAATTAAATCAAAAAATATATTTTATAAAACTAGGGGTGTTATAATATCTTTAAAATGTTTTTTATTGGGTTGTTTAATAAAAAAAATTAATGATTTTTCTTGGTTTTATTCATGGTCTTCATTTGTATATACACACACACCACACATAAATATATATTTTCATCAAAAATTGGTTAATATGTTTATATATATGTATTTGTTTATATTATGTGAATTTATGAGTATAACTATATAATTTTAGAATTTTGGTATATTATGTAAAAAAAATAAACAAAATAAGTTACCCACATGATAAAAATGAAAATTTTAAGACTGTTTTTTTTTACTTTTTTAGGAGGAATTTTTGGGTATCTTCTTACAACACTGGTGAAGAAGAATGAATTTGACAAAAGTATACTATTATAATTTTCCTAAACATTAATCCCTATATATAATATATTTTAATAGTCTTAATCGATTATATCAGAGTGTCATATCCCCTACATGATAATGAGTTTTTCCCATCATCATCGATTAGATGTGGTATGTAACCAGGTTTATACAATGATGTTTCTAAAGGAGAATAATAACCAATATCCTCGCACACATATTATTAAACCTCTCTAAAAATCCTATAAATTTTGTCCAAATGTTGATAATATAGGATATAATAGAGGATAATATTCTATCAACATCATAAAAAGTTACTAAAGACTTAAAATGCATGTGGTGATTCATCAACATCATAACAATTATTTACCTTAATATATATTTTAATTATGTAAATGAAATATAAATGTGTGTGTGTGTGGACATTGATTGTATAAATATTAGGTTAAAGTATACTTTGTGTCAATAATATACTTAAGTGGTTGTCACATGACAACCAAATGTCTAAGGCTTTTTATTGGTCCCTATTGGCTATTGTAAATGCAATTTTGCAGTCGTTATAGGTAATTACTTTTTGGTAATAAACTATAGATAATAAACCTAGAGACTGTTATTTAAAAAACAAAAAACCAAATAAAACATTAATTCAGATATTTAGTATACATGTACATAAATATAATTTAATAATATGAAAATTAACATTGTTAAATCATTTTGCCCGATCTATGATCATCATCATAAATATATGAAAATAAACTTAATTAAAAATAATAGATAATATAGTGAGAAATTTATATTTAAAATCCATTAGATTTTATAAAATTGATGCTTTTACAATAAAAACATTTTCTTCATTTGTTTTTTAACATGTTGCTCGTCTCTAATCATTTTCAATCTGATATCACTTATTCACTCGTTTTGAGAACACTCTTTATCATATTAATGTGTCATCTTCTATTACACCATCATAAAAAACTCCATAAAGAGTTATTCTATGATTTCTCATAAATATGAGATTCTTTTATATGATTTTTATTATTACATGCATGTTCTAGAGTTTTAAAAAACAAAAAACAAATTTCTAGTTATCCTAAGAAAATAATTACTTGAATTTAGGTCATGATAGTTCATATATTTCATAAATCAATCTATTTTTGTTTCCTTACTTTTTCAAAAAAAATAAAATTATGAATATCTTGGCTTGTCCCTGTGAAAAATGTTTTCATAAAATTTCTTGTTTTTCAAAACTAATTATTTATTCATTCCAAGTACACTATTTTTAATATTGGTTTTTTCCATATCATAAACATAAAAAAAATTCAAAAATAGTTTTCCAATGATTTCATTTCAATCCTATTTTATATTCAATAGTTTTGACAATTGCATGTATCTTTTAGAGACTTATGAAACTATAAATAAATTGATATCTTCTCATGAAAATAAAACCATTGATTGAATTTGTATTAGTTAGTAGTATATAAAATAATCTATGTTTTCTTTATTATGATTTAATAGAAATTGGAGTTCATTATGTTTTTTAACCCACTTACTCAAATTTTATAGGACTTTGACATCTTTTAAAAATAATAATTTTATCATTCTGTGTGCACCACTTGTTGGATTGTCATTCTTTGTACTCGTAAATTTTACAATTAATTCAAATATAGTTTTTCTATAGGTTCAACATAATATAAGGTACTTTTCTATTGTTTTTACTATCACATGCATATTATGGTATATTAAAACACTAAAAATAAATTTTTAGTCATCCTAATAAAAGGAAAATCCCTATTGACATGGTGTTAGCTCCAACATTTCATAAATCCTTATATGGTGTATTAGTTATGATTTACCATTAATTAGAGGTTGTTTTCATTGTGCCTACCCCTTGCTGCACCTTTTTATAGACTACCAAATTCAAGAAAACAACTTATTTTATCATTCTAAGCACGATAAATTTAGAATTGGTGTGACATATATTCATACACATCCAAAAATAATTAAAATTAAATATTTATTTTAATTAAAATAAGTATTTGGTCATTCCTAATGGTTTTCATAATTACATGCACATTTCACTGAATTAAAACATAAAAATGGGTTTTTCATCCAATTAAACAAAAAAATTGAATTCATGTGTGGTAAGTCCATAATTTAATAAATCAATATAATTTTCCCCTTAAATTTTATAGCAATGAAATTCCATTTTCTTGGTTTTGACCCATTTATGTGTAGTTTTTAATGATTTTTTAATCTGTAAAAACTTTGGATTTTGGAATTCAGAGCACACTAAACATCAAATTTACATGCCATCTTCACATACATGTAAAAATAATTAAAATGCATTTTTCTATGATTTCACATCAATAAAAGGTCATTTTCAATGTTTTTTACTATTACACATAAATTTTAGTTTCTTAAAACCTTAAAAATTACTTTTTAGCCATCTCGATCAAATGAATACTCATATTGATGTGGAATATTTTCCTATATATAAATAAAGTAAATGTTTTTTCTACTATGATATCAGAAAATAATTTGTCATTTTATTAATATTGTGGACCTAACACAAGTTTTAAAATACATTCTTATTATTTCAAACTACTAATTATGTCATTCTGGTCACACTGGATGCTAGAATCATGTTTTTTATACACATACACATAAAAAATAATTTGAATATATTTTATTTTGATTTCATGTCAATTTAGGGCCATTTTATATGGTTTTAACCATTATTGACATGATTTATGATTTTAAAACACTGAAAATCTATTCTTGATCATCTTGAGAAAATAAAAACATATATTGGTGTGGTGTGAATTACTAACCGTCATAAAATCATTTTTAGTTTATAACAAATTATTTCATATAAATTAGAGATTATATTATTTATTTTTACCCAACGATGGATGTTTTTAAACAATCACGAACATTTAAATACTTTTTCTTTAGTATTTCTATGCACACCTCACATTGGATTGAGTTGAAGTATATGAAAACAAGTGATAAGTAATTCAAAGATATTTTTAATATGATTTAATTTCAATACAATGTGTTATATATTTTTTTTATCATTCCATGCATAATTTAGTGTTTTAACAAACTAATAATATTTTTTATCCATCCCAAGAAAACTACAACTTAAATTTATGATGATTCAATTCCAAAAATTCATAAATAAATTTTTGATTTATTATTCATTTATTTTATCAGAATTGGTGGTCGTTTGTTTGGATTAAGCCCCCTAGAACATGTATTTAATGATAGTTATATATTTTAAAACTATTTATTTAGTCATTCAATGAACACTGCACATTGGATTAATTATTTATCAGGATCTACTAGTCATAAGTAATTTATAGAGTTTATTACTGTGATTCAAAATCAGTATAATTTTTTTTATGGTTTTTAGCTTTACAAGTAGATTTTAGTGTTTCAAAGAACTAAAAATACCTTCAAGGTCACCCTATGAAAAAAATTGATATTTTTGGGTAACTTTTTCATACATGTGATTAATAAATATAATATTTATTTTCCTTTGATTTCATTTCAACTTCAGGTAATTTCCTTGGTTTTAACCCCCCAAGTGAACATTTTTCAATATTGTCAATGCCTTAAAAACTTCTTATTCAGTCATTATGACTACACCACCCCTCAGATTGACCTGACATCCAATCTTATAAGTCAAAAATATTTTAAGGATATATTTTATATGGTTTCACATAATTTGTGTGTTTTTTCTATTTTATAGAAAATTACATACATGTTTTGGTGTTTTATTACACTAAAAATTCATTTTCAATCACCCTGAGAAAATGAATACTCGAATTGACAAGATTTATATTCATACATTGTATAAAATAAATCTATTAATTTTTTTCAATGATTTCAGAGGTATAGAAGGTAAATTTTTTAAACCAATTAAGATGTTATTTTAATGACATTGATATCTTTTAGAACAATGTATTTAGTCATTTTGAACACTTCTTATGCCAGATTAATATGAAATCTACTCATACATTTCAAAAATAATTTTACAATAGAATTCCTATAATTTCTTCTCAATGAGATTTATTTTTCTATGGTTTGACCATTACATTATTGTTTTAGTGTTTTATTATAGAAAAAAGTATTTATTCTTCTAAAGAAAACTAAAACATTGATTGACATTGAGAAAATTCATAAAATTCATTAATCAATATTTCATTAGGGTCATGTAATTATATGATAGTCAATGGCCTTATTCTTGGTTTAAACCTCATAACACATATTTTCAATGATTGTAAAATATTTAGAACCCACTTATTTAACATTTCGATTAAATTTCACAGTAGATCAATAGTTTTTCTACTTTTACACATAATAAGTAGTCCAAATATAGCTTTCCTATGATTTATCAATAATTATAGGTCATTTTCTATGGGTTTTTACCCTTATAATCATGTTTTAGTATTTTAAAACACTAAAAATGTGTTTTGGTCATTTCATGAAAACAAGAAATCATATTGATTTGTCATCAAATTTTAAATTTTAGTAATGAATCTAAATAATTTTTCCTATTATTTGACAGTAATTAGAGATTATTTCAATAATTTTTTTAATGACCCAATTTTTTATTAGCGAATATTAATCTTGATCTAATTAAATTTATTATAATTTAAATAGGATATATAATACATATGAAAATCCTTGTATTATTATTTTTTGGACTTTAAAATACCATTAATAATTTTTACCATTGCTAATATAGTCATTGACCAGTGATCACTTTATTAGTGTAAATATAGGGCATTAAAATCCAATTTACTCAGACAGAGGAAGTGATGGCCTCATCGAGTACAATTGTTCCATATGAAGCCCATTGGTCGAAGCTAAGAAATGAGGTAGGATCCCTGGGATTCACTTTTGACAAAACCCAATCTGAGCATCAACATGTTAAGAATGAACGGAACCTCTTACAGGAGAAGTGAAAGTTAAGAGAGATTTCCACCCAAGAGATGTTATCAGAGCTACCCCAAAAGTCTATCACCATCGCACACCATACCCTTAGGTCTTATGTGTCTGTTATAAGAGGTTATGTAACAATACCCTAGCACTATGATTATGTGTATTATATTTTTTTATAAAATAAATAATCTACATTCATTTTATTATTATTACTTTGAAAATGGTTTTTAAAGAGATAATAGTATTTGATGTTAATATTCAATTAAGGAATCTATTTTGATGAATTTATGGATTTTTTCATTAAATAATATTTCATTAATATATATTACTACTAAATTTATTTTTATTAAATATATATTATTGTATAATGTTTTATGAATACAATTGAAATTTTTATTATGGACTGAAAACTATTTTTTTTTCAAAACCCACAAAATATCAGTAAATATTTTTTTAATTGAATACTAAAATTAAAATATTTTGTAAATTATTTAGAATAAAGGAATGTAATTTTTTTATTCAGGACTTCGAAATTAACTAACTATTAGTTTTTCATAATTTTCTAAGACTTTCAAATTTTTGGGTAAAAATTAAATATCGTTAAAATATATTGTGGGTTTTATGACCTCATAATAACCTAATAGTGATGTAATAAAATAATATAAAAACATTATTCCACCAAGATATGTTTTTTCTTTAAAATAATTTGATTTTATATTTGTTTGATTAATTTTATGGTCCCTTAGTGAACCCTCCAAGACATATAAAATATTTTAACATTTTCAATTATTTCCTTGTTGTTGTGACTCACCTCCATATTAGAAATACTAAAAATTTAATAATATCGATCATTGGACTTATAAAATAATGTTTTATAGTCCCCTTTGGCAAATATCCAAGGAACTTCCATGGGTTGGTTTGTGGTTTTAATTAGTTTAATGTATAGTGTCCAAAACAAAAAAAAATAAAAAATTACCCTCTTTTTTCCAATATAAACCAACCCAAGATACCACTTTTCTTCACTAAAAACCATCGGATCCCAACCAAAACCCATCCTCCTCTCACTATAATCCTTCCAAGTCCCAATAAGCTCCCTATAACCCTCTCTCAAGCCTCTCCCAATCCATTGGCATCACACTTCCATGTAAGGGATTTCTTCCTTTGTCTTTTGGTCCAAATTACATTATATTGTCATTCCATTTTATTTTCAATTGAAAATTTATATGTATGATTCTTCACCTCCTCCATATTTACCTCATTATTTTTGAATGAATATAGTCCTTTTTCTCTCTATTTAATTCCTCCAATGTACACCCATTACCATGCCTAAATTCTGTAAGAAATTTCTCTCCTCTACTCATTTACATTCAAACAATTATTTTATATTATGAATCTAAATTCCATCATATATTTTGGGATATTATGGTACATGACCCCCATACATCCCATTTAATGTATAAGCGATGAGAGTCCCCTTTTTCTATCATCAACCCATTTTATGATTACTATTTGACATTGTTATGCTGCCAAAGTTACCCCAAAATTTCTTATTCCAAAATCATCATGTAAGTGAATACCACACCCATTTATCTATCAAGGGTATTCACATTTATTAACATGTACTTTTTGATTCAGGGAATATATTTATGTATTCATCATCTCTTATTCATTGAATAAATTATGATGTTTATTGTATCTGTATTGTATGATCCATGTGGCGCAATATGCATGAAATGAAATATTTATAAAGGTTGTTACCAAATAGTGATCCAATGCATTGGGTGAAGAGTGGTATCATGATAAATCTATAGAAATGAGGGTTTATTCATTCTAATTCATGTTTAATGGGGTTTTACTCATTTTAATTCAAGTAAAATGTGGGTTCACTCATGTTCCATGTTTAACAAGCCTTAGTCCATGCAAATATCACGTTAAATTGTTTTCCCAAATTTTCATGTTATATCATCCCTTTATGTTTATTCTTTAATTTTTCTCCATTGATATTCCTATTTCATCAAATTTAATATATTTATTATTGTATGCCTTGTTTACTCCCTTACTAAGATTTATGTCTCACCCATTTCTTATGCATGTCCTCAGGTTATCACATTAAATGTTATGTACGAATGAATGTTGTGGTCTTGTAAAAGAATTTTTCAATAAGGAAGATTTGTTTTATGTCGTAAGTTGTTATTTAATATTCTTAATTTCCCAATACTCTATACCACACCATCTCCAGAGTTTTCTTAAGTTCAATTTTATGTAATAATTCATGTTTCTGTTTTTAATAATGAGCAGGGTTGATATAGTTGGTATCAAAGGATAGGTTTAATTATTTTTGGGATTAGGATTCGAAAACCCTTGTGAATGACTTAGGGATATGACAAAGAATAATAAAAATATCCCTAATTTTTTCAGAGTATAGAGTAAGTGTCATATCATGAAAATGCATCCCTGTCTGGATACAAACAAGTAGAGGTGGCTCTGGCACAAATGTATCTAGGGGTAAAACTAGAAAACACCACATTGATCTTGACTCGAATGGGAACTGGTGCACAACAATGGACCTTTCTACACTCTTGGTTACGACACTCATGGGGTATATACTTTGATAAATTCATATTCTCAGTATGAACCATTATAAAGGGAATTATGAAATTCCCCAAAGAATATATGATGGGGAGTAGATCATTATTAACATAGATTGAAGGATAGATATTCATAAGTTAAGTAAATAAAATTAATTTCTGTGTTTTCCATTTTTTAATTGGATTTCACTTTATGAGTTACCCCTAACATTCATTTTATTCCAACCAATGGTTGGTAATAGGAGGACTTGGGATAACAACTAATGTGATGATCAATGTGATGACTGTTCTAATGAGAATCCCATTACGATGGGAGTAGAAATCACAATCATTGTCATGATAATATCTCATTTAACTCATGTTTTGAATAAAAACATGGTTCATGTGGAATGTTCAATCGCCCTAAGAAAGAACAAGCTGCAATCGATATGTTCATGATACAATTGCCTTCTACTTTCAATGGACCATCTGATCCCTCAATCATTGAACAATGGAAGAAATCTATTGAGATGATATTCTCCATCCTTCACTATTATGAATAAGAGACATTTCTTCTTGCTTCTTTTTGTATAAATGGTGAAACTGATCAATGGGGGTCATTGTTCATAAATATTAAGCCTGAGAAAGATATCTAGGCATTGGAATGGAAGGATTTCTTGAAAAAAAAAATATTTTCCATGCACCCTCCGACTTAATATGGAACGATACTTCCTTTCCCTCAATAAAAACGATGAATAATTTATTAGAGTGTATGAGGAAAACATCATTGGGATTTCACAATACGTCTCTGGATTTATTGTTACACTTTAATTCATGTTTGACTGCTTCTTTGGTGGGCTAAAACCTAGCTTACAGAAAGACCTAGTGATATGTGACTTAAATAGCTATGAGAAAATTGTTTGATGTGACCTCAAAGTTGTAATGGAAATCGTAAAATATTAGGGGTATCATAGGGATAAGAAGAATAATGTATACTTTAATTCTTACAGTCCGAGGGATAAATAAAACTGTGCTAAGAAAATCTAGCACCCCACTTTCCAATGGTGCGGAAAGGAGCAACCTAGAAATTGCTTGAAGGGGACAAGGAAATGAATTAGGTGTGGAAGAGAAGGGCCCCAGTCCACTAACTATCGGTAGGAAAACCTCATTGGTACAATAGAGGATAGGAAGGCTCTGTTTGAGCCTCAGATCATTATTCATTTCTTCAACTACAATGCACTAGGGCACTTTGCAAACTAATTCCTAAAGCCAATGGTTTTCGGAGGTAACCAAAAACCTCCATGGAAGCAAGGGAAAGTTTTTTCTATCACTACAACTGCAGAAAACCGCGACAATGATGTTGTGTTAGGTACACTCGTTATTCATTCAAAAATAGTGATGGTACTTTTTGATTCTAGTTCTCTACATTCTTTTATATCCTGAATGTTTTATAGAACAATCTCAACACCACCACTAGTCATAAAAGTAAGGATCTAGGTGAAAATGAAAAATGGGGAAATCATTTCATTCTATGAATATAACTCCTCCCTTGTCAAAATTCGTTGAATGAACTTCCCAGAAAATGTCGACATACTACCTATTGTGTAATTTGATGTAATTCATGGAATTGATTTTCTTTCCCTATATAGAACAAAAATAAATTGACGTGAGAGGGAAATCACTCTCTATATAGAGAATAGACTACCATTTCTATAAAAGTGAAAGGAGGGTGATGAATCTTCTTTATCACCATCATCTCATGCATGGATATTACTTCCATATGATCATGTGTATCATTCACTGATGATTGAGTCTAAATAAGCAATCAACATTGAAGACATGCCTATTGTGATGTTATTCTCTAATGTGTTTCTGGAGGAATTTCTTGGTCTTCCTTAGAGAAGATATTTTGAATTATCGATTGATCTTATACTTGGGTAGTTTCCAATATACAAGACTCCATATTGTGTAACATCCTAGGTAAATAAATAATAAAATAATTTTCATACTTATTAATATTTACGAATTAAATAGTAATTTTATTTTAAAGGGGTTTCTATGTTCGATAGCGTACCCGATACGCAACGATGAGTTTCTTTGAAACTTACGTAGCACACTAGTAATAAAATAATATTATTTTAAATGTTAGTTAACAAGTAGCCGTTGTACTGGCGGGAATGGATAGAAATAACTAAAATATGATTATATATGTTTTTAAATGTTTATACATTTACCCAATAAATGATAAAGGCTTAAAATACGGAAACAGTTCAATTTTAGGCATTTATACCCTAATTTTCACGAAAGGTTCACTTATCACCTTTTGACGGAGAACCGCCATTAAATATAGTTTTCATCGATCTTATAAATTCTATTGGACCAAATATAACTCTTCTTTAGAATCGGGACATCAAAATTTACTTTGTGTAAATTTTTGGTACCTTTCTGATAAAGTTCTTTTTTTAATGAATAGTGTAAAATGTTGTATTTTAATTCAAAACCTCTTTTTAATCTAATTTATCTATATGATTATATTAAATTTTGAATTGGTTTTGAAGTGAAATTAGAATATATTTTTACCAGTTAATCCAATGGTGGTCATTGGAATCAATTTCACTTTGAAATTGGACTTAAACTGGTGTCAATCTTTTGATACTTATTGTTTCACAAAAACACGCTATTTGTCATGACAGCGGGAATTAATTATTAAATTAATTAATTTGACTTATATGTTTTGAATTTTGTAAAATGGACTTCATTTTTGAATTCGGAATATCAAATATAGCTTAGGGTGAATTTTTGGTAATTTTCTGAAAAACTTCAATTTTTGATGAATAGTGAAACCACTAAGTGGTAATCAAGCAAACTGATTTTTCAGTTAAATGAAAGTTTACCACTAATGTGTATTGAATTTTGAAAATCCGATATACATGGTTGTCATTAAGAAGTAAAATGTGGTTCAATGAGATTAAAATAATTTTTTGGTGAATAGTAACTTATTAAGTTTTTAATCGTGATTAGAGGTAATTAGTGTAGTTTAAGGTAAAAATGGTATTATAAGAATGTGAAAACACCATGACACTTGTCCTACACCTATTGGGTGAGTCATGGCCGACCACGACAAGCCATGGGCCAACTTGGGGACCCCATGAAGCCACTTTAGTTGGAAAATGACTTTAATATATTTTTATTTAATGTTAAAGTGAAAATGACACTAACATAAATTGTTTTACAAAAATAATTTTTGAGTGGGGTTATACAAGTACAAATTTTGATTATAAATAGTCATTGGAAAGATAAAAATATTTCATACATCATAGTATTTGTTTTATAATTTTTAGTCATTATATAAATTAAATTATATATTACATAATAATGATGCAGCGATGACATCATTATTTAACGATTTAAATAAAATGGAAAGATAATGAAACATCTAAAACCTACACATGGCCAAAACCAATTGGATGAGTGGATTTCGAACCCTTATCACCTTATACACGAATTATATCAATGTGGGACCTTTTAAAACCGAAACACATTTTCAAATAATGTAATATTTCTTTACATTCCAAAAGTGCCCCTCCTCTCCTCTTATAAAAGGCCCCCAACTCTACCTCATTTCACACACTCCTCAAGCCTTTGGCTCGGCCAACCCCTGCCCAATTACTCTCTCCACATCCCTCTCCTCATCCTATAGGATTCCCTTTGGGCATAATCCTTTCAAAGGATGCCTTTAGGCTCAAATCAAAAGGGAGTTACACTTTTAAAGGTAATTCATTCTCTCTTGTTCATTTGTTTTATTTTGCTTCTCCAACCCTCTAAACTCATTTTATTTACTTCTTTTGTAACAAAACCAGTATCTTCAATATACTAGTATGTTGTTATAATATTTATTTGAGCTACACTCTCACACAACTACATCAAATGGTTAAAGAACATACGGTTTCTGTGGATGTCGAAATTCTACCTCTCGAAACGATGATTGTTCAATACTCATTTAACACCTTCAAGGGTGGCCATTATGATGTCACTTTTTTTATATATGATATATAATATGTTTATGTTTTCTTTAAGCTTCTGTATTTTTCATTTTTGGCATACCTTTATGGTTTCCATTATGGTTAAACACGATATCTTCATTTAAGGAAGTGCGGACTACCGCCCCCTAAAAGTGATGTGATTCGTTAATGCCATATGTGGGACGTGTAAAGGATGGATTTAAAGTTATTATATTTGATTTTATACTGGAATTATAATATACCTCTATATCATTATTATTTCTTTCCATTAAAGTATGAGATAGAAATGAAAGTAGCGTTCATGCGTACGTACGGCTTACCGTCTCCATGAATGGTGCATTTCATTTCTTATCCCCAAATGTAATGTACTATTAAAATTACATTTATATAATGTATATATATAATTAATGATATATCTAAATGATGAATATAATTCTGGAATTAAAATATACATACCTCTCATTTAGTTTTAATTCCACTAATATGACAAAGAAATGGAAGTAGCGTTCATGTGTACGTACGGCTTACCGTCTCCATGAACGGTGCATTTCATTTCTTACTTCTAAATGATTATGCAATATTATAAATACATGTATATTCTGGATATATATGATATATATGATATCCAAATCAGGAATTTCATTCTGGATATAAAGAACTTTTGACCACACGAACAACATGTAATTGTTAGAAGTCAACTTTCGACTTAAGAACCAAATATTGACAAAAAAAACATTATTAACTTAAATGGTTACATAATGTTTATAACATGGAAATAAGTGATATAAAAGGAATAATGAACATTAAAAAGGTTCTTAATCAAGTATAAATTAACTCATGTTTATTATTTAGGATGTTAAAGAACGATCGAGTCAAGTCGGACCCGAGGTAAGGGACTTCGTCTCAATCTCCTTTCATTGAGGCATATTTCGTTTTATACACAACTTTCTTTTATACGGTGTATAAACTCCTTTGAATTTTACTTTTATACAAAAGGAATCTTTTTTTACGAAGTGTTTAACTAAATGACAAAAAGGAATGTTTATTTGTAACGTATGCGGTGACAACGACCATTTTCCACCGCCGCGAGTATTATTTGATCTTTGGCTTTCTCAAAAAGCCGTAATGTTTTTAGAATAAAATAAATACCATATACTCTTTTATGAATTTTGGTATTGAAAATGGTTTTGAAAAAGGATTCTATTATGTCAATATATTTATGATATATTGTGATTGAAATGTGGAAATGTTATCATTCCTTTATATTGGTTTTATGTTTTATGATTTTATATTGGTACTTGGACATTTTAATGGGTGGTTACGTTATAAACCATATGACGGGTGGTGCCGTGAATACCAGGACGGGTGGTTACGTTATAACCTCCAATGCATTGGGTATGGAAGTCGGCCGTATGGCTATTCCATTAAGTATGTATGGAAATTGGCCGTATGGCTATTCCATTAAGTGATATGTGTGGAAGTCAACCGTATGGTTATTCCACTTAAGTATGTTTATGTCCCAAGTTACCTTTATATATTCTATGTGTTCTTTATATGGATTTTATGGTAATCCTTTGGTTACAAAAAGGTATGTAATGATACTTTATTCAGTGAAGATTTTTTACTACTTCATGAAGGTGAAGGTATTACTTTGATAGAGTATATATGGTTTATTTGATGTTTGAAAAACTAACAGTTTTCATTCTTTTTGTATCCCTTACTGAGCTTTTTATGCTCACCCCAAGTTTTTTTTGAAATGTTTTTCACAGGACTTAATGTGGAATAAGGTCAAGGATGGGATCAAGGGAATGTCATGCTATATAAAACATGGAACTAGACACGTTTATTTTTAAGAGTATGTTTTTATTATGGAAACTTAGTAGAAGTTACTACTTTGTAATCTTTTGAGATGTAATAGTTATGTTCTAATTCTCTAAAACTCTAAACCTGAAAAGATCCTCAACGTGAATTATTCATTTAATTCAATATTAAGTAAGGTTTAAGGTCGGGGCCTTATAGTTGGTATCAAAGGTCGGTTTAGACAACTTTAGGAGTTATAAAAGTGTTAAATTATAATATGATTGAAATGACATAGCATTTACGGATTACCATGTTGCTTCGCCTAAGATATTTCTGTGTTCAGAATGGTTTTCCGCAGAGGAATCAAAGCATCTATGTTGGGACGACATCAGGAGGAAGATAACCTTCCAAATCAGCAACCTGAGATGGTTGGAATCGGAATTGAATAGTTTGTTGCAGTGATGGCACAGCTGACTCAGGCTATAAATGGTGGTGGTATCCATGCACGAGATCAGCCAGATCAACCGCAGAGGAACATGTCAGTGGTGGAACATTTCATGAGGCAACATCCCCCATCATTCAGAGGATCATCTGACCCTGTGCAAGCTGAAGGGTGGATTAAAGCACTGGAGAATATTTTTGATGTCATGGGGTGTTCAGAACATCAAAAGGTTAGTCTTGCTGTTTACCGTTTTGAAGGTGAAGCTGATCAGTGGTGGTCGATGGTGAAAAATATAAGGGATAGTGATGAGATTGAGGATCTTCACTGGGACGAATTCAAAGGTATGTTTCTTGAGAAATATTTTCCTAAGGTGGTTCGTCTTAGGATGGAAAAACAGTTCCTAGAATTGAGGCAGGAGGATGATTCAGTGGCTGCTTATGAAGAAAAGTTCACTCGATTGGAAAGGTATGCTCCAAACTTCATACGAGATCTTGATAGTAAAATAAACCGTTTTTACTCAGGGTTAAAGCCAAAGTATCGAATGGATTTAGCTTCTCGTGAGTTCAAAAGTTATGAAAAACTTGTTCGATGTGCGGAGAAGGTGGAAATGGAGTTTTTCGATGATCAGGTGTTCTATGACAAACAACAGAATAAGAGGTCTAGTTGGCAGGCAAAGGGGAAGAATTCATCAAAGAAGCAAGGAGGTAAGAAAACCAAATATCCATCCTGTGAGAAGTGTGGTTAAATGAATCCTGGAGAATGTTTATCCAAGTCTGGTAAGTGCTTTCGGTGTGGTAAGTCTGGTCATATTGCTCGTAACTGTAAGGAAGATGATCAAGCAGGAAATGAAAATCCAACGGTAAGATGTTTTAAGTGTAATGAAATGGTTCATTATGCAAACGAGTGTCCAACGAAGAACTCAACTGGGGGAATGCAGCCAGACTACAAGCAGAAAGGGGTGGCGAAATCCTTTGCAACAACTTCAGCAGATGTTGGGCCATCGAATGAAGTGGTATCAGCTCCAGGGAGCTCAGTATTTTTCGAAGATTGACTTGAGGTTGGGGTACCATCAGTTGAAAGTAAAAGAAGCAGACGTTCCGAAGACTGCGTTCCGTACTAGATATGGCCATTATGAATTTGTAGTTATGCCTTTTGGGTTAACCAATGCACCTGCTGTATTCATGGACCTTATGAATAAAATTTTCCATGAGTTATTGGATAAGTTTGTGTTTGTGTTTTGAGGTTTGTAAAGAGGTTATGTGTGCCTTGTGATTCACATTTGAAGAATGAGTTATTATGTGAGGCTCATAGTTCCCCGTTTTCAGTTCATCCTGGCAGTACTAAGATGTACAGAGATCTGCAGGAGTATTACTGGTATGATGGAATGAAAAGAGACATTGCTGATTTTACTGTGAAGTGTTTGACATGTCAACAGGTTAAAGCAGAGTGGCAGGGATACTTCAGCCTTTACCAGTGCCAGAGTGGAAATGGGAAACATATCCATGGACTTTGTTGTGGGATTACCGAGGACATATCGAGGTAATAATGAAATCTGGGTTATTGTTGATCGCTTGACCAAATCTGCTCATTTCATTTCTATACGAGATACTTTCTCTCTTGATCAACTTTCCCGTCTGTATCTTAAAGAGATAGTCAGGTTACATGGAGTTCCTCTCTCCATTGTATGTGATCGTGATCCCAGGTTTACTTTTAAATTTTGGAAAGGCCTTCAGAAGTCGTTGGGTACTGAATTAAATTTTAGTACAGCTTTTCATCCTCAATCAGATGGGCAGTCAGAACGAACAATTCAGACCTTGGAGGATATGCTACGAGCTTGTTTGATGGATTATCAGGGAAGTTGGGACCAACATCTTTCTTTGGTTGAGTTTTCTTATAATAACAGTTTTCATTCCAGTATACAGATGGCACCATTTCAGGCATTATATGGGAAGCGGTGTCGAACTCCAGCTTTCTGGGATGAAGTGGGTAAAAGGAAGTTGATGGGACCAGAATTGGTAGAAGAGATGGCAGAAAACGTTCAGCTGATTCAGAAACACATGAGAACAGCTCAGAGCAGGCAGAAGATTTATGCGGATAACCGGAGGAAGGATCTATCTTTCGAGGTAGGTGATCATGTTTTTCTCAAGGTTTCTCCTTGGAAAAGTGTGATGAGATTTGGTAAGAAAGGAAAGTTGAGTCCAAGGTTCATTGGACCATATGAAATTCTGGAAAGAGTTGGATCAGTTGCATACCAAGTGGCTTTACCTCCGAGTTTATCTCATGTACACAATGTTTTTCATGTTTCAATATTGAGAAAGTATATGCCAGATCCATCTCATGTTTTGAGCCCAGAGGTAGTTCAGCTGGAAGAGAACCTATCTTATGAGAAACAACCGGTCCAGATTCTTGACCACAGGGAGCAAGTGTTACGGAATAAGGTGATTCATCAGGTAAAGGTTTTGTGGAAAACCCATGTGATTTAAGAGGCAACGTGGGAATCTGAAAATGCTATGAGGGATAAATACCCCCACTTATTTTGATAAGTGAATAAAATTGCGAGGACGCAATTCCCAAAAGGGGGGAAGGATGTAACATCCCAGGTAAATAAATAATAAAAGAATTTTCATATTTATTAATATTTATGAATTAAATAGTAATTTTATTTTAAAGGGGTTGCTATGTTCGATAGCGTACCCGATACACAACGATGAGTTTCTTTGAAACTTACGTAGCACACTAGTAATAAAATAATATTATTTTAAATGTTAGTTAACAAGGAGCCGTTGTACTGGAGGGAATGGATAGAAATAACTAAAATAGGATTAGATATGTTTTTAAATGTTTTTTACATTTTCCCAATAAAATATAAAGGCTTAAAATACGGAAAGAGTTCAATTTTAGGCATTTATACCCTAATTTTCACGAAAGGTTCACTTATCACCTTTTGACGGAGAACCGCCATTAAATATAGTTTTGATCAATCTTATAAATTCTATTGGACCAAATATAACTCTTCTTTAGAATCGGGACATCAAAATTTACTTTGTGTAAATTTTTGGTACCTTTCTGATAAAGTTCTTTTTTAATGAATAGTGTAAAATGTTGTATTTTAATTCAAAACCTCTTTTTAATCTAATTTATCTATATGATTAGATTATCTTTTGAATTGGTTTTTGAAGTGAAATTAGAATATATTTTTACCAGTTAATCCAATGGTGGTCATTGGAATCAATTTCACTTTGAAATTGGACTTAAACTGGTGTCAATCTTTTGATACTTATTGTTTCACAAAAACACGCTATTTGTCATGACAGCGGGAATTAATTATTAAATTAATTATTTTCACTTATATGTTTTGAATTTTGTAAAATGTACATCATTTTTGAATTCGGAATATCAAATATAGCTTAGGGTGAATTTTTGGTAATTTTCTGAAAAACTTCAATTTTTGATGAATAGTGAAACCACTAAGTGGTAATCATGCAAACAGATTTTTCAGTTAAATGAAAGTTTACCACTAATGTGTATTGAATTTTGAAAATCCGACATACATGGTTGTCATTAAGAAGTAAAATGTGGTTCAATGAGATTAAAATAATTTTTTGGTGAATAGTAACTTATTAAGTTTTTAATCGCGATTAGAGGTAATTAGTGTAGTTTAAGGTAAAAATGGTACTATAAGAATGTGAAAACACCATGACACTTGTCCTACACTTATTGGGTGAGTCATGGCCGACCAAGACAAGCCATGGGACAACTTGGGAACCCCATGGAGCCACTTTAGTTGGAAAATGACATTAATATATTTTTATTTAATGTTAAAGTGAAAATGACACTAACATAAATTGTTTTACTGAAATAATTTTTGAGTGGGGGTTATACAAGTACAAATTTTGATTATAAGTAGTCATTGGAAATCTAAAAGATTTCCTACATCATCGTATTTGTTTTATAATTTTTAGTCATAAAAGAATTAAATTATATATGACATAATAATGATGAAGCGATGACATCATTATTTAACGATTTAAATAAAATGGAAAGATAATGAAAAATATAAACCCTACACATAGCCAAAACCAATTGGATGAGTGGATTTCGAACCCTTATCACCTTATCCACGAATTATATCAATGGGGGACCTTTTAAAACCGAAACACATTTTCAAATAAAGTAATATTTCTTTACTTTCAAAAGTGCCCCTCCTCTCCTCTTATAAAAGGCCCCCACCTCTACCTCATTTCACACACTCCTCAAGCCTTTGGCTCGGCCACCCCTGCCCAATTACTCTCTACACATCCCTCTCCTCATCCTAGAGGATTCCATTTGGGCAGAATCCTTTCAAAGGAAGCCTTTAGGCTCAAATCAAAAGGGAGTTACACTTTTAAAGGTAATTCATTCTCTCTTGTTCATTTGTTTATTTTGCTTCTCCAACCCTCTAAACTCTTTTTATTTACTTATTTTGTAACAACACCAGTATCCTTCAATATACTAGGATGTTGTTATAATATTTATTTGATCTACACTCTCACACAACTACATCAAATGGTTAAAGAACATACGGTTTCCGTGGATGGTGAAATTCTGCCTCCCGAAACGATGATTGTTCAATACTCATTTAACACATTCAAGGGTGGCCATTATGATGTCACTTTTTTTATATATGATATATAATATGTTTATGTTTTCTTTATGCTTCTGTATTTTTCATTTTTGGCATACCTTTATGGTTTCCATTATGGTTAAACACGATATCTTCATTTAAGGAAGTGCGGACTACCGCCCCCTAAAAGTGATGTGATTCGTTAATGCCATATGTGGGACGTGTAAAGGATGGATTTAAAGTTATTATATATGATGTTATACTGGAATTATAATATACCTCTATATCATTATTATTTCCTTTCCATTGAATTATGAGATAGAAATGAAAGTAGCGTTCATGCGTACGTACGGCTTACCGTCTCCATGAACGGTGCATTTCATTTCTTATCCCCAAATGTAATGTACTATTAAAATTACATTTATATAATGTATATATATAATTAATTATATATCTAAATGATGAATATAATTCTGGAATTAAAATATACATACCTCTCATTTAGTTTTAATTCCACTAATATGACAAAGAAATGAAAAGTAGCGTTCATGTGTACGTACGGCTTACCGTCTCCATGAACGGTGCATTTCATTTTCTTACTTCTAAATGATTATGTAATATTATAAATACATGTATATGCTGGATATATATGATATATATGATATCCAAATCAGGAATTTCATTCTGGATATAAAGAACTTTTGACCACACGAACAACATGTAATTGTAAGAAGTCAACTTTCGACTTAAGAACCAAATATTGACAAAACAAACATTATTAACTTAAATGGTTACATAATGTTTTTAACATTGAAATAAGTGATATAAAAGGAATAATGAACTTTAAAAAGGTTCTTAATCAAGTATAAATTAACTCAAGTTTATTATTCAGGATGTTAAAGAACGATCGAGTCAAGTCGGACCCGAGGTAAGGGACTTCGTCTCAATCTCCTTTCATTGAGGCATATTTCGTTTGATACACAACTTTCTTTTATACGGTGTATAAACTCCTTTGACTTTTACTTTTATACAAAAGGAATCTTTTTCTACGAAGCGTTTTACTAAACGACAAAAAGGAATGTTTATTTGTAACGTACGCGGTGACAACGACCTTTTTCTGCCGCCGCGAGTATTATTTGATCTTTGGCTTTCTCAAAAGCCGTAATGTTTTTAGAATAAAATAAATACCATATACTATTTTATGTATTTTGGTATTGA
Source organism: Viscum album (assembly GCA_963277665.1). Lineage (NCBI taxonomy): Eukaryota > Viridiplantae > Streptophyta > Magnoliopsida > Santalales > Viscaceae > Viscum > Viscum album. Next base: position 1,940,537,590 of record OY728152.1, read on the forward strand.
AAATGGTTTTGAAAAAGGATTCTATTATGTAAATATATTTATGATATATTGTGATTGAAATGTGGAAAATGTTATCATTCCTTTATATTGGTTTTCTGTTTTATGATTTTATATTGGTACTTGGACATTTTAACGGGTGGTTATGTTATAAACCATATGACGGGTGGTGCCGTGAATACCAGGACGGGTGGTTACGTTATAACCTCCAATGCATTGGGTATGGAAGTCGGCCGTATGGCTATTTCCATTAAGTATGTATGGAAATTGGCCGTATGGCTATTCAATTAAGTGATATTGTGAAAGTCAACGGTATGGTTATTCCACTTAAGTATGTTTATGTCCCAAGTTACCTTTATATATTCTATGTGTTATTTATATGGATTTTATGGTAATCCTTTGGTTACAAAAAGGTAAGTAATGATACTTTATTCAGTGAAGAGTTTTTAATACTTCATGAAGGTGATGGTATTACTTTGATAGAGTATATACGGTTTATTTGATGTTTGAAAAACTAACAGTTTTCATTCTTTTTGTATCCCTTACTGAGCTTTTTATGCTCACCCCAAGTTGTTTTTTGAAATGTTTTTCACAGGACTTAATGTGGAATAAGGTCAAGGATGGGATCAAGGGAATGTCATGCTATATAAAACATGGAACTAGACACGTTTATTTTTAAGAGTTTTTTTTATTATGGAAACTTAGTAGAAGTTACTACTTTGTAATTTTTTGAGATGTAATAGTTATGTTCTAATTCTCTAAACTCTAAACCTGAAAAGATCCTCAACGTGAATTATTCATTTAATTCAATATTAAGTAAGGTTTAAGGCTGGGGCCTTATATATTGAATGTATGTTTTGGATCTTGAAGAGATAATGAAACAACCCTAATAGAATCTAGATAAAGGGTTTAGATGCCCAAGTGATTCTCCATGGGTGCACTAGTCCTCTTTGTCAAGAAGAAGGATCGATCAATGCACTTTGAATTGATTATCATGAGCTCAAAAAAATCACAAAAAAGAACAAATATCCTCTACCACAAATTAGATGATTTGTTCGATCTACTTTTCTGACCACAAAACTTCAATTATGTGGATATGCGGTCATGATATTACCATGTAAGGGTGAAGAAGGAGGATATCCCCAAGGTAGATTTTGGAACAATGTACGTGCACTATAAATTCATAGTAATGCTTTAGGACTCACTAATGCTCCAGAAAACTTTATGTACTTGATGAATAGAGTCTTCAGATATTACCTCGACAATTTGTGGTAGTATTTATAGGAGATATTGTAATATAATCCAACACTATAGAGGATCATTATGTGAATCTTAGAAACTATACTAGAGACCTTGTGAAAGGGGAATCTCTTTGAAAGGTTGAAACAAATATGATTTATGTTTGAAGGAGGTAACATTCTTGGGTCATATCATCAAAAGCAAGGAGATATCTTTTGACCCCGCCAAGATAGCTGCAACTGAGGGATTTTGAGGCCAAGCATCAGGTGAAGAATATCCACAGCTTCCTAGGGTTAGCTAGATATTATAATCGATTTGTGTGAAATTTTTCACCATTTCCAATCCCACTTACCAAGATAACTTGGAAGGGAGTCATGTTTTATTGGAGTGAAGAATGCGAAGAGAGCATCAAGGATATGAAAATGAGGCCTATCATGGTGCACATTCATACATTACCCACAAGTGGAAAAAAATTGGGTATTCAATGATGATTCAAAGTAGGGAATGAGCAGTGTGTTGATGAAAAATGAAAATGTCAATTTCTATGCATCAAGGAAATTAAACGTTCATGAGAAAAAATATCCAACACATGATCTGGAGTTGGCTATAGTGATCTTCAGTTTAATATTTTTGTGGCATTACCTATTTGGGTAGAAGAGTGAAATATATACGAACTATAACATTGTCAAGTATATATTCACATAAAAATAGTTTTATACGAGACAATGATGATGGTTAGATATGATCAAAGACTGTGACTGATCAATCCATTACCACCCTTTGAAAGAAAAAAAGGTGGTAGATGCTTTTGGTAGAATGGATCTAGAAAATCATTTATTAATTGTAATTTAAAATGATAAAATTTTCTTTGATTTGATGAAGATGGAAATGGGAATCATAAATGAGGTAACATCATCAATTGTTTCACAAATTATTTATCAACCATATCTTTTGAAAGGATTATGGGATTGTCAAATAGATGATATGAAAATTCAGAAGAAAGTGGAAACTATAAAAAAATGGAAATCCACATAGTTGAAAGTTAAGGAAGAAGGAATTGTGAGATTTGGGTCAAGAATAAGTCTTTCATAAAATATGAAGTTAAATATGAATCTTTTGGAGGGTTCACATTGTTTAAATTTCTCCATTCACCCAGAAAACACAGAGATGTATCGAGATCTTTGAGAGAACTTTTTGTGGGATAACATGAAGAAGGAGTTCACTGTGTATACATCAATGTTCCTGGTTTATCAACAAGTGAATGTTGAAAGGTATAAGTCTAAGTAAATGATGCAATAATTACCCATACCAACATGGAAATGGGGGGAATATCACCTTATAAATAGTCATAGGACATCCAAAAACATCCAAAGGAATCAATGCTCTCTAGGTTGTTGTGAATCGTCTTACAAAGACTGCACAAATCATTGCAATTTTAGTGGATTTCCCATTGGATAAACTAAAACGAATATAAATCGTAGAAGTGGTAAGGTTTCATAAAGTACCACTATAAATTGTATATAATCAAGTTCCAAGATTCAACACTACATTCTGGGAGTGTTTACAATGTGCTCTGAATACTGAGCTGAACTTCTGTACTGATTATCATCATCGAACTAATGGCCAATCAAAAGGACAATCCAAACAATTGAGGATATGTTGATAGCATTATAAATTGACTTAAAAGGATGATGGGATCAACATAATCCTATAATTTAGTTCTATAAAAATTACATTTTCCACTCATGCATCCAAATGGTTCTTTATGAATCTCTTTATGAGAAGAATTGCAGAACACCAGCATGTTGGGATGAAGTTGGTGAGAACATTCTCTTAGGTCCATAAATGGTCTAAGAAATGGTGGATAAAGTTTATACCATGTCGCAACACATTAAAACTACTCAGAGTCGAAAAAAGTGACATGCGGATAATCATCGATGAGACCAAGATTTTGATGTGGGACACATGGTATTCTTCTACATATCACTATGTAAGAGCATTAATAATTTGGGGAGAAGGGAATGATTAGTCCAATGTATATCGACCATTTTTAGATCGTTGATCGCCTTAGAGAAGTTCTCTATCAAATAGCACTCCCACTGAACCTATCTCATGTAAATGATGTATTTCATGTATCACTCATGAGAAAGTACCTACCTATATTATCACATCTACTCAATTCAGATGTGGTAATATTTTAGAGTGGCCTCTCCTATGAAGAGATCCCAGGGAAGATATTAGATTGTAAGGGAAAAATTCTATGAAATAAGATAATGAACCTTATCAAGGTGTTGTGGAGAAAACAAATGTTTGAAGAAGGACCATGGGAAGTCGAGGAAGTTATGAAGTATAGTTACAGTAATCTTTTTTAGTTTGGAAAAAGGAGCTTTCGAGGGTGAAATTCCTTAAGGGGGATGATTGTAATGAACAAAACTTCTATTAATGAAAATTCCTCTTGATCTAATTACATGTCTTATAATGCAAAATGGATAAATAAAACATATGAACTTACTTGGATTCAAGTTTTTTTATTGTAAAATGTTGTTAGAAAATGTTACTGTTGCTATTATAGTCATTGAAGAATGATCACATGAGCTGTATAAATATATGGCTTTAAAAAATCCAATTTATTTAGACAATGGAAACGATGACCTCATCCAATAGAATTTCTCCATATGAATCCCATTTTACAAAGATCAGAAAGTAGGTAGCATGAGTGGGCTTCTCTCTTGACCAATACCAAGCCAAGATTCAACACATTAAGCTTTAACGAAATCACCTTTTGGAGAATTTGATGTTAATGTAGATTTCCACCCAAGGAATGTTTTCCATATTTCCCAAGAGTCTATCACAATCACAGACCATACCCTTAGGTCTTATGTGGTTTTTATAAGGGGTTATGTAACCAGACCCTATCGTTATGATTATTCACATTATTGTTTTTCTTATAATAAATACTATCCATTAATTTTATTATTGTTACATTGTAAATAGTTTTTAAAGTGCAAATAGTTTTTTAGTTAACATTCAATGAAGTAATCTATTTTCATAAATTAAAGGATATTGTAATTAAATAATTTTTTTTAATTTATTATTAAAAAATTATTTTTTATTAAATATAGATGATAATTTAATTTTTTATGAATACAATTGAAATTTTTATTAAAGATTGAAAACTATTTTTGTCAAAACCCACAAATTTTCAATAAATATCAGTTTTTTATTTTAAAATTTTAAATTAAAATATTTATGATATTATTTATAGAAAATGAATATAATTTTGGGAATGGGGACATTGAAATTAACTAATGTTCAATTTTTTATAATTTTTTAAGAAAGTCGATTTTCTGGGTAAAAATTAAATACCATTTAAATATATTGTGTGGTTTATGATATAATAATGAACTAATAGTTGTGTAAAAAAATATTATAAAAATTAAATTCAGACAATATATGTTTTAATTTGAAAATAATGTAATTTTATATTTGTTTGATTAATTTTATGGGGCCTTAGTGGATGCTTCAAGAGTTATACAATATATTAACTTTTTGAATGATTTCTTTGAGGGTGTGACTCACCTCCACATTAGAAAGCCTAATATTTTAATAATTTCGTTCATTTTCCTTATAAAATAATGTTTTCAACTCCACTTTTTCCAAATCCATTGGAAAAAAACAATGGGTTGGGTAGTGGTTTTGATAAATTTAATTTGTAGTGTCCAAAACCTAAATAATAATGAATTCCCATCTATTTTTCTATATAAACCCACCTCATCTCCCAATTCAATTCACTAAAAACAATTGGGTATTGGCCAAAAACTACCCTACTCTCTCTATAATTCTCCAATGTCACCCTAAGATCCCTATAATCCTCTCCTAAGCCTCTCCCAAGCCTTTAGGATAACCCTTCCATGTAAGGGATTTCTTCCTTTCTCATTTTTGTCCAAATGTTTTTATGTTGTTATACACTTTTATATTCAATTTCAAACATTGGGGTATTATTTCACTCCTCCCACATACATCCCTATTTATTTTAGAATGAATAGAGACCTTTTTCTCACTCATTAATACCTCTCATGTACACTTGTTTCCCTACCGAAATTCTGTAAGGAATTTCTCTTTCTCATTTACATTCATGTTATTATTTTATATCATGCATATAAATTTGATTACATATGTTGGGATATTAATTTACACGACCCCATAATGTAAATTTCATTTAAAAATTATATGATACCCCTTTCTCTCTCATCAACCTATTTTACAATTTCTATTAGATGTTGTTATGATGTAGAAGTTACAGCCAAATTTCCCCTACCAAAATCATCGTGTATGTGAATAACATACCCATTTCTCTATCATGTGTTTTCACCATTATACACATGTTCTTGTTTATTTAGTACGTACATTTATGTATTCCACATATCTTATTTATGGAATAAAATACGGTGTTTAATGATTCCATATGGTATAATCCATTTGACTATCTAATGCATGAAATGAAATGTTTATAAAGGGTGCGCCATGATAGCTCTCTAGTGCATTGGATAAAGAGTATTATCATGATACATCAAGTGAAATGAGGGTTTACTCATGATTATTCATGTGAAATAAGGGTTTACTCATTCTAATTTATGTGCAATGAGGGTATACTCATTCTCCATTTGCAATGAGCCTTGGCTCATGCTAATATTATGTTAAATGGGGTTGCCACATTTCCAAGTTATGATAATCATGCTATATCATGCCTTTATGTTCATGCTTCTATAGTTTTCCAATGATATTCCTATTTCATAACGTGTACTATATTATTCATTTTAATCCTTTTCAACTACCTTAGTTTGCATTATATCTCACCCTTTTCTTATGCATGTCCTCGAGTTATCCCATGCAATGCTAAGTGTGAAGGAATATTGAGGTCATGTAAAAGAAGTTTTAAATAAAGATGTTGTGGTTTATGTTCTAAGTTGTTATTTAATGTTAATATTTTCCCAATACACTTGACCTATCGATCCTCAGATATGTCTTAAGAGCAATTTTATGTAATAAATCTTGTTTATGTATGTAATAAAGAGCATTGTAGTAAAAGTTTTAACCCCCTAATATATCATTTCAAATACTATAAAATCATTAAAAAAATTATATAGTAATTATAAGAGCACCCCATTTCATATTTGGGTTCCATTAGTTCATAGATGTTAAATAATAAATAACATTAATTGTCTTACAATTTCACATAAAAACATAGTAATTAGATATGTTTTTTATCATTACAAACTTGTTTTATTGTTTTAAAACTATGAACAAGTTTTTTTAGTAATCCTATGAAAATGACATCTCAAATATACTTGGACTTAATTCCTATATTAATTAAATCAATATGTGGTTGTTTTACTTGGATATTAGGGTAATATGAGGTTATTTTAATTTTCTAGATTCTCTATTGCATGTTATTAAATACTATGAAATCATGAATAAATATTTATTCTATTATCTTGGGAACACCTCACATTATATTAGTGTAACATTTTTTGGTAAATATAAATTTCAATAGAATTATTATTTTTTTGATTTTAGGTTAATATAATGTAGTTTTATACATTATTGAGAGTTACACACATGTTTTGGTGTTTTAAAACATTGGAAATGAATTTTTGGTCATCCTGAGAAATTAACAACAGAAATTGAAATGGAATCAACCCCTATATTTCAAAATTAAATATACCCATGTTTTCAAATAATTTAAAGGAATAAAAATGTCATTATATTGAATTTGAAAACCTAAGTCATGTTTTAAATAATTTTATATCTTTTACAACTGCTGATGCGGTCATTCTGAGCACAAATAATGTCAGATTGATGTTTCTTATACTCATGCATGTTTAAAATAATTCAAAGATAGTTTTCTTATGGTTTCACATCAAAATAATGTCTGTTTTTTTTATCATTATGTGAAAATTTCATTGTTTTCAAACATAAAAAATGTGTTTTTAGCCATCCTGAGAAAAAAACAACTTGGATTGAAATAATTTTAGTTCCCTTCATAGAATAATACATGGTATTTTTCGATAATTTCATGTAAATCATATATTTTGGTTTCTGCTTTTTTGACCTCTTGATGCCAAATTTTAAGGACAGTGAAATTTGTCAAAACAACTTATTCAATTACTCGGTGAACACCAAATGACATATTGATATCCGATATACATTTACACATAAAAAATTAATACAAATATGGGTTTCTTGTAATTTATTTTCAACATGATGTGATTTTTAATTATTTTGACTATTACACACAAAATTTATACTTTTAAAATACTATAGTTTTTTTCAATTCATTATATGAAAAAATGTTGATATTAAATATGTTTATATATTCCATAAATAAATCTATGGTTATTGTTCGATGAAATCTTAAATATTGGAGGTCATTAACTAGATTTTGACCACATCAACATGTTTATATAGGAGATCTAATTTTAAAAAACCACTTATTTAGTCATTTTGAGAACGCCACACATAGTATTGAAATTTTTTCTACTCATTCACATAAAAAATTAAAATATATATGTACATGGATTTCATGTGAATCTGAGGATGTTTTTTATGGTTTTGGTGGAAAAAACATGTTTTCGTTTTTTAAAACACTAAAAATATATTTTGTATCATCCTATGAAATTGACTGTTTTCGTTTATGTTGATTCAATTCCTCAATTTCATAAATCAATATATACTTGTTCTCCTAATGAATCATGTCCATTAATGGTCATTTTATTGGTTTCTACCAGCCTAGTCAACCAAATTCTATGTCAGACACCTAATCCCTTCTCCAGTAGGTAAGGTAATAAAGGTAAGTGTCATGTAGGCATATCACACACATGGGAGGCCTTTGCCCCGGGTACTTGCAGGCATGAACACAAATACATGTACCCATTAAATGTTGAATGAAAACGTATTGCTAGCTCCATAATGCATGAATAAATACATAACCCATAGTAGAGTACAAAAAATATACTGGATAGCATATATGTCCAAATACGAGCCCAAATACTAAAAAGTGTTCAACCTATTAAGAAGGATGGGATAGTTTTCAAATATCCCCCATGGTACAAATCAAGGTATTAATATATAAATGTTTTTCCTATTCCTACTCTACATAGGACTCTATAAAAATTCCCAATGTATGCATAATACATGACATGTTCACAAAGAGTCCATGCAGGGGTGGGAACATACATATAAAGTAGGATGACTCAAAATCACAAAACATAAATCATCATAAGAGTGGTTATCTATTCATCCAAAATTATTGTCAATAAAAATATGAGAAATGACAAACATAACCTATACATACTCAAGAGAGGCACGAAGTCTTAATGTAAGGCCATAACTGTACTGCCAGCCTAGGATTCTTTCTGGAGGTTTCAAGGTATTTCTCTAAAAGGAGAACTCACTCAAAGTGTCTGATAACAGTGATGGTGGTCATCCAAGTGGTCACGCTTGACATTCCTCATAATGAATAAGTATAAGATGTAATTAAAATGATCAAGATACACTGATACTAGATCTATCATTGGGCCTATGGGGTATATCAGACCCTATATGGAAGAACTCATTATGTATGGGAAATAATTCCTAGTTATGTTCATCATGTCGATTCCTAGAAGCCCCACCTAGGGAAGTTGATGATGATTAAGGATTCAAACATGGGCCACAATAATATATTTTTGAAACTCTATTTAGAATAAATCCTAGAGAGTTGACCAAATACTAAGATCATGATGTGACACCTCATAGTACCCTCATAGGGGTTTTCCAAGGGAACATAACCTAAGGAAACTGGTCCAAACCGTAGATAATAAGGACATAAACCTCCCTATGTAAGTGTATGTGGTGTGTTCTTGGAACACAAAACATGTCTTGTATACCTCAATCATACCCTTTTAAACCAAACTATGCAAACGTACATAGGTTTTTTCTCATTCACTCTTATAGTGCATGTGTACCAAGTCATGTCTCGTTACCTTACTATTTCTGGATACCAGTTTTTTCCCATGTACTCTGGATATGCCCATGTATCTGGATGTGTCTGAGTACTGGGCCATACCTATGTATTCTAGTCATGCCCGTGTTAGTGTACCTTATGGGTATACACCCTCTTTCCAATCATGGGTAAAATAGAATGTTGTTGAACCAACACAATGTGTGTTATTTTATTTCACATAACCACAGTAACGTATCCAAGGACATATATGATGAATGTTATTTTGGATTAAATTCTATTTAATTAATATTTTTGTAGAAATACAAAAATATTGATGCATCTTCCACTAATGCCTCTACCATAACTACCATGGAACTCACTGTAGAAGCAGGATCAGATTTGACCAAAATTTTATCTTTGACAAATTGATGGATTCTGGCTACATCTTTCACTAGGGAATCACACGCCATCATGTTTCCTCAATATAATTCCAAAACCCACTAACGAACACCTACCAATGTGTTCCCAAGAATTCTTAATCATTATGATTCATAATCATGTGATATATTATCAACCCAAAAATGATGTATAAATACACTTTACTAGATAATTATTCCGTAACAATCAATTACCTAGTATTTTTCAAACCACCAACTAAAAAAAGTATCCTCAATAAATGAGTAAATAATATAATAAATTCAAAAAAAATAAGATGAATGAATCTCATCCATTTTTTTTGTATTTCCTAAATCAATTTCCATTAAAATGATTAATGGATAAAATATTATCAAATAATATCAATTCCCAAATCACGGGAATAAATATCTATACCAATGAAAAACATGACCAACCCATGAATCAATCTATTAGTAGAGTTGATATGTTCACATCATGGAATAAAAAAATGAGGATTATACTATTGAATAAAACTCTCTACCTCACATTTTTTCAATTTTTGATGAATAATATTTTCACATGGATTTCGTTGGCAATATCCATGTACTCTGTTAGAAAAAAAATCTCAAAGTAAAATTTGTTGTTAATCATCGAGTAACTATCATCCTATAGATCATCTCTAAATCATTATTTTTTATAAGATATACCTAGAGATTTTATATATGTGGGTTTAAATATAGGGTATTAGGTCTAGTGGAAAAAAAATAATAAATTAATTTATTAATTAATTTAATTACCAAATCACCCAAGACTGTAGTTAAGCCAAAAACCTCACGCATAAAATGATTATATCACACATAAGGTAAAACATATGTTTCAAATTTAATGGATGTCTCATATATCTAATCGGATATCCCAATCCGGAGATATACCTTTATATCAAAAAATACCCACGCGTGATATAATATTTATAATTTTTTTATTATATAAATATTACACAACATGTGCCCTGGAAAGTCATCTAACTCAATTAAAATTATTGCTATTATAACTCAAAATAATAAAATTCTTTCTCAAGACATAATAGAGTCATTAAATTAACCCATTTTTTTGTATTTTCACAATAAAAATAAAAAATCCTACAAAAATTGATGAGGGTACTATGATTGAATCTGGTTCTCCCACTCATAGGAACCCTCTTGATGATTCTTCTCCTATCACAAGATATATACCAATAGAATCTCTTACCTATAAAGTATCATACATTTTCGATCTTCGATCTCTACTAGGTACTATAAAAAGTTATCCACATCTTCAATATTCATATCACCCCATTTGATAACATGTATTGGGTCATGCAATAACCTCTCATCTGTGACACATGGTGGACATATTTTACCTGATCTAACTATAGTGGTATGGATTACTATTATGCCACCTTAATAACAATATATTAACTAGTGCAGAAAACATTATTTACGTTAATTATTTTTGATTTTTTTTCGTCGGTTTTTAGCCGACATTAATACCGAATACGTTATAAATAATGTTTTATACGTCGGTTATTTAAAAACTGATGTAAAAAACATAACATCGCGGTGTTTACCACGTTGGTTAATTAATAACCGATGTAAAAAAACCTAGGTGTGGGGGGTTTATAATGTCGCTTATTATATAACCTCCATGATAAACTGGGGGGTGGGGATTTATCACATCGGTTATATAATAATTGAAGTTATAAACATGTGTGGGGGGGAGTTTATCACGTCGGTTATTAAATAACTGACTTGGTAAACCCCTAGGAAATGGTTTATCACTTCGGTTATATAATAACCAACGTGCTAAACCTGTCCGGGGGGGTTTATCACATCGGTTATTTAATAACTGACATGATAAAAAAATTTCCCAGGCCTTTTATCACGTCAGTTATTAAATAACCTACGTGATAAACCATGACACTTGTTTTTATCACGTCGGTTATTAAAAAAACGGCGTGATAAACCATTCCCGATTTCTTTATCACATCGGTTATAAAATAACTTAAGTGGAAGATAATGTTTTTTTATAAAAATTGAATGTAGTCCTCTTCTATCCCCCCAAAAACCAAATCAATAATTCGTACCACAAAAATAGGAGATCAAAACAATAAGTAAAGAAAATTTAAGCATTTACATTGATAACATATAAAACATAACACACTTGACAGCCCCCACCCTCATGTATACCCCCTGGACAGCCCCAAACACCCCGGGACACCCCCCCCCCACCCTCATGTATACCCCCCCCCCCCCCCCACACCCTGGACAGACCTCCCCCACCCCATTGGAACCCCCACCACACCCCTGGACAGCCCCCCGACCCCCTAGACAGCCCCAAACACCCCTGGACAACCCCCACCCTCCTTAACAGCACCTCCTCACCCCCTCACGCCACTTGACAGCCCCGACCCCATTGGATCCCCCACCACACCCCTGGACTCCCCCCTGACCCCCTAGACATCCCCAAACTCCCAGGGACAACCCCCCCCCCCACCTACTGAACATCACCCACTCAGCCCATCACCCCACCTGATAACATATAAAACTTACGCCACATGACAGCCTCCACCCTAAATTATACCCCCTCGACAGCCCCAAACACCCCAGTACAACCCACCCTCCCCCCACACCCTTGACAGCCCTCCACCCCATTGGAGCCCCCACCACACCCTTGGACTCCCCCCCACCCCCCCCCCCCCCCCGACCCCCTGGATAGCCACAAACACCCCTGGATAACCCCCACCCTCTTGACTAGAACCCCCTCACCCCTCATCAAACATGACATCCCCCAACCCATTGGAGCCCCCACCACATACCTGGACTGCCCCCGACCCAGTAAACAACCCCAAACACCCCGGGACAACCCCCCACCCTTCTGAACAGCACCCCCTCACCCCTCACCCCACTTGACAGCCCCCGCCACACCCCTGGACTACCCCCGACCCCCTGGATGGCTCCAAACACCCCGGGACAACCCCCCACCCTCATGTATACCCCCCCCCCCCCCCCACACCCTGGGAAACCCTCCCCCACCCCATTGGATCCCCCAACATATCCCTGGACTGCCCGTCGACCCCCTGGACAACCCCAAACACCCCTGGACAACCCCCACCCTCATGTATAGCCCCCACCCCCTAGATAGCACTTCCACACCCCAGGAAAGCCCTCCCACACCACTGGACATCCCTCACAGACCCCTGGACACCCCCAACCCAACTGAACACCCCCAACACCCTTGGAACCCCTCCCCCCAGACCAGAATCCATACCAAAAAAACCATCATTAGTAGACCAAAACAAGAAGTAGAGAAAAATTAAACATTCACATACATAACATTCAAATCTTAAACTGTAAACTTAAAAAAAACTAAATCCAACCAAAATGACTACCAAATACACAATTAAAATGAAATATTCAAAATTACATTTTACATTACAATCAACTAAAATTGAATCAAACCTGTAAAATAATTTGACCACTCCACTTGTAAGTGTTTGATGTCTTCAGCAGTATAGGGTTGAGGGTCATCAAAAAGCTACAAATTAAAAGGATAGTAGTTAATGTGTATCATGAATAAATAAAATTGAAATATTATATCGAAGTTTAAGAGGAAATTTTACCAGGTCAAAATTCACAATTGTCCTATAAAGACCCATACTTTACATACATTGTTAATACTTCAAAATTGAAGCACACTTATTACAACATATGACATAACCACAAAGGACCGTATAGGTATAGTGTCTTTAGAAACTGGGAAACATAAACAACTGGTTCATAAATCTTTTACAGTGTCTCCCATTTATTTCATCATATCTAGGGTCCCTTTTAGCATATTCTACTTAATATCCATCTTCCTGACCTGGGGAAAAGAAAACCTAAAAGGGTGAGCTCAAATGCTCAGCAAGGGAAAATAAAGGAAATAAAAATCATATCAAATCTTTTTGAAAATCATAACCTGCAAAAGAGATCATAATATCTTAACATGGAACAAATCATAGAAGTGAAAATGAGATCCCCATAATCATAACATGAAACTTGAAACTTTGTGACATGCACACATAATCATGGAAAATCATTTCTTGTTAGTCATGACTCATTGCCAAGACTATCTTAGTGGGAAAAGTCCCTTTCTGAACCGAGTCACCCTCGTTCCAGTCCTGTTTCACTGAACCGGTATAACCTACCGTTCAAGCCATGTCTATCTCATGAGATATAAAATCTTTACCCAATGCATTGGAGGGAGATATAGGTCCCACCCATCTTATAATGAATCCTTTCTTATTTGTGCCACATAATCAAAAACCATACATCATAGCGTAACCCATGTAATAAAAATGGGATTCTTAAACTACATGACATCATAAAACAATTCATATAAGATAAAGGAATTCATAAAAATATTTCCATCACAACATAACCAAAACAATGTAATAATAGGGATAAAAACAGAACCCTTTTATTATCTTAGATGGAAAATAATTTTGATAAAATACTTGAACTCCATTCTTGAGGAAAATATCCTTTCTACTTCAAAAACATTTTTCCTTTCATAACATGTCATACAACTTTAAAATAAAAGAATTTGAATGAAAATAAACGTGAAAACTTGTAAAGTAAGTTTCTTGGAAATAATGTTTTAAAAATCCATTCATGCTGTATAAGTTAAAAAAACATTCTTCGTACTTTTGTCGGAAAAGTCAAAAAGTGCCTCGTACGAAAAACGACAAAATATTCCTTTCATACATATTACTAAAAACTCACCGAAGGGTAAAAATGGATTTAAAAAATTGTAGCTGGATGGAAATAATATTACATATTGATGAAACATGGATGTGGATGATAAAATACACCCCAGTAAATACTTACGAATAAACAATCTCGGATAAAAATGAGATTGTGATATTTCCCTTACCTTAGGTCCGATTTGCTTTGTACGTGTCTGAAGCTTTTGTATAGTGGTTTAAATAATGTTATTGACTTATTCCAGAATCATACATATTGATATGATATCATATATGGTCATATTCTTAGCTTCTTGTTAGTAATATTTCATTGTTACTTGTTACTCGGGTCTTTATTGCCTTTTGTTCTTATGCGTGTTTTGCCGAATAAATTATTATTCTTATTTTAAGGTTATAGATACCTTATATCCAGAATGGTATTAGTGTAACATATATCATATTTATTCATTCAATTCATTTATATAATTACTATGCAATGATGATCATGTAGAACGAGTCGCATCACATCGTGGAGACAGTATTCCGTACGTACGCACGAGTGATGATATCGTTCCTATGATCGTGGAATTGTTTTTGAGTATATATATATTATTTCAGTATCAATATTTCATTATAATAATCATAAATAGTTACTCATTACACCATTATACCCATCCTTGTAAGGTGATGGTGGAAAATAGATTACACCACGGCGTGGAGACGGTATTCCGTACGTACGCACGCGCGGTGACTTCATTTTTCCATAGGATGGATAGAAGGTGAATTAGAGTTGTTTCATATTTATAATAACATATCAGTATGTAAGTAATACTGATGTTATTACTTTATAATGAAACAAATAAATAAGAAGAAGTTGAAGAAGAATGAAATTGAAAAGATCGGTAATGGATATTACCTCTTCTTTGGAATGCCTCTTTGAATCCTCCACTTAGGGAACTAAGATTGGTCTTTGAAGAAGACCAGGACCTCTAGGATTATTCTAGGGAAGTGGAGAGGAGAAAATTGCAGGGGTTGGCCGAGCTTTAGTGCTCAAATTGGTGTGAGGTGGAGGGGGAGGAGGTGCCCTTTTATAAGGGAGGAGAGGGGCACCTTAGGAATATCTCAAAAATATTATTTTATATTAAAGTCAAAATCGGTTTATAATGGTTCCAAAGGGTCTTATTTCGAAGATAAAGTGGGGATGGGTCGAAATCCTATCAACCAATAAGATTTAGACAAGTTTAGGGTATTATTTTAACCTTATCAATTAGATTTAACTCTAAGTTAAATAATTTAACTTTTACCATGTCTTTTTGTTTTCTTTCACTATATGGTTAATACACTTACTATAACATGCCAAACGAACCCCAAATTGTTTATTATTAATATATATATCCTTATCTACGTCATTTGGACGAACCTTAGATTTTTAGGAATAAAATAACTATTAATAATATAATATTTGATTTAAAAACTATTTTGTGTCAATTTTGACACTATTTGATATATGATTTTTATGAAAGTCATAACAGAATTATATGTTCGAACCAAGTTGATTAAATCAACACTAATATATCATAGTAACCTAGAAAATTAGTGTAATGCTTAAAAAGTCTCTAATTACATTTATTTTGGTGTTTATAACATCAATTATGTCAATATTTCATAAATAAGATAATTACTGCATCATCGTTGTGTCATAATTAAATTAAATTATTTAATATCTAAAAATTATAAATAAAATAACATTATGTAGGAAATATTTTTAGCTTTCTAATTAATATTTATTGTCGAATTTATCTTATGTATAACCCCATATTAAAAATGATTTATTTATTAAACTTTGATTTTAACTATTTTAACCCTTCTTTAAATAAATTAATAATAAATGTCCTAATCTAACTCAAGTGGGCCTAAATGGTCATATTTTATTCATAAGGTTGTTTTTGGTCGAATTACACTTATCCAATAGAATTAGGACATGTGTTAGGGTAATAGTAATATCATATTTACCCTTAGTTACCCTATTTACTATTAACCACAGTAAAAAAAAGTAAAAAGTTACTATTCACCAAAAAATTATTTTTATCTCATTGAACCACATTTTACATACTGATATCAACCGTGTCTGTCGGATTTTCGAAATTCCATTCACAGAAGCGGTAAAATTAAGTTTTATGCAAAATTTAGTTTTTAACCTACCACTTAGTGGTTTTACTATTCATCAAAAATTGAAAGTTTTCAGAAAAATACCAAAATTTCACCCTAGGCTAATTTCGGTATTCCGAATCCAAAAATGAAGTCCATTTTGAAAAATAAAATTTATAAAATTTCAAAAAGTGGTTATTACTATTCATAATGGCTAGTTTTAATAATGTTTTAATAGCATATAGTTGTTTAGTGAAACTCGGTATTGCGTACGACGCAAGCTATCGAGGAAGGTCACGATTGCGTGTAAAGTAAGCCAAGCAAGTGTGTAGTGAAATATTCCTTTGAACAAAATATTACTCATAAAAATCTCGGGTGTTACATTCTACCCCCCTTAAATAGAATTTTTCCCTCGAAATTTGTCACTTTGTAACAAACAGATGAGGATACTTCTCCCTCATCATATCCTCAAGCTCCCGTGTAGCTTCTTTTAATTGGTGGTTCCTCCATAAAACTTTCACCAATCGAGTGGTCTTATTTCGTAGGACTTTTTCGCTACGATCCAGAATCTCTATCGGCTGTTCTTCATAAGAAAGATCTTGCTCCAGCGGTACAACTTCTGAGTTGAGTACATGTGAAGGATCAGGTATGTACTTTCTCAGGAGAGATACATGGAACACATCGTGAACTTGAGAGAGATTCGGTGGAAGCGCCAATCGGTAAGCTACCTTTCCAACACGATCCAGTATTTCGAAAGGACCGATATATCTAGGGCTCAAATTCCCCTTCTTTCCAAATCTCATAACCCTCTTCCAGGGAGATATTCGTAAGAACACTTTATCACCCACTTCAAACTCTAGGTCTTTTCTTCGGTTGTCGGAATAACTTTTTTGTCAACTCTGAGCTGCTCTTATGTGTTGTTGAATAGATCTGACCTTTTCTGCAATTTCATCAACAAGATCAGGTCCTAATAGCTTTCTTTCCCCAACTTCATCCCAGCAAGTCGGAGTCCTGCATTTCTTTCCATAGAGACCTTCATAAGGAGCCATCTGAATACAGGAGTGAAAGCTATTATTATAAGAAAATTCCTCCAAAGGTAGGTGTTTATCCCAACCTCCTTTGAAATCCATAGAGCAAGCTCTCAACATATCTTCTAGGGTTTGAATTGTTCTCTCAGACTTACCATCTGTCTGGGGATGATATGTAGTGCTGAAACTCAACTCTGTATCCAGAGTATGCTGAAGACTTTGCCAGAACTTCGAGGTAAATCTCGTATCCTGATCAGATATAATAGAAAGTGGTACTCCATGCAATCTTACCACTTCCTTTACATATATCCTGGCAAGCTGATCTAGACAGAAATCCTCTCTAATAGCAATGAAGTGTGCAGACTTTGTAAGACGATCAACTATGACCCAAATAGCATTATTGCCTTTGGATGTTTTAGGAAGTCTTGTGACAAAGTCCATAGTGATGTTTTCCCATTTCCATTCGGGTATGGGTAATGGTTGTAACATCCCCTTAGACTTCTGTCTCTTAGCTTTAACTTGTTGACAAACTAAGCATCGAGAGACATATTCAGCAACATCTCTTTTCATGCCATCCCACCAGAAGTACTCTTTCAGGTCCCTATACATCTTCGTGCTTCCAGGATGAATAGAGAATGATGAACTATGAGCCTCATCCAGCAGCTCCTTCTTTAATTCGGGGATGGGAGGAACACAAACCCGATTCTTGAACTTTATTATCCCATCACAATCAAGGTTAAATTCAGGAACATTTCTCACCTTCTTTTGTAACTCGACATCTTCTTTCTGTGCCTCTTTAATCTTCACATGTATAGATGGTTGAACATTCATTTGAGAAAGATAAGATTTTTCCTCTTTCATTATAATTCCAAGATCCATCCTTTGTAAATCCATAAATATTGGATCTTTTGTGATCCTCATCATGGATAAACTAGCATGGTCTTGTCGACTTAATGCATCTGCCACCTTGTTTGCTTTCCTAGGGTGGTAATGGATTGAGCAGTCGTAATCATTAATCAGCTCCAACCATCTTCTTTGACGCATATTCAACTCCTTTTCTGTGAAAATATACTTTAGACTTTTATGATCAGTATAAATATCACACCTTTCACCATAGAGGTAATGCCTCCAAATCTTTAATGCAAAGATTACCGCATCCAACTCCAAATCATGTGTTGGGTAATTTTGCTCATGGATTTTCAACTGTCGTGAGGCATAAGCTATCACCATATCATTTTTCATAAGAACACACCCCAATCCCTTCTTGGATGCATCAGTGTAGATCACAAACCTTTCTCCACTACAAGGCAGTGTGAGCACAGGTGCACTAGATAACCTTCTTTTCAACTCCTTGAAATTCTCTTCACATTCCTCTGTCCAAACAAACATAACTCCTTTCCGATTCAACTTGGTCAGTGGATTAGATAATCGTGAAAAATCTTTTACAAAACGTCGATAATATCCAGCCAAACCAAGAAAACTTCGGATCTCAGTTACTGTTGTTGGTCTTGACCATCTTTCGATAACCTCTGTTTTTGCTGGATCCACAGATATCCCCTCTTTTGAGATTATGTGACCCAAAAATGCAGATTTTTGAAACCAAAATTCACACTTGGTAAATTTGGCATAAAGCTTCTCCTTTCTCAGGGTCTTCAATATAATTCTCAAGTGATCTTCATGCTCTTCCTTGCTCTTTGAATAGACAAGAATATCGTCTATAAAGACTACCACAAATTGATCAATATAGTCTCTAAAGACTCTATTCATTAGATCCATGAAGATAGAAGGGGTGTTAGTAAGACCAAATGGCATCACTATAAATTCATAGTGTCCATACCTTGTACGGAAATCCGTGTTTGGTATATCCTCCCTTTTGACCCTTAATTGATGATACCCTGAATGAAGATCAATCTTGGAAAAGTATTGAGCTCCGTGTAGTTGGTCAAATAAGTCATCAATGCGTGGGAGAGGATATTTTTTCTTGATAGTGATCTTGTTAAGTTCTCGATAATCAATGCAGAGTCTCATTGATCCATATTTCTTCTTAACAAATAGAACAGGTGCTCCCCAAGGTGACGAACTAGGGCGTATGAATCCCTTATCATGATTATCTTGGAGTTGCTTCTTCAATTACGGTAACTCAATTGGGGCCATTCTATAAGGTGTCTTTGAAATAGGCAAAGCACCCGGTACGAGTTCTATTGAAAACTCAACTTCACGATTTTGTGGAATACCCAGTAATTCTTCTAGAAAGACATCATCAAACTCCCGTACGATGGGCATATTCTTAATCGTATGTTTCTCACCAACCATTTGAGATAAATAACCTTCATTTAGTGGAATCAAGACCCATAAGATGGATGGAATTTCCACTGGAAGGTTATATTCATCCTTGCATCGATAGATGATCGTAGATTGATCTGGAATATGAAATGTGACTTCCCTTCTTTGGAAATTGATATGAGCTCCATGTAGAGAAAGCCAATCCATGCAAAGAATCACATCAAATTCCACTAAAGGAAGGATCACAAGATTTGCAGGAAGCACTTTCCCACAAACTTCGATTGGAGAAGAATTATAAACTTTTGATGCGACTGTTGTGCCATTAGGTGTTGTCACAGCTAACTCAACATATAATTGTTGAGGTAATACGGTGATACCCTTAGAAAAGTTTTCATAAATAAAAGAGTGGGTGGATCCAGAATCAAATAAAACATTTGCTACTTTAGAGTGGATGGTAAGTGTACCTTTCACCACTTCGTTATCGTACTCCACATCGCTGATAGAAATTGCATGTGACTTTCCTATGTCTTTAGCCTTAAGATTTTGTTGACGTCGACCATCATCATCAACCCTTGGATTTGGGAATTGATTGGCATAATGCCCCATCTCCTTGCACTTGAAACATTGAAGTTTAGTAGGTTCATTCTGTGTATCCCTTCCTTTGTTTGCATCATTAGACATCTTCTTCCTATTATCGCGGCATTCAAATGCCCGATGACCTTCCTTTCCACATTTGAAACATTTACTTGTTCCTTTAAGACAAATCCCACCATGTTTCTTTCCACACTTTGAGCATAAGGGAAAGCTCATCTTCTTTTCAGTGTTCTCTTTAGATTTTCCTTTGAATTCCATCTTCCTCTTCTTATCAAACCCATGTGACTGATGGGTTACTCCAATATCCATCTCGACTTTGAGAGCACATCGAACGATTTCCTCGTAGCTATTGAAGTCCCTTATGGCTAACGCCCTTCAAAGACTTGGTTTTAAGCAACAAAAGAATCGATCGATCTTACTCTCAGTTTGGATAATAATACCAGAAGCGTACCTTGCAAGTCTTGTAAAATTTGCTTCATAGGTACCAACAGATTCATCATCCCTTTGCTTCAGTTCATGAAACTCTTTCTCCATCTTTGTTCGGAGAATACGAGGGAAGTACTTATTAAAAAATAAGTTCTTGAACTCGTCCCATTCCATAGACTCAATTTCATCCCTTTGCCTCATATTCTTAATAAGATTCCACCATTGATCAGCATCTCCATCCAAACGATACACTACTAGGATGACTTTATCATGTTCAGAACATTGAAGAACTGAAAATATCTTTTCAGTAGTACTAATCCATTGTTCAGCAACTAATGGATCAGTAGACCCACTGAAAGAGGGTGGACGCTGCCTCATGAAGGATTCAACAGAATGTTGCTCCTTCCTTTGCTCGTTTGGAAGTCCTGCATGATTCATAGCTTGAGAAAGTTGTGTGAGCATGGCTACAAGATTTTGTATTCCAGCTCCCATATATTTTGGTTGCTCAGGGGGACAATCATTGCATTGCTCAGTGGGACAATCATTGCATTGCCCATCGCATTCCGCATTAACACGGTTCCTTCGAGTTCCAGCAATTGACTAAAACCAAGAAGAATAGTGTGAGCAACACTAATTATAATAGGAAAACCACATAATCAAGGATAAAATTTCACACTATAGGTCTTATCCTAGGGTATTCATGGCCATTTCTAAAACACTAAGATTGTGTTCTATGCTTAGACTTATCCTTAGGGTTCTTACTAAGGCTTTCACATCCATGTTTCCAAAGGTTGACTATACCTTTCCTCTGATACCAACTATAACGACCCATACTTTACATACATTATTAATACTTCAAAATTGAAGCACACTTATTACAACATATGACATAACCACAAAGGACCGTATAGGTATAGTGTCTTTAGAAACTGGGAAACATAAACAACTGGTTCATAAATCTTTTACAGTGTCTCCCATTTATTTCATCATATCTAGGGTCCCTTTTAGCATATTATACTTAATATCCATCTTCCTGACCTGGGGAAAAGAAAACATAAAAGGGTGAGCTCAAATGCTCAGCAAGGGAAAATAAAGGAAATAAAAATCATATCATATCTTTTTGAAAATCATAACCTGCCAAAGAGATCATAATATCTTAACATGGAACAAATCATAGAAGTGAAAATGAGATCCCCATAATCATAAAATGAAACTTGAAACTTTGTGGCATGCACACATAATCATGGAAAATCATTTCTTGTTAGTCATGACTCATTGCCAAGACTATCTTAGTGGACAAAGTCCATTTCTGAACCGAGTCAACCTCGTTCCAGTCCTGATTCACTAAACCGGTATAACCTACCGTTCCAGCCATGTCTATCTCATGAGATATAAAATCTTTACCCAATTCATTTGAGGGAGATATAGGTCACACCCATCTTATAATGAATCCTTTCTTATGTGTGCCACATAATCATAAACCATACATCATAGCGTAACCCATGTAATAAAAATTGGATTCTTAAACAACATGACATCATAAAACAATTCATATAAGATAAAGGAATTCATAAAAATATTTCCATCACAACATAATCAAAACAATGTAATAAGAGGGATAAAAACAGAACCCTTTTATTATCTTAGATGGAAAATAATTTTGATAAAATACTTGAACTCCATTCATGAGGAAAATATCCTTTCTACTTCAAAAACATTTTTCCGTTCATAACATGTCATACAACTTTAAAATAAAATAAGTTGATTAAAAATAAACTTGAAAACTTGTAAAGTATGTTTCTTGGAAATACTGTTTTAAAAATCCATTCATGCCGTATAAGTTAAAAAAAACATTCTTCGTACTTTTGTCGGAAAAGTCAAAAAGTACCTCGTACGAAAAACGGCAAAAGATTCCTTTCATACATATTACTAAAAACTCACCGAAGGGTAAAAATGGATTTAAAAAATTGTAGGTGGATGGAAATAATATTACATATTGATAAACATGGATGTGGATGATAAAATATACCCCAGTAAATACTTACGAATAAACAATCTCGGATAAAAATGAGATTGTGATATTTCCCTTACCTTAGGTCCGATTTTCTTTGTACGTGTCCGAAGCTCCTGTATAATGGTTTAAATAATGTTATTGACTTATTCCAGAATCATACATATTGATATTATATCATATATGGTCATATTCTTACCTTCTTGTTAGTAATATTTCGTTGTTACTTGTTACTCGGGTCTTTATTGCCTTTTGTTCTTATGCGTGTTTTTCCGAATAAATTATTATTATTCTTTTAAGGTTAAAGATACCTTATATACAGAATGGTTTTAGTGTAACATATATCATATTTATTCATTCAATTCATTTATATAATTACTATGTAATGATGATCATGTAGAACGAGTCGCATCACATCGTGGAGACAGTATTCCGTACGTACGCACGAGTGATGATATCGTTCCTAGGATCGTGGAATTGTATTTGAGTATATATATATTATTTCAGTATCAATATTACATTATAATAATAATAAATAGTTACACATTACACCATTATACCCATCCTTGTAAGGTGATGGTGGAAAATAGATTACACCACGGCGTGGAGACGGTATTCCGTACGTACGCACGCGCGGTGATTTCATTTTTCCGTAGGATGGATAGAAGGATAATTAGGATTGTTTAATATTTATAATAACCTATTAGTATGTAAGTAACACTGATGTTATTACTTTATAATGAAACAACTAATGAAGAAGAAGTTGAAGAAGAAAGAAATTGAAAAGATCGGTAATGGATATTACCTCTTCTTTGGAATGACTCTTTGAATCCTCCACTTAGGGAACTAATATTGGTCTTTGAAGAAGACCAGGACCTCTAAGATTATTCTAGGGAAGTGGAGAGGAGAAAATGGCAGGGTTTGGCCGAGCTTGAGTGCTCAAATTGGTGTGAGTAGGAGGGGGAGGAGGTGCCCTTTTATAAGGGAGGAGAGGGGTACCTTAGGAATATCTCAAAATATTATTTTATATTAAAGTCAAAATCGGTTTATAATGGTTCCAAAGGGTCTTATTTCGAAGCTAAAGTGGGGATGGGTCGAAATCCTATAAACCAATAGGATTTAGACAAGTTTAGGGTATTATGTTAACCTTATCAATTAGATTTAACTCTAAGTTAAATAATTTAACTTTTACCATGTCTTTTTGTTTTCTTTCACTATATGGTTAATAAACTTACTATAACATGCCAAAAGAACCCCAAATTGTTTTTTATTAATATATATATCCTTATCTAAGTCATTTGGCCGAACCTCATATTTTTAGGAATAAAATAACAATTAATAATATAATATTTGATTTAAAAACTATTTTGTGTCAATTTTGACACTATTTGATATATGATTTTTGTGAAAGTCATAACAGAATTATATGTTCGAACCAAGTTGATTAAATCAACAATAATATATCATAGTAACCTAGAAAATTAGTTTAATTCATAAAAAGTCTCAAATTACATTTATTTTGGTGTTTATAACATCAATTATGTCAATATTTCATAAATAAGATAATTACTGCATCATTGTTGTGTCATAATTAAATTAAATTATTTAATGTCTAAAAATTATAAATAAAATACCATTATGTAGGAAATCGTTTTAGCTTTCTAATAAATATTTATTGTCGAATTTATCTTATGTATTATCCCATATTAAAAATGATTTACTTATTAAACTTTGATTTTAACTATTTTAACCCTTCTTTAAATAAACTAATAATAAATGTCCTAATCTAACTCAAGTGGGCCTAAATGGTCATATTTTATTCATAAGGTTGTTTTTGGTCGAATTACACTTATCCAATAGAATTAGGACATGTGTTAGGGTAATAGTAATATTATATTTACCCTTAGTTACCCAATTTACTATTAACCGCAGTAAAAAAAAGTAAAAAGTTAATATTCACCAAAAAATTATTTTTATCTCATTGAACCACATTTTACTTACTGATATCAACCGTGTCTGTCGGATTTTCGAAATTCCATTCACAGAAGCGGTAAAATTAAGTTTTATGCAAAATTCAGTTTTTAACCTACCACTTAGTGGTTTCTCTATTCATCAAAAATTGAAAGTTTTCAGAAAAATATCAAAATTTCACCCTAGGCTAATTTCGGTATTCCAAATCCAAAAATGAAGTCCAATTTGAAAAATAAAATTTATAAAATTTCAAAAAGTGGTTATTACTATTCATAACGGTTAGTTTTAATAATGTTTTAATAGCATATCGTTGTTTAGTGAAACTCGGTATTGCGTACGACGCAAGCTATCGAGGAAGGTCGTGATTGCGTGTAAAGTAAGCCAAGAAAGTGTGTAGTGAAAGATTCCTTTGAACAAAATATTACTCATAAAAATCTCGGGTGTTACATGTCCCAGTTGTTATTATATCATACATAAATCATAACATATAATTTCCACATTCGATGATGCCTTGTTGTTCATGACAATTCTGTTTGAATGAATGTAAATTCAATATATTATTTTTATGTAATAAATAAAAAAGTACAAATTATAATTGGATATTTACCTTCGCATTTTAATATTTTATCTTTCAACTCCTTTTCATTGTGTTTCTTCGAAAATAGGCCCATGCCCTGTTAGAAAATAATACGAATGGGGTAAATTTAAAATTCATTATAATATATAAAACTATTGAAAATTGAAACTTACTTTTCCAATATATTCTTAAAACTTTCCCGCACATCATCATGGATAGATCATTTCCAATAAAGTGATTTCTCCCTTGGGAAAAAAACCCTAACATCCAATGATCACTGATAAAATGAAATTTTACTATTGTGATTTTTTATGTTAAAAGATAATTAACTCTTTGAGAGAGATGTGTTTAATACCTCTCACAAAAAGGCATCATCCAACATTGTGTGACTATATTCTTTTCAAGTCTTTCAGCAATATAAAGCATTATTTGTTCCTCATCCAATGCACATGCTATAGGAGAAATCAATTGCGGGTACATGAATCCATATACATCTGTCAGCTCATTCCTCTCAGAAATGTTATAAATATACCTAATACAAAACAGACATAATTATATATTTTTAATAAATATAATGCAGGTAAAAGGTGTAAAGACTTACATGGAAAACATTTCACCACGTTGATACCCGACTTATCTCTAGTAAAAAGATCCCTGATATCATTTTTCCTAATCTCCACACTTATTTCACGTCCACAAACATGAGCTTCCATTGAAACTCATAATGACCCGCCAACAAATTTGAATATCTTGATAATCTGTCAAGACTACTAGAATCTGTATCTGATGTCATATCCATAGGTCTTTGTTGTTGTCTATACATTATTTCATTACCTTTGAAGTATTACTATAAAAATAAATTGAAAAATATATTAGTTTTCAAATGATAAAACAACTTTAATAAAAAATAAAATAAAAGATATAACAGTCATACCTCTATGGTAATGAGTCGAAGAAGTCTGGATGGCCAGATTAAAAAATGGTCGATACTATGTTCAACTGTCACCACCTCATCTGTAGGTAATGGTACGCAAGCTGATCTATCTATACTATCTTGTACAATGACCCTATGATTCTCTACCTCTAATTGTTGATGATGAACTGTATCTCCTATAAAATATACCAACCCATATGCTACTATATGATGTTTAGGATCATCAACATACAACTCGCAATAAGTAGGAAGTTGCGAGGGAGGAGAAGGATAAAAAATGGGGTCCGCAGGCTGAGGTTGGGGAGTGGGAGCTACTGGCAGAGGTGGTGGATAAATAATGGGGTCTTCAGGGGGAGGTGGAGGAGTGGGAGCTGCAGTTTGAAATTATCTTTGCATGTCTGCAAACATAGACTGCACCGACACTCTAATATTGTCCTCCATCATCGCATTAAAATTATGAACTTCATTCTCCAAGGATTCTATTTTTTTATAAACCCCCTCAATGTTAGAAGTTTAAGAACGTGGAAACACTTTTCTTACCGATACACCTGCCAGATATCCTCTTACACACCCACAATGTTCGGGCATTCCCAGTGCTACAGATAAAATATCTTCCCTCCCAGTAGCTGTAAATGTCCCATGTGAACTCTTCTCCTCAAGAGTGTCATGTATTAATTGATTGAACATTTCTGTAATGATTGAAATTATATGAAGAAAACAGTTAACTTAAATAAATAAAATAGATATCTTACAATCCTCTCAACTACAGTTCTCGATTCTTCCAAAAGATATTTCCTTTTTTCCCTTCCGAGCTCTCTTCCATTTTTCATGTCTAGATGGAGGGGATGGAGGGGCCACCTCCCCAGAGCTTGATGTCTCATCACTTAGTTGTTGAAATTTTTCCACCATCATTTGTTCTTCCAAAAATTCATACCCTCCCCGAGATAAACTATGAGGGTATATATTTTTAGATTGGATCTCATGATGAGAATTCCTTGTTTGGTGTAAATTAAGAATAAGAAATCATTAACAAAACATTAATAAGATCATTTATATAAGAAATCTTATAAAATATTACATTTCCCTTACTGAAAATGACTCTTTTCTTCTACTTTCAAAAAACAGTCTCCATGTGTCTTCATCTATAAAAGGATATATACGACATGTATTTTCATGACTCCTATGACCATAAATGAAATCAGATGAGAGGGTTGATTTTAAATCCCTCTATCTCCTGGTAGCCAACGATAAGCATTTATTCCTGACTCCTCCAGTGTCAAGAATATCAAATGTCATCTGATAAAGAAGAGGTTAAAAATATTATATATACTAGAAACATTTAAACAATAGTCAAACAATAGCAAAAGATATTACCAAAATCATCTCCCTCAACTGATAGATTATCACTTTATTTACACTTCTCCAGTCATCATACAGAAAGCTTACTTTTCTCTTAGCCCGAGTTTCTACAAAACTCTTAAAATCTTGTGCATTTAGACCTCTAGGAATATCATCATCATCAAACTCAACGAGTATCCTCTGATCCTGCGTATGGGCAAGTGCTAATTTTGGTAAACGTGTGCACCCATGTTAACTCACCTTTGAACTCTTTTTCATAATAGGTGAATGTGAATGTTCTTCCCCAGAGGTATGAACAATATTCTCATCTCTAGAATCATGTGGATGATCAACTGAATGATCTGTCATTATCCTCCAAATCAAAAAAACAAACGTTAGTTCACAAATATACAATTTCAAATATTTTAATACTATTGTAATGAGAAAATAGAAAAGTGTACTAAGTTACATAATAGAAAACATTGGTAATATCATAAGCATGTTAAACAATGGTAAAGATGGTAAATATGGTCAAGATGGTAAGCATGGTAAACATGGTAAACAACGACAACCCCCGCCCCTCTCGACAGAACCCCCACCCCACTAGACAGCACCCCCCACCCCTCTAGACAGCCCCCACCACCTGGAAAGCCCCCCACCCCTCTAGACAGCACCCCCCACCCTTCCTGGACACTACACCCCACCCTTGACCCCCTTAGACACCCCCTGGACACCCCCCAACCCTCTAGACAACCCCCACCCCCTAACAACCCCCAAAACCCTCTAGACATGCCTCCACCCCCTTGGACACCCCCTGGACACCCCCATTCCTCCTGGACACCACCCCCACACCCAACCCCCTTGGACACCCCCAACCCACTGGACATCCCCCCCCCCACCCCCGCACAACCCCCAAACCCCTCTGTATAGGCCTCCACCACCTTGGACACCCCCCTGGACAACCCCACCCCTCTAGACAACACCCCCACACTCCTGGACACATCCCCCCTTCCCTACCCCCTTGGACACCCCCCTAGACACCCCCAAACCCTTTGGATAGCCCCCCCCCCACCCCTTGAAAGCACCCCACCCCTCCAGACAGCACCCCCACCCCTCCTGGACACCACCCCCACCCCGACCCCCTGGACACCCCCTGGACACCCCCAACCCTCTAGATAGCCCCCCCCCCCCCCGAAAAACCCCCAAAACCCACTAGACAGGACTCCACCCCCTTGGACACCCCCTGGACACCCCCAACCCTCTGGACAGCCCCCACCCCCTGGAGAACCCCCCAAACAATGTTTGACATATAAAAACTAGGCATGGTGAACAACTAAAAACACATGCATCTAATATATACTTCATAATGAAATAGTTGGAATTAAATATTATTAAATATGGCTACATAAATGATAGTATGATAATTAAAAATAAACATTGATATTCAATTAGTCGAATGATCACAAGTCTTCTCGATAACCATTATCATAATGAGGTAATGGACAATTCTAAAAATCTTAAACATATTTTCAAGGCCATGGCCAAGGCCTCAAAAAATACTAGGGTAAGCCCTCAGCAGAACCCAATTTTATTTGGAGTCATGAGACATAGCGACTCATCAAAGGGAAATAGAGGTCAACAGCCATTACATTACATGTCTAATAGATTCTCATATAAATGAGGATAAACATAAGCAACAAAAACACATGAAATATCATTTCTGAAATTGTACATTTAATCAATAAGCATTCTATGCAGTAATATAGGTGAATGAGATCATTAGTTGTCAATTCCATCAAAAATTGCCATCAATGTTGGGCATTCGCGAAACAAAAACAAACTAAATAGAAGTAGTTGAGGCTTACATAAATATTGTGAGTCTATCTAATAGATTTGGGGATGATAAATAAGATGATGATGGAAAAAAGAGGTAAGAGGGTTCAAAATCAATGAATCTTACCTAGTTTAAAAAAATCACAAAACATAAATATAAAATATCCGAAAAAACAATGAACGAAATAAAGTCGTGGGGGGCTTACTTGAGTGTTGCGAGTTGAGATGATAGATCCAATGAGAGTAAATATGATAAAAAAATTATGGAAAAACAAGTTCAACACAACGAGATCATCGAGTCGATTAGGGTTTACTGCGCGAGAGAGACGAGTCGCCGAACTGTCGATCAAAAAAGCATAAATGAAAATCCACGGTGCTTGTTATGTTTTTAAATGTTTTATAACATTGGTTATTTATTAACCGATGTTATAAATGATTTTTTACATTTATTAAGTCGGTTATTATAATAACCGACGTTATAAATGTATCAGATACATATTTTTTTACGTCGGTTAATTTATAACCGACGTAAAAAAATGCGCATGTTGGTTTTTTACATCTCTTATTGAATAACCGACATACAAAATACATCAGAAATCACAGTTTTTTACATCGGTTATTTTATAACCGATGTAAAAAAATATACGGGTTGTTTTTTTACGTCGGTTATCAAATAACCGACATCAAAAGGCCTCAAAAGCCTCTTTTTTTACGTCGGTTATTTTATATATGATTTAAAAAAATCATAGATATCTCATTTTTTATGTCGATTAACTTATAACCGACGTAAAAAATGAACGCGTGCGATTTTTAACTTCGATTATTAAAATAACCGACGGTACAAAATTACACACCGCATTTTTACGTCGGTTATAAAGTAAAGGACGTAAAAAACCACGTTTCACATACTATCACGTCAGTTATATATAACCGACGTCAAAAATGGTGACGTAAGTAACGTTCTTTTTCACTAGAGTACTGAATCCAGAAAGGTCCATTGAATCTCGAAGATAACATTTCGCCACAACCAAATATCTATAATCCTCACTGAGGTCGAGTCATCAAGAAAGCATGGTCCCCCTTGTTGAACTCCAAAGGATTTTATCATCAGCATTTATAATACCTTTGATGGATCTGGGGAGTCCTCAACACCATTTAGATGATATGTACATTCACTTTCATTATCCCACCAACTATGGGCCATTTATCATAGACTAAACTATATCATTCCAATATAGTGGTGACCTATACGGTCTCCATTTTAGACCAAAAATGGAGTCACCCTAATGATGGAATGGTATTTGTAATTATACATAAAATCCACCAAGGATAGGTGATGCTTTTTCACTATGAACAAAGTCCAACATGAAATCCCAAATCATGTCCTCCACATCTTGAATAGTCCATTCAGTCTACTCATATTTATATGGGTGAAATGTCATTCCTAAATGAATTTGAGTCCCAAAATCCTTATAAATTCATATCCAAAATAACAACATGAATTGAGAATCATTGTATGATGCAATCATCATGGGAACTCCATTAAGCCGAAATTTCATTTTTATGTAAAGTCATCCCAATATATCTACTAAACACTTATCTCAAACGGATATGAAGTGGAATTTCATGGTGATCCAATCTATGATCAACCAAATTGAATAATCTCATCTATATGATTGTAGGGGTCCTATCATGATGTCTATAAATATACCACCCACTTCTACTCTAGAACCTCTAGGGGTGGAGATAAACCCACTAAAACCCAATGCTCAGCCTTCACCTATTGACAAGTGATGCATAGATAGACAAACTCCAAAGAAATCATCTTCATCCCTGTAGACGTCGGAAAAGTCCGTTGTTCCCAAACGAAGCTCCGGATGCGGAAAGCGAGGTCATATTTGGAGTCAGAGGCACGTTTCGGAAGGCCCGGAGGCCTTGCGCGGAATTTTGGAGACCCGCGCGCAAAGTTGAAGTAAGGAGCGCAAACCTCCCGGGATGCGCGCAATGTGCTGGGCCGGCGTGCAATTTTGTGCGCCCACGGCCCGCGCGACTCCCTTGCGTGCCGGGGTCCCGATTCCGCGCCCGCGAAGGAAATTTCGCGCCCGCGCCAGAAATTGAATGTCGGCGGCGAGATTCCGCGCCCGGGGTTGCCTATAAATATAAGGCGACCACCGACGTTTGAAAGGTTGGTTTTTTGGAGGTAGGTTGCCGGAATTCGAAGGGTCGCTCGTTCGCGCAATCCAACCCCCTCCGCGCGCAATGCCGATCTTCAGGTAACCTCCTTTCTTTCGCGCAAGAAAGTCTCGGGGTTCTCCTTCACGCGTAATCCCTTTGGCTCCTTTCCTTTGAACAACTCTTCACCCAAAGGCCTTCGCGCGCAAAAGAAGCCTCTTGCGCGCAATTTCCCCCGGGTGCGCGCAATCCAGCCCGATTGCGCGCACCCCCCCCCCCTTTTCAAAGTGGCCATTCGTTAAAGAATGGGCCGTTTCCCCCGCGCGCTATCCGAAGCCTGGTGTGCGCAATCTCCATCTTCCGCGCGCAAAGCGGTGGCCCAATTGCGCGCCAGCCCGCCCATTTGTGCACCGACCCGCGGTATTGCGCGCCAAGCTCCTCTTTTGCGCGCAAACCGCCAGGGTCGCTCCCTTTGAACCCCTGAGGGTACCCGCCTGCGTGGCGCCCGACGATCTTCATCCCGGGTGCCCGCACCGTGCGTTGTCTTCCCGTGCGGCCCTCCAGGCTCGCGCGAAGTGACACGGACCCATCGGCGGCACTCTCTCGTCCGCGCTGCAAGACGTTAAACTGCCACGCGTTTCGTCCAACATGACGTTAAAGTGTACTACGTTCGCGCGACAAGATGTTAAACTGCCAAGCATCCACGTACGCGCGACAAGACGTTAAACTGCCAAGCATCTTCGTCCTCAACACACGAATTTAAACTGTGCTTCGTCCGGCAAGATGTTAAACCGTCCGCTTCGCCGTCCGCTTCGTCCTCAACACACGACGTTAAACTGTACTTCGTCCGGAAAGACGTTAAACCGTCCGCATCACCCGATCCCGTGCCTCGCACGGAGGGTCCCCCCCGGTTTGGATGTTGCCCCAAACCGCTCGTCTCTGTAGGGATGTCGGGATTGGAGTGGCCTTCGCCCACGGGGGTAGGGTATTACAAACCCCTAGTTTCTTGTGGGGGACTGCACATGTGTATTTCCATTGTGCTTCCCCACTGCCGAAGCCAGTAGAGGGCGTGACTGGGATCGAGGTGTCTCCTACTTTCGGCCCAAGTCCCTCTCCAGCTGAGTTTTTTCGCACGAACGAACTACTTGGACTTTGATCCCTGTCTCCTAAACAGGGTACGTAGGAAGCCTCCCTGAGGTTCAAGCCCCCCACCTGGTCGTCCCGGTCATATTCACGTCGGTTCGTCCATCAGTGGACCCCTCCCGGGTTCACATTCGCGTCGATTCACCTATGAATCTGCCCTTGTGGGGGACTGCAATGTGTATCTCCATTGTGCTTCCCCACTGCCGAAGCCAGTAGAGGGCGTGACAGGGATCGAGGTCTCTCACCTTCGGCCCAAGTCCCTCTCCAACTGAGCTTTGCCTCATACGGGCCTCCTTAGAGTTTAATCCCCAAACACCAGCGTCCAGCATGACGTGAAACTGTGATCCACCCAGCCGTTCCATCACCCTCTATGCGAGGTGGTTCGGTTCAATCCTCCGCCCGGCAGCCTCGACCTCCTCGTGAGTCGGCTTGCCAATGTCCAGCATGACGTTAAACTGTATATTTGAACTACGCTGACTTTGATCTGTGCTAACGCGCGGTGCGTAGGAAGCCCCTACGGGGTCCATGCTCTTCACTCCATCATCCATCCTGATCCTTACCTGGGCCGCCACATCCCGGTGGGGTCATGCCATTTCATTCCACTCCACTTCACTTGGGAAGCCGCCCATGTGCTGGCCCCAGCGTCGGAGGTTCCCCGCAAGGGGTTCTGTCATCTGATCCAATCCTCGTGTTGATCAGTCCGATGTCGTCCCCGCTGGACGTTAAACTCGCGGCATACCCTGTGTTAAACATGGGAAACTGAGGAAAACCTCATGTAACGCAGTTCCCCGTACCCATCATAGGATGCCTCATGCCATCACGCCTTCGAGAAGCCCTATTAGGGACGAAAGGCAAACATGCAGATCCGCAGTGTTAAGACAAGCCCTCAACACCCGGAGCCACCCGGTCTCCTCACCGCAGGTTGCTGCCCCGACCAGACCCCTTGGAGCATCTGGGCGGAAGCAGCGTAATTAACCGGTGTCCATAGAGATATGGCGCCGTGAACGATATTCACGAACATTCTTAAATCTATGAGGGAGACCCGGATTAGGCGACGAGTTCCGAGGAGACGTCCACAGAAGGAGGAGCCGACATCCCATCATCCCGGTTTCGATCAAGGAGCAGACGTCCCTGAACAAGGGACGGATGCCGCCCGCCCTTGGAAAGTGGGACTGCGGGGCCACAAGCCGCGCTCCCATCCCCTCGGGTCGACGGGAGCACGTGCGAACGTGTCCTGGCAGAACAGCGTTGGAACAGAAGCCCGACGCACATCCGCACCGAAACAGAAAAATGGTGAACCCGACGTGAATCTCTTCTCCTCAATACGAAGACCGATGGCTTTCGGAAGTGTTGGAAGACCAGCATGTTGCCCGACCGAGCATTCAATCTTTACCCGCCAAAGGCTGGGGAAGGGAAATCGGGCACTCCGTCTCACGACGTCGATGGCCTGGGTCCCCCCCACAGAAGGCGTCGTGGCACTAATGGTTGGTTGTCGATTCCTTTTCCTGTCAGTGTTAACGGGTTCTTCTCCCTGCTTTCAGGAATCAGGTCGCCCGATCCAGTGCCCGATCGCCGCCCGCCCACTGGCGCGGGGGTAGGGGAAACACCGACGCCGCTACTCCGCGCGGTCCTGCCCATTCCACAGTCGTCCCAGCAGCTGAAACTGCAGGGCAACCACGCCCTCTCTCCCCCTCGGAGGTCATCCAGAGAAGGGTGATCAAAAACTTGGTGCGGAGATATGAGGAAGAGGGAGTCATCCCCACCAGGGACATGGCTCACCTAGATCTCGAGGAAGCTGCACCTCGCCACCAACGCCGCCCCCGAGGGCCACGCAGGGAGGCACCGCTGCCTACCTCGACGTCCAACCGCTTCGGGAGTTTATCCCCAGAATGCTCTGACAGCTCCCTTCCCTATGCGGATGAGGTGGAAGATTCTCGGGACCACCCTATCCGAGATTCGCTCCAGGGATCCGCGATAAGGGCTCCTGTCAGGCCACGTCGACACCACCGCCAGGCCTCTCAAGTCGAAGAACGGGCTCTCCACCTGCTCGCGCCACTCATCCCGACTCATCTGCCCCGACGTCAACGTCGGGCACGAGCAGAAGAGGATGCCCACCTTGGGGCCCTAGCAACAGCGGCCGCATTGGCCCAAGCCACTACTGGCTCTAGTCACCAGGCCCCTGCGCATCCTGAGCAGGGGCACTTCTATGCCCGACCTGGATCGAGGCCCTGACCGCCCCAAAGGCAGGTTGGGTCGAATCTCCCGGTTGCTGGTACAGGCAATAGCCACCGCGGACCACCTCGCGGTAGCGCTATTCACCAGTAGGGTCTACTCCGTGTGGCCGATCCAAGAGGCATGGGTCATCCCACCTTCCGATCCCGGCCCGGAGGCCTGCCCAGAATCATCTCTCCCCGCGTCCCCTTTGATATCTATCCCGGTGCCCCTCACACCTTGGTCTCTAGTCCTCTTGGCCCCAGCACCGGTGCGACCGGATGATGCCAGGACAGAAATCAGCCATGCCCCGAAGAACCACCCAGGGGTAGGAAGGCGAGGCGTCGATACCGAGGGAGGAATGTTAGGGAATTCCGGACAGAGATCCGACCGGTTCGTTTCTCTGATACAGAGGCGGAGTACGATTCGGCGACAGAGCCCTCCCCCCAATCCCGCCAGTCAAGGGTAGGGGTAGGAATGCGGCACATCAGCCTCGTACTCCCCGAGAGTGAGATCGATGTGATCCCCGCTTCTCTCCGAAGGTATATCCGGAGTAGCGAGGGCCTGGTAGACCCCCAAGGATCAAGCTTGCGGTTGGTATCGGCCCCTCCGGAAGCGCCTTCCGCCTCGATCGGAGAAGCCGGAGACTTTTTCTGGGGACCGACGGTCGAACCATGATCTAGTGCACCCTCGGCGAGCACCGACGCCACGACAGGATGTTCGCTCGCCGGCCCGTCCTATCGTGATGTGGTAGCCGGGGCACCGCCACCCTCAGAGGGCGGCCCGGGATATGGAGGCCAATCAGCCTGCTCGCCGTATTCACCGCCGTCCAGCCTGTCGGCCCGACGGCCCGCCTCGGCACCACTGCAGGTTCCCCGTCCATTCCCAGTCGTTGAAGAGGACCAAGGAGACCTGGGTCCCGAGTTTGAGTCGTGGAGCTTTTAGACCGTCCTTGCAG
The DNA here is from genome assembly GCA_963277665.1 of Viscum album. Lineage (NCBI taxonomy): Eukaryota > Viridiplantae > Streptophyta > Magnoliopsida > Santalales > Viscaceae > Viscum > Viscum album. Next base: position 1,940,573,595 of record OY728152.1, read on the forward strand.
AGGGCCACTTTCCTGAGAATTTTTGGCTAGTCGTAGGACCGGACTTTGATGCACCCGAATCACTCACCCTGGATGAGTTCGAATGCTTCCGCCGAACTCTTCGGGAGACTCACTCCCGTCTTCACCGCCTACAAATGCCATATCCCGGGAGTCAAATGCACCTGGAGGATATTGGTGAGCAGTGCCGTCAGATTGACCTAGCCACGCTCCCCACGGTTCGGCACCCCGGGTCATTTGGGCACCACGAGGCCCTCCAACAACGATGCGTTGAGTGTTTTCAAGTACTCTGCAAGGTTATCGAGGAAACCACCCCCCACGTGTATATCCGTGGATGGGGGCAGTACGCTGCCCTACGCTTCAGTGCGATTTTCCAACAGCCCGATTCACTGGGTGACCCTGAGGGTACATCCCCAGGGACGGAAACGGTCAATATGGCTGACCTGTCGGGAGAGGGGAACGGCTTGGAACTTCTCGACGGGGGATCTCCCCCCGAAGACAAGCCGTTGTTGGATTCATCGGTGAGAGTTACTCATCACCAGTGGAACCTCCTGGGTCTCCCCCCACCCACTGAAGCACTGACATTGAGCCGAAACATCAGCAAAGGTAAAGAGCACGGTGGTGCTATAAAGCCCGCCGACCCATCTGCCTCCATGCAGAGGGCAGATGAGGATCCCAAGAAGGTCACGCTACGTCAACAGCTCGCTGAGCAGAAGAATCTAGTTGACCAGCTCCTCGCCGAGCGCGCTGCAGAACAGCGGCCTGACTACGGTGATCCTAGGCCAGGACAGCAGGGACAGGAACAACCACTCCTCGACGAGACTCTCCCGGGCAACCGTGATTATGTCGTGTTTGCCGACAGGGGAGAGGCCATTTCCTATGGCAAGAGGGTGTGGAATGTTTCACCACACCCTCCCGAGGGGCGTGACTACCTGAGAGACCCCGCTCGGATTCCTCCTGCTGCCCCAAGGGCCGCTCCGCCCGCCATCCCACGAGCTTCCGAGTTCGACGACCCGGTCGACGACCCGATTGAAGGGCCATGCAATGCGCTCGTGGTGAGAGATCCTCACTAGGACTGGAACCCATGTCCGGACGATCCGATGGCGGCACTCATCGCCCGCTTGGAAGCCTTGGAGACTCAGCAAGTGGCGATCCCACCGGACGGCAAGCCATACCCAGCATGGGTGGATGACATGCCGGCACCTCCGGGATTCGGGAATCCCACTTTCGCCCCCTTTAACGGGATTGGAGATCTGCCACAACATTTGGCCCATTTCAAGTCGAGGTGCGGGCCTATGTTGGGAACTCCGACGCAGCAGGAGGCCGCTAAGCTTCGCTGCTTTGTCCAGACATTGGAAGGGCCAGCATTTGTCTGGTACAGCCAGCTCCCCGTCGGGTTGATAACTAGCTGGGAGGACCTTCGTAGACAGTTCCTCTATCAGTTCAGTTCCATGACCCGGAAGACGAGTATCGCAGACCTCTTCAAGTGCAAGAAAAGGCCTGATGAGCGAGTCGCGGATTTCGTCGCCCGATGGAAGGGTCTCACGTATTCCCTTGACATGCCATTGACTCAGGAGCAGTTGCTGACAATGTGCGTCGGGAACGTCAAGACCGAGCTGGTCCCTTACTTGATCACTCAGAATTACCCCGGAGGGTTCAGGGACTTCTCAGACAAAGCTCAACGTCATGAGCAAGCCCTGCAACAGGCCAGTCAGGCACACCCGCTGCCTCCTATGATCCCTGCAGGGAGAGTCAGCAGGGCTGAGCCCGCTACTGTTGCCCAGATAGAGGCCCCCAGGCCGTTGGAGCTGCTTCCGGCGAGGACATCCCCACAGCCTCACAGGAATCCGCCTCCACGGGCTCAGTTCCCGGCCCAGAACCGGCAGCCCCAGAACCGGTCGGCCCCTCCGCGTAATGTACCGCCACAACCCAGGTGAGATAATCAGGGTCCACCTCCTCGGCAGGCCCCTCCAGCCCCTCGTCAAGACCACGCTCCCAGGGGCCCGCGATACCTGACTTACTCATTCCACGAGGATCAGGTCCCCGGTTATTTCCGGAGCGCCCTGAAGCAGAGGATTGTGCGACTGCCTGAGTGTTGGAGGCCAGAGGAGGCGCATCTCACGGATAACCCCCGCTACTGCCCTTACCATCGGGCCCTGGGGCACACCATCCATCGGTGCTACGTGTTTAAGGATTGGCTCCAAGACCAGATTAACCACAATGTAATCAGGTTGGGCCCAGCACCAGCACAAGTGGTCGGTGTGTTCGTGGGATCAGATGACGACAGTGGCAACGAGGACGAATGGCAGCTGGTCTCCGACCGCGGATCCCAGAAGTATAACAACTGGATGGCCCGCAAGACGATCATTTGCGCCCATGGAATCAACTGTGCGCGCTTGAATCAGCCTGAGCCCCAAGAATCTGCTGGTGCTGCTTCGGCATCGTCGTCCCAGCCTGCCTTTTCTGAGAAGAGCAAATGGCGGCGGCGCAAGAAGGATGAGCGCGCCCCGCCAGTTCCGCCACTATCCCGCACTCTCGGAGATTTCATACCCCCAGAGATGGGAATCCCTCCTCGGATCCACCCGGTGATGGATGATTCGTCTGATGACAGTGTTGGGTATGCTTCGGTTAATACCGCCGAGCTGGTAAATCCCTTTTCGGTTCTCGACGTTGAAGAACACCAGGTGGACCTCCCTAGTGTCCCCGGTCGTCGCCACTGTCGGAGGAACCGCAACAACAGGAGTCGCTGGGGCACAGCAGTTGGTACCTCCAGCCAGGCCGTGCACGCCACTGAGACTAGGCAGCAGGCTCAAAACCGAGCTCAGCGCGCGCAGCCCCCCCATCCGGGGATGACAGATTCGCCTCCGCCACTGTTTGTGGTGTGGGACCGGGCAGAACCGCCTCAGCCGCGCCGCGACCAGCTCCGTCCTGCCACGATTCCATCCCGGCCTCCTGGCCCCGGTACGGTGACCACTTCCCAGGCTGCAACCAGTGAACAGCGAGATGCGCCAAGTACCAGTCGGCCGCCGGTCCAACCGGCAAGGCCCATCATGCCTCCAACCGCAGAGCAACCTCCTGCAACCAGGGGCTCGCACTTGGCAAGAAAGTATGATGTCCTGAAGCACTTGGCCGACATCCCAGCAAGGCTCTCCATCCTTGAGGCTCTGCGCCTATCACCTGAGATGCGCGAGGCGCTCGCTGAAGCCCTGAAGAGCCCCCTCCAGTTTGAGACGGAGGTTGCGGCTGCAGAGGCCTTTCATGCCGAAACGATTGAGGACGCCGAGTGTCAGGCAGTTATCTCGTTCTCTGGTGACGATGAAGACCCTCCTATACAGGGGCACATTCGTCCGCTGTATGTTACTGGCCAGTTCAATGGCCTTGATGTCCGGCGCTGTCTTGTCGACACGGGGTCTGGGATTAACCGGATTCCAACTCGGACGCTCCGGAGATTGGGGTTGTCTGAGGATGACTTGATCCCCTCCGACCTTAGGATCCAGGGGTACGACCGCACCGAGCAAACTCCGGTCGGCAAGATACGTTTGAAGACCCAGTTCGGTGACCTGGTTGCCAACACCGAATTCATGGTAGTCTCTCAGGACACTGCGTACAACACGTTGATGGGCAGGCCATGGCTCCACCTTCATGCGGCGGTTCCCTCGTCATACCACCAATGCCTTAAATACTCCCTCAATGGTCGAGTAGGCATGCTTCAGGGAGATGCCTCTCCTTTTGCCTCATGTGAAGCCCGCTATCTGGACGCGGACTATTACAAGAGCAAGGATAAGCAGATCCTGGCAGGTTAGGTTGAGCCTGTCGCTGTTGTAAGTGATCCCTGGGCAAGTTTGGATGACGCTTACGTCCTCCCGATTCAACGGTTGGACGTAGCCATGGTCTCGACGGCCTGTGAGTCTCCTGATGAGATGACCACGACTGCCCGTGCCAGCACCAGCGGCCCAGCAGGATCTGGTAGCCCCAATGCAGTTTCCAAGGTATTCTCTCCTGTGGACGATTCCCCCCGAATGGAGAAGACGTGGAAGACGCACCCCCAGCCTTTGAGGAGGGCGTCTCCTCCACGGTCGATGAGTTAGTACAGGTGAACCTTGGAACCGAGGCAGATCCAAGACCCACATTGGTCAGTGCCTCCATGCCCTCTGAGGAGAGGCAGTAGTACGTGGACTTTCTCAGGCAGCACCGTGATGTGTTCACTTGGGGCTATGGCGGGATGCCAGGGCTAGATCCTCAGGTAGCCGTCCACCGCCTTGGTCTCCCGGAGAACCATCGCGGGTTCAAGCAGCCTCCCAGGAAGATGCACCCATCCCACGGTGCCATGGTTGAGGCCGAAGTTGTCAAGCTTATCAAAGCCAACTTCGTGAGGAAATTTCAGTACCCCAAATGGCTGGACAACATTGTTCCGGTTAGGAAGAAGAACGGGCAGATCAGAGTCTGTATCGACTTCTGAGATCTCAACCGCCACTGTCCGAAGGATGACTTTCCCCTTCCGGTGACAGAGATATTGATTGACGCCACGGCAGGGTTCCAAGCCCTCTCCTTCATGGATGGATACTCCGGATTCAACCAAATCCGGATGGCCCCTGAGGATGAGGAGTTCACTGCCTTTAAGGCCCCCCAAGGTATCTTTTGTTACCGGTTCATGCCCTTCGGCCTGAAGAATGCAGGTGCCACCTATCAACGGGCGATGCACCACATATTCAAGCCAATCCTCGGCACACTGGTGGAATGCTACGTCGATGACTTGGTCGTCAAATCGCGCCAGCGTCAGGACCATCTCAATGATCTTGAGAAAGTGTTCGGCTTCCTCTGGTCTCGCTGCCTGAAGATGAACCCGTTGAAGTGTGCCTTTGGGGTCACCTCCGGGAAGTTTCTTGGATTTGTGGTAAGATACCGGGGTATTGAGATCGACCCAGAGAAGATCAGGGCGATTAGCCAGATGCCTCCCCCAGGTAACATCCGGGAACTGCAAGGGTTCCAAGGCCACTTAGCCTATATATGCCGATTCATCGCGAATCTGGCCGACAAGTGTAAGCCCTTTTCTCGGCTCATGAAGAAAGGTGCCACCTATGTATGGGATAAGGAGTGTCAGACCGCTTTCGAGGAAATCAAGCAGTACCTGCTTCAACCTCCGGTTCTGATGCCGCCTGTATCCGGGAAGCCGCTGGTCCTTTATGTGACCGCCCTGGAACGGTCCCTTGGTGCCCTTCTCGCCCAGAAGAACAACGAGGGAATGGAGAATAGCCTCTATTACCTCAGTCGCATGCTCCTCGATGCGGAAGTTAGGTATTCCCCCATCGAGAAGAGCTGTCTGGCACTCATATTTGCCATACAGAAATTACGGCACTACTTGCAGCACCATGAGGTACAGTTGGTTTCTCGGGTAGACCCGTTGAAATATATCCTGAGCCAGCCTATGTTGACTGGTCGTCTAGCACGGTGGGATGTGATTCTCCAGCAGTTCGACATCAGGTATGTGTCTCAGAAGGCCATCAAAGGGCAAGCATTGGCGGACTTTCTGGCTGCTCACCCGACCTCCGCGGATCAGCCGCTGGATCTAGGCTTTCCTGATGAGGCCGTCCTCTCGGTCGATCGTGCCAATCCATGCTGGCAGATGCACTTTGACGGTACCTCCCGGAGCCCCACCAGTAGAAGACTCGATAATCCTAAGCTCAATAGAGTGGGCTTGGGTATCGTCTTCATTACTCCGGAGCAAGCCGTGCTGCCATACTCTTTCCTGTTGTCAGAGGGCTGTACCAACAATGAGGCGGAATACCATGCCCTCATCACTGGCCTTGAGTTAGCTCTCGAGATCGACGTGCCCCATCTCTGTGTGAAAGGGGACTCCGAGCTGGTCGTTAAGCAGATCAATGGAGACTATGTTGTCAGGAAGCCGGAACTTGTGCCATTGCTGGAGTGCACCCTCCTCCTGATGGCCCAGTTCCCTTCTCGGCCAGAAATTGTCCATATTCCCCGGTCGCAGAATGGTCGAGCAGATTCTTTGGCCAGCCTTGTTGCGTCACTCGCAGAGCCTGAACAGGACAACCTGATCATCCGCGTGACGCACCGCAGGCTCATCGCTCCCATTATCCCGGAGGGAGATCGCGGCCCATCGGTAAGTAATATCACTGTGGTTGCCCCTGTGCCTGGAGCCCCGAGTACCACAGATATGGCAGTCGAACTAGCCCCTAATTGGAGGACGCCTTTGGTTGAGTAACTCCAACATGGAATTCTCCCGTCGGATCGGGCTGAGCGCGAGCGAGTTCGAAGCCGCGCATCGCAGTTTGTCCTCCAGAGCAGTCCCGGCCTGGAGCAGATCCTCTATAGGCGCGGATTTGATGGTGTTCTCCTCCGTTGCCTTCAGGGAGTTGAGATCCCACGAGTCATGCAAGAGGTTCATGCTGGTTCATGTGGCGCCCACCAGACTGGGCCGAAGCTGTCCCACCAGATTCGGAGGTTGGGATACTTCTGGCCCTCCATTATCCATGACTGCATCGAGTATGCCAGGAGGTGCCATGCGTGCCAGGTTCATGCGAACTTTGTGCATCGGCCGCCGGAGCCTCTCCATACCACCAGGTATTCTTGGCCCTTTGCAGTCTGGGGTCTGGACGTTGTGGGACCTTACCTGCCGGCGACAGCTCGCCAGTGCCGGTTCATTCTGACCGCCACGGACTTCTTCTCCAAATGGGCAGAGGTGATTCCGCTCAGAGAGGTCAAATCCTGTTCTATCGCTGACTTCGTGACCTCCAACATCATTTATCGATTTGGGGTGCCTCACGCTATCCTCACGGATAACGGAGCCAATTTCCGAGCAGCCGAGTTGAAGAAGTTGTACGCCAAGTACAACATTCGCTCGAACCATACATCTCGCTATCATGCGCAGGAGAATGGACAGATTGAGGCGTTTAACAAAACCCTCTCTAAAATTCTGCAAAAGATGGTTGGTCGGAACAAGAAGAGTTGGCCGGACAAGCTCCCCAACGCCCTCTGGGCTTATCGGATGACGACTCGCAATTCTACCCAGATGACCCCTTATTCCCTGGTGTATGGAGCTGAGGCCGTACTACCCATCGAGATCTAGTTACCTTCCTTGCGCACTGCGGTCTACGACCAGTAAGCGCCGGACAGGGTGATCTAGTACTGGCCCTAAGAGCACCAATGATCCCCGGCAGGAAGCCACCCAAGTTGGAGCCCATGTGGGAGGGACCTTCTGTTGTCCACAAGGTCTATCCCAATGGCGCGTACTCGCTAGCAACTATGGATGGTGAGCGTGTCACTCCTCCCACCAACGCTAGGTTCCTCAAGCAGTACTTTGCCTGAGTGCACTTCGTCCAAGCTACAAGACGTTAAACTGTTCAGCATTCGTCCAACATGACGTTAAACTGTACATCGTCCAACATGAAGTTAAACTGTACATTGTCTCGCATGACGCTAAACTGCACCAGGTCCGAGCTACAAGATGTTAAAATGTTCAGCATTCGTCCTGCATGACGCTAAACTGCACCTCAAGAACCACGTGTGGCTTGATTCCCATCCTTATGGGATACGTAGGACCGCCTGGACATTCATGTTTCTGGCCCAGCCCCATTTCCCGGGAATCTCTATCCCGCGTTGGGCCTCTGGCCCAAGTTCTCATCCTTTTTGTGCGAGGCGTAACGCGTGAGTGAGGGATTATGTCCTCATTCATGTCGGTCTACTGGCCGCGCCGTACGCCTCCCCCGTGTGTGGGACTACCTCACACCCCACTTCGTCCTGCATGACATTAAACTGCCTCTCTAGAACTATGTACGGCTTGATTCCCATCCTTATGGGATACGTAGGACTGCCTGGACGCTTGTGTTTCAGGTCCAGCCCCGTCTCTTGGTTGATCACGGGGATCTGCCCTCTTTTGGTTGCTCTTAGGGTGAGTCCTCCGACCCTTTCCAGTGATCTGTTAACATGTTTTGGGTACTTCGGTCTATGACCCGTAGTGTCAGATTCAATCCCGACAAGTCCTGTGTTGCTTGTCAGGCCTCGCGCTTCCTCTTGTTCGAGCCTTCACTCAAACGGATCCTCGTTAGTGGTTTGGTAACGATGCCTCAGTGCTCTCCTACCGCTCCGGGTCGATTTACCGGAGGGTCCTGGGCCGCAAATCGATATGAATCCCGCCCTTGAGCAGTTGATGCTCGTTTGCTTGCCTCATCCTAGGCTGACGCGATCGGATGTTGTGTTGCAAACATGGTCAGTGACATCCTTGATCTCCATGTCGGCTCTTTCAGGCTCTGAACGTTGGTTGCGCAGTCCTTATCACACTCCGCCTTTGAGCGTTGTAGTGGAATCTCGACACTCTCTTCATACTGACCTTCGGTACACCTCTACATGTAAGGCAGGCCAACCAGGGTAATGGTGTCTTTCGAGGCTCCCACAATCTGAGCACCAAGGATATATGATGATGTCCTCCCTAAGGGCCATGTGTGGCTGGACCCTCGTCCTCATAAGGAGGAAGGAGTTGCCCGAACAATTGCGTTCTGGGCCCAGTATAGCTGGAGGCTAGCATCTCTGCCCCTCGGGTGATGGACATACGCATGCCCCTATCCCAGGATCCTTCTCCTGGAATCGTGCGTGACCGTAGGGCTGGGATGTGTCCCCACCTCCGCTGGGTCCTCCGTATCGCAATAAGCGGATTCCCCCATGGTCCGAACCACACGACCTTAAACTGTGTTGCCTGGTCTTACCACACGACCGTAAACTGTGATCGTCTTGGCCGCCCGACGAGAAACGACACTGCATCGTGATGTTCTCCTCAGGGGACACTCACGTTGGGCGCTGGTTAATAACCACGCCATTTATCAATGCCTTTCATGTCTTGATTATTGTGGCGACGCTAGGGATTTCTTAATCACAGGCTTGTCGCTGCACAAAGAAAAACCATCCACCATTAAGGACAAACAAGAAATATCAAATGCCGCTTCTTCTGGGTGTGAGGGCTAGACCCGCACCCCTCCCCGTGCTGGTGCCCGATTGTGTTGCGCCGCGCTTCAAGAACTACGTGTGGCTTGATTCCCATCTTTATGGGATACGTAGGAACGCCCGGGTGTTTGAAACTTCGGGTCCAGCCCCCCACCTCTTAGAGATTCCCCCTTCTCTGGGGAATCCGCCGCCTTCGGGTCACCCTCAAGGCGTGTCCCTCGACCCCTTGCAGTGGTCCACCGGTGTCAAGAGTACTCTGGTTTATTGCCAGGAGGGTCAGGTTCAGCTTGGTCAGGTTCCTTCCACTTTTCAGGCTTCGTGCTCCCTTTCATTCGGACCCATCGCCTACGCCCTGGGTGGAGCCCTCGTGAGCGGTCTGGACACAATGCCTCAGTGCTCTCCCACCGACTCGGGCTGGTTCCCCCAAGGGCCTCGGGCAGAAAATCGATATGAATCCTGCGCTTGAGCGGTCGATGCTCGTTTGCTGCCTCATTCCATCAACGGTTAGTGCGATATTGATGCTGCTTTTCCGCCACGGTCGACAGTACTCCCATATCGTTACGCCGGTGCCCCCAGTCCTTGAGTGAATGGCCGCATGATTCACATTACATTTTCCACCTCCCATTCTGACCAGGCGAAACCTCGACACTCTTGACACTATCCCTCAGTGCATCTTCGCATATCCAGGGGATAGGACCAAGATGTGGCGTACTTTGAGGCTCTTATGGTCCGAGCTCTAAGACCTTAAACTAAGATCTACCCCTATGGTCCGAGCTCTACGACCCTAAACTAAGATCTCCCCAAACGGGGTTCTACGTCCCGCATGATGTTAAAACTGCACTCCCAGAACTAAGTGTGGATTGATCTCCAGCCTGATGGAGTACGTAGGAACACCTGGGCATCTCGACTTGGGTCCAGCCTCAGGGATCGCTAAGTCCTGCCCCTCCTGGTCGCCGATCGTCTGGCCTGGCTTCTGGTAGAGTGGTGCAGTTGTGATATTCTCCCCGATTCAGCTCGGGATGCCCCATTGCAATGATGGGAAGCGACAGTTTCCTCGTCAAAGAGATTCTGTCTGAGAATTGGGTTGATTCACGGCTAGATTAGTGCATCCGCCTATTACGCTTTCCCCACGGTGGCGCAATTTTGGGAGTGTTAGATTCTGTCCGAACAAATCATCACTTCGCCCCACGCTTTGCATGCCATGTTGATCCGGATTTACTCCCTTGTGCCTGAAGGAACCCCCAAAGCGGTATTGATGATGACATGTGATCCGCCTCCTGCAATATAAATGATGAACTTTTGTCCGTCTATTGCAGTAGTATGGTCGATTGATCCATTGTCCGCTTGCCGTCTTGGGAATTTTCTGGAAGGCCGACCGTCGTGGATTTCTGAATTCGGGACACGCGATTCACCCTTTCTCATTTCCTTATGTTCGGATAAAATCTCAACGCCCCTAGCGTTGTCCCGCTCGTGTGTCGGAACAAGTTGGGGGGATGATACATTGATTAGGTCTGAGGTCTCCTTTCTTAGGAATGACCTCCCTCTTTTCCTTAAAAATCCAGGCCCAATTGTGGATGCCTGAAGCTTGGTTAACGCTCCCGTAAGACAATGGATTGTGGTTGAGCATGTTAGGCCAAAAGATGCAGATAAATATGGTGATTCATACAAATGGATCAAAGTATTGAGTAGCGGAAGCAAAATGTTTTGGGAATGGCAAAAACAAAGCCCCTAGGGATTAGCGTGCTGAATGAGTCTTTCCAACGCCGCTACCCTTTGGCTGGCGGCCTCCAGGGCTACTTCTCGCTCTTTGCATGCCCTCTCTTCGTCGGCAGTCGCAACACGAAGCTCGCTGATCCTGGCCTGCGCACGCTCCCGCTCGACTTGATGTGTGGCCATCTGTTGGCCCGCCTCCGTCATCTGTACCTGGGCGTCAACCAGCTGGGCCGCTAGTTGCTCCACAAGCTCAGTGCACGCTGCGACGAAGGCCTCCTTCTCTGCCGCCTGCCCTTCGAGGCGCCGGACTTCCTGCTCCGCCACGAGGAGCGCCTGCGTGTTCTCCGACATGTCCCGAAGTTGTGCGACGTCGGCACGCCGGAGGCTCTCGCGCATCTTTTCGGCCATGAAATCACGGACCGTCAGATGGAGGCGTTGAGCATCAGCTCCCCCGGCACACAGGAAGCACAGCCAGGTTTGAAGCGATCCCATGCACCCCAGCCACTCCGATGAGGGTCGCTTAAGGAAGCGCTGGATGCACTTCCACCCCCTGCGACGCGTTATCTGGCTTTCCTCGACCGCCTCCGTGTCCGAGTCGTCCTTCTCCTCAGGGTCGGCAGGCCGGTAGGCAGGGAAGGCCGCCAGCAGGTCTGCTGCAGGGTCCGCCCCTGGGATGTCCTCGTAGGGGATAGGTTCCCCAGCATCTGGGCGACCTTCTTCTCTCGCCCCAGCGGCGTTGACACCCTCGTCAGCCCCCGACCTCTCTCCGATGTCAGCACCGCCGGCGTCCGTTGTCCCCGGATCAGCAGTTGGTGGGACCGGCTCGGTGTGGGAAGTCTGTTCCGGAGGAGGCAGCATGTCTGCCACTGGTCCGCTCATGGATGGCCCAGGTTCGACAGCCTGACGAGCCTCCAGTATTGAGATCACTGTGCAAGGCATGCCGCGGTTAGTCACGGATCGTCAGCGACAAGCACCAGCAATAAAGTAAGAAGACTTACGGGAATCCAGAGCGGCATCTTCTGCTGTCCCGGCCGCCGCAGGAACCATTGCAGCAGGGGACCCCTCAGCGCTTGTCAATTCAATGATGGGTGTCTGGCCCCCGCCATGTCCTACTGGCGCCTCTCCTACTCCTGCTGAGGATGCCTGACCAGCATCCGTGCACTCCTGAGAGAGGTGGAGAAATGGGTTAGAAGCTGCATAAGAGAATGGATGAAGCAGGTTGAGTAGGGATAGAAGCGGACCTCGAGGAGCTCGTTGATATCGATATTGTCAGAGCCGGCCACCTCGCCGCTCTCCCGCGGGCTCCCCGGATGCGACCTTCCCTCCGAGCCTTCATCCTCCCCCGTCTCCTCCTCTTCCTCGGAATCATCGTTACTATCACCTTCCTCCGGCGGCATCTGTTCTGGAGCAGGCTCTAGACCGAGCATCACCTTCACCAGAAGGGACGGCTCCGCACGCTGACCACGTTGGCGCGCGTACTCGTCCATGGCCGTCAGATACGCATACCGCCGGTGGAAGTTCACCCTGTCGGCGACCTGAAGGCGCCCGACCTCTGGCAGATGGATTCCTTCGCTAGTTATCTTCTGCAAGATGATTTCGGTCCCCAGCGACTCCCGCAGGGTCATCCAGGCCGACCACAGCGCCGGGAAGACTGCATCGTGGGAGGGTTCGAGTAGACGCCTTACCTGCTTCCCGGGCCGCTCCCCGACCACCGCATGTGCCCCCTCTCTGGGCGCTGAAGTCGTGGCGACAGCCTGTGATGTGCCCGCCACCGAAGTCCCTGCCCGCGCCGGCTCTACTGCTTGGCGCGCCTCCGTTCTCCCCCGTGTGACGGCGCCTCTCCTCCTTCCTTGACGCCCGGTCTCCGCACGGGTGACCTCAAGCCGCCGAACTGGCTTCCGTAGAAGCCCCTCGGGGTACGCGATGGCCCAGTGTTCGGCGTACTCGGTTGCCAAGCCTGCGTCGACCCCGGTAGGAGGGAGAGTAATGACATCGCCAGAGCCGAAAGCGGCGAACATTAGCCACATCCGGCGAAGGACGCAAGGGTTCGTCTCCTCCCGGACAGCAGCGAATACCCTCTTCGGCATCTGCTGAAGGCACCCGAACTGCCTGGTGAACCGGGTTGGCACGTAGGGCTCGCAGATCACCTTCCCGTCGATCCGAGTCACGAGCACCCCGCCCCGCATGCTCAGGAAGTATTCGTGCTGCTCCAGCGGACCCTGTCCATTGTTGATCATCTGGCCGATGGGAGTGGGGAACGGGCTGAAGTTGAAATTGGCGTGATTGCCGATCCGAATCCTCACACCCTCCTCATTTAGGGTCATCGGAGCGACCCCCGCAATGTTCAGCAGGGAGGGTCGCAGGCCGTTGCCCGGAGGAATGACGGCGTTTGGAAACGTGTACCCACCGAGGTGAGCAGCCACCCAGCCGTGGAAGAATTGAAAGGGACCACAGATCCTTCGTGGCGACCCCCCTCACGAGATGCGTCCCAGGATGGCGTACAACTTAGCCAACACTGGGACCCCGAGGTTGTATCTTTTGTTGGCGGCCATGGCGCCCGCCATCACCAGTGTCGCCGGGCGGACGCCCATCCTCGCGTCCCGCACCGGCAGGAGCCACCCACTCAGAATGGCGGCCAGGAACGGCGCGTACCGGACATTTGGGTCCTGGGCCTCGATGACGCGGTACCCCCATGAGCGGTAGTCGCCCGTCTCCAGGACCCGCCAGTACGACCCATTCCGGCTCCTCTGAGCCACGGTCGGGCACCGCTTCCCCCTGCCTGGCATCTTGACCGCTGGGTCATGCTCCAAGAACTGGTCGAACCACTCCTTGTTGGCTATGTCCTTGTGGAAGTCCTTGATCCCGAGCCGCTGCGTAGCCAGGTCCAGTAGATGCCATGTCAGAATGGGAGTCTGTGACCTGTCGCCCCAGGTGTTCTTCTGAGGAAGGAACTCATCATATTGGTAACCATCCAGCGGGATACCTCCGATGCAGTGGATGTCCCAGAGACCGATGCTGACCTCCCCATGGTGAAGATGGAAGGTGTTGGTATCCGGGGACCAGCGGGTGAACAGCTCCGGCCCGAGCTCAGACTGCTGGTAGAAGTGGAACTGCGACGTCCACACCGCCTCAAACAGGCCGATGTACCGCAGCTCCTCCGCGAAGTGATCGCAGATGTGGCGTACCCAGAACGCCCAGGCCCACTCACTGGTGAAATTTCCCCAAGACCGCAAGTCCCAGTCCTTCAGCCAGCCCTTGGTGTCGTCAGTGACACTCTGGCGGTATGTGCTCGAGTAGAGGGCTGGAGAGTTATCCGCAGTAGGCTCACTCCCGACAATGGTTCGCGTCCTCGGGTTCAGGACATAGACATCTAAGTGCCTGGTCTCCCTGGCAGGATGCCCATTGTTGGTGATGTTATAGCGGCGAAGCTCGTCCTCCCTTTTCACCCAGGTCCGTGGCGCATCAACCTCGAACCCTGGCACCGGAACCTCATCCAGGATGCCATAGTTCAAGAGCGGCAGGTTGTCCGACAGCGGATTTGTCTTCTGGGCCGGCGTCAGCAAGTCGAACAAGGATTGATTTTTGGAAACAATATCCTTGGCTCCGTAGACTTCCTCATTCGCCGCCATCTCAGCTCTGCGAATGGCGGCATCCTCCTCATTCCCTTGATTCGCGACCATCTCAGAAGCTCCGGGAGTCGTGTGGGTTAAGGTATGAAGCGTGCGGAATCGGACGAGGCTGGTAGAGAAGTTTGAGAGTTGGCGCGCAATCCTAGTGGACGGCGCGCAATTGGGAAGTCGGCCGCGTAAAACCCCGGGTATTCGCGCAAAACAAGCGGAAATACGGATGTGTTTGCACGCCGAACGGGCGAATTTCGCGCCGGCAATGGCAATTTCGCGCACGAGAGCTTTAAAGCTTGTCGCGCGGAAGGCCGGTGTACGGTACGGGGGACCCAGGGCCCATATTTATAGGCGAGGTCGGGTGTCCGCGCTACGCGGAACGCGCTTTGCGTGACCGCGGCAGCGAATTTCGCGCCCGATGCCCTTTTTGCGCGCCACAGTCCCGCGCCACCCAGGACTTCGGCATTTCGGCGTCTCCCTCGGAACCCGATCGTTGCGACCTCTCGCCGATCAGATTCTGAGGGGGGGCTTTTTTACACGCCGGAAAAGTCCGTTGTTCCCAAACGAAGCTCCGGATGCGGAAAGCGAGGTCATATTTGGAGTCAGAGGCACGTTTCGGAAGGCCCGGAGGCCTTGCGCGGAATTTTGGAGACCCACGTGCAAAGTTTAAGTAAGGCGCGCAAACCTCCCGGGATGCGTGCAATGCGCTGGGCCGGCGCGCCATTTTGCGTGCCTGCGGCCCGCGCGACTCCCTTGTGCGCCGGGGCCCCGATTCCGCGCCCGCGAAGGAAATTTCGCGCCCGCGCCAGAAATTGCGCGACGGCGGCGAGATTCCGCCCCCGGGCTTTCCTATAAATATAAGGCGACCCCCGACGTTTGAAAGGTTGGTTTTTTGGAGGTAGGTTGCCGGAATTCGAAGGGTCGCTCATTCGCGCAATCCAACCCCCTCCGCGCGCAATGCTGATCTTCAGGTAACCTCCTTTCTTTCGCGCAAGAAAGCCTCGGGGTTCGCCTTCGCGTGTAATCCCTTTGGCTCCTTTCCTTTGAACAACTCTTCACCCAAAGGCCTTCGCGCGCAAAAGAAGCCTCTTACGCGCAATTGCCCCCGGGTGCGCGCAATCTAGCCCGATTGCGCGCACCCCCCCCTTTTTCAAAGTGGCCATTCGTTAAAGAATGGGCTGTTGCCCCCGCGCGCTATCCGAAGCCCGGTGGGCGCAATCTCCATCTTCCGCGCGCAAAGCACTGGACCAATTGCGCGCCAGCCCGCCCATTTGCGCGTCGACCCGCGGTATTGCGCGCCAAGCTCCTCTTTTGCGCGCAAACTGCCAGGGTCGCTCCCTTTGACCCCCTGAGGGTACCCTCCTGCGTGGCGCCCGATGAACTTCATCCCGGGTGCCCGCACCATGCGTTGTCTTCCCGTGCGGCCCTCCAGGCTCGCGCGAAGTGACACGGACCCATCGGCGGCACTCTCTCGTCCGCACTGCAAGACGTTAAACTGCCATGCGTTTCGTCCAACATGACGTTAAACTGTACTACGTCCGCGCGATAAGACGTTAAACTGCCAAGCATCCACGTCCGCGCGACAAGACGTTAAACTGCCAAGCATCTTCGTCCTCAACACACGACTTTAAACTGTGCTTCGTCCGGCAAGACGTTAAACCGTCCGCTTCGCCGTCCGCTTCGTCCTCAACACACGACGTTAAACTGTACTTCGTCCGGCAAGACGTTAAACCATCCGCATCACCCGATCCCGTGCCTCGCACGCAGGGTCCCCCCCGGTTTGGATGTGGCCCCCAACCGCTCGTCTCTGCAGGGATGTCGGGATTGGAGTGGCCTCCGCCCACGGGGGTAGGGTATTACAAACCCCTAGTTTCTTGTGGGGGACTGCAGATGTGTATCTCCATTGTGCTTCCCCACTGCCGAAGCCAGTAGAGGGCGTGACTGGGATCGAGGTGTCTCCTACTTTCGGCCCAAGTCCCTCTCCAGCTGAGTTTTGCCGCACGAATGAACTACGTGGACTTTGATCCATGTCTCCTAAACTGGGTACGTAGGAAGCCTCCCTGAGGTTCAACCCACCACCTGGTCGTCTCGGTCGTATTCACGTCGTTTCGTCCATCAGTGGACCCCTCCCGGGTTCACATTCGCGTCGATTCACCTATGAATCTACCCTTGTGGGGGACTGCACATGTGTATCTCCATCGTGCTTCCCCACTGCCGAAGCCAGTAGAGGGCGTGACAGGGATCGAGGTCTCTCACCTTCGGCCCAAGTCCCTCTCCAACTGAGCTTTGCCGCATACGGTCCTCCTTAGAGTGTAAGCCCCAAACACCATCGTCCAGCATGACGTGAAACTGTGATCCACCCGGCCGTTCCATCCCCCTCTGTGTGAGGTGGTTCGGTTCAATCCTCCGCCCGGCAGCCTCGACCTCCTCGTGAGTCGGCTTGCCAACGTCCAGCATGACGTTAAACTATATATTCGAACTACGCTGACTTTGATCCGTGCTAACGCGCGGTACGTAGGAAGCCCCTACGGGGTCCAAGATCTTCACTCCATCATCCATCCTGATCCTTACCCGGGCCGCCACATCCTGGTGGGGTCATGCCATTTCATTCCACTCCACTTCACTCGGGAAGCCGCCCATGTGCTGGCCCCAGCGTCGGAGGTTCCCCGCAAGGGGTTCTGTCATCTGATCCACTCCTCGTGTTGATCAGTCCGATGCCGTCCCCGCTGGATGTTAAACTCGCGGCATACCCCATGTTAAACATGGGAAGCTGAGGAAAACCTCAGGTAACGCAGCTCCCCGTACCCAGCGTAGGATGCCTCAGGCCATCACACCTTCGAGAAGCCCTATTAGGGACGGAAGGAAAACATGAAGAGCCGCAGTGTTAAGACAAGCCCTCAACACCCGGAGCCACCTGGTCTCCTCACCGCAGGTTGCTGCCCCGACCAGACCCGTTGGAGCGTCTGGGCGGAAGCAGCGTAATTAACCGGTGTACATAGAGATACGGCGCCGGGAACGAGATTCATGAACATTCTTAAATCTATGATGGAGACCCGGATTAGGCGATGAGTTCCGAGGAGACGTCCACGGAAGGGGGAGCCGACATCCCATCATCCCGGTTTCGATCAAGGAGCAGACATCCCTGAACAGGGGATGGATGCTGCCCGCCCTTGGAAAGCGGGACTGCGGGGCCACAAGCCGCGCTCCCATCCCCTCGGGTCGACGGGAGCACGCGCGAACGCGTCCTGGCGGAACAGCGTCGGAACAGAAGCCCGATGCACATCCGCACCGAAACAATCCCATTACACCATAATAGATTTCAATGATCTTAGTTTGTCTTTTAAATAACTAGATGTAATATATAGGGGGTGGTATAATACTGCCTTAAAAACTCCTATCAAAATTTCACTATCACCATCATCCACCCTATGAAAATTATGATGTTTTCCCCACATTTAAAACATTCATTAAGAGAAAGTGCAGTGGATATCTAAACACATAGGGTCTTATAGACAGTATCTCTATGCTAAGCCTCTCTGACATGGATTATAAGTGGAGGGGTAACAACCCTCAACTAAATTCATTCTTCTTTATCGTGGTCCTCTAAGGTCAACTACAATGAGTCCAACCTCTCTGACACCTCTCTCAACAACTGCGAACAAGATCTCATGTTTAGAGATTTAACCACTAGGTTTACCTTCTTGGGAGTATAGACTATCTCTTATTCATAATATTAAATGAACTATATCACCCACCTATATATAAAATTAATAAACATCATTGAAATTTATATACTTGAGGCACTTGGTGTTAGAATAGAAGATAAAGCACTCACTCATAAAGAAATGTTTCCACATAATCTAGGTGAAGACCACTACATCTATCTCATGGTCAGGGGTTGTGAATTTCGATTCATAGGGTAATAGTTTTTGGGATTCATATAAAATCAATACCTACCTGTGAATCAAAATGATGGCAAAACTGGTACAAGTGTCATGGCAGGTCACTATAAACTCAACACCCTCCTCTGACAGTCTCAAGATGAGGGAACTCGTAAGACTCCATCAAAACTCCTAAAAACCTACTAGAAACTCTATATTCATATGAAACGATACCCCTTTAAGATCAATGTAGTCAACTATATTGACATCTTAGATAAATTGGGAATGAATCTTTGAAAATATCCCATTAACCCAATGAGGATTTATACCTAAATCATAACATAGGGGTGGTTCCCAAATAGTTTTGCCTCAACCTTCATCAATTCCATAGCTAAACCATCTATTAAGATTAAATTTCCCAGAATTTAGACCTCTTGAATCCAGAACTAACACTTTCGTAACTTCCTATAAATATGGTTCTCTCTGTGTGGGTTTAGAACCATTCTAAAGTGCCTTGTGTGTTTCTCCTTTAACAATGAGTACACTAGGACGTCATTGGTGAAAACAATCATGAACCAATTTAAGATGGGGTGAAGGATCAAGTATATGAGTACCATGAAATCTATAGTGTTTTCATAACATTGAAAAGAATCAACAAGTACTCATAGTGAATATAGAAACCTCACAATTCTCACTTTGGTAGGTCCTCAACCCAAACACAAAGATGGTGATATCCCGACGTGAGGTCAATCATGGAGACCATATCACCACTCTCTACTAGTCGAATATGTCATTCATACTCAGTAGTGGGTAAATATTATTTTGGTTCACTTGGTTTCAAAAATATTAAACAAAACATAGCCTCAAGTACCTTTCCACTTTCTTGGAGAGCAATACAGGGGCTGCCTAGAGTCACACACTGGGTCCGACAAATCCATTCCTCTATAAAATCTTCCAAATACACCATTATCTCATAGATCCCTCTAAGATCCATGTGATATATTAGAATATATATTAGGGTAGTCCATGTGTGAATATTTATCTATAAGTCTATCTATCAATGGTGAGTTAAGACCGAAATTTTCTGTAGGGAATATTTACACATACTCTGCCACCACTATAATAAATGGATATCCCATGGTATCTATTGTTCATAGGGTTATACTAGAAAACTAGTGAGTAATATGATATATTATTCTTTATATGAGATACTCTTACACTACCTTACATTCCTTTTTCAATGACGAATGAGAACCTTATATCATATATATGGATACACAATATCATTTACCTAAAAAAATAAATATATGCATGAATTGCAGATAGAAATTATGTACCTAAGAAAACACCATAATCACTCCTCGATTCTATGAAAAAATCTCAAATAAATATAAATTCTATAAGGGTCAGGGGACAACATTGGTAGAACAGTGTCATCACTGAATCTCCTTTAGTAGGAGTCTCTAAGTTCATGAGTAAAGGAATGGGCTTAACCAGAATCTCTAGATCATTAAAAAGGTAAATTGTAAGAAAGGAGTGGCTCACACCTATGTCTATCAATAATATATCTAATGTAAATAAGACATAGATATTACCCAAATCATACCTTGATCCCATATGTCTTATGCCTCTACTTATACTTTCCTCCTCAACCCTGACCACCAGCTAATGAATACCAGTGGGAAGAAACTAATGATGGTTGTGGAATAAAATCAAACCATTTACCACTATCTACTACTATCCCCACACCTCGTACATGTATTACACGCTATGGAACTACAGAATCTATATGATACATCTTCATGGGTAGTACATTTATTGTATTTATGTTAATAACATGAAGGGAAAAAAATTACCATGTATGTTGTCCCTAATCAACACAAGAGTATCACCACCTCTACATCATTTTACTAGAACATCCTTGAGATCCCAAAACAGAAGACCCCCTATATTGAATATATCTCTTGAATATTATCTCATGTTTGGGTAAATTTTTGTTTTGTGGAATACTAACTACTGAAGTCTCATCTCCTTCATTCCCACTTCAAGCAGCAATTTATTTCATATTTTCTTTGAAGAATCTATCCATTACTAAAGACTTATCATTCAAACTATAATACAATGAATGCAATGAGGTATCCCCCTTGCTTGAGTTTCTTCATAGAGTTCACAGTTGACGTTCTATGCTCAAAGTTAAAATTCTCTAACCATGTATGTAGAGTATCATGAGAGGTTAGTGAACCGTGATGAATACTCATCCATAGTCTTGTTAACCTACAAAATCTCCAAAATCATCTTGATGTATACTGATCAAAGTTTTACTAGATATAATTCCTCTTTAAAAAGTCACTAAAACTCTATCTAACAAGGATTTGAATTTCCATATGTCAAAGGCACCAGAATCCACCATCTCCTATAAAATAATGGATGAGACCCACTATTAGAACCATCATTTGATATAGAGATGTAATAACAAGGAACGAAACTAATATAAATTCTTCAATAAAGTCTTCTACTCTCTAAGGGTCTAAATCACAACGAACTATGAGGGGTAACAACATCTGAAACTCATGAATTGTGCTCATCCAACATGCCTTATCTTCTCATAATTCCAATAAAACATACTGCTTAATGGAATTTGGTACTACTGGAAAACCACATGGAGATTTCTCCTCCTGAATAGGTCCCTATATTGAAGCCACATC
This sequence comes from Viscum album, assembly GCA_963277665.1. Classification (NCBI taxonomy): domain Eukaryota; kingdom Viridiplantae; phylum Streptophyta; class Magnoliopsida; order Santalales; family Viscaceae; genus Viscum; species Viscum album. The sequence goes on from OY728152.1 coordinate 1,940,594,469, forward strand.
AATTGGTGGATCATCCTCACGACCCTATTAATAATATTATATTGAAACAATCATGGAGGAATCCTAAAATAGACAAGATGTAACATATTAAAAAGTATATATGAGGATCTAACTCAAAAAGGACATGGAAGCAAAAACTCATTCCTAAATGAAGCATGTAGCAATTTGTTTTCACCAACCAATTATTAAAATTACCATGTCAACAATTTGGATACCATAGTCGTGGTGAATAGATATGTTATCCATCGTACCAACATCAGATTACCTTATATTAAATCTAAACTATAAACACAGTAACAATATTTTTTAGGTCCCAGACAATCCTAAGAGCAGTGAAATATCCAAAGACTATTAATAGGATGAATCCTCTCTCTAATACCACTCTATCATGATTCATGCCACTATCAACCTCCTTGATGGAATTAAGACATGTGAGACACCACATGACTACCTCTAATAGGCAAGGAGATAAAGATAGTCATTGAGTAGGCATATCACAGGCATGGGAGGTCTTATCCCTTGGAAACTATACCCTTTCACATATCTTTAAAAACGTATAAAATATTGAATGGAAAAAATACAAATGATATCACGATTAATGAATATATCTATATACTAGTTATTAGTATGAATAAAATTTTATAAATCATATGGGATTAAATACCGGACCACCAAAACTATAATAGAGTATAACCTTATAAGATGGAGGGGAATAATATCTAATCCAACACCGGGTAAAAACAATGGTGTGTCCAGCTCAACTATTGTATACCTGCTCCGGGTTCTCCTAGGACTTAGCTAAAAGGTCGTTCATCTGCATAAGACATGAAATGTGTGGGAAGATCCCATATAGGGGTGAATATATACATAACAAGTAGAAATCCTTTAAATCACCATACATAAGGAACATAGAGAGTATTTGTCTCATCATCACAAAGGAATTACAAAAATAATATGATACCTAACAATCCTCCCACAGATTTATGTGAGATGCACATTAAGTCTCAAGTTAAGGTCACAACTACACTACCTTCCTTGGATTCTTCACCGAGGTTTAATGGAGACACACCCCTGGGATAACTCACATTATCTGTCTGATAAAACTGATATAGATTATTCCAGAGTTCATTCTCCTTAGGTCTTTCGATGAAGAAATATATTCCATAATTGAAAAGATCATGATACATGTATAGTGTATCTATCCCAGGGACTATGGGGTATATCATGCCCAATATGAAATAACCTGATAAGCATGGGATTGAACACCCCAGAATGTTTTTCATGATAATGCCTAAAACACCCCAACTAGGGAATACGATGATGATAAAGGATACCATCCCAGCCCACATAGAGGGATTCTTGAAACTCTATCCAAGACTAATCCCATATTGCGGATCACATCATAAGCTCAGGATCTGATGCCCCACAATACCCACATAGGGATAGACCGAGGGAATAAACCATAAGAAAACTGGTCCACATTGAAGAGCACAATGGCCTCTATTTTCTCAAGGAAGAGTTAAAAAAATTACTAGGTATACACATCATTTAGGGTCTTCCCTAGGTCTTTCATTGTACTTATGGTCATCTATGTGTACTTTGGTCAATCCCATATACATATCCATGTTAGGGTACCTGGTTATGCGTGATTTCTAGGTCATGCCTAAATAATATGGTCTTTCCAATATACCCGGATATGTTCGTGTATCTGGACATGCCCATATACCTAACCATGAAAAAGACTTTGTACCATGGGGGTACACATTGACTTGGTAGTCTAGGGTTACAAAGTGTGTGGAAGGATCCACATGGAATGTGATATTTTCTTTTCATGAAAACCTATGAACCATAGGCTGGGCCCCACATGATGTGTGTTATTCTGATGTTGGTTCTTTATGATCTAGATTTATGTAGAAATAATATAATTCTCATGCGTCATCCATTAAAACATCCAACATTGTAGAATTGGCCATGAAAATTGAAAAAGAAGTTTGATTGGTGATGAATGAGATCTAAACACTTCCAATTGATAGATTATCACCACATCCTCTATGCAAGAATCCCCATCCACCACACCACCTCACCAGAACACCAAAACCAATAGACATACGCCTCCTCATCTAATCCCAAACATTCATCATTGTAATACAGTACAACTATGTCATTGATTCTGAAAATGAACTCTTTGTGTTGATCTGATGTGCTTAATAATGAATTTACAATGATATATTATTAGTTATTGGTAAAACTATGGACTAAATAAAGTATTGAGGAAGTACGTGTGAATAATGGGGTAGGAAATATACAAAATTCCACAAGAGGAATGAACATTATCCATTGTTCGAGTTAGACCAAATCTATTTCAATTAGAAAAATTAATGGATAATAAATTTAAAAATAATATCAATTCCAAGATCCTAGGATGTTAACTCCCCAGCTGAAAAAAAAATAATTGAATTAAAAATAATTTTTTAGTGTAATTGATTTATTTTCATCATGCAATAAACAAACATGATTTAATCTAATGAAAAAAATCCCCATCTTGTGATTGGATCAATCACAAATTAAGAATTTCCACATGTCAAATAATTGGTGAGATCAATGAACTTTTTTGGAACAAAAATATCCAATGTACAATCCATTTTTCATCATTCAATAAAAACTCTTCTAATAGATATTCTCTGTATCCATAGGGTTTTTTGGATAACCCAATTGATTTTTCATTTGTGGGTTTATATAGATAATATTTTTTCTGATGATAAAATAATGAATAAATAAATCATTATTTTAATTAAAATACTGAACCACCGATCGTTGTACTTAACACAAACACACGACACAGACAATTATTATGCCACACCTATGAAAAAACAAAAATTCTAGACTTAATGGTGATCTCATATTTCTAATTTGGGACAGTATTCAACATTTATTCCATTATTTTTTAAAAACTGAACATGTGTGAGATAATATATTTAATATTTTTTTTATCAAATTGAGTCTCCTCGGCCCCCAAATCCCATGTAATCTCAGCACTTATCTATAATAATATTACATAAAATATTCTAATTATTTACAATGAAAAAATAGAGACATTATGTCTCTATAACACCACTAGTTTATTTGATATGGAATCTCCTCATATGCATTATAAATAATTTCAATGATAGTTTTTTGGTTATTTAACATCAATACAATGTCATTTTCAACGGGTTTTACCATTACACGTTCGTTTTAGTGTTTTTAAACAATAAAAATAGGTTTTTAGTACACTTATGAAAATGAAAACTCATAATGATGTGTTGTTAGTTCATATATCTTCACATTCTATTCATTTTTGTTTTCCTATGATTTTATAACAATCGAATGACATTTTCTTACTTTTTTTATCCTGATGCACTTTTTATAGACTTTTATACCCTATAAAATCTAATATTTCAAACATTATGAGTACACCACATGTTATATCGATGAGTGAACTTCTTATACATAAAAAACTCAAATATACATTTTCAATTATTTCAAATCAATCTAAGGTTTTTTCTCTAGTTTTTTTCATTAAACACAAGTTGTAATGTCTTAAAACACCAGAAATGTGTTCTTAATAATCATGAGTATATAAATACTAGAATTAATGTGATGTTAGTTCGTAAATTTAATAAATAAATATTGGGGTTTTTCATAATATATGCTGGAAAACAGAGGGTTTCCCCTAGTTTTGACCCCCATGTGCATATTTGTAATATTTGTTAAATCATTAAAAACTACTAATTTATTAATTCCATGTAAAAACGCATATGATTGATCTTTTCATACCATTTGACATAATAAATGATTGAAAAATATCTTTATGTTATTTTTCAACAATAAGAGACACTTTTTTATAATTTAGACTGATATAAAAACATATATTATTTTAAAACCATAAAAATTAAATTTTTGCGATTCTGATAAAGGACGTATGATACTGATGTAGAGCTAGTTATTAAAATTCATACATAAATATATAATTTTCTTCATAAGATTTCATAGCATTTTGAGGTCATTTTATTATTTTAAACACCCTGGATATTTTTTCAAAATATTATCATGTCCATAAAAATAGCTTATTTAGTCATTTTAATCACGTTACACATCAGATTGATGATTCATATTATTTTACATGTCACAAATAATTAAAAGATATTTATTATTGATTTAATCTCAATTTGTGTTTATTTTATATGGTTTTTCCTATAACATTCTTTTTTTTGTTTATTAAATCATTAAAAATGTATTTTCAATTATCTTTTGAAAAATGACAACTCGAATATCAACTAAGTCATACCTTACTTTTAAAAAATCAGTATACGGTGTCTCTGAATATTTATAGGAAATAAAAGGTAATTATAAAGATACGAACCCATTGAATCATGCTTTCAAAAACATTGATATATTTTAAATATTATTTTTCAGTCATTTTGATAACACCACATGTCAGATTGATGTGTCTTTCACATCAACACAACAAATATAATTTAGAAGTAGCTTATCAATGATTTAAAAAATATTCAACATAAGAAAAGAATAAGATTTTCCAAGTGTCAATTTATACATGTTAAAAATCAATATATACAGTTTTTCCAGGATTTCACAAAAATTTGTGTTTATTTACATACTTTTCCCCTCGTGACGTGTGTTATTAAAGAATTTGATATCTTTTAAAAGATTATTATTCTGTAATTTTGAGAACATAACTCCTGATATTGGAATTTTATATTCTCAAAAAAGGTAAAAAATTTAAAATATATTTTATATATGATTTGACATCAATAAAAGTGCATTTAATATAGATTTAGCCATTAATCGAACATTTTAGTGTTTAAAAACACATAAATTTTATTTTTGATCATCTCAAGAAAAAAAAATAAAATTTTTGTTGAGTCAGTTCTTATATAATAAAAAACATTCAATAGTTATTTGGTCTAATTTTATCAAAATCCATGGTTATTTTCATTCTAACTCAAAATTAATTTTTTAAAATAATTTCAAATATTTAACATTAATGAATTCAATCAGTATTAGCATAACACAAATTGGATTTTCATGTCTTATACCTATAATCATCCAAAATATGAAAACCATTATCTTAAAAAAACATTAATTCATGATTATTTACATTAATACACGGATAATAATTCCAAAATTATTTAACGGTATACTATATTTTGGTAATTAGATACATATTAACTGGAAATAGGGATATACAAATATTTTTTAGAACTTTTTATCAGACCATTAAAATTCCATCACTATTCTAAAACATCATAAGATAATGTGGGTACTCATATAAGGAAGGGGGGTCTATAAATCCAAATGAAGGAAAAATAAAATCATAAGATGATGAAATTTATACATGTGAGCCAATAAAAATATCATGGTGACATATGATTCTGGAGAATCATAGACATGAACATCAGTGCATGATATTAGTTGACAATATTTACTCAATATAAAAATGTGGAAATAAACTAAAACATGGAATCATATGCTTAAGTCAAGGATAACAACTAATTCCTAATAAAATAATGTTCTTACAATGACATATCATGAACTTGAATTGGAATTTAATGAAATAAAAACATTCCCCATTTCATTTTAGGGCTATATAATTCTGGGCCCACACATCACATTCATATTTGGTACATGTATTAGTCTGGAACATAGATTATACAACATAAGAACACATTTCTTCAATTTTAACCCTCTTATTTATGATTTTCGGTTATACAAATGCAATTCCCCAATACATTAATGAGATATATATTTATGTGAATACCCTTGAGTGGAAATGTGAATGTGTATACACAACAAAAATGTTTGTAAGGAAAAATCGTGTGATTATTTTGGCAGTATAACATCTGTACATAATGGATTCTCAAAGAACATAATGATACTGAAATGGTTATATCAACACCCTTTAATTATTAAGATAGTAAATGGGTGTTTAAAACATATTCCAACCTAAAAATTGGAAATAAAAGGCATAACTCGAAGAAAATTCATAAATAAAGAAGAGCATGAGAGATTCCCCTTACCATAAGGTGGTGCCTTTAAAATCATGGGAGGGGATTATTTTGATCTTGGGAACACCTTGGGAGGGATTTAGATAGGTATAGGGAGAGGAAATTTATTCTCAGTGGGATTTTACATAAGAGAATATGGATTTTTGGGGTATTTTTAGAAAAATAATAGGGGGTTCTTTTTTAATTTCTAAATTTTTGATTATGAATCTATATAATAAAATATTCAAATACGCTAGCCTTACCATGGTTATTTCTAATGAATCATTCAAATATCACTATATTTCTATATTTTATATGTCTAATAACTGAACATACTATGATAATACCATTAGTGATGTCAATGTTAGTCAGGTTCATAAAAAAATTATTTTAAAACCTTAAAATGTAATATATGTTTTAATTTGTTTTTAAGGATTTATAAAAATAAAAAAATAACTTCAAAAAAATAATTTCAAAGGAAAAAATATATTTTTTCATGGATTCATTTCATAGAATTTTTTATATCACATTTGTGCTATTATGATGTCATGATATGAATTGTATATTTATAATATATTTAATTGGTTACTCAAAAATAGATTGTCATATAAAATAAAAAAAATTATTAGATAAATTCAATTGGATGATCTCAAATATAAAATTTATTTTACTAAAATAATATTCTATTTAGGGGAATTTATACTTTTAAATAAAAATCTCTATTTATTGGGAAATAATAATATTTACTATATTAAAAACATTATAACTATTATAAAAATTAAATTAGCCTAAAATAAATTATATTATCATTGAAATATAAATTAATATAACTCAATAATAATATTTAATTAACATCAAATTTATTTATTAAGTTATTTAATTCATCAAAAGAATGTCCTGATTGAAAAAATATATTTTCTAAAAATAAATTTCTTATTTATTCGAATGGAAGTATAATTTTTATCAAATTTATAATATAATCATCAATAAAGTAATAAAAATAGTGGAAAATATTTTATTTATATAAAAATTAAAGTATAAAAATAATATTATTAAGATATAGGTACATAACCCCTTATTAGACCAGCATAAACCCTGAGTGTACGGTGTGTAATAGCGGTGCTTTCTTAGGGTTGTTTGATGAATATGGTTTGTTTCATGATCATGATATTCATGAAACTATCCAATAAATGGATCTATTTGTTACATAGTTGTTAAAATTTGACTAATAATTTGTCATGGGAAAATACCAATAATGTCATCTCCCTTAGAAGCTCTGATAAATGTGCTTCATATGGTACAATACTAATATTTGATGCCAAAATTTATTTCATCCATGTGAATTTAAATTTATCAGAACCCTGAATATAATAATCCTATAAAACTGATATATTATCAACACTTAAGATACTAGACAATATTTTAAATTTGAGTGAATATATTCTAAAATATTTTAAGTTAACCAAAGTGGTTATTGTTTTTTCTATAACTATATTGCTTAATAAATACTTTTTTATTCAAAAAGGAATTTCATATAGAAATGTTTGGGTCATTACATTCATCCCTTCTTCAAAAATTTCTCCCACATAATTTCATCTCATATACTAATATTAATGAGGTTAATTCTATTCTATCGCCACTTTCAATTTGCACGATACCTCTTGGAATTTAATTCCCCCCAAAACACATTGACAAGGTGTATTGTCATGATTGGTAAAACATTGTCTCTATTACCTATGTACTTCAATGACTACGCCTCATATGAAAGATCATTCTCGAAGGGTATCACATCTTGATTTAGTACATGTGAGGAGTTATATATATACTTCTTAAAGAGTTATATATATTACACATCTTGTTCTTAGAAGAGGTAAGGTGGTGTGTTAATCATAGTCTAAAACTATGATGTGATCAGGGAAAATGTGGTCAATGTATCTATGAATAATCTTTACCTTCTTCCCATATCTCATGATTTCTGCTACGATTATATAAGAAGGAATTATTTTTCATTGACCTATATTTCCAAGTCTCATTAATTATTTTCCATACATATATTCAATAAAATATTTGTTGTTTCAATTTGATATTGAATTGTTTTAACCCACATTATCATCTCATATGTTAGATCATGTTCCATAATCATTTTCAATCCATGATAATCCCAACATGTTAAATTCGGGTTCCTCTTCCCATACATATCCTTAAAAGGTTAAATTTGACTATTATAATAGAAAATATAGATATATGATAATTTTACTATAGGATATCTCTAATCCCAAAATCCTTGGAAATCTAAAGAATATGATATCAGTATATCCTCTATAGTTTTAATGGTTCCATAGACATACCATCCATCTGATGGTGATAAGAAGTACAAAAATGCTGCTCAGTATCCACCACTTATTAAAGGCTTATTACGAACCTCAAGGTAAATCTAGAATTTTGGCCAGATATAACAGAGAGATGAACTTCACACAATCTTTCTACATCCCTTATATATATCATAGTGTGTTTTTCAAGATATAAATATTCCTTAACCAAAATTAAATGAACTTAATTGTTTAAAAAATTATCTACCATCCAGATAAAATTATTCCCATTAGATATCCTGGGGTGTTCTACGAAGAAATACATTATATAAACCCTACATTTAATAAATAAATTGTTGCATATTTTTATAGAAAAAAAAACATAAAATATTTACACAATTGGGACAAAAAATATTAGGTTGTTTGGAAAATTAGTTCAATAGTTAAATTTTTAAATAATGATACATAAAAATTTATTTTATTCCTACTTTTCTATCTTCTTATTGGACCTCGTCCTCTCCTTAGTACAAGTTGTCACTTGGGGATGTACATGAAAAAAGGGGTGAGCTAAAATCTCTGAAAGAAGATTGGAAAGACACATGAATCAGTATAATATGGGGTGACTATAGTCATTTTCATCATAACATTGGAATAGGATCATAAGCATTAGAGGAATAATTCAGAAAAGGCATAGAATGTGGAAATTTATAAAAATAAAACATAATGTATTAGTGGTCAACTACCACAAATTATTGTGAAAAAAACTAGAATCATGTTCATGTTCCTTCACTTTTTCGCATGAGATACATCAGATTAAAAAATTCATAGGATCATTATATAATAACTTTCTCACCATTCACATCATAACATTTACATTGTTCTATATAATTCTAGGTGCACCCATCACGTCATAACATTTGTTATGATACATGCCACATAGAACATATATCAACTTTGAAATTAAAAAAAACCCTAGAAAGGATTGGTTGTCCTTTCATAAAGAATTAATTTGTATACATTGTATTTACAAAGAAAAAAACGGAATAATATACTTGGTATCAATGTTGATTTATGAAGAAATAATCACCAGATAAGAAAAAGATGTATTTCATTGAAAGAAGAGTACATTTCTTAATATCTTTTCATTTTATCGTAAAACAAAATTGGTAAAAAGTATATCCTAGAAAAGATATGATAATAATGAATAAATGATATATATGGAAAAAAGGTAATATCCACAATGAAAATTGGGAGAAAGAGGGAAAACCCATAGAAAGAGAGTTGCATTCAATAATACCTCTCAACTTTGGTCAGAATGCTTGCTACACATTAATATGCTTTATAATCACATGATATAAATAAATAAATAATTAAATTTCACTTTTTACATTATTTGAATTTAATATGGTTTTATAATGTTCATTATGGGATTTTTTATGAGTTATAGAGTTTGATTTCATCGTACAGAAGTGTTCATTTTTTTATGATGGGTTTAATTGTATACATGAATGAATGTTTGTATAAAATGTGGAAAAATATTCATAATTTTTATTATATAATATTAATGATATTCTAGAAAGTTAATGATATTATAAAAAAATTTAGGGTATGATGATAAATCATTAGATTAATGTTAATGATGGTTGTTTTATGTTAATTTTGTAGTTTTTCAATCACAGTGAACCCATTTTGTTTTCTCGTTTTGTATTAAGTATATATGTAAGTTCCAAAAAATAAATAGGGTTTTAACATACATTTTAAAATATTATTCAACCAAAATAATGTTTTTATTGATATTATTGAATGAGTTGAAGGAATATTAATGTGCATCATCCACGATGTCTGTAAATTGACACATCACGGTTGCTGGTTTCATTTCTAGAATAAAATAGAGAGTGAAACGAGTTTGATGATGGGTATTTCTTTAATATGATAAATTTTTAGTATATAAAACATAAAAGAGTTATCATATAATTTTGATTTGCGAAGGTATGTATAACTGAATAAATGAAATAAAATTAAAAATACATTAAAAGAAAACAGAAGAGGACTTTACTTCTTAGATTTATCATCATTGAGAACCTCCTTTGGGAAAATGATTGCGTATTTTTATGAGACCAATAACTCTTGGAATTTATAGAGGGTATTTGGAAGTTTTTTTCCCATATTTTTAACAAGGATCAAATCTATAGAGGTGGGAGGAAAAGAGGTGGTGATGGGTCGTATTTATTATGGAGGAGAGGGGTGTTTTCTCATTATTTTATTCATCAGTTTAATATTTAGGATCAAGACTATGAATAGACTGAGCATTGTATCTAAATATATTATAATAATTATTGGAAATTATATATCATGTTAATTACATCATCCATGACTAATTGAACAGTGTATTTATCTTATAATGTATATATACCATAAATTACAGTATTTTACTTATCATAAAAAAAATTATTTATTTTAAAGAAATCACAAAAAATCACCCTAACCATTTATTGATGTGTTGAATTCATAAATGAATTACATTTAAAAAAAATCATTTTCTAATATGAGTAATTTAATTTTAAATTAAAAACATCCTTTACTTAGAATATACATATTTTAAAACAGTAACTAACTATATAACACTTTGAAATATTAATTATAGTCTTAAAAAATGATCATAAAATAATAATACATAAAATTATTAATTTATGAATACATTTTATTGAAATATATTTTCTTTTAAAATTTTAAAATAATCACAAAATTCGAATTAAATATTTTGGACTCTTAAATGCTAACACTTAATTAATAATTTTTAAAATATTTATTTACAAAAACTATGATATAATTACACCATAATTTCATTTATGAGATTCCTAAAAATTATTTTTAAATTAAGAGGTTATGTTACGAGTCTATTGGATGGTTTACTATTCATATGGGTTATGTTACAATTCTAAATTTTATGTTACAATTACTTTGGTATAGGATCCTAAACATCTTGAAATAGGTATTGTTTCATTATTTATTCATTTATAATGTTTTTATTATAGTCTATTAGTGGTTTTATTTGATTTATACTCTATGAAATTACTATAATATGGGTGTAAATCCATTGATAAATGTTTGGGTTGTTACGTTCTTCCCCCTAGTTTGTAATTTCATCCTTTAAATTTGGATTTACATAAGCAGTTGAGGGTACTTATCCATTATTACCTCATATATTTCCAAATTGGCTTCATCATACATGTGGTTCCGCCATAAAAAATTGACAAGGTGGGTTTCCATGATGGATATAACCTTATATCTCTATTAAATAATCTTCACAGGTAGCTCCTAATAGAAGAGATCGTCTCCCAGTTGTAAAAATATTTAGTTCAGTACATTTGAGGGATCTAGATTGTACTTTCTTAGGAGTGATACAAGGAACAAATCATGTACTTGAGCTATACTCAGAATAAGTGAAAGCTGATTGGCCACAGATTCCATGCAATCAAGGATCTCAATGGGGACAATGTATCGTGGTTTTATATTTCCTTTCTTTCCAAACTACAAGCCTCTTCCATGGTGATATTTGAAGAAATAATTTATCTCAAATGACAAAATTCAAGTACCTTCAATGGTTGTTAACCTATCTATTTTTATTGACTCTAGGTAGTTTGATAAGTTTCTTTATGTCCTAAACCTTATATGACGTATTCTGTACAAGATCAAGTCTAAGTAGCTTTCTTTTTCCATCTTCATCTCAACACATTGGAGTTCTACATCTATTTCTAGACAAGACTTCATATAGATACATTTATATACTTGATTGGGATCTATTTTTGTCTTATAACTCAACCAATATGATATTTTGATACCATACACCGTATAATACTATTGTGAGCACTTTTAGAGTGTCTTCGAGCATCTAAATAATTATTTTAGATTGGCCATTATATTAGAGGGGATATGTTGTTATGAAATTTAATTGAATAATCAAAAGCATGTTGAAGACTCCTCTAGTATTTAGATTTGATCCTAGGATTATGATCAGAGAGAATCAATCATGTAACCCCAGACACTCTCACTAATTATTTCACATATATCATTGAAAGTTGTTCATGTGGGATATCTTCCAAAATAGTGATGAAGTTGGAAGTCTTGGTGAGTCATTCCACCACAACCCATATCACATTATTTACTTTGTAAGTGTTCAAGTGACCTATGAAAATTTTTATAGTTACATTCTCTCATATCAACATGGGTATAGGAAATGGTTTCATCTTCTCTTTGGACTTATTTTCCTCTACATTAACATGCTAACTTATAAAAAACTTTCAGATATACTCAGAAATTTCCTACATTATCAAATCCCACCAAAAGTGTTCTCAAAGTTCAATGTACATATTGCAATTCCTAGTATATAATGTAAAATTAGATCTATTTGAATTATCCAATAGATCCTTATTTATCCCTTATAACTAAATCACATACAACCTCATTCCAAAATGAATCACACCATAATCATCAATATGGAACTCTTGTAGACTACCTTCCTTTACTATATTCACCTTCTTCTGTAACTCTGGATCATCCCCCTGTGCCTCATTAATCTTTACTTAGATAGATGATTGGGAAATCATTTAGGAGTTGTAGGATGCGTTCCATACCTTTATCACATCCAAATCCATCCTTTTCATATCCATCAATTAAGGGACTTTCTCAATATGTAACATGGATACAGTAGTATGTTATTTTCTTCTATGGGCATTGGATACCTTGTTTTCCTTTATATTATGATAGTATGTAGAGAAATCTTAGTATTTAATATTATATTACCTGATCCTTTGAAGCTTTTTGTTCTCCTTTTGTTTGAATATATACTTTATGATCTTGTTATCTGTATATACGTCACACTTCTCCCCATAAAGTTAGTTCTTCTATATTTTCAATTCAAAAATCACATTTTTTAACTAACAATCATGCATTGGGTAGATCTATTCATGAATCTCAAACAACAATGTGGTGTAGAATATCATACTATCGTTTTCCATGAGTACACAACCCTGGCCTTTCATTGATTCCTCATAGTATATCACAAACCATTATACACTTTTTGGAAATAGATGTACATATATATGGATTAGCCTATTCTATATCTACACAAATCATTCCTCACATTATTATATCTAGATATTCTTTACTATTTTCCTTATTAATCATGTTATATGTATAGAAAATCGTGAGAAATTTTACACAAAACATTGAGAATACCATGTTAATCAAAGAAAACTACATACTTCCATGACACTAGAGGGTATGGGAGATTCCATAATTTTCTCTATATTTTTCGGGTCCATATAAAATATCATGCTTGTGATCAAATGTCTTAATAATATGGATAACTGTATTCAAAAGTCACACATGCTGAAATTCGTTTACTGCTTATCATTACATAATTTCTCTAACTCAATACAGGGGTATTCATCATATTTATCCTTATTATTAGAGTATATAAGAATTTAATTTACAAAACTACAACAATTTTTTCAATATAGTGTTTAAAGACTATATTCCTCAAATCCATTAAGATTGCAGGGGAATTAATAATCCATAAGTGCATCACTAGAAACTCATAGTTCATATACGCTGTACGGAAGCTACTCTCATGAATATATTATGTCATCACCTTTAGTTGATGATATCCATAATTTTGATCCATCTTTGAGAAGTATCGATCTCCTCATAGTTGAAAAAACAATTCATCGATATTAGTAAGAGGATAATTATTATTTATATTGATCATGTTGTGTTCCTAATTATCAAAACACAACCACATTGGTCTATCCTTATAATTAAAAAATATCACTAGAGCACCCCATTCTTATAAACTAGGGTATATGAATCCTTTTCCAAATTCTCTTTCATATTATTCTTTAACTCCCCTTGATTTATAGGATCCATTTTAAACGTAAACATTAAGATAAAATTAGATCTGGGTATGAGTTCTATTGAGAACTATACCTCACGATCTCGGGGAAGTCCGGGTAAATCATTAGAAAATACATCATCACATTCCCTCAAAGTTGGAATTTCTATCGGTTGATACCATACTTTGACTAAAACATTTGGATGAGGTATGATTATTCCCAGGGAATCCACACCGACATCATTAAAACATTTTCCAAAGGATTTTCATGATCTTCATATCATTTGTAGAGGATAATGGGATGGATCATAATAGGAAAAGATATTACCTTTTTTGATAGTTTATATGTACTCTATATAATGAGATCCAATAAAATCTAATAATAACATCATATTCCACTGAGGGAAGCATCACAAGGTTTTATGGAATAATATTCTCACATATTCCAACAAGAGAAGAGTCTAACAATTGGGATGCAATGATTGGACCACATAGTGATTTTACAGATATATCTACATCAAGGATTCTAGGATTCAATTCAATAGTTATTGAAAAATTTAATGATATAAAAGAATACATAGAACCAAAATCAAATAATACTTCTGACATTACATAGTGAATAGGATGTATACATTGCATGACATCATTTCCTTGTTCACCATGATCAATACTAATGTAATAACCCTTTCTATTCTACTTTTTCTCTGTGGCTAATGATTCTGATTACCCTCGAGGACACAAGTTTCATGGATCTAGATTTTCTAGTTCTGTTTTTACCTATAGTTATAGCATTGGACCATAGGGGTTCTCTCCTTTCCTCCACCACAATGTCTTATTTCCTTATCTCTTTTTGAAAGTTATGTTCTTAGTGGACTTCTCTTTGACACTTGAATCATTTCACCATCCAATTGAGGTAGTTCTTGGTATGCTTCTTCACACATTTTTGACATGTGGGTGGTTGAGTTTTCTTTCTTCCTTTCTCATTATATCCTCCGGCTTGAAACTCAATCTATTGTTTCTTATCACCATAGCCATGGGACCATTCTGTAAACTAGATATCCACATTATGATCACATCAAACAACTTTTTCAGAACTCCCAGGGTCTCAATTATGTAGAAAATTTTGATTTTTTGGTTTGAAACCGCTAAATAATCAATTAATTTTTCTATCAGGGTTCAAAACAAAACATGATGAATATATTAAAAGCCCTGTGAAATTTTCATCATAGGTCCTGATATATTCTCCTTCCTTTTTATTCAACTCTATGAGTTCTATCTATTTCATTGTAGGTAGATTTTGAGGGAAATACTTGTTATGAATTATTAGGTTAAAGTCTTCCCACTCCATGTCTTTAATTTTATCCTTCATCTTGGTGTTCTAAATCGTGCCCACCTTTTTTGTCTTCTCCATCAAGATGATAAATTAAAAGAGTCACATTCTCCATCTCATAATAGAGATGAATAGAAAATATATTCTCCATTAAGTTGACCCAATAGACCATGACTAGTAGACCAAAAGATTCACTAAATTTTAGTGTTCATTTCCACATAAAGATCTAGATAAATAGTCTCTTCCTCTTATGTGAAGGCAGGAATTCAACATTATTCCAATTATTTTTCACAATCTGACACAGCTGGGTATTTATCACCATAAAATTTTGAACTCCAACTCCCAAGGCATTGGGAATGTCGTTTAGGAAACAATTGTATTGTCCCTTGCACGGTTTTTTGGCATGGTTTCTCCTGGTTCCCTCTATTTTCTAAAACTGAAAAGGGTATAACAAAACGTAAGTAAACAAGTCATGAATAAATAATTTATTCCATTTTGAAATTAAGAATAAAGGTATTTTTTTTAGGATCCCTAGGATTAGTATTTTATAAAATAAATATTCATCAGTGATTACTTATACTTAGTCTTATACTAAAGATGTTCACAAAGGTTCCGTAATCTAAATTCCTAAATTAACTAACTCATTATCTAATACCAACTATGAAGACTTTTATTTTTATTACATAACATATTTCATAATTTTATTGAACAAAAAATAATTATAATTTCATAAATAGGATGATAATTTTATTTGTCTTAGGAAGATTATATCCATATAAAAAAATTTAAAATACATAAACATTTATTTAGTTCCTTTACCTTAAAATTCTTATTTGACCTCATGTAATTTTTATTACGAGGAATAACATGTGAATATACATGAAGAAATTGGTGATCTAAAATAAAAGTATGATTATAAATAAGAACATAAATCAATATAACATGGGGTGATAAAACTCATCACTATCATAACATATGCATCGGATCATAATAACGAGAGGAATAATTAATAAAAGTCTTGTAATGTGACAACACATAAAAATGGGACATAATGTCTTAATGGTCTGCTACCACACATAGTGTTGAAAAAATATAGAATCATTTTCAGGTATATTTCAATTTTTATCATGAGATAAATCATATTACTAAATGAATTGGAGAACTATTTAATTTCATGCTCACCCTTAACATCATAACATTTATATTGTGCTATATAATTCTAGGCACACCCAACATATCATGACATTTATTATCATGCATGCCATATAGAACGTATATCAATCATGGAAATAAAAAAATAACCCTTGGAAAGGAATTCGATTCATTTGACAAATCATACATTTTTATAAATTGGATTTCATAATATAAAAGTTGAATATGACCCCTTGAATCAATCTTGATTGAATAAGAAATAAGCACATTAGGCGTAGAAGAAGTTTTTTTTGAAAGAAGGGTTATTTCAGAAAAATATTTTCATTTTTTATAAAATCATATTGCATACATTTATATCCAATAAAATATAATATAATGATTATGAAATTATATATAAGGAAGAATAAAGTATCATTCAAACTGAAAATCCGGTGATAGAGGGAAAACCCCAAGACAGAGAGTTGGGTTTGAGAATACCCCTTACCTAATGTCTAAATTCATTCGTCAATTAAATATCATTTAAAATCACATTATATTAAGTAATTAATTAAGAAACACGTTTAATACATGAATTTGATTCATGATGGTTTTATTAAGTTCATTTATGGTCCTTTTGGTGAGTTATAGAGTTTAATTTCATCATCCAAGAGTGCTCATTTTCTTGATTTTCATGATCAGTTTACTTGTATAAATGAATGAAAGTGTGTGTAAAATTTGGATAAATATACAATAATATTATTAAATGTTATTAATGATAATATATAATTTCAACTTCTCTTATAAATAATTTTTTGATATGGTGTAATGGTCAATCATTCGATAATAGATAATGATGATTCTTTTTGGTTAATTTTTGCGATTTTCTTATCACGATGAACTCATTTTGTTTTATCCTTTTGTATTATGTATATCTGATTTCTCGAAAATATAAAGAGGGTTTAAACAGAAATATTAAAATATGGTTCAAAAATTATAATGGTTTTATTAATATCCTTGAGGAAGTTAATGTAAAATGAAATTGCATCACCCTCCATGACGGTTAATTGACACATCAGAAGCAACAATTTAATTTTTAGAATAAAAGATAGAGAGAGAAGATATTGGTGGTGGATCATAAATTAACATGATATAATTTCATTATTTCAAACATACTAGTTTTATCATTTAATATTTATATGATAAGACATGTGAAGTAAAAATAATAATTTGAAATTTTAAAAAAAAATAAAATAAAAAGGAAGATGATTTTACCTCTTGGATTTAACCTAGTTGAGAAATCCTTAGGAAAATGGTTTTAGTATTCTGATGTGACCATGATATCCTATATGCGGAAGTGGCGGTTGGGAAGAGTTTCAGTCAGAATTTGGAAAAGGATTAATTCTTGAGAGTTGTTAGGAAAAGAGGTGGTGAGGGTCATATTGATAGCGACATAGAAGGGTTTTCCCCAATATTTTTTTCATTGGTTTAATATTAGGCTCAAGAATCTGAATATATTTGGAATTATCACTAAATATATTATAATAATTATGGAAAGTTCTATATTATGGTTCTTACATCATTAATGACTCAATGAATATTATATTTATCTTATAATGTTAATATACCATAAATTATTTTATTTTACTTTTTGTTAAAATCTAATTCTTTTTGGAAATTTAAAAAAAATCACCCTAAATATTTCATTATGTGTAGAATTAAAAAATTAACACCATTTTTGAAAATAATTTTATAGTATGAGTAATTTAATTTTAAACTAAACCCATTATTTACGTATAAAATTCATATTTTAAAATTATAAGTTATTTTATAACACTTTGAGAAATTTCATAATGTATAATAAAATTATACAAAAATAAAATAATGGAAAAATATTAATTTATGAATACATTTTATGAAAATAAATTTCATGTTAAATGATAAAATAAATCATAAAATTGTAATTAAATATTTTTTAATCACAAAAATGACAACACTTAATTAATAATTAATAAAACATTAATCTACTTAAACATCAATATATTTATACCATACTTTCAATTATGAGGTTACTAAATTTTATTTTTTACTTTTAGATGTTAGGTTACTATTTTATTGGATGGTTTACTATTCATAAAGGGGCATGTTACTATTCCAAATATCACGTTTTTATTCCTTCGGCATAGGTTCCTTGACTTCTAGAGATTATTCATATTTTTTTAATTATTCAGTTAAAAAGTTTTTTTATAGTATATAAATGATTTTATGTGATTGATAAAATATTAATACACCATAATAACGGTTCAATTACATTGATAAAAGTTTGGGTCATTAAATTCTACCCCTATTTTGAAATTTCACAAACGAAATTTCTTTTTACATAAACAGTTGAGGGTAATTCTCCTCCATCGCATCCTTTCGATCCCAAGATGATTCTTCATTCTTTTGTTTCCTCAATAACAATTTAACATAGTGGGTTTTTTTTCATATAAACATATCTGTTCGGTCTAAAATCTTTACCGACTACTCCTCACAAAAGATATCATTATCTAGTTATATCCCCTCTGACATCAGTATATGTGAGGGCTCTGGCATGTACTTCCACATAAGTAATACATGGATTTCACCATGAAATTGATCCATTCTTATTGGAGGTGTAATAGGATATTCCATGGATCTTATGAAATCTTGTATCTTAAACGAGCCAATATACCTTGGTTTTAGCATCCATTTCATTCCAAAACGCTTGACTCTCTTCCGTTGTGATATTCAGATGAAAAATTTATCTCTAATATCGAACACCAAGATTCTTCTACGGTTGTATGAATAGATCTTTTACCGACTCTAGGTAGTTTTCATATGTTTCATGATGGCTTGAACCTTCTCTATCCTCTCTTGTACATGATCAGGTCAAATATCTTTCTTTTTCTAACATCAACCCAACATGTTATATTTTTACATCTCTTTCCATACTGAGATTCATATGGAGCCATATGAATACTTGAGTTGATTCTATTTTTGTATGAGAACTCATCCAAGGGGATGTGTTGATCCCATCCAACTTTTAATTCTAATGAACAGGCTCTTTGAGTAACTTTGAGTGTCTGAATATTTCTTTTAGATTGATCTTCTGTTTGGGGGTGATTGGTCATGCTGAAATTTAATTTAGTACTCAAATCATGTCGAGTACTCTTATAGAATTTAGATATGATCCTAGGATCACAATCAGATACAATTGATAGTGAAACCTCATGCAGTATCACCACTTCCTTTACACGAATATTTGAATGTTGTTCATGTGAGATATATTCATGAATAGTGAGTGGGATGTCTTGGTGAGCTGGTCCACCACAACCCATATCACATTATTTCCATTGGATTTCCTCACGAGTCCCATGAAAAAGTACATATCTAAATTATCTCACTTCCACATGGATATAGGAAATGTTTTCATAATCCCTTGGGACTTCTGTCGCTCGACATTGACGTGCTGATATATCAAGCACCATGAGATATAGTCACCAATGATTTTCTTCATGTCATCCCACTAGATGTGTTCTCCAAGATCACTGTAAATCTTGGTATTCTCTGGATTGATAGATAAGTTGTTCTATGTTCAATATCCAATTTCTCTTTATTTATACCTTATGATAAAGGAACACAAATCCTTATTCCAGACTAAAACACACCATCATCCTCAATACGTAACTACTATAACTTTCCTTCCTTTACTATATTATGTTTTTTAACTCTTCATCATTCTTTTGTGCCTCCATAGTCATCTCTTATATAGAGGTTTAGAAAATAATTTGGAAAAGGTATTATATATTTCCTAGAATTAGATTTAATAATCCATCCTTTTCATACACATATAGATAGGGTCTTTCGAAATCTGCAACATGGATAGAGTAGTAGGTTCTTTTATGCTTTGAGCGTTTTCTACCTTATTTTCCAATCCATGATGATAATAAATAGAAAAATCATAGTCCTTTATTAGCTCTAACAATATCCAATGACTCATGTTGATCTCCTTTTTTTTAATATATACTTTTGGATCTTGTGGTCGGTATATAGGTCACACTTCACACTATAGAGTTAGTGATGCTTGAATTTCAAGTGAAAACTGACAGTTGTTAACTCAAGATCATGTATCAGGTAGTTTATATCATGGATCATCAACTACTTTGAGGTGTAGTCTATCACATTATCATTTTCCACTTCTATACAACAAAATATTTTCATTCAATCATCATTATATTTTATAAATTTTTCTCCGCCTATTTGGTAATTTTGTTACTTATTTTTTTTATTTTCCTTGTCAATAGCTCTTTGAATTGTTCCTCATATTCATTTATCCAAACATACATAACCTTTTTCCTTGTTAATTTTGATATAAAAAGAGATATTTATAATAAATTCATCAAAAAACATTAATAATACCCAACTAGGACAAGAAAACATTGGATTTTGGTAACACTAGAGGGTCTGGCCCAATTAATAACTACCTTTTTCATTGAAGGGTCCCCAAAAATTCCCTCACTTGTGATGAAATTTCCAAAAATGTGAATTTCTAAATCCAAAACTCCCAATTTTAGAACATTACATACAACTTCTCATTCCTTGACATATTTAACATAAGGCATAGATGTTCTTCATGTTCATTCATGATATAGATGTAGGTGAGAATATCATCGATAAAAACTAATATAAATTTGGTCAGGAAATAAAAAAGGACTCTATTCATCAATTCAATGAATATTTTAGGGAAATTAATAAGTTATAAGGGAAACAAAAGAAACACATTGTTCCCATGCCTTGTACAGAAAGCAGCCCTATGAATATATTCATTAGTCCTTTTATTAGATGATATCCAAAATAGAGATCCACCATTTAGAAGAACTGATATCCTCGTAGTTAATATAAAAAGTCATCAATACTTGGAAGAGGATACTTTTATTTTTGAGTGATCTTTTTATGTTCTTGATAAAAGATACATAGTTGCATTGATCTATCCTCCTCAAAAAATAGCATTGGTGCACCCCAAGGTGATTCACTAGGGCCCATGAACCCTTTTTCCAAATTCTCTTACAGATTATTCTTTAACTCCCATAGACTGATATGATCTGTTGTATAGGGACACAATAGGATAGAAGTAGCTC
Organism: Viscum album; assembly: GCA_963277665.1. Classification (NCBI taxonomy): domain Eukaryota; kingdom Viridiplantae; phylum Streptophyta; class Magnoliopsida; order Santalales; family Viscaceae; genus Viscum; species Viscum album. Next base: position 1,940,616,332 of record OY728152.1, read on the forward strand.
TGAGTATTAGTTCTATTGATAACACTACCTTGTGATATAGTGAATGTCTTGGTAACACTTTAGGAAATACATCATTTAATTCCCTCAAAATGGGTATTTTTCCTAGGTTGATATCGTACATTGGCTCAACCATTTGAGTGAGGTATGCTTATTCATAGGGAATCAACACCAACACCGTTGAAGGATTTTCCAAAGTATATTCATTATCTTACTTGCATTTGTATTGGATCATGGGATGGTTTAGAATATGAAAATATATTTCTTCTACTAAAAGTGTATATGTTCATTATATAATGATAGTTATTCCATTAACATTATAGAGTCAAATTCCACAAATGTAAGTATCATAATATTTTACAGAAGAATATTCCCTCATATTCCAAAAAGAAAATAGTCCAACACTAGGGATTCTAAGAGTGAACCACTTGAGGATTTTATAGATATATAAACTTCAAGGAATCAGGTATTTGATTCAATAGTTTTATAAAACCTTCCAGATAAAAAGAAATGTGTTCAACTATAATCAAATAATAGTTTTGGCAATCCTAAGTGAATAGTATGTTTACCATGTATGACTTTGTTTTCATTCTCGACTTCAGAAGTGATAATGACATGATCCTTGACTTTATCCTTTGGATAGGGTGTCTACTAATGCTATTTACCCTCGAGGACAGAAGGTTTAGTGCAATGGATTTCACTGTGTATTTTCTCCCTTCAGTTTCTGTATTGGAGAAAGGGTGGAGTTGTCCTTTCCTCCACCACATTATCTTGTTTCCTCATTTATTTTAACAATCAAGAGCATTATGGACTTTTCTCCAACACAATATGAATTTCTCCATCCCTTTTAGGTAATTCCCTTGATTATTCTTCCCACATTTTTGACAGGTGGGTGGTTTCGATTTCTTTCCACCTTTCCCATTATATACTCCAAAATGAAACTCTATATTTTTTTCTTATCACTATTGTCATGGGACCATATCCAAACTCCATCTCCACATTGACAGTATATTAAACAACTTCTTCATAACTCCTATAGTCTTGAATAGATATATCCATTTGAATTGTGGTTTTAAACCACTAAAGAATCTATCAATTTTCTATCATTGTTGATAAAAAACCTGGAGAATACCTTGAAATCCTTGTGAAATTTTCTTCATAATTCGTTGTAACCGATTCTCCTTAATTTTTCCTTATGCACTGTAAATTCTCACCCCATATTTTAATATATATTTTGATTGAATTACTAGTTATGAAACATTATATTAATGTACTCCCACTCCATATCTTCAATTGCATCCTTCATAATGTTGTTCCTAATCAACGCCCACCATTTTCCTACCGCTCCATCATAATGACAAATAGAATGAGTCACCTACTCTATCTCAGAGAAGTGAAGTACAAAAAATATCTTCCCCATGGAGTGGATCCATTGGTATGTGATTATAGGATCAGAATATTGACTAAATGTCTGTGGTAATTTTTACAAAAATGAATCGATAGCCAGTTTCTCCCTCTTTGGTGAAGGTAGATATAACACATTATTCATGTCATTGTTCATAATGTTTCACAGCTAGGTATTCATCACTATGAAATTTGAACTCTAACTCCCAATGCATTGGTGACGTCATTCAGCCAATGGCTTCATTATCTCTCCAATCAGTGGTTGTCTTGGTTTCTCATAGTTCTCACCATTTTTCAAAATATAAATGGTTAGAATGAAAAATAAGTCAACAATTCATGAATAATTAATTAATTCTATTTGGAAATTAAGATTAAATGAATATTTTGTGGGGTCCCTATGTTTTTAGTTTTTTAAAAGAAATAATCAAGGGTGATTACGTATACTTTGTCTCATACTAAAGGTTTTCACTGAGGTTTTATAATCATAATTCCTAAATTAAATAAACCATTTTTTGATACATACTAGAGAGAGCTGGATTTTTATTACATAACATATTACATCATTTTATAGAAAAAAACATATAAAAATTACATAAATAGGATTTAGTGGTTTAGTATCTTGGGGAAATTTGGACCATACATAATATTTACAAACTAAAACATAAATATTTATTTCATTATTTCTTCTTTAAATTATTACTGGCTGTCTCCCTCTCCTTGGTACTAGTAATCGCATGAGGATATACATGAATAAAGGGGTGACAAAAAATCCTAGTAAGAAGATAACAAAGAACATGAATAAATTTAAAATAGGGTGAGCATAATCATTATCATAATAACATAGGAATGATATAAAAATCATGAGATGAAGCATCATGAAAAGGAATGGAATGTGGAAATTCAAGAAAATGAAACATCACGATTTAGTCGTCAGCTACCACAAATAGTTATGATCAAAGATAGAATCATTTTCATGCATATTTCTCTTTTTCTCACGAGATACATGAAATTACTCAACACATTAGAGAAATATATAATTCCATGTTCACCCACCATATTATAACATTTACATTATTCTCTATAATTCTAGTCACACTTGTCACATCATAACATTTATTATCATGCATGACACATAGAACGTATATCAAACGTGGAAATGAAAAAAAATCATGGAAAGGAATTGGTTTAATTTCAATAAACATAAATTTAGAAACATTTCAATTCCAATGATAAAATTTTCATAATATTCTTGTTATCAACCTTGATTGAATAATAAACAGTCACATAAGAAGTAAAAGATATATTATTTGAAAGAATAGTTATTTTGGAAAAATAATTTCATTTTTCATAAAACAATATTGGTAACATGTAAATACAATAAAATATAATATAATGATAAATAAATGATATATATGGAAAAATAAAACATTATAACTATATATAATGTGGTTAAATAGGGAAACCCCAAAGAAAGTGAGTTGGGTTCAAGAATAAACCTTACATTATGTTTGAATAATTTTATCACATTAATATCTTGTATCATCACATTAGATTAATTAATTAATAAATATAAAACCTTTATAAATTAATTTGATTAATTATTGTCATATTAATTTAATTTATATCTTTTTGATTAGTTTTATAGTTTATTTTCATCGTCCAGGGTGGTTTGTTTTCTTGATTTGCATTATTGGTTTACTTGTATACATGAATGGATGTTCATGTAAAATGTGGATAAATATAAAAAATTGTTATTATATTTTATTATTTATCTTACATAATTTTATGTATCTTATAAATAATTTTGTTATATTTTATGAGGATTAATCATTAGATAAAAGTTATTTATGATCGTTTAAGGTGAATTTTTCACAGTTTCTCAATCATAATGAATTAGTTCTGTTTTATAATTTAGTATTATGTATATATGTTTTTTACATAACATAAAGAGGTATATAAATTAATATTTACATTATTTTTCAAACATTATATTTTTATTATTAACATTCGTGAAGGCGTTATTGGTAAATGAATGTTCATCGCCCAGGATGTCAGTAAATTGACACATCACAGGTGAAGATTTAATTTTTAGAATATAAGAGAGAGAGAGAGAGAGAAAGTATTTTGAGGAAGGATCATACAAAAAAATGATATAATTTCAGTATATCAAACATATTGGAGTTATAATTCCATTTGGGTAAGATAAGTTAGGAAGAAGGTAAAAAAATAAATGAAATTGAAAATAAATTAAAAGATAAACGAAGAGGAATTTACATTTTGGATTTATCCTCCTTGAGAACATCCTTAGGGAAAATATTTTTGACATTTTATGAGACTAAGAGATCCTAGAAATGGATTATGGGATTGGGAAAAGTTTTTGAAATAATTTTTACAAGGATAAAATATTGAGAGGTGGGAGTAAAAGAGGTGGTAAGGGGTGGTCTATATAGTGGAGGGGAGGGGCTTTCTCATTATATTATTCATTAGATTAATATATTCCCTCAAGAATATGAACATATTGATCATTATCATTAAATATATTAAAATAATTATTTCAAGTTTGAGATAATGGTTGTTATATTATCCATGACTCAATAAATAGTGTATTCAGTTTATAATATATAAATTTCATAAATTACCGTGTTTCACTATCTATAATAAATTTATGTAATTTAGAAAAATATAAAAAATTATCCCAAACCATTTTTTGACATGTAGAATTAAAAAATTAACTCTATTTTATGGAAATAAGTTTCTAAATGTAAGTAATATTATTTTTAATTAAAATCATAATTTATATGGAAAATAGATATTTTAAAATTATTAATCATTTTAAAAAACATTAATAAATTAATTAAGGTGTCATAAAATAGTAATAAAATCATATGGAATCAAAATATTTATTTATGAATACATTTTATGTGAAGTAGATTTCTTTTAAATTATTACATTAATGATAATATTATAATTAAATATTTATGACACACAAAAATTACAACACTAAATTAACAATTTATAAAACATATATTTAATTAACCAAAGATATAATTATACCATACTCTCTTTTATAAGAATCCAACTTTTTATGTTTACATTCATTGGTTATGTTACTATTACAATGGATGGTTTTCTAATCTTAAGGTTAATTTTAGTATTCCTAATGTCAAGTTGCTTTTTCATTAGTACAAGTTATTTTACATATAGAAATACTTCTTATTTCATTAATTCATCATTTATAATGTTTTTATTATGGTCTATATGTTATTTACTATCATTATATTATCCCACTAGAAGTGTTGATTAATATATCTATACATCTGAGTGACTTTTGGACGAATATAGAAGGATGATAAATGGGAATCATCATGAAGTTCTCTCTTCAATTTTGGTTTTTATGGGACACATATCTATGTTCCAAACCTCATAGATCCAATATTATCATCTTATAAATCAAAAATATTCATTACCATTAAATGTAACTCATAATCAAATTTTTATGCCCCCTTGATCCCCTAAATAATTGATGGTTAAAAAGTTATTTTAGAAAGCTAGGATGATGATCCTTTTATTATTCCTATTTTGAGCTTTTCGTATCTAAGAATATTAGATCTTAATAAATCATCCCCATGTATTGGTTTAAGAGATCCTTTAAACATTGAGAATCTACCACTTTTATTTACTTCTTGAGATCGTAATGGGTTGATCATTCATAATACTAGATTGAATCTAAACATGTTGATTGGAGCAAATAGATATCATTTTTATGAATATATACATGAGGGTTTTATTATCTGAATATATTTCAAAATTCACCCCGTAGAGATAATGTCAACAAATCATGAATGAAAAGATCACAACACCGAAATTTAGATTATTTTTTTGTAAACTATAATCATGGATGTTTAATTATTAGAATATATAGTTTATCACATTATCATCTTGAATGAGTGACCAACCAAAGCCATTTTTTGTATACATCACTATACATCACAGATCTTTTCCCACTTATGGTTAATGGTATAATAGGTCTAGTAATTAGCCTATTATTTATCTCTTTAAAGATATCTTTGAATTCATTATTATAGAAAAAATCCAACCCATTTTATTTTATATTGATTAGTGGGATTGAAAATAATTATAAAATTATCATATATATATGATAGTGACAAAAAATCAAAGGAAAATATGTATATATGTATTCAAAATTTGTCTGGCCTATTCCAAAATTTCATATTTTTACAAAGGATCCAAAAATATTACATTACTAATGATAACATTCCCCAATTATTTCACGTTATCCGTTCAAAAAACACACTATTACTATAATTTTTATATAGATTTTCTTCTTTAATGGTTGTTAGTAAAAAATTCAGTTGGTCCTCATGTTATTATTTTTTTAGAGTTGATATGAATATCTACTATAACAAATACCAAAAAATATTCAATATAATTTCTATAGACTATATTCATTAAGCCCTTGAAGATTCATAAATAATTTTTTATTAAAGATTGAATCGCTATGAACTCATAGTTCTAGTACCTTTTATGAACAACTCACTTTGGGGTATCCTACTTCTTCCCCCTTCCTCGATAATATCTGAACTCAAAAACATACCCAAAGAAGTATTGGGCTCCAAGTAGTTGATAGAAAAAGCAATGAATCCTTTGAAGTGGCTAATTACTATTTATCATCATCATATTGATATCATGACAATTAATATAGAGTAACAATTACCCATTGATACGGCACCATTATTTCAAACATTACCACATGTATTTTGATTATCTACGTTATTTTGTAATGGTTAATTAATATCATAATGGATAATTGACAATATTTGAAAAAATATGTTGAGACATTATGTTCATTGATTTTTATAAGTAAAATTCGTATTTTGGATGATTTACTGTTCTTGGCTACTAAATTTAAATTTAAATGGTGGTATTGTGAAAAAAATGACTTATTGAACAAAGATGGACATAATTTGGATATTACTATACATGAATCTAAAAAATAAAAAAGAAGGTGAATAACTAGTGTATTTTTTATCAATTGTTATCATCAAAATGGGATTCTTGATCACAAATTACAATTAATAAAATAATATGGGATTCCTTGAAACTATTTTTTCATCCTAGGTTTGAGGATTCATCCATTCCAATAATTTTTTTATTTTCAGGTAAACATGGATAATGATGTTTTTAAAGGCTAAACTGATTTCAATGTGGGTGAATCCTGTTCCTCCACTATGCCCCACATTTAAAATGATTGTGAATGTGGATTCCATTGAGGACTATAGTAAAATGTGCTGCAACATGAACTACATTTCTAAAGATACCACATCTCTTACCACTTGTTACGTTTACACTTCTAATTGGCATTGAATACCATTTTTTGAATGATGGAGATTTCTATTTAACGTGGTGGTCATGAAATGATTGCATCTCATGGTTGAGAAAATTATATGTACCTGAGAATATATATTTCTCATGTTATATGGCCTCTGGTGCATGAAATTTCAAATTTGATAGCTGAATTGGATAATATCTCAAATTAATTATTGAGATTAGTCATCAATGATGGAGATCTCAAATGTTAATAAAAACACCCACTTTAACAAATGATAGATCTATATATGGATACGTGATCCTTGATCTCTTATATTGGGAGGTGACCACTTATTCCCAAACATCTATGTAAAAGGACTCATCTTCATTAAAAATTCATTCTTCAAAGTATCAGTTATGTAAATAGAAACAAACACATGACATTAAATGCTTACATGGAGAGTTGTAAAGATGAAAAAATATCCATGTGTCCCATTCAAATATTTAATTTTGAAATGGATAGTTAAGTAATTTTCTACATCAGCCCAAATGGGTACATAAAAAATAGATGTGTGAAAAAATCCATACATTGATGAAAATGAATACACATACCAAATAGCCTCCATTATTTCAAATGTATACATGGACAATCTTCCACATCGTTCTTATAGATGAACTTTCTATTTTCTGGACAACAGGGAATTCTATTTTTCAAACTCACATTAGGTAGCAAGAAGCAGCTCCAAGGAGGTAGGTGAGATTTAGTGAATGAATATCATGAGGTAGTTTACAACATATAACAAGTAATGTAGAAAATATATAATGAGATGTATAAAAAAATATGGCACACTGGATCAAGAGTAGAACACATTGGGAATGATATAAACACATAATTCAGAGTGCAGCGAAGGCAACATGGAGTGTGGAAGACATTGTAGCATAGTTTTTTTAATTTGGATCCCTTGTGAGGGAGTTATTTTTTATTTATAGTTTCCTTCTCTTACACAGTGTCAAAAACATTTCTTCAATTAAATGAATATATTTATTGATATGTTTGGATAATTTAGTCATGGGGGGTGAGGTTCGGATGGTAGGAATTTTTAACTTACATAGCTATTTGGAGATATAGGAGTCAACACTTTTCTTATCAGGTAAGTTATATATGATCTCTATATACCTGAACTAATTGAAGGATATTAGGAATGTTGGTCTCACCAATAACATATTCTTTATGTAAAACTGAGAAGGGTAAAGAACACATAAGTTTGGGATACTAGGGTGCCTCATTGAGTAGGTTAAATAATTATTTTTTGAGAAGTTGAAGGCTTTATTCACCTACTGCCAGGTCACTTGAGAGGGTTAGCTAGCTACATCTCCTGGTCTTGTGGTGACAAACCTTGGGTGATGATAAAATTAAATAAAAAGTAACACAGATCTGAAATATTCCTTTTAGTCAACTATCCATCCGTATATGTAGTCCCTAATCTTTTTTTACTTGTAATTATTATTTTTCATCCTCTTTCCTTGGATATCTTTCTATTCAAACTCTTTATTCCATTAGAATATCTAACATCATTTCACCCAAAATTTTGTTTTCTTTATTAATTTTTTATATACATTTTGTTAATAAAAAATTACATATATTAGGTTCAATCACTAAAGTAATGGTACTAATTGTTAGTATGTGTTCTTAATAATTATTTTTCATAATGTTCGACAACATTCATGTCAAATTTTAGAAAAGTTTTCAAAGATATTCTCATTCAACTGAAGAGAAAATTAAAAAAACCATCACATTTTCATTCTACATGTTTTTAAATGGGTAAATAATGAAATCTCAGTCCTTATCTCACAACCCAGAGGATTTCATACCCACAATTAAAAAATATGTGATTTTTTTGAGGCGTCAGAAGATATATTATACTGAAAATATTGATGAATTTCATGCTCAACCGACCAATTTAGAATCTCAACTAGGAGGATAATTCCAACCCATGGATAATGATAAATCAATTCATCATTCAAGTAAGGCTTAATATGTTTCAATTACTAATAGTGTCAAGTAAACCCTCTTACAATATAAAGATCCCAAGATCAAGAAACTATGAAATTAAGAAATATCACCTTTCTATTCTACCATATCAACATTTATTACCCAATGATGACTCATGGATTTTATAAGATAATTTTATGGAATATTCCATCACATAACACTAAAAGGCACAGTGGGGGGGGGGAACTGAAGCTGTGGATTTTTCTATTATACTTAAAAGGAATTGCACAATTCTATTCCCAACATTTGGATGAAGATATATTTGATACATGGGATCATATTTACAATTCCTTTTTCATGATGATTTAACCAATGATGATGATTTCTGATATTCCATTTAATATCCTTAGGTTATTACAAGAGGAAACTGAATTTTTTCAAGAATCATGGGATAGATTCAATGGGATTTTTAGAAAGTGCACCAACCAACAATATACACCCACGTTTTTCAAGGAAAACTTATATAATTTTCTTATGTCATACTATAACACCTTATTTTAACATTCATATATAGTATATTTTTTTGAAAAAACTACTAAGGAGATTAAGCATATTTTAAATAATATGGAACGAAGTTACTGACAAAAATGGTCTACAAAGAGGACATTTTTTATGATGGAACCCATACACATATCTCAAGTTGAATCAAACTCTTTTGATCTTTACTATAAAAATATAGAACATACTCTCTGAGATCATCATCGTCAATGTGTAATGTTTTTCCATCTGTAGTCCCACTTCCCAAATATAGATATGTCATCCCATGTCCTCAAAAATTCCTAATATGTTGGGAATAGTACTAAATTTAAGCACATAGTTTATATGTTCTCAAATAACTATAATAAAGGCTACTAGAATCATCCCAACCTATATTAGAGGGACTGGAGAGTGATAAGACACCATCTTTCCCTTTATTTTCAATATAATAGACCACATTTCCACCCTCAACTAGTAACTGATTAATTAATTTTTTAATATGAAGTTAATTGAATGTTCCAAAATATTATTAGTTGGCTTGATGAGAAAAAAGAAGAATAATTATTTTGAAAATGCATACAAAGATGTTAGGTTCAAAAATATAGAGTCTCTTTTTGGAAAGTTATCCAGAAATATAGGATTTGTAGATAAAGGTAAGATTCCCAATACAACTGAGTACAATCATAAAGGAAATAGTATATTTCATATAATTATAAGTAGTCCCCAAACCCATGAATAATATAAAATAAATCTGAAAATAGGTTTTAATGAAAAAATTTAAGAATCAGATGAATAGACTTTAGAACCTTAGTAATCAGGAAATATGGATAGAACTACCAAAATTCATACCCAACCTTCTCTACATGCTAAACAATTTATCGAGGAAGACCTAAAAAAATAAGAACACCAAATGAAAGAATGCTATTATAGGGGAGGCAGAGATGATTCCTACAATAGTGAAGAATTTTTCCCTAACCAATACCTTCCCTAAAGGATTCAAGAATGTAAACATGGATTCTGACTTGTTTAAATTTTTGAAATACTTCATAAAGTGTAATGATGATATATCATTACTTGAAGTGCATAATATGATCACTTATTATAAGAAATATCTCAAGAAAATTTGTTCGTGCTTGAAAAACATGGAATAGTTTTCTACATTCAATCCCACAGAAGAGTGTAGTTCAATACAGAAGAACATGATACCTCCCTACCAACAAGATCCCTAGAGTTTTGTTCTTCCATTTACTTTTGGTGATACGATTGATTAGTTTAGCTGTCTATATTATCATAAAGCTGGTATTAATTTGATTCCCTTGACTTATTCCATAAATTATGGCTAGGAGTTTCATAACCCTTTACAGATATTTTATATATTTTATGTAGATATATTACCCACTCCATAAGATGGGTGGTTTATTTTCATTGTGTAGTTGGTAAGCTTTTATTTCTTACTATGTTTTTTATTTTGATATGGAATATGATCATGGAGACCCAATTATTATTGGAATTAATTTTCATTCCATAGGATATTATTTAATTGATCTTTCAAATGGGAAAATAATTTTAATCCAATCAGACCATATGGGGAATTAAATTTTTTTATAAAGAAAAAAGAACCACACCAGGACAATGTAATACCAAGAGATGAGTTTTTAAAGGTTCATGAATTGATAGATGTTGAGGAAGCATTATTTGTATGGATTATTAAATAAAAAATGATAATCTTGAGTTTCTTGAAGAAACAAGTATGGGAGTTAACTTGGTTGAGGGTTATGATCTCTGGATGGCATTTAAGGGGAATTCCAAGTTCAATTGTATGAATTTGAAGGAGATCATATTTAGAACTTACATGATGAACCTTTGTCTATAGATTGTTTATCTTACATTAATAGTGATAAAGAAGATGATTTCTACACATATTTTTTTGGAGACACCATGAGGAACATTGAAACCATAACATAAGTGAATTAAATGAATCCATGTACCACCCTTGTGGATATCAATCTTATGCCAGCTCCTTAGGTGTATGATTTTATGGGGTAAAACTCCACTTCAACTATTATCATTTCTTATACACTAGAAGAATGTGAAGAATATATAATTCATGTTATTATAATGATTTTTAAATTTGATATTTAGAGGTAAATTGATGATTTAAAAATGGAATTTTCTATCTTTTTCATGCCTAAAATACCAATGAAATAGGATCACAAAAATAGGGTTGAGGTGTAAAAATTATAAAATTAGAACATGAAAGTTGTTATTAGAAAGAATTTAATCATGATATTAGATTTTGTAATAATTATTTTATCTATTATAGTCCATGGGTATGTCTACTAATCTTTTTCCATAAGAAAAAGTGTTTCATCATTGTAACCACTGGGAAGAATGAAAAAATTCAAGTCATGAAGGATACCAATTGGAGAGTGTAAATTAATTCTCGAAATCTTATATTTTCTAAAATAGAAAACCATTTTAATAAACCATTACTAGACCAAATTCGTTAATGTTTGGATAGAAAATTATTTTTCAATTTGATATATGGATATTATGGTTACAATATTATTCTCAGAGCTCTAGAATACTAGGAAAAGGACACATTTACGTGTTCCATCGAGAAATTTTATTATAGGAAAATTCCATTTGGAAAGTGTGGTGATCCTTCCACATTTCATTTTTGTATGATGGATATCTTTTATTACATGACTTAGAATAATTTTTAAGCATTCATGATTCACATTTATATTAAAGTATTTAATATTTAGGGTTGTTTGTAGAATTTAGAAAATACTTTATTGAGATGTGAGGAGATAAACATAGTCTTAGATTGAGAGAAATTTCAATTTATCATTATGTAATGAATTATTTTGGTCCATAATGGTTATAAGAGTGTAATTTATGTAGAAAATGATATTTCTTTAGATTCAAATGTATAACCCCACCTAAATCTAAAATTAATCATAATTTTCATTAGGATCTCTGTGTTTTCACTAGATTTTCATCATGAGATTTTATAAAAAAAAATAGGCCATTTTTTTTATTTTATTATGAAAACACCATTTGTGTTTGAAGGGTGATTTTAAAAATAATTTTATTTATTGAATTAAAATCACATATCTCTACCAATTATCTCTAGACAAGATTGGAAACTACCATTTTAAGTAATGTAAGAATCCATTGATTGAGAAATTGGGATAGTTTTATGTTAAGTAAAATTTAAGTGGTTTCATGAAATTTATTATGACAATAGGTTTCATGATGATGCCCAAAAAAATTGTTCTACCACTAGAAAAGGGTTGACTGCTGTTATGTTTTCCTCATATAAGTTTAGTTAATATCTCATAGGTATAAATTTAATAATATTCCTAGATCCTTCTTCTATGAAATGTTGCATGTATAAAAAGAAATGAAAACTATGAATCACGAGGAGAAATTTAATATTGTTAGAGTTTTATTTAGTCATTAAGGATAAAGGAGGTTATGAACATATAGTAGCAGACCACATCAATAGGTCACCCACTGACCATAATTCAAACTACTTAGAAAACAATGATAAATCCATCTTTTCCTATTGAACATATATTTGTTTCCTATATAGGACAACCAATATTATTTCCGAAGAAAATTTGAACATTTTATCTATGATTGTCATTCAAAAATTACTCTCAAGTAGTTAAAAGAAGATATTAATTTCTGAACCTATATACTAATTTTAGGATAATCCATTTTTTATTCAATTATTTAAAAATTGGATACTCAATATGTGCGTTCTTAAGGATGAATTTAAAACTATTCTATAGTGTCTTTAATCCTATATATGGGATGGACACCATTAGGGAACATTCACTACCTAAAAGGTACTCTAGTCATGTTTTTACTGTCCTACAATGAATAAGGATGCAAGATGTATTGTTACAATAAATTATAAATCTCAATGGATAAAAAAAATTTGTATAAAATAAGAGTTTCCACATAATGGGATTCTAAAATTTGGGAATTTTGGTGTTATGGGGTTATATTATATGGGACCATTTCCATATTTATAAGGGAACGAGTACATTCATGTAGCTATAGATTATGTATAAACGTTGGTTAATTAATTTGTGCTTTAAATAATATTTCTAGTAGTGTTGTGAATTTCATCAACAATAATATATTTTTCTGATTTTGTGTTCTAGTAGATTTTATCACAAATAATGGTACGCATTTCAAAATTATTAAATTATAATCATTGATGAAAAAAATGGTTGTGTTCTTAGAATTGGGACCACATATCACCTACAGTATTGTGGGTAAGAAGAGATCTCAAATAGAGAGTAGAATAATAATATTGTGAAAATGTGGTTACTTCCTGAAAGGACTGGTATTAAAAGTTGGATGAGTAATTATAGGACTATAGGACAACTTATAAAACTCCACTCCAGATATCTCTTTATATGATCCTTTTTTGTAATAAAATTTATTTTCTTTTAGATATCTATAATAAATCATTTTTTGTAGTTAAATCCCTCAACTATGATTTAAAATCTACAAGATAAAGTATTTTCTTAGATTTAAGAGATCTGCAATAAAATCCAAGTTAGCCTTGAGGTAATGCTTGAATTTATATATATTGAATGAAGGAATTTCATGACTCCATAATTAAAAATAGGATATTTAATGTGGCTTGGAGGGAATTTGCTTTTAAATCAAGATTGAAATTGATTCTTGGAAATCTTTGGTCCATTTATACTAGATCATTCACAATTTTAATAGTGTAGTTCAATGGGGAAGTGTAGTTAATAGCCCAATAAAACAACCCATTTATTTGTCAATGGCCAAAGAGTAAAGCATTATTTTGAGCAGAATCCCAAGGGTGTGGCTTCTGTATTCTCCCATCAAGAATGAATTCATTTTTTTTCCCAACTAAATACATTAAACTCATTGATTTGTGGGATTCAATCTATTGTTCATTGATTTAGCTTTTTCTTTGTCTTTGGATTTCATTTTAACCCATTTTTTCTGTTGAATTATTCTATATTTTATCTTCAATTATTAAAGAGGTCTATCAATAATCTAGAAAATGATCTATCATCTAAAGTCTAGAGGTATCTTGGGTTGAAATCTGATAGTAATTCCACATTTTAGGGAAGTGTTAGTTCTATTTCTATCTATTGATTAATTTCACTGGTGGAATCTATGTGCATGGGTACCCCATTTTGATTCTATAGAACATTTCGTCTACCTTATTAGGGTTTAGGATCCACATTAAATTACATGATAATTTCTTTTATTTATATTATAACAATAAAAATCACAAACATTCAATATGAGTGTTATTTTTGAAATTATTTAGAAATGTTGAAAAAAATTTGTATTTGAAATATCATGAAACTCTATATTTATTAATTTCATTGATAAAATTTTATATCCAATTTTTTATTTACTATTTTCCACTTTAGTATTCACAATTGGTGGGAATTTTTATCTTTAGGTGTTGGGGAGAGGGGCCTTCATTCTATACATTAGTTTTGTTTCAGTTATGCCACATCCATCCAACCCAATAACACAATATTTTGAATCTTTTGGAAAAAATACATCATATTTTATGATATCAACATTTTTTGATCTATGTGAATAGAAATTTTCATTTTCTTTTGTATTGAATAATAAAATTCCTTGTGTTCAGCCTAAGGGAATAAGCCTTGACATGTTTAAGAGGATTCTGTTGAATCTAAATTATTTTTTATTGAGTTATTGTTGGGAGTTTTTGTCATCTATTAGATTTAAATATTTCATTACAACTTGGAAAATGATGTATTATAACTCAGAATATTTATGTAATTGGAATGTCGTCTTGATGAATATTGAACTTGAACTTAAACCTAGATACTTAGGAATAGTTACATGGATAACCTTATGAGTCCAACCCGAGGGGGAATTATTATAAATCCAATGAATATGGAGTAAAATGGTCAATTGGGATCACATAGAGAGTATGTAATACTAGTTTACATGGTGTATTTATGTATATAAATTCAAATCAATATGTGACCAACATAATTTTTTTTCATAAATTCATTGCTGGGAAAAATTAAAATAAATTTACATAGCTAAAAATGAACTCATGAAAATGATGGGAATATTGAGCCCATATGGAAAAGGATACAATTTATTTAAATGAAAATATTTTTATCTATATCAATATGGTGGGAATTTATATATTGGGTTCATAAATTTAATGGAGAATTAATGTATTTTTTCCATTCATTGTAGATCTTATTCTACTAGGGTCTCTCTAGTATTTTCTCCTAGAACAATTATTTGAGTTTTTAAAACAACGGGAAGTGTGATGGACTAACATAAAAGGATGAAAATATATTTCAATGAATGATTTGGTCCTCCCATTTTCCTAGGAAAGTTTAAATTCAATAAACATTAATCCTTTGTTAAAGAATCATTTAAATCACAGAAATTTATTGGAGTGAAATTCCTTAACTATGGTGGATTTTGATTTAGAACCATTATTTCACAATCTTCTTATTCTATTTTGATTATTTAAATGTATTTAATGGTTAATTGAGCTTATAATGAATAATTTAAAAGATTATAATAAATCATTTTTAATTATTTAGTAAATTATTTGTATAATGTATGTGCTGATATTTGGGTGCTTTATGATTCCCATCTCCACCAATTTAGATATTTCTAAGGTTATAGTGAAAATAATTGAATTCTTGAACAAAAATTGATAGATTATGGAAATGTCTGTATGTGAAATAAAAAAAAGTTAAAGAACTATTACATTTTTGTATCGATTTCTATTATCCAGACCATCTCTATAAAGGGACCTTTTGAGGAGTACATTTATACAAAATTCCCTATAACTAATGTTTCAGTTGGGGGATTCCAATGAATAAATTCCTGTCCATTTTAATTTTTCAAATGAACATGGATTAGAGGGATATTAAAGGGCCAACCAATGATGATGAGGTTGATCCCTCTATCATCATTGTGGTTCCAATTTAAAATGAGTTTCAATGTAGGCGCCAATGAGGACTATAGTAAAAAAGATCTAAAACATGAATTTAGTCATTGAAGATCCCACATCTCCTATTTCTTGACAATATAGCCCCACCCATTATTGATTGATACCATTATTTAAGGGTAGAGGTTTATATTTAAAGGGATGATAATTGGAGGGGTATATCATAGGGTTTTGAAAAGAATATCTTACTAAGAAAGAATCTTTCTTGGTATGTAGTGCCTATGGTTCATGAGGTTTCTTATTTCGTTGTATAACTGGAGAAGAAAGTAAAATTTTTTAAAAGGATTATATGTGTATGCCAAGAATCACATTCATTAGGAAAAAAATCCTATATCAAAAAATGATATATTCTGATTTGGGTACTTGATCCTCAATCACATATGTTAAGACTCATCTACATAGGTCCAGTTGGATATGAAAAAGGAATCATCTTTTTAAAAAATTCTTACCTCAAAGAATTGGATACATAATGGTAAATGGCTAAGTGAAGTAAAATTATTATGTTGAGAGTATGCTAACTAAAAAAATATTTTTATGGACCATTGGGCTATATCATTTAAAAACAACAACGTAATGAATTGGATTTGTCATCCTAAACAGATACATGGAAAATGGTTATGTGATAAATAAAATACATCGATGAAAATGTCTATATTGAAGATATTTCTCATGTTTATCCAAATGGTGATGTGGATAATCGGCCATTCCATTCATTCATCTGACCATCTTGTTTTCTAGATAGTTAGGAATTTTATTTTTCTAACTCATGATAGGTAGCCAATACAAATCTCAAGGATGTGGACGAGAGTTGGAGACAAGAAATTATATGGAAAGTTTTATTAGATAATATGTAATGTGGGAAATATATAAAGTGGTGGTGATGAAAATGAGGGGACAATTGATCTATATTAGAACACATGAGGAAGGAGTTTAATGTTGAATGAAGATACCACTGAATGAAATAAGGATTAAGGGAGACTCAGAATCATAGATTTGTTTTTATTTTGAATCCCTTGTGAGGGTATTGTTTGTATTTTCAATTCATTTATCTTAACCTATGTAAGAATTCTATCATGAATTTTTTGAATATATTTGTTGAGATGGTTGGATTAGTCAATAGTGGGGGAATGAGGATTATTTGGTAAGAATTTTTACCTCCCATTGTTGTCAAGAGTTGTAGGATTCCACTATTTTCTCACCATTCATGTTATTAATGGACATTCACTACCAGAACATACTAAATGCTTTTAGGGTTATCGATTTCATAAATAACATATTCGTCAATGTCCATCTAATAAGATGACATACCACACAATAGTGGGTTATTAGGGTTCTCTATTGAGTCGGTAAAATAAGTCATTATTTGAGAAAGAGAAGTATCCTTTCACCTATAGACTCTGAACTCAAGATAGTTGGAAAGCTACTTCTCTTTTTCCTGTAGTGAATGATCATGGGTGAGAATATAATTAAATAAAAAGTAAAACATACCTAAATAACCATTATATCCAACCAACATTCCCCTACTCTAGTCCTTATTGTTTATTCACTTTTTATTCTTATTTCTCACAATCTTCCGTTGGATCTCTTTCAGTTTCACAATATTTTTTCCATCACTATCATCACCATAAATTCACCCACTATTTATTTACAGTTTTGTTTTTTTTTTGAAAAAAACATTCTTTCTCTTCTGATAGATCCCTACTTTAGATGATACTAATATTTAGTTGGTGTTATAAATAATTATTTTTCATTAAGTTTAATGTTGTTCGTGTCACCCATCCTTAATCTTGATAATTAAAAATTGAACACCCTAGGCTGAACCACATTGGAATATATCCCCTTTATCCATATTCTCATATATTCCATCATTATATCTTCAACTTTAGTATGGTATATTCTCTATGAAGTCGTTTATTTTTTTTTAAACATATAAGTAATGATGATTTATAACTCAACCTCACTACTTGGAGGAAGAAAAAGGAAATTATTTGGGAAACACATTATAATATTCTCTAACAATGGGAATGCGATCAAGGATGGTATTTTCCTTAGTCTCAATCAATTAATCTAGATACACTTCCTTATAAAGAAATAATATACATTCTTGAGATGATGATATACCAAAGGATATTCGTCCTCCACATTGCACTTGTATTGAACCTTAGGTCAATTCATGTTATAGAGGGTGAATTCCTTCTCTTGGAAATTATTATTGGATCTATATAAGGAATGGAAATCCATACCCACAACTGCATCAAATTATTATAAAGAGAGTATCAAAAGTTCCACTATGAAGTTTATCAAATAGATATAGACATTGTATGAGTTATATACTTGGGATGAAATAATTTTCCCACTTTCTATCTTCATAGATATCTCCACATCTATATTTATAGGTAGTTATTGAATAGTTATACTAATCTTACATGATATTAATAGCGTTTTCGAACCATAATCAAAAAGTATGTTCACTATCATTGAATTAATAACTAGTGTAACTATCACCCCATTATTTTCAGGATCCGACTTAGTAGTTTTGATGGCAGAATATCTCCCTTCCTCTTTAGGCCGTAGAGATTGTTTTCTTTAGTTATCATAGAAAACCGTTGAAATAGAGTATTGATTTTTATAGTGTCCATGTTTATTATAGTTGGAAAATTGGAAAAAAAGATATGTATTGATTAGATGTTACCTTTATTCTATAAAATTGTTTGGTTTCTCTCATAAACATTACCTATATTGGTTCCCTTATTATCCACACCTAATGAATTTCCTTGTCCCCATTATGAAATTTCCAGGATACTCTTTCCTATGTTTTTGAAAAGGTGGATGTTTTGAATTTTTATCCACCAAAAGATTTCTCCATCACTCCATCCAAATTAAGCTACATTCTTGGCATCATATCTCTATACGACTGGTACCATTTAATTTCATTTTTCATCATTTCAACTTTGAAAAAATAGTTTTCATCATAATTGTCAAATTATTGAATCACAAATTCTTTTCATAGGCATAGCATTGACCCACAAAATAAGAGGTCAAATTTTTTTTTTAGGGTCAATGAAAAAATTAAAGGTGTATATTGTAAATCTTGTGATGTTTTCCTCATACACCCTGATAGATTCATTCTACTTTTTCTCAATGCTAAGGAAATCCCCAACAATTTTATGTTAGATAGTACAAGGAAAATATTTATCAAAATAAAAATTTCTGAATTATTTCCATTTTATCTCTATAATTTCCTCTTTAGAATTCATATTTTTTATAAATGTGTGACATTTATTACTTTCTACTACCATATGAAAAAATCATTCAGGAAATTATTTCTCCTAGAGTATTGAAGGATGGAGAAGATATCTTCAATGGAGTTAATCAATTGTTTCATGATTAAGGGTACGAAAGATCCCTTAAAAATCGGGGGACTTTTTTAGATAATGGTCTCAATTGAAAATTTCTTTATTTTAGGTGGATGGAGGTTTTCCCTTGATTCAGGTTTATATACAAATATTTAGTAAATTGAGTAAATATTTTAATTAAGTTATCAAATCATGTTATATAAAAACATGGGTTCCACATTCATATATGTTAGATAATTTTTTGGAATATTTATTTCACAACATAAATACACACCCGAGAACCATATTAATTATGAACCTTGGAAACTATGAAACATAAAAATTGGTCCATAAGTATGATATATCATATCTTGCTAGGTTCTCCATGACTAGAACCGTTCTTAGAAACATCAAATATAATACATATCTTTATAACCTGGGAAAATGAAATATAAGAAAGGGTGAGTTCAAATTCCCATTATGGAAAAAAAGAAATATGTACATATAACATGAACATAACGTATGAAAAAATGAGAATAACATTTGAAAACCATACCATGTATATCAATGATCATAATCATGAGTCATGGAAAAAAGTTTTTTAGTTTATAATACATGAGTCATAAGTGAATAGAACAACATGATCCATGATAGAATAATATATCAAATTTTTGGGATACATATAAGCGTAGAAAATATCATGACCAGGCTACCCACTAAGATGTTCAAAATATTTTAGGTTTCAGATAACTAACCATATACCTATTTTGGGCATGGATAGACCACCCATGTACCCACCTCTTTGGGATTGGGATGACTACCCATGTACCCTTATTTTTGGGCTTAGGAAAAACACCTATGTACCCCCAACTAGGGTATTCGGGTAAACACCAGTGTATCCTTATTTGTGGGATTTATATAAACACATGTGTACCCTTATCTTTCAGCTTTTTCAAGACACCCATGTACCATCTTCATTAGTATTAGGATAAACACATGTGTACACTCTTATTTGGTCTTGGGATAAACACCTTTGTGCCCTCATCATTTGGATTAAGCTAGACACATGGGTAATATCATATTTGAATTGGGATAGACAATAATTTAACCTCATATTTTGTCTTAGGCTAATCACTCTTGTACGCTCATCATTAATAATTATCTAAAAACCTACATACACTATGATCTCATATATCATTTATCATTACCCAATACTTTTAAACATTGTCTAGGTGCACCCATCATGTAAGATTTAACAGGCTCAACCAATGGAATCTAGAATTACCCATTGTAGAAGTTTTATTGGGATTACCCAGCACTATTTGGTTTCCCACTTTGTATAATCTATGTGAAAGAACCACATAATTAATAAAGTACTATCATCATTCATATCATCACAAGAACATGTAAAAACCATCATTTCATTAATAACCTGAATAATTATGGAAAATAAATTGGTTTCAATTAAACCAATTTGAAACATGATTATCCCCCCAAAAAGAAATTGGTTTCATAAAAAATTATTTGGAACATGATTGACCCATGGGAAAAAAAGGTCTTGGTAAACATCATTCCAAGAAAACACAAACCATTCATAGAAATAATATGAGTGGTGTCCTTTGGTAATATCCCAAGTATGGAATAGGTAATGATGATTGGTGTCATATTAGATGTAATTTAATTTTTAAAGAATCTATTAAAATAATTCTTGAGTTATATATGCCTTATACTTTGAAGACATATTTTTAAAATAAAATCAATTTGAAACACTTTTTCATTAAAAATAACTTTCAAACTTATAAAGGATGCTTCTAAAATCAATTAAAATATGATTTAAAAAATAATGAAAATTTAAAATCAAATTAAATTAAAATTATAATAATATTTCATTTAAAAAAATTGATTTTTTTAGAGAATATAGTTTTTGGAAGAAAACCGATTCTTGACTGAAGAGAAAAATAAAGTGATATATTAATAAAAACATTTTCATAAAAATAGTATGTAACAAATAGTATAAAAATGGTACCATTACATGAATATAACCTAAATAACCATCTTCAAATAAAATAATTTTAAATTATTCATATTTATATCATTATATTTCAAAATTTTAAACTTGATCATAAACAATCATGATAAATGGTGAGATTGTAACATAAAACTCTTACAAATTTGGTAACCTTGAATCCAAATAAATATGAAGAAATAACATAAAATATAACATAAAATATCATTATCATAATTTAATTCATGATATAATATGTCAAATGGAATTTATATGCATGCTGTGAACGAATAAAAGAGCATAACATAATATACGTCTCATAGAAGGCAAATGGATAAAAAAATACCATACCAATTATTTTTTATTTTGAATCATTATCAACATGAAAGGGAGTTACCCAAATGAGTATATAAATACATTTAATTTTAATTATAAACATCATAAAACATATTAATTATAATCATATAAACCACATAAATGAAATATTTGGTGAATATAACGTGTGCCTCATGAAAGTAAAAAGTGAGATGCAAATCCCTTACCTTAAGTCCTGATTTCCTACATACATGATAAAACCACATGTATAATAAATATAATATTTTTATAAATATATTATAGAACCATATTCATATATATTATAATATATATTATTTTCTTATGACATATATTTTCCCATTTACTAATAATTTCATGTTAAATTCTTGTTTTGGGTAATAACAGCTTTGTTTTTCTTATAAGTATTCACTTGTTATTTTTGGTCCTCTTACATTGTTCATGATTTCATAATTATTTAAATTTAAAACATTATATAAATATCATATATATTCATTTTATATGTATCTAGGGTTATCCATAAAATTTAGTGATAGAAAATGCAATACATCGTTCATGGAGATGGTAGACCATATGTACACATAAACACTATTTCAATTTTCATTTCATTTAGAAAGAAATAAAAGTTAATGATATATATATATATATATTATCATTATAGAAGAATTTTAAAGGCATAAATATAACATATTTATATTTAACCCATAATTAATACATTCCATGAATTGCGTAAATGAATCACATCGCTCTGCAAGGGGGTAGTCTACCATACAGAAGAATTGTAGAGACCTGAAGCTTGACGTACATGGACATTACATTACATTTGTGGAATACTTAGTACATAACAAAAACACACACTAAAGGATCGTAATAGTTTAGTGTCTTTGGAAACTCGGAACGTAATCTTCTAATCGTGGTGAAAGTTCTTCAATATCTCCCATAAAGGTCATCCCTTTTTTCTACCTAAAACCTTTCTTTATATCCTTAGGTCCAATTTGCTTCGTATGTGTCCGAACCTCCTCTTCTTTGAAGTGCCTCTTTGAGACCTCCTCTTAGGGCACTAGAATTGGTCTTTGAGGAAGACCAGAACCTCTATGATGTTTCTAGGGAAGTGGAGAAGGGATTTTGGCAGGGGTTGGACGAGCTTGAGTGCTCAAATTGGTGTGAGGAGGAGGGGGAGTAGGTGTCCTTTTATAAGGGAGGAGAGGGGCACCTTAGGAATATCTCAAAATATTATTTTATATTAAAGTCAAAATCGGTTTATAATGGTTCCAAAGGGTCTTATTTCGAAGATAAGGTGGGGAGGGGTCGAAATCCTATCAACCAATAGAATTTAGACAAGTTTAGGATATTATTTTAACCTTATCAATTAAATTTAACTCTAAGTTAAATAATTTAACTTTTACCATGTCTTTTTGTTTTCTTTCACTATATGGTTAATAAACTTACTATAACATGCCAAAAGAACCCCAAATTGTTTATTATTAATATATATATCCTTATCTAAGTCATTTGGCCGAACCTTAGATTTTTAGGAATACAATAACAATTAATAATATAATATTTGATTTAAAAACTATTTTCTGTCAATTTTGACACTATTTGATATATGATTTTTGTGAAAGTCATAACAGAATTAAATGTTCGAACCAAGTTGATTAAATCAACATTAATATATCATAGTAACCTAGAAAATTAGTTTAATTCATAAAAAATCTCAAATTACATTTATTTTGGTGTTTATAACATCAATTATGTCAATATTTCATTAATAAGATAATTACTGCATCATCGTTGTGTCATAAATAAAATAAATTATTTTATGTCTAAAAATTACAAATAAAATACCATCATGTCGGAAATCTTTTTATCTTTCTAATGAATATTTACAATCGAATTTATCTTATGTATAACCGCATATTAAAAATGATTTACTTATTAAACTTTGATTTTAACTATTTTAACCTTTCTTTAAATAAACTAATAATAAATGTCCTAATCTAATCCAAGTGGGCCTAAATGGTCATATTTTATTCCTAAGTTTGTTTTTGGTCAAATTACACTTGTCCAATAGAATTAGGACATGTGTTAGGGTAATAGTAATATCATATTTACCCTTAGTTACCCTATTTACTATTAACCGCGGTAAAAAAGTAAAAAGTTACTATTCACCAAAAAATTATTTTCATCTCATTGAACCACATTTTAGTCCTTGATATTAACCGTGTCTCTCGGATTTTCGAAATTCCATTCACAGAAGCGGCAAAATTAAGTTTTATGAAAAATTCAGTTTTTTTAACTACCACTTAGTAGTTTCACTATTCATCAAAAATTGATGTTTTTCAGAACAATGCCAAAATTTCATCCTAAGCTATATTTCATATTCCGAATTCAAAAATGAAATCTATTTTACCAAATTCATAACATAGAAGTTGCATTAATTAATTTTATAATTAAATCCCGCTGTTAAAATAAATAGCGTGTTTTTAGGAAACAATATATATCAAAAGATTGACACTTGATTATGTCTTGTTTAAATGTGAAATTACAACCAATGACCAACATTGTATTAAATTGTAAAAATATATTCTAAATATAATTTAAAACCACTAAAATTAATAATTTATCACTATTAATTATTTCGATTAAAAAATTTGTTTTTAATTATAATTTAGTAATTTTTCACTATTCATCAGAATATGAAAGTTATCCGAAAAGTACCAAAATTTCACCTTAGGCTAAATTCGATATTCCGAATCCAAGAATGAAGTTCATTTTGAAAAATAAGATTTACAGAATTTTTAAAAAGTGGTTATTACTATTCATAACGGCTAGTTTTAATAATATTTTAATAGCACATCGTTGTTTAGTGAAACTCGGTATTGCGTATTACACACGCTATTGAGGAAGGTCGCGATTGCGTTTAATGCAAGGCAAGACAAGGATGCGTGTTGTGCAAGCTCCTTTTGGTGTAGCGTACAACACAAGACATTAATAAAATTAAAAAGAATATTTCTTTATAAAATCTTGGGTTGTTACATTCTACCCCCCTTAAAATGAATTTCGCCCTCGAAATTCGTCGGGGTTATAAATGGTTTACTATTCGAAAGTTTCTTTAATAGAAACCCACATCGTAAAAAGGAATATCAAAACCAATCTTTAAAAACAAAAGTATGAAACGTAACGGTTACCCAAATAAACTAATCATTGGGTTTCCACATAGGTGAAAATATGGATATGGAAGAGAAATCTAACCATCATGTTCTGATGGAGAGTGGTAGAGAACATGGCTATGGAAAAGCCAGTAATCAAAAATCCATATATTTGTGATGATATAAGGTACCATCTGATTCATCAGGTATAAGATCACTAGGACAACATTTTTGGTTTTCAAGATCATTTCCCCTAAAGTTGAAAATTTGAATTAGAATAAATACTTACTTTATTTTGGTACAATCTCACTGTTGTTCGTGCCTTGAACAATTTCCACTTCATCTCTTAAATAAATGAAGTTGAATTTGTTCTTCGTGAAGTGTTAGCAGATCATGTGATAGAATGACGGGTCATTCCATCTTTCTCAAACAAAAGGTTAGCAAAAATTATATGCATAAATCGATCTATAGTGAGATTAATCATATATGGTTCCTAAAATGGACTTATACTTCATATATCATACTGCTTAATATAATAAAACTAGTTTCTACTAAACAGGGACTTCCTGTAGGTCAGTGGTAGGCGATAAAGGCCAGTCGCACTTCGGTTGTGGGTTCGATTCCTACAGCCTTGTCCGAAGCGATGGGTTGTCGCCCGTCCTGCAGGTTGTCCTTTTTTCTAAAACTACATTACTATAACATCCCATCAATAATATCGAAAAAAAACTTCTATCCTTAAACAATAATCACTTATGTCCAACATAATCCATTTCAATCTTTAGGCTTATCCATAATACTGATGTCCACTCTCATAACATAGTGAAAACGATTACCAGAGATTTAATACCATCGTTGATCCCCATATATCATAAGATATGTTTTGTTGGTCACATTCTAAACATTCAAAGTCCTTAATCATGTATTCTCTTGAATACCTTAGTGAAAACATGAATGCAGTTAAATGTTAACACTTTCCACATACCAAAATCCTCAAAATTCTATATACTCAATCCATGATATCACTTAGTCCTTATATCAATAATGAGCTCATGAATACTATTAAACATTTCATTTTCTCGTCTTCATTATGCGCATATCATCTTATTTCCAAAAAAAATATCTCAATCACTTTGAATACCACATCAATAAATATTGCAATACTCAATGATACAACATTATTTTGGAATCCCATTACATAAACGCTTAATCATTCCACCACATCATTATCATATTCAACATCGCCAATAGTGATCGCATGTGACTTCCCTTTGTCCTTTGCCTTCAGTGGTTGCTCATGTTGATCATCACTAACCCTTGGATTAGGGCAATTATTAGCATAATGCCCCATTTCCTTGCACTTGAAGCATTGAAGTGTTGGTGGTGCGTTCTCTGCAGTGTTTGCTTTATTCACATCATTAGAATCCCTTTTTCCATTACTTAGACACTCACCTGCTCGATGACCTTCTTTTCCACACTTAAAACATTTTCTAGTTCCTTTAAGACAATCTCCACCATGCTTCTTTCCACACTTTGTGCATAAGGAAACATTCATCTTCTTTTCACCATTATTATGAGATTTCTCCTTGAACTCCATCTTTCGTTTCTTGTCAAAACCATGAGATGGATATGTAACACCAACTTCCATTTCTACCTTGATAGCACAACGCACAATTTCTTCATAGCTACTGAAGTCTCTTATAGCTAATGCCCTTCGAAGACTTGGTTTTAAGCCACTGAAAAATCGATCAACTTTACTTTCATGTTGGATGATAATGCCAGATGCATACCTTGCAAGTCTTGTAAAATTCACTTCGTATATACCAACAGATTCATCATCCTTCTGCTTCAGCTCAATAAACTCCTTTTCCATCTTTGTTCGAAGAATACGAGGGAAGTACTTACTGAAAAACAAGTTCTTGAACTCGTCCCATTCCATGGACTCAATTTCATCCCTTGGCCTCGTATTCTTGATAAGATTCCACCATTGATCAGCTTCAACTTCCAAACGATATACTGCTAAGATGACTTTATCATGTTCAGAACATTGAAGAACTG
Organism: Viscum album; assembly: GCA_963277665.1. Classification (NCBI taxonomy): domain Eukaryota; kingdom Viridiplantae; phylum Streptophyta; class Magnoliopsida; order Santalales; family Viscaceae; genus Viscum; species Viscum album. The sequence goes on from OY728152.1 coordinate 1,940,643,501, forward strand.
AAAATATCTTTTCAGTGGTACTGATCCATTGTTCAGCAACAAGTGGATCGGAAGTCCCACTGAAAGAAGGTGGACGTTGCCTCATGAAGGACTCAATAGAATATTGTTCCCTTCTCTGCTCATTTGGAAGTCCAGAATGATTCATAGCTTGTGTAAGTATAGCAATAAGATTTTGCACTCCATCTCCCATAACATTTGTTTGTTCAGGAGGGCAATCATTGCATTGTCCATTGCATTGATCAACACGGTTCCTTCGGGTTCCAGCCATCGTCTAAACCCCAAAAAGAATAGTGTGAGAGGCAAAAATCATGTTAGGGAAAACAACATAATAAAGGGGGATTACCTTCAATATCCAACATCTTAGGTTTAATTCAATGATCGTTAGCGTAATTCTATTACTATAACCTATACGTATACTTATCCCTAGGGACATCCCTAGACATACCTTAGAAATATCTCTAGGAATCTCACTAACGTTTTCGCATCCTAGTTTCCAAAGGTTGACTAAACCTTTCCTCTGATACCAACTGTAGCGGTCTAGAATTACTTCCAGTGGACTACAATTGATACCTATCAGGGCACTCCATGGGCGGCTACACCCCCTGGGCGGGACACACCACCATCCCCAGTGGCAGCCATTTCCTCATGAAGCCCTTGGGCGGAGATCCATGCTTCGTCCAACGCTCACATGTGAGAGTTCCCAAGGATCGGATACATTCCTACCTCCTTTGCCTCTGATACCAACTGTAGAGACCCGAAGCTTGACGTACATGGACATTACATTACATTTGCGGAATACTTAGTACATAACAAAAACACACACTAAAGGATCGTAATAGTTTAGTGTCTTTGGAAACTCAGAACGTAATCTTCTAATCGTGGTGAAAGTTCTTCAATATCTCCCATAAAGGTCATACCTTTTTTCTACCTAAAACCTTTCTTTATATCCTTAGGTCCAATTTGCTTCGTATGTGTCCGAACCTCCTCTTCTTTGAAGTGCCTCTTTGAGACCTCCTCTTAGGGCACTAGAATTGGTCTTTGAGGAAGACCAGAACCTCTAGGATGTTGCTAGGGAAGTGGAGAAGGGATTTTGGCAGGGGTTGGACGAGCTTGAGTGCTCAAATTGGTGTGAGGAGGAGGGGGAGGAGGTGTCCTTTTATAAGGGAGGAGAGGGGCACCTTAGGAATATCTCAAAATATTATTTTATATTAAAGTCAAAATCGGTTCATAATGGTTCCAAAGGGTCTTATTTCGAAGATAAGGTGGGGAGGGGTCGAAATCCTGTCAACCAATAGAATTTAGACAAGTTTAGGATATTATTTTAACCTTATCAATTAAATTTAACTCTAAGTTAAATAATTTAACTTTTACCATGTCTTTTTGTTTTCTTTCACTATATGGTTAATAAACTTACTATAACATGCCAAACGAACCCCAAATTGTTTATTATTAATATATATATCCTTATCTAAGTCATTTGGCCGAACCTTAGATTTTTAGGAATACAATAACAATTAATAATATAATATTTGATTTAAAAACTATTTTGTGTCAATTTTGACACTATTTGATATATGATTTTTGTGAAAGTCATAACAGAATTAAATGTTCGAACCAAGTTTATTAAATCAACATTAATATATCATAGTAACCTAGAAAATTAGTGGAATTCATAAAAAATCTCAAATTACATTTATTTTGGTGTTTATAACATCAATTATGTCAATATTTCATTAATAAGATAATTACTGCATCATCGTTGTGTCATAAATAAAATAAATTATTTTATGTCTAAAAATTACAAATAAAATACCATCATGTCGGAAATCTTTTTAGCTTTCTAATGAATATTTACAATCGAATTTATCTTATGTATAACCCCATATTAAAAATGATTTACTTATTAAACTTTGATTTTAACTATTTTAACCTTTCTTTAAATAAACTAATAATAAATGTCCTAATCTAATCCAAGTGGGCCTAAATGGTCATATTTTATTCCTAAGTTTGTTTTTGGTCAAATTACACTTGTCCAATAGAATTAGGACATGTGTTAGGGTAATAGTAATATCATATTTACCCTTAGTTACCCTATTTACTATTAACCGCGGTAAAAAAGTAAAAAGTTACTATTCACCAAAAAATTATTTTCATCTCATTGAACCACATTTTAGTCCTTGATATTAACCGTGTCTCTCGGATTTTCGAAATTCCATTCACAGAAGCGGCAAAATTAAGTTTTATGAAAAATTCAGTTTTTTTAACTACCACTTAGTAGTTTCACTATTCATCAAAAATTGATGTTTTTCAGAACAATGCCAAAATTTCATCCTAAGCTATATTTCATATTCCGAATTCAAAAATGAAATCTATTTTACCAAATTCATAACATAGAAGTTGCATTAATTAATTTTATAATTAAATCCCACTGTTAAAATAAATAGCGTGTTTTTAGGAAACAATATATATCAAAAGATTGACACTTGATTATGTCTTGTTTAAATGTGAAATTACAACCAATGACCAACATTGTATTAAATTGTAAAAATATATTCTAAATATAATTTAAAACCACTAAAATTAATAATTTATCACTATTAATTATTTCGATTAAAAAATTTGTTTTTAATTATAATTTAGTAATTTTTCACTATTCATCAGAATATGAAAGTTATCCGAAAAGTACCAAAATTTCACCTTAGGCTAAATTCGATACTCCGAATCCAAGAATGAAGTTCATTTTGAAAAATAAGTTTTACAGAATTTTTAAAAAGTGGTTATTACTATTCATAACGGCTAGTTTTAATAATATTTTAATAGCACATCGTTGTTTAGTGAAACTCGGTATTGCGTATTACACACGCTATTGAGGAAGGTCGCGATTGCGTGTAATGCAAGGCAAGACAAGGATGCGTGTTGTGCAAGCTCCTTTTGGTGTAGCGTACAACACAAGACATTAATAAAATTAAAAAGAATATTTCTTTATAAAATCTTGGGCTGTTACAAGAACAATGTTATCATAATCCCAAAAAAATATATAGAATGAAGGTATGTTTAATATAATAAATATATAGTCATAAATACATCATAAATATAATATATACCATATATAAATTTTATTTCCAACATTTTTTCCATCCTTGAAATGTGGTAATGGAAAAATTACTGACATTGGTTCGTGAGGCGGCAGTCTGTCGTACACATGAATGATGATTTCGGAACCCATTTGAAGGAAATTAGTGAGGTTGTAAGAGTTACCCAGAATATCAAAAAATAAGTATATTTATTATATTTATGTGATTATTTAGTAATTATATACAAATAATTTAATGGGTTTTAGGATGAAATAAAACAAAAATATTTGTTGACGAACGTTACCCATTCTTCAGGTATCTTTATTTGGTTTTCACCAAAGGCATTACTTGGTTGGATTTATGCCCAAATTAAGGATTTTATGATTTCTTAAGGGTTGTTTTATATTGAATATAGAATTTTTTTAAAGATTTAAATTTTTTGGAGTTGTGAAGAATTTTGGAGAGTGAATTCCCATTATTAATGGAGGAGGAGTGTCATTCTTGTATATACCCAAAGAATTAACTATTAGGAGGTATCTAAGACCTCACATGCCAAAAAATTAGAACTATAATGGATGGGGTCGATTAATTGGTCAATAAATACCACCACCAGAAAAATAAATACAATTTTTTAAGTTATTGTTTAGTCTTTATGTTTACTCACTTTTATTTTTAAAATTTTGTCCAATGTAATTTCCATCTTTTTATTTACCTAATTAAGTGAACAAATAATATTATAATTAAAAGGATATTTATTAGATAGTTTAGACCCACATTTTATAAATATTATTTCCAATTCATTAAATAAAAAAACTATATGTGTGTAATGTTACTTTTAATACAATTTCATGTAATGTGAAATCCTTTTTTAACCTTAATCACATTAATTAATTTCAATTTTCTTCATTGATCATTACTGTAAAATATTAATTTGAGATTATTATATAATATAAATTATTTCTATTCAAAAAATGGAATTCATTTTTTCAAATTACATTCACATATGTGGATTATGTTAATTTAAAATTAATTCTACAAAAGTGTCAATGAAGAGGGGTTTTTAAGTAAAAATATTCAAATGTTTACAATGTTTTTATATCAAATTTCAGTTTATAATTGATTCCAATTACATAAAAAGGATTGAAAGTGATACTGATCAAATTATACATTAAAAATATTTTAAAATATAATTTAACAGTATATATAATTCAAAGAAAAATGTATTTTTTAATTAAAATTCACTATTCTTTAGTATTCATAAAAATGTATCATTTTTGAAACATCCCAAATATTCAACCAAAGATGATTTTTAAATTATGATTTCAAAAATTGTATTTTTTTTTAAATATTAGTTATAAAATAATAATTTTTTTAAAAAAAATAAATTTACCATTAAAAGTTCCTAAAACTACCTTTTACAAAATACATATTTTTATGCATAAAAATGCATTTATTCATATCTCTTGTATAGAAAAAAAATTAGATGAAATTTAAATAGTTGATTGAATATATATTATATAAATATATTTAAAATGATTCATCATAATAGGTTTTTTCTAATTTACTATGATAAAACGTGATTGTGGATAGAAAAACACTTTTTTTAAAAGGAATTATTTTATTTTCAAATAAATATTACATTAATATTTAATGAATTGGTTATCGAATAATTCATTTCATAATCATGAATAAACCATATTTTTATAATTTAGTTGATCCTTTTCATATCCTACATTCCAATTCCTAGGTGTTAATTATAACAATAATTTAATAATATGTTAGGTTTTATTTAAACACAATGTTGTGTATAATAGAAGCTGAGCATAATGTTGCATCAAAGGAAATATAAACATTTTATTGCATTTAACACAAGAAAAAATTATTGTTTCATGTCTGTAATCTAAAATATATTTTGGGTATAGTGAATTCCTAACATGAGGTTTCGTATAAGAAATTTAACATAATGCATCATAAAAAATGTAATCAAATAATTTTATTTTATTCGAAGAAAATAATTCATAAAAATTCATGGGGTTACATCATACACCCTTAAAATGAATTTAATATTGTAAAGCCATATAGTTCATCAAATTTTAATACTCTAGAGTTCTTTTCATATAAACCAATATTATAAAAATGAATACAAAAACATACTTTCAAAAATTAATGTTGGAAACATAACGATTACCTAGAGAAAATCATAACAAGGTTTCCACATAGGAGAACGTTGGAGTAAATTCAAAACAAGGTCAAGGTATTGAGAACTAATACCCAAATAAATATTGGTTGTGATAGAAAACCTGGATAGTATAATGTTAATGTTAAAAAATCCGTAAAACGAAGAGATATAAAAACGTCATTGATATCATCCAAATAATGATTGCATGACAAAATTTTATTAAAATATCTTTTTACTAATGTGGAAAAAATTTCATGAGAAAATATTCTTAACTTATTTCATTCCATTTCATAGGAATAATCTCACCCTTAGGTTATTCCTTGATAAATTATCACTTCATACCTTTCTCTATGAAATGAAGGTGGATTTTGTATGCCTAAATTATTAATATAAAATAAGATATATAAAAATAATTTATAATACATCTCAAGAAAATGGTTCTCATGGGTTAACCAAAGTATATAAATATTCATAAGGTGAAGTAATAGATTTATCTCCAAAATATCATTCAAAGATCTGATTAAACTACTGAATAGAAGGTTATCCTTTTGACCCTTCCAAAATATGAAAATCTATTGCCATAGAATTAGGGTCACTTATTTTCTCAAAATATACTTAACATTATTCCTCATATATCATAAAGTATCTCTTGGTTTTCACATAACAAACATGTTAATACCATCATCATGAATTCTCTTCAAATATGGTAATAACTTTAATTATCATAAATCAATATCTAAAACATACATAATTAATTATTCCAAATATTATTCCATATATTCCTTAAATCCAAAAAATGTCATACAATACATTAATGATAGAATAATCCCCAATGTCATCAAAGATTTAATCTATTTCCAAGATGATGTATTATCCAATTTACTTAATTCTCATCTAATATCTCTTTATCCAAACTAAACACTATTTAATAAAAACTAATAACATATTATGGTTAACCATTCATTAATATAACATTGACATTAAACCAATTTTTTGGATCATCAATACCATTAAACATACTTTTTCAAATCCATAACTAAAAACAAGCACTGAATAGTTCTTATAACTAGAAACCTTCAATCAAATATCACACAAAATACACATACTCATAACATAGGAAAATGAAATATAATAAAGGGTGAGATTATATGATCAATAGGAAAAAACATGGGAGATATATAAACATAACATGCCAAAAAGGGTATGAGAACATGTGAATAAACTAAGATAATTATACCCTTCATATCAAAGATCATAATCATGATTCATTCCATAAAATTTAGAAGTTTGTAAGAGATGACTCATATGGTAATCAATGATCACGGTCCATGAGATCATAAGACATTGAATTTTTGGCATATATATAAGAAAAGAAAATATTATTTCAAGACTACCCACCTAAATGTTCAAAATATATTAGGCTTGGGAAAAACACCTTGTACTTACTTTGGGAATAGGTTGACCACCCATATACCCTCCTCTTTTGTCTGGGGATGACCACCCATGAACACTCATATTAGAACATGGTCTAAATTCTAGTGTACCCACATCATTGGACATGGGCTAAACACCAGTGTGACTTCATGTTTGGTCTCAGGAGAAACACTTGTGCACCCTCATATTTAGGCTTGGAATAAATATCCATGTACTATTATCTTTGGTATTGGACTAAAAAAAGTGTACCCTCATACTTTGGCTTCCACTAATCACCTATATACCCTCATATTTGGGATTAGGGTAAATATATCTATACCCTCATCTTTGGGATTTGGCTAGAATCCCAAGTAACATTATCTATAGGCTTTGGCTAAAACCTGTATACCCTCATATCTCATATATATTTTTTTATCATTACCAAGTTCAGTTATGAAACATGTGGGAACTCCCATTGTATAAGCTATAATGGGACCACATTGTGCTATTAGGAATGCCCCATCATAGAAGCTCTAATGGGCTTACACAACGCAATCTTGGATATCCCAGCGTATAATCTATTTCTAAGAACCAAAAAAAGAATAATGTTCAAAGAACTAGTATATAATCATATAAACTAATAAAATTAATCATTATTATTTCATAACAAGATTAATGCATTAAAATATATTATGTTTCATGTTAATCTCATTGAAATAAGATTTACCTATTAAAAAGAATTTTTTTCATATCAATATCTTCGAATCGTGATTTAACCATAAAAAACAAATTTCATCCATAAAATTCATTCCCTCAAAACACAAACCATTCTGAGAAGTAATTTGAATGGAATCCTAGGATCACATGCCTCGTTAGGCATAGATAATTCCCAAATAAGTCATCATTGAAGGAAAATAATTTTGAACAGGTCATTTAAAACATTTCATGGGGAAAATATCATTTCCACTATCACAACCAATCCTAATGGGGCATATGCCATGACGCCCCAAACCTACCTCCAATAGGACAAGGGCTAGCGACTTTCACCTAGTAGCCACACCACTTACAATGGAGGCCTTCTCCTTATGTACCTATACACACAGAGATATATATATGTATATCTATGTGAATACAATGTTTAATTGTAAAAATCAGATATATCTTGAATGCAAACATCTAAATCCCACAACCTATGTATGAGAGCAAGTATTGGAAATTAAGAAAAAGATCCATATACAAGACCACCATAAAGATTCTAAAAACATGTGCGATATGGATATATATATTGAGACTCATTTCTAGATAACCACATAAGCACACCTTGTCATTTCTAGATCCCTAAGTACCACATAGTCGAAGTCCATCTAAGAAACTGTCAAAATGTTGATCATTTTCATAATACCTGACATTTGTTGTAAAATCCCCTATAGGGGTAAGTATTGAAATACCTAGTAGGACACTGTGAAATCCCTATGGAAATTAAAAAAATAATAATATTTATCCCCAAACCAGTATATGTCTACATTAAATATAACAAATATATATATACTCATCAAAGAAATATAGTCTCAATGTTAAGTCTCCATTATAATTCTACTCTCGGAATAATACTTGAATGTTCTACATAACACTCATCACAGAGAAAAGAATCCATAAGTCAGATAGCCATAATGGCATCTATCTGAGGTGTCATTATCATAGGATATCTCCATAATTACTATACACCAGAATTCTGGAGAGAGTTATACATATGTGAGGATAAAACCTAAGGCAATGGGGTATACTGACAACTAAATCTAGAATAATCCACTAAATGGAGGACAAGAACCCAAATAGTGTTAGTCAAATTGATACTATTAAATCCACTTCGAGAAAGGTAATGATAGAGGATCTTACATTGTCCTCGTGGAAGGATTCCAACAACTATATCAAAATATGTCCCATAGAAGGGATCATTGTCCTATGTGAGATGTGTGATTCCATACTAACCCTCAGGGAATTAGTAGGGGAAACGTACCCAAATGAAACATGTCTAAGGTGACATGGATAATGGATCCAATACCTCTATAAAGGAGAACAAGGTCTGTATTTGGATTACATGGTGTTTCCCTTTGGCACTATATCATTCATTTCAATCAAAACCCATTCCTATGTCTGTGATAGAGTACATGGGGTGTATGATCTCGTGTATTCCTAACCATGAACAAGTCCATGCCTACGCCCATGTACACCTGGCCTAGCATTGTGTTTGTCGAAGTACATGGAGTGTTCAGGCCCATGTACTCCTATATGTTTTTGTATACCATTAATGGTATAAGATAAACTTCCAGGTTTAGTCTCATTCCATTTGATTGAGTTCACATGTCATGTGATACTTAACTCCACATACAAACCCTAACCGCCGCACCAAGAGTCCAATACGGCGTCTGATCCCAAAATACACACCCTATATATTAATATTTCTAGAAACTGGATGGTTCCACATAAAAATTCTTGAATATGTCATCCCTCTAATCAATCCTTCCCATTAAACTTATATCATGGGTTTGACCAAACATCTCATCACTGGTGGTCAGATTATGGCTTATGATACACCTGAAAACACCACAAAAGGCCACACTATTTTCGGTCGTCCAAGACCCCTGAATGAAAAAACTTATCTAGTCATGAACCATTTCTTATGTCATCATGTCCTATCCTATCCTCTAAACCAAACAAGGATATATGAAATCAATATATTGCTCCAAGAAATGGGTGCACAATGGTTGATTATCTAGTATCTCGGTCGAACCAGCAGTTTTACGAACACCAGTGAAGAATGCGCAAGAATGGTGGGAGAAATATGAGAAATATATATCATGTAATGAACCTATTATATAGTTAATTGAACTCCATATATATTCATCGTAATCAAAAATGAACAGAAAAAATAAATAAATAATTATCCCAATAAATCAACATAGATAACCCATCCCACAATATGACATATCTGATCAACAATCCTTTGGTTGATTGATTCGTGTTCATTATAGGAATAAAGAATGGGAAAATAAATCCAAATAACACAAAGCCCTACATCGATTATGATCAATTTCCAACAACTAGTAAATTCACATCTTGTTGATCGGTGAGACCCTTGAATTATGTCACATACCGGGTTTCAAACATTGATATGGATGTCTTTCACTAATGGAAAATACTACAACAACTCCCTAAGAGGTTTTATTAATCTCAAGGGTTATGCTGATAACATTGGGTTTTCAAATAGCCGTAAAATTATAGAATATAAATAGGATGTTGATTCATTTAAAATTTAATAAATTTTTTTTATCCATGCTCATGGTGACTTTTCATTAAACTACCCTTGACTACAAGGGTTATGCCATGACTACGGTAAAAACCATCCTATAAAATCAGTAGTGGCCTCACACTTTCTATTTGATCATCCTTTATCATGTTAATCCATTTTTGAAGAAAAATGTGAAATCATGTCATTTAATATATTTAATATATTTCTAACATTTATCCAACGATCACTTGGACTTGGAATATCACTCCATCTTAGCACCTTTTCTAGAAATTAATTAATGAAATATAAAAAATTAAGACATGGAAAAACAAAGTCACTAAATTCTCCCCACCTTGGAGATTTACGTCGTAAAAAAGCTAAAAATGGTTCAACATAAAGATATGAGAGTACTAATCACACAGATGGGAATCCCACTCCCAGGTTCACTCATGAAGATTCTCATGTTTCCATCAGAATTGAACAAGGGTAATTGATGACCGGTGCAGCATCCTCTCATACTGATCCTATATCTCGACTGAGTACTAACCAATGGTACCACCATCATTGATGTCCTTGTAACCCCATTTGGTAACGTGTGGTGGATCATGCATGTACCTCCTTGGTTGCAACAAGTTGAAGACTCTATGTACCCATACTTATTGTTGTGGTAAATCTATGTTATATGCCACCTCACTTACTCTATGGAGTATCTGGAAACTAATAATGAATCTCAGATATACCTTTTCACTCCATCCAAATCTCCATAATCCACATCGAAGTGACAACAGTAAGAACACTTGGTATTCTTACCCAAACTCCAAATGCCTCCATCATCTATATTCATAGAACGGAGGATAGCTCTTTTTAGGCCTCATCTACTCCATGATGTTTAACCTTCTCCATAGTGGCTCAAACCAGCTCTATGACCATTAGGAAAGACTCTCCCTTGTCAGCCCAGCAAAGTGGATACATATAAGGTCACCCATAAAAGGCCTCTAATGGTTACATATTGATGGTTTAATGGTAGTTTTATTGTACAAAAACACCACCAAGGATAGGTGATCCTCTTATCTATGTCCAAAGTCCAAACCAAAAGATCAGAACATGTCCTCCATCACTTGAATGGTCTCCTCAGTCTGTTTGTCAGTCTGGTGGAAAAAATTCTATTCTTAAATGCAAAAGAATCCAAAAATACACATGTAATCCCTTCCATAACATAGACGTGAAGTGAGAACCATGGATAGAAATTATATTCAATAGATATCCATGGATTTAGAATTTCTCATGCACAATGTGGTATCCCAAACACTATAGTGAACTCAACTCTTGGATAGCTAGGAAGTGGGCTGACTTATTGAGTCAATCTACGGTCACCTAGATGGAATTATGTCCCCTAAACATATTTGGTAATATCATCATGAATTCTGTATATCATATCACGTACACTCTATAGAATCAATGGGTTGAGATAAACCCACTAGATACTGGTTCCCATCCATCACTTTAAAACAAGTAAAAAATAAATAGAATAAATTTTCAACACCCTTCTCCATCCCTGGACACCACAACAGACGTCAAAAACTGGGTACATAATTTTTTCACCAATATACAACTCCAAAGGAGATTTATGAAACTCTATTAGATCCTTTTCTCACTACATCACTTGTAACATAATGTTTCTTCTGAAAAAAATTGCATTCTCCCCACCATCATAAAATCCATTAGGAGACTGTCTAGTGGATATTTGAGTATGTTGGGTGTCAAAATGTGTATTCCCAATTTTTTCATCCCTAACATGTTTCAAAAAGGGTGGGGTAACAACCATTACCTAGAGTTAAACTTTTTCATCCCCATCCATAAAAAAATTGTAACAAGGCTAACTCCTCTAATTCCCTGCTCAGCAACTGCGAACAAGATCTTCTATTGAGAGCACCTGCTACTAAATTTATCATACTATATCTATATAAAATGTATACTTCATAATCATGGTGGAAATCTATTCTTCTCATTTTTCTAATGATAATATATTTCGAATATAATATACCATTGAGACTCTTATGGTCAAAATAGTTGAATAACATGTCACCCATCTGGTAGTGTCATCACATATTCAGTGTGTAGACTATATTTTCTCACTCAAGATGGTGGGTATCATATTTCAATTCATGTGGTATCAATTTATGTGAAACATAGGCAATAATTTCCTTCCATTGCATCATGACCAAACCAATCCTAGTTTGTGATCATTGTAGAATTCTACATACTCAACACTCTCCTATAGAAATATCAATATTGGTGCAGTTGTTAATTTTTACCTCAACTATAGGAAATCCTACAAGGAACTTGTTCCCCACTCAAAAGGCTTCCAATTCTGGTTCAAGGATTTCAAAGAAGATGATATCTTATAAAAATCTTGTATAAATGATTTATAATAACCTACCTACCCACGGAATATTTAAACCTCAGTTACGCTCATAGGTGGATCCCTAGCTAACACAGTCTTGGCCTTCACCACGTCCACTAACACTCCATCAACTGATATAAAGAGCCCAAGAATATGGAATTATGGATTCCAGGACAAGATCATTGAGAGATTCTCTTAAATATAGTTCCCTCGGAGTACATCTAGAATAATCCTCAAGTGTATCGTGTGCTCCTCCTCAAATGTCAAGTATACTGGGATATCTTCAATAAAGACTATCACAAATCTTTCTACTAAGGGATAAAAGATCTGGTTCTTGAGACCCATAAACCCTAAAGTTATATTCATCATGAAAATTGGAATATCCATTTACTCATAGTGACTCTATAGACATATGGATTCTTTCTCTAATATATTATCTTTCCATACTCGCATCATATGATTTTTGGAAATGTGGTCGGTCTCTGAGAACCATTATGCCCCTCTAAACTGATCAAATTGTCCATTGACACTCTGTAGTGAATATTATTTCTTTATGGTTACCTAGTTTAGGTGATAGTAATCCACACACAACCTCATGATCTTATCTAACTTCTTGGTAAATAATGTAAGGACTCGTTGATGTGAAACACTTGGTCTAAGAATTCTCTTCCACTGAAAGTAATCAAATTGAACCCTTGGCTCATGAAGTTATGCATGATCCATCCAATATGATGGTGTAGATATTAGGGTTTTCCCATAATTAATATCAATGCATAAGTATATGTCTTTATGTGGAGGTAAGTATGGAAAATCATCAGGAAATACTTCATCATGCTCTTTAACTACTACAGGGAATAGGAAACACATAACATCCAATTCACCAAGGGTCATGCTCACTAGAAACAGAGAAATATGATTCACCCTCATAATAATGAATCCATCATACACTGCTTGGGTTTTCTTTTCACCCAAAAAGGAAAACCTATTCCCATCTCTATAGACACACCACATCCTTTTCCAGAAACAGTCAATTTGGGAATGAACTATAGATATCTAGTATATAAAAAATATGACTTCTTAAAGAATCATCATTTCTAGAATTAGATCCCAATAAAACCTCTTACCTCCAAGAGTCAGGCCTCACTATCACAAAAAGTTTTTTATTACTAATTCATCTCAAGTTGGTGTGTCCAATTGAGAGGGTTGAGCAAAGGGCCCAACTGGAACATCTATGTTTCACACCAGGTAAGTTTAAATAAAGGAATGACTTGACTAAATTTGTATCAGTACTGTATATAGGGTATAAAATACCCTTATTGTACCTCATATCATCCTAAGAGCCTTCGGGTCATATTCCATAGCTGCCATCAGTTGTCCCTAACCCTATGCTCTAGCACCATCATCCTCACTTGTGCCACCTTGGGGTGGTGTTGGTTACAATTCATAGAATCTACCACCTCTATCTACTCTCTTATATCTTATTCCATTTATTATTTCCTACTAACATAGCTGGTCCTTTCACTACCTCTACATCGGTGGAATGTATATCATTTCTCTATCAGCAGTACGGTGGGTTAGAAATACCTCGGGAGATGTCACAAGTCATCACATGTGTAGAACGACCTCTATATGTGCTGAATAGACCCATCTTGTGATACATAAAACATATAAATTATATTCTATGATAAACTACTAAATCATTTTGCACATACAGGGCCTTGTGTTTTACATAGGCTCCATACTACTGAATTCACTGATCCGGTGCCCACAACCGACCACCATTTCCTGTGTATGATCTTCCTTGATACTCTAAACCTATAAATCTCTCTATAGAATCAATAATTAAGTAGGAATAAATAGAGTAATAATGATAGCTCAAATGTATCTAAAAACTCCATGATCGAAATACCACTATATAAAGAACTGATCCAAAACCATATCCATTAAGTACCTGGAAAGGTTGGTGAACCTCAATGAATTGTCAATTGATGTGGTTATGGCCTACTAAAGATGTAGAATTCCCAATATTCATACAGAATTCATACTAGATAGATAAAAATCAACTCTAAAAGTTTTCCTTAAATCTGACCATGCGATTGTTTCATCTTCATAAAACTGGTTCACTAAACCCCCCATCGTCCTATAGATCCATTGATAAGGCTCATTTCCAAAACCACCATATTATTTTTCGGGGTCATGAAATGATATAAAACATGTTCCACTACCTCAAGCCATTCCGTATCAGATTTTGGTTTGAAGTCACCTCAGAGACAGAGGGTTTTTTTATGAGACTCATGAGGAATGATTAGCATGTTCACCTCATCAACATGTACAACGATTACTAACTACATCTCAATAGGTTTTGTTATAACTATTACAACACCTAGAGGGAACACCTATAGAACATGACACTTTTTCAATTCTTCCTCATGAAGGGTGTTTTCCTCTTGGTCTTAATGGTAAATCCTTGTTGGCATACAATGAAGAGGAACACTGTAATAGAAAAAGATGTTCCACGGTCAATGAGTATATCTGAAGATCAAACTCTAGAAGGACATGGAAACCACATCCCATTCAATTATGTTTCATGTTACATTTTTAATGGAAAATAGTGATCTCATGTAGCATGTTGAAAGGAATATTAGGAGATTCATGGTGTAGGGATACGTCACACTCTAAACCAACACTGAAGTCCCTGTCATAAAATTTAAACATGATACTCTTAACAATTCTTCCACAAACTAATCTCACGGACTCTAGTCCTAAGGTAGTCCCAACATATCTGATACCCCAATGTTTGACACGTGCCAATCTGGCTCATGCTGTAACTCACCAATACCTCCTCCACCATTCCATGGTGTGAAGACTAGCACCAAGTTGGAATATCACTGACATGGGAGGCCGTAGAAAAATATACTTCTACACACACACACATCTCCATGTTAATACAATACAGAAATGTAAAATAACTTATAAATCATACATGCATACACAAAAATCCCATAGAAAATTTATGAAAACACATACTAGAATGGAAATATTTCCAAACAAAAACCCACCATAATGAGTATGAAAACAAATCTGACCACAAATTAGTGATGGGGACAACTGTCATGATAATAATTTGAATAGACATTGGTCTGGTCAGCTCACTATGAGCCACCTAGTCCCGATCCCTCTAGGACTCTGTCAAAACATTGATTTTCTAAATAATTCATGACATGTGTGGTTAAATCTCATAAAGGTATTAGTATTATAATAAAATGTAGGAAAATCAATAACCAATGATATGATAACTAAAATATTTAATGTTTTCTCTTAATTAGTATATTTCTATAGCACGAATAATAATATAATCTGGGTATATTCAACAAATATGAATATTCTCAGAGAAAATTTACCTCTGTAATTTTATTCTAGGGATCTTAATTGAATGTTCCACATAACACTCATCGAGGAGAACACAATCCCAATGTTAGATAGCTCTGAAGGTGTCTATCGAAGTTGTCATGGTCATCGGGTCCTTCTATAATAATTATCCACTACATGTCTAATGATAAAGATACACAAATGAGAATCACAAACAAGTTCATGGGGTATACCATCAAATCAATTTGTAATAACCAACTATGTGAAGGATTGGTGCCTATATATTTTTTGTCACAAAAATTCCAAGAACTCTACTAAGAGAAAGATAATGGTATAAGATCTCACTCTTGCCTAACGTAAGGATTACAACATCTCTTTCCATTATGTGAAATAAATGTTATACTATCCTAGGTGTAGGAAATCATTCTTCAATAACCCTTAGGGAATGGATTGGGGAAAAGTACCCTAATGAATCTTTTCTAATATGAAGAGGATAAGCACAATAACCCTTCTCTGAAGGAGTACACAATGTTAATGGGAGTACATGTCATGTTCCTTCGGTATCGGGTCGTTCCCATGTATCACATCCATTTCCCATGACTATGAGAAAATAAAGATCATGCACAATATCATGTATTCTTAACCATTCCCATGTACATGACAATACAAATTTATAGCTGGCTTGGCCATGTTTATATTAGAGTGCATGGTGTGTATGTGCACAGGTACTACTTGACATGTTTGTGTTCCCTATGAGGAACACACCGATCATATAGAATGATTCATGCATAATGTGATGGAGGTCACACACTTCTTGATACTTAATTCCACAAGGAACATTATCCACCACATTAGGGGTCCCACACCGCAAGTGTTCCCAAAATACACACCGTTTATATAGAGAGTTCCAAAAACCCAGAAGTTACTCACATGGATTACTGAATCTATCATAGCCATCAAAAATCACTCCCATGAAATTCATATGTTGGGTTTGATTGACCATTTCATTATTAGTGATATATTTTGATTTTCGATTAAATAAAAAAACATCCTAAATACACACATTAATCATTCATCTAAGACCAGTGCATGAAAGCATTTTATATGTCCACAGTTTTTCATTATTTCCATTGTGTCCCAATTTATGATTCCTACTAAACATGGATCTATGAAATCAATCCATTTCACCAATAAAAAGGTCCACAATGGTTGACTATCAAGTATCTCGATTAGAAAAACATTCAAACAAACATCCCTAATGAACTCATAATAAGGGTAGGAGAAATATTGGAAAACCAAAAAGAGGAAAGAACCTTTTCATTGTTCAGTTGGACTCAATATTTTTCTATTATATCAAGGAATAAATTATCAAAAATAAAAAATAAATTATCCCAACAAATCCCCATAGATAATTCATCCCAAAATATGACATATTTTTTAATCAATATTCAGTCCATTGATCTATGTTCCACATATGAATAAACTATGGGGAAACAAATCCAATTAAAAAATGTCAAAACTCGATTAGGATCAATTGACAATAAACAAAGAATCGTTATAGTTGTTGTTAGACAAGTCAATGAATTCCGTGACACACCAGATATTGACATTCAATCTAATTGTCATTTGACAATGGAAGTTGTTCCAATAGATCTCCAACGGCTAAACATAGGATTTTACTATATTTGTATACTTATGGAAGATAAATAGGTCACTAATAGTTTTCAAATTTAATAAATTTATATTACAAATTTTTTTATCCACGTATGTGATCAATTATGTAATGACCAGACACTAGTTTCCCAAATCCGGTGCCTTATTACATTACATTGGCATATAAACAAGGAATATGCATCCTGAAGGACCATGTAGATTAGTTGATCTTGGAAACAAGATACATATCAAAATTCAGAATTAAATCATTAAAGGAAATAAAACACTAATTTATTCCATTAAAACATCCATGCCTCTTAGATTAATCCTGGAAGACACTCATAACTTAAATCTTCCTATCTAGGGAAATTGAAACATAAGAAAGGGATGAGCTCAAACGCTCATTAAGAGAAAGCAATACAGCTGAGGATAACATAAACATTAGGCATGGTGAATTAATGAAGACACATTCCTTTACAAATAATAAACTAAAACATAATATGGTAGGAATATGAGTGGAGTAAATAATTCAATAATAAAACATAATCATGGGTATTCTAGTAGTCGAATAACCACTTGAACTTTCAATTACTAGAATCATTATGAGAGAAGTGAATATGCCAAAAATTTGGAAATTTTTTTCAAGGCCTTTGCTAACATGTCTAAAAATCATTTAGGCATTGGCCAAATCCATATATCACATTGGGAAAAGCCTCGGCCAATTCCACATCTATTTGTCTCTTGATACCTACCGATGCATCAAGGGGCTATTAAAGTCCCAAACCATCACGTAAAATATATAATGAATTTTTAATATGAGAAGTGACAAACACAATTAACAAACACATTCATATTAAAATTATCATATGAAATGTAACTAACTTTCCCAAACCATTAAACATAAAACACTAACCATTCAGAGTAATATGGTGAATGGTTTTAGGATAGATCATCCACAATAAAATTATTCATAAACCATTCCAAAAAATATAGTATACGACATCATAAATTATTAAACCCAATAATACATAAGAATCGACTAGAGTGTTGAATCAGACGAAAATACTTTATAAAATCATTAAGCAATTCTTGAGATAAATACACTTTTATTTTAAAAAGAAGAGTTCTTTTGGAAAAATACATGTATAAAACTAGAAGTGAAGTAAAATAGTATTTTCATAATAAATCAAGTGATTTTATAAAGATAATGGATTCCAAAAACATATTATATAGTGCCCTTGAAAATAGATAAGAATTTGAGAAATTCACTTGAATTGGGCTTGTATTTTGGAAACAATTTTGAAAGTGCCTATTTTAAACGTGTAACTATCCATAAAATAAAGATGGGTTATGGTTGGAAAACATATATACAATACTCACACATATTTAATGAGTATTACATAAATATATACATGAATTTCATTGAGGTAATTAGATAATAAAAGTAACCAGAATGAAAAATGGAAGTTCGTGTGGAAAACCCCTCACCTTAAGTCTAAATGTGTTCCACTCTTTGAATTAAGGTCCTAGAATTTGAAATAAGAATTATTAATAACTTATTTCAGAACCTATTAGAAATTTATTTATTTGTATCATATTTATTTTTAGTTTATTTTTCCCTTATTGATAAGTAATTATATTGAATTTCATCATTCTGGAGGGTTTTCTTTCTTTATTTTCATAAAAAGTTCACTTGTTAAAAGTGAGGGAGTTCATATGGAATGGATGTAAATATCCAATATTGAAATTACATATTATTTATGAACATACTGCAATATTAATTGTAATTTATATCATTTGGTTACATGGAATTAGTTTAAATCATTAGATGAAACATTTATGACAATCACTTAGATTGTTTTAGCGGTGTAGTGATTATTAGGAACTAGTTTTTTCATAGGATTGATTAATGTGTATGTTTTATGGTTAAAAAATATTAATTAGGTTATAAAAAACAATATAGTCTGGTTCAACCATAAAAATTGTTTCATGAAATGTATAAGAAGATAAATTGAAGAACAAAACTCCGTCGTCCATTAAGGTTATAAATTAGAACCTCATGGACGTTGATTTCGTTTATAAAAATAAGAGGGAGTATGAATATTGACGATGGTTCATCAATTAACATGATATAATTATAATATATTAATTATAATTGAGTTATAATTGTCTTTTTCAAAGAGGATGGGAGGAGTGAAAAAGAAAAGATATGAACATGAAAATAAAAGAAAAGTTGAGAGATCCCTTGTGAAAATTCAGAAACCAAACAATGTCGCTTAAAATATCAAAAAATGAATAGATGAGAGAAAAAGGGTATAAAATAAAATGGAAATAAAAAGGAATGTAAGAGGAATACATAATATCAAACCACCACATATTTTAATGGAAATTAAAATAGATAACATAAAAGAAGTGTTTACTAAAAGAGGAGGGTGAAAGGTTCCATTACCATGTAGAGTTACTCCTTGAACTTGATGGTTGGGACCTTGGAGGCTTGAGGACGCCTTGGGAGGACTCCTAAGGAGGTAAAACCAACATATCATGGATGATGAGGTATTTTTACTGAATGAAAACGAATGGATGAGTGGGTATTTATAGTAAAAGATAGAGAATTGTTTATTAATTTTAAACGACACCTCATTAGTGGTTTTTGTAAAACCATGGGCTTTACCAGGGTATTTTCCCATGGTATTAGCCACATGGGACACCTAATATATTATTCAACTGTATATAAGTCGAAAAAAAATTTATTTTAATTATTACATTATTATGATGTCATTAAACATGCTGAAAACTCAAAACTGTATTTTTACTATTCACAGAAAATTCTACTAATTTAGAAAAATCCCAAAAATTCACCCCTACCATTTTTCAACATGTATAATTCAAAAATGAACTCCATTTTTCAAAAATAATTTTCTATATATTATTAATTTACCAATTAAATAAAATCAAGGTTAATTCCAAAAATAACAATTTTAAAGGTATAATTAGTTTTATATCCCATTGAAATATTTATTAATATCTTATTATATTATTACCTTAAGAAAATAAAATAAAATCATTATTTACTATTCATAAGGTTCGTTTTACTATTCGCATTACTATTCATAAGGGTATGTTACAATTCACCAAAAATAAATTTTGTTCTATCACACTCAAAATGACTTACTTATCATAACTCTAGATGACCGTTTTTCAAAATTCAAAACACTGAAGATGAAAATTGTGTTTAATGGATAGATTATAAAATTCATTTATTTTCAATACATTGGGGTGTTACATTCTCCCCTCTTTAAAAAACATTCTACCTCAAAATTCACAAAATGTTACCTAAAAAGATTCGGGTATGTATTCAACATAAGCTCATTAGGCTCCCATGTTGATTCCACAATCTTACCATTCCTCCAAAGAACCTTTACCTGACATGTCGTCCTATTTCTCAATACTTGGTCTCTGGTATCACGAATCATGATAGACTCTTCATAATAAGGCTTATTGGGCTCAAGTTCTGTTTCATCATAGGTTAGTACATCTGCTAGGTCTGGCATGTATTCCCTAATCATTGACACGTGGAACACATTGTGAAAATTGGAGAGACATGGAGGCATTGCCAAAATGTAGGCTATGACTCCAATTTGTTCTAGAATTTCAAAAGTTCTGATGGACCTGTGACTTAATTTTATCTTCTTACCGAATTGTATAATAAACTTCTAGGGAGATATCAATAAGAAAACATGATCTCCTAAATGAAATTCTAAATCCTTCTTTCGAATATCAATATAGTTCTTTTTCCTAATATGAGCTATTTTGATATGGGTTTGGATAATCTTCACCTTTTCTGTTCTTTTCTCAGCATGTTCTGGGCCTACAAGATTTCTTTAACCAACATCATCCCAACATGTTGGTGTAAAAAATATCTTTCCATATAATGCTTCATAGTGTGCCATATGAATAGCTGAATGGAAGCTATTATTATAGGAAAATTCAATGAGAGTTTAATATTGATCCCACATTCCTTGAAAGTAAAGTGAAAAAGACCTTAACATGTCTTCCAATGTTTGAATAGTCCATTCTAATTGTCCATCAGTTTGTGGGTGGCAGGCAACACTCAAACGAATATCAGTATATATGGAATTCTGAAGACTTTCTAGAATTGTCATGTTAGAAGGGGATCATGATCAAAACAATTGATAACGGTACACCGTGAAGTCTTACAAGTTAATTAATATATAGTCTTGCTAAACGTTCAAGTGGTAAATCATCACTTATATCATGAAAATATACTGATTGTGTAAGACAGTAAACAATGACCCATATCTCATCATTCATTGTTGGAGTCATCGGTAGCCACTTGAAAAAGACCATTGTAATATCATCCCATTTCCACATAGGAATTTGAAGGGGTGTCATGACTCCTCTTGGAAGTTGTCTTCCATCCTTAACCTGTTGACATAAAAAACATTTAAACACATAATCTGGAATCTCCCGCTCCATATTTCCTAGCCAAAAATGTTCTGTTAGATCTCTATACATTATCATGCTACCATAGTGTATAGAGAAATTAGATCTATGAGCATCATCTAATAGTTTACTATTTAACTCATGAATAGATGGAACCCAAAAACACTTTCAAAATTTCCAAATGACACCTTCATATATGACATCAACAAACTATCCATCATTTAGAGGTTTAGATTACTTTTGAAACTCTTCATAATAATCCTAATAACATTTTATCCTTTCTAATAAACAATGTTTGGAAACCATTTGAAATAGTAGTGACGTGTTGCCTTCCATGATAATTCCCATATACTTCGTTACTAGATCCATGAACATAGGATCCCTTTGAACTATCACCTTGTTCAGAATTATGTGGTCATTTCTACTCAAAGAGACTACCACCTTATTCCACCTAGGTTGTAGTGTATTGTGTAGTCATAATCCCTGAGTAGATCAATCCATTTTATTTTTCTCGTGTAGTGTTCTTTCTATGGGAAGATATATTTCAAACTCTTATGGTTGTATAAAACTCAGGTTTTTCATCATAGAGGTTATGTCTCCAAATCTTCAGAGAAAATACTACTGATACATACTCATGATGATGATTTTGATAGTTTTGTTTGATAATTTTAAACTACCTAGATGTATAGTTAATCACTCTACCATTCTGAACTAGGACACAACCATGTCCTTTCTTTGATGAATCCCTAAAGATCACAAATCCATCATTTCATAATAGTAGATTCAAGATGTATAATTTGCTAATATTCTCTTCAATTCTTTAAATAATTCTTCACATTACTTTTTCATATGAATTTAACCCCTTTTCTTTTCATCTTGGTCATTTGGTTGGCTAAACAGGCGAAGTTCATAACAAAACACCGACAATAACTTGATAAACCTATAAAAATACATACCTCAGTTATGTTTATTCAAGTAGACAATTCTTCCACATCCTTTTTATATATAGGATTTATAGATATTACATCCTTAGAGACATTGTGGCCTAGAAATGAAATGGAATGGTGCCAAAAATCACACTTTCTAAACTTACCGTATAATTCATTTCTTCTAAGAGTATTCAGATTAGTGCGCATGTGATTTTCCTGATCTTCATAACTTTTGGAATAAACTATGATATCATCAATAAGAACCACCACAAAGTCATCAAGATATACCTTGAAAATTATATTCATTAGATCCCAGAATAAAGATGGTTCATTAATTAATCCAAAAGGCATTACTGTAAACTCGTAATTCCAGTACCTAGTTCGAAATGTTGTTTTTGGAATGTCTTCCTTCCTCATAAGTAATGGATGATTCCCAAATCAATGATAAATATTCAAAAAAATATTGGGCTCCATGAAGTTTATCAAATAAATCATCAATGCGGTGTAGGGGATACTTTTTCTTTATTTTTATAGTATTTATCTCCCTGTAGTCAATGCACAACCTCATTGACTGATCATTCTTCCTAATGAAAAGAACAGGGTCTCCCCATAGATAAACACTAGGGAGAATAAATATTTTATCACTGAATTCCTCTCGTTGTTTCTTATGTTCCAATAACTACATAGTGTTCATTCTATAAGGGTTATTTTATTTGAACCTTGAACCAGGAATTAAGTCAATGGAAAACTCAATTTCTTACTCTAGAGGATGTCCAGGTATATCATCAGGAAAAGCATCAATATATTCTTGCAAATAGGTACATCTTATTTTTGAGCATTCTTTTCCTCATCCATAATTATGGAATTCCATTCCAACACAATAATTGAATTTAGTAGAGCTATTGAGGGTGGATCTAGATGGGAATCATGTGGTGAGTTTTCTGCTCCAAAGAGAAGGGATTCTAGACCATTCTCAAAAATTGTAACTTACTTATTCTTGAAATATATTGTCACATCATAATTTGATATCCAATTCATACAAAGGATTATATCAACCTCAATCTTTGGTATGATGATAAGATTAAAAACTAAAGCGTGTTTAAGTGTTGTGAGGGGGACTGATCGAAATGCAGTAGTTGCAATGATATGTCCACTAAGAGTTTTGACTAATAACTCCTTTATTAAATGAAATTGGACAAGTCTAATTTTCATGGAACACATGGATGTTATAAATGGATGTGATGATCTAAAATCAATAAAGAGTTGGATATGTTTGAGGAAATGATTAACGTACATGCCACCACATCCTTAGGAATTTCAATATCAGCGGTTGTGATCACATAAGCTTGTCCCTTCTCCCTTGGACTTTTCTATTACATGTTTTCTTGAATATTTGGACAATCATTAGCATAGTGTCCCATATCCTAACAATTACAGCATTGGCCATTAATATCTTCTTTCTCCCCCTTGAAATCACCAGAAAGATGACCTTTCTGTCCACATTTGTATCATACTCCTTTTCCTTTTAATTAGGCATCAGGGTGCTTACTTCTACAATTATCATAGGGTAGAAATTCAATTGTTCCCTTCTTTCCTATTTCATTATTTCCTTTCCCAGAGTATTCAGTATCCCTCTTATTCTCTTTCTTTCCCATAATGTAGTATGAAATAGAGAATTCATTTTCTATCTTGATAGCACATGAAACCATATCCTAATATGTTGAAAAAATTGGGAGAACAGTACCCGTCAGAGGAATGGATTTAAGCCATTAAATAATCGATCAATTGTGCTCCTCGGATTTTGTATGTAGTCCAAAACAAGCCTTGTTATCCTTGTGAAGATAGCTTCATACTTTGCAACATTCTCATCTTCCAATTGCTTCAAATTTAGAAACAATTTTCCATATTTTCTCACTGTTCACATCGAAAGTATTTCTATAATAAAATTTCCTTAAAGTCCTTCCATTACATCTCTTTTAGCTGTTTATCCTCCTTTTTGTTTTGGATTAATGAGAACCACTGGTCTGCATCTCTCGATAGACAATAAACTACCATGGTGACCTTCTTTCTTTCGTTACATCTCAAATCAATAAATATCATCTCTAGGGAACTTATCCACTACTCAGCTACAAATGTGTTCATAGTCCCATTGAATGATGGAGATTTTTGTCTCATTAAGAGATCTAATAATGCTCCTCCATGTGGTGGATCCATATTCTCTGTATGTGTAAGGTTACTATTCATTACATGAGTAAGTTTTCTCAGTATAGTTATATATTTCTTAGCACCAGTCACAGCACCAGAGCCAACATCATTATCTTGCATTAGAGGGAAATCCCTTCAGGGGACACGCCCGTTCATGCGGTTTCCATTCCTTCAACTATGCTCCATTTCAAAATAATGACATACAATAGATTAGGGTATGAATCATAATGTTTAATCTTAACTCAACAAAATACTTAGCATAAATTGAAATCATATGTATGGCTAATACCATAATCACAAAAATGGATTCTTTGAGAAACATTTTACATTTCAATCCTTCAAAATGTATTGTACAAAAAATGTGAATTATCCTAAGAATATCCCCCAGGAGTGTCAATACCAAGAGTGTAGCAAGGCAAGTTTCTATATACCAGGATACCCCGGGTCAAGCCTGAAACTCCATGTCAGATATTTCACTCTTAGGTACATCTATACTAGATCCATCTCTACCTGTTGGAATTCAGACAGGGATGTATATTCTAGAAATATCCACATAATCCATTCCTTACCAAAATACTAGGATGTTCTTGTCTGCTTATCCTCAAAGACTATATTAAATATTTCTTCTATAATATATGTTTTCTAAATCTAGTTTCTTGGTTTTCTACTAAATCTCCATCTGATACCATATGTAAGGACCTGACCCAAGTTGCACGGAGCTGGTGCCTTATTAAATTTCATTGGCATATAAACAAGGAATATGCATCCCGAAGGACCAAGTAGTTTAGTAGATTTTGGAAACAAGATACATATATAAGTTCAACATTGAAACATGAAAGGAAATACAACACTAATTTATTCCCTTAATGACATCCACGCCTCCTATATTATGCCTTCCAGTAACTCATAACTTACTTCTTCATATCCTCGAATAATGAAACATAATATAGGGGTGAGCTCAAACACTCAGTAAGAGTATGAGATACAACGTAAAATAACATAAAAATTATACATGTTGAATTAATGAAGACATATTACATTTAAAATAATAAACCTGAACATAATATGGAAGGAATATGAGGTGAGTAAATAATGCAAAAATAAAACTTAATCATGGTAATTTTACTAGAAGAATAACCACATGAACTTTAAATTACTGGCTTCATTGTAAGGAAAGTTCATATGCTATAAATTCCAAAACATTTTGTTAAGGCCTCGACCAAGACATCTAAAAATCATTTAGGCCTCAGCCAAATCAATAGATCACGAAGGGAATGTCCTCAGCAAATTCCACGTCTATTTGTCCCATGTGACCTACCAATGCATCGAGGGGGTATAGTGGGCCCCACCTGATACATAAAAATTATAATTCATTCCTCATATGATTGAGGATAAACATAAATAACATATACATTCATATTAAAACTATCATATAAAATGTAACTATCTTTCCCCAATCATGAAACATAAAACACTAACCATCTCGAGTAATGTAGTGAATTGTTTTAGGGTAGAGCATCAAAAATAAAATTAGTTATAAACCAATAAATAAAATATGGTATATTAAATAATATATTTTTAAACACAATATTTCATAATAATCAACATGAGTGTTCAATTAGACGAAAATACTCTTAAAAATCATTAAGTAATACTTGAGATAAATACTCTTTTATTCAGAAAAGAGGAGTTATTTTGGTAAAATACTTGTATAAAACCAAAAGTAAAGTTAGATAGTATTTTCATATTTAAATTAGTGATTTTATAATGATAATGGTTTCCAAAAATATATATTATAGAGTTCCCATGAAAATAGTTTAGAATATGTGAAATTCCATTGAATTGGGCTAGGATTTTGGAAACTATTTTGAATGTTCCGTTTAATACGAGTGATTATCCACAAAATAAGGAAGGGTTTCAGTTCCTAAACATATATATAATATTGACACAGATTTTATGATCATTAAAAAATAATATTCAAGAATTTCATTGCGGTAATTGAACAATAAAAGTAACCATAATGGAAATGGATGTTCCGGTGAAAAAACCTGTTCCTTAAGTCTGAATAGGTTCAACTCTTGTAATTAAGGTACTAGAATATAAAATTAGACTTATTAATAACATCTTCCATAACCTATTATAAATTTATTAAGTTTATAATAATTGTTTTTAGTTGATTTATTACCTTATTTAGAAGTTATTATATTGAATTTCATCATTCTGGAGTGTTCATTATCTTTATTTTCAAAATCGGTTCAAATGTTCTTAAGTAATGGATTTCATGTGGAATGGATGTAAATATATATAATTGAAATTAAATAATATTTATAAACATACATAAGTTTTAATTTTCATTTATATCATTTGGTTACATGGAAATAGTATAAATCATTAAATGAAATATTTATGACTTTTACTTAGATTATTTTTGTGGTATTTTGATTATTAGGAACTAGTTTGGTCATATGTTTTAATAATATTTAGGTTTTATAGTTCTTTAATTTTAAATAAGTAATAATAGATGTAATATATTCTGGTTAAACCTTAAAAATGGTATCAACCTTAGTAATGAAAGATAAATTGAGAAACGAAACTTCGTCGTCCATGAAGGTTATAAATTGGAACCTCATGGACGTTGAATTCATTTATAAAAATAAAAGGGAGGGAGTAATAATATTGATAATTGTTATTCAATTAAAATTATATAATTAAATTATATATATGATACTGGATTTATCATTTTCATTTTTATAGAGGAGGTGATGAGAGAAAAAGAAAAGAGATGAACTAGAAAATAAAAGAAAAGTGGAGAAATCCCTTATGAAAATTTAGAGCCTAACGACGTCGCGTAAAATTTCATAAAATGAATTGATGGGAAAAAAGGGTATCACATAATATGGTAATCAAAAGGACAGTAATAAGAATAAAAAATACCAAACCCCAACTTTTTAAAATGGAAATTCCAAGAGATAACATAAAAGAAGGGTTGAATCAAAGAGGAGGGTGAAAGACTCCCATGCCTTTTAGAGTAACACCTGGATCATGAAGGTTGGGACCTTGGGGGATTAAATACAACATTTAATGACTCCTAGGGAGGTAAAAATCCATATAATAGAATATTAGGGATTTGGATAGAATGAAAACGAATGGATGAGTGGGTATTTATAGTAAAAGAGAGAGAATTTTTTATTAATTTAAAAAGACGCCTCATTAATGGTTTTTGTAAAACCATGGGCGTTCCCATGATATTTTCCCATAGTATTAGCCACTTGGGACACATAATATATTATTTTACACTACATAAGAAGATCATAATTTTATTTTTATTATTACATCATTAAGATGTCATTAAACATTCTGAAAACTCAAAACTATATTTTTACTTTTCACGGAAAATTCATGTATTTTAGAAAAGTCCAAAAAAATAACCCCTACCATTTATTGACATGTATAATTCAAAAATTAACTCAATTTTTCATAAATAATTTTCTAGATATTATTAATTTAATTTTTAAATAAAATCATAGTAAATTCAAAAAATAAAATTTTTAAAGGTTTAATTAGTTTTATATCACATTGAAAAATTAATTATGATCTCATTATCTTATTACCTTAAGAAAATAAAATAATATCATTATTTACTATTCATATAAAAACATATTACTATTAACATTACTATTAATAAGGGTATGTTACTATTCAAAAAAATCATGTTTGTTCTTTCAGACTCCAAATGACATACTGATTGCAACGATAGATTACCATTTTCTGAGATTCAAAACAAGGAAGAAGAAAATTTGTGATTAATGGATATATTATAAAATTTATTTATTTTAAAAACCTTGGGGTGTTCAAAATTATCCACAAAAAAAAGGCTGACAAGGATTATATTACACTTAGGGTAAAACCCACACTCCAAAATCAATGGCTTCCTTAGAGTTTCAATCTGAGCCTATTTTTAAATATTATTCTACTTTTTCCAGAAACATATGTGTGCATGTTATTTAAAATATTTAATATATTTCAGAAATTTATTCCAGGATCATCATGACTTGTAATCTCACATTTTCTATGTGGATGATATAAAAAATAATCCTTATAATATCCAAAAACATAGAGATGTCCAGCTTATGGATGGTGGTGGTGTTGTTGCGTGTATGTGGTAGTTTCTGATCTTTCTGGTGTTTTTTGGGTTTGTTTGACTGCTTTATTGAACTTTTGGTTTCTCACTTTTTCCACAAAAGTGTTTTCTTAATAAAAAAAATAATTGTCATCCATTGATAATAACCTCAAAAAGTTATAATATAATATTTCCAAATCATTTAAACAGATTTTACAACACCCAAAATTAGAAATCATTTTCCTTGAAAATGCATTTAAAATATCATTTGAAAACATTTTTTAAAACATTTTTTGAAAAAATTAATTTGGAATGAAATTAATTTCACTCTGAAGTGGGAAATAAATTCATATTTTATTAGAAACATTTTCCTAATAATCATAATTAATAATCAGTTGAAAAATAGAAAAGATAAATGAAAATATTAGAAATGGACAAAGGATAATAAAATTCATGTAAATTAATGAGAGGTATATCATGAGAATTCAATATTTGATACTTTATCAATAGAAATCCCAATAAGTGATGAGACTATGACATAAAACTCTTACCACTTTAGTAACCTTGAATCTTATTCCACAGGAAGAAATAACATAAAATTTATCTCAAAATATCATGAGAATAAATAAATACAGTATATTACACTTAAAAGGGGATTTATATAAAAAGCATGAAACAATATAGGTGCATAAAAAAACGTACCAAACTCAAAAAAATGGTTATTTTCGCAGTTCAAAACTATGGAAATATGCCCCAAAACTATGGCCATAAGCTACGACCATAGTTTTGGCCAACCATTGCCGCTATCGCAATGGGAGTAGGTCCCAAACAATTGCCACCATTTTAACCATGGAAATACATACCTATTTCAACAGTATTGAAAACAGTGGAAATACGCCCCCAAATGTATCACTTTGGCAGTTGACTTATATCCACGATTAAACCATGGGTATAGGTGGCTATTTCCATGGATTTAACCATAGTAATCGCCTAAATAAAAAATGTTCCCAGCGGGTTTCGATCCCTACACCTCCACTTTTCAATCTATCACACTTACGACTACACCACGCCACAATTCTATTATATATATATATATTATGATATATATTAATAATAACCATGGGAGCATACTCAAAACCATGGGGGTTAGGCTTCCTGACAATTTTTTGGCTCGATTTTATGTTTCCCCCGGAATCGCAGGAACCCTATAGCCATGGTTTTGGAAAACTGTGGTATAGGGCCTCGAAAAAATAGGCCTATAGCCACAATTTTTCAAATCGTGTCCATAGGCCACAAAACTTTGGAAATAGCCATGGTCTATTGCCATGGTTCTTAAAATCATTCTATTGGCCACACAAAATAGTCCTATAGCCACAGTTTTAAAATCAGGGATATAGGTTTGTGGAAGTAGCTCCATTTTCTAGTTGTGGTACATATCACAGAATGATAATTGAGACAAAAATTATATACCGATTTGGTAACTTTTTTAACTATAATCCAATTGAATATGAGATCCAGAAATGGATATTTATATACAAATAAATTAAATTATAATAATTAGTAAAAAACTCATCTTCATCATATACACCACATAAAGAAATTTTGGTGAATATGATAAGTGTCTTATGAAAGTAAAAAAGTTACTGGGAAATCTCCGACCATAAGTTTTGAATTCCATTATACACATCCAAAACTCTTGTATAATAAATATAATTTTGTTATATATATATAAATTAAATTAACATATTAATAAATATAATTCTATATTGGATTTACTTATGACCTTTTTAGCATATTCATTATCAATTTCATGTTAAAGTCATGTTTCAGGTAATAACATCTTTGATTCCATATATGTTTTTACTTGTTAAGGAATTGTTTTTCTAAGTGAAATTGTTCAATGGTACACAATGCTTTTATATCCAATTTCAATATGAAATTTGATTCTAGTTACCAAAATTTTATTAAAAGTTTAATAATTGATATAATTATATTTTAAAATCAATATAATATATAATTTAAATATATAAATAATTTGGACAAAAAAATATTTCTTAATTAATATTCAATATTTTCCACAATTCATAAAAAAGATTCTTTTCTTAAAAATTAAAAAAATAACTTGGTGAAAATTTTGATAATAAAATTTCAAAATTGATTTCTATTTATTAAAATATATTTTATAAATGTTTCTAAATTAATTTTACAATAAGTGTGACATTAAAAATGGTAAAAATTATTTTATAAATATACATCATTTTTTGTATTAAATTGGATTAATTATTATCTCTTGTATAGAAAACACATAAGATTATTGTAAAAAATTTGATTGAATATATAATATATATATTTCATTAAAATGAATCGTTAAAATATTTTTTTTATTACCTTAATAGATAAAATATTTTTGGGCATAGAAATATAGTTATTCAAAAATGGAATTTGATTATTTTCAAATAGTTCTTACTTAAATTTCTAATTAATTGGTTAAAAAAGAATTTATTTTATAATAATGGATAATCCATATTTTTATAATTTAGTTATTACATTCCATACCTTCCATTCCAATGGTTGGGTGATAACTATAATAATATTTTAATAATATTTCAAGATTCAATTAATCTCAGTGTTGTGGGTAACACAAGATAAGCTTGATGTTGTGTGTAATGAAATCTAAACATGGTAATTTGTGTAACATAATCCATAATATGTTATTCATATACTATAAATTAAACTCAATGTTAGATATAGTTAAATCTTAACATGGTGTTGTGTAAAAAGATAGCACAACTTTGTGCAGTGTGAAATGAAATCCATCAACATTAATTTATTCCCAAAAATATTAATTCATAAAATCTATGGGAGTTACATGTTCCCATTGGGATGAAAATATCATTTTCGTGGTTATTAAATTTTCCATCACGTTGTTTTGTTGACTTGGTTCCTCCTATTTTTTTCCATTGAATAAAATAAAGGGAAAATGTGTCATGAGAATTTTGAAACTATTAATCACATAAAATGGAAACTATAAGCATTGATGGAATTACTCATAGATGAAATCCATTCCATAAAGATTGAATTTCTAGGTTTCAGTTGAATTTATCCATAGTCAAATTCTTATCGAAAAATTATAGGGAAATTAATTTTCCCTTCATGATGGTTTGGAAGTAGCCTGTGAATTTACTAAAAATTATACCATAGGAGTGTTAAAACAAATGTTCCAAAATTCCTATTTTGAAAAGACTAGGTGACATTCGGGTTAATAAAAATTCTCTATTTTTGGGGTTATTATCCCATGGTACAACTACGCGAGAGAAACATCATCTTTTAGTATCTTTGCAACTATTTTAAATTATAATATCCAATTACTCTATATATTATGATAATATGTGGATTTTTTACAAGATTGAGTTTTATCCCAGTAAATTTTATGAAATATTTTGATTCTCCATCCAAAAAATATATAAACCTTTTTATGATACTCATTATCTAAACCTGTTAATTTTATATACTTTAATTCATGATTTATTAAATAAATAAACGTATAATACCATAACAAAAGTTTAAAGGACCATGATTCGTTGTGTAATTAGATACATAAGATAATTACTAGAAAAATGGATACAACAATATTATTTAAAACCACATAACTTTCCCATAAAATTACATCGGTCTTCTAAACCTACACAGTATAACCTAGGGATATACATAAGAAACTGGTGAGTTATAAATCCTATTAATTGGATTATAAAATAAAAAATTAATGATATTAATACAGGTGAGTCAGGATACATATCAAGGGGACATAAACGGGGTGATAATAATTAACATTAATACTGAATCTTGAAATAACTTTGTTATATCAAGGAAGAAAAGGAGTGTTGAAATAACATAAACCATGACATTATAAGAATAAGTCATGGATAACTACTATGAAATCATAATATATTGATATTTGGATAACCACCCATGAACCATATATGGTATCTAATAAGATAAAAACATTAACCAAGGATATGTACCGCTATATAATTTTGGGCCCACCCTCCACATTCATATCATTTACATGACTTAGTTTGGTACATAGATAATAAAAAATAAGAACAAATTTCATCACTTTTAATCCCATGATTAATGAGTGTGGGTTACGAAAATATAATTTCCTAATCAATGAACAATTGGAATATCTTGGTGAAAACCATTGAGTGAAAATGGGAATGGGTATACACACTATAAATGATTGGCTTTGAAAATCAGAGGATGATTTCTACAGTATAACATGTCTACTTAAAGGTTTTTAAAAGTGTCTTGTGATAGTAAATAGTGGTATATAATTAATTATGAATCATAAGGGAATTAAATTTATGTGTAAAAACATAATATAACATGAAAATTTGGAAATAAAAATACATAACTCAATGAAAATTTATGAATAAATAGGAGGTAGATAGAATAACCTTACCTTGAGAGGGAGATTTTAAAAGCATGATAGAAGCTTATTATGAGCATGGAAGAACCTTGGGTTGTATTTTTGAGATGGATATGGTGTGTAAATTATTCATCTATGGGTTTTCAGTGAATAGAAGAGGAATTTTGGATGGTTATTTATAAAAAATATAGGATTCTTTATTAATTTCTCAACGTAGGTCCTAGACTCTATATATTAAAATATTCAAAGCTAACAATATCTGCATAGGTATTTATAAAGGTTTATAACAAATTGGTATCTTTTTAAATATTTTTTAAGGTAAATAAACTAACATATTAATATAGTACCACAGGTTGTGTGTAATTAATTTGTATTCATAAAAAACTGGTTCAAAAACCACATATAATAGTGGTTTTTGAAGATTCTTTTATGGTTTTTAAATTTAATAAATTAACATAAAAATTAAAATATTTGGAAGCAAAAATATATATTTTTTGTATATTTATTTTACAGAGTTTATTTTATCCCATTTGGGCTATTAAGATGACATAATATAGTTTGTAGATTTATACCGTATTAAATATGTACCCAAAAATTTGTTCATCTTGAGAATAATGAATCATTTACCATTGGATAATTCTAACATATTGATTTCAAATTTAAAATTTATTTTACGAAAATAATATTCTAATATGAAAATTTTAATTTAAAATAAAAATACATTTTTAAGGGAATATACTACTTTTATGATATTAACCACTTTTTGAAACATAAAAAATTAAATATTAATTCATTAAATTATATTATCATTTATATTTAAATAAATATTATTTAATTATAATATTTTATACAAGTTAGATTTTGTTCAAAAATTCAGGAATTAATCAAAGTAGTATCTTAGTTGAAACTATGGATTTCCCAAAAAAAATTATTTCTTTATATCAAAATCATATTTTTATCACACACATTGTATAATCATTTATAAAATAAAAATAAAAAAAGATAAATATAGTTATTATTTTATTAAAAATAAAATATGATAATTCATATTATATTATTTTATATACATAACCTCTCGTTATGTTAATATATTCTCTATTGGTATGGTTTGTGATGGTGGTTCTTTCATGGGAGTGTTTAGTGAAGATAGTTTGGTTCATGACCTCGATAAGCTTGAACTTCTCCCGTAAACATTTATTCTTGAAATTTAGTTGTTAAATCAGAGTTTGTTCTTGGTAAACGGGAAATCCCAATAAAACCATCACCCTCAAAAACCCTGATAAATGTTCTTTATATGGTATAGTCTTAATGGTCAAGGCATTACTTATTTTACTCTTTTTAATTAGACTTTATCATGACCCATAAAATAAAAAAATCATTGGTCAATATAAAAACCATATTATTGATGGTTAATATGGTTAATGGTATTTTGAATCTGATAGACTATATTTTTTAATGGTCCAACATAATTTAAGTGGTGCATGTTTATTCTATAACTAAACTACTTAATAATTAATTTATTCTTTAAAATGGGAATTTCATTTATAAATGTTCTATTTGTTACAATGAATTATTCAATGGTGGTTTTCTGTGATTTCACATAGATCTGATGTTTTTTTCTACGTTTTTTGTCACGACCCGTCCTCGGGGCCCATGCCGTGACTACCCCAAGCCCGCCTTCCATAGGCCAGGGGCTGGCGACTAGCACCAAGGCGTAAATCCCGGTAAAAAGGGAAGGTATTTCCTTTGTAAAGTAAACAATCACACAGATTACAAGGGGAAGAAGTAAACACTAAGTAAAAACTGAGTACAACAGTAAGTGCGGAAAGTAAAAAGGGGCCGGAAATACAAGCCCAACTGTAAAGTACAACTCGAAAGGGAAAACAGAAACTGAAAAGTAAAGCTGCTACGCCGAGCTGTCCACTGGAAATCCCACCTGAAGGGTGGGTACAGATAGCTCCTCTGCTCCTCGGGTCCCGTCGTCCGCTCCGAGTATGTCCTGCCCAGTGGTCCACCTCCGGGTACAGCCTCGTCGTCACGTCCACCTCTAGGTTCCGTCTCGTCGTGAGGTCCTCCTCCGGGTACCATCTCGTCGTATAGTCCACCTCCAGGTACCGTCCAGTCCTCGAATACTCGGCCTCTGTCAGCACTGCCCATCGTCTGCAACCAACACAACGAGGTGCGGGCATAGCCCGTGCAGGGGTGAGTATAACGATACTCAGTAGGGACCCCGAGACCCTCAAGGTCTCAATAAACCAACAAGGATAACCACAAAGAAGATCTCAACAGATAACCTCTACTTAGGTATATGCCCATACATATACCTAAGTTATCAAGTAACCCATGTCAACCATGAGGAAACACAAGGATTGTGAAATCAACGGATAACCACTACCCGGGTATATGCCCATACATATACCTAAGTTATCAAGTGACCCATCTCAATCATGAGGTAACACAAGGTCAAAATTCTCAGCTCAAACCAGGATTTTCATTATCGAAACCGTAACTGCTGAAGAGCTCCGTCTCTGGAGTGTACAGTGGTCCTGTCACGACTCCGAGGTACTACCCACTAACCAAACACTGCTGAAGTACTCCTCCTGTCGAGTACCGCGGGTCAGCCACCCAGACACAGTAGTGCTTCCCGCCGAGGTATGTCACCCAAACACAGTAGTGCACACCCCGTAGTAGCCTACTGAGGTACTCTCCAGATGAGTACCGTGGGTCTGCACTGTCACACAGGTAGTGCTCCGTCCTCCATGGGTCTTCACCTCAGAAAGTAGTGCTCCGTCCACTGGGCTAGTCGACTCACTCCAAGTCGAGTCGGTCAAGCAGTCGTCAGGTCTCAGCCATTTACACGGTCTCCTTACTCTGCACGCTCGTCACTGGGCGGGTCCGCTCCACGAGATACAGGTCGATACTCCATGTATCTCAAAGTCCCACGAAGAAGTATCTCAAAGGACTGCCTCGTCATAGGGGTCTCAACACAACAGACGGCGCGTCAATCGGACGCCCGGTCTGTGAGTTATTAGCCTTTTCGTCCCAGGGGCCCGGTTGGTTTCGTGAGCGAACCAAACCCGTCCGTATCTCAACTGTACCCCGAACTCTCATAAGGTATACTCATAGGGACCGTTTCTCAAAGAGATCACCAACGCCGCTAACGGTTCGTCAAACAGACGTTCTGTTAGAAAGATATCAGCTTTTCAGTTCCAGGGGTCCGGTTGGATTTCGGTGCGATCCTACCCGGCCACTATCCATATACATCCAAAACTCGGGCGGAGGATGCCAAAAGTTCCGTATCGTCATCAGGAACTCATCGCAACAGACGGTGCGTCAATCGGATGCCCGGTCTGAGAGTAATTGCCTTTTTCTTTCCAGGGACCCTGTTGGTTTTTAAGGCAAAACCTACCCAACCGTACTCCACCTGCGTCCAAACCTCGGGCGGAGTATGCCAAAAAAATCCACCTCACTTAGAGGAATTCAACGAAATAGACGGCGTGTCAATCGGACGCCCGGTATGTTAGTTATTGGTCTTTCCGCCTCACACCCACCCTGGGAAACATCCCAGGAGGTCACCCATCCTGATCACTACTCTAGGCCAAGCACGCTTAACTATGATGTTTTAACCACGTAGGCTCCCAAAAAGGAAGATCCACCTTGAGTATAGTATACCGAAACGACCGTCTCGATCCAAGGATCGTGTTGCCGCTAACGGCGAGTCGTTTGGAGGCCCGTAGCCCAAGATACGGGCAGTTGACCGAAAGTGGTCCCAAACTGGGGGTCTGGGCCCGGGCCGACCCGGCCCGACCCCCCCTGGGTCGGCCGAACCGAGTCGACCCGCCCCAGGTGGCGACCCGGCCCGACGACCCGGCCCGTCTCGGAAAACCCGGCCCGGCGCGGCGGCGCGGTCTGGCGCGGCGGCGCGGTCCGGCGCGGCGGCGCGGGCCGGCACGGTGGCGCGGCCTGGGCGTCGTTCCTGTGCCGCGCGCGGGGGGCAAAGCCCCCGCCTTTCCTCAGCTGGCGGCGCGGCAACCTGCCGCGCCTACAGAAAAAAAAGCCCCCCTCACGTGGGGGCCTGCCTTCGAGAAAACGGGGTGCTGCCTGCCCCCCCTTTCTGAAACCGGCCCCCCTCATATTGGGGGGGCATTAAGGCTGGCCGGGGGAAATTATTTCCCCCGGTTTTCTCCCTTCCGGCCGGCCCGACCTGGCCGGCCGGTTCTTCCTCAACGGGACCGGCAAGGCCGATCCCCCTTACGGCTTCCGACACCGGCGGCCCGGAACCGGCCGCGACCTTCGTTGTCCGGCACGGTGCGACGGCACCGCGCCCCTCCACCGCGGCCCCGCTCCGGCCGCGGCGCCTTCAACTTTATTCGACGCGGCGCGACGGCGCCGCGTCCTTGCATTATTAAACGACGCGGCGCGATGGCGCCGCGCGTTTCTTGCCGCATGATCCTGCGCAGTGCGACGGCACCGCGCCACACCCGTTTCAATCCAAAACAAAATCAACATGAATAGGAGGAGGGTCGGCCGTGTTCGTGCGGTCCGGCCCCCTCGCGTTATTTGCTAACAATCGGCCTTTAATGAATGATAAACATTCAAAATCTTTTAAATTAAATAAAAAGATTTGGAATCAAGGCCCGACAAATATAAACCTTCAAGTTCGAAGGAGAGATCCACATAACTTTTAAAAGTTAAAACCCCTACCTTGATTTAAGAGGTGACGAGATTCGGCATCGTGAAAAGAGATGTCGCGGAAGAAGATGTCGTCGGTATTGCGGGTATGGCGTCGCGGAAGACGGTTCCCGAGAACGTGGCGTTCTTCGTCGATGTCCGATTGTTCTTCACGTTCTTTGCCAAGAGGATGAAGAAACTTCAAGACATCTAAGCCTTCTTTCAAAAAGCTCTCAAAAAACACAACCCAACCAAAAGAAATAAGTTCTCCACTTATTTAATTAACTTCACATGGCTTTTGAAATTCTAGTGTTTGAAATTCAAAAGACTCACACAACTCACCACATTAAAATCAACTCATTTAAGACATAAGTTATAACTAAGTTAAAATCATTTAAGTGGGATTTGAGGGGTTTTAGAGGATATTAAGAGGTGGGGTTCGTGTGGGCCCCACCACCCTTATAACCTCCCAAGGGAGGTTGGGTGGTTACCCAACTTCCACCATGAGCTAACACTTAGAGTAAGTTAATAAAAATTGTAGTGTAGTTATAAAATAAACTTCCACAATTTTTATTATCAACACTCGTGTAAACGCAACTCCAGTACAGGAGTTCCTAAGTAATTACTGGGGTTGTGGTTCCATCGGTGCCCTCAGAATTCGATTTCGGGCATCGGTTCAAAAGATAGAAATTCCTGCTCGCTCGTTCACTGAACGTACCCGAGCCAAACTTCGGAAATTAATTCCGGGCACACTGGGCCTCGGAATCAGGCGCCGTCAGAAACTGCGTTCTTGTAAAATTCCAAAGAAAAATAAGAAAAAAATTTCCTTGAAATTTTCGGGTCTTTACATTACTCCCACCTCAGGGATTTACATCCATGTAAAGCTTCAACACAAACTAGGGTCACAAAAGCGGTACAGAGCACGCATCTGAGCCTTATGCTCCTATGTGCTCACCTGGAGGTTTTCGTACTGCCAAAGAAAATGCACCTGAGGAATCGATCTTCCTCGTAGGATCTGCTCCTGTCGATCCTCGATCCCCACTGGAATCTCCGTGAAAGACACCCCATCGCCATCGTCCTGCTCCTCAAGGTCGATGGTATGCGAAAGGTCGAGCACGTATCTCCTCAGTTGAGATACGTGGAAGTCGTCGTGCACCTGGTGCAACTGCGGTGAATGGGTCAAGCGGTAAACCACCCAGCCTACCCAGCTAAGGATCTAAGAAGGTCCGCTGAACCCTAGAGATAACTTGCCGCCTTGGCCACATCTCCTTAAACCTCACGAGGTGAGACCCATATAAGGACGTGATCATCAACCTCGAACTCCAGAGGTCTCCATTTTCTGTTAGAACTGGAACTCGAAAGGCTGCTACCACGAGGGTAAGGTTGACCGACTGAAGAGTGATCGGTCGCACCCTCCTGTGCAAGAGTTACCCTGCGCTGCCTGGGGTTTCCTTTTCCGCCGACCAAGGGAAACCCATCCCGACGTTTGCCTAAAACCGTCAATTTGAGTATGAATAGTTATTTCCCGTTCCATACTCAAACTAACGTCGTAAGGCCTCGACGCTGTCACCAAGAGATTCCAACCGGAACTCTTGCCTTGAGGGTCTGACCACACCATCAGCGTAAGTGTGATTATCGAGTCTCCTCCCAAGGTATCTCCAGACATGAGGGTCAAGTCCACGGCTTACCGGAAACTCTAGGTCTGGAACAAGATTTGTGAAAACGGGAAATGATTCACATCGACGTCTGTTACTACAACAGCTAGTAGTTGACACAGACGGTCCCTTGAATCATTTCTAGAGCCAATGGGTCGCACTCCTTGACCGCATGCAGTCGCACTCTTCCTCTGCCCTCCAGCTCCCTGAGCCTGGCAGGAATAACTAAGGCGGGTGGTTATACATTGTTAGGATGTACACCACCTCATGCTGCTCTCCTAGCTCTGCCTTCACGTCTACTGCTTCGTAGACTCATCTCTATTTAAAGATTCCTCTTATTGAAACATTTAACACGCCCGAGTCTCTAAGACTGGCACCGGTTCCCTGTTTCTTATTGCACTGTGCAGTCTTCATCCGCTCCTGGATGAACTGCACCTCCTTTAGTCTCACAAGAGCTGCTATGATTTCTTCTTTGCCGATAAGAGAAACCCGGTCTCATCCCCTGGATGAACCACATTTGTTGCATAATACAGTCAATCCGGGCATGAATGATGCATTCATGCCATGGATGACGTCCTAAGGCCTCGACGTAACTACTAAGAGATCCAACTGTCACTCTTGCCTCCAAGGGTCGAGTCACACTGTCGGCATCAGTGTGAGGTCACTGGGTCCCCTCCAGTAGAAATATCGAAGGTGAGGGTCAAGTCAACAGTTTAACCGGGACCACTCAGTATCAACCAAACAAAAGGACAGGAAAGAAAACATCTGAAAGATAAGTGTCTTTTTATTATTGCAGCTCATAGTACAAGACACAAATACAACAGCAAAATGGAACTATAAGTACAAGGGACGTATCCACTAGTTCCTCTCATGTACACCTGTTCCCGGAGCTCTACTGCCTTGTCCACTGCTCGGCTGTTGCTCAAGCACTAGTCGCTGCTTCTGTCTCGGTGGCTCCTCCAACACCCGCTGATCAACCATACGAGGATTCAGACAGTCACGTGCCAGGTGACCCTTTCAGCCGCATAAGTAACATTGTCCGTTTCTGGCACGCCTGACACTGACCGCACCTCGGGTGCCCCGCACCACTGGTCCTAAAACCCGAGATCGTCTAACTACTAGTCTGGTCCTCCTGGACCTCTGCATCATCTGTCAACTGCCCACAGATGACTCGGCTACTGAACGAAAAGCACGCGGCAAAGGCAGAATCTCCTGTACACGCTCGGGGTGAAGAGATACTGGCACAAACTCCACCCTGAAGAAGGTCTCGAAGTCTTCCCATACAAAGGTCATCCCGTCGCAAAACTGAAACAAGTGGCTCCACCACTTTCCTGCTGCTGCCTGAAGGAGGCTGGCAGCAAAGATCACCATGAAGTCTGCCGGCGTCCCCACTAGCCAGAAGACTCTCACCACACCCTCCATCCATACCTCAGCCGCCTGTGGGTCCATCTCTCCCCGGAACCTGGGTGGCCTCTGGCGCTAGAACTCGTGCAGCGCGCTCAAGCGTCGTGCATTGCCTACTGCTGGGGCTGGTGGCATCAGTGGCCCAACGGGTAGCAGTACCGCTGGTGCCTCTGCTGGTGCCTCAACTAGGATAGGGCCCTGTACTGAGGCCTCGTCGCTCGGCGGGCTGTCAGTACGTACCATTCTCGGGGCTCTAGCTGGTCGTCCATGAAAAGGCATTCTGAAAGAAACATCGTGACACAGTCAAACATTTATACCTGGTGAGCTGACCTGGTTTGAGCTGTTTTAAGGGAAAACCATTCAAAACACACACGCAATAAGTGTTTTCATGCACAAAGTCGGAAATCAGTTGTCAGGGTCCGGGTGTATGGATACGTCGGCCGCCCGCACCAACACTGGACTCCCTGAACTGAAATCCACACTCGGTACTCTTAACACTATTGCTTCACAGAAAGAAAAAAGTCAGAGTCATAAGTTCTGCGGTAGAACCGAACTCCTCTGATACCAATTTGTCATGACCCGTCCTCGGGACCCGTGCCGTGACTACCCCAATCCAGCCTTCCTTAGGCCAGGGGCTGGCTACTAGCACCAAGGCATAAATCTCATTAAAAAGGGAAGGCATTGCCTTTGTAATGTAAACAATCACACAGAGTACAAGCGGAAGAAGTAAACACTAAGTTAAAACTGAGTACAACAGTAAGTGCGGAAAGTAAAAAGGGGCCGGAAATACAAGCCCAACTTTAAAGTACAACTCGAAAGGGAAAACAGCAACTGAAAAGTAAAGCTGCTATGCTGAGCTGTCCACTGGAAATCCCACCTGATGGGTGGGTACAGATAGCTCCTCTGCTCCTCGGGTCCCACCGTCCGCTCCGAGTATGTCCCGCCCAGTGGTCCACCTCCGGGTACCGCCTCGTTGTCACGTCCACCTCTGGGTACCTTCTCGTCGTGAGGTCCTCCTCCGGGTACCATCTCATCGTATAGTCCACCTCTAGGTACCGTCCAGTCCTCGAACACTCGGCCTCTATCAGCACTGCCTATCGTCTACAACCAACACAACGAGGTGCAGGCATAGCCCGTGCAGGGGTGAGTATAACGATACTCAGTAGGGACCCCGAGACCCTCAAGGTCTCACTAAACCAACAAGGATAACTACAAAGAAGATCTCAACAGATAACCTCTACTTAGGTATATGCCCATAGATATACCTAAGTTATCAAGTAACCCATCTCAATCATGAGGAAACACAAGGATTGTGAAATCAACGGATAACCACTACCCGGGTATATGCCCATACATATACCTAAGTTATCAAGTGACCCATCTCAATCATGAGGTAAACACAAGGTCAAAAGTCTAAGATCAAACCAGGATTTTCATTATCGAAACCATAACTGCTGAAGAGCTCCGTCTCTGGAGTGTACAGTGGTCCTGTCACGACTCCGAGGTACTGCTCACTAACCGAAGACTGCTGAAGTACTCCTCCTATCGAGTACCGCGGGTCAGCCACCCAGACACAGTAGTGCTTCCCGCTGAGGTATGTCACCCAAACACAGTAGTGCACACCCCCTAGTAGCCTACTGAGGTACTCTCCGGATGAGTACCGCGGGTCTGCACTGTCACACAGGTAGTGCTCCGTCCTCCATGGGTCTTCACCTCAGAAAGTAGTGCTCCGTCCACTAGGCTAGTCGACTCACTCCAAGTCGAGTCGGTCAAGCAGTCGTCAGGTCTCAGCCAGTTACACGGTCTCCGTACTCCGCATTCTCGTCACTGGGAGGGTCCGCTCCATGAGCTACAGGTCGATACTCCAAGTATCTCAAAGTCCCACTAAGAAGTATCTCAATGGACCGCCTCATCATAGGGGTCTCAAGACAACAGACGGCGCGTCAATCGGACGCCCGGTCTGTGAGTTATTAGCCTTTTCGTCCCAGGGGCCCGGTTGGTTTCGTGAGCGAACCAAACCCGGTCGTATCTCAACTGTACCCCGAACTCTCATAGGGTATACTCATAGGGACCTTTTCTCAATGAGATCACCAACGCCGCTGACGGTTCATCAAAAGGACATTCTGTCAAAAATATATCAGCTTTTCCGTTCC
The DNA here is from genome assembly GCA_963277665.1 of Viscum album. Classification (NCBI taxonomy): domain Eukaryota; kingdom Viridiplantae; phylum Streptophyta; class Magnoliopsida; order Santalales; family Viscaceae; genus Viscum; species Viscum album. The sequence continues at coordinate 1,940,686,912 of OY728152.1, forward strand.
AGGGGCCCGGTTGGATTTCGGTGCGATCCAACCTGGCCACTATCCATCTGCATGCAAAACTCATGCGGAGGATGCCAAAAGTTCCGTATCATCATCAGGAACTCAACGCAATAGACGGCGCGTCAATCGGACTCCCGGTCTGAGAGTTATTGGCTTTTTCGTTCCAGGGGCCCTGTTGGTTTTTAAGGAAAAACCAACTCAATCGTACTCCACCTGCGTCCAATCCTTGGGCGGAGTATGCCAAAAGACCCGTCTCACTTAGAGGAATTCAACTAAATAGACGGCGCATCAATCGGACGCCCGGTCTGTTAGTTATTGGCCTTTCCGTCTGACACCTACCGTGGGAAACTTCCCAGGAGGTCACCCATCCCAATCACTACTCTACGCCAAGAACGCTTAACTATGAAGTTTTAACCACATATTCTCCCGAAAAGGAAGGTGCACCTTGAGTATAGTATACTGAAACGACCGTCTCGATCCAAGGATCGCGTTGCCGCTGACGGCGAGTCCTTTGGAGGCCCGTAGCCCATGATACATGCATTTGATCGAAATTGGTCCGAAACTGGGGGTCTAGGCCCGGGCAGACCCCCCCTAGGTCGGCCGAACTGGGTCGACCCGCCCCGGGCGGCGACCCGGCCCGACAACCCGGCCCGTCTCGGAAAACCCGGCCCGGTGCGGCGGCGCGGTCCGGCGCAGCCTGGGCGCCGTTCCTGTGCCGCGCGCGGGGGGCAAAGCCCCTGGCTTTCCTCAGCTGGCGGCGCGACAAACTGCCGCGCCTAAAGAAAAATGGCCCCCCTCACGTGGGGGCCTGCCTTCGAGAAAACGGGGGGCCGCCTGCCCCCCCTTTGTGAAACCGGCCCCCCTCATAATGGGGGGGGGGCATTAAGGGTGGCCTGGGGAAATTATTTCCCCCGGTTTTCTCCCTTCCGGCCGGCCTGACCTGGCCGGCCAGTTCTTCCTCAACGGGACCGGCAAGGCCGGTCCCCCTTCCAGCTTCCGACACCTGCGGCCCGGCTGGCCGCCGGTTTTCTCGTTCCGCTGCGGCCCGGAACCGGCCGCGGCCTTCGTTGTCCGGCACGGTGCGACGACACCGCGCCCCTCCACCGAGGCCCCACTCCGGCCGCGACACCTTCAACTTTCTTCAACGCGCCTCGACGGCGTCGCCTCCTTGCATTATTTAACGACGCGGCGCGACGGCGCCGCGCGTTTCTTTCCGCATGATCCTGCGCAGTGCGACGGCACCGCGCCACACCCGTTTCAATCCACAACAAAATCAACATGAATAGGAGGAGGGTCGGTCGTGTTCGTGCGGTCCAGCCCCCTCGCGTTATTTGCTAACAATCGGCCTTTAATGAATAATAAACTTTCACAATCTTTTAAATTAAACAAAAAGATTTGGAATCAAGGCCCGACAAATATAAACCGTCAAGTTCGAAGGAGAGATCCACATAACTTTAAAATGTCAAAACCCCTACCTTGATTTAAGAGGTGACGAGATTCGGCGTCGTGAAAAGAGATGTCGCGGAAGAATACGTCGTCGGTATTGCGGGTATGGCGTCGCGGGAGAAGACGTCGTCGGTATTGCGGGTATGGCGTCGCGGAAGACGGTTGCCGAGAACGTGGCGTTCTTCGTCGATGTCCGATTGTTCTTGGTGTTCTTTGCCAAGAGGATGAAGAATCTTCAATACTTCTAAGCCTTCTTTCCAAAATCTCTCAAACAACACAACCCAACCAAAAGAAATAAGTTCCCCACTTATTTAATTAACTTCACATGGCTTTTGAAAATCAAGTGTTTGAAATTCAAAAGACTCACACAACTCACCACATTAAAATAAACTCATTTAAGACATAAGTTATAACTAAGTTAAAATCATTTAAGTGGGAGTTGAGGGGTTTTAGAGGATATGAAGAGGTGGGGTTCGTGTGGGCCCCACCACCCTCATAACCTCCCAAGGGAGGTTGGGTGGTTACCCAACTTCCACCTTGAGCTAACACTTAGAGTAAGTTAATAAAAATTGTACTGTAGTTATAAAATAAACTTCCACAATTTTTATTATCAACACTCGTGTAAACGCAACTCCGGTACAGGAGTTCCTAAGTAATTATCGGCGCTTTGGTTCCATCAGTGCCCACGGAATTCGATTCCGGGCACCGGTTCAAAAGATATAAATTCTCACTCGCTCGTTCACTGAACGTACCCGAGCCAAACTTCAGAAATTATTTTCGGGCACACCGGGCCTCAGAATCAGGCGCCGTCAGAAACTGCATTCTTGTAAAATTACAATGAAAATTAAGAAACAATTTTCCTTGAAATTTTCGGGTCTTTACATTTTTAACCATTACATAGACATTCTTTTTGTTTTAAAACACTAAAAATGTGTTTTTGGTAATACTATTTTAAAAAAACAGGGATATACATTATGTTAGTTCATATGTTTCCCAAATATATCTATTGCTTTTTACCTATTATTTCATTGAAATTAATGGTCATTTTCTTTGTTATAACCCTCTGGAACATGTTATCAGAGGATCAAGAACACCACACATCATATGGAGCTTCCATATTCTCATAAATGTCAAACATATTTCAAAAATATTTTTCATATAGTTTCATGTCAATCTGTGGGGTTTTCTTCTAATTTTGACCATTACATGTTTCTTTTACACTTTAATAACCCTAAAAATACATTTCAATAATCCTAAACAACTGAGTACATGTATTAATATAAAATCATTTTTTATACATCTCAAATCATTTTATGGTTGTTTTGTTATTATTTCATGAAAATAAAATGTTGTTTGATTTATTCTTACCCTAGTAGACACATTTTAAAAGACATTGATTTGTTTATAACTAATTATTCAGTCATTAAAAAATATTTCATGTCATATTTTTATTCTAAAACTTATACATGTTATTAATAATTAAATGATTTTTTCCAATTATTTTTAATCAATATAAATATGTTTTATATGGTTTTGAATATAAAAATCAGGTATTGGTGTTTAAGAACACTAAAAATGTGGTTTTAGTCATCCTGAGAAAACAACAAATTAGATTGATATTATTTCAGCTGATAAATTTAAAAACCAATATAATGTTGTTTTCCCCTGAATTCATGGAAATTAAAGGTCATTTTTTTATTTAACCACATGATGCATGTTTTTTAATGATTGTCAAATCCTTAAAAATAACATATTCATCCATTTTAAGCACACCAATAATAAAATTTATTTGTATTCTACTCTTTAGCATAACAAATATTACAATAAAAAATATTATATTATTACATGTTAATTAAATGAAATTTTCAGTGGTTTTGACCATCACATGGATATTTTAGTGTTTTAAAATACTAAAAATTCCTTTTTGGTCTTCCTAGGATAATAAAAATACAAATTGATGGGGTTTCGGTTTATATATTTCCAAAATAAATAAATGGTTTTTTCCTCAAATATTGTGGTAATAATTATTCATTTTCCTATATTTTACCCCATGATAAATGTTTTTAAAAACATTCAAATCTTTAAAAACTACTTATTCTTCAATTTTGACCACACTACATGTCTGAATTTTGTGGAATCAAATTTTAAATTTATCTAATCATTATATTGTATTTATGATTTCTTTATATGAATTTATAAAAGTGAAATATATACATTTTTAGTAAATAATCACTAAAAATTAAACTTTGGTTATAGAACAGACATGTTATGTCATAAATTAAAAAAATGGTCAAATAGGAATTTAAAATTTTGAATGACCTATTGAAATGTATTATAAAATACATCAGAGATTTACAATTAATAAATTTCAAGTAACAAAACAATATTATAGTACACCTATGTTAAATCACTACTAAAGAATGTTTAAAAATGTAAAAAAGAGGAAGTGGAAAATTAAATCATTATAAGAGAAAAATATTATTGAATTATTTCATATGAAATAGATGAAATCATAATGGAATATAAAAAACTATTTTTCATAGTAGGTTTCTATGTAAAAATATGATAAAAAAATATTGTTTTAAACATGTTAATCAATGAATCAATTCCACATTCATTACAATTGAAGAATCAATTAAAGACATTGATATCTATGTAGAGTTTCACTATATATTTCCATAAGATTTCAATATTGTATTTAGAATTGAATGTAGAAATATAAATTGATCATACTACTAGTTGTTTCATATGGCTATTTCTTGTTGAATTCAATAAATTGAATATAGTGAAACACATTATTAAATAGGTAGTTACTTGTGTGATATATTTCATAAGTTAATAAATAGTTATAATGAACCCCATAGAATAATATAATGCATAGATAGATACATAAGTCTTTTCGACCAAATAATTATTATCAATTATATATTTTTTGGAATGTTATTATTGGATTGTGGCATTAAAATTTTACTAGTATATAATTATTGAGTAAAATATAAAGAGAAAATTTGTGGAAAAGTATGAAAATTTTTGTATATATCAACTGATTATAGGAGAAAAAATTATAATATATGAAATTATTATCATTATAGAACACTGGTTACATATGTAAATTGAATAAGTGTAACGAAATAAAATTTACAAAATTTTTGATAGAGTGGGTAGACACTACATAAATGAATACATAAAATTGGTATTATTTTAATGAAGGCACATAAGTACATAAACTATTTGAATTATTATAGATTATTGAAATTAAAATTAAATACAGAGTACCTAAATGGGTGTACATATATGAATATGTAACAATTATTATGTATCATACACCAAATTGTTATTTTAGTACTTATTATTTTTCTAGAATGGTAAAATTATATTTTTAGTGGAATTGATTCCAATATAACAATAGGAGAATTCAATAATCAATAGGAAATGAATCCCAAAGGCAAATTTATAATGAATTATTAAAACATTCAATGATATAAATTTCAAAATAAAATACAATTCCTATATTAAAAAATAGTCAACAGATTATCATTTAAACAATAACAAGGTGAATAATGTAATGAGTAACGAGAACATAACATATATACTTTGAATTATTTTTTTAAAAAATATAGTGAAAACAAAAAAAAGGACTTTAAAATAGTTTTTAAAATAATATTAAATAATAATCATTTCAATAAAGTTAGATCATGCAATATAAAATATAGTGAAATTTAAAAAAAACACTATCATTCAAACTATAGTCTGATAGGTTTGACTATTTAATTTAGTAAAATTTATGGAATTTGTTTATAAAATTTAATAGGTGAATTCAATTGAAATTGAAATAAAATAAAAAAAATCTTCTTGTAACCCATATATAGATAAAATCATATTATTTCAAAGATCACTGTCACTATAAATGAAAATGCATAATAGAAAATCTAAATATGTACATTTTAGAAAATAATATAATTCATATAAAAAATTTAATGGGCATACTTTCAAAAATTACATGTTGTGTAATGTAAAATAACGTTAGATATAATGAAAAATATTCCATACCAATTTCAAAAATTCATTTAAAAAAATAATTTTTTAGAAGAAATTGATTCCTCCTATAAAAAATATTAGGAAAATAATATAAAATATTTATACCAATATATCAGGCAATTGGGATTTTAGTGCAATATAGGATTCAGATATACAAATGAAAAATCATCAGGAATGTATGATAATGTTGCAGAATCATTGAGGTGGGTGTGTGGTGATAGGATGTGGGGAACTATATGTTATAAAGAGTTGATGTTTTGTCTTGGTTGGAAGTGGTGAGGGGGAATTGGTCGGCTAATATTTATAGGAGTTGGAGGAAAGGTCCTCTAGAATTGGTTGAGGTGGAGTTGGAGGGGAGAATTGATGGAAGGGAGTTGTTTGGGGAAAGATGGATCAACCGATAGAATTAGGGTAGATTTTGGGGAATAAATTGTGGTTAGAGGGGGGAGAAATAAGGTAATGGGTAAAATATTAGATTATTTCATAAATATGTACAATGATCACCATTTTGTGGTCATTCTTATTTTCAATAGTGACATCCAAATAATTATCACCTGTTTACCCCATTCAAAAATACATACTTCTATATTCATATTTCCAACACTATTGTTTGAATTATCAAAAACAACGATTATGGGTTTAGTGGGAATACTTTAAAATCTAATAAAACTAGAAAATAATAAAAACATTACACATAATCCATGTGAAAAAAATTATATATATATGGGACACATTAAAATTTAAAAGAAAAGTCATTTATTTCGAGGTTTAGAAAAATTCATTGGTTATCTTAAATCAAAATGTTTATGAAATCTATATCCTTATGTTAGTCATCATTGGATATACTTTTACTATCTAAAAAAACAAAAGAATCTTTTGATAAGTCAATATTTTCTTAAGGTCATCATCGAGAGTGTGGGGAAAACGTTCCCCGTTATATTTGAGGCCCTCCTCAATAGACAGTTTGATAATTATGATTGGAGATCTATTATAATCCTCAATAGATACCACTATAGATGTATCATAGAACACTTTCATTATTTCATACACATAATCAATTTTGTTGGATTCCCCAAGATCCTTCTCTTTTTAATCCTTCTCCCTTGAATATAGTCTAAGGATCTATAGACTTGTGTCCTTTTGATGGCCCTTCATTCAAATTATGGAATCCTTACCTATATTGATTCTTAGTTTCCAGGGATCTATGGCCAGATTCCTATGAATCAAAACCAATTAAATTTTTAGTTATACTAGTTGGGCTTTTCGACAATGTCTTTGGTGGACATAAGTAATCATTTTAATGCATAACCTTTTTCCTTGAAGTCGAAGAGAAATCCACTTCTTTGATAATAATTTTTTCACATCATATAGTATTAATAAAAATTACTCATCAGTTGTGATATCTTCTATCATAACCAAATGAATCATGGAAGTAGCCACCTATCACATATTTTTATTTTGATAAATCATTTAATCACTTTTCCAAATGGTAGACTAAGATTACATATTACATTATGTCCTGAGGATACTCTAAGTCTACTAGGGTTCTTTCTTTACTCACACCCAAATTTTTAACTGTATTCCTCTTCCTAATATCTAAAAATTTTCAATGTCCTTTATCCATTATATATTTTGTAAAATTACTCAAATAGTAAAAATAATTCTATAAAAAAATACCCAAACTTCTTTTTGAATTAAATAATCCTTTCCCAGTATCAACCTGCTTTTCTTGGGCGATATTATCTACAAACTCCCTAATTTTTAGATTCCATCCATACATAACCTATTATATATTCACAAGGGGCTCACTATCAGATATTATCAAAATTTGTACTTTTTATATGTATATATTAATTTTTTAGGTATATTTTTTAAATGTATACTATATATAAATAAAATAGATAAATATGACTCTTTTTTTATATATTATGTATGTAACTTTGTTTTATATAAATATGAATTTTTTAAAACCAAATAGGTTGAATATGAATAATAAATGTTTATATATTAATAATATAAGAGAATATTTTGAGGATTGGGTCATAGAGTTCATTATGTTAAGAAACCTTGCATAGAAACAACCATTATAAAATTATTTTTCAATTTTTTAAAAGAATTTATTGAAGTAGAAATTTCTAAGAAGATATGGAAGAGTAGTTTATTTGTTATTGATTTTATTAAAGTTATAAATGTAGTATTAAATTCAAGGAATAATTGGATATATCTAGTAACAAGAATAATATATGATTTAAGAATCTTATGATATATGAAAAAGTGTATATGTGACATATATTGTATTGAGGAATTGATAATGTTAATTGAATATGGCATTAAAAATTTTCAAAATATTTTTTAGAAGATAAATACCTATAAAAAAATGTTATTGTATATAGGTTTTACAAAATATTTTACATTATCATCCATAATAAAACTATATAATTTGAAAACCAACAATGAACTGATTCTAACTAGCTTTACAAAAAAAGTTTCTCTCCAAAACTATATGTTATGGGATGATAATAATCTTCTTGGTCTAATATATAAATCTAAATTAATTTCATGTTCCATGATTATGACCTATGAAAAAAGTGCATGCGAGTATAAATAATTGTATATGATTCCAAAATGATTGTTGATTATTTAAAAAATTCCCAATATGGAATGTAGAATGATGTAAGAAAGGTGAATTAAATCCTTCATAAAACTCAATATACATTACAATCATTCGACCATTTATATTTCTATATATAATTTAGTGATGTATAAGTTATTTAATTATTTATATAGATAACATAATAAAATATTGGAAACCGTGACAATCAAAATATACTCCTAAATTCATTAAATTTCATCATGAATACATTGAATTTGAAAAAAAGTATGAAAAACATTCATATTACATTATCTAAAGAGAGAATCTGATAAGACCTATCCCATGAGGACCTGAATTACATTGGCGGTAAGCCAAATGTGCTGCTACAAGCCTCCCACCAATAGGCCAGGGGTTGCTGACTCGATACAAGAAAGAATATTACCCAAGAAAGGCCTTAGGATATATGAAAAATACAACAAATAGACATCTTCAAAACAAATGATAACTTGAAACCACTTACAATATATGTCAACAACTAAACAATATAAAGAATTAATTTTTGATACAACACTTATCATGTACAATTCCATAAAGGAAACAACAAAACAATATATATACATATATAATTCCACCATGAATTATGCCTTGATTATATTGTAAAAAACCTATTCTCTAAAAAATAAGTATAAAATATCACAAATAATAACCAAATCCAATTCGGACTATTAAATTCAACCAAGAATTATATCTAGACAAGCATCACCAGCCCCACATCAAATACGATCATCTCTAAACTGTGTGTTGTCTTCAAAGGCATTAGATGTATGGGAAAAATTCCATTTAGATATTTCTTTAATAATACCATTTAGTATTCTCTAAAAACATTAAAATTAAATCCAAATCAAATAATAAACTTAAATCTGAAAATATGATGGAAACCAAAATTAACCAACATATATTTAATATATTGGAAACCCAAAGGCATAGGGATGTCGCTGTCATTATATCGTAGGTAAAAATTCACATCCCATGTTTACCAAGTATCACGCCTCATATGTAACCAACGAAACTTATCATATGTTAATCCCTAAAAATTAATAATTTTATAGAGTGTAAATTAATCACATATTTGAGGAATCTTGGTGTGTTTGATACTCTGTAGGACACAAAGCATTTGAACTTCAAAACTCAAAAAACCTAAAATACAACTTATATGAAATCATAGTGGGGGATACTCACCTAGTTCTGATTTGGATGATGGTCAAGGGGATACTAACCCAATAGTTATATGACCCACATCCCATCACAATGTAAGTTCTCTTACTCCAAAAATCCTATAGAAGACATTATCCTCGTCGAGTAAGATCAAATTAGGGGGTTATTAACTCCTAGAGAGGGACCGAATCTTCTCGACAAAAAGGGGGAACTGACTACATGCTTGAAGTGTCTTTAGGACGCTCTACCTATCGATAGTATACATATAGGGGGTTAATAAATCCATAACAAATTCTGGTGATCCACTCAATGGTATTTATATGATACAAGGATGGTTACCATCATCAATTCAACTCTAAATGAGTTTCTCAGAACCATTCATCATCACCACAAAGATAAAAAAATAAAACTGCTTAAAATTCCTTGAAAAAAACCCTTAACATCAAATATACCTACAATATCATGTTCTATATAGAATACCCTTATATTAGACTTTTTTTTCTGCATTTTTCACTTATCTATGAATATACGAAAATCCCAATGAAATGGTAGGTATTAAATATGTACTTATTAAAGTTATAATGAGTGGGACATGGGAAGAAAATTGGAATATAATTCTATGAGGAAAGTTGTATTGATTATATGATATCCTCATTCAAAGAGTAACCTGGGAATATACCTCATGGATTGAGTCACGTGACTTCAACCAACAAGTAATTTCATCATTCTAAACATTGTGTGTGGAACTAAAATGTCAGTTGGTGTATATCATGTTGGGGCCCAATTAATGTCACTCCAAGAATGGATTGTGATCCACAAATTTTAACTATGTTCACATAATAGATAATCTAAGCATGTTCACATATTTTCAAGTCACTTAATTTACCTACATAGCACTCCCACTTTCCCACGTATTGTGTCCGGCAAAAGTGTTATTCAAGTTTTATAAATTAGTACACCTGGGGATGTGTGGTCTATTAAATAATGTGTTTGGCCAAAAATCTGAATCATTGTTCTATTTATTGGTCTAGTAAAACCCTTTCTGTAAACCATAAGAATGACACAACATGCTCTATGTGGTAACACGACATGTGATATTAAACTCATCCACATAAACCATAAAACCACAACCAAACCTATACACCACACTTTTTAGATATTACAAGTTGTTTAGTATGGATTTTTGTCCAAATATACTTTCTCTACCACTTCAATGCTTTTTAAATTTTCCATCAATTGTCATTGTTCCTACAACATCTATCATTATTTCTATTCACCAGTGATGATTTGATGGCCACTATTTACTCTCCATTCATAAAAAACCCACAACCTAAGTTAAATGTTTTCAGAACATCACTCCATGTTGAACCTACAACAGGGATGTTATTGGGATTCCTCATTTAAGCTTTAGTTACACATATTCTATACGCTACACCAAGGACAACACTTCCCCACTATTATTCTTGAACCAACATCCCCCCTCCATCACTGGTCATGTAATAATTCTAAATATGAATCACCAAAACATTATCCCCAAAAATGATAGAGATAATTATTTAATGTAAAATTAAATTGATGAAGGAGAGAAAGAATGGATTAATCTTCAGTGAGAATCATCCAATCAAAACCATAACCACAGTGTTGACTATTGAAAATGGGTATATATGATTGAAGAATAAAATCTCTGATAATAACAATAATTTAACATAGGTCAATAATAAACATGATAATTAAATTTTATAACATGAATTTTAAATTAATATACAAAAATGATGTGACATGGAAAACATGAACATCACCCACCCTCAAATGATGTTACATGATTTGATCAATATGACAAAAATAATACATAAATAGTATACATAACAATGAATTGATATATTTTAATAAAAAAAATAAATATAAGGAAAAATATAGAAATCCAATGAATCAATGTTTTTCCAAGTTGGAAAATCATAAATGACTATAAAATTCTTTCCATGATCTGTAATTTTTACATTTCCTCTTCATGAAAAATATATTTCAATCACAGATATCCCTATTATCATTTCAAGAGTTTCATTTTTAGAAAATATTAACAACCCTGGATTAAGGTATAAGGAATGAATTTTTAAGGTGAAATTATGTTAACCAAATACTTAATAAAGAACAATTTTTAGCCCATTCCAGAGCCAAAACCCAAAAAATAAAAAATACACCTATCCTAGGTGGATCACCTAATTCGTGAAATAAGAAAAATGTTTTAATTTCATTTTGAGACTATTTATAGGATATATCATCACATGAACATGATAAATATTAAATATCCCTTAAAACCCACTTTCGTGAAAAATCACAAAAGATCTGTTACAAATGGGAAACTGGACTCAGTTCTAATTAGGTGACTAGATTGAGGAACTCTGGACTATTTGAATCTGCTTGATCAGATAGTGGTATATGAAATATTAAATGTAGGTTGGGTGTCTAAAAGTTATGAACTAGATAGTGAACAATTAATTTTTCTAGAAGATATTAGCTAAATATGATATATAAATTTTTTCTGATGGTTATTCATAAGATTTCATCTCTTAGTCTTACAATAAAATAATTTCATACAGGATTCTAGAAGTTTCATAGGGATTACTTACATGTTCTATAAGAATTCAAAGGTCAAGTTCACATGCCATAGGATATAATAGGTAGTTAGGGCTCAATTGAATGAATTAAATTAATACAGACAGATAGTGAAACTAGAATAGCCAGTTGGGACTCCCTATAAGTGGGTAAGACCACTTGTACATGTTTAATGACATGATGATGAAATTAATTATAATTATAGATCTAATCAGATCATTTTTTGAAGTGATTATAGTTCTTGTAACATCTAATGAAATGGATATTCATTATTATTATCTCATATATGTTGGTTTTAATGTTTAAACAAATTAAATTTGTTGACTCCTTTATATACATTCATTTCACTTGAATTCTTTTTAGTATCATAGAGTCAGTTAAATAATTGTGCTAAGTGATGGTTTTGTGAACATCCTATGTTTTGGTATTCTAATTCTTTAGGGAAATGATCAGTAACAGGTCATTCGAGTTATTTTTCAGTTATGCATGAAGAGCCAAATTGTTTATCTTCTTAGGGTTTATTATTGGAAGCCCCAAAAAGTAATATCATAACATGGATCAAGGCCTAAAAATGCACACTCAAAAGACTCTAGTATCTTATATATTGTAGAGATGTAATATATATTTTTTATGAGTTTAATGTTATTACGAGCTATGGAATTTGATAAGGGGGAGATCTATATTGATAAATTTGATATGATAAACATTGTCTATTAAAGAATTCATATAGATGATAATCTCATTCAAAATGACCTAGAAGATCTGTTGATTGGATTTAAAATAAATATTATTGATAAAATGTAGTATAAAGGATAAGCATAATGGATTTGGTATTGATCATGATTTCATTAGATTAGAATAAAATCCTTAACATCGAGGAGGTGAATACCATTTTAGTGATTATGAAAACTCTTGGGGACATGTATGAGAAACATTCCACCCTAAAAGAAGTGTTAAGGATAAAAAGGTTACTCAATATGAAATTATTTTAAGGTGGAACTATGTATGGCACTATGAATAATTTTAAATTGTTTCAAGGGTAGTCATAAATTTTTAATTTCATGAACATGGATGATGTGTTGCAATTTCTATTGGTATCCTCACTCTGGGAGTCTTGGAATGTGATGGTATCTATTATAATAAATTCTTATAAGAATACTATGCTGGAGTTTGAGGATATCAGAAATAAGATTCTAAACGTGGAACCCAGATAGAGGGAATTCAATAAACCAATTAGAATAATACTAAATATAAATGTTAGAGGGTATTCACCTAGTTTTATGATAAGATATATGAAACCAAAAATATGTCCAGAGAAAAGAGTAAAAAGAAATTTATTAGACCCCAACCTATATGTCTGAACTATTGGAAAATAACTCACATCCAAAAGGACAATGTGGACCATATGGTGAAATACATAATGGAATCGCTGAGAAGTGAAAGTTACTTTAATTCAGTTTGATTTTTTATGAGATTATTTTTGACCGATAACATTCCGGTGAAATTATTTGTGATATATTTTGATGAATCATTTAATTCTACAAAAAATAAATGAATCATGGTAATTTATGTATTCAAGAAGTCTGATAAGTTTTACATAGTTGATGATGAGGCTCAAAAAATTTTATTAAAAGGGTGATGCCGATATCTAGATGTAAACTAGAAAAATAATGAACTAGCCACAAATGTGGCCATTTGAAATTTAATTAAGGATCCATGGTTGTGAAAAAAGTACTGAAGGATTTAGCAGTATATATAATTGATATATTATATGGAGTGATAATTTTTCTATGTTAAAACTTCTAATAGTCCATGGTTATGGAATTTCGTACATTGTAATCTTAGTGAGGAGATCATTAATATTATTGTGATGAATTATTTATTGAGTCCTGATTAAATTAAAATACTAAATTTTTAGAGATATGAACATGGGATGAAGAAATATGTATAATTTCATTTAAAATATTTGATGTTGAGAATTTGAAATTTATTACTTATTTACAAGAATTTTGGGGGACCCTACCTTACTAATTTCCATAGAGGATCAATATACATTTTCACTTTAGTTAATGAATTTATAAGTATATTATGGGTTTGATTTTAGAAAAACATGTCAAATTTATTCATATAGTTTGTATTATTAAATTCAGTAGTTTAAATGGATAATATTAAAAAGAAAACATTCCAAAAGTTTTATTATAGTGTTGGGTATAGTATAATGAATTTCAAGAACAACTATTCAATGTTTGGAATCAGGATAATGAAGAGTATACTTATGAATATAGATTATAAAGGCATGGTTAGATTCATTACTAAAATGTTAAATGAAAATTTATAGAGCATGTGGTCACATTCCCAACAGTTCATTGAAATTTGGGTAGAAATGGAAATTTATTAAGTACACTCAGTTATGATAATTCAGTTAGTAATAATAAGGATTGATATTACAAAGAAGTTAAAGAATGAAAAACTAATGTATGTTTGATAGATCAAAATTCTAGATTTCCATTATAATGTCCATGTGGATTCTAGGAAAAGGGATAAACTCAAAGATAAATTTATGAATGTGGGATATGATGATGAAAATATTGGTATCTTATTGTGGGATATTGAAAATTAGTAGATAGTCAGGATATAAAATTATATCATTAATTGGAAGGTACATTTAAATGATTTTGAAAACAAAAATAATATTCAAAGAAAAGATTAAACTAACCAAATCCAAGTTGATTTGAATGGTAATTCCATAAGCAGATAATTGGGTGGTTTTCAATATACGAATGTATGTCGACGAAAAATCTATTTGATAGAAACATGAAACGTTCAATGGATAAGGAAAAAAATTTAAATATGAGGTTAATTATATGGATAATGTTTTATTTTCCTCAATAGTGGGTGTCCCGATATACGCATTGGAATGAAACCACTAGGAAATTACACATAATGTGGTAATCAAAACTAGTTCATGATGAATTCAAAGAAAGATCAATGTTGAACTGATATCTCAAAGGATGGAAATATATAGCCTTATGTTTTTTACATATGATCAAATATATGGGTATGTAGATATAAACTATAGGTTATATTGAGATACTCTAAAGATTACAATATGATATGCATTCACATTCTATGGAACACCAGTTATCTGGATATCAACGATGTAGTTGTAGGTAGAACTGTCCAAAAAAGGGGTGAAATATATCGTTGTAATATAATAGGGGAATAGTTGATATAGCAAAAGGGTTTTTTGAATAATATTGAAATAATATAGAAATGGGGTTTGTTTTATTGAGGTAGTTAGAGTGAAGTAAAATTTTAAAATAATCTAGTGTTACATTCTAAAATAAAACATATCAACCTAAAATATAATTTCATTCTAAAGTTGTTAGAGGGAAAGGAACTATAGTAGTGGAATATATCTCAATGATGAAATCCAACTAACATGTAAACCAAGGTTAAAGGTTAGTAATGTTTGAGGAAATATTATTCCCCAGTGATACATAGTTGTATGGAAGGTAGGTTGAGTTATTTACGGTTTTTGAGGTGGAATAATTGGAAATTTTTCTTTAGTGTTGAAGGTTTCTATGAATTTATTAAAGCAGAATTTATATGAGAGATTATTAATAATTTGATCCTTGATTCATGATTCAATTAGTTAACCAGAAGGAAGAACTCCCAAATATTTAAGTCATCCATATTAGAATGTGGATGAAAAAATATACAACAAATGTGGGGTCTCAAAAAGATATGATCTGGATGATACACTTGCCAGTTCCCAAGAAAATATTAATGCATGTTGATATGTAAGTATCATTAATAGTGATTAAAGAGTTTTATTATCATTTCCTTGTGGTAACGTAATTCAGTAATGTTTCTAGGATGTTACATATGGATAATATTTTTTTCTTCTAGAAGCCATTGGTTGGGTGCACATGTCACTGGAAATTGATGGTGGTCATAACACAATAGTGTGAATTATATTTATATCAATGTTTAGTACAACCTGTATGACTTTCTAGGACATACTGTATGGTTTTGGGATAAATTGAACATGTTTGTTGATTTTATTATTCAATTATTATAACTTAGTGCTCTATTTTTCTCATTATCCAAATTTATTTTAATTCATGTAACTCCTCAAGAAATGGAAATATAGAAGTCTTCTCGCATTTATGTAAGATTAAAATGTCTAAAATATGTTGATTAATTATATCCTTAACATGGTTTAATATCTATTTAATGTGTTTTTTAGTGTGTGAAATATGGTTTACTTAGTGTAGTGATTTATTATTTTGATAACTTCTTATGATATAGTATAGTGATGTTCTTAGGGTAACTTCTAGATAGGGGATCTTTTGGACTTTTTTATTATTCGTGAAGTTCCAAATGATGGGTCTTCTAATGGATTGGTGTAATATTCACCAAAATATTCCTCCCAGGGGAAAAAAGTATGGGATGAAACCAATGGAACGATCAAAAAATTAGATATTTCGTACTATATTGAATTAACTATTCTATGATTTTAAAATTTTCATTGATTTAAAGCTCAAATATGAGATTCTTCCTACTTAAGGAAAAAAACCTAAGATCAATAAATTGTCACAATCATTAAACATTTCATCCTTGAAAATAAAACAAATTATTCTCAATTTGGATTCTCCTAAAACAACCTTTTGATAAAGGGTTCTAAACCCACACAAATTTATTGTTTTCTTATGGTAGTCTAAATTATATATAGTCCGATAATATAAGTCACTTTAGAAAAGTATAATATTTTCATAAATTTATTTCCAACAGTTATGTCAATTAAAAATATCAATAGGCTCGTAGTCAATCTAATACAACACCTTGATAATTAATTCTCTTGTAATAAAAAATCCTATTAATATTTTCCCCACACTTTATCTTCTACATTGATAGGAATTCATCTTTATGACATGAAGTGAAACAATGAACCTCAAAAACTAGCTCTATAATATTTTTTTAAAAAGGTAACCTTCTATTGGAGTGTCACACTCTCCACATTTAAAGAGAAATCTAGATGACTACCACATGAGATGAATTTACATTTTCCTAACTCTCCTACCAATAAAAACAAGAACGATTTTATAATGTACCCAAAATATAATCAAGGTCACATAAATCTATAGGTTAACATCTAATCCTTGTTATTTATAGATAGAGCATATAATCCAATATCATCAGTTCAATGAACAATGTAGACACATAAACTATTGAATAATATTTTTTGAATAGTAAAAACATACATTTTCTCTTATTACTCTAATAAAAAATAAAATATAAACCAAAAAATATCCTATGTAGGTTCTCATTACTCATTGAAGAGGCTATTAATGATCACATCAACAAAATAACTATAACCTCAAAAAGTAAAATTTCACTAACCATTATCTTTTTAGTAAAAAATTACTCTAGAAAAAATAGTCCTGACTAATTTATGTGACACTTCACAATTTTCTTCATTGAATTTGAGGGACCAACACGACTACCTATAGAGGAGATTACTCTGATGTGATTCTACCATTTCCCCCACAATGGAGAAAAATGAATTCTTTGTTGGTTATCCTCCAATAAGGACACATGATCTATTGGTTTTTACCTAGTTCAACATTTTATATCATCGTTCACAAAACAATACTCCATAAAATACAAATATCTTACCCTTTACAGGTAAAACATTATCCCTATATTTGAATAATATATTAGGTGCATTAAGTTTGATTATTTTTTCATTCAAGTCTCCACAATACATATTACCAAAATATGACACCCTCACTCAATAAGGACATTAGGGACAACCATCATCGATTGAAATCTGTAACATCTCCTCCTACAATAAAAATATGACAACACTTCTTTTATTACAAACTTAAACATGATTTGTTACATAAAACCTCACTTGATACAACAAATAAGATCAAGATTTTTAGTGTATTTGGGTATTAGGATAATTACATAAAAACTTAAAACATGAAATAAAATATCTTTATTGAATACGTCCTTTACATGACCACTACATGCCCTCGTACTTAGCATTGCATGGGATAACCTGAGGACATGCATAAGAAATGGGTGAGCTATAAAGCCCAGTAAGGGGGTACACATGGAATAACATGAGGAGTACAATACATGTTATACAGTAGGCATATCAATAGAGAATAAGAGAAACATGAACATAAAGTCATGATAAAGCATGATAATCATAACATGTAAATGTGGCAACAACACTTAACATGGAATTAGCATGAGCCAAGGCTCATTGCACATGGAGCATGAGTAAATCCTCATTTCACATAAAGCACGAGTAAACCCTAGTTGCACTTGAATTAGCATGAGTCAACACTAATTTCACATGACGTATCATGATACTATACTTTACCCAATGCATTGGATCGCTATAAGGGCACACCCTTCTGAAACATTTCATTTCATGCATAATTGTGCCACATGGATCATAAAACATGGATTCATAAAACATAATCATTTATTTCCTGATAAAGGAATGTGGATTTAATATATAAAACTTTTTAATCAATAAGTAAATTTGCATAAAGTTGAATACCCTTGATGGAGAAATGGGCATGGTATTCACTACACAATGGTAGTGGCTTAGAAAATTGGTGCGATTTCGGCAGCGTAACGGCGTGACATAAGAATTCATAAAAATGGTTGATGAGAGAGAAAGGTGTTACTCATCATATTTACATGTAATTGAAAGTAGGGAGGTCATATAGATACATTTCCCAATAATTGTAATGGAATTTGGATTCATGACACAAAAGTATTTCTTCAATGTAATGAGGAGAGGGAAGTTCCTTCGGAATTTCGGCATAGTAACGGGTATACATGGGAGGCATTTAATGGGAGAGAAAGGGGTATCCAATCATTAAAACATAAATACGGAATTATTATGGAGGTGTGAAACCATACCCCAACATTCATAATTGAAACTAAAATGTAAAAACAACTTAAAGAAAATTGGAGAAAATTGAGATAGGAAGAAAAAACCCTTACTTGGAAGTGTGATTCCAAAGGCTAGAGAGAGGCTTGTGAGAGGCTTCTTGAGATCTTGGGGCACCTTGGGAGGATTCTAGAGGGAGTAGGGAAGAGGTTGGATGAACTCCAAAGGCTTTGAGTGAGGATGAAGTGGGATCTTGGGTTGGTTTATATAGGAAAGGTGAGGGAATTGTTTATTATTTAGGTTTGGGACCCCTTATATTAAATTAATCAAAACAACAAACCAGACCATGGTTTTTGCCCATGGTTTTTGGAAAAGGGAAGAGTAAAACAATATTTTATAAGGCCAAAGTCCGAACTTCTTAAAATAATAGGGTTTCTTATGTGGAGGTGAGTCACACTCCCATGGAAATTAATTTAAAAAGACAAGGTGTTTAATACGTCTCGAGGGGTCCATTAATGCTTTGAAAAGTAAGTCAAACAAACCCAAAATCAAATTATTTTAATTTTAAAACATATATTGGAAGAACATAAAGCTTATAGTATTTTATTAAATCACAATTGGGTCATTATAATGTCATAAAACACATTATATATTTAAACGGTATTTAATTTTTACCCAAAAATTTGACTGTTTAGAAAATTATGAAAAATTAATCGTTGGATAATTTTGATGTCCTGATTCCAGAAATTATATTTATTTTATCTAAATAATTTTCTAAATATGTTAATTTTTACTTTAAAAATAAAAACTGACATTTATCGAAAATTCACGGGTTTTGACCGAAATGGCTTTCAAACCATAATAAAAATTATAATTGCATTCATAAATTTATAAGATCATTTATATTTAATAACATTTAATTTAATCATATTAGAATTTTATTAAAGTATTTTTTAATTCAAAAATCCCTTAATTTTTTAAAAAATATAATTCTTAATTACATAGTAACTAAAAACACTATTTATACATTAAGACTATTTACAATGTATCAAAACATACAAGGAGGTATATTCATTATTATATAAAAATAATAATATACATGAACATAGTACTAGAAATTTGTTACATAACCCATTAAAAAAGCCGCATAAGACCTAAGGGTAAGGTGTGCGATGGTGACAGACTCTTGGGGGGGCTCGGATAACATTGCTCCTGTGGTAATCTCTATCAACTTACACTTTTCCCGTAGACGGTCACATTTGAGCTTGACCTGATGAAGCTTAGCTTGGGCTTGGTCAAGAGCGAATCCCAAAGATGCCACCTCTTTTCCAAGCTCCGACAAATGGGCATCGTATGGAGCAATTCTACTGGATGAGGCCATCACTTCTTTTGTCTGAGTAAATTGAATTTGTTAAAGCCCTATATTTATACTAATCTTGTGATCACTGTTCAATGGCTATATTAGAAACGGTCAAAATTCATAATATAAAACGAAAGAAGTTGACATTTTATTTAAACATAAAGAGACATTTAATTAGATCAAGAGGGATTTCCATTAATGAATCATTGGGTCGTTAGAATATTCTCCCCTTAAGAAATTTCACCCTCAAAATTTTTCCATTTCCCACACTAAAACAGATGTGGGTAACTCAGCTTCATAATTTCCTCTGATTCCCAAGTCGCTTCTTCAAACATGTGGTTTCTCCACAACACCTTGATGAGGGGAATTGTCTTATTTCAAAGAACATTTTCTCTATTATCTAAGATCTTCACTGGTACCTCCTCATAAGAAAGATCATCTTCCAATTGTACCACCTCAGAGGTGAGTACATGTGAAGGGTATAGTATGTACTTCCTTAAGAGGGAAACATGAAAGACATAATGTACTTTGGCCATAGTAGGTGGAAGTGCTAGTCGATAGGACACAACCCCGACACGATCAAGAATCTTGAAGGGGACGATGTACCTTGGACTTAACTTCCCTTTCTTTCTAAACCTCATGACCTTCTTCCTTGGTGATATGCATAGAAACATTGTCTCTCCAACTTTAAACTCAAGGTCTCGTCGACAATTATCTTCATAACTCTATTATCTACTCTGAGCTACCTTGATATGTTGTTGAATGGTTTTCACCTTCTCCACCATTTCCTTGACCATTTCTGGTCCAACCAGCTTACGTTCACCGACCTCATTCCAACATGCTGGTGTTCTGCACCTTTTCCCATATAGGGCTTCATATGGTTCCATTTGGATGCCTGAGTGGAAACTATTATTATAAGAGAACAAAACCAGAGAAATATGTTGATCCCATCCTCCTTTAACGTATATTGGGCACGTTCTCAACATATCCTCAAGTGTTTGGATATTCCACTCGGATTGGCCATCAGTTTGAGGATGATAGGCCGTACTAAAGTTCAGTTCAGTATTCAGAGCATGTTGAAGACTCTTCCAAAACATAGAGGTGAATCTTGGATCTCAGTTAGTCACAATAGATAGTGGTACTCCATGCAGCCTTACCACTTACTTGATATATATCCGTTCTAGTTTATCCAAAGAGAAATCCTCCTGAATATCAACGAAGTGTGCAGTCATTGTAAGAAGATCCACAACAACCCAGATTGCATTGTTGCCTTTGGATTTCCTCGGAAGTCTGGTGACAAAGTCCATGGTGATGTTCTCCCATTTCCATTCTGGTATGGGCAATGGTTGCATCATCCCCTTAGACTTCTTCCTCTCTGCCTTCACTTGCTGGAACACAAGACACTTTGATGTATATTCAGTGATCTCCTTCTTCATATTATCCCAACAAATGTTTTCACGGATATCTCGATACATCTTTGTGCTCCTTGGGTGAATAGAGAAATTTGAACTATTTGTATTATCCAAAAGTTCCTTGTTTCGCTCTGGACTTGATGGAACACATAGTCTTTTCCCAAACTTCACAATTCGTTCTTCATTAACATTAAACTCCAAGGATTTCCCTTTTTCGATAGCTTCCACTTTTTCTTGACTTCCCACATCATCCTTTTGAGCATCCTTTAACCATTAAAAAAGAGACTGTTGAGGAATCATTTGTGAAAGGATGGATGATGTTCCCTTCTCTATGATTACCATGTCCATCTTCATCAATTCTAAGAATATTGGATCCTTCTCAATTCTCATGATTGATAGAATCGTTGGACCCTTTCTACTTAAGGCATCTCCCACCTTGTTCGCTTTCCCAGGGTGGTAATGGATTGAACAGTCACAATCATTGATGAGATCTTTCCATCTTCTCTGGTGCATATTATGCTCTTTCTCTGTGAATATATATTTAAGACTCTTGTGGTCAGTATATATCTCACATTTCTCTCCATAGAGATAATGTAGCCAGATTTTCAAGGCAAAGATCACCGCCGCCAACTCCATATCATGCGTTGGATACTTTCGCTCATGGATTTTCAACTGCCTTGAGGCATAGGATATAAATTCATCATTCTGGATCAACACACGGCCTAAGGTCTTCATTGAAGCATCACTGAAAACAACAAAAATTTCCCCACTAGTGGGTAAAATGAGCACGGGTGCAGTGATAAGCCTCCTTTTCAACTCCTTGAAGATTTCTTCGTATTCATCACTCCAAGAAAACATTATTCCCTTTAGAGTTATTTTGGTTAGAGGGTTGGACAATCATGAGAAATTTCTCAAAAATCGTTGATAATATCCAGCTAACCCCAAGTTGCTACAGATATTCAATACCGATGTTGGCCTCGGCCATCCCTCAATTGCATCCGTTTTGGATGGATCCACAGATATCCCATTGCTTGTGATGATATGGCCGAAGAATGAGACCTCCTTCAACCATAACTCACACATTCTTGTACTTTTCATAGAGAATCTTCTTGCACAATGTCTCTAGTAAAGTTCTTAAATGATCCACATGATCCTCCTTGGTTTTGGAGTATATTAGAATGTCATCTATAAAGACTACCACAAATTTGTCGAGGTAATCTTTAAATACTATATTCATCAATTCCATGAATATTTTTAGGGCATTGGTGAGTTCAAAAGGCGTTACTAGGAATTCATAGTGCCCGTATCTTGTGCGAAAAGCAGCCTTGGGGATATCTTCCTTCTTCACCCATACTTGATAATATCCCAACCACAAGTCCACCTTGGAGAAGTATTGTGCTCCACATAGATGATCAAAAAAGTCATCGATCCGTGGAAGAGATTACTTTTTCTTTATCGTGATTTTGTTAAGTTCCTGATAATCGATGCAAAGCCGCATTGACCCATCCTTCTTCTTGACGAAGAGGACTGGTGCACCCCATGGTGAAGCACTTGGGCGTATAAACCATTTAGCCAGATTCTACTATAGTTGTTTCTTCAGCTCTTCAAGATCAACAACAGCCATTATATATGGAGTCTTGGATATTGGTAATTCCTCGGGTATATGTTCAATTGAGAACTCATCTTCTCTTCTAGGAGGAAGACCAGGCAGTTTCTCGGGAAACACTTCCGTGAATTCCCTCACAATAGGAATTTCTTCAAGGATGGTTTCTTCCTTAGACTCAATCATTTGAGCCAGATATGCGTGCTCATAGGGAAGTAATATCCATGCTTGAGATGATGGAGCTAAAGGAGATTCATCTTCCTCCTGACGCTTGTAAAGAATCAGGGGTCGATTCTCCTTATGGAGTGTGATTTCCCTCCCCCGAAAATTAATGTTGGCTCTATATAAGGAAAGCCAATGCATGCCAAGAATTGAATCAAATTCTACCAGAGTGAGTATGATGAGGTTCGCTGGGAAATTCAATCCCCAGATTAAAATAGGGGAGGACTTATATTCATGGGATGCAATTATTTCCCCATTTGCAGTACTCACCGTCATCTTCACTTCCAAGATTTGTGGTGGTGCTGGGATTGTTCTACTAAACTTTCGAGATATAAAAGAATGCGTAGAACCTGAATCAAAAAGTATGTTCTCTATTCTTGAATGAATAACTAGTGTACCTGTCACCACATCGTTGTTGGGGTTCACTTTGGCAGAAGTGATGGCAAAAGCTCTACCATGCTGCCATAGAGGTTGTTGTTTGCCTCCGAAAACCCTTGGATTAGGACACTGATTTGCAAAATGCCCTGGTTCTTTGCATTTGTAGAATTGAACAATGCGTGGAGGTTTGAACGGAGCGTTCCTCTCCTCTGTTGCAGCCGTGGGTCTTTCTTGCCGACAGTTAAAAACTAGGTTCCCTTCTCATCCACACTAGAAGCATTTCCTCATCCCCTTCAGGAAATTTCCAGGGTGCTTCTTTCTGCAGTTTTGGCAAGTGGGGTGCTGAATTTTCTTAGCACCGTTGGATTTATCCATCGGACCACATGCATTTAATTCCAAATTGCGCTTCTTATCCCCATGATACCCATGTGATTCTCAGATCTCCATTTCAACCTTGAGGGCACATCGAACAATGTCCTCATAGTTGTCAAAGTCATGGATCACTAATGCTTTCCATAGGATAGGCTTCAGCCCACCAAAGAAGCGGTCAACCTTGAATTCGGGGGTAACGAAAAATCCAGAAGTGTATCGTGAAATCCTTGTGAAGTTTTCCTCATACGCTCCAATAGATTCTTCGTGTTTTTTTCTTGATGGAAAGGATGTCCCTTTCCATCGTAAGTTGGAGGGTGCGCAGAAAAGTTTTATTGAAAAACATCTTCCGAAAATCCTTCCATTCCAATGCCTCAATCTCCTCCTCAGGCTTTGTATTTTTGATCAATTTCCACCATTGATCAGCTTCACCCTACATTCGATAAGCAGCCAGGAGAAACTTTTCTTGTTCAGAACATTTAAGGGTGGATAAGGTCTTTTCAATGGAGTTGATCCATTGTTCAGCGTTAGTGGGATCAGATGATCCACTAAAAGTAGGAGGCCTTTTTCTTGTGAAGCTCTCGATAGCAACTTGTTCTTTCATAGGGGGGGGGGGGTTGGACGTTCCTCTTGACCTGTGTTTCTATTCCAAACATGAGTTAGCTGAGAGATAAGCGTGAAAAAGTTCGCGATTCCCGCTCCCATTGGATTGGGCATCTCATTAGTACAGTCATCACACTGATCTTTACAACAGTTGTCAGCCTGAGTCCTCCTATTACCAGCCATTGGCTGGAATAAAAGGAAAGTTTGGGGTAACATATAAATATTAATCCAAAGACAAAAGTTGATGACTTATAAATAAACTTTTATTTCCTTAACTCATGAGGCTATAGGATTCAATCTAGGCTTTTCATGATCTACTATCTAACATATATTCTTATGGGCATTTTTTTAATTCCCTTAATAAGGGTTCATACTAAGAATTTGAATTTATAAAAATATATCCCCCAGGAGTGTCGTAACCAAGAGTGCATAAATGCTCGTTGCTATGCACCAGTTCCCATTTGAGTCTAGCTCAAAGCGGTGTTTTCGGGTTTTACCCCTAGGATACATATGTCCCAGAGCTTCCTCTACCTGATTGTATCCAGACAGGGATGTATTAGTTTGATAAACCACTTACTCAGTACTTACCAAAACTTAGGGATGTTTTTATTAAACATAGTCTTGCCTCTAAGGCTTTACTAGGGTTTTCTAATCCTAATCCCAAAAATAACTAAACCTATCATTTGATACCAACTATGACATCCCTGATTTTATTAAAACCTTCAACATGATTTATTACATAAAACATCACTTGATACAACAAAGAAGACCGAGAGGTTTAGTGCCTTTGGGGATTAGGATCATTACATAAAAACTAAAAACATGAAATACAACATCTTCATTGAAAACTTCCTTTACATGACCACTACATTCCCTCGTACTTAGCATTTCATGGGATAACATGAGGACATTCATAAGAAAAGGGTGAGCTCTAAAGTCCAGTAAGGTGGTACACATGGAATAACATGAGGAGTACAATACATGTTAGAAAATAGGCATATCAATAGATAATAAGAGAAAAATGAACATAAAGGCGTGATAAAGCATGATAATCATAACATGGAAATGTGGCAAATACACTTAACATGGAATTAGCATGGGCCAAGGCTCATTGCACATGGAGCATGAGTAAAATCAACATTGCATATAAAGTACGAGTAAACCCTCGTTGCACTTGAATTAGCATGAGTCAACACCCATTGAACATGACATATCATGATACTATACTTTACCCAATTCATTGGGGCGCAATAAGGGCGCACCCTTCTTAAACATTTCATTTCATGCAAAAGTGTGCCACATGGATCATAAAACATGGATTCATAAAACATGATCATTTATTCTACGATAAATGAATTTGTAATTCATACATGAAACTTTATAATCAATAAGTAAATATGCTTAATGGTGAATACCCTTGTTGGAGAAATGGGCATGGTATTCACTACACAATGGAATTTGCTTATAAAATCGGTGCGATTTCGGTAGCTTAACGGCGTGACATAAGAAATCATAAAAATGGTTGATGAGATATAAATGGGTTCCTCATCATATTTACATGTAATGGACATTAGGGAGGTCATATAGATACATGTCCCTACAAATGTAATGGAATTTAGATTCATGATACAAAAGTATTGTTTGAATGTAAATGAGGAGAGGGAAGTTCCGTTCGGAATTTTGGCATAGTAACGGGTGTAGAAGGGAGGAATTTAACGAGAGAGAAAGTGGTCTCCTATCATTCAAACATAAAGAGGGAAGTATGATTGAGGTGCTAAACCATTCCCCAAAATTCATAATTGAAATTAAAAGGTAAAAACAACTTAATGAAAATTGGACAAAAATCAGAAAGGAAGAAAAAACCCTTACTTGGAAGTGTGCTTCCAAAGGCTAGAGAGAGGCTTGTGAGAGGCTTCTTGGGAGCTTTGGGAACCTTGGGAGGATTCTAGAGATAGTAGGGCAGATATTGGACGAACTCCAAAGGATTTTAGTGAGGAGGAAGTGGGAGCTTGGGTGGGTTTATATAGGGAAGGTGAGGGAATTCTTTAATATTTATGTTTGGGACCCCTTATATTAAATTAATCCAAAGCACAAACCAGCCCATGGTTTTTGGAAAAGGGAACATTAAAAAAATATTTTTAAAGGCCAAAGTCCAAAATTCTTTAAATAATAGGGTTGCATATGTGGAGGTGAGTCACACTCCCATGGAAATTAATTTAAAAAGACAAGGTGTTTAATAAGTCTTGAGGGGTCCATTAATGCTTTGAAAAGTAAGTCAAACAAACCCAAAATCACATTATTTTAATGTTAAGACATATATTGTCCGATCATAAAGCTTATATTATTTTATTACATCACTATTGGGTCATTATGATGTCATAAAACACATTATATATTTAAACAGTATTTAATTTTTACCCAAAAATTTAACTGTCTCAGAAAATTATGAAAAATTCACCATTGGATAATTTCGACGCCCTGATTCTTGAAATAACATTTATTTTATCTAAATAATTTTCTAAATATGTCAATTTTCACTTTTAAAATAAAAACTGTCATTTATCGAAAATTCACGGGTTTTGACAAAAATGGCTTTCAAACCTTAATAAAAATTATTATTGCATTCTTAAAATTATAAGATAATTTATATTTAATAAAAAGTAATTTAATAATAATATATTTTTTCAAAATATTATTTAATTCAAAAATCCTTTAATTTTAAAAAAACAATAAATAGAATTACTAATTAAATAATAACTGAAACACTATTTGTACATTAAAACTATTTACAATGTATCAAAAATGAAAAGGAGGTATATTCATTATTATATACAAGAAATAATATACATGAACATTGTACTAGAGATTTGTTACAGAACCCCTTAAAACAGCTACATAAGAACTAAGGGTATGGTGTGCGATGGTGACAGACTCTTGGGGGGCTCGGATAACATCGCTCGTGTGGTAATCTCTATCAACTTCCACTTTTCTTGTAGACAGTCCTGTTCGAGCATGACATGATGAACCTCAGCTTAGGATTGTTCAAGAGTGAATCCCATTGACACCACATCTTTTCCAAGATCCGAAAAATGGGCTTCGTATGGAGCAATTCTACTGGATGAGGTCATCGCTACTTTTGTCTGAATAAATTGGATTTGTTAAAGCCCTATATTTATACTAATCATGTGATCACTGTTCAAAGACTATATTAGCAATGGTCAAAATTCATAACATAAAACCAAAGAAGTTGACATTTCATATAATCATAATGATACATTTATTTAGATCAAGAGGGATTCCCATTAATTAATCATTGGGTCGTTACAAAAAACCCATCCATATTGAGATTAAATAATAAAACACACCCTTAGGTATTTTATAAATAAATTATGAAAGTTTCTATATCATCATTAATGCACCACCCTAATAAGAGAAGTTATCATGTCCTCAGACATCACATATTACAACTTCCATTATACCATGTATATGGAATGCATTGGAAAAATAGACCTCTTGAATCTAGAAATCACATATTTTGTGTTCACCATACATGGGTGCTCTATTCTCTCAAAAGAATAAATAATAAACCACATTTTCCATGTAAATATCTAAAATATTTCTTCATCATTTTCACCAAAAAACCAATGAATAAGATATCCAGACCAAAGATAAAATTTCAAGAACCACCCCAGTACTTTCCACCGGTAAAAAAGATGGGTTCACACTGGGTGAGAAAATATTAACTTCTGAAAGGATTTAAAACTCATCCATCATTTACATAAGTTCAATTAACCCACAAAAAAATCTATTTAAGATTTTAGTTTGGTAATATATTATAAGTCGATAGAAAAAGTTAATCTTTTAAAAAAAAAAATTTGGACTATATGTAAACTAAATTTTCACACATTTTCCCACTACATTGGTATGATACCACTCAACATCTTCAATAACAAATGAATATAAACTCTTTAAAATAATGGGAAATTTGGAAAAACATGAGGGTTATCCCTACATGATCTTCCTCAAGGCCCTAGTTACCATTGAAGATGAATATCAAGACATTAACTCAAATTTATTCCATATTATAATAACTATATTACTTATAAAAAACAATGTTACATAACAGTTATATACAAAATATTTTGTTAAAGGACACTATCTCCACCATTATAAAATATAATGTCATACCTCTATATATACTGAAGATAATCCAACAAGATCTATTAATCTGTGAGGGTGGAATATCCACTAGAATGAGTTCCTATTGGTATGGATTGGGCTAGTGGTTCTTTTTTAATCTCCAAAATCAAATTAAATTATACCATAATAAAATAATGACTCATATTTATGTTAAATCATACCGGCTGTTGATTCAAATTCTGAAAATAGATTCTTCTAGAATAAATTTTTCAATAAATCAAAACACCGATATCACATTACTTTTATTTGAAGTTTGAAATAGTTTTATTTTGTATAGTTTTTTATTCTAATTCACATATTATAAAAAAATTATGAATAATAATATTCTAGAATATCATTAATTCACTTTTACATTTGACAAAATGTATCATTATATTTTTACATCTCTGTTTTTTAAAAGTGATAGTTGTACGTGAAGATATATGAGTATATTCGAGTAATTTTTATTATGCTCGAATACTATAAATAGGATACATATGATTTAAGTTAAAAGACTTTAATTTTTTTGGAATAACTTCATAAATGAGTTATATACAACCTCATTTTTTTAGTTCTTTCATTTTTTTGTATTTCAGTGTGATCTTTGATATTCTATTTTGTTAGGTTTTATTGTAGAAGATCTAATTATCCTATGGAATTTTTTTCTTTTAATTAGATTTTGATAACAGTGTTCTGGGTATAGGAATATATACTTTCAAACATATGTCATTAAATTAGTGCTATGATTGAAATGAATATCTTGGGTAAGATCCTTATACTTCTATCCTTTGATGAAGATTTTTTTAGGATATGACTAGTTTCATTCAATATTTCATATTGATGATGTTAAATTGTTTTATAAGTAGTATACATTGTATGTGGATATTTATTATCTTACCACAATATGTTAAAATAAAAGGGTTCTAATTATAGTATGTATGATTAATTTTGATAACATTTTCTTGGGGTATACATATTATAATCTGGAACCACGTTACATCAATATATTTTATGTAATTATTATTAATTTTGTTTTGTTTACTCAAAATTATATAGTAAAGTGTTATACTTTAACTCATTTAATTTCCACTACATTTATAATATATTATTTCCCTAATAATTTCAAACATGAATCATATATGATACAAATTAACTAGAGTTACAGAAATTAATATGGTTGTAAAAATTTCAATCCACCCCCACTAGCTGATTTAATATTCGGCCAACAATTGGTATTAGATCACATTTTTTTCTTTGTATTAATGTACGTAAGTGAAAATATCTTTTTTCAATGTAATTATAACCAATAAAACTTTTGGATAAATTGAATAATAGTCGACCACTAGTTTTTATAAATTAATTTATAAGTTCTTGAGAGATACAATGAAAAATATTATGATTAAATACCAAATTAGATAATTACCAGAAGATATTTTGAAATTAAAATATTCATGTGAATGAAATTTAAAAATTTATTGGTGAAGAGATAGTTGAGTATTATTACATAAACTAACAATTTTGGAATAATATTATTTTTTCTATGAGTTGAAACATATATAGTTAGATATATTCTTTTGAGAAAAATAATTAATTTTAATGAAATTTTATATTACACATTTTAGAAATCGTAATGTATTAATGACAAGAAGATTTATGTTTAATGTGAACTAGAAATAATTTGATTCTCATATTGGTGAATTAGTTTCTAAAATGTATCAGTAGATCATGAAATCTATGAATGGATTAGAGTATCTTAGTGAGAAGAAGATTATGGATGACCAATTGGTGGATAAAAATATTAATATACTTCTATGGATTGCGAGTGTAAGAGGATGACTATTGATGGTATGAATTATATTAAAATTCTATTTCTGTAAATTCTTCATCAAAAACGTTTTTCAATATGAGAATCAGTTGAAGAGAGATATGAAGAAAGAGAAATTTAAGAATGGGTTTTATTTTACTATAGATTTTAGAGACACTACTTACCATGATAATACATTAAGAAAATACTAATTCAATACATTGTATGAATCATTTATAATATACTTATATGAAGATTAGTGAAGGAAAATTAGGTTATATTGTGAGATACCTAAACATAATGATTAGGAAGAAGAATTTAGGGAATGATTATGGGAATCAAAAGAAATATAAATTTCAATTAATAGATGATAATAAATAATTTTCAGATCTTATATATAATTAATATTATAATAATATAAATATTAGATCAAAATTTTTGATCATAAGTTCAAATGATAAATAATATAGAAAATATTATATTCCTAAAAAAGAATAAATTCTTAAAGTAAATTGATACAAGGAGTGTAAGTGAAGTTTTTTAACTTTTGGAATTAGTGAATTAGATGTCAACGAAATCTAAAAGATCATTTCATTTTTTGTTGCAATTCCATGGAATAAAACAAGAATTATGGCTATGGTGGCCCTGAATATCTTATGAATATATCTTTAGAATAATATTGTCCTTATTTTTTTCTTTTGATAATGAATTTTGATACTCAATAATTTTAAGAAATTTTTTAATAAATGAATAATATGGATTAAATAGAAATTAATTTTATGGGAAAATAGGATCAATTAATGGGTGATCTTATTAAAAAAATGACCGTATTTTAAAACATACTTATAAGTTTTATAATAAATAAATTTCTATTTTATATTCAAGCGATTAGAATGATGTTTTACAACTTATTTACTATGTTGAAAGTCTTATGAAGTTACATTCTAATTATAATTTCTGAATATATAATTTAGAAATAAATTTAGAATAGTAGAAACCATCCATGTTATCTAGTGAAATATGTTTTACATCTTCCAAAAAGTATCATTTTCATTAAATTTATTCAATTTTGAAAACTGCATCATTCAATAATAAATTTTATGGAGAGGTCAATAGAAGAATAGATGTTCCATGAATAACGTTCAATATTTATAAAATTATATATCGTATATTTATAAAGATATTATAGTTATTAAACACTATAGAGTTGGGAAGATATGTATACTAAAAGAGTTTTTATTTATCATTTTATAACCATGGAAAATTTGATTGCCAAAAAATTATCTTTATCCATTTTAGAAAAAATAAATATGGGTACCTAAAGACAAAAAAAAGTACATGGTTGGCAGTTGTTCTTTACACATGAACAAAAACAACTCTATGATCTAGAGAATACAAAATCTGAAGGGTGTATATGTTACATTTGAACACAATGAACAAGGTCAAATCTAAGAAATTTGTTATGTGTCTTTTACGGGAGAAACATTAATTTTAAATATTCATTATGTTTTATGATTTAATAAGAAATTTATCAATATAATTGAAATATTTGATGAGGGCTTATTTTTAAACTTTTGGATTGAAATATTTGCATTCATCAGTTCAAAATGAGCTCACATATTATCTATTGGTAGGAATGATAATTTTTACATTATTCCCCTTGATATCCTTACAATACATAACATTTCTTACCTAGTTCAAATAATGGGTAAATATTGGGTTTTGTGTAGATGATTTATACACTACAATTTTGAGACCTTAAAAACATTATTGGAATTTTCATGTGAATGACCTTCCAAAACATAGGAACAATTATTTTGAAGTCTATAACCCCATACAATACATTAAGTAAAATAATTCTATATTTAACCCAAATAATAATGTTTCTTCTAATTGTCCATTACAGATAGTTCACATGACATTTTTCAAATATACAAAAACCATAATTATTAATGGAAAACACTATATGATTTTTATTTAATTATTGTATAGGATTTGCATTAGTTTATTTTCATAATCCAAAATTAAGAGAACTATAATTTTTATAATTTTATTCTTTTTTATTCAAAATCCAAAAAATATTATCATTATAATTATCTAGAGTGATCATGAGGGACTGATTCTATTTTTTGTAACCATTTTTTTAGTTTTAAAATCATTAAACATAATATTTTAGTATAAAGAACAATGAAAAAATAGGGTAGTATAAAGGAGGAATATAACACTATAATAAATTTATTTCTCAATGTTTTTTTAATATTAAATTACTGGTTGTTTTTTGGAAAACATATTAATATTTTATTCTACTCAAAAAATCAATTTTACCGCACTTATTTTTAAAGAATTTTTTTTATGAATTTAAAAATGGAGGTAAGCAAAAACATGGTTACATATGGGTTTTTGGATGCAAGGTATTCATTTTTAATACTAAATATTTTCATATAAATTTGATATGAAAGCTGGTGAACGAATCTTTATTAGTAACTCCGTCGTAACTATGCCTTGTCTTATTTTAAATATTCTAGCACATAATATTAAAAATATATTAAAACATAAGTTTAATGAATTCAATTAATATGTGAAGTTAAAACATCTTCATTATAAATACAGTGAATGTTTTTTTTCAAAACACCTTCTGATATACTTCTATTTTTCGAAACTTATACATTGATATCTATCATTTCATAAGTTAGTCTTATGGAAGTTAATCATCCAAAAGCTGCTGATCAACCAAGTATTTTAACTACAAGTTAGATGATGTTATGTAATATTACTTACATTAGCATTCAAGATGTTGATAAATCAACTAGAACATTATTTTCATTATGAAATGAACATTGGAATGTTCATTCTTATCTCATTCCTAAAATAGGATATGATGCCTTGAGATTTGAGAGTTAGATAATATCGACATAAAAAGAGATTAAAAAATTAAAATTAAATAAGTTTTTTAATTAGGATAAATTTATTGAAAACATTCCAATAATATTAATTAAATGGGTCTTTCAAAATTGGTTATATCCAAATGGAATAATAATTCAAAATATGTATAGACTTATTTCTAAAAGTTAAAATGATAAAGAGAGAGTAGACTGTGGACAAATTTTTTATATAGCAATAAGAAATTAATACATCAATATTCTATTATACGTTATTGGTTATCTATATTTTAATCTATTTCAAATGGATTTATATATTTCCTTCCACAATTGTTATACTTTTGAAGAAAATTATGTTTAAAAAACTCCTTGTTTTAAGGATTAAAATTTTCTAGAACACGATTTTAGAAATAAAAAAATCTATTTATGGAATTAAATAATCCCCAAGATAATGGTATAATATAATATCCAGATTCTAACATCAAAATTAAATTGATAAGGTAATGTATGAAAATACCCTTTTATCAAGAATGATTCTAACGACACTATAATCATACAAATTTATCCCAATGATATTATTTTTTTGACACACCTAAAAATTAATTACAAATACTTTATCTAAACTTTTTTAATGTGTTTTCAAATGAGTGTAACGAGTAGACATAAAGTATTTGTAATTAATTTTTAGTACCACTCTCATAAGATAATCACTTAGACATAAGATAACACTTACTTTAGTACCACTCTCAAAAAGGGGATATTATCCCTATGTTTATCGGAATTGAAAATCAACTGGAATATATAGTTACAAATCATTTAAATTACACTAGAATCGAATATATTAAATAAAATATGATTATGGTCAGTGTCAGGTGATATTATTTAAATTTATGAATATTTATCTCTTAACATATCAAATAACCATGAGAAAGTGCGAGAACATTTATTTATATAAAAATATAAAAACTATTTATGTTGGAAGTAGTTATATTTGGAAATACATTGGAAAAGAAGTTAAAGATATACTTATTTCAATGTAAAAAAAATATAACATTCTGATTTGGGATACATTTATTTTACAATGGTTGATATAACCATAAGATATAATTTTCATAATATATTTATTTGATAAATTGTCTAAGGAATTCCCCCAAATATTGTTTTGATCTATTCATAGATTGATTTCATAAATTTGAATTTATTCTTACATGGATAATTTCTTTCAATGATATATTCTTAAATAAACTAGATATTATTATTACACTTATCTTTTTATATTAACCATACACATCCATCGATAGATTTTATTTACTTATATATTTTTTCTTAAATCATTTTTTTCAATTTTTTATCCCAAAGGGGGAGAAATTTTATAAATAAGGGAAATTTTATATGGGGTAAAAAATTAATAAATGGGGTAAACTATAGGAGATTCTTTTTCAATTTTGGTACGGCATTTTTTTATGTTTGTGAAAATATTATTCAATGGATTTTTTAAGTATGAATTTTTTTGAAAGAATGTGTAGTATTATTATACTCTTATAACATTTAAACATATATGTTTATCATGTTTTTTTGTTATAAAATAGGAAATGATTATTTATTCATTTTCCTACAATTTAATCTATTGGATGTTTTATTTTAATGAATCACAACACACTCCACATATTATATACATTTACTTGATATTTTTGTTAGTTCTATTTTTAGGTAGGTTTTTCTTTGAATCACATTTTCTGAACAATTAAATAATACACATTAATATTCTATAACCTCAGGAAGTCGCATATACATTTGAACAAATGGAAAATCATGATAGTACATTTGATGTTTTTAGAAGTGAGTTTTATTCATGAAGATCATGGAGTTTACAATGGAAATTTTCTTACACTCGAAATCATATAAATAGGTGATGGATGCATCATAAGACAAGGAGATTCATTTTCTATAATTCCTTCATACAATAACTATACACTACAGCAGTGTTTGAGTGGTTTCAATTATTTTTATTTTCCAATGTGATCTTATAGGTTCTATTTTATGAGATTTATTTATAAAACCACAATGTTTTATATTATAATCATTTTAATCCAATGAACTTTTGATTAAAAAGCTATGGGTATAAGAAATGTTTTATCTCAATTTCTGTGGTGAATGAATTCTTTGGTAAAAGACCATGGATGGTTTCAATCATCTAACCAAAGAGCAACGCTAGGGTAATATATTTCTTATATTGAAGAATATTAAATAATTAATGAGATAAAACCTATTTATTTTGATTTTTATTGATCATGTTTTAGTGTTTCATTACATGTATCCATTAGATTTGGGTATTGATCCACCTACCCCATAGGATCAAAATTAAAGTGTTCTATTAATATACATTTTGATTTCCTTTAACAAATTATTTGTGGGTATACAATTTCTACTCTAGAACCACTTTGAATCATTCCATTATTTGTTAATATTTATGCTAATTTTTAAAGTAATTTACTTTATTTGGTTTAATTTTATCGTTCGAATCAATTATTTTATATTATTCCTAGTTTCTACAGTAACTCTAATAGTTTAGAACATATAAAATCTATTATATACATTATCTAGTGTGGGATAAACTATTATTTTTATAACATATTTAATTGACCCCACCCCTATCTTAGTCTAGCATACTAAAAAAATATGTGCGGAGATGTTCGAATGAAATTCATCATGAGTTAGACCAAAAAAAATTCTTCTAGATCATGGCACTCTATTAACTAAACTCAAATCATTGACATAGGTGGGAATGAATAAAAAAGGTGCCCTAACCCACTTACTCATGAGGCCTCACCCAAAAATAATTGATCTTCCTATGAATCCTCCT
Source organism: Viscum album (assembly GCA_963277665.1). Classification (NCBI taxonomy): domain Eukaryota; kingdom Viridiplantae; phylum Streptophyta; class Magnoliopsida; order Santalales; family Viscaceae; genus Viscum; species Viscum album. Next base: position 1,940,723,411 of record OY728152.1, read on the forward strand.
TGAAAGATGTCTATTGGAATCCTGATGAGGTATGTGAACCTAAAATAATAATAACATATTGTTGTACTGCTTTACGAATGGTCTATAATCTCCTAAACTCACACCATACCAAACATCACTGGATAAAACTTTGCATGAAAAAACAGTCAAACTAAAACCATTGTTGATTAAAAGTTTTATGATTCTGAGAAAGAATTATCCCCAAATTATCTCACACCAGAAAATAATCGATGCAAGATTCCCCATTTCATTGATGGTTTCCCACAAAAAATGATATCATGAGTCAGTAAATACAGCCAATCCTCAACTACCCAAGGATCATGATTTCTTAAAAACATATTAGGCCATTATAAATAGATCACACACAATGTAGTAAACCTATAAGTAAAATTTTTGGGCTTAGTGGGAACTACTATCCACTCTTCAATAGGTTATAGTCCATGCACAACTGGTACATAATATATCCTCTGAACATGGGATAAATATACAACTCAATTGAATCCCTTAATAAATACCCCATCACTCATCTTTTGAATGGTGAGGTGTTCAATCCTTAGAATGGTCTCATCATAACCATGCCTCCATATTTGATTTGGTTGTTAGTGGGTGGAATATTTTATTTGATAAGATAGAGCTGAAGTTACTTAATTCATATCAAGGTGAGATGTCGTAGATAGAGAAAAAATATCACTACTAACCATTCTATGATGCATGTACCATCCTGACTATACCCAATAGTCAATAACATAGAGTTTCAAATAAATCAATAGATAATTATAGTTATACTAAATGGATATGTGGGTTATTGCACCAACAATGGGTTCTTTACTCAAAAATTCAATAATTTTCTACACCATTTCCCTAAATCGCAATCCATTATTAATAAGACTATTAACTACAAAATTTTTCCATGTAACACAACCTACCTAACATCAATTTTGATAGAATCAACCCACTATGAGCCTACCTAGGTTGGTGGTATTTTTACTATTCCACCCAAACCCACCTCTAATGTGTTTTGGGAAGATTCCTAACACCAATAGATAAAATCACACATAAGAGTCCTTAGCCTATTTTAAACCTACCACAGATATATATCATCATTAAACATGATATAAAATTACCAATATGGATATAAATAAATATAACTAAAATATATAACTAATACCTATATGAGAACAAAATTATCTAGTACAGAAACATATTGGCAAACCCTAAATGTGAAACACATATAAATATAAATTCAAGTAAGAAGAATGGAACTATGATAATGGAAAATACTTTACCACAATAATATCACATGGGAAGAGCTCACCAACACCAACCACTAGTAATTATCACCCCCAATAATTTTATCTACACAATAATAATAACTCTATAAACACTGAGATCATCTTTAAAATCTCTTTCACCAGCATAGCCATGACACAAATTGAAAAAAATATTATGTTGGGGTGATCGTAACAATACCAAATAGGATTCACTAAAACACCTAAAGGAATGTAAAAAACACATCAAATAAAAACTGTGGAACAAGTGATAAATGAAAAGGAACCCCAATATACATAATAGATTAAAAATTATAGAACTTACAGAAATTTTTAACATCATATTTGATCGCCAAATTTACAAACGAACTTCACTAAGGATCACACCTCATACTCAAATAGTGGAACTAAGAATATGGAATGTTTGTTAATGTTTGAAATCAAAAAATCTAACTTGAAGGTTAATAACAATGGAAACCAATTATTTCATATATGTTGTAGGACATGAAAAATTGTATATACAAAACTCCTAAAGCTTACCACCCCACTTATCTGAAACATTAGTGGGGGACCGTTGCCTAAATGAAATATGTATGATGATCGATGGGTTTACAGACACATTAAGTGTTTTACAATTTCCCTATCTCTATTGGTGATTTATTACTCCATTATTCTATTTTAAGACACATACTCATCTAGGAAGATTAAACAAGGGGTAACAAAATCCTATGGAAGAACCACGTTTTATTTGGGAATGATGTGACATCAACATCATGGTTTAATTCGATGAAACAACCTATCCCTATCAATAGAATACCTTCAAGTGGGTTATAATCTCAATGAAACATATAGGGAAACCACACCTTGGTATTAGGATGTATCTAGGAAAATTATCATCCTTGAAATCTCCATAAACATCTGTCAAACACACAATGATCATATCTACAAATATTTGAACTCATATTTCAAAAAATTGTTTGAAAACCACACTAATCAAAGAATATTTTTACATGACCATGTTTTGTGTGAAAAATATCATAGTTGATGATTTATTTTTTTCATTTCTAATTCCTATGTGATAAGATATTAAAAACACAAGAAAATATGAGGTACTTAACTTTTAATTATTTGATATAGAATATATAAGCCTCAATAAGTAGTATGGAATGTAAAATAATTTTCTAGTCATGTACTAAAATCATACATTGCGTGTCAATTTTATATTAGGAAATTTTTGTCCAAATAATCACTCTAGTGTGTATTTAACAGCTCGAGTCATATGACATCAATATACACAATGATTCATCCTTTTAGAAATGGTGTGTGGAACTCATGTATTAATAAATATGAATCCAATTGAGACCTTAGACTTTTCATTCAAGACATGGAATGTGATCCCCCACTACGCTTTATGTTTATCCAATAACTCATATGATCATATACACACACGGTCGATTTGGATACATAACACACAAAGAGATTCTACTAATCCTACGAAGCATGTGTGACAAGGGTGATAGTAGAATCAATTACTATTGTACTCCCTATTCTATACATTTCACCAATCATGGCATGTGACTAATTGTCTGTTAGGTCCAAAAGGGTCCTAGATACCCTGAGAGGAGGTGAATCAGGGTATAATTATTCATTTAAAAATTCTATTTTCCCTACCAGATCTTGACCTCTTTATTACCAGGGTCACTTTTTATGATCTATAATGTTAATTTCCTTTCCAATTTGATCTAATGATGATGCACTAAAAGTAAAGACAGAAATAATTCCCACGGAAAAAAATATATTTTTACTTGGTTCGCCCTCATAAGGGTACATCCAAGGAGAATACAACAATGATATGTCATTGTACCAAGTTTACTAAGGTTCACTTCTAATAATTATGACAAGGTTTGGGGAAGATATTCTATGCCCAGGATCACTATCTTTAAAAGGTATATAGTTTGATCACTACATTCCCAAGGGAAAATCCCAATGCCTCTTTATCTAGAACACTACTTGTGGAAAGGGTCATTGTCTTCCTTTTACTTCTCTCAATACTCTAGGAAATGAATTCAATCAAAGATTATAGAATTCTGGGTCAATCATAGTGTATGGACATTTAGGTCCCTTCATTTTCATGAATTCTGACATCCAAAAATATATGTTGTTTCTCTACTAATGTTCATCGTTCACCCACATATGAATTCCACCTTACCGGGTATTTATAGATACTGGAAAATACATTTGCTAACTGATTTGAAGCTTTTGAAAGATTATTTGTGCAAATCGAAAACTAATTTATTCCTCCTCGTAATGTGTTCCACGTATGGAATACAGAAAGCCTCCTCTGTATACCACTTCTGATTTTGTGAACAGCCCTCCTTCTGCAGAATCCTTATGCCTTCACCATCATGTACCGCATCTGCATACGGACTATACAAACCTCCTCTTTGAACCGCATCCACAAATAGTCTCTAGAAACTATCTTCTTCCATGGAATATTATTTATCCACAAACTATTTCTGCCTCCGCGAACCACATAGGGACCATCTGCTTTCATTAACTGCCTATAGAGTTCTTCCTTCCATGTACCAGACCTCGCCCTTGGGGTACCGAACATTCTCCCCCATGTATCGAGTCTTGAAATTCTATGTTTCATACTTCTTTTGTGGACTAAAACTCCATGATAAAACCTTTGGCGGAATTTCTTCGGTAGGAACCACTTCAGCCTTTATGGAATTATCCCTAGTGAAATTCATTTAGACTTCTCTAAATTCTTAGAGAAAAGAGGTGTTCTCTAATGATATTTTCTCACACTTCTAATAAGTGGGATTATCCTTCCTTATATATGAAATGATATCTATTGAAAAATTTAATCCATGATTTAATGAATCATTGATTTGGTATAGCCTCCACCACATACTGATCCTCATACCTAGAACATCACCCAATTCATGAATTGTTACGCCTTCCACATAGTGCATGACTATCACCGCAAACTATCACCATGAACCACTTTTGGATCTTCGAACCACTCCCACGTACCGTTCCTGTAGCCTGGTATGATGCCATGAACCCTTCTAAGATATGGTATATTTTCCTTGTCCCAAACGTCACATTTCTCCTCCTTTTCCGATTTCATGCACCATTTTTCACACCATTCAGTCCTATAATGAAAACCATACATTTCCAATCACAAATTCCAGATTTTGAGTCCCAAAAATATGGTAAACACTGGGAAATTGGACCACAATAATCAACATGTCTTCAGAAAACACCAACAATACTCATTCGCAGTCAACTGGTCTTGTCAACCAACACAATCACACCCAAAACATATTGAGAAGAAACCATGAGGTATATTTTCCCATCATAGTCACACACATTGTTATATTTTTCTCCCTTGTGAAACCCTTACCACCCACCACAAAAGGGAAATGGTTTATTCAATTAAATAACACGTTCTATGGTATTTAACCAATTTTCTAAAATTATTTTTCCATATATAACCCTAATAAAAAATGTTTTAATTGCATACTATACATAATGAAGTCGATTTTATTCTCTTGATCAGTTTTACACACCAATTCAATAATTTTAGATGACTTCAATGCTTTCCATCATTCCTTCCCTTAATATTACCATCGCTGCAATATATGGACGCCCCAACTAACTGTTTTCTACTCTCCATTCATGACAGAGAAATACACACCAATGTCTCATCCACTATAACTATCACATCCTACCAAAGTCATGAAACTTGCATCACTTTGTGTCCTTTATTGAATGAAAACCATCACCACACCACCTCAGCAGAACCCCTCCACCACTTCTTTTCCCAAATGGGCATATCTATCATGATCATTTATCATCTAACCATCAAAAATATTCATCATTGAACTATAAACCAGTTTTAAGGTCAGTGATGATGATTTAAAATGTAAAATAAAATATATAGGGGACATAAATAAAGGATGGGTGACCAATGTGAATCTACCAAACTAAAATATTGATCACGATGATGATATTTAATAGGTTCCATGAGGAATAAATAAAAAAATTCAATGAAAATAACATTTAAAAATTAGTTAAATAATTAATTACGGAGATTAATTAAATGTCTTTAAATATAAATTTACCCTCATGAAATAAATAACCCAAAATCATGAATATTTATTAACCCCAAACAATAAATTCATCAATGTCATAGGACGTGATCAATTTGGTAAGAAACACCATTAATGGTAATAATAAACATATAGTTACATATATAATAATATAATACATAATTGGTCAATCCTCATCACATCAAAATCTTCTCACTAAGACGTGAAATATATTGACATACCCTCCTCGATGAACTGATTTACTCCATCTCTATACATACTATCATCTCATGGGATTTATTATTGGTGAATATGGATAACCCAAAAAATAGATAAAACGTGAATTTTTAGGCTGCAATTAGCTTAATATGGTATTTAATTAAAACTTGAAATTGGAACAACATGGCCCTTGAAACATGATAACATAATATTTAACTCTATTGTGTAAAAATACTAATTATGGACATAATCACAGAGTCAAATTTTTGATATAGTACATCATCTTGGAGATATCACAAATCTTATATATGGGATAGAAACTAATTTATTAAATAGATATTAAATATCCCTTAAAACAAGATTTTATAAAAATTAATAGAAATTAAACTCATGTATAAACACCATTATTCATGACCAATGGCATGATCTTAAGATTTTTTATGTCATTTACTATAGTCACTTTCCAATAATATCACTTTTAAGGGCTTGGGACTAAAAATATCAAATATGAGCTATGTATTGAAGAAATAAAAACATATTTCACTATAGTATAAATATTTTTTGTACAAAGAAACAACTGTAGTACATAGATTTATATGTTTTTAAATTATAATTTTCTCCATGGTCATGTATGATGTTCACGTATATTGTGTTTTCCATATGTATTTCATGATCAAAAAACTCGATAATGATGTGTATATTTATTTTGTTGTATTTGATTGAATTTGAGAAATTTATACGGGATACTGGAGGTATAATATAAGTTTCCTATGTTAAAGGAGAGTTTATGTTGGGAGCCATTTCATTTGGTATGGAACATCACATTTGTATATATTGTAGTATTTCATGTACAATATTAACAGAATGTTAGGGTGTCCCATATATGAATAAGTTACACACTCATTAAAGTGAAAACATTTCAGAAGGGAGTGTTTCATGGGAATCATAATTTTATATCACAATGACATAAATATATATCATGGAGAACAAAATTCTATGTGAAGTTGGAATACGATGTGATAGCTTCTTTATAAATGGGTAATGGAAATTCTGGAAATGTGAAGGATATTATCATTTTTTATTAAAACTATCAACAAATATTATAAAAATGGGATGGAAAACTGTAAAACCTTTCATTAAATTATTATATTGGAATTTTTTGTATGTCATAAATTTTCCTAATATCTTTTGTATAGATTAATTATTCATGTAATTATCATTGGAAAAATAATAAATGAAAAACAGAATTATAAAAATGTAATGAATTATTGGTTATTCATGATTTATATTGGGATAATTTATGATTTGGTTCCAGTGATTGAGGAAATATGAAATTTTATTATACTATAGACGCTTTGGCTTTCTGGGATTGAGTGATTTCAATTCTAAAAATTTCAATATGATGTAACTGTTGGATATCCACTAAGAAATATGATTCATATTGTATGATATACCATGGCCATAACATGTGATATTCATATTATGGATATAATAGATAATTATATAGTGATATTTTTAATGGTGTGAGGTGTGTGTACCATGTTATAAGAATGTATTATGATATGGGTTGTTATGTTAATAGCTACTACCACATCTTCTATATGTTTTTTATTTGGATATAAATATTGGCTATGGTCATTTTTTGTGCTGATAAACTTTTTTTATGATCATTGAAACATAAAATGGTCATAAAATCCAATGGGTATATGTATCTATGTAATGTATTCCATCTTAAATGTATTTGAAGTAGAATCTTGAATTGATTAATGAAATTAATTGAGGTTATATAAATAATTGGGATCCTCATATTGGGCGGGTGTGATGTTGTCCTGAAAAATACAGTACTCTCTTCATGCATGGTTCTCCATTTTTATTTTTATAAGATTATTCTGGCATGCATTTGAAGTTCATGGGATCCTATCCTTGTGTGTAAGGACTACAGTGTTTGGTTTACTACCTATGTAGGGCCTAGTTTATAGTTTATAAATTGGTTATCTCCATAAAACATTATCAATTCATATTAATAGTGGTGAATCTCTATTTGATAAAGTATTTTTGTTTAGTATTATGTAATTCATTACAGGTTCATTAGAGATGATAGATCAAACCATCAATTGAGTTTCTTACACTTTTTTTACATAATATTTCCAAACATATCCCATTATAGATATCCAAACCATGTTCATCTATGAATCTAAATTTTTTTGTACTGCTTTTTTATGGAAAGTGAATATCACAAGGATATTGACAAGATATCATAAGGTACAATATGAAGTGGACAATGGTAATTCATTGGATTAATATACCATGACATATGATATAGGATATCAAAATGTGTGATTCTTTATTTAGCTTTATCATGTGTACAACATAATAAATATAAGCATAAGATTCATAGAAATCGATTGTTCTTATACTATGGTGTAACTAGTATTTGTTATATAATATCCAGTGACTTTAATCCATAGTTTCCTTGAATATAAAATCAGATTGTAATTTTGTTATAAGAAATATCATTTATTGTGACTAGCATAAAATGACAATGCATGTCATATACTACTATTTGATCATATTTCAAAAAATAACATCCTTTTAATATATCATAATATATGACATAGGCCTAAAAATGAGAAATTGTTTTTTTTTTGCAAAATTGATAATGGTTTATAATTTTTTTATAAAATATAGATGCTAGAAATTATAAATAAAATATTTTTATGCCTAAATTAAATTTGTATTTATTTATTAATATCAAATGTTTGGAAATAAATAAAATATTTATTTATTTATTTATTTATTTATACATATTAAATATATGTATATATATATTGTTAATTTTATTTGAATACTTATTATGCATAAATTTATATGAAAAAAATTATTTTTATAAAACATTCATTTCATATGATATCATAATATTTAGTTTTCAACTAATTTGAATTCATTTTTAATTAATTTTACTTACTTGAACATAGAGGTTGGATATAGTTTATAAGTGTTAGAGTTATGGTCAAATTGAAATCTCTCTTGAGTATTTTTTTGATGGGTAGGAGGATTTGGGATCGAACTTCTCACCGGATGGGAGGCATATAAATTTTATAAAAAAAATAGGGTTCAGATATTTTTGGCTCCAAACATAATGTTATAGGGATTGAATTTTTTATAATCCTAAAAATTTATATGAAAATATTTTCATATACCATATACATGGGATATATATATATATGTGGATATATATATTGATATATTTATATATATATTTGGATTCTATTTTTGGTTGATTAACAAAAAAATATCAACTATGTATAGAGATACACATTGATATGGTTTTAAAATATTAATTTTATATATGGAATAAGGATTATAAAAAATAATTGTTAGAATCATGTATGAATAAAGGAATAAAACATCAGAATATCAAAAATGCATGTGATGTAATAATTACCGATTTTCTATGCATGTGGAGTATATGAAATGGTGAGATGTTAAAATAAAATTCCTCAAATAATATATTGGATATTTCATCCAAAGAAAACATATTTCAAGAACTCAATCATCTAATTGTGAAGTTTCATGTTTATTTTGGGAGACTATGGAGTATTTTATATAAGTAGTTGTAGAAATGAATAACCCTAAGAGTATGGTAACCATATATCTCTATAATCATTTGGTGACACATATCTAGGAAATTCTATTAAATAAGACACCATAGAAATATAGTTCAGTATAACCATGTGATGGATTTGAAAAAAGGGTTATCCTCTTAATTAATAAAAATTCATATTTGATATCATTTGTATTACGACATACCTTAATTGATATGTTTTGATATGAAAAATAAAATGGGATCCAAACTAATTGAAATATGGACCTCGGATTAACAAAGAAAATGATGTTTGGGGACATCATTTTAGTGGGAGTATTTTCATTAAAATTCATTAATCAAATGAAATAAAACAGGATGATGACCCATGAATGTGTCTTTTTTTATATTATAGAATCTATTATGAAAATCATTTAATGTTATCATTATAAGGCCTCGGCCTTAAACCTTATTTAATGTTGGATTAAATGAATAATTCACATTGAGGATCTTTTCAGGTTTAGAGTTTTAGAGAATTAGAACATAACTATTACATCTCAAAAGATTACAAAGTAGAAACTTCTACTAAGTTTCCATAATAAAAAAACTCTTAAAAAACATGTCTAGTTCCATGTTTTATATAGCATGGAATTCCCTTGATCCCATACTTGACCTTATTCCACATTAAGTCCTATGAAAAAACATTTCAAAAAAAACATGGGGTGAGCATAAAAAGCTCAGTAAGGGATACACAAAGAATGAAAACTGTTAGTTTTTCAAAAATCAAGTAAACCAAGTATACTCTATCAAAGTAATACCGTCACCTTCATGAAGTAGTAAAAACTCTTCATTGAATAAAGTATCATTACTTACCTTTTTGTAACCAAAGGATTACCATAAACCCATATAAAGAACACATAACATATATAAAGGTAACATGGGACATAAACATACTTAAGTGGAATAACCATACGGTCGACTTCCACACATATCACTTAATGGAATAGCCATACAGCCAATTTCCATACATACTTAATGGAATAGCCATACGGCCAACTTCCATACCCAATGCATTGGAGGTTATAACGTAACCACCCGTCCTGGTATTCACGGCACCACCCGTCATATGGTTTATCACGTAACCACCCGTAAAATGTCCATATACCATCATTACACATAAAATTTTGAAAATATAAATATTTCAATAACAACATTTCATTTGCAATCACAATAAGTAATTCCCAGATATTGAATTAATCAATCCATTTTAAAAACCATTTAAAATATATTTTTGAATCAAAGTGTCCCATACCAATTTAAATCTTTTAATGGAATTATAATTTTCAAACATTAATTTCCATATAAATAAATACTGAAAACCATTTTGAAAACATGGACATTAAAGATAAAGATTTAGAATAATAAATCTTTAAAACATTTAAAACATTATTTTTGTTAAATAGTTTTTAACAAAATGAGAGACTCTTGAATACAAATAATAGCGGAATAACATTTAATCCGAACTTTATAATATCATGGGAATAAAGGGATTCATTATATAATATTTCAAAGGACATTATACACACCATATAAGAGGTAATTGGTGCATAACAACGATGAAGTCTCAAAAGAAATGTAAAATGAGATGAAATCCATTATAAAGAAGGTACCCTTAAATTAAGGATAAGTAAATCTCATAATTATGTGTGAAAAATATAAATACACCCAATATAAGTGGATATTAAGTGTAAAACAATCAAAGGTTATTCACACATGTTCAAAGGATGACATATTCAATAACTACATGTTGAACCCAAAGAAATCGAAATTGGGTTAAGAAGTTCCCTTGATAAAATTCGACAGCCTAACGGCGTCACATAAAATATTACAAAAAGGGTTGATGAGAGAGATAAAGGGGATCTCATAATTTGGACATAAAATTTACATAAATAAGGATATATAAGAACATATCCCAACATAATAGTATGTTAATTAAAAGACATAACAGAAGAAGTCTTTTAAAAAAAGGAGGGTGAAAGGTCCCCTTACCGAGTTGGGTAACTTTCGAAACGTACACCCCATGGAAGAAGGGTCATACAATGAAGATGTGAATACCCATAAATGAAATTATACTACACAATGTGTATAATAATGGGCAGTACATACATACCTCAAAGGAAATTGTGGCAAATGTAGCGTAAATCTCACAGGAATAAAAGTGAGATGAAAAATCCCTTACGAAAACTCGGCAGCCTAACGACGCCACTTAAAACATCCAAAATGGATTGATGAGAGGAAATAGGGTCTCTCATCATATCCACTTAAAGTTTATAGAAATTGGAATACAAAATAACATCCCCCAACATAACAAAGAGGAGCTTAAAAGAAGTGACATAAAGGAGAGTACTTAAAAAGAATGAGTCAGGTTGGATCTCTTACGAAAATTCGGCAGCCTAACGGCGCCACTTAAAACTTCCAAAAATGGATTGATGAGAGAGAATAGGGTCTATCATCATATGAAAATAAAAATTACACTAAGAGTAATATAAAATAACATCCCAATAACATGAAATATGATCTTTAAAAGGAATGACATAAAAGAGCGTACTTAAAAAGAAAGAGAGGAGTAGGATCCCTTACCTCGGGTCCGACTTGACTCGATCGTTCTTTAACGTCCTGAATAATAAACTTGAGTAAATTTCTACTTGATTAAGAACATTTTTAAAGATCATTATTCCTTTTATATCACTTATTTCCATGATATAAACATTATGTAACCATTTAAGTTAATAATGTTTGTTTTGTCGATATTTGGTTCTTAAGTCGAAAGTGGACTTTTTACAATTACATGTTGTTCGTGTGGTCAAAGGTTCATTATATCCAAAATGATATTCATGATTTGGATAGAATATATATCATATATAACCATAATATACAGGTATTTATAATATTACATAATCATTTAGAGGTAAGAATTGAAATGCACCGTTCATGGAGACGGTAAGCCGTACGTACGCATGAACGCTACTTTCATTTCTTTGTCATATTAATGGAATTAATACTAAATTAGAGGTATGTATATTTTAATTCCAGAATTATATTCATCATTTAGATATATCATTCATTACATATATCCATTATATACATGTACTTTTAATAGTACATTACATTTGGGGATAAGAAATGAAATGCACCGTTCATGGAGACGGTAAGCCGTACGTACGCATGAACGCTACTTTCATTTCTATCTCATAATTTAATGGAAAGAACTAATAACGATATAGAGGTATATTATAATTCCAGTATAACATCATATATAATAACTTTAAATCCATCCTTTACACATCCCACATATGGCATTAAAGTATAACATCACTTTGAGGGGCCGGTAGTCCGCACTTCCTTAAATGAAGATATCGCGTTTACCCATAATGAAAACCATAAAGGTATGCCAAAAATGAAAAATAGAGAAGCTTAAAGAAAAAATAAAAATATTATATATCATATATAAATATAGTGTCATCTTAATGGCCACCTTTGAAGGTGTTAAAATAATGTTGAACAATCATCGTTTCGGGAGGCAGAAATTCGCCATCCACAGAAACAATATATTCTTTAACCATTATATGTAGGTGTGTGTAATTTTTGCTCGAATCCTTCTTATAACAACATACTAGTATATTGAGGATAATAGATTTTTTACAAAAGAAAAGAATAAAAAAAATTTAGGGGGTTGGAGAAGCAAAATAAAAAAAAGGACTCAAAAGAAGACATTACCTTAAAATCGGGTAACTCCCCTTGGTTTGAGCTCAAAGGCTTCCTTGGGAAGACTTATGCCCAAAGTGAGTCTTCAAGGAGTAATATATGGATTTGGAGAGACAAAATAGGCAGAGTTTGGCCAATCCAAAGGCTTTGGGAGTGTGGGTAAGGAGGTAGAGGTGGGAGCCTTTTATAAGAGGAGAGGAGGGGCACTCTTTGAAGGTAAAGAAAAGTGACTTTATTTTAAAATGGTATTCAGATTTAAGAGTTCCCACATTGATTTGTTTCGAGGATAAGGTGATAAGGGTTATAAATCCACTCATACAATAGGTTTTGGACATGTTTAGGTCTTATATATTACATTATCTTTCCATTTTATTTAAATCGTTAAATAATGAGGTCATCAATGCATCATCATGATGTCATAAATAATTTAATTTATTTAATTTTTAAAAATTATAAAAAAAATACTATGATGTAGGAAATATTTTTAGATTCCCAATTAATATTTATAGTCAAAAATCAGATTTGTATAACCCCATGTAAAAATTGTTTTAGTAAAACATTTCATGTTTGTCTCATTTTTACTTTAACATTAAATAAAAAGTTATTTATGTCATTTCCGAAACAAAGTGTAACAACCCAGGTAAATAAAGAATAAGACATTTTCTTATTTATCCAAATTTGTGAATAAAATATTAATATGACTATAAAGGGGACTCTATGCTCGATGGTGTACCCAACACACAACAACGAGTTTCTTGGGAATCTTACGTTGCACTCTAATAATAAAATAATATTATTTTAAATGGTAGTTAACATGTAGCCGTTGTATTGGCGTTAATGGATAGAAATAACTAAAATATGATTATATATGTTTTTAAATGTTTTTACATTTATCCAATAAAAGATAATGGCTTAAAATACGGAAAGAATTCAATTTTAGGTGTATATGCCCTAGTTTTCACTAAAGGTTCACTTATCACCTTTTGATGGAGAACTGTCATTAAATATAGTTTTGTTCACTCTTATATATTCTATTGGACCAAATAAAACTCTCCTTTATAATCGGGACATCAAAATTTACTTTGTGTAAATTTTTGGTATCTTTCCGATAAAGTTCTTTTTTTAATGAATAGTGTAAAATGTTGTATTTTAATTCAAAAACTCTTTTTAATCTAATTTATTTATATGATTAGATTATCTTTTTAATTGGTTTTAAAGTGAAATTAGAATATATTTTTACCATTAAATCCAATAGTGGTCGTTGGAATTAATTTCACTTCAAAATCGGACTTCAACTAGTGTCAATCTTTTGATACTTATTGTTTCATAAAAACACGCTATTTGTCATGACAGCGGGAATTAATTATTAAATTAATTAATGTGACTTATATGTATTGAATTTTTTAAAATATACTTCATTTTTTAATTAGTAATATCAAATATATCTTAGGGTGAATTTTTGGGAATTTTCTGAAAAACTTCAATTTTCGATGAATTGTGAAACCACTAAGTGGTACTTATAAAAACTGATTTTTCCATTTAAATGAAATTTTTCCATCTTTGTGTTTTGAATTTCAAAAATCCAACAAAAATGGTTGTCATTAAGAAGTAAAATGTCGTTCAATGGGATAAAAATAATTTTTTGGTGAATAGTAACTTATTAAGTTTTTAATCGCGATTAGTGGTAGTTAGTATAGTTTAAGGTAAAAATAATGCTTTAATAAAATGGTATGAGCTTGACACATGTCCTACCCTCATTGGTTCTGTCATGGCCGACCAAGAAAATCCATGTGTAAACTTGGGGACCCCATGGATCCACTTTGGTTGGGAAATGACATAAATAAATTTTTATTTAATGTAAAAGTAAAAATGACACAAACATGATATGTTTTACTAAAACAATTTTTAAATAGGGTTATACAAGTCATATTTTTGATTATAAATAGTCATTGGAAATCCAAAGCAATTTCCTACATCATAGTATTTTTTTTATAATTTTTAGACATTGAATAAATTAAATTATTTATGACATAATAATGATGCAGTGATGACATCATTATTTGATGATTTAAATAAAATGGAAAGATAATGTAAAATATATGAACTACACATGTCCAAAACTTATTGGATGGGTGGATTTCGAACCCTTATCACCTTATCCACGAATTATATCAATGTGGGACCTTTTAAAACCGAATCACATTTTCAAATAAAGTAATATTTCTTTACTTTCCAAAAGTGCCCCTCCTCTCCTCTTTTAAAAGGCCCCCACCTCTACCTCATTACACACACTCCTCAAGCCTTTGGATCAGCCAACCCCTGCCCAATTACTCTCTCCACATTCCTCTTCTTATCCTAGAGGATTCCCTTTGGGAAGAATCCTTTCAAAGGAAGCCTTTAGGCTCAAATCAAAAGGAGTTACACTTTTAAAGGTAATTAATTCTCTCATGTTCATTTGTTTTATTTTGCTTCTACAACCCCCAAAAATATTTTTATTTACTTATTTTGTAACAACACAAGTATCTTAAATATACTAGGATGTTTTTATAATATTTATTCTAGCTACACTCCCACACAACTACTTCAAATGGTTAAAGAACATACGGTTTCCATGGATGGCGAAATTCTGCCTCCCAAAACGATGATTGTTCAATACTCATTTAACACCATAAAGGTGGCCATTATGATGTCACTATTTTTATATATGATATATAATATGTTTATGTTTTCCTTAAACTTCTATTTTTTTCATTTTGGTCATACCTTTATGGTATCCATTATAGGTAAACACGATATCTTCATTTAAGGAAGTGCGGACTACCGCCCCCTCAAAGTAATTTGATTCGTTAAATAACATATGTGGGACGTATAAAGTATGGAACTATGATATTATATATGTTATTATACTGGAATTATAATATACCTTTATATAATTATTATTCCATTCTATAAAATACGAAATAGAAATGAAAGTAGCGTTCATGCGTACGTACGGCTTACCATCTCCATGAACGGTGCATTCCATTTCTTACCTCTAAATGATTATGTAATGTTATAAATGCATGAATTTAATGGATATATATTACATATATGATATCTACATAATTAATACAATTCTGGATATAATAAACATTTGGCCACACGAACAACATGTAATTGTAAGAAGTCCACTATCGACTTAAGAACCAAATATCGGCAAAACAAATATTATTAACTTAAATGATTACATAATGTTTATGACATGGTAATAAGTGATATAAATGGAATAATGAACTTGAAAAAGGTTCTTAAGGAAGTAGAAATTAACTCAAGTTTATTATTCAGGAGATTAAAGAACGATCAAGTCAAGTCGGACCCGAGGTAAGGGATCTTACTCCTCTCTTTCTTTTTAAGTACACTCTTTTATGCCATTCCATCTAAAGATCATATTTCTTATTATTGGGATGTTATTTTATATTACACATACTGTAATTTTTATTTTCATTTGATTAGAGACCCTATTCTCTCTCATCAATCCATTTTGGAAGTTTTGAGTGGCGCTGTTAGGCTGCCGAACTTTCGTAAGAGATCTAACCTCACTCTTTCTTTTACTCTCCTTTATGTCACTTCTTTTAAGCTCCTCTTTGTAATGTTGGGGGATGTTCTTTTATATTCCTCTTTCTGTACATTTTATTGTAATGTGATGAGATACCCTATTTGATCTCATCAATCCATATTCGGAAGTTTTATGTGGTGTCGTTAGGCTGCCGAGTTTTCGTAAGGGATTTATCATCTCACTTTTATTCCCGTGAGATTTATGATACATTTGCCACAAATTTCATTGAGTGGTGTATGTACTGCCCATTATTCTACTCTTTTTTTAAAATACTTTCGTTTATGAGTATTTAAAACAATGATCTATTGTCCTTCTTTCATGGGGTGTATGTTTTGAAAGATACCCAAGTCGGTAAGGGAACCTTTCACCCTCCTCTTTTTTAAAAGACTTCTTTTGTTGGGTCTTTTAATTTACATATTGTTATGTTGGGATATGTTATCATATATCCTTATTGATATAAATTTTCTGTCCAAGTGATGAGATACACTTTTTATCTCTCATCAACTCATTTTGATGGGATGCCGTTAGGCTGTCAAGGGAACTTTTTAACCCAATTTCGATTTCTTTGGGTTCAACATGTAGTCATTGAATATGTCATCCATTGAATATGTTTGAATGAAATTTTATTGTTTTACACTTAATATCCACTTATATTGGGTGTACTTATATTTTTCACACATATTTTTGAGATTTATTTTTCCTTAATTTAAGGATACCTTCTCTATAAGGGATTTCATCACATTTGACATTTCGATTCAGGGTTCATTGTTGTTATGCACCAATTCACTCTTATATGGTGTATATACTATCCTTTGGATTATTATATCATGAATCCATTTATTCTCATGATATTATAAAGTTCTGACTAAATGTTATTCCTGAATTATTGTATTCAAGTGTCTCTAATTTTGGTAAAACCCCTTTAACCAAAATATCATTTTAAATGTTTTAATTATTTGTTCTTATTAATATCCATGTTTTAAAAATGGTTTTAAGGATTTATTTATATGGATATTAATGGTTTAAAATTTTAAGCTTCAAGGTGGTATGGGACACTTTGATTCAAAAATCTATTTATTAAATGTTTTAAATGGTTTTGGAAATGGTTTATTTTTGAATGGATTCATTATTTCAATATAATAAAATGTTATATTGTGATTTAAATGTGGAAATGTTATGTTTCGTTTATGCATTTTTTATGTGATACATTTATGTTATGGTTCTTGGGCATTGTTATGAAAATGGGTGGTTCCGTGATAAACTAAGGGTGGGTGAGCTCGATATCGCTCTCCAGTGCATTGGGTAACGCGAAGGAGTGAAACATTGAGGTTTCTCTGAAGAGATTTAGGGAATATACTGTGATGGGTATTCCAAACGTAACCTAGAGGGTTACTCCCTACGTAAGAATGTTATGAATGCCTCAAGTTACCTTTATGTATTATGTTTTCTATGATTTATTCATGGTTTGATGAGGTATGTTAAAGTACCTATATTTTATGGGTAATGTATGATTTCATTCTTATGTATATATGAACTCATGTTTCATTTCCATATTTTTATAACCCTTACTGAGCTTTTTATGCTCATCCCATGTTTTTTTGAAATGTTTTTCACTGGTCAAGGGAAAGGTACATGATGTGGTGATGGTTTCAACGATGTGTCAAGAAAGAATCCATGTTTTATTTTCAATATGTTTCCGTTGATGGGAAGAATGAATATTGTCTTTTTTGTAACCACTTTGTTTAAATGTGGAATGTAATGCAAGTTTCATGATCTAATTATATAAAACTCTAAACCTAAAAAGATACTCAATTTGTAATCTTGTAATAACTCATGATTAAGTAATGTTTAAGGCTAGGGCCTTATAGTTGGTATCAAAGGTCGGTTTAGATAACTTTAGAGGTTAGGGTATTCTCTAAGCACAAGTGGCATTACCATAATGGTTAGAATTTCATAAAGAGTCCTAGTTTTAGAAAAAGTGAATGAGTAAGTGTATCTTAGTGTTTACCTTCCTCATTAGTACATGATGGTTTTGTTGATATACTCACACTGACATTTCTGTTTTTAGTGAATGGATGGATCTAGCAGGCACCAAAGTGACAATTGGTTTGAAGGAAACTGTGGTGGTTCTTTGATTAAGAGACTGGATGAAATGGGGTATTCAATGAGGAAACTCGTGGTTGTTCTAAACCAACAATCAAGGAGTCATGATCAACCACTTGAACCTTGGTATGATCTTTAATGCATCATGTACGAGATGACCAATCCATGTGGAGGTTCAGGTAATAATTATAAATGTAACCATTAGAGTTTATATGATCCTTACTTTTGAGGTAATTATGGGTTATTATATGATATGTTGGAAAATGAGAGGCATGAGATGAACTTGAGGTTAAAATATGTTATGATCATATTTGAATATTTTATCTCATTTTGGGGAATGTTTTAAGAATTATATAGTTTTGGAAAAAGGACAACACGCAGACCGTGTGACATCCTGTCGTGTCGGACAAAGCTGCGGGAATCGAACCCACAACCAAAGTGCGACTGGTATTTATCGCCTACCACTGGACTATGTGAAGTCCCTGGTTAGTTTGACTGATTCTTTTTGGTTATATGATTTTGTGAATTAATAGTAAGTTTATTTTGGGTTATTTATGAAAATGATTAACCTATCATGGAGGATATGTGATTAGGTTAATTACTTTTCAATACGAGACTTTAGGAGCAACTGATGTTGTTTGGAGATAAATGTTACGATTTAACTTGGAAGACTATGCGACTACATCCTTAAAATATTTGGGTTTCAATCTTATATTGGTTTAATTTGATGAATTTTATGGACAAATTGTTTATCAGATGGTCCTCGTTGAACTTTGGGTTTTGTTGGACAAATTTCAGAGATTAAGCATAGATTTTCTTTTTAATGGGTTATCCTTTTCTGGATTATCTGACCTTGTACTAACCTTTTTGGTTTGGGTTTTGGTTAAAGCCTAAAGACATGGGATGTATATAGTTCTCCTTGGTGGATTAGGTGATTCTCTAGAAGTTGATTATAGTACTCTTAATGCGAACAAGTCTCCCTAAATACTCGTCTTTTGGAAAAAATATGAGTTTGATTAAGGAATATAGTAAAAGTAGAAAGTCAACATGATAAGTGATTATGGTTCCTTATGAATAAATTCCTCAATAAAAAGTAACTTAAAAAATGTTGTCTATTAACTTTTCCTACTGGGGAAACGAATACCATTTAACCCATCACAAGTTTGTGATTTTCTTATTGTTAACTTTCTCCTAAACATGTTTTCTATCACTCTCCATCAGAACATGACCCTATGTTTTCTCCTCCATGTCCATATTTTTATACTTGGAATCCTAGAATGGGTTAACTCGGGTGACATCTGTGCTTATATTTCTTTATTTTAAAGTGATTGTTTTACCGACTCTTGTTCCGATGTGGGACTTTCAAGGATGTTTCCAAGCTCAATTTTTAAAAATTGTGAGGACGCAATTCCCAAAAGGGGGGAAGGATGTAACACCCCAGGTAAATAAAGAATATGACATTTTCTTATTTATCCAAATTTGTGAATAAAATATTAATATGACTATAAAGGGGACGCTATGCTCGATGGTGTACCCAACACGCAACAACGAGTTTCTTGGGAATCTTACGTTGCACTCTAATAATAAAATAATATTATTTTAAATGGTAGTTAACATGTAGACGTTGTATTAGTGGGAATGGATAGAAATAACTAAAATATGATTATATATGTTTTTAAATGTTTTTACATTTATCCAATAAAATATAATGGCTTAAAATACGGAAAGAATTCAATTTTAGGCGTATATGCCCTTGTTTTCACTAAAGGTTCACTTATCACCTTTTGATGGAGAACCATCATTAAATATAGTTTTGTTCACTCTTATAAATTTTATTGGACCAAATAAATCTCTCCTTTAGAATCGGGACATCAAAATTTACTTTGTGTAAATTTTTGGTATCTTTCCGATAAAGTTCTTTTTTTAATGAATAGTGTAAAATGTTGTATTTTAATTCAAAACCTCTTTTTAATCTAATTTATTTATATGATTATATTATCTTTTTAATTGGTTTTAAAGTGAAATTAAAATATATTTTTACCATTAAATCCAATAGTGGTCGTTGGAATTAATTTCACTTTAAAATCGGACTTCTACTAGTGTCAATCTTTTATTACTTATTGTTTCATAAAAACACGCTATTGGTCATGACAGCGGGAATTAATTATTAAATTAATTAATGTGACTTATATTTATTGAATTTTTTAAAATAGTCTTCATTTTTGAATTCGGAATATCAAATATATCTTAGGGTGAATTTTTGGGAATTTTCTGAAAAACTTCAATTTTCGATGAATAGTGAAACCACTAAGTGGTACTTATAAAAACTGATTTTTCCATTTAAATGAAAATTTTCCATCTTTGTGTTTTGAATTTCAAAAATCCGACATACATGGTTGTCATTAAGAAGTGAAATTTGGTTCAATGGGATAAAAATAATTTTTTGGTGAATAGTATCTTATTAAGTTTTTAATCGCGATTAGTGGTAATTAGTGTAGTTTAAGGTAAAAATAATGTTTTAATAAAATGAGATGAGCTTGAAACATGTCCTACCCTCATTTTTTGTGTCATGGCCGATCAAGAAAAGCCATGGGTCAACTTGGGAACCCCATGGATCCACATTGGTTGGGAAATGACATAAATAACTTTTTATTTAATGTAAAAGTAAAAATGACACAAACATGATATGTTTTACTAAAACAATTTTTAAATAGGGTTATACAAGTCATATTTTTGATTATAAATAGTCATTCTAAAGATAAAAATATTTCCTACATCATAGTAGTTTTTTTATAATTTTTAGAAATTGAATAAATTAAATTATTTATGACATAATAATGATGCAGCGATGACATCATTATTTGACGATTTAAATAAAATGGAAAGATAATGTATAATATATGAACTACACATGTCCAAAACTTATTGGATGGGTGGATTTCGAACCCTTATCACCGCATCCACGAATTATATCAATGTGGGACCTTTTAAAACCGAAACACATATTCAAATAAAGTAATATTTCTTTACTTTCCAAAAGTGCCCCTCCTCTCCTCTTATAAAAGGCCCCCACCTCTACCTCATTACACACACTCCTCAAGCCTTTTGCTCGTCCAACCCCTTCCCAATTACTCTTTCCACATCCCTATCCTCATCCTAGAGGATTTCCTTTGGGGATAATCCTTTCAAAGGAAGCCTTTAGGCTCAAATCAAAAGGAGTTACACTTTTAAATGTAATTCATTCTCTCATGTTCATTTGTTTTATTTTGCTTCTACAACCCCCTAAACTCTTTTTATTTACTTATTTTGTAACAAAACAAGTATATTAAATATACTAGGATGTTTTTATAATATTTATTCGATCTAGACTCTCACACAACTACATCAAATGGTTAAAGAACATACGGTTTCGGTGGATGGCGAAATTCTGCCTCCCGAAACGATGATTGTTCAATACTAATTTAACACCTTCAAAGGTGGCCATTATGATGTCAATATTTTTATATATGATATATAATATGATTATGTTTTCCTTAAGCTTCTGTTTTTTTCATTTTGTTCATAACTTTATGGTTTCCATTAAGGGTAAACACGATATCTTCATTTAAGGAAGTGCGGACTACCTCCCCCTCAAAGTGATTTGATTCGTTAAATACCATATGTGGGACGTATAAAGGATGGAACTATGATATTATATATTATATTATACTGGAATTATAATATACCTATATATCATTATTATTCCATTCTATAAAATACGAAATAGAAATGAAAGTAGCGTTCATGCGTACGTACAGCTTACCGTCTCCATGAACTGTGCATTTCATTTCTTACCTCTAAATGATTATGTAATTTTATAAATTCATGAATTTACTGGATATATATGATATATATGATATCTACATCATGAATACAATTCTGGATATAATAAACATTTGGCCACACGAACAACATGTAATTGTAAGAAGTCCACTTTCGACTTAAGAACCAAATATCGGCAAAATAAATATTATTAACTTAAATGATTACATAATGTTTATGACATGGTAATAAGTGATATAAATGGAATAATGAACTTTAAAAAGGTTCTTAAGGAAGTAGAAATTAACTCAAGTTTATTATTCAGGAGATTAAAGAACGATCGTGTCAAGTCGGACCCGAGGTAAGGGATCTTACTCCTCTCTTTCTTTTTAAGTACACTCTTTTATGCCATTCCATCTAAAGATCATCTTTCTTGTTATTGAGATGTTATTTTATATTACACTTACTGTAATTTTTATGTTCATGTTATGAGAGACCCTATTCTCTCTCATCAATCCATTTTGGAAGTTTTGAGTGGTGCCGTTAGGCTGCCGAACTTTCGTAAGAGATCTAACCTCTCTATTTATTTTACTCTCCTTTATGTCACTTCATTTAAGCTCCTCTTTGTAATGTTGGGGGATGTTCTTTTATATTACTCTTGCTGTAAATTTTATTTTAATGTGATGAGATACCCTATTTGATCTCATCAATCCATATTCGGAAGTTTTATGTGGTGTCGTTAGGCTACCGGGTTTTCGTAAGGGATTTTTCATCTCACTTTTATTCCC
Source organism: Viscum album (assembly GCA_963277665.1). NCBI lineage: Eukaryota > Viridiplantae > Streptophyta > Magnoliopsida > Santalales > Viscaceae > Viscum > Viscum album. The sequence continues at coordinate 1,940,746,633 of OY728152.1, forward strand.
GTGAGATTTATGCTACATTTGCCACAAATTCCATTTAGTGGTGTATGTACTGCCCATTATTCTACTCTTTGTGTAATATAAGTTCGTTTATGAGTATTTACATCAATTATCTATTGTCTTTCTTTCATGGTGTGTTTGTTTTGAAAGATACCCAAGTCGGTAAGGGAACCTTTCACCCTTCTCTTTTTTAAAAGACTTCTTTTGTTGGGTCTTTTAATTTACATATTTTTATGTTGGGATATGTTCTCATATATCCTTATTGATATAAATTTTATGTCCAAGTGATGAGATACACTTTTTATCTCTCATCAACTCATTTTGATGTGATGTCGTTAGGCTGTCAAGGGAACTTTTTAACCCAATTTCGATTTCTTTGGGTTCAACATGTAGTCATTGAATATGTCATCCATTGAATATGTGTGAATGACCTTTTATTGTTTTACACTTAATATCCACTTATATTGGGTGTACATATATTTTTCACACATATTTTTGAGATTTATTTGTCCTTAATTTAACGATACCTTCTCTATAAGGGATTTCATCACATTTGACATTTCTATTGAGGGTTCATTGTTGTTATGAACCAATTCACTCTTATATGGTGTATATACTATCCTTTGGAGTATTATATCATGAATCCATTTATTCTCATGATATTATAAAGTTCTGACTAAATGATATTCCTCAATTATTTTATTCAAGTGTGTCTAATTTTGGTAAAACCCCTTTAACCAAAATATCGTTTTAAATGTTTTAATTATTTGTTCTTATTAATATCCATGTTTTCAAAATGGGTTTAAGGATTTATTTATTAGGATATTAATGGTTTAAAATTTTAATCTCTAAGGTGGTATGGGACACTTTGATTGAAAAATATCTTTATTAAATTTTTGAAATGGTTTTGGAAATGGTTTCTTTTTGAATGGATTCATTATTTCAATATACTAAAATGTTATATTGTGATTGAAATGTGGAAATGTTTTGTTTCCTTTATGCATGTTTTATGTGATACATTTATGTGATGGTTCTTGGGCATTGTTATGAAAATGGGTGGTTCCGTGATAAACTAAGGGCGGGTGACCCCGATATAGCTCTCCACTACATTGGGTAACGCGAAGGAGTGAAACATTGAGGTTTCTCCAAAGAGATTTAGGGAATATACTGTGATGGGAATTCCAAACGTAACCAAGAGGGTTACTCCCTACGTAAAAATGTTATGAATGCCTCAAGTTACCTTTATGTCTTATGTTTTCTATGATTTATTCATGGTTTGATGAGGTATGTTAAAGTACCTATGTTTTATGGGTAAAGTATGATTTCATTCTTATGTATATATGAACTCAAGTTTCCTTTCCATATTTTTATAACCCTTACTGAGATTTTTATGCTCATCCCAAGTTTTTTTGAAATCTTTTTCACAGGTCAAGGGAAAGGTACATGATGTGGTGATAGTGTCAAGGATGTGTCAAGAAAGAATCCATGTTTTATTTTAAATATGTTTCTGTTGATGGGAAGAATGAATATTGTCTTTTTTGTAACCACTTCGTTTAAATGTGGAATTTAATCCAAGTTTCATGATCTAATTCTCTAAAACTCTAAACCTGAAAAGATCCTCAATGTGTAATCTTGTAATAACTCAAGATTAAGTAAGGTTTAAGGCTGGGGCCTTATACAAAGTGGCTCCATGGGGTCCCCATGTTGACCCATGGCTTTTATTGGTCGGCCATGACACATCACATAAGGGTAGGACATGTTTCAAGCTCATCTCATATTATTAAAACATCATTTTTACCTTAAACTACACTAATTACCTCTAATCGCGATTGAAAACTTAATAAGTTACTATTCACCAAAAAATTATTTTAATCTCATTGAACCACATTTTACTTCTTAATGACAACCATGTATGTCGGATTTTTGAAATTCAAAACATAGAAGTGGTGAAATTTCATTTAAATGAAAAATCCGTTTTTATAAGTAGCACTTAGTGGTTTCACTATTCATCAAAAATTGAAGTTTTTCAGAAAAATACCAAAAATTCACCCTAAGCTATATTTGATATTCCGAATTCAAAAATGAAGACCATTTTAAAAAATTCACAACATATAAGTTTCATTAATTAATTTAATAATTAACTCCCGCTATCAGAGCAAATAGCGTGTTTTTATGAAATAATAAGTATCAAAAGATTGACACTAGTTTATGTCTGATTTCAAAGTTAAATTAATTTCAACGACCACTGTTGGATTTAATGGTAAAAATATATTCTAATTTCACTTTAAAACCAATTCAAAAGATAATATAATCATATAAATAAATTAGATTAAAAAGAGGTTTTGAATTAAAATACAACATTTTACACTATTCATTAAAAAATGAACTTTATCAGAAAGATACCAAAAATTTACACAAAGTAAATTTTGATGTCCCAATTATTAATAAGAGTTTAATTTGGTCCAAAAGTATGTATAAGAGTGAAAAAAACTTTATTTAATGACAGTTCTCCATCAAAAGGCGATAAGTGGACCTTTAGTGAAAACTGGGGCATATAAGCCTAAACTTGAATTCTTTCCGTATTTTATGCCCTTATCTTTTATTGGATAAATGTAAAAACATTTAAAAACAGATATAATAATATTTTAGTTATTTCTATCCATTCCTGCCAATAAAACGGCTACATGTTAACTACCATTTAAAATAATATTATTTTATTATTAGAGTGCAACGTAAGATTCCCAAGAAACTCGTTGTTGTGTGTTGGGTACGCTATCGAGCATAGAGTCCCCTTAAAAGTCATATTAATATTTTATTCACAAATATGGATAAATATGAAAATGTAATATTCTTTATTTACCTGGGGTGTTACAATCATATAGGTATGACCTATGATATAATTATATAATGATATTTAATGTTGATAAGCATTATCAAGGGGAATTAGAAAGAGGAATTGGATGTGAGTGTTATACAAATCAGTTCCCCTATCATTGATTAATAAATATTAGATACCAGGTAGGAGTCACAAATCTGTGTAGATAAAAAACCCTAAATATAGAAGATAATTTAGCTAATGGAAATTTTATATTCGTATTTAAAATGAATCAAGGGTTTCAACATTAATGGGTGTAACTTATGATCTAAGTATACCTAGTTTATTTGTTTTTTAGTTGGAAAAATTCAACTATTTTATCCTTATATATTGAAATTTGATTTTGATATATCTTTTGTAGAAAAATATATATACATTAATTATTAAAAATAATATTTTCTCTATATATGTGAAAAAACACTTAATTGGAAATTTAATACAAAATTTACTTATTCTTGATATGGATAATTCTATCTAAAACATTTAAAATTTGAAGGTCAAGGTTGATTCTATCCCCTGTATAAATTTATAATTTTCTCTATTGACATACAAATAATAAATTTATTCAATTACTCAATATATATAGATTTTTTAATTAATTTAATTATGAATCTTTTAATACATGGAAATCTTGTGTATTTAGAAAAATTACAGATGCACATTTTAGTGGAAATGTTTAATGTAAAAGTTTACTATTGGGGAAAATACATAGTGATGTATGTCGACTAATGATTACTAAATAATTTGGTTGTTATATGTATTTTTAAAACTTTACATGTGACTTTGGTTGTTATTTTAATGTGTTTATAATGAGATTATATTTTGGAACATTTGAAAAATTTATAGCATTTCCTAATAAGTTATATAATATGCTGAGGTATTTAAATTTTGTGATTAGAATGAAGTCGTTAATAACTTATCTGATATTTCATAAAAAACTATGATATTGGGGAATTATTTCCCAAAAAACAATACTTAGAACACCATAGTGTAATGGTGTGTTTGAGAGGAGGAACCCTACTCTGTTAGACGCAGTTCCATCAATGGTGAGTTAGTGTGATCTTCATTTTTCATTTAGGGGATATTCTCTATAAACTACTAAATTAAAAATTAACTTTATTCCAAATAAATTGGTCATGGATACCCCGTATGAGATATGGATTGGTAAATATCCTAGTTTTTCTTTTATAAAAATATTGGGGTTTCGAAAAATATAGACGAAATATATTATTTGATTAAATTAGACATGAATAATAAAATTTATTATTTATTATTTATACAAAGGAAACTATGGGAGATTATTTCTATAGTATTATTTAGTAAAAAGTGTTTGTCTCCTAAAATCCTATATACAAATAGAATTAAGATAATATAGTTGGAAGAAAGTTGATCTTGGAATAGTTTTTGGTTATAAAACCAGAATAATTCCTTGTATAGAACCTGATGTAGTTCCATAAAGAGTTATGGATAAAGAATCATCTAAGGTTACATAATAACTTGAAGGGTATTATACTATTAATTATAGGCATGAGGGATATAGATTTATTATATATAATGGTGATGAATTAATGTTCAAAATTATTAACCTACTATATGCTAATAGGACATTAAGAGTTCTGATTATGAGAAATAATTAAATACATTGAAATATAAGATGGGTTCCGTGTACAGTAACTAGTTTTGGATCTTTTAGATACACCTGAAGGAGTGAGACCCATATGGTGAAATTATATCTTCTTAAGGAAAATTAACATTGACCGATGAGTTTACTATTATGAATCTATATCGGTGCAAAGGGTTAAAAATAAATTCATGGTTTTGAAAATAAAGAATTTTTTTTCCCTATCGTGATGATAATGTTATTTCAAAAAATTATTAATATATATGTTCATTATAAATAAGAGATATATCCCATGGATATCGAAATCACTTTCTTTAAATTGTTTTTAGGGTTAAATATTTGGATTTTTTAGAAAGATTATTTTTTAATAGTGTAAAATATTATTTTTTACAAATAAGATGACTTTAAAGACACAATAATTACATAATAATAAATTTGAAATTTATGAAACAATATTTATATGATAAATAAGTGTATAAGAGTTAAAATATATCTTATAAAATATTAAATTGGAATTATAAACCTATGTTTTTCATTTTTGAACCTAGGTGATTTTTTATTCTAATAAATGAAAAAATGTATTACTTTTTTTAATTAAATAATTAAACAGTTAAATTTAGAATTAAATTGGTTTTAAAAACATATAAATCTAATTTTTTTAATAAACTAATAACTTTTCAAACTTCCTTTATAAATTATTTTGTTTTAATTTAATTTTTATTCGTAAAAAGTCATTTTTTTAAGAAACCAATTTTTAATGGTTTTTCATACATGTATTATGAATTTTTTTTACAACCAATCGATTTTATGTAATGTAAATTGTACTAAATATTTCTAATTACCATAATAAATATCATTTAATAATTAAATATAATTTTGGGGAATAAAAATGAGTTACCATGGTTAAAAAATTCACCATGGTAAGGGTTTAAAGTACTAAAAATGGGGTAAAACTAAGAGAGACTGATTAAAATAACCCTAATATAGGTATTAATTTGAATGGATGAGTGTATTTTGAACTTACCTTATCATATCTATTATGTTGGACTAAATGTGAAAAAATATCTGTAACACCCCAGCCCTGATCGCGTGAATAGTAACAGATCTTGAGTCACTACAAAAACTCAAGAATCTGTTCTCATATTATAGAGACTATAAAAAAGTGAAGAGGGACTAAAATATTCATGGTTATTAACTATCCTCTAAAAAAGACTAAATTTCATGTTCAAATCTACCAGGAATTCATCATGAACCATCAGAAAGAAACATATCCCAAAAACCTATAGACCTAAAATAGAGAGCCCAACAATCCAGATTAAAAATAAATAATCTATCAATATGATACATCATAATATATAATTGAATTAGTTGATTAACCATAATTAGCTATCATATATAAAATGAAACAACATCACACTAGAAGTTACACATATAGAAACCCAAAATTTTCAAACAAATAATGTAGGTCTTATTATAAGAATATTTAATACATAAAATTACAATCTACACTAGAATCACACATGTTTTCTGTCTTTTGGTAAATGGATATATAAACTATTAGTTCATAAAATATATACATAATTTATCACTTATTTATTCATAACATTCACCCTTTAGAGAAACATAATACTCAAAACAATGGTTCATTTTCTGGGAAATGAAAACATAATAAGAGTCAGACCAAAAGCTTAGTATGGGTAAGAAAGAAATTTATCAATGAAAATTTAAAAATATCTTCAGTATAAATAGAATTTTTACAAGATATTAATATTTTCAAATCAAAAATCACTATTCTTAAATAATAAACCCTATTTAGGGCATAAATCTTGGCATTTCATATGACATAAATCATAAAGGAATGACAGAATATGAGAAATGACAAAATAAATTTGGAAAAAGGTAATGTCTTAAGTTTATGTAAAAAGTGATTAATGATAGTCATTATATAATTATTATATCAAGGATTTAAACCAATATATTCATAATGTGTTATGCTTGAGATAAACACCCATGTACCTACTTTGGGATTGGGATAACCTCTTGTGTGCCCTATTTTAGGCTTGGGAAAACCACTCATGTACCATCTTTTAATAGGCTTGGGTTAAACTCTGGTGTACCCTTTGGGATCATATAAAATTATTATTCACTTAATTCATTAGAATGATATATAATTTTGGTCCAACCCCTCACATAATCATAAAATCATTCATATGTATGCCATAATAAGATAAAAACATTCATCATTACATTACCCATGGAAAAGAAAATATGATTCATTGACATTTCATCATCATAACCATTAAACATTTATAGAAATATTAATATTGGTATCATTGGAATATATCCCCAGTAAATCCTAACTAACATCATAAAATATTTTCATTGATGTAAAATTTATTTAAAAGATCTCTATAATATTTCTTGAGAAATTGCCATTTTATTTTAAAATCACATCTTAATCTTTTAAAATTTAATAATTAATAATGAAAACATTTTTATTTAAAATAATCTTGTAAACATTTAAATTAGGTTTCATAACATTAATTGGCCAGGATGGCGGGAAATCACGTTCATTTCATGTATGCTAAAATAATATTCCGTTCACATTTTCTGTAAAAATTCAAAAGTACATAGTTCAGAAAATTATAAGAATATTATTTTTAAAACATTTTTTTTAATTCTAACTTAGGTAAAAATAACATTCAACACTCATAAAATAATATAAAATAATTTTTGAATGCATTTTTTTGGGAAAACTATAATTGAAGAAAAAATGATTTTCTATCATAGAGAGAAAATTTAATTTTTTCTTAAAATAATTCATTCACTGTATTGATTACTTAAATAGAGAAAAATCAAATTAAAACATTTATTCTCAACAAATAAGCATATGAGAATAAAATTAAAGGCTTTTATCACGAAATATTATATAATTTTTTTCACGGGATATTCTTTTATAAACTATACGAAAAAAATGAGATCAAAATATAAGATATATAGATCCATTGATGGAATTATATATCACTATAATTTTAATGATAATCATCACTAAATATATCTATGAGAAACATATACACAACATTAAAGAATCAATTGGTGAATATGACATGTGTCTCACAAAAGTAAAATTGATATGAAATTCGTTACCACTTTGGTAACTTTTGTATCATAATAATCTAAAAGACTAGATTCAAATTAATAATTAATAAATTTTTTTATAAGTATATTCATGATATAACATGAAAATATGAATTTATATAGACCTAATAAATGATGATATGTGCATGACATAACATATTTCTGAAAGAAGACAATTTGAGCTGATAAACCCTTACTTCAAGTTTAAACTGCTTCAAAAGTGATATAAACATTAGTATAATATATTTAAATTGATTATAATTGTATTCAAGAATAATTAACAGACTTATAATATCATATATTATCCAATTATAACATTATAACACCCATTTAATAATAATTGTTTTATAAAATAATTGTTTCTAGGTGTTAATTGATCCATTTTTCATGAGAATTTCAGTTCAGTAATTCATGTCCTCTTAATTTGATTTCTATTCCATAAAATATATAATTTTAATGTGTAAATGAATATCATATATGTTAATTATTCATATTTTTCTATTTATCCCAAATGGGTAGAGATAGAAAATTTAATTACATCCTTCATATCGACCGTAGGTCGTATGTACTCATTAACATTGTTTCCACATTTCAACAGATAAAATGAAATATAGGTAAATAATAATTTAAGTTTAATAAACGATTATTATATCATATATATCATAAATATATTCATTAAATCTATCATTTTTACCGTCCATATGAAATAAAAAACGGATCACACTGCTTTGTTATAGTGGTAGTCCAGACATACTTGTGAGTGATGTTTTCATTTTACAACAGATTAGAAGGTAAGAGGTAGGTATGATTTCAAAATTTTGGAATCATAATTAATTCTTAAATATCATATATATTCATTTCTCTATATTTATAAACATAAAAATATTATATTGATGAAAAAAAATTCAAAGCTACGTAGAGATGGTAAGTCTTTCATATGTTCCAGCAATGTTTTCGATTTTCAAAGGATTAAAAAAAGATATAAAATGGTTTTACCAAAATCATAATAACATATTAGTATATTTATGATATTGTATTTGTTATTTTAGAATGGTTATAATAGAATTACTAGACGTTTAGGAAGAATTAAATTTGAAAGAGTCCGTAAATACGATTACCACTTCTTCAGTATACTTCCTTTGGATCCCATCATAAGGACCTTAGATTGGTAATTTAGGAACAAAATATCCTATAATTCATGTATAGTGAATTTTAGAAGATAATTAGTGATTTTTTGGTAATGATATACGACTCAGAGGGTGTGAGGAAGAGAGGAGAAGAGTAAACCTTTTATAAGTGATGAGAGGGTCACTTGTCTAAACACATAAAGTATTAAAGTAATATAAATTAATTTTCAACCAATTATTTAGTTTAATTTTTAGTCTTTATAATATATTTTTACTTTAATTGAAAAATTTACCGTTATTGAGGTAGAAATATTTACTCAGGCTACTATTTAAAAAGAAAAAATCTAAATGGGGAATATTTTCCAAATTTGAAGCTCTTAATTATAAATATGTAACCCACTTTTCATGATTCAATTTATATATATGGTAGAAATAAATTCAAATTTTAAATGCTTAAAATGGAAGAAAATAGAGTTTATTGAAAAAATGTGTTTTTAGACCAATAATTAATATATAAAAAAATATGTATAATGATTACTTTTATGTAATTATTTATATTATATATAATTAAAAAATACATTTATTACTTTAATATCCAAATAAAATCATAATGATAATTTTAATTGAAAAAATATATATTTTAAAAAATGTTAGTATTTTTCTCTATTCACTAAAAAATAAATATTTACACAAAAATCCCAAAATATCACCGTAATATAATTTTTATAACATGATCTGAAAATTTAATTTATAAAAGTGTACGAAATTAATTATAATTTTCATGCACAAAATTGAATAAAAATAATTTTTGGTAAAAAATGCCTTTTTGAAGTCTAAAATGACTTCACTAAAAATTTAGTTCTAATTTCCTAAGTATTATTTAATGGATTATTATTCATTAGGGATAATTTATTACACCAAAGGTTTTATGGTACACATCTTCTTAAATAAATAGATTATGTTTCACGACACTAAGCATAAAAACCCATGATATACTATTTGAAATAATGATACGCAAATTAGGAATAGTAATGTAACCATTAGGAATAGTATATTGACCAATATAATATTAATATTACTGATGAAATTATATATATGATTTATGCATCAGAATAAAAAAAATTATATACATATATCATAGTATAAAAAAATAAATATTTTAAAAATGGTAAATTAATTTTTTGGTATTTTTATAAACATAAATGTTTATCTACAATTTCCTAATTAATATAATGATTTAGAATAAAATTATAAATTAATATTTTTCTCGTTATTATTATTAAATAACTTTATGTCACCATAATTGACTTTTCTATAGTGGTGTAAAATGCATTATTATAATAAAATTAGTATTTTTCTAGTAAATGAGGATTTTATTTGACATCAAAATTTCCCATTTCTATAAAATAAAGTTCATAAAATGGATTTTATTTTTTAATTCTACATGTTAAAAAAATAATTGGTTAAATGTTTTAAATTTTTCATATATATATGAATTTTTATAAAGACTGAAATACATTAAATTACAGTATATATATATATTATATGCTAACTGCAATATTTCATGACTCATCAAAAATTTAAGAACCATAATCTCACAATATCCTTGTAACACCCTAACCCCTATAGGCTGGAGCTGGTGCATTACTTGTGATATTGGCATGGTTAGAAGGAATGAAAATCCTGAATTAATGATAAATTTAGTAGTCTCGATGAAACTAGATACATAGATGTAACTCAAATTACATTGGGAAAGGTTACAAAATACAATTCAAAACAAAAACTAAAAATTGCATCCACGGGAACTCAATAAAAGGCCTTCTCTTCATCACCTGTTGAAGATTGACAATGAAAGGGGTGAGCTCAAATGATCAGTAAGGGTTACAAAAAGCGGAAGCCTGCGTACAATAATAAGATAATCATAATCAATATGACATAATAAAAATGGCATAGTGAATAAATGAACAAATAATGCCATTAATAAACTGAGAATGAAACTGCATCGATAGATTTTTTCATAGTGAAAACCTCATGGATAATAATAATAACTGACAATGAATAAATTGAATTCTTATTAATTGGACGTAATTTATCTAGCACATGAACCATAATACCATAAAAACATATTAGTTCTATGGGTAGAAACCCGTTTGATTTTTAGAAACAAACTCGAAGGTTATGTCGCCAAACTGTTTTGTCTCAGGAGACCTACTGATGCATCGAGGGGCTGTATTGGGCATCTCTCGCCTCTACATACAAATAATTCTTTCTAAAATTATCCAATACAAGATAAATATGCCTTTTCAATATACTTATAGAGTATAGAATACAGATTCATCGATAACATCCCAAATGTACACTGTATGTGAAATGGTATACGGTTTAGACAATAAACATATCCATGACATAAGATTATGGATATTTAATATAAATATAATTTAAAATGTAATGTTATTTAAAATTGTCAGTAGGTACACCACATAATGATTATTAGGTTCACAATACAAAGTTAGTCACAACAAAGGGGATATTTTTGAACAAAAGTGTGAGATAGGATCCCTTACCTTATACATGAAGACGTTCTTGAATTGTTTTTAATGACCTGAGTAAACAAACTAGGATTATTAATCCTTAAGTCCAGAACCTCTTTTATGTTTAATTGATATGGTATAACCTTATTTAGTTTATTAATGGTCTTTTGGATGGATTTAAGAGATTCAATTTTATTGTTTTGGAAGCATTTTCTTACTTGGTTTCATGCTTTGTTTACTTGTATTCATGAATGGAAGTTGGTTTGAAATATGGTTAAACATACAGAATTGTTAATATACATTATTAGTGAAATTAAAGAGACATAAATTATCTTATAATGATTCTGGTTATATTCCATGATGATGACTCATTCGATGAGTTAAAGATACACGCTTGAATTTGTCTTGGCAGTTTTGTGCCAAATAAACTTGTTTGGTATTTTTATTCCATATTATGAATGTTTAAAGATTCCAGAACATTAATAAAGATAAAATACATATATTATTACCAGGTACAACCATATATTTGGTTTCATGACCAGAATTGAAAAAATTAATGGAAATTTAAATTAAAACGTCCACGATGTCGGTAATTCGACACATCATGGACAATGTTTTTTTTATTCCTTAAATAAGTGGGAGTGGAGAAGAATAATGATGAACAATTTTCCATAAACATTAGAAAATATAGAATATAAAAGATTCTGGATTATCCATGCCTCTTGTTTATGATGAGGTGAGGAAATAATTAGAAAATAAATGAATCTTAAAATGAATGAAAAGTTGATAAATTTCTCACGAAAATTCGGCAGACTAACGACGTCTCTTAAAATATCATAAAAATAGTTTGATGAGAGGAATTGAATATCTCATCATTCATACATAATATGTACATTAATGGAGAATATTTAATGAAATATTCCAACACAAGACAAAGGGAATGGAAGAGAATAACATAAAATGAAAGAAAATAATGAAAATAAAAGAGGTTGTTTACCTCTTGATCTCTTCTCCATGAGAACCTTCATAAGGGTTTTGGTTTTGGTGTTTTGGTGAGACAAGAAGTTCTAAGACGTGGGGAAGATACATTTGAATATTATTGGGCAGAACATTGAGGAGCTTCAAGTCTTATAGGAGTGAATAGATGAGGGGGGGGGGTTATAGTGGAGGAGAGGGGTAAATTTTGAATATTTAATTTCATTATTTTATTATTTCCATCAAGAAAACCAAAAGTATTGTTTCATCTGACCCCTAAAAGTAATAATGGCATGTGAGTTCGAACAATGTGGCCTTGAATCACTCATGAGGCAATGAATAGTGTATTTTACTGATAAATTAAATATACAGTATTTTACAGTATTTCACTATTCATCAAAAATTCAAGAATTTCAGAAAAATCTGAAAATTCTCCCCTACCATTTTTCGACGTGTAGAATTCAAAAGTGAAATCCATTTTTCAAAAATAATTTTCTAAATATTATTAATTTAATTTTTAAATAAGGTCATAGTTAATTCGAAAAATAACAATCTTGATGTGCAATTAGGTTTATGTGACATTTAAAAATTAATTAAGATCTCATTAAATTCATGCCTTAGGAAAATGAAATAATATTATTATTTACTATTCATAAGGGTCATATTACTATTCATAAGGGTATGTTACAATTCACCAAAAATCATGTTTGTTCTATCAGACTCCAAATGACATAATGATCACAACTCTAGATGACCATTTTTTGAAATTCAAAACATAGAAGTGAAAAAATTATATTTAATTGCTAGGTTTTGACTATCTCCCAAATATCCTAGTGTTGTTTTGAAGGAACAAAATGTTGAATAGAATTTATTTAAGTGAAAAATATCATAAAATATTTGGGGTGCTACATTATTCCCTCCTTCAGAAATTTCGTCCTCGAAATTTTATGAATAAAGCCCACTAAAAAGATGTGGGTGGTTCTTCTTCATGAAATCCTCTGATTCCCGTGTTTCTTCCTCCATATTCTAATTTCTCCAGAGAACCCATACTAGACGAGTTGTTCGATTTCTCAATACCTGATCCCTTGTATAAATAATCCTGACAGGCTTTTCACATTATGATAAATCATGTTTCGGTTCTATTTCTTCATATGTGAGTACATGTGTTGGGTCTGGCATGTACTACTTTAACAACGATACTTGTAATACATCGTGAACTCCGGAGTGATTTTGTGGCATCTATAAATGTTAAGCTACAACTCTGATTCTTCCCAAAATTTCAAAGGGTCCGATGTACCTGGGGCTCAGTTTCCCTTTCTTACCGATCCTTAAGACGCCCTTCCATGTAGATACTTTCAGAAATACATGATCTCCCACTTGAAATTCCATGTCCTTTCTCTGGTTGTTAGCATAACTTTTCTACCTACTTTGGGATTCATAAATATGGTCTTGTATTTTATTCATCTTTTTCGTGGTCTCTTCAATAAGTTATGGGCCTATAAGTTTCCTCTCACCAACTTCATCCCAACAAGTTGGAGTTTGACATCTCTATCCATATAATGCTTCATATGGAGACATTTGAATACAATAATGGAAACTATTGTTGAATGAAAATTCCACCAAAGGCATGTATTGACCCCACACACCTTGGAAGTCAAGTGAAAAAGACCTCAGCATATCTTCTAGAGTTTGAATAGTTATTTCAGATTGTCCGTCGGTTTGGGGGGGATATGCGGTACTCATATGAAGCTCAGTATTCAAAGCCTTCTGGAGACTTTTCCATAATTTTGACATAAACTGGGGATCTCGATTAGAGACAATTGTTATAGGTTCACCATGAAGTATCACAACTTCATTAATATAAAGTCTTTCCAAGAGCTCAAGTGGTAAATCCTCTCTTATTAGAAGGAAATGTGCAGTTTTAGTGAGACGATCAACAATTACCCATATTGCATCATTCCTTCTAGGTGTCCTCGGTAGTCCATTTACAAAAACCATCATAATGTTTTCCCACTTCCACATAAAAATAGGTAGAGGTTGCAGCACTCCATTGGGATGTTGTCTCTTCACCTTCACTTGTTGACAAACTAGACACCATGACACATAGTCAGCAATCTCTCTCTTCATGTTATCCCACCAATAATGTTCCTTCAAATCTATATACATATTAGTGCTACCAAGGTGTATAGTGAAATTGGAACTATAATCATCATCCACAAATTACCTTTTTAGATTAGGTATATTGGGAACACAAAGTCTCTTACCAAATCTCAAAATTCCATCTTTATATACGATGTAACTTAATCTCCCATCATTCACTGCTTTAATCTTCTTTTGAAACTCCTCATCGTCAGTTTGAGAACTTTTTATCCTTTCTAGTAAATATGGTTTGGATACCATTTGAAAAATCAATGATGTTTCACATTCCATGGTTATTCCCATTTCCATTATTATTAGATCCATGAAAATAGGATCCCTTTCAACTATCATCTTGTTCAAAACTCCATGATCCTTTTTGCTCAAAAAATATGCCACCTTATTTGCCTGCCCTGGGTGGTAGTGTATCGTGCAATCATAATCCTTGAGTAGTTCAAACCATCTCCTTTCCCTCATGTTGAGTTCTTTATGTGAGTAAATATACTTCAAAAAATTGTGATCACTATAAATCTCACATTTTTCTCCACAGAGTTAATGTATCCATATCTTTAAAGCAAATATTACAGTACCTAACTAAATATCAAGAGTAGGATTGTTTTTATCATGAAATTTTAGTTGTCATGATGCATAAGCAATATCCCTATCATTTTGCATAAGGACACAAAGAAGTCCTTTCTTTGAAGCATCACAATAAAAAACAAACCCGTCATTTCCCGATGGTAGAGTCAATATAGGAGCATTGAATAATCTTCTCTTCAGTTATTCGAAATATTCTTCACAATATTTTGTCCAAACAAATTTAACCCCTTTTCATGTGACCTTCGTTAGCAGGTTAGCCAGTCAAGAAAAATTCTAAATGAAACATCGATAATAACTTGCTAAGCCAATAAAACTGCGTACCTCAGTTATGTTTTTTGGCATGAGCCAATAATGGATTGCCTTTGCCTTCATCAGATTAACTAGGATTCCATCCTTAGAGACAATATGGCCAAGAAAATAAAATTACTGAAGCCAGAATTCGTACTTCCTAAACTTCCCATATAATTGATTTCTTCTAAGAGTTCCCAGAATAACTCGCAAGTGACTCTCATGGTCTTCATAGAATTTTGAGTATATAAGGATATCATCGACAAATATCACAACAAAGTTATCAAGATATTCCTTGAAAAGTATATTCATTAAATCCAAGAAAACAGATGGTGCATTCATCAGTCCAAAAGGCATCACTATAAACTCGTAATGTTCATACCTGGTTCGAAATGCTATCTTCGAAATATCTTCCTTCCTCACACTCAGTTGAAGATATCCAGATCGAATGTCAATCTTTGAAAAGTATTGATCTCTATGAATATGTCAAATAGATCATCAATCTGGGGTAGAGGATATTTATTCTATATTTTAATAGCATTGATTTCTCTGTAATCAATGCATAGCCTCATGGATCCATCTTTCCTCTACAATCAAGACCGGGGCTCCCCATGGAGAAACACTAGGTCGGATAAATCCTTTGTCACTCTACTCTTCTAGATGTTTCTTTAGCTCCACTAGCTCCACAGTGGCCATTCTATATGGGTTCTTTGATATAGGTCTTCCACCAGGAATTAAGTCAATGGAAAACTCAATTTCCTGCTCTGGAGGATGTCCATGTAAATCCTTTAGATATACAGCAATGTACTCTTTCACTATGTGCACATCTTCAAATGAGGATTTCCTTCCACTCCCATAGATATTGGTTTACCTTCCTCTCCAATTATTGCATTCAATAGAGCTACTGGGGGTGATTCCCTATAAGAATCAGGTGGAAAAGTTTCTTCCCTAAAGATAAGATGTTCTACACCATTTTTCCAAAATTGTAACTTTCATTTTCTTGCAATAAATCCTTGCATCATAATTTGATATCCAATCCATAATAAGAATTATATCAAATTAATTCATGGGTATGATGATAAGGATAGCAACAAAAGCACGTTCTAGTGTTTGGAGGGGGACTAGTCGACATTCCTTTGTTGCAATGATACACCCCATGGGTGTTTTTACTGGCAACTCCTTTCCTAAATCAAATTGGACATATCTAATTTTCATGGAAAACTAAGAGGATATAAATGAATGCAATGATCCAGTATAAAATAAAGTGTTGGATAAGTTTGAGGAAACAACTAAAGTACCTACCACCATGTCACTAGGAACATCAACCTCCGCAGTTGTAATTGCATAGGCTCTCCCTTACTCTCTTGGCTTTTTCTGAGGCATGTTTCCTTGGAGCTTAGGACACTCATTTTCCTAGTGTCCCATCTCTCTCCAATTGTAGCATTGAACATAATTGAATTGTTTCTTCACCTTGTATTCATCAGATTGATAACCCTTTTCTCTGCAGTTATAGCAGACTCTCATGCCTTTCAAGTATTTCCCGAGATGATTCTTTCCATAGTTCTCACATAATGGGAAACTATTGGTTCATTTGATCTTCTTTGGTGCTTCTTCTTTTCCTTTGTTATCTGAGTACCACTTGTTATCTTTCTTTCCATTGAAAACATTTGATCTAACAAATTCCCTCTCTGTTTTGATGGCACTTGATACAATTCCATCATATGATGGAAATGTTATAGAAGCCAGTGCCCTCTGCAGACTTGTCTTAAGTCCTTAAATGAAATGATCAATCTTATTTTCTGAGTCACATATGTAATCTATGGCATACCTAGACATCCTTGTAAAAGTAGACTCATACTCTGCAACATTGTCTTCTTCCCTTTGTTTCAATCCATGGAATTTCCTCTTCATTTCAGTTCGTTGCTCACGAGGGAAATATTTTTCAAAGAATATTTCCTTCAAATTTTCCCATTCCATATCCTCTGTATATTCTTCCTTTATGGTATTTTGAATCAGAGACCACCATTGATTAACGTCACCCTTGAGGCAATATACTTCCAGTACTACCTTTTCATTTTCATTGCATCTTAACGCCATGAATATCTTTTCAAGCGACTTGATCCATTTCTTATCAGCCACTGGATTAGTAGTCTCGCTAAAAGATGGGGGCTTCTTCCGCATGAAACGATCCAACAAAGGTGTTGAATGGTTATTTGTTACAATTTGAGTAAGTTGTCCCAATATGGTCATGATCTAATCTGATCCAACGTTGACTGTGTTGACCTGATCAGTAGGGAGATCCCTACCTTGCCCATGAGAATTGATTCCCCTTCTTCCATTATACGCTAGTTCTAAATAATGGGATACAATAGATTAGTTTATGAATCTCAAATAGATAAGCACTCAACATAGATTTAAATTCTATGCATAAACATGGTTCCTCTATGGAAAAATTTACATTAACTCCTTCATAATGGCTTGTAATGAAACCATGATTTATCCTATGTATATCCCCTGGGAGTGTCGTAACCAAGAGTGCAGCAAGGCCCATTTTCGTGCACTCGTTCCTATTCAAGTCTAGCTCAAAGCGGTGTTTTTGGGTTTTACCCCTAGATACATATGTGCCAGAGCCGCCTCTACCTGCTCGTATCCAGACAGTGATTTATTTCTTGAAAAATCAACATAATCTATTCCTTACCAAAATACCAGGATGTTCTTGTACGTTTATCCTCAAATACTACCTTAGGGCTTCGTTCCCTACTATAAATTTCCTAGTCTAGTTTCCAAGTGTTCTACTAAACTTCCTTCTATACCAATTATAACACCTCGACCCCTCTAGGCTGGAGCCGATGCATTACATGTGATATTGGCATGGTTAGAAGGAATGAAAATCCCAAAGGAACGATTAGTTAAGTATTCTTGATGAAACTAGATACATAGATGTAATTTCAATTACATTGGGAAAGGTTACAAAACACAATACAAAACAAAAACTAAAAACTGCATCCACAGGAACTCAATAAAAGGCCTTCTATTCAACACCTGTTGAAGATAGACAATGATAGGGGTGAGCTCAAACGCTCAGTAAGGGTTACAAAAAGCGGAAGCATGAGTACAATAATATGTGAATCATAATCAATCTGACATAATCAAAATGGCATAGTGAATAAATGAACAACTAATTCCATTAATAAACTGACAATGAAACTTCATCCATAGATTTTGTCATAGTGAAAACCTCGTGGATAATAATAATAACTGACAATGAATAAAGAAAATGCTTATTAATTGGTCATCATTTTTCTGGACCATAAACCATAATACTGTAAAAATGGTTTAGTTCTATGGGTAGAAACCTGTCTAATTTTTGGAAACAAACTCGAAGGGTCTGTCGCCAAACTGTTTTGTCTCATGAAACCTACCGATGCATCGAGGGGCTGTAGTGGGCCCCACCCACCTCTACATCCAAAGACTTCTTTATAAAATTTTCAATTCAAGAGTAATATGCCTTTTCAATATTTGTATAGATTATAGAATATGGATTCATCAATAACATCCCAAATATACACCGTATGTGAAATGGTATACGGTTTAGACAGTAAACATATCCATGACATGAAATTATGGATATTTAATAAAAATATAATTTCAAATGGAAATTGATATCCAATGGGAAGTAGGCAGACCACATAAGTATTACTAGGTGCACAATACAAAGTTAGTCACAACAAAGGGGATTTTTTTGAAATAAAGTGTTAGAGAGGATCTCCTACCTTATACTTGAAGGTGTTCTTGTCTTGTTTTTAAAGACCTGAATAAAAACATTAGGATTATTAATTCAAAAGTCCAGAACCTATTTTTTGTATAATTGAAATGGTATAACATTATTTAGTTTATTAATGGTCTTCTTGATGGATTTAATAGATTCAGGTTTATTGTTTTGGAAACATTTTCTTACATGGGTTCATGCTTGGTTTACTTGTATTCATGAATGGAAGCTGGTTTGAAATATGGTTAAACATCTAGAATTGTTAATAAACATAAATTATCTTATAATTATTCTGGTTATATTCCAGGATGATGACTCATTCGATGAGTTAAAGATAAACGCTTGAATTTGGCTTGGAAGTTTTGTGCTAAATAAACATGTTTTGTATTTTTATTCCATATTATGAACATTTAAAGATTTCAGAACATTAATAAAGATGAAATACATATATTATGACCTGTTTTAACCATATATTTGGTTTCATTACCATACTTGAATGAATTAATGGAAATTTAAATTACAACATCCACGATGTCGGTAATTCGACACATCACAAACAATGTTTTTTTATTCTTTAAATAAGTGGGAGAAGAGAAGAATAATGATGAAGAATTTTCCATAAACATTAGAACATATAGAAAATACAAGATTCTAGAGCATACATTCTTCTTGGTGAGGATGAGGTGAGGAAAGAAGAAGAAAAGAAAGGAATCTTAAAATGAATGAAAACTTGATAAATTTCTCACGAAAATTCGGCAGCCTAACGGCGTCTCTTAAAATTTCATAAAAATAGTTTGATGAGAGGAATGGAATATCTAATCATTCATACATAATATGCACAGTAAGGGGTAATATTTAATGAAATATCACAACACGAGCCAAAGGGGATGGAAGAGAATAACATAAAATGAAAGAAAAGAAATAAAATAAAAGAGGTTGTTTTCCTCTTGATCTCTTCTCCTTGAGATCCTTCTTAAAGGCTTTGGTTTTGGTTTTTGGTGAGACCAGCAGCTCTAGGATGTGGGGAACAGACTTGGGAGGATTATTGGGCCTAACTTTGAGGAGATTCATGGCTTAGAGGAGTGAAGAGAAGAGGAGGTGGTGGGGGATTTTTATAGTGGAGGAGATGGGTAAATTTTGAATATTTAATTTCATTATTTTATTATTCCCATTAAGACAACCACTAGTATTGTTTCATGTGAACCCTAATAGTAATAATGGAATGTGAGTTCTAACCAAGTGTCCTTGCATCACTTATGATGTCATAAATAGTGTATTTTATAGATAAATTGAATATACGGTATTTTACAGTATTTCACTATTCATCCAAAATTCAAGAATTTCAGAAAAATCACAAAAATTATCCCCTACCATTTTTCGAGATGTAGAATTCAAAAGTGAAATCCATTTTTCAAAAATAATTTTATAAATATTATTAATTTAATTTTTAAATAAGTTCATAGTTAATTTGAAAAATAACAATCTTGAAGTGCATTTAGTTTTATAGGACATTGAAAAATTAATTAAGATCTAATTGTCTTGTTTCCTTAGGAAAATTAAATAATAATATTATTTACTATTCATAAGGGTCATATTACTATTCATAAGGGTATGTTACTATTCACCAAAAATCATGTTTGTTCTATCAGACTCCAAATGACATACTGATCACAAATCTAGATGACCATTTTTTGAAATTCAAAACATAGAAGTGGAAAATTTATATTTAATGGCTAGGTTTTGACTATCTCCCAAATATCCTAGTGTTGTTTCAATGGAACATAGTGATGAATAGAATGTATTTAATAAAGAAATACCATTAAATGTTTCGGGTGATAAATCCTTCCCTATATATGGTATTTATTAATCGAATAACCACTATTTATTGTATTGATCGAAAAATAATAAACTAATTAATATAATAATTAAAAGACACCCATCTCCTCTACTATAAATACCACCCCTCCCCACCTATTCCCATCACACCTCTTTAGCCTTTAATATTGTCCAATTTCAACCCTATATTATTCCCAAGCCTCTTCCTCACGTCTAGGAGGTTTTTTTCTCAAAAAAATATAAAAACCAATTTCCCTAAGGAGTTTTTCATGGAGAAAAATTCAAGAGATAAAGACCCATTTCCTATTCATTTATTTTTTTTTCAATTTTTTTTATTTTCATATGCTCTCCTAAACTACTCTATATAAAAATGCATTATAACTAAATTATGTTGCATATATAGTATTTTAATTATTTAAATCATAAATCCACCGTCAAGTAGATTCTCTTCTACATTTTATTCTGAAAATGAAAACATCGACTCTTAGGTGTCCATTTACTGCCTTCGTGGATGACCTATTTTCGTTTTTCAATTCCCCCATAAAGTAAATTCAAAAATAAATTTTTATCTTTATAATAGATTATAATATATTTAATATGTTTTAATTAATGTTCTATAAACATTATATACAAATAATATTAATTAATAAAAAACACTAGTTTGTAATGATTGAAATAACATCAAAATAATCTAAATGATTATGACTAATGTATTATCTAATGATTAATCCTCATACCATATAACTAAATCAAATATATAACCATTTAATATTATTTTATTTTTTTAATAACAAATAATTTCAATTTAGGAAAACTTTTCTCATTTTACAAGATTTTCAATACATGTATACAAGTAAATCTATCATGAAACCCAAAGAAGAAAATTATCCTCAATGATAAAATTGTATCTTATAACTGAATAAAAGGATAATAAATAAACATAATAAAATTATAATAAATCAAACACAAATATATAAGGTTGTGAATTAATTAATGGATTTAATCTGATTATCTTGGATATTAAGATCAATTGAAGAACACATTCAGATATAAGGTTGGGGATTCTCCCCAAACAACATTCTTTTCATTTAGGTTACACTTTCTCTCTCATTACAACAATATATTTCTTAATTATTTTTTCTTACATTCTGAAATATTTTTTTATGATCCTAATAATTTTACCTAGCTCAAATCATTGTTATTTAATGTGGAAATGTTTTTTATAATGATTCCTTTACAATTCCTCTCAATAAGAAACCATTATTAAGTGGAACTTCCCAAATTCCAAACAATTTTCAAATACCACTTGTAATCTATTTTAAGATAACAATATTTTTTAAAATCACAAATTTTATCATGAAAAACATTATTTTTTTTGGTATTATAAAAACTATTATGTCTTTTTATATTTTATTGACTGTTTAATATTTTCAGTTAAACCACGTTAAAGAGGATATTTTATAAAGATTCTTAAAAACATAGTTTAAATGTTTTCACTCTTGTTGTACATCATTTATCATGATTTATGCCTATATTCCCTTATTAATGTCCAATTATTAGTAAAATTAATTCTTTCATGGACACCTTAATGATATTCCCTGTGGTTATGCCTTATCTGCCACTTATTCATTGTCTGTGGTGTATGTGTACTTCCCTTCCATTGGTGGTCATCATTCATTAAATATATCAATAAATATGAAAATTTCTTTTATCATGAATATTATTATTTCCTACTCCCTATACCTTTTTATATATGTTGTTTTTTCTTTGAATATCGTTCTAGTGGTAGAAATATTGATGACTGTATATCCTCCACTCAATACAGATATTTTGATAAGTAATATTATTCATTAATTTAATTTATTTATGATGAATTTCTTGGATAACTAGTTATGGGTGGGAGAAGATTATAGATATCCCCTTGATGCATAAACATCTCTCATGAGGAGAAAAAATTTGAAACAAACCATTCATGTTTATTTGCAAGCAGAATCGGATGAGTTTCTACCGAAAGACATAAATTGTCATGATTATATAATGGTTCATGTGATTGATACATGACTTCTAATCAATAATTATTTTCATATTTTAGTATTTACTTTTTACTTCATATGTTATTTTTCACTATGATAAAATATCTAGATGTATTTTCGTTCTCAATGTATTTATGGCTTGTTTTTTTTCAAATTATTTACTTTTACATAATATCTATTCCTTATTAACTTTTCTTCACCAATTATTGTTTTGTAAAACCCTTTATGGTTCTTTTGAGCTCACCCTTTTACTTTTTTACCTTCTCCATGTTTTGAAGATGAAATCTTTGAATACGTGACAAGTAGTAGATCAATTTTTTTTTGTTCTATGTTTAATTGACAAAGTAATAAGTGATAAATTTATGTATCTAGTTGCACCAAGAATAATAAATTGATGGATTCTTGGAGATGTGATCTCTATTACATATGTCATTATAATTAAATGGGCATGGAATCTAGGATATTTCGGTATGGTTTTTTATAGTTTGTATCAAAGGAATTTAGTAGAAACCGTGGAAACTGATTAGGAATTATAACCCTAAGAAGTACATTGACAATAATCATTGAAGAAAATCTTGTAATTTGGGTAAGGTTGTGATTTTGTGGGTTTTACTAGAAATATATTAATGTTGGAATACTACATGTGGGTGTGGTTATATCATAGATGTATCTAGGGGTTACAACTCTGACAAGGTGTGTTGGGCCAGACCCATCGTAACCTTGTACAGGATTAGGGTCCTTATTTCTCACCTGGTTTAACACTCCTGGGAGATATAATTAGGATACATAAAATTATATTTAAAAAACATTTTGATGAATTTAAAAATAAAATATATCCCCAAATAAACCATGTTTATGATTATTATATTATCTATGCATTAATTTTCATTTTATGATAAGTGTTTTCTTGTTTGAAATTAGTTATTATGATTCATTACCTAATTAATTGAATTCCATTATTTAGAAATGGAACCTTATGGATGGAAGGAAATAAAAACCAATGGAGAATGATGGTTTTTCCTCTTTGATAAAGTCAACATAATTATTTTTGGATCAGATCATATGCTGAACATATTATGACAACTTACTCCGATTATAAAAAATAACCATACTACACCTACTATGGATCATTTAATGTGGATGAATCCACCATATTTTTTGAGGGACTACTAATCCAGTGGTATCTGAATAGTGGATCAATTCCCTTGAAATGATATTTTAAGCATTGGTGTACAATGAAAATCAAATGTTAGTACTGGTAGTATACTTTTTCAGGGTTGGTGTTCATCAATGGTGGTATTTGATCTAGATACAAAGAAGGAATACAAAATAGATAACATGAAATGGAGAAATTTTAAGGAAACATTCTTTGAAAAATACATCCCTTGTGATCAATGAATAGAAATGAAGAGAAAATTCCATGTCTTTAAGAAAAGGGAATTAGTGAGAATTGTGGAGTATAAGGCTACCTTCGAAAGACTATCCATATATTATATAGATTACATTCATGATTCATTATAAAATATTGTTCATTTCTTTTATGGTCTTAAACCAAGTCTCTGATGGGCACTAACTTCTCAAATAGTTTCATCATATGATGAAATATTATTAAGTGATATTAAAATAGGGAAGTAATTTGAAGGATCATATATTTTCAATGGAAATAAAGAGAAAAAATCATCTTATAGTAAACACATAAAAGGATATGAATCTAAGAATACTAAGAAAATAATTCAATTTTCATTATGTGAAAATTATAGAAATAATATTCCTGGTAAATGCTTCAAAGGAAATGGATTTTTCTATAAGTGTGTAGAAAATATTCATCTAGCTATTGAATTTAAATTGGAAGAAAAAAAATTGGGTTCAATGATTCAACTGTAATTAAATGGGGCATTATTGAAATCAATTTTCCAAGCATCCCTCGAATCTACCACAAAAGTTCCCAAGGGGAGATGGCTAATTTTATGCGACAACTATTGTTGAAGTAGAAGTACCCAATGATGTGGAGGTAGGTACATTAATCCTATCTTCAAATCTAGACAATTATTTATTTGATTCTATTTCATTACACTCTTTTATATCTTCCCATTTTTTCAAGAAAAATAAATGTTACGCTTTGAATTTAACAATGGAGTTATCATTAAGAACTCCTAAGGGAAGTATCATTGTAATACAAATGTGTCAGTTTGTCCCATTTATGTCAAATAAGTATGATTTAGTTGTTGAACTAAGCATCATACCTATTGTTTACATTGATATACTCCTCGTTATGGACTATATTTCTAAATAGGATCCCAGAATTTGTTTCAAGAAGAAAGAAATTACAATTTGTTAGGATGATTTAAAATCTCTTATCTTCAGATAAGAAATCTAATCATATGAGTCTTATCTAGATACACCCCCAATATCGATAGTGAATAAAATTATTTGGGAGGAAGAGAAACAAAACATCTAGCGATGAGTAAATTCATCTTCACATTGAGAATATACCGTTTGAATCGGAATACATTGATGTATTTCTAAAGGAATTACCTAGACACCCACAGAGTGTTAAGTTTTGTTTTCCATGATTTAATCTTCGATTAATGAAAAATATCAATCATTCCATATATAATGGATGTTTTGGAATTAGTGTATCTGAAGTAACAACTAGAGGAGTAGAGTAATAAGGGATTTATTCTCCCTAGTTTTTCTCTGTTTCCTTTTCTTTATCCCTCATTCCCACCTCTCCTGGAATTTGGGATCTCATTTTGATGGTGTTCACTCATCATTGTATTTTTTTCAAAGGTGCTTCACTGTAGAATCCTCAGGCCACTCTATCCTGCTCTAATATTGTGTTCCACCGCACCTCTCTAGGTCGGATCTAGAGTGATGGGTCATCTAGGTTTTGGTATTTAGATCTCGGTGGTCGATGGTTTTTTGGCACACCCATGGGTCGGCTTGTTGTTTTATTTAGAATTATTTTTAGCATAATTAGGATGTTTTCATTTGGAGCCCTTGGATATTCTAATCTAACACCTGAATTCTAGTCCCATTGGATCCTCTCCTAGTAATATCTAGAGATTTGGATTCTCATTGGTTTTGTGATGTCATTTTTGATGGATGATGGTTCCCCTTGCGCAACCTTCTTTGTTATATTCTTCCTTGACGTTTCGGTTTCGGCATTGTAAATGGTATTTTTAAATTCTTTCAGATTTTTTCATCAATTCATTTTTTAAGGTTTGTTTCATTTTATATAGTGGATAGTCTACTTGATGTTTTTTTGGTGATAAACCCATTTTCTGTTTATGGACTGGTTTCATTTATGTTTGGTTTCGATAGTCGATGGAACTGTGTTTAGTGTTATGATGCAGTGAGCACATATTGTATTGGTGTTTGGGTATTTTTTTAGTTTGTTGGGGGATGAAGATGAATACTTGGTAGGTATCTGACTATATCTTGTGTTGTGGTTTGACTTTTGGATGGTAAGGATGATGGACAATGTTTTGTTATATTATGGTTTTAGATGGCAGTGATGTTCTCTAATGACGAGTATGTTATTGACGATGGTGATGAACTGATGTCATGATGGTGGTGGGTTTTGATGGAGATAGGATGTGACCTTGGTAGATTGGGGTTCTTGTGTCTTGAGGTTTCCTTTAATGATATGTTTTTTTAATTTCATTTCATATTGGTTGTTCATTGAATATATATCTCATTTAATGATTTTCCATAAAGTGGTTTATTTGAAAATAAATAAATATTAATAATTTTCAATCAGGTTATGCATTGAATATAGTGAAATAAATTATATTGAAATAAATAACAATTATATGATACCTTGATTTGATGATTTGTTTGATCAAATTCCTAGAGCTCAATATTTTTCAAATTTTGGCCTTCATTGTCAACAACATAAATTGTCTATGCAGAAGGAAGATATTATAATGATAACATTTTTAACTAGGCGTGGTCATTATTAATATATAGTAATTCCATTTGGAATGACTAATGAATCCTCTATTTTCATGTATCTAACGAAGAGGGAATTCAGGGAAAATAGTTATAATAGTTTGGTGGTATTTATAAATGATATATTTGTGTACTCCAAAAGCTATGATGACTATGAGAACCACTTGTGGGTTGTTCGAAAAACTCGTAGATGAAAAGATTTATATGGTACGTTTATCAAGTGTGATGTCTAGCTTCAAATAGTTTCTTTTCTTGTCCATATTGTCTCTAAGGATGGAATCTCAGTTGATCTGATGAAGACAAAGGAAATCAAAAAAAGGAATACTCCAACGAACATAATTGAGTTATGTTGTTTCATTGGTTTATCAAGTTACCATCATCTTTTCATTTATAAGTTTTCCAAATTGTCTAACATATTATTCTTACACATAAAGGGCTATTGTTTTTAAGGAGAAAATAATGTAAAATAATTTTTAAATATTTGAAGACCATATTGTTTATTGCCCCAATTTTTACTCTTCTATCTATAGATGATGTGACTATTATATATAGTGACGCATCAAAGAATACGTTGGGTTGTATACATCAAAAATTATAATGTAATTTCATATGGGTCAAAGAAATTAAAGCCACATGAACAAAATTATCCAAGTCATGATCATTAGTAAGAATCCATAATACTTTCATGGAATATATGTAGATATTATCTCTATACTAAATGGTGTGAAATATATACAGATGAAAAGAGTTTGAAATACATCTTTACACATAAAGAACTCAACATGAGGAAAGCTTGATGGATAGAGTTAATAAAATATTATAATTTCTCAAAAAAATACCACCCAAGAAATTCAAATAAGGTATTAGATGCATTAAATAAGAAATATCATGGACTTCTGACCCAAATAAGGATTGAGAAAGATCTTATATGCATGGATTTAGTAAAAATGGATATGGGAATTATTATGGAAATGGGAGAATTATCCCTTTTTTAAATTATTTCTAAAACATCATTTCTGGAGAATATAAAAATCTTCCTATCCGATGATGAGGATATTCAAAAAAAATTAATGTTGTTAAGGATGGATGATTGGTAGACTTCATGTATGAAGAAGTATTTGTAATATTTCTAAAGAGTTTTTGGGTCCCATCAATACCAAATCTAAAAATGGAAATATTAAATGACTCTCAATGCTCAAACATCACTTTGTATCTTATTAGTACCAAGATTTATTGAGGTCTAAAGGATCATTTTTAGTGGGAAAAAATAAAGCGTGGAATTTCTGACTATGTGTCAGAGTGTCTAGTTTGATTACAAGTGATGTCTGAGAGATAATATCCTAGAGGATTAATGAAAAATCTACCTATTCCTATGTGGAGTTGGGATTAAATTAATATGTACATTATCACTGGACTACCAAGGACACCTAGAAGGAATGATGCATTATTGTTTATTTTTTATCGGCTTAACAAATATGTAAATTTTCTTCCTATAAGATAAAATTTAACTTCAGAGTGCCTATTAATACTCTATATTAATGAATTTATAAGAAATTATGTTGCAACTCTTTTGATTGTTCCTGATCCAGATCCCTATTATATATAAAAATTCGTGAAGAGTCTTCTTAAGGCTTTGGATACTTAGACTTTGTGGATTACTACATATCACCCTCAAATAGACGAATAGTCTTAAAAGACAATTCAATCATTGGAAGACATGTTTAGATCATACCCACTTGATGTTCAATGAATGTATGATTATTATTTACCATTTTTAAAATTTTCTAACCATAATAGTTTCCATTATAGTATTTAAATTGAATTTTATAAAGTATTATATAGAAATAGATTTTAAACCGTAACTTGTTGGAAGGAAGTCGGTGGGAGGAAACATATAGTCCCACAACTTTTTGAAGAGACAACAATAAAGGTAAATACTATTCAGGATCATATTAAAGCATCTTAAAGTAGAATAATAGTTATTATGAATACTAGAGAAAGGATTTGAAATTTCAACTTTGAGATCATGTCTTCCTAAAAGTATCTCTATGTAGGATTTATTTAGATTTTTTATGAATGGGAAAATGTGCCCTAGATATATTGGACCATTTGAAATTCTATAAATAATTGTAGTTGTGTATTATTGATTATAAATTATACCAGGTCTCTATAAAGTTCATGATGTGTTCTCTATATCATTGTTAAAGAAGTACATACCAGAACCAACACATGTACACACCTATAAAGAAATAGAACTAGAACCTGATTTGGCTTATTTTGAAGATTCAATCATGAATATTTGAATAAGAGATAAAGTATTGAGAAATCAAAAGGCTCAACTGGTAAAGGTTGTTCAGATAAACTATATAATAGAAAAAGAAACATGGGGACCTGAAGATGATATGAAGAAGAACCACCCTCATATGTTTAAGAGAAAATATTTATGAAATTCTCAATGAAAAATGTATTGAAGTAGAGAAGAATATTACATACCAATATTTTATGGTATGTATAATAAGGTATGCGGTTTTTTAGTGAACTAAAAATTCAAAAGAAATATAAATATCTTGTTTACCGGATGGATCATTTTTTAAAATAGGATTCGGAAAAAAATTCCTATATTTGAGACACCATGATGTGTTATTTTTAATGAAATTAACTTAATTAAATTTAAATTTAAATTTCAGAATAAATTGAATGAAAACTAATTAAATATAGATAAATAGAAAATAAAATAAAATAAATATTTTTCTAATAATATTATTATTTTAACTACTATTACTATTATTTTTTTAATGATGATGATAATGATTATTTTTGATATTATTATTATTATTATCACTGTTATTATTATTTTCATGTTTGGTTTGGTTCCACCCTGAGGTAGGATCCCTTTCCCATTCCCTTTAATCTAACTAATGAATTAATTAATTTATTACCAATCTTAGTTTTTTATTAATGATTCTTGGTTTAGATTAAATTCTTCCCTTAAATAAGTCAACGAATTACTTAATGGAGAAAAATGATTATTTGTAATACAAAGTCACATTTTTGTAATAAAACCCCTCCAATGGAGGTGTGTGGCCTTCGAGATAAAAATGTACGGATAGACTTTTACACTTTCTTCCATTAATGCCTTGGTGTCTATTTATGATGGAGATTATAATTTTTAAATGTCATGTTGGGGTGTTTGTCCCCATTATGTTGCATGTTCTCAAGTGGGAACATTCTTTTTTTCCATGAAAATACTCCTTACAATTGATCCCTTCAAAATTAGATGTTATGTCTAAATGAGATAAATGAATTGGTGAAGGAAAATAGAATTATTAGAATGGCTTATTTAGGATGGAAGATTTTTTTGGGAAATAATTTTGATTCCTTTCTTTGAAAATCGTACCTTAAATTAATTTTTCCATTTTTTAGGAAAAAATAGTGTGATGTATTTGATTAGGATGACTCACACCAAATGGAATAGCGTGAATAAATAATTTAGTCATAATGAATTTATATTATTTTGATAAATAGATTAAATATATTTTAAATCGACTACTAAAATGAATAATAGGTATTGATTTATAAACTACATTATAAATGTAATTTAATCATTTTAATTGAATTCCATTATTGAACATTCTTGTTAGCTGGTTTTATTTACATGTCATAAAATGA
Organism: Viscum album; assembly: GCA_963277665.1. NCBI lineage: Eukaryota > Viridiplantae > Streptophyta > Magnoliopsida > Santalales > Viscaceae > Viscum > Viscum album. The sequence continues at coordinate 1,940,777,182 of OY728152.1, forward strand.
CATGCATTTTGGAGGCATGTTAATTCCATATACCTTTTTCTTGTATCCAATTCCTTATGAAAGTTTTTAATAATTATTCTCATGTTTAGTGGTTTCAATTATAGACCTTCCTAGTGATCCTTCTTTGGTTATTTGAGTTTAATTTTCTGCTAAATGCCTCATAACATATTGATGGATTATATATTGTTAGGATATCATGAATAGCTTGTGGGTCATAGAGATTGTTTGATATCATGATTTATATATTTTATTTTCATGTGATTTTTGTATTGATGTTTTCCTTGAAATTTTTCTTTTAAATATTTGTACACTTGATACTGGGTGGGTGAGAAAATGGGTTCCGAAATAAGGAATCATAGATGGAATCCCGATCTTAGGTGGCTATATAAAAACACATCAGGGAAGTAATGTTTTAGGCTCACCACGAAAGGTCTCCCCAAATATTTCTATTATAATATTTTGTTATACCTATTCCATAAGGGGATACTATGGAAAAACACATTGAAAAACGGTTATTCCAAGCCTTTGGTGATATTTGTTCCCTTACATGTGATACCCTGGACAGACTCATGGTTACCATACCAGAAGCAATACTTGGACCATAAAATGAATCCCCTTGTAAGGGATCAGTGGAATTTTATATTTTTAATGTATATACCATAGATATACCTCATGGATGGGCTTAGACTCCAATATTGGATTTGATGGATTTTTTGAACTGCATTAATTGATTTCTTGTGTTAATTTCTTATGCTATAATTGTTGCTTCTATTTATATTAGTTCATGTACTTGTGACTTTTCCCTCTTTTATATTAGCATACTTATGTGATAATTAGGGAATTAGATCCCTTGCCTAAGTACAAGATTTGGGGTGAACCTCTTTGAGTTTCCTTGTTATTTTTGGCAGTGGGACATAGATTATTCTTGCACAAGTACCTCTTTTAAAATTTCCATCTTAAGTCGATGTAGGTGGTATAGGATGGGAGTCCGTTAGAAACCTAGACCAAGTGTCTATTATTATGCTTTTATCACTCTTAATTTATTTTATATGGAACACTTATTGATTTATATTTCATTTTCTGGATTGAGCTAGACAATTTGGGTGTCAGCCTACTGAGATTTATATATCACACCCTACTATGATACCCTTCGTACCCAAGTAAAAATTATAATTATAGGACTAGGTTAATATCTATATTGTATGTACCTAGGTGTTATGAGAAATGAATTGATCTGGAGCTTGGGATCCTCACGGAGATCACTTGTTGGGCTTTGTTGTTCTTCCATTATTATTGTACTGTGTTGTAAAGAATGTTTTATTGTTTACTATTTTCATATATGTATCATCACCATTACATTCATTCATATGTTGCATAATCTAGTATTTTTCAATTTTATTAAATTGATCCTTATTATGTTCTTCTTCATTATCAATTATTTACTACTTTTTCTAATGTTATATGTTATTATTATTCTTCTGATATCTGTTGTATATTATTAATTGCAGTGTACACTCTGATCTATGAGGGAATATTCTCCCCATAGACACACCCTAAAACCTAACTGCTACTCATCAAACCTTGATGTTTGGTGATTTTTTCTTTTGGTCATGTGACCCATCGGTCCAGCCACCATCTTATAGTTGAGCTGAAATGGAATGTTATAATGTGGTATCAGAGGAGGTTTTTTGTTGCCTTACTATTTTGGATTTGTAGGCGGGAGACTACTAATGTGTCCGCACTTGGTTAATAGTCATTCCTAGGACTGATCACCCCACGTATGGTAATCAACCAAGTGTCCAAGGCTAAGTATTGATGTTCATTATTTTTTATATTACAGTTTATATGATTTTACCTTGAGTGATTGGTGTAATTTCCACTACTTATGGATTTATAAAATTTATGGTAATTTTCCCATATCGCATTAAGGAAGTGGTGAATCATTACATTCATCATAATAAGCACATATTTATTCATATTTCATGAATCTTCCATTCCATTTATCTACATTCATCGGTTTCCTGCTGATTTGATTGAATGCCTTGAAAGCTACACCATGTTATTAGGTTTATTAGCTTGTATGTTTTTATAACTTACATGGAGTTAATATGCTATGTTTTTTTCCTATTTCAACTCTTCCCTATTTTATATACATGTGATGACATGATAGTTTTGTTTTTATTCAATTGATTTCATGGGATAATTTGTTTGGTTGTAATTAAACCAGATCCAAATTTCACCTTTAATGTCTATGGGCACATTATAGATTTGTAGATGGCCACCCATATGAATGTATTATTGATCATATGCATGTTATATTATTAAATGGTTATAAAATTAAAGGTCTTTTAAATGGAACCTATAGTGTTGTCCCCTGTTCAAGACCATCTTCTTAAGGGTAGATAAATCTTCTATGAACTTTCATAGAACAGAAGCGCGAACATTTTCCATATGCACTCTTTCCCTTTGCAATGGATTAGATGATAGAATTTTGATCCTAGTGACTTATTTTAGCATAAACTAGTGTATGGATCGATTATTATTATTTTCATGTGTCTATCATGATGTGGGTATCACCATTATAATTTAATATCATGGAAAATTCCTTGAGTTTTCAGCCTTTTGGTGTCATTCCCATGTCATTTTCCCTAGTCAAACCCCTTTTATAAAATGAAATACTTGTTTGGAGGGTTGTAGTGTTTTACGTAGATTTTAATATGGGGGTTATAATGGAGTGATGATTGGTTTCATATATGAAGACATGCCTCATGCTTGATTGGCCGCTTTGAAAGTCACTTAACCTTTTCTTTTACATAGTGATGGACATCTTGATACAGCTTCGTCCATGTAAATGGTCGTATGGGGAAATAGGAAGTTGGATTAAATCCCTTGTATGGACCATCATCTACTAGAATACATATGGAGGAAAGCCTATTGATAGTTATTAGGATATTCCTATTATTCTTGAAATCTCTGGGTAGTGTGTGTCGGTAAACGCGGTAACAATCAAGTGTTTAATGTTGTGATAATCTAGTTGAGTTTAGTGGAATTATTGATCCGTGTACTATTAAGTGTCTTCTTTTGTAATATTTAGTGTAGAGAGACGTAGTCATAAATAAATCAAGTTCATCCCAATGATCGGGATGACTTCCATAGACTTGAGTGTTTTGACATGCTGTTCAGTTTGGTTTTGGTCATCATGCCAATTATTTAAACTTTTTTATTTATGGAAGTTCAGACCAAAAATACTTTTGAGTAACTATTATATCTCTTATTTTTGCAGATTAAGAAACTCCTAATTTGGGGAGTTTCATTTTGGTTCTCTTAAATACTTCTCCTTCTAGGTATAAGAAACACAACAAAAGAGGACAATTAGGGAATGGTTGAGATGAATGAAATTATGTGAGGCTTTTGAACATTAAATCATGTTGGTTCTTTCTCAGAAACATGACTTTTGTGTGGTTAGTAGTGTACGAAACCATTGAGTAACATCATCGGTCATGGGTGGGATATGGTGTTTAATCTTGACTGCTCATCGGATGACTCGGGTGGTAAAGGTGTGGTGATTGGTTAATGATTGTGGATCGGAAAGTGAAGCTAAGTTTTTTCTAAGGCATCATCCAGTAGTGGTTTAGCCATTTTTATTATGATGATATTTAAAAATCCTTATAGTGTACTATATGTTATTGATAATAGTTTCCCTTATCATGGCATGGTCCTTGATGCACTAAAATAGCATCAGTATTATATTGTGCTAATGTTTCAAAGTCGTTGGGCATATTCGATTAGTTGTTTTGGAGTTTCACGATATTGCATGGTTCAAATAAAATATTGGTTGTTCTAGGTGAAACTGGGGTTCTCTATAGGAATACAAGGGATGGAATCCTGGACAAAAGCTATTTTCATTGATCTGGCCATCAGGCAAATGCTTCTCAATACCCAGTTATTGTTCTGATCTGGGAGTCTTGGATTTTTACCAATGTCTCTCTAATAAAATTGAATTGTGGACTAATTTTTCTAGTGCCTTGCATTATTTTCATTTAATCATTGGTTATCACAGAATTTTTTTGGGATCAGAGTTTATGTTTGAAAAGAGAGTGATGAGTTCAATGGGTTGGATCGGGGTTATACCCTTTTTGTGTGGAGGCCTCATTGTATAAAAATTGTTAGGATGTTCTTTGACAATGGAGCATCACCAGAATTCAAGTAAGGTATTTGTTGAACATGTATGTTTTAAATATGAGGTCCCTTCAGAGAAGGCGTAGTAGTTCAGTTGGAAATGTGTATGCCGCCTTATTCAAGCATTTTTATGAATGGTCAGTTGGATGAGGGTTGACTTATATCCTCTTAATCTATGATAATGGTCGGTGTAGAACCGACTTCCTAGTCATCTCAGTACCACTCTAAGAGAGACATTAAAATTATTAGGAAATTTATTTGTAGTTAACTCCAATGCCAGAGGTGCCATAGATTCTATTTGATCCCTTTTAATGTTAAGACCAATTGTGGGGAGCACCACCAGTTAGTTATTTCAAGAGACAAAAACATTGTCGTGCCTCTAGACAAATGGATTTGGGTAAGATTTGTTTCTATTTTTCAGTTGGAAAATGAGTGTTGGATCATATCCTAATGCATTAAGTGCCGCATTCCAAATTAATTATTGAAGGTGCGTTGGGAATTTGGAATCAAAGCACGATTATTTGAGCGAGATTTCCCAAACATAGTAGGTTGGGTGATGTTTTCATTGTTCCTAAAATCTAATCAAGGATAAGAAGTTCTAGGGTAGGGATGCTGTAATGTTTTGTTTTTTAAAGTGGATGAAACATTCAAGGGGAAATTAAAATTTTCTTTTACTGGATGGGCTATTTTTAATTCCGGGCATTAGAACCTTTTTTTTCTAGAGTTAAGACACTGCGAGGTGTTATTTTAAAATAATTTAAATGAATTAAATTTAAAATTAAAATTAAGAATAATTTAAATGAAACAAAATTAAATGGGGATAAATGGAAAATAAAATAAATAAATATTTTATTATAATAATATTATTATTATGACTACTGTTATTATTTTTATTATTGTTATAATGATGATTATGATGATGATGATGATTATTATTATTATTATTATTATTATTATTATTATTAGTTTTTGTAGAGACCAAGGGTCTCCCTTCTCCCCTCAAAGTCAAAAATCATGACCCCATCTCGCTCTCCCTCTCCTTACACATTGTGCAACCCCCCTCTTGGTTGAACCACCCTAGCGCGTGAGACCTCCCATTCATCTCCTCTATGGGCATCATTTTCAATCCAAATATCACCCGATTTATCAAATATATCATGAGTTATGGTTCCCTCTCCCTATTCTCTATATGCTTTGGCCTATTTTTAGTCTCATGGTCACCCTGTTTGAATCGATCGATCTTAGGGTTTGGAATAATCTGATTTTTCCATTATTTTTTAGATGTTAGCGTATGAAAAGAAACTCTTAAGACCCGTTATTGCTTATCCGGTCATCATTTTCTAAAGGCAATACAGATGAATTCAATATGGATTTCCACCAGCATCCTAGGTGATGTTTTATACCCACTATTTTAGTTTCTCTCTTATAATATAGAATCCTAACAGTTTTTTAGCGTTCCCACAATATATTGTGTAGTGAGTAGGACCATGCCATATGTTTTCAATTCACCATGTCCAAGGAAAATTTCACGTGTATGCAATGGTATGTATATATATATATATAGGTTCCCACGTTATGTGTATATTCATATATAAAAGTTAATTTACATGTATGCGGCAATGTGTGCCTATGTTTATGTATGAAAAAGCATATGTAGGTGAGTGGAGATGAGTATATGCATATAAGTATATATATAAGGATCCTCTTACTCATGTTTCTATCAATGAGGATGTTTAAATAGGGGCTCGGTGTACTTATAAGTATCTGAGGGTGTATATTCTCAATGGGCTAGCAATAGCTTCGTGTTAGAAAGTGTTAAGAGATGAAATGTTCGGTTTGGTCCCACCCTGAGGTCGGATCCCTTTCACATACCCTTTACTCATATTTTTGCATTAATTAATTTATTACCCTTCTTAGTGTTAAATTAACACTACATATTTTATATTTAATTCTTCCCTTTAATATGTCAATGAAATGTTAAAATGTGATAAATGATTGTTTGTAAAAGAAATTCATGTTTTTTTAATAAAACCCCTCCAACAGAAGTGTGCTACCAACAAGAAAAAAATATTTTGATAAAATTTTATTCATGTCTTCCTTAATGTTGTGGTGTCTCTTAGTACTTGAGATTATAATTGTTTAATGGAATGTTAGGGTTCTTGGCCCCTTTTGTAGCATTTTTTCAAGTAGGTACATTCCTTATTTCCTTGACACCATTCCTTATACTTAATCCCGTGAAAATTGGTTGATATGTCTCAATGAGATAAATTGTTTTGTTAAGGAAAAAATTATTGGAGAGGATTATGAGATATAGAATTTTTTAGGGTAAAAATTATGATTCATTTATTTGAGATTTTTACCTTAAATCAATTTTTTCATGTTTAGGACAAACGAGTGTGATGACCTATATTTATATGACTCACACCAAATGGTATACCTTGAATAAATAGTTTAGTCTTTATAAATTTCTGGCCTTGTATTAAATAGTTTAAATTGAATTGAAAATGAATATTGAAATTCTTAAAAGGTATTGCCTTATTAAATATATTATAAATGTAATGGAATGGATTGAATTGAATTCCAAGATTGAGCAAGTTGATGGAAGTTTTTATTTAAATTTGTTAAAATTACATGCATTTGGGAGGAATATTGATTCATGACATCTTTTTCTTGTATCCCCTTAATTTTTTAGGTTTTTAATTATCAAGACTATGTTTATGTTTTCAATTATATACATTCATTTTGATATCTATTTTGAACATTGAGTTTAATTTTGTATTAAATTTATTATGCCATATTCATGGATTGAAGTATATTTTTTGGATAGATTGAATTACATGTGGCTCATAGTTCATGTTTGATAGAAACATTTATGTATATTCATTCCTTGTGATTTACATATTGATTTTTTCCTTTCCATGTTCCTTGGAAACTATGGTTCACATTATATAGGTTGGCGAGGACATGGAATTTTTGTTAGGAACAAATGGATGGACTCCCGTGCTCTGATGTTTATAAAATGACACGCTGAGGAAGTTGTGTTTTAGGATCGTAAGGCATGGGATCCCCCATGATTTCTATTATTATATTGGGTGATATCAGTTCCCTAAGGAGAAACTAAAGATGAACTTATTGGAAAGATGGCTCCACCAAGCCTTTTGTAACACTCAGTCCCTTACCTGTGATACTTGGGACAGACTCATGGTTACCATACCAGGACAAAAACATGGACCTCCAAAAGGATATCCTTAGATGAGATATATGGAATTGGATATTTTGAATTGATGTTCCCTAGTGATACGTCAGGGAAATACTCAAACTCCACTATTGGATTTGATGGATTATTTGAACTGCATTTATTTATTTCATCAGTTAATTTCTTGTGCAATTTTTGTTGCTTCTATTTGTATAAGATAATTTACATGTGAATTTTCTATATTAAGTATTAGAATACTTATGTGATGACATGGGAATTAGACCCAAATCCTAAGCACAACATTAGGGGTGCACCTATTTTAGTTTTCATGTTACTTATGGAACTAGTACACATATTATTCTTGTACATGCACCTCTTTATAATTTCCAACTTATGCTGACGTAGGTGGTATAGGACCAGATTCCATTAAGATCCTGGACCAAGTGGCTATTATAATTTTTCTATCACTCTTCTATTATTTCATATGGAAAACTTCTTAATTTATATTTCATTGTCTATGTTGGGATAAACACCATGTGTGTCGGCCTATTGAGATTTATATCTCACGCCCAGCTTGGGTACCCTTGGTACCTATGTAGAACAAATAATTGCAGGATCTAGGTTGATATTTGTTTTCTTGTACCTGGTAGTTATGAAAAAAGGATCAAGATGGAGTTTGGGATGATCATGGAGATCACCCATGGGGATTTTCTATCTATTACTTATTATTTTATTTTGTGGTAAAGCATGTTATATAGTGCACTACTTTTAGTTAAGTATCATCACCAGGACATGCATTCATCCATTGTATAATTTGGCATGGCCTCCTTTCTTTAATTGTTAATTGTTGTTTTCTACTACTTTGTCAATTATTTGATAGTATTTCTTCTTATGTCTACTCTTAATATGCTTCTTCTATATATTATATATTTTTTATCTCTAATCGTACTCTGATTTACGAGGGAATAGTCTCCCCACAGACACACCCTTGCCATTCGCTTCTAGTCTGATGCCTCAGGCATTCGGGGAGATGGGCTTCAGGTCATGTGAACCACTGATCCGACCAGGATCTTAGAGTTGAGATGATTCGGGATGTCACATATATCTTCTTAAACAAATATATTCTATTCCGCAACATTGATCTTAAACAAACAACAATATACAATTTGAAATATTAATGTGGCCATTAAGAATAGATGTGTGACGATTATGAATTTTTATGTGACCAATATAATATTAATCATACCTATAAAATTATATATAAAATTTTGGCATCTTACAACTAATATTATGATATAACTATATCATAGTATAAGTAAATAAATATTTTGAAAAAGAAAAAATAAGTGTTGGTGTTTTGTAATAAATAAATATAATTTTACAATTTTAAAATTAATATAATTATTTAAAAAAAATATTTTAGTAATTTATAATCCTAAATTAATATTTTCTTAAAATTATTTATATATAATTTTATGAGACCTTCATATATACTTCAATGTGTTAAAATCAGTATTTTTCTAGTAAATAATTATTTTATTTATAAAATAAATTCCCCATAATTAGAAAATTATTTTCTTAAAATAGAGTTAATTTTTAAATTCATTGGGTTGAAAATGGTTAGGGTTAATTTTTTTACTTTTTCAAAAATATTTGAGATGTTTCTCAATAGTGATATATGATAATTTAAGGTATATATACATTATATGTTAAATACACTATTCATTTAGTCATATATAATATAAACACCATAAGATTATGATATCCTTTTCCTTTTAATGTATTTATTAATTGAATCGTGACTATTTCTTATCTTCTGTCAAAAATAATAATCTAATGAACAAAATAATCAAAAACAACCATCTTCAACACTCAAAATACCACCGCTAACCGCCTATTTTTCTCACACCTCTTAAGGCTTTATGATTTTCGAATTTCTGATAAATCATCTTCTCAATCCTCTTCCCCTGTCTAGGATGTTATATTCTCAACAGAATATCAAAATCAATATCCCTAAGAGGTTCTCATGGAGATGAATTCATGATATAAAAACCTCTATCCTTTTCTATAAATTTATTTTCAGTTTCATTTATTTTCTTATGTTATCTTCACCTCCTCTATACAAACATGCACCATGACTATATTATATTTTTCCACTTTAATGTTATTATTTTAATAGAAATTCCATCATCAACTCTCTTATCCTATTCCTTTTATTTTAAAAATGAAAACATCGTCCGTGAGTTCCCAATTTACCACCTCCATGGACGATGAGTTTTTATTTTCTAATTCGGCATTTAAGACAGGTCATAAAACCATTTTTATCATTATAAGATATTATAATATATGTATTAAATATTATTTAATGAAATTTCACTACTATATATACATAATAATAATTGAAAAAGAATACTAGTTCATTATGATAAAAAAACTCAAAAATAACCTAAACGATTATCACTAACGTCTTATCTAACGATCAATACTCATACCATATAAATAAATGAAATATACAACCATTTAATTTTTAAAATGCTTATTAATAAAATATAATTTCAATTCTAGATAACTAATCTCATTTTACATGATTTTCCATACAAGTCTGTATGTAAACAGATAGTGAAAACCAAGGAAAATAACGCTCCGGAATGATAACATTGTATCTAATAAAGGATGAAAAAGGTAATATATTAAATTAATACAATGAAAATAAATAAAATACTGGTATATAATGTTATTAGTTAATTAATTAATGGATTCAATATTATAATCGAATCCAATAAGATCAATTGCATAACACATTTGGACATAAGGTAAGGGATTCTCCCGGAACATCCATTTTTTCATTTCGGATATGATTTCTGTCTCTTTATCAAAATGTAATTCTTAATTATTTTTATTTACTCTTAATATATTATGTGTGTATGTTTCAAATATATTTACCTAGATCAATTCTTGGTTATTTTATGGGAAATACATGTTTTATAAGTATTCACTTTTCAATTCATCCTGTTAAGAAAGCTCAATCAAAGTAAACATCCCATATTCTTTCCCATTTTCATGTACCATCCATAATCTATTTTAAGATACCGATATTTTATAAAATAATTATCTTTATTGTGAAAATATGAAATTTACTCATTTTAGGTTTCATACAAACAACTATGGATCTTTCCATTTGAAAAACTCTTTAATATTTTTCCTTAAACTATAGTAAAGTGGATCTTTTCTAAATTTTATAAAAAAAATTACATAATTTCACTCAGTTTGGAGCATAATGTATTCGGATCTATGACTATTTTAATTTATAAATGTCCAAGTATTATTTAAATCCCATTTTTCATCAACTCTTTTATGACATTCCCTTTGGTTGTGCCTTATTAGCCACAAATTCCATGGGTGTGGTGCATGTGTTCTTTTCATCACTTGTGATCATTACTCATTGATAATTTCATTAAATATACATATTTCTAATATCATGTATATTATTTTTTCCTTTGTTTCATATCATTTTTAGATAATATTTCTTTTTTGAATTGTGTGTAAATTTTAAAAATATTGAATTATATATATCCTCTACTCAATACGAATATTTTGATATGTCTTATTATAACTGAATTGAACCTATATATGGACAATTATTTGGAAATAAAGGGATGTTTGGGGATAAATAACAGAAAGACCCTTGATTCATCGACAGGTCTCACGAGAGAAAATAGTTGGCATCAAATAGTTCGTGTATATTTCCAAGTAGAATCAGATGGGTTTCTAACAACATAATTAAATCATCTTGATGGTATAGTGGTTCATGATCCAGATACATGATGTTCAATCCATAATATTTTTGTTAATTCATTATTCATTTATTAATTTACATGATTTTTTCATAATAACAAAATCTAATGATGCATTTTCATTCGCAATGTATATAAGGCATGTGTTGTAATGGCCCAGACTGTTCTGTTCCATTACTTTGTGAAAATCCAGTGTATGATGTGTTTAGGGAGGTTATAGAAACTCATTTCAACAGTTTTCCAATTTTATATATTTCTTCCAATTCTAGGTCGAATCAGTGGGTTGTGTCAGTGAATCGATGTCGGTGGGTCACATCTATGGGCCACACTAGTGAGTCAATGTTAGTAGATCCTGTCATTGGGTTGCGTAAGTGGATCGTTTTTCTAACTATATTCAGTGGTTTGTGTTGGTAACTCGCCTTTTATGGGTTTCATCGATGACTAGGATCGGTGAGTGGCATCGGTGAGTTTCATCGATGAGTCACATCATTGAGTATCATTGGTAGGTGGTGTCGTTGGGTTGCATCGGTGACTCGTTGTCGTTACGTGGAGTTGGTGAGTGGCATCAGTGAGTCTCATTGTTGAGTCACATCAGTGGATCAAGTTGGTGACTCTCATTGGTGACTCAGCCATCTGAGAATTGTGTTGGTGACTAAGCCATTGGTGAGTCATTTCCATCATTTTCCAATTTTTCCAGTTCACCCCTCTTACATTTCATTTGAAATTAAATGAGTTACCTGTCATATTTAAGCTGTTTTAAAGCCATTTCAAAGGTTATAAATCATTTCATAAATTCATAAGGATCAAGGAGATATTTGAAATAGTCAAACCACATAATCTTGATTGTTATCAGACTATTACATACTTTGAAACCTTCTCACTTCTATTAATTTAGTATTTGGATCTTCTAAGCTGAGATCTTCTCTTACATATCTTTTTCCATTTTTTCTTGGTGTGTCGGGATCCTTTCTTCCCCGTAGAGATGTGTGTTGTGTAATTCCCTTTAGATTTAATTTCACTCGGAGCCTCCTAATACTTGTTTGACTATCTGTTTTAGCATAAGGAGGTGTTATTGATCGACTGTACTTCCAGGTAGGAATTCTTTCATCTAACCTTTAATTATGTATGATGTGGGGTGGGTGTAATGCTCTCACTTTGGGAATACGGTCGAATCCCAATTTTACATAAGGTTGTTAATAAGAGAACCGGACCTATTATGATAGTGGGTTTTCATTCCTTTTTAATATATGAGGGTAAAGGAAGATGATGATGATGCATGGGATGTTTTATCTATTATATTTGATCCATGTTGTGATTTCTATGGGATATAGGACTTTTTAAAATCATGGTCGTTAGTGGTATTTTCTTATGCACGGATGATTCTTCATACTGGTTATTGAGCCTTTATAGAAGGGTAGCTAATATGAAAATATGGATAATCACATATACTTGGTCAAATCCATGGATTTCTTAGGATTGAACTATGTTTTGATCACCCGTGAATTAACCAAGTGAAATTAAAGAATGATTTTTGGTTAAATTTTAATACACATCGCTTATTTGGTGTAGTTATGTGTTGTTTGTGGCTCTGTTTGGCCAAGTGGCTTATGTGACTTGTGTGGGGTTGTGGCTGGGGGTGTAGTTGTGTTTATGGGGTGGTTTATGAGGTGTAGTGGAATCTCAGATGGAGAGGTTGATTTATGTTTGAATTGATAAACTTGGGGTGTAGTGGGACTGCATCTGGGAATGTTATGCATCTTGGGACTGATGTGTTTGTGCAGTGGGACAACAATTGGGTGGTGAGTTAGTTGTACTGCTGATGTGTTGGGTGTGACTGTGAGTTGGTGGTTGTTCTATTTTGGTGGCTGGTTTGGGGAGCTTTACATTAAATAATTATGGTTGAAGTAAATAGAAAGTGTGAAGTGTGTGGGTTTTTGTTACATGTGGTGTGTTGTGGTTGGTTGTTCTCGGGTATGGATGGAATAACAAAATTTAATGCTTAATAACATTTAATTGAATGGTTTTTATGTAAGAGAGATTTATGAAATGGAATTAATTTATCAAAATATGATGTGATTGTGGATGGTGTAAATATATGCATGTAAGTGAAGCAGCAAGGGGATTTTTGTGTGAGAAAGTTGTTTGTTTGGAAACACATAGGTTGGTATAGTGTTTGTTACCTATGTATATATATGTAGTTCCTTGTGATTTTTACATGCACCCCACTCTTGTGGAGAACTACGTGCCAAACACCACCATTATTATATGGTAGGGTTCCCTTTATAAACATTCTGATAGGAGGACAGATGGACAGTTATTGGATCATTCTTGCTCCCTCTTCTCGGATTTGGTATTGCATGACTGTTCAAAAAGGTTTTGGTATAGTTGTGAGCCCTAGGTGTCTGTGGGTGAGGTGTTCTTCCCATGTGTCTTTAGTATGAGTTATGTTTTTCTTTCCAAGGTGTCTTTATGATGAGGCCCTAGTGTCTATGGGAATGATGAGGCTATAGTTGTGGCCCATGAGTGTGCGGGAGGGTTTGTGATGTGGGGCTTGTGAAGAGTGTGGTAGCATCAGGATGTTCACCATTAGGGATGAGAAGTTAACTAGTGAAAAGTTGTGTGGTTTACCCTCTCAATAATGTGCTTACTTCTTTACATTACTTGACTTCTGTTATTTAGTGAGAGTTTCTTTGTGAGATAGGGGGGATAGTATACCTTTTTAGGTGATTTTTAGTTTCTGATATTTTCTCACATGGGAATTAGTATTCTTTTTCACTTGTACACAAGTTAATTTGGATTTTCTACTAAGTGTACTTGAATGCTCACCCTATTTATATAAAATTATTTTCTAGTTTTCAAGGAGATTACTTAGACCATTTGGACTGTACTAGATTAGGTATTGGATATAGTTTTTGTGTTGCTTCTTAACATTTCTCTTGGTTTTTAGTTTGGAGACTCTTTCTTTTGAACAAGTTAAATTTTGGAACATGTATGAGGGATGGTTTTGTTTTTATTTCATATATACATGACATGGAGTTGTTTGTGGTTGAAATATCTTATCTCTTGATCTGAGTTACTATAAAAAGGGTAATTCCTCAATTTTTTGAGATTTATATAAACTTGGTGTTTGTTTCCTCTTCGGGGGCTACTGGTGGTTGGAGTTGAGGGTCATTATCTTTGTTTAATCATGAAGAAAGAAGGTCCTGGAACCATGATATCCCTTCCCTTTTCGTGAAGATGGAGGGTCATGATAGAATGGTATCATAGGTGATGGTTGTGATATAGGAAGGAGTTTTGATTTAGGGATAGTGAGGATTGCATGGGATCGTGGGGAAGCAGAGCTGGGTTATCTTGGTGTTTTACTTAGGTCATGGAAAACTATCTAAGACACAGGGTTATAGGGCCCCTTGTGATCAGATTCAAGGTCTCTATGATTACATAATTACCAAGTGAGGCTAAACCGTTTTCAGGGTATAGACTATGGGAATGGTACATGAAGCATAATGACTTGTTTTCTTGATTGTCATGGGAATTTTTTTTAATTTGAAAATAAAATTCCTAAAATGAATTCAAAATAAAACTCTATGCTACCCAGGATTAGGAGTTCCTTGTTTACCTTTTAAACTATGGAGCCCAGTCATCGTCTGTGTGCAATGTTGGCAGAGAATGCCTTGAAGGATGACTCGATTGACCAGTTGAGGGTCCAAACATTGGAGGGGGAAGATTGGTGGTAGAAGATACTTCTTGGTTTCAAGTAGAGGAGTATGGAGTAGTATGAAAGTAGTGTTTCAGATATAGAGACGGGGTTTTTCTTGAGGATATGTTGACCGATTTTAGATTGATCTGGGCTCTGATAGAGTACTGGTTTTCTCTGAGAGTAAGTCAAGTGCAGAGAGATGCACATAGAGGTGGATGATCTAATTTGGGGAGAGTAAATAGATTGATGTTATGTGGGTTGATTTTGAGAAGGAGTTACAGGAGGATTTCTTTTCGTTGACCATGAAGGATAAAAATAAGTAGTAGTTGCACTCCCACCAGCTGGGAGAATTTCAAATATGAGAGAATGGGGTCAAGTCAAAGGATCTCCATTAATTTTCGTCAAACATCTTTCTAGATGAGGTGGCTTGGGAAAGATGCTTAGATGAGTCACTCTATCCTTCTCTCTAGTATACATTTAATCCCTTCACCTTAATGACATACATAGAAATACAGAAAAAGGTTGAGGTAGTTGAGAATATGCAATCATGAGGAGGTCTATGATGTGGCTCTATTTTTACATAGTTTTCCCATATCTCTTTAATTAATTTTTCATTATTTAATTAATTATTTAATCACTTTATATAAAATAATTGTACATTTGTAATTTTATAGCTAACTTTGATTATTAAACAATTTTTTAGTTAATTATGTATTTTTAGTCATCAAAATAACAATTTTAATCTCACTAACGTATTCTACTTAAATTATGTCTTATTTAGTTTGGTTAATTTTAATCTACTTGACTTTTTAAAAAGTTAATAGCTATTTTAAACAATTATTAATTGTTATAATTATATTTAATTAACTTATTCTTCATGTTAATATTTTATCTTTTAGTTAAGTTGCATTAGAATAGGTTAGAATTGTTAAATTATGTGTTTTGTCATCCTGATAATTAGTTAAGTAAATAATTATTGTTCTAAGTTAAATTAATTAGTTCGCTTTTAGTTTTATTAGTTCAATTAGTTATTTAATTAAATAATTAATAGTTTTTAAACATTAATTATATTATTTTATGTATGCAGATTAATTATTAATTCACCAAATTTTGATTTTAGTCTACTGGTGAGGTAGACGAGCGCTGGCGGTGACTTTTATGGGTCACCGTTGCTTTTCATTTTTCACTTGGTGCTATTTTGTAATTTTCGTGCTTAGTTATTTTTTTAATCTTTTATTAATTCAGTCTAACAATTATTTAGTTTATAATTTAGGTGTTGCCAATTAATTATTTTAATTTTTAATGGTTTACTCAAAATTCATTTTTGAATCCATGGTATTTAGCATTATTTGATTTAATTATCTTCAATATTTTATTTAGCTTCTTTAAGTTTTAATTATATGGTTAAATTTATTTCTAGAAACTCTATTTTTTTAGTACCGGTAACCTCCTTAATTTTTTTTTAGCAGTTACCTTAAAATATTTAAGCTAGATTGTTAAAATTTTAACTATCGTAACAGTGACCCACATGATTTAACTTGTAGTGGTGACTTTTTATTCCAACTGTGAGGTTTTGTATTTTCTTCTATCGGTAACTCCACTCTGGTTGTCCCTTTATTTTATTTCATTACCGGTAGCTTACAACTCCACCTCACTATTACCCCCGCTTTACCTCACTGTTATCTCATCCTCACCGATAGCTATCAGTGATATTTCCGCCTCACTATAGCCTTATTTATTTTTATCAGAGATCATGTGCACACCTATTTTTCCTCCACCTCACTATCCACCTCTTTTTATTATATTTCATTTCCAACGGGGACTTGGTTTTTAATTTTTAACAGTGACCGCCTCACCGTTCATGTCTGTTGTTACCCAACATTCACCCTCACTGATAGACATCATTACCTCCTTCTCACCGTTATCCTGCGCGTGCCCCAAACCAAACTTTTACCTTCTTTTTCTCTCTACCTCACCATTCAGACCTCTCTCTACTTCACCTTTTCTTCAACCTCACCCATATTCAACAAACACATCTTCTCTGTTCAGCTTCCATTATACCATCAAAACCACACTCATTGTACTACCAATTCCATTGTGTTGCGCGGGATTCGAGAAGCTGAAAAAGGTGGGGTTGTTCACCAATGATCGAGACTGTGCCTTGAGGGAGATGGTGCGATGTCTTGCAATTCCATCGAGCTGATGCCGCCGCCATGGTGGAGTTGACTCCAGAAAAGGCCGTTTTTTTAACTGTTATACAACGAGAAGGGCTGGTTACCACATGATCTGCCACCGATGCTGAAAGGATGAGGAGCCGACCGACTGGTGTCCGAGACGAGGTGGAGGGCAAGCCGAGAAGCTACTATCATAGGAGTACGCCACATTCCGAAGAGGTCTGCCGCTGTAGCCGAGGCCTATGGGAGACCTCCACTGGTTCGAAGCCCCCTGTTGCGCGATAGACATGGAAGGTCATACCACTGTGGTTCTCTGCTGATCAAGGCCGATGCTATATAGAGGGAAGTGGTTTATTGGGGCTGATGGAAGCTGCAGAGCAGCGCCGGTACTGCTGTAGCTGGATTTTATTGCGCTGGACCGAAGGAGACCGCTGCTCTGAAGTTGAGCCGAAGGGGAGACCTACACAGGCCGCCGGTTGCAGAGGTGGAAGAAATACTCCCCCTTGATGCGCCGAATTGTGGGAGTAAAGAAGTGATGACACAAAAGGAAAAAATGAATTAAAATATAATAAATAAAGTATAGTAAAAATAAAGTATCAAAGTAATGTAAAAGAGAAATCAAACAAAAATTAAAGTAAAAGTAACTTTTAATAATTCAAATGAATAGAATTAAATTTATAAAAGTAATAAACTTAAACAATTATAATTTGAATTATTAAATAGATTATGAATTAAATTAAAATTATTAATTAAAAATGAGTGTTAAATAATATGTTTCTAATAATTAAATATTTTTCTCATAGTATAAATTATTGAATTAATAAAATTTATAAATAAATTATAAAACATACTTTTTAAATTAAAAATACTTCAAATTTATATATTAAATTTTATTTTTTAATTAAAATTAACTAATTATTTAATTAATCTAATGATTTAATTTCTTTAATAGTAATAATTAAATTATTAATTCAATCTAAAATATTTTCTTAATTAATTATTTATTTATGT
This sequence comes from Viscum album, assembly GCA_963277665.1. Lineage (NCBI taxonomy): Eukaryota > Viridiplantae > Streptophyta > Magnoliopsida > Santalales > Viscaceae > Viscum > Viscum album. Next base: position 1,940,795,233 of record OY728152.1, read on the forward strand.
TCTTAATTTTTAATAACTTAGTTTAAAAGATGAATAAAATTAATAACTTAGTATTTATTTTTATTAAGTTAATAACTTTTTAATTAAATTATGTTCTCACCAAAGTAATTTTTAGTAGATAATTGGATAAAAATTGTATGAGTAAATAAATATCAATTTTCATTAGTTAACTAATAACGACTTAAAATAACTCTAAACTTTAAAATTAACCATTTTTTTATTTTTTATGTTCGTTTTATTTATTTTTCTTTTATAAGTTTACAGGTTCATTCAAGGGGCTTAAATGCATCCAGATTCACCTAACTTACTCAGCCGGAGTTAGTTGTAGGAGAAATTCAAGCATGACATGTTGGTCATGAAAAAATGCACATTTTGCGGTGCGTGGGTGAAGAACTCTTGAAGTCGGTGGAAGATGTGGCAGTGACGTGCAGCAGTTGACAGTTAGTATTAAAGCAGTGCAAGCAGAAATTTTTGGGGGACTGAATAGGAATCATTCACTTGATACATTCATTCACTCGGAGACACGCACTCCTCAACACTTGAGTCCAGGAGCAGAGCAGAGGTCCAGGAGCAGCATTTGATGTGAGCAGAGTGAGTTTCCTTCTTCTGTTTTCATTAAAATATTTACCTCTATATTAGAATGATTTTTGTATTTGATATAGTGATAATGAATAATATAGTTAGCTAAGTCTTCTAGTTCGGTGAGAGTTCTAACTCTACTAATATCTTTTTCATCCTTTTCACTTATTATTTTAATGAGTTTAGAATTGATCGGCGAGATCAGTTCTAAATACATATATATGTTTTGTAACATAAGACTGAATTTCATGCACATACATTATTTCAGCGAGTTTGATTGTAGAACCTTTTTCTAAAAACATTAAACTCAAATTGAAAACTTCAGTACCCACGGTGAGTGTGTACTGTCAACTTTTAAAATCATTTTTATGAAGTTGTACTTCTTTGGAGTGGCGAACTCAAAGTTGTACAATTTCCATGAGTTAACTCTTGGAGAGGGAGCTAATTCACCTTTATTCAGTGGTATGAAGAAGTACATTTTCTTGAATAGGAAAAATGATTTATACCAGTAGACTAGAGCAATCCCTGAGCACTCATCTCTTTTTTCTATTATCAGCATTTTATTTTCTTTGTGCATCGTTCATTCAGTTGTACTCTGTTTTAGTGTAGGTAGCACAAATTTACAAGAGTTTTGTAGTTTTACGTTGTAGTTTATTGAAAAATTAAAAAAATATTAAAAGATTAAAAATAAATAGTAAAAACACTCCGCTGCCAACAACAGTGGAGCTTGCCATGTTTTTTTAGTATTTAGTTGCCAAATTAGACTTCCATGTGGGTTCGACCCTGCTCACCACAAATACAGTAGTAAGTAGGAGATTTAAATAATTAAATTTGACCAACTTCAACGATAGTTCAGGTCATGTTTTTGGAGCTGTTTCCAGGTAAGGAACAAGAAATTGCTAAAAAAAATACCACTAAAAAATACATCTATAAAAAAATCATAAAAAAATTGAAAAAAAATGAAAACTTTATAAAAAAATTGTGACTCATTTTTTTGAACTATTACTGCTGAAACTGTTATTGCTATGTGTATGAGCACAAGAACATCTGCTGTTATATTAGAGCCTCTAAACCCAGAATTAGATAAACACTTAGCTTCTCTAAGAAGAAAGAACAAAACTGAGATGGAAAGTCAAGAGAATATGGTTCCAAATAATAAATTTCAACACCATCACAAATTCTTAGATAAACATGAATGGCCAAGGATGAGGGAGTTCCAACTCCCACAAGTTTCAAGCAACCCATCTTTGATTAGTATTAGTCCTAGAGCTCGCAACTATGAATTGAAATAGTCACAAATTTAACTGCTTCCTGCTTTCAATGGGGTCTCTAATGAGGACTCTTTGGCCTTCATTAGAGACTTCTATAACACTGTGCATCAACTTCCACATTTATGACTCACTGAAAATGAACTAAGGATGGTATTCTTTCCCCTTTTCCTTAATGGGAATGCTATGAACTGGTTTTTAAGTCAACATGAATTTTTTTTGAGAATTGGGATTAAGTGTATAACTCATTCATTATGAAATTTTATCCCCAAAGATTAAAAGGAGAACTTAGAACTAAAATCACTAGTTTTTATCAAGAGGATGGAGAAGCTTTTCATGAAGCTTTGGATAGATTTAGGGATCTGCTTAGGCAGTGTCCCCATCATCAACTCCATTCACATCTTCTTATGGATACCTTCTATGAAGGGCTTTCCTCCTCTAGTCAGAACGTAGTGGATCAAGCAGTTGGGGGTAATTACAATGATAAGACCGATGAGGAGTTGAGACAAATTTTCAATAGTCTAGCCCTTAATTCTCAATATAAGAATTCAAGAATAAAAAGAGTCAATAGAACTGTTAGTCCAAAAACTGGTTCAATGAATGAAACTCAAGCTCAACTAGATGAAATCACTAACCAACTACAAACGTTAATGAACTAGAATTTAAAACAAACTGTAAATCAAATCGAAAATCAGAATCAGTATCAATCTCTTAGGAAACAGTGCACTCAATGTGGTATGTTTGGGATCACTGAATTTTTTTTTTCCTAATGCTGATCTAGCTGCCCAAAAATCTGAAACTTCAAATTTATTCAATTATGGTCCTAGGATGCCTCAGAAAGATGATCCATTTACAAAAAATTACAATCAAGGCTATAGGAACGATCCATATATGTCTTGGAATGATCAAGGTATTATTAAACAATCAAATTCCCCTAATTATCAGAACCAACCAAGACCTAACTTTCAAAATCAACAAAAGGGGAGTCTTCGAATATTCAAGGAAGTAATGATAATAAAATGTCTTCTAAATTGGATCATATCTTGAATAAAATAAATTCACAAGAGGAATGTTACATGACTCAACTTAATAAACAGAAAAATCAATATGAGTCAGACAAGATGCAAAATGATGTGAGAATGCAAAACATGGAAACTCAGCTAGGACAATTAGCTAGAGATCTGACTTCTAGGGATAAAGGTAGGTTGCCTAGTACCACTGAACATAATCCTAGGGATAATATCATGGATGTTGTTACTAGGAGTGGTCTTAATACTCAAATTGTTGCTGACAAAACTATAAGAAATGCACAAAATGAGAAAATGTTTGAATCTTGAAATGAAAATATGCTCTGTTCACAATCTTGAAATTCATAAAAAAAATGTTGAAAATGATGAGAAACTGAACCATTAACCTGGATCTCATACTGAAACTTCTTCTAAAAATCAAAAGAATAAAGGAAAAGAAAAAGTTGTGGAAGAGGTGAGGGATATGCCTATTGTTTTGAAAAAATTTCCCCACCCATCCCTTTCCCTGATAAACTGAAACCTCAAAGTAATACCAGGGTTGAACTTCTTCAGTTCCTTGTTCTTCTGTCTAAGCTTCAATGAACATCCCATTTATCCAAGATTTAATTCAAATCCCATATTATCTCAAATATTTAAAATAAAATTGTTTCAAACAAAAAGACCCTTGAAGAATTTGCTACCTACAGCCTCACTGAATAGTGCAGTGATGTCCTCCAAAAGAAAATCCCACCTAAGCTGAAAGACCCAGGTAGCATTGTCATCCCTTGTACCCAATGAAATTCTGGTCCGCTCAACTGTCTGTGCGATTTGGGTGCTAGCATTAACCTGCTCCCATACTCGTTGTTTCGGCAGTTGAGGCTAGGTGATCTTCAACCCTAAACGGTCATACATTAGTTAGCTAATAGATCATTCATTCATCCTATGGGTAGAGTAGATGACTTACTAGTTGGAGTTGGGAAGTTATTCTTGCATGCTGATTTTCTTGTCTTAGATATGGAGTGTGATCAAGAGGTTCCCATCATCTTTGGTAGGCCCTTCTTGGCCACAGGTGGTGCTGTTATAGATGTCTCAAAGGGTCAACTGATTTTCAAAATTTTTGTACAAGAAGAAGAGTTCAATGATTTTAAAAATATTACGGAACCAACATTTTCTAAAAACAGTTCAAAAATTGAGTCTCTTGAAGCTGAATGTACTTATAAAAATCAACTTGAACTCATTGAAAAATCTGAAAAACAATCCTTTGCTGAAGAAATCATTTGTGAAGAAGAAAATCATTGTGAATCTCTTCTAGAAGCTTAAAATTATGTTCTGACAACCAAACTAGAAAATCATCTAGAACTGGACAACTCTCCAGTTTCTGATGTAGGAGAGTCCCCTGTTTCAGAACATAGGAGATTTCTGAGTGAAATTGAGGGTGTTTCTGTTAGAACCAACACTTTTGAGAACTTTGATGATACTGAGGGAGAACTGTTAGACAATTAGATGATTCTACTTTGATAAACCTGCTGAATTCTGATCTAGAACGTTTGGACAGCATACTGCCCACCTTGAAAAGTAGGACTGTTATCTCTGAATATGATCTTTTAATTGAAAATATTTCATCTTTCAATACTTCGTACAAGAAATATGTTGAAGACCATAGGCCTCACAGGCCTAAGAGTCTTCCTTCGAGTGTAAAACCACCTGATCTTGAGCTGAAGCCCATCCCTGCCCATCTTAAATATTCATTTTTAGATGAGAACTCCAGTTTTACTATAAAAATTTCTGTTAAACTTAATTCAAACAAAGAGAAAAGATTTTTGAATGTGTTGAAAAAGTTTAAATATGCCATAGGCTAGACCATATCTTATATCAAAGGAATTAGTCTTTCATTCTGTATGCACAAGATTCCTATGGAGCCTGGTCATAATCCTAGGGTAGAGTGTCAAAGAAGATTAAATCTAAATATGAAAGAAGTCGTGAGAGAGGAAGTGATTAAACTGGTAGAAACTGGAATGATATATCCCATTTCTGATAGTGATTGGGTCAGCCCTGTTCAGGTTGTCCCCAAGAAGGGAGGTTTCACTATAGTAAAGAATGAAAAAAATGATGAATTCCATGTTAGAAAAGCCACACAATGGAGAGTCTGTAATGATTACAGGATGCTTAATGCAGCCACTTGGAAGGACCATTTTCCTATGCCCTTCCTTGATCAAATGCTTGAATGGTTAGCTGGAAATGAATTCTTCTATTTCTTGGATGGGTATTCTGGTAACATCCAGATCCCTGTAGATCTAGAAGATTAGGAGAATACCACTTTCACATGCCCCTTTGGAACATTTTCCTACCTGCGGATTCCCTTTGGGTTGTGTGGAGCTCCATCCACCTTTCAAAGGACTATGATGGCTATTTATTCAGATATGATTGAGATAATCATTGAAGTTTTCATGGATGACTTTTCTATTGTGGGCATTAATTTTGAAACTTGTTTAGGAAATCTTGAGTTAGTTTTAGAGAGATGCATTGAAACCTACATTGTGCTAAATTGGGAGAACTTCCAGTTCATGGTTACTGAAGGTATTGTGCTTGGTCATAAAGTGTCAAAGAGAGGTTTAGAAGTTGATAATGTGAAGATAGAAGTTATTCAGAAACTTCCTCCTCCTGTTAATGTCAAAGGTGTTAGAAGTTTCTTAGGGCATGCTGGTTTCTACAGGAGGTTCATAAAAGATTTTTCTAAAATAACAAATCCCTTGTTTTCTTTACTAGTAAAGGATTCACCTTTCAATTTTGATGAAAATTGATTGAAATCAATAAATCTACTTAAGGAGAAACTCACTACATCACCTATCATTACTGCACCTGATTGAACATTACCTATTGAGCTTATGTGTGATGCTAGTGACATGGTTGTAGGTGTTGTCCTTGGACAGAGGAGAGATAAGAAGTTTCATGGGGTGTATTATGCTAGTAGACTGCTAGATGATGCTCAAAAAAACTATACCACCACTGAAAAAGAGTTGTTAGATATTGTGTTTTCTCTTGAGAAGTTTAGACGGTATTTGTTAGGGTCCAAAGTCATAATTTTCACTGATCATTCTGCTTTAAAATACTTGTTGTCTAAAAAAGAAACAAAGACCAAGCTGATTAGATGGATTCTTTTGTTACAAGTGTTTGACATAGAGATTAGGGATAAGTAGGGAGCTGAAAACTTAGTTGTTGATCACTTATCTAGGCTTCCTGTTACTAAATATGAATCTGGAAATCCTAGGGAGATTAACTCCTATTTCCCCGATGAGAAGCATTTCATAGTATCAGTTAGGAAATCTGCTTGGTTTGCAGATTTTTCTAACTTCTTAGCAGTAGGTGTCATTCCCAAAAATCTGTCAAATAATCAGAGGAATAAATTCATCTCTGAACATAAATATTATCTGTGGGATGATCCCTTGCTGTTTAGGAGGTGTGCTAATGGTATTCTTAGGAGGTGTGTGCCTGAGGAAGAGATGTTGTTTGTCTTAGAAAATTGTCATTATTCACCTGGGCGAGGTCACCATAGGGGTGAGAGGACTGCTCAAAAAGCCTTGAAGTCTAGTTCTTATTGGCCTACACACTTTATGGATGCTATGAGTTTTGTGGTTGGTTGTGTTAGGTGTTAGAGGCTGGGAAATGTGGGTAGGAAGCATGAGTTACCCCAAAAGGGTATTTTTGGAGGTAGAAATTTTTTTTTGTTTTGGGGTTATATTTCATGGGTCCATTTCCATCATCTCATGGAAATAAGTACATTCTTGTTGTTGTGGATTATGAATCTAAGTGGGCTGAGGCATTATCTCTGCCCAACAATCAAGCAAATAATGGGATAAAATTTGTGAAAAATAACATCTTTACAAGATTTGGAGTCCCAAGAGCTTTTATTACTAATAATGGAACACACTTTAAGAATTAAAAGTTTAAGGCTTTGATGGAAAAATATGGTTCTGCTCACAAAATCGGTACTCCTTATCATCCAAAGTCCAGTGGATAGGTGGAAATTTCAAATAGGGAACTTAAAAAAATTCTTGAGAAAACCGTTTCAAACTCTAGAAAAGACTGGTCTCTTAAACTAGATGAGGCTTTATGGGCATATATAACTTCTCTCAAGAACCCAATAGGAATTTCTCTTTACTGGCTGTTGTTTGGGAAATGCTGTCATTTACTTGTGGAGTTGCAACATAAGTCTTATTGGGCATTTAAGGCTCTAAACTTTGACTTTAAGAGTGCTGGTGAGAGGATATTTCATGAGTTGAGTGAATTAGATGGGATTAGAAGAGAAATTTATGATAATTAAAGAATTTATAAAGAGAGGACTAAGATCTTTCATGATTCTATCATTCAAACCAAAGAGATCAAACCTGGACAGAAGGTCATCCTCTTTAATTCTAGACATAAACGTTTTCCTGGGAAGCTGAAGTCCAAGTGTTCTGGACCGTTTACTATTGTGAGAGTGCTGAAGAATGGAGCAGTGGAAATTGTTTCTAAAGAGAATAAACCCATGTTGGTCAATGGGAAAAGATTGAAACATTATTTTGAGGGGAAGCTAAAGGGCTTGGCTACCTTCACTATTCTTGAAAATTGTTCTTGAATAAAGTCTGGCTGGAGACTTTAAACCTAGCGCTACAAGGGAGGCAACCCATGGTTTTTGTTTTGTTAATAAATAAAAAATTGTAATTAAATAAAGTATAACTGATGACTTTAAATTCAGTGCTTCATGGGAGTCAACCCATTTTCTTCTTTCTTTTGTGTTTACTTTTGTTTCTGTTCTTATTTTACTTTGAATAAAGCTCTGTTGTGATGCCTTCTGTTTGCACTGTCTATGATTGTTATTTGTTCCTGGTTCTCATGCTCTGTGTTTCTAGGATGATGCTTCTTTGTCATTTAAGGAGTGGAATTTCCTTGATCATCTCTGGACAAGAACTATTCAAGGAAGTACTTCAACTTGCTGCATTTATTTTTCTGCTCCTTAATGCTCAAATAAAATTCCGCTTACTGAATAATTCTGCTTATATTATAAAATTCTATTGTATGTCACTGCTTAGAAATAATATTCGGAATGTGCCTCATGCTGAAAAAAATTGAATTTCACAATTGTTTAAACCATTCATTGCATAAAATTAAGTGTGGGGGGGTACATGTGACTGGTATGTGATTCTGCTTTAGGTTGGGGTGTTTTTAGTATTCATTTATCTGCTCTATGATATTTCTATTTTATAACTCAATATGTTAAAATGCTTACACCCAATTAATTGTGCACTTACCATACATGATATATCTTGAGTTGAATAGAAAATTTTTGTCACTAGATGTTAATTTTAATGCATGTACTTTCTAATGAACCTTCTGATTTTTTATTCATTGTGGCAAACTAAATTTTTGAACTTCATTAAGACCCTTATACATGTCATAAATATACTTAATAGAAAATCTATTTTGAACCACAATTGATTGATTGTTCTTCTACATATTTAGAAGTCAACTTTGGGGACAAAGTTGGGTTTAAAGTGTGGGGGAGGGGATCAATTCTTGACTGCATTTAACTATGTTTTCATGTAATCCCATCAATTCCCACTTCAAATTCAATTTTTATTGTAAAAAATGGATAATATTTTTCAAAATTCTTGCATTAATTTAGGATTTACAGTTTACTTAATTGTGTCTTCCCTTAGTACAAGTTCCTTGCTGGTAGTAAGAACTGCTCTGAACCTGAAATTGATGAGGATGGATGAATGCTGAGTGATCTTGCTTAGTTATTGAATGGAAATTTTGTTTAGGAACTATCTCTGGATGTGATATTGGTTACATGTTTATGGAGTTACGGTAATAACCTTTGGAACTGGATGTTTGATTCTGATTCTAGGGGCCTCTTTCATCTTCTTTAAATTATTAAAATTAATTGCTTAAATGAGCCAATGTAAATGTTTTTTATATAAATCTTTTGAGACTGGTGTAATTTGGGCATCTGGGATCCCTCGGTGAGTCTTTGAGACCCTGGATGCTGGGTGCGTTTCTGTTTACTATAAGCCCTCTTTTCATTTTGAATAAGTGCATTGCACAGTGCACAACACAATGATACATGGATTGGGAAAAATAAATAAAGTGTCTAGGGTCAAAAATGAGCTCATTAAGGTGAGGGGAATGATTAACGCTAGATGAAGAAGGGATCAAATGGTTTATATGGAAATCATTTAGGTTGAATCATTGAGGTGATACACAAAAAAAATTATTTATTCTTTGAAACCTAGGAGATGAGTCAAAGTACAAGGTTCCTCTGGTTATGTTCTTAATTCCACATAAATTTTACCTCTTGTCACTCTTGAATTTTGGACATAATTATGGATTGATGTTAATCACTATGTATTACCACATATGAGGCATGACATATTCTTTGATGAATGGTCTTTGTGTTCTTCACTACCTTTGAGTATTTGTTTTTGGCAAGATTCATTAGTGTAACTCATTTTCTTTAAGCCTGCTATTATGTATTGTCCTATGTTTTGAGTGCTGGACTTGATACCTTTTGAACAAATTCATTAATTCCATACATCTTTTTTTGAAAGAAAATAAAACATGGGATTTTTTGAGGACAAACAATGTTTAAGTTTGGGGGAATTTGATGTGGCTCTATTTTTACATAGTTTTGCCACATCTTTTTACTTAATTTTTAATGATTTAATTAATTATTTAATCACTTTATACTAAATAATTGTACTTTTTTAATTTTATAGCTAACTTTGTTAATTAAACAATTTTTATAGTTAATTATGTATTTTTAGTCATTAAAATAACAATTTTAATCTCACTAACTTATTCTACATTAATTATGTATTATTCAGTTTCGAAAATTTTAATCTGCTTGACTTTTTAATAAGTTAATAGCTATTTTAAACAATTATTAATTGTTGTAATTATATTTTATTAACATAGTCTTCGTGTTAATATTTTATCTTTTAGTTAAGTTACATTAGAATAGGTTAGAATTGTTAAATTATGTGTTTTGTCATCCTGCTAATTAGTTAGTAAATAATTAGTGTTTTAAGTTAAATTAATTAGTTCACTTTTAGATTTATTATTTCAATTAGTTATTTAATTAATTAATTAATAATTTTAAAACATTAATTATATTATTTTATGTATGCATATTAATTATTAATTAACAAAATTTTGATTTTAGTCTACCGGTGAGGTAGACGAGCACTGGCTGTGACTTTTATGGGTCACCGTTGCTTTTCTTTTTTCATGTGGTGCTACTTTGTAATTTATGTGTTTAGTTATTTTAATTTTAATCTTTTATTAATTCAGTCTAACAATTATTTAGTTTATAATTTAGGTGTTTCCAATTAATTATTTTATTGTTTTAATGGTTTACTGAAAATTATTTTTTGAATCCATGGTATTTAGCATTATTTGAATTAATTATCTTCAATCTTTTGTTTAGCTTATTTAAGTTTTAATTATATGTTTAAATTTATTTGTAGCAACTCTATTTTTTTAGTACCGGTATGATCCTTAATTTTATTTTGTTTTTAGCAGTTACCTTTAAATATTTAAGCTAGAGCGTTAAAATATTATCTATCGTAACAGTGACCCGCAAGCTTTAACTTGTAGCAGTGACTTTTTATTCTGACTGTGAGGTTTTATATTTTCTTCTATCGGTAACTCCATTCCAGTTATCCCTTTATTTTATTTCATTACTGGTAGGTTACAACTCCACCTCACTATTACCCCCTCTTTACCTCACAGTTATCTCATCCTCACTGATAGCTATCAGTGATCTTTTCGCCTCACTATAGCCTTATTTATTTTTATCAGTGATCCTGCGTGCACATATTTTTTGTCCACCTCACTGTCCACCTCTTTTTATTAAATTTCATTTCCAACAGGGACTTGGTTTTTAATATTTAACAGTGACCGCCTCACCGTTCAAGTCTATTGTTACCCAACTTTCACCCTCCCTGATAGACATCATTACCTCCTTCTCACCGTTATCCTGTGCATGCCCCAAACCTCACTGTTACCTTTTTTTCCTCTCTACCTCACCGTTTAGACCTCTATCTGCTTCACCTTTTCTTCAACCTCACCCATCTTCAACAAACACATCTTCTCTGTTCAGCTACCATTATACCATCAAAACTACACACACTTTATTACCAATGCCATTGTGTTCCACCGGATCAGAGAAGCTGAAAAAGGTGGGGTTGTTCACCAATGATCGAGACAGCACCTTGAGGGAGATGGTGCATCATCTTGCAATTCCATCGAGCTGATTCCGCCACCATGGTGGAGTTGACTCCAGAAAAGGCTGTTTTTTTAACTGTTATCCAATGAGAAGGGATGGTTACCACTTGATCTGCCACTGATGTTGAAAGGACGAGGAGCCGACCGACTGGTGTCCGAGACGAGGTGGTGGGCAAGCCGAGAAGCTGCTATCTTAGGAGTACACCACACACCAAAGAGGTTTGCCACTGTAGCCGAGGCCTATGGGAGACCTCCACTAGTTCGAAGCCCCCTGTTGCGCCATAGTCATGGAAGGTCAGGCCACTGTGGTTGTCTGATGAACAAGGCCGATGCCACTTAGAGGGAAGTGGTTCATTGGTGCTGATGGAAGCTGCGGAGCAGCGCTGGTACTACTGTAGCTGGATGTTAATGCGCTGGACCAGAGGAGACCGATGCTCTGAAGTTTAGCCGAAGAGGAGACCTGCATAGGCCACAGGTTGCAGAGGAGGAAGAAATACTCCCCCTTGATGCGCCGAATTAGGGGATGGAAAAAGATATGACACAAAAGAAAAAAAAGAATTAAAATATAATAAATAAAGTATAGTAAATGTAATTTTGAAAAGTAAAATAAAAGAAAAATCAAAAAAATTAAAGTAAAAGTATCTTTTAATAAGTCAAATGAATATAATTAAATTTATAAAAGTAACAAACTTAAACAATTATAATCTGACTTATTAAATAGATTATGAATTAAATTACAATGCTTAATTAAAAATGAGTGTTAAATAATAAGTTTATAATAATTAAATATTTTTCTCATAGTATAAATTATTTAATTAATAAAATTTATAAATAAATTATAAAACATACTTTTTAAATTAAAAATACTTAAAATTTAGGTTTTAATTTTAATTTATTAATTAAAATTAATAAATTAATTAATTAATATAATGATTTAATTTAATTTATAGTAATAATTAAATTATTAATTCAACCAAAAAAAATTTCTTAATTAATTAATTATTTATGTTCTTAATTTTTAATAACTTAGTTTAAATGATGAATAAAATTAATAACTTAGTATTTATTTTAATTAAGTTAATAACTTTTTAATTAAATTATGTTCTTGCTATAGTAATTTTTAGTGGATAATTGGATAAAAATTGAATAAGTAAATAAATATCAATTTACTTTAGTTAACTAATAACGAGTTAAAATAACTCTCAACTTTAAAAGTAACCATTTTTTATTCGTTATGTTTTTTTATTTATTTCTCTTTTCTATGTTTGCAGGTTCATTCAAGGGGATTAAACGCATCCAGATTCACCTAACTAACTCAGCTGGAGTTAGTTATAGGAGAAATTCAAGCGCGACGTGTTGGTCGCGAAAAAATGGACAATTTGCAGTGTGTGGGTGAATAACTCTTGAAGTCGGTTGAAGATGTGGCAGTGACGGGTAGCAGTTGATAGTTAGTATTAAAGTAGAGCAAGCATCAATTTTGGGGGGACTGAACAGGAATCATTCACTTGATTCATTCATTCACTTTTAGAAACTCACTCATCAACACTCGAGTCCAGGAGCAGAGCAGAGGTCCAGGAGCAGCATTTGATGCGAGCAGAGGGATTTTCCTTCTTCTATTTTCTTTCAAATCTTTACCTCTGTATTAGAATCATTTTTTTATTTGATATAGTGATAATGAATAATATAGTTAGTGATGTCTTCTAGTTCGGGGAGAGTTCTAGCTCTACTGGTATCTTTTTCATCCTTTTCACTTATTATTTTAATGTGTTTAGAATTGATCAGTGAGATCAGTTCTAAATACATATATCTATTTTTTACTACAAGACTGAATTTCATGAACCTACATTATTTCGGTGAGTTTTATTGTAGAACATTTTTCTAAAAACATTAAACTCAAGTTGAAAACTTCAGTACTCATGGAGACTGTGTACTGTCGACTTTTAAAATCATTTTTATGAAGTTGTACTTATTTGGAGTGGCGAGCACAAAGTTGTAAAATTTCTGTTACTTAACTCCTGGAGAGGGAGCTAATTCATCTTTATTCAGTGGTACAAAGCAGTACATGTTCATGAATAAGAAAAAATTATTTAAACTAGTAGACTAGAGCAATCCCTGAGAGCTCATCTCTTTTGTCTATTATCAGCATTTTATTATCTTCGTGCATCATTCTTTCATTTGTACTCTGTTTTAGTGTAGGTAGCACAAATTTACAAGAGTTGTGTAGTTTTACATTGAAGTTTATTAAAAAATTAAAAAAAATATTAAAAGATTAAAAATAAATAGAAAAAACACTCTGTTGCTGACAATAGTGGTGCTTCCCATGTTGTTTTTTAGTATTTAGTGTCCAAATTATCCTTCCCTATGGGTTCTACCCTGCTCACCACAAATACAGTAGTAAGTAGGAGATTTAAATAATTAAATTTGACCAACTTCAGAGACATTTCTGGTCAGTCTACTACGAGATGTTATCAAGTAGTGTTCTTCGAAGGGAAAGACAACTAGTAGCAGGTTTTATGCACTAGGTCTTTTGAGTGTTCGGATAGTAGGGGTTGACCTCAGTAGTTTCTATTACAACCTAATAGTTTATGCGCTTTTCCCATGGGATTGGGATAGAGGTGTTTCATATGTGGAGGTGTTGGTAATCTTCATATTCTATGCCCAGTTCAAGATCAGTATAGTGTTGGTTGGTAGGTTCAGTTCCCACATCAGTAGCAGTTGCCATCCAGGACAAATCAGCTGCAGAGACAATAAGATCCTTCCCCGCCTAAGGGGAGATAGATCCGGTGGAGGCTAACATTAGGGCATTCATTTAGGACCTTGACCCAAATATGGTTAGGGGGTGGCTGACAGGAGAGGGATATAGGATCTAGGTATGGTCATTTTCAAGCCATAATGGAAGTAGTACCAGTAGGTCTGGAGATTGTTTGAGGTATGATCAATTTATTCAATACACTTTCTTGTGATTTTTTTTCTTTGAGAGCTTCACACTATTTCATTACACCCACTCTACCCCATATTAAAGGACAGTAAATTGAGATAATTTTCATTAACCTAGTGGTTTGTACACCAATCAGAGGCCAGACTAGCTGGTTTGATGTTTTCTAATGATGTAGACTGATTTTGGGGACACATCAGTCTAGCAGGGATCTATTATTTCTACAGATATAGCCACATAATGTCATTCTTGGTATAAAATGGTTGTTTTATATGCATTTTGCCTTTGATTTATTCTAGAGTAGAGTCATGTTTTAAGACATGGATCCACATCTTGTGGCTTTCGTTAGTGAGAGAAGTTGTCGGGTGGGAAACCTATGGGTAGAGGCTCTTCTTCCTTTTTTTTCGAGTTGTTAGTGTAATAATTGGATGCTAATATTGTGGAAGTTCCTAGTGTTTTTAGGGACTTCATATATTTTTTCACCAAGGAGGTTGTGACTCTATCACCTTGACGTGACTTAGAGTTCAGAATACACTTACATCCTAGTTCTCATCTGATTCTGATGGATCCTTATCGGATAGAGCCTTCTAAGTTGTGAGTACTAGGGATCCAAATTGATGACCTAATGAAGAAGGTCTTTATCTGCCATAATGTTGAATCATGTGGTGTTCTGATCTTGTTTGTGAAGAAGGATGGTGGTGGTCTGTGGCTATGTACAGACTATCTAAGGTTGAATCAGGTGACCGTCATGAACCGTTATGCTCTTCTATGTATAGAAAAACATTTCAACCAGGAGAGGGGAAAAAGTTGGTTCCCTAAGAATGATATGTGGTCTGGATACCATGAGTTGAGTATGAAGGAGGCTGAAATCCTGAAAACTAATTTCTGGTGCAGGTATGGGAAATTCGAGTTTGTGGTCATGCCATTTTGTGTTAAGAACACACCACCATTGTTCATGGGGCTCATGAAATCTCTCTTTCGTGAGTTCCTGGATTAGATCATCATTGTCTTCATCGATGACATCATCATTTACTCAATTTCATAGGAGGAGCACACTCAGTATATCAGAACTATCTTGGATGTTCTCCAACACCACCATATCTATGGAATTTTTTCCATGTATAAGATTTGGACATGATAGGTGAACTTCCTTATACATGTGGTGTCTCAGTAGGGGATAGTAGTGGACCAATAAAAGTTCAAGGAAGTTTTTTCTTCGGTATCACCCTAGAATATGATAGAATTTTACAACATTACTGGTCTGGCATGCTAATACCAGATATTTGTACCCGATTGATCTCGTGTTTCATCTCGGTTGACGGTTTTGACCAGGAAAGACTAATATTTTGTGTGGAGTGATTATTTTTATGAAAATTTCATCTATCTAAAGGGGATGTTGTTCAGTGCTCCAGTGCTCAATTTTCCAAAGGTAGGGGTGATGTATGAGGTTTTCTATGATGATTCTCATCTAGTCTTGGGATACATGATGATGTAGAAATGGGGAGTGATATCTTATGGGTCTAGGTAGTTACATTCCCATGAATTTAACTATGACATCAATGATCTGGAGCTATCAGTAGTCACTTTTATGCTGAATTTGGGGTGGTATTACCTCATAGGGGAGCATTTTGTCTTCATCATGGATCATAACTTCTTGAGTAATATCTTCCCCAGTGATATCTAAACATGTGGAAGAGGAGGTGGATTGGGTTTCTATAGGAAACAAAACTTTGATATATCTTACACCTCAGGTAAGGGGAGCATTGTGGCCAATTCCTTGAGTAGTAAGTTGAAAAAGGAGGTAGTTTAGGATTCTGAGAATGCTTATAATGTGATGGAGGAGTTGTATTCCTTACTCCGGGATGTAGGGATGGATGGTGGAAGAGGTTTTCTGTTTCATATGATAGTGCAGTCATCTGTAAGTTGGAAAGTAAAAAAGTTTTAGTGGGGAGACTCTGATGTAGAGGTGATTTATGTTCTCATTGACTAGGGTGATGCTCTAGAGAGGTGGTCAAAGGATGTTCATAATCGTATATTGTTCTATGGGAAGTTGTTTACCCCAGCTGCGATGTGCGAGGGAGTTCTTGCTGAGTTTCATATCTTACTCATGGAATTGCAGGCAAGAGTTTCCAAGATGAACCATGGTTTAAGGGAGACATTTTAGTGGCCCTGGATGAAGTGGATAGTGGCCAGGTTTAGAGAAAAGTTCCTTGTGTTCCAATAGGTGAAGGATGAGAACCATGATTTGAAGTAGTTTTTTGTATCCCTTCGATGTACATGAGTGAATGTGGGAAGAAATTTTGATTGAATTATTCACAAGAACACCCAGGGATCAAAGAGGTTGTGATTCTATCTTGTTAGTGGTATACAGATAGACAAAATTGGATAACTTCACAGCAATTAAGGAGTAGAGCACAGTGGATCCCATAGCAAAATGGTATGTGTGAAAGGTAGTGAGACTACATGGGATTCTGAGGTCTATCATCTCAAATCATGATGTGTTGTTTACCTCATGTGTCTGGAGGGGGTTGCAACATGATTTTTCCACTCAGTTATGCCTCAGCACTGCTCTTCACCCTCAGACGGATGGTTGGTGAGATCAGATCCTCCAGAAACTATAGGATATGATGCGTGTGCATTTTTTGGATATTATAGGATCATGGGTATGACACATTCCCTTGGTAGAGTTCTCTTATAATAATAGATATCCCTCCACAATTATAATGGCACCATTTGGAATATTGTGAGGAATATCATGTCATTCATCATTGTGATGGATAGTGGTTGGGAAAATCGATGTTAATAGGCTAAATGTGGTGCAGAACAAGAAAGAGAAGGTTCGGCTCATTGTTGAGAGGTTTAAGGAATCCTAGGATCGATAGAAGTCCTATGTAGAATGCAAGAGGAGGCCCTATGATTTCAATGTTGGAGACCACAAGTTCTTAATGGTTCCCCCATGACATGGACAGTAGAGGTTCTATAAGGGGGAAAGCTTTCTCCAAGGTTCATCGGACCTTTTGAGGTGTTGGGATGAGCTTTTTATGTGGCATAATAGTTGGCCTTACCACCACAGTTGGAGAGGATCCATGGATTCTTCCATATCTCCCAGCTCCTCCAGTATCTACATGATGACTCCCACATCATTGATGGGGGATTGTTTGACATCATGGATGACATCACCTTCATGGAGCACTGAATGAATATCCAATATAATCGGTAGAATGTGTTGTGTGTGGGGATCATTCCTTTTGGTCATGTATTGTCGAGGCATGGTGGCTGGGAGGAGAGTACATGGGATCAAAAATCGTAGATGCATGACAAGTACCAAATGTTGTTTTGAGATATTCATTGTTATGTTTTTCCTGGTAATGTGATGTTTCAACCTCATTTATTATGATATAGGTTTTTTCTTTATTCATTAATGTGTGTGATAAACTATTGATATGTGAAAAGATAGATACCATATTCCTAATCAATATGCATTAATTGGGGTGTGATTAAACCATTGCGAGCAAGTTAGTGCCACCCAAAGCGGATTATATGATGACATGGAAGAAGGAATTCCCTAATTCATGTGTCTGGATAGTTTTTTCAAGTGTGGTGTATCATTTGGTTGTTTGGGTTAGTATATGTTAGAGGTGGGGTTCTTGGATTTTGAGGTATCACTTCACCTTTGGTAGCAACAGGGCGGTTTGTTCTTGAGTGGTGTATTATGAGGTGTTTGTTCAGAACTCTCTTTATTATGAGTTTGGTTTTAGATTCTCAAGGGTGAGAATAGTTTTGTAGGTTTCTTATGCAATGGATCCGACCTATCAGATCGATTCCTTTTTAAAAATCCAATGTTTGAAGTTTTCCGGATGGTCACAATAACTCATTTCAATTTTTTTCTAGTTTTCCAGTATTTTTCTAATAGTAGGTCGCTTTGGTGGGTCTCTTTAGTGACTTGCTATCGGTAGTTCATTTTAGTGAGTCATGTTGGGGACTGTCTATTGGTAGGTCTCATTGGTGGGTCACATCGGAGACTCTTTGTCAGTAGGTGGCATCGATGGGTTGTGTCGGTGACTCGTTGTCAGTAGGTGGTGTCGATGAGTGGCATTGGGGAGTTACATTGGTGAGTCATATCCGTGAGTGGTGTCGGTATGTGGCATCGGTGGGTTACATTAGTTAATTGCTAATAGTATGTGGCATCAATGAGTCACATCAGCGAGTCTCATTTGTAGCTTATTCCTGGGAGTCCTGCTGGTGACTCCGTCATCAGTGACTCATGTCGGTGACTCATCCATCGACAAGTCATTTCCAGTTTTTCTATTTTTTCCCTCTTATGTTTCATTTGACATTAAATGAGTTACCTATCATATTTAAGCTATTTTGAGACATTTAAATGTCTATAAATCGTATCTTAAATTATTAATGTTAAAGGGTGTTTGAATTTGTAAAACAATGTAATCTTGATCGTGATCCGATTTTTTTTGTACTTTCAAACCATCTACATTCCATTATAATATGATCTGGCTCTCCTAATCTAATAACTTCTCTTCCCCATGTGTTTTTATATTCTATTTCTTCTCTCAGGAACTTTCTTCCTCAAAGAGTCATGTGTTGTTTTGTGGTCTTATGATTTAATTTCCCTTGGAGTCTCCTACTGGTTGTGTGACCCTCTATTTTGGCACCAGTATGAGTTACTGATCATTTATTATTCTAGGAAGAAATTCCTACATCTAACATTTAATTGTGTATCATGTTGGGTGGGTGTAATGTTGTCACATTGTGAATATGGTTGAATCATAATTTTAATTAAATCTATTACAAAGACAATTTTACCTATTATGATACTAATTTTGTTACCTTAGTAATAACTGAGGGGTGGGGAAGCTGATGAATATTCTTGGGTTGTTTTATCTATTATCTTCTATCCACGTTTTCATTTTTATGGGCTATAATTCTTCTAAATTTAATGGTCATTTGTAGTCTTCTCTTGCACATGGGTGATTATTTATACTTTTTAGTGATCCTTTGTTGAATGCCTGCTAATATAAAAATTTCTCTAATCATGTATACATGGTTATGTCATGGATCCCCAATGATTGAATTGTTTTGTGATCACACATGAATTAAAAAAATGAAATTAATGAATAATTTTTGATTTAACCAGAATACACCTCAATTATATGGACTAGATGTGTACTGTGTGGGGTTCTGTTCTGTCGGGTGCCTTATGCGAGTTTTGTGGTGATGTGGTTGGTATAGTGGAAATGTGCATGGGTGGTGTAGGTGATGTAATAGAATCTTAGATTTAGATTTTGATTTATTGTGGAATGGACGAACTTATTTTGAAGTGTTACTACATCTGGGTGTGTTATGTTTTTTATATGTGATGTGATTATGTAGTGGGACTGTAATCAGGAAGGGTGTCGGTTGTGCTACTAATGTGTTTGGTGTGACTCAGAGTTGGCAGTTGTTCTATTTTGGTGAGTGGTTAGGGGGGCATTACTTTGAATAATGATGGTGGTAGTAAAGACGAAGCGTGAAGTGTGTGGGTTATGCTATTACTTGGGGTGTGTTGGGGTTGGTTGTTTCCCATATAGGGAAGTAATTAAAAAAGATAATTCTTAATAATGTCAAATTGAATGGGAGATAAGTAAGGGAGATTTAAGAACTACCATTCATTTATCAACTTTTGAAGTGACTGTTGCTGGTGTAAATACCAGCATATAAGGGTAGCCCCATGGGCAGTTTGGTGTGGTTTATTTGTTTGTTTGGAAACCCATAGGTTGTGCAGAGTGTCTGTTTACTATATATATATACATGTAGTTTCTTTTTTATTTCTATACACACCCCACCCATGTTGATCACTAAATTCCAAACACCCCTATTTCTATTGGGGAGGGTGTCCTATCCCAGTATCCTGGAATAAGAATGGATGGATGGTTATTGGATCTTCCATGCTCCCTCTTCTAGGAACAGGTATCCCAAGACTCTTTCAGTAGGTTGTGGGGTGGTTGTGAAGCTCAGGTGTCTATGGGCGAGGTGTTCTTCCCATGAGTCATTGGGATGCAATGTGTTGTGATTTCCCAAGTGTAATTGGGATGAGGCCTAGGATTCTATTGGTCGGATTAGGTTGGGGTTGTGTACCAGCTGTGTACGGTTGGGTTTGTGATGTGGGGATTGTTGAAGAGAGTGGTAGCATTAGCATTTTCGACATTTGGGATGAGCAGTTTACCAGTGGGAAGTGGTGCATGTCACCCTTTCATTGATGTTATTACCACTTTAATTTACATTACTTGTGTTATTTGGTGAGAATTTATTGTTGAGGTTGGGGTGGATAGTATATCTTGTTAGGTTCTTTTGTGTTTCTGTTGTTCTCTCACAGGGGAATCAGTATGCTTCTCCCATTTGTGCACAAATGAGTTTGGATTTTCTTACTTAGTATACTTGTATGATCACCCTATGTATATAAAACTATTCTTAGGTACTCATGGATATTACATGGACTATAATAAATTGTACTAGATCAGGTGTTGGGGATAGTTGTGGTGTCGCTGCTTGGACTTTCTTTTGGAGTTCAGTTTGGATTCTCTTTCTTTTGTACCAGTTACATTTTCAAACATGCATGTGGTATGGTTTTGGTTTTCATTCATATATACTTGTCTTGGATTTTTTTGAGGTTGATACATCTTATCTCCTAACCATGGTTACTATAAAAAGGGAAATGCATCAAATTTTTTGAGATTTACAAACCCTTGGTGTTGGTTGCCACCATACAACCTACTAAAGGCTAGTCTTGAGGGTCATTATCTCTATTTAATCTAGAAGAAGGATGTTCATGGAACCTTTTTATCCATTCCAACATCTTAAATATGGAGGTTTGTGACATGTGTTTTTTGGATTATTTATCATTCTATCATATTTTTTCATTATTGACTTTTCTTCACTTTGTAGGATCAAAATATGAGATGTAGATACTCAATAATAGGAGCAGGTGAACTGTATGTTTAATAACATCCATTTTAAACTATAAGGAAACTGTGTTTAACAAAGTTAAACACATAAATTTCACTAAACCCTCTATTACATTTAAGAACGATATCAAAAAGGACTAAGGAATGAATAAATATATATTATAAAGAAATAATAACATAGGTATACTTAGGTAAGATTCTTCCTTAAAGTGTATTGAATGTTAAATTTGAGTTATTATAGAAAAAAATGCATAAGAAAGTTACACATTCTATTTATAACAAAAATTAAGCAGAATAAAATAACATGTAATTAAACAAGTAGTACAATTGTAATGAAATATTTCAACCAAACAAAAAGGATATCCAATAACCTTGGATAAAGGACCCTTTACTTATACTTTCAGGAAAGTGTATCTATCCCACACCAGGGTAAACCCTCGATACAAAGATTAGAATATATCTTTCTATCCCCAAAATCCCCCGATCTATAAGGTGATTAACACCATTATCTTCCGTTAACTTGGAATCCCTCGATTAAGTAGGTAATCAAAACCTATGTATTCCATCATCATAGAATCCCTTGATTGTATATAGCTGAAATTTGAATCACACAAGGAAAAAAAATCTTGTTGAATATATATATATATGAGGAACATGATTTTCACAATATAAACTTTCTAGGATTTCTCAATAGGAAAATCTTGTAGAGATATCACAAAATTTCAATTCTACCAAATGTTCACTGCATCTAAAACACGCAAATGACTTGGTATTTTGGAAAGATCTCCAAGGGAAGCATTCTCCTCTAATGGTAATATTTCCCTAAACTTTTAGGGGGATTTGTACTGGTGGAACTCATGAAACGGTAATATTTTAACAAATTGGACGGCATCATTTTATATAACAAATATGAGAATCGATATCATGCAGTATATAAAAAAAATACCATACATTGTATTTAAAAAATATTAAGGAAAAACAGTAACAGGAAAAAAAGAAATAAAATCAGTTTCTTAAAGTAAATCAGATTCTGGATATATATATATATATATATATATATATATATATAATTGCATACTAGTTTCAGAGAGAATCAGAGCCTGCTTTCAGAGAGAATCAGAGTCTAATTTTTGAATGAATCAGAGTATGATTTTATAGGGAATCAGAGTTTTATTTCAAAAGGAATTAGTGTCTAATTTCAGATAGGATCAGAGTCTAATTTTTAGTGAAGTCACATTCCCAATTCTTTGAGAATAAAATTCAAAATTTTGGAGAAATCATATTCACAATTCTATAAGAATGGGATTCACAATTCTGATGAAATCAGATTCACAATTCTGTGATAATTGGATTCACTAGTCTATGGAAATCAGATTCAGAATTCTGTGAGAATCAATGTCACAATTCTGGGGAGATCTGATATATAGATTAGGATTTAATTTAATCCAAATTATTTTTTCATAAGGGAATAATGGTTAGTCTTGGCATAGGAAATCCTTATTTAAGACTATGAAGATCACAGTTAAGGATTAACATGTTCTAAAAGATAAACTTCCTTGGGGAAAGAAAAACTATTTCTAAGAAAATGTGTTTGTGATTTTCAAAACATAAAAGAATAGAATAGTAATAAGGAAAGTTATTGACCAATCATTCTCCCCTTTTAGGGAAGTACAAAAAAATATTAGAAAAGAATATTAAGGCATAATATTTTCATGTTTGAACTTAAAATAAATACTTATCTCTCATTTTTATGAATTATAATAAATACGACTAACTCCCCCTTAGGTTATGAAACTCAATATGGATCATATTATTATATTTGAGTTTGTATATCTTACTTAAATATATAACTCCAATTTTAAGAATGTGTTCTTCAAGCATTCTCCCCCATTTATAAACACCATCCCACTTAGTTTAATATTAATTTTTATCATTCTTTTCTCCCCATTTGTGATTTTCAAAAACAAATTGAGGGGAAAAGTTCCTAGAAGGTTAGGAAACATACAATATGAATCAATTTTGTAAAAACATTTACATTGTGATATCAAAGTATCAGATAATATTTGTTACAAAAAATCATTGGGTAAAAATTATTCATCTTTATTTTTGTTCAGAATAAACTTTTTCATCATATCTTTCAACTTCTTCAACTACTTGTGATCTTCTTGAAACTTTCTTAGTAACAAATCTTGATCTTGTTTTCTCTTTTCAAGATCTCTTTCCTCCCTTCTTGATACTTAATAACATCCTCCCAAGTCTTAACTTTTTAGTCCAACATATCCATGATTTATTTCTCTAATTTTATATTACGAATAATAGAGTTCATTTTTCCATTTAAATCTCTTACTTCTTGTTACTGGATAGGTTTCTCTTCCTTATGTTTCTCTAATAAACTTGTTGAGAAATTTTTTAGTTTTTCATTAGATTTATCAATGGAATTCTTTACTGAATCATTGGAATCATCAAACACCATAATATTATCTGAAATAGTTTTCATCCATCTAGTTATCTCTTTACCTGATTTTCCCTAACCCTCAAAGTTGTTCACAATGGTCTTAAACTCAACTTCGAGTTTGAGGAATATTTTCATAAGAATGTTTGTAGATTCCATATTTTGATTAACAGTATCTTGAATTAGCTGACATCTGGATTCTATATATGGAAGGAGTTGAATGGTGTTTACTGGCTTCTTCAGGGACTAAACCAAAAAAATCCTCACCTATTGAAGAGGAATATTTTGAAACAGAATATTTTCTTGGTTAGGTATCTTAAATTTTCTCAAAATACTTCTTCATGGATGTACCAGCAATAGATTTTTTTCAACTTTCCATGGTTCATCATCAGCCTCTTTCTTTCATATCTCTTCTTTATATATTTTCTTCTCAGCTATCTGAGTTTCTTACTCTCCATCATGGACATTATCTATTCTGTTAACATCATTATAAACATCTTTATTATTATCTATTTCAATTACATAAACATCATTTCCTTCAGCATGTTTTAAAATATCATCAATATCACTTTAATTATCGGAGGAAATTTTATTTACATGTTCGTAGATAACAATATATTTCTGGAAGGACTGCCCTTCTGAGACTATCTTTGTTGAGGAAGCCTGTGAGGTTCTTATTGATTATAGGATCAAAATAATGATGTAGATGCTCAATATAAAAGAGGGGGTGAATTGTATACCTTAAAAAATTCATTTGGAAACATTAAATCTGGTTTAGAACTTTATATTTTTAACAAAGTTAAATAAGGTAAATTCACAATACCTATTAGTTCTAAAAACTTTCTCTATTTTGAAATTATGGTTCTAGAAATGAAACTTAAGAAAAACATACAAGGAAAAAGATTCTACCATAAAACGTATAGGATCTTACTAATTAGAGTACAAGTACAGAAAGTATAAGACAGTTATACATTCCTTATTAATCCAAATGTAGCAGAAAACAAAATTGATACAAAAAATATAACAAGTATAAAATCTTTTAACCTAAAGAGTAGGGTATCCAACAAACTTTGATAAAGGTCCCTAGATTTATATTTTCTAGAAAGTCTGTCTTACCCACACAAGGGTAAGCCTTTGATGGGAATATTGGAGTCTATCTTGCTATCCTCTCAGGCCCTCGAACATCAAGGTAGTCAACACCTCTGTCTTCATTATCAAAGAAGTCCTCAATCATTAAGGTAGTAAGAACCTTTGTCTTCCTTATCAAGGAATTCCAAGAACTTTAAGGTAATCATCACTTTGTCTTCTTATCCCTGTAAGCCCCTGATTTTATAAAGAAAAATCGGAGTCACATGAAGCAATCTAAACAACATGTTCAGTACACAAAAAGAATGAGATTCTCTCTCTCTAGAAATCACCTCCATAACATGTAATCTCTAGATTGATCAACATATAATAAGCACATTAAAATGAGCTCCAATTTATAGGCACATATCCAACGGTCGACTCCCTCCTCCAACAGTCATAGTCTTCCTTGAATTTCGGAGGGACCTGTACACGTGTCACTAAAAAACGATTGGTTAGAAACAGAATGCACGACATTGTTTTATAACTATAAAAAGAGTAAGAAAAATATGGTTGCTCAACCAAATACAATTTTCAGAGTCTAAGGAATAAAAATTTAGATTCTAAGCAAGTAATCATTAAAAGTCTATATTATTAAGTTATTTGGATTTTATTTTTTCAAGGATTTCAGAGTCATAAATCTATAGACTTCAGATATTGAATTTTGAGGAATTCGGAGTCTGAATTATAAAGAATTCGGAACATTAATTCTAAGGAATTCAGAGCCTTAAATATAAGGAATTTGGAATCTAAATTCTAAGGAATTTGGAATCTAAATTCTAAGGAATTTGGAACCTGAATTCTAAGGAATTATGAGACATAATTCTAAGGAATTTGGAGAATGAATTTTAGGGAATTCAGATTCTAAATTTCAGAAAATTCAGATTCTGAATTTCAGAGAATTCAGATTCTGAATTTTAGAGAATTCAGAGCCTGAATTTCAGAGAATTCGGAGTATGAATTTCTGAGAATTCAGAGTCTGAATTTCCGAGAATTCAGAATCTAAATTTTAGAGAATTCAGAATCTGAATTTCATAAAATTTCAAACCTTAATTCAGATCCTGAAAACAGAATACTATATATCTATGTATTTATATAATTCTTAGGTTTTATATGTGAAACAAAAATTTCACTTAATAATAAAAAGAGTTAGATTTAGAGAGACTAAAATATGAACAATGAAAAATTTGTAAGAATAAATTTTTCCTTCGGGAAGGAAAATTTTCTATATTAAGGAAAATCTAGGTATGGAGAAAATTTCATTATATATGAAAAAAATAGGGAAAATAAAACATGCAATGAGATAGAGTGTTTGTGATTTTCAAGACATAGAGGAATCATAAATTCATAATGAAAACGAATTGAATCAACAATCTCCCCCTTTTGGAAAGGACAAACAACCTTTCTAAAAAGAAAATACGCACATTGAAATTTTTATGAACAATAAAATAAAACTTATCTCTCTTAACTTATGGATAATAATGAATATGTATAACTCCCCCTTAGGCAATAAAATCCCTAAGGATCGTATTCTTGATTTCTTGAATGAGATTTTTTAATTTCTTGCATATGAAAATCTTCATGATAAAAACATTCCCTTAGATGAACTCCCCCTTACTTGGGGAAATTTCTTCATTACTTAGTATTCCTTTTCACATTCCTTTCACCACCTTTATGATTTTCAAAAAGGAATAAAGGGAATGGGAAAAAAATATGGTACCTGAAATATTAGTACTAAACAACCCAAAATATGAAGTGGAAGAAAATTTTCATTTTGATTTGAATGAATTTGTATAATAGGTAAATACAAGATTGGATTTGAATGAAAATATCGCTCTTTATCTTTCTGTATCAGCTTCTTCACAATAGTCTTGAGCATCTTGAGTTCCTTGTGATCATCTTCCACATGATAGAGAAGCTGATCCTAATCTTAATTTTTCTTTTCTAAATCGTTAATTTTTTCTTCCTGATCCTTAAGCCTATTCGCCTAAGCCTTCAAGGATTCATCTTGTTTAGAAAGTTTTTCCTCAAGTTAGATTCTATGATACCTATCCCCCTTCCAACTCTGAGCAACTGAATTCAATTTCCCATTCAGATCATTTAATTATTTTTTCTGAGTAGTTCTTTAAGATACATCGTTTCTTCAAAAGACGTGGTGAGATGTTTGAAGATAGCATATTCTGTTTCAAAATCATCCTTGACATTATCTTGAAACGCATCAAGAATTATCATCTATTCAATAGTTTTCCTTGACCAATGATTCATCTTTTTGCAATATCATTTAGTGGCTTCACAATTAAGGAATTTTTTTTTGAAATTGGCATCAAGTTCGACACAATTATCCCTAACCATGGATACTGAATCTATTTTCTGATTTAAGGAATGCTGAAGCATTTGGAATCTTGAATCTATGATTAGAAATAATGGAATAATACCAACCAGCTTCTTCAAAAACTAAACAACAAAGTCATGGCCAAGAGAAGATGATTCTAAATTAGATTGCTTTGATGATGAGGATTCTTTTTCAAGAACATTAGCTTTCCTCTTTAATGAAGCACCGGAATATTACTTACTGACCAAAGACATGGTAGGAGTATCAACCACCACTTGATTTCCCTTATCTGTTCCCAAAATTATTTGTTCTTGTTTAGGTGATTCATGTTCAGTATCTGATAGCTGAACAATCTTATCTTCATGAACTTCTTCCTTCTCTGCTCCTACCTCAACACCCCCTGGAGGAATGAAATCATGATTGAAACTTTCTTCTTCAGACAATTTATTTACTTCTTCCTCACCATTCTCATCCTTTCATGGGGTAGCATGTTTTGAATACTCAGCTTCAGAAGTTCGGATTGATAACTTCTCAGAAGCACTCTCATTATCCTGATAATATTCTACCTGCTTTATCATATCTTCGGTATCATTACTCTCTTCTTCTTCTTCTTCCACATTGTCTTCTTGCACTATAACTTCTTCTTGATATCGTTCCAGAATCAACAACATCTTTCCCGGAGTCTCTGGGACTAATTCCATTAAAAAGGATTATGTTACTGAAATTTTATCAGAAGATTTCTCATCATCCTTTAGAAGAGATCATATATCACCGCCTCAGACATCTTCTTCTTTGGTTTATTCTCTTTCTCTAGCTTCTCCAGCTCCTAACAAGCCTTTATTTTCATGGATTTTTCCACAGCAGGGTCCAAAACAAACTTAGGCCCCCCTTCTTTTTATTTCCTCTTGTATTCACTCTATATAGCCACTACTTCATCAGCATAGGCTTTTTGATTCTTTGGATTTGGTGGTGCAGATTAAATTTTAATTTGCAAGAGAAACTTTTACTATCTCAAAAATTTCCTTCACATTCCTCTACCTTCAACCTTTCTTGGAGGTTTCAATTGCAACAGATTTCCTAGATTAAGCATCAACTTCTTCATTTGATAAATCATTAAATTATTCAGATTCACCAGATAAACCAATTTTCATTCTTCTAATAGTGTAATCTTTTAGCAACAATACCCTAAAATTTCTTGACATAGATCTGTAGGAAATTTTCATTGATTCTACACAAGAAACAATGAACTTTGATAGAATTTATAGATACATGATAACCTGATTCTTCAGATTCCCATTATTGATATTCTCAATCGTTACCAGGATATACTTAACCAGATTCAGCTTCCTGAGGTTCACTAATAAATCCCAAACATATATATATCGCTCTTCTTCAATGTATCCTTATCTCCTTTCCTCGGAATGATAAATCCTTGAACACAAAGTTCATGAATTTGGATATTTGATGAAAGATAAAGAATCATCGGAGTATTGACTCCAACAAAACCAAGGCACTCTACAGCCTTCCCTTAATCAAATCTTCCTTGAAAATCAGGTATGTAATGCGAAAAAATCCATTTTATCCTTCATAAGGTATTCCAATCAGACTAGATACCTTAGAATAAAAAATAGAGTAAGTCTTACCATAACTCTTGAAAAACAATTTCCCTTTTCCTCCATGATTGAAAAAAGATATAGATTCATAAAACTATACTAGGAAGTTCGGTATCACAGGATCCTATACCAACATTTTAGATACTGCTATACTATCCCCTCCATTTAAAATTATGTTCTTTGAGATGATCAAATCATATTTATTAAAGATGTTCGGGTCTACCAACTTTTCACGATAAATCTGGAATTCAGATATTTCCATCACTGTTGAAATTTCTTTTTGAGGAGAGGCTTCTTTAGACATTCCGAACTAATGAAGACCAGAGAAATTCAGAATGTTCTTAAGTAGTAAGGGAAACGCTTCAGCACAAAAGATCTTGGTATTTGATGTGGGAAAACCATCGGGGGGTCCTTTATATAGGAAATTGAATTGAAAATTCAACTTCCCTAATTGATCCAATGGTTGAAAGCTTCATTCGAAGATCTAACAGTTGAGATGATAATAGAAGAGAGATTTTCAATGATTCCTATATTTTGAGGTTTTTAAAAAGACATTCAGATTTAAGAAAAAGTGACTCTGAGAATTTTGAAAACAAATTGATAATTCCAACAAGTAAAAGATGACTTTGAAAGTTTTGACTATGAAAATTTTAACAACAAAAATTTTGACTACGAAAATTTTAATTTTGAAAAATTTTGGCTTACAAGAATATGTACTCTCCCTATGAAAATAAATTTGTTACTATAAAGATATAAGTTACAACAAGAAGTTAATAAGGAATATTACCTAATAGTTATCATTCCTATCATCTTTTCAATGTATTCAAATCTATCATATGGTAAATATTTTGTGAAAATAGAAGCATATTGATCTAGCGTTATGATAAATTGAATAATTATATCTCTTTTTTTGTGTGATCTCTAATAAAGTGATGGATAATGTCTATGTGTTTTGCACGAGAGTGATGTGCATGGTTTTTTATTAAGGTAATGGAACAATTATTATCACAAAAAATTTGTGATTAGGTAAAACACATATCATAGACGGTGAGTGTGTGTTGCATCTACAATACCTAAGCACAACAACTTCCACCGGCTATATAGTCATCTTCAGCAGTGGAATGTGATAATAAGTGTTGCTTTTTGAATGACCAAGAAACTAATGAATCTACTAAGAAATGACAAGTTTCAGATGTTCTTTTCATATCCATTCTACTTCTGCCAAAGTCAACAAACAAAAAACATTTTAAAACTAAATCATTTCAAGTTGAATAAAAGAGTCCTAAATCAATGGTTCCCTTTAAGTAGAGAAAAATTCTTTTCACTGCCATTAAATGACATTCCTTAGGATTGGATTGATATCTTGCACATAAGCATACTGAAATAATTATGTCCCTAAAGTTACAGTGTCCTAACATTCTATGCCATAACAAATATTGATCTTCCATTTCATATAGACAGAGTTGATCTTGGATCCTAAGTTCTTCTATGTTTTGTGTGTACACATTCACTTTCCTGTTGGGAGGAAGAATAAACTATTCCATGGAATTGTGTACTAAATACTTATCATTCATAAAATTCTCAAGGTCACCATTATCACATAATTGATTTATGCTATTAATGTTGTGCCTAAGACCCATAACAGCTAATACATTTTAAACCATTGTTTTTCCCAGAAGAACAATATTACCTATTCCAATAATTTATCCCTCAGCATTGTCTCCAAAAGTTACTTTTCCTCTCTTTGTATTGATAATATTTTCAAAGAAGTTTTTGTTACCAGTCATATGCCGAGAATATCCACTATCCATGTACCATGTGTTTTTGTTGGTACATTCTTTACATTCTTGAAAACAAGAGTGTTAGTCTTTCGGAACCCAAAAATTCTTAGATCCGGAAACTTCAGAAAGAAATATTTTAGGAATCCTCATTTTCTTTGAAAAATAAGCTTTATGAATTCCTAATGACTGAGTTTTGTTTAAGGAACAATTTTTTTCCCAATGTCCACCACACTGACCCTTAGTGCAGAATGTAGCATATTAAAGAACAAAATACTTATTACGGAAAATAGGTTTTCAACTAGTATAACCAAAACTAAAATTCTTCATTAAGGGTAGAATTTGGGAATACATCTTAAAAAAATTTTCCATAACTAATTTAATGTTTTACATATACTTCTCCAATTAAAATATTTCTGACTTCAATATAATAACTAAGTTCTTATCCTCAAAAACATTCGTTTTTGCACTAGAGTTAGGCTCTAAAACATTTTTCCTAAAAATTAATTTTTATAGATCCTTGGAAAGTTTATCCTTCTCAAAATTAACTTCCTAACGGTTTATTGAAATACTTTCAAAATCATGTGTTTTCATATCAAAATCATTTTTTATTAAGATTAATCTGTGAGAAATTCGTATTCTCATCAATAGATATTCTCTTTGATTTACACTCATTAGGCATGATATATATAATATTTTCCACTAGTGCCTCATTATCTAAACCCATTTCACCTGTGGATTGTAAACTATTAACAATAGTCATAAACCTTTTTTGTACCTTGCACACTGGTTCTCCATAAGGGAATAGAAATCCACGATATTCTTCTCTAAGCATAGCTCATGTAGTTTCGATAACATTGGAAGTTCCAAAATGAGTAACCTCTAATTTATTCCTATTACAATTTTCATCTTTACAAGAATAAATATAGTTATATATATTCCTTCTCATGGAACAAAAAAAAGTATTATATATCTTGTAGTTTAGTTGATATTCAGACATTTCTTGATTAGTAAACGTTCTGCCTTCATTATCAAGAATCTTGTAATCTCTAGAAAGAATTACAAAGTTCTCCACTCCTGTGTTAATAACAAATGTCTTTATACAATCTATCCAATATTCATAATCATTACCATCAAATATAAGTGGACTAGTAGGATTAAGAATTTCAATCGAACCAACATTCATTCTTGCCATCTCGAAGAAAATATCTTTTCACACGAACTTGTTAGTAATAAAAGTTTTTAAACAAGGATGAAAATATCCTAAGCAAGGAAAATATAGAACAATGAATACATGAGAAAAAAACTTATATGGGAATGTAATTATTTCAGAGACCTCCTCTCATACCAATTATAGATTTGAAATAATGATGTAGATTCTCAATATACAAGAGAGGGGTGAATTGTATACTTTAAAAAATTCCTTCGGAACCTTTAAAGTTTGTTTAGAACATTCTATGTTAAAAAAAGTTAAACAAGGTAAATTCACAAGACCTCTTAGTTCTACAAAATTGTAAGATTCCAAAAATATGGTTTTGGAAATTAATCTTAAGAAAAGGTTTTCAAGGATAAATATTATACCCTAAAGCGTATAGAATCTTACTAATCAGAGTATATGTACAATAATGTATAAGATAATTATACTTTCCTTGTTAATCAAAATGCAGCGGAGAACAAACTTGAAACAATACAAGTAACAAGTTTGAAATCTTTTAACCCAAAGAGTAGGGTATCAAAAAACCTTGGATAAAGGTCCCTTGATTTATACTTTCAATAAAGTATGTCTTACATATGGAAGGGTAAGCCCTCGATAGGAATATTGGAGTCTATCTTGCTACCCCCACAAGTCCTCGAACATCAAGGTAGTCTGCACATCTGTCTTCTTTATTATAGAAGTCCTCAAAATTTAAGGTAGTCGGTACCTCTATCATCCTTATAAAGGAAGTCTTAGAACTTTAAGGTAGTCGGAACCTCTATCTTTTTATCCCCAGAATCCCTTGATTGTACACTGCTGCAATTGGAGTCACACGAAGAAATATGAACTAGATGTTAAGTACGCACAAAGTATGAGAGTCTCTCTCTCTAGAAATCACCCCAACAACATGTAATCTCTAGATTGATCAACATATATTGAGCTCATTCAAATGATTTCCTATTAATAAGAACATCTCCAATAGTCGTCTCCCTCCTCCAATGGTCATATTTTTCCCTGAAATTTAGAGGAATCTATACACGTCTCACTCAAACAACAATTGGTTTGAAACAGAACGCAAGACATCATTTTATAACTATAACAAGAGTAAGAAAAATATGGTTTCTCAACTAAATTTATTTTTGGAGTCTAAGGAAAAATAAAATCTAGAGTCTATGAAAGCAAGCATTTGGAGTCTATATTATAAGGATATTCAGATTATGTTTTTCATAGAATTTAGAGTCAAAATTCTATAGAATTCATAGTCTGAATTTTGAGGAAATCAGAGTCTAAATTATAAGGAATTAGGAACCTAAATTCTGAGGAATTCATAGTCGGAATTTTATGGAATTCGGATTTGGAATTTTAGGGAATTCGTAGTTTGAATTCTAAGGTATTCGAAGCCTAAATTCTAAGGAATTTGGAGTCTGAATTCAAAGAAATTAGAAACCCAAATTCTAATGAATTCCGAGTCCACATTCTACGAAATTAGGAACCCAAATTATAAAGAATTGGGAGTCTGAATTTTAGGGAATTAAAAATGTGAATTTCATAGAATTCTGAGTCTGAATTTTAGAGAATTCAGAGTCTGAATTTCTGAGAATTTAGAGTCTAAATTTCAGAGAATCCAAAGTCTGAATTTCTGAGAATTCGGATTCGGAATTTCAGTGAATTCAGAATATGAATTTTAGAGAATTTGAAATATGAATTTTAGAGAATTCGAAACATTAATTTGGATCTTGTAAATAAAATAATCTATATCTAATTATTTATAGAATTCTGAGGTTTTAGATTTGAAATCGAATTTTTCACTTAGGAATAAAAAGATTTATATTTAGATAGACTAAAATATGAATAATGAAAAATAAGTTGGATAAGTTTTCCTTGGGGATGGAGAATTTTCCTTATTAAAGAAAATATGGGTAAGGAGAAAATTTATTTATATATAAAAAAACTTACGGAAAATATAATTTTCCTTGAGATAGAGTGTTTTTTATTTTCAAAACATAGAGGAATGGAAAAGTCATAAGGAGACCTTATTGACTCAACATTGAAAACTTATTGTATGGGTTTTCCTTCTCATCTTCTTAAAAAATTTGGATCTCAACTTCACTTTGGTCCTCTTCATTGATTTCTACTTCTTGTTGTGATACTTCTTCAACAATCAGATTTAGAACTGAAAAAAACATTATTTTCCTTATTTGGAGTTAGAGTTACAATTATTTATGGGGCTGGATGAGGATGTAGTTCAACCAAGAAGGTTTATATCACTTCAACTTGTTTAGTGAAATTCTTGGTGTCTTTATATGGATATGGAATAATCTAAGCTTCTGATATTTTCTTCTATAACTTCTTCTCTTTTTCCCGTTTCTCAAGCTCTTTAGTAGTTTTAATTTTTAAGGACTTAGCTTCGTCATGATCTATTCCAAAAAATTTGTCTCCTTATTTTCTTTTTCTCTCCTTTTCTATACATATTGGAACTAATTCTTTTGAGAAAGTGTTTTATTTTGTATGCTTAGGAGGTAAAGTTGCATGTTCAAAGGCGTGAGCTGGTTTCTAGGGTTATACTACTTGGGATATATTTTTCTTGGGTTTAGATTTGGATTTCTCTCCAACAAGGCATGTGATGCCAATAAGGTCAAAATATTAAAATGACGTATTAGATAAGACAAACGTAATTATCCTATGGGTTTCATTACTTGAACACACGATTCTGAAAGTCATAGGATTCAACTTGCAAGGAACATTGTAAGTTTCTAGGAAGGTAACAATGAGTTTAGAAATTATTGTTTGATACATTAAAATAAGACATCTAATTATTCAATTTTTTTTGTTTCTAATGGTGTTGAAGTTATACTTCAGCATGTTAATATTTCTTTCCATAATTAGAAAATCCATCATTATGAGGTATGATGTCTTTACAGAGTCCTTGTACCTTTTTCGGGGGGGCAGGGACTAATCGCATCATCTTTGAGTTTTTTTAGCAAGATTGATAGGGAAAAAATCATGCATGGCAGAACATGGTCCTTTGATAATCAACTCCTCCTCATGGAAGAGTTCAAAGGGGGAGATGATATCCTGATAGCAACCCTAACCCGCTCCCCCTTCTGGATACGAGTTAATGGAATCCCATTCCATGCTAGAACTGAACGCATAATGAGGGAAAATGGGGATAGTCTAGGCCACTTTATTGAATGGGATGGCTTAGACCCAATACAATGGGGCCCCAAGGTTTGGATCATTGCAGAAATTGAGGTGTCAGAGCCCCTGATGAGG
This sequence comes from Viscum album, assembly GCA_963277665.1. Taxonomy (NCBI): domain Eukaryota; kingdom Viridiplantae; phylum Streptophyta; class Magnoliopsida; order Santalales; family Viscaceae; genus Viscum; species Viscum album. The sequence goes on from OY728152.1 coordinate 1,940,830,014, forward strand.
GGAATGTTTCATAAAGTTGAAGACACCTACACCTGGATATCATTTGAATTTGAGAAACTCCCACTCTTCTCCTTTTTTTGTGGTCATCTCGGCCACCAGTAAAGAACATGTACCTCAAAACCTAAGAGTGGATCAGGCAACAAAACCCTACAATATGGCCCTTGGCTACGTGCAAAAATGAACAAAACTGCTTTAATCCCCGAGACAGGAAAACAAAAGGACCACGACCATCTCATGTTGGCACATGCCTGTCAGGTGGAACATATACATGGACAAGCCATTTTGCTAAGAGCCCAGGATTTCTCCAAAGCTGACTATCCCACTCAGAGTGGTTCTGGAGTTCATCCTAACCACTTGAAGGAAAAAACTCAACCATCCACAAGCTCGTGGATGAGGCAGAAAGAACCACCAAGGTAATGCTCAATGCCAATGCAGATGCACTTCGATCCACCAGACCCGGATCTGGATCCACAGTCATCCATAATTGATAAAACACCAATGGAGGCCCATGGAATGACGAGAACTCCAATACTGGGCCCAATCACCCGTCGCACGTGGAAAAGGGTGAAATGTGGAGGAAGTGATGGTCACACGGAAGACCCTAACCCCGGGGTTAGGAAACGACAAACTGAAACATGCCAATCGGGGAGGAATCCCACCAAAAGAGGGAAAATGACATGCGGTGAAACGAGTCTGGAGGAACCAAAGGTGGCGGCAGGTGAGACCCAGTCCCGCCTAGAGCAATGATTGTGTTATGCTGGAACAGTCGTGGGATTGGCAACCCACGAATGGTTCGCATGCTTCAGCGCAATTGTACTTAAAGTCACCCCGTATTGTTTTCCTATCCGAAACCATACAGGAAAACAAGGACACCAATGGTATTGCTCTGATGTGAGGCTTCCAAGGCTGATTTTTAGTGCCCAGACAAGGCCATTCTGGGGGCCTCTATCTCCTCTGGAAGGACAATTTTGACGTTAAAATTTTGTATTTCTCCATGCACCACGTGGCTGTGACTATTCAAACGGACTTGCACCCACCCTGGACCTTTGTGGGATTCTATGGCTCGCCATCCCATTCTGATAAGGGGAAGTCATGGGACCTTCTCTGCAAGTTGCGACATGATTTACCTAGCCCTTTTCATTTCGGAGGTGATTTCAATGAGATCATGTTCCACAAGGAAAAGAGAGGCGGGAGTTTTCGACACTCAACCGCTATGTCTAACTTCAATGACACGGTCACTAAGGTGAACCTGGTTGATCTGGGGTTCACAGGTAACCCTTTTACATGGTTTTGCTGCAATACCAAAGGTACTCGCATCACTGAGCGTCTTGATAGATTTCTGGGTTCTACTGATTGGATCAATCGGTTCAACATGTTTCATGTTGGCCACATGTCCCTTAAATGTTTGGATCACTGCCCAATTCCCTTTGACTATTTGCAAGGTGAAAAAAATTGACAACTCAGAAGACCCTTCAGGTTTGAGAGCTTCTGGGCAAAATACCAAGAATGCGAAGAGGTGGTCCGGTAAATTAGGAAGAGTTCCCATGAAGATGTTGGCCTCAATCTCCAACAAGTTGCTTTCGGTCTGAGATATTGGAGAAACATGAAATTCCACCAACCTGATAGGGATTGTGATACCCTTTAAAAGAAGTTGAACAACTTTCTCGGGCAACCCCCATCCAATGGAAACATATATTGGATTAGTGCCACTCAAAGAGAGCTGGACGGGGACCTTCGTGTAAAGGAAAGATTTTGGGCTATGTGGGTGTGTGACATCCATATTAAATAGGGATATGCTAATACAAGATATTTCCACTGAAAGCGTGAGCTAGGCGCCAAAAAAACTATATCAGGAGCATTTCACTACCTGATGGAAGCAAAGTTTCTGACACTTGCGGTATTCATGAAGCTTTGGTTGGCTATTTCCAGAACCTATTCTCCATAAGGACTCCATTCATGTCTGTTGAAGTGGAAGAATGAATCATAGCCTTGATCACCCCGGAGATCAACCTGAAGCTCACAAAAGATGTGACTAATGATGAGATACATCGGGCTTTGAAGCATATCCACCCATCTAAGGGCCCGGGACCGGACGGTTTTCACGACCAATTTTTTAAACAATACTGGCACATTATCAGTCCCACCAACTACAAAATGATAAAAAACATCTGGTTAGGGAATACAAGCATGTCTACCATCAATGAAATAGGCCTTGTCCTTATCCCCAAAATAAAAAAACTAGGCGATCCCTTATTTCAGACCGATTAGTCTTCACAATGTCTCATATAAGATCTTCTCAAAAATCCTTATCAATCATCTACGTCAATGGCTTCCTAATATTATTACCAAAAACCAGAGCGCCTTCTTGGCCAAGAGTATGATTACTGATAATGCAATTGTGGCCCATGAAGTGTTCCTCTTTTTGAAAACACCCTCCACTGCGAAAAAAGGAACCATGGCCTGGAAATCGGATATGACCAAAACCTATGATAAAGTGGAATGGCAGTTCCTTAGAGCTGTGATGCTGAGAATGGGCTTCTGTACTAAATGGACATAAATTTTCATGCACTACATCTTGACCATCTCCTTTAGAATCAAGGTCAATGGGGAGCTAACCAGAAGATTCACCCCAACTCGTGGCCTACGCTAGGGATATCCTCTCTCCCATTTTCTCTTCATTTTGGTGGCTGATGTTTTCTCTAACCTTATTTCCGGGGCTGTATCCTCTAAGTTTATTCATGGTGCAAAGGTCTACTGTGAGAGCCCACAAGTGTCGCACCTATTTTCGCGGACGACTGCCTCCTTTTCACCAGAGCCACTGTTAATGAATGTCGGGTGATCAGCCAAGCAATCCAACAATTTGAGCGGGTGTCCGGACAGTCTGTTAATCACAAAAAATCGGAAATCTCCTTCAGCGCATGGGTGCCTCCTGACAAGACAGCTGAGCTTTGTGCATCTATAGGCATCCATTTGGTTGATAAACACCCGAATTATCTCGGACTCCATATGGTGATTGGCCGGTCCAAAAAAGAAATCTTTGCAGCTCTGGTGGACAGGATTGAGAAAAAATTTCAATGATGGACCCCAAAAAGCATCTCCAAACCTGGCAAGGGAACCCTCATTAATGCGGTCATTTAGTCTATCATCAGCTACTTTTTGTCGATGATTAATCTCTCGGCGGCCATCATTAACCTGATCCATTCACATACTGCCAACTTCTGGTGGGGGAAAATTATGGATGAAATTGACCCCATTGGTTGGCCTGGGAGAAGCTCTTCAAACCCAAGTCGGAGGGAGGGATGGGATTCTGGAATCTTCTTCTGATTAATAATGCTCTGTTGGCCAGGCAAGGATGGAGCCTCCTTAACCGTCCATCATCTTTTTGTGCACGAATAATCCGGGCCAAGTAATTTCCCCACACGGAGTTCCGCGGTTCCTCTCTTGGCCTCTGCCCTAGCATCCTCTGGATAATTGTTTGGGGCGACGAAACTCTCTTGAAAAAAAAGACTAAACTGGAGTATTGGAAATGTCTCTTCTGTCAACATCTGGACCGATCCCTGTCTTTTTGATAAGAATGGTATGCGGGCCACATCCCCCGGCCAACCTGGTCTGGAAGGCGCTACAGTCAACTGCCTCTTTTCAGACTAGGGCCTGGGATGGTGTGTGGAAAATATCCTAGAATGGTTTAATGAAAGAGACCAATGAATTATTATATGCATCCCTTGGGTCCCTGATGCAAGCCCTGACCATCTTTTTGGACCAATGATTCTTCAGGCGAGTACATAGTAAGATCCGGGTACAGACTGGCTCCTGGCATTCACTCTCGCGATCGTGATGAAGGACCATGAAAAGCGCTTTGGAAGCTCAAAGTTCCCCAAAAAATACACCAATTTTGGTGACAGGTGTGCACGGTCACCCTTCCTACCATGAGACTCCTTTTTTACTGACATATAGCCAGCGCTGATTCATGTCCTTTCTGCAAAACATTCCTCAAACTCCTTGGCACGCCATCATGCACAGCCCGAATTCCAAGGAAATTTGGAATAAATGGGTCACGGCTTCAGATGCTTCACTGGACATTGCCTCTGACCTCCTTTATCTTCTGATGCGCTGGTGTTCCTCTCTTTCATCATCTAACGCAAGCGCTCATTAATCCATGGCCTGGATCATTTGGGTTTTGCGCAACGATTCGATTTTCAACCATGTCCATCAGCCCCCCATGTTCTGGATTGAATGAGCCATTTCATGGATTGTGGGCTGGAAGGACCGTAATGGACACCTTTTTCTAGGCGTTACCCCATCTTGTCCCCCGCATTGAACCCCCCCCCCAAATAAGGGAGTCTTAAGCTCAATGTGGACGCTTATCTCCCCAAGGATGGGCCTGTTGCTCTTGGCCTCCTGGCTCGAAATCATCTGGGGTAGATCATTGGAGAAAAATATGAACCACGTCATGCCATCTGGGAACCTGCAGTTTTTGAGTCCTATTAAACTCTTGCATGGATGATGCTTGTTATAGAATGTGGATGGAATGATATCAACATCATGTCAGACTGCCTTTTGGTTATCAATTCCATTAACCAAAATGACAATAGACTTCATGACTTTGTCTTCATCGTCAAGAGAATCCGCTCACTGCGCCGAACCATCTCTTGATGCAGCTTCTCCTTTAAACAAAGGGAAGGAAATAATGTGTCCCATCAGTGGGAGGCCTCAGGCCCCTTCGATGTCAACCAGCTATGGCTGGAAAACTTCCCTTCTTGGCTCTGTTTATGTGCTGCTACTGATTTTCATCATTAATATTATCCTCCTTTCTTTTCAAAAAAAAAGAGTTAGTTCATCCATAAATCATCAATTGAAACATATCTTTCCCTCCTTTTTCAAAAGAAATGAACTATATCATAAGATCTACATAGACCGGATCTTGATTTTTTCCCTTCACTAAAAAAATACTTTCCCGTCCATTGAGTTTGGTAGTATTTTTTGAGATAATAATATTTGGAAAAGAAATTATTGTCTACTAACCTTTATTTAATGATTTCCCAATTTTCAGTACCATATGTGATGGCATCGGAGCAAGAGAAAGCATTTTCAGAGACATTTTCAGCATAAGGGAAGTATGAAAGAGTCAGATCAGTGGCTTTGAAGGGCGACAGAGCTCGGGTGTAGAAGCTGTGGAAACTGATGTGTGACACAACGGGTTGTCACATAATATAGGCTTCATGGTGATGGTTTAACTTCCCAGGTCAAGGTAACATTTGATATTATCATTATATTATCTAATTTTTTATATTAATGCTAAATATGGATTTAAATTATGATCATGTAAGTTTTTAAGGAAGTAACCATATTTAAGGAGTGCTTAATACGATAAAATTTTCATAAAACAAGTTTGAAATACCAAAAAATAGAAATATGATTAACATAATATAAGAAAAAAAACATACCTTTTGGTGTTCAGAGAAAGAGTTTTTAGTATTGATATGGTTACTCATTGAAAAATTAGGTTTTGAAAAGTTTTTTAGAGTTGAAAAAAATTTATTTGGTTGTGAATTTTTTTTAAAGATTAAAAAATCTTTTTTTAAGGTTTGGACAAAATTTATTAAGTTCTGAAAAAAAAAATTAAAGAATGTACTAAACCTATGAGTAGGAGTGTAATAATATCAATAGATTTTATAAACAAAAAGTGGATATGAATGATTACCTTACAGTTATCATTCCTATCTTCTTTTAATGAATTCAAATATATTGGATGGTAATGGTTTTTTCAAAACTTCAGCAAATTGTTCTTGTGTTAGAAAGAATTGAAGAATGATATCTTCATTTAGTGTGTGATCCCAAAAGATGTGAGGAATGATGTATATTTTCTTTATAGTAGAGTGATGTGTAGGGTTTTTTCTTAAGTATATGGGACAAGAGTTATTACATAGTATCTGAGTTTTAGAAAAAAAATCATACCATAATCTGTTATTGTGTGTTAGATCAACAACACTTGAGCTCAACAACTTCTAGATGATAAATATTCAGCATTAGAAGTGAAAACTAAAGAAAATATTTCTTTCATAAATGACCAAGAAACTAATGATTATATTATGAAATGACATGTTAAAAATTTACTTTTCATATCCATTCTATATCCACTAAAATCATCATCCAAAAAAATTTAAAATAAATTCATTTCGAGAAGAATAGAAAACTCCTATGTCCATAGTTCCCTTTAAGAATCAAAAACCTCATTTCACAGCTTTTAAAAGGGATTATTTTGGATAATATTGATGTCTTACAAGTAAGAATATTGGAAAAATTAATATTTTATGACTAGACGTTAAGTATAGTAGACTTCTTTTCTTTTCTTTACATGTTTTTTGATCTACTAGTTTACTAGCTTCATTGAGATCAGTATTGTTTTAGGTACTGATCGGAGTACCTATACTAATAGTTTTTTCATATCTATACTTTTTAAGAAAATAACTAATAAACATGTTCTTATATATATGTGTTCTTTCTAGTTTTGTGACATTTGAAAACCATGGAAAAATATTAACTCACCTGTCATACTCATTTCGAACTCAAATTTCATAAGATTTTTAAATGAATCTGTTAAGGATTAATAAGTTTATTTGATTATAATGTCATCAACCTAAATTTAAATAATTAAAAAAATTTCTTTTATTTCTTAATAAAAAATGTTGGATCAGTAGTTCCCTTAACATATTTTTTTGTAAAAAAATCTTGTAAGTCTATCATACCAGACTCTAGGTGATTTTTTTATACAATATAAATCTTTGGTATGTTTAAAAATATGATAAGGAGGTTTTGTGCCTTTAAAACTAGGAGGTTGTTCACCATTAACTTCCTCTTGAAAAAACCTGTTAGGGAAAGAACACTACACAACCATTTGAAAAAGATTGAAGTTAAACATTACTGCAAAGGTTAATAGAATTTGAATAGATTCAATTCTAGCTACCGGAGGAAATAATTATTCATAGTCTATTCATTCATGTTGAATATATACTTTAGAAACTAATATTTAATTATTTCTCACTAAGATTATATTTTCATCACATTAATTTATGATGACCCAGTTTACTTCAATTACAGCTTTTTCTCTAGGTATTTAAACCAAGGTCTAGACTTTGTTCCTTTGAAATTCATTTAGTTCATCTTGCATAGCATTAATCCAATCATCATCACCTAAATATTCCTCAAAAAATTTATGTTCTAAAAGGGAAATAAATTCTAGATTCTTAACATCATTTCTTAAATAACATAAATTCCTTACAAGTTGATGTCCATCACCAATGATACTATCACTAGGATGATTCTTTAGAAACATCAGGCTTGGGTTTTGTAAAACATGTTCATCAACATAGGGTATAAAAATCATATGGATTTGATACATCAAAAATATTTTCCTGAGTATTCTCTTGAATGGAAGAAATTTTTTGTCAAAGGTTTATAATTAGTTTTAGAAAACACTTCTAAATATGTAGGATGTGTCAGTTTAAAAACAAAGTGATATGTTTCATCAAATTAGACATGTAATGTTACTTCAACAGTACAAGATTTTTTTATTAGAAACTCTATATGCCTTAGAAGTAGTGGAATAGCCTAAGAATAGTCCTTCATCATATTTGGGAGTAAATTTGTGTAAATATTCTATATTATTCAAAATTAATATCTAGCATCCAAATACTATGACGTATGAATCATTATGTTTTTAGCCTGTCTATAACTCAAATGATGGTTTATTAGGAAATGTATTTTTTAAGACTCAATTAATTGTATAGAATGAATTACTAATATCTTCATCCCAAATTTTTTTAGAAATGGAGTATTCAATCTACATGGTTCTGGTTATTTCATGAAGAATTCAGTTTCTTCTTTCAACAACACCATTTTTATGAGGTGTTCTTAGGGCTGTGAAGTTGTGTGTAATGAATTTCTTACTAAAAAAAGATTGTAAATCTGAATGCTCAAATTATCCACTGTGGTCAATATGAATAGGTATTAAAGTAAGGTTTTCTCATTTTTAATATTGGATAAAAATAATTTAAATAAGAAATGGCTTTAGATTTTCTTTCTAGAAAATAGAACAATGTAAATCTAGTGTGATCATCAACTAAAACAAATACATATTATTTTTCTCTAATACTTCAAGTTTTTGTTGGACTGAAACAATCCATATGTACTAGCTTTAATGTATTAGAAGTTGAGACATTTCAAATTGATTTAAATATTGACTTATGTTACTATCTATAATGACAGGCATCATAAACATTTTAGGAATAAAATCCAAGATCTGGTATATCCATAACAAGTCAATTCTAAAAAAATTTACATAATTTCCTAAGGTTATAGTGGCCTAGTCTTATATTCCATAACCATGATTGGTCTTCCATTACACTATGAAAAGGTATGTCTTGGCTCTTAAGGTCTTTTATTTTATGTGTATAAACATTCACATGACGATGGGAAAAGGAAATGAACTCATCCTCGGTATTTGGTATTAAGAATTTATGAATCATAAAATTTACATGGTAACTTTCATTACATAACATGATTATGCTAATAAGGTTTTTATTAATACCATTAAAAAATAAAACATTTTAAATTAAGTCTTTTCCAAGAAGAATAATGTTACATATACCAACAATTTTTCTTTGATCTCTATCTCTAAAAGTGACACTTCCACCTTTCATATTAATGATCTTTTCAAAGAAGTTTTTGTTACAAGTCATGTTCTGTAACATCCACTATTAATGTATGATTTATTTTTGTTGATACGTCCTATGTTTTCCTATAAATAAAATATATTCAAATTTGTAATCCAAACTTTCTTGGATACGAAAATTTTAGAAAATAAAATCTTAGGTATCCACATTTTCTAAATGAGTTTAATGAAAACCTAATGATTGAGTTTTATTAAATGAAGAAATATTATCTTAATGTCCACACATTGACACATTATGAAAAAAGGTAACTTTGAGGAACAAAATATTTATGACATGAAATAGGTTTCTGAATGAGAATAAAAAATTCCAGAACTATTCCATATAGAATGAAGTTGTGAATAAATTTTATCTAAACCTTCGTTTCCATTTGAAAAGTTTAACAAAAGTTTTTTAAGGAAAATATTTTAGATTTTAGCCTAATGACTAAATTATTATCTTCATAGTCATTAGTCTTAGAATTTTAGTTTTTATCTAATGAAATTTTCTTAGAAATAACTCTTCATAATCCTTAGAAAGATTATCCTTTTCCGAATTTAATTCCTCAATGTTTTTAAATTGAAACAATTTGAAAAAAAATTCATCAAGTTTTTTTGAATTATCTAATAAATATTTTGATAAAATATAGATACTATAATTTTTCTTATCATGTTTTTTATTGAATATGCTTTTTCATTCTCATGTAATTAGGAAAACCTAGAGACTTCCGAAAAAAGAAGATAAATAATTATCTTTTGATGAGGTAGATTCTTCATACGAAAATTCATAATTTTGTTCAGCATAAAAATTAGAAATTAAATATATATATATATATGTTGAAGGTTCCTCAGTTTGTACTTTATCGATAAGACATTAATTCTCTATAGTGATTCTAGTTATAAGACCAATATTATTTTTCAAGATCCAGATTCATCACATGAGTCTCCACCACATGCACTCCAAGTGTAATTTTCTATCAAGACCTTTTTCCCCTAAGATATATAGTGTCTTCCCTTATTCCTTTTAGAGTTTATATCTTTCTTGTACTTCTTTTCATCTTAGTAAAATTAGGTCTGATATGTATAGATTACTTTTATTCATAACATATAACTTCTAAATAATTTTTATCCATATTATCTTTCTTCTTATATTTGTACTGAATATCATTCTTGAAAAAAATATTGTTCATCCGCTGAGAAATATTGCCTATATCATTCCATGAATATTTAGATTCACTTTAGTCTAATTTAATAACAAATATATTTGACTTTATTGTTTTAGAAACATTCTCAGTAGTCTTAGATTTTATATGATTTGAAGTAGTTGAAAAAGAAACTCTCTTATTTTTCATGATAATATTATCATAATGTCTCATCAATATGTTCTCAGGTTGTAACAGAGTCCCAAATATCTCATCAATAGTAACTGTTGTAACATTCCTAGACTCATCATTAGATGTTCTTTTTTATTTCTATTCATTTTTCATGATAAAAATAATCTTTTCAATAATAATTTCATCATCTAATAATGTTTCTACCATTAACTGTAATCTATTCACAATAGTCATGAATATTTTCTGACCTTTAACTATTGGTTCTCCATAAGGAAAAATTCATGATAATCAACTCTAAACATAGCTCTTCTAGTTTCTATAACTTTTGAAATACAAAAATATGTATCTTCAATTTTCTTCCAAATTCAATTTGATGATTCAAAAGATGATTTTTGACTGTATATATTCCTAGTCATAAAACACAACAAAGTATTATATACCTTATAATTCAATTGATATTCTTACATTTCTTGATTGGTAATTTTTCTGGCCTCTTTGTCCAAGATCTTATGATCACCAGTAAGCATAAGAAATCTTTCAACTCCAGTGTTAATAAAAAACATCTTCATTATATCCCTCAAATACACATTATCAATACCATAAAAAATTTGTGGTCTTATTGGATTTATATTTTCAATAGATCTAATATTAATTCCATCCATATTTCAAAAACAAATAATTTCCACATTACATGTTTATGTAGTATGTACTTATAAATAAAGATATTATAAAAATAACAACTTGATAAAGAAAACAGATTGTACGTAAAATAACAAATGAAAAACATCCTTATGATACTAATTCCTAGTTTCAGTATCTCAAACACCACCTTATATACCAATTATTAGATCGAAATTTGATATGTAGATACTGAATAACAAGGGGGAATTTGAATTTTAAAAACAATTATTTTTAAACTTATGGAAACTTTTATTAATAATGATAAACAAATAAGATTCACTAAACCCTATACTATCTTCAACATAGAGATCGGAAGGGGTGAAGGTTTGAATATAGATATATTATAAAGAAATAAATAGATATGTATTCTTATATATGATTCTACTATAAAGCGTATTGAATCATAAATTAGCGTTTTTACAATAGAGAAAATGTAAGAAATTTACACTTTCTATTTATAAAAACATCCAGTGGAATAATTGAACTTGTAATTGAACAAGTAGTATAACTGTAATGAAATATTTTGACCTAAAAAGAATGGTATCAAACAAATTATGATAAATTTACATTGATTTATAGTTTCAAGAATGTACGCCTTTCCCACACCAGGGTAATCCCTTGATACAAAGATCTGAATCTCTATTGTTGTCCATGTTTCCCCTCAATTTGTAAGGTGATCGACACCTCTAGCTTCATTTAACATGAAATCCCTCGATTAAGTATGTAATCCACAAATCTATCTTCCTTCACTTGTAATCCATCAATTTTATACAGAAACAATCATAATCGCAGATGGAAAATAAATCTTATTGAGGAATTAAGTATTTGGAACAATTTCTTCACAACTTAAACTCTACAGGCCTCGCACATGAAGAAAATCTTCAAAAGATGTCATAGAGTGTCAATTCTCCAAAAAATTCACAGCATCAAAAACATTCATATAACTGGGTTTTTATAGGTGAGATCTCCAACGGTCACATTCTCCACCAACAGTCATTTTTCCCTAAAATTTCATAGGGACCTGTACAGGTGGTACTCATTCAATGATCATATTATAACAAATTGGATGAAATCGTTTTATATAACAAACTAAGAGAAACAATTTCAGGTAGTATATAATAAACTTTATCATTCTTAGTCTGTAAGAAATATTATGGATATGTGGTTAATGTAAGAGAGATATACAATTGGTTTATAATGGTAAATTGGATTCTGGAAATATAGATAATCAGATTTTGATTTTAGAGAGAATTGGAGTCTAATTTCATTGAGAATTAGAGTATAATTTATGAAAGAATCGGAGTTTTATTTCAGAAGGAATAGTTGTTTGATTTCAAAGGGAATAAGAGGCTGATTTAAGAGAGAATCAGAGTCTAATTTCTGGGAAAATCAGATTATCCATTCAATGATAATCGGATTCAAAATTATATGGTAATCAGATTCAAAATTCTGTTATATTCGGATTCAAAATTATGGGGAAATCGGATTCCCAATTCTATGAGAATCAGATTCAAAATTAGTGGGAAATTGGATTATTAATTCTATGATAATCAGAATCAAAATTATGGGGAGATCTTTGATATATATAAAGATTTGATTTAATAAAAAATAATTTTTCATAATGAAAAGATGGTTAGTCTATCCTTATGAAATTATCCATTAAGGCATTAAAGACCGTGTATAAGGTTTAACATGTTCTAGCATGTAATCTTCCTTATATAAATAAATGCTATTTTAAAGAATTTTTTTTGATTTTAAAAACATACAGGAATGGAAAATTCATAAGGCATTTTATTGACTTAACATACTTATTATTGTTTCATATAACCCTTACTGGGTATTTGGGCCCAACCTTTTATTTTTTTCCATCTCTACATAATGAATATTAAATATTTTAATAAGTGATAAAAATCAATTTATTTTATTTTGTTACGTTCTATATTTAATTACCAATTAAATAAGGAAACATTTTATGTATCTAGTTTCTTCAAGATAAGTAAATTAATCGTCTCTTATTCTAAAATTAACTTCCCATGCCTAAATCACTAAAATTTTATTTTAACAGATTATAAAAAACATATAATAATCAACAATCATTCATTTTTCTCTAAATATTTTAAAAAAATAAATGGTTATATCACGTTATCAAATATAATACATTAATCTCTAAAACCTCAAAAATAACCCCCAAATTTCAAATTAATCCATTCCTTAAATGGTTATATCAAAAAAGTTAAGATCAACTTTAATATTTTTGCACATACCACATAATTTAACACATCATGACACATACCAACCATGTGAATATATGGTTCATATATTCCCATAATGTGTATTAATAACATGAATCCCTATAAAACCTTATTGAAAACATATATTCTTCCAGACTTACCACAATCCTTATTCCCCAAATTAAATCACATAATACTGAGTAATTTAATAAATCCAAAAAATTTAAAAAAACATCTTCAATGTTGACATAAATCCTTTTCCATGAAATCACTAACCAAATTATACATCACCCATATTGTCCCATTTACATTAATCATATATACTGATAACTAATTATACACTGTCAAAATATCATTCCCATTACTAACAATACCATTTGATTACTCATAATCACTACATTTTCCATCATATACAGTGTAAGAAATATTCTTCCTAGTTTCAGACATTCACTAAAAAAATTTGAAAAAAAAAATCTGAATAATTAAAAATCATTTATAGGATGTCTAAATTCTAAAACCTAATTTTTAATCTAATAAACATTAGGATTAACGTATGTAATTCATAATCATCATCTATTAAAATCCTTCATAATGTCCCAAAATGAAAAAGTGAACTTCCCTAAGCATATACCGCTTGAGTGTCAAACCAAGTGCATAGTAAGGCCACACTCATTGTTTACCAACATGATGGTCGATAAATATTCATGAAAAAATTTTCATTTTTATTACCTCTAAATTTATATATTTCAAAATTGCATACACTTGTAGTATTAATATATTGATGTTTTTCATGGGAAACTGCACTTTCTCACTATAATAAATTTGTACGTTCGCCAATAAATAAGATTCTCCTAAGTGTTATCTCAATAAAATTTCAAATATTATTTTTCAAATTTAACTAAACCTCTCATTGATACCAAATATAAAAAACCTTCATTTCATATAAAAATATTACATATTATTATAGGATTATTCATTACATAATATTATGATTCATTTCAGATCCATAAAGGTTTAGTGTCTTTGGGAACATGGATACAAAAGAAACTAGTTCATAGAATATCTACATCATGTCCCACTGAGTGATTCATAACTACCACCATTTATAGACATATAACACTAAAGTATTTTCTTCATATCATGGGAAAATTAATCATAAAAAACGGAAAACTCATATTCCTTATATGGGTAAATAAGGGAGATATGAATAATCATTTATAAATAAAAAAAGCCTAAAGTGTATGATTACATCATCTAATAAATTGAAAATAATACCCCATAATTCATAGATCCTAAATATGAGTTCTGGATTAAATTTTAGTAGTTCATAAAAAATGAATCATAAATTAATCAAAGAACATGATCTATGAGAACATAACATTACAATAAAATCATTTTATAAGTTTCAGGAAGAAGTGTGTAAAAATCATAATCATAGAAATATTATTTCAAGGATACCTATAAAGTCATTCAAAACATTTTAGGCTTGGTCTGACCACCCATGTGCATAGATCAAGATTGGTATAACCTCTTCTGTACCATCTTTTAGGATTGGGATAACTTCACACATGCCTTATATTTTTTGGATTGGGATAACCTCATTTGTACCATTTAATCTCACAGAATATTAATCTTTAGCCAATTCATTTGAAGGAAATATAATTTTAGTCCCACACACCACATAATCATAAATCCATTCACATGTATGCAATAAGATCAAAAAAAACATTTATAATTACTTAACCCAAGGAAAATAAAATGTGTTTCATCGATCTTTTATTTTCAGAACCATAACCCATATAGAGAATTAATAAATATGGTATCATTGTATCATATACCTAGTAAATCCTATGTAAAATCAATGGATGTTATCATATATGGGAAATTCAATAAAAATATCACTTGAATATTTCTTGAGAAAAATACACTTTTAATTTTTTAATCGCATTTTAAAATATAAACATTTCCCATGTATTACAAAATTGTTTTTTGGGAAAATGTGGAAGATTATAAAGGGAGATTCAAATAATTAATGGTTCATGTTATATGGTAAATGTTTTATTTTATGAATGATAAAAAAATCCTTTTTACATTTTGAGAAAAAATTCAAAAGTAAATCATTTTCAAAATAAAAAAATATTCCTTTGAAAAAAAGTTCAAAAGGTCAAATATGAGCAAAATGGATTTAAAAATCATATCATAATATAAATACATTTTTTGACATGTTTTTAGAAAAAATAGATATATAAGAAAATTTTATTTTCGACTAAAGGGTGTAAAATAGTCATTTTTTCATAGAAATATTATCCCAGCCCCTTGAGTACATAAAATGTGGAAAATTTAATGAAAACATGAATTCTCTAGAAGTAAATGGAAGATAAAAAATTAAATGAATGTATCAGGAAAATATTATATAGTTTCCATCAATGGAAATTTAATTTTAAACAATTTTAATAACAATATGATTGAAAAAACCCTCCCTTACCACATTAGTGATAGTCAAAACAAAACCTCATGACAGATAGGACCTTATATGGAAATTTATTTCCAATTAATTTTAATTAGAATTATAATGTAATACATTCTTCGTAGTATATAAACCATATAAAATAAATAATTCATTAATTTTAAATTTATCTCACGTAAGTAAAATTTTAACGAAAATCTCCTATCACTTTGGTAACTTTTGAATCCTATGCCCCATGAAAGAATAAATTGAAATGAAACATTAAATTTCATTGTAATGCCTCGAAATTTTGAATGAATTTTTTTTCCTAATTTTTTTGTGTTATTTTAGTTTATACTCAACAAACTATATTCTTTAATTGTTGATGTGAGTATAATTAAAATGAGACCTTTGGGTTACGACTGTTATATGACTGTTAGTCAATATGACCATTGGAAACTAAATGTTGCGATGGTTTTCTCTAAATAATGTGATGATCTTGGTTAATAAACATAGAAAAAAGATTTGATGGCCTCATCTCGTAGTCTCAGGCCAATCGAATCCCATCTGACGAAACATGGGAAGGAGGTAGCACCATTGGGCTTCACTCTGACCAAACCCAAGCCGAACTTCATCCTGTGAAGCTGGAGCGGAATCACCTTCAGGAGAAGTTTAAGCTTATAGAAATCAATACTAGGGAAATGTTGGCTGATCCACCCTCAGATTATCTCACCATAGCACACCTTACACTTAGGTCCTATACTAGGGTTATAAGGGGTTATGTAATGAGACCGTAGCTACTTTGTGTAATCTTTTGAGATAAATAAAATTGTGATTTCTTCCTATGGTGAGGTTTATGTTTTTTTCAGTTGTTCGAATAAATATAGGATGTATATTAATGAATTTTGGAAAAAGGGGATATTTTAAAATATTTATGTAAATCGTAAATAATTAATCATGTGTAATGATTTTCAAAAATTGGTCTTCTGGAAATGTGGTCTGTAAGAAATTTAGAATCTAATAAGAACTACTTAATTTTTGTGAATAGTAAATTATGAATAGTGATTTTATGCATAGGATTAGTAATGAGACCAAATGTTGTAGTAATATTAATTAAAGAAATTATTAATATAATTTAGGCACCTTGATTTTGTAATGTGATTGAATAAAATAGTTAAATAATTGTTTCAGAAATTATTAGTCAAGTATTAGTTTTTTCAAGTGAATAGTGTTTTTTAAATAAATATTTATTTAAAAATATTTAGAAAATTATTTTTATAAAATGGAGTTCATTTTTGAATTCAGAGAATCGATATTAGGTTAAGGTGATTTTTGGGGATTTTTCTGAAGAAAATGAATTTTAGGTGAATAGTCATAATATAGATTTTAGTTTTGTGTGTTTAATGACATCATTAAGGATGTAATAATTATTTAATAATTCATTAAGACTTATGAAGAGTAAGATAAGGTATGAGGTGTCCCATGTGGCCAATACCATGGGCAAATACCTTGGGCTAGCCCATTGTTTTGCCAATACCTCCGATGAGGTTTCTCTTTTCCATTAATGGCATGTCCTCTCACTTGTCCTATAAATTCCAAGCCTTTCGCTCATTGTATTCATTTTCCAAATCCTCCTAAATGATTTTATGGTCTCTTTACCGCCCAATTAGTCCTCACAAGGTTCCCTCAAGCCTCCCAAGGTCCTGACCTTCAAGCATTTGTATTTATTCTTCAAGGTAAGTTATTCTTTCACCCTACTCTTTTAAGTCATGACTTTTTTATGTTGGGTATTATATTTTCCATATCTTTATGTTGAGGTTATGTTCTTATATTTTCATATTACTGTCCATTTCTTGTCCAAATGATGAAAAACTATTTCTTCTCTCATCAATTTGTTTTCTGAATTTTTATGTGACGCCGTTAGGTTGACGAATTTCTCGTAAAAGAAATCACATCTCCTCTTTTCTTTCATGTTTACTTTTCATGTGGTATGTAATTAAAATAACCATACCATGATCATTTTCAGTACCCATTCTGTATTATGAATTATTTATGAGTGGGTGACCCTTGTCCCCTCTCTTTTCAATGTTTTCTAAAACTATGTTATATAGTCATTTTGCTACAGAAATTTCATCTCAAAATTTCTATCTATTTATCTCAAGAAATTCGCTTATTTATTTATGGGAATACCCTGACCTATTTTGTTTCTATGAGTGTTGAAAAATATAAAAATATGATATATTTGATTCTGTAATTGACATACATATAACCCTCACTCCCTTTCCATAGGTTATAAATGATATAATGATCTTATTTTTAAGAGCTTTTAGAACGTCAAGATTTTGAAATGAAACCCATTTTTTTTATTTCTATGGGTTATTTATGAAATTTTTTATTATGATCTATGTTGCTCACATGTAAGTAAAGACATATTAAGGGTGTTCTCTTATAGCGCTCCAATGCATTGGGTAAAGATTTAATCTCTAGAGATGACAAGTTTCACGATACTTTGGTGAATAACCTTGGTAATATTTATGAAACCTTGGGGATGGACCTTGGTTAAATGTTCATGAATGTCTAAATGAAATATTGTAGCCATATATTCAATTTATGATTAAAGTTCTTTTCATTATGACATGCCTCTACTTCCATTGATCATATCTTCATGTTGTTATTCAAGTTCTTTTTGATATCACAAGTACATTGATTCCCTTTTTTACCCTTACTGGGCCCTCTGCTCACCCATTCCTTTGATGTATGTCTCCAGGAAATGAAAGGCTGTAATTATACTTAGGATGATATTGATGAAGCCTTACAAGTGGATTAGAATATTGTTTTATGTTGTATTCAAGTTTTATTGTTCATGATTTCCAAGACACTATAATTTAAAGATCCTCTGAATGTAAAATGTAATGAGAAGTTATATATTAAAAAAGGAGGGATGCCATAGTTGGTATCAAAGGATAGTTTAGTTATTTATGGAAATTGGGCTATGAAAACATTAGGAAGAACCCTGTAGAAAATTTTAAATATAGGGAATACTTCCTGGAATTTTGGTGAGTATTGAGTAAGTGGTTTATCAAACAAATACATCTCTGTCCGGATACGAGCAGTTAGAGGCGGCTATGGCACAGATGTACATAGGTGTAAAACACAAAAACACCGCTTTGAGCTAGGCTCAAATGGGAACTAGTGGACAATGACGAGACTTGATGCACTTTTGGTTACGAGACTCCCGAGGGATATGTTTGGTTAATCACTTGCTTTTTAGGAATCATTATGTAAGAATTATAGAGAAATATAATTATTTAAGAATGAAGTTTTAAGTCGTAGAATCAGTTATAGTTAAAATATTCGTAAATGAAACAAGTTCCTCACTGAGATTTCATTATTTCAGAAAATGGAGGGCAATAGGAGGAACCATGAAAATGGTGACTGTAATGGAAACAATCATGAAAATGATGAACTAATTGATTCAAGTTTTGAGTAATAACATGAATCATGACGAGAGGCCGATCCCACCATGAAGGGAAAACCATTCTGTTGAATCCTTTATGCACCAGCGACCACCAACCTTCAGTGGATCGATTGACCCATTGATTGGTGAGTAATGGATCAGCTCTATAGAGAAGATCTTTTCTATGCTACGTTGTTCAGAGCATGAGAAGGTCACCCTGGTTGTCTATCGCTTAGAGGGAGAAGCTGATCAGTGGTGGGAACTGATAAAAAACAAGAGGCAAAGAGTGGAAGTTAAAGCTATGTAGTGGGAAGAGTTTAGAGGGATCTTTTTCAGTAAGTATTTTCCTTGTTCCACAAGAACAATAATAGAGAAGGAGTTTCTTGAGCTGAAGCAGAAGAAGAATGAATATGTGGGAAGCTACGAGATGAACTTCACAAAGCTTTCATGATATACCTCTACCATTTTGATGGATCCAAAATGGTAAGGTTGATAGATTCTTCGGTGGACTGAGACCTCATCTATGGAAAAATATAGCCAACCGAGATTATGATAGCTATGACGAGATCGTGCGGAGTGCGATGAATGTAGAGATAGAGTTTGGTGAGACGCAGTGGTCTCATTAATCCAACGACAAGAAGAGGTCAATAGAGCCCAGCTTAGGTGGGACATTTGGTTAGGGAAGAGGAGGAAAGCAAGCGCAATTTCCAACATGTAATAAATGTGGGAAGAAGCATTCATGGAACTGCCTGCTCGGGAGTGGGAGGTGCTACAAGTGTAGAAGAGATGGCCACATTGTGAAGAAATTGTCATGGTGAGGTGAAACAGCAACTTCCAAACACAAACGACAAGGGGGAGATGGTGCAGGCCCTGCCTGATATCCAGTGCTTCAAGTTTGGACAACGTGGGCACTTTTCCAATCACTGTCCAAATCTGAGGGTAGTGGAAGGGAACCACCATCAACCTCAGAAAAGGCCAAGGGATAATGGTATTTCTTTTTCAATCATGACAGCTAAAGTCAATGCTGTGAATAATGTGGTAGCAGGTACTGTTTTTGACCTCTCAAACCTAGGAAGTACCTTTTTTATTCTAGTTCTACGCATTCCTTTAATTCCTCCTAGTTTTCAAGAAATTTATAATCAACCCCCAAATTTTTAAAAGTAGAGTTGTTATTCCAGAATCATGGTGGGACTATCCAAGCATCATCAGTTTTATGAAACTCTAGTATTTACTTTAGTGAGCACAATATTATCGCAAATCTAGTAGTCATTCCCATGCTAGAATTCGACATTATACTAGGGATGGACTGGCTCTCAAAGTATAATTCTAAGATCAATTTCATAATCGAAAAAATATGAGTAGTCTTGATTGGAAAATCTACAGTTATCTTCCAAGGAGAGATATCTCAACCTCATATTTTTCTAAAAGAACCCCCTATATCCTTTTTTATAGTGTTGATCGGTGAAGAAAAAGAAGGAGATGAGAGTTTGATGATAGAAAATGTCCTCATCGTCCAGGAATACGTAGATGTATTTCTAGATGAGTTTCCTAGAACTCCCTCAGAGAGAGAGGTAGAGTTCTTCAATGAACTCATACCTGGATGTCATCTGATATCAAATACCCCATATAGGATGGAAAATGTTGATCTGGAAGAATTAAAGAAACAACTCCAAAATATTTTGAAAAAGGGGTTTATCTGACCAAGTGGGTCTCCTTGGAGAGCACCTGTTCTCTTTGTAAAGAAGAAGGATGGATCGATGCATCTGTACATTGATTATAGAGAACTGAATGGGATCACAATGAAGAACAAATAACCTCTTCCAAGAATTGATGACTTATTTGACCAACTTTGTGGGGCTCAATTATACTCTATGATTTTTCTGTGTTTTTTTATCATTAATTGAGGGTGAAGAAAGAATAAATTCCAAAAACGGCATTCCGATCAAGATATGGTCATTATGAGTTTGTTGTTATGCCCTTTGGACAGACTAATGCACCTGTTATTTTTAAGGAATTGATTAATAGAGTCTTTAAGGACTACCTTTATAACTTTGTGGAAGTTTTTATTGATCATATTGTGATATATTTCAAAAGTTGCGAGGAGCACGAAGGTTATCTCAGGGTTATTTTACGAACTGTATGGAAGGATATGTTTTTTTGGAAAATTCAGTAAATGTGATTTCTCGTTACAAAAAGTCACTTTTTTAGGGCACATTGTAACCAATAAAGGAATCAAAGTTGACCCTGTAAAGGAAAAAGTTATATAGGAGTGGCCTCAACCTACAGAAATTATTGAGATTCGATGTTTTCTTGGATTAGTGGGATATTATAGGAGGTTTTTAAAAAACTTTTCACGACATTCTAATCCATTAACCAAGTTAACTCGAAAAGGGGTCAATTTAATCTAGACAAAGGAGTGTGAGGAAAGTTTCCAAGAGCTGAAAAAGAGATTTGTTACTGCACATGTGTTAACTCTTCCCTAAGTGGGGAAGGATTCGTTATTTTTAGTGATGCATCTCTAAAAGGTCTTGGGTGAGTCCTAATGCAAAATGACAAGGTCATTGCTTATGCATCTTGATGGTTATAGATTTAGGAGCAGAATTATCCAACGCATGATCTAGAGCTAGCTACATACGTTTTTTCTCTGAAGATATGGAGACACAATCTATATGGGGAGAAATGTCATATATACATAGACCATCAATTTTTGAAGTATATTTTCACACAAAAGGAATTGAACATGATACAAAGGAGATGGTTGGTACTTCTTAAAGACTATGATTGATCAACTCATTATCACCCTGGAAGTGCAAAAAAAGTTGTTGATGCATTAAGTAGGAAAGACCCAGTTGTGCTTTCTATGATGAGGATTCAAAAATATCCTTTGATCAATGACCTAGTAATCTGGACGTGGGAATTATAAGGAAAGGGACATCATCAGCCCTAACCCAAATGATTTCTCAAACGTTATTATTAGAGAAGATCAAGAAGGATCGGAAAGAAGATCCCTTGTTACAAGATAAGTTTGAGGCTGTAAAGGATGGAATGTTTCCTGAGTTCAGTATTGATCAAGAATGTGTACTGAGATTTCGTATAAGACTATGTGTTCTATCTATTCCAAAAATAAAGAAGGAGGTGATGGATGAAGCTCGTAGCTCTGCTTTCTCTATACATACTGGATTCACAAAAATGTATTGGGACCTTCGTGATCATTATTGGTGAGATAATATGAAAATGGATATTTCTTACTACACTTCAAGGTGCCTAGTATGTCAGCAAGTGATGGCAGATAGAAAACTTCTTAAAGGGGTATTGCAACCACTACACGTACCAGCATGGAAGTGGGACAATATCACTATGGACATCATCACAGGTCTTCTGAGAACTTTCAAAGGAAACAATGCGATATGGGTTATTGTGGACCGTCTCACCAAGACAGCCCATTTTATCTCTATCCAGGAAGATTTCTATCTTGATAAACATTCAAGGATTTATGTGAAGGAAGTGGTAAGGATGCATGGAGTTCTACTTTCTTTCATATCTAATCGTGATCCAAGGTTCAAATAAAAATTCTGGAGAAGTCTTCAACAATCTCTAAGCACTGAATTGAATTTCAGTACAACCTATCACGCACAAACTGATAGCCAATCTAAAACGACTATTCAAACACTCGAGGACACACTAAGAACGTTCTCAATGGAATTTAAGGGTGGATGGGATCAACATCTCCCTTTAGTTGAGTTCTCTTACAACAACAGCTTCCACTCGAGCATTCATATGGAACTCTATTAAGCTCTATATGGGATGCGATTTATAACTCCTACATGTTGGGATGAAGCTGGTGAGGGAAAGCTTCTTCGGCCTGATCTTGTGCAGTAGATGACAGAAAAATTCCATGTCATCCAACAACACATTAAGGATGCTCAGAGTCGGCAAAAGAGATATGTCGACAACTGTCGAAGGGACATGAAGTTTGATGTCGATGATAAGGTATTTCTTCGAATTTCAACTTGGAAGAGATTCATGAGTTTTGGGAAGAAAGGGATGCTCATCCCTAGGTACATTGGCCCATATGAAATCCTTGATCATGTGGGAGCAGTAGCATATCGGCTTTCACTTCCACAAAATCTAGCACAAGTTCATGATGTCTTCCACGTATCCCTCTTGAGGAAGTACATACCTGACCCTTCACATGTACTAAACCCAGAGGTGGTACAACTATAACATGACCTCTCTTTTTAGGAATATCCAGTGGAGAACTTGGATGGTAGAGATGAGGTTCAACGCAACAAGACTACCCACCTTATTAAGGTGTTGTGGAGAAACCACAAATATGAAGAAGCCACGTGGGAACCAGAGGATTCTATGAGGAAAAAGTACCCACACCTTTTCTTTTCTGATGATAAGAGTTAAAATTTCAGGGACGAACATTCTTAAGGGGGGAAGAATGTATCGACATAAAATTTTGAATGAATTTTTGATTCTTAATTTTTGTTTGTTATTTTAGTTTATACTCAACAAAACTATATTCTTTAATTAATGATGTGATTATAGTTAAAATGAGACCATTAGGTTTCGACTATTATATGACGGTTTTTCAATATGACCCTTGGAAACTAAATGTTGCGATTTTTGTCTCTAAATACAAGTGATCATGGTTAATTAATATAGAATGAATATTCAATTGCCACATCTAGTTGTCTCGGGCCGATCGAAGCCCATCAGACAAATCTTTGGAAGGAGGTAGCACCACTGGGAATTGCACTGGACCAAACCCTAGCCGAATTTCATCATGTGAAGCTAGAGCGAAATATCCTTTGGGAGAAGATCAAGTTTATAGAAATCACTACTCGGGCAATATTGGCTGAGACACCCTCGGATTCTATCACCTTATCACACCTTACATTTAGGTCCTATGTTGGTGTTATAAGGGGCTATGTAACGAGTCCATAACTACTTTTTTTAATCCTTTGAGATAAATAAAATTTTGATTTCTTCCTATGGTGAAGATTGTGTTTTTTTAGATGTTCAAATAAATATAGGATGTATATTGATAAATTTTGGAAAAATTGGATATTTTAAAATGTTTATGTAAACCTAAAATAATTAATGATTTGTAATTATTTTCAAAAAATGGTCTTATGGAAATGTGTTCAGTAAGAAATTTCGAATCTAATAAGAACAACTTACTTTTTTGTGAATAGTAAATTATGAATAGTGATTTTATTCTTAGGATTAGTAATATGACCAAATGTATTAGTAATCTCACTTAAAGAAAGTATTACTATAATTTAGGCCCCTTGATTATGTAATGTAATTCAATAAAATAGGTAAACAACGGTTTCAAAAATTATTATTCAAGTATTAGTTTTCTATGGTGAGTAGAGTTTTTTAATGAAATATTAAATAAAAAATATTTAGAAATTTTTTTATAAAATGGAATTCATTTTTTAATTCAGAGCATCGATATTAGGATAAGGTGATTTTTGGGTATTTTTCTGAAAAAAAATGTATTTTCGATGAATAGTGAAAATATAGTTTTTAGTTTCGGGTGTTTAATGACATAATTAAGGATGTAATAATTATTTAATCATTCGGGAAGACTTATGAAGTCTAAGATAAGTTATGAGGTGTCCCAAGTGGCCAATACCATTGTCAAATACCATGGGAAAGCCCATGGTTTTCTCAATACCACTGATGAGGTGTCCCTTGGCCATTAATGACTTGTCCCCTCACTTCTCCTATAAATTCCAAGCCTTTCCCTAATTATTTTCATTTCAATGTCCTCCTCAACGAAGTTATGGACTTTTTACCTTCCGTGTAGTCCTCCCAAGGTGCCCTCAAGCCTCCCAAGGTCTCGACCATCATGATTTCGAAGTAGCTCTTCAAGGTAGGGGATTCTTTCACCCTCCTCTTTTAAGTCATGACTTCCTTTATGTTGTGTCTTATATTTTCCATATCTTTTTGTTAAGGGTATGTTATTATATGATCTTATTACTGTCTATTTCATGTACAAATTATGAGAGACCATTTCTTCTCTAATCAATTTGTTTTCTTGAATTTTTATGTGACGCCTTTAGGATTCATAATTTCTCATAAAATAAATCACATCTCTTCTTTTCTCTCATGTTTCCTTTTCATGTGGTATGTCATTAAAAAATCCATACCATGATCTTATTCAGTACCAATACTATATTATGAATTATTTATGAGTGGGTGACCCTTGTACTTTGTCTTTTCATTGTTTTCTAAAACCATGTTATATAGCTGTTATGCTGTAGAAATTTCGTCTCAAAATTTCTATCTCTTTCTCTCAAGAAATTCCCTTGTTTATTTTGGTGAATACCCAGACCTATTTCATTTCTATGGGTTTTCATAAATATATAAATATGATATATTTGATTCTGTAATTGACATACATATAACCCTAATTTCCCTTCCATGAGTTATAAATGATATAATGATCTTATTTTTAAGAGATTTTAAAACATCATGATTTTGAAATGAAACCCACTTCATTTATTCTATATGGGTTATTTATGAAATTTTTTATTATTATCTATGTGACTCACATGTAAGTAATGACATATTAACTGTGTTACCTGATAGTGCTCCAATGCATTGGGTAACGATTTAATCTCTACAAATGACACGTTTCAGGATACCTTAGTGAATATCCTCGGTAATTTTTATGACACCTTGGGGATGGACCTTGGTGATATGTTCATTAATGTCTAAATAAAATGTTGTAACCACATATGCAAGTTATGTTTAATTTTCCTTTCATTATGATATGCCTATACTTCCATTTCTCATATCTTCATTTTGTTATTCAAGTTCTTTCTGATATCATAAGTACATTGATTCCCTTGTTTACCTTTACCAGGCCTTATGTTAACCCATTGCTTTGATGTATGTCTCCACGATAAGAAATGTAGTAATTTTACTTAGGATGATCTTGATGAAGCCTTACAATTATATTAGAATAATATTTTATGTTGTATTCATGTTTTATTGTTCCTGATTTCCATGACATTAGTCTTTAAAGATCTTTTGTAGGTAAAATGTTATGAGAAGTCATGTGTTTAAAAGGCGGGATGCCACATTCATGATCGTAAATATTTTAATGGTAAAAAATATAAAAATCTCTTTATATAATCCTCATAAAATAATATAGGTTCCTAACATAACAAATTTCCCAAAGAAGAAAATTTTAGATGATGAACCCTAAACTCAAGTTCAACTTGGTAAGAAAATGCTCTAACCTCCAATATAATAAATTTAAATTTATTAAAATTTTATAAAGCAAAATCATTATTATATTATCATATATGATCCAATTATAACATTTCACCACCCCTTATTAATAATTTCTTATTTAAATCATTTTTTTGGGTGTAAGTATTTTCAATTTCATGAGAATTTGAATGTGGTAGTTCCTGTCATTGTACATTGATCCTTGTTTTATCATATTCAAAATGATAATAATGATATAAATATATTATATATTAATTATTTATATATTTGGAGTCTACCATATTTGGTATAGATAGAAAAAAAATTACATCATTCAGGGAGATGGTGGGCTACACCTATGCATGAACGTTGTTTTCAATTTTTGATTGATGAAAGGAAAGAAAGATAAATAATTATTACTATTATTGGAATAGTTATTATATCATATATATATATAAAAATATTCATTAAATCTAACCTTATTAACATTCAAAAAAAAGGAATGTACCATATATCACATCGCTTTGTGGAAGTGGTAGTCCACATGTATGCACGAGTGGTGTTGTAATTTTCCAAAAAAATGTAATGTTAGAAAGCCGATATGATATTATATTTTTAGACACATATTTGTCTGATATATATCATATATATTCATTATTTATATATTTATAACCATCCAAATAAAATGTTGATGAAAAAATAATATCACCACTACGAGGAGATGGTAAGTCACATGTACTCATTAGCAATGTTTTCAAATATTGTTGGATCAAAAATAGCTAAAAAATGGTTGAAACATAATAATAACATATAAAAATATTTTTTTATACATTATTTTTTATTTTAGTATGTAAATAATAGATTTATAAGAAGTTTAATAAGGATCAAATTTTAAAGTGTCGGTAAATATGAGTACTTATTCTTCGATAGAATTCCTTTAGATCCATTCTTAAAAACCATTGTAATTTTATTTAAAGAATACCAACACCAGTAATCCATAAATTTTAATGAATATAAGAGAGATGGGTAGGTTTTGGTTGAGATATATGGCCTGAATGTAGTAATGAAGAGAGGAGAAGAGGTTACACTTTATAAGTGAGAAGAGGGGGAATTTTGGAATTAATTAAGTATTAAAATATAAAAAATTATTTTTTACGTCCAGGTCAATCCAAAATAATATTTTTCATTGATATGGTGAGAATGAGATGAAATTATATCATCCAATAAAATTTGTACATGTTTGGGTGATTTTTTCACTCTTACCTGTGCCCCCCTATTTCCCCTTTGTACAATTACCACAATATCAATTTTTTTACTATTTAAGTGTTAGGAATGTTACCATAAAAAAGAAATTTGATCCAAAAATGGATAAAAGATCATATTTTAAACTATATCGCATTAAATTTTCAAAATATATAATTTTATTAATTTTTAATTATTTAATAATATTTTGTTTATTTTAAAATATACGAAATTCAATTTTGAGTATACATGAAATATTATAATATAATATGTTTGTAACAGATGTAAAGTGGTTAAAAAATGAATTCAAATGTAATGCTGATATGGTCATTATATAATTACCTACTAATGTTTATATATTTTTTTATCATTTTAGACATAATCATTTGAATTAACCCATTCGTTAACCAATTTGTACCTTAACTACGATAAATACATTTTCAATATTATAGGATTTAATATAAATTATTATGTGAAAATTGTATCATAAATGGGAAATTTATAACATTTTAAATCATTTATCAATATATTTTTCCTATTTGAATATTTTTATAAATTTTAAATAAGTTATTAAATTTTTATTTGACTTAAAATACTATTAATATGATTCTAAGAACTATTCCTAGAATTTGACATTGAAACCCGCATTAAAAAATAAAATTAGAATATAACCTGGTATAATATCTATAATATTTCATATTTATGCTACAGATTTGTGGTAAATTTAATTAACAAAAATGTATTAATTTGAGAGTTTTTAAAATTGTTTACCTTCTTTTTCTTCGGCTTCCACAATCACTGAGTCATTGTTGGGTAAGTATTTAAGATATTTACTTAATAAATAAAAATATAAAAAATTATTACCATGATAAAAAATAATTCATATTTTAAATAAAAATTTATAACTAAAATTATTCTCTTTTTATCCTTTTAATAAAAATTAGAGTTTTTGAAATCAATAGAGTTTCATTTTTTAATTTATATATATTTAAAATAATATAAAAATAATCTTCAATGAAATATAGAACAAAAATGATATAAATTCATATTTTTTTATGATTATGCTCTAACTCCAATCATCTAATATAATTAATATATCTTTTATAGTAAATTTTTTTCTTTATCAAATTTTTTTACCTTAATTACTTGATTTACACTTACGGAGCTGCCAATATTTACTATGGTTACAATTTGTAATGAAAAAAAAATAAAATGAACATATTTTAAATATATTAACCTAATGATTCCAAATAAGGAATCCATTTTTTGAGATTACATTTCTATTAGTGTCAGAAATTAATTCTAATATAAATACATTAAATGCAATGACAAAAAAAATTTAGAGAAAAATGTGTTTTTAAGCCCAAAAATAAACATATACCAAAATCAAGTTTAATATTGATTCCTATATAAATAATTTGGTTTCACATAATTAAAAATTATTTATGTTACATTATGATAAAATTCAAATAATAATGATACATTTAAATTAAAATAAATTAAGGTTATATGAAAATCAGAATTTTCAATATTCACTAAAAAAACGTTCTTTTATGAAATATCTAAAAATTTAACCCTAAGATAATTTATATATGTTTATTTAAAACTGAAGTTCATTTCATAAAATATAATTTCGGAAATTCATTGATATTATTTATAATATTCGGAAACAAAATCCAATAAAATCACTTTAGAAAAAAAGTATTCTTAAAGAAAAAATGACTTCACTAACAATTGAGTTCTTTTTTTCCAAGGAATTATTTAGAAAATTTATATTAGGTATTACTACTAACAATATTATTTATAATAAATTTATTCATATTTATACCTGCCAATTCAATGGCTAGTTCTCATTTTAATAATAATATTTTTTTAATACATATCATTTGGGTTATATCTCGATGTTGTGTGTTAAGAAATTTATCACACTTATTATTTTATTTAAATTAATTTTCGTGTTTTTAAAAACAAGATAACAATAACTAAAAAATAAATATATTCTCATAAGTCCTAACACACATAGTCATTGTGAATCATCCTTATCCTCTAAGACCTATTGAGTGAATCACATGGCATGTTCCAAACGATACATGTGTCTTGAGATAATATAGGAAGGTATACCCTTGTAGATTGAAAGTCATGTCATGTATAAAGGTTGGGGTGAGACCAATCACCCAATATGAATCTGAAATGCCTTAACCATAATTATTATTATTGTGATGAACTGGGAGTGAATGTAATACATAAGAATAAGTACCCTCATTCCCATGAAACATACAGACCCTAAAATATAACACACATTTGACATACATTCACACAAGTAAGGAATTCATGTGTTAAACAGGATACCAAGAAACCCGAACTAGCCTATTTTTGCTACATACTAGAAATAATAGAGTCACATGTTCCATAATCTAACCTATAACTAGTGATGAAGGGTTGGGTGTCTAACCAAGTCCTTAGGGAATACATGAAGACATATGGTAGGGTGTAATTCCACATCTGAACTCATACAAAGCATCCACCTATCCCTTCTCAGTCAGGGTAGGCTACAGAACCAACTGGTCGCTACCTTCTCACTCATGGTATGGTAATATATCTATAACATGTAACACATAATAACTCAAACCCACTATCAATCATGGTGGTTCCACCATCCAATCTATTATAATGGGTAGAATCACCGACAATATAAAAATAAATGTTCACATTGAGCATTTAATGTTGGTATTTTTAAAACAAACATTAAAATCCTTTTAGGGTCAATTTTTTTAAAAAAAATTTAAATTATACTTTAAACCTTGGTTTTCTAAAATTTAAATATATAAATATTAATTTTACATTTGTTTTTTAAAAATCAACTTTAAAGGAAAAATTTTAAACCATTTTAACTATATTTTTTACAAAAATTAAACATTTAACGTCTAAGGTGGAAGTTTTAAAAAATTCACGTTAAAAAATTCCAATGTTTCAATTCACATGGTTGTAAATTTTTTCATTCCAATTATAAATTAATTTTTAGATTATAGATATTTTCTTCTCTCTTATAAATACATCAACGTAATAATTTTTTATAATTTCTCGTGAAATATTTATTTCTCTCACTTTTTTGTTTCATAATCTACTAAAATTTCACCTTTTAGTGACATTGAAGGGATAATCTATCTATATTTTAGTTATTTTTTATTTTGAATTAATTATATACATTTTTTGATAATTTTTATTAATATTAATATAAAACATTAAATAATGATCTATCCTCTATATGTGATCTGTAAACTAGTTCTCAAAATTCATTATGAGTATTCAATCATGAATCAAAGAAGCAATAATAAATTATCACTAACGTTGATGTAGTTGACCACATATATGGAGAAGATTAAAAAATATTAACTCTTTTTTTTCATTTAGTTGTTTCAATGTTTTGATTATAATCCATTTTACCATCAATGTGATTTTATCTCAACTAAAAATTTATTTTAATCTTTTTAAATTTTCAGATCAGTTATCCATATAACTAACATTGAAAGGGTGTTTCCACTTAGATTATCTGTATTAGTGATGTAAATAAATTAGTTTTCACATATTTTATATAGATAAAAAAGGTGTAAAGTGTTTTACACATCATCTCAGTTTTTTATTAACCCCATTCCATGTTGATTTAATATTATTCAAGATAAATGGAATTTACTACATCGATGGTAGAAATGTTTGTTAAAACTAACATTAAAATACAAAAATATGATGGGGAAAAAAATTTACATCCGAATCCCTCTCATGAATAATATAATATCAATCTATCATGCCCAACTATGTAACTAATGTATAAAATTACACTCTAATTCCAACCCTATAACTCCTGGGGGATTAACCTTCAAATATAACAAGGACTCCATCACATGGTAGTCCCACAAAACCATCTCACTCTTAGAATGTAATTTCCTCAAGACCTTATCCCCCACTGAAATCTATTTCGTATCAAAATATTTAATTCGGAACACACATGAAGTAACACAACATGCATGAATACTATCTCACAAGATCACAAACACGCCACCATGCAACTAATCATTCATGTCCTAGAATGAGATCAAAACCCTTCTTGAGATCCACCATAACCATTTATGGGTTCTATCATTTCCACTCAGACCAAGCCATCAATTAGATTTCCAAAACATGTTCTCAGATGCTTGTACACACAAAACACATCATCATACATTAGTATTCACATTATATAACAATAATAAATAAATAAATGACATTTAAAAAATAGGGAATCACACAAAAAGAGTCAAATAAACCAATTTTATTTGGAAATAAGGCCTTTTGGAAGTCATGTCAAGGAAAATAAAAATAACTTTTCCAAACATTTATAAATCCAAACATGTGTCATTTTACCAACACTAAGAACTATGAAAAAATTCCATCAATGATCTTTTGAAATATGTAATTTTCCATTTTGTAACACAATTTCGAAACTCGTTCTCAAATATCCAATTTTCGAATGAAATTAAACTTGATTCATACCCATTTTTAAAATAAATTTTAAAAATTTAATCCATTTTACTTCATGAAATCCAACACACACCACATAAAAATTATAATGAGTGCCACTGGTGACCATTTACCTAGGTTCCACCATTGAACTTTTTAGTAATATATATTGTCCATGTTGACTATAATGATTATGTGAGAGTATACTAAACTTTTTGGAAACTCATAAAAAACATGAAAAATACTGGTAGATAATAATAATAAATGGAAACAAATATGAAATCACAAAAGACTATGAATCTCAAATAAGATCATGACACCCTCCCTTAAACAGATCTATTTATTTTAATTCAACACCTACCCATCACAACCCGGTCTCATCCAATAATTCTATAAACTCTAAAGAACCTATCTCAACTGTAAAAATAATTCTATAAATTAAAAAATATATTAAAACCAAAAACCCAAATTGGATGAATCGGGGCCGAAATCCACATGTACCTAAATGAAGTTGAATCTAAGAGCGACAATGTACAGTACCCTCCTAACATACCCATGGACCTAGGCCACATCAAAGTTAAAAAATTAAACTCATAAAGTTATAAACAAAAAACTTATCAAAACCCCTAAAAAATCAGTAAAAAATATAACCCACAACAAATGATGAACACCATGTTTAATACACACTCTCAGGATATCCTCTGAGAATCATTCAAGAAAATGACATCACGCTTGAATATTTCCCCATGATCAACTTAAAACATTCCTAAAAAATCCAAACTAGTAATATAAGATTCTAGAATACCAAAGGGAGATTTAAGGGAATGATATTTCCTTTAATCCACATGAAAAATCATCATTGAATCACAATGATCAAGTCAAATTAAGTTGGGGGATAGGAGCTTGAAATAAGGATCTCCTAATTGCATTGACCAATGATGATAAAGGAAACTTAATAGGGTTAAAAAAATGAAACCCCCCAAAAATTAAAAATATACTATATATTCTATATTTTTAATTGTTAAGAATTATTTTCATATATAAATTTTATGATGGATCTTGATTCTGAGGCACGAAGAGCCTAAAATTAATTTTATAAAAATAATAAGTTTATATTATATCACAAATGCATTGTTTTTACAAATACCATATTATCAACTAAACTGGGTCTCATTTTAGAAATATGAGGCCATGGGTGTATTTATACTGTGGTTTTTCCCAATGCATGACCCAAACATGGTCGGAAACAAACATCTGGATTAGGCATATATTAGTGGGTAAGCTAAGTGGTATTATTTATTTATTTAATTTATTTATTCCATTTAATACACATAACTTAATTTCCCAATAAATTTAATTTTTTGGGAATTATCCTGGTTTTTTCTAATTAACCTATAGGGTTGGAGAGGATATTTAGAGAGTTCTTCATTAGATAACCGGAATCAGATGATGAATGATGATGAGATGGAGCTGTAATGATAGATAACTATTGCATAAAATCTACACCCACAGTAAAAAACAAGCTTCTTACAAATGATTGATCCATAATCTAGTTAGGCCTCATAAATTGTGGTTTTCCACCCCTTTTAATTAAAATTTTGTAGCATGGATTGTAATATTTTTTTGATTCTTCATTTTTTCACACCTCTCAGGATCCCCATTTATGCTTGATTTTTTCTTCAATTTTTTATATTTTCTTATGACATAATTTGACCCTATATTCCCAATTTTTCATTATTACGATAATAACAATTGAAAATAGATGTTTATCACCCTTGTTAAGGTGACGTTCCACCATATTTCTTTGTGTCCTTCATCGTGGACCTAAAGGGTGGCAGTCTGACTTTATCATGTAGGTTTGAGTGCAATCAAAATCCCAAATTCAGGGTATATTAACCTATGATGAATGGATTGGTGATTTAATATTGTATTGAGGTTATTCATTGTATGTGGGTGATAATTCCTTTAGATCGATATTCTATGACCGGTCTGCAACCATGAGAGGTTTGTGGGACACACAGCAGACCACTACAAAAGATCAAAATTCCATTACACACCAAAGGAGGGCTGAAATATATATATGGGGGATAATATCTCCATATTGTGTTATTTAGATGGCCATATATGAAATAGGAAAGTTTGATCTAGAAAAGATTGTAGAAATATGTTGTTTCCTTGAAAATTGAAACTATACGTTGTGTAGTTCAGAAGAAAAGAAAGGAGTGTTCCCCAGATTCCAATACAATAGGGTTTTTCCAAAGATATGAGAATCACATGTCATGTGGAACTCCCACACACCATGTGACCTGGTTCTAGTGTCACCATCTATACTCCAAGAGTATATGTCCAGGTACACATCCAGGTACATGGTGAAAAAAAAACGAACATAGCCGAAATGACATCGGCATGATGAGGAGAACACAAGTTGTCCCTGGGTGAGTGAGACATGTCACCTAGTACCCATACACACCATGTGTTATGACAAGTCTGGATAGTTTTGTATTAGAAATAATATTTCCATGCATAGTAGTGAGGCCACATATCATGTGGACCCATCACATTCCATGTAATACTTTTTGAAATATCTACCTCATGTGTCTCCTTCATCATGATTCATATTTTGGCATATGATTAGTCTATCCTAAGTTTCATACATTTAGGACATGATCGTTGTATTTATAGTGGATTTTGAGAGTTCATGGAGATGTTCAAAGAATTATTCTTATTTAGCTGGCACTAAAAAATTGTAGTGATCTTGTAGGATTATCAGATAGAGGCCGGAGTGGTACTCACTGATGGACTACTATGTGGGTCCTCTATCTACCAACTGAGTGGTACCCCCTCATGGACTAGGCTGTCGTTCATTTACCTACTGAGTGGTACCCCATGATGGACTTGGGAATTGGTCCTCTATCTATCTACCGAGTGGTACCCCCTGATGGATTGGAGTGTGGGTCCTCATTATTATGATTGGTAACCCCAGATGGACTATGGGTGGTCCTCTAAAAACTATGTGGTACACCTTGAAGGACAATGGTTTGGGTACTATACCAATTATTGGAACCCCCTAACAGACTAGGGACCGGTTCCTCTATCTATATGTTGATTGGTACACCCCTTATAGACTAGGGTGTGGGTATTCTACCTACTAAGTGGTACCCACTGATAAATTAGGGTGTGGGTCCTCTATTGATTAATTCTTCACCCCTAGAGCACTAGGTTGTGGGTCCTCTACTTGGAGGTTGTGCTTCCTCATCTATGTGGAAAAGTGGTAATTTTTTGTATCTTCACTAGGTTACATCTTTAGGTAGACACATGAGATTCTAGGAATTGATGATAGACCATTGTAACTCATATAAGACTTATCGGATTGGGAATGGAGCAGTGAGATGGATATTCCCTTTCTCACTCATATGGGTTTCTTTTTTGAGAATATATATAACTTTTTTGTTGGGTTTCATTTCCCTCTTTCTTTGGGAAGAGTTTTATACTTCAATTATGTCTTTTGTTGCTCCATTTTCATCTTTTTGGGAATCCAAGAGGGTTTTTATATACACACCCCCACATGGGATTTTTTATAAATGTCATTTATTATAAAAATGATGGGTATATCATTAATGATTTCATTAGAGCCTACTGATACATGGGTTCATAAACCACGCACGATGCCCATTCATAGAGATATACAGTTTTAATCTCAAATCATTTATTTTATAGTTATTGTTTGTTTGGAACATCCTCTATGGGTGGTAAATGAATACTCCATTTTCATTTTGGTTTACTTTTTCACACACACTGTAATCCCTGTAGGTTTTCACACGAATAGGATTTCTTCTAGATGTTACCACCAGTTTTATTATGCCTCTTAACTTTACCATGGATATGGTTGGGTGCATCGGTATAGGTACTTATGGAAAAGTCCTCCCATTTTATTTACTCATTTTGATCCTTATTGAAAAATCGTGGCATAAAAAGGTAGGATTTGGTAGTTGATTCTTCGACATCCAGTGGCCAAGCAGTCCATAGTGGGTCAAGCTATAAAAAATTGGTATTAATGTTGGTTCAACCTTATGAGTGTGTTTTGGGGTTTTCCCCTTATGAGGTTTTGTGGGAATTTAGGGCAACAGTTTCTATGTGTCTTGTGAGTGGATTTAAGGCTAGAAAACCTTGTGTTGGTTTAGCAACCGATGTATCTATTCACCATGACACTGAGTACCTTATTTTCAACTCATCATACTCAGACATTGGTTGTAGAAAATATTAATACATGATTAATATAATATTGATTCTATTGATTTCCCTTCTTGATTTAGCTTCGCATATATATATATATATATTCATCTAATTGTTGTAATTATTGATTAATTTTCTAGTTGTCTCCATGAAAACAACAATCTAGATTACTTATTCTAGATCGTGATGACAATATGATAAGTGATGATCCCACATTTCAGGAACCATCACATGTGATTTTTCATCCAGGTGGGAAGGTAGAAGCATCCCACTAGTCAGGTAGTTGACTATACTAGTAGAGAAGGATGATGATGCGTGCAGGATATGTGTATTTTTTGAGTTCTAGTTCCATATGTTATGAAGTTTCTATAGTGATTCAGATCCCCAGGTGATGAGGGATTAAATTGAGTCATTGAGCCAAGTTTTTTGACTTGTTCAAACCCCAAATGATCATATATCTTCTTTGGTAGACAATATTTTCAAGGGATAATCTAGGCACTTGTGGAGTCTAGTCACCTAGACACATGACGAGTTAAAAAAATTAGGGTTCGACTTACAACATCTATTTCATACAGATTAATACCCCTAACACTATTTCTTATTTTATATTAATGAACTATTAGAGATATATGTTGTAGGGATTATTGTTTCTATCTATTTCATGAGGTTCACTAACCGTACATGGTACTCCCTCAACATTATTCGGGTCGTAACTTCCAGATGTGGATGTGTGTGTAGTGTCTCCAAGGAGACAACTATGTTAGCATGGTGTACCTATGAATTCCCTCATATAAAAAAGTGATAGAGTGGGTACTATTGACAGATAACTTCTTATGTTGCATCCACTATATAATTCGTGTTGGTCGTGGATGTTGTGGGGTTCATTCATTTGCAATAGCTAGTAGGCTCTTGTTGGAAGGATCTTGGCATAGAAGATCTCCTCCTGATGGGACTCAAGAAAATGTTCATGTGGATCAAGGATGGTACATTTGACTAGGGTATCCTTGAGAGTGGTGATTCTAGGCATGTAGTGGGTTTGGTCACCTGGCATGTGGTTTCCAATCCCAATGTGATGAGGAGGACATGAAGATAGTGAGTTGACTATCGCGGAACAGGAAGCACCATGATCAGGGTTCTCCTAGTAATTTCAAGGGTCACCCCAATAGAGTAGAAGGTTGAAAGGGATATGGTGGGTCTACCATATGAGGGTCTTCTAATGGTAGATTTATTTATGAGTTTCTTCCTCAACGACATCCATGAAGCACCTGCAAGGCTCTATGAGTTGGTGGTTGGGGTCGTGGGTAGCTACAAACTATGGAGGCTTAAGAATCGAGAGCTCAAGAGATAATTATAGGTATGATCTATATTTATTACAATCATTCATCATTAATAGTATAAATAGTTTCAAGTCATCTTTTCATATCATTTCTCTTGGTGAAAGAGTTGGGTCTCCCAGTTTAGACATTAACCCGAAAAATTCGGCTTGAGGTTCCTACAGGGAACGCTTCATCGATATCATTTTTTTGGTATTTTGAGATATGTATTGGTGGAGAGGGTTTCTCTTGGTACATCTTATTCATCATACTGAAACCACATGATGACATCTTTGGTATGGACTCGTTATCCATCATCCTAGACATGATCGACTTTCACCACAAAGGAGTCAGATTCCATCCGCCCAATCAGACCAGACTATCCTTTGTGAGTCAGAGATAAGTATTGGTGGAGGAATTTTTTCTTACAATGAGGAAAATGAAATAATTCACCCATAATATAGTGATTTTATCCCTCCTCGTAGCAGGATCATCAACCATCTAGGTTACTTTAGTAATAAATAATATTATGGACTTCTTCGCAGAGATGTTTTGGGACAACATCCAACACATGAGATATATTTTTCATCAGAATACACCTCAAGATAGACCCAATATCTTCTAAATAATAATGTATTTCCCCTATAGATATCCAAGATCTAAGGGTGTACTTTTTAAACTTTCAAGTTAAGGGCTTTGTTAAACCAAATGTGTCCTCTAGTGTGGATTTAGTTTTGTTCTTGAAAGGGGAAAATGGGATCTTGTGGATTATTGTTGATTATTCTCATCTAAACCCAGAAATGATAAAGAAAAAGTACCAATTAAAAAGAATTTAATTCCTATTTGATCTATTTTGTGGTGGAAAATGGTTCTTGAAGAACAATATCAGGTTTTGAACGAACCATTAGAGCTATCACGAGCGTGGTATTCTAAAGATAGAATTATGATGCTCGTGAGACTGTTATTCTTGAAGCACCAGTTCCTGATCCATTAGGTCTAATTTATATCAAATTTTTATTTCTATCACGGACTTGTTGTAGACCCACTAAAGTTCGATGTAGTGATTTCTTAGTATCCACCCAAGAGAGTGTCAGATATTCAAATTTTTCATGGCTTGGTAAGATAATATAGGGGGTTTGTGGAAGACTTCTATTGGGGTTCATTAAATTGGGATTCCCTAATCTAGAAAGGGATTCTATTTTCCTAGACTGAGTAGTGTCGGAGATACTTTGAGGATTTGAGGCTCAGACTGAAGATTTATCCTATTTGGAGATTACTAGAAGTGGGTACGGAGTAGTATATGTATTATGATGCCTTTGGATCAGGGATTAGTTGTGTATTGATGTAGTTGTAGGTAGTGATTACATATAGGGTGAGGTATTTTAGACACCGCAATCATAACTACGTGACTCATGACCTATATTCGGCAATGACAGTTTACTATCAAAGGATGTGGAGGAACTATCTTCTTAGAGAGCACTTTGTTGTTTAGTCAAACCGTTAACATCTCAGGTATGTCTTCACATTGATAAATGAAATCTATAGACTAAGGTACTGGTTGGAGTTACAACAGGACTACGACTTTGAGGTAGTATACAATCCTAGGAAGGGAAATATGGTAGTATATTCCCTTCGCAATAAGTCTCGTTCTTATTTGGTACAGGAGGTTTTTGAGAAGTCAACTTCCTTGTAGTTGAAGTTGGTGGAGTAGCGGGATGAATATTTTCTATAGTAAATGGGGTTATCTCCTCTGACTCTATAGAATGAGAGGGAGTCTAAATTGAGATGCATCGACTGTTAGGTATTAAGTGACTAGATTTCCTTAGTAGATTCACCATATTTATTCTCTACATGATAAAATCACATCCTCCTTTTCCAGGGAGGGAAGGTGAATGTTTTTGTAATACCAGAGGAGGTCATAAGGGGGTTTCAAACTTATTCTCTAACTATACATCCCAGTTTAGAGAGGATGTATAAGGACAATAAATGAGTGTTTTGGTGGGATATAATGAGGTGAAGTGTTTACAATATCATCTCTTGGTGCATCAAATTTCAACAATTATAGGATAAACAGTAGTTTCTTGATTGTTTTTAGAATCATCTTCATACCTCTGAGTTGAAATTTGACACCATATACATGGACTTTGTGAAAGGTATTCATATGATAGTAAGAGACTATGATTCCTTATTTTTAATAGTTGATTAAATTTCCAAATCATCACACTTCCTTCCTATTAGGTTTTAGAGTTAGGTGGAGAGTTTGGGGTAGTTTTACATATGTGATATTCTATTCCTCCATGGGGTTACCTCGATGATTTTATCCGGCAATGATTTGTAGTTCATGTCATGGTCATGGAGAGGCCGACAGGAGGCATTAGGAACCAAATTATTGATTTGTAAAACTTTTCACCCCTCTGAGGATGGAATGACTGAGAATATTATCCATGTGTTGGAGGATGCTCTGAGAGATTTCATGTTAGACCTTGATCAGAGTTGGTTGGATAGAATACATTTGGTAGAGTTTTATTATAGTAATATATATCACTCTACTATCAGCGTGAAACATTTTGAGATCCACAATGGCAAACCATAAAGGCCACCATTATACTAGGCTAAGATTAGAAATACATCTCTTTTTCAATCACAGATGATGTATGTTTTCATTGAGAAGGTACATAAGATTTTTGACCGGATAAGGACATCCTAGATCATGTAATAATCTTATATAGATAGATGTAGTGATCCCTTGGAGTTAAATAATAGAGACCATGTTTCCATAGAGTCTCCCAGGATAATGTATATAGATATTTTTTTGGGCAGGAAAGATATCTCTTAGGTTCATACGGCTATTTTAAATCCTAATTAGGTTTTGTGAGGTTTCTTATGGCTTCACATTACACCCATAGTTAGAGTGTGTGTTTGGCATATTACTTGTATCGCAATTGATGAGATATGAGAATGATCCAATGCATGATATTGACTGGGGTGATCATGACCTTGAGGATGGAGCCAACATCATAGATTACCATGTGTAAATCGAGGATTGATATAAGATGATCCTACATGGGTGAACCATTCCCTTTGTTTGTAGTCTGTGGCAATATGGGAGCATACATGAGAGATCCTGAGAGCAGAAGAGATAGATGAGGGATCACTATCCCCAAATTTTGTTAGTTTTTTTAGATACAAATAAATTTTATGTATCAAATAATATAGAGACACTAGTTTTTACTTCTAATAATTTTAAATATATTAATAAATATTTTTAGATATATGGGTTGAGGCGGTGCACAATTCTGATTCTCAAAGAGCCTTAAATTAATTTTATACAAATATTAATTATATTTCTAAATCACAAGTGTGTATTTTTTTAAAAATAATGAAATATACCTTGAAAAAAGTCCGAAATCCAAAATATGAGACAATGGTTGAATCTATAACATGGGTTTTACCCTAGGTGCGACCTAAAGCTGGCCACTGTCAGTCATTTAGATAAAGTAGTCATTAGAAGGTACCATAAGTGGATTAATTAATAAATATATTTAATTTATTCATTTAACAGTCCAATCATATTTAATTCTATAAATTGCATGTTATATAAATTTTCCAGGTTTATCTGCAGAACCCATGGATCAAAGATATATGATTCATAGTGTTATTCATTGGAAAATCAAAATCGGATGACGAATGATAACTAGATCAAGGTAGATTAACAAATAATAAATGAAAAGTTTATTCCCCGTCACTGGTGAATACATTCTTAACCAATGATCGATCCATAATAAAGGTATGGACTCTTCATTTTTTTGAAAACTTTTTATTAAATCATTAAAAGATGAATTGTAATCAATTTTTCATTCTGTGTTTTTTCAACCATCACATGATCCCCGAGGAAGAATAATTTTTTATTCAAATTATTATCATTTCTTATTCCATGTTCTCACCTTATTTTCCCCTCATGGGAATCATTGGTTAGGAATTCATTTCCAATGATTTTTTTCACCTTTATTATGGTTCTTTTCCCCATTGTTCTCCAAGTTCTTCATTGTTGGCCTACGGGGCCACGATATGAATTTTACTAATGGGTTCAAGCACAATAAAACCCTAGGATTCACATTTGATGATTGGATTGGTAATTTCTAACTGGATAGTGTTAATTCATGAGATGAATGTGATGATTCACATGGATCTATGATCCATGATTGATTGGAAAAAATGGGAGGTGTGCGGGACGTGCATAGGACCACCGCAGAAGATCAAATTTTTATTTCTTAAAAAAGGAGGACCAGAATTATTAGTTAGGGGTGTTTACCAATATTTTCAGTAATTGTAGAGTCTAGATATGATATAGACAAGGTTTATCTCTTGAAACATAGATAGATCCATCATTTATGTTAATATCATGACTACACTCGGTGTAGTTCAGGATAACACACGGTGTGTTCTTCGAAATCCATTGCTAAATGGTTTATAGGTAGGGATAAGTTACAAAAACCATGTGGGGCCACCACAATCCCTCAGACCCAAATATAGTGTCCGTTAATGCACTCTATGAGTATATGGATAGATATATACCTAGACACACAGACACAACTCTAATAAAATGAGTATGGCAAGGGACATACGGGCTGGCCCTGGGTAGGTGAGAAACATCATGTAGTACCCTTAAATGTATTGTATAATGTCATATACATAAATCCGTGTGATAGAAAGGAATCATCCTATAAGATGAGTGGGTAACACACCATGTGGATCCCTGACATGTGCTGGACTTCTTCGTGAAACCTCTACCTCTCATACCTCTTTCGTATTGACTCTAATTTTGGCTCGTCGGTAACATATGCTGAGTATTTATCCATATAGAATGCATTGGGTGTATCTATAGTGTATTTTAATATATTATGCGAAATATTACATGTTTGAATCTTCATGAGGTTGATCTTGATAATGGATGTAATCGGGTAGGATCATCAGAGAGTGGATGGAGTGCCCTCCCCCCCTATAGACTAGGGTGTGGTTCCTTTATCTACCTACTGATTAGTACCCCCTGATAGACTAGTGTGTGGGTCCTATACCTAAAGAATAATTTCCCCTAATGTAATAGGGAATGGGTCTTCTATATATATTCTGAGTGTTACACCCAAACGAACTAGGTTCTCGGTCCTCTTCCTATTGAGAGTATTCCCCCTAATGGACAAGGTGTCGGTACTCTACCTACTGAGTGGTACCCCATGATAGAATAGTGAATGGGTCTTATACCTACTGAGTGTTTCCAACCATGTGTACTAGGGTGTTCATCAACTATTTATCTACAGAGTGGTACCCCCTGACAGACTAAAATTTCTGTCCCCAGCCTAGTGAGTGGTACCCCCTAGCAGAATAGGGTGTGGGTCTCCTATCTCATTAGTGGTTCACCATATGAACTAGGAAGTGGGTCCTCTCCCTGTATGTCATCCACCTTGATTTTTCGGTGTAGTGGTGAGGTGTGGGCCTTCCATACAATTATTTCTACAGAACAAAACATGAAATATGTTTAGCATCGATGATGGTTTTTTTGAATAGTTTGCACACTAATAATGTTTGGATCGGAGTTGCGAGATAGAGATTCACTTTCTCGCACATGTAGGTTAATTTTATGAGAATATATATATAATATATATATATTTAATTTTTTTTAATTTCACACTTTATTTGGGATATGGTGACAACTTCTTCCACGTCTCTCATTACTCCCTCTTCAGTTTTCAGGGCGCCCACTGGGTATGTATATACTCACCCCTACTTGGGAATTATCTACAAATGTCATGTATTTTGTAGATGGTGGATATATCAGTGGTGATGTTAGAGGAGATTAGTGTTACTTAGGTGAAATGATAGCATATGGTTCTCGGGCTTAGAGATCTGGTGTCAAACACTCGCATCAATTGTTTTCCAGTTATTTTCTGATTGGGACATCATTTCTGCCTGGGTGTGTATTTTCCCTTATCATTTTTTATTACTCTATTTCACTAATTTTAATCACTATATATTGTCTATTTCATGGTTTTTAATCTACAAGTTACTTCCATTTATTATTATTCTTATGTACTTCTTCATTGAGGTGGTTGGGTGTGTGTGCACATATACATTTGGAAAAGACCTCTAATTTTAGTTATGCATTTTGATTCATATCATCATCCCCTAGCCTATGGAGGTGATCTTATGGTAGTTTTGGATCAAAATAATCTATCTAGG
Source organism: Viscum album (assembly GCA_963277665.1). Taxonomy (NCBI): domain Eukaryota; kingdom Viridiplantae; phylum Streptophyta; class Magnoliopsida; order Santalales; family Viscaceae; genus Viscum; species Viscum album. The sequence goes on from OY728152.1 coordinate 1,940,873,622, forward strand.
TAGGCACTATTGGTTTGTTCAGGGCAAATACCTCAAAAAATAAGGGTTCCCTTAAGGTTCATTGTGTGAACAAAGGGTTTACTCCATGAATTCTCTTCTAGGAGAGGGACCCCATTTCTATGTGATAATTATGTGATGTGGACATAGGTTCATGTTGTGAAATCTCACAAGAAGTATCCATTCCCTCTGCTTCCTTATCTACTCCTTGAAATACACCCCATGAAATACATTTCTGATATGAAAGATTCATTCACGTCATGAATGGACGTTAGCTCCACTTTTCAGAATATCATTCCCCTAGACACTACATAGAAACTCTCCCAAACACCAATGGAATCTATCAAGACAAAATCCATGTTTAAAACACCATTAAGGATCCCAAAAACACTTAAAATATCTTTATGAGTCATGGTTCATGGAACAAACCCTTATCCAAAACAAAACCCCAAATCAAATTCCCTCATAAATTATTTATTCATAACAATGTTGGTAGTTAAAAACACTCCTCTATATATAAAATAAACATAAAAAATCATTTAGTAGTCCTACAACAACAACCTGGAACTATCTTTGTCAGAAATTCAAATCTAACCCATGATGTTTCATCCTAGAGTATCAAATTTTATTTCACTATACAAATCCAACCACTACACTAGAACATAGAATATTCTCTCTAAAAAATCTAGATCAATACTCAGAATACCTTTTACATGATATGAATGATTCTGTCAATGCAGTTTTCTCCCAAATGTATCCACCTATACACCCCAACATCATTCGGGACTTCCCAAGTTGAATTCTCTTGAAAGAACTCATTCACACCCACTGATGCATCACCACTTCTCTGCCCCACCAAACCACAATAACTTGACACTTGAATATGATGATGGAATTTACATGAAACCACACTAATGTCCAACCATGAAAATTTGTGTAATATCAAAGTTGGATCCTCAATTAACCCATCTAACAATTAAATTCCTCCCATGAGCACCAATGAGCATCCAAATAAATACCAATATCACATTAGTCTACCTCAATTTCACGCATATTTACTACACATTGACTCTCTCCAACATACTACCCAAAGTCCAAAATTCGGTTTACCCTCTCCCTAGTATTATGTTATATCCCCCACCAATATCCATCTAGATTCATCATGCTCATGGTGAATCCCACACCAAAGTTACATCTTCATGAAAAATGAGATTCTCCCTATTATAAAATTACTATTAACCTCAGTTGTTCCATTCATACACTATAATATTCCAAATCCACTCTCATGAGAATCATGCTCGCTACTATCTCCAACCATTGTGATAGTTCTCTACCACACCCATTAGTTCCAAAAATTCCAAATCCCCAACATTGTATCAATCCATAATCTTATGGTACTCCCAACCAGAAAACTCACCTAACAAAAAAAGAACACATAGTGGTCTATCCTATGAAGTCATCCAATCACATGAAAAGGTTTCAAATTTCTAAAATCTATAGAACATATCTAGTTTATCAACCAAAACAACATCAAACCTCCAACCAATGAGACCTCCAAAAGTGGATCCAACCAAATATCCATGTCATACCCACCAGACACATAATATAACAATGTGGTCAACCCTGATCCACAATAAAAAACAAATAAAACCATAACTACATAGGAACATATTTATTTCATCCCATCAAACAGTCAAAACATATCCACACTTTTCAACCTCAATTAACAGTTTCAATAAAAAATTTATCACAGTCCATTAATACATTTTCAAAAATCTTGTTCATTCTATAAAAAACACAAAAACCCATCAAAACACAACCCACAAAGGTAAAAGTTTCTTACTTTAAACCCAATACAAAAACTATTTTAAACCCTTCAAAAACTGAGTTGATTTTTCAAAAAACTCTATTTCATTGAAAGTTTATCACCAAAAACCGTAATCACTAATAAATATGAAATATCCAATAACTATATAAAAATCCAATATCTTTTTGTAAATTAATTTTGAAATCTAATTTTTGAAACAAATATCCTTTGGTTTTTTCAAAACTAATAAAATCCCACCATATTTTTAAAACATGTCCCCCCAACTCAATCCTGGTAAAATAAACTTATAAAACCATTCAACCCACACCACAATCTACCACATGAATTTTCCATTTTAAAAACAGATTTTACTAAAAATATTCTATTCCAGAAAACCATTTACCTATGAAGGATAAACAAACACAATCATAGTCAATTAAAAACTGCTTGTATCAATATTAATCTAATAACAAATTATAATATATGAGATAAAAAATAATTTATATTATATGTTTCATCAATTTATAATGGATTCCAATGAGATGAAATGTTTAAAAATATCACCTATATTCAGTTGTGACATAACATAAGCATGTTACTATCAAGCTGCATGAAAAACTCAATGGATCATAGCTGAGCCCTATGACTCATCCTAAGTCTCATCTATCAAACATAGGGATTATGAATCAAAACCAACACCAAACTTATCCTAGAGTTCATAATTTTAATATTGTATATCCCTTGGTAATTAGGGTTTCAACAGATGTCATGCCAACTAGAAATGCACTTGATCTATCCCAAAGTCTTAAAAGTCTATCTTCATCACTAATTGAGTCATTCCCATTTCAATACAAACTCTGATACCTTTTCCTAATTCTCCATCCTAGATTTCACAAACAATACCTGATAATAGGTCATTACATGAAGTTAGGTTCACCTCAACATATTTTTAGAGGCTATCAATAAGTGAATAGTTACTAACATTTCCTTGGGGATAACATTCTATTTTAAATTAGTCCCCATGATCATTCTAAAAAAGTATTAAAATTTGTCATACACCATATAGACAAAGAGAATCCCCAAAACATGAATAAATTTAACCATGATCAACATGGAGACCCATAGTCCAAAATAGAAATAGGTAAAATATTTAAAAAATGCACAGAAACATTACAGAGAATACATAGAAAAAAATTAGGCATCATATATAAAGTAAAATAATGGTATTCTTCCCGGTTCAAATGCTAACAATAATCAGTAAATAAAAATACTATCCTATTTTTCAATTCACTTAGGCATATTATAGAATTCTTGACCTCCAAGACCAACTAAGTGAACCAAATTCCCAACGCTAGGTGTTACCTATTTCTTGAGAGAAATTAACAATGTTTATCGATGTAAATTTTAACCCATATCATGTACGTGGATAATGGTGAGTATAATGACGCTTATTGAATCCCAAATGTCACCACTACGGTGAGTTCTAAAGTGATAAAATGAATGCACAAGAAATATATTTAAATAATTATACTCATCTCTATGGAACACACCCTAATTAAAGAAGAACACACAATGCACATATAGTCACACGATTTAGGTCATCATGTGTTCACCAAAACACTAAAACACCTGAACCTACCTACTTTAGCTCCATGATGGAAAGAATACAGTCAGTTGTACCAAAATCCAATCCACACATGAATATGGATGGTAAGGTTTCAATCCAAGTCCTCAATATATATTGGAAGGTATATAGTACTATGCCATATTGAATTCAATCTCGTACATGGAATTTGACCATGCTTTCTCACTAATGGAAGGATACCCCACCAAATGACCATTTCATTATACTTAAAAGTGGGGGAATCCATCAATAACCCATAGTAATTTACAACGTAGATCCTATGTCACTCATGGTGGTCCCACAATTCAATCTCACATCCCAAGTCATTTCATCTAACCCATGACTAGCCTAATGTTCATCTATTTGGTCCACCAATTTTACACATGGATGGATCATTACGCTTAGACCAACCATATCTCATAGAGGAATATTCTTTCGCTAAAAATAAGGATTCCATCTCATGGAAGTCTTGAAAATTTATCTCACTCATAGTGTTGGTCGGAGTGGACACTCAAGAGGGGGGGGGGTGAATTGAGTTCCAATTAAAATTTCTGTTAAAAACAATTTCTATTAAAATCCCCCAATTTCAAAAACAAATTAAACTGTAGTGAATTTATATAGATTATAAAGGTTCAATTAGTTTCTCAAAGATTGATTAATTCTCAGTTAACTTAATCTTATGATTAAATTAACTTTTGAAACTAACTTACTGATTTATAACAAATATAAACACTTGCGAATTTAATTATCAAAGTAGCTTTGAAGATAGATTATATTTCAAAGTAATAGCAGCGGAATATGAAGTAAATATGTATAGTATGGATATAGAGTATAACTACAAACACAGAGAATTAACCAAGAGGTTCAGTCTCAAGCCGAGACTTAGTCCTCTCAAAAGTTTATATAAAAATGATCCACACCCTAGATCGGGGTTAACAACAGTGAACACACTGTCCAGGTCACAAGACCTCTACCACAGTTCTTCGTGGGAAAACACACAACAGCAGCCAGCTGTCTAGGTCACAAGACCTCTACCACTATCCACAGTGGGAAATGAAGTGTAAAAGGGTTTGCTGAGGATTTACAGATCCTCCAGTGAAAGTTCAGGAGTCAGTGTGTGTGTTTAATACAGCAGATAACAAACACTGCTCAAAGTGTAGAAAACTAAAACACAGTAGAGCAATAGATAGAAAGAAGAAGGTTTAGAGTGCTCTATAGTGTTGGCAGATCAGTTCTGGACTCATAGGAATGAGTGACTTGAAGCTTTGGTCCTTTTTCTGTAAGTTGACACTAAAACAGAGTGTCGTGATTTCCAGACTTCTAGATGTTCAAGTGATCAGCTTCTTTGAGTCTGAGTACTTCACAGCATGGCTTTTAGGAGACTGTTCTTTCAGTCGGTTCACTTGAGACTCTTTTGTTCTTCAGGATGAGTGCTCGAGAGTTCTTCTTTTTGTGGATATGCGTATCTCCTTCTCAGTTGTAGATGTTAGACTCTGTGTAACTATTCCATTCATCCATGCATTGTATGTATTTCTTGAATGCTTCTCTCTTCTTTTTATACTCCTCCATATATGCCCTTTTTGTTCACCCGAGGCCGACAAGATAAATAGTCTGGAGTTGCACGTGCGATCTTCCTCGTACATTGTATTATTTCTTGATATGTCTGCAAATATCAATAAATAATGTTAGGTGTATCAATTTGTCTAGACATGACCTTTATATTAGTATTAATCAAATTGGTAAAGAAGAAAAGTAGAAATATAATAATAAACTGGTCGAGAATGTATGTCACTGTGGACTTCAACTGTGGTCTTCCAACTGTGGACTTCCTTCTGACTGCTGACTTCAACAAAAGGCTTGCTGTCTGTAGGCTTCCAATGGTAGCTTTTACTCCATGTAACTGTTGCCTCTCTAACTGTAGACTTGTAATATCAAATTTGTAGAACTGTAACCTTTGTCAACTGTAGACCTCGATCATCAGTAGACTTAGTCAACAGAAGCTGTCTAACTGTAATCTTGACTGTAGACTTATGACTGTAGGCTTGTTCGACTGTGAACTTGTTCCAACTGTAGACTTGTTCGACTGTGAACTTGAGCAGAGAAAACTTTGAACAGAAGTCTTGTAACTGTGACCTTCGTCTGTGAGCTTTGACAATAGATAGCAGTAGACTCGTGACTGTAAGCTTGTATTAGTCTTCGACTGTAACCTTGTAACTGTGAACTTATGGCAACAGTAACTTAAGGTGACAGTTAGCTGTAACTGTGACTTTGAAAAGAAATCTCTGACTATCAGCTAACAATACTAAGCTTATGTAAATACTACTGTAAGCTGGTACAGTAAAGTTATGAGAGTAAGAATATGAACTGTTTAGAATAAAATACATTTAAGCATAGAATAATAAGATTAATGCAAGGTTTTAATACATCATAATCAATGTTTAAGTATGATTTGGGATTATCAAAACAGGTGATTCCAACAATCTCCCCCTTTTTGAAAATCACAAATTATGTCAGTTATGGAATGAAATATAGATGTATCAGAGAGAAGTGTGCAAAACACAGTATTAGCAATATGAGCACAAAAAATTAGGTATAATCCTGAAGGATTTCTCCCTCTTTGTATAGGTTCATTTCTCTTCATTTCTCCCTATCTATTTCTCCCTATTTCTCCCCCTTTGTGATTAACAAAAAGAAAGACAGAGAGAGAGAAAATAAACATTGTATTAATAATGAGAACATTACAAGACCCAAAATGTGAATACATGATCCCTATCAAAAAAAAGATAAACAGACTCAATCCTCTTCATCTGTAGGTAAGGGATCTTTTCCTTTGAAGGAAGAAGATGGAGCAGTAGGTGAAAGATCAACAGGCTGAGGAATTGCAGCAGGAATGTCTGGAGGGGCAGCAACAGAGGCTCCTGAAGGCCTGTAGTGAGTAGCTTACCGAGGTATCAGTGGTCTAAGGCTTCTGAGTGCATCAGTAGGAGACATTACTGAAGAACCACTGGGGTTGGAGACAGGTAGGGCAGGAGGAACTATAACAGGTGTGCAGTCCACATGAAGAAAAGGTAGCAGCAGATTCCTGAAATCCATGATGATGTTTCCTCCTCTGTCCATGGCAGATAAGAAGTCATTTTTGTTTTCCAAGAATTTATCCAAAGCCGGGGTCAACTCTTGTAGCTTGATAACTTGTTCTTTGAATGCTTGAGTTACAGGAGGCACCTTCATAGTTTCTAGCATGAGCTTGAAGTGATTGTTCAACTGATGCTTGGTGAAAATCCGATCAATGTAATAATCCACTTTACTTTTGATGGCCTCCTGAGAAGCAGTAGCAGCCTGCAGGTGCTCACGAACAAAGCCACTGACTCCTCTTGTAGTAGCAAGGATCTGTAGGTCTGATGTGTCATTTGCACGGGCCTGAGTAAGCTCTTCTCTGAGCAGGCTTCTAAACTGCTCAAGGTCCACAGGAGAGCTAGATGAAGGAAGGGACTTTACTGAGAATGCCACTGTCTCCTTGAAAGACTGAGTCAGATTTCCAATCACTTTCTGAATGACAGCATCCTGATTGCTAAAGTGTTCTTTTACTGATTTCTTGAAAGCCTCAAATACATCCACAAACTGCTTGACCACTTCTTTGATGTATCGAATCTCACTGGCCACTTGTGTCTGAGAACTGCTCAGGGCAGTTAAAGAAGCAACTGATTGTCTGAGGCTCTCCTTCATTTCATTCTTTAAGGATTCAAGGTCTTCCTTGGTGGCCAATCTTTCAGTTTCTAACACTGGAGAGCTGTTAGGTAGGATAACTGGATTTCTTGGTGGTTGGTTTTCCTCATCTGAATCCTCATAATTGAGTCCTAACACCATGTATCCTGGATCTGAGGTCCATCCTTCTATATCAAATAGTACAGAGACTGAACCAAAACGCTCCCCCTCACTTGTAGCTCCTTCCTGAACATTTTCTACTATCTGCTCGACTCTGGGTAACTCTAAGTTCTCTTCTGTAGCTCTAGCAGGTTCCATACTTGCTTCCTCTGTAGGTTCAGCAGTGAGGTTAGCCTCCTTCTCTGTTGGGTCATCAACCACTTCCATGACAACAGTAGTAGAGACCACTCCTGCTTCCTGGTCAGACACTGACTTGTCTGTATACCCTATCAGAGGGCTCATACTAAGTTCTTCTGCAACAGTCTCTTGATTTTCATGTGAAGCTCCAGCCTCTTCTGCTTTGACTGTATCATCCTCGTCAGAGGTGTCCTTGACAAAATATTGAGATTCTTCTTCTTCTTGTGTAGTCTCAGTCTCACTGTCTCTTAGAATAGGTTCTCTACTAGGTAGTTCTTTTGGAGGGCTTGCTGCTCCAAACGTCACCGTCCTGACAGGACTGTGAGTAGTATCAGGATCACTCCCTTCATCAATTGGGGTGTTCTCTCTTGCAGAGTCACCAACTGCTGTAGTCTGTTCATCATCTGAGTATACAGGTTCAGGCTCATCAGGCTTTAAGCCTGGATCTCTCCTATCTCTCGGTCTAGAGGGATGAGTAGAAGGGCTAAAATTCTCATAGATTCTCTCCTCATCATTCACCCATGATTTCTTCCAGGGATTCCAAATGATCTTCATGAATTTGTAGATTACTTTCGAGATACATACACTGTTCTTTGCCACTATCAACTCTTCCTGACTTCCAGCTGCACCTTTCACTTTCAACATAACCGAAATGAGTTTAGCATGAAACAAGGCACTTGATTATGAGCTTGACTTTATCATGTCCTCCATCTGAGCCATCAGCAACCTACAAAGGTTGACCTTCCTTCCATGTTTTAATAAGTACATTAAGTAAATATCCTGGTGCTTCAGAGTTGCAAAATCTCCTCTTCTAGGACTCAGTACATGCTGAATAAACATAAACAGAAGCTTGTCCTCTCCACACATTTCAGCAGCAATAATCTTTCTTACCATGCCATTTCCTGTCAATTCTTCCAGAGCCGTCTCATGATCAATGATTCTGCTATTTGGAGGAGCCGCTCCAGAATAGTAGTTGTAAATACCCTCATGAGGAACTCTTAAACATGAAGCCCATTCAACAGATGAAAAACTGACTTCATTGCCGTTTACTCTGGATACCAGTCTATGCAGATCATCCTCTTCCTCGAACTGTAGATATTCATAGAATTCCTTCACCAGCTTCGGGTAGTACGGTCCATTATTGTTTGCGAAGCATTCAGTCCATCCTTGCTCATTAAGCACTGCCAGTACTAATGATCTGCTCGATAAAATCCACTCTTCACTTAGTTCCTTCTCAGCAACTATTTCTCTCTTAGTGAGATGTGGATTAACAGGTCTTATCGAGGCGTTCCCGGTGCCACTGGATTCGACTTGAGTCCTCTTTGGCATTGGTGCATCTTCGTTGACAGTCGGGGGTCGCTTTGTTCTGGCCATTGGAACTGAATGAGGTTTCGAGGTTCGGTTGAAGGTTTAGGGTTTAGGACTTGAGAGAGCAAGGGTCGAGATGAGTGGATTGAGATATGTTCGATGTTCTCAATTTTATCATTTAGGGATTTAGAAATAAAAGTATAAAGAAAAGAAACGGTTCAAATTCCCGCAAAAATAAAATAAGATTAAACAGCGAAACAGCCTACAGAGAGATGTAACAGCGAGGTACACCGGTGAGGTCTAACTGTGAGGTTTCAACTGTGAGGTTTCAACTGTGAGGTTTCAACTGTGAGGTTTCAACTGTGAGGTTTCAACTGTGAGGTTTCAACTGTGAGGTTTCAACTGTGAGGTTTCAACTGTGCTATAATTAATCATACCTAACTCATGTTTGATGTAACTTAATCTCTCAGAATTCAAAGGCTTTGTAAAAATATCAGCTAACTGATGTTCAGTGCCAATGAACTCAAGAGTGATATCACCTTTTTGATAATGATCCCTCAGAAAGTGATGTCTCACATCAATATGTTTTGTCCTAGCATGAGATACTGGATTTTTAGAAATGTTAATAGCACTAGTATTGTCACACCTTATAGAGACATGTTTGAATTGATATCCATATTCTAGTAAAGTGTGTTTCATCCACAAGATTTGTGCACAACAGCTACCAGCAGCTATATACTCAGCTTCGGCAGTAGACAATGCAACAGAATTCTGCTTCTTACTACACCAAGATACTAGTGACTTGCCTAAAATGTGACATGTTCCAGAGGTGCTCTTTCTATCTAACTTGTAGCCAGCAAAATCAGCATCAGAATAACTTAATAAATCAAATGATTGTCCTTTTGGATAAAATAATCCCAAATTGGGAGTATGTTTTAGATATTTGAAAATCCTTTTAACAGCAGTCAAATGAGACTCTTTTGGATTGGCTTGAAACCGAGCACACATGCATACACTGAACATGATGTCATGTCTACTGGCAGTAAGGTGCAGTAGACTACCTATCATACCTCTGTAATTGGTTTGATCCACTGGTTCACCAGTTTCATCACTGTCCAACTTGCAAGTGGTGCTCATAGGTGTGTCACCGCCTTTGGTGCCATCCAAAGAAAAACGTTTTAGAAGATCTTTAATATATTTACTTTGGTTAAAAATAATACCATTTTTATTTTTAAAGATCTGAAATCCAAGGAAAAATTTGAGTTCTCCCATTAAACTCATTTCAAACTCATTTTGCATTATTTTTGAAAAATCAACACATAAAGAATTTTTAGAAGATCCAAAAATAATATCATCCACATAAATTTGTACTATTAAGACATCTTTAGAAATCCATTTAATAAAAAGAGTAGGATCAGTTATCCCTTTAGTAAATCCTTTCGAAATAAGAAAAGAGCTGAGCCTATCATACCAAGCTCTTGGAGCTTGCTTTAAACCATATAAAGCTTTAGATAGTTTAAAAACATGATTAGAAAAATGGGGATTTGTAAAACCAGGAGGTTGTTCCACAAATACATCCTCAATTATATATCCATTTATAAAAGCACTTTTAACATCCATTTGATATAGTTTGAAATTCAGATGAGCAGCATAAGCAAGTAATATCCTAATGGCCTCTAGTCTAGCCACGGGTGCAAAGGTTTCCTCATAGTCTATTCCTTCTTCCTGACTATACCCTTGTGCAACTAGCCTAGCTTTGTTTCTGATTATATTACCAAACTCATCAACTTTGTTTCTAAACACCCATTTAGTGCCTATGGTAAGAGTGTCTTTAGGTCTTTCCACTAATTCCCAAACTTTGTTTCTTTCAAACTGATTTAGTTCTTCTTGCATAGCCATTACCCAGAATTCATCACTGATAGCATCATTGACATTTTTGGGTTCAAGCTGTGAGAGAAAAGCTTGATGTTCAACCTGATTTCTTAGAGAAGCTCTAGTTTGTGTTCCTCTATCAAGATTACCAACAACAGCATCTAAAGGATGATTCTTTAGAATCCTAGTTGATTTGGTAAAGGTTGGACTAGAGATTTCAGGTTCATTTATAGGTTCGGGTTCCACAGAGGAAGATTCTGGAAAAAGTCCAGAACTGGATGTTTTTATTACAGGTTCTTTAGATTTGTCATTTAGGTCCAGAACAGATAAGTCTTCTTCATCATCTTCAAGAGAAGTTTTAGACTCATGTGGATCAGTCTCATCAAACTTGATGTGAACAGATTCTTCCACACATTTGGTTTTCTTATTGAACACTATATAGGCTTTACTAGACATAGAGTAACCCAGGAAAATTCCTTCATCACTTTTTGGAGCAAATTTATCAAGATTATCTTTAGTATTCAGAATAAAGACTTTGCAACCAAAAACTCTAAAGTAACTAACCTTAGGCTTCCTATTATTCCACAACTCATAAGGGGTTTTCTTAAGAACCGGTCTAATCAAGACTCTATTAATAACATAGCAGGCTGTATTTACAGCTTCAGCCCAAAAGTAAACAGGCAGGTCATATTCATTGAGCATAGTCCTTGCGATTTCTTGCAGGGTTCGGTTTCTTCTTTCCACTACACCATTCTGTTGAGGTGTCCTAGGAGCAGAAAAATTGTGAGCATAGCCATTGTGTGAGCAGTAAGATTCAAATTCTTGATTCTCAAACTCACGACCATGATCACTCCTCAAGGTCTTAATCTTAAGTCCACTAAGATTTTCTACAGACTTAGAGTATTTAACAAAGGAAGAGCAGGCTTCACTTTTGAGAGCTAGAAAGTATACCCAAGTATATCTAGAAAAGTCATCTACAAGAACATAAAAATAGTGCTTCCCATTTAGACTTGAAATTATTGATGGTCCAAACAAATCCATGTGAACCAGTTCAAGTGGTTGAGAAGTTGAAACTTCTTTCTTTGGTTTAAAAGAAACTTTGTGTTGTTTTCCCTTTTGACAGGGATTACACACTTTGTCATTTGGGAATTCAAGCTTAGGTAGGTCTCTAACTAGGTGTTTCTTAGAGAGTTTTCTAAGTGAGTGAACGTTGCAGTGTCCTAATCTCCTATGCCACAGCCAAGACTCTTTATGAAAAGCATTTAAGCAAGTAACATTATGTTTAGCTAAAGTGTTTAAGTCAACAGCATAAACATTTTCATTTCTTAAGGCAGAAAATATTAAAGCATTTTTGGAATTATAAACATCACAAGAATTGTTTTCAAACTTGACGTTAAAACCATCATCACACAATTGAGAAATGCTAAGTAGGTTGTACTTAAGTCCATCAACAAATAAAACTTTGGAAATTAATACTGAGTCAGTGTTACCAATCTGGCCTAAGCCGATGATTTTTCCTTTTGAGTTATCACCAAAAGTGACATATCCTCCATCAACCTTTATTAAGCTTTTGAAGCACGAATAGTCCCCAGACATGTGTCTTGAACATCCACTGTCTAAGTACCATACCTTCTTGTAATTGCTTTTCAAACAGATTTCCTGCAAAACAGATTAGACAGGAAATGACTTTGGTATCCAGATTTTCTTGGGTCCAGATATGTTAGCAATCAAGGATTTAGGTACCCAGATTTGTTTTATGGGTCCCATATAATTAATAGATGCAACAGATTTAGAGAGATATACTTTATTTGATCTACAACTATTTAAATAACCAGTTGAGGCATACGAATTTCCAAAACTGGAACTAGCAGGATTTTTTTCAGACATGGGAATAAATCGGGTTTTAGTAAACTGTCTTTGTCCAGGTTGGTATCCCAATCCAGTAGCATACTTAGGTGCAACTTGATTTCCTAGCAGTTGGGTTAGAGTATCTTTACCATTTGTGAATGTTTCTAAGTCCTTTCTAAGTTGTTCATTAGATAGTTTCAGTTCTGTATTCTCCTTTAATAATTGAACATTTTTATCTTTTTCTACATCAAGTGCAGACTTGACACTTGCAGTAAAAGCATGCTGTTTCTTTAAAGACTTATATTTATCCTTTAGTTCATTACACGTTTCTTCCAGCATATTACAGTATTCAATCAATTCATCTTTAGACATATTTTCAGAATCAGAACCAGATTCACTTCTCCTTCAGAATAATAAGAGTTTAAAGTGGGAGTGTCTAAGGTTACCTCAGATGTGTTTGTCATGAAACACATATTAGCACGATTTCTTTCAGAATCACTGGATTCTGATTCACTTGTGCTGTCTTCTGAAGCACTCCAGGTGGCCTTCATAGCTTTCTTATAATTCTTGTCCTTGTACTCATATTTCTTCTTGAATTTTAACTTAGGACAGTCAGCTTTGATGTGTCCTTTCCTTTTACATTCATAGCAAACTATGTCTTCTTCTTTATCAGTTTTCTTCCAATCTTTCTTCCACTTACCTTGTCTATCATACTTACCCTTGTAGTTTGGTTTTCTGAAGAACTTCTTCTTCCTATAGAACTTCTTGAATCTCCTTGCTATCTGTGCCATCTCGGCATCACTGTCAGAATCTAAGTCTTCACTAGATGAGCTTTCAGTTGGTATATACACTTTCTCCTTGTCTTTGCTCTTTGATGCAGTAGACTTAAAAGCTACAGATTTTCATTTTGGTTCCTCATCTTCCTATTTATTTACCTTGAGCTCTTCTTCGTACATCATCAGCTTACCAATTAACTCCTTGACAGGCAAAGTTCCAATATCACAGGATTCTCTAATTGAAACGGATGTGCCTCTCCATCTGTCAGACAGACATCTCAATAATCTCATGATTTGCTCTTTTGCTGGAACAATCTTTCCGAGTGAGCTCATTGTGTTGACTATCTCATTAAACCTGAGATACATATCAGAAATAGGTTCATCAGCTTTCATCTTAAAGTTATCATATTTGATAGTATAAGTATTTAACCGCATTTCCTTGACATTAGTTGTTCCTTCATGAGAAACAGCTAAAGTGTCCCAGATTTCAAAAGCAGTTTTACAAGCAGAAATTCTATTGAATTCCTCATCTCCTAGAGCACAGTAGAGAGCATTCACAGCCTTACAATTATTATTGTAAGCTACCTTAGTAGGTTCATCCCAAGATATTCTTTCAGTTTCTGGAATCTTGTATTGAGACTCTATAGCAGTCCAAATATCAAAACCCATACTTTCCAAATGAATTTTCATTTTGAGCTTCCATTGGGAATAATTCACACCATTAAAGAAGGGTGTCCTGTTAGTAGCGGCACATTCTAGTCTATTATCCATAAGGAAATTTTAGAAAAATTTTTAAAGAGATAAAATTTAGAACTAACAGAAATTTAAGATCTTTTAGATAAAACGACAATCACAGTTTAAAAACAGAGAGTTAAAATAAAACTTTGAGCAAGTATAACAGAGATAAACATAACCTCTGATACCAAATGTTGGTCGGAGTGGACACTCAAGAGGGGGGGGGGGTGAATTGAGTTCCAATTAAAATTTCTGTTAAAAACAATTTCTATTAAAATCCCCCAATTTCAAAAACAAATTAAACTGTAGTGAATTTATATAGATTATAAAGGTTCAATTAGTTTCTCAAAGATTGATTAATTCTCAGTTAACTTAATCTTATGATTAAATTAACTTTTGAAACTAACTTACTGATTTATAACAAATATAAACACTTGCGAATTTAATTATCAAAGTATCTTTGAAGATAGATTATATTTCAAAGTAATAGCAGCGGAATATGAAGTAAATATGTATAGTATGGATATAGAGTATAACTACAAACACAGAGAATTAACCAAGAGGTTCAGTCTCAAGCCGAGACTTAGTCCTCTCAAAAGATTATATAAAAATTATCCACACCCTGGATCGGGGTTAACAACAGTGAACACACTGTCCAGGTCACAAGACCTCTACCACAGTTCTTCGTGGGAAAACACACAACAGCAGCCAGCTGTCCAGGTCACAAGACCTCTACCACTACCCACAGTGGGAAATGAAGTGTAAAAGGGTTTGCTGAGGATTTACAGATCCTCCAGTGAAAGTTCAGGAGTCAGTGTGTGTGTTTAATACAGCAGATAACACACACTGCTCAAAGTGTAGAAAACTAAAACACAGTAGAGCAATAGATAAAAAGAAGAAGCTTTAGAGTGCTCTATAGTGTTGGCAGATCAGTTCTGGACTCATAGGAATGAGTGACTTGAAGCTTTGGTCCTTTTTCTGTAAGTTGACACTAAAACAGAGTGTCGTGATTTCTAGACTTCTAGATGTTCAAGTGATCAGCTTCTTTGAGTCTGAGTACTTCACAGAATGGCTTTTAGGAGACTGTTCTTTCAGTCGGTTCACTTGAGACTCTTTTGTTCTTCAGGATGAGTGCTCGAGAGTTCTTCTTTTTGTGGATATGCGTATCTCCTTCTCAGTTGTAGATGTTAGACTCTGTGTAACTATTCCATTCATCCATGCATTGTATGTATTTCTTGAATGCTTCTCTCTTCTTTTTATACTCCTCCATATATGCCCTTTTTGTTCACCCGTGGCCGACAAGATAAATAGTCTGGAGTTGCACGTGCGATCTTCCTCGTACATTGTATTATTTCTTGATATGTCTGCAAATATCAATAAATAATGTTAGGTGTATCAATTTGTCTAGACATGACCGTTAGATTAGTATTAATCAAATTGGTAAAGAAGAAAAGTAGAAATATAATAATAAACTGGTCGAGAATGTATGTCACTGTGGACTTCAACTGTGGTCTTCCAACTGTGGACTTCCTTCTGACTGATGACTTCAACAAAAGGCTTGCTGTCTGTAGGCTTACAATGGTAGCTTTTACTCCATGTAACTGTTGCCTCTCTAACTATAGACTTGTAATATCAAATTTGTAGAACTGTAACCTTTGTCAACTGTAGACCTCGATCATCAGTAGACTTAGTCAACAGAAGCTGTCTAACTGTAATCTTGACTGTAGACTTATGACTGTAGGCTTGTTCGACTGTGAACTTGTTCCAACTGTAGACTTGTTCGACTGTGAACTTGAGCAGAGAAAACTTTGAACAGAAGTCTTGTAACTATGACCTTCGTCTGTGAGCTTTGATAATAGATAGCAGTAGACTCGTGACTGTAAGCTTGTATTAGTCTTCGACTGTAACCTTGTAACTGTGAACTTATGGCAACAGTAACTTAAGGTGACAGTTAGCTGTAACTGTGACTTTGAAAAGAAAGCTCTGACTGTCAGCTAACAATACTAAGCTTATGTAAATACTACTGTAAGCTGGTACAGTAAAGTTATGAGAGTAAGAATATGAACTGTTTAGAATAAAATACATTTAAGCATAGAATAATAAGATTAATGCAAGGTTTTAATACATCATAATCAATGTTTAAGTATGATTTGGGATTATCAAAACAGGTGATTCCAACACATAGAAATGTATGTCCTTAGGACCCTCCCCCATTATAATCTATCACTTATCATTGACACTCATTCAAAACAGATATGTAATAATACTCAAGGAATTCACCTCTTCTAAAAATCTAACTATCTCACATGAAGGGCTCTAGTAGCTTAAGAACTAGCCTTTTTTGAATACTAATTTCAATATCTATCTCAAACCTCCCGGGGTTCTATCACCTTTAGACATACAAACCCATTACGTTGATAGAAAAATCATGTTCTCACCGGGATATACATAGAACAAACATCATAAAACAAAAAAATTAACACCAGGGAAGAAAAATGAAGAAGTACACAGGATTTGGAGTATAGTACATTTCCCACATATGGCTGAATTGACTAAATTGATTTCAAACGGTTCCCTTCCATCATTCCTCTCAAGACCAAGAAGATACATTTTTCTACAATTTAGAAATTTAATCTTGTAAATGTTTTCCCTTGATAATCTATTAGAAAAATTATTTTAATGATTATTAAAAAACTAACATTTACCATTTTTAAATTCCATTTAAGAACACATTCCCAAATCACCTCCTTTCCCTTGAAATTTCATTTTAAAAAAACCCTTTTTAATTAAATTTAATAACGAAGTCTCGTTTTCATTTGGAAAACCAAAGACCACCTTCAAATAACCCAGAAGGACGACCACTGGTATTCTTTTGACAAAGGCACCACCAAACAGTTTAATAAGCTACACATTCTGTATTTTTATTATGTCGACATGAGACCATCAAAACCTTTTTCGAAACTCACACATGTTATGAAACTTTAGGGAATATAATACCAATGATGGAATGTGAGAATATATTCATGAAATACTAAGAGTCTCAATAGTATTCAAGTCCCCTATCTATAAAAAAAATCATTTCATTTAATTCACCATGTATCCATAATTTTCTAGGCTCTCATAATCATTGACTCAACTCTCAGGCACCCATCACATTTGTAAAAACTCTTTAATTAATTAAAAAAATAATTGGACCCGAAAAAATATAGCCATAATTGGATCCAAAATAATCTATTAGTCCATTGATGTCAAATCAAGGAGTGATGGGGTGTGGTCCACTCTTGTCACACCCTCTAATATAATCCACAACAAATCCTCAAATAAAAATGCAGAATCAATGGATAACTAAAGGAAAATTAACTGGAAATAAAAACATAACATTTGGAACCACATAACGTAGATCAAGTTATGAATAATGGATTAAATGAACCCTCTCAATACATCCTCTGTGATCTACCCTTGAAAAACCCATCATTCAATATTATTTCACCTTGCTCTGGTAAAATCATTCTTCCAATACACTAGCCAAGCATTTTGAGTTAGAGAATAATGATACTTGGAAGGGGATGGATCGTTACTAGAATTTAGGTAGAAAATCGCACCAAAATACCAAAGATCTATTAACACAAAATGAATGGTAAAATTAGATCCAAATAGGTATATCAATTTTCATTTACTTGATAATGAAAAAGGGAACCCTAGAGAGTTTCTAAAATAAAATCCCAAGGAAAATTAGCAAAAATTCATTGAAAACACTAGAATCCTACAAAGTTTATAGTTTGAATAGAGGGTTCCTGCCATGAATCCTCTTAGGTAGATTAATCCTTCTATCTTCTTAATTATTTCTTATTATGAACATAGTTTCATGTTTTAAACACTCCTAGGTAGCCCCTCCCGCGTACTTCCCCATTCACAACACTGACACCAATCCATGAAATACATTTATGGAATGAATATCCCATTAAAATCATGAATGGCCTATAAATGCACTTTTCAAAACATCAATCCCCCATACTCTTATTGGATTCTCCCCCAAACACATAGTCCTCCACCAAACCTCAAGACATGATAAATAAACTTTAAGCATATACACACACTTAGAATCCCTCTCCATATCTCGGTTCGATGAACAATCCCTAAAATGTAATATAAAATTCGTATTCCCCCAGGAATTCACTACCAGTAATGATGTGGGTCATTACACATTCCTTGAGAAAGAAATTTATTAAATATAAAAGTTATTGATATCAAAAATATTTCCACTACTCTCACTTATAAAAAATCACCTTCTATACTCATTTCGAAGTCAGTATTGATCCCCTTATCTCATAGAATATATTCAATATTTCCTTCCCAAAACCCTTAATAATTACCAAGATGTTCTATTCTTCCCAAAATAACAATATAATAATCATAAATGTTTTTTCAATGAGGATTATCCAAGGAATTGGTCTATGTTCATACCAACCTCATTCAAGATTCTTTTTTTATAAACCTTGTCCAAATATTCCATAACTAAAATAGGAAAATTACATTAGTATAATACTTTAAAAGTAGATTATGGAAAAAAAATATTAGAATGAATAGACTAATGAAATACCATATAGATAAGCCTGTGTAAATGAAAAATCATAATTTTTAAAAAAAATGTTTTTTGGGTATCTTATCTTTAGAATACCTATCTGGACAATAACAATTGAATATAGGTTTCTGCATAGATGCATTAAAGGTTATAAAAATAAAAAATTAAAGTTTAGTAATAACCTAATCATTATTAGACGATAAATAAGTGATCCTAGATATAAACCTTGTATAAAATTCCATGGTGATATGGTTTGGTTGATTCAAATTCTCTTTATAGACCATTATGGATGACTTGAAAAAAAATATGATTTAATGATTTCCCTGAATAAACTAAGATAATGATTTTGAGATTACTTGTCCATAAATTTTAAATTGATGATAATTATTGCTTTAGATTTTGAATAATACACTATGAGTTAAAATTCCCAATTTCTTGATCTAATCTATTGAATGATAGTGTTTTGAAATGGAACCTAACTGAATGAATGGAAACTATATCATGTAGAAATTTCACAAATGGTCAATTTAATGAAGTTAATAAAGATGGTACTAGAGGTGAGAAAATTATAACACTATTGGTTTAGTTGAATCAGGTTATGACTAATAAAATTTCCTATGTTGTCAAACCAATTGATCCCCAAAATCGTGAAAAAATGGACCACTTCATGTGATATAAACCTCTTTCATTAAATGGAAATAATAATAAATTAGTAGCTAAACTGAAGACCCTAGAGATGATATTTGTTAAGTTATTAATTATTGATATGGGGATGGTTATCATGGATGTTTATTGTCTAAAAGGAGATATCGATCATTGGTTTTCATTAATCCCAAAAAAATATGTGAATAATATATAATGGTTGGAAGAAAATATATTTAAAGATATATTCATTGAAAAAAAAATGGTTTTGAATGAGAAATGAACTAATATGTAATGGAAGTTCTTCAATCTAAGGAAAAGGGAGGGGAAAATGTTTCTAAATAGAAATATAACATTACAAGGTAATCAACTCATACTACATATTATGTACACAATCTTAGAAGTAATAATTATCTCTTATTTGATAGGTTAAATTTTAGTTATTGAAATAAATTAGTCTCCTAAACATTTTCATCATATGATTTTGTAGTATTGAGTTCCATCAATATGGATCAAAAATTCATCATGTCTTATATTTTCCATGGAAATATAGAAAATAAGAGGGTGAATGAGTCCTCTATAAAAAGAAATATGGAAAATTATAATAAATGAGGTTTTGGATTTTAATAATCTAATAGTTATGGAATTAAGAATCAAGGAATATTATTAATTGAAATTGAAGTTTTATTAATGTGTCACATGTGAAAAAATATTATTTAACATTGTTTTTTTAAATTTTATGTTAGAATATAATCGACATCGGTATAAGTGATGTAAAAAATAAGGTTTTCAACATCTATTTCTTAAAAATCGATGCTAAAAATTACATTTTGTTTAGTTTTTATTTTGATTTTCTATGTTGGTTTTTATAGGAAATTGATGGCAAAAACCATGTTATTTTTTTAACGATTCGACATTGGTTTCTATAAAAAATGATGCGGAATGTTAGAAAAATAGAAATATTTGAATATTACATCTCCATAATAAACAAAATCCCTATAATAAGAAACCAATATATCGTAATCAAACGTCATGTAACAATAACTAAAAATATACAAAAAAATAGACAGTTTAATTTTGAAAATCGGAAAATTATCAATGAATTTTTATTATATTGTATAATTAAAAAATAGATATCTAAAAATTTCAAAATGATGATTTTTGTTTATTATTAAAGCATTATTTTGATATAATTATGTTTAAACACCTATTATAAGAAAATATTTATATGTTTTTTGAACATTTTTTATTACAAAAATTTATTAGTATTCAGAGACATAGGAATATACATACCTTAAATCCTAATCATATGAAATAAGTAGTTTGTAAACAATGATTAAAGATGTGTAAGATCTTATTGTGTGTATAAATCGACATCCTTGAACATATACAATGAAAATGAATGATATAAAATTAAAAAATAGAATACTATGATATAAAATGTAAAATAATTAATCTGACTAACTACATCATAATCAGTCATTACCCTAATTTTGATTTTCTCCTAAATGAATCCAATAACATAATAACCACATTTGACATATCACTGTTGATGATGACACTACAGTTAATGAAATAGTAACTTGATAATAAAATCCAACATATATGCATGTATATATCCATAAATCAAAACAATATATAATATAAAAAATATTTACCTTCACTTTCAAATATTTGATTGCATTTGGCTTCTTTATTGATAAGTGATCTCTATTAAAAAAATTACATAACCTTGATTTTCATACATAAAAAATAACAATACATGTATAAAAAATGATAATTAAACATAATGATCATATAAAAACAAAAAACATTCTTGACTCACAAGGTGCAAATATTTCAATGAACATAACCTATTACATACCAGAACCAATATATTGTGTTTTCATGTGGTCAAAATAAACCTAACATGAAATCTCTGCTATAATACAAAAAGTTTTCATTTAATGACATTTTTATAATCATTCATTCATAATTATTTTTGTTCTCTTACCCATTAAGAAATGTCATAAACCAACACCTAATATTCATCATTGATAACCTCTCACATATATATGCCACTATATTTTTAGTCGACAAATATTTCACTTAGGTTGAAATATATTATGAATATATGAAACCATGAACAATTTTTCTGTCATTTTGAACAAGTATCCTCTGTAGATAGCTAATTAAAAAAGAAATATAGTTAGTTAAAATATATCATTTTTATTTAAAAAAAATAAAAAACTGAATGTTCAATTTACTTACATGGAAAAAAACTATAACACAACCATTGTGAGCTTTTTAAAATCAATTAGATCCATGATATCAAACATTCTCAATGGATAGTCTCTTCCACATATATCAGATGACATCTGAAACTCATAGATATTACCAAAGGAAGAAGAAACCTGAGAGAATATTTCTACCCCATCAGAAATATCCGAAGTATCAACAGTTGTTCATTCCTGAACCTTTTTTTAATTTGTGTTATTTCTTTGGATTTCAGATAATCCTGTATAATTTTAATTTCAAAAAACCTTATAATTAAATTTCGATCCAAATTAACTAGTATTTAAAAAATTACATACCTAAAATGAATATATGATGAAGAAGGCTAGATGGACAAAGTAAAAAATGGCTCATACAATCCCTAACTATGGTAATCTCCACGATAGGTAATGGTAGTAGAGTAGTTGGATCAATAGAACCATGTATCGATACTCTAACCCAGTCCATCTAAATAGGTTGGTTATGTACTGAATACCCAAAAAATGCATGACTCCAAACACTACAATATTAACATAAAGATCTCTTTCATACAACTCATAGTATAAGGTTGGATTTGAGTGAGGAGGTGGAGGATCTAAGTAGGCTGGATAGGAAGACTTGGCTGGTTTGGAAAGTTGTGCAAACTACGAATGTCTCATCATTTGTTCCAACATAGCCTGCTACACAACTTCTTGAATTTGATCACCTATGGATCGTTTCATATCTTTAAGTTGGGATTTTAAGGATTTAATTTCTAGGTCTCTTGTTTGTTTATTTGGATGACCAAAAACTTTTCAAATAATAAAACCTTCCTCATATCCTCTTATGTGGATGTGGTGTTCTAGATTTTCTATTGCAGTGGTTAGGATTTACATCATACCCTTGGGGCTAAAAGTTCCTTGTATCGATTTCTCCTGATGTTCATCCTAAAATGGAAAATGAAAATGGCATATTACTATTGTTAATTTATAAATTACAAAAATTCTGGTAAAATAATAATTATTTACTTAAAATTAATTCAGCTATTTATTTAGCTTTCTCTGTAATATACTATTCATTTTTTTTCCACTTTCTCTTTTCTATTTATCATGGAAGGAGGGTGGACATGGATAACTAAATTATACTTCATCAAAACCACTAGTTGAGTGAGCTCTTAGTTCTTTAAACATTTCCTCAATGATTTTTTTCTTTAATAAATGATACCCTCCTAGTTATAATGTTTGAGGGTACAAATTATTCAAATGAATGTCTTGATGGGATTTCTTATAGGCCTGTTATATAAAATGTAATCTAATAAGTAATTTGTTACATATATAGGAAATTCTATAATATAATATAGTATAATTATCATACATATAATATTTATTTATGTTAGGTGGAATCAAATTTCATCCATTATTCTTCATCTAAAAATGGATACTTGAGGGATGGGATTTCAATTGTCTCTTTCCAAACACATAAATTTTGTCAACTTTATTTTTAAATCCTTCCATCAAACAGCTAATAAAGTATGTAATATTTTCAAAAATTCCTTTTTTTATTCAAAATTGAATGTTATCTATAGTTTCATAACATAAATATTAGTGATTTAAAATATATCATATTCTAAAAATGAGATAAAATAATTCAATTGATATATATTACATTCATGGATTCCAAAATCTGATCTATCACCAACATTTCGATATACTTCCAATCAAGATATAAAATTATTATCCTACAAAGTCTTTTCATGGTGATATAGCTAATAAATTTTGTTACTTTTGTGCTAGTTGAATTATTATTATCATCAAAATGATATGTAATCACTCCTCTCTATGAGAAAGTGATAGTTTTGGTAAATGTGTAATTCCAAGTTTACCAACTCAAGGATTTTATTTTTAAACACTAAATACACAAGACTCCTCATCTGAAGTCACATCAGTTGGCCTGTAATTATTTTTTGTAAATTAAATGATAGATTTAAATAGCTAATTATATTACTCGAAATTTAATAATATGGAAAAAAAGAAAAATATATCGATATATGTTCATCAGTCTCGGTATCTATATCATGTCATTGTAATGGGAAAAATTAGTGAAATTATTGTGTTCCATAATATAATTAGATAGGTTAGTAATTAGAAAACATGAAAATAGAAACATGTTAGTAAAAAAAGTAGAAGACATGTGTATGTTTTTAAAAAAATTAATGATATGATTTTTGACAAATAAAAATTGCAAGGTGAACTATTAATTAAAAACATTACTTCTAAAAGGATATAAACATTTAAAAATTTAAATATCAAATTTTTGAAAAGGTGTCCTCATATGCGTAAATTAAAAAAAATATTAACGTAAGTCTATTGTTTGAATGAAATAAAATTAACCATAACCATGGAAAATAAAAATTTAGCACAAAAAATCAAATAAATAATCCAATATATATAATTAAATATTCAATAGTTATTAAATAATATTGTTTTTACGCATGTAAATTTCAAAAAATCAATATAAAGTAAATAATTACCTAATTAATTAGGAGAGTACATTATTATTTTCCAATATCCCTTCATCGTGATCTTTTCATATTGCATGCACTATGTCTATGTTATAGTCACTGTTGTCCAAAAATTGCATAAAAGATGAAGAAGCCACATAAAAATCAATAACATCATCTTCGTCCTCATTAGCCAAATTGATTCTTTTCCTTGCAAAATTATGGTTCATTGGTCATTCGATGGATCAATAAAATAAAATATCTACTTTTAATGTGTTCTCATTATAAATTGTTCCTCTTTAGAACAAAATATTTTCAAATCAACCAGTTTAAACTCATATTCTTCATTTCTAACACCTCTATTACATGAAAACCAATTACAAAATAAACATGGTGAATAGAAATTTAATATATCAAATTTCCCATTTGTCTTCAACAATTCCAAAATTTGGCGTTGATGCATTAATTTGGTTTTTATCTTTTACACTCAAAACATGAAGCGCTTCAGTGAAGACTATTACACTAATATTTTGAATGGTACTCTTATCATCGAGCTTCTTTGTGTAAATTATGTACTGATTAATATCAAAAATAGATCATGTGATCACATTATGAGATGGCCCACCTTCAAACCATTTAAATGTTTTATTATGAAAATATATCTATGATGGATTTCTCTTTAAACTATGAAACACGTGCCTTTTTAATCTCAATCATTAACCACACTTAATTTGTTTTTTGATATAATAACTTGAATTCTGAAATATCGGATGATATGTATGATTGATCCTCATATTTATTTTATTCTAGATGCATATATGTTCCAGCATCACTTGATCATGTGGAATGGCCTTTACCATTAAGAATAAAATCCCTCTACCTTCACTATCAACTATCATATATCGAGATATAGGGAGACCAATATTCTACACTTCATAAAAATAGTTAGTAAAAAAATAAATCAACTCTTCCGATACATATTTCTGAACAATATAGTCTTCTAGTAGATAAGGATTTTTAACATATCCCTTCAAACTTTTCATATATAATTCAAAAGGATACATCAATCATAAATAAAAATCCCCACATTGTATTATCACATGTAATAAATTAATCCTCAGATTAAACATTGTATCAAAAAACATAGGTGGAAAATACCTTTATAGTTTAAAAAGAATAAGATCTTCTTCATTCTCCAACAAATCAAACAAATTTTTATCAACTATTTTTCTACAAATAGATTTGAAAATATTTTATAATCTGATGATAGTCTTTCTGAATTCTTTTGGCAATATACCATGCAGTTTGACTGGTATAAGATTTTGCATCAATACATCACAATCATGAGATTTCATACCTATTAATTGAAAATTCTTCAATGAAGCCAAATTATTCCCATTGGAAGAATAACCATTGGGTGCATTAATACCTTGAAGACAATGAAAAAAATTCATCTTATCTATATTTCTTAATGTGTGAAAAGTTGTAGGTAAATATATTATGTTTCCTTTCATAGTGGGTGCTAACTCAAAATGTATTCCCATGGATAAAAAGTCCAATATAGCATTAAATCAATCTTTTTAATTTCCATTTAAGTCTCACAATATTACAATCAAATTGGTACATATGATTTTCTAAACATAATTATTATAAATTTTATGTTTTATCTATAAATATATCTAATGATGTAGTTATAAAAAAATTACTATTAAAAAGGGAAATAATAATGAAAAATAAAATAAAATCAAACCTTGGTTCACTGTCGGCCAGAAATAGGTTTCTGAGTAAAAAACCTAATATTGTGAATGATTAAATAATGGTAGATGATAAATAATGGAGACTAATGATCATGAAAATCAAACAAAATAACTTAAAATGGTTATTGGGGATCATCATGTCTCCATTGTAGCCGTCATGAGTCGAAAGGGAGTCATCGTGAGTCAAGAGAGAAGTTCCATAGATCCAAAAAAATGACAGTTTCTGGATCCTGAATATGTTTAAAAGGATTCTGGCATTGGTTATTACTAAAACAGATACTGAAGAGTTAGAGAAAAAATGTTTTCACTTCAGTTTTTTAGAAAACCGTAGTAATTTTTTTCTATTGTCAGTTTTAAAAAACAGTGTTATAAAGTGATTCGTTAGTGGTTTTTAGTGTTGGTTCTTTGTAAAACTGTTTACAAAACAACATATATAATGTTTTACATGTTGGTGTCTAGTAAAATTGATTCTAAAAACCTCATGAAAATAATTTTTGCATTATTTTATAAAAAATGATGTCATTTCTTTAACATTAAAGCAATTATTTTCACAAGTGTGTGGATAGAAAAGCAACTTGGATTTTTAATTAAATGGAATAAAAAATATTCCCATGTAAAATGCATCAACTATAAGGATATAAGGAAATATTATATAGTGTTCCCCAAGAATAATGGTATTTTACCTCAGAGAAGGCCAATAGAGAAAAAAATTTGCAAAATCTGCACAACTCTGGTTGAAACACCATATGAATTGATAATAATAAATTTGATCATAAAATCAATGTTTGCTAATGCTTTATTCAATTAAATATATATTTACTCTCATATATCATTCATGGTTTTAATAATAATAAGTTTACCACTCACACTCTGAGAAAATAGTTTTCTATCAAGAAACAAAGTAGGAATCTTATTATAACAACGATATATAGAGAAGTAAATATTCATATGCATAGATATACCCTAGTTATAGAGATAATTTGTATACCTATGATTGAAATTGATTTAATAATCTATATATATGGTAATTAAAAACATAATTAAATAATATATATTCAATATAAGTATATTACTATTTATGAAGGTGGTTGAGAACCCCTTTTTTAGGGAGAGTCATCACTATCTGAAGCATTTTTTAATCCACCTCCAATAGTTCACTTTAATGATATTTTGGGAGAATATGTGAAGAAAACATTATCTATAGAAGGAAAAAAACATCATAATGATAGATAATGTTCCTATTTTAAAATAATACATTGATGTATTTCTATATGACATATAGATACATTAGCTTGATCATGGAGTCCAGTGTTCTATTGAGAAAATACCTGATGCAAAACCTCTGTCCAAGAATCTTCATAGAATTTAACCGCTAACCTCATGCATATTAACCATATTAAAGCGAAAATATGTTATTAGTAGAGTTAAAGAAACAATTATGGGAATTTTTTGATAGGTTATTTATATACCCTCATTTGTTACCATGGGGAGGCCCTATCCTCTTTTTGAAAAATAATGAAGAGTCTATTAGATCATTCGTTGATTATAGGGAGATCAATGGCATTACTATAAATAATAAATATACTTTTTTATGTGTTGAAGAATTATTTGATCAACATAAAGGAGATCAATAAATCAAAAATATCAATCTTTATTTTAACAATCATTAGTTATTTATATAGAATGATGAAATAATAATGAAAAACTTTTATATTAAATATGCGAATTATGAGTTTATAGTAATGCCCATTGGGTTAACTAAGTTAACATTTTTTTATATATCTCATGAATTTATAATTCATGGATTATTTTTATGATTTATTATTTTATTTACTAATGATGACTTGATATACTCTAAAGTCTAATAAGATCATGAGAATCTAATACATATTAGTTTAGAAAATTTTAGTTAAAATGGATTATATGGAGAATTAATTGGTGTAAAACTTGGCACTCATAAGTTTCTTTTCATGTCCATATTATCTCTAAGGATGTAATTTATATTAATCCTTCAAAGAAAAAGGTTTTCAATGAATTTGTTGCACCAATGAATATAACTTCTATATATAGTTTTCTTTGTTTGGTAGGTTAACATAAGTGATTTTTTCAAAATACTTCATCAATTTCCAACCCATTGACCATGTTAACACATAAAGGGTTTAAATTCACATTGTTAAGGGAATGTGAGTAAATTTTTAGGATTAAAAGTGGATATTTCTCAATGCACCAGAATTGAATTTACAATTTTGAAAGAAGGATTTTTATTATATAACAATTCATTGAAAAGAGTATTGGGATGTTTCCTTATATTGAATACATCAACGAAATTAAATATCTGTGAACATAACTAACCAAATCATGATTTTGTGTTAGAAGTTATAATAATTTCCTTGATGATATGGGGATGTTATCTCTATGGGGAAATATGAAACATATATACAGACAACAAAATATTTAAGAACATATTTTATCATAAATATCTCAACATTAGTCAAAGGATATAGATGGAAATACTTAAGGAAAATGATTGATCAATAAACTATCACTCTAGAAAAAAAAAGGTGTTTGGTGCATTTTGTATAAAGGGACATGGATTTAAAACAATTATGATGATTAAAAAGGACAATTTATTCTGAGATATAGTAATGTTAGATATGGAAATTGTTTGGCAAGGGTAAATTTCTTTCCTTCTCTTGGAAATATCTAACCATACTTACAATAGAAGAAAGGGATGTTGTAACATGATTATAATAATTTATTGGGGAAGATAAAACTAGTGAGTATAGGGAAAATGACTCACTTCATTTGTAAAGGTGGAATGTTGATGTTTTTGAAAATATTATATGTTCTATTTAAACAAGAGCTAATGTGGGAGTTACTAGAGGTGGCGCATATCTGAACATTCTTTATACACCATAGTATCATAAATATTTATAGATATTTAAAAGAATTTTTTTTGGATATAGTATGAATGGTGAAATTTCATTATGGATTACCAGATTCATAGGGTTATCATAAGTAAATTCGAAAAGGAAATTGAAAAAACCTGAGATTTTGTGAATTATTTTTTTTTCAAATTAATTTAACCTTTTTTTATATTTTTTATTCCACAAAACACTAAAAGTAGTTTGTTTTTTATTAGAGAAACATGTTTGGATTGTGTTATACAGAACAACAAGTTATGATGAACTAAATTAAACATATTTTTTAAAATTATTTATATAGAACACATAAGTTAGTGTACATTACACACAAGGTTTACTTTCCTCGATGGCTTGTTTGATACTCATTATTGAGTTTTGCATAACAATAATATATTATTAAAATGTTATTATAGTAAAATATAACCTAGATGTTAAATTATAGGTTTTTATTAGGATTATCTAATTTATGAAAATATTTGGTTTACACAAATATAAGATGAATTCATAGGTTACGAACTAATTATAAATGAATATGAAAACTGAGTGAATATAAATGACAAGTATTATTGTTATTATGATCAGAAAGCGGTTTTAACCTAATGAATTATATTAAAAACAATTAGTGAGTGATATTAATTTAATATATATTTTATTTATTCAATAAAATAAATTTTATATTCATTCAATATATTTTATAGGCCTAATATAACAACAAAAGCAATTTTATTCTAGAAAACCTATATATTTATAAATGTAGTTTTACAACCTTTTAATGGAGAATCCATTTAAAATCACAAATTTAAAAAATTTATAATTCTTATATGTCAATATAAAATTACTATTTGAATGGTAAACGTAAAAATAGGTTTAGGATAATTTTTATACATTTTTCTAAGAAGATTCATGTTTTAATTAATAGTTAAAAATACAATATTTTAGTTCAAAACGACCAATTCATCTAATGTATTTATAAGGTAAAATTAAATATTAAATTTGTTTCAAAGTTAAATTAGGTAATATTTTTATCAATTAATCTGATTTAGGTCATTAAAATAAATTTCGAATTGAAATTGTATATAAAAACTAAGAAAATATTTGATCATTTTTACTTTAAACAGTTGTAATATCGTCACATCAGCATGATTATTTTAAATTAATTTCTACAAATTTTATGATTATATTTTGGAAAAATGTATTATATCTTTCGATTAATAATAATTTATAATTTCAAATAAGGTTAACAAAGTTTTTGACCAAAAACATTAGTGAATGTAATTAAAATTGTTTATGTCGATTAAGGTAAAATTAAGCATGAATGAGGACTAAACTTTAAATATTAGACACAAAGCGACCAAGAAACTTGTTAAAACCTTGTTTGTTGGACATATTTCGGCCAATAATCCTATAAAGTTATATAATAGACAATTTTAAACTTTGGTAACAATTATTATATGGGGAATTTATAATTATTTAAAAAAATACCAAGTGAGTCTTTTTCCTCCCCTAAAAAGGCATCCTCTCCTCCCACATCCTCACATCTCTCAAAAAGAATAGATTCTAAAACTATCTTCCCAATAATCTTTAAAAAATCCAACCCTTACTCCTTAAATCCTTCCTTTGGACATAATGGATTCCAAGAAATCCTTTGGGCAAAATCAAAATGAAGTATCCCGATTAAGAGGTAACGCCTTCTCTCAAGCTATATTCTTTTATTTTCTTTCACCACCCCATCCACTCTCTGTATTCCATGACTGTATAAAAACCATCATCTTATATATAATATAGTTTTTTATTATATGTTTTAAACCAAAACTTATACAAACCTCCTTTTACGTGATAACGAACATATTGTTTATGTTGGGAAAAAATCTCTCAAGGTATCATTGCAGTATTTTTGGGTTGATTGTGTTTGTTGACAATGAAGGTTTCCATGGAGAATTCTGAAGTTCTAGAGAATTTGATGACATTCCATATTCACAAAGAATGATGAAAATGGAACAGATGATTTGTGATGGAGCTTCACGGTGAAGTCATGAAGGGATTGACGGTGATGCTCCGCGATTACGTCAAGATCCATGATCGGAAAATTGATGTGGTGCTTTGAAATTTTGAAAGAATTTTTGCAGGAACATCGAAACATCGCGATTTGAGATTACGTGGCATTGAATTCACATGGAAAGTCCATGGGTCGGTAGAATCGCCTATAAATAGCCCTCGACCCCTTAAAGAGAAGATGAGAGAAAGGGAGAGATTTCAAAGAAAATAATTTTCTCTCGGTTCGCGATGGTGGTTCGCGAAGGGAGTGTGCTTCGCGAAAGAAGATCTTCATGGTGGCTATTCTAGATCTGTGAATGTTGCGAGCTCTGTGCTAGCTCAGTGAGCTTCGTGAGGGAAGTTGCTCAGTGACGACTTGAGATTCACGAGAGTGCTTCTCGAAAAGACAGGAGCTTCGCGAAGGCTTGTTTGAACATCGCGAAATTGGGAGCCTCTCAATGTAGGGTGCTTTGTGAAGGTATTTCCAAAGGAATTCCCTTTTGTTCAGAGGCAAAGTGGTATTAATCAGTGGATAAATGTTGGACTTCAACAGAGCATCTATCAACAGTTTAGGATTCATGCATTCATGAAAATTAATAGACCTATAGTTCTATAAACATTGAGTGGATCCGTTCCAAGTGCAGTGAGCAAAGTAAGAGGAAGAAGGTAATCCTTTCTACCGGCAGTGAGCCAGTGAAAGAGAAACAGGGGGTGACCCTTGGGAAAGCATTGAGCTGACCCTAAAAATTGTAAAGGCAGTGAGCCTGGGCATAAAAGTTATCTAGCCCGAACATTAATGGCAGTGAGCCTTAGTGGATTTGGTATAGTGGCACATCATCATTGTATACTCCTTGGACATAACCCTATGAGGGTGAACCATGTAAAAATCTATGTGTTTTCCTGCTTGATTTCCTGCATTGCATTCAAATTATTATCATCAGATAAAGAAGAAAAGAAGTGGTAATAACAAACACACAAGTGCAAACAAAGAGACCCCTGTAAAAAAGAGTTCAAGATCCAGTGGGGAAAGAAGAAATTAGAAAAGAATATACATACCCTGATTCACCCCCCCCCCCCCTCTCTGGGTATATAGTCCCCTATTGGTCCTAACAGTTTACGTGTACAATGAACTACCACCTCACTAAACTATAATTGTTATTTTTTCCTTTACCACCTGTCATGATGTTCATTATAATAGAAAATATGTTTATATATGTCATATAGTATATTTATTATGTCTTTAGTCTTATTTATTCATTTTAAAACACATATCTTTTTACTATCCATTTGGTGTAAATAAGATAATTTCTTTTGAGGAATCTTGGACTACAGCCACCTCAATGTTATGTGATTCGTTCACACACTGCATGGAATGTATTAAGGTTGGGTTTAGTGAAATCATAAGATATATATAAGATTATTATGCTAATTTAATTATATTATATACATATATTTATGTTTCTTTTTTCCTTTCAATACGATAATAAAAAAGGAGACAATGTTCATGCATATGTATGGATTACCATCTCCATGAACAGTGTATTCCATTTCACACTTCTATATTATATAGATTATTATAATAAACATATATTGAATATACATGATATTTATATAATTACTTACCTTTTTTATAAAAATATGCTTTCATTCTAACAGTTTTTAACCACGTTAAGGGTTAAAATGGTGAAAGGGGGTAAAACAAAGATATAAGGCTTCTAATATATCTGAAACTCATCTAATTTGATATTTTTAGTCTATTTATTCCTTAATTTATATTATCAATCATGATTTACAAAATTGTAGGCACTATCCTTAAAAATAAAATTTATTATATTTTAATTTTCATAATATTTATAAGAGCACCACTACTCTCACTTATAGAAGTGTAGCTTATTTATTCACATATCCACAAACTTTTATCCCTTTATATTGTCCAAAATATACCCAAATACCATAAAAAACATTTTACATTTCATATAGGTTTTTTATTTCCATATGACCCATCTAATAATCTTCAAGATGTTTTTCAAAGGAGCTTATCCAAGGAAGATGCATATGATATTAACAAACTCATTCAAGTTTGTTTCTTTCTTAAAACAACTCAAAATATTATATAAATATATTAATATAATTGTATCAGTATATTTTGTAAAATTATATTTTTTTTGTTAATGGTATAACCATTTTATATCTCATATACATCCAATGGAATATGAAAATTCCACCTATACATATATGTAGACTATTTCCACCATAAAGAGACATATCTCATTTTTCATCACTGATTTTCGTGGATGGTACTAAAATTATATACAATAAATAATTATTAAATTTATGACCTGATTTATATTACTAATTTCAAGAAAATTGGTACAACGGGTAAGATTTGAAACTGTTCACCCAAAACACATATTGAAAATGAAAAAGGTAACACTCAAATATAGATTTTAACAAGGAATGTTTAATAAATGTATAAGAAGAAATAATAAACAATTACTATCGAGTAAAATAAATCCAAATATGGATTTTATAAATATTTATAAGAAGCCTAAATTTTTTATACAACATATTAGACCATGTTCGTCCAAGAGGATGTCTAAGGAAAGGGTTTATTCTAAAATCTTATTTTTATTAAGAATTTTTTTTATTAAAAGAATTATTGGAGATATTATACATTATCTCATTCATAAAACCATTAAATGTTCTTTAATTATGGTTATTAATTGGATTTTAAAGTGTTATTTCCATTTTACCCTTCTTGGGAACTCAAAAAAATAGAAGAATGTTTTTAATAAAAAATTACCTTACTTATGTTTTGGACAGTAATTTTTTCTATCAATGTCCATATTCATATTATTTATTTATAAATAATAATTTGTACACTTAAATTTTTATTAAGGTAATTTTATTATATATTTTAATTTCATTAAAAAAATATTTTAAAATTAATCATATTAATATTTTGATTTGGGTCATATTTGACTAATTAAAAAAGTGTAAAAGAATGTTCTTTAAAAATTTACTACGTGAATCTCTTTTCTCATGACCATGAACATTATTAATTATAAATATTACATTAAATATTTGGATAATTGTTTATATAAAATCATATTCTCATTGTTCTATTGATTTTTAATTTTTAAAAATTTTCTGAAATAAAAATATGTTTCTTCTTGTATTCAAAATGACTACATATGTATTTTTAAAGATGATTTTTCATCCATGTAAAAAACATTCTAATTATATAATTCTTTATTGGGGATGTGATATAATTATATAAATCATCATATTTCCCTGTATATTTTACAATTAGGTGGTTTTATTAATTTACTTGGTTAAATATTGATTTCTAATATGCTAGTTTTCAAATAAACATTTGTATTAATAAGGTAAATTATTTGTGTATTATACTTCATATTCAATAATTTAATATGATGAATATATTAAAATTAGTAATTGGTTGGTTGGGCTTGATATTAGATATCCCCTTGAATAAATGGTAGGTCTCCTGAATTAAATCTATTTTTTGTATTTTCCATATGTCTTACCTATTTACGCATAGTGTCTTGTCGTGATACCTCGATGGTAAGAATACAATATTTGAAATTATGAGTTCTATCATTAATGGAACAATTATTTTAATCCATATGATTATTTATGATTCAATTTCATCCATTTATATACTCCCCATTTAAGATATTACTTATATACCTTGCTTGATTATTTTTAATCCTTCCCATATTGTTCATGCAGTGTTTAATCCCGGATATCCTTTTTTTATGCTTTTACCCTACTAAGAATATAAGATCATCCATTTATTATCTCTCCCAGGATCCCTAAAAGGGGTAATTCAATTATTTTTTGGATATGGTAGGAAAAATAATACTTTTCTCAACGCATTTTATATTGTATTTTATGTTTTTGAATTCCATGAGGGAATCAGGTATAGATCTAGTCTCTCTAGACTAATAAACTATTTGATCATATGGGATATAATCTCTTACCACTCGTTCCAATGAAATATAGTAATCATTGTCTTTTAGCTACTATAGTTGGGTTTGTTACAATAGTACTCTATCATGGATAATTTATAAAAAATATTTAAATTATATATTTTATAATATGTTTTAACAATGTTTCCATATATGATAGTGTGATGTTTATAACCTATCAATTACATGGTGGGAAAATACATAATGTATATTACGATCCAATGAATATATAAAAATGGAAATATTAAAGTATATATAATATGATTTTACTATTATAATTAATATCCAAAAAAATCATAAATTTTTTAGTACTTTTTATTATCCAAAAAAAATGAATTATTTTGACTATGGTTATTGAATATATAAATTGATTGATGATTTCATAATTCACCCAAAATATCACATGCCCAAAGTTTTATTTAATAGAATAAATATAATATCATTTAAAATAATTATTAATCATACATATGTTTAATTATTTATTAAATACGACACAAATACTAGAAAAATAACATATCAAGATAAAAAAATATATTCCCATAGGAATGAGTTGGAGACTTACATGGTGTAGAAATATTTACAAACATCTTTTAGGTGTTATTATTATTTGTTTTTCAATTTAACATAATGTATTATTTTATTTTCAATATTTTCCATCTCTTTAATTCATTTCCACATCTTCCCACACCAATCCACTACCATTTCTATTTGATTTCTGAAATAATGACTTATATAATCAAAAATACAATACTATAACTAAATCAAGAATTAAAAATACATTTCCATTTATTAAATAACATTTAATATATAAGGGACAATTCACTCTATGAATTTATTACCAATTATCTTTCTTGATATAATTAAGGAAATAATCAATGGGAACTATCTTGGATCTTGAATGTTTTTAAAAATTATGTATTGAAAATAAATTTCATTTGGTTAATTAAGGGGAATCTATCATTTTCATAATACGTTTACTAATATAGAGGCTTGATTTTCCAAATTCAAACCTCACTCCAGTTTTATGTATAACCATATTATATTTAACGATATTATTATCATATAATCCCACATTAATGAAATTAATGTTAACCACAATAGATCCAAATTATAGAAGATTTACTTATTATGAGGAATATATAAATATATGAGATTATGGATTTTATATTGGGAATTTATCCAATTAATCCTTAATATTGGGATAGATAGATTGTAAATATAAAATACTTTTAAAAATATTTAAGGGAAATCTATCTGATCTTCCCCAAAAGTCTTATTGCCTAAACAATTTCTATGATTCTTGTAATGTAATAGAAGGTAAACATCATATTTCTTATTAAATAAATTAAAATCAATACATTATGCTTATTTTCTTCTATTAATAGAAATTATAATTATCATAATTTTAATATTTTCATTAGCATTAAATTTTAAGACACTTAAAATGAAATATAAAGGGTTTGAACATCAAATGCGCTTAGAATACCACACACAAAAATTAAATTGAATATCAAAAAAATATCTTTATCAAATTCACTATTTTCAAATGAAAATTAAAAAAACATTCTTTGAAAAAATATATTAATGTATATCCCATGCATCTAAGAATTATATAGAGTATTACATAAAAAGGTGCCATTATACCCACTTTATAAGACTTATAGAAAAAACCTTGGATCTTTTTATGAATCACATTGAATGTGATCCTCCTCATGAAGTATTTCTTTGATATTATCCTAGATAATATTCATATTTGAACAAAAAGATATATCTCTCATGACCCACACTCACTATGACTTAACTTGTGCTAGCTAGTAGTTTGAGTGTGGTCCCAATATATCAACTACTATAGGTTACATGTCAGTTAATAGGATTTAGGGTATATGAACAAAAACATATGGAATACAATATCCTTTATAAATGATAATTAAATAATGCTATGATTAATGTAATTCATTTACAACCATAACTCAGGAATAAGGTATATATATGTATTTTATGTCATAAATGACCAAACCATAAATGGAAATAATACCCATAAGGACTTCAAACTCCTAAATTCAACAAGAAAGGTATAAAGAAATTACATATTTGAATAATCCTCATTTGTCTATAGCTATGACTACCTAACACTACCAATAAGTCTATACTGATAATGCAATGATAGTATATATTATCCAAGGTTGGGTATATTAGTATACTAAATATATTCCTAATTGAAACTCTCATATGTCCATTTAAATGAATCATACTAACAAATATCTGTAGGGAATAAATAAATAAAAAATCAATCAATAGATATCTTGTAAAATTAAACCATTATCCAACTCTATCCTATAATATATATTGATCTTATATATTAATACACACATTTTTCCGATCACACCTAATCATATATCCCTACAAAATAATAATTAACAATCCAAATCTAATAATCGATTATTTTTCTACCCACAAGACCTCATTGTAGTGTCATTATCACTGTGTAGTAATCCACAAAAATAAAATATCTATTACATATCTATCACAATGTCATTATCCACCCCTATGTAACTCTTAATCCCATATACCTCACCAATTATTTTCCTATGATTTGATAATTACTCTGATATGGAGTTATTCTAGTGAGTAATTTATTGAGGGAAAGATACAAAATGACTTAACTCCCTGAGATTTTATGAAATATTTATTTCAAATAAATTTTTTTTTTGATAGCTTACATTATAGAAAACAATGAGTTTTATTGAACCGCAAAAAACTACTAATATTATTATTTAAAAATAGCCTTTATTAATGATATGTTAATCTTTATGATATGAATAGGAATAAAAATATTTAAAAGTTAAGAATAATAGTCTTATATAAATATTATATATTGATAAAAAGAACATAATTTTTGGTGCAGTCTTTATATGATTCCAAAATACTATTTTCTCAAATAGATGATTTTTTTGTTCCCTTTTGACAACAATAATAAAATTATTTTTTGGAAATTTTATATAATTAATTATTTGAAATAAAATTCATTTTTGAAGTACCCATTTCTAAATTATCTTATGGTTATTTGTTATTTTTTTGAATGGAATAATTTTTCAATGAGAAGTTAAAATGAAGGTTTTAATTGAAATTTACCTTCATGTTTATATAATTTATAAGGATTATTTTTGTTTAAAAGTATATAAAATTAAATTTGTTAAATTATATATCTATTAATAAAATTTAGTTCATTGTAATATTTTTCAAATTGAATTTTCATATAAAATCATTTTAAACCTTTGATCATTTTCTCTTTAGAAAACTGTGTCTCATTACGTTTATGAGTTTAATTTTAAATAAAATTTTACTAAATAATTGAGTGGATTTTTAAAAATGGTTACATATTTTGAATCAGTATAATTTATAAGATATAATATGTACGACATAATTTATGGTCAAAATTAATGGTAAAAATATTAAATATTAATTATTTTTTAAATAGAAAAAATGTGTTTATCGGGGTCAAACGTAAATGGAAAAGGGGTCAAATGGCCTAGAAACATGCCCAAAATTCACTATAAATAAATATTTCAATCTTATAACAAATAATGTTTTATATTAATCTATTTTGGAAAATAATTAATTTTAAAATGTTTGGTTAAAACACTGTGTGGCCTCTCCCCACCTTTTTTAAAGGCCACCCCTTCTCCACTCCTCTTTACACTTACAAAACAATTTATTTCAGCCAAAAAATACCCAAATATATTCTTTAAATCCTATTCCACACACAATATGGATTAGGGAGATCATAAATACAATATATTAAGGACTTGGGTTAAACAGAATTAGGTTTTTCTAATAAGTGGAAGCTTGAAGGTGCACGATAGAAGTCGAGACTTAATATAAGTTATTTTTTCTCAAAATATATTCTTTGGGATAATAGATAATTTATGCCCCTATATTGTTATATTTTGTGTATATAACTCCATTTTATGTTATATATGTTTAATTTCTTTATTTTAATTATATTTATATTTCATTTTATGTTAATCATTTAGGGTGATTATGAATCAAAAAATACCAATGGTTTAAGGATTTTATGTTACTACATCATCCTTTATCAAGATTGTTGATTATGTTTTTTATGATGAAATATTATGATTCATTTGTCATGAATTTCATAAAATTTATTCTCCTTTTTTTATGTCATGAGAATACATTTCTTCCCTTTATTTCCCTCTCTTTATGTTCTCAAGGGTCCAAAAGAATGTTTATAATAAAACTCCTCTCATTTTATCCCTTAGTTGAAACCATTTTTTCTCTCAAAAACATTTTATTGAAAAATGTATTAAAAAATATTTTAAACATTCTAGAAATAATTTACTAAAAAATATTTACCTTTATATGACATTCTATTAAAGAATTTTAAAATAATCTCATGTCATTTTCCGAACAAGGCCTATTTGACTTTTATTGAAAATATGCTAGGAATATTTTTTTCACATGTAAGACATGAGAAAATTTCCCTTATGACATTATTATTATTTACATTGATGCTTCCTTTATAACCTTTCAAGGTTATTCTCAAAATAAAAAAGTATTTATACAATATTTTAGTAATATATTATAATAAAAAGTGATTTTTAATGAAATTATAGTTTCTTCAAGAGACGTTCCAAATGATTTTTATTTCAAAATAATTTTATATATAAGATGACATCCTTTATTATTACTAAAGTTTTTCAAAACCAATGATATTATATTTAATACTTATTTAAATGGTTTATGTTTGTAATGAATTTTTTTTATGAAACTCATTTCTCTTACATTTCTTTTAGCATGATAACATGATTTCAATACCCACTTGTTTTTACATCAGTTATGATTTAATGAAATGATGAAATGATTCAAAAACTTAGTTATTTTTCACATTTTAGGTTGTGCTGAAATTTTTATAAAACTCATTTCTTTCATGGGTTCTGATACAATATCTGTTTTTTGATCTTTTAGAACATGTAAATATGGTTTTCATAATGAGACATTTAGGAAAAAAAATTTAATGCATTAGTACATATTGATATCTCATGAATTAAACAAGAGTAGAATAGGTAGAGAGCCTAGTTCACTAAGGTAATTTTTTTACCCTGATAGTATTTGAAGTGAACATTGACACCTATAATGGTTTAGGGAGTGAACACATTCCATTATGATATTATTGGAAATAAGCCTCCAAAAATGATAAAAATGATTTTATATTATATTCATTATAAGAAAAATACTTTCCTTATACCGATGTTATGTTCACATGGTTCATGTTCTCTGATTCCAATATGATTCATGTCTTATGAACTACCATGATTTTTTTCATGAATCGTGTTTATGATCATTGATATTCAAGGTATGGTTTTAAAATATTATTATCATGTTCTATAACCATTATACACATGATATATTGATATCTTCATAGTTTACCCTTTATGAGCTTCCAATATAACTATTTCTTATATTTCTATTCCTATGGTTATGATGAAAGTTATTATCTTTGATGTGTTTAATAAGGGCTCTAATTATTAAGAACGTAGTTTGAGATGACATATATCACTAATAGACCAGTATTTTATGTATCCAATATTCCAAAGGAACTATATATAAATTATTTTGGAATGAATGGTTATATTATAGAATAAATATTCCTCTATAAAGGTAAAATATTTATGTATGAGAAGTTTCGGTCTTTATAGTTGGTATCAGAGAAAGGTGTAGTTAACCTTCGAAAACTAGGATGAGAAAACTTTTGTGAGATCCCTAGAGATATGTATAAGCTTATATCTAGGAATGGTTCAAAGTATAGGAAATTGTTTTTTAATTTTTGAAAAGCATAGAGAGAGTGGTTTCCAATAAATTACATCCTTATCTAGACACTACAAGTGGATACGGCTCTGGCATAGAGGTACCTAAAGGTAATAACTATGAAAAGGGTGTATTTTTTTAGACACTATCAACACCTGCTTAATAAAAACATGCCTTGTTGGACACATTGTTTCACACTCCTGGGGTATATGATTTGAAAATTCACAAACTCTTTAAAACATGTCATGAAGGATCTAAATAGATGAAGACTATGAATAAATTAAGAAAAACCTATGTTTCCATGGATTAAAATGATGGTGTTTTGATTTATACATCCTATAAATGATTTTTCATGATTATATGGTTCTTTTCTGTCTTTATTGTTTCTTACACTATGATTTTTAGTTTTAGTAAATCGATCGATACTGAAGGATCCTTGATTTTACTAAGTGATGTAGATAATGAAATGAATTTCCTCTTAAACAACCAAACATTATAGCAGATGTAATGAAAATTATCATTTCTATTATCAAAAAAAAAATTCAATCCATGAATCATATTGAACATCCTATAAATAAAAGTACAGATCAACATTCTTTTGAGTAATTCATGAGGCCAAACCACATTATTTTAGTGGTTCCATGGATCCTCTAGTTAGTACGAAATGGACTTGTACCCCTAAAAAGATATTTTTTGTTCTCTAGTGTTCAGAACATGCGAAAATTCATTTGGGGTGTTTATCATTAAAAGAAAAAGTGGATCAATGGTGGACCCTCATTAAGATTACAAGGGAATATGATGAAATTGACTACATGGAGTTGGATAATTTTATGAGATTGTTTTTTCAAAAATTACATCCCTAATTTTCTTCATAAAAAAATGGAGAAATAATTCCTTGAGATAAATATGAAGGAAAATGAATATGTTGGTACCAATAAGTCCAATTTTATAAGACTTATGAGTTATGATTCTGGAATTATCATCCAACCGAAAATTAAGGTTGAACAATTATTTAGTATCTTAAAAAAGTTTTTGATGGGTATAATCCATTAGGGACTTTTGTAGGAATGATAAAAACATTTGAAGTTTTCTAAAGGATGAAATGGATATCAGATTTATCCATCAATATCGTTGTTTTGACAATAAAATGATGATGTAGTTTAAAGGAAACACTAAAAACCATTGAGAGAATAAGATGATATTTCTTTCATGATTTATGTGTGGAAGGAAACATCGAGAAAGTAGTATCATGGGAAATATTAAATTTTTTAATTGTGGAAATTATGGCCATCAAAAAATCGAACATTCAAGTGGTGGGAAGAATTTTGATAATGATGAAAATATAGATAAAATATCATATAATAAACCATACACATTTCATATTTTCATATGTAAAATCCCAAGATTTTTTTATGTCTCTTCTTAAATAAATTCAATTTCTTTGAAAGATTCTATTACACAAAGAATCAAACATAAACAGATGATTAAATAATATTATTTTATAATATTAGTTATCACCTTGTCATTGGAATTCTGGAATTAAGGAGATTAAATAAATTATAAAAAAATATTTTGAAAATTTTAATAAAATAATTCATTGGTTACCAATTATTTACAAATGAAAATATGATCCAAATGAACATAATGGATATCTTTTTGTAAAAAAAATTATTTTAATTCCAAGAATGAAATTTTATCATAATTAATTTAATTAATAACTAAGAGTAAAATATTTTACTGAAATTATTATTTTATATACCCAATAATATGTTTTTAAATTTATTCCACATGTTCGATAGACGTAATACAAGAATAAATTCAATTTTAATCATATAAGAAATATGTTTCTAAAGTAAATTTTTCCACTTCTTGAGGGTTCACCTGTTTTAAATATAAATTTTATAACATTTATCAAATTAATTTTTCAATGAAAATATAATTTTTTGAAAAATGATATCAAAATTAACTTAGGGTAAAATATAACTATTTGTTCTAGATATTTATAATTTTTCTTAATAATGGAAAATGTCAACTTTTAATTGAAAATAGATGTTTCATCTAAACTATTTATATAGTAAAATTATATTTTAAATTTGTGTTAAAGTATAATTATTTTAATTATATATCATTAAATCCAATTTAAGTCATATTAACCAATTTCAAATTAAAATTGGATATAAAACCATTTCAAACATTTGAACTTGTTCACTTTAAAACCCATTTTTTCGTTGTCTCTATGGAAATAATTTTAAATAAATTTTTTATAATTATATTATTTGAATTTGGTAAAATGGATTACATATTTTTAATAATATATCCAAAATTAGTATTTAAAGTCAATTTAATTTTTATTAATAAAATATTTTATGTGGTAAAAAATTATTTACTGTGGTAAGGGTAAAAAAATGAAAGTGGTTAATGTTAAAAATGAAATGGCTTAAAATACCTATAAACTAAAACATTTAATGGTTGTATAAGAAATTTTATTGTCCCTAACCAGCCTATACAATAATATTTGTTAGGATATTTTGAGGAAATTAAATCGACCTCAATGAGGTTAGCTTCAAATATAAAATAATCATTATTTTAATCACTTAAACCCAACTATCCTGAAGTATAATTACCACCACCCCCACCCCATTTCGACTCACAAAACATGGATCTCATAAAATGTCTTCCAAAAAGTCTCCTCTTAACTCTCCCCATGTAAATGGGCTACTGGTTTCACCAAAATACCAAATCCAAGGACCTCAAGGCTTCCCCCATGAAGGTGATATTCAAGAGGTAATTTTATCAAAACACCTCTCTTATTTTCTTTTCTTCTTCTAACTTATCCTCACCTCTTAAATCCACCAATGAATAAAAATTACATAATAATTTACATATAGGAATTATATGTTTCTAATTTAATATATTATAACAATCCCTTTAATTACCTCATCATATTGAAATAAACAAATATATTGTCCAAGTTAGGTTGGTTAATGGCCTCTATGAATAATCTTTTTGTTCTTCTACCAACACCGCCTTAATGACTGGTCGTAAAACTATAATTATTGTAAAATAATATTAAAATATGTGTATTATAACCTATTTAATATTCTTTAAATAATATATACTCATAATTGTAAATAAAATGAAACTAGTCTATGGTTCTTGAAAAAACTGTCAAAATAAACTAAAAATTTATCATTAACTTTTAATCAAATGATTCATACTCCTAGAAATAGAAAGATGATATGTAGGAACATTTAAACTTATAGAAGTTCTTTAATACTCTTTAATTCCACTACTGGGGATTTATTTCAATTTTATAATAACATTTATAATTTTTCACAAATGAACCGATCATGAAGATGTGAAACCAACACACATAAAACCAAGAAAATACTGATATATTTTTAATTAATGGGTTATAAGATGTTATAAAATAATCATATAAGTTATTTTAATTATTTTTATAGTACTTTAATGATTTAATAACATTATTTAAACCATATAATATAAGGTGGAAGAATACTACACTAAAGGTATGTGCGAGATAAGGTATTTTCATCTCACTTTTATTTATGTGAGATTAATGTGTTATTCACCACTTTTATATTTTGTGTTATATATAATTACCCATTAATATAATATCATTAATCTCCCAATATTTATGGTATTTAATTTTTAATTTGAAGTTGTGGGGAATAATATTGAACTGAATATAATGTGGTAAGTATTTATTTTAGAATCTCATCATTGCTCGGGATATTTTCTATTTAATTATCTACTAGGGAATAATTATAGTTGATATCCATGTTTTATAAAAATGTTCTCAAAGGATCATTAATATTTTCATAAAAAATTATTATTATTTTTAACCGTGTTTGAATTTTTACAACATGTATTTAAATGAATCTTCATGCCACTTTCAAAAAATTAATTTTCTGATTTTATTGAAAAATTGAAAGGATTATTTTATTAATGTGTATGTAATAAAAGTAATTTCTAGTCTAAATGACAAATAAAATATTTTAAATTATATATTATGTGTTACAATGTTTGGTTTGATAGAAAATTATTATCAAAATGTTTAGTATTGTTTTTTTGAAAGCTGAATTTTAAATTGTAAACGGATATTTTCCTCAATAAAGTTTTTTTAATAATATTTTTAACAAAACATTAATGTACTTATGATACATGGGGGATATTTTTTATTAATACCATCATTATTATTTTGTTGGATGGTTTTTGATTAGTCTGACTATAGATGTTCTATTTTAATAACATTTTTCTTTATTACACTCAATGTTTTATAAATATGCATATTGATGGGGGAAAGTATTAGCATTCCATATGCTTATTTT
Source organism: Viscum album (assembly GCA_963277665.1). Taxonomy (NCBI): domain Eukaryota; kingdom Viridiplantae; phylum Streptophyta; class Magnoliopsida; order Santalales; family Viscaceae; genus Viscum; species Viscum album. The sequence continues at coordinate 1,940,918,489 of OY728152.1, forward strand.
AAAATATAAATATTTCTGGTTGACAAGTTTCACCCATTTAATATTAATAATTTATTTGACTTAGTATGTGACGTTAAGGGCCAGCTATGTCATCTTGATGCATCGGTTGATGTCATGAGACCATCTAGACCAGATTTTTGTCGTGGTCACACCAATTTATGTTAAATTATTAGGTAAGGACTTGGAATTATATTTTATAGGTCTTTCATTTTGTATTCCATGATTATGAGATTAGTTTTTGATATTCCATATGCTTATTAAACCTGTTGAATATTCATGTTTCCATTCCACTCTTATGTGATTATTTATATGACATTATTTAATCATAATTTATTCCGAACATATTATTTTCAGGATAATGCTTAATGAAATGTGTTTCAATTAATTATGTTTCCATAATCGATTATGTTTATTTATGATAGTTTATGTTTAAGGTATACCCTTAAAAAGAACCTAAGCTAACCCATTTCTTATGTTTTAATTTTCCCAAGGATATTAGGATGTGTTTTTTGATTGATATATATGGTTACACAAAGGTGGAATAATGGAATTATAAAAGAAATTATTCGTTTATTTTAATGTTTTAAAATGAAATATGAATCTCACATAAGTATCATGTTTACCAGGACTACTAAAATATTCATCCTTTTAAGATGTGATTCCTTGTATCTTATATCAATGTAAAAAAATTAAGGAACTAAAATTTTGCTACGGGTGTCGGGGTTATTATTGTTGGTATCATAGAAAGTTTAGTAGATATATTGGAAACTATATTAATGAAATCATAAATTAAATAATGAATTCCTATGGTATAATTTAGAAATATTCCCGAAGAAACCAATGGTATGATTTAGTGGTTGGTTATACATAAATTTTAAATTTAGGTTATGTGATTCCCTAAATTTAAGATTAAAGATTTTTCTTCATAACATTATGATATAATATAGTGTATGACATTTTTTTAGAAATGTAACCTACCAGAAGGAATGTGAACCACATCAGTACACATAAATCAAAGAGTTGGAATGATCGTTTATTCGATGGGTTTAATCTAAATTTTAAAAGGGGACTGTTCTTATAAATAATTTCTTTATATGTGTAAATATTAACATGATATTACAAGAAGTGAAATATTTTTCTATGTATTATAGATTCATAATGAAGAACAAGAAGAAAAGGATGGTAGAGAAAATATAGATAAAGGGAAGAAGGGAATTATGGATTTTCCCATATGTTATAATTTTGGTAGGAATCACCATGGTATATAACTCATAAAAAAGGGTTTTTGTTTAATTGTGGATCACAATTCCGCTATTCTCCTAATTTTAATGGGAGGAAACAATTTTTAAATGTTCAATGCTTCAACTGTAAGGATACCGGGCACTATGTAGGAAATCCTCCAATTATAAAAGGAATTTTCCCTAAAGGAAGATAATGGATCATGTTAAAGATAATGATATAACTACAGAATCAGAAGAATTATTAATTCTATTATGAGCATATTAAATATTTATGTCATTTGAGTATTTTATTAATGATGTACTAGTCATAAAAATAGAAAAAATATGGATTTAGAGAGGTACTAGTCAAAATAATTATGGAAAAAATAAGTGTTGTATTTAAGTACTTCTTCTTTGCAGATTTGGAAGCATGCATTCTTTCATTATAATATTAAGGCAGTTATATTATTCAAATATTTTATAAAAAGTGATGCATTATATTCTTTAGGGAATCTAATTTTACATTAATTTTGGCAATGTAGTGATTGTGTTTATGACATGGAAAAAATCATATAAGTTTATTTTCCCAATTTATTATCTTGATAGTATAATAACCACTCAACTTTAGAAAAAATATTTTAGAAGAAAAACATTATCTCTTTACTTTTCTTACAATGAAAACAATGGTCTTTTAACACGTCACATATTTATGGTTTTGTGAAGGTAGAATTTATGATGACCATGTTATCTATCACTCTCCATCAGAATATGATAGTTTTATTTATGTTCCACAACTCAGTTTTCACTTCACACTATCATTATCTTATTATAAATCCTAATTTTTTGTAACATTTACATTTTCATTTCCCCTCTTATTAAAGGGATGTTTGATAAACCCTATTATGATGTGGGTTTCCCACAATGGTATTTTCAAGTATTACCCTATTATTTTCGAAGTGAAATTTCAAATTGAGAGGATAAAATTTATTGGAGGTGGGGATAATTTGACACCCGATGATTGTGTGGCATGTCTCTTATTAAATAAATTCTATTCTGTTGAACTTTACGTTATGCAGAACACTGATCTTAAACAAATGAATAAATAATATTATTTAATTTTTATAGTTATCACCTAAAAATTGAAAATGAAAGAATGAATGATTTAAACTAAATTATTAAAATACAGTTCAAAAATGTTTATAAAATTTATTTATTTATTACCAATAAATTAGAAAATTAAAATAGAATCTAATTGAAAATAAAAGATGCATTTTTGAAAAAAAACTATTTTATACCCACAATGGAATTTTATTGTAATAAATTAAATTTATTACAATTAGAGAAATAAATTATTTAAATTTATATTTTATACATTAAGTGAAATAAATTTAAATTCATCAAACATGTCTTTTAGACTCAATATTAGAATAAATCTAATTTTTACCATTAGTCTATATTCTTAATGGCGATTTTGTCGCCTTTTGATGGTGCACATAATTTCAATCTAAATTTTGACAATTTTAAAAGTATTATATGACAAAATATAGTAATTTTATGAAATAATAATATCAAAATTAACTTAGGGTAAAATTTTGGTATTTTTTCAATGAAGTTTCATTCTTTGATGAATAGTGAAAAATATTGAATTCTAATTGATAACTATTTTTCTATCTAGAATGTTAATATAGTTAAATTATATTTAAATTTTTTTTAAAGTATAATTAATGAAATAATACATAAATAAACCATTTTAGTTCATATGAATCAATTTCACATTGAAATTGGATATAAAAACATTTCAAACTTTGAACTTTTCAATTTAAAAACCTTATTTAAAGTTGTGTCGGTGAGATTAATTTCAAATATAATTTTTAAAATTATTTAAATTTGATTCGGTAAAATGGATTCAAAATTTTGAATCAAAATGTACAAATTATTATTTTTTAATTACATTTTTAGTCATAAATATTTAACCATGGTAAATGAAATATTTACCGCGGTATTTGTAAATAAATGAAATATGTTAAAGTTAAAAAGCTAAAGGCTTGAAATACCTAAAAACTAAAAAATATAATGGTAATTTAAGATATTTATAAACCATAAAAAACAATAAAATATTAATTTCTATCAAAATTTATGGAAATTAATGTCACCTCAATGTGGTTGGCATTAAATATAAAATAATCATTATTTTAATCTCCTAAACCCAACTCTGCTCAAGTATAATTTTTACTGCATTTTAAATCCCCTTCCTTGGAGATCTTAAAATAAATAAAAAACCCTCTACTCATTAATTTCCCCATATAAAAGTTCTTATGGTATCACTAAAAGGATAAATACAAGGTACCCAATTGATCTCCTTAGGAGGTGATATTCAAGAGGACATTTTTTCAAAACACCACTCTTATTTTCTTTTCTTCTACTAATTTCTCCACTACTCATTTGTCCATCAAGAAATAATAATTATAGATTAATTTAAAAACTGTAATTATATTTTTATCATTTATTATGTAAAAAAAATCCGTTTTATTACCTCCTCTTATTCCAGTAAATGAAACTATTTTCCAAGTTATGCCAATTAATCGCCTCCGTGAATAGTGTTTTTGTTCTTTTTCCATTACCGCCTTCATGGATAGACATAAAACTATATTTATGGTTAAGTAATGTTTTAATATATATTTTATAACCTATTTAATATTATGGAACAAATATATACTCACAATAGTAAATAAAACAAATCTAGATTGTGGTGTCGTAAAAGTATACAAAATTTTCTAAACAATCATCATTAACATTTTAAAAAATAGATCATCCTAATACAAGAAAAAATAATGAAATATGGGACCATTAAAAATTCTGTAATTTCATTAATACTATTTCATCTCACTAGTTTCATTTTATTCCCATTTTTAAATAATTTATATAATTTAATACAAATGAACCGACAATAAATCCAAGAAATGAACACATCCAAAACCATGAAAATAATTGAATATTATTAATGAATGGGTCATTATATGTTATAAAATAATCATGTAAGGTATTATAAATATGAATATAGTAATTAAATGAGTTAATAACATTATTTAAACTACTATACAGGAGGTTAATGAATGTTACACTCATGGTAAGCGTGAGGTAAGGGATTTTCATCTAACTTTTAATTCAGTGGGATGAAAGCCTTACTCACCACTAATTTCTTTTTTGATGAGTATATATATACACTTTAATATAACATCATTAATTTCCCTATCTTTATGGTATTAAAATTTTCATTTGATTTTATGGGTCATAATATTCAACATAATACAAATTGGTAAGGTTTTATTTCATAATATCATAATTATTCGATATTTTTCTATTTTTGGCTCCATTGGGAAATATTTCCCATCTATATCCTTGTTTTCTTAAAAAATTTCAAACGGTTTTTAATATATTCCTAAAAAAATTATGTTCATTTTTTCCATGAATTACTTTTTACAAAATTTTTTTGAAAGGAGTCTTCTTTTCACTTTCAAAAAAAATGATTATTTGGATTTTATTGAAAATGTTAAAGGAACCATAGTTTTAACATTTATGGAATGAAAAATAGTTTCAAATTTCATAACCTATCAAATTTTTTAAATAATCCTTTAATTTTTAAATATCATATTTTTGAAGAAAATTTTTTTCCAAATGATTTTTAAAATATTAGTTTTTAAATGTATATTTCAAAGTAAAAAAGGCATGTTTTCCTCAACGATGTTTTTTGATGATATTTTTATCAACTCATTATTTTAATTATGATACACTAGGAATATTATATATTAAAATCATCATTATTATTTATTTCGATGGTTTATGATCATTTTGGTTGTGGATGTACTATTTTGATACCATTCTCCTTATTAATCTCATTGGTTTGTGGATATGTATATTGATTGGGGAATTTATTGACATTCCATATCACGGTTTTCCAATATGAATGTTTAGGTTTTTAATGGTTCTCCCATTTCATATATTAAATAAGTTGTACTTATTAAGTGATAGTAGGATCTCTCTATATATCCTCGATGCATTAGTAGGTCTCGGGAGACAAACTAGACTGGGTTTTGGCCGGGCCCATACCCATTTATACATACTTCATGGAAAAGGCCTTGAAATTATGTTTTAGATGTCTGTAATTATTATTTCGATCATTTTGAGATAAGTTATTGAAATTCCTTATGATTATTTTACTAGTATAATATCCCTAGATAAGTTTTATTCTCAGGTGATTATTTAAATGGAATTATTTGAATCGCATTTATTCCTCCCGTATTATTCTTATGTTTCATGGAATGTTTTTTAGTTAATTACCTTTCAAAAAAAATTGTGATTATTTATGATAACTTCTATTATATTTATACTAGTACAGAGAATTTGAACTCACTAATTTATTTGGTTTCACTTTTTCTCAGGATACAGGGAATTGTTTTGTGATTGATACGTACAGTTATATAAATTGTATAATGGAATTTTCAAAGAAATTTTTGGGTATTTTAATGTTTTAAAATGAAATGTGAATCTAAAGTATGTATCTAGTTTAAAAATACCACTAAACTGTTAGGTCATTTTGGATGTGATTCTCTGTATGTTATGCCAGATTAATAAATTAAGGTAGCAAATCCTTGCTTCTGGGGTTGGGGTCATTATATAAAATTTCAGGACTATAGAAATTATAATAACCAGTACACAAATATGATATTTAACAATGATGATCAACATCATTAAAACTCTTAAGTGAATATACAAAGGTAAATATCATGTAACTTCTATTTATTCTGACGTTTCTGATAACTACATGGTGAAAAGAACACTTTCCATCCATTCTAGAACTGTTAATGAGTTATTTAGTTCTGGATATACCTATTATTTGTTATTTAATTATTTTTATATGGGTATCAATAGACCACTAAAAATATTATAAGTAGAATTAGAACTGAAAACCTCTAATGATACAATAATTTCATCTCAAGTATATGATTCCATTCTGGAGGTGTTTATGAGTATGTTCTTCCAAAAACAATTTCATTCTTCTTCTAGTGGAATTTGATATTGTCTTAGGAATTGATTGAATTTATCTATATAAACCCACAAATTAATTTTTGGGGAAGGGAATTAACATTTGTTATTCCAAAAAAATTGATGATTGTCAATCACTGCGAAGATAAATATTAACTTATGATGTAAATCACATCTATTTATTAGTTTTTATACCTATTCGAGAGGATTTTTTGTCACAATTGGTTGGGTAGAAACTTAACATTGATGATATACCTATTGTGCGGGAGTTTTTTATGTCTTTACATTAGTTTTTCTTATACTTCCACTAAAATTTGATGTTTATTTCTAAATATAAGTCAAACATTGTGCCATATCTATTTCAATGACTCCCAAAGGAATGGTGTTAATTGAGTTGTACTAAATGAAAAGAAACTCCAAGATAACCTTGATAATTTATTCATTCAGTGAAGTGTTTTACCTTGGGGTGAACCTATTCTTTTTTTAAATAAAGATGGAACAATGTGACTCTGTATTTATTATCAGAATATAAAAAATATCATTATTGAGAAAAAAATATCCTCAATGACATATTTATGTCCTATTTGATCAACTACAAGAGTGAAAAATACATTTCCATGATTGAACTTCGTTCTAGGTACCATCAATTGAGGTAAAGAAGGATGATATACCCAATACATCATTCCTTATATGGTATGAACAATATGAATATAAAGTTAGGTAATTATGTCGTTCTAATTCCCCTTGTATCTTCTTGGATTTAATGAATAGAGTTTTTGGAGATTACTGTGATCAGTTTGTGGAAGACTTTATAGATGATATTATAATATATTCAATGAGAAAGGAAGAGCATTAAAATCACATTATATATAATCTAATAAACTTAAGAATAGATAAACTATACGAAAAATTTAAAAATTGTGATTTTTGGCAGAAAATATAATTAAATTTGGTTTATATAATCTCTAGAGTGGGTATATCGGTACATCCATAAAATATAGAGTCTATTGAAAGATTGACCACATAAACAAAGTTGATTGAGATATATTGCTTTCATGGTTTATCTAGATATTTTCAATGTGTTTTATAGAATTTTTTATGACTATCTAACCGACTAACCATGTTCACTTTGGAAGGGATCCAAGTTCATCTAGAAAAATGGATACGAGGAAAATTTCAAGTAATTGAAGAGAAGACTAGTTTGTCCACCTATTCTTACATTACCCAACTGTAGAGAATGGTTTTTAATATATATTGATTCATGAAAGAAATGATTAGAAATTGTTCCTATGAAAATTTATATGGTAATAGATTATGCATCAGGAAAATTAATGTTTCATGAGTAAAATTACACAACTCATGATTTGGATTTAGTTGTGGATTTTTTTTATTAAAGTTATGGTGGTAATATATTTATATAGAAAAGTGTAATATGTGCACTAATAAAAAAAATTAAATTATGTATTCACATATAAGAAGATGAATATGTTCTAGATAAGTTGTTTGGATAAGATTAAATATTTTGACTACTCAAAACAAAAAGATTATGACCACCCTGGGAAAGTAAAAAAGGTGCCTAATGCTTTGAGTCAAAAGGATCATGCTAGCATATCCATTATGAAGATCACAAAAGATCCTATATTTTTTCAAATGATGGGTATAGAAATCCTAATGGAAGGAGACAAATTTTATCTTTCACAATTGAATATTCCACCATCAATTTAAGTGAAGATTAATGTGGTATTTAAGAAAGATGTATAGCAGTAAAATATGTTTAGAAATATCCTAGAGTTTAACATTTACGATGAAGGAATTATAATATTTAATAACCATGTATATGTTCTATCCATTCAAGTTTTGAATAATTATTTGTTAGAGTAAGATAATATTTATTCAGTCTCCATACCTTCTACAAGTATGAATATGTATTGATATTTGAAAGTGTATTTTTAATGGGATGGCATGAAGATAGTTATTGCATATATTTTATCATTGTTCTAGGTATTTTAGAATAATAAGCCTTTGATAAAATTTTTAAGGGGATTTTTATATCCATTACCCATACAAAATTGGAACTAGATAAACATAACTATAGATTTCGATGTCAAACACCCTAAAAATGTCTACAAGAAATAATTGTATATGGGTTACAGTCAATTAACATACAAATTCCGCACACTTCATTGCTATCATATAATATTTTTCTTTGGATCTTATTTCATATATATACATTCAAGATGTTTTAGGGTTTACTAGATTACCACATTCTAATTTTTCAGACTGAGATCTGAGTTTTACCTCAAAGTTCTAGTGAAGTACTCAGCAATATCATGATACATAGTGAATTTTTCGTATTATGTCTTATCCTTATATGGATGGTAAGATGACATAATAATTAAAACCCTAGATAATATATAGATATATTTTTCTCTATGTTTTAAGGGTTGTTGGGATCAACACCTTCCTCTAGTTTAGTTTTCATACAACAATATCTTTCACTCAAGTATTTAGATGAATCCATATGAAGCACTCTCTGGAATGAATTAAAGAAATAAAATGTACTAGAATGAATTTGGAGAAATAATGGTATTGGTACTTGTGATATCTGAGTAAATAGAATAGAAGGTTAGATCCATTCAACTACATATAAGGGTGGCACAAAGTTTTCAGAAACTACTAGTTTAATGAATATATGTAGAAATATGAGGATATAATAGGGTATAAGTATCCCCATATATTTTTATTGGGGTTATGAACTTTCTACAGTAAAATTGATTTTAAGATGGTTTAATTTAACAACCCATGTTTTAAGGAAATATTTTTTTGAATACTCTTATTTTCATAGATATCTTGGGTTGCTCGCAACACCAAATTTGAATAAACTACAAATAACTATTCATATTATTATTTAAACATTACTATTACTACAAATACTATAAACTTGGAATAATAAATAGAAAAAAAACATATTAAATATTATTTATAATTAATTTATATAAAAAAAATAAATTGAAAAAAAAGTACAAATTTTTAGTAATGTATTTTAATGTTTTGAAAATACTAGATTATCAAAACAATTTTTTTATTTCATTTATAGATAAATTATATAACAAAATTTTGATATTTTTATTAAATTAATTTGATAAAATAAACTTCATTTTTTAAATAACCATATCAGAATTTCAATATGGTGAAATTTGGGATTTTTCAAGAAATGATTTTGTTATGAATAGTGAAAAATATTGGTTTCTATTAAAAGCTTCCTATTAATTTAATGTTTTTCTAAGGTTACTTTTTTAAAAATAGTTTTAAAAGTAAAATTAGTTTTATTATATATCAATAAATACAATTTACATCATTGTATTCTTTTTCATATTTAATTCTGATATAAAAACATTTTATCCTTTGGAATATTTTCCCATTCAGAAAATCCTTTCTCGTCGCATCTAGAGGTTTAATTTTAAATTAAATTTGAAAAAATTATAATTTTAATTTGAAAATGGATTAAATTTATTTTAATCCAAATAATTTATATTATATTATAATTTTAACTTAATTTTGTGTCAATATTAATTGTAAAAACAAAAGAAATCATTATTTTAGTTAAAGTTAAAATCGGTTTATCATGGGGTTACACTAAAAAGATAAGGGGAAAATGACCTAGAAACTTATGAAAACACCACTAGATGGTAATATTTAGACCTTGTAACATTTAAATTTGTATAATGATCCATTTTAGAGCCTTTTGGTATAGGAAAAACATGCATACACTATATTATTTTATAAAATACAAAGTGTGTAATCTCCCCCACTTGTGAAAGGTCACCCCGTATCCTCTATTCTTTACACAAACCAAATCAATTGTTTTATCAATGAACTCACTAAATATCTTCTATTATCCCTCCAACATCCTAGATTCATTTGTTAGATCATAAATCCAATCTATGAAGGCTATAAGTTAAACCTAATGAGGATGTCTGGAGAATAGGAGGTTTGAACATGTACGAAGGAAGTTGAGACTTAAAGTAATATATTTTTGTCTCAAATTTCATTCTTTCGGTAATAAGATATTTTAGGCACCAATATTATTATATGATATTTATAAACTACATATTGTGTGTTATATCATGAATATTCATCTTTTCATGATATTTAAATTTCCATTTGATGTTAATCGTTAATGTTACTCAAAATTAATTAATACCAATGTAGAAAATATTTTATGTTAAAATCACATTGTTTGATAAGATTTTTTATGATTATGTTTTAGATGATGAAATATTATGATCAATCTCTCCGGAAATTCCTTAATTTTCTTATCCTTCATTAATTTTATGTCAATAAATTTTTTCCTTTATTTTTACTCCCTTTATGCACTCAAGAGTTCAAAAGAATGTTTTTAAAGAAAGTTATCTTTATTTATCTCTTTGATAAAAAATCATTTTTATTACAAAATAATGTGTTCTAATATCTTTTTAAAAACAATTAAATTATCAAAATTATTTATTTAATAAATTTTTAATAAATTTTTTATTTTTACAAAAAAATAAGAGGAAACTTATTTTCATTATCCAAATAAGGTTTGTTATGATTTTACATAAAATTTGAAATAAATAATTGTTTTAAATTTTATGAAATATATAGTTTTTTCCAATTTCAGGGGAAAATATTTTCGTTAAATAATCGTTTATATTTTTTCAAGGTTAAATTCAAAAAAATTATATCCATAATATTTTATGAATTTGTAATTTTAAAAAGGAGATTTTCATAGAAAGGATATTTTCATCAAGAAATGTTCCTAGTTATTTTTATTTTAAAATAATTTTCCTTATAAGATTATATCATTTGATGTTACATAATATTTACTAAGGATATGATCTAATGATATTAAATTTATTATTTCTCTCGATGTTTTATGATTATAATGAATATATTTTTATGAAACACATTTATATTTCGTAGGTTATACCATGATAAAATTATTAGGAAATCTGCTATTCTCCTTGGTTTATTATTTAATTAAATGAAGAAATAATTGTGAATCATATTCCTTTTCCATAGGTTATGAAATGATGAAATTTCTATGAATCTCATTTAATTTCCATAGTTCTGATATAATGATTGTTTTATGATCATATAGAACACATAAATATGGTTTTCATTAAGAAATGGGCTCATAAGTACAAAAAAAAACCTTCTTACATTAGGTTTTTTAAGATTTTAACAACATTCTTGAGGTGAAGTCTTTTTTAGGGACATTATTAATATGTTTTTCTGATTTTGGTTATTAAATTATTAATTTTATAACTATTTTATTATTATTTATTACATAGGATTTCTAAAAATGAACATGAAAATTAGACTTTTAATGTTTGTTTTAAAAATATCAATGTTAAAAGTAAATTTTTGAATTGGTTTTTAAAAACCCATTGTTAAAAAGTATTTTTTAACATTGGTTATTTAAAAAAAGACATAAAAATGTTTATCATCTTGTAGATAAATTCCAATGATTCAATTTTACAGGATATAGAGCTCAAACAGAGCTACGGATAAAATTTTATGACCCTTATAAGTTTGATATGTTTTTCAAAGGACAGATCAAATGAGAAAAAAAACATTATCTTATAAGGAATTTTAGAATAAAAAGGAGGATTTATAGTTTTACCACAATACTAACCATTTTTTGTCATTATAATAAAATAAGAATTGTTAAATAGTATTTCAATAATGAAAACTAATCATAAAAAACATAAATCATGGAAAAATAATTACAAATACCTTGATGAGATTATAGAAAGAAAAAATAATAGATTAGCGTTGAATATAAAATAATTTGAGTCGCTGGAATGATGATATTTGAAATAAATGATCGTTAAATTATTAAATGTGTTTAATCAAAACATATAAATGATATGGTAAAAGAAAAACCGGTATTAAAAATATTAGGAACCTGTTGAAAATATTGATGTTGTTCTTAAAATAAATTGAAATTACACATTGGATGGATATTAAAATTATCATTCACTTTAGTTTTATCATAACCTTAATGAAATTATTTTAAAATTTTCTTCAATTTTTCATTTACGGTATATAATAATCGACATGAGAAATTAATTTTCAGGACTTTTTCACGTCAGTTATTTCATAACTAACATTTAAAGGCACTTTCACATTTAATATTTGAAAACTAATATCAAAAATATTTAGAAACATTTATTTCATTTACCATGATTTTATTTTATAGGTCTTGGATCTCAAATGGAGGTGTGGATCATGAGTTATGTCCATTAGAAGTTGTCCTTCTCCAAGACATTGGTTGGGGATGATCAACTTCTGATGACCATATCTTTTGATATGTAACTCTGTTTGAGCTTAGAGACCTATCAAATCGATGCTTGGGAAATGAAATAAATGTTGGTAAAAATAATTCACATCTATTTTCAAATAACAATGTAAAAATTTCATTTTACTGTTGGTTATTAAATAATTCGTGTGGAAAAATGATTTCTCATGTCAGTTATTTAGAACTGATCTCAAAAGCCATGAAAATTTATATTTCACATCAATTCTTATATAACCGATTTGAAAAATCAAAGAAATGGTATTTTTACATCAGTTATATAATAACTGACGTGAAAATTCAATTTTCATGTCATTCCTAAAAACCCAACTTGATAAAGGTGACGTTAAAAATAGTTTTACAACTAGTGGTGGGACCTATATATTCCTATAATGAATTAGGTAAAAATTGATATCTTATGATATAAACAAGCCTAGAATGGGGATTAAACCCATTTTAGAAAGGGAATATGTTCATAATGACAGTATTGGGAGTGAATTTTGACAACTATTATATTTTGGTGATTAAACCCATTAACAATTATAGTCTTGGAAATGATCCTTAAAATACTATGGAAATGATTTTCTATACATATATGTATTCCAAAAATCTATAATTTATGCCAATGTTTGGTTCTCATGGTTCATATTCTTTTATTTCATTATGATTCATGACTTATTAACTACCATGGTTTATTCCCTGACTCAAGATTGGGATCGATAATATTAAGGGTATTATTTTAAAATTTTATTTTCATGTTCTCATACCCTTAGTTTCATTAAATGTTTTTATCTCCCTTGTTTACTCTTTATGAGAATATAAGGTCTCCCTTTTTTAAGTTTCCTTCCCCTTGTTTATAATGAAATGAATTATGTATTACATGTCTAAGTAGGGTATCATTTATGAAGAAAAAAATGAGATATGATATATCCCTCTTATGAACCATTTATTTATGTGTAAAACCTTCAAAAGGCACTAGAACAAAATAATTCTTTTGTGTATCATTGTTTTTAGTAATGAATATTCATCTACTATGATGTAATATTTATCTATGGAGTTTTTTGGTCTTTGTAATGATATAGATGTGAATGTAGGTTCCCTAAGTGTGGATACTTAAATTAGGGTGGATATGTGATAGTGAGTTCTATATAGATGGATAATTACATGGTGATGATTTTATTATTTTGAGGTCTCTATTGGTATAATGTTTATGGGTTATAGGTGGTATATTATTAGTGATTACAATATAGTGGTAATAAATGAATAATTGTGATGGTAAAAGGGAGGTAGTTTTGAATGTGAAATTTATATATGGAATTGAATGAAATAATTTTCATGATTAATGTTTTGGATATAGATATTGATTTAATTTTGTTTTATTTATTAGGAAGAATAAATCATTAGTATGCTTTATTCACATGGAAATATGAGTGTTTTGGGGAGGATAATACACAGTATATTTATATTCTCACTCATTATATATATATATATATTATCATTTGTATTTCATAGATATATTTTGTAATGTTTTCAGTAAACTTTATCTCTAGAAACAATATTCTTATTAGTACAGGTGATTGTATTATACCATGATTGAGGTAAAGATAGTTGATAGAACTTGAGGCCAATTATTCATTTATGGCTTAACACTGTATAAATGAAGTAAATTGATATATAATATTCATGAATTGTTGTAAGAACTATTTTATATTAATCATGGTGACATGGAAATTTCATTTATAATGGATAAGTCCTTCTATATATTTTTGTTGATAAACCATGTGTACTAGTCACCAACCTATTACATATTTAGCGTAGGTTTCTAAGGTTACTGTAAGATACATGTTTTTATCATGAGGTACAAAACCATTAAATTGTGTTTCAAACATTTCTATTCATTTATATGGATGTTAGAATGAGTACAATGGTGGTTTTAGGAGATTTTTGGATTGATCAGAGTTTGCAGCTCCAACTTTTGGGACAAACAAATGAGGTTCCTGGTTAGCATGCAGTCACTGATAATTGTGCACCTCAAACCATGTGCAAATATAACGGTGATGCATGGTTTTTAAAATATTTTAAGGGAGATGCATGAATGTATAGTGATGATGTAGAAAATTGCAGAGGATCTACACTAGATATGCATAGTAATTTTAACCATGCTCCTAACCTAATAAATTGGATGACACCCCAAATAGTTTTGGTGCATGATTGTCCCACAGTTTGGCCAACCATATGACTAAACCATGATCCCTTTAAAATGGGGTAAATACCCATTTTCCCCCACATTCATTAATAATTATCCTCTCAATTATTTTCTTCTATATTCATAATAGCATCCATAATGTTGGAGATCTCCCTAGACATCCATCATACACATTGAGATATCTCATCTATCCCACATTCATTTCACTCACTGTTCATCTCATTGAATTTCTATCAGTAATCTATTCAATAAAAATACATTATTTATTCCATTATCTCACCAAATATAATTATAAATCCATGTGAGATAACAATCCCTATTTTTAGGTTCTTCGTCAATTTTTATTATTCTTATTGTTCTAGATCAAATTAGACGCTGATACTGGATGGGAAGCATACTACCCATTTATAGTGGATTGTCGAGTTATTTTTCCCTTAAATTCATGATTTTTATATTTTCCATCATTGTTCCCTGTTGAAACCCACCGGTTAGATTCCCCTAGAATGTAAAATTGATTAAATAAATAGATTTCACATTTTTTAGTGTAAATATAGTTTCCCAAATTCATTGTCAGAGGATTGATACCTCATAATGATCCACCCCTTAGGGTGTGTCACTTTTAATGTAACATAAGTCGTATGCCTTAAAATTTAATCAATCCACTTTCTAATGTGTTTTCCTTTCCCATTTACTTTGGGATGTTATATTTTATATGATGAAACATAAATTAAATTAAACAAAAGATGGAATGGAGTGTCCATGTCCCTAGTTCCACGTACATTAATATTATTTCATTTCCGTTGAATTATCCCTTATAAAAGTATTAGATGTGTTTAAATAATTAAATTTTGAAATGGTAAGGGTTGGAAGAAATCCCACAACCATTCTGAATTTATTTCAAGGGAAGTAAATGTTTTATGAATCAAAATTGCTTAAAATGGCTCATAGATCATTATAATTAAATGAACTATAAATGTAATTATGTTATATCATGGGAAACACACCGATTCCTATAATAAATTCCTTGGATGGGAACACCTCATGAATGGGTTTATATTGTTCCTTGAAAAAAACATGGTTTCCCTATATAGACTTATAAAGAAATTTTATAATCTATTTCATTACATTATGCCTCGAGCGACACTTTGATTCCCTATGTGGACTTCTAATAACAGTCTCAAGAGTCAATGTATTTTTTTCACTCCTCCAAGATACCTATATTCGTACAAGGAATACCATGGAAAAGTTAATAGTATGGTGGGATTATAATACACATGGATCAATACCAGGGATCTATATGAGGAATCCTTTGATGGTCTTAGGATTTGTTTTAAATTTACATAAAAATGTGTCTTTAAAGAAAAAAGAACACTATGGGAGTTGTAAAATGATTTATATTCATGATGTTATTATATTTCTATATTTTTTATCTTTGAATTACGTTGGACTAATGAATCCCTTATTCAAGTATGATCATCAAGATATGCCATATCGATGAGTCTGGGTCCTGATTCTATAAAAATTACTTCATAATTGATAAATGTTCAGATAAATTCCAACTTATGATGAAGTGGTTTGTATTGGTCCGGTGTCTAATGAGGAATCTCGACTCAAATGATTTATTTTATTTTATATTTCAAATTGATCATTACAAGAACACTACTTATTATATATAAATATAATGGATATAGCAAGATACCATTAGTGGTGGCCTACAGTGTCTGTCTCACACCCTGTTCGGGCCGCCGATTGGTACACGGAAAGACTTCATGTATGTATGTATTGTAACACCCCAAGCTTCCACGGTACGTTTCCCTTCGAATAATGCGATAGCGTGTGTTGTACGCAACCTCGAGTTCTAACACACACCACAACTAATTAAACTAGCCGTTGTGAATAGTAATACCTACTTTTTGAAATCATATATATTTTATATTTCAAAATGGACTTCATTTTTGGATTCGGAATATTGAAATTTGCCTAGGGTGAAATTTTGGTACTTTTCGGATAACTTTTATATTTTGATGAATAGTGAAAATTACTAAATTTTAATTAAAATCAACTTTTTTAATCAAAATAATTAATATTGATAAATTATAAATTTTAGTGGTTTTAAAGTATATTTATAATATATTTTTACCATTTAATTTAATGTTTTTCATTGGACATAATTTCACAATTAATCCAGACATAAACAAGTGTCAATCTTTTGATAGTTATTATCTCTTAAAAACACGCTTTTTATTTTAACAATGGGAAATAATTTTAAATTAATTTCTGCCACTTCTGTGTTTTGAATTTGGAAAAATGGATTAAATATGTTGAATTAGGATGTCCAAATTATGTAAATAGGTAACTTTTATTTTTACACATTTTGAATAATTACTGCGGTAAATATTTTATTTACCATGGTTAATGGGTAAATCCGGTAAATAAGGGTTAAAAAATAATATTATAATAATAAAAAATTAGCCTAAAACGTGTCCTAACCTTATTGGTGGACACATACCCGACCATGGGCATCCTTGGGTCGATTTGGGGACCCCTTAGAGCCACTTGTATGTGGTAGGGACACATTATATTAATAAAGTTAAAATAAAAATAAAAATGGCATAAGCTTACATCTTTTAGAAGAACAATTTTTACATAGGGTTATACATGTTGGATTATCGATTATAAATATTTATTAGAAAGAAAAAAAGATTTCCTACATAATTATATTTTATTTATAATTTTTAGACATCAAATAATTTAAATTATTAATGACACAATAATGATGTAATGTTTACCTCATTAATAAATCATTTAAATAAATAAGATTATAATGATTGAAATATTATCTAAAACCTGTCCAATTCTTATTGGTTGATGTTATTTAGAAAATAAGTCATCTTATCTTCGACCTCAATGATTTTTGGACCATTATAAACCGAATATAATTATATTATAAAGTAATACTTTCACTCTTTCCTAAAGAGCCCCTCCTCTCCCTTATAAAAGGAGACCAATTCTACTCATTACTCACACCTCTCAAGCCACTTGGCTCGTCCAAACCCTGACCAAATACTCTCCCAACATCCCTCACTACAACCTAGAGGCCTTAGTTTGATCATAAATCCAACCTAAGGATCCCTTTTGATCAAATCAAAAGGAAGAACCCGAAGAAGAGGTAATGTTTTCACCACCCCTTTTCAAGTTCCTTTCTTCTTCCACTTCTTCTTTCTTTGTTCTTACCATTTTAAAATAATAACTCCAGTATCTCACATATACTGTGATGTTATTATAAATATGGTACAACCATATTCAGTATTCTATCCACTTTTTGAATAACATGTCACCATACGTGCGTACGTACGGCTTACCGTCTCCACGTCGTGGTGTAATTGTTATTCAATATATTATTATTTGGATGGGTATAATAATGATGTGAAACTAATGTAAATAATAAATATAACATGTTAATTATTCTGTATATATGATATAACATCCATTTATATATTATTTTAATATCAAAAGAATGATATTGTCGCTCGGGCGTACGTACGGACTACCGTCTCCACGAACGCGATGAGATTCATTCTCCGTCGTATCCATTCAAGTATAATTATCATTTGATGATTTAAAAATAATGTTTAGGGACATGATATCATTATGTATATGAATAAGATACAACCTATCCATGAAAAACACGACTTACGTAACAAAACATATAAAAGAAAACGAGTAAGTTAACACCCGAAACAACGATAAATCTAAGATATTGTTAACAAAGCAATGTTAAAAGATCATATATGATATCATATGAATGTATATGATTATTGTATAATTTAATAACAATTATTTCACCATTATACAGGAGGTTAACCTACCCAAACCAAGGAAAAGTACAAGGTAAGGGTTATTTCACAATCTCTTCATTATCCGAGTTTGTTTATACGTAATAATCTACTCGGATCTCGTTATCATCCATGTCCATGTTTCTTCAAAATGTATTTCAAAACATTTTTAATATTTAAAAGAATATGGGTTAAAGTCATTTATAGCCTTGTTTGACTTTTTATAAGAGGTTTATAAGGGAATCTTTCTGTCGTTTTCCAAACAAGGTGATTTTTATTCTTTTCGACAGAATAAAGATAAGAATGTTTTTTTTAACTTATACGGCGGGTGCGGTTATTTTCTGCCGTTATAAAATCGTCAAAGCTTCCCTTACAAGCTTATAAGAATATTTTCAAAGAAAATGTTTTATTTTATAAATATATGTCTCTTAAATGATTTCAAAATAGAAAGAGATATTTCTTTAAAAAGAGTTTTGATTTCATCTATGTCAACATCCTTTAATGGATTTTACGCTTATTTGAGGATGATATAATATGATACAAAACTTTTATATTGTATTGAAGGTTTTGTGATATGTTTGACTATGGATGTGCTATTTTTTATATACCATTCATGGTTTATGGTGAAAGTATTGACATTTCGTATGCTAGTTTTAATACGAATGTTTATGTTATGTTTAAACCTTTTCATATGGGAATGCATTGGACTTAATATGTGACGGGTGGAGCCCGCTATAGCTCCTCGATGCATCGGTAGGTCTCATGAGACAAACTAGTGTCTTGGCACAAGGCCTTGGTAAAATCTTATTTGTAGTCTTGGCACGAGGCCTTGGCTATGTGGTTATGATAGTCTGGCATTATGCATTTCATCATTATGAAAGTGGTTATTGATATTGCATGTGATTATTCGATTAGTAGAATATCCATGTGAATAAGTAAATGGAATTATTTCATTTTTTTATGCCATACTATGTTGAAGTTAAAGTTTAAAAGGCTTTTGTTTTAGTTATACATTTCCTTAAATGTTTATTCTTATTTATGAAAGTTTCCACTATATTTTTATCCTTACTGGGCATTTGAGCTCACCCCTTTTCTATGTTTTATTTTTCCCAGGAAGTGAAGAAGTAAATTATGAATGACCTGAAGGGATATTATGTGGGGATATGAGTGTGGATTATGGAGACATTACGTTGTGGTAGTAGTTTTTTATTTTATGATGTAATGTAAAACTTATGAATATATCTAGTGTTTCCAAGGCTACTAAACCAATCGGTCTTTCGAGATTTGATCTTTCTTGTGATCATTCCAATGTTATGTAATTAATGCACCGACTCTGGGTAACTGGGGTCAGGGCGTTACAGTTGGTATCATAGAAAGTTTAGTACAAACCTTGGAAGCTAGATTTTGATAAACTCTGATTAGAGCACGTAGACCTAAGATGAACTTTGAGGATTAGTATAGAAGAACTTCCTAGAATTTTGGTATTGAAGAGATTTTGAGAGTTTTCCGAGCAATACATCCCTGTCTGGATACGAGCAGGTAGAGGCGGCTCTGGCACAGATGTACCTAGGGGTAAAACCCGAAAACACCGCTTTGAGCTAGACTCGAACGGGAACTGGTGCACGACAACGGGCCTTGCTGCACTCTTGGTTATGACACTCCCGGGGGATATGCTTAGGATAACTCTCATTTTCTTTACAAATCATTATGAAGGGTTTATGAGTATATAATTCCTCAAAGAAAAAATTTTTATGATTATGGATTATTTCCATAAATAGTTCAATTTATCTTGAGTGTTTTATAAGTATGGGACTATGTATTTTGATTCATAAACTGATCTAGTTTATGCCATTGTTTAGAAATGGTGCCTAGTGGAAGAAATGGAAACCGTATCAATGCACGCACTCCATGTAGGGATTGACCTCCTGCTCAAGATAATTACAGTGGAGCTGGTGATGCAACTGGTGCCGATCAGCTAATCACCATACTGGGACAACTTACTCAGGTTATGAATAATAACCTTACCCGTATGGAGCACCCTGATCCGCAGCGTGGAGGATCAATTTTAGATCGATTCATGAGGCAACAACCACCAACGTTCAATGGGAGTACAAATCCCTTAGTAGCTAAGCAATTGATAAATTCCCTAGAGAAAATATTTCAGGCTTTGGGGAGCAGTGAAAGGGAAAAAGTTATCATGGCAGTTTACCGCCTCACTGGAGATGCTGATCAATGGTGGTCATTGATTCAAAACATGAAGGAAGATGATGATGTATCAAATATGAAATGTAGGGAGTTCAAAGATCTGTTTTTAGAAAAATACTTCCCTCGCGACCATCGAGCAGATATGGAAAGGCAATTTCTAAGTCTGAGAAAGAAGGAGGATGAGAATGTCACAAAGTATGAGGCTAACTTTACAAGGTTAGCAAGGTACACTGGTGATTATATACGTAACCAAATAAGTAATATTGATCGTATCTTTGATGGGTTAAAACCATTTCTCCGTCGAGCATTAGTCTCACAATCCTTTTCATCGTACGAAGACATTGTCTCATGTGCTATCAAGACCGAAAAGGAATTCTCTAAGTCTTATGACTTTAAAGCAAAGCAAGAGAAGAAGAGACCTACTGATCAATCTGGGAATGGAAATAATGGGAAGAAGGGAAAGGTTGAATATCCATCCTGTGGTAAATGCGGGAAGAAACACCCTGGTACTTGCTTGAAGGGAATGGGAGTCTATTACAAGTGTGGTGAAAAAGGCCACCAAGCTCGTGATTGCAAGGGGAAGAAGGAAGCTACCAATGTTTAGTGCTACAATGGCAGGGAGATGGGGAATTATGCAAATGAATGTCCTAAGCGTCAGGAGAACTTACCACAGAAAAGGCCATGGGATCAAGGCCAGGCTTATGCTATCACTACTGCTGAGGTAGAAGTTCCGAAAGACGTGGTGGTAGGTAATTTAATGGTTTCCTCAAGTTTAGAAAATACATTATTTGATTCTGGATCATCACATTGTTTCATATCTTCCCAGTTTGCTAAGAAAATTAGATATTTCCAATTTGATTTAATAAGGGAGTTGTCAGTTAAAACTCCTAAGGGAAGTATCATTGCAACAAAGTTTTGTGAATCAGTCCCCATTAGAGCACATAAATTTTCTTTATTTGCTGATCTCATCGCCATACCTATGACTGAGTTTGATATAATCCTCGGTATGGACTGGCTTTCGGACTATGATGCGAATATTTATTGTAAGAAGAAAGAGGTTACGATTCTTGATGATAATGATAAGGAACACCTTATTTTTAGAGCAGAATCGTCAGCAACTAATTCTTATTTAGATCCACCCCCAGTAGCTCAACTTAATTCAATTATTGGGGAGGAAGAGAATGAAATAACTGCCGGTGAGGAAAGGAATGTTCAAAGAGAGGACGTACCTGTTGTGAAAGAATTTGAAGATGTATTTCCGGAAGATTTACCTGGACATCCTCCAGAACGAGAAGTTGAGTTTTCCATTGATTTAATTACTGGATCAAGGCCTATATCGAAGACCCCTTATAGAATGGACACTGTAGAATTAGTCGAACTAAAGAAACAAATAGATGAATTGAGTAATAAGGGATTTATTCGCCCTAGTGTTTCTCCATGGGGAGCCCCTGTTCTTTTTGTTAAAAAGAAAGATGGATCAATGAGGTTATGTATTGACTACAGGGAGATCAATGCTATAACGATAAAGAACAAGTATCCCCTACCTCGTATTGATGATTTATTTGACAAACTTCATGGAGCTCAATAATTTTCAAAGATTGACCTTCGATCTGGATACCATCAGTTGTGTGTGAAGAAGGAAGACATTCCGAAGACAGCATTTCGAACCAGGTACGGGCATTACGAGTTTACTGTAATGCCGTTTGGATTGACTAATGCACCCTCTGTATTCATGGATCTGATGAATAGAGTTTTCAAGGAGTATCTTGATGAATTTTTGGGGGTATTTATTGATGATATCTTGGTATACTCCAAAACCTACGAAGATCATGAAAATCACTTGCGCATTATATTGAAGACTCTGAGGAGGCATGAATTATATGGGAAGTTTAGAAAGTGTGAATTCTGGCTTCAGGAGATTTCTTTTCTTGGCCATATTGTCTCAAAAGATGGAATCACTGTTGATCCTTCTAAGACCAAGGCAATCCAAGAATGGCCAGAACCTACGAGTATAACTGAGGTACGTAGTTTTATTGGTTTGGCAGGTTATTATCGACGTTTCGTCCAGAATTTTGCCCGATTGGCTAACCCATTAACGAAGCTCACACGTAAAGGGGTTAAATTTGTTTGGACAAAAGAGTGTGAAGAATGTTTCGAAGAACTGAAGATAAGATTAGTCAATGCTCCTATATTGACTCTACCATCGGGGAATGATGGGTTCGTTATTTATAGTGATGCATCAAAGAAAGGACTTGGTTGTGTCCTTATGAAGAATGATAGAGTTATTGCCTATGCATCACGACAGTTGAAAATTCATGAACAAAACTATCCTACTCATGATCTTGAGTTATCATCTGTGATCTTTGCTTTGAAGATATGGAGACACTACCTCTATGGTGAAAAATGTGAGATTTATACTGATCACAAGAGTTTGAAGTATATTTTCTCACAAAAAGAACTCAACATGAGGCAAAGGAGATGGCTTGAATTACTCAAGGATTATGATTGCACGATAAACTACCACCCGGGGAAAGCAAACAAGGTGGAAGATGCTTTGAGTAGAAAAGACCATGGAGTTTTGAACAATATGAGAATTTAAAGGGATCCAATTTTCATGGATCTAGTGAAGATGGACATGGGAATAACCAGGGAAGGTGAAACATCAATTCTTTTCCAAATGGTTGTCAAACCATCTTTACTAGAAAGGATTAAGAGTTCTCAGACCGATGATGAAGAATTTCAGAAGAAGATTAAAGCTGTGAATGATGGGAGATTGAGAGACTTGGTGTATGAAGATGGAATTTTGAAATTCGGGAAGAGACTTTGTGTTCCCGATTTACCTGATCTGAAAAGGGAATTGCTGGATGATGCTCATAGTTCCAATTTCTCTATACACCCTAGGAGCACCAAAATGTATAGAGATTTGTAGGAACATTTTTGGTGGGACAACATGAAGAGGGAGATTGCTGATTTTTTGTCAAGATGTATGGTTTGTCAACAAGTGAAAGTTGGAAGGCAACAGCCTGGAGGAGTCATGCAACCTCTTCCCATACCAGAGTGGAAATGGGACAATATTACGATGGACTTTTTCATGGGGCTACCAAAGACACCTAGAAGGAACAATGCAATATTGGTTATTGTTGATCGTCTTACCAAGTCAGCACATTTTCTTGCTATAAGAGAAGATCTACCCCTGGAATGTCTAGCAAGACTATACATTAATGAAGTTGTGAGACTTCATGGAGTACCCCTATCGATTGTTTCTGATTGTGATCCCCGTTTTACTTCAAGATTTTGGAAAAGTCTTCAGAAATACCTGGATAATGAACTTCATTTGAGCACTGCTTACCACCCTCATACAGATGGACAATCAGAACGGACTATTCAAACCCTAGAAGACATGTTGAGATCTTGCTCACTTGACTTTCAGGGTATGTGGGATCAATATTTACCACTGGTAGAATTTTCCTATAACAATAGCTTCCATTCGAGTACTCAGATGGCACCATATGAAGCGTTATATGGAAAGAGATGTCGTACACCAACTTGTTGGGATGAGGTTGGTGAAAGAAAACTTGTAGGCCCAGAACTGGTGGAGGAAACGGTGGAAAAGGTGAAGGTAATCCAAAATCACATCAAAGCAGCTCAAAGTAGGCAGAAGAGCTATGCCGATAATTGAAGGAAGGATTTGGAATTTCAAGTCGGTGATCATGTTTTCCTGAAGGTATCTCCATGGAAGGGAGTCATACGTTTTGGTAAGAAAGGTAAATTGAGTCCCAGGTACATCGGACCTTTCGAAATTCTAGAACGAATTGGGGTTGTAGCTTACCGATTGGCAATGCCGCCAAGTCTCTCCAAAGATCACGATGTGTTCCACGTATCTCTGTTGAGAAAATACATGCCTGACCCAACGCATGTACTCACCTATGAGGAATTAGAACTGGAACCCGATCTGTCTTCTTGTGAAGAGCCTGTCAGGATTATTGATACAAGAGAACAAGTACTGAGAAACCGGACGACGCGTCTGGTAAAAGTTTTGTGGAGAAACCATAAGATGGAAGAGGCAACGTGGGAACCCGAGGAACTTATGATGAAGAACCACCTGAGTCTTTTTATGCAGTAATACCCTAGAAATTGCGAGGACGCAATTATTTGAAGGAGGGGAGAATGTAACACCCCAATCTTCCACGGTATGTTTCCCTTCGAATAATGCGATAGCGTGTGTTGTACGCAACCTCGAGTTCTAACACACACCACAACTAATTTAACTAGCCGTTGTGAATAGTAATACCTACTTTTTGAAATCATATATATTTTATATTTCAAAATGGACTTCATTTTTGGATTCGGAATATTTAAATTAGCCTAGGGTGAAATTTTGGTACTTTTCGGATAACTTTTATATTTTGATGAATAGTGAAAATTACTAAATTTTAATTAAAATCAACTTTTTTAATCAAAATAATTAATATTGATAAATTATGAATTTGAGTGGTTTTAAATTATATTTAGAATATATTTTTACCATTTAATTTAATGTTTGTCATTGGACATAATTTCACAATTAAACCAGACATAAACAAGTGTCAAACTTTTGATAGTTATTATCTCTTAAAAACACGCTTTTTATTTTAACAACGGGAAATAATTTTAAATTAATTTCTGCCACTTCTGTGTTTTGAATTTGGAAAAATGGATTACATATTTGGAATCAGGATGTCCAAATTATGTAAATAGGTAACTTTTATTTTTACACATTTTGAATAATTACTGCGGTAAATATTTTATTTACCATGGTTAATGGGTAAATCCGGTAAATAATGGTTAAAAAATAATATTTTAATAATTCAAAATTACCCTAAAACGTGTCCTAACCTTATTGGTGGACACATACCCAACCATGGGCATCCTTGGGTCGATTTGAGGACCCCTTAGAGCCACTTTTATGTGGTAGGGACACATTATATTAATAAAGTTAAAATAAAAATAAAAATGGCATAAGCTTACATCTTTTAGAAGAACAATTTTTACATAGGGTTATACATGTTGGATTTTCGATTATAAATATTCATTAGAAAGCTAAAAATATTTCCTACATAATACTAGTTTATTTATAATTTTTATACATCAAATAAGTTAAATTATTAATGACACAAAAATGATGAAATGTTTACCTCATTAATAAATCATTTAAATAAATAAGATTATAATGATTAAAATATTATCTAAAACCTGTCCAATTCTTATTGGTTGATGTTATTTAGAAAATGAGTCATCTTATCTTCGACCTCAATGATTTTTGGACCATTATAAACCGAATATAATTATATTATAAAGTAATACTTTCACTCTTTCCTAAAGAGCCCCTCCTCTCCCTTATAAAAGGAGACCACTTCTACTCATTCCTCACACCTCTCAAGCCACTTGGCTCGTCCAAACCCTGCCCAAATACTCTCCCAATATCCCTCAATACAACGTAGAGGCCTTATTTTGATCAGAAAGCTAACCTAAGGAGCCCTTTTGATCAAATCAAAAGGAAGAACCCGAAGAAGAGGTAATGTTTTCACCACCCCTTTTCAAGTTCCTTTCTTCTTCCACTTCTTCTTTCTTTGTTCTTACCATTCTAAAATAATAAATCCAGTATCTAACATATACTGTGATGTTATTATAAATATGGTACAACCATATTCAGTATTCTATCCACCCTTTGAATAACATGTCACCATACGTGCGTACGTACGGCTTACCGTCTCCACGTTGTGGTGTAATTGTTATTCAATATATTATTATTTGGATGGGTATAATAATGATGTGAAACTCATGTAAATAATAAATATAACATGTTAATTATTCTTTATATATGATATAACATCCATTTATATATTATTTTAATATCAAAAGAATGATATTGTCGCTCGTGCGTACGTACGGACTACCGTCTCCACGAACGCGATGAGATTCATTCTTCGTCGTATCCATTCAAGTATAATTATCATTTGATGATTTAAAAATAATGTTTAGGGACATGATATCATTCTGTATATGAATAAGATACAACCTATCCATGAAAAACACGACTTACATAACAAAACATATAAAAGAAAATGAGTAAGTTAACACCCGAAACAACGATAAATCTAAGATATTGTTAACAAAGCAATGTTAAAAGATCATATATGATATCATATGAATGTATATGATTCTTGTATAATTTAATAACAATTATTTCACCATTATACAGGAGGTAAACCTACCCCAACCAAGGAAACGTAATAGGTAGGGGTTATTTCACAATCTCTTCATTATCCGAGGTTGTTTATACGTAATAATCTACTGGGATCTCATTATCATCCACGTCCATGTTTCTTCAAAATGTATTTCAAAACATTTTTAATATTTAAAAGAATATGGGTTAAAGTCATTTATACCCTTTTTTGACTTTTTATAAGAGGTTTATAGGGGAATCTTTCCGTCGTTTTCCAAACAAGGTGCTTTTTAACCTTTTCGACAGAATTAAGATAAGAATGTTTCTTTAACTTATACGGCGGGAGCGGTTATTTTCCGCCGTTATAAAATCGTCAAAGCTTCCCTTACAAGCTTATAAGAATATTTTCAAAGAAAATGTTTTATTTTATAAATATATGTCTCTTAAATGATTTCAAAATAGAAAGAGATATTTCTTTAAAAAGAGTTTTGATTTCATCTATGTCAACATCCTTTAATGGATTTTACGCTTATTTTAGGATGATATAATATGATACAAAACTTTTATATTATATTGACGGTTTTGTGATATGTTTGACTGTGGATGTGCTATTTTTTATATACCATTCATGGTTTATGGTGAAAGTATTGACATTTCGTATGCTAGTTTTAATACGAATGTTTATGTTATGTTTAAACCTTTTCATATGGGAATGCATTGGACATAATATGTGACGGGTGGAGCCCGATATAGCTCCTCGATGCATCGGTAGGTCTCATTAGACAAACTAGTGTCTTGGCACAAGGCCTTGGAAAAATCTTATTTGTAGTCTTGGCACGAGGCCTTGGCTATGTGGTTATGATAGTCTGGCATTATGCATTCCATCATTATGAAAGTGGTTATTGATATTGCATGTGATTATTCGATTAGTAGAATATCCATGTGATTAAGTAAATGGAATTATTTCATTTTATTTATGCCATACTATGTTGAAGTTAATGTTTAAAAGGCTTTTGTTTTAGTTATACATTGCCTTAAATGTTTATTCTTATTTATGAAAGTTTCCGCTATATTGTTATCCTTACTGGGCATTTGAGCTCACCCCTTTTCTATGTTTTATTTTTCCCAGGAAGTGAAGAAGTAAATTATAAATGACCTGCAGGGATATTATGTGGGGATATGAGTGTGGATTTTGGAGACATTACGTTGTTGTATTAGTTTTTCATTTTATTATGTAATGTAAAACTTATAAATATATCTAGTGTTTCCAAGGCTACTAAACCAATCGGTCTTTCGAGATTTGATCTTTCTTGTGATCATGCCAATGTTATGTAATTAATGCACCGACTCTGGGTAACTGGGGTCGAGGATTTACAGGTATGAACAATGGGAATGGTCCAGCTTTGGATGCTTTCGTTTTCATACTATTATAGATTATGGGGTATAGGATCAATTCTATGATCATAATGCTATTGGAGAAATATTCCAGTATTTTGTTCATTTTCATATCTCATGTTGTATATGTTCGCTATTCTATTTCCTTATATTCAAATTTTTTGTATCTTATAGACATGACATAATTTTTTATACAATATTGTATATGGATCATATTTATTGGTTGTGATGCTCTTTTACTTATTATTATTATTATTATTATATCTTTATGCCTTTTTTATTTATCAGTTTATTAAATTTTGATGATTTACCTCAAGAATTTTATTATCAATCTTATGTTGGTTTCTCCACTCTAACATCTGGGTATAATATCCTCACAAAACCATAAAATTCCATTTTTATAGATCAGTAGCCTCTATTAGACTGGGAGTTGTGTGGATGACCATTTTTGGTTACTTATGAGTGAATCAGGTCCGAGAAATCACAAAGTGGTTTCATATGGGACTTTTTTACTTTTGTATTACTATTTTGAGATTGTAGAGAGGATACTAAAAATTTTATGAATTTGGTAATGATCATATGCCTTAGTTTATCTAACCCACATATAAGTAAAATCCAAATTACTTGGTTTGTTGCATGATGTTATGTATTGTTCCTATTAATATTGAATTGATTTCACCATTGTGTGGTCTATATTTTGTTGTGATGTATATTATCATTGTGGGTTATTGTTTACCATTTTCCTAGTGTGGTAGGAAAGTACCACCTCATGAATCATTATAGGTACATGATGATCCACATTCCATGCATATTTAATGTTGTGTTTAAATTACAGTGTGCATTGACTACAATATATCTTGGTGCCTTGACAGTTATATTTGGAATTGTGATAACATTTCTTGTAGGGATGATATAAGCAGTCCATTAATGTCTCTATATCGACCTATTTTTTCCCACATAGTTTTATGGAAGCAACTTAATTAACTAATTATTATATATTTGATCTATTAACCATGGTTATAAGAGATGAAATTTTACTTGATTTTTATTGCATTAATTCAAATTGTAACTTATAAATATCATACATTCATAAATTAGAAGTTCTTATTCATATAATCTAATCATCCTATATGGATTATTACATCCTAATATCAATTATAAAGTTTTTTTCAATTACCTGACATTCATATTACAACTTATAAATCTTATTCTTTTATAACATTATAATAGTGATACATCTATCTTGATTGTGATATATATATATATATGACTAAAAACATGATAAATTTTAATTTTTAAATAAATATTTACCATTAAATTAATATTCGAATTTCAATGTGATGGACGTTGACCTCTATACATTTCAATTTAAACTCTATATAATGGGACCTCTTCTATGAGATAGGAGACCTTGAACATGACCCAACCTTAGTAGTGGGAATTAGGGATTGTCCCCTATGACTCTTATGATCTTCTAAAACTATCTGGATCTAGTTTTAAGATCATGAAGATGGGTGTTAAATCATAAATAAGAAGGTTATAAACCTATAATATTTCTGTATCTATAGTATTTTTGCTATTGAATCTTGTTTTAAGGTATTTCCATCAATTGTATAAATATTCCACCATGAAATATTTGGATCGAGCACCCGGAAGGTAGATGTGACCATACTAAAGTGGTAGTGGGCCTTCAGAAACTGGTACTAACTCTTATACTTCCACCATCATCATCTCATGTTATACCTGATCTGGGCACCGATGCTCAGTCCTGAGAGGGTTTAATGGGAAAAATCGAATCTATAAAGGGATCCCCATGAACATCCCCAACTACGGTAGAGTTGACATGAGTGTTCCAAAAGCCGCACCCTCCTACCTTTATAAGAAATTGTGAACCTCTAGCTACATATTTAGGGATGGATTCCATGTTATCTATTTTTAAGCATTTAGATATTTATCTATATTTATGTTCAAGAGTGTGACCTATATCCAATATGATTATGATAAGCATTGGTTTGATGTTATTACCCATGAAGATCAACATTGGGATATGGTCTATAGAGACTTCCAAACATCCTATAATGATAAATTTTTCCCATTAATGCTGATATAAAATTGCACAAGAGAATTTATGCATCTAAAGTTGGTTTATATATCCATTAAGCATTATTCATATTGTTTTATCGAGCTTTACTACTTCATAAAGACTCTTCTTTGTGATGATTTTGAAACAATGAAATAATTTGAGGATGGTCTCATGTATTCCATTCGATCCTATATGATTGTTCTCTACTTGACTATCATTTCTGAAATATTAAACTATACCCTTATCACTGAAAATAACCTAGTTGAATATGGATGTGTGGTCCATGGAATTTTAATTCTAAGAGAGTGATGTAGTTCATATAGTGTGAGATATGTCTCCTTGATTCTACTCATAGAGGTAATGGATGCTTGATGGAACACACATATTGTTATTTGGTATGTTGTCATGGTGGTAGATCATTCCATAGCATTCCAAGGACCCAAATGTGTGTTGATCTTGTGTAAATATGGTATATCATTTGCATTTTTGTAGAGATTCTCCTCATGTTCTTATAGAGAGAGAATTTTCACTGACCCCACATTCAATAGTGGGATTCGTATCTCCACATCAGGAAACAATCTATAAAACTAAGATTTGATCATGCAGAGGAGGTAGAAATAACCATGGAATCTAGTCTTATAAGATACAACACCACCAGGGCGAGCCTACATAGGGTAGTCAGGATATATATCAAGGTCATGGATCAGGCTAGAAACATGCAATATATTTTATGATAGAGGCATAGATCTTCGAGCTTTATATAGTTTCACGCATATTTTTTGTATCACATACTCTTATATAAACCTTATAAGATATAGGATTTTCGCATTCATTATAGCTATTGAAATTACAGAAATCCATGAGCTAATGATTAAGTACTTCTTTAGTTTTGTGACCTTATATACTCTCTTGGGTGTGATATTAGAAAGTTTACGCCAATGTAGGGAGTGACCCCTTGAGATAGGTAGTTATTGCTTCCAATGGAGTCTCTTTTCCTTCTAGATGAGAGGTTTTTATATCATTCTCTCAATGGACTGGTTGATTCTTCACCATGCCCATGTAAATTTATACCACCAAAGGTATTCCATCATATCATCTATGAAAATTATCTATATACATAAAGGTGACTAAGAAGTTCAGGAGTTTCAATATGAACAAAAGCATCGTGGGATAGGTAGAGTGAAAACCTAGATTTCTAGCCTCTTTTTAGATGATCCAGGAACACATCACAATGACTACCCTTCTACAGTGTATCTTTTCAGGCACATATTATGAGAAGAATTTAATAAAATACCTCCTAAGATAGAGGTAGTGTTTCATATTCGGCATGTACCAGGAGCGGCGTCATTGTCCATCCCACTTTACTAGATGGAACCTACAATGCTTTAGGAAATTAAGATATAGCTGTTGGACTTGGAATCCATAGGGTTTATCTGTACCAATACATCTCCTTCAATATTTCCTATACTTTTTTAAAGTATGTGAAAGGTACACCCATAAATTGTGTGGATTACCAAAAATTAAACTATATTATAGTTAATAATTGGAATCCACTACCTCATATAGATGACCTATATGACCTCCTTAGAGAAGTTTATGTATTCTGAAATGTTTTTTTGAGGTCAATATATCATCTGGTGTGTGTTAGAATTTAATACATTCCTTATAAAACTTTTCAATGTACGTAGATTTTATATGAGTATCTAGTAAATCAATTTGGTCTAAAAAAGGAACTCTCAATTTTCATGTCCCTGATGAATCATGTTTTCCACATGTGTTTAAATTATTTTGTGGTATTAATCATATATGACATCTTAGTACAATCACATACTCATCATGATCATGAAAAACACTATGAAAACATTATGATCTCTCAAAGAGGGAACTGGTTTTATGTTAATCCAAATAAAATTATTTTCTATATTGAAAATTTCTACGTCCTGAGTCACATACACTTAGAGGAGGGAGTATCTATTATCCCAAATATAGTGAGGGTTATTGTTTCATGGGAACATCCCAAGAAACCTTTTGATATATGGAGTTTCTTGGGTTTGGATGGATATTATAGGCACATTATTCACAAATTTTATTCCAATATCACCACTGCATGGACTGAAAAACAAGGGTGTGACATTATTATGGTCATAAGTATATGAGAAATATTTCTAGGATCTTAAGGGATTATTGGCTTCAACACCGACTCTAATTATACTCAAGCATGGAAGAGGATAAACAGTTTATAATATTTTATCAATAATTGTGTTGGGATCCATTATTTTTCATATAGATCATCTCATGGAATATAGGTCTCACTAGTTGAGGAATCACAAGTCTAACTATACTAGACAGGATCTTGAGCTGGTATCTATTTTTCACACCTTTCACAATTGGAGGAATTACCTTCTTTGAGAGTAGTTTATAGATTATAAGGATGAAAAAAGTCTCAAATAAATATTTAACTTGTTTTAATTGAACCATAGATAACATTGATCGATTGAATACCAATAGAATTTCATTTTTGATAATTCTTATACGCTTATGAATGGTAATGCAGTGGTTGATGCCCTAATTAAGAAAACGTATAAATAGGCCATTCAGAAGATCACTAACTAGTTATAATTGATATATTTATTCATTGAGATGCACTTGGAGGTTTAGGAACATTATGTAAATCCTATAATTTCTTCACTATCAGAGACTTATTTGCATCTGGATAGAGTGAAGATGAGGCAACATTCATAGCCTGAGGGATTGGTCCAATGTGGGATAATTTCAAATGAGGACTCAAGGTCGGGTTGTATCCATGACGAGGATGTGATATGACACATTCATGGGTGTGTGTGGGTACATGAGGAAATATGAGAGGGGTTTATTAGAGAGTACCATACCTAAATTTATCCAGTACATCTTGATCTTACAATGATATATCAAGAAATATTACACTACTATTTGTGGTCTCGTTTGAAATGGGAGATCACTAGTATCGTTAATCCGTGTTCCATCTATTAACAGGTGATAGAAGAACACCATCGTCCAACATGGATTTTATAGCCCCTACCCATTCTATATTGAAAATGTAATGACATAACCATAGATTTTTTGATAGAAATGATGATATATCATCAAGGTTGTGACGTAGTAAGGGTGATTGTTGATAGATTAACCATGGTCTCGCATTTTCTACCTATCAGAAATAATGTTTCAATAAATATTCTTTGGGGGATTTAGGTATAACAGAGTATTCCCTATTCTATCTTGTTATATAGGGTCACTTGATTCACGTCGTGGTTCTTGTGGGAGATATAGAAGAAATTGGGTTTACATGAACTTTTTACTACAACCTATCACCCATAAAATGATGGTTTTTCTGAGAATATGATTTATGTATTAGAGAAAATACACAAAGAATGTTCCCTTGAATTTAGAGGTTCCACAGAGAAATGTATACCTATTTTAATATTTTCATAAAATTACTAATTTTAGGAAACTATATATATGGTTCTTTATGAGGCTTTACATGGTAGGTTGTGTCATTAACCCTTGTTCTACTTAGAGGTATGAGACACATTACTATTGGGAACTTTTCTCATTCTGGTGAATTTGGATTAGGTGGATCTTATCAAAAAAATGTATGGCCACATCTTATTGGAGGTATAAGGATTATTTTGATGGTCTTCACTGACCTAAAGAGTTTGAGGTAGGAAATTAGGTCTTCTTGTGTGATTATCTAAGGATGGGTAATAAAAAGATTCAGAGACAAGGTAAGTTATACCCTCCTTATGTCCAGACTATCGAGATATTGGAGTGAGTCTGGGTGATAACCTGTTATATAGAAATTTCCCGGATGTACGAGTCCAGGTAAGATGTGTTCCACATAACTTATCTTCACAGTTTTCATTCCAACCAATCTCAAAATTCAGATTCTATGGATGTTGATTTGGATACGGATTCTTTTTTTGAGGAGTATCCTATATAGATATTGGATCATAGCATGCAGGCTCTATGAGGTAGGTCAATTCCTTTAGTATGGTTTCTATAGAAGTAAAAATTTGTCCATGATGATACATGGGAGTGAGAGTCCAATGTACATGCTTAGTGGAAAGAGTTATTCACAGATGAAACTCAGCCACTCTCAAAATGGACCCTTTGGGATGAGTTATGATAAAGAGGGGAGTTTGTAAGATCCTAGTTTTTTCTAAAGATGTAAAGTCCCTTTATATTCTACTATAACTCTTTATATTAATATTAATGGAAGTTACTCTAAGTATAAGGAATGTTTTAGGAGTGTGTGGGGATTTTTTGGAGGTAAAAGATTCATTTTTTGGGAGAAACAATAGAAGTGCGTTTTTAGTGCATGATTAGTAATAAATGTTCCCCACAAACCATGCATCCTGATTTGGGAGATGCAAAGTTTGTTAAACAATTCAAGGGACAACACAACCATGTGTGGGTGAGGTAGAAAATTTTATAGTATACAGTCAAGACATCACTTTTTATGTGTTACTATATTTGAATTTTTCAGATTGGTTATTATTCTATTCGGATTATTATAATTATTATTACATATGGATTTCATTATTATTTATCATTTATCATTTTGGATTATTTACCTCGATTTATTTATTATTTTTCATATAAAATTGGGCTACACTCTGACCTGATTGTATAGTCTCCCCAATATATCATTATAGGACCTTTCTAATATTATGCAGAATTTGGTGTGTGGGGGAATTCTTGAGACCATGTGCCTAGCTAGATTCAATTACTTACGAGGGAGATGGGTCTAGGACACCACAGTCTCACTCAAACTCATGAATCAAGTGATGTATTAATCAAAGAATATCATGATAAAATGGTATTAGAGTGGGTGTTCTTATGATGTAGTTTTAAATGGGAAATGGTCATGATTTAATTTATAGTAAGTAAATAATATGAATTGAACCTAATATATAAAGTATTCCAATGAATGTATCTTGATGTTGAAGTCCCTTGTGTTAAAATTAAGGAAATTGCATCCAAAATATCAATATGAAAGAAATATTATGTCAAATATTGTGTATATTGATATGAATTGACATAAACATCAAGCGGTTTAAATTTATTATGATTATGCATCTCTTATGATTGGGATGATGGTCTATGTGAGGGTAATGATATTGTAGTGTGGTTAAAAATTCATCATATATATATATATATATTCTTAACATGTGGTTAGTAGATCAAGTGTGTAGTTATACTGGTTGTTAAATACCATTGTGGGGTTCTATAAGAGGAGGTGAAAACACAAATGTTTGTGAATCATAGCATAGATCTGGTGGCAAGATAATCTTAGAAAATGTAATTGAGTGAGTTCTATAAAAA
This sequence comes from Viscum album, assembly GCA_963277665.1. NCBI lineage: Eukaryota > Viridiplantae > Streptophyta > Magnoliopsida > Santalales > Viscaceae > Viscum > Viscum album. The sequence goes on from OY728152.1 coordinate 1,940,954,383, forward strand.
GATGTTTCGCAACTATAAGGGGTTTATCACTAGCGATGAGACAAAGTATTCATAAGAGGGGATTAAGATATATTTTTATTTGATCTAAATAGGATATGAACACGGTGTTCCTTTTGTAGTGAGTCTCTTGTGAGGTTCATTTTGTTTCTGGTGGATTTTATTCTTGTGATATCATGATGTGTAATTGAATGTGATAATTTTAAATAGTTTTTTAATAAATATTTGTTATATAAGGCTCCTTAATTTGAGAACCGAAGGGATTCATTAATGATAGACTAGAGGAGTTTTTCAATCCATGAGTTTGGTGTGTGGTTTATAGATGTGATGCATTATTCTCTAAATTGTGTGTATAATGGAAGATTATAGGTCTCCATCATTTTTAGTGGTTTTTGGAAAATATTCCATATATTTTTGGGATTATTTCTCAAATTTATTTTATGAGTATATATATGAAAATAATAAGATGTTTGAGAAATTTTTGTCTCTGTAGGGGTCGTTTATAGAGGGTATTAAATAAGGTTTTTCTCAGAGTAGAGGTGGTGGTGTAAATTCCAAAATTCCAAATAAATCATGGTTTATAAAAGGCCATGGGAGTTGGATTCCAACATAATATAAATTTAATGGAATATGTTTTGTGTATCTATTTGTAATAACTCAATGCTTTTGATGCTTCACATGTGATGGTGTGTGTAAAAAACTATCTATAGATACCATCAGATCAGAACCTGGCCTAGTTATCCATAAGGAATGATAGGAATTCATGATCCCCTTGGGTGGGTGACATGCACAATGGTATCAACAGAAATCGATGGTAATGATTTCACCATTAGATTTCAATATAATTGATCAATAGAAACTAAGAAAAGTTATAAATGAAATATTAATTTATAAGAAATCAATGTCAAAAGATAGTTGGAAAGAAAACAATAAGCAAAATGATCGTATAATATCTAAATAAATATTCATTGAGAATAAATAATCAAATACACTGAGTAAATTTATAGTGGAGTAATAAACATTAGTTACAAAATAAAAAAATAACCATGCCAAAGTGACCACTACAACATCTAAAAAATGTATCTTGTATAATTCTAATGAAACCATCATGTGACCAACATCTACTAACAACATCCCAACACATCCATCCACTAACCCAAGTGAGAAGTGATGGATTTATTCTATTCCTGGGAACCTAAGATAAAAACATAAGAGTTTTACACACACACAAACACACACTAGTTTATTTTGAAGATATGAGGTAAAAAAGCCTTGAAAATTTTGACCAAAGAGTTCATGTAGTTTCTTTCATAATAAAATCCATAAATTATAGTTATGAAATACTTTTTCAAAATAGTTTTCTACATTAAAATGTATTAGAAAAGAAAATATCGCACTTTATCTATTTATTTCCTAAACTAGGGTAAAATATATATTTTATAAACAGAAAAGGTCCTACCAGATTTAATTAACCATTTTTTACCTTACCATAAATCAATTTTTTTCTATAAAACATCATTCAAATCCATGAAAATAAGAATTTTAAATTTAGAAACAAATAAATATTTCTTTCAACTTTTCCCACACACATTTCTAAAATTAATTTTTAAAATAACTTCATTCCCCCAATATAAAAACCACACTTTAAAATAATTATTAAATTAGTTTTAAATTTAACCAAAACCATATCCAAACCCAAGGAATAAACACTAAATAACCAAGATATCTATCGAATGAAATAAAATGAACAATAATGAAGCCAAACATTCATACAATCAAAATATATGGGATATAATCAAAACATGAGAATTTGGATCCCCTAAATCATCTACGAAAGGATCTACCATAATGGGAAAACTCACTAGTCTCTAACAATAATGGTACCAGACCTAGTTTGTAATATCATTATCTCTAAAGGTCTTATATGTTAAACTAAAAGAACCCATTCGGTACCCTTTTGGATCACTGTGTACAAAATATAATCACCTAAATGGGTGTAACTTTCCTAGGGAATTAACTATCATATATACAATGATTTGGCATAAAACTCATCCATACCATTTACTTATTCAAAAATATTCTTGTTTTATCAATGAACAAAGCTGAGAAATTGATAAAAGCACACAATCAATAATAAATCAAATTCTGTAAACCTCATACCACCCGTGGGCTATAATTTCATAATTATTAAAACAAAAAAATTATTACACAATAATGAGGGTGACGAAAATTTAAATTTTAACATATATTTAAATGTTCCAAACTAGACTTTGAAAATAATCTTGGAATAAAAAAATAATTTATTAACATTAAAAATCATTTTAAAAAGATCTATTTGAAATAAATTTATTCTTAGAACCCCATTGAAATCACCATTTCATTTGAAATAACTTTAAAACACTAAAATCTGATGAAGTATCGAAATATTTGGATTTTGGACACACCCCTATTTAAATGAACCAAGTACTATTTAAGTAAAAAATATTCACATTCAAACACAATAATTGTCAAACATCGTTTTATATATTTTTAATTCTTTTTAATGAGTCACTCGGGAATTTTATAAAATGCTTGGAACATGAAAAGTCCATTTCAAGTCTTAAAACCATTTAAACATTTCTTTAAAACCCTTATGGTTAATAAATGAAAATATAATATGTAATGAAAAACATTTTTAAAATCCAAAAAACATTAATAGAATGTATTATAAAGGAACATTACCAAAACACCCACCTTGAACCAAAAAACTATCCACAACACAAAACCTGCAACAAAATAATCCAAATTGAATACAAAGACATCATCCTAAACCACCAACAACAAAAAAACCAAATTTAAATCTATATGATCCCCAAAATTGATATGTGTAGTTATTAAAAAATTGTAATAAAATTATAATCAATGGAAAGTAGAAAGGAATGAGAGAAAGATAGAAACTAGAGAAATTAAAAACACCGATCAGAATTATTATAATCACATAGAGGGGGTTATTCAATTATATTTTCTTTTAAGGTTTTCTAATTAAAAAATTATTTTTCATTTCTTAGATTTAATTTAATCTGCTAAAAAAATAGACAACCACATCCATATAACTATATATTTATAAGGTTCACTACTTAATAATAGTAGTAAGCCTTTGGCATAATCTAAAAACAATCTCGGATCACATATCCCCTAGAAAACAATATTTTATGGCTTATATTAAGTAGGGTATATCCATCACATGAATTTCATTATAGTACTTTGAAAATGAATGTGTTTCTTGCATAAATAATATTAGAAAACAATATTTTTGAAATAACTGAATAAACCTTCACTAACATTCTTTAAAAGTACTTCATTATGCTATTTTAATTCTTCATGGTTACCTTATTATATGTTATTATTCTTCCTGTAAGATTACTTACAAATAGTGAGAAACAATTTGTATCTCAAATAATTTCTCAATACCTTTCCATCAAATTAATTATTTTTTCGTTACTTCTATACCTAGTACACTATGTATGGTACACCTCTATCTAATACTCAGATTCCCTTTATATAATACACTCTATTGGGAACCCTATATTTGGTATCATCTATAAAGTACCCAATTTCTGGTACACGTCCTCTAATACTCTTTGGTTTAATATTTTGGGTACCACTCTATTTAATAGACTGAAAAAAAAACATTTTCAAGCTCATCAATTGGCACTTTACATCTTTAATAACCAGATTAGCAGTAACAAACCCTTAAAAGAGCATCTATTCTCTTTTATAAACTTGTTGTTTCATAGAAAAATAAGGTTGTTGAATGAAATTTAAATTTCAATATCCTACTCGAAATTTGATTTACCTACTTGAGACTTCATTTAGCTGACCACCTTCAAGCCACTGAATAGATTCTAGCAAACAAACATTATAAATACATTCCTCAAATCACGACATCAATAATATTCAAAGAATACTTAAATATAATATTGAATAATAATCTCTCATTCATTATAATTGGGTCCTTGAGTGTCCATCTCAACATCATCATTATTTATAACTTTATAGAAACATTTTAAATATCCAAAAACCATTATCTGGTACTTCTTTTTTGGCACCAATTTGTCCTATATTTCACCATTTCATAAAACATTGTAGGAATGATCCATCCAGTAATGGAATATCAAACACAACATCATAAGAACATTCATTTCCAGTAATACGTTGTCTTGTGCAACTTCCAAGAAACTTATGTTCAATGAATTCATTAGAAAACATCTATATAGACATTTAGAAGCATTTTTATGATGGCATTATTTAGAAACCCATGTCTATTGTCTTCTCTTGGGATGTTATGTCTGATGAATTTATAAATATTTCCACTTGATATAACTATGTAAATGTTCTTTTAGTGTACTCACACACTTTTCTATTTGTGGTAATCACACCTGTGTTCATTCAGATTTCTTGGCTTAATAATTCCTTAACAATTCTTCATCTAAAAAACACTATATGTAATCCTCATATTCCATTAATTACTTTCTTTGAAAAAACATTGATATACCCATTAATTATTTGAAGTAATAATGATATTAAGAATTTTTAGGAATAGAATTTCATCTCCTTATTTATTATTATAGAAAACTCAATCTGGTGAATTCATTTTCTCTATCTGATTTCCTAAATCCATTAGACTCTATTAAATCAACGTTGTCTACTAGGATCCGTCTAGTCCCCCTTGTCTAGTAGACTCCACCTAGTCACCTATATCCGCTAGAATTTTAATTCCTAATATAAAATACACTATCCAAAAACATAATAAATATTGATCAACATTTTCATGTGCTTTTTTTACTAATAACTATAGATAACATGATGCTATCATTCTTTATGTTCAATCACAAGTCCACACCTATTTGTCTCAAAAATATATCCATTAGATTATTTTTCATCTATGGAACATAAAACACTAAATCTCTTAATCTCATGTAAGGGATAACTATCCATAAATTCTAAGACTATGTGACTGAACTTATTATAGTAAACAAGAATAATTGAACAACAAGACCATGTTTTCCATAAATCATTGATTTGAGATAATTTTGAAATACTTATTGAATTCAATATTTTATTATCAAAGATAAAAATAGACTACAAAAATTTCCTAAATCCACTTAAAAACTGTTTAATTAGTTCACTCATGTTAACATTACTTCTTACCCCTTAAAGAATCCCCCTAAAAATATTCAATGCCCAAAATGGTAAAGAACGTATTAATAGATGGATTGATGAGGGCATATTTTTCTCCCCATTTAACAAAAATATCTATTGGAAATAACAGATATGGGATAATGATCACAATCATTATCCTTTAATGGTGTGATTTTGAATTAACATACTCAAACTCATCTTCTAGCATGTTTTTTTCATCATTGGTTTAGTGAAGATATTAGTTATCAACTCCTTTTTCGGTACATACTATAGATTTTGTTAATTTATTTCCACTTATTCAGGGATAATATGTTATTTAACATCATGCATTGATTATCATACCCCATGTTTTGGTGGGATTCACATCATCCAAAAAATCATCAAGGTATTTCTTTATCCATGTTAATTATGTTTTACCATGAGTGATAGTTACATAATCATCTTCTACATTTCTGAGAGTCAATAATAATTTATTTTTTGTATACCAACACAGACATCATTTTGAAAAAAAAATAATCCACATTATAGGGATATTTTATCATTGATACAAATTTTCTATTCCATATCGATATATCCAAACAGAAAAAACCTTCCCTTTCATATCTTACATTATTAAAAATTTATAGTTCCATGAAAGTTTATAAGATTTATTTTTCCAGAAAAAATTGTGTCATTTTTTGTTCCCATTGAAATCTAACTCATAGGGTAATAGCATAAACAAATGTTATCATGGAGTCTATTAAATTCATAAGAATTTTATTAAATTTCCAAAAAAAAATTAGGATTAATAGTCCATCCATCTTCATCCTTAAAAATCATGGTTCGAACTAAGATATATGTGGAGACATATTTTGAATTATCCATGATAAATACTTTAATTAATTATTTAGCATATTATTCTTGTTAATTGAATGTTTCATCCTACTATTGGTAATTTTTCAATCCAACAAAGTACCTTATTTTAACCATCTTTGAAATTTCAAAAAACATCAGCATTTTTCTTGAAAACCCTTCATAATTTAATTCAATATTCCCTTTAACATTCATATCATCAACATAAAAAATCACAATTATGGAAACATATTGGTTATATTTTATTTATAGTTAATTTTACACTATTACTTTTCTAAAATTAAACTTTATTAGAAATTTATCTAACATATAATATTATAATCTCTATTTTCATTTCAACCAGTATAAATCTATTGTCAACATGAAAACAAGTTTTACATATTGAAAAAGAATTAATCTAATTTTTTCTCAATTTAAATGTCTTATTACATATCCCCATTTTGAAAAGGATAATTAAATTCCACATAGAATATTTTAAATCTTCATTGAGAAGTAATAATACGAAATATTCAAATAGTTTCAAGTCACACTACTGGGGAAAATGTCTCATAAAAATAAATTAATCCAACCTATGAGAAGCCATTACAAACTAATCTTTCATTTTTTTTCTTATCACTTCACCACTTTCATTAAACATATTTTGAAAACCCAACTTTTTTACAATCATATTTTTATCTTCTAGGTTGGGTTTAAGTTATCATTTCTCTTATTTCTAAATATGATCCAACTATTCATTAATTGAATCAATCAACTCTTGGTTCTCTAAACCATATTGAATATATCTTTGATAAATATGTGAAAACAAAGAGGTATGTGAAACTTTCCTTGAAGTTTTCATATTCTAAACCTGTTCTCCTTGATCGCCACTGATATTTTGGATATCTACATTCTTCCCTGGCCTAGGATGAGATGATTGAAATTTTACCCCATGAATTGAAATTGGTGAATCAATATCTTCATCCTATAAATTTTCTATATATTCAACTCTGTTTAAAACTCTTTTATGTTTTTTACATGAAACAAATTTATCTTTACTTACTCTTATATCTACAAAAATATATGAAATTTTTTTATTACAATATTTAAGAACATTTACATCTATGGATTATACAATCCTTCGTGTTTTTATTATTATAATACATGTATCCCCTACTATTGGAAGGGTATCCAAGGAATATAACATAAATACCTATTTCATTAAACCTCCCAATATACTCACCCATTACCCAGATAATGAAATGGAATAAAAAATATAGTATTTCAAACACGGGGTCTCTTTTTAATTCACATCATATGGGGTCATATAAGTTTTTGACCTGTAAAAACAATTATTCTAATTGTGAATTATTTATACAATATCTTATCTACAAAATAATTAGGGTGTATAATAATAAATCAGTATGGTTTGATCCATTTGAACCAAACATCAATTATTTCAATTGGAAACATGACTGTTCTGTGGTGTGTATAGTTCACTATGTTTATTATGAATTCTATATTTTTTAGTATAATATTTAAACTTCCAATTTCTATATTAATCACCATTATCAGTTTCAATTTTATTCATGGAATAGTTATAGTCTTTTTTACCACATCTCCTAAAAAACTAAACCATTTTTAGAGCCTTTTATTTTTTTTGAAAAATATAATTACTGATATATGAGTGAAATAATATATACATTAAATTAAATATGACTCTTTATTCCTCACATTATTTATCAATGGACCATGTATGTTATAATATATAATCTAAATAGATTATTTGAATGCATCTTGACATACTTAAGTATTGAGTTTGGAATCATTCATTTCTTGAATATCGAACAACACAATTCAATTCATGTTATCACGTTAGGATGATCAAGAATAATTTCTCTCTTTGTCTTCTTATTTAAATAATTCTAGTACATATATCTAAAAACTTGATTCCATAATAGATTATCTTCCAGCATGCTCAGATAGCATGACCATGTGAATATTCGACTTCAATTAGATTTCCCTTGGTTCATTTTCCTATTTTTATGACTTTCCCATATTCTTACTTTTGAAAATAAAATAATATATTCTAACCACTACTACATTTCCTTTATCACAAACTACAAAACACTAGCTAACTTGTGTTTCCATCCATAAATATATAAAGAACATCTAGATTGAAAATTTTCATTAAAGATAATAACATATCCACTTCCATTGATTCTAACTTACAATTAATTTCTAAATATCGTTTTTGCTTCTTTATATTCTTTCACATTTTTATCAATTTCAAATATTTGGTCATACGTGAAAGACACCAACAATTCAATAAACAAGGTTATTAAATTTTTGTAGATTTTAGAGAAGTTTAAAAAACTACGGCCTTTTCTTTGCCTTTTTACTCCTCCATGTGAGGCTTCTATGATTTTTCATTTAATCATTGGTAAGATGGTATTATTAAAATACATTCTTTAGAAATATGTTTGAAATGATCATATATTTCATAAATAGTTTCCAAAGGTTGAAATCTATTTTCAGTTTTCAAACATTCTTCTTTCAGTGGGTGGAATCCCTCCTCAAAATCTACCTCCAATACCACCTTGATTTATTATATCATGGTTGATTGAACCAATAATTTTTTATATTATTTAAAAATTATCTACAATTTCATATATATATAAATAATTTTTTATTTTATAACTTGAATAATATCCAGAACATTGTATCTATTTTTGATCACCATTCTTACAATCAACCATAAATCCTTTTTGTGAACAAAAAAATGTGTAAATTTTTGATATCTTCTTCTTTAGTTTATAATTATTCTCACCATAATAGGATATATAGTTTAATAAAAAAATTTCTACAAACTTTGATTCATAGTAAATTTCCTAATTTTTTGATTCACTTATTTAAGATACATATATGGTTCTCTTAAATATCTTCTTATTTTGAACATTTTTAACCATATTTTTATCCTTTGAAGATTATATTATTTGATCCTTCTAATGTATTCACTTCTTAAAACATTCACCCTCTTCTAAAATCAGGTTTTGAATATTTGATATTCTTTCTCTATATTGAACAAGTTTTTGTTGAACAAGATCAAATTATTTCTACTTCACATTTAACTTTTCATCAAGAATGATTTTGAAATTTCGATCTTCATCAAGTAAATTCTTAATATAATAAATCTCCATTAAAAAATAAATTTCTCTTCAAGTATAGATTCTTGATTGTTTTATGATAATTTTTCTTTCTTCAGCTTCTTATTTTCTCTCTCAAGTTTAACTATCTTTAAAATTCATACTTTCAATTGTATTTTAATCATAAACTCTATCTAAAGTTCCTCTTAATATTATTAAATGTTATTTCATTCACCACCAGTAAAGTTGTCATCATTATTTTAATAAAAAACGTCTTAGTACCAGCATAAGTGTAATATTCATCTTCTAATTCACTATTATTATCTTTCTAAAACACGGAAAAAAGTTTCAATTTTTATATTTAGAGAAATTATTAACCTTTACTTTGGAATAATACATTAATATTTATAAATTATTAAATATTGGTTTTCATGATTTTTCTTTGTCTCTATAATTATCTTCACCTTTATTTAGCCTTATATTGTATAATACGAAATGTCTAATGGCTCCACAATTAAATTAATTCAATGGAAAATTTCCTTAATACTTTTCAATCACCCTTTTTTCCATTTCTAAAAAAGATATAAATAATATAATCAAAAAAATAATTAATTAATATTTTATTTAATATTCACTAATTTCTTCCTTGAAAACATTCTTATACCTCCTTTTGTAAATATCATTGAAATAGATTCCTCTATAATAATTTTCTTTATTAATGATAATCTTTTCTCTTCTCATTTCATATTTGATGAGAATACAACACAGATCATCTAAAGAGAGATTTTTAGGATTTATTTCTTCAAATGATGATACCTTGGTATCATATTTATTAGGAATTGTTCATATAATCTTTTCAAAAGTAATCAAATATTCTAATTTCTCACCAAAACATATTATGGTACCTTCGATGTCATTAACCATTGTAAATAACTCACCAAAAGATCAATCATATCCTATATTAATATCTTAATCCATCAATCTAAAAATTTGTAACTTTCCTTCAATAAATTATTTATTTCTCCATTAAATTTTTTTCAAATCATTCTATATTCCTTTAGATTTTTTAATTTCTTTAAACCTTAAAAAATCACTTTCAGGGAGAGAGATGAAAGCATAGAATTTCTTTATCATCTATCATTCTCAAGATTCATATTTTTTGTTTCTATAAAGGGATCAACCTTAGTGTAACATCCATTTAAAATTTTCAAGTATTCCTAAACCCTTATTTTGATTATCCCTTGGTTGGGTTTCATTAAAGTGTGATTCATGTGAAATTGTTTTAAATTTTAGAAGTTTTTGTACTATGAACGGTTGGTGTATAGTTATCCAATACGGTGATCCCTTTTAGGTAAAACCGTGAAAATAAAAACATGGTGGGTTTTCATGGCTGGTGAATGGTTTGGAAAACAATGTTCCCAACAATGATTATCCATGCAACCCCATTAGTAGGGGAACATAACTATGGTTCTTGGTTTGTCTAACTGTGCGGCCCAACCCATCTAACCATGTGTATGGGAATTTTTAATCCACAAATTATTTTTAGAAGTCCTAAAACCATTTTTTTAATTTTCTTGATGAACTGTTTTTGACATATTAGGATTTATTCTTCATGTTAGGCTCCAGAGGGGTGATTTTGTCCCTTCTACCCCCTTCTGGAAGTGGAACGAAGCTTAGCAGATGGTGTTTGATCTCTACCCTATTGGTTCCATCTTCCCTGTATCTTTCTCCTACTCTATCCATCTTCATCCATATGGTTTTATAGATCTTCATGTTGTTTTAGGGTCTAATCCCTATTATTTCAAATCTGGAATCTAGGTTTGATTATCAGATCCCTGTTTTTAATGTTCTTCGTTAGAGCTTCTCGATTAGGGCTTTGCATTTCAAGATCTCATGATCCCAAGGTAGGTAATTCTCTACCCATTGGCCAATTTTATTAATCCAAAATTTATTTATCTAAATTCAATTTTTTAAGTTAAATTTATTTTCTTGATTTAAATAAAATTTCTTTTTATTGTTTTTATGAAAAACCAATTCTAATGAAATGGGTATTTGAAATTGTATTTGGAAAGAATTTGTGGGAAACCCCCAATTATATTGAATTGGGGTGTGTTGTGAAATATGATGGAAATAATTTATGTTAAATTATGGAATTTAACTGTCAAATTTAAATAGTAAAATTGATTTGATGAAATTGATTTCAAATTGGAATTCGATAAAATGAATTGAAATGATTTAGATAGAAACACTTTTGTTCTATCTTCAAAAACCATGATTTTATTACAAGCTTGTTTTTGTTTTCAATTGGAAAATTGGAATATTTGAAATGGGATAATTGAATGAATTGAGTTTAAATAATTCATAACATAAATTGTCCATATTTTTTTCTTATTATTTCACATGAAAGCCTAGGTATTTAGTGAAATATTCAGGACTACACTCTATGATTTACAAAACTACAAATACATATTCAGTAGGTCACATACTTGATGGAATAGTGATGTGTCCTCTATGTTTAATATTGGAGAGGGTGTGTTTACACATATATTTGTAAAAACTATTTGAGTGTGAGGGATTCCGATTTCCTAAAACTATCATATATTTTTTATGATGACCATGTTGCTCATTATTAGTATTTAAAATGTATATATTCCATTGCTTTTAAACTATTTTCCACACCTTCTGAATTTATATAAATTATTTTATACGAAATTTTCATTAATACGCTTGTTTAAAGTATTTCCATAATTTTAGATGTAAATAATTATTATTTTAAATAATATTTAGTACATCCATACATATATATTTAAAATTGAATGATTTACATGGTTAATTAAATGTTGGAATCTTATTATGGAATCCTAGGTGAGACCCTGAAAGGATTTTAGATCACACCCTACCTATGCCATTGGGTGTTTGTATATTATCTTCTACCATGTTCGATTAAGCGTAACGAACCAATTAGAAGTTGTATTCACTATTGGTACATGGTCTTAGAGAGTTATACCCTTGGGACATGGGTTATTAACATATGATTCTGGTGTCTTGTGGTTCCACTTTAATTTTTTTATGCTTATTGGAATTCTTGTATACTTATCCCTGTGAATTTTCATTTTATGCATACATATTTTTTTATCTTCCATCCATTTTTTTGTGTACAATACATTCCCGCTTTCATATTGTATGATAGCAGGTGATAGTCACCAACTCGTGGGGATCGGGAACACCCTTCGGGCTATATCAGGATCACCTTGATTATCAGGGCATTGTTGTATTCGGTCTAGTTTGTGATATATTGGTATAAAAGGTTTATTTATTTCATCTTTCCTTGATTTCAATTTTCATTTTTATGATATTTTTGAGACTTCAGATGTAGATCTGATTGGGTGTCTGGCCATCTCTCATCGTAATGAGTTGTATGTCACCAGGGGTGGTTTTGCGGAAAACATATTGAGGATAATTTCTAGTAAATTCCCAACATTTTATTTAGATAGATTGAAATCCAAATATTGTTTTTTTATATATTTGGATTAATTTCCCATTATTTCTTAATTTGACTATTCAACTATTGTCTTTCAATTTGTGTACTATCATGTCTTTGAGAATATGTCTGAATCAGATCTAGGAGGAAGCTATTTCTAAACCACAATGAGAAAATCCTCTTGTAGACCTTATAGTTGAAGATATTGTGCATACTGTCCAAGCTCTGGGATAGGCACCACTACCAGTTCCCATTCAGGATCCTACTATGGAGCCTCATAGGGGTTTTTTAGGAATCACTCTCAATTGTTCCTTCACCAGAATCCCCCAACGTTCAAAGGCCCAAATGGTCCTCAAGAGTCTATGGAATGGTGAGTAGTATGGAACATTTGTTTGAGTTCTTAGAGATGCATGATGAAATCAACATGAACTATGCCACCATCATGTTGGAGGGACTGACTAAGAGGTTATTGGACATGATGGTGATAGAGATGATGCATTATGGGTAAGAGTGAGAAGAAATCAAACCTATTTCCATGAAGTATTTCTATCCAGATTAGATACATCTGGATAAGGATATCTGTTTTATCAAACTCGAGCTAGCTGATAGGACCATGATGGAGAATGGAAACCATTTTAATGATATTGTATTGTTTTCACTTGAGATTAGTTAAAATGTAAATATTAAGACTCGATAGTTAAATCCAGTAATTTGATCAGATATTTGTTATCATGTCTTCTTGTTGAATCTTACTTCTTATGATTATGTTCTAGATAGAGCACTAATGGTCAAAATGGGCTGGCTGGTAAATCATTGTTGACAGGAGTTCCTTTTTTCCAGTGGTTATATGAATTCCTATAATTGAAATAGGAATTGTGATGATGCACATGGTGGATCTCAATAGTAGGGTTTTTTGACCTATAATAGTGCCTTGAAGAGGTATTTCATTTACTATTAGTGTAGCAATCTAAGTGATTCAAATAGGGTTTTCACTAAGGCACCCAAGATATGTGTCTCTTGAGAATTCTTATGTCACTCGTATAACTTATTCCATTTCTTTTAAATCCCACTAAGTTGAACAGGATCCTCAGTTCATGTTAAATCAATGGTTCAATGTGATGATTCAAGGAAAATAGGTTCGAGCCAGAAGAATCTAGAAATGAGCTTCCTCACATAGAGGAAGAGTCTCTAGAGGAAATAGATATGGGTCTAGTGACTATGAGAGGTACCATTACTATAGATTCATTATTAGTGACTACGTTATTTGATACCGGTGCATATCATTCATTTATTTCAACATGTCTTTCTAATCTACCAAATATTTCTAGGGAGTTCTTATCATATGTGAATGATATTACTACACGCCACTAGATAAATAGAGATAAATATATCTATATTCCTACTTTTGTTTTATCATTTAAACACAAAGATATTTCTTGTAGTTTTATGGTTATCTATATGAAACCACTTTACATCATATTCAATATGGATTGCCTCATTTCCAATAAATCGTGGATTGATTATTATCTTTAATGGGTCTCATTTACTGCATTTGATGGGGTGCATCGTATATTTTATGGAGAGTGTGACTCATGTTTGAGTAGATCCATACCTTCTTATCCAATGATGGGTAAATTAGTATTAGTGTTTTCTTTTGACCAAGAATGGGAATCTCCATACGGTGATCTCTTTTCATTAGTCATCACGTTTCCCAATGGTAAGGGAGGTAGAGTTTTCTATCGATTTAGTAACACATTTTGATCAATTTCTATTCCTTATTACAACATTGAACCATTTTAAATGAAATAATTAAATAATCACTTGAAATATCTTCCAAGTTGGATCCTCTCATGACTGATTTGACTCAGAAGGGAGAAAATTCTATTTTGGATAAAAAAATTAGAGTTGTTTTTTTATCTGAAATCCTTTTTGAGTAATACACAACTGTTAACTCTCCCATAGGTAGGTCAGGCTATGTGGTCTTCTATGATGAATCGGGTTCAGGTTTGGGATGTGTTCTTATATAGAGTGATCAATTTTTTATATATAGATCTCATCATATTAGGCCACATGAGAAGAATTCATTGACCCATAACCTTGAACATGCACATGTAATGCATGCACATAAGATTTGGCAGCATTAACTTTTTTGAGAATGGTTTACCGTGTTTTCATACTATAAGGGATAGATTTATATTTTCTATCAAAAATAATTGAATCTATACCAAAGGCATTGATTGAAATACCTACAATACTATGAATTTCACAATGCCTATACCCAGGGGAATGGGAATTTCCTCACGGATTCATTGAGTAGGAAACATCCGACCTATTAAGTGAAAGAATCATCAAAAAAGTGGAACATGATGGCTCTATTTTTACAGTTGCATATAAGAGTCTTTCAATTAAGGGATGAGGTTTCCTTGGCCAGTGTTCATTGGAAATATGCTCTTATTCATATGATTCATCAAGAACAAGATCTTGACAATGTGTTTCGTAGAATTTGATACTCTCATTATGGTGGGGATACCATGACTAATTCATCATTATCCAGTGTGAGAATACTACACTAATGGAATCACATTGTTGTGTTGTTAGTGGTAAGGAAAGCTGTGATGGGGGATTTCCATAATTCTGAATGGGAAATGCACTCGAGAACCACGATGTTATTCTATGAAATACAATGAAGATTTTGGTGGCCATGTATGAGTGTGGAATTATTGACTTTCTCTCTCATCGTTATATATTCCCACAATTACAAGCACTAGAATCCTTTGGGTTTGCCTCAGCCACTACGTATGCTGACTTGTATGTGGGACAAAATCTCTATGGAAATTTTATATTGGTATCCATGTACCTAGAGAAAGAAAAATATAATATGGGTTATGATTGATCAGCTGACTAAATCATCTCACCTTATACCCATTCAGGACATAACCAAAGTTGAATTGTTGGGAAATATCTATGGGAAAGATATTATTTGTTTCTAAAAAGTCCCATCTACTACAGTCTATGCTAGGTATCCTCAGTTCACTTCTCATTTGTTTGGAGAGGCCTTCAAAAGAAATAGGGATCACAAGTCCATTTTACCACGACATACCATCTGAAGTTAGATGTCCCGAGTGAAAAAGTTTTATATATTCTATAAGAAATGTTATCTATCTACATCCTAGACTTTTGTGGGTATTGGGATAATCATATGGGGATGTTTGGACTTTCTTATAGTAATAGCTACGAGTAATGGATCAGAATGGATCCTTTTGAGGTCATATACGTTCGTCCTTGTAGGTCTTTTCTATATTGGTAGGAGATTGTTGAGAGTTCCTTAGTCAGACCGGTCTTGGTTCAATTGATGGTATAAAATATTCAGTTGATTTATTAGTGAATTTTGACGAAATAGAGTATGTATAAATCTTATGTTGATCATCTCTTTTAAACTTTGTAATTCTTAATTTGGGATAAGGAGTTCTTGAAAGTTTCACTTCGGTGTGGTCATCGCCGGATTGGGGGGGTAAAGGATACTTGATTCTTGTTTTGTGGTAAATTTTGAGGTTATTGAGATGGAGGGGAAAGTTTATTACCATTTAAGACATCCTATAATCCTAACGTCAATCTATAATGTTTCCCATGTATCTCAGATATGAAAGTATCTATCTGATATGTCTCATGTTCCAATATTGAGTGATCTTGAGGTTGAACCTGATTAATCCATGACTCAGCATCCAACCGGGATAGTTTATTCTATAACCAAGGCAATTTTTGGAAGTACTCTACCTTTGGTTTGAGTGTTTTGGAATCATGGTTCTGATAATCATGAGATGTGGGAGAGGGAGGCACAGATGATAGAGCAGCAGCCTCATCGTTTTGGCATGGAAGATTCGGAGTAGCCTTTCTAGAGACATAAAGTTTCTATAGTGGGGAGATTATAACATCATGGTACTATATTTAGGTATTATTAAACCCCTATATTGATTATTTATTGGTTGGGTTTCATTTAAGGGTGATTCGGGTAAAGACAATTAAAATTTTAATGTTTCTAGGTTGTGCACAGTTGGCAGACGGTTTCACAAAACTATGTTCCCTCTTAGGGAAAGTTGTGAAAACTCATAAAGTGAGAGTTTGAATAGATGGAAAATGTTTAGAAAACTGTGTTCCCACCTAGGAGAAATCATGAAACCCCATCCCATGGGGTGCATGGCTAGGGAACACATTTTTTCTAACCATGTGGCCCTTCCCAACTAACTGTGTGTACAAGATTTTTTAATCTAAAAAATAATTTTTAAATGCCTAAAAACGTAATTTAATTTTCCTGACATACCTATTTTGACCTATTATGATTTCTTCTTCTATGAAGGCTTAAAAGAGGTGATTTTGGACCCTCTACACTGTTATGGAAGAAGAATGAATCTTGAATAATGATGTTCAATCTCTGCCTGCTAGGTTTCCTCTTCCCAATCTCTTTCTCCTGCTCTCTCTAATTTCCTCCCTAGAAATTTATAGAACTCAATGTTGTTACAGTATCTAATATCTACTATTTAGGATCATTAATCTAGTTTTTTTATTCTTATATCCCTATCACCAATTTTATTCATTAGGGTTTGCCGATTAATTAGTCACATTTTCAGATAATGTGATCCTAAGTTAGGTGGTTCTATTTTTATTGGACAATTTGATTAAACTTAAAAATTCTTGATTTAAATTAAAATGTTTGATTTAAATTAAATTTCTTGATATTAATGAAATTTATTTATGTTATTTTAAATTAAAACCCCATTCCATTGAATTTGGGATTTGAAAATTTATCTTGCATTAATTATGGGGAAACCACCAATTCCATTGAAATGGGGTCTGTTATAAAATTTGTTGGAAATTATTTAAATTAAATTGTAGAATTTAATTATAGGATTTAAATTGTGAAATCTATTTGAATAAATTGATCTAAAATGGTTATTCTATAAAAATAAACTGAAATGATTTTGATAGAAACCCTTTTGTTTTATCTTAAATAGGAATGATTTTATTAAAAGACCGATTTGTATTTTAAATTGAAAATCGGTATGTTGGAATTAGAAGAATGGGATGAATTTTGTTTTAGGTGGTCTTAAAAAAACATCCAATCATTGTTTGTTATTAGAAATCATTTAATCTTATATAGTTAGTGAGTTATTCCGGACAACACCCTATGATTTAAAACACTGACAATTCATATGTAGCAGGTCACATCCCTAATGGGATAGTGATGTGTCCTCTCTAGTTAGAATTAAGGGGAAAATGTGTACACATATTTCCATGACAACTATTTGAGTGTGAGGGAGTCTCATAGCCTATAAATATCATACATTATATAATATGACCAAGTTTCTCATTGTCTATATTTGAAAGGAATATATTACATTGTTTGTATACTATCTTCCATGACTTCTGAATTTATATAAATTGTTTTATATAAAATGTTAATTAATCAAGTTTTTTAAATTATTATCATCATTTGAAATGTAACGCATGATTTTTTTAACTATGATTTTGAAAATTCATACCTCTTTATATAAAATTAAAATCTTTATTTGTTTATTTAAAATTTTAGCATCATATTATCATATCCTTGGTCAAACCCTACTGGAATTTTAGCTCAAACTCTACATGCGTATTCATGTTTTTTGTAGATTTTGTTCTTCTTGGTTCAAGAAACAGTAAGGTTCCACTTAGAGAATGTAGTATATATTGATCCTTGGGCTTAAATAGTTGTTTCTAATAGGTCTTAGATGGTTATCCTATTTTTATGGTATCTTTATGTTGCACTTTGGGTTGCTTATACCTATTTTAATTCTGGTACACATCTCCCTGTGGTGTTTTCTTAAATGCATACAGATTTTTTTTATCATTATTCCATCGTGTTTGTGGTAAATGCATTCCCAATTTCATATTTTATGATTTCATGTGCTAGTTTACAACCTGTCAAGATCCGGAATTCCCTTCAGGCTATGTCAAGACTGTCTCAGTTATCAATGTACTAGGGTATTTGGTCTGATTCATGACACTCAATATGAGGTGTGAAACCATATGTAGTATCTTTAATAAATGCATATATAATAGATAATAGAATGGGTATATTTATGTAATCCCATATATGATAGTTCCTCCCACATAATATTAGAATCCCCTCAATATTAATTGAGTTTTTAACTTCCATAACAACCTTATTTTTATTCCAATAATCCAAGGTCAATGAAGGAATCAACCTCTGATACGTATTGAAATAAACATTCAAGATCTGTTTGATCACTAATAAGGGGAGTGAATTAGCAATCTATTATTTTTATGTTTTATAATCTAAATCAATATTTTTTCTACTAAGATATAATTGACTCCACAGAAACATCACACATTAGCACACCCCAAAGAACATAAGGATTTAGAAGGTTGAAAAATAAATAATATTAAATAATCATTGGTTTGATCTAGAAATAATCTGGGTTCACACATCCACAAGAAAACAATCATTTTTTAATTAAATCATGTATGTTATATCCATCACTTTCTTAACACTATAGTACCATGATTGAGCATGTGATTATTACGTAGATAATATGATAAATTATTTTTTTTTAAACATTGAGATGAACCTTCACCAACCCGATTTAACATGATGTTACTTTTATACTTAAATAATTCGCACTTTAATTCTTATAAGTTTTGATTCTTCCTATTTAAATAATTTAATAATATCTAGAAAGAACATTTATCTGAATTATTTTTCTAAACCTCAACATCTAATAAACTCTCTATCTGGTAGTTATTTATTTAGTACATATTTATATAGAAAACTATGTCTGGTAAAAATTTGGTTGATCCCTTGTCTCTGGTATCCTCTATTAGGTACCCTCTGTCTGATATCTTTTTGACATACATATGTTGTTATTCCATATCTCATAAACTCATCTATATTTTTATGCTCACAAAATCCCCATTATTTTACTAATATATTTATATTATGTGTTTCATGATCATATCCTATATTCATAATACATTTGAATGTGATTGGTTTTTTCATAAACAATTCCTATGTACTTTTCTTATAATCCAAGATTTATCTTACATTATAAATAGTTATCTTACTGATAGTATCATAATTGTCTTAAAATGTATGTAAATTTTCATATGGTGTAATTGAATTATCTTGAAGAAAAAAGTCAATATATGATGGAAAATGTAGATATATTTAATTCTATATCTTTTCTCTTATAGGGATCTCAATTTATCTCAAAAAAATATAACATATATGTAAATTATCTTACATGATGAAAAAGTAAAAGAGAAAATAATTCATTTATCTTATGGAATCTATATTTTTATTAAACTGTAATTATCTAATGAGAATAATAATTCTATAACATTTATCTTAAATAGTTTAATTTTCTTATGTGGAATATTTTTCAACCCTAGAGTTATAGTAACATTTAGATACATTCTTTACTATTACCATATCTATTGGAAATTCAAATTATATATTAATGTCTATCAGAAAAAAGTATTCATCTGAATAATGAATGTCTAGCTTTAATAAAGTGTATATTTCTAAGAATAGATGGATTTGATGAATATGAAATCTGTTATTACCTACTACCTTTGTCTATTCCTTTTTTAAATAAAAATAACACACACTAATTAAGAGCTTGTTGCTTTAGATTTTAAACTGTATTATTTTCTAAATTGTTATTATCAAAAAGTGTTTGGAGTTAAATTAATAAATATTAAGTATAAAAAATAAAATTTCGATGCATATGCACATAGGTATTTAGATAGACACATGTTTCTTAGCATTATTGCATGGTCAATTATTTAGAATTCCCGTTTCTATACATATATGTCTATCTCTTAGAATTGAATAACATCAAGAGATACAACTTGGACTTATATATCTCTATATGTTTATTCTTGTTCTATAAGTGGATTCTCGAAACTGTGTTCTAAACATGTATCAATATATTACTTTTCACCATTTTAATTCAAAAATATAAAATAAGACATTATACTAAAAAATTGATTCTTCTCCAACTCAAAAAAAAATGTTCCCCAAGCACCATCCAATTTTCAAAAAAAAATTCAAAATTTACCTCCCAGCCAGCTAATCCTTATCTGGTAGTTCCTCCCATGTTAACGTCCTTTGACCTAGGTCCATTTATATCCAGAGTTCCGTCTTCATTGTGGAAGAATAGAGTGTGACTTTCAAATCCATTGTTTCCTCTGGGAACATCATTAAAAAAATGTTCTTCATTATTCTTTGCATGGTTTATCTCCCCCTATCTCTATGATATTTGAACAGTTCTCTCGACCACTTCCCTAGAATAAAACTTCTTTATGCTGATCATTCCTTCTAAAAACTTCGTGGAATCCTAGGAGTGTCTCACGTTGACACAGGTGGCACATTTTAGTGCTAACAGGAAACTGCATCCCATTTTCTAGAGCTTTGTGGACTCTTGGGTTTTGGCATCCCCATATCTAATTGTTGTGTTTTGACAATAAATACCACCACCTCATGGTTTGTGGACGATGGATAAGACAGTAATAGGACTGGTTCCGCCTCAGATGAGTCGTATAAAATGGTTAGTGACCTCCGAAGGAGACCAACTGTAGTGTTTATAACTACCTACTTTTCCCCTAGATCACCACAATAGAATGAAATTTTTAAAAGGTTTAATAGTAATTGGAATGAAATTTTTAAAACTATGTTTTTTTAATATAACATGCCCACTAAAATCTGGGATGAACATGTCAATTAAACATGTTATTTCATTAATAGAGTTAAAATAATGTCTATAATAAAGAAAACACCATTTGATCTGTGGAATAGTAGGAAACAAAGGGATGTAGACTTAAAAGTTTTAGATAATAACTATACATCTTGAACACCAAATATAATCAAGTAAAATTCTATCCAAATGATGATAAAATAATATTCCAAGGATTGTATACAACTTCCAAATATCAGGTAGTTTTCGATTATAATTCAATGGTAGTTGGAGAATCTACTCATGTTAAATTAGATTAAACTGATCCTTTTGATAAAAAATACTAAAATTTTTAACTTTACTGATTCTATGGAAAACTATGACCTAAACCACTCTTTGATGAAAAAAATAGTGCTGATTAGGAATATTAACAATCAAAATCAATACCTAAATATATTTTTTATGAGGAGCCTGAAAGTGTACTGCCTAAAAAACCTAGAACTCTTAAAGGCCATCCTTTAGAAACTATCATAGGAATCCTATATGATTGTTTATGACTATAAGATGCATAGTAAACCTTATTTAATATTCTTCTTTACTTTAAATTCTTGTACCCAAAACTATATGAGAACTCTTAGATAATAAAAATTATGTATTTTTTATGAAAGAAGAGATAAACTAATTCAAGAGGAAAAATGTTTTGGAATTAGTTGATATACCCACTAACAATCATATTGTTGGAACTAAATAGGTATTTTGGAAAACATAGTATGATCAATGTGTAATCAATCGAAAAAAGATATATTAGTTAATAAATTTTGTAATCAATACTATGGAATAGATTTTGAGGAAACTTGTTCCCATGTTACAAGATCAAAATCCATTAGATTCTTTTTAGCATATACATCTCATTTTAATTTTAAAATATATCAAATAGATTTGAAATATATTTTTCTAAATACATTTTTAATATAGGAAGTATATGTTGAAAAAATATACATTTTTAAGACCTCTATTTTTAAAATTCTATGTTCAAACATACCAAAGCGTTTTAGAATCTTAAATAAGCACCAAGAGCATGTTATAAAAGAATGATAATTCTGAATTTGTCAAATTATTTTAATGTGGGATTGGAACCCCCCCCCCCCCCCCCGTTTCAATAAAACATTATTAAAGGATACTTTACTTGTAAAAATTTATTTTGATGGCCTTTTTTGTTCAATAAGTCAAAAAAGTGTAATAAATTTTCAAAACATGGAAAAAAGAATTTGAAATGTGCGTAATGGGTGAATTAATCAATTTTCTTGGATTTTCAATTTACTAAAATTATTTTATAAATGTTTTAAACTAGTGAAAATACATTCCAGACACTTAAAATTCATGTACCTCAAATTATTATGACTTTTTCAACTCTTATGAGTTCCAATATTAGGCTTGCCATGGATGAATCTATAAAACTAGTTTTCTTAACACTATATGAGCAATAATTATGAGCGTACATTATCTCATAGAAATTAGATATGATATTAGGTTTTTAGAATTTATTTTTTCTTGTTTTTATTCAAATCCAATAGAATATCATTTTTTATTACAAAAATAATTTTATGATATTTAAAAGAAACCATTTCTTTATATTTGCTTTTTTCTAAAAATATTTGGACTTGATTTAACTTTATATTTGGATACTTATTTGGTGGGGGTTGGCTAGATAAAAATTGAACATATGTAACCAATCAATTTCATGAAAAATAATTAGATTTATAGTCAATTAAGAAGAAACACTTTTTTGCATTATCATATATAGAAAGAGAATATATTTCACCGGGTAGTTATTATGCATAATTATTATTGATGAAACACACCTTACTGGATTTTGGATTTAATTTTGATCATATAACAATAAAAATAAATTACACTAGTGATATCATCATTTCAAAAATAAAATTAAACCATTTGATAACAAATATTGTTGATTCAATGAATCACTTATTATGATATTATTCACAAAAGGTGATATATAGTTGGAATTCATTTATTTAGAAAATAAATTAGATGTTTTTTTATTAATCCATTGTCAATTAGTATATTTGATTTTATCAAATAAGGAATATTATTCTATGTTCTTAAATTTTCCATTTTTTTTGAGTATCTATGAGTACATAATTAAATGTGATGTAATTTTTTTTCATGGATTCTATTTTTTGCTAACTTCTCTTATTTTTCAAAACATCTCTATTTAGAGTTGTTTTTTGGTTCTCAATGTGTCATAAATGGAACCCTATTTTTTATGATTACTTTTCACATCAATATAGTGACCCATCACATATCTTAAGAGAGAGAGAGAGGTGGTAAATTGGTCCTTCACCTTAAAGACTCAAACCATTTCCAACCATATAGGCTATTCTATTACAAACTTCTTTTCCTCATTTATTGATTACATTTACTTTCTACTAATAAATCATGGGAAATATGGAGCACTCAGATGATTTTTCACCAAATATTTTGAAGAGACCAAAGATGTTGAGAAAGGCCCTTCGTGAGAAAGTAATACATTTCAGTTGGTGGGATGGAACAGATATCTTATGGAAAAAAAATTGAATCATTGAGGTTGAGATTTAATCAATGATTAAAAGTATATGAAGTTATTCAATGAGAAATAAGTTAAATAATTTTATCATCATAGGTTTTTTCATTTTAGAGATAACGATGACCTAGTTACTATAGTGGTAAATCAGTAAGTGTTCTCGATATCTTCTTTGTAAATAGTTGGAGTGTTTCATTATCTACATGAGGAAAGCATAAAGTTAAATACATCTTTCACAGTTATTGATATATTAATCCCTCGTGTGATCATGAAATCTCTATTTGAATCAGTCGATGTAAAAAAAATTAAAATTTCAAGTACCCTTATCTAGAATGTAAATTTATGGTTATGTTTATTCAATATGTAATTTCTCCAAGAGCCAGTGAGTTCATCAATTTTTCTTTCATGATATTTATAAAATGTATATTATGTTAGTAGAGAAATATATCTATATTATGATTATATGATAAAATATATGTTTCATGTTTAGAACATGTATGTGAATTTCTATCCATTTGTCTGAATTTTAACACTTATCTTTTTCAAAATTGGTCTTTGTTTAAATGATGTAGCAAAATTTTATTATCATGGTCTAAAAAATCATAGTGTCAGAGTATTCAATGGGATTGGGTTATTTTAGAGTTACATTTTGAATAAACATTTTTATATTTGGACTGATGAGTTCATCTAAAAGGATCCTACTTCTGTTGAGAGGGATAAATCTGGGGA
Source organism: Viscum album (assembly GCA_963277665.1). NCBI lineage: Eukaryota > Viridiplantae > Streptophyta > Magnoliopsida > Santalales > Viscaceae > Viscum > Viscum album. The sequence continues at coordinate 1,940,979,058 of OY728152.1, forward strand.
AATCATTGTTACTAAAAGAACCAAAAAGATTTGTGGGTATATAATTGGAAGATACTTTTGGTTAGAAATTATTTAATGATATAGAATAAAAATATGAGTTTTTTATATATGATGATATCCAATTTTATGTGGATTATATAGCTAAATAATTAGGTTAGAGAGATTAATTGATGGGGAATCAGGCTATAGTTCATGTGCCTGCATTTGATGATACCTCTCATCGAGTTCCTAAGGAAATGAATCTTGAAAACCATGTTTTAGAAAATTGATTTCATATTTCTACTAATAGAAAAGGATTTGTTTTGAACATAAATAATATTTTTAACACTAGAAAAGAATGGAATATATATATGTTTATTAGCACTCTTTTGTTCATTAATGTTTCTAGACCTATTTAAGATAAAATGATTGTTAAAAGGGGGAAAAATTAAATTGTGATTTTCTAGTATCATTATAAGAATAATAAGTATTAGGTAAGGATATTATTTTGGAAACTATGAGGAAAAATAAGAGAGTTTTGACTAAACCCTCTCAAGTATGCGAAAATCGAGAATTTACTTCTCATGTTCATGATGAAGTCGAGCATAGTGTCATTGGGGTGAACACTACTGATGTTTTAAACTATGGTGAATAAATTTTATCATATTATGATTAGTTTTAAGTTTAAGATATTTTTTTAAGGTTGTTTTAGAAAAATACTCATATATTGTTTGGAATATTATAGAGAATTCAGTTTTTTATAATGATTAGTATTCTTTGAAGAAGATATTGATATCACAATTTGAGTATATAGAAAAAATACCACAGATTAACTAAATATGGAATCTAAGATTAATTTTGAATGTATGAAGATAATGATACGATCTCCTTTTTATTACCTTTATAAATTACATGTTTCTAGTAAAGGCATGTAAAGATAAACAGTTCAACTGGAAGTGGAAGAGATGTTGGAGGTAGTCTCACTTGTACTTGATTCTATAACTACAATAATTTCATCTATGTAATGAGATATCATTTCTACATAGAATTAGTAAGTTGTTAAAAGGGAATTATTTATTAATATTCATAGAATTCCTATATTTTCAAAAATTAATCTCTAGAATATTGAAAATTTCATAAAATAGCTATGAAATTTTGGTCAAGATAATGTTTCATCAGTTAAAACGACCTCTTAAAATTCATTAAAAGAAACAATATTCATTATGACAAGGCTAGGTGAGATGATTGATTCCCTTTTAAAAAAATTATTATCCAGAATATAGGTTCATTTATATTCCTAAGCAACTTGTCCAGTATCAATCATCTAATTTATCATCATCTAATAAATCTACCATTGTTATACAATCAGAGAGACCTACTACTAAGGAAAGTTTAGAAGATATTGTGGTAGCTTCTCCTTTAGTTATTCTATTTTTCTATACCACTTTAATACATGCTTATAATATATTATATGCTTGGATGTATTGGTTGATGATATGGACTACTAGTTGGTCCAAGAATTATAATTTTCAAATAATAATTATTACCAATATCTATAATCAAAGAAATGTTTTACTATCCTTTAAGACTTATGTAGAAATGATATCATAAATCAGTTTGAAATGTGTGTAGATTCACTCATTCAATTGTTTGTTTGATGTTCTCTTAGATCTTATATTCCCAATATCTACCATACTACTTTACAGCATTGGAAATAAATCTTTAATCATTTTACCATCTACGAAAAATAAAATAAGAATCTTAATCCAAAATCATCAACTCTTACTACAATTCTTGTTGTATATTTAATGATTTAAATCTCTTATGAAAATAAATATTACTTTTTTTGAGCACGAGAATAGTATTATTGAATTTGAGATAGTAAAATAATTATATTTCCTCCTAATACTTTTTCTATTAGAGTAAAAAAAATTGGTGTTCCACTTGGAGATCATTATAAATAAATTCGCACTACTCATTAACCTAACTCATCCTTTTCCCATAATAAGTCTCAGTCATTCATGAATCCTCCATATAAAAATAACCCAAATGATGTTCAACCGATAGAAAAATTGTTTATATAATTTATTACAATGATGATTTTTCGTGATATTTTATTCTCAATGATCATTATTTTAAGGCTTACTAATCAAAGTTGAATGCTTATTTATTATTTTCATTCCAAACTCTATTAATTTTAGTACATCATATCAAATTACATATACATTTCATCATTAAATACTTTATTTTTTCTCAATCATTTTAACATTATTTTTATATTTAAAAAGTGTTGTATTTACAAAATGACCCAGTATTTTCCAAATTTTTTAAAGGATGGAATTAGTAATAAATTGTTAGTTATTTCTTTAGTTTTTATGATCATCAAAAATGGAGAGATTATTGGATATAATTGTGTTGTTAAAAAATTTATCATAAACACATCGATATTTTGATCATCACTAAATCCCCATTTGTTAAATATATATCTCTCTCCGTGTGTGTGTGTGTGTGTGTGTTAAGTGTTTCAAGATTACATCTCATATTTTTAACTCAATTTAATTCATTGAGTTTCCATAGGTAAATTTCCTAAGGAAATATCTTATACCATTAGATATATCTTATATACCAAATAATTCTATTGTGGAATGTCTCATCACTTCTGTTGGAATTTAGTTTACACTACAGGATTTAATCTTACATATGATCATAGAATTTAAATTATCTTATGATGTAAGTAAATTGTTGTACTATCTAATTAGATTATCTTATATAAAGAATTCAAAATCATTAATCCAAAGTATATAAATTTTTAGAAAATTCATTTCTCTTACATTGATCAAAATTTATCTTATGAAAAGGAACTTTTTAATTAAGTTATCTTACACACTAATTAATTCAAAGATCTAACAATTCATTTATCTTACAAAATAGGTTTTATCTTATGATTTTGGAATTATCTTATGATAATATTACTTCAAAAAAATTTATCTTACATTGATAAATTATTTAGTGAGGAAAGTATTTCATCCTTAGAGTTATATTATCCTATATTTGCACACTTTACTGTTATCATATCTTTTAAAAATACAACTTATGATTTCATCTATGTCATAAAATATTTCATCTAAATGAGGAAAATCAAACTTTAAGAAATTATTTATTTACAATAATAGAAGTATCCTATTACAATACAATTTTCTACAACTTACTACCTCTATTCATTTCAATTTTTAAGAAAAAGGATGTGCATTGAATTAGATATTATTGCTTAATATTTCATATAAGATTAATTTATAAACTTTAGTATCAACAACTTCTTATAGTTCAAATTTAAAAACATAGAGTAAAAAAAGAAGAACATGTGGATGGATATGCTCATAAGCTAACAGATAGACATACGCAGCCTAACTCTATTTCATAAAAAAGTTCTAGGCCATTTTTTTACTATGAATAAAAATTTAACTATTCCAATTGAATAACAACAAAAAATACTCCATAAATTTATTCTATCTCTCTAGATGTTTCTTATTCATATAACATTTGGTACTTACAACTATGTTTTAAACCTGTATCAAAATATCACATTTCATTTCTTAATGATTTTAAATCATTCTTCTGAGTGTGCTAACATTGTGGATAGTCCATCTAAATGGATAGCTTAGTTAAAAGATTTTGAATCTTTTTAACAAGTGATAACTATTTCATTATGTTGGTAAATAACTATAGAAAACGATTAGTTTAGTAAAAAAACACCAAAGTCACATAGTACACTATTGGTGGAGGGGACTTGAAGATATTTGTGCCCAATATCATTATAAATCCCCTATAATAAAAGTTTTTATTAAAATTTTTAATTTTTTCCTTATTTTTTATATTAGTATGTAAAAATAATTCCTAAACAAAGATAGGATGGTTTATATGAAGAAATTTACAAAATCTCAATTCAACTCTCAACCTCTTGAGTCATTGTGAAATATTTATTCGACTAATAATACCCTTCATCTGGTATTCAATGTCTAGTATTCTCAATTTAGTATGCTTCCCTAAACTACCCTCTTTTCAGTATAATTTTTCTGGTACCACTAATTGTGATGATTTGACAAAATTATCCCAAAATATCTTTGGTTAGTACGTCATTCCTTCAATAACTAGAAAAGTAGTAACAAACCCTTCAAAGTGAACCCACTCCGCTTTACATAATATTATTTCCTCCAAAAAATGATAGGAGTGAGATCATCAAATTAGAGTCTCTTAACTAAATATGGATTATCCTCTTGAGCATTCCAATAGTTTACCACCATCATCCCACATAATATAATAGAGTCAGTAATCATATAAAATACTCTTTTCGAATCTTTTCGACATTGATCTTTATTAATTCTTGAAATATCAACTAGAATCGTGATCATTAATTCATTATTATTAAGGTTATTAATGTCCAGGTCATAGTTTTATCATTGAATCAGATTATAAAAAACATTCTAAAGATCCTCAAGCAATAATTTGGTACTTATTTTTAGGAACTTCTCTATCGGGAAATGCTTCAATAGATGAAACTTCCAAGGAACATATACATTTGATAATGCTCCATCTAATATAACTTCATAATAAATTCTATATCATGTAATATTGTTTCTTATAAAATTTTGTAGAAATTTTTTTCTAATAACATAATTGGGAAACCTTTATCTTATCATTTAAAAACATATATCTAGTGAATTCATTTAGAAACCTTTATCAGCTGAATTCACTAGGAAACTTCTATTTAATGACGTCATATGTTTCTATATTTGATATAACTTTGTAAATGTTCAAAAAATGTACCTACACACTTCTATCTATCCAGTGAACTCACAAATATTCATCCAGCAATCTTTATTTTATAATTCCATAAATTTTCATCATCTGGTAGACTCCATCAAGATTCTGTATATTTCATTAATTACTTCCTTTGAAAAAGATTACCTAAAATCTCTAACACATAAAATTAGTCATGATTCTTTATAATTTCTCGAATATTAAATAATCACATGATTTATTTCTAAAGAAAACTAAATATTTTTGAAATCATTGTTCATTATATTATTTCCTCATTCATATGGACTCTGGTCAATTTCTATAGTTTTCTAGACTCCATCTAATTACCATTCTCCACTAGAATCAATATTGAAACATTTTTCCACTAAAATTTAATTTATCCATATGGAAAACTCCATATAAGAACATTATAAAGAAGAAAAAACAATTTTATGTTACTAATGTATAGATAAAAAAAGACAACACAAATGGATCCTTCTTTCTATTCAATCACAATTCAACACCAAATTATCTCAATAGAATTATAGACAAGGGACAAATTGAAATCAAGGATTAAAGACCCAAGAAATTGGAGATGAAGAAGGATAGATTGGATAAGATCGATGGAATCTCCTTTGATCTATCTGAAAGATAAAGAGATAGGAGAAATGGGCCCACAAACTTAAAAACTTTTCAGGTTCAAAAGGGTAAATTCCCAAAATATTTACCCAATTAGACCTAAACAATAGTGCATCACCCCATCCCTAAAACCTATTTGTTATAGCCCCATAATATCTAGTGTAGAGTACCACGATTTAGAGAAAACTCCAAATTCTAGAGCATGGGGTCTCTAGAGTGTAGAGCGCCTCTTCTAGAAAAAAAGGTCTTTTCTCCCAATACCCCTCAATGTAGCATCTCATATGATACAGTGTGTTAACTCTATCATCATACAACCATGTTTATTCCACATCACCATAGAACAACCACCCATGGGCCTAGAAATTTTCCAAAAATGGGGATGGAGACTACAGTGTGGGCCCTCTAGGAAATAGTGTGTTATATTCTCACCCTCCCCAACTAATAACTCTCCGGGACATCCCAAAACACCCTTAAAACGTTAGGGACACCCAAAAATGTCATTTTAGTAAAGCAAAATTAATAAAAATATATGGAACCATGACATGAGGGTGTCACAATTCTCCCCATCATGCCACTTTATACCCCAATAATGTAATGTATAGACCTTCCTTAGTCCATTAACCTAGTTATTTGACCCCATGGGACACTTATAATACCTTGGTTTACTTCATAGAACACCACAAGATATTAACAACTAGGTTAACTTATCAGAATAATGACTATCAAAAAAATCCAACACTGGTTCTTTTAGGGTGTTTTCCCCCACTCATACATACCATCCAAAATATCCTAGGAGGTTTCCCATCTTAAAACTACTATGGGATAAACAAAATCAACTATAGATTTCAAAATCTAGTATGGTCAGAAAAAGAAACAGATACCTTATTGAAATGGGTTGTAACATTTTACCTTTTATGTCTCACTTTTCCCTAGGTGTTACACTCTCTGCCATATTAATGAAAAAATATGTTTTTGTGGCCTCTACAACTCAAACCGAAGTAGTTCCACTGCACTTCCATCTTGTTATTTTTTATGATAACATTTGGAAAGAATCAAACATCCCTAGCCTATTAACCTTGTCAAATGACCCCATGGGACACTTGTAAAACCGGGGATGCCTTCCTAACAAACCACAATATATTACCCACCTGAATCACTTATCATAATCATTCTTATACCCATAGACCAAAATATGTTCTATTAGTTTCATTTATCATCAATTTCCATTTTTTATTGTTCTCACTCAAACACAACATGAAAAACATCCCAATAGGTCATCCAACCTGACACTTCTCCATTAAATGCAAGCTTAACTATGGAGTTCAAATGATTTATGCTACAAAAATGAAAGATTCCCCTTGATGACATGCGTAGTAACATTTATTCTTTGGAGTATCAATTTTATTGGTTTTTAAAATCTTCATTTAATACTATTAGATTTTATGTTACGTTTCATTGTATTTAATCAATCTAATGGCATGTGATACATACAACCACAAGTCTAAATGAACCGTAATATAATATATCATTATAATCTATATATTAAATTAGAATGTCTGAATAGGAATAAATAAATTTTGAAAATTAAATGGTTTACAAATGTATAAAATAAAATTATTTCTTATCAATTGATAATAAATAAAAATAAAAAACTGTATAAATTAAATGAAATGTTTTTATGGAAAAATGGTTTTTATGCTTTCAATGTCTTTTTATCTTAATAAAATTAACTAATAAATTTATTCAAATTATTTTATTTTATTTTATAGATTACATATTCAATTAAAAAGTTATAATATAACTAATATTATTTCTAGGCATGGGATAAGGATGAATTCATTATTATGCTTAAAAGTGTATTTTTATAAAATATAATTTTGTCGAGTATTTCACACTTATTTTAAAATTAAATTCCCAAAATAATAGAAAAATTATTTTAAAAAATTATTTTTTTAATCATTCTTTCAAATTATCATAGATTGGATATTTGATAATTGTTAGAAAAGATTGATTTTTTCGTAAATAGTGAAGATGCCTATTTTTATTATACAATGCCTTTTTGTTTAAAGGATTTGCACAGTTCCAATTTGTTTTAAAATTTATTTTAAAGTAAAATAAGTTAAATAATATTACTATCAATCCATTTTAAGAATTTTTAATTAACATAACATTTAATTTTTTTTATAACTTTTTTACTTTAGAAAACCTTTTCTTTGGAAAATGAAATTTTCATCAAGCTTGTATGATTTATTTTTATTGAATTCTATCACTTCGTTTGAATGAATTTGATAAAATTAATTTAATGTTTTAATTAACATAATAATTATTAGGTAATAAGTTGACCATAATTGTTTGTCATAATTAATAGTATAAATATTAATAATTAATTACCATGATTAAGGTTATGGCTGGTTCACCGGTTGTTAAACAAAAAGATAATGGTAATTTTTACAAATAAACTTATATAAATACTATATGAATTTAATATATATAAATTATCATATGATAACATATAATATATTGAAATTTCAATGAATTTTGTTTATAATGACTTTATCATTTGGTATTCCTTTAGAAAATTTCCAAGGGGCCCCCACCCCAACTTATTACAGGACACCCCATATCCACTTTTCTATAAACATAAATATCCCATAGGTTTTTAAAATAATTTATTAAATACCTTAATTTAATACCTAATTATGAAATATAGTCCCTTTTTTGATCATAATACTATCTTAGGAATGATATAGGAATGATCCTAAAGAGGTTCTCCGGAAAAAGGTGTAGTTGTTTACTGTGTTTTTTCAATTTAAGTCATTTTCTAACTCTATTAAATTTTCTTAAATCATGATAAAGTAATAACATAATTATCTCCCATATACTAATATGTTATTTTGTTTTAGAAATATCCTAAATCCATCTTCTGTGTAATCAAGTGTTAAATGAAACCTTGGATCATGTGTATGGAGGACTGCCGCCTCATGAACTAATGTAATTCATTTTTTATCACCACATCTCAGGAATGGATATAATGATATAATATATATATATATATATATATATATTAATCATAATAATCAAATTATAAATTCATATATACCTTCTTACCTTATGATCCATTTGAAAATGATAGGGTCACTCGTGCGTACGTGTGCACTAATACCTCTAAAAGCGATGTAAATTTTTTCATTTGATTATGAAATATATGGTAATAAGAATATATTTAATGAATATATAGGATATATATGATATATAAATGATTATTGAAATTATAATTTTCATTTAACATTAATTCTTTTCAACTGATGAAAAAATGGAAACAATGTTTATCCATATGTTTGGTCTAACGTCTCCATGAATGATGTAACTCATTTTTAAATATATAACATTTAGGGATGAATCTAAATAAATATATAATTAATATATATATTATTAATATCATAAATAAAAAACTTTAGAGGATTCAAATATCCTCAAAGTGAAAGGATCTAAACTATTGAACAAAAACATACGTGAAAAATGAAGCAGTTATTGCCCAGAATAGTATTTTTAACAAAGAATAGTTAATAAATGGGTGATAAAATATTATTAGTAAATAATATAATGTAAGATTTATATGGTTACTTTCATTCAATATAAATATATATATATATATATATTATTTATTATACATAAGTTTCAAACATATATGATTAAATACGAACATGAGGTAAGGTATTATTTCAAAATTTCATTTTTATTTGGGATTGTTTTTGTTTAAGTATCCATTGAGGGATTTATTTGATATGTAAATCATAAAACCAATAAATTTTATTATAATCTATTAATTTAAATAAATTACATGTTTTCCTTCATTTTCTAGTCAAAAAGTACTTAACATACTGAAATCATGATTAATGGAAAGTGGGCTTTGTTTTCCACTTGATCTAGATTATTTTTCTTCCATATCAATATTTTACATTAAATGTTATAAAGAAGAATTTCAATATTCCCCAATGAATTATTAAAGAAATTACTACCAATTTTTTTACAATATAGGTTTAAAGGAATCATTTTATCATTTTCTGAGTGAGGTTCTTGTTTTACTTTATACAAAAAATTTGAAAGGAATGATTTTTTAACTTATACATAATTAATTGAATTTACCATTGTCATGAACACTAATTTAGTTAATTATTAATTTACAAGTTTCAACGGATCCTTCAAAAGAATATTCATCCTTACTATTAGAGAAATTTTATTATTTTAAAAAAAATTAAAATTAAGAAGGATTTTTTCATTAATAAATATCTGAATGACACTTTTAAGGTATATTACATTATGTCTATATTGTTTGGGGGATATTATGATTTATATGGGATGCAATATTTTCATAATATAATATATATTACCATATATGGTTTATTAATTTTATTATTTATTGGGGAAATTATTAAAACTGTGTATACTATTATTTCAATACTAGTGTAAACATCAACTATATTTCACTCCTTTAATATGAATAATGCATTGGAATTAATAAAAGATTGGATGGGCCAGCTATTTCCCCTCAATGCACTGATATGTATCATCATACATACTAGCTTGGACATGTGGGTTAGGTATTTCCAATTTAGGTATCATTTCCGGGAATGATGCCATTATAGTTTTTTTAGGACGTCTCTCATTATGAATTCTACCATTATGAGATTTGTTATTGATGTACACATGATTATTTTATATTTTCTGAAATATATGTTTAAGTTACAATATCATGTGATTGTTTATATGTAATTCTTTGATAATCATTTATTCCTTTTATATTATTATATATGATCATGTTATTGATTAAATAGTATATGTTTTTAGATATTTACTTTTCCGTAAATATTATGATTTGTTTATTCATGATAGCTTCCATTATTAGCATACCCTATAAGAGAATCGTAGATCACCCATTTTCTTATGTATCCTTTCCACATGATTCCAAGAAGTGTTTTATGATTGATATGTAGGGATATTTTAAAGTGAATAATGTTTTTCTGATATGAATTATTATTTTTTATTTTATATTTTTAAATGTAATATAAAATTTAATTTTTTTATCTAGTTTTCCAATGATACTGAACTATTTGGTTCACTAGGTTGTGATATCTTGTATCTAGTGCCAATTTAATAAAGTAACCCCCTACTATAGGATACATGTTTTGGGGTCATTATAATTTCCATTAGATACTTTTTAGAGGAAACCATAGAAACTAGATTTATAAAAACATAGATTTTTTAATATAACCCTTTGAATAAATTTTAGGATAAGTCTATATATAGGATAAAATCATAAATTCTTGGTAAGCCATAGATTATGTTGTTATACTAGAAATACATTTCTCTATAGAAACTACAAGTGGATGTGGTTTTTGAATAGGTACATCTTGGGGTAATAGCATCGAAAAGAGTTTGTTTGGGTATATCACCACCATCAATCCTTTGCATGGTGAGTGTTCCCTTACTAAGCACCTAATTTGACACTTTTGGGGGATATGTTTGGTTTAATTTACATTTCATTTTAGAAAAATTATAAATTATTTGAAAATGCTTTTTTTTGATTTGATAATATTCTCCAAAAAACCAAGTTTATGATTATGATAATAGTTATGCATAAATTTTTAAATTTATGTTAAGTGCATCACTAGTTTTGAAATTATACATCGTGATTCATATATTTTTTTATCTAATATAGTGTATTTAATTGTTAAAAACAGCTACTAGTGGATGGAACGTAATTAGTACCAATGCACAAATCCAATATAAGGATTTCCCTTATGGGAAAGATAATAAATCTACATCTAGAGTTGAAACTAGAGATAAACTAATTATATATATATTGGGGAATATAAGTTAGGTTATTATTAATAACATTTCCCATATGGATAATCCTATCTATCCACATTGGTTTTTATCATTGTTAGAAAGCTTCATGCATCAGAAACCTACATCAATTAAGTGGATTACAAATACATATTTAATTAAGAAAAGGATAAGTTCCTTTGAGAATTTATTCATCACTTTGTGAAGTATTGAAAATAAAAAGGTTGTCATGTAATTTTAACATCTCTCAAGCTATATGGATCAATGGTTGTCATTTATTCAAAAAAATAATGATGAAGAGTAAATAGAGATCATGTAATTGAATTACTTTAAGGTAATATTCCTAGAAAAGTATTTTCCACATGAACAAAAAGGGGATATGGAGAGAAAATTCATGAGTCTAAGATAAAAGGAATAAAAAAATTTTGATATGTATAAATTCAACATTACAAAGATAGAAAGGAATGTTTTGGGATATGTACATAATAAAAATATTAATATTGGCCATTTCTTTAATGGGATGAATCGAATCCTTCAATGGGAACTATTACCCAAAACATTCTCATTATATGAGAAAATAGTATCATGTATTATTAAAAAATATTAATAATTCTCTATGTCTTATGGATTTGAAGGAAACAAATAAAGTAAATGGTGTATAAAGACTCTAGAAAATTAAATATGGAGAATGTAATAAGGGAAGTGTGTAAATTCAAAATTGTAATAAATATGGAAAATAGCATTTTGAAACATTCATGAAAGGAATGCAAGTTTTCATCAAGTGTAGAATGATATGCCACCAATATCATGATTTTATGGCCATAAAAGAAGATTACAATGTTAATGATTCAACTGTAAGGAGATGAGGATATATGCTAATGAATGTCCTATGTCTTAAGGGAATTTTCTCCAAAAAAGGGAAATGGAGAAATTATATTCTTATGCTATAAAAATGGATAACGTTTATGACTCGAAGGATGTGATGGCAGGTAATTTAATCATTAACTAAAATTTATCAACTGTTTTTTTTCAAATCTTCACACTCTTTTATATCTTCTATTTTTTCCTAAAAAATTAAATATTTATCTATAATGATTATTCTCTACCTTTCATTGAAGACTTATTCAATCAAAATCATAAAGATAAATATTTTTTGAAGATTTAAATTCATTAAAGGTATTATCAACTATGATTAAATTAGGAATTTATTCCAAAGAAATCATTTCATAAGAGGCCTAGACAATGTGAGTTTATAGTAATTCCATTTGGATTGAATAATTCAACATTTCTTATAGATTTAATGAATGGTGTATTCAAGGAATATCTTGATTTGTTTATTTACTGATGATATATTTTTGTATAATAAGATCTTTGAGGACCATGATAATCAATTTCAAATCAATATTAAGAAAATTATATAAAAATACTTATATGGGAAATTTAAGAAGTGTGAATTCTAAATATAGAAATTTTCTTTTCATGAATATTTTGTCTCTAAGAATGGAATCTCTATTGATACTAAGAAGATAAAGTAAATCCAATAATATCCAATACAAAAAAATATAATCAATGTACATAGATTCATTGGTTTAGTAGGTTATTATAGGTGATTTTTTCAAAACAATTCTCAATTTGCTAACTCATTAACCAAGATATCCATAAAGGGGTTATGTTAATTTATAAAACGTAATGAAAAGAAAATTTTAGAGATTTGGTGAAGAGATTGGTGAATATATTGATTTTGAATCTAGCATCCAGAAATAATGGATTTGGGATATATAGTGATGCATCAAAGAAGGGACATGGTTGTTTCCTTATACAGAAGGATAAACTTATTTCTTTTTCAATAAGGAAGTTAAATAATCCTGAAAATAACTATCCAATATGAGATCTTGAGTTGGAATCTGCGATTATTGTTTTGAGGATATGGAGACATTGTATATACGTGAATAATGTGAGATATAAACATACCAAATGAGTTTGAAATGTATCTTTTCGTAGAAAGTGTACAACGTGGGGGAAAGATGATGGATCAAGCAACTCAAATATTATGGTTTCTCGATACACTACCACCCAGGGAAGGAAAATAAGGTAGAAGATGCATTGAGCATGAATGATCCTGGATTTTTGAAGAAAATGAGGATCAATATGGATCTTATGTCCATAGATCTAGTAAATATATATATGGTAATAATAAAAAAAGTGGATACATCACTCCTTTTTAAAATGATTTACAAAAAAATATTTATTCAAAAAGATAAAAATTTCTCAACTTAGTGATGAGAATTTCAAAATGGAGAATTAAAGACATGAATGATGGAAAATTGGAATAATTCACCTTTGAAGATGGAATTCAAAAATTTGTAAAGAGACTATGTATTCCATATATATCTGAGTTGAAGAGTAAATTTTATGATGATTCTTGAAGAAAAAATTTCTCTATACACCATGGTATCATGAATATGTTTATATAATTTAACAAACATTCTTGGGGGGATAATATGAAGTGGGGAATTTCTGATTTTGTATCAAGATGTTTGGTTTTTCTAGTCTAAGGTTGAGAGACCGCATCCTAGAGGATTCATGAAACATATACATATTCTTAATAGGAAATTGGAGGACATTATTATGGACTTTTATATTGGATTACCAAATAATCCTAGAAAAAATGATGTAATATGGGTTATCATTGATCAGATTACCAAATATACACAATTTATCACTATAAGATATGATTTACCTATTTATCAACTTGCATGGATCTATATTAATAACGTTTCAAGACATAATGGCCTTCTTATTTCTATTTTCCTGATCATGATACATGATTATACATAAAAAAGTTATAAAATAATTCACAAGGATCTTGATACTATGCTTTATTTGAGAACCTCTAATTATCCATAAATTGATGGGATTTATGAAATGAACATTCAAACATTATAATACATGTTGAGATCATTATCACATTACTTTCAACTTATGTGGGTCAATGTTTACCAATTGCAGAGTTTTTCTATAAAAATAGCTTTCATTCATGTATTCAAATTTTTCTATATGAAACATTATTAAACATGTGATGGTTTACACCTATTTATTTGGATGAATTGATTGAAAGGAATATTATGGGACAATAACATATAGAGGAGTCAATTGTAAATGTAAGGACTACTAAAAATCATATCAAAGAAGATCAAAGAAGGGAAAAAATTAATTCCAATAATATGATGAAATATTTAGAATTTAAATTTGGAGATCAGGTTTTCATGAATGCATCTTCAAGTAAGGGTGTTATAAGGTTTTATAAGGAAGGGAAACTGAGCCCCGTATACATCAGACCTTTTGAAATACTAGAAATAATTGGATTTATGGATTACTATTTTGAAATGACTCCAAACCTCTCTCAAGTACATGATTTATTCCATAAATCTTTTTTAAGAACGTAAGTGTCTGAACCAACTCATGTTCTCACCTCTAAAGAAATATTATTGAAACCGGATCTATTTGAATATGAAGATCATATCCAGATTATGGACACTATAGAACAAATGTTGAGGAATAAGATGACTCAGTTGTTTTAAGTGCTTGGGATAAATCGTCAAATCCAAGAGGTGAAATTGGAACCTAAAGAAATTATGATGAAGGACTAACCAAATCTATTAACAAGGTGAGATTCTATAAATTTCAAGGAAGAAATTTTTTGATTGATGGAATAATGTAACACCTCAATATTGAACAATATATTTCATTAAATTTAATCACATTGATACCTTCTGATACACACAACCCTGAGTATAAATAAACAATAATATAATATACTGTTATAACCTAGATTTTTAATTAGAAGGTATGGATATAACTAAATAAATTATGAAATGTATATTTTTTCATATTTATAAAATAATATCATTACTTATTAGGTGATAATAAATAATAATTAAAATCATCTGTAAGTAAAAAATTATGTATAAATTGTTTTTATGTACGCAATGTGTTTTTTATAGATAAATTAAATAAATCACTTTTGGTAGATTATTTAAATTAAATTTACATATTATAAATTCAATAAAATATTTTATCATTCATCTAATATTTTTCTATACATGTGAAAAGAATAAATACAGTTTTATTCTTAATACCTTACTTTTCTATAAAGGGGTTTCAACAAATTTGTTGAATTTATTTTAAAATAAATGTTTTCCACTTTTTGAAAATTTATTTTAAAAACTAAATACCTTTTTCGAAATAATCTTGTCAAAATTATCTTTTTGTAAATTTCTCAAAATTTTCGAAAATGATTAGTTTTTTTATGAATAGTGATAATTCTATTTTTATTAAAATGTCAATGAAGTAAATATCTTTGGTCCTGTTGATAAATTAATAAATATTTATAAAATAATTGTTAAAATTATTTCTTATAGGTTCACTAGGATTTTTAATAATATTTTTTCCACAAACCAATTTCCATTCGTTAAAGGGAGGACTGTCCAAAACAGCCACACTATTACTCTAAATGTGTTTATATACTTAGAAGGTCACAAATAGGTGGTAATATTACTCTTAATATAGATATAAAAAATTAATTTGACCCTTTGTATTGGGGTTTCATTTGTGATGTTTTAGAAAAAATTGGATTCAATGATACCATTATTAACTAGTTTAAAATTCTATTGGGCTCAGCTCATATTTCAGTTCTAATTAATTTCCACCCTTAGGGGTACCTTACCTATTGACAGTGGTGAGGCATGGATATCCTCTTTAATATTTCATATTTTTCATTATATAGGATTATCTGAGCAGTCTTCTTCTTATAATTGTTGAAATTACCAAGATGAAGCCTGTGAGATCTGTCATAGGACATCTTTATCCTTCCCACCTATTGTATATAGACAATATCATTTTTTCACTTAGGGATAAAATAAGAATATCATAAACATAAAATTTAAATAAATTCATTATGAAAGGGTATCATATCAAGTTATTTGGTGGAATAAATCCTTTGTGTTTTTGGTTAATAACATCTCAGTTAGTGGGAAAATTAACGTCATCAATGAGTTAAGCACCAAACAAGGGTTTAACCCTTTCACCTATATTATATTGCCCATGTTTTGGGGAAGGCCTTGAGCCTCATATTTAAATCATATTATGGATAAAATTATATTTAACTTGGATTCATTAAGTTAAAATCTCTCACAATGGATGGAATCATATGTATGGTATTGTCATTATGTTTTTGTACTCCTTTATGATCTAGAAATGGAATGATGTGATACTAAAAATCATTAAAATATATTTAAGAAAACATTATATGGAGTGGGATAATCCATGAGAGAAGATTAATCATTGTGAATAGTAAAGAGAAGTGTAAATCTATTTATCTTAGGGACATTGGAATCAAGAATCGGTGTAATTTTAACCTCTCTATATTGGCACACCACATATTAAGCCTGATAAATTAAAAATCCTAATCTCTTGGATTTTTTAGATCTTGTATTTTAAACAATATTTAGTCTATAAATATAAATTTTTTGGACTCCAATATTTGGCTATCCCTCACGGATTCCATCTCTAGTATCTACTCATATGTGCAGTGGTTGGTCAACAAAACATTTTCTCTTAACATATGGTATGATAATGGGATATGTAAGCCCTTGATAGACCTATATATATCTAATGAACCAATGGTGGGACCCAATTATAAGATCAAATAATACCTTTAATCCTAATCCGTGATGATTCCTAAGGAGGTTATAGGAGTTGTGGACAATTACAATTTCATCAATCAGGATGATCTCTTGATCTTGGAACCATCCATCAATGGTATGATCACTTGAAAATTGTATTACAATAATAACATTAAGGGTATTAATCACTTATATATTGTAAGGACAAACAAAATTTGGATTTCTCCATTAATATACACACACTTTATAATAATTTATCACTCCAATGTTCTAGTAAACTCTAATCTCCAAAAAACATAAATTTTTGTATACTCTATGTGCATCTTGTTCCACCAAAAAAGGGAGGATCTAAATCATTTATTTTCTACCTTCACCACTAGTTTAGAATTACTGAATGATACATATAAAATATTCAATGTGCATCCACCTCAGAATAAAAATGGACAAGAACACCTCAAGACTTTATTTTGGGTCTCCCTTCCTCTATAGATCCTCAACCATTTCTGAAAGGCTTATTATGAAATTACCCTTGTAATATATTATATTCAAAACAAGGAGATTAATGAGCATGAACCCTTTAATATCCAAGAATCTACGGTTTTGATTATGATGGAACTTAAGAATAACAATACTCTCCAGCATGGCGGGTGTAAAAATTTTGTGCATGATCAATCTATTTTTATATTCCTTGGTACTGATGGAAATATCCCACAACACCATGGAACAATTAAATTTATATGGAATTATATATTCATTAGATGGAATCAGTGAAAATAATATGCGACCTCAAGAGTAAATCCATGATCCTTGGGTTTTGGATCTATCTTTATAGCCCATAGTGGAAATATTATGGAATTTATTTATTTTCCATGAGAAATTTCTTCATCTTTAGAGGCCAACATTCTTGGTTCGATCAATACAATTTATATGGAAGGCAGAAAGGCTACAAAAAAATTTCAATTAAGTGTGACTCTACCATTATTGTACAATATGTGATAGGTAGAAAATTGTATCTCTCATGGAATATAACATTTTGGTGGATCAATTTTCTATATCTAATCTTATCTATGATTTTTTTATCACACATGCATACTGAGAAGACAACTTCCTCACTGATAGGTTTGAAAAAAAAGGAGGGTGTTGTGGTAAACTCACTCTATCCAATAGTTTTCCAAATGGCCTTGTTCCCATTTTCTAGATGGTGTTTTTTAAATTTCTATTATTTATAATTCTATAATCTATTATTATATAATATAAGAGACTTTTTTATTTTTTACTTTCTCTCATCTTCCTCTCTAATGATATTTTTAAAAAAATGTATTTTTGTTTAAATCATTTACAAAGTTCCATTTAAAAACTATTTTAAAACTAATTTTTTTAATAGTATAATTATTAGTCCAATTTAGGACATTAGAATAAATTATTTGTGGAATTTTGGTATAAAAATATTGTATTTATGCAAAAAAGTTCTTCAGAAACCCACATTTTAGTCATGCTTACAATTTATATTCTAAATAAAATTCCACAAATTCTATTAATTGTGTAACATACCAACTTGGATTCCACTAAATGGTTACCCAAGATGATGTGTCACATAAACTCATGCACATATACTATAATTTCAGAGTCTACTGACTAACAGTGAGTGCCTAAGGTGTGTCTGTTGGGAGACTATGCCCTCATGTTAGAGTGTAACATAGTGAAAATATAACAATGGTCAATAGCATGAGCACTAAATCATACAAAAAGAAAAATAAACATCCAAGAGAAGAATATATAAAAAATTCCAGAAATAATCACATATACAAATTGATGTGTCATGTCATGTCCCTGCAAAATATCTGAAATAGGTTTACAGACATCAGTACAATACATGTATCAAAAAACACACAAAATAACTATCCCAGCTAGCATCATGAGCCTCATCTCGGTCTCATGATCTAATTCTCCTCATCATTGAACAATCATGCATTATATTGTGGGTGTTTTCCATAGTCCCTACTTGCATCTATATAGACTGTATGGGTACCCAAAAATGGCCCGAAATGGGTGTGAGATAACACTTAGTAGACCACCACCAACAGTGTCCATAACAAATCAAGGATATGAAATAAAATATAAGAAGTGTTCAGTATATAAAAATATTGCATTAATGAAAGTAAAGTGAACTATCTACCAAACAAGGCTCTATGCAACAAAAGTAAGATCCTATATAAATGAAACTATAAACAAAAATAAAAAATTCACTCCTTCTATTATGATAAATATAATATAATAACCATAACTAGGATATATGTAAAATCATTTAAGAGATTCACCACATCCAGGTTTTATAACTAAGTAAAAATCCACCACAACCATTCCATATAATCAGAACTGTCATACCCCACACAGCCGGATCTAAGATATAGAAGTCCATGGAATCTTTATCGCGTCCCATGAGTATCTTGATGGAAACCTGGTAAGACCTAGGTGGAATCAAAGCATAATTTCAATAACACAAGTACACTGTGATTCCAAATATGTTCGGTCCAAGGGTAAGAAAGTCCCAAGGAATCACATGGAATCAAGACCCAAGGAGAAATCTCAACTTAGGTGTCCAATGACATTATCATGATCAAATGAATTAAATTCCATGGAATATAATGGGATCAAGATACAAGGTATAAATACCAAGGAATATACTTCCATTTAAATTTATAATATCATTATATTCCTCATTCCAAATAAGTTATATTACATGTGCTTTCCGACTCATTTTCCATAATTCTCATTCAAACAATTAAATCAATCAACATCATGTAACACATATAAATCCATCCATACCATATCCTTCTAATTCAATTGATTTAAGTTCAAATTATAAAAGGATTTCCTCTAACTAGGAAAGTGAACACTCACCCCATGGGTGGAATAAAAAGGCAAAAGCAATAGAACACCCCATGAGTGGCCAAGATTGTGTAAAAAACCTCAAAAATTCTCCATGGAACCCGAGGGCTTCACTGATTGGTTATAAGTCAGTTATTCAATGTATTTGATAAATTAAATGGGATAATCCATGAAGTATAGTGCATAGAACAATAGAAACTATTCTTCTAAAGTACCAGACCCTAAGGGAATGGTATAGAACAACGACTGTAGTTCTGTAGTAGAGTTCTCATCTTGTATAAGCTTCTGATTTGATCCAGATCAGAAGAAAAATAATGATCTAATAAAGAACCTATAAATATGACATATTAGCTGAAACCAAAATTGTAAAACCAATACCATGAAAAATTAAGAATTGTAAAATAGGAATGGAGTACTCACTGGAACAAATCCAATGAGACCGGTGGTGTTCTATTTTGAGTTCTAATGACAAAATGGGATCAAACACTGTGATTTGGCCTTAAAATGAGATCTCAAGGGTGTGATGTTGTCCAATAGTGGAGAAATGAAAATAGTTTTAGTTTTTAACAAATTTTAATGTAAAATTTTTAATTTCACCGAAAAAATATTAGGTCTCTTGGTTTGGCCACATGGTTTCCCAAACCATGCTCCAACTATGCACCCATCACTATATTGTGCGGAACCTTGCCCAGTTATGGAAAAAAATTTGGAAAACCATGTCTCGATTGTTTTTTTTATCTGATAAAAATAGAAGGGGCCTTGCATGATTGGGAACTATAGGTTTCATGGTTTCTCCAAATCAAGCAACCTTATACACCTCACTATCATGACTCACATGGTTTGGGATACCATGCAGCCTGTCCCACATTGATTATCCTAACCATGTGGCCTATCTCATTTTTTTTTCAAAATATGAGTCTATTGGCTTTAAAAAATCCTTAACATCCCAGAAACACCAATGACCTCAATGAAAACTTTCATTAGGCCATAAAAACAATTTAAACTGAAAAACCACATATTTTTACCTCTTACGAGAATCTAGGATCTAATAATATTACCCCCTTAAAATAATTCATCCCCCAATATCCCTATCATGGGTGGTCAAGATTCATCTGAGAATAACATTATCCATTGAGTATGTACATTTGTCTCCTGATCCCAAGTCAATTTATGTAAACAGCCATGCTTCCATAGCACTCGTACTAGAGGAGCAAACTGGCCTAAAAGAACCATTGTGCTCTTATCAATGATATGTATAGAATTATTCTTAATTGAAACTAAAACCTGTAACTAAACCTCCTTGGGATATAGAATATGAGACTAGACTATGTCATAATGGGGTAGTCGAGATATTTTTAACACATCGTGAATGGATCGGTACCTCTAAGGTAACTAGAACCAAGGCAAAATTGGCCCAACTCTCTCAAGAAACTCAAATAGACCAAAATTTTATATTGGAAGCTTACGCTATCTAATAATATGTTTATATCTAATCCTTGGTAAGATATGTAATAAGAACTAATCCCCAAACTTGAACTCTAGAGTTCATAAACATTGATTGGCATAATATTTTTATCTTTACTGTGCATCATCAATATTCTTTTTGATCAACTGGGCCTACTCAAAAGTCTCATGCATGAGACACGATCCTAATCAAATTTTCTCACCAACCTCTAACCAGAACAGGGGCGATCAGCATTGATTAATGTAAAAGGCCCCATATGGTTTCATCTGTATAGTCTCCTGATAGCTAGTATTATAGGAGAACTCTGCAAAGGGAATATGCCTTTCTCAAGAGCCCTCAAAATCATGGATTCAAGTGCGCAGCATATCCTAAAGCGCCTGAATCATGTGCTCTAGTATACATCTGTCTGATGGTGTTATGATTTTCATAGAAGTACCTTTGTATAAAAATAACTGTAAAAACTATAATAGAAATGATACATAAACTAGGATTCCCTAACTGACATATTGGTTTGAGAAACCCTACGATTTTATTTTGTCTCGTGGATATATAACCACTAAAGTTCATCTATAGTGAATGCCTTCCTAATCAGAAGGAAACAAAAAACCCTCATGTGCCTATACACAATAACCCAAACAACATCACTACCTCAGGGAGACCTCAGTTAGCCTATTATTAAATCCATCATGACATATTCCAATTTCCTCTTTGGCCTACCTGATACCTTCCTCTAAGTGTATCGCCCTCATTTCCACATCAACAATATATATCTTTGAAAATTGCTATATCTTATTAAATCATGTTGAATATTAAAAAATATTCATTGAACACTACTCTAGATACATGAACACAGTATCCCCCTTGACTTTCAGAGCCTTGGGGAAAAATTCTCCCTAAAATTGGATCGATAAATCACCAAAACCCATATCTCACATCTTGTCATCCTAGTCTTAAACATCCCACCAACTCTTATCTGGTCCCCGAAGTATACAAGTCGCGATCTTCCCTCTCCTCTCATGAGGAGTCTCTAGATGCTTGAATATTGATAGAGTAGCCTTGGGAAGCATCTCAACAACTTGTAAACCTCCATCCACAAAAATGTGGGAGAATTTTGTAGATGGAACACACCCATCATCCCATCCACAAAATATGAAGGCTATGTTTCTCCCAAAAAATTCTACATATTTCCAAAAAAACCCTCATGGACCGATTCTAAGAACCTATGTTTGGATAAATTATTGGTTCCATAACTATAATGATAGGAGGTTCAAGTGGAATCCCATAGCCCCCACCTTCGTAGAGTGGTAATTTCCAACCTCCTTGAGAACTACAAGAGTTCATTTGGGTATCATGTCTCCATAATTCTAAACACATTCCTCTTAAAATATTGATAACAAATGATCACAGTTTATAACATATGATATTTCAAAACCATCCTATACACAAGTGATACCGCACTGCATACTCTCAAATCTATGACAATGTAAAATGGAACAGTCATAAACATCACTAGAGTCAATACCTAATGCACACACAAAGGATGCGTCTAGGTTAAGTTATCTATTTCCCAATTTCAATTTCTATTTGAATTCACATTTGTGTCTCAACATTCAAAAAATTATTGATCCAAATGGTTCATTAATTTAGATCCATAAGGTCCCATACACCTCATGAACTGAAATATGAAATCAACCAAATCTAATACATAACACATTCCAGTTCATGTGACTAATGTCCCAGGACTCCACATGTCATAGTTTTCCACTTAGGGTCTCTTATATAACCTATTATAAAATGGATTCTTAGGTTACAGCAAGCACACTAAGTGACAACCATGTTTTCCAGACCAATATTCCAAAAAACTATCATAATAGAAGATATATAAATTAATTCACATATCAAAAATCATGTATTCAAGAAATGAACCCAATATGGCATGGAAAAATTCATGTCATGTGAATGCTAACAGGATCCAAAAATGATTTATGATATGAATACCCTCATCTACTCAGGTAAGGGTAAATCAAAACACCCAATCATATCAATTATAACATCACAATTCAAGCGCATCACCCAATGTTGGAATCAAATCAACTACCATAGGAAAAATTTAAAAAGTAATAATTTCCTTCCAATAAATTTGGATTTTTCCAATACGTGGGTTATCTACTCTTATGTACAACTCATTAACAAATTAAAATTCTTTCTTATCCCCGTATCGTATCTCAAAATCATAAGAAAGCTAGAAATGAAATCCATTGATACCACTTTTTAATTTATTGGCCTAGATTCCACTAAATAGTGTCCTGAGTGGGTGGGTCATATGACCTCAAGCATATCTCCCCCAGTCACCAATGGTTTTCTACTAGTATCCAGGTCCTAGGGTGCGTCTCTTAAAAGAATGTACCCTTGTGTGAGAGTGTAACATAGTATAAATATATTAATGGTTAATAGTGGAAGAAATAAATCCACCATGAAGAAGATAAACATCAAATATAAGAATATATAAACAATTCCATAAGTATTATCATATACACAATTATGTGTCATTCCATTTATCTATAGAATATCAAAAAGATTTTTATAGGAATCAGTAAAATACATGTAACAAAATACCAAAAATTTCAAAAAAATATAACTTTTCCAAATATCATCATGAGCCTCATCTCGGTCTCGTGCTCCCATCCTCCAAATCATAACACAATAAATCATCGTACGCTGGTTTCATTCCCTGTTCTCTACTTGCATCCATATTGTTTTTCTGGGTACCCAAAGTCTTCCTAAATAGTGAGTAATATTACACATAGTAGGATACCACCAACGGTATCTATTACATGTCCAAGCTCTACAATACAAGATAAGTGGTGTGAAGTTTATAATAAATTTTACAGTACTGAAATTAAAGTGAATTGTCTAGAAAAACAAGGCTCCCTACAACAATAGTTAGATCCTATATCAAGGAAACTATAATGAAAAATAAGAAAGACACCATATCTAGTCTAAAAACTATAATTTGACACCCATACTTGGAATATCAGTAAAACATTCCAATAGATTTGCCACTTCCATGTCGTACAACCAAGAAAACGTTCACCATGTCCATGTTGTATAATCAAAAGTGTCAGACATTAGAGGGTTGGATCCAAGGTATAGAGTACCAAGGCATCCTCTTCAAATACCATGAGAATTTATATGGAAACTTAGTTAAGCCTAGGGGGAGTCCAAGAATCATTTATTCCTCACATGTCATGTGTGAGTCCAATCAAGCGGTATCCAAGGGGTTTCAAGGGCCAAGGCATCCCATTATGTCAAGACCCTAGGAGAAATTCCATCCAACGAATCCACTAGAATTATCAAGATCCATGGAATTAATGTCCATGGAATCTAATAGAATCAATATCAAAGGTATTCTAAGAAGGGATTCCACTACCATTACAATTCATCATCCCATTACATTCATCATTCAAAATTATTTCCATTCCCTGAGTTTACGCACTCATTTTCAACAATTATAATTAAAATAATTAAATCATTCAATATCATGTTATCACAAGAAAAAAGATTATAACCATCTCATATTTACTCAATTAAATTCAATTTGATTTATGAAAGGGACACATATAACTACGGAACCTCTCACTCACCACTTAGCTAATATAAAAAATGGAAATAAGAAATGGCACACCCCATAGGTGTCATAGGTTGGGGAAACAACCTCAAACAATCTCTATTGAACTAGTTGGTATCCCTAAAAGGTTCCAATTAATTTAATCAAGGAATTTATTAAATTTTAGGGGTACCTCCAGAATGTATGGAACGTGGCACGATGAAAACTATGCTTCAAAAACACCAAACCTCCAGGGAATGGTATAGACCACCTACAGTAGGTATGTAGTAGAGTGATCGACCATTATCAACTTTTAATTAGATCCAAATTAGAATAAAAATGAAAAATGGATGTAGAACCAGGAAATAAAGAATATTATCTCACACTAAAATTGTAAAACGAATACCCATAAAACTGATGAATAGTACAGGAGGAATGGAGTACTCACCGGTGTGAATCCAATGAGACAAACGGTGTTCGATTATGAGTTCAGACAATAAAATTGAATAAAAAGATATGATTTGTCCATAAAATGATCTCCCAATGGTTTGTTACTATCCAAAGTAGAGGAAATTAAAATATTTTTATGTTTTTACACATTTTAACTAAAAAATGGTAATTTCACCCAAAAAATTCGTGTCCCACAGTTGTCCAAACTATACACCAACAGTGCTCCCATCATTATCTTAAAGGGAAAGTTGCATATTTGTGGCACATAGTTTGAAAAACCATGTGTCAACTGTGTTTTTAGGCACAACTAAAAATTATTTGTTCCTTGTAAAGGTGTTATCTTGAAGTTTTATAGTTTCTCCAAAACAAGTTACATGTTACACACCACTATCATGACTTGCATGTTTAGGGGTAAATATGAGGATCATTTTTTCCTCACCATGCATCCTGTCTAATTTTTCCAAAAAGTGGGAATCTAGGTACTAAACAAGCTAGATACCCCTAAAACACCCATGACCTCAATCGATACTCTAATTTGACGATAAACATATATTTGTTCTAGAAAATATATTCATACATCATTTTAAAATCTAGGATCTTACAAATTGAAATTTTAAAATTGTATTAGATATTTGGAATCATCAAAATTAGTTTTAGGTAATAAGGCCAACTTAATTTTGGTCATCATGAATCGTAAAAACAGTAAAAATAAATTATAATAGTTAAGGTCAAAACAGGTTTACTAGGGGTTAAACCAAAATATAAGTGTACATTTTCCAATTAATCATGTCTAAATCCTATTTGGAATCATTTTTCTTGGGAATTTCCTTACCAGTTTTTACTACTTTAGGAAATTTCCAAGGGGGTCCCCTCCCTCACTTATAAATGGGAACCTCCCCTTCACTCCTCTCCACATTTCATAATCCTCTAGGTCTAACCAAAAAATTCTGAAATACCTCAATTAAATACCTCCCCTTGACCTAGAGTTCTTAGTTTGATCATAATATCATCCTAGTAATGCTTCTAGTATAAACCTAAATAGGTTGTCCAAAGAAGTAGTATAGTTCTTAACCACTTGTTTCTATTTTATTTATTCTTATACCTCATTTATATATTATTCTCTTATACATAAATAATAACACCATGATTTTCCATATTCATTGATGTTATTATCTTTATATAAAAACCTAAATCTATCTCCTCATCCATAAAATGGTAAACTAAGCTATTGGTCATGTGTACGGTGGACTACCGCATCATGAACTGAGGTAATTAATTTTCCTTCACCACCTATCACAGATGATTTTAATGATGGAATTAATATATATATATATATGTGTGTGTGTGTGTGTGTGTGTGTGTGTGTGTTATATTTATTAAATAATTATTCTAATATAATTTTAATATCATAACTTCCTTCTTACCTTCCAATTTTTTGGGAAATAATATGATTGATCATGCGTGCATGTGGACTACATCCTCCACGAAGTGTTGTGATATGTTCTTAATGTTATTATAAAATTAATGTTAATAAGGATATATTTAGTTAAGATATATAATATAAATGATATAAAAATTATTTGATAAATTTGAATTATTATTTACTTTAATTGTATTTCATCCGTCGAAAAAATGGAAATAACTTTCATGCGTGCGTATGGTTTATCATCTCCTTGAAATGTATAACTCATTTTTCAACATATCAATTTTATGGATGACTATAAATAAATATTTAATGAATATATATGATATTTATATCATTATTAACATTTTTATAATATGTAACCATGATCAATGTATAAAGGCTAAAACTACTAAACCCAAACATACATAAAAAATGAAGTAGTTATTACCCGTATTAGTGATTTTGACAATTAATTATTCATAAACATGTGATAAAATAATATTTGTAAATCAAATAAAAAAGTATATATATTAATATAGTTCAATAATATATATATAATAAAAATATATTTATTATTCAAGATTTTTGGAAATATATGAAGAAAGTATAACCTAAGGTAAAGGTTTATTTTAGAATCTCATCATTATTCAGGATTGTTAATGGTTATGTCTCCATTAAGGGAATAATTTAATATTTATATATTAAACCTAGTATATTTTTTTATAATATATAAATTTATTTAAATTAAAAATTTTCATTCTTTCTATACACTTAATGTTCTCAATATATTGAAACCGTGTTTTACGAAAAAACCAACTTTTTCTTATTGGTTAAGAATATTTTTATTCGATATCCATATTTTCATAAAAATATTTTAAATAATATTTTTACTATTCTAAAAATATTTATTAAACAAATTTATACAGATTTTTTTTACAAAATGGGTTAAAATGAATCTTCATTTAATTTTTCGAATGAGGTTCTTTTTCACTTTTTACAGATGTGTGAATGGAATTTTATTTTTAACTTATACGGCATAAACATAATTTTAAAATTTCATAACCACTCATTTCTCTAAGGATTCATTTACAGGTTTCAAAGGTTATTTCCAAATAAAAAATTTCCCTTGATTTTTGGGATGTTTTTGGGAATTTTTTTGATTTTGAAGTAGTCGTTTCAAAATAAATATGGTGTTTTCATCAAGAAATTTTATAGTGATCTTTTAAAAGTATATTAGTTATTTTAAAAATGATTTAGTAGATATAATGATTTTCTAGGGATGTAATATTTTGATACCATTCACGATATTACTCTAGATAGTTTATTATTATTATTATTTAATTAGGAAAATTATTAACATTTTGTATGATAGTTTTTCAATATGAATGTTTATGTTGATCAGATTTTACCCCTTTCATAAGACAAATGAATTGGACTTAGTAAGTGATGGTTGGGGTCTGATATATCCACCCAATGCATCTGTAGGTCCCATGAGATAAAAATACTAGATATTTTGATCATATTTTACCACTTTCAAGGAATTCACCTCATCTCAAAATATAAATATCTCACAAGAAGGGCTCTAGTAACTTAAGAACTAGCATTTTTTTCAATACTAATTTCAATATCCATTTCAACCCTCCTTGGTTTCTATCACCTCTGGACATACAAACCCATTACGTTGATACCAACATCATGTTGTCACCAGGATATACACAGAACAAACATCATCAAACATAAAATTTAAATCCAGGGAACAACAATGAAGAAGTACACATGATTTGGAGTATAGTACATTTCCCACAAATGGTTGAATTGACTAAATCGATTTTAAACTGTGGCCTTCAATATTTCTTATCAAGACCAAGAAGATCCCTTTTTCTAAAATTTAGAAATTCAATCCTGTATATTTTTTCCCTTGATAATCCATTGAAAAAATTATTTTAATGATCTTTAAAAAACTAATATTTACCATTTTGAAATTCCATTTAAAAACACATTCCCAAATCACCTCATTTACCTTGAAATTTAATTTTAATAAAACACTTTTTTAATTAAATTTAATAAAGAAGTCTCTTTTACTTTTTGAAAACCAAAGAGCACCTTCAAATAACCTCGAAGGACGACTGTTGGAATTCTTTTGACAAAGGCACAACCAAACTGTGTAACAAGATACATAGTCTATATTTTTATTATGTCGACATGAGACCATCAGAACCTTTTGTGAAACTCAAAAAAGTTATGAAACATGAGGGAATATAATACCAATGATGGAATGTGAGAATAAATTCTCAAAATACTGAGGTTTACAATAGTATTCCAGTCCCCTATCCATAAAAAATCATTTAATTTAATTCACCATGAATCAATCATTTTCTAGGCACTCATAATCATCGACTCAACTCTCAGGCACCCATCACATTTTTAAATACCATTTAATTAATTAAAAATAATAATTAAACCCAAAAAAATATATAGCCATAATTGGATCCAAAATCATTCATTAGTCGATTGATGTCGAGTCGAGGAGTGATGGAGTGTGGTCCACTCTTGTCACACCCTCTAACATAATCCACAACAAATCCTCAAATAAAAATACAGAATCAATGGATAACTAAAGGAAAATTAACTGGAAATAAAAACTAAATTTTTGGAACCACATACCATAGATCAATTTATGAACAATGTATTAAATGAACCCTCTCAATACATCCTCTGTGAGATACCCTTGAAAACCCCATAATTTAAAATTATTTCACCTTTCTCTGGTGAAATCATTCTTCCAATACCCTAGCCAAGGATTTTGAATTAGAGAATAATGATGCTTGGAAGTGGATGGATCTTTACTAGAATGTATGTAGAAAATCACACCAAAATACCCAAGATCCATTAACACAAAATGAATGGTAAAATTAGATCCAAATATGTATATTCATTTTCATTTAGTGGATAATGAAAAAGGGAACCCAAGAGAGTTCTTAAAATAAAATCCGAAGGAAAATTAGAAAAAATTCATTAAAAACCCTAGAAATGTACTAAGTTAATAGTTTGAATAATGGGTTCACTCCATGAATCCTCTTCTAGTAGATTAATCCTTATATCTTATTAATTATTTCATCTCATGAACATAGGTTCATTTTTTGAACATTCCTGGGTAGCCCCTCCCTTGTACTTCCCCATTCACAACACTGGAGCCACTCCATGAAATACATTTATGGAATGAATATCCCATTCAAATCATGAATGGACTATAATATCACTTTTCAAAACATCAATCCCCCATACTCTTATTGGATTCTCCCCCCAA
Source organism: Viscum album (assembly GCA_963277665.1). Classification (NCBI taxonomy): domain Eukaryota; kingdom Viridiplantae; phylum Streptophyta; class Magnoliopsida; order Santalales; family Viscaceae; genus Viscum; species Viscum album. Next base: position 1,941,009,127 of record OY728152.1, read on the forward strand.
TGCCTAGTCCTCGACCAAGCCTCAAGACATGTAAAACAACTTTAAGAATGTACAAACACTTAGAATCCCTCTCCAAGTCTCAGTTCGAAGAACAATCCCTACAATGTAATAAAATATTTCATATTCCCACATTAATTCACTACCTGTAATGATATGGGTCATTACACATTCCATGAGAATGAAATTTATTATATATAAAAGTTATTGATATCAAAAATATTTCCACTACTCTCACTTATAAAAAATCACCTTCTATACTCATTTCTAAGTCGGAATTGAGCCCCTTATCTCATATAATATATTCAAAATTTCCTTCCCAAAACCCTTAATAATGACCAAGATGTTCTATTCTTCCCAGAATAACAATATAATAATCCTAAATGTTTTTTTCAATGAGGATTATCCAAGGAATTGGTCTATTTTTATCCAACCTCATTAAAGATTCCTTTTTCATAAACCTCCTCCAAAAGTTCCATAACTAAAATAGCATAATTACATTATTATAATCCATTAGAAGTAGATTTTGGAATAAAATATTAGAATCAATATACTAATGAAAGACCCTATAGATAAGCCTATGTATATGAAAAATCATAATTTTTTAAAAAAATTGTTTTTTGGGTATCTTATCTTTAGCATACCTATCTGTACAATAACAATTGAATATAGGTTTTTCAATAGATGCACTAATGGTTAGAACACTAAAAAATGAAGGTTTAGTATTAACCTAATCTTCATTCGAGGATAAATAAGTGATCCTAGCTATAAACATTGTATAAAACTCCATGGTGATATGGTATGGTTGATTCACATTCTCTTTATAGACCAGTATGGATGACTTGAAACAAAAAATATGATTTAATGATTTCCTAGAATACACTAATATAATGATTCTGAGATTACTTGTCCATAAATTTTAAATTTATGATAATTATTGCTTTAGATTCAGAATTATACACCCTGAGTTAAAATTCGCAATTTCGTGATCTAATCTATTGATTGATAGTGTTTTGAAATGGAACCTAACTGAATGAATGGAAACTATATCATGTAGAAATTTCCCAAATGGTCAATTTAATGATGTTAATAAAGCTAGTACTGGAGATGAGAAAATTATAACACTATTGGTTTAGTTAAATCAGGTTATGACTAATAAAATTTCATATGTTTTCAAACCAATTGATGCCCAACATCGTGAAAAAATGGACCACTTTATGTGATATCAACCCTTATCATTCAATGGAAATAATAATCAATTAGTAACTAAACTGAAGACCCTAGAGATGATATTTGTTAGGTTATTAATTAGTGATAGGGGATGGTTATCATGGATTTTTATTGTCTAAATGGAGATATCGATCATTGGTTTTCATTAATCCCAAACAAAAAAGGATGTGAAGAATATATAATGGATGGAAGAAAATATTTTTAAAGATATATTATATGAAAAAAACAGTTTTGAATGTGAAATGAACTAATATGTAATGGAAATTCTTCAATATAAGGAAAAGGGAAGGGTAAAATGTTTCTAAATAGAAATATAACATTACAAGGTAATCAACTCATACTACATATCATGTACAAAATCTAAGAAGTAATAATTATCTCTTATTTGATAGGTTAAATTGTAGTTATTGAATGAAATTAGTCTCCTAACATTTTCCTCATATGAGTTTGTAGTATTGAGTTCCATCAATATGGAGCAATAATTCATCATGTCTTATATTTTCCGTGGAAATATAGAAAAGAAGAGGGTGTATGAGTCCTCTATAAAATGAAATATGGAAAATTAGAATAAATGAAGTTTTAGATTTCAATAATTTAATAGTTATGGAATTAATAATCATGGAATCTTATTAATAGAAATTGAAGTTTTGTTAACGTGTCACATGTGAAAAAATATGATTTAATATTGTTTTTTTAAATTTTGATGTTATGATTTAATCGAAATCGGTACAGGTGATGTAAAAAATAAGGTTTTCAACATCTATTTTTTAAAAATCGATGCTTAAAATGACATTGTATTTAGTTTTTATTTTTATTTTCTGTGTTGGTTTTTATAGGAAACTAACGGTAAAAAACATGTTATTGTTTTAGTGATCCGACATTGGTTTCTATAAAATATTATTCGGAATGTTAGAAAAATATAAATATTTGAATATTACATCTCCATAATAAAAAAATCCCTATAGTAAAAAACCAATATATCATAATCAAACGTCCTATAACATTAACTAAAAAAAATAGATAGTTTAATTATTCAAATCGCAAAATAATCTATGAATTTTTATTATAAAGTATAATTAAAAAATACATATCTAAAATTTACAAAATGATGATTTTTGTTTATTATTAAAGTATTATTTTGATATAATTATGTTCAAACACATATTATAAGAAAATATTTGTATGTTTTTTGAACATATGTTATTACAAAAATTTATTAGTATTCAGAAACATAGGAATATACAAACCTTAAATCCTAATCATACTAAACAAGTAGTTCTTAAAAAATGATTGAAGATGGGTAAGATCTTATTGTGTGTATGAATCGACATCCTTGAACATATACAACGACAATGAATGATATAAAATTGAAAAATAGAATACTATGTCAAAAAATATAAAATAATTAATCTGACTAACTGCATCATAATCAGTCATTACCCTAATTGTGATTATCTCCTAAATGAATCCAAGAACATAATAACCACATTCGACATATCACTGATGATGACGACACTACAGTTAATGAAATAGTAACTTGATAATAAAAGCCAACATATATTCATGTATATATCCATAAATCAAAATAATATCTAATATAAATAATATTTACCTTTACTTTCACATATTTGATTGCATTTTGCATCTTTATTGATAAGTGATCTCTATTAATAAAATTCCATGACCTTCATTTTCATACATAAAAAATAATAATACATGTATAAAAAATTATAATTAAACATAATGATCATATAAAAACAAAAAACATTCTTGACTAACAAGGTGTAGAGATTTCAATGAACATAACCTAATACAGACCAGAACCAATATATTGGGTTTTCACGTGGTCAAAATACACCTAACATGAAATCTCTGCTATAATACAAAAAGTTTTCATTTAATGACATTATTATAAGCTTTCATTAATAATTATTTTTCTTCTCTTACCCATCAAGAAATGGCATAAACCAACACCTAATATTCATCATTGATAACCTCTCACATATATATGCCACTATATTTTTTGTTGACACATATTTCACTTTGGTTGAAATATATTATGAACCTATGAAACCATGAAAACTTTTTCGGTCATTTTGAACAATTATCATGTGTATATAGCTAATTAAAAAAGTAATATAGTTAGTTAAAATAAATCATTTTTATTTACAAAAAATTAAAAAATAAATGGTCAATTTACTTACATAGAAAAAAACTGTAACACAACCATTGTGATCTCTTTAAAATCAATTAGAACAATGAAATTGAACATTCAAAATGGATAGTATCTTCCACATATATCAGATGACATCTGAAACTCATAGATATAACTGAAGGAAGAAGAAACCAGAGATAATATTTCTACCCCATCAGAAATATCTGAAGTATCAACAGTTGTTTCTTTCTAGACCTTTTTTTCCTTTGTGTTATTTCTTTGGATTTCAGATAATCCGTCATAATTTTAATTTCAAAAAAAAATTATAATTAAATTTAGATCCTAATTAACTAATATTTAAAAAATTACATACCTAAAATGAATATATGATGAAGAAGGTTAGATGGACAAAGTAAAAAATGGCTCATACAATCCCTAACTCTGGTAATCTCCATGGTAGGGAATGGTAGTAGAGTAGTAGGATCGATAGAACCATGTATCAATACTATAATCCATTCTATCTAAATAGTTTAGTTATGTAGTGAATCTCCAATGCACTACTCCAAACGATACAATATTTACATTAAGATCTCCTTCATACAACTCAAAGTATAAGGTTGGATCTGAGTGAGGAGGTGGAGGATCTATGTAGGCTGGCCAATAAGATGTGGCTGGTTGTTAAGGTTGTGAAAACATTTAATGTCTCATCATTTGTTCCAACATAAGCTTCTACACAACTTCTTGAATTTGATCACCTATTGATTGTTTCATATATTTCTGTTGGGATTTTAAGGATTCAATTTTTAGGTCTCTTGATTGTTTATTTGGATGACCAAAAACTTTTCAAATAATAAAACCTTCATCATATCCTCTTATGTGGATGTGGTGTTCTGGATTTTCTATTGTAGTTTTTAGGATTTACATACTACCCTTGGGTCTAAAAGTGCCATGTGTCAATTTCTCTTGATTTTCGTCCTAAAATGGAAAATGAAAATGGCATATTACTCTTGTTAATTTATAAATTAAAAAAAATCAGGAAAAATAATAATTGTTTACTTAAAATTAATTCAGCTATTTCTTTACCTTTATCTGTAATATACATTTCATTTTTTCTTCTTCTCTCTCTTTTCTATTTCTCATGGCAGGTGGGGGGACATGGAAAACTAAATTGGACATCATCCAAACCACTAGTTGGGTGCGCTCTTAGTGCTTTAAACTTTTCCTCAATCATTTTTTGTTCTAATAAATGATACCATCCTAGTTATAAAGTATGAGGGTACAAATTCTTGAAATGAATGTCTTGATGGGATTTCTTAGAGGCCGGTTATATAAAATGTAAACTAATAAGTAATTTTTTACTTATATAGGAAATTCTAAAATATTATATAGTATAATTATCATACATATAATATTTATTTATGTCAGGTGGAAAAAAAATTCGTCCATTATTCTTCATCTAAAAATGGATACTTGAGGGATGGGGTTTCAATTGTCTCTTTCCAAACATATAAATTTTGTCAACTTTATTTTTAAATCCTTCCATAAAACAGCTAATAAAGTATGTAATGTTTTCAAAAATAACTTTGTTTATTCAAAATTGAATGTTATCTATAGTTTCATAACATAAATATTAGTGATTTTAAATATATCATATTCTAAAAATGAGATAAAATAATTCAATTGATATATTTTTCCTTCATGGATTCCAAAATCAGATCTACCACCAACATTTCGATAGACTTCCAATCAACATACCAAATTCTTATCCTACAAATTCATTGCAAGGTGATATAGCTAATAAATTTTGTTGCATTTGTGCTAGTTGAATTATTATTATCATCAAAATGATATGTAATCACTCCTCTCTATGAGAAAGTGAATGTTTTGGTAAACATGTAATGTCTGGTTTACCAACTCAAGGATTTGATTTTTGAACTCTAAATGCACAAGACTCCTCATCTGAAGTCTCATCAGTTGGACTATAATAATTTTTTGTAAATTATATGATAAATTTAAATAGCTAATTATATTACTTGAAATTTAATAATATAGAAAAAAAAGAAAAATAAATCAGTATATGTTCATGAGTCTTGGTATCTATATCATGTCATTGTAATGTGTAAAAGTAGTGAAATTACTGTATTCCAGAAAATTATTTGATAAGTTAGTAATTAGAAAACCTGAAAATAGAAACATGTTAGTAAAAAATGTAGAAGACATGTGTATGTTTTTTAAAAAATTAATGATATGATTCTTGAAAAATAACAATTGCAAGGTGAACTATTAATTATAAACATTACTTCTAAAAGTATATAAACATTTAAAAATTTAAATATCAATTTTTCATAATGGTGTCCTCATATGCGTAAATTAAACCAAAATATATTCATGTAAGACAATTGTTTAAATGAAAAAAAATTGCCAATAACCATGGAAAATCAAAATTTAGCACAAAATATCAAATAAATAATCCAATATATATAATTAAATATTCAATAATTATTAAATAATATTGTTTTAATGAATGTAAATTTTGAAAAATCAACATAAATTAAATTATTACCTGATTAATTAGGAGAGTACGTTATTAATTTCCAATATCCCTTCATCATGATCATTTCATATTGTATGCACTATGTATAGGTTATAGTCACTGTTGTCCAGAAATTGCGTAAAAGATAAAGAACCCTCATATAAATCAATAACATAGTCATCATCCTCATCAGCCAAATGGATTCTTTTACCATGAAAAATTATGTTCCATTGGTCATTTGATGGATCAATAATATAAAATATCTACTTTTCATGTGTTCTCATTATAAATTGTCTCTCTTTAAAACTAAATATTTTCAAATCAACCAGTTTAAACTCATATTCATCATTTTTAACACCACTCTTACATGAAACCATTTACAAAATAAACATGGAGAATAGAAATTTAATATAATAAATTTCCCATTTGTCTTCAACAATGCCAAAATTTGGCAATGATGCATAAATTTGGTTTTTATCTTTCGCACTAAAAACATGAAGCGCTTCAGTGAAGACTGTTACACCAATATTTTGAATAGTACTCTTATCACTGAGCTTCTTTGTGTAAATTTTGTACTGATTAATATCAAAACTAGATCACATGATCACATTAGAAGATGGCACACCTTCGAACCATTTCAATGTTTTATTATGAATATATATCTATGATGGATTTCTCTTTAAACTATGAAACACGTGTCTTTTTAAGCTCAATAATGAACCACTCTTCATTTGTTTTTGGATATCATAACTTTAATTCAGAAATATCGGATGATATGTATGATTGATCCCCATATTTTTTTATTCCAGATGTATATATGTTCCAGCATCACTTGAAAATGTGGAATAACCTTTACCTTTAAGCGTAAAATCCCTATACCTTCACTATCAACTATCATATGTCGAGATATAGAGAGACCAATATTATAAACTTCATAAAAATAGTTAGTAAAAAAATAAATCAACTCCTCCGATACATATTTCTGAACAATATAGTCCTCTAGTCGATAAGGATTTTTAACATATCCCTTCAAACTTTTCATATATAATTCAAAAGGATACATCAATCATAAATAAAAATCCCCACATTTTATTATCACATATAATAAATTAATCCCCAGATTAACCATTGTATCAAAAAACATAGGTGGAAAATTCCTTTCCAGTTTAAAAAGAATGATATCTTCTTCATTCTCCAACAAATCAAACAAATTTGTATCAACTACTTTGCTACAAATGGATTTGAAAAAATATATAATTTGATTATAGTCTCTCTGAATTCTTTCGCCAATCGACCATGCAGTGTGACTTGTATAAGATTTTGCATCAATACATCACAATAATGAGATTTCATACCTATTAATTTGAAATTCTTCAATGACGCCAAATTATTCCCATTTGAAGAATAAACATTGGTTGCATTAATACCTTGAAGACACTGAAAAAAATTAATCTTCTCTATCTTTCTTAGTGTGTGACAAGCTATAGGTAAATATATTATGTTTCCTTTCATAGTGGGTGATAACTCAAAATGTATTCCCATGGACAACAAGTCCAATATAGCAATAAATCTATCTTTTTTATTTACTTTTATGTCTAACAATATTACAATCAAATTGGTACATATGTTTTTCTAAAATTTCTTATTAAAAATGTTATGTTTTACCTATAAATATATCCAATGATGTAGTTATAAAAAAATTATTATAAAATAGAGAAATAATGATGAAGAAAAAAATAAAATCAAACCATGGTTTACTGTCGGCCAGAAATAGGTTTTTGAGTAAAAAACTAATTTTTTGGATGATGAAATAATAATAGATGATAAATAATGGAGACAAAAGATCATGAACATAAATGAAAATAAATTACAATGGTTATGGGGGATCATCATGTCTCCTTTGTAGCCACCATGAGTCTAAAGGGAGTCATCGCGAGTCTAGAGGGAGGTTACATAGATCCAAAAAAATGATGATTTCTTGATCCTGAATAAGTTTAAAAGGTTTCTGGCATTGGTTATTACTAAAACAGATATTGAAGAGTCAGAGAAAAAATGTTTTCACTTTAGTTTTTTAGAAAACTGTAGTAATTTATTTCTATCATCAGTTGTAAAAAAACAATGCTATAATGTGATTCGTTAGTGGTTTTTAGTGTTGGTTCTTTGTAAAACTGTTTACAAGACAACATATATAACCTTTTACATGTTGGTGTCAAGTAAAATTGATTCCAAAAACCTCATGTAAATGATTTTTTGCATTATTTTATAAAAAATCAATGTCATTTCTTTAAAAATAAAGCAATTATTTCCACTAGTGTGTGGATAGAAAAGCCACATTAATTTTGAATTCAATGGAATAAAAGAATCTTCCCAAGTACAATGCTTCAAATATAAGGATATAAGGAACTATTATATAGAGTTCCCCAAGAATAAGGGTATTTTACCTCATAAAAGGCTAATAGAGAAAAAAATTACAAAATCACCACAACTCTGGTTGAAACCCCATATGAATTTATAATAATTAATTTGATCATAAAATCAATGTTTTCTAATGCTTTATTCTATTAAATATATATTTACTCTTATATATCATCCATGTTTTCTGAGAATAATAAGTTAACCACTCACACTCTTAGGAAATAGTTTTCTATCAAAAAACAAAGTAGGAATGTTATTATAAGAAGGATATATAGAGAAGTAAATATTCATATGAATAGATATTCCCTAGTTATAGATATAATTGTTATGCCTATGATTGAAATTGATATAATAATCTATATGTATGGTAATTAAAATCATAATTAAATAATATATATTCAATATAATATATTACTATTTATGAAGGTGGCTGAGAAACCCTTTTTTTAGGGAGAGACATCATTATCTGAAGCATTTTTGAATCCACCTCAAATAGCTCACTTTAATGATATTTTGGGAGAATAGGTGAAGAAAATATTATCTACAGATGGAAAAAAGAATATTAACGATAGATAATGTTCCTATTTTAAAAGAGTTCATTGATGTATTTCTATATGACATATAGATACATCACCTTGATAATGGAGTCCAGTGTTCTATTGAGCAAATCCCTGATGCAAAACCTCTATCCAAGAATCGTCATAGAATTGAACCGGTATCCTCATACATATTAAACATATTAAAGTGAACCTATGTAATTAGTAGAGTTGAAGAAACAATTATAGTAATTTTTTGATAGGGTATTAATATACCCTCATTTTTTACCATGGGGAGGCCCTATCATCTTTTTGAAAAATAATGAAGAGTCTATTAGATCATTCGTCGATTATAGGGAGATCAGTGTAATTACTATAAATAATAATTATACTTTTTTATATGTTGAAGAATTATTTGATCTACATAAAGGAGATCAATAATTCAAAAATATCAATCTTAATTCTAATAATTATTAGTAATTTATAAAGAATGATGATATAATAAAGAAAAACATTTATATTAAATATGGGCATTATGAGTTTATAGTAATTCCCTTTGGGTTAACTAAGTTATCATTTGTTTTTATATATCTCGTGAATTGATAATTAACGGAATATTTTTATGATTTATTATTTTATTTACTAATGATGTCTTGATATACTCTAAATTTTAATAGGATCATGAGAATCTAATACATTTTAGTTCAAAAATTTTTAGTTAAAAGGGGTTATATGGAGAATTAATTGGTTTAAAACGTGGCCCTCATAAGTTTCTTTTCATGGCCATATTATCTATAAGGATGTAATTTATATTGATCCTTCAAAGAAAAAGGTTTTCAATGAATTTGTTGCACCAATGAATATAACTTATATCTATAGTTTCCATTGTTTAGTAGGTTAACATAAGTGATTTTTTCAAAATAATTCATCAATTTCCAACCCATTTACCAGGTTAACACATAAAGGGGTTAAATTAACATTGTTAAGGGAATGTGAGTAAATTTTTTAGGATTTAAAGTAGATATTTTTCAATGAACCAGTATTGGATTTACAATTTTGAAAGGAAGGATTTTTATTATATAATAATTCATTGAAAAAAGTATTGGGATGTTTCCTAATATTGAATTCATCAAGGAAATTAAATATCTATGAACATAACTGTCCCAATCATGATTTTGTGTTAGAAGTTATAATCATTTCCTTGATGATATGGGGATGTTATCTCTTTGGTGAAATATGAAATATATATACGGGCTACAAAATATTTAAGAACAGATTTTATCATAAATATCTCAACATTAGTCAAAGGATATAGATGGAAATACTTAAGGAAAATGATTGATCGGAAAAATATCACTCTAGGAATGAAAACAAGGTGTTTGGTGCATTTAGTATAAGGGAACATGGATTTAAAACAATTATGAGGATTAACAAGGATACTTTATTCTGAGATATAGTAATGTTAGATATGGTAATTGTTTGTCAAGGGTAAATTTATTTCCTTCTCTTGAAAATATCTAACCATATTTACAATAGAAGAAAGGGTTGTTCTAACATGATTATAATAATTTTTAGGGGAAGATAAAAGCTGTGAGTATAGGGAAACTGACTCACTTCATTTGTAAAGGTGGAGTGTTGATGTTTTTGAATAGATTATATGTTCCATTTATACAAGAGGAAATGTGGGAGCTACTAGAGGTGGCGCATAGCTCAACATTATTTATACACCATAGTAGCATAAATATTTATAGATATTTCAAAGAACATTATTTTGGGATATAGTATGAATGGTGAAATTTCATAATGGATTACCAGATTCTTAGTGTTATCATAAGTAAATTAGAAAAGGAAATTGTAAAAAACTAAGATTTGGTGAATTATTTTTTTCAAATTAATTTAACCTTTTTTTTATATTTTTTATTCCACACAACACTAAAAATAGTTTTTTTTTTATTAGAGAAACATGTTTGTATTGTGGTATACAGAACACCAAGTCATCATGAACTATATTAAACATAGTTTTTAAAATTATCTATATAGAACACATAGGTTAGAATACATTACACACAAGGTTTACTTTCCTCAAAGGCTTGTGTAATTATCATTATTATGTTTTAAAGAACAATAATATATTATTAAAATGTTATTATAGTAAAATATAACCTAGATGTTAAATTATAGGTTATTATCAGTATTAACTAATTTATGAAAATATTTGGTTTACACAAATATTAGATGAATTCATAGGTTACTAACTAATTATAAATGAATATTAAAACTGATTTAATATAAATGACAAGTATTATTATTATTATGATCATAAAGCTGTTTTAACCTAATAAATTATATTAAAAAAATTAGTGAGTGTTATTAATTTAATATATATTTTATTTATTCGATAAAATATTTTTTATATTCATTCAATATATTTTATAGGCATAAGATAACAACAAAGACAATTTCATTCTTGAAAACTTATATTTTTATAAATGTAGTTTTACTGCCTTTTAATGGATAATCCATTTAAAATCAAAAATTTAAAAATTTTATATATTTTATATGTCAATATAAAATTACTATTTGAATGATAAACATAAAAATAGGTCTAGCATAATTTTTCTGCATTTTTCTAGGAAGTTTCATGATTTAATTAATAGTTAAAAATACAATATTTTAGTTTAAAACTACCAATTAAACTAATGTATCTATATGGTAAAATTAAATATTAAAGTGGTTTCAAAGTTAAATTTGGTAGTATTGTTATCAATTAATCGGATTTAGGTCATTAAAATCAATTTCACATTTAAATTGTATATAAAAACAAAAAAAATATTTGATCATTTTTACTTTAAACACTTGTAATATCGTCGCATCAACATGATTATTTTAAATTAATTTCAACAAATTTTGTGATTATATTTTGGAAAAATTTATTATATCTTTGGAATCATAATAATTTATAATTTCAAATAAGGTTAACATAGTTTTTGTCCAAAAACGTTCGTGAAAGTAATTAAAATTGTCTACATCGATTAAGGTAAAATTATGTTTGAATAAGGACTAAACCTTAAATATTAGACACAAAACGACCAAGAAACTTGTTAAAACCTTTTTTTTGACATATTTCGGCCAATAATCCTATAAAGTTCTATAATAGACAATTTTAAACTTTGGTAACAATAATTACATTAGTAATTCATAATTATTTTCAAAAATACCAAGTGAGTCATTTTCCTCCCCTAAAATGGCATCCTCTCCTCCCACATCCTCACATATCTCAAAAAAAATAGATTCTAAAACAATATTCCCAATAAACTTTACAAAATCCAACCCTAACTCCTTGAATCCTTTTTTTGGACATAAAGGCTTACAAGGAATCCTTTGGGCACAATCAAAATGAAGTAACCCGATTAAGAGGTAACACCTTCTCTCAAGCTCTATTCTTTTATTTTATTTCACCAACCCATCCACTCTTTGTATTCCATGACTGTATAAAAAACCATCATCTTATATATAATATAATTTTTTTATTCTATGATTTAAACCAGCACATATACAAACCTCCATCTAGTTGATAACGAACATGTTGTTTATGTTGGTAAAAAATCCCTCAAGGTATCATTGCAGTATTTTTGTGTTGATTGTATTTCATGACAAAGCAGGTTTCCATGGAGAATTGTCAAGTTCCAGAGAAGTTTTTGACTATACATATTGACAAAGAATGATAACAAAGGAACAGACGATTTGTGAGGGAGCATCGCGACAACAGTATTAAGGGATTGACGGTGATGCTCCACGATTACGTCAAGATCTGTGATTGGAAAATTATCATGGTGCTTCGCGATTTTGAAAGAATTTCGGTAGGAACATCGGAGCTTCGCGATTTGAGATGACGTGGCGTTGAATTCACAAAGAATGTTTGTGGTTCAGTGGAATCGCCTATAAATAGGCCTCGACCCATTCAAGAGAAGAAGAGATAAAGAGAGAGCTTTCAAAGAAAATCATTTTCTCTCGGTTAGCGAAGGTGGTTTGCGAAGGCAGTGTGCTTCGCGGAAGAAGATCTTAGCGGTGGCTATTCTAGCTCCGTGAATGTTGTGAGCTCTACGCTGGCTCAGTTAGCTTCGCGAGGGAAGTTTCTCTACAATGACTTGAGCTTCGTGAGAGTGCTTCTCGAAAAGATAGGAGATTCACGAAGGCTTATTTTGACTTCACGAAATTGGGAGCCTCGTGAAGTAGGGTGCTTTGTAAAGGTATTTTCAAATGAATTTCCTTGTGTTCAGAGGCAAAGTGGTATTCATCAGTGGATAAAATTTGGACTTCAACAGAGCATCTATCAATAGATGAGGATTCAGGCATTCATGTAAATGAATAGACCTACAGGTTTATAAACTGTGAGTGGATTCGTTCAAAGTGCAGTGAGAAAAGTAAGAGGAAGTAGGTAATCCTTTCTACCAGTAGTGAGCCAGTGAAAGAGAAATAGGGAGTGACCCTTGGGAAACCATTGAGCTGACCCTAAACATTGTAAAGGGAGTGATCATGGGCATAAAAGTGATCTAGCCCGAATATTATTGGTAGTGAGCCTTAGTGGATTTGGTATAGTGGCACATCATCATTGTATACTCCTTGGACGTAACCCTGTGAGGGTGAACCATGTAAAAATCTATGTGTTTTCCTGCTTGCTTCCCTGCATTGCATTCAAATCATCATCATCAGATAAAGAATAAAAGAAGTGGTCATAAAAAACACACAAGTGAAAACAAAGAGACCCTTGTAAAAAATAGGTCAAGATCCAGTGGGGTAGGAAGAAATTATAAAATAATATCCATACCCTGATTCACCCCCCCTCTCAGGGTATATACTCCCCTATTGGTCCTAACAGTTTACGTGTACAGTGAACTACCACCTCACAAAACTATAATTGTTCCTTTTTTCCTTTACCACCTCTCATGATGTTCAATATAATAAAAAATATGTTTATATATGTCATATAGTATATTTATTATGTCTTTAATCTTATTTATTCATTTTAAAACACATATCTTTTCACTATACATTTGTTGTAAATAAGATTATTTCCTTTTAGGAATTGTGGACTACCACCACCTCAATGTTATGTGATTCGTTCACACACTGCATGGATTGTATTAAGGATAGGTTTAGTGAACTTATATGATATATATAAGATTATTATTCTAATTTAATTATATTATATACATATATACATATATTTTTGTTTCTTTTTTCCATTCAATACGATAATAAAAAATGATACAATGTTCATGCATATGTACGGATTACCATCTCCATGAACGGTGTATTCCATTTCATACTTCTATATTTTATAGATTATTATAATACACATATACTGAATATAAATGATATTTATATAATTATTTACCTTTTTTATGTCTTTATATATGTATAAATACAAAATATATAACAAATTAAGACACATGAAAAAATAAAGGGGATATTACCCAAAGTTAAACCTTAACAAATGATTATTAACAATTGGGTAATGTAAGGTCATAATAAAAATATATATGGTATTATATATAATAATATGGTTATTTAAAATATTTTTAATAAAAATATACATTTATAAATAGTTGGTTTGAATGAGTACAATGAGAGTCAAGATGCAAGGTAAGGGGAATTTCATCAAACTTTTATTTCTGTGAGATACATGCCTTATTCACCACTCAAATATTTTGTGAGGTGTATGTAATGAAAATGAATGTATTATATGTCTCATATAAATATAATTATTGTTATTTACATATAAATTTTAGTAAAATTATTTCATGAATTTTAATTTTAAACAGTTAGCAAATCTGTAAGTTAGTTTGGCATCAATTCTCCTTCTTTGAAACTAATGTTTTTTTCTGCACCTAAATTATTTTTTTGAGGTGTATATACTTCCATTTTACAAATTATATCATGAATATCCTTATTTTAATGATATTTTATGATTCATTTAATTTTACTTTTATCACATGTAGTGTGTGATCACAATTTACAAAGTAGTAAGCGTTTATTGAAACAATCCCATCATTTTTCGAGATTGTTAATGAATATGCTTCCTTGGATTAAATATTTTGATCCATATCTAATGAACTCTCTTATGTTTTCTTATCCTATTTTATTTCCAGATATATTCATTTATTGGTACGATTATCCCACTCTTTGGTACAAAATATAATTAGGAATGTGTTTTTAAGGAATCACAAATTTACCCTATTATTAGTCGGAAATATGTGTTCCATCAAAACTATGATTTCTAAAAAAGGTTTCCAAGAATATTATACTATTATCCTATAATCATTAAAATAAATTTTATCCATTTTCTTATTTTATTGATTTTTTCAATGGAATCTTCTTGTCACTTTCTGAATATGTCATTTTTTTACCCTTTTAACAATGTTGAAGGAATGTTGGTTTTACCTCGTACGAGATGTATTGATTTTCTTGTGGTAATTTTTTTGAAACATCCTTGGTATGTTTTAAAAGGTTAATTTTTAAGAATGTTGTTTTAAAATTATTTTCAATGAAATTATTTCAAAACAGTTTTAATCCTCTTTCATAAGTTTTTGAGTAAAAACGTTTTCAAACCATTTTCAAATGTTATTTAAAAGTTTTTAATCTTATTTTAAATGAAATTATTTTGAAAAAAAATTACAAATTTTTATTATAAGTTTTCTAAATGGATTCAAAGAAAAATGTTTTAAATTTTTTTGTAATATTATTTAATATGTTTTCAAGGTAAAAGTCCTCAAAATGTTTTAAATCTTGTTTTATAATTATTCAAGGAAAAAGGATTTAAAAATGATTTCAAGTATTATTTACAGGTTTTCAAGGTATTTTAGAAGAAAATAATTTTCAAATTTTTCTGTTTTTTGAAAAGTATTTTTAAAAGAAGAAATGATATTTTCATTAAAAAATTGAAATATATTTCAAACTGTTTTCTTTATAATATAATAACTATTGATGTTACTGACTCACTTCTAGGAAATAATCTAACAGATCCATTAATATTATTTCTATGAATGGTTTATACTTAATGTCATGGTCATTATTATGCATATTTCTAATTCATGGGTTATATGATATTAAAATACTTTTCTCTTTCACATGTTATTATTTTGATGAAAGGATTATGAAACATGTATATTTTTTCATAAGTTATGATATGTTTATATGTTTGTGATACCCATTTCAGTTCATGGGTTAAGATAGGATTGTTTATGATTTTATGGCTCATGTAAGTATGATTTCCCTATGACATGGGTGAGACCTATATCTCCCTCCAATTCATTGGGTTATAATTTATATCTAAGGAGATAGAGAAATCTGGAATGATAAATGAAATTGGTTCAATGTTACTACTCTAGAGAAAGAAATCATATTGGTTTAGTAACAAAAATCATAAATGAGGAGTGTACTTGGTTCAGAAATATGGGACTGGAATGAGGAGTGAACTCAGTTTTTCATAAATAACGACTGGGAATAGGGAGTGAACTTGGTTCAGTAATATAGGGCTAGAACAGAGTGTGATCCTAGTTTAGTAAAGGACTTTGTCCACTAATGTTGCCTTCACAGCAATGCATTGACTAATAAATAAATCATTGCTATATTCTTATCTGTTATCCACAATTCTATGTTTCATTGCAATGTTATGATTTCATGGATTATATTCTATTTTTCCTAATGATTTTTGTCATATGAACTTCTAATCAATATGCCATGATTCATGTATATGATCTTTGATATGAAGGGTATGATAGAATATTTTCATGATCATTATCTCATATACTTATGCTCGTGATTATACTTACGTGTCTCCCATGTTTACCCTTACTAGTCATTTGAGCTCACTAATTTTTGTTTTTCCTTCTCTAGTTTATAAATATATGTATTATGATGGGTTTTTCTAAGAAAGATGATAATCAAGAAAAACCTAGTGGGAGATAATATAGCTCATTTATTTACCAGTGTTGATGTTTCCATGTTTCCAATGGCACTAGACTAATATGATATTTGGTAATATGTTTGTATAATGTTTAAAGTATTCCAAAAATGTTATTTATTATTAATATATGAAAGAGCGGGTCGCTATAGAAATATCCTTAGAGATCCATGAAACCTAGGTCTATACCAATATGAAAATGGGGAAATGTTACAATGTAATTTTTTATTGGACTTTTAAATACCCCTAGGAGGAAAGATATTATATGGTTCATTATCAATCACCTCTCTAATTATGCGTATTTCCTCGAAATATGGGAATATTCTCCCCTAAAATGACTTAACTGGATTTTTACTAATGATTTTTTGAGACATAAATTTGTTCCCCAATATATTATATTTTATTTCAAACCTCCTTTCACATATAAATATTGTGTGAGTATTTTGGAATACCAATACATTGAGATACATTTTAAAACCAAAAATCATCCTAAAAAATATGGGTAGTCTAAAAGTACTATTTTGAAATTAGCATACATGATGATATCATGTTCTCTTAACATTAATGGTATGTGGGATTAGTATATATCTTTGGAGGAATATTTATACAATAATAACTTTGATTCAAGAATCTCAATGGGAAAATATGAATCATTTCATGGGAAGATATTTCACACTCCAACTTATTGATATGATGTTGTATTAAGAAATATAGTATACCTAAAACATATTAAGAAGAAAACAACTAAAGTTTGAACTATTCAAATACATTTCAAAGTTACTTAAAGAATAAAAAAAGATATGTTCTAATAATCAAATGAGTGTCTTGTTATTTAAAATGGGGGATCATGTATTCTTAATGGAGTCTCAAATGAAAGGAGTTATAAGATTTGGTAAAGGGGGAAGTTAATCCAAAAGAATACTAGTCCTTGTGAAATATTATAGAGAATTGTAGTTGAGTTTTACTGATTTTTATGCCACCCAACCTCTCTAAAGTGAAATATCTATTTAATGTTAAATTATTATGGAAATAATTTTCAGATAAATTCATTCACTCACCTATGAGGCAATAGATTTTCGAACCTGATGTATCATATAATTAATAACCTATCCAAAATCTTGACTATAGAGATAAAGTGTTTCTTAATCAGAAAAATAAACATGTGAGAGTTCACTAGAAAAAGAAACAATAATATGATGAAATAGGTGTTCTAGAAGAAGAAAATATAAATTACAGCCCAATTGTTTTTTGAACTAACATATATATACAATTATAAATAATAAATTATTTAAGAGGGGCTAAAATTTAATACCAGATATCCTACTCTAGCAGGTAAACACTACATCCCAAGACTACTACCCAATGCACATTCTGTAATTTTACCATTATAAAAAAATGAAACATAGTTAGCGTTAAATGTTAATATATGAAATTTTAAATTATGAATTTCATAAAATAGACATAATTTTTCTTCATATAGTTAAAATTATGTTAGGATTTAAAGTTTGTAATTTTCTTAAAAATATTATTTTTGGTTGAATGGTGAAGAATATTGTTATGAAAAATATCAACTCTATTATATAAATATAATTATAAAATATTAAAATAAAAGCTTATGAATCCTTTTTTATATGAAATATATATTTTTAAAAAGTATAATAAATCATATAACATTTTTCCTAAACCATTTTTACAAGTTGATATTTTATTCTAATAAAGTAAGTATTTTTAATCCTTTTCATTAATCAAGTAATTACAAGGTTACATTCAGATTTTTCATTTTATTTGCAGTCATATAAATTTAACTTGGATATTAATAAACTAATAAATTTCACTATAATCAATAATATAAGTTTTTTCGGTTTAAAATCATTTTTATTCTTAAAATGAATTTTTTCAAAAAACAATTATTTTCTTTTATTTTTCATATATAAAAATTAATTTTTACTACCTATCAGATTTTATTTTTTTAAAAATGGATTCCATATTTTTAATTAAAATAATAAAAATTTAATTGTAATTTTAAACTAATTTTTTTTATAAAAATGTGATTTCATTCTTACAGTTTGTCTCCACGTTAAGGGTTAAAATGGTGAAAGGAGGGTAAAACAAAGATATAAGGCTTCAAAAATATCTGAAACTCATCTAATTTGAATTTTTTAGTGTATTTATTCCTTAATTTATATTATCAATTATGCTTTACAAAAATGGAGGCATTGTCCTTAAAAATAAAATTTATTATATTTTAATTTTCATAATATTTATAAGAGCACCACTCCTCTCACTTATAGAAGGGTATCTGATTTATTCACATATCCACAAACATTTATCCCATTATATTGACCAAATTATACCCAAATACCTTACAAAAAACATTTTACATTTCATATAGGTTTTTTATTTCCTGATGACCCATCTAAGAATCTTCAAGATGTTTTTCGAATGAGCTTATCCAAGGAAGATGCATATGATATTAACAAACTCATTAAAGTTTTTTTCTTTATTAAAACACCTCAAAATATTATATGAATATATTAATATAATTATATCAGTATATTTTAAATAATTATTTTTTTTGTTAATGGTATAACCATTTTCTATCTCATATACATCCAATAGAATATGAAAACTCCACCTATATATATATGTACATTACTACCACCAGAAAGAGACATATCTCATTTTTCATCACTGATTTACATGGATGGTACTTAAATTATATACAATAAATAATTATTAAATTTATAAAATTATTTATATTACTAATTTCAATAAAAGTGGTACAACGGGGAAGATTTGAAACTATTGAACCAAAACACTTATGGAAAATGAAATAGTTAACACTCAAATATTGATTTTAACAAAGAATTTTAAATAAATGTATAAGAAGAAATAATAAACAAATACTATAAAGTAAAATAAATCCAAAGATGGATTTTATAAATATTTATAAGAATCCTAAATTTTTTATACAACATATTAGACCATGTTCATCCAAGAGGAATTCTAAGGTAACGGTTTAGTCAAAAAGCTTATTTTTATTAAGAATTGTTTTTGTTAAAAAAATTATTGGAGATATTATACATTATCTCAATCATAAAAACATTAAATATTATTTTATTATGGTTATTTATTGGATTGTAAAGTGTTATTTCCATTTTACCATTCTTGGGAACTCAAAAACAATAGAAGAATGTTTTTAATATAAAATAACCCTACTTATTTTTTGGACAGTAATTTATTCTCTCTATGTACATATTCTTATTATTTAATTATAAATAATAATTTATACACTTAAATTTTTTTAAGGTAATTTTATTATATATTTTACTTTCATTAAGAAAATATTTTAAAATTAATCATATTAATATTTTCATTTGGGTCATATTTGACTAATTAAAAAAGTGTAAAAAATGTTCTTTAAACATTTACCACATGAATCTATTTTCCCACAACCATGAACAATATTAATTATAAATATTAAATTAAATATTTTGATTATTGTTTATATAAAATCATATTCTCATTTTTATATGGATTTTTAGTTTTTAAAAATTTCTGAAATAAATATATGTTTCTTCTTGTTTTCAAAATAACTGCCTATGTATTTTTAAAGATGTTTTTTCATCTATGTAAACAAAATTCTATGTATATAATTCTTTTCTCGGGATATGATCTAATTATATAAATCATCATACTTCCTTGTATAGTTTACAATTAGGTTGTTTTGTTAATTTACTTGGTTAAATATTGATTTCTAATTTGTTAGTTTTTAAATAAAAATGTGTATTACTAAGGTAAATTCTTTGTGTATTATACTTCTTATTCACTTATTTAATATGAAGAATGCATTAAAAATAGTAATTGGTTGGTTGTGCTTGAAATTAGATAGCTCCTTGAATAAATGGAAGGTCTCATGAATTAAATCTATTTTTTGTATTTTGGGTATGTCTTGCCTATTTATGCATAGTGTCTTATCATGATACCTTGATGGTAAGAATACAATATTTGAAATTATGAGTTCTATCATTAATTGAAAAATTATAGTTATCCATGTGATTATTTATGCTTCAATTTCATCCATTTATATACTCCCCATTTAAGATATTACTTATATACCTTCATTGATTATTTTTAATCTTTCCCATATTGTTCATGCAAGTGTTTAATCACGGATAACCTTTTTGTATGCTTTTACCCTACTAAGAATATAAGATAATCCATTTATTATTTCTCCTAGGATCCCTAGAAGGGTTAATTCAATGATTTATTGGATATGGTAGGAAAAATAATACTTTTCTCAATGCATTTTATATTGTATTTTATGTTTTTGAATTCCATGAGAGAATCAGGTATAGATCTAGTCTATCTAGACTAATAAACTATTTGATCATGTGGGATATAATCACTTACCTCTCATTCCAATGAAATATATTAAACATTCTCTCTTATCTACTATAGTTGGGTTTGTTACAATAGTACTCTATCATGGATAATTTATAAAAAATATTTAAATTATATTTTTAATAATATATTTCAACAATGTTTCCATATATGACAGTGTGATGTCAATACCCTATCAATTACATGGTGTGATAATACACAATGTATATAAGGATACAATGAATTTATAAAATGGAAATATTAATGTATATATAATATGATTTTACTATTATAATTAATATCCAAAAAATCATAAAAAGTTTAGTACTTTTTATTATCCAAAACAAATGAATTATTTTGACTATGGTTTTTGAATTTATAAATTGATGGATGATTTCATAATTCACCCAAAAGATCACATGCCCAAAGTGGTATTAAATAGAATAAATAAAATATCATTTAAAATAATTATTAATCATACATTTATTTATTTATTTATTAAATGCGACACAAATACTATAAAAATAACATATCAAGATAAAAAAATATATTATCATAGGAATGATTTGGAAACATACATGGTGTAGAAATATTTACAATCATCTTTTAGGTGTTATTATTATATGTTTTTCAATTTAACATAATGTATTATTTTATTTTCAATATTTTCCATCTCTTTAATTCATTTCCACATCTTCCCACACCAATCCACTACCATTTCTATTAGATTTATGAAATAATGACTTATATAAACAAAAATACAATACAATAACTAAATCAAGAATTAAAAATACATTTCCATTTATTAAATAACATTTAATATATAAGGGATAATTCACTCTATGAATTTATTACCCATTATCTTTCTTGATATAATTAAGGAAATAATCCATGGGAACTATCTTAGATCTTGAATGTTTTTAAAAATTATGTATTGAAAATAAATTTAATTTGGTAAATTAAGGGGAATCTATCATTTTCATAATACGTTTTCCAATATAGAGGCTTGATTTTACAAATTCAAACCTCGCTCTAGTTTTATATATAACCATGTTATATTTAATAATATTATTATCATATAATCCCACATTAATGAAATTAATGTTAACCACAATAGATCCACATTATAGAAGATTTACTTGTTGTGAGGAACTTTTAAATGTATGAGATTATGGATTTTATATTGGGAATTTATCTAATGAATCCATAATATTGGGATCGAGAGATTGTAAATATAAAATACTTCTACAAATATTTAAGGGGAATCTATCTGATCTTCACCAGAAGACTTCTTTCCTAAACCATTTCCGGGTTTCTTGTAATATAATCGAAGCTAAACATCATATTTCTTATTAAATAAATTAAAATCAATACATTATTCTTATTTTCCCCTATTAATAGAAATTATAATTATCACAATTTTAATATTTTCATTACCATTAAATTTTAAGACACTTAACATGCAACTTAAATGGTTTGAACTTCTAATGCGCATAGAATACCACGCACGACAAATGAATTGAAATTCAAAAAAAATAATCTCTTTATCAAATTCACTATTTTCAAATGAAAATTAAAAAAACATTCTTTGAAAAAAAAATATTAAAGTATATCCCATGCATCTAAGAATTATATAGAGTATTTCATAAAGAGGCACCACTATACCCACTTTATAAGACTTATAGAAAAAACCTAGGATCTTTTAATGAATCACATTGAATGTGATCCTCCTCATGAAGTATTGTTTTGATATTATCCTAGATAATATTCATATTTGCACCAAATGATATATCTCTCATGAAGCGCCCTCACTATGACTTCACATGTGCTAGCTAGCAGTTTGAGTGTGGTCCTAATATATCATCTACCATAGGTTACTTGTCAGTGAATAGGATCTAGGGTATATGAACAAAAACATATAGAATACACTATCCTTTATAAATGGTAATTCAACAATGCAATGATTAATGTAATTAATTTACAACCATAACTCAGGAATAATGTATATAAATGTTTTTTATGTCATAAATGAACAATCCATAAATGGAAAAATACCCATAAGGACTTCAGACTCCTAAATTCATTAAGAAAGGTATAAGGAAATTACATATTCGAATAATCCTCATTTGTTTATAGCTATGACTACCTAACACTACCACTAAGTCTATACTGATAATGTAAAAATAGTATATATTATCCTAGGGTGGGTATATTAGTATACTAAATATATTCCTAATTGAATCTCTTGTATGTCAATTTAAAAAAGTTTTACTAACAAATATCTGTATAGAATAAATTAAAAAAAAATCAATCAATACATATCTTCTAAAATTAAACCATTATCCAACTCTATCCTATAATATATATTCATCTTATATTTTAATCCATACATTTTTTCAATCACACCTAATCATATATCACTACAAAATAATAATTACCAATCCACATCTAATAATTGAGTATTTTTCTACCCACAGGACCTCATTGTAATGTCATTATCACTGTGTAGTTATCCACCAAAATAAAATACCTATTACATATCTATCACAATGTCATTATCCACCCCTATGTAACTCTTAATCCCATATACCACACCAAGTAGTTACCTATGATTTGATAGTT
The DNA here is from genome assembly GCA_963277665.1 of Viscum album. Lineage (NCBI taxonomy): Eukaryota > Viridiplantae > Streptophyta > Magnoliopsida > Santalales > Viscaceae > Viscum > Viscum album. The sequence continues at coordinate 1,941,032,964 of OY728152.1, forward strand.
ACTCTTATATGGAGTTATTCTAGTGAGTTATATATTGGGGGAAGATAAAAAATGACATTACTCACTGAGATTTTATGAAATATTTATTTAAAATAAATTTAATTTTTTTGATAGCTTACATTATAGAAAACACTGAGTTTTAATGAACCGTAACAAACTACTAACATTATTATTTAAAAATAGCCTTTATTAATGATATGTTAATATTTATGAAATGAATAGGAATAAAAATATTTAAAAGATAAGAATAATAGTTTTATATATATATTATATATTGATAAAAAGAATATAATTTGTGGTGCAGTCTCTATATAATTCCAAAATATTATTTTCTCAAATAGATGATTTTTTTATTTCCATTTGACAATAATAATAAAATTTATTTTTGAAAATTTTATATAATTAATTATTTGAAATAAAATTTATTTTTTAAGTCGCCATATCTAAATTATCTTTAGGTTATTTTTTATTTTTTTGGATGGAATAATTTTTCAATGAGAATTTAAAATAAATGTTTTAATTGGAATTTACCTACATGTTTATATAATTTATAAAAATTATTTTTGTTTAAAATAATATAAAATTTATTTTGTTAAATTATATATCTATTAATAAAATTTAGTTTATTGTTATATTTTTCAAATTTAATTTTTATATAAAATCATTTTAAACTTTTGAACATTTTCTCTTTAGAAAACTACGTCTCATCACATTTATGAGTTTAATTTTAAATTACATTTTACTAAATAAATGAGTGGAATTTTTAAAAATTGTTACATATTTTCAATCAGTATAATTTATATGATATAATATGCATGACATAATTTCTGGTCAAAATTAACAGTAAAAACAATAATTATTAATTATTTTTGGTATAGTTAAAATGTGTTTATCGGGGTCAAACGTAAATGGAAAAGGGGTCAAATAGCCTAGAAACATGCCCAAAATCCACTATAAATAAATATTTCAACCTTATAACCAAAATTGTTTTATATTAATCCATTTTGGACACTCATTAATTTTAGAATGTTTGGTTAAAACCCTGTGTGGCTTCTCCCCAACTTTTTTAAAGGCCACCCCTTCTCCACTCCTCTTCACACTTACAAAATAGTTTATTTCAGCCAAAACCTACCCAAATATCTTCTTTAAATCCCTTTACACACACAATAGGACTTCGGGAGATCATAAATAAAATATATTAAAGACTTAGGATAAACATAATTAGGTTTTTCAAATAAGTGGAAGCTTGAAGGTGGACGATGGAAGTCGAGACTCAATATAAGTGATTTTTTTCAAAAAATATATTTTTGGGATAATAGATAATTTATGCACATATATTGTTATATTTTGTGCATATACCTCCATTTTATGTTTTATATATTTAATTTCCTTATTTTAATGATATTTATAATTAATTTTATGTTAATCATTAATTGTGATTTTGAATCAAAAACTACCAAAGTTGTAAGGATTTTATGTTACAACATCATCCTGTATCAATATTGTTTATTATGTTTTTTATGATGAAATATTATGATTCGTTTTTCATGAATTTCATAACATTTATTCTCCTTTTTTATGTCATGAGAAAACATTTCTTTCCTTTATTTCCCTCTCTTTATCATCTCAAGAGTCAAAAAGAATGTTTATAATAAAACTCCTCTCATTTCTTCCTTTAGTTAAAAAAAATTCTCTCAAAATCATTTTATTGAAAAATGTTTTAAAAAATGTTTTAAACATTAAATAAATAATTCACTAAAAAATATTTACCTTTATTTGAAATTATATTAAATTATTTTAAAATTATATCATGTCATTTTCCGAACAAGGCCTATTTTATTTTTATCAAATATATTTTAGGAATATTTTTTCCACATGTACGACATGAGAAAAATTTCCTTATGTCATTAGTATTATTTACATTGAAGATTCCTTTATAACTTGTCAAGGTTATTCTCAAAAGAAAAAAGTATTTCTACAATATTTTAGTAATATATAAAATTAAAAAGTGATTTTTAATGAAAGTATAGTTTCATCAAGAGACGTTCTAAATGATTTTTATTTCAAAATAATTTTCTATATAAAATGACATCCTTTATTGTTACAAATGTTTTTCAAACCCAATGATATTATATTTCTAATTTATTTAAATGATTTATGTTTATGATGAAAATATTTTTATGAAACTCATTTCTCCTCCATACCTTTAAGCATGATAACATGCTTTTGAAAACCACTTTTTCTACATCAGTTATGATTTGATGAAATGATGAAATGATTCAAAAACTTATTTATTTTTCACATTATAGTTTATGATGAAATTTTTATAAAACTCATTTCTTTCATGGGTTCTGATAAGATTTATGTTTTTTGATCTTTTGGAACATATAAATATGGATTTAATTATGACACATGTAGGACAATTTCTTTTTTCTAATGCATTAGTAAATATTGATATCTCATGAATTAAACAAGACTAGAATAGGTAGATAACCTAGTTCAATAAGTTACTTTTTCCACCCTGATAGTATTTGAAGTAAAAATTGACACATACAATGGTTTAGAGAGTGAACTCATTCCATTATGATAGTATTTAAAATAATCCTCCAAAAATGATAAAAATGATTTTATATGATTTTCATTATACGAAAAATCATTTGCTTACACCGATGTTATTATCACATGGTTCATGTTCTTTGATTCCAATATGATTCATGTCTAATGAACTACCATGATTTATTCCATGAATCGTGTTTATGATCATTGATATGCAATGTATGGTTTTAAAATATTATTATCATGTTCTATAACCATTATGCTCATGATATATTGATATCTTCCTAGTTTACCCTTTATGAGCTTCCACAATCACGATTTCTTATATTTCTATTCCTATGGTTATGATGAAATGTATTATCTATGATGTGTTTAATAAGGGCTCTATTTATTAAGAACGTAGTTGGAGATGATATATATCACTTATGGACCAGTATTTTATGTATCCAATATTCCGAAGGAACTATACATAAATGATTTTGGAATGAATGGTTATATTAGGGAATGAATATTCCTCTATAAGGTAAAATATTTATGTATGAGAAGTTTTGGTCTTTATAGTTGGTATCAGAGAAAGGTGTAATTATCCTTCTGAAACTAGGATGAGAAAACTTTAGTGAGATCCCTAAAGATATGTATTATTTTATATCTAGGAATGGGTCAAAGTATAGGAAATTGTTTTGAAATTTTTGAAAATTATAGAGAGAGTGGTTTACAATAAATTACATCCTTATCTAGACACTACAAGTAGATGTGGCTCCAGCAAAGAGGTACCAAGAGGTAATAACTATGAAAAGGGTGTATTGAGTTAGACACTATCAACACATGCTTAATAACAACAAGCCTTCTTGGACACATTGTTTGACACTCTAAGGGTATATGCTTTGAAAATTAACAAACTATTTAAAACCTATCATGAATGATCTAAATAGATGAAGACTATTAATGAATTAAGATAAACCTATGTTTCCATGCATTAAAATTAAGGTGTCATGACTTATACATCCTATAAATGATTTTTCATGATTATATGGTTCTTTGTTGTCTTTATTGTTTCTTACATTGTGATTTTTAGTTTCAGTACATCGATCGATACTGAAGGATCCATGATTTTACTAAGTGATGTTGACAACGAAATGAATCTCTTCTTAAACAACCAAACATTATAAAATATGTAATGAAGATTATCATTTCTATTATCACAAATAATTCTCAATCCATGAATCATATTGAACATCCCATAAATAAAAAGACATATCAATATTCTTTTGAGTAATTAGTGAGGCCAAACCACATTATTTTAGTGGTTCCACGGATCTTCTCGTTAGTATGAAATGGATCTCTACCCCTGAAAATATATATTTTTTTTCTCTAGTGTTCAGAACATGTGAAAATTCATTTTGGATGTTTATCATTTAGAAGGCGAAGTGGATCAATGGTGGACCCTTATTAATATTACAAGGGAATATTATGAAATTGACTACATGTAGTTGGATAATTTTAAGAGATTGTTTTTTTAAATTACACCCCTCATTTTCTTCATAAAAAAATGGAGAAATAATTCCTTGAGATAAATAAGAAGGAAAATGAATCTGTTGGTACCAATAATTCCAATTTTATAAGACTTATGAGTTTTGATTAAGGAATTATCATCCAACCTAAAATTAAGGTTGAGAAATTATATATTATCTTACAAAATTCTTTGACAGGTATTATACATTAGGGACTTTGGTAGGAATCATAAAAACATTTTACGTTCTCTCAAGGATGAAATGGATATCATAGTTATCCATCAATATCGTTGTTTTGACAATAAAATGATGATGTAGTTTAAAGGAAACTCTAAAATCCATTTTGAGAATAAGATGATATTTCTTTCATGATTTATGTGTAGAAGGAAACATCGAGAAAATAGTATTATGGTAAATATTAAAATTTTTAATTGTGGAAATTATGGCCATCAAAAATTCGAATGTTCAAGTGATGGGAAGAAGTTCGATAATGATGAAAATATGGATAAAATCTCATATAATAAACCATACACATTTCATATTTTCAAATGTAAAACCCCAAGATTTTTTTAAGTCTCTTCTTAAATAAATTAAATTTCATTGAAAGATTCTATTACACAAAGCATCTAACTTAAACAGATGATTAAATAATATTATTTCATAATGTTAGTTATCACCATGTCATTGGAATTCTGGAATTAATGAGATTAAATAAATTATAAAAATATAGTTTGAAAATTTTAATAAAATTAATTCATTGGTTACCAATTAATTACAAATGAAAATATGATCCAAATGAACATAAATGATATCTTTTTATAAAAAAAATTATTTTAAATTCAAGAATGAAATTTTATATTAATTAATTTAATTAATAACTATTAGTAAAATATATTACTGATATCTTTATTTTATATACCCAATTATGTGTTTTTAAATTTATCCAATATGTTTGATAGACGTAATTCAAGAATAAATTTAGTTTTAATCATAGAAGAAATATTTTTCTAAAGGAAAATTTTCCACTTCTTGAGGGTTCACCAGTTTTAAATATAAATTTTAAAACATTTATCACATTAATTTTTCAATGAAAATATAATTTTTTGAAACATGATATCACAATTAACTTAGGGTAAAATAGAGTTATTTATTCTAGATAATTATCTTTTTTCTTAATAATGGAAGATGTCAACTCTTAATTGAAAATAGATATTTCATATAAACTATTTATATAGTAAAATTATATTTTATATTTGTGTTAAAGTATAATTAGTTAAATTATATATCATTAAAACCAATTTCAGTAATATTAATAAATTTCAAATTAAAATTGGATAAAAAAAACTTTTCAAACATTTAAACTTTTTAACTTTAAAACCCATTTTTTTCGTTGTCTCTGTGGAAATAATTTTAAATAAATTTTTTCTATTTATATTATTTGAATTTGGTAAAATGGATTACATATTTTTAATTATATGGCCAAAATTACTTTTTAAGGTCAATTTTATTTTTATTAATAAAATATTTTATGTGGTAAAAAGTTATTTACCGTGGTAAGGGTAAAAAAATGAAAGTGGTTAAAGTTAAAAATGAAATGGCTTAAAATCCGTAAAAACTAAAACATTTAATGGTTGTATAAGAAGTTTTATTTTCCCTAACCAGCCTATACAATAGTATTTGTTAGGATATTTTGAGGAAATTAAATCCACCTCAATGTGGTTAACTTCAAATATAAAATAATCCTTATTTTAATCATTTAAACCCACCTCTCCTCAAGTATAAATACAACCACCCCCACCCAATTTCGACTCACAAGACCTGGATCTCATCAAATGTATTCCAAAAACTATCCTCTTAACTCTCCCCAAGTAAATGGGCTACTTGTTTCACCAAAATACCAAATCCAAGGTCCTCAAGGGGTCCCCCATGAAGGTGATATTCAAGAGGTAATCTTCTCAAAACACCCCTCTTATTTTCTTTTCTTCTTCTACTTTATCCTCACCTCTTAAATCCATCAATGAATAAAAATTACATAATAATTTACATATAGTAATTATTTGTTTATAATTTAATATATTATAAAAATACCTTTAATTACCTCATCATATTCAAATAATCAAATATATTGTCCATGTTAGGTCAGTTAATGGCCTCTATGGATAATCGTTTTGTTCTTCTACCAACACCGCCTTAATGAATGGTCGTAAAACTATAATTATAGTAAAATAATATGAAAATAGGTATATTATAACCTATTTAATATTCTTTAACTAATATATACTCATTATTTTAAATAAAATGAAACTAGTCTATGGTTCTTGAAAAAACAGTCAAAATAAACTAAAAATTTATCATTAACTTTAAATCAAATGAATCATACTCATAGAAATAGAATGATGATAGGTAGGAGAATTTAAACTTATAGAAGTTCATTAATACTCTTTAATTCCACTACTGGGGATTTATTTCAATTTTATAATAACATTTATAATTTTTCACAAATGAACCGATCGTAAAGATGTGAAACCAACACACATAAAACCAAGAAAATACTGAAATATTATTAATTAATGGGTCATAAGATGTTATAAAATCATCATATAATTTATATTAATTATTTTTATAGTTCTTTAATGATTTAATAACATTATATAAACCATATAATATATGGTTGAAGAATGCTGCACTAAAGGTATGTGTGAGATAAGGTATTTTCATCTCACTTTTATTTATGTGAGATTAATTTTTTATTCACCACATTTATATTTTGTGTTATATATACTTACCCATTAATATAATATCATTAATATCCCAATACTTATGTAATTTAATGTTTAATTCGATGTTAGGGGGAATAATATTCAATTTAATATAATGTGGTAAGTATTTATTTTAGAATCTCATCATTTCTCGGGATATTTTCTATTTAATTGTCTACTAGGGAATAATTATATTTGATATGCATGTTTTCTAAAAAAATTCTAAGTATCTTTAATATATTCATAGAAAAATTTGTTATTATTTTTAACCGTGTTTGACTTTTTACAACATTTTTTTAAATGAATCTTCATGTCAATTTTAAAAAATTAATTTTCGGATTTTATTGAAAAATTGAAAGGATTATTTTATTAATGTGTATCTGATAAAAGTAATTTCTAGTCTACATGACCAATAAAATATTTTGAATAATATATTATGTGTTACAATGTTTGGTTTGATAGAAAATTATTTTCAAATTGTTTAGTATTCTTTTTTTAAGCTGAATTTTAAATTATAAACGGAAATTTTCCTCAATAAAATGTTTTTAATAAAAAATTTAACAAAACATTATTGTACTTGTGATAAATTGGGGATATTTTTTATTAATACAATCATTATTCTTTCGTTGTATGTTTTTTTATTAGTCTCACTATAGATGTGCTATTTTAATAACATTTTCCTTTATTACTCTCAATGTTTTATGGATATGCATATTTATGGGCGAAACTATTCGCATTCCATATACTTATTTTACAATATAAATATTTATGGTTCATAAGTTTCACCCATTTAATATTAGGAATTTATTTGACTTAATATGTGATGGTATGGGACAGCTATATCATCTTGATGCATCAGTTGGTCCCATGAGACATACTATACCAGATTTTTGTCATGGTCAAACCAATTTATGTAAAATTATTGTATAAGGTCGTGGAATTATATTTTAGAGGTCATTAATTATGCATTACATTATTATGAGATTAGTTTTTGATAATCCATATTTTTATTAAACCTGTAGAATATCCATGTTTCCATTCCACTCTTATGTGATTATTTATATGACATTATTTAATCATAATTTATTCCGAACATATTATTTTCAAAATAGTGTTTAATGAAATGTGTTTCAATTAATTATGTTTCCATAATCGATTATTTTTATTTATGATAGTTTATGTTTAAAGTATACCCTTACTAATAACCTAAGCTAACCCATTTCACATGTTCCAATTTTCCCAAGGATATTATGATGTGTTTTTTGGATTGATATATGTGGTTACACAAAAGTGATATAATGGAATTATCAAAGAAATTATTCGTTTAATTTAATGTTTTAAAATGAAATGTGAATCTTATGTAAGTATCAAGTTTACCAAGACTACTAAAATATTCATCCCTTAAAGATGTGATTCTTTGTATCTTATACCAATGTAAAATAATTAAGGAACTAAAATTTTGGTATGGGTTTAGGGGTTATTATAGTTGGTATCATAGAATGTTTATAATATATATTGGGAACTATATTTAGGAAATCATAAATTAAATAATGAATTCCAATGGTATAATTTTGAAATATTCCCAAAGAAACCAAGGGTATGATTTAGTGATTGGTTATACATAAATTTTCAATATAGGTTATGTGATTCCCTAGTTTTGTGATTAAAGATTATGCTTCATAACATTATGATCTAATCTAGTGTATGACATTTTTTTGAAATGTAACCTACCAGAAGGAATGTGAACCACATCAGTGCACATAATCCAAAGAGTAATCATGATTATTTCCTCGATGGTTTCAATCTAATTTTTCAAAGTAAATTGGTCTTATATAAATTATCTTCATATGAGTAAATTTTAACATGTTATTACAAGAAGTGAAATATTTTTCTAAGTATTATAGATTCATAATGAAGACCAAGAAGAAAAGGATGGTAGAAAAATATAGATAAAGGGACGAAGGGAATGAAGGATTTTCCCACATGTTATAATTTTGGAAGGAAACACCCTGGTATATAACTCATAAAGAAAAGGGTTTTTGTTTAATTTTGGATTAAAATTCCACTATTCTTCTAATTTTAATGGGAGGAAACAATTTTACAATGTTCAATGCTTCAACTTTAAGGATACAGGGTACTATGTATGAAATTCTACAAGTATAAAATGAATTTTCCCTAAAGGAAGATAATGGATCATGCTAAAGTTAATGATATTACTATAGAATAAGAAGAATGATTAATTCTATTATCAGAATATTAAATATTTATGTCATTTGAGTATTTTATTAATGATGTACTATTTATAAAAATATAAAAAAAATATGGATTTGGAGATGTACTGGTCAAAATAATTATGGAAAAAATAGGTATTATATTTAAGTACTTCTTGGCGGATTTGGAAGCATGCATTCTTTCATTATAAAATTAATAATGTTATGTTATTCAAATATTTTATAAAAAAGTGATGCATTATATTCTTTAGGGAATCTAATTTTACGTTGATTTTGGAAATGTAGTGACATTTTTTTCTAAATTTTACGTTGTTGAATTTGTAAAAAAGTATTTTGAATGAGTCTTAAGATGAAGTAGTCTTGAGATGCATTAAGATGATCTTTGGATAAAATTGTTTAAGGTTAAAGAGTGATTTATTATATTGGATAACATATACTAATAATAATTTTTTTGATAAATTTTTAAAGGTAGAAGCAATGACTTATGAATAATTTGATAAAGGTTCTTCAGGTACAAAATTCATCTTGATAACAATCTCGCTTTTAAAAAAAGTGGAAATATATCTAAGCATAGATAAAGGATGTGATTATGATTATGACATTGAAAAAATCTTGTATATTTATTTTCCCAATTTATTATCTTGATAGTAAAATAACCACTCATCTTTAGAAAAAGGATTTTAGAAGGAAAACATTATATGTTTACTTTTCTTACAAAGAAAACAATGGTCTTTTACCACGTCACAAATTTATGGTTTGGTGAAGGTAGAATTTATGATGACTATGTTATCTATCACTCTCCATCGGAATATGATAGTTTTATTTATGTTCCACATCTCGGTTTTCACTTCACACTATCATTATCTTATTATAAATCCTAATTGTTTGGTAACATTTACATTTTCTTTTCCCCTCTTATTGAAGGGATGTTTTATAAACCCTATTATGATGTGGGTTTCCCACAGTGGTATTTTCAAGTATTATCCTATTATTTTTTAAGTGAAATTTCAAATTGAGAGGATAAAATTTATTAGACGTGGGGATAATGTGACACCCCCTGATTTTGTGGTATGTCTCTTCTTAAATAAATTCTATTTCGTTGAAACCTTACGTTATGCAGAACGCTGATCTTAAACAAATGAATAAATAATATTATTTAATTTTGATAGTTATCACCAAACAATTGAAATTGAAATAATGAATTATGTTTACTAAATTATTAAAATATAGTATAGAAATGTTTATAAAATTTATTTATTTATTACCAATTAATTATAAATGAAAATAGAATCTAATTTAAAATAAAGGATGCGTTTTTGAAAAAAAACTATTTTATACCCACAATGTAATTTTATAGTAATAAATTAAATTTATCACAATTAGTGATATAAATTATTTAAATTTATATTTTATACATTAAGTCAAATAAATTTAAATTCATCAAACAAGTTTCCAGTCTTATGATTAGAATAAATCTAATTTTAACCATAAGTCTATATTCTTAAAAGCAATTTTGTCTCCTTTTGATGGTGCAAATAACTTCAATCTAAATTTTGACAATTTTCAAAGTATTATTTGACAAAATATAGTTATTTTATGAAATAATAATATCAAAATTAACTTAGGATAAAATTTTTGTATTTTTTCAATTAAGTTTCATTCTTTGATGAATAGTGAAAAATATTTAATTCTAATTGATAACTATTTTTTTGTCTAGTATATCAATATAGTTAAATTATATTTTAAAATTTTTTAATGTATAATTAATTAAATAATACATTAATAAACTATTTTAGTTCATATGAATCAATTTCACATTGAAATTGGATATAAAAACATTTCAATCTTTTAACTTTTCAATTTAAAAACCTTATTTATAGTTGTGTCAGTGAGATTAATTTCAAATCTAATTTTTAAAATTATTTAAATTTTATTTGGTAAAATGGATTCAAAATTTGGAATCATCATGTCCAAATTATTTTTTTAAAATTTTATTTTTGGTCATAAATATTTTACCATGGAAAAAGAAATATTTACCGCGGTATTTGTAAATAAATGAAATATGTTAAAGTTAAAAACCTAAAGGATTGAAATACCTAAAAATTAAAAAATACAATGGTAATTTAAGATTTTTATAATCCATAAAAAATAAATTATTAATTTCTATCCAATTTCATGGAAATTAATGTCACCTCAATGTTGTTGGAAATAAATATAAAATAATCATTATTTTAGTCTCCTAAACCCAACTTTGCTCAAGTATAATTTTCACTACATTTTAAATCCTCTGCCTTGGAGCTCTTAAAATCTATAAAAAACCCTCCACTCATTATTATCCCCATATAAAAATTCTTATGGTATCACTAAAAGGATAAATACAAGGTACCCAATTGATCTCCTTAGGAGGTGATATTCAAGAAGACATTTTTCCAAAACACCACTCTTATTTTCTTTTCTTTTACTAATTTCTCCACTACTCCTTCTTCCATCAAGAAATAATAATTATAGATTAATTTAAATACTGTAATTATATTTTTATATTTTAATATGTAAAAGAAATCCCTTTTATTACCTCCTCTTATGCAAATAAATGAAACTATTTTCCAAGTTTTTCCAGTTAATCGCCTCCAGGAATAGTGTTTTCGTTATTTTTCTATTTCTTCCTTCATGGATAGACATAAAACTATATTTATAGGTAAATAATGATTTAATATATATTTTATAACCTATTTAAAATTATTGAACTAATATATACTCATAATAAAAAATAAAACAAATCTAGATTGTGGTGTTCGTAAAAGCATCCAAAATTAACTAAATAGTCATCATTAACATTTTAAAAAATAGATCATCCTTATACAAGAAAAAATAATGAAATATGGGACCATTAAAAATTATTTAATTTCATTAATACTATTTCATTTCACTAGTTTCATTTTATTCCCATTTCTAAATAATGTATATAATTTAATACGAACGAACCGACAATAAATCCAAGAAATAAACACATCCAAAACCATGAAAATAATGGAATATTATTAATGAATGGGTCATTATATGTTATAAAATAATCATTTAGGGTATTATAAAAATTAATTTTGTAATTAAATGAGTTAATAACATTATTTAAACTACTATACAAGAGGTTAATGAATGTTGCACTAAACGTAAGCGTGAGGTAAGGGATTTTCATCTCACTTTTATTTCAGTGGGATGGATGCCTTACTCACATCTAATTTCTTCTGTGATCAGTATATATATACACTTTAATATAACATCATTGATTTCCCTATTTTTATGGTATTCAGATTTTCATTTGATGTTATGGGTCAGAAGATTCAACAGAATACAAAATGGTAAGGTTTTATTTCATAATATCATCATTATTCTAGATTTGGTCTATTTATGTCTCCCCTAGGCAATATTTCTCATCTATATCCTTGTTTTCTAAAATAATTTCAAACAGTTTTTAATATATTCCTAAAAAAAATTTGGTTCATTTTTACCCATGCATTACGTTTTACAAGAAATATTGAAAGGTGTATTCTTTTCACTTTCAAAAAAATGCTTATTTGGATTTTATTGAAAATGTGAAAGGAACCTTAGTTTTAACATGTATGGCATGAAAAAATGTTCCATATTTAATAACCTATCAAATTTTTTAAATAATCATTTCATTTATAAAAATAATATTTTTGACGAAAATTATTTTCAAAATGAATTTTAAAATATTAGTTTTTAAATGTGTATTTCAAAGTGAAAAGGCATACATACCTAAAAAATGTTATTTGAAGATATTTTTATCAACTCATTATTTTAATTATGAAAAACTGGTAATATTTTATATTAACATCATAATTATTATTTATTTTGATGGTTTATGAACATTTTGGTTGTGGATGTGCTATTTTGATACCATTCTCCTTGTTAATATCATCGGTTTGTGGATATGTATATTGATTGGGGAATGTATTGACATTCCATATGACGGTTTTCTAATATGAATGTTTATGTTTTTTATGGTTTGCCCATTTCATATATTAAATAAATTGTACTTATTAAGTGATTGTAGGAGCTCTCTATATCTCCTTGATTCATTAGTAGGTCTCATGACACAAACTAGACTGGGTTTTGGCCGGGCCCATACCCATTTATACAGACTTCTTGGAAAATGCCTTGACATCATGTTTTAGACGCCTGTAATTATGATTTCAATCATTATGAGATAAGTTATTGAAATTCCTTATGATTATTTTACTAGTATAATATCCATAGATAAGTTTTATTCTCAGGTGATTATTTAAATGGAATTATTTGATTAGCATTTATCCCTCCCGTATTATTCTTATGTTTAATTGAATGTGTTTTAGTTAATTACTTTTTAATAAAAATTTATGATTATTTATGATAACTTATATTCTATTTATACTGGTACAGAGAATTTTAACTCACCCATTTCTTTTGTTTCACTATTTCTCAGGAAACAGGGAAGTGTTTTGTGATTGATATGTACAGTTATATAAAGGTAATAATGGTGTTTTCAAAGAAATTTTAGTGTATTTTAATGATTTAAAATGAAATGTCAATCTAATGTATATATCTATTTTAAAAATAACACTACACTATTAGGTCATTTTGGATGTGATTCTTTGTATGTTATGCCAAATTAATAAATTAAGGTAGCAGATCCTTGCTTCTGGGGTCGGGGTCGTTACATCAAATTTCAAGACTATAGGAATTATAATAACCAATACCCAAATATAATGGTTAATAATGATGATCAACATCATTACAACTCTTAAGCAAAGATAAAAAGGTAAATATCGTGTAACCGCTATTTCTTATGAGGTTTCTGATAACTACATGGTGAATGGTACACTTTCAATCCATTCTAGAACTGTTAAGGCGTTATTTAGATCTGGATATAACTGTAATTAGTTATTTAATGATTTTTATAAGGGTATCAATAGACCACTAAAAATATTATATGTAGAATTAGAATTGAAAACCTCTAATGATACAATAATTTCATCTCAAGTATATAATTCCAATCTGGTTGAGTTTATGAGAATGTTCTTCCTAAAAAAATTTCATTCTTCATCTAGTGGAATTTGATATTGTCTTAGGAATAGATTGAATTTATCTATATAATCCCACAAATTAATTTTTGGGGAAGGGAATTAACATTTGATATTCCAAACAAATTGATGATCATCAATCACTGTTAAGATAAATATTAACTTATGATGTAAATCAAATCTATTTATTAGTTTTTATACCTTTTAGAGAGGATTTTTGGTCTCAATTGGTTGGGTAGAAACTCAACATTTATGATATACCTATTGTGCGGGAGTTTTTTTATGTCATCACATTAGTGTTTCCTATACTTCCACTAAAATTTGATGTTTATTTCTTAATATAAGTCAAACATGGTGCCATGTCTATTTCAAAGACTCCTGATAGAATGGTGTTAATTGAGTTGTACTAAATGAAAAGAAACTCCAAGAGAACCTTGATAAGTTATTCATTCAGTAAAGTGTTTTACATTTTGGTGAACCTATTCTTTTTTTAAAATAAATATGGATCAATGCCACTCTGTATTTATTATCAAAATATTAAAAATATCATTATTGAGAAAAAAATATCCTCGACGACATATTTATGACCTATTTGATCAACTACAAGAGTGAAAAATACATTTCCAAGATTGAACTTCGTTCTAGATACCATCAATTGAGGTAAAAAAGATAATATACCCAATACATCAATCCATATGTGGTATGAACACTATGAATATAAAGTTATGTAATTATGTCTTACTAATTCCCCTTGTATCTTCATGGATTTAATGAATAGAGTTTTTGGAGATTACCGTGATCGGTTTGTGGAAGAATTTATTGATGATATTATAATATATTCAATGAGAAAGGAAGAGCATGAAAATCACATTATATATAAACTAATGACCATAATAATGGATAAAATATACGAAAAATTTAAAAAATGTGATTTTTTGTAGAAAAAATTATTATATTTGTTATATATAATCTCTAGAGAGGGTATATCAGTACATCCATAAAATATGGAGTCTATTGAATGATTGACCACATAAACAAAGTTGACTGAGATATATTGCTTTCATGGTTTATATAGATATTATAAATGTGTTTTATAGAATTTTTTATGATAATATAACAGACTCACCAAGTTCACTTTGGAAGGGAGCCAAGTTTATCTAGAAAAATGGATACGAGGAAAATTTCATGTAATTGAAAAGAAGACTAGTTTGTGCACCAATTCTTATATTACCCAACTATAGAGAAGAGTTTTTAATATATATTGATGCATGCAATAAAGGATTAGTAATTGTTCCTATGAAAATTTTTATGGTTATAGATTATGCCTCAAGAAAATTAATTTTTCATTAGTAATATTAATCAACTCATCATTTGGATTTAGTTGTGGATTTTTTTTATTAAGGTTATGGAGGTAATATATTTACATATAAAAGTGAAATATGTGTACTAATAAAAAAATTAAATTATGTATTCACATATAAGAAGTTGAATATGTGCTGGAGAAGGTGTTTGGATAATATTAAAGATTTTGACTACTCAATACAAAAACATTATGGCCACCCTGGGAAAGTAAAAAAAGGTGCCTAATGCTTTGAGTCAAAACGATCATGCTAGAATATCCATTATGAAGATCAAAAAATATCCTATATTTTTTCAAAGGATGGGTATAGAAATCCTAATGGAAGGGGATAAATTTTATCTTTCATAATTGAATATTCCACCATCAATTTAAGTGAAGGTTAAAGTGGTATTGAGGAAAGATGTAGAGTTGTAAAATTTGATTAGAAATATCCTTGATTTTAACCTTTACGATGAAGGAATTATAATTTTTAAGAACCATGTATATGTTCTATCCATTCAAGGTTTGAATAATTATTTGTTAGAGTAAGATAATATTTATTCAGTCTCTATTCATTCTACAAGTATGAATATGTATTGATATTTGAAAGTGTATTTTTAATGGGATGGCATGAAGATAGATTTTGCATAGATTTTATCGTTGTTCTGGGTATTTAAGAATAATAAGCCTCTGATAAAATTTATAAGGGGATTTTTATATCCATTACCCATACAAAATTGGAACTGGACAAACATAAATATAGATTTCGATGTCAAACTCCCTAAAAATGTCTACAAGAAATAATTGTATATGGGTTACAGTCAATTAACATACAAATTCAGCACACATCATCGCAATCATATAATATTTTTCTTTTTATCTTATTTCATATATATACATTCAAGAAGTTGTAGGGTTTACTAGATTACCATATTGCAATTTTTCAGACCGAGATCTGAGTTTTACCTCAAAGTTCTAGTGAAGTATTCAGCAATATCATGATACAGAGTTAATTTTTAGTATTATTTCTTATCCTTATATGGATGGTCAGTTTGACGGAATAATTAAAGTCCTAGATAATATATTTATATATTTTTATCTATATTTTAAGGTTTGTTGGGATCAACACCTTCCTTTAGTTGAGTTTTCATACAACAATATCTTCCACTCAAGCATTTAGATAAATCCATATGATACACTCTCTGGAAAGAATTAAAGAAATAAAATGTACTAGAATGAATTTGGAGAAATAATGATTTTGGTACTTGAGATATCTGAGTAAATAGAATAGAAGGTTATATCAATTTAACTACATATAAGGGTGGCACAAAGTTTTCAAAAACTACTAGTTTAATGAATATATGTCGAAATATGAGGATATAATAGGGTATAAGTATCCCCATCTATTTGTATCGAGGAGATGAAATTTCTATGGTAAAATTGATTTTAAGTGGGTTTAATTTAACAAGCCATGTTTTAATGAAATATTTTTTTTAATGCTTTTATTTTCTTAGATAGCTTGGGTTGAACGCAACACCAAATTTGAATAAACTACAAATAACTATTAATATTAATATTTAAACATTACTATTACTACAAATCATATAAACATGGAATAATAAATAGAAAAAAACATATTAAATATTATGTATAATTAATTTATATAAAAAAATCCAATTGATAAAAAAGTACAAATTTTTAGTAATGTATTTTAATGTTTTGAAAATACTAGAATCTCAAAACAATTTTTTTATTTCATTTAGTGAAAAATTATATAACAATATTTTGATATTTTTATTAAATTAATTTTATAAGATAAAATTCATTTTTTAAATCACCATATCAAAATTTTATTATGGTGAAATTTGGGATTTTTCAAGAAATTATTTTGTTATGAATAATGAAAAATATTGGTTTCTATTAAAAGAATCCTTTTAATTTAATATATTTCTAAGGTTACTTTTTCAAAAATATTTTTAAAAGTAAAATTAGTTTGATTATATATCAATAAATATAATTTACATCATTGTATTCTTTTTCATATTGAATTCTGATATAAAAACATTTTATCCTTTGGAATATTTTCCCATTGGGAAAATTCTTTCTCGTCGCGTCTAGAGGTTTAATTTTAAATTAAATTTCAAAAAATTATAATTGAAATTTGGAAAATGGATTAAAAATTTTTAATCCGATTATTTTATATTATATAATAATTTTAACTTAATTCTTTGTTAATATTATTATTAAAAACAAAATAAATCATTAATGCAGTTAAAGTTAAAATTGGTTTATCATGGGGTTACAATAAAAAGATAAGGAATACATGACCTAGAAACTTATCCAAACACCACTAGATGGTAATATTTAGACCTTATAACATCTAAATTTCTATAATGAGCCATTATAGATCCTTTTGGAATAGGAAAAACATGCATACACTATATTATTTTAGAAAATACCAAGTGTGTAATCCCCCCCACTTGTGAAAGGTCACCCCTTATCCTCTATTCTTTACACATACCAAATCATTTGTTTTATCCATTACCTCAATAAATATCTTCTATTATCCCTCCAACATCCTAGATTCCTTTGTTAGATCATAAATCCAATCTATGAAGGCTATTGGTTAAACCTAATGAGGATGTATGAAGAATATAAGGTTTGAACATGTATGAAGGAATTTGAGACTTAAAGTAATATATTTTTGTCTCAAATTTCATTCTTATGGTAATAAGATATTTTTGGAACCTATATTTTTATATGATATGTATAAACTACCCATTGTGTGTTATATCATGAATATTCATCTTTTCATGATATTTAAATTTCAATTAGATGTTAATCATTAATGTTACTCAAAAATAATAAATACCATTGTAGTGGATATTTTATGCTAAAATCACATTGTTTGATAAGATTTTTTTGATTATGTTTTTTATGATGAATTATTATTATCAATCTCTCAGTAAAGTCATGAATTTTCTTATCCTTCATTTATTTCATGTGAATAAATTTTTTCCTTTCTTTTTCCTCCCTTTATGTACTCAAGAGTTCCAAAGAATGTTTTTAAGGAAAGTTATCTTTATTTATCTCTTTGATAAAAAATCATTTTTATTACAAAATAATGTGTTCTAATAACTTTTTAAAAAAATTAAGTAATCCGAATTATTTATTTTATAAATTTTAACCAATTTTTGATTTTTACAAACAAAAATAAAAGGAATCTTAATTTCATTTTCCAAATAAGGCCTGTTGTGATTTTATTAAATTTTGAAATAAGTAATTGTTTTAAATTTTATGAAATAGATAGTTTTTTCCAAAGTCATGGGAATTATTTTCATTAAATAATCCTTTAAATTTTTTCAAGGTTAAATTCAAAAAAATTATTTCCATAATATTTTCTGAATTTGTAATTTTAAATAGGTGATTTTCATAGAAAGGATATTTTAATCAAGAAACGTTCCATGTGATTTTTATTTTAAAATAATTTTCCTTATAAGATTATATCATTTGATGTTACTTTATATTTACTATGGATATGATCCAATGATATTATATTTATTATATCTCTCGATGTTTTATGATTATGATAAATATATTTTTATGAAACACATTTATATTTCGTAGGTTATACCATGATAAAATTATTAGGAAATCTGCTTTTCTCCTTGGTTTATTATTTAATTAAATGATGAAATAATTGTGAAGCATATTCTTTTTCCATAGGTTATGAAATAATGAATTTTTTATGAATATCATTTCATTTTAATAGTTCTGATATAATGATTGTTTTATGATCATGTAGGACAAATAAATATGGTTTTCATTAAGAAATGGGCTCACGAGTAAAAAAACCTTCTTACATTAGGTTTTTAAGATTTTAATATCATTCAAGAGGTGAAGTCTTTGTGAGGGAAATTATGAATATGTTTTTTTAACATTGGTAATCAAATTACTAATTTTATAATTATTTTATTATTATTTATTACATCGGTTTTTTAAAAATGAACATGAAAAATAGACTTTTAATGTTTGTTTTAAAAAAACCAATGTTAAAAGTAAATTTTTAAATATGTTTTTAAAAACCCATTTTAAAATGTAATTTTTAACATTGGTTATTTAAAAATAGTCATAAAAATTTATATCATCTTGTAGATAAATTACAATGCTTCAATTTTACAGGTTATAGAGCTCAAACAGAGCTACGGATAAAATGTTTTGACCCTTATAAGTTCGATATGTTTTTCAAAGGAAAGATCAAATGAGAAAAAAACTTTATCTTAGAAGGAATTTTAGAATAAAAAGGGGGATTTATAGTTTTACCACAATACTAACCATTTTTCATCATTATAATAAAATAAGAATTATTAAATAGTATTTCAATAATGAAAACAAATCATAAAAAACATAAATCATGGGAAAATAATTACAAATACCTTGATGAGATCATATAAAGAAGAAATAGTAGATTCACGTTGAATATCAAATGATTTGAGTTGGTGGAAGGATGATATTTGAAATAAATGATCGTTAAATTATGAAATGTGTATAATCAAAACATATAAACGATATGGTAAAAGAAAAAACGGTATTAAAATTTTTGGGAACCTATTGAAAATTTTGATGTCGTGCCAAAAAGAAATTGAAATTCCACTTTGGAAGGATATTAAAATAATCTTTTAATTCTGTTTTATGATAACTTTAATGAAATTATTTTAAAATTTTCTTCAATTTTTCATTTATGGTATATAATAATCGACATGATAAATCAATTTTCAGGACTTTTTCACGTCAGTTATTTAATAACTAACATTAAAATGCACTTTCACATTGAATATTTGAAAAATAATATCAAAAATATTTAGAAAAATTTATTTCATTTACCATTATTTTATTTTATAGGTCTTGGATCTCAAATGGAGGTGCGGATCAAAATTTATGTCCATTAGAAGGTGTCCTTCTCCAAGACATTGTTTATGGATGATCAACTTCTGATGACCATATCTTTTGATATGTAACTCTGTTTGAGCACGAAGACCTATCAAATCGATGCTTGGGAAATGAAATACATGTTGGTAAAAATAATTCACATATATTTTCAAATAAAAAATGTAAAAATTTCATTTTACTGTTGGTTATAAAATAATTGATGTGAAAAAATGATTTCTCAATTCAGTTATTTAGAACTAATCTCAAAAGCCATGAAAATTGATATTTCACATCAGTTCTTATATAACCGATTTGAAAAATCAATGAAAAGGTATTTTTACATCAGTTATATAATAACGGACGTGAAAAATCAGTTTTCATATATTTTCATTTCATTCCTAAAAATCCAACTTGATAAAGGTGACGTTAAAAATAGTTTTAGGAGTAGTGGTGGGACCTATATATTCCTATAATGAATTGTGTAAAAATTGATATCTTATGAGATAAACAAGCCTAGAATGGGGACTCAAGCCATTTTAGAAAGGTTCTATGTTCCTAATGATAGTATTGGGAGTGAATTTTAACAACTGTTATATTTTGGGGAATAAACCCATTACACAATGATAGTCTTGGAAATGACCCTTAAAATACTATGGAAATGATTTTCAATACATATATGTATGCCAAATATCTATACTTTAGGACAATTTTTGGTTCACATGGTTCATCTTCTTTTATTTCATTATGATTCATTACTTATGAACTACCATGGTTTATTTCATGACTCAAGATTGTGATTGATAATATTTAGGGTATTATTTTAAAATTTTATTTTCATGTTCTCATACCCTTAGTTTCATTAAATGTTTTTATCTCCCCTGTTTACTCTTTATGAGAATCTAAGGTCTCCCTTTTTTAAGTTTCCTTCCCCTTGTTTATAATGAAATGAATTATGTATTACATGTCTAAGAAGGGAATCAGTTATGAAGAAAACAATAAGATATGATATAGCCCTCTTATGAACCATTTATTTATGTGTAAAACCTTCAAAAGGCACTAGAACAAAATAATTCTACTGTGTATAATTATGTTATGTAATGAATATTCATCTACTAAGATGTAATATTTATATATGGAATGTTTTTGTCTTTGTAATGATATAGATGTGAATGTGAGTTCCCTGCGTGTGGATACTTAAATGGGGGTGGATATGTGATGGTGAGTTCTATATAGATGGATAATTACATAGTGAGGAGTTTATTATTTTTAGGTCTCTATTAGTATAATTTTTATGGGTTATATGTGGTATATTTTTAGTGATTACAATATAGTGGTAATAAATGAATAATTGTGATGGGAAAAGGGAGGTAGTTTTGAATGTAAAATTTTTATGTGGAATTGAATGAAATAATTTTCATGATTACTGTTTTGCATATTGATATTGGTTTAATTTTGTTTTATTTATTAGGAAGAATAAAGAATTAGTATGCTTAATCACATTGAAATCTGAGTGTTTTGGGGAGGATCATACATAGTATATTTATATTCTCACTCATTATATATATATATATATATATATATTATCATTTGTATTTCATAGATAGATTTTTTTTTGGTTTCACTAAACATTATCTCTAGAAACAATATTCTTGTTAGTAGAGGTGATTGCATTATACAATGATTGAGGTACATTTTAGTTGATATAACATGAGACCAGTTGTTCATTTATGGCTTAACAATGTATAAATGAATTAAATTTATATACATTATTCATGAATTGTGGTGAGAATTATTTTATATTAATCATGGTGAAATGAAAATTTCATTTATAACGGAAAATTCCATCTATATATGTTTATTGATAAACCATGGGTACTAGTCACCAACCTATTACATATTTAGGGTATGTTTCTATGGTTACTGTAAGATACATGTTTTTCTCCTGAGGTACAAAACCCTTAAATTGTGTTTCAAACATTTCTATTTTTTATATGGAAGTTATAAAGAGTACAATGGTGGTTTTAGGAGATTTTTTGGATTGATCAGTGTTTGGAGCTCCAGTTTTTGGGACAAACAAATGATGTTCATGGTTAGCATGAAGTCAATGATAATTTTTCACCTCAAACCATGTACACCTATAAGGGTGATGCAAGGTTTTTAAAACAGTTTAAGGGAGTTGCGTGAATGTATAGTGATGATGTAGAAAATTGTAGAGGAGATACACTGGATATGCATAGTAAGTTTAACCATGCTCCTAACCTAATAAAGTGGATGACACCCCAGATAGTTTTGGTGAATGATTGGCCCACAATTTGGCCAACCATATGACTAAACCATGTTCCCTTTAAAATGGGGTAAATACCCATTTTCCCCCACATTCATTAATAATTATCCTCTCAATTATTTTCTTCTGTATTCATAATAGTATCCATCATGTTGGAGATCTCCCTAGACATCCAACATACACATTGAGATATCTCATCTATCCAGTATTTGTTTCACCCAATATTCATCTCATTTAATTTATATCAGTAATATATTCAAAAAAATCCATTATTTCTTCAATTATCTCACCAAATGGAATTCTAAATCCATGTGAGATAACATTCTCTATTTTTAGGTTCTTCATCAATTCTTCTTATTCCTATTGTTCTGGCTCAAATTAGATATTGATACTGGATGGGAAGCATACTACCCATCTATAGTGGATTGTCCAGTTATTTTTCACTTAAATTCATGATTTTTATAATTTCCATCATTGTTCCATGTTGAAAACCACCGGTTAGATTCCCCTAAAATGTAAAATTAAATAAATAAATAAATTTCACATTGTTTAGTGTAAATATAGTTTCCCAATTTCATCATTAGAGGATTGATTCCTCATAATGATCCACCCCTTAGTGTGTGTCACTTTTAATGGAACATAAGCCGTATGCCTTAAAATTTAATCAATGAAATTTCTAAGGTGTTTTCATTTCCACTTTATTTTGGGATGTTATATTTTATAGGATGAAACATAAATTAAATTAAAAAAAAGAGGGAATAGAGAGACCATGTCCCTAGGTCCACGTACATTAATATTATTTCTTGGTCCTTGAATTAACCATTATAAATGTATTAGATGTGTTTAAATAATTAAATTTTGAAATGGTAAGGGTTGGTAGCAAAACCACAACTATTCTGAATTTATTTCAATGGAAATAAAAGTTTTATGGATTGAAAAGGCTTAAAATGGCTCGTAGATCATTATAATTAAATGAACTATAAATGCAATTATGTTATATCATGGGAAACACATTGATTCCTATAAGAAATCCCTTAGATGGGAACACCTCATGAATGGGTTTATATTATTCCATAAAAAACATGGTTTCCCTATATGGACGTATAAAGAAATTTTAATAATCTATTTCATTGCATTATGTCTCAAGCGATACATAGATTCCCTATGTAGACTTCTAATAACAGTCTCAAGAGTCAATGTCTTTTTTTCACTCCTCCAAGATACCTATATTCGTACGAGGAATACCATTGAAAAGCTTATAGGATGGTGGGATTGTAATACACATGGATCAATACCATGGATCTATATGGGGAATCCTTTTATGGTCTTAGGATTCATTTTAAATTTACTCAGAAATGTGTCTTCAAAGAAAAAGAACACTATAGGAGTTGTAAAATGCTTTATATTCATGATGTTATTATATTTATATATTTTTTATCTTTGAATTACGTTGGACTTATGAATCCCTTATTCAAGTATGATCATCAAGATATGCCATATCGATGAGTCTCGGTCCTGATCCTATAAAAATTACTTCATAATTGATAAATGTTCAGATAAATTCCCACTTATGATGAAGTGGATTATATTGGTCCGGTGTCTAATGAGGAACCTCGACTCAAATTATTAATTTTAGTTTATATTTCACATTGATCATTACATGAACACTACTTATTATATATAAATATAATGGATATATCAAGATACCTTTAGTGGTGGCCCGCAGAGTTTATCTCATACCTTGTTCAGGCCGCTGATTGGTACACGGAAAGACTTAATGTATGTAGGTATGAACAATGGGAAGGGTCCATATTTGGATGCCTGAGTTTTTATACTATTATAGATTATGGGGTATAGGATCAAACCTACAATCATAATGCTATTGGAGAAATATTCCTGTATTTTTTTCATTTTCATATCTCATGTTGTATATGTTCTCTATTCTATTTCCTTATATTCACATTTTTTGTAGCATATAGACATGACACTATTTTTTATACAATATTTTATATGGATCATATTTATTGGTTGTGATTCACTTTTACTTATTTTTATTATTATTGTTTTTATTATATCTTTATGCGTTTTTTATTAATCAGTTTATTAAATTTTGATGATTTACCTCTACAATTTTATTATCAATATTATGTTGTTTTCCTCCACTCTAACATCTAGGTATAATATCCTCACAAAACCGTAAAAGACCCTTTCTATAGAGTAGTAGCCTCTATTAGACTGGGAGTTGTGTGGATGACCAGTTTTGGTTACTTATGAGTAAATCGGGTCCGAGAAATCACAAAGTGGTTTCATATGGGTCTTTTTTAATTTTGTGTTACTATTTTGAGATTGTATAGAGGATACTAAGAATTTTATGAATTTGGTAATGATCATATGCCTTAATTTATCTAACCCACATATAAGTAAAATCCAAATTACATGGGTTGTTGCTTGATGTTATGTATTGTTCCTATTAAGATTGAATTGATTTCACCATTGTGTGGTCTAAATTTTTTTGAGATGTTTGTTATCATTGTGGGTTATTGTTTACCATTTACCTAGTGTGGCAGGAAATTACCACCTCATGCATCATTATAGGTACATGATGATCCACATTCCATGCATATTTAATGCCATGTTTACATTACAGTGTGCATTGACTACAACATATCATGGTGCCTTGACAGTTATATTTGGAATTGTGATAACATTTCTTGTAGGGATGATATAAGAAGTCCATTAATATCTCAGTATCGACCAATATATTTTTTCCCCACATAGTTTTATGGAAGCAACTTAATTAACTAATTATTACATATTTGATCTATTAACCATGGTTATAGGAGATGAAATTTTACTTGATTATTATTGCATTAATTCCAATTGTAACTCATAAATATCGTACATTCATAAATTAGGAGTTCTTATTCATATAATATAATCATCCTATATGGATTATTACATCCTAATATCAATTATAAAGGTTTTTTTTCAATTCCCTGACATTCTTATTACAACTTATAAAGATTATTCCTTTATAACTTTATAATAGTGATACATCTATCCTGATTGTGATATATATATATATGACTAAAAACATGATAAATTTTAATTTTTAAATAAATAGTTACCATTAAATTAATATTCCAATTTCAATGTTAAGGATGTTGACCTCTATAAATTTCAATATACACTCTATATAATGGGACCTCTTCTATGAGATATAAGACCCTGAACATGACCCAACCTTAGTAGTGGGAAGTAGGGATTGTCCCCTACGACTCTTGTGATCTTCTAAAACGATATGGATGTAGACTTAAGATCATGAAGATGGGTGTTGAATCATAAATAAGAAGGTTATATACCTATCATATTTCTATATCTAAAGTATTTTTGTTACTGAATCTTGTTTTATGGTATTTCCATCAATTGTAGAAATATTCCACCATGAAATATTTGGATCGAGCACCCGGAGGGTAGTTGTGACCATGCTAAAGAGGTAGTGGGCCTTCAGAGACTGGTATTAACTCTTATACTTCCACCTTCATCACCTAATGTTATACCTGATCTGGGCACCGAAGCTAAAACCTGAGACGGTTCAATGGGACAAATAGAATCTATAAAGGGATCCCCATGAACATCCCCAACTATGGTAGAGTTGACATGAGTGTTCCGAAAGCAGAACCCTCCTACCTTTATAAGAAATTGTGAAACTCTGGCTGTAGATTCAGGGATGAAGGCCATGTTATCTATTTTTAAGCATTTAGATATTTATCTATATTGATGTTAAACAACGTGACCTATATCAAATATGATTATCATAAGCATTGGTGTGATGTTATTACCCATGAATATCAACATTGGGATATGGTCTATAGAGACTTCCAAACATCCTTCAATGATAACATTTTCCTATTAACGCTGATATAAGATTGCACTAGAGAATTTATGCATCTAAAGTTTGTTAATATATCCATTATGTATTATTCATATTGTTTTATCGATCTTCACTACATCATAAAGACTCTTCTTTGTGATGATTTTGCAACAATGAAATAATTTGAGGATGGTCTCATGTATTCCATTCGATCCTATATGATTGTTCTCTACTTGACTATCAATTCTGAAATATTAAACTATACCCTTATCATTGAAAATAACCTAGTGGAAGATGGATGTGTGGTCCATGGAAGTTTAATTCTAAGGGAGTGATGTAGTTCATATAGTGGGATATATGTCACCTTGATTCTACTCATGGAGGTAATGGAAGTCCGATGGCACACACAGATAGTTATTTGGTATGTCATCATGGTGGTAGATCATTCCATAGTATTCCAAGGACCCAAATGAGTATTGATCTTGTGTAAATATGGTATATCATTTTCATTTTTGTAGAGATTCTCCTCATGTTCCTATAGAGAGAGAATTTTTACTAACCCCACATTCTATAGTGGGATTCGTATCTCCACATCAGGAAAGTATCTATACTACTAAGATTCAATCATATAGAGGAGGTGGAAATAACCATGGAGTCTAGTCTTATAAGATATAGCACCAGTAGGCCGAGCCTACATAGGGTAGTCAGGATATATATCAAGGTCACGGATCAGGCTAGAAACATTCAATATAACCTATGCTAGAGGCATAGATCTTCGAGCATTATATAGTTTCATGCATGATTTTAGTATCATGTACTCTTATATAAACCTCATAGGATATAGGCTTTTCACATTAACTATAGCTCTTGAAATTACAGAAACCCATGAGCTAATTATTAAGTACTTCTGTGGTTTTTTGACCTTATACACTCCCTTGGGTGTGATATTAGAATGTTTACGCCAATGTAGGGAGTGACCCCTTGAGATAGGTAGTTATTGCTTCCTATGGAGTCTCTTTTCCTTCTAGATGATAGGTTTTTATATCATTATCTCAATGGACTGGTTGATTCTTCACCATGCATATGTAAATTTATACCACCAAAGGTATTCCATCATATCATCTGTGAAAATTATGTATATACATAAAGGTGAATGAGAAGTTTGGGAGTCTCAATATGAACAAAAGAATCGTGGGATAGGTAGAGTGAAAACCTAGATTGCTAGCCTCTTTTTAGATGATCCAGGAACACATCACAATGACTACCCTTCTACAGTGGATATTTTTAGGCACATATTCTGGGAAGAATTTTATAAAATACCTCCTAAGATAGAGGTAGAGTTTTATATTCGGCATGTACCAGGAGCGGCGTCATTGTCCATCCCACTTTACTAAATGGAACCTACAATGCTTTAATAAATTATGATATATCTGGTGGACTTGGAAGCCATAGGGTCTATCTATACCAATACATCTCCTTCAATATTCCCTATACTTTTATCAAGTATGTGAAAGATACACCCATAAACTGTGTGGATTACCAAAAATTAAACCATATTATAGATAATAATTAGAATCCACTACCTCATATAGATGACCTATATGACCTCCTAAGAGAAGTTTATGTATTATTAAATATTTATTTGACGTCAAGATATCATCTGGTGTGTGTTAGAATTGAATACATTCCCCATAAAATTTTTCAATGTACGTAGATTTTATATGAGTATCTAGTAAATCAATTTGGTCTAAAAAAGGAACTATCAATTTTCATGTCCCTGATGAATCATGTTTTCCACCTGTATCTAAATTATTTTGTGGTATTAATCATATATGACATCTTTGCACAATCACATACTCAACATGATCATGAAAAACACCATGATAACATTTTGATCTCTCTAAGAGAGAACTGGTTTTATGCTAATCCAACAAAATGTATTTTCTATATTGCAAATTTCTCTGTCATGAGTCACATACTCTTAGATTAGGGAGTATCTATTAGCCCAAATATAGTGAGGGTTGTTGTTTCATGGGAGCATTCGAAGAAAATTTTTGATATATGGAGTTTCTTTGGTTTTGATGGATAATATATTCACTGTACTCAAAAATTTTATTCCAATAATCACCACTCCATGGACTGAAAAACAAGGGTGTGAAGTTCGTATGGTCAAAAGTATATGAGAAATATTTATAGGATATGAAGGGAAGATTGGCTTCAACACCGAATCTAATTCTACTCAATCAGGGAAGAGGATAAACAATTTATTATATTTTATCAATAATTGTGTTGGGGTCCATTATTTTTCATATAGATTGATTCATGGCATGTAGGTATCACTAGTTGAGGCCTCACAAGTGTAACTTTCCTACACAGGATCTTAAGCTGGTATCTATTTTTCACACCTTTCACTATTGGAGGAATTACCTTATTTGAGAGTAGTTTATAGTTTATAAGGACCAAAAAGGTCTCAAATAAATATTTAACTTATTTTAATTGAACCATATATAACATTGATCTATTGAATACCAATAGAATTTTGTTTTTGATATTTCTTATACGCTTACGATAGGTAATGCAGTGGTTGATTCCCTAATTAATAAAACGCATAAATGGGCCATTCAGAAGATCACTAACAAGTTATAGTTGATGTATTTATTCATTGAGATGCACTTAGAGGTTTAGAGACATTATGGGAATCCTTTAATTTATTCACTATCAGAGACTTATTCGCATCTGGATAGAGTGAAGATGAGGAAACATTCATAGCCTGAGGGATTGGTCCGATGGGAGATAATTTCAAATGAGGACTCAAGGTCAGGTTGTTTCCTTGATGAGGATGTGATATTACATATTCATGGATGTGTGTGGGTACATGAGGAAATATGATAGGGGTTTATTAGAGAGTACCATACCTACATTTATCCAGTAAATCTTGATCTTACCATGATATATCAAGAAATATTACACTAATATTTGTGGTATGGTTTGAAATGGGAGATCACTAGTATCGTTAATCATTGTTCCACCTATTAATTGGTGATTTAAGAACATCATCGTCCAGCTGGGATTTTATAGCCCTTACCCATTCTAGATTGAAAATGGAATGACATCACCATAGATTTTTTGATTGAAATGATGATATATCATCCAGGTTGTGACGTAGTATGGGTGATTATTGATAGATTAACCATGGTCTCACATTTTCTACATATCAGAAATGATATTTCAATAAATATACATGGGAGGATTTAGGTATAACAGAGTATTCCCTATTTAATCTTGTTAGATAGGGTCACTTGGTTCACATCGTGGTTCTGGTAGGAGATATAGAAGTAATTGGGTTTACATGTACTTTTTACTACAACCTATCACCCATAAAATGATGGTTAATCTGAGAATATGATTTTGGTATAAGAGAAAATATACTAAGAATGTGACCTTGATTTTAGAGGTTCCTGGGAGAAATGTATACCTATTTTAAAATTTTCTTAAAATTACTAATTTTAGGAAACAATATATATGGTTCTTTATGAGGCTTTACATGGTAGGTTGTGTCATTAACACATGTTCTACATAGAGGTATGAGAGACATTTCTATTGGGACCTTTTGTCATTCTGGAGAATTTGGATTAGGTGAATCTTATCAAAATAATGTATGGCCACATCTTAGTAGAGGTATAAGGTTTATTTTGATGGTCTTAACTCACCTTAAGAGTTTGAGTTAGGAAATTAGGTCTTCTAGTGTGATTATATATGGATGGGTAATAAAAGGATTCATAGAGAAGGTAAGTTATACCCTTGTTATGTCCAGACTATCAAGATCTTGGAGTGAGTCTGGGAGATAACCTATTATATAGAAATTTCTCAGATGTACGAGTCTAGGAAAGATATATTCCACATAACTTATCTTCACAGTTTTCATTCCAACCAATATCAAAATTTTGATTCCAAGGATGTTGATTTGGATACGGATGCTTCTTTTGAGGAGTATCCTATATAGATGTTGGATCATAGCATGAAGGCTCTATGATGTAGGTAAATTCCTTTAGTATGGTTTCTATAGATGTAAAAATTTGTACATGATGATATATGGGAGTGAGTGGTCAATGTACATGCTTATTGGAAAGAGTTATTCATAGACAAAACTCAGCCACTCTCAAAATGGAAACTTAGGTATGAGTTATGATAAAGTGGGGAGTTTGTAAGATCCTAGTTTTTTCTCAAGTTGTAAAATACCTTTATATTCTATTATAAATTTTTATATTAATCTTAATGGAAGTTACTCTAAGTCTAAAGAAGGTTTTAGGAGTGTCTGGGGATTTTATGGAGATAAAGCTTCATTTTTGGGTAGAAACAATAGAAGTGAATTTTTAGTGCATTATTAGTAATAAATGTTCCCCAAAAACCATGCATCCTTGTTAGGGAGATGCAAAGTTTGTTAAACCATTCAAGGGACAACACAACCATGTGTGGGTGTGGTATAAAGTTTTAGAGGTGTCCCATTAGATGTGAACACTTTGTTTATCCGTATTGATTGCTATGTGGAGGGAGTGAAATCATGGGAAGTGTTGGAACATGGTTGGAACACATATTGGCCAATTGTGCACCCATTAAAATGAGGAAAATATCAGTTTTTTACTTCTTTATTTAGTATTTCTCCTCTAATTTCATTTCCTCTCTATAAATAGCATCCATATTCATGTAGGATCTCTCACTTGTAATCCAATATAGGAATTGAGTTATCTCCTCTATCTAGCATTTGTTTCACTCATAATTCATCTCACTGGATCTATATCGATAAGACCATCAATCACATTGCTTACTTTAATTACTTATCTTCCTGTATGGAATCATAGATCTGTGTGATATAATATGACTTTTTTAGGGTATTCTTATATTCAATTTATTCCCCCTGTTCAAGAATGAATCAGAGGTTGATACAACATGAGGAGTATAATATTCATTGATGGCAGGTGGTCCTATTTTTTCATTAAATTCTTGATGTTTATATAATTTGTTTTCATGATACACATTGTAACTCTCATGTGACACCTCCTAAATGACTAATTATTTATATAAATAGATTTTTCTTTGTTAAGTGTAGTCATAGTATCCAAAATTCATCATTTGAGGATTCCTACCTTGAAATGAGCCACCCCTTAGGATGTGTCTCTTTTAAATGATTATAATACCTATGCCTACAAATGTAATCAAACCACCTTCAATGTTTTGTTCCTTATGACTTCTGTTTGTGGTGTCATATTGGAATAGATGAAACTAAAATTTAATTAAACTAAAGAAGGAATATATAGTTCATGTCCCTAGTCATTGTCCTTGGTTATTTTTATTTATCCTTGAGTTTTCACTTAAAATTGAAATGTCTAAGTTGAAATAAATAAATTGTGAGATGGTATGGGATGTCTTATAAGAGAAAACCATTCTAAATGTATACCTTGGGCGATATAAGGGTTCCAACTAAAACTTCTTAGATAGGGTCCTGGAGAATTATAATTAAATTAATTATAATTCGAGTTATATTACACCATGGGAAATACATGGATTTTTATATGGAATTTTTTGGATATGATCACCTGGAGAGTGGATTTATATTATGAAATAAGTGAAACTTGGGTTCTCTATGAGGAATTATAAGGATGGGATCACAGGTTAGTGTGTTACCTTATGTCTCAAGTGACACGTGGGTTCCCTACATGTGCAGACAAGGACTGTCACGGAGGATATATCTTTATACCATGCCTCAGCAATACCTAGATTTTTTTTTCTGAATTCCAAGGACAGTCATCAAGGTTGTTGGGATTATGATACACCTTGATTGATATTGGGTTTCCCTATGAGGAGTTCCTTATATAGTCAAAGAATTCAATTTAAATTGATTTAATGACATGTCTTCCATGTCAAAGAACACACATGAAGTCAGTCAATACCTTACATACCTGATGACCCTGTCTATATTCCCTTGTTCAGTTTTAAATTACATGGGACTTTTCATCCCTTATATTAGTATGATATTCTTGGGATGCCTTGTCTATGATCTTGGATCCCATACTTATAAAATTTACACCATAATTATAAATTTCTAGAGAAATTGAATCTTAGGACAAACATGTAGTATTGTTCAAGTTTCCCATGAGGAACCCAAAATGATTTGATTTATTTTATTTTCTATTTCACAATTATTATTACCCACACAAATCTCATTGTATATTCATATACTTGATAGTGCTAAAAACTATTGGTGGTGGCCTGCTGAGTTTATCTAAAATCTAGTTCAGGTCGCCGATTAGTACCCGGATATACTTCATTGATGCATCTAAGAATAACTGTAAGGGTCCCACTTCAGATTCTTGAGATTTTTTATAGGGAAGGAGTCCGACGGTAGAGGACCTAGCCTATTCTCATGATCCTATTGAAGATAGCTTCCAGTATTTTTTATTTATGTTTATCATTTTGTATATTCCTACAAATATATTTCCTTGAATGCCCAATTTGTATAGTATACAGTCGAGACATCACTTTTTATATGTTACTATATTTTAATTTTCCATATTGGTTATTATTCTATTCAGATTTTTCTTATTATTTTTACATATGGATGTCATTATTATTTATCATTTATCATTTTTGGATTATTTACCTCCAACTATTTATTATTTTTCATATTAAATTGGGATAAACTTTCACCTAAGTGTATATTCTCCCCAACATATCATTATAGGCCCTTTCTACTATTATGCAGAATTTGGTGTATGGGGGAATTCTTGAGACCATGTGCCTGGCTAGATTCAATTACTTACGAGGGATCCGGGTCTGGGACACCATAGTCACACTCAAACTCATGAATTAAGTGATGTCTTCATCAATGAAGATCATTATAAAATGGTATTAGAGTGGGTGTTTTTATGATGTAGTTTTAAATGGGAAATGGTCATGATTTCATGAATAGTAAGTAAATAATATGAATTGTACCTAATATATAAAGTATTCCAATGAATGTATCTTAATTCTTAAGGCCCTTGTGATAAAATTAAGGAAATTTCATCCAAAATATAAATATGTAAGAAATATTATGTCTAATATTGAGTATATTGATAGGAATTGATATAAACATCAAGCGGTTTAAATTTATTATGATTATGCATCTCTTATGCTTGGGATGATGGTCCATGTGAGGGGAATTATATTGTAGTGTGGTTAAAAATTCCTCAAATATATATATATATATATATATTCTTAGCATGTGGTTAATAGATCATGTGTGCAGTTATACTGGTTGTTAAATACCACTGTGGGGTTCTATAAGAGGAGGTAAAAACACAAATGTTTGTGAATCATAGCATAGATCTGGTGGCAAGAGAATCTTATAAAATGTAATTGAGTGAGTTCTTGATGA
The DNA here is from genome assembly GCA_963277665.1 of Viscum album. NCBI lineage: Eukaryota > Viridiplantae > Streptophyta > Magnoliopsida > Santalales > Viscaceae > Viscum > Viscum album. The sequence goes on from OY728152.1 coordinate 1,941,066,939, forward strand.
AAAGATTTCCCAAATATAAGGTGTTTATCACTAGCCATGAGACTAAGTATTCATAATAGGGGATTGAGATATCTTTTTATTTGATCTAAATAGGATATAAACACGGTGTTCCTTTTGTTGTGAGTTTCTTGTGAGGTTAATTTTGTTTATGGTGGATGTTATTCTGGGGATATCATGATGTGTAATTTAATGGGATAATTTTTAATAGTTTTTTAATAAATATTTGTTATATAAGTCTCTTTAATTTTATAACCAAAGGGATTCATTAATGATACACTAGAGAAGTTTTTCAATCCATGAGTTTGGTGTGTGGTTTATAGATGTGACACATTATTCTCTAAATTTTATGTATAATGGAATCTTATAGGTCTCCATCATTTTTAGAGGTTTGTGGACAATTTTCCATATATTTTTCGTGATTATTTCTCAAATGTATTTTATGAGTATATATATGAAAATAATAATATGGTTGAGAAATGTTTGTCCAAGTAGGGGTCTTTTCTTGAGGGTATTAAATAAGGTTTTTCTTAGAGTAGAGGTGGTGGTGGAATTTACAAAATTCCAAAGAAATAAAGGTTTATTAAAGGCCATGGGAGTTGTATTCCAACATAATATAAATTTAATGGTATAAGTTTTGTGTATCCATTTGGAATAACTCAATGCTTTTTATGCTTCACTTGTGATGGTGTGTGTAAAAACCCATCTACAGATACCATCAGACCAGAACCTGGACCAGTTATCCATAAGGAATGATGGGAATTCTTGATCCAAATGGGTAGGTGACATGCACAATGGTATCAACACACATCGATGGTAATGATTTCACCATTAGATATCAATATAATTGATCAATAGATACTACCAAAAGATATAAATGAAATATTAATTTATATGAAATTCATGCCAAAAGATAGTGAGAAACAAAAAAATAAACAAACTAATCGTATAATGTCAAAATAAATATTCATTGAGAATAGATAACAAAATAAACTATGTAAGTTTATAGTGGATTAATAAACATTAGATACAAAATAAAAAAATAACCATGCCAAAATGACCACTACAACATCTAAAAATGAATCTTGTACAATTCCAATGAAACCATCATATGACCAACATCTACTAACAACATCCCAACACATCCATCCACTAACCCAAGTAAGAAGTAATGAATCTATTCCATTCCTGGGAACCCAAGATAAAAACATAAGAATTTTACACACACACTGACACACACTTGTGTATATAGAAGATATGAGGTAAAAAATCCTTGAAAATTTTGACCAAAGAGTTTATGTAGTTTCTTTCATATTAAAATCCATAAATTATAGTTATGAAATACTTTTTCAAAAAAAAAATCTACATTAGAATGTATAAGAAAGGAAATATCACGCTTTATCTTTTTATTTCCTAAACTAGGGTAAAATATATATTTTTCAAACAGACAAGGTCCTACCAGATTTAATTAACAATTTATTACCTTACCATAAATCATTTAATTCCTATAAAACATCATTCAAATCCATGAAAATAAGAATTTTAAATTTAAAAACAAATAAATTTTTCCTCCAACTTTTCCCACACACATTTCTAAAATTCCTTTTTAAAACAATTTTATTCCCCCCATATAAAAACAACACTTTAAAAATAATTATTAAATTTGTTTTAAATTAAACCAAAACCATTTCCAAACCCAAGGCATAAAAACTAAATAGCCAAGATATCCATCGAATGAAATAAAATGTACGACAATGAAACCAAATATTCATGCAATCAAAATATATGGGATATAATCAAAACATGTGAATTTGGGTCCCCTAAAACATCTACAAATGGATCTACCATAATGGGAAAACCCACTAGTCTCTACAATAATGGTACTGAACTTAGTTTGTAATATTGTTATCTCTAAAGGCCTTATATGTTAAACTAAAACAACCCATTCGGTGCCCTTTTGGATCACTGTGTACAAAATATAATCAACTAAATGGGTGTAATTTCCCTAGGAAATAACTATCATATATACAATGATTTGGCATAAAACTCATCCATACCATCTACTTATTCACAAATATTCCTATTGTATCAATGAATGAAGGTGAGAAATTGATAAAACACACAATAAATAATAAATCAAATACTGTAAACCACATATCACCTCCAACACCCTCACAAGAAATGTCATATTTTCAAGTACATTCATAATCATCCCAATAAACAATATAAAACACCACCCATGGTCTATAATTCCATAATAATTAAAACAAAAAAATGCTACACAATAATTTGGGTGATCAAAATTTCAATTTAAACATATATTTAAATGTTCCAAACTAGACTTTGAAAATAATCATGGAATAAAAAAATAATTTATTAACATTAAAAATCATTTTTAAAAGATCTATTTGAAATAAACTTATTCTTATAACCCCATTGAAATCACCATTTCATTTGAAATAACTTTAAAACACTAAAATCCTATGAAGTATAGAAATATTTGGATTTGGGACACACCCCTATTTATATGAACCAAGTACTATTTAAGTAAAAAATATTCACATTCAAACACAATAATTGTCAAACACCGTTTTAAATAATTTAAATTCCTTTAAATGAGTCACTCGGGCATTTTGTTAAATACTTGGCACATTAAAAGTCCATTTCATGTCTTAAAAACATTTAATAATATCTTTAAAACCCTTATGGTTAATAAATGAAAATATAATATGTAATGAAAATAATTTTTAAAATCCAAAAAACATTAATTGAATGTATTATAATGGAACATTACCAAAACACCCACCTTGAACCAAAAAAACAATCCACAACAAAAAACCTACAATAAAATAATCCAAATTTAATACAAAGACATCTTCTTAAACCACCAACAACAAAAAAACCTAATTAAAATCTATATGAGCCCCAAAATTGATATGTGTTGTGATTACAAAAATTGGAAGAAAATTATAATAAATGGGAAGTAGAAATGAATGAGAGAAAGATAGAAAATTGAGAAATTAAAAACACTGATCAGAATCTTTGTGATCACTTAGAGGGGGTAATTCAATTATATTTTATTTTCAGGTTTTCTAATTAAAAAAACATTTTTCATTGATTAGATTTAATTTAATCTGTTAAAAAAATAGACAACCACATCCATATGAACACTATATTTATAAGGTTCACTACTTAATAATAGTAGTTAGCCTTCGGCATAATCTAAAAACAATCTCAGATCACATATCCCCTAGAAAACAATATTTTATGGATTATATTTAGTAGGGTATATTTATCACTTTAATTTCGTTATAGTACTTTCAAAATGAATGTGCTTCTTGCATAAATAATATGATAAAACAATATTTTTGAAATAACCAAATAGACTTTCACTAACATTCTTTCAAAGTAATTCATTATTCTATTTGAATTCTTCATGGTTACCTTGTTATATGTTATTATTATTCCTGTTAGATTACATACAAATAGTGAGAAACAATTTGTATCTCAAATAATTTATCGATACCTTTCCATCTAATTAATTATTTTTTCAGTACTCCGGTACAACATACACTATGTTTGGTACACCTCTATCTAATACTTGGATACCCTATATATACTACACTCTATTGGGAACCCTATGTTTGGTATCATCTATAATGTACCCAATTTTTGGTACACGTCCTCTAATACTCTTTGGTATAATATTTTGGGTACCACTCTATTTAATACATTGAAAAAAACATTTTTCAAGCTCCTCAGCTGGCACTTTACATCTTTAATAACTAGATTTGTAGTAACAAACCCTTCATAGAGCATCTACTCTCTTTTATAAACTTGTAGTTTCATAGAAAAATAAGGTTGTTGAATGAAATTTAAATTTCAATATCCTACTCTAAATTTGAATTACCTGTTTGAGACTTCATTTATTTGATCACCTTTAAGCCACTGAATAGATTCTTGAAATCAAAAATTATAAATACATTCCTCAAATCACGACATCAATAATATTCAAAGAATCCTTAAATATAAGATAGAATAATAATATATCCTTCATTATAATTGGGTCCTTGAATTTCCATCTCAACATCATCATAATGTATAACTTTATAGAAACATTGTGAATATCCAAAAACCATCATCTGGTACTTCTTTTTTGGCACCTGTTTGTCCTATATTTCACCATTTGATAAAACATTGTAGGAATGATCCATCCGGTAATGGAATATCCAACACAACGTCATAAGAACATGCATTTCCAGTAATACGTTGTCTTATGAAACTTCCCAGAAACTTATGTTCAATGAATTCATTAGGAAACATCTATATAGTCATTCAAAAACCTTTTTATGATGACATAATTTAGAAACCCATGTCTATTGACTTATCTTGGGAATTTATGTCTGATGAATTTATAAATATTTCCACTTGATATAGCTATGTAAATATTCTTTTAGTGTACTCACACACTTTTCTATTTGCGGTAAACACACATGTGTTCATTCAGATTTCTTGGCCAAATAATTCCTTAACAATTCTTCATCTAAAAAACACTATATGTAATCCCCATATTCCATTAATTCCTTCCTTTGAAAAAACATTGATATACTCATTAATTATTTGAAGCAATCATGATATTAGTAATTTTTAAGAATATAATTTCATTGCCTTATTTATTATTATAGAAAACAAAATCAGGTGAATTCATTTTCTCTATTTGATTTCCTAAATCCAATAGACTCTATTAAATCAACATTGTCTACTAGGATCCATATAATCACCCTTGTCTACTAGACTCCATCTGGTCACCTCTATCCGCTAGAATTTTAATTCCTAATATAAAATACACTATCCAAAAACATAATAAATATTGATCAACATTTTCATGTGCTTTTTTTACTAATAATAATAGATAACATAATGTTATCATTCTTTATGTTCAATCACAAGTCCACACCTATTTGTCTCAACAATATATCCATTAGATTATTTTTCAACTAAGTAATATAAAACACTAAATATCTCTATCTCATGCAATGGATAACTATCCATAAATTCTAAGACTATGTGACTGAACTTATTATAGTAAACAAGAATAATTGAACAACAAGACCATATTTTCCTAAAATCACTGATTTGAAATAATTTTGAACTACTTATTGAATTCAATATTTTATTATCAAAGATGAAAATATACTACAATAATTTCATACATCCACTTAAAAACTATTAAATTAGTTCACACATGCTAACATTACTTCTAACACCTTAAAAAATACCCCTAAAAATATTCTTTCCCTAAAATGGTAAAGAAGGTATTAATATATGGATTGATGAGGGCATATTTTTCTCCCCATTTAACAAAAATATCTAATGGAAATAATAGATACGGGATAATGATCACAATCATTATCCTTTAATGGTGTGATTTTGAATTCACATACTCAAACTCGTCTTCTAGCATGTTTTTTTCATCATTGTTTTAGTGAAGATATTAGTTATCAACGCCTTTTTAGGTACATACTATAGATTTTGTTCAATTATTTCCACTTATTTTGGGATAAAATGATATTTAACATCACACATTTATTATCATACCCAATGTTAAGGTGGGATTCACATCATCTAAAAAATCTTCAAGGTATTTCTTTATCCATGTTAATTATGTTTTACTATGATTGATAGTTACGTAATCATATTCTACATTTCTGAGAGTCAGTAATCCTTTATTTTTTGTATACCAACACACACATAATTTTCAAAAAAATAATAATCCACATGATAGGGATCTTTTATTATTGATACAAATTTTCTAGTCCATATTGATATATCCAAACAGATACAACTTTCCCTTTCATATCATACATTATTAAAAAAATTATAGTTCCATTTAAGTTTATAAGATTTATTTTTCCACAAAAAAATGTGTCATTTTTTTGCTCCTTCAAATAGAACATATGGGGTAATAGAAAAAACAAATTTTATCATGGAGTCTGTTAAATTCATAAGACTTTTAATAAATTTCCAAAAAAAATTAGGATTAATAGTCCATCCATCTTCAACCTTAGAAATCATTGTTCGATCTAAGATGTATGTGGAGACATATTTTGAATTATCCATGATAAATACTTTAATTAATTATTTGGAATATTATTCTTGTGAATTGAATGTTTCATTCTACTATTGGTAAATTTTCAATCCAACAAATTACCTTATTTTAACCATCTTTGACATTTCAAAAAACATCAGCAATTTTCTTGAAAACCCTTCATAATTTAATTTAATATTTCCTTAAAAATTCATATAATCAACATAAAAAATCCCAATTATGGAACCATATTGGTTATATTTTATTTATAGTTAATTGTACACTCTTACTTTTCTAAAATTAAACTTTATTAGAAATGTATCTAACATATAATATTATAATCTCTATTCTCATTTCAACTAGTATAAATCTTTTGTCAACATGAAAAGTAGTTTTACATATTGACCAAGAATTAATCTAAATTTTTCTCAATTTAAACGTCTTATTACATATCCCCATTTTGAAAAGCATAATTAAATTCCACATAGAATATTTTAAATCTTCATTGAGAAGTAATAATACAAAATATTCAAATAGTTTCAAGTCGCACTACTGGGTTAAAGGTCTCATCAAAATAAATTCATCCAACCTATTATTAGTCATTAAAAACTAGTCTTTCATTTTTTTTTCTTATCACTTCACCCCTTTCATTAAACATATTTCAAAAACCCAAATTTTTTGCAATCATATTTTTATCTTCTTGGTTGGGTTTAAGTTATCATTTCTATTATTTCTAAATATGATCCAAATCTTCATTAATTGCATCAATAAACTCTTGGTAATCTAAATCATATTGAACATCTCTTTGATAAATATGTGAAAATAAAGAGGAATGTGAAACTTTCCTTGATGTTATAATATTATAAACCTATTCTCCTTGATCACAACTGATATTTTGGATATCTAAATTCTTCCCTGGCCTTGGATGACATGATTGAAATTTTACCCCATGACTTGAAATTGGTGAATCTATATCTTCGTCCTATTAATTTTCTATATATTCAACTCTATTAAAAAAACTTTTATGTTTTTTACATGGAACAACTTTATCTTTACTTGCTCTTATATCTACAAAAATATATGAAATTTTATTATTACACTATTTAATAACATTTACATCTATGGATTATACAATCCTTTATGTTTTTATTATTATAATACATGTATCCCCTACCATTGGAACGGTATCCAAGTAATATAACATAAATACCTATTTCATTAAACCTTCCAATATACTCACCCATTACCCATATAATGAAAGTGAATAAAAAACATAGTATTTCAAACACAGGGTCACTTTTTAATTCACATCATATGCAGTCATATAAGATTTTGACCTATGAAAACAATTATTCTAATTGTGAATTATTTATACAATATCATATCTCAAAAATAATTAGGGTGTATAATAATCAATCAGTATGGTTTGATCCATTTTAACCAAACATCAATTATTTCAATAGGAAACATGATTGTTCTGTGGTGTGTATAGTTCACTATGTTTATTATGAATTCTATGTTTTTTAGTATAATCTTTAAACTTCCAATTTCTATATTCATCACCATTATCAGTTTGAATATTCTTTATGGAATAGTTTTATTCTTTTTTACCACATCTCCTAAAAAACTAAACCATTTTTAGAGCCTTTTAATTTTTTTTTTGAAAAATATAATTACTGAAATATGAGTGAAATAATATATATATTAAATTAAATATGAATCTTTATTCCTCACTTTATTTATAAATGGACCATGTATGTTAGAATTTATAATCTAAATAGATTATTTGAATGCAACTTGACATACTTATGTATTGAGTTTGGAATCATTCATTTCTTTAATATAGAACAACACAATTCACTTCAGGTTATCACATTAGGATAATCAAGAATAATTTCTCTCTTTTTCTTATTATTTAAATAATTCTAGTACATATATCTAATAATTTGGTTCCATAATAGATTATCTTCCATCAGGCTCCGATAGCATGAACATGTGAATATTTGACTTGAAGTATATTTCCCTTGGTCCATTTTCCTATTTTTATGACTTTCCCATATTCTTCCTTTTGAAAATAAAATAATATATTCTAAACACTACTGAATTTCCTTCATCACAAACTAAAAAACACTAGCTAACTTGTGTTTCCATCCATAAATATATAATTAACATCTAGATTGAAAATTTTCATTAACAATAATAACATATCCACTTCCATTGCTTCTAAGTAACAATTAATTTCTAAATATCGTTTTTTCTTCTTTATATTCTTTCACATTTTTATCAATTTCAAATATTTGGTCATATGTGAAGGTAATAAAATATTCAATAAACAAGGTTATTAACTTTTTGTAGATTTGAGAGAAGTTTAAAAAACTAAGGCCTTTTATTTACCTTTTCATTCTTTCATGTGAGGCTTCTATGATTTTTCATTTAATTATTGGTAAGATGGTATTATTAAAATACATGCTTTAGAAATATGTTCGAAATGATCATATATTTCACAAATAGTTTCGAAATGTTGAAATCTATTTTCAGTTTTCAAACTTTCTTCTTTTAGTGGGTGGAATCCCTCCTCAAAATCTACCTCCAATACCACCTTGATTTATTATATCATGGTTTATTGAACCATTAATTTTTTATTTTATTCCAAAATTCTCTACAATTTCATAAATATATATATAAATAATTTTTTCTTTAATAACATGAATAATATCCAGAACATTGTATCTATTTTCGATCACCATTCTTACCATCAACCATAAATACTTTTTATGAACAAAAAAGTGTGTAAATTTTTGATATCTTCTTCTTTAGTTTATAATTATTCTCACCATAATAGGATATATAGTTTAATAAATATTTTTCTTCAAACATTGATTCCTTGTAAATTTTGTAATTTTTTTCTTCACTTATTTAAGATACATATATGGTTCTCTTTAATATATTTTTATTTTGAACAATTTTAACCATATTTTTATCCTTCGAAGATTATATTATTTGATCCTTCTAATGTATTCAATTCTTAAAACATTCAACCTCTTCTAAAATAAGGTTTTGAACGTTTGATATTCTTTCCCTATATTGAAAAAGTTTCTGTTGAACAAGATCAAATTATTTCTACTTCAAATTTAACTTTTCATCAAGAATGATTTTGAAATTTCTATCTTCATCATGTAACTTCTTAATATAATAAATCTCCATTAAAAAAATAGATTTCTCTTCAAGTATAGATTCTTGATTGTTTTATGATAATTTTTCTTTCTTCAGCTTCTTATTTTCTTTCTCACATTTAACTATCTTTAAAATACATTATTTCAATTGTATTTTAATCATAAACTCTATCTAAAGTTCATCATAATATTATTAAATGTTTTTTCATTAACCACCAGTAAAATTTCCATCATTATTTTAATAAAAAATGTCTCAGCACCACCATAAGTGTAATCTACATCTTCCAATTCACAATCATCATCTTTCTAAAACATGGAAAATAGTTTCAATTTTTATATTTAGAGAAATTATTAACCTTTCCATTGGAATAATACATTAATTTTTATAAATTATTCAATATTGATTTTCATGATTTTTTTGTCTCTATAATTATCTTCACCTTCATTTAGCCTTGTATTGTATTATATGATATGTCTAATGGCTCCACAATTAAAGTACTTCAATGGAAAATATCCTTAACACTTTTCAATTACCCTTTTTTCCTTTTCTAAAAAATAAATACATGATTTAATCAAAAAAATAATTAATTAATATTTTTTTTAATATTCACTAATTTCTTCCTTGAAATAATTCTTATACCTCCTTTTGTAATTATCTTTGAAATAGATTCCTCTATAATAATTTTCTTTATTAATGAGAATCTTTTCTCTTCTCATTTCATATTTGATGAGAATACAACACAGATCATCTAGAGAGAGAGATTCAGGATCTATTTCTTCAAATGATGATACCTTGGTATCAAATTTATTAGGAATAGTTCATAGAATCTTTTCAAAAGTAGTCAAATCTTCTAATTTCTCACCAAAACATCTTATGGTACCTTCGATGTCATTAACCATTGTAAATAACTCACCAAAAGAACAATAATATACCATATTAATATCTTAATACATCAATTTAATAATTTGTAACTTTCCTTTAATATATTATTTATTTCCTCATTAATTTTTTTTCAAATCTTTCCAGATTCCTTTAGTTTTTAAAATTTATTTAACCCTCAAAAAATCACTTTCAAGGAGAGAGATGAAAGCATATAATTTCTTCATCATCTATCATTCTCTAGATTCATATTTTGTGTTGCTATAATGGGATCGACCTTAGTGTAACATCCCTTTAAAATTTTCAAGTATTCCTGAACCCCTATTTTGATTATCCCTTGGTTGGGTTTCATTAAAGTGTGATTCATGTAAAATTTTGAAAATTTTAGAAGTTTTTGTACTATGCACGGTTGGTGTATAGTTATCTAATACTATGATCCCTTTTAGGTATAACCATGAAAATACACACATGGTGGGTTTTCATGGCTGGTGCATGGTTTGGAAAACAATGTTTCCAATAATGATTATCCATGCAACCCCATTAGTAGGGGAACATAACTACGGTTCATGGTTTGTCTAACTGTGCGGCCCTACCCATCTAACCATGAGTATGGGATTTTTTAATCCACAAATTGTTTTTAGAAGTCCTAAATCCATTTTTTAATTTTCTTGACGAACGTTTTTTGACATATTAGGATTTATTCTTCATAGTAGGCTCCAAAGGGGTGATTTTGTCCTTTCTACCCTTTTCTGGAAGTGGAAAAAAGCTTAGCGGATGGTGTTTGATCTCTAACCTATTGGTTTCATCTTGACTGTATCTTTCTCCTACTCTATCCTCTTTCATCCATATGGTTTTATAGATCTTCATGTTGTTTCAGGGTCTAATCCCCACTATTTCAAATCTGGAATCTGGGTTTGATTATCAGATCCCTGTTTTTAACGTTATTCATTAGAGATTCTCTATTAGGGCTTTGCATTTCAATATCTCTTGATCCCAAGGTAGGTAATTCTTTACCAATTGGACAATTTTATTAATCCAAAATTTCTTTATTTAAATTCAATTTTTTAATTTAAATTTAATTTCTTGATTTAAATGAAATTTATTTTGATTGTTTTTATGTAAAACCAATTCCAATGAAATGGGGATTTGAAATTGTATTTGGCAAGAATTTGGGGGGAAACCCCAATTCTATTGAATTTGGGTGTGTTGTGAAATATGATGGAAATAATTTATGTTAAATTATGGAATTTAACTATCAAATTTAAATAGTGAAATTGATTTTATGAAATTTATTTCAAATTGGAATTCGATAAAATGAATTGAAATGATTTAGATAGAAACACTTTTGTTATATCTTCAAAAACCATGATTTTATTACAAGCATGTTTTGGTTTTCAATTGGAAAATTGGAATATTTGAAATGGGATAATTGAATTAATTGAGTTTAAATAATTCTTAAAATAAATTGTCCATCATTTTCTCTTATTATATCACATGAAATCCTGGGTATTTATTTAAATATTCAGTACTACACTCTCTTATTTACAAAACTAAAAATACATATACAGTAGGTCACATCCTCAATGGAATAGTGATGTGTCCTCTATGTTCAATATTGGAGAGGGTGTGTTTACACATATATTTGTAAAAACTATTTGAGTGTGAGGAATTCCCATTTCCTAAAACTATCATATCTTTTTTATGATGACCATGTTGCTCATTGTTTGTATTTGAAATGTATATATTCCAATGTTTTTAAACTATTTTCCACACCATATGAATTTATATAAATTATTTTATATGAAATTTTCATTAATACACTTGTTTAAAGCATTTCCATCATTTTAAATGTAAATAATTATTAGTTTAAATAATATTTAGAACATCCATACATATATATTTAAAATTGAATGATTTACATGGTTAATTAAATGTTGGAATCTTATTATGGAATTCTTGGTGAGACCGTGCCAGGATTTTAGATCACACCCTGCCTATGTCATTCAGTGTTTGTATATTATCTTCTACCATGTTCGATTAAGCGTAAGAAACAAATTAGAAGTGGTATTCACTATTGTTACATGGTCTTAGAGAGTTATACCCCCTAGTACTTGGGTTATTAACGTATGCTTCTAGTGTCTTGTGGTTCCACTTTAATTTTTTATGCTTATTGGAATTCTAGTATACTTCTCCTTGTGAATTTTTATTTTATGCATACTTATTTTTTTATCTTCCATCAATTTTGTTTGTGTAAAATTCACTCCCACTTTCATATTTTATGATACCAGGTGATAGTCACCAACTCGTGGGGATCGGGAACACCCTTCGGGCTATATCAGGATCAGCTGGATTATCAGGTCACTATTGTATTCGGTCTAGTTTGTGATATATTGGTATAAAAGGGGTATTTATTTCATCTTTCCGTGATTTTAATTTTCATTTTTATGATCTATTTGAGACTTCAAATGTAGATCTGATTGGGTGTCTAGCCATCTCTCATCGTAATGAGTTGTATGTCACCAGGGGTGGTTTTGGGGAAAACATGTTGAGGATTAGTTCTAGTAATTTCCCAACATTTTATTTAGATAGATTGAAATCCAAATCTAGTTTTTTTATATATTGGGATTAATTTCCCATTGTTTCTCAACTTAACTGTTCAAGTATTGTCTTACATTTTTTGTACTATCATGTCTCTGAGAAGATGTGTGAATCAGATCTAGGAGGAAGCTATTTCTAAACCACAATGAGAAAATCCTCTTGTGGACCCAATTATAGTTGAAGAGATTATGCGTACTGTCCAAGCTCTGAGACAGGCACCACTACTAGTTCCCATTCAGGATCCTAGTATGGAGCCTCATAGGGGTTTTTTCAGAATCACTCTCAATTTTTCCTTCACCAGAATCCCCCATTTTTCGAAGGCCCAAATGGTCCTCAAGAGTCTAAGTAATGGTGAGTAGAATGGAACAATTGTTTGAGTTCTTAGAGATAGATGATGAAATCAACATGAAGTGTGCAGCCATCATGTTGGAGGGACTGACTAAGAGGTTATTGGACATGATGGTGATAGAGATGAAGCATTAGGGGTAAGAGTGATAAGAAATCAAAGCTCCTTCCATGAAGTATTTCTGTCCAGATTAGATACTTCTGGCTAAGGATATCTATTTTATCAAACTCGAGCTAGCTGATAGGACCATGATGAAGAATGGAAACCATTTTAATTTTCCTTTATAGTTTTCACTTGACATTAGTTTAAATGAAAAGATTAATACTTGATAGTTAAAGCTAGTAATTTTATCAGATATTTGTTCCCAAGTTTTCTTGTTGAATCTTACTTCTTATGATTATGTTCTAGATAGAGCACTAATGTTCAAAATGGGATGGCTGGTAAATTATTGTTGATTGTAGTTCCTTTCTTCCAGTGGTTATGTGAATTCCTATAATTGAAATAGGAATTGTGATGATGCACATGGTGGATCTCAATAGTAGGGTTTTTGTTGAGCAACGTATTGTTTTCAAACAATTCAAAATAATGTTTTTTAAAGGAGGAGATTATTTTAAATAGTACTCTGTCTCTTTATGATGATTTTGATGCTCACAAATACCCTTAATTATTTACTAATTATTTCGTTGAGTATTTTGCAGGAGTTTATTTCATTTATTTATTTCATATAACGAGATTTCATACTTCATTTATTCCGAGATCAAGTTTAGCGCGTTCTGGAATCACTGTAGCGCGAGATCAATTTTAGCGCGTACTGGAATCACTGTTCATACCCTACGTTGATGAACGTAATGTATGGATGAAAAGTTTACCTTTTATGTTAAAATAAATGTATGGTTAAGGAACCTTACGTTATTTTGGAACGTATGGTTAATGAACCTTACGTTGTTGAAAAGTATGGAAGAAGAACATTTCGTCTGGAAGGAACTTTACGTTTTTGTTGTTGGACAAGTATGGAAGAGAAACCGTACGTTAGTTTTCAGTGTTGAGTTTGTTTCTCAAAAGTATGGATCATCAACCTTACTTTTATAATCAACCGTACATTCTTTGGAGAGTTGAAGCAAGACAAAGTATGGATGATCAACCCTACGTTTGAATGCTGAAGAGAAAGTATGTATGTTCAACCTTACGTTTCTGAACCTTACGTTTGTGAACCTTACGTTTGTGAACCCTACGTTTGGAGCCACGTCATCAACCCTATGTTTGGCGTCGGGATATTTTTGACAGACGATATTACCGTTTGCATTGGTCAAACAGGCGGATTATTAAGTGGATTTCGAGCCGATTCTTAAGTACGACTTTGACTGAATCAAAGACATTTTTCAACAGATTAATGATTGATTTAAATGGAGCTTTTTATGCCGATTCTTCAGGGGAGTTACAACAGCTCTATTGTTATTTAATATCGCGAATCTAAAGGAGATTTTCATGGATCTATTTATGCGGAAGATTTTTTCTCAGATTTGAATATATATGTTCTATCTTGGAAACTTCAGATATATATATATATACAGGAATGTGTGTGAAAAAAAAGAGATTGATCTTTTAAAACAAGCAAGAAACAGAGACTGTGTGAAGGCGTTCTTTTCTGTGATCGAGAAGAAGTGTAAAATCCTTTTTACCGAAAGAAGATCTTGATAACAGATTCACGTATTCTACATCGACTATCTGTTGTGAATCTACTGCTGCTGAAGTTGTGAAGTTTCTGGTAATATCAATTGCAACTGGATCGACTCAAAACAGTTTTGATTACAGATCTTTATTTTCTGAAGACGACGATCTATCTACTGTCAATTGCGTTCTGTTGCAATTGTGGAGAACAACTGGAGAAGTGTTTTCTTTATCGAAACTCTTTTTATTTTTGAGTGATCAGCTTCTCGTTCTAAGCTATGTGGGTTCGTGTTTGAACCAGGAAGGCTGTGTTTGCCTGAAACCTGTAAAGGTGTCAACTGCCTGTACTCAGTTGTGAACAGGTCTGTGGAAACGAGGACCAGATAGTGAAAATCGCCAAGCTCGTGGATTTGAGCGTTGGTGGAGTGGACTAGGGGCCTTCTGTTCCCCGAACCACTATACATCCGTGTGTTCATGCTTTTACTTTTTCCGCTGCATATTTAATCGTGCTAAAGCATAGTGGACAGAATTTGTCTAAATTGAAGAGATTGTAATAATTTTGAAAAGACACAATTCACCCCCCTCTTGTGTGTAATCCGTAGATTCAGATCCAACAATTGGTATCAGAGGAGGAGCTTCTTATTTTTTTAAAGTTTTATCAAGCTAGAAGTATTTAAAGATTATACATAGTGTATCATGGCTGATACGAGAGAGGGAATGTCAATGGTCAGAGCACCTTACTTTAATGGAGATAATTATGGCTGCTGGAAGTCACGTATGATTATTTATCTGAAAAATCTTGGTTACAATGTCTATTCAAAGATTCTGACTCCCTATGAAATTCCTGAAAATCCCGATACATGGAGTGCTGCTACAGAGGCTGAGTATGACATGAGTTCAAAAGCTATGAATGCAATCATCTGTGGTCTAGGACCGGATGAATTTAACAGAGTATCTCAATGCCCGACTGCATATGAAATGTGGCAAACAATAGTTGTTGCTTATGAAGGAACAGATAATGTAAGACAGATGAGATATGTAACTGCTAAATTAAAATTCGATACTTTCAGAATGATTGAAGGAGAGAGCATCACTCAGATGAATGGAAGATTGACAGAAATTGTCAATAATATAACAGCTCTAGGAGAACCAATCAAGCAGGCTGATCAAGCATTAAAGGTACTGAGAGTACTTCCTACTCGATGGAATGGAATCTCTGCAGCAATCAGACAATCAACTTCTGTTAAAGATCTAACTATGAGAGAGCTGATTGGTACATTGATGATGTACGAGGCTGAAATGCAAGATGAGGTAAATGAGCATAAATTCTATATAAAAAGGGAAAATACTGCTTTGAAAGCGACTTCTCAACAAAAGGATATAAAGATGAAGAACAGAGAAGTAAATGCTAAATCAGAAAGCTCTGATTCTTCAAATTCGGATGAAGAACTGGCTCAGCTAGCCAGAAAATTCAGAAAGTTCTATAGTAAGAAGAAAGACTTCAAGAAATCCTTCAAGAAGGATAGCAAGGAAGTGAGATGTTATGAATGCAAAAATATGGGACATATCAGACCGGATTTCCCTAAATTGAAAGATGCAAAGAAGAAGAAATTCTTCAAAATAAATGATTATGAGCAGAAAGACAAGAAAGCTATGAAAGCTACTTGGAGTGTTTCTGAAGACTCAAGTAATTCTTCTGAATCAAGCTCAGAGAAGGAGGAAGCCAATTTAAAAGCAAATATGTGTTTCATGGCTGAAACTGATGAGGTACACTCATACTACTCCTCTGACTCAAATAATGAATCAAACTTTGAAACAATCTTCTCAAATAAAAAACTTGCAGCTTACTGCAATATGCTTGAAGAAAGGTATGACTCATTATTTAAAAAATATAAATCTATAAAGAATTTGCATAAAGCTATTTCAGATGAAAGAAATACTTTGCTAAAACAACATAAGGAATTAATTGACAAATACAACTCTGCTGACTCAAATAAAATTAATTTTGAATCAAAAATAAAAACTCTACAGGATGAAGTAGAATCTTATAAAGAGGCTGCATTAGTTTTTACAAAAGGAGAAAACACCTTAAATGAGATACTTGGAAAAACTGTAATTAAAAGGGAAAGGTTTGGAATTGGAAGTAAAGGAGAAAAACCTAAGTTATACAAAAATTATTTTGTTCCTAGCACTAAACAGGTTATTTGTAACTTCTGTGGAACAAAAGGTCATATAGCTAAAAACTGTTTTCTAAGACAACCTCAAATATGTGGAATTAAGAAATCTTATATTTCCAATGATCTATATGATTCAATCAATTTTAAGAAAACAAAGCAAATCTGGATACCCAGATCACTGCTTTCTAACACTCCTGGACCCAACAAAATATGGGTACCAAAGCAATTTGTTTGAATGTATTTGTAGGTAGCAGGTCACCAAAGAAAGAAAGAAATATGGTATATGGACAGTGGCTGCTCAAGACACATGAGTGGAACTTCAGCTAATTTCTATTCTCTTACTCGAAAGGAAGGATGACTTGTCACCTTTGGTGACAATGCCAAAGGAAAGATTATTGGTATTGGAACAGTTGGAGATCCAGAGACAGTCTCAATCAACAAAGTACTTTATGTACAAGGGTTAAAACACAATCTGATAAGTATCTCTCAACTCTGTGATGATGGATACACTGTTGATTTTACTAACAATAGTTGTACTGTTTCTAAAGATAAACTGTTTAAGTTTAGAGCACCCAGAACTGATAATGTTTATACTTTGGATTTGTATTCCTTGTGTAAACAACAAGTAAACTGCTTAACTGCTAATATAAGTGAATCCTGGATCTGGCATAGAAGACTTGGTAATTGCAATATATATGCTTTACATAAATTATCTAAGAAACATTTAGTTTCTGATTTGCCTAGTCTCAAATTTGAAAATGACAGATTCTGTGATGCATGTCAGCTTGGCAAGCAACACAAATCATCATTCAAATCTGTTAATAAAGTTGCTACAACTAAACCTCTAGAACTTATCCATATGGATTTGTTTGGACCTTCAAGAGTAGAAAGTTTAGCTGGTAAATTATATGTTTATGTATTAGTTGATGATTATTCTAGATTTACTTGGATTTTCTTTTTGAAATATAAAAGTGAAGCTTTTAGTTTATTTGAAGGTTTTTGTAAATCTATTCAAAATGAAAAAGGTTTTAATATAATCTCATTGAGAAGTGATCATGGTGGAGAATTTGAGAACCAGGAATTTAATTCCTTTTGCTCAAACATGGGTATTAAACACACCTTCTCTGCTCCAAGAACACCTCAACAGAATGGGATTGTAGAAAGAAGAAATAGAACTATTCAAGAAATGGCTAGAACTATGTTAAATGAATATAGCCTACCTATATATTTCTGGGCAGAAGCTGTTAATACAGCTTGTTATATAATGAATAGAATTTTAATAAGACCTATTTTGAAAAAGACACCCTATGAACTATGGAATAACAGAAAACCTAAAGTAAATTACTTTAAAGTTTTTGGATGCAAGGTTTACATCTTGAATACCAAAGATAATCTTGGTAAATTTGATCCAAAATCTGATAAAGGTATTTTCTTAGGATATTCTGCAACCTCCAAAGCTTATAGAGTCTATAATAAAAAGTCAAGGATTGTTGAAGAATCAGTTCATGTGAAATTTGATGAATCTGATCCTTTTGAGAAAAGGATAGAACAAATTGATGAACCTGATTCTAATGAAAACATGAGACTTGAGAATTTAAAGAATGATTTTGAAAATGATATAAAAGAAATTCAGTCCAGTTCAGAAGAACATGACACTGAAGAACCTTTGAATGTAATGCCTAGACAGTCTAGAACCTTAAATAATCACCCTTTAGAATATGTGATAGGTAACTTAGAGACTGTTATTCAAACTAGAAGAAACCTTGGAAACATAGTTGAGTTCTCTGCTTTCCTATCCCAACAAGAACCTAAGACCATAGAAGAAGCCTTAGATGATGAGAGCCGGGTAATAGCAATGCAGGATGAATTGAACCAGTTCAAGAGAAATAAGGTTTGGGAATTAGTTGAAAGACCACATGATTATCCAGTAATAGGAACTAAATGGGTCTTTAGGAATAAACAGGATGATCAAGGGATAATAACTAGAAATAAAGCAAGATTAGTAGCTAAAGGATATAATCAAGAAGAAGGAATAGATTATGATGAGACCTTTGCACCTATAGCCAGGTTAGAAGCCATTAGAATCCTTTTAGCCTATGCATCTTATATGAATTTTAAATTATTTCAGATGGATGTTAAATCTGCCTTTTTAAATGGTTATTTAATGGAGGAAGTTTATGTTGAGCAACCTCCTGGTTTTGAACATTCTCAAAAACCAGATTCTATTTTCAAACTTACTAAAGCTCTTTATGGCCTTAAACAAGCTCCTAGAGCTTGGTATGAAAGACTAAGTTCTTTTCTTTTGAAAAATGATTTTACTGTTGGACTAGCAGATCCAACACTCTTTAAGAAAACTGTGAAAAATAATGTTTTGTTGGTTCAAATTTATGTTGATGATGTAATTTTTGGATCAACCAATAAAATTCTTTGTCATGAATTTTCAGAATTAATGCAAAAAGAATTTGAAATGAGTATGATGGGAGAATTAAATTTCTTTTTGGGTCTTCAAATATTTCAAAATGATTTTGGAAATGTTTTAAATCAATGCAAATACATTACTGATTTACTTAAGAAATTTGGACTTGAAAACAGCAATCCATTTACAACTCCTATGTGTACTAATATAAAACTTGATTTGGATGAAACTGGAAAATAAGTGGACAACAAGTTATATAGAGGTATGATTGGTAGTTTGTTATATCTTACTGCTAGTAGACCAGATATAATGTATTCAGTATGTCTTTGTGCTCGATTTCAATCAAATCCCAAAGAATCCCACTTAACTGCTGTTAAAAGAATTTTTAGATATTTAAAAGGTACTATTAATCAATCTCTGCTTTATCCAAAAACCTATGATTTTAATTTAATTTCATATTCAGATGCTGACTTTGGAAGCTGTAGATTAGATAGGAAGAGTACTTCAGGAACATGTCACTTTTTAGGAAAGTCTTTAGTATCATGGTCTAGTAAGAAACAACACTCAGTTGCCCTGTCAACAGCCGAGGCAGAATATGTGTCTGCAGGTAGTTGCTATGCACAGGTGTTGTGGATGAAAAACACTCTTATGGACTTTGGATTAAATTTCAATAATACACCTATTTTATGTGATAATACTAGTGCAATTAATATTTCAAAAAATCCTATTAGTCATTCTAGAACTAAGCACATTGATATAAGACATCACTTTTTAAGAGATCATGTGTTTAAAAAAGATATATTTTTAGAATTTGTAAATACAGAAAATCAATTAGCAGATATTTTTACTAAACCACTTCCCTCGGCAAGGTTTGAATTTATTAAGGGGGAGTTAGGTTTATTTAATTTTAAATAAATTTTTTTAAAAAATCTTATTCTGTTTTCGAATTCTGCTTAATTTCTGTTTCCCGCTATAAGTAATTTTATTTTGTTTTAAATAAAAGTAATGATTAGTGATTACACGGGAATCAAGGCTGTCAGAACCGTTTCACCTTCTAAAACTGCTTCACCTTTTCCGGAAACCCTTTCGAAAACCTAAACCCGCACATCTGCTCCAAAACCCTTTTCTGAATCTTCAAACCCTAAACTTCCGAACCTTCAGAAATCATTGTTCGAATGGCAAAGACTAAGCGTCCCGATGAAGCCGAGAGCAGTGCTGCAAAGAAACCTAAAGTAGTTGGTCGGAAAATACTGCAAGGTAAAGTCATCGATTTAGAGTGGCTATTTGAAACTAATTTACTGTTGAAGCAAGCGTTATCGTTTCAAAGCCTTGAGCAAGCTTTTAATAGTGAAAATTCTGAGTTTCTTTATGAGGCAGAAATGAGACATTTCTTTAGAACTGTTCAGTTTAGCCTTGGAGATACGGAAGATAGTTTATTGGCTCAAATAGAGGATAAGGACTTTTCAATATCATCTGTAGAGATAAGTCAAATTCTTAACTGCCCTCATAAAGGAGTTTTTCATTTTGATTTACGGAATATTGGAGATTCTGTACATAAGTCTGAAGACATTATGTCTTTTCTGTTTGGAACCAGAGTGATAAAGAAGATGTTTATCAAGGATTTGGAACCCGATCAGAAAATTTTGGTAAAATTTGTTCAGACTGGTTTAGCACCAAGAATGGCTGAGATGGAGAAAATCCTATACCCTAACATGTACATAATGTATCTTCTGATGTGTGATATTATGTTTAATTTTCCTCGGTTTATGATAAGATATTTGAGTTACTGCTGTCAGAGTGAAGCAAGAATGACCTTTTTCCCTTATGGAAGGTTCATTTCTTTGTTTTTGTTTAAAAGAGGAATGATCAGATTGGTAGATGCTGGGGTGAAATGTCACCACAGTAATGTTTTTAATGCTGGGACTTTGAGGAAAGTAGGATACTTCTGGAGCACAATTAAAGGAAAACTCTTACCTGTTGGAGCTGAGGAAACCTCGGAGAGTGCTCAGGCTCAACCGGCTAAGTCCAAGGAGGGACAAGCAGAATCAAGGGTCAGTACAGTAGCAAGGAGAATTCGTTTTGAGATGGAGGAAGTTGAGGAAGAGAGAAGTCAGGAAGGACTTCAATCTAGAAGGAAGAGGTCAATTGATGAAGAAATTATCTCTCCTGCCTTGAAATCCTCTGAACCGGTAATTTGTTATCCATTTGTGAGAGAAGCTGTTGTGGAGCAAACTGCACCTATAGAGGAACCAGCAGCTCAACCGGAAATCCAAAAAGAATCTCAATCTGCTGTTGTGGCTGTTGAAAAAGTAATTCAACAAGAACAACTTATGGAGGCAGTGCCTGGTGAAGAAGTGGCCCGACCTCAAGATTCACATGAAGATATTGTTCTTGACCAATCAGTAGAAGTCAGAGAGACTACTGTTCGTGATGAACATACTTCTGAAGCTAATACAGAAGTACTTCAGGAAGATTTTTCAGTAGAAGAGTTTCAGGCTTCAAAAGCTAGTTCAGTGGATCAACCTTGTCAGGACAAGGACAAAGAACAATCAGATGCAGATTCTTTACCACTTGCCTTGCCTCATCAACCTATTTCTGGACATGAGAATAGAGCACAGGGTGCCCCTGATTCGAGAAAAGAAGAAGTTGTTGAGCTGTACAAGCGTATCTCTCAGTTAGAATCTGAGAATGTTAGTCTCAGAAATTCTCTGAACTTAGAGCAGTTGAAGTTTCAGAAACTGAAAGAATGTACTGTTTCAAGACAGAAAGTCGATTTGTTTAAGACTGATATGCTTCATGCTGTTGATCAGTTAAAATCAGAGATGGTAAAGAAAGATGATTTATCTGAGTTGAAGGTTTACATGGAGAATAAATTTGAGTCTGTTGCAAACAGTGCTGTAAGTGGATCAGGCTATTCACCTGATTTGATTCGGAGATTTCAAGCAATTACTGGAGCACTGAGCAATATGAGTGACAGATTACACGATCTTCAGTGTAATAGTGCCCCTTTGTCAGTTTTGCTAGATAATCAGAAATTTTTAGTGGATCAGTTGACATCTGGAGAGCAACCGATTAGGATTCTTTTGAATCAGTTATCAGAAAAACTGGCTCTTTTTGTTGAAAAAGAAGAAAGAATGCATGAGTTTTTCAGAGTTAATTTGATTGAAGATATTCATATGACTCAAGAGAACAGAGATCTTATCATCAGGTTAGGAGATGGGATGATTAAGAGGCTCAGAGAACAGTTTACAGAGATCAAGACTGCGATTCAAAGGAGATAGACACCTTTTTTCCCTGTCTTATCTATGAACCTTGATTCCTCTGTATATCACAATCATTTATATATAACATCTTGTGAATGAAAATTCTTTTCTTACTTTTTTTTTGTTTTGTTGTTTATTGATTTATGATTAAGTTTGCCAGTATAACAAATTCACTTATTCATACACAGTTAATTATAGCATTTACTTATAGTTCAGTGCAATATTGAATGTGTTCAAATCCGTAATTTTTCATTCTTTTTGATATCACAAAAAGGGGGAGAATTTGGATAAACACAACATTTAAATTCATTTGTTTCCTATGAATCCTATGAAGGAATTTGGATATATGGGAGAATTTGGATATCTACGACATTTATCTTTTATCTATTTTTTAGCTGAAAATTTATTTTTATGGGGGAGAAATTTTATTATAGTTAAATATTGTTTTAATCCTTTCAGAATTCTAAAATTTTATAAAACTAATTTTTCAATAAAGATTGCAATTAAATTAGTTCTATTATTTTATGGGTTTTGTGATCATCAAAAAGGGGGAGATTGTTGAGCAACGTATTGTTTTCAAACAATTCAAAATAATGTTTTTTAAAGGAGGAGATTATTTTAAATAGTACTCTGTCTCTTTATGATGATTTTGATGCTCACAAATACCCTTAATTATTTACTAATTATTTCGTTGAGTATTTTGCAGGAGTTTATTTCATTTATTTATTTCATATAACGAGATTTCATACTTCATTTATTCCGAGATCAAGTTTAGCGCGTTCTGGAATCACTGTAGCGCGAGATCAATTTTAGCGCGTACTGGAATCACTGTTCATACCCTACGTTGATGAACGTAACGTATGGATGAAAAGTTTACCTTTTATGTTAAAAGAAATGTATGGTTAAGGAACCTTACGTTATTTTGGAACGTATGGTTAATGAACCTTACATTGTTGAAAAGTATGGAAGAAGAACATTTCGTCTGGAAGGAACTTTACGTTTTTGTTGTTGGACAAGTATGGAAGAGAAACCGTACGTTAGTTTTCAGTGTTGAGTTTGTTTCTCAAAAGTATGGATCATCAACCTTACTTTTATAATCAACCGTACGTTCTTTGGAGAGTTGAAGCAAGACAAAGTATGGATGATCAACCCTACGTTTGAATGCTGAAGAGAAAGTATGTATGTTCAACCTTACGTTTCTGAACCTTACGTTTGTGAACCTTACGTTTGTGAACCCTACGTTTGGAGCCACGTCATCAACCCTACGTTTGGCGTCGGGATATTTTTGACAGACGATATTACCGTTTGCATTGGTCAAACAGGCGGATTATTAAGCGGATTTCGAGCCGATTCTTAAGTATGACTTTGACTGAATGAAAGACGTTTTTCAACGGATTAATGATTGATTTAAATGGAGCTTTTTATGCCGATTCTTCAGGGGAGTTACAACAGATCTATTGTTATTTAATATCACGAATCTAAAGGAGATTTTCATGGATCTATTTATGCGAAAGATTTTTTCTCAGATTTGAATATATATGTTCTATCTTGGAAACTTCGGATATATATATATATACAGGAAAGTGTGTGAAAAAAAAGAGATTGATCTTTTAAAACAAGCAAGAAACAGAGACTGTGTGAAGGCGTTCTTTTTTGTGATCGAGAAGAAGTGTAAAATCCTTTTTACTGAAAGAAGATCTTGATAACAGATTCACGTATTCTACATCGACTATCTGTTGTGAATCTACTGCTGCTGAAGTTGTGAAGTTTCTGGTAATATCTATTGCAACTGGATCGACTCAGAACTGTTTTGATTACAGATCTTTATTTTCTGAAGACGACGATCTATCTACTGTCAATTGCGTTCTGTTGCAATTGTGGAGAACAACTGGAGAAGTGTTTTCTTTATCGAAACTCTTTTTATTTTTGAGTGATCAGCTTCTCGTTCTAAGCTGTGTGGGTTCGTGTTTGAACCAGGAAGGCTGTGTTTGCCTGAAACTTGTAAAGGTGTCAACTGCCTGTACTCAGTTGTGAACAGGTCTGTGGAAACGAGGACCATATAGTGAAAATCGCCAAGCTCGTGGATTTGAGCGTTGGTGGAGTGGACTAGGGGCCTTCTGTTCCCCGAACCACTATACATCCGTGTGTTCATGCTTTTACTTTTTCCGCTGCATATTTAATCGTGCTAAAGCATAGTGGACAGAATTTGTCTAAATTGAAGAGATTGTAATAATTTTGAAAAGACACAATTCACCCCCCCTCTTGTGTGTAATCCATAGATTCAGATCCAACAGTTTTTTGACCTATAATAGTGCCTTGAAGAGGTATTTCATTTACTATTAGTGTAGCAATCTTAGTGATTCAAAGAGGGTTTGCATTGAGGCACCCAAGATATGTGTCTCTTGAGAATTATTATGTCACTTGTATAACTTATTCCATTTCTTTTAAATCACACTAATATGAACAGGATCCTCAGTGCCTATTAAATCAATGGTTCAATCAGATGATTCAAGGAAAAATGGGTTCGAGCCAGAAGAATCTAGAAAGGAGCTTCCTCACACAGAGGAAGAGTCTCTAGAAAAACTAGATATGGGTCTAGTGAATATGAGAGGTACCATTACTTTAGATTCATTATTAGTGACTATTTTATTTGATACTGGTGCATATCATTCATTTATTTCAACATGTGTTTCTAATCTACCAAATCTTTCTATGGAGATGTTATCATATGTGAATGATATTACTACACCCCACTAGATAAATAGAGATAAATATATCTATATTCCTACTTGTGTTTTATTATTTAAACACATTGATCTTGCTTGTAGTTTAATGGTTATCTATATGAAACCACTTTACATCATATTCAATATGGATTGCCTCATTTCCAATAAATCTTGGATTGATAGTTATCTTTAATGGGCCTCATTTACTGCATGTGATGGAGTGCATCATATATTTTATGGAGAGTGTGACTCATGTTCCAGTTGATCTATACCCTCTTATCCAAAGTTGGGTAAATTAGAATTAGTGTTTTCTTTTGACCAAGAATCAGAATCTCCGTCGGGGGTCTCCCTTCATTAGTCATCACATTTCCCACTAATAAGGGAGGTAGAGTTTTATATCGATTTAGTACCTAATTTTGATCAATTTCTATTCCTTATTTCCACATTGAACCATTTTAAATGAAATAATTAAAGAATCAGTTGAAATATCTTCCAATTTGGCTCCTCTCATGACTGTTTTGACTCAAAAGGGAGAAAAATATGTTTCGGATGAAAAATGTTAGAGTTGTTTTTTTTATCTGAAATTATTATTGAGTAATACACTAGTGTTGACTCTCTCAGCGGTAGGTCAGGGCTATGTGGTCTTCTATGATGAATCAGGTTCATGTTTGGGATGTGTTCTTATATAGAGTGATCGTTTTTTTATATATATATCACATCATATTAGGCCACATGAGAAGAATTACTTGACCCATAACCTTGAAAATGCACTTGTAATGAATGCACATAAGATTTTACAGCATTAACTTTTTTGAGAATGGTTTATCGTGTTTTCATACTATAAGGGATAGATTTATATTTTCTATAAAAAATAATTGAATCTATACCAAAGGCATTGACTAAAATACCTACAATACTCTGAATTTTACAATGCCTATACCCAGGGGAATGGTAATTTCCTCGTGGATTCATTGAGCAGGAAACAAATGAACTATTAAATGTAAGAATCATCAGAAAAGTGGAACTTGATGGCTCTATTTTCATAGTTGCATATAAGAGTCTTTCAATCAAAGGACGAGGTTTCCTTGGCCAGTGTTGATTGGACATCTACTCTTATTCATATGATTCTTCAAGAACAAGAGCTTGAAAATGTGTTTTGTAGAATTTGATACTCTAATTATGGTGGGGATACCATTACTAATTTTTCATTATCCAGTGTAAGAATTATACTATTATGGAATCACATTGTTGTGTTGTTAGTGGTAAGGAAAGCTGTGATGGGGGGTTTCTATAATTCTGAGTGGACAATTCACTCGAAAACCATGAAGATGTTCTATGAAATGCAATGAGGAATTTGGTGTCCATGTATGAGTGTGGAATTATTTACTTTCTCTCTCATCGTTATATATTCCAACAATTACAAGCACCAGAATCCTTTGGGTTTGCCTCATCCTCTACCTATGCTGACTTTTATGTGGGACAAGATCTCTATGGAAATTTTAGATTGGTTTCCATGTACATAGAGAAAGAAAAAAAATAATATGGGTTATGATTGATCAGCTGACTAAATCAGCTCACTTTATACCCATTCAGGACATAACCAAAGTTGAATTGTTGGGAAATATCTATGGGAATGATATTATTTGATTCCAAAAACCCCATATACTACTGTCTATGATAGGTATGCTCAGTTCACTTCTCATTTGTTTGGAGAGGCCTTCAAAAGAAATAAGGATATCAAGTCCATTTGAGCACGACATACCATCTGAAGTTAGATGTCCATAGAGAAAAAGTTATATATATTCTATAAGAAATGTTATCTACCTGCATCCAAGACTTTGGTGGGGATTGGGATAACCATATGGGGATGTTTGAACTTTCTTATAGAAATAGCTACAAATAATGGATCAGAATGGATCCTTTTGAGGACATATATGTTCGTCCTTGTAGGTCTTTTCTATGTTGGTTGGAGATTGGTGAGAGTTCCTTAGTCAGACCAGGCTTGGTTCATGAGATGGTAGAAAATATTCAGCTGATTTATTGGTGAATTTTTATGGCATAGAGTCTGTATAAATATTATGTTGATTGTCGCTTTTAACCTTTTTAATTCTAAATTGGTGATAAGGAGTTATTGAAAGTTTCACCTCGGTGTTTTCATTGACGGCTTGGGGGTAAAGGATACTTGCTTCTTGTTTTGTGGTGAGGTTATTGAGAAGGAGGGAAAAGTGTATTACCATTTAAGAAATCCAATAAAGCTGACGTCAACCTATAAGGTTTCCCATGTATCTCAGATATGAATTTATCTATCTGATATGTCTCATGTTCCAATATTGAGTGATCCTGAGGTTGAACTTGATTAATTTATGACTCAGCATCCAACCAGGATAGTTTATTCTAAAACCAAGGTAATTTTTGGAAGTATGCTACCTTTGGATTGAGTGTTTTGGAATCATGGTTCTGACAATCATGAGATGCGGGAGAGGGAAGCACTGTTGATAGAGCAGCAGCCTCATCGTTTTGTCATGGAAGATTCGGAGTAGCCTTTCTAGAGACATAAAGTTTCTACAGTGCGGAGATTGTAACATAATGTTTCTGTATTTAGGTATTCGTAAACCCCTGTATTGATTATTTATTGGTTGGGTTTCATTTAAGGTTGATTTGGGTAAAGACAATTAAAATTTTAATGTTTCTAGGTTGTGCACGGTTGGCAGACGGTTTCCCCAAACTGTGTTCCCTCCTAGGGAAAGTTGTGAAAACTCATAAAGTGAGTGTTTTAATAGATGTAAAAAGTTAGGAAAACTATGTTCCCAACTAGGAGAAATCATGAAACCCCGTCCCCTGGGGTGCATGGCTTGGGAACACGTTTTTTCTAACCGTGTGGCCCTTCCCAACTAACTGTGTGTACAAGATTTTTTAATCTAAAAAATAATTTTTATATTCCTAAAACCATCATTTAATTTTCCTAACATACTTATTTTGACCTATTATGATTTCATTTTCTATTAAGGCTTCTAAGAGGTGATTTTGGACCCTCTACATTGTTCCAAAAGAGGAACGAATCTTGGATAACGATGTTTCATCTCTGCCTGCTAGGTTTCCTCTTCCCAATCTCTTTCTCCTGCTCTCTCTAATTTCATCCCTAGAAATTTCTAGAACTCAATGTTGTTACAGTATCTAATATCTACTAATTAAGTTCATTAATCTAGGTTTTATTCTTATATCCCTATCTTCAATGTTATTCATTAGGGTTTTCCAATTAATTAGTTACATTTTCAGATCCTGTGATCCTATGTTAGGTGGTTCTGTTTTGATTGGCCAATTTGATTAAACCTAAATTTCTTGATTTAAATTAAATTTTTTTATTTAAATTAAATTGATTGATATAAATTAAATTTATTTCTATTATTTTGAATTAAAAAACAATTCCATTGAATTTGATATTTGAAAATTTATCTTTCATTAATTATGGGAAAACCCCCAATTCCATTGAAATGGGGTGTGTTATAAAATATGTTGGAAATTATTTAAATTAAATTGTAGAATTTAATTATAGAATTGGAATTGTGAAATTGATTTGAAGAAATTGATTTAAAATAGTTATTTTAGAAAAATAAACTGAAATGATTTTGATAGAAACCATTTTGTTTTATCTTAAGTAGGAATGATTTGATTAAAATGCCGATTTATATTTTAAATTGAAAATTTTTATATTGTAATTAGAAGAATGGGATGAATTTTGTTTTAAGTGGTCTTAAAATAAATTTTTAATCATTGTTTGTTATTAGAAAAAATTAAATCTTATGTAGTTAGTGAGTTATTCCAGACAACCCCCTATGATTTAAAACACTGACAATCCATATGTAGCAGGTCACATCCCTAATGGGATGGTGATGTGTCCTCTATAGTTATAATTAAAGAGGAAATGTGTACACATATTTCCATGACAAACTATTTGAGTGTGATGTAGTCTCACAGCCTAAAAATATCATACCTTTCGGAATATGACCAGGTTTTTCATTGTCTATATTTGAAATGAATATATTCCAATGTTTGTAAACTATTTTCGATGACTTCTGAATTTATATAAATTGTTTTATATAAAAAGTTTATTTAACCATTTTTTTAAAGTATTTTCAATATTTGAAATGTAAAGCATGATTTTTTTAAATATGATTTTGAACATTCATAACTCTTTATTTCAAATTAAAATATTTATTTGTTTATTTAAAATTTTAGCATCTTATTATCGAATCCTTGGTCAAACCCTACTGGAATTTTAGCTCACACTCTGCATGCGTCTTCAGGTGTTTTGTAGATTGTTTTCTTCTTGTTTCAAGAATCATTAAGGTTAAACTTAGAGAATATAGTATATATTGATCCTTGGGCTTAGAGAGTTGTTTCTACTAGGACTTAGGTGGTTATCCTATTTTTATGGTATGTTGATGTTGCACTTTGGGTTGCATATACCTGTTTTAATTCTGGTACACATATCCCTGTGGTGTTTTCTTGAATGCATACTGATTTTTTTATCCTTATTCCATCATGTTTGTGGTAAATTCATTCCCAAATTCTTATTTTATGATTTCATGTGCTAGTTTCCAACTTGTCGAGATCAGGAATTCCCTTCAGGCTATGTCAAGACTATCTCAGTTATCAATGTACCAGGGTATTTGGTCCGGTTCATGACACTCAATAAGAGGTGTTAAACCATATGTAGTAGCTTTAATAAATTCATATATAATAGATAATATATTGGGTATAATTATGTAATCCCATATATAATAGTTCCTCCCATATAATATTATAATCCCCTTAATATTAATTGAGTTTTTAACATCCATAACAACCTTATTTTTATTCAAATAAACCAAGGTCAATGAAAGAATCACCCTCTGATACCTATTGAAATAAACATTCAAGATCTGATTAATCACTAATAAGGGGAGTGATTTAGCAGTCTATTATTTTTATGTTTTAAAATTTAAATCAATATTTTTTCTAGTAAGAGATAATTGACTCCACAGAAACACCACACACTAACATACCCCTAAGAACATAAGGATTTAAAAGGGTCAAAAATAAATAATATTAAATAATTATTGGGTTGATCTAGAAACAACTAGGTTCACACATCCACTAGAAAAAAATCATTTTTTAATTAAATCATGTGTGTTATATCCATCACATTCTTAACACTATTGTATCATGAATGAGCATGTGATTATTACGTAGATAATATGATAAATTTGTTGTTTTGAAACATTTAAATGAACCTTTATCAACCTGATTTAACATGATGTTACTTTTATACATAAATAGGTCGCATTTTAATTCTTATATGTTTTGATTCTTCCTATTTAAATAATTTTATAGTATCTAGAATTAAAATTTATCTGAATTCTTTTTCTAAACCTCAACATCTAATCAACTCTCTATCTCGTACCTGTTTTTTTAGTACATATTTATTTAGAAAACTATGTCTGGTAAAAATTTGGTTGATCCCTTATGTCTGGTATCCTCTATTAGGTACCCTCTCTTTGATACCTTTTGGACATACTTATGTTGTTATTCCATATCTCATAAACTCATCTATATTTTTATGCTCAAAAAATCCCCATTATTTTACTGATATATTTATATTAAGTTTTTCATGATCATATCTCATATTCATAATTCATTTGATTATGTTGGGTTTTTGAAGAAACAATTCCTATGTACTTTTCTTATAATCCAAAATTTATCTTACATTCTAAATAGTTATCTTACAGATAGTATCATAATTTTCTTACATTGTATGTAAATTTTCATATGGTGTAATTGAATTATCTTGAAGAAAGAAGTCAATATATGAAGGAAAATGTAGATGTATTTAATTATATATCTTTTCTCTTATAGGGATCTCAATTTATCTAAAAAAATAAAATATATATGTAAATTGTCCTACATGATGAAAAAGTTAAAGAGAAAATAATTCATTTATCTTATGGAATCTATTTTTTTTATTAAACTAGAATTATCTAATGAGAATAATAATTCGTTAACTTTTATCTTAAATAGGTTAATTTTCTTTTGTGGAATATTTTTCAACCCGAGAGTTATAGTAACATTTAGATACATTATTTACTATTACCATATCTATTAGAAATTCAAATTATACATTAATGTCTATCAGAAATAAGTATTCCTCTGAACAATGAATGTCTAACTTTAATAAAGTGTATATTTCTAAGAATAGATGGATTTGATGAATATGAATTATGTTATTACCTACTACCTTTATTTGTTCCTTTTTTAGATAAAAATAACACACACTAATTAAGAGCTTGTTGCTTTAGATTTTAAACTGTATTATTTTCTCAATTGTTAGTAGTAAAAAGTGTTTGGAGTTAAATTATTAAATATTAAGTACAAAAAATAAAATTTAGATGCATATGCACATAGGTATTTAGATAGACACATGTTTCTTAGCGTTATTGCATGGTCAATTATTTAGAATTTCTGTTTCTATACATATATGTCTATCTCTTAGAATTGAATAACATAAAGAGATACAACATGGACTTATATATCTCTATATGTTTATTCTTTTTCTATCAGTGGATTCTTGAAACTATGTTCTAAACATGTATCAATCTATTACTTTTCATCTTTGTAATTCAAAAGTAGAAAATAAGACATCATACTGAAAAATTTATTCTTCTCCCACTCAAAAAAATGTTCCCCAAGCACCATCAAATTTTCAAAAATATCAAAATTTACCTCCCAGTCGGCTAATCCTTATCTGGTAGGTCCACCCATGTTAATGTCCTTTGACCTAGGACCCTTCCTATCCAAAGATCCATCTTCATTGTGGAAGAATACATTATGACCTTTTAATCCATTGTTTCCCCTGGGAACTTCATTAAAAAATGTTCTTCATTATTCTTCGCATGGTTTATCTCCCCCTATCTCTATGATATTTGAACAGTGATCTCGACCACTTTCCTAGAATAAAACTTCTTTATGCTGATCATTCCTTCTACAAACTTCCTGGAATACTAAGAGTGTCTCACGTGGACATTGGTGGCACATTTTAGTGCTAAAAGGAAACTACTTCCCATTTTCTAGAGCTATGTGGACTCTTGGGGTTTGGCATCCCCGTATCTAATTTTTTTTTTTTGACAGTAAATATCACCACATCATGGTTTCTGGACTGCAGATAAGACTGAAATAGGAGTGTTTCAGCCTCAGATGAGTCGTAGAAAATGGTTAGTAACCTCCGAAGGAGACCAATTGTAGTGTTTAGACCTACCTACTTTTCCCCTAGAACACCACAATAGAATGCAATTTTTAAAAGGTTTAATAGTATTTTGAATGAAAATTTTAAAACTATGTTTCTTGAATATAACATGCCCACTAAAATCTGGGATGAACATGTTAATTAAACATGTTATATCATTAATAGAGTTAAAATAATGTCTATAAAAATTAAAACACCCTTTGAGCTATGGAATAATAGGAAACAAAGGGATGTAGACTTAAATGTTTTAGATAAAAACTATACATCTTGACCACCAAAGATAATCTATTTAAATTCTATCCAAATAATGATAAAATAATATTCCAAGGATTTTATACAACTTCCAAATATCAGGGAGTTTTCAATAATAATTCAAAGGTAGTTGGAGAATCTACTCATGTTAAATTTGATTAATCTTATCCTTTTGATAAAAAATACTAAAATTAATAACTTTACTGATTCTATGGAAAACCTATGACCTAAACCTCTCATTAATGAAAAAATAGATATAATTTGGAATATTAACAATCACAATCAATACCTAAGGATATTGATTATGAGGAGCCAGAAAGTGTACTGCCTACACAACCTAGAACTCTAAAATTCCATCCTTTAGAAACTATCATAGGAATTCTAGATGTTTGTTTATGAGTATAAGAATCATAGGAAACCTTATTTAATATTCTTATTTCCTTTCCATGCTTGAACCAAAAACTATATGAGAACTCTTAGATAATAAAAATTATGTATTTTTTATGAAAAAAAGAGATAAACCAATTCAAGAGGAACAATGTTTGGGAATTTGTTGAGAGACCCTTTAAGTATCATATTGTTGGAACTAAATAGGTATTTAGGAAAACATAGTATGATCATTGTGTAATAAATATAAAAAAGGATATATTAGTTAATAAATTTTGTAATCAATACTAAGGAATAGATTTTGAGGAAACTTTTTCCCATGTTACAAGATCAAAATCCATTAGATTATTTTTAGCATATACATCTCATATTAATTTTAGAATATATCAAATAGATGTGAAATATAGTTTTCTAAATACATTTTTAATATAGGAAGTATATGTTGAAAAAAATATACATTTTTAAGACCTTAATTTCAAAAATTCTACGTTCAAACATACCAAAGAGTTTTAGAATCATTAATAAGCACCAAGACCATGTTATAAAAGAATAATAATTCTTAATTTGACAAATTATTTTAATGTGGGATTGGAACCCCCCCCCCTGTTTCAATAAAACATTATTAAAGGATACTTCACTTGTAAATATTTATGTTGATGGCCTTTTTTTGTTCAAAAAATCAAAAAAAAGTGTAATAAATTTTCAAAACATAGAAAAAATTATTTTAAATGATCATAATGGGTGAATTAGTCAATTTCCATGGATTTCGAATTCACTAAAATTATTTTAGAAATGTTTTATACTCGTTAAAATACATTCCTGAGACTTAAAATGCATGTAACTAATTTACCTAACTCATCCTTTTCCCCTAAAAGTCTCAGTCATTCACGAATCCTCCATATAAAAATATCCCAAATGATGTTCAACCAACAGACAAATTTTTTATCTAATTTATTTCATTTATGATTTTTCATGATATTTTATTCTCAATGATCATTATTTTAAGGCTTACTAATCAAAGTTTAGTGCTTATTTATTATTTTCATTCCAAACTCTATTAATTTTATTACATTATATCAAATCACTTGTACATTTCATCATTAAATACTTTATGTTTTCTCAATCATTTTGACATTATTTTTATATTAAAAAGGGTTGTATTTATAAAACGACACAAAATATTCAACATTTTTTATAGGATGGTATTGGTAATAAATTGTTGGTTATTTCATCAGTTTTTATGATCATAAAAATGGAGATATTATTGGATATAATTAGGGTGTCAAAAAATTTATCATAAAATCATCGATATTTTGATCTTCACTAAATCCCCATTTGTTGAATATATATATATCTCCATGTGTGTGTGTGTGTGTGTGTTAAGTGTTTCAAGATTATATCTCATATTTCTAACTCATTTTAATTCATTGAGTTTCCATAGAAAAATTGCCTAAGTAAATATCTTATACCCTTAGATATATCTTACATACCAAATAATTCTATTGGGGAATGTCTCATCAATTTTGTTGGAATTTAGTTTACACTATAGGATTTAATCTTACATATGATCATAGAATGTAAATTGTCTTATAATGTAAGTAAATTATTGTACGATCTAATTGGATTATCTTATAGAAAGAATTCAAAATCATTAATCTAAAGTATATAAATTTACAGAAAATTCATTTCTCTTACATTGATCAAAATTTATCTTTTGAAAAGGAACTTTCTATGTAAGTTATCTGACACACTAATTATGTCAAAGATCTAACAATTCATTTATCTTACAAAATAGGTTTTATCTTATGATGTTGGAATTATCTTATGATAATATTACTTCAAAAACATTTATCTTACATTGATAAATTATTTAATTAGGAAAGTATTTCATCCTTGTAGTTAGATTATCCTTTATTTACACACTTTACTGTTATCATGTCTTTTAAAAATCCAACTTATGATTTCATCTATATCAAAAAATAATTCATCTAAATGAGGAAAATACAACTTTAATAAAGTATTTATTTACAATAATAGAAGTATCCTATTAAGATACAATTTTCTACAACCTACTACCTCTATTCATTCCAATTTTTAAGAAAAAGGATGTGAATTGAATTAGATCTTGTTGCTTAATATTTTATATAAGATTAATTTATCAACCAATGGTATCAAAAACTACTTACAGTTCAAATTTAAAAACATGGAGTAAAAAAAGAAGAACATGTGTATGGATATGCTCATATGCTTATAGAAAGACACACGCAACCTAGCTCTATTTCATAAAAAATTTCTAGACCATTTCTTTTACTATGAATAAAAATTTAACAATTTCATTTGATTAACAAACAAAAATACTCCATAGATTTATTCTATCTCTCTAGATGTTTCTTCTTCATATATCATTTGGTACTTACAACAATGTTTTAAACCTGTATCAAAATATCACATTTCATCTTTATAATGATTTTAAATCATTCTTCTGAGTGTGCTAACATTGTGGATAGTCCATGTAAATGGATAGCTTAGCTAAAAGATTTTGGATATTTTTAACAAGTGATAACTATTTCATTAAGTTGGGAAATAACTATAGAAAACGAATAGTCTAGTAAAAAATCCAAAATTACAAAGTACACTATTGTTTGAGGGGACTTGAAGATATTTGTGCCCAATATCACTATAAATCCCCTATAATCAAAATATTTATTAAAATTTATATTTTTTCCATTATTTTTTATATTAGTATTTGAAAATAATTCCTAAATTAAGATAGGATGGTTTTATATGAAGAAATTTACAAAATTTCAATTCAACTCCCAGCCTCTTGAGTCATTCTGCAATATTTATTCGACTAATAATACCCTTCATCTGGTATCCAATGCCTAGTATTCTCTATCTAGTATGCTTCCCTAAAGTACCCTCTATTCAGTATAATTTTTCTGGTACCACTAATTGCAATTATTTGAAAAAATAATCCCAAAATATCTTTGGTTAGTACCTCATTCCTTCAATAACTAGAAAAGTAGTAACATGCCCTTAAAAGTGAACCCACTTCGCTTTACATAATAATATTTCCTCCAAAATAAAGATAGGAGTGAGATCATCAAATTAGAGTCTCTTGACTAAATATGGATTATCCTATTGAGTATTCCAATAGTTTACCACCTTCAAACCACTTAATATAATAGAGTCATCAATCATATAAAATACTCTTTTCAAATCTTGTCAACAATGATCTTCATTAATTCTTGAAATATCATCTAGAATCATGATCTTTAATTCATTATTATTGAGGTTCTTAATGTCCAGGTCATCATTTTATCATTGTATCATATTATAAAATACTTTTTAAAGATCCTCAAGCAATCATTTGGTACTTATTTTTAGGAACTTCTCTATCGGGTAATTCTCCTTCAGATGAAACTTCCAAGGAACATATACATCTGATGATGCTCCATCTAATATAACTTTATAATAAATTCTCCATCATGTAATATTGATTCTTATAAAATTTTGTAGAATCAATTTTCTTATAACTTAATTGGGAAACCTTTATCTTATCATTTAAAAACATATATCTAGAAAAATCATTCTGAAACCACTATCAGCTGAATTCACTCGGAAACATCTATTTGATGACATCATATGTTTCTATATTTCGTATAACTTTGTAAATGTTCATAAAATGTACCTACACACTTCTATCTATCCAGTGAACTCACAAATATTCATCCAGCAATCTTTATTTTATAATTCCATAACTTTTCTTCATCTGGTAGACTCCATCAAGATTCCGTATATTTCGTTAATTACTTCCTTTGATAAAGATTACCTAAAATCACAAATACCTAAAATTAGTCATGATTTTTTATAATTTCCCGAATATAAAATAATTAATTGATTTATTTCTAAAGAAAACTAAATATTTGAAATCATTGTTCTTTATATGATTTCCTCATTCATATGGACTCTAGTCAATTTCCATATTTTTCTAGACTCCATTTTATAACCACTGTCCACTAGAATAAATATTGAAACATTTTTTCACTATAATTTAATTTATCCATCTAGAAAACTCCATATAAGAACATTATAAAGAAGAAAAAACAATTTTATGTTACTAATGTATAGATAAAATAATACAACACAAACGGATCCTTCTTTCTATTCAATCACAATTCAACACCACATTATCTCAATAGAATTATAGACAAGGGATAAATTGAAATAAATGATTAAGGACCCAAGAAGTGGGAGAGGAAGAAGGATATATTGGATACGATCGATGGAATCTCCTTTGATCCATCTGAAAGATAAAGAGATAGGAGAAAGGGGCCCACAAACATAAAAACTTGTCAGGTTCAAAAGGGTAAATTCCCAAAATATTTACCCAATTTGACCAAAACCATAGTGCATCACCCCATCCCTAACAACCTATTTGGTATATCCCCATATGATCTAGTGTAGAGTACCATGATTTAGAAAAAACTCCAAAGTCTAGAGCATGGGGCCTCTAGAGTGTAAAGTGCCTCTTCTAGAAATAAAATAGGTCTTTTCTCCCAATACCCCTCAATGTAGCATCTCATATGATACATTGTGTTAACCCTATCATCATACAACCATGTTACATCTACATCACTACAGAACAACCACCCATGGGCCTAGAAAATTTCCAAAAATGGGGATGGAGACTACAGTGTGGGCCCTTGAAGAAATAGTGTGTTATATTCCCACCCACCGTAACTAATAACTCTTTTGGACATCCCAAAACACTCTTAAAACGTTAGGGACACCCAAAAATGTCATTTTAGTAAAACAAAATTAATAAAAATAAATGAAACCATGACATTAGGGTGTCACAATTCTCCCCATCATTCCACTTTATACCCCAACAATGTAATGTATAGACCTTACTTAGGCCATTAACCTAGTTATTTGACCCCATGAGACACTTCTAATACCTTGGTTTCCTTCTTTTAACGCCACAAGATATTAACCACTAGGTTAGCTTATCAGAATAAAGACTATCAAAAAAAATCCTACACAGGTTCTTTTAGTGTATTTTCCTCCACTCATACATACCATCCAAAATATCCTAGGAGGTTTCCCATCATAAAACTACTATGGGATAAACAAAATCAACTATAGATTTCAAAATCGGGTATGGTCAGAAAAAGAAACGTCTGCATTATTGAAATGGGTTGTAACATTTTACCTTTTATGTCTCACTTTTCCTTGGGTGTTACACTCTCTGCCATATTAATGAACAAAATATGTTTTTGTGGCCTCTACAACTCAAACCGAAGTAGTGCCACTGCACTTCCATCTAGTTATTGTTTATGATAACATCTGGAAAGAATCAAACATCCCTAACCTATTCACCTAGTCAAATGACCCTATGGGACACTGGTAAAACCTTGGATGCCTTCCTAACAAACCACAATATATTACCCATCGGAATCACTTATCATACTAATTCTTATACCCATAGACCAAAA
Source organism: Viscum album (assembly GCA_963277665.1). Lineage (NCBI taxonomy): Eukaryota > Viridiplantae > Streptophyta > Magnoliopsida > Santalales > Viscaceae > Viscum > Viscum album. The sequence continues at coordinate 1,941,105,687 of OY728152.1, forward strand.
AATCTTCTATTAGTTTCATTTATCATCTATTTCCATTTTTTATTATTCTCACTCAAACACACCATGAAAAACTTCCCAATAGGTCATCCAACCTGACACTTCTCCAAGCAATGCACGCTTAACTATGGAGTTCAAATGATTTATGCTACATAAAAGAAAGATGCACCTTGATGACATGTGTAGTGACATTTATTATTTGGAGTCTAAATTTTATTGGTTTTTAAAATCTTCATTTAATACCATTAGATTCTATGTTACATTTCATTATATTTAATCAATCTAATGGATTGTGATACATACAACCACAAGTCTAAATGAACCGTAATATAATATATCATTATAATCTATATATTAAATTAGAATGTCTGAATAGGAATAAATAAATTATGAAAATAAAATGGTTTACAATTGTATAAAATAAAATTATTTCTTATAAATTGACAATTAATAAAAATAAAAACATTTTAAATTAAATGAAATGTTTTTATGGAAAAATGGTTTTTATGCTTTCAATGTATTTTTATCTTAATAAACTTTACTTATAATTATATTCAAATGATTTTATGTAATTTTATATATTACATATTCAATTAAAAATTATAATATATCTAATATTATTTCTAGGCATGGGATAAGGATGAATTCGTTATTATGCTTAAAAAGTATATTTTTATAAAATATAATTTTGTCGAGTATTTCACATTTATTTTAAAATTAAGTTCCTTAAATAATTGAAAAATTATTTTCAAAAATTATTTTTTTAGTCATAATTTCAAATTATCTTAGAGTGGATATTTGATAATTATTAGAAAAGATTGATTTTTTCATAAATAGTGAAGATGCCTTTTTTTATTATACAATGCCTTTTTGTTTAAAGAATTTGCACTGTTCCAATTTGTTTTATAATTTTTTTGAAAGTAAAATAAGATAAATTTTATTAATATTAATCCATTTTAAGAATTTTTAAATAATTTACCATTTAATTTTTTTATAATAACTTTTTTACTTAAGTAAACTTTTTATTTGGAAAATGAAATTTTCATCAAGCTTGTATGATTTATTTTTATTGAATTCTATCACTTCTTTTGAATGAATTTGATAAAATTAATTCAATGTTTTAATTAACAAAATAATTATTAGGTAATAAGTTAAACATCATTTTTTGTCATAATGAATGGTAGAAATAGTTATAATTAATTACCATGATTAAGGTTATGACTGGTTCACCGGTTGTTAAACAAAATTATAATTGTAATATTTACAAATAAACTTATATAAATACTATATGAATTAAATATATATAAATTATCATATGATAACATATAATCTATTGAAATTTCAAAGATTTTTTTTTGGAATGACTTTATCTTTTGGTAATCTTTTAGAAAATCTCCAAGGGTCCCCCACCCCCACTTATTACAGGACACCCCATATCCACTTTTCTATAAACATAAATATCCCAAAGGTTTTTAAAATAATTTCTTAAATACCTTAATTTAATACCTAATCATGAAATATATTCCCTTGTTTGATCATAATAATATCCTAGGAATGATATTGGTATAATCTTAAAGAGGTTCTCCGAAAAAAAGGTGTAGTTCTTAACTGTTTTTTTTCAATTTAATTCATTTTCTAACTCTATTAAATATTCTTAAATTATGATAAAGTAATAACATAATTATATCCTATATAATAATATGTTATTTTATTATAGAAATATGCTAAATCCGACTTCTCTGTAATTAAGTGTTAAATGAATCCTTCGATCATGTGTATGGAGGACTGCTGCCTCGTGAACCAATGTAATTCATTTTTTATCACCACATCTCAGGAATGGATATAATGATATAATTAATATATGTATATATATATATATATATATTAATTTTTCATAATAATTGAATTATAAATTTATATATACCTTCTTACCTTATGATCCATTTGAAAACGATAGGGTCACTCGTGCGTATGTGTGCACTAATACCTCTACAAAGCAATGTAAACTTTTTCATTTGATTATGAAATTTATGGTAATAATAATATATTTAATGAATATATAGGAAATATATGATATATAACTGATTATTGAAATTATAATTTTCATTTAACATTAATTCTTTTCAACTGATGAAATAATGGAAACAATGTTTATCTATATGTATGGTCTAACATCTCTATGAATAATGTAACTCATTTTTAAATATATAACTTTTATGGATGAATCTAAATAAATATATATTGAATATATATAGTATTAATATCATAAATAAAAAATTTAGATGATGTAAATATCCTCAAAGTGAAATGATCAAAACTATAGAACCAAAACATTGGTGAAAAATGAAGCAGTTATTGCCCAGAATAGTAATTTTAACAAAGAATAGTTAATAAATGGATGATAAAAGATTATAAGTAAATAAATAATGTATGATTTATGTGGTTATTTTCATTAAATATAAATATATATATAATATAAATATTTATTATACATGAGTTTCAAACATATATGATTAAATTTGAACATGAGGTAAGGGAGTATTTCACAATTTCATTTTTATTTGCAATTGGTTTGGTTTAAGTCTCCATTGAGGGAATTATTTGATATTTCAAGCATAAAAACAATAAATTTTATTATAATCTACTCATTTAAATAAATTACATGTTTTCCTTCATTTTCTAGTCAAAAAGTACTTAACATATTGAAATCATGATTAATGGAAAGTAGGCTTTGTTTTCCACTCGATCTAGATTATTTTTCTTCCATATCAAAATTTTACATAAAATGTTATAAAGAATAATTTCAATATTCCCCATTGAATTATTAATGAAATTACTATGCATATTTTTACAAAATATGTTTAAAGGAATCATTTTATCATTTTTTGAGTGAGGTTCTTGTTTTAATTTTTACAAAAATTGTGAAAGGAATGATTTTTTAACTTATACATAATTAATTGAATTTATCATTGTCATGACCACTAATTGACTTAAATATTAATTTACAATTTTCAATGGATCCTTCAAACGAATATTATTCCTTACTATTGGGGAAATTTTATTATTTTTAAATGTTTTTTAAAAATAAGAAGGTTTTTTTCATCAATAAATCTTCCAATGACACTTTTAAAGTATATTACATTATGTCTACATTGTTTGGGGGATATTATCATTTACAGGGGATGTAATATTTTCATAATATTATATATATTACCCTATAAGGTTTATTAATTTTATTATTTATTGTGGAAATTATTAAAACTGTGTATACTGTTATTTCAATACTAGTGTAAACATCAACTATATTTCACTCCTTTAATATAAATAATGCATTGGAATTAGTAAGTGATTGGATGGGCCAGCTATAGCCCCTCAATTCACTGATAAGTCTCATCATACATACTATCTTGGACATGTTGGTTAGGTATTGCCAATATAGGTATCGTGTCCGGGAATGATGCCTTTATTATTTTTTTATGACGTCTCTTATTATGAATTCTGCCATTATGAGATTTTTTATTGGTGTACGCATGATTATTTTATTTTTTCTGATATATATGTTTAAGTTCCAATATCATGTGATTTTTTATATGTAATTCTTTGATAATCATTTCTTCCTTTTATATTATTATTCATGATCAAGTTATTGATTAAATAACTTATGCTTTTAGATATTTACTTTTCCATAAATATTATGCTTTATTTATTCATGATAGCTTATATTGTCGGCATACCCTTGATGAGAATCTTAGATCACCCATTTTCTTATGTATCATTTCCACATGATGCCCAGAATTGTTTTATGATTAATATGTAGGGATATTTTAAAGTGAATAATGTTGTTCTCAAATGAAATATTATTTTTTATATTATGTTTTTAAATGTAATATAAAATTTAATTATTTATCTAGTTTATCAATGATACTAAACTATTTAGTTATCAAGGTTGTGATCTCTTTTATATAGTGCCAATTTAATAAATTAATCACCTACTATTGGATACATGTTTTGGGGTCATTATAATTTCCATTAGATACTTTTTATAAGAATCCTTAGAAACTGGATTTATAAATCGTAGATTTTTTAATATAACCCTATGAATAAATTTTAGGATAAGTCTACATATAGAATAAAATCATAAATTCTTGGTAAGGCTGAGATTATATTGTTATACTAGAAATACATTTCTCTATAGAAACTACAATTAGATGTGGTTTTGGAATAGACACATCTAGGGGTAATAGCATCGAAAAGAGTTTTTTTGGGTATACCACAACCATCAATCATGTGCATGGTGAGTGTGCCCTTACTATACCTGATTTGACACTTTCTGGGGATATGATTGGTTTAATTTACATTTCATTTTTAAAAAATTATAAATTATTTGAAAATATTTTTTTTGATTTGATAATATTCTCCAAAAAACCATGTTTATGATTATGATAATAGTTATGCCTAAATTTTTATATTTATGTTAAGTACTTCACTAGTTTTGCAATTATATATTGTGATTTAAAGTTTTTTTATTTAATATAGTGTATTTAATTATTAAAAACTACTACTAGTGGATGGAAAGTAAACAGTACAAATGCACAGATCCAATATAAGGATTTCCCTCATGGTAAAATATAATAAATCTACATCTGAAGTTAAAGCAAGAGATAAACTAATTATAGCTATATTTAGGAATCTAAGTTAGGTTATTACTAATAATATTTCCCATATGGATAATCCTATCTATCGACATTGGTTTTTATCATTGTTAGACCGCTTCATGCATCAGAAACCTACATCATTTAAGTGGATTACAAATACATTTTTAATTAAGAAAATGATAAGTACCTTGGAGAAGTTATTCATCACCTTGTGAAGTAACTAAAATGAGAAGGTGGTTATGTAATTTTGTCATCTCTCAAGCTATATGGATCAATGGTTGTAATTTATTCAAAACAATAATGATGAACAGTAAATAGAGATCATGTAATTGAATTATTTTAAGGTAATATTCCTGGAAAAATATTTTCCACATGAACAAAAGGGGGATATGGAGAGAAAATTCATGAGTCTAAGACAAAAGGAATAGAATTTTTTTGATATGTATAAATTCAACATTACAAGGATAGAAAGGAATGTTTCGGGATATGTACATAATACAAATATTAATATTGTCCATTTCTTTGATGGGATGAATCGAATCCTTCAATGTGAACTATTACCCAAAACATTCTCATTATATGAGAAAATAGTATCATGTATTATCAAAACATGGAAATAATTCTCTATGTCTTATGGATTTAAAGGAAACAATGAAAGTAAATAGTGTATGAAGACTCTAGAAAAGGAATTATAGAGAATAGTAATAAGGGAAGGGTGTAAATTCAAAATTGTAATAAATATCGAAAGAAACATTGTACAACATTCATGAAAGGAATGAAAGTTTTCATCAAGTGTAAAAAATATATGCCACTAATATCAGGATTTTATGGACATAAAAGAAGCTTACAGAGTTCAATGATTAAACTGTAAGGAGATGAGGATATATGCTAATGAATGTCCTAGGTGTCAAGGGAATTTTCTCCAAAAAAGGGATATGGAGAAATTCCATGCTTATGAAATAAAAATGGATAAGGTTTATGAATTGAAGGATGTGATGGCGGGTAATTTAATCATTAACTAAAATTTATCAACTATTTTTTCTCAAATATTCACACTCTTTTATATCTTCTATTTTTTCCTAAAAAATTAGTCATTTATCTATAAATATTATTCATTACCTTTCATTGAAGACTTATTCAATCAAAATCATAAAGATAAATATTTTTTGAAGATTAAAATTATTTCAAGGTATTATCAACTATGATTAAATGAGGAATATATTCTAAAGAAATCATTTCATATGAGTCCTAGACAATGTGAGTTTATAGTAATTCCATTTGGATTGAATAATTCAACATTTTTTATAGATAAAATTAATGGTGTATTCAAGGAATATCTTTATTTTTTTATTTACTAATGATATATTTTTGTATAATAAGATCTATGAGGACCATGATAATTAATTTCAAATCAATATTAAGAAAATAATATGAAAATACTTATATGGGAAATTTAAAATCTGAATTCTAAATTTAGAAATTTTCTTTTCATGAAAATATTTTCTCTAAGAATGGAATCTCTATTGATACTAATAAGATAAAGTAAATCCAATAATATCCGAAACAAAAAAATATAATCAAGGTACATAGATTCATTGGTTTAGTAGGTTACTATCAGTTATTTTTTGAAAACAAATCTCAATTTTCTAACTCATTAACCAAGATATCCATAAAGGGGTTATGTTAATTTATAAAATGTAATGAAAAAAAACGTTTTAGAGAGTTGGTGAAGAGATTGGTGAATATCTTGATTTTGAATCTACCATCGGAAAATGATGGATTTGGTATATATAGTGATGCATCAAAGAAGGGACATGGTTGTGTCCTTATACAGAAGGTTAAATTTATTTCTTTAACAAAAATGAAGTTAAATACTCTTGAAAATAACTATCCAATATGAGATCTTGAGTTGGAATCTGTTGTTATTGCATTGAAGATATGGAGACATTGTCTATACGGTGAATAATGTGAGATATATACATACCAAATGAGTTTGAAATTTATCTTTTCGTAGAAAGTGTACAATGTGGTGGAAAGATGATGGATCGAGTAACTCAAATATTATGGTTTCTCGATACACTACCACCCAGGGACGGAAAATAAGGTAGAAGATGCATTGAGCTTTAATGATCATGGATTTTTGAAAAAAAAATGAGGATCAATATGGATCTTATGTTAATAGATATAGTAAATATATATATGGTAATAATTAAAAAAGGGGATACATCAGTCCTTTTTAAAATGATTTATAAAAAATCTTTATTCGAAAAGATAAAAATTTCTTAACTTAGTGATGAGAATTTCAAAAAGAAAAATTAAAAACATGAATGATTGAAAATTGGGAAATTCACCTTTGAATATGGAATTCAAGAATTTGTAAAGAGACTATGTATTTCATATATATTTGAGTTGAAGAGTAAATTGTATGATTATTCTTGAAGAAAACATTTCTCTATACACCATGGTATCCAGAATATGTTTATATAATTTAACAAACATTCTTGGGGGGATAATATGAAGTGGAAAATTGCTGATTTTGTATCAAGATGTTTGGTTTTTCTAGTTGATGGTTGAGAGACCGCATCCTAGAGGATTCATGAAACATATACATATTCTTATTAGGAAATTGGAGGACATTATTATGTACTTTTCCATTGGATTACAAAATAATCCTAGAAAAAATGATGTAATATGGGTTATTGTTGATCAGATTACCAAATCTACACAATTTATCACTATTAGATATGATTTACCTATTTATCAACTTGCATGGATCTATATTAATAAAGTTTCAAGACATAATGGACTTCTTATTTCTATTTTACCTGATCATGATACATGATTATACATAAAAAAGTTATAAAATTATTCACAAGGATCTTGATACTAAGCTTTATTTGAGAACCTCTAATTATCCATAAATTGATGGGATTTATTAAATGATGATTCAAACATTATAATAAATGTTGAGATCATTATCACATGAATTTCAAGTTATGTGGGTCAATGTTTTCCAATTGTAGAGTTTTCCTATAAAAATAGCTTTTATTCAAGTATTCAAATTGTGTTATATGAAACATTATTTGGAATGTGATGGTTTACTCCTAATTATTTGGAGGAATTTAGTGAAAGGAATCTTATAGGACAAGAACGTGTAGAGGATTCAAGAGTAAAGGTAAGGACTACTCAAAATAATATCAAAGAAGATCAAAGAAAGGAAAAAAATTAATTCCAATAATATGATGAAATATTTAGAATTTAAAGTTAGAGATCATATTTTCATGACTGCATCTTCAAGTAAGGGTGTTATAAGGATTTATAAGGAAGGGAAACTGAGCCCCGTGTACATCAGACCTTTTGAAATTCTAGAAATAATTGGATTTATGGATTACTATTTGGAAATGACTCCAAACCTCTCTCAAGTACATGATTTATTCCATAAATCTTTTTTAAGAAAGTAAGTGTCTGAACAAACTCATGTTCTCACCTCTAAAGAAATATTATTAAAATCGAATCTATTTTAATATGAAGATAATATCCAGATTATTGACACTATAGAACAAATTTTGAGGAATACGATGACTCGGTTGTTATAAGTTCTTGGGATAAATCGTCAAATCGAAGAGGTGAAATTGGAACCTAAAGAAATTATGACGAATGACTAACCAAATCTATTAACAAGGTGAGATTCTAGAAATTTCAAGGAAGAAATTTTTTGATGGATGGAATAATGTAACACCTCAATATTTAACAATATATTTCATTAAATTTAATCACTTTGATACATTGTGATACACACAACTCCGAGTTTAAATAAACAATAATATAATATACTGTTATAACCTAGATTTCTAATAAGAAGATATTGATATAAATAAATAAATTATGAAATGTATATTTTTTCATATTTTTAAAATAATATCATTGGTTATTAGGTGATAATAAATAATAATTAAAATCATCTATAAGTAAAACAATTCTAGATAAATTGTTTTTATGTATGCAATGTGTTTTTTTAGAGATAAATTAAATTAATCACTTTTGGTAGATTATTTAAATTAAATTTACATATTATAAGTTGAATAAACTATTTTATCATTCATCTAAAAATTTTCTATACATGTGAAAAGAATAAATACAGTTTTATTACTAAATACCTTACTTTTCTCAAAAGGGGTTTCATCACATTTTGGTAATTTATTTTAAAATAAAAATTTTCCACTTTTTGAACATTTATTTTAAAAACTAAATATCTTTTTGGAAATAATCTTGTCAAAATTATCTTGCTGTGGATTTTTCAGAATTTTCAGAAAAGACTAGTTTTTTTATGAATAGTGATAATTCTATTTTTTATTAAAATGTAAAGGAAATAAATATATTTGGGCCTATTGATAAATTAATCAATATTTATAAAATAATTGTTAGAATTATTCCTGATAGGTTCACTAGGATTTTCAATAATATTTTTTCCACAAACCAACTATCTATCATTAATGGGAGGACCATCCAAAATAGCCGCACTATTACTCTAAATGTGTTAATATACTTAGAAGGTCACAAATAGGTGGTAATATTACTCTTAATATAGATATAAAAAATTAATTTAACCCTTTGTATTGGGTTTTCATTTGTGATGATTTAGAAAAAATTGGATTTAATGATACCATTATTAACTAGGTTAAAATTCAGTTGGGCCCAGCTCATATTTTAGTTCTAATTAATTTCCTCCCATAGGGGTACCTTACCTATTGAAGAGTGGTGAGGCTTGGATATCCTCTTTATTCCTTCATATTTTATATTATATAGTCTGAGGATTCTTCTTCTTATTATTATTGAAAATGTCAAGATGAAACCTATGAGATCTGCCATAGGACATCATTATCCTTCCCACTTATTGTATACAGACGATATCATTTTTTCACTTAGGTATAAAATAAGAATATCAAAAACATCAAATTTAAATAAATTCATTGTGAAATGGTATCATATCAAGTGATTAGGTGGAATAAATACTTTATGTTTATGGTTAATAACATCTCAGTTAGTGGGAAAATTAATGTCATCAATGAGTTAAGCATCAAACAAGGGTTTAACCCTGGCACCTATATTATATTTCCCATGTTTTGGGGAAGGCCTTGAGCCTCATATTTAAATCATATTATGGATCAAATTAGATTTAACTTGGTTTCATTAAGTTAAAATCTCTCACAATGGATGGAAGCATATGTCTGGTATTGTCTCTATGTTTTTGTACTCCTTTATGATCTAAAAATGGAATGATGTGATACTAAAGATCATTAAAATATATTTAAGGAAACATTATATGGAGTGGGATAATCCATGAGAGAAGATTAATCATTGTGAACACTAAATATAAGTGTAAATCTCTTTAGCTAAGAGACATTGGAATCCAGAATCGGTGTAATTTTAACCTCTCTATACAGGCACACGACATATTAAGGCTGATAAATTAAAAATCATAATCTCTTGGATTTTTGATATCTAGTATTTTAATCAATATTTAGTCTAAAAGTATAAATTTTATGGACTCCAATATTTGTATATCCCTCAAGGCTTCCATCTCTATTATCTACTCATATGTGGAGTGGTTGGTCAACAAAACATTTTATCTTAACATATGGTATGATAATGGGATAGTTAAACCCTTGATGGACCAATATAGATCTAATGAACCAGTGGTGGGAACCAATTATATGGTCAAATATTACCTTTAATCATCATCTATGAAGATTACTAAGGTGGTTATAGGAGTTGTGAACAATTAAAATTTCATCAATCAGGATGATCTCTTGATCTTGGAACAATCCATCAAAGGTATGATCACTTAAAAATGGTATTAAAATAATAAAATTAAGGGTATTAATCACTTCTATATTGTAAGGATGAACAAGATATGGATTTCTCCATTAATATACACACACTTTAGATGAATTTATCACTCCAATGTTCTAGTAAACTCTAATCTCCAAAAAACATAAATTTCTGTATACTCTATGGGCATCTTGTTCCACGACAAAAGGGAGGATCTAAGTCATTTATTTTTAGCTTCACCACTAGTTCAGAATTATTGAATTATACATATAAAATATTCAATGTGCATCCACCTCAGAATAGAAATGTACCAGAACACCTCAAGACTTTATTTTGGGTCTCCCTTCCTCTATAGATCCTCAACCATTTCTGAAAGTCTTATTCTGAAATTACCCTTGTAATCCATTATATTCAGAACAAGGAGATTAATGAGCATGAACCCTTAAATATCCAAGAATCTATGGTTTCTATTATGATGGAACTTAAGAATAACAATACTCTTCAGCAAGGCCGGTGCAAAAATTTTGTGCATGATCAGTCTAAATTTATATTCCTTGGTATGGATGGAAATATCCCACAACACCATGGAACTATTGAAATAATATAGAATTCCACATTCATTAGATGGAATTAGTGAAAATGAGATGGGACCTCAAGAAGAAATCCTTGATCCTTGGGTTTTGGATCTATCTTTATAGCCCATAATGAAAATATTATGGAATTTATTTATTTTCCATGAGAAATTTCTTCATCTTTAAAGGCCAACATTCTTGGTTCGATTAATACAATTGATATGGAAGGCAGAAAGGATACAACAAAATTTAAATTAAGTGTGACTCTACCATTATTGTACAATATGTGATAGGCCTAGAACCGTATCTCTCATGGAATCTAACTTCATGGTGGATCAATTTTCTATATCTAATATTATCTATGATTTTTTATCACACATGCATACTTAGAACCCAACTTCCTTACTGATAGGTTTTAAAAAAGGAGGGTGTTGTGGTAACCTCACTCTATCCAACTGTTTTCCCAATGGCCTTGTTCCCATTTTCCAAATGGAGTTTTTTAAATTTCTATAATTTATAATTCTATAATCTGTTATTATATAATAAAAGAGACTTTTTTATTCTTTTACTTTCTCTCATCTTCCTCTCTACTGATTTTTATTAGAAAAATGTATTTTCATTTAAATCATTTACAAAGTTACATTTAAAATTTATTTTAAAACTAATTTTTTTAATAGTATAATAATTAGTCCAATTTATGACATTAGAATAAATTATTTGGGGAATTTTGGTATAAAAAATTTTGTATTTAAGAAAAATTGTTCTTTAAATACCCACATTTTAGTCATGCTTACAATTTTTATTCTAAATCAAATTCCACCAATTCTATGAATTATGTAATATCCCAACTTGGATCCCACAAATGGTTACCCATGATGATGTGTCACAGAGCCTCATGCACATATACCATAATTTCAGAGGCTACTGACTAACAGTGAGTGCCTAAGGTGTGTCTGTTGGGAGACTATGCCCTCATGTTAGAGTTTAACACAGTGAAAAGATAACAATGGTCAATAGAATAAGCACTAAATCATAAATAAAAAAATAAGCATCCAAGAGAATAATATATAAAAAATTCCAAAATTACTCTCATATACAAATTGATGTGTCATGTCCTGTCCTTACAAAATATCCGAAATAGGTTTACAGACATCAATACAAAACATATATCTAAAAAACACACAAAATAACTATCCCATCTAGCATCGTGAGCCTCATCCCGGTCTCATGATATAATTCTTCTAATCATTGAACAATCAAGCATTATATTGTGGGTGTTTTCCATAGTCCCTACTTGAATCCATATAAACTGTATGGGTACCCAACAATGGACTGAAATGGGTGTCAGATAACACTTAGTAGACCACCACCAATAGGGTTTATAACAACTCAAGGATATGAAATAAAAGATAATAAGTGTTCAGTATATAAAAATATGGCATTAATGAAAGTAAAGTGAACTGTCTACCAAACAAGGCTCCATGCAACAAAAGTAAGCTCCTATATAAATGAAACTATAAACAAAAATAAAAATTTCACTCCTTCCATCCTGATATCTATAATCTAATACCCATAGTTTGGCGATATGTAAAATCTTCCAAGAGATTCACCACATCCAGGTTTTATAACTAATTAAACATCCACCACAACCATTCCATATAATCAGAACTGTTAGACCCCACAGGGTCGGATCTAAGATATAGAAGTCCAAGGAATCCTTATCGCGTCCCATGAGTATCCTGATGGAAACCTGGTAAGACCTAGGTGGAATCCAAGGATCATTTCAATAACAGAACTACACTCTGATTCCAAATATGTTCATTCTACGGGTAAGCAAGGCCCAATGAATCACATGGAATCAAGACCCAAGTAGAAATCTCAACTTAGGCGTCCACTACCATTATCAAGATCAAATGAAGTAAATTCCATTGAATCTAATGGGATCAAGATACAAGGTATAAAAACCAAGGAATAGACTACCATTTAAATTCATAATATCATTATATTCCTCATTCCAAATCAGTTGTATTACATGTGTTTTCTGACTAATTTTTCATAATTATCATTCAAACAATTAAATCAATCAACATCATGTAACGCATATAAATGAATTCAAACCATATCCTTCTAATTCAGTTGATTTAAGTTAAAATTATAAAAGGGTTTCCTCTAACTATGAAAGTGAACACTCACCCCATGGGTGGAATAAAAAGGTAAAAGCAATGGAACACCCCATGAGTGGCCAAGATTGTGTAAAAACCTCAAAAATTCTCTATGGAACCCGAGGTCTTCACTGATTGGTTATAAGTAATTTAATCAAGGTATTTGATAAATTAAAAGGGATAATCCATGAAGTATGGTGCATGGAACAGTAGAAAATATTCTTCTAAAAAAACAGACCCTAAGGGAATGGTGTATAACACCTACTATAGGTCTGTAGTAGAGTGCTCATCCAGTATAAGCTTTTGATTTGATCCAGATCAGAAGAAAAATAATGATCTAATAAAGAACCTATAAATACGGCATATTAGCTCAAACCAAAATTGTAAAACCGATACCATGAAAAATTAATAATTGTAAAAGAGGAATGTAGTACTCACTAGAACAAATCCAATGAGACCGGTGGTGTTTGATTTTGAGTTCGAATGACAAAATGGGATCAAACACTATGATTTGGCCTTCAAATGAGCTCTCAAGGGTGTGATGTTGTCCAATAGAGGAGAAATGAAAATAGTTTTAGTTTTTAACAAATTTAAATGGAAAAGTTTTAATTTCACCGAAAAATATTGGGTCGCTTGGTTTGGCCACATGGTTACCCAAACCATGCTCCAACTATGCACCAATCACTGTATTGTGGGGAACATTTCCCAGTGATGGAAAACAATTTGTAAAACCATGTATCATTCATTTTTTTTATCTGATAAAAATAGAAGGTGCCTTGCATGATTGGGAACTTGAGGTTTCATGGTTTCTCCAAATCATGCAACCTTATGCACCTCACTATCATGCCTCACATGGTTTGGGATACCATGCAGCATGTCTCACATTGTTTATCCTAACCGTGTGGCCTATCTCATTTTTTTTCAAAATATAGATATCTGGGCTCTAAAAAAATCCTTAACATCCCGGAAACACCAATGACCTCAATGAGAACTTTCATTAGGCCATAAAAACAATTTAAACTGAAAAATCACAGATATTTACCTCTTACTAAAATCTAGGATCTAATAATATTACCCCCTTAAAATAATTCATCCCCAAATATCCCTATCAAGGGTGGTCAAGATTCATCTGAGAATAACATTTTACATTGAGTAAGTACATTGGTCTCCCGATCCCAAGTCTAGTCATGTAAACAGCCATGCTTCTATAGCACTCTTACTAGAGGATCCAACTAGCCTCAAAGAACCATTGTTCTCCTATAAATGATATGTATAGAACTCTCCTTAAATGAAACTAAAACATGTAACTCAACCACCTCGGGATATAGAATATGAGACTATACTATCTCATAATGGTGTAGTTGAGATATTTGTAACACATCGTGAATGGATCGGTACCTCTAATGTAACTAGAACCAATGCAAAATTGGACCAACTCTCTCAAGAAACTCAAACGGACCAAAATTTTATATTCGAAGCTTACCCCCTATAATAATATGTTTATATCCCATCCTTGGAAAGATATTTAAAAAGATTTAATCCCCAAACTTGAACTCTAGAGTTCATAAACATTGATTGGAATAATATTTTTATCTTTACTTTGCATCATCAATATTTTTTTGATCAACTAGTCCTACTCAAAAGTCTCATGCATTAGACACAATCCAAATCAAATTTTCTCACCAACCTCTAACCAACACAGGGGAGACCAGCATTGATTAATGTAAAAGGCCCCATAAGGTGTCATCTGTATAGTCTCTGGATAGCTATTATTGTAGGAGAACTCAGCAAAGGGAATATGCCTCTCCCAAGAGCCCTAAAAATCATTGATGAAAGTGCGCAGCATATCCTAAAGCGCCTGAATCATGTGCTCTAATATCCATTTGTATGATAGTGTTATGATTTTCGTAGAAGAACTTTTGTACAAAAAGAACTATAAAAACTATAATAGAAATGATACATAAACTAGGATTCCCTATCTAACATAATGGTCTGAGAAACCCTACGAATTTATTTTGTCTCACAGATATATAACCACCAAAGTTCATCTATAGTGAAGTCCTCCCTAATCAGAAGGAAACAAGAAACCCTCATGTGCCTATCCACAATAACCCCAACAACATCACTACCTCAGGGAGACCTCAGTTAGCCTATTATGAAATACATCATGACATATTCCCGTTTCCACTTTGGTATGCCTGATACCTTCCTCTAAGTGTATCTCCCTCATTTACACATGAAAAATATATATCTTTGAAAAATGATATATCTTATTAAATCATGCTGAATATTAAAAAAATAGTCATTGAACACTACTCTAGATGCATGAACACACTATCCCCCTTGACTTTCAGAGCCTTGGGGAAACATTGACCATAAAATTGGATCGATAAATCACCAAAAGTCATATCTCACATCTTGTCATCCTAGTTTAAAACATCCCACCAACTCTTCTCTGTTCCCTGAAGTATAAAAGTCGTGATCTTCATTCTCTTCTCATGAAGAGTCTCTAGATGCTTGAATATCGATAGAGTATCCTTGGGAAGCATCTCAACAACACGTAAACCTCCATCCAGAAAAACGTGGGAGAATTTCGTAGATGGAACACACACATCATCTCACCCACAAAATATGCAGGCTATGTTTCTCCCAAAAAATTCTACATAGAGCCTAAAACCCCCTCGTGGAACTATTCCAAGAACCTATGTATGGAAAAATTATTGGTTTCATAACTATAATGACAGGAGGATCTAGTGGAATCCCATAGCCCCCACCTTTGTAGAGTGGTAATTGCCAACCTCCTTGAGAACTACTAGAGTTCATTTGGGTATCATGTCTCCATAATTCTAAACACATTCCTCTTAAAATATTGATCAAAATGATCACAGTTTAGAACATATGATATGTCAAAACCATCCTATACCCAAGTGATACCCCACTACATACTCTCAAATCTATGACAATGTAAAATGAAACAGTCATAAACATCACTAGAGTCAGTGCCTAATACACACTCAAATGATGCTTCTAGGTCAAGTTCACTATTTCTAAATTTAAATTTCCATTTGAATTCACATTTGTGTCACAATTTTCATAAAATTATTAAACCAAATGGTCCATTAATGTAGATCTATAAGTTCCCATACACCTCATGAACTGAAATTTGGCATCAACCTAATCTAATACATAACACATTCCAATTCATGTGACTAATATCCCAGAACTCAACATGTCATAGTTTTCCACTTAGGGTCACTTATATAACCTATTATGGAAAATGATGATTAGGTTATGGCAAGAACACTAAGTGCCAACCCTGTTTTCCAAACCACAATACCAACAAACTATCATAATAGAAGATATATAAATTAAGTCACATATCACAAATCATGTAGTTAAGAAATGAACCCAATATGGCATGGAAAAATTCATGGCATGTGAATTCTAACAGGATCCTAAAATGATGTATGATATGAATACCCTCATCTCATCAGGTAATGGTAAATAAAAACACCCAATCATATCAATTATAACATCACAATTCAAGTGCATCACCCAATATTGGAATCAAATCAACTATCATAGGAAAAATCTAAAAAGTAATAATTTCATTCCAATCAATTTGGATTTCTCCGATACGTGGGTTATCTACTCCTAGGTACAACTCATTACCAAATTAAAATTATTTATTATCCTGATATATTATATCAAAATTGTAAGAAAACTAGAAATGAAATCCACTGATACCACTTCTTAAAGTAATGTCCTAGATTCCACTAAATTGTTTCTTGAGTGGGTGGGTCATATGGCCTCAATAATATCTCCCCCAGACACCAAAGGTTTTCTACAAGTATCAAGGTCCTAAGATAAGTCTGTTAAAATAATTTACCCTCGTGTCAGAGTGTAACATAGTATAAAGATATTAATGGTCAATAGTTGAAGAAATAAATCCACCATGCAAGAGATAAACATCAAATATAAGAATACATAAACAATTACATAAGTATTATCATATACAGAATTATGTGTCATTCCATTTATCTATAGAATATCCAAAACATTTTTATAGGAATCAGTAAAATACATGTACCAAAATACCAAAAATGACAAAAAAAAATAACTTTTCCAAATAGCATCATGAGCCTCATCTCGGTCTCGTGCTCCCATCCTCCTAATCAAAACACAATCCATCATCGTACACTGGTTTCTTTCCCTGTTCTCTACTTGCATCCATATATTTTTCCTGGGTACCCAATGTCTTCCTGAATAGTGGGTAATATTACACTAAGTAGGCTACCACCAACTATATCTATTATATTTCCACGGTATACAATACCAGATAAGTAGTGTGATGTATATAATAAATTTTACAGTGCTGAAATTAAAGTGAATTGTCTAGCCAAAAAAGGCACCCTACGAAAATAGTTAGATCCTATATCAAGGCAACTATAATGAAAAATAACAAAGTCACCATATCTAATCTAAAAACTGTAATTTTACACCCATACTTGGTATATCAGTAAAACATTCCAAGAGATTCGCCATGTCCATGTCGTACAACCAAGAAAACGTTCACCATGTCCATGTTGTATAATTAGAAGTGTCAGACATCAGAGGGTTGGATCCAAGGTATAGAGTACCAAGGCATCCTCTTCAAATCCCATGAGAACTTCTATGGAAACCCAGTTAAGCCTAGGGGGAGTCCAAGAATCATTTCATCATCACATGTTCAATTTGAGTGCAATCAAGATGTATCCATGGGGTTGCATGTAGCGGTCTGGAATTACTTCTAGTGGACTATAATTGATACCTATCAGGGCACTCCATGGGCGGCTACACCACCTGGGCGGGACACACCACCATCCCCAGTGGCAACCATTTCCTCATGAAGCCCTTGGGCGGAGAGCCATGCTTCGTCCAACGCTCACATGTGAGAGTTCCCAAGGATCGGATACATTCCTACCTCCTTTGCCTCTGATACCAACTGTAGAGACCCGAAGCTTAACGTACATGGACATTACATTACATTTGCGGAATACTTAGTACATAACAAAAAACACACACACAAGGATCGTAATAGTTTAGTGTCTTTGGAAACTCGGAATATAATCTTCTAATCATGGGGAAATATCTTCAAAATCTCCCATAAAGATCTTCCTTTTTTTACCTAAAACCTTTCTTTATATCCTGGGGAAAAGAAAACATAAAAGGGTGAGCTCAAATTCTCATTAAGGGTAAACAAAAGAAATATCAATCACATCATATACATAAGCACATAACTTTTGGAAATCTTAACCTGCAAAAGAGATCATAATTTCATAACATGGGGTAAATCATGGCAGTGAAATGTAATCACAATAATCATAACTTAAAACATGAAACTTTGTGGCATTCACACATAATCATAGAGAATCATTTCTTGTTAGTCAAGACTCATTTCCAAGACTAACTTAGTGGACAAAGTCCCTTTCTGAATCGAGTAACCCTCGTTTCAGTCCTGTTTCACTGAACCGGTATAACCTACCGTTCCAGCCCTATCTATCTCATGAGATATAAAATCTTTACCCAATGCATTGGAGGGAGATATAGGTCCCACCCATCTCATAATGATACCATTTTTATGTGTGCCACAAAATCTTAAAACATACATCATTGCATAACCCATGTAATAAAAATGGGAATCTTAAACATCGTGACATCATAAAACAATTCATATACGATAAATGAATTCATAAAAATAATTCCATCACAACATAATCAAATCAATGTAATAATAGGGATAAAAACAGAACCCTTTATTATCTTAGATGGAATGTAATTTTGATAAAACAATTGAACTTTATTCTTGAGGAAAATATCCTTTCTTCTTCAAAAACACTTTTCATTTCTTAACATGTCATACAATTATAAACTAAAAGAAGTTGATCAAAAATAAACTTGAAATCCTGTAAAGGAAGCTTCTTCGAAATAATGTTTTAAAAATCCATTCATGCTGTATAAGTTAAAAAAACATTCTTTGTACTTTTGTCGGAAAAGTCAAAAAGTACCTCGTACGAAAAAACGACAAAAGATTCCTTTCATATTCTTTACTAAAAACTCGCCGAAGGGTAAAAATGGATTTAAAAAATTGTAGGTGGATGGAAATAATATTACATATTGATGAAACATGGATGTGGATGATAAAATATACCCCAGTAAATTCCAAAGTAAAAACAATCTCGGATAAAAATGAGATTGTGATATTTTCCCTTACCTTAGGTCCGATTTGCTTCGTATGTTTCCGAACCTCCTGTATAATGATTTAAATAATGTCATTGACTTATTACAGAATCATATTCATTGTTATGATATCATATATGGTTCACTTATGACATTATATTACCCGTTCTTTTGTAAATTCCATGTTAAAGAAGCGTTTTGGGTAAAATCGTTTCATTTATCGTAGGTGTTTTGACTTGTTGTTCTTGACATTATTATTACTTATATCATGATTTACATACTTCCAGAATATAAAATATGATTTATATATTATATATATTCAGTATATATATATATATAATAGATAGATAAATGAAATGAAAAAAACCGTTCATGGAGACGGTAGTCCGTACATATGCATGAATGCTGTTTTCCTTTCCTTATTGTCTTGAATGGAAGTAAGTAGATGACATACATATATATATATACATAAATCCAGTAGCTTTATAATGTCATATATTTCATTATTATTTCTTATATATACTTTATAATCATTCTTAAATGGTTAACATGGAGAATTAATCTCATCGCGTCGTGGAGACGGTAGTCCGTACGTACGCACGAGCGATGATATCATTTCCATAAATATTGAATTGAATTGGAGTGGATTATACAATATATCAGAATCAATATAATGTTTTAATAACTATTTATAGTTATTCTTTACACCATTATAGCCATCCATGTAAGGTGGTGGTGGAAAATAGATTACACCACGGCGTGGAGACGGTATTCCGTACGTACGCACGCGCGGTGATTTCTTTTCCCGTAGGATGGATAGATGGTGAAATAGGGTTGTTTCATACTTATAATAACATATCAGTATATGATTGATACTGATGTTATTACTTCATAATGAAACAACCTAAGAAGAAGAAGTGGAAGAAGAAATAATGATGAAAGAATTGGTAACGGTAATTACCTCTTCTTTGAAGCGCCTCTTTGAGACCTCTTCTTAGGGCACTAAAATTGGTCTTTGAGGAAGACCAGAACCTCTAGGATCTTGATAGGGAATTGGAGAAGAGATTTTGGCAGGGTTTGGCCGAGCTTGAGTTCTCAAATTGGTGTGAGGAGGAGGGGGAGGAGGTGTCCTTTTATAAGGGAGGAGAGGGGCACCTTAGGAATATCTCAAAATATTATTTTATATTAAAGTCAAAATCGGTTTATAATGGTTCCAAAGGGTCTTATTTCAAAGCTAAAGTGGGGATGGGTCGAAATACTATCAACCAATAGGATTTATACAAGTTTAGGGTATTATTTTAACCTTATCAATTATATTTAACTCTAAGATAAATAATTTAACTTTTACCGTGTCTTTTTGTTTTCTTTCACTATATGGTTAATAAACTTACTATAACATGCCAAACGAACCCCAAATTGTTTATTATTAATATATATATCCTTATCTAAGTCATTTGGCCGAACCTTAGATTTTTAGGAATAAAATAACAATTAATAATATAATATTTGATTTAAAAACTAATTTGTGTCAATTTTGACACTATTTGATATATGATTTTTGTGAAAGTCATAACAGAATTATATGTTCGAACCATGTTTATTACATCAACACTAATATATCATAATAACCTAGAAAATTAGTGGAATTCATAAAAAGTCTCAAATTACATTTATTTTGGTGTTTATAACATCAATTATGTCGACATTTCATAAATAAGATAATTACTGCATCATTATTGTGTCATAAATAAATTAAATTACTTAATGTCTAAAAATTATAAATAAAATACCATTATGTATGAAATCTTTTTATATTTCTAATGAATATTTATAGTCGAATTTATCTTATGTATAACCCCATATTTAAAATGATTTACTTATTAAACTTTGATTTTATCTATTTTAACCCTTCTTTAAATAAATTAATAATAAATGTCCTAATCTAACCCAAGTGGGCCTAAATGGTCATATTATATTCATAAGGTTGTTTTTGGACGAATTACACTTGTCCAATAGAATTAGGACATGTGTTAGGGTAATACTAATATCATTTTTACCCTTAATTACCCTATTTACTTTTAATCGTGGTAAATAAAAGTAAAAAGTTACTATTCACCAAAAATTATTTTCATCTCATTGAACCACATTTTACTTACTGACATCAACCGTGTCTCTCGGATTTTTGAAATTCCATTCACAGAAGCGGTAAAATTAAGATTTATGAAGAAATTAATTTGTTAACTACCACTTAGTAGTTTCACTATTCATCAAAAATTGATGTTTTTCAGAACAATGCCAAAATTTCATACTAAGCTATATTTCATATTCCGAATTCAAAAATGAAGTCTATTTTACCAAATTCATATCATAGAAGTTGCATTAATTAATTTTATAATTAAATCCCGCAGTTAAAACAAAGAGCGTGTTTTTAAGAAACAATATCTATAAAAAGATTGACACTTGTTTATGTCTAGTTTAAATGTGAAATTACATCCAATGACCAACATTGTATTAAATTGTAAAACTATATTCTAAATATACTTTAAAACCACTCAAATTAATAATTTATCACTATTAATTATTTTGATTAAAAAAAATTGTTTTTAATTATAATTTAGTAATTTTCACTATTCATCAGAATATGAATGTTATCCGAAAAGTACCAAAATTTCACCTTAGGCTAAATTCGATACTCCGAATCCAAAAATGAAGTCCATTTTGAGAGATAAAATTTCTTAAATTTTAAAAGGTGGTTATTACTATTCATAACTGCTAGTTATAATAATATTTTAATAGCATATCGTTGTTTAGTGAAACTCAGTATTGCGTACTATACACGCTATCGAGGAAGGTCGCGATTGCGTGTAATGCAAGGCAAGTCAAGGATGCGTGTTGTGCAAGCTCCTTTTGGTGTAGCGTACAACACAAGACATTAGTGAAATAAAAAAGAATATTTTTCATAAAATCTCGGGCTGTTACATTCTACCCCCCTTAAAATGAATTTCGCCCTCGAAATTCGTTAGGGTTATAAATGGCTTACTATTCGAAAGTTTCTTTAATAGAAACCCACATCGTAAAAAGGAATACCAAAACTTGACTTTAAAAACTAAAGTATGAAATGTAACGATTACCAAATAAACTAATCACTGGGTTTCCACATAGGTGAAATTATGGATATGGAAGAGAAATCTAATCATCATGTTCTGATGGAGAGTGGTAGAGAACATGGCTATGGAAAATCCAGTAATCACAAATCCATAAATTTTGACGATCTAAGGTACCATCTGATTCATCAGGTATAAGATCACTAGGACAACATTTTTGGTTTTCAAGATCATTTCCCTAAAGTTGAAAATTTGAATTAGAATAAATACTTTCTTTATTTTGGTACAATCTCACTGTTGTTCATGCCTTGAACAATTTCCACTTCATATCTTAAATAAATGAAGTTGAATTTTTTATTCGTGAAGTTTTAGCAGATCATGTGATAGAATGACGGGTCATTCCATCTGTCTCACACAAAAGGTTAGCAAAAATTATATACATGAGTCGATCTATAGTGAGATTAATCACATATGGTTCCTAAAATGGACTTATACTTCATATATCATACTGCTTAATATAATAAAACTAGTTTCTACTAAACAGGGACTTCCTGTAGGCCAGTGGTAGGCGATAAAGGCCAGTCTCACTTCGGTTGTGGGTTCGATTCCCACAGCCTTGTCCGAAGCGATGGGTCATCGCCCGTCCTGCAGGTTGTCCTTTTTCTAAAACTACATTACTATAACATCCCATCAATAATATCGAAAAAAAAACTTCTATCCTTAAACAATACTCACTTATGTCCAATATAATCCATTTCAATCTTTAGGCTTATCCATAATACTGCAGTCCACTCTCATAACATAGTGAAAACGATTACCAGAGATTTAATACCATCATTGATCCCCATATATCATAAGATATGTTTTGTTGGTCACATTACAAACATTAAAAGTCCTTAATCATGTATTCTCTTGAATACCTTAGTGAAAACATGAATGCAGTTTAAAGTTAACACTTTCCACATACCAAAATCCTCAAAATTCTATATACTCAAACCATGATATCACTTAGTCCTTATATCAATCATGAGCTCATGAATACTATTAAACATTTCATTTTCTCGTTTTCCCTTAATTATGCACATATCATCTTATTTCCAAAAAATATCTCAATCACTTTGAATACCACATCAATAAATATTGCAATACTCAATGATACAACACTATTTTGGAATCCCATTATATAAACACTTAATCATTCCACCACATCGCTGTCATATTAAACATTGGCAATAGTGATCGCATGTGACTTCACTTTGTCCTTTGCCTTAAGTGGTTGCTCATGTTGATCATCACTAACCCTTGGATTAGGGAATTTATTGGCATAATGTCCCATCTCCTTGCACATGAAACATTGAAGTGTTGGTGGTGCGTTCTCTGCAGTGTTTTCTTTGTTCACATCATTAGAAACCCTTTTTCCATTACTTCGACACTCTGCTACTCGATGACCTTCTTTTCCACACTTAAAACATTTTCTAGTCCCTTTAAGACAATATCCACCATGCTTCTTTCCACACTTTGAGCATAAGGAAACATTCATCTTCTTTTCACCATTATTCTGAGATTTCTCCTTGAACTCCATCTTTCGTTTCTTGTCAAAACCATGAGATGGATATGTAACACCAACTTCTATTTCTACCTTGATAGCACAACGCACAGTTTCTTCATAGCTAATGAAGCCTCTTATAGCTAATGCCCTTCGAAGACTTGGTTTTAAGCCACTGAAAAATCGATCAACTTTACTTTCAGGTTGGATGATAATGCCAGATGCATACCTTGCAAGTCTTGTAAAATTCGCTTCGTATATACTAATAGATTCATCATCCTTTTTCTTTAGTTCAAGAAACTCCTTCTCCATCTTTATTCAAAGAATACGAGGGAAGTACTTATTGAAAAATAAGTTCTTGAACTCGTCCCATTCCATGGACTCAATTTCATCTCTTTGCCTTGTATTCTTGATAAGATTCCACCATTGATCAGCTTCACCTTCCAAACGATATACTGCTAAGATAACTTTATCATGTTCAGAACATTGAAGAACTGAAAATATCTTTTCAGTGGTACCGATCCATTGTTCAGCAACAAGTGGATCAGAAGACCCACTGAAAGAAGGTGGACGTTGCCTCATGAAGGACTCAATAGAATATTGCTCCCTTCTCTGCTCATTTGGAAGTCCAGAATGATTCATAGCTTGTGTAAGTATAGAAATAAGATTTTGCATTCCATCTCCCATAACATTTGTTTGTTCAGGAGGGAAATCATTGCATTGTCCATTGCATTGATCAACACGGTTCCTTCGGGTTCCAGCCATCGTCTAAAACCCAAAAAGAATAGTGTGAGAGGCAAAAATCATGCTAGGGAAAACAACATAATAAAGGGGGAGTACCTTCAATATCTAACATCTTAGGTTTAATTCTATGATCATTAGCGTAATTCTAGTACTATAACCTATACGTATACTTAACCTTAGGGACATCCCTAGACATACCGTAGAAATATATCTAGGGATCTCACTAACGTTTTCGCATCCTAGTTTCCAAAGGTTGACTAAACCTTTCCTCTGATACCAACTGTAGTGGTCTGGAATTACTTCTAGTGGACTATAATTGATACCTATCAGGGCACTCCATGGGCAGCTACACCACCTGTGCGGGACACACCACCATCCCCAGTGGCATCCATTTCCTCATGAAGCCCTTGGGCGGAGAGCCATGATTCGTCCAACGCTCACATGTGAGAGTTCCCAAGGATCGGATACATTCCTACCTCCATTGCCTCTGATACCAACTGTAGATACCCGAAGCTTAACGTACATGGACATTACATTACATTTGCGGAATACTTAGTACATAACAAAAAACACACACACAAGGATCGTAATAGTTTAGTGTCTTTAGAAACTCGGAATATAATCTTCTAATCGTGGTGAAAGATCTTCAAAATCTCCCATAAAGATCTTCCTTTTTTTTAACCTAAAAACTTTCTTTATATCCAGGGGAAAAGAAAACATAAAAGGGTGCGCTCAAATGCTCAGTAAGGGTAAACAAAAGAAATATCAATCACATCATATACATAAGCACATAACTTTTGGAAATCTTAACCTGCAAAAGAGATCATAATTTCATAACATGGGGTAAATCATGGCAGTGAAATGTAATCACAATAATCATAACTTATAACATGAAACTTTGTGGCATTCACACATAATCATAGAGAATCATTTCTTGTTAGTAAAGACTCATTGCCAAGACTATCTTAGTGGACAAAGTCCCTTTCTGAATCGAGTAACCCTCGTTTCAGTCCTGTTTCACTGAACCGGTATAACCTACCGTTCTAGCCCTGTCTATCTCATGAGATATAAAATCTTTACCCAATGCATTAGAGGGAGATATAGGTCCCACCCATCTCATAATGATACCATTCTTATGTGTGCCACAAAATCTTAAAACATACATCATTGCATAACCCATGTAATAAAAATGGGAATCTTAAACATCGTGACATCATAAAACAATTCATATACGATAAATGAATTCATAAAAATAATTCCATCACAACATAATCAAATCAATGTAATAATAGGGATAAAAACAGAACCCTTTATTATCTTAGATGTAAAGTAATTTTGATAAAACAATTGAACTTCATTCTTGAAGAAAATATCCTTTCTTCTTCAAAAACACTTTTCTTTTCTTAACATGTCATACAATTATAAACTAAAAGAAGTTGATCAAAAATAAACTTGAAATCCTGTAAAGTAAGCTTCTTGGAAATAATGTTTTAAAAATCCATTCATGTCGTATAAGTTAAAAAAAACATTCTTTGTACTTTTGTCGGAAAAGTCAAAAAGTACCTCATACGAAAAAACGACAAAAGATTCCTTTCATATTCTTTACTAAAAACTCACCGAAGGGTAAAAATGGATTTAAACAATTTTAGGTGGATGGAAATAATATTACATATTGATGAAACATGGATGTGGATGATAAAATATACCCCAGTAAATTCCAAAGTAAAAACAATCTCGGATAAAAATGAGATTGTGATATTTTCCCTTACCTTAGGTCCGATTTGCTTCGTATGTGTCCGAACCTCCTGTATAATGATTTAAATAATATCATTGACTTATTACAGAATCATATTCATTGTTATGATATCATAAATGGTTCACTTATGACATTATATTACCCGTTATTTTGTAAATTCCATGTTAAAGAAGCGTTTTGGGTAAAATCGTTTCATTTATCGTAGGTGTTTTGACTTGTTGTTCTTGACATTATTATTACTTATATCATGATTTAATTACTTCCAGAATATAAAATATGATTTATATATCATATATATTCAGTATATATATATATAATAGATAGATAAATGAAATGAAAAACACCGTTCTTGGAGACGGTAGTCCGTACGTACGCATGAACGTTGTTTTCCTTTCCTTATTGTCTTGAATGGAAGTAAGTAGATGACATACATATATATATATACATAAATACAGTAGCTTTATAATGTCATATATTTCATTATTATTTCTTATATATACTTTATAATCATTCTTAAATGGTTAACATGGAGAATTAATCTCATCACGTCGTGGAGACGGTAGTCCGTACGTACGCACGAGCGATGATATCATTTCCATAAATATTGAATTGAATTGGAGTGGATTATACAATATAGCAGAATCAATATAATGTTGTAATAACTATTTATAGTTATTCTTTACACCATTATACCCATCCATTTAAGGTGGTGGTGGAAAATAGATTACACCACGGCGTGGAGACGGTATTCCGTACGTACGCACGCGCGGTGATTTCTTTTCCCGTAGGATGGATAGATGGTGAAATAGGGTTGTTTCATACTTATAATAAAATATCAGTATATGAGTGATACTGATGTTATTACTTCATAATGAAACAACCTAAGAAGAAGAAGTGGAAGAAGAAATAAAGATGAAAGAATTGGTAACGGTAATTACCTCTTCTTTGAAGCTCCTCTTTGAGACCTCCTCTTAGGGCAATAAAATTGGTCTTTGAGGAAGACCAGAACCTCTAGGATGTTTCTAGGGAAGTGGAGAAGAGATTTTGGCAGGGGTTGGCCGAGCTTGAGTGCTCAAATTGGTGTGAGGAGGAGGGGGAGGAGGTGTCCTTTTATAAGGGAGGAGAGGGTCACCTTAGGAATATCTCAAAATATTATTTTATATTAAAGTCAAAATCGGTTTATAATGGTTCCAAAGGGTCTTATTTCGAAGCTAAAGTGGGGATGGGTCGAACTCCTATCAACCAATAGGATTTAGACAAGTTTAGGGTATTATTTTAACCTTATAAATTAGATTTAACTCTAAGTTAAATAATTTAACTTTTACTGTGTCTTTTTGTTTTCTTTCACTATATGGTTAATAAACTTACTATAACATGCCAAACGAACCCCAAATTTTTTATTATTAATATATATATCCTTATCTAAGTCATTTGGCCGAACCTTAGATTTTTAGGAATAAAATAACAATTAATAATATAATATTTGATTTAAAAACTAATTTGTGTCAATTTTGACACTATTTGATATATGATTTTTGTGAAAGTCATAACAGAATTATATGTTCGAACCATGTTTATTAAATCAACACTAATATATCATAATAACCTATAAAATTAGTTGAATTCATAAAAAGTCTCAAATTACATTTATTTTGGTGTTTATAACATCAATTATGTCAATATTTCATAAATAAGATAATTACTTCATCATCATTGTGTCATAAATAAATTAACTTATTTAATGTCTAAAAATTATAAATAAAATTCCATTATGTAGGAAATCGTTTTATCTTTCTAATGAATATTTATAGTCGAATTTATCATATGTATAACCCCATATTAAAAATGATATACTTATTAAACTTTGATTTTATCTATTTTAACCCTTCTTTAAATAAATTAATAATAAATATCCTAATCTAACCCAAGTGGGCCTAAATGGTCATATTATATTCATAAGGTTGTTTTTGGTCGAATTACACTTGTCTAATAGAATTAGGACATGTGTTAGGGTAATAATAATATCATTTTTACCCTTAATTACCCTATTTACTTTTAACCGTGGTAAATAAAGGTAAAAAGTTACTATTCACCAAAAATTATTTTCATCTCATTGAAGCACATTTTACTTACTGACATCAACCGTGTCTCTCGGATTTTTGAAATTCCATTCACAGAAGCGGTAAAATTAAGATTTATGAAGAAATTAATTTTTTTAACTACCACTTAGTAGTTTCACTATTCATCAAAAATTGATGTTTTTCAGAACAATGCCAAAATTTCATCCTAAGCTATATTTCATATTCCGAATTCAAAAATGAAGTCTATTTTACCAAATTCATATCATATAAGTTGCATTAATTAATTTTATAATTAAATCCCGCTGTTAAAACAAAGAGCGTGTTTTTAAGAAACAATATCTATCAAAAGATTGACACTTGTTTATGTCTAGTTTAAATGTGAAATTACATCCAATGACCAACATTGTATTAAATTGTAAAAATATATTCTAAATATACTTTAAAACCACTCAAATTAATAATTTATCACTATTAATTATTTCGATTAAAAAAATTGTTTTTAATTATAATTTAGTAATTTTCACTATTCATCAGAATATGAAAGTTATCCGAAAAGTACCAAAATTTCACCTTAGGCTAAATTCGATACTCCGAATCCAAAAATGAAGTCCATTTTAAGAGCTAAAATTTCTAAAATTTCAAAAGGTGGTTATTACTATTCATAAAGGCTAGTTATAATAATATTTTAATTGCATATCGTTGTTTAGTGAAACTCGGTATTGCGTACTATACACGCTATCGAGGAAGGTCGTGATTGCGTGTAATGCAAGGCAAGTCAAAGATGCGTGTTGTGCAAGCTCCTTTTGGTGTAGCGTACAACACAACACATTAGTGAAATAAAAAAGAATATTTTTCGTAAAATCTCGGGTTGTTACATTGCAAGGGCCAAGGCATCTCATTAAGTCAAGACCCTAGGAGAAATACCATCTAACGAATCCACTAGAATTATCAAGATTCATGGAATTAATGTCCATGGAATCTAATAGAATCAATATAAAAGATATTTTAACAAGGGAATACAGTACCATTACAATTAATCATCCCATTACATTCATCATTCAAAATTATTTCCATTCCATGAGTTTACGCACTCATTTTCAACAATTATAATTAATATAATTAAATCAATCCATATCAAGTTATCACATGAAAAAAGAGTATAACCATCTCATATTCACTCAATTAAATCAAATTTGATTTATGAAAGGGCCACCAATAACTACAGAACCTCTCACTCACCACTTAGCTAATATAAAATAAATGGAAACAAGAAATGGCACACCCCATAGGTGTCATAGGTTTGGGAAAAAACCTCAAACAATCTCTATGGAACTAGTGGGTGTCCCTAAAAGGTTCCAATTCATTTAATCAGGGTATTTATTAAATTTTAGGCATACCTCCAGAAAGTATAGAATGTGTCACAATTAAAACTATGCTTCTAAAACACCAAACCTCTAGGGAATGGTATAGACCACCTACAGTAGGTATGTAGTAGAGTGATTGACCATTATCAACTTCTAATTAGATCCAAATTAGAAGAAAAATGAACAATGGATGTAGAACAAGGAAATAAAGAATATTATATCACACTAAAATAGTAAAATGGATACCCATAAAACTGATGAATGGTACAAGAGGAATGGAGTACTCATCGGTGTGAATCCAATGAGACAGACAGTGTCTGATTCTGAGTTCAGAAAATAAAATGGGATAAAAAGATATGATTTGGCCATAAAATGATCTCCCAAAGGTTTGTTACTATCCAAAGTAAGAGAAATTAAAAGAGTTTTATGTTTTTACACATTTTAACTGAAAAATTGTAATTTTACCCAAAACATTCGGGTCGCACAGTTGTCCAAACTGTGCACCAACAGTGCTCCCATCATTATCTTAGGGGGAAAGTTGCATATTTTTGGCACACAGTTTGAAAAACCATGTGTCAACTGTGTTTTTAGGAATAACTAAAAATTATTGGTTCCTCGTAAAGGTGTTCCCCTGAAGTTTTATTGTTTCTCCAAAACAAGATACATGCTACACACTACTCTCAAGACTTGCATGTTTAGGGGTAAATATGCGGATCATTTTTTCCTCACCATGCGGCCTGTCTAATTTTTCCAAAAGGTGGGACTCTAGGTACTAAACAAGTTGGATACCCCTAAAACACCCATGACCTCAATCGGTACTCTAATTTTGAAATAAAAATATATTTGATCCAAAAAAGAGATTCATACATCATATGAAAACCTAGGATCTTAAAAATTGAAAATTTAAAAATGTATTTGATATTTGGAATCATCAAAATTAATTTTAGTTAATAAGGCCAACTTAATTTTGGTCATAATGAATCGTAAAAACAATAAAAATAAATTATAATGGTTAAGGTCAAAATTGGTTTTCTAGGGGTTAAACCAAAATATAAGTGTACATTTTACAATTAAACATGTCTAAATCCTATTTGGAATCATTTTTCTTGATAATTAGTTTAACATTTTGTACTCTTTTAGGAAATTTCCAAGGGGGTCCCCTCCCCCACTTATAAACGGGAACCCCCTCTTCACTCCTCTCCACATTTAAAAATCCTCTAGGTTTAACCAAACCATTCCCAAATACCTCAATTAAATACCTCCCCTTGACCTAGAGTTCTTAGTTTGATCATAATATCATCCTAGTAATGCTTCTAGTATAAACCAGAAGAGGTTTTCCAAAGAAGTAGTATAGTTCTTAACCACTTGTTTCTGTTTTATTAATTATTATACCTCATTTATATATTATTCTATTATACGGAAATAATAACACCAAGATTTTAGATATTCATTGATGTTATTATCTTTATATAAAAACCTAAATCTATCTCCTCTTCCATAAAATGGTAAACTAAACCATTGGTCGTGTGTACGGCGGACTACCGCATCATGAACTGAGGTAATTAATTTTCCTTCAACACCTATCACAGATGACTGTAATGATGGAATTAATATATATATATATATATATATCTTTTTGCGTGTGTGATATTTATGAAATAATTATGCTAATATATTTTTAATATCATAACTTCCTTCTTACCGTCCAATTTGTTTGTAAATAATAACATTGCTCATGTGTGCATGTGGACTACGTCCTGCACGAAGTGTTGTGATATGTTCTTAATTTTATTATGAAATTAATGGTAATAAGTATATATTTAATTAAGATATATAATATTTATGATTTAAAAATTATTCGATAGATTTGAATTATTATTTACTTTAATTTTATTTCATCCGTCAAAAAAATGGAAACAACATTCATGCGTACGTATGGTTTATCATCTCCTGGAAATGTATAACTCATTTTTCAATATATCAATTTTATGGATGACTATAAATAATTATTTAATCAATATATATGATATATATATCATTATTAACATTTTTATATTATGTAATCGTGATCAAAGTATAACGACTAAAACTACTAAACATAAACATACATAAAAAAGAGAAGCAGTTATTACCCATATTAGCGATTTTAACAATGAATTATTCATAAACATGTGATAAAATAATATTGGTAAATAAAATAAGGAATTATATATATGAATATAGTTCTATAATATATATATAATAAATATATGTTTATTATACAAGAGTTTTGGAAATATATGATGAAAGTAGAACCTAAGGTAATGGTTTATTTTAGAATCTCATCATTATTCAGTATTTTTTATGGTTAAGTCTCCATTAAGGGAATAATTTAATATTTATATATTAAACCTAGTATATTTTCTTAAATATATAAATTTATTTAAAATAAAATTTTTCATTCTTTCTATACACATTATGTTCTCAATATATTGAAACCATGTTTTAAGAAAAGACCAAATTTTTTTCTTCTTGGTTAAGAATATTTTTATTCCATGTTCATATTTTCATAAAAATATTTCAAATAATATTTTTACTATTCTGAAAATAATTATTAAAGAAATTTACACTGATTAATTTTTCAAAATGGGTTAAAATGAATCTTCTTTTAATTTTCCAAATGAAGTTGTTTTTCACTTTTTACAGATTCAATGGAATGTTTTTTAAACTTATACGGCATAAACATAATTTTACAATTTCATAACCACTCATTTCTTTAAGGATTAATTTACAAGTTTCAAAGGTTATTTCCAAATAAAAAACTTCCCTTTATATTTGGGAATTTTTGGGGAAATTTTTAGATTTTGAAGTAGTTGTTTCAAAATAAAAAGGGTGTTTTCATCAAGAAATTTTATAGTGATCTTTTAAAATTATATTCATTATTATAAAAATGATTTAGTAGATATAATTATTTACTAGAAATGTAATATTTTTATACCATTCATGATATTACTCTAGATAGTTTATTATTATTTTTATTTATTAGGATAATTATTCACATTTTGCATGATAGGTTTTCAATATGAATGTTTATGTTGATCATATTTTACCCCATTAATAAGAAAAATGAATTGGACTTAGTAAGTGATGGTTGGGGTCTGATATATCCACACAATGCATCTCTAGGTTCCATGAGATAAAAATATTGGATATACAGTTTAGTTCTTACCCATTTTTGTATGACTTCAAGATACAAAGCCTTTATGTGAATTTTATGTTATCTAGCATTATGCATTCAATTATTATGAGATTATTTATTGATTTCCATGTTAATATTATATTATTTATGATATTCAAGGATTATTTTCAAGATCATGTGATTATTTATATAGAATAATTTGATGATAATTTATTTCTTCCATATTATTCTTTGTTCTTAAGTTATTTATTAAATATAATATGTTTTCAGATATTTACCATTCCATAATGGTTATGACTTATTTATTCATGATAGATTCCACTTTATAAATACCCTTACAGAGAAAAGAATGTAAGGCCTTTCCTTATGTTTCCTTTCCCTAGGATTCCAAGAAGTGATTTATGATTGTTATGAAAGGATATTCTAAAGGGTATAGTGGTATTCTCAATGGAAATACTATGTTGTATTTTCTGTTTTTTAATGTAATGTGAAATTCAGTTATGTTTCATGTTTTTTTGGAATAAACTATTATATCCTTTGGGATGTGATCACTTGTATCTAGTGCTAATAAAATAAATTAACCATAATATCTAGGATACAAGGGTCGATGTGTTTACACTCCGCCAATTCAAACCCAAGAAGTGAAACTATAATTTTATCAAGGTATTGTAAATCATACCATTTTTCAAAACCCTACCTCCTCGAGTCGTGAAACAAGCCCTATGGACCTTGGGTCTACTATAATACATTAGTTTCCTTTTTGTCACACCATAGGCTATTTCCAACCAGTGTAACTTATTAGACTAATGACTCTACCCACATTCCAACACATGTGTTTTTCTTTTGTGATGTACTCACTCAAACACACTATGAAACATACCCAATGACCACCAATCCAAACCCTACTCCGAAACAAAAATGATTAATTATTGAGTTCAAATATGGTAGGACCTTAAAGAGAAGGGAGTTCCTTTTTTAAAATAGTTTGTAACATTTAATATTTTATGTCTCACTTTTCAAGGGGTGTTATAATGAAATTCATTTAAAATTTTAGAACTGAGGAAAAGACAAAAAATCCACACTCAATAAAAATATTTAGGAGGGAATGGAAAATAAGGAAGGATTTAATGTAAAGGAGGAACCACTCATAATATAATTCCTTTAATACCCCGGAATGAATCCTTATACATCAAAAAACAATAATCATTAATTATTTCAAAACTATCCACTAAAAATCTATAATAAAAAGGAAACCTAACATAGATCCTCCCACAATTTAGAATGGTAAACTAACCAATAAGTGAACCTATGTAAACAAACATCACTAAATAGTCATGTTTATGCAAATCATTATTATAAATGAAAAAAAATTACCAAATCATATCCAACCACTAAACAAGTATCTCAAATACACAATAAGATAGAATTTCCTTGAAAAAATCGGAATTAACATAAAACAGGGTCACTAAACCACCACATACCAAAGTAATAGTATAAAAACAACTGATTTGTAACATAACACAATTTTCAATATAATAGTTTTGACATTGGGTTGTGAAACTACATTGAGGGTATATTGGGGAAAACTCACAGAACCCCTACTTAGGATAATCCCAAAAAAATATTATCTAGTAGATCACATGATCTAACCAGCAACCGAAAACACATCCCCATTACCCCAGTCTCCAACCAAGGAATAACTATGTTATCCATAAAAAATTCTCATCACATATTCCTCACCCTAAAAAAATTTAAATGATCCACAGAAAAAATGATTTAAGAATATCCCAAAACAACTGTTGCTCACAGAGGGGAAACAAATAAAGGCACCAAAAGGATGCACTAAAAGATAATCCCATCAATACCTCTGAATCTTCTCATCAAATAATCCAAAAATAGATCATCTCCCAAATATAAGGATCAATAACTCGGTGGATTCTCAAACTTCTTGATCTCATGATAATTTCACTTAATAAAAAATATCTTCAATAAGAATTTAAGATGCAATAGAACACAAGAGATAGAATTCTGGACATCAC
The DNA here is from genome assembly GCA_963277665.1 of Viscum album. Taxonomy (NCBI): domain Eukaryota; kingdom Viridiplantae; phylum Streptophyta; class Magnoliopsida; order Santalales; family Viscaceae; genus Viscum; species Viscum album. The sequence goes on from OY728152.1 coordinate 1,941,140,936, forward strand.
CACTCTATTTGGATTTTGGGAAGTATTGTACACTATGATTAATATAAAAATTAATTATAGTATTCATATGATGGTTTATCCCAAAAGTTTGTCTTCCTTCAATCCATTGAAACTATTATAGGGTCCATAATATAAAAAATGAAAAATGAATCCAACCAATTCATGATTAACAAAAAAACTAGTCTCAACCCACATAGAAGGAAAAAATCAAATATCAAACATCCAATGAGAAAGACACATTCCAAACAAAATCCATTTTTCAAAGATCAAACTTTATGTTGAATACACACCACTTCATTTAGAAATACAAATTCCCCCTAGGTAATTTGAAAACATTTGACCTAGATTAAAAAAACCCACGGACTTCCATTTAAAAAAATATTCCTACTCATGCTTCCACAATCTCTTATTTATTTAAAATACATCCCCTAAATATTCAATTTCAATCTAAAAAAATATTTCCCTTTAAAAAAATTTAAAAAACTTCCTACTCTTCATTTTAAAACAAGAAATTCTTGAAAACAAACTTTCAAAGGGGCAAAATCCTTTCCAAATAACCCATAAAACTGGTTTTAAACCCAAATAATTTTTCATATTTATTTAGGAGTCAAATAATTTTAAAAAACTTTCCATGAAAATGATAAATCCTTTTCTCCACAATAATAAAGGACTTGTTTTTTACCAGAAACATAATCCATGATATCCCACATTTCCCACAGAAAAATGCAATTTTCACAAAAATTGAATAAATAATAGATACCACAAATTCAATAAAAATATGATTGGTATCACCAATATATAATAAGACACTCCATGATACTTTCCTCCTTTAATTAATTGTTAAATACAAAATAAAATATGAAATCTTATGAGATACAAAATCATGCATGGCTAGCCCACCGAGTTTGATAGACCACATTCCAATCATGTGATATCCCATTAAATGGATTCATAATTTACACCCAGCCTTGACACAATTTTTAGGAAATGTGTGATAAAGTTTTTCCATTGATTAATCATCCATTCTAATCTAAAAACTGGTTGAGTACTCGATGAAACTCATAAATGGTAGGGAGGATCAAAACCTCTTTATTAATAATCAAAATAAATTCCCAAAAATAAAATTAAATGTTTGACCACCCATGTACACACAATTGTTTTGATGAAATGTTGCGATCAGACACTTATAAACAACTAACCTCCAGAGTCCCAACATCAATCATAATCTCTATTCTCAAATGACACTCCTAAATAACAAGAGGTTGTTTCGACAAATTATTCCCTTTTTTGAAACCTAATATATGATATCATTTTTCAATGAATCGGCTCGTGTTATCATCATAATGGTACCTAAATTGGCTCGCCACAAGGCTCTATGGGGTTTATAAATCACTGAAATTTGGAGAAAAGTTATAAGGATATAAAAACACATCAATGAGTATTATTTAACTATCATATATAAAAATAAAAAATCTATCGACCGAATCAGCCACTACAATATTTAAAAAAATTGAACCCAAACAACTCCAATGAAACCACCATATTACCCATAAACACTAACCACATCCTAAAACATCTATATATGGAACATAAATATTAGAAAAAAATGGAAACAAATTATAGGCGCCTAATAGGAAAAGAAAACATCTCTATATGCACAGTAGTGTATATATAGGGTGTGAGCCAAACATTCCTAGGATGATTTCACCAAATAATTTATATAGATACTTCTATAATATAATCAATAAAAGAGAATGTGAACATAATTTATCGAAATATGGTTTCACATGATCATGTATATGAAAATAATTACCAATATTTATCTCTTCCTTACCAAAACTAGTGTAAAATCCTCTGTTTGAAACATAAGAGGCCCCACAAGACTAAAACAAATTTATGGTAACCATACCATAAATCTATTTTTTCCTTTAAAAAATATTTTAAATCCACTATAATATGACTTTAATATTAATAAAAAAAATCATCCTCTTTTCCTAAAATCATTTCTCAACTACCTTTTTAAAAATAACATCATTTCCACTTTGAAATACTAAACTATTGAAAACATTATTAAATAAATTTGAAAGTAAACCAAAACCATAGTCAAACACAGGTAATAAATATATAGCACCATGATATTAGAAGAACGAAATAAAATTTTCAACAACCAAAGAAAAGTCTCTCAAAATCAAAATCAAGGGGATATAATAAATGTTTGTGAATCTGGATTCCATAAATCATCTTGAAAATGATATATCAACATGGGAAACTCACTAGTATCTAACTTTAATGGTAATAGACTAGTGTAATCTGATAATTATCCCTTGGGGACCCCAATGGGAATCTCGGACACCTCATTCGGTACCCTTTTGGGTCACCCAGTAAAAAATAAACCCCCATGAGGGTGTAATATTCCTAGGTCACTAGCTTACCTACAAACACTAAGCTAGTGTAATATGAATTTTTACCTCATACATTGTAACCAATGTTCCTATAGTATTGTAAAATAGTTGAGAGAAACCAAGAAATAAATATTAAATAATATATATAATATAGTAAACCACATCTCAGCTCCCACAACCTCACATGAATAAAACTCTTTTTAAATAAATTCATATAAAACATAAAAAACAATAAACCAAACCCCCATTAGGACCACAATTCCATAATGATAAAAACATAACAAATGGATTACCAATTTGGGTGATCATAATTTAAAATTAAATCTATTTAATAAAGTTTAGAGTGGGAAATCAAAAAATTTATTGAAATTCCATGCTAGTTTACCCACATTGAAAACAATTTCAACAAATAATATTGGAAATTTATTGGTTTCAAGAACCCCATTGAAATATCAATTTCCTTTTAAATCACTTTAAATCACCAAAATTATATTAAATATTAGAATAATTGTATTTGTTCCAACCCTCCCTTTTTAAATGACCCAAATCATTTTTAAACATAAAATATTCTCTTTTAAATACAATCAATGTCAAACTTTATTTCAAAACAATTAAATTCCTTTAAAAGATCCACCGATCATTTTCTAAAACACTTGGAATATGTAATGTCCATTATATAGAGGATGGTTCCCTTGAACCAAATTATACATACATTATGATTACCTATATTATTTTTTTGGATATTAATAAAAAAAATAGGACATTGTGATTGTTCTTTTGAATGACACGGTTTATGATAATTTCTTAAGTGTAAATGTCCCAACGAAATGTAATAGAAATTATCTACTTTGTTGAGAACATATAAGTACCATGATAGTTATCTTAAATACTATTTATCTAGATATATTAAGTCATTTAATGGGATTAAATTATATATTTTATCATGGGTGGAGAGTCATAGGACTTTGAGACACTTTCTCATTGAATACTCCCTTAGAAATCTTCAGTGCATAAGATTTTGAGAACATGAACTGAAAGTAGAAAGTCCACAATTATATGTGTTATTGTATGTTCTTATCTAAATACTTGTTTTACTATCCTTAGACACAAATATTTTTATTAATTCATGTCATGTGTCACGTACATTGATGTATTGAAAAAAACTGGGATGACTCATGCTCATAGTGAAGTTGGATATGTACGGTGTGTCACAACTAATATTATTTTAATTAATAATTTGAGAAAGGATTTTAACTTCATTTCATAAAAAAAATATGATATATCCATCCCTTTAATGGGAATGAAGTAAAGATACAGAATCATTGTGGAGATTTTTTTTCTTCAATACATGGGAATTTTACGATTTCGTGAAAATTTACTGTGCATGATTCCGACACCTGGTGTGTCCAGAATCAATTTCTGATGTTTTTTTCAGGTATATTCTGTAAACATATGAGGGGGTTCTTATAACTTTAGAACAGGTGCTCGGAAGTGAAATCGGAGGGCACCGTTGAACTCACAATGCCAGTATTATCTTAAGAAGACTATCATCTCGATGGTAGTTGATCGAGAATAAAAGATAGTTTTGGGGTTTTTAGAGAATGATTTAAATAGAAATAAATAGCGTGTCTTTATTTTTATTTTTTGGTTAAAACCTCCACATGGAAGTTGGAGGTGGGACCACCACACCTTAACATCCAATGAGAGGTTATGGTGGTGGGGCCCACCCACACTGTAACCTCCTCTTCATGATTGATATGGTGGGGACCACCTGAGGTTGACACCTCTTGAAATCCTCATTAAGTGGGGTGAAACCTCTTGAGCTCCCCACTTAATAGTGTCACCACCCATCCACCTTAATGGAGCCAATGCACATCATTTATGGTGCCAAATCCTCCATTTGAATTTCGTGCCAACCTTTTGAATTAATTAAGGGGAGCCAAGTTAATTAATTCACCATTTTTAAATTGTGTGCCAACAAATTACAAAATAGATTAACTTAATCTATTATTTTTCTTGGAATATACATTTTGGTGGAAACATGGGAGAATAGAGAAAATATCTCTCCATCAAAGAACGAAGAACGTGTTCTTCCAACGAAGAATGCCGGCAACGATCTCCTTTTACCATCATCCTTAGATCCTACTGATATGGAACGTCATCAACTGACCATCCCTCCGCACCATCGTCAATGAGCAGACGCATGAGCTCGGGATTAGAAGTGTTCGGCGGATGAGACAAACAATGATCACCTTCATCTTTTTCCTGCGACTTCATCGACGATCAATGAACAAAGCTAGGGGTTGTTTTCTTTTATATGTCACGATCTTCTTTTCTTTCAAAACGAAAAACTATGATATGTTTCCTTTGTTGGGTGAGTTATTGTTCATCGTTCTCTTTCCTTGATGTACAGATTTTTATCACCCTAATCATGGAGGGTGCGGCCCAAACTAACATGGACCAACTCCCTTCGTCTATCTCTTTTTCTGATATCCTTCGGCATGGTGACGAGGCGACGAAGGCGGAGAAGAAAAAAGTTGTGCTACATATAGCCTCTGTGACCTGTGCCGCTACCGCGTCATCTTGCACCATTGTCGGCCGAACCGGTCCCGGTCGTACCCCTACTGGCTGCGCTGCTCCCCGAACCTAGCCACGGCCGCCCGCCGACCTGCCCGGCTGCCTCCCAGCCACCCGCCGACCCGTCTGGCTGCCTCCTGGCCGCCCGTCGACCCACCCGGCTGCCTCTTGAGCTGCCTCTCATCTCCCGACTGCTGAGCCTTCTGTCTTCTCGGCCGTCTGGCCTCCTGCCCTCCCGCACCTCCCAAGCGCTTTAACCGAACCGTGCTACCCATCGGCCCGGCCGCGCAGTGCCCGGGATGAACCATCCTCGGTTGACCCACGGCCTCCTGGCTAAATCATCCTCATCCGAGCTTCCCCGAATAGTGCCCTCACTGTGATCTCCTCGCTGAGCCTCCCTCGAACGAAACTGCGGCCGGTCCACGCCCTCACGGCCAGTCTGCGCCCTAGCAGCCCTCCACGGCCCCTCGCGACCTGTTGGGATAGGCCCTGTAGGCAGGGTCGAACCCAATGGGCCAGGCCAGACCCAACGGGTCAGGATGGGTGGACCCAAACCTGGTCAGCCCAGACTAAGTCAGGCCTGGTCGGTTCGACCGGGTTGGACCAGACCCGGGCCCACTACTGACCCTTTACTTCATTTTGGCCATAGCTTTGGCACCGTATGTCTTCTTGACAAACCGTCAGTGGCATTGGAAAACATGGAGCGTGAAGGTACCTTTGAGTATACCCAACCGGAGTTATGGGTATATTTGAGATATGGTCAAGTTGGATCGAGCACGAAACCAACAGGGCCCTGGGACTAAAATGCCAATAACTCTCAGACTATGCGTCTGGTTGACGCACCGTCTGTCACGTTGTGTTACTTTGTGAAATGCAGTTCTTTTGGATACAAAAACTTGTTACTTCTTAGAAATTGATGTATAGACACATGTAGTGTTGAGCGTACCCTCCCAGAATCAAGCATGCTTTGTGTGGAACCCAGTGGCTGGTTGTTCTCTAACGACTGTTCCTGGATCCTGTGTGGGTTCGACAGCACTGATGACTGTTCTTGGATCATGTGTGGGTTCAAAAGCACTGATGACTATTTCTAGATCCTATGTGGGTTCGACAGCTCCAACTACTGTTCTTGGATCCTGTGTGGGTTTGACAGCACTGACGACTATTCTGGGATCCTGTGTGGGTTCGACGACTCTGTTTACTATTCCTGGATCCTGTGTGGGTTCGACAATTCGAATTTCTATTCCTGGATCCTGTGTGGGTTCAACAGAATATATGATTTAGTGGCTACATCTAATCATCTCTAACTCTCTAAAAAATTTGTATACATGTGTTAGTTGAGTCAGTAACTTTGTGATTTTATCATGAATGAGATGGATTACATGATAACTTAGGTATATGTATGGGCATATGCCTAAGTGGGGTTATCTGTTGATTCCATACCATGTGGTTTATCCTTGATGGATTTTGTGAGACCTTGAGGGTCTCGGGGTCCCTATTGAGTATCGTTATACTCACCCATATATGGTTTATACCTGCACCTCGTTGTGTTGGATGCATATGATGGATACTACTGACCGAGTCTGAGTGTACCAGGACTGGACGGTACCAGGAGGTGGACTACACGGTGTGACAGTATGCGGAGGAGATAGACGGATGTGGATTGTGGTGGAGGCTAGCTGTACCCACCCTTTAGGTAGGATTTCCCAGTGGATGATCCAGGAGTTGTTTCCCTTTTTCCAGTACATGTACTTTCAGTTTCTTGTACTTTACAAGTGGGCTTGTATTCCGTCCCCTTTTACTTTTCAGCACTCTTTTGTTATACAGTTTACTTTGTGGTTTTTATCTAGTTGTGTACTCTGTTTTGTGTTTATAGTTTATAAAGGCAATGTCTTCCCAGTTTTAGGTATTATGCCTTTGAGGCTAGTCGCTAGCCCCTGGCCTATGGAAGGCAGGCTTGAGGTAGTCACCACATGGGCCCCAGGGGACGGGTCCAGACAAATGAAGCTACTTAATTATGTCAATATCCATAATATTATTTTTTCTAGTAAATTTCTATAATGTTAAATAAAGAGACATTGAGAATATAGGTTAATGATATCATTGGGCAACCTACTGGATTTGAGATATCCAGATAAAGGGACCGTATTACACAGTGTGTTTTAATAACATTTTATATGTTTTTTAAACAATAAATTCTTTCTATATGGGATCCTTGGAATTTTTTTAGATGATAAACAAAGACATTAGGAATTGAAACCTAATACCATCGAGAAAGGGCTCTGAGGATCACACATTAAATGTATTTAGAACATCAGTTAAATATCATACAAATTTAACATGTTGGATAACTATTAATTTAATAAGTAGATTAATAATTATTTGGGTTAGTTTGATTATAAATATTTAATCACTATTCATTTGAGATAATATATATATGAGTTTAATGTTAAAGAATTATTTATTCACCAAGTAATCATTTATTTAATTATGAAAATATGTATTAATTATTTACTCTGGTTTATTTACAAGGTAAAACAAATATTTATTTATTTATTCACATGAATATAAAATAAATATTTATTCACTAATTTGGTGGATTTAATATTTTTATATATTTTATGGTAAAAAATGTAGTTATATTTATTAACAAAATAGATAGGAATTATTCAAGTGATGATGAATGTTGGAGGGGGTTTAGGATCGAGTTTTATCATCCAATGTGAAATATCACATTAAATTATATTTTAATAATAATAAATTTAATTATTAAATAATGATATGTATTTTTTCTGTGATTTTATCACACGTCAACTAAATTATAATAATTCTATTATTAAAATGAAATGGGGTTTGTCGAGAATTAGGAAAATAGTAAGGGCCCTTCGACAATTATTAATTTATAACCCTTGATCAATTTAATCCTAGGTATGAAATTTTTTTGTTAATCAAAGACACATTCATTCATTTTTAATAAAAAATTACATAGAGGATACTCTCCATTCATAATGAGCTTTCCCCAAGAATTATTTGAATAACACAAGTATTTTCTCCTCCTCTACAACATCGACTCCCTTATCCCTTAAAAGATTTGTTTACAATCAGCATCGATCAACACAAGCATTAGAACCATCCATGTTATCCCACAGAGTATTCTATAAAAAAAATAATGTTTAATGAAGAATTTTGGATCATTTATAGTGAAGATAAACATTTTATTCCAATGATGCAATAATAATATGACCAGAGGTCTTTATCTTATTATCAACAATGAATAATAATATCTACAAAACGTTAGTATTTAATTAAATAAATTTATTATAAATTATATATGAAAATATCATATTTTCTAGGTTCTAGGTTCTTTTAAATTCATATTTTTTTTAATTTCATTTGTCATGAAAATTCATTATCGTGTAAATCAAATATTATTCATGGATTATGAAAAAAATTCAAGTTGGTTATGGCCCAACCGATGCAACCTATATTCTTTGAAATATCAACTGGTGTCAAAGGAGAGACATAATAATTTCTAATCATGATATTTTAGTATTTTAATCTACTTTAATTCATTCAATAATTTTCCCGTTAACAATATAGCATAGTGGTGACTATAGGGTTGTCTCATGTGGAGGTTGCAGACTAAACTATTATACTGTTACTTTGATATTTTTTTATGTTAAAAATAGAAATGGGGATTAAAATGGGATAAAACATTTTCAATAAAATAATATTATATTAAAACTAAATATACTTCTATAGATTAGAAATCAAAAGTAATATGGATTGAAAAAGAAAAACTAAAGATGATACCGGTGGACAAGTTTCGTTCCTTAGGCACTCCCTTTATCATTGTCTACCAACATCTTCCAATTGAATTACATAATGTATAAATATATAAAACAAATAATACCCATAAATTGGATATAAAACATATCAAAACCTCAAATATGGGTATTTATCTGCTTATGAAAGGGAATTTACTACCCAAAGAATTCCGAGTAACTGAAACTATTTGAACTTGTTATGCTCAATGGCTAAACCTCACCCAAAGAAGTTTAAAAAACAAGAAAATATTTTTATAGCACTAATATGATAAAAATATATATAAATATATAATAAAATTGGATTAATAAATAAATATAACTCATTAAATCAACAAAATAATTTCCTAGATAATTCAAAAGGTAAATGTTTACAATTAAAATCAAAAACTCAAAAGGGGAATTACCATCAGAACTTCACATCCCACTACCACCTAGAGTTCCAACTTTCATGGAATGATTATCTTAAATGGAAATCCATTTATCCATCATATATTCTCCACCAAAAACCACTTCTTCAATAAAACCATATTTTTAAATGAATTGTTGATGAAAATATATGGGGAAAAGGGTTTGTAAATCTATTGTCCAATTTCGATATCCTATAATTATTCTAAATATTATACCTCTTACTAGAAGGATCATGCTAATCTTTTTTCATAGATGTATTTTTTATTAATATATATTTTTTACTCAAAAAATTTGATATTTTTTATATGTTTTGAAAATGTTATAGTGGATTTACTAAAAAATTGTTGTATTTCCCAAGTGATTATTCATCTTACTATATATTTACACAACAATTAACTATCTTAATGAAAAAATTTCATATTAGAATTTAATGGGTTATTAATATTTGAATAATATTTCTTTTTAAGGTGGAATAACCTCAATTGGATACATGTGGGTTGAGTTATGCCTCATTCACTGAAAGACTTTCAATTCTGTCCTAAAAATGATTTTCAAATTTGAGTTATTTTTAGGGCCTATAAATGTTTCATTCAACACTTGGACCTAATTAAAAAAGGTGATTACAAAAATATAAGGTTTCATACAAATTAATATTGACAATTGGATCATAATAAAAAAATGTTATTCCTAAAATACAAAAGAGACAAAATACAGTTATGATTTCATAATTAGGGTATTTATATAGTTTAGCTCAGAACACCTAAAAATTTCAAAAATGAATAAATTTCACTTATAATTAAATATCAGTGGAGATTACGTCATAAATATACAAATGGAAATTATTTAAAAAGTATCAAAATAAATTCTCCCACACATAACACATGGACTCTTGAAAAAGTGAGCAATTAAAAATTTTCCTATTAAAATTCAAAACACATGTCAATGAATATCACAACCTTAAAATAAAGTTAACCAAGAAATCAAGAATATTAAATAGATTAAATTAAAAAAATATATTATTTTCATTCATTCCATTCAAATTTCATTCATTCTTCCATGCACATGGATTTCTACCTCACCTTTCCCCTTTCATCACAATATATTGAATCTGAACAAATTTTTTATCAACCAAAAAATGCCATGGTCACCATAAGTTTTAAAATTTTCAAAACCTACATCCAAATCCATAAAATAATATTATTCATCATGAGTACTTAGGAATGGATTCTTCATAGTCGGTTTGTTTCAAATGTCAAAAATTCAAAAGAATAAAAATATGGCTTAGCTCTTTTGTGATGAAAAATTGTATGATTCTAATTTTCACTAAACTATGGTCTTATTCTCTTTATTATTGGAATAAAATAATCGCAAAAATTAATTCATATTTTAATTCAGGAAAAAAACCACAACATTTCTAATTCATCTATAATGTCATGCCAATTACATCCCAAAATTTTACAACTCTATTCAATTAAAGCTCATAAGAGGCACAAATTTATTTTTTTATCGAATTCTCCCGAAATAAACATATTTTTTATTTAAATAACCAAAAGGTAATATATTTAAATTGAATAAATTATTATCATAAAAAATATATCTTTAGAATTATATTTTTGACCCAATGAAATTCCAAATGATGTCGCACACCACGAGACAGCTTTTCCACACTTAAGAACAACTAGATAATTCATTTTCACTTCTAGATAATGATGGAAATTTAAAATTGGCATGTAATATTGATAACCTAATAGGTAGTTCATGGATAATAAGGTCATAACATGCTTAAATTTATAGGTCTAGTCCAAATAAAAAGTATTCTCATGAAACAGGTGTCTTTCAAACATAAATAAATCACCATGAACATTTTGAACAAAACTTCATTAAAGCAAAAATGTTTTTAAAGTGAAACTCCATGTTTTGGTTTAAGCAAGCATCATTTGGTTAACTAAATAAATGGTATTAATATTAATAAGACAAAAAATTTGTTGAGAGTCCTCACGGGCAATTAATTTTCAATATTGGCCAACATTCATGGCATGGAATTCAGAATTCAATAGTCTTTCCATGATTTTTCACAAGTTTTATTCAGAACACAACACATTTAAGATTTCATTTAAGTTCAGTTCCATGAATAAAGTTAGTTATTTTCATTGAAAACAATTTTCAATTCACAAATGATATTACATTGAATATCACATGTTTCAAAAAACACCAAATTTAAAGAAAAAACACAACACATTTTAAGGAAAAAATGAAAATAGACATTGGAAAAAAACACAAAATTATAAATCTAACCAAGGATGATCCTCCCCCCCCCCCCCACACACACTAAAATTTTATAATATAATCATTATATATTAGTTCAAATTATGAATTAAAAATAAATAATACAAGATGTTACATAAAAAATAGGAAGGAAGGACACAACTTAGTTTTTATTCTACAGTAGAAGCCTTCATTTATCCTCCTAAAAGATTCAACATGGAAGCCTACAGGAAAAAAAATAAAATGTAAACATTTTATTGATATTAAGTATATAAAAAATAGTAAATAAAGAGTTTGAAAAAAAACATTAGTATTAACCCCAAAGTGGGTTCAAGTATTCCACTTCCACTTGTTATGAAGTTTTAAAAATTCGCACCTAATACGAACGAGGGTGTGCCTTCTTCTTCATGAAGTAGGAAAATTAAATTCTTCCAATATTATTCACCTCACATAATATGTCAAATCTTGAAAAAATATATTTATTTACATTCCCCTCTAAGAAATTTTTGTTTGAATAAAGTATTGGAAAAGGGAAAAAATGTTGAAGAAACATCCTGAAAATGTATCCTCACAAAAACCATCCACTAGTTGTTGAAATTAAATTCTAGTATATGGTTCATCTTCAGTTTTACCTGTAATAATAATTTTCTATTTGAAAAATGACTCGGTACCACCATAATATTATCTACACAATATCAAATACAATTATTTCTTCATTCTAATAATTTGCATAATCTTCATCTGAAAAACTATACCAATAAAAATAAATAAGAGTATGATCTATACTAGGATAAATAGTTAACAATTTATTATCAAGATATTGAGGCAATAGTGGATCAAGATTTCAGACTTCTTCCTAGATTCTCAGGTTATAACATTGTTTGGGAGTGGAATACAATTCTATTGAAATTATGGTGAAACAAAAGTTCATACCAATTCTCTTTAAAAATAAATTGATCCACTATTTCTTATTATTTATCCAATTTTTCATGCCATGTTTCTAATTTTTTAATTTCAAAAAGAAGTTCTTCAAATTAAATTTGATTTTCAACAAAGTCAGCCCAATAATTTTCCAAGGACATTGGATCTCCTAGAGACACATAAATTGGGGAATCGGTTTTAATTTATTCATTTTATTTTAATAAAGAATATTCCAATTAGTTTTTTAATTCTACCACAAAAGGTTCCTCAATATAGGATGTTTTTTTGGAAAATAGTTTCAATTTATTCAACTTCTTTTTGAGCTTTTAATTCATTCAATTATTTTAAATTGTTGGAACTAATTTTTATTTTTTTCTTAGTCCTTGAATATTTTTTTCAATCACCAAATTTTTTTTTCGGATCATGAAATACTTATATTATAATTTATATTTTAAATATTATTCAGGACTATGATCCTCATACTGTTGATAATTATGCCAAGCATAAATGTAATTACTGTGAAAATATACTTTTTAAAGACTCTAAATTGGTAGTTAAAATCTTAAAAATTCATAAATAAGTTTATAAAAAACTTATGAAACATCCCAATAAATGGATCAAACATGATGATTAATAGTTTTATGTCATATAACCTTAGTAAAAAATTTATCGTTTAAAATGTATCATAGTGGTGACCAGGAGGTAGTGTCATGAGGAGGTTCTTGACCAAGATGCCAGTCTATCGCATTATTAATTTCATTAATATTAAAACTAATAATGGGAATTAAAATCATTTAAAATAGGTTATGAAACACAAAATTATATTACAACTCAATTTAAAGTAGGAGATTAGAAATTTTAACCACATGAACTCCAAAAGAAAAACTAAAGATGGAAACTCTGGATACGCTTCAATCCTTTGACACATTAATTATATTTTTTACTATTGTATTCCCAATGCATTTACCAATATATAATTAAATACCTCAAATAATACCCATAAATATTATATAAACCATATCAAAACCTAAAATATGTTTCTTTATCCGCTTATAAATGTTATTCGACTGGCCAAAGAGCTCCGAGCAAGCGAACCTAATTGAACATTTTGTGATCAATAGGGAGACCTTACCCAAAAATGTTTAAACGAATAAACATTAATTTTACTCAAATGGAATGATAAAAAATATATAAAAATATAATAAAAATATGAAAATTAATTAAATATACCCCATTCAATCAAGAAAACAATTTTAGAAATAATTCAAAAGTGAAATGTTTACAATTAAAAGCATAACTTGAAAAAGAGAAAGGTCATAAGATCTTCCCTACCAACCGCTTCCTAGATTTTAGCACTTAATGACTTTATTATATTAAATGGAACTCCTATTCTCCTGAATATCTTCTCCATAATATCTCACTTCTTTAATTTAACCATCCTTTTAAATGAAGTGAAGATGATAATTAATGGGAAAAAGGGTGTGTAAATCTTCTACCCAGTCTCTATATCTTGAAAGTATGCTTGATTTTGGACCTCTTCCAAGATAAATCATGCTGAGGGGTATTCATAAATGTTGTTTTCAATCATATTTAATTTTCACCAAAAACAATTTGAGCTCTTTTTGACATGGTATGGAAATGTTATAATCAATTTATTCAAACAAACATTTTTTATACCTAGTGTCTCTTCAACTATCCCCATATTCACACACCCACTGACTATCTTATAGATATAATTTAATATCGGTATTTAATGGAAATATATTCCTTATAATTATAATTATTTTTAAATTTAATCACATGAATTGGACTCATGAGGACCAAGTTATGCCTCATTTACTAAAGGAATATACATTCTATCTGAAAAATGATTTTGCAAATTGAGTGAATTTTTAAGCATCCAAATGATTGATTTAACACATGGTATAATTAAAAAAGTTGATTCCCACAATTCATGGGTTCCTCAAAAAATATGTTTTGAAAATTTGATTAGTATTAACAAAATTATTCCCAAAATATTAATGAGATAAAAAAATGTTAAAATTCCAAAATTAGGGTATTTCACAATATGTCTCAAAACACTTAAAAATTCGAAAAATGATGCAATTTCCATTATAATTAAATATTTTTGGGTATTAAATCATTATAATACACATGGAAATTATTTAAAATATTATTTCTATCAAATAATGTATTATTCATTGATCGATTATATGAAATTATTATAAGTTTGTTCACTTCCGGTTTAACTATTCTTTAACCTGGAGTTGAAATAAAATATTTACAATATATTAATATTCATATATCAATTTTAATATCATAATAAATAATTTCATAATATATGAATAATTATTATATATTTCATTGGATGGTTTTGAGGATTCAGGTCTGTAAACATGGGTACATAGCATTTGACTGAAAGTATAATGTCATTCACTCAAGTTCACTATACCAAGATGTGTCATGAGGTACGTGATGCACCAAGAAATAATAACACATGATACATTTAATTCATACTATTTTTTACCTGATAAAACCTAGAATGTGGCTTATTGGACCACACATCATCTAGCTGGTGTACATGTCTTGTCGTTTATGTGGTTTAAAAGTGAAATTCAAGATAACTGTGTGGTCAAATACATGATATACACCGTGTGAGATAAAAATTCACATCATTAATATGATACATAGAAATAATCTAGAATAAATACCATGTGACTCACTAATCCCACATCTAAAAAAATGATGATTCAATAGGAGGGTCACATGGACACATAGTAATAAAAACATATGGTATGTAGCTGATTAGTACACACCATGTATCTTGGCCAACATACATGTCGATTCCTAAGGAGCTTATCCTAGATAAATGAAAAGTGATGAAAATGGTGTGTATCTAGTTGTTACACATCATCAAGTCTCTTGGTAAGGATAATAATTAAATTACATAAATATTAATTAATTACACCTTTAAAATACAAATTAAATTATTAGAATTTGATGTGTTCACTATGTAATAATAATTATATAATTAATAAATTATCAATTAATTCTATGTAATTATCCATAAATAATGGTCATGAATTTTAGTTTCCTTATTGAATTTATGGGGGGTATCTCCATGATACTTCTTATAAACATTCATATCAAGGGAATTTATTAATTTTTTGATTTAATAAATTCAATCATGTTTATCTTACTAATAAATAATGAATTGAAGTAAATGATAGATAGTGTAATTTTTCATAACCGTTTCATGTATGTGTACATCCATGAGCTTTTAACACCCTTTGTATGTGATTGGTTTATTTAATTTATATTTAATTCTAGGAATTTTTAATAATTTTTTAAATTAAATAAATTTATTGGGTGTTATTTTCCTCCTAATATTATGTAATGGCTTGTGTTCCTATGGTTTTTTCAATGAAAAATACTTTAACCAATACTTTGTTTAACCTCACCTACATGTGAGTAAAATTGTTTAATGGATGGAACACATCCATAAATTTCATGGTTAATTTTTTATTGATGTTTAAATCATTCAACTAATTAATAAAAATTAATAAAAAATGTAATTAAAATAAAACAATTAATAATTATTAAATTTATCTAGAAATATTTAATAACATAATTAAATACAACTTAACATTAACAAGAAATTAATAAGATAAAATGGACAGTATAAACATAGAGTTAAAAATCCATCAAATTAAATATTAATCTGTTATTGCCTTCCAATAAATTAGTTAAAATCAAAGCATATTTCCAAGTGATTGAATAACCTAATTCATGATTTTTTTATAACTGGGGAATTTTAACTTGATTTTTTGGGTTTATTTAACTCATTTCAAAATAATGGTTGACTTCCAATGTAGGAGTTTATGTAACAAAGAGGAAAAACATTGATGAAATCCTTATCTATTTTTTTATTATTGGGGATCCCACTCAATAGGTCAAAGAGATATGTGTTAATGTAGTTGGAAAAAAATCTACTTAGAAACCATAAAATATATTACCATCCCCAATTCTAGGTCATGAAAAGGGGGAATATGTATCCTTAACACTATAATATACCTATGATGGGAAATTATTAAACTAATAGTGACGGCTATTAGGTTTAGATAAAATAATGGGAAATTAATAAATTTAAAATTTATTATCTAATTTAGTAATCCATATAATGTAATAAAATTATGATATTATTTTCTGAAGAAAAGGAAATCGACATGACTTAGATTATATCACTATGATCCATTCTAGATAAGGATAACCTTCTCACAAGGTCAAATTTCCACTAATGTTATTGGAATTTACGAATTATATTGTGCCATATATGAGAATTATATTATCTGGAAG
Organism: Viscum album; assembly: GCA_963277665.1. Taxonomy (NCBI): domain Eukaryota; kingdom Viridiplantae; phylum Streptophyta; class Magnoliopsida; order Santalales; family Viscaceae; genus Viscum; species Viscum album. The sequence goes on from OY728152.1 coordinate 1,941,157,689, forward strand.
ACCCTATTCATTATCCCATAGAAAAGATTCCATTAAGTAAAAACTGTATCTCTATATGTAAAATTTGGATGATTCCACAAATGTATAATGATTCATGTTGTCTTCTAGGTTCTGTGAGATATTCAAGCAGCACTATGATATTGATTTGTATAGTATCATGTCTCACATTCATGATCTTTATCTAGATAAGGTTAAAGACAAGAGATAGAAGATCTCAAATTCATTGTTCATGTAAAATATTAGAGAGTCTATGGTCGTTGGGCATCATGTAATCAAGATTAATGGAAACATTGAGCACTTGGACATCATGGAATTTAATATCCCAGATGATATATGCACAGATCTCATTTTATCCCCACTTCTAAATATTTTATCAAGTTTCATTATTAATTATAATGTGATTAATATTGAGAAGCCTCCCTCAAAACTCCTTACATTTATTTTTTATGTTGGTAAGGATAAAATGCATGAAAACTTGTGGTCGTTATGGTGAATAAAAGGAAGAATAAGGAAAAGGGTTCCAATATTCTTTCCAGGTACAAGGATCCTAAACATCATTTATTACATCCCATTAACGTTTTCCAGGTACTTATTGACCCTTGTTTTGTTCTTTCATTGTTCGGTCTGGTATTTTGGTCATTTCGGGAGCTTTCTAAAAATCATGGAAGCTAGGGGGGAAAGTCCCAATTTGCGCACAGTTAATGAAAATCAGGAATTTTTGACAAGTATACTATTAAGAACCAAAAATAATATATATATATATAGCATCTTAATATATGAATATAAATTTCATCTTACAAATACATACAATAGGTTCATAAAAGATTAATGGCTTTTTAAAACATGGATACATAAAAAAATTATTCATAATTGAACTATAATATCTCTCAAAATTTTATTCATAAATAGAACCATCCTTATAAATATTATACATAAAACATTTATACATAACCATCGGAATAGAAAAATAAGAAAGAGTGAGCTTATATGCTCATCAAGGGTAAATAAGGGAGATATCAATGATCACGTAAGCATAACATAAGCATAATGGTAGGATAAAATTAGCATAAAATTTGAAACCATACAATTAATATAAAATATCAAAATATTGATTCATGGAACAAGGATTGTTAGTTCATAAGACATAAATCATAATGTAATCAAGGAACATGGTCTAATAGAACATAACACAATATTATGACATAGATTCACGACAAACACATAATCATAGAAAATCATTTCCACAGTTGTCATGGAATCACTACTAGGACTATTATAGTGAATTTTGGTTAACTCATAAAACCATCATAGTAGTAAAGGATCACTCCTAAGAATATCATTTTGGATTGGGTTCACTCCCCAAATCAACATAGTAGTCACGGTACACTCTCATTTCTACCATGGTAGACAAAGCCCCTCACTAAACTACATTCACTCCCCATTACAGTCTTGTTTGTATCATGAGATATCAATAATTATGTAATGAATTATATAGAGATAAACATCCCACACATCTCAATTTATAATGAAATCACCCATATTTGCACTACCACAAAATAGGGCAAGGGAAACGTTGCCCTTTATCAGCACTAAATAGAAAGCGCTGATAAAGGGGTATGCCTTTATCAGCGTTATCTAAAAGTGAATATAAATGTTATATTTATCAGCACTAAAATAAGCTCTGATAAAGGGTACACCTTTATCAGTGCTTTTTTTAGCGTTAATAAAAGGTAACACTTATCTGCTCTTTTTTATCACTGATAAAGGTATCTCTTTATCAGTGCTAAAAAAGCGCTGCTAAATGAATGTTTTATCAGAGCTTTTATTTTAGCGCTGATAAAACATACCTTTATTAGCGCTTTTAATGAGCACTGATAAAGGATCCGTTAGTTTTTATTTAATAACCCTAACAGGCCATCCTCGCTCGCACGCGATCAAGCTTTCGCAGAAGCTGAACCAAGCCCCTCGTCGTCGCGACCTCATCCTCTTACTCCTCGTCCTCCTTGTCCTCCTCCTCCTTGTCCTTCCTTCTCCTCATCCTCCTCCTCCTCCGCCGCCGCCACCGTTGTCGCTACCGTCGTTGCCTCTGCTGGCTCCAACCCCGCTGTCACGCCCGCCACCGCCTCTACTGTCACCGCCGCCTCCACCTCCGCCGTCGCCGCTTCCTTCGCCTCTGTCGATGCTGCCGCCTTTGTCGTCGCCTCCTCCTCTGCCTCCGGTGCTGCCTCCTTCGCCGCCGTCACTACCATTATTGTTACTAATTTTCATGTAATTTTTTTTCTACCGCTTGAATTGATCGTGTTAAATCTTGATTTAATGTGTTATTTCAAGATTCAATGGATGCTATAGTTGATAATGGTTTTGGATTCAAGGTTACTTACATATTATATAATTATGGAGGAACACTAGAGACATGTGTGGTTGTTTTATCCATTAAACGTTTAGTTATAGAGAGAGATGGTGCGGTTGCTCTTTAAGAATTTAATCATTACACAGAGTCATAATAAATTCAATATGAACCATTGGAATCAACTTCTGGTGTTTTATGTTAGTGATTAGGCCTTTATCATAGTTTCACGTCACTTGGGACATAGATGGCTAGGTTATCAATATCTTTATGCACCAACTAATGGGATAAACATAATGATATTTGGTCACTAGGGAGTATTTCTTTTGGGTTTCAGTTACCATCTGGTTTGATAACTATCCATGATGTGTTTAATAATTTACATTTGAGTAGGTATATACTAGATCATTCACATGTTATTAGATGGGGGATGTTGATCTTGATCCCGATAATAATTTGGTTCCCCAGCCAATTCAGATTATGAATCTGAAGTATATGGTACTACATGATTAAACGACCCCGAGTCTAGTTAATGTGGTAGTTCAGACAATATATCCATGATACATGGGGGAATGACTCATTGATGAGGTAGTAGTGTCCTTTTTATTAAAGGATATATGATCTTGAGGGATTTATGGGGGAAATCATTTATGGTCGGGAGATTATAAAGTCTCATTACATTTTATGTGAGGTATGTTTTAACATTTGTTTGGATTTTTTTTGGCTGAGGAATTCTGAGAAATGATTGGGAGGGCAGATGTATTGGTAAATTTAGTGATCTTTAGGGATTTTTTTGAAAAAAAAATCATTTTTTACTATATTCTGAGAAATTACATGACGTGTAAATGGATTACATGACATGTAATTACCTCAAAAAATAACACATTAATTGGATGCACAATGTGACAAGTTAACAAAATTTTTAATGGTTACATATCATTTAAATAAAAAAATATCATGTTTTAAATAAAAAGTTACTTGTTTTTTAGTCAAGAGGATTACACGATTTGTAAATGTATTACATGTAGTTTCAATGTCACAGAAAAGGTTTTTTGGGATCCATAAAGTTTTTAAGGCTTCAGATTTTTTACAAAATTATCCTCTTGGATAGATCTTTATCTGGATGATATTTTGGGTCACTCCCTCCCATCTAGTTCACATTGTTCTGTGCATCATCACTATTATGGTGGGATTTCTTTTCTCGTGGTATGTGGTCCTTCTGATTTCTATTTGGATTTGTTTGCACCTATGTTTTGGATAAAAATTAGTGATCGAATAGTGATTTCTATCAATAAATTTAAATTTATTTGCATGCATTGTCTTTTGGGGTTTGTGGGATGTGGTAAATGGTGTACTCGGTTTTAGATTATTTTATTCTCATGGTTTTCTGCTATTTTATGTTTTCCTTTCAGTTGGAAATATCCTCTGTTGTGCGCCTCTCCTCTGCCACGAACACACCTCTACCGTGTACTTAACTACACCTTCGTAGTGAGTTTTCTCTTGTTACTCATTTGTTTCCTCTTGTTCGCATGTTATTATTGTTTGATATTGATGGTTATAATGTGAAATGTATAGGCTAAACGCCCCGCTGAAAATCGTGGCCATTGGTGGTCCTTGTTTTCTCACTAAATGATTTGAATTTTGGTTGGTTCTTGTTGAACATTGGAATATATAAATTGGTAATTTACGTATACTTGACTTATTAATGAACACCCCAGTATGATAAAACTTCTATGATAACCCCTAAATTTAAAAACAAAATTGAATAAGGGATGCTTTGTAAAATATAAAATTTTGATTGTTTGGTTTGTATGGTGTTGCGATTGTGATCACGATTGTGTTTTTGTATGGTTTTGTGGTTGTTGGCATGATTGATATGTCATTTGTTTTCCATGTTGTAGTTCTTCCACCATTAAATATTAATCCAAACTTTACCCATTTGAATGGAACCACCACTTTTTTAATAGTTCAATTCCATTGAATCCTAGAAAACCACTTCTAGAGGACTCTATGAGACACTTTAAAATACATTGAACATGCTTCTCCACACATGGATTTCATATAGATTTTAATGCCACACAACATTTGTCTCCAAAAATTACACCACATGACTAATTTTCTGACTCAATCTTGGAATAAGTTTCATTTTAAATGTTACATGTCATGTGAACCTAGGTCACACACAATGCATCTCCAAGACATATACTTCAGCATGAAACCATGTAAATGCCATAAAATAATGGTAGAACTATATGACATGTGTTTTACTTCACTCACAACATGTATAGATACCACAGATACTTGATGTGTATAGACTATACACCCCTAGTGGTCATGTAATGACTACACATCGTGTATTCCACAAAAATGTGATGCATAGCTGGTGAGGTGACTCAATATGTATCTAAAGTGCATGCCTTTAGCTCAGGTTGTTCTAAATGTAATGTATTTTCAAAGGCATCATTCAGTCTTTGTATGACTAACATGGAATAAATTTTATATTTGTCAGATTAAATCAGGTATCTTATACATACACGATGTTCACCCTACGAGACACACCATGTATATAGATTTCACACGTGTTTAAAGGAATTTGTACCATGATTTGTTTTTATAAAACCCAAACAATGCTACCTGATTAATTAAAACATAATATTAGGCAAGTTTGAGATTTAACCCATAAAGACGATGAATATAAATAAACAATGGATGAATGTTAATCGGTTGACAAAAGATTATGAAGATGGCGTGAAAGAGTTTATCATGTTTTCAGAAGATCATGCATGTGACCCTTCTCAAATCCTTTTTCTAAGTTTATGTTGTTGTTATTCAAGACAAATTTGTCCAGAGGAGTTGGAAGAACACCTGATCTATCATAGAAAAGATTGAAGTTATACATGTTGGAATAAACATGGGGAAAAATGAATGTAGGTAGTGACGTAGAGAACATGACATTTTATAGATCATCTGATATGATTAGAAGCGTGAACAGTGAAGATAATCATATGGAGGGTGTGATTACAGATGTGAATGATGATGAAGATCGTATTGAGGAAATGAAAAGGATGGTTAAAGATGAACTTCGTGATTGCCCAAAATTGTTTGAGAAGTTAAATAGTTGTGAAAAAACGTTATTGTATTCTGGTTGCACTAAATATACAGCATTGTCAGCCATATTGAAGCTGTATAATTTGAAAGCATGCAACGGGTGGAGTGACGCCAGTTTTACGAAACTACTTGCTCTCTTGAATGAAATTCTCCCAGAAGATAATGAACTCCCAATCCAAACATACGATGCTAGAAGAATTCTATGATCGATGGGTATGATCTCTGAAAGAATACATGCTTTCCCAAATGACATTATATTGTTTCGCAAGGACCAAAAATCACTTAATGAATTCCCAAAGTGTGGTGCTTCCCGATACAAGAAAGATGATTCTAGTCCTACGAAGTTTGTATGGTACTTTCCAATCATTCCTAGGTTTAGACGCCTATAAGTAAGTGAGGAGACTGTAGGAAAATTGACATGGCATGCAGATACAAGAATTAAAGATGGGAAACTACATCACCCGGCAGACTCTCCTCAGTGGAAGAGAATTGATCACGAGTATCCTGAATTTGGGAATGAGCCGAGAAACCTTCGTCTGGCGTTATCTACAGATGAGGTTAATCCTTTTGGTTTTCAAGGAAGCATTCAAGTACATGGCTGGTTATGTTGGTAAACTACAACATACCACCATGGTTATGCATGAAACGAAAATACATCATGTTATCTACGCTTATATCAGAACCAAAGCAACCAGGTAATGATACTGATGTTTATTTGGCCCCATTGATCGTGGATTTGAAAATATTGTGGGATTCAGGTGTTAAACTGTATGATGCTTACAAAAATAAACATTTCACTTTGAAAGGCATGTTGTATGGGACGATAAATGACTTTAATGCTTATGGAAATTTGTCAGGATATAGCATTAAAGGAACTCAAGGGTGTCCCTTTTGCGAACAAGGTACACAGTCAATTAGGTTGAAACATTCATCGAAAACCGTGTTTCTAGGACAGCACTGATTTCTACCCTGATGACATAAGTACCGACCTTGGACGACATCATTCGACAGAAGTTCAGAAGAATATACAACAACATCTCCCCTAACAGGTGATCAATTGTTTGAGAAAGTAAAATATTTGGATAGAACTTTTGGTAATCCATTTTTGAAAAACCTTACGAAAACTGGTTGGAAAAAGAGATCGGTTTTTTTTTATTACCATACTGGAATTGTCTGTATGTCATACATTTTCTTGATGTTATGCATGTTGAAAAAAATTTGTGTTATAGTGTCATCGGTACGTTGCTAAATGCACCCAGAAAAACAAAGGATGGAATTAAGGCTTGATTGGACATAGCTGAGATGGGAATACGAGAAGAGTTAAAACCAGTGAAGTGTGAAAAATGAACATTTCTTCCTCCTGCTGCTTACACTCTCTCCAAGCAGCAGAGATATCAGTTTTGCAACTTCTTGAATGAAATAAAGGTTCTAGAGGGGTATTCATCAAATATCAAGAACATCGTGTCAATGGGATATTTAAAATTAAAGGGTCTGAAATCACATGACTGCCATGTTTTGATGCAAGATCTAATTCCTATAGCTTTACGTAGCATTTTTCCCAAGATTTCCCACCATACATTAACAAAACTATGCATCTTCTTCAAAGCTATATTCATCAAAGTTATAGACCTAGAGAAATTCCTAACTATGGAAAGAGAAATTGTAGTCATATTATGTGAATTGGAAATGTTCTTCCCACAGAGATTTTTCAATATGATGGTTCATTTGATGGTTCATTTGGTGATAGAGATTCGACTATTTGGACCTGTACATTATTGATGGATGTACCCCATTGAATGGTATATGATGATTTTGAAAGGGTATCTCAAAAACTGAAGTCGTCCAGAGGGTTGTATTGCGGAGCAATATATTGTTGAGGAAGTTGTTGAATTTTTTACTGAATACCTATCTTGTGTGGAAATTGTTGGCCTACCAAAATCTCGTCACACTGGGCGGATTGAGGGTGAAGGAATTTCTTGAAGAGAGGTTGTCACAATCAATATTACAGATCAGGAGCAAGCCCGCCTTTTCATTTTTCATAACAGTTTTGACGTTGAACCATATGTTCAAACCCACAAAGAAATTCTTAGGCGTTTGAATCCTTCTAGGGAAGAAAAATGGATATCAGATACACATAATTGACAGTTTATAGGATGGTCTCGAGACCATATTTTTAGGTAGTTAGATGAAAATCTAGACTCAATTTCAGAACGACTTCGATGGCTAGCTGGAGGAGCAAGTGTGTATGTATTATCTTATAATGCTTATGCAGTTAATGGTTATACATTCTATACCAATGATCATGATGAAGACAGTACCATTCAAAATAGTGGGGTTACACTTACGGCTAAGGCAATACATGTTTCCGGTGCTAAGGAAAAAAATCCAATTTATGTGAATATGTCATACTTTGGCATTATCAAACAAATATGGGAGTTGGATTATAAGAAATTAAATGTGCCGGTTTTTCAATGCAAGTGGGTTGATAAGAGGAGTGCTGTTAAAATAGATGAATTAGGATTTGTGAAAGTTGATTTTAGTAAGGAAGGGGAGAAAGAAGAACCATTTATAATGGCATCACAGGAAGTACAAGTATTTTATGTTCCAAACCCCGCAAACCGAAATTGGTCAATTGTTCTGTTATTGACCAAAACAATTGAAGGGTTAGATGAATGTTCAATGGAGGTTGACACTTTTATAGGGACTTCACTATCATTTCGCAGTAGTCCCAATGTAGACGGCGTTTTGTATGTTAGAGGAGACCACAATGAAGGGATTTACATAGTCGATAGAGGATTCAAATATCTTCATCCTTTAATGAAAAAAGAGAGAGTACAATAATCAGGTTATTTGTTTATTATAACAAACATTGTGTTACGTTATGTTATTACATGTTCACTACTCTTTTTATGTAATATAAATTAAATATTAAACCACTTCTGCAGATAATGACTTCGGCACCTACTGATATGCACAATCCTGAGACACAAAATGTCTCTCAACCAGAAGCTGGTGGTCCCACTGCAGAGCAACAACAGGTTTCTCAACCAGATGTTGGTCGTCCCAGTGCAGAGCAACAATAGGTTTCCCAAACTGTTGTTGCTGGTCCCAGTGCTGAGGTACAACAGGTTTCTCAACCTATTGTTGCTGGTCCCATTACTGATGCTAGCGCTCCGGGGGATGATATTGATGCTACTTCTGAGGAAATGGTTTGAAATGAAACCCTGAAAGTGAAAAAAAGAGCGTCGTAGTTTGAAAGTGTTATCCAAAATCCTTAAGGCAAAAGAAAAAGGCATCAAATTTGAGGTGGGATGGAATAAGTGAGGCCAACATGTTAACCCCAACAGAGCCATCTTTATTAGCTACATTGGAATCATCACTCGGAAACGCGTGCTGATTGATGTATAGTCATGGCACCATGTTGTCCTTGGGATAAAGACATTAATGTGGGAAGAGATTACGGTAACATTATGATATCATTTTTTAATTTATTATAATAGAATAAAATACCAAAACATTCACTTACTCTTCATCATCCATTGTAGTGTGCATTTATAGTAGATGCCTCGCACAAGGATTATGTATTAAGAGTTGTAGGAAAGATTCATAGAGGTTTTCGCAAAATTTTATCAAAATATCATCTTAAATATGATGAAGGGAAAATAAAGCCTCCCCCACCTCCTCTTTACACACACTTGATATCCCAAGGATTGTGGGATGCGTTTAAAAACCGTCATGGGGAGCAGACTTTTCAAGAACATTGTGTGGGGTAATACTTTGTTTGAAGTTTGCTTGTATTCATCACTCTGATTGACAGTTTTTTATTTATGAAACAGCTATTGATTGCTGAAAATAAAAAACACGCAACAGAACTAGCATACCATTACTGTAAAGCAAGGATGGGGTATGCTGAACTTGTGAAAAAATCGGTACGTCTTTTAAATCTACCCTACTACTAGTATGTGACAATAAACAACACCATAACCATGTTTCTCTGTTTATATGAAGATTGATAAATCGAAATCGAAAGTCATATCCATCCCACACCATGTTCTATGTAAGGAGGCCCGTGTAAATAAAGAGGGGATACTGATAGATGAAAACACACAAAAAGTGTGGGAAACATGTGTAGGTATGACATAATATAAATTTTCTTTTCTTTAAATCGCAAGTAAATTACAATAACTACTTATTTTTCTATATTTTCTATCTTATATAGTCATAAGAATAAACAACAACCGCAACAGATGTAGACATACTATCATCAGCCTTGAAGGAGCCAGAATAGTATGGCAGCATCAGAGGTGCGGGTTTTGGGGTGACACCTCGAACATATTTTCAAAAACAAAAACAAGTGGTGGATCAAAATGAAAAAATGGAAAAGTTGAATGAAAAATTATCTATTTTTCCAGAAGAATTACAATACCAGAGAGAGATGATAGAAAAATTGATGGTCGAGAGGAAAATAGAAGAAACAACTCAACAACAACCCATGCGTGACGATCCCTACCCACCCCCCACCAGCTTTGAGGCGAGTCATTTGCCTAAAAAACCTGACTTAGATGAGGTAATCAATGTTTTAATAATTGTTTCTATGAAATGTGATTTACATATACACTAATACATTTCCTGTACTAATATTCCATAGGGTGAAAATGACTGTGATTTATATTTATCAACTCCCACCTATCACTTTGTAGCGAGGGCTATGGTGTTCAATATGAAAAACGACATGATACACAACAGATAGCTTCCAAAAGATCGTCTTAGAGTGTCAATTAACGTAGCTAATGATCCGAGTGCCAAGCTACCTCTTCCAAATGACGATGATGACATTCATATGGTTGAACAAGCTGTTGGAAAATTCATCACACGGCGGACAGTTCTTGTAAAAAAACATGTTGACAAAAAGGTATCAATTTCCAATTTATTTTTCAAGCTGGACCATTAACATTTATTGAAAAAAGGTCTGAACCGATTAATGTTATTACAGAATGACAAATACTGTGGGGTGAAATGAAATATCATCTCAATATTATCTCAAGGATCAACCAACCGATTGAAATGGTCTACTGATAGCACCTTCACCCCTCCCGTTCTATATCCACAGTTAATATCATTGCAGGCTCATGTGGATACAAAGTTGAAAGACAGCAATACTCACATTGTTGATTTCGAAAAAGATATGTATAGAGAGGAAACATCATCTTTCATTAGTGTTGAAAATGTAAATGAACTCCTCAAATATGAATGGCTAGGTGCCTCAGTTGTAAATGTATACATGAGGTATGTTTTCATGATTTGATTTTACAAAAGCTGATATACTCTGATAATTATGACTAAATACATTTTATATTCGTCACAGACGTATATATGAAAAACAATTGAAGGGATTTCCCCACGAAAAAAAAATTGGACTTGTTAGTCCTCACACCACCTCTTCAAAAGACGAAATAGATTCTGATAAAGAGGCTGCAATAATGTCATCCCTACTCAAATCGTTTGAAAACAAAATTACGGATGATAGACACTTTTTAATACCAACTATGTAGAGGTAAAACTCTAAAATTTAACCATAGAAACTATATTTTCATTTCATTCTTTACTTATTCCTTTTCCTATTTTTAGGGAGCATTGGATGCTGATTGCAGTCAATTTGGATACTCTAAGGATTCATTTTCTGGATTCAATGCATGGATATCCAACAAACTGACCACGCATGATGGCATCTGTTAATTTGTAATACACTTGATCTAACATTTTAAAACTAAACATCTAGTTATATAATTTATGTTATCTTTTAATGAGGATTATGTTATGATAGGGTGGTGCATCAATATCGTCTAATGCATGGAATGAATCCAGGGCATAAAGATGAGCAAGCCTATAAGATCTACAACTGAAAAAGTATCCGGGTATATATAATAACATTGCACTATCCAAACACATATCACAACAAATTACTTATTGTTGTTGATGTTTTTGTAGTGTCCAAAACAAACAAACGGAAAGGACTGTGGTTATTAATTTTGTAAATTTATGAAAGAGATCGTATTTCATCAACAAACATGCATCCCTGATGAGGTATTTTTGAAAATAATTATGAGTTAATTTAAAATATTTATTAATCCTTTGTGTATTTATATTTTTTCAGTACTTCCATGACTGTCGCAAAAACTCATATTCAGAAGATGATATACATTTGTTTAGAAACGAATGGGAAACATACCTGATGGAAGATTATATAAAAATATGATAATGGTGAATTCCTACTACTTATGTTATCTATATATGATCATTGAATATCCTCCAAACTTCTTTAGGGAATTGATAATTCTCCGATGTATTGAAATATTAATTTATTACTCAATGTTTTCTATCCCCGGATACATATTATTGATCTTTGAAATAATTAATATTGAACTATGTCCTGATGGTGTGCAGTGCATATGGGGTAAAGATGAAACCACAGAGGATAAAAAAATCCATTTTCCAACAAACGATGGATGGAAATAACAAATATGGTGGATGGAAATAACAAATATGGTCTATATCCAATATTTTCAGTTAGATATAGGGCCTAAATATAAATATTGCTAAAATTAAAGTAGAGGGATCAGATTCAACATGCAGAGATAGTATTTGAGCATATGTGTACCCCTTGGTTCATTTTTATGAAATTTCAATGTTCTGTATCTCGTTTTTTTGAACTTGTATTTGAGAACATGTGTTGTTGTTTGACTTGCACAATTATTTCTAGGTAGATTCATGAGATAATCGGTATGGTTGATTGATTTTTTGGAACCAAAATATGTGTCCCATGATAATTCAAGTAAGGGAAAGGCTGGTTGATATGAAATCCAAGCTCAAACGACCAATACATAATCAAAAGAATCAACCCTGTGATGCACCACCATGTAGAATCTGGTCCTTGTGATGTTTTGAGGTGTTTATAGAAGGTATGGAGAGTCTGATGAGACCCATGGCCACCATAAATAATTTTTATGGACTACTCCACATTTTTTTGTGCCTCATGCCTCTTTACAAGGATCACTCCATTCACATGGTCCATATTAGCACGTATGTCCCATTCATCCCATTGCTACACTTGGAAGAACATGGGAATATGACAATGCATAAGCCCCACAAAAACCATACTCATCCAACCAAGAGTATTCCTAGTGTGAAGAGAAGAAAACCATGGGTAATACCCACACCATACCACTTTTAAATATATGGGTTTTGATTCATGTATTCTAAATAGGGTACGTATGAAGCCTCCATGAGGTTAAATCCCAACCAATGGTAAACCATGGTGACCCCCTCACTGGGGTACACCTTCGCTTATTTTCCCTCCTGTTTTTCCCTTAGTGGCGTCTGAATAAGTCTTCAAAATGAGAAACCTTACCTTTATGGGATGCACCACACTTGGGTCAGACCTCATTGGGCGTTTTGATCCATCTATCAGGTAAACATTCCAGGTACTCCCTCCTAGATATGTACCTACCTGATCCACCTTTATAAGTGTTTTGATCCACCCATTACATCTCTGTAAGAAATTAAATCATGAACCTCTATCTTTGTGGGATGTTAAACTCATGGAATACCACAAGTTAAACATGGGTTTCCATTTCATTGAGAATCCCTTTGACGATGATGAATACATGTGACCAATGATCTACTGTACATACATTCCCCTGATTCCCAATGGGAATACTTTCCTAACCGAAGTATTATTCCCTAGAATGACCCTTTGGAATGTCCTGAAATAATCATTGTAATTAAAAATCATCCATAAAGAGATGGAACCAAGAATAAGTTTCACGAACAACATCTTATTCTATATGGGAGACTCATACTAGGTAATGAATTCTGAGGAGGAATCCATGGATGGAATGAATGGCATTCACTAACCATGTTTCAGTCAAGGAGAAGACATCTCTTTATAAGTGATGAATGTCACTCACCTTTGTAACGAAGGAATGTGTGGTATGATGCACCACCATCGAACGTCAACATGCTCCAGGCAACGTGCCCCTGCAGAAAGTGTTAGAAACATATGTCATGCTCAATCATACATGGCATCCCATTTTATCATAGTTACCTCTCCAAAAACAATATGTAAAATGAGGTTCCCTATAAAAGACTATAGTAGAATTAAATCCATGTAAAAAGATAATCTCAATTAAAAAATGAATTTTGATTTTCTTATAATTTCTTTCATATAAAATGTATATAAATTGTGATTATTTGGTCATCTAATTGGTCAAAACCCATATTTAATTCATCCATCTAGGGGTACACAAAAACCTAACCTAATATCCCACAGAAATATTGTCCCACTTCCATGTCAGAACTGGAAGTAGTTGAAGAAAACGTGAAGGTCTCTAATGCTCGGATTTGATGTGTTGGTATGTATAACAATGAGATAAATTTTCATTGATATCTCATCTAATACATGGACACAAGAATCTTCATGGTATATCATATAACATATTATTAGTACATTCGTACACTTCTAATGGGGAATTATGGAATTCTATAATAACAAAACAAATATTCAAAAAAGGTAGAATATACCAGTTCTAATAGGTGTTTGAGACATGTATTGGGGCTAGAGGGATGTCATTGGGTTTTGGGAGGATATCAAGGATGATTTGGGTAGTCATTCTATTGAAATGTAGTAGTATTAGGATACTCATAGTGTGAAAGGGTAATTCACAACATGAATGCATTTAATATGGTGATAGTGGTCGTGAATGGGGAAATGGGGGCATGTAAGTGTTTGGACCCAAAATATAGTGATGTAACCACTTGGTTCATTTCATATAACATGATTTAAAACCTATTTTTATGTGGGTGATGGGTTTATAAAGTATAAACCTCCTCAGGTTTCTTCTTTTGGGCACCAAGTTCTTAGGGGATGGCCAAACCCCATTCCCCTCCTTCCTTCCCCTTATACCTGAGTGGATTCTCATTTGTTCGTCATTCCGAATCAATGTGGTATCTTATCCTACATCTTCCATGCTTTCCTAACTTCTTCCTCAAATATCTTCATTTAGTTTTTAGGGTTATAAGTGTAATTATAATACCATAGTATGGATAAATCATTGTTATTCTTGGGAATTTTATATATTAATCTTAGAGCATGTCTCAAAATTTCATAAACTAGTAATCAATCATTATTTGATGCAGATTATATTTTGTGGAAGATTTGTTTATGGGTGTTCAAAAATTTAGGCTTAATTTGTCATAAATTTAGTAATATAGATTGGGGATTTAGTGTTTCCTAGGCTTTGGGGTGCGTCGGGAGTGGATCACACCTAGTTTCTCAGCATTCTGGCTTTGTTAGATTACACGATGAATTTGGAGCCTATTATACCATGCTGGATTTTTGGTTAAAATTAACTAATTATGTAATTTAATGTTTTTTTACATTAATAAATGTGATAATGGACTCAGTTGTGGTTGTTATGAACTGAAGATAGTTTATTGGACTTCTGGTTGAGGTATGGGCATTGACCTAATTGTGTCTCCTGTTTAATTGGTTATTTTATATTTTGTGCCTCATTAGTATAATTCCATTTAGAAACCACATTATTTATTTCATTATTGTATTACTAACATAATATTTTTTTTCTTATGTAGGTGAAATATATTTCCTCAGTTCGAATTCTTGGTTCGGAAACCGTCGCCATGGAATACAATTTTTTAGAGTGGATGGAAGTAAAAAGGATGAAACATCATTGTTTTTTAACTATGTTGGATAATTGTAATTGTAACCAAATTAAACATTTTTTGAAATGTATATAGCATTGTGTTGTTTTGTATTCATGATTTCAATTAAATGTATGTATCATTTTTGTTCTTCTTTGGTTTGTGTGTGGGTGTTGTTTGTGTTGTGTGCAGGTGTTGTTTGTGTTGTGTGCAGGTGTTGAAATTTGTCCAGGTTCTGTGCATGTTCTGTGCAGGTTTTGGTTTTGCCCTATATTTTTGGCCTTTATCAGTGCTAGTTAAGCACTGATAAATGGATAATATATCAGCGCTATTTTGAGCGCTGATAAATTTAGTTTTTATCAGCACTCAAAATAGCGCTGATAAAGGTAGTGTTTATTAGTGATATTTTAGCACTGATATATTGTACATTTATCAGCACTGAAAATAGCGCTGATAAAGACTACCTTTATCAGCACTTTCTTAGCGCTGATAAAGGATCACTTTTATCAGCACTTTTTTTAAAATTGATAAATGTGACTCTTAATGAGCGCTAGTTTTAGCGCCGAAAAAGGTGACCCCCCATTATCTTCGCAGAGATTAGCAGCACTTTTTTAGCGCTGTTAAAGGCGGTTTTTAGCGCTATTATAAGACATATTTATAGTAGTGTTGGTTTGGTCGTAACCACCACCCATCGTTATAATGTAGTTAATGTCCTTTCTTATAACATAACCATCATCCTCGGTTATAATGTAACCACTATCCTTGGTTTGTAATGGGAAACCCTATCACATAATGAAAATAATATATATTTTTACCACAAGATCATAAAACATTCATCATATCATAACCCTTGAAAAAAATAAGTTTCATAAATATTTCATCAATCCATTATATCTAAACCCCATGAAAAGGAATGGTTTTTATTAACATTTCATTTATTCATCATATCATGACTTGTGGAAAAGGAATAGGTTTCATAAACATATTTTCATCATAATCACAAATATAAACCAACAAGATAAATAATAATAATGGTACCATTGGATCATATCCATAAAAAACATAAGAAACACTATATTTTGATCTATTTAATGAATATAAATTCCATAAAAATATCATTATAACATTCTTGAGGATAATATCTTTTCTTTTTGAATTCACTTTTTAAAAATTTAAAATTTTACCAAATATTAAGAAAAACATTTTATTTCTAGTTAACCTATAGAACATGTAATGTAAGATTCAAATAATTTAGTGGTTTTGATGGTGTAAATTTTTTTAATCTCGTGCACATTAAAACAATAATTCATTTCCAATTTTCAGTAAAAATTCAAAATTACCTTGTTCAAAAAACGATAAAAATGTTCTGGTTAAATAATTTTAAAAAATAAAATGTTGGAAAAATGATTTTGAAAAATATTTTTATAATATTAAAAACATTTTTATAAACATTTTTAGAAATCAGTTACATGGAATAAAAATCGTTTTTGACCAATGCTAGAAATAATGTCGGTATTCCCCAAAAACATTCTTATAGACTATTGATTATAAAATTAGAGGTAAATGATAGGAAAACATTTATATTCATGAAATATAAATAGGATAATAAAATACATGAGTTTTATAGAGGTATATAATAATATTTCATTTTCAAAAACATAACCATAAACAGTCCTGATAAGTATTGAGATTGTAACATAAAATCATTACCACTTTGGTAACTTTTGAATCGTAATACTCATAAAATAAAATAAAAATAGATATGTATATCCCATAATTATCATTATAATAATTATAAGAATAATTAATGTGAAATATATATATATATATATATATATCTCAAAAAAGAAACAACTGGTGTACAAGACATGTGTCCCACTTTAATAAAAGTGATATGGAGTTCCATTACCTCAAGTCTCAAATTTGTTCGCAAACATTCAAAACTCCCCTATAGTAAATTCAGGTTTATTATACATATATTACGGAACCATAATCACATATATAATACCATATATTATTTAATTATGACTATTTATTACAATTTTATTGACAATTCCCTGTTAAAATCACATTTTGGGTAGTAACTACTTTTTGATGTATGTTTTGGTTTGGTATTTTTGGCCCTTTTAATTTGATTTGGGTTTCATCATATATAAAATATTAAAAATATATAAATATAATATATATCCATTATATATTAATTTAGTTTATTCTATAACATTTAGATATATAAAATGAATTACATTGTTCATGAAGATGGTTGGTTATACGTACAAATGAACGTTGTTTCCATTTTCTCAATGAATGGAACAAAAAATAGTTAAATATTAATTCACATTTCCATAATTATTTTTATATCATATATATTAATTAAATATATATTTATTACAATCCATGTCAATAAAAATTTAGAAACATATCACATCACTTTGTGGAGGCGATAGTCTACATTTACGCATATGTAATGTTATAATTTTCCAATGGATTGGAAGGTTAGTAGTTAGAGGTGATATTATAGTTAAATAACTATCATTATTTCATAAATATAATATAGATATATAACATCCATCATTCTTTATATATGTGATAGGTGGTTATTGAAAATGAATTACATCGATTCACGAGGTGACAGTTCGCCAAACACACGATCGATGGTTTCATTTAGCCACTTTATAGAAGTGGAGATGTATATTTGTTATTAAATTAATATAATAAAATATAATTTAATGGGAGATAATAAATATATTATATAATCATAGTATAATAATATATTTATTTGGTGGAAGAGAAAATAAAATGATAACGCATGGTTGATAGTTATACCTCTTTTTTAGAGAGCCACTTTAGGTTTATACCTACTGCCTTATTAAGAGGGTTTCATAATAAAATAAGAACTCTAGGAAGTGGGTCAGTAATAAAGGAAATTATTTGGGAAGGTTTTTTCTATAGAAAAAATATTTGGGAGTGTGAATGGAAGAAGATATGGGATGTCCAATTTTATGTGGGGAAAGTAACCCATTTGGAAACTATATTGAAATTTCCGAAATAAATCTCAAATTATAAAGTTATTAACAATACAATTGCTTCCAAATGAAATTATATTCCAATTTGGGATAGGATAATTTTTAAATATGTCCAAAAAAATTGTATTTATAAAAAAATTATTTCCAAACATACACTTGTCTTTTGGTTTTACCACCCCCTAGTAAACCCGTTTTAACCTTAACTATAGAAACTAGTTTTCATGTTTTTAATATTAATTGTGAAAAAAGATTAATCTGACTTTATTAAATAATATTATCTATTATGATTAAAATTTAAAATCTACAATTCTAAATTAAATTCACAAAATTTATAGAGTTTAATTTAAAATCAATCCTACAGATATGATGAAAAAATTGTTTTTTAATGATATTTTTTTACAAGTGTAGAAAATTTTAATTTCAAAATTATTTATGAAATTGATATAAACGACCTAAATTGAATTAATAATTATATAATTGAAATAATTTTACTTTTAAACTCGTATTAAAATAACTTAAATCTTGTAAACCCCTTAAATGAAAATCTAGTTTTTAATAAAAAATAGTATTTTACTATTCGTTGAAAAAATAAAATTTCCTGAAAAATCTCAAAAATTAACTAAATTATAATTTTTTAATATAGATTTAAAATTTTTAATTTATTTTTATAAAATGAATGTAAAAAAATTAATCATTTTTTTTCTATTTGTTCGTAAAATTAGTAAAAACATTTTTTGAGAGAATGATATTGTAGGGGAATATTAAAACACTACTAAAAATTAATTACTTTTTAAAAAATATGGTTTCCATGAATAGTTAAATTATACTTATTTTTTGAAATATGGTTGTTCCTAATCATACCATTATGGTTAAATGCTAGTTTATAACTATAATATTTTAATAATAATATTAACACTATATCATGGTTTGTTAAAACTCGGTGTTGCATGTAATGAAAGCTATCAAAGAAATTAAATTTATTTAAAATATATATATTTCATAAAATCTCAAGGTGTTAAATTATAAACAACAAAAATTGAATTTTTCCCTTAAAATTATATAAATTTGGTATAAAAAATGAGGATAATTTTTCCTCATCATATTCTTAGGATACTACGTAACTTATTCAGGTGGGTTGTTTGGCAACAAAACCATGACCAAGTGAGGGACTTGTTTTATAGAACATTATCTCTGAGATCAAGAATATAAAAAAAATTCTCCTCTTAGGAAATTGCATGTTCTAGTGGTACAACCTATGAGTTAAGTTCATGTGAAAGATTGTGTATTTAAATATTAAAGATAGATATATAAAACAAATGTTGGACTTGAGAGAGGATATATGGAAGTTCCAAGTGATAAGAAACAATCCCTACTTGATCAAGAATATCAAAAGTGCCAATATACCTAGGGATCAACTTTCCTTTCTATTTTAATCCCATAACCTTCTTCCATTTGGGAATTTCTAGAATCATTTTCTCACTAAATTCAAATTCCAAATCATATCCAATATTATCAGTATAAAATTTTTGTCAACTTTGATCTTACCTTTTTTGTTGATGAATGGATCTAACCTCCATAGCCATTTCATAAAAAAAAACTCATGTCCCAATAACATTATTTTCCCATCTTCATTAAAACATGTTGCAGTTTTACACTTAATTTCATATAGTTCTTTATATGGATCCATCTACATGCGTTGGTAAAAGAAAGTTTTGTAAGAAAACTTGACAAGAAAAAGGTGTTGATACCATTCACCTATGAAATCCATAGAACGAGATCTCATCATATACTCAAGTGGATAAATGGTTCTCTTAAGCTGTAAATTTATATGAGGACGATATTTAATACTGAAACTCAACCCTATATCAAGTTCTTATTGAAGAACTCTCAAGAAAATTCAGGTGAACCAAGGATCCTAAGGAGATACAATGAAATTTAGTTCTCTAAGAAACCTTACCACTTCCTTAATGTATACACTATAAATTTCATCTTTAGAAAAATATTCTTCGAAATAAATTAAGTGTTATAACTATTAAAGGAAATCAACTATAACCCATATAATATAGTTTCTAATAGATGTTTTGGGGAGTCTAATGAAAAAATCTTTAGTGATGTTTTCACATTTCAATTCTGGTATGGGTAAGGGTTTTAACATTACCTTATGTCATTATCTATCAACCATGACTTGTTGATATACTAAGAACAAATATATATACTCAAAAATATCTCTCCTCATATTTTCCCAATATAAATACTCTTTCACATAGCCAAGTGGTTGGCACTATACCCTTGTTACCCTTTGGTTGTGGGTTCATGCCCCATGGCCTTTTTGGAAGCAACAGGTTATCGCCCAATATATGGGTTATTATTTTTCCAAAACTAGATTAATATAATTCCTATATATTTTCCAAATTATAATAACCCATAATTACCTCAACATTAAAGATATTATAAACTGTAAGGTTAAATGTAAATTTAAACTTATTTCCAAAAAAAATAAGTGAGTTCCTCCTTAAATAAATTTTCACAAAAACATATACAAAACAAAAGGTCTGTATTATCATCAATGAATCCAAAAATATCTTTAATATTGATAAACTTCGATCACATAAAACCTCAAAAAGGGTTTTTACGTATTTGAAATTATGATCAACTTTAAACTCATAGACCCATAATGGTATCCACAACTCTTATGTTAGTCTTACATAGAGATATATATTCTTCCAATAGATAAGTGAAACTTTATTCCTTAAATAAGATCTTCTCATAGATAAAAAAATTGTTGGGAGATTGGGTTTATCCTTAATCTAATAGAATATAAAATGTGATTTCATTATTCCAGAATCCATATAGGGAGATATAGTCAACGTTCATAATCACATAAAATTTCACTAAAGCATGAATAATAATATTTTATTAGAGATCTTCCATACAAACTTAAACCAGAAATCCCAAACTCTATAATAGAGGATAATTTTTCCATAATTATCATAATTTACCCCAAATTTTTTGATTTGATAATATTCCAATTTTATTGTGTCTTATTATCTTCATTATCCCTGGTATTAGGGAATTAATTTAAATAGTTTCCAAACAGATTTAATATATATAAATAGTGTGGTTGGTTAATTCTATTGGTATTTTTATCCATTCGTATCATTAGATAACTTCTTTCCATCACTTCAATGTTCTATTTCCCGATGACCTTCCATACCACCCTTAAAAAATTTAACAGCCCCCTTAAAAAAATTCATCTATTTTCCTCCCACACATCAATCATAAAGAAAATAGAATCTTCTTTTATCTATGGTTTTTAGAGATTACTTTGAATTTCAACTTTCAATTCCCATAAAACCCACGATATTAATTGGTAAATCCTATCTAGATTTCCACCTTAATAAAACATTGAATTATTTAATCATAGCTAAAAAAGTGTCTTATATAAAACTCCCTTTAGAGACTTGGTTTTAATCCACTGAAGAATCGATCAATCATATTTTCATGTTGGATGATTATAATATAAGGGTACCACACAAGTCTTGCAAAACTTTCCTAATAGGTACCAACAGATTCATCATCCATATTCTTTGACTTAATGAATTATTTCTCTATTTTAATATGAGAAATACTGGGATTATACTTATTGGAAACTAATTTCTTTAACTCATCCCATTACATGGAGTCAATTACATCTTTTTAGCTTTTATTATTGATATGAGTCCACCATTGATTTGCTTTTGTTTCAAAATGTTAGACAACCAAAATGAAATTTTCATTCTCTGAACACTAGAAAATGGGAAATATCTTTTCAAAATTAGTAATCTTTTACTCAGTAACTAGTAGATTAGTGGAACCACAAAAATAAGGTGAATGTTTCCTCATAAAGGACTTAATGTATTGGTTTCCCCCCTTTTTCTCATTTTTATCATCCAAAATATTCATAGCTTGAGAATGTTGTGTGAGAATAAAAATTAGATTTTACATTCTAGCTCTCATAAATTTTGGTTTCTCAAGTATAAATTCATTTTATTTTCTATCTGATTTAGTATTAATACAATTCGTTATGGTTTAAAATATTGACTAAAGAAAAAAATCATAGTGTAAGTAACAATAATCATAGTGGTAACTATATAATCATGAAAAATCACTTATCAGATATCTAAATCATGACATATTATTTTTAATCTATGACACATTGGGATTAACCTAGGTTATTAATGGTAGTTATTGAATTCATTCATTATAGATTGTAAAGAGTTTTTAAATTTCCAAAACAATTTCTCTAGGATAATAAAACATGGTTTACAATAGATCTCATTTTCATGCAACTAGTGATGATCGAATCAAATACCAATTCACCAATTTAAAAGTAATTTCTCATAAGTAAAACTATTCAATAGCCACACACACTAGTAGTATTCATATAGGTATAAAAGGTCTTCAAACCACTTTCATTGTCCTTCACCAAAACTCCAGGATATTTTTTTATACATAGGCTTATCCATTAAATTCTCACATAGTTTTTATCATCATAGTTTCCAAAGGTTAACTAGACATATACTATGATTCCAATTGTAAATACTAAAACTCATCAGACATATATGTTACATATTAATATGTCAATATTCATTTAATATTATAAAAACATGAATGAGAACCATAAAATTTTAGTGCCATTGGAAACATGGATACATAAAGAATTGGTTCATAAGTAATACAAATAATATACCACTAAGTTCTTCATAAAAATAACCCTTCTTATGAATATAATACATAAATCCATTCTTCATATCCTGTTTAAAGTAAAAATAAGAAAGAGTGATCTCATATGCATAGTATGGTTTAAAAAGGGAAATATCAATGATCAAATAAGAATTACATGATAATAAGTGTCTGGGAACATGAGATTAATTTTTTAAAACCATATCCTTCATATAAAATATCATAATATTGATTCATGTAATTAATCTTGGTTATTCATAAGACATAAATCATAAATTCATCAAAGAACAAAATCCATTAGAACACAACATTGTCTTAAGACATATATTTATGGTAAATACATCATCATAGAAAATCAAATCTGTAGAAATCAAGGCTTCACTACCAAGAATAACGTAGTGTAAAGTGTTCACTCCCCAAACCATCATAGTGGTCATGGATCACTCCCAACACTATCATAGTGGATTGGTTTCTCTCCCCAAATGATCATAATAGTCATGGTTCACTACCGTGACTATTATAGTGGATAAATTCCATTACTAAAGAGACATCACTCTATATTCTAGTCTTGTTCATTATACAACAATCTTTACCCATTTAATTTTACGGTGATATAGGTCTCACCCATCTCAGTCTATACTGAAACTACACATCCTTGGCTATAACATCACCATCATAATTTTTTATAAGGTAACTATCATCCTTGGTTATAACATAACCAGTATCTATGGTTATAACATAACCATTTTCCTTAGTGTATAATTGAACCACCAATCGACTAAGGAAAACCAAATATATGTGTGCAATGAGATTATAAAATATTCATCAAAGAAAACCCGGGAAAATAAATGAGTATCATAAATATTTCATCAATTCATCATATCGTAACCTATATAAAAGGAATGAATTCTATAAAAATCATACTATCATAATCATAAACATAACCCATATAGATAAAGAATAAGGATAGAAAAATTTGATCACATCCCTATTAAAACATAAGAAACAAAAAAGGTTGTGTTTTTTATTAATATAAATTTCTAAACAATATCATCAAAACATTCTTTAGGTAAATACCCTCTTGTTTTGAAATCACTTTTTAAAAACATAAAAATTCCGAAAATATTAATGAAAATTTCTCTTTTCAAAAACCCCTTAAAAACTTATTAACTAATATTTAAATATTTTAGTTGTCATAATAGTGTAAAATTATGTTCATGCAGTAAACATTAAAAAAATAATCCCTTTCCAATTTTCCATAAAAATTCAAAAAGTGCCTTATTAAAATTGATAAAAGATTCATTTTAAACCATTTTATAAAAAATAAAACATGGTATAAATTTATTCTAATGGAAATTTTTAGAATAGTCAAAAATTATTTAAAACATTTTTATAAATCAGTAAATTGGAAGACAAATGAATTTTGACTCAAGAGAGAAATAATACTATTTTTTCTTAAAAATGTTATTTTAGAATCCTAAATACATAAAGGGGGAAAATGAAATGAAATAATTCATTTTCTTGAAATATCTAAAAGATAATCAAATATACAAGTTTTATTTAATGGTATTTCATAATATTTATTTATCAGAAACCTAATAAAAACAATCCTAGTAAATAGTGAAATTGTAACGCAAAACTATTAAAACCTTTGTAACTATTGAAACGTGATCCCTATGAAATAAAGAACTATATATGGAAATTTATATCACATAATTTTCATATTAATAATTATAAAATACATTCATTATAATTATATATAGATACCAAACAAAATAAACAAGTAGTGTATAACGCATGTGTCCCAAAGAAAAAAAAGTGAGATGGAATTCCCTTACCTCATGTATCAACATTCATTGTACATGTTAAAAACTAATATATAATTTATATAGGTTTATTAAAAATCTATTATAGAATAAATTTCATATATATCATGGTTTATATGATTTACTTATGATATTTTGTTACTCATTTACAAATAATTCTTTGTTAAAATCTTGTTTTGGGTAATAACTGCTTCATTTTTTATGTATGTTTGGTTTTGTATTTTTGGTCCTTTTTAATTGATCATGGATAAAAATATCAATAATGATAAAAATGATATAAATGTAGTATTTATTTATTAAAGATTTATTTATTGTAATCAATAAAAGTTATAGATAGAAAATGAATTGCATTGTTTGTGGAGACGGTAGGTCGTTTTTAAACATGAACATTTTATCCATTTTTTAAACGGATGGAATAAGTGAGAGGTAAATATTAAATCACCTATTAAAAATAATTTTTATAATATATATATCATATATATTTCTTAAATATATCTTTATTACCAACCTTTTCAAAATAAAATGATAAATTTAAGAAATCGCTTCGTGGAGACGGTAGTCCACACGTTCGCATTAGTGATGTAATCATTTTACAATAGATTGGAAGGTAGGTAGATAGATGTAACATTATAATTCCAGAAGTATAATTTTTTTATTAATATAATATATATATATTAAAGCCATAATTATATCCATTTTTTATAGGCGTTGATGGAAAATGTATTAAATCGAATCGTGAGGAGGTAGTCCTCCATTCACACTTTTGAGGGTATGAATTCCCATTTGATAGAAGAGGAGGTGGATATTTGTTTTTTCATTAATATAATAACATATAATTATGTTTTAGATATTTATTTTATTATATCACCATATTTTAAATAGATTTTACAGAGATGGAAGAAGAAATAATATGATAACGTATGGTTAAGAGTTATAACTCTTCTTCAGAGTGCCTCTTTAGGTTTATATATAAAGCCTTCTTAGAAGGGTTTTCATATAAAAATAAGGCTTATATGACATTTAGAGGTAATTAATACTATTTTTGGGTAGATATTGGCCAGGAAAAGTCTTTAGGAATGAAAATAGGGGAGGAGAGGGGATATCCTTTTATAATTGGGGAAAGGAACCCACTTAGAAACTACATGGAAATTTCCGAAAAGAATCCTAAATGCTCAATTTATTATTTAGAAAAATTATTAAAAAGGACATTATATATAAATATGGGATCAGATAAGTATTAAATGTGTCCATAAAATAAGATTTAGAAAACTTTTATTAGAAAACTTCTCGTTTTCTTTTTCTTTAACCTGTAAAGACTTTAAATTTCCATGTAAATTATATTTTAAATAAATGGGAATTTTATGAGTCTGTGAAAATTTACGGTGCATGATTCTGAGGACCGGTGTACCCAGAATGAATTTCTCAACATTTTTTCGGGTACGTTCAGTAAATGTGGAAGTGAGTTTTTCTAACTTTTTAACAGGTGCTTAGAATTTAAATCTGAGGGCACCGTTGAACTCGCAGCGCTGGTATTCACTTAAGGATACCTTCACCTGGACTGTAGTAGGTCGAGGTGGGAGTTAGATTTTCACATATTCATGAAAGAGTAAAATAAAAATAAAATTGTGTAGATTTTATTTTATTTTTATTTTAAAACTCATGAGGATATTTCATAGGTGGGGACCACATGAACTAAAACCTCCCATGAAAGGTTATGGTGGTGGGGACCACCCGAGGCTTAAAACTGCTTGGGATCCCTATTAAGTGGGGAGAAACCTCTTAATATCCCCCACTTAATTATTTCAACTCTCCCCTTTAATTAATTAATCCATCCAATCAATTAATTAATTTATCCAATTTGAAATTATGCCAACATAATCTATTAAGTTGGTTATTCCTCGTTTTGGGTGGAATTAGGGGAAAATATTGGAAAAAAGTATAAACATGTAGAATTGGGAGAAAGATATCCAATGAAGAATGCCAACAATGAATGCCAACTTCGACTTCAACTTATTTTTTAGGATGATCGTTGACGAGGAACGTCTTCAACATCAATGAACCGATGATCTAGGAAACATCGATGTCATTGACGACCGTCTATCCCTGATAACGTTGTCTCATACCTTGCAACCTCCTTTGATGAATCAAACGTGGTAGGTAGGGTGTTTGAATTACTCACCTTACCCATTCTTGATATTCTTGTGATTCAAGTATTATCTGCTTGCTACCACTCTAATAAGGAGACTTTGGGCCAAACAAACATGTCTCCTCCTCTCCGAATTTCATAGGATAATTTTTGTGTTCTTCATGATGGATGAGGATAGTTATCAACCGCGATGAAGGCGACGAAGGTGACAAAGGCAACGGCACCGCCCCGTAGCCCCCACCACCCGTAGCTCCACCATCAGCGGTTGGCGCCGTCGCCCGCGGCCCCCATGCCCCGTGGACTCGCCTCGCCGCCTATGGCCACGCCGCGCTGCCCGCGGCCCTCCGAGCCACCCCGCGGCCTCGAGCCATCCACGGCTGAGCCGACCTGAGGTTGAGCTGTCCCTCACCCTCGTGGCACCCCCATGGCTTCTTGTCCCCCGCGACAACGTTCCGCCTTCACAGCCTCACGATCTCCGCACTGCCATTATGTGGTTACTGCGCCCTCGCACCGTCCTCATGGTCCCGCAGCCTCTACGCCGCCCCTACATGGCCTTCGCGGCCTCGCCCCACCTTCATGGCCCCTACGGCCTCTGTGACCCCTGTGGTCCCTCATAGCCCTTGCAGGCCGGGCCGCCCATCGTAGGTCGGGCCGAACCCAGCAGGTTCGGTCAGTTCAACCTGAACCTGGTTGGCCCAGGTCGGGTCGAGCCGGGTCGGACCGGACCCGGGACCACTACAACCTATTTACGCTATTTTGGACATAACTTCGACACCGAATGTCCGATTGATTAACCACCAGTGGCGATGAAAGCCTTGGAGAGAGATGGTCACTTTGTTATACCCCAAAAGTGATTTGGTTATGGTTGGAAAAAGTATGGGTTGGATCGATCATGAATCCAATCAGGCCCTCGAGACTAAATGGCTAATAACTACAGATCGTGCATCTGATTGATGCATCTTATGTTGCGTTGAGACCCCTATGACTTGGAGGTCCTTTGGGATACTTCTTCCTGAGACTTCATGGTAGTTGGAGTATCGACCAGTAGCTTTTGCAGTGCATCCTCCCGGAGATGTGCAAGAATAGTGTGGGAACCCAATAGCTCGCTATGACGAGAAGAGTGACTAGTGATCCTGTGTGGGTCAGCTCCTAGCGATCATGTGTGGGTCAGTTCCTAGAGATCCAATGTGGGTCAGCTCCTAGTTATCCTATGTGGGTCAGCTCCTAGTTATCCTATGTGGGTCAGCTCCTAGTGATCTTTTGTGGGTCAACTCCTAGCGATCCTGTGTGGGTCAGCTCCTAGCGATCCTGTGTTGGTGAGCTCCTAGTGATCCTGTGTGGGTCAGCTCCTAGCGACCCTGTGGGGGTTAGCACCTGGAGATCATGTGTGGGTCTACCTCTTAACAGAGTAAGATGATTTAGTAGTTACATCTGATCATCTCTACTACTATACTTAAGATACACCAAGTGTGAGCTAAGTCTATACCTCTTTTGTAATTTCCTTCGTGGTAATACCTTGGTGGTATTATTCTATGTGGAGTACAAGTTTGGTACTTGCCTTCGTGTTATTACATCCTTTGTGGAACAGTTCAGCCTGGGGATTTGGAGTTGGACTCCATGTTTTCCTCATGATTGATATGGGTTTACTTGATGACTTAATTATTTTTATGGGAATATACCTAATTAGGGTTATCATTGGTTTTCTTCCTTGTAGTTTATCCTTTCTGGATTGATAGAGACGTTGTAGGTCTTGGGGTCCCTACTGAGTATCGTTATACTCACCCCTGCATGGGAAATTCCCAAACCTCGTTGTGTTTGGTGCAGACGACGAACAACGCAGACTGAGGACGAGGGTACCAGGACTAGATGGTTCTCGGAGGTGGACATTAGAGAGCCAAACTATAGAGACGGTCATTCGTGAGTTGTACCTACCCTTCAGGTAGGATTCATGGTGGATGATCCAAGAGCTTCTTATAACCTATCATTAGACTATTAATTTCCAATTTTCCTTGTACTTTTTAGTTAGTCTTGTATTCTGGCCCCTTTTACTTACTATACTCACTCTTTTACTATTCACTATACTTGAGTTTTTATAATGTTGTGTTCTTGGTTGCGTGTTCTTATAGGTTATACAGGAAATTACTTCCGAGTTTTAGGGAATACGCCTTTGGTGCTAGTCTCCTGCCCCTAGCCTATGGAAGGCGGGCTTGGGGTAGTCACAGAACGGGCCCCAGGGGACGGGTCTGACAAATTGATATCAGAGGAGTCGGTTCTACCGAATAACTATGACTCTGATCTTTTCTGTGTGAGGCAATAGTGTAATGTTTTTTTAGTGTGGTTTTTGATTTAGGGAATCCAGTGTTGGTGCGGTGGCCTACCTATCCATACACTAGGACCCTAACTTCTGATTTCTGACTAAGTGCACGAAAAAACTGATTGTGTGTGTGTTTTCAAGATTTTTCTTTGTGATCTCCTGAGTCAGCTCACCAGGTATAACTTATTGATCGTGGAACACCTATATCTCTTCAGGATGCCACCACGAAGATAGCCAGCTAGGGTTCCGAGATTTTTATGCACTGATGGCCCGGCGAGGGACAAGGCCTCGGTGCAGGGCCCTTTTCCTGCAGAGGCACTAGCGGTGCCATTACACGTTGGGCCACTGATTTCACTATCCCTAGCAGTATAGAATGCATGCCGCTTGAGTGCGTTTCACGAGTTCCAGCACCATAGGCCACCCAAGTTCAAGGGAGAGATGAACCCACAGGCAGTAGAGGATTGTCTAGAGGTTGTGGTGAGAGTCTTTCAACTAGTAGGGACACCATTATATCTCATGGTGATACTTTCTTCCAGCCTTCTACAGGTAGTAGAAGGCAGATGGTGTCGCTTGATGCTCCATGCTAATGATTAGGTGACACTTCTCTAGGAAGACTTCAAGAGTCTATTTCGGGCAGAGATTGGCCATGAAACTCTCCTCACAGTGCGCATTCTGGAGCTACTTCACCTGCAGCAGGGCAGCATGACTGTGGCTCAGTACTCAGTGAGGTTCATTGACCTCTCATGCTACTCCACAAATATGGTATGAGACCCATTCTTTAGGGCCCGTACCATCGAGTAGGGACTCAGGTGGGAGATTAGGGCTTCGATGATCTCACTCAGCATCCTGATGAAGGTGGGGGTGTTAGAGAGAGCCCTTTTAGTGGAGTGTTTCCTTATTTAGTAGTCACCAGCAGTGATACCCACTGCCAGTCAACAGGTAGCAGAGTCTTCTGCAGCTGGAGGTAGACAGATGACACAGAGGTCCAATAAGACTATACCTACATGTGGATGACCACAGGATTCAGGGTCGGTTGTGTGTGGCACCCGAGGTAGAGCCAGTCATGCCTGGAGCAGGCAATGTTACTCATGCGGCGGGCAGGGTCACATGGATCGGGAATGTCCGACCCGATGTACGGATGATCAGAAGATGGCCGAAGGACCACCCAGGTAGGGATAGAGATTTAACTGAGGAGGTCAGTAGGTAGCAGTCAGACGTGGAAGAGGAGATAGTCGCGCAGCTGGCGGTAGGTGAGGATTCACGATTTTACGGCCACCACCAATAGTAGGTCCACCCAGACTGCATGGAGTAGGTGGACAGGGGAGAGCCCAGCTCTTAATAGCATAGGCCTACGATCACGGCGCTCTGTAGATGAAACAACGTATGATCTGTGTCTACTCCACCTTAGCTGCAGTACTTATAGACACCGGTTCCAGTCATTCTTTTATTGCCACTACCCTAGTTCAAAGATTGGAGATTCTGACGGAGCCATTGGCTCAACCCTTACAGTTAGAGACTCTTACGAGAGCGGATTAGACAATTATGCACTGGTTCCAGCAGTGATAGATTACTCCAGGAGGTGAGAGCTTCAGCTGGGATCTCCTAGTAGCAGCGTTGAGGCCTTATGACGTCATCTTGGGTATGGACCAGTTATCAACATTCCATGCTCTGATAGACTGTATTAGGCACAAATTGAGGTGTTTCTGCACTGATGGTCCTATGTCTACCTTCACTAGTAAGAAGTTAGCCTCTACAGCACAGGATGGACTTATCTGGAGTAGAGTGCTACTGATCACTCATCAGTTTTCTAGCCTTACCCTTGGAGTAGTTGATGTGGGGAGTCTGATATATCCTTTAGTGGTGGACTAGTACACAGAATTCTTCCCTAATGATGTTCTGATTCTACCTCCTCGTAGAGAGGTGGAATTTTACATTGACTTGCTCCCCGAGATGGCACTGATTTCTACACCAGCATATTGGATGGCTCATGTGGAGCTTCATGAGCTGCGGGTACAGCTAGAGGACTTGCAGGGAAAGGGATTCATTTGGCCCAGTGTTCCTCCATGGCCAGCCCCAGTTTTTTTCACAAAGAAGGCGGAAGGGAGCTTGAGACTTTGTGTCGACTATCGACGCCTGAACCAGGTGACCAGGAAGAACAAGTACCCACTTCTGAGGATTGATGACCTCTTTGATCTTCTCATGGGAGCACAGTGGTTCTCGAATATAGACCTCAGATCAGGGAATCACCAGCTCAGAGTATGAGATGAGGATGTGTAGAAGATGCATTTCAGATTTCGGTACGACCATTATGAGTTCTTGGTTATGGAATTCGGCATAACCAACGCTCCAGCAGTTTTCATGGGACTCATGAACAGGATCTTTCAGCCATACCTTGATTGATTTGTAGTATTCTTCATTGAGGACATTCTGATCTACTTGGCTACTAGGGAGGAGCATGCCTATCATTTGCAGGTAGTACTGGACATACTCTAAGAGCACCGGCTTTAAGATAAGCTCTCAATGTGCCAGTTCTCGATCTGAGAGGTTCACTTTCTAGTACATGTCATATTGGAGGCTGGAGATGCAATTGATCCAGTGAAGATTGAGGTGGTACGTGCATGAGATCCACCTATGAGTGTAATGGAGATGCGGAGTTTCCTGGGTTTATCCGGATACTACCAGAGATTTGTACCATATTTCTCTAGAGTTGCAATACCAAAATCGTCCTTATCGAAAAAGGGGAAACCCTTTGACTGGTCGGAGAGATGCCTGCAGAGATTTCAGGAGATGAGGTAGAGGCTGACTAGTGCTCCCATTTTGAGGCTTCCAGAAGAGGGTGTAGGGTACTTAGTCTACTATGATGCATCAGGGACCAGACTCAGATGTATCCTGATGCATGAGCAAGTAGTGATCACTTATTATTCTCAACAGATGAGACATCATGATAAGAACTACGCTACCCATGACCTGATGTTAGCAGCAGTGGTCATTGCCTTGAAGATGTTGCGACACTATCTAATGGGAGAACTCCTTACAGTGTACTCTGATCATAAGAGTCTCAGGTATATCTTCTCATAGAAGGACCTGAACCTAAGACAACGACGTTGTCTTGAGTTCCTCCATGACTATGATTTCGACATTGACTATACTCCTGGGAGGGGAACATTGTAGCAGATGTACTCCGTAAGAGATCTGGTATACAGCTGCTGGGTGAGGCGACAGAGCAGCTAGCCACTTTACAGATATCCTTTTTGGATCAGGATGGAGCATCTTTTCTTCAGTCTCTTATAGTCGCTCCCCCACTTCTTCAACGAGTTAGGGAGGCACAGTGTGGGGACGCTGACTGTGAGCCTCGACGTGATCAAATATCCACAAGGCAGGCACCTGATGGATTTTCGGAAGGTAGAGAGCATTACATCCTCTTTAGAGGATGTACCATGGTACCAGTGTCACTTTGGGAGGAAGTGATGATGGAGTTCCACACATCCCCTCTAGAGGTACATCCAGGAGTGTCGAAGATGTACAAGGATCTCTGACGACAGCACTGGTGGCCGGGAATGAAAAAATAAGTTGCAGAGTTTGTTTCTTAGTGCCCCACTTGTCAACAAGTGAAGGCGGAGCATCGAGGTACCAGTAGTCTTGGTTCATCCTTTGGAGGTCCCAGAGTGTAAGTGGGATGGGATATCTATGGACTTTGTGATAGGACTTCCACGTACATCCAGGGGTCATGAATCGATTTGGGTGATCATCGACCGACTCACCAAGTCGACCCACTTCCTACTAATCCAAGAACAAGGTGAAATAGAGAGCATGGGATGCCTCTATGTGCAAGAGATTGTGCGGCTACATGGTGTGCCCTTGACGATTGTCTCTGATCATGATGCATGGTTTACTTCCAGGTTATGGAAGGGGTTGTAGGAGGCTTTCAGGATGTAGCTTCATTTGAGCATTGTCTTCCATCCTCAGACGGATGGCCCAATGTAGTGGACCATTCAGACCCTCGAGGACATGATGCGAGCTTGTGTCCTCGACTTTGGTCACAGCTGGGAGGATCACTTGCCTTTGGAGGAGTTTTCATACAACAACAGCATTCACTCCACCATTGAGATGGAACCATTCGAGGCATTGTACAGGCGACGTTGAAGATCATCTTTGTGTCGGACTGACCCAGGGGAGTCAGCACTAGTGGGACCAGAGATGGTACGGGCTACCACAGAGAAGGTGTAGATCATCCAAGAGCAGATGAAGACTGCACAGAGCAGGCAGAAGTCTTATGACAACATGAGATGGAGAACTCTGGAGTTTGAGGATGGCGGCAACGTCTTTCTACGGGTCTCACCTCGACGTGGTTTGTGAATATTTGGCCAATGCAGCAAGTTATCTCTGAGGTTCATTGGACCTTTTTAGGTCCTCAGCAGAGTTGGCGATGTGGATTACCACTTAACACTTTCACATCAGCTACACTGTGTGCATGAGGTCATCCACGTATCCCAGCTAAGGAGATACGTGCACGACCCTTCTCACATCCTCGACCATGGAGAGATGGATGTCGATGATGGGGAGACTTTTACAGAGGTTTTAATAGAGATTGAGGATCCATAAGAGCGGGCCCTTCGTGGATGGTCGATACATCTGGTGCACATTCGTTGGCAGCATGGGAACCTCCTGGAGAGCCTGTGGGAGCGGGAGGCTCAGATGAAAGCTCAGTATACCAAATTGTTTTCCTAGTTTTGTGATGTGGCTTATGGGGACATAAATCCCTGAGGTGGGGAGAATATAAGGACCTGGAATTTCCATGTAATTTTTTTTAAATAAATAGGAATTCTATTAGTCCGAAAAAATTGACGGTGCATGATTCTGAGGCCCGGTGTGCCCGAAATTAATTTCTGCACTTTTTTGGATACATTCGGTAAACATGCGAGCGAGTTTTTCTAGATTTTGTACCGGTGCTTGGAATTGAAATCTGAGGGAATCGTTGAACTCACAGCGCTAGCATTCTCTTAAGAAGACCTTCAACTCGACCGCAGAAGGTCGAGGGTGGGAGTTATCTTTTTAAATATTCGTGAAAGAATAAAATAAAAATAAAATTGTGTATCTTTTATTTTATTTTTATTTTAAACACCATGTGGATATTTCAAAGGTGGGGACCACCTAAACTAAAACCACCAATGAGAGGTTATGGAGGTGGGGACCACCGAGCTTAACCTCCCATGAGAGGTTATGGTGGTGGGGACCACCCGAGGCTGAAAACCTCTTTAAATCCCTATCAAGTGAGGAAAAACATCTTAACCTCCCCCATTTAATTATTCCAACTCTCCCCTTTAATTAATTAAGCCAACCCATCAATTAATTAATTAAACCATTTGGAAATTATGCCAAAAAAATCTATTAAGTTGGTTATTCTTCATTTTAGGTGGAATTGGGGGAAACTCTTGGAAAAAGGGATAGACTTGGATAATTGGAAGAAAGCTCTTCAATGAAGAACCCCAATAAAGAACACTGACTTTGACTTCGACTGTAACGCCCCGACCCCAGCTACCCAGAGTCGGTGCATTATTACATAACATTGGCATGATCACAAGAAAGATCAAATCTCAAAAGACCGATTGGTTTAGTAGCCTTGGAAACACTAGATATATTCATAAGTTTCAAATTACATCATTAAACTAAAAACTACTACTACAACATATTGTCCCCATAATCCACACTATTAACCCCTCATAAAATCCCTGCAGGTCATTCATAACTTACTTCTTCACATCCTGGGAAAAATAAAACATAGAAAAGGGGTGAGCTCAAATGCCCAGTAAGGATAACAATATAGCGGAAACTTTCATAAATAAGAATAAGCATTTAAGGCAATGCATTACTAAAACAAAAGCCTTTTAAACTTTAACTTCAACATAGTATGGCAAAAGTAAAATGAAATAATGCCATTTACTTATTCACATGGATATTCTACTAATCGAATAATCACATGCAAAAATCAATAACCACTTTCATAATGTTGGAATGCATAATGCCAGACTATCATAACCACATAGTCAAGGCCTCGTGCCAAGACTACAAATAATATTTTGTCAAGGACTTGTGCCAAGACACTAGTTTGTCTCATGAGACCTACCGATGCATCGAGGAGCTATAGCGGGATCCACCCGTCACTTATTAAGTCCAATGCATTCCCATATGAAAAGGTTTAAACATAACATAAACATTCGTATTAAAACTAGCATACGAAATGTCAATAATTTCACCATAAACTATGAATGGTATAAAAATAGCACATCCATAGTCAAACATATCACAAAACCTTCAATACAATATAGAAGTTTTGTATCATAATAAATCAACTTCAAATAATCTTAAAATCCGTCAAAGGATGTTGACATAGATGAAATCAAAATTCTTTTTAAAGAAATATCTCCTTTTATTTTGAAATCATTTAAGATCCATATAAAATAAAACATTTTCTTTGAAAATATTCTCATAAGCTCGTAAGGAAAGCTTTGAAGATTTTATAACGGCGTAAAATAACCGCACCCGCCGTATAAGTTAAAAAAACATTCTTACCTCAATTCTGTCGAAAAGGTTAAAAAGGACCTTGTTTTGAAAACGACGGAAAGATTACTTTATAAACCTCTTATAAAAAGTCAAACAAGGGTATAAATGAATTTAACCCATATTCTTGTAAATAGTAAAAATGTTTTGAAATACATTTCGAAGAAACATGGATGTGGATGATAAAGAGATCCCAGTAGATTATTACGTATAATACAACCTCGGATAATGAAAAGATTGTGAAATAACCCTTACCTTGTACTTTTCCTTGGTTGGGGTAGGTCAACCTCCTGTATAATGGTGAAATAATTGTTATTAAATTATACAAGAATCATATATATTAATATGATATCATATATGATCTTTTAACATTGATTTGTTAATAATATCTTAGAATTATCGTCGTTTCAGGTGTTAACTTACTCATTTTCTTTTATATGTTTTGTTACATAAGTCATGTTTGTTGTATCTTATTCATATCCAGAATGATATCAAGTCCTTAAACATCATTTTTAAATCATTAAATGATAATTATACTTGAATGGATACGATGTAGAATGAATCTCATCGCGTTCGTGGAGACGGTAGTCCGTACGTACGCACGAACGCTACTTCCATTTAATTTTTATTTTAAAAGAATCGAATCCAAATGATACATAGGTATATTACTATTTTAGGATAATATAATATTTTATATATGTTACTTAAGTTCATTAACACCATCCTTTATACGTTCCATGTGTGGTATGAACGAGTCATATCATTTTAAGGGGGCGGTAGTCCGCACTTCCTCAAATGAAATTATCGCATGTATATACAACATGAAACGAATAATGGTATGAAATAAAATGGAATTACAGAAGCTTATATATAAAATATATATCATTAATATCATATTTAATTACATTTCCATCATAATGGCCACCATGAGAGGCGGTAAGATGTTTTTGAACAATCATCGTTTCGTGAGGCGTTAGTTTTCCATCCATAGAAACATTATGTTCATCATCCATTAGATGGAGTTGTGTGTATGTGTAGTTTGAATCCTTCTTATAACAACATCCTAGTATATTGTGGATACTGGAGTTGTTACAAAAGAAAGTAAATAAAAAGATTTTGGGGGTTGAAGAAGAAAAATAAATGAAAATAATTTAAGAGAAATTGTTACCTTTAATTTAGGTAACTCACTTTGGTTGGAACCAAAGGACTTCTTGAAATGATTTCTGCCTAAGGGGAAGCTTCAAGTAGGAGGATAGGGATGTGGGGAGCTTAGTTGGGCAGAGTTTGGACGAGCCAAGTGGCTTGAGAGGTGTGAGGAATGAGTAGAAGTGGTCTCCTTTTATAAGGGAGAGGAGGGGCTCTTTAGGAAAGTGTGAAAGTATTACTCTATAATATAATTATATTCGGTTTATAATGGTCCAAAAATCATTGAGGTCGAAGATAAGATGACTCATATTCTAAATAACATCAACCAATAAGAATTGGACAGGTTTTAGATAATATTTTAACCATTATAATCTTATTTATTTAAATGACTTATTAATGAGGTAAACATTGCATCATTATTGTGTCATTAATAATTTAAATTATTTGATGTCTTAAAATTATAAATAAAATATAATTATGTAGGAAATCGTTTTATCTTTCTAATGAATATTTATAATCGAAAATCCAACATGTATAACCCTATGTAAAAATTGTTCTTCTAAAAGATGTAAGCTTATGCCATTTTTATTTTTATTTTAACTTTATTAATATAAAGTGTCCCTACCACATACAAGTGGCTCCAAGGGGTCCCCAAATTGACCCAAGGATGATCATGGTCGGTTATGTGTCCACAAATAAGGTTAGGACACGTTTTAGGGTAATTTTGTATTATTATAATATTATTTTTTAACCCTTATTTACCGGATTTACCCTTAACCATGGTAAATAAAATATTTACCACAGTAATTATTCAAAATGTCTAAAAATAAAAGTTACCTATTTACACAATTTGGACATCCTGATTCTAAATATGGAATCCATTTTTCAAAATTCAAAACACAGAAGTGGCAGAAATTAATTTAAAATTAATTCCCGCTGTCAAAACAAAAAGCGTGTTTTTAAGAGGTAATAACTATCAAAAGATTGACACTTGTTTATGTTCGGTTTAATTATAAAATTATGTCCAATGACCAACATTATATTAAATGGTAAAAATATATTCTAAATATACTTTAAAACCACTCAAATTCACAATTTATCACTATTAATTATTTTGACTAAAAAAGTTGTTTTTAATTAAAATTTAGTAATTTTCACTATTCATCAAAATATAAAAGTTATCCGAAAAGTACCAAAATTTCACCCTAGGCTAATTTCAATATTCCGAATCCAAAAATTAAGTCCATTTTGAAATATAAAATATATATGATTTCAAAAAGTAGGTATTACTATTCACAATGGCTAGTTTGATTGGTTGTGGTGTGTGTTAGAACTCGAAGTTGCGTACAACACACGCTACTGTATTATTCAAAGGAAAGCGTACCGTGGAAGCTTGGGATGTTTCATTTTAATTTTTTTTGATGTCCCCATTTAGTCAAAAAGTTTAAAATATTGTATTTAAAAAGGGTTCACTATTAAAAGTTGATAAAAGTGCAATATTGAAAATGAATTTGTTCTTGCATTATGTCTAAGATACTCATAATATGGAAAAATTATAAGGATTATATAAACATTAAAATTTATCTAATACTATTCATAACCTCTTTTGAACGGCTTGTTTGGTAAGTCATGGTGTGCTTGAACTTGGTGTTGCATGTAGTGAAAGTTATTGAATTATTTTGAAGAACTAACACACTATGAAATCTTGGGGTGTTACATTCTCCCCTCCTTCAATAAATTGCGTCCTCGCAATTTGAAATTGTTCATCGAAAATAAAAGGTTGAAAATAGATAATATATTTGTGGGAAACCCCACATCGGAAATTGGGTTACTAAAATTTAGTCTTAATATGAGGAAAAGAGAAATAAAAGGGTCACCACCAAATTATGATCTCGATTAGGAGAACATTGGTGGCAATTTGAGACATATAATTGGAGGAAAAATGTAAATATTTATCGGTAGTGATTGAGGTCAGCAATCACCTACAAGTATAAAATTGAGGTCCTTAAATTCATCAATCTATGATGATTTGAAATACCATCGGTTCAACAAAACATAGGGTATTAGGATAACACATTTTTGACGTTTCAAAATATCTTAGTTGAAATCCCACATCGAAAAATGAATTAATGAGGCCTCTATTTAAAATAAAGAGTCGAAAGTATGAAGATTACCGAAAATAACACATACTAGGGTTCCATGTAGGAAAATATGGATATGGAAGAAAAATCTAACCATCAATTATCTGATGGAGAGTGGTAGAGAACATGGCTATGAAAAGGCCAACAATCCCAAAGCCATAAATTAGTGATGATTTAAGGTACCATCTAGGAAAACATTTTTGTTCTAAGTTGCTTTTCATAATATTGAGGAATTTATTTATGAGATTGACTAAGATCATAAGGAGATATATTTACTTTAAAATTAGAGTTTTATCCCTTAATAAATTTCTACCAAAAACTCATCATTCACTCGTAAAAAAATCTATTTATACTATTCATAGAGGGTTCCAAAATAAACGAATTTATAATTCATCTACCAGATCTTTTTTAAAAAACTACTTTATTTAATCCAGGACATCTCGTGGGATAGTGGTAGGTGATACACCCTTGTCGCCCTTCGGTTGCGGGTTCAAGTCTTGCGGCCTTGCCGGACGCG
Organism: Viscum album; assembly: GCA_963277665.1. Taxonomy (NCBI): domain Eukaryota; kingdom Viridiplantae; phylum Streptophyta; class Magnoliopsida; order Santalales; family Viscaceae; genus Viscum; species Viscum album. The sequence goes on from OY728152.1 coordinate 1,941,197,254, forward strand.
ACGGGTTGCCGCCCGACCTCCGGGTTGTCCTTTTATGGAAATCCAAATCAATCATCTATTATTCTAAAATCACTACCTCAGTATCAGAACCATATTATGGTTTATCATTCTCTCAACCATATATTTTCCAAAAATTTAACCTGCTATTGAGTCACTTTTCTTTGTTCCACACAATTTCAAGTCCTTAATGAAATAGTACTGTAGTACAATCCTTATATACTCCATAATTATTATAGGAAGTAAATTGTTGATACAAAGCTCAATTGACATAATCAACATAAGAACTCTAATCATTCCTCTTCATCTGTGGTAGTATCATAACTTGATTATTATCCAATAGCATCATTTGCGTCATAGTCTGATGACTGGGACATAGGTTCGCGTAGTGTCCAAACTCCTTGCAAATGAAGCATTGTACATTTGAAACCATTTTCTTACCCTTGCAGTCATGTACTTTGTGCCCTTTTCCTCCACACTTATAACAAACTCCCATTCCTTTCAGGCAAGTTCTAGGGTGTTTCTTTCCACAGTTACCACATATGGGAAAATTCTTCTTTTCCCTCTTCCCTTTATCCATCTTTCTCTCTTCCATCCTTTTCTTCTCTTGCTTCCCTTCAAAGACATAGGACTCAGTAAACTCTTTACTTATCTTATCAATACATGATATTATTTCATCATATGATGATAATACATGGGAGACTATTTATCTTATAAATTCTAGCTTAAGACCATGAAAGATATGATCCTTCCTTCTCTTTGGATCATGTGCATTTCTGGAGTTCTCATTTCTTCTACTGGGCGCCATTTCTAAACAATGGCATACACTAGATCAGTTTATGAATCAAAATACATAATATTATACTTATAAAACACTTAATATAAATTGAACTATTTATTGATATAATCCATAATCATAAAAATGTCTCCTTTGAGGATGTATATACTAATAAACCCTTTATAATGGTTTGTAAAGAAAATGAGAATTATCCTAAGCATATCCCCCGGGAGTGTCGTAACCAAGAGTGCAGCAAGGCCCGTTGTCGTGCACCAGTTCCCGTTTGAGTCTAGCTCAAAGCAGTGTTTTCGGGTTTTACCCCTAGGTACATCTGTGCCAGAGCCGCCTCTACCTGCTCGTATCCAGACAGGGATGTATTGCTCGGAAAACTCACAAAATCTCTACAATACCAAAATTCTAGGAAGTTCTTCTATACTAATCCTCAAAGTTCATCTTAGGTCTACGTTCTCTAATCAGAGTTTACTTAAATCTAGCTTCCAAGGTTTGTACTAAACTTCCTCTGATACCAACTGTAACGCCCCGACCCCAGCTACCCAGAGTCGGTGCATTATTACATAACATTGGCATGATCACAAGAAAGATCAAATCTCGAAAGACCGATTGGTTTAGTAGCCTTGGAAACACTAGATATATTCATAAGTTTCAAATTACATCATTAAACTAAAAACTACTACAACAACATATTGTCTCCATAATCCACACTATTAACCCCTCATAAAATCCCTGCAGGTCATTCATATCTTACTTCTTCACATCCTGGGAAAAATAAAACATAGAAAAGGGGTGAGCTCAAATGCCCAGTAAGGATAACAATATAGCGGAAACTTTCATAAATAAGAATAAACATTTAAGGCAATGCATTACTAAAACAAAATCCTTTTAAACTTTAACTTCAACATAGTATGGCAAAAGTAAAATGAAATAATGCCATTTACTTATTCACATGGATATTCTACTAATCGAATAATCACATGCAAAAATCAATAACCACTTTCATAATGTTGGAATGCATAATGCCAGACTATCATAACCACATAGTCAAGGCCTCGTGCCAAGACTACAAATAATATTTTTTCAAGGCCTTGTGCCAAGACACTAGTTTGTCTCAGGAGACCTACCGATGCATCGAGGAGCTATAGCGGGCTCCACCCGTCACTTATTAAGTCGAATGCATTCCCATATGAAAAGGTTTAAACATAACATAAACATTCGTATTAAAAATAGCATACGAAATGTCAATAATTTCACCATAAACTATGAATGGTATAAAAATAGCACATCCATAGTCAAACATATCACAAAACCTTCAATACAATATAGAAGTTTTGTATCATAATAAATCAACTTCAAATAATCTTAAAATCCGTCAAAGGATGTTGACATAGATGAAATCAAAATTCTTTTTAAAGAAATATCTCCTTTTATTTTGAAATCATTTAAGATCCATATAAAATAAAACATTTTCTTTGAAAATATTCTCATAAGCTTTTAAGGAAAGCTTTGAAGATTTTATAACGGCGTAAAATAACCGCACCCGCCGTATAAGTTAAAAAAACATTCTTACCTCAATTCTGTCGAAAAGGTTAAAAAGGACCTTGTTTTGAAAACGACGGAAAGATTCCTTTATAAACCTCTTATAAAAAGTCAAACAAGGGTATAAATGACTTTAACCCATATTCTTGTAAATAGTAAAAATGTTTTGAAATACATTTCGAAGAAACATGGATGTGGATGATAAAGAGATCCCAGTAGATTATTACGTATAATACAACCTCGGATAATGAAGAGATTGTGAAATAACCCTTACCTTGTACTTTTCCTTGGTTGGGGTAGGTCAACCTCCTGTATAATGGTGAAATAATTGTTATTAAATTATACAAGAATCATATATATTAATATGATATCATATATGATCTTTTAACATTGATTTGTTAATAATATCTTAGAATTATCGTCGTTTCAGGTGTTAACTTACTCATTTTCTTTTATATGTTTTGTTACATAAGTCATGTTTGTTGTATCTTATTCATATCCAGAATGATATCAAGTCCTTAAACATCATTTTTAAATCATTAAATGATAATTATACTTGAATGGATACGATGGAGAATGAATCTCATCGCGTTCGTGGAGACGGTAGTCCGTACGTACGCACGAACGCTACTTCCATTTAATTTTTATTTTAAAAGAATCGAATCCAAATGATACATAGGTATATTACTATTTCAGGATAATATAATATTTTATATATGTTACTTAAGTTCATTAACACCATCCTTTATACGTTCCATGTGTGGTATGAACGAGTCATATCATTTTAAGGGGGCGGTAGTCCGCACTTCCTCAAATGAAATTATCGCATGTATATACAACATGAAACGAATAATGGTATGAAATAAAATGGAATTACAGAAACTTATATATAAAATATATATCATTAATATCATATTTAATTACAGTTCCATCATAATGGCCACCATGAGAGGCGGTAAGATGTTTTTGAACAATCATCGTTTCGTGAGGCGTTAGTTTGCCATCCACAGAAACATTATGTTCATCATCCATTTGATGGAGTTGTGTGTATGTGTAGTTTTAATCCTTCTTATAACAACATCCTAGTATATTGTGTATACTGGTGTTGTTACAAAAGAAAGGAAATAAAAAGATTTTGGGGGTTGAAGAAGCAAAATAAATGAAAATAATTTAAGAGAAATCGTTACCTTTAATTTAGGTAACTCACTTTGGTTGGAACCAAAGGACTTCTTGAAATGCTTTCTGCATAAGGGGAAGCTTCAAGGAGGAGGATAGGGATGTGGGGAGCTTAGTTGGGCAGAGTTTGGACGAGCCAAGTGGCTTGAGAGGTGTGAGGAATGAGTAGAATTGGTCTCCTTTTATAAGGGAGAGGAGGGGCTCTTTAGGAAAGTGTGAAAGTATTACTTTATAATATAATTATATTCGGTTTATAATGGTCCAAAAATCATTGAGGTCGAAGATAAGATGACTCATATTCTAAATAACATCAACCAATAAGAATTGGACAGGTTTTAGATAATATTTTAACCATTATAATCTTATTTATTTAAATGATTTATTAATGAGGTAAACATTGCATCATTATTGTGTCATTAATAATTTAAATTATTTGATGTCTAAAAATTATAAATAAAATATAATTATGTAGGAAATCGTTTTAGCTTTCTAATGAATATTTATAATCGAAAATCCAACATGTATAACCCTATGTAAAAATTGTTCTTCTAAAATATGTAAGCTTATGCCATTTTAATTTTTATTTTAACTTTATTAATATAAAGTGTCCCTACCACATACAAGTGGCTCCAAGGGGTCCCCAAATTGACCCAAGGATGCTCATGGTCGGGTATGTGTCCACCAATAAGGTTAGGACACGTTTTAGGGTAATTTAGTATTATTATAATATTATTTTTTAACCCTTATTTACCGGATTTACCCTTAACCATGGTAAATAAAATATTTACCACAGTAATTATTCAAAATGTCTAAAAATAAAAGTTACCTATTTACACAATTTGGAAATCCTGATTCTAAATATGGAATCCATTTTTCTAAATTCAAAACACAGAAGTGGCAGAAATTAATTTAAAATTAATTTCCGCTGTCAAAACAAAAAGCGTGTTTTTAAGAGGTAATAACTATCAAAAGATTGACACTTGTTTATGTTCGGTTTAATTGTAAAATTATGTCCAATGACCAACATTATATTAAATGGTAAAACTATATTCTAAATATACTTTAAAACCACTCAAATTCACAATTTATCACTATTAATTATTTTGATTAAAAAAGTTGTTTTTAATTAAAATTTAGTAATTTTCACTATTCATCAAAATATAAAAGTTATCCGAAAAGTACCAAAATTTCACCCTAGGCTAATTTCAATATTCCGAATCCAAAAATGAAGTCCATTTTGAAATATGAAATATATATGATTTCAAAAAGTAGGTATTACTATTCACAACGGCTAGTTTGATTGGTTGTGGTGTGTGTTAGAACTCGAAGTTGCGTACAACACACGCTACTGTATTATTCAAAGGAAAGTGTACCGTGGAAGCTTGGGATGTTTCATTTTAATTTTTTTTTTATGTCCCCATTTAGTCAAAAAGTTTAAAATATTGTATTTAAAATGGGTTCACTATTAAAAGTTGATAAAAGTGCAATATTGAAAATGAATTTGTTCTTGCATTATGTCTAAGATACTCATAATATGGAAAAATTATAAGGATTATATAAACATTAAAATTTATCTAATACTATTCATAACCTCTTTTGAACGGCTTGTTTGGTAAGTCATGGTGTGCTTGAACTTGGTGTTGCATGTAGTGAAAGTTATTGAATTATTTTGAAGAACTGACACACTATGAAATCTTGGGGTGTTACATCGACTTCTTCCTCGAGACAATCATTGAAGAGAAACATCTTCAACGTCAATGAACTGACGATCAAGGAAACGTCAACGTCACCGACGACCGTCTCTCCCCGACAATGTCATCTCCTTCCTCGCGACCTCCATTGATGAATCAAACGAGGTAGGGAGGATGTTTGAATTATTCCCCTTACCCATTCTTGATATTCTTGTGATTCAAGTATTAGCCGCTTGCTACCACTTTGATACAGAGAGTGCGAGAAAAACAAAAATGGCCCATCCTCTCTGATTTTTTGGTATAATTTTTGTGTTCTTCGTGATGGAGGAGGACGTCTATCTACCGTGAAGAAGGTGATGAAGGCAACGGCGCCGCCCTGAGGCCCCTCCGCCCATGGATCCACTGTCTATGGCCAGCGCCGCCCTATGGCCTAGCCGTGCCCCCTGTAGCTCTCAGAGTCGTTGCCGCCTTTTGAGCCGCCCCGCAGCCTCAAGCCATCCACGGATGAGCCACCCTGAAGCTGAGCCGTTCTGCGCCCTGGTGGGACCCCTGCGGCCTTGCGGACCCCACGGAAATGTTCTGCCCTCGTAGACCCACAACCACTGCGCCGCTGCTCCGCTGCTCCGTGGACCCCGTAGCCTCGCACCACCCTCATGGTCCCATGGCCTCCGCGCCTCCGCTCCGAGGCCCCTGTAGCCTCGCACCACCTTCACGGCCCTTTCAGCCCTCTGCGGCCCTTCGCAGCCTCCGCGACCATCGTGGCCTCTAACGGCCCTCACGGGCTAGGCCAGGTTGACCTGAACCGGGTCATCCCAGGATGGGTCGGTCCGGGTCGGACCCTACCCGGGACCACTACAACCCATTTACACTCTTTTGGCCATAACTTTTTCACCGAACATCTGATTGATGAACCGCCAGTGGTAATGGAAACCTTGGAGTGAGAAGGTCGCTTTAGTATACCCCAATATAGATTTGGATATGTTTGGAAAATGTTCAGGTTGGATGGATCATGAATCCAACTGGGCCCTCGGGAATAAGAGTCTAATAACTTACAGACTATGCATCCAATTGACGCACCATCTATTGCGTTGAGACCCCTATGACGTGGCGTTCCTTTGTGATACTTCTCCATGAGACTTCATGGCAGTTTGAGTATCGACAAGTATCTTGTGGAGAAGATCCTCCCAGAGATGAGTGAGTATAGTGTGGGAACCCAGTTGCTGGTTGTGACGAGAAGAGTGACTAGTGATCCTATGTGGGTCAGCTCCTAGCGATCTTGTGTGTGTCAGCTCCTAACGATCTTATGTGGGTCAGATCCTAGCGATCCTGTGTGGGTAAGATCCTAGTGATCATGTGTGGTTCAGCACCTGGAGATCCTATGTGGGTCTGCCTCTTAACAGAGTAAGATAATTCAGTAGTTACATCTGATCATCTCTACTACTATTCTTAAGATATACCTGGTGTGAGTTGAGTCTGTACCTGTGTGGTACTTTCCTTCGCCATAATACCTTGGTGGTATTCTTTTGTGTGGCGTATCTATGTGGTACTTGCCTCCGTGTTATTACTTCCTTTGTGGAACAGTTGAGCCTGGGGCTTTGGAGTTTGACTCCATGTTTTTCTCATGATTGAGATGGGTTTACTTCATAACTTAGATATATGTATGGTCATATACCTAAGTAGGGTTATCAGTTGTTTTCATCTTTGTCGTTTATCCTTTCTGGATTTAGAGAGACCTTGTGGGTATCGGGGTTCCTACTGATTATCATTATACTCACCCCTTGCACGGGATATTCCCGCACATCATTGTGTTTGGTGCAGACGATGGACAGCACTGACTGAGGACGAGGGTACCAAGATTGGACGGTGCTCGGAGGTGGACGTTAGATGAGGATAACTGCAAAGATGGTCGTTTGTGAGATGTACCTACCCTTCAGATAGGATTCATGGTGGACGATCCAAGAGATTCTTATCACCTATCAGCGGTCTTGTAATTTACGGTTTTCCTTCTACTTTCCAGTTGGACTTGTATTCTGGCCCCTTTTACTTATTGTACTCATTCTTTTACTACTCAGTTTACTTGAGTTCATATTATGATGTGTGCTTGGTTGTGTGTGATTACAGGTTATAAAGGTAATGTCTTCCCTATTTTAGGGAATATGCCTTCGGTGCTAGTTTCTAGACCCTAGCCTATGGAAGGCGGGCTTGGGGTAGTGATAACACGGGCCCCAGGGGATGTGTCCTGAACTAACCCCCCTGTAACCCATTTTAAACTTAACTGTACTAATTAAATTTTAATATTTTTACTACTAATTATGAAATAAAAATAATTAAAAATTATTATATAATTTTAATTATGATGATTAAAAATATGGAATTCGTTATTCTAAATTCAATTCATATAAGTGGAAGAATTTAATTTAAAATTTATGATGTAGACATGATGAAAATCTGTTTTCCAAGGAAAATGTTTTCATAAGTTTATAACATTTTAGTATCTAAATTACACATGAATTTGATTTAAAGGACCAGAATTGTATTAATAAATATATATTTCAACTAAATTTACTTTTAAAACTAATTTAAAATTAAATGGATCTTGTAAAGTCTTTAAACAAAATTAGAGTTTTAAATAAAAATTACTATTTTTACAATTCACCAAAGAATTAATATTTTCAAAAAAATATCAAAAATTCAATCAAAAATAATATTGAAATGTAGATTTAAAAAATAAAGATTTTTATTCCAAATAAATTTTGAAAATTGGTAAAAAATAATTCTACTATTTGTTCATAAAAAGAAATAAAATCATTTTTTGAGAAATATGTATTTTCGGGGCATATAAAGACATTACTAAAAATTAAGTGATTTTCCTAAATATGGTTTCTTTATATAAAAACATTATAATAAATTTTAAAAATATGTTTATTCCTATTAATACCACCAATTTTAATAGATATTTTATAATGGTCATGTTTAAATAATAATATTAATAGTATATCAAGGTTATTTAAAACTCAGTGTTGTCTATAATGAAAAATATCGAAGAAGTTAGATTTTAAAAAACAAAATACATAAAATATCGGGTGTCACACAAACTATTCAACATTTTTTAGTTCCTTATAGGGGGATACATGGTTTTTCAAAACCGTTCAGCCTCACCCTTCAAACCATGCACCCTTGGAGAAATGAATTTATAAGGGTAGTGCGAGGTTAGTTTAACTATGAGGCCAAAAAATGCACCCTTTCTAGAATCCCAATAATGGCACATTGATATGGTACATGGTTACAAATAACCATCTATCCCATCAAAGAAACAACTCATGTGGATTTTTAATACCTTGAAATATTTATTTAAAATCATAAACCACCTCCTAGTTTATCCTCTAATCACTCTCCATTCGACCATAATATATTTACTTTTCTTTTAGAGGTTCACTAGATGATTACATGGATCCTCAAACCTTCTTGATTACAAATCAAAGTGTCGGTGGAAGATCCTGATCCCTCTATGGAATGTGATTCCACTACTACATTGGGTTTTCTCTCTCTTTTATTTGTTTCCCTTTCGATATAGGCGAATATTTATATTTTGATAGATTAGATCTTGATGTTTATAGAACATGTTATTATGGATCATGATTTTAGGGGATTTCATAGATCTATTTCACCTTCATTCTACATTCTTAATACCCAGTACAAGTATTCATTTTGATCAATTCATTAAATTCAGGAGATTCTAGAATGATTTACCTTAAAATTGAAACCCTAAATTTTTCTATTTGAATTTAAACAATTTTTCTATTGATTTATAATACGTTAATTTTATATTATTTTAAATTTGATTTAAAAAAGGTTTGGAAATGGTGAAAACCCCCCAATTTTAATGACGTTGAAATTTTTGGGTATTTTTTTACAAATATTATTTCCTTAAATGAGAAATAATTTAATGAAATGATTTGATTTTGAGTCTTTATAAAATTGGATTTAAATGAAAGATGATTCAAAAGGTGGGAATTTGAGGAAAACCCATGATTTGGTTTTGAAATTAAAAAGGCATGTTGAACTTGAAATTTATAATTTGAACTATGGATGATTAATTGATTTGAAATAATTTTTTCCCGTGATTTTTGTAAAGACCCGGAAATTTAAAGGAATTTTTTTTTCTATTAATTTTCTTTGGAATTTTACAAGAACACAGTTTCTGACGGCGACTGATTCTGAGGCCCGGTGTGCCCGGAATTAATTTCTGAAGTTTGGCTCGGGTACGTTCAGTGAACGAACGAGTGGGTTTTTCTAACTTTCGAACCGGTGCTTGGAATCTAATTCTGAGGGCACCGATGGAATCGCATCGCTGGTATTTGCTTAGAAACGCCTCTTCCGGAGTTGCATTTACTCGGTTGTGGTTTTTAATTTTTGGGTTTTAAGTTAAGAAATAAAATAAAGTTGTGCGACAATTTTATTTTTATTTCACTTAAAGCCGCTTGAAGACAACTTAAAGCTACTAAAGCTGAGTTGTTGCGGATATGGTGTTATCCAAAAATATCCTACCCTCTTGGTAGGATAATTTTGGGGTGGGGCTCGCACGATCTCTAACGTTTCTTTTCCGCTAAGTAACGCACCCGCGAAAACCCGTCATTATGAAAGTCAACTGACGCGTTTTCTTAATTTCTTAATGCACCGATTAATTGGGCGGTTTATTCGTTAAATTAATTGGGCGGTTTTCTTCGTTGAATTAATTCTACGAATTAATTTTTTTGTTTCTTAATCTGTTTGAAATCTGTTGGCATAATAATAAAATAAGACCAATGCACGACTTCTGGAAAAATGTTCGTTGGGAGGATTTGACAGAAACCAAGAATTCTTCATCCTTCTTCGCGAAGAACGCGAAGAACGCGAAGAACGCCGGCCTCCGAAGAAGAACGCCAAACCCGCAGAAATCGACAACGCGACGCCATGTGCCGCGACGCCGATGTTTCCTCTCCCACGACGTTCTTCGGCGACGTTCCTTAATCCGCAACAAAATCATCGATCATCCGTTGAGGTGAGAGATTGTGGTTCTTTAGTTTTCTTTGTGGTTTAAAACAACAATATGGATATAATTATTATTAATTAAATCTATATGTTCTTGAACCTTAGAGTTCGTCGACGCGCACTGTATTCCGCGACGACGCGACGCCCTTCTGCGACGATGCGACGCCTTCCGCGACGCGACGATCACCTCCTTCTGCGGCGATCAATTCCGTGAAGAACGCGTGTGTGACACTTGACGAGGTAGGGGTTGTTGTGAATAATTGATATTCTCGTGAACGTTTCTTTTAAATTAAAGATCTGGTTTCATAAGAACAATTTTAATTTATTAAAATTGTTGTTTGATGTGTTGTTTAATCCTCCCAATTGATACCGTCTAACGCGGAGGGTGCGGGCCAAACAAACACGACCCGACAACCCTCCGCCGTTCTTCGTTGTTGTGTGGATTTGGCGGGCGATGACAAAACGTGACGCAAGGGCGATTTGATGATTCCGCAGTGAAGAACGGGTCCCAGGAGGAGCAGCGGCGCAGACGAGAAGGAAAACAGACCACCGGAGCAACTTCGGTGGCCCGCGGAAGTCTCCGGCAACGCGGGTCGCCGGCGCGGCGGCGCCCCGGCGCACCGCCGGAAGAGGCCGTCGCGGCTGAAGCCGTGGCGGCGGTGGCCAGCGGACCCACGGCCGCGCGGGTCCGGCTCGTCCACACGGGACGCGGCAGAAGCCGCGTCCGCTTTTGCCCAGCGCGGCCCCTCGAGGGCCGCGGCTTCCTCAACCCGTGGGGGCGGCGCCCCGCGGCTGCCGCACTCAGCCGAGCCGAGGTAGGCTGGTCCGACCAGCCGGGCCGCGCCCTGGCCGGACCAGACCGGGTCGGGTCGACCTGATTCGGGTCGACACGGTTCGGCCGACCCAGGGGGGGTCGGGCCAGGTCGGCCGGGGCCCAGACCCCCCCGTCTTCGGACCGTTTTCGTTCTTTTTCCCGTAACATGAGCTACGGGCCTTCGAACGACGCGCCGTCAGCAGCGTTGCAATCCTTGGATCGAGACGGTCGTTTCGGTATATTACACTCAAGGTTTCGGGATACTTTGGGTTCGGCCAGGTTGGTTCGAACACGAAATCAACCGGGCCCTCGGAGTGGAAACGCTCATATCTTGAGCTTCGGACGTCCGATTGACGTGCCGTCAACTTTGTTGAATTCCTCTAAGTGAGACGGATCATTTGGCTCACTCCGCCCGAGGTTTGGATGCAGGTGGGGTACGGTCAGGTTGGTTTTTCCTTAAAAACAAACCGGGCCCCTGGAACGAAAAAGCCAATAACTCACAAACCGGGCGTCTGATTGACGCATCGTCTGTCCCGTTGAATTCCTCTTCAAGAGATGGGACTTTTGGCATACTTCGCCCAAGTTTTGGTTGTTGTTGGATAGTGGCTGGGTTGGATTGTACCCGAAATCCAACCGGGCCCCTGGAACAGGAAAGCTGATATCTTTCAGACCGGAAGTCCGTTTGACGAACCGTCTGCGGCGTTGGTGATCACGTTGAGAAACGGTCCCTTTGAGTATACCCTTTGGGAGTTCGGGGTACAGCTGAGATACGGCCGGGTTGGTTCGCACATGAAACCAACTGGGCCCCTGGGACGAAAATGCTAGTAACTCACAGACCGGGCGTCTGATTGACGCGCTGTCTGTTGTGTTGAGACCCCTGTGACGAGGCGGTCCCTTGAGATACTTCTTCGTGGAACCTTGTGATACTTGTAGTATCGACTAGAATCTCATGGAGCGGACCCTCCCAGAGACGAGCGTGCGGAATACGGAGACCGTGTAGCCAGCTGAGACTTGAAGACTACTAATCGAACGACTCAGTGTATTACGGATAGCCTAGTGAGGAGCGTTTGGTTGTAGCGGCAGACCCACAACGGAGGTGCGCTTGGTTGTAGTGGCATAGGGGAGCGCTTGGTTGTAGCGGCAGACCCACGACGGAGGTGCGCTTGGTTGTAGCGGCATAGGGGAGCGCTTGGTTGTAGCAGCAGACCCACGACGGAGGTGCGCTTGGTTGTATCAGCATATGGGAGCGCTTGGTTGTAGCGGCAGACCCACGACGGAGGTGCGCTTGGTTGTAGCGGCATGGGGAAGCACTTGGTTGTAGCAGCAGGCCCACAGTACTCGACAGGAGGAGTACCTCAGCAGTCCTAGGTTGGTGAGCAGTACCTCGGATTCGTGACAGGACCACTGTACACTCCAGAGACGAGGATCTTCAGTAGTTGCGGTTTAGATAATGAAAATCCTGGTTTGATCTGAGACTTTTGACCTTGATAACTTAGGTATATGTATGGGCATATACCTGGGTAGTGGTTATCCGTTGTTTCTAAATCCTTGTGTTTCCTTAGGATTGAGATGGGTTACTTGATAACTTAGGTATATGTATGGGAATATACCTAAGTAGAGGTTATCTGTTGAGATCTTCTTTGTGGTTATACTTGTTGGTTTTAGTGATACCTTGGGGGTCTCGGGGTCCCTACTGAGTAGCTTATACTCACCCCTGCACGTGCTATGCCCGCACTACGTTGTGTTGGTTGCAGACGACGGACAGCGCTGATCGTGGTGGAGGCTTGCGGAGCAGGATGGTACCTGGAGGTGGACCACTGGGTGGGACGTACTCGGAGCGGTCAGGTGGACCCGAGGAGCAGTGGAGGATATCTGTACCCACCCTTCAGGTGGGACTTCCAGAGGACGGGTCGACACTGCGGTTTTTCCTTTCAGTTGATGTTTTTCCCTTTCAGTTGTACTTTACAGTTGGGCTTGTACTTCCGGCCCCTTTTACTTTCAGCACAGCTTGTTACAGTTTTTACTTAGTGTTTACTTTTCCGCTTGCTTACTCTGTGGTTCTTGTTTACTTTTCATAAGCAATACCTTCCCTTTTTCCGGGATTTATGCCTTGGTCCTAGTCGCCATCCCCTGGCCTATGGAAGGCGGGCTTGGGGTAGTCACGGCACGGGCCCTGAGGACGGGTCATGACAAATTGGTATCAGAGGTGGTCGGTTCTACCGCAGACTCTGATCTTTCTTCTATGTGAAACAATAGTGTTTAGCGTATTGGGTGTGGTTATCAGTCCAGGGAGTCCAGTGTTGGTGCGGCGACCGACGTATCCATACACCAGGACTCTGACTTCTGATTTCCGACTTAATGCACGAAAACATTGATTGCATGTGAGTTTCAAGTTTTCTTTGTGATTACCTTATGTCAGCTCACCAAGTATACTGTTCTGACCGTGGCGCACCTGTTTCCTTTTTAGGATGGCCCAACGACGGCAGCCAGCTAGGGTTCCGAGCGATGAGTGTGGCGAGAGCCCACCGAGCATCGATGACTTGGTACAGGGCCCTTTGACAGCTGAGGCACCGGCGGTACCTATACCCGTCGGGCCACCGATGCTACCAGCCCCACCCGCTGACGATGCACATCGCCTTAGTGCACTGCATGAGTTCCAGTGCCAGTGACCACCCAGGTTCTGCGGGGAGACGGACCCTCAGACCGCCGAGGACTGGCTGGAGGCAGTTGTACGGGTTTTCAGATTAGTGAGGACACCAGCAGACCTCATGGTGATCCTCGTAGCGAGCCTCCTGCACGCGACAGTAGGAAGATGGTGGAGCTTGATGCTCCAGGTGCACGACGAGACATCTCTCCTCTGGACGGACTTTGAGAGAATCTTCCGCTCTATGTTCATCCCAGCCACCCTCCGATCAGTGCACATCCAGGAGCTACTATAGCTGCGGAAGGGAAACATGACAGTGGCCCAGTACTCGGCGAGATTTACTGATCTCTCGCGCTACTCCACAGATATGGTACGGGACCCGTTCTTCCGGGTGCGGACCTTCGAGCAGGGACTGAGGCACGAGATCAGGGCTTCGATGATCTCCCTCAGTATTCCGACTCAGGTAGGGGTGTTGGAGCGAGCCCTCTTAGTAGAGAGTTTCTTTGCTGAGCAGTCTCTAGCAGTAGGACCCGCCACTTGCCGGCATGCGGCAGAGTCTTCTGCAGTGGGAAGTAGACAGATGACGCAGGGGTCCAAGAGAACTATACCTACAGGTGGTCGACAGCATGACTCTGGATCGTTTCTGTGAGGCACTCGGGGTGGACAACGACTTTCCATGAGAGGTAAGTGTTACTTCTGCGGTGAGATTGGTCACATGGCTCGTGACTGTCCAACCCGCCATACGGATGAGCAGCAGATGGACGAAGGGAACCCCAGGAAAAGGCATAGGTTTGATCAGGGCGGGCTGCAAGGAGCAGGAGGCCATGGCAGGAGAGCTGGCCGTGTAGCTGGAGGTGGACGACGCTTCGGGGTGTTGCCACCACCACCACCAGGAGGTCCACCCCGACCGCAGGGGACAGGAGGACATGGGAGAGCTCAGCTTCAGGCAGCTGAGGCCTACGATCATGGAGCTCCAGGAGTAGATGGACAGGAGCAGGACTAGCTCCAGGCCTGGAGACTTTTTTTCTTGTTGCTTCTAGTTTTGTTGATGTATGTTTGTATATGCTTTGTGTCTTTGTACTTGAGCTGCAGTAATAAAAGACACCTTTTCTTGTGGCATTTACTTCCCTGTCCTCTCTTGTGTTGTTACTAAGAGGTTCCGGTTTTGACTGTTGACTTGACCCTCACTTGAGAGGTACCTACTGGAGGAGACCCAGTTACCACACACTGATGCTGACAGTGTGACTCAACCCTTGGAGGTGAGAGTAACGGTTGGATCTCTTGGTAGTAGCGTTGAGGCCTTACGACGTCATCCTTGGTATGGGTTAGTATCATCCATGTCGGGATTGACTGTATTAGGCAAAGAATGTGGTTCATCCAGGGGATGAGACCAGATTTCTCTTATCGTCAAGGAAGAAATCATAGCAACTCTGGTGGGACCAGAGGTGGTCTAGGCCACGATAGAGAAGGTCCAGGTCATCCAGGAGCGGATGAAGGCAGCTCAGAGCTGACAGAAGTCTTTCGCTGACAGGAGGCGGAGGCCACTAGAGTTTGAGGATGGCGACCACGTCTTCATGCGGGTCTCACCTCGACGTGGATTACGGAGTTTCGTCCGAGGTGGTAAGTTGTCTCTATGCTTCATCGTACCCTTTCAGGTCCTCAGCAGGATTGGCGAGGTGGCTTACCGCCTTGCTCTACTTCCTTTGTATCCCTAGTTTGTGTTGAAGCTTTACGGGGACGTAAAGCACTGTGGTGGGAGTAATGTAAAGACCCAGAAATTTCAAGGAAATTTTTTTTCTCTTAATTTTCTTTGGAATTTTACAAGAACACAGTTTCTGACGGCGCCTGATTCCGAGGCCCGGTGTGCCCGGAATTAATTTCTGAAGTTTGGCTCGGGTATGTTCAGTGAACGAACGAGCGGGTTTTTTTAACTTTTGAACCGGTGCTCGGAATCGAATTCCGAGGTCACTGATGGAATCGCAGCACCGGTATTTGCTTATAAACGCCTCTTCCGGAGTTGTGTTTTCTCGGTTGTGGTTTTTAATTTTTAGGTTTTAATTTAAGAAATAAAATAACGTTGTGCGACAATTTTATTTTTATTTCACTTAAAGCCGCTTGAAGACCACTTAAAGCTACTTAAGCTGAGTTGTTGCGGATATGGTGTTATCCAAAAATATCCTACCCTCTTGGTAGGATAATTGTGGGGTGGGGCCCGCACGAGCTCCAGCGTTTCTTTTCCGCTAAGTAACGCACCCGCGAAAACCCGTCATTATGAAAGTCAACTGACGCGTTTTCTTAATTTATTAACGCACCAATTAATTGGGCGGTTTATTCGTTAAATTAATTGGGCGGTTTTCTTCGTTGAATTAATTCTACGAATTAATTTTTTCATTTCTTAATCTGTTTGAAATATGTTGGCGTAATAATAAAATAAGACCAACACACGACTTCTGGAAAAATGTTCGTTGGGAGGATTTGACAGAAACCAAGAATTCTTCATCCTTCTTCGTGAAGAACGCGAAGAACGTGAAGAATGCCGGCCTCCGACGAAGAACTCCGAACCCGTGGAAATCGACAACGCAACGCCGTGTGTCGCGACGCCGATGTTTCCTCTCCCACGACGTTCTTCGGCGACGTTCCTTAATCTGCAACAAAATCTTCGATCATCTGTTGAGGTGAGAGATTGTGGTTCTTTAGTTTTCTTTGTGGTTTAAAACAACAATATGGATTTAATTATTATTAATTAAATCTATATGTTCTTGAACCTCAGAGTTCGTCGACGCGCACCGTATTCCGCGACGACGCGACGCCCATCCGCGACGATGCGACGCCTTCCGCGACGCGACGATCACCACCTTCCGAGGCGATCAATTCCGCGAAGAACGCGCGTGCGACACTTGACGAGGTAGGGGTTGTTGTGAATAATTTATATTCTCGTGAATGTTTCTTTTAAATTAAAGATCCTGTTTCATAAGAACAATTTTAATTTATTAAAATTTTTGTTTGATGTGTTGTTTAATCCTCCCAATTGATACCGTCTAACGCGGAGGGTGCGGGCCAAACAAACACGGCCCGACAACCCTCCGCCGTTCTTCGTTGTTGTGTGGATTTGGCGGGTGACGACAAAACGTGACGCAAGGGAGATTTGATGATTACGCAGTGAAGAACGGGTCCTGGGAGGAGCAGCGGCGCAGACGAGAAGGAAAACAGACCACCAGAGCAACTCCGGTGGCCCGCGGAAGTCTCCGGCAGCGCGGGTCGCCTGCGCGGCGGCGCCCCGGCGCGCCGCCGGAAGAGGCTGCCGCGGCTGAAGCCGCGGCGGCGATGGCCAACGGACCCCCGGCCGCACGGGTCCAGGTCACCCGCACGGGACGCAGTAGAAGTCGCGTCCGCTTTTGCCCAGCGCGGCCCCTCGAGGGCCGCGACTTCCTCAACCCGCGGGGGCGGCGCCCCGCGGCTGCCGCGCTCGGCCGAGCCGAGCCATGCTGGTCCGACCAACCGGGCCGCGCCCTGGCCGGACCAGACCGGGTCGGGTCGACCCGAATCGGGTCGACCCGGTTCGGCCGACCCAAAGGGGTCGGGCCAGGTCGGCCCGGGCCCAGACCCCCCGTCTTCGGACCGTTTTCGGTCTTTTTCCCGTAACATGAGCTACGGGCCTCCGAACGACGCGCCGTTAGCGGCGATGCGATCCTTGGATCGAGACGGTTGATTCGGTATATTACACTCAAGGTTTCAGGATACTTTGGGTTCGGCCGGGTTGCTTCGAACACGAAACCAACCGGGCCCTCGGAGCGGAAACGCTCATATCTTGAGCTTCGGACGTCCGATTGATGCGCCGTCGACTTTGTTGAATTCCTCTAAGTGAGACGGATCTTTTGGCTCACTCCGCCCGAGTTTTGGACGTAGGTTGGGTACGGTGGGGTTGGTTTTGCCTTAAAAACCAACCGGGCCCCTGGAACGAAAAAGCCAATAACTTACAAACCGGACGTCTGATTGTCGCGTCGTATGTCCCGTTGAATTCCTCTTGAAGATACGAGACTTTTGGCATACATCGCCCGAGTTTTGGTTGTTGTTGGATAGTGGCCGGGTTGGATTGTACCCAAAATCCAACCGGGCCCCTGGAATAGAAAAGCTGATATCTTTCAGACCGGAAGTCCGTTTGACGAACCGTCTGCGGCGTTGGTGATCACGTTGAGAAACGGTCCCTTTGAGTATACCCTATGGGAGTTCGGGGTACAGCTGAGATACGGCCGGGTTGGTTCGCACATGAAACCAACTGGGCCCCTGGGACGAGAATGCTAGTAACTCACAGACCGGGCGTCTGATTGACGCGCCGTCTGTTGTGTTGAGACCCCTGTGAGGAGGCGGTCCCTTGAGATACTTCTTCGTGGAACCTTGTGATACTTGTAGTATCGACCAGAAGCTCATGGAGCGGACCCTCCCAGAGACGAGCGTGCGGAATACGGATACCGTGTAGCCGGCTTAGACTTGAAGACTGCTAATCGAACGACTCGGTGTATTACGGATAGCCTAGTGAGGAGCGTTTGGTTGTAGCGGCAGACCCAAAACGGAGGTGCGCTTGGTTGTAGCGGCACAGGGGAGCGCTTGGTTGTAGCGGAAGACCCACGACGGTGGTGCGCTTGGTTGTAGCGGCATAGGAGAGCACTTGGTTGTAGCGGTAGACCCACGACGGAGGTGCTCTTGGTTGTATCAGCACAGGGGAGCGCTTGGTTGTAGCGGCAGACCCACGACGGAGGTGCGCTTGGTTGTAGTGGCACGGGGAAGCACTTGGTTGTAGCAGCAGGCCCACAGTACTCGACAGGAGGAGTACCTCAGCAGTCCTAGGTTGGTGAGCAGTACCTCGGATTCGTGACAGGACCACTGTACACTCCAGAGACGAGGATCTTCAGTAGTTGCGGTTTTGATAATGAAAATCCTGGTTTGAGCTGAGACTTTTTGACCTTGATAACTTAGGTATATGTATGGTCATATACCTGGGTAGTGGTTATCCGTTGTTTCTAAATCCTTGTGTTTCCTCAGGATTGAGATGGGTTACTTGATAACTTAGGTATATGTATGGGCATATACCTAAGTAGAGGTTATCTTTTGAGATCTTCTTTGTGGTTATCCTTGTTGGTTTTAGTGAGACCTTGGGGGTCTCGGGGTCCCTACTGAGTAGCTTATACTCACCCCTGCACGGGCTATGCCCGCACTACGTTGTGTTGGTTGCAGAAGACGGACATCGCTGATCGTGGTGGAGGCTTGCGGAGCAGGACGGTACCTGGAGGTGGGCCACTGGGTGGGACGTACTCGGAGCGGTCAGGTGGACCCAAGGAGCAGTGGAGGCAATCTGTACCCACCCTTCAGGTGGGAATTCCAGAGGACGGCTCGACACTGCGGTTTTTCCTTTCAGTTGCTGTTTTTCCCTTTCAGTTGTACTTTACAGTTGGGCTTGTACTTCCGGCCCTTTTTACTTTCAGCACAGCTTGTTACAGTTTTTACTTAGTGTTTACTTTTCCGCTTGCTTACTCTGCGGTGCTTGTTTACTTTTCAAAGGCAATGCCTTCCCTTTTTCCGGGAGTTACGCCTTGGTGCTAGTCGCCAGCCCCTGGCCTATGGAAGGCGGGCTTGGGGTAGTCACGGCACGGGCCCCGAGGACGGGTCGTGACAATTTATTAATTGATTGATTGAAGAATGGGTGACACTGAGTAGTTACTAGGTATTTAGGATAATACTATTATGACTCTAACTCCCAAGCAATGGATTGATGATGAAAACATTAACTAAACCAAGTTCAACCTGATTATGCCTAATGGGTTGTTGATTGATTATTCCTATTGACCCATTCCCATTGGTATTTGAACACATACTTGAGTCTTGATTGATGATTGAGTAGTGTGAGGATCGAAGATATTATAACTAGTGTAACTCATGTAAAATGACCATGGAGCTTCGTTTTAACTATATTTTCCATGAAATTATCTAAATAATTGATTAATTCATTCCAGTTTGTTATAAAAAAATTATTATAAAATGTTCATTTAAGATAATTTTATATATATCTTCCATCTAATTTCTTTGTAATATTGTTTTTATTAAAAATATTTAAATTTTATGCCAAGCATAAATGGTTTATTATTATGGTATTCCTTATAGAACACTTAGTGATACCCTATTATGCAATTTATCTCACACCATACCTTTTCCTTTTGGATTTATATATTTTTATGGTAGGTACAAGGAAAACAAAATTACAACTTGGAGGTGGTAGGTGTGCTTTATCCAAAGGACTTTGGAGTGATAGTGGGGACTGGCAGAGCTATGGTCCACTTGTTTTATAAGGATAGTGATACATTTTTATTGATATGGTGTTTTCCTTTGGTTTATGTTTTACCTTGGTATTTTTATCTATCATCATGTGGTACTTTTATCTATCATGAGTATTTTCATATCGACCATGTATTTTTTTATCTTATAATATTTTTTGTTGTCGTGGAAAATCATTCCTTGTATTTTGTTCGTTGATTTCGAGTACTAGTCTTCAACCCATGGGGATCAATAATTCCATTCAAGATATGTCAAGACTAGTTTGGGTATTATTGTAATAGGTAAGCCATGTTAATTTCTAAGAAAGTGGTATCAGAGGCTAGGGTGTTTATGAATCATTCCTTGATGTCATTATGAAGTCTAAGATGCCCCAGTATACATGAGGCATAATTTTTGGGACTTGGGTGGTAGTTTTGAGTGAGTACCTGGCCATATATTATTGTAAAAATCATTAAGTCACTATGGGTTTTTTGTAAATTTATCCAAAAGGAATAAATGATATTATTCTACTCTTTTCCCTAATCCTGATCTAAGTACATCATAATTCCAGAAGTTGAATCATGTTGATTGGATTTATATTCCACTATATCTTGATTGAGTTGATGATCTGGGTGTATTTATTGATTATCTTATGTTAGCTATTGATATTGTATATTTTCATTACTCTAAGAATATGTTTTAACTTTCCACATGAGGAATATTCTGGTGAACCATACTAATAGAATACTCCAGTTGACTAGAATCTGGTAGAGATAGTGGTGTGTGTTATCTATGATTTTGGACTAGTAACCATTCTCGTTCATGCTTCAGTAGTGGAACCTCAAAGGGGTGATTCTAGGGATCATGATCGGGAGTTGATTTGGTATAAATGGATAGATTTATAAGACTCAAATTATCCTAAATAAGTATATGATATGTTGAAAAATGTTGATCCACTTTTTGAGTTCTTAGATATTCCAAATTTGATAAACATGAAGTGTTCTATCATCATATTGGATGGTCCTAGTAGGATATGGTGGTATTTGATGGTGACATCAAATAAACATGAGGTAATGTTGTGTAAACACTTTAGAGTTATTTTTACATATTAGTTCTATCTAGAATCCATAATGATAGAAAAGTCTATAGAATTTATCATCCTCTATCATGCTGATAGGATCGTGACTCAATATATAAACCCCTTTGAAAAACCTATTCAGTTTCATCATAAGGTAGTGATGAATGTGAATATCAAAGAAATAAGATTCAAGATGATTATTTGTTTTGATATCTAATCCAATTTCTTCATATAGATGCAAACTTCTTATTCTGACATGACAGATAGAGCATTAATGGAGGAGCATGACTTAGGTTGTAAGTCACGGTTGATAGGAATTCCACTTGCTCCGAGTGGTAGTTCTGTTGATTTATTTAAAGAAACAGAATGTTTGGTGAGTCTCATGGTGGTTGTAGACAAGAGAATTCATCTAGAACTCCTACCATGTTTGGAAGAGTCCATTTTACTTGATTCCAATGTGACAAATTCAGGCATTCTAAGTGAGATTTCACAGAGGCACACAAGATCTGTATTACATGCGATCATTCAGGATTGTTATAGAAGTTATTTCATGTATTTTATTACCCATATAGTGGAACAAGCTCTTGAGAACTAAAATGTACTAATTTGAAAATATATTCTTCAACAACTAAGGTATTCCAGCTATAGGTATTCGGAATGAATCTTTTTTATGTTGTGGAACAGTCTCTAGAGAAAGATGACACATATCCAATGATAGTGATAAGTTCTATAACAATAGATCCTTCTTTAGTGATTATTATTTAATACTGGTGTATCTTAATCTTTCATGTCAACATGTATTATGAATTTTTTTAAACTTCCTATTGAATTTATTATTTTTGTGATGGATATTACTACACCCCTTAGAATGAATAGAGAAAATGGTTTCCAATTTTCCTCTTCTATTTTCTCTCTATCAAATATTGTGTTCTCATGTAATTTTTTATCCCTCAATATGAAACCTCTTGATAACACTCTTAAGATGGACTGGATGATTTCTCATAAGGCCTAGATTAATTATTATTTTTATTGGGTCTCTTTTACAATGCATATTGGGGTTTCCTTTATTTTTCATGGAGAGTGGGACTTGAGGTCATGTAGAGTTGGATATTCTTTTTCAATGTTTGGTAGGGTAATATTAGTGTTTATTGTTTTACATAGAGAGGAAATATTTGAGTGGAAATCTCCCTCTAGTTTTTATCATGTTTCAAAACATGTACTATATAATTTTTTAGCTTTCCAATTATAAGGGAGGTGGAGTTTTACATTGATTTTATACCTAGTACACAACCATTATCTATTATTTCATATTTTATGGCACAAGGTGAATTGAAATAATTAAAAAATAGATACATTGATAGAAAAAGTTATTTATACACCTGATTGTGTCACCATGGATAGCGCCTATTCTTTTTGCATAGAAGGCTAATAGAAAAATTCATATTTGTATTGATTATTAAAAAACAATCAAGTTTTGATAAAGAAAAAGTATCTTCTCTCACATATAAATGATTTTTGATCATTTGAAAGTAGAAAAGTGGTTCTCAAGGATGGATCTTTGATCTTCTAATAATCAATTTAGAATTAAATAATATCACATCCATAAGACAATCTTTGAGAGTAGGTATGACCATTATCAGTACCTTGTAATGCCTTTCAATCTAACTAAATCTCCTATAGTCATTATTTATTTATGAATAGGATATTCAATGAGTGCATAAATCATTATTATTACTAATTTTGGATGAAGTTTTGGATTAATCGAAAACAAAGGAAGATTATTTTTGTCATTTGAGAGTCTTTATAGAAATCCTGACATATCAAAAATATCATATGAATCTTTTGCTAAATAATTTATGGATTTGGTAAGTGAAGTATTAGGACACATGGTCTTATAAAAAAGTGTTTTAGTTTATCCTAGGATGTTAAAGGATATTATTACATGAGAGAAACCATGTAATGTTTTTAAGATTAATAGATTCATCGGATTCTAAGCTTATTATCTCTGGATTGTCAAAAAATTCTCAAATTTGACTTCTATATTGACTGCCCTCACTCAGAAAGGAGTAAAATTATTTTTTGATTCAAAATATCATATTTATTATGACGAGTTGAAGAATATTTGGTCTTTTACATTTGTGTTGATTTTTCGAGGAGTAGGGCAGATCTATGTTGTATTTTTTTACATATCAGTTTCTTGTTTCAGTTATGTTCTTATATAGGGTAATCACATGATAGCCTATAGTTCCAGATTGCAAAGGGCATAGGATAAAAATTATATATCCCACGATCTTGATATCATGGTTTTTATGCATAGAAGTAATAGTTTATAGAATTTCCTTTTTAGAGAGAGGTTTACTATTTATTATAACCATTAAGGTCTGACTTATATCTTCTCATAAAAATATTTGATCCTTCTGTAGAGATGGTGGGTGTAGTATCATCAATATTTTGATTTTGTTATTTCCTAAACCCATGTTAAGGGGAATGCCTTTTAAAATTATTTGATCAAGAATATTCCAACCCATAGAAAGAAAAATTCACCATAAAATTGTAATAAGTTGGGTCTGTTTGTTCAATTTTATTTGAGAGTTTGAATAGATGTGATTGAGATTATTCTGATATAAATTCAATTGACCTCCACTTTTATCAAGCTGATTCTTCAGTATCAGAAGGTTGACGATGAATTCCCTAGAATTAAGGTCTCTCTTTATGGAGGTGAGATTATTGGTGAGTGTTTATTCTCCTCTAAGGGTGTATTATGTTTCTTAGATCGAGTATGTTGTACCTTTTCCAATGATAATAGCTATGATGGTGGATTTACATAATTCCAAATGGAAAGTGAAACCTAGAACCATGAATATGTTCTATGATAGGTGGTAAAGATTATAGTTATCAGGTATTATGTGAGAAATTACTGACTTTGTTTCACATTTTTATACCTATCTGTAGGTCAAGGATGAAAACCATAAACCTTAAGGTTTACTTCATCCTCTTCCTATGATAACATTGAAGTGGGATGATATTTCTATAGGTTTAATGGTTGGGTCAATGTATAACTTTTGAGGGAACAATGTGGAATGGGTTGTGATTGATCAGCTGACCAAATCGGATCACTTTAGTCCTATTCGAGATATAACAAAAGTTGAGTATTTCGGAAGTCTCTTTGTGTCAGAGATTCCCATATTATATATATTTCTTTATGTTGTAGTTTCTAATATGGAACCCCAGTTCACTAATTTTATTTTGAGAGGCCTCAAGAATGTGATGGGATCTTAGGTGAGTTTGAGCACAACATATCATCCACATTTGGATGGCCAGACAGAATGATCTATATGGATTCTTGAAGAAATGATCCATGCCTGTGTTTTCAATTTTTGGGGATATTGGGATGTCCATTCGGACTGGTTTAATTTACGTACATTAATATCTACTAACCTGCAAATTGAATTTATCCTTTTGAGGCCTTGAATGGACAGCCTTGTAGAGCTCCTATTTATTGGAAAGAGAATGGTGAATATTCCTTGGTTGGACTAAGTTTGGTCTAAAAGACAATGATAGAGATTCAGTTTATCATCATATGATACTGACTCCCTAGATCCATTAAAACTCCAATGATGATTACTAATACAGAACTTTGGATTTTTTTAGTTGGTGAGATTGTTTTTTGAGATTTTTACCCCAGTGAGGACATCAATGGGTTCAGAAGTGGGGAAAGCTAGTGATGAGATTTGTGGGTCCTTTTGAGATTTTTGATTTATTTTTAAATGTGTCTTAATTTTTATCCTTTCTATAAAAGTTTACATTAATCCCCAAAAAAATATCTACTGCAACACAGGAAGTCTCATTATGACCCTTCACATGTCCTTAGCAAGGAAAATCTTGATATAGAACCTGGTTTGTCCATGATGGGGCATCCAATTAGGATTTATGATTTTAAGATAAAGGTTCTTCATATGAATTGTATAGATTTGGTATGTGTGATATGGAAGTGTGATTCTAATTCACATGATACATGTAATAATAAAGCACTGACAAGGTAGTATAGGACTTATATATTTGATATGGTCTCTTCTTAACAAGATTTTTGGGGATAGAATGTTCTTATGGTGGAGAGTTCATAACATCCCAATACCTATTTTCAGGTACTTTTTAACCCTTTTATTGATTATTCCTTGATGGGTTTTTTTGGGGTTGTTTTATAAGATTTTTGAAGAAAAAAATAGTTTGGGGTAAGTGCAGAGTTGGGGAATGATTAGGGTAAACCATGCAATTTGTCCCAGCAAATTGTTTTCCCTTTATTTGGGCTCTAGAGGGGGCACATAGTTATTCCAAACCACATGGCATCACCCTTAAAACCATGAATACTTGGAAATAGGTATTTTCATGTATGGTGAATTTTTATTTTAACCATTCGGCAAAATGATGCACTCATTCTAGAATACCAGTAATGTTGAAAGGTTACATGCATGGTTACTAATAATCATGTGGCCCAACTAGAAAACCATGAACATGAGATTTTAGTCCCCCAAAAACATTAATTAAAATCCATAACCCATTATTTAACCTCTAATCCCCCAATTTTACCCCCAATGATTTACTTGGATTTTGGAGACTCTTTATGGGATTTCATGTCTCCTCTAACCTTCTCTCTGATGAATCGAAGTACCAGAAGAAGATCATGATCCCAATATAGTATGTGATTCCTATATTAATTTTTTTTCTCTTCTATATGTATTCCTTTTGAATGACCAAAAACCTTGAATTTTGATTGATTAGATCTTGGTTTTTCTAGATCATGTTTTCATGGATCGTGATTTTAGGGTTTGTTTCTTTATCTACTTCATCTTTATTCTTAATTGGTGGTTTCTTATTATGGGTATTGATTTTGATTTTGTGAATAAATATTGTTGTTCACATTAGTATTTACCCAATAATTGAAATCATAAATATCATTATTAAATTGAAATTATTTTTCAATTTATTTATTAAACCATGATTTGAGATGATTTAAAATTTTATTTAAAAAGGGTGTAGAAATAATGAAAACCCTCAATTTAAATGGAATTAAAATTATTAGATATATTTCAAGAAACATGATATCTTAAAATGAGAAAAGATTAAATGAAATGATTTGAAATTTAGTTTTGATTAAATTTTATTTAAATTAATGATGATTTGAAAGGAAATAATTTAATGAAATTCCATTACTTGGTTGTGAAATTGAAAAGGCATTCTGAACATGAAATTGAGAAGTTGAACTGTGAATGATCAATTGATTTGAATTTATTAGTTTTACCATGATTGATTAATTGATTTATTTAAGAACGTTTTAGTATGAGTATATAGTGGGATATTAATACAAGAATGCTAGGACTCTGAGTCCCTTATAATGGATTGATGGTGATAAATCTAACTAAACCTAGTTAAGCATGATTTTCCCCCAATGTGTTGTTGATTGATTAGTCCCATTGGATTGGTCTTAGGGACATGTGCACATATACATGAGCTTTTATGGATGATTCTGTAGTGAAAATATCCAAGAGCATAAAATGAACATAACTCATAGAAAATGACCATGGCACTTGGTTTCGACATGATTATACATACCATTGTTTATAGAACTATTTAATTCATTTAATTTTTTTATATAAATGATTTATATAAGATTTTCATTTAATACAATATTCAATATATATTATCTAATTACATTGAATGCATGTTTTAATTAAAAATATATAAATTTTATTTCGTTCCTTATTTTATTTAAATTGAAATCATAAATGTTTTATTATTATGGAATTTATTTTAGAACACATGGTGAGACCCTACTGGGATGTTTAGCTCACACCTTACCTTTGACTTTAGGGATTTATAAATCATGTTATACCAGATCCAAGGAAAGAGAATGCACCACGTAGAGGTCATATTTGTTCTTTAATCACATGACTCTAGGGTAATGGTGGTGACTGGTGGCACTATAGTCCACTTGTTTCATGGGGATTGTGAGACTTCTTTATGTATATTTAGTTGTCCTTTTGTTTATGTTTTACCATGGGATGTGTATCTATCTACTTTTGGTACACTTATCCTTGAGGATTTTTGTCATACCAAACCTATATTTTTTTATCTTCTATTTTTTGTTGATTATGTGGAAAAATAATTCCATGTGTATCCTTTTTTGATGAAGGGTGATACACTCCAACACATGGGGACTACGAATTCCCTTTGAGATATATTTGGATCGGATTATGTATTAATTTTATAAGGTATCTGGGTTGGTTTGAGGCACCATCCTTCAAAAAAATGAAGATCCAAAGATAGGAAAAGGAAAAGGATATTGTATATTTTTCATGTGACCAGTTGGGTCATTGGAAGAAGAACTATACCCTATTAAATATACAAGAAGAATATTTGTATGTGTTCATTATTGTGAAATATTCCTATATTTACATATTGGGTATTGTAAATAGCTTATTGATATACCAATTTTATTCAAATGATGGAACTGGGTATATTTTGAATGATTTATAGATGATTTGTGGACTTACAAGAAACCTATGGTGTGAGTTTGGATGTAGTAGCCATTAGAGACTATCACCTTCCATTTCTAACTAGGACGGAATTTATTTTATAAGATTTTTATTGTGAACCAACTATTACCGAAAACAAAATTTATATATCGTACTAAGATACATATGGTTTTATAGTGATGATCATAAATAAAATTCATTTATTTTATAAATATAGAATGTATTATGCAATAAAACATTTAAATAATGGTCAATATATTTTAGATAATAAAAACCAAGTAATAGAAATTGAAAATGAATCAAGTTTTCATGACTCATTTCACACACAACTGTGAAATCATCATCATTTCCATTTAAATGCGATGCTTTTGAAAAAGTCACAATTAGGATGGTTACTTGGATTATTTAAAAAAAAAGCAACATCACATGATTCATTCTTGTTTACAAGAAAAAATGATGAAGAAAATTTTTGGTGGAATAGGTGAAAGAACTATAAAGATTCTATAAATTGTACACATTGATTTGTTCAGACCATTTCTAGAAGAAGATAGAGGTGGATATTCTTAAATCCTTACTTTTATTGATGATTAAAGTAGATATGGATATGTATTCTTAATGATGTATAATTTAGAATATTTTTAGAATATCAATGAATTCTATAATTAAGTATAGAATCAAATTTCTGTGAATATAAAGAATATTTGATATGATCGAGACGGATCCCATGTATCAAAAATAATTATGGTTTTTAGCCAATCCACTATTTGATTTATACCCCATTGGGTGAAAAAAGTTATTCAAGGGAAAATTAAAATTATAATGAAAAGTGAGTGCCTATAAAGAAAAGTTAGTGATTAAAGGGTTTAAACTTCATAAAGTAACTGACTATGAAGAAACCTTTTTCCCAGTCTCAATGTTTAAATCCATCAAAATTCTACTTCCCTTTATAGCTTTATGTGACTATGAGATTTTGAAGATGGATGTCAAAATAACTTTCTTTAACATAAACCTTTTAGAAGATTTATATTTTATCAATTTAAAGTGTTTCTGAATATAGGAAATGACAATAAGATATGAATGTTTCAGAGATCCGTTAATTGGTTAATGTTGGCAGATAGGCCATTTAACAATCAGTTTGATGATGGTGTGTGAGATATTAGTTTCATGAAGAATGAATGTGTGACCTGACGTAACAAGGGGTTGAGTTGGAGTGTGGACATATTCTAAGTAGAATATGTTGATGACATATTACTTTTTTTAAATTATATAATGGTCTTATAGTTATTCAAGTACTGATTATACAAGGGCTTCTCAACATAGGAATTAGGTGAAGCAGCACATATCCTTGGAATCCAGATCATTCATGATAGATCAAAACAGATTATTTGATTAATTCAAAGTATATACAATACTTGAAATCTTATAGGAAATACATTTTATTTATTTTTTGAATAAACTCATTTTTAATTGGGTTGAGGGGGAACCTTGAAAGACCCATATTCCATGTAGGCTTATATCCTAAAACATTACCTAAAAGGCCTTAAATACCAATTAACACTAGAACAGTCCCTCCCCAACATATTTTGATAAAATTAACCAAGATTCCAACCTTTCATAGCATCACATCTATCATTTACCTTTTCAGAGATGCACAATGCCTAATACCGATGACATATTCCATACCCTCTCATTCTTCCAATATAGTATCCTTTCAAAGCTTGTGTCTACTACTTTGAAACTCTATCTAGTACCGATGGTAGATTCCATACCCTCTCAATTGAAAAACCACATACTCTAATACTATTACTTATTGGGGGATTTTTCTCAAAAGGGATAAGTCACTAGGAGAAGTTTTTACCTGGATGAAAATGTGGTTGAACCCTTTACTAAGGCTTTATCTCAGCAGAAGTATAAATATCATATGAGATGTGCTGGACTAAAATTTATAGTAGTTGTCTCTAGTGAAGGTGAGATTCTGTTGGAGTTAGTTCCCTTGAACTAAAATACACCTAATTTATGATTACCCATATTAATTTTTTTTGAATATTAATATAAATTTATTATCACATTATGATTTTTATTCTATTTGACATAGTATGTAATAATTTCTTAAGTGGACATGTTGCATTGAATTGTCATATCAGTTCCTAAATATAAAGAGAAACATGAAGTTCCATGACTGTATTCTTAAATATATGTTATATAACTGGATGATATCATTTGATAGGATATAAATGATACAGGACACAAGGTATGGATTCTCATAGGACATTGACACAGTTTCTCATGGGGTATGACCTAGGTAATCACTTGTTCTTCTAATTTTGAGAACATGACCCTCCAATAATAAATCTACATATATATGTGCCACTGAATGTTTCTATCTATGGGAATGTGAAATGGTCCATAAAATTCATTATTTTTATCAATTCATGTATTGAGTCACATAATTTGATAAATTGATGAATATCATGATGAAATGTGATTACAGTTAAGTTTTATTCATTGGATTTTTCATGATTGGCGTTGTATTAATGAACAATGTGAGAAAGGATTTTCCCTTCTATTATTTAATGAAATGTGATATCTTGTCCCTTTTATATATATAGAACTATCTAATTAAGTCCATGTTAATGCTATTATGTAGGAGATTTCACTTCTAAAAGTTAAAAGGGAGACCTTGAGCATGTAGATTGATAACACCAGTGTGGGACCAGGTTGATTATAAATATCTAAGAAAATGGATTATAATATATTGTTTACATTCATTTTAGGTTACATGTTAATGTTGCATTAACACAATTCTCTTGGGGAGCCTTGGGATGTTGTTAGATGTTCACATTGGAATTTATTTAGTATAACCTAAAGCCACTATTAAAGTGTCCTACAAATCCACACACTATATATTCAAAACCTTTGTAAAATTACATGTAATAAAAAAATTATTTCAATATATGGAATAATAATTATTAATGTTAGTTTGATCATAGACATTCAATAACCATTTATTTGATGCAATATATATGTGTGATTAATATTTGATAAGTATTTATTCATAAGGTTATTAATTATTTAATCAGTTGAGTATATGATATTTATTTATTTATTTATATTTATACTGTAGAAATATATTTATTTATTTTTTTACGTGAATATTTAAAAAATATTTATTCAAAAATTTGGTGAATATAATATTTACATATATTAATTGGTGAATAATTAAATGATATTTATCTAATTAAATAAATAGTCATTATTCAAGGATTGATAAATATTGAGGGTGATTTGTGGATTGAGCATGATGATTCTTTGAGAAATATAATATTAAATATTTTTCAAATAAATATAATCTTATTTATTCAATAAAATTATATTTACTCAATCCATCATTTTAGTGCATGTCAAGTAAATAATAATAATTCAATTATTTTTTGGAAATAGGGTTCATAGGAATTTATGTAAATAATAAGGGCCCTTAGAAAATTATTATTTTCTAACCATCGCACTAAATAAACCTAGTTATGAAAATTTATAAATAAGACAATCCATATTCTTTCATTATCCATAATTAATTTAGAGAAGATTATCTCTAGCCTTATATACCCATACCCTATAAAAATATGAAGAACATAAATCTTTTCTCATCTATTAGATTGAATCCCTTCTCCCTTGAAGGATTGGGTTGTGATCAATATCAATCATAGCAAGAATTAGAACCATCAGTTCTAGCACCCTAGGGAATAAATAGTAATTTTTGGAGGTTTTGGAAGCATGTGTGTATCACTTATAGGGGGAAACTACTTTATTATACCTCTAATGATCCAATAGTATGATAAGAGATCTTCATTTGATCATCGATAATGAAGAACTATTTGAATAGAAGTTAATTCATTTATTAAAAAAATTAATTATAGATTATATATGAAAAGATTCAATATTCTTTTTTATGGTTTCTTATCAATTAATCTTCATATTAATTTAATATTTCATGATGATTTATTCATCATGTACATCATATATTATTCACGTATTATGATAAAAAAACATAGTTGGTTACAGTCCACTCGATACTTCTGTTATGCTTAGAAGTTTCACATTCCAAGTAAAAATAAATTAGAAACCAATTTCAACCCCACATTCTTAGTATATATAAATAAAATTTGGAAATGAAATTATATTAAATATATTATAATTTCATATAATGTATTATAAAGTAAACACAAAAAACACTTACCTTGATCTAAGTGGAAGCAATTCACAATACATTGACAACAACAAAGGAAGTCGAACCAAGAA
Organism: Viscum album; assembly: GCA_963277665.1. Taxonomy (NCBI): domain Eukaryota; kingdom Viridiplantae; phylum Streptophyta; class Magnoliopsida; order Santalales; family Viscaceae; genus Viscum; species Viscum album. The sequence continues at coordinate 1,941,229,152 of OY728152.1, forward strand.
AGAAGAAACCCTACTAAAAACATAAAAACTAAAACACTTGTGATTATAATCCCCATGAAACCTAAAATTGACCAACAAAATGATTAGTTTATTTTATTGAAAAGGAAAATTGGGTGGAGAATGGAAGGAGTGGAAGAAATAAAATAATGAAATTACCCTTATGAATCGCTTGAAATTTATGAGGAGGGACTTAAACACTATAAGAGGAAGAAGGAGGGAGATGAGAAAATATATGGGAAATGAAAAAATATTCATGAATTATAGATATAGGGAAAAGGGTCCAAAATACTTAATAACTTGATGGGGTAATGTCGATTCCCATAAACTTAACATGACAGAAATCATAACGTGACACCCTATTCCTAGGAAACTTTGAAGAGTATCCCCAATGGATGTAACGTAAAGAGAATTTATGGGGTAGAATAAAAAAAATTACCAATCCATGGGTATCTATGTAATATCAACCCTTTCACAACCTAGAATTCTGTAACACCCCAAGCTTCCACGGTACGTTTCCCTTCGAATAATGCGATAGCGTGTGTTGTACGCAACCTCGAGTTCTAACACACACCACAACTAATTAAACTAGCCGTTGTGAATAGTAATACCTACTTTTTGAAATCATATATATTTTATATTTCAAAATGGACTTCATTTTTGGATTCGTAATATTGAAATTAGCCTAGGGTGAAATTTTGGTACTTTCCGGATAACTTTTATATTTTGATGAATAGTGAAAATTACTAAATTTTAATTAAAATCAACTTTTTTAATCAAAATAATTAATATTGATAAATTATGAATTTTAGTGGTTTTAAAGTATATTTAGAATAAATTTTTACCATTTAATTTAATGTTTGTCATTGGACATAATTTCACAATTAAACCAGACATAAACAAGTGTCAATCTTTTGATAGTTATTATCTCTTAAAAACACGCTTTTTATTTTAACAACGGGAATTAATTTTTAATTAATTTCTGCCACTTCTGTGTTTTGAGATTGGAAAAATGGATTACATATTTGGAATTAGGATTTCCAAATTATGTAAATAGGTAACTTTTATTTTTACACATTTTGAATAATTACTGCGGTAAATATTTTATTTACCATGGTTAAAGGGTAAATCCGGTAAATAAGGGTTAAAAAAATAATATTATAATAATACAAAATTACCCTAAAACGTGTCCTAACCTTATTGGTGGACACATACCCGACCATGGGCATCCTTGGGTCGATTTGGGGACCCCTTAGAGCCACTTGTATGTGGTAGGGACACATTATATTAATAAAGTTAAAATAAAAATAAAAATGGCATAAGCTTACATCTTTTAGAAGAACAATTTTAACATAGGGTTATACATGTTGGATTTTCGATTATAAATATTCATTAGAAAGCTAAAACGATTTCATAAATAATGATATTTTATTTATAATTTTTAGACATCAAATAATTTAAATTATTAATGACACAATAATGATGCAATGTTTACCTCATTAATAAATCATTTAAATAAATAAGATTATAATGATTAAAATATTATCTAAAACCTGTCCAATTCTTATTTGTTGATGTTATTTAGAATATGAGTCATCTTATCTTCGAACTCAATTATTTTTGGACCATTATAAACCGAATTAAATTATATTATAAAGTAATACTTTCACTCTTTCCTAAAGAGCCCCCCCTCTCCCTTATAAAAGGAGACCACTTTTACTCATTCCTAACACCTCTCAAGCCACTTGGCTCGGCCAAACGCTGCCCAAATACTCTCCCAACTTCCCTCACTACAACCTAGAGGCCTTAGTTTGATCATAAATCCAACCTAAGGATCCCTTTTGATCAAATCAAAAGGAAGAACCCGAAGAAGAGGTAATGTTTTCACCACCCCTTTTCAAGTTCCTTTCTTCTTCCACTTCTTCTTTCTTTGTTCTTACCATTCTAAAATAATAACTCCAGTATCTCACATATACTGTGATGTTATTATAAATATGGTACAACCATATTCAGTATTATATCCACCCTTTGAATAACATGTCACCATACGTGCGTACATACGGCTTACCGTCTCCACGTCGTGGTGTAATTGTTATTCAATATATTATTATTTGGATGGGTATAATAATGATGTGAAACTCATGTAAATAATAAATATAACATGTTAATTATTCTTTATATATGATATAACATCCATTTATATATTATTTTAATATCAAAAGAATGATATTGTCGCTCGTGCGTACGTACGGACTACCGTCTCCACGAACGCGATGAGATTCATTCTCCATCGTATCCATTCAAGTATAATTATCATTTGATGATTTAAAAATGATGTTTAAGGACTTGATATCATTCAGGATATGAATAATATACAACCTATCCATTACAAACATGGCTTACGTAACAAAACATATAAAATAAATCAAGTAAGTTAACACCCGAAACAACGATAATACTAAGATATCATTATAAAATCAATAATAAAAGATCATATATGATATCATATTAATGTATATGATTATTTTATAATTTAATAACAATTATTTCACCATTATACAGGAGGTTAACCTACCCCAACCAAGGAAAAGTACAAGGTAAGGGTTATTTCACAATCTCTTCATTATCTGAGGTTGTTTATATGTAATAATCTACTGGGATCTCTTTATCATCCACATCCATGTTTCTTAAAAATGTATTTCAAAACATTTTTACTATTTACTAGAATATGAGTTAAAGTCATTTATACCCTTTTTGACTTTTGTAAGTGTTTTATAAAGGAATCTTTTGGTCGTTTTCCAAACAAGGTGCTTTTTAACCTTTTCGACAGAATTAAGATAAGAATGTTTTTTTTAACTTATACGGCGGGTGCGGTTATTTTCCGCCGTTATAAAATCGTCAAAGCTTCCCTTACAAGCTTATAAGAATATTTTCAAAGAAAATGTTTTATTTTATAAATATATGTCTCTTAAATGATTTCAAAATAGAAAGAGATATTTCTTTAAAAAAAAGTTTTGATTTCATCTATGTCAACATCCTTTAATGGATTTTACGCTTATTTGAGGATGATATATTATGATACAAAACTTTTATATTGTATTGAAGGTTTTGTGATATGTTTGACTGTGGATGTGCTATTTTTTTATATACCATTCATGGTTTATGGTGAAAGTATTGACATTTCGTATGCTAGTTTTAATATGAATTTTTATGTTATGTTTAAACCTTTTCATATGGGAATGCATTGGACTTAATATGTGACGGGTGGAGCCCGCTATAGCTCCTATATGCATCGGTAGGTCTCATGAGACAAACTAGTGTCTTGGAACAAGGCCTTGACAAAATCTTATTTGTAGTCTTGGCACGAGGCCTTGGCTATGTGGTTATGATAGTCTGGCATTATGCATTCCATCATTATGAAAGTGGTTATTGATATAGCATGTGATTATTCGATTAGTAGAATATCCATGTGAATAAGTAAATGGCATTATTTCATTTTATTTATGCCATACTATGTTGAAGATAAAGTTTAAAAGGCTTTTGTTTTAGTTATACATTGCCTTAAATGTTTATTCTTATTTATGAAAGTTTCCGCTATATTGTTATCCTTACTGGGCATTTGAGCTCACCCCTTTTCTATGTTTTATTTTCCCAGGATGTGAAGAAGTAAATTATGAATGACTTGTAGGGATATTATGAGGGGTTAATAGTGTGGACTATGGAGAGAATATGTTGTTGTAGTAGTTCTTTTTTTTATTTTGATTATGTAATGTAAAACTTATGAATATATCTAGTGTTTCCAAGGCTACTAAACCAATCGGCCTTTCGAGATTTGATCTTTCTTGTGATCATGCCAATGTTATGTAATTAATGCACCGACTCTAGGTAACTGGGGTCGAGGCGTTATAGTTGGTATCAGAGGAAGTTTAGTACAAACCTTGGAAGCTAGATTTAGATAAACTCTGATTAGAGCACGTAGACCTAAGAAGAACTTTGAGGATTAGTATTGAAGAACATCCTAGAATTTTGGTATTGTAGAGATTTTGTGAGTTTTCCGAGCAATACATCCCTGTTTGGATACGAGCAGGTAGAGGCGGCTCTGGAACAGATGTACCAAGGGGTAAAACCCGAAAACATCGCTTTGAGCTAGACTCGAACGGGAACTCGTGCACGACAACGGGCCTTGCTGCACTCTTGGTTACGACACTCCCGGGGGATATGCATAGGATAACTCTCATTTTCTTTACAAATCATTTTGAAGGGATTATGAGTATATACTTTCTCAAAGAATACATTCTTATGATTATGGATTATATCCATAAATAGTTCAATTTATGTTAAGTGTTTTATAAGTATGGGATTATGTATTTTGATTCATAAACTGATCTAGTTTATGCCATTGTTTAGAAATGGCGCCTAGTGGAAGAAATGGAAACCGTATCAATGCACGCACTCCATGTAGGGATTGCCGTCCTATTCAAGATAATTATAGTGGGGCTGGTGATGCAACTGGTGTCGATCAGCTAATCACCATACTGGGACAACTTACTCAGGTTATGAATAATAACCTTACCCGTATGGAGCACCCTAATCCGCAGCGTGGAGGATCAATATTAGATCGATTCATGAGGCAACAACCACCAACGTTCAATGGGAGCACAAATCCCTTAGTAGCTGAGCAATGGATAAATTCCCTAGAGAAAATATTTCAGGCTTTGGGGAGCAGTGAAAGGGAAAAAGTTATCATGACAGTTTACCGCCTCACTGGAGATGCTGATCAATGGTGGTCATTGATTGAAAACATGAAGGAAGATGATGAAGTATCAAATATGGAATGGAGGGAGTTCAAAGATCTGTTTTTAGAAAAATACTTCCCTCGCGACCATCGAGCAGATATGGAAAGGCAATTTCTAAGTCTGAGACAGAAGGAGGATGAGAATGTCGCAAAGTATGAGGCTAACTTTACAAGGTTAGCAAGGTACGCTGGTGATTATATACGTAACCAAAGAAGTAAGATTGATCATTTCTTTGATGGGTTAAAACCATTTCTCCGTCGAGCATTAGTCTCGCAATCCTTTTCGTCGTACGAAGACATTGTCTCATGTGCTATCAAGACCGAAAAGGAATTCTCTAAGTCGTATGACTTTAAAGCAAAGCAAGAGAAGAAGAGGCCTGCTGATCAATCTGGGAATGGAAATAAGGGGAAGAAAGGAAAGGTTGAATATCCATCCTGTGGTAAATGTGGGAAGAAACACCCCGGTGCTTGCTTGAAGGGAATGGGAGTCTATTACAAGTGTGGTGAAAAAGGCCACCAAGCTCGTGATTGCAAAGGGAAGAAGGAAGCCACCAACGTTCAGTGCTACAATTTCAGGTAGATGGGACATTATGCGAATGAATGTCCTAAGCATCAGGAGAACTTACCTCAGAAAAGGCCAAGGGATCAAGGCCAAGCTTATGCTATCCCTACTGCTGAGGTAGAAGCTCCAAAAGATGTGATGGCAGGTAATTTAATGGTTTCCTCAAGTTTAGCAAATGAATTATTTGACTCTGGATCGTCGCATTGTTTTATATCTTCCCAGTTTGCTAAGAAAATTAGATATTTTCAATTTGATTTAATAAGGGAGTTTTCAGTTAAAACTCCTAAGGGAAGTATCATTGCAACAAAGTTTTGTGAATCAGTCCCCATTAGAGCACATAAATTTTCTTTATCTGCTGATCTCCTCGTCATACCTATGATTGAGTTTGATATAATCCTCGGTATGGACTGACTTTCGGACTATGATGGGAATATTTATTGTAAGAAGAAAGAGGTTACGATTCTTGATGATAATGATAAGGAACACCTTATTTTTAGAGCAGAATCGTCACCACCTAATTCTTATTTAGATCCACCCCCAGTAGCTCAACTTAATTCAATTATTGGGGAGGAAGGGAATGAAATAACTATCAGTGAGGAAAGGAATGTTCAAATAGAGGATGTACCTGTTGTGATAGAATTTGTAGATGTATTTCCAGAAGATTTACCTGGACATCCTCCAGAATGAGAAGTGGAGTTTTCCATTGATTTGATTCCTGGATCAAGGCCTATATCGAAGATCCCTTATAGAATGGCCACTGTAGAATTAGTCGAACTAATGAAACAACTAGAGGAATTGAGTAATAAGGGATTTATTCGCCCTAGTGTTTCTCCATGGGGAGCCCCTGTTCTTTTTGTTAAAAAGAAAGAAGGATCTATGAGGTTATGTATCGACTACAGGGAGACCAATGCTATAACGATAAAGAACAAGTATCCCCTACCTCGTATTGATGATTTATTTGACCAACTGCATGGAGATCAATACTTTTCAAAGATTGACCTTCGATCTGGATACCATCAGTTGTGTGTGAAGAAGGAAGACATTCTGAAGACAGCATTTCGAACCAAGTACGGGCATTACGAGTTTACTGTAATGCCGTTTGGATTGACTAATGCACCCTCTGTATTCATGGATCTGATGAATAGAGTTTTCAAGGAGTATCTTGATGAATTTGTGGTGGTATTTATTGATGATATCTTGGTATACTCCAAAACCTACGAAGATCATGAAAATCACTTGCGCATTATCTTGAAGACTCTAAGGAGGCATGAATTATATGGGAAGTTTAGCAAGTGTGAATTCTGGCTTCAGGATATTTCTTTTCTTGGCCATATTGTCTCTAAAGATGGAATCTCTGTTGATCCTTCTAAGACCAAGGCAATCCAAGAATGGCCAGCACCTATGAGTATAACTGAGGTACGTAGTTTTATTGGTTTGGCAGGTTATTATCGACATTTCATCCAGAATTTTACCCGATTGGCTAACCCATTAACGAAGCTCACACGTAAAGGGGTTAAATTTGTTTGGAAAAAAGAGTGTGAAGAATGTTTCGAAGAACTGAAGAGAAGATTAGTCAATGCTCCTATATTGACTCTACCATCGGGGAATGATGGGTTCGTTATTTATAGTGATGCATCAAAGAAAGGACTTGGTTGTGTCCTTATGCAGAATGATAGTGTTATTGCCTATGCATTACGATAGTTGAAAATTCATGAACAAAACTATCCTACTCATGATCTCGAGTTAGCAGCTGTGATCTTTGCTTTGAAGATATGGAGGCACTACCTCTATTGTGAAAAATGTGAGATTTATACTGATCACAAGAGTTTGAATTATATTTTCTCACAAAAAGAACTCAACATGAGGCAAAGGAGATGGCTTGAATTACTCAAGGATTATGATTGCACGATACACTACCACCCGGGGAAAGCAAAAAAGGTGGCAGATGCTTTGACCAGAAAAGACCATGGAGTTTTGAACATGATGAGAATTGAAAGGGATCCAATTTTCATGGATCTAGTGAAGATGGACATGGGAATAACCAGGGAAGGTGAAACATCAATGCTTTTTCAAATGGTTTCCAAACCATCTTTACTAGAAAGGATTAAGAGTTCTCAGACCGATGATGAAGAATTTCAGAAGAAGATTAAAGCTGTGAATGATTGGAGATTGAGAGACTTTGTGTATGAACATGGAATTTTGAAATTCGGGAAGAGACTTTGTGTTCCTGATTTACCTGATCTGAAAAGGGAATTGCTGGATGATGCTCATAGTTCCAATTTCTCTATACATCCTGGGAGCACCAAAATGTATAGAGATTTGAAGGAACATTTTTGGTGGGTCAACATGAAGAGGGAGATTGCTGATTTTGTGTCAAGATGTATGGTTTGTCAACAAGTGAAAGCTGGAAGGCAACAGCCTGGAGGAGTCATGCAACCTCTTCCCATATCGGAGTGGAAATGGGACAATATTACGATGGACTTTGTCATGGGGCTACCAAAGACTCCTCGAAGGAACGATGCAATATGGGTTATTGTTGATCGTCTTACCAAGTCAGCACATTTTCTTGCTATAAGAGAAGATCTACCCCTGGAACGTCTAGCAAGACTATACATTAATGAAGTTGTGAGACTTCATGGAGTACCCCTATCGATTGTTTCTGATCGTGATCCCTGTTTTACTTCAAGATTTTGGAAAAGTCTTCAGAAATCTCTGGATACTGAACTTCATTTGAGCACTGCTTACCACCCTCATACAGATGGACAATCAGAACGGACTATTCAAACCCTAGAAGACATGTTGAGATCTTGCTCACTTGACTTTCAGGGTATGTGGGATCAATATTTACCACTGGTTGAATTTTCTTATAACAATAGCTTCCATTCGAGTATTCAGATGGCACCATAAGAAGCGTTATACGGAAAGAGATGTCGTACACCAACCTGTTGGGATGAGGTTGGTGAAAGAAAACTTGTAGGCCCAGAACTGGTGGAGGAAACGGTGGAAAAGGTGAAGGTAATCCAAAATCACATCAAAGCAGCTCAAAGTAGGCAGAAGAGCTATGCCGATAATCGAAGGAAGGATTTGGAATTTCAAGTCGGTGATCATGTTTTCCTGAAGGTATCTCCATGGAAGGGAGTCATACGTTTTGGTAAGAAAGGTAAATTGAGTCCCAGGTACATCGGACCTTTCGAAATTCTAGAACGAATTGGGGTTGTAGCTTACCGATTGGCAATGCCGCCAAGTCTCTCCAAAGTTCACGATGTGTTCCACGTATCTCTGTTGAGAAAATACATGCCTGACCCAACACATGTACTAACCTATGAGGAATTAGAACTGGAACCTGATCTGTCTTATTGTGAAGCGCCTGTCAGGATTCTTGATACAAGAGAACAAGTACTGAGAAACCAGACGACGCGTCTGGTAAAAGTTTTGTGGAGAAATCATAAGATGGAAGAGGCAACGTGGGAACCCGAGGAACTTATGATGAAGAACCACCCGAGTCTTTTTATGTAGTAATACCCTAGAAATTTCGAGGACGCAATTATTTGAAGGAGGGGAGAATGTAACACCCCAAGCTTCCACGGTACATTTCCCTTCGAATAATGCGATAGCATGTGTTGTACGCAACCTCGAGTTCTAACACACACCACAACTAATTAAACTAGCCGTTGTGAACAGTAATACCTACTTTTTGAAATCATATATATTTTATATTTCAAAATGGACTTCATTTTTGGATTCGGAATATTGAAATTAGCCTAGGGTGAAATTTTGGTACTTTTCGGATAACTTTTATATTTTGATGAATAGTGAAAATTACTAAATTTTAATTAAAATCAACTTTTTTAATCAAAATAATTAATATTGATAAATTATGAATTTGAGTGGTTTTAAAGTATATTTAGAATATATTTTTACCATTTAATTTAATGTTTGTAATTGGACATAATTTCACAATTAAACCAGACATAAACAAGTGTCAATCTTTTGATAGTTATTATCTCTTAAAAACACGCTTTCTATTTTAACAACGGGAATTAAATTTTAATTAATTTCTGACACTTCTATGTTTTGAATTTGGAAAAATGGATTACATATTTGGAATCAGGATGTCCAAATTATGTAAATAGGTAACTTTTATTTTTACACATTTTGAATAATTACTACGGTAAATATTTTATTTACCATGGTTAAAGGGTAAATCCGGTAAATAAGGGTTACAAAAATAATATTATAATAATACAAAATTACCCTAAAACGTGTCCTAACCTTATTGGTGGACACATACCCGACCATGGGCATCCTTGGGTCGATTTGGGGACCCCTTAGAGCCACTTGTATGTGGTACGGACACATTATATTAATAAAGTTAAAATAAAAATAAAAATGGCATAAGCTTACATCTTTTGGAAGAACAATTTTTACATAGTGTTATACATTTTGGATTTTCGATTATAAATATTAATTAGAAAGATAAAAATATTTCCTACATAATGATATTTTATTTATAATTTTTAGACATCAACTAATTTAAATTATTAATGACACAATAATGATGCAATGTTTACCTCATTAATAAATCATTTAAATAAATAAGATTATAATGTTTAAAATATTATCTAAAACCTGTCCAATTATTATTGTTTGATGTTATTTAGAATATGAGTCATCTTATCTTCGACCTCAATTATTTTTGGACCATTATAAACCGAATTTAATTATATTATAAAGTAATACTTTCACTCTTTCCTAAAGAGCCCCTCCTCTCCCTTATAAAAGGAGACCACTTCTACTCATTCCTCACACCTCTCAAGCCACTTGGCTCGGCAAAAATCTGCCCAAATACTCTACCAACTTCCCTCACTACAACCTAGAGGCCTTAGTTTGATCAGAAAGCCAACCTAAGGATCCCTTTTGATCAAATCAAAAGGAAGAACCCGAAGAAGAGGTAATGTTTTCACCACCCCTTTTCAAGTTCCTTTCTTCTTCCACTTCTTCTTTCTTTGTTCTTACCATTCTAAAATAATAACTCCAGTGTCTCACATATACTGTGATGTTATTATAAATATGGTACAACCATATTCAGAATTCTATCCACCCTTTGAATAACATGTCACCATACGTGCGTACGTACGGCTTACCGTCTCCACGTCGTGGTGTAATTGTTATTCAATATATTATTATTTGGATGGGTATAATAATGATGTGAAACTCATGTAAATAATTAATATAAAATGTTAATTATTCTGTATATATGATATAAAATCCATTTATATATTATTTTAATATCAAAATAATGATATTGTCGCTCGTTCGTACGTACGGACTACCGTCTCCACGAACGCGATGAGATTCATTCTCCATCGTATCCATTCAAGTATAATTATCATTAGATGATTTAAAAATGATGTTTAAGGACTTGATATCATTCTGGATATGAATAATATACAACCTATCCATTACAAACATGGCTTACGTAACAAAACATATAAAATAAATCAAGTAAGTTAACACCCGAAACAACGATAATACTAAGATATCATTATCAAATCAATATTAAAAGATCATATATGATATCATATTAATGTATATGATTCTTTTATAATTTAATAACCATTATTTCCCCATTATACAGTAGGTTAACCTACCCCAACCAAGGAAAAGTACAAGGTAAGGGTTATTTCACAATCTCTTCATTATCCGAGGTTGTTTATACGTAATAATCTACTGGGATCTCTTTATCATCCACATCCATGTTTCTTAAAAATGTATTTCAAAACATTTTTACTATTTACCAGAATATGAGTTAAAGTCATTTATACCCTTTTTGACTTTTGTAAGTGGTTTATAAAGGAATCTTTAGGTCGTTTTCCAAACAAGGTGCTTTTTAACCTTTTCGACAGAATTAAGATAAGAATGTTTTTTTTAACTTATACGGTGGGTGCGGTTATTTTCCGCCGTTATAAAATCATCAAAGCATCCCTTACAAGCTTATAAGAATATTTTCAAAGAAAATTGTTTATTTTATAAATATATGTCTACTAAATGATTTCAAAATAGAAAGAGATATTTCTTTAAAAAAAGTTTTGATTTCATCTATGTCAACATCCTTTAATGGATTTTACGCTTATTTGAGGATGATATATTATGATACCAAACTTTTATATTGTATTGAAGGTTTTGTGATATGTTTGACTGTGGATGTGCTATTTTTTTATATACCATTCATGGTTTATGGTGAAAGTATTGACATTTCTTATTCTAGTTTTAATACGAATGTTTATGTTATGTTTAAACATTTTCATATGGGAATGCATTGGACTTAATATGTGACGAGTGGAGCCTGCTATAGCTCCTCGATGCATTGGCAGGTCTCATGAGACAAACTAGTGTCTTGGCACAAGGCCTTGAAAAAATCTTATTTGTAGTCTTGGCATGAGACCTTGGCTATGTGGTTATGATAGTCTGGCATTATGCATTCCATCATTATGAAAGTGGTTATTGATATTGCATGTGATTATTCGATTATTAGAATATCCATGTGAATAAGTAAATGGAATTATTTCATTTTATTTATTCCATACTATGTTGAAGTTAAAGTTTAAAAGGCTTTTTTTTAGTTATACATTACCTTAAATGTTTATTCTTATTTATGAAAGTTTCCGCTATATTGTTATCCTTACTGGGCATTTGAGCTCACCCCTTTTCTATGTTTTATTTTCCCAGGATGTGAAGAAGTAAATTATGAATGACTTGCAGGGATATTATGAGGGGTTAATAGTGTGGACTATGGAGACAATATGTTGTTGTAGTAGTTCTTTTTTTTATTTTGATGATGTAATGTAAAACTTATGAATATATCTAGTGTTTCCAAGGCTACTAAACCAATCGGTCTTTCGAGATTTGATCTTTCTTGTGATCATGCCAATGTTATGTAATTAATGCACCGACTTTGGGTAACTGGGGTCGGGGCGTTACAAATTCCACTTCCGAAAAAATAAGGCCGTATTCCCAAGACCCCTCCACAACACAGCTGATGCGTTTCAACTTGGTCACCATATCAACTTACCACCATGTGGAATCCCTTACTCTAAAGTGATTACACACTTGACCACAAAAAATATATAAAGTCAATGATTCATTCTACTACATGGTTCGAATGTATTTTGGTGTGGATTGCATCCCCCCATGCCTAGAATCCTCTAGGACCTCCAAAAACACCAAGAAAAACAAAGGGACAGCCCAAAACATCAAGATAGACCACAATTAAATAAAATTATTAAAATAGTGATATGTGGGTCTCATAATGTAGTCCAATAATAGAAGTATGTCAATATTTTCATGTAATACAAAATAGGTTTGATAAAAGTGTGACTATTTATGGACCACACCATCAGTTTTATTAACCTCATTGATAATATTTTTCCCAGAATCCAAAGATAGAATACAGTTAGGACTGCTAATATAGAATGGTTTTATCAAAGGACATCATGGAGGATCTCACTAGACAAGTAAAAAAAGAAAATGAAGAGGTATACGATATAGATCAAGAGTGGGAAAATTTTTTAGAGTGTAACTATTGTTAATAAATGTTCAAGAAGTGGAGTGACCCGAGGTGGATTAAGAAATGATTTTCATTTACTCGTATCTTCTGTCTTTTTAATTAATATCAGTTCTTCACATACAGGTATCATTATTTCTCTAGATTATGGGTTTGAAATTCTAATAGAGAAGCATTATATTCCATTAAACATAATTAATTTAGTGGGAGGTCGGACAAGGTGGGTGAGGTGTGTAGTTTTGAGCTGGTTGTAGGATGAGATTTATCATCTTGGAACATACTTTTTTAATTAATATAACCATATTATGTTCCCCTTAAGATGATTTTTTAAAAAAATTTACAAGAATTTTTGACTTTTATCAATGTAGTTTGATTTTATATCTTTTAGATAAAAGTCATTTGGTTCTTGGTTGACAAATAGATTTTTTTTTGGGATAAACATAGATTAAGTATTTGTGTATTAAATATCAATTTGTGGTCTTGATGATTTATTCGTATGATATAATGATAGAGAATTATCCTTAAGTTGGGAGTTATTATACTGATGTGTTTCCAGAGAAGGTAATAATTTTACATCAATGGTGGGAGATTGAGTTTCAAAGAAAGCTACATTTAGGTGTTTTTCATATTATTATTATGGATTATTGTATAATTTTAGTTAAGATTTTAGAGTTGAGGATTCTAATTTATGAGTATTTTTAGAAATGGTTAATTTGATATAGTGTTTCAATATAGGCTTCTCTAATATTATTTAAAAATGGATAATGCAATCTTGAGATTTTTATGGATTACTATTTGGTGAATCAAGTGATGGAGAAGAATTATAATGCTACTCAACATATAAATAAGTTATTTTATCAATTAAAACGATTTTTATTTTATTTTTTCAAATATCAATTTAGGATTAAGATATAACCAGATAAGTGTTTAATATTACCTCATCACTATGATATATTTTCACTACTGGTATAGTCATTTTGAGTTTATAATAATTTTTTTTGTTATTATGAATGCCCCAAATGTATTTATTGATCTGATCAATAGGTTTTTCAAACCCTATCTTGATGATTTGGTGGTATTTTTCATTGAAAATATCTTAGTTTACTTGAATATGGAAGAAGGAACATGCTGGAATATTAGGATGGTGTTAGAGTTCCTTGGGAAACATAATTATTATGTGAAGATGTCTAAGTATCAATTTTCGTGATTTATGATGCATATTTTATAGAGCATGGTGTAGCAGTAGACCCAGTGAAGATTGAGGTGGTTGTTACATGGAATCCACTAAATAATATTTCCAAAAATAAGGATCTTCTTAGGCATGGGCTTTTATTATAGGTGGTTCCTATATTTATTTTTTCATTATATGTTCCCATATTCATCATCAAACTTGAATTAGAAAGCCTTTTCTTAGAAAAAAAAGAGTTTCATGATGCTTTCAAAAGATTGAATAATATTTTTACAAGTTATCGAGTTATCTGATTTCCAATAGATGTTGTTCCTTATATAGTATATTTTGATGAATTCCATCAAGGTTTTAGTTGTTTCGTAATGTAATAGAATATAGTCATTACTTGTTGGTCCATAAAATTTCATCCTCATGAATGTAACTACGTTATCGATGATTTGGACCATGTATCTATATTTTTTATTCTTAAATTTTTTAGGCATTGTTTTCTTAGAGAATTTTTTATATCTTATATAGATCATAAAAATATTATAAATTAGATACTCGAGGGATTTTGTAGTCAATGTGAAGGGGAGGTGAATCAATGTGAACCAATTTTACCAAATTATTTTCTCATTAAACAAAATAACTCAACATAACCCCATTTTAAATATATAAACCTCTATACATTTTCAGATAAATAGATATGTTTAACTATACCAAAACAATCGCACCATATGAAATGAAATAAACAAAAAAATGAAGCCAAATATGGTATTTACAATCTTATCCCCAGATGTGGGTGAAAAAACACTTGATACATTTTTGAAAACTATGAGACATTGATATCCATTATAAGAAAATGTTAATAAAAATTTAATGGTATCAACCTTAACCCTAATAATTATTTATGAACGGTTATATATATCCAAAAGTTTCTTTATACTGGATCCCTCTAGTTTACAGTGGTTGTTCTAACCGCCTTCTTAAACAATATCTTTAGAAATCCTCCACATTTAATAAATATTAATAATATATCTTCTTGCTCAACCAAAGAACTTTGAAAGTCAGAAGATAATTTTATACAGTTCCATGTACATTTCCTATTCATCTGTTCTCTCTTCCCTACTTCTTATATTCCAAAAACTTATTCTGTAAAAACACATTCCAGACACTGTGTTATACCTTATTCAACACATCTCATTATTTAAAAACAATGAATTTATAACATGGATATTTTCAATATTTCCTTTTGTGAATTCCATGAAATATATAGCATCATAATCATCGTATTTCAACATGTTTAAATGATAATCTTTAAAATATCCATATGTGATATTTATAAATATATTTAATTATTACTTTTTTAATATGTATAATTTTTATTAATGATATTCTCAAATCTCTATAATATTATTTTTAATTCTCCTAAAATCATGTATTTATCCTTCATTCTTGCTTCCATTAAACCTAGATCTTTTTTTCATTTTTTTATGCTCACTTGGAAATATTATTATAATGAAAAACATTGTTTTTTGTGAAATCTTCCTCTTCAAATCACATCAATATAATTTTCTGCTCTAATCATGTCTTAACACTTAGTATCATGATATAAAAACTAATAAAAATCAGCATAGTATCACCACTATTAAAATATAAATTCACCTAATAAAACGCATATTTAGCCTTTTATGTCCTCTTAGAGGGTCTTGTTTATCTTCTAAACCCACAGGTTACTCTAACATATCCTTCGATTTAATTTTATATAATATTTTAAAACTTAAAATTAATCATATGTGATAGTCCTTTTACACTTATGAATTCATTAAAATATAAAAGTTGTTTTTAGGCATCACCATATTACACTTACATATTTGAATATGAGTAAACAGGTTTTACCAAATTATTTTCTCTTTAAATAACTCATCTCAATTTATCCCCTTTTAAATATTTGAACCTTTTCAACTACTAAGAATATTGGACTAGTCTAATGATATCGAACAAAAACACACCATATACAAAATAGTGAACAAATGAGGACATAAGAATAAGGTATTTTCATAGTTCACCCCTAACATGAGTGACTACATCCTTCATGTGTTTGGATCAACCTCAATACATAGATATCTATTATAATAAACATTGAATACAATTGCGTAGGGATCATCCTTATCTTAAAGAGTTATTTTCCACCAATTATCTATCTCCTAACAAGTTCTTCATACAATATCCCTCCTATATACAATTGTTTTTCTAACCTACCTTCTAAACTAACTCTTAAACAATCCTTCGCACTCATCAAGTGTAAATTGTATGTCTTCTTACTCATCCAAAGGACATAGATATCCATAAGATGGTTATAGTGGCATATGTGTCACCCTCTTCTTCCCTTCTCTCTCCACTTCCTCTACAACACTTAAATGATATTCTTCAATAATAGATGACACTATATATTCTCTTACTTCTTCAATGAATTTTATTCTTTATAAACTCAACATTGATCATGTATATATTTTCAATATTCAAATTTGGAAACTCAATGAAATTTGTAGCATCACAATCATCATATTTTTAACTAATCAAATGATAATATTGAAAACCTCCATATTTAATCGTTAAAAATGGAGTCAAAATATCATTTTTGAATCTTTATATTTCTCATTCAAATATAATCTCAAATATCGATGATATTATTATTTAATTCTACTTATATCGTATATTTTGGTTTTGTTATATCTTACCCTAAATCCAAGTCTTCTTTTTCCATTTTCCCAAGCTCACATAAAAATATGTTACTAATAAAAGAATCAACTCATGGTACAATATGCCAATAAAAATCGTAAAACCATAATATTTGTCTTCATCCAAGATGTAACACATAAAATAATTATATTTAAAACAATAAATATTAACATATAATCTTCATATAAAAATAACACATTACTTAGATAAGTCAAATATGTAAACTTACATGACATCTTAAAGGACCTTACATGATATCTGAAAACTCATGTTACACTTACATATCATAAAATTTAATTTTACAAAATCTTTTAAAATTTTAGATTAATCTTATATATGAGTCAATTTTCTCTTATGAATTCATTGAAATATTATAGTTGTTCTTAAACATCACCTGATTACACTTATGTATTCTCTAGAAGATTTTATGTATCATCATATTAATATTATGTATTAGAGGTTTTCTATCAGATATCTCAATATTTTTTAAAATTTTATTATCAACTAAAAAATATAGAACATATCTCCAACATTATCAACCTATCTATAAACAACCTCATCAATACCAAATTAACTCGAAAACATTCCTAGCAACATTATAATACTTATCACATGTTTTTTTAAACAAAAACAAAAAAACAAAAAAAATTAAATATTTGGTGTTGTGTTGTATTTTTTGTAAATAATGATCAATAAGTATGAGGGTAATTTTAATCATTTCAATATTTTTTTAATAATATTTTGAAAGAATCATGGAGTTTAGAAGATAATTAATGAAAATATGAGTTCTAAAATATAGGTAGTAATATGTAAATAATGAAGATATTTTAGTGATACGCATTGAATATTAGAAGTTGGTCGATTCTGTTGTTCATTAGGTAAATAAATGGATATTTCATGTAATTTATGTCTAGAATTATTTAGAGAATATTTGATAAATTATTTGATAAGTTGAATAATGAGTTTCTATTGGAAATAATTTGAGTTATATTCACATATTGGAAAATATGGATGATGGTTATAATCGCAAAAAATTATTGTTATGGTTGAATATATACTTATAAAATGTAATTGAAGATGTTATTGCTGGAACTTTTATGGACAGAATTTTCTTGAGTATATTTGAGTAAAGTTCAAGAGGATTTCTGTTCCATGGTGTATTAATATTTCTTGGTTTATATATCTCTATAAAGTAGTTCTCTGAAGTAAGAAATACTCTTCTAAAGTTCAATATTTAATAAATGTATCTGATGATTCTTGATGTAGTGTGCTAAAGTGGATTTGGAAGATCATTTGTTAATCGTAGAAAAATCAAGTTATAAGCGACAAGAAACCATCAAAATATTCTTATGTATTAAGGATATTGGATTATATGATAATGTTTTTTATTATAAATTTTTGACTTTATTTGAAGTATTGGATAATGAAATAATTTTAATTAAATCATTTAGGGAATGATTTGAAATACATATAATTTAGAGTTTAAATTGAAAATTTTATAGGCCCTGAGATTTTTGAATTATTAATTTAGGAAAGTGGTTACTCAAAGAATAAAAAATTATAATGGCTCCTAACAACACATACGTCATTTATGAGAAAATAGCACTCCATTTAATTCATTCTGTAACATTTTATGTTTCTTTTACAGTTTCCATATGACTCATTCATGGAAAATATGAATATTTTAGAAAGGAAATGATCAATGTATAAGTTATATAGACCTATTTATGAGTCATTGGTATCGACATATGAGGAATTTATACCTTTATATGATTCATTCCTAAAACTATATATAAGTTATCTAAGACACCGTATTATTCGATCAATTTATAGAAAACTATGAATTTGTAAAGTCTATATATCTGATACTATCCTGAATAAAAAAATTCTAAAGAAGATAATAAGTTCATATGTTGTTGGATATGAGATTTAAAGATCAAATATTCACAATTATTTGTTAATACACATATCTTTTCTTGAGTTAAAGGATATTAAATGTGTAAAATATTATTATATCATTATTATATAAATATTATTTTAAATTTTTTAATTTTAAAAAAATTGATAATTAGAGGTGAAATAAATTTTATGATGATCAAAGAGTCTTTCATTGATTTAGATATCACAATTTTTCAATGGAAAATGATTATGAAACAATACATTTGAGATATATTACATATGAGTGGGACAACCAAGAGTTTGTGACCTGCCACACCATAAATACGATTGCAACATCGCAATGATCAATACTGTCATGCATGCATAGAAGGAAATTCAAAATAATTTAAACTATATATTATTTGTATCAAATTAAGGCCATGATAATTCAAATATCACATGATAGAAATTATGAGTGTTAAGAGGTTATGATTCAAGATCATCACATTGATTTATTGAGATAAAAATAAGAATGAAAAAAGAGAAAATGTAATCTTGTAAATTTACTAAAGATATTTTATAGATGAAAACTATGGCATTCCAAGATCATAGGGATTACCCCACATGATGAAATTAAATAAAAAATGATATATCAAGCCTAATTTTTATTAATTTATTTCTAAATTAACATATATAAAATTTATTTATTTGATACTCTGTGAAGATAATGTGAGCTGAGGAAGAAAAGAGTCAGGGAAAAAGTGATATACCTCATTATAATTCTAAAAACGAAAAAATTACTCAGTTTTAAAGACTATAACATGATACTACATTCTAAAGTATTATCAAATTATCAAATGAGATTCAAAACTGTGTCTATATTAAATATAATATCTGTTTAATAATATATGGTGATCCAAAATTATTATTCAACAATATTCAATGCATTATATAAGAATAAGAAAGTGAGGAAGTCTACTATTGTTGCTGCTGAATATCGAGCAAGTTGAAGAAAATGATCTAGAAACCTAGCCTATAATATTTTTTTACAGTAAAGTTTGAATAAAGTGAAGAGTTATCCTTTTATTTATATTTTTTTGAGATAGCCTTGTGACTGATGTGAATATTAGGTTTCTTATCATATTTATATATTTGAGTAAGAAGATCATATCTATATAGTTCAAGAGGGAATTGAGTCAACTATGTGGTCTTTATTCAAGGACGTTCAAGCCAATTTTATTATGAAAAAAGAATATAAATTTGGTTCTTTTTTTCCAAATTTGTTCCAAGATAATAGGTCTATGGATATACCCTCTCACATCCATCTTTAGATAATAATAAGAGAGTTGTGTTCATTTAATAACAACCATGACATTCCTAATACATAGTCATCTTATATGGAGTCAAAATGTATTATCAAATATTGGGGGTTCATTATTACTTTGGTTTCTTACTTGATGTGCATTCATGAAACCAATAAAGATTATTGTGTAATACATATTCATTCATGGAAGAAGTGTATATTTAAAATAAGGAATAAACTGTTCCCTGGTAGTAAGTTATCAAACATTGACCTCACCACCCCCTAATACCTCATAATTTAGGGAATATTATATAATGATCCAAAAAATTGGAATCATATCATCAAGTCGAACATCTGATTGGATTCTCAACATATTTTTTGAATATTTGTGTTTCTATTTCTAAATTTAAAATTATGGGAAGTTTTATAGAAGAAAGGATTATAAAAGGTAAAAAATTAGTCTCTTTCAAGACTTAAATAAACAAAAGGAATAAATAAATAAAGGGTTGGATGTATACATCCCTCTAATTCAATGAGTAATAGAAGTCTGTTTACGCATGCTTCAATATGAATAAAGATAGATCAATCATGTAAGAATATATAGTGGAATAATAAATTGAGGAAAATATAAACCACATTTTAATATGTAAATATCTATATCATTCATGTGATGAAGTGGTTCCATACGTTTCCTACAAAAAAAAAATTCACAAGAAGTACTGCATTTTTGTGGGGGGTTCGTATATCAAAAGTTTCATAAGTTAAATTAATTTCTTTTTTAAACAAACCCCTAGCAAATAGTCTTAATAGTTAAGTTACTTATGTTTCTAACTATTTTAGAAAACTACCGGAGGATATCACTCACTATAAAAAAAATCCATAAAAATCGATAAATCGCTATCAAATAATGTAATGATGAGTGTATATCTCACAATGAAAGGTAATGCCACAAGTTATAAAATATTGGAGTTTAGAAATTATACTCCAAATAAGGAAAGGATTGGTTTAATTAAAACCTAAAATATGATGAATCAATTTAGTGGCTTAAATAAAAGTTCCATTTAATGTAGAAAAGGGAAAAAATATCATTACTGTCATGAATCCTCAACTAGAGATCAAGGATAACTAGGTAAATG
Source organism: Viscum album (assembly GCA_963277665.1). Lineage (NCBI taxonomy): Eukaryota > Viridiplantae > Streptophyta > Magnoliopsida > Santalales > Viscaceae > Viscum > Viscum album. The sequence continues at coordinate 1,941,250,297 of OY728152.1, forward strand.
ATCTTGAAAAAACATTGTGAGATATATCCACGATTCATGAATATTTTTAGAAGTGCGTTGAAGAGGTTAGAAATGAATATGAAGATATAATGGAGTTAGTGGAGGATGAGAGAAACAACCTCAATATAAAATGTCTTGATCTTAAAATTAAACATGAAAATCAAAATATTGTTTATGTTAAATATTAAAAACAATTTAAAAGAATAATTATTTCCATATTCAAGTCCCAATATGAATAATATATTATAAAAACTATTTCTAGAGTTAATAATATCATAATATCATCAAATGATCAATTTCAAGTATCCTAAAATTAAAATGTGTAATTAATATTAGAAAATAATAATTTTTTAATATTTTTTTCTTGTTTAATTCGGGGTCTAATTTATATTTAAACAAAATTGGATATGTAAAATAAATAGAACCCCAGCAATACATTTGTGGTGGATTGAAGAAATTTTAGGAATAAACTTTCCCCTAAATTCACCCATCATGAGGACAAAAAGTAACAAAAACCACAAGCTTATAAATAATTTCAAACTGTTGTATAGAAGAAAAGATCTAGGTTTTTTGGATTTTGATTATGTTGTGGAAGGTTTAGTAATAAGGAAATATATTATTGTTATAAAATATTAACTTAGGGAAATAAAAGTAATCCCATATCAAAGGGGAGTAAATATGAAATGAGGAAAAATCCACAGTTGAATATATTGAATCTTCCAGTCTAATAAATTTAAATGTCTTGAAAACCACTATATAAATTGTGAGAAAATGGGCATAGGTAAGATACATTCATTTTTAAATTCACCAAGCATGTTACAAAAGGTACTAAATATATAAGACAATAAATATTTAATAAAGGGTGTGTAAAGAAGAAATAAATGGCTTCCTTAGGAAAAAATTTAGAGAACCCACCTGAAAAAAAAAATATTCCCAAAAAGATAATAAATAAGAACGGTGATTCATACTTGGGATATAGGGAGAAAGAATAATTTTACAAAAACCAATCCCAATATTTCAAAGAATAATTATTCCCCAAGTTGAGATGGTTTATTCCACTTTGAAAGAAGGGGAAATACCATAGACGCATGAAAATAAACCATAAATGTATATATAAAAGCAAGAAATTGTGAGAGTAATGGAAAATAAGTTTTCACTATAAATAATAAGAATCATTTGGTAAATAAATATCCTATTAATATATTTATAGGAACCATGAAGTATGGACACTCTCTCTATGAAATTTTAATCATTTGGTCAGGCTAATTGGAAGAATCAAAAAAGAATAGAAGAAGCACAGGAAAAGGAAATATCCAAATAGAAAGGAAAGTATATAAAGGATAAATATTTTTAATTGCATGAGATTTTTTAAAAATATGATTGGATTATATTTCAAGATATTTTTTTGGTACGTGTAAACATTTTTGATAAAATTAAAATTATTATCTTATAATCATACCATCCTAATAAGAAATCTTGCAGAATATGAAAAATGTACCAAGTGACATATGTACTAATTGGATGATGATAAATAGGAGTTCTCCCACAATTAATTTTATGATAATAATAATACATTAAAGACTCCCAATACATCCTTGATAACTAAAATGGATAGCATGAGGAGTTATCCTAGAAGTGAAGCAGAAATGACAAGAGTTTTATGTCTGAGAAGATATTCTCAACATTATTTATCACTCTAAAGAGAACAAGATATTCCACATTTTTCTCTTATAATTTATAATGTGTTTTTATGATTTCAACAAAGAGAAATATAAGATGATGTTAATTATTAGGGGTAGAACTCCTGAAGAAAACAATGCTGCCAAAACTAGATAGAAAATGGGAGAAGTTATTATCTTAAAATGATCTGAAAGTCGGTATCTTAAAATCAAATTATTGAATAAATATTCAACTTCATAAAGTGAGTAAGTCTTTTAACCATTAAGTGAGTAAGTCTATTCATTAAAATTTTATATTTCTAGAAAGTTCTTGAAATCAGAATTTAAAAAGGTATTTTGGGTAGCAATTCAAAATAAAATATTTATATCAACAATAATTAGTTGATTAATCATGAAAATGTTTGTAAAACCCCAAAGTAAAAAAATTAAAAAATAGTAATATTTGTCATAATTATTTGGTTAATTTATGGATTACTTTGTTGTTTAGATTTTACCCTCAGGTTTTCTACACTACGCCTGGATCAAGTGGACTTAGAGTTGAATAATTTATGGAACTTTTATAAGGTTGAATTGAAACCATCCTTTATCGTAATATTTTAATTTAATATAAATAATGTAATAGAATGAAATTAATAAAAAAAAGGAGAAATAGGATAATTGAATGAGATTTTATAATACATTCCATTTTCTAAAGGGTATTGACATAATTTACAAAGGGGGATTATTAAACAAACTTTTTTTTGTTTATTTTTTTTGTTAATAAGGATAAATGAGTATGAGGGGAAGTTACATCATGTTATTATTATTTTTTGATGAATATATTTGAATAATCATGAAGTTTCCATAACTGTTAATAAAATAAAGATCCCCCAAATATAGTTTACAATATGTTAATATTTAATTAAGCTTGATGATTGAAAGTTGGTTACTGAAATTGTTTATAAGGAAATTAAATGATGGATACATGAAATTTAGTTCTAGAATACGTATACTAATTGTAACACCCCTATTTTTTATGAATTATCTTTTTTAATTTAATTTAATATTTTTTATATTTTCTATTTCATGCAACACTGAATATATCTTGCATTATATGAACGTACCAAGTTATTCTTGCCTTGTACACAACACTAAGTTGATATTTCACTACATTAAACACTTTTATTATCTTTCAATACACAAACCACTACATTTTTCATTTGTAATACACAATACTACGTTCCTTTTGTAACTTACAGGACACTCAAGACCTATTTTTACCAAACTATAATGTAATATTAATATTATTGTTAAAATACTATTATAGTTTTCACCTAGACATATTAATGATTATTATAAATAAGATTCATTAAATTATGAAAATATGGTTTGCACATGTATATAAGAAGATCTAATTGGTGAAAAATTATTGAGAAATTAAAACCCTTTTGAAAAAATAAGGGAAATAATTTTTTGAAAACTATTTTTATCAAACACTTTTTACCTCAGAAAATTAGTTAACACACATTTGGTGAAACAATTTGATAAAATAAATATATTTTATGTTAAATTTATTATTTAACATTATTCTTATTAATTTTATACAATAGATAAGAATAAATCAAAGTTTACGCATAAGGATATATATTTTATCTAAAATATAATTATACAACCTTTTAATGGATCATCTATTTTAAAAATAATTTTTCAAAATTTTTATAAATTTTATTTGAAAAAATATACTTACTTTTTTAAATATTAATTTTAAAATTTACTTTGGGTTAAATCTTTTGATTTTTCTAAGAATTTTTATTTTTTATGAATAGTGAAAAAACACGGAATTTTAATTGAAAACTGCATTTTTGTATAATCTATTTTTATAGATAAATTTTATTTTAATTTGGTTTTAAATAATAATTATATAAATTATACATAAATTAATCCAATTTTGGTCATTTGAACCAATTTCACATTGAAATTGGATGTAAAAATTTTCAGTGTTTTGAACTTTTTTACTTTAAAAACTCATCATCTCATCCCATATATGTGATGAATTGTAAATTAATTTCCTCCACTAATGTTATTATAAATTAAAACAATGGATTAAATATTTAGAATCAAAATAATTTATAATTTACCGAAATTTCAACTTATTTTTTGACAAAAAAATTATAGGAAGTAATTAAAATTAATTATTGTGATTAAAGTAAAAATTAATTTACTTAGTTGTTAAACTATAACTTAAGGGGAAAAGTAACCTAGTAAAGAGTCCAAAATACATTTTCTATCCACATTTCAACCCTATAATTTATTTTATCTAAAATGTAACATTAATTTAGGAGCATGATGTAAGGGTGACCTCTCAATAGTGTTTACCTTTTTATATTTACAAGAATGTCACTCCACCTCCACTATAAAAAAGGCACTCACCCACCTTACTTATTCACACATATAAAGCCATTGGATAAAAAAAACTGATACAAATATCCACTAAAATTATCTCACTTTATCCTATAAAAATCACATTGGTCATAAATATATCCAAATAGTCCCTTTGGTTCAAACAAAAGGAGTCTCCCAAGTAATAGGTAACATCTTTCAACAAGTACATTTGTTTTATTTCTTTCTCCACCCACTGAATTATTTTTATTCCATGATTGTAAAATAATCATAGTATCCTAAATATAATTATATGTTTTTTGTAAAGTTTTTTATCTAAAACAACACACACTTCTATTAAATGCAATGCACAATAATCATTTTTATGTAAGGAGGACTACAGCCTCACGAACTGATGCCATTCGTTCTTCCATTACCAGCACTCAAGGTTGGTAATAATGATGATATTACTACTATTATATGAAATTTATGATATTTATTATTTCTTTATTCTTATTTAATTAATATATAATATATATCATCATAGTTTCCACTTTTTGGGAATATGATAACATCTTTTGTGAACGTGGGGACAATCGCATCCTCAAAGTGATATGATTGGTTGACTCTTTACATGGAACGTATTAAAGAAAATTTTATTAAAAATACATGATATTAATGACAAAATAATTAAACTACAATGATAATATATAGATACATAATTTTATTTTCATTCTATTAAAATACATCAAGAAAATGGAAACAGTGTTAATGCATCTATACGACCTACTTTCACTATGAACGGTGTATTTCATTTTATATTTCTAGATTTTATAAACTATTATAAATAAATATATAATAAATATATATTTTATTTATATAAGGTTTTAAAATATTTAAATAATTAAATCATTATCTAATTAATTGGATCAATAATAACAAGTCAAATCATATATGAAAAACAAAGTAGTTACTACCCAAAAAGTAGCTTTAACATGAAATTATTAATAAATGGGTAATATAAAGTGGTAATTAAATAATATATGATATTATAAATAATAATATGGTTCCTTTTTAGTTTCATAATAAACTTATATTTAATTTATAGTAGGTTTTTATCAGGTACGAATAAATTCAGGAATTAAGGTAAGGGTTTCCAAGTATCACTTTCACTTATGTGAGATATATGATATATTCACCACTAATTCTTGTAGTTTTATGTATATACTGACCTATGACTTGTTATATCATGAATTTAATTTTTTAGTAATATTAAAATTTCCAATTCATGTTATTATTTCATGTATCTCACGTTTCAATAGTAACTCAATTAGAGAGAGGATTTCTAGTCTCACTTTTTTTCAATGAGGCTTATGTCAAATTATCCACTAGTTTATTTTTTATGATGTATAGAATTCCTATGATTATTTTATATTATTATTATTAATTAATATTTGGGTATTTACATATTCATTTTATTATATATCTTTCATTGGTTTTATGTTTCAGAAGATACCAAATTAGTAAATTAATTTCGTCTCAATTTGCCTTCTTTGAGACACATGAAAAGTTATGAACTTATATTCTTCTATAAGTTGTTAACCTTGTCCTATAAAATTTAATATCATGAATATCCATATTTTAATGATATTTCAATCATAATTTAATTTTTTTTATTTCATTGTTATTATGATTCAAAGTTACCAACGTGGTAATAGATTATTGCTACAATCTTATCGTTTATCGGGATTGTTTGTTATTATGCTTTTGTTAATGAAATATTATGATAAATATCTAAATAAATCTCATGAATATTATTATACTCTATTATTAATGATATGTTAAATTAATGATACCATTTTTTACTTGTTGTTACTTAATATAATAAGATAGTGTTTTTAAGAAAACCTGGATTTAATTCTCTCTTAGGTCAGAAATATGTTTTATTCAAAAACCTTGTTTTCTGAAAATGTTTTTTTAATTATATTGTATTCACAGATAATTTTCATTGAAAATTATTTTTAAAATTTTTAATTTTTCAAAAAGTGTTTAAAATGGTCTTCAAAGATTCCTTTATAAGTTTTCAAGGTTATTTTCAAAGTAAAAGGCTTTCAAAATATTTTATGTCTAAAGAAAAATATTTCAAATTCGAAAGGATATTATCAACCATAAAAGTTCTAAATAATTTTTAAATATTACCTCTTATGTTTTCAAAGTTGTTTTAAAATAAAATTATTTTGAAAATATTTTATATTATGAAAAGATATTTTTAAAGAAACTGTACTTTCCCTAAAAAAATGTTCCAAATGATCTTTCCAAAAAACCATCTCTATATAAGAAGAATTTCTTTGATATAGTTTATTATTTACAATGGATATAATTCAATGATACCATTCCTATTATTTCTATAGATGCTTTATTTTTTATGTCATGATATTTGTAGAGCTTGTTTCTTTTCCATTGGTTAACATTATTTCAAAAAGATTATTATGAAACGCATTTATTTTCCATAAGCTAATAATGTTTCAAAGAGATTGAAATGAAGCCCAATTCTTTTCCATGGTTTATTTTGTTATGAAAGAATATTTCTTTTTATAAATTTTTATGATGATATAAAATCTCTTTTTACTTTATTCTTGTTGTGGTTCGTGGAAATTTCTTATATTATGGGGTGGCCTAGATTGTATTGGGTAATCAAATTACAGCTTATACAATGGGGAGGCCCAAATAGTACTGATTAACCCTGTTAATGCTTATATCATGGGGTTGACCGGATAGCATCAGCTAAACCCATTACAACTTATATGATGGGGTGTCCAATATAGTGTTGTGTCATCTCATTAAAAGTCATATGATGGGGTGTCCCGGAAGTGTTGGGTGAGCCTGTTATATCTTACCTCGAAGGTATGACTTATATCTTTGTACAATGTATTGGGTAAAGATTTATATCTCATAAGATAATGATGGTAAAATGTCAAAGGGATTCATCCACTATGGAAAGAATGTATAACATGATCCACTATAAGAAAAGGCATATGACTGGGGATGGTTTTGTTTCACAATGAGTAGGTGTATCCCCCATGAAGTGCCATAATATGTTTTGGAAAATAGCTATAACTAATAGGGATTTAGTTTATATTCTTATGTGTATACCACAACTTTTATTTTTTACACCTATGTTATTATTTAATGGATTATGCTCTTGATTAACTTAAGATTCAGGTCTTATGAACTTCCAATCATTATTCTATAACTCTTTATTTTGATCTTTAATATGCAGTTTATGATCTTCTAATGTTATGATCATGTTTTCATACCCATATTCCCATGTTATGCTGAAAAATCTCCCTTGTTTACCCTTGATAAGAATCAAATCTCACCCCTTTATTAGGTTTCCATTCCCAATATTATGATTAATGGTTTTAAATGGGATTACTAAATAGGAATATCTTTTTGTGATATATTGAAGATATCTCACCAAGATAGAAGATTATGTTTCCAAGTTTCCATATACAATAAATAATTATGGTGCTCAGGCATGTACTTTTGTAATGTGCTGAATATTCATCTAAAATAATTTAATATCCTTGTATGTAAATCCTAAGTCATTATAAGTATATTTGAAAAATTGAAGAAGATTTTTTCATTGGATATTCTTTGAGATCCATTTACCCAATGGGAAAGGTGGTTGAGGGTTTGAGTGTCTATAATGTTTAATTATTTAAGAATATTTTGTTGAAAATATTGTTATTCATACTAATAAGGTGATTGAAAATGATACTTATGGAAAGTTTATGTGTGTAATTGGTTGTATTATACTTGAATAAAATTCAAGAAGAGTATTGTTCTATAGAGTGTTGCAATTTTCTTATTTATGTATCATTGTGAAGTAGTTGCGTGAAACAATCTATAATCCTATGAAATTATATCTTCAAGAAATATATATACAGTTTAAAGAAGCATCTGGATAAAGGGAAGATTAAATATATTTTCTTAAAGGAAAAAAGTTTAGATAGAATTATAAGGAAACCATAAATAGATTCTTTAGGATCAAGTCTACAGAATTTTGTGATACAAAAATTGGTACAGTTTTGAATCTATTTTCAGTGTTAGATAAATAACTAATATTAATTAAATAAGTTTAAAAATTATTGGGTAGATTTCCATAATTTAGATTTTTTTTTAAAAATGGATAAGTGTAGATATTTCCATATGAGTCATCGTAGATGGTGGTATTTGAAATAATGAGAAATATATAAAGATTCCTGAAAATGTCTGTGTCATTTATAATAAAAATTAATTTTTGTGTAAATCATTTTTAAACTATGTCTGGGTGATTTGGAGCTACCATATGAGTTATCGGGAAGCGTATTATGAGTCATTCTGAGAAGATAGAAAAATTAAGAGATGGAAAGGTCCTATGTTTGGGTAATATTGACTTGTGTATGATTCATTAGACTCATCGTATGATTCAATTTTACTTGTGTAGGAGTTTTTGAGAATCCATTCAAACATTAATTTATATAAATAATTCAAATCATTCAATCTTATGTCACTCTGGTTGAAACAGATTCTGGAAGGAACTCTCAAAAGCTTAGTGTTTTGGAACATTGAAGAGAATAGGGTTCCTCCAAATAACACCATGGATTAAAAAATATCCTCAACATTATTCAATTCAACATATATTTAACATTCATACAATAAAATTAACCGAATTAAATAAAGAAATCATACCTCAGTTTTATGTGGTTCAGAATAAAAACTCCTACTTACTTGGGATAAACACTACAATATTTCATTTCTGAAAATAAAATAATATAACTTTGTGACTAAAGAGTCACTCAGATTAATTAAGATAAGAAATTAAATTCATACTTAATTCAATGATAAAATGTTGTTTTACCCTCTAATTTATAAACAACGCCATTTGGTCATCCTATTATGTTGAGCATTGATAAGTGTTAGAGTCTATTCAATCCACTATTCTCACTATTGATCTCAAATAGAATTCCATAGTGTGACCACCTCATCTATAAAATAAGAAACTACAGCACAACCAACTAAACACCCACTATATTATGGAAGTACAAGATTAACTTCTAAAATAAGATCAACTTGTATTGAGAAACATAAAAAGAAGTTCCTTCCAAACCAACTTCCTTTTAGGAATATCCTTCCAGAAATGATAAATTTAAAATCATTTCTTTAACTACGTTAGTAAAATAAATATCTTTAAAACCCACTCCTTTCAGTAAACTAGATTCAATCAACTAAATTAGACACACAATCTCCACAATACCCTACAAGGAGACTGCTTTATGTAAAATCATGACATCACCTTCAGCCTGAAAAAAATTCTTCCTCTTCTATTTCATATAGTGCTCCTCCATCTCATTTCATTGACCCAAGCCTAACTACATCTTGATGCTACCCAAGTACTTTTAGACCCAAAAAACTAGTAAACATTTATATTAGATGTTTTTTTCAACTATCATCCATAATTAGAACTCAATATTTTCCAAAATCTTCTAGATATAATAGAACTTTGGATTAATATGGTCATTTCTTGAATGAAACACAAGATTCTTAAGAAAATAAATTACATTATAACTATAATAATAGAGAAAGCATTTATCAATAATACATATGATTTCTTCTAGTAAACAATGTAACCACCCTATCTCCTTGCTTTATTCTATAAGATCCATATACTCTACTTCTGTTTTAGAAAGTGAAATCATTGGATTTAACATGGATATGAAATTGACCATGGTTCCATTGAAATTATTGACATATCTTGTTTTTATTATCTTGGAATTAAAATAACCCCCAAATTCTACATCTATAAACCTGAGTAATAGATCATAATCTTCAAAACAAAAAATGAACCTTCTTTTCCTTTGAGATAATGAATAATCCACCTTAAAATATCCTAATGATTTTTTCCAAGATTTTACATAAATTCAATAAACCCTCTCACTACAAGAAAAATATTTGAATGATTGAATACTATGGAATAATTCAAAATTTATACTGTTAAATTATACATTTCCTTTACCATGTATTGATTTTATTATTTTATTCATTATTTTTACTCCTATTAAAGTTTAAATTGACTAGTGGGAGGTGTTTAAATTTACTTAAATCCACCTATTCATGATATCTTAATGATCATAATGATATAATACCTATGTGATAAAACAAATGTTTCTGTTTTCTTATCATGTTCAATCCTCATTCCTAAAATATTTTTGGCTCCACCAATATCTTTCATCTAAAACATTCTAGAAAAAACTCCTTCAACTTCTGAATTACCTTAAAATTTGAACCCCCCAACAATATTCCTTCCACATTCAAGATTAATATAATGAATTTATTATCACTGGACTTCTTCAAGTAACTGAAATTATTTGAGTTTCATTATATTAAACCATTCTCTTACATGATGGAATTAAACCTTCACTTCTAACACCATGGTGACTATTTCATACAATAAAAACTATTTGTGTGTATTCACACCAAGACCTGATTCTGATTTCTCATGTAACCAATTGGTTTCTTCATATAAATTTCATCCTCCAAATCCCTTTGAAAAAAATTCCATTTTTACATGTATTTATTCATGGAATAAATTTTCAAAACATACAAAGCTTAAAAAAATTAATCAGTAGTAGATTTAAATACTGTGGAGAATATCTCCGAGAATTGAAAACCAAACATTAGTTAGAACCATTTCACAATAATACATTATATCATTTCCTTTCATCGTATCTTTATTTCAACCAAAGTACCCTCTTGTTATCATGTATTTTATTCCCTAGTCGTAATATCTTTTATCACCCAGGATTTATTCAATTGCAGTGAAACTAAATCATCCTACATTTATAAATCTTACTTTTCAAATGATATAGAGTATCAATATTTTAGGAACTTTCTGATTCTCTAAAAACTATAAAAAAAGTGAGAAACTGATATTATCCTCATAATTCTATACTATCAGTCTAATCATTAAATATCATTAAAAATTATCCTTTGGTGTAACTTCTTTTAGAATTGTAACTTCTAGATATTCACCTTCTAGAACTCTTTAATGAGTTTTTGTTGTTCTTGAGTTTCAGGTATGTCTTCTATTTTCTAAAATTTCAAACAAACAGGCTACCTCAAACATCTCTCTAAAATAGATGACCTTTTAATAGACTTAGATACATCGATAAAATCCAAAATTTATCATCTTATGAATCTAAAATTTAGAAAAAAAAACTTAAATTGAAGCTGAATATTTATTCTCAACCTCCTTGTCCTCCAATTTCTAATCTTTCCATGATATATTTTCATCTAAGATAAAATTTTAACTTCTAAAAACTTTTAACCTTTTATAATCCCTAATCAAAAAGGAAATATATTCATCATAATATCCTATGAAGAATCATGGTTGATATTTTTCATTAATATTATCTCTTTCTTTATCATCAACATTCATAAGGTCTGGACTTTCAAAAAATTAGAGATGAAAAATTTCTAGAATTATTCAAGACCTCCATTTTTCTGATAAGTGTTACCCAAAAGATTTCAATAGACTATTCTTGATTTAGTAAGTGGCAGTACCCACTATTTCAAACAAGAACTCCTCAATAATTGTAGAATATAATAGCACACTGATTTTTTTCTCTATTAACATATGATTTATTTTCTTAGTAGCATAATTTTATTTTGGTGTTCCTGGAACAATCTTCTCATTATAGATTTCGTTGTGCCTATAGTGATTATAGAAACTCATTCTGGTAAAATCACCAGAATTTTCTGATCTCAATCATCATGAGTTTTTCAATTTTATCTTTCTACTATAGCCTTATATTGATTAAATAATCAAAATACTTCACTTTTATTAATTAGATGTTTTATCCATACTTTTATTATGGAATAATCCTTGAAGGTTGAAAAGTACATAACTCTTTAATGAGAATGAACAAATTTAAGATTCTATAATTAAGGAAGGTCCCCAAATATCTATATAAACCATTTAAATATTCTATATTTTTTGTGTTCATATGGATAGATTGAATGAAAAATTATTTTCCCTCTCAAGTATATAATTATTATATTTACCAATGCCAAAATGATTTAACTTCAGTATTCCTCTATCATCAAGAATATCCATACATTTCTCATTATGTTATCCAAACTGATCACTTCAAAGTTAGGAACTTTCAAAAGATGATTATTTGGAAAATGTAGCTCCCACATACCTTCCAATCAGATACAATAGACTGTCTTTTATATTTATAGTTATGACAATAGATCCCTGAGTAATCATTTGTACTAATTCTTCAAAACATGTACAAAAATCTACTTCATCCAATAGAATAACTAAAATAAGGTTCTTACAAATACATAGAAAATGTCACACTTCCTTCAGTATAAGTAAACTTTCATTATTCAACTTAACATTAACTTATCCTTTCACTATGATTTCAAGAAATTCATTATTAGAAATATGTAATATAATAAAATTTCTGAATACATTATTTTAAATGCCACTTTTTTCTCATATGAAATGGAAATGGATTCAAAATCTATGATCTAAGATTCAACTAATGCATAAATAGTCCGTAGTAAACTTACCTTAACCTATATTTAAACACTCAATTCCATATAAATTTTCCTTTTGGAGGTTATATTCATATCATTAAAATTATTCTTGAGGTGCACATCTTTCCTTGATTCCAACAAACAATCCCACTTCAGGAAGACTTACATATGTTTATATACCTTGATTTCTTCATTAATTTCTACCAATTATTTTAACAATGTGATCGTCCCCTTCCTTATTTATTCATTAAATCTTCAAAATATGGTAAAATCAATACACATCTGTGCTCCTCATTGATAATCAGGGTTTGAACATTAGTGAACTCAAAATTGTTCTTTACACTTGAACTTCTCACAACTATGCTCAAGGCATCCCATTATTCAGGAAATGATGATAAAAACAACATCTACCAATCCTAATATATGAATATGACCTAAAAATAAAATATTTTCTTATAAATTAAGTTGAAATAATTCAAAAAAGTAAGATGTATATATTACTTATGATAACCTCATGTTAAATAACCTGAGCATCAAGAATATCTTATTCGGTGTTATTAGTTTATTGTAAATAACTACAAGGGATACTATTAACACTGATTTGGTCTTATTATCCTAAATGTTCAAAGTCACATTCTAGACTAATGGAATTCATATCACATAATGTGCCTTTTGATCCATATTTTTCTATTCACCTTTCTCCATTGATTCTAGTTTTACGCCCTTTAAAAAATTCACTATATCACTCTTAATGAGTTATACTTATATATATATTTTCTAGAAACTAAAATAAATTCCAGAATATTTTTTGATTTGGAACTTACCATCCTCAAAATTCATCATTTAGAATAATAATTAACACCACTAAAAAATTTAAATACATCTGAGCAAGAGAATGTTACATAAATTTCTAATAAAACTATTGAGCCTTCTGTGAACTAAACATTTGATTCCACTTTTTTTGAATCAAATTGAACTGTACTTATAATAAATAATTGGATTTATACAATCTATAATCACTTTGGTGGAAATATATTATAAAAGGAAGTCTCGGAATCCTAGTGTTATGAAATAAAAAAGAAAAAATTCATCCTAATCATCACACTAAGTCGAAAACAAATTTCTAATTGTCAAAATAAATATACAAAGAACATTCATACAATAAAAATAAATAAAATCAAGAAAAAAAATTGGATTTACATTATTCAGATCAAAAGTGCATATTTCCTTGGGAGAAATACTACATAATTTTATTTTCAGAAAGAAAACGTTTGGAATTTGAAAATAAAGAGTCACTGGGATTACTTAAGACAAGTTATCACATCTATACCTCAGTCACCAACAAAATATATCCCCACTCTATTATTTATATATAGAATAATTTTCTCATCTAGTTTCGCCAACCTCTGATAAGTGAATAATACCATTTTTTACACTTTTCCCACTTCCAATCTCTAATATATATCATTAGTGTGACACCACCTATGGTAAATCAGCAATTATATCATAACTAACTGAACAACCTCCATATTTCAAATCTACAAGATGAAATTTTGGAATAATATCACCTTGAACTAAGAAACATTGGAATTAGTTTCTTATACACCAACCTCCTATCAAAATTGACTAAGGTAAAACTATTGAAGCCACTACTTCAATAAATTGAAGATCATCTAGATCCATTCTTTCCATTCGATTGAATTTGATCTATTAAATTTCACATCACACAATCTCAACATGAATCATCTTAAATCGGTGTATGAGTTATTTTTAAAGCTATGTATGGGTCATATGAGTCACTATATGATTCATTATCTCTTAAAAAAACATGAATTTATTAATTATGAATATCTAAAAAGTTTTAGAATAAATAATCATAATGAAAATAATAAATTTAGATGTTGTTGGAAATTTTATTAAAAGAAAAAATATTTATAATTCATTATTAATAAAAGATTAAATAATTTTTTTGAAGAAAATTAAAATGGAAAATATGTGAATTTCATTGTCCGATATATGAAGTATTTTTAAATATATAACTTCAAAAATCCTTATTGATGATCAAATATGAAATAAATATAATGATTCTAGAATAGTTCTTCATATATTTAAATATCATGGTTTCTAAATGGAAAAGGATATAATGAAAATCATTTAAGATTGATAAACCAGATGATGGAGAAGGTGGAGTTTATAGGTTATCAAAATATATAGGGGATTACTACATCGCAATTAAGAATTGTTTCATGAATGTGTAGAATTAAATTCAAATGAAAATAAGATGTCACTTTTATAGTGAAGAATAAGGTTATGATATTTCAAAAATCATATAAATGAAATGGAGAGTCTTAAGAATTGTGTGAATTTAGATCTGGAATTTGATTAATTTAGTTTAAAATGGTAATGAAAATATGAAATGGTATTCTTAAAAAGTACTAGAGAAAGTGTGTAAATGAAAAGGAAGATATTTTGATAATATGGGGATAGGTCCTTGTGAAGACATTGATGGAAAAGAAGTATAGATTCTATCACTGAAGATTTAAAAAAAATTATATATTAAAATATAGAAAATAAATGATCCATTTGAAGATAAAGGTTGTTGAGGATGAAAAAGAGAGTCAATGGAAATTAGGTAGACCTTGATGCAGAAATGAGAAAAAAGAATTTCTCAATATCAAAGTGATGAACTTGATACTACTTGTTGAAGTATTATCAGAGTATCAAAGAAGGAGGCTAAAAAATTCACTTATCTAGAATATCTTCTACATGAATGAATATAATTTTATCCAATGTTGCATGGAAATAATGTCTATTTCCTTTAAGAAGAAAAAATAATAAAGATCGATATTTTTACTCCTAAAAATTCTATAGACTAAAGAATTTGATCTGAGGAACACAACCTAAAATACTTTTTTATTATAATGTCTGAAGGAAGGTGAAAAGTAAACCATTTATTGTTTCATGTATTATATGTCCCTATAATTATTTTTAATAATAGGTAACCAATAAAATTATGTTATTTGAGGAATAATATTATACATATCTTGTCCAAGAGGTACTTGAGTCAAGTATGTGATATTCCATTAAGGTGGTGAAAACCTAATTTCTCCTACTAAATGAAAATTTAGGCAGTTCTTGATTTATACCAAATTGGTTCTAGGATAATGGGTCTAAGGATATAAAATTTCCCATTATTTTTTAATAATAAAATGGAATTTATGTGTGTGTGGGATAAAGACCTAACACACTAAGGACATCATTGTCATAAATGGAGGAAACCCTCATTAAAAAAACTCAAATTTCATAATAGCATTACATTCCAAAATTATGTATATACGTAAAAAGAAAATTGTAGGATTGAGTAAGAGAAATTTATTCACCTTTTATAAGTATAGAGCTAAAACAAGGGATCATATTTTAACTGGTTATATATAATCCTACATTGATTCCCCCTGTCTATATAAGGAATATCCCATGGAGATCACAAAAGTAAACCTCCATAATTTGTTCATCATATTCAATTTATCTTTTAGATGAAGTACAAGTATCCTTTTCATAATATCCTTAAATAAATAATGTAATTTTCTTGAATGAAATGATACGAATTTAGATAAATAATTAAATGACGGATATATCCACCTATTTTACCCCTTTCATAGCATCCAAAATTTTAATTTTCCCCATGAATTCATCACCTTTAATTTCCTATATAAAAAATAATCTAATAGATAAGGTAATAAGTTTATTTATTATTTTCTCATTAATAAAAACAACATTGATGATATTTTCTTATCAACCCATAAACTACTTTCATTTTAATGCCAATATATTTAGAGATCTTCCTACATTATCTTTTGATTTTAAAACATTTACTCTCTTTTGGAATCTTGTTGTTCTTTCAACTTTTAGTATTCTTTTTGTTTATAATTTCCTTTTTCAACTCACCTATCATAGAAAATTAATTTCTTAGTGATTTCTTCATTTTATTCAACATCTTCTCTTACTTTATATGTAATTTCATGTAATATATAGGATTGTGTCCATTGGTTTCCCCTTCCATATATATTTTCCAAAATTTCTATCTTACCCCTATTATATACATAGGAATAAATTTTAACTCTTCTACATTCTCACATATTTGTTCCACTAAACCAATAGTTTTGTTTCTCTGTTGGACTTATTCTCTTCTTTTTTATCCATATTTCCCCTCTAAATACTAAAAAAAATTCTTTTATGAAATGATCCATGATGTTTCATTTCATTCCCTACTAGAGAAATATTTTTCACTTAGGTGCATAATCATTCTCATCCTTCTGGTGTGTGTTTTTATAAATTTCATTTTTCTTACACCCCAAAGTGAACTCTAATTTTTTGATCCTATTATTTCATAACATTAATAGAATTATCCCAATAACAATATATGATTCATTTTTTGTATATTTGAAAAAAAAATCATCATCTTGATGACCACATTTATTAAAAAAATTATTAAAATTCTCCATGTTCCCAAGCCTATTCTTGAGGGATAAATTCATTCTCATCTTATGTTTACTTTTCCTTAACTCGATGAAATATTTCTTCACTTAAGATATAATCCCATTGATATAATACTTCATTTTCATCAAATAATTGATATGTTATTCTAATAATAAATGTTCTCATTTTCAACCCTTTCATGGTATCAAAATTGACCAAGAAATATTTATTTCTTTATTTGAAACAAAATCGACCTACCATCAATAAAATTATTTATATCAAATAACCCTCATTTTAATCACTTTTTAAGGGATAAATTTTTTTATTATTTCTTAAGTCCTACCTTGACGTAATGGTTGGTTTCTCACATTTTTTCCAAATACATGTTTTTCTAGATTTAATTTTTTTGTAATCTATAATATCCATTGAAATAACATTAGTACAAATAACTTTTTCTATGGTAAGGGATACCTTTTTCTTAGATAATGTATAAGATATATAAATAGATGATTTAAATTCCTTTTCATATTTATATGAGTTATTTTAGTAGAAATAATATCATTAGGAACAAAAATGGGAGTAAATATTCTCTCAATAACTTAGGAAGAATCAACTTATGTCACTTCCATATTTCCAATTTTAACATCCAACTCAAGAAACTTCATGTTGATATTATTTTTATCATATAAAACTAATATAATAATTTCTTATAATTCATTATTTATCATTTAAATATGATCTTCATGAATCTTATCATTTTTAGGTAAATAATTTTAAAACTCTTTTTTCATAAATTCCCTTATATCTAATTGACTATTATTTGTACCTGTCGTATCCCTATATGTTTCTTTCAATGCATGGATCATATCTTCAAATATTTTTATTAACAAAATTTTCTCATCAATTTATTTTTTTTATTAATTATTATACATGGATAATTTTTCTATATAAAATAAAAAAAGTATTCCTTCGCTTCCATTTCATTGATAAGACTATTTCACTTTAGCAACTTCTTGATCAATGCATATTATAAGGTATCAGACTCTGTATTTATATATGTTTTATAATAACTTAAACCATTAATAAAAATAAATATAAAATTAAATATTTAAATAGTTATATTTTCAATATAATCATTTAATTTATAGTAAAAAACACCAAGTGACTCAATCGGCACATACTCTTTACGACATGATACAAATTTTTCAAGAGGATAATTATCAACATATATAACATAAAATTATATATTGTGAATAAATTTTACTAGTGGTAAAACCCATTTACCTTATATCACATATGATATGTTTCTCAGATTTTTTTCTTCTCTCTTCATTCTTTTTTCTTTATCATTTTGGAAGAAACATTCCTAATTTATTTGATAGGGTACTCATAAATTTCATCAAATATACACTTTATATATGAAATCATAAAACAAATAGAAACATAATTTATAGAATCAAAGTTTTAACATAGAAATATGATAATAATTGATATACCCATTGGATCATATAGGCAAACTAAAATGGGGTGAATCAGTGTGATAAAATTTTACCAAATTATTTTCTCTTTAAATAATTCAATCAAACCTAACCCTTTTTAAATTTTAAAATATAAAACATATTAGAATGGATGGATCTATTTAATAATACCCAAAAAAATAACACCATATGAAAAGTGACACCCTGATATTTATTGACATATTTCTCTTCAAATATATTTAATTTCTCTAATATATTGTGATATATATAACCCTGGGCCAAGATGAACCATGATATAGTCTACTAGTTTATCCTAGACATTAAATTGGTAGAGTGAATAGTAATAAACACATTTTTAGAAAAAATATGTATAATTTTTTAGATAATTAAAATATATTTATAAATAAGAACTCAATATTTAGTAGTCATTATATTCTTCAAAAATATATTTTTCTTCAAAATGTTTTTTATTCATTTTTATGAGAAAACAGTAAAACTAATTTAATTCAATTTTATAAATAAATTCTTAAAAATGAAATTTATTTTTTAAATCAACATATCATAATTAAATTACGTTGAACTTGGGGGGGGGGGGGGTTAAATGATTTGTTTTTTTAGTGAATAGTGAAAAATACATGTTTTTTAAAATACTTTCATTAAATCAAATAATATAAAATTACCATTATATTTTTTCGTTTTTATTAAAATTAAATATGAACCATTTTATTTAGAATAATATAATTAATTCTATTTTATTAAAAAAATAAATGATTTTGATATAAGTTATTTTTAATGCTTAAAAATGGATTATCTAAAACCTATTTTTTGTTGTGTTTTATGCATTTATAATAAAATTTATTTTGATAATATCTATATATTTAATTTTGAAAAAATTTATTACACAATTTTTAATCACCATTTCCAATTTTGGTAATGAGGCCACTTTTATGTTATCATAATGAATAGTAAAATAGTTCAAAAATCAACACTATTAAGGTTAAACCAGGTTTACCGGTGGTTAAAAAAAGCGATACGTGTAGGTTTTATAATTAAACATCACTAGATACTATTGGTTCATCATATTTATACATCATAATATAACACCATATAAATTTATATATAGTTGGTATAATTTCACTTGAGTGGGGATTTATTATTTTATAATCCTTTAAGATATCTCATGTGTGTCCTCTCCCCTTCCTATAAAAGGACACCCCTTATCTATTTTTTTATGCCACATTGAGCTATATAACTTGACCAAATCCTAAATAATTCTCTTATAAAAATAACTATACATTAATTTGAGGTTATAATATTCTTGAAAAATCATTTCAGGGTTATCTAAGAAGGTAGTTAAAGGAGTCCTACTAAAGAATAGGTAATCTTCTTCCTCGAACTATTTCAGTTTATTTATTATCTATACTCTTATAAATATTTAGTGTTCATCAAAAAAATAATAAATTAATTATAATCAATATACATAATGTTTATTATTATTATATCACTATCATTATTCACCCACTTTCCCATAAAATGGAAAGTGAACGTATCGCTCATGTGTATGTGTGGACTACTTCCTCAATGTAGAGATACAATTCATCTTCCATTGCCATATTTAAAGGATGGTTATTATTATAGGTATGATGTATATATATTATATTTATTAAACATTTACTCTTTATAATTATAATATCATATCTACCTTCTTATTTTTCTATCTGATGGTCAATGATAACATCCTTGATGTGTACATGTGGACTACAACCTCCATGTAGTAATAAGATTTGTTCTCAATTTCAAATTTTCATGGATGGTAATGAGGATAGATTCAAATAAAAAATATATGATATATTTGATATAATAATGATTCTATAAAAGAAAATTTTAATTTACTTTCTATTCATTTGATCCATCCAAAGTTAAAAATAGTATTCATGCGAACGTACGGGGAATCATCTCTAGGAATGGTGTAATTCGTTTTTCTATGTATACCTTTTTTGTATGTATATATATATATAATGATTATATATGATAAGAATATAATTTTTAAAAATTTTGTTATCATTTAATAATGATCAAATTATAGGTATCAGAACTACCAAACCAAAATTATCATGAAAAATGAAATGGTTAACACACATAAATAATGATTTTAGCAATGAATTATTAATAAATCGGTGCTGAAATACTATAATTTTATCAGATGTGATATTATAACTATGAAAATAAATCAGTTATATAATTATAATAATTTTAAATTTATTTTATAGGAATTTATAACATTTTTTAAGCTATTCAAACTCGAGGTAAGGTCTTTATGTTATAATAACATTGTTTACTGAGAATGTATATGATTTCATTTATGGTGATGAGATTTCAAGATATAGCACTTAATGATTTCATTAAATTTCTTATAATCCAGTTATTGACTAAGATTACATTTTTTCCATTCATTTTCTCACTTTAATTTCTTAAGAGACTCAAAAGACTATTTTCAAGGAAACCCAACTTCATTTCTCTCTTCGATCACAAATTCTTTTTCTTCCACATAAATATTTACAAAAAAATGTTTTTAATAATGATTTAAAATTCAATTATGATTTTTAAAGGTGTTTTTATCCTTGTTTCAATTTTACAAAATTGTTTAAATGGAATATTCTTATTATTTTCTAAATGGGGTACTTTTTTCTTTTTTATGTTAAAGGATTATTTATATTACAATACATGGTATAAACCGAATTTTATATTATCATGAACGCTTGATGATTTGAATATAACATTAAAAGTTTTCATGGTTATTTTAAAGTAAAAGGTCCTCTATGATATTTTTAAATTTGTTTATATTTTAAATAAGTGATTTCCAAGTAGAAAGGATATTTTACTCAATAAATATTTCAAGTGATATTTTAATGTAACTTTATACTAAGATAACATCCTTATATGATACTTATGCTTTACAGGGGATATGTCCCAATGATACCATCGTTATTATTTATCTTCAATTTTTATGATTATTATTATGTGATATTTATGAAACTCGTTTATTTTCCATGGTTTATGTTATGTTGAAGTGTAAAATAATTTATAGAACTCATTTCATTTTCACGGGTTATGATATATGATAAATTATTTTGGATTTATGGAACACGTATGAATGGATTATGATTATGTGATAGGTGGGACTAAAATTATATAACCCTCTAATTCATTGGGTAAATGTGGATATCTCATTAGATAATAAGGACTAGAATGGGGAGTGGAACCTATTCCCTATGGGACTCTATCCAATTTGATAGTATTGGGAGTGAACATTGAAAAATGACGTGATAGAATAAGGAGTGAACCCAATCTTTTATGATAGTATTAGAAGTGATATTTGACTAAAGAAAATTATTTTATATGATTATGTATAATCCAAAAACTTATGTCTTATGCCAATTTTATGCTCTCATCTCTAATGTTATTTAATTATTTTATGATTCATGTCTTATGAACTCGCATGATTTATTTATTGAATAAATATTGTGATATATGATATCTAGGGTATGATTTTTAGATGTTAATATCATTTTATCATGACCTTATTCTCATGTTATTTTTAATTGATCATTTATATCTCCCTTTTTTCCATTGTTGAGCATCAGAGATCACCATATATTATATTTTCTTTTCTCTGGGATATGAAGAAAAAAAGAAGGCATAATGTGTCTAATAAGGGTGCTAGTTGTGAATAGATAAGTTAGAGGTGACGTAAATCTTTTATAAATAAGTTTTTTATGTATCAATGTTTCCAAAGAAACTAAACCTATATGATCCTAGTATGGATTGTAATTTTATATATTGAATATTCATCTAATAAGATGTAACATTTATATATGAAAAGAATAATTAATTATTATTGGTATCAGAGACAGTTTTACTTACTTTTTGAAACTAGGATGAGAAAAATTTCATGGTAACTCTTAGTATAATCCTACATATAAGATAATTACCAAAGTTGTTGTTATGAAATAAGTGGTTTTTTTAGAAAACATCTCAGACTAGTTCCTACAAGTGTACTTGCAATTGTAATAGATTCATCTTGGGGTAATCACCCTAAAAAAAGTTATTTGAGTATATATCAACCGTCATTATGGTTCATGGTGAGTGTTCCCTTACTATGTACATGGTTTGACACTCTTAGGGTATATTCTTTGTTTAAACAACATTTTTTGTATATACAATTATGAAATATTTTAATAGATGTTGATTATGAATGACCTAGTTTAACCCTAAGGTGTCATAAATTGAAAATAATTCATCAATATTTAGACATCTAGTGAATGATTTTTTTATAATTGATGATTATGATCAATGATGTCTAAGAGTTATGCTAACAATTATGGTTTTAATAAGGGATTAAAGATAAAATGATAAAGATAAGGTGGTTACATAAATTATCAAATATCAATGTTCCTAATTTGATCATAGATTAAATAATTCTTATATATAAAGAAAAGTATCAAAGAGTTTCAATTCATATCCTCAATTATTATTTGCTTAATTTTCAGTGAAAACCCTTAATGGTAGAATGATCACATATCAATTATAATATTCAACTAAGATTAAAGTTTGTGGGAATGTGCTTCCTAAAAATTTCATTGTTCCCCATATATATGAATTTGAAGTTATTTTATGCATGTATTGGATTTATTTACATAAATCCCATATAAAATATTGATTAAGGGAAGTCACTTTTGATATGTCAACCCAACCAGTGATCATCTATCAGTGCGGTTTAAAATTATAACTTCCCATGGAAATTTCATCAATTATATTAGTCATGATTCCTATTCAAAAGGGTTATTTATCTTAGATGGTTTGTGATAATCTCATCATTAAATATATGCAAATTTTTTACGAGTTTCTTTATGTATTTAAAGAGTAGTTTCTTAATATTCCACCAAATCATGAAGTTGAATTTTCAATAGAAATCATAACTGGTGATGAACCTATTACAAAGAAACCATATAGAATGGACCTAAATTAATTGTAGGAATAAAATAAGAAACATTATAAGAATATTTATAAGGTATTCATTTAGATAGGTTTGTCACCTGGGGGTGAAACTACTCATTTTATTAAGAATAACGATGGATTAATGCGACTCTACAATGATTATCGGGAATTTAACAAGATAGAAATCAATAAGAAGTATCTTCTACCTTGTATTGATGATTTATATGGTCAATTATGAGGAGATCGACAGTTATCTAAGATTAATATTCAATTTTGATACTATTAGTTGATGGTAAAAGGGAATGCATTCCAAAAACAACATTTTATATGAGGTATGGACACTATGAAATTATAGTGATACCATCTGGTCTTACAAAATCCCCCCTTATCATCATGGTTTTAATAAATATAGTCATTATAGATTAATATAATCTGTTTGTAGTAATTTCTATATAAGAGTTTCCTATATATTAAAAGCGTAGGGTAGAGAATAAAGATTAAATAATGATTTTATAGAATTCTATAATAAAGGATGATTTGTATGAAAAATTTACTAAGTCTAAATATTTTATACAAAAATTTTCCTTTTTTAGGTCATATATTCTCAACTAAGGGTATAACAATGGATCCATCAAATACCGGAGTAATTGAACATTGGTCTAGACCAACCATTATGACTGAGATTTGTTATTTTCTTAGACTAGATAGATATTATCCATACTTTGGGGAGAATTTCTCATGGTTGTCTAATCCACACAATCAGTTAACTCTAAAGGGATAAAAGCTCATTGAAGAAGATAAAAATGATAACAATTTCACGGAACTGAAGAGAAGGTTATTCAGTACAATTTTTTTTACACTACCATATAGTGGATAATGTTTTTTGATATATAGTGATGAATTAAAGATGGAACTAAGGTGATTCTTCATGTATAATGATATGGTGATTGATTATTCCTCACAAAAATTAAAGGTTCATTAGAAAAATTACCTTACTCATGATATTGAGTTAGCTGTTGTAATTTTTTCATTAAATATATGGAGGCATTTTTTGGAGAAAGGTGTTAAATTTAAACTGATAATAAAATTTTAATGTATATGTTCACTCAAAAATGATTGAATATGTGCCATAGAAGATGGTTTAAGATGATTAAATATTATAAATTTTTTATATGTTACCACCTTGGGAAGGTTAAAGAGGCATATAAGGAAGGCATAAAATAACAAAAGAATGTAATAAATTATCCTGAGTTCAACCTAATTTTTATGGAAAGAAGAATTTTAGGAACCGAGTATGTGTCCCATAAATACCAAATTTCCAGAAAAATCTATTGGATAAAGCTCATAGTTCATCATTTTATATTCATCCTGGAAGTAGAAGAGGATTAGATATACAAAAGACTGTTTCAAGTGGGACAACATTAAGTGAGAAAATGTAGATTATGTATATAGATGCTTCATTTTTCTATAAGTTAAGGATAATATAATGAAGTCTAAGGGGGATTTTACAACCATTACCCATACCTGAAAGAAAATAGGATAACAAAACCATGGATTTTTTCATTGGACCCCCAAAAACATCTAAGGATCATAATGTTATTTGGATTATAGTGGATCACCTTATGAAGTTATACCACATCATTATGATTAGTGAATATTTCTCTATTGATCAAATTTCCAGGATATACAATAAGGAAGTGGTAAAGTTTCCTCAAGTACCACATTATTTAGTATTTTATCAAGATATGAGGTTTACCATGAAGTTTTGGTGAAGAATTTAACATGATCTGGATTTAGAGTTGTGCTTTATAGGTTCTAATCATCCTTGGGCATATGGTAAGTTTGAGAGAAATATTTAAATACTTGAGGATATTCTAAGATCACATTCTATGAATTTTAAAGGTGGTTAATCTCAACACCTTCCCCTAGTCAAGTTTACTAAAAATAATATCTCACAATCGATCATTCATATGGATACTTATGAATCTATATAGGGAAAGAAGTGTATAAATCCAATGTTTTGGTTTGAATTTAGAGAATTAAAGCTAGCGGTACCTAATCTAACTAATGAAATGGTAGAGATATATAGATCTATTAAACAACCTATCAAGGATGCTTAGATCTGATAAAAACATTATGTAGAAAATCATCGATGAAGTCTAAAATTTGATGTTAGTAAGATTGAATTCATTTGAATTATTCTATGGAATAATGTTGAGATACATATAAAAAATGGAAATATCATCCCTAGGTGTATTTTCCCTATTTAAATTCTTTATCGTGTAGATATGATAACTTATTTCTTAGTGCTTCAACCAAACCTCTCTCAAGATCATGATGTGTTCTGTGTATCTCTCTTAAGGAAAAGCTTATCGGGTCTTTCACTTGTGTTAAACCCATAGGTTTTTTCACAAAATAATAATACTCCCTATGAAGTAAAACTGGTTTAAATCTATTATCCGAGAGATAAAGTGACATGAAACAGGACTTTTCACCTCATCTATGTTCTATGGAGGAATCATAAATTCAAAAAACCCATGTGGGAACCTGAAGATTTGATGATATATATATATATATCTTCATTTTTCTGTATCAGAGTGATGGAATTTAAAGTCAAAAAAATATTTTATATGGGTTTGAATGTAGAACCTTGATATTTTAGGATATATTTCTCTACAAATAAATTTGATATCTTTGATAGCTTGGGATACATGCAACCTTGAGTCTAAATGAACTATAATAAAGTATACCCTTTAGACCTTACTGTTAAATTGGTAGAGGGAATAGGAAAAATAAACATATTAACAAAATTGGTATATATTTTTTATAAAAAACAAATATATTGATAAAAAATTACTCCATTTTTAGTAAAGTCTCCATATGCTTCCAAAATACATTGTTCCTAAAAATGGTTTTTATTTCTTTATATGAGAAAATAATAAATTCATTTCATCCACTTTCAGAAAATGTATTTCGAAAAATGAACCTAATTTTTAAAATCATCTCTTCAAAAGTAACTTCAAGTGGAATTTTTTGGGTTTTTCTAAAATGATTTATTTTTTAGTGAATAGAGAAAAATACAGATTTTTTAAACACTTTCATTAAATAAAGTAATTTAAAAGACCCAAATAAATTTTAGATTTTTTATTTAAGATATATATGATCCATATCATTTTAATCAATCAAATTAATTCCATTGGAATCAGAAATATTCATGAATTTTATATAAGTTAATTTTTATTCTTAAAACGTGTTTTTTCAAATGTTTTTCATTGTGTTTTATGAATTTTTATTAAAATTTATTTATTCTAATTTGAGATATTTAATTTTTATAAAATGGATTCCATATTTTCAATTCTCATGTGTAAATTTAATAATTAGGCCAATTTAATTTTTTATCTTAATTTATAGTTAAAATATTAAAACATTATCAATATGGTTAAGGTTAAAACATGTTTACCAAAAGTTAATATAAGTCCCATGCCTTAAACATTATTTAATCTTGAGCTAATTCAATAATTTGACATTCAATCGCCTTTAAAATATCTTCATGTCTATAGATTTAGAGAATTAGGCCATAACTCATACATAACAACTCAAATATTACAAATTAGAGACATCTACTCACTATCCATTTTTTTCATGAAACAAAAATGTTTAAAAAGAAACGTGGTTTTGTTTCATGATTAAAAAACATAACACTTCCTTGAACTCGTCCTTGAGTCTATTCTTCTTTAAATCATGTAAATAAAATTTCTGAACATGGGATGAGTATAAAAAGGTTATTAAGGTATACACAAAGATGAAAACCTATTAGTCTTGTGGAAACATGTAAACCATGACTACCTTATCATAAAGTAATACTTTTCACCTTTAAGATGTAGTAAACACACTTCACTGAATATAAGATCATTTATTACTATTTTTTAAATCCTAATATTAAAATAAAACCCATAGAAATCACATATAACATATAAATATAACTTTTTACATAACCATACATAAATGGAATTACTATACAGTTATCTTCTACGCATATCACTAAATGGAATTGTCATACGGCTTACTTACATACCCA
This sequence comes from Viscum album, assembly GCA_963277665.1. Lineage (NCBI taxonomy): Eukaryota > Viridiplantae > Streptophyta > Magnoliopsida > Santalales > Viscaceae > Viscum > Viscum album. The sequence continues at coordinate 1,941,277,953 of OY728152.1, forward strand.
ATGCATTAGATATTATAACGTAACCGCCCGTCCTTAGTTTATCATAAAAATACACTTCTTTGGTTTATCATGTAACCACCCATATTTGGTTTATCATTTAAACACTTATTAAATTTAAAAGTCCCATAATTTATTCATAACACATAAAAGGTTGAAATTATCAACATTTCACTCATAAAATTTCATTTTTAATCACAAGAAATCATTTCTAGATATTGAAAAAGTTTATCTGCATTAAAAACATTTTTCAATACCAAATAACCCAGTAGGGAATAAGGGGTTTATTTTTATTCTAAAAATATTAAGTCTTATAGAGAAATCCAAATATCAAATAAAAATTTTGGCATCATATACGTTGTTGTGGCCACATATGTTAAAAAACATTCCATTTATCATTTTGTAAAGTAAAATGCTTCATACAAAAAGGTTCATTTTGAAAATATTGGGATGAATTTAAAGTAAAAGGGATTGATTATGTACATTATAAAATAAGGAGGTGTATAACATTAAAAAATTCCTCAATAAAAGGATATTGAGACGATGGCCCTTACCTTGAGTTTGATTCGTCACGTATGTTCCTTGTTCTTCCTTTCCTTCAGCTGATCACATTTATTAACACATTAACACCTCTAAGGACGGTTTTATTCCTAAATATATGATTTAATAATGTGCGTAGGGATTAAAAAAATGGTTTTTGGGTAGAGATTTGCTGAACTAATGTTTTTGGAAGTGTGTGTAATAGACAGGAATGGGTGTCTTTTTATAAGAGATGGTAGGGGTACCCTTGGAATTATTAAAATATTAAATTAATAAAAAATCAATTTAGATTGAAAATGGATCCAAAATAATTTATTTAGAATATAGGATGATTATGGGTCTAAATAAAATGATCTAAAGAAAATTATATAAGTTTAAATAATTTTTAATCATTATCGTTTTGTGTTAACCTTTCTAACACTTATCATTTTATCATGTAATTTACACATTGAGAGTTAAAATAGTAACCAAACCATGCCAAACGAACAATTAATGAGTCATTAATGACATTTTTTGTCTTATCTAAACAATTTCATTTAATCATGGATATTTATAAATTTTATTTAATTTAATTATATGTTCAATATTACAAGTTTTAATTTTTCAATTTTTACACTATTCATTATGTGATTTTTTTTAAAATCATAATGACTTGATTAATTCAAAAAATACGTTAATTCATATGTAACATCTCAAAGTCGTCTATATAATTCCAGAATAACATAAAAAATTTCAAATTATATTTATTTTCATATTAAAAATATCATTAATTTGAATTTCTTAATAAATCTGTTACAACATCATCTTTGTGTCATAATTAAATTTAATCATTTAATGTATAAAAATTATAAATAAATTACCATGATATAGATAATATTTTTATATTTATATGGAATATTTATTGTCTAATATATCACTTATATAAACCCTTGTTAAAATGGTTATAGTTATGAAAGACATAATTATTCCATCTTTCAATTTACTTTAAATAAAACATTATATGCGTCATAATCACACCCATGTGGCTTACAAAGGCCACAATTTCCGAAAAAGTATTTTCTTGGTTGACAATAACTCATTAAATAATATTAGGACAAGTTTTAGGGTAGTTTTATAATATTTAAATTATTATATTAACCTTTTGTTACCATATTTACCTTTAACCATGGTAATAAAAATAATTACTAATGTTACTATTAATAATGTCCAAAATTAAAAGGGATCTATTTCCATAATTTGGACCTTATGATTGAAAATATGTAATCCATTTTTTCAAATTGAAACACCAAATTTTTAGAAATTAATTAAAAATTAATATTGTTGACAGAATGAGAAAATGGGTTTTGAAAGTAAAATATTCAAAAGTTCATATAGTATTTCTATTTAATTTTATTTTGAAATGAATCGAATAAACTAAATTTGATTAACTGATAAAAAATTAATCTATTTATACCATAAATTCAAATAAAATGATAAAATAAAAATATTAATAAATTAGATGAAAAGGTACTTTTGAATTAAAATGCAATATTTTTCACTATTCATTAAAATATGAATTTTATCAGAAAAATACCTAAAAATTATCATAAGTTAATTTTAATGTCCTGATTTAAAAAAGAAGTTTATTTTATCTAATATAACATCTGAAAGTGAAAAACTATATTTAAAAAATTTTCACCATCAAAAGGTTGTAATACTACCATTTAAAAATATTTGAGTATTTTATGCATAAATTGGATTTATTCTCATTTTAAGCATCTAAAAATTACTGGAAGAAGATAAATATATTTAATAAACATGTGTCAACATAATATTGTTAGTTATATTCATTCTCTCCAATAAAACATCTAGGTGATGTCTACAATTTAAAATAATAATATTAATAATATATTCTTTTCTGGTACAACTCAGTTTTGTGTGTGACGTATGATTTCATAGAAACCCATTATTGTGTGTTAAGTAATGTATCAGAAATAGAATCCCCTTTACAGTTAAATTAATATATAATTCATAAATATTAATAGATATGAAAAGTTATTATTATATAATTACGTTGTATGTTACATCCTTCCCCCATTTTAATAAATTATGTCCTCGGGATTTTATTTACTTATCAAGTAAGTGGGAGTATTTATCCCTCATAGAATTTTAAAATTCCATGGTTTCCTCTCCAACCATATGGTTTTTCCACAAAACCATAACCTAAAGAAAAACTTTATTACACAACACTTGCTCTATATAGTCAATAATATGGACAAGATGTTCCTCATAAGAAATATTATCTTCCAACTGAACTAATTTTAGACTCAAAACATGGAATTGATCTGGCATATAATTTCTTAACATTAATACATGAAAAACATTATGTACCTGGGATATACTCAAAGGTAAATCCTCTTAATAGTAAATATATCTAACATTCTCCAGGATTTCTTAGGGAGAAATGAATGGTTGACTCATCTTACCCTTCTTACCAAAAACGCATCATGATTTTCCACAGAGATACTTTGAGAAAGAAATGATCACCAACCTCAAACCAAAGATCCTTCCTATAGTTATCCATGTAACTTTTCTCTTTGCTCTGTGATGTCCTCATCTATCTTTGAATCAACTGAACTTTATCTTCATTTTCTTCTACTAATTCTGTTCTAATAAACATCCTTTCTCCCACTTCATCCCAAAAAGCTAGAGTTCGACACTGTTTTCCGTATGATGCCTCAAATGGAGCCATCTATATACTAGAATTAAAACTTTTGTTGTAAGAAAAATCATCAAAAGAAATATGTTGATCCAAACTTCCATGTTAATCCACTAAACATGCACGTAGCATATCCTCCATCATCTGAATTGTCCGTTCTAATTGCCCATCTGATTGAGGATGAAAAGTTGTACTAAAATTTAATTCAGTACCCAACGACTTTTTATGGCCTTTCCAAAAGTTAAAAGTGAACCTGGGATCATGATATAATAAAATGGAGATGGTAACTCCATGTAACCTAACTATCTCATTAATATACAACTAATAAAGTTAATCTAGATATATAGTATCTTGAATAGTAATAGAATGAGAAGATTAGTCAATTGATCAACAATAACCCATATTGCATTGTTACCTCGAGAAGTATTTGGAAATCCTACTATGAAATCTAGGGATATATTTTCCCATTACCACTCTATAACTATAAAAGGGTGTAGCAACCCTTTTTGTAACTGCCACTCGGCTTTAACCAGTTTAAAAATCAAACATCTCAAGGAAAATTCCGACATATCTCTTTTCATTCCATCCCACCAGTAATACCTCTGAAGCACTATGTACATCTTAGTGCTGCCAGGATGAATTGAAAATGGATCACTATAAGATTCACATGTCAAATATTTCTTCAACTATGAATCACAAGGAACACAAAATATTTATCCAAGCCACAAAACACAATCATTATTAATGTTAAATTTTGGTAGCCTATCTATATGAACCAATTATACCTTTTTCTACAACTCAATATCTACCTTCTGTGCTTTCATAATTCTGTCTGATAGAGATAATTTCACTAACACCTGAAACAAAATAGAGTATCTTCCTACTCCAATAACTTCAAATCTAAAATTCATCAAATAATTAACCAAAGGATTTTATTCCAAATGCGACATGATTAATGTAGCATTAATTTTTTGACTTAATGCATCAACCACTTTATTTGGTTTTCCTATATGGTAAATAATCTTGGAATCATAATCCATGATTAGTTCTGTCAATCTTCTCAATATCATTTTTAATTATTTATGAGTGAATATTTACTTCGAACTTTTTTGATCAGTACATATTTCACACTTTACACCATACAAATGATGCCTTTGAATTTTTTATGAAAAAACAGTAGCAGCTAATTCCAAACCATATGTAGGGAAATTTAACTCATGATATTTCAACTAAAGTGAAGCATAAAAAATTACCTTATCATTCTTCATTATAACACAACCAATTACCTTCCTTAAATCATCACTATAGAGGAAAAATTAACTATTCTTAGAATGCAGGGCCAAAACAGGAGCGTTTACGAATCTTTTTTTTTAGTTCCAGAAAATAGTCAACAAATTCTTAAGTTCATATGGACATAACACTATTACGTGTTAACTTAGTTAGTAGACTAGATAACTGATAAAATTTTTCGACAAAACTTCAATAACAACCTTCCAATCCAATAAAACTATGAATCTATATAATATTGGTAGGTATTGGCCACTCTTTAATATATATTTTTTATAAGGTTCAATAGTTTTTCCATATTTAGAAACAATATGTACATGGAATGAAATTTGTTTGAACCAAAATTCAAACTTACTATACTTTACATATAGATTATTTTCTTTTATGGTTTGAAAAAAAATCCTTAAGTGACTTTCATCTTCTTAATTACTTCTATAATATACTAAAATATCATCTATAAAGACGACCAAAAACTGATCCAAAAAATAATGAAAGACTCCATTCTGGAGATTCATAAATAAAGTAGGTGAATTAGATAAACCAAATGGCATCACTAAAGACTCATAATTCACATATCTTGTTCAGAACATTGTCTTTGGAATGCCTTCCTCTTTCACCTACAGCTAATGGTTCCTAGACCTCAAATCAATCCTCAAAAAATACTGATCTCCCAGGAGTTGATCAAAAAAATCGTTGATATGAGGAAACAAATTCTTGTTATTAATATTGATGTTATTCAAGTCACTATAATCAATACAATGTCTTATAGAACCATCTTACTTTTTCAAAAACAAAACAGGAGCACACAATGGTGAAGTGATAGGTTGAATGAAACCTTTATCAAGAAATTATTGAAATAGTTTTTTCAATTCCGCCTATTATACTTGAGCCATTTGATAAGGGGGTTTATAAATAGTATTAGCACCAGTCAATAAATCAATAGTAAATTTAACCACCTAATCATGAACAATATAATGAAATTTTCTAGGAAAAACATATGTAAATTCATTCACTACTAGAATTTCACCAATTAAAAATATTTATTTCTTTTCAACAGCATGAGCTAGATAAATATCAATTCCATATTTAAACAATATCTAAGCTTCTTGGTATGTTATAAAAGGTATAAATCTATTTAATAAAACATTTTTATATTTGAAATCTATTTTAGCATGATAAACTAAAATACAGTCCACACCAAAAATGTTATCAAATTCTACGATGGGAAGTTCAAAAAAAATTTCAGGAAAACCATCCCCCGAATGATAACAGGAAGATTCCCATAAATCTTGGTTTCTTTAATACATACACCCATAGATTTTTACAAAAGTTTTACATCATATTCATGAGGCGACATTTTCAATTTATCTAAAAATCTCTCAGAAATGAATGAATGTGAAGATCCATAGTCAAATATAGTATATTTATATTTTCAAAAAACATGTAACATACTTTTCACCACTCCATTTTATGGTCCCACGAAAACTATTGTATTAGAAAATTATTTTTTCACACCCTTCTTATTTCGATCTTTCTGGTTTTCATAGTAGGTAACCAACTTTGGACACACGTTGTCATAATTTCCTAACTCGTTACAACTAAAAAATCTTACAACTAACTTTTCATTTCTTTCCTGATCATCTACCTTACTGTCACAAGTAATATCCCCAGTCCTACCACATCATAAGAACTTCCCAGACTTTTAGATACATTCTCTAGGATTATTTTTACCACATCTCTCAAAAGATGAAAATTTAGTTTTCTTATATCCAAACTTCTTTGATGAATGATTTCCCATTGCCTTCTAATTTCATCGTTTCTTTTTATTGATCTCATGCAATACATGATCATTAAAAAACACCATTTCTACCTTCTCATCACATCATAAAAGTTTCTAATTGCTTATAAAATCATGAGAAGATAATTTCTTTCAATATTTCAGCTTCAATCCTAAGTAAAACTGATTTATCATACTATCAACATCTCAGATAAAATTTGGGACATAGCTTGACAAACAAGTGAAATTTTATTCATATGTATCCACTAAATATTGATCCTTTTGTCTCAATTCCAAGGTTTGATTTTACATCCTAATTCAAATAGCCTTAGGAAAATATTTCTTAAGAAACATATTCTTAAATGCATCCCATTACCGAGCATCAATCTCTTCACTTATTCTAATATTTTTAGTCATTGAACACCACTGATTGGCTTCAACTTCTAAATGATAAATAGGAGGACTAACATTTGTTTTCTAAAAACCCCATTACATTAGAAAACCATTCGAGTGATTTAATCCACCCTTCATCTAGAATAGGGTTATATGATCCACTAAATGATGGGGGTGTTGCCTCATGAAAAGATATACCACCAACATATTCCTCTACAGTTAATCTGGTCGATCTCATTCATGGACACCACTACTATTTATCACCTGATTCAACTAAACCATCACCACAACAAATTGTCGAGTTCTGATTCTGACCATCTCAGGATGATAATTTGGAAGGTTTTTTCCACTGTATGCCTTCTCAGTACAACTCCACAAATTTCTCTAACAAAAACCATTCGGAATATACATATCTTAGAAGAAACAATATGGTAATATTTAAATTCTATATGATTTCATTTTTACTATAACGTAAAAATTCATTTATGGATATTCAATTGATAAAATTCTAACTCCTAAATATTTCTAAACTGACCTCTAATTCCAACTATATGGCCTCAGCCTTAACCATTACTTAATATTGTTTAAAGTTAATAATTTTACTTTTATTCGTATTGAGGATCTTTTCAAGTGTAGAGATTTTGTGAATTAGGTCATAACTCTTACAAAACAACTCAAATATTACAATGTAAACGCTTCTACTCACTATCCAATTTTTCATGAAAAAAAATTAAAAATAAACATGGTTTCATTTCATGTTTACACTTCATAACTTTTCCTTGATCCCATCCTTGACTCTATTATTTTTTAAATCCTTTGAAAAAATTCAAAATTTTGGAAGATCATAAAAGGATTGGTACGGGTTACACAAATAAGGAAAAATGGTTAGTCTTGCAAAAACCCGTTAACCAAGATACCATATTATAAAGTAATACTTTTCACCTTTAAGAAGTATTAAATTCACTTAAATGAATTTAAGATCATTTTTTTACAATTTGTTTTAATAAAAATATTACCATAAAACCTATATAACTCACATATAAAAAATAAAGGTAACTTGGTACATAACCATACTTAAATGGAATAACCAAACCCTCAACATCCATATATATCACTAAATAAAGTAGTCATACATTCAACATCCATTCCCAATTCATTGGAGGTTATAACATTACCCCCCATCCATGGTTTATCATGGAACCACCTGTATTTCGTTTATCACGTAACCAACCATATTTGGTCAAACACAACACTACCCATTAAATTTCCAATTACTATTATATAATCATAACACATAAAATATTGAAATTATCAACATTTCACTCAGAAAATTTCATTTGCAATCCCAAAAAAATATTTTCAAGATATTGAAATAGTCAACACACTTTCAAAACCATTTTTCAATTCAAAAACATCCCAAAGGGGAAAAAGTGGTTTTTATCCTTTTAAAAAAATTATGTCTTTCTGAGGAATCCAAATATCAAATAACATTTATAGTGGAGGAGAAGTCGTTGTCGCTGCATATGTCAAAAAAAATTCTTTTGTTGTTTTGTATAGTAAAATTATTCATATAAAAATATTTCTTTTGGAAACCATAGAATGAATTAAAATTAAAAGGGGTTGATTATAGACCTTATAAAATAAGGTGGTGTATGAAATCATAATATTCTTCAATGAAATAATATTGAGACTAAGACCCTTACCTCGAGCTTTATTCTCCACGTATGTTCCTTGTTGTTTCTTTCCTTCAGATGAGTTCCTTTATTAACACCTTAACACATATAAGGAGGGTTTTATGCCTCATATAAGGCTTCAAGAATGTAGGGAGGGATTCTAGGAAAGATATTGGTCATAACTAGGTTGAAAAAAAAGGTTTTAGAAGTGTGAGTAATAGAGAGGAATGGGTGTATTTTATAGAAAATGTTAGGGGCACCCTTCGAATTATTAAAAGTATTAAATACATATAAATTAAATTTTGATTCCAAATGGGACCAACTCTTTTATTTAGAATATATGATTAGTATTTGTAAGATCTCAGATTTCTCCATCAGGTATGTTTAATTTATGTTTCAGTTTATGCCCTTTATTTTAGTTAATTAAGTGCTTTCCAAAGTCCATAAGGAGGTTCAGGGGTGTTCTCCGGGTTCAGGACATGAAAAGGCGGGAAATGAGTTTTTTGAGCTAGCTGCACGGTCTGTGCACAGTTAGTGATAACCGTGTGGGCAGACTAGGTAAACCATGCAAGGGGAAGATTTTCATACAGTAGCCTCTGTCCGGTTTGCGCCCAGTTTGGAAAACCGTGCACGTAAACCGTACGGGGGGGATCTTTGGGACAGAATCATCCACATGGTTTGCGCACAATTTGGAAAAATTTGCGGCCCAGAAACCTTTAAAAAACTCAAAAATGTCACTCTGGGATTTTATAACACACTATATATTTTTCTTCTACGCCTCTTTTTCAACCTTATGAATGAACCAAAGGGACCAAGACCTCCCAAGGATCAATATCCTTCGATTCTAAGCCAATTGGATTGCCGTCAGTTGTGGATTGAAGATCTAGGTAAGGCTAATCACCCTCTTTCATTTCATTTTAGTTTAGGGTTTCTACATATATTCCCTCTCCATATGAATCACTCAAAATCGAATTTTTTGGTTAGTTTTATGGTTATGCTTCAAGGATTGGGTGAATTGAGAATTGAGGCTTCGGTAGGGAGTGAGTTCACCAAAGGTTTCAAGGTATGTGGTATACAAGTTATATACCTTGGGTTTTGTCTATATTCTGTCATCTAGGGTTTTTATTCTTTCCCTTTTCGAAGAGTTCTTGAATTCTTTGGCAAGATGTGATGTAGTGGTGTCTAAATAATAAATTGAACCCCCCTCTTGATTCCTGTGAGATTCAAGGAGGATGACTCGGCCAAATTAGGGCCAGTCGTGGGGTGTACCGATATTCCCCGGACCAATAGTTATTTAAGTAAGTGTAGATCATTGTGTGAGAACATATAGATCATGATGAATATGTTAATATGCATGAAATATGTGTAATTGGAGTTTTTTAAAACACTTACATTGGGTATTGTCTTAAGGGGTTGTTTGGATGGCATGAAAAAGGGTTAAATGGAATAATGGTAAAATGCTAGGGAATTAGCTTATTACATGAATATGATTAGTGAGATAGGCATGGGAAATGGGAAATGGGGATAAAGGGTTAAGTAATATAAATGATGAATGTGTTAATGGATTGAGGAAATAATGTTCTTTTCCCCTTTATTGATATTATTGTGATCTTGAAAATGATGTTGAATATGTTGGTCTGATATGGTGTTTTGTGGTGGATGATAAATAAGCATGTGCACATGGCTTCACTAAGTGGGATATTGACTTGAGGTTTTACGCCCACGGGTTGAGTTGGACTGAGGTTTTAGATCCTCCCTTAAATGCACAGGTGATGGAAGGGGGGAGTCCTATTCCCCTAACAATTTCATTCCACTCGGACTGGGGCTTCCAGGTGAGAATATTGGGAATTGTTGTGAAATGATTCCTAGTGAGAAAGAACTTGTTAAATCCCCACATGTTGGGAACGTTGATCACTCCTATTCCATTTAACACATGAAAAGGGTGACATGACAAACAAATGTCATAGTAATAAACACGGTTTAATTGGAAAGTTAACTTAAAGGAACATAAATAAAGATAGCCTATTGAATTTCTTATCTTAACTTTCCATTATTTATCTTTTGTATGCACTATTTTCCTTGCTGGATATTTTGTAGAAACTGTTGGTGGTAGCCTACTGAGTTACACTCACACCATTCTTGGGCCATTATTGGGTACCCAAACAGATTTCTTGCTTGCTGATCAGGAGAAGGGTATGGGCCCTATGATAGAGAGATGAGTTGTATATGGGACATGTTTGGGTGAGGTTCTAGACTTTGAGTCCAGACCATTTGGGGGATTCTACTATTTACTTTCTTCTGGGTTTTTTTCACTTGACATTGTTGCATGGCAAGACATATTTATTGTTTCTTATGAATGTACCCAGTTTTTGGATTTGGTTATTTATGCATGTCATGGATTATTCTCTTTTGTTTCCACTATTTAAATTATTGTCTATTGTGGATTACTCTAGTATTGAGGGTATATTATCCCCACATGACCTATTGGACCCTCACAGCTAGTTGGTTTCCTATTGCGTATGGGGAGGTGCTCTTGAGGTTAGGTAACTACCCAGATCGGAGCACCGACTTAGTGGATCCTAGGTTGGGGATGTTACAGTATGGGTCTAAATATAATTATCCAATGAGAATTATACATGTTTTTAATAGTGTTTAATCCTTAACGTTTTTGACATTTTAACCTCTAATTGTTTTATCAAGAAATTTACACTTTGAGAGTTAAAATAGTTACCAAATCATTCCAAACATCCAATGAATAAGTATTTAATTATATTTTTGGACTGAACTAAAATTTTTGGCAGAGTCTTAGACTTTTATAACTTTTTTATCATTTAATTAGATATTTTATATTTTCATTTATTAATTATATCAATTTTGATACTATTCATTACTTAATTTTTTTTAAAAATAATCACAACATGATTCCATCAAAAAAAATATGTTAACCAATCTATGTCATGTAAAATTCATCTAAAATTTTTTTTGATCGAATCACATATTTCAAATTATATTCATTTTAATAATAATAATAATATCATTTATTTGACTCTTTCATTAATAAATCTATTACTGCATCATCATAAAATTTCAATCTAAATTAAAAAGGGTGTTTTGAATCAACTAATGAGGGTTTTATGCCTAAAATAAGGCTTCAATAAAGTGGGTAGGGATTTTTGGATGGTTTTTAGGTAGATCGTGTCCAATCAAAATTGTTCTTGATGTGTGGGTAATATAAAAGAATGGGTTCCTTTTATAGGAGAGGGGAGGGGCACTCTTTGAATTATTAAAATCATTAAATTAAAATAAATTTAATTTCGACTCCAAATGAATCCAAGATCATTTATATAGAATATAGGATGATTTTCGATAAAAATATAATCATCGAATGGTAATAATACAAGTTTTGAAAAAAAATCCTCATCTTTTTGTTTTAAACTTTTTGACTCTTATTGTTTTATCAGGTAATTTAATATTTTAGAGTTAAAATAATTTCAAAATCATGCCAAATGAACAATTAATGAGTAATTAATTACACTCATGGAATTATCTAATCTTTTTTTTTGAATATTTGATTTTTATAAAGTTTATATCATTTAATTATATATTTTATATTTTAAGTTTTTAATTTTGTCAAATTTGACACTATTCATTACTAGACTTTTAAAAAAAATTGTAACTACTCGATTCCTTCAAAAACAAATACATTCACTCATATATCACATGTCATAGTAATCTAGAAAAAAAATTGTTATAAAATATTTTAAAATTTTATTTATTTTAACATTAATAATATCATTTATTTGTTTTTTCTTTAATAAATATATCACTGCATCATCTTTGTTTCATTATTAAATTTTATCATTTAAAGTATAAAAATAATATATAAATTTCCATGATGTTGGTAATATAATTACATTTATAAGTACTATTCATAGTCGAATATATCACTTAATAAACCCATATTACAATTGTTATAGTTATGAAAGACATGATTGTGACATCTTTCTCTTTAATTTAAATAAAATGTTATAACTGTCATAATCACACCCAAGTGTCTTCCAAAGACCACAATTTCGGTCCAAGTATTTGTTTTGGTCAAAACTAAATCATCCAATAAAAATAGGATAACTATTAATGTAGTTTCATACCATTTATAATATTATTTTAACACTTAATTAATGAATTTACCCTTAACTGGTAACAAAAATAGTTACTAAAGTTGTTATTCATAATATCTAAAAATAAAAGGGTCTAATTTTCACAATTTGGAACTTCTAATTCCCAATATGGAATCCATTTTTTCAAATTCAAAACACAAAATAGGATTAAATTAATTAAAAATTAATCATGCTATCGAAATGAAAAAACAGGTTTATAAAGTAAAGTGTTCAAAAATACACATAGTTTTTCTATTTAATTTTAATTGGAAATAATATAATGAAATACACTAGATTAAATGATAAAAAATTTATGCAATGTTACCGTAAAACCATGTGAAATAATAATTAAATAACACAAATAAATTTGACAAAAAATACAGTTTGAATTAAAAATGCAGTATTTTTCACTATTCATAAAAATATAAATTTAATTATAAAAAATACCAAACATTCAACCAAAGTAAATTTTGATGTCCCATGTACAAAGATTAAGTTTATCATTTCAAATATAATATATAAAAGTTACAAAAACAATATTTAAAATGGGTTCACCATCAAAAGGTGGTAAAACTACCTTTTAAAAATACTAGACTATTTTATGTTTGAAATTGGATTTATTCTCATTTAAATCCAATAAAAATTTATTCTATGAAAATAAAAATATTTAATATAAATCTGTAAACATAATGTAGTTAGTTCTTTTTATTCCCGGTAATACAATTTCTAAGTGATAACTACTACATAAAATTACAATATTAATAATATATTATTTTTTGGAATCACTCAGTTTTGTGTGAAACATATGATTTTGGAGAAAACCATTGTTGCGTGTTGATTACACTATCAAACATACAATCCACATTAAAGAAAAATTAATATCTAATTCATAAATTTTAATAGATATTAAAAAATGTATTCTATAATAACCTGGGATGTTACATCCTTCCTCCCTTTTGGAAATTGCATCTTCGCAATTTTATTAACTTATCAAATAAGTGGGGATATTTCTCACTAATATAATTTTCAGATTTTCTGGTTTCCTATTCTTCCATATATTTTTTTTCAAAAAAAAATTATCCCAAAGAATCACCTTATTCTGCTACACTTTATCTCTATGGTCCTGAATCTGGACTGGATGTTCCTCATAAGAAAGATTATCTTCCAATTGAACTACTTCTGGACTCTAAACATGACATGGATCTAGCATATACTTATTTAATATAGAATCATGAAAAAAACATTATATAACCGGGATAGACTCAAAGTTAAATCCACTCGGTAGGCAAATGATCCAACTTTGTCTAGGATTTTATAGGGTCCAATGAATCGTGGACTCAGCTTCTCCTTCATACCAAAATAAATCACACTTTTCCAGGAAGAAAATTTGAGAAATACATGATCACCAACCTCAAATTAAATATCCTTCCTATGGTTATCCGCGTAACTTTTCTATCTAATTTTTTTTGTCCTTATATTTCTCTGAATCAACTAAACATTCTCTGTTATTTCCTCTACCAATTCAGGTCACATCAACTTCCATTCACCTACTTCATCAAAATAATATGGAGTTTTACATCGCTTCCCATATAATGCCTCAAATTGTGACATCAATATACTGGAATGAATAGTGTTATTATAAGAAAACTTAACCAAAGAAATATATTTAACCCAACTTACCTGTTAATATATTGAATAAGAACGTATCATATCCTCCCATGTATGAATTGTTCATTTTGACTGCCCATCAAGTGGATGATGAAAAGTCGTATTAAAATTTAATTTAGTTTCCAATGACTTCTAAAGGCCTTTACAAAAGTTAAAAGTGAACATAGGATCACAATCAGAAACAATGGATAGGGGAACCCCATGTAACCTAAAAATCTCTTTAATATAAAACCAATAAATTTTATCTAGACACATAATATCTCAAATAGGAAGAAAATGTGAATATTTAATCAATCGATCAATAGAAACAAAAATCACATTATTACCTCAAGAATTATTTGGTAATCTCACTATGAAATCTATGGATATATTTTCCCATTTCCACTCTAGTACTAGAAAAGTCTGAAGCATTCCTTTCAATAACTGCTTCTCTGATTTAACATGTTGAAAAATAAAACAACTCTGGGTAAATTCAAAAATATGACTTTTCATGACATCCCACCAGTAATACTCTCAAAGGTATTTTTACATTTAGTGTTGCTCGGATGGAGTAAAAAAGGATAACTATGAGCTTCACTTAACATATATATCTTCAACTATGAATCACAAATAACACATAATATCCTCCCAAACCTTAAAACACAATCTTTATCAATGTTAAATTCTGATAAATTTCCCTTTTGACCCAATTCTACCTTTTAATGCAACTCAAAGTCTTCTTTCTTTACTTAATTAATTCTATTTGAAAGAAAATATTTCACTAAAACCTGAAAATAAAAACAATATAATTTCTTACCAAAAAAACTTCCTAGAAAAAATTCATCAAATCATTGACCAAAGGATCACGTTCCAAATTTAGCATGGTAAATGTAGAAATACTTTTTTTGAATCCAAGCATAGGACACTTTGTTTTCTTTTCTTGGGTGGTAATGAATCGTGCAATTATAATTCTTGATTGATTCCATCTATATCTTATGTCTCATGTTCAATACTTTTTGAGGGAATATATACTTCAATATTTTGTGATCATTATATATTTCACACATCACACTATAAAAATGATTCCTCCAAATTTTTATTTCAAAAATAACAGTAGCTAATTCCAAATCATGTGTAGGGTAATTTAACTCGAGAGTTTTCATCTTATATGAAGCATGAGAAATTACATGATCATTATGCATTAGGTTACAACCAAGTCTTTTCAATAAAGCATCACTGTAGATAACAAATTTACCACTCCTAGAAGGTGGGGCCATAACTCATATATAACAACCCAAATATTATAAATTATAATCTTCTAATCGCTATTTATTTTTCATAAAACAAATTAATTTAAAAAGAAACATGGTTTCATTTAATATTTAAACATCATAACTTTTCCTTGATCACATGCTTCACTATTTTATTCTTTAAAACCTATGAAAAACATTTCAAATCATAGGATGAGCATAAAAACCCCAGAAATAGATACACAAATAAGTAAAACTATTTGTCTTCAGAAAATAATGTAAACCATGAATACCTTATCATAAAGTAATACGTTTCAACTTTAAGAAGTAGTAAGTAAAGTTAACTGAATATAAACTCATTAGTTGACATTTTTTTGTAATAAATGATTATAATAAAAACCATAGAAATCAAATATAACATATAAAGGTAACATGAGACATAACCATACATAAATGGAATAACCATATGATTGACGTATGCAAATATAACTAAATAGAATATACATACGGCCTACATCAATACTAAATGCAATGTAGGTTATAACGTAACCCCTCATCCTAGGTTAATCACGTAACCACCCATCAAAGGTCCAAGTACCATTATATAATCCTAATAGATAAAATTTTTCAATTATCAAAATTTCACTCATAAAATTTCATTTTCAATGATAAGAAATTATTTCAAGATATTGAAATAGTCAATCCTCTTTCAAAACCATTTTAAATACCAAAACACAGGGAAAGGGAAAAAGTAATATATTTTCCATTTAAAAACATTAATTTTTATAGAGTAATACAAATAATAAGTAATTGTTACAGTGGTGGAAAATTAATTGTCGTTTCATTCCTTAAAAAGCATTCCTTTTGTCGTTTTATAAAGAAAATAAAATGCTTCGTATAAAAGTATTCCTTTTGAAAAACATTGAATTAATTTAAAATACAAATGGGTTGATTATATAACTGGTAAAATAATGAGGTTTATAAAATTAAAATATGCCTCAATAAAAGGATAATGAGATAAAGTCACTTACCTTCAGTTTGATTCATCATGCTTGTTCCTTGTTCTTCCTTTCCTTCAGATGAGCACATTTTTTAACACCTTAACTGTAACACCCCAACCCTAGCTACCCAGAGTCGGTGCATTACTTCGTAACATTGGCATGATCACAAAAGATCAAGTCTCGAAAGACCGATTAGTTTAGTAGCCTTGGAAACACTAGATACATTCGTAAACGTTACATTACATCATAAAGTTAAAAACTACAATAACATAGTCTCCATAGTCCACACTTCTATCATCTTCGGACTATCCCTGCAGGTCATTCATAAAATACTTCATCACATCCTGGAAAATATTAAAACATTGAAAGGGGTGAGCTCGGATGCTCCGTAAGGTTAACAATATTACGGAAGCTTTTGTAAATAAACATAAACATTTAAGGCAATGTGTAACTAAAACAAAAGACTTATTGAACTTGAACATCAACATAATATGGCAAAAGTAAAATGAGATAATGCCATTTACTTCTTCACATGGATATTCTACTAGATTAATAATCACATGAAATATCAATAACCACTTTCATAATGAGGGAATGTATAATGTCGTACATTCTAAAACATTTTGTCAAGGCCTCGGCCAAGACGTCTAAAATGATTAAGGCCTTGGCCAAAACCATAAATCAAATTGGGAAAGGGCCTCGGCCAATTCCAAGTCTAGTTGTCTCATGAGACCTACCGATGCATCGAGGAGCTATAGCGGGCTCCACTCGTCACTTATTAAGTCCAATACATTCCTCATATGAACAGGTTTAAACATCTCATAAACCATAACATAATCATATCACCTAAAACTTGCATAAAGGAAACATAAAATTTCCACATTTCAATTACAAGATATCAATACAACACATTGATATAATAAAAATGCCTTCAAAACCATTTTAAATACCAAAATAAAAGAAAAGTATAACATGGTATTTATTCTTCATTAAAAAAGGGTATGGCTTGTAGAGGAAGCCGAAACTCAAATAGTGGTCACGGCGGCGGAGAAGTCATTGTCTCCACATACGTACGACAAAAACATTCCCTTTTGTCATTTAGTAAACGCTTCGTATAAAAAAGATTCCTTTTGAAAAAACATAAAAGTCAAAGTGGTTTATACACCGTATAAAAGAAATTTGTGTGTAAAACCAAATATGCCTCAATAAAACGAGATTGAGACGAAGTACTTACAAAGATAATTTTTAAAATAAAATATATATATTATGTGTATTCACTATAGTTACACATAAAGAATACAAAATAAGACATAATAATATCATGACATAATTTGAAAGTAGGAGATTAACCCAAAGAATGGAAGTTGGGTTAAGAAGTTCCCTTACCTTGCGTCCTGTCCTGACTCGACCGTTCTTTAACCTCCTAAATAATAAACTAGAGTTAATTTATATTTACTTAAGAACCTTTTTCATGTTCATTATTCCTTTTATATCCCTTATTACCATGTTATTAACATTATTTAATTATTTAAGTTAATAACGGTCGTTTTGTCGATCTTTGGTACTTGAGTCAAAAATAAACTTCTTATAATGACAAGTTGTTCATGTGGTGAAATATCCATTATATCAAGAATTATATTCATGATTTAGATATCATATATATCATATATATACATTATATACATTCATTCATAATGTCACGTAACATTTAGAGATAAGAAATGAAATGCACCGTTCATGGAGACGGTAAGCCGTACGTACGCATGAACGCTACTTTCATTTCTATTTCGTATTTAATGGAATGAAATCATAATGATATAAATATATAATATAATTACAGTATAATATAGTGTATAATACCATTTAATCCATCCTTTATACATCCCACATATGGCATTAACGATTCAAATCACTTTGAGGGGGCGGTAGTCCGCACTTCCTAAAATGAAATTATCGCGTTTTACCCATAATGGAAATCATAAAGTATGCCATAAATGAGAAATACAGAAGTATAAGTAAAACATAATCATATTTTATATCATATATAAAAATAGTTACATCTTAATGGACACCTTTAAAGGTGTTATATGAGTGCTGAACAATCATCGTTTCGTGAGGCAGAAATTCGCCATCCACAGAAACCGTATGTTCTTTAACCATTAGATGTAGGTGTGTGTAAGTGTAGCTCGAATCCTTCTTATAAAAACATCCTAGTATATTTAGGATACTATTGTTGTTACAAAAGAAATGAATAAAAAGATTTTAGGGGGTTTTATAAGAAAAATAAAACAAAATAACATTAGAGAAGACATTACCTCAAAATCGGGTAACTCTTTTTTGATTTGAGCCAAAGGCTTCCTTGGGAAGAGTTCTGCCCAAATTGAGGCTTCTAGGAGTAATAGGGGGAAGTTGGGAGAGTATTTGGGCAGAGGTTGGCCGAGCCAAATGGCTTGAAAGTGTAAATGAGGTGGGAGAGGTGGGGGCCTTTTATAAGTGGAGAGGAGGGGCTCTTTTGGAAAGATTGAAATGTTACATTATTATACAATGATTTTTGGATTCCAAAGGTCCCACACTTATATAATTCGTGTATAAGGTGATAAGGGTTCTAAATATCCTAATACAATAGGCTTTGGACAAGTGTAAGCCTTGGATTTTGCATTATCTTCTCATTTTCTTTAAATCGTTAAATAATGAGTTCATCACTGCATCATAATGATGTCATAAATAATTTAATTTATTTAATGTCTAAAAATTATAAAAAAATACTATGATGTAGGAAATCTTTTTATCTTTCTAATGAATATTTATAATCAAAATTTGGACTTGTTTAACCCCACTTAAAAATTGTTTTAGTAAAACAACTCATGTTTGTGTCAATTTAATTTTAACATTAAAAAAATATATATTAATGTCATTTTCCAACTAAAGTGGATCCATGGGGTCCCCAAGTTGACCCATGGGTTGTCTTTGTCGTCCATGACTCATCCAATAGGAGTAGGACAAGTGTCAAGCTCATCTCATATTATTAAAACATTATTTTTACCTTAAACTACACTAATTACCTCTAATCACGATTAAGAACTTAAAAGTTACTATTCACCAAAAAATTATTTTGATCTAATTGAACCACATTTTTCTTCTTAATATCAACCATGTATGTCGGATTTTTGAAAATCAAATCACAGAAGTGGTAATATTTCATTTAAAAAAAATCAGTTATTTAACTACCACTTAGTGGTTTCACTATTCATCAAAAATTGAAGTTTTTCAGAACAATGCCAAAATTTCACCCTAATCTATAATTGATATTCCAAATTCAAAAATGATGTCTATTTTAAAAAATTCCAAACATATAAGTTTCATTAATTAATTTTATAATTAATTCCCGCTGTCACAACAAATAGCGTGTTTTTAAGAAACAATTTATATCAAAAGATTGACAATTGTTTATGTCCAATTTCAAAGTGAAATTAATTATAATGACCACCATTGGATAAAATGGTAAAAATATATTCTAATTATACTTTAAAACAACTCAATAGTATAATTTATCACTATAAATTATTTTTATTAAAAAAGTTGTTTTTAAGTAATTTTCACTATTCATAAAAAATTAGAAGTTCTCAGAAAAATACCAAAAATTCAACATAGGCTAACTTCGATATTACGAATACAAAAATGAAGTCCATTTTGAAATATAAAATTTCTATAATTTTAAAAGGTGGTTATTACTATTCATAACGGCTACTTTGATTAGTCGCGGTGTTTTAGAACTCGAACTTGCGTACAATGCAAGCTATTTCATTATTGAAAGAGAGGCGTATCGTGGAAGCTCGGGGTGTTACATTCTCCCCTCCTTCAATAAATTTCGTCCTCACAATTTGATATTTTTCTTTGAAAATAAAAGGTTGAAAATAGAAAATACCTTTGTGGAAAACCCACATCGGATATAAGGTTAATAAAATTTAGCCTTAATAAGAGGGAAAGGGAAATGAAAAAGTCACCACCCAATTATGATCTTGATTAGGAGAACATTGGTGGCAATTAGAGACATATAATTGGAGGAAAAACGTAAATATTTGTAGGGAGTGATTGAGTTCATCAATCACAATCAACTGTCAAATTGAGGGCCTCAAAGCCTTCAATCTATGTTGATTTAAAATATCATCAGTTCAACAAGACATAAGGTATTAGGATAACACATTTTTTTTGTTTTAATATCCCTTTACTAAAGTTTAAGAATAAATTTATTCTTTGAATAAGAGATAGGTATATATATTTATGCTTGATAATTAGAGTTTCAACCTTCAACTCATCTTTCACTAAAAAAGATAATAGAACTCAAAAATATTATACTTATCCTAATTGTATAAGGTTCCAAATGTTAACACATACCATTTAGATTAGTAAAATTATTTTGTAATAACTGGGGACTTCCTGTAGGCTAGTGGTAGGAAATGAAGGCATGTCGCACTATGATTGTGGGTTCGATTCCTGCAGCTTTTTCCGACGCGACGGGTTATTCCCCACCCTGCAGGTTGTCCTTTTCCTAAAACTATAGTATTATAATATTCCAAAAATAATCTTCAGAAATGCTTTAACCTTAAACAATACTATCCATGGTTCAACTTAATCCATTCCAACCTTAATAGTTATCCAAAATACCTCCATCCAGAATTTCTCTAAAAGGTCTCTAAATTCCAAAATCAATTGTAACATCAGATTCCCCAAACAAAGAAAAGTTTCTCTTATTGTCACATACTAAAAATATGATTACCTTAATCTTATTAAAACCTTAATGAAATCAAAAAGTACTATAGTACAATCCTTATATATATATATATCACATTATTCTAATAACCGAAATATAATCCATCAGTCCAAAAGCACCAATACATTAATTATTCCGCTTCAACTGTAGTCACAGCATAAGATTGGCCTTGATCCCTTGGCCTTTTCTGAGGTAAGTTTCCTTGACGCTTAGGACATTCATTTGCATAATGACCCATTTCCCTACAATTTTAGCATTCAACTTTGACAGCCTCATTCTTTCCCTTGCAATCACGAGCCTGGTGACCCTTTTCTCCACATTTATAACAAACTCCCATTCCTTTTAGACAAGTACCAGGGTGATTCTTCCCACAATTATCACATAATGGAAAATCCTTCTTTCCCTTTTTCCCTTTATTTGTCTCTTGTTCCACCGTTCTCTTCTTCTCTTGCTTTACTTTGTTGTCATAAGACTTAGAGAATTCCTTTTCTGTCTTGATAGCACACGAGACAATATCTTCGTATGATGAGAAGGATTGTGATACTAAAGCTCGACGGAGAAATGGTTTTAACCCATCAAAGAAACGATCAATCTTACTCCTTGGGTTACGTATATAATCGGCAGCATGCCTCGCTAACCTTGTAAAGTTAGCCTCATACTTTGCAACATTCTCATCCTCCTTCTGCCTCAGACTCAGAAATTGCCTTTCCATATCTGCTCGATGGTCACGAGGAAAGTATTTTTCTAAGAAAAGCTCATTGAACTCCCTCCATTCCATATTTGATACATCATCATCTTCCTTTGTGTTTTGAATCAACGACCACCACTGATCGGCATCTCCAGTGAGGCGGTAAACTGCCATGACAACCTTCTCCCTTTCACTACTCCCCAAGGCATGGAATATTTTCTCTAAGGAATTTATCCATTGCTCAGCTACTATAGGATTTGTACTCCCATTGAAGGTTGGTGGTTGTTGCCTCATGAAACGATCTAGCATTGATCCTCCACGTTGTGGATCAGGGTGCTCCATACGAGTAAGGTTATTATTCATAGTGAGTTGTCCCAGTACGGTGAGAAGCTGATCGGCACCAGTTGTATCACTAGCTCCACAATAATTATCTTGAGCAGGAGGGAAATCCCTACACGGAGTGCGTTCATTGATACGGTTTCCATTCCTTCCACTAGGCGCCATTTCTAAACAATGGCATAAACTAGATTAGTTTATGAATCAAAATACATAATTCCATACTTGTAAAATACTTAACATAAATTGAACTATTTATGGATATAATCCATAATCATAAAAAGGTTTTATTCGAGGAAGTATATACTCATTACCGTTCATAGTGGTTTGTAACGAAAATGAGAATTATCCTAAGCATATCCCCCGGGAGTGTCGTAACCAAGAGTGCAGCAAGGCCCGTTGTCGTGCACCAGTTCCCGTTCGAGTCTAGCTCAAAGCGGTGTTTTCGGGTTTTACCCCTAGGTACATCTGTACCAGAGCCACCTCTACCTGCTCGTATCCAGACAGGGATGTATTGCTTGGAAAACTCATAACATCTCTATAATACCAAAATTCTAGGAAGTTCTTCTATACCAATCCTCAAGGTCTATCTTTGGGCTATGTGCTCTAATCAGATTTTATCTACATCTAGCTTCCAAGGTTAGTACTAAACTGCCTCTGATACCAACTGTAACGCCCCAACCCCAGCTACCTAGAGTCGGTGCATTACTTCGTAACATTGGCATGATCACAAAAGATCAAGTCTCGAAAGACCGATTAGTTTAGTAGCCTTGGAAACACTAGATACATTCGTAAACGTTACATTACATCATAAAGTGAAAAACTACAATAACATAGTCTCCATAGTCCACACTTCTATCATCTTCGGACTATCCCTACAGGCCATTCATAAAATACTTCTTCACATCCTGGAAAATATTAAAACATTGAAAGGGGTGAGCTCGGATGCTCAGTAAGGTTAACAATATTACGGAAGCTTTCGTAAATAAACATAAACATTTAAGACAATGTGTAACTAAAACAAAAACCTTATTGAACTTGAACATCAACATAATATGGCAAAAGTAAAATGATATAATGCCATTTACTTCTTCACATGTATATTCTACTAGATGAATAATCACATGAAATATCAATAACCACTTTCATAATGAGGGAATGTATAATGTCGGGCATTCTGAAACATTTTGTCAAGGCCTCGGCCAAGACGTCTAAATTGATTAAGGCCTTGGCCAAAACCATAAATCAAATTGGGAAAGGGCCTCGGCCAATTCCAAGTCTAGTTGTCTCATGAGACCTACCGATGCATCGAGGAGCTATAGCGGGCTCCACCCGTCACTTATTAAGTCCAATACATTCCTCATATGAACAGGTTTAAACATCTCATAAACCATAACATAATCGTATCACATAAAACATGCATAAAGGAAACATAAAATTTCCACATTTCAATTACAAGATATCAATACAACACATTGATATAATAAAAATGCCTTCAAAACCATTTTCAATACCAAAATAAAAGAAAAGTATAACATAGTATTTATTCTTCATTAAAAAAAAGGGCATGGCTTGTAGAGGAAGCCGAAACTCAAATAGTGGTCACGGCGGAGGAGAAGTCATTGTCGCCGCATACGTACGACAAAAACATTCCCTTTTGTCGTTTAGTAAATGCTTCGTATAAAAAAGATTCCTTTTGAAAAAACGTAAAAGTCAAAGTGGTTTATACACCGTATAAAAGAAATTTGTGTGTAAAACCAAATATGCCTCAATGAAAGGAGATTGAGACGAAGTCCTTACAAAGATCATTTTTAACATAAAATATATATATTATGTGTATTCACTATAGTTACACATAAAGAATACAAAATAAGACATAATAATATCATGACATAATTTGAAAGTAGGAGATTAACCCAAAGAATGGAAGTTGGGTTAAGAAGTTCCCTTACCTTGCGTCCTGTCCTGACTCGACCGTTCTTTAACCTCCTGAATAATAAACTAGAGTTAATTTATATTTACTTAAGAACCTTTTTCATGTTCATTATTCCTTTTATATCCCTTATTACCATGTTATTAACATTATTTAATTATTTAAGTTAATAACGGCCGTTTTGTCGATCTTTGGTACTTGAGTCAAAAATAAACTTCTTATAATGACAAGTTGTTCATGTGGTGAAATATCCATTATATCAAGAATTATATTCATGATGTAGATATCATATATATCATATATATACAGTATATACATTCATTCATAATTTCACGTAACATTTAGAGGTAAGAAATGAAATGCACCGTTCATGGAGACGGTAAGTCGTACGTACGCATGAACGCTACTTTCATTTCTATTTCGTATTTAATGGAATGAAATCATAATTATATAAATATATAATATAATTACAGTATAATATAGTGTATAATACCATTTAATCCATCCTTTATACATCCCACATATGGCATTAACGATTCAAATCACTTTGAGGGGGCGGTAGTCCGCACTTCCTAAAATGAAATTATCGCGTTTTACCCATAATGGAAATCATAAAGTATGCCATAAATGAGAAATACATAAGTATAAGTAAAACATAAACATATTTTATATTATATATAAAAATAGTGACATCTTAATGGCCACCTTTTAAGGTGTTATATGAGTGTTGAACAATCATCGTTTCGTGAGGCAGAAATTCACCATCCACAGAAACTGTATGTTCTTTAACCATTAGATGTAGGTGTGTGTAAGTGTAGCTCTAATCCTTCTTATAACAACATCCTAGTATATTGAGGATACTGGTGTTGTTACAAAATAAATGAATAAAAAGAGTTTAGGGGGTTTGAGAAGAAAAATAAAACAAAACAACATTAGAGAAGACATTACCTCAAAATCGGGTAACTCTTTTTTGATTTGAGCCAAAGGCTTCCTTGGGAAGCGTTCTGCCCAAAGTGAGGCTTCTAGGAGTAAGAGGGGAAGTTGGGAGAGTATTTGGGCAGAGTTTGGCCGAGACAAATGGCTTGAAATTTTAAATGAGGTGGGAGAGGTGGGGGCCTTTTATAAGTGGAGAGGAGGGGCTCTTTTGGAAAGATTGAAATGTTACATTATTATACAATACTTTTCGGATTCTAAAGGTCCCACACTTATATAATTAGTGTATAAGGTGATAAGGGTTCTAAATCTCTTCATCCAATAGGCTTTGGACAAGTTTAAGCCTTGGATTTTGCATTATCTTCTCATTTTATTTAAATCGTTAAATAATGAGGTCATCGCTGCATCATAATGATGTCATAAATAATTTATTTTATTTAATGTCTCAAAATTATAAAAAAAACTACTATGATGTAGGAAATCGTTTTAGCTTTCAAATGAATATTTATAATAAAAATTTGGACTTGTTTAACCCCACGTAAAAATTGTTTTAGTAAAACAACTCATGTTTCTGTCAATTTAATTTCAACATTAAATAAATATATATTAATGTCATTTTCCAACTAAAGTGGCTCCATGGGGTCCCCAAGTTGACCCATGGGTTTTATTGGTCGTCCATGACTCATAAAATAGGAGTAGGACAAGTGTAAAGCTTATCGCATATTATTAAAACATTATTTTTACCTTAAACTACACTAATTACCTCTAATCGTGATTAAGAACTTAAAAGTTACTATTCACCAAAAAATTATTTTGATCTAATTGAACCACATTTTACTTCTTAATATCAACCATGTATGTAGGATTTTTGAAAATCAAATCACAAAAGTGGTAATATTTCATTTAAACAAAAAATCAGTTATTTAACTACCACTTAGTGGTTTCACTATTCATCAAAAATTGAAGTTTTTCAGAACAATGCCAAAATTTCACCCTAAGCTATAATTGATATTCCGAATTCAAAAATGATGCCTATTTTACAAAATTCCAAACATATAAGTTTCATTAATTAATTTTATGATTAATTCCCGCTGTCACAACAAATAGCGTGTTTTTAAGAAACAATTTATATCAAAAGATTGACAATTGTTTATGTCCAATTTCAAAGTGAAATTAACTCTAATGACCACCATTGGATAAAATGGTAAAAATATATTCTAATTATACTTTAAAACAACTCAATAGTATAATTTATCACTATAAATTATTTTTATTAAAAAATTTGTTTTTAAGTAATTTTCACTATTCATAAAAAATTAGAAGTTCTCAGAAAAATACCAAAAATTCAACATAGGCTAATTTCGATATTACGAATACAAAAATGAAGTCCATTTTGAAATATAAAATTTCTATAATTTTAAAAGGTGGTTATTACTATTCATAACGGCTACTTTGATTAGTCGCGGTGTTTTAGAACTCGAACTTGCGTACAATGCAAGCTATTGCATTATTGAAAGAGAGGCGTATCGTGGAAGCTCGGGGTGTTACATTAACCCCACCAAGGTGGATGTTATTCCTAAACTAGGGATTCCATTATGTGTGGAGGGATTCTTGGAAGGGGTTTGGGTAGATCTTGGCTGAACCAAAAGGTTTTGTAAGTGTGATTAATAGAGAGTAATTGGTGTCTTTCTACAGGAGAGAGGGGGGACACCCTTGGAATTATTAAAATTATTGAATTAATATAAATTTAATTTCGATTCCAAATGGGTCCAAATTAATTTATTTATAACATAAGATGATTATGGGTCGAAATATAATAATCCAATTATAATTATACATGTTTTGAATATTTTTAATCCTTATCTTTTGGTTTTATCCTTTTAACTCTAACCATTTTATCAAGTAATTTACACACTAAGAGTTAAAATAATTACCAAATCATGCCAAAAACCCAATGAATGGGTCATTAATGACATTTTTTTACTTATCAAAACTTTTGGGTTGAAGCTTGGATTTTTAGAAATTTAATTTTAATTAATTGTATATTTAATATTTTAAGTTATGAAGTATGTCAATTTCGACGCTATTCATTACTTAACTATTTAAAAAAATCCACACAAATTTGTTCCTTCTAAAAAAATACATTCACTCATCTCTAACATGTAAAAGTCATCTAGAATATTTCTGGATATCAACAAATATTTCAAATTATATATTTTTTAATATTAATAATTTCATTTATTCGATTCTTTATTTAATAAATCTATTACTGCATCATCTTTGTGTCACAATTAAATTTAATCATTTAATGTATAAAATTTTTAAATAAATTACCATGATGTAGGTAATATTTTTAGATTTATAAAGATTATTCATATTTTAAGATATTTCTTACATAACCCCATATTAAAATTTTTATAGTTATGAGAGAAATTATTATGATATATTCCTCTTTAATTTAAATAAAATGTTATAAGTGTAATAATTGCACCCAAGTGTCTTACAAAGGCCAAACTTTCATCCCAACAATTGTCTTGGTCAAAAATAATGCATCCATCAAAATTAGGAAAAGTGATAGGTTAATTTTATATTATTTTTAATATTATTTTAACGATTAATTACCAAATTTATCCTGAAGTGTGGTAATAAAAATAATTAATAAAGTTATTATTCATAATGTACAAAAATAAAAAGGGAAATATTTACATAATTTTGGCCATTTGATTCCAAATATGGCATCCATTTTTTAAAATTTAAAACAAAATATTTATATAAATTAATTAAAAATTCCTCGATTTTGTTTCAAGTGTTAGTGAAATCATATCTATCAGACAGAATTCATAAAGTACAAAAAGAAGATGGTGAGTTGCAGAAAAATGTTGAATGGGATTAGAAGATTAAGTAACCTAAATTTAACATTGATAAAGATTGTGTTTTGAGGTTTTTATACAGATTAAGTGTGCCTTTTAACTCATAGTTGAAAAATATTTGATACGTGAATCTCATAGATCTCCATTTTTAGTTCATCTAGGAAGCAATAAGATGTACAGAGACCTTCCAGAGTATTACTGTTGCGATGTAATTAAAAGAAATATTGTTTATTTTACCCTGAGATGTTATATTTTTCAATAGGTTAAAGTATAGTGGCTTTTACTGAAAGGGATTCTTCAGCCTATTCTAGTTCCATAGTGGAAATGGGAAAATATATCCACGGATTTCATTGTGGGATTTCCAAATACATCATGAGGTATCAATGTGATCTGTGTTATTATTGATCGATTGACTAAATATGATATTTTTCTTCCTATTAGAGATATTATATCCCTAGATCAACTTTCTCTATTTCATACTAAATATATTGTTAGGTTATATAGACTTCCCCTCTTTATTGTATTTGATCATGATATGAGGTTCACTTATAACTTTTGAAAATCACTTTAGAAGTCATTGGGTACTAAATTAAATTTCTGTACAGCTTTTCATACTCAATCAGAAGGTCATTTGGAACGAAAAAATTAGACTATAGAGGATATGCTTCGTGTATGTTCAATGGATTACCAGGGTAGTTTGGTTTAATATCTTTCTTTGGTTTAGTTTTCTTATAATAAAATTTTTCATTTTAGTATACAGATTGAACCATTTGAGGCATTATATGGAAAGCGGTGTCAAGCTCCACCTTTTTTGGATGATGTGGGTGAAAGGAAGTTTATGGGGCCAGAATTGTCAATGGAAATGGTAGAGAAATGTAACGTCCCGACCCGAATTACCATTCAACCCGGTAGTCGGACCGGTCACCACATGGCCTCAATTTCATTTCCCCAAATGCCAGAGGCTGCCGACTAGTAGAGAGGGCCTAGGTGAGTCTGTGGGGATACTATGCCCTCATTACCAAATCATCACAGAGGAATTATAAACATACAATAGCAGAAGAAGGTAACCAGTATACAACACATAGACAACAAAAATAGATAAAAAATAGAAGGATCGGATATATACAGGATGGTTCAAGTCAATACAATACAGTAAAAGTTCACAAAATACCAAAAAGAAACCAAAATGTATCCCCAGTCGCATCGCAAGCCTCAGCTTGGTCTCGTGTGCTCCTACTCCGACCACCAAGTCAAGTACCTGTACTAGGGTGTTTCCCCTTCTCATTAACTGAAATCATATAATCTTCTTGGGTCCAAAAACATGACCCAAACAGGGTGTGAGACTAAATCCCATTAGGCAACCACCAAAGATTCGTGCTAATCTGTTAGTGAATATATAAGACTGGCGGTGTGATATGGAAAGCAGTAAACAAGGAAACTAGAAAGAATAACCCAAGCTTGTTCTTTGGCTTGGAATCTCTTCACATATCCATTCCATTCATTAATAACTTCAATCAATTGTTAAAACCATTCCTTGAGCCCGTTCCTGGAATACTCAATTCGGAAACCAGGAATCAATCAGGGAGAAAATCCACCAACACCCTACAAGACCGTTCCGGAGAACCTCCTAGGTACCCAACCTCGCTCTAGGTGCGGTATAGTCCATCATCTAAGACCGTCCCCGGGATCCTATATATAAGATCTGGGTATTGCCCATGACATATCATGACCTACTGAGTCTATCCATGGCATCTCACACTGGATCCATGATTCACCCGTAATTTCCGTAACAAGTCTCATATGAGTCCGTCCATGGAAACTCACATTTGTTCCATGGTTCACCCATGACTTTGTTTCACATTTTAAGCAGTTCAAAAGTATTTAACTCACATGGGCTCACAATTCAAGAATTAGCATACAAGGGTCAAGGGGCAAAACTCCATCTCATACCAGAAACCATTTCAATTACAATTTCATCTTATTGCAATTCCATTCATATTTAATTTCCATTTTTAACAACCCACAAGGGAAAGAAAAGGAAAGCCTCATAGTCATCCTGGGTCAAAAATCATAAAATATCCATTCAACGCAACGCACCCAAGTGTTGGTTCCTATCCAAGGTGTACAACCTAACTCAAGCACATACCATCCTATTCATATTACCTATAACATGCTAGGTAATAACATGATTAAATTCCATGTTCAAGAGACACTCCAAAAGTGGGCGCACGGCACTCCGGCGTATATAAACAGCTTGACAATCAGCAAAAAGCACGAGACCACCAACCTTAGGCTCGTACTAGATAGCTCGTCCAGTATCAGGATCTGATTCTTCTTGGTTTGGAAGAAATCTAAAGAACAGACGAAGAATGAGAAATTAGGGCATATGAGCCTTAATCCAATCTGCGTTCGTTATAACTAGAAGAATCGAGAAGGATTAAAAAGGAATTGAGTACTTACCGTTGCGGATCTTACAAGACGAACGGCATTTGAAACGGAGATCGGATGGAGAAATAGGAACGAATTATCCGAAAGACTCTTGAGAGCACTTCCCCCTGCTGTGCAGATGAAGAGGGATAGGTTCAGGTTAGGTTTTATATAAAATTTAATTAATTTAATTAAAATTAATTAAATACCAAAACACAGTAAGTCGCACGGTTTACCCGCACGGCCTGGACAAACTGTGTGGAGACCATACGGACCTTGCTGGAAGGCAAGGGGAAACCGCACAGCCACCCCGCACAGTTTCCCAAACTATGTGGAGGTCCTGCTCCTGCCTCTGCCAAGCCTACACCAAGGTGCATGGTTTACCCAGGCCGGGTGCAGGCCTTGCACAAACCATGTTCCTTGCCATTTCTAGCCTAAAACTTGGTTCCGGGCTCCGAACAAGCCCCGGACACCTCTGTAACTCCCTATGTCAAGTTACAAATCCACATTAGGCCTCAACAGAACAGTTAAACCGAAAAGAAAAGGATCTCGTACATCATACAAAAACCCAGGTTCTTACAATCTTCCCCACTTATAGCAATTCATCCCCGAATTTCACTTAGAAGGGTGGTAAAGATTTGTCTGCGAACAGCTCTCACCACTAAGCACATACGTCTGCCTCCCGCTCTCAAGTCTCGTCCTGTAAACGGCTGTGCTTCCATAGAACCTATACTAGAGGGACTGACCGGCCTCGGATAACCTTCGTGCTCCTATCAATGATACGAATCAGATACTCCTCAAAGGATGCATCTACCTGAAGCCCGATCTCCTCAGGCTGGAAGGTATGAGAAAGGTCTGAATAGTATCATCGTAACTGAGAAACATGGAACACGTCATTCATGGCTCGCTACCTCTGAGGTAACTACAACCGATTGGCTACCGGCCCTACCCTCCCAAGAATCTCAAAAGGCCCAACATATCTCTGCGATAGCTTAACATGTCTTCTGTTCCGCCTGTGTCCCAGCTGCAGTGAAATACGCAAGAAAACCTGATCCCCAACCTCAAACTCTAGGGTTTATCTACAGCGATCAACATATGACTTCTGACAAGACTATGCAGTAGCCATCTACTTCTGTGTCAACTGGACCTGCTCCGAAGTCTCCTGAACAAGACGCAGTCCTAGTAAAGCTGTCTCACCTACCTCTAACCAGCACATGGGTGATCGGCATGACCTACCATATAAAAACTCGTACGGTTCCATCTATATAGTCGCATGATAACTATTGTTATTGGAAAACTCAACTAGGGGAATATGCCTCTCCCATGTGCCCCCAAAATCCAGGATGCATGCTCACAGCATGTCCTCAAGCACTTTTATCGTATGCTCTGACTGACCATCAGTCTGAGGGTGGTATGTCATGCTTAGAAGCACCTGTGTACCCAGCGCCCTTTGAAAACTCTGCCAGAAGCGTGATGTAAAACAAGCATCCCTATCTGAAATAATGGTGCACTGGACCCCATGGATTCATATTATCTCCCGAATATAAAACCTTCTCAGCTCATCCACACTGAAGGTCTCCATGATTGACAATAAATGAGAAACCTTCGTGAGCCTATCAACCACAACCCATACAGCATCATTACCTTGAGCTGACCTCGGCAAACCAGTCACGAAGTCCATCACAACATTATCCCATTTCCACTCCGAGATAGGAAACTTCTATAAAATCCGAGCTAGCCGCTGGTGCTCCGCCTCCACCTGCTGATAGGCATAACATCTCGTGATAAAAATAGCCACTTCCCTCTTCATACCCAGCCACCAGTACAATCGGCGCAAGTCACGATACATCTTAGTGACTCCAGGATGAACTTCCCAAACCGAAGCATGAAACTCCCACATCAGCTCTTATCTAATATCCACTGAAACCCATACACGTCCATGGATACGAAGAACTTAATCCTTGCCTATCGTACAACCAGGAGGAGGGTCCCCACCTGAAACACCTTCTCATAGAACTAGGCCTTCTGAATCGGATAACTGTCTCATCCTTACTTTGTCCAGGAGGGTAGAAGTCACAACTAAGGGCGATAGAAAAGACTGCCCTTGGCTATTCTGCACATCAAGATGTGTCTCAGAGAATAAGGACATACGCTTCCATTCATTTATAGCATGTTTCACTGCTTGTACTTAAGTCCTCCTACTCAATGCATCGTCCACTACATTGCCCTTACCAGGTGTATAAGTTAGCTTGAAATCAAAGGACTGTAGGTACTCCACCCACCGTCGCTATCTAAGATTCAGATCACACTGAGTAAAAATATATTTGAGGCTCTTGTGGTATATGTACACCACAAAACGATCTCCCAATAAATAGTTTCTCCAACATCACATCGCATGAACAACTACTGCTTGCTCAAGATCATGTGTCGGATAATTCCTCTCGTGTGGCCTTAGCTGCTGAGATCTGTACGCCACGACTCTGTCTCCCTGCATTAATGATGCACCCAGCCTAATACATAATGTGTCTCAATAGACCATGTAGCTCTTTCCCTGTTATAGAAGTATCAGGACTGGTGTTGATGTCAACCTTCCTTTCAACTCTTGAAAGGCTGCTTCATAAGCATCTGTCCATACAAATTTCATGCCCGTCTTAGTCAGGCCTATCAACGGTGCTGCTAAGCATTAGAAATCCTGTATGAAAGAATGATAATAACCAGTAAGCCCCAAGAAACTCCGATGTCAAATACATTCTTGGGTTGTTCCCAAGAAACCACATCTCTAACCTTCTATGGGTCTACAGACACTCTTGTCTCAGAGATAACATGGCCCAATAAGTGAATCGGGTCCATCCAAAAGTGGCACTTAGTAAGATTTTCATATAGCTGATGCTCTCTTAGTATATTCAGGATGATCTCAAGATGGTTGGCATGGTCATTTTGATTTCGAGAATACACCAAAATATCATCCATGAAAACCATGACGAACGAGTCCAAATAAGGATGGAACACGTGATTCATCAAAGCCATTAAAACCGTTGGCGCGTTCCTGAGACCGAACGGCATAACCAGATACTCATATACGTCATACCTGCTATGAAAAGTTGTACGAGGTATGTCTGCAGGTCGAACACGCACCTGGTGATACCCTGACCTCAAATCAATTTTTGAGAACACCCTAGCTCCTCGAAGCGGATCAAACATGTCATCTATCCATGGAAAGGGATATCGGTTCTTAACCGTTAGTTGGTTCAGCTTCCGATAGTCCACACACAGCCTAAGAGTCCCATCCACCTTTTTCACAAAAAGGACTGGTGAACCCCACGGAGAAGTACTGGGTTGAATAAACCCCATTGCCTCCAAATCTTCAAGATGTTTTTTGAGCTCTTTTAACTCCATTGTAGCCATCTTGTAAGAAGGAATGGATACTGGTGCAGCTCCTAGCACTAGCTCAATGGAGAATTTCATCTCTCTCTTAGGAGGTAAACCTAAAAAGTTGTCAGGAAAAACATCCCTAAAGCACTCAACCACTGGAAGAAGCTCTGTCTGACTCACTCCCTGATCATCCAGAAACAAACTAGCAATCTGGGTTGTCATCCCGTCTAGCCCATGATGGTCTGGTCCAACTAGGCTTTCCTGGAGATCCCACTCACCCTTAAGATTATACATTTCACCCTCTGGTGATTTGAAAATCACCCTTCAGTGGTAACAATCAATATAGGCTCAGAAATCTACTAGCCAGTCCATACCAAGAATGACATAAAAACATGTCTTTTTGAGAACATAAAGATCCCAGATGAAGTAAAACCCTCCAACCTCAAGGGGGCACCCTCTTCACTGGCATACAACCTCTGCCCAAACTCCTAGTGGTGTGTCTAGCATCAGGACGCCTTTAAAAGACAACATAACTAGACCAAGGATATTCACTATTGGCGCAGATATAAAACTGTGTGTTGCACCTGTATCAAAGAGGGCAGATGAAATAACAGATGCTACTAAGATCGTACCTCTCACTGTAGATGGTCCCGCTCCCAGGTCCTTGGAAGTAGGCTGCACTGAATACATATGGCTAGAACCACGACCATGTGATACAACCTCACTACCCGGAACTAGTCCACTATGATTTCTCAGTGTACCCTGTGCCTGGCTACCTCTGCCACGACCACTACCTCAGCCTGATCGGATAGTCGCACCCCAACTCCCTATCTGATGAGAAGCTGTCGACCCTACTCCTACATATGGAGTCGGTGCAGACCCTCTATCGCTGGCTTCTGGTGAAAACGTTATGCAGAAACGTTGAAGATTACCCATATTTCCACATGGTCGGCACTCGAATGGGTCCCTCAGACACTGCGGCTTCGTGTGTCGCAGCCTACCGCACTGGTAGAACCTTAGATTGCAAACTGAAGATAGGTTCTGACTACTAGAATCACTGTTTGGAAGCTCCATACGATGATTCCTACTAACAGTCGCTGCAGTACCTGATCTCGATGCTGAACCACTCTGGCTCGCACCTCCAGCCTCTCTCAGGTTACGTTCTGTGATTAGCGCCTGGTTCACAACTCTAGAAACGGTAGTCAACCTGAAGATATTTACATAAGATCGGATGTCATATCTCAGACCATCCTCAAAACGCATGGCCCTCGACAGCTCTTCGCCCATTAGGATAGGTGCAAAGCACTGAAGCTCAGTAAAAGGGGCTGAGTATTCAATCACTATTAACGCGCCCTTTTCCATACGCAAGAACTCCCAGGCTCTATCGGCCCTCAAAGTCTTAGGATAAAAGAAATCATATAAGGCCGTATGAAACTCTATCCAAGCCATCTCCCAATAAATATCTGACTGGGTAATTACGTCCCACCACCTCTTGGAGGAATCACACAACATGTACGTAGCGAGCTTGACCCTTCTCTCTGAAGGCATCTCCAAAAGCTCAAAGATAGCTAGTATCACCTCTAACTAGGACTCTGCAGCCTGTGGTCCGCCATCCCCTGTAAACGTAGGTGGATTTTGCTGCTAAAACTCACACATCGACTATGCCATAGTCGGGGCAGGTCGTGGTGCTCCCTAAACGGTCTGCATAAAATGAAACAAGCTCTCACGGAACTGTGCCTTAGCACCTGTGTCTGGTATAACCACTGGTGCTGAAACTAGCACAACTAGAGTTTCCTCTAGTAGCCCGTGGCCTACCATCTCCAGATCATGTTCGTCACCACTCTCCCAACGTATGACTGGAAGTCGTTATGGTGGAATGACTCTATAATGTCAAACACACGCCTCAGTTCAATATTTTTAACGAGATTCGAAACTCACGAGCACAAGAACTAGGACAGGACAGGTCAAGACCATCCTAAAAACTACGTCAACCCACAGCCTGCTTCTAATGCCAGGACTGCATAAGGAATAGTCACCAAAAACCACTAGAGTCACTACCTCTTGCCCACTCAGAAGCCGGGTCTAGGTCAGGCTCTATTTCCAACATTCATTCTTTTAACATACCTTTGTTCAAAAGATTTAACCAATGGTCTACCAAGTTCTAATCCCTGAGGGCCCATAACACCTCATGAATCAAAATTTGAGTCCCATATAACCATGAAATTCAATTTTATTTATCATTTACATCCCATTGGTTCGTCATTTCCCAATACATAAGGGTCCATACTCCTTAGGAATTCAAAGATGATGTCACTCTTCATTCATTGCACCCAATCTAACACAACAGTAGGCACACCTATCAATAAACTATCAAATAGTATGAAATATCTATCACAACACCTATCATAACAGCATGCAATATCTAATGCATTCTTGATATCATGGCATAATGCATGACATGTGGTTCCTAACCCAGTGCCTATATGATGCATGAGATGGAAACCCCTCATATCATCGGGTTGAAACAAAATATAACCCACAATATTATCAATAGTATCAGGAAAAACTATGTGTGTCACGCAATGGTGAAATCAGAACAACAGTAATAATTAAAACCAGAAGCACAATTCCATACGAGGCAACATGGATTTTACCTATACGCGGGTTTGCAACTCCCGGGCAAAATTTATTACCAAATTCCATTACCTTCTTAATCCTGTCTATAGTCGCCAAACAGTAAGTCAAATCAGAAAAAGAAAACCCCACGGATACCACTTTGTAACGTCCCAACCCAACTTACCATTCAACCTGGTAGCCGGACCGGTCGCCACATGGCCTCAAACACATCTCCCCAAACGCCAGAGGCTGCCGACTAACATCGAGGGCCTAGGTGAGTTCGTGAGCAGACTATTCCCTCATTACCAAAGCATCACAGCAAAATTACAAACATACAATAGAGGAAGATGGTAAATAGTAGAAAACACATAGACAACAGAAATAGATAACAAATAGAAGGATATGATATATATTGGATGGTGCAAGTCAATACAATATAGTACAAGTACACAAAATACGAAAAAGAAACCAAAATGTATCCCTAGTTCCATCGCAAGCCTCATCTTGGTCCTGTGCACTCCTACTCTGAGCAGCAAGTCAAGTACCTGTACTAGGGAATTTCCCCTTCTCATTACCTAAAATCATATAATCTTTTTCGGTCCAAAAACATGACCCAAACAGGGTGTGAGACTAAATCCCAGTAGGCAGCCACTAAAGATCTGTTCTAATATGTCAGTGAATATATAAGACAGACAGTGTAATATGGAAAGTAGTAAATAAGGAAACTAGTAAGACTGGCCCAAGATTTTTCTTTGGCTTGGCATTGCTTCAAGTATCCATTCCATTCTTTAATCACTTCATTAAAGTGTTCAAACCATTCCATGAGCCCGTTCCTGGAATACTCAATTCAGAAACCAGGCATCGCTCAGGGAGAAAATCTACCAACACCCTACAAGCCCGTTCTAGAGAACCTCTTAGGTACCCAGCCTCGCTCTAGGTGTGGTATAGTCCGTCATCTGAGCCCATCCCCAGGATACTATAAATAAGATCTGGGTATCGCCCGTGACATATCATGCCCTGTTGAGTCTGTCCATGGCATCTCACACTGGATCCATGATTCACTCGGCATTTCAGTAACAAGTCTCGTATGAGTCTATCCATGGAAACTCACATTGGTTCCATGGTTCACCCATGAATTTGTTTCACATTTTAAGCAGTTCAAAAGCATTTAACTCACGTGGGCTAGCAATTCAAGAATTAGCATACATGGGTCAAGGGGAAAAACTCCATCCCATACCTGAAACTATTTCAATTACAATTTGATCTTATTGCAATTCCATTCATATTCAATTTCCATTTTTAACAACACACAAGGTAAAGAAAAGGCATGCCTCATAGGAATCATGGGTCAAAATCCATAAAAGATCCATTCAAGGCAACGCACCCAAGGGGTGGTTCCTGTCCAAGGTGTAAAACCTAACTCAAGCACAAATCTTCTTATTCAGATTACCTACAACATGCTAGGTAATGACAGTGTTAAATTCCAGGTCCAAGCGACACCCCAAAAGTGGGTGTGCGGCACTCCGGCATATATAAACTGCTTGAAAATCAGTGAAAAGCATGAGACCACCTACCTTCGGCTCGTACTAGATAGCTCGTCCAGTATCTGGCTCTGATTTATCCTGGCTTGGATGAAATCTGAAGAATAGACGAAGAACTAGAAATTAGGGCATTTGAGCCTTAATCCAATCTACATTTGTTATAACCAGAAGAATCGAGAAGGATTAAAAAGGAATTGAGTACATACCATTACTGATATAACAAGATGAACGGCGTTTGAAATGGAGATCGGATGGAGAAACAAGATTGAATTCTTCAAAATCCTCTTGAGATCACTTCCCCCTACTGTGCGGTTGAAGAGGGATAGGTTCAGGTTAGGTTTTATATAAAATTTAATTAATTTAATTAAAACATAATAAAATACCAAAACACAGTAGGTCGTACGGTTTACCCACACAGCTTGGACAAACCGTTCGGAGACCGTGCAGACCTTTTTGGAAGGCAAGGGGCAACTGCACGGCCACCCCGCATGGTTTCCCAAACCATGCGCAGGCCGTGCTCCTGCCTTTGCCAAGCTTGCACGAAGGTGCACGGTTTACCCAGGCCATGCGCAAACCGTGTACTAGGACATTTCCATCCTAAAATTTGGTTCTGGGCTCTAAAAAATCCCCGGACACCTCCGTAACTCCCTCAGTCAAGTTACACATCCACATTAGGCCTCAACAGAATAGTTAAACTGAAAAGGAAAGGATTCATACCTAGTACGAAAACCCGGGTTCTTTCAAGAAAGAATAGTTGATTCAGAGAAACATGAGGGTAGTATAAGGCATATAGAAATGTTATGCATATAACCAGAGGTTGGATATTTCATTTGAGGTAGGTGATCATTTCCTTCTCAAATTTTCTCTATGGAAAAGTTAGATGTGTATTGGAAAGAAGGAGAAGATGAGTCCACAATTCATTAAACCTTATGAAATCCCACAGAAAGATGGATCAGTTTCCTACCGAGTGGGTTTACTTCCAAATATATCCTAGGTACAAAATTTTTTCATGTTTCAATTTTAATAAATCATATTTTTGATTCGTCTCATATTTTTAGTCCAGTAGTATTTCGGTTAGAAGAGAACCATTATTAAGAGGAACAGAAAATCTAGATTCTTAACCACAGAGAGAAACTGTTTCGGAATAATGTGATTCTTGATGTTAAGTTTTTGAGGAAAAACCATATGGTTGAAGAGGCAACATGGGAATCTGAAAATTCTATGAGGGAGAAACCCCCCCCCCCCATTTATTTTATAAGTAAATAAAATTGCGAGGAAGCAATTTCAAAAAAGTAGGAAGGTTGAATCATCCCATGTAATTATATTATAATAGTTTTTCATATCTATTAATATTTATGAATTAGATACTAATTTTAAATTAAAGGGTATAATATTTCTGATAGCTTACTCGACAAGCAACAATGCGTTTCTCTGAAATCCTACATTACACACAAAATTGAGTTATACTGAAAAATAATATATTATTAATATTATTATATTAAATGTTAGTTATTACCAATCCGTTGTATTGGCAGAAATGAATAGAACTAACTATATTATGTTTCAAAATGTTTATTAAATATTTTTACTTTCATCAAAGAAATTTGACAGGCTTAAAATAAGAATAAATCCAATTTTAAGCGTAAAATACTCTAATGTTTTTAAAAGATAATTTTACCAAGTTTTGATGGAGAAACCTTTTTAGATCTAGTTATTTTCACTTTTATATGTTATATTTAACAAAATAAACTTATTATTTGAAATTTAGACATCAAAATTTACATTGGTTGAATTGTGTGTATTTTTTTGATAAAATTCATATTTTAATGAATAGTGAAAAATATTGAATGTTAATTCAACACTACATTTTCATATAATTTATTTATACTGTGATATTATACTTTTACTTTGTTTTAAAGTATCATTAGATTAATTTTTTATTAGTTAATCCAATTTAGTTCATTTTAAGCTTTTTTTAATAAAAAAAAAATTGAAAAACTATGTGAACTTTTGAATGTTTAACTTTAAAAACTCATTTTCTCATTATGTCAATGGGATTAATTTTTAATTAATTTATACCAACTATATGTTTTGAATTAGAAAAAATGGATTCTTTGTTTTGAATAATAAGGTACAAATTAGGTAAATAAGTTACTTTTATTTTTGGATATTGTGAATAGTAACTTCGGTAATTATTTTTATTACCACAGTTGAGTGAAAATTCAGTAATTACAGGTTAAAATGATCTTATAAATATTATAAAATTGCCCTAAAAAAATTCCCAGTATTATTATATGAGTTATTCTTAACCAATACAATACTTGGACCTAAATTTTGGCCTTTGGAAGCCACATGGGTGTGATTATGACCCTTATAACATTTTATTTTAAGTAAAAAAGGAACATGTCATAATTAGGTCTCTCATAACTATAAGAATTTTAATTTGGGGTTTTACCATAAAACCCATAAAAATCACATATAACATATAATGGTAACTTGGGACATAATCATACTTAAATTTAATAACCATACGATCAACTTATACACAAATCACTAAATGGAATGGTCATATGGTCAACTTCCATACCCAATGCTTTGGAGGTTATAACGTAACCGCCCAACCATGGTTTATCACAAACCTCCCATATTTGGTTTATCATGTAAACACCCATCTTTGGTTTATCACATAACAACCCATCAAATGTCCAAGTACCATTATATAATCATAACTCATAAAATATTTCAATTATCAACATTTCACTCATAATATTTCATTTGCAATCACAATATATCATTTCAAGATATTGAAAGAGTCAATCCCCTTTCAAACCCATTTTCAATACCAAAAAACTGGGAAAGGGAATAAGGGGTTACTTTTCGTTTTAAAAAAATTAAGGCTTATAAAGGCATCCAAATATCAAATAACGGTTATGGTGGCGAAGAAGATGTTGTCACTGCATACGTTAAAAAACAATCCTTTTGTCATTTTATAAATTAAAACGATTCATATAAAAATATTCCTTTTGAAACCCTTAGAATGAATTTAAATTCAAATTGGTTGATTTTACACCTTATAATTTAAGTTGGTGTATAACATCAAAATATATCACCCTGAAAGGAGACTGAGATGAAGTCCATTACCTTGAGTTTGATTCGTCGCGTATGTTCCCTATTCTTTATGAATAATAAGGATAGTTTAATTTTGAATTACATCATAACACTTTAATATTTCTAATTCCTTTTATATAATAAATAACCTTGTTATAATAATAATATAATTATTTGAGTTCATGTTGGTTGTTTTGTCGACATTCGGTCCTTTTCCATGAATTATTGTTCCTTTATTCTTGGAAGACTATACCAATGGTCCTTAAGATGGGATCTAAAAGAGGTCTACCAAAGTAGTGGTAATATTCCTACCCTACCTATTTCAATTTAATTATCCTTGTAAATCAACTAAATGTATGTTATTTTCCATAAAATAATAAATTAATTAACCTAAATATTTTTAAATGTTATTATTCTTAGAGAACTTGATTCATTATCCCTCTTTTCTATAAAATGGAATGTGAAAGTATCACTTGTGATTATGTGTGGAATACCACCTCCAAATAGCGATACAATTAATCTTCCATCAATAACATTAATGGTTTTTTATTATGATAGGTTTAAATTTTATATATTATATTTATGACATAATTATTCTTCTAAAATTATAATATCATATCAATCTTATTACTATCTTATCCATTGGAAAGTGATACAATTCATCTTCCATAACTAACTTTTGTGGATGATTATTATGATATATTTAAAGTTTATATATTATATTTATTACATAATTATTCTTCTGAAATTATAATTTCATTTTTAAATTTTTACAATTTTATCTACTGGAAAATGATGACATCACTTGTGTACTAGCACCTCCACGAAGCGATGTGACTAGTTTTTTATTTTCTTCTTACATGGATGGTAATAAGGATATATTTATTTAATATATATTACATATATGATACGATCATGATTTACAAAATTTGAATTATTATTTACCTTTCATTCTTTCTATCCATTGAAAAGTGAGAAAAAACATTCATTGTATGTATGACCTACTGTCTCCATGAATGATGTAATTAATTTTTCAATCAATACTTTTTATAGATGACTTAAAATATATATATATATATATATATATATATAATGAATATATATGATTTTTATATAATGATTAAAATTATATAGAATATGGAACCATGATTAGAGTACTAGGACCAGATCTACCGAACCAAAATTCTCATGAAAAACGATATAGTTAACACATGGAAGCAATGATTTTAATAAAGAATTATTAATAAATGGGTGTTGAAATGTTAAAAATGAATCATATATGATATTTTAAATATATAACTTAATCTGGTATATAATTTTAATAAATTTAAATTTATTATACATTACATTAGATCACTTTCTAATCAATTCGAACTCAAGGTAAAGGTTATATGTTACAATCTCATTGTTTACCGGGATTGTTTATGATTACGTTTACAATGATGAAATTTCATGATTTGTCACTAAATAATATAATTAAATTTGTAATCCTATGTTTATTCCTATATATTATGTGTTTTCTTTAATTTTACTCACTTTAAGTACTTAAGATTATGAAAGAATGTTTTTAAGAAACACAAACTTTATTTCTCTCTTCAGTCGAAAATATTATTTCTTCCATATCCATGTTTTTCAAAAATGTTTTCAAGAATTTTTTACAATTATCCTATGAATTTTTAAATTCATATTTACCCATGTTTTACTATTTAATTTTTTTTAAATGAATCTTATTTTCATTTTATAAATGAGAAGCCTTTATCTTTTAACCAAAAATGTGAAAGGAATACTTGTTTTAACATAAAAGACAAGAATGAAATTTCTTTCTTTCATAAAAAATAAATGATTTGAATATTATTTTACAATTTTCTAGGTTTATTTTCTAGTAAAACTTTCTTTATAGTATTTTTAAAATTTTTTATATTTCAAATAATTCATTTCAATGTGAAAAGTAAATTTTTCGAAATAAATATTCCAATTAATCTTTTTAAAAGAATATTCATCTAATATGACATAATTTGATGTTAATTATGATTTAGTGAGTATATTATCCAATTATACCATCGTTATTTTTTATCTAGATGGTTTATAATTATGATTATGATATTTTTTTGAAATCCATTTATTTTCCACATGTTATGTTATGATGAAATGTTGAAATGTTTTTAGAAATTTTTTCCTTTCCACACGTTATGATATATGACGAATGATTTATGATATTATGGAACAAAAGTGAATAGATTATTATTATATGATAGGTGTTCTCATAATTATATATCCCCATAATTTATGGGGTGAATATGGGTTTCAAATGAGATAACAATGAAACGAATAGGGAGTGAACCCAGATTAATAAGGGACTCTATCCATTATGATAGTATTGGGAGTAAATCATGATGAATTATATGATAGGATGGGTATTAAACCCAATACACTATGATAGAATTGAAAGATATACTTAACTGAGGAAACCATTTTATATGATTATTTGTATTCCACCAACTTATGTTATATGTCGATGTTATGCTCTCGTGGACCGTGTTATTTGATTCCTTTATGATTCATGTCATACAAGATACAAAGATTTATACCCTGACTCAATATTATGATCTATCATTGTAAAGGTACGGTTTTCAAATGATAATAACATGTTCTCAAACCCTTATTATCATGTTATATTTAATAGATCATGTATATCTCCCTCTTGTACCCCTACTAAGTATCTGAGATCACCCTTTGTTATGTTTTCTTTTCCCCAAGATATAAAGAAACGTTTTAAGTATGATATGTATAATAAGTGTGATTGTTGTGAAGAACTAAGTGGGAGATGATTTATATCTCTTATGAATATGTTGTTTAGGCATCCAAGTTTCTAAATATGGTAAACTTATATGATCCTGGAATGGATCATAATGTTATGTATTGAATATTTATGTAATAAGACATAATATTTATGTGTGAAAAGTGTGTGTCTATTTATACAATGAATTAAAAAATAGGGAAGTAGTAAATGATATTTATATGGTTCTACCTAGATGTAGGTGATAATATGCTCTAAGTAATTGTTCAACTCTGAGACATAAATATCCATTATCATAAAAAATGAACACAATAGAAAGTTATCATCATTAAAGTCAATAATTTATTCTATACAGTTACTTGTATTCCAATAGGTTCTCTATACTTTATCCCTCAAATTTATAGTTAATTTTTTTTCTTACTTATTAAACAATATCTTTATCAATCCTTTACACTGCTCAAATAGAAATAGTATATCTTCATCCACAACCGAAGTACTTCAACATTTAAAGTATATTCATCTATAGTGGAATTGATGTTATACTATTCTTGTATTCTCTCTCCATTTATTCATTGATTCATAAAATATGTTCTTTAATAACACATTCCAACCACTCAACTCTTACTTATTCAACACATATCCTTCATTATACACTTTATTTTAACAACATGTATATTCTCAATATTAAAATTTGGAAATGTTATAAAATTTA
The DNA here is from genome assembly GCA_963277665.1 of Viscum album. Classification (NCBI taxonomy): domain Eukaryota; kingdom Viridiplantae; phylum Streptophyta; class Magnoliopsida; order Santalales; family Viscaceae; genus Viscum; species Viscum album. The sequence goes on from OY728152.1 coordinate 1,941,322,477, forward strand.
TGGCATCAAAGTCTTCATATTTGAAACCAGTCAATTGATAATCATGGTAACCTCAACATTTTCTCTTTACGAATTGAGTCCAAAAATCATTTTTTAATCAATGATATTTTTATTCAGCGACTTCTCAAATTTCTATGATCTTTTTATTTAATTCTACTCAAATCTGAATTTCTTAGTTCATTTGATCTTCCACGAAATCCTCATATTCATTTTACACATATTCATACTATCATTTAAATATAATTATGATGAAAATATTTATCTTGTCGTGTAATATTACACTTAAAATCATAGGACCATAATAATTTTCTAAAATCATGGCTTAACACATATAATTATAATATTTAAAAAATAAAGATCAGTATAGAATCATCACATCAAAATATCACTTCACTAGATAAAACACATATTTAGTTATACATGACCTCTTTAAAAATCTTATGTATCCTATAAATACTAATGTTACCCTCACATATCAAGGGATTTTATATTTTGTAATATTATTAAATTTTAGATTAATATTACATGAGAGTTATTTTACTCTTATGCATTGAAAAAAATCATAGAGTCACTCTTACACATCGCCATATTCCCTGAAAAAATTCTCTTTTATGATATTATGTTTCTCTATTTTAATATTACATAAAATTCTTCTACTCTTACATATCTTGATACATTTTCAATTTTTATTATAAACTCACAATTTTAGAACATATATCCAACCTTTTTATATTATCTCCATGCTTCCTAAATCATATAAAATTCACTCAAAGCATTCCTAAAAACATTTCAATTATGCACACAATCTGTTTACATAACATATAAAAATTCTTAAACAATTCTATAGGTTATTCAAGATATATATTTTCTCATTATTATATGAATTGTTTTCATAGAAAGTGGACGGAATTTCTCCAGGATTATAATTTGATTGCATATTTACACATGGAAAATGTAATATGGTGGTTGATTATTTAATTCAAATGTATTATGGTGAGTATACTAATAGGATGACTGATAAATAGAAATATATTAGGTTATTATAATTAATTCACCTTGGTTGTAGTGATATCGAAGAGGGGTCGTTAATTTATTCGATGAAGTGACACCTTTATTAGTATTCTAGGTAAAATAGTATTATCTTGGATACCCTAATCTGGAAGTATAGAGATATCATATAGTGAATGGTTTCACTTTCAATGGTTAGTATGAGGATAAAGAGCATCGCATGTTATTCCTTGAGGATTTATTTTGACCCTTAGAATATGTGGTAATAGTCTTTTAATGAGTTCTAAAGGTCATTTTTAGCAATTCTCCCTAGTGTTACGATGATGTATCAATCCTTGAATTAGTATTTTCGATGGATGGAGATAAATATAGAAGTGGTTACGTTTATTTCAAAAAAAATTATGTTCCAAAATGTGAAATATGAACATTAAAATTTTGGTGGGCTTGTTTCATATTTTATAGATTCCCCATGGAAAGTGTGAGGACATTTTTATGGATTTAGTTACATATTCACCTATTACCTTTAAATGTTTTCATTTCATATTGAATATCTGGGATTTATTAATGAATCTTGGACATTTATTATGGAGTAATGAATTGAGATCAATAGATAACATAGCAAAGAATTATATTATGGATGTAGAAAAACGTTATAGAGTGATTAGGATGATTGTATCTAATTGTGCACTCAAATTACATCATGAATATAGAGGGGATTGTTACATATATTTGGTTCCTAGTTTTACCTTATAAAAATATTCCATCTATATAATTAGGGTCAAATAAAAAGGATAATCCACTAGTCAGAGGATATGTTGAGAGTGTTTAGTTGAGATTTTAAAAGATAATGGGGAGATAATTTATCATTCCTGTAGTATTATTTTAATAACAATATTCATTCCTCTATTGTTATGGAACATTTTTAAGTGTTTCATGGGTGAAAATGTAATTATCCATTATATTGGGTTGGGGTTGCTGAGTCCATTATACTTAGGTCTGAGATTTTGAAGGATATTATAGACCATGTGACATTTATTCAGGATTATATGAGGACATATCATAGTAGAAAAAATCTTACATAGAATGTAAGAGGTGACCATTGGATTTTATGTTTGGTGATCATGTGTTTTTATGATTTTATCCTTATCATGGATAGTGTGGGTTTGGAAAATAAATCAAGATATTTCTAAGATTTATTATTCTCTTGAGGTGGTAGAGAGAGTTGGACAGGTTTCTTATTAATTGGTGAAAGATACAAAATTGGAAGGTGTATATGATGTGCTTCATGTATCACAAATTTAGTAGGATTATAATAATCCTTCATTTTTTATTGATTTGAGTGATTTGGACATCGAGGAGAAAATAAATTTTAGAGTATTTAGTAAAAATTATATTCAAATAGAGAATATTATATGGAGAAAAATTATTCCCTTAGAGTGAGTTATTTAAAATAATGTTCATATAGAGGAATGAACTTGGGAGAGGGAATCACTCCTATTTGTGAAATATCCTGAAATTTTTTGAATTGGTCATACTATTGATGATGTATAATTTTTTTAATAATGAAGGTTGAATGACAGTATTGGTGTGGTTACTTCTTCTTTTTAAAATATGACTGAATATTTTCTAGGATAAAACATTTTAAAGGGGTATGTAATGTATATTTCTAGAAATTTGAATTTTGAAAGTTTGTGAAATTTTATAAATTTTCTATAAGAATGGAAGAATAATATTTTTTTTATTTTAGGATTGAAATTTTTAGGGCGTTGTTGGATTCCAAATGTGATTATTACACTATGGTGGGAATTGGGTAATTTTTTGATCAATTTGGATTTTTCCACTAATACAGGTGTTGTTAAAATTTAATTATTTTATCCATTTATTTATGTAATTCATTTTATATGTATTATTTTTATAAATTAAAAATATTAATATTTGTGTTATTTTTTATAGTGATGACATGGATTCTTAGAGGATTTGAATATTTTATGTCGATAACATGTCTAGTAAGATTTTTAAAAGGCTAATTTGAGTGGGAGGTTTGACTAAAATTCAATGATAGAAATTATAATGGTTTAAAACATGGAATTAATATGAAAATTATGGAATATTTATTCCCATTTTTATTGACTTCTACGAGAGAGAACATTTCTCCCATATTCTCAATATATTTTAGTTTTTTATAAAGAGAACCCAAGGGTGCCAGTGTGTCATGGAAAATTGTAGAGAGAGTAGTGGAAAATAGATTATACAATAATTAATGGTGGTGAACATAAAAGGATAATAGATTCCTTTTAATAATTTAGTTAAGTTAGGTGACTCAAAATTCATATCTCTTTATTTACCCTTGTTAATTTACCATGATTTTATCTTTATGTGATGGTTAGATGATTCAAAATAATCGTAGTTTATGTTTTGATGATAAATAAAAAATTAAATGAAGTATTATGTGTTGAAAATTTTGAATAGAGATTATAAATAACTAATTGATGGAATAGTTATTCGTGATGAATAATTGAAATGATAGGAATTATGAAATAGTGGATTATTATTCAAATTATAAAATAGTGGAGTTATAATATAAAGTAGGATAGGAAATATAATTCTATGATAGTATAATTTAAATTATTATGAATCATGGTGGACTAAAATTTGAATTATATCATGATAGAAATTTTAGAATATATTTAAATAAGGTAAAATTTTCAAGACTTTTGATTCTGAGGAAATTGGTGTCAATTACTATTTATAATTCATGTTTGAAATATTTTAAGATTTTTTTATAATGTAAATTTATATTTATTATTATTTCTAACGATTATTTAAATATTTTTTAACTCCCCATATTGAATTTTTAGCATATAATGATGAAATTAAGTGGAAAATAATTATTTTTTCATTAGGGGATAGTTTATGAATTTTGACATTACTTGAGCCAAATCAGCACCTGCATAATTACACACATTATAAAAATATATTGATGTATTATGGATTGATGGGTATTATGTTGTGATTAGTTACACATGTTTCATGGCCCATGGTAATAGCGGTGAGACACATTCTGGAATTGGAGGGAATATCTAGAAAAAGTTCCATGAGGTGGTTCCATTTCAGTATGGGTTGTTCTACCTTGCCATGGGACCATGTCATATATAGTATGGGATGCGTAGTCCAGTTTTTATAGGATGGATTGATAGTGTGATGATCATATTATGGTGTTGTCAGTTGAATCTATTATTTTCACCAAGGTATACCTCTCTAGTGTGGATAAATGGTGGTTTGAATGTATAAATGTGTAGTCGATGATATGGATTGGTGAAAAAGTAGTCTTTATTATGAATTATCTATAAGATGAGGTTTTAGAACTTGTGGATACCCAATATATAATGAAATTTTATTGGTTTAGTGAATTATTTCATTGAATTTAGTGGTGGTGGATCGTGGTGGGAGAATAAATGGAAAATAGAGGTATAAACCCATTTGTAATACATGGTAGAAATGTGTAAGTTTTGACTTGTTTTGATTTAGTGATTTATATTATGTGATGATTAAATGATGATGTTTATGATGCTAATAGAAACAATGATTATGATTAATATGATGATGAGAATGATGGTGATAAGTATTACGGTACGGATCAAATGTCTAGTTATAGTGGATGTGTGATGTGTGTTAATGATAATAGAAGTTGAGAAGGGGAGATTCCTCAAGGATTGAAACCTAGTAATACCACAAGAGTCCTCGTGGTTAGAAAAAAAAGTGTCATGTAGCATCCCATTAGGTGGATAACTACTTGGTGATCGAGTTATTATAGAGATTTCTATGTGGGTGGATAACTATTTCATGAAGAATATGTGATAGTGTTTTTATTATTAGTGGATAATTACATGGTGTTGGAGATGTGGTAGAGAGTTCCCAATGATTTGATAACTACTTAATGATTCTTAAATTATCATGAAGTCCCTATTGTTGGATAGTTATTGGGTTCATAGTTGTGAATGGGGAGTATTTTTAATAAAATTAGGATATATAATGAGGTGAGATGGGAATATTTGGTGTTCTAGAATATGAGGTAATTATGTGGTATAAAGTGGAAGTGGTTGGATGGTTGAATTTTGGGATATATATGTTTATTGATTGTTTATTATTTATTAAACATAAGGATTCATCATTTAAACATGATATTTTCAAGGAATAACCTACTAAATATATATATATGCTCACCCCTAATTTATATATGCTATTTTTTATATTATAAGGATAGAGTTGGTGGTGTTGTAATATTGTATTAGCTCTATACATAGAATTATTTTTAGTGTATGTGGTTTAATTATACCTTACATTAGATATAAAGTATTTTATAGAGATTGTGGTTGTTTTCTAGTTATGTTTTGACATTGTATGAAAAGAAATAAATTGATATACACTATCCATGTCTTATGATTGGAAATTAACAACATCAGTCACAGTGATGTTGAATCTTTCTTAATAAATGATAATGTCTTCAAAATATGTGTTTGTATATACCCGTGGTTATATTTTCTAACCAAATTCCCATTGAATATGGACTTTTAGGTTCATACTCAAACTCATTTCTAGTTCATTGAGAGTCCCAATAGGGTGGTTTATGAAACTTTTGATTGGTAAAAACATGAACATGTTTGGGAGGTTAAATGTATGAAAAAGTTTCATCTCAATAAAAAATTATTTTAATGATTTGATAAATAATGTACTAATAAAATGAAGAATCTCTTTGTTCCACTCTTTGTTTCTTTATCTAAATTTTCTTTTTAGACATATTGGTCTGTAATATGTTCAATTAACAAGCTTCAAATGATCAAAACCTCCCAACTGATCCATGAATATCATACTAATTTATGATAATAACCAATGATTAATTTGTGTTTTATATTAGTAAATGATACTTTAATCCAACATGTGATTTAGCTGAAACAATCCGTGTGTTTTTTAATATTAACAATAAATATTGTTTTATAAACTGTTTTTAAATGAAAACAATTGTGCAATTGAGCCTAAATTATTTTCAAGATTTAGCATAATTATCATTGATTTGTTTTTTCTTTTAATGAAAAATACTCAAACCAATCCTTGGTGATATTTTTTCAAATTGATACAAAGTTATATTTTACTCTAAAAATTTAATATTGTTCTATATTAATTTTTTTAATTATCATAACATTGTAATCATACTTTTATTGTTGAAAAAATCTAGGAAAATGATCATTAAATAAACATAGACTGGGATGAAAAAACTACATGTCAATCCAATGTGTGATATGAAATTAATAATGCAAAATTATTTTCAAAAATTAAAATTCTATTACATTTCATAAACATATGTTAAGAAATCAAAGGCATAAAAATGATCTCCAAATGTCATGAATATTTAATAAAATGAAAATTTATTCATTTATGGACTAAAGAAAAAAACCATGACATCAATATGACATATAATGTGACTAGAAAGGTATATAAAGGTTTTATAGAATTTAGAGTCATTATACTTCCACAAAATTGCTTCCAATAATAAAAAATCATGAAATAATCTCAAGATATCATAAAACTTTTAGAAAAGATTCTTTTTTACTATAATAAGAACCTATACATTAATCTGATATTTGATATCAATGGAATGATTATATGTAGAAAAATTAATTCTATAAACATTTTTAATATAATAAGAATTTATCCAATGACTCCATATTTTTGTAAAAAAAATATGAATATTATCATTGAATCATTTATGACCTGAATGAAAAAATCATATGTCAAACCGATTTCGGATTTGTCCTAAATGAAAAAAGGTGTATTTTTATAATTGAAAGTATTTTTATCTCTATATATATATTTCAAACATTCATAACAATGAAAGTAACTCGGATAGTATAAAATATTTTAGAAAATAATTTTCAACTAATTTTTCACTTGTAATAAAAAACCACACATCAAAATTAAATGTTATATGACATTTATAATCCAATTTTTTTAAAAATTAAATATACTTTAATTTTAAAAAATATCTCTAAAATAATCAAAACCAATGAAACAAGCTCTTAATGTTATGAAAGTTTAGGTAAATGATCTATGATTAATTTGTGATTAGTTGAAACAATCCACACATTAATCTGATTTTTGATCTATTTGGAATGATTCAAAGTGAATTTTTAAAAAAATAATTAGTATTTTTCACAATTTTTCTACATTACTTTTTTACATGTTTCTAATATCTTATCCTTTTACCATAAATAAAATAAATTGTGCATTCTTTTTATTTTATCACATATTTTATTACAATATTATTATAATCATTTTTCATTTTTTAAGTAGTATTAATTAAAAAACGTTTTTTAAAATATAGATACACGCTTCTTTGATATAGAACCGGTTGATCCTTGGAGAATATATCCTATATTTTACATTCATTTTTTATTTAATGGAGTTTTTGTTTCTTGTAACTTGTATGTAACAATTTTATATAAATATAATAGATACATTACCTAAATTAAATTCCAATAATGTAAAAATATTTTTTAATATTTTAAAATATTGTGATCTTATTTATAAATAGAAATAGCCTTTAATTTTTATTGACCGTTATAGTCTATTTTTACTTGCTATAGTGATCTGCAATAACTAATATATGATTTTATCAATTATTGAATATAGTTAAAATAATAGTCTTCTTTTATCAATACTAAATAACTGATAGAATCCACTTTTAATATTGGAATCCCAAATTCTAATAAACATAGATTTTATCATTTATTTTTTAGCACTATTAAATTTTTTTGGGTTACCACTATTAGAGCTACAAAATAACTAATAATTTTTGTTTTGGGGGATAAAAAAGGGTATTTAAAAAAAGTAATGTTTATCAAATGATATAGAGAATTCAATTTTAATAACATTACTAGAAATGAAAAATCAACCAATATACAATTATTTCTTGACATCATAATGTTTTTAAAAAAATGATTGTTCTTCATTTACACCAGAATAAACATTTATCCCATTAAAACTCTGTGGTCTCATATTTCTAATTCTCTTCACTTTTCATTTGATCATTACCTGGAGATATCATGAGAGAGTTTGGAGTAGTTATAGAGGTTATTAAATGGTTTTATACATTTAAATTTTAACCATTACATGGTATTTGGAGTGGTTTTAGCTATTTTTAAGGTTTCTTGCAGGATTGAGATAGGTTATTTTGGCCAAGAGATTTTTTGAGTTGGTCATGGATTTAGTCATTTTGTTAGGGAGTGGACTATAGTGATTGAAATTGATTTTATTTCCATTTTAAGGTTTTTTTTTCTTGTTTCTTTATCCTATGATAAAATGAGATGGAAAATGGATTGGGAATACATTTTTGATAAGTTGGAATGTGTGTAGCACTCGACGAGTCTCACTATCAGGAATGGGTAGTGTGGAGCTCATCATATTGTAGTGATGAGCATGGCAGGGGTAAAAATCTTATGTGCATATATCACACTATGGTGTATATTATGGTTATCTTCAAAATTGTTAGACATGGGTCCTAAAGGTATGAGATCTATGGGATTAAAATAGTTTGAAAATGGGTTCACTCTTTAATTAAAATCACCATAGGTGTTTTAGAAGTTTACAACACCATGGTGAAGGAATTCAAGATTCCTCTATAATTGGAAGGAATGATCTCTCATGTTTCAAATATTCACTCCCTCTCTCAAACCCTATCCAATACTTATGCCTCTTATAACCCTCTATCCATTACATGAATATTCTAAACCCCTTGTAGTGTTAAATCATTGTATTCTATCCCGGTAAATTTTCCTCTTTTACTTTATTTCTCATTTCCCCTATCTTTATTCTTTCTAGAAATTCATTTTTAGAGAATTCATATTTTTTTAGGTTTAAATCTCATGTTTATAGTGGTTTCCATGTTTAGGTTCTAGCGTCATTTCCTTTTTTATTTTCGGTGTTTCTTTCTATAGTGTTTGTTTCATAATTGGTTATTCTAGCTCAGAGAATATTAGCATTCTAATCGGGGTAGGGAGACTATTACTTATATATTATTTATATTTAAGTTTTTATATCTCATTATTTATCTATTAATGTGAATGGGTTTGATAAAATATAAAAACATAATAATTTGGAAATGGAATAGCATGTTGAACAACTAATCACCCTTTGGGAAAAATTGTATGCCTTTGTTTAGTTTTTTCATTGGGATTAATCACATGACATGGAATATTTTTGTTTTTATTAGTTTAATAATTATATTATAAAATTAATTTTATGTGATATCTTAAAGTCTTGATGTTATTTGAATCCCTAAATTTTTAATAACAAATAAGTTATTGATGATACGGTGTTATTTATCGTCTGTCATATATTGAGAATTATTTAAAATTATGTCAATTTATGAATTGAAAAGAAAATTATCACATGTTTAAGATAATTAATATTTATTATTGAGGATTAAATAAATATTTGGGTTTAGAGAATTCATGCGGTTAGTTTTTTTATGATTTAACTTTATTTTTCTCAAGATAGTGTGATTTATATTGGGAAGTGATTTTTTTCTCATTTAGCGTGGCCAATTTCATAAAACTATATCAATGTAAAGGTGAATGATGATAATTAACGTAAGTGGGATGATCATTTTTTACTAATTATATTGGATTTTATAATATAAAATAATTTTGGAAAGTGTGTTTATGGTTAGCTATAGTTTTCTAATGTCCATAAGTTTCCATATATGGATAACATATGCATAATGAACCAGTTAATTAAAGTTAGAATTAAAATTGGTGGTTTTTTAAAGAATAAAAATTTACGGATGGGAGATCCCATTATTTATTGAGGGATGTGTAAATGCCACAATTATATGGCCTTAGAGCCTTTTCATTATGTGTGGAAAATGCATTTGAAATGTATATGTCCTCTACGGATTTTAATCCTTGCCTATTTTTTTGATAACATTATTCTGGTTATGAACCTTGAAGAGTAATTTGATGGAGGATTGGGGGTGTGTTATTTGATGATTGAATTAATAAAATATGGGCTACGAACTCGGTCCACAGTTATGGTTGATTCTCATTATAGTGGGATAGTTTATATTATACGCAATGGTGTGCGACACCAAGCAGATTTGATGAGTTTAAAGTGGGTATTTATCATAAATATTTTTAATCTTCCAAGATTATTTCTTGATACATACTTGAAGGCCATATGTATGTATGTTTTTACATTATTTATATCCAACTACTTGATGAAATTTGTTTCAATTCACTGTGAGTGCATTTTTAAAGTGGCGGATTATGCTAAGCCCTTTAGAACTTGAATGATTCATGAAAAAATAATTGAACTAATAAATAAATATGGGAGGTTCATGGTGTTCACAAAATATGATGGTATAATTGATAATGTAATCAAGAGAATTAGGTTTTCCATCAGAACATGGATTAAGAAGATTATAATTTCAATCTTGTAAAAATTTTATATGGATTAATTAATGATTAATTATTTAATTAAAATGATCTTAATTATTATATTCCAAAAGGATATCTATCCCATAACAGTTGGGACCAAGGTTCCTATGAGAACATTGTGGAGGATGAGTATAAGGTTGAGTAGTTTCCATTTGGGTCATTTTTTATGATATTACTCTATTTTTTTATGATTTCTTATGCTACCCCACCCATATGGGTTGGGAAACCAACACCAAAATGTTTTTAGGGTATTTTCTACAATATCCAGGATGGTATGGGAAAAGATGGATTTATTCTCCCTATCCCCTCTCTACCTATATACATCAATGAGTAGGCATATCCTAAGATATACTGGCTTGTGGTATATGGTCTGTTCTTTTTAGGGATTTGATGGCTCAATGTTTTACAATATAATTATGTGAATTCTATAACGGCTTGATGAATATAATATACATGTATCTAAATATGGTGGTTATGGATTCCCATGAATGTTCATGCATGGATTTTGATGCATTGAGGTGTAATACACATACATAAGTTATAGTTGTTTTATTCTATGAACATGGTTAAAACTAAGGACATAGTAATGATATGATATGTCATCCATAATAGGATGTACTAATAGTGATGATACTATTCCATAGGGTGTACGATGAACATTAAAAGGGATGATCATATAATGTAATCATTGGGGAGTGAGAGTGACAAACTAGTGGAGAAGTGGAAGTGGTGTAACTTAATATATATATATATATATATATATTCTCTTTATATAGAATGGTTTACTTAGATGTGTTACTTTTTAAGGGGGATATGGTGAGGATGGAAAAATGTATTAGATATTTAGGTTATGAGTTAGTTTCATTTGCCTATTCATTAGGATTAAGTATGATTATTTCTCTTTTTTCATGGGAGGTTGGATAGAGGATACTACTGAGTGCGAAATTTTTTGAATTATGGATTTACCAAACACCCTTGAAAGTTTAATTCTCAAAATAAGTGTCATTTTAATTGTTCTAAATTTTTTTTATTCTATTTATTCAATTGAAATATACAATCCACATAAAAAAATGACAACTTAAATTTTTAGAGATTGAAAGTCTTACATATGAATTAACCTCCAATCATCTAATTAGAATCAGATTCATTATTCATTTTTAGAATATGTTTATCCATTTTATGTTTTGTTAAATTTATTTATTTTTTATTTAGTGTATGTAATTCCCCAATTTTTTGTTTTTTCTTGAATAAATAATTATTATCATTTGATTTTATTTTTCAATTCATTAAATTCATTATTTTAAAATAATCAACTATTTTACATTGAATTTGATAATGAGAGTTTTTCCTTTTAATAGTTTGTTAAAATGCATATATTATGGTAAAAGATTTATTTACATAAAAAATGGAAAAAAATTGACATCTATACTGAATTTCATTTATACTTTGAACATCAAAATGATATTTTTATGTGATTTTAAATTAGTAGTGTTTATTGATCATGAATCACACTATATTTTTTATTTAAAATTGATTATTTTAGGATTTATTTATAAGTTTTATTATTAATATGTGTTCAATATTTTCTCTGTTAATTGTCTATCATTAGTTTTAGTTATTTTATTAATTAAATTTATCACATGACATTTTATTCATTGATGAGAAATGTTATGATATAGAATTTTCATCATAATATTAATGCAGTATTTTTTGGAATTTGTGTATTGAATTTGGAAGCAATGTCTAACTTATAATTGGGGCATGCATAAACTAAGTACATGTGATTGACTTCATTGTTTTCTATGGTATGTTTGAATATTGTTATTTTATGGAGTGTAATATTTTTTATAATCAAAGAATCGCCTCCAAATGCATTTGATCAAGTGAGTAGATAGACCTTTCTAAAATGAATCATCTAATTCCCCATCCTCCTTAGTTTCAATCTTCCTCATTTTTTATAACATGTACTCATTATTCCCTTTTAATGTAAAGTCTCATGTTTAATATTCTATAGGATTTCATCTTATATATAATATTTAGTTTCAATATGAAATATATATTCAATATGAATTCAATCTATCATTTGATGAAATATAAATTCAATATGAATTAAATTACAACCAATATAATGTATACATTATATTCATGTGAATTTATGGATCAGTGGGATAGCTTTACAAAACTATTCATGTCCTCTTCTCTATTGATTCTATGCATAATAAATTATATATTTTTTATAATTGTTTCAAATTATTATTCAATAAGGTAACATTATTAAACATTATTCAATTTTCAATCTTCACTATGTATTCATGTAATATTTATTTCCTTAAATTGATATATGTGAAATATAAATATATCCATTTCAATACAAAAACAATTTATATTTTCATTTTCATTAATGGTTGAATATTCTATTCATTTCTTCTTCCTAAAATTTGAATGAACACATTACCTTCTGCATATGATAAAAAAATAGTATCTACATACATTTATTCAATAAATTATAATTTTTTCTTGTATTATATAGATGTTGTTTAACATATACAATACTATTAACTAATAAAAACATGGGAAAGTTGTAAAAACAGAATGCAAGTTTTACTATATGATGAATGGAAATATCACACATAATTTATGCTTATTTAATATTTACATTACAATGGATTTAAATATACATTTATGTGGATATAAGTGGTTCTTAATATTCAGGTGGATATATTTTAATTTTACATTTACATTACCCTTAGATTAGGGGGATATATGTGACCTAGATCTATTTCTCTTTCAAACCATGCAACCCTTTATTGAACCATTATCAAATATGTGAGAGGTAATTTATACTCCAATTATTATTTTCATCCACACCCCTAAAAAATTGATAAAAATTTATAAAACTAAATTTTTCATAAAAATTAAATTGATTAGATTGTTAACAACATATTGTAAGGGAGAAATATTGAAACTGTGACATGGGTTCTCATTCAATTTTACTGATATATCGATCACATTAATAATTTTTTAACCTTCACAATAGCAATTAAGTGATGAGTTTAACATATTTTTTACTAACATATTGGTCAATTTGAAAAGAACTCAACTCCTTACCCTTTAGAATTATTTGTTACACACCATCTATTTTTTTAACAATAGTTAATGATTAATGCCAATTAATGAGTGATAATATGAACTCTAAATTAAGTAAACAATTTTTTAAGCCTCATTATAGATATAGTTTTCATTTTAATGAAACTAAAATATTTCCATTATATATGTTATAAAAAAATACACAATCCACTTAGAAATTATAAAACATTAATTAGTGTGGATTGAATGTTTTACACCTGAATATACCCACAATAATCCAATTATAATGGGATTCATCTTTTATAATTGGTGTTGAACATTTTTCATTTGGTTACGATAAATTATATGATTTTATGTATGTAATGTATTGATATTTCATTTTCAATTGTTTTTTTTATAATTTCCATTGTGTGATATTGTAACCTCCCAATTTTCCATGGTGTGCTTCTCTTTGAATAATACAATAGTGTACGATTTACGGAACACCGAGTTCAATCATACCATAACCTATCAAACTAGCCATTTAGAAAGCGGCTGTGAATAGTAATAACCACATTTTTATTTATATATATATCACGTATAATCTTATCAATCATATTTGGTGTTTCTTATACATAATATAAGGACAAATTCAATTTTTCATATAAAAGGAGTATTTTTCAAAAAAATGTAGGTTTTCCACCTTTTAATGGAGAAATCTTTATAAATCTGATATTTGACACTATTATATAATCAATTTTATGAAATTAAACTCTTCTTTATAAGTAGGACATAAAATTTTATTTTGGATTAATGTTTGGTGTTTTTCTGATAACTTTCATATTTTAATGAATTGTGAAAGACACAAAAATATAATTGAAAACTTCTTTTCTAATAAAAATAAATAATAGTGTTAAATTATACATTTGAATTGTTTTTAAGTATAATTAGATTATAATTTTATTATTTAATCCAATGTTGGTCATTGGAAGTAATTTTACTTTTAAAACGGACACAAACACATATCAATCTTTTGATAGTTTTTACTTCTCAAAAACCTGCTTTCCGGTTTTAACAACGGGATTTAATTTCAAATTAATTAATGAAACTTATATTTTTTTAATTTGGTAAAATTGAAATCATTTTAGGATTTGTAATATCAAAGTTATCTTAGGGTTAAGTTTTTTCATTTTTCTGAAAACATTCAATTTTTGATGAATAGTGCAAAACACTGCATTATTGTTTATAAACTGATATTTTATTTAAATAATTATCTATTTTATATAAATTTATTCTAATTAAAAATTGATACATAATACCTATATTAGTTAAATTTAATTCATTGGAGTCATTTTATAATAAAATTAGATGTATAAAATTATGTTGAATATTTTAACCTCTTTTACTCACCTTCTAGGCACGTTAACAAATTTGCATAAAACATAATCTTACCACTTCTATGAATTGAATTTAAAAAATCCAAGAGACACGGTTGACATAAGTAAGTAAAATTTGGTTCAATAAGATGAAAATAGTTTTTGGTGAATATTAACTTTTGAATTTAATTAACCATGGTTAAAAGTAAATAGGGTTTCTAAAGTTAAGAATGATATTATATTTACCCTAATACATGTCATAATTCTATTGGATAAGTGAATTTTGACCAAAAGCAACCTTAGTAATAAAATATGATCTTTTTGGTCCAGTTGGTTTAGATTAGGACATTTATTATTATTATATTTAAAGAAGAGTTAAAAGTGTTAAATTTAATAACTAAAACATTTTTAATATAGGGTTATACAAAAGATAATTTCAACTATAAATATTCATTATAAAGATAAAGATATTACATACATCATGGTATTTTATTTATAAATTTCAGAAATTAAATAATCAAATTCAGTTATGACACAATGATGATGCAGTAATTAAATTATTAATAAAAGATTAAAATAATTTATATTATAAATATAAAAATAAATGTAAACTGAGACTTTTGATTCATTACACAAATTTTCTAGGTTTATATTACATGTTATGTTTGTTTCAAAAAAAAAATTTTTTTTTGAAAAATCAGATTGTTATGAATTTCACCAGAACCAAACACTAAATAATATCAAAATTGACATAAATGAGTTTTTAAAACAAATACTATATTATTAAATGATAAAATAGTCCTAAAAATATAAGGTTATGTCAAAGGAAATATAAAATAATGGATAAGTAATTAATGAACCACATGGGTTTCTCTTGGTAGTTTATAGTAAGTTTATTAACCATATAATATAAAATACAAGGAGACATGGAAAATGTCAAACTATTTAATTAAGAGTTAAATCTAAAAGGTAAGATTAATATGGTGACCTAAACCAATCTAAAACCTATTTTTTGAGAGGTTTTAGACCCATCCCCACATTTTCCTTAAAATAAATCCATTTGGAGCCATTAGAAACTGAAAATGAATTTATAATAAAATAATATTTTAAACTGTTCCTAAAGTAAACCTCACCTCTCTTATAAAAGGGCACTTCCCCTTATCTTAATTTTACACCACCAAATCCATTGGGATCGGCCAACCCCTACCCAAATATCCTCCCAACTACTATCACTTCATCCTATATTCCTTTCTTGGATCATAAATCCAACCTATGGATCCCTTTTGATCAAATCAAAAGGAAGCAGCTGAAGAAGAGGTAATAATTTCATCTCCTCTTTAAATGTTATCTTCTTCTTCCACTTACTCTTTATTTTTTGTTTCCATACCAAAATAATAACTCAAGTAACTTCTACATACATTGATGTTATTAAAAATATGGTACAATCGTATTCATTATTCTATCCATCATATGAATGACAAAGTCACCATACATGCGTATATATGGCTTAGCGTCTCCATGAATGCGATGAAATTCATTCCCCATCATAACCATTCAAGAAAAATTTCCTTTTTATTATTAAAAATAATTTTTAATAACTTAATATCATTCTGGATATGAATAAAACACATCCTATCGATAAAAAATATGTCTTACTTAACCAAGCATATAATAGAAAATAAATCGGTTAACAACCGAAACGATTATACTACTAAAATTAAAAAAAAAGAAATATTATAAGATCATATATGATATCATAATTATGTATGTGGTTATTTTATAATTTAATAACGATGTTTTAACTATTATACATGAGGTTAAAGTACCCTAGATCAAGGAAAAGTACAAGGTAAGGGTTAATTATACAATCTCTTCATTATCTAAGGTTGTTTATATGTGAGTATTTGTTGGGACCTCCTTATCATCCACATCTATGTTTCTTAAAAATATATTTCAAAACATTTTTCCTATTTCCTATACGA
Source organism: Viscum album (assembly GCA_963277665.1). NCBI lineage: Eukaryota > Viridiplantae > Streptophyta > Magnoliopsida > Santalales > Viscaceae > Viscum > Viscum album. The sequence goes on from OY728152.1 coordinate 1,941,339,400, forward strand.
TGGGTTAAAATCATTTATACCTATTTTTTACTTTTTATGGAATTTTTATAAAGGAATCTTTCCATCGTTTTCCAAACATGGCCCTTTATGACCTTTACGGAAAAATTTAGGAAAGAATGTTTCTTTAACTTATACGTCGAGTGGGGCTATTTTCCGCCATTATAACATCTTCAAAGCTTACCATAGAATATTATAAGAATATTTTCAAATTAAATTTTTTGTTTTAAAATTACATGACTTTTAAATTTTTTAAAATAAAAAAAGATATTTCTCTCAAATAGTTATGATTTAATCTATGTCAACATCCTTTGTTGGATTTTACATTTTTTTGAAGTTGATTTATTATTATACAATCTTCTATATTGTATTGAAGGTTTTGTGATATGTTTGACTATGGATGTGAAATTTTTATACCATTTATTGTTTATGGTAAAATATTGAAATTTTGTATTCTAGTTTTAATATGGATGTCTATGTTATGTTTCAACCTTTTCATATGAGGAATGTGTTGGACTTCGTAAGTGACGGGTGGAGCCCGCTATAGCTCCTCAATGCATTGGTAGGTTTCATGGAAAAACTAGTGTCTTCGAACAAGGCCTGGATAAAATCTTATTTTTATTCTTAGCATGAGGCCTTGACTATGTGGTTATGATGTCCAGTATTATGCATTGCATCATTATGAAATTAGTTATTGATATTAAATGTGATTATTCTACTAGTAAAATATCCATGAGAATATGTAAATGGCATTATTTGATTTATATTTTCCATATTATTCTTATTTTTAAGTTTAAAAGTCTTTTTTCTAGTTTTATACATTTCTATAAATGTTTAGGCTTATTTATGAAAGTTTCCACTGTATTGGTATCCTTATTGAGCATCTAAGCTCTCCCTTTTCTATGTTCTATTTTTCTCAAGATATGAAGAAGTATATCATGATTAATCAGCAGGAATAGGATAAGGGATATGAGTGTGTTCAAAGGGGGCATAATGTTGTTTTTCTTTATTTCATGATGTAATGTAAAACATATGTATGTATCTTGTACTTATGAGGCTACTAAACTAATCGGTCTTTCAGGGCATGATCTCTTGTGATTATGAAAATGATATGTAATAATGCATCGACTCTGGGTAAATAGGGTCAGGGAATTACAGTTGGTATTTGAGAAAGTTTAGTACAATCCTTGGAATGAAGATTTAGAAAAACTTAGATTAGAAAACACTACCATAAGATAGACATTGAGGATTAGTAAAAAAGAACATCCAAAATAATTTAATGTAAATATTATGTGGGTTTTCAAAGAAATACATCCATGTCTAGATATGAGAAGGAAGAGGTGGATTTGAAACAGATGTACCTAGGAGTGAAAACTCGGTCAAGGAGTCTCAAGCTTGGCCCGAGGTATCCTGGTACATGACAACGGGCCTTGTTGCACTCTTGGTTACGACACTCCAGAGGGATATTCTTATGATAATTCACATTTTCTTTACAAACCTATTTGAAGGATGTCAATATAAGACGAGAATAAATAACTGTGGTTAATCTTAAGGTGTTTTAGATTGAAAATAAGGGGTCATTATATTCTCTAAATGATTTTAGGACTCACACTATGCTTTCTTGTGTTAGTCAATGGCTGGATTCCCAGGAAGTCATAGTTACATTGAACATGATGTACAAGGTGGGAATGATGATAGAAATTAGCAACTAAATGGAATGTTGATAGGCATAAAAGATATCATGTTCATGCTGAAGCAGGTTTCCAAAAATATGATCAACAAAATATACATTAACCAGCTCCCAAACTCAATAAAGAAGATAAAGTCATAGAATGATAAGAACTCCAGCAATGAAAACTGTGGAGAAAAGAAAGTTCAATTTCCATCATGCTAGAAATGTGGAAGGAGACACCAAGGAAAGTGTCTCAATGGAACAAAGAAATGCATTATGTGTGGTAAATAAGGACATAAAGTAAAGAATTGTCATGGAAAAATGAAGAGTACTATAGAAGAAAACAAAAATGATCCCAAGAATCCATTTACAGTAATTTCCCATAAATGTAGGGGACCTAGGAATTACCCTAGTGAATTCCCTATTATATAGCATAACATCTTTGTCAGGGAAGAACCTTTGTGGAAATAAATGGATTGTGAAATGTTTAATGTTATTAGTGCTCTTTATTGATGGGATTACTTTGGATGACCTTTCTCTTATAAGTGTAACCCTGATGTTTGTTATGTTAAAATGTTATTTGAGAAATGATTATTTTTTCTATTGTGAATATAGTTATAAATAATCATTTGGGTTTATATGATCCTTGAATTTTAGGCAATTACAAGTTATTAAATTTTGGGATGAAAATGCGAGGTTTTAGATAACATTTGTAGTAAAATTATGTTATGGTTATTTTGAGGAATTTATCTCATTTTTTGAATGTTATAAAACATAGTTTTTAAAAAAGGACACCACACAGACCATGTGACAACCCGTCGCATCGGACAAAGCTGTGGGTATCGAACCCCCAACCAAAGTGCGACTGGGATTTATCAACTACCACTGGAAAACATGAAGTCCCTAGTTAGTGTGACTAATTATTTTTAGTTAAATGATTTTATTGATCAATAATAACTTTATTTTGGATCTTATGTTTATCAAATAGATATCCTTGGTATAGGAAAATTATTTGGTGATTAAGTGATAAATGTTATTTTGGAATATGTTTTCTCTGTTGGGAACATTATATGCCTAAGAAAAATAGAATATTATGAGATTTCATTTTAGGAGTAATGGTAGATTTTTATCTATTTTTTTATTGTGGACTTATAGCAATTTATTTTAGTTATGGAAATTATTAACCTATCATAGAGAATATCTGATTAGGTTAATTACTTTTAAATATGTGACTTTAAGAGTAGTCGATGTTATTTAGAGATACAATTTAACATTGAAGACTATGTAATAAAATTCTCCTACGTTTTGGGTTTCAATCTTAGTTTGGATTATATTGAAGGATTTTAAGGACAATTTTTTATTGAATGGTATTTATTTAAATTTGGGTATTATTGGTTTAATTTTAGAAATTAAGATTAGTATTTATTTCTCAAAAGGATTATCCTTTTGGGGATCATCTAATCTTGTACTAACCATTTTGGTTTTAGTTAATCTCTGAAGATAGGGAAATATATAGTCCATCCTTTGTGAATTATGTGATTCTCTATAACTTGATTCTAGCACTTTAGGGGTGACCAAGTAATCTTGAATACTCATTATTTAGAGAGAAAGATGATTTTGTGGTAGAAATTAGTTAAATGATGGAACTCTACCTATCTAGTATTTTTTATTCTATGAAAAAATTAATTCTTAAACTTTAGGGAAAGGATCCTATACCCAAAAATGTGTTATCCTAATACCTTATGTTATTCATCATAGATATTTGGCTTTGAGACCCTCAATTTTCCATTCACTTGTTTTTTATTGATGACCTTAATCACTCCTTATAAATAATAATGTTTTTCGGCCAATTATAATTTCCACCAATGTTCTCCTATTCGAAATCCCAATTTGGTGGTGACTTTTTCATTTCCATTTCCCTTTTATTAAGACTAAAATTTAGTAACCCTATTTCCAATGTGGGTTTTCCACAATGGTGTTTTCTATTTTTTACCTTTAGTTTCGAATAACAATTTCAAATTACAATGATTCAATTTATTGAAGGATGGAATAATTTAATACCTCAATTTTCCATGGTACGCTTCTCTTTGAATAATACAATAATGCGTGATGTATGCAACACCGAGTTCAAGTACACCACGACCCATCAAACTAGCTATTTAGAAAGTGGTTTTTAATATTAATTACCAAATTTTTAATTTTATATATCCCATATAATTTTAAGAGTGATCTTTTGTGTTTCGCAGACATAATATATGGGAAAATTCAATTTTTCATATAGAAGGAGTATTTTTCAAAAAATGCAGTTTTTCCACCTTTTAATGGAGAACACTTTCTAAATCCAATATTGGACACAATTATATATTCAAATTTATTAAATTAAATTATTCTTTATAATTAGGACATAAAAATTTAGTTTCGATTAATTTTTGGTGTTTTTTTGATAACTTTCATATTTTTATTAATTGTGAAAGATAAAAATAATTAATTGAAAAAAAAATAATAAAAATAATTTATTGAGTTAAATTATACATTTGAATGGTTTTGAAGTATAATTGGATTATATTTTTATCATTTAATCAAATTATGGTCATTGGAATTAATTTAACTTTTAAACTGGACATAAACACATATCAATCTTTTGATAGTTTTTACTTCTCAAGAACCCGCTTTATGGTTTTGACAATGGGATTTAATTTTAAATTAATTAATAAAACTTCTATGTTTTGAATTTGGTAAAATTTACATCATTTTTGGATTCATAATATCAAAGTTAGCTTTAGGTTATTTTTTGGTATTTTTCTTAAAATATTCAATTTTTGAGGAATATTGAAAAACGCAACATTATGGTTTAAAAACTAAATTTTTATATAAATTATTATCTATTTTATTTTAATTTATTTTAAGTAAAAATAGATAAATAATACCTATATTTTTTCAATGTAATTTATTGGAGTCATTTTATAATAAAAGTATATGTACAAAATTCTATTTAATATTTTAACGTCTTTTACTCACCTTCTAGGCACGTTAGTAAATTTACATAAAACTTAATTTTACAACTTATGTGAATTGAATTTCAAAAATCCAGGAGACATGGTTGACATCAGTAATTAAAATTTGGTTCAATAAGATGAAAATATTTTTGTGAATAGTATCTTTTGAATATTATTTACCATGGTTAAAGGTAAATAGGGTAATTAAATGTAAAAAAGAAAGCACTCGAAGAAGAGGTAATAATTTCATCACCTCTTTCAAAGTTATCTTCTTCTTCCACTAAAACATTCTTGGTTTTTTCCATACTAAAGTAATAACTCCAATACCTTCTACATACTTTTATGTTATTATAAATATGGTACAACCATATTCATTATTCTATCCATCCTATGAATGACAAAGTCACCATATGTGCGTATGTACGGCTTACCTTCTTCACGAATGCGATGAAATTCATTCCCAATCATAACCATTCAAGAATAATTTTCATTTTATTATTAAAAATAATGTTTAAGAACTTAATATAATTATTTATATGAATCATATACAACCTATCCATAACAAACAAGGCTGACGTAACCAAGCATATAAAGGAAAATGAATCAGTTAACACCAAAAATGATGATACTATTGAATTATTATTAACAAAGCAATATTATAAGATCATATATGATATCATAATTATGTATGTGGTTCTTGTATAATTTAATAACTATTATTTAACTATTATACTGGAGGTTAAGGTACCCTCGATCAAGGAAAAGTACAAGGTAAGTTTTAATTCTATAATCTCTTCATTATACGAAGATGTTTATACGTGAGTATCTACTGGGAACTCTTTATCATCCACATCTGTGTTTCTTAAAAATGTATTTCAAATAATTTTTACAATTTCCTAAACTATGGGTTAAAGTAATTTATAACCTTTTTTGACTTTTTATGGAATTTTTATAAAGGAATATTTCCGTCATTTTCCAAACAAGGTCCTTTACGACCTTGTCGATAAAATTAAGGAAAGAATGTTTTTCTAAATTATACGGAAAGTGCGGCTATTTTCCGCCGTTATAACATCTTAAAAGCTTCCCTTACAAGATTATAAGACTATTTTTAAAATAAATGTTTTCCTTTAAAATTGTAGGACTTTTAAATGATTTCAAAATAAAAAGATATATTTCTCTCAAATAGTTTTGATTTAATCTATGTCAACATCCTTTGTTGGATTTTATGTTTGTTTGAAGTTGATTTATTATGATACAATCTTCCAAATTGTATTGAAGGTTTTGTGATATTTTTTACTCTGGATGTTATTTTTTATACCATTCGTGGTTTATGGTTAAAGTATTTACATTTCGTTTGCTACTTTTGATACGAATTTTTATGTTATGTTTCGACCTTTTCATATAAGGAATGCATTGGACTTCATAAGTGATGGGTGGAGCCTTCTATAGCTCCTTGATGCATCGGTAGGTCTCTTGAGACAAACTAGTGTCTTGTAAGAAGGCCTTGACAAAATCTTATTTGTAGTCTTGGCATGAGGCCTTGACTATGTGGTTGTGATATGAGGTATTATTCATTTTATATTTATAAAATTGGATATTGATATTACATGCGATTATTTTAGTAGAAGAATATCCACATGAATAAGTAAATGGAATTATTTGATTTATATTTTCCATATTATGCTGAATTTTTTGTTCAAAAGTCTTGTGTTTTAGTTTTATAAATTTCCTTAAATGTTTAGGCTTATTTATGAAAGTTTCTGCTATATTGTTATCCTTACTGAGCATCTGAGCTCACCACTTTCTATGTTCTATTTTTCTAAGAATGTGGAGAAGTATATAATGATTAACCTTTAGGAATAGGCTAAGGGATATGAGTGTGTTCAAAGGGGACATAATGATGTTTTTCATTATTTCATGATGCAATGTAAAAATTGTGTATGTATCTAGTACTTCTAAGGCTACTAAACTAATAAGTATTTTGGGACTTGATCCCTTGTGATCATGCCAATGATATGTAATAATTCACCGAATCTGGATAACTAGGGTCGGGGAATTACATATATATTATAATTCTCTATAATTTAGTGTATAATATAACATGATATCAAGGCTTTTCACTTCTATGAGATTTTATATTGAATTATTTTTTATATAAGATTTACTTAGTTGACCTATATATAATAGTTGATATCTATATTGAATTTTATTTATATTTTGACATAATGATGATTTATATTACCTATATCATGCTTCATATTAATAGATAGAGAAATTTCATAAAATATTGGTGTACTAGACCCTGTTAAGTTTCTAAAATGTGTTTTTCTCGAACATTAAGAAAGAAATTATCAATAAAAAAATATTTAGTTTAAAAAACCTTTACCACGATGTTATATTACAATATTCAGTAACATTTTCTATAAGTAAAATAAAAAATAAGGAGTTAAGTTCTATCTCTATTGATTTGTGTAACTTTTTTAGGATTTATGCTCAAATTTTGAATCTTCTAGGGATTTTTAGAGGTAAAAACATTATAGTGTTGTCATAATTTATCAATTGGTGTACATCTTCTCAACATCCATTTTTAACAATATGGTAAACTTATTTATTCATTTAGAACATGAATTTATTATTTCAATATAATATTATTATCAATTTATATATCTAATTGATAAGTACAATAAATATTGTTTCATTTTAAAACATTTGTAAACATTTAATTAACTTATTTTTGTTTAATTAGTGATGGTTTTTACAAAGATTGAAAATATATGTATTAAAATATATATATTAGGATAAATTATGGAAGTATATATTATTGGAGAATATACGAAAACAAATTAAGATATTTATATAGTATTAGAACAATATAAAATAGATCTACAATAAATAATGATGTTGAAGAAGATGAAACATATAAAGGATTGCCCATATTTTCTCTGAAATTTCATATAATGTTCAAAAAGAAAGAAATCCAACCAAGATCTTAATGATATTATAACCACATAGTTATCTTATATAAAATTGTGATGAATTTAAAGTATATGTGTTATATCCACTAGGTCAAATACCCTAAAATGGGGTATGATAGATTAAAACAACTGCTTCTTCGGATCATTTTTCATCGTAAAACAGAACACACTTCTCACTTTTTCATGTAGCAATATTTGAACAAAAATAAAATCATGCACAAGACACAATTATTTTACTTGGATCACCATCACTGGGCTACATCCAAAGAGCATACAATAGAGATGTTCTGATGAACAAAATCCACTAAATCTCACTTCCAATTACAAGGTTCGGTAAAGATCACTTCTTTTCTTAATCTCACTACCCTTATAAGATTTAGGTCCTGATCACTGCATTCCGAAGGTTCACTCCCTATGTCTCTTTCTATAGATCACTACTGGTGGAAAGGATCTTTGTCTTCCTTTTCCTTTACTCAATTCTCTTGGAATGGATCCACTCATAGTTTATGGACTTGTACGTCCCTTTATTTTCATGAAATCACACATCCTCAACTCTAGGTAGATGATTTTTTTGAAGTCCCTTTTTCACCCGTAGATGAAATCTACGTTTCCACATATTGTTAGTTAGTTGAAATTAATTTTTCAAACTATTTTATTAAATTTTCATAATTTCTCAAGCCCTCTGTGAACTGCCATACTCTTCCATGAACTACGTAGTTCATATGCTTCATGGACCACCTCCTCACATATTGCCTCCTCTTTCACCATCGTATACCACCTCCGTAAACCGCCTTTGATAACTTCCTCCATGAACCACCTTCGTGTTCTACTTATGCTTCTATATAATTCCTTCTTCCATGGAATTCTTCTTCTATGGACTAACATTTTCTTTTGCGGACTAAAATTCTCCACAGACACCCTTTCATGGAGTCGCTTCCACAAATTGATTCACCCTTCACGAAATACTCCTCACTAACCTCTTTAAGGCTTCACATAATTCTCATAGAAAATAAGTTTTCTTATTAAAAACACTCCTTGTAATGATGGGATTAGCAGTCCTTATATAGGAAAACAGATCTGAAAAATCTATTAATCTGAGATTTATCGTATCTTCAATGTGGTCTCTCTTTTACTATGTAATTCTCCTTAAACAAAATGATTCCCTACGTGATCCTCATACACCCTTTATTTTTTCTTGGTGGCACAAATCACAGTCTCATTTTCACAAATGAAACCATTTGAGGCTTCTCAAATCATCATCACCTTTCCGAAAATGATGATCCATCTTCCAAACTGTAATCATTCTGCATAATACTAGCCTCCCCACAAACCTTCATCGCTATACGAGCCATTCCTCTTATGCAGTTTGTGTACGATTTGGTTTATATGAACCATTCTTGTGTACCTTCTTTGTAATCCGTGAATAGTGATTCATGGTCTATGTACTATTCATTACTATGTGGAAATATATCATTTACAAAAATCAAACTCCTAATTTTGAAGCCCAAAATTTTGGTAAACACTGGGAAACTACGCCACCTTAACAACCTGCTTCAACAAACACCAACCATACATATTCACTATCATCTATCTTTGTCAACAAACACAATCACACCCAAAACATACTAATATGACACCTTGGGGGATTTTTTCCCAATAATCCCCCCTAGTGTTGGTTGAAAACACTTATATAATTTGATATCTTGTCAAAGCTCCTTCCATCTTCAATCAACATTCATTCCTTAAGATTAAGTTAGCGATCAAGGATTTACTCAACACATACTCTAAGCCCACATGATCCGTGATAGGTGTGAGAAATAAGAGTATAATGAAAATTTCATCATAGAATCACTTCATTACATTACAACACCACTCTTTTACTTCCATCATGAACCTCATCTGTTGTGATATGAATCCTTTAATAGATCATGTCTAAAATCATCAGATTTAACACTTTCCATACGTTACTGCTCCCCCAAATAGATTCAACACCCCCTATATCACTGATCCACCTAGAAACTTCTCCCCGTGTCTTTATTGAGACATTTTCTCTCTATTAATAGCATAATTTCTCCCCCTTTTTCAATGAACTTGAAGTCCATTTTGTGAGGTCCGCAACAGGGTAAAGAACACAGGTTAGCACATTGGAGAAATAACATCATACCATGGGGAGAGGGGGTCAACATCCACACTTTTTCAAGTGAGGGGAGTTGACTAAACTCCCAGAGCTAGTCGATGCCTATCAAATGCTTCGTTGAGTATGTTTGTTGTTATAATGTATACAACCTGTTGTTTTGTAGGAACATACTCCAACATCATAAGAACTTACTCTAAGTTATCCTTGATAAAATTATATATGATTTTATGGTTCTTTTACCATGAGTGATGGACTAGTTTTTTGCTAAGATTTATAGCACTTGAATTATCATAATGGATTCTGATCGGAGACTTCACTTCAAACCCCAAATCCTTAAGCTATAGTTTTATCCACAATAAATATTTGTATACTTGAGTGGTCACAATATACTCAGCTACTACGGTGCTCAATAAAATGAAGTCTTGTTTCTTTCTTATCCAAGAAATACATAATCTATAAATATAGAAAGAACATATTGGCATTGATTTAATATCATCTGCTAAAACAGCCCAATCTGCATCTATATATCCTAATAGCTAAGGAAAAAATTTGATATTATATATCAAACTAAAATACACATATCTCTTGATATAATGAAGTATAATTTATTAATTCAATCATGTGTATTTATTTGGGAATGATTTGATAACGTGTTGCTCAGTATTTAGCAAAAACAAAATCAGGTCTTTTCATAGTCATGTACAGTAGACTACCAATTATTTGTAGGTATTATGTAACATTAAATATATTACCTTTATCATTCCTTGATAGTTTCATCCAGGAAGCCACCAGAGTCTTCATCTCCTTGTAATTATCTATTCCAAACCTTCTTAAAACTTCATTGTTGGGTTTAAATTGACAAATGAACGTGTCATTTATTCCTTGTGCTACCTATAAACTGAGGAAAAATGTCAGTTCACCAATCATTCACATTTCGAACTAATTTTCCAAGAATTCAGAAAACTTTCTACATTGTTCTTCATCTAATCCTCAAATGATTATTTCATTTACATATACCAACACCATCATCCATTTATTTCTATCTTGGTTAACTTACAAGTTGTAATCAACTCCACCACACTAAAAACCAAACTTTTTCAGAAACTAGTCTAGCCTTGAATACCATTATCTTGGTTCTTTATTCGAGAAATATAAATCCATCTTCATCCAAAAAACTCTTTTCTCATATTCATGAATAAGAAAACCAGCTGGATGCTCAGTATAATATTCTTCTTCCAGAACGCCATTCAAAAATGAAGACTTTATATCCATCTGGAAAACCATGAAATTTCTTTTCACTGTTATGTCTATGAATAATCGAATTATCTCTAGCCTTGAAACAAGTGAAAATGTTTCATCAACATTGATACCCTCTATCTGGTATTATCCTATAAATACTATTCATGCATTCTTTTGGAATCACAACAACATATTTATTCATTTTGTTGCGAAACACCCATTTTTTTCTGATGACATTCTTACTTGTTGGCCTCGAAACAATCTCCCATGTCTTATTCTTTTAAGTTTGGTCAACCTCTTCATTAATATCCTAAAGTCAATTATAATTTACAGCTACTTCTTCAAAACATTTAGGTTCTACCTATGATAAGTATGATTTTTGTTATAGAGTCTTCATCCTACTTGTCTACACATGCATTGTCTGATCACCAACTATGTTCTGTCTATCAATTATAGATCTCCACTTCTATCGATGTGTAGATAATGAATTGTTCTTATACTTATCCTCATATGAATAATCTTCTAAATCAACCTATGGAACTGGAGAATCCCCTAATCTGATTATTTTTTCATCACTATCCTCTTATGACTAATCATGTATTTGTTGAAGATTATTCTCATTCTCTACTGTGGTTACATCATGAAGTTAAACTTCCTTTTCTATATTCTTGTTGAATCATTTTTATTATTTTCCTTTCGTTGAATATCCAAAAAATATACCTTCATCTCCACGAGATTCAAACTTCCTATGTTTGTCCTTATTGAGAATGAAACACTTACTTTTAAATACTCAAAAGTACTTCAATGATGAATTACTTCCATACTATAGATCATATGGAGTCTTCTCTTATTTTGGACATATCAAAACTCTATTTGAAGTGTAGAAATTTTTATCACTTCTTCTTTCCAAAAAAAATTTGGAAGGCCTTTCTCAATGAGAATTATTTTGGCCATGTTGTTGACAATATGATTTCTTCTCTCAACTACTCCATTATGTTGTGTAGTTCTAACTATTGAAACTTGAGGCCTTATCCCATGTTTCTCTAGATAATCCTAAACTTGTCTATTTTTTAACTCTTTTCCATTATCTATTTGGATCTTCTATATTTTCATACCTATAATCTTTTCAACTTCCCATTGATCTCTTATAATGAAACAAAACAACTCCAACATGTGGGAAATGGTTGGTAACAATTCCATTCTGCTCTAGTCATCTCTGAAGAGTACATAATATCTCCTCCCACCAATATCTCTTGGTGAGATTGGTCTGAACACATCAATATGAACCAACTCAAGCAATCTGGTTGCCCTTTTCTATTTTTCCTTATATGTATGTCGAATGATATTTCCTTGTTGGTAGGCATTAAACATATGTGTATGGTGAAGTGATAATCCAGGGAGATCTCAAGTGCCATTATATTTTAACAGATCTTCCAAGGATGTTTGGCTCAAATGGCTAAGACATTTATTCCACGACTAATTTTCTTTTTCCTTGGACAGAAAGAAGATATCTTCTTCATCACTCACGAGGTAGAGATTACCTTTTGTATGCTTTCCCTATAATACAACAGCACCATTATTTTTCCTTGATGAAAAATAATTTCTTGGAAAATATTACGGTATGTCTGGAGTCACAAAATTTACTTTCAATTAATAAGTTATGACTAAGACATTCAACATGAAAGACAAATGTATGTCTCATGTATTTTATTTTAATGTTTTATTTACCATATCCAGTGGTTTTCAACCCTTCATAATTACCAAATATTACGATACCTTCTTTATCGTACTTTATTCTCTTCACCAGAACCTATTTTCTTATCATATGGGAGGTGCATCCTCTATTAACGATCCATATCCCAGTGTGATATGATGCCTTGAACATAATTTTGGAAATGACTAACTACTTAGATATTTTCTTTCTTACCCATTTTTTTCACTTCATACCCTGTATGGATAGATACTCTAGACATTCCTCAAAATATGATGGACAAGTTTCATCTTGTAGAGATGCAAATATATTTTTCACTTTCAGTTCATTTGATGATACATTTTTCTTATTCTTTTTACTAAACTCAGTTTTCTTCAGCACATTCCTTTGTGTTGTGGAGAAATATCTTTCCATGTGTCTGAATCCTCTACACCTAAAATAGTGACCATCAAATGATGACCTGAAAATTGAGCAATGTATAATGGATTATGTGGGTCATGTTCCCTTAAGTACCTCTTTTCTATGTAAAAAACATTTTTTTTGTGTACCGTACTTCCAAAACAATAGCATCTTATATCGGTTACATTCCTATGTGGAAATACTATACCACTCGTTTTCCCTTGGGTTTTATTAATCTTATGATTCTACTTCATTCCAAAATCAATCATCAATCTCACAGTATGTGCTTGTGGTCTGACTTCAACCGTTACTTCTTTTTTTAGATCAATCCCCATAATTTCCTTATCATTTGAATTTGACTGCTACTTCTATTATGTTAGAAAACTAACTTTTATACTTTATGATTCCTATTTTATCTGATTTTCAATGATATTCTTTGATTCAACAATTTCTATTGATCCTTAACACATAGTCATATATATATCACTTCCTATTCAAGTTCTTTGATACGTTTGATTTGATCTTTTTTAGTTGCATTCAAACAATCGATCTATCTTTTATGTTCTTCAATTTTGATTTTTTACTCAACCACCTTTTCTGAGATTTTTGGAATTAAAGAATAAATTTTTTTAATTTCTTCATTCAGCTTAGACTTCTTTTCTTCCTATTGTTGCATAGAGATTTGGGCATCACAATCTACTTTCTTAGCTTTCTTTGTTTTGGATCCCCAAACATCTATCTCTTCATGAGAAGCTTCTAATTCAGGCTGAAGGTCTATTCTTCTTTCAACTAATCCTTAATTTTCATTTCCTTCTTTTGATATGGAGTTCCTGAAAACCACCACCAAAGCATCTACCTCATGATACTTATAGTCCTCCAACTCTTCTGACTCAGATTCTTCTAATCTTTCATCTTATTATGAAAAAATATTCTTCTTTTTGAATAACTTTCTCTTAAAACTTCTCCTATATTTTACATTGGATGAAGGCTTCTTTTGGAAAATTTCATCATTATCTTATTTATCATCTTCAAAATTCTTAGAAAAATTTATTTCAAAATGTCCAATATTTTCCGCATCAGAAGCGTGCTAGTAAAAGTTTACCTTTGACCTTTCCTCTTCCTCTTTGTAGGTTTGTAGAGAGAAATGTCATGACATCGTCCTAATTATCTTCCTCCTAACTATATTCACTAGAGCACTTCTTCATGGCCTTTAATGCCAAATCTTTCGAATTCCCCTTTTCTAAAGCATCATTATCATCATTTCTCATTTCACATGCAATAGGGGTACAATATAAGTTATCCAATTTTAGTACCTTTGAATATTTATCTTCCAATACTGAAACTTTTGGATTAAACTAAAGTGGAATTTTCCACAAGATACGTTTCACAATATTTATATCTTTAATGAATTCTCCAAGTCTACACATGTCTTCAGCTACTACATTCACCTTGTCAAATAAAACATCAATAGATTTATAAGGGTTCATTCTCAGATCTTCATACTTGTTCCACAAAACCTGTAGCTTTTCCTCTCTGACCTTTTAATCTCCTTCATAGATATTCAAAAACTTTTCCCATATAGATTGTTATGTTATACATAACATCAACTTCGTATAAATTTCATTTTACAAGGCTCATCCTAAATTATTAATCCCTTAAGAATCGTCATCCAGTCATCATATTTAATATTCTGATAAAGAACCAATATTGATATCTGTTGATATTCCATGCATAGATACTATGAAGACATCAATTCCAAATAATCAAAAGTAGTGTTTAATCTAATTATTCCATAGTTGAAATTTTTTTACGCCGAATATCAGAATTTCTTTTTGATTGGACACCTCCATTTCTTCTATAGAGAGAGAATCGCTGACTTTAAACCTTTTCCTCTAATACCAATTATTAGGTCCACTATGTCAAGTACCCTGAGAGGGGGTTGAATCAGGGTAGGATAGATTAAAACTATGACCTCTTTGGATCATGTTTCTGCATTAAAAAACCACACTTCTCCCTTTCTCTCATAGAAATATATGAACTGCAATTAAATCATGCACTGGACACCGTTATTTTACATGGTTCTCCCTCACTGGGCAACATCCAAGGAGTATAAAATGGTGTTGTGACAATTTACCAAATCCACTAAAGTCCACTGCCAATTACAGGGTCTGGGCTAGATCACTTCATTGCCCAAGATCACTACCTTTACAAGATTTAGGGTTTACTCATTTCATTCCCAAGGTTCACTCTCTATGTCTCCTTCTATGGCTCACTTTGGATGGAAAGGATCACTGTCTTCCTCTTCCTTTGTTCACTTCCCTAGGAAGGGATCCACTCTCCATTTATGGACTTGTAGGTCCCTTCATTTGCATGAAATCACACATCATAAACTCTAGGTAGATACTCAGTTTAAGTCACATTTTCACCCATAGATGAAATCTACTTTTCTGTGTATTGATAGTTTGTTTAAATTACTTTCGGGAACTGTTTTTGTGCATTTAAATACGTTCTAAATCCCTAAGTGACCATCATTTGTCTTCCTCAAACTATATAGCACATATGATTCGCAGAACACCTCCAACATATATTTCCTCAACATTCTCCACCATGTACCACCTCCGTGAACGGTCTCCTCAAACCGCCTCTGTGAACCACCTATGAGAGCTGAGTCCAAGAACTGCCTCTATGAACCACCTCCGTATACTGCATCTATATATCTCTTCAACATAAAAATTATACTTTTATGGTATTCCTTATTCTGTTCACTAATTCTTCTATGGACCACCTTCTTCCTTTATGAACTACAATTCTCTGCAAACTCCATTTCATTTAATTGCTTCAGCAAACTGCTACACCCTTCATGGAATCCTCCTCGTGAACCTCTTTAGGAATTCACCGAATTCCTAGAGAAAAGATGTTTTCTTATGAAAATTGATCTTTGTAATGATGGGATTATTACTCCTTATATAGGAAAATATATATGAGAAATACGCTAATCTTATATTTACCAAATATTCAATGTGGTTCTGCCTTTATCACGTTCAACTCCTTCCACAAATTGTTTCCCTATGAGGTCTGTGTACTGTGTTTCATACTTCACGGTGGCCCAAATAATTGTCTCATTTTCACAAACGACACCCTTCTTGTATTCTCAAATAACCATCACCTTTCCTCAAACAATGATCCATCTTGTGAACCTAAATCTTTCCACATACTGCTAGCCTTCCAATGAATAGTCATCACCCCATGAAGCATTCCTCTTACATAGTCCACATACCATTTTCTTTCCACAACCATTCCCAAGTTCCTCCTTTTCAATCCAAGAATCTTGATTCTTGTTCTGTGTACTTTTCATTCCTACATGGAAATCATACTTTTCTAAAAACTAAACTCCTGATTTTGAGGTCTATAAATTTGGCAAACACTGAGAAACTGCGCCACCTTAACAACCTGCTTCGCCAAAACCCCATCCATACACATGCACAATCATCTTGCTTTTTTAACAAACACAATCACACCCCAAACATGTTGAGAGGACACCTTGGGGATTTTTTCCTGAAAAATATATATGGTATGTTAGATAATCATTATATTTTTTATAATTAAACTATTTATAAAATTATATCATGATATTTTATTTAGATAGCACTATGATGTCATCTATAAAAAATATAAACACACACCAAAACCGATTTACTCACACATTGAGAAGAAGATAGGAAGGGATAATACTCATATTTATACAGCAATGAAATTGTATTATAGATATTACTATGAATTGTACATGATTTATTAAGTCGAAATAGTCTATGTCTTTGTATGGGTTATGTGATCATTTCTTCAAAACATGAACACATTCCTTCTACAGAACTATAAATATTTTTACATTACTTGTAACACAAGACCTATCACATGTTCATGATCTATACAGGTCTATAAATCATGGTATATAAATCACGTATATGTATTCATTTTGGTATAGTCCATGTGTTTAAGTACTCATGGCTAGAACATGTGACATATACAATTTTTTCGTTATATACAATTTTGCACAAGCTTGTACGTCATGGATTGTAAATTCCATGTGTTCAAGCTTAGTGTACAATTCTTCAATCATCCATGATTTATAGTTCTCATCCTCAAATTTTACCCAAAATAATTTAATCAAATTTAATATCATTATTTTAAAGCACTAAACATATTTTTTGATGTGGTATTCAATCTAAAGCACACTAATTTTTGCCTTTCCATTTTTCGTACAGCCAGGGATAAGACCCAGGTTTCTACAATAGTTATGGGGACCTATGGGTATTTTTATCCGTATTATTCATGAATTATTCTGTTGAATACAAATTATGATTTGTATAGATTTGGTTTCATGTTCTTATAGATGATTTTTGGATGGAGTGTTATGGATATTGTTAGGCCCATTGATGAGTAGAATATGATATCTTGGGTACCTTTTTCAAGTTATTATTTCAAATTTAATTCAAAGTCCATATTTTTTTATAAATTGATGGTTTTATTTGAATGTTCATTTCTTTATAGTGTAGGGACTACCTTTCTGATAGAAAAATGATGTTCTCCAACGTTATTGAATGTTTATTTCCCTATTATGTAGGTGATAACTTTATCAAAATAGAAAAGGAATTTCACCATAATGGCTAATAAATTTCTTGAAAATAAGTTTCCAATAAAGGGTCTCTACCAAGATCATACTATTTCAATATGGGTCAATTTTAGGATACCACAACTCTGATGTTTGATTAGTGATGTCCTTATTACCATATAGTAATTAGATCTAAATGAAAAACTAGGTAGTAACATTGGATTTCAGTTATTATCTATTAAATTTGAATAAATCATTATACTGATAGGTCTAAATTTAAAAAATTTAAAAATAGGGTGACGTTTCCTAATCTTTTGATTTTCTTGAATTTTCATGTTGTGAAATATGAACCCTTTTTATTGATTTAACTAGTTAGGTTTTTTATCCTAAGTCCTAGAATGAGAGAATATATGGAAGATAACTTTTATAGGTTTTATAACAATATATCTAGGATATAGGTCGTGTTTTAATACCATATTACCAAGGCTTGTATCAACCACACTTTATTCCTTTATTACGAATACTTCTATTTTTTGTTATCATTTCAAATAATTATTTATTTAATACACATTATTTGGACCTTCCTTAAGTGATTTTTAATTTTTCCTACATGATTGAAGATATATTCTAGTTTTTCCCTTCTAATTATATTTTTTATGCTTTGGGTTTTGATTTAGGAAGAGGTTTTTAAAATAAACTATGTAAAATACCCTCTAAAAAAGTTAATAATTATTTTGTTTTGATTAAGTTAAAAAAACTTTGCAAAACACTTTCTACATAGTTAAACTTAATAGTTAAAGGATGTTAAAATAAACCATGGAAAACCCTTTCTATTCATATCTTCCTAAATAATTTAGTTTTTCATTCAAGGGAATGTTGTAAAAAATTATATTAGAGATTGTTTTGTGGAAAACACATTTTCACAAGTGAAGTGTTTTTATCCTTTTGAATATTAGTTACTTTCGCTTAAATATATTTATTTAAGATCAAAAGATCAACATATGGATAAATATGTATCGAAACTAAAAATCGTATGTATTTAATATTTTCCATTGAAAGATTTAAAAATTTTGTGACTATGATAGTCTTGGACATTATTATTATAATACAAGTTAATTTTTGGAGCTAAATAATATTAGATAATATTGTGATGTGCATAAAAATAAAATTTTATCTAAATTGCTTGGAGAATACCTCAAGTTGTCCATCGTTACTTCTCATGGTAGCAGTCTTGATAGTGAAGTTGTGGAAGTTTATCCATCCAGTTTCTTCATTTTGAAAGCCTATAAGTATTTGAATATAGAGGTAACTTAGGTCATTAATTAACATATGTATATTTTTTATGTAATTTTTTTCCTATTTAATTTAAAACATAAAAAAAGATAGAGTCATAGTTGTACTTGTGTATGTTTTATGGTGGGTTTATGAGCATCTTTTGGGTGTACCAGTTGATGGAGACTATGAGCATTCAGGTTTCTATAGCCTAAGACCCACATAGACTAATTTTTGACTCTATACTTATTACACGTACATAGATTTCTATGTAGTAGTATCAATTATGCATAGAGCTTAGTATACCAATCATAATTGAAGTAAATCATATATCAATGTGGAAAAGTCAAACATAGAATTTAGTAGACACTTCCAATATATATGATTAGTGACTCTTCTTATATAACACACATAAACATATACTACTATTACACACACAAACAGTAATATGATTAGTCTATCACCACCTCTGGGTGACTATAATACTATTACATAGACAGTAAAATGATTTCATAAACAACTTGTTCTTACTGTTTGTGTGAGAATGGGGGTGAACTACTACTTTTAACCACCTACATTCGAGATTTGGGATAACCTTATTTATTATTATAATGTGAGCTTATTATATATGATCGTGTCAATTGTGTTCATGTCATGTCTGAGTTGGGGAACTCCATGTGTAGACCCTTCTGCAATTATGAACCATAAGAGTGACAACTGATGTGTGAGAGACCTATCATAGATGAAGTTGGAGTTTCATATAAAGCCACTTAGAGTTTACCCATTTTTTGAACATGTTTGTAACATGTTTCTTTAGATACAGGTCTTTTCCTGGAGTTTCAACGTGTTTTTAACATAAGTTTTAACATTTTTCCCGAATAAGGACTCAGTTAGTTAGATTTTCATATAATCTAATTTTATGATTATTATATTATAAATATATTAAATATAATTAAAATAATATATTTAATATATAATTCTAGAAACAAATATTAAAATACCAGATTTTAATATTTTATTTAGAATATAATTTACAAACAAATATTAATTATTAGAATTTATTATGAAATTTGATAATTTTAAAAATAGATAATTTTTTATACGAATTTAGTTCCAAAATTTTGACCAAAAAATATAATATTGTTTAGTACTATAATAATTTAAACGGAACTATTATATCTAACATAATAACATTTAGAAATATATTGTTTACCCACAATTTTGTAATAGGGACATATCTATTGATAAAACTATTTACGAGAAAAACAAGTACTTTACCAATAGATAAACCCATGCTAGAAAATGATAAATATTTTATAATGGTATCTTTAGAGGGAGGGGTTCATGATAGAGTGGTATCATAGGTGAAGGTTAAGATATAGGATGAAGTTTGGAGTTTGGAACAAGTAAGGATGCATGGGTTGGAAGGGAAGTAGTATCATGGGTGGTTATATTATATAACAAACAATGAAAATTTGTTAGGATTTTAAATTTTATGGCCACCTATGATCTGATGCAAGGACCTTCAGGTTTTATGAATATGAAAAGAAATGTGATGATTCTTTGTGGGTAGATATCTTAGTAAGGATCATGCATCTGGATGTTTTGTTCCTATGTTTGAATTTTGTTATAAAATGGAAAATATGTTAATATAAATTAGTGAATTGATTAATAAACCTTAAAATATTCCTTTTTCTCAGGTCTATGAGTACTAATATTTGTTCTTTTTAAGATATATAACCATGTAGACGTTTTCTTTAGGTTCATGAAGAAAACATTTTGTAATATGTTCTATAAGATCATCAAAGAGTGGAAGTTAATGATGATGACACATGGAGAAGGAAATACTATGTGATTCAATGTTAGGGTCCATAGAATTATGGGTGAACTTATTTAGATTGAGATATAATAGATTGTATTTAGGAGGATAGGATAGCCTTCAATTTGATATGTATTTAGTGGTAGCACTTAGTTTATTTACCTGTGAAAATATTATAGCGGTTATCTTGGTAGTGGTGGATTTTATTCCATGGGGATCGTGAGAAGTTAGTTTTTTTATGGGATAAGTTCAAGGATAAGTTTCAGACTGAATTTCTATATTTGACCGCTAAGGAGGCTTGTTATCCAGAGATCCTTTCTCTTCTGTAGGAGAGTCCCAATGTTTGAGAGTTTATTATATCCTATAAGAACCCACTATGTTATGATCCATATCTTTTTCTAGATGATGAGGTTGGGGTGAGATATTTTGAGGAGTCTTTTCATCCATATATTTGGGTCTAAGTTACATAGATTATATATAATTAATTTGTTGAGGTACTTTTGAATATATAGGTCATTAAGAGGAAATTGACAAGGATCAATAATCACAGGATGGGAGTCACCAAGACCTTCCATAGAGTATAGCTTGGACTTATAGTTCTTAGTTTTATATATAGAAGAAGAGGTTTTAGTCAATGAGGATTATGTGTATTATTCTTCAACTCATTTCACTAGAGCTTGAATTCCTCATACCTTTACCAGTGGTTCAGGTATAGATATTTTCTCTTGTAGAGGTGATGACCATCAGAAAAATATTTGTTGAATTTCTTTAGTAGTCAACATGTGGTTGGTGACTTATATTAGGCCCATCCTTTGCAATAGTTTCATCCAAGGTTGAAATAGTAGAAGGGGGTAGGGTAGAAAGAGGATATCCATAGGATATCCGTCATCATCAAGGATAGTGAGTAGAGTGGGACTATGGAGGTGGTATCCATTAGTTACAAAGAGTCTGTGGATCTAGGAATACACAAATACATAACTTAATGTAGCTAGTTAGAGGAGTGAAAATTTTATACAAGGCACCATATAACTATGATATACTTGGGTTTATTTCTTATTTAACTTAATATCTTTGCACTCCTTTGTTTCTCCCGCACCATTACATGCTTTGGGACTTGAGTTGGAGAGGCTTCCAATACCCTTAGCATTGACTACAGTTGTTGGACATCAAACTGTCTTATTTTATGCATGAAAAGAATGTGAATTGGTTCCGGGGTGGAACCAACCATTGGGAAACACTCCATTTTTACGAATACATCCAAATGATATCATCCTCAATATTGATTTCCTATATTTCTCATAGTATATTGTGGATTGATTTAGAAAACATGTCATATTCTATAATTTTGATGGAGACCATGTGATGTTCATAATTTAAAAATACCCTTATATGGGTTGGAGGCATGTTAATACTCTATATTATTTAATATATGAGTTAATTCTAAGTAATGTTGAGGCTCGGTAGTTGGGGTTTCCAAAGGTTGTTGAGGAGTGCCCTGATGTATTCCCTGGAGAGTTTTTTATGTCACCCCATTGATAAGGGATTTAATTTTGGAATGAGCAATAACATGGTGTTTATATGATATCAATGTATCTATATCATATATCCCCTTCTAAGTTGTGAGAGTTTGGAATTTAAGATGATGGTATCTTTTAAATTGGATTCATTTGAAATATTTTGTCACCTTTAGGGAAATCTAATTCTATTTTTGAAGAATTAATATGGTAGTATATGATTGTGTGTTGATTACCTCCATTTGAATCAGGTAGTGGTGAAGAACTTCTACCCTCTCCCATGTATTGATGATTTACTCGATCAGTTGAAGGGAGCATGCTGGTTCTAAAAGAATTAAATATGGTTTTATATCATCATATGTGAGTAGTGCATGAGGATATCCCAAATACTACTTTAAAGTTTCATTATGGGAATTATGAGTTTATTGATAAGTTGTTTGGTGTGAAAAATTCTCCAACTATGTTTATGGGGTTAATTAATGTATTATTCCAGGAGCATCTAGATCGGCTTGTGGTTATTTCTATTGATTACATCCTTGTTTTTTAGTGTTAGAGTATGAGAATGGGGAGTATTTTTTGGGTGTGTCAGGATTTCATCAGTTCCATCAATTGTTTATAAATCAATATAAATGTGATTTCAGGGCCCATGAGGTCGGTTTCATAGGGAATGTGTAACGAACCAAAATTTTATTGATGAAAATTTCTCTTGATCTAATTAAATGACCTATTATGTAAAATTGTAATATAAAACATATTCACTTATTTGGTTTTATGTTTTTGGATTTTAAAATACTATTAAGAATTTTTTTCGATTGATAATATAGTGGTTGAACAGTGGTAACATGATTAGTATAAATATAGGGCTTTAACAAATCCAATTTACTCAGACAAATGAAGCGATGACCTCATCCAGTAGAATTGCTCCATAAAAATCCCATTTTTTGGAGCATAGAAAGGAGTTGTAGTCACTGGTATTCTCTCTTGACCAATCCCAAGATGAATTTCAATGTGTTAATCTTCAATGGAACCATTTACGGGAGAAGTGGAAGTTAATAGAGATTACCACAAGAGCGATGTTATCTAAGCCACCCTGAGAGTATGTCACCATTGTACACCATACCCTTAGAAGTTATATGGGTGTTAGTAATTGTTATGTAACAAGGCCCTAGAATTATTATTATGTACATTATTTTTATATAGAGTAACTAATTTACTTTCATTTTGTTATTGTCACTTTGTAAATTGTGTTTAAAGCACAAATATTATTTTTAGTTAATATTCAATTAAGAAATATATTTTGATGAATTAATGGATTTTTTGAATTAAATAATATTTTAATTAAATATTTTTACAAAATTACTTTTTATTAAATATAAATGATCGTATAATATTTATGAAGACAATTATAATTTTTATTAAGGTTTGAAAGATGTTTTTTTCAAAACCCATGAATTTTTTATAAATATTAGTTTTTATTTTAAAAGAAAAAAGTCACATATTTATAAAATTATTTAGATAAAATGAATATTATTTTTGGATTTAGGGAGTCGAAATTATCTAATCGTGAATTTTCATAATTTTCCGAGATAGTCAAATTTTTGGATAAAAATTAAATACCGTTTAAATATATAATGTGTTTTGTTACATTATAATGACTAAATAGACAAGTAATAAAATACTATAAAATGGATTTTCGGACAATATAATTTTTACCTTTAAAATAATTTTATTTTATATTTGTTTTATTAATTTTATGGTTCCTTAGTGGTCCCTTCAAGACTTATAGAACATTTTATCTTTTTAAAATTATTTCCATGAGAAAGTGACACACCTCCACATAAGAAAGCCTAATATTTTGATAATTTTGGACATTGTTCTTATAAATTAATTTTTCCACTCCCCTTTGGAAAAACCCATGGTAAAAACCATGGGATGGTTTGTGGTTTTGATTAGTATAATGTGTGGTGTCCAAAACCTAAATAATAAATAATTCCCTCCCCTTTCCTTAATAAACTCATCCAAACTCTCATTCCACTTCACTCAATCCATTTCGAGCTCAAAAAACCTCTAAACTATCCTCTCTATAATCCTCCCAAGGCACCCCATGCTCCCGAGAAGCCTCTCTCAAGCCTCTTCCAAGACTTTGGGACCAAACTTCCATGTAAGGGATTTCTTTCTTTTAAATTTTTGTCAAAATTTCATTATGTTGTTATACCCATTTATTTTCTATTAAAAAGGTTAGGGTTTGATTTTTCACCTCCCCCATACATCCCTCCATATGTTATAATGATTATAGACCTCTTTTTATATCATTATTTCTTCTCATTTACACCACATACCATGAAAAAATTTCGTAAGAGATTTCAATCTCCTCATTTATATTCAAGCAATTCTTTTATATTATGAATCTAAATCCCATTACATATATTGGGATATTATGATTCATAACCCCATTACTGTTAATTCTATTTATAAATTATGAGATACCCCTTTCTCTCTTATCAACCAATTTTATGACATATGTTTGACGTTGTTATGTCGTCGAAGTTACATCAATATTTCCCAATCCAAAATCATTGCGTAAGTGAATACCATACCCATTTCTCTATCAAGGATATTCACCTTTATGAATATTTCCTTGTTGATTGTGAACTTATTTTTATGTATTCCACATATCTTATTCATTGAATAAATTATGATGTTTAATGAATCCATTTTGTATGATACATGTGGCATACTTATGCATGAAATTAAATGTTTATAAAGGGTGTTCCCTGATAGCGCTGCAATACATTGGGTAAAGATTAGTATCATGATATGTCAAGTGAAATGAGGTTTTACTCATGATAATTCAAGTGAAATGAGGTTTTACTTATGCTAATTCAATGTCAATGAGGGTTTACTCTTGCTCCATGTGCAATGAGACTTATCTCATACTAATATCATGCTATATTAGTCCATATGTGAAATGTTGTTTCCACATTTCCATGTAATGATAACCATGTTATATTAGGACATTAATTTCATATTTATCTTATGATCAAATGATATGAAACTTTCCTAAAATTTATTATTTCTTCATGTTATGCCCTTTTAAACCCTTACTGGGCTTTATAGATCACAATTTTCTTATGTATGTCCTCAGGTTATCCCATGCAAAGATAAGTACAAAGGAATGTTGTGGTCCTGTAAAAGAAGTTTTCAATAAAGATGTTGTGTTTTATGTTCTAGGTTGTCATGTAATGTTCCTAACTTTCCAAGACACTAGACCGATTTATCCTTAGAGTTGTCTTAAGTGCATTTTTTGTAATAAATCGTGTTTAAGTGTGTAATAAAGAGCAGGGTTATTATAGTTGTATCGGAGGATAGGTTTTGTTATTTTTGGGATTAGGATTATAAAACCCTATTGAAATCGTTGGGGAAAATAATATGTATTATAAATGAATCAATAAATTTTGGTGAGTATTTAGTTAGTGTTTTATCAATAAAATACATCTTTGTCTAGATACGAGCAGGTAAAGGTGTCTCTTGCACAGATATATCTAGAGGTAAAACCTGAAAACACCTCATTGTGAAAGACTCGAATGGGAACTAGTGAACAATAGTGGGCCTTGCTTCACCCTTGGTTGCGACGCTCCAGAGAGATATTCTCTGGTAAATTCCTAAGCTTAGTATGAACCATTATTAATGGAATTTAAAAAAAACCATAAGAATATATTTTGGGTAGTAGATCATAGATAATATAGATAATTTAATAAAATAAATGTAATTTAGAAGTTATCCCTTTTTTATTTGATTCCCCTGTATCTGTTACCCCTACCTTTACTTTTATTCTATCCAATGTCCAGTAATATAAGGACTCAAGCTAACAACCTATGTGAAGATCAATGTGATGACTGTTCTAATGAGATTCTCAATCTGATAGGAGTGGGTATCATAAATGTTATCACGATACTCTCTCTGTTAACTTAGGTTTTGAATAGAAATATGGTTCAAGAGGAATTTTAAACCCCCCCCCCTCCCCCTAAGAAAAAAAATCCCCAATCGGGAGCTTCATGAGAAAAATGCCTCGTACTTTTAATGGATCATCTGATCCCTCAATCGTCGAATAATGGATCAACTCTATTGAAAAGATCTTCTCCATCCTTCAATGTTATGAACAAGAGAAGGTTCTTTTGAATGCTTATTATAAGGAGAGTGAAGCTGGTCAATGGTGGATTTCGATCATAAATAAATATCCGGATGAATTAATTGAGGCATCGGAATGGAAGGATTTCAGGAAAATGTTTTTTGATATATATTTTTTGTACACCCTTAGACTTAATATGGAAATGGACTTTCTTTCTATTAAGAAAAAAAGTTAAAAAATCCATCGGAGCATACGAGGAAAACATCACAATGCTTTCAAGATACGCCTCCAACTTTTTCATTACCCATGAATGCAAGGTTGAAATCTTTTTTGGTGGGATAAAACCTAGCCTACGGAAATCCATCTTGATCTGTGACTTCGAAACTATGAGGAAATTTTTTTATTTGCCTTCAAAGTCGAAATGGAGATCGGATAATCTTAGAGGTTTCATGGGGGATAAGTAGCAGAAAGCAGACTTTAATTTTGGTGGTCTGATGGATAAATCCAATGGTGCTAATAATTTCGAACACCCCACTTGCCAAAGGTGTGAATGGAAGCACCTTATAAATTGCCAGAAGGGGGAGAGGAAATGATTTTGGTTTGGAAGAGAGGGAACCTTCCCATTAATTCTCTCCAAGAAAAATACGATATTTCCACAGAGGAGAGAAATGCTTCGTTCGACCCACAATGCATTATTCATTACTTCAACTGGAAATAACGAGGAAACTTTTCAAACTAGTTCCCTAATCCAAGGGTTTTTGGAGGCAACCAAAAACCTCCAAGGCAGCAAGGGTTATCTTTTTCCATCACTTCCTCCAAAGAAACCCAGAAAATATAGTGGTGATAGGTACGCTAATTATTCATTCAAGAATAGCGAACATAATTTCTCATTCTTGATCTAATCATTATTTAATATCCCAAAAGTTTAGTAGAACAATCCCAACACCACCACAAATCATGGAAGTAAAGATGTCTGTGAGAATGGAAAATGGGGCAATCATTGAATCCCATAAATATAACTCCTCCCCTATCATAATTTGTGGTTTTAACTTCCTGTATAACCTCATCATACTCTCTATGGTGGAATTTGATTTAATTCTTTGTATGGATTGGATTTCCCTATATATAGCCAACACAAGTTTCTATGAGAGGGAAATCACTCTCAATATGGAAAATCGACCCCCAATTCTGTACAAGAGCGAGTAGAAAGATGAATCTTCTTTAGCACCAACATCTCAACCATGGATATTACAACCCTATGAGCATTGGTATATTTCTCATATAATTGATTCTAAGGAAGTAACCATCCATTAATACATGCCTATTGTGAGGGAATTCGCTGAAGTGTTTCTTGAGGAGTTACTTGGTCTTCCTCTTAGAAGAGATGTTAAATTCTTGATGGATCTTATACCTGGGAATTTTCTAGTATCCAAGACTTTGTATAGAATGGTTTTTTAAGCATGAGGAGATAAAGAACCAACTATAGTGGAATCTGGATAAAGGGTTTATACACCCAAGTGCTTCACCATTGGGTGCACCAGTCATCTTCATTAAGAAGAAGGATGGGTCAATGCACCTTTTTATTGATTATCGTGAGCTCATCAAAATCAAGATAAAGAACAAGTATTCTATTCCATGAATTGATGACATGTTCGATCATCTACGTGGAGCACAATACATCTCCAATGTGGATCTGTGTTTGGGATATTACCAAGTAAGGGTGAAGAAGGAGGATATCCCCAATACTGCTTTTCGTACAAGATACGGGCACTATGAATTCACCATAATGCATTTCAGGCTCACTAATGATCCAGAAATCTTCATAGACTTGATTAATATATTATTTAGAGATTACCTCGACAAATTTTTGGAAGTCTTTATAGACGATATTCTAATATACTCAAAAACCAAGGAGAAACATCAGGAGAATATAATCATTATACTAGAGACCTTGAGAAAGGAGAAGCTCTAGGAAAAGTACAACAAGTGTGAGTTCAGGTTGATGGAGGTCCCATTCTTGCGTTATATCATCACAAGAAATGGGATATCTATGGATCCCTCTAAGATAGCTGCAATTTAGGGATGGATGAGGCCAACATCGGTGATAGATATCCATTGCTTCCTGGGGTAAGCTGGATATCATTACCAATTTTTGTGAAATTTCTCATTATTATCTAACCCTCTTACTAAGCTAACCTGGAATAGAGTCAAGTTTTATTGGAGTGATGAATGAAAAGATAGATTTAAGAAGTTGAAAAGGAGGATTATCACTGCACTCGTGCTCACACTACCCACAAGTGGAGAACTTTTTGTGGTATTCAGTGATGCTTAGAATAAGGGCATGGGATGTGTGTTTATTAAAATGAAAAATTCATTGCATATGCATCAAGGAAGTTAAAATTTGATGACAAAAACTATCCAACACATGATTTGGATTTGGTTGAAGTAATCTTCACTTTAAAAATTGGGTGACATTACCTATTTTGGGAGAAGTGTGAAACATACACGGGTCACAAAAGCCTCAAGTATATATTAACATAGAAAGAGTTGAATATGCGCCAAAGAATATGATCAGATATGATCAAAGACCATGACTTCTCAATCCATTACCACTCTGGGAAAGCGAACAAGGTTGCGGATGCAATTAATATAAAGGACCCAACGATTCAATCATTGATGAAATTTGAAAAGGACCAAATCTTCTTAGATTTGATGAATATGGACATGGGAATCATAAAGAAGGGAACATCATCAATACTTTCACAAATTATTGCTCAAATGTCTCTTTTGGAAAGGTTAAAGGATTCTTAAAAGGATGATGTGGGAATTCATAAGAAAGTGGAAACTATCAGAAAAGGGAAGTCCTCGGGGTTCAATGTTAATGAAGATGGAATTGTGAGATTTGGGACAAGACTATGTGTTCCATCAAATCCAGATTTAAAGAATGAACTTTTAGATGATGCATATAGTTAGAATTTCTCTATTAACCAAGGAAACACAAAGATGTATCAAGATCTACAAGAAAATTATTGGTGGGATAACATGAAGAACGAGATCACTTACTATACATAAAAGTGCCTTGTATGTCAGTAAGTGAAGTTTGAGAGGCATAAGTCTAAGGGGATGATGCATCCATTACCTATACCATCAGTGAAATGGAAGAACATCACCAAGGACTTTGTTACTGGACTTCTAAATACATCCAAAGGAAACAATGATATCTAGGTTGTTGTGGATCATCTTTCAAATACTGCACACTTCATTGCAATTCGATAGGATTTCTCATTGGATCAATTGGAACAGATATACATCAGAGAAGTGGTAAGGCTCTAAGGAGTACCACTATAGATTATATCTGATCGAGATCCAATATTCACCTATATGTTCTAAAAGAGTCTACAACATGCTCTGAATACCGAGCTAAACTTCACTACGACTTATCATCCTAAAACTGATGTCCAATATGAGAGGACTATCCAAACACTTGAGTACATGTTGAGGGTATGATCAATGGAATTCAAAGGAGAATGGGATCAATGTGTTCCTCTGGTTGAGTTCTCTTACAATAATAGTTTCCACTCAAGCATCCAAATGGCTCCTTATGAAGCCCTTTATGATAATAGGTGTAGAACACCGGCATGTTGAGATGAAGTTGGGGAGAAAAAACTCCTAGGTCTAGAAGTGGTCGAAGAAATGGTGGAGAAGGTTAAAACCATCGAGTAGGACATTAAATCTTATCAGAGTCAACAAAATAGCTATGTTGATAATAGTTGACGAGACCTAGAGTTTGATGTTGGAGAAATGGTATTCCTCCGCATATCACCGTGGAATAGAGTTATGATATTTGGGAAGAATTGAAATCTTATTCCAAGGTACATCAGCCCTTTTGAGATCCTTGATTGCATTGGAGCAGTGGTCTATCGACTAGCATTGTACATGATGTATTCCATATATCACTCTTGAGGAAGAACATACCCGACCCATCGCATGTACTCAATCCATAGATGGTGCCATTGGAGAATGACCTCTCCTATGAAGAGAAGATGGTGAAGATCGTAGATCGTAGGGATAAATCCTATGAAATAAGACAATTCCCCTAGTCAAAGTGTTGTGGAGAAACCACAAGTTTTAAGAGTTAATGTGGGAATCGTAGGAAGTGATGAAGCAGAGTTACCCTCATCTGTTTTAGTGTGGGAAAAGAAAATTTCGATTTAAAAATTTCCAAAGGGGGGAAGATTGTAATGACCCAAACTTTTATTAATAAAAATTCCACATGATCTAATTAAATGTCTTATTATGTAAAATGGTTGTATAAAACATATATACTTATTTGGTTTTATGTTTTTTGTATTTTAAAAAATAGTTAAGAATTGTTATCGTTGCTAATATAGTTATTAAACAGTGATCACATTATTAGAATAAATATAGGGCTTTAACAAATCCAGTTTACTCAAACAAAGGAAGCGATGGCCTCGTCCAGTAGAATTGCTCCATAGGAACCCCATTTTTCGGAGCTCGGAAAGGAGGTGGTGTCCCTAGGATTCTCCCTAGACCAAGACCAAGGCAAGATTTAACACATTTAGCTTGAACGAAACCACCTACAGGAGATGTGGAATTTAATGGAGATTACCAGCCAAACGATGTTATCCGAGCCACCCCAATAGTTCATCATCATCACACACCTTACCCTTAGGTCTTATGTGGGCGCTATAAGGGGATATGTTAAAATACCCTTGCACTATGATTATTTGAATTATGTTTATTGAATAAATAATTTACTTTCATTTAATTATTGTTACTTTGTACATGGTTTTTAAAGCACAAATAGTATTTTTAGTTAATATTTAATTAAGAAATTTATTTTGATGAATTAATGGATTTTTTAAATTAAATAATATGTTAATAAAATAACATTACAAAATTAATTTTTATTAAATATAAATGATCGTATAATTTTTATGAAAAAAAATTATAACATTTGTTAATGTTAGAGAGTTTTTTTTTTCAAAACCAATGAATTTTCGATAAATATCAATTTTTATTTTAAAAGAAAAAAATCACATATTTAGAAAATTATTTTGATAAAATGAATATTATTTTTGGATTCAGTTCATCGAAATAATCTAATGGTGAATGTTTCATAATTTTCTGAGATAGTCGAATTTTTTGGTAAAAATTAAATACCATTTAAATATATAATGTGTTTTATGATATAATAATGAAAAAATAGTGATGTAATAAAATAATATAAAATTCATTTTCATCAAATATATGTTTTTCCTTTAAAATAATGTTTCTTTAATTTTTTTTTTTAATTTTAGGGTTCCTTAGTGGACCCTCCATGACATATTAAACATTTTAACTTTTTAAAACGATTTCCTTGAGAGTGTGACTCACCTCCATATGAGAAAGCACAATATTTTCATAAGTTCGGCCATTGGCCTTATAAAATAATGTTTTACACTCCCCTATGGAAAAACCCATGGAAAAAACCATGGGATGGTTTGTGGTTTTGATTTGTTTATTGTGTGGTGTCCAAAACCTAAATAATAAATAATTCTCTCTCTTTTCCTATATAAAACCACCCAACATCCCATTTTTCTTCACTCAAAACATTTGTAGCTCTACAAAACTCTGACATCCTCCCTCTAGATTCATATAAAGGCGCCCAAAGCTCCAAATAAGACCCTCTCAAGCCTCTCCCAAGCCTTTGGGATCACACTTCCAAGTAAGGGATTTCGTCCTTTCGCATTTTTGTCCAAATTTCTTCATGTTTATATACCCTTTTATTTTAAATTAAAAATGTTGGGGTATGATTTCAATCCTCCCCCATACTTCCATCCTTATGTTTGAATTATTAGATACCTCTTTATCTCTCATTAATGCCTCCCATGTACACATGTTACCATGCCAAAATTCCATAATGGATTTCACTCTCCTCATTTACATTCAAACAATTATTTTATATTATGCATCTAAATTCCATTAATTATTTTGGGATATTATTCTCCATGAACCCCTTACTGTAAATTTATTGTATAAATTATGATGGATCCCTTTCTCTATCATAAACAAATTTTATGATTTATATTTGACGTTGTTATGCTGCCGAAGTTACATAAAAAGTTTCCATGCCAAGATCATCAGGAAACTGAATACCATACCCATTTATCTATCAAGGGTATTCACCTTTATTAACATGTACTTGTGGATTTAGGACTTAAGATTATGTATTCCACATATATTATACATTTAATGACATAATATGTTTAAATAATCCATTTTGTAAGATCCATGTGTCACACTTATGCATGAAATGAAATGATTATATAGGGTTTGCCTTGATAGCGCTCCAATGCATTGGGTAAAGATTAGTATCATGATACATCAAGTGCAATGAGGGTTTACTCATGAAAATTAAAATGAAATGAGGGTTTACTCATGCTAATTCAAGTCCAATGATGTCTTACTCATTCTCCATGTGCAATGATCATTGCCTCATGCTAATATCGTGTTAAATATTGTTTTCGCATTTCCATGTTATGATAATCATGCTATATCATGACATTATGTTCATATTTCTATTATGCACAATTGATATGATTATTTCCTAACATATATTGTTTATTCTGGTTATTCCCTTTTACTCTCTTATTAGGCTTTATATCTCACCATTTTCTTATGTATGTCCTCAGGTTAACCCATGAAATGCTAAGTAAAAAAGGAATGTTGTGGTCATGTAAAAGACCTTCTCAATAAAGATGTTGTGTTTTATGTTCTAAGTTGTTATGTAATGTTCTCAATTTCCCAATAAACTAGACATATCAATCCTCAGAGTTGTCTTAACTAAAATTTTATGTAATAAATCATGTTTAAGAGTGTAATAAAGAGCAGGGTTGTTATAGAATGTCATCTCTCATCATGGAGTAGGTGTTGATCCTTTGAAGATTGAGGTGCTAGTTTTCTGGGTTTCCCCCAAAACAATTTCCAAGGTATGAAGTTACCTTGATCTTACATACTATTATTGGAGGTTTTTACCTAAATTATTTTGGATTGTGAATCCTAAAACAAAATTTACTATAAAGGATCAAAAATTTGTGTTTATTGACTAGTACCATGCTTCTTTTATGAAAATGAAGGAAAATATTTTTAGTGCTCTGATTCTACAACTATTGGAGGAGAATTTTTTGTTTAAGGTTTACTATGACACTTCATGTCTTGGTTTGAGTTGTGTGATGATAAAAAATAAGGTAGTTATAACTTATGGATCTTTATAGTCATAACCTCATGGATTTAAATACACCACCCATGATCTGGAGTTTTTTGTAGTGGTTTTTTTCTTGATTTTGTGAAATAATTATCTTATTAATGAATGATTTGTTGTCTTCACGGATCATAAAATCCTGAAGTATGTGTTATCCCAGTGTGACTTGAATTTGTGAAAGTTATGGTCTATAGAGTTCTTCTAGGACTAAAACTTTGATATATATTTTTACACCTAGTGAATGTAATTTTGTGGTGGATTCCTTGTGCAGGAAGTCACGGGGTGGTGTTGTACTTGAGTTTGGAGACTTCTAAAGAATAATGGAATAGTTAGTAGTGACACACCTTGATATGGTGTTAGTGGATAGAAATGTTTTCTCAATCAAATTATAGAGTATTCAAGCTAAATATAGAAGTTTTATTCCAAGGTAGATATTTGGCATGATCAATTTTCTTATGGTGATTCTCCTGAGAGTTGTTCTGAGGATAGAAAACATTGGTTGTTATTCTAAGGGATGTTTTTGTTCTTTAAATGATGTGTGAGGTGGTTATATATGATTTAACCATTCTCCCTTAATAGTATATCTTGGTGTGACAAAGATTTATCAAGATCTTAGGGTCTTGTTTTTGTGGTATAGTCAGAAGAAGTCAGTTATAGATTTTTTTTACTTGGTGTTTAGTATGCTAGAAATTGAAGGCTGAGAATCGAGTTTCAGATGGTTTTCTTAAGCTATTTGGTATTCCCCATTTGAAGTGGGAGTAAATATTTATATAATTACTCATTATTTTACCCTACCCAAAAATTAGTTAGGATATTATATGGGTGATCATGGACCGTCTGATGAGGTTAACTACAATGTCGGGCCACCTTGAACCACTAATCAGTGTCAAAAGAGAAATTGTAACATCACATAAATTGTGTATCACATTATGATAGAGGATTATAAATATAGGTGAGGGTATATGAATATACTATTGGGATACTATACCCTCACATGATAGCATAAATAATAGAATAAATAATGAAAAATTTTATAAACTACACAAAATAATCAATAGTGATAAAAAAAATACTGATAAAATAAACCAAACATCATAATGCTATAAATAATGGATAATGCCATACATTCTAGAACCAATACACTGAGGTATAATCATATATATAGAATAACAAAAGAACCAAAAAATAAAATGATAACTCATCTTGAACTAGTTTCAAGACTGGCCTAGTACTGTTACCCATACATCACACAAGCTTGCCTAGAAAAACATCATGTAATGGAATTTTTCCTAAATATGTAACTTGTGACAAAATACTGATTTCTTCTTGGGTACCTAAGTGACATGGAAACCTGAGTAGGATCTAAGAACAAATTACTTTCCCACCACCAATGCATCCTAAAAAACTAGTCTGGTAAAAAAGTGCATGTTTAAGTGTCATTAAGAAAGAATTTATCAAATTTGAATCATTTTTGAAAAATAGTAAACAATCGGCGATACCTGGGTTTAAAATGACACCTAAGGTCAGTCATACCTTTTTGGATCTTTAATTATATAAACCAGATCAATCACACTTTCATATACTAGTGTTGGGGAGTTCGTGATCTGTTATAATGATTTTTCCACTCAATAACAGAACTGAGTCTCTTCCATATATATGATAAAGTAACATGGACCTCCCATATGAGAATTTTATCATCTTCTGGGATAATCTAGTAAGTAATATAGACCTCCCATATGGTAGTTATCCCAACCTATAGAATAATTAAAATAGTAACTTGGACCTCCCTTGAGGTAGTTTTTTCATCCTAAAATACAACAGACCATAAGAGTGTTTTACATTCCCTTTAAAAATAAGAACTCCCATATGGGAGTCTTAATTACGTTTATAAAAATACAATCCCAAGGGTATTTTTTTCTTTCCATTAAAAATAAATCCATCCAAAGGAAATTTTCCAATCCTTAAATTAATTCCACCCCTGAGGAGTGTTTTCATTCCTCTAAAAAATTCCATCATAAAACACAACCTCTCTAATAAGTTCAAAAAATCAGTTTTTAATTTCAAAAAATAACACCACATTAAAACTTTAATTTCATATTTGAATAAAAAACAAGATTCATTATTATAGGTTATGCCATTATAAAATCCCAATTTTCATTTCACAATACATAATCAATCCTCACCATTTTTTCCCAGGAAACTGTACAATTTTATAAAAAACCCTTAATTTATTTCCATTCCCAAAACATTAATTGAGAAGAAAACCATTCCATATCATTAATTCCAAGCCATAACCCTAAATAATTATTATTTTAGGAAACAATAATTACCTATATCTAGGCATGTCTCTAGGGAAAATCCATTCCATATCAAACAGGGAATATGAAATTGTATTTTACAATCACCAATTTTAAGGAAAAATTCCTAAATTGGATCAATTATAAAATAGAATAATATTTTAATAAAATACAATTAAAACAAGTATAATTATCTAAATAGGGGGGAAATGCGAATAAGACAAAAAACAATTTTAAATTTTAAATTAATCCCATGATCATCACATGGAAAAACAGGGAGACCGAACAACAAATGCACCCAAAACTCAAGGAATACTATGGGTTAAATTAAGGGAGAACCTAACCCTTTGTTTGATAATCCTAATCATCGAGTATAAGCCTTTGGATCATCCTAAATTATAATAAATTAAGAAACCAAAAAAATTCTCTAAAAATATAACATATTTGATAAAACTATTGATAAAAAATTGGTAGTGAAATATAATAATATTTAGAAGATAAATATTTTTATACTCACCTCATTCTCTCTAATCCATATGGTGCACTTGAATTAGACAATGGATGAAGGAGATTCATCAATGGAGATAATAGAGGGAGGAGGGTGTGTATGTGGTTGTTACTAGCCCAAAAGGTGTCTAAAATATTAAGTTGGAAGATAAGGTGGTAGCCCCAAAAGAAATTATGGGGTTTGTACACATAGAATCCATTCAAGGGAGTATTAGATCATTGGTGGCCTCTAGTGGTTGGCCAATGCTAGATCACAAGAAAACTGGTGAGCCCAGCAGCCCTGCTAGGATACTTTATTCACTATTGGCTAGCTGGTGGCACTAAAGTATCCATAGTCTTGGCCACACCCACTCTCCAACCCTCTGATTCTCACTTGATCCTTATAGGATACCTTTTAAGCCGATTTTATGTATAAATGCAAATTTTTAAGGAGCTTCATCCTTCATAACCTCACTCTAAATCCAAATTCTAAATCAAACAATCTTTTGAAACAAAAACTGTAAATAACTCATGAGTTTTCATGTATAAAAAGGCATGGAGTGTTACAAACTCCCCACCATGACCCTTATTATCCCAAATATGTCCCAGCTGTATTCTGTTTATAAAACCTGACCTATTCAGGTCATCAATTAATCACCCCTTAGTTGTGCTCCATCACTGAATGGTCAACACATTCCTCAAGCGCAACTTCTAACATTAGACACAAAGCTTCCTTATCATAAGAAAACGATTGTATTTATCAACAAAAAAATAGATATGATACTCTGTAGAATACATCCATTATAAGACACCCACATTTTTTAGTTCAATTTATTATCTTTCCAGTAGTTCTCCCCACTATAGTTTTTATCTCACGAGGCCAATTTCGAACCTTGACACCCCCCACCATCATAAGTTTCCTACCAAAACACATTCTCAGCAATCCAATGACCCCATTAGCATGGTTTTTGACACAATATACCTCAACATACATAAGAGATCTGGTAAAAATCTATTACTAACTCTCACTTCCCATCTCCAAATCCAAAATGAACATGCCTCTACCGTTTAAGTACAACAAGAGGATTCCCATTTATTCTAAAAAAACCAAGATGAAACCCTAAACCACATTCATTGTATTTCCTATCCCCTACCATTAGTACACTATAAAAATAATAGATAATAATGTATTCATCAAAAAATTCATCCAACAATCATCCAAAATTCACATCGAGGTATAGTGTTGACCTCCTAATGTAATTATATGGTTGAATCACCACCAACATAAACTATTCACCAATATGTCACCCAAGAATTGGAATGTCACCAAACTGAAACATTATTGAATCGCATAACTCATCATAAGCCTAAATGAAAACTTGAATTCAAACTATAACAATATAAAAATTAACAACTAAAATTACCTAAGGAATATGAATTACATTGAAACTAGAAGTGCGAAGAAATATTATTTTGTCGTAATAATTTAAGGATCAATACCATGAACCAACAACTTTTATAGCATAATTATTTCACACACATAATTTATATGATTCTCATCACCATAGTAGTGGCCTTATTTCAACTCTAATGGATCCAAAATTCTACCACCATGTCCAACACTCCACCAATCACTTAACATAAATATTATATATAGAAATCCTATTCATACCTGGTCACTAAGAATGAAATACCAAAACTCATATGTTCCTGGATTAAAGGTACATCATCATCATTATTCACTTAAACACAACTATTTATGAGTTTTATAGCATAACTCAACCAATGGTTCTCTCCCCACTATATAGCTTCACCTATGACACTCCTATAGAATATATTGAATGGGTTCAACTACCATGAAACATGTGTTTCTCCTTCTGAGTGTCACTTGCCTACCGAAGTAGTATCTATCACAAAATGGGTCAAGACTATATCAACCAAGACACTAAACTTAGATAAATCTACAAACATAATCCAGCAAAAATGGGACCTCTCAAAAACCACCAAAATATCGAGGCCATCAACCTGTAAGCATCCATCAATTTTTGTTCACCCCAATAAAAGAAGTGACTGTCAAAAAGAGATTTATATTATTCCTTGATTTCTACTAAGAATTTGTGAACCAAATCTAATGATGAAACTATTTAAATCGCATCACTTGAACAATTCTAAAACCCATATAATTCCCAATATAATTGCACATGGATTTTTTTCAATCTAAGACCAATAAGCTCAGCGTATACAGGCTCAATTCCATTATAAATCAATTGGTTATGGCTCTCAAACCACCTACACTTATAAAAACCCAGGGGCTTCATCCTATACTATCATTAATTAAAAAATTATGAATAATCATCCAATGAATTGAGTGTCACCAATATAAGGATCATGTTCCTAATAAAGAAACCAATTGTGCTTCTATCCTATCACTTTAACTAACAAGATCCATCCTAGATACCTATGTAAAACCATTCAATCACCTTCCACATATCACAAATATTTGCACAATCACCCATCATCTTGGGTTTCATTTCAACAACCCAAACTACTTACGTATGTTTCCACCACTTACAAATAGAACATCCCCAACTAATAGTCTCATGAATAGAAATGATCATTCCCTTCAAAAATTTCCAAAACATAAGGCGATTCCACTCTTGGTGATCAACCATAACTACATAATAACATGGAAATGTTGAACAGTCATCGATATCATAACTCAAATAATCTACCAATGTTTTATATATTTTAAGGAATCCACAAGAACAGAAAAATCCATCATGGGTTAACCTCAAATATATCTAGGAAAGGACAAACCAAAAATCATGAGTCAATTCTAAATGGTCACTTCGTCCTTTAACCTATTACAACATTCATCTTCTCACTAAAATCACAACTCAGGGGATAACACCCACTCTAATATCAAGGTCATTTGCCATCTAATAATACAAGACACCACTCTTGGTTCCCCACACATATAATCAAGATTCTATTCGATCTTACAGACTCACAAATCATATATAAACAATAAGGAATGAGAGTCTTAAAATAATCATCATAGAATATCACTAACCTAAAAGGTTATATCTCAAGATGAAAATATATAAAGAATAATAATAACTATGAAATACACCACAAATATAGAAAGAATTTCTAAACCATGCACTATCTCGATCCCTTATCTACCCTTACCAGGGTCAACACTGTAAATACCCAAGGTCTACCAACACTGTATGGTCTATCTCAACAAATACTATTAGAAACCCATAAATAATACGCTCTTACTATCCCCAAAAACCCACACACACTGTTAATCCATATATGAAAGAGTTTCAATACCATAATCATGGGGTTTATATACTCTTTTTCAGGGGATATCTCATTACCAAAAAACCATAAAAACAACATTTTAATAATATTTCCATTTTTCATTAAAAATCAAATTTTAAGACATACTGATTTCAATGGAAATTTTAGGTCTCTACGGTTTTGAAAAAATATGGTGTCATTAAAAAGATATAATGGAAAATACATTATAGGTTTCGTACTGGTTCTCTTTTAAATTAAACCCCCATTTCACAATCCATTTATATTTATTGCAACATCAAGATATCACATTGGTAATTATCCAAGTAAGATGCCACCATAGCCTTATATGGGAAAACAGCATATAATACATTAATCGAACCTTAATTAACCAACCCTTTACTTATCAATAGGAAGTCATAAATCAAGATAGATACAAATTCGACAGATATAACCATGGATAATACAAACCATTAGTAGTGTATAGTCAATATTTGAATCCAATATCTCTAGTAAGATCTAGGTCATGTAAATCCCTACATGACTAAAATTATCCATTAACACACGCACACCATCTATCCATATTTGGAAAAATATGTAAATCACATCATCTAGTAACATCACAAACCATGCATCTTTCATAAGGTGAGAATAAAATACAACTGTAATAAGTGAAATCCAGGAACAATAAGCCTCATCCCAATCAACTGGGGTTTTTCTGTATATATTGGTTGATCATTCCCAAGCATGAGATAATCAGAAATCCCCAACACTTCTTGTTATCCTATATACCAAGACCAGATAGTAAACAAATTAAATAGCTCTGAAATAACTTTTTAATATCCCACCTCTCTTGACCACTAACAGATGTCAAACTGGAGGTCACTAAATCACCTTGGCACACCTCCCCTTATGCTAGAGGCTACCAACTGGTGTTAAGTGTCTATGAGGATATTATGGGGCCACTATTACCTCTATTATAGTATAAATAATATTAAAAATATTAGAAAATGTGTAAACCAAGAAAAATAACCAATGTAGAGAAAACATGTAAGTGATAATAAAATAAACCAAACATCACAATGCTATAAAAAGTGGAGTATTCCATACATTTCAAAACAGATCCCTCAAGGTCAAATTAGATTTAAAATATATAATATATATAAACTAGAATTATAACAGATTTAGAACTAGACCTAAGCTTAGAATAGTACCATCACCCATACACCACTCAAGAATTCTAGGAAAGAAATCATGCAATGACCATTTCCCTAAACATGTAACATGTGAAACAAATAGGGATATACGCTTAGGTACCAAATTTCCATGGAATCCTATGTTGGGTGTGAGTAAAACTCAATAGATTACCACCAAAAACACCTCTAAAATAACCAGTCTGATATACTGGTGCATAAAAATTTCCATAAAAATTTAAACAAATTTTTTAAAAAAAGTGTCAAAAGCAGCAAACAATTACAGATTCCTGGGTTTGGCATGACACCTAAGGTTAGTCATACCATTTTTGATACTTCATCCCATGAACTTGATCGACCATAACTACATCATCCAGTGTCAGGGTATCTTTAAGCACATCATGGTGATTTTTCCTCCTCATTAAAGACTCAAGTCTCTCATGTAAATAAGAAAAAGTAACAAGAACCTCTCCTATGAGAGTTTTATCACCCTATGGAATAAGATAATAATTAATATGGACCTCCCCTACAAGGGTTCTCTATTACTATTCCATAATAAAAATAGTAACATGGACCTCCCCTATAAGAAATTTCTCATCCTTAAATCACAACCACCCATAATAGTTTTTCCATTCCTTTTAAAAATGAGACAACCACTATCAGCATTTTCATTAATATTAAAATAAGACCATACCAAGGGTTTTTTCCTGTACTATTTAAAAGATACCACCCAACGGTGTTTTCCTTTCCTTAAAAAAATTACACCCAAGGGATTTTTTCATTCCTTTAATACATTTCAAAAAAAAACTTTTTTTGAAGCAATTTCACAAAATCCATTTTCAGTTTTAAAAAAAATAAAACCACATCAAAAAAAGTTTTGTTCCCATTTGAATAAAAATAAAAAATCATATCCATAGGCTATGTCATTTTAAAATATCAATTTTAATTTATCAAGACCTAATCAATCCTCACCATTTTTTCCAAGGAAACTATTCAATTGTATAAAAACAATACCATCAAATTATTTCCATTTCTAAAATAATTATTGAGAAGAATACCATTCCATTTCATTGATTCTAACCCAAAAACTCGATTAATAATTGTTTACCAAAACTATGAATACAATTATTTAGGAACATTTTATGATAAAATCCACTTTAAATACACCTGTGACTATGAAATTCAATTTCACAATCACCAATTTCAAAAAAAAAATAGAAATTTTGAAAAATTGTAATATGGCATAACCATTTAATAAAATCCATAAAAACATGGAAAATTATCAAAATAGTGGGAAAATATTATTGAGGAAAACCCAATTTATAAATTTAATTAATCCCATTATCATTTCATGGAAAACTAGATAGGTTTCCCAACACATGAACCCAAAACTCATAAAAAGACTATAGGTTAAATTAAGGTGCCACCAACCTCATGCTTAAAAAATTATACTCATCGGGTATAGATTTCCAGTTTGGACTTAATCAGAATAAATAAAGAAACCAAAAAATCACTAAAAATAGGGCATATTAAATAAAAACAAATAGGTACTATTTGACAGTGGAATAAAATATGATTAGAAGTAAGTGGACTTTTAGAATGACCTCAAGCTCTCTGATGCATATGACAGAAATCTAATCAGATTAAGGATGAAGAAGATTAATCTATAGAGGGATGAGAGGGAATGAGGTATGTCTTGGGGGTTACTATACCCAAAGGGGTATAAAATATCATGTTATAAGATAAGGGGTGTTTCCATGTGAAATTATAGGGCGTCCCCCATTTACTCTTTTTCCATGGGGACATTATCCATGTCGTAGCCTTCCACAGGCTAGTCGCTAGTCCACTAGCTAGCCGATGATCCTAGTGACCCTTCTAGGATACTTAATTTTCCACCTACTATCTAGTATCACAATAGTAGTCTTGATACAGTCCATGGACTCCCACATACCTTTTGATTCTCACTCCAACCTTTTATTTCTCTTCCTCATTAGGTTTTGTTTCATATTTATATTCTCTTGCCTCATGTTGTGTTGGATGTATTCCTATTATAGAGATATCCTTGAGAGGTATCTCATGGGGTGGTCATCCGGACCCCCTTTCTCTTCCTTCCAGGTCTTGTTTTAAATTCTCAAGGAAGATAAATTTTAAAGAGGTATATGTTATATGGTCCTGGATTTCTAATATTCTTTCCATTTTGTTCTACCTGGATTCAGAGGTGCCTTTAGGGTTTTTAGTGGAGTTATGAGAATTAGGAATATATTTTTTCCTTTTAAAGGGTCACCACTCCATGAAATTGGTTGTGGGTCTAGTTTTTTTTAACCTTTCTTGGAGGCTTCTGCATGGGTTGGGTCATTTTGGCCTGAAGTGTTTTGGATTTGGCTGTGGAGTTGGTATTTTGGTGCTAGAGTACAACAAGGAAATGGAAATGAATTTTCTAGCTATTTTATGTGTTATTTTTCCCTAGGCTTTCTCTTATGAGAAACGAGGATGTGGACTTTTATTTTAAATCCATTTTGGAGAAGGTGGGTTAGGAGTGGTGCTTGGTGAGTCCCACTGTTAGAAATGGATAGCTTAGAGCTTACCAGGTCATATTTGTGAGCGTGGTAAGGGTAAAACAACATAGAATTATACGCTGATCCTTTTGGAGATCATGTTAATGATCAAAATAGTACCACATGAGT
This sequence comes from Viscum album, assembly GCA_963277665.1. Classification (NCBI taxonomy): domain Eukaryota; kingdom Viridiplantae; phylum Streptophyta; class Magnoliopsida; order Santalales; family Viscaceae; genus Viscum; species Viscum album. The sequence goes on from OY728152.1 coordinate 1,941,383,099, forward strand.
TTTAAAAGCATATGATCAGTGGGATTCAAATGCCATGAAAATTGAATCCTGTTTTGGCTGGAGTCACCATTGCAGTTTTTGGAGTTCACCACATTATAGTCAAGGATTTCATACTTCATCTGAAAGTGTAAGGACCAATCTACCTTAGTTCATATTTTCACTCTATCTCTTGAACTCTAGATGACCCCTACACCTCTCATCATGCTCCATTAATTCCTTGAAGATTTTAAACCCCTTGAATCTATGTATTAAAGTCTTGTATCAAGGTATCTTTCCATTTATCCCTTCAATCTTTTTCCCTTTCTCCTTCACCTATCTAAAAATATCTTTTTACAGTATTCCTCTATTTTGGTTGGAGTTTTAAAGTTTTTTTAAGGTTTTAATTCTTAGGATCAAACTTCATTTCCTTTAGTTTTGGTAGTGTTTCCTTTATTGGTTGCTATTTCTTGACTATCTATCCTTTTTAGAAGATTATTGAGCTTCTAATAGAGGTAGTTTTTTTATTAAATATCCATTATTAATATGCATGTGTGAATTTTTCAGGATTTATCTCCTTGTATAAATTGGTGTGATTGAACTTAATAATATAATAATATATAAATAGAATTATATTTTTAAAGACTAAACAATAATTAGAAAAAATATAAAAAGAAAAAATATATATATTTTATCCCTTTGTTTAATTTATTTTCTCTAATTAATCACCTGAAATAGAATAGTGTTGTTGTCTTAAATTCAATAATTTAATTTGAACTCAAGAAACATATCATATCTTAAATGGTTAAACTTCTTTAAATTCATAAATTTAAAATAACAAATATATTATCAAATAGTGGATTATTATCTTACATTTTTTATATAATTAGAATTGTTTACAATTATGTCAATTAATTAATTAAAATGTTAATTATCACATTTTTAAGATGAATGATATTTCTTCTGGAGGATGAAATGAATTCTTGGGTTTTGATAATGCAAGTTGTTTGTGTTTTATGTTTCCTATTGATTTTTAATAAGATTGTATGATTTATTCTTTGTAGTTTTTTTGTTTTTTTTAGCATAATAAATTTCTTAAATTTTATCAACATAAATAAAAAATATGATAATTAATGTAAGTGTCTTGATAATTTTATTTACTACTCATATTATATTTGATCATATGAAATAGTCCTAGGAAGTATGTTTTTGGTGACCTATGGTTAGAAACTTTTCTTAGGATTCCTTGAGCAGATAGCCTATGCATAATAAAATAGTTAATTTAAGTTGGAATTAAAAATTGTGGCTTAGAAAAGAAAAAAAATTGTCTTGAGCAAGCCCATTCCAGGTTGATGGAGGCTTAAATTCCCCAAACTCCATGTCCTTAGTTCATCATCCGATGTGAAAAACATTCTTTAGAAATGCATGTGTTCTATTGGAATTTATATCCTTGCTTGTTTTGCTGATGACTTTTTATTGGTTGGGAACCTTGATTAGTAATGGTATAGAGGCCTAGGGATATGTTGTTTGATGAGTGATTTGATGAACGATGGGTAGGTAGCCCAAGCTGTAGTGATGGTCAATGTTGATAGGAGTGGTATGATTTATGTTATGTACAATAGTGTAAACACTAGGTAGACTTTAAAAGTTTATAATGATGCATTATTATTGATATTTCAATCATTCTATATGATTTATTGATTCATTATTGATGAATAGATAGTCTTCTAGTGTTTACTTGATCAGTATATAACTTTATGGGATAGTTTTTTCCGGTGAACTGCAAGTGTATATTTGACGAGTAAGATTATGTTGGGTCCTAGAGTAGCTGGATGATTTATGAAATGATAATTGAACGAATAAATGTTCAAGAGTGGTTTATTGTGTTCACAAAAGATGAAGACATACTTGAGAATATAAGAAGGAGGAATAATAATTCAATCACCACTTTGATTAATAATATTGAAATATCAATCTTGGAATATATGGATGTGAATTAATTAATAGCTAATTAATTAATTAAAAATAACCTTATTGCTTATATTCTTCTTTGATATCTATCCCATATTTGGGGTAGTTGGGGGTCCTATGCGATTATAGTAGAAGATGAGTCTAAGGCTAGGTATTTTCCCTTCGTGGGGTTGTTCATGATATTATTCTATATTTTTTTTTTATTTTGTACGCTACCCTACCAATATCGGTAGGGAAACCAACACACAAAAGTTTTTGGGATAGCTTTTATCCAACATCTAGGCTCGAGAGAGAATATATGGTATAATTATACCTCTCTCCATCTCTCCCTCAAGATGTATATGAGCAGGTGTATCTCAAAATATATTTACTTATGGTATAGGTTGAGTTCCTACCATAGATGTGATTGATCATAGTTTTAAAATAAATTTATTTTTTGGTTGTAACAACTTGAGGTATAGCTCCAAATTTAATTCATATAGGGTTATTATAGCTACACATGGGTATAATTTCATGAGATATGATGGATTAGGGTGTAATGCATGTTCATAGGCTATAGTGGATTCTGAACATACACTTGGTTACTACTCAGGACATGATGTTAATGAGAAATTTTGGGCAATACTAGATATAGTAATAGTAAGGATACTATTACATAGGGTATAAGATTACCTTTAGGAGTGATGAACACATGATGTAACCATTGGGGAATGAGACTGAAAAAATAGAGTATAAATAGAAGTTTGTTAACTCTATATATATATATACATTATTTTGATATTGAATGGTTTACTTTAATGCATAACTCAGTGAGAAATCCTAATTGAGGAAGAAAAAATAGTATTACCTATTCAGGTGGTGATTTAGTTCCATTTATTTATTCACTGGGATTTATTGTGTTTATTTAACATTTTTTAGGAGAATATTAAGAGAGGACCATTCTAAGTATACATGTTATTATCACCCTGTATATATAAACTTATGTTTATGTTAATAGGGGAAGGTTGGTGATCAGGTTGGACGTTACTAGCTTGAAGAAGTTGTTGAGAAGCTATCATGTGTTTTTTGTACTTTTGGTTTTACTTTCATTTTATGTATTCCCTTACATGTATTAATATTTTTTTGGGTTGATACATGGTGTCATTTTTTGTTGTATCCTACTTATCTCTTAATCTATAAATTTATAAAGAGTGTTTCCTCCCACATGTGTGAGTAATACACGCTCAGTTCTAGTCACCAACCCATGGACTCTTGGAGGAAAGATTTGAGAATCATCATCTCTCTTTATTCATTGTGGACCTAGGAGGGGTACCTCTGGAGGGAGGGGGTCATGAGAATCCCAATCAATATTAATATCAATGCCTTCATGATTGAATATGTAATAAAAATAATTTAACATTAATATCATCATATCATCCATTATAACATTTACATCCATGTTACTGGTATATTCTTGGGGACACAAATTGTGGTATTCTAAATTTTGAGTCCATGACATACAATTTTTCTAAAAAAATTAGAAATCAATATTCTCTTATAATGGATCAAGTCAAATATTCAATATTCACTCATTTTGTGTAAGAGACACCAATATTGTTATCATCAATCCCTCTCATGAAATTGATGAACTTCAGAATTCCCTCTAAATATTCCTCACACTGCCTATTAGGGAGATCAATTAAAATATTTTACATATCTCACATTAATTCTATCAATATATTTCTCATTGGTAATTTAGTTACAAAATCTAAAAATACATAATCATGTAATTTTTTTTCATTATAATAGGTGTTTTCAATATAAAATTCATAATCGATAGAATCAGAATCAAGATAAACATGAAATATTTTAAATCATGGAAAAAATAATAATATGAAAAATACCTCACACAAATAAAAAATATAACTAAATAAATAATTCTAGGATTTTAAAAAAAATACACCTAATAAAAAATAAATAATCTTCTAAATGACTATTTATTATGTTTTGGAATTTATGAAAAAATTGTATATTTCAATTTAAATTTTCATAAATAATATTAATCTGAAATGAAAAAAAATATTAAGAGTTATATTTTAATTATTTTTAATGTTTTAAAAAAATTATTTTATTTAAAAAATAAAAAAAATATAAATAGTTATATTAATAAATAAAATCATAGTTGATTAAATTCAAATTCACATCAAATATAATTTACCACAAACAATATCAAAATAAATTTTATTATCCGTATTTAATTTTTAAAAATGGGATATTAAATAAGTAAAAAAATTACTGCTGGTCTAATTTTTCAATCCAATAAAGAGTAATCATGTATTGTGCTCATTTTATGTGTAAATGTTGGTTTTCATGGGAGTAATACATTGTGATATTGATGGAATCTATTTTGTATCACTGGTGTTCGTAGACGATTGGAATAGTTAAGACACTAGAGGGTGATGGAGTGAAGGTGACCACCATTGAGCGATAGTGGTGGAGGGGTTTATGGGAGCTTGAGACATTCGTTGGAGTGGGGGAGGTGGGGGATAAGTTCATGAGTCAGGAGGGTGGTAAGAATAGGGAGGTGACCACAGGTTGGAAGGCCAAGAGGGGAGGGGGTGAAGTGATATCAACGTGATAGGAAAAGATGAAAAGGAAGGTGGAATTACGGTTTTTAATATCAAAGTGGAAAATTATCATTTTTAAAAGTAACAATAGAGTTTTTACATTGTGGGGTGGATAATTAGTGGTCGTTAATACTCTCATTAGTGACCATCAATTGGGAATTTTCTATTTATCTTCTATAATTGTACCGATATTTCTACACATTTTAAAAATTATTAAATAGTTATTTTTAATGAATAAATAATTGTTAAATATTAATATTCGAAGATTAAATTTTTATATTCATGTATAGTTTTGTATTGGTAGGAATGCTTATTTGTACTATAGTTGTTGTGGGCTATATTTTGGAGCTTCATGCATTTGAGGGCTAAGATACATTGGGTATAAATTTTTTGCATAAAAACTAAAAAAATAAAATATAATGATATTATCTATATTTTTAGTTTCATAAAAAATGAAGAAAATAAATATTAAAAAATATTAAAATTACATAATTCTAATACTAATAATTACAAATTATTACAACCGAACTGAAAAATTCACAATATATTGGAAAATACAATTATTCAAGCTTGTAGAATTCTCATTGAAAAATACAAATATCTATATATAATTATTATAATAAATAGAATCAAACAAGATTCTAATTAAATAGGAAATATATACATTTTTATAACCAAAATAGGTTCTTATACATACCTATCCCAAACCGATAAGAAATATTAATGGCAGAAATATACAATGATAAAAATGAGAATAACTTAATCTATTGGTTAAAGTAAATAGAAATAGATATTTCAAAAAATTAAACTAGATAATCAATATGCTTAGTAGAAGAATAACAGTTTTGATATGAACATATAATCCTGAGGAAGAATGAAATTGTGTTAAGAATCATCAAAACAAGTGTGATGTTTAGTGAATAGCAGGTCAAACAAAGAAACAAATGCAAGGTAATAGGTATGAAACAATGATTTATATGCTTTAATCAATTAGAATATGTGAATGGGGAAATATGATCACATGATTCATTATGAAACAAAGATATCGTAAGAAAATATAGATGATGTGATGAAAAATATCCAAGAATGAGGATGTAATAGGTCTCAAGGGACCATGGTCGAGCTGGTTCCCAGGAGTTTATTGGTTTCTCTAATTTGTAGGGAGACACATGATAAATACTACACAGAAAAAATGAACCATCACATACAAGAACAAAAAAACTAGTAAAGAAATAATATAAGACTGAGACCCCTCCCACACTAGGGGATTATTTTAACCTTTTTTAAATCCTTTATGCTAATTTTTGTTTATAGTCATCATCATTTAGTTCTCTTCCTCTAGATCATTAGTCTCTTGGTTTCACTACTCCATGGTTTCTCACTAAGATCCACAAATAAATTTGAGGTTGAGATCAGGATACCTATCATTATTTCATCTCTTGGTTTAGAAAATCAAGGAGAATCCCCGACATTTTCTCCATATTCTTCACTAGTTAACCAAAGACGCAACTCAGGGGAACCTCTCTAGAGTATCAGCTAACTAAGGAATAACCAAAAAATGGATTTCATGCAATATAATCTATCCATACCTTAAAGGGATCAAATTTAGAATCTCTAAGAGTAAAAGAGATATTCCCTAGAGCCTATACACATTTTTTTTTAAAAATGTGTACAACCACAAAATCGATACACAACACAATGAAGAAAAAGATGATAAACCACTATCCTGAGGACATGACCCCACGACCAATCCCCAAACTCTTCCCCACCCTATAAAAAATTAATTTATTTTAGGATGACATCATAATATAAAATATTTGTACTATATATTATGATATATGTGAGATGAAAAATATCATATGACTTATAAAGTGTATATTGTAAAGAATGAATATCATGATATTTTCATGATCTACCATGGATTGTGATTGGACCATATCATTAGGTTTTTGTGAATCTTAGTGTAAGATTCATAATTGTAATTATGATTTTTTTTTCAAACTAAATGTTTGGAGTTAATTTTTGATTCATTTTCCACATAGGACCTCATTGATTAAGAATGTTTCATGAAATAAAATTTTTAAGAGAATTGAATCAGTTGAAAGGTTATAAAAGGTTTTAATCATAAACCATTTACTCATAAATTATGAACATACGAGTAAATTCATGGACTCATGATGCATCTACATAGTCTAAATAAAGGTGGTGCATCCATGATATTTAGAGGAACATTCTCAAGAAATTTATAGGTTGATTACTTAACCTCCAGAAGCCCTCTTCCTTATTCCTCCTTTATATCTTGAAAAACTAGTATATTGTTAAGGAATAAGGTTATTTACCAAATATTTTTTGTGGTTCTGTAAAACCCATTGATACACCTCAAAGGGAAGAATCCATTGGTTGTTCCTAGTGATCTTAATTAATCGTATATTGAACGCAATAACATCAGTGAACTCCAGCTTAAGGTATACATCCAACATTTATAGTTTTTATGGTTTTGGTATAAAAATCATGGTTGTCTCAGGATTTATAGTTTACAATTTTCTATACTGTATTAATTAGGTGTTAATATCTCCATAGAAATCTAACATTGGTATCATAGTCTTTACATATGCTCTGATTCATGAAATCATGTTTGAAAAATGAATAAAATTGTTATTTTACGGTTATTGTATTCCTTTTCATTGAAAATAATTGGAATTTCACACTCTAGATAATCACATGATATATGATATTGTAGATTTTGATATGGTTACAAAATATATTATAGGATATTTATAGCCAATGACATATTTATAATTCTATGGGTTTTGAAATATAGTGAACAATATTGGGTGTCATAGTCGATGACAGTGTTGTTAAGTGTTTGAAAAAACTGAGCATCCTACCATCATCTTTATATAACATTTATCATAAGATATAAACCCCATGTGTAAAGACCTTAACCCCAATATCCTTGATATGGTTCCTTAAATTATTACATTGATATTGTGAACAAGTGATCACATCCCAAAAGACTGAATAGTTTTATATCTTCAGAAAACCAGATACAAACATAATTCTTACATTATAACTTGAAAGGAAAAACAACAAATCCAATCCATTGGAAACACTAATAAACTCTAACATTATCCCTGTAAGTAATTCATAATACACATCTTCGCATCATGGAGAAAATAAAACATAAGAAAGGTTAAGATTATCTGATTAGTAGGAGTAATAAATATAGCAGAAGACAACATAAATAATAATTCATGGTAAATAAATAAAAAGACATGCCATTAAACATAATATTGATCATAATATGGTAGGAATAAAAGGTAATTAAATAATTCCATAAATAATCACATGAGAAAGAATATAAAATGTGGATATTCTCCCAGTCTAATAATTAAATAGATTATCAATTAGCAGCATCATAATGGGGGAATGAATAATTTTGGACATCTAAAACATACCGTTGAGGCCTTAGCCAATACATTTAAAAATAAATGGTTAAGGCCTCAGCCATATTCATATATGAAAAGAAATGGATGAGGCCTCATCCAAGTCCATATTTGTTTTGTATCATAAGACCGAATGATGCATTGAGGGGATATAGAGGTCCTCATCTGTCACATATGAAGTCCAATTCATTCTTCATATGAATGGGATGAATCACAAAAACATATACATTTTAAATTTAAATAACTTTCCACAATTAGTGAACATAATCACTAACCATTCTGATTAATATGGTGAATGGTGTTAAGATAGAACATCCACAGTCAAACTGACCATAAAAAATTTAATAAAATATGTTAGATGATATCATAAAATATAAATCCCAATTAATCATAAAATTCAACAAAGGGAGTTGAAGTAGATGAAAATAGTCTAATAAAATCATCGAGGAATTTTTGAGAGAAATTACCTTTTTACATTGGAAAGAAGAGTTCTTTTGAAAAAAATAATTTTTATTTGTCATAAAATCATATTATAAATGTATATCCCATAAAATAAAAGGAGGGGAAAATAAAATTATATTTTAGGAATAAATTATTTCAAACTGAAATGAAAATATGTAAAAAGAGTATTTGAGAAACTTTAAAAATGAGCAGCTTTAGAACGGATTAAGGGAAAATACTAAAGAGTCTTCAAAATAGAAAAAGGCATAATTTTTTGTATAAAACAAGACGTGATAAAAGATAATTTTTCATGATAAATTTAATAATTTAGAAAAATGGTGGATTAAAATAGAATATGGAGTGCACTTGAAAATGGGTAAGAAGTTGGGAAGTTCTTTTAAACTGGGCATTCTTATTGGGAAGAATTGAGAAAGAAACCTTATAAAATCATGTATTTCCCATTAAATAAGGATTAATTGATCTGGATACATGTGTTTGAAACATATACACCTAATTTATAATATGTATATAAAAAAATAATTATATTGTGGTTAAGAAATAGAAAGTGTAACCCAAATGAAAAATGGAGGTTCAGGAATAATCCCTTACCTTATGTCTGAAAGAATTAAAATCATTTACTTAAAGTCCTGGATAATGAATTTTTATTCATTAATAATTTAATTAAAAACCAATTAAATATTTATTTTTTTATTATAATTTTATTATTTTCATTTATGGACTTTTTGATGAGTTATAATACTCAACTTTGTCGTTCGGGAGTGTTTCTTTCCTTGGTTTTCATGATTGATTCACTTGTATACATGTATGGAAGATCAAGTAAAATGCAATTAATTAAATAGAATTAATTAAATAGAATTAAAATTATATATTATTGATGAATTTATATAAGATTCAATGGAATTATATATCATTTTGTTTCCATGTATGATGATGATTCATTAGATGAAACTTTAATGATGAATGTTAGTTTATTTGGGTGAATTTTCGATTATCACAAACTAATTTTTGTCTATTAATTAATATTATGTATATATAAATGTTATAGAAAATTATATGACTTATAATGTGTATAATAAAATATTATTTAACCATAATAATGTTTTTATGACCATCCTTGATGGCGTAAATAAAAAATGAAAACACATTGTCTATAATGGCCATAAATCGGCACATCATGGTCAATATTTTCACTTTTAGAAAAAAAAAGGAGAGGAGAAAGGGATTGATGATGGAGTTTCCATTAACATGATAAAATTACAGTATATGTTAGATATTTTAGTTATAATTAATTTTTTTATAGGATTGGTGAGGGCATTATAAGAAAATATAGAAAGAGAAATAGGATTTTACCTCTTGAATTCTTCTCCTTAAGAACCTCCTTTGGGAAATTAGTTTTTGTGTTTTGTTGACACCAGAACCTCATGTACAAGGGGAAGAGTCTTGGTTAGTGGATTGGGTATAAATTGTAAAATATTTAAGGCTAAACAAGTTTGAGGAGAAGAGGTGGTGAGGGGTGATATTTATAGAGGAGGAGATGAGTGTTTTTTTATTATTTTATTCAACAGTTTATTTTTTGTGGAAAAAGACAAGAAATATTGATAATTCCATGAATAATTATAGAAAAGAGAGAATGATAGTTTTATATTATGGTTCTCACATCATAGATGACTCTATTCATAGTGTATAGAACTTATAATTTATATATACCATAAATTTTCGTATTTTACTATTCAAGGAAAATTAAAATATTTCTGAAAATTCCCAAAAAATCACCCTAATAATTTTTTGATGTATTGAATTTAAAAATTAACTCCCTGTTATGAAAATAATTTTGTAAATATGATAAATTTAATTTTTAATTTAAATCATCAGTTATTCAAAAAATATAGATTTAAAAATTATAACTGGTTTTATGACACTTTAAAATTTTAATTATGGTCTCATAAAATTATCTTATAATCATAAGACAAAAGAAATATTAATTTTTGAGTCTATTTTATAAAAATATATTTTCTATTAAATCATTTTTTATTTATAAAATTTTAATTAAATTTTGTTGTCTTACAAAAATAAAAACAATTAATTTATTATTTTTAAAACATTTATTTACTTATTCCATGATATAAATATACCATATTTTTATTTATAAGAAACCTATATTTTATTTATACATCCATGGGTGAATTTACTATTCTATTAGCCAAATTACTAATCCTAAAGGTCAAAATACTTGTCCAACGCTAATATTAAATAGTGTATTACGGTTTTAAACTCAGTGTTGTGTAAAACATAAACAATCAAAGATATTAAATTTTAAAAGAGACATACCATAATATCTTGGGGTGATACATTATATCCTCCTACAAAAATTTCATCCTCAAAATTTACTGAATGTCACCTCAAAAAATTATTTCCTTAGTTCCTCTTCATAAATTCCTCTGGTTCTCGAGTAACCTATTCAATTTAATGATTTTCCCAATGAACCTTTACCAGACGAGTCATTCGATTACTCAACACCTGGTCTCTAATGTCTAGAATCCAAATAGGATCTTTACAGTAATATAAATCAAGTTCCAATTATATTCCTTTATAATTGAGGACATGTGTCGGGTCTGGCATGTACTTACTTGAAAAAAGATATGGAATACATTTTTTACTTTTGAAAGGATAGGTAGAATTTCCAAATGATAATACATAGATCCAATTCTCTCTAGGATTTCAAAAGGACTGATATACCTAGGGATTATATTCCCTTTCTTTACAAATCTTATAACCCCTTTCTATGGATATAGTTTCGAGAAAATATGATCTCCCTTTAAAATTCCAAATCCTTCCTTAAATTATTAGTATATTTATTTTACCTACTTTGAGCTACTATGATATGTGTCTGAATAGTCTTTACTTTGTTTCGTGTTTCCTCGACAAGTTCTTGGTCTATAAGATTCCTTTCACCAACTTCATCCCAACAAGTTAAGGTATGAAATCCCTTTCCATAAAATGCTTCATATGGTGACATTTGAATACTTTAATGGAAACTATTATTGAATTGAAAATCTTTAAAAGGTAAATATTGATCCCACATACCTTGAAATTCAAGTGAGCATGATCTCAACATGTCTTCTAATGTTTGAATCATCCTTTTAACAGCCCCTCAGTTTGAGGGAGATAAGCAGTACTCAAATTAAGCTTTGTATCCAAAGCTTTCTGAAGAATTTTTCAGAATTTATATGTAAATATTGGATCATGGTCAGACACAATTGGAAGTGGTACACCATTAATCCTTATAAATTCATTAACATAGAGTCATGCAAGTCACTCTAAGGGAAAAACCTCTCTTATATTAAGTAAATGTACATATTTTTTAAGTTAGTCAATAATTACCCATATTGAATCAATATTTCTTTGAGTTTTTGGTAATTGAGTGAACAAATCCACAGTAATTTCATCATATTTCCATGTATAAATAGGAAAATGTTACATGAATCCTCTAGGATGTTGACTTTTTACCTTAGCCTATTAACATACTAAACATCTTAATATATAATAAGAAATTTCATGCTTCACATAATCCCACCAGAAATGTTCCTTCAATTCTATATACATCTCAGTACTACCATGGTATGTAGGGAAATTTTAGCTATGGTAATCATCCAATAATTCTCTTTTTTTATCTTAGGTATAGATTGAATGCAAAAATTCATCCCAAATTTCATAATTCCATCCTTATACAATAATTTTTCCAACTTCCCATTTTTCACATCATTAATTTTCCATTGAAAATTATCATCTTTAGACTAATAATTCTTAATAATTTCTCAAAAATATGGTTGAGAACCAATTGAAAAGTTAGTTATGTTTCCTATTCAATCTTTGTATCATTCTAATTTTATAAGATGTCTTCGAAGAGACAATGTCTTGATGTTCCAAATTTATTGATAATTCCCATATCCATATTCATTAGATCAAATAACATATGATCCCTTTCAATTACCATTTTTTTAGAACAATATCATCCTTCCTACTCAATGTATTTTTTACCTTATTTTACTTCCCTGGGTGATAGTGTATTGAATAGTCATAATCCTTGAGTAGCTCAAGACATCATATTTTCCTCATGTTGAGTTCTTTCTATGAGAATAAACATTTCAAACTCTTATGATATGTATATATCTAACTTGTTTCCCCATACAGATAGTATCTAAATATCTTCAGGGAAAATAATACAGTTCCTAGATCAAGATCAAAAGTTGGATAGTTTTTTTCATGATTTTTTAACTACCTTGATTCATAAGAAATAACTCTTTCATTCTGCATAAGGATATAACCAAGTCCTTTCTCTGATGTGTCACTATAAATTACAAATCCAACATTTCATGATGGTCGAGTAAAAATAGGAGCACCCACTAATATCCTCCTTAATTTTTCAAGACATTCTTCAAATTTTTTTCTTTCATATGAACTTAACCAATTTATGAGTATTCAAGAATTAATGGGTTGGATAATCAAAAAGAAATATGAAAGAAATGCTTAGAGTAATCTGCTAAAATAATGAAACTACATACCTCAATTATGTTTGTTGGTGTAGGCCATTTCTAGACTACCTTTTTCTTCAAAGTATCAACTAAGATTCCATACTTAGAGATAGCATATCCATTAAAAGAAACTATTTCAAACTAGAATTCACAATTTCAAAAATTCCCATATAACTCTTTTCTTCTAAGAGTCTCCAGAATAACCTACAAGTGGTTCTCATAGACCTCATATATTTTGTAATATTTCAAGATATCGTTAATAAATACCACAAAAAATTTGTAAAGATATTCCTTTAAAACTCTTCTTATTACATTTATACAAAAAAAAGGGTGCATTAGTTAGTCCAAATGGAATATCTTCACATATCACATGAAATTTATGATATCCAGATCAAAGGTAAATATTCCAAAAATATTGAGCTCCATGAATTTGATCAAATAAATCATCAATATGAGGCATATGATACTTGTCCTTTTTTTAATAACATTGATTAATCAATTGCCAATGCATATCCTAATGGATCCATATTTCTTCTTGAAAAAGAGAACATGGTCTCCTCGTGGAGAAACACTAGGTTGAATAAATTTGTTATCACTCAATTCCTCTAGTTGTTTCTTCTTCTCCTCTAATTAAATAGTGACCATTCAATAATTATTCTTTGATATAGGTATTGCACAAGGAAGTAAATAAATATAGATCTCAACATCCCACTTTAGAGGATTTCCAGGTAAATCCTCTAGAAATACATCAATGTATTATTACACAATAGTTACATCTTCAATTTCAATATTTCTTTCCTCATCCATAAATGATGTTTTATCTTCTTCTCCAATAATTTCATTTAGAATATCTACTAGAGGTGGATATATATATATGACTCATTTGATGAAGTCTCCCCTATAAATATGGTAAATTTCATACCTTCATCACAAATCATAATTTCCTTTGCTTTGAAAACAATTTTTGCATTATATTTTGAAATTTAGTCCATATTAAGGATTATATCAAAATAAACCAAAAATAAGATGATAAAATCAATAATTATAGAACATTTTTGTTTCATGATAAGAAATACTCGACACATCTTTGTTATAATAAGGTTTCCATTATGAGTCTTTACTAAAAACTACCTTGTTAAGACGAATTGGAAATATATAATTTTTAAATAAAAAATGGGAAGATATAAAGGAATTTGATGATCTAGAATCAAATAAATATTTATCTAAATTTTGGAGAGATGATGAAATTACATGCCACCGCATCATTATGAACTTCAACCTCATCTGTTGTGATCACATAAGATTATCCTTGATCACATGTCCTTTCTAAGGAAAGTTTCCTTGACGCTTCGGACAATAATTTTAAAAGCATCCCATATCCTTACAATAATAGAAATGAAAATTGGTAGTTTCTTTCTTTCCCTTGAAATCATGAGTTTTATGAACTTTATCACCACACTTGTTGCAAACTTCATTTCTTTTTAAGAAGGTACATGGGTGTTTCCTTCCATAAGTATCATAAATTAGAAAATTCCCTTTATTATTCTTCCCATTATCCATTATTTTATCCACCACACTATTCTTCTATTATTTCCCATTAAAATTTCTAAGAAATAGAGAATTATTTCTCTATCTTGATAGCACATGTGACTATATCTTCGTTTGATGAGAAATTTTGGGAGACCAGTGCCCCTTGGAGGAATGGTTTTAACCCATCAATGAATCAATCAATCTTTCTCTTTGGATTACATACGTAACCCATTTCATGTTTTTCTAACCATGTAAAGTTTGATTTTTACTTGGAAACATTTTCATCCTCTTTCTATCATAGATTCAATAATTTCATCTCCATATCTTCTCGTTGTCATGAGGGAAATATTTTTCTAATAAAATTTACTTAAAATATTTCCACTCCATATTCTCAATTTCTTTCTCCCCTATTGGGTTTCGAATTAATTTCCATAATTGATCTCCATCTCCTGATAGACAATAAACTACCGTTATAACCTTATCTCTTTCATGACTTCCCAAAGAGAGAAATATCTTCTCTAAGTAACGTATCCACTACTTAGCTACAAATGGGTTTGCAATCCCATTGAATAATGGAGGTTATTGTTTCATAAAATGGTCTAAAATTGTTACCCCATGTTATGGATTGGGACTCTCCAAGTGAGTATGGTTATTATTCATAACTTGAGCATATTTTCCATGTATAGTTAAAAGTTCATCAACATCAGTTGTAGATCCTTCTCTAACATCATTATCTTGCATAGGGGGAAATCCTTATATGGAATACATGCATTGATATTGTTATCATTCCTCCCACTAGGTTTTATTTCTAAACAATGTAATATACTAAATTATTTTATGAATCATAGTGCATAATTTTGATCTAGAAAAACACTTATCATAAATTTAAAACTTTTTGCATAGTTGATCTCATAATCATAAAAATGGTTTCATTAGGGACATATTTACTTTAAAACCTTCATAATGGTTTTTATAGAAAATGTGAATTATCCTAAACATATCCCCAATGAATTTCAAACTTGGTGCGTAGTCAGGATCATTGTCATGTACGAAGTTACGATGAGTCAAACCCGATGCTCTTTTTCAGAGTTATTACCCCTATGAGCATTTTTTTCAAAAGCATGTCCACCTGTAGTATCCAGAGAATAATATATTGCTAGGAATACCCACATAATATCTACCTTACCAAAATTCTAGGATTTTTTTCTATACGTATCCTAAAATTATATCTTAGGGTTATTTTCTCTAATCAATGTTTTCTAGTTTCCAAAGTTTCCACTAAACTTCCTTTGATACAAACTGTAAAGAACCAGACCCTAGTAGCCCAGAGCAGGTGCCTTTCTTTGTTACATTGGTACTATGAACAGGTGTTTGCATCCTAAAATACTAAAAAGTTTAGTAGATTTGGATAACTAGATATAAACAAAATTGTTAAATTAAAACTTGAAATGAAAAAAAGTAAATAAACTCTATTAGTAACACCAATAAACTCCTAGATTATTCCCACAAGTGATTCATAATACACATCTTTACATCCTACGGAAAAATAAAACATATTAAATGTGTGAGATTAGATGCACAATAAGGGTAATAAATATAGTGTAAGATAACATAAATAATAAGGTATGGTGAATAACTAAAAACACATGCCATTAAATACAATCTTGATCATAATATATTAGTAAAAAATGATGATTAAATAAAACTATAAATAATCACATGATAAATAATATTAAACATGGATATTCTACAAGTAAAATAATCACATGGATTATAAATTACTGATATCATAATGAGGGAATGCGTACTACTGGACATATAAAACATACAATTGAGGACATGACCAAGACATCTAAAATAAATGGTTAAGGCTATGGAAAAATCTATATCTCAAGATAAATGGGCAAGGCCTCAGCCAAGTCCATATCTGTTTTCTATCATAAGACCTATCAATGCATCGAGGAGTTATATCATGCCCCACCCATCAATTACAAAGTCTAATTCATTCCTTATATTAATGGGGTAAAAAATAAACATATACATATGAAATATAAATATCTTTCCCTAATCAGTAAACATAATCACTAACCATTCTGAGTAATATGGTGAATGGTATCAAGATAGAACATCCAAAATTCAAACTGATCATAAACCATTTAATAAAATATGGTAGATTTTATCATAAAATATAAATCCTAATTAATCACATTATTTAATAGAGGGTGTTTAAATAGATAAAAATTATTTAATAAAATCATTGAGTAATTCTTCAAAGAAATTCCATTTTTACTTTGAAAAGAAGAGTTCTTTTGAAAAAATCATTTTCATTTTTCATAAAATCAAATCATAACATTTATATCCCATAAAATAAAGGATAAAGTAAAATTAAATTATATTTTATCCATAAATTATTTCTAACTTAAGTGAAAACATGTAAAAAGATCATTTAAGGAACATTAGAAATGAGCTACATTAGTGCGGTTTAAGGGAAAATACTAAAGAGTCTTTAAAACTGAAAAAGGAATAATTTGTAGTATAAAACAAAAAATGATAAATGATATTTTCTCATGATAAAATAACTTATTCTATAAACATAATAGTTGTTTAAAACATATTATATAGGGAACTTGAAAATGGGTAAGAAATTGGGAAGTTTCCTTAAATTGGGCTTGATTATCGGGAAGAATTTAGACATGAACCTTATAAAATCATGTGTTTACAATCAAATAAGGAATAAATTATAATTTCCCTACACTTTTACAAATATTATTACATGATTTCAATCATTATCATCCATTAAAAACAAACTAAGTATCATAAATTCTGGTGTCTTTAGAGGATTCTGTACATAAATGTGAAAACATGAAACCAAAATAAGAACATATTTTATCTAATCATCATAATGAGATCCTAACAGCATTTTATCTCTTAAATATATATATTAAAACATTAGGAATACAAGAAAAAAATTATGATCTAAATATACTGGTAAGGGAATAAACATAAGAAACAAGCATAGCACAAGGGTTAGAAGACATAAAACATGACATAATCATGATTTAAGGTTCATTACACATGTAGGATAATGAGTCCAGGCAAACCACTAGGACCGTTTAACAAGGAGCACGAGTCAAGGAAAACCACGAGGACTACTGTACATGACATCTCATGAGACTAAACATTACCAAATTCATTGTAGAGATATTTGGGTGAACCCATAATAACATGTTAATTAATATTCATTCCACATAAAAAATTACACATAAGTAATCAAACATAAACATAAGGGTTACCAAAGGAAAGAATTGGGTATCATAATAATGTCAAAAGGCATATGAAAATGGAATATCAAAATGGTGACCCTGAAATAATTGATTTAAATAAAACATAGACATTAATAATGTAAAATAGGCATATATTATGATAATATATGTCAAAATTAAGTGAATACATGTAAAAATATTGTTTACAAAACTTCAGAAATAAAACATTTTATGGCGGTTTAAAGAAAAATTTCCCATATTCTTTAAAATGGAAAAGGCATAATAGTTTTCAAAAAACCACAAATGGACCAAGATATTTTTTCATGTTAAAATGAGTTATTTTATAAAAATAAGGTTGTATTAATGTAGTTTATGGAGTGCATTGTAAAATTGGTAAGAAATTAGAAAGTTCCCATTAATCGGGCTTGCATATCGATAAGAATTGAGAAGGGAACATTTTTAAAACATGTATATCCCCAAAATAAGAATTAAATGATTTGGATACAGAGTTTGGAACAAATAAACAGAATTTATAAAAATTATATAAAAATAAAGAAGAGTTCAATTTGGGTAAATAGGGAGAAAGTGTAACCTAAAATGAAAAATGGATGTTCAAAGAATCAAATACCTTATGTCTGAAATGGTTCTATACTTGATTTTAAGGTCCTTAGTAATAAAATTAAATATATTAATAAATTAATTGAGAACCTTTTATGGATTTATTTTATTTATTATAATTTTATTAATTTCATTTATGTCCTTTTTAATGAGTTATAAAATAGAATTTTATCATTGTGGAGTGTTCGTTTCCTTGGTTTTCAGGATCTGTTACTTGTATACATGTATGGAAAATCATGTAAAATTAGAATATTTGTCCATAATTGAAATTATATATTATTAATTAAATTAAAAAATATTAATTGTTCTTATATATCATTTTGTTTCTGAATTTTAGAATGAATAATTAGATAAAATTCTAACGATATTCATTTAGATTAATTTGACGTTTTTTGATCATCACAAACTAGTTTTTCTTTATTAATTAATATCATGTATATATAATGGTTATAGAACATTAACAAGTTTGTGATAAATATATTATAATATTTTTTAACCATAAAAATTATTTTATGACCAGAATTGAAGGAGTTAATGAAAATTGAAAACTTGTCATCCTTGAATGTAATAAATTAACACATCACGGCTGATGTTTTATTTTTTAGAAAAAAAAAGTGGGAGGGGAAATAAATGATGTTGGATTATTCCATTGAGATAATAAAATTAAATTATATTTGAGATACTGGAGTTACCACACTACTTGTGTAATTTTTGTTGAGGGTAGAATAATAAATGAAAACAAATAGAAAGGGACTAAAAGAAAAAAGAAATAGTATTTTTCCCCTTGAATTCACTTCCTTGAGAACCTCATTAGGGAAATTGGTTTTGATATTTTGTTGAGTCCAAAGGATCCTATAAGTGGGGAAGAGGCTTATTAAGATGATTGGGTAGAAATTGGACAAACTTAATGGCTTAAGATGTGTGAGGAGAAGAGTTGGTGAGGGTGGTCTTTAGATTGTAGGAGAGGGGTGTTTTCTCATTATTTTATTAATTATATTATTATTTTTCCTCATGACAAGAAATGGTGATTATTACATGAATAAACACAATAAATATATAAGTATAATTATATATTATGGTGCTTACATGATTTATTACTAATGTAATAGTGTATTTAACTTATAATGTATATATACCATAAATTACTGTATTTTATTATTCACAAAAACATAAACTATTTTAGAAACATCCCGAAAATTAACCATAATCATGTTTCGATATGTAGAATTAAAAAATGAAATCCATTTTATGAAAATAATTTTACAAATATGAGAAATTTAATTTTTAATTAAAATAATCATTTACTTGGAAAATACCAATTTTAAAATTATAAGTGATTTTATAACACTTTGAAAAATTACTCTAGGTCTCGAAAAATTATCTTATAATCAAAAAAAAATATTGATTTATGAATACATTTTATGAACATAAATTTTCTTTTAAATCATTATATTAGTTAAAAAATTGAAAATAAGAATTTATGTTTTATAAAAATATAATCTCCTATATAAAAATTTTGAAAACATTTATTTACTTATAAAATGATATAATTTTATCATATTTTCATTTATAAGATAAATAAATTTTATTTATACTTTCATGGGTGAGGTTACTAATATATTGGTTGCTTTACTTTTCATAAGGTTCATATTGCAATTCCAAAGTTCAATTTACTATTACATTATTATAGGTTCCTTAATTTCCATAAATACTTCTTATTTCATTCATTATTCATTTATAAAGTTTGTGTTGTGTTATCTATATTATTTCATGAGGTTTAAAATATATAACATCATTATAAGATGGGAATTTTCATTGATAAAATTTTGAGTCATTACAGAAATGATCTGTATACATGATTTTGGAACATATACATAGATTTTAGAGGAATTATATAAATAATAATAATTAAATCTAGGAAAAGGGAGAGAAAGTATAACCTGAATGAAAAAAAAAGGTTCAGGAATAAACCCTTACCTTATGTCTGAAAGAGTTCTTCTCCTATACTTAAAATCCTGGATATTGAAATTATATTCATTAATAATTTAATTCATAACGTATTCAAAATGTGTTTTATTTATTATAGTTAAGTTAAGTTTATTTATGGATTTTTTAATGAGCTGTAAGATTCAAATTTATTGTTTTGAAGTGTTCGTTTCCTTGGTTTTCATGATTGGTTCACTTGTATACATGTATGGAAGTTCATGTAAAATGGGATTAATTCATTAGAATTAAATTATATGTTATTCATAAACTTCCAGAATATTAAATGTTCTTATAAACCATATTTTCTTGATATGAGTATGATACATTAGATAAAATATTAAGGGTTTGTGTTCGTTTATTTTGGTGAATTCTCAATTATCACAAACTAGTTTTGTTTTATTTAATAATATTAGGTATATATACTTGTTCGAGAACATTATATGACATATTATATGTATAAAAAATATAATTTAACATTAATAATGGTTTTAAGACAATACATGAAGGTATTAATTGAAAATGAAAATGCCTCATCCACGATGGCGGTGAATTGGTACATCACGGATGATATTTACATTTTTAGAAAAAATGGGATTGGAGAAGGGGGGTTGATGAAAGATCTTCCATTAACATAACAAATTTATCGTATATATAAGATAATAGAGTTATCATGTAGGTTGGGATATATGAGTTGAGGATATTATAAGAAAATAAAAGAAAATAAAGTGAAAATAAAATAAATAAATTTAAAGATGATTTTACCTCTTCAATTCTTTTCTATGAGAACCTCATTAGGGAAATTGTTTTTGGTCTTTTTTTGAGACCAGAATCTCCTACATGTGGGTAAAAAGATTGGGAAGAATAATTTTCTAAAATTTTATAATCTTTAAGGCTTAAGAGTTCTGAGGATAAGAGGTGCTGAGGGGTGGTGTTTATAGTAGATGATAGGGTTGTTTTTTAGTTATTTTAGTCATTAATTTATTTATTTGGCTCAAGACAATCAATAGTGATGATTCCATGACTAAAAAAATAAATATAAAAGGATGGTTTGATATTATGGTGCTTACATTTCACAAATATGACCAATCCAGAGCTCAACCCATGACTAAACCAAGCCTGCCTCCATAGGCCAGGGTTTGGCGACAAAAGTCGAAGGCATAACTAAACTTGGGGAGGCCTTTTCCAAAATAACTATACGCACACACCCAAAAACACCACAATGAAATACTGTAGAGATATAAAAAGATGAAACTGAAAATAATGAATACATATATCACAAAATAGAGTAAAATATAAGTACTAAAGTAAAAAATGTAAAAACAAACACCCACCAAAAGAAAACAATAAAAGCATCCAAACTGCTCAGAAGGAGGGGATCACTGCCAAAAGTTACTAACAAAAAACTCCATGTACATTCTTTCTCACCAATCTCCACCTACCTCAGATCCCCTGAGTACTCTTTTGAAAGTCTTGTGGTCTACACAAGACACAAAACATGTGCGGGAAAAGCTTGTATATGGGTGAGTATAAAGATACTCAGTAGGTTCCCCAGAAACCCAAAAAAGAAAGGGAGGAATTGAAAGGAGACAGTCTACTCAACCTAGCCAGAGGGAAGCCCGTCGATAGTGAAACTCCATCGTGAACCATTCTTATTTATACATGACTAGTCAGATAATTCAAAGAAGAGGCTCCAATAAGTGATTAAGGAAAAATACATTGTCCCACAACTCAACCCAACAAGAGAATGAAAGAAAACTCATCCAAAAACAAGGAGCTCAACAATGTGAGAAGGTTAACTTCTCATCGACTCTTTGCTGCCTATAATAGATGATTGAACTCGTACAACCATGAAAATCTAAATACAGATATCATGTGGAATACCCCATGCGTATTCACCTCCCATGTAAGGAGAGTAACAAAAAGTAGGGTATGGGCATATAAGTGGTAATTATACTCAATCCTAAAGGGGTGTCAACCCAAAATGTGGCAGTAGTGCAAGGGATACCAAACATCACCCAGATATACCCATATTAGGATCTATGTCTTAGGAGGTTCATAACTCATATCTAGCAATAAGATTATATTCGAGGCGCTATAATAAAACACAAAACCAGGAGAAAAAACTCCACAAGATATGTCATCCTAGATGGAACACATCCAAGAGATACACTCCATCATGAATAGATCAACCATTCCTAATGGTACATCTGAAAGAACATTCTCAATTTGGAACAACCTATACGGTCGAACTATAGTTCCCAGCAACAAAGGTTCATCCATCGCTAACATGCACCCTCCACAAGGAAAAAGAAACCAATTGGAGAGGTCCTCTCCTCACCACCGACTTATAGTTGAGGGAGCAATGGTCTAAACCATGCACCTTGTGCATCTTCCCTATGAGAGGGAATGAAGGGACATGCACCTTGACATTTCCCCGTAGTCATGGGATTACTAGCTCCTAACTAACTCGTGAAACCTCTATCGATCCTGTATGGAGTGGCCCGCACCTCGGTCTATCAAGGGAGAAAAAATTTAATCTATGTATCATTCACATAAAATGGAGGGGCCTACTCATAACTATATCCCTCATCTAAGGGAACTCCAACTCTAATAGAGGACCCACTCTATGCTGTGACTCAAAGACAGAGGGGTACTAATCCGTAAGTGAGGACTTGTTCCCTAATCCAATAGGGGGTTACTACTCAGAGAATGGAAGACACGCACCCTAATATGATAGGGAAGTACTACTCCATAGATCAAGGACCCTCACCCTAACGTGGTAGTGGAGTACCACTATGTTAGTTGAAGATCCATACCCTGGTAGGATATGGGAGTACTAACACCGCCAGGTGGTTCACTATGTGAGACCATCACCCTAACACGGTAGGGGAGTACCAAACCTACACTAGAGGACCTACTCCTTGACATGGAAGGGGAGTACCGACTCTTCCGGAACATCACGTATGGAGCACCCAAAATCTGGACCGATTGGGTATTTTTTATTCCAATGATAGAGGAACCACACCCTCTCTTGGTAAGGGAGTACCCAATCTACCTATATGTAACATATGGAGGACCCACCCCCTGACCTGATAGGGGAGTACCAACTCCACGGATAGAGGAACCACTCTCTAGTCCAATATGGTGGTTCCTACTCTATCGGTCCAACAAGTATGGACGGATTTCACTCTAGAATGATAGAAGAGCATTATCCGTCTTTACAAAATATATGGGGAACCCACACCCTAAACCATTAGGGGGCTACCAAGAGTTTTAAAATTAAATTGTTGATGCCCAAAATCTCACATGTCTACCCTGAACACACAAGTCTAAATAAATAAATTATCACACCTTTATAGTTTCCTCTTTAGTCGGCACTGACTCACTCTCACAATTTTAGGTATCATCATAGGGACATGTCTTGTTGGGGAAAGTGGTACTCTTCCTTGTTAGCCCAAGGCTATGCCAAAACATGTCTTGTCCCAAATATCTACCTAGAGGTAAAATAACCTGTTCCCATGACATGGAGAGCCCTGTCTCTACTAAATCAAAGAGGTAAGGGAAACCTGCACCCTTATGCCACTGGGGAAGCATCTATCATCAAGAATCATACCAATCTCCAACACCATTCAAATTCCTTGAAGATGAGTGTTGTCTTTATCATACTTCGTGTAGTTACGCTATCACGGTAGGGGACCAGTTCCATTTCCCAAAAGTGGAGCACCACTCTACTAGACTCGACCCATATCCTAAATTCTATGGGGAAGCTACCTACCCCGATGCCAACCCATTGATTAAACCTCATCACTGCCCAATATTTGCACCACTATACAAGTATCCTAATCAAAATTCCTAGCCGCATACCTTGAATGCTAAAAGAGATTCCATAATGGTATTCTATGCTGAAGGATGCTCAAGATAAGCTTCTCATATTCCTAAATATGAGTTCTTGAGAAGGAGATATAGAAAGTGGAAGATCTCAAGGAGATCCACTAGGAGTACATGGTGTGAACTAGGACACACACGGTGTGTGAGCCTACCTAAGCACATGTTTGTGAATCTGGTCTACACATTTTCCAACCCATGTAGGGATACCCAGTATCTATATGTGGTACCTAGCATGTTACGATTCACCCATCCCCTAGTCGTTTAGTTTATTTGTGTCCATGTACCGGACCCCTTGTCCATGTACATTGGTTGTGTGTTAGTACACGGCCATGTCTTTTCACATGGCTTCCCAAGACATGTCCCATATCCACATGGATTGCGATACTACATGATTTTTAACTCCGGTATATAGCATGTAGTCCCCAAAGATCATCTTCCCTGAATAAGAAGGGATACACGGCGCGTGTCTCTGGACTACACACCATTTAGATGATAATTCTAATCGGGAATTACCTGTAAAATGCTTGATTCACCCTGATTCAATCCAAAACCTATAGATCTGCCTAGAAAGGATCATAAACAATTTTAAAACAGATCTAAAACATTATAAAAATGAAAAATAGATGGCATCTGGACTAAAAATAAAAACCTCTTACCTCAAGGGTGAAATTCCTAATCTTCAGTTGAAGAACGGTGCCTGGATCACTGTAGTTCTCGATTTTTTGATGAACTCTATCTGAAATAGGGATTTATGTAACTTTGTTATGTTGATTCATCTTTAATTATACTCTTCGCCAAAGGGTATAAGAGGAGAATATTGAGAGGTGTGACTTATTTGGATTTTGGTGCACCACTGTGAGGGGAGGGTGAGTATTAGGTTAGGTTTTTAATTAATTAATTACATTCTAATTTAATTAATTAAACAAACCTTTAATACCCCATCCAAAAAACCTAGTTCTTTTTACATTATGTCACCCCTAGGGTAAACACAACATTCTAGAATCAAATATGGCCTAGGGAGTTATTTCTCTTTTCAAGAAAAACTTCACTTTCATGAAAAAATAAATTTAATATTTTTAAAATAACTGCGTTCAGGCTCTCTATGCCATGGATTCTTATGATGAATCAACTCATGGTTTCAAAAATATTCATTAAAATAATCTTAAAGATATTCCAAAGTATACATGTTAAATTCCTATTCTCTATTTCACTACCACCTTCAAATATTTTCTTCCTCAAAAGGCCAAAATTCTTGGCATAGAAAAAAATTGAGCTCTGCACTGGAACTCATACTAGTGATCTCACCAAGGGTTCTCTTGCTTCCACCAAGAACACACTTAGGGGAAACACCAAGTCCAAACCACTCTTACATACAACTTCTACTAGGTCAACATCATGGAAAAAATGGGCCCATGTTCCCTCAGCTGATACTGGTGGGAAAACACCAAGTACTGTGGTTCATTTATAGTAATGAGGTCTAGTGGTACACCACCTTTCTAACATGATGCAAATGTTGATGAAACCCCATAGTTTACACCCACACATCGATGAACTATATCATGGCCTCTTCAAGAATCTTTCATTAAAGGTTGAAACCGAGCATTCAAGGGTGCCAATGAACAAGAAAGGCGGGTGATATCATCCAAACTTGAGAAGCTAGACATTTAAAGCACATGGCATATCTATCATGTCTTTTACCCTCATGGAAGGAGAGTAACCCAAACTAAAAATACCACCAAACCCACTAGTGAAATCCCAGCTAAAAATAGATGGTAGGCAACCAATACATACTATGGAAACATCGTAGGGTCTAACTCTACCACAACATAATGATTCTAAGATAATGTCTCTGCCACTCAACCTTGACCTGAACACACAAGTTAGAGAGACTCATCCAAATCACCTTGATAATGTTCTTTTTGGGAGGTACTAACTCAACCGCATAGTTTTACTTGTGTCACAGAAATGTTCCTTGGTGGGGGAAGGACCTCTCTTTCTTATAAATTCAAAGAAACCTCTAAAAACCCCAACACAGGGTTATATTGACACCCCATTCCACCCTATTTTAATCCTCGATCAAGAAGTGGAAAAAAAAAGAGTACCCACAATAGTGTATAACAATCTCTACTGTATAAAGAAGAAATGACAAAAGGTATACCTCTATTAATCATCGAATCTTCTAGGTCGAATTCCTCTAAAACTTGCAGTTGTCCTTGCTCACATCCTCTAGCTCCTTGAGCATTGTGTGGACCACCTCTTATTGCCATCCCAAGTCTTCTACCTTGTCTGCCATCTCGCAAAACTCCTTAGTCCATGAACTGCCTCTGATTTGACGGCTTGTCATCTATCCCACTCTCATCAGCACGACAAGTTGGACAATCACTAGTAATATTCCCTTGGCTGTCGCAAAAATAACACAACCTCTCTTAAGGTTGACATGATCCTCTGTGCTGATCCAATGCTACATTCCCATGTTCCTATGACTAGGAATGGGTATGCCTACTGTGCCGCGATCTTTTCAACTGTCATCTGTCTGTTGTTGTAGACACCTCAGCCTCATGACTACCACCTTAGGCCGCATACACTGTTTCCTCTAAAAATAATCTATCTACTCCTAGATCTCGCTCTGACACTCAAGTATTGGTGGGAATGAACAGCAGAATCACAGATGCCCTGATCTCTCGATGCATGTCCTTCTTGAAGGTATATTCTTTGATAAATAGATCCTAAACAATATCTAGGGATCATCACGACAGGTCTATAATCCTTGAAGAAAAAATCAGTATACTCATGTTGTTCTTTCAAAGCTACAAAAGCTCCTAGATACGTACTGGTTTTAGCATATCTAGGTATAACTCTTCCCGGAAGAGTCTCTCAAACTCTACCTAAGTGATCTACACCTTTTCTAGGGATTGTATCAGTAAACTCTACCCTCACATGGACAAACCATGAAAAAGGCTCTCGGATAGGACCACCATTTGATTGATAGGTGTTCTCATTAGGTAGAAAACTTATGTGACTGCCCTGGGCCAGTCATCTGCTTCCTGGGGGTCTGGATAAACCCAAAACCTCATAGGTTTCTGCCTTTGGAACTCGTGAAACCCACTCAGCATGTGTACATCCTCATCCTAAACTTCCAGTACCACCATCTTCTCAATGAGTGGTGGCTCATCTAGCTAACTCCCTAGAGGTAACACCTCATAACATGTTCCTTACACTGAAGCCTTATCACAGGTCATATTATCATCACAATCACGTCGAAAAATCCTATCTGGCCATCATCATGGAGGAATCCTAAAATTTAATCCAGACACGCCATGGTCAATGAGTATACAGGGGAGATGACACAAGAATAACAAGGAAATAAAATCCCAAACCTAGTATTATATGATGTATGTACAATTAATTTCTCCCATGACCAGTGTTCTAATGTGTCAAGTCATTAATCAGGTTATTAGAGTCCTAGTGAATTGATACATCAGTTGTCGCACCAACACTAGAACCTTTTCCCTGATATCCGAACTCAAAACATCCTAACATTGCCTCTAAGAAACCCAAATAAAACCCATTTAAGGTTAAAAGTACAAAAAAAATCCCAAGGAAATAACGTCCCCTAATACAACTCTTTCAAAAGACTTCCCAAGCTAGAGCTCGAGCCATGAATACCCCAATCCCACCTCCATTGGCTAAGGGTTGGTGAAAATCGTTAAAGGCATAACTAAACTCAAGGATTCATTTTCCAAAAGCACCTATATTCACACACCCACAAGGACCTCAATGGAACAGTGAAAAGATATAAAAATATGAAACTGAAAATAATTCATAAAAATATCCCAAACCAATGTACAGTAGAAGTACTAAAGTAAAAAAGGGAAAAACAAGAACCTACCAAAAAATTCTAAGCATCCAACCTGATCAGAATGAGGGGATCACTAAAAAAACTAATTGTTATAAAACTCCTTAGTCATCCTTTCTTTCAAATATCTGTAGGTTCTGGGCACAGCTGGAGCATGTGGATGGGTGTACCCAGCTTTAATTTTTTTGTTAACAATGATCTATCCAATATCTGTCACAATAATAAAACGTCGGATCTTCAAAATTGAATGAAGAACAAAAGAAAATTAAGGGATCCCTAGAACCATAGATAAGATCATCATATGTTGGTTATAATTAACTTAATTAAAAGACAAGAATTGCCTTAATGGAATTATCTCTTCATTGATGTTTCTGATCGTGATCTTATGTGATCTATCATTACATAGTAAAATCCAAGTGTAGGATTCATCTTGTGGTGATCCATATGTGATCCACATATCTATGGATGTCACTGAAGGAATCTCAAGGTTCTATCATGGAAGAGCCTCTGCTTGCAATTCCCACCTTCAATCGCCTTGAGAGCCTCTTCCAAAGTGCTCTCCATGATCCGGCTGAGGCGGATCTCTCTCCTAACATGACAGTATTATTGGAGGAAAAGAATTTTCTGTTGTCTTGATAGATTTTTCCAAATACATTTTTCACTACAACAAAAATGTATAGGATAATGATAATCATATAATTGGGATTTTAATTACTTAGAATAATAAAATTAATTAATTACCTGAAATAATTTATTCATTTCATTTAATTCTTTGTAAAAATCCATATCTAATTATAATAGTTGACTATTATTATTACTTGATATGTGCCCAAAAAATTACACCTAATATTATTTAATTAAATAAATTATATTATTTCTCAAAAATCCCCAAAAAAACTACATGGATTTTATATTAATATACATGGTGTGTACTTTTGTTTTTCCATTTTCTTTATTTTCTCCACCACATTTATTATACCTTGAATAATGACTATTTATTTATTAAAAGTATATCACTTAATTATTATATAATAAATATATTATTTTTCCCAGAACATATTCTCTCAAATAACTAGTGTCCAAATAAATGCGAGCAAACATCCTTGAATAATTTTTAAACCACAATAGATAATAATCTTTATTCAACTTGTTAAATGAATATTTAACTGAGATACTTGGACACACTTAGTGTGTGACCCTATAGGCCTCTTTCATAGTGGCATTAGGTAGAGGCTACCTATAGTCCAAGGATAGTGTCTAGAAACATGCCAAGGCACCCATAGATAAAGAAGTTAATGCCACAATGATGTGTCACCTCTAATGAACGCTTACCATGTAATTTAATCCATTTGTCTCGATATCACCAATCAAGCGGGTTGCATATAGTTCCATTAACCCATATGCTCGATTATTCTTTCTTTGACTTCCCAAAATTCAACTTTCCCATTCCTTACCATGGCCATAGATTTATTTAGGGTATATCAATTACATCAAAGGTCCTGAGATATCAACTGCCATTATGGAATAGAAGGGACAACTCCTTTATCTCATTATATATTAATGTAGTATTACTCATGACACACCCAACATATACTACCTCACTGCGAACAGTGCATATTCACATTTTTCATCAATACATCTAAGTGTTCCAATTTTAATACCCGTTAATAATAATTTTAAAAGTCTAAGGACCAATACACACATCTGTAGATTGGAACATTGAATGAAACTGTAGAATGTGCATTTTCTACTGGTGGGTCACATTCTCATAACATCCACATGAATATTACTAAGGGCACACACCATGAGAAGGTGTCTCAAAGTTTTATTATTCCTCCCCCCTAATGGACTTTATTATTTGTGTCCCTTAAATAACATCATCTGAACATAGAACATATATTCAATAATAGTGTTATGGAACTTATGGGTTCTCATCATAGTAGGGATCTTCTATGACCCTTTAGTGCAACAGCTATCCTTAGGAAGTATTCACATTCATTCTTACGCAGAAGAATAATCAAGATGTGATAAGGTATTTATTAATGAATAAATTAAAATTTTAGTTGGTTTTAGGTCACCAACTCCAAAAGACTCCCACTTAGACTAGATCCAATTACTAACAACCTTTAACCCACTAGCTCTCACATGATATTCATGCTTCTTCTGAGATAGGCCTTTAGTCATGGGTTCTTATACATTCTCTTCTGTGGAAACTCTACTAACTACAACTTCACCCATTTGATAGAAATCCATCAAGAGGTGATATATATAGAGAATGTACTTTTTCCATTTATGTGACCTTTTTTCTTTAGCAAAAATCCACCATTTCAGTATTATCACAATACATTGTGGTAGAATATTTACTGCTAGGCACCACATCAAGCTCCTGGAAAATGTTCTGAATCTAGATGGCTTCCTTGGCTGCATCAGAAGCCACTATTTATTCGGACTCCGCTGTAGAATCAGTGACAAATAGATGCACTGAACTCTTCCATATCCTAGCTTCTCTTTTGAGACAAAAAACATATCCTAATTTCAACTTCATATCATTTTGATCTATCTAAAAACCAGCATCAATATACCCTCTAATGAAAATCCCCTCATCTCCTCCATACAATTGGAACATATCCTTTGTTATTATCAGATACTTAAGGATAGTCTTAACAGTAGTCCAATTCTGTTCTCCTGTATCTTCTTGATATCTTCCTACCACGCTCAGTGCATAGGCAACATCAAGCCTGGTACATAACATGGCATACATGATGGATCTTATAGTCAAATCATATTGGATATTACTCATCCTATCTTTCTCCTGTTGTGTTTGATGACACATTTTCTTAGAAAGATGTAGGTCATGTGACATTGGAACCAATCCCCCCTTGGATTTCTCCATACAAAATCTCTTTAGTATCTGGTCAATGTATGTACCTTGACTTATTCCAAGAAGCCTCTTGGATCTACCATTAACAATCTTGGACCCTAGAATGTAGGCTACCTCGCCTAAGTCTTTCATGGAGAAGCACTTTTTCAACCAGTCTTTAACAGACTGTAAGACTGGTACATTGTTTTCAATAAGTAATATAACATCAATATATACTACTAGGATAAATACCTCATTCTCATTAAACCATTTTTAAACACATGGCTCTCATTCATTCTTAATAAAACCAAATTAATTTATGGAATCATCAAATTGAATGTTCCATGACCTGGATACTTTCTTTAATCCATAAATGGATTTATGTAAATTGAAACCCCGTTTGGCTTCACCTAGTGTCACAAACCCTTCTGTTTGTGTCATATAGACATATTCCTGAAGGTTCTTGTTAAGGAATGTTGTTTTGACATCCATTTTCCAAATATCATAGTCATGGTAAGCTGCTATAGAAAGTATGATTCTTATGGATTTAAACATAGCAACTGGAGAGAAGGTTTCATCATAGTAAATTCCTTGATGTTGTTTGAATCCTTGAGCCACTAGCCTTGATTTATAGTTTCTAACAAGACCTTTAATGTCCATCTTTCTCTTGAATACCCATTTGCATCCAAAAGTATTTACATCAACTAGCTCACCGACCAGAACCCATACATGTTTCTGATATATGGAATCCATCTGAGAACTCATAGCTTCTAGCCATCTTGCAAATTCTATTATGTCTAATAATTCCTTGTATGAGAGAGGTTCATCATTTTCCAAAAATAATGATTCACAATCCTCGGTGACTAGGAAACCAAATCTCTCTCGTTCCCTTACCTCTCTTGTGCACCTACGTACTACTTTTGTTTCTAGAACCTCTTCCATGGGGACCTATGGAATTTGTTCTTGTACCAACTCATGTGTATCTTTAGCATCAACTTCATCGAAGTCAATCTGGCTCCCACTATCATTTTTGAGGATGTGATCCCTCCCTAGAAATATGGCTTGTCTGGTGATAGTCACTTACTTGTTTGATAGGTTATATAGGTAATATCCTTTTGTTTCCTTGGGATATCCTATAAAGATACACCTCAATCCCTAGGGTGCAAGTTTGTTTCAATATAAGTCCATAAAAATTCCTCACATCCCCATACATGTGTGTGCGACAAAATGGGTTTCTTTCTGTTCCATAACTCGGAGGGAATTCCATTTTCCGCCTTAAATAGTACCCGATTTAATGTGCATGCTTCATTTTGTAATAAATATCCCCAAAAGGATAATGGAAGATCTACATGACTCCTCATTAACATCACCATGTCCAACAAGGTATGGTTCCTCTTTTAACTAACTCCATTCCATTGTGGTGTATAAGGAGGTGTGAGTTGATATAGAATCCCAGAACCTCGTAGAAGATCGATGAACTCTTGGTTTAGATATTATCCATGTCGATCTGATCAATGATTATTTATCTTCTTACCAAGAAAATTCTCTACTTCATTCTTGAATTCCTTAAATTTATCAAAGACCTCTAACTTATACCTCATTAAGTAAAGATATCCATATCTACTCAAATCATCAGTAAAAGTAATGAAGTAAGAATATCCACCTCTAGAATCTATTAGAAATGGCCTACACACATCTGAGTGTACCAATCCTAGAATCTATGTGGCCCTTTCACCCTATACACTGAAAGGAGGCTTGTTCATTTTACCTTGTAAACAAGCATGACATCTATCAAGTGGTTTTTTCTCAGTAGAGCCTAAATAACCATCTTGGAAGAGCTTTGTCCAGCACTTCTCGTTCACATGACCAAGACGGTGATGCCACAACTGGGTGTTGTATGAGTCATGTGAGTTTGTTTCATTATCGATTTCCAACACTTGGTCCTCATAATTATATACATACAAACCATTATTTAAATGTTCCATACCATAATATACATTGTTCTTATAAAATAAGAAACCCTTATTTGAAAACATGAAAATAAATTTATCCATATCTAAACATGATATAAAAATTTTGTTCTTGGTAACACTAGGCACATAATAATAGTTATGTAAATCCAAAATAATTCAAGTTGGCAATGAGAGATGGTAATTTCTAGTGGAAAACCTATCCATCATCACGCCATTAGTAGCTCGAAGATCCACCTCTCCTCTAGGAATATTTTTAAATCTACTTGGTTCCTACATTTGAATACAGATATGAGCCCCACAAGCTGTATCTAATACCTAATGTGTATAAATAGAAATATTACACCTGATAATGAATGAAACGTTAGCATCCCCAGGCTTCTAGGTGTAGTTCCTCTTCTAGAGGCCTAGCTTGAAACATGGAAAACATACTTCCTCCTGTTCTTTTCCCTGCCTCTGGATCTTACCCTTCTTGTAGGAATAGTGCTCAGGGGATTCAGATTGTTTATAAATCCTTGCCCCCTTTTCCTTGTCCATCCTTTTCTTATTCACCAAAAGGATTGTATGTTTTTCACGACCCATGTCCTTATCTACTTGGAGAATTAAGGTCAAAAGTTCTGATAGGCTCTTCTCATTATTGCTTATGTTGTAGTTGAAAAAAATAGATAAGGTCTTGGGAAGTGTTGATAGGATGAGATCTGAATGTAACTCATTCAAAAACATAATCCCTAAGATTTCTAGGCATTTAATGTTGACAATGAGCTTGACTACATGAGGCCCTGCTAGCGCAGACACTCTAAGCTTAGTTGTAAACAAAGCGTTTGTAATGACCCGTCCCCCGGGGCCCGTGTTGTGACTACCCCAAGTCCACCTCCCATAAGCTAGGGGTTGGTGACTAGAACCAGAAAGGCATACCCCAAAAGAGAAGTCACTTCCTTTAAACCTGTAAACACACAGATAGGGAAATACTACACAAATAAGACCTCTAAGGAAAGGAAAGTACAACCACCACAACGTAAAAGGGTACACTGAAAGAAAAAGGGGCCATAATAAAATCCCGACTTGAAAGAAAGTATAGTAAAGGTAGTAAAAGATCTAGAATTCATCCACCAAGGGTCATACCTGAAGGTTAGGTATAGCTCACGGACGGATGTCACTACAGTACACCACGTCTGATGATCCACATCCAATCATCTTCTGGTCCTACCTCCCCACAGTCTTAGTCAACGTTGTCCTTCGTCTACACAAGACACAACAGGTGCAGGAGAAGCTCAGGTATGGATGAGTATAACAATACTCATTAGGGACCCTGAGACCCCCAAAGGTCTCTCAAGAATCCTCAAAGCAAAAATACAATAAAGGAGAATGCCACAAAGAAATATCTCAGATACATAGCAAAAAGTAAAGAATCATCTCACACCAGGAATAAATTAATGTACATAGGTAAGGGTGATTAGTCGTAAAGACAGATCATCTTATTCTATTGAGAGGTTCTGCTAATGATCCACAAAGGGTTGATGTACTGTTGATCCACAAAGGGTCGCTCTACTTTTAATCCATGAAGGGTCTCTCTATTGCTAATCCACAAAGGGTCACCCATCTGTTGATTCATGGCGGGTCGCTCTACGGTTGTTCCATGTCAGGTCATTAAACTAATGATCAATGAAGTCACACTCTCATGTTGATCCATGAAGGGTCATTTTTATGTTGATCCATAAAGGCTCACTTTTATGACGATCCACAAAGGGTCTCCATTCATTCTTCACGTCACAGCCAGCCACTGGATTCCGCACTTTGCACACTTGATTCTGGGAGGATCCTCTCCCAAATCCATCAGTCAAACTTCAACCACCATAAAGTCCCAAAACGAGTAACCCAAAGGACTGTCTCTTTGTAAGTGTCCCAACACAATAGAAGGCCTGGTCTGTAAGATATGGGCAGTCTTGTAAAAAGGGCTCGGTTGGATTCAAGTCTGATCCAACCTGTAAATATTCCAATCTCCAAAAAAACTCATATAGAGTATCTTAAAAGTACTTACTTGTCTCAAGGGTCCTTGTGCCCAAGACGATGCATCAATCGGATGCCCGATCAGAAAGTTATTGACGGTTTAGAGAAACGTGGTAGGTCGGGTCCGGGTACGGTCTCACCCTGTCAAACTGACCTGACCTGACCAAGTCTGAGGGTCCAATGTGGGTCCATCATGGGACTAGCCGAGTCATCTTATTAGGCCCACGGGTCCATCTTGGTAAGATGAGTTCGGCCCGGTGGTGGGTTTGTCCTGGTAGTGTGGGTCAGGCCCAATAGTGCGGGTCCAGCACATTAGACCGTAGGTCTAGTCAGCGGTTGGCCAGGCCAGCTAGGTGGGGTGTGGGCCACCTGCTGAAGCCCAGACTGCTGATGATGGATAGCTACCCAGCTCGGACGTGGCTCATCGACCTCCAGTTCTCCAGTTGGCAGAGCCAGTTGGCGCTGCCTCTTCAACTAGTGTGGTCGGTCATTACTCTCGGACGCGGTCGACAGACCGCGTGCCTTCAGCGCACAGAGTGGCCAGACGTATCCACTCCTCCATGCGGCACCGATGGGCAGAACACCTCCTCACTGCCCCAGCCAGCCGTCTGTGGCCTCCAGCCACCGCGGTGTGCCATCTCCCTCCTCTCACGGCAGCCGCCGCGAGCCGCTGCTGACTGGTTATTCGGCGGACTACCGAACGTGCTATAAAGGTACATTCTTCACGCCTCCTACACCTATGGTCCTTGGGGATCTCCCTTTCCACTGTTAAGGCCTCAAAACTTCCACGTCATCATTTCGAGAATACAGTCACCAACAACACATGAGAAGAGGTGCTCAGGCCTTGTTCGTGTTGGCCGGATCCCTCCGCGTTAGAGATTTAAAAATGGGGAGGTTCATGGATTGAAGTAAAATCATGCTATCAAAAATTCTCACACAAAACCCCAAGGGAAACACCCTCCCACAAAAAAACATCTGATCTGTGGATCAACTTGTTCGTTTCTTGATCTGCGCTTCTTGTTTTAGAATGAAGAACAAGGAATTTAAACACAAAGTAAAACCCTACATGGATACGCTGGATCCATTGAGGGAAAAGAAAGATTTATAAGTCATTTTCGATCTACAGTCGTTGGTGTTTGTCACCGCTCATTGATCTCTAGATCCTATTTTCCAATGTTCATCATCCCACGGTCTATTTCTTCATTGGATAGGAATTTTTCTGTTGATTCCTTTGAGATCGCCCATTGAATAATTTCACACTCCCCAAAGTGTCAACACAAATAAAAAAGAATTATGTCGCCACACTATTTCATTTATGAAACTATGTCGTTGTTTCCCATCATTAATGTGTCATTACTTTGTGAGTTAACAAGCCATTAATTAGTCTCATTAATGTTCCTCATCACCGCCTCGTCGCTGCTCTACAGCATCACTGTCCTCCGCTCATCAGTCGACAAAAGAAAATAAAATATCTTTTTTAAAGTTATTTTATGTATTTATTAAATGTATGAAAATAAACTATTCTGTTCGGCCCTTACGGGACGAACATAATTCCTTTCTAGGAGAATCTAGGCACTCCATGTTCAACGGTTCCCTCTTATTTTTAATCCGATCACCGGTTCAAAAGTTAGAAAAACATGCATGCACGTTTACTTAAGCATACCAAAAAAAACTTAAAAAATTCTATTTTAGGTTCACTGGGTCTCGGAATCATGTGCAGACAAAGCGTGTGGACCTAGAATAATACCATTAAATTGTGAAAATTTTACATTAAAAATTTTGGGTCACTACAGCATTGGAGATCTCATATCTCTCATGTCTCTCCTTCTCTTGATAGAGATATTTAAGGTGAGACATCATGTTATACACGTCCATGTTTTCATTTTTCTTTAAGAGATCATTAGACATGGAAAATAGTATGAAACATTGGACATCTGGGGAATCATATATATGTTTCATATAGATAGAAAGTTCCTTATCACTGCCTCTTTTCTAGGCAAAACTGGAATAGGCTCCTCCAGTACATAAAATTTTTTCTCATGGTGAAAGATGATGTGTAAATGCATCTGCCACTCCAGGAAATTGGTGGTGGTGATAAGGTTTTCCTTCTCGAGTATAATTCGCAATGATATGTTTGAAGTCATTTTTATTATCATTTCTACAATTTAATATGAGAAAATATTTAGTACATTATCATGATAAAACTGAGACAAATAAATAAATTAATACTTATTAGTCTCCCACTATTTTATCGAAATCCAATATCCTTCTCCATTGAATTTAGAATATTCTATTGCCTAAATATTCTAGTGCAAGGATCCATATTTCCCTTCGCATTACTACAACTAGGGTTGGTCAAGAAACTTGTAAGGTTTTATGTAGGCATTCCAAATGCCAACTGGATTAACTCACTGCTCCTTAATCCGCTGAGTGGACTCCCCAATCCTAAAATCCTTTTATTTGGATTTCCTCAACATTTTCCTCTTAATCACACCAAGTACCACTGTGGTAGTCAACCCTTGATGTGAACCAATTCAAGTTAACACAAAACCTTGAATTATAATTCCTTGATAATTGAAAGCACCCTAACTAGGGTTGGTAAAGCACTTTGAATTATGGTTTGATTCTAACCAAGATTATGGAATGCTATACCGACATAATATTTCATTGAGGGATTTTATCCTTATATGTAAATTTCAATTTTATTATCTTTATTATAGTCTTGTTAATTTTTAGTGGAATATACTTAAGTGATTAAACATGTCTGAGATAATATTTATGTATAAGTCAGTCTTATTTTAGTTCCATCTTGCATGCTAGTTTAATTCGTTAATTGTTTGATCATGACAACACACTCACAATAAATAAACCATGAAACTCAGAAAAATAAAATAAATGGTATGATCATGAGAATGTTCTATTTGTTAGTTTAACTAGCGGTTGATAAACCAACCCAATACCTATAGAAGAAACACCTTGAACCTTTTGGGTTCGTGTTTATAGATTTCCACCTATCCACCTTTGTATCTACTTTGGATTGTTTTCACCTTGGCTCCTAACTTGAGCTACCTCCACTAGCTTTAGAGATCCAGCCATTACATTTGTTTTTTATCTCACTCACAGGTGAGGGGTAAAACATGGTTTTACATAAAAGAAACCTTGGGAACGCATGCCTTATATATTAATGAAGAGAAGGATTGTAGGCCAACAAATTTGATTTAAACAAATAAATTAAAAGAAACCATACACATACAAAGGTTATGGCCTAGCTCATGATCATCCATGCATGCAATGATATTTACACATAAATGAAACTAGAATTCAATTCTTTAATCGTTCTTGTATAAGATAAATCACCCTCGAATCAGTGAATTATCTTTAATTAATCAATCCTTTTATATTTAATCATTTTTTTAATTTCATTGATATTCTCATCCATCATAATTTTAAACAAATAAATTCATTTAAAATTATCTTTTTATGTAACTTGTACCTTGGAGTCTACCTGGTGAATTCTCGTTCAAAACTACCCAATGAGTAGAGATTAACATTACGCAGATGTTAAATTAAACACATGTATATAAAACACCAATCACGGGTTATGCCTCATCTTTATTCCGGAACTATGGTACACATCTCAAGGGTTTGTATAATATAATAAAATAATTAATAAATTTTTATAATTTGGATGAGTACATAGGGTGTAGTTATGACTACATGGTGTGTACTATCATTCATTGTCCATCCGATGTACACACCCAGGGACATTGTGTTAAGATGTACTTACGAAATATTCAGATTACACAGTGTGTCTAGTGGGACACACGTCATGTAGCATCCTCGTTACATGGTCTCCATCTAGGAAAGTCGTGTATGTGGTAAACAGTCCAACCCAAACCCGAAGGGACTACACAACGTGTCCAGTGGGCCACACGGCGTGTAATTTGGAAACCGTTTTCCACCTGTTCCTGGTCAACACATGTTGTCATTTAATACTTAGATAGACTCCAAAATATGGCTTGGTTTAGAAAACCAGTACCGGTGAATGGAACCTAGACTACATGGCATGTACTGCTGAATACAAACCGTGTGTTCTAGTGTTGTATGGCCCAGAAGCTTTGGCCCCTCCAAATGAGATCCTCTATTTTATTTTAATCAAAATTAAAAGAATATATCATTTATGTAAGGTGAACGAGAAATGAAAGAGGAGGAAAAGATATTGAGATTAAGATTTTTAGAACAATTAACTTCAATTGAATCAACTAAATTATTAAATGTGTAAATCATCAATAAAAAACTAACTAATTATAATAAAGAATATGACCCCTCTGATACCACTTATAGGTTATGGGCACAACAGAAGCGCGTGGATGGGTATACCCAACTTTAATTTTTCCATTAACAATGATCAATCCAATATCTATCACGATAATAAAACATTGGATCTTCAGAATAGAATAAATAATTAAAGAAAGGAATGGAGTCTTGAAACCATAGAGAAAATCATCATATGTTGGTTATAATTAATTTAATTAAAGTACAAGAATTGCCTTGAGGGAATTATCTCTTCATTGATATTTCTTGTCATTATCTGATGAGATCCGTCATTGTGTCATATAATCCAAGTGTAAGCTTTCTCTAGTGGTGATCCCCACGTGCTGCACATATCTCTGGACGTCGCTGAAGGGATCTCTGGGTGCTAGCAGGGAAGAGTCTTTTCTTGCAATGTCTGTATTTGATCACCTTGAGAGTTGCTTCCAAAACTATCTCCTAGATACGGTGGATGAGGATCTTTCTCATTACATGAGAGCATTCATGGAGGAATATAATTATCTCTTGTCTTGATAGATTTTTCCAAATCCAAAGTGAAAAACCACAAAAAAGTCTAGTCTAATGAAAATAGTATAATTGTTATTTTAATTACATAGAATAATAAAATGAATTAATTATCTGAAATCATTTATTCATGTCATTTAATTCTAAGTAAAACCTCATGTCTAATAATAATAGTTGACTATTATTATTACTTGACAAGTGCCCAGAGAATTACACCTAATATTATTTAATAAAATAAATTATATTAGTTCTCACAAATCCCAAGATAAACTACACGCCATGTATATTTATATACATGTCGTGTACTTTTTTTCCCATTTTCTTTATTTCCTCCACCACATTTATTAGACATTAAATAATAACTATTTATTTTTTAAATAAATATCACTCTATTATTCTCTAATAAATATATTATTTTTTTTCCACAATATATTCTCTCGAATAACTAGTGTTGAAATAAATGTGATCGGGCATCCTTGAATACTTATTAAACCACAATCGGGAATAATCTTTATTCGACTTTTCAAATGAATATTTAACTGAGATACTTGGACACACATAGTGTGTGACCCTCTAGGGATCTTTCTCAGTGGAATTGGGCTATGCCTGCCTAAAGTCTAAGGTTAGTGTCCAGAAACATGCCAAGGAACCCAGAGAGAAAGAAGTTAACACCGCAATGGCATGTCACCTCCTGCGAGCACTTACCATGTAATGTAATACATTTGTCTTGATATCTCCAATCAAGTGGGTTTCATATAGTTCCAAAAAACCATCTGGTCGGTTATTCTTTCTTTTAATTCCTGAAATTGAAATTTCGTATTCCTTACCTTGTCCATAGATTTATTTAGGCTATATCAATTCCATCAAAGGGCCTGATATATCAACTTCTATTATGTAATAAAAGTGAAATATCCTTTCTCACATTATATATTATTGTAGTATTACTTGTGACACACCCAACATATCCTACCTCTCTATGAAGAGTGTTTCTTCACAGTTTTTATCAATGTATCTAAGTGCACGAGTTGTAATACCCATTAATAATAATCTTAAATTCTAGGTACCAATACACACATACACATATAGGAACATCCAATGACATTATGAAATGTGGATTTCCTACTGGCGGGTGTCATTCTCATAATATCCTCCAACATATTAGCAAGGTCACACACCATGAGATGGTGCCTCAAAGTTTTATGAGTCCTTACCCCTAATGTCTTATATTATTTATGTCCCTCAAATTACATCATCTAACCATAGAACATATATTCAAGAATTGTGTTATGGAACTTCCAGGTTCTCATCATAACAGGGATCCGCTATGAAATTTTAGTGCAACAACTATTTTTAGGACATTAACACATGCATTTTCATGTAGAATAACAATCAAGATGTGATAAGGTATTTATTAATGAATAAATTAAAATTTTAGTTGGTTTTGGGCCTCCAACTCCAACAAGATCCACCTGCCTTACGTCCTCCATGGAATCTTTTGAAAGGCATTTGGTCTCCCCAAGACACAAACCATGTGTAGGAAAAGCATGTGCATGGGTGAGGATAAAGATACTCAGTAGGCTCCCCAAAAACCTAAAATTAAAGGGAGGAACTAAAATGAGATAGTCCACTCAACCTAGCCATAGGGAACCCTATAAAGAGAGAAACTCCACCTCGAATCAACTTTAATTGTACATGACTAGTAAGCTAAGTAAATGAAGAATCTCAAATAAGAGGTTAAAGAAAAAAGGACTCCATACCATGGTACAATCCAACAATATTGTGAAAGTAAACTCTTCTAAACACAACGAGCTCAACATATTGAGAAGTTGAACTTCTCATCAATTCTTCACTTCCTATAGCAAGAGAGTGGACTCATACAACCACGAGAAGCTAAAAATCATGCGGCTTACCCTACATGTCTTCTCCACCAATGGAAGGAGACTAACCGAAAGTAGGGTATGGGCATAGAAGTGGTAATTATTCTCAGTCCTCAAGAGGTGTCAACCCATAATTTGACAGCACTGTAAGGGCTCCAAAATATAATCATATCAAACTCCATGTCTCATGAGGTTTCAAACTCATAGACAATAATAAGATTATATTCAAGGATCTAAATGTTAACACAAAACCAAGAGAACACACTCCATAAGATATGTCATCCAATATGGCACCTTTCCGAGAGATAAAATCCATCGGGAAAATCTCTACCATTATGAATGAAATGTCTGAGTGAATGTGATCCATCAGGAACAACCTATACAGTTCAACTCCAGTGCCCAAAACTAGATTTTATTCCATTTCTAACTTTCACCCTACTCAAGGCTAAAGAAACTATGTGGAGAGTCCCAATCCTCACCACCACTCTTCATTGGTGGGAGAACTACTCTAAAACATGAACTATGTGCATATTATCTATGAGTGGGAATATAGGGATCCACACCTCAACATT
This sequence comes from Viscum album, assembly GCA_963277665.1. Lineage (NCBI taxonomy): Eukaryota > Viridiplantae > Streptophyta > Magnoliopsida > Santalales > Viscaceae > Viscum > Viscum album. Next base: position 1,941,425,355 of record OY728152.1, read on the forward strand.
TCCCCATAGTTGAGGGATTATTGGCTCCTTAGTAACTCATGAAACCTCTATCGCTCCTATATGAAGTGGCTCGCACCTTGGTCCATCAAGGGAGCACTAAATCCTATCTAGGTATTGTTCACATCAAGTGGACGGTATCAATTTTCTTAATTTTATCCCCCGACTGAGGGAGCTCCAACTCTAATGGAGGACCCTCTCCCAACTACTACACGGAGAGGGGGAGTACTACTCAATAAGTGAGGGCATGTGCCCTATTACAGTAGGGTATTACTACGCATAGAATGGAGGGACCACACCCTAATATGATAGGGGAGTATCACTTTATGAATCTAGGACCCACACCCTATCCTGGTATGGGAGTAATGCTAAGTGACTAGAGGACCTGTGCGTTGGTAGGATAGAGGAGTACTGACTATTCCATCATGTTCACTATGGGGGACCCTCACCCCAATACAATAGGGGAGTACCGATTGCAGGATAGATGACTCACTCCCAGATATGGCAAGGGAGTACCGACTCTACTGGAACATTACATTTATAGTACCCAAACCCTCTAAATATAGGGGAGTTCTAACTCCAATGATAGAGGACCTACACACTATCGTGGTAGAGGTGTACTAACTCTACCTATACGTTATATATGGATAAAAAACGCCCTAATCAGGTAGGGGAGTACTGACTCCACGGATAGAGGCCCCGCACCCTAATCTAATAAGGGAGTTCTTACTCTATTTGTAAAAAAAGTATAGAGGAACCATGCCCTGGCATGACATGGGAGAACTGTCCAGATTTAGGAACTATATGGGGAACCCATGCCCTAAAACATTAGGGGAGTACCAACCGTTCTGAATGTCCACCAATAATACCCAATATCTCACGTGTCTTCCCTAAACACACAAGTATAAAGAACTCAAACACCACACCTTGATACTATCCTCTTTGGCTAGAACTGACTCACCTGAATGATTTTAGGTCACGTAACATGGATGCATCTTTGTGGGGAAATCATTCCTCTTACTTGTGAGTCCAGGGCTATTCCAAACCATGTCTCGTCCCAAAGAACTACCCATAGGTAAAATAACATGCACCCATGATGAGGGGAGCCCCATATTTACTAAAGAAAAGAGATAAGGGAAACCTTCACCCTGATTCCATAGCGGATTACGATTCCTAGTATCTCTCTTCAAGAATCAAACTAATATCCAACACCGATGAAGCGCCGCTAAGAGGAGCATCACACTTTTCATACTTCGTGTAGTAACATCATAGCTGGTAGGGGACCCGCACCCTTTTTCAATAGGGGAACACTACTCTACGGCATAATTTGTCCAAGGGAACTGCATCCTAAAGTCTAAGGGGAAGGTACTGACCATGATGTCAATATAGTGATTCACCCTTATCACTGCCCAATATTTGCATCGCTACACAAGTTTCATGATAGAAATGTCCCACCCCATTCATTGTATGCCGAAATATATGACACAATCACGTTATACGTGGCAATACACTTAGGATAGGATGATCACATTCTTGAATCTAAGTCCCAAAGAAGGAGATAAGGAAGGCAGAAGATCTCAAGGATATCCACTAGAAGTACACAGCGTGCAATAGGGCACACGCGGTGTGTGAGCCCATCCAAGCACCTAGTCCTGTATATGATCTACACGGTTTCTAACCCATGTAGGGTTACATGGCGTGGAAAGGTGGTACATGGTGTGTTCTACTTCACTCAACCCCTAGCCATGTATTTTACCAGTGTTCATGTACTGGACCATGTGTCTGTGTAATTTGGCCATGTATAAGTACACAACTATGTGTTTTCACGCGGATTCCCAAGCCATGTCCCATAGCAACACATATTGAGGCACTACATGACATGTAACTTCGATACATGATTTTTAGTCCCCAAATTTCATCTTACCCAAATAGTAATAGATAAATAGTGTGTCTCTGGACTACATTTTGTGTAGACAGTAATTACTGTTGGGAATTACCTGTAAAATGCCTGATTCACCCCGATTCAATCCAAATCCCATAAATCTACCTAGAAGATATCATAAACAATTGAAATAGAAATATATAACTTAATAATGATGAAAAACTAATGGGATTGGGACTAAAAAAGAAAAATTGCCTACCTCGATGGAGAAACACTTAAGCTTCGATTGAAGAATAGTGCCTGGATTTCTCTGGTTCTCGATTTGTTGATAATCTGTGTCAAAACCAGGGATCAATGACACTGGGTTTCATTGACTCGGATTATTTTCTACTCATCCTCAAAGGGAAAAGGATTAGGATAACAATAGGTGTGGATCCTTTGGGTTTTGGTGCACCAACGTGAGGGGAGCGGTGAGAATTAGGTTATGTTTTTAATTAAATAATTAATTTCTCATTTAATTAATTAAACCACCATTTAACTCCCCATCCAAAAATCTTGGTGTGGAAAAATTTATGTCATGCAAAAGGGTAAAAATAACATTCTGGACTCAATAACAGCCTCAGATATTTGATCTGATACTCCAGACGGGAGTTATTTCTATTTCTAAACAAAATTGCGCACATGTGATAAAATATATTTAATATTTTTAAAATCACCACATCCAGGTTCTCCGGACCCCGGATTCCTATGTCGATTGAGTTCCTGGCTTTGAAAATGTTCTTAAAAATATTCCAAAGTCTTATAGGTCAAAACCCGGGGCTCTGCATTTCATCAGTTATGACTCAATAAATTGTGTATTTTACTTATAATGTATATATACCGTTAATTACCATATTTAACAATTAATTAAAAAATAAACTATTTTAGAAAAATCCAAAAAAATCACCCTAAATATTTTATGATGTGTATAATTCAAAAATTAACTCTATTTTTTGTAAAAAAAATTCTAAATATGAAAATTTTAATTTTTAATTAGAATCATCATTTATTTGAAGAATATCGGTTTTCAAACTATAACTGGTTTTATGACACTTTGAAAAATTAATTAAGGTCTCGTAAAATTATCTTATAATCATAATACAACAAAATATTGATTTATGAGTCTATTTTAGGATAATATATTTTCTATTAAGTCATTTTTTTAATTATAAAATTATAATTAAATTTTTAGGACTTACAAAAAACACTTAATTTATCATTTTTAATACATTTATTTACTTATTCCATTATATAAATAAACCATATGTTTATTTATAAGATACCTAAATTTTATTTATAAATTCATGGGTGAGGTTACTATTATATTGTTCAAATTATTATTTTTAATGGTCACATTACTATTCCAAAAATCATATTTAATAGTGTATTATGGTTTTAAACTTATTGTTTCGTGAAGTATAAACTATCGATGATAAAAAAAATTAATGAGATATACTATAAGATATTGGGGTGTTACACTGTGCATCAAATACTATATCAATGGTCAGGTATTATCTATCACGTAATACAATAGATAATTCTTCCCACTACATGTTTTGATATAGAAGATATTGTAAAATATGATATCAATGGAAAATTAATGTTTTTCTAATTTTTCAATTTTGAATTGATTTTATAATTTATAAATTATTTATAAATTATATAAATAGATATTTTATGATATTTATTTAATTTATAAAAACATTAAAAATTAATTAATTATAAAATGTATATAATTAAATAATTAAATTTTTATGAAGAATTTATTAAATAAATATTCTATAATTTTAATTATTAATATTAAATACCATATGAATTTATATGGAATGGATTAAAATTTTGATATAAAATGATTACATGGAAATTATAAGGTTAATTTATAAAATGATTATAAATTATAAAATAATATAAAATAAAAAAGATTTTATATTATATAATATGAATTGTTCATAATAATTCATTTGAATTTTTCAAATTTAAAGGAAATATTTTGAGAAATTATTTAAACCATTTCAAAAAATCATTAATAAATTGATATGATCAAGGTTTAAATAATGTTATTGGAGTTATATTTAGATTAGGTAAATTGTTTATATAACTGAATTTGAATATAAAATGTTTATATTTCATATAATATCATATATTTAAATTAAAATTCGTATAATGGATAATATGAAGGAATTTATATTGGAAGTAAATATAAAAAATTTATATTTATCTGAATATGAAGTTTTCATAAATCATTGATAAATTATAAAAAATTTATAATAACTTTATTTATGAATTGTTCAAATGTATTTTATCTCATGTTAAATGTTTGAATTTTTCAATTATATATTTCATTACCTTATTTATTCATAAATATAAATGTTATATTATAAATTATTGTATGCTTTAAAGTGTTAAAATGCATTTATAAATTGTCAAACATTTGTCTAAGGAGTAACATACTGGGTGTGATAATTGATTTAGTTTTCTTCTACCTTGAATTTTTCTTATGTTGTCTTATAAGCTGGAATTAATAAGTTAATTATGATTTATACATATTAAGTGTTAGAATTATGATGTTATTGAAATTTCTCTTGGGTAAAGTATCCAATAGTATAGGGAAAATAGGTCGGACTTTTTACATTCCTAGAGGCCTATACCCTATCTTGAAAAGTTAAGTTTGGTTATCTATCACTCTTAGCTTACTCTTATGAGGATTATTGATTTCAAATTATTATAAGCCTTTACAAGAAAAGGTTTCAAGTACCGTATACCTAGGATGCATTTGTATATATATGAATATAGTTTTCTTTTAATGTGAGTGAGTAACACAAGATATGAATTTTATAAATATCTATATATAAATACGGTTTGAATATATTAATTTTATGAAAGGAATAAGATTCCAAACTAAATCACTAGAGTCATGAATATAAGTAAAATTGAATAACATGAGACAATATGGTGATATTAAAACACTCTTAATGATGATATGTTCCAAATTCCTTCTAAAGAAAACACATTTCAAGACATTAATCATTAAATTGGGAAGGTTCTACCAAATGACGTTGCCCGTGGAATTTCTTATGTAAGACATAGTGGAAATGGATAACACTAAAAGTTAAGTAACCAAATCCCACTGTGATGCATGGAATACAATTATCTGGGAATCCCATGGTAAGGATAACAAATGAATGATATTATGTTTATCCATATGATGGATTGAATAAAGATTTTTCAACTTAATCATCCAAGAGTTATATCTTTTATAATTTGATTAATGGCCTACCAAAATAGATAAATGATGAGGGGAATTCCCAATAGAACTAACTGTTTTGTGAAATAAGGATCTTTTCCCACTAATGGTTATAATTAATTTAAAAGGCTTCATCATTTTATTGGGGTCGCATTTAATAAAATTCTTTTTCTAAATTAATATAAAACATTATAATCATCTGGTATAATATTCTATTATAGATATAACGGAATCATCATAATCTTAGAGCTTGAATTTTTTATCTATCATGGAGGAGAAATAACTTAGTGGAATTAATTTCCTTTATTGGTATTGAAACATTAGAATAGTTACCAAATTAGAAGGAATGTTTTATGTGTTGTAGAAAACTTTTCCTAACAAAAAACATGAGAATCCATTCAAAAAATGGATATAGATACATATGATAAGAATCAAAACGAATCACTATAATTCTCTAATCTCATGTTTTTTACCCTTGAACCCATGTTTTGAAAGTATAATTATAACATGGATTCATTAATGATGATAGAAAATGTGAAAAAGATCCACTAGAAACATACTATACATGAAAGGAAAAATGTGTCAAAAGTTATCTTTTGGTACAATATGGTAGAGGCTTCACCAGTCTTTACTCATGTGCTCAATATGATTGGGTGTGTCAATAAATTATAGGTACTACATTCACTTCTCATGATTGATATATACATAGAGATAATTCAATAATCACTTGTGAAAAGTATCTAAAATCTCATCATGAATTATAACATGAATTAGTTCGACAGAATTTTACCCAATATCCATAATATATTGAGGATTACTAATCAAGACATGGGAGGTCAAGGATAAAATTCCATGATGATAATATAAAAGGAAAAGTGTATAAGTTTTTTCTATAAGGATAAGAATATAGGTTGTGGATAGTCCACAATGCTATCTAAACCCATAGAAAGGAAGGTAGGGTATTGATTTCATTATTGAAATATTATACATTCGAGAAGGAAATTTATATAGTACTTAAAGGGTTATATAAAACTCCATTTAGATTCCGCGTTAGGTATTAATATTATAGAATTAAATTATTTTATTCAAAACATAATATGATATTGACTTTATGTTTCCCAAGTATTGTAAACATATAGAATTTCATAATTGATGAAAGATTTATGATGAGATTTTAATGTACGCATTTTATGGGTGGATAAATGGTTTGTTGCATTATGTTTTTTGATACAATAGAGTACTTAAACCATGATTGGATCAGAATAATGGTTTTTTCATTGTCATCTCATTTACTTATTTTGTGACAAGAAGTGTTGTTGTGAAAAAATTATTATTCTCAACAAATGAGATTATTATTTAGATAAACATTATTGTGAATTATCCAAATTATATAACATGTCTAAAAAGAATAAAGTCTCATTTTATGAATAATGCTCCAAACAAAAATAATATCATATATGATTTCAAAATAATATTTTAATTATAAATATTCCCCCTAATGTAAATAAATTATTTTCCTTAACATAAATTATTTTATGTGTCTTAATAAGATATTATGAATAGCATATAATGTATAAAAGAATAGTGGGGGTTTTTTTGGACTTATATAATTTCAAAGTGAACAAGTAAAGGATTATACTAACCAAAATACATAAATGATATAAATTAGTATACTAAAGGGTTTAGTCTATGTAGTTGTTAGATTAATGTAAATAGTTACAATTGTTAAAAAAATATTCCAAGGAAAAATTTTGGTGGGATAGGTTCCAAGGGATATAATGCTGATAAACATATAAAGAGTTTTAAGTGTCCAATAAAAGTTATTAACAATATTAAATTTGATTTCAATAATTAAAGGAGTTCGAATAATATTTTTAAAGATTTAAAATAAAGAATATGATTCTTAATTATCATTATTATTAAAACTAGATTTATCCATATGTGTTACTCACTAATGCGTTTAGTGGGAGGATTTTATCAGATGGCCTCATAGAGATGTGATAGGAATTACTTAGACATGTAATGAGTTTAAAAAAACTCTAAAAGTGTGGTAAACATAAGGATAATATGTATGCATATCATATGTGATATAATATAAAAAACATGTATGTATGGTTTTATTGAAATTATTAAACATGTTTAATAATATAAATTGAATCATATTTTAAAAAACGTAGTCACCAATTTATCATTATTTCATGTTAGTTGCGTATTTATATGAAGTGAAATGATAATTTTCCTCTAAAAGTGTGAATTTTTGTTATCCTTAACTAATGTTCATTATAGAAATTTAAAGAAAGTATAAAAATGTTAAGGATGACATTAATTTAAATCTTTTATTTGGATGTGGAATAATCTCATGGTTTCAAAATGAGTTTTGTGTATTATATAGCCCATGAAGTATACCGCATAGAGTTTTATACACTATATATTTGGTATACTAGGGTTTCATGTATCATATAGAATCCACATACCAAATTATAGTGAGAAATATATCATGTGAATCTGTATACATTGATTCCTTTCTTATGTAATCCTTCTAGATTATCTAATCAAGTGGTGGTTGGATTTGTTTCTGGTCATGTTAGTAAAATTTCAAGCAAGAAGGGATTTATCATCCCATATGATTACTATGCCATACGATCCCTTAGTTTAGACAGACTAATGAAATGTATATCCCTACTTAGAAGGTATATATTATGTGATTATTTACTTACATGAGGGGCATGATGTGCCCATCCATTGGATGAATGACATGTGATGTATTCATTGGCATCGTCAGTTTATACTTAAAGAATCACGAATGTATGATAAGTCCATATGGGATTGACAACCATACTATACCATGGTCACTAGATGTCCTTCCAAAATGGATTATACAATTATAAATATTTGTATATGATACATCTTGTGTGCATTAGTATAGAGATACAAGTGTTTGATGGAGGTCATGTCAAATCCCTTTGAATCTTGAGTAACATGGATTCGTTTCCAGAGGAAACTCTTTACTTAAATTAGTGAATTCAAGAATTCGTATTTTTTATCATTACTGAAAAAGTCATTGAGGTCACACTTTTTCATTGACTGAATGAGGATTCGGTTTTACAAAACTCAAAGACTTTCTCTAAAATTGTTTTAGAGGTTTTCTCAAAAGGATTTTTGGATAATTATTCCCAAGGTAGTTATAATTTCCAAAACATATCCATCACATAATTATATGATTCAAAATAAATATTACAATTATAACATTACCAATAACTTTTAGGTATAGAGTTTTAGTGTCACACCCAGGATTTGATTTTGTCTTGGTTTCGGCTTGAGTTGGGGTTCGAGTGAGCCCTTGTTAAAATTTCTGAGTTTTATTGAGAAAAATGCATGTTTTGGTATGGCGTGTGAACATAGCACAATTAGGTGGCAATGTAGCTGCTCCCTAGTCACCATGTGGCCTTCTTGGTTTTTAAAATAAAATAAATTAAAAAGTTAAATGAAAAATAAAATGAAGTAAAATGAAAAGTTAAAAATTAAATAAGAAAAGGTAAAATAAAATCAAAATTATTGTTTCAATAATAATAATCATGATAATATCAGTTTGGTTATTATTAAGAATATTATCAAGTTATTATTATTATTATTATTTAGGTCGGTGTGTAGAAACCACATGGTTAGAGGGAGTCGTGCGGTCAGCCCTGGTACCCATGCGTAGCAATATGAAACGGGTGGTGTGGGGTGTGGCAGGCCAAGCCCGTACAGGCTTAAGCCCCTACGAGATAGACCCGAAAAATCCCACATAAAAAATGGGTGGATTTATCAAGCCCGCCCCACCCCACAGCAGATGTGGGCAAGCCCGCGAGAAACCAACTTTATTATAGATATATTATAAAAAAATTCCCTTTTAAATTAACAAATAATGGTGTAATATAATATTTATTGATGTATTATGTTTTTTTTAAAATTTTCATTAAAATTTTTTGAGATACAAAATAAAAAATGAAAAATATTAAAAATTAAAACTAAAAATTAAATATTTTATGAAATAACATAAATTAAGAAATTAAAAAATAATACCTACCTAGAGTAGCATTTTCAATAGCGGAGGAGCTCATGGCTGGGTCGGGGGTCGCAGTGGAGCCGATGAAGGCGAGGGTTGTGGGAGGAGATAGCGAAGGTGAGGTCGTGGAGGAGGTCAGGTGGGGGTGATGGGGGTGGCATGAGATCTGAGGGCAGCAAAGGCGGGGGTTGCGGAGTAGGTCAGGTGGGGGTCGCGGAAGAGGTCGAGCGGGGGTGACGGGGGTCGTGGGTGGTGGAGATGAGGGTGATGGTGGTCACGGATGGAGGAGGTGAGGAGGTCGGACGGGGTGGCGGGTGATAGCGAGGCGCGAATGGAGGAGGGGATGAGGTCAGGCGGGGGTGATGGGGGTCGCTGGGGGAGGAGGTGAGGGTGATGGGGGTCGTCGGGGGATCAGGCGAGGGTGATGGGGGTCATCGGTGGAGTAGGTGCGGAGGCCGAGAGGTGGGGACAGGGGTCGCGGGCAGAGGAGTTGAGGGTGACAGGGTTCACATGCGAAGGAGGCGAGGAGGTCGGGCGGGGGTGATGGGGGTCGCGGGCAGAGGAGGTGAGGAGGTCGGTCAGGGGTGATGGGGGTCGCGAGAGGAGGTCGGGTGGGGGTCGCGGAAGAGGTCAGGTGGCGGCAGGGGTGGCGTAGGATCAGCGGGCCGTGAAGTTGGGGGTCACGGGGGAGGTCGGGTAGGCAGAGTTTGGTTGGATAATTAAATTAAAGTACAAGAGGCATCCGGGTTCTAAGGCAGCATCGGGTGGAGTGTGTGTTGGGAAAAGATGAAGTCCTTGAATGACTTCTACACCGCCTCATAAATGAAATTTATTTTAAAATTTAATATTATAATTGTTATTGTAAAAAAAATTAAAAGAACCTACGGGTCAGCCCGTATCCGTGTGGGTAAACCCGCATGGGTTGGCTACCCATGCAGGCTATCCGTATATGCCCGCTTAAAAAGTGGGTTATTTATAATAAACCCAGCCTGCCCCAAAACCGCCCCAAACACGATTAGCCCGTGGGCCTGCAGCCCGTTTTGCATTGCTACCCATGCAGCTGCTTCTAGATTGAACAGAAGCTACCACACAGTCTATCCATTGTCGATTGAGTTTTCCATGGGCCAAATTGTTGTAGTATTCAAATTAATAAAATTAAAATAAATCAGATAATATGGATAATAATATTATTTTTATTAAAGAAATTGTAATTTTTGTTATTGTTATATTATTATTGTTGTTATAATATTTATTATTGTTGTAACAATTATTATAAATATTATGAATACAAATTATTACCATTATTTAGATTATTATAAAAAAATGTTACTATTAAAAATAAAATGATAATTATCATTGTGATTATTAAAAGATTCATTAATATTATTATTATTGAGAATGAAATAAAAATTAATATAAATTTTAACATAATGTTGTTACTGATATTGTTATTATTAAAAGTGGAATGAAAATTATTATTAGTTATATAATTATGCTCTTATTATTATTATTATTAGCATTCAAGAATATTATTATTTTTATTAGGGTTTTTATCCTTTTTTGGGTATATTTTTCCTTTATCTTCCCCTGTCCTTCCTCCTACATGTATCCACCCCTCCCTCTACTGAGCAGTGCATGACCCTGGTGCGCAGTACCCTAGTTCTAGCAACCTCCACCTCTAGAAAGTCATTCCTTCCTCCCTCCAGTGAGCTCGCCTCCACCGGTGGAACCCTCACCAGTGCAAGCGACCTCTAAACAACCCTCCTCCTATGTGTGCAGCCTCTAACTAACACTCCTCCAGCCATGCGGCTCCCTTCCTATGAGCTCCTGTCACCCGACCATCATTCTTTCGGTGAGGCTTTTTCCCCCTCTGGTGAGTGTTTATTAGTGTGGGGGTTTGGATTTGGCTAAAATCCTAGATTATAGGGGTTTTTTATTTTAGAGTGGATCCCTAAAATTTTGGATTCATTTTTATGATTATGGTTGGGTTTGACTTTCGTTGGGTTCGAACGAGGTGCGTTTCAGTTTTCTCACCAGTTTCAGGAAGTTCTTTGTCAATTTGAGGAATGGTTTTATATCGATAAATTTTTTAACACCTTTTATTTAGCGTCTTTATTTTTTTTAATGCTCTAGTCTTCTATTTATAGTACTTTTGACCTTTATTGTTCTGCTTTGGGTAGTTTTTCTTTTTTGTCAATATTTTCTCAATTTATAATTGGGGGTTTGTAGTTTTTCAGTCTCTAGAAATTAATTTCCAGTTCCTCGTAATTTACTTTATGTGTGATAACCTTTCCGTAGTGTTTTTTAGTCCCTGGTATTTATTTCAATTGGTTTTGAACATCTTTTATGGCGCGCATGCATATATTTATGTATGTATATATTATATATATATATCCCCCATGTAAGTTTTCCCTCATGTCACAGGGAATACATGAATTGGATTATATATATATATATATATGAATGCATGTGCATTCAAGCGGGTAGCACCATCATCTTCTTTGAAAGTGTCAAGAGGTAAAATGTTCGTCTTGGTTCTCCTTTGGGGTAGGTTACATTTTCCTTGTCCTTTAAATTAAAAAATTATTGGTTTCTTGCTTTTCACTCCATTATTTAATGCTATTTAGTGATATATGGTTTTTAGACTAAAATTTCTAATGTGAAATAAAGTAAATTTCTCTATGTGTTCAATTGCATGAAATTATTTCAATTGTGTTGTGCATGCTAATTGTCTTTCATTTTCACAGTTGGATTTTATAAATGTGTCATAGATTTAAAGTTTTGGATTTTTTTCCTTAAATGGGTTTCCAAGTAGGTTGTTGACTTTTCTAAATAGTTTTTGGTTTCTAAAGGCATGGGTTGATTTTTTAAATGATAGATTGATATTAAAATTTTGTTTTTTTTTCAAAGAGGATTTTTAAATTGGTTTGGTATTGTAATTTTCTTATGTATAGTTGTTTATTAAATATTGATGCATGAAAATGACATGAGACCCATTTGGAATTTTTAATAAATTGTTGTTTGTAAAAACCCTCCAGGGAGTGTGTCTTGTCTAATTGGTTGTCCATGGGATGGAAGTTTCCTTGGTATAGGACATACCTTGTATAATCATTGTTTTTGGGAAATGGATACTCCTTAAGATGGTTTTGGTGGTTTTGGTTTGTGTGCATTATGTGTGATGGTGTATATATGGCTTGTTATTTGATCTTATTTGGAACACCCCTTTATGAACATAGAATGGGAACCTAGCATAGCTATGAGGATTAGTGGGAAGGATTGATTCACTAGTATTTGACGTACTGACCAGTGGTCCATAGTAGGTAGATATATTTGGGTTTATTACTATGGGATTGGGCCCCTCGATCTATCCTAGATTAGGGTGGCCGGGATTTTGGGAATTTGGATTTGATCATGTGTGGCATGCTACCAGGAATGGGGTCTCATGTAATTTTATGTTCTGGCTTTCCTATGAGTCCATAGGTATTCCCTTGTTCCTTTGATACTAGTATGGATAGTTCCATTTACCTTGTTGTGTAGAGATATATTTCTTGTACTTGACTTCGGTGTTTTCTTGTCAAAATAAGTTGTTTTCTAAAAAGGTTTTCAAGAAAAGTTTTTTGAATGAACAAGTATTTTTCCTTTTTCAATGATATGTAAAATGATCGTTTCTTACATGGTCCCTCATTCCATTTTCCCTTGAGCCTTATTTTAAAAGAAGAGGGTGATGGATTGTTTGTGATTTTTATTCTTTAAAATGAAGAGATTGGAAACCCTATATTTTTATATTGTATTTCAAACCTGAAAATAATTGTTACATTATTTAAATCATGTGCATTTGGAATCAAATTATTCGATCCAACCTACTGATTTTTAAAACTCACACCTATAGTTTCATTTCTTTTTTGTTGCAGGTTCCATCATTGGTTCGTTCACCTTGGCTGATGGTTGATCATTTAGTTAGAGAGTGACCCATGTGGTCACACGGAGTTTTAGTGGTCAACAGGTTTGGTTAGTTTTATTTTTCAGTTTTTACTTAGTTGTTTTTTCTTCTGTTTATTTTGAGCACTCTTTATTTATTCAGATGATTTTATTTATTTATATTTGTTGAAATTTCTCCCATTATCACTCTGTTGATTCCTTGGGTGATTTTTGCCAGTCCGGGAGGATCGGGAATTCCACTCAATCTTTGTCGCGGGCCGACTTGGGTGTTTGATTTAGGGTCAACACTGATTTGGTCATGAAAAAATGGTATTAGAGGAGGTTGGATCTTTAGTGGGACTTTCTTTTTAGAGTGCCCATTTCTATTTGGGGATGTAAAGTTAGAAGGAGTATCATTTTTAGGATTCAAGGTGTTGGAATGGTAAGGAAATCATGAATCCTTATTGTTATTAACCTCATGTTAACATGGGATGTTTAGGTTGTTTGTGTCTTTTGGTTTTTTTGGTTTTTTTGGTATTGTAAAATGAAATGCGAGCTGGGAAAGTGGACTCTATGAGCTCGCAAGTCCTAGAAATCTATGTGGAGTCAGGGATATTTCCTTAGAATAATCTCCATGGTAGTGTTGTGATTGGCCTATTTCTACCAACCATATGTCTGAGTCACCCACCAAAACTAGTTTCCCTCTTATGGATCATTTGGGTTTTCTTTAATTCTAAAATTTGTTTTGAAAAGGTCTATTTTGGTGTGGTAAAAATCTGAATATAAATCGGTGATGAAGATGTTTTGGACAATGGATTAATTCCGTTGGGTCCTTGTTTTCTCCTCTTTGGCTAGAGTGTGCCCCGATGAAGAATCAATGTATGTTTGGAATGTGTTCATGTGTGACATCCCTAGTGGTAAACCCTCTAGTTGATCAATGAAAGGAGTTCCATCATGTAATTTGGAACTCAAATCTACCTCTTTACTTTTTCTGTTGAGTGGATTCTCTCACAGCCAAAGTGGAGTGGTGAGTTTGGTCGTAAGAGGCTATTATGGTTTCTTTCAAGAATCCTATTCTAGATGGGGCATGGGTTCTGATCCATCACACTGTACTATTACCCTCAGTTGTGGGGGTCACATTCATTGGTGTCTAGAAGTGTTTAAATATCTTTTAAATTGAAATGTGGATATTGTGGAGCCTTTTTGTGACTTCTATTTTGAAAAAATCATACCTTTCCATTGGGAATTTTGAGCTTCACAGTTATGGATGAAATTGTTTTTCTCATATCCTTTTTGTCTGTGTTCCCTGTTTGATGTGAAAACAGTGATGCATGCGCATATTCTAAGTTCGTGTCATAGTAAAGTTCCATGTTGAGATAGAGTGAGTCTTGGGGGTGTGTTGGGGTATGTTTTTTCGCCTGTGATGTGGTGTGGTCACTTGTGGTACCAGAAGGAGAAGTTTTGTTTTGAGGTTTCGAAAGCATGACTGTGAGGCGAGGGATTCTTCAACCATCATAGATCCAACCATAGGTCCCAGAGTAAAGCTGGTGTATACTCAGAAGAACCCAAATGGGGTGAAGTTTTGGTATATTTTCAGTTGTAGTATTGATACCCTATTAATTGGGACCTTCCCTCCCCACACCTTGCAGTGGGGGTTTCTATTACATGTAAAAATTCTCTGTGTTTGTTTAATTTTGTTTGTTCTTATGGTAGAGATACCCATTATAGGTCTTCCTGAATTTAGTGTTACCCTATTTCTTATGATGGGTAGTTTTTATGGGCCTCCATACATTAGTATCATATTTTTGTTCCTGTTGTCAGTTTGGTGGTGGGTGGTCTCTTATGGAGCCACCAAATTCTAAGTTTTTCCTTTGAGTGAGTGTTGGGATGAGAGTGTTCTAGAAGTTTTGTTAAAGTAAGTTTATAGTGTTTTCCTCGAGATGGGGTTTATTTTATGTTCATTTGTTTGGTTGGATGGTATGAGTTCCATTTGAGGATGTTTGAGGCATTCATGTTTTAAGGATAGTTTGGGCATCATGGAAGCTCTATGTCTTTTAAAACGATCAATTGCGGTGTTTAAACTTTTTTGGGGTGGGTGGCACTAAGTGGGGAGTCTGTTTCAGTCTCCAAAGCTCATCTTGTAATCCCTTCTCTCATTGCTGGTATTTTTTTGACCTTTTCATATATCACTCTTCAGGGATCTCCTTAAACTATGAAGGAGTTTCAATTTTTGGTTTGGGGGTCTACCTTTCTTATGGATTTTCAAAGGTGGAAAGCGTTATGGTGGAGAGAATTGTCACACCAGGGTTTTGATTTGGTCTTGGTTTTGGATTGGGTCGGGGTTCAGGTGAATCCTTGTTTAAATTTTTTAGTTTTTTTGATAAAAATGTGTGTTTTCGTATTATGGTGTCTGGTGCGCAAGCATAGCACAATTATGCGACCACATGGCTACACCCTGGTCACCATGGGGCCAGCCCAGTTTTCAAAATTAAATAAATTAAAAAGTTAAATGAATAATAAAATGAAGTTAAATGGAAAGTTAAAAATAAAATAAGAAAAATTAGGGTAAAATCAAAAGTATCGTTTCAATAATAATAATCATGATAATAATATATTTGTTATTATTAATAATATTATCAAGTTGTTGTTATTATTATTATTATTATTATTATTATTATTTCTGTCGGTGTGCAGGCACCGTAGGGTTAGCGAGAGTCATGTGGTCAGCCTGGGTACCCGTGTGACTTCTTCTAAATCGAACAGATGCTATCGCATGGTCCATGTGTAGTCTCTTGAGTTGTGTGTGGGTCGTGCTGTACGGTATTCAAATTAATAAAATTAAAAGAACGTGAATAATATGGATAAAAATATTATATTTTCTAAATAAATTTTAATTGTGGTTATTGTTATATTATAATTATTGTTATAATTATTATTTTTGTAACAAATATTATAATTATTATGAATATAAATTATTAACATTATTAAGATTGTTGTTAAAAAATTATTACTATTGAAAATAAAATTATTATTATCATTATGATTATTAAAAGTGTCATTATTATTATTAATGAGAATGAAATAAATGTTAATATAAATTTTAACATCATGTTATTATCAATATTATTATTATTAAAAGTGGAAAGAAAATTATTATTAGATTTATAATTATGCTCTTATTATTATTATAATTTTTTGACTATTATTATTTTTATTAGGGTTTTTGTCATTTTTTTGGGTATCTTTTTTCCTTTCTCTTCACCCCACCCTTCCTCCTACGCACATCCACCCCTCCCTCGACTGAGAAATGCATAACCCTAGTGCGCATCCCCTAGTTCCATCGACCTCCACCTCTGTCTGGTTTCTCTTTGGTATACCATCCCTTCCCCTCTCTGGTGAGATCGACTCCACTAGCACAACCCTCACTAGCACAAGCGGCCTTTGGCCAACACTCGTCTTATATTTGAGGCCTTCGGTCATGGAGCTGCCTTCCAGCAAGCTCCTATCTTCTAACCATCCTATGTCCGACAAGGCTTTTTCCCCCTCCAGTGTGTGTTCGTTGGTGTGTGGTTTTTGATTTTTATAAAACTCTAGATGTTGGGGTTGGTCTTTTTTAGAGTCGATCCCTAGAATTTTGGGTTTGTTTTGATGATTAGGGTTGGTTTTGACTTTCTTTGGGTGTGAATGATGTGCATTTGAGGTCTCAAACTAGTTTCATGATGTTCTTCATTAATTTGAGGTAAGGTTTTATATCACTAAATTGTTTTGAACCCTTTATTTAGGGTCTTTATTTGTTTTAATTATCTAGTCTTTGATTTATAGTGCATTGGACCTTTATCACGCCACTTTATGTATTTTTTCCTTTTTTGTTGATATTTTCTCAATTTATAATTGGGGGTTTGTAATTTATGAGTCTGTGGTAATAAATTTTGAGTTCCTGTTATTTTACTTTTAAGTGAGTTAATATTGTCTTATTGTTTCTAAGTCCCAGATATTTATTACAGTGGGTTTTGAATGTCTTTTAGGGTGAGTACACATATTCTTAGGTATGTATATATTATATATATATATATATGTACTCCATGTTCATATTAATTCATGGCATGGGGAATAAATGTATTGGATTAAGGATATATATATATGAAAGTATGTGCATACAAGCAGGTAACAATAGCTTCTATTTAGAAGGCGTCAAGAGAAAAAATGTCAGTCTTGATTATCCTTTAAGGTAGGATCCCTTTCCCTTGTCTTTTAAATTAAATAATTTATGGTTTCTTTCTTTTCGCTACCATATTTAATTCTAGTTAGTTATATATGGTTTTTAGACCAAAATTTCTAATGTGAAATAATGTAAATTCATCTTTGTGTTCGATTGCGTGAAAGTATTTCAATTGTTCTGTGCATGCTATGTGTTTTTAAAATGCCCTATTGGATTTTATAAATGTGTCCTGGATTTAAAGTGGTGGATTGTTTTTCCTTGAATGGGTTTCCATGTAAGTTGTTGGATTTTCTAAATAGTTTGTGGTTTCTAAAGGCATGGGTTGATTTTTTAAATGATAGTTTGATAATCAAATTGTGGTTGGTGTTTCCAAAGTGGATTTCTAAATTGGTTGTGTATAGGAAATCTCTTACGTGCTGTTTTTTATAAAATATTGATGCGTGAAAGCGAAATGAGGTCCATTTGGAATTTTTATTAAATGGTTTTTTCTAGAAACCCTCCCAGGAGTGAGCCTTACCTTATTGGTTGCAAATGGGATGTAAGTGTCCTTAGTATGGGAACTACCTTGTATAATTATTGTTCAAAATAAAATACCACTCCTTGAGATGGCTAGTGTGGTGTAGGTTTGTTTGTGCTATGTGTGATGGTGTATATATAGCCCATTACTTGATCTTATTTGGAACACCCCTTTACAAACATAACATGGGAACCAAGCATAGTTACAAGGATTGCTGAGAACAACTGTTGCACTGGTATTTGACGTACTAACCAATCACCCATATTAGGTAGATATATTTGGGTTTATTGTTATGGGATTGGGACCGTTGGTCTGTCCTGAGTTAGGGTGGTCGGACATTTGGGATTTTTTATTTCATCATGTGTGGCATGATACCAAGGATGGGGTCTCCTGTAATAGTATGTTCTGGTTCTCCTCTAAGGTCCTAGGTATTCTCGTGTTCCTCTAATACAAGTATGGTTAGTACCATTTACCTCATTGTATAGAGTTATATTTATTGTACTAGGATTATGTTATTTCTTTTCAGAATGTGTGGTTTCCTAAAAAGGATTTCAAGAAAAAAAATTGAATAAACAGGTATTTTCTCTTTTTCACTAGTAAGAAAAATGAGAATTTCTTACTTGGTCTCTCTTTCCCATTTTCCTTGATCCTTATTTTTAAAAAAATAGGGTAATGGATTTTTTATGATTTGTATTCTTTAAAATAAAGATTATTGAAAACCTATATTTTTATATTTTATTTCAAACATTAAAATCAATGTTCTTTTATTTGAATCATGTGAATTGGGAATAGAATTATCCAGGCCTACCAAATGAGTTTTAATACACACGCCTATTTTTTAATTTTTTTAGTTTCTAATAAAGGATCCAACTTTGGTTCATTCTCCTTAGGCGAAGGTTGATCATTTAGTTGGAGAGTGACCCGCGTGGCACGTGGAGTTTTAGTAATCCTCAGGTTTGGTTAGTTTTAATTTTTAGTTCTTAGTCATTTTTTGGTCTGTTTATTTTGAACTGATATTTATTTATTCCACTTCTTTTATTTATTTATATTGGGAGAAATCATTCCCATATTCACTCTGTTGATTCCATTGGCACTTGTCACCATCCTGGGAAGATCAGGAAAGCCTCTTGAGCTTTTTCGTAGGCTGGCTCGAGTGACCAGTTCAGGGTCAACCCCGTGTTGTTTTGTTAAATTTAGATATTTGGGACACATGAACCTTATTATACCATAACAAAATATCACTCATTAACACCCTACACACATCGATTATTTTATAAAAATTTTCTTAAATCAACACACATTCTTCTTTCAAAACAAATCTCCATAATTGGAACATTGACTTCATTATTGTTAATACTCATACATAAACCTTGTAAAAATAAAATGAAAATGTGGGATTATCATATAAATCACTGTAAGGGGTATAAAAATGAAATAAAACCTATTAGGTCATTTAAATACATTAAAATCCATGAAATTTTTTTTATTTTAAATAATAAACTTTGTCCTCATAAAAGATCATAAACTTATATGCAATCATGAAATCAACTTCTTTTATCAAAGATTTTAATAAATAAAACTCATAAGGAATCATAAATTAAATAAATTAATCATGAAGGTTTCTTGGTAAATTATATTTATATCACTTATAATAACCCATAATAGAGTAACTTAACCAATTAATTATAATAAACTGTAGGAATAACATCACTAGTTAATTCCAAAATAATTTCTATAGAGAATAAATAATTACCTAATTCATTGGGAGGCTATATCCCACTCCCACCAATCATCATTTATGATTTCCAATTACCATATCCTGAATTAAATACATAGGATCTTGTATTTTAACTCATAATCATAAGAAATAAATTTAACCCAAAAAAATTGGATGTAAAGGAATATTTTAACCAAATCCCTATTGAGAGGAAAATGAAAGGTTTTCATTGAATAATAATCAAAATAAATAATATAATGTGAAATAAAATTTTTAGAAAACCTTAGCGAGATAATTGAGAAAAAAATATAAACAATTAATGTAATGGTTTAAAAGAAAACCCTTTACAACCTTGGTAATATATGTGTCAAATCACATGAAATAAAGAACTTGAAATTTAATTGTGATTCTAATGAATGTAAAATATGATAAAATAAGTTCATGGTATAGTATATAAATCATATAAAGAAAAATATATTAATATTATAGAAAATTTATCAATGAAAGGAAATTGATATGAGAAACACCTTACCTATGAAGGTTTTGGGCTTAGTAGAAGCCAGTCAAGTCCATGACCAATGATTTTTTTCATTGAATTTGATGAGTAAAGCATGAAAATATGATGATTAATGAAATATATTATGATGATATGAAAATAATAATAATAAATAATCCTAGAACTAATTAAATAACAAGAAGAATGCATTGATCTTTACATCTTTATTCAGTATAGATATTGATCGTCTGAACAACTATTTGGATGTATTTTCATTGAATTTAGTAGATAAAAAGTATAATTGATTTAGTTTTTTTCCATAAATGGTACTTTTATCTTGAATCAACGTCAACGATACTCTAGGTGCTAGTTTTGTGTTACTGATCATATTTAATTGTTTTCCTTTGATAGCCACACAATCCTTCAAGTGGAAGGATTTATTCTTGTTCTTTTATTATTGAGAATGCAGAATGTAGAGGAGATTCTATCGTGTTTGACAAGAACCCTATATATTTTATTCATTATGAGATAATTATTGATGTAAGAGAAATATTGTACCTACCAAAATGATTCTCACCTACATAGAGAAATCTTATAATCAGGTATATGTAGAGCTAGGGTTAGAGGATTATAAATTACATAAAGGCCCTTAACCAATATCTTAATCCTTAGAGAACCCCAGGTCTAAAACTATTATTATTATAATTATTTATTTTATGCACACATGACTCAGAGAAAATATAAATATCAATAAATTAATTAATATTTATTTAAATGATATTTAGTATATCATTTCTATTACCCGATGCCTTACTTGATGAATCCAAATTTCATGGTATTTACAGAACATCATATAATAAATATTAATCATTTGATAAATCAAAAATTATTATATTCAAGGTATGGAAAATGAATATTTATTTTCATATTCAACTCATATAAAATAGTGATTGAATATATGATATCAATAAATCATAACTAAATATTATTCCTTAATCTAGAGAATAATACTTCTTCCAATAATTAAATTAAAATATAATTTTATTAATATCTATGGAGACACTTAGTGTGTGACCCTCTATGTTTTTTTCTTAGTGTAATTAGATTTGTTTTTATAAAACCCAATAAGGACATCTAGTTACACATAAAGGCACTCATAGAGGAATAAATGAATTTTTCAATGAAGAAAACCATATAAGAATGATCATTGGGTAATATAGTCCCCTTATCACAATATATCATCAATATGGTTACATACTTGTGTCATGAACCCACATGCTTGATATTTCCTTCACTAAATTCCTAACATAAAATATTTAATAAACCATGTCCAAGGAATTTTGTATAATGGTTTCATTACAATTAAAGGGATGATATGTAAAATTCTATAAGTATGGAAGGGGAAATCCTTACATTAATTATTCATTAACTACATATCATTCATGACACACCCAATATAACCAAATCACCATGAATATATTTTATCATGGTTTGGAGTAATACATCTAAGTATGTGAATTATGAAAGTTATTAATAATTATATTAAAGTCTACGGATCATTACACATGATTATAAATAGAAAAATATGATGAAATTTAATCAGGTGGAATTATTACTGATGGGTTTGTCTGCACAATCATCTATCATGGGGATAACCAAGTGTGAAATTCATGAGAAGAAGTCTCATTTTCATATGAGTACTTACTCTTGACATTATTTATTATCTATGTCCCATAAGATGATTTCATGCCACCGTAGGACATATAGTTTAACAATATCAACATAACTCTTCAATATTCTCATCCTAGAGAAATAATACTATGAAATTTTCAATGAGACATACACTATATGAAATTATCGCATTAAATTTACACAGAATAACAATCAATATGTGATAATTTATTTATTAATATTCAATTATATGAATATAATGGTAATCTAAAGTACATATGAGTTGGTTCAAGGGTCCCAACTCCAACAGACTATCACATAGACTAGAGCCAACTTCTATTAAATTTGTGTCTAATAGCTCTAACATGATGTCCATGTTTCTTCTGAGTCAGGAATTTAGTCAATGGGTATAACATTTTTTCTTCCATGGAAAAATTATTTATTTAAATGTCACCTCTCTGAGAAAATCCCTCAAGAGATGATGCTTCTAATGTCTATGCTTCTTCCATTGATCTGGGCTTAGATCCTTAGAAAGAGCCACCATTTTAGCATTATCACCGTATGATTTGATAATATCTATACCAATAGGAACCAAAAATATCTTATACAAAGTTGAATATCCAACCCACTTCTTTGGTTGTATCAAAATCCACAACAGACTCAGACTCTACTATCGAGTCAACAACCACTCCTTTCTTTGATCTCTTCAAGATCGCAGATCCCCCATTGTGGATTAATATATATCTCAATTGTGATTTCAAATCTTATTGATCTATTTGGAAACTATAATTTTTATATCACTTTATGACTTTATCCTATCATATCCTCTATAAACAGGAGACACATCCTTATTATACCTCATATACTTAATGATAGTCTTGTATTCTATCCAATGGCAGACTCTTTTATCATCTTGTTATTTATATATTACGCTTAATTCCTAGGAAACATATATTCTAGTACATATCATATCATACAGTAACCCTCACACAGATGCATATGGGATCTTTATCATCCTTTGTCTCTCCTCATGTGTTTCAGGACACATTTTCTTGGAAAAATATTCCATATGATATCAGAAATATTTTCTTTTTAGATTGTTCTATATTGAATATGTTCAGTAACTTGAAAATATATATACCTTTAATAATCTCAACAATCCTCTGGGATCTGTCACGGTTTATCTTGGTCCTATGAATATATGTTTCTTAAATAAGTATTTCATGGATAATCATAAGTTTAACTTATCTTAAAAATCGATAAGACAGGTATTTCATTTCCAATTAGTAATATTTCATTAACATATACTATTAATAAAATGAATACACTTCCAGGAAACATATCCTAGACACAAGGATCTCATTTCTCTTTTATGAAACAATATTTTATTATGACTTCATCAACGAAAATTTTCCATAAACTATATTATTGTTTTAATCCATAAGTGGATATCTGTAATTTTAATACATTATTAAAATATTTTGGAGACATAAACCATTCTAGTTGTTTCATGCAGACATCTACCTAAAGTTTCATATTAAGGAAGTCTTTTATCACATCCATCTAACAAATCTCATAGTAATGGTAAGTTATAATTTAAAGTGTAATTTAGATAAATTTGATCATAGAGACTGGAGAAAATGTTACGTTGTAGTCGATGACTTGAAATTGTTTAAACCCCTTTGCAACCAGTATTTCCTTATAGATATGTATCCATCCATGTCTATTTTCTTTTTAAATATCCATTTACAACCAATAGTCTTTACATCCATTATTTGATCTACCAAAATCAAAACATGGATTTGGTATAGGGAATCCATTTTATACTTTATGGGTTTTTTCAATGTGGTAGATTTTATAAAACTTGCTACTTATTTTTTTGGTTACAAGATCATTATTATCAACTAATAATGATTCATTATCTTAGATTATTAAAAAAAATTATCTTTTATTTTTTTAACCTCTCTTATAATCTTATATTAATTGTATCCCTATAATTTACTCTTAAATGGAGCCTTGTGGAATCTGGTCATGTGTTACCTCCTTGGTATCCTGATCCAAGACTTCATTTAAGTCAATATCACTCCCACTTCCTCCTTTGGATATGTAATACTTCCCAAGAAATGTGGGGAGTCTATCAATAACTACTTTTCTATCTAAAGGTTCGTATATAAAATATCCTCTAGTTTCATTAATATATCCTATAAAGATACACCTATTGCCTTAGGCTATAAGTTTGTTGCTTATGGGGGTCTTAATTAATTCTATGGAACCCCACACTTGTATATGTGACAACACGAGTTTATTTTCATATTAATTTCCATATATAATTTCATTTTAAATGTTATTTGGAACTTTGTTTAGTAAGTGTGTCATTTTCTAGAATATATTCCCCTAAAAGGATAATGGAAGATTTTAATTGTCTTTCATTGATCTCATCATGTCAATAAAGGTGTAGTTTATCCTTTGACACACACCATTCCATTATGGGGTATAAAGAGAATTTTTTTTGGATAATATCCAAAACTCTCAAAGATAATGAATTATTTTTTAGATATTACCTACGATAGTATGAGAAATGTTTCTTTATTTTATCACCAAGTTGGTTCTTGAATTCATTATTATATTCCTTGAATTTATCAAAGGTATCGGACTTATAACTCATTAATTATAAATATTCTAATGAACCAGCCCGGATACCCTAGCACACTAATATATGAGATGGCTTTGACATAGCCAAAAGGGTGTTCTCGATCCCCCTGGGTTGGTGACTAGCACCTGGCATCATACAATCTCAAAGAGGGAATTATGTTTATAGAAAATAAGTGGATGATAAAAGATAAAATTCAGTATGATCAAAACTCCGAAAGGGGAATTTTTATAAACAAATAGGAAAAAAATCCCCTAGAAAATGGATAAACATCCCAAAGGAAACAAAATTTTCAACTAGACAAAAGTCTCAAAAACTATGGTGTAATAAGTGCACAATAGTTCCACTAGTTAACATCATCACTCCATAGTCATATAGATCAAGAACACCCACCACCTCCAAGTGGTGATTTCCCTTTTCACATACCTAGAATAAGAAATTCTACAAACACCCAAAGGAAAATATAGGGTGTGAACTATAAAGCCCACTAGTGCCTCTCCTTGTGTTTCATAATCAATAGAATTAAAATATTCATTTATGTTATAATTTAAAATAAAAAATTCCATGGAATTACATTTGAATATTTTAAACCAAGACATGACATAATCCAAAAGATGGAAAGCATATAAAATCTGGCTTTAATAAGAATTTTATATATAATATTTATTCAAATCAATTGGAATGAATAAAATAGTTCAATAGTCATTATCATGTATAACCAAGTCAAACAACCATATAAAACCACCATATATGAAAGCCCCAAGGAAGTTTCATTTTTTAGGTAATAGAATCCGCACATTTCTCAAAAAATATCTCAACTCTAGTCAGGTGTGCACACAGAAAATAAAACCAATAGGGAAACAAATTATGGGAAATCTACTCCCCAATAGAGAAAAATATCATGGGAAGTCATACCGCATTTGTTTATTTAGATTTTTCATCCTAAATCCATTACTAGTGAATAATGGTCCTATAATTCTTGTCCCATTTACCACTAATAACCTAGGATAACATGTGCTACAAAAAATCATTCAATCAAAAATGGGAAAATCAAAAAAAATTAAATCAATTCAAATTACAATTTCTTAGTTTTCAGTTTTCATCATGACTTTCTAATTTCAAAACCAAAATAAAGTATTTCATCAATTCATTAAATTTCAAATCAAATTTCACTTTAATCCAATTTTATCAAGGTTAGAAAATTAAATCAATTTATCAAATCAATTTTAAAAATAAATCTATTATTTTTTCCAAAAACAAGCCCCACCTTTCAATTTTGTTCAAATATGGGCATTCTCATAAATTTCTATGCCTTTTAAAATCTCACATCAAAGTCTTTAAAATCAGGGATTTTAAACCAATTAAAAACTCATTTCAATTTAATCAAGAAATTTAAAGTTTCAATCATAGGGTAAAGAATTATATAATAATCTATCTTTTATCGCACAGTCAAAGACAAAACTCACAATGGGATCGCTAATTAATAACTTGGAAAAGAAGATCAATAAATGCATCCTAGAATAAAGATTCAAAATAAAAAAATTATATCCATCAATAACATGATGATATATCAACCTCTGATGAGGGGAGAAAGTGAGATTATAAGAAACCACAGGAGATGATATCCACTTAACCAAATGATACTGAATAAGATAAAAAATACTTCGATCTTCTAGGGAAAGGGTTTGAAGGATTAAAAATCACCTCTAAGGATCCTAAAAAGAATAAGGATTAATATATGTTTCAAATGGGTTGATTAGAAATCCAAAACAGGGGGTTTGGTATTTTTAATAAATTGTTTGTGGGAATTAAAACTTGTGCACATGGTTTGTTGGGTAGCGTTGCTTAATTAGACAAACTATGAACCCTCACTTGTTTGGTGTACAATATCTCTTAAGAGGCCTCATGGATTTTCAAACCATGTTCCAACTATGAAAATTATCACTAAATGAAATTATATGGTTTATAAGGGATGGTCATGTAATTTGGAAAAACCATGCACCACCTTCTAGTGGATCATATTAGAGTGTACGGTTTTTTGGGCTAAAACATGTGGTTTTACCTAACCATGTTCCAACAATGAACAAGCCCTTGGGCTTCTAAAATTCACTAAATTTCACTTGAAACACCCTGAGATAAGACCCAACCAATAGAAGATCAAAACAAGGATCATGGAATACCCGAAAGAAGGTAATGGGATGTCACAACCTCTGTGAAATAAAAACCTTATATCCCTAAAGAGATGATCAAGAATTCTACATGTCAAAGAGATGAGGCCACTACTCTTTCATCAATGCCTTACAATCCTATGTCTCATGTGAGTCAGAACCATGCTTCCAAATCACACAATCAAAAGGTATAGTACTCTAATGAAGTACCTTTTTCTTTTAATCCACAATCCTAACTGTATACTCAGTCAGGGATAAATATGGCTCAACATCAAGATCCTGTGAACTAAACACATGAGATGGGTTAGAAAGATACTTCTAAAGGTATGATTAATCAAACAAACTATGTATCAAAATCAACTATGGTGGAAGTGATACATAGTACTCCATTATCCCCACCTTCTCAAAAACATAAAAATGTCCCACAAAACGTGGTGAAAGTGTCTACAATTTCCTAAGCCACTGATGATCTAAATGAGGTGAAACTCTAAAAAACACCAGGTCACCAAATGAAAACTCCAAAGGTCACCTCTGATGCATATTATAAAATTTTTACCAAATCTATGTTGTCAACATTATCTAATGAATAAACTGAATATTTTTCCTCGTTTCTTGGACCAAACTCATCCCAATCAAAGAAATTTTACCAATTTCAAACCAACGCAATAAACATTTATAAGGATGAACATACAACACCTAAAAAGGATTTATATTAATTTCATACTAGTAACTGTTATTATAATAAAACTCAAATAGTTTTGAATGGGAATCTCAAGATCCTCCAAAATCAAGAATGCATGCACGAAACATGTCCTCAAGAATCTTCATAGCTTATTCTTTCTGTCCATCTATCTGTGGATGATATGTCAAGTTCAAATGTACTTGAGATCCCAGTGCCTCTTAGATGCCTCTCTCAAAGTGAGAAGTAAAATGGGGATCTCTATCAGATATTATAGCATAAGGGACATTGATAAATATTAAAATATATTGTACAAGGATAAATCCCATTCCCTCAACTTTAGTTGTGTCATGAATGGCTATAAATTTTGAAAATTTGTTCAGCTGATGGATCATAACCCATATGGCATTCTTCTTCTAAGGGGTACATGGAAACTCAACCAAAAAGTCCATTGATATCTCATTTCACTTCCAAGTTAGAACTGGAAGTGGCTGATGAAAACCCAAAAGTATCGGGTGCTCAACTTAGACCTACTGATAGGTATAACAATGAGAAAAATATCAGTGATATCTCATATCATACCTAGCCACCAAAATCAATAACTCATATAATAAAATATCTTTTCCATTCTAAGCTGCACCACTCATTGGGAATTATGGAAATCCCTCATTATAGACTTTCTAATAGGAAAAAGTACAACAAATTAACTCCAAAACATTGGATTAAATTAGAAGATAATGTCCATCAATAATGGTGTCTGAAATATAAAGAGAGTTCCTAATTCAATGGAATTCATCAAAAGGATGATGCACTAGAAGAATCACTTTGAGAAGAAAGGAGGTTTACTTAAAAGTTTACAAGACAACATCAAACTCTTCTTTTAGGACTCCCAAATGAAACTATGAAAAAATATACGTCAAGTTCCACTCTTCTAATGATTCTTTCTTGAACTACATCAAAAATTTCATGCTCAATACATCATTAATGAAATTTAATTTCCCTAGATTATAGGAAATTTTGAAATCAAAGGATTATATTTACTCCACCCAAAACCTATAATGGAGGTTTAAATGTTTTTGGTATAATATATAACTCAAGTTTTTTTCCAAAATAAATGGTATATCTTTCTTTGGAAAGGTAATTC
Organism: Viscum album; assembly: GCA_963277665.1. NCBI lineage: Eukaryota > Viridiplantae > Streptophyta > Magnoliopsida > Santalales > Viscaceae > Viscum > Viscum album. The sequence continues at coordinate 1,941,453,744 of OY728152.1, forward strand.
ATCCAATTATTAAGAGCATGCATCACAGCTTCGAGTTCAATGTCATTGGTTTGATAATTCTTCTTGTGTGGCCTAATATTTCTGGATCCATAGGCTACCAAGTGATCACCCATCATAAGAACACATCCAAAACCCAAACATAATACATTATAGAAGACCACATATCATTTTCCAACCTATGGAAGAGACAACAATAGAATTGAAATCATAATATGTTTCAAATCGAAAAACAAACTCTGAAATTTTTAATTCCATAATATCTTCACTCCCTTCTTAGTGAGGGAGGTCATTGGAGAAGCCAACATTTAGAAATATTTGAAAAAACTAGGGTAATGCCCCCCCAGCCCTAAGAAGATCCAAATATCAAAAACATTATATAGTTTCTCCCATATCATAATAGATTTCACCTTCTCAGGATTGACTGAGATTCCATGTTCCATGACCAAATGTCTTAGGAACTTCACTTCCTATATTCATTAATTAAAATTTGATAGATTATAAAAGACAATGTGATCTCTCAAGATTTATAGGACTGCTCTCAAATGATACGCATGATCCTCCTCATTCTTGGAGTAAACCAAGATGTCAGACACAAATACTACTATGAATGATTCGAGGTACTCATGAAAAATTTTGTTCATTATAGACATAAAAACTAGAGGATAATTGGTTAGGACAAATGGAATGATAATATACTCATTATGGTCATACCTAATCTTTAATGTGGTCTTCTCAATGTCAGATTCTTTTATTCTCAATTGGTGATGACCAGATCAAATATCAAACTTCAATATCCACTTTGATCCTTCCAATTTTTCAAACATATCATAAATACATGGTAATAAATACCATTTATTTACTGTAACTTGATTTATTTTTTGGTAATCAACAAAAATGGGATGTGTTATGTCATATTTCGTCACAAAGAGAATTGTATCCATCCAAGGTTACATGCTCAAGAATATAAATCCTTTCTCTAATAGATCATGCAACTAATTATTAAACTCTTTCAAATATTCTAATTATATATGAAAAGAAGGAATAGATAGCATATGAGTACCATTTACTAAATAAAAAGATAAATCTACCTCTATTACTATTAGAAGACCAGAGAAATCAAAAGGAAATACATTGAGAAAATCGATGATGATTGGAGGGAGATGGTTACCCAAGTATTCTCACTCCAAGTAAAAAATTAAACAGTAATATTACCTTTTCCAATTATAGGAAAGGTAGTTTGGATCTAATCAAACTCGGGCCCCATTCTCCCTGAAATACATGAAACACCCCCAATAGGCGTAGTAAAGGAGGTCATCGAAGATAATAGTCATTTCGAGCCTTAATATAAATTAGCCAATCCATCCTGAGGATAACATCAAGTAGTTTCATGTCAAGAACCAAAATATGCTTGGTAATCTCAATTTATAAAAAATATAAATCACTAAAAGGACAACATAGACCATGTTCTCTCTTCCTTCTAAGAGTCATGGTAATATCCATCACATAAGACAAAATATTTGTAGTAATATTTTTAAGGTTTACTATATGAGTCATTATAAATGAGTGATACACACTGGTATCAAATAAAGCAATCAAAAAAGATAAAGTGATAGTGATGTTATCTCTCACAGTCCCTGGACCTGTATCAACTTCATCTAGAGACTCTTCTGCTATGTGAATAATATTTGTTCGGAATTCTTATGGTTAGAACCCATTATATCTTTAAGCATGTGATTTCACCATAGTCCACTTTATATCTTATGATCCCATGTCACTTCTAGGAGAAGAAAATAAATGAAATAACTTTTGTAGGGGTCCTGACCAACCATAATAAATATAGATATTTTTCACCTAAGTACACACACATCTCAAATTCTCAACCTTGCTGTACTAAAAATTAGGTAATGGTTCTCTGTCAGGAACTACATGAGGTCTATAAGATTCATGATATATAGAACCACCATGAGACTCATCCAACATACTCTTTACTATAAAGGAACTCATATAACCACCACATAGAGAAAAAGTAACACCCATAAACCCTGACATACCATCCAGGTCAACCTCATCCATCAACACCCTATATAGCACATCAACATAATAAAACATCATCTGTAAGAAAACCTAAGATCAGATGTCAGATAAATGGCCCATATCAAATCAGTGTTCCTTAGGTTTTTTATTATTCACCACCTTAGGAGAAAACTGAACAAGCTTAGAAAAAATATTTTCATACTCAGTCCTGGTCATATCATCTTACTGGAGTTTGAGAAAATCCATCGATTTTTCTAAGACAATAGATTCTGGATAAAACTAATCAGTGAAAAGAACTCAAAATTATTTCCATTCAAAACCATCATGATTTTTCTCCTTCACCAATTAATCGAACGATCTCCTTCTAGGCCCTTATAGCTTAAATGTATCACATTTTACCTTAATAGCTTCATTAATATCTAGGAACTCAAAAAATCTCTATCTTTATAAGGATTGTTAGAGCTTTTGAATGTAGGTGGATTATAGAAAAGAAACCCTTGATCATGAATCCAAGATTCATCCCTCTAAGGTTCCACAATTGTATCTAGAGTGGGAATGAATGTGGGAACTTTTCTGAGATCTTTGACATCCCACACCACCATATCAACAAGGTTTTGGTCCCTTAGAGGATTTTATTTTTGTGGTTCACCAATAGCTTCCTCCTGGTGACTATTCATAGATCATCTTAGAGGAACAATGAAACACGGCATTAATAGAATACAATAATGTAATTAGAAAAGATATATATTTCCATAACACAATCAAGAGATATAGAAATATCAATTACATCAAGAAGAAATTTAAGTTTTTTATTTCTACATACTCAGATAAAATCTATGGAGAAGACTAGAATCATTCAAATACATTATTCAAGGAAACATTTCCCCCAAACACACACAGTGACTTAAGGCTCATTACGGTGAGATATGGCCAAGAAATCACTTGAAACTACCTCTTAATTCCCATAAAGACATCTCAAACTCCATAGTGACATAATTTAAATTTGATTAACCTCCCTATGATACCACTTTTTTATGAACTAGCCTGGATACCTCGGTACCTTGATACCCAATCTAGCTCTGACATAGACCGAAGGGAATTTCCGATCCTTGAAGGTTGGATACTATCACTTGACATCATACAATATCAAATAGGGAATGAATTTTCCAAAAAAATAGTGGAATATAAAATATACAAGTCAACATGCTCAATAATCCAAATGGAGAAGTACTAGAAACAAATGGTTAAAACAATATCCAGATATATAGATAAATATTATAATGGAAACAACAACATAAACTCGATAAAGGTGTTAGAATATCTTGTGTAACAAGTGCATGGTAGCTCCACAGTTCCCCATCATCACTGTACAATCCTAGGGATCAAGAACACCCACCACCTCCAAGTGGTTCTTTCCCTTTTCTCAGAATTATCATAATAAAGTTTATATATTCTTAATAAAATGGTAGGGTGTGAGATATAAATTCTAGAAGGGTCTCACAAAATATTATATAATCAATACCATAATAATATAACATTAATGATATCAGTTAAAATAAAACATAGCATTGAATTAAATTAAATTTTTATATTTTAAACCCAAACATTCTTTCATAATCAAAAAGATGGCAGGCATATCAAAACTGGCATAAATAAACATTTAATCTAAAAAAATGTAAAAAAATAAATTAGCATGAATAAAATAGTTCAATAGTCATTTGTATATATAATCAAGTCAAAAAATCATTGAAAACAATAATGTATGAAATCCCTTCATTAAGTCATTTTTCCAGGTAATAATATCATCACACATATCAAAAATGATCTTGGATCTAATTAGGTGTGAACACACAAAATAGAGCAAAATAAGGGAACCCATCATGGGTAGTCATGTCATATTTGTTTATTTATAGATATCATTGTCAATACATTACTAGGTAATAAATGTCCTAGATTTTTTGTCCTAGTTTATTCTAATTACCCAGACTAACATGTGCTTCAAAACATTAATCAATAAAACAAGGGGAAATCAAACATTACAAATAATTTCAAATTAAAATTCCCCAATTTTTAGTTTTTAATATTCCATTCTATTTTCAAATCAAAAACAAAGGTTTTAATCAATTCATGCCTTTTCAAATCAACTAGCACTTTAAACCATTTTTTTCAAGGTTCAACAACCAAATCAATTTATCAAATCAATTTAAAAATAAATCCATAATTTTTCCAAAAAAATCTACCCCAAATTTCAATTATATTAAAATTCAGGTTCTCTCGTAAATTCTGATACCATTAAAAATATCACCTTAAATAATTTAAAATTAGGGTTTTTAAATCAATTAAAAACCCAATTAATCAATAAATTTATGTTTTTAGTTATAGTGAAAAGAATTATGGATCCACCTACCTTTTATCACATGGTTGAGAACAACACCCACAATGGGATTGTAATAAATAAACAGGAAAATGAGAGAAAGAAAAACAACCTAGAAACAATATCCAAAAACAAAGTTTAGATCCATCAATAACATGATAATTAATAAAACTCTTAGTATTATAAGAATTGATATCATAAAAAACCACATGATAGGAGATATACTTACCTGGAGGAGATCGAATGAGATCGACAACACTTCGATCCTCCAATGAAAGTGTTTTGAGGAGTCAAAATTACCTCTTGGGTGCCTTCCAAGACAAAGAATTCATGTTACGATCCAATGGGGTGATTAGGAATATTAAAAAGTGGGTTTATAATTTTTAATAATATTTTCAATGGAATTAATCCCATGAACATGATTTATTGGGTACGGATACATTGTTAGAAAAATTGTACACCATAATAATGGTCCTTGAATGGTAGGTTGTATGTTTTCTCCTAAGAGGGTGGAATTTTTTTGAAACCATTTCAAAAAAATGAAAACCCCATCTGACTGGTGTTTCATAATTTGGATGGATTGGCCATAGAGTTTGGACAAACCATGCACCCCTTTCCAATGGCTCACAATGGGGTTAAGGGTTTTACAGTTCAAACCGAAAGGTTCTCTCTAACCAATCACCACCCATAAATAGCCCCCTGGTATTCCAAAATTCTCTAAATATCACCCAAAACACACTGAGATAATACCAATCCAAAAGGATATAAAAAAAGGGTCATAGAATACCTAAAAGAAGCTAACTGGAAGTTACATGTTTGTTTTATCCTTTAAATTCATTGGTAGAAGTTATGAATTATGAGTATCCCCACATTACTTCAACTCGTAAAGGTCTACACACATCGATATAAAATAATTTAATAAGCTCTATGGCCCTTTCATATTTTATACTAAAATTATATTTGATAATTTTTCCTTGTAAACAAGTATCACATATGCCAATTGGTTTTAGTTTTAAAGAATCTACATATCCATCTTGGTAAAAAAATCAAGCACTTTTTATTTATAAAAAACTAGTCAATGATGTTATAATTGGGTGTGATATGACTCATGTGAACTATATTTTTCATTTATTTCCATTAATTTTCTTGTCTAATCTGACACATAAAGACCATTTATTAGGTATTCCTTTCCATAACATTTTCTAAGAATCATTTATTCTTGGAATTGAAAATAAATCCATTTGTAGTTGTTCTTTTCACTATTATTTGATTTTAATGATTAAAAACACTCTTAAAAAAATTATTCTTTCATTTAAGTGATGTTAAAATTATCTTGATGATTTATTTATAGAACTCTCTGAAGGAACCTTTAACATATATTTATATAAGTTATGAATCCTTAGAAGAAGGTGAGAAGAACATTGGAGGAGCATAAAAGGAAGTGGTGAAGTTACTTAGTGAAGTTAAAGGAAACAGAAAGCACCATCCCACTGGTAGATCTCCATCAGCCAACCTATGGTATTCCTATAAGGTTTACCATCCATAAGATCCCCACTGGATACCTTGTGTAGGGTAATCATATTGTAGTTGTTGAAAGTTAGTATGCATGTCTTCGATAGGAAACCACCGGCTAGCCGGTAGAGGTGCACTAGCCAGCTAGTGGTTGCAGTCAGCAAATACCTTCTTCCAGGTATCCCATAGGCTACCTAGTATAATATATTGAGTATCCAAAGGGGATATCCTAGATATTTAGATACCAAAATTTATGGTGTTATAAGTTTTTTGAACTCGGAAAGCTTCATATTAATGACCTCTGAATGATTACAAAACATTTCCAATGGATTTATAGGCTATAAATAGAGACATCAGTAGGTGTTTTCCATCTAAAAAAACTCTATTTTCCATCTGATCTTCAATAAAAATTGGATTCATTGAAAAATTTCTCTCAAAAGTTCACCCTCCTTGTAAATATCCTTCCTCCATCTAGAGTGTGAACAAATTATAATATCCAATAACTCTCTTATATTATTCTCATTCTCTCTAATAATTAATCATATTATTTGAGATAATTGATATCAATCATCAAATAGATTTATACATATAAATCCCCTCATATTCCCCTTTCATGAAAATGTGGTGCTTACTACCACTTAAGTAAGGGACCATGGTTTTCATTCCATTTCCTTCAAAAATACAAGGAGTTTTTTTTATGTTTCTGTATTTACCATTAAATATTTGTTTCAATTTTATTTGGCTTATTAATATAACCTAAAAAACAAGAGAAATTTTTGGTATCTTTGATTCTAATAAATACAAGGGACTAATACATTAAATCCTAAAGGGATTAAGGTGGTAGGTGTTGGGGATATTTTTAGATCTATTTCCAAACATCCATAACAAATATATTGTCCAATTTATTTATGAAAATTTAAATTATCAATCACTATCAATTGGTATTATCTGGTTTCATTCCATCAAATAATTCTTAATAAATTTAAATATCCTCTTTTTAATTCTTACGCTCATATTATTTGATTGCTTTTTTTCAAATTTAATTCCTTCAATTTTATCTTCAAAAGTTTTAAAATCATTCATCTTTTTTAAAATAAGTTTTAAACTTGGACTATTTTCCATTAATATTTTAAAGTGAAATTCACCCACCTTCCACTTTCTATTTTAGTCAAATCCAACCTATATTTGGTATCAAAGGTGTTTTGATTTTTAAGTGTCTTCATTTTTAAATTATTTCAAAGTTTTTGTTTTCAAAATATTTAACTTATTTCTGAAATAAATATCTCTAGAAATATATAATGTTTTATTTTATTACATCTATTGGATATCTTGTTCATAATATTATTATGAAATTTTATTATATTTCATCTAATAAAGAATAAAAATGGACCCATGATGATATTTCTTAATTTTAACTTTATGGTAAAGATATGAATGCATTAAATTGTGGTTTAGATGTTAATGAGTTTAATAGAGTATCTTCATGTGAAACCTTACAAGAAATCTAGAAATTATTATAAGTTATTCATAAAGGAACGAATATAGTTAAGGACACAAGGATTGATACATATAAGAAATAATTTGATAGTTTCTCTATTCATCCTAATGAGTCTATCACAACTATGTTTAGTAGATTTACATATATTTGTAATGGATGAAAATTTATTAGTGACTCTCTTTCTACAAAAACATCAGTCAGGAAAATAATTTTTGTTTTATCGAATAGTTAGGAAACAAAATCCACTGTGATCTAAGAAGATAAATATGTCAATAATATGTCAGTTAAGGAACTCATAGGTTCTCTCATGAAAAATGAGATAACCATGAATATACAAGTGTAAAAAGACGCTATGTAGGTCAATGAAACTAAAAAGAGTATCACTTTTAAAGAAAATAATGGTGACTCATCTGAGAGTGAATTTTACATTTAAAAATTTACCTAGTTGATGGAAAATTAAATGAAAAATAAGAGATCCACTCAAAAGAAATCAAAATGAAAAATTTGATGCAACTTTCTTCAGTTGAAATAAGAAGGGCCAGATCAAACCAGATTATGACTTGAACAAGAAAACCTTAAAAGACAATAATCAAGCTAATAAATATCTACAGGTTTCAAATTGTATTTCTAGAAAGGATTCAATTTCAATATATAAATAAAGCGATGAAATTCCCAAGTGACTCATGACACATGTTGAGTATGGAATTGAGGTTAGTTCAAAATTTTCTCTCACTCTCTCTATATCTCTTTCATTATCTTTCTTATTCTTACTATTATACTTCTTCTACCGATTCTTTAACTTTTTAAGATCTTATGATCATCAAAAATAAAGTTAAAAATTGTTTTTCAAATCATTTTTCAAAATTCAAAGAACTTAAAATGAAACGCAATCTTTTTTTCCTAAAAAATATAAACTTTTAAAAGAAAATGAGGATTTTATTTTAAAATTAAATGAGTAACCAAAAGTTTAAGATTTTTAATTTAAAATTAAATATCTTAAAAAATATCTTTAGTGTTTCACATAAGAGAGATAAAAATTAAATAAAATTGTGGGTTCTCAAAAACCAATTAAAAAGTTATATTGTTTTGGTTTTTCAAAGTAATCTATCTTTCGAAATAATTCTAAAAATACAAATTTTGTAAAAGAAATTTCTAAAAAAAATTATCTATTTAAAGAATGTTGTCCTCCTTTTTTATGAATGAAATTTTAAAAAATCTTGATATAAAAGATCAAAAACCATCATCCCTATTATCATATTTCAAATAAAAACAACTTATTCCAAACAAGTGTGGATTCTAAAATATTTATTGACTCACTTAGGGGACCAAATATATGGGTATAAAAAGATATATTTTCTTAATATTTTTTAGAACATAACCAAAACATGAGAAGAGGCATGATATATGAATAGAAGGATCTTAAGACATATGTGTGGTGATCCTTCTAAATTTAATCATCTAGAATATTTTGATATAGGACATGTCACTTTTGGAGACTATTCAAAATGAAACATTACTATTATTGGTATAATTGGTTTCTCCAAAACTAATCTTATTAAATAAGTTTATTTTTTAGAGGTTTAAATCACAATTTACTAATTATTAGTCAATTATGAGATAGCAATTTCAAGAAATAATTCTAAAAATGAATTTTGTAATTTTTTTAATTCTAAATGAAAATTTTATTTACCACATCCCATTTTAAAAAATATAATTTATTTATTTAAAATCTCTTGTGAGATGAAATTTTAAGTATTTAAGTTCACAATATAATGATTCTTGTATTTGGTATTAGTGTCATGACCATTTTAATATTCATTCTCATTTCAAGATCAATCATATCTGACTGGTATGATATTTACTGAAATTATATTTTAAATATAACTTAGTTTTTGAACCTTATAAACTTATAAGGAAACACAAATCTTCTTCCCAATCTAAAAACATTTTTTCCAATTCTAAATCCTTATAAATAGTCCACCTTGACCTTTTTTTACCAACTCATGTTTCTAGTATCAGAGATAAAAAATACACATTTGTAATAATTGATGACTTTACTTGATTTTCATGGGTTTTCTTCTTAGATTGTAATAATGGAGATTTTAATGTCTTTGTAAACTTTTCAAGGAAAGTTAAAAATTAAAAAGGCTATAAAATATTTCCCCATATAAGTGAGCATGGTGTATAATTTGATAACAATAAATTTTGATGATTCTTATGCTTCTCAATGCTATCAACACTACTTTTCCTCTCCAAAACAATATTAATAAAATGGAGTTGTCTAAATAGGAAATATGACCCTCAAAGAAATGTTTATGAATATCCTAATGATTTTTCCCTTCCTCAATGCTTTGGAGATGAGGGGGTCAATACCACTTAATTTATCCTTAATTGTGTCCTTATAAGACCTACCTTATGAAAACCTCCATATGAACTCTGGAAATAAAAATTACAAAAGATAGCATCATTAGGGTCTTCTATTGTAAACTCTTTACCATTAATACCAAGGATGATATAGGAAATTTTCACCCCAAATTCGATGATGGAATTTTTATTGGGTGATCTAACTCATGTAAGGTTACACGTTTCTTCAATAATATGACCAATACACAAAAAGATTCAATTCACATAAAATTCAATGAAAATATTCCAAAATAACACCCACAAAGTGATGATGATGTTGAAAAACCAAGTTTGAACATTACTAAACCTAAATATTCTAAATTAAATTAATCTTATCCAGAAACATGATCCTCTCCTCTACCCAACTCATGGATTCAATCCAAAGACTACACTCTTAAGAATATTATCAAATAATTACAATCTAGAACTCATACTAGAATATTTGTATTAAATTAGGTTTAACATTAATATTTTCTCTCTCACCTCTAAACTAATTCCCTTAATGACACTATTAATGTTGAGAATTTTATTCTTTCCATGCAAGAGGAGTTGAAATTATTTTAAAAGAACAATGTTTACACTCTCATTAAATTATTTGATAATCATTCAATAATTAAAACCAATGAGTTTTTTTAAACAAACTTGAAGATAAAATAAATGATATCCATAACAAGGTTTAACTTGTTGTTAATGGATATAGTCAATAAGAAGTTATTGATTATGATGAAACATTTTCTCCCATTTCTCAAATCTAATACATTATAAAATTGTTGATATTCACTATTCATTTTAATTTCACAATTTTTCAAATTGATGTCAAAGCTGATATTCTAAATGGTTTTATTTCTAAAAAAAGAATTTAGACCAACCACCCAGTTTTGAAAATCCTGAATTTCCAAATTTTTATTTCAAGTTAAGAAAACCTATATTTTATTTAAAGCAATCCCCTCCAACTTGGTATAAGAGGTTAATTGAATTTATTTTACTGAATGATTCAAAATGGGAAAACAAATAACACCCTATTTCTTGAAACCTTTTCAAAATATTTATTAATCATTCAAATTTATGTTGATGACGTTATTTTTGGATCAAATAAGGAAATTTATTTCAATAATTTTTTTGATTTAATGAAAAAATAGTTTGAAATGAGTTTTATAGGAGAACATAAATTCTTCCTTTGTTATAAAATTTCCGAAAAAAAACATTATGGATCCATTTTAAACCAAATTAAATATACTAATGAAATTATAAATAAATTTTTTCATGGATAATAATAAGGAAATTAGAATTCCCAAGAGTGAAACATGTAAGCTAATGTTGGAAGAAGCCGATCAATTGTTCGATAACAAGATTTATCAAAGTATGATTGGAAGTCTAATTTACATTATTGTGACCTATCCAAACATCATGTTCAATGTATGACTTTTTTATCATTTTCAATCTAATACAAAGGAATAGAATTTTGAATTAATTTTTCATAATTTTAAAGGAACTGAAAACCTTGGATTATTTTAGCCTAAGGAAACCTATTTTGAACTTTCTTATTTTTCTGATACTGATTTTTAAGTATTAAAAATTGATAAAAAAAATAAGAAAGTAGAACTTTTAATTTAATAAGAAAATCCCTCATCTATTGGAGTAGTAATAAGAAATATTTTGTTTATATTGTGACATTCAAGGATGAATAAATAGTTTTTTTAAGTTAATGCACCCACGTTTTGTGGATGAAACATACCTTTTCAGACTTTGGACTGAACTATTATTCCATACCTATCAATTTTGACAACACTAGTGCGATTAGTATTTCTAAATATCTTATCCAATACCCTATCACTAAACACATAGACTTAAGATGAAATTTTCTATGATATCACATTCAAAAAGGTGATATCATTCTTGAATTTGTTTGTGCAAACCTTCAACGTATTGGTATATTTAGTAAACCCTTTTCTCTTGATTTATTTGACATAAGAAAAGAAGATTTGGGAATGATTATTTTGAGATTATTATCTATTAATCTTGGAAATATTTAGGACTTTTAAAATTATATTCAAAAAAATAAAAAATTTAATTAAAAATTAATAAGATAATTTTATAAACTTTTCATAATTTTGTAAAAGTAAAGTGAGTGTGATACTCCATGAGAAAAAATTATTATCTGGATGCAATTTTTTGGGGTTTTAGGGATGATTCTCCTATGGGTTTATCTTAAAAATATTTTATTAGGTTTTTAATCCTTTCTCTATCCTGATCATGGAGGGTGGGCCCTTACTACACACTTGGTTTGACACTCTTGGGGAATTTTATATGGTTTATCAATATAATCTTTAAAAAACATAATACTAGAATTAATTTTCAATTTTTTAGTATAATTATTTTATTTATTTATTTTTATCTTGTTTAATGGATATTAACCCTCTAAAATCTCCTGATTCATTAATTGAGGGGGATTCAATATTTTTAATATTTAAATGATTGAAGAAGAGACTTTTTCTTTTTCAAAATCAATTTCCAAAATTAAAATTTTATTTTATTTTTCAATAAATTTTAGATATATTTTTCAAAATCCATTTTTAAAGTGTTATTTAACATTTTAACTATAATTTTCAAAAAAAAATTATTTTTTATCATGGTCTTTATAGAAAAAACGTTTTTAAAAAATGAAAATTTTTAAACTTATTTTTTTAATTTTCACTCTATAAAGATCTTTAATGATGAAAAATTTAGTTTTTAAATTTGACTCTATATTCTCTAACCATATTTTTAAATTATTTTTCATAATCTAAAAGGATGAGATATTATAGATTTTATGTTTATAGAGAGGACTTATCTTTTATAAAATGTTTGGGGGGAAGAAGTTTTCTATAATTTTAAATGGAGGTGAAAATATCATATCTCAATATAATGATAATTATTTCTCTTTATTTTGTAATAATATTATTTGATTTCAATTATTTTTAAAGTTATTTTTATTATAAAAATGGGGGATATTGTTTCTCTTCTCAATATTATTCGATTTTAATGATCACAAACACTCTTAAAAGTGTTTAACTATTTCATTTAATTGAAAGGTAGCTAATCATAATGGATTATCCATGGAAATCCTTTAAGTAGAACTGAAAATATATTAATAGAAGTTTTTATGCCTTTAAATAAGGAAATAAGAACCTTTGAGAAGTAAATAAGGAAGTGGGGAATTCACTTTGTGAAGTTAAAGGACACATGTAGTGTTGGCCAGCTAGTACAGTGCCACAGACCAACTAGTGGCATACCTGGGAGGTTTCCTAGCTAAAGGAACCCTACCATCTACCTTGTTTAGGAGTGATGGATAGATTATTATAAAGGAAAGTATGATTTTATTCTATAGGAGACCATCATATAGCTAGTGGTAGCATGTTAGAAGCACCTACTTCTCGGAAGCCCACTGGGTACCCGGTGGCATCGACCCATCTAGTCCCGGCCCAACATTTATGATAGAAAAATTTCATTGAACTTGGAATTATGCACCTTAATAACCCCTGAATGAATTTAGAAATTTTATAAAGGATTTAGAGGCTATAAATAGACACATTGTGAGGCCTTTTCCATCAATAAAAACTCTTATTTCTCATCCGATCTATGACGCCAATGCGTTCCATTTCTAAATTTCTCTCAAAAGTAAAGTCTTTTGTTTCTTAAAATATTGTGCTACCATGTACATGATATTATATGATGTGAAATTATGGTGTGTTGGGTGTTAACCCAAGACAATGACTATGATTGGGGAACTCATGAGGGATTCCTCCTCTTGTGATCTAACTTAGAGGATCCCAAGAGGGATACCTCCACTTGTGCATGGACCTCAAGGATCTTGCAAGGGATATCAATATCATGTACTAACATAGGTGTCCCTAGTGGTTTCCTCATTTGTTGACCAACCCTAAGTGAGTGTTGTTTGGGGTTGGGTATAGATAGTAAAGTTTGTCGCATTATAACCTATATTGAACATGTGATCCTGAGAGGATATGGAAGTAAATATGTGTTCAGGTGTTTGGAAAGGCCTGATATTTTATTTATGCTTTCACCCAATTATTTTTGATATAGCTATAAGTGCCAAACGTACTTCCTGGAACTCAGCCTTTGGGCTAGATGAAAAATGATGGCATGGTGGGGATTCCCATAGGTACTTTCTAATATCTGTCTTATGATACTTATTTGATTTAATGTTATCATGTCCAAATGAAAAGATTCTTTTGGATTCCTCCTTACTCAGGGTACATAGAGTAAGTTGTAGATTACATCTTGCAAACAACACTTAGTTATCATGTCACCCAGAATACCTTGTTTTTTAGGATCCAGGTGATGAAAAATGTTGTCATGTGCTAACATTTCCACTAAGAAATAGATTCATGTGTCATCCCTAAGGTTTTATGTGGATCTTTTCAATTTATTCCTAGGATAGTCCCTAAAATAGGGTGTATGCACTATTATTTTATTTCCCACATCTTTCGAGGGATATAATATTAAATTATTAATTCAATTATGTTGAGTTTTTGTCAAAAATTATGAGAGTATTCCTTACATATTGTCTAAGGGTCATCCAGCTTAAGAATTCATTATGTTTCCAATATAATGATATCCTACGAACTAAGTCCTAGGAATATGACATCTAACTAGATTAGGGAACACTAATACATTATATGGGTTCCACTAGTGACTCATGATTTGGGTAGTCTTCCAAGTATGCCTAGGATCCAACTTGATACATTATTAACAATATTTCTTGTTGATACCTATCTTCCTACATAATATTTAGTGGAATTCAGTATGGGTGATCCACAATGATTGGAAATATATCCCCATATAGTGATATAGATTGCTCAGGGACATTATGGGGCTGGTCAAAGTATCTATAGTCAGACTAGGGTAGCCATCAGGCCCTCAGAATGATGTTTATTTTTAAGTTTTATTTATTTAGTTAAATGTTATTATAATTCATATGATTACCTCACATACATATACCTTGAATTTAAGGTCTATGTATAGTACCACATAGATGGTTACCTACTAAGTTTTGTACTCACATCCTACTTATGTCCCTTTTTTATTGGGGTACCCGAGCTGGTGTTCACTAGGTTTCAGGAAAAAGTTGGGTTGAGGATTGGTATTGGTCAAGCAGGATGTCTCAGATGTGTACATGGATCCTATTATGTAGTAAAAAACAATGTGGGTAGTATATCCTTGTAATTTTCTTATTATTATTCTATTTCTTTCAATAAATGTGGTTATCCCATTGGTTTATCAATTTTATATATATGACATCATTTTTGAATCCTTTACTGAATTTTATTTTACCAAATCCTTGTTTATGTTTATTGATTCTACACTCTGATAATTTTCTACTATATAAATAATTTAATTATTTCTACTATTTTTCTTACTCTAATATGATCTCATATTCTCCCCATGAACATGCCCTAGGCCCTCTCTTCCAGTGAGTACCCTTTGACATATGGGGAGGTGTGCATGAGGCCTTATGGAAAAATTTTCTAGTTACACACTAGAGATTGGGAAAAGGTAGTACATGAGAAATTGGTATCATATTCCATTCCTAGTGTCTTACTATTTGGGACATGGTAGATAGAAGTATTAGGAATGTGTCAGAGCCTATGATGGTTATCAAGTTGTTGTATCGATAACACCTATTCCTGTGGAAAATTCAGGTTAATTGAGATATGGGATTGTTGATCCTAGTTTATGATTTTACATGAGTGTTATTTTCACTTCAATAGATTCAAATGTGGTGTTTATTTTAATATTAATTTTGTATTTTTGATCTCATACCTTTTTCAAGATTCCAAAGATTTATGTCGACTCTTGGGAAATAAAGGCAAGAGGCATTTTCTTATACATCATATTGGGACATAGTTTCCACATGATATAGTCCTCCTAGTGTGTAATTTTTCTGATGAATGAGGCCAATTATCTAAAGTGTAAAAATAAACCTAAATGGTGTTTTACCATATAGGTTCTTGGTGGAATCTTACTTAGTTACACCACCTTTTTTAGAATCCTTGTGACAGGTTATGTGGAGTGAGTTGTGATGTGACTTGGTAATGATGATGCTAAGGAAGTCCATTCTATAAAAAAGGTAAAACGACCATTAGTAGGTTGGAATGGGTAGGTAGTGTCTCATTAGTAACTATTATAGTTTTCTATAGAAATGTGGTGACTTAGATAAGGATTTTTAAGAGAATATTTTTAACCTAGGTAGTTAATTCCCTATTAACAGACCCATTGTGGGTATATTCTTTTCATGTGTGGTTAACAAAAGATTCATAACAAACGACATGAAGTTTTTTCATCTAGATTGAAATGATATTTTACTTAACCAACCTTCATTTATGGTTTTCTAGTCAGATCAACTAATGTGATACTGATAGGAACAAAAATGTTTTTAGTGAACAAGAATCTTTGGGGTTATTGTTGTATATGGATACCATATGAGGATCATTTAATTATCTTTCTTCTATTTACATTTTCATACTTTGGGGATTAGTACCCTATGGTGATTCTCATAGATTATTAGGTCTAATTAGGCTGATTCTAGGTGGTGATGCCTAAAATTTTTAAGAAACAAAAATTCTCTCAAAGTTATGATTTATTGATCGGTTTCATTTAAATAGGATTCCAATTATAAGTTATAGTCTGTTTTTTTATATAACATGTGGCTAAAAAACGGTATTATTGAACCCTTTTAGTAATTTTATGAACCTAATATTTCAATAATATCTTTAACTACCTTTTATTTTACCAATTTTTTACCGAATTGGATGGCATGTTAGATGTTGTGTGATAGTCCAGATGGGAACAAGGATGTTTCTTGTGCAATATAAATAAAGTGGGTTATAGTTATTTTGTGAGATGCTTATGGGTTAGGTGGTCAAACCTAATGACCCATCTTGAGAACTGATATTTAAGGATAAGTAGAATACCTAGATACCCTTATTTATTACTAAGACTCTTCTGATTCGAATGTTAGTTTGATTAAGGGAACCCTATGAGAGGTGTTTACCCAGGTTTACGAGTTCATATAGGGGTAGTGAGCTTGGTTGCACACTCATCTTGAGACCAATGCATGGTAGGTGATCAGGTTTTATGATATATTTAGGTTGATGCCTTTGGTTTTTGAGAAAGAAACTATGGTTCTTGGGTATCGATACTAATTTTGATGAGTATGAATGTTTGATTTTATACCCTTGTGGACTAGTGGTTGTGAAGTTAGAAACATGGTTATAGAGCATGTGGATGCTTTTTATTGGAACAAATTTGGGTGGAGGATGAATATGTGGATGATTTTTACATGATTTAGACTAAGGGTGTGTATCTATGGTGCTAAAATAACATTTTTATTTGGGAGGTCATTTGATAAATCATGGAACAAGTGAGGTTATCAATTTTGAATAGGAGTTCCCAGGGAGTTCCTCGTGTGTTGAGAATTATGTTTCATGGAATACGGTCAGCATGACCAATGTAATGAGCCACTCACATGAGTGTGGTTCGGGTGGAGGGTCATGTGGTATGGTATTGTTAAACCATTGCTTAGGGAGAGTTTATTTTATGCTATTTCCATGTGGTAACTATTTTTAATGGAACATCAGTGAGTGGCAGGGCATTGAATTAGGATTAATGGTTTCAATGAGATGGTTGTGGGCATGGTGACCTGAATCCTTGGTTAAATTAGGGGAGGTTCCTTGTAATGTGGTATATCTTGGAAATAAAATGATTTCCATGAGCTGGATAACCCGGGGGGTAGACCTTGACTTGTACTGTCAGAATATGTGGTGTCAAGTGTTAATTAAAGGAAAGTGAAGAAAAGATTGATGTGAGCCTGGATCAATAGGTTAAGAACATGTTTAATGGTAGAGTCTTCTATGGAAAGATTCAAGGATGGTGTCCTTTTTATTATTTGAAAATCAAAAAATACCATGGATTTTGTTTCCCTGGGTTGGGAATGGGTGATAGGTGACATTTTCATGTGAATTCATGGATTAGAAGGTTTCTATCCATTCTAGTCAAAATGTCTGGAAATGGATGGGGAAAGGACTGTTGTGATTGGAAACTCATTTCATTGGTATGATGATAAGGATTATCCTAAGGTGGGTAGCATTTCATCGGTCTCTAGTTTGTAACCCTATCGTGTGAAGGTTCATGGAGGTGTGATACCAGTTGTTGGATAGTCGCTTTGGTTTTTGGATGCTATTGAACAAACAGACCTGAGTATTACTAGATTTCCTTAGTGAATTATTTATGCAGGTTCAAATAATAACATGGGTGAAGTATGAGTGTGGGCATTAGGAACGGGATAGATAGTGAGGATACAAGGTTATTTGATCATGAATGCACCAATGTTAATGATATTTCATAGAAATGGAATTGGATATGGGATGGTTTGTCTCGGAAATGTCACTGCAAGTTGACAACAGGATTCAGTGAGCATGATTAGAATGATCTCAGTGTTCCTTGAGATAATTTAATTGGGATTGGGTTTTAGTGATATGTTGGTAGTAGAAGCCATGAATTTTGAGAATAGTATTTTGGGGAAGTTTTGACTTGATTTCTCTTGAATTATTGGATGTGGTTTGTTAGGAAATAACATCTGGAACACCATTGGGATGATACAGGTGTAGTAAAAGGGTTAGTTATTGATTTTCAAGGAAAAGATAGTGTGACTAGGCTAAGCATGGTCGATTATTATTTGTCTTCTTAGATCAAATAGAGGACTGAGATTAGCATCCTCATGTGTAATCTGGTGTAGTGAGTTTAGAATTGTATTGGGAACATCGTTGGGATCCTAGGGGATTTTTTCATTAGTAAATTATGATGGTGGAAGTCTTATGTCTCAGAATTGTCCATTGAAAGCAAGAACCTATGGTGGAGAGTGTTGTAGGCTAGTTTATTACTAAGGCGACAATATGGTCATTGCTGGGGTTAAAATGGCTTGATTAAGGATCATCTCAATGTTTCCTTAGTTTTTGAGAGATTCGGATCATGTTTTAGTGGTTTAATCATCATATGATCAAAGTGAATCTTTAGGAATGCATTGACCATTAGGATATTTATTATGAAAACCACCATGGATTCTCAATGAAAAAAATATTAAAGTGGGGAGATTTTAAGATCTCGTGTCCATATGAGTTGAAATTTTCAAATCAAATTTGAATTTTAAACTGCTAAGTAGGTCTAATTTTGATTAGAGATTTGTAATGATATTATGAGGATTAGAATGCCTCAAAGTGATGTTTTTAGATGGAGAACAAGGCTCAGAAGGTATATCAGAGGTTTTTTGAGCATCTAGGGATTCAGTCCTAGAGTCGATGTTTCAGAAAAGTGTAGCCTAGGGTGCATGGTTAGTATTAACTGTGTGGCCTAACCAAACAGCCTAGATTTTATGGGCACATGGATTGGGAAACCATATGTTAGTATAAGGGAAACCAGGAAATTTTATATAGTTAATTCAATATATGTCAATGGTAGGAACATATTATTTTAAATTGTGTATCGTAACTATGAATGGTGGGTCTGCCTTGGATAGTGGGGGAATATGGTTGGAACATGGTTTTCCAAATGTACAAACAAACCTTATTTCTTTTTAGAGGTAAAAATACAATTTTTCTCTACTAATTTTTTTAATATTGAAGTCTCCTATTTCTTCCATTTTTCTACCTCACACGAGCCAGCTCCCCCCCCCCCCCCCCCGTTCTTCCCTTATTCAAACCCCATCAATGGGGTGTTCTTGGTGGTTTCCCATGGTGTTTGAAGTTAGATCATCCATCTGGTAGTCTCCCTTAATCTTATCTCTGCTTCATTTCTAATTTTTAGTTTCTCTGGTAATGTATTTTAATTCTGATTCCACCAGATCATGGTGGAATTGGATACTTGAGATGGGGATTTTCCTCTGTCTAAGAAGAGGGTGACCCAGGAGGCCATTTACATTTCACCACATGTTATTTCATTGAGGTATGTCACCACAGTGATTTTCCAAATCATTAAAGATTATGTTAAATTAATTAGGTGATTGTTTTGATTTAAATGATTAGGTATTAGTCCCTATTCAAGGTTGAGTATGTGTCACAGGTTGTTGGTGAGTGTTAGGTTTCAGTTTCGGTGTGACGAGATCAGCCAGTGAGGTTTAGGGTATTATGCATTTGTAAATAAAATTATTTAATTATTAATAACTTGTCTTAATTAATTAATTAATTAATTATAATGTAATTATAATTAGTTAAATTTTAGTGGTTTGGTTGTGAGATCGAACCTTGTATCAATAAAATGAGATTGGATAGGCCTTAGTAGCTACTGTCATCCCATGAAAAATAAACGGAAAGCTTCTTATATGGTAGTTGGTCAGATATACCATCCCTTTGGAGTTTATGAAAATTTATTGTAGTATATGAATTCTTAGTCACACCCATGATAGTGAATCCCCTATTTAAATTTATTCTAATGAATTTTTAAATTTAATAAATTTAGTTAATTATAATTGGATAGATTCCAAGGTTCAAGAAAAACCCCATTTGTTCTAGTTTTATGCCTTAGCCCCTAATCACTGACACTGGGACCATTAAGACACTCTGTGGTCTCCAGACCTCTTAGGTATACTGGGACCGCATTGGCCACATACACCATCCTAGAGTGACCTTGTCATTGAGATGGTTCATGAACCATATCTTAACTATTTTTATAGTGGAAAAACCATGATTAGATAGAAATTACATGCTATCTTGCTCACAATGTCATGGTACGTGACATCATAGTGGATTGGGTGTTGACCTGAGACTATGATTGTGACCGAGGAACCCATGATGAATGCATGTGCATATGATATAACTTAGAGGGTCCCAAGAGGGACACCTCCACTTATGTATGTACCTAGAGGATCTTATAGTGGATACCTATCTTGTCTACTGACATAGGGGATGTCAGTGGGTTCCTCAGGGGTTTACTGACATTGACCAAGTGTGTTATTGGTTTAGGTAAAGATAGAAGAGCATGTTATCATAGAACTTTTACTGAGAATGTGAGACCAAGATTTTGTGGAAGAATATATTTGTTTAGGCATTCATCCAACCCTGATATTTTATTTATACATTCCCCTAGTTATTATTTATGTAGCTACGAGTGACATACATGATTCGAAGAACTCGGGTTATGGGTATGATATGAAATAATGGTATAGTGGGAATGCCCAGAGGTACTTTTTTGGATCCTAATTATGATCCTTATTTGATTTAATTTTACCTTACCAGAATTCCTTATGTCATTGGGATTCCTCCCTACTCAAGTAACATATATAAAGCTATTAATTTCGTCTCTTCAACACATTTTATTTAGTGTGTCACCTAGAATTCCTAACTTACTAGGATCCAGGTGATTTTAGTGGTTGTCAGGGGGCAAAATATCCCCCAAGCATTGCATTCTTATTTCTTCCCTAAGGATTTAAGATGATCTCCTTGATTGATGGTTGTGATACTCCCTAGGATCGGGTGGATGCCCTATGATTATATTTCTTAGAGTTATCTGAGGAATGCCTGTTGATCCAATGATTGAATGATGTCGAGTTATTATTTAGAATCTAGATAATATTCACTATATATTTACTAAGGGTCATTACCCTTAGTAATTCATCCTATTTTCATTGTATCGATTTCTTATAGACTATGACCTAGTAATATATCATCAGACTAGATTAGGGAACATCCAGATGTCATCTGGGTTTAAGTGGTTACTCACAGGTTGGGTAGTGCACCTTGGACACATAAGATCCTACTCGATAGTTTATTTATGAGATGTCTAGAAAATACCTGGAATCCTACATCATATTTAGTGAAGGTGGGTAAAGGTGATAATTGGGGAAATGGTGTGTATCTCCCTGCAATGACGTAGCTTTCTCAGAGGAATTTCAGTATTGGCCAAAGTAGGTATAGTCGGACCAGGGTAGCCATCATTCCATTTGAATGATACTGGTTAAATAGATTATTATATAAATTTACATGTCATTATTACTCATATGAGTAGCTTATACACACAAAACATGTATTTACTATCTATTTATAGGACTGTGTTGGTGGTAACCTACTAATATTTATAGTCACACATTCACTTGTCTGCTATTACACTGGTGTATCGGAGCAGATGTTCACTTGGTTGTAGACACATGTTGGACTGAGTCCCAAGACTGATCAAATTGGATGGATCAAATTTTTACATAGATCTTAGTCTGGGGTGCATATCAGTGTGGTA
Organism: Viscum album; assembly: GCA_963277665.1. Classification (NCBI taxonomy): domain Eukaryota; kingdom Viridiplantae; phylum Streptophyta; class Magnoliopsida; order Santalales; family Viscaceae; genus Viscum; species Viscum album. The sequence goes on from OY728152.1 coordinate 1,941,475,847, forward strand.
AATAGATCCTTTTACTTTTCTTTCTAATAATTTTTTTATCTATGTATATGTAGTCAATTTAACACCCAAAAATGTTACTACCCATGTTAACAAGGAGAACCTTTCTTCTAGATAAACTCTTTGATTATAACTCCACTATTAAAGAGGTTTTTCCTAGAGTAATGATCAAGATGGGTGACCTCCCAGGAAATTTCCTAGGGTGTGTGTGAGTAAGGGAAAAAACTGTAAAGAACATTTTTTGGCCTGTGGGGGTATCCATTAGTCTGATGATCCATTCAGGCATGTTTTTAGGCCCTAGGAAGGTAAAAACAAATGTTAATATGGAATCTAGGGTGACATTAGGTCCCAATGGTTACATTGGTACTAGAGGAGCAACCCAAATGAATGTGAAACTAAACTACCTAGGTAGGGATGTAGGTTTCACAATTAGGATGGTTTTCTCTAAAGGGGGTTGAATGTAACATCCCATAATGTTAAAGGGTTAAAAGGATAAATGTTACCACACATGTTAATAAGATACACCTTTATTTTTGGGATACCACCTAATTAAAACTCCATAATTAAAGTGTCTTGTCCTGGAGTAGTGATCAAGATGGGTGGCCCCCTTGGAATGTTCCTCGGGTTTGTGTGAGTGAAGAAAAAATGCACTATAAATAACATGTGTTCTCTTTTGAGGATAGTCATTAGATTGTTGACCCATTTGGGCATGTGAGTGGGCCCTAGGTAAGAGACAAAACATGTCTGTGGGGTAACTAGGGTGCCTTCGGGGCCCATTTGCTACAATTTACTTTCAATGATTTCAATTATTTAACACTTTAAATTATTCTTTTTTTGTTTAATTCCATCAGATAATGCTTAATCACCTTAAATTTATCATCATTTTATTTTGTTCACTTTTATTATTTTATTTTTTTATTTTTTCACTTTCAACTTTGATTATTTTATTATTATATTTAAAAGGGATAAAATTCTTCAACCTTTTTAAATGTAGTTTAAAACTTAGATTATTTTATTTTAATTTTTTATTGGGAAATTCACCCCCCCCCCCACCCACCCACCCCTCCTATTTCCATTTTACTCAACTACAACCAATATCTGTATTAATACTAGACACATAAATAATATTTTCAGTAACTAATGGAATATAATATCAATTTTTAAAAACCAATATTATTCATATTATAAATATGAGGGGTAGTCTCTAATATCTACTACAATGAGCTTAAATCCATTAGAAACTTATAGATCAACCTCACCTCATGAAACTATTCTAAATCTACATGGATCCTATAATTGGATACAAATGTGAGCACCACTTTCTATATCTAATCCAAAATTTATATAAACATATAGATTACACTTGATAATAAATGCACCTGAAGCATCCCCTTACTTCTTCTCTATCTTGTAGTTATTTCTCCAATAGACCATATTATGACCTGAAAAATAGATGATGTCATACTCCATCACTTACCCTTTGATCTTCATTATATTATATGGTGATTTTAAAGAATCCTATGACTTCGAATCAGACTTATCGATTTTGTATTTTCCATTTCTCTTGTTCACCATAACAATAGAATTATTTTCATGATTCATGTCATTATCAACCTGTCATAGTAGAGAGAAAATCTGGTAGAGACTTCTCAATGTTGTTCATGTTAAAATTCATAAAAAAATTTATATAATATCTAAGGGAGTGAAGTAAGTGTAACATAAGTGTATAATTATTTGGGAATCTTAAACCCTAGAATATCTAGATGCTAATGTGGCCAATCATCTTAACTACATGTGGTCCTAGTGGTTCACCCTCCTAAATTTTGAATATAAAGAGTGCCTTGGAGATCTCCAACCACTCCTGTTAACTCTGTCATGATATAGATAACTGAGATTCTTGAGCATGTTATATTCAATTATACTCTCATGATACTTATGGAGTTCATAAAACATAGATTAAATCATCAATAATTAGACATTTAGTAGATTACACATGTGTTTTAAGTAGAAAAAAACCTTTTCTTCACTCGCCTCCTATGAAGGATTAAAAATATGGGATTCCAACATATAAATATTTCATTTATGGAAAAATATAATACACAAGAACCAGTACCATACTTGGAAGTTACTACTATTAAAAAGACTATCTTTATCTAGTATTGATTACAAGGATAAATTGGTTGAAAAACTTACCATTTTATTACAGTAATATAAAATTATAAATAAGTAATTTATTTTGATTACTAAAATATGTAAGATGAAATAATTTGATTTTACTATTAGTATCCCACTATTCTATCAAGTCTCAACATCCCTCTCCATGAGACTCAGAATGTATTGTAATGTATACATTCTAGTGGAAAGGATCAATATTTACATTCTATTAACCCATATAAGGGTTTTCAAAATTGTGATATGGTATTTTTGTAGGCTGCATTTCAAATGACTAGCTTGCACCTCTTTGATCCATTGAGTGGACACCCAAATACTAAAATCCTTATTTGTATTTTTCAACACTTGCCCTCGATTTGTATTGAATAGAATAAGGTTGTTAAATCTAATACAATTTTGGTTATGCCTCCCAGTCATATTTTTTAATACTTCCCCATAATTTAAAGTGGCCCCAAGAAAGGCTTAAACCAGCACATTAACTATGGGTTCATCTTAATTTTGATAATGGAAGTCTTATTCTGACTTAACAATTTATCGAGGGGTTTTTTATTATTATCCTTAAATTTCATTATTTTATCCTTTTAAATGACTTTTTAATTTTATGCGTATTTTACATAAGTGATTAACCATATAAAAATAATAATTTATGCATAATACAATTTATTTTAGTTCTATCTTTCAAGCTTGTTAATTCATTTATTTTTGTGATCATGATAAATCATCTATAAAAATTAACCATGCACTTAATAGAAATAAAATAAATAATGTGGCATGGCCATGAGATTTCTAATGATCAGTTTATAAATTTGATGATAAACTAACCCTTGACCTCGGTGGAATAAACTCCATAAGCCTATCTTGTATAGAGTTGTAGTATTCCACTATTGACCTCAGTATGTTTTGGGTTGATTTCACCACATCTTGGGTCCTAAGCTACCACATCTCCTTGGATGTCCATCCATTACATTTATTTAATCACATGTAGGTGAGGCGAACCATCTGAATGGTTAAGGGTTTTATATAAATAAAATCCTCGATATATAGGTCCTATATAATAAAGGGGGGAGATAATACATAGACCATAATATTAATTTAATATTAATAAAAACTATAAAGAAAATTTTAAATAAATGTAGCATGTACATTGGTCATTCTAAGATCATGATCATCTATGCATGCAATGAATTTTCATTTAAAACAACTAGATAGAATTCTTTTCAATCATTATTTATTAAGATAAGTTTCATTAATTCATTAATTTTCATGTTAATTAACTAATTCACTTATCTTATGTAGATCCAAATAGACATGGAGATTCTTACATGATATAATTTTAAACAAATTTGTTTTATTTAAAATTAATTAATTACATAGTGTTTACTTGAGTAAACATGGAATGTACATATCCAAACTACCTGACCTGGTTCTTGTCATGTACTGTGCACCTACATAGTATGTAGCATATAAAGTGTGTCATATAATCACATAGAATGTGTTATCAAAAAATGAAACATGGAAACAAGTTTAATTATATAATGTGTACTATTTTTAATGCGTGTAGAGTAAATGGTGTGTCGGAACCATACACAGTATGTAATTCCGAATTTTATACAAAAAAAAATTAAGAACATAATGCTTTATAAAACCTATCACATGGAGTATACTATAAATTAATCACATGCAGAAACTTGTTTGTTAGGTTTAATGGTGTGATTGACTAATTTTTCTTTCCATGTAAATAGGTAAGGGATACAAGGCATGTACAATCCAGCCACATGTTTTGTATATCACTAGTTTTTTCCTATAATACACTCTTATGAACTAGGAATGTATTTCACCATGTACATTTATGATATACATGGAATGTAAAATTCAGCTACATTCTATGAGACAACTATATTTCATGTATTCTAGTCATATGTGTTATGTAATGAATACATAACATGTATTTGACCATGTGGTTTCCACCAAGACAATGCATGGACTACACAGTGTGTACGGAAACTATATGTTGTTTAATATAGTAATACATGTACCAGTCTGGTATAGTCAATACATTGTGTGTAATGAATCTACATGTCATTTATTATATAATGTGTTGGAATAAATTCATTCCTTGTACTGGTGGATTGAATCTGGGTACACATTGTGTGCCTTTAAGAAATGCACCATATAGCTTTTTGTAATCTCTCTATAATCCTCAGTACCTCCAAATAGGTTCTTTGGATGTTCTTCATCTATTTACTACATGTTCTTTGTCATAAAAAATTGAATGAAGAATATATATTTACTTTAAGGTTAAAAAACTGGAAATTAAAAACTAACAAAAAATTCCTAAATCAATCAAAGATTAATAAAAAATTATAAATTTGAACATGACTGCTCTGCTAAAACTTGAAGGTTCTGGGTATAATGAAATCTAATCAATTCCATGTCCAATCATGGTTTTTATTTTAATATTATGAATAAACCATAAGAACGTGATGAATAATGAAATTTATCATGATTATGTATGAATAATCATAATGAAATAATCAGGAAACCAAAGGTATAATCTCTCATGATAAATTTAAAATGAATTTAATAATAATAGGAATACCATGATCTTGAGATCTTTCTCTGAGGTAGATATTGATCATCTAAACCTCTGTTTGGTTGTAACATTGTTGCATCAATATAGTCAAAATTATAAAACCTATAGTGGTGATTCACACATGATCCTTTCAACGTTAAGTGTCTCCTATGGTACTCTGGGTGCTAGTACGGTCGTTTGAATCATCTGGTGTCTCTCACATTTTGTTTCCATGCAATCATTTGGGTGGAAGGATTGATTATTTTCCTCTCATTCTAGATAAATAATTGGAAGGTGAAATAGATTCTCTCAAGCCATATAAGAACCGTAGAGAAGTTCTTCATTGAGATATAATTATCCAGGGAGTATAAATATTATATAAAGAAATGATTCTCACAAATTTAGAAAAATTATATAATAAGGTATATATAGACCTAGTGTTAGATGATTGGTAATTATATGAAGGCCCTTATCCAATATCTTAACCCTTATCAAACCCCGCATCTAAAAAAATTATTATTCTTAATATTATGTGCACATTTCTTGAAGATAATATAAATATTAATAAATGGGTTAATATTTATTTAACTAATAATTAGTATATCATTTCAATCAATCAACACCTTAATTATCTCTTCTACCATTCTTAATATTTATCAAAACTCATGTAATAAATATTATTTATTAAATTAATTAATTAATATTATATTCATAGTCTCGTGAATAAATATTTATTTCAATATTAAACTCACAAAAAATAGTGTCTGAATATATACGATTAGTAAATTCTAGAGAAGAAAAAACATTGTTCCACTATTTAGAGAATAATATTTATTCCAATAATTAAATTCAAATATAATTTAATTGAGATCAGTGGAAACACTTAGTGTGTGACCCTATAGAATTTTTTCTCACTATAATTAGTTGGGTTTTCCTAAATTTCAATATCAGTATCAATCAACATGTAAAGTCACCCATAGAAGTATAATTTAATTTTGTAATTATAACTATCATGTACAAATACTCACTATGTAATATAATCCATTTGTCTTAATATATCATCAAGAATGTTTCATAATTATGTCACCAAGACACATTTTTTATATTTATTAATTTTATTTCCTAAAATGAACCCATAAATACCCCATAGGCATAGAATTTAGTTCAATGGTTTCATTTAAATCAAATGGATGAGATATCAACTTTCATAAATATAGAAGGGACGCATCCATCCTTGACTTATTAATTAATAATATACCATTCAAGACACACCCACTGTAGCTAATTTCATCATGAACATATTTCATCATTGTTTGAAGTAATAAATCAATGTATGTGACTCATTACATGTTTTAATAATGATATTAAAGTATAAGGGTCAATATAAATGTTTAGAGATAGGAAAATATAATGATAAATAAACATGTTTAATACATGTTGGAAGGTCTATCCTAATTGTAACAAACCAACCCTGGTCATCCCATAATATTACCCAACATAGCATTCCCCAAGGCCCAAATCATGTTCCTGATTTCCACATGATGAAGACAAGAACCTAAGTATCATATAAGGAAATATGGGAGCAATTCCACCCTCTAAAAGTCATTTAATAAAATAGTAACAGTCATATCAGCACAGCATAAATCCAATATATATCAGCCAGACAATAAAGGTAACATCCAACAACATGAAAACAAGGTTTATATTAACAATCTAAAAGATCATCAATATCAAACTTTAAGTAAACCATGAGTCCATTTACTCATGACAATATGTCACCACTATCCCAAACCAGCAGAAGGAAACACAAACTAGGAGATTCATCCTCTACATGATTCTTTTCTCTTTACCTGTATCCTAGAAAACTAAGTCTTCATATTCCCAAAGGCATACGTAGGTTTTGAGGAAAACAATCCCAGTAGGATACCATCATGAATATATACAATTTCTATCCACATGCATCCATTAGTTATTATATAAAACATATTTCTAAAAAATTTCAAGAGAAATCATTTTTTATATAAATTCATCCTTTGGTTTTCTATTTAGATATGTGCCATATTCTAATAAGAAAATCAATATGAAATAACATATATCCATGTGAAATGATAATATGAATAAAGTTGGTTTTCAAGCATCGGTATCTATGTTAAGTGGTAAAAACATATCAAATAAATATTCATGTAATGTATCTACAAAACACCAATGGTAAATCCAAGATAGTAATGTGTATACAACTAAGACATGCTAAGGAATACTTGCCAATATAAGTGAATCCTAAATTTTGAGAACCTCGGTCACTTGTTTAGGTTACCTACTAGAAATTATGGCATCATGATCACATAATAGTAATAGATTACTTCACTAATGATCATTTATTTTTAGTTTTTCCTTCTACCCCAAGGACTTAAGATGTGTTATATTTTATCATTATATTTCAAGACAGTCATTTCCATGTTTCATAAAACATTTCCAAGGTAGGTTATGAACAAAATTCAGGCATGAAAAACCATTTTCAATTCATATTCTTTTTTGAGGCATTCCATAAAATCTATATTTAACATTAAAAATGGTTTTCAAAGAAATTTCATATTGAAAACAATTTCATATCCATAATATATTATATCACCTGAAAGAGATCTCAAAATATCAATTTCATTATTCAAAAACAAATGAGCATCACAATAACATAATAATGTCAAGGTATAGATCAAAGGATAGATATATCAATCTCAAGATTGATGAAAATAATGTTTCCATAAATACCAATGATGCGAGAAGAAGATATTAGATCTTTAGGAACCTAGATCTAATGGAAACAACATTAATTCTAAATTCCTATCCTATATCCAATTATATAGTCTCATAAATAATCAAATTAATGAATAATAATAGAATAAAACATATTATAATTGAATTAAATCACTTAATTATATCCATTGTATATCTATGCTTTCAATTTGAATGAGGATCTACCAACAAGGATAGGAAGTGATCCATGATCATCTCTAGGGAGACTTTAGATACAAAGAAATAATATTAGGTTCAAAAGAGAAGGATTAGGAGAAATAAAACTTAATTCAATACTAAAATTACATTTAATTCCCAACTTTACCTCATGTTTAGTAGCGTTATTATCTAGCCATTGGACATCTACTAGCTGGATAGTGGTCTATCGGTTGGCCAATGATGACTATCTCACTAATTGGTGGGTATAGGTAGTGATTATATACCTAAAATTCACCACCTAATAGTTGGTGTAAGTCCATTGGATAGCTAGTGGAACCTTTAGTGTTGTAGGTTTTATTTCAGTGTTCAATGCCTAGTCGGTGTTCCCTCATCGGCTAGTCGATGGACTCATGTAGCCACAAACAAACCCAAAACCCTCTTTTATCTTTTGAGCAACCTAGAAACTAAAAAGAAAAAGAAAAAAATATTCCCAATACCTGATTCCATATATTGGGTGTGACAATTCTCTCCACCATGAAAGTTTTATATCCCTAGAAAGGCTCAGAATAGTGAACCAAAAAGGAGATAAGTTCATTATAACATTATCAAGGTCTTTTGCACCCATGTTGGATGGTTGTCCCTAAAACACCGTCATCTCACACAAACCAATGGTATTGTCTTGAAACAAATTTCCAAATCCTGTTATTACACTATCTAAAAAAGTCTTTTAATCAATGAGGTGTCAGGTTCAATCTCAACATCCTCCCACTTGATCATGTTAGATGAATCTGTTTGATACTTATTTAGTTGGGAAACATGGAAAACATCATGTGTATAATTAAAATGGTTAGTTAAGTATAATAAATAAGATACCTTCCCAATTCACTCCATAATCTCAAACAGGTATACATAATGTGGTTTTAACTTACCATACCTCTCTAAACATTAATGTCCCAACCGAGGTGAAACTCGAAAAAAAACCCAAGCACCTACCTCAAATTCCAATTAATGATGAAGCTAATATTAATAATACACCAAGAGACTGTGAGATATTTCTATTATTCTCCAAATCAATTTCACAATATATTTCATCTCTTAGATGATGCTCAGTTCAACCAAGGATCGTTCTCTAACCTCTAACTAACGAAGAGTTGATCTACATGGCCTCTAATAAAATACCTCAAATGGAACCATTCTGATGGATGTCTGATGACTATTGTTATAAGAAAACTCCACTAAAGGTATATATTTCTCCCATGTTCCATTTAAGTTAATAACTCAGGTCCAAAGAAAGCCTTCAAGAATCTAGATGGCTCTCTTAGCCAAGACATTTGTTTGAGGATGATACATTGTGTTTAACTTCAACTAAGAACCCATTGATCCCTGAAACACACTCAAAAACATGGAAGTAAATTTAGGCTCCATATATGAAATGATAGATAAGAAAACACTATAAATCCTAATGAATTTATTCACATATAAGTGTCTAAGGTCCTTTACCTTCATTGACTCCTTGATAAGTATGAAAGGCACTGATTTCATGAGTGGATAAATAATCACCAAAATCGCATCCTTAACCCTAGAATTTCATGGTAGCCCAATAAAAAATTCCATAAATATATCATCTCATTTTCATAATATAATGATTAAAGGTTTTAGTAATCTAGAATGTATCTGATATTCGATATTGATTTTTTGATACATAGGGAACCAAGACACAAAATCAAAAATTGATCATCTCATCCTTGTTCACCAGTAGTGATGTCTCAATTCATTATCAATCTTGGTGGATACACGGTTCATAGAATAATTAGATTAGTGTTCATTATTCAAAAATTAGTGTCTTAGATTCATTAAAACAACCATATATCCTTGGAAGCCCAAAACTCTATTGAGATACCATGACCACCCACCCTAGCTCTCCCCGCCATAAATAATCTTGTTAAATCACTAACACTCCACATCCTTGACCAATATGAGTTAGATTTGGTCATAAAAAGATCCTCCAAACCATGAAAAGGATAGTAATACCTATATTTTAGATCTGCCTTCATCCAAGAACATCTCAACAAACAACCCACCAAGTACCACTCTTCAACTGATTTATTCACTACCTGAGTTAGTAATTTCTTGATCAAAGCATATGTGGCCATGTTCCCTTTCCTAGGGATGTATGAAATGCCAAAATCATAGTTCTAAAGATATTGTACCTAGAATATCAATCTGAAGAACATATCCCTTTGAGTGTAGTTATATTTCAAACTATTATGGTCTAAGTACACTGTAAATATTTCCATGAAGTGGTAGTGAGGCCAATTATTAAGAGCATGCATCACTGCATCTAAATCAAGATCATGAATGGTGTAGTTCTTATTAGGAGGTAATAACTAATGAGATACATAAGATGCCATCTATCTTTACTATATCATAACATAACCCAAACTCATACAAGATTCATCATAATAGGCATCATATCCCAAACCCAGATAAAGAAGGATCGAGAATGGAGGTAAAGTCAATTTCACTTTCAACTCCCCAAAATATTTCTAGCACTGATAATTTGAAAAAAAAAAATCACACCCTTAAAATTTAACTCATTCATAGGAGATGCAATTTTATATAATTCGTGAACAAATTACCTATAATAACTAGCTAACCACAAGAAACTCCAGATCAAAAACACATTTCTAATATACTTATATAACATCACTTTCTGAATCTTTTTAAGATCCACTGATATTTACTTCTTAGAAATCAAGACAAAAAAATTAATTCTTTAATTCAAAACTACCATATGGTTAGTTTCCAATATATTTGAATATATCTTAAAATTACAAGGATGGTATTCAAATGTTCATCACATTCCTACTTCATTCTATAATAAACATGGATATTATCCAAAAATATGACTAAAAAATAATCTTAAAAATGGTGGTAAATCTAATTCATCAAATATATAAAAAATGAGGATAATTAGTAAGGAAAAAGGGAATAATCAAATAATCATAATTCTCATACTTATTCTTGAAAAACTTTCATATGAATATCTTCCTCTAAGACCCTATGTTGATTGTAACCTTATCTCGTATCAATTTTTCAAAAACACTAGGCTCCCTTGAGCAGATCAAGAATTTCATCAATCCTTGGAATGTGATATTTGTTCTTAACAATCACCTATTTGATCTCCCAGTAATCAACATTAAGTCATAGAGTCACATCTTTCTTCTTTTCAAGGAGTACTAGCAAATCCCAAAGTGAAACATTGGGATACATAAATCCATTAGCCTCAAGATACTCAAGATTAACCTTAAATTATCTTATTCAGTGGGTTCCATATGGTATAAAAGTAAGTAGATTTTCCCTATCCTTAGAATAAATATGATAGAAAATTCAACTTCCATATGAGGTAGTAACCCATAGAAATCATTTCGAAAAACTTCAGGATACTCACTCACTGTTGTATAAAGAGGTCCACTAAGATGTGGATCAACAATATAAATAAACATTCCTAAATACTGGCATGATATCATATCATCACTATGGATGATGGGCCCTTATCTCCTAGATCTAAGATCCCACTCACCCTGAAAGACATGAGTGACTCTATCTAATGAAGGGAACGTTACTCGATGATGGTAGCAATCAATCTAGTCTATATAACTAATCATCTAATCCATTCCAATGATAATATCAAATATTTAAAGATAAATAACTATAAAATCCCATATGTTATTTTGGTCAGTAATCATCACTTGACACTCAGGACATCGAAAACACTACTTTGAATTCTTTACTAGAGGAGTTGAAGAGTCATAGTGAAACGCATAAGCTTTGATCACAGGAACAACACATAGGTAAGATTGGATGATATAAAGGAATCAATAGGACCTATTTCAAACAATTTCATAACCATAGAAAATGAAATAAACACCACACCACTCATAGTAAATGATCATGCCTATAAATCCTCTGGTACACACCCCATAGCATACAGAAGTCTGGCTCTAGACTTTCCTTCTTTCACAACTAAGTATCATAGTTGATAAGAGGTTGAGATCCTACCCCTTTTTCTAAATCATATTGAAATTGAGACCCCTTAATAAAGGTGGATCTATCTCTACATCCTTATGATTATCTCTCACATAAATGATAGATATGGCCATATTTCCCATATGTGTGACAAACCTTGGGTGATGCCTTACAGCTAGGTATGGGGTGTCCCTTTCTCCCACACTGATAACAAAGAACTTGTCCCCACCATGACATATGTTTCACACCCCTTCAATCACCATGATGCTAGTCACCCCACTTTATATTCTATCTAGAAAATGAAATTTGGTTTCCTCCCATAGTCACTAATTCTCCATAGAGTTCTCAATTATTATTTATATCTATATTATACATAACTACCTTATATACAACCTCCTTAAATGTGGGTGGGAATAAATGAATTAGCATATACCAAATGCCTTGCCTCAAACCCATCTCAAACATCTGTATCATGAGATAGTCATTAGAAATAATCTATAGAGATAGTTTCACCAATTCAACAAACCAAGACACAAACTCCATTACAAAACAATCTCACTACTTCATGGTAAGAAATTTTCACACCTTCACCACCCTCAATGTCTCAAGATATAGATATTGATTAAAGGTATTATTGAAAGTATTCTAAGTGAGATCTTTGTGCATCTTGTCTTGAAAAATAGATTCCCACCATTTCCTTCCTGGACCCTCAAGCATAAATATGGGGAAAACCTTGGAGTATTCTAGAGTTTTTAGGAAGTAGAAAATCCTCTCAATCCTCCTTTATCAGTCTTATGATTATTTTGGATACTTGTCACCATGAAATATTAGTGGATAGTTCTTAGTAAAATCTAAAGCATTATACACCTTTTTTCTGTTCAATTTAGGATACTTGTACCAAATATTGGATCATTCTAACTATAGTCTCTACCAAAACTAAGTCAATTAGATGATTTTATTGTGGCGAATTCTTCACATTTTAACCTTTAGAATTCATAGATAGCCTTCTTAGATTATCAATATTCTACAAATCCAGAGGATGAAAACCATCATTTATAAAATTTCATTCCCTATTTATAAACTAAATTTTATAAAACTAAATCTAAAATACTAAAATAATTAATAAGGATACTAGTAAATATGATAATTCCCATGGTAACATAACGATTTTCATGAAAGTGATCTAGTCAGGCACACTCTCACTCTGCCTCTCAAGTTATAATGGACCTATATCCAATCTAAAAGAACCTATGGATGTAAGAGGGTGATACACATGAACAATAACAAGCGACAATGAGAACCTCCCTTTGAAAAAAAATTGTAACAGACCAACCCGGGTTATCCCATGATGTTATTAGACGTTTCATTCCACAAGGCTCGAAGAGAATTCTTGATCACCATGGGTTGGAGAAAGGAACCTGCATACCATAAAAAGAAATTTGGAAATGATTTCACCCTCCAGCAGATATACTATAAGATAAAAACAATCAAAGTATCACAGCATACATTCAAAATACATCACATCTCAAGAAAACCAAAGCATAAAAGTATAATCAAACAACAGGATAACAAGGTATAGATTAAAAATCTAAAAGACCATAAATATGGAACACAGAGTAACCCATGGGTCCATCTCATTGTGACCGTATGTCCCCGCTATCCCAACCCACCAAAAGGCAACACAAACTAGGATATAATTCCTCTATAAGACATTATTCCCTTTAGTTTTATCTATAAAAATCAGGTTAGCATATTCCCAAAGGCATATGTAGGGTGTGAGGAAAATGATCCACGTAGGATACCACCATGAATCTATACATTTTCTATCCATGTGAATATGTTAGTTCTTATATAAAAAATTTTCAAAAACATTTCAAGAGAAATCATCTTTATACAAAATTATCCATTTTTTTTCAAAAACATGACATATTCTAATAAGAAAAGTAATATGACATAACATATATCCATAATTCATAAGAAAATGAATAAACTATGTTTTAATTCCTTAGTGTCTATATCAAGTGAGAAAACAAGTATTTCAAATAAACATGCATGTAATGTATCCAAAAAGCACCAAAAGGAAATCTACAACATGAGGGTCTATAAAACTAAGACACACCAAGGACCACAAGACCACAATAAGTGAATCATAAAGTTCAGAAACCATGGACACTGATATTAATACCCACAAGAAACTATGGAATCACTGGCACCAACCATAGTGATAGCTTACTCTGTTAAGGTTTGAATATGTTTAGTTTTTTTCTATTTTTCACGGTCTCATAGTGTGCTATATTTCTTCACTATATTTGAAGAAAATATATCCCAAACTTCATAAAACTTTTCCAATGAAATTATAGAACCAAATCCAGGCATGAAAAACCATTTTCAATTCATTTTATTCTTTGAGTAATTCCATCAAATCCATATTTAGCATTAAAATTCATTTTCAATGTAATTTAATTTTGAAAATAATTTCATAACCATTAAAGATCATATCGCCTCTCATAGATCTAAAAACATAAATTTCATTATTCAAAAACAAAGGGTAATCAAAGGAACATGATAATTTCAAGAATATATTATAAGGTATAGACACATACCTCAAGATCATTGAAAACAATGTTTCCTTCTAAATCGGTGATGGGATAAGAAGAGATCATATCTTTAAAAACCAATATCATATGGAAACAAAATCAATTCAAAATTTCCATGATAGATCCAGTGATATTTTACCATAAGGAATAATTACATGGATAATAAGAGGATAAAATATATTATAATAGACATAACTCAATAGATTGTAATTAATAGAGATTTAAGCTTTCAATATGCTTGAGGATCCATCAATGGGGAGAGGAAGATAGATAAGATCATCATTAAGAACCCTATAGATCAAGAGAAGTCATATTAGGGTTGAGAGGGATTGATTATGGGAAATAAACTGTAATTATATGCTAAAATTCATTTAATCCCCAACTTTACTGCATGTCTAGCGGTGTCACTAGTTAGCTGCTGGACATCCAAATATTGGTCGGTGGGTATTTCCAGTGAACCTATACTTATAGGTGTTCTACCAGCATTCACCTACTAATCATTGCCCCACGTTAAATAGTTAGTGGCCTCCTATATCCACCAACAAAACCAAAACCCTCTCCCAACTTATGAATAACCCATAAACCAAAAATACAAAGTAAAAATAGGCATCATACCTTGTTTCATGTATAGGGTGTGACACTCATAATCTCCCATATTGGATATTCCAAGTGTTAACATTATGAGATAAAGTATCATCCTCTTATGAGTACCCTCTCACAATGGTATACTTCATATATGTAACACTAGATGACATCATATGACCATATGGAATAAGGTTTATGGATGTCACTATAAAAACTCGAGGTTTTCATCATAGTGGGTAAATGTTATGTCCTTTTCAATGTAACAAATACTATAAGAAATTATCACATTAAAAATATGTGGAATAATAATAAATATATGATAAGGTATATAGTAATATTAAATTCTATTAATATATATTTATATGTGCAATCTAGAGTACAAAGTAGTTAGTTATAGGGCTCCAGATCCAACAACCATGAGTCATGACTCACTTTAAACGTCTTCTAATATCTTGAATAATAAAATTATATTAATTATTTACCTCCTTAAAAACCCTTTTCATTATTATTGTTCATTTTTATTCATTTATTATCTTTTATTATTAATTTATTAGATTAATTTTTCTTATATCATTTTTTTTGTGGTTGTTTGGTACATAGTTCCAAAAAAATTACTATAATTGTAACAGTTGAATATTCATATCCAATAGTTCCATAATCTCTAAAGGTGTTAAGAAATATTTTTTATTTCATTAAAAAATATAAGGATTTTATTGACCATGATTTTTCCATATGATACTTTGGAATATTATATGGATTATTCTCAGAGCTAGGCGCTGAGACAGCATGAGATTCAGAGGCTTCATGATCCCAGAATTAATTTTTAAAATATATTAAATATATTTAATATCACGCATGTGTAGTTTTCATGAAAAAAAGTAATAAATATTAAATAAAGGATTGGATGGGAAATATGATGACTCCATTGAACTCAGATCAAGGGATTCACCCTTAGTGTGAATTAACCTTGGAGTGCTTCAGATGGTTGGGTTGGGCATGACTGTGGAATAATGTCTTGATAAATTAATTTATTTAAATAATTTATTTAAATAAATTTCCATTTCCTGAATTTACCTATAAATATAAGTCTATGAGGAAATATCAGGGTTATCTGTATAACCCTAGAGTCTTTAGAGAGTTATTCAGAGGATTCTTCTTGGGAGAATAATAACCGGATCGAAAATCGACAATTAGTGAGCAACAGAACTCTAGGATCTCGCCAATGACAATGATGTGGAATCGTTCTTCGTCAATTATTGACCCATCTCGAAGTAGGATGTAGTTTTATTTGAATTTAAACCCATTCATTTATTCCTATGATGAATGTGAATTGATGAACTAACAAATTTATTTGCATATCATGTGTTTTATGGGTATGGAATAGACACTATCCGGGATTGGGGGTTTCTTTGTTGATTATGTTATATCTCTTTATTCACCATTAAAATGGAAAGGAGTCGAGTCCAAAATGAACATTGTCCAATGTTCATTCCTCACGTTTTTTTTTTTTTAATTCCTTCCATCATTCTTCAATCATCTTGGTAAATTCCTTTGGATCATGTTTTGATGAATACCAAGAAATCAATCTTTACATTCCCATTATTTATTGAAAATGATTGATTCCATATGTATTGCATCGTTTATAGCTAGTGATGAAGGTTCTTACCAATGATAGTGGATCAGGATCAGTCTAAAGATCCTATTGCTTCTTGCTTGGGCATGCGATGGTGATATGGTGTGACGACAACTAATTCATGTGTGAATCAGATGGTTGAATTCCAGTGAGAGGATATGCAAAGGATCAATCAGACTAGATCCATGATCTCATGGGAAAGATAAGTGGTGAAACCCGAGGTTATGATGGTATGGGTATATGTGGAGTAACCTTGAATTATGGAATGTTCCATGTTACACAGCCTGTAATTCAGAATTACACACCCAATGGGACCCCATGTGCGACACTAGGGTATTTGTGTAGAGATGAGTATCACAGGCCATATGAATTGGTCACACACCATATTACCCTTTCTGATCCTCTAATTGTGTAAAAGGTGTATATGCCTAGGAGGTTGGGTAAAATTACATGACATATGGGCCATTCCACACATAATGTACACCTTTTAGGAAATCACTTTGTATACTGAAGTACACATTCATGAGACTTTGTATCACCACATGTTGTGTGAGGTTAGCCACATGTAGTTTACTCAGAAACAAACATAAGAACATGTCATGTTACACAAATAGGATTCAGTTTTGAAGGGACACATCGTTTAATTATTCAATGATGGATTTGAGCCCTTGTCCTATTCAAATGGGAATAGTTTTATTAGGCTATATTCTCTTGATTCATTCTGTGAGGGTTTAGTATGGATTCACATTCTATTCATAGGATGGTGATCCCCTATAAGGGACTTATGTCTCAGATAGAGTTGTTGGAATCCTTCTATAAGGCCTAGAGTAACATCCTCTATCATCATCATCTTTACCCTAGGTGGGGTTTTTAGTACCTTCATGACCAACACTACGTAGGCATTGATCCCACACTTAGCGGGTCAATCAATATTTGGTTATTGGTATACCCCATGGATTTAGTTGTGATCAACATTTATTTATCAATCTATTCAAAACCTCTAGCATGTACTTATTATAGAGATACATGATGACCACAACATCTTGGATGGATTCTATCAGTTCTATCTAACTTGTGGAGTTTTTTATCCTAGATGAGTGTTATATGGAATATTCAAATGGGAATTCTAGGCCAGCAGTGTGGTTATAATCTCACCTTGAGATGTTGTGTCTTCCTTGAGTATATAAGGATGATCTTGTTATATATTCTATTTAAATATAGCTATGATGATATGACAACCATTATTGTTGCTAAATGATTAGCGATTTCAGAGTGTCCTATTAGGAATTTCTATACTCACCCCAGTATGGGATATTCCTACACATCTCTTATCTTATACAGATGACCAACCTTTTGATGGATCCCTAGTGGGACCCGGACTAGGAAGAGCATATTGAGCCAGATAGACCGAGGTTTCTTTTTGGCAGTTACGTCAATTGTAGTTCACTCCTACATCATAGGTTGTACTTTTTTTTAGTTTCTTTTAGTGGGATTGTATTTGGTCCTTTTTTCTTTCTAGTACTATTTTTTGTACTCTGATGGTGGGATTTTAGATTTATGAAAGCATGGTTATTGTTTTTTTTAATTTTAGTATTGTATGGGCATGGAGATGTGTGGGTGTGTATAAGTATATTAGGTTATGGCCTCCCATGTGTGTCATATAACTACTTAGGATTGGTCACCATCCCCTAGCCTATTATAAAAATTCATGAGGTGCTACCTCCAGGTGGTGCACCAATCTTACCACCACCTATCAAGAAGAAGATGGTATCGGTAGTACCAGGGGATGAGGCTTATAGGATGAGCAAGCTGCATGAGTTTCTGTGATAAAAACCCCTTAGGTTTTGAGGTGAGAATGACCCCCAGGCAGTTGAGGATTGGCTTGAGCTAGTGACATGAGTCTATTGAATTTTCAGGACACCTGTAGACCATATGGTGGTCTAGTAGAAAATCTTCTCCATAGATCTGTTGGATGGTGGTGGGGCTTAGTGACCTAGTTGTATAATTATGTGACTCTTACATGATTGGAGTTTGAGTGCCTTTTCATATAAAAGTTTTCTCTAGCTACATTGAGGGTTTTTCCCATAAAGAACCTTTTATAGATTCAGTAGGTAATTATGACTGTGGATGAGTATTCATTGAGGTTCATCAACCTCTCTTGATACTTGATGGATATGGTATTTGATCAGTTCATTCAAGATCAGACCTTCAATTGAGTACTATGAAGATACATTCAAGCCATTGTGATACCTTTATGAATTCCTACCTATGTTGGGGTGCTAGATCATGCGTTGTTAGTCAGGAGTTTTCTAGATAAGAATACATAGATAGTGGGTGCTAAAAGTGGGCACACCTGAGCAGAGACTTTGGAAGAAAAAGCTAACAATAGACATAGGAACCTGGAAATGTGAGACATTTCAGTAGGAAATCCCATGATAGAGTGTTTCTTCTTTAAGGATCATAGGATGGATCTAGTCATCCTAGAGAGAAAATATGATACTCTTATGGTAGTTAAAAATATCATGGATTATATTTCTTGACCTCGCATGTGACTAATAGAGAGACAATGGATGGACTACCTAAACAGAGATAGTGAAAGGGACGGGCAGTTCTGTAGGGTGGAGGATATGGAAGATGAACTAGGAGAGTAGATAAAGGTGACAGGCATATGGAATTATTACCAACACCACCCCCAGGTGGTCCCCTACATCCATAGGTAGCTAATGTTTAGGGGTGAGGGTAGTTGTAGGTGGTTGAGTCTTATAACTTAGAGGATCCATAAATGATATGATCTATGATCTAATTCTTTTCTACCTTAGTTGTAGTACTGGTAAACATAGGTGTGATTCATTTATTTCCTTCCATTACTCTGGTTTTAGAATTATAGAATTTGGTTGAGTCTTTTTCTTGACCCTTGTGCTTGGAGAATCCTACTTGAGGTGTCTCAGTTATCACACACTTCTACTAACAGAGTGACCTGACTCTTAGAGGCAAGAGTTTCTTTTGGGATCTATTTGTAGCAGCGATGAGGCCTTATAATGTCATCTTATGTATGGACTGGTTATCTAAAATTCATTCCGAGATAGACTATTTCATGCAGAGGATTTGGTGTGTCCAAAGTTATGGGATGAGGTTTTACTCTATAGGTGAAAAAGGAAACCCAGAGAAAGTAGGATGGGCTCAAGAATAGGAGAGTGTAGCCGATTACTCACTAGTTAGCTATAATGACTCTTGGTATATTATATTATATGATAAATCAGTTTTCTATAGTAGTGGAAGAGTATGAAGACTTCATTCCTATGTACATTCTAGAAATAACACTACACTGAGCGATAGACTTCTTCATTGATCTGCACCTGATATGGTCCCCATATCTATGTTAGGATATTGGATGGATCCCACAAAGCTTCACAAGATGAGGGTGCTGCTGGATGAATTACAGATGAAGGTCTATGTCTGGACCGGTTTTTCACTCTAGGTAGCCCCAGTGTTGATTTCCAATAAGGTGTATGGGAGATTGAGGTTGTGTGTTGATTACCATATCACAAACCAGGTGATCGTAAACAATAAAAATCCACTAACAAGGATCAATGGCCTCTTTGATAACTTTATAGGGTAATGCTGGTTCTCGAATATTAACCTCAGATTGGCCTATCACTAACTATGAGTACAGGATGAGGATATATAGAATATGGTATTCAAATGAACCTATAGTCACTATATGTACTTGGTGATTTCATTCGGTATGATGAACACTCCAGTAGTGTTCATGGGACTCATGAGTAAAAATTTTTTACCTTTCCTAGACCAGTTTGTGGTGGTCTTCATTAAAGATATTCTAATGTACTTGGCAGTTGAGGAAGAGCACATGAGACACTTGAGGATAGTATTTGACGTACTCTAAGAGCACCATATTTATGGTAATATCATGAAGTTATAGTTCTAGATTTATGAGGTACACTTCCTATGACATGTTATCTTAGTAGACAGTGTAGTAGTGGACACATAGAAGGTTGAGATAGTGTTATCTTGGGAGCCACCCAATAGCATGAATGAAGTGTGGATATTCCTTGGGTAGATAGGATACTATTAGATATTTAAACCTTATTTCTCAAAGATATAATATCCCTTGACTTCTTTAACCATAAAGGGATAGCATTTCATGTGGATGGAGAGGTACCAACAAGATTTCCATGAGTTGAGGCATATATTGATGAGTTCTCCCATATTGATATTTCTAGAGGAGGGTGTCGAGTATGTAGTGTTTAGAAATGCATTAGGTATAGATCTTGGTTGTGTTCTCATGAAGAGGTATGCTTGTATTTCCTATGGTTCATGATTGTTGATACTACATGAGAAGAACTACATGACTTGTGATCTTGAGATGGCAGCAGTAGTCTTCACACTGAAGATGTGGCAACACAAATTTATTGGTTAGTGATTTATCATCTATTCTAAAAATAGGAGTCTCAAGTATATCTTCTCTCATAAAGATCATAAATTTAGATAGAGATGATGGCTAGAGGTACTCCAGGATTATGACTTTGAGATTTTCTATACTTCTAGAAAGGGGAACGTTGTAGCAAATTCTCTCAGTAGAAGATCTTGTTCTCAGTTATTGAGTGAGGCATCAAAGCGGTTGGCCTCATTATAGTTATCCTTTGTGGATGGGGATGGAGTAGCTTACCTCTAGTCAATAGTTTTTCCCCTCCTCTTTTAAATCATGTCAGGTAGGTGCATCTTGAGGATACCAACTTTGAAACCCTACATAATCATATATCCAATAGATGTGATCTTGATATATTTTAAGAAGGTGGGAAGCATTAAATTATTTTTAAGAGGGTGGGAAATGGTACTGATTTCACTGAAATAGGAGGTGTTGAGGTAGTTTCATATATCACTCTTAGAGGTACATCCAGTTGTGGTGAAGATGTATCGGGACCTTTAGTGATATTTACGGTGTTTAGTGATGAAGAAGGGAGTTTCAGAGTTTGTCTCTCAATGCCTTTCTTGTAAGAAAGTGAAGTCTGAGCACTAGATCCCGACAGATTTAGTTCAACCCCTTGAGGTTATATATTGGAAATGGGAATGGATATCGATGTAATTTATGATAGATTTATCATGTATTTATAGGGGACACGATTCTATCCGGGTGATCGTACTCTGAATCACCAAGTTGTCCCACTTTCAAGCTATTTGAGAGCAGAGTTCAGTAGATATCTTAAAATGCCTCTATATGAAGGAGATAATCTAACTTTATGGAGTTACTTAGACAATCATTTAAGGTAGTGATGATCGCTTCATATTTAGTTTATGTAAGGGATTTAAGGATACCTTTTGGACTCAGTTTCATTAGTAAATAGCATTTTACCCCTAGACAAATGGTCATACTGAGTGGATCATTCATGTTCTAGAGGGCATGATGCGGGATTATATGTTAGACTTTGACTATAGTTGATAGGATCACATAACATTGGTGGAGTTTTCATACAAAAACAGTTACCATTCCACCATCAGTATGGAATCATTTCATGACTTCTATGGGAGACCATATAGGTCATCACTATGTTGGACCGACCTAAGAGAGTCAACACATATGGGTTAAAGGTGGTGGCATCCACTAAAGAGACGGTGTAGATCATATATAAGTTAATGAGGACTACACAGAGTGTAACGCCCTAAGATTTTATGAGAAATATTTTTTTATGTCTTATGTTATACACAACACAAAATGAATCTTTCACTACACACAACATTGACTTGCCTTGCATTACACGCAATAGCAACCTTCCTCGATAGCGTGTGTTATACGCAATATCGAGTTTCACTAAACAACGATATGTTATTAAAATATTATATAAACTAGACATTATAAATAGTATTAACCTCATTTTTAATTTAGAATTCATTTTACATATGATAGGAGGAAAAAATCAATTTTTCAGATAAAAGAATTACTTTTTTCAAAAATGCAGTTTTTCACCTTTTGATGGCGCACCCATTTTAAATCTAATTTTTGAAAAGTTTACAAGTTAATTTTTAAAAAATAAACTTCTTATTTTGAATCATGATATAAAAATTTACATTGGATAAATTTTTGATACTTTTCTGATAACTTTTATATTTTGATGAATAGTAAAAATACACTAATTTTTAATTGAAAACAAATTTTTTCATCAAAGTTATTTATATGGTTAAAATATATTATTTAATGGTTTTAAAGTATAAATACAATATATTTTTACCATTTAATATAATTTATGTCATTATCATTAATTTTACATTGAATTCATAGGTAAAAACATTTCAATCTTTGGCAATGTTTTAAATTTTAAAACCTCTTTGCTTAACAATGGGATTAATTTTAAATTAATTACTAAAAATTATGTGTCTTGAATTTTGAAAAATTTATTCCATATTTGGATTCATTGGGTCCAAATTATGTTAATAGGTTACTTTTATTTTTTTTTATTATGAATAGTAACTATGGTAATTTTTATTTACTACAGTTACAGGTAAATCAGGTAATTAAGGGTAAAAATAAGATTGTAAAATTACCCTAACACTGTCCAAAATTTTATTGGATGGATAAAAGTCGAAATATATCACCTAAGGCTCTGAATAGATTCATTTCAGGGACCTTTGACCATGAAAAGGATATAATTATTATAAAAACCAAAGAAAGTGACAACATGTCACTCTCTTATATATTATAAGTGTAATAATTTTAATTTAGTGATAAACTTCATAAAACTTCGAACATGAATAGTTTAAAGAAAGATAATAAAATTATCTACACCATGTAATTTTATTTATAATTTTTAAGGATTAAATAATTATCATTAATTATGACACAATAGTGATGTTGAAATTATTTTATTGATTGAAATATCAAATAAATTGTTTTAAAAATATTAAAATAAATATCATATGAACTAATTAATGTTCTCCAAGAATTTTATAGAAAAATAAGACATGTTATGAATCTATTAAATCTTTTATTTTGAACATATCTTCTATTTATATTTTATTTAAATTCAAATAAATTAATAGTGTCAAAATTTACACTATTGTTATTTTATAAAAATAACATATTATAAAATTGTTTAAAAATCACAAAAATATTTAAAAATTATAAATTGAAATTTATATGATCTAAAATTTCGTAAAGTATCCAATTATGTACAATTAACAACACATAATTAATTAATTATTATGATTTAAAATTTAGAATATTATTACCACAAATAAAATTAAATAGATTAAATAAGGATAAATCAAGTTGATAATGTTTAAAATAAATTCCCAACATGTAAAAATTTTATTGGTTGATGAGATTACAACACTATATCATATAATATAATAATTTGAGTAATTTTGGAAGTTTTTAAGTGGGGTTTTAATTTGTTATAAATTAATATTTTTTAGATTTCCAAAGGTGCCCCTCTCCTCCCTTATGAAAGGGAACCTCATCCCTCTCCTATTAACACAATTTTGAGCCTTGAAGCTCGTCCAAATCATGCCCATTTCCCTTATAAACTTCCCTAGAAACATACTAGAGGTCCTAATCTTCTTCAAAGACCAATTTTAGTGCCCCAAGAGGAGGTTTCGAAGAGGCATGTCGAAAAAGAAGTAATATTTGTTACCGATTCTTTCAAATTTATTTCTTCTTCTACTTCCTCTTATTTTGTTGTTTCATAATAAAGTAATAAAATCAGTATCAGTCATATAATGATATGTTATTATAAATATTAAACAACCCTATTTTACCTTCTATCCATCATACGGAAAATGAAATCACCGCGCGTGCATACGTACGGAATACCGTCTCCAGGTCGTGGTGTAATATGTTTTGCACCCCAACCTTACTTGGATGGGTATAATGGTATGAATAATAACTATATAAATTATTATTATAACATGATACAAATTCTGAGATATTCTATCATCCACCCCCATATCATTCAATAATTATGGGAACGATATTGTCGCTCGTGCGTACGTACGGCTTACCATCTCCACGGTGCGATGTGATTTGTTCTACATGATCTCCATTAAACCATTATTATATAAACGAATTGAGTGAATAAATATGATATATATTATACTAATATAATTATGTAAATGAAGTATCTATAAACTAAAAAGGGGAATAAGAATTTATTCGACAAAAAACGCCTACGAACATAAAGCAATAAACACCTGAATAACAAGTGGAAATGAAATATTACTAACAAGAAGATAAGAATATGAACATATATGATATCATAACAATGAATATGATTCTGTAATAAGTCAATGACATTGTTTAAATCATTATACAGTAGTTTCAGATATGTACAAACCATATCGGACCTAAGGTAAGGGAAAATATCACAAATCTCAATTTATATCTGAGATTGTTTATACTTCGGTATTTACTAGGGAATATTTATCATCCACATCCATGTTTCCTCAATATATAATATTATTTCTATCATCGTACAATTTTTTAAATCCAATTTTACCTATTGGTGAATTTTTAGTAAAATATATGAAAAGAATATTTTGTCATTTTAAGTACGAGATACTTTTTGACTTTTCCGGCCAAAGTACGAGAAGAATATTTTCTTAACTTATATGGAATGGATGGATTTTTATGAATTCATAGAACATTATTTCCATGAAGCTTACTTTATAGGTTTTCAAGTTTATTTTTAATTAACTTCTTAAGAAAGGAAAAAAAATTAGTAGAAAGGATATTTTCCTCAAGAATGGAGTTCAAGTGTTTTATCAAAATTATTTTCCATCTAAGATAATATAGGGTTCTATTTCTATCCCCATTATTACATTGATTTGATTATGTTATGATGGAATTATATTTATTAAGTCCTTTTATGGATTATGTTATGATGGCATGATGTTTATGAATCCCATTTTTATTACATGGGCTATGATATTATGTATGATTTATGATTTTGTGGCACACATAAGAATGGTTTCATTATGAGATGGGTGGGACCTATATCTCCCTCCAATGAATTGGGTAAAGATTTATATCTCATGAGATAGATATGGTCGTAATGGTAAGTTAATCTGGTTCAATGATACAGGGCTGGAACGAGGAGTGAACTCGGTTCAGTAATGGATTTTGTCCGCTATGATGGTCTTGGAAATGATTCTTGACTAATACGAAAAGATTTTCTATGATTATGTGTGTATGACACAAAGTTTCATGTTTTAAGTTATGATTATTGGGATTAAATTTTACTACTATGATTTATCCCATGTCATGATATTATGATCTCTTTTGTAGGGTAATATTTTAAAAATGTTATGTTATTATGAATATGATATGATTGATATTTCCTTTGTTTACCCTTGCTGAGAATTTGAGCTCACCCTTTTTTATGTTTTCTTTTCCCCAGGTCTGGAAGAAGGGTATTATGTAGAATATGCCAAAAGGGACCCTAAATATGATGAGATAAATGGGAGACAATGTAGATGATTTATGAACTAGTTGTTTATGTTTCTCAGTTTCTAAAGACATTATACCTATACGGTCCTATTATGGTTTTGTTATGGGTTGTAATAAGTATGCTTCAATTCTGAAGTAATAACAATGTATGTAAAGTAAGGGTCTTCATACAGAGCTATTATAATTCTTGTGCATACCGATGATGGAGGCCTTTAGAGTTTTATAAGGGAGTCCATGTGTTCCTATGGGTCCCACATCAATGTGGGTTATGGAGATTTGATTTTGGTGGAAAGTTATCACTGAGATTCATTGACCCTTTCCAGATACTACGTTTACCACTTTGAACTACCCTCATATTTAGACTCGGTACATGATGTCTTCCATGTGTCACAACCGAGGAGGTACATGAATGACCTATCATGAGTTATTGACTAGGGTGAGCTGGACATCAAGGATGGAGAAACCTTTTATATGTAACCAATAGAGATTATGGATCAGTAGGATAGGATCCTCCATGGGTGATCGATTCCCCTAGTGCATGTCAGGTGGAAGCATGGAAATCTTTGAGTGAGTATATGGGAGCGAGAGACCCAGATGCATACTCAATACCCACATTTCTTTGTGTATCCTTTTGTTTTTGGATATTTTAGATGTAAATACCAAAGGTGTAGAGAATGTAATGACATTGGTTTTCCATATATTACTGTATAATTTTTTATGAATTATTCTCAGAGCTAGGCGCTAAGACGGTGTAAGATTCTGAGGCTCGGTGAGCTTGGAATTAATTTTTGAAATATATTAAATATATTTAATATAACATATGAAAATATTTTCTAAAAAATTGTAATAAATATTAAATGGAGGCTTGTATCAAAAATATTAGTCTTACATTGAGGTTATAGCATGTTCTTTACCCTAGAAGAGACTTACCTTTGAGTGCATCGGATGTTCTAGTTGGCCATTGTCATGGGAGAATGTTTAAATAAATTAATTGAATAAAATAATTTATTTAAATAAATTTACATGAACTAAATTTTCCAATAAATAGTTAGATATATGTAAATTTTAGGGTTATCTACATAACCCTAGATCCATTTGAGAGAGCATTGGAGGATCATTCTTGGGTGAATAACAACTGGGTCATGGATCAATAATCGGTATACAATGGAATTTTAGGATCTCACCAGTGATAACAATGTAAATTCATTATTCATCATAAATTGATCCATATTAATGTAGGAAATTGTTTTATACATATTTATCCCCATTAATTTATTCCTATGATGAACACGAAAAAATCAACTAATAAATTTATTCATGGATCATGCATTTTGCGGGTTTGGGATAGATATTATCTGAGATTGGGGATTTCTTTGTTGATTTTGTAATATCTCTTGATTCATACTTCTAAAAGTAACAAATTGAGGCTAAAATGAATATTGGATGAGGTTTTTTCCTCAATTTTATGTTTTATAGATTTCTTACCTCGTTCTCTATTCATCGTGGGAAATACCTTTATCCCACAGTTCGAAAAATATCTAAAAATCAATCATTATGCACCCATTATTTGGAATAATGTATTGATGCCACAAACATGGGAACATTTACATATTTAAATTTATCTTAATAATGAAAACATCATATCGGGATCAGTTCAACAATCCCAAATATTCCCGGTTGGGTGTGCGATGATGAGGAGGCATAACGACAACTAATTCTCATGCGAATCAGATGGTCAGATTCTGGTGAGTTAACATGGAGAGGATTTATTGGACTAGAACTAAGATCTTAGAGTGAGAATGGTGGTAAAACTAGAGGTAGGGATAAAAAGGTAATACATGGAAGTGATATTTGTTCAATCTTTATCTCATATCAATTTATCAAAAACATCAGGCTCCCTTGAGCAGATCAAAAATTTCATCAATCCTTAGAATGTGATATTTGTTCCAAAAAAGAACCTATGTGGGCTCTAAGTGATCAAAATTAAGTCAGAGAGTCCCATATTACTTATTTTCAAGGATTACTAGTGAATACCAAGGTAAAACATTGGGATAGATAAATCACATAGCCTCAAGATACTCAAGATAAACATTCAATTATCTTAATTTAGTGGGTTCAATATGGTAGTAAGGTAGGTAGATGGGCCCTATCCTCATAATAAATATGATAGTAAACTCAACTTCCATATGAGGTAGTAACCCATAGAAATCATTTGGAAAAACTTCATGATACTCACTCACTGCTGTATAAAGAGGTTCACTAATATGTGGATCAAAAATATCAAAAAACATTCCCAACTACTGGAATGAGAACATATCATCAATATGGATGATGGGACCTTATCTCCTAGATCTAAGATCAAACTCACCCTGAAAGACATGAGTGACTCTATGATGGTAACAATCAATCTAGTCTATATAACTAATCATATGATCCATTCCATTGATAAGATAAAAAATTTCAAGTTCAGTAACTATAAAATCCCATATGGTTTTGTGGTCAGCAATCATTACTCGACACTCAGAACATCTAAAACACTACTCTGACTTCTTTACCAAAGGAGTGGAAGAGTCATAGTGAAAGGCATAATATTTGATCATAAGCACAACACATCGATAATCTTGGATGATATTAAGGAATTAATATCACAGGTTTCAAAAAAATTCATAACCATATAAAATGAAATAAACACCATACCTCTCATGGTAGTTTATCATGCCTATAACTCCTCTGGTACACACTCCATAGCATATAGAAGTCCGGCTCCAGTCTTTCCATCCTTCACAACCTGAGTATCACCCTTGATAAGAGGTTGAGATCCTACCTATTTTTCTGAATCATATTGAAACCAATATCCCTTGGCAAAGGTGGATCCAACTCTACATCCCTATGATTCTCTCCCACATAAATGATAGAGATGGTCATATTTCTCATATGCGTGAAAAACATGGGGTGTTGCCTTACAATCAGGTATGGGGTGTCCCTTTCTCCCATAATGATAACAAAACACTTGTACCCACCCTGACATATGTTTCGCACCCCTACCATCACCATGATGCTAGTCACCCCACTTTCTCTTCTATCTGGAAAATGAAATCTAGTTGTCTCCTACAGTAACTAATTCTCCATAGAGTTATCTATTATTATCTATATCTATATGAGACATAACTACCTTGTATACAACCTCCAAAAAGGTGGTTTGGAATATATGAATCAGTATATACCAAATGTCTAGCCTCAAACCCATCTCAAACATCAGTACCCTGAGATAGTCATTAGAAATAATCTATAGAGATAGTTTCACCAACTCAACAAAATGAGACACATACTTCATTAAAAAAGGATATCACTACTTCATGGTATGTAATTTTCACACCTTCACCACCCTCAACGTATCAAGATAGATATATTGATTAAAGGTCTTCTTGAAAGTAGTCTAGGGGAGATCTTTGTGAAACTTGTCTTGAAAAATAGATTCCCACCATTATTTTTCTGGAAGCTCAAGTATAAATGTGGGGAAAAAAACCTTGGAGTATTCTAGATTTTTCAGCAAGTATAAAATCCTCTCAATACTATCATATAATTCTAATGATTATTGTGGACCCTTGTCACCATGAAAGATCAGTGGATAATTATTAGTGAAATATAAAGCATTATACACCTTTTTCTTCAGTTCAACCTAGGATACTTATCCCAAAGATTGGATCATTCTTACTATAGTATATACCAAAACAAATTCAATTAAAAGGGATTTTCCTATGGGGAATTATCCACATCTCCCCCCCTAGAATTCATAGATAAACTTCTTAGATTATCTATATTCTAAAAATTCAAAGGATAAAAACCATCATTTATAAAATTTGATTCCTTAATTCTAAACTAAATTTTAGAGAACTAAATCTAAAACTCTAAAATAATTAAAAATGATGCTAGTAAATATTATAATTCCCATGGTAACTTGAGGTTTTTCGTGAAAGTGATCTAGTCAGGCACACTCCCACACTGCCACTCAAGTTATAATGGACCTATATACAGTATATCAAGAACCTATGGATGTAATAGGGTGATACACATGAAAAATAATAAGTGACAATGGGATCCTCCCTTTGATAAAAATTTGTAACAGACCAACCCAGGTTATCCCATGATGTTATTATACTTGTCCTTACATAAGGCTCGAAGAGAATTCTTGATCACAATGGGTTGGAGACAGGCACCTGCATACCATACAATGAAATTTAGAAATGATTTATCCCTCCAATATATATATATTATAAGATAAAAACAATCAAAGTATCACAGAAGACATCCAAAATACATCACATCTCAAGAAAACAAAAGCATAAAGGTAGAATCAAAAACAAGACAACAAGGTACAGATGAAAAATCTGAAAGTCCATAAATACAGAACACGAAGTAACCCATGGGTCCATCTCATTGTGATAGTATGTCCCCACCATCCCAACCCACCAAAAGGCAACACAAACTATGAGATTCTTCCTCTACAAGACGTTCTTCCCTTTAGTTGTATCCCGTAAAATCAAGACATAATATTCCCAAAGGCATATATATGGTGTGAGTAAAATGATTCATGTAGGATACCACCATGAATCTATACAGTTTCTATCCATGGGAATATGTTAATTCTTATATAAAAAATTTTCAAAAACATTTCAATAGAAATCATTTTTATACGAAATCATTCATTGGTTTATTTTTGAAAAACATGACATATTATAATAAGAAAGGTAATATTAAATAACATATATCCATAATGAATAAGAAAATTAATAAACTATGTTTTTATGCATTAGTTTCAATATCAAGTGGGAAAACAAGTATTTCAAATAAACATGCATGTAATGTATCCACAAAGAACCAAAAAGGAATCTATGACAGGAGGGTCTATAAAACTAAGGCACACCAAGGAACACAAGCCAGCAAAAAGTGAATTATAAAGTTCAAGAATCATGGACACCGATAAGGATACCCACTATAAACTATGGAATCATCAGCACCTACCATAGTGATGGCTTACTTCGTTAAGGTTTGAATATGTTTTCTTTTTTCTATTTTCCAAGGTCTCATAGTGTGCTATATTTCATCATTATATTTCAAGAAAATCAATCCCACACTTCATAAAAATTTTCCAATGAAAGGATAGAACCAAATCCAATCATGAAAACCCATTTTCAATTTATTTTATTCTTTGAGGAATTCCATTAAATCCATATTTAGAATTGAAAATCATTTTCAAAGTAAATTAATTTTGAAAATAATTTCAAAACCATTAAATATCATATCACCTCCCATAGATCTAAAAACATAAATTTCATTATTCAAACCCAAAGGAGAATCACAAGAACGTGACAATTTAAAGAATAGATTATATGGTAGAGACACATACCACAGGATCATTGAAAATAATTTTTCCTTCTCAATAGTTGATGGTTTAAGAAGAGATCATATCTTTAAAAACCAATAACTTATGGAAACAACATCAATTCTACATTTCCATGATAGATCATATGATATAGTCTCATAAGGAATAATTACATGGATAATAAGATAATAAAATATATTATAATTGACATAACTCAATAGATTTCAATTAATAGAGATTTAAGTTTTCAATATGCTTGAGGATCCACCAATGGGGAGAGGAAGAGAGCTAACATCATCACTAAGAACCCTATAGATCAATAGAAGTCATATTAGGGTTGAAAGGGATAGATTATGGGAAATAAAATTTAATTATATGATAAAATAAATTTAATCCCACACTTTACTGGATGTCCAGTAGTGTCACTAGTTAGCCACTGGACATCCAGCAATTAGCTGATTTCTATTTCTAGTGAACCTATACTTACAAGTGTTCTTCCAGCATTCATTTACTAGTCACGGGCCCCTCATCATCTAGTTAGTGGTCTCCTATATCCACCAACAAGAAAAAAAACCTATCCCAACTTATGAATAACCCATAAACCAAAAATACAATGGAAAAATAGGCTTCTTACTTGATTTCATGTATAGGGTCTGAAACTCCTAATCTCCCATATTTGATATTCCAAGTTTTAACACTATGAGATAAAGTTTCATCCTCTTATGAGTACCCTATCACAATATTCTACTTTATATATGTCCCACTAAATTACATCATATGATCACATGGAATATAGTTCTTGTATATCACTATAAAACCTCAAGTTTTTCATCATAGAGGGTAAATGTTATGGCCTTTTAAATGTAACAAATACTCTAGGACATTATCACATTAACTTTATATATAATAATATTAAATATATGATAAGTCATATAGTAATATTCAATTATATGAATATATGTGCATTGTAGATTACAAAGTAGTTAGTTATACGGCTCCAACTCCAACAACCATGAGTCATGACTCACCTTTTACATTTTTGGGACTAGTTTGTGGTGGTCTTCATTAAAGATATTGTAGTGTACTTGGCAGTCAAAGAGAAGCACATGAGACACTTGAGGATAGTATTTGATGTACTCTAAGAGCACCATATTTACGATAATATCTTGAAGTTATAGTTCTATATTTATGAGGTACACTTCCTATGACATGTTATCTTAGTAGACGATTTAGCAGTGGACACACAGATGGTTGAGATAGTGTTATCTTGGGATCCACCCAAGAGCTTGACTGGGGTGTGGATATTTCTTGGGTTGATAGGATACTATTAGATATTTATACCTTATTTCTCTAAGATATCATATCCCTTGACTTCTTTAACCCTAAAGGTATATCCTTTCGTGTGGATGAAGAGGTACCAATAGGATTTCCAAGAGTTGACTCAGAGACTGATGAGTGCTCTCATATTGAGATTTCCATAGGAGGGTTTCAAGTATGTAGTGTTCAGAAATTCATTGAGGATCGGGATTGGTTTTGTTCTTATGTAGAGGTATATGGTTATTGCCTATGGTTCACGACAGTTGATACTACATGAAAAGAACCACGTGACTCGTGATCTTGATCTAGTATCAGTATTCTTCGCACTGAAGATGTGGGAACACTAATTTATGGGTGAGTGATTTATCATCTATTCTAAACATAACAGTCTCAAGTATATGTTCTCTCATAAGTATCATAACTTGATATAGAGATGATGGCTAGAGGTACTCCAAGATTATGACTTTGATATTTTTTATACTCTTGGGAAAGGGAACGTTGTAGAAAATGCCCTCAATAGAAGATCTTGTTCAGAGTTATTGAGTGAGGCATCAAAGTGGTTGGCCTCATTACAGTCATACTTTATGGATGGGGATGGATTAACTTACCTCTCGTCGATATTTTTTCCCCTCCTCTTTTACAATACGTCATGTAGGTGCAGCTTGGAGATACTAACTGTGAAACCCTACATACTCATATATACAATAGACACGCTCTTGATATATTTTATGATGGTGGGAAGCATTAAATTATTTTTAGAGGATGGGAAATGGTAATAGTTTCACTGAAAGAGGAGGTGTTGAGGTAGTTTCATACATCACCCTTAGAGGTACATCTAGGTGTGGTGAATATGTATCGGGGCCTTTAGTGATTGTTATGGTGTCTATTGATGAAGAAGAAAGTTTCAGATTTTGTCTCTCAATGCCTTTCTTATCAGAAAGTGAAGTCTAAGCACTAGATCCCAACATATTTAGCTCAACCCCTTGAGGTTATAGATTAGAAATAGGATGGGATATCTATGGAATTTATGATAAAGTTACCGTGTAAGTCCAGAGGACACGATTCCATCTGGGTGATCGTACTGTGAATCACCAAGTTGTCCCACTTTCTAGATATTTGAGAGCAGATTTCAGTAGATATCTTAAGAATCATATACATGAAGGAGATAATATGACATTATGGAGTTCCCTAGACAATCATTTAAGACCGTGATGCTCACTTTATTTTTAGGTTATGGAAGGGATTGCAGGAGACCTTTGGGACTCAATTTCATTTGAGCATAGCGTTTCACCCCTAGACTAATGGTCATACTGAGCGGATCAGTCAAGTTCTGGAGGGCATGTTGCAATCATTCATGTTAGACTTTGAAAATAGATGATAGTATTGCCTACCATTGGTGGAGTTTTCATAAAACAATTGCTACGATTCCACCATCGGTATGGAATCATTTCAAGCCTCCAACGGGTGACCCTGTAGGTCATCACTAGGTTGGACCAACATAGGAGAGTCAACACTTATGGGTCAAGGTGGTGGGATCCAATAAAGAGAAATTGTAGATCATCTATAAGTTAATGAGGACTAAACAGATATATTTGAAGTCATGTTCATACCAGCGATGGAGGCCTTTAGAGTTTTAGGAGGGAGTCCATGTGTTCTTCTGGGTCCCAACTCAACTTGGGTTATGGAGATTTGATTATGGTGGAAAGTTATCTCAGAGATTCATTGGACCCTTCCTGATACTATATAGATTCGGTGATGTGGCATACCACTTGGATCTACCCTCATATTTAGACTAGGTACATGAAATCTTCCACATGTCGCAACTGAGGAGGTACGTGCATGACCTATCACACGTTATTAACAAGGGTGAGTTAGACATCAAGAATGGAGCTACATTTTCTAATTAACCAATAGAGATTGAGGATCAGTAGGATAGGATCCTCCATGGGTGATTGATTCCCCTAGTTCATGTCAGGTGGTAGCTGGGAAATCTTCAGGAGAGTACCTAGGAGCGGGGGGGCCATATGCATACTCAATACCAACATTTCTTTGCGTATCATTTTGTTTTGTATTTTCAGGATATAAATCCCCAAGGTGGGGAGAATGTAACAACATTGTTTTTCCATATATTATAGTATAATTTTATATGAATTATTTTTAGATCTAGGCACTAAGATGGTGTGAGATTCTGAGGCTCAGTGTGCTCAAAATTAATTTTTGAAATATATTAAATATATCTAATATAAAACATGCACATTTTTTCTAAAAAATTGTAATAAATATTAAATGGAGACTCGTATCAAAAATATGAGTCTTCCATTGAGGTTAGATCATGGTCATTACCTTAGGAGAGGCTTAACCTTAGAGTGTATTGGACATTCTAGTTGGACGTGGTTGTGGGAGAATGTTCAAATATATTAATTGATTAAAATAATTTATTTAAATAAATATACATGAACTAAATTTTCCTATAAATATTTTTCTATGAGTAAATATTAGGGTTATCTACATAACCCTAGATCCATTTGAGAGTGTTTTGTAGGATCATTCTTGGGTGAATAACAATCGGGTCGTGGATCGACAATCGGTATAAAATGAAATTTGAGGATCTCACCAATGATAACAACGTGAATTCGTTATTCATTAGTGATTGATCCTTATTAAGGTAAGAAATTGTTTTATTGGTATTTATCTACATTAATTTATTTATATGATGAACAAGAATCAATCAACTAACAAATTTATTCATGGATCATGCATTTTGCGGGTTTGGGGTAGATACTATCTTGGATTTGGTATTTCATTGTTGATTTTGTTATATCTATTGATTCATCCTTCTAAAAGAAACAAATTGAGTCCAACATGAATATTTGATGAGGTTTTTTCCTGAAGTTTATTTTTTATACATTTCTTCTCCCATTCTTTGTTCATCATGGTAAATACCTTTACCCCACAATTCTAAGAATATCCAAAAATTAATCATTATGCACCCATTATTTGGCACAGCAGATTGATTCCACAAACATGGGAACATTTACATATTTCAATGGAGGCTCATAATGAAAACATCATATTAGGATCAGTTCAACAATCCCCAATCTTCCAGGTTGGGTGTATGATGATGATGAGGTATAACGACAACTAATTCTCACGCAAATCGGATGGTCAGATTCAGTTGAGCTGAGATGGAGAGGACTGAATGGACTAGAACTAATTTTTTAGGGTGATAATGGTGGTGAAACTAGAGGCATAGATTGAAAGAGAATACATGGAATTATAACCTCATATTCTATAAATGTTTAGGTTACAAGGCATGTGATCCGAAATTACATGCCATGTGGGATTCCCCCCCCCCACACACACACATGTGTATGGTGATAGGGTTTTAGCACAGAAATAACTATCACAGGACATGTGACTCAATCAAATGTCCTATGACCCTTTCCAATCATTTCTGCATGTATAGGGTGTACATGTCCAAGAGGATGGTTGTCGTTACACGTGGTGTGGGCCATACCACCCGTTGTGTACACCCAAGCGGATAGAATTGATGGAATACTTAATTGAGTCTTTGAGTGAGATCCTCTATCATCATCATCTTTTCCCTAGGTGGGGCTCTTCGTATCATCGTGACTAGTAAAATTTAGGCATAAATCCCCTACTTAGTAGGTAATTATAGATTGGTTTTTAGGTATACCCTGTGGCCTTTGGTGTGATCCCCATCGGTGTATCAATCCCTTTAGACCTTGAAGTGTATTTCTTATAGCGAGACCCGATGATCACAACATCTCATATGGATGTCATCAGTGTTATCTAAATCATGGAGTGTGTTCTCCGAAGCGAGTGTTATATGGAACCTTTAGATGATAATCCTAGGTTTGAAGTATGGTTTTGATCTTACCTTGATATGGTGTGTTTGCCTTGATTATATCTGGATTACCTTGTTATATATGTCATTAACATATACTTGTGATGAGCTAACAATTATTCTTGATGGTATAAAATTAGTGATTTTTTGTTTTCCTACTGGGTATTGTTATACTCACCCTTGTATAGGCTTTTCCCACATGTGTTGTGTCTTATGAAAATGACTGACCTTTTGATAGAGTCCTATAGAGACCAAGACTATGAGAAACTTAGTGATCCAGACAGACCGAGGTGGGTTCCGATGGTTACATTGATAGTAGTTCACTCTTACATCTTAGGTTGAACTTGTTTTTAGTTTTCTTTTTGTGGGAATGTAGTTGTCCCTTTTATCTTTACAAAACTTTATTCATACTCTAATGGTGTTATTATAAATTTATGCATGAATGGTTGTTGTTTGTTTTAAATTTCAACATTGTATGGGCTTGGAGATGTGTTTTTGTGTGTTTAAATACATAAGGAAAAGGCCTCCCATGTGTGTGATATTCCTACTCGGTGTTGTTCTCCATACCCTAGCCTATTGGAGGCAAGCATGGGGTTTTCGCGGCATGGACCCCATTGGTTTAGGTCATGAAAATTATTTTGATAGATAGGTATATGATTATAGATATAAAATCATCCACAATAAACTTGTTTTAAAATCATAAAAAAATAACTTCGATTATTTACTTTTAATATCAATATTATCATGACTATTTAAGCATTGAAAATAATAATTAAAAATTATCAAATTTTTATTTTTATACTCAATCATAAAATCATTTTTTAAGAATATACATTAAATGATTAATTTCAAAATAAAACATCATCGTTAACTTAGGTAGTGTAAAAATACCATGGGGGAATATTATTTTATAAAAGAGTTTAAAGGAAGATAAAAAATAATGAGTTTCATAAAAAAATTAAAAAATTATACTACTATTTAAATTTTACCTTTAAGGGTTACCCATATTATAGAATAGGGTATGAACGGAATCTATAATAAAAGACAAGGAATTTGAAATCTGAAAATTGTTATAATAACATTTTATAAAAGAGTTTAATGATATAAATGAGTGATATATCAAAAAATTAATCAAAAAGGTGTTTATAAAATGATAATACAATCACTTTATAAAAATAATTTAATTTCATAAACATTTTTCAGGAAAAAATATAAAATAAAAAAGGAAAGAGTGACTTAGGAAACCTTACCTTAAACTTTGAGTAGACTCATTTGGATTGAGTCTAAAGCCATCAAAAAAGATAATTTTGGATAGAAAAAAAACTTATGAACATGGAAAGATAAGTTTTGAGAGGTGATTGGTTAGAATATGGAGAGAAAACTAAAATTTATATGTATTTTGGAATGAGTGGAATGATTCCCCTTTTATAGACCAAATTCAAAGCATTTTCAAAAATATTTATTCATTAAGGGTTAAAAATATAATTTTTAGGTATAAATTAGATCATAAATGGACAATATAAGATTTCTTTGACCATAAATCATCAAAATATGATTCAAATGAAGATTTTCAGATTTTTTAAAATTTATAAATCATTTTTAACCTTAAATACAATTTAAATTCATTTCCAATGTTAATCTAATAATTTAAATTTAAAAATATATAAATAAATATGAAATTAAAACATAGAAAATTAAATAATTACGTACCTATAAAATATATCCTATAGAACCATTAAATAATTTAATTAATATAAACCTTATAACTTTAAATTTTTAAAACCTTGATTTTTTATTTTTATTTTTTCCTGGTTACAAAATCATTACGCCGACTCTGCGTAAGAATTTTAGATTATTATCATATTATTTCATTTTAAAAATAAATTATTAAAACAAATATAATTTATTATTAATCACCATTATTATATAAAACCATCCATCATATTTTTTAGACACATTCAAATCATTATATCATATATAAGATAAGAATTTTGACTTTCCTTACATTACGCAAGCACTGGGTAAGAATTTGGATAATTAACTTCTTATATTATTCTAAAAATCATAATTATACATAAAAATAATTTATTAGTCATCATATTCACCACTTAAAGTTTTTAATCACCTTATCCTTTCTCATTCTTATCACTTAATAAATAAATTTTGACTTTTCAGATGTTACGCAAGCACTATGCCAACATCAACAAATGTTTTTGTATTACCATGATATAAAAATAAATTTATATTAATTTGATAAACTTTATATGATATTTTATATTTATTATCATTTAATACATGTTTCAAATATTTCAATAATGTTTTATACCATTTTATATAAATATATAATAATAGGTAGTAGAGTTCCACTTGAATTTGATGCTTTATTTTAAAATAAATATGAATTCAATTATATAAAAAGACTTATAACCACATTTAATTTGAGTATTAGATTTAAAAATAAATCCACTAAAATATTAAAAAACATAAATTTAAATAAAAATATCATTTATAATGGTTTACCATAATTTTTAATGTAATAGTTAATATACATCACATTTACTCTTTATTGTCAAAAATTATTATTTATAATATTTTTTATAGAATTTCTTCTACATAGTTTTGAGATGAAGATTAAAAATATGGTATTTATTTTATTAAAATAAATCTAACATTATTAATGGATAAATTTTAAAAATAAAATCTCATTATATATTAAAATAATTTATTTTTTTGAACAGTAGGTCTTTCTTTTCCCATGAAAACTCATATTATTGTTTTATAACTTGATAAAATTATTTCTAAGACAGTAATAATAATAAATATTCATATGAATTAATATAATTAACATAAATATCCATTTATAAAATATCTAATAATTAAATAAATCTATAAATTGATAAAAATAAGAAATCATGTTTGGGATATTAATTTAACCTTTAAATAAACCTCTCTTAAAAGATGAAGTAAAAATTAAAATTTTAAATGTATAACGAGTATATAATTGATTAGATAAAATATTTTTTGACATTAAATACACATATATACATTTTAAAATAAATATTTCCTGAATAAATATAAATTTATTTGATGAATAAAACTTATATATTACTAAAAATAACTAGCTTATGACATTTTGTTCTTGTTAAATAAATTTCACCTACATAATTTTAATAATATCCATAACATAATGTCTATATTTTATTTAAATCCTTAATTTTGTATCATGAAAGGATATTTCATCATCTTGAAATATGTTATTAACTCTAACTAAAGATGGAAAATTAATGTCTTGTATTTTATCAAATTTAACTAATGGAAGATTGGCTAGATTTAAAGGAAATATCATCCTATAAATATTATTTGAATAGAATTATATAATTGGAAACAATTACCTTCCCACTGGATATTTATACTAATTTGTAAATATCCAATTTTGGAGGAGGTGGGTTAATAATCTTTCCAACACATGTATAACCAAGATTCAAATAAGGAATTATAAATATATAATAAGAGTACCTTATACCAATTTTATGGAATCCATTCCTTGATCATTGATATTCAAAGGATGTTGATGTTTATTTTCATCATTAACTCTTAATTTGGAACATTGGTTTTCAAAGTTCCCAAATTCCTTACATTTGAGACATTTAACTCTTAGTGAGGAATTGGGAAAGACTTTCTTTTCCTCCTTTATGTCAACGGACTTCATCATATTTCTTTAAAAATAATGTTCAAGATGATCGTCATTAACACACATAAAAAAATTATAATCCCTTTAAGATAATTTCCCAAGTGCTTCTTCCATATTTTTGGTATATAATAAATTTTATCTTCTTTCTTCTATAAAGTTTATCTGTCAAATATCCATAGAACCCCATTATTCTATTATTTCAATTATTTTGAAGTTCATAATGATTAAGGTTATTAATCATGACCCACAATAGGTTACTAAGAACAACCATGATATTTTCCACACCACTTTCCATCATATTTGGTTTTTCATTTTTTTTCTGGGAATTTTATTTTCAATTTATTCCTCCTGGTTCTGGTCATTTTATAAAAACCAAAATGGTTGGTGTGAGTGAAGACAATATCCAATTAAATCAGAGTAAACTGTCATATCATAAGTTAATCATATAATATCCAAATCATTAATTTGATCGATAACACTATTACTTCATCGTATGAAACTTTTAGTTTAGACTGTGGCTCTTTTAATTGAACCTATTTTTCCTTACATTTTATCTTCTTATTCATCATAACCTAATCCCAAAAAAATAACTAAACTTTAACAACTCTTGAAATATTCATTATTGGATTCTAAACCCAAAAGTCTTAAAAACCACAATCACTTGTGTTCAGCTTAATCTTTATACCCATATAACATTAATTTCCTTGATATAAAATTGTAATAAGTTTATTTATAATTAATACTAAAATTCTCCCAAAAATACATCAACCTTATCCTCAAATAACCATAAAAACTTTATCTCTAACTGTAACATACTGGCCCAGGGGCCACACTCTAGTTCCTTGAGTCGGTCGGTCAAATGACCTCAGGTGCACCTCCCCATATGCCAGAGGCTACCGAATAGCAGCAAGAGTCTAATAATGATCATGGGGAGACTATACTCTATTTTATAATAGTAATACAAAAGTGGGAAAATAATAAACAATAATATAATAATAGATACCCATAACCAAAATAATACCAATATCACATGATGAAAAAAGTAGGGAAGACAATACCAAAACTGAACAGTAATATGCCATGCCAAAGTATGTGTCAAGTGTTTACATGAAAACCCAAAATTAAAGACACTGAAAACTCCCAAGAGCGTCCCGAACCATGTACAGTTACATCATCCATGCTTCATCCCAACTCAACCATCTAACTTAGGGAATTTTCCCGTATCCTTTCTTGCAAACATGAAGTCTGTTTGGGTACGATCAGGTAGCCCGAGTAGGCTGTGAGTATAACTCAGAAGGCTACCACCAACGACATCTAAAACGATGTCCAGTCAAACAGTGTATTCATTTTTATAAATAATAAATAAAATCAATAAAGAAAATAGTTTACACTTATTCAATTACTCTTTATTTAGCCACATAACACCCTCAGTTTCTTGAGGACACCCGAACCATATCATATATCTGAATTTCATTGTTACCATTCATATTTCATAATACATGATTGAATATCATTGTTACCATTCATCATTTCATAATTAAATTACATTATTACCACTCATATTTTATATTACATGACTGAATTTCATTGTTACCATTCATCATTTCATAATTGAATTTCATTGTTAGCATTCATATTTTATAATACATGACTGAATTCAAATGTTACCATTTATTATTTCATAATTGAATTCCATTATTACCATTCATATTTTATATTACATGACTGAATTCCACTATTATCATTCATCAATTCATAATTGAATGACATTTTTACCATTATTATTTTATAATATATGAATGAATACCACTATTACCATTAATCATTTCATAATTGAATGTTATTTTTACCATTCATATTTTATAAAACATGACTGAATGACATTGTTACCATTCA
This sequence comes from Viscum album, assembly GCA_963277665.1. Taxonomy (NCBI): domain Eukaryota; kingdom Viridiplantae; phylum Streptophyta; class Magnoliopsida; order Santalales; family Viscaceae; genus Viscum; species Viscum album. The sequence continues at coordinate 1,941,517,993 of OY728152.1, forward strand.
TCATTTCAATTCACATATATCATAATACCACATTAATTAATTAAACAATTAATTAATCAAATTAAACATTTGAATATTCACATCATCCCATTAATTAATTCAATAATTAGTTCATCACATCTATCTCATTAATTAATTCACAAATTAATTAACCATATCTACTCCATTAATTAACTCAACAATTAATTAATCGCCTCAAACATATTAATTAATTAAAAAATGAAATAATCATCTTTAAAAATTTCATAATCATAATAATATGCAACAATTAATTCAACAAATTAATTATTCCAATTCAATATTTCCAATATAATGATAATTAATTCAAAAAATTAATTATTCAATTCAATAATCTCATTCTCTCCATAATTAATTCAAAAATTAATTATTTCTAATCAATCAATTTCATAATCCAAAAAATCCCATTAATTAATTAAAAAATTAATTAATCAAGTTGAATAATCTCAATAACTCCATAATTAATTCAACAATTAATTATTTCAATTCACAATCCCAATATTCCAAATTTCACAATTCCCTCAATTAATTAATTTTTTCTAAAAACTCAATTTCTAATCATCTAATATAAATTTTACAATTATATATGCATAATTAAAATAAATACTTTAGGATTTGAATTATAAACCACATACATCAATTTTTAGATGAACGATTGCCCAATCAAAATTCCCAATTTGAACGGAATAATGATATAGAATGGGATCTGTATCCTAAACCCTAAATTAAGATCAAATAATAAATATACCAAAATTATAGATATAGATCCAAAATCTTAGATATAGGTCCACCAATAAATAGGCAAAATAAATCCATCAACAGATGGAACAAGAATGAGAAGATAAATTAAACCACACAAGATGATATCCTCTTACCGGGAAGGATGCAGATCTTCAATCTGGGATTTGAATTGAAAAGAACAAAGATTAGAATGTCTTGGAATCTTTCTAGATGGCTTAAAAATCATGAAAATATGTTAGGGTTCAAGCTAGGAATGTATAAGGGTTAAAATAGGGGCATTGTAAATTTTAAAACAAATTTTTTGGTTAATTAAAAACATGCACACTATTTGCTGGGAAGAGGTGCACAGTTTTCGAACTCATGCACATTAACTATACACCTCTTCTAGGGGGTACATATTTTCTCCAAATAGGTTGAATTGTTTTGAAAAAAGGAGTTCCAGCCTACAAATCCCCTCTATTTGGGTTTTCACAGTTTGATGGGATTGGGTGCATGGTTAAGGAAAACCATGTACTACCCTCTTTCTTCCATTTACCTCAAATATTCACCCGAACACACCCCAAGGTAAAACCCAAAGGAAAATTACTCAAAACAAATAAATATATTACCTATAAACAAGCCTTATATATCTTTATAAAAGTTTTGGGTTTTATAATCTTCCCACTTATAACAGCTCATCCTCGTGCTGCACTCCCAAATATCTCTAAGATATCAAGTCAAAAGATTGGTCCACTGGGCCCATATATAAACTTCTATATCCCATGTTTCTTTCTTCACATTCCCATCATTCCGTAATACATGAACTATCAGTCTGGTATTTCCTGGTAAGACTTTCTCACTATGATCCAACACACATATTGGATTCTCCTCAAATGATGCATCTATCTCAAGATCATCATCATCCATATCAATCACATGAGAAGGGTTGGGTTGTTACCTTTGATGCTGTGACATGTGAAAAACATCATGTAAAGTATTGTATCTATATGGAAGTCCTAATTAGTATCCCACCAACTCCATTCTCTCCACAACCTCAAACGGTCCAAAAAACCTGGGCACCGGCCTTCCTTATCTCTGTATACTGCGGTGAACCAATCTAGGTGACATCGGCCTTCTACATGAGACTCATCCTCAATAGCTTAGACTCACCTGCCTCCATCTAGCGTAGAGGTAATTTGCATGTCTTACCATCAAGAACCTCATATGGTTTCATCTTTATAGTTTCTTGATAACTGTTTTTATAGGAAAACTCCAAAAGTACTATGTGTGTCTCTTAAGACCCACCAAATTCTAGAACACACACTCAGATCATATCCTCAATCATTTGTATAGTATACTCTAACTGCCCATCTGTCTATGGGTATTATTATGTACTCAGTAAAACCTATGTACCAAGAACCTTCTGTAAGCCCGGCAATAATTGAAAAGTAAAACTAGAGTCATGGCCTAAAACAATAGACTATGGCACCCTACTCATATAGACTATCTCATGAATGTACCACTCTCATAATTGCTCTACTGAGAAAGTCTCTCATATCAGTAAGAAATGAATTACCTTTTTTAGCCTATCCACAATCACCCAAATCATGTCATTATTATAAGGAATCCTTGGGATAGCCACCAAAAAATCAATAGTCACATCGTCCCACTTCCATTCTGGAATGGAAAATAGCTGTAGAAAACCACCAAGTCATTGATGGTCGGTCTTCACCTGCTGACAGGTGTAGCATCATGTCAGGAACCCTGTTATCACCTTTTTCATTCTCGACCACCAAAAATATCATCATAGGTCATAGTAAATTTTGGTCACACCTGAATGTACTGCCCACTTCAAGGCATGAAATTCTCACATAATATCCTTCTGCATGGTTGTAGGCACAACAACCTGATTACTGACATAGATGATCTCATCCTCATCAATGGTCCAATCAGAAGATGACTACCAACCTTCAAGGACTTTCCATAAGGTCAAATATTTCGGATCTTTATATCACATATCCCTGATCCATCTAAGAAGTGTATAATCCACTAAAACTAATACAAAATTCATCTTCTATGGACTCTCCTAGGCTAAAACATGCATCTCATCCAGAAAATTCATCATCTTCCATTCAGTACTCAACTCCTAAACCACTTAAGTCTGAATTTTCCTGCTCAAAGCATCATCCACACTAGTCCCATTTCCAAGCATATATGATAGATCAAAATCAAATGTCTGCATGTACTCAACCCGCCTTCACTTGAAAATATTCAAATATCACTGTTAGAATATATACTTCAAGATCTTATGATATGTATACATAGTAAACTTCTCTCCCAATAGATAATGTCATCAAAATGTTAAATCATAAACCACTACAGCCAACACGAGGTCATGTGTAGGGTAGTTTTATTCTTGTGGCCTCAATTTCCAGAACCCATACCCCACAACTCAATCTCCCTACATCAACACTGCTCCAAATCCGATACCAAAAGTTTCAAAATACAACGTATACACCTCACCCAGATCGAGTAGGATCAAGATTGATGTCTATGTCAAACATTTATTCAACTCCTGGAAATCATTCTCACATCCTTCCAACCATTAAAACATTATACCCTTCTTGTTCAAGCCTGAATGCGGTTCTTCCAATTAGGTAAAGTTATGGATGAATCTTTGATAATATCCAACTAAACCCATAAATCTACATATATTGAAAAAGTTGGTATGGTCCTAAGAAACAACTGCCTAAAATTTATATGGGTCTATAGACACACCTTGCTCTGAGATTATGTGACCCAATAAGTTTACCTAATAAATCCAAACCTGAAACTTAGATAGTTTGGTATATATTTAATGCCCTCTCAGTGTACTCAGGACAGTGTCAATATGTTGGTCATGATCATCATTAGTCTTGGAGTACCCCAAGATATCATCCAAAAACACTACCACAAATTGATCTAGGTACAATGGAAGGTTATTTTCATAAATACCATAAACATTTCTGGTTCATTCATTAACCCAAACAAAATTTCAAAAAATTCATATATTTCATACCTACTTATGAAAGAAGTACTAGGTATATCTGAAGTTCAAAGTCTCAACTGATGGTACCAAGACCTCAATTCAATATTTTATAAAAGACAAGCTCTCCTAAACTAGTAAAATACATCATCGATGCATGGGAGAGGATATTTGTTCATAACATTTATCTAGTTCATCTTTCGGTAATCAACACTCAAGTATAAAATCTCATCATCCTTATTTTCAAACAACACTAGAGAACCCCAAGGGTACATAATCAGAAAGATAAATCTGTTATCCTCCAACTCTTCTAGTTGAGTCTTGATCTCTTGAATATCTACTAGTTTTATTCTATAAGGTGTAATAGAAACTGGCTTATCCCCCAGCGTGAGTTCAAAAGAAAACTCCACATATTTCTCAGGTGGACACCCTAAGAAGTATTCAAGAAACATGTTCTAAAACTGATCCACTTCTAGTAGAAATACATCATTATTCACACCTCAATCATCTTACAACAAGACTAAAACATTGGAAGTAAGCTACCCCAGTTTCTTGTGAACAAGACCTGTATGGACCTCCTTGATATCCCATTATCCTTGGTGTACATAATTGTCATCCTCATGAGTTGTAAAAGTTAATATCCACCATTAAAAATATATGTAGGGTTGGTATGCCACTAACCATACCATACTTGTAATTATTTCAAATACTGACATGTCAAGAGTATAGATATCCCACAGAAAATGATACTCCCCAACTTCGAGATAAAATCCCTTGCACAAGAAGATGTCTTTAGACCGTACTCCCATTAGTGTATCTATCATCAAGACCCCACTCACAAACTCTACATCCATGCTCAAACCATTCACAATTTGAATAGAAATAAAGGAAAGAGATCCCCCAGTATCAAATAAGGCACTAGATAATGTAGAAGCTACAAGAATAGTACCTCACACGATCAATGTTCTAGCCTATCTGTCCACAAGTATAGGATGAATTACATGAAAATATTATATCTCTATTCCCTGGGATGTAGTCTGACTCCCTTGAGATTCCCCACCCTACTGATATGGCTGCTCTTTCCCAAAAGTACCTCATCAACTGCCTATACTTCCATGGCCAGTATAACTCTAGTTGCCAGACTGGTATAGCGCAGAATATGCCCTTCCTACAATCTGGTTCTATCTAGCTCCACCATCACTACCCATCTATCATGGGTTCCTTTAGAACTTCTATATATGTCTCGTATTCCCATAAGATCATCACTCCATTGATGTTCAAGTACCGTGTCTATAATAGGGGACCTGCCTACCACACTAGTGAAAAATATCTAGGGTAAGGTCCTAAGTAATTGATCATTTCTCCTAGACACTCTTCCTACAATCCCCCTGGATAACACCCTCAAAGCAAGTATTCCAAATCTCAGAAGACATACCTCCTCATCATCTATAAAAAACTACAATTCCTCCACTGGATGCCTCCTTTAGGTTCCCCATAGATATGAGATCCTAATTCACCACTTTTGAAAACATCTTTAGCCTAAAGATATTCACATGGGACTTAATTTCAAATTTAATCCCATCCTAAAACCTATTTTTCATAGTAGCTTCATCTCCTTCCAATGCTATAAAAAAGCACTAAAAACATGTAAAGCATCTAGAATACCCCATCATGGACATGCTCCCCTGAGTCGGTCTCATGAAATCAGCTGAAATCTCCTGCCATAGCATCTTAGGATAAAATTGCTACAAAAAATTCTCCAAAAATTCCTTCCACTCCATATTCTCCTACTTTCCATCCCAAGTCTAGATGTCCCACTACCTATTATCTTGAACATGTAACATATGGGAAACCAATTTGACTCTCTTCTAAATAAGAGTCTCCAAATGGTCAAGTGTAGTCTGGATGGACTCAATCCATAACTTTGCTACCTCAGGTCCACCCACTATCGTCAAATTTGGAGGTTGTTGTAACTAAAACTACCATGTAAGTTTATACATGCACCTCAAAACCCACTCTGGGTATCTTTCCATGAACTGCATAAAGTGATAAAGTTTCTATCATAACTTCTCTCTGACTTCCTCACCCAGTACTACTGGTGCCTCCGGTTCCACTAAAATAGGAGTATCTCCATACATGTCCTCTTTTCATCCTCTCAATAAGAGTCATCATGGAGTAATATCTATACAATTAAAAGAATCCATCTTAGGTCACATAACACCACTTTATCACAATTACCTAAGATAAAAACACAATAAGTCATAACAAGTCATTCCCTTTTTCCCACCACACAGCAAAAACCAAGGTACTATCATTTTCCTTAATCATCCTACATCTTGGTATTGGTTGATAAAGGGTAAATTCATTATCATATTCAAGTTTCTCATTAGACGCCCATTTATTCTCATCTTGCATCATTTCACAATTCTCAATTTCATATTAGTCATGTTTTCATTTCAATTTCACAATAAAGGAAAAACATTTCATATAAGGACCTAGTCTTAAAACAATACATAATCTTGAGTTTTAGTCAAAATTTTACTTTCTTTCACATTGAGGATCTTTTAAAGTTTATAGATTTATAGAATTAGGACATAATACATACATAAAATCCCATATTTATACATAGTGGATATTACTAAAAGATATCCATTTCATTGAAAATATAAAACATTAAAAAAACTAAAACATATTTTATTTGAAAAATATTCAAAACATTTAAATTGACTTCTTTATTTCTCTTACACATCCTTATAACATATTAAAAACTTTTAAAAACATTGGATGAGCACAAAAATCTTAGGAAGGTATATAAATAAGGAAATCGTTAATCAAGTGATATCATAAAAACCATTAAAACTAATTTCATAAAAACACATTTGCATGCATAGAAACATAATGAAGTTTCCTTGGGACATATTTACCATATTTCTCTTACATTCACATTTATAAATTGAATAACCATTCAGTTTACTTCCATATATGGAGTACCCAATGCATTGGAGGGCTATAATGGGGCTCACCCATTATATCTTGAGCTATAATGGGATCAACCCAAAAAATATTGAGCTATAATGGGGATAAAACCATAATATATTGATATATAATGGGATAAACCCAATATAAATAATGTATAAGGAACATATCATGAATAAAACACTTGATAACCCATTTAAACCCGTGAGCAATAACATTTATATTTTCAATATACACTTTTTCTGTAAAAATTTACTTTTAAAATATGAAAAACGTGCACATAATAATGGATTAATATTATTAAAAATAAATATAAAAACATGTGATTGAAATATCTTAGTAATAAAGAATCATGAAATAAAAAAGAAACCACTCATTCCATATATAAAAATAAAAATCTTTTTGAATTTTGTAAAAGAAAAATTTAAAAGGATTTTAAAAGGAAACTCTCCTACAAATACCATATCATTGAAGAAAGAATTAATGAAATGAAATAAATATTTATATTCACTATAAATCAATATAATACAACATAATATAACCAAAATTCATTTTATAAATAATCATATAAATAAAAAATCAATTAAGTATAAGGTTAACCCAAAGAATGGAAAATGGTTTAATAATTCCTTTACCTCGCGTTTGTCTTACATTAAATGTGTCCAAAACTAATTTATATAGTTCAAATAGTGTTATTAATATATTAAAAAAACATATACATATTTATAATACATTATATGATCTTTTTATAACATATTTGGATTCATTAATTAATAATATTTTGTTATTTCCATTGTTTTGGGTGAGTTCTTTACATGGTTTCTATGGTTGGTTCGTTATGAAATTTCCTGTCGAAAGGAAGAGAAACTCCAAAAGTGGAATGAAATGGTATTTACAAGTTTTCATAACTTTAAATTATAATATATATCATTTTTTTCAAATATGAGGATGACTCATTTTATAAAACATTAATGATATTCTCTTAAATCATTTTTGCGGTTCTTTGATCATCACGAACTAGTTTCTTTATATAATTCAATATTATGAATATATTTTAATTCCATAATATAAAATAGGTTATAAAATAAATTTAAAACCTATTTCAACCATTAAATTTTTTTACGATCATCCATGAAGTAATTAATGAAAATTAATAACACATCGTCCACAATGTTGGTCAATCAACACATCACGGGTAATTTTTTTATTTTTATAATAAAAGGGAGAGGAGAAGAAGTATGATGATGAATATTTTCAAAAACACAAAAAAAATTAAATTATATATAAGATACATGAGTTTTAATTCCTCATGGATAAGTGGATGTGAAGAGAGTATAAGAAAATAAAAATAATAGAAAATAAAATAAAAGAAAAAAGAAAAACGATTGTTACCACTTGAATTCTCTTCCTTGAGAACCTCTTTAAGGCACTTGGTTTTGGAATTTTTGTGAGACCAAAATTTCTTGGACGTGGGAAAGTGTCTTGGGAAGAATCTTGGTAAAAAATTGTACAAGGCTCAAATCTTGAGAGGTGTGAGTAGAAGAGGGAGTGAGGGGTGGTACTAATAGTGGAGGAGAGGAGGGTTTCCATTATTTTAATCATTATTTTTTTATTTTTCTCAAGAAAAGAAATAGTGTTGGTTCTTATGACCAAAAAAATTAATTATAGTATGTGAGTTATAACCGAGGGTGCTTACCATAGCATAACATCATCCATGACTCAATAATTTATATATTTAGCATATTTAGTAAATTATCATATTTCACTATTCACAAAAATTTAAGTATTTCAGAAAAAATATCAAAAACTCACCCTAACCATTTTGGACATGTAGAATTCTAAAACGAACCCCGTTTTTTAAAATTAATTTTCTAAATATGATAAATTTAGTTTTTAATTAAAATCATAATATATGGAAAAAATATTATTTTTAAAACTATAACTAATTTTACAAGACTTTGAAAAATTATTTAAGGTCTAATAAAATTATATTATAATCATAAAACAATGAAATATTAATTCATGAATATATTTTATGAAAATATTTTTTCTTTTCAATAATTATATTAATTATAAAATTGTAAATAAATATTTATCTTTTAAAAAACCAACACTTAATCTAACATTTTCAAAACATTTATTTACCCATTGTAAGATATAAATATATTAGATTGTCACATATAAGATACAAAAAATTTATTTATAATTTCATATGTGTGGTTACTATTCTATTCACAGATTTACTATTCATAAGGGTCATATTACTATTCCTAAGGTCAAGTTATTATTCCATTAGAAAATATTCCTTAAAATACAACTTATTTCATTAAACATTTTTAATGGATTTAACTATTTAATATCAAAAAAATGATGCACCCAAAAGTCATTAATTCCTCTGGACGTGAGTTAAATTAGAAATTTATAATGTCCTGAATCATACTATCTATAAAGGTTTAGTATAGCAGAAGTGTGGGTCGTACCCACAGAGAGAAGGGAACGCAGCGATGACAACTCTTAACTAAAGGTTGGGTTAGTCCAATTTTAGTTTGATTTTATTAAATTAATTTTGAAAATAAATAAATTTCAAAAGAGAAATAGAAGAGAGTGGAATCAGTTTCCAGGGGTGGTTTTTCTAAATAAATTAATCCCACCTTACTCACAGAATAATCATATTAAATAGTTGTGCAACCAAACAGTTTCATTGACAGAAGAAATATACATTCCCTATCAAACTACCCTAGAATACCAATTCATCATGGTCAGATGAATCAAAATAACTAAGGTTCATTTAGTTATGATTTCTATATGCAGAAGAGTAATTTAATTCAATCTTCATGAATAAATTACCTCAATAATGTTGGGGATCCTTCATTATTGAAATAATTTGGTCAATAAATCAATGATGAATAAAATAGGCATGTTGGAACAACATGATACTATCTCATAATATTATCATTATGAGAAAATATAAATCAAACTATGATGTTATGCACCCCCTTTGACTGATTTGTCTCTCCCCAGTGGGTTTATCCAACCATCCTTAGGTGGTCACCCACGATGATTAAACCCAAATCCATAGGAGAGGGATTGAGAACGAAACAAAAGAGACAAAAATAAATAAAACACAATGATTGGAATTAAAATATAAATCATTCAATAATTACATCAAAGAAATGAAATAAAAACATAAAAAAACCTATCTATGGTGGACTCCTACTATAAAGACCCGGAAATCCTGTGGAAATTTTTTTCTTAAATACATGGAAATTTTACGAGTCTGTAGTTTTTGATGGTGCTTGATTCCGAGACCCGATGTGCCCGGAATCAATTTCTGAGGTTTTGTTCGGGTACGTTCAGTAAATGTATGTGCGGGTTTTTATATCTTTTGAACTGGTGCTCAGAATTGAAATCTGAGGACACCGATGAACTCGCAGCGCCGGTATTCCCTTAAGGAGACCTTTATCACAGTTGTGTTTTATCAGGAGTGGAAGTTAATTTTTAGGAATTCTTAACAAATTAAATAAAAATTATGTGTGACATAATTTTATTTAAGTGGTGGTTTTATCCACCAAGGGGAATTTGAAGGTGGGGCCCACCCCTACATAACCTCCCATGGGAGGATATTTTGTGGTGGGACCCACATTAGCTCAAACCTCTCAACTCCCCTTGAACCCCCTTTTAACTCTTCAACTCCCACTTTATGGTGGATTCTTTCCACCTTCTCTCATAATAGTGCCAACACAAGGATTAATTAATTCCTTAATTAATTAATTTTTGGTGTTATGAATTCTTTTGAATTATTTTGAAATTCAGGGCATCATTAAAGTATATGGTGGCTATTAATTTATTTTTAGTTTGGTTGGCATAAGATTGGTTGGGATAACTAAGGAGAGGAGGAGAATCATTCATCCAATGAGGAACGTGAAGAACACGAAGAACGCCCTTTCTCTCCAACGAAAAATAACGGACTTCTCTTTTATCTTCTTCAACCAAAGTGAGGAAGGGAAGCAACGCCGCCCACAAAGTACATCGAGGGTGTCATCTCGACTCGACTTCACCAAGAAATACTCCTTCCGACGTTGACGGAACGACGTCCGTCTTCCGCGACGCCCGTCTTCTGCGACACGTCAAAGTACAACAAAAAATACGAGGTAGGGGGTTTTGATTATTTCTAAATGAATAAAATTATAGCCTCATTCTTCGATGAATGTTTTGGTACATCATTGGCCAATTGATATCACCTAATGCAGAGGGCATGGGCCGAACCAACATGGCCTGATGCCCCTCCGTTGGTTATTGTTGATTGACGTCGGAGGCGGAGCCGAAAGGGCGTGGTGTCATCGCACGGCGCCAAAGAATAACTGCGGCCAGGAGGACCTTGGCGGATGAAAGAGGAACTGCGTCCAGTACGGCCACGGCGGATGAAGAGACGTGGCGCCGTCACGCCGCGCTGTGGAGCTTAAGGCCGCGGATAGGCTGGGCCGCGGCGGTGGTGGACCCACGCCGTCGCGCCGGCCGCATGGAGGGAAACCGTGGGCCACATCCATGGGCCGCTCGGCTGGAAGAACCGGCCGGCCGCCTGCCGGCCGGGATGGAAAACCGTGGCGCCCGCAGGCGCCGCGTGGAGGGAGATTGTGGCCCGCAACCATGGGCCTCTTGGCTGGGCGAACTGGCCAGTTACGGCTAGCTAGTATGGATAATTGCAGAGCCCGCAGGTGCCACGTGGGAAGAACCGTGGACCATTTTTTTGGCCGCGTGCGCTGGGCAGAACCGGCAGGCTATGGTTGGTCGGGCAGGGGAGAGGCGGAGCCGCTTGGCACCGCCGGGCAAACTGGACCGGCCCGCAGCGCGGGCCGGGTCCGCAGGTGGGCCACGCCCCACCGAGCCAGGCCGACCCACCAGCAAGGTTGGACCCACCGAGTCGGGCCAGGCCGACCCCCCAGCCGGGTCGGGCCGCCCCGCCAGACCACTGGGCTTGACGGGTCGGGCCCAACTTCACTTAAATACGAATATCTCCTAGACTGTGTATCCGATTAACGCGCCGTCTACGACACTGGGACCATCGCGACGAGGTGGTCCTTTTGTGATACTCTAAGTGAGTTTTGGAAAATTTTGAAAATGGCTGGGTTTGGATCGAGCGTAAATCCAACCAGGCCCCTGGAACGGAAATGCCAATAACTCTCAGACCGGGCGTCCGATTAACGTGTCGTCTATCGCATTGGGTTCATTATGATGAGACAAAACTACAAAATACATCAGATCAGGAATTTGTGATAGTTGATGTGTCAACACTTGACTCGAGGAGAGGACCCTCCCAAAATTGAGCGTGCTGTGTGCGGGAACCCTAGAGCTGGTTACGACGACTATTGTACTGGAATCCTACGTGCGTTTGTCAGCGAAGAATATTTTACCGGAATCCTACGTGGGTTTAACAATGACAACTATTGTACCCGAATCCTGTGTGGGTTCGTCAGCGATGACTATTGTACCAGAATCCTATGTGGGTTCAACAGCGATGACTATTGTACCGGAATCCTCCGTGGGTTCGACAGCGATGACTATTGTACCGGGATCCTCCATGGGTCCAACAGTTATGAATTCTGTTCCTGTATCCTATGTGGGTCTGACAGAATATCCGGTCCTGTATCCTGTGTGGGTCCGACAGCTTAGCTGGTCCTGTATCATGTGTGGGTCTGACAGCTTAGATGAATCAGTGACTACATATAATCATCTCGATCACTTTATAAAAGATGTATACCTATGTGAGATGAGTCCTGTCTTTCAACCATTATCATCGTGCTGATTGACTTTAATTCCTTTGTGCACTGGGTTGTGTTTGGGCTCGAGAGTTGGAGCCAAACTATGACTGGTAACATAGGTATATTTATGGGCATATACCTAAGTAGGGTTGGTTGATACTTCGTGATTGTATCTTTCTACTGTGGTTTATCCTTTGTGGATTCTGAGAGACCTTCGGGGGTCTCGAAGTCCCCTACTGAGTATTTATATACTCACCCCTACACGGGATTCACCTGCACCTTGTTGTGTTCTGTGCAGACGATGGACAACAGTGATCGAGGCTCAGGGTGATGGACAGAGGCGGCTCGGAGCTGGACTAGATGGGACTTACCGCAGGGATGAGTTGTTCAAGTTCTGTACCTGCCCTTCAGGTAGGATTCCTGTGTGGAAGATCCAGGAGCTTTTTTCCCTTTTTACTTGTACGTGTACTTGTTGTTCAGTTGGGTTTGTATACTGTCCCACTTACTTTCATCACACCTTACTTTTCTATTTTAGTACTTGTTGCCTCTACTACTTGTGTTCAGACTGTGTGTGTGTGTTACAGGTTAAAAAGAAATTCCTTCCCTTTTTATCAGGGATTCGCCTTTGGTGCTAGTCTCCATCCCCTGGCCTATAGAAGGCGGGCTTGGGGTAGTCACAGCACGGGCCCCGAGGAAGGGTCGTGAAAAATTGGTATCAGAGGAGTTGGTTCTATCGCAGAACTTGTACTCTGATTCTTTTAATAGCAATAGTGTTAAGTGTTTTGGGTGTGGTTATTAGTTTAAGGAAATTGGTGTTGGTGCGGGGCCCTACGTATCCATACACTCGGACTCTGACTTCTGATCTCTGACTCAGTGAACGAAAACACTGATTGCATGTGTGTTTCCTTTGAAAAAGATTTTTTCATGATTACTTTGTTTCAACTCACCAGGTATACTGTTTTAACCGTGTTGCACCTGTTTCTTTTTAGGATGGCCCCATGAAGGCAGCCAGCTAGTGTTCTGAGTTTCATACGAGATGGTAGCCCTTTGAACGACGAGGCCTCGGTGCAGGGCCCCATCACAGTGGAGGTACCAGCGGTACCACTACCCGTTGGGAAACTGATACCACCAGATCCAGCAGTATAGAGTGCACGCCGCCTGAGTACATTGCATGAGTTCCAGAGCCAAAGGCATCCTAGGTTCCGGGGAGAGATGGACCCACAGGCAGCCGAGGATTGGAAGGAGGCTGTCGTGAGAGTTTTCAGATTGGTAGGGACACCAGCCGACCTCATGATGATCCTTGCTGCGAGTATCCTCCATGCAGCACCAGGAAGATGGTGGAGCCTGATGCTCGAGGTGCATGACGAGGCATCATTACTCTGGACAGACTTCGAGAGTCTCTTTCATTCATAGTTTTTTCTGTCCACCCTTCGTGTGGTGCGGATTCAAGAGTTACTTCATCTGCAGCAGGGCAACATGACAGTAGCTCAGTACTCTGCGAGGTTCACTGACCTCTCACGCTACTCCACAGATATGGTACGGGACCCGTTCTTCAGGGCCTGGACCTTCGAGCAGGGACTCAAGCATGATATCAGGGATTTGACAATTCCCCTCTACATTCTGACACAGGCGGGGGTGCTTGAGAGATCCCTTCTAGTGGAGAGTTTTCTCGCTGAGCAGTCACCAGCGGCGAGACCCACCACAGGAAGACTTGCAGTAGAGTCTTCTGCAATCAATAGTAAATAGATGATGCAGAGGTCCAAGCAGACCAGACCATCAGGTGGGAAACCCCAGGATATAGGTTTGGTTGTGCGGGGCACACGAGACAGAGCCAGCTATACGAGGAGCAGACAGTGCTATGCATGTGGCGGGCAGGGCCACATGGCTCATGACTGCCTGACCCGCCATGCATACGAGCAGCAGAGAGTAGAGGGACCTCCCAGGAAAAGGTATAGGTTCGACCGTGGTGGTCTGCTGAGAGCAGGCGGACGTGGAAGAGGATTTGTCCGAGCAGTGGGTGGTGGATGACATTTCGAGGCACTGCCACCACCACCACCAGGAGGTCCACCACGACCACAGAGAGATGGCGGAAAAAGGCAGGCTCAGCTCTAGGCAGTGGAGGCCTACGACCACAGCGTACCTGAGATGATTTGAGGTACAATTTGTGTCTACTCCACCCCTTTTGTTGTACTTATAGACATAGGTACGAGTCATTCTTTTATTTCCACTACCCTCATTCGGAGCTCCGAGATTCCTACGGAGCCGTTGGCTCGATTTTTACTGCAAGAGACTCCTACGGGAGCATATTCAACGATTACGCACTGGTGCCGGCAATGTGAGATTACTATATGAGGCGAGATCTTTGGCTGGGATCTTCTTGTAGCAACGTCGAGGCCTTATGACATCATATTGGTTATGGACTGGTTATCCACATTTCATGCTCAGATTTACTGTATTAGGCGCAAAGTGTTGTGTATCCGCACGGATGGGACCAGGTTCACCTTTACCGGTGATAAGGGAGACATTGCAGCACAGGATGGACTTATACAGAGGAGGGGGCAGCCAATCACACATCAGTTGGATTGCCTCATCCTTGGAGTGGTTGATATGTGAAGTCCGAGTTTTCATGTTGTGGTGGATCAGTACGCGGATGTTTTCCCTGACGACGTTCCAGGACTACCTCCACGCAGAGAGGTAGACTTCTACATTGACTTGTACCCTAGGATAGCATCAATATCTACTCCAGTATATAGGATGTATCCCACCGAGATTCGTGAGATGTGGGTATAGATGGAGGACTTGCAGGGGAAAGGATTTATCCGACCCAGTGTTTCAAAATGGGCATATCCGATTTTGTTCGCCAAGAAGGCGGATGGGAGCTTGCGACTGTGTGTCGACTAACGTCACCTAAATCAGGTGACCATGAATAATAATTACCCACTCTTGAGGATTGATGACCTCTTTGATCAGCTCAAGGGAGCATGATGGTTCTCGAAGATAGACCTCAGGTCAGGCTATCTCCAGCTTAGAGTTCGAGACGAGGATTTGTATAAGACGGCCTTCAGGTGTCGGTATGGCCACTATGAGTTCTTGTTTATGCCCTTCGGCATAACCAACGCACCAGCATTGTTCATGAGTCTCATGAACAGGATCTTCCAGCGTTACCTCGATCGTTTTGTCGTAGTCTTCATCGACGACATACTGATTTACTCGACTACTGAGGACGAGCATGCCTTCCATTTGTAGGTAGTACTGGACACACTCCGAGAGAACCATCATTATGGTAATATCTCGAAGTGCCAGTTCTGGATTCAAGAGGTTCACTTTCTAGGACCCGTCATCTCGGAGACTGGAGTTGCAGTTGATCCAGCGACGATCGAGGCAGTACTTGCTTGGGATCCACCCAGGAGTGTGACGGAGGTGCATAGTTTTTTGGAAATGGATGGGTACTATCAGAGATTTGTTCCAGACTTCTCCAGATTTTCAGCACCACTTTCAGCATTGGCGAAGAAGGGGAAACCCTTCGTGTGGTCAGATAGATGTCAGCAGAGCTTTTAGGAGCTGAGAAAGAGGTTGACCAGTGCTCACATCCTGAGGCTACCGGAGGAGAGCGTAGGGTACGTAGTTTACTACGATGCATTAGGGACTGGACTCGGGTGTGTTCTGATGCAGGAGCGAGTAGTGATCATGTATGGTTCACGGTAGTTGAGACAACATGAGCAGAACTACGCCACCCATGACCTGGAGTTAGCAGCAGTGGTCTTCACCTTGAAGATGTGGTGACACTATCTGATGGGCGAGCATTTTAAAGTCTACTCTAACCACAAGAGTCTCAGGTATATCTTCTCACAGAAGGACCTGAACCTGAGACATCGACGATGTATCAAGTTCCTCTAGGACTCTAACTTCGAGATAGTATATACTCCTAGGAAGGGGAACATTGTAGCAGATGCTCTCAACAGGAGATCAGGAATTCAGCTGCTAGGATAGGTGATAGAGAAGTTTTTCGTGTTGCAGATATCCTTTGTGGATAGAGATGGAGTAGCCTTTCTATAGTCTCTCACAGTCACTCCTCTACTTCTTCAGTGAGTCAGAGAGGCACAGTGTGGGGATGTTGACTGTGAGATGCGACGAGCTCAGATATCCTCAGGGAAGGCACTTTATGTGTTTTCTGAAGGTGGGGAGCACGTCATCCTCTTCAGAGGACGTACCATGGTACCAGTTGCACTACAGGATGAGGTTTTTATGGAGTTCCACACTTCCCATCTAGTGGTACATCCAGATGTGGCGAAGATGTATCAGGACCTCAGACGACAGCACTAGTAGCCGGGTATGAAGAAGGTGGTAACAGAGTTTGTATCGCGATGCCTCACTTGTTAGCAAGTGAAGGTGGAGTACCAGGTTCCAAAAGGATTGGTTCAACCCTTAGAGGTCCCATAGTGGAAGTGGGATGGGATATCCATGGATTTCGTGACGGTACATCCACATGCATCCAGAGGACACGACTCTATCTGGGTGATTGTCGACCAGCTCACCAAGTCGGCCCACTTCCTACCGATCTGAATGCAGGGCTCGGTAGAGAGCTTGGGATGCCTCTACGTACAAGAGATCATATGGCTTCATGGTGTTCCATTGACGATCGTCTCTGATTGGGATGCTCGTTTCACTTCCCAGCTATGGAAGGGGTTGCAGGAGGCTTTCGAGATGTAACTTCACATGAGCACCTCTTTCTATCCTCAGACGGATGGTCAGACTGAGAGGACCATTCAGAATCTTGAGGAAATGATCCGTGCATGTTTCCTTGACTTTGGTCGCAGTTGGGAGGATCACTTACCATTGGTGGAGTTTGCGTACAAAAACAGCTACCACTCCACCGTCTGGATGACAACTTATGAGGCATTGTACAGCCGACCTTGCTGATCACCACTGTGCTAGAATGACCTAAGGCAGTCAGCACTTGTAGGACCAGAGATGGTACAGGCTACGACGGAGAAGGTGCAGATCATCCAGGAGCGAATGAAGACTGCACAGAGCAGACAAAAGTCTCATGCTGATAGGAGACGGAGACCACTAGAGTTCGAGGATGGCGACCATGTCTTCCTACGGGTCTCACCTCGATGAGGTATATGAATATTTGGCCAAGGTGGAAAGTTATATCCATGATTTATAGGACCTTTTTAGGTCCTCGGAAGGGTAGGCAAGGTGGCTTACCACTTGGCTCTTCCACCACAGTTGCATTGGGTGCATGACGTCTTCCACGTATCTCAGATGAGGAGATACGTGCACGACCCATCTCACATCATCAACCACAGGGAACTGTACATCGACGACGGGGCGACATTAATAGAGGTTCTAGTTGAGATTGAGGATTGATAGGAGCGGGTCCTGCGTGGATGGTTGATTCCTCTGGTGTGCGTTCATTGGCAGCACGGGAACCTCCAGGAGAGCACATGGGAGCGGGAGGCTCATATGAATGCTCAGTACCCCCATTTGTTTCCTTGGTGTGTCTTGTAGCTTTTGGGGACGTAAATCCCTAAGGTGGAGAGAATGTAAAGACCTGGAAATCCTGTGGAAATTTTTTTCTTAAATACATGGGAATTTTACGAGTCTGCAGTTTCTGACGGAGCTTGATTCCGAGGCCCAGTGTGCCCGGAATCAATTTATGAAATTTTGTTCGGGTACGTTCAGTTAATGTACATTAGGGTTTTTATATTTTTTGACCCGGTGCTCGGAATTGAAATCTAAGGACACCAATGAACTCGCAGACCCGGTATTCGGTTAAGGATACCTTTACCGCAGTTGCGTTTTATCGGGAGTGGAAGTTAATTTTTGGGAATTCTTAATAAATTAAATAAAAATTATGTGGGACATAATTTTATTTAAGTTGTGGTTTTATCCACCAAGTGGAAGTTGTAGGTGGGGCCCACCCCCACATAACCTCCCATGGGAGGATATTTTGTGGTGGGGCCCACACGATCTCAAACCCCTCTACTCCCCTTGAACCCCCTTTTAACTCTTAAACGCCCACTTTATGGTGGAGTCTTTCCACCTTCCCTCATAATGGTGCCAACACAAGGATTAATTAATACCTTAATTAATTAATTTGTGGTGTTATGAATTATTTTGAATTATTTTGAAATTCCTGGAATCATTAAAGTATATGGAGGCTATTAATTTATTTTTAGTTTGGTTGGAATAAGCTTCGTTGGGAGAACTAAGGAGAGGAGGAGAATCATTTATCCAACGAGGAACGTGAAGAACACGAAGAACGTCCTTTCTTTCCAATGAAAAACGATAGACTTCTCTTCTATATTCTTCAACAAAAGAAAGGAAGGGAAGCACCGCCGCCCACGAAGTACATCGAGGGCATCGTCTCGACTCGACTTCATCGAGCACTACTCCCTCCGACGTTGACGGAACGACGTCTGTCTTCCGCAACGCCCGCCTTCCGTGACATGTCAAAGTACAACGACAAATATGAGGTAGGGGGAATTTATTATTTATAAATGAATAAAATTATACCCTCTTTCTTCGATGAATTCTTTGGTTCATCGTTGGCCAATTGATATCACCTAATGCGGAGGGCGCGGGCCGAACCAACACGGTCCGATGCCACTCTGTTGGTTATTGTTGATTGACGTCACAGGCGAAGACGAAAGGGCGTGGTTCCATCGCACCGCGCCGGAGAATAACCACGGCTAGGAGGACCCTGAAGGATGAAATAGGAACTACGGCCGGGAGGGCCGCGGCGGATGAAGAGGCACGGTGCTGTCATGCCGCCCTGTGCAGCCGAAGGCCGCGGCCAGGCCAGGCCGCTACGGTGGTGGACCGGCGCCGTCGCGCCGGCCGCGTGGAGGGAAAACACAGCCCGCATCCGTGGGCCACTAGGATGGAAGTACCAGTTGGTCGCCTGTTGGCCGGGTTGGAAGACCACGGTGCCCGCAGGTGCCGCTTGGAGGCAGACTGCGGCCCGCAACCGTGGGCCGCTTAGCTGGGCGAACCAGCCGGTTACGACCGGCTGGGTTAGAGAATCGCGGCGCCCGCAAGCACCGTGTGGAAAGAACTGCAGCCCGCTATGCGGGCTGCGTGCCCCGGGCAGAACCGGTCGACTACGGCTGGCCGGGTAGGGGAGAGGCGGCGCCTCTTGGCACCGCCGGGCGAACCGGATCGGCCCACAGCGCGGTCCGAGTCTGTAGGTGGGCCACGCCCCACCAGGCTGGGTCGACCCCCATCCGGGTCAGACCCGGCGATCCGGGTCGGGCGGACCCCCCAGCCAGGTTGGACTCACCAAGCCGGGTCCGGCCGACCTGCCAGCCCACTGGGCTTGACGGGCGGGGCCCAACTTCGCTTAAATACGAATATCTCCTAGACTGCGTGTCTGATCGACACGTCATCTGCGGCACTAGGACCCTCGTGACGAGGAGGTCCTTTTGCGATACTCTAAATGAGTTTTGGAAAAATTTGGAAAACAGCTGGGTTTTGATCGAGCGTAAATCCAACCGGGCCCCTGGAACGGAAATGCTAATAACTCTCAGACCGGGTGTCCGATGGACGCCCCGTCTGTCGCGTTGGGTTCCTTATGATGAGACGGAACTACAGGATACATCAACTCAGGACTTGGTGATAGTTTATGTATCGAAACTTGACTCGAGGAGCGGACCCTCCCGGAATCGAGCGTGCTGTGTACAGGAACCCTAGAGCTGGCTGCGACGAGTATTGTATCGGAATCCTACGTGCGTTCGTCAGCGATGACTATTGTACCGGAATCCAACGTGGGTTCGACAGCGACAAATATTGTACCGGAATCCTACGTGGGTTCTTCAGCGATGACTGTTTTACCGGAATCCTACGTGTGTTCGACAGCGATGACTATGCACCGGAATCCTGTGTGGGTTTGACAGTGATGACTACTGTACCGGGATCCTCTGTGGGTCCGACAGTTCTGACTTCTGTTTCTGTATCCTGTGTGGCTGTGACAGAATAGTTGGTCATGTATCCTGTGTGGGTCCAATAGCTCAGTTGGTCCTGTATCCTGTGTGGGTCCAACAGCTTAGATGAATTAGTGACTACATCTGATCATCTCTATCACTTTACAAAAGATGTATACCTGTGTGAGCTGAGTCGTGTCTTTCAACCATTATAATCGTGGTGATTGACTTTACTTCCTTTGTGGACTAGGTTGTGTTTGGGCTTGAGATTTGGAGTCAGACTATGACTGGTAACATAGGTGTTTGTATGGGCATATACCTAAGTAGGGTTCATTGATACTTCGTGATTGTATCTTTCTACTGTGGTTTATCCTTTGTGGATTCTGGGAGACCTTCGGGGGTCTCGAGGTCCCCAACTGAGTATTGTTATACTCACCCCTACACGGGCTTCGCCCGCTCCTTGTTTTGTTCTATGCAAACAATGGACAGCAGTGATTGAGGCTGAGGGTGATGGACAGAGGCTGCTCGGATCTGGACTAGATGGGACGTACCGTAGGGACGAGTTGTTCGAGTTCTATACCTACCCTTCAAGTATGATTCCCGGGTGGATGATCTAGGAGTTGTTTTCCCTTTTTACTTGTCCTTGTACTTTTTGTTCAGTTGGGTTTGTAAACTGGCCCACTTACTTTTAGCACAAGTTACTTTTTTATTTTAGTACATGTTGCCTCTACTGCTTGTGTTCAGACTATGTGTGTGTTACAGGTTAAAAGGAAATTCCTTCCCTTTTTATAAGGGATTCCCATTTGGAGTTAGTTGTCAGCCCGAGGCCTATGGAAGGCGAGTTTGGGTCATCACGATAGGGACCCCGATGACGGGTCATGACACCTACAGAAGCTCCCAGTGGTTGCACTTTCTCCCTTAGGTCTAGAGTATTTAGGAATATCTTGGAAGGGAATCCAAGGGTGGTATTTATAGGTGTTTCTTTCAAAACTTGCAGCCTGCATCACATTTAAGTTTCACCATATCATCGTCACCACAATGTTTACTCGAGCTACATGTCGTGTACTACAGATCCAAGTTTTCCTCCACCACATTGAATCTGCAGAATCTTCATACGTTGGTTTTAACCTAAGCATGTTGTCTAATGGAGTTACATGTCATGTAATTATAGTTCAAAACGTGTTTCATGGTCATGAATTGTCCAGCGTAGATCTGATTCACTTGATATGGTCTTGAATTTTACTTTCTGTACACGAAGTTTAGTCTTTTTTCTTTAGTTTCCTGCTCTGCTTCTCTCTCCAGCATCTGGTGTCATGTCTCTTCACTTTCCTTATGGCGCAAGTGTCATTTTGTTCCACATTTTCCATGTTTTCATTATTTTATTACAAAACACAATCCTGAATAATGACATCCAAAACCTGAATATCAGTCATAAAAATTGTATTAAATCAATTGATATTCAATGAATTCATACATAGAAACCCATCAATATATGTATATAAAATAGACTTATCAAACACCCCCACACTCAAATATTTTCTCTTCCTGAAGAAAAATATCAATATCAAATCACCAAGGATCCACACATCAATATGGGAATTCTTAAATTATGATGTGCATAAAAACAAGTTATAACTGGACATTTTGGAAGCACAAAGCCTACCCAGAAAAGAATCCCCAAAATCATTCTTCATTTAAATGTGAAATTGAATACATTTCTACCTTTTCACATATAGTTTTAAACCTTTCATCAAATCCCATGACATTTATGATTTACCTCACCATAAATTTTTCCACTCATCACTCAAGGTAAAATTTTAATAGAGTTATACCCATACCTAAAGTAAATGTTCCTAACCATAGTCTTACATTGGATCTAATTTCTCCACCCCATAAAGGAATATATCACATTTAATCATGAGGTATTTGAAATAAGGATCAAATGAACCTGTGGATGAGGGTAGGTGGGTAAAATGTTGAAAATAAAGTAAGGATCAAGGGGGAGGCTAAACTCTAATATAAAATTCATGATATTCAAATGACAATCTTAATGAAATTATTCTCACAAAAATATAATTCCATCTCACACACCCCCCAAATCATACAGTGAAGGCTAACACACAATGTAATCATAATGAAAGATAATCTTCTTTTGTTGTTATTTTTTTTCTTTTTTTCCTTTTTTTTTGGAATTCATGATTGGAATAAACCTCACATCCACCATCTAACAACATATTATAAAAATCATCCATCTAGAAAATGGTTATTTTTTATTCTCCCAACTCACAGCCCATTTTTTCAATATTTTTTTATTCATTTTTTTTACAACAAGAAAGATATACAATGGAATATAATGAATGAAAATATGAAACTTACCCAAAATCTCATGTAAACGTCCTATAGTTTCCTCTTAAGATATGATATCCCATATCCACCACAAAAAACCCTTCCCCCACACTCGTTCAATTAAATATCATGAAAAATACAAAAAGTTGGGTTGGAAAGGAAATAATGGCTTGTAACATGGATTAATCCTAAGAAGGTCATATGTGGTTTCTATATGATAAAGGAGGATCAATGTGCAGGTGGGTCTTAGGATACAAGGGTTCATTAATAAAATTCCTTAATCAATTCAAAAGTGAATTTGTACAGTCATAGATTTGACAAGATAATAATGAAAGTTCTAGTCGGTTTACATACCCCAAGTCTCACTCAAAAAATAGGCTCATAAAAATAGGAATTATTTGGTCTAAAATATTTTAGGGATTGGGAATATAATATGAGTCAATCCGTTCATGGTAGGAAAATCAATAATCAGTTTACTCAATGCATGTTTCTAGGAATCAACGTCATGAAAATCAATTATATCAGCAATCATTTTGAAGAAATTTTAAATTAAAGTAAGAAATTGGATTCCAAAATTTCCATTTATATATTTTCATTTATGGTCATCATATTTCAAATTTTCAAACATGTTAAAATATTTCTCCTCAAGGATGATGTTTCCTAGATCAGTGAGTACAAGACAAATAATTCCAGAATTTTTGTGGGAGAATATAATTCAATTAAGGTCATGCAACAATTCAATTAATTTTTTTAATATTTTTGAAAGAAAAAACTAGGGGTGAAATTATGTTATCAAGTAGAAATAGTAATCCCCTTCCATTGATTTTTCAAATGATTCTCTCATGTTTTGTCTTTCCAGGTTCACGATGTGTATTGTGATTACAAAACGTGTAATGTTCCTATTTCCAGCTCTTTAGTTTTTTCTTTCTTCTTCCTTTTAGGGACCTAAAATATAAAAGAAAAAAATGAAAGTATAGGCCATTAAGAATTAAAAAATATTTGTATCAAATAGGAAAAGAGAAAAACCACCAGGAGATTTATTAAAACTAAGAAAATAAAATAAATCTACATCCTAGAAAGCAATTTTTAACATATGGGTTGCCTCCCGTTAGTTGCACATTTTTTTGGTCATTCTTCTCAACCTTTTACCATTGTTATCTGATTAGAATATGGTAAAAATCTAACCATATTATATTTAATAACTTATGGATTTGTTATGAATTTGGGGTTATTTTTTGCTTCCTACTCCATTGGTTCATCATAGATAGTGGTGGGATGTAATTTGAGGGAAAAAGTAATGAAAAAATAGTAAATTGAAATTAGACCAGATTTTATAGTTCACTTGAACCACCACTACTTCAACATTTTCTTCCACAGGTTCACATTTTAGAATGGTTTTTTCAGTCGGAGCCTTTGGTTTCTCCTATTCATCTTGAATGTGTGGGAGGGAGTCTCATTCTTCTTCAGTCTCAATAATTCTAGTGAGGTTATCACATGTTTGTTTATTATCCTCTTCCTTGAATTTTTATTCTTCCTTCATAAATTCATTGGCTTGTACCTCCTTGACCTCTCGGTCAACATTATTTACCACTTCTTCTCCCTCTGATTATATATATTGTGTTATATTGACCTCGTCCTCTTCCTCTTCAACCAACCAATAACAAATTTCCATCATTTTTATTTCCTCTTTATCACTTAGTTGAAAGAGAAAATTTCTTTGTTCTTTTTGGTACTTTTGTATGGTATAGAAGGGATGCCTATGGTTCTGATACTTCTTTTAAATCTAGAGGATCATATTTTTTAATGTTTTAAACATGATCCAATTAATGTTCTTTGTTATCTGCCTCTAATTTTTCTTCCTTTTTTGTTACTATAGTATTGACTTCCTCCACCTTTTGATTTTCTTTTTCTTCAAACAAATCAATCTCTGTTTTAGATTTTAATGGTAAGATGCATACTAGGGAATTTATATTTGAAATAAAATGATAAAGGGGAGTAAACAAATCTCCATGTTAACTAATTTGGGATTCATGGTCATTCATCCTCTTATCCAACACTAGAAGGAACTTGGAGAGAAAAGTGTCTAGTCTGTCATCAGAATTCTACTCCTCAGGTTGAGGAAAGAAATGGTTACATGAATGTACTGTTATTGAGTTTGTTTTTTTCAACTGCTTGTACATCCTCCACTTCTTGATGTTCATCATCTTCAAAGGCCCTTGCATCCACATTAGAAACAATTGGTAGGAAATTAATAAGATAATTAAACATTGAAAGTATTTGAGCAAGGTGATTAGTCAATTCTCTCTGCTCGTTGATTTCAGCCTCATAATAGTCCATACTTTTATACATTACATACATGAACTATGTGAGAAATCTATATAGTCTCTTATCAGGATGTAACTCTTTAGTTTGTCTAAATTAGTAGTTGTAATTAGAGTATTTCTTGGCCCAACAATTTCATTGGTACCTTTGATAGTCAGGAGATCCTCCATCGGACTGATAATAGGTTTCATTTCACTACATGGGTTGAGATTCATCATACTCATTAGAACATGAGTACTTCTGATTATCTTCATGTTGTGTCCACCATTTTGAATTCATTTCTTCCCAAGTGGTTGGATACTCTAGATATTCTGATAGGGGTGCAACATAATATTGGTTTATTTGAAAACTCATCCTACACACTATCAGAAACTACCAAAAGCGAAATATATGATAAAAAAATTATTTCAAAATTAATTAGCTAAACTGAAATCAGTAAACCTAAATAGGATAATAAAAGTATTTAACCTAAACAATCGGTCTTGAGTCATCTTTAATATTCCACTAATCCCTGGCAACAGTGCCAAAATTTGACGTTCCCAAAAGGTGTCGTAAATTCTTCTGGATGTGAGTCAAATTAGAAATTTATAATGTTCCGAACCATACTATCTACAAAGGTGTAGTATAGCAGAAGTGTGAGGTCATACCCACAAAGAGTGGGGAATGCAATGATGAAAACTCTTAACTAAATGTTGGGTCAGTTTAATTTCAGTTTGATTTTATTAAACTAATTGTGAAAATAAATTAATTTCAAAAGAGAAACAAAAGAGAGAGGAATTAGTTTCTAGTGGTGGTTTTGCTAAATAAATTAATTCCACCTTACTTACAAAATAATCATATTAAATAGTTGTGAAACCAAAAAAACATTGATAGAATAAATGTTCATTCCCTATCAAACTATCCTAGAATCCCAATTCATCGTGGTCAAATGAATCAAAATAACTAAAGTCAATTTAGTTAAGATTTCCAGATGTAGAAGATTAATTCAATTCAATCATCATGAATAAATTATCTCAAACATGTTGGGGTTCGTTCATTATTGAAATCATTTGGTCAATGAATCAATGATGAATAAAAAAAGTTATGTAGTAACAACATGATACTATCATATAATCTTATCATTAAAAGAAAATATAAATCGAACTATGATGGTATGCACCCCCTTTGACTGATTCCTCTCTCCCTTATGGGTTTAGCCAACCATCCTTAGGTGATCACCAACAACTATTAAATCAAAATCCATAGGAGAGAGATTGATAATAGAAGAAAAAGACAAGAATAAATAAAACACTATGATTGGAATTAAAATATAAATCATTCAATGATTACATCAAAGAAAGAAAAGAAAAACATAAAAAAACCTATCTACGATGGAATCCTATGGAAGCTCTCGGTGGTCATGTTTTCTCCCTTATGTCTAGAGTATTTTATAATATCATAAAAGGGAGGCCGAGGGTGGTATTTATAAGTGTTTCTGCCAAAACCCACAGCTCCCATCACATTTAAGTTCCATTCTATCGTCATCATCATGATGTGTACTCGTGATACACGTTGTATACTTCATATATGGGTTTTCTTCTACCGCGTTGAATTCTCAGAATCTTCATACGCTGGTTTGACCCTAGTCATGTCATGTACTGGAGTTACATGACATGTACTTGTAGTTCAAATCATGTTCCATCATCATCACTTTTCCAGTGAAGATCTGTTTCACATGATATGGTCACGAAGTGTACTTTCAATACATGATATTTAGTCATTTTTCTTCAGTTTTCAACACTTATTCTCTCCCCAACATCCAGTGTCGCATCGTTTCACTTCGCTCATGGTGTGAAGTGTCGTTTTGTTCCACATTTTCTATGTTTTCCTTATTTTACTAAACAACTCAATCCTACTTAGTAAATTCCAAACCATTGATATCAGGCACAAAAAATTATATTAAATCAATTGATATTCAATGAATTTAAACATAGAAACCCTTCAATATATGTATACAAAATAGTCTTATCAAATACCTCCACACTCAAATCTTTTCTCATCCTCAAGAAAAATTTCAACATCAAATCACCAATGATCCACACATCAATAAGGGAATTTTTAAATTTTGATGCCCATAAAAACAACTTATAACTGGATATTTTTGAAGCATAAAGCCTACCCAACAAAAAATCCTCAAAATCATGCTTCGTTTAAATGTGAAATTCAAGATATCTCTACTTTTCCACACGCGGTTTTCAACCTTTCATCAACCCCCATTCCATTTATGATTTACCTCAACATAAATTTTTCCACTCATCACTCAAGGTAACAATTAAATGGAGTTATACTCATACCTCATGCACATGTTCCTAACCATTGGCTTGCATTGAATCTACTTTCCCCACCCTATAATTAAAAATGTCACATTTAATCATGAGGGATTTTAAATAAGGATCAAATGACACTGTGGATGAGGGTAGGTAGGTAAAATATTGAAAATCAAGTAAATCTCAAGTTGGAGGCTAAACTCTAACATACAATTCATGATATTCAAAAGACAATCTCAATTAATTTCTTCTCACAAAAATGTAATTCCATATTAAAAACCCCCCCAAAGCATACTGTAAAG
Source organism: Viscum album (assembly GCA_963277665.1). Classification (NCBI taxonomy): domain Eukaryota; kingdom Viridiplantae; phylum Streptophyta; class Magnoliopsida; order Santalales; family Viscaceae; genus Viscum; species Viscum album. The sequence continues at coordinate 1,941,545,695 of OY728152.1, forward strand.
GATAACAGACAATGTAATCATAATGAAAGATAATCCTCTCTTGTTGTTATTTTTTTTATTTTTTCCCTTTTTTTCATAATTCATGATTGGAATACACCTCACATCCAAAACCTAACCATATATCGTAAAAATAATATGTCTGTAAAATGGTGTTTTTTTATTCTCCTAATTCACAGCCCATTTTTTCATCATTTTTTTATTCTTTTTTTTTTGAACAACATGAGGGATATACAGTGGAATATAATGAATATAAATATAAAGCTTCCCCAAAATCTCATGGAAACATCCTACAGTATCCTCTTAAGATATGACATCCCATGTCCACCACAAACAACCCCTCCCCCACACTCAATCAGTTGAATATCATGAAAAATACAAAGAGTTGGGTAGCAATGAAAATAATAGCTTGTAACATGGATTAATCCTAAGAAGGTCATCCATGCTTTCTAGAGGATAAAGAAGGATCAATGTGTAGGTGGGTCTCATGATATAGGGGATCATTAATAAAATCCCTCAATATTTTCAAAATTGAATTTGTACAGTCATACCGTTGACAAGATAACAATGCAAGTTTTAGCCGGTTTACATGCCTCAAGTTTCACTCAAGAAATATGCTCAGAAAAATAGAAAATATTTGGTCTATAATCATTTCAGGATTGGGAATAGAATATGAGTCAATAATTTCATGGCATGAAAATAAATATTCAGTTTACTCAATGCATGTTCCTAGGAATCAACATCATGAAAAGAAATTATATCAGCAATCATTTTTAAGAAATTCCAAATTAAAGTAAGCAATTAGGTTCCAAAATTTCCATTTATATCTTTTGATTTATTATCAATATATTTAAAATTTACCAACATGTTAACAAATTTTTCTTGGGTTATGATTTCTCCTAGATCAGTGAGTTCAAGACAAATAATTCCAAATTTTTTATGGGAGAATCTAATTTAATTCAGGTCATGTAGTAATTTAATTCATTTTTTTAATTTTTATGATATAAAAAACTAAGGGTGAAATGATATTAACAAGTAGAAACAGTACTCCCCTTCCATTGATGTTTTGAATGATTCTCTCAGATTCTGTCTAGCTAGGTTCACGATGTGTATTGTGATTACATGATGTGTAATGTTCCAATTTCTAGCTCTTTAGTTTATTATTTCTCCTTCCTTATAGGGACCTGAAATATAAAAGAAAACAATGAACGTATAGGCCATTGAGAATTAAAAATATTTGTATCAAATAAGAAAAGAGTAAAACCATAGGGATATTTAAGTAAAATAATAAAATAAAATAAATCTACATCCAATAAAGAAATTTTTAATATCTAGGTTGCCTCCTAGAAGCTACTCTATTTTAATGGTCATTCAGCTCAACCTTTTACCTTTTCCAACTAGTTGGAACATAGTTCTAAGTTAACAATCTTGGATTTAACCACTTCTATATTTTCAATGCATCTGGGGTTATCTGTTGCTTAATCCTTTATTGGTTCATCATAGCTAGTGGTGGGCTGCAATTGGAGGGAAATTTTAATGAAAAAAAATAAGAAATTCAAATTAGACCATATTTTATAGTTTACCTGCACCACCACTATTTTATCCTTTTCTTTCTCTGGTTCACATTTTAGAATTTATTTTTTAATCGGATCCTTTGGTTTCTCCTCTTCATATTGAATGTGAAAAAGGTATTCCTATTCTTCTTCAGCCTTAAGAATTATAGTGAGGTCATAACATGTTTTTTTATTATCCTCTTCCTTGAATTTTTATTCTTCCTTCATTAATTAACTGGCAGGTAACTCCTTGACCTCTTGGTCATTATTATTTGCCAATTTTTCTTTATATGATTTTATAGATTGTATTATATAGACCTCCTCTTATTCCTCTTCAACCATCCAATCACAAATTTCCATCATTTTTCTTTCCTCTTAATCACGTAGTTATAAGAGGAATTTTGTTTGTTCTTATTGGTACTTTTGTGTGTATATAAGGGATGACTTTTGTTCTGATACATCTTCTAAATCTAGATGGTTATATTTTTCAATGTTTCCAACATGCTCCAGGTAATGTTATTTGGTCTCTGCCTCTGATTTTTCTTTCTTTTTCTTTCCTGCATTATTGACTTCCTCCACCTTTTGATCCTCTTCGTATTCAAACAAATCAATCAATGCATTACATTTTAATGGTAAGATGCATACTCGGGAATTTATATTCGAAATAAAATGAGAAATTTGAGTAATAAAATATCCATGTTCACTGAGTTGGGCTTCATGGTCATCCATCCACTTATTCAACACTTAAATGAACTTGGAGAGAAAAGTGGCTAGTATGTCATAGGAATTCTACTCCTAAGGTTGAGGAAAGGAATGGTCTTCATGAAATTACTTCTCTTGAGTTTGTTTTATTTCAAATACTTGGACTTCTTTTGCTTCATGATGTTTATCATATTCAAAGGCATTTGTATCTACATTAAATATTATTGGTAGGAAATTAATAAGTGAATTAAAATTTGAAAGGATTTGAGTAAGGTGAGTCGTAAATTATCCATACTCGTTGATTTTAGCCTCATTATAGTCCATCCTTTTGTCCATTAATTCAATAAACTCGGTGATAAATCAGAAGAGTCTCTATTTAGGATGAAACTTTTGAGTTTTTTTAATGTAGTAGTTGTAATTAGTGTATTTCTCGGCCCAACAATTGCCTTGGTAGCTTTGATAGTCGATAGTTCCTCCATCTGGGATAATAGTATGTTTCAAACCACTATAAGGGTTGAGATTCATCATACTCATGAGAACATGAGTCATATTGATTATAATCCTATTGTGTCCACCCTTTTGAATTCAATACTTCCCAAGTGGTCAGATACTCCAGATATTCTGATGGGGGTGTGACACAATACGGGGTTATCTAAAAACTCATCCTAGACACCATCAAAAACTACAAAAATTTTAATATATGATAAAAAATTACTTCAAAATTAATTAGCTAAACTAAAATCCGTAAACATAAATGGGATAAGAAAATTATTTAACCTAAGTAGCCAGTCTTGAGTTGTCTACAATGCTCCGCTATCCCCAACAACGGTGCCAAAATTTGACGCACCTGAATGGTGTCATGAATTCCTCGGGTTGTGAGTCAAATAAAAAATTTATAATGTCCCGAACATACTATCTACAAAGGTGTAGTATATCAGAAGTGTGGGGTCGTACACATAGAGAGTGGGGAACGCAGTGATGACAACTCTTAACTAAATGTTAGGTTGTTCCAATTTCAGTTTTATTTTATTAACCTAATTCTAAAGATAAATGAATTTCAAAAGATAAATAGAAGATAGGGGAATCAGTTTCTAGGGGTGGTTTTGCTAAATAAATTAATTCCACCTTACTTATAAAATAATCATATTAAATAGTTGTGCAACCAAACAGTTTCATTGATAGAATAAATGTTCATTCCCTATCAAACTACCCTAGAATCCCAATTCATCGTGGTCAGAAGAATCAAAATTAATAAAGTGCATTTAGTTAAGACTAGTATATTCATAAGATTAATTCAATCCAATCATCATGAATAAATTATCTCAATCATGTTCGGGTCCATTCACTATTTAAATCATTTGGTCAATGATTCAATGACGAATAAAATAGGCATTTAGGAACAGCATGATATTATTGAATAATCTTATCATTACAAGCAAAGATAAATAAAACTATGATGGTATGCACTACCTTTGACCAATTCCACTCTCCCTTAGGGGTTTATCCAACCATCCTCGGGTGATCTCCAATGATGATTAAACCAAAATACATTGGAGAGAGATTGAGAATGAAAGAAAGAGATAAGAATAAAGAAATCAAAATTATTGGAATTAAAATATAAATCATTTAATGATTTCATCAAAGAAAGTAAAGAAAAACATAAAAAAAATATCTACGGTGGAATCCTACGGAAGTTCACAGTGGTTGCGCCTACTCCCGAAATTCCAGAGTATTTCAAAATATCTTCGAAGGTCGGCTGAGGGTGGTATATATATGTGTTTCTACCAAAACCCACAGCCCGCGTCACATTTAAGTTTCATCGTATCATCGTCATCACAACGTGTACTCGAGCTACACATCATGTACTTCATATCTGAGTTCTCCTCCGCTGCGTTGAATCTACTGAATCTTTGTATGCTGGTTTGACCCTAGTCACATCATGTATTGGAGTTACATGACACGTACTTATAGTTCAAAATGTATTCTTTCATTCTGACTTTCCCAGTGCAGATCTGTTTAACGTGATATGGTCACTAAGTGTACTTTCAGTACATGATGTATAGTCATTTTTCTTCTGTTTCCAGCTCTTCTTCTCTCTCCAATATCTGGTGTCGCATCGCTTTGCTTCGCTCATGGCATGAAGTGTCACTTTGTTCCACATTTTCCATGTTTTCATTATTTTACTGCACAACTCAATCCTGCATAATAACTTCCAAAACATTAATATAAGGCAAAAAAATATATTAAATCAATTGATATTCAATGAATTCATACATAGAAACTCATCAACATATGTATACAAAATATACTTATCATAAAACAATTTATTTTTTAAGTAATTGGGTTGTTACTTTCTCCCCACCTTTGGTAAATTTCATCCTCGCAATTTTTAATCACTTATTAGGCAAGTGATGGTACTTTTCCCTCATAGAATTTTCAAATTCCCATGTTTCCTCTTCAACTATGTGGTTTCTCCGTAAAACCTTAACCTGGTGAATTATGTAATTCTGCAATACTTTCACTCTACAATCAAAAATTTGAATAATTTTCTCTTCCATATGAACTACTCATGGTCTCAAAACATGAGATGGATATGGAACATACTTTTTCTACATTGAAAGATGAAAAACATTGTATACCTAAGATAAACTCAGAGGAAAAGATACTCAGTATGAAACAATTCAAAATTTATCCAAGATCTTAAAAGGCATGATGAATCATGTAATTAGATTTCTGTTCTTAAAAAAATGCATAAGAATTTTCCAAGGTGTTATTTTAAGGAAAACATGTTTAGCTACCTCGAATGAAAGGTATTTCCTCCTATTATCTACATAACTTTTCTATCAGTTCTGAGTTTTCCTCATTATATGCTGGATCATCTTCACTTTCTCATACACTTCCTTTAATAATTATGGTCCCATAAACTTCATTTCCCCGACTTCATACCAAAATTTTGTAGTTTGAAACTTTTTCAAATATAATGCCACAAGAAGTTTCATATGTATACTAGAATGAAAACTGTTATTATAAGAAAAATGAATTAAAGAAAAATGTTGATACCAAATTCCTTGATAATCCATTGAACAAGCTCGAAACATATCCTCTAAAGTCATAATTTTTCACTTATTCTATCCATCTGATTGAGGATGAAAAGCAATATTGAAATTTAATTCAGTTCCCAATGACTTCTGAAGTCCTTTCCAAAATTTAGATGTGAACTTGGGAACTCGATCAGATATAATTGATAGAGGAACTCCATGTAACCTAACAATCACATTGAGGTATATTCAAGAAATCTTATCCAATGATATTGTATCTCAAATAGGAAGTAAATGTTCATATTTATTCAATCGGCCAATAATAACAAAAATCTCATTATTACCTCAATAAGTCTTTAGTAGTCCCACCAGGATGTCCATGGATATATTTTCTCATTTCCACTCTAACACTGGAAAAGGATTAAGCATCCCCTTCAGTAACTTCCGATCTACTTTAACCAATTGACAAGTCAATCATTTCATAATAAAATTAGTAATGTCTCTTTTCATTTAATCCCACCATTAATACTCTTGAAAGTCTTTGTACATCTTTCTAATTCCAGGATGAACTAAAAATGGAGAACTATGAGCTTCACATAACAATTATTTCTTCAACTATGAATCATAGGGAATGAATATTCTCTTCCTAAACCTCAAAACATAAACTTTATCAATGTTAAACTCATAAAACTTACCCTTTTGAACTAATTCTACCTTTTTATTAAACTCATGATATTTTTTCTAATAATTCTTTTTTTTTGAAAGAGACGACTTGATTGACACCAGAAAAAAAATAGAATAATTTCCTACACCAATAACATCCAAACCAAAATTTATCAAATCATTAACCAAGGGGTCATGTTACAAACGTAACATGGTTAATGTAGAATTACTTTTCTGACTCAATGAATCATTCACATTGTTTTCTTTTCCAGGATGGTAATGAATCGTGCAATCATAATCCTTGATTAGTTTCAGTCATATTCTATGTCTCATGTTCAATTCCTTCTAAGTAAATATATACTTTAAACTTTTATGTTAAGTATATATTTCACATTTTACTTTATAAAAATGATTCCTCAAAATTTTTAATGAAAAAACAAAAACAACTAATTTCAAATCATATGTAGGGTAATTTAACTCATGACGTTTCAAGTGAAATGAAGCATAAACAATTACCAGATCATTCTACATTAGGGAACAACCAAGTCCTTTCAACAAAGAATCACTATAAATGAAAAATTCACCATCTCTAGAAGGTAGGGCCAAAACATGAGCATTCACTAATCTTTTTTTAAATTCCTAAAAATAATCATCACATTATTTTTTCCAAATAAACTTAACACCTTTTCAAGTTAACTTAGTCTGGGAGATAGATAATCATGAAACGTTTTCAACAAACCATCGACAATATCCTTCCAAACCAAGGAAACTACAAATCTCGGTTATATTTTTGGGTCTTGGCCATTCTTCAACAACTTTTGTTTTAGTAGGATAAACAATAATGTCATCTTGAGAAACAATGTGACTAAGGTAATAAATTTTTTGCAACCAAAATTCATACTTTATAAATTTTCCAAACAGTTTATTTTCTTATAATGTTTTCAAAACAAGGCCTAGATATCTTTCATACCCCTATTTACTTTTAGAATATACCATAATTTAATCAATAAACACAACTAAAAACATATCCAAGAACTGGTGAAATATTATATTCATAAGATCCATGAGTACAGTTGTTGAATGATTTAACCCAAATGTCATAAATAAAAATTCATAATGCCCATATCTTGTATGAAACACGGTCTTTCGAATGTTTGATTCTTTTACTTTCAACTGATGGTACAATGGCCTTAGGTCAACCTTCGTAAACTAATGTGCTCCCGGGATTTGATCAAATAAATAAAAAATTTGAGGAAAAGGATAGTTTTTCTTATTAGTGATTGTATTAACGGATCTATAATCAATGAAAAGTCTCATTGAACCATTTTCCTTTTTAACAAACAAGATAGAAGCACCCAAGGGTGAAGTACTAGGTCAGACGAAGCCTTTATCTAATAAATCCTACAACTGGTTTTTTAACTCTAAAAGTTCCATTTGAGCAATTCGATAAGGGAGTTTTGAAATTGGATTATCATCAAGAACTAAGTCGATGGTAAATTCAACTTCTTTATCAGGTATAACACAAGAAAACTCATTAGTAAAATCATCAGAGACTCATTTACCATTGGCACATCATTAATCTAGAGAGTTGCTTTATTTTTAGAAAAATGTACAAGATAACTTTAATTTCTATATTTTAACAGTTTCTTGGATTCCTGATATGTTATCAATGTAATGGGTTTATTCTTGTACAAAAACTGAAACTCTTTCTAAAAAAACTTATTTAGATCTATAATCAATATTAGAATGATAAATATAAAGCTATTCCATACCCATAATAACATAAAACTATATTAGAGTAAAAACAAAAAGGTTTGTAGTTAAACTCTTTCCACATAAAAATATAGGTAGATTCTTTTTTTTTGCCTCAATATTTCCTCTAGTTATTTTTACTATGTGTTTTTTCTTCAATTCTTGAGGTGGAATTTCATATTTAAAAGAGAAAATTTATCATAAATGAAGGAATGTGTATACCCTGAATTAAAAAATACAATGGAATATTCAGTAAAAACAAGCAATGTACCTGATACCACTTCATTTTATGCCTAAACATCTTTTGAAGTAGTTTAAAATAATTTTTCCACATCCTTCTATTTTCAATATTACTGGTTTCTCACCTAAGTGACTATCTTGGGACATACATTAGTAAAATGACCCAACTCTTTAAAATTAAAGAATCATAACATCAACTTCTCATCATTCGTATGATCATTTTCTATGCTATCACGAACCATGTGTCCAAGCTTTCCACATCGATAGCACTTCCCAGAATTTAAAATACATTCTATAGGATTCTTTTTACCACACTTTTCACCAGAAGGGAATTTGAATATATTACCTCAAAATTTATTTGATGAATTCTTCCCCAAAGTGTGATAACCTAAATTCTTATTAATATTATCCTCACAAGGCATATATGTGTCAAGAAACTCCATTTAAAACTTTTAAGCACAATGAAAAACTTTCTCATAGATTCTAAATTCTCGTGAAGCCAACGCTCTTTGTAAAACCGGTTTTAATCCTGAGTAAAACTGATTAATTTTTATATCAGTTTCCCGAGAAAAAATATCTAGTACATACCTAACCAATATTATAATGTTTTCTTCATATGAAACTATGAAATATTTATCCATTTTCCTCAATTCCAGAAATTATTTTTCCATTTGGAGTCGAAAAACCTTTAGGAAATATTTCTCAAGTAAATGATCTTTGAATGTTTCCCATTCCATAGAATCTAGATTATTTTTCTCCATGGTATTCTTAACCAAAAACCACCATCAATCAGCTCCACCTTAAAAATGATAAAGGGAAAGGTTTACCTTTTGATGTTTTTAACATCCCATGACATAAAATATCTTTTGGAGAGCATTGATTCATCCTTTGGCTACCACCAGGTCATATGATCCACTAAAAGATGGGGGTGTTGCCTCACAAAATCATCTACAAAAGACATGTTCCTTCATGATAGATCAGGTGCCTCTCTAGCATGAACACCACCACCATTTGTTGCCTAATTAAACTAATCTATTAATATCACAAACTTCTTGGTTCCAATTCCCGCCATTCCAGAATGCAAATTCGGATAGGTATTAGCTTCTTAGTGTCATCTTACTTCAACTAACCTGTTTTTTCATAGGAAAACGATTTTGAACAGACATATCTTAAATGAATCAACATGGTAATATTCAAATTATATATAATTTTAAATTAACCATAAATTAAAAAATCATTTATGGTATTCTATTAACATCATCCTAACCCCTAAGGTTATCTAAATAATGCTCTAATACCAACTATAAGGAATGGCCTTAAAACATTTCATAATATTGAGTTTCAGTCAAAAAATTACTTTCTTTCACATTGAGGATCTTCTAAAGTTTAAATATTTATATAATTAGTATATAATACATACATAACATCCCATATTTATACAGAGTGGATACTACTAAAATAGAATCCATTTCTTTCAAAATATAAAACATTAAAAAACATGTTTTATTTGAAAAATATTCATAGAATTTAACTTGACTTCCTTATTTCTCTTAAATATCATTATAACCTTTGAATAACATTTAAAAACTTAGTATGAGAACAAAAGGATCAGTAAAATATTTAAAGAATGAAATCATTAATCAATTGATAACATAAAAACCCTTAAAATCTATTTGAAAAAAACTCATTAGCATGCATTGAAACATCATGAAGTTTCCTTAGTAAATATTTACAATGTCACACTTAAATTCACCCTTACAAATGGGATAACCTTTTGGTTTACTTACTTCTATAGAGTACCCAATGCATTAGAGAGCAATAATGGGGATCACCCATCATATCTTGAGCTATAATGGGAACAACCTAATATATATTGCTCTATAATGGGTCTCAACTCATCATATATTGAGATATAATGGGATAAAACCAACATAAACAATTTCCAAGTAATATATCATGAATAAAACACTTGATAACTCATTTAAAACGTGTAGCAATACACATTCAGATTTTCAATTACAATTTTTCTGTAAAAAATTACTTTTAGAATAAACAAAATCATGCACATAATAATGAAATCATATGATTCAAAAATAACTATAATTAAATGTGATTGAAAAATTTTATTAATAAATAGTCGTGAAATTATGAGAAATTTCTCTTGGTATATATAAAAAGAACAATCTTTTTGAATTTTGGAAAAGAGACATTTAAAAGGATTTTTACAGGAAGGTCCCTTATAAATACCATATCATTGAAGAATGAATTAATAAAATGAAAGGAATATGTATATTCACTGTAAATACACATAATAAAACATAATATATTTAAATTTTATTTTAAAAATAATCATAGCATGAAAAACTCCATGAAGTATAAGGTTAACCCAAAGAATAGAAATTGGGTTAAGGATCCTCTTACCTTAGGTTTGTCTTTCTTTAAACGTGTCCAAACCTTATATATAATGGTTAAAATAGTGTTATTAATATATTAAAGAACCATATTTGTATTTATAATACATTATATGTTCTTTTCATAATATCTTTACACCCATTTATTAAAAATATTTTGTTATTTCTATTGTTTCGGGTGCGTTTTTTACATGGTTTCCATGGTCGGTTCATTATGGAATTTCTTGTTGAAAGGAATAGAAACTTTATAAGTGGAATGAAATGGTATTCACATGTTTTCAAAACTTTATATTATACCATATATCTTTTTTTCAGATATAAGGATGATTCATCAGATAAAACATTGATGATATTCGCTAAAATCATTTTGGTGGTTCTTTGATCATCATGAACTAGTTTCTTTATATAATTCAATATTATGAATATATGTTAATTACAAAACAAAAAATAGGTTATATAATAAAATTTAATACCTGTTTCAAACATTAAAATTTTTTTATGACCATCCTTGAAGTAATTAATGAAAATTTAAAATACATCATCCACAATGTTGGTAAATCGACACATCACAGACGATATTTTTATATTTAGAATAAAAGGGAGATGAGAAGAAGTATGATGATGAATTTTTCCATAAACATAACAAAATTATAATATATTTAAGATAATTTAGTTTTCATTCATATTTGATAAGTGGAGGTGAAGATATTGTAATAAAATAAAAAAATGAAATAGGATTTTTACCCCTTGAATTCTCTTCCATGAGAACCATCTTAAGGCCCTCATTTTTGGAATTTTGGTGATACAAGTAGGTCTTGGATGTGGTAAATGGCCTTATTAAGAATAATGGGAAGAAAATGGACAAGGGTCAAATCTTGAGATGTGTGAGGAGAAGAGGGGGTGAGTGGTGGTATTAATAGTAGAGGAGAGAAGGTTTTACATTATTTTAATCATTATTTTATTATTTTGCTCAAGACAAGAAATATTGTTGGTTATTTTGATCAAAAGTTGTAATTAGGGAATGTGATTTAGATCCAGGGGTGATTATATTATCATAACATCATCCATGACTCAATAATTCGTGTATTTAGCTTAATTTGTAAATTATCATATTTCACTATTCACCAAAAATTTAAGTATTTTCAAAAAATATAAAAACTTCAACCAAACCATTTTTATACATGTAGAATTAAAAAATGAACCCCATTTTTTGAAAATAATATTCTCAATATGATAAAATTTTCATTTTAATTATAATCATAATTTATTCGACAGATACTAGCTTTAAATTTATAACTGATTTTACAACACTTTGAAAATTTAATTTTGATCTCATAAAATTATCTTGTAATCATAATAAAATAAAATATTAATTCATGAATATATTTTATGAAAATATATTTTTCTTTTAAATCATTATCTTAGTTATAAAATTTTAAATAAATATTTATGTTTTATAAAAAATCAACACTTAATCTATCATTTTCAAAAAAAATTACTCATTCCAAGATATAAATATATAATATTTTCACATCTAAGATACATAAATTTTATTTATAATTTCATAGGTGTGGTTACTATTCTATTGTCCTATTTACAATTCATAAGGGTCCTATTACAATTCAGAAGGTCAAGTTATTATTCCATCAGAAAAGATTCCTAAAATACCACTTATTTCATTATACATTTGTAATGTATTTAACTATTTACTTCTAAAAAGAAAAAAATTATTTTATAAGTGTCTGGGATGTTGCAGTTCAAGTTTAACAACTTACCCAAAACTCGTTTTCCCATGCATGCCTAAAATGATGCTTGTTAAAAAATTACCATGAGTGTCTATAATGATGCAAGCATACTCAATTCTCATTCCATATAGGCCAATGATATAAATCTCAAAAAAACTTAGAAATAATTATCACATCACAAAATAAGTGCATCACCCAAGGTGAAATAACATCAACTGTAATATAAAATACCAATAACAATCATCCCACCCTGGGTACTTGGTATTTTCTTCAAACATGGGTTATCTACTCTTATACACTATCTCATAACCAATTTTTGACTTTCTCTAGTCTCCTTTATAACATTCCCAAATAGTAATAAAAAAAGAAAAAGAAAAGAAAACTCCTTTAATACCACTTTGTAATGTCCCAGACCCAGTGCCACATGCCGATTCCTTGAGCATGTTATTCAGATGACTCAAGCATGCCTCCCTATATGCTAGAGGCTACTGACTAACAGCGAGGTCTAATATTGAACATGGGGAGACTATACCCTCTTTTATCAGATTAATACACCAACAGAAAAATAATAAACAATAACAGAATAACTTATAACCATTAGTAAAATATTACCAACATCACATGATGACCAAATTAAGGAATACAATACCAAAACTAAAAAGTAAATATGTCATGTCAAAGTACATGTCAAGTTTCAATGTAAAAACCTATAAGTATAGACACTGAAAACTCCCAAGAGGGTCCCAAACCTCATCTAGTTCCCTCATCCATGATTCATCCCAACTCGTCCATCTAACACAGGGCATTTTATCTCATCTTGTCCTACAAACATGAATTCTATTTAAGTACCAATCTCGCATCTCGAGTAGGGTGTGAGTACAACTCATTAAGCCACCACCAATGATGTTTATAAAAATATCCAGTCAAATGGTGTATGTATTTGTATAAGGAATAAATAGAATAAATAAAGTAAATATTTTACACTTATTCAATTACTCTTTATTCTAACCACATAACACCCCAGGTTCTTGAGGACACCCAAAAGATATCATATATCTGAACTCCATTATTACTATTCATATTTCATAATACATAAATAAATTCCATTGTTACCATTCATCATTTCATAATTGAAGGTCATTGTTACCATTCATATTTCATAATACATGACTGAATACCATTTTTTCCATTCCTTATTTCATAATTAAATTCCATTGTTATCATTCATATTTTAAAATACATGACTGAATTCAGTTTCTATCATTCATAATTTCAAAATTGAATTATATTTTAACTATTTATATTTTATAATACATGACTGAATATGACTATTACCAATCACAATTTTATAATTGAATTCCATTTTTTCCATTCATATTTTATAATACATAACTAAATGTCATTGTTACTATTCATCATTTCATAATTGAACTTCATTGTTACCTTTCATATTTTTTAACACATGAATGAATGCCATTATTTCCATTCATCATTTCAATTCACATATATCACAATGACACATAAATTAACTCACCAATTAATTAGTCAATTTAAATACTTTCATATTCACATCATCCCATAAATTAGTTAAATAATTAACTAATCACATTTATCTCATAAATTAATTTAATAATTAATTAATCACATCAATTCCATTAATTAATTCAAAAAATAATTAATAAATTCAACCATATTAATTAATTCAACAATTAATTAATTATATCAATCAATTTCATAATCACAACAATCTCCTATAATTAATTCAAAAATTAATTATTCCAATTCCACATTTCTAATATAACAATAATAAATTCAACAAGTAATTATTCAATTAAATAATCTAAATATCACCATAATTAATTATTTATAATAAATCAATTTCATAATCCCTACATTCCCATTAATTAATTCAACAATAAATTAGTCAAGTTCAATTTTCTCAATAACTTCAAAATTAAATCAACAATTAATTATTTCAATTTACAGTCCTAATATTCCCAATTTCACAATTCCCTCAATTAATGCATTCACAAAATTAATTAATTCTATATAATAAACTCAATTTATAATCATCTAATAGAAATTATACAGTTACATACACATTATTGAATTAAATACTTTGAGATTTTAATTATAGACCACCTACCTCAATTTGTTGACGAGTGATCACCCAATGGAAATCTCCAATTTAAATGGAATAAAGTAATTGAATGAGATTGAGATCTTAAACCCTAAATCAAGATTTAATAATAAAAGAACCGCAATTATAAATCTAGATCCACAAGACTAGACCTTTATCCAACCAAAAATAGGGAAGAAAAATCCTTCAATGTATGGAAGAACAATGGTAAGAGAAAGGAAACCACATGTGATGAGTTCCTCTTATTGGGAGGGGTGTATATCCTGATTATAGTCTTCGAATCATAAATAATGGAAGTTGGAATGGCATAGAATTTGTCTATGATACTCCAAAATTGTAAAAAATACATTAGGAGTTGAGCTAGAGCTGAATAGTGGTTAAAATGGGGGATTAGGAAATTTAAAACAAAACTTATGGGTAATTAAAAACTTGCATATGGTTTTCTAGGCAGAGGCACATGGTTTTCCAAACCAAGCACCTTGATTTTTCACCTCTTCTAGGGCTTCACGGTTTCACCTAATATGGCACAAAGTATTAAAAATTGTGTATTATCCATGAGAATCTCCTCTATTTTGGTTCACACTAATTTCTGGACTAGTGCACACGGTTAAAGAAAACTGTGCGCCAACCATGTACTGCCCTATTTCTTCCATTTTTCTCAAATTTTCCCCAAAATACAGCCTAAGGTAAAACCCAAATGGAAATTACTCAACACAAGACAAAATAATACATATAAATAATCGCAAGACATCTCTAGAAAAGGTCAAGGTTTTACACCAACTCACATTTCAACCCCACGGGTTATCTATTCAATTCAACTTGTGTTCTAAAAATCTAATAACTATTTTCCTAAATCGCCATAATTACTTTGAATTCAGATCACATGCTAACCATAAATGTTTTATGAACCTCAATAATATATTCTTCCCAAAAATCTATTAAAATTCTCCCAAAAACATTAATCACCTTGATATACAATAACATTAGAACACTAAAGGGTATTTATTCATTTTAACTTATATTCACCCACCAATATATTGGCCTAAGATTTTATAAAAACCTTTAAATTTACCTTATCAAATAATATCTTAACCTCTAAATTTATTTAAACCATGAACTTACACAACCTATAACAGCCCAAACATAATCATTTTATAATTACATGTTTCACAAAAAATATTACAACACTAACATTCTCAATACCATTTAATTTTCAGGTTTTATAGAATTAGGACACATTAAACTTATTAATATATAAAAATTAACTCTTCCACACTCATCATACATACATTTATTTATAAATCAAGTTATTTAATTGACATAATTTCTTTATTCAAGAAAAATCAACATAACTGAAACTTTGAATTTTTATTATTCCTACCCATCCTTAAACACTATAAAAATCATTTGGTAAAATGGGATTAGAATATTAATCTCATTAATGGGTATATAAATTAAATAAAAAAAATTACCATTGAAATAAATTAAAACCCATAGAAAGTATTTCAAATAATTAACTTTAAACTCATATTAGATCATAAACTTATATTAAGTTCGGAAATTAACTTTTCTTCTCAAATAGTTCCATAAATAAAACTCACAAGGAATCATAAATTTACTATAATAATCATGAAAGTTTCTTGGGACAATATATCCATATCACCTATAATCACTCATAATCACCCATAATGGAATAACTTCACCAGTTAATTCTAATGTAATTTATCTGGAGAATAAATCATTACTCAATGCTTTTGTGGATTATATATCAGGCCCACCTATCATCATCTATAATTTCCAAGCACCATATAATGAATACAATGCATAGGATTTGTATTTTAACCCCTAACCATAAGCATTAAAGCTAACCCAAGAAAAGAAAATGAATTTATAAGAATGGAATGAACAATTCTCTATTGAGAGAAAAATGAAAGAGAAAACAAGAATATTTATAAAAACAAATAAGAATGTAAGAAATAAAATTATTAGATAAATTTATAGGGTTATATTAGAGGGAATCTTTGAAACAATTAAATTAAAGTTTTAAAACAAAACACCTTACAACCATGGTAATGTATTAGTCAAATCCCATGAAAGAAAAAACTTGAAATAGAATTGTCATTCCCATGAATTTAACATAAAAATGATAAAATAATTTCATTTAATATTATATAAATCATATAAAAAAATTAAGATTATTCAAAATGTTTTAAAGAAGTGAAATTGAGACAATAATCCCCTTAAATAAAGTATAAAATCACTTCATGCATCCTATGAATTCATTAATAATAAATATTTATTAAAATTTTACATTTTTAAAAACCTTTTTAATTATTATTATTCCTTTTCATTCATGTATAATCATGTATTATTTATTTATTGGATTAATGTTTCTCACATCAGTGATTTCTGAGGATGTCTGTTCCATAGTTCCAAAACAACTTTTATATAATGGTAGTGGTCAAATATCTTTTTATAATTGTTCCATAAAATATATAGGTGTCAAGGTATATTTTTTATATCATTATAAAAGAAGAATAGTTCAATATATTTTTATATAGCAATAATTTAAAAAATCAACCTCGGTAATCTTGTTTTAAAATACTAAAAAAACTTTGACTCTTTACTTTTTATATCATTGTTATTATAACTATTTTACCCTTAAAAATCATAAAAAACATTATTTAATTATTAATGTTATCTTCAATAATAAAATCAATTTTTTGGAATATCCATGAAAGGTTTAATTTAAAAATAAAATATCACTATTCACTTAAGTAGTGTAACACCACCAAAGGTGAATGATGTTTTCAAAAAGAGTTTAAATTTTGGGAAAACTAATGAGTTTCATGAAAAAAAATTGAGAAAAATTATACTAAAATTTAAAAATAACTTTTAAAGGTTACCTATATTTGGGAAAATGTAATGGGAGAATAGATAATAAAATAAATGTAATTTGAAATCTAAACTTTTCCATAATGATGCATTATAAAAAGGGTTTGATGGGATAAAATTGGTGATATCTCACTAGGAATGGATAAAAAGCTTATATTAACATGTTTATATAATAATTTCAAAGAAATAATAGAAATTTTGAATAATTTTTAAGGAAAAATCATCTAAAATAAAAAGGAAAAAATGGCTTGGGAAGCCTAACCTTAATTTTTGAGTCACCTCTTTTAGATTGCGTCTAAAGCCTCTAGCGAAGGAATTTTTGGATATTATAGAGCCTTATGAACATGGAAATATAATTTTAGAGATTTATTTGAATAGAATATATAGATAAAACATAAATTCATATGTGTATTGGAAAGGGTAGATTGATCCCCCTTTTATAGAAAATATTTGATTATATTTTCACAAATATTCAATCTTTAAGGGTTAAAAGTGTAATTTTCAAGTGGAAAGTGGCATGTAAATGAACAATATGTGATATTTAAAGTCATAAATCATAAAAATATGTATCAATATAAGTTTTTATTATTTTTTATTAATTTAAAAATCATTTTTAAAATTAAATACTATTTAAAGTCATTTTCAGGGTTAATCTTGTAATTTGACTTTAAAAAAATATATATAACTTTGAAATTAAATATTAAATATTTAAATAATTAAATATATATCATATTTATACGATTAAATAATTAAATACTCTAATTAATCTAAACCATGTCACTTTGAATATTTTAAAACACCTTTTTTTTACTTTTTCCCTGCTTGCGCAAGTGCTATGTTGACTTTGCGTAAGAAATTTGGATAATTATCTTATTTTTTAACTTAAAAAATAAATTAGTAAACTAAATATAATTTATTATTAATATTTATTATCATATAAAAATATTAATAATATTTTTTAGACACATTCATATCATTATAACATATTTAAGATAAGAATTTTTACTATTCTAACAGTACACAAGCATTGGGTAATTATTTTGATAATTAAATTTTTATAAAATTTTCATTTTCATAAATATAAATAATAAAAATTAATTATCCATTGTATTCAACTATTAAAGTTGATAATAACCTTATACCTTTTCATTCTTATCACTTAATCTATCAATTTTAAGTTTCCTTATGGTGCTCAAACACTCTATTAGCATTAATAAGTTTTTTCATATATAACTTGATATAAAAAAAACTTTAAATTAATTTGATAATATTATTATTTTATTTTTAGTATATAATAGTTTAATTCACATTTCATAGGTTTCTATAATGTTCTATTTCATTTTATATAAACATATATTAATAGGAAGTGGAATTCTACTTGACTTCAAACTCTTATTTTGAAAGGAATTTGAATTCAAAAGTATCACTCAAATTATTATCATATTTAATTAAAATATTAAATTTAAAAATGAATCCTTCAAAATATTAAAAACATAAATTTAAATAAAAATTTCATTTATATGATATTATCGTAATTTTAACAAAACTATTAATATACATCACATTTGCTATTTATTATCAAAACATATTATTTATAAATTTTTTAACAAAATTACTTTCACCTAATTATAACATAAGTATTAAAAATATATTATTTATTTTATTAAAATAATTCTAAAATTATTAATTAATAAACATTAAAATAAAATCTCATTATATATTAAAATAATTTATTTTTTCAAACTAAGGATATTTCTTTTAACATGAAAAATATTATTCTTGTTTCATTCCTTGATAAAATTATTTATAAGATTATAATAATAAAAAAAATTATTATAAATTAAAATAGTTAACATAAATATCCATTTATAAAATATCTTATAATTAAATAAATCTTTAAATAGATAAAAATAAGAAATCATGCAATGGGAATTTATTTGACCTTTAAATAAAGCATGACTTATGAGATGAAGTAAAATTAGTAATTTAAAATTTTTATTTGACCTTTAAATATTTTAATGAATATATAATTGATTATATAATAGATTTTTTATCATTAAGTAAACATATATAAGTTTGGAAATTAATATTTTCTGAATAAATTTAAATTCAAAATATGTTATACACTATGAAGTTGATGATAGATTTCCAAAATTGTTTTAGAAGATATCTAAAAAGACTTATGGATATGTTTTCAAAAATTATTGTACATGATTCATGTGTTGTGAAAGAATTATATTAGATGTGATACACTATAAATTTGATGATAACTTTTTAAAAAAAAATTAAGATATCCAAAAATATTTTTGGATATGGTTTCACAAGTTAATGTATATGATATAATATAAGGTGAAATGACCCGAAATCTATCAGGATTTAGTGAAAGTGGGAGATTGAGGGAGACATTACCTAAAGTCTATGAATATTTAGTGTTTTATGATAATATCATAATATATAATATCTATATCATATGGTATGATTGATATAAAATAAGGGATATTTTATTCCATATAAAGGGTATATCATAAAGAATAAATATCATGTTACTATCTTCGTCTGTCATAGAGTATAGCTATACCATATCATAGGGTTATATGAATTATAGTGTATGATTAATTTTTGTGTTTATGATTATTTTTGGAAATATAACATTAAGTGTTAATGTTTGATTCATTTTATACTAAGTATTTCATTGATTGTGAATGTTTCATAAGATGAAACATTCAAGAGAATTCAATCAATCTAATGATTATAATGAGATGAATTTGTAATTCATTTACTTATATATTATAAACATATGACTAAATATATAGGATTAGTGAGAATCACCATAGACTATATAAAGGTGACCGGGACATGATATTTGGATTTGGATTATCAAGTATGTTTTTTGGTTGATTCATTCTCTTTAGAGTCTCTCTTCATCTTTCCTCCTTTGTATCTTGATAAACTAGAATATCATGAAGGAAAGAGGACTGTGTGTAACCATTTGGTTGATTTGGTATAACCCATGGATACACCTTGTGGGGAGTATCCATTGGTTGTCCCTAGTGATCTTAATTAAGCATATATTGAAGGAAACTATAGGAAAAACTCTAATGTAAGGTATGCAGTCTTTATTTACAGTTTTTATGGTTTTTGTTTCAAAGGAATGGTGTTCTTGATAATTATGGTTTCAAATGATTTATGCTAATTTTATAATATATTAATCTATCCTTAAAAACTTAACATAGAAAATTAAATTTATTATCCATGAAAAATTAGGGAGTGTGTTACTACAATGATAAAGGCAGGTACAAACTACAGGTACAGAATCGTGAATGACAGAGATGAAGCTGGTAGTTTGAGTATACTAGTTGTGTAACAACTTCATAGACACATGACATTTAGATATGGGTGAGTAAACGGTTGGAGTTGGTTCCCTAATACCAACTAATTTATAATTTATAGTACCTATATATTCATAGACTTTAATATTAATAAATACCTAGTCACATATTGATTTTTATTATTCATGTATTTAATGTGATAAAGTCATAGAGTATCTATCACATTGAAAAGGTCATAGCAGTTACTCACTATGATGTTAACCTTGAAATTTTGTGATGATGTTCTTAAAATATTTTTCATATGGTTGAATAACATCATCTATTGGGACACAGATGATATAGACTATCTAGTGCAAGATACTTTTAAAAGGAAGGGACTTCATCTCATAATGTTCACACATGGTAATTTCAAATAGGAGAGATTATAAAGACAAACCCACTAGTAGGAAATCCATAAGTTTGTGCATTATTTAATATTACTATATATGAACATGGGTAATTATCCTTTGACTTTAATATTATTATTAATGTATGTTATGACTCATGCACTTAGATGAATTTCCATAAATCATGATGACATATGTTCATGGTGAAGTTGGGTATATTGGGTGCATCATGAATGATATATTATTAATGAATGAATCTAGGAAGGATTTTTCCTTTCCAACTTTATGGAATTTGAAATCTTGACCCTTTGATTGAATTTAAACCTCCAAACTAAATTCCACAGCCAGATTATATTGATGAGTTCATTTCAATAATTCAAAGAAAGACATATCAAGCATAGAAGTTGATGAAATGAGTATGAAACTTTATTGATAAGATATCAAGACAAATATATTATATTAAAAAATGAGTGTTAATGTGTTGTTGTCAATGTTTTGGCATTAATTTATTCCTATTGGGTGCCTTTATGTGTTGCCAAACACAAAAATTGAACTTTAGGTGAACCCACCTAATTCCACTGATGAAGAGACCTCTAAGATCACAAACGTTGTACTTCTATTTATCTTAATTAAATTCTATTTGAATTTAATTAATGGAATAAATATTATTCTATAGACAAAGAAATAATATTTATTTGGGATTTACTGATCAAAAATATTCAGTCACAATTTTATGTGAGTTTATTATTCAAATAAATATCTATTCACAAGACTGTGAATATTATAAATATTAATTTATTTTTATTGATGAATTATATTTATTATTAGAGGTTTGTTAAATATTGAGGAGGAAATGTGGATCAAGTTATCAGGTCTAGTGGGAATGATATATTAAATGGAATTTAAATAAATATTAAATTAATTTTTTAAGGAATGATATTTATTCATCCACAAGACATGCTCTCATCAATAAAATAATAATAAATATTATTATTAGATGTGGGGATCTCTAAGGATTATGAGAATAATTAAGGGCCTTTGTGAAATTATTTATTCTTTTAACTAGATAAATAAATACCTGGTTATATCATTTCCTAGGGTTAGATGTTGTTATGAACAACACAAATTCTCTAGAGATTCTCTCAACCCTAGAGAGAAAATTCTATATAACTCTCTCAATAACTGAGAGAGCGAAATTTTCGTCCTTTCTCTACAGGCCTGGGAGAATAACAATAAATCATTTCATTATCAAAGGATTTTATTGTGATCAATGGAATCAATTCAATATGATTAGTACTACCATGCAACCACTCAAAGTACCATCAATGATTCTATAAGATCAAAGGAGCATGTGTGGATCACTGCCAGAGGAATTTTATCCTTGGATCCACTTGACACAATGATAATACAATATGAATGGAATTTGGATGATAAATATATTTTTTGAAGAAAAATATCATGATTGAGGCAATATATTCTTTTAAATTAATTATAAGATTAATGTGAAAGATCCCATTTCTTTGTTCTTATGTTCTTTGTCAATTTTAATTGGATAAATTCTTTGGTCATGAAATCTACCATCACGTACATTGAGGATTATACATTGAATTGAGAAATATCAAATTTTGACCTAATAAAAATAGGTGATTCTTCTATGCCTAGAACCTTCAAATGGTGTCATATTTAAATTATAAATATTTATTAATCACTCGTCATTATACACATATACTATTAGTTTTTTATTTTGTGATATTCATTATTTAAATCTCAATTTTGATATTTATTCTTCTTTTTCTTTATTCATCTACATATAACCAAGAAAAGGAAACTAATACATGAAGAACTTCCAAACACTACAATGAAACTGGCCTTTAAAAGTACTAGTATTTATCAGTACAAGAAAAAAATACTTATAAAGGAAACTTTTATCAATGCTTTATTTTTAGAACAAATAAAGGGTATCAATTATCAATACTTTGTTTTTGGCACTAATAAAGGGTAACCTTTATTAGCACTTTGTTTTTAGAACAGATAAAGGGTACCCTTTATTAGTGCTTTATTTTTACCACTGATAAATATTTATTTCATCACTCTTTTTTTAGCACTGATAAAGGTCCGAATAAATAAAATGAAATAATTAAATAAAATAAAAATAAAAATTGATTTTATTAAAAATTTAATAAAAAAATTATTAATTAAATAATTATTGATAAAAATAAATCAATTAATTATACATTATTAAATATTAAACATTTTATTAATTAGATAATTATGATAATAAATGTTATTAAACTATATATATTAAATATGTAGATATATATTAATATATATATATATATATGATTTATATATTAAAAAATATTTATTCGCTTTGCATTAAATATTCATATATTTATTGAATAATGGTTTTTATAATTAAAAATTAATTTTAATTAAAAATATTGACTAATTGAATAGTACTCGACATATAATTGAATGTTGTTTGATTTTTCAATTTAACATAGATCAAATCTGTGATATATTGATTTTACATATACATAATTAATGCATTTTTATATACAATTCACACACATAAAACTTATCGATTTTTTCAATATTGTTAAAGTGTACTTATTCTAAATTTATTCAATTTCAATTATTTTTAACATATATGCATGCACTTAAAATTAAATATTAATTAATAATTTCAAAAATATATGTGTAAAAAAATATTTATAAATAAATATATTTATAAATGTTAATTTACAGTATTTATACAACTATATATTTATAATAATAAATAAATTAATATTTTTTTTAAAGTATTTATAAAATTATAAATAAATAATTATATATATTTAAATAGTTATTAAATTTATTAAAAAATTAATTAAAAATGAATATATTTACTATATTTATATTCATATATATTTATTAAATATATATATGTATAATTATATAAATATATTTAATGATATAAATATTATTGTTTCACAATATTTCTAAAATTATAAATGAATAATTATAAAATTATAATAAATATATTTACTATATTTATATTTATATATATTTATTAAGTATATATAAATATTTATAGTTCTTTATTTATAATTATAATTATAAATCCTTTAACAACACTTAATGAATAAGCACTGATAAAAGTACTCTTTATCAGTGCTTTTTTAGTGCTGATAAAGGTATGTCTTTATCACCGCTACTAAAAGCGCTGATAAAATAAACATTTATCATTATTATAAGTTTAGCGCTGATAAAGACTAATTTTATCAGCGATTTTTTGGCACTGATAAAGACCTACCTTTATCAGTGCTAAAAAATTACTGATAAAGACTACTTTTATCAGCGCTTAAGTAATAAGCGATGACTAAAGGACTCTTTATCAGAGCTTTTTTATAAGTGCTGATAAAAGTTTCCTGATCTAATTAAAAACCCTAACTATTTGTGAACCCTTCATGATATCAGAATCTTCCTGCGAAAGCCGCCTACTGTTGGCACTCCTCCTCAGTGAATCGAAGATCGGATCACACCACTCGACTGCCTCCAGTTTCTCAAACATCTCGTCCTACATCCAGTGTTCGATTGCAATTAGGTTTTCCAAACAGGGACTCGAATTTTCTTCAACATAGTGAGGTAGTTCTTCTGATTTTCTTTGTGTATTTTTTGTTTTGTTTTTTATTTATTCTTCGATGATATCATTATTTTTGGTCGGGTGATTGTATACTAGCGATGCAGGCCTTCTGATTTTCTTAGTTTCTAATTTTAATTCAACTCTTGATCACTCATGGAGAATATATTGTTTCTGGACTTGATTGTGACACATTGATTCACATGGTGTTTAGTTGGTTGTTTTATTTTGTTTACATTTCCCAAATTGATCTCCCAAAGTTATAAATATCCCATGAATTCCATAGATTCCATGATTCACCTGTAAAACACTTACCTCACATACATGGATTGTGAAATAAATGTCTCATGAATTCCATGAGTCACTTATAAACTAAGTAAAATGTCAACTCACTAATCATCAACATTTAAACATTGGTCATTGTTAATGTAAAAAATTATTATCATCATTCATCTCTTTAACCACTAAATATTATGTCATCCACATTGATAAATACTTTCAATCTATCCGTAAAATTATTTTTTACGTAATGATTATGATCAATTTCTCATTTTTTAAATAAAAGTTTCTTTAATAATTCATCTAATATTAAACCCCAAGCTCTTAGTTCTTGTTTCAATTCATTAATCACCTTTTTCAATTTACAAACATTATTCTCATATTAAATAATTATAAAACTATATGTTTGTATGATGTAATTCATATTCATGTAATCTATTAGTAAATATTAATTTTATATTTAGTTGGAGTACCTTGAATTTCCTTGGGATGGGTCGGTGTGGTGATATGACTTTCCATGAGTCTTGAGATGTTTTCAAATATTTATATACCATTAATTTTAAATTTAATAATTCCTTAGGTTTCTACATCACTTGTTCCAATATATTTTTAAATCTTGTAGTTGGTTTGATGAGAGTTTATTATTCTTGTTTATCATATTTGGGTTTCTTATTTCTCCTTAATTGCATGTATTATATTTTCATTTGTTTAGGGGATTTAAGAAAGATTTGATGTGGATTAATTATTTTCTTAAATTCAATTACCCATTTTATTCCACATACTGAAATTATTCGAAACAATCAAATGTTGAGTTTCTACTATTAGAATTTTCTATAACTTTCACTTTTGAAAATGAATATATTATGTGTATTTATTTATATGTTGTATAAAATTAATATTTTATGAAACCAATAGAATGGATATGAACCGAAAATGGATTCATGCTAATAGTTTGATAAACTAATATGAATATGGAGTTAAAGAGTTCATAAAGTTTTAAATAGATCATGTATATGACCTTTCAAAAATTCTTTGTCCATGTTTACATTGTTGTTATTCAAGCCAAATTAGTCCAGGAGAGTTGGAAGAATATTTATGTCTATTTGGACCCATTGATCAATGGATCCCAAACAAGGATTGGTTGTGCATCACTCACAAGGATAATAACAAAACTAAGGACTCTCTATGCACTTCACTACTATTGGTTAACTACCACTTAGCATAGAATCTGACCTGAACTTACTACCTAATGTCTCTATTATGCTTTCATTCCACACATATAGAGAAACAAACTAATTAGATTATTGAACATAGAGATGGTGGAGAGTTTGTTTGGGATGAGAGAATCACAAGGATTCTAGGCAGAAAGTTTGGGTCAAATGTTATTCTAAGAAGTAGTTAACCAATAGTAGTGAATTTAAAAGAGAATCCTTAGTTTTGTTATTAACTTTTTGAGTGATGCACAACCAATCCTTGTTTAGGATCCATTTATCAATGGATCCAAATAGACATCAATATCATTAATTGTCTCATAGTTTTTTGACATCCATATAGTCTTCTAAACCATAATGAAGTGCATACAGAATCCTTAGTTTTGTTATTAGCTTATATCTGGACCAAAGAAACCCTTTGTAAAGATGTAAAGGTAATGTTACGATATAATTTCTCTATTTTACCAAAAAATTATATAATGAAACTTTGATTTAATTTTCAGTATTCCTTTAAGAGTTCATTTATTTTAGAATATTTTTTCCCATATGTCATGCATTTACAGAAAGATAAATGATTCCATCTCTTCTCAATCAGAGAGGTAATATTGATATTTTTCACAATAAAATCATTGTCCATAGAATTAATGTATTGTTTCATATTTTTGTAAAATTTATTTTTTTAGTATTACTCGCATTATAATTGTTTTTTAATATAGGTGAATTATTTTTCTGAGTTAGGGTGCTTTATCTAACATTCATGCTTCTTCTCCTTCGAAACCTTTTCACCCCTGCAATGTTGTATTTATCACATTCTTTCAAAATATATCCACTGGCTTTGTAGGAAGAGCAATGACACTACCTCTACTTAATCACATAGGTAATATTTATGTTTTCATAGTAAAATCATTGTCCATAAAATTAATGTATTGTTTCATATTGATGTTTAATTTATTTCTTTTTAGTATTACTCACATAATAATTGTGTTTTTATAAATGTGTATTCTTTTGTTCAAGTTGGGGTGATCTTTCCAACTTTCATGATTCTTCCCCCTCCAAACCTTTTCACCCTTATAGTGTTTCATTTATCAATTTATTTCAAGTTCTCTCCACTTACATTGCAGGAAGAGCAATGATGTTGTCTCTGCTCAATCACAAAGGTAATATCAATGTTTTAATAGTAAAATCATTATCCATAGAATTAATGTATTGTTTCATATTTATGTTTAATTTTTTTATTTTTATTATTACTCACATAATAATTATTTCATATATAAGTGGATTATTTTGTTAGATTTTAGGTGCTCTGTACAACTTTCATTCTTCTTCTCCCTCAAAACCTTTTCACCCCTATAGTGTTGAATTTATCAATTTCTTTCAATTTCTCTCCACTAACTTTGTAGGAAGAGAAATGATGCTGTATCTGCTCAATAAAAAATTTAATCTTGGTGTTTTTCATAGTAAAATCATTATCCATATAATTAATGTATTGTTTCATATTTATGTTTAATTTATTTATTTTTAGTATTACTAACATAATAATTGTTTTCTTATATAGGTGTATTCTTTTTTTAGTTGATGTGGTTTATTCGAAGATGCTCATGCAGTGTTGAAATTTTGACAAAGAAAATAAATGGAAATTTTGGTATCATTAATAGTTAGGATTGTTTTGAGACTTTGGGATGTGTAGAAATTAGCTGCACTATAATCCAACACACGATGTGATCAGTATAACTCCATGTACATTTTTCCATTTTAAATTGACAATAATTTTAGTAAAAAAATAAAAATAATTCAATGTGTCTGTTATTAGTTTAAAATTTACATTTGAATTTAAAAAGTTTCACTCATTGAAAACTAAGAAAATGTGCTTGGATTTTCATAATAATTTAGGGCATTTATTCATACATCTTTTGTGACTTGTAGGAATCATTCTCCCATAAAAACGATACACAATGTGATATGTATGAGTCAAATTGTTTGTTTCAAGTTTAAAATGAAATTTTGGTAAAAAAAAGACAAGTTACATACACAAAACCAAGAAAACACATTCAGATTATATTGATACTTTAGGAAAAAATCCATAATTGATTTTTAATGTGTAGGAATAAGTCACACCTCAATCTGATGCATAGTGAGACCGATATGACTCCAAGTGTGTCATTATTTAAAATTGACATTAATTTTAGTAAACAAACAAAATAACCTACTCAAAACTGAACAAAAACATTAAAATTGTTTTGATACTTTAGGAAAAATATCCATAAGTGATTTTATATGTGCATGAATCAGCCACACCTCAATCTGATGCACGGTATGACCGATATGACTCCAACTGTGTGTTTTTATTTAAAATTTGCATCAATTTTAGTAAAAATTCCAACTGACCTACACAAAACCAATAAAACACATTAAAATTGTTTAAATACTTTAGTAAAATGATCCATAAGTTATTTTTAATGTTTATTAATCATCCACACCTCAATCCAATTCACATTGTGATCGGTATTAGTCAAAGTTCGTGTTTCAATTTTAAAATTACATTTTAGTAAAAAAGAAAAGTGATGTACTCAAAATTGGGAAAACACATTAATATTGTTTTGATAATTTATGATGATGATCCATAAGTCATTTGGGATGTGTAGGAATCAATTTCACCTCAATCTGACGCATGATGTGACTAGTATGACTCAAAGTGTGTCTTTTTATTTAAAATTGTCATCAATTTTAGTAAAATGGACAATTGTCCTTATCAAAACAAAGAAAATGCATCTTGATTGTTTTGATACTTTACGAAAATGATATATAAGTCATTTTTTTCATTTAGGAATCAATTTCTCTTCAATCCAATACATGATGTGCGTGGTATGAATCAAAGTGTCATTTATTGATTTAAAATTGACATTTTAGTTCAAAAAGTGTCACTTGTTAAAAAATGATCAAACACACTCTGATTTTCTTTATAATTTTGAAAAATGATTCATAAGTCATTTGTGACTTATAGGAATCTATTTCATGTCAAACTGACACATGATGTAATATTAATGAGTTAAAAGTGCGGGTTTCCAGTTTAAAATGATATTTTAGTAAAAAAGACAACTAACGTACTCAAAGCAGAGAAAACACATTCATATTGTTTTGATACTTTAGGAAAACGATTGAAAATTCATTTGAGACGCGTTGGAATTAGTAACACCTCAATCTGATGCATGGTGTGACTGGTATGACTCCAAGTGAATATTTTTATTTAAAATTGACATCTATTTTAGTAAAATTAATGATTTATGTTAATTTATGTATTTATATTATTACTAAAATAAGAATTTATTTCTTATACGGGTGTGTTCTTTTTCTTGAGCAGGGGTGGTTTGTTCAGCAATAGCATGAGTCAGGTTAGGATTAAAAGATAAATAAACATTAATGTTTTTTAATGTATGTAATAATTTTTATTTATGTAATTGTATAAACTAATGTTTGAAATGTATATATTATATTGTTTTTTATTTTGTTTGTGGTGTAAATTTCATTTCATTTAAATCCTATATTGGGACATTTTTATGTTGATAACTGTTATGTTTTTGGTTCTACAGTGATCTATTACAGCACACTCTAGTGGTGCTACGGTGTGATGTCATTGCACACTGCAGAATGGCCCTTTATCAGGGCACATAGAAGCGCTAATAAAGTCCACATTTATCAGCTCTTTTAAAAGTTCTGATAAAGGTATACTTTATCAACACACATAGAAGTACTGATAAAATATCCTTTATGAGATCTTTTCTAAGCACTGATAAATGGTTCCTTTAGCATTGTTAAAAAACGTGGATAAATGGGTTCTTTATCACCTCTTTTGAAATATATTATAAAGGTACCATTTATCAGCATTTTTTAGTGCCGATAAAGGGACCATTTATCATGACTTTTTTAGCATTTATAAAATTCTAGGGTTTTTAACCACACTTATATAGTCAACACTTTTCTTGCACTTATAAAGGCTATTTCTAGTATTGTTAAAGGATGGTTTTTTAGTAGTGGAAGAACCTATCTGGATGTTCTATGGATTATAACTAGAAAATATAGGATTACATTTTGTTTATCCCACTTATACACATTGTGTATCTTATTTCATTTCACCAGTAAAATTCATGAATTTATTTTGAAATGTCATGTAATAAACAACATGCAGGGTCATTAAACAACATGTTGACTAGCCAGTTTGGAATAGGTATTTCTATATTACACATTGTGTAACATACACCTGCATCATGTATTTTATGTGTTTTTACAATGGAAGATGTATATTCAAAGAAACATTATGTATATATTACATACTGTGTGTTACTAACAGACATGCAACATCAAGATCACATGGAATATAGCTGTTATACATATCATGTGCCTCAAAAATGTTCATGGTTGGCATGTATTCCCAGTCCCTAGGTGTGTTCTATATACATGGTAAGAAGATGTTACATGGATTTTATCCCTTGTACATGCTATGTAACCCATACCTATCAATATGGAGTATATGCTAGGTCTAGTTGTATGCAATGTAATTAATTTATAATTGAACCTAATCAAAATGTGTTCATATGTCATTAATTTATAGTACACTTTATGTTATAGGTTATTAAAAATATTAAATGTTAAATTAATTCTAGTATTAAACTTTGATCTACGTGTCGTGTATGGTCCTTACACACCATGTACTCTGTATGCATTAAAAGTGTTACACCCCCCATGATTTACATGTGCATATGTGTAAAAATTTGACTATACATGTCATATAATTATGTAATACACCTTGAATGATACATTTTGTGTAAGTGCACAGTACATGATATAGAACATGTTGGGAAGTTTGAGTAGGTACACTCCATGAGGCCTCCAAGCACACATCGTGTACTTACATAATTTTAAATGAAATTAAATTATTTAATTGGTTTAAAATTATAGTGTATGAGAGTCTCCAGGACATTCTGGATGGATATTAAGATAAATGAATTAATTAATTGATAAATATAATTAATAAATTTGAGTGTGTCTTATCTTAATTAAGAATGATTGGAATGAATACTAGTTTATTATATATGTATTTTTTATATGCATGGATGATCATGAGTTTGGCCAACCTATGTATGATTTGTATTTTTCTAATTTAACTCATACATGGGTATTTTAATTATTATTTTAAATCCCAAAGACTGGTTAGGTTTCATTCAGAGGGGATGAATTAGTGTTACCCATGGTTTATGAATTTTTATCTGTTTAAATTAAACCTATTGAACATGTTAAGGTTCATGGTCGACTCAATAGTTTCTGTCAAACTCATCTCATGTTTAGTACTAAAATAAGAAAGGGTATAACATGATATTTAAAATGTTTGGAAATTAAAGGAATACCCCTTTCCATGTTGGTTAGACAACACAACATGGATTCTATTCACTATCCCTACAAGTGAGTAAAATTGTTTAGACACCCCAATTCTACAATTGGTTAGACACCCCAATTTTTATCTACACAGTTGGTTAGACACCCCAACTACTCTTCTTATCTGATTGGCCAGACATCCCAATCACAATCCACTAGTAGCTAGCTAGACACTAATCTAAAAGCTCTTTCTCTTCAATGATCTAATACTAGAAACATCTTCTTCAGATATAGTCTTCCTCCACAAGGATGATGGATGTCCCTTCCTTATTTACATATCTTTAAGGTCTTTAATAAATTACTTGATCGATATTTTTAGTCCTTGAAACTTTATTCAGGTCTTAAATGATCTTAATTCTCCTTCTTCAAATGCTTGGGTACATGGAATCACCTTCTTTAATAATTACCCAATTTTGGATCACTCTCAAAATTCCTCTTACATAATGGTTGCAAGGATTATAAAAATGATCTTGAAACTTGGTACAAATTTCTCATCACCAACATGCACATATTTATACACAGATGTGGTGTGTGGATCTTAAATAAATTCCATGATTTAAATTATCATTTCAAACCTCAATTAAATGTGTTAATAATTAAACACATTTAATTTTTATTCTCCTTCAAACAGTAATACTCAAATGTGGGATATTATTTTTATCTCCGCAATTAAAATACCCCAATATTTATTGGTATTTATTTCTCACCCTTGAATACCCCATAAATCATGGGAATTTTTTCTTCCTTATGAATACCCTAAAACATGGCTATTTCATTTCTCATTAAAATGAATACCCACTAATATTAAATCTTCATTCATGGAGGCTTCAAGTTTTCTTATTCTTCACATGAGTAAGTGTTCACCCATAGATCATTACAAACACCCATAATTCATGCTTGGATGCATGAATATAAAACCAGTTTAATAGGTAATCAAAAAACAGATACTCGAAGACTTGGGTATCATATTCTTTATGTTGAAAATTCACCCGCAGATCACTATAAATGTATAAAGGTATTGGGAATCCGATTTTCTCAAGCATGTGTCTTTTTTATCAACCATGACTCACCTTATTAAAACATCTGATTATTTTGGGTTCTCTGTTATTCACACATAGTATTCATTTTTAATACCCATGGATCCACATCACATAGACTCTTTATATCTTCACTTGCTTTTCATGCATGAAATGAGAAGATGCATGCATGAATCATCTCGATCGTACCTGTACAACAATCATGGAAATAACTTCTTTCAGGAGGCTCTACATAATCATATGATCATCGCACTTTAGGTGCCTTCTTTTCAAGAATGTTCATAAAATAATATTGCATGTGACATGTTCTTTGATGTCTCCAAGATCAAGAGTCATCAATGTGGCCACATAAATGTGATCATGGTCTTTTATTTGGTCTAGGGAATCTTGTAAAATATTTATGTGGAACCTCAATATTGGTAGAAATCATTTCTCACATCTCTTGAGTGAGAGAGGAGGAAGAATCTAATCCTAGCTTGATCAAATAGTGCAAATGAACTCAATCAGATGTTTATAGTTTTGTCTGTGTTTTTTGAGTGAAGGAACAGTACATCGAGCCATGTCCATCCTATATCAAATCATTCATTATTATTGGGTGTGTTATATCAATTAACCATGATAATAAGTGTCCAGAAATCCCATCCCCATAGGGTACCACCCTATACTACTCATGTCATCATTCCACCATGTGTGGTGGTTTTGTTGATGCTAGCTTGTGCTCTGTGTAAATGAACTCTTGTGGGCCTTACACATAGGCCTCTACCTCTCTATTTTCCAATGGTTCGCCCAAGATGGTTCCCCTGGCTGTAGTCAACCTTCTGGTACCACATGTGTCTTGGGGTCAAGATTTCATTGGTATACTAGTGGGATGGCCACCTTTTTATATGAGGCTCAAATAATATACTAAGAAAGTTATATAAGTAAATAAATAAAATTAAAAATAATATAATATTCCAAGAAAAACTTATAAATTTCCCTTATTCTATTTTTATTAATCATTTATTCTTCATGAAAATTCTTCTTTATGAAAATAATTTTTCATAGAATTCACTTGATGTAACAAATTTTTAAATAATTTAGAACATATGTTTAATCATTTAATATCATTAAAAATCATCATCTTTCATAGGGAGAATTATCCAATTGTGACATCCAATTATATAAAATGAGTCCCTAAAAATTCTCTAGAAATCACCAATTCATCTTCACTCACATATTGACTCCTTGAAAACAAATTCAACACTTGGGCACAATAATCTCCCCATTTTTATTTTTTTGTAAATATTTTCTCTCATCATAAAATTCTATATGAGGAAACTTCAATTTTTCTCCCACTTATTGACAGTAAAATGTAAATGAAATGTGGGGTGGTCTTCCCATCTCATATTTTTTTCTCAAAAACATAATCTTATCCATTATAAGAAAAAAAATATCACTTCAAATAGAGGGATAATTTCATGACCCATCCCTCGGGGCCCATACCATGACTACCCCAAGCCCACCTTCTATAGGCCAGGGGATGGCGACTAGCAACAAAAGCCGTATTTCTAAAAATGGGGAAGGCATTGCCTTTATAACCTGTAAACTCACACAACTAAGCACAAGCAGGATACAAGAAAAATGTAACCTATAATGTAAACAATGTGTGTACATAAAGTAAATGGGGCTAGAATACAATCCCAACTGAAAAGAACAATTAAAACTCCAAAGTACAAGTATAACTGAAAACATCTCCTATGAATACCCGCCAAAGATCTTACCTGAAGGGTAGGTACAAATCTCGAATAGTCATCTCTTTGGTATGCCTCATCTAATTTCCACCTCCGATCTACCTCCAGTCTGGGTACCCACGTCTTCAATCAGCATTGCCCATCTTCTACAACAAACACAACAAGGTGCAGGCAAAGACCGTGCAGGGGTGAGTATAACGATAATCAGTAGGGACCCTGATACCCTCGAAGGTCTCACAAAATCCACAAAGGTTAAACCACAAAGCATGAAAACAAATGACAAACCTTTTTAGGTATATGCCCATTAATATACCTAATTTTTCGAGTAAACTCATCTCAATCATGAAGAAACACAAGGCCTAACTCAAAAGTCCAAAGCTCAAATGTCCCACAAAGGAAAGAATACCACGAAGGTAACAACAAGAAGGTAGTACCACAAAGGTAACGCCACATATAATAATACCACAAAGGTATCACCACGACCACAAAGTTACGCCACACAGATGATTACCACAGAGGTAAAGACTCAGCTCACACTAGTTATAACTTAATTACGGTAGTAAATATTATTAGATGTAACTACTAAAACTTCTTACTCTGTTGAGAGGCAGACCCACGTAGGATCCTAGTACAGCAGACCCACGTAGGATCCTAGAGTAATCCCATCTGGATTCTTAGAGAAGATCCAAGTGGGATACTGAAACACAGACCCATGTAGGATCCCAAAGCACAGACCCACGTAGGATCCCAAGACACAGAGCCACATAGGATCCCTTTCTCATCTTACAGCCAGCTACAAGGTTCCCATACTAAACTCACTTGATTCCGGGAGGTTCCTCTCCTCAATCCTTAGGTCGATACTCCAACTGCCATGAATTCCCATGAATAAGTATCCCAAATGAAATCCACATAATAGGGGTCTCAACACAATAGACGGTGCATCAATCGGACACCCGGTTTGTAAGTTATCAGTCTTTTAGTCCCGAGGGCCCAGTTAGATTCGTGTTCGATCCGACCTAGATGTACCACAAATTTTTCTAAATCTCAAGTGGGGTATTCAAAAGGGACCATATCTATCCAATGTTTCTGGCACTGCAGACGGTTCATCAAACGGACATTTGTAGCTCAAGTTATGTTTGAAAGAGTGGAAAGGGGTCAAAGTTGGTATGGGTCTAGTCCGACCCGGTCGGACCGACCCTGCCCAACCAGGCCTGTGCCGACCCGGGTCCAACTCTGGGTCTAACCCAGCCCACTGAGTCAAGCCCATGACCCGGCCCGTGATGGGCGGCCCATGCTGGGCAGCCCGCTGGCCCGCGCAAGCCCACGGTTTGGTGGCCCCATAGTGGGGCCCACTCTAGCTGCTACCCAAGAGGAAGGCGCCACTTGGGTACCCCGAACTGCTGGGTTGTTCGGGTTGGGTAGCCGACCGGCCAGCACCACGTGGCACCGGTAACTGGCATGCGAGACCCGACTACTTGGCTCCCATGTTGGCCGGACAGCCAACCCACCCACGCGGCGCAGTCTTGCGCCGCGCCACCACTAGCAGCCTGTAGCGAACTCGCCGCCCTCCCTTCACTGATGAAGCCTCGTGTCGCAACTCCTGCATGCCCGATGACGTGGTCTTGCGCAGCCGCCACCCCCTTCGTGTGGTCGGTCGTGCGTCGGCCACTGCCCACGCTTCGCCGCAGCCGACGGGCCACGACCCTTCTCCGGCGGCGCGGTCACGCCACCGACGTTGTTGTGGCCAGCCAGAGTGTCGGCCACCACTCTCAAGCCCCACCGGTGTCGGTTTCCGGCACAGGTCACCGGTGACATTCCTTGTCTCACCGGGCGCGCCCCGGTGGCCCGTTCTTCATTCTGAAGAATCCCACACTCATCTCGGGACAATGCCATCGATTCAAGACACCAAAATTTACAAAGGTTGCAGAGGGGTTGGGCCGTGTTCTTTTGGTTGCACCCTCCACGTTATAATAGTAGCAAGTGGCATAGTTGTTCTTGAATCATGAATAACGACAAGAACGGAGTAAGGGGTAAACAAAACAACAATCCCTATCTCAATTGCTTGTTGGAGGTGTCACGAGATGAAGACAGTGAAAGAGATGAGGGTTCGAACGATTGTCGTTTCCACAACACGCTTCCGAAATCAGGCTTGTGTGTCGTCCTCGTCCTTGATTCTGAAGTATGATCTTCGTTGGAGAGTTCATTCTTCATTGGAGGAAATGTTTCTCCAAATTTCTCCCAACTCTCACTTTTTCCAATGATTTCCAACCAGGAAAATGAGGAGCCAAACTATTAAAAAAAAATAAGTCTATCAATTAATTAAAGTTGGCACAATTAATTAATTTAAGTTGGCACAATTAATTAATTTAAGTTGGCACAATTAACCCGGGTGAGTTGAAAGGTTTTCCCACATTAAGAGGGGTTCGAGTGGTCCCCACCACCATGCATTCAAATAAAAGGTTTCAAATAAAAATAAAATTTATTGTTTTATTTTTATTATATTTTTTAAACCCTACCATAAAAAGCACAAAAACTAACTTTCACCCTTGACCTACTACGGTCGAGGTGAAGGTCTCCTTAAGCGAATATCGGCGCTGCAAGTTCAATGGTGTCCTCGGATTTCAATTCTGATCACCGGTACAAAAGTTACAAAATGCCGCTCGGGTGTTTACTAAACGTACCTGAAAAAAAAAGTTCAGAAATTCATTTCGGGCACTCCGAGACTCGGAATCAAGCGCCACAAATTTTTATAGACTCATAATATTCCCATATAATTAAAAAATATTACATGGAATTTCCGGATCTTTACATTCTCCCCACCTCAAGGCTTTACATCCCCGAAATCCACATCACAAAAAACTAAGAAAACAAGTGGGGGTACTGAGCAAGAATTTGAGCCTCCCACTCCCATGTGCTCTCCTGGAGGTTCCCGTGCTGCCAAAAAATGCACACCAGAGGTATCAACCACCCACGAAGGACCCACTCCTATCGATCCTCAATCTCTACTAGAACCTCTGAAAACGTCGCCCCATCGTCGATGTCCAGCTTTCCCCAGTCAATGATGTGTTAAGGTACATGCATGTATCTCCTCAGTTGGGATACGTGGAAGACGTCGTGCACCCGGTGCAGCTGTGGTGGAAGAGTTAAGAGGTAAGACAACTTGCCTACTCTGCTGAGGACCTGAAAGGGTCCGATTAACCTCGAAGATAACTTGCAGCCCCAGCCAAATCTCTGCAAACCTCGTCAGGGTGAGACCCATAGAAAGACAATGTCACCATCCTCGAACTCCAGAGGTCTCCGTCTCTTGTTGACATAAGACTTATGCCTGATCTATGCAGTCTTCATCTGCTCCTGGATGATCTGCACCTTCTCCGTGGTAGCACATACCATCTCTGGTCCCATGAGTGCTGACTCCCCTAGTTCAGTCCAGCACAAAGGCGATCTGCAAGGTCGGTCGTACAGAGCCTCGAAGGGTGTCATCCCAATCATGGAGTGATAGTTTTTGTTGTTGTATGTGAACTCCGCTAAGGCTAAGTGATCCTCCCAGCTGCGACTGAAGTCGAGAACGCAAGAACGCGGCATGTCCTTGAGGGTCTGTATGGTTCGCCCAGTCTGGCCATCCGTATGAGGATGGAAGGGGGTGCTCAAACGAAGTTGTGTCCCTAAATCCTCCTCCAACCACTTCTATAGCCGGGAAGTGAAACGTGCATCACAATTGAAGAAAATAATCGAGGGTACTCCATGTATCCGCACAATATCCTACATATAGAGGTGTCCCAATCTATCTACTGAACCCTACTCTATGATCGGTAGGAAGTGGGCCGACTTAGGGAGTCGGTCGATGATCACCCAGATAGAATCATGACCCCTGGATGTACGTGGAAGTCCTGTCACAAAGTCCATGGATATCTCATCCCACTTCCACTCTGGGACCCCTAAAGGTTGAAATAAGTCTGCTGGTACCTGATGATCCACCTTCACTTGCTGACAAGTGAGGCACCGAGAGACAAACTCTGCTACTACTTTCTTCATTCCCATCCACCAGTGTAGTCATTGGAGGTCCTGGTACATATTCACCACTCCTGGATGTACTGCTAGAGGGGATTTATGGAAATCCCTCAAAACTTCCTCCTGAAGCGATACTGGTACCATGGTACATCCTCTAAAAAGGATGACGTGCTCCCCACCTTCATAAAATCCATTAAGTGCTTGTCCTATGGATATCTAAGCACGCCGAGCCTCGTAGTCAGTGTCCCCATACTTCACCTCCATGAACCACTGAAGGAGTGGGGGGGTGAATGTACGAGACTGAAGAAAAGCTTCTTCATCTCGATCCACAAAGGATATCTGCAAAGTATCCAGCTACTCTGTCACCTCACATAGAAACTGTATACCAGATCTTCTGTTGGGTGCATCTACTACAATATTCCCCTTCCCAGGAGTACAGACTATCTTGAAGTCAAAGTCTAGGAGGAACACAAGCCAACGTCACTATCTCAGGTTTAATTCCTTATGGGATAAGATATACCTGAGACTCTGGTGATCAGAGTAGACCATAAAACACTCGCCCATCAGATAGTGTCACCAAATCTTCAAAGCAAAGACCACTACTGATAACTCAAGGTCATGGGTAGTGTATTTATGCTCATGATGTCTTAGCTGTCGAGAACCATATGTGATAACTGCTCACTCCTGCATCATGACACATCTGAGACAGGTCCCTGATGCTTCACAGTAGACTACATACCCAACACCCTCCTTCGGAATCCTCAAGATGGGGGCACCAGTCAACCTCTGCCTCAGCTTCTAAAAACTTCACTGCCATCTCTCTGACCACACGAAGGGTTGCCCCTTCTTCATCAACGCTGATAAAGGTGCTGCAACCTTGAATAAATCTGTCACAAATCTATGGTAGTATCCAGCCAAACCCAAGAAACTCTACACCTCCATCACACTCCTGGGTGACTCCCAAGAAAGTACCACCTCAATCTTCACGAGATCCACCGCAACTCCAGCCTCAAAGATGATGTGTCCCAGAAAGTGAACCTCTCAGATCAAGAACTGGCACATTGAGAGCTCACCATAAAGCTGGTGCTCTCGGAGTGTGTCCAGAACTATCTGAAAATGATAAGCATGCTCCTCCTCAGTAGCCAAGTAGATCAGAATGTCATCAATGAAGACCACCACAAAGAGATCAAGATATGGTTGAAAGATCCTGTTCATGAGTCCCATGAACACTGCTGGAGCATTGGTCACGCCGAATGGCATGACCAAGAACTCATAGTGGCAATACCGACATATGAAAGTCATCTTCTGCACATCCTCGTCTCGTACTCTGAGGTGGTGATAGCCTGACCTAAGGTCTATCTTTGAGAACCACCGTGATCCCTTTAACTGGTCAAAGAGGTCGTCAGTCCTCGGGTGTGGGTACTTGTTCTTCACAATCACCTAGTTCAGGCATGGATAGTCAACACAAAGTCTCCAGCTCCCATTTGTCTTCTTGGGGAACACAATCAGGGATGCCCAAGGAGAAACATTGGGCCAGATGAACCCCTTCCCCTATAAGTCCTCCAGCTGTACCCGCAGCTCACGAAGCTCCGTGGGAGCCATCCGATATGCTGGTGTAGATATTGGCGTCATCCCCGGGTACAAGTCAATGTAAAAGTCCACCTATCTGTCAGGAGGTAGACTCGAAACATCATCAGGGAAGACATCTGTGTATTGGTCCACCACTACAGGATAGCTCGGACTCTCCACATAAACCGCTCTGAGGGTAAGGCTAGCCAACTGATGAGTGATCTGTTGCACTCTCCTCTGGGTAAGTCCATCCTGTACTGCAAAGGTCCCCTTCTCACAGGTGAAGGAAAACCCGGTCCCATCCGTACGGACACACCGCACTTTGCGCCTAATACAGTCAATTTGGGCATGGACTCTGGATAACCAGTCCATACCCAAGATGACGTCGTAAGGCCTCAACACCGCTACTAGAAGTTCTCAGCTGAAGATCTTGCCTCCTAGAGTAATCTCACACTGCTGGTACCAGTGTCTAATCATCAAATCCTCTCCCGTATGAGTCTCTAGCCGTAAGGATCGAGACAATGGCTCCACCGGAATCTCTGAGCTCTGAAAAAGGTTTGTGTAAATAAAAGAATGACTAGAACTTGTGTTTATAAGTAATTTAGATAAGTTGGAGTAGCCACAGATTGTTCCTCATGTCATCTCCAAAGTTCCATGGGCGTAGGCCTCAGCTTTCTGGAGTTGAGATCGCCCTTGTCCATCTGATCCTTGTGGTTGGGGTGGACCACCTTGTGGTGGTGGCAGTAACACCTTAAATTGTCGCCCACCAGCAGCTGCATGGCCAGCTCGTCTGCCACATCTGCCTGCTCCCTGTGGACCTCCTCAATCAAACCTTTGTCTCTACATGGGTGGTTCTTCGACCATTTTCTGATCATCTGTACAGCAGGTTGGGTAGTCACGAGCCACGTGACCCTACCCGTCGCATGCGTAACACTACCTGCTCCTCACATGACTGGAACTGTCTAGGGTGCCCAGCACAACCGACCTTAAATCCTACAGTCATACACCTATAGGTATGGTCCTCTTAGGCCTCTATGACATCTATCTGCTGCCAACTGAATACGACTCCGCTACGTGATTCCCGATGGTGGTTCTCGCTGCTGGTGACTGATCAGCACGAAAACTCTCCACTAAGAGGGCTTTCTCTAACACCCCCGCCTACGTCGGGATGCTGAGAGAAATTAATGAAGCCCTGATATCCCACCTGAGTCCCTTCTCAAAGGTTTGGGCCCTAAATAATGGGTCCTGCACCATATCAGTGGAGTACCGCGAGAGGTCGGTGAACCTCACTGATTATTGAGCCACAGTCATGCTGCCCTACTGCAGATGAAGAATCTCATGTATACGCACTACGTGAAGGGTCGCTGGGATAAAATATGCCTGAAACATGCTCTCAAAGTCTGCCCAGAGAAATGTCACCTCATCGTGAACCTAGATCATCAAGCTCCACTATCTATCTGTTGCTTCCAAAAGAAGACTGGCTTCAAGGATCACCATGAGATCAGCTAGTGTCCCTACCAATTGGAAGACTCTCACCACAACCTCCATCCAATCCTCAGACACCTTTGTGTTTGTCTCACCCCTGAACCTGGGTAGCCTCTGGTGTTGGAACTCGTACAATGCACTCAAGTGGTGTGTACTCTCTACTGATGTGGCTGGTGGCATCGGTGGACCAATGGGTAACAGTACCACTAGTACCCCCGCTAGTGCCTTTACTGATAAAGGGCCCTGCATTGAGGCCTCGTCGCTCGGTGGGCATTCATCACATACTCTTCCTGGAACCCTAGTTGGCTGTCTACGTGGAGGAATCCTGAAAATAAAAAGGTGTGCCATGGTCAATAAGTTATACCTGGTGAGATGACTCAAATACATAACAAAGAAAACTTTTCAAAACACACACACAATCTGTGTTTTCATGCACTGAGTCAGAAATCAGAAGTCATGATCCTAGTGTATGGATACGTCGGCTGCCACACTAACACTGGATTGCCTAAACTGATAACCACGCTCATAACACTTAACAATATTTCCGTTAAAAGATCAAAGTCCAGTGTTCTATGGTAGAACCGACTCCTCTGATACCAATTTGTCACAACCAGTCCCCCAGGGCCCATGTCATGACTACCCCAAGCCCGCATTCCATAGGCCAGGGGCTGGCGAATAGCACCAAAAGAAGTATTCCCTAAAACTGGGAAGACATTTCCTTTATAACCTGTAAACTCACACAACTAAACATAAGAAGGATACAAGAACAATGTAGCCTATAATGAAAACAATGTGTGTACATATAGTAAAGGGGTCCAGAATACAAGCTCAACTAAAAAGAACAAGTAAAACTGGAAAAGTACAAGTATGACTGAAAACAGCTCCAATGAACACCCACCAACGATCCTATCATAAGGGTAGGTAAAGCTCTCGAATAGTCGTCTATGCAGTACACCTTGTCTAATGTCCACCTACGAGATACCTCCAGTCCTGGTACTCACGAATTCAGTCAGTACTATTCATCTTCTACACCAAACACAACAAGGTGCAGGCATATCCCATGTAGGGGTGAGTATAATGACAAAATCCACAAAGCATAATCCACAAAGCATGAAAACAACTGAAAACCCATTCTTAGGTATATGGCCATACATATACCTAAGTTGTTGAGAAAACCATCTCAATCATGAGGAAACACAAGGCCCATATCAAAATCCCAAATCTCAACTGTCCCACAAAGGAAAGAATACCACGAAGGTAACACCACGAAGGTAACACCACAAAGGTAGTACCACAAAGTTAATGCCAGATAGAAGAATACCACAAAGGTATCACCACGAAGGTATGCACCATAAAGGTACGCCACACAGATGATTGCCATAGAGGTAAAGACTCAGCTCACACCAGGTATAACTTAGGTATGGTAGTAAAGATGATTATATGTAACTACTAAAACATCTTACTCTATTGAGAGGCAGACCCACGTAGGATCCTAAATCATCAAACCCACATAGGATCTTAGTATAACAGACCCACGTAGGATCCTAGAGTAATACCATGTGGATTCCTAGAGTGGATCCAAGTGGGATACTGAAACACAGACCAACTGAGGATCCCAAATCACAGACCCACATAGGATCCCAAGACACAAACCCACATAGGATCCCTTTCTCATCTTACAGCTAGCTATAGGGTTCCCGCACTAAGCTCTCTTGATTCTGGGAGGGTCCACTCTTCAAGCCTCAGGTAAATACTCCAAATACAACAAAGTCCCAAGAATAAGTATTCCAAAGGACCTCCACATAATAGGGGTCTCAACACAACAGACGGTGCGTCAATCGGACGCCTGGTCTGTAAGTTACTGGCCTTTTAGTCCCGAGGGACCGGATGGATTTGTGTTCGATCCAAACCTGTCGTACCACAACATTATCAAAATCTCAAGTGGGGTATACAAAAAGGACCACTGGATCCAAGGTTTCCAGCACCACAGACGGTTCGAAAAATGGATGCTCGTAGCTCATGTTATGGCTCAAAGAGTGGAAAGGGGTCGATGCTGGTCCGAGTCCGGCCCCGGGTCCGACTCGGCCCACTGGGTCCGAATCGGCCCACTGGGTCTGAATCGGCCCACTGGGTCCGGCCCAGCCTACTGGCAAGGCCCGGCTCGCGATGGGCAGCCTGCACTGGGTGGCCCACTGGCCCGTGCTGGCCCGCAGCTGGGTGGCCCCGCTATAGGGTCCGCCCTAGCCGCCACCCAAGGGGGAGGCACCCCTTGGGTACAACGAATGGCTGGTCCATTCGGTTTGGGTAGCCGACCGGCTACTGCCACATGGCGTCGGCAGCTGTCACGCGGGACCCAGGCTCCCACTCGGCTCCCCGGCTGGCCAGATGGCCAGCCCACCCGTGCGGCGCGGTCGTGCGTCGCGCCACCACCGGCGGTCGGCAGC
This sequence comes from Viscum album, assembly GCA_963277665.1. Lineage (NCBI taxonomy): Eukaryota > Viridiplantae > Streptophyta > Magnoliopsida > Santalales > Viscaceae > Viscum > Viscum album. The sequence continues at coordinate 1,941,589,358 of OY728152.1, forward strand.
GAGCCAGCCGCCCTCCCTTCACCGCTGTGGCCTCATGTCATAGATCCTGCATGCTCGGTGGCGCAGTCATGTGCCACCTCCACCCCCATCACACGGTCGGCCATGCGCCGGCCGGCGACCCTGCTCCATCGTGGATGACGGGCCACGGCCCTTCTCAGACTGCACGGTTGCGCCACTGACATCGTCGCGGCCGGCCGGAGTTCCAACCACCTCTCACGAGCCCCACCAGTGCCGATCGCCGGCACGGATTGCCAGCGACGTTCCTTGGGTCACCGGGCGCGCCCCAGTGGCCAGTTCTTCATTTCCGAATACTCCCGCTCTCATTTTGGTAGTCCCCATCGATTCAAGACCACCAAAATTCACAAAGGTTGCGGAGGGGTTGGACCATGTTCATTTGGCCCGCACCCCCCCACGTTAGAACGATAGCAAGCGGCGTAGTTGTTCTTTGATCATGAAGAATGAAAAGAATGGGGTAAGGGGTAAATAAAACAACAATCCCAACCTCGATTTCTCATTGGAGGTGTCGTGAGATGAAGACAGTGAAGGCAATGAGGGTGCCAACAATTTTCGCTTCTGCAACACGTTTCTAAAATCAGTCTCGTGCATCATCCTTGTTCTTGATTCCGAAGTACGATATTTTTTGGAGAGGACGTTCTTCGTTTGGAGGAAATTTTACTGGAATGTTCTCCCAACTCTCACCTTTTCCAACGATTTCCAACTATGAAAATGAGGAGCCAACCTATTAAAAAAATAAGTCTATCAATTAATTAAAGTTGGCACAATTAATTAATTGAAGTTGGCACAATTAATTAAATGAAGCTAGAACAATTAACCATGGAGAGTTAAAAGGTTTTCCTACATTAAGAGGGGTTTGGGGGGTCCCCACTACCATGCATTATAATGGGAGGTTTCAAATAAAAATAAAATTTATTTTTTTACTTTTATTATATTTTTTAAACTCTCCCACAAAAAACACAAAAACTAATTTTCACCCTCAACCTATTGTGGTCGAGGTGAAGGTCTCATTAAGTGGATATTGGCACTGTGAGTTCAACGGTGTCCTCGGATTTCAATTCCGAGCACTGGTTCAAAAGTTACAAAAAGCTGCTCCCGCGTTTACTGAACGTACCCAAAAAAGAAAATTTCAGATATTCATTTCGGGAACCTCGGGCCTCGGAATCACGTGCTGTCAATTTTAGTGGACTCGTAATATTCCCATATAATTAAAAAATATTACATGGAATTTCTGGGTCTCTTCAGATAATATAACATGGTTATCTTATAATAGATTCTTTAGTTGATAAACTTTAAGTCCATGTGGGAAAACCCGATGTAGAAAACAAGAGAAATACAACAAAGGTTGTCTAATCTATCCATAAAATACCATTCATATGAAATCATTCTAAAATATTATCAATTCAATTATAGAGGATGAAAATAATCAGATTTATCAATGAAATTATAAATCCTACACGTACTTTAACAAACACATTAAAAAAGTTGAAGTAAAAAAGATAATAGATCCCCTTTGTCTCATTTTCCCATCAACCAAACACTCCCTCTTAATAAATATAATTATGTAAATAAGGATGAGAGTGTGATTGGAATACCTCATGTCTCATAAAATCTCCCCCCAAGGTATTCAAACATCTTCTTCATCATTTAGAGTTTCCAATAATAAACCTCCCTGAGATAACTCATCATTCTATCAAAAAAATTTGCCTCAGCCTTATCTTTAAATTCCCTTCATGTTAGCTCAAAAAACATAAAATAATAAGGAATAAGGAGTAACCTATTATTTCTTCAATGGAAACATTCAAGGTGAGAGTTTTCTATCATATTTGATTTCTTTTTCATTCCATGCTCATTATGAGATGCATTTTCTATTTTTGATCTTCCTTCTTCTTTTTCATCACCACTATTTGGTAAATCAAACCCTTTCTCAACGTAATAAAATAAATTGAATTCATTATATAGATCACTAGATGAATCATCAATCACATTTTTACTCACTAAAATTATTTTTTTAAAAGAGTATTACTTCTTCTTATTATCACATTTCTTCATCTAAGGTTCCTCCTCATCCTCATCAAATTATTATTTTAATTCCTTTTCTTTTTTGGACACTCAAAGGAAAAATTCCCAAGGCTATTAAAATTCTAGTACTTTGGTTATTTTTTTCTTTTTCCATTCAATTTTTTAAATATTTTTGAAAGAAGAGAAAAAATATTACTGAAATTTTATTCACTGTCCTCATCTTAAAAATTATTGGATTCAATAATTTATTCTTCTATAGTTTTTCCTTTTATCATGGATTCAAAGTCCATTTAAATTTTTTTATTTTTTTAAATGATGGAGTTTTTCTTATCTCAAAATATATGAGAATATTGTAAATTTCATCTAGATACAAATCATTTATTCCTTCTGGTGATGAGATCATCGAATCAAAATTATCTGGGAAATTCTTTATCAGTTATTTAAAAAAAATGGAATCATCAAGATTCTCACTAAACCCTCTGATATTTCTCACAATTTTATTAACTCTTGTAAAATAATCATCAATTTTATCATAATAAATCATTTTTATGTCTTAAAATTTTCTTATCCACACATTTATATTGTTTTCTCTAACTTTTATGTTTTCTTCATAACTATTTTTAACTTTATTTTAAATTTTATGTGCATTTTGAAGACCCATATCCCTCGTATATACCTTTTATGTCAAGGAAATAAGAATGTAATTTTCTTTCTTTTCCAACAACCTCAAAATTTCTATTTTCATCGTCATATATGGAAGCATATTCAAAAATAGGTGGAAAACATATTATGTAAGCATATATTACTTCAATTCCAAGTGAAAGGAGGTTAAGAAATCATTATATTCCTCTAACTCTGATAATTTGATCCATTGAAAGTATGGACTCCTTGTTTGTTTATGTAATTCAGATTATCTATATATATATATATAAACTTATTAAATTTTCAGAGTTCACCTACACTAAGGTACCACTTCAAGAGACCAAGGACCAGTTAGGTTCTACTGATGGGAGGTGAATTAGTGGTACCCTTTTTATGAATTTTTATCCTTTTAAATTCAACATCTTGAACTTGTTAAGGTTATCAGTCCACTCAATAGTTTCTCTAAAACTCACCTCATGGGAAATATTAAAATAATAGAGGGTATAACATAGTATTTAAAATGTTTTTTAATGGAATTATTACTCATTGACATGTTGGTTAGACACCCCAACCAGGATTCTATTCATTATCCCCACAAGTTAGTACAACTGGTTAGACACCCTAGTTCTACAACTAGTTAGACACCCCAATTGTTCTCTCCACAGTTGGTCAGACACTCCAACATATCTTCTTGTATGATTGGTTATACACCCTAATCACAAGCATCCAGTAGCTGGTTAGACAGCATATCCACATTCCCTTTCTTCTATTCAATGATCTAGTGCTATAAAGATCTTCTTCACATATAGATTTCCTCCATAAAGAAGATGGATGTCCCTTCCTCATGTAAAAATATTCAAGGTCTTCAATAGATGACTTGATCAATATTGTTGGTCCTCGAAACTCCTTTTAGATCTTGAATGATCTGAATTTACCTTCTTCAAATTCTTGTGTACATAGAATCACCATCTTCAAGAATTACCCATATTTGGTTCAGTCTCAAAATACTTATTGAAAAATAGTTGCAAGGAGTCTCAAAATGATCTTTCAATTTGGTACAATTTTATGATCACCTACATGAAGATATTAATACACAAATGTGGTACATGGGTCTCAAATAAATTCCATGATATAAATTATCATTTAAAACATCAATTAAATGTGTTAGTAATTAAGAATATTTAATTTAACTTCTTCTTCAAATAATAATACTCGAATGTGGGATATTTTTTATCACCTCAATTAAAATACCATAATAATTGTGGGTATTTATTTCTCACCTTTGAATACCCCATAAACCATGAGCATGATTTTATTCCTTTTGAATGCCATAAAAACATGGTTATTTCATATCTCATTAAAATGAAAGCCCACTAGTATTCATTATCCACTCATGGAGTCTTCCAGTTCACTTATTATTCATGTGAGTTAGTGTTCACCCATATCTCATTCCAAACACCCATCATGAATGCATGGATTCAAGAAACTCAATCCAATTTAATAATATATTTCAAAATAGATACTTGAAAAATATGGTATCATCTTATTCAGGTGGTAAAGTCACCCGCAGATCACTGTAAATGTCTAAAGGTGTCGGGCTTCCTGTTTTCTCACACACTAAACTTCATTATCACCCATGACTCACCAAATTAAAACATCAAAATTTTTTGGGTATTCTATTCATTACACATAGTATTAGTTTTGAATACTCATAGATCCTTATCACATGGCCTATTGATTTATTCACTTGATTTTTATGAATTAAATGTAGAGCTACATGCATACCTCATTTAAATCATACCTATGCAACAAACTCAGCATTAACTTCTTTTCGGTAGCTCTAAATCATTAGAATATCATCATGATTTGGGTACCTTCTGTTCAAACATATTTATGCAATAATATTTTGTGTGAAATTGTCTTGGATCTCACCTGGATCAAGGGTAATCAATGTGGACACCTAAATGCATCATGGTCTTTTTTTTTTGTTCAAGGAAGCTTGGAAAATATTTTCATGGCTTATCAATGGTGTTAAAACTATGTTTCTATGATATCTTAAGTGAGAGATGAGGAAGAACATAATCTGAACTTGATCGAATGGTGAAGATGAGATCAATTTTATGGTCATGTTTCTATATGTGTTTTTTAAGATGAGGAACATTACATCACGCCTCTATCATCCCACATCAAATATTTCATAGTTCTGGGGTGTGATATGTCAATTAACTATAATAATTAGTGATCCAAAATTTCATCCCCCTATGGTAACTCTTCAAACCAATCTTACCTCCATGTCACCCCACACAATAGAGTCACTTATATTATATTTTATTCTACATAAGAACGCTCTTATAGACCTTATGCATGGACTCACACCTCTGTACCACTTACTGGTTCATCCAAGCTGGTTCCCCTGACTATGGTCGACCTCCTAGTCCCACATGTGGATTGGATCCGAGCTGGCCTTGGTAGACTAGTGGGTTGGACACCTTTTTTATATGAGGCTCAAATAATGTACTTAGGAAATTATCTATGTAAAGAAATCAAATTCAAAATAATATAATATTCCAAAAAAACCTTCTCAATTTTTCTTATTCTCTTCTTCTTCCTTATTTCTTCTTTATGCAACATAAATATGAACTTCAATTTTTCTTGGCCACTATCTGTCCAACATTCTCATGCATTTATAATTTATTTTTTCATGAAAACTTCAAAACTTCTTCTTCATGAAAATAATTTTTTCATGGACTTCACATGATGTAAATAATATGAAAACTCCTTAGCACATGTGTTTAATCATTAGATATCAGTTCAACAATTGTCATAGTTCACATCAATAATTGTCCTGTCATGAAATCCAATGCTATAAAATATATCCATAACAATTATACAAGTATAACTACTTCATCTAAACACACATATTGACTCCATAAAAAACACTTGGGTAGAACAATTATTATTAAATTAAAATTATTTCTTGTAATTCATCCTCTCCTCTTATTATATAAAGACTTGTGTATTCATTATTTCTTTTATGTAAACCTCATAACCATTTTTTTAGTTCCCATCACCTACATGTGAGTATAGAATATGTAAGTATGGACCTCTTATTCAATTGGAGTTGGTTTGAGATGTATTCAAGGTTAAATAAACCCATGTGATATAGAGGACATATATGGAATGCAGCAACTATATCTAATACCAACTAAAAGAATTTTTCACCAAGGGTTAATGGTATGTTTATTGTCCAATAAATTAATGAAACTAATAATTAAATATCATAATCATTCCACATATTTTATTCTATATTTTTCATGGTTATTTATTTTATGGATGATTTATCATAATCACATATATAAATGAATTAAATAATAAGCATTCCCAAAAGGAATAAAATAAAACAATTATGTGTAAATATTTTTTTCAATGCATGGTTAGTCACTTAAGTTAAATCCACTAAATTATAACAATACATGTAAATGGATAAAATAAGAAAACTCATGCATAATAAACAAAACCCATCAATCAAATATTAAGTAAAAATAATCTTATCATCATCAAAATTAAAATACTCCTATTGTTAAAGTGTTGATTTAGGCCTTTGTTAGGGTAATTTTTAATTATAAGGAAGTCTTAAAAAATATAATGGTTTGAATTAACCAAACTTGTATTGGATTTAATGGAATTATTATGTTCAATAGAAATTTGGAGGTAAGTGTTGAGGAAATCCAAATCTAGATTTTAGGATTAGGGAGTCCTCTCAGTGGATTAAAGAGTTGTAGGTTAGTAGTTGTAAAGACAGCCTAACTAAATACCTTCTTATAATCTTCATGTCCTTAGGGTGGATTATAAGATAGGAAATATGAATCCTTACCACTTGAATGTCCATGTGATAGGACATTCTATGCCCAATGGTGATGAATATTAAGGCATGATAACATAATGGGAGACTAATAATGAATTTAAATTATTTCATCTCATATATGTTCGTAATCAAGATAAAGTACTTATTTATGATTTTGTATTGTTGTAGAAAATGGAAGGTTCATCAACCATGTTATCCTTGTGATCATTAATCAAGAAATAAAATATTCTTACTATCATTAACATATATGAATGGTACAGACACTTGCACATTGTATTATTCCATGAATAGAATATTTACAGGATAAAATCCACAATTCTTGATCCACCTACCAATTAGGTGAGTTATGAAGAGTTTGTTTTTAGTAAAAAATCATTTTAATGGTGATATAGATGTTCAGTATTTAATATTATCATCCATGTCATGTGAACTCATGAAGTTACATTAAAACATGGATTCCTATAGGATGCTTAAGAATTTTCATAATATTTTTTAGGAGAGACCTAAACAAGAACAGTTTGAGATCTCTAAGGCACTCTTCTTGAGAAAACTTAGAGATTTAATTCCATATGGTCCTCACTTAGTCAATATTATTGGTAAAATAGATCCTTTGGAGGTTATATAGTTTATGATTCCCAAATAATTATGCACCATTCTCACACTTCATTCTCTTATAGATTCTATAGATTTTTTGTAAATTCAAATATAAAAAACATTGGAAAATATATCCCAGATATCCTTACTCAAATTCACTAGGTTGAAATATACATAAAGTGTGAAAAGATTTCTTTTATTATGGTGAACAAGGGGAAAGTTTAGGTGATACCTCCAATACTAACTCCAATTATAATACTTCATAAAAACACTCACCTAAGATAAGGAAGATAAAGAGGAAAGAAAGGGAATAAGATGTTGTCTACTTTCCATGTGGAAATAAGGGACATTGGAATAAAAACTACACCATCACAAAGAATTAAGGGGAATGTTCATGTGATTCAATATTTTATTTCAATATATCTATTTATAAAAATTTGGTATTATATATATCTTGTGTTTATCAAATTTGAATCCAATTATAGTAACCAAGTAGATTTAGAAGATTTTCACCAGGTGAGGTGGATCTATGAGCCATTAACAAAGCCAAGATAATTGTAGTAGCTATTTGAGGCTACCACCTCACATTTATGGTCAGGATGGTATTTCTTTTAAGGAGTTTTTATTATGTATTTTCGATTACCAAAAACATTATTTTTGTATCCATCCTTGATACAGATGGATTTATTTTTAAATTTTGGAATAAATGTTTTCATTTACAATGATATCATTTGTTATGGTAATGAAATTTCTAATAATGGTATTTATCTATTGGATTAAACAAACCAAATAATGGAAATTAATAGAGAATCTAGTCTTCATGACTCATATCATGCCCAACTATGACATCACTATTTAGGCCATGTAAATGAAAATCTATTTACTAAATTATAAAAAGATATATATTTATATTATTTTAAACTAAAACCATTTGTAATATTCCACTATTGTTAACAAGGTAAAATGACCAAACATATATTTAGTGGAAAGGTTGAAAGGGTCATAAATCTTTCAAAGTTAGTTCAAACAATGTGTGTGGACCATTCCCTACAGAAGAAAGCAGTGGATACTCATAGTTAATAACTTTTACTGGTGAATTTATTAGATATGGATATGTATAATTAATGAGGAATAAGTTAGATTAATATGATAAATTCAAGAAATACATGAATGAAGTTGACAACCATTTTGGCAAGAAGATAATGAAAATTTTCTCAAACCATGGAAGATAATTTCTAAAACAAGAATTCATTGATTATATACAATTGTTTAGGATATTATCCCAAATCATACCTTCATATAAACCACTATGTAATGTTATAAGTGAAAGGAGGAAACACACCCTATTAGACATGGTGAGATCAATGATGAGCCATGCAAGTCTTATATTATCCTTTTGTGGATGCACATTGTAGACAAAATCACACATTCTAAACTGAGTTACAATTAAAGTAGAAATTAGTATTCCATATCATCTTTGGTATGTAAGTAAACTTGTATTATCTCACATAAGAGTGTGGGGTTGTGAAGGGTTTGTTAAGGATATATGTGAAAAAAAACTTGTACCCCGAGAAACTAAGTGTATATATATAGTATATCCTAATTAAACTAGAGGATGTTACCTATATGATCACTTAGATTATAATTTTATGGTTGAAAGATGTCTCACATTCATTTAGGGTAATAATAACTATAAAAGTGATAGTGGGAGTGAGATAGACTTCAATGGAGTTTTGGATCAAGATACACATGAGTTGGTCCATGAAATGATTCCATAATTCCCTTTGGAAGAATATGTTCCAAAGAAAAAAGTATCGTATAGAAGTATAAGAGTTATTAGAGAGCTGAAAAGATATATTTTTCTAATCACCAAAGATGGTGAATCATTATTAGTTGATAAAAATGATCTTGTGACCTATAAGAAAGAAGTAAGTTCCACAGAAGTTTCCATGTGGCAAGAATCCAAGAATTATAAAATGGATTCCATGTACCAAATCATGTATGGATTTTGATATATCCTCCATTTGATATAAATTCAATTATTTTCAAATGATTATTCAAGAAGAGACTGGATAAGGATGTACAATTCAATTCCAATAATGATAGACTGGTTATGAAAGGGTTTCAACAATGTCAAGGAATTGACTACGACAAAACTATTTAACCATTTAATATGACTAAATCCATTAAAAACTAATTTATATAATAAATTACCATGATTATGTTATTTGGTATATTGATATCAAAATAGATTTTATCAATGGGAACCCTCTAGAAGGTCTCTATACGACACAACTGGAAGGGTTTGTGACTCAAAATAATTCCAATAAGGTATAATATTTGAAAATATCCATTTATGGATTAAATAAAGTATCCATATCATAGAAACTTTACTTTGATGTATCCATAACAAAATTTGGTTTCATAACTAATGAATGTGATCCTTGTGTCGAAAAACATTTTAGTGGGAGTGCAGTCATTTTATGATAGTATATGCTAATGACATACTACTTATTGGAAAAATATATATCAGTCTTATAGTTTGTTAAGATGTGGTTAAACTCATGATTTTCCATAAAATACTTAAGTGAATAATAATATATTTTTGGAATAATGATTTATCATGAAATTTATAAGAAACTTCTTAGACTAAGTCAAGGTGTATACATTGTAAAGATACTAAAGATATTTCATATGGAATAATCCAATATGGGATTGTTATTGATGTCACATGGAATTCATATTTCCAAGAAAATTTGTCCTTAGACACATGAGTATAGATAAATAATGATAGTATCTCATGTACATTAGTGATTAGTCCAATCATGTATATTATGTTATGCATTGGCCCAGATGTTGTATACACCTTGAGCCTGGTAGGAAGATATCAAGATAATAAGGGAGACCATTATTGGATGGAATTCAAGACTATACTAAATTACCTCATGAATATTAAGGATTTGTTCCTAGTTTATAAAGGTGATGAGGATCTATTCATTGGGGATATACATATTCGAGTTTCCAAATAGTTTAGGATGATTAAAATCACAATCGGGATACATATTCACTCTCAATTGAGGTGTTTTGAGTTGGGGGAGCTAAAAGAAAGTTGTGTTTTCCAATTATACAGTGGAGTAGAAGTATATTACAACTTCTAATGAATCTAAAGAAGTATTTTTGATATGAAAATATCTCTATGAATTTAAAATTGTTACTAATAGTAAAGACCCCATAACACTATATTATGACAATACTATAGCGGTGGATCTTGTAAAGGAGCCAAGGCTATATCAGTAGAAGAAGAACATGGTTCAAAAATATCATCTCTTGAGGGATTTCTCTCAAAGAGGTGACATCAAAATAAGTAGAGTTTAAATGGAATACAATATGGAATACCCATTTACTAAGGCCTTATCTCAATAGAATCATGAAAATCATGTGAGATATAGAAGAGAAAAACAATAATAAATTTATCTAGAACAAGTGGGAGACTATTGGATTTGGTGACCTAAAACCAACTAATTTGTACTTTAGACTGCCTGTATATTTATAGACATAAATATTAATAAATAAATTATCATATGTGGTTTTCTCTTCTATGTTTCTTCAATGTTATAATTTACTAGAGTATTTGTCTTATTGAAAAGTTCATAGTGTCTCCCAGCTATGATTAGGACCATGAAATTGTATGATGGTATAATTAAACTATAAAGCATATTGAGAAGACCCAATCTAAACATGAACATAATTTACAATAATTCCTTTATTTGAATATTACATCTCACAAATAATTGTACAACCTTGGAACCCAAAGTTTTAGTGTATTTAGTGATTATCTACCTAAAATATCATTTCACATAATTTCTTTAATATTTCTCACAATATATCTATACAATAATTCCTTCTACACATAACCATGCATATAATTCCATGTGGAAATGGGGAAAAGGAGGTGTGAGATCAAATGATCAGTAAAGGAAATATTATCAATTTTTCATAAAGGTTTAGAGAATAATTATACTATAAATTTGATAATGGGATAAATATCTTACTAAAAATAATATAGAACAAAATATTTTTCCATAATTCATGATATAAGTACATGTAATATCAAAAGAAAAAACTTATACCATGGAATAAGTGTGTGGAAACATGATATAATAAACATGATCCATGGAGTATATTAATAGTCATGTAAAATAAAAATGTTTAATTTCATGTATACATAGAATAAAATGGAAATATGGAACAAATATATCTATAAGGAATCATCAAATTGGGGGCATATCCAAGAAAGCCCACTCTTTATGTTATCAGTGTATCCAAGAAGGACCACCCTTTAACTTGTGAATAAATCCATGTATGTACATTCTCTATTATATCATGAGATATAAAACCTTAACCAAAGTATTAGATAGTGATATAGGAAACCTACCATAAAAATCCATACATATGTGTTCCATATGAAATTAATCATTCATCATATCATAAAGAACCTATAGAAATAAAATGGTTTTTGTAACATTTCAAATGGTATAACATAACTTGAAATCAATATTAGAATGGTTTTCACAATAAATTTAATCTTACAAAGGGGTTATAAAATCATTTAAAGAATAATCATGGAAATTAATTCATAAGAGTTAGATATTTTGTAGGTAGAGAGGAAAATGAATGTTAAATCGAGAAAATTATTTTCTAAAGGATTTTATAACATAGTTGTAAAAAATATATAAACAATTTCATAAAACCATTTAGAGATGGGTAAAAATATGAAATTGAAAACATTAATCTTATAAGAATTAAAATTATGGAAACATTGTAATGAGATGAAATTAAAGACAAGAAGTTTGGGGTGGAAGATAAAAATTCATGCACGAAAAAGAATGACCTTTATTATTTTAAAATACCTTATTTAAAATTAATATTGTTAAAAAGGACAAATAAAACCTTTATTTAATGAAAATAGATGGAAATTTAAAGATCGAGTGAGATAAAACATATTTGGGTTTATAATTAAGAAAGTTAAAAATTGTAAAGAAAAAAGAAATATGGATTTGGAAGAGAAAGGACTTATTGGAGAGGATGGGAATTACTCTTAACAACATTATACTATTACAAAAAGTTCTTAAGAAGGGTGATTTTAATTAAAAATCCAATTTCCAAAAATAGGAAGAGAAATTACCATATGATAAAATATTAAGGTGGAAGAACCCAATCATGGAAGAAAAAATTTCAAGAAGAAAAATTATAACTCAAAGGAATGAGATTTGAGTTATCAATATCCCTTGAATTTACTCTAGACTTATATGAAAGTGATTTAACCGCCTGTATAATAAAAATAACTATATTAATAACTTATTTCATTACTTTATTCTTATCTATTAAATTTTATATTCTTCAATTATAATCATTAATTATATATTTATTAGTTAGTTATAGTTTATTTTCATCGTAAAATGTTAGTGATTTTAATTATTTAGTGAAAATTTTGTAAAGTTGATATCGATACTAATTCCATCACTAAAAGTTCATCATTTAATTATTATTTAATGTACTATAATAAATTTTTTATAGTGATTTATAAAGTTCTAGTTACATTACATGATAATTTTAGTAATGATTTGTAATGGTGATCTTGTTTCGATAACTTTTGAAGAACAAAAGTTGGTATATTAATAACAAGTTAAAAATTTAATATAACTTTTACAGAAATGAAAACAAAACATTTTTTACATATTAAAATCATATAATACCAAAAAATAAGTTTTAGTAACCATCTATAATAAACTTTTATAGCATTTTTCATGTATATGGTGTCACACCCCGACTCGTGTGTTTAATTTATTTAATTATTTGTCTAACTTTAATTTTTTTCTGGGGTCCAGGGTGAGTCCTGGATGAAATTTCTGAGTTTTTGTTAAAATTTTCACTTTTGAGTCGATGTCATTGGGTGCACGAGTGGAGCGCGTTTTGGAAACCCCGCGTAGCTCCTCCCATGTAACTGCACACCCCATTCATTTTCAGAAAATGAAAATAAATAAATTTTGTAATTTAAACAAACATTAATTGTGGTTACTTAACTTTTTTATTGTTGCTAAGAAATTTATTATTATTAAAATGAAATAAATAATTTTATTATTTTTATTTTTTATCATCATGTTATTATTATTATTATTATTATATAGGTCGGTGTGCAGGCACTGCATGGTTGGCGGGAGCCATGCGGTCATCCCGGTACTCATGCGGCTGCTTATGTTATTATTATTGATGTTTTTATAAATTATGTATGTATTTATGAGGGCTAAATATCAACGTTACTGATATTTTTAAGACCATTATTATTATTATCAATGTTATTATTATTTCAAATTTTGTTATTATATTTGGAGGTTAAAAGATATTATTATTAAGTTATTAGAATTTCAATTACTATTATTATTATCATTATTAAATTTTATGAATAAGATTTTTGAAGTTATGATTTTTTTATTATAAATCTTATAAATGAAATGAATATTAGAATTAATTTAAATATTATTATTAGTATTATTATTATTATTATTTTCGTTTATATTCTAATTAGTTTTTTTTAGGTTTTCTTTTTTTAAAGGAAAAAATTAAGAAGAAAAACCTAATTTTCTACCCTGAAACCCCACCCCCTCTGTGCGTGCCTCTTCCCTCTTGCACACCAACCCCAGCCGCACTCTTCCCTTGGAACGACTGCAGCCATCACCCCTTCTCCGGCAGACTCTCCAGCAGCCTCTCCTGCATCACCAGCAGCGTGACACTACCTCTCCGGCCTGGCACACCCAACATCCCAACCTCCTTATCCTTCTATCCGACCTCCGGATGACCAAATCCCCCCGGCCTTTCTCCTACTCAGTGCATCAAGCGCCCTCGTTGTCACCATCTCCGACCGTCCCAACCAGATCCACCCAGGCCTTCTGCTCCCAGCTCGACGATGCCTCCCCACCCCCTTTATGTGGTGTTTTTTTGTTCTTTTCAGAGATCCCCTTGTCTAGTGGAAACCCTTCCTCCAGCTACCCCTCTTCTGGTCAGCGTGCACTATACCGATGTCGCCCCTACTGGTCGTGGCCCTCCTCCGGCCATCGCACTCCTTGTCGTTTGGTCCGGCTCCGACCAGCTTTCCCTTCATTCTTCTAGTAACCTTTTTCCATTTTTTTCTTGTCTTATATGGGGTTTTTATTTGTTTAAGGGATTATTTGTTGGTTTAGGATTGTTCATTGTAGGTTCGATGTTATGAGACCCTCACGAAGTGGTTTTGAGGTTGCGTTTTTGTTGTGCTTTGATCTCGAGGTAGGTCTCCCTTGCACCCACCTTTATAATTTAATAAATTTTTATTTCATGCTTTTTACACCTTAGTTATATTATAATTATTTGTTGTATGGTCATGATGATTTTCTTAGTGTTTAATGGTGATTTATTAATTATCTTGTAATATCATTGTTTGTTGTCGTAAATGTGCACACCTAGTGTTCGGAGAAAAAAAAATGTGTTGACATTCTCACATATTTTATGACAAATAAAATTAGGTTTAGAACTTTAAATAAATTTAAGGCATGAAATTTTTGTTTTTAAATTTTTTGAGTGTTAATTATAAATTGTTTTAGAAAATTTTTCATGTACCGCTGATAAATGGCCCATTTGGCATTTTTGTGAAATGTTTTGCTTTAGGGTGTAATGAAAAATGTTTGGGGAGTTTTTGTGAACGTTTTGAAATGGTGTGTTTTGTTGAGTTGTGGATTTTGGGTGTTTATTCTTTGTTTTGTATTAAAAAGAAATTGATTTGGTAAATTATCATGTCTTGTGTCTTTTTCATTTATATATAAAATTTTCGGTTAGATTTTATGGGTTAAGTGTGATTTAAAAAATGGTTGCCTTGAATTTATAAATGTGGTGGAAGCATGAGAAATGAGTTTTTGGGTTCTTTATATGGTTTTTGGAATGTTTTAGTATTTATATAGGAATGAGTTTTGGTTTTCAAAGTGTTTTGGTGAGCTTGCACCCCTTTTTGAAAAGTACTTGTGTGTGTTGGTAAATGTGGGTTTCCTGAAAAATGTTTTAAATGATTTTTAATTATCAAGAGTAGTTGTGTATTTTAAATTGGTTTTATGGGAAATGTTTTGAAGAATGGTTATAAATTTTCTTAAGTGGGAATAGTGTGTCTGACACCACTTCTAAAAAAATTCATTTTGAGATAAGATTCTGTTTGTGAATGTTTAAGGGCCCATTTGGCCATTTCGTGAAATTTGTGAAAAGTGATTATTGTGAAAACCCCCGTTGGATGTTCCTCATGCCTCAATTTTATGAAATGGGTGAGAGGACCTTGTTAGGGGATTCTCAAAATCTATTTTTGGGGTTCTTCGGTTGGAACCGATTATAATTGTTTTATTTTAAGGCATGTGAATGGTCCTAAGGGAGACTCGGAGTGAGACCTATTGTGCATTATTATTATATATAATGTGATTGGATGCTCGGATGGCATCAGTTGTCTTACCCCCTTTTAAATTACATGAGACATATGAACCTTTCATATTGAGATATATTCTGAGAATGATTATCGCACTGGTAGGTTATAGTACTGACCAGTGGCCCATAGTAGGCAGATATGTTTGGGTTCATTGTTATGGGATCTTCCCTCAGCCTCCCAGAGAAAGGATGGTTGAGCATTTGGAGCATTTTTATTCCATCATGTGTGATATTTCAACGAGGATAAGGTCTCTTGTATTGGTGTCTTCTGGATTATTCTTGATCTCCTGGGTTCACCTATGTCTACTCGTTCTTAATGCTTGTGGTGTTCAATGTGTTTCTTGTATGTATATTTTCTTTTCATTGCTATTGTTGTGTAACTACTGTTATAATTTCATGTGTAGTTTTTTTATTGGAAAGTGATGTGTGGTTTAAATGTGGCTTATGAAAAATGTTTTCAATGAAAAGTGTTTTATCCTTTTTGCAAAAATTGAATATGTAAGCATCACTTTCCCTTTGAAAATGATAATGTATTACTAAAATAATGACTTGGGTTTTAGATAAATGAATGAGGGTAATAACTCATACTTTTTTTGAGTAACATGTAAAAAACCTTACTTTTATACATTATAGTTCAAACTTGAAATTGGATGTTTCTTTTATTTTAAATGAAGTGCATTGGGAATAGATATTGGGCAAGACTACTATGTTTTAATAATCATGCCTATAGTTATTTTCTATTTTTAGGGTTTGTGCAGGCTTCAACATGGGTGTGATGGCCTTGGCGATGCTTGATCGTTGAGTCATGGAGTGACACATGGGGTCACATGAAGTTAGTTAAGACATCAAGTTTGGTCAGTTTTATCTTCTTCAGTTCTGGTTTAGTTTATTTATTATGCACTGCTCTTTATTATTTCCTCTACTTTTATTTATTTGTATTAGGGTAAATCATTCTCATCATCTCTTTCAATGCCCTGGTGCTTGTTTCCAGGATGAGAGGATCGGAAATACCTCTTGGGCCTTGCCACGGATCGACTCAGGTGACTGGTCCAGGGTCGACCTGGGTTGGTTTGTGACATGTGGCTAAACTAACCCAAATAAGAACATGCTATAATTAATTATATGAGTATGATTATGGGATGATTTTATCATAGTATCATCATTTTGGGGATATTTTTGAGCTAATGAATCACTTATTTATTTATTTTTTAAATCACAACACACTTTATATGAAAATGATATAACTTGAAGTTTTTATTTAATTTGTTTTCTTATGAATAATGAACTTATGGTAACTAAAATACCGGAGTTATAAAACCATTTTATGAAAATATGATAATCTAAATATCCTTACCAATATTACTTCCATAAGATTTAGAATCATTGTAGTAGTGATGATCTAACTCATCAGTAGATGAAGAAAGATGGTCAGTTCATCAGTAGATGAAGAAGTTGTTGTTAATGAAAATACAATTGACTCTGAGTTTTGTAGAATTTAATAATTAATGTTTGGTCCAATGTTTAACATAAATAAATTTTCACCTAGAACTTCAGAATAATGAACAAATTATATGAATGATCGATCATTCTGAGAGTTTTTACTTTTGTAGGTTTACAATTTCTTATTTCTGAGATTTCCTCTCATTGGTGTATTTTTTATTTTTTTGTTATTTTTATTAGAGTTGTCATTGTGTGAGATTTTCCTTGTAAATATCTTAGTATTTACATTAGAATTTTTATTCTAAAAATCCTACATCATCAGGGACTTCTAGGGATAAGAATGTAGAGTAATTTTTGATTATCTAATTGAGGGATTATGTGGCTGGGAAGATAGAGCTCAAGTACTTATGTTTGGTGGAAATAATCTACTTCTAATAAGATTAGTTGAGGAATTCCATAAATAATAAGAAAAACCTTTTGATAGGTGTATAATCAGGGATACCTTATGATAGGCTTAAATTCATGGATATCTTAGATCTCGTCTATAGATCTTCTTTTCTCTTTGGATTAAAAGTGATTTTTTAATGAATATAGTTTTTTTAGGAGTATTTGGTTTACTAACCAATACCCCATTTTTTGTTTTAAAATTTTATAAATTCATTCTGGAATTATTTTTGAGCTAATTATTTTATTAGTATATGTAATATAATTAGTTTAAAGTTCTATTGTGTCAACTCCTTCATTGGTAATTGATAATATTCCCATCATTTTATTTCTGTTGTAATAACTTTTTTCATACAGTTTATAATTTTTTTACTCTAATATTTAATTTGATCTGTAATATGAAAAACCGGTCAACATAATACGTGAAGAGGAACAAAATTGTAAGATTTTTTAGAAACTATAATTCATCCTCTTTGTATTTTATTTTCCATAAAAACTTGGAACAACATTTGGTATCAGAGAAATTCGTTACCCTAATTCCAATATTAACTTGAAATATTTTACTTCATATTGTATTTTTATTTATTTATCATATTTATAACTTAGTTTCCTTATACTAATCAGGTCGGTAGAGGAAATTGTTTTTGTGATGGAAAGAATACCAATTGAAACACTCGAAAATTTAAATTTGACCAAACCACCTATTTTTATGGATTTGATTATGATTACCCACATGATCGTATGAAATCCAATATTCTTAATACCATAGTTGATAGTTTTATCATGTTGATAGGAAACTATAGTGTTCCATATAAGGATATCATTCAATTATCTCATGAAGAAAAACTAGAATATCTAGTAAACCATAAAGTTAAAAATAATTTATTATGTTTTATGAACAGTAACATCTATATCCAAATATCATTATATGAAACAAAAAAATGGAATTTAGAATAATTTGGATATAACACATTTTTGGAACTTCTAGAGTTTTGGAAACTCATAGAGCTTTTACAAGAGATGAATATCAATCCATTGATTCTCTAATTGGGGAAATTGTAACACAAATGTATCAATGATTCATAACTATAGTAAATGGTTTATAATATTTGGATGAAAAATAGTTATCATAAGTTAAACTCATTAAAATATTATTTATATTATGCCTAAAAATGAAATTACAAGAGGATAACAATTGAAAACACTAAAAATCTAATAAAAATAATTTTGGATGACTTAATTAGAATATTAATATAGTATGAAAGAATACTTATATGAGATTTTAAAAAAGATAAAAATAAAAATGGAGTAGCATTTGTTTCTACTCTAGGTAACCTTAATTTTATTACCTTTAATACTTGTAATAACATGTCCAAATATCTTGTTTCAAATAGTAAATATAATAATTCATATAAAATTGATTCATAAGAAAGATAAAATTTATTTAACAAAATTTCAAGAAGGATGATTAATATTTTTTGTAATTAAAATTTCTGAAATTTTCATCTAAAATACAAAAAAAACACAAGAAGTAATCTTTAGAAGTTAAATGAAAATAATGTAAAATAGAAATTCATAACATAAATGATTTCCCTAAACTAAAAAAAATAGGAATCCAATAAGGTTTTATAAAATAAAAGTAAAGAAAATCATTAAGGCCTTAGTTAACTAAATAACTATTGAAAGTTACACATCTTCATACAATTTATCAGAAGAAAGTGGAATAAAAAATGAAACAAATAATTAGAATCTGTTCAAATATTCCAAGAAATGAAAATTGCTTCATGGAAATGGAAAATAAAAAATCCTTTACAAATTTAATCCTTGATTATAAATTTACTTATAATATTAAATATCATTATTTAGATACATTAGAATTTGAGAAAAATAATCCATCATAAGTTAAAAAGGTTAATTCATTAGAAGAAGAATAAACTTTACATACAATATCTAGAATGGAAATATAGGTAACCCTTATAAATCCAAAATATAATAAACTTAAACGTACCTATGAGTTTAATGAATTAAAACTTATTAAATATAATAAAATAATTTTGAAATTAACTTCAAAAATTTTAAAAAAAATAACTGAATTAGATTCAAAAACGAATTATTATATAAATGTTTTTGATCGTAATTTAGTTGATAGGAAATAAAATGATCATGATTTAGATAATTATAATTTAATTGTTTAACTTAAATATAATGTTTTTTATTTAAATAAAATTTTGATAAATTTTAGATAAAAATATAAGACCTTGTGTAACTTAAAGTGGAATAGGTTTTACATTTGATAAACCTTATTCCGAATCAAACTATTATGTATATAAAAGTGTACCTTTTGTACTAAATTTGAAAGAGTTGGTCACCGGAGTAAATATTATTTTATTAAAAAATAATTCTTTTAGTTTTGAATAATCTTTTAGTTAAGAACCACTAATGGTTATACAATATAAAAGGTTTATATATATGTGGTTTCCTAAAATTTTATTTTCTAACATAAATAGACCAAAATATGAGTTGGTACCAAGAATATAATTTTATCTATTTGAGAAAAATAATTTGAGTACTAGTAGAAGAAAAAAATGGTACATGGATAGTGGTTGTTATAGACATATGACTAGATAAAAGTCAAACTTTCAAAAATTAAATAAATTAATAGGAATATTCACTTTTAGAGAAAATGTATAGGGTGAAATCATTAGAATCGGTGATATTTCTTTTCTTGGATAAACTTTAATTTAAAATGTTTTATATGTTTTAGGAAATAAGAAAAACCTTATCAGAATAATTCAATTATGTAATAAGGGATATCTTTTGAACTTCATGAATGAAAAATTTATTTCTCAAATTTCAAAAGGTAATTTAATTTATTTACCAATAGGTATAAAAATATTTACACAATTGACTTAGAATAATTATTTCATCTGAATTTTACTTTTTTAAGTGCAACTGAAGACTTATCTTGGTTATGGGTAGGAGACTAAGTCATTATAACTTATGGACATTTACATATATTTTTAGGAAAGGAAATGTTAGGGATCTTCCAAAACTTCAGTTTCATTAAACAATAGTCTTTGGTCCTTTTCAATTTCGAAATAAATGAAATTAGGGTTTAAAATATAAAAATTAAGTCTCAACTACTGAAACTTTATAGTTATTATACAATGATTTATTTACTCTTATGAAAAATGGATTTATTGGAGGAAAATACAATGTATATGTCTTGGTTGATGATTACACTAGATTTACTTGGGTCTATTTTTTCACAATAAGATATGAATATTTTAGTCATTTTAAGGAATTTTATGATTTTATTAAAAAAATAAAAACCTACCTTTGGTTACTATATGAAATGATCATGGTGGTGAGTTTGAAAAATATAATTTTTTAAAAAAATATAGTAAAAAAGTTATTAATCATAATTTTTCTGAACCAAGAACACCGCATCAAAATGGAATAGTTGAATAAAGATATTTAATTATTCAAGAAAATACTAGATCTTTAATAAGTGAGATTTTTTTACTAGATATTTTTAGGCTGAGGCAGTGAGTACTGCTTGTTATACTATAAATAGAGTTTTTCTCAGATAATTTATTAATAAAAACCTTATGATTTTTGGATTCGAATAAATCCAAAACATTCTTACTTCATAGTTTTTGGATGTAAAGTATTCATCTTGAATACAAAAAATCACTTATATAAATTTGTTCCAAAAAATAATGAAGGAATTTTTATTGGTTACTCTATAAAAAGGAATTTTTATAGAGTTTTTAATAAAAGAACCAATATTGTTAAGAAAATGGTTCTTGTAAATTTTGATGAATTTGACCATTTTTTTTTATGTAAACCCATAGAAAATTCCAAATATCAATGATTTTTTCAAATATAATTCAATTAATTTACACAAAATACAATTTACAACTACCAATTTTAAATCCATTAGAAGTAATACCATAAAATTATTACTATTTGAAAACTACTTCAATATAATATTTACACCCATCAGTTTAAGATCATATTACCACTTTACCCAAGAATAATTCAATATTAAGGAATCATCCTTCTGATTATAGTATTGGATATGTAATTAAACTGGTTAAAACTAGAAGTTCCCTAAAAAATCATTATGAGCATCATTTCTTCCTATCACAATTTGAACCTAAAATAGTAGATGATTCTTTAGGTGATGAAGGTTGGATGAGGAATATGCAAGAATGTCTCAATCAGTTTTAATGGGACCAAGTTTGGAATCTAGTTTAATGTCCTATATATTTACCTGTAATTAGATTAAATTTCTGTTTTAGAACCAAATATGGAAAAAATGGAATTACTATTAGAAATAAAATAAGACTTCTTGATAAAGATTATTCTCATGAAGTAGGCATATAATATGGTGAAACTTTTGAATCCATAGCTTATTTAGAATCTATCATAATATTATTATCCTTTACAACTCATTTGAATTTACTTTATTCTATTAAACTAGAACTTTATGAAACCAGTAAATCGGTAGAACAAAAACTTTATAGAAGTATGATTAAAGGTTTAGTATATCTTAATACAATCCAACCAGATATAATATTTTCATTATGTTTATGTGTGATATTTCAAGACAATATAAATAAATATCATTTTAAAGTAGTAAAATTCAATTTAATATACCTTAAAGTTACTTCAGAACTTTGATTATTTTATTCTTATAGAAATGATTTTGTTTTAAAAATTTCTCAAATGTTAAATTTGGGGGATGTGGGTCATATAGAAAATATAATTCTTGAATATGTGATCTCCTAGGAGAATATTAATCCCTTAGTTTATCAAAAAAATAACATTTTGTAGCACTTTCCACTACTGAAGTAGAATATGCAGCAGTTGGAAGTTGTTGTGCTCAAGTGTTGTGGATGCAACACACACTCATGAATTTTTGTTTGAGTTTTACTTGAACTCCAATTCATTGTGATAATAATAGTGTCATTTCATTATCTAGAAACCTAGAACATTACTCATGAACAAATCATATATATGTAATACACTATTTCCTTCGAGGTAACGCATAAAAAGGAGATATTATTATTGACTTTATTGGAATATAAAATCATATTACTGATATTTTTTCAAAACCTATACTTTTGATAGATTCAAATTAATTAAAAATAAGTTAGGAATGATCAACCTCATGTGATCTTCAGTCAAGTTATTTTTTCATCAATCTCTTTACATTAAAAACTCCTCTAGCTAAAAAAGAGAAAATAATTTCAAAAATTATCTATTTTTTAAAACTTATATATATTTTAAAACTTATCAGTTTTTTAACCTTTTTCAGTTTTTCAATCTTTTCAGTTTATCATTTTTTTCTAAAATATTTTAATTTTCTATAAATTTTTTCTCAAAACATCCTTAAAAAGGTGATATCACCCAATAAAAAATAACTTAAAGAAGTTTAAATCTTTTCAACTATATATTTTACTACATCATTTATTTTAGAAGAAGATATTGAAAATTTACAAATTTATCCAATTAATTCTTATAGGTGGTGTTATTATTTCCAAAAAGGAAATTTTTTCTTTTCTATTCAAAAATAATAATTTAATTCTTAAAATAATTTTTAAGACATATGTTTTGGCATTTCATTTTATGTGAAAGTATTTGAGAATCACTCTTATAAAAAAGACAATTTCATGGATGATAGAAATATTAAATACATATATATAGACTAGCATCTCATGGTTTTTCAAGATTCATATTTTCTAGATTTTCTTCTCTACTAAACTGGTTCTCATTAAAAGTATATTTCTAAAAAAAATTAAAGAAGATAATAATATTATTCAGGAATATTAAAGTATTATTTACGAAAATATTAAAGGCCTATGATATAATTGAATATCGCTTTGATTATTTTTAAAAAAAGTGAAGTTCAAATTTTGATATTGTAGAATCTTGTCTTTTATTATATGGATATTTATGATAAGATCCTTAATACTGGTGAAGAAATTTATGTTTAATTAGAACTAACTTTATAAGAATATATTTTCAAATTAGAAAGAATGGTAAAAATGGAATTTATGCAGACAAATTTGATTATATTAACCATGATAAAAGTATCTTCTGGAATATCTGAAGAGCTATAAAGGTTCCAAAATCAACTAAAACAAAATATAGAACAATTATAAAATAGAATTAAATCTATAATTTCTGATTGTATTTTTCTTTCTTCTATATTTATTTTTGAAAATCAAAAGTGGGGGAAATTTAATAAACAAAATTGTTATCATTTTCTTATCTAATATATTATCTGATTAATTTTCCAATGTTATTTTTTAAAAATATTATATATTTTATAATTAATTTTTAAATGGGGGTATTATTTTTCTATAATAAATTTCATTTAATTATAGTTTCAAAAAAAGTGGGATCAATTTTATATCATGAAGACTATAGGGAGATTTATTTTTAATTCCAGCTCCTCTCTTCAAATTTTCCTATTTGTACTATATTTTATAAAAAGGGGGAGATTATTGGGGATGTTTTTAAGTCCATTACCCACTTATTAATTTATTTCATAAATCACAATACACTTTATATGAAAATGATCTTAGAGGATGTTTTTGTTTAGGTTGTTTGCTTATAGAGAATGAAATTTTGGTAACTGAAACACCAGAGTTATATAATTATTCTATAAAAAAAATTTAAGATCAATTACAAGATTAATTCTATCTAATTTAGAAGTATTTTTTTGGAAATAATTTACCTTTTTAGTTTATGAATCAATATGTTGAGTTTATAGGTAGTTGAGAAGTTTTTATCGATAAAGTTACAACTGAATTTTAGTTTTGAAGAAGTTCACCATTGAAGTTTGTTAGATAATTTCCTATAAACAAAGTAGTTCATCAAGAATTATAATAAGACATGCATGATATGAATGATAGATCATTTTGAAAGTTGTTATTTTTTTAATATTTTTAATTTATTATTGCTGAGATCACCTTTGATCAATGTATTTTTTCTTTATAATCACCTTTACAAAGACCTACCATTATATGAGGTTTTCCTTTTAAATATATTAGTATTTACATTGAAATCATTTTTCTACTAATCTTTCATGATCAAGGGATTCTATAGATTGGAATATAGAGTAATGTTTTATCATCTAATAAAGGCCTTATATTTCTAGGAAGATAGTGATCAAGTACTTCTGGTGTGTGAAAGTGAGCTAATACCAACAGGTTTAGTCAAGGGATTTCAAAGATAAGAAGAGAGACCTTAAAAAAGGTATAAAATAGGGGATACCTTATAGTATTTTTAAATACTTGGATAAATTATATTAGGTCTACAAATATACCTTTCACTTTTCTTTAAAATTTAAGTTTTAATAAATATATTTTTAAGAAGTAATTGGTTTACTAACCAATAATTCCTATTTTTTAACTTTTATTTTATTCTTGGAACATGCATCGCAATGCATGAAAATTTTCAATATTTATTTACCTACCATATACTATATAAGTGGAGAGTAGGGTCGAACAATAGAGAGAATGTGATTAGACACTAGGAATATCCTCTTGGAAAAGTGTCCAGGAAAATGAGTTCTTCATGTGATTAACAACTAAGAAGTTCTAAAAACTAAATGAATATTTTAAAATGACTATTTAAATTAACTACAACTATTTAAGTGAACTAAATTATGAAATAAATTGGAAGATATGGAAGTGTCAGAGTTGAGACATTCGTTCAAGTGCTTGAAATGTCAATTATTTAATTCCTACATCGAATATTTATTTATTAAATTATCACTGATTCCAAATTTAATCAAAATACTATCTAGTATCATTCTATGATGTTAGACTGTATTCTAATGTTTACAAAAATTATTCATCATTTCGTTCTCCATCGTGACAAATAATTTGCGCGTCATTATAGCACTAAATAACTTGGTCCAACACGACGACCCATTTCTCACAAATTCTAAGTATCAACCTACATCGGGATTGTTCACATGAGATTACTGATTAAGTATCACTCATGCAAGTTTGAAGGAGATCGCACATAAAATATTAATTTTTTCAATTAATATATTTACTTATTCAGAATGTGCTCACGCGCTTGATCGAATTCAGGATAAATAAATTCTTTGATGAACTCCCGCCCGTGACTACTTATTAAGAATCACAAAAATAGGCAACAAAGCATGTGTGTAGAGCCCAAATGATAATTAATTTAAACTCAGATATAATTAATTAAATAAACATCCAATTAAAATTAATTTAAAAGGAAATCAAACATGGGAATAAATTGAAGCATGCAATTACCGTCACTTTTGCCAAAACTTCGACACCAAAAAGAATTATCCCACCATCACAATGACAACATAGCACATTAAATAATAAATAGATATCACCATGATCATGACATCATAGTTGTCACTGCAATCTATTTTCGACAATCACAAAATCATAATCTCCAATTCGTCGATCATTGCAACGTCGAACCACACCATCGCGCTACCACAAAAATAAGTGGATTTTTATTTGATCCTGGCATGAACCACTAATCTCTAGAAGTGAAGTGAACCTCGTCCACATTGAAGATTCACGTGAATCACCAAGGATCACTGATGCATCAAGATATTTTCACTTTCATCATGAGGAGATAGCTGCAGCGTGAGGAGTTCGAGGGTTGTTCGGCATCGTGGGGAGGTTGGGGCTTGGGTGATTGAGGGGTGAGGGGAGTCATTGTGGAATGGGGAGGTCAGTAGGTGAGCAGGTTAGGGGGCGGCTGGGTTGGGAAGTGGGTGAGGAGATGGGCGGTGGGGGCTAAGATAAAGGGGTCTTGGCGGTTAGGAAGTAAGGAATATGGGAGAGAGGGGTGGGGAATGCAGAGGTGTGGCCTTAAGTAGGGAGTGGGATTGGAGAGAAAAAGGAGGAGTGGGATTAGGGGAGGGGTGGGGTGATTGGAGAAAAGGAGGGGATGGGGAATGGGTAGTTAGGGTGAAGTGGGGGCATGGAAATAGGGAGGGGAGGGGAGCAGGTCAAGGGGGTAGGGGGAGTTTAACAAAAAAAATAAAAAAAAATCAAATTAAAAAACTAATTATCTAATTAAGTTAAATAATAATAATAATAATGGTAATAATAATAGTAGTAATAATAATAAGTAGAATTATATAAATATATATATTATATTTACAATTTAAATTAATAAACTAATAATAATAACAATAACTAATATTAATTAAACTAAAAAAATAAAATATGAAATTTTAATAAAGTAAAAATTAATAAAAACTAAAAAATGAAAATATATAAATAATATTAATATAAAATTTACTAATAAATATAAAAACAACTAAAATATTAAAAACTACAAAAAGAAACTAAAAACACAAGTAGCGGTCAGAAAATTAATTAAAACTAAATTAAAAATTTATAAAAATATTAGTAAAATACATGTACATCAAATCCCCCACAATTAAAATTTGTCACTCTTGGGAAAAACAATCATAAAGAAAACACAATTGGACCTGTAGACAAATAAAAATATCAATATTACAAGTTCAAAAAATTTCAATCACTTTTTTTCCAACAAAATATCATGCTTCATTTAAAACTCCAATTTTCAAAAACTATTTTTCTCCCATTTGCATTCTTTACAAAACAATTATGTGCACTCATGTATCATGTGACCTACCTCACCATCACTCTCATCTCTCAAAATATTTGATCAAATCTATAATCAATTCGCATACACATTCATGATTTCCATAGGCTTTCCATGAATTTCACATCTTTTCTAGTGGAAATCAAAATAATGCACCAATGTCAATGACTTTACATGTGGTTCAAATGTCTCTAAGGCAGTGGGACGGTGGGTAAAAAATTGTCAAATTTTTGGGAAAATTTACCCTTGTACAACCTTCAATGACTGCAACAGGTATGTTCTCCTAATTCTGTAGAAATGTTTACCCTTGTACTTCATTTTGTTCCCAGATCTGTGTGCGACAGCTACATTGGCGATATACCTTAGTCCGTCAATTCATTCTACAACCACTATCCATTGTTTTCCCTCTCGTAACTCATCCATTCATATGCATTTGAAATTATCTACTGTAAACTAACCATTGTCCTTCATTTTTTCTTCAGTTCTTCTAAACTAATTTATATTTATCCATGATGAGTTTTCATCTGAGGTGTTTCATGATTTCTTCTTCTAAACTAATTTATAAACAGATGAGAGAGATGATAAATAATATAAATACAGCTCAACCAAATACTGAATTGATGTACATGGGAGCTGCTGAGGTAATCCTTTCGATGACTGCTTGATTGTATTCACTAAAAACACATCAAGTTATGTGTTTTATATGTTTTAAATTATTTTTCAACTAAGAGAATTATTTTTCTTGAACTATAAAATATCTTTTTTGCAGTGTACAAGTTCAATAGTTTTTATGTACATGAAAAATAAAAATACTCTGCACTGTATAAGTTTAGATACATCAATCGCTTTTTAGATCATGTATTAACAATTTCAATGCTGGAAAACCAACCAACTATATGCATTGGTTTTACATATTTCTGAAAATATAATCATATTTATACATCATAGTTTAGTGCTTAGTGCTTGACAATGCATAAAGTGATCCAATCAAATAATTGTACTTTGACTATAGATTAACAACTGTAATGGTTTCTACTATGATAATATTTACAAAAAAAATGGTTACAACCCTAATCTCTGGATTGAATTCTTGAGTTGCAGGTACATTAATAATCTTGAAAATTATTGAGTTGGGGAAATATTAATATAAACTGTCCTTCGTTTTCCCACTGGTAACCCATCAATTCATCAACATCTGATATTTTTAGTTTATCTCTACTCTTCACATTTTAGTATTTGTATTTTCTTGATAAAGTTTCTTATGTCAATACAATACATATGTTTTCCTCAACCGGACATCATTGGATCAAATGTCTCATATTATAATCATGTTCTAGGCACTGATGATGCATCTGAAAATCCTTCCAAGGTAAGCTCTTTCTCAATATAGGCATATCTTTTGTAGTGAAACCTTTTGCTATTTATCATCCCCTTGTGGAATAAATTTTTTCCCTTGCTATCAGCGTCTGACAGTTTATGTGTGGAAGAATGCATTCTGGTAAGAATGGTTACAACCCTAATCACTAGATTGAAGGCTTGAGTTGTAGGTACATTAATAATACTACAAGTTATTGAGTTGGGGAAATATTAATATAAGTTGTCCTTCGTTTTCGGTCTGGTAACCCATAAATTTGTCCACATTTGATATTATCTACTACAAACAAATATATTTAGTTTATATATACTCTTCACATTTTAGTATTTCTCTTTTCTTAATAAAAATTCTTATGACAATACAATACATATTTTTTCCTCAACCAGGCATCATTGGATCAAATGTCTCATATTATAATCATGTTGTAGCCACTGACGATGCATCTGAAAATCCTTCCAAGGTAAGCTCTTTCTCAGTGTAGGAATATCATTTATAGTGATACCTTTTGTTATTTATCATCCCCTTGTGGAATAAATTTTTTTACTTTCTATCAGCCTCTGACAGTTTATGTGTGGAAGAATGCATTCAGGCAAGACTATGATTTTATTTCAATGCTTTGCTAAACAGACCTTAGTCTAATGATTTTATTTCAATGCTTTGTCAACCTTAGTCTAATGCTTTGCTAAGAAGACTTGTACATGGGTTAGGTTTGGCCTGGTAAAACATACACATAGCTGGGGCCTGAATGATGCCTGACCCTTTTTTGCATGATGATAAGACGTGTCAAGCTATTGGTCTAAAGATCTGATAAACAGACCTATACATGGGACGAACTTTCCAGGTTATCCTTGGCTTGATAAATCATGCACACAACTGAGGCCTGAACCTGGACTAACCTGTATCATGTTATTTTTATGTTATCCTAGCTGGTTACATTTTATCATGGTTTGTGTTCAATGTGAGGTTTTCTCAAATTTGGCCTGAAAGCTCAACCTCACCAAATAAAACTTATATAGATATATTTAACAAAAAATCATATAAATAATAAATAATAAATAATAAATAATTATATAATATAAAACCAGTTTATATTGTCATTAATGCTATGGGCTGGGTTACCAATTTATAGTAGTGAATCATCACAAGTTAGTATTACTATTAACCATAACCAGGTACTATTGTTTTTACTTTGTCTATTTTAATTTATTAGAATAGAAATACCACATTATTGTAATATTTATTTGATCCTTTCATTTTAGAAACATCAAAAAAATTGAACTTTAGGAGTCAATTGCAACACTAAATGTGAAATTGTTACAACAACTACACATATTTCATCTACCCAGGTATATGTTTTTTATCATCGTTGACTATTAATTTCATGACATA
Organism: Viscum album; assembly: GCA_963277665.1. Lineage (NCBI taxonomy): Eukaryota > Viridiplantae > Streptophyta > Magnoliopsida > Santalales > Viscaceae > Viscum > Viscum album. Next base: position 1,941,619,291 of record OY728152.1, read on the forward strand.
ATTGGAACTTAAAATATTGCATTTTTTGGTGACATCTACATTTTTTCTATGATTATAAAATACATTGCATTTCTTCTTCTCAATTGGCTATTGTTAAACGAAAGATTTATGCTTCAATGATTTCAGTTGTCACTATTATTATTTTCAACTTATTCATTAAAGTAAAATCTTCAGGTAAGACTATGATTTTATTTCAATGCTTTTAAGACAAGAAATCATTTTTCATACTCGAACAGTCATGATATATAGAGTCCCTGGTAACGAAAACAAATCAATTCGATGTTTTCCAGTTGATTTTCACTAAAGTCATTTTTTTGGATTTTCAACAATAAAATAGTTTACATGATTCCAGGATAACCTAATCTTTGTAATTATTTACCCTCCTGGAATTAATTCTTAAACATTCATCTCATTTAACGATGAATGAATTTGTTTTTTTACTGAAATTTGGTATTCTTGTGACATACAGAAACATATTTATCTTAGAATTTCATCTACTATCAACCTTAAAACCTAATTGTCTTAAAATTTGTGACAGGGTGGCGACATTAAAATATATTTATTAAACCATGCATAAATAAAACAAAAAGATCTACAACAATTTAATGTTCAAGATGGTGATCTCAGATTGTGATATATTCCAAACTATATAGGATTCTAATTCCCAAATCATGTATAGGTAAATCCATTATCTATACTAAATCATGTATTTCAAAAGATCTATTTTGACTTCTGCTGTGAGAGATTTCAAGGGTTTTTTATTAAATATTTCATTATATCGATATATATTTGTACAACTCTACTAAAAATATGGCATGCCTATGTACTTAGTTGTGTCAAACATCACATACCCAGCTGTAATCTCATTAAAATCAATCCTCAACTAAACATATTATTGGTTTATGATGAAGTTATTCCTCAATTGATTGTTTTACCTAATATAAAAAAGATCTAGGTTTTATATCATGAAATGTAGGATAGAATTGTGGAGGTTAAACAAGTACCCCTCACAAGAAAAATTATGGAGGATCAACTGGAATGTTATGGTTAGGTGGGAAACATCCATGAATATATGTTAGGCCATTCCATGTCTTCTATAAAACATTCAATGGCATTCTCAATTTAGGCCACTGAATACTTCGCACTATTTTTCTATAAAAAGATCTTTAATCCCCTTTTATGGTGCTTTAATTTCTCCTCTCCCTGCTGTTATATCCTTCTTATTTTTATTTAGGTTTTCACCATTCACCTACCTATTTTTTAGACTATTTTCCCACTTTAAAATCAACATTGTTCTTATTACTTCCAGACCAATGAAACAAAAAATATCAGAATTTCAGAATAATGTTCAACTTTCAGAGGTAACATATATCGCATCTCTTGTAATTATTTTTATTTTGGTTCCAAAAGTGTCATTTTTTTAAATATGACTATCCACTGCATACAACAAAATTCACAGCCTCCCCCCCATACTAACTGCTGCAAGGATCCACAGCGTGGTCGACCCAACATCTAAAATGTGGGATTCACTATAGCAATGAACCAAACGACTTCTATCAGCCTTTTACTAACAAGGACATGCATTATTTTACTAACCAGGATGTGGATAAAACTATCTCTCCAAAGGACACAACAAAAAACTATTAAAAAAATTCTTCTTGAGAAAAACTGAACCTTGTTTTCTGAAATAAAGCCTTTTCTGTACACATTTTGATATGTGAACTTTCTTCCAAACTATCTATTTTCTTTATTTCATGTACAATTATTTCCTAATTTCTCATACATAGTGTTTTAAAATATTTCTTTTTCATAATTATATCGATATTTCTTATGAAAAATTGTACCTAAAACAACCATATTTTACCCAAATCTCATTCAAAGATTCGACCTTTTATGGTTTTTTCTAGGATGATTTTCTATTTGTTCCCCAACAGTCCACTGATCTGGATCTGGCCCAACCACAATGATCTACACACATGGAATACAAAAAACAGCATGTAAAACAACCATATTTTAATAAAATATCATTCAAAGATTCAAAATCTATGGATTTTCTCCCAGGAAAATTTCTCTTTGTACTCAAATAGGCCTCTCAGGGGAATCTAGTCTAACTCCATTGATCGTCACATACAACATAGCAAAAACTGCACCTAAAACAGCCATACATAACTTAAATTTCCTTCATCTTTGTGACCCTTGACCTTTTTTTTGTTTTATTTTATGCAGTTAGGAGGGCCCCATATTCCACTGAAAACAGATAGAATAGATGGAAGGATGAGTAGAGCAGAAGTGGTAGAACAATCAGCTAGGATAACCCCATACAGCACTCAAAATAGGGAGAAGAGATGGAAGTAAGAGTATAGCAGGAATGGTGGAGAAATTCCTTCTAGACCACAATGAGAGCATCTCCGTTGTTCAAGAGGTTTGGATGCATGGGCATCGATGCCCCTGGAGTCATCGCATTGCTAGGTAATATTATATCCCATAATCTTCATCCTCATCAAACCATGGAAAAATTCTCATTTGGCATGATCACTTGTGAGCCTATGCTGCTGCTTTGTCCTTTTTCAACTGTTGTGGATTGAATTGGGGTAGGGGCTCACTGTGTGGGGAGGAATTTAATGATAGATCATGTTGGTTTTTTAGAGTTACAGCATTTTCTATATTTCTTCCTCCTTGCATGAGCATGAACATTGTATTTGATTAAGAGAGTTCCTTTCAATATAATCAACATTAATGCATGGTTTCATTCATGCATTCAATGTGACTGGGTTTAAACTAACTGGATTTTGGTGAAATACGCAACATCATGAAACAGAGAAGCATATGTGGATTTCATGATAAGTGGGTCATTTTCTTTTCTCTTGGTTATTAGTTTCTTGTACTTGTACTATATAACACTTCTTATACATGTTTTTTAAAACTGGATCATGTACTCTGTGGAGTTTTTTAATATGATCAGTGGATGTTTTTTTAGATCATTGGAACATGTATTTTATATATCCTTTCTTTTTTCATGTATTTTAATGTTGTGTATTTTTTATGCACTCCTATTCCATTTTTATGCACCCATACATCATGATTAAAAAAATATTCAACATTGTTATTTCTTAGTGACAACATTGTTACAGGTTAGGCCTTTACTCAATTATCATGTCATTAAATTCTTTACGAAATAAACTCAAGACTATATTTTTGATTTAATAATATACTGCTATAAATTTTCTCTCATGCATGCCTTTGTAAATCAATTACTCTGTACTGATTTATGAATTTTGCACACTTTAGTTTCATAGTTGAGCATGAGAGAATTTTCTGATTGATGAATCAGTATAGAGTAGTCCGGAAAATTTATAGCTGGGTGTGGGAGATAAAACTAGCAATGTTGTCTTTAGGCTATGAATCAGTACAATGTTGCCTTTATATCTGAACATTCATGCCTTTTTTAAACTAACAATCTGCCTTTGTAAATCAATTACTCTGTTTCATAGCTGAGCATGGGAGATGAATTACTCTGTACTGATTTATAAATTTTCTCCCATGCATGCCTTTATGAATTACTCTGTAATGATATCATAGTCTGGGATTCATTTTATGTCATATTTTAATTACTCTATACTGATTTATGAATTTTCTCCCATGCATTCTTTTCTCCCATGCATGCCTTTGTAAATCATGTCTTCTGACATAACTGAGCGTGCAGGATAGAGATGATGATTCCTCATAAGACAAAAAGAAGGAAGAAGAAGTTGAGGCAACAACAAAAGGAATTGATACACTCAACAACAAAAGGAATTGATGCGCAAAAGGATGGCTAGAAGCCTGCCCTCATCTTGGATTCGGTGCATTGTTTTTCAGCTAGGCGGGTTGGGTCAGTCCAGTTGGTTTTGGTTGAATGTCCAAAGGTTTTGTCATTTGAAATTGTTTGATCACGGGATGTTAAAGGTGTTGGGTGGTATGGTACATTATTGTGTAGCGTCTCTAGGGAAATAAATATTAATTATTCTTTCATTCTTTGTCTTTTGTCTATAATTATTTGGCTTGATATGGAGGTCTTAGGTGCATTGTAAGGATTAAGCTCTCTGGGGCATTTGAGAACAGATTTTCGCCTCCCTCGTTCCATATTGTTCCATATATATCATGAATAGTTTCTTTGTTTTCTTTTTTGACAAACATCCTACTCATACAATTTATTTTTAATTAAATCATTTCCACATGTCTCATTTTTATTATTACAATCAATGTCTTATCTTTGATTTATCTTTTGCTTTTCATTTTAGTGAATGCATTACTGCAATTATGATTGTTAAAAGTTGAAAATGAATTCAAATTTCCATCCTCAAAATTTGGAAATTCATATAATTTTAATCTATCCTTTTTATTTGTCATCAATTTAAATGGTGTCTCTATATTTTATGCACTCCTCCATTATCAGACACTATTACATTTTAATTAAAATTTATTCACCATTATTGTTTCTTCTTAACTTTTATAAATACTAATATCTTATTAAAAGAAAAACCAGTAATCGAAAATATTGTTAAATGTTGAAATTCAAGCACTAATTTATTCAACATTATTGTTTCTTCTAACTTTTATAAATACTAATATATTATTAAAAGAAAAACTGGTAATCTCTTAGTGTTTGAAATTCAAGCACTAATTTAAACTTATCTTAAGAGATTAATTAATTGATCAATTTTTTATATTATCAAAATGTTGTTAAATGTCTATTAATCAATAGTAATTAGTAAATTTTAATTAATCATATTTTTTAATAATTTTATAAACCATTCTGCACTAAATCTACTATATATTAAGTGTAAATATACATTTAGTATTATATAAATCAAATTTAATAGTATATTAATTTTTTTAATGATCTATACGGCGCCTGGAAACATGATTTCACCACAAATGCATACGATGGAATGAATATAGTTTCACAAACCGACGGCCGCAGCCCGTCCCGCCGATACGTATTTATAACGGCACGCCCACCACAAATAGTGTACAAAGTTGAGTCCACTCAGTCCGCACATCAGCCAGTAAAAACGGTCCAGCCGAAACTCATTCAAGCCCGAACCGGACAGCCAGGGGCGGCGGCCGGACCCGCCCGTGAAACGGTTCACCAGCGACACCATCACGGCGCTGAGGTAGTATCCGGCGGCGAGGGAGGCCCACGACAGCGCGGTGGCCAGGGACCTCATCGCCACCGGCGCCTCCGTGAAGAAGAACTCCAACAGCCCCGCCAGCGTGAACAGATCCGCCGATCCCAGGAACAAGTACTGCAACGCGATCCAGAAGAAGGTGATCGGCAGCGGGCCGGGCGCGCCGGAAGCCACGCGCTTTCTCTTGGCCTCCACCAGAGCCGCCACCGCCATCGCCACGACGGAGAGCACCAGGCCTGCCCCGACCCGCTGAAGATGGGAAACGCCCATCTCGGATCGGGTCAGTCGTCGGGCGAAGGGGAGGATGAGGTGGTCGTAGAGGGGCGCGAGGATCATGATGAAGACGACAGGGAAAACGGGGAGGGAGGCCGGCGGGACGGTCAGGGAGCCGAGGCGGGTGTCCATGGTAGCGGCTTGCTGGACGGAGAAGGTGGAGAGCTGCGCGAGAGAGGCGTTGAGGGTGATGGTGCAGAAGAATATGGGTAGAGTTTTTAGCACGATCTTGACGTCTTCCACCTCCCGCACGGACACCGAACTTTTCCCCACCGCCCGGTTGAGGAAGCCCAGCCCTGGAGATGGGGCTGCTGTTTCCTTGGGGTCTCCTAACACCGCCGCACCGCTCGGCCTACCGGGGCTCGCCGCCGCAATCACGACCTTGAATATGGTGGTGAGCGGGCTTCCGGCGGGGGACTTGTTCCTGTAAACGGCGGAGCCGGCGAGGAAGACGGGGATGGAGAGGAGGACGGCGATGGTGGAGATTCCGAATCCCCATTGCCAGCCCTTGTTGTCTTCCACCCACACCACGAGGGTGACGGCGATGAGACCGCCGCAGGAGAGGCAGAAGACGAAGTAGTTAAAGAAGGTGGAGCGCTGCTCCCTTCCCCGGAGGGTGCCGGGGTCGAACTGCTCGGCTCCGTGCGCCGGCAGCGACCCCTTGATGCCGCCCACCCCGAGCGCCACCAGATACAGCCCCGAGAACAGCATCGCCGCCCGACCGCCGCCGACCGCCGGGCACGGACCGGCGCCGCAGGCGGGCGGCTTCAGAGACGGCCGCATGGCTTGCACCGTCAGAATAATTAACCCCTGACACGATTCATAATATTTTTAAAGACACGTGCATCATGCATGCGACCCCGAGGCGGGTAAAGTTAATTACGAGGAATTCGAGGGCGGCGCTGAGGAGGAAGATGGTGTAGGCGGTGAGTGCGGCGTCGGAGAGGAAGCCGCCGAGGAGGGCGAGAAGGAAGGCGGTGGCCATGAAATTGGTGACGGCATTGGCGGATCGGGACGGCGACATGTGCATGTACTCCGACATGTACAGCACCAGGTTGCTGGCGTTCGCCAGGAACGCCAGATTCTCCAGCACCTCCACCACTGCCGTACGAATATACAATTTACAGAGAGATTTGGCTTAAGTTAGTACTGGATGGTGTACCTAAGACGAAGGAGGCGGCGAGGAAGCCGCCATGGCGGGCGCGGAGCGCGGGTCGGTTCTTCCAATCTACGTAGCCTTCCCATACTTGGGACCCATCTTCTTCCTGCCATCCCAAATCCCCCATGGAAACAGAGCAGTTCAGATGAGAGAGAGATATATACTCTAAAATGATCAAACATGACTTGTATATATAGTCAGCAGAGGTGGACTTGCACACCTACATGTAGATTATGTTATAATGGAATCGATAACCCTATCGTTTTTCCATTACATTTTAAATAAAAAAATTATAAACTCTCAGTTTTTTAATTATTTAAATTAATAACTAAAACCAACCATTTTTTTAGATTTTGAGTTATTTAAATTACAAATTCATTTTTGATTAATTATTCTAGTTTGTCCACCCCTACCTATACAGTCGATTTTATTTCTAGACTAGGGTTACTTTTTATTTTTTTAATATAACATGGTAAACGTAACCGAAGTCCAGTCATACCCTTCGCGTGATGGAAAGAAATTGTTCTGTTCGTCCAACCAGCCCCCTCGATTCTTGGCTTTTGTTTTACAAGTTGAGTATGGAAAACAACCCATATTCCGATTTCAAAGAGTTTTTTTAATTGTGCTTTTAATTTTTTTATTTACTTGTTTTGTGGAGATCAAAAATTAATTACCGATATGGATTACTGGATATGTGAACTCGGTTCGCGCAAACCGACAAAACTTTTCACACCATCTCGGTTCACGGAAGCCTCATAAACCAATGTCACCTTGCGCCCCGCATATCAATTCCGCCTCAATGCACAATTCGGTCCACTCAATCTTGATGGCCCAGACAAATTATAAAAATATTGTCCTTTAAATATAGATGGTGAAAGTATCAGATCAAAGTGGACTTAAAATCATAAACTCATTTAAACCCACATTACATACATACTTCAAAAAAATTAATTCAGTTCACATGCAGATCAATTCATATATTGGCCCACATATTATTTAAAAAAAAAACAATACATCAGTATATGTTTAAACAATACAACAACAAAAAAACAATATTTAAACCTACATATTAAAAAAAACAATATATGAGCCACATATTATTAAACCTACAACAATATTTAATCAATACAACATATGACCCACATATTATTAAAAAAAAAACAATACAACGATATATGTTTAAACCTACACCCGTATTTCTTGAAAAACTAATAAAAAAATATCAAATAACACTTAAAATCGTATAAAAACCTAAGTCTTATATATATTTAAACAAGACAAAACAACCTTTTTTGCTAAAAGACAAAACTTTACACTTTTTAACCTTTTAAACCACTTCAAAACCAATTAAAAAAACATTAAATTTTGTAAAAACTGACCTGTTAAGTATTTGAAAAAAAAAATGAATCATAGTCATTCATCTTCATCACTCACTTCTTCTAAACCTATAGAAAGTTGAACCTACAAATTTAAAATAACATAATAATTGAATTCAAAAATACACTTCTAAATAGTTAAAAACATTACCAGTTAGAGTAAAACCATGAACCCAACTTCATATAAAAATCAATGATTGTGCTTTTCTTGGAAGAAAGTGAATTATATTTGTTTAATACATGTTCTACAATGCTAAAATTTGATTTACATGTTGCGATAATGATAGAGATTCTTAATTAAACATGTTAAATAATCCAACTCGAAGAAAATAAAAAATTACAAAGAAATAAAGCATGACATAACAGAGTGTTGCAGCACTTCACGAACCTGATTATGGTACTTTATAATCCAATTCAAAGGAAAACACTTCTCCTTGCATTTATTGACACAAATTCTTTAATCAACTCATCATAATTCAAACCATCCAAAAATTCATTTTCAATCGAAATCATTGCCAATGCACATAATCTCTCTTGTGACATGTTAGTTGATCAACTTTAACTTAGAAAAACTTCTCTCACCTAATGCAACAATAATGGGTATAGTCAACAAAATCTGATATGCCATCCATGTCATTTGAAACCGTCCATCTTTCCAAGGCTTGATAAAATCAAGGATGTCAATTGATTTTATTAGTTCACTTGGCAACATTGACTTCAAATGTCTAAGATCTTGAAATAATTCGTCTTCACAAATATCATCATGTTCACTGTGTTTCAAAAACAATGAAATTGAGTGCAATGTTCCTTTAATTGTTCTTCAAAAATATTTATAAAACCCGCTTTCAACAAAAATCCAAACATTTCATCGAAGTGTACAAATTGTACAAAACATTCACTCAATGAAATAAGAGCTTGATCAATAATTTGAAGGAAATAATTTGTTCTAAATCTTTCTTCCATAGAAAAATTTCTAATAGAATCATCTTCCACATCCTCATCAAATTGATATTTCCTACAAACAACTCTTTTTCTTCAAATATTGGATCAATACCAACTTCAAGTGCATGTTCTTTCACTTCATTCATTAAACCTTCAAACCCCTCTCCTCAAAGTTATTCAAAGAACAAAATCAACTCTTTTATTTTTGTACTTGCATCTTCGATATCCATCTCTTCCCTTTGAAGGATTTTACTGATATGATTGACTTTATCTAAAATTTTACAACAAATAATTTTTTAATGCAGTGGAACACAATCCTTTAGCATCCAACATCACAACATTATCATGTTTAGAAAGATTGATAATTTGAACCGATACATTTTTTAACTCGGGTGTTTGTCTTCTTATAGCTCTAATACTCTCGATGTGACTTTCCCAACAAGTTATTGATCATGGTTTTGGTGTCAAACCCTTCACATAAGTCCTTAAAACATCCTATCGATGTGGTGAACCTGCGAACAATATATAAATCTTTTGCACATATGCAGAAAAAATTATGGTTTTCACACTAGATTTTTCTATGTCACATATAGCAAAATTCAGGCTATGACATCCACATGTAGTGTAAATTGCTATAGGATTTACATCAAGAAACCTTTTCTAGACACCTTGATGTTTACCTTTCATGTTTGATCCATTATCATAACTTTGTCCTCTTATGTCATTAATATTGAGTTTAAGATCAACCAAATCATCTTCAAGTGACTTGAAAAGCCCACGACCAGATTTTTCATCTACATTTATGAAGCCAAGAAAAAAATCTTCCACCTTAACTTTAAATTCTTTCTCGACATCCACACATCTTATAATAATTGACATATGTTCTTTATGACTTAAATCTAGAGTGCAATCAAGGATAATAAAAAAATATATTACTCTCACGATCTTCTTCAAGATTTTTTCTTTAATCTCACCCCCTAACAAAATTATCAATTCATTCTGAATTTTATGCCCAAGACAAGGCTTTTGAATTTCATTATTAACAACACAACGAACATGATCTTGCACGACTGGATCAAATTCAACAAAAAATTCAATAAGTTTACAAAAAAGACAATTATCTTTCTCATAAATCTTCTCATTTATTCCACAAAATAGTAAGTTATTTTGTGCAAGTACCTGTCACGGGTTGAGCGTCTCAGCACAACAGTTCGCCAGTGTGGCACCCCAACCCCCTCCAAGGCGGGCGGGGTTCAGCTGTCCAGCTCTTCATATGCGATGTTCACTGGTTTCGTCCTGCCATGGACTCATCAGGAGAGTGACCCCAACTCCCAACCAGTGGTGTCAAGGTTGACACACACCATCCTCCTCTTTGTCGGGGCGACTCTCATATCTTAGATAGAGACTAACCAGATGAACCACAACTTTGATGTTCTTGCTGGGATGGGACAAGACCCCCATGATTGGTTCGTGACATTCTCCCACCACCATTCCATGCACACCCTCGTGCATGCAGGATCGTGGCCTTCTGTGTGTCTGCGGCTGCTTCCAACTAACCGGCTACCAAGCATGGCCTCAGGGGACGCCCCTTCCTTGTCGTTGGCATCAATGGCCCACCCACTCTCTGGGTCGCAAACCACCGTGGTCCACCCTCTCTCTCAGGGTCGAAAACCACCTCCACGAGACCCACCCTTCATAGTGGCGTCTCTGCCTATGACATCTCGCAAGCGTGACCTTCTGTGTCGTGTCACCTCCGCATGACACCTCGGGACTCCGCTCCCATCACCAAGGTCCGTCCGACATCATTCCGCAACACCACGAGACACATTCCCTCTAATACCACTGTTGGGGCGCGGAGCCCGGCGCCGCAGCGGAAGTAGTTGTTGCAGAAACACAGACAAGAGGAGAAGAAGATTTCACTCGAAGGCATTTTACACATATCACACCCAAAGGAATTTTACATCACCCAAAGGCCTTTTTAACATCACACCCGAAGGCTTTTTACAACGCAACACCAACACCCATGAACATACCATTTTTGTTCGTACCGCCGATCATCGCAACCGAGACACGCCGCTTGATCTCCGCAACCAAGAGGACTTTCGATACATGACACCTTCATGAATCTCTTCGCACGCCGTCGTCGACGATTCTCTCTCCATCGTCGCACGTCGTCATCTTCGCGCATATGCTTTCATTCGCTGTCGTTGACACGCCATCATCGTCGGCGTCACCACCTCTTCTTCATTCTCACCATCTGCGCTTCGCACCAGTTACCGCAAATGCAGAAACCCCTTCCTTGTTTCTCTTTTGGTGGCTACATCTTTTCCAGCCCACATTCCAAAACATGCTACCACATCCTCTTATATAGACATCATGTCCATATCTCCATTTAATGCGACCAACATTCATTATTCCATCAATTAATATTGGGAATAACTCTTCATTAATGTTGGGAGAAAATCCTCCATTAATGTTGAGAAAATCCTCCATTAATAATTTTCTCTCTCTTCATTATTTAAAATTTAAATCAGAAATCCCAACAAGTACCTGCACAACTCCAATGATTCTAGTAAGTACCATCTTCCAACGAACTCTTTCCTTATCAATGAGACACTCAATGTTTTTTTCAATGGTTTGTTTATTTTCAAGTCCTATATGCAAGTCCACCCACTTTACAACATTAGTAATGTGTTCAAATTTTTTTTCATGCTCCCTAAGCCTTGTTGGAAGGTTGTTCCAATCATTAAATCCTCCTTCAGTCAAAGCACTTTTCATTGATTTCGACTTAAATAATTTACAATAAAAACAAAATACCTTGTCTAACTCATTAGAATACAAAAGCCACTTCCTCTCATGTTTTTCACCATCAGAAAGTAGACAAAAATAATGATTAGAAAAAGTGTATCCCATAACTATCTTCCTTAGGAAATGCATCATTTTCTTTTAATATTTTAAGCGGGCCATGCCGAACCAACAAAATTCTCTTAACATCATTGATACTTCCCCATAATCCCGGATCAAAATTCACATCCACATATTTTTCAAGGTCAAGCATGCTTTGATCTTCAAGATCATGAATTATATGAATAGTATTTTCATTGTCATACTTCTTATAATCCACACCCACACCTTCATTTATCATATCCCCACTTTGAGTCATAGATTCCTCTGCAGATTGTTCATTCGCTTCAGAAACATTGTCGCCCAAAGATTGCTCATTAAATTGAACAGATGAACTCTCTTGTTCACTTCCTGTAGCAAATAATTTAGAAATCGAACCCACTAGTGATTTTTCAATTTCATTCTTTCTTTGCTTGATTTTTATGTTTTGAGATCTAGAATTTTTAAATCTCTTCATTGTAGTACCTACAAGTTATAAATTATAATTAAAATAATTATAATTCATTTGGAGCAATAACATATTAAAAGTAAATAGTTTTCTTTCACAAATAAAATAATATATTCCAATTAATTTATTTTTTATTTAATATTCAACAATTGTTGTGAATATTTCTCTAACAAAAAAAAACAAATATAAATCAATTAATACATTTACCAACTAAAATTAGACAAATATAAACTCAAATTGTTATCAACTATATCAAAAAATTTAAATGCGGTTATTTAAAAGTAAAAAAGAAACATTAAAACACTAAATTGTAAATTTGGAGTTGATTTTGAAAAATGAATATTGTTTTAATTTTTTAGCTATTAAAATGTAATGAAAAATTTAAACTAACATAATTTCTAACATGTTTTAAAAAAATGGAATAAAAAAATATTTTCTAAAACAAAATGCATTTTAGTTTTCTTTTATTTTAAAAGTATATTATTTACCTTTTCATTTCCTAATTTTTTTTAGATTTATATAATCTCATATATTTTATAATACATGGTTAGAACATGGTTTGACATAATATGAAAATTGTATGGATAATTAAAAAGATAAAATAGTGTGTAAATCAAAATTGATTATTTGTAAAACTGATAAACCAATTAACTAATATGATTTTCAAATTAATTAATTATAAAATAAATGAAATATAAATGTGAATCTAATCAACTATAAAAAAACAAAAATTACAAATGAGACGGGCAAGACAACAATGAATCCCCAGTTCTATATAAATTATAAAAATTAAACAAAACAATTAATAAAAATAAATAAAACAAAAATGATAATTAAAAAATGATTATAAAAAACACTAATTACCTATGAAAAAAAATCACAAATAGCAAATGAGATAGGCAAATTATAGTTGAGATGGGCAAGACACTGGTGAATCCACAATTTAGACAATTTCGGAAAATTAAACCAAAAAATTAATGAAAATAATAATAATTAAAAATGACTTTAAAAAAACATTAATTACCTAAGGGAAAAGAAAAAATTGAAATTGAAATAGCCAAATTTCAATTGAGATGGGAAGACAATGGTAAATTTGCAATTCAGATAAATTTTGAAAATCAAACAAAACAATTCATATAAATAAAAAAATAAAAATGATAATTAAAAATTGAAAGTGGACCTGCACACTGATACGATAGTGGGATACATTATGAGATAAAACCTGGAGACAACAACCCAAATTACAACATAGATAGATGAACAAAACCAAAGATTAAAAATATCTCAATTCTAAGGAAAAAAGTAGAACATGGGAGATAAACAAAACACTTGACAATACCTCACTGTTAACTAAACTAGCTCTCAAACACAGGACAAACTCACACAAAACCCCCCAAACCACAAAACCTGAGACACATGCAAGGGATCTAGCACATGAATCTTAAGCTCTCAATAAGGGAAAAAATAAGGGGTCAATAAGGAAAATCTATCATTAATAGACAGAGGAAACAAAATCCAAATATAGGTAAAGAATGAAAAGACCTACCTTAATAAATAATCAAAACATGTTGCAATGTAAAACAAACAAACAACCCATTTGAAAGAAACGAATAAATCGATTTGGAATTTTGATGACACAAAATTATACCAAATTTGACTCTAATACCAAATTTTGCAGGCTACATTATGGGACAATTTTCATTCAACATACATGATCCATTAGGTATAAATTTTGTTCATAAAATCTAAAAAAACAAAATTTAAGATATTACTTACATTTATAGTTTCATAAAAAATAGAACAAATAAACAAGAACAATATAATTATAATACTAGGAATTACTAATGATTACAACATAAGTGAAAATTTCACAAAGAAATGGAAAATACAACGATTTAATCATGAAAAATTCTCATATTAGAATACAACAATATGTCCAAAAAGATTCTATTAAATCGAATCAAGAAAGATGAGAATTAATTATGCAACATATACATTTTTAGAACCAAAACATGTTTTTAAATCACTACTCTAAACTAATAAGCTAGATCAAGGGGAACAACATACAAAGATAAAAACAAGAAAAACATAATCTATTGATTACTGCAAACTGTAAGAACCCGATTATTCTTTGAGGTACAAAGTCTTTGTTTTTTTGTCAATTATAAGTTTAATTGCATGAATATGGGATAAGGATGAAGCCTGTTGGGATCATGAAGGTATCTGGGGTGTCTGAGTCTGGTCTGAAGCCTAGAACCCAAAGTTTGGGTGTTTTTGGCCTAGTGCACGGTTTGTTCAAACCCCATGGGGCAGGCCGCACAATTTGACTAAACCGTGCAAGGCTGGACAGTGGGGGCTTACATGATACACAGTTTGGGTAAAACATGCGAGAGGATCTACACGGTCATGCAACAAGTCTACAGGTTTTAGTAGACTTTGACAGAGGGTTTTAGCACGGTCTTTTCATAGTTTATAAACTGTGCACTATGCCCCAAGGCTACAAGAAGTCATGCACGATTTTCACATGGTTTTTCAAACTATGTAGGTAAACCATGTGATCTCTGTTTTGTAGGAAATTTTATAATTTTTAATTAAATTAAAAATTAATTTAAAACCTAAATTAGGTTCATTTATCCATTCAAACAACAACCACCCCTTGAAGAAGCTCTCCTTTGAGCCTAACCTAGGAATTCAGATCCCTTCTCCATCCAGAATCTGATTTGAACACAGTTTGTCTCCTTGGATATGCAATGGTAAGACCTTAATTCCTTTTTATCCATTCTGGATTCTTCTAGCTATCAGCCGCACTATTTTATTTTAGGCTCATATGCCGTAATTTCTTATTCTTCGTCTGTTCTTCATATTTATTCCAAACCAGGACGAATCAGATCCTGATAATGGAAGATCTATCTAGCATGGACCTAAGGTAGGTGGTATCATGCCTTTCGCTAAAAGTCAAGTTGTTTATATATGTTGGGGTGCCGCACACCCATTTTTTGGGTGTTGCCTTAATTGAAATTGAACCCTATCATTACCTGTTGTGTTTTAGGTAATTGAATAGGTGTGTTTATGCATGTTATAGGTTGTATACCTTGAATAAGGACCACCCCATGGGTGAGTTTCCTTGAATGAACCTTTGTGGATTTATGCCTTGGACACCCCTTTGAGGTGTACCTTTATCCCTTTCATGGGTTGTTAAAAATGGAATCTGTTATAAATGGAATTAAAATATTGTTAGATTGTAATTGAATTGAATTAAGGGTATGGGATGGATGACTTTCCCCTTGACCCATGTATTCCAATGCTTTTCTAACCATGCTTTCCTTGTTTCTGCCTTACCCATGTGAGTAAGTAGTGGTTATGACTTGAATTGATGCAATTGGTTTAAATTGATCTAATTGTTTATTTAACCATGTGAGTTATATTATAATTAATCCATGTGATAGCTTGATAGTCTTGTTAGGATTATTATAGTGAAAATGGCCATGTGAGTATTTGAATGTCCCTTTAATTACTATCCCTTGCGAGTTATGTTGAGACCATGCTATGCAATGGATGGATTAAGCATGAAAAGCTTGTTACCATAATATGAACACTTGAGTTAAATAATGTTAAATCCATGTATTAGTCTGTTATGCATGTGATTCTTGTTATATGAATTATTCCCACGCGAGTAAATGAAAGGACTAGCCCTTGAGGTTGGTCCTTGGTAGAGTCACCCTTTTGAAGTGATTTATATTTAATGACTTTGGTTTTGACCTTGGCATGTTACATAAATTGTTTCAATAAAATGGAATTGGTTAAATGATAAATATCCTCGAGTGATACATGGATTCAAATGAGAATTCCATAGACAGAATCATGTGACTATTGACCATTATACCTTGAGCGATACATGGATTCACCTTATAATTCCATGGATGGACTCAATGGTTAATGTGATATTGCCATGAGTGATACATGGATCCAAATGAGAGATTCCATGGAAGAAATTATTGAAACTTGACTTATATGCCGAGTGATACTTGGAATACAATGAGTTACCAAGGATAGACTCAAAAGGGGAATTGATTATATGTCATGAATGATACTTGGGGCTTCCTTAGAAGACCGCCAACGACAGACTCATATGGCATGGACTTTATACCACATATAGAGTGATACATGGGTTCATGAGAGGTTATCCATGGAAAGGCTCATAGGGTGTTGGTTTATTACACCTGAAGTGATACTTGAATTCCAACTTAGGAATGTAAAGGAAAAACTCAGGTTCTATATGCATTGATTGAATGAAATTAATTATGATGTGCCTGCCAATCAAAAACACAAGCTTGGATTCGGTCTTGACTTGTAATGTTTAAATGACCTTCTGAGGCATCTGTTGTGCTACCAGCTATACGGGGGATGCTGGGATTGATCCAAATCTTGAGACTTATAAATTTCAATATAATTGAAATGGTAAATTAATGTAAATGAAAACCAGGGCATGTAGGATGTTTACTTTTGAGTTCTTCATTGCTTACTGATTTTCTTATTGCACACTGGATGCTATATATATTCACTGATTGATTGACATAAAACTTGGGTTTTTGCCTACTAGGATTAGTCTCACACCCTGTTTGGGTCATATTTTTTGACCCAAACAGATTATATGATTATAGGTAATGATAGGGGAAATTGACCTAACATAGGTACTTGATATGCTGATTAGGAGCAGGAGAGCATGAGACTAAGTTGAGGCTTGCAATGCTGATGAGTCTCTTTTGTATTTTTTGTAATTTTGGGACATGTATTGTGTATATATATTGTGTACCTATTTTGGATGTTTTATTAGAAACATGTGATATATATCATTATCTTTTATATGATATGATTTCTGGATTTTTTGTACTATCAGTCTTCCACTGTTTATTTTTGTTGAATGGTTTACGACTTCTACTTCTTGTATCTATTATGATATTCCACTGTGCTATACTCTGGTAACGAGGGAATAGTCTCCCCACTGACACACTTGGGCCCTCACTACTAGTCGATAGACTCCGTCATTTGGGGAGATGCGATTGAGGCCATGTGATCCACCGGGATTGGGGCACCGTTCAATGACATCTAGGTTCGGGATGTTACAAAGTGGTATCAGATGATTATTTTCTGGTTTTCTTTACTATTTGGTGACAATAGAAATGGATATGAAGGAATATGAATTTTTTAATGAGCTTTGTCTAGGCGTATCTAACCCACGTACATGAAAAATCCAAATTGCCTCAAATTGAATTATTATTTTTTGTATTTTGAATATTTCAATTGAATTGATTCCATTGTTGAGTGATGCACTTGATTTATGCTATTATTGTTGATATTATTTTGGGTTCCATTGTGTTTCAACCTAATGAGATGAGGGTATGACATATCATGAATCATATAGGCACCTGCTAGATTTCACATGCCATGCATTATGCCATGCCATTTAGGACGCATTATCGATTTCATGCTGTTGTGATATGTGTTGTAGTATATATATGTCTACTGTTGTGTTAGGTATATTGTGATATATTATGGTGTGAAATAAATGGATGAAAATATTTGGTCCCTGAGGTGTATGGGCCCTCTTGGATCGGAATTTAGAATATCATGGTTCAACCTTAAAGTGAAAATTGTTGTGATGTTCCATAGATAGATGCCAAGCTTTGATTCTGGGGGAGTATGGACCCCCATAGATCGGAATTCAGCATACCAATGGTTTAACCTTCTAAAAGGGATATGATAAGATTGGAAATAGTATCAATTCAATGAATGTGAATGTGAACTCAGTTTAAAATGAAATAAACATAAAGCCAAGTGAAACTGAAATGGATTATAGTAGAGAACTTAAACTGACCCAACCTTAGTAGTAGGATTTTGGTAGCGTCTCTTGCTTATGCTTGACTTGTTTGATATCTAGACCTAACCCATGGGGCATGAAGAGGGATGTAATCTCATAGAAATGCTTGTACTTGTCCTATCTTTGTATCTTCACTTTTTGAGTTGTGAACCCTTTAATGATCATGAACTGAGGCGTGTGTTTGGAATTGTAGAGCCATGCCACCACAACGACCTCTAGTTGTATGTCGGTAGGGTGGTGATGATCAAACTATATAGGTGATGGGATATGAGCTACTAATGGATCCTCTAGTATTTCCAGTTGTGGAAACGACTATTATACCAGACGCAGGTGCTGAGGCATAGTTTCGTGAAGGCTTTATGCGGTTCATGATGACTGTTTAGGGAGCACCACGACCTGCCCCGACTATGGTAGAGTTGAATCATGAGTTTCAATAGCAGCATCCACCCACATTTTATGGTATGTAAGACCACATGCTGTAGAGTCATGGCTAGAGGACATGTTGTATATCTTTGATCACTTAGATATTCCTCCAGAGAGGAGGGTAAAGATCACTATGTACATGTTGCATGATTCCGCTAAGAAGTGTTGGGATGTTATCACCCAAACTAATCATTATCAAGAGATGGTCTAGAGGGAGTTTCATATGTCATTATATGATTATTTATATCCCGAGATGCTAAGGGATGATAGAGCCTGGGAGTTCTTATATCTGGAGCAGGGTGTGTTATTAGTCATGGACTATTAGGCCCATTTTACTAAGTTCCAGTGATTCACACCTATTCTGATGGGTGATAAGTTATCGAAAGATAGGCGATTCAAGGAAAATCTCAGATATGACATCTGATCATATGTAAATGTATTCTGACTAACTATTTTATCTAGGATAGTGAATATGGCACTAATCATAGAGTGTAACCTAAGGGAATCTGAAGGTGCGAGCCAAGGCGGCTCGACAATGAGATCTGAAACTACATCAACTGGTAGTAGGAAGCATCGTCTAGAGATTCCATGCGGTGATACTAGCTGTCAGAACATATCTTCAGGTAGCTAGATGAGGTGATACTAGTGCAGTAGGATGGGACATACGAGGCCATAATGTATGAGGGACCCAGTCGAGTTTCATTATTGTGAAAAGATGGGCCATCTATATTGCTTCTATAGAAGGTTTCCACCAATAGATAGTGAGAGAGGGTCTACACTGACTCCACGTTCAGGAGTAGGGTCAACAACTTCTCACCAGGAAGGAAGTTGGAATACAGCTAGTTGATCAAGTCAAGGTGGTAATCATGGATGTGGTAGTCAGACACCAGTTATGCAATGACAATAGAGTGGATCAGCTCAAGGTAACCAGGAAGTGTCATAGGGCCACAGTATAGGCTAGGCATATTCAGTGCAACAAAACCATCAAGAGTAGGACCCTGAACCTTCTATTGTCATAGGTACTATTTTAATAGCCTTTGTTTTAGATTCATCACTCTTTGATACAGGTGCATCGCATAGATTTATATCTATTCCTATTGTGAAGAACCTTATGCTCAATGTTTATACTTTTTATAGAATTATGATTCTATACACTTCGTTAGGGATTAGAATGGAAGGTGTGCATCAATGCAGGAAGTTCCCCCTTGAGGTTGATGGGTGCCACTTTATATGGGACCTTTATGTCCTTGAGATGATAAGCTTTGATGTCATTCTCAGGATGGACCAGTCAGTTCCTTTTCATGCCTTCATAGACTACTATCACTGAAGGGTGACTTTCACATCACGAGAGGGTGAAAAGTTCATTCAAAAGAGTGAATGAGATGTTTAGGCGAGCCGAGATGAACTACAACACCATGGGATGGGTGGGATGACAACCCAGATTGTGATTTTATATCTGAATGATCAGGGGAAACATCAAAATGATTTTCCTCCAGTGGTTGATCATTTCAAGGATGTCTTCCTGGATGAATTCTTGGGATTACCTCCAGTATGAGAGGTAGAGTTCTCTATCGAGCTAGTGCTAAGAGCTGCATCAGTATCCATTCCTCTTTATAGGATGACTACAAAAGAGTTACAAGAGCTCAAGAGGAAGCTAGAAGATTTAGAGTCAAAGGGTTTCATCTAACCCAGTACTTCTCTATGGGATTTACTGGTCCTTTTTGTGAAAAAGGTAGATGATACCCTTAGGCTATGTGTGGATTACTAGAAGTTGAACCAGTTTATGGTTAAGAACTGGTATCCTCTGCTGCGGATATATGATCTCTTTGACCAGATCTGAGGAGCTGGGGTCTTCTCAAAGATTGACTTGCTATATGGTTATCATCAGGTTCATGTTAGACCATCAGACATACCTTTCACAGCTTTTTGGAGAATGTATGGTCTATATGAGTATTTGGTTATGCTGTTCGGTCTCACGAACGTGCCATCAGTCTTCATGGAACTGATGAATCACATGTTCCATCCTTACCTTGATTTGTTTGTGGTGGTTTTCATGGATGATATCTTGGTGTATTCTCACAATCGACATGACCATGCCAAACATATAGAGATCACTTTGAATACACTGATAGAGTGCCAGTTATATGCTAAGCTCACAAAGTGCCACTTTTGGATGGATCATATCCACTTCTTGGGTCACATCATCTTAAAGACAGGAGTATCATTTAAAACCCTCCATCTTTATAATAAGGCTTGATAAAATCAAGCATATCAATTTATTTTTTAGTTCACTTGGAAATATTGACTTCAAATGTTTGATATCTTGAAATAATTCATCTCCACAAATATCATCATGTTCACTATGTTTCAAAAAACATTGAAATTGAGTGCAATGTTCCTTCAATTGTTCTTTAGAAATATTTCTAAAACTTTCCATCAATAAAAATCCAAATATTTCATCAAAGTGTTTAAATTGCATAAAACATTACCTTAATTACATAAGAGCTTGATCAATAATTTGAAGGAAATAATTTGTTCTAAAATTTTTCTTGATAGAAAAATTTCTAATTGCATCATCTTACACATCCTCATAAAATTGTTTCCTCCTATAAACAACTATTTTTTCTTCAAATATTGGATCAATACCAAATTTAAGTGCAAGTTCTTTTGCTTCATTTATTAAACCTTCAAACCCCTCCACTTGAATTTTTTCAAAGAACAAAATCAACTCTTTTATTTTTGTACTTGCATCTTCGATATCCATATCATTCCCTTAAAGGATTTTACTGATATGATTGACTTTATCAAAAATTTTGTACCAAATAATTATGTAATGCATTGGAACATGATCCTTTAGCATCCAACATCACAAAATCATCATGTTTAAAAAGATTGGTAATTTAAACCAATCCATTTCTTAACTCAGGCATTTGTATTCTTATAGCTCTAATACAATCAATGTGACTTTCCCAACGAGTCATTGATAATGGGTTTGGTGTCAAATCCCTCACATAAGTCCTTAAAACCTCCAATCTATGTAGTGAACCTGCAAACAATGTATAAATATTTTGCACATATGTAAAAAAAAATATAGCTTTCACACTAGATTTTTCCATGTCATATATAACAAGATTCAGGCCATGAAACCCATATGGAGTGTAAAATGCTATAGGATTTACATCAAGAATCCTTTTTTGGACACCTTGATGTTTACCTTTAATGTTTGATCCATTATCATAAATTTTTCTTCTTATGTCATTAATATTGAGTTTAAGATCAACCAAAGCATATTCAAGTGAATTGAAAAGCCCATGACCGAATATGTCATCAACATTTACAAAGACAAGAAAAAAATCTTCCACCTTAACTTTAAATTCATCCTCAACATCCACACATCTTATAATAATTGACATATGTTCTTTATGACTTAGATATGGAGTGAAATCAAGGATAATCGAAAATAAATTACTCTCATGATCTTCTTCAATATTTTTTCTTTAATCTCATTCCCCAACAAAATTATCAATCCATTCTAAATTTTATGACTAAGACAATGATTTTGAATTTCATTATTAACAACACAAAAAACATGATCTTACATGAAAGGATCAAATTCAGAAAAAAATTCAATAAGTTTACAAAAAAGACCATTATCCTTCTCATAAATCTTCTCATTTGTTCCATGAAATAGTAAGTTATTTTGTACAAGTACCTTTACAACTCCAATGATTCTAATAAGTTTCATCTTCCAACAAACTCTTTCCTTCTTAATGATACACTCAATATTTTTATCAATGTTTTGTTTATTTTCAAGTCCTCTATGAAATTTTTCCCACTTTGCAACATTAGCAATGTGTTTAAAATCTCTTCCATGCTTCCTAAGCCTTGTTTAAAGGTTGTGCCAATCATTAAATCCTCCTTCGGTCAAAGAAATTTTCATCCATTTCAACTTAAATAATTTACAAAAAAAAAAAACAAAATACCTTATCCAACTCATTAGTATACAAAAGCCACTTTATCTAATGTTTTCACCATTAGGAAGTAGACAAAAATAATGATTAAAAGTAAAGTGCATCCCATGACTAACTTCCTTAGAAAATGCATCATTTATTTTAATATTTTAATCAGTCTATGATGAACCAACAAAATTCTCTTAACATAATTGATACTTCCCCATAATCCTAGATCATAATTCACATCCACATATTTTTCATGGTCAAGCATGCTTTGATCTTCAAGATCATGAATCATATGAATAGTATTTTCATTGTCATCCTCCTTATAATCCACATCCACACCTTCATCATATCCCCACTTTGAGTCTTAGGTTCCTCTGTAGATTGTTTATTCACTTCAGAAACATTCTCGTCTAGAGATTGATCATTAAATTGAATAGATAAACTCTCTTTTTCACTTATTATAGAAAATAATTTATAAATCGAACCCACTAGTGGTTTTTCCATTTCATTATTTACTTTATTTTTATGTTATGAGATCTAGAATTTTAAATTCTCTTCATTGTAGTACCTAAAAGTTATAAATTATAATTAAAATAATTATAATTCATTTGGAGCTGTAATATATTTAAAGTAATTAGTTTTCATTCAAAAATAAAATAATATATTACAACTAATTGATTTTTTATTTAATATTCAACAATTGTTGTGAATATTTCTCTAAAAAAATATAAATCAATTAATACATTTCACAACTAAAATTATAAAAATATAAACTCAAATTTTTATCAACTATATCAAAAAATTAAAATGAAGTTATTTAAAAGTAAAAAAAATAAACATTAAAACAATAAATTTAAAAGTTGGAGTTGATTTTAAAAAATAAATATTGTTTTCATTTTTTTAGCTATTAAAATGTAATGAAAAAATAAACTAACATAATTTCTAACATGTTTTAAAAAAATGAAATAAAAAAATATTTTCTAAAATCAAATGTATTTTAGTTTTCGTTTATTTTAAAAGTATATTATTTTACTTTTCATTTCCTAATTTTTTTAGATTTATATAATCTAATACATTTTATAATACATGGTTAGAACATGGTTTGATATAATATGAAAATTGTATGGAGGATTAAAAAGATAAAATAGCATGTAAATCAAAATTTATTATTTGTAAAACTGATAAACCAATTAACTAATATGATCTTAAAATTAATTAATTATAAAATAAATGAAATATAATTGTGAACCTAATCAACTATCGATAAATCAAAAATT
This sequence comes from Viscum album, assembly GCA_963277665.1. Classification (NCBI taxonomy): domain Eukaryota; kingdom Viridiplantae; phylum Streptophyta; class Magnoliopsida; order Santalales; family Viscaceae; genus Viscum; species Viscum album. Next base: position 1,941,643,101 of record OY728152.1, read on the forward strand.
AAAAATGAGATGAGCAAGACAATAATGAATCCAGAGTTCCCTATAAATTATAAAAATTAAACAAAACAATTAATAAAAATAAATAAAACAAAAATGATAATTAAAAAATGATTATAAAAGAAACATTAATTACCTATGAAAAAAATCAAAAATAGAAATTGATATGTGAAAATTACAGTTGAGATGGGTAAGACACCAAAAAAATCCGCAATTTAGACAATTTTTGAAAATTAAACCAAACAATTAATGAAAATAAAAAAAATAAAAATGATAATTAAAAATGACTATAAAAAATTAACTAAGGGGAAAACACGAATTACAATTGAAATATCCGAATTTCAATTGATATGGGAAAACAACGGTAAATTTGAAATTTAGATAAATTTTGAAAATCAAACAAAACAATTCATATAAATAAAAAAAATAAAAAAATAATTAAAAATTGATAGCGGACCTACACACTAATACGACAGTGGGATACATTACAGGACAAAACATGGAGACTACAATTCAAATTATAACATATATATATGAAAAAAAACCAAAGCTTAAAAATAGATCAATCCTAAGGGAAAAAGTAGAACATGTGAGATGAACAAAACACCTGAAGACCCTGACAATACCTCGCTGTTAACCAAACTAGCTCTCAAACACAGGAAAAAATCACATAAAACCTATCAAACCACAAAACCCAAGACACACACAAGGAATCTAGCACATGCATCTTAATCTCTCAATAAGGAAAACAATTAAGGGGTCAGTAAGGAAAATCTATCATTAATAGACAGAGGAAACAAAATCCAAATATAGCCAAAGAGTGAAAAGACCTAACTTAATAAATAATCAAAGCATGTTGCAATGTAAAAAAACAAACAACCCATTTGAAATAAATGAATAAATATATTTGTAATTTTAATGACATAAAATTATGCCAAATTTGACTCTAATACCAATTGTTGCAAGCTACATTACAGGACAATTTTCATTCAACATCCATGATCCATTGGGTATAATTTTTTTTTCGTAAAAGCTCAAAAAAAATCTAAAGATATTACTTACATTTCAAGTTTCATAAAAAATGGAACAAATAAACAAGAACAATAGAATTATAATACTAGGAATTACTAATGATTACAATAGACGTGAACAATTCATAAAGAAATGGAAAATACAACGATTTAATCTTTCAAAATTCTCATAGTAGAATACAACAATCTATCCATAAATATTATATAAAATAGAATCAAACAAGATAATAATTAACTAGGCAACATATACATTTTTAAAACCAAAACATGTTTTTGTACATAACTAGTCTAAACCAATAAGCTAGATCAAGGGGACCATCATATAAGGATAAAAATGATAAAAATAGAATCTATTGATTATTGAAAACACAGGTCCAATTTTTTAAAATAAGAAAAATATTTATAAATATGCTTAACATGCTTAGTATAAGAATAATAGTTTCAATATTAATATATAAATTCGATGATGAATAAAATAAATCAATGAGTCATTAAAACGTGAGCAATGTTCAATAAATACCATGTCAAATAAAACAATAAATAGAAAGCAGTAAATAGGACACAAGGATTTATATATTTTGGATAATTGGCCTATGTTCATGGGGCAAGATCAGAATAGGATTTACTATGAAATAAAAATATCATAAGAAAACAAATAAGATGCAAGGAAGAAAGGATTTGAAAAACTATCCAAGAATAAGGATTTCATCGGTATTAGGAGCTTGTGATCAAGATGAGTTCAAGGAGGCAACATGTTCCTCCGATATAGATGAATACACATGACACATTCTATATAATAGAAATTAAACAGCACATGCAAGAACAAAGAAATGACAAAGAAAAAATATTGGACTGAGACCCCCCTTATTAGGGGCTCATTTCACTTTTTTTCGAAACCACCATGCTCCTTATTGTTTGTAGTGGTTTTCACCAAGTCCTCACCCTATAAATAATAGGTTTATATGGATCAAAACTCCAGGGGTTCTTACTAAACACCATGAAGTATTCCGAGGTCAAACTTGAGCTTCCTGTCATGATTACATCTCCAACTCTAGTGAATCAAAGAGGATCCATGGTATCTTCTCTTCAATCTTCATCGACAAACCAAAGAAGTAGTTTTTTGAAACCTATCTACTCTCTCAACCAACCAAGGAAGCACTTAACAAGGGATGTTTCATAGTCTTATCTCATAAAACCTGAAAATACTCAAATGAGCTCCTCCTAGAGAATCGAATATAGATTCACTATTACAAATTTTCTCTTTAACAGCATGCAAAAAATCTTTTAACAGTTCTAAAAGAGTGTTGTTAACCTTTGAACTATTAAAGGTGGGGGGGGTCCCCTTTCTCAGTGCTAAAAAAGCCTTGATAAATAGGGTCCTTTATTAGCACTAAAAAAAGTATTGATAAAGACCCCCCTTTATCAGTGCTAGAAATAGAGCTAATAAAGGCCCCACATACTGCAATGTGCTATTTGTATAATAGAAAATTACAGTAACCCCAACTTGTAGCTTGTAAATAGGAGATATAATTTAATTGAAATAAATTTTACATCCCGAATACAAAAATAAAAAACACTACTATATACATTTCAATTTTTTGGTATAATTACATTTACAATTAATATCCATAAAAATTTAAAAAAGTTAATGTTTTACCACCATTGGAACCTGTGATCCCATCTCAAAAAGGTACACCCATGGTATCCATTGGAAAACAAATCGCCTCAACCCGAGAAAAAAATCCACCTATATAAGGAAAAAAATATGATATTAGTAATATTATAAAGAAATAAATTAAACATTAATATGAAATAATACATTAAAAAATGTAAAATTCAAATAAAAATACACACTTTGAGTTTTACTAGTCACACTATGCATTTTATTGAGGTGTGGTTTATTCTAACACATCACAAATGAGGTATGGATCTTTTTCCTAAAGTATCAAAACAATTTGAATTCATTTGTTCAATTTTGAGTATGTCAATTGTTCTTTTTAATGAAATTAATTTCTGTTGGCCTCCTCATGTGTTAATCATGTTTTAATTCTCACAAATCATATTAACCTTGTTTAAACTATCTCAAATCATGTGTAAAGATTGTTGGTTTCCTTATGATTAAATGCTTCCAACTCATGGTATAAACTTTTACAAGATCCTGATTCAGAATCTCACAAATCATGTTTGAATCGTGTAAACTCAGTTTGATCTTATTCCATAATGTTTTATTATATTAATGCTTAATTCTAATCCATTCTCTGAATATTATTTCTTAAGAGAGTTTATAGATACTCGACTAAGTATGAGAAACCGTAAGTGTGTCACTGGTTCCGGATTTTGGAAAAGTAACCCACATACCATAACCACAACAACGTAACCCTGACTCCATAACCCTAACACCGTAACCCTGACACTGTAACCCAGACACCGTGACTCAGACACCATGACTCAGACACTGTAACCATTTTCAGATTTCATAAAGTCTGCGACACTGGTTCCTTGCTACCATCTCCAAGTCGTTGTTCAAAGTTTTGACAAAGGACTTGACACCGTTACCTAAGACACTGTGATCCTGACACCGCATCTGTGATACCAATTCTAGATCTCAACGCAATTGTGGCACTGTGACTCTCTCACCACTCAAAGCCAAAGGAGAAGACACAGTTTCCCAGTGACACCATTTCAAGACAAATGGTGACACTATTCCTTAATCACTTTTCTATCTTTTGAAATTTAATTTAAATGTTATTTCTAAGGGTCATATTTGAGTCATTTAATGACACTGACATAATTTATGTTTCTTTGTAGACATTTCACCTGAAATTATAAGGTATGAGGTGTAGAAATCATGATTACTTTCAGCTCCAACACATGCACCCAAAATAAATATAAAAGCGCGAGAATCAGAGACACATAGAGTGAATAAGTGAGTTCAAAAATTGAACTTCATGCAAGATAGAAGAAAATCCATACACTGAAGAACACATGAAGAACTCTCGATTCCTAAAGGATGAACTGATGTAGATCAGAGCCTCAAACATTATCACAACATCAACCCTTATAAGAACAAGAGATACAAATAACATATCATCCAACTAGAAACCAGAGCATGAGACTCACCATACTCTATTTTCACAAGAGGACTCGAAAAATCACATCTGCAACATCTTACAAGTCCAGAGCTGTATAAAACAACACTCAGAGCATTTCTAACTCTCTTTCATCATCTTTTCTCTATTATGTACTATTTTTATTACCTTTTGAGAAGTTTGTGTATCTATATTAAAACACACACTATCTCTTACAAAAAAAATTAGAGGATACAAGATATCCTCTGTAATGTCCCGGATTTTTCCATGTATTATTTTAATATTATATAGTAATTAATTCGAGACTAGGCTCTGAGACAACATGCAGTTCTGAGGCCCAGTGAGCCTAGAACAAATTTGTAAATTTAATTTAATAATTAAATAACGCGCGCGTGCGGTTTTCCTGAAAAATTGGAATAACTCTTGAACGGGTGCTCAGATCAAAAATCTGATGGCACTGTTGCGTTCAGAGAAGCGGGTTTACCCTAGAAGAGACCTAACATCGGCCGGCGCGAGTCGATGGTGAAATCTGGTTTTTGGATGCAACTGTAATAAAATATTTAATTAAAATATTTTATTTAAATATTTTTTGCAGCGAAATATCTCTTTTCCTTTTTAAAAAGAGATTTCGTAGGGGATCATGGTTACTTTTATCATAACCCTGAATTCCCCTGGAGGCTTTGGAGAGCTCTGGAGAAAACCTCCCAACGCGGCGATGGTGTTCTTGACGAGCTTCGCCGGCGACGACGACGCGGCGACCGGGTCTTCGCCAACAAATGCTGCAGATCCAAGTAGGATGTTTAATTTGTGATTTCTTCCCCGTTCTTGATTTCTACGATGAACGCGGGCTAATCCACAAACAGATTAGTCCGCAGATCGATCGTTCTTGCGGGATGGGCTTTTGCGAGGATTCTGGGAGATTAAATACATGTTTATCTTTTGTTGTTGATCTTTTTCTACACTGTTTAATCCTATTAACGAGATCGGATCAATGCCGTGATGAACGACGGCGGAGGTTCGTTCCTCCAACTTGTTTCATTGGATTTCTACCCTTTCTCTCCGTCGCGTTCTTCGCGTTCTTTGCGGGGCGATGAACAACGGATTGTTGTGCATCCATTCTATGACGCAACGATCCGAGATTGTGGATCCAACCTTGGAGTGGTGTCACAGAGGTGCGACGACGGTTTCGGCAGGCGATTCAGAGTGGATCGAGAGATATGAGTTTTCAGGCGTTTTTCTTCGGATGGATCATTCGACGTTTATGATCCGTTTTAAGAACCGAAAACACCTGTTACGATATTCTTATAACGAAACAAACAAATCCCTGAAGTATCGGGACAAACGGACAGGAAACCTAGGATCCTGAGGTTCAGCCGCGATGCGAGGAAGAAGACGGAGTTTCTGGAAAAATCCTGACTACACGCCGTGTAGTATGGGCTACACGGCGTGTGTTCGTCGGCAGGATTATATGGAATTACTTCGGGAGTACACGGACATGGGCAGGGTACATGGACAAGGACACACTGTGTATGCCCCTCCCCGGCCAGACCCGTCCAGATACACGGGATACCCCGTGTACTGGTGCATGGGTAGGCGACACGGACACGGGCAGAGACCGTGTACGGGCACATGGCCAGCATACACGGAGCGAGCCCCAGGTGCTCGGACATGGCGTGTGATCCTTCTACACACCATGTAGTTGCTTTATAACCGACAAAATGAGTGACACGGGCCGTTTACACGGGCAGTACCCGGAGTCAGGAACACGACGTGTACTTTTCTACACGCCGTGTAGTTGAGTTTTCCACAGACCGAACAAACGACATGGTCCGTTTACACAGGCAGTACCCGGGGTCAAGGAACACAATGTGTAGTCATACTACACACCATGTAATAAATTCTTCAAGGATCGAGCTACTTTCCTTATGCGACTTGGACTAGTTTTCTTAGGGTTTGTGCCCTTGGTCCTTTCCCTGAAGGTTCTGGTATCATTTCCTTTACACAGGAGTATGATCCCTTCAGCATAACTTCCTGAATAGAGTTGTTGGAATCCCCTCTGCGAGACTTAGAGCAAGATCCTCTATTCATTCCTGGAACCCTAGGTAGAGTTCTTGGTATCGACGTGACCAACTTTACCCAGGCACCGATCCTCTGCTTAGCGGATTAGCTCAGACTGAGTTGTCGGAATCACCCCATTACTTGGCCGTGATCCTCATCTGAGCATCATGTTCTCATAGTACTTGCAGAGTGTGTTCTCCCGAAACGAGTACTTTGCGTCTCTCTCTTTAGACCTAGGAGTGTGTTCTCCTTGTTTTGGGCTTAGTGGAATCTTCGAGCTAGATCCTAGTGGCGGTATCGCAATGGTCGTTTGTGTATGAGTATATCTGGATATTCTTGTTATATGTTCTGTAGACATATACTGTGTGGAGCTGACTGTATCTTTCCTTTGTGGTATTTTCTCTTGTTGTATTTCCTTTGTGGTTTCGGGGTGTCCTACTGGGTATTGTTATACTCACCCCTGCATGGACTTTTCCCGCACGTGTCGTGTCTTATGCAGACGAGTGAGCCTTTGACAGGATTCTAGGTGGACCAGGACCGGACGATGCTCAGTGAGATCAGGCGGGCCGAGGTGTGTTCCTATGGCTACAGATTGCAGTCCCAACACCTTTCCTTATAGGTTGGACTTTGTTACAGACTTTATTTTGGTGGGCTTGTACTTTTGGCCCAGGGTTTTACATTTGCTGTATTTTAATTTTCTTTCGTACTCTGTTGGTTGAGGTTTTTAGTGTATGCAAGCATTTCCATTTTTAGTAGTTTTTACTTTTCGACTTTGTGGGCTTGGAGATGTGTGTGTGTGTGTACAGGTTTATAGTCAATGCCTCCCATGTTAGTATCATGCCTACTCGGTGCTAGTCACCAGCCCCTGGCCTATTGGAGGCAGGCTTGGGGAGTTGCAGCTCGGGCCCACCGGGATGGGTCGTGATAGAGTGGTATCAGAGGTGGTCGGTTCTACCTTAGGACCGAGAGTCTGTGAGTTGGTTTGGGGCAATAGTGTTAAGTGTTTCGAGTTTGGCTTTCAGTCCAGGGATCCCAGTGTTGGTGCGGGCGGCCGACGTATCCATACATCGGGACTCTGATAACCTGCTTTTCAACTCGGAGCATGAGAACACTAGTTGCAGGGGAAAATAACGGTACATGCATCATATAGGAATGGGTTGTGGTTTCCATGTCCTTCTTGAGTCAGCTCTCCAGATATACTCACTGACTGAGATACATCTTGTTTCTTTACAAGATACCTCTGCGATGCGTACCCACTAGGATCCAGCAGCTCGATCACGAGGATGACCCCCTTAGTGATGAAGGTTCGATACAGGGAATGAATCCCCCAATTTTACCATCAGGAGGTGTGCCAATTATCCCGCCACCTGTAGAGTAGTGTTTAGTGCCTGCTATACCAGTGGAGGAGGAGCGCAGGCTGAACGCACTCCACGAGTTTCAGAGACAGAGACCCCTCAGGTTTCGAGGTGAGCCTGACCCTCAGGCAGTAGAGGACTGGCTTGAGGCAGTGGCCAGAGTCTTCCGTTTGTTCAGGACACCAGCAGACCAGATGGTGATCCTGGCAGCAAGCCTTCTGCAGGGCTCGGCAGGACGATGGTGAAGTTTGGTTATCCAGACCCACAACGAGGCGACTCTTGCATGGTCGGAGTTTGAGCGTCTCTTTAGAGAAGAGTTTTCACCAGTTACCCTGAGAGCAGTACGTATACAGGAGCTTCTTCAGCTCCAGCAGTATAAGGCCCCAGCCTTAAACCTTAATTAATATTGAATTAAATGAGTAATTCACATTGAGGATCTTTTCAGGTTTAGAGTTTTAGATAATTAGGACATAACTATTACATCTCAAAAGATTACAAAGTAGTCGCTTCTACTAAATTTCCATAAAATAAAAACTCTTAAAAAGAAACATGTATAGTTCCAAGTTTTAGGTAGCATGACTTTCCCTTGATCCCATCCTTGACCCTATTCCACACTAAGTCCTGTGAAAAACATTTCAAAAACTTGGGATGAGCATAAGAAGCTCAGTAAGGGATACACAAATAATGAAAACTGTTAGTTTTTCAAAACAACAAGTAAACCATGAATACTTTATCAATGTAATACTTTTCACCTTCATGAAGTAGTAAAAACTATTCACTGAAAAAAAAGTATCATTACTTACCTTTTTGTAACCAAAGGATTACCATAAAACCCATATAAAGAACACATAACATATATAAAGGTAACTTGGGACATAAACATACTTAAGTGGAATAACCATACGGTCGACTTCCACACATATCACTTAATGGAATAGCCATACGACCAATTTCCATACATACTTAATGGAATAGCCATACGGCCGACTTCCATACCCAATGCATTGGAGGTTATAACGTAACCACCCGTCCTGGTATTCACGGCACCACCCATCATATGGTTTATAACGTAACCACCCGTTAAAATGTCCAAGTACCAATATAAAATCATAAAACAGAAAACCAATATAAAGGAATGATAACATTTCCACATTTCAATCACAATATATCATAAATATATTGACATAATAGAATCCTTTATCAAAACCATTTTCAATACCAAAATACATAAAAGATTATATGGTATTTATTTTATTTTAAAAACATTTCGGCTTGTTGAGGAATCCAAAGACCAAATAATACTCGCAGCGGCGGAAAAGGTCGTTGTCACCGCGTACGTTTAAAAAAACATTCCTTTTTGTCGTTTAGTAAAACGCTTCGTAGAAAAAGATTCCTTTTGTATAAAAGTAAAAGTCAAAGGGGTTTATAAACCGTATAAAATAAATTTGTGTATAAAACTAAATATGCCTCAATGAAAGGAGATTGAGACGAAGTCCCTTACAAAGACGGTATCCTTGGTTTAAGGATAAATCAATTGCATAATTATGTGTGACAAACGAATACACCAAATATAAGTGGATATTAAGTGTAAAACAATCATAGGTTATTCACACATATTCATAGAACGACATATTCAAGGAGTACAAGTTTATCCCAAAGAATCAAATTTGGGCTAAGAAGTTCCCTTGCAAAAATTTGACAGCCTAACGGCGTCACTTCAAAAATTTAGAAAATGAGTTGATAAGAGATAAAAAGGGAATCTAATCACTTGGACATAAAATTTACATCAATCAGGATATAGAAGAACATATCCCAACATAATAGTATGTGAATTAAAAGACATAACAAACAAAGTCTTTTAAAAAGAGGTGGGTGAAAGGTTCCCTTACCGACTTGGGTAACTTTCGAAAAGTACACCTCATTAAAGAAGTGTCATACAATGAATATGTAAATACCCATAAATGGAATTATATTACAAAAGGAGTGTAATAGTGGGTAGTATATAAACCACTCAATGGAAATTGTGGCAAATGTAGCATAAATCTCACGGGAATAAAAGTGAGATGAAAAACCTCTTACGAAAACTCGGCAGCCTAATGGCGCCACTTAAAACTTCCAAAATGGATTGATGAGAGGAAATAGGGTCTCTAATCACATCAACATAATTTTTACAGAAATAGGAATATAAAAGAACATCCCCCAACATAACAAATAGGAGCTTAAAAGAAGTGACATAAAGGAGAGTACTTTAAAAGAAAGAGAGAGGTTAGATCTCTTACGAAAATTCGGCAGCCTATCGACGCCACTTAAAACTTCCAAAATGGATTGATGAGAGAGAATAAGGTTTCTCATCACATGAACATAAAAATTACAGTAAATTTAATATAAAATATCATCCCAATAACAAGAAAGATGAGCTTTAAAAGGAATGACATAAAAGTGTGTACTTAAAAAGAAAGAGAGGAGTAGGATCCCTTACCTCGGGTCCGACTTGACTCGATCGTTCTTTAATCTCCTGAATAATAAACTGGAGTTAATTTCTAATTGATTAAGAACCTTTTTCAAGCTTATTATTCCTTTTATATCACTTATTTCCATGTTATAAACATTATGTAATCATTAAGTTAATAATGATTGTTTTGTCGATATTTGGTTCTTAAGTCGAAAGTGGACTTCTTACAATTACATGTTGTTCGTGTGGTCAAAGGTTCTTTATATCCAGAATGACATTCCTGATTTGGATATCATATATATCATATATATCCATTATATACATGTACTTATAATAGTACATTACATTTGGGGATAAGAAATGAAATGCACCGTTCATGGAGACGGTAAGCTGTACGTACGCATGAACGCTACTTTCATTTCTATCTCATACTTTAATGGAAAGAAATAATAATGATATAGAGGTATATAATAATTCCATTATAACATCATATATAATAACATTAAATCCATCCTTTATACATCCCACGTATGGCATTAACAAATCACATCACTTTGAGGGGCCGATAGTCCGCACTTCCTAAAATGAAGATATCGCGTATACCCATAATGGAAGCCATAAAGGTAAGACACAAATGAAAAATACAGAAGAATAAGTAAAACATAAACATATTATATATCATATATAAAAATAGTGACATCATAATGGCCACCTTTGAAGGTGTTAAATGGGTATTGAACAATCATCGTTTCGGGAGGCAGAATTTCGCCATCCACGGAAACCGTATGTTCTTTAACCATTTGATGTAGTTGTGTGAGAGTGTAGCTCGGATAAATCTTATAAAAACATCCTAGTATATTGAAGATACTGGTGTTTTTACAAAAGAAGTAAATAAAAAGATTTTAGGGGGTTGGAGAAGCAAAATAAAACAAATGAACATGAGAGAATGAATTACCTTCAAAAGTGTAACTCCTTTTTATTTGAGCCTAAAGGCTTCCTTTGAAAGGATTCTGCCCAAAGGTAATCCTCTATGATGAGGAGAGTGATGTAGAGAGAGTAAATGGGCAGGGTTTGGCCGAGCCAAAGGCTTGAGGAGTGTGTTAAATGAGGTAGAGGTGGGGGCCTTTTATAAGGGGAGAGGAGGGGCACTTTTGGAAAGTAAAGAAATATTACTTTATTTGAAAAAGAGTTTCAGATTAAAAAGGCCCCACATTGATATAATTCGTGTATAAGGTGTTAAGGGTTCTAAATCCACCCATCCAATAAGTTTTGGACATGTGTAGTTCATATATTTTACATTATCTTTCCATTTTATTTAAATCGTTAAATAATGTGGTCATCGCTGCATCATCATGATGTCATAAATAATTTAATTTATTTAGTATCTAAAAATTATAAAAAAAATACTATGATGTAGGAAATCTTTTTAGATTTCCAATGACTATTTATAATAAAAAATATGATCTTTATAACCCCATGTAAAAATTGTTTTCGTAAAACATATGATGTTTGTGTCATTTTTACTTTTACATTAAATAAAAAGTTATTTATGTCATTTCCCAACCAAAGTGGCTCCATGGGGTCCCCAAGTTGACCCATGGCCTATCTTGGTAGGCCATGACACAACCAATGAGGGTATGACATGTGTCAAGTTCATTTCATATTATTAAAACATTATTTTTACCTTAAACTACACTAATTACCTCTAATCGTGATTAAAAACTTAATAAGTTACTATTCACCAAAAATTTATTTTTATCCCATTGAACCACATTTTACTTCTTAATGAAAACCATGTATGTCGGATTTTTGAAATTCAAAACACAAAGATGGAAAAATTTCATTTAAATGGAAAAATCAGTTTTTATAAGTACCACTTAGTGGTGTCACTATTCATCAAAAAAATTGATGTTTTTCAGAAAAATCCCAAAAATTCACCCTAAGCTATATTTGATATTCCGAATTCAAAAATGAAGTCTATTTTACAAAATTAAAAACATATAAGTCACATTAATTAATTTAATAATTAATTCCCGCTGTCAGAGCAAATAGCGTGTTTTTATGAAACAATAAGTATCAAAAGATTGATACTGGTTTAAGTCTGATTTCAAAGTGAAATTAATTCCAACGACTACTATTGGATTTAATGGTAAAAATATATTCTAATTTCACTTTAAAACCAATTAAAAAGATAATCTAATCATATAAATGAATTAGATTAAAAAGAGGTTTTGAATTAAAATACAACATTTTACACTATTCATTAAAAAAATGAACTTTATCGGAAAGATACCAAAAATTTACACAAAGTAAATTTTGATGTCCCGATTCTTAATAAGAGTTTTATTTGGTCCAAAATAATGTTTAAGAGTAAACAAAACTATATTTAATGATGGTTCAACATCAAAAGGTGATAAGTGAACCATTAGTGAAAACTAGGGCATATACACCTAAAATTGAATTCTTTCCGTATTTTAAGACTCTATCCTTTATTGGATAAATGTAAAAACATTTAAAAACATATATAATCATATTTTAGTTATTTATATCCATTCCCGCCATTACAACGGCTACATGTTAACTACCATTTAAAATAATATTATTTTATTATTTGAGTGCAACGTAAGATTCCTAAGAAACTCGTTGTTGCGTGTTGGGTAAGCCATCGAGCATAGCGTCCCCTTTAAAGTAATATCAATATTTTTATTCACAAATATGGATAAACAAGAAAATTTCATATTCTTTATTTACCTGGGGTGTTACATCCTTCCCCCCTTTTGGGAATTGCGTCCTCGCAATTTTTAAAATTGGGTTTGGAAACATCCTTGAAAGTCCCACATCGGAACAAGAGTCGGTAAAACAATCACTTTAAAATAAAGAAAGATAAGTACAAAGGTCACCCGAGTTAACCCATAATAGGATTTCGTGTAGGAAAACATGGACATGGAAGAAAAAGCAAAGGGTCATGTTCTGATGGAGAGTGATAGAAAACATGTTTAGGAGAAAGTTAACCATGAGAAAATCACAAACTTGTGATGGGTTAAACAATATTAGATTCCCCAGTAGGAAAAGTTAATAGACAAAGTTTTTGTTTTAAGCTACTTTTTATTGAGGAATTTATTCATAAGGAAACATAATCACTTATCATGTTGACTTTCAACTTTTACTAGATTCCTTCATCAAACTCATATTTTTTTCCAAAAGACGAGTATTTAGGGAGACTTGTTCACATTAAGAGTACTATAATAAACTTCTAGAGAATCACCTAATCCACCAAAGAGAACTATATACATCCCATGTCTTTAGGCTTTAACCAAAACCAAAACAAAAAAGGTTAGTACAAGGTCAGATAATCCAGAAAAGGATAACCCTTTATAAAAAGAAAATCTATTCTTAATCTCCAAAATTTGTCCAACAAAACCCAAAGATCAACGAGAATCATTCTATAATCAATTTGTCCATAAAATTCTTCAAAGTAAACCAATATAAGATTGAAACCCAAATATTTGAAGGATTTAGTCACATAGTCTTCCAAATTAAATCGTAACATTTATTTCCAAACAACATTAGTTGCTCCTAAAGTCTCGTATTGAAAAGTAATTATCCTAATCACATATCCTCCATGATAGGTTAATCATTTTCATAAATAACCCAAAATCAACTTACTCTTAATTCATAAAATCATATAACTAAAAAGAATCAGTCAAACTAACCAGGGACTTCACGTAGTCCAGTGGTAGGCGATAAATACCAGTCGCACTTTGGTTGTGGGTTCGATTCCCGCAGCTTTGTCCGACGCGACGGGTTGTCACACGGTCTGCGTGTTGTCCTTTTTCCCAAAACTATATAATTCTTAAAACATTCCCCAAAATGAGATAAAATCTTCAAAAATAATCATAACATATTTTAACCTCAAGTTTATCTCATTCCTTTCATTTTCCATCATATCATAGAGTAACCCATAATTACCCAAAAAGTAAGGATCATATAAACCCTAATGGTTACTTTTTTAATTATTACCTGAACTTCCACATCGATTGGTCATCTCGTACATGATGCATTATAGAACATACCAAGGTTCAAGTGGTTGATCATGACTCCTTGAGAGTTGGTTTAGAACAACCACGAGTTTCCTCATTGAATACCCCATTTCGTCCAGTCTTTTAATCAAAGAACCACCACAGTTTCCTTCAAACCAATTGTCACTTTGGTGCCTGCTAGATCCATCCATTTACTAAAAACAGAAATGTCAGTGTGAGTATATCAACCAAACCATCATGTACTAATGAGGAAGGTAAACACTAAGATATACTTACTCATTCACTTTATCTAAAACTAGGAATCTTTCTGAAATCCTAACCATTATGGTAATGTCACTTGTGCTTAGAGAATACCCTAACCTCTAAAGTTATCTAAACCGACCTTTGATACCAACTATAAGGCCCCAACCTTAAACCTTACTTAATATTGAATTAAATGAGTAATTCACATTGAGGATCTTTTCAGGTTTAGAGTTTTAGAGAATTAGGACATAACTATTACATCTCAAAAGATTACAAAGTAGTCACTTCTACTAAATTTCCATAAAATAAAAACTCTTAAAAAGAAACATGTATAGTTCCATGTTTTAGGTAGCATGACTTTCCCTTGATCCCATCCTTGACCCTATTCCACGCTAAGTCCTGTGAAAAACATTTCAAAAACTTGGGATGAGCATAAGAAGCTCAGTAAGGGATACACAAAGAATGAAAACTGTTAGTTTTTCAAAACAACAAGTAAACCATGAATACTTTATCAATGTAATACTTTTCACCTTCACGAAGTAGTAAAAACTATTCACTGAAAAAAAAGTATCATTACTTACCTTTTTGTAACCAAAGGATTACCATAAAACCCATATAAAGAACACCTAACATATATAAAGGTAACTTGGGACATAAACATACTTAAATGGAATAACCATACGGTCGACTTCCACACATATCACTTAATGGAATAGCCATACGGCCAATTTACATACATACTTAATGGAATAGCCATACGGCCGACTTCCATACCCAATGTATTGGAGGTTATAACGTAACCACCCATCCTGGTATTCACGGCACCACCCGTCATATGGTTTATAACGTAACCACCCGTTAAAATGTCCAAGTACCAATATAAAATCATAAAACAGAAAACCAATATAAAGGAATGATAACATTTCCACATTTCAATCACAATATATCATAAATATATTGACATAATAGAATCCTTTATCAAAACCATTTTCAATACCAAAATACATAAAAGAGTATATGGTATTTATTTTATTTTAAAAACATTTCGGCTTGTTGAGGAATCCAAAGACCAAATAATACTCACGGCGGTGGAAAAGGTCGTTGTCACCGTGTACGTTTAAAAAAAACATTCCTTTTTGTCGTTTAGTAAAATGCTTCGTAGAAAAAGATTCCTTTTGTATAAAAGTAAAAGTCAAAGGGGTTTATGCACCGTATAAAAGAAAGTTCTGTATAAAACGAAATATGCCTCAATGAAAGGAGATTGAGACGAAGTCCCTTACAAAGACGGTATCCTTGGTTTACGGATAAATCAATTGCATAATTATGTGTGACAAACGAATACAACAAATATAAGTGGATATTAAGTGTAAAACAATCAGAGGTTATTCACACATATTCATAGAACGACATATTCAAGGAGTACAAGTTTATCCCAAAGAATCAAATTTGGGCTAAGAAGTTCCCTTGCAAAAATTTGACAGCCTAACGACGTCACTTCAAAAATTCAGAAAATGAGTTGATAAGAGATAAAAAGGGAATCTCATCACTTGGAAATAAAATTTACATCAATCAGGATATATAAGAACATATCCCAACATAATAGTATGTGAATTAAAAGACATAACAAACAAAGTCTTTTAAAAAGAGGTGGGTGAAAGGTTCCCTTACCGACTTGGGTAACTTTCGAAAAGTACACCTCATTGAAGAAGTGTCATACAATGAATATGTAAATACCCATAAATGGAATTATATTACAAAAGGAGTGTAATAGTGGGCAGTACATAAACCACTCAATGGAAATTGTGGCAAATGTAGCATAAATCTCACGGGAATAAAAGTGAGATGAAAAATCTCTTACGAAAACTCGGCAGCCTAACGACGCCACTTAAAACTTCCAAAATGGATTGATGAGAGGAAATAGGGTCTCTAATCACATCAACATAATGTTTAAAGAAAGAGGAATATAAAATAACATCCCCCAACATAACAAATAGGAGCTTAAAAGAAGTGACATAAATGAGAGTACTTTAAAAGAAAGAGAGAGGTTAGATCTCTTACGAAAAATCAGCAGCCTATCGACGCCACTTAAAACTTCCAAAATGGATTGATGAGAGAGAATAGGGTTTATCATCACATGAACATAAAAATTACAGTAAATTTAATATAAAATATCATCCCAATAACAAGAAAGATGAGCTTTAAAAGGAATGACATAAAAGTGTGTACTTAAAAAGAAAGAGAGGAGTAGGATCCCTTACCTCGGGTCCGACTTGACTCGATCGTTCTTTAATATCCTGAATAATAAACTTGAGTTAATTTCTAATTGATTAAGAACCTTTTTAAAGCTTATTATTCCTTTTATATCACTTATTTCCATGTTATAAACATTATGTAATCATTAAGTTAATAATGATTGTTTTGTCGATATTTGGTTCTTAAGTCGAAAGTGGACTTCTTACAATTACATGTTGTTCGTGTGGTCAAAGTTTCTTTATATCCAGAATGAAATTCCTGATTTGGATATCATATATATCATATATATCCATTATATACATGTACTTATAATAGTACATTACATTTGGGGATAAGAAATGAAATGCACCGTTCATGGAGACGGTAAGCCGTACGTACGCATGAACGCTACTTTCATTTCTATCTCATACTTTAATGGAAAGAAATAATAATGATATAGAGGTATATAATAATTCCAGTATAAAATCATATATAATAACATTAAATCCATCCTTTATACATCCCACGTATGGCATTAACAAATCACATCACTTTGAGGGGGCGGTAGTCCGCACTTCCTAAAATGAAGATATCACGTATACCCATAATGGAAGCCATAAAGGTAAGAAACAAATGAAAAATACAGAATCATAAGTAAAAAATAAACATATTATATATCATATATAAAAATAGTGACATCATAATGGCCACTTTTGAAGGTGTTAAATGGGTATTGAACAATCATCGTTTCAGGAGGCAGAATTTCGCCATCCACGGAAACCGTATGTTCTTTAACCATTTGATGTAGTTGTGTGAGAGTGTAGCTCAAATAAATCTTATAACAACATCCTAGTATATTGAATATACTGGTGTTGTTACAAAAGAAGTAAATAAAAAGAGTTTAGGGGGTTGGAGAAGCAAAATAAAACAAATGAACATGAGAGAATGAATTACCTTTAAAAGTGTAACTCCTTTTTATTTGAGCCTAAAGGCTTCCTTTGAAAGGATTCTGCCCAAAGGGAATCCTCTAGGACGAGGAGAGGGATGTGGAGAGAGTAAATGGGCAGGGGTTGGCCGAGCCAAAGGCTTGAAAAGTGTGTGAAATGAGGTAGAGGTGGGGGCCTTTTATAAGGGGAGAGGAGGGGCACTTTTGGAAAGTAAAGAAATATTACTTTATTTGAAAAAGAGTTTCGGATTCAAAAGGTCCCACATTGATATAATTCGTAGATAAGGTGTTAAGGGTTCTAAATCCACCCATCCAATAAGTTTTGGACATGTTTAGTTCATAGATTTTACATTTTCTTTCCATTTTATTTAAATCGTTAAATAATGAGGTCATCGCTGCATCATCATGATGTCATAAATAATTTAATTTATTTAGTGTCTAAAAATTATAAAAAAAATACTATGATGTAGGAAATCTTTTTATCTTTCCAATGACTATTTATAATAAAAAATATGATCTTTATAACCCCATGTAAAATTTTTTTTCGTAAAACATATGATGTTTGTGTCATTTTTACTTTTACATTAAATAAAAAGTTATTTATGTCATTTCCCAACCAAAGTGACTCCCTGAGGTCCCCAAGTTGACCCATGGCTTTTATTGGTCGGCCATGACACAACCAATGAGGGTATGACATGTGTCAAGTTCATTTCATATTATTAAAACATTATTTTTACCTTAAACTACACTAATTACCTCTAATCGCGATTAAAAACTTAATAAGTTACTATTCACCAAAAAATTATTTTTATCCCATTGAACCACATTTTACTTCTTAATGAAAACCATGTATATCGGATTTTTGAAATTCAAAACACAAAGATGGCAAAATTTCATTTAAACAGAAAAATCAGTTTTTATAAGTACCACTTAGTGGTGTCACTATTCATCAAAAAAATTGATGTTTTTCAGAAAAATCCCAAAAATTCACCCTAAGCTATATTTGATATTCTGAATTCAAAAATGAAGTCTATTTTACAAAATTCAAAACATATAAGTCACATTAATTAATTTAATAATTAATTCTCGCTGTCAGAGCAAATAGCGTGTTTTTATGAAACAATAAGTATCAAAAGATTGACACTGGTTTAAGTCTGATTTCAAAGTGAAATTAATTCCAACGACCACTATTGGATTTAATGGTAAAAATATATTCTAATTTCACTTTAAAACCAATTCAAAAGATAATATAATCATATAAATGAATTATATTAAAAAGAGGTTTTGAATTAAAATACAACATTTTACACTTCATTAAAAAAAAATGAACTTTATCGGAAAGATACCAAAAATTTACACAAAGTAAATTTTGATGTCCCTATTCTTAATAAGAGTTTTATTTGGTCCAAAAGAATGTTTAAGAGTGAACAAAACTATATTTAATGATGGTTCAACATCAAAAGGTGATAAGTGAACCTTTAGTGAAAACTAGGGCATATACGCCTAAAATTGAATTCTTTCCGTATTTTAAGCCTCTATCCTTTATTGGATAAATGTAAAAACATTTAAAAACATATATAATAATATTTTAGTTATTTCTATCCATTCCCGCCATTACAACGGCTACATGTTAACTACCATTTAAAATAATATTATTTTATTATTAGAGTGCAACGTAAGATTCCCAAGAAACTCGTTGTTGCGTGTTGGGTACGCCATCGAGCATAGCGTCCCCTTTAAAGTCATATCAATATTTTTATTCACAAATATGGATAAATAAGAAAATGTCATATTCTTTATTTACCTGGGGTGTTACAAGCAGGGAACCATGACAGTGGCAGACTATTCGTCGAGGTTTACCGACCTCTCGCGGTACTCGATGGATATGGTCAGAGATCAGTACTTCAGAGCTCAGACCTTCAAGCGGGGCTTGTGCAGAGATATCCAAGATAGCATCATCCCTATGAGCATTCCCACTTATGCTGGAGTGCTCGAGCGGGATTTGGTGGTCGAGAGCTTCTTTTCAGAGCAAAGACAGCCTGTAGTTGTCAGTAGTGGGTGAGATGGAGCAGAGACCTCGACAGCAGGGAGCCGACGTCAGGGACCCAGGTGTGGGAGACGTTTCCAGAGGAGATCCCAGGATAGGGGATCTTCTATACAGGGTTCGCAGGGCACATCCAGCCAGCCTCAAGAGAGGCGATGCTACTCATGTGATGGCAGGGGACATCTCACTCAAGATTGTCCGACCCGCCGTACTACTGACACGGGAGCAGTGGATGGACCATCGAGGCATATGCAACATGTGGAGCAGACAGTTCTGCGAGGCGGCGGACACGATAGAGGAGTTGGGAGAGCAGCTGGAGGTGGTCGTCATTTTGACCAATTACTACCACCACCCCCAGGAGGTCCACCCTAAGCTCAGGGAGATGGTGGACAGAGGCAGGGACAGCTGCAGGGGGCAGAGGCTTATGACCCAGGTACTCCCAGAATGATTAGAGGTACTATTTGTGTCTTTTCTACTTTGGCTGCCGTACTGATTGACACAGGTGCTAGTCATTCCTTTCTGGCTGCTTATCTTGTTCGAGACCTTGAGATTCCAGTTGATCCGTTGACTTGACCCTTACACTTAGAAACACCGACTGGAGAAGATTCAGAGATCACACACCTCTGTAGACAGTGTGACCTGACCCTTGGAGGTGAGAGTTTCGGTTGGAACCTCTTGGTGGTAGCATCGAGGCCTTACGATGTCATTCTTGGTATGGATTGGATATCCACAGTTCATGCCCAGATCGACTGTTTTAGGTGAAGGGTGCGGTGTGTCCGCAGTGATGGAACAAGGTTCTCTTTTGTCGGTGAAAGAGAGACCCAGGAAGCGCAAGATGGACTCATGCATAAAAGGGCACAACCGATTTCACATCAGTTGGCTAGCCTAGCCCTTGGTGCAGCCGATGTTACGAGTTTCCAGTTTCCAGCAGTAGTGGCTGAGTACAAGGACGTCTTTCCGGAGGATGTCCCCGAGCTACCTCCCCATCGGGAGATAGATTTCTGCATTGAGTTGAAACCCGGGACGACACCGATATCAAAATCAGCATATCGGATGGCTCCTACAGAGCTTCGTGAGCTGAGAGTGCAGCTGGACGACTTACAGAAGAAGGGATTTGTGAGACCCAGCGTTTCACCCTGGGTGGCCCCAGTGCTGTTTTCCAAGAAGGCAGACGGGAGCTTGAGGCTATGTGTGGATTACCGGCGCTTGAATCTAGTGACTGTGAAGAACCGATACCCACTACCGAGGATCGATGACCTCTTCGACCAGTTGAGAGGGGCACAATGGTTCTCGAAGGTTGATCTATGATCTGGCTATCACCAGTTGTGAGTACGGGATGAGGATATATAGAAGAAAACTTTCAGATGCCGCTACGGTCACTATGAGTACTTGGTGATGCCCTTCAGCGTGACGAACTCCCTGGCAGTGTTCATGGGACTCATGAACCGGATCTTTCAGACCTATCTAGACCAATTTGTAGTGGTCTTCATCGATGATATCCTTGGGTACTCTGGGACTGAGGAGAAGCACGCGAGACACCTAAGGATGGTTCTGGACACACTCCGAGAGCAGCAGTTGTATGGGAAACTCTCGAAGTGTCAGTTCTGGTTACAGGAGGTCCACTTTATGGGAAACGTCATCTCGGCAGATGGGGTAGCAGTGGACCCAGCCAAGGTGGAGGCGATGCTAGCGTGGGATCCACCCCGAAGCATGAAGGAGGTGCGGATTTTCCTTGGGTTGGCATGCTACTATTGGAGATTCATCCTTGATTTCTCCAGAATTGCAGCACCCATGACAGCTTTGACCCGAAAAGGGCAGCCTTTTGTGTGGACTGAGAGATGCCAGCAGGCTTTCCAGCAGTTGATACATAGTTTGACAAGCGCCCCGATCTTGAGATTATCAGAGGAGGGTGTCGAGTACGTGGTGTTCTACGACGCATTAGGAACCGGGATTGGTTGTGTCCTGATGCAGAGGCAAGCGGTGATTGCCTATGGCTCATGTCAGTTGAGGCCACATGAGCAGAACTACGCGACCTATGATCTTGAGTTGGCAGTGGTAGTCTTCGCATTGAAGATGTGGCGACACTACCTGATGGGCGAGCGGTTTACCATCTACTCTGATTACAAGAGTATCAGATATATCTTTTCTCAGAAGGATCTGAATTTGAGATAGAGGCGATGACTTGAGTTCCTCCAGGATTACGACTTTGAGATCATTTACACACCTGGGAAGGGGAATGTAGTGGCAAATTCTCTCAGCAGGAAATCCAGTTTTTAGTTGCTGGATGAGGCAATGAGGCAGTTGGCCTCTTTATAGTTATCATTCCTGGATAGAGATGAGGGAGCTTACCTTCAGTCGATGGTTGTTACCCCTCCACTCCTACAACGAGTCAGGGAAGCACAACGTGAGGATGCTAGCAGTGAGACTCTACGTGCTCAGATATCCATAGGTGTTGCGGTTGATGGATATTCAGAAGGTGGGGAGCACATTGTTCTTTTCAAAGGGCGTACGGTAGTACCAGTGACGTTACAAGAGGAAGTTTTATGGGAGTTCCATACATCCCCTTTGGCGATGCATCCAGGCATGGCAAAGATGTATCAGGACCTTCGACGTCAGTTCTGGTGGCCAGGAATGAAGAAGTGTGTGGCAGAGTTTGTTTCTTGGTACCTTACTTGTCAGCAAGTAAAGGATGAGCACCAAGTGCCAGCAGGCTTGACTCAGCCCCTTGAGGTGACAGAGTGGAAGTGGGACGGGATATCCATGGACTTCGTGACGGGTTTACCACGTACGTCCAGGGGACACGATGCCATCTGGGTGATCGTTGATCGACTCACCAAGTCGGCCCACTTCCTAGCCATACGGGAGTAGAATTCAGTAGAGAGTTTGGGATGCCTCTACATGCAAGAGATAGTTCAACTTCATGGATTTCCATCCACGATCGTCTCAGATCGTGATTTTCATTTCACATCCCGGTTGTGGAAGGGATTGTAGGAAGCTTTTGGGACTCAGTTGCGCTTGAGCACAACGTTTCATCCCCAGACTGATGGTCAGACAGAGCGGACCATCCAGGTCCTGGAGGATATGCTTCGAGCTTGCATTATTGACTTTGGTCATAGTTGGGAGGATCACCTAACACTGGTGGAATTTGCTTATAACAACAGTTATCATTCCACTGTTGGTATGGCACCATTCGAGGCTCTGTACGGGCGACCTTTCAGGTCACCGCTTTGCTGGACTGACCCAGGAGAGTCAGCACTTATGAGCCCAGAGATGGTGAGAGCTACTACAGAGAAGGTGAAGGTCATCCAGGAGCAGATGAAGACTGCACAGAGACGGAAAAAGTCTTAAGCCGACAGGAGGCGGAGGCCCTTGGAGTTCAAGGAGGGAGACCATGTGTTCCTTCGGGTCTCACCTCAACGGGGATTGCAGAGATTTGGCTAAGGCAGAAAGCTATCTCCGAGGTTCATTGGCCCTTTTCAGATTCTGAGTAGAGTTGGCGATGTGTCATATCTCTTGGTTATACCTCCTCAGATGGACCAGGTACACAACGTCTTTCATGTGTCGCAGCTGCGGAGGTACGTGCATGATCCATCGCATGTTATCGACTGGGGCGAGCTCGACATTGATGATGGAGAGATCTTTGCTGAGTACCCAGTGGAGATCAAGGATCGGCAGGAGAAGATCCTTCGTGGGCGATCTATTCCCTTAGTGCGTGTCCAGTGGCAGCACGAGAATCTCCAGGAAAGCACATGAGAGCGGGAGGCTCAGATTTGCGTGCAGTACCCACATCTTTTTTAGTAGCCTTTGTTTTGGATTTTCAGGGACGTAAATTCCCTAAGGTGGGTGTGATTTAATGTCCCAGATTTTTCCATGTATTATTTTCATATTATATGGGAATTAATTCGAGACCAGGCTCTGAGACGGCGTGCAGTTCTGAGGCTCGGTGAGCCCGGAACAAATGTTTGAATTTAATTTAATAATTAAATAACGCGCATGTGCGGTTTTCCTGAAAAAGTGGAATAACTCCCGAACGGGTGATCAGATCAAAAATCCGATGGCACCGTTGCGTTCAGAGCAGTGGGTTAACCCTAGAAGAGACCTAACATTGGCCGACACGGGTCGGTGGTGAAATCTAGTTTTTGGATACAACTGTAATAAAATATTTAATTAAAATATTTTATTTAAATCTTTGTTGCATCAAAATATCTCTTTTCCTTTAAAAAAAAAGATTTTTTAGGGGATCATGGTTACTTTTCTCATAACCCTGAATTCCCCTGGAGGTTCTGGAGAGCTCTAGAGAAAACCACCCAACGCGGCGACGATGTTCTTGACGAGCTTCGCCGGCGACGACAACGCGGCGAACGGATCTTCACCAAGGTACGCCGTGGATCCAAGTAGGATGTTTAATTTGTGATTTCTTCCCCGTTCTTGATTTCTACGATGAACGTGGGCTAATCCACAAATAGATTAGTCTGCAGATCGATCGTTCTTGTAGGATGGGATTTTGCGGGGATTCTCGGAGATTAAATCCATGTTGATCTTTTTTTGTTGATCTTTTTCTGCTCCGTTTAATCCTATTAACGGGAGTGGATCAACACCATGACGAACAATGGCGGAGGTTCATTCCTCCAACTTGTTTCATTGGATTTCTCCCCTTTCTCTCCTTTGTGTTCTTCGCGTTCTTCGTGGGGCGATGAACAAAGGATCGTTGCGCATCCGTTCTGCGACGCAATGATCCGAGATTATGGATCCAACCCCGGAGCGGTGTCACGGAGGTGCGATGATAGTTTCAGCAGGTGATTCGGAGCGGATCGGGAGATACGATTTTTCAGGCGTTTTCTTCGGATCTATCGTTCGACGTTTATGATCCGTTTTAAGAGCCGAAAACACCTATTACGATGTTCGTATGATGAAACGAACAAATCCCTGGAGTATTGGGACGAATGGACAAGAAACCGAGGATCCGGAGGTTCAGCTACGGCGTGAGGAAGAAGACGATGTTTCTAAAAAAATCCCGACTACACGCCGTGTAGTATGGGCTACACGGTGTGTGTTCATCGGCAGGATTACATGGCGTGTACTTCAGGAGTACACGGACACAGACAGGGTACACGGCCAAGGACACGCCGTGTATACCCCTCCCCGGCCAGACCTGGCCAGATACATGGGATACCCCGTATACTGGTGCACGGGCAGGCGATACGGACACGGGCAGAGACCGTGTACGGGCACATGGCCAGCGTACACGGAACGAGCCCCAGGTGCTCGGACACGGTGTGTGATCTTTCTACATGCCGTGTAGTTGATTTCTAACCAAAAAAACGAGTGACACGGGCCGTTTACACGGGCAGTACCCGGAGTTAGGAACACGGCGTGTACTTTTCTACATGCCGTGTAGTTGAGTTTTCCATAGACCGGACAGACGACATGGGCCGTTTACACGAGCAGTACCTGGGGTCAAGGAACACGGTGTGTAGTCATAATACACACTGTGTAATAAATTCTTCAAGGCTTGAGCTACTTGACTTATGTGACTTGGACTAGTTTTCTTAGGGTTCATGCCCTTGGTCCTTTCCCTGAAGGTTCTAGTATCATTTTATTTACACAGGAGTATGATCCCTTCAACAGAACTTCCTGAATAGAGTTGTTGGAATCCCCTCTGCGAGACTTAGAGCCGGATCCTCTATTCATTCCTGGAACCCTAGGTAGAGTTCTTGGTATCGACGTGACCAACTTTACCCAGGCGCCGATCCTCTGCTTAGCGGATTAGCTCAGAATGAGTTGTCGGAATCACCCCATGACTTGGCCGTGATCCTCATATGAGCATCATGTTCTCATAGTACTTGCGGAGTGTGTTCTCTCGGAACGAGTAATTCACGTCTCTCTCTTCAGACCTAGGAGTGTGTTCTCCTTGTTTCGGGCTTATTGGAATCTTCGAGCTAGATCCTAGTGGCGGTATCGCGATGGTTGTTTGTGTATGAGTATATCTGGATATTCTTGTTATATGTTCTGTAGACATATACTGCGTGGAGATGACTGTATCTTTCCTTTGTGGTATTTTCCCTTGTTGTATTTCCTTTGTGGTTTCAGGGTGTCCTACTGGGTATTGTTATACTCACCCTTGCATGGGATTTGCCCGCATGTGTTGTGTCTTGTGCAGACGAGCAAGCCTTTGATAGGATTCTAGGTGGACCAGGACCGGACGGTGCTCAGTGAGATTAGGCGGGCCGAGGTGTATTCCTATGGCTACAGATTGTAGTCCCAACACCTTTCCTTATAGTTTGTACTTTTTTACAAACTTTCTTTTGGTGGGCTTGTACTTTTGGCCCAAGGTTTTACATTTTTTGTATTTTACTTTCCTATCGTACTCTTTTGGTTGAGGTTTTTAGTGTATGCATGAATTTCCATTTTTAGTAGTTTTTACTTTTCGGCTTTGTGGGATTGGAGATGTGTGTGTGTGTGTACATGTTTATAGGCAATGCCTCCCATGTTAGTAGCATGCCTACTTAGTACTAGTCACCAGACCCTGGCCTATTGAAGACGGGCTTGGGGAGTTGCGGCTCGGGCCCCACCAGAACGGGTCATGACATCCTCACTCAAATATATTTTTACACTTTTTTTGTTTGCCCATGCATAACTATGGAAGAGGTCCGGTGTGACTTGTTTGTTTGTTTTACCACGAAGAATAGTGGAAGTGGTCATGTGACTTGGACAATCCTATATACTATTGTTAACCCTGATCTAGGGTGTGGATCAAGTTTATTAATATAAACTTCTTGGTGATAGGCGATCACCAAGTGGAGTGGATTAGGTCTCGGCTTGAGACTGAACCACTTGTTTTATCCACTACGTGTTTCTATTTATTCATTCTCTATTTTAATTTATATTTCAAAAAACTAAATTTTACTTTGATAGTTAGTCTTGGATAGTAGTTATAAATATTTTGCATTATTAAAGTAGTTTCAAAGGTTGTATCAATATCCCATATTGATATTACTAAGAATTAATCAATCTTATGAGAAGCTATTTGAACACCCAAACTATTATAATTTTATTACCTTGATTAATTGGCCTATTTTAATTTTAATTGGGTGAATCTTTTAAGTAAACTTTTTAAAAGAAATTTTTTTAGGAACTCAATTTTCCCCCTCTTTAGTGTCCTACTCCAACCAACATTTGGTATCAAAAGAAGTTTTTTAAAATCCCTATTTTTAAAATTTTAAATTGTCAATCTGTTTAAAATATTTTCCAACTGTGATTTTAGTTGCGTTTTAAAGATCTAAAAATGTTTGTTAGTTCTAAATTTTTAGTTCTCTAAAACCAAAAAATCTACACTTTATTCTTTATTATGGAAAATAGATTGGAAGGTGCTTCTACCAACAGACCTCCATTATTTAATGGAACAGATTATGCACATTGGAAAATTAAAATGAAAATGCACTTAGAAAGTATGGGTTTTGAGATTTGGTCTTCAATTATGGATGAATATAAGATTCCTACTACTTCTAGAACTACTTGGGATGACCCAACTAAGGTTTCTTATAACAATAATTGTAAATCCATGAATTCCTTATACTGTTCTTTAGGAGATGAAGAATTTAATAGAATTTATGCATGTGAAAAAGTGCATAAAATTTTCGATACTCTATCTTTTTCTCATGAAGAAACTTCTAGTGTTAAAAAAATTAGACTTAACACATATACTATTAAATAAGATAACTTTAAAATGAATCCTGGTGAGCCTATTTCTGACATGTATCTCAAGTTTAATGAAATAGTGAACACTATGATCTCTCTGGGAAGATATGTTACTACTAAAGAACAAATTATGAGTATTCTTGCATACTTACCTAATAGATGGAGAGGAACTTTTGTCTCCATTGTAGAATAATGTGACATCAAAAAACTACCTATAAAAGAACTCATTGGAAACTAATGATGTATGAGGAAGAGTTAAAAGTCAATAAGGAAGAGGATGAACCTAAGAAAAAATATGTTGCCTTCAATACTACTACCTCTAAGAATAAGGAAAAAGAGAAGATGCTAGCCTCTGGTGAAAACTTCAATAATGATGAATCAACATTAGATAGTGATAAAGAGATGGCTCAGCTATCTAGAAAATTCAAGAAATTCTACAGGAAGAATGATTTCTTCAGGAAGCCCAATTATAAAGAAAGATATGATAATAAGGGCAACTGGAAAATGGATTGGAAAATAAATGACAACTTAGAGGAGATTCTCTACTATGAATGTAAGAGGAGAGGAAATGTCAAATCTGACTTTCAAAATTAAAATAAAAAAAGAAGTATGAAAAAAATACAAGAAGTATAAGAAATGTATGAAGGCCACATGGAGTGCCTCTGAGGATAGATCCAGTAAATCACCATCATCACATGATGAGAAATATTACCTAAAAAATATGTGTTTTATGACAAACACATCCGAGGTAACCTTAGATTCTCCTACACATAATTCTTATTATTCTAGAGATGAAAGTGATTATAAAAATATGAATAGTGAATAATTATTTGAATATTGAAACATGATGGAAGATAAATGCAATGAATTGAAAGATAAATATAAATATTTAAAGAAACAACATGCTCTCACTATAAATATTAAGTCTGAACTTATTACTGAAAAGGAAAAGAATGCTCAAATTCTCAAAGAAAATAATGAACTAAAAATGTCTAATGATAAATTAAAGAAAGATCTAGAAAAGTTTACCAATGGAAAAAATAATCTTACTCAAATGCTTAGTAAATAGATATCTCCTAAGTACACTTTTGGTATTGGAAATCATCCTGGACAGAGAAACCTATCTAAAACACATTTTGCAACTAACTCTGGAAAATCTGTTTTTCTAACTAAAAATTAAAATTATCCTGCTAGTTCCTATTCTGAAAAATCTTTTACTAAATTTAAGTGTTCTGGACCAAATATGGTCTATTTTTCAAATATATTATATAATGCTTATAGGAAACCTTAAAGAAGATATGGGTTCCTAAAGCACTGATTGTAAATGTCACCGGACCCAAACAATTCTAGGTAACAAAATCTGTTTTTGTTTAATTATTCTATAGGAAAGTTGTATGAAGAGATCCTATAAAATCTTATGGTACTTGGACAA
This sequence comes from Viscum album, assembly GCA_963277665.1. NCBI lineage: Eukaryota > Viridiplantae > Streptophyta > Magnoliopsida > Santalales > Viscaceae > Viscum > Viscum album. The sequence continues at coordinate 1,941,671,718 of OY728152.1, forward strand.
TAGATGATCAAGACACATGAAAGAATATTATTCAAGCTTCAAGAACCTAATCAATATTGATGGTGAGCATGTCACTTTTAGTGACAATGCTAAAGAAAAAATAATTAGATTATTCCAGATTGTTAACTCTAACTCAGTTTTAATTTCTAAAGTGCTTTTTGTTAATGGGTTGAAATATAATCTGATCAGTATTTCACAATTATTTGATGATGTATTTCATGTTATATTTTAGAATGATTCCGGTAAGGTTTTTAACTTTAAAAATGAACTAATATTTTCTGCCTTTTGAAATGAAAATGTTTATGCTTTCAACTTAGATTCTTTAGTTTCTCAAAATGTTTCATGCTTAACTGTATTTCACAAAGAGTACTGGCTTTGGCATAAAAGACTAGAACAATACAATATAAAATCCCTTAGGAAGCTTACCATAAAAGTCTTAATCAAAGACCTACCCAAACTTGAGTTTCCAAATGATAAAGTTTGTAATCCTTGTCAAAAGGGTAAACAACACAAGATATCTTTCAAATTAAAGAAATAAGTTTCAACATCTCAACCTTTAGGGTTGGTTCACATGGACTTGTTTGGACCATCTTGAGTTTTAGTTTAAATGGTAAGCACTATGTTTATGTTCTTGTAGATGACTATTCTAGGTATACTTGGACTTATTTCTTAGCTCACAAAAGTGAATCATGTACTTACTTCACCATGTATGCTAAAATAGTGAAAAATCTAAGTGGACTTAGAATAAAATCCTTAAGAAGTGATCATGGACGTGAATTTGAAAATCAATACTTTGAATCATTTTTTTACAAAATGTCTATAGTCATAACTTCTATGCCCCTAGGACACCTCAACAAAATGGAGTTTTGGAAAGACGAAATAGAACCTTACAAGAGATAGCCCGTACAATACTTAATGAATATGACCTACCTATTTACTTTTGGGATGAGGCTGTGAATAAAGCTTGCTACATAATTAATAGAGTCTTAATTAGACCTATCCTCAAGAATACTTCTTATGAGTTGTAGAATAATGGAAAACCCAAAGTTAGTTACTTCAAAGTTTTTGGTTACAAAGTCTATATCCTTAATATAAAGGACAATATTGAAAAATTTTCATCCAAGAGTGATAAAGGAATCTTCATAGGTTACTCTACCTATAGTAAATCCTGTAGAGTCTTTAATAAAATAACCAAGTGTGTGGAAAAATATGTGCATGTCAAATTTGATGAAACAAATCCACATGAAACTAAGACCCACTAGAAAACATTGAAGATGATATGAAAAATCTAAACATAAATGTAAAATCATCTAATCTACTTATCAAGAAATCTATTAAATCAAAAAGTTCTGTAAATTCTTTAGAATCTGAATATGATGAACCTGAACATGTAGATGAACCTGAAATTACTAGCCCCTCCTTTTCTAGACCAACTAAAACTCTTAATAACCATCCTTTAGATGCTGTTGTTGAAGATTTAGATAAAGGAATACAAACTAGAGCTTCTCTTAGAAACTAGGTTGAACATCAAGCCTTCTTGTCACATATTGAACCTAAAAACATCAATGATTCTAGAAATGATTAATTTTGGGTGATGGCCATGCAAGAGGAGCTAAATCAGTTTGAAGGGAATAAAGTTTGGAAATTTTTGGATAGACCCAAAGGCAACTTGACCATAGACACTAAATGGGTGTTTAGGAACAAAGTATATGAAGCTGGTAATATAGTTAGAAACAAATCTAGATTGGTTTACACAAGGTTATAGTCAAGAATAAGGAATTGACTATGAATAAACATTTACACCAGTAACTAGACTTGAATCCATTAGAATCTTTCTTGCTTATGCAGCACATATAAATTTGAAACTATTTCAAATGGATGTCAAGAGTGCATTCCTAAATGGATATATAGTTGAGGATGTTTTTTTGAACAACCCCTAGTTTTACAAACCCTCACTTTTCAAATCATGTCTTTGAATTAAAAAAAACTTTATATGGTTTAAAACAAGCTTCAAGAGCTTAGTATGATAGATTAAGTAGTTTTATTATTTCCAAAAGTTTTGCAAAATATATAGATGATCCTAATATTTTCATAAAACAAATTTCTAAAGATATTTTAGTTGTTCAAATCTATGTTGATGATATTATTTTTGGATCTTCAATAAATTCATTATGTATTGATTTTTCAAAGATGATGCAAAATGAATTTGAAATGAGTTTAATGGGTGAGCTAAAATTCTTTCTTAGATTTAAAATCTTTGAAAATAAGGAAGATATTATTTTAAATAAAAGTAAATACACTAAAGATCTTATAATTTTTTTTGTCTTGGATAACACTAAAATCAGTGATACTCCAATGAGTACTACCTGTAAGTTGGATCTTGATGAAAATGGAAAATCTGTTGATCAAACCACTTATAGATGAATGATTTGAAGTTTACTCTACTGCTGAGGCTGAATACATATCTGCTGGTAGTTTTTGTGCACAATTTTTTTGGATGAATCACACATTACTAGACTATAGATATCAATTCATACATGTACCTATAAATTGTGATAATAGAAGTGCTATTAACATTTCAAAGAATCATGTTTCACACTCCAGGACAAATCATATTGATGTAAGGAATCAATTTTTGAGATATCATTATCAAAAAGGTGACATCACTTTGGAATTCATTAGAACTAAACATCATCTTGCTGATATATTCACTAAACTATTAAATTATGAAAGGATAAATTACATCATACATGAATTAGGGATGATAAGTCTTAAGTAAAAAGGTTTATAGTTTCAAAGTTATTATCTCACACTTACTTTTTCAGAGTTTATAGTTTCATGATTCACGATTTCACAAGTTACTGTCTTGGAATTACTATCTCACATTTATGGTCTTACAATTACTATCTTGGAATTATTGTCTCACATTTATGATTTTACAATTACTATCTTACACTTGTTGTCTCAATGATACAGTCACACTGTTTGGAGTCACACCATAATGATGACACTGTGGTGACCTGTTCCGGTCTCACCGTAATGTTTTTTAATTTATTTCCCATATATTTGTATCTATTATTTTATTATTTTTATACCGTGCATTTGTGTTTGCGACGTTTGTACTTCCTAAATGATAAAAACCCAATGTTTTTCACTTCTCTCTTCACTCGACTTCTAAATTGAAACCCTTATCTCTCAAACCATCTGCCATCCTTCAACTCTTTCTCCTTCTCTAACCTACGTTGGATGCCCATAATGAAGAAACCTGCTTCATCAACTAATCATAAGTGAAGGTTTAAGAAGAAAGTGAAAAGGACTCCAAAGATAATGCCTGAAGGACCACTGAATCTAGGCCTTGTTGATCAAATTGTAGTACCATAGAAAGAAATATGTCCAAAGTGGCTGCTGACAAGTAAGTCGCAAATATTGAAAGTTTTGGATGAACAAGGATGGTTGAAATGGTTCACTAAAGAGAAGTGACCCATCTATATGAATCTTTTTTCCACTTTTATCATTATCTCAAGTTCTCCTACAAGTCGACATATGATTTTTTTGTTATAAGTTGGATAAATAGACAAAGGTGTACCTTTTAATCTAGGTTCTGAGTTTCCTGTCTTAAAATACCACATGAGGTAATTTGTGAGGATCATCATAGAGGACCTCATCCTCCTAGTGATGTTTTTAACCTAGAATAGGCATTGTAAATCCTAATCGGAAATAAGAAGAAAAGAAGGCTGATTGGAGCAGAGTTAGATGGAGAGACAAGACTGCTGTTCAAATTCATTCAAAATCTTATTTGTCCAAGGAAGGGAGATTTCGCAACCCCGAAGTATCAAGATGTATTTCTAATTTATCTTATGAAAAATTTCCACAAGATCAACTTATGTAAGTACATAATTCTGCACATCAATGATATGATAAATACTACTTCGAAATCAACCTCCCTGTTTTATTCAAGATTTATTTCTGCAATGTTGTCTGCTAAAGGAGTAGTTGGCTCAAATAAAGAAGTTATTGAGGATTATGAGTTTTGTATCTCTAAGGATAGACCCAGAATAAATAAAATTAACTAGAATCATTGGAAACAATATTGGGAGGAAGACAATGAAATACTATATGAGAAGTTCAATCCAATTGAGAATCCTTGAAGACCTAAGAACAAATTTGACCTTGGTATGGAACCTGATGAGGCTGTTGAATATTAAAGTGAAGAAGTAGGAGATTCATAAGATGCACCTGAGGACATAACTATCTTAGAAAAAGAAGATATCAGCATACCTGACCCACAAGCTGCTAAAGATACAGTTGCTAAATAAATTGTTGCTAAAAAAGAACTTGCTACTGGTATAGAAGAACAAGTTGTTCCTAAGGAGCATTTAGAAGAACTTGTTATTGAGTAAGGACTTGCTACTTAGGAATAGTCAGAAGAACAATATAAACATAAAGTTATTCCTTCTTCTGAAGAAAAGATGGGGCGAGCTTTTCAGTTAGCTAAAGAAGTGCCTGAACCTGCCAGAATAAAAGAAATGGAATTAGTCCAAGCGACTAAGTCTCTTAGTCCCAACATAGAATCACCTGTTGATGGGGAGAAAAATCCCATTTTGGAAATTACTCAAGTGCAAGGTTCTATTGAGACAAGCCCAGTGGACACTGTGTATAAATTCCCTAGCTATTTTGATGTTTCTAACTCTCATTTGGATTCAGTGAGAGGAATTGATCTCACAATAGCCTTTCAATTGAAACCTATTTCTGCACTAGAAGTCATACCTACTACGGAACCAGAGGCTATTTCATTTTATAAACCTGAGGTTGCACAAGAAACTCCAAGATTTTTGAACCACGAGGATTTAAAAGTTTTTAGTGAAAGTATGATGGATGGTTTTGAAAAAAATTTTAAATCTCAAACTACTCTTGTATATCATCTAAATGAACAAGATGATAGAATTATATTGAAAAAAATTATCTAGAAAACCCAACCGAGGATGATACATGAAATTCAACAGGTGAGGATTAAAAATCATCAATTAAGTGAGGAATTAAAATATTTAAAATCTTTGATTGAGGAACTGAGGAAGAAATTTCAGACTGCTGAACCTCCCATTGCTCGTTTCTATACAGAAAATGTAGAAAAAATTTCTAAAAAGGTTTTGGATCTAATCCAACTTAATTTGGTCTCTATTGTTAATAAGGTGGTTTCCAAAAATACCAAGCTGGAAAATGAAGTTTAAAGATTGATACCCTCAATAAATTAGTTTCCTGGTTTTTTTAAGAACTCTTTTGAGATTGTTCTCAAGAGCCTTCATGTGCCCTCTACAGTCATCTCAACTCATTATTCCTTTGATAAACCTGGTCAACCATCTCAACTATCAGACAGTGCGGTACTCAGAAAGGTGATTCAAGAAGAGATTCAGTCTTTAGAAGGTCAGTATGTTCAGGAGAGCCTCTCTAAGATTGTACAAAATAGTGAGAATCTCCATGACATGGTTCAACTTTATTCAAATGAAGCCTCTACAAACTATGATAAAATTACTAAAAAGGTTGATTTCTACTTCAATAGGATTTATATAGAGAACCAATTGACTAGTCATTTCAACTACCTTATGAAAAATCTCAAAATGCCTCATGTGACTCAAGCTTTTAAGGACCATGTGTAGAAAATGAAAGAGTTCACACCTACTTTGGAAATTTTAATTGAGAATAAGGATGATTTTGAAAAATCTACGAAATATGGAGGTGAATTAAACACTAATTTTAACATTTTGTTGAGGCCTTATCTTTATGTGCAAAGCATTGAAATAGTGGATCTTGCAGCTACCCCTTTGTGGCCTGGATCAACCCCTTACTCCTACACTGCCTTTGCTTCTGCCTCCATGTCTGTATCTCAGGCTCTAAACCAGACCAGACCTATCATTATTGATTAATCCTTGCCTTGTTCCTCAACCAAACCAACTATGAAACCTTCGGTTTTTGAAGGAGTACCTCTTCCTTCTCTCACAATTGGCTCCACCCCTTCTACCACTTCTCTTTCTACTCCTGTGGCTCCTCCTGATGTTTCTGCCAAGGGAAATGAAAAGATGGCAGACCCTGTAGAGAAGTGAAGGATGTCTTTTTGATACATATGTTTTTTATTTTTCCTTATGCTTGTAATGCACCTTATATTTCTATCCAATATAATATGCACTACTATTGTTTATTTTTCCTCCTTACCTTTATCCAGTCTTTATTTTATTTTTACTATTTTCTTTTTGATAATCTCAAAAGGGGGAGAATAAGAAAAGTTATTTAAATCTCATTTGAATCCCATGATTTTCATTTAAATACCATGATTTGTGATCATAAAAAGGGGGAGTTTTTTTGCCTCCTCATGTGTTAATCATGTTTTAATGCTCACAAATCATGTTAACCTTGTTTAACCTATCTCAAATCATGTGTAGAGATTATTGGTTTCCTTATGATTAAATTCTTACAACTCATTGTATAAACTTTTACAAGATCCTCATTTAGAATCTCAAAAATCATGTTTGAATCTTGTAAACTCTGTTTGATCTTATTCTATAACATTTTATTATATTAATGCTTAATTCTAATCCATTCTGTGAATATTATTTCTTAAGACAGTTTACAGATACTTGGATAATTCTGTGAAATGGTAAGCATGATATTGGTTCTAGATTTTGGAAAAGTAACACTGACACCGTAACCCTAACACCGTAACCCTGACTCCATAACCCTAACATCGTAACCCTGACACCGTAACCTAGACACCGTGACCCTAACACCATGACTTAGACACCGTAACCGGTTTCATATTTCATAAATTATGTGACACTGGTTCTTTACTACCATCTACAAGACACCGTTCAAAGTTTTGACAAAGAACTAGACATTGTTACCTGAGACACCGTGATCCTGACACCACATCTGTGCTACCGATTCTAGATCTCAATGAAATTGTGGCACCTTAACTGTCCCACCACTCAAAGGAAATGGAGAAGACATAGTTTCCTAGTGACATCGTTTCAAGACAAACTGTGACACCATTCATTAATCACTTTTCTGTATTTTGTAATTTAATTTAAATGTTATTTCTAACAGTCATATTTGAGTCATTTAATGACACAAACATAATTTATGTTTCTTTGTAGACATGTCACATGATAGTACAAGGTATGAGGTGTAGAAATCATGATTCCTACCGTCTCTAACACATGCACCTGAAATAAAGATAAAAATGTGAGACTTAGAGCCATATAGAGATAATGAGTGAGTTCAAAAAGTGAACTACATGAAAGATAGAAGAACATCCTTACACTGAAGAACACAAGAATAACTCTTGATTCCTAAAGGCTGAACTATTTTAGATCAGAGCCTCAAACATTATTGCATTAGCAACCCTAAGAAGAACAAGAGATACAAAACACATCTCATCTAGCTATAAACTATAGCACGAGACTCATGATACTTTGTTTTAAAAAGAGGACCTGAAAAATAACATCTGCAACATCTTACAAGTCCAAAGATACATAGAACAACACTCAGATAATTTCTAACTCTATTTCACCATCTTTTCTCTATTGTGTATAATTTTTATTACTTTTCGAGTAGTGTGTGTATCTGTATTAAAACACACACTGTCTCCTACATTAAAATGGAGGATACAAGATATCCTCACTTGAATATCTTTTTACACTTTGTTTTTTTCCCATATATAACTGTGGAAGAGGTTCGGTGTGACCTAGTTGTTTGGTTTCCCACGAAGAACATTGATAGAGGTATTGTGACCTGGAAAGCCCTATGTACTATTGTTTACCCCAATCTAGGGTATGGATCAAGTTCAGTAATATAAACTGCTTGGTGGAAGGTGATCACCAAGTAGAGTGGATTTGGTCTCAGCTTGAGATTGAACCACTTGTTTTATCTATGGTGTGTTTTTATTCAGTCTTTCTCTCTTTTAATTTATATTACAAAAAACTATATTTTACTTTGATAGTTAGTCTTGGATGGTATTTATAACTAATTTCCTTATTAAAGTAGTTTCAAAGGTTGTATCAATATCCCATATTAATATTAATGATAATTAATCAATCTTATGAGAAGCTATTTGAACATCCAAACTATTATAATTTCATTACCTTGATTAAGTGGCCTATTTTAATTTTAATTGGGTGAATCTTTTAAGTAAAATTTTTAAGAGAAATTTTTATAGGAACTCAATTCACCCCCTCTTGAGTTTCATACTCTGATCAACATTTCGTATCAAAGGAAGTTTTTAAAATCCCTGTTTTCAAAATTTTAAATTGTCAATCTGTTTAAAATATTTTTCAACTATGATTTTAGTTGAGTTTTAAAGATCTCAAAATTTATATTAGTTTTAAATTTTTAGTTCTCTAAATCCAAAAATTCTACACTTTATTCTTTATTATGGAAAATATATTGGAAGGTGATGCTACCAACATACCTCTATTCTTTAATGGAACAAATTATGCACAATGGAAAATTAAAATGAAAATGCACTTAGAAAGTATAGGTTTTGAGATTTGGTCTTCAATTGAATATGAATATAAGATTCCTGATACTACTAGAACTACTTGGAATGACCTAAATAAGGATTATTATAACAATAATTATAAATCCATGAATTCATTATACTATTATTTAGGAGATGAAGAATTTAATAGAATTTCTGCATGTAAAATAGCCCATGAAATTTGGGATACTCTATCTTTTTTTCATGAAGGAACTTCTAGTGTTAAGGAAATGAGACTTAACACAGATACTATTAAATATGATAACTTTAAAATGAAGCATGATGAGCCTATTTCTGACATGTATCTTAGGTTTAATGAAATAGTGAACACTATGATCTCTCTAGGAAGAGATGTTACTGCTAAAGAACAAATTATGAGGATTCTTAGATGCTTAACTGATAGATAGAGAGGAAATTATGTCTCCATTAGAGAATCATGTGACATCAGCAAACTACCTGTAAAATAACTCATTAGAAAACTGATGATGTATGAGGAAGAGTTAAAAGTCAACAAGGAAGAGGATGAACCTAAGAGAAAATATGTTTCCTTCAAGAATACTACCTCTAAGAACAAGGAAAAAGATAAGGTGCTAGCCTCTGGTGAAATCTCCAGTAATGATAAATCAACATCAGATAGTGATTAAGAGATGGCTCAAATAGCTATAAGATTATAGAAATTATATAGAAAGAATAAGTTCTTCAAAAAGACCAATTATAAAGGAAGATATGATAAAAAGGGAAACTGGAAAAAGGACTGGAAAAGAAATGAAAACTCAGAGGAGATTTTCTACTATGAATGTAAGAGGATAGGACATGTCAAAGCTGACTTTCCAAAATTAAAATACAAAAATAAGTATGAAAACAAAGAGAATAAGTATAAGAAAGCTATGAAGTCCACCTAGAGTGACTCTGAGTATAGATCCAGTGAATCACCATTATCTCATGATGAGAAAGATGACATGGAAAATATGTGTTTTATGACAAAAACATCTGAGGTAACCTTAGATTCTCCTGCACAAAATTCTTATTATTCTGAAGATGAAAGTGATTCTAAAAATATGACTAGTGAAGAATTATTTTAATACTATAACATGCTGGAAGGGATATGAAACAAATTTAAAGATAAATACAAATATTTAAAGAAACAACATGCTCCCACTATAAATATTAAGTTTTAACTTACTACTAAAATGAAAAAGAATGCTCAACTTCTCAAAGAAAACAATGAACTAAAAATGTCTAATGAGAAATTGAAGAAAGATCTAGAAAAGTTTAGCAATGGGAAAAATAATCTTACTCAAATGCTTAGTAAACAGATAGCTCTTAAGTATAATTATAATATTGGATATCAGTCTGGACAGAGAAACCTATCTAAAACACATTTTGCAACTAACTCTGGAAAATATGTTTTTCTACCTAAAAATCAAAATTCTCCTACTAGTTGGAGTTCTGAAAATTATTTGACCGCCTCTAAGTGTTTTGGACCAAATAGGGTCTATTTTTTAAATATATTATATAATGCTTATAGGAAACTTATAAAGTATATGTGGGTTCCTAAAGCACTGATTAATAATGTCACCAGACACAAAAAAGTCTGGGTAACAAAATCTGTTTTTATTTGATTATTATGTAGGAAAGATCTCTAAAGAGATCCTGTAAAATCTTATAGTACTTGGACAGTGGATGTTCAAGACACATGACATGAGATTATTCAAGATTCAAGAACCTAATGGATTTGGAAGAATGAGAGGGTATGGCTACGCCATCAGGACCAGCCTATGATTTCACGAGAAGCTTAGCCAGACGACCGTGCAAAGTTAGAGAGCTATCATCATGATGCAGATGCTGGGGAGGGGCAGTTCCTTGTAGTTATAGTCTGGTTGAATTCCCAAAAACCTTCGGGTCATGTAATGTCTCTTTATCCTATGGAACATGTAATCACTAAGCCAACGAGCCTTGTAAGGGTTCCCCCTCATCCCTTGAAAGGGGGGTTATCAAAAAACAATAAAAATTAAGGCCTTCAGGCCATTCGAGTAATGTCGCTTTTAGTTACAATGTTAAAGAAAAAATAATTGGATTAGGCTAGATTGGAAACTCTAACTCAGTTTTAATTTCTAAAGTACTTTGTTTGATGGGTTGAAATATAATCTGCTAAGTATTTCAAAATTATGTGATGATTTATTTCATGTTAGATTTGAGAATGATTCCTATAATGTTTTTAACTTTAAAAATGAACTAACATTTTCTTACTTTAGAAATGAAAATGTTTATGCGGTCAACTTAGATTCTTTAGTTTCTCAAAATGTTTCATGCTTAAGTGTATTTCACATAGTCTTAGCTTTGTCATAGAAGACTAGAAAAATGTAATATACACACCCTTAAGAAGCTTACCAGAAACATCTTAGTCAAATACCTACACAAACTTGAGTTTCCAAATGATGAAGTCTATAATCCTTGTCAAAAGGGTAAACAACACAATATATATTTCAAATCAAAGAAAGAAGTTTCAACTTCTCAACATTTAGAGTTGGTTCACATGGACTTTTTTAGACCATATCAAGTTTCTAGTTTAAATGGGAAGCACTATGTTTATGTTCTTGTAGATGAATATTCTAGATATACTTGGACTTATTTCTTAGCTCAAAAAAGTGAAGCATGTACTTACTTCACTAGGTATGCTAAAACAGTGGAAAATCTAAGTGGAATTAGAATAAAATCCTTAAGAAGTGATCATGGCTGTGAATTTGAAAATCAAGACTTTGAATATTTTTGATTACAAAATTTTTATAGTCATAACTTCTATGCCCCTAGGACACCTCAACAAAATGGAGTTGTGGAAAGAAGAAATAGAACCTTACTAGAGATACCCCAGATAATGCTTAATGAATATGATGTACCTATTTAATTTTGGGATGAGGATGTGAATACAACTTGCTACATAATTAATAGAGTCTTAATTAGACCTATTCTAAAGAACAATCCTTATGAGTTATAGAATAATGGAAAACCCAAAGTTAGTTACTTAAAAGTTTTTGGTTGCAAAGTATATATCCTTAATACAAAGCACAATCTTGACAAATAAGAATCCAAGAGTGATGAAGAAATCTTCCTAGGTTACTCAACCTCTAGTAAACCCTACAGAGTCTTTAATTAAAGAACCAATTGTGTGGAAGAATATGTGCATGTAAAATTTGATTAAATAGATCCACATGATCCTAAGACCCCCCTAGACAACCTTGAAGATGATATGACAAATCTGGTCATGAATGTAAAATCATCCAATCCTCCTGTCAAGAAATCTGTTAAATCAAACAGTTCTGGAAATTCTTCAGACTCTGAACATGATGAACCTGAACATGCAGATGAACCTGAAATTACTATCCCCTCCTTTTCTAGACCAACTAGAACTCTCAATAACTATCCTTTAGATGACTTAGTTAGAGATTTATATAAAAGAAAACAAACTAGAGATTCTCTTAGAAATCAGGCTGAACGTCAATCCTTCTTATCACAGCTTGAACCTAAAAACATCAATGATGCTATCAATGATGAATTTTGGGAAATGGCCATGCAAGAGGAGATAAATCAGTTTGAAAGAAATAAAGTTTGGAAATATTTGGATATACGCAAAGACATATTAACCATAGGCACTAAATGGGTGTTCATGAACAAAGTAGATGAAGTTGGTAATATAATTAGAAACAAAGCTATATTGGTTGCACAAGGTTATAGTCAAGAAGAAGGAATTGATTACGAAGAAACCTCTGCACTAGTATCTAGACTTGAATCCATTATAATATTTCTTGCTTATGCAGCACATATAAATTTCAAACTATATCAAATGGGTGTCAAGAGTTAATTCCTAAATAGATATATAGTTGAGGATGTTTTTGTTGAAAAACCCCTGGTTTTACAAACCCTCACTTTCCAAATCATGTATTTAAATTAGCAAAAGATTTATATGGTTTAGAATAAGCTTCAAGAGCTTGGTATGATAGATTAAGTAGTTTTCTTATTTACAAAAGTTTTACAAAAGGTATAGCTGATCCTACTCTTTTTATAAAACAAATTTCTAAAGATGTTTTAATTGTTCAAATATATGCTGATGATATTATTTTTGGATCTTCAAGAAATTATTTATGTATTGAGTTTTCCAAGATGATTCAAAATGAATTTGAAATGAGTTTAATGGGTGAGATAAAATTCTTTCTTGGATTTAAAATCTTTCAAAATAAGGAAGGTATTATTTTAAGTCAAAGTAAATATACTAAAGATCTTCTAAAATGTTTTGGATTTGATAACACTAAAAGTAGTGATACTCTAATGAGTACTACCTGTAAGTTGGATCTTGATGAAAATGTTAAATCTATTGATCAAACCACTTATTGAGGAATGATTAGAAGTTTAATCTACTACCAAGGCTGAATACATAGATACTGGTAGTTTTTGTGAACAAATTTTGTGGATGAAGCACACATTACTAGACTATGGATATCAATTCAAACATGTACCTATAAATTGTGATAATGCAAGTGCTATTAACATTTCAAAGAATAGTTTTTCACACTCCAGAACAGATCATGTTGATGTAAGGCATCACTTTTTGAGAGATCATTATCAAAAAGGTGATATCACTTTGGAATTCATTGGAACTGAACATCAGTTTTCTAATATATTCACTAAACCATTAAATTCTAAAATGATAAATTACATCATACATGAATTAGGGATGATAATTCTTAATTAAAAGGTTTAATTTTTCAAAGTTACTATCTCACACTTACTATTTCATAGTTTATAGTTTCATGATTCACGATTTCACAAGTTACTGTCTTGGAATTACTATATCACGTTTTTAGTCTTACAGTTATTATCTTGAAATTACTATCTCATGTTTACAGTCTTATAATTACTGTCTTACACTTGTTGTCTCAATGATACCATCGCACTGTTTGGAGTCACAATGTAATGATGACACCAAGACGACCTATTCCAGTCTCACCATAATGTTTTTTTAATTTATTTCCCATATCATTGTATCGACTAATTTCTTATTTTTATACCGTGCATTTGTGTTTTCAACATTTGGACTTCCTAAATGATAAAAATCCAATCTATCAAACCTCCTGCCATTCTTCAACTCTTTATCCTTCTCAAACCTATGTTGGATGCCCATAATGAAGCAACCTTCTTAATCAACTCCTGATAAACGAATTTTTAAGAATAAAGTGAAAAAGACTCTGAAGATAATGCCTGAAGGACCACTGAATCTAGGTCTTGTTGATCAAATTGTAGTACTAGAGAAAGAAATATATTCAAAGTGGCTGCTAAAAAGTAAGTCTCTAATATTGAAAGTTTTTCATGAACAAGGATGGTTGAAATGGTTCACTAAAGAGAAGTGACCCATCTATTTGAAGCTTGTTTCCCAGTTTTTTCTATATCTTTAGTTCTCCTATGATTCAGCATATGATTTTGTTGTCAGAAGTTGGATAAATGGACAAAGGTGTACCTTTTCATCCAGGTTGTGGGCTGTCTGTATTGAAATAACACATAAGGGAATTTGTGCGGATCATCAGAGAGTAACTCATCCTCCTAATGATGTTTTTAACCTAGAAGAGGCATTGGGAAGCCTAACTGGAAATAAGAAGAAAAGAATACTGATTGCAGTAGAGTTAGATGGAGAGAAAAGGCTGTTGTTCAAATTCATTAAAAATCTTACTTGTCCAAGGAAGGGAGATTTCGCAACCCTGAAGAATCAAGATGTATTTCTAATACATCTTACGGAAAATGGCCACAAGATCAACTTATGTAAGTACATCATTCTTCACATCAGTTATATGATAAAGACTACTTCAAAATCAACCTCCCTGTTTTATTCAAGATTTATTTCTGTAATGTTGTCTTCCAAAGGATTAGTTGGTTCAAATGAAGATGTTATTACAGATTATGTGTTTTGTATCTCTAAGGATACACTCGGAAGGATGAAAATTAACTGAAATCCTTGGAAAATATCTTGGGTGGAAGACAATTAAAGACTATATGAGAAGTTCAATCCAATTGAGTATCCCTCAAGACCTAAGAACAAATCTAACCCTAGTCTGGAACCTGATGAGGTTATTGCATATTCAAGTGAAGAAGTAGGAGATGAAGAAGCTGCACCTGAGGAGAAAACTGTCTTAGAGGAAGAAGATAGTAGCCTACCTAACCCACAAGCTACTAAAGATACAGTTGCTAGAGAACTTGTTGCTGAAAAAGAACCTACTGCTGGTATAGAAGAACAAGTTGTTCCTGAGGAGTATTTATAAAAACTTGTTATTGAGGAAGGCCCTAGTACTATGGAATAATCAAAAGAACAATATGAACTTGAAGTTATTCATTCTGCTGAAGAAAGGATGGAGCAGTATTTTCTGTTATCTAAAGAAGTTCCTGAACCTACAAGAATAGAAGAAATGGAATGAGGCCAAGTGAATTAGTCTCCTAGTCCCAATAGAGAATCACCTATTGAGGGGGAGAATAATCCCATTTTGTAAAGTAATCAAGTGAAAGGTTCTATTGAGACAAGCCCAATGGACACTATGTATAAATTCCCCAGCTATTTCGATGATTCTGACTCTTAGTTGGATTCAATGAGAGTAATTGATATCACGACAGCCTTTCAATTGAAACCTATTTCTGCAATAGAAGTCATACCTTCTACGGAATGAGAGGATATTTCGGTTTCTGCACCTAAGGTTAAACAAGAAACTCCTAGATTTGTGAACCATGAGGATTTAATTTTTTTTTGTGAAAGTATGATGGCTGGTTTTGAAAAACTTTTGAAATATCAACTGACTCTTGTATATCATCTAAGTGAACAAGATGCTAGCATGATCTTGGTAAAACTTATCTGGAAAACCCAACCAAGGATGCTGTAAAAAATTAAAGAGGTGGGGATTAAAAATCAACAATTAAGTGAGGAAGTAAAATCTTTAAAATATGTGATTGAGGAACTGAGGAAGGAATTTTAGACACCTAAACCTCCTGTTGCTCATTTCAGCACAGAAGATGAATTTTTTTTTTCTAAAAGGTTGTGACTCTGTTCCAACCTAATTTGGTCTCTATTGTTGATAAGGTGGTTGCTAACAATTCCAAGCTGGAAAATGAAACTTGAGGATTGGTACCCTCAATCAATGAGTTGCATGGTGTTTTTAAGAACACTTTTTTTGACTGTTCTCAAGATCCTTCCTTCACCCTCTACAGTTATATCATCTTCTTATTCCTCTACTAAACCTAGTCAACCATCTCAACTATTAGAGACTGTGGTACACAGAAAGGTGATTCAAGAAGAGATTCAGTTTTTAAAAGGTCAGTTTGTTCAAGAGAGCCTCTCCAAGATTGTATAAAACAGTGAGCATGTCCATGACATGGTTCGACTGTATTCAATGGAAGCCTCTATGACATATGATGAAATTACTAAAAAGTTTGATTTCTACTTCAAGTGGATCTATACAGAGAACCAACTGACTAGTTATTTCAAGTACCTTGTCTAAAATCACAAAATTCATCTTGTGGATAAATATTTTAAGGACCAAATGTAGAAAATGAAAGAGTTCACACCTACTTTGGAAAAGTTTATTGAGAATAAGGATCATTTTGAAAAATATATGCAATATGGAGGTGAAGTCATCACTAATTTTATCAATTTTTTGAAGCCTTATCTCTATGTGAAAAGCATTTCAATAGTGGATCCTACAGCTTCCCGTTTGCATCTTGGCTCAACCCCTTCCTCCTCCACTACATTTACTTATACCTCCATGTTTGTATCTTTGGCTCTGAGTAAGATCAGACCTATCATTCTTGTGAAATCATTTCCTTGGTCTTCAACCAAACCAACTATGGAACCTTCTATTTTTGAAAGAGTACCTCTTCCTTCTCTCACAATTGGCTCCACCCCTTCCGCCACTTCTCCTTCTGCTCCTATTTCTCCTCCTGATGTTTCTGCCAAGGGAAAAGAGAAGACTTCTGACCCTGTAGAGAAGTGAAGGATGTCTTTTTGATAGGGATGTTTTGTATTTTTCCTTATGCTTGTAATGCACTTTATCTTTCTATCCAATACACTGTGCACTGATGTTATTTATTTTACCTTCATCCAGTCTTTATTTTATTTTCCTTATTTTCTTTTTGATAATCCCAAAAGGGGGAGAATAAGAAAAGATATTTAAATATCATTTAAATCCCATGATTTTCATTTAAATCCCATGATTTTTGATCATCAAAAAGGGGGATATTGTTGGCCTACTCACGTGTTAATCACGTTTTAATGCTCACAAATCATGTTAAACTTATTTTACCTATCTCAAATAATGTGTAGAGATTAATGGTTTCCTTATGATTAAATGATTACAAATCATGGTGTAAGCTTTTATAAGACCATGATTCAGAATCTCACAAATAATGTTTAAATGTTGTAAAATCTATTTGATCTTTTTATATAATGTTTTATTATATTAATTCTTGAGTCTAACCAATTATGTGAATATTATTTCTTAATATAGTTTAAAGATACTTGGATAAGTCTGTGAAACCATAAGCATGACACCAGTTTCAGATTTTGGCAAAGTAACCCTAACACCATAACCCTGACACTGTAACCTTGACTCCATAACCCTGAAACTATAACCCTGACACTGTGACTTAGACACCATGACTTAGATACTGTAACAATTTTTAGATTTCATAAAGACTGCGACACCAGTTTCTTGCTACCATCTCCAAGACGCCATTCAAAGTTTTGACATAGTGGCTACTAAAAAGTAAGAGAAAAGGACTTTGAAGATAATTCCTGAAGGACCACTGAATCCAGGCCTTGTTGATCAAATTGTAGTACCATAGAAAGAAATATGTGCAAAGTGAAAGCTAATAAGTAAGTCACTAATCTTGAAAGTTTTGGATGCACAAGGCTGGTTGAAATGGTTCACTAAAGAGAAGAAACCCATCTATCCGAAGCTTGTTTCCCAGTTTTATTAGAATATTTAGTTCTTCTACGAGCCAACAGATTATTTTGTTGTTAGAAGTTAGATAAATGGAAAAAGGTGTACCTTTTTCATCCTGATTGTGGGCTTCCTGTCTTGAAATACTACATGTGGAAATTTTTGAGAATCATCATAGGGGACCTCCTCCTCCTAGTGATGTTTTTAACCTAAAAGAGGCATTGGGAAGCCTAACTAGAAATAATAAGAAAAGAAGGCAGATTGTAGCAAATTTAGATGGAGAGACAAGGCTGCTGTTCAAATTCATTCAAAATATTTTTTGTCCAAGGAAGGGAGATTTCGCAACCTTGAAGTATCAAGATGCATTTCTGATAAATCTTATGAAAAATGGCCCCAAGATTAACTTATATAAGTAAATCATTCTTCACATTAGTGATATGATCAATACTACTTCAAAATCAACCTCCCAGTTTTATTCAAGATTTATTTCTACAATGTTGTTTGCTAAAGGAGTAGTTGGCTCAAATGAAGAAGTTATTGAGGATTATGAGTTTTGTATCTCTAAGGATACAATCAAAAGGATGAAAATTATCTGGAATCCTTGGAAACAGTCTTGGGTGGAAGATAATAAAAGACTATATGATAAGTTCAATCCAATTGAGAATAATTCAAGACCTAAGAACAAATCTAACCCTGGTCTAGAACCTAATGAGGTTATTGAATATTCAAGTGAAGAAGTAGGAGATGTAGAAGCTGCACATGTGGACAAAACTATCTTAGAGAAAGAAGACAATAGCTTACTTGACCCACAAGCTGCTGAAGATATAGTTTCTAGAGAAATTGTTTATGAAACATAACCTATTGATCGTATAGAAGAAAAAGTTGTTCCTAAGGAGTATTTAAAAGAACTTGTTATTAAGGAAGAACCTTCTGAATTGAAACAGTCATAAGAAAAATCTGAACCTGATGTTATTTCTTCTACTAAAGAAAAGATGGAGCATGATTTTTGGTTAGCTAAAGAAGTGCCTAAACCTACCAGAATAGAAGAAATGGAATTAGGCCAAGCGATTGAGTCTCTTAGTCCCAAAAGAGAAGAACCTGTTGAGGGGGAGCAGAATCCCATTTTGGAAAGTACTCAAGTGCAAGGTTCTGTTGAGACAAGACCAATGGCTATTATGTATAAATTCACCAGCTATTTTGGTGTTTGTGACTATTAGTTGGCTTTAGTGAGAGGAATTGATCTTACAAAATCCTTTTAATTGAAACCTATTTCTACACTAGAAGTCATACCTGTTAATGATCTAGAGGGTATTTCGCTTTCTTCACCTAATTTTTCACAATAAACTCTTATATTTTTAAACTATGAGGATTTAATTTTTTTTCGTGAAAGTATGATGGATGGTTTTGAAAAACTTTTGAAATATCAACCTACTCCTATATATCATCTAAGTGAAAAAGATGCTACCATTACCTTGAAAAAACTTATCTGGAAAACCTAACCAAGGATGCTGCATGAAATTCAAGATGTGAGGATTGAAAATCAACAATTAAGCAAGGAATTACAATCTTTAAAATATGTGATTGAGGAACTAAGGAAGGAATTTCAGACTGATGAACCTCATGTTGCTCGTTTCAGCACAGAAGATGCGGAAAAAATTGCAAAAAAGGTTTTGACTCTGATCCAACCTAATTTGGTCTCTGTTGTTGAGAAGTTGGTTTCCAACAATGCTATTCTAGAAAATGAAGTTTGAGGATTGGTACCCTCAATCAATGAGTTGCCTGGTGTTTTTAAGAACTCTTTTGAGACTGTTCTCAAGAGCCTTCCGGCACCCTCTATAGTTATCTCATCTCCTTATTACTCTGTTAAACCTACTCAACCATCTCAACCATCAGACAATGAGGTACTCAGAAATGTGATTCAAGAAGAGCTTCATTCTTTAAAAGGTCAGTCTGTTCAGGAGAGCATCTCCAAGATTGTACAAAACAGTGAGCATGTCCATGACATGGTTCAATTGTAATCAAAAGAAGCCTCTATGTCCTATGATGAAATTACTAAAAAGGTTGATTTCTACTTAAAGAGGATCTATACAAAGCACCAACTGACAAGTAATTTCAAGTACCTTGTGGAAAATCTCAAAATGCCTCCTATGACTCAAGATTTTAAGGACCAAGTGCAGAAAATGAAAGTGTTCACACCTACTTTGGAAAAGTTTATTGAGAATAAGGATGATATTGAAAAATCTATGCAATATGGAGGTGAAGTCAGCATTGATTTTATCAATTTGTTGAATACTTATCTCCATGTGAAAAGCATTGCAATAGTGACTCCTGTAGCTACCCCTTTGCAGCCTAGCTCAACCCCTTCCTCCTCCACTACCTTTGCTTCTGCCTCCATGTCTGTATCTCACACTCTAAGCCAGATCAGACTTGTCATTCTTAAGAAATCCTTGCCTCGGTCTTCAACCAAACAAACTATGGCACCTTCTATTTTTTTAGGATTACATCTTACTTATCTCATAATTGCCTCCACCCCTTATACCACTTATCCTTCTACTCGTGTGTCTCCTCCTAATGTTTCTTCCTAGGGAAAAGAGAAGACTTCTGACCCTGCAGAGAAGTGAAGGATGTCTTTTTGATAGTGATGTTTTTTTATTTTTCCTTATGCTTGTAATGCACCTTATCTTTCTATCCAATACAATGTTCACTAATTTTGTTTATTTTTCCTCCTTATAATCATCTAGTCTTTATTTTATTTTTATTATTTTCTTTTTGATAATCCCAAAAGGGGGAGAATAAGAAAAGGAATTTAAATCCCATTTAAATCCCATGATTTGTGATCATAAAAAAGGGGGATATTGTTGGACTCCTCATGTGTTAATCATGTTTTAATGATAAAAAATCATGTCAACCATGTTTAACCTATCTCAAATCTTGTGTAGAGATTTTTGGTTTCCTTATGATTAAATGCTTACAAATCACGGTATAAAATTTTACACGATCCTGATTCAGAATCTCACAAATCATGTTTGAATCTTTTAAACTCTATTTCATCTTGTTCTATAATGTTTCATTATATTAATGCTTAAGTATAATCCATTTTGTGAATATTATTTCTTAAGATAGTTTATAGATACTTGGCCAAGTCTGCAAAATCGTAAGTCTGACACCGGTTCTGGATTTTTAGAAAAGTAACCCTAACACCGTAACCCTAACTCCATAACCCTAACACCATAACCCTGACACCATAAACCAAAAACTATGACTCAAACACTGTGAATCAGACACCGTAACTTGTTTCGGATTTTATAAAGTCCGTGACACCGGTTCCTTGCTACCATCTCCAAGACCCCGTTCAATGTTTTGACAAATTACTAGACACTGTTATGTGAGAAACTGTGATCTTGACACCACATTTATGCTATTGATTCCGAATCTCAATGAAATTATAGAACCATGACTGTCTCACCGCTCAAAGGAAAAGGAGAAGACACCATTTCCCAATGAAACCGTTTCAAGAAAAACTATGACACTATTCCTTAATCAATTTTCTTTCTTTTGTAATTTAATTTAAATGTTATTTCTAACGGTCATATTTGAGTCATTTAATGAAACTGAAATAATTTATGTTTCTTTGTAGATATGTCACCTGACACTATGAGGTACGATTTGTAGAATTCATTCTTCCTTCTAGCTCCAACACATGAACCCAAAATAAAGATAAAAGCGTAAGACTCAGGGCCGTAGAGAGAGAATGAGTGAGTTCAAAAGGTGAACTGCATGCAATATAGAAGAACATCCATATACTAAAGAACACAAGAAGAACTCTCGATTCTTAAAGGCTGAACTACTATTGATTAGAGCCTCAAACATTCTCATAGCAACAACCCTAAGAAGAACAAGAGCTACAAAGCACATATCATCCAACTGAAAACCAGAGAATGAGACTCATAATAATAAGAGGACCCGAAAAATCACATCTACAACATATTACAAGTCCGGAGCTACATAGAACAACACTCAGAGCATTTCTAACTCTATTTAATCATATTTACTCTATTTTTTACTATTTTTACTATTTTTATTACTTTTCTAATAGTGTGTGTATCTGTATTAAAACACACATTGTATATTACATTAAACTGGAAGATACAAGATATCCTCACTCGAATATCTTTTTACAGTTTGTTTATTTTCCCACGTATAATTATGGAAGAGGTCCAGTGTGACCTGGTTGTTTGTTTTACCATGAAGAATAGTGGAAGAGGTCTTGTGACCTAGAAAATCCTGTGTACTATTGTTAACCCCGATCCAGGGTGTAGATCAAGTTTATTAATATAAACTGCTTAGTGGAAGGTCATCACCAAGTGGAGTGGATTAGGACTTAGCTTGAGACTGAACCACTTATTTTATCCATTGTGTGTTTTTATTTAGTCTTTCTCTATTTTAATTTATATTTTAGAAAACTAAATTTTACTTTTATAGTTATTCTTGGATAGTAGTTATAACTATTTTTCCTTATTAAAGTAGTTTCAAAGGCTATATTAATATCCCATATTGATATTACTGAGAATTAATCAATCTTATAAGAAGCTATTTGAGTATCCAAACTATTATAATCTTATTACCTTGATTAACTAGTCTATTTTAATTTTAATTTGGTGAATATTTTAAGTAAAATTTTTAAGATAAATTTTTATAGGAACTCAATTCACCCCCCTCTTGAGTGTCCTACTCCGACCAACAATGTCAATTTTAAATAAAGGCATTCTTGGATTTATATAGGTCACACCATGCATGGGATTGCGGTGCGGATGATTCCTAGACATCCCAAATTACTTATATATTGTTTTCAAAAAGTATCAAAATAATCCGAGTGTGTTTTATTGGTTTTCAGTATGTCACTTGTGTTTTTTACTAAAATGTCATTTCAAACTAGAAAAACGCACTTTGAGTCATACTAGTCACATCATGTGTCAGTTTGACATGAGACTACTTCCTACATGCCACAAATAAATTATGAATTACTATCTTAAATTATCAAGATAATCATAGATCGTTTTCTTGGTTTTTAGTGAGTGACACATGTTTTGAACTAAAATGTAAATTTTAAACTAATAATGGGAAATTCGAGTTATACCAGTCACACCGTGCATCAGATTGAGGTGTGGGTGATTCTTGCATGTCACGAATGATTCATGGATCATTTTTGTAAAGTATCAAAGCAATTTGAATGCATTTTCTCAGTTTTCAGTATGTCACTTGTTCTTTTCTCTAAAATTAATTTCAATTTAAAATAAAAAGATACTTGGATTCATATCGGTCACGGCATGCATCAGATTGAGGTACGGTTGATTTCTACACATTAAAAATGACTTATGGATTGTTTTACTAGAGTATGAAAATAATATAAATTCATTCTCTCAGTTTTTAGTACATCAGTTTCCCTTTTTTCTAAAATTGATGTCAATTTTAAATAAAAAGATGCACTTGGGGTCATAACGGTTACACCGTGCATCAAATTGAGGTGAGGATGATTCCTACACACCTCAAATGACTTATGGATCATTTACCTTAAGTATAAAATAATCTAAATGCATTTTCTTGGTTTAGAGTAAGTCAATTATCCTTTTTACTAAAATTGATTTCAATTTTAAATAAAAAGATGCACTTGGAGTCATACCTGTCACAACACACATTAGATTGAGGTGAGTCTAATTCTTACACATCCCAGATGACTCATGGATTGTTTTCCTAAAGTATTCAAATAATCATAATGCATTTTCTCAATTTTCAATACATCACTTGTTCCTTTACTAAAATTCATGTTAATTTAAAATAAAAAGATGCACTTTGAGTCATATTGGTCACACCATGCATCAGATTGAGGTGATTTTGATTCCTAAACATCACAAATGACTTATGGATCATTTTCTTAATGTACCAAAATAATTCAAATTCCTTTTCTTGATTTTGAGTGTGCCAGTTGTCTTTTTTTTTCTAAAATTGATGTCAATTTTAAATAAAAAGACATACTTGGAGTCATACTGGTCACATTTTGTATTGGATTGAGGTGGGGATAATTATTACACACATCAAATGAATTATGGATTGTTTAATTAAATTATCAAAACAATATGAATATTTTTTTATCACTTTTCAATATGTCACTTTTTCATTTTTCTAAAATTAATGTCAATTTAAAATAAAAAGACAGACTTGGAGTCACCCTGATCACACTATTCATATAATTGAGGTGAAGGTAATTCCTACACATCAAAAATGATTCATGGATCATTTTCATAAATTATAAAAAAAATCTGAATGTGTTTTATTGGTTTTCAATATGTCACTTGTTCCTTTTTCTAAAATTAATTTCAATTTAAAATAAAAATATGCTTGGAGTCAAATTGGTCACACCGTGTGTCAGATTGAGGTGTGGTTGATTCATACATGTCAAAAATTACTTTTAGATCTTTTCACTAAAGTATAAAAACAAGATGATTGAATTTTATTAGTTTTTAGTAGGCCAATTGTCCTTTTTACTAAAATTGATGTCAATTTTAAAAAAAAAGACGCACTTGGAGTCATAATAGTCACACCATGCATTATATTGATGTGATAATGATTCTTACATGTATAAAATTATTTATGGATCATTTACCTAAAGCATCAAAATAATTTGAATGTGTTTTCTCAGTTTTGAGTAGGTCATTTATTCTTTTTACTAAAATCTATGTCAATTTTAAATAAAAAGACACACTTGGTTCCATACCGGTCATACCATGCATCAGATTGAGGTGTAGATAATTCGTATATGTCCCAAATGACTCATGGATTATTTTCCTAAAGTATAAAAACAATATGAATGGGTTTTCTTGGTTTTCAGTACATCAATTCTTTTATTTGCTAAAATTCATGTCAATTTAAAATAAAAAGACACAATTGGAGTTATACCGGTCACACCATGTGTCATATTGAGGTGAAGTTGATTCCTACACATAAAAAATTAATTATTGATCATTTTACTAATGTATAAAAACAATCTAAATGCCTTTTCTCAGTTTTTAGTAGGTCAGTTGTCTTTTTTACTAAAATTGATGTCAATTTTAAATAAAAAGATGCACATGGAGTCATACCCGTCACATCGTGCATCATATTGAGGTGAGGTTGATTCAAACATGTCTAAATTAATTATGGATCATTTATATAAAGTATAAAAATAATCCAAATGTGTTTTCTCAATTTTCATTATGTCACTTGTTCCTTTTTCTAAAATTAATGTCAATTTAAAATAAAAAGACATGCTTGGAGTCATACTGATCACACGATCCGTCAGATTGAGGTGTGGCTGATTCCTACATGTCAAAAATGATTCATGTATATTTTTAAAGTATCAAAACAATATGAATGCATTTTATTCATTTTTAGTATGTTACTTGTTCCTTTTGCTAAAATTAATGTTAATTTAAAATAAAATGGAACTTGGAGTCATATCAGTCACACTGTGCATCAGATTGAGGTGAGATTGATTCATACACATAAAAAATAGTTTATGAATCATTTTACTAAAGTATGAAAACAATAAAAATTAATTTTCTTAGTTTTGAGTAGGTCAGTTTCCCTTTTTACTAAAATTGATGTCAATTTTAAATAAAAAGACGTAATTGGGGTCATAAAGGTCACACCGTGCATCAGATTGAGCTAAGGCTGATTTCTACATGTCTCAAATTACTTATGGATAATTTACATAAATCATAAAAACAATCTAAATGTTTTTTCTCAATTTTTAGTAGGTCAGTTGTCCTTTTTACTAAAATTGATATCAATTTTAAATAAAAAGATGCACTTGGAGTCATACTGATCACACTATGTAATGAATTAAGGTGAGGATAATTCTTACATGTCCCAAATGACACATGTATTATTTTAATAAAGCATAAAAACAATCTAAATGTGTTTTCTTAGTTTTTAGTATGCCACTTTTTCCTTTTGCTAAAATTCATGTCAATTTAAAATAAAACGACACACTTGGAGTCATATCGGTCACACCGTGCATTGAATTTAGGTTCAATTTATTACTACACATCAAAAATGACTTATGGATCATTTTAATAATGTATCAAAACAATATTAATGACTTTTCTTTTTTTGATTAGGTAAGTTATCTTTTTTACTAAAATTGATGTCAATTTTAAATAAAAAGACGCACTTGGAGTTATATCAGTCACATTGTGCATCAGATTGAGGTGGCATGATTCTTACATGTCTCAAATGACTTATTTATCATTGAACTAAAGTATCAAAACAATATGAATGTGTTTTCTTAGTTTTCAGTATGTCACTTTTTCCTTTTGCTGAAATTAATGTCAATTTAAAATAAAAAGATGCACTTGGAGTCATACCGGTCACACTATGCATTAGATTGAGGTTTGGGTGATTCCTAAACATCAAAAATGATTCCTGGATCATTTTTATAAAGTACCAAAATAATATGAATGCGTTTTATTGATTTTTAGTATGTCATTTGTTCCTTTTTCTAAAATTAATGTCAATTTAAAATAAAAAGACACTTGGAGTCGTATCGATCAAACCATGCATAAAATTTAGGTGAAGTTTATTAATACAAATAAAAAATTACTTATGGATCATTTTAATAAAGTATAAAAACAATCCAAATGCATTTTATCAGTTTTGAGTAGGTTAGTTTTCATTTTTACTAAAATTGATTTCAATTTTAAATAAAAAGACGCACTTTGAGTCATACCGGTCACAATGTATGTCAGATTGAGGTGTGAGTGATTCCTACATGTCTAAAATGATTCATGGATCATTTTAATAAATTATAAAAACAATCCAAATGTGTTTTCATGCTTTTCAGTACATCACTTTTCTTTTTTACTAAAATGACATTTTAAACTAAAAACACACACTTTGACTCATACCGATCACATTACGTATCTGTTTGACATGAGACCAATTCCTATACATCATAAATTATTTATGAATCGATGACCTAAATTATCAATAAAATCTGAGAACTTATGCTCAGTTATCAGTGACCATAATATTTTGAACTAAAATGTCAATTTTAAACTGACAACTGACACTTGGAGTCATACTGGCCACACCATGAATCAGATTTAGGTGAGGATGATTTATACATGTACTAAATGAATTATAGACCATTTTCCTAAAGTTTAAAAACAATATAAATTCGTTTTTTTGGTTTTGAGTATGTTAGTTGTCTATTTTACAAAAAATAATGTCAATTTTTTAAAAAAAGAAGCACCTGGAGTCATATCGGTCACACCATGTGTCATATTGGGGTGTCACTAATTCCTACAAATCCCAAAGTATTAAAAAATCCTAACTTCCAATGTTACCATGATTACCATTGATTTTTTTTGTCAAAATTCCAACATATCATATTGAGTCGATGTTCTTAGCCGAAAAACCTTTCTCATTATTGAAAACCATAAGAGAATAGGAAGATGTTCTACCCATTATATCATGCGAATTCACCAAAATAGGCACAAGGTATTCCTCCAATATTCTGGTTTTCAAAAAAAAGAAAGGTTTTTTGGATAATAACATCAACTAAATATTCAGTGTTGACAAATAAAAGTAATAGAAAGAATTGTAACATTGGTAGAAAGGAACATGTTATCTATTCGATGGTTCATTGTAGATATTTGAAAGAAAAATACGACTTCCAAAAAGATATGTGAAAAAACTAAATAAATATTAGATAAAAATGATAGGGAAAATAACTTAAAAATAGTAGATAAAATTATGACAAAATTAATTAAATTAGTAGGAAATCACCTTTTCATGATGGTTGTATACATTCTTAACCCATTTTCTTGTTTTCATCTTCTCAGTTGCAGCCTTAAAGTCTAATATATCATGAGCATGAACATATTTGAACAAAACACCCTAACTAGAATAAAGGAATCCACTTATATAATAAATCAATTCTTATATGAGTAATACTAAAAAAATAAATAAAACATAAATACCAAACAATCCATTACTTCTATGGAAGTCACATATTCATGATATTTGTGTACATTCTTCCATCAGGTATGCTGCCCATTTGTTTCTAAGAAAATCTATATCATCTTGTGAATGTGAATATTTTAGATAGTCATAGTAGTAATAGAAAAATATAAATACATAAAGGATTAATAAATATTTTAAATGAAATAGTAATTATCTTCAAAAATACCTCTTTGGGGATGCTAGTTTTTTCATGGAATATGATCTCTATCATAAATTTACAAACATAATAACCACAATATTTTCCATTTATTTATTTCAAAAACTACAAAAACATTGAAAAAAATAAGTAATTTGTTTAGATATGTGTTTGGATAGTGAAATATTATTATATATACTCTGATACTTGTCCAGTTGTAGAACTTGTCAGGATCCTTGTGCTTAACCTCTATCCTCATTCCTTGTTTTTCACAATATTTATACACCACCCTATCATAACAGAATCCTCATTAAAACATAATATAAATTATATAACTTGAAGTTTAGTTCTAAAATGTTGGATGTAGTGTATTACCAATTCAAAAATTCTATCATCTGTGGTCAGTTTGTTGGGTATCCATGGAGTGAATCCATGAAATAAATCTTTAGAGTATCCAAATTGACCACAATGAGAATCCAATGTTTTATAAAAACAAAAAAAGGAATAAGTAATAAAATAAATAAAAATATATTTAATATTATTAAATTTAAGAGTTTTACCCATGCATCATTGGTATTAAGAATAGTCTATCATCTGTAAATTTTCTTTTAAATGATTTGGCCAGGTTTTCCACTATTTCATCCATTTTTTGGATTCTATTTCTTTTTTTTTTCTGTAGAGGTAGCGTGAGGACTAATGAGTCCAAAAAAATCATGGGGAAATCCCTTTAATTGGTATTTATATATACAACTTAAAAAATATGAAATGTATTTAGTAATAATTAATATAGTATATCATATTTTGGAAAGTAAAATCATGAAAACATACCTCATGTATACATTTAAAACTGAGGCTCCTAGCCATTCATAATTGAATATTTCATTTAAATTATCAAAATCAATGTAGTCTATACCTTCCTCTCCTTACATATTTTATTTAAAAACAACTATGTGACTACTACCATTTTGTAACTTTATATCTGCATGAACCTTCATTTCTAGTAAATTTAGATATTGAATGGGTGGGGTAAAGGTTTTTTAGGAAGATATTTTTGATTTTTTGGTCAATACTTTAAATGGTTTTGATTCGAAATTTCATTTCACCCCTTCCCTTTGTCCGTCTAATTCCTAATTTCAAACCTTTTTTCATTAATTTTTAATGTTTTAGCATGTAAAATTAATTAGAAATGAATACCTTTTTATCAACATGTGTTTTTACAAGATCTGATATCTGTGCGATGATTGTTCTAATAGCTTGGGATCCCTTATGGATATCTTCATCATCAAGTGGAACAAGTATCTTAATGCTTGGACCATGAGCTACACTAATCGACACTCTCACATGACCAGTTGAAAGTGGTATATTGTGTAGCCTATAGTCTTGGATATTGAACACCATAACACTTTCTACAAGGAGATAGGTGGGTGTTGATATTTATAAATCATAGTTATTTTAACCCTGTAGAATATCAGTACAGTAAAGGTATCAATATATTTCTAATTCACATTTCACAGAAACAATTATTATAATATTTATTACCTCAAATAAGATATCACTTTGAGGGGAATGAATTTCCTCAAAGCTGTTGGGGGCGGGGGTGGATCTTCACACAATAGTTGTTCTTGAGCTGTTTCTTCTATTTTCTCCCTCCCATAATAGTAGGTATCATCTCATACTACCAATTAAATTATTCTTCAAGGGAATATAATCTTTCTTTCATCTCCACCACTTCTATATCTTTATCCTCATTTTGTTTTTTCTCAAAATATGTTAGGGGTGTCACCGCAAAACCCACACCTCTCACACGACCATACTATTTTGTCCGCTTCAAGGCCACTGATAGTAGGTGTTCATATTACATAGGTTTTTATGATTCTTATGACTATATTGGACAAAAAACATAGGAAAATAAGAAATCATTGTTATGTAATATCAATTTAAATAAAAAATTATTATTATATCATACTTACACATGTTTCCCACGCTTTTTGTGTGTTTTCATCTATTGGTATCTCATATTATATTACATGTGCCTCTTTCCATAACACATGGCATAAAATGGAAGTGTATTTGGATTTAGATTCATAAATATTCATATAAATAGAGGAATATATTATTCTTTTGTTTCATGTCACATAAAAGTATTACGGTAGATTTGAAATACGTACCATTTTTTTCAAGTGAAGTATACCTCATCCTTGCTTTAAGGTAGGGGTACGTTGGTTTTGATGCACGCTCCTTATTTTCTTCACTCAATTTTTGTTTCATAAATAATAAATTCTCAATAAAATTAATAAATACACATATTTTAAAATAATGTATTACCATCCACAATGTACCTGAAAAGACACATCCGAACGACAACTAGTAAATGCACCCCAAATTTCTTGGGTTATTAGGGGTGAATACATAAGCAGTGGGTGTAGGTTTATTTTCCCTTTAGAATATTTAAGATGAAATCTCATTATAATTGTGTGAAAGACTCTATGAATCCTTATAGAAATCATTAATACATATTTCTTGTGGGAGTCATCTACTATAAATGAACTCCTCAAGGGATGATGAAGAGTAAGTAAATGTTTCATTATTTTATTTTTTATTAAAATAAAGAAATGGTATCATAATGTTACCATAATCTATTCCTACATCAGTGTCTTAAGTGAGAGCACAACATGGTGCCACTAATCTACATCAATCAGCATGCGTTGTCGAGTGATGAGTCCAATATAACTACTAAACATGTCCTTTTTGGGGTTAACGTGATGGCCCCACACATTCCATCAGACCTTGAATTTAATTCCTTTGATTTTCACCTTAATGATTTTTTATAGCACTATAAAACTACAACACTCCAATTTTTTATGCATCACATGTCCTTCATCGCTTACCATTTCCTCATATTCAACATCATTAATATATTTTTCATCTAGCACCAACTCTTTTCATATTCCCACATCAACCATGTCCAACCTAGACTTAATTCCGTACTTTGTTTTTCTGGGTGCTTTTAGTAAAATTCCTATTATACTATCACATACATTTTTTTCAACATTCATAACATCAAAAAAAATGTCTAATATATAGAAAATTCTAGTATGGTAATTAAAAAAAATGATTATTTTTCCCAACCGATTTTCTTAAGGTTTTATGAAAATGGTTTACCAAAAGCAATTTCCACATCTTTTACTTTCTCAAACAGTTGATCACATGTTAGTGGAGATGATGTTGTATGTTCTTCTGAACTTCCATCAAATTATGTTGTCCAAGATCGGTACTTATGTTGTTGGGGTAGAAATTGATGATGTCCTAAAAACACAGTCTTCGATGATTTTTCCAACCTAATTGATTGTGTACCTTATTCACAAATGGGAAACTCTTGAGTTACTTTAATTATATTTCTTGACAAATTTACATAAGAAATAAATTCATTTATCATCCTGTACAACATGTCTCTTAATGTGAAATATTTATTTTTGTAAGAATCATACAATGTAATACCTAAATCCCACAATAATTTCAAAACCCTAATCAATGGATCCAAATAAACATCAATATCATTACCCAATTATTTTGGTATTGATATTATCATAGATAACATGATGTATTTTCATTTCATGCATAACCACAATGGAAAGTTATAATTTACCAACATAACCAACCATGTACTACGAGTGATGCTTTGAAAAGAAAAAGGGTTCACTCCATATGTAGATAATGCACGATGAAGGTTTCTCGACTCATTTCCAAATTCAGGATACTCATGATCAATTTTCTTCCACTGAGGATAGTCTGTTGGGTGATGTATTTTCACATATTTATTTATTTTATCTGCTTTCCACATCAATTTCCCTATAGTCTCCTCACTTCCATATAGGCACATAAACCTTGGAATGATTGGAAAATACCATACAAATTTTATAGGACCTAGTTAATCTTTATTGTATTGAGAAGAACCACACTCTAGGAATTATTTAACTAATTTATGGTCCTTGAGAAATAGTATACAGTAATTCAGGAAGACATGTATTCTTCTAGAGATCATATCCATCAAGCTTAGCATTCATTTGGCATCATATATTCAGTTAGGGAACTCATTATATTCTGAGAGCATATCATTCAAGAGAGTAAGTAGTTCAGTAAAAATTATGTCACTTCATCTGTTGCCTAATTTCAAATTATATAGTTTTAGTTTGGATGATAATTCTGTATATGTAGTGTAACCAGCATACAATGGCATCCTTGCACAACTCTTTAACTTCTCAAACAATTTTGGGAAATCACAAAGTTTATCTTCAAATGTCCTTATAATTTTTTCAATATGATCATCAACATCATTAACATCTATAACCACATCCTCGATATGGTATTCTTTATTTTCCACAATTGTAATCATACCAGATGATCCATAAAACGCAGTGATATCCTAGTTACTAGCTACATTCACTTTTTCCCCATGTTTATTCCCACATTTATAACTTAGATCTATTCCATGATAAATCAAGTGTTCTCACAACTCCTCTGGACTAATTTTTATTGAATAACAACATCATAAACATGGACAAAGGATTTAATAAGGGTCATATGCATGATATTTTTCAAACTTGATGAATACTTTCACCCCATATTCATACTATTTTATCATATGATTAGAATTCATACATTCTTTATTCATATCCATCCTATTTTATTTAGTAATATTAATATTTAACAAAATAAATACATAAAATATGTTCAATTGAAATATCTCCCAAAAATTTCTAATGAATGTACTATATATATATATATATATATCAAAATATTTGTATAAAAATAGACTTTATTTGAGATTATTATATGGATTGTTGAGAGATTTTATTTTCATGTAGGCTAATAGAGGACATTATAAGACAATAAAAATTATTTTTTCCAAGAACTTACTATAATTAATATCACTTAAAAATCCCCAAACCACTCTAAGCTCATCAAACACACCACCCAAAAATAATAATCAGCTCAAACCACTTAAGAGTTTCTAACTTCCTAAATTTATAAAGATAACTAAACCATTCCATAACCTCACGAGGATCTTAGTCACCATGAAAAAGGAAGGATGATGGATCAATAATTCCTAATTTGAAAAAGATCATTACCCTACTAATCCTTTCAGAGTTTGGGAAAATCTAATCACTAGAAAAATACATTAAAATAATAAGATGATTTTCCTTTATTCTTATCCTCAAAATGGAATTTCTACCCCATATCAAGACATTTCTTGGAGGTGAAATAAATCAACATGAAACATGAATAGATCTTATTCATGTTTTAAAAGACACTCAGATCACATAGTCCCAATGCACACTAAGGGGTCAGATCTCAAAGCACAATCCACATGAGAAAAAATCACAAAAAAACATTTTCAAAATTTTAATTTCCATTAAAATCATACCCTATCCCAGGAGGGTTGAAATCATTTTTCAAATACATGTACACTTTGAAATTAATCCAAATTATTAAAAATGAAATCTAGATTTTCATGTTAAATCATTTCCACAAATTCAAAAAATGTTCTCTAATTTTTCATAATTAAATCAACCACATCTAAAATATTTAAAATTAAATAAATTCCTTTTTATAAGGAAATATTTACACATGGTTTCAAAAATTAATTCATTTCCCAAAAATCCCCTTTTAATTTTAATACCAAAAATTCCATGTAAAAATGGAAAGAGAAGAGAACCCATATTTAAAATATTTCACAACCATTAAAATATTTTTCATTTGATAAAAAATTTGGTGTTAAAATCAACTCACTCAAAAAAATATCCTTTTCCATTTAAAAATATTCTTTTCCAATTTCAAAACAATATTTTAAGTCCTAAAGCTAAATACAATGCATATATAACCATGAAATTTAATATCTCTCACATGAAAGTGATTTTAAATCACTTAATTTAAATACAAAAGCATTATACCATATATTAACTAATATAAGAATTAAAAATAATTGACTAACTTAATAAGAAGAAAAATTTTCTTAATAATAGAAGAACAATGAGCATAATAATTTAAGAATAATTTAATTATTATAATAGAAAAAATCTAATTAATAATAATTAAAATAAAAAAAAATTTAGAGTAAAATTGAATTTAATTATTGGAATTGGATACAAAATTTAGCGTTCCATATCCCAGTTGAGATCTTCCTCTTTCCTTCTCTACTTCTAACCTAATTCCATTGAACTAGTTTGGGGTTCCAGGGTATTAATCCTTCAACTGTTAGCCTCAATAATTTTTTTTACAACATAGAATCTCTTTAGAACTCACTTGAACTTCCACTACTTCATCAACTAGTTTGGTTCACTCCATATGGCATGGATAAAAATGGATGAAAGGGAATTTGAATGAATTAATATCGAGCGTGAAAAGGATGGGAGTTTGGTTTTTCAAGAGAAGGTGAAATGTGAGCATGGGCGATGACTGAAAAAATAGGCGCAAACAAGATAATACCATAGATTTAGAGGTTCGTAGCAGTAGTAGGGTCCGACGATAGAGGCGACAGAGGTGGAGGCAGCAACAGGGGTAGTAGAGGTGGAGATAGAGCTCTGGTTCTGTGAAATCTTGAGGCATGAGCAGAGATAGGGTTCTAATAGGGTTCCATTTATAAAAACCTGAAATCCTTTTTCAGTGCTTTTTGGAAAGCACTAGTAAAGGAGGTTTTTATTAGCACTAAAATATAAAGCATAGATAAAACTGACCTTTATCAGCGCTAAAAAAACACTGATAAAACATCTTTGTCAATGCTAAAAATATAATGCTGTTAAAGACACGTTTTATCAGTGATTTTTTAGCACTAATAAAGACCTAATGTTAATAAATTATTTATAATTATAAAATTATAATAACGACATTTATTATATTTATAATTATAATTATAAATAAAGATATAATTATTTATAGTTATAAGTTTAAATAAATATATATTTATTTAAATAATTATAAAATTATAATAAATATATATAATAAAATTTATAAATTTATAATTTTTTAAATAAATAAATATATATTTATAGTTATAAGTATAAATAAATATATATTTATTTAAATAATTATAAAATTATAATAAATATATATAATTAAATTTATAATTTTAGAATTATTTAAATAAATTTATATTTATTTATAGTTATAAGTATAAATAAATATATATTTATTTAAATAATTATAAAATAATAATAAATATATATTTATTTATAGTTGTGGGTAGGATGATCCCCTCTCAATTCCCTGAATGAAACTCTTATTACTCTCATCCCAAAAACCCATTGCCCTCAGAAAATCATGGAATTTTGACCTATCAGTTTGTGCAATGTTGTTTACAAAATCTTTTCCAAGATCTTGGTGGCTAGGCTTAGGGATTGTCTCCCAGTGCTTGTTACTGAAAACCAAAGTGTATTTTTTCTAAGAAGATCCATTACTGATAATGCTTCCATTACGTTTGAATTTTTCCACTCTACGAAAATTCATTCCTCATCCAAAAGAGGCGTCATGGAAAAAAAATTAGATACGATGAAAGATTACGATAGATTCAAATGGACTTTTCTTGAAATTATTCTTTCCATGTCAGGATTTGGGAACAAATAGATCGCTAATATCATGAACTATGTTACGACTGTCTCTTTCAGAATTAATATTAATAGGGCCCCTTCAGAGAGCTTTAAACCCTTAATAGGTTTGAGAAAAGGGGATCTACTATCACCTTATCTTTTCATTCTGGTGGCCGATGTCTTTTCTCATATCCTCTTGAAATTAACTTATCTCCCATTTCTTCTTTGCATATGATAGTCTCCTTTTTGCACGTGAAACCCCGCAAGAATGCAGTTCAGTGATGAAAATCATTAATCTATATGAAAGGGATTCCAAAAAATGTATTAACCCTTTGAATTCAAAATTTTCCTTCAGTAAAGGCGTGTTACAAGCTAAGAGGGAGGATTTTTAGCAGGTGTGTGGTTTTCCACTAGTTGAAAAGCATCCAAAATACCTAGGCCTCCCAACCCTTGTTGGTAGATCGAAGAAACTATTATTTTATTCAATTATAGATAGGGTGGATAATATTATTTGCTTATGGTCTAGTAGGAAGATCTCTAAGGCAGTAAAGAAAGTTCTTGTTAATTCATTGGCCCAAGAAATCTCATCTTATGATATGTCATTATTCAAATTTCTAGAAACTCTTGTTAATCAAATCCATTCCTGGTTGGATAAATTTTAGTGGGGCTCTCATGATGTAAAACTTAACTCCCATTAGGTATCTTGGGAGAAACTATGTGATTCAAAATTCCATTGAGGTCTCAGCGTTAACAATCTCAAATGGTTTAATGAGGCACTTTTATCAAAGTAATGATGAATCCTTTTCTCAAATCCAAATACCCTTTTCTCAAAGATTTTTTGTGAAAAATATTTACCTAATTCAGACTTTTTGCATGCCCAAATGGGGTCACGACCTAGTTATATGTGGAGAAGCATTTAGGGTGAAAAATATCTTCTTAACAAAGGCTGAATTTAGAGAATTGCTTATGTGAATGACATTTGTGTTTGGAATGATCTATGGCTAGTAACTTGCATAAAACTAAAGGTTTCCTCGACTATTGTACCAGGGTTTGAAAATGTAAGGGTGCGAGATATGATCAATGAGTCACTTAAGTACCAGGACTGGGAAAAAATTTACAACTGGTTTAATAAGGTCGATTATCAACTCACTATTAGCATTCCTCTCACACCAAGAATGGTTAATGATTAGATTTGATGAACTGGGGAATCTTTAGGGAGGTATTCAGTTTGATCGGGCTAAAAAATGCGGGTTCATGGATTGGATCACGTCTATCCCGATGATCGCTGGAAAAGTCTCTGGTCGCTCACTGCTCCACCCAAGGTTAATTTTCTTTTGTGGAAGGTATGCTCTGGTGTCCTTCCATCCTGCGACTTTTTGGTGAGACTTCATCTTGCGGAAGACGACAACTGTCATATGTTCCTCCAAGAGGTGGAATCTCCTTTTCATACAATTCTCTTATATTGGGGGGAAGAAAGGGTGTGAAAAAAAGGGCACCATATTTTAAAAAGTTTTTTCATCCTTCTTTTGGGTTGGTCCAAAACCTCATTAAATGGGTGTCTTCATTGGTACTGAGAGTGGTGGGGATAATTTTTACAATTTCTGTGTTGGTTTGGACTAGAAGAAATGAAAGAATTTTCCAAAAGAAGGTGACCCAAGATAATATTTGGGTCGAGAGGGCCGTTGAATGGATGAATTGTTGGAAAGAAAATGAAGAAGTTCCTTTTTTTGGGTAGCTTTCAGAAGGAACCCCCTGTTGATCTCCTCCCCCATTGGGTTTTATCAAAATTAATACAAATGTGGTCGTCTCTGCTAATTCAAGGGTAGGTGTTGGATTCATTACCCATAACAGTAATGAACAAGTCATGGAAGCTCGTTGTAGGGCTGTTCAAGCCTCATGGAGTCCTACAGTAGAGGAGGCATCTGCCATCCTCCATGGGATCCTTCTTGCTCATTCAAAAGATTGGATCAATGTGTTGGTGGAATTTGATTACCTTGAAGTGATTTCCACCTCATCAAAGAATAAGGAGAATTCTTATCCTTTTAGCCTTATTTTGAGAAAGATATGGTCCTTGACCGAAAGCTTCATTGAATGTAAAATTTCATTCATCAAATGAGGAGGTAATCTGGATGCTCATTATTTAGCATGCTTTGGGAAATCATGGGGTGATCATTGTTGGGTTTACTATTTCCTTGATTGGATTTGTAGGTCTGGTTTGATTGATCAGTAATATATCATCTCTTTTTCTAAAAAAATATAATAA
The DNA here is from genome assembly GCA_963277665.1 of Viscum album. Lineage (NCBI taxonomy): Eukaryota > Viridiplantae > Streptophyta > Magnoliopsida > Santalales > Viscaceae > Viscum > Viscum album. The sequence goes on from OY728152.1 coordinate 1,941,709,258, forward strand.
TTTTTTTAATTTTTTTATATATTTATATAATTATATATAATTATATATTTATATATATTTATCTAATTATATATAATTATAAAATTATAAATATAATAAATATATTTATTATGATTTTAATGAAAACAGTTTGGGGATTATGATTTTATAATTATAAATAAATATTTTTTATTTATAGTTACAATTATAAATAAATTTATATTTATTTAAATAATTATAAGATTATAATAAATATATTTATTATATTTATAATTATATATTTATAATTATATATATATTAGGTGTGAAATTGGGGGCTTACTCGAGTGGTAAAGGCGCTCTATAATTCTCCATCAGACCTAAGTTCAAATCTGGGTGGGCATAGGTACTATTATAGTACTATGCAAGTGATGACACAGATGATGACACAGACAGGCGAAGATGCAGGCATACGTTGATGCTGGCATGATGCGAGCTTGGTGATACGAGCAGGATTATGTAGGAATGACACTGCACTAGGCTTTCAGGCCATGTTATGGGCTTCATGCCCAATAGGACCATGAGATATGTAATGAATAAATAGTCTTCCCAAGGGGATAACTCACCCATCAAGTCTTATTTATTTATTACATGGCATGTAGGCCAGTGGGCATGAAACCCATAACATGTTCCGAAAGCCCAATGCAATGACATGTCTGCATCATTCTTCGTACGTCACCAGGCCTATGTCATGCCTGCATCACCGCCTTGCCTACGTCACTGCCTGCCTACATCATCGTCTGCATCACTACCAGTATAGAACTATAATAGTACCTACGCCCACTCGGATTTGATCCTGGGTCTAATGCAGAATTACGGGGATCCCTTAACACTCAGGTAGGCCCCCAAATACAAATGTGTTATTGGGTAACGATGTATAGATGGGTGTCACACCATGTTTGTCATGAACCCAACCCACCACCTGCGTGCCACATGCCTTTAGCTAAATTCGAGTGTGGCGGGACTCAAACCTGCGTCAGTTTTTTTGTCAGGGAGTGACCTCCTTACAAAATGTGTTATTGGGTAACGAGGTATAGGTGGACGATACAACACACCTGTCCTGAGCCCAACACACCACCTGTGTGCCGTATGCCCCCAGCTAAATTCGAGTATGGCAGAATTCAAACCTACGCCAGTTCCGTTGCTAGGGAGTGACCACCTTACACAGAAACATGTTATTGGGTAACGAGGTATAGGTGGTCACCACACTAAACCTGTCCTGAGCCCAACCTACCACTTGTGCATCGCACGCCCCCAACTAAATATCTATCACACTGAAAAAGTTTGGGGTCAAGCCCCTTATTATTAAAATTAAAGAGAAAAATAACAATCACATGAAAAAAAGTTCAGGGTCAAACCCCTTATAATAAATATATTTATTTTATTTATAATTTTATAATTATATATAATAAATATATTTATTTAAATTTTATAATTATTTACACATATATATATATATATTATTTAAAATTATAATTATTAATATTTGTATATATTTATAAATATATTTATATAATTTTATATATTTATAAAATTACAAATATTATAAATATTATAAATATATCTATTATAATTTTATAATTATCTAAATAAATAAATATATTTATTATAATTATATTTATAAATAAATATATTTATAAATATTTGTATATAATTATAAATATATATATTTATAAAATTATAATAAATATATTTATTGTAATTTTATAATTATATATATATATAGTTATCATAATAATTATAAATAAACACCTAATATATATAATAATTATAAATAAATATATTTTAAAAGTATTTATATATAATTAAAATTTTATAATTATAAATATAATAAATATATTTATTGTAATTTTATAAGTATTTATAAGAACATAATAAGTTCATGGGTACAACATGAATGAATTATACGAGTGTCAATTTATAAATGAACATTCATAATGATGAATACATAACATATGCATGCACATCATCATAATATAGGTAATATTAACATTTGAAACATATCACAACCACATCCACAAATAAACTTTATGATCATATAACATCAATTATACTCACACATCAATATGTAAACATAAATAACAACAATCATGTCCATGAATATCATCATTATCTCATGATATATATATATATATATTAAACAAATTCATTAGAGACATATATTTATTTATAATTATAATTATAAATAAATTTATTTAAAATTGGATGGGAGTGAATTTCTGCTGGTAGGCGGTGATGCAGACATGATGCAGACAGGTAGTGACGCAGACATGACACATATAGACAATGATACAGGCATGATGCAGGCATGATGCTGCACTGAGCCTTCGAGCCAGATTGTGGGCTTTTGGGCCATGTAATGGGATTCATGCCCACTGGGTCTTCGGGCCACGTAATGAATAAGTAAGGCTTAATGGGTGGGTTATCCCTTGGGGGGGCTATGGCCCGCCTTTTTGGCTTGTGTGTGTGGTGTGTGTTTAATGTAATTGTACCCCTAAGCACCTAATATATATATATATATATATAATTATAAATATGTAATTATAAATATGATAAATATATTTATCATTTAAAAAAAGTTATTATAATTTTATAATTATTTAAATATATATATCTATTTATTTATAAACTTATAAATACTTTTTTTAAAACATTATATATATATTTGAATTATTAAAAAAATATAATATATCATATTTATATTAATTATAAACTTTAGCTTTTAAATTAATGTATATAAATAAAAATTATTTTTTAATATAAATATAATAATTTTATATAAATTAATAATATTTTTTATTAAAATCTTTTATTAGTGCTAAAAAAGCGCCGATAAAGGATACGCCTTTATCAGTACTTTTTTTAGCACCATTAAACTTAACCTTTATCAATGCTTTTATCTAGCGTTGATAAAGGTGAGGCTTTTATCAGCGCTTTCTTCTTAACACTGGTAAAAGTCGGGGCATTCCTTACCTGGATTTGTGGTAGTTATTAGCTATGAAACCAGAGGGGACACACCGCTAAAATGATAGAGGAACGTGCAATTCATGAGGAGGTATGTGTGGACGGTGGATATGGATCATGCAGTTTCAGTATTTCATCTATATAACAACCACATGGACACACAATATGTAGAGATAAGTCAACAAGCAGCATACATAGATCCATCATACCCTATTCAAAGAGAAAACATTCTAAAATAACACAACATGGGATAAAAAGGGACGCATGATGGATCACTTTTATCAGTGCTAAAAAACCATTAAAAACACTTTTATCAGTGCTAAAAAGCATTATAGTTCCAAAAACCTTTAAAAGTAGATTTATTTTATCAGTGCTAAAAAATTATAATAAATGTGACTTTTATCAGTGCTAATAAATACACTGATAGAGAAGATCTTTTATCAGCATGTTTTTTTAGCTCTAATAAATGCGACTTTTGTCAGCATTTTTTTAGTGTTATAAAACTCAAAATATTTTTTAAAAATGTCTTCAATAAAAGCAACCTTTATCCATGCTTCTTGTATCAACGCTACTTTTTAATAGTGATAAATATAAAAAAAATATTTAAAAAAAAAACCTAGAACCCCCCTCCCCATCAGCACCCCGCCCCTTTATCAACCCACCAACCCCTTGTTAGTGCTTATACTAATTGTCATCAAACTTCTCAGCCACACACACCTATGAGATTTTAAGCGATGACCCACTTCCAAAAATAACACTTTTAAATGATCTAGAAATCACTTTTATTATTGCTAAAAAATCGTAGTTAATATAAGCGCCCTTAAAAGGGGGTCCCTTTTATCAGTGCTAACAAAAGCATTGATAAAGGCTCTTTTTATCAGTGCTAAATAAAGCACTGATAAAAGTAAAAAAATCTATAAATTCAAAGGGGGGACCACCACCCTTTTATCAGTATTCGATCACCCCTACCCTTTATCATCACTTTATTATCCCTCTCCTTACCATTTTATCAGCACTAAAGGATGTTCCTACCCTTTTACAGTGCTAGAGAACCAACTGATCAGCCCCGTGCACCCCTTCCTTCACCTGGTTTCGAACCTAAGACCCCCCTCACGAATCAAGGAGTTAAGAGGGTAACTTCTCCATTTAACTATCTTGGCATCCCCTTATTTTGGGGGGAAATAAGAAGACAACATCTTGAAGGCATATATTCATGCATTAATAATCATATGGATAGATAGAATGGAAATAACATGTCATGGGATGAAAGGGTGTACCTTTTCAACTCAGTGATTACCTCAAATTTGTTTACTCTTTCTCTCTATACAAATAGCCAAGAAGACTCATTAGGGAAGTTCAGTTCGTGATAAGGAACTTTATATGGACTAGCTCGGTGCATGAACGAAAATTAATTTTTTTGCTCGGAAAGAATGTATTAAACCAATTCAAATGGGAGGTCTTGGTATCAAAGATCTTAGAATCTTTAATGATGGACTTATTAATAAATTTACATGGAATATATTGACCTCTAATGACTCTTATATTGATTTTTCTCAAGAAAGTTCAAATGGAGGATGTGAGTTGGGTATCCCACTATATTCCATCTTTTGTATGGAATTCAATCAAGCATTTTTATAATAAAATTATGTAGAATTCAAAATGGATGGTATGTCGACAATCAAATCTCAACTTCTAGAACACAACATGGTTGGACAAAACACTCCAAGAAATTGTAGATGTCTCATCTGATAAAAAACCATATGACAACTTTAGAGATGTTGGCAATTAAAAACTGCATTGATGAAATTGTTCCCTATCTGGTTAGTATGGAGATTAAGAGGTATAGTTTCATTGACTCAAACACACTCATTTGGAATCCCAATAGTAATGGTCAGTTTAGTGAAAGAGACTATTGCAGGATGGAATGTACTTACTCCTTCATGCCGCCATCATGGTTGATGAAATTTAAGGTACCCTTCATTTAACCCTCAAGATTATTTCTTTTGTGGAAAATCTTGAAAAACAAGTTATCCACCCATTACCAGTTGAAGAAATCAGGGTAGCATATAGTCTCAGCATGTCACTTTTTCATGAAGGCTGAAGAGAATATACAATATATTTTTATGAAATGTGGTTTCACCCAACATCTTTGGAACTTTGTATCCAGTCTTTTTAACATCAATATCTATATAAACATGAGCCTGGAAAATCTCATTGCTGATATAAACAATACTGTTTTGAGTGGAAAGGTATATAACCTATTGTTAAATTTTATTTCTTTGGTTTTTTTCACTATGTGGACATCTAGTAATGCCTATATCGTTGACAATCAGCTGCCTACTATACATGAGGGAATCATCACACTACACAGAGTGGCTTATGTATTAGAAAGTGTGTAGGTTTATGGAATGAATAAAAATATAAATTATCTCAATATCTTAAGAATGTTTGGTGTACAAGGAAGGCCTGAGAAACCATTAGTAATGAGATATGTGTATTGGATCTCTCCAATCCCCAAATGGGTAAAAGTTAATGTTGATGGTGTAGCTTTTGGAATGCCAGACCCATTAGGTTGTGCCAATATTTTTTGCACCCATAGTGGTTTTGTTAAAGGGTGATTTCAACATTATATTAGCATTGGTGTGGCATATGAGGCTGAATTATGGGTGATAATTTATTCCATCAAAAATTATATTTACCATAATTAGAATTTATTATGGGTTGAATCTAACTATGAAATTTTTGTCAAAGATATACAGGAAAGAACCAGGAATGTGCCTCAGATAATCCTCCCTCACTAGATTAAATGCATTAATCATGTAAACCTCATCAATATGATCATCTCACATGTCTAAAGAAATGGTAATCAAGTAGCTGATGCATTTTTAAAGAGAGAAATCATGGATATGAGCACAATGAGGTCCTTTAGGACCCCATATTTTTGTTCATCCTCAGTGGATATAGATATGAGGGGTGTAACACACTCTTGTATTTGTAAAAATCCTTGTAATGCATGACATTGTTTGTTTACTTTTTTAATAAATTTTAGGGTCGGGCTCACCTAGAACCTAGTTCTTCTACATATTTTTAAATACATTTATAAAATATGTTTTTGTGTGTGTTTATAAATACATACATACATACATACATGTATATATATATATATGTGTGTGTGTGTGTGTGTCTATAAATATAATTATACATATTTATATTTATTTACATATATTATATATTAATATTTATATACATATATTAGAATATATAGATAAATATTTCTTTTGTTAACACACACATATAAATATATTTTTACATATAAAAACATTATATATACATTGTATAGGTATATAAATATTCATACATTTTTATTTTAAATAAATAAATATTGTTTTTTATTTAGATATGGTTTATATATTTAGAAATATATTTTATATGAAAATATGTAAAAATATTTATTTATAGAAATAAATTTTTATGTGTAAATATATAAAAAAATGTGTATGTGTGTATATATTTAATTATAAATAACATTACAATATGAAAAATGATAAAATTTTAATGTCATAATATCTACATGTGTGTAAGCCTTGAGAATAAATTGATTCTCCACAAAAAAAGATAAGAAGACTCACTTAAACGAGGATGAAATTTCATCAAATTTTAAGTACCATTACAAGGGATGAATTAAGGAATTTAAACAAAAAATAAACAAGTCATACCTTTGAGAAAAGTCAGGTCATTACAAAATGAACTCATCTTGCCCTGCTCGGGGATCACTCCTTATCAAAAGGGAAAAATCAATCCCAACAAACTAGAAGCATTGCTACAATCACTGGTAGAAATCATCTGAACAAGTATGGTAAATGAACAGTCCATGTTGAGGAAAAAATTGTAGGTTCTCACTAACACTATGGAAAGATTTCATGCAAGGCTCTCTCTCTCTCTCTCTCTCCTTGTAGAGTCAAGTCACATCATCAATAGAAATGGCCATCACCGATCCTCTCTATAGGATCCTCCAACACAAGGGTCGAATAAAAAGGCCCCCACTAGTATCTCTGGGTCTCAAACATGGGATACATCCAAGGAAATGTGGTTTACTAATCTGTACCATAATTTCATCTAGAGTAGTGGATACACATGTCATACCCCAAACCACACTCAAAGAAACTAAGCCACAAGATCATACTGCATGAAGATATCCATTCCCTTTACCACCTATTCACCTCAACCAGGGCTCGCTCTGACACCTTATCACATCAGAAGGACCTAAAATAAACAAGTCAAAGGAACTCATCAACCACACCTTAATACTATCTACTTTAGGATGAAACTGACTCACCCAAATGGTTTTAGACCACATCACAATAACACCTATTTGTGGGGGAAGTATCCCTCTTCCTTTCATGTATGAATCCACATTGAACATCACCAATACATGGATCTACCGACGTCCCTTGTCACCCTAGAAAATTCTCACCACTAGGACCACCATTAGGATGGGTCCTATCCAAGCGGGACATTTACACCTTAGGATCACACTAGTCCCCAACCACATGAGAAGGTGGAGCCTAGATCACCATGGAACCTAGGTGGCCTCTATCTCCGAAACCCATGATGTTCACTTAGTATAGGTGCATCATTTTTCAGTACCTCGAGAGCCAAAAGTTTCTCCATGGAGAAGACTGGTTGAAAATGAAACCATCTGATCAGTCAGGTTCTGTACAATCCAAAAAAACCCATACCATTTCCTTGAGTCAAACCTCTACTATCTGAGGGTCGTCTCATCACAAAACCTCAACAGTCTCCATCTTAAGAACTTGCATAACACGCTAAGCCTCTGTGTACCATCTTCTTATCATGTTGGAGCTATTGACTTCTAAAGATGTGGACGATCATATTCTTGATCAACAGATGGATCCACGTGCTACTCAATAGGTGGTATCATAGATTAGTGCCAAATTTGAGAAAACAACTCATGGGTGGGTCCCTGAACTGAGGCCTCATTGGTCAAATGATCGTATTCACAACACTATCTCGAAATCCTAGATGGCTGTCATCATGGAGTTGTCTTGAAGGTTATCAAGATGTACCATAGTCAAAGTGTATATTTGGAGAGTTGACTCAAGAAGGGAAGTCAAAGGACTCATGTAGAATCCCCGACCCAATTAGCCACTCAAATAATGTTATCGGGCTAAGTGCCACTATCCTTAGGCATGCCCCCTCATATGAAAAAGGCTGTCGATTAATAGTAAGTGTGTAGATGAATAATAGTGGGGAGACTATACCCTCAGGGTAATGATATAATACTGTTCTAAGTAATAATATACAACATAAATTAGAAATAAAGACTCAACGGACTCAAACCAGACCTGTCAATGGTAGAATCACAGTCAATAACAATAAATAGCAGAATCAATAATTAAATAAAGCAGTGAAAATAAACACGTCAACGTACCACATATAGTAACTAAAACAAAAAAATATTCCTATCAATATAGGTCATATATCTCAATATATATAAAGGGGGTCACACATGGATGACCATAGTATAAACATACCTATACAAAGTATCATGTTGAAATAGAAGAAGGAAAACTAAAACAGAAACTCCAGGAGAGGAAATATATCACGGTCCTTGCCAACATCCCATGCTAAACAACACTATGAACCAGTTCCTGAATTTGATCCCTTACCTGAACATAAATTCATGAAGTCTACATGTATACTGAGGGGCCCATGTAGGGTGTGAGAAAGTGTCTTAGTAGGATACAACCCAAGTATGCATACCCAACATAAGTGTTTAAGCAGACATGATATTGAATTTAAATAAAGATAGAAGATAATGTGTAAATAAACACGGACTTCCCTGGTGCTCATCAGCTACCAGGAATCCATCACCTGCCTCATCCAGCGATGTAATCCCAAAATAGGAGAGGATCCATGGCCCATGGCCCAAGGTATCCCCTGAAGTAGTACAACCCAGGTGAACCCTCAGGTTCCGCCTCAAACAAAGTAACCCGACACTACATTCCTCATAACACCTCATGTATGAAAAAGTATTGACATCCTAAAGTCACACCCAAACCAAAGTAACCCGACACCATGTGCCTCTTGACACCTCATGTATCATCTAGTACTGACATCCCAAAGGAATTCCTAAACTAAAGTAACCGGTCCCTTGGACCCCTTCTTGAAAACACTCATAGACTCATATACTGACATCTAGAGGCAATATTGATATCTATCCTCAAATAAAAGTAACCTTTGTCTCATAGAAAAATATCCTAAGAAATAACGATATTCATTATCTCAAAATTATCTAGGCCCATGACCTCAATACAACGAGCCTCATCCCCCAAATTATAGCCTCATCACTGTCAAGCAAAGGCTCCTCACCTCTTACATGGATTTATATGATAAGAACCCCCAACAAAAATACTAATACACACTATTGGGGACCTATACCCACACAAGTGGTCAAAACCACCTCATCATAGAGTCAACCTATGTACAAAAAACCCAAATCAGTGCTTTGGCCATTACAGGTGAGTTGAAATCACCAAATAAATAACTAAACCACATAAACCGGCACCTCATGCCCCTAGGACCATGTCTATAAATTCTAATGGCCATGTAATCCCATATCATGGGCCATGCCCTCAACTTGACTTTCTCACCACCTCAAACTAATGTCCATGAAGCCTAAACGATGGTAAACACCACCTAAGAAAATCCAGGCCAAGCCCAACTGGGGATCTCATCACCCAAGTAACCTGGGCCAAGCCCATACCAACAATCACATCACCTTAATACTTAATGGACAACACCATCCCAACCTTGATCCAAGCCCTTCACGACCCCATGGGTCTCGTCGCATGAAATTAATATATATTCATAAAAAAATTCACTTAAAACATGAAATTTAATTTTATACGATTGAATTGAACAACTTGAAATCAATTAAACAATTCAATATAAAAATAATTGTACAATCCCAATTTGACAAACAATTCAATATAATTGAATTGATCAAACCAATTTAGAAATAATTTCAAAAATAAACCAAGAATACACCCCAGTCTAACTACCCAAGGTGGTAAACGACCTCTAACCCAGCCTCACATGAGCATAAAAGGTTTGGGAATGCCCAACAAAATTTCATAGGGTCATGTGGAAAATTTAAAACCAAACAACATGGTCTCGATCAATTACCCAAATGCGTGCTAAAATTCGATCCCCCAAAATTACCATGAAAATGAAAATAAAGTTATGCACCACCTACCTTGGACTTGTAGATGTAGGCATATCCTATATCAATATTTAACTCATAGAAGATTGAAAAAAATTGGAGTTTTCATCGTACGCCATGAAAATAGGGAAAATTGGATAAAAACGATTTAGCACTTTGTGAGGTGAGATCAAGGGATAAGAGAAGATAGGGTGTGGTAAGCCTTACCACTACAGTTCTATTTCACTTGACAACTTGAAGATTAGAGAACCAGTGAAGAAGGTGGATTCAAATCCATTGGAGAAGGAAAGGATAAGCTCACTTTTTCTATACACATGACCCGGGAGAAAAAAGAAGAGAAATTTTAGGTTAAAGGGAAGGATGAAAAAAATTGGAAATTAACCTCTTTTAAGGGACACATAGTTAGCTCGCATGGTTTTCCAAATTGTATACAAATCGCACTGGCTATAGTGTTGAGGTATTGCCTAAGTTGTAGTACCCGTGTGACATACTGCACGGTTTTCTCTAACCATACACAAATCATGTGGTAGCCCTCTACAAAAACTATAGACAAGACCACATGGCCATGCTCCACCTTGCACGTTTTATCCAAACCATGTGACAGTTCAAAACAAGGGTGCACAGTTAGCTGGAAGAGGCCACATGGTTTTCCCTAAACCGTGTTCCTTGACCTATAACTCCCAAAACTAGGTTTTCAGGTTCTAATTCTTCTAAAACCCTTCTAAACACCCTATGAACTCTTAAAGCCTCTAAAACCATCCAAAAACATGATATAAAGCTAAAAAAACTCTCAGAATTTGATTCAGATCAATGAAAAAGATAAGGTCATAGCCACCAATTCAAAATTCAAAACGGGAGGGGTTTTTTGACCCGACTAAAAAACCAGGGACGTTACAATCTCCCCACCTTAATATAGCTTGTCCCCAACCAATTAAATGAAATACATAGATTGTATTGAACATAAACATCCTATTTAAAACAACCCAGACTACCCCAGTCTCAAGGGTATATGTCAACCACATCAAGGGGGGGATCCCCAACTTTAGAGTGACCTACCTCAGACCCAAAAGCTCAAACAATCAACTGGTCCAATGATCATTATCAGACTCAAAAGTCATCCCATGATGCATCATCACTCTTGCACCTCATGAGGTGATCCTATTCCATTTTTACACCCATCAAAGTCCCACACCAAATCAGTGCTCAACTTATTCCCATGGATCACATGGAACCTATAAGGCCCTGCATCTTAACAGATTCTCAAATCAAACCTGATGCCTCACACCTCAAATAATTACCACACTGTATCGGCTCCCAAATTCCAACACAGCTCAAGTATACTTCATGTTCTCAATTCCTTGGTTCCAAGAACCTCAATAACTCACACATCCATCGATGCTCAAACATAATGCCCGGTGCCTCGCACCTCATATATATAAATCTCACACCTAATCCGGTGATAACCTACTCACTAGCATATGGTTAGTCCATAAATAGCCCATGCACCTAGTATACCCAAAAATAGACATGAATCAATAGGCCATGCCAAATAAAAACAAAAGAACTAGGCTACGCCCATGGTGTACCTCTAACTGTCATCAAATCATCAATTTTCTCATCCCTTGATAGCTCAACGACGTGCACCTGGACTAAAGTTCCACCGTCTATCGCCTAACCTCTCTATGGTGCTACACAAACCACTGTACATTGAACCTACTTCTAGGTACCTCTATCTCTGACATAACATACGCTTGCAGATGAAACTCGGCTACCACCACCTGGTACCGGTACCAAACCGATCTTAGAACCCTGTGTCTTCCCCAGTTCCTGACTGTTGGCTATGCGAGAAGGCTTCCCGCAGGACCTCTTGAGATTCCCAACCTATCAACATGCTTGAAAATCCTTTGGATAACACTCACACTAGTGCCTTGTTCACCACCTCTGAGAATGAGGCCAACCTAAAGATGTTTACCTACACTCGAATGGCGTTCTGTAAACCATCCTTGAAGAACCGCACCCTAGAAGTGTCATCGCTCACCATTCTAGGTGAAAAGTAAGATAATTTGGTGAACGTTGATGTATAGTCAATGAAAAAAATGTCACCCTACTAAAGTCTCAATAAATATCAAGCTCTTTCTTATCTCAGCATCTCTAGGAAGAAATTCTCAAAGAACCTGGCCTCAAAGTCTTTCCAGGACAGCCCCTCATGTCTACCTGCCTGAACCTGCATGTCCTGCTAGGTATTTTCTAGTACACTAATCATTTAGGTTTCGAGTTTCACCCTCCACCCTGGAGGTGTCTCTAAATTATCTAAGATCATCTGCATGAACTTGATCCAATCCTCAACCACTTGTGGACCACCCTCACCCTGAAAAATCAATGGGTTCTACAAATGAAACTCTTGAGTAAGATACTCCATAGAAGGATATACTCCCTAAGAACCTCAGTAGATACCCTAGATAACTCATACCAAGCTCACTCAGAGCTTCTTGTCAAGCCACAAGCCAAATACAATAAGATCTGGAAGCATACCCACATGCACTAGAACCTAAGTCCAAGCCTATCCCTGAGCTTATACCTACTCTACCTGATATTCAAGGGTACGAACCTTGTCATGCTTCTGAGGCACTGATCCATCACCTACTTGACACTCCATTAAAGTTTTCTAGGAGTAACCCACTGAATTCCATCAGCATGGTCAAACATCCCAACACACACACACACATAAACATGGATAGGGAAAACATTAATATGTAGTGCCTCCTCACTCCCACCAACCTTTACTATCGCAATAATTCCTCACAGAATACTAGCCTCATGGCATCCTTACCCACCCTCAATAGATCCAAGTATCAATATACCCTAGGCCATACTCATCCTGATAACCAAAATTGCCTCAAACTGATGACCTCATCACCCAAACTGGTGATCAAAATCACCCCAAGCCATACCTACCTACCCTTATAAGATCCAAGACCATTTCACACATCACATGAAATATATATATATCACATGGAATATCACATTTTAAAATCATTTTAATCATGGAAAATGACTATTTAAAATTGGAACATCCTAATATGTGCATTAAAAAAATAAAAACATGCATCACAGTCACACATTTTCATATAGGGGCAAGGTTCCAAATTCCCCCTTACCTCACCCGGTCAAGAGACACATATCACAATCATTAATCATTAGATTTCAAATAATCCACTCTATTTGGAAATCAAAATAGCAGTAAAATGATAAAAATAGAATATTATTTCCCACCCATGGTAACTTGGTCTGTCCCTCGTACACGGGGCTGCAGGAATCTAAGCACAAGCTCCAAACCTAGTTATGAAAACACCTAGTCTCCAGTCTACCATATCCCAAATAGTAAGACTATTAGGAAGTAAAAATAAGTCTCAACCTCATTAGTATCTATCAAATCACTGCTACTAAATCTGAGTCAAGAATTGTCTGATAACACTTGTAGCATCCCCGACCCGATTAGCCACCTGAACAGTGCTATTAGGCCAGGTGCCACTAGCCTTAGGCATACCTCCCAGAATGCCAAAGGCCGCCGAATAGAAATGAGGGTTTATATGAATAATAGTGGGGAGACTATACCCTCTTGAAAATTATATAATACTTTTTTGAGTAATAATATACAACATGCAATAGAAATAAAAACTCAGCAGACTCGAACTAGACCTGTGAATGGTGGAAGCACAGTCAATAACAATAAATAGTGGAAGAAATAATTAAATAAAGTAGAAGAAAGTAAATAAAAATTCCATTATACCACTTGTAGCAACTAAAACAAAAAAGCATGCCTATCAATATAGGACACACATCTCAATATACAAAAAATAGGGCTGCATATGGCTAACCACATCAGCTACATACATATACAAAGAAACATGTTGAAAAATAGGAAGGAAAACTAAAATATAAAATTTATCAGAGGAAATAACTGAAGGTCCTTGAAAACATCCCATACTTCTCCTAAAGAAGATCCCTTACCTGAACATAAATACATGAATTCTACATGCATCCTGAGGGGCCCGTGTAGGGTGTGAGAACATGTCTCAATAGGATACCACCCAAGTGTGCATACCCAACATAAGTGTTTAAGTATGTGTGATATAGAATTTAAATAAAGGAAGCCGCTCATGTGTAAATAAACACAGACTTCCTTGATGCTCAACATCCGCTAAGAATCCATCACCTACCTTAGCCAACGTTGGAATCCCAAAATAGGAGATGATCCTTGGCCCATGGCCCAAGGTATCCCCTGAAGTAGCACAACCCAAGAGAACCCTTAGGTTCCACTCAAACAATGTAACCTAGAACCACATGCCTCCTAACACCTCATGTCTCACCAAGTACTAACGTCCTGAAGGCATTCCCAAACCAAAGTAACTACCCCTTGGACCCCTTCTCGAAATAAATAATCGACTCTTATCCTAACATCTGGAGGTACAATGATATCTATTCTCAAATAAAAGTCACCATTAACTCATAGCATGATGTCATGAGAAATATCGACATCTGTTCTCCCAAAATGATCCAAGACTATGACCTCAATACAATGACCCTCATCTCCCAACCGATAGCCTCATCACTATCAACTGAATTCTCATCGCCTAACACATGGATTTCTACAACAATAATCCCAAACAAAAATCCCAAGCTTCACTACCATGGGCCAATACCCACACGAGTGGTCAAAAACACCTCATCACAAAGTCAACCTATGTGAACATGACTCAAATTGGCACTTTTAACATCATAGTTGAGCAACAATCACCAAATAAATACCTAATCCACATCAACTAGCGCCTCATGCCCCTACGACCATGTCTCTCAATTTCAATGGCCATGACATCCCATATCACATGCCATACCCTCAACTCGACGACCTCACCACCTCAAACTGACATCCATGATGCCCAACCAATGGTCAAAACCACCTAATAAAATCTAGGACAAGCCCAACTGGTGATCTCATAACCCAAGTAACCTAGTAAAATCCCATACTGACAATCACATTACCTCAATTCCTAATGACCAACACCATCCTAACCTCGGGCCAATCCCATCACGACTCTACTGGTCTCATCACATGCAATTCATATATATGCACAAACCAATTCACTTAAAATAGGAAATTTAGTTTAATACGATTAAAATTAAAAACTTGAAATCAATTAAACAATTCAATATAAAAATAATTGTATAATCACAATTTAATAAAAAATTTAATATAATTGAATTTCTCAAACCAATTTAGAAAAAATTTCAAAAATAAACCAAGAACACTCCCTGATCTAACTACCCAAGGTGGTCGACAACCTCTTACCTGACCTTGCATTAGCGTAAAAGGTTTGTACATGCCCAACGACATCCCATAGGATCATGCAGTCAGTTTAATATCAAACAATAGGGTCTCTCTCAATTAACCAAATTCATGCTAAAAGACTCACCCCCAAAATGACAACAAAAACACAAAGAAAGGTATGAACCACCTACGTTGGACTCATAGATATAGGAATGTATGATATCAATCTCTAACTAAAAGCAGATTAGAAGAAATCATATTTTCTTTTGAACACCATGAAAATAGGAAAAATTAGATTAAATGGATTTAGCGCTCTGTGAGGTGAGATAAAGGGATAAGAGAAGCTAGTGTATGGTAAGACTTACTACTACGATTCTATTGTACCCGATGGATTGAAGATCATATCACTAGTAAAGATGATGAATCAAAATCCATTATAGGAGTAAATGAGAATCTCTCCTTTTCCATATGTGCAACCTAGGAGGAAAAAAGAAAGAAAATTTTAGGTTAAGGGGAAGGAGGAAAAAACTAAAAATTCACCTATTTTAAGGGATTCATGGTTAGATCTTATAGTTTTCCAAACCATATGAAAACTTTATGGGCTACAATGTTGAGGTACTGCCTAAGTGGCAGTACTCGTGCGACATACCACAAAATTTTCTCTAACTATGCACAAACTGTGTGGTATCCCTCAACAAAAACTGCATACAAGGTCGCATGACTGTGTACCACCCCGCATAGTTTATCCAAACCATATAGAAGTTCAAAATAAGGGTTCATAGTTAGCTGGAAGAGGAAACACAATTTCCCTAAATTGTGTGCCTTGACCTGCAACTTCCAAAACAAGGTTTTCAGATTCCAAAACTCTTGAAGCCCTTTCGAACACCCAAGGCACTCTACAATACTCTAAAACCATACAAAAACATAATATAAAGCTAAAAAACTTTCAGAATTTGATTCCTATAAAATAAAAAGAAAAGGTCATAGCCACTAATTCAAAATTCAAAACATGAGGGATTTTCAGCTCGACTAAAAAACCCAGGATACAACTCAATCCTATATGATGCATGTACCATTGATCCCTGCAACCGATGTCTCAGTATATCGAGTTGAAAAGTAGGTAGTCAAAGTTATTGTGTAAAAATACATTAGTATCCACACTAACATTGGGTTCCCTAGCCTAAAAGTCATACTCAATACACTTCAACATCTTTGCTCTAAGATCCAACAAAATCCTCATAAGGGGATAACTCCAAACACCATCCTAAGGAATAAACTTGCTCCGATACCAATTTGTCATGACATGTACCATTATGGCCCACCAGTCTAATTGATGTCTGACCCAAAACTACCCTAATCCTACCTCCATAGGCCAAGGGCTGGTGATAAGTGCTAAAAGGCATAAATAAAATAGGTGGTCTTTGCCTAATGTACCTGTATGCATACACCCAACCATATCCATGCAGAAGTGCAGAGGAATAATAATAAAAGACTGTAACATCTAACCATGCATGTAATAACCACTAGGGAATACAAAAGAGTACAACAATGTAATATGAAATGTAAAGGGGAAAAATATATTCCCAACTAGAAAAGATGTCCCAACATGACAATAACTGGAAAAGTTAATGCTGAGAGAGCCTAACTCTAAATCTACAAGCCCGACCACCATATGAGTTCTATGAACCCGAGTATCTCTATTCTCCTTTAAAATCATCTCCGGCATATCTATTGTCTATATAATACACGACACATGTGAGAAACATCCATGCAGGGGTGAGTATATACATACCCAGTAGGATGACCTGAAAAATGACAAAGGGGTGATAGAAGACATGATAGAATTAGTCAGATCATCACAACAAAGGTATACCAATCATTATATGAGAAAACAACCATAAAAAAATATAGATATACTCAACAAGTATACCAGATGAGAGAGAAATGGGGTAACCATCTCTAGAGCTCAGCTAAAAACAATGAGTTTTCCTACAACTCCAAAAAAAGGGACCATCTTTGATACCAATCATATCATGTATCCGTCAAGTTAACAATGTGAAGAAACACCTCACCACTATGTCGCATGGTCAAAGGGACATAATCTATGAGGTATAGAGGATTCACACCCTGATATGACATAGAAGTACTTTTCTCCATGGATAAAGGACCCACACCCTTGTACAACAGGGGAGTACCATATCTATCTTCATAACAAG
Source organism: Viscum album (assembly GCA_963277665.1). Classification (NCBI taxonomy): domain Eukaryota; kingdom Viridiplantae; phylum Streptophyta; class Magnoliopsida; order Santalales; family Viscaceae; genus Viscum; species Viscum album. The sequence goes on from OY728152.1 coordinate 1,941,727,031, forward strand.
TATGGAGGACCCACGCCCTAGTGTGACAAAAAAAATGTTTCCATGAGTAGAGGAATCACACCCTAGCATGACAATGGAGTACTATATTTATCTACATAACAAGTATGGAAGACTCGTTCCCTAATGTGAAAGGGGAGTACTATCTTTATGGATAGAGGACCCACACCCTGATATGACAGAGGATTACCATCTATATCTGTATCACAAGTATGGAGGACCCATTATATGGTGTAATAGGGGAGTACCATCTCCATGGATAGAGGACCCATACCCTGGAAGAATAGGGGAGTACTTTCTTTATCTATATAACAAGTATAGAGGACTCACACCCTGGTACGATAGAGGACATTCCCCCTGGTATGACAAGGGGAGTATGACAGGGGAGTACCATCTCTATATGATAAAATCTATGGAATTTTATCATCACTAAAAAAAGTATTGATAAATGGTGTGAAATTCTATGTCATTACAAGTTGTCAAATTTAGAGGGAATTTGAAATTTTTATCCTAGAGAAAGGACCATTTTGAGAATTGGGATTTTGATCGGAATTCTGAGAGTTGGAAAATCTCAAGGAGGTTTTTTGGAAATGGATAAAGGTCAAAGTTGTGTTTTAGGTGCTTGGGTAAGTATCATGATTTTCGGGTTGAGTTTGGAATTTTTTAAAATGGGGCTTCCTCTATCACAGGGTTGCCACACAGTTTGGGAAAGTCATGCAACATTCTAGGTGAAATAATGCAGGGTTGGTTTGTCTTGAGGGTGAGTCACACAATTGTAGATAAATGTGTAAGGAAATCATGCCCAGTACTATTTTATTCACAAATTGATTTTCATGATTGGTTCATAGTTCGGTAAACCATAAATCCAAAACGTGAAGGGTTGCAGCTCAAGGTAAATCATGCTGCATGATTTATCTAGTTGTGTGGCTAAATTGTGAAAATTCATGTCATTCTTAAAAATAGTGATTTTACTATATTTGATGTTCATATGTGGTATAGGATGGAGTTTGGGTGTTGGAATCAAATTCAGGCTAAAATTTATGTGATTCAAGCATGATTTTTTAGAAAATGAAGTTCACATAAGAGGTGAGGTGGTTCGATTCTAAAGAAAAAAATATTAACACAATGAATCAAGAATAATGGTTGGTGAAACCTAAGAAAACCAATCCTTATAGAGATATATCCTAGGTCTAGGTAGGTTTATCACCACTTAATAAATCAATCCCTAAATAATATCTTATGATCATGCCATAATTTTTTATGTGAATTTTTAATTATTTGCTTACATGTTTATATATGTTACAATAAATGAATAATTGTAACACTATTATAGATAGAACCTTTTTAAGTGATATTTTTTTTATCAGTGCTAAAAATCATTGATATTCTGAGTTTTGATAAAGGGTGTAAAACCACATGTCATTACAAGTTGTGAAATTTTGATCTCGGAGCAAGGATTATTCTAAGAATTGGGATTCAGATCAGAATTATGAGAGTTAGAACATCTCAAGGAGGTGTTTTGGAAATGGATCAAGTCCCAAGTTGTGTTTTGGGTTCTCGAGTAAGTATCAAGAGTTTTGGGTTGGAGTTGAAATTTTGGAAAATGAGTTTTCTTCTGCCGCACGGTTACCACACAGTTTGGTAAAACCATTCAACACTCTAGGTGAAATCTTGTGGGGTTGGTTTGGATTGAGGTAAATGCACATAGTTTCAAAGAAATATGTAAGAAAACAATTCTAAGTGTTGTTTTCTTCTCAATGGGAGTTTCATGATTGACACACTATTTGGTAAACCATACATCCAAACCGTGCAAAGGGTTGCGGATCATGGTATATCAAGTTTTAGGATTTGGATATCTATGGAATTTTTTTTTGAAAATTTATTAACTTATTAAAAATAGTGATTTAACTATATTTTAATTTCACATGTGGTATATGATGGATTCTGGGTGTTGGAATCATATTCAGGCTAAAATTGATGTGATTCGAGTGTGATTTTGATTGATGGTGTGTTGGTTCTTGAGGGGAGATCATGATGGATATTTTGGTTGGTTGGTTATCTAATCATAAAATTACACTAAATATTGGGTTCATATTTTGGCGTGTGTTATTGGATGATATCTTAATGCCTTTTAGGATTTAGGCATCATGATCGAGAGGTAAGATAGTGCATTAGTGGGTGTTCATGAGCATTTTTGTGAGAGGTCATCTATAAGAAAAACAATCAAGGTTTTTACATGGAATTGGGTGAGGTGATATGAAAAACTCATAGAATGAGTTGATAGAATTTTAGAAATGAATATTTAGTAGGTGATTTTGATGGTGGGAGAACCATGGATCAGAATCAACCTTTGTGATCTATGTATTATGGTGGGGAGAATCATAATCCTGGTAATGAACTAGTTGATGACACTATGATGTATTAGGGTAGATGGGAATGGGCGATCACTATCTTTTTATTAGTGACGGTGATAGGTGATATCTCACCTTTTGATGAATAGCATTCCTCAATGTTTGGAGTTACGTAGTGGAAAATAATTCAGTATTTTGGGGTAGAACGTGATAATATGATCATAATTGACAGCTAGGATAAGTTGAGAATGATGGATGGAGGACCATTGAGGCTTCTTGAGGATGATAAGTGTAATGGTGGGGAGGTTGTAAAACCCCATGTCATTACTGGTTATAAAATTCAGAGAGAATTTAACTTTTGGTCTCAAAGATGAGTCTGTTTTTAGATTTAGGATTCAAATTAGAATTCAGACAGTTGGAAAATCTAAAGGAGGTATTTTTGGATATGGATCGAGTCTTGATATGTGTTTTAGGTGCTTGGGTAAGTATTGGGAGTTTCAAGTTAGAGTTTTAATTTTGGAAAAGGGGTTTCCTCTTCCATATGGTTACTATACGATTTGGGAAAACTGTGTGGTACTTTTGGGGAAACCATTCAGGGTTGATTTGGCTTCAGGGAGAGGCACATGGTTATAGATAACCATTCAAGGAAATCATTTGTGGTTTTGTTTTCTTCTTAGAAGGAGTGACATAATTATCACATGGTTTGGTAAATAGTGCAACTAAACCGTCTGAGGGGTTGTGGATTGAGGCAAAGCGAGCTGCATGGTTAGAACATGATTTGGATAACCATGTGGCTAAACCATGCTACTATAAAATGTTCTTAAAAATATTTATTTTAACATTTAACCCACTCAATTTTAAGTCTATACCCCCTCATTCTCCCCAATGTGCGACCAAACTAGTGGATCCCCCTTCCATTCTCTTACTCAATTTTACTTAGCAAGGGAGGTGGTTTCCTGGAGATTTATTCTGTGTTAAAGTCATGGTTTCCTCTAATCCCCCCTCTTTTTCTACCTTTTGTATCACATATTGATTTGATTCTATGACTTAGGTATTTGGTGATTATTTCCATCACATCATGGTTGAAATCATCTGCTATGATGGGTCTTTTGTGCACTATTTTTAGAGGACATCCTGTGATAATGAAAAAACAATGTTTATCACTGTTTCATTATACGTACATCACCTAATAAATTTATTTAGAGGTTTGGCCTAAATTAAATGAAATCCTAAATTGAATTAGTGTTGGTTTATAGGTATTTTTCCTGAGATAGTGTTGAGAGTATATCATGGACCTTTTGGGTCTGGTTAATGTCACTTTCATCACAGTGGAATGGCTTGGTAAGGTTGTAGGAAATTATTCCAATTTAAATTAAATTAAACAAAAACTAATTGTAAATTTTTATAATGAATCAATTGGATGTATTGGATTAAGGTAGGTACTTGGGAGGTGATACAGAATATTGTGAGGATTGGATGGGCCTAGGTGGTGGTTAGGATTATTTAAGGGAAATGGATCCATATGAGGTAGGTAGTCCCTGAAAATATCAATAAAGTTTATTCATTTGATATTTGGTATGTGATATGTAGTCTATCCACATATAGAAAATTTACCAATAATTAAATGATTTTTTTGTTAATGTCTACAGATATAGCATAAGTGTCAAGGGCCATGATGGACCCTTGAGTACTAGATTGATGCCTCAGCTACTGATGATCAAGTGCTTGATAAACAATGTGTGTGATGAGTTATGTGGACACTATAGGGGTACTGATGAGATAAGAATGAACATAGTGGACCTGAGATAGGTTCCTTTAATTCCCTTTGAGAATGGGTGAGTGATGGATCCTGAATGGATATCTTAGGGATAAGCTGTATATGGACCCTAAGATGCCTTATAACCTATGAGATTATTTATTAGATAGTGGAGTGAGAGTTACTCCCCCATATATATGTGAGTAACCAGATGGGTATATCCCATATATGATTATGGAGAGGTTGGTTGCTTGAAGACAGATATAGGATGACTTGAGCAGTGATATGATCATTCTGTTATATCTCTAGATTAATACCGATGTGGACTCTCCTATGAGTGTTTTAAGGTTTTGACCTGATCATGATAATACTAAGGGATTCTATGCCCTTTGAGTGATGGTTTTGACCCTAAGAGTTAGTAAAGAGTCATCAAATACCATATAGGGTGTTTGGATTATGATGAGACCTAAGGTACCTCAATGGTGCCCCAATGTTATGTTGACTATAGAAAGGGTTTGTATAGGAGAGCATGCATCATCGATCTTAGGTGTCACTATAGAACTAAAGGGTCAATAGGGATACCCTATCATGACTTTGGTGAGCATATGGATGGGCTTTGATGCTTAATGTGTGTGTACTATGTGATGTCCATAAGGAGAGAGGATTCCCCTAGTGTTTTATGTGACTAATGTTTCTCATAGGGGAGTGAGAGCACCCCCAAGTTTAGAATGGTCTTGTATGTGTTTCTTAGTAGGGAGAGTCTACCATTGGTTTCTATATAGCCTATGACTTTTTTTTTCAGGTATGGAGAAGATGTTCCCCTAGTTTTTTCATGATGAGTTTCCTAGTATAAAGTGTTTTCCCCTAGTATTTGGATGACCTATGACTTGTTTCTAGATAGGAAGTAGATGTTTACCTTGTTTCCAAATGATCTTCATGTGTTTACTAGCATAGGGAGTCTTCCCCGGGGTTCCAGGTGATTTTATATGTGTTTCCTAGTAGAGAGGGTTTTCCCCTAGGTTTCAGCTAACCTGTTACTTATTTACCATTAGGGATAGGTTGTGACCCGAGTTCTATAGGAGATGATCAATGTTTCTTATAAGGGAGTGTTTACACCCCAGAGTTCTAGATGATAGTATTACGCTCAGAGACTTCTGACACTGGATAAAGTAGGTATGGTCAATCTCAAGTGTAACATTAGAACCCAAAGATCAATGGTGGTTTATATCACTATGTTTCTATATTTTATTTATTTCTACTGAGAATATAACATGTTTATACACTGTATTTTGAGGTTATAGTTAGGTCAATGTTAGTGGTACCCTACTAAGTTTTATCCATACCCAACTCGAGAGGGTATAAAACTTTAGTACTCGAACATATTGCATGTTCGAGGCTTAGGTATGGTAGAGGCCTAATGTTTCATAGACGAGCAGGAGTAGATAGATAGGGAATTGTAGAATGGAATATGATGAGGCTCAAGGATAGTAGAAGTGGCTACTTATTTTTATTTATTTTTCTTATTAGATAAGTGATCAATTTGGTGGTCAGTCAGTTGGTACATATGTCTATATTCTTCAACATTCAATTGATATATATTGTTTATGTTTATTTATTATGTGTACTTGGGTTATTTTTAAGTATGTTGTTTGATATTTTTATTGTTTTATTACTCTGATATGAGGGTATAATCTCCCCACGGCAACACCTTAGACCCTTGCTACTAGTCGGTAACCTCTGGAACATGGGGAGGCATATCTGAGTTCATGTATCTCCCCTGTTCTGGACACTGGAGAGTTTTCTAAGGTGGTGGGACATTAAAAATTGGTAAAATAACATATTTTTCTTTGTCATACTATATGGTAACATGGTAGATAGGGAATTTTGATTCATTAGATCTTGTGATGGACCTCATACTGGTGCATACCAAATATATTTTTTAATCTGATGTATAGGTTACTAGGGATATGTGATTTCTATTATTGGTTTTTGCTGTTACTAGTGAGAGATTTATTCAAATATGGTGTGTGTATTGATATTTATATTATGGTTTTGGTTCTTGGATCATTGGCTAAAGTCTTGTGAACTTTCATAATTCTTAGCTCATGGATTAACATAACATACAAAAGCTTATGTGTGATTGATAACAATAATTAAAAAAATTAGGTTTCTAAAGTGTCAACGATAACTTATATGGTATTTTCCTATATAATTTTTTATTATAATCATACTCATCCAAAACATGATATTATCTTCTAATGTTAGGTCATGTGGATCTTTGCATGAGATGTTCACTGGAGATGTCTATACAGTCCCTCCTTATATAAGATGTGTAGTTCCCCTTCATGGGTTAGTACAAGAATTGGATGCCTTCATGTTAAACCCATTATTGGAGATTATGATGTGGTTTTGGTTACTTAAAGTTTCAAAAAACGTATACGGTTTTTTACTATATATATTCTTGGTGACATTCTACTTAACTACACCAAATTTTATGGTTTTAATTTCCACTGATCATCATAGGTTGATGCCGTTATATATGTGTGGATGAGATAATGACCCTCGAGGGGGTAGTCTAGTATACATATGTCTAGTGAGGATTATTTTTATAGAGTGGTCTGATGACTTGGAATGTGATACATGATATGTATATATTAATATGATAACCCTAGAGTTTGTGTTTTGTCATGTGAGTTTTTGGGTGATAGTTGAGATGCGAGTAGGGATTCCTCCCACAGATTTATAACCTTAGTTAGACATGATTTTTAGGCCAGGTGGGAGATCCTGGTGCCTTTGAGATATAGTAAATGATATTGGTGAGCCAAGTGATATACAAGGGAAAGCCAAGAGAGGAGTTAACATATACTTGTGAAAGCATTATAGGAAAGAATCATGGCTAGATGCATTGAATTTTTTGATTGATTCCCAAGTAGTGCTATTAGATATATGGTATAGGCATGGAGATTCCTTAGGCCTTATAGACATAGATAACTTAGAGTGCTTGTGTATCGACTCTGGATTTCTAGGAAAGGATCACGGGATGCCAAGCACTGTGTATTTTGGATGCATTTCTAAGTAGATTCTTGAGATTTTGGAATGACACTTAGGTGGAGGGTGATCATGTAGTATAAATTAATATGTGAGGGATGTCTCAGGATTATTGGTAAAATCATGAGGGTGCTTCTAGTTGGATTATATTAACATGAATTTATGCATGGTTAATGATACAAGTGTGTTAGTCCAGGTTTCATGAGATGCGACTCATGGGAGTGTAAGTTAAGTTGTGTGATTGGGTGGTATGGAAACATACAACTACTATGTTCTGATAAGCCTGAGATGTATAGTGTATAAAAATCTATGAGAAGGTTCTTTAGAGCATCACTCTACCTTAGGGGAGGAGTGTGGATATTGACATGGTTTTTCAAAGATGGTCTTGAAGTGAGAGGGAGAGTTCACATCAATTATGAATGATTCCTATTATATTATGAATCAGTGAATGGCCATGTTTAGGTTGAGGATGGATGGATTCAATGAAATGGTTATAGGTATAGTTTCCTAGGGTTTTGGTGAGTACATGATGTGTTTCCCTTATGATGGATAAGGAAATTTTATATGTATGGTGTTAGGGGTTCATGGGACGGTGAGCATAGATCGGGAAGAGAAACACACATGTGATGATAGAACCTATTGAGGTTGAACTTAAGGAGTGGTGTAAGGGTGTACCATAGGCTATTAGAGGGTGTTACCATCATTATAGATGGAATTTTAGCAGATGCTCGAGATGACATTCATGGTATGTCAAAAATAGGTGGTAATTTATGTTTTGTTTTGGTACTCGAGTATTATCGAGATAACCATGTATAGTCATTACATGTAGTAATTGATATATGGTGATACTTTTATAGTGGGGAGCATCATATCTATTTCAGAGGTATGAAACTTATGTTTGTAGGGTAATGTATTCATGAGATGGGTCATTATATTGTCGGCATAAAACTAAGGTGTTGATGCACAGGTTAATATGATTTTATCTAGTTTCTTGGTGACTACTATATTTGAGTTTCTAATGTTGTATAGGATGGAGTCTAAGTGTTGGTATATGACCCATGCTATAATTGACATGATCCAAGTACAATCCTAATCAATGATGTTCTTGTGCTTAGGGTGAGATCATGAAGTCTAAGTTAGTTAGTTTTTGATCTAATAGTGGAATTACATAGATTATTAGGTTTAGAAATTGGTGTGGATGATTTTATGATCCCATGATTTCTCTAAGGATTTAGGCATCGTGATTGGGAGGTATGATAGCACATCGAAAAATGTGATCAATCATTTTCAGAACAATTAATCCAAAGGATCATTGAATGAAGTTTTTTCATGGAATTGGGTGTAGTGATATGGAGACTACAATAACTAAGTCTATAGAGTAATGGAAATTAATTTTTAGTAGAAAATTGCAATGGTGGGAGCACTATGGCTCAGAATCATACTTTGTGATCTAAGTATTATGGTGGGGAGCACCATAATCTTGGGAATGAACCGATTTATGACACCATCATGTATTGGGATAGATGAGTGTGAGTAATTTTTGTCTAAATAATGGTGATAATGATTAGTAATATCACAAATTTTGATGAATATTACAGCTAGATGTTTAGAGTTGTGCTGTGGAAACTCATTCAGTGTTCTAGGGTAGAATATGAATATTTGATCATGAATTTAAGACCAAGATAGATGTTGTTATGGGTTGTGAAATTCATAGAGAATTTGAATTTTTGGTCTTGGATAAGGGGTTATTTTTAGAATTGAGATTTGGATTGTAATTATGATAGTTAGAACATCTCAAATAAATGTTTTTGGATATGGATCAAGGACCAGGAGGTGATTCAGGTGCTCAGAAAAGTATTAGGAGTTTCAGGTTGGATTTGTAATTTTAGAAAAGGGGGTTTCCTCTGCTTCACTATTTGGGAAAACCATGAGGCACTCTAAGGTAAACCATGTGGGTTTGGTTTAGATTGATGGTGAGGTGCACAGTTTTATGCATGGTTTCAAATAAACATATAATGAAACCATGCATAAATCTATTTTCTTTACAGAGGGAGATGCATGGTTATTGCATTATTTGGTAAACAACCACATGGACGATAGAGATGGAGAAGGTGATTTTAGTATGTCAGATGTGTAACAATCGCATGGACACATGATATGTAGAGACAAGTCAATAAGAATCATACATAGATCTAACAAAACCAACTCAAATAGAAAACATGTTTAAACAACACACTATGGGGAAAATAGGGTAGCACGATGTATTTAATTACTACTATAGATTGGTCTTTCAGAAGCATCAAAGATCACTTTTATCAACACTAAAAAATCATTGAAGTTTCAAGAACCTTTAAAAGCCGATTTATTTTATCAGTGCAAAAAAAACACTAATAAATGTGGCTCTTATTAGCATTGAAAAATACACTGATAAAGAGGGTCTTTTATCATCATGATTTTTAGCTCTAATAAATGAAACTTTTTTCAAAAAAATAGTGTTATAAAACTCAAAATCTGTTTGAAAAATATCCCCAATTTCTGCAGCCTTTATATGTTCTGATTTTATCTATACTACTTTCAAATGGTGATAAATATCAAAAAATATTTTAAAAAAACTTCGAAACCTAGACCCCCCATTAGAACCCCACACCACCCCTTTACTAACTCCTTGACCCCCCTTATTAGTGCTTATACTAACAGCCATCAAACTGTTCAGTCACACACACCTATGAGACTTGAATCGATGACCTCCTCCTATAGAATGAATGACCTTACCAGTGATGCATCTTATTTTCCATTATATTTTATGATATATCTAATTATTTATATATATTTACATTTTTTATTTATATATTTTTTGATATAATTATATATGATTATATATAATTAAATAATTATTTTAAAATACAATTATAAAAAAATCTTTATATATATTTATATTTTTAAGGATATACATATATATTTACATATAAATTTTTTATAATGTATTTATAAAATTCATATTTATTGTAAATACATTTATGTTTGTGTGTGTTTTGTATTTGAATTTTTATGTAAAATATGTATATATATACATATATTTGTGTGTGTGATTATATATATTAATATTTATTTAAATATATTATAATATATACATAAATATATATTTTTTTATTAAAATACACACACAGACATATTTTTATATAAACATTATATATACATTTGTATAGGTATATATATAAAGTTATAAGGAAAATACAATGGATGAATTTTTTATTTTAAATAAAATAGAAAATAAATTTTAATTATTGTCACGACCCGACTCACTGGAGCCCGCCTAGCTAGCGGAAGGCCGAGCCACAACTACCCTAAGCCTACCTCAATAGGCTAAGGGATAACAACAAACACTGAAATACATAACTAAGATGAGAGATCTTTTCCTAGTGTACATGTATGCACACACTCTCCATCTCCATGAAGAAGTGCAGAGGAATAATAATAAATGACTGTAAAATCTAGAATAAAACACATGCATGTGATAACCTCTAGGGAATACAAAAGAGTACGATAGTGTAATCTGTAATGTAAAGGGTAAAAAATACACGCTCAACCATAAAAGATTTCCCAACATGGCAATAACTGGAAAATTAAATGTTGAGTGGCCTTGACTCCAAATATTTAAGCCCAACCACCATACGCGATCTATGCACCTGAGTATCCCTATGATTCTATGAAATCACCGCCGATATGTCCATTATCTGCATAAGACATGACATGTGCGGGAAAATACAATGCAAGAGTGAGTATATACATACCCCAAAGGATGCCTCGAAAACTGAAGAGTGAGCGATAGAATATACAATATAAGTAGTCAGCTCATCGCAATGAAGGTATGCCAATCATTATATGAGACAACAACCATAATGAAAAATCCAGATATGCTCACAAAGTAGACCAAATGAGAGAGAAAAATTATCTCCATCTCTACAACCCAGCTACGAACAATGAGTCTGCATGAACCTCCAAAAAAAGGGACCATCTCTCATACTTAGCATCTCATGTATCCGTCAAGGTAACCATGTGGAGCCACACCTTGCTATTGTTCTTCACAGTAGAGGGGATATAATATTTGAGGTATGGAGGACCCACACCTTGGTATGGTAGGGGAGTAGCGTCTCCATGGATAGAGGACCTACACCCTGATACAACAGGGGCGTATCAGCTCTATCTGCATAATGAGTATGGAGGACTCGTACCCTGGTGTGACAGAGGAGTACCATCTCCATGGATAAAGGACCCACACCCTGGTACAATAGGGGAGTACCGTCACTATCTGCATAATGAGTATGGAGGACTCGTACCCTGGTGCAATAGGGGAGTACTATATCCATTGATATAGGACTCACACCCTGGTTTGACATGGGACACTACAAAAAATAAAGTATTTAGAAGGGGTTATTTTTTATTTTAGAGGGGTTTATAACCCCCCTTTAAATAAATTAGTTGCGGTTATAAAAAAACCACCACTAATATACCCACCTACTGTTGTTAGGGTCGGTTTTGAGGAACCGATGGTATAGTAAGATTGAATTTAGAGGCAGTTAAATTAGAGGGGACTTGAAACCCATATAATTTCAGCCTGGATTTTCAAGAAACAAAGGAATTAGAGGTGGTTGGGACCATCCCTAATATATTTAGGGGAGATCCCTCCCTTGTCCTCTTTGTTGTCCCATGACGACACCCCCTTCTGTGCGCCCACAACATCCCTCCCGCCCCTCTTGTACACGCTTGTGGGCCCCCCACACCATCCCTCTGGCCCCTCCTTATATGCTTGTGGGCCCCCATTTCATTACATTCCCGCACAACATAAACCACCACCCTTGTAAAATTTATGTGGCCCGCGGGAATCAATGTTGCGTCCTCCTTGAAATGAGTGGAAACAGTAAACCACCACAATGCAATGAGATTTATTTATATAGTGCACGTTTTGCTATTTATATATATTTATATGTTTATTGAAATACATATTATTTTCATAATATATTTAAATACATTAAATATATAAACTATATATATATATATAAATTAATGTATGTTTATATTATGTATTTAAATTATAATATATTTATATTATATCAAATTTAGACATTTATATAAACTATATATTTATATGTGCACATTTTTATTAATTCATATATTTAAATACATATATGTATATGTATATTAATATAAATATATATGTATATATATTTTCTACAGACCCCTATATATTATATATTTACATATATTTATATATTCATTTGTAAATATTTATACTTATTTGCATACACGTATATATTAAATATTTTTATATTTATATATTACTCCAATATACTATAAAAAATAAATAAATAAATTATATTTAAGCGTAATTTTAAAAAAAATATTAATATATATATATTACATATTTATATGAATGCAAAAAATTATATATTTTATAAATACATTTATATGTAGACAAATATATTATATATATGTATGTATAATTTTTATTATACATATAAATATAATATAATATAGTATTTTTATATATATAAAATTTAATGAATATTTATATATAAATATATTTGTACATAAATATATAATTATATGTATTTATTTGTAAATATTTATATATGTAATGTATTTATATATTTAATAATAGGATATATATAATATAATATATACATAATATATATTTAATATATATTTAATCTAATATAATATATATTTATATAATTATTTTTATATACTTACATTTATGTTTTTATATATATTTGTATTTATTTAATGTATTTATATAATTTCTATATAATATGTTTATAATGTATTGAAATACATTTATATAATAACTTTTATAATACATATGCACAGACATTATATAATTTTATATATTTTAAAAAAATAAAAAATATTAGAGGGGTTAAACCACCCTCTATTCTTAATAATTAGCGACAATTATGAACCCCTATAATTATATGCATGTGTTTTTATAATCTATTATTATTTTATCATTATTATCATATAAATTATAAAAACTGCAAGGGTTTTTATATGATTTTTTATATAAATTATATTTATGTGTATATATGTTTATAAAATATATTTATGGTTTTATATTATAATTAATATTATATGAAATACAATTTTATACAAATAAATATATATTAATGTACACATTATACGATTATATTTATATATAAATATCAATATGATTAAATACAATCATATAAATTATTTATATAAATATATTTATATAATATGTTCATATAATATATTTAAATACATTTATATATTATGTTTAAATTATGTATAGATATATTATATGGATTTTTTTAATAAATTAGTGGGGGTTTTGAACCCCCTCTAATCTCTTACATTAGAGTGGGTTTTGATCTCCCTCGAATCTTTTAAATAGATTAGAGGGGGTTCAAAAACCCCTCTAATTTAAGAGCTTTGATGGGGTTTAAAATGCCCTCTAATCTAAAAGATTAGAGGGGGTTGTGAATCCACACTATTTTCTTAAAACAAAGAATTACATATAATATATACACATAACTACTCTAAAATACAACAAAATATAACATATATATAGGGACTTTAAAATCAAACCAAATATATAGCACCACTAATGATTGAATTAGCGAGGGTTTTGACATAATCAGCTCTAAAATATAACCAAATATTAAAAAAATAATGCTAAAAAAGTAGATGAGGTTTTAAACCCCCTATAAATTTTATGATTAGTGGGGGTTGTGCATAACCCCCTCTAATTCAGTCATAAAATTAATTTAGAGGGGGTTGGGCATAACCCCCTCTAAAAAACCCCCTCTAATCACCCTGTTTTTTTATAGTGAGAGTATCGTCTTAATTTGTATAATAACTATTGTGGACTCACGCCCTGGTGTGACTAGAGAGTATCGTCTCCATGGATAGATGACCCTCACCCTGGTACGATAGGAGAGTACTGTCTATATCTATATAATGAGTATGGAAGAACAACTCCCTGATGTGACAAGGGAGTACCGTCTCCATCTACACAATGAGTATGGAGGACCCGCACCCTAATGCGATAGGGGAGTATCATCTCTATGGATAGAGGACCCACACACTAATACGACGATAGAGTACTGTCTCTATCTTGATAAGGAATGTGAAGGGCTTGCACGCTAATACAAAAACAGAGTACTATCTCCATGGATAGAGGATCAACACGCTCATACAATAGCAGAGTACCGTCTCTATCTTGATGTGGAATGTGGAGGATCTGTACGCTGATACGACCGTGGAGTACCGTCTCCATGGATAGAGGACCCACACATTGATACAAAAATGGAGTGTCGTCTCTATCTGAACTCTCTAATGATCTTACTCGATCACTGTCATTTTCAATCATTGCCTAAAGAAGAGGAACACTCAAAACATCTTGCATTGTATCTCAAAACCCACTATAATGTATACTATCACATTCTAGGAGAAAAAAACACTCAGGATAGGCTACTCACGAACAAATTCCAAGTCAAGATGAAGAATATACGAGAGGTGGAATATTCTCAAGAAGTACACAGCGTGTAAGGGGTATGCACGACATGTGACCCTTTATCTCTTCCTGGTTGTGTCCATTCCAACACATGGTTTACTAGCCATGTAGTACTACATGGTGTGTAAGGGTACTACACGATGTGTCTTAGCCAAAAATTTGATGACCACACGAGGCTCGTCATTGGTTCAACATTATAAAATGTCAAACCATTGATATATCATCACAAATGACCATGAATTACCAAACAGATTACACCATTGTGATTCTCATAAAAAACACCCAGGATAGGCTATTTAATTTCCCAAATCAAACACCGAGTGAAAAAAATGTTTTTAACCACATAACACTCGAACAAAATTTCATAGAACAGAGCCACAAACCCATATTAGACACCCAATATTGTTCTCATAATTCACCCATAAATATCAAGGCCGCAATGTCCAAGATAGTTCGTCATTCCAAAACCGTATGAATATATTATGCCAGATATGATATTATGAAATAATAATAATAACATATTATTATTATTATTATTATTGAGTGTTTCATGGACCTGATAAATGAGCCTAAAAAAGGTTATAATATTGATCTTGAAATGACCATCTCAATGTGAGAGTCACGCTACCAAAGATGGTTCTTCAATCTGATACCTTATGAAGAAGTTACAATGGAAATAGAGGTTTGACAGCAAAATAATAATAATAATATTTTATAATATTATTTTAACCCTTTTTTAAAGGTTTCCATGTTGAATACTAATCCTCCTTTGGTGTATGAAATTCCCGCATTTCTATTTTAATGTATTTTTTTTGAAGGAAAAGATAAATTACTGATCAAGGGAACCAGGATTACAAAGCCAATCAGGGAACAAGTTCACCCAACAATGATCACCCCAATGTTTCCAAAACCGATCCAAATGATTGGCTTTCGAATTACCATCTATTTTCATGAAATAAAATTTTCATGCATCGAATCCATCGGTCAGGGACCAAATCTTCCTCAAGATGAGGCCATAAGGATGGGAATCCTCATCTTTTGTTGAGAGAGAATTCACCACTTTGAGGCAGTCAGATTCCACCATAATCTTGGGCCAAAATTTTGAACGGTAAAAAAGAATCCCCTAGAGGATGGCCAAGGATTATGCCACTACAGGGCTCCATGAGTTAGGCACTACCCTACACTGAGCTTCCACAATCTGGCCAAAACTGTTATGAGCAATGAGCCCAATACTGACCCTTGAATTAGCAGATATTACAGCATCAGTATTAATCGTGAAGAAACCCTTAGGGGGGGAGACCAAAGAGGAGCCTCCTGTAGAGTGTGGCTCAAAGAAGGCCCCACATCACATTTCTTCCAACCATTCATCCACTTCAAAGCTCTATCCACCCAAAGGTGATTAGGGGTCACCTTCATCTGGAAAATTCATTCATTCTGTCGAGTCCAAACCAACCAAGAAATTGTGCATATCAGCCCTACCACTCTCGGTTCTAGAGAAGACACCCAACGAGAAAGGTTTGGGACCAACCCAATTTAAGGATAAAAGAAAATACCAAAATCCGGCCTCCACACCTTCCACACCCCTTCCACCCCTTTACAGGAAAGAATTACATGCAGACGGGATTCCACTTCCTGGAGGCACAAAGGACAAGTGTCATCCTCCACCAAATGTCACTGCACCAGAAAGTCACGGGTTGGAAGAACCCCAGCACAAACCTACCACCAAAAAAATTTCACCTTAGGGGGAATGTTGAGGGGCCAGAGGAACTTCCACCGATTATCGGTAAAGACCTGAGCCAAAACTTGAACTCTCAGTTTGTAACCCAAACGAACATAATATCTCCCATTAGGTTCCCCAGTCCAGAAAATCTGATCAATACCCATTCCTGGTGTGAGAGGGATACTCAGGATGAGCTGGCGATCTACCTCGTTAAACCAGCAAAAAAGCTTCTCCTGATCACACTCCTCAAGCGAGTCATCAAGTAGGTCACGTACCCTTGCATCTTCGAATCCAGGATCAACCAGTGAGGAAACCTTATGATTGACGCCATATTCCAGCCATGGATCATTCCAAATGTTAATATTATGCCCATCTACAATTCTCCACATGCAGCCCAAATCAATGAGAGATTTTTCTCCCCAAATGCTCCTCCACATAAAACTTGGTCGTGGCCCCAGATGAGCATGAAATAAGTCAGAATGAGGGAAGTACTTAGCTCGCATCAACTTTGAGAACATGGTATTTGGGTGGGAAAGAAAGTGCCATCCTTTATTCGCCAGAAGAGCCTCGTTAAACCATTTGAGATTTTAGAAGCCAAGACCACCACAAAATTTGGAAACACACAGCTTATCCCAAGACATCCAATGGGAATTATGTTTTCCCTCATGGGAGCCCCACCAAACGTTGTCCAACCAAGAGTGGAGTTGGTCAACAAGAGTTTCTAGGAATTTAAACAGTGACATATAATAAGAAGGGATTGCTTGGGCCACTGACTTCACGAGAACTTGCTTTCCCTCCATGGAAATCTTCCTACTAGACCAAAGACAAATCAGATTATCCACCCTATCCATAATTGCGCTGAAAACTTGTTTCTTCAACCTACCCACTAGAGTCGGGAGGCCTAGGTACTTAGGATGCTTATCAACCAGCAGAAACCTACACATTCCCTGAAAATCCTCTCTCTTAGCTTGAGGGATGCCTTTAGTGGAAGATAACTCTGATTTCGAAGCATTAATACATTGCCCAGAGGCCTTTTCGTACAAATTGATGATATTCTGCACTGCACTGCATTATTGTGGGGTAGCACGCAAGAAAAGGAGGCTATCATCAGAAAAGAAGAGATAAGAGATAGGGGGTCCATTTCTACATATCGTAGCACCATGGATACTTCCTTGATCCTCCACCTTCAGGATGTGATGAGAAAAGACATCTGACACCATAATGAAGAGGTAAGGTGATAGGGGGTCCCCTTGTCTCAAGCCTCTTTACGGTTTAAAGCTCGCTGAAGGTACCCCATTAATATTGATTATGTAGGAGATAGACGTAACAAAATTCATGACATTAGAGATCCATTTCATCCCAAAACCCAACCTGGATAGAACAAGTTTGAGAAAAGTCCATTCAACTCTGTCATAAGTTTTCATCATATCAAGTTTCATTTTCATGGTGCCACACTTGGATGAGGGGTGAGTTTTCATAGAGTTGAATAATTATAAGGAAATGGCAGCATTATCTGTAAAAGATATCTTTGGAAAGAACACACTTTGGTTATTTGAGACAAGAAACGAGAGAAAAATCCTAAGTCTGGCCACCATGATTTTGGAGAAAATTTTGTAAATCACATTACACATGCTGATTAGCCGAAACTCTGAGATTTTCTGAGGGAACTGGGATTTGGGGATAAGAGTAATAAGAGTTTCATTTAGGGATTCAAGAGAGGCTCTTCTACCCCACACCTCCTTCATTAGGTCCACCACATCGGGCCCCACTATATACCAAAAGTGTTTAAAGAACAGAGCATGAAACCCATCAGGCTCCGGTGCCTTGGTAGAGTGAATTAGATGCAGAGCCCCAATAACTTCTTCCTCAGACAAATCGCTTTCTAGGTACTGATTCATGTCTTCTATAACCAATTTTGGGATGCATCCACTCAGTCATGAGGGAGTGCTAATACTTTCTGCTGAGTAGAGGTTTCTAAAAAAGTTCAAGATAATGGAGTGAATTTCGTTTATGTCTTGTGCAACTCTTCCAGTGGGGTCCTCTGGATGAGCAATATGATTCTTCCTTCTCCTCTCATAAACTCGTTGGTGAAAAAAGTTGGTGTTATGATCACCATCTCTGTTATGGGACTCCCGTGACCAAATGAACCAAAAACTCTCTTTCTCCCTCTGAGCTGCATTAAGCTTCTTTTCTGCCACAGAGATGTTTCTAAGGACAGAGTCACAACAAGGATATGAGTGGAGTCGCTCTAATTTATTCTCCGCCACCTTAATATGTTGGTCAAAGTTACCAAACCTAGCTGAGCTCCACTTCTGAAGGTGAGCCACAATAGTGAGGAAGTTGGACATGGTGCACCGATTCGATCCCTCCCATGCCGCTTGAATCACCTTTTCACAGTCACTATCTTGGATCCACATACTTTCAAAGAGAAAGGTTCTCTCAGGTCCCCATTCCACGCTTGAGTATCACGCTGGGAAGACCTCTTCACGAGAAGCACACGCATGCCCCATCCTCCTCTCATGTTTTAATAATAAAAATTATAATAATATCATTATCAAAATAATTATCATATAATTAAATCAACCTGGAAAATCACTCATGAAATTTGCTGCATCTCACCCTTCATTTATTTTTTTAAAAACCATTTAATTTCCTTTAAAAACTTAAAGCAATTTTTATTCCTTTAAAAAATTCAAGTGATTTTCCTTAATTCATTAAATTAAATGCATTTAATTATATTAACCACTCACACACATTTTTTTAATGTTATTATTATTATTAAAAATAATAATAACACCCACTCCATGGACCATATCCAACCACCTTGTCGGAGATCCATGTCTGGTGACCGTCACGTCCATGCTGAACATCCTCCACCATGATATCTCGTGCATGGCCTCCAATCGGAACCAATCTTGTAATTCCATACATCATCATCACACATCAACCGAGAAAATGGGGATCCTCGATCCAAACCCGAACCACCATCGATCAATCTCCGTCCTCATCGCACCTCGATCGTATACTTACACCCATGGTACCTATCCGAAATGTTCACAAAAAAACCATCCCACTTATTGATCAATTCATTCACAAACCATCTATCCACACATCATTCGTTCTACCACAATAAATTTTGGAGTTCGACCATGCCCGAACCCACCCTGACAAAGTCGAACCGTGGCTCTGTTGGAAAATGGTGAAGAGCGCGACGAATGGAGAGAGAAAAGAAGAACAAAGTGAACCATCATTGACCAATATTTCTTGGAAAAATTATATAAATGGGTATATAACATGTGTAATGAGGGAAGAATTATATCAGATCAATATAATTATTAAAATTTGTGGGGCTCATGTAAAAAACAATTATCCCAGATCAAAATCAGATAAAAATTCATGTTCAATCTTTTAATCAAAAGGGAAAAAACCACAAATGAAGAGTACTATCTCAATTATGGATCGATCATTGGTGAATAACACATCCTCTAGCTATGAATATGATCCGTTGCGTCCGCTGTCTGTCGATCCACCCCGATCCAATCACCAGTCATCGCCCAATGTTGATCCGCCAACGAAGGATGATGGAAACTCCAACAAAAAATCTCAAGGTTTTGTGGCTAACCCTGGTGATTTTCCATAAAAATATATTTAAATAGGGAAAATGGTTTTGGGCATTAAATGAAACAATTAAATAAATAATAATTTATTTATTTAATTATTTCACCCACGATGATTCTCAATCCAAACACCCAACACCGACCATGGTTATATCATTCCTAGGGTAAAAACCATATTTTAGACTCAATGGTGGTGTCATACTTTCCATTTGATTCTCCGTTCATGAGTTATTTGGGTTTGGTTTATTAAATAAATAAATAAAATTAATTATTTTATCCAATGCACCTACCAATGACTGCCTTCACCAGACGTCCTGCGCTGAGCAACCTTAGGTCTGGCCTAGGGTAAACCTAAAACTATGAATTCTACTGTGATATCAAATTTTTGACCAGAATCGCTATTTAGGAGATATTACACTTTTTTAGGAAAAACTCATGTGTGTGATATAAAAAATATATAATATTTTTATAAAATTAATTCTGAGCTCACCGAGCCTCAGAATCACAATCCGTCTCAGCGGATGGTTCCAAAAATATTCTTAGGAATATTCTGAAGTCTCACATGGAAAAATCAGAGTCTCTAAATTATTCCATTCATCAAATATTTTCAACATTGAAAAGAAAAAACCTAAGAAAATCGGGGTGATACTGAGCCCGCATCTAGATCTCTTGTACATCTTCCCTACATCGGGATGTACAACCAAAGGAGAAGTATAAAATTCCTTCATCACCTCCTCTCATAATGTAACTAGAACCCCCATCCATATCTGGAAAAGGAGGATTTGATTTCCTTATTTAAGGAATATATTAGGAATGTATCTAGTTGATATATGGTCATGAAAGATCTCCTAGTTGATATCCCCAAGTTGTGGCTTCCTAACTCATTGAGGAAGCAGAGGGGTAACAACTATCGATCGAAAGTATGATGCAATATCCTCACCCACAAGGGACAACTACAAAGATAGTGTGATATTCAGCGCTATCTAAAAAATCTTACAAAAGGATTATCTTTGTTAGTGCTAAAAAAACCCTGATAAAAGCACCTATTTTTCAGTGTTTTTTAGCACTAATAAAGAAGTTTTTAGCGCTGATAAAACGTAGTCTTTATGACCGCTCTTTTAGTGCTGATAAATGACGACCATTATCAGTGCTCTTTTAGTACCGATGAAAGACATATTTCATAAAAAAATATATTTAATTAAAAATCAGATATTAATATCTAAATATATTTATATTGATATAAATATAATATATTTAATTAAATATGCATGATTTATATAATACTAAATAAATATTTACACTTAATATATAATATATTTTGTGAAAAATGGTTTATAAAATAATTATAAATTAATATTAATTAAGAATTTTCTAATTATTATTGATTAATATTCATTTAATAATAATTTTATGACAATAAATTAATGAAAAATTTAAAATAAACTGAAAAAAATTACTTAAAATTAAAATGATCATAACTTTTGGTTCAGATGTATGTTTGCACTCTACCACATATCAAATCAAATATTGTGAAAATATATAAGACTTAAAAACCCTATGGAACTTTGGTTAGTGTTTTTAGATGTAAATAAAGGTCCATAAGGCCGAAAAAAAAAGTTTTTTGTTGAGGTATACCCAGATTTTCTAATATTCAACAGAATCCCAACCTCATTTAAGGGACTCTTCTCATATTTTCTTGATGGTGACATAATTTATTACCATATATTTCTTTCATTTGTACTTTATGGTGTTTAAATTTTATCATTTTCATATTTTAGTGTTATTTATAATTAAATAAATAAATACATACATACATACATATATATATATATATAAACATATTTATATATATATATATATAAACATATTTATATATATTTATATATAAAAATTTAACTATATAAATAAATATATAAGCCACTTCGGTGGTGGTGCGGTGGTGAAGGTGAGTTACCAAAACAGGTTGTTCTTTGGTAGGTTCAGGGTTCGAATCCTGGGAGTCCTCTTTCGGGGTGAACCTCTCCCCTGGGATCCACCCACCTTACCAGGTCGCCCAGACTCATCTGGGCAGGCAAAATGAGGCGCGACCCAAATTGCTGATGGATTGCTGTGACGAACCATCGCTGCCGGGACGTTACCCTCCGGGACGTTCTGCCATCTCGGATGGCAACGGCTCCTTCCCCAGCTGGGGAGTTGCCTTTGGGTACTACCCCTTCATGGGGGAGGGGGGTTTCTCTGTTTGGAGGGTTCGAAAAGGCCACACCAGGGAATTCCCTTTTCTAAAAAAAATATAATCATATTTACATGTAATTTATATTTAAATGTAAATATACAAACCATATGAAAAATATATTTACTATCCATTATATATATACTTAAATTTGTTTTATATAAAAATGAATATATATTTATATCAATAAATTATATATATATTTAATCATTTATAATTTCATATATTATTTTATAATTATTTATAATTATATGAATAAAAAAATATTTAAATATGCGTGTATACGTGTGAAAATATTGTACCAATACATCATATAAATGTATTTATATAGGAGTGTGATTACCTTCGATCTCGATTACTATTTCAATCTGGATGATGCGTTCATTGGCCCACTGAAGAAGACTAAGGCATTTATGCCTTTGAATCATTCGGTGAAAGGACCAGAACATCGACATTTCTTATCATAGGGTAGGGGTGAATCTGGTTCAAATAAAATCACTAAAAATGATTTATTAGCCATTATTGAAGTGAATCCTAGGATCCTAGAAGTGAGAATAGATGAATGTAAGTTTTTGATTCTTGCACAATTGGTTATTTCACAAGAGGAAAAGCTGTGGAATCTCAAAGATCTACATACCCTACTCCTTTGATTTTGGGGCTTTGATGGATAAAATATCATCTCCATTGGGAAAAGCTTCTATCATGTCATCTTCCCCTCAATGTATCTCAAGACCAGGGATTGGAGTCGCATTCTTGTACCTCTTAAACCTAGTTTCTGGAAAATACAGTATTGAGATCCTCTTTTTGATCTTGAAAAGATCAAGAAGTCAGTCGCTCAATAATGGGTTCAGATCCATGGCTTGAGTTGGTTTTTTGGCATCTTGAAATTCTATAGGATATTGATTCAGCTATTGGTGTCCCAATCAAATTCGATAGGGAGAAAAAATAGGCTCTCTATGGGCACTTTTCAAGGGTAATATTTATTGTTTATTTCTCTTCCACCTTGATCAAATCTGTTATTCTATTTGCTGCTGATCATCATATCGAGCTCTCTATTGAATATGAGATATGGCCAAATTTTTTTAGATCCTATAACTTTATGGGAGTCTTCCTAAGAAGTGTTGGAGGAACCTATATATTTCCCACTGTAGAAAGGTTTTCCATCTTAGTGCCAATAATAGATTTCATCCAAGTGCTGATGCTGCTCAGATGGATGTGGCTGGGCATAATCTAGTTATAGGGGATGTTGTGGTACAATATGATTTTGTAAATGGGGATAGTTTTTTGGACTACCAATCCAAATTAGGGAAAAATGATGGTATTGATGCTGCCATAAATAATTACACTCCTAGAGGGTATGGATTCTTAGCCAGAGCTATGGATTTGGAATTTTTTATGGGGTAGTATAATGTTGGGACTGCTAGACCAAGCATTGAAGGTGGAAAGGGGGATGGTTGTGAGTCAACACCAGGTTTGAAGGCTTTATGGGATGATATTGTAGCTGAAAAGAGGTGAAGTTGTAGGTGGATCATGCTAATATATCCTTTAAAGATGATCTTTTCATGAGCCCCAAAGTTACAAGAGAGAATGAGTCTTACTATGAAAAATATGACCATGAGGCTACTACCAAAGAATAAGTTGATCATGATCTATGACATGAACTTTTAATTTCTACCAAAAATAAGGGGGAAGATAAAGTGGTGGGTTAATAGAGCTTTCAATTGGTCACCCCTTGAAAGAATAGGACCTATTCACCTTTTCCTAGGCAGGTTTTACTAGTGCATCTTGAAGTGCAATATCAAGAGTAGGTACTCAACACTATTCCTAAAGAATCTCAATCTGTGATGACTATAAAGGAGACTGTGGCAGATGACCCTCCATTAATTTATTCCCCAATAAGGGAAATTGATGATGTAATAGTAAAAGAGGGCAGGTTATTCCCCCCATCTCAATGCAAGGTCTTAATAAAATATAGACCAAGGGATGAAGATGCTGGTATATTGGAAAAGAAGATGGCAACTGGGGAGGCTACCACTACCCCACCAGACTCTTGTCCTAGTAAAACTAGTCTTACTTTGGATGATATTCTCAATAAATCTAATATTAAGTGTTCCGTGAGGAATTTGACAACATCCATGGTTCTCAATACTTTGAGCCTCATTATGATAAAGATGAATCACCAGATATGGATGATCAGGATGACACGTGGAAGACTCCTAAGTAGTGGAAGAGAGGCCGACATATGAGGAATCAAGGTGGGCCTCGAGGAAGGGGTGGTAGACACAAAAGAAGGTGATTGTTTAAGGATTTGTTGTTTTTGGTGGTGGTGTTTGTGCCACTCTTTTAACATTTCATCCCCCATCTCTCTTTTTATGTGTATTTCCTTTTTATTAATAAATTTTCCAAGGCCATGGGTTTTAACCCATGGCTCATGCCATTTTGATTAAATGTATTTATATAAATATATCCTGAAATATATAATATAACTACATATAAATGTATATAAACATACATGAAATTAATGTATTTAAACATTTTATAGAAATATATTATATAAACATATTTATAAAAAATATTCATTTTATAAATACATTATATTTTTTATTTAAATATATATAAATTATATTTAAATATATATATATATATATATAAATATAAATATAAATATAAATATAAATATAAATATATAAAAATATTTTTTAAATGTATTTAAAAATATTTTTTTAAATATATATACTCATATAAATAAATAAATATATAACAAATATGTGTGGAAATATATATATATATATATATATATATATATATATCATAAAATAAAAATAAAAATAGGATAGTGCTGTGGTAAGGGAAGTTAATTTGGATAAGGAGGTCTGCAGTTCGATTCCTTCCAAGTAAAGGTGGGTGAATGGGTGGGGGGGGGGGGGTTGAAGAAAGCACTGACAAATGGGGGGTGGTTAAGGTCCTATGGTGTAGAGGTAAGAGCACATTGAAAAAATTAATTATTTTTAAAATTATCCTTTATCATCACTTTTTTAGAATCAATACTAAAAAAATCACTGATAAAAATAGATTTTATTAGCATTTTTTAGCACTGATAATGACTGCTACCTTTTTAGGACACTTAGCCTATCAGCGCTGACAAAGCCCATTTTTGAGTGCCTACTATGGCTGAATCTTTCATGGGGTTGTCTAATTTATTTAAATTATACTAATGAATGTATTTGAACTTAATTTATTGATAATAATAATGAATTTTGTAATATAAATTATGAATAAAAGTAATTAATGGGAAATTCTATATCTAGGTTTGGATAAAGAATGATCATGAGTTAGGTCAACCAATGATTGTTGGATTTTTTAATTTCTTATATCTATAATTTATAATAGTTATTTTTAATTATATTATTGATGATCTATGTATCATACATTTCACTTATAATGTAAGGACCTGTGTGTCCATGGTTAATTTTATGTATCACCTTATCATTGGTACCCTTAATTTAATCGTGAGTAACATTATATAAAATGAAGATCACATAAGAGGTAAGGCAATTCAATTCTATATAAAAATTAAATTCTAACATGATGACTCAAGAATGGTGGTTGGTGAAACTTGAGCCAACCAAGCCTTATGGAGATATCTACCAAGTCTTGGTTGGTTTATCACCACTTAATTAATAAATCCAAAAATAATAGCTTATGATATTGCCATAATTTTTTATATGAATGTTTAATTATATGTTTACATGTCTAAATATGTTACAATAAATAAATAATTGTAACACTATTATAGACAATCCCTTTAAAAGCACTAAAAATTTATTTTATCAGTGCTAAAAAAACATTGATGTTCCAATCACTAATAAAAGATAAGCACTTTTATTATCCATAAAAAATCAATGATAAAGGGTGTAAAACCCTGTGTTGTTATGAGTTATGAAATTTAGAGGGAATTTGAAATTTTGATATTGGAGCATGGACCGTTTTGAGAATTGGGATTTAGATCAAAATTCTTAGAGTTGAAGCATCTTAAGGAGGTGTTTGGGAAACAGGTTTAGGCATAGGTTGTGTTTAAAATGCTCAGGTAAGTATCAAGAGTTTTTGGTTGGATTTGGAATTTTTAAAAAGGGGTTTTACTCTTCTATATGATTACTACACAGTTTAGGAAAATCATACTGCACTCTAGGTGAAATCATGTGTGGTTGGTTTGGCATGAGGTTGAGGTGTACAATTACAGAGAACTATATAAGGAAACCATGTAGGGTGTTGTTTTCTTATCAAAGGGAGTTTCATGATTGACACACCGTTTGGTAGACCATGCATCAAAACCGTGCAAAGGGTTGTGGATCAAGGTAAATCGAGCTGCACGGTTTAGCCAGTTGTGTGGACAAATTGTGAAAATGGCCAACATTCTTAAAAATAGCAATTTTACCATATTTTATGTTCATATTCCGTATAGGATGGAGTCTATGTTATGGAATTATATTCATACTAAAATTGATGTGGTTCAAGCATGATGTTTTAGTAAATGAAGATCGTATAAGAGGTGAGGCGATTCAATTCTAAAAAAAACATACTAAAATGATAACTTGAGAATGGTTGTTGGTGAAACCTGAGCCAACCAAGCATTATGAAGAAGTATTGAATGTGTGGGTTGGTTTATCACCACTTAATAAATCAATCCCTAAATAATAGGTTATGATAATGCCACAATTTTTATATGAATTTTTAATTATTTATTTACAAGTTTACAAATTTTATAATAAATGAATATTTGTAACACTACAATAGATAATCCATTTAAAAGTGCTAAAAATGATTTTATCAGTGAAAAAATCATTTATTTTCCATGAACTGATAACATCTAGGTGCTTTTATCATTATTAAAAAAACATTAATAAAGGGTGTAAAACCTTATGTTGTTATGAGTTGTAAAATTCAAGGGGAATTTGAAATTTTGATCCCAGAGCAAGGAAAATGTTGATAACTAGGATTCGGATTAGAATTTTGAGAGTTGGAATGTAATGACCCACTAATTCCCATTGTCTTGAGAGTACAATGAGTCATTACTAGGTCTTAAGTGACATCCCCAAGGTGCCAAAGGCTGGAAATAAATTCTGAATGGATTTAAAGCAATTGGGGGGATGATTTACCCTTTAAATTCTAAAATCAACAACCTGAAAAACCATCCAAAAAAATCTCATTGTATGATGAATTAAACAAACTAAGACATTTCAAATCATTCTATTTAAAACAACCAACCAAGGTATGCTACCGCGGAAGACAAAGCAACATTAAAGTAAACAGCAGAAATACAATGAATAAACTCTAAGATTACAACAAGACTTAATGCTTCACAAGATCCATGATCCAACATCACTAAGTAGTCTAAAGTATCATGACATGGTGCTAAAGAAGTGTGATACTTTACCTTTTACCTAGTCCTAAAAGGTAGCATCTTCAAAAGCACCAAAGCACCAAAGCTGGGGTGAGTATAAAAATCAGTAGGTTTTCCTAACGACTTCCCTACTGACGCCACTTGGATAGAAAAATTAGCACATTATATAAAATAGTTTATATAAAACAATTTACCAAAATAGTTTATAACCAAACATAAAAATTTCGAAAACCAACTATAACCATGTGCAAACAAAAGAAAATTAAACCAATTTTCAGCAAGTTATTTTCTCGAAAATAACCAATCAAGGCTTATAAAAAAATTCTGATTATTATTTTGGCATACCCATTCCATAGTTCACAACACATCCACACATGCATGCTTCATTTGACAGATCCCTACTCATGAGCGGTATCTTATCTAATCACTTTGTGTCCCACTAATACTCACCCCTTGATCCAGGGTCACATACCTTGTACCCCGATGGTACTCATCCCTTATTCAGGGCCCGTTAATCATTAACTCTCCCCTGGATCCATATTTTCATTACCAAAATAAACCACTTCAATAAAACTGAACTTTTATTAAAAACCAAATCACAAGAAATTTCAAAGAAACATTTCATTTTAATAAAAATTTCCCTTTTGTTGAAAAAATCTAATCCAATTCATGTGCCACCATTCTAGAAAAATGACCATTTTAAAATATCTATTTAAAAAGTAAGAACAAAATCACTTTTCACATTAAACCGATTTTCTAGATTTCACAAACCATCACTCAAGAAGGTTTCCAAAAAGTTTTCAACAATCAAGTCACAATAAATTTAGAACAATACATTCAATTGAAAGCATTCCAATCAGTTCTACTAAGAGAAGTTAAGAGTGAATCCACCTACCTCAAAGGTTTTGACGAAACCCCACAAAGGATGAAGAATGATCACAAAAACCAGGTTAATTCTTCAAAGAAACAGACTTAGATCTATTCTCCTATAAAAAAAATCAAACTCTCAACTTATTTGGCAAACAAAAACCTAGATCTACCCATAACGGGCATAGATCTTAGAACCCATAGGAGAGGAGAATTAGTTCTAATAGACCACTTACTCTGAGAGACGTGTCGTAGATGAAACGAAGATCCAAAGCCGATCAGATTGATCCAGAAGAAGGGGTGCTTCTAAAAATCACCTAGGGAGAGTCTAGGGTCAATATCCAAGAGGTTTGGAAAGAATAGACCAAGAAAAATATCCAAACACGTGACTTTATGCTAGGTGCGGGCAGGATCATGACGTGTACCCTAGGTCACGATGTAAAGGCCACATTGGATAAGTACACCAAAAAACCCATCACCTCGGGTAAAAAAAATGCTATTTAACACCTACATGATGTGTAACTCATGCATATGGTGTGTACCAGCTCACGATGTGATCTCCCCATTCATGATCTGAAACCAGCTCCAAGTACAGGGCATGTACTTTATGTACACGGCGTGTACCTATTCTTCAGCCTGTAGTAAACCCAGAAAAATCACATAAAAGGATTTTTAACTGAAAGGGGACTTATAAAAGGTGGAAACTTACCTTATCAAGATAACATGATGTCACAAATCAGAAACTGGGGGTAATACATTCTCCCCACCATTGGTCTTTCTGTCCTCGGAAAGTAGAAAACACTTGATGCCATGAAAGAGTTCCAACCATTTCTCTTTAATTTCCTTCTCAAATTCCCAAGTCTCTTCATGAAATTGACCATGCATCCATAAAACCCGCACCAGACCAATTCTTTTTCCATGCAAGAATTTCTCCTTCCTATCCAAAATCCAAATCGAGATATGTATCAATGAAGTATCCATCTCTTGGTCTATGTGATCCCATCTGATCACATGGTCAGGATCAGGCTGATACTTTTTCAACTAGCATACATGGAACACATTATGCACCTAACTGAACCGTGGTGGTAATGATAAGTGATATTCCACCTCTATGACCCATTCTAGTATCTCAAAAGGGCCTATGTATTGAGGAGATAACTTGACCTGCTTCCCAAAATGATGATTTCCAAACCTTGGAGATATCCTCAAGAACACATGATCACCCATGAATAATGACAACAATCTTTGATGGTGATCTGCATATGATTTCTGATGACTCTGAGCCATATCCATCCTATTTATAATCAAGTGGATCTTCTCCATTTTTTCTTAGACAAGGCTCAACCCAACTAGTGAAGTCTCACTCGTTTCCACCCAACCCAATGGATAACGATAAGAATGCCCATACAGTGCTTCAAACAGAGCCATATGTATCAAGGTCTAACAATTTTTATTGTATGAGAACCCCACCAAGGGTATATTATCTTCCCATGATCCACCAAAATCCATTACACAAGCCCGAAATATGTCTTCCAACTTCTATATCGTCCTCTCAGACTGGTCAC
Source organism: Viscum album (assembly GCA_963277665.1). Taxonomy (NCBI): domain Eukaryota; kingdom Viridiplantae; phylum Streptophyta; class Magnoliopsida; order Santalales; family Viscaceae; genus Viscum; species Viscum album. Next base: position 1,941,757,117 of record OY728152.1, read on the forward strand.
CTATCTGAGGATGATATGCCATGCTCATAGTCAATTGATTTACAAGGTCCTTTTTTAAGGATTCCCAAAAATAAAATGTGAACTTTGGATCTCTATATGACATGATTGAAACTGGTACACCATTCCTCTTCACCACTTCTTTGATATAAATTTTGGACAGATCCTCCACCATATGAGTTTTACAAATAGGGATGAAATGGGCCGACTTGGTAAGCCAGTCCACTATCACCCAAATGGAATCATGTTTTCAAACCGTTATTGGAAGTCCTGTAACAATATACATTGCTATCTGCTCCCATTTGTACAGTGGTATAGGTAAAGACTACAACATACCTACTATTCACTAATGCTCTACTTCAACCTACTGATAAGTTAAGCACCACAAGACAAACTCGACCACCTTTATTTTCATTCCGCTCCACCAAAACTGTGCCTTCAATGCCTTATACATCTTCTATGTGCCTAGATGTATAACCCATCTCAAATGGTGGTAAGCATGAAGGAGTTTTTCTTGACAAGCCATAGGTATAACTATCCGATCTTTAAAATACAAAAGTGAACTTCTACCAAGATTCCATCCCTAAATGATCTCCCCACCATTGAGTTTTGAACTCATAACTAGAAATTCTACTTCAGATGTTTGTTCCTCTTTGACTTCTCTACTCACATCACTAGGTCCCGGGGATAGCAGATACACCCTGCCTTAACATGGCTGTCGGGTCTTGGCTTGCCAAGTACCACCAGTTGCCCCACAGACATGTGGTCCCCACCTTGGGGCCCACCCACATGCCCAAACAGGTCATCTGACTAATGATAGTCCCCACAGGCCAAGACATGTCCTTTCCAGTGTGTTTTTTCCTCACTCACACACACTATGGAAAACTTCCCAGAAAGTCACCCATCCTGATCACTACTCTAGCCCAAACATGCTTAACTGTGGAGTTCTAATAAGGTGGTCTCCTAAAAAGAAATTTTCACCTTGATGACATGAGTCGTATCATTTAGTCATTTAACCCTTTATCATTCGGAGGTATTACTTTCACCAGCCCTTTAGAGCACAAAGTTCTCTTTGTGGGCCCTACATTTCAACCTAGGTAGTGCACCACACTTAAGGCTGGGTTCCTCCTTTGATACCAAAGGTAAAAATTGGTCCCCATGATAGTACAAACACCCCGACTTGACATGGTCGTTAGGTCCTCACCCACCAAGTTCCACTAGTTGCCCCGTAGACACATGGTCCCCACCTTGAGGCCTACCCACATGCCTGAATGAGTCATCTGACTAATGATAGTTCCCACAGGCCAAGACATATCCTTTCCAGTGTGTCTTTTTCTCACTCACACACACCCTAAGAAACTTCCTAGAAGATCACCCATCCCTATCACTACTCCCAGACAAGCATGCTTAACTATAGAGTTCTAATCAGGTAGTCTCGAGAAAAGGAAGGTGCATCTTGTTATATTGATTCATATCATTTAGTCATTTAACCCTTTATCATTCGAGGGTGTTACATGGAACACCTAAAGGATGTTTTTTGGAAATGGATCTAGGTTGGGCTGTGTTTCGAGTACTTGGGTATGTATCAAGAGTTTTGAGTTAGAGTTTGAATTTTTTAAAAGGTATTTTTCTCTACCGCCCGATTACCGCACAATTTGAGAAAATCATGCAGCACTCTAGGTGAAATCATGTAGGGCTAGTTTGGATTGAGGGAGAGGTTCACAATTACATAAAACTATGTGAGGTAACTGTGGCCGATGTAGTTTTCTTATCTATGGGAGTTTCATGATTGGTGCACCATTTGACAAACCATGCAGCCAAACTGTGCAAAGGGTTGTGGCTCAAGGTAGATCGACCTTCATGATTTGGCCAATTGTGTGGGAAAATTGTATAAATTAATGACCTTATTAAAAATAACAATATTACCATATTTTAGGTTTATATGTGGTATATGATGGATTACATGTGTTGGAATAAGATTTAGGATAAAATTGATGCGATTCGAGCGTGATTTTGATCTACGGTGTTCCAATTCTTAGGGTGAGAGAATGATGGATGATTCAGATAGTTGGTGATCTAATTATGGAATTACATTGAATATTGAGTTCAGATTTTGGTGTGGGTTATTGTATGATCTAGTGATTCCTTTAAGGATTTAGTCATCGTGATGACGAGGTAAGATAGTGCATCAGTGGGTGTTTCTGAGAATTTTCAAGAGAGGTCAGACATAAGAGAACCAATTGAGGGTTTTTCATGGAATTGGGTGTGTTAAAATGAAAACTACATTGACTAAGTTGATAAAATATTGGAAATGATTTTTTAGTAGGTGATTTGGATGTTGGGAGCACCATGGATCAAAATTAACCTCTGTGATCTATGTATTATGGTGGGGTGAAAAATAAACTTAGGAATGAGCTGATTGATTAAATCATCATGTCTTTGGATATATGAAAATGGTTAATCACCCACTTTATATTGGTTATGGTGACATGAGGTATATTGACTTTTGATGAACAATGTGCCTCGATGTTTGGTGTTATGTAGTGGAAACTCATTCAATATTTCAGGGTATAACATAACAATATAATCATGAATTGACTGATAGGATAGGAAAATAATGATTGATATAGGAACATAAAGGTTTCTTAGGGATGATAAGTGTAATGGTGGGGATGTTTAAAAACGCCATGTCATTACTGGTTGTGAAATCTAGTGAGAATTTGAATTTTTGGTCTCGATGTAGATTCCTTTTCTAGAAATGGGTTTCGAATTTGAATTCCAACAGTCAGAAAATCTAACGGTGGTATTTTTTGATATGGATCAAGTCCTAATATGAATTTTAAATGATTGAGTAAGTATTGTGAGTTTTAGGTTGGAGTTGTAATTTTGGAAAAGGGGTTTCCTCTACTGCACGATTACTGCACAGTTTGGGAAAATGTGTGGCACTTGAAGGGAAACTATTCAGGGTTGATTTGGCTCAAGGGATAGGCACACAGTTATAGAGAACCATGCGAGGTAATCATGTGTGGTAATTTTTTATTCTTAGAAGGAGTGATACAATTGGAACACTATTTGGTAAACCATACGATTAAACTATGTGAGGGGTTGGGGCTCAAGGTAGAGCAAGCCGCATGGTTAGCATATGATTTAGCCAATTGTGTGGAAAAACCATGTGACTGTACAACTTTCTTCAAAAGGTTTATTGCACCATTTTCCCTAATTAATTTTATGCCACTCCCCCTTCTTCTCCCCTATGTGTAGCTAAACTAGGGTACCCCCTTCCATTCTCTCATTCGATTTCCCATAGAAAGGGAGGTGGTTTCTTAGAGATTTCATCGGTGTTATAAGAATGGTTTCCTCTTATCCCTCCTCCATATTCTTCCTATTATATCACTACTTGATTTGATTTTATGACTTAGGGATTTGGTGATGATTTCTATTGAATCATGGTAGAAATCATTTGATATAATGGGGCTTTTACATGTGATTTCTAGAGGGTGTCTTGTCAGGATAAACAAACACCATTTCAATCAATGCACATCACCTGATGAATTTATTTAGAGTTTTTCCTAAATTTAATGAAATTATAAATTTAATTACTATCAGTTTATAGGTATTTTTCCTTATATGGTGTTGGGAGTATTTCATAGACCTATTAGGTCTGGTTAATCACACTTTCAGCATAGTGAGATGGATTGGTAAGGTTTTAGGACATAATTCCTATTTAAATTAAAATAAAATAAAATAAATTATAAATTGTTACAATGATTTAATTGGATGTATTGGATTGAGGTAAGTTATCAAGAGGTGATACAATATGATGTGAGGCTTGGATGGGCCTAGGCGGTGGTCAGTTTTTATTAAGGGAAATTAATCCATATAAGGTAGGCAGTCCTTGAAAATATCCCTAAAGTTTATTATTAAAATAATTTTATGTTAACGTCTATAGATATAATATAAGTTCCAATGGCCATTATAGAACCTGGAGCACTAGCTTGATGCCTTAGTCACTGATGATTGAATGGTTGATTAACAATGTGTGTGATGAGATACATGGACACTAGAGGGGTACTTATGAGATGAGAATAAATGTAGTGGACTTGAGGTAGGTGCCTTTAATTTCATGTAAGAAGGGGTGAGTGATGGATTGGTAATGGATAGCCTAGGGATAAGCAATATATATAATTGGATATGACTTATAACCTATGGGATTGTTGATTAGAGAGTGGGTAGAGAGTTCCTCCCCAATATATATGTGATTAACTAGGTTGTAACACCCAGTTACTTATTTTCAAGTATTTATTGACCATTATTTTTACATTCTTTAAGTTGAGTCTTGTTTTGGGGTCGTTTTGGGAGATTTTGGAGTTTTTTGGATACTTTTTGGGCTATTCACATTTGTTATACAATTTGGCCAAACCTTGAACCCCCTAGTGAAAGCCATTCACCCCTAGATAGAGATGAATTCAATGTTAGTGGATGGTTTCCCAAACTGTGTACTCACATAGGGGAAACTGTGTGCCCCAAATAGTAGGGGTGCATGGATGGCGCATAGTTTCCCCTAATCGTGTGCCCCCCATTTGCTCATTGTGCATGTGAGATTTTAACATTCTGAAAATTATTTTAATTTTTTTGAACCCCACAGTTTAAGTTCCTAATAACCCAATTCATACCTAACATAATTTATTCTTACTTGGAGGTTCCCAAGAGGATATTTTGTCCCCTCTAAACCATTTCCATATCATATTGAAGTGACGTTGATCTCGATCGATCTCCTCCAGGTAAGTGGACCTACTCTCATGTGATTTATTCTAATATCTCTTTCTATCATCCTTAGATTTTGATATATAATCACATATTGGATGGATCTAAAATCTATTTTATTGGATATTGATTCTATATTGTGTTCCTTGATCTTCTATGTCTTCGTTCTTCATTGGAAAGACCCGTCGTAGGTGTTGATTTCTGGATATTTAATTTAAAGTCAGGTGGTTCTATAATTATTTTCTCTACAATTGATACCTCGAATTTCTTGAATAAATTGAAAATAGTTTTTAAATTATTTAAAAAAACGGACTTGATATGATTCAATCTTTTGTTTTAAATGGGTATGAAAATTGAGAAAAACCCCAATTTTAATGGAATTGAAATTGTGGGGAGAATTTATAAAAAAATATGGCTTGATTTGGAAAATGTTTTGATGAAATGATTTGATGTTGATATTGAGAAAATTAATTAAATTGAAAAGTGATTTGAAAAGGAATTATATGATGTAAACCTATTATTTGGTTTTAAAAGGGAAAAAGGCATATTAAAAATTAAAATTGGGAAATTATATTTTGAAATGTTTTAAAATGATTGATTTTAAAATTTATTTATTGATTGTTTGAAGAACATTTTAGCCTTGGGAGTTAGTGGTAATTGAGACATGCATGCTTGAACCTTGACTCCCAATAAATGTATTAATGATGAAAAATATTACAAAAACAACCATGACACAACTGACCATGAGGGGTTCCCCTATTTAGGTGAAGACTGCCTGTGATGGGTTCCCCTATTGGGGTGTATTTGTGCATGAAAACCTGACTTGAGTCGTGATCATTATGATATGTGTGATGATCCTATTACCTGATAAACTGACTTACTATGGAACTTTTCTACATGGTGATTTTATATGATTTGTGACTTGTTTTGGCATTCTATTGATTATTGAACTGTTTTATTCATGCTAACTGATTTATATAAAATGGTTTATCTAAAATGTTCATTTAAGCCTATTTGAATGTTATTTTGAAATATCTTCCATATTTTTGAATGAAATCAAATTTTGGTTTAAAATATGAAAATTTAATTCCATGCCTTATTTTATTTAAATAGATAGAATTAATGGTAAATTATTATGGTATTAATTATGGAAAATTTGGTGAGACCCTACTAGGATTTATAACTCACACCCTACCTTTTACTTTGAGAATTTGTAGAATTTATTATGCTAGGTATGAATAAAGAGAAAGAACCACTTTGAGGTGGTGGATGTTCTTGATCCTTTGGACCATGGAGTGATGGTGGAGGTTATTGGTGAATATTTCATCCACTTGTTGCATGGGATGTTTTATTTTTTCATCTTATTATATATACCGAGTACTTTGAAGATTTACTACTTTAGTTTTTTTGATATATATTGTTTTTGGTAATTTATCCCTTTAGAGTGTCGAGCACAATGACCTATAATCTTTAATATTCCATTTTTTGTGGAAAATTCATTAATCCCTATTTGATCATGTATTATTATATGTGCTAGTCACTAACCTATGGGGACTAAGAATGCCCTTCGGGCTATGTTAGTGTTGGATTTGGTATCAGAGTACTAGGGTATCTGGGTTAGTTCATGACAAAGTGGTATCAAAGTGGTTGGTTAATCATCTTTACTTGATGTCAATATGCAGTTTGGGTTGTCCTGGTAGACAAGAGGTAAAATTATTGGGAATTAGGAGGTATTTACGAGTGAATTCCTGGATATCTCTCATTATAATGAGCCTTAATTCACCTTGGGTGTTTAGGGAAAGGAATATTGAGGAATAATTTTATCTAATATTAGTATTTTACATAATTTTTATTTGGGTATGTTTAAATACAAATATTGAAATATTATTTAATGGGATTGATATTCCCATTTCTCTTGTTTGAGCTGTTGATCTGAGTAATCTTTTTAATGTATTTAATGTTGTTTGTTGTTGTTGTGTAGCACCATGCCTTATATAAGATGCTTAATTAGGATCCAAGTGGAATATTCTAGTGAACCAAAGTTAGTGGATCCTCCCATGGACCAAAATCTTGTTGATATTTTTGTACATGCTATCCATGATCCGAGATAGAAAATTGCACTCATTACCGTTCTGGTTGTAGTTATAAAACCTTAAAGGGATGGATTTCTGAATCATGCTCAAGAGTTTCTTCGCTAGATTTAAAAGGAAAAAAATAATATTTTAAAGTCCTCGGATTGGTTGAACAATATTTAGAATATTTTTTGATTTTTTAGAAATTCCCAAAGATATTAAGGTGAAGTGTTCGACCTTTAAGATGGAAGGGCCTAGTAGGAGATAGTGGGATTCAATGATAATGAAAAAGATGTATGAGGTTTTGGAGTGGAATGAATTTAAAGTTATTTTCGTTGATAAATTCTATCATGAATATATTGTGCTGGCTAAACCTATGGAGTTTTTCAACCTCCATTAGGAGGATATGATTGTGACATATTAGACAAACTAATTTAATGAGATTGTGTAGTTTTAACTTAAGATTATATCAAATGAGAAGATGAATGCTCGATATTCTAAGACAGGTCTTCAACCTAATATCTATTCACATATTTTCTTAATAAAGATCACTTTTTATACTGACGTATCAGATAGAGATTTGATGGTTGCGCTTGACATGGATGGTAAGTCAGGGTTAATCGGAGTTCCTTTTCCTCCTAGTGGATGTTCTATGAGTTCCTTTAAAGGAAATAATAAGCATGATAATTCTCATGGTGGTTATCAATAGTGGGCATCCTTTAGACCTCCTATAGTGCATGGAATAACCCCTTTGAATTTTTATAGCCTGGAAAGGTTGTAATTTGAGACATGTTTATACTGAGGCACCAATGATCTATATTTCTTGTGGTCTCTTAGGATAATGATATAAAATTTTCCATTTATTTCCTTCTCCACATAATGGAATGGGATCATCAATATCAAAAAGCACTGTGGTGAAATCAGATGCTTCAAGATCTAAGGGGTTCCAACCACAGGCATCCGAAATGAAGATTCTTTACACAATGAAAGAGTCTCTAGAGGAAGATGATGCAAGTCCAGTGACTATGAGAGGTACCATCACTATAGATTCATCTTTAGTGTCTGACTTATTTGATACTGGTTTATATCACTCATTTATATCTACTCATATCGTGAACCTTCTAAATATTCCTACAAAGCTTTTATCTTATATGATAGATGCACCTCTTAGAATGAAGAGAGAGAAGAGTATTTTTTATCCTTCTTGTGTTTTCTCTTTTTCACAGATTGAACTTATCTGGGATTTTATTTTTCTTGAAAAGAAACCTCTTGATTACATTTTCTTGATGGATTGAATCACTGCTAATAAGGTTTGGATTGATTTCTACTTTGGTGGGTCTCCTTTACTACACTCGATGGGGTGTTCCATGTATTTTAGAAAGAATAGGGCTCAATTTTGAGTAGATCCAAGAATTATTATCCAGAGTTAGGGAAAGTAATATTAGTGTTTTCTTTTGATATGGAGTGTTAATATTTGAGTGATGATCTCCCTCCAGTTTTTGTCAAGTTTCCCGACATGTTTCCTTCTAATTTCTCTAGTTTTTCACCAGTAAGGTATGTATAGTTTTCAATTGATTTAGTGATTGGTACTCAACCAATGTCCATTAATTCTTATTGTATGGAACTATATTAATTTAAATAGTTAAATAATCAATTGTATGATCTATTAGAGAAAGGATTTATATGCCCGAGTGTGCCACCTTAGAAGGCACCTGTTCTCTTTGTAAAGAAATACAATGGAATCATTCACCTCTCTATTGATTACCAGAAACTCAACCAAGTTATGGTAAAGAAAAAGTATCAGCTTCCATAGATTGATGATTTTTTTGACCATTTTAAAGTGGAGAAGTGGTTATCAAATATTGATATTTGATCTGGTTATCAACAATTAAGAATAAAATAACCTGACATTTATAAGAACACCTTCTGAAGAAGGTATGACCATTATGATTATATAGTAATACCATTTGGTCTAAAAAATTCTCTTGCAGTCTTTATGAATTTGATGAAAAAATCTTCAATGATTATCTTGGTACATTCATGGTGGTATTTTCAGATAACATCTTGGTTTACTCTGTATTTGAGGAGGATCATGTGAATTATCTGAGAGCAGTTTTGGAAATGTTGATAAATTACTGACTCTATTCCAAGCTATCAAAATGTAATTTCTAGATTTTATAAATGAAGTTATTGGTCCAAATGGTCTTAAAACATGGTATTTTAGTTGATATTGATAAGTTAAAAACTGTTATGAAATGGGAGAATCCATGAAATGATTTTGAGATTCAGAGCTCCTTGGGTTTAGTGGGGAATTATCACCAGTTTTTAAAGGATTTATCCAATTTTTATTCTATTATGACCACTCTCACTCGAATGGGGGTAAATTTTACTTGGAATAAAAAAAATTTCATAATTATTTTGTTGAGATAAAAAGTCTTTTGACTTCAACACTAGTGTTAACTCTTACAGAGTATGGGAAGAGCTATGTGGTCTTTTGTGATGCATCAAGTTTGGGTTTGGGCTATGTTCTTATGATGGGTGATCACATGGTGGCATATGGTTCTCAATATCTTAGGACACATGATAAAAATTATCCGACCCATGACCTTGAACTCAGATCCATGATGAAATCTCTTAAGTGTTAGAGTCATTTACCTTTCAAGGAAAGGTTTACCATGTTTTATGACTACAAAAGTTTGAGTTATATCTTTTCTCAAAAATATTTTAACCTTCAGTAGAGGCATTGGGTGGAGTACCAAAAATATTTTTATTTTAACATTGCCTATACCCTAGGGAAGGGAAATATCATTGCTGATTCTTTGAGAAAGAAACTACTGACCTAGGCCATGAAGGAATCATTAGAAGAGTGGAACTTGATGGATCTTTTTTCAAAGTTTCATTTGGGATTATATGAGGATGATGTCAAGGTAGACCTAAACTCTTCTAGAGTTTATTTTTTAAGTGTAGAAACTTGATGATGAATTCTGTGGCATGAGGGACTCTCTTTATGGTGAGGAGACTATCAGTGAGTGTAAATTCTCTTATGAGGGTATCTTATGTTTTCTGAATTGTTTTTTTGTTCCATTTTATGTGAGAAAAGATGTGATGGGGGGATTTCTATAATTCCCAATGGGTAGTGAACCCTAGAACCACAAAGAGTTTATATGATATGAAACAATGATTTTGGTAGCGAGGTATGAGATATGACATCACAGAATTTGTTTCATGTTGTTATACCTATCATTAGGACAAGGCCAAGCACTAGAGACCTTTGAGTTTACTTTATCCACTTCTAGTGCAGACTTGAAAGTGGGATGAGATCTCTATGGACTTTGTGGTTGGGTTACTGCATAACCTTCATAAAAAGAATGCGATATGGGTTGTGATCGATCAACTGACCAAGTTGGATCACTTCTTACCCATTCATGATACAACCAAAGTATAGGATTTGGAAAATATCTATGTGAAATAGATTGTTAATTTTCATAGAGTTATATATGTTATAGTCTCTAAGATATATCCCAATTTTACCTATGGTTTTTAGTGAGGTCTTTAGGAGGTGATGAGATCTTATGTTTGTTTGAGTATGACATACAATTCATAGAAGGATGGCCAGAAAAAGAGGGATATATATATTTTAGAGTATATTCTTAGTGCCTAAATACTTGATTTTGGGGGAGGTTGGGATGTCCATTTAGGATTGTTTGAGTTTTCTTATAACAATAGTTACCAGTCTGAAATTAGAATGGCTCTTTTTGAGGCCCTGTATTGCTGGACTTATAAATCTCCATCGTGTTGGTCAGAGATTGGCGAGAGTTATTTGGTTAGACCAAGCTTGGTCCAAGATATGAAAATAAAAATTCAATTTATTTGTCAAATAATATTGGGGGAATGGAGCCAATAAAAATATTACGATGACCATTGTAGGGGATCATTGTAGTTTTCATTTGGTGACCAAGTTTTTTTGAGAGTTTCACCTCATTTGGTTATCGATGGATTGGGAGGAAAGGGAGGCTTGATCCTCATTTTTGGGACCTTTTTAGGTTGTTGAATAGGTGGGTAAAGTGGAATATCATTTAGCACTTCTAATATAGTTTGTATCATTATATAGTGTGTTCCATGTATCACGACTTCATAAGTATTTCTATAACCCATCTAATGTCTTGAGTTGGGAAGATCTTGATGTTGAGCCTGTTTTATCCCTGACTGAGCATCCATTTAGGATAGTTGATTTAAAGACTAAGGTACATCATGGTAATATGATACCTCTGGTTTATGTTCTATGAAACCATGTTTATAATTCTCATGAAACTTGGGAGCATGAGGCTCTAATGAGAGAGCAGTGGCATCGTCTCCTTGTTATGGAAAATTCTTAACATGCTTTTTGGGGATATAAATTTTTTATTGTGGGGAGGTCATAACATCCCATTAATATTTTTATAGTATTACTCTACCCTTTTTTTACCTCCTTTAAGTTGGGTATTCTTTTGGGGTCATTCTGTGAGATTTTGGAGTTTTTTGGAGACTTTTTGGGCTATGCACAGTTGGCGCACGGTTTGACCAAACTGTATGCCCCCAGTTCAAACTGTGAACCCCCTAGATAGTGGGGAATGAATGGTTGGAACATGGTTTACCAAATCATGTTCCCAATCAGGGGAAACCATGTTCTCCAAATAGTATGGGCATAAAAATATCATACAGTTTCCCTTAACCGTGCACCCCCTACAACTAACTGTGAACATGAGATTTTAAAGTTCTGAAAATTAATTTAAAAATAATAACCCCTTGGTTTAAGTACCTAATCACTCAATTTATACCTAAAATGATTTATTAATCCTTAGAGGCTCCCAATATAAGATTTTGGCCCCTCCAAACCCTTTCTTTAGAGGATCAAAGCGCTGTTGATTTTGATCGATCTCCTATAGGTAAGTGGATCTCCTCTCATGTAGTTTATTCTGACCTATTTGTATCCTTATTATAGTTTTATAGATCATCACATAATGGATAGATCTAAACTCTATTTTATTGGATCTTAATTATATTTTGTGTTCCTAGATCTTCCACACCTTTGTTCTTCATTATCGATACCTGTTATGGGTGTTGATTTCTGGATCTTCGATTTAAAGGTAGGTGGTCCCATAATAATTTTCCCTATGATTCAAACCTTGAATTTATTTATTAAATTGAAAAGAGTTTTTAAATAATTTTAAAACATGGACTTGATATGATTTTATCTTTTATTTGAAATGGGTATAGAAATTGAGAAAAACCCAAATTCCAATGGAATTGAAATTGTGGGGTGAATTTATGAAAAATAATAGCTTTATTTGAAAATCATTTTGGTGAAATTATTTTATGTTATTCCTAAAAAAATGGATTAAATAGAAAATTGATTTAAAATGGAATTAAATGATGAAAACCTATGATTTTATTTTGAAATGGAAAATGAATTTTGAAAACTAAAATTAGGAAATTATATTTTAAAATGTTTTGAAATGATTTATTACCAATTTTATTGATTGATTATTTGAAGCACATGTTAGGCTTGGTAATTAGATGTCACCGGGACAAGAAATCTAGGACACTGACTCCATAATAATGGATTAATGATGAAAAATGTTACTAAAACAACTACAAAATGACTGCCCATGATGGGTTCTCCTATTAGGGTGTAGACTGCTCGTGATGGGTTCCCATATTGGGGTGTATTTGTGTATGTACACCAGACTAAATATATTTTCATTATGAGATGTGTGTGGATACTATTACCTGATAAACTGTCTTATTATAGGGATTTCGTATATAGTTCTTTTCTATGATTTGTGACTTTTTTATACATGTATTTGATTATTAAACTATTTTATTAATGAAAAATGATTTATATAAAAGATTTTATATAAAATGTTCATTTAATCCTATTTGAAATTTGTTTTGAAATATCTACCATATTTTTGAATGAAATCGTTTTTTGGTTTAAAATAATAAAATGTAATTCCAAGCCTTGTTTTATTTAAAATGACAGGATTAATGGTAAATTATTATGATATTGATTATGGAACACTCGGTGAGACCCTACTGGTATTTATAGATCACACCCTACCTTTACCTTTGGGAATTTGTAGACTTTCTTATACTAGGTCTAACCAAAGGGAAAACACCACTTATAGGTGGTGGATGTTATTGATCCTTTGGACTATGGAGTGATGGTTGAGGTGATCAGTGGAGATGTTATCCACTTGTTTCATGAGATGTTTTAGTTTTTATCTTTTTATATATACTGAGTACTTTGATGATGTACTACTTTGGGTTTTGTGATATCTAGTGTTTCTGGTACTTTATCCCTTTGGATTTTGAACATAAAGACTTTCAATCTTTTATCTTCCACTATTTTGTGGAAAATTCATGCCCCCTTTGATCATGTATGATCCAATTGATAGTCTCCAACCCATGGGGTTCGGGAACACCCTTCAGGCCATGTGACTATCGAATCAAGTATTAGGATACTAGGGTATCTAGGATGGTTCATGAAATCCTAAAAATGAGATGTGATTCTTAATGTGTGTGTTATGTGTGATGGACCTAGGGAGAGAGGATTCCCCTGGTGTGTTGTGTGGCTGATGTTTCCCAGTGGGGAGTGAGCACACCCCCAAGTTTAAAATGGTCTTGTATGTGTTTCTCAGTAGGGAGAGTTTAACACTAGGTACTGGATGACCCATGACTTATTTTTAGGTAGGGAGAGGAAATTACCTTAGGTTACTCATGATTGGTTTCCTAGTAGGGAGAGTTTTTCCCTGGGTTTCGGATGACCTATGAATTGTTTCCAGATAGGGAGCAGATGTGCTCCTGGTTTTTCGATGATCTACATGTGTTTCCTAGCATGGGGAGTCTTCACTTGGGTTCCAGATGATTTGATTTATGTTTCCCAATAGGGAGAGTCTTTCTTTGGGTTCAAAATTACCTATTACTTCTTTTATGGAAGTTATAGGTTACACCCCAGGTTCCATTTGAGTAGATTGATGTTTCATATTAGGGATTGTGTACACCATTGAGTTCCAAATTACAATATTATGTTCAGAGACATTTAGCACTATCCGAAGAAAGTATAGTCAATATCAGGTGTCATGTTAAAACATGAGGATTGATTGTGGTTTATATCATTGTGTTTCTTCATTTAATTTATTTCTAATGAGTATATAACTTGTGCATAAATTGTATTTAGGGGTTATGTTGGGGATGTTGTTGGTGGTACTATAACATCCCAAGATTTTATAATTTTTTTTTCAAATTAATTTAATTTTTTTATTGCTTGTGTTATATTAAACACTAATTTTATCTTTTGTTACATGAAACACACTTTTTTCCTGGAATTACATGCAACATTGAGTTTGGATTGCGTTACACACAATAGAGAGTTTAAACGAAACATAAAATATTATTAAAATATTATTATGATAGTTATCACCTACATGTTGGAATAGAAAAGTATGAATAGTAATAACTAAATATATGGTTTATAAATTTATATAAAATTAATTATTTGGTTACCAATTAATTATAAATGAAAATAAAAACTATTTTAAAATAAAGGGAATCTTTTTCTAAAAAACTATTTTTATGCGCACAAACATGTTTTACATCAAATGGATTAAAAAAAATCACTTTTTGTAAATTATTTTAATTAAATTTATACATTAAATATTAAATCAAATATTTAACATTCATTTTTTGTGTTTTATTTACAAAGATAAAAATAAATCCAATTTTATGCTAAAAACTATATTTTTCTAAAGAGCAGTTTTTTCTTATTTTTACGAACTTATTTTAAAACTTATTTTTTAAAATTTAATAAAATTTATTTTAAAAAATAAAGTTAAATTTTTAAATCATCATATCAAAATTATCTTATGGTGAATTTTTGGGATTTTTCTAAAAAGTTTTATTATTTTATTACTAATGAAAAATACTAGATTTTAATTGAAAATTGCCTTTTTGTTTAATTTATTTATAAAGTTAAATTATATTTTAAGTTGATTTTAAAATAAAATTAGTTCAATTATATGTCCATTAGTCCAATTTAGGTCATTTTAATCAATTTCATTTTGAATTTTGATATATAAACTTTGTAAAATTTTGAAAATTTTCTCTTTAAAAACCCACTTTCTCATTGCGTATGTGATATTAATTTTAAATTAAAATTTTCCAATCATGTGAAGTTAATTTGTAAAAATTGATTCTCTATTTGAAATAATAATATATATATATTATCTAATGAGTTAAACTTAATTTTTTATCAAAATTAATAGTGATAACAGTAAAAATTAATTATTGTGGTTAAGGTAAAAATTGGTTTACCAGGGGGTTAAAATAAAAAGATAAGTGTAAAAAATGACAAAAAATATTTTTAAATCCTATTTTATTAAAATATATCCATATTATCCCTCCCAAGTTATAATCTGGTGTCATTTGGAATCTTTTTTCATGTAAACGACTTTATCATTTTTGATTCTTTGGGGAAATTTCCTAGTAGTTTCAAAGTTGGTTCCTTTCCCCCACTTATAAAATTACACCACCACCCTTAAATTTTTCACACCTATCAAGACATATATTTTAGACAATACATACCCAAATAACTTACCAACTTCTATCCTCTCATTAAATAATCCTTATTTTGGATAGAAATTTAACCAAGGGAGGCTTTCAGTGCAAACTGAAGGAGAATACCCAAAGAAGTGGTAACAATCATCAATAATATTTTTTGATTTATTTATTAATACAACTCTTTAAATTACTGTTATACAATGATGATATAGTATCATATCAGGAAAAAACCTAGGTCAACCCTAAACCGGACACCTGATCCGATCCGTGGCAAGGCTCGAAGGATGTTCCTGATCCCCACGAGCTAGAAACTAGTTCCGAGCATCAACAGAGAAACCAAGAGAATGATCTCACCCTATATGAATAAATAAAATTAATAGAGGAAATTAAAAAAACAACCCAATATATATAAACATCCAACTAGACATCATTTACACAAAGATGAAAATACAACAACTAAACAACAAAAACCAAACTTGACCTGACAACCACAATGTCTCCACGTGACCCAGAGGGCTACTCTTTGATAAAATAGCTAACCATAACCCATGGTTAATGAGACCAAGATAAAACCTACACCACAATATAAAAATAATAAATAACTATAGGCGTGAGTATTAAAACTCATTAGGTGTTCCAGAACAAATCTACTCCCAATACAATTCCTTTAAAATAAAAGAAACATCAACTTCAAGTTTTAATTAAAATATATAAAATTAATATTTTCCACATGTTTAAAATTTAAATAAAAACATGGTTCCATTTACCTTTTTTCATTTAAAATCACACTCTTCCCTAATCTGGAATCATTATCATTTTATGTAGAAAGGAAGATGTTTTCATTTTAAAAAAGAAGATAAAGTGTATAAAATGTTTTCCAATTTTTTTCCATAAACCTTTGAAATCCAATACACAAATTGTAACCAAGAGGTACACAATTCAAGTAATCCCTAGAAATAATCACACAATAAGGTAAATGGAAATAAGTACACAAGTATACTCAACTAACAATATATCTCAATCATTCACTACAGACAACTTAAGTGCCAATAGACATGGGAGAACCTAGGACCTCATGAAATAATCTAGAACATACTCTACTTGAATCATCCTAGAAAGCATGCCTCAATCGATGAAATATAAATTTTCCCACATGATTGATCACACCCTAAATGAATTGACCTAGGGAAACTATACCATAACAATAATAAACAAACATGTCATATCTCCTATTATGGGCCACTAGTCAGAGCATAATCCTAACTAGTGCACTAGTTGTTCTCAGAAAATTCTCTAGTTATGCCAGGTTCACAAGTAAAGTGTATAAAAAGGGATGATACAACCAATTACAACTGAGCATCCAATAATAATCACATATATCATATATAATAATCCACACAAAATAAACCACCACTAGTCAACCCAAAGATCAATCTCATACTATAAACACATAGATGTCAAAGGAGTCCACACAGAGGATCTCCCATTCCACTCAAAGTAAATGGGACATGAGGAGTCTATAGTGAGGGTGTCCCACCCGTTCACATAATGGATCATGTAGATTCCATAGTGAGTACAACCCATCCATTAAATATAAATAAGGGAAAGAGATTATCCAATGAGTGTTTTCATGATAAAAATTTTCACCACTTTCATAAATGTGCCAAACGAGCCTCAAGCATCATTTTTCAAAGAATCAAAATCACCTTTCCAAAAATGTGAAAACACATAGTTTCCCATTCCAAAATAATTTAGAAAAATTCCATTTAATTACTCACACCACATGTGCAAACCAAAACCATTTTCATCAAAGTTCCAATCGGGCCACACATCATCATCACATGCCATTCCATTTTTAAAGAACCAAAAAAGCACCACTTTCAACTCCAAAACCATTTATAAACCTATTTTAGAAACTAAAAACCACCATTTATATGTCAAAGATATTTTTAAAGATACAAAAAATACATTAGATATCGAATATCACTCACAAAAGCTGACCAGACATTTTATCAAACACTTGGCATGCATCACATAACAAAACAATGGAATATAATTTAAAAAAGCCATGAAAACCACCTCATTTAACATCAAAAAATTATTCTGAAGATCACACATCAATATTTAATATATTGGGAAGGTGAAAAAATCATGAAACCAATGATTCTTAAAATTAAAGGCAAGTGCAAAGGGAAACCTACCTCAATTTGACGGTTCTTCAATAACACACACCCAAAACAACCTTACAAAGGATCAAGGAAGCAATAACATCCAAGACGAAACTTAAACACACAAGACCCACAATTTAAAACAAGAGAAACATGAACCCTACATTCAAATGACCAAGAGAGAAGAATATCTCAAGATAAGATGGATGGAGAATGAAGAGGAAGAAGAGAAGAGAGGGTTACCTTGAAGATCTATCCCAAAAACTCTAAGAAACTCTAGATCAAGACCATGGGGGGGGGGGGATTGGACAAGGAGGGAGAATACTCCTTTGGGTCACACGAACTAGGATAGGGGTAATATTGGTTATTTGGGGATAAAATCCTGAGAGAAAAAAGTGACATTTCACATTTTTAATGACCTTTACACCATGCGTGGTTAGGCCGTTCGGTTTTCCAAACCATGTGCTAAATGTGCACCCCTTATTGAACATATTGGGAAATTTTTATAGTTTGGACACATGGTTTTGCTAATTATGCATTATATATTCACCCATATCTAGAGGAATTTAAAATCTCACATGATTTCTTGAAGCATGGAACAGGATTTCTTCTAACTATGCACCCACCATGCACCACCTGCTTCTAAGATCAAAAACTCAATTTTTTACAAAGAATTCCTAAGGAAACTAGGGAATATACATGAGGTTAAAAACAAAAAAAATAAAACCTCAAAATCTAAAACCCTTCACACCTAAAACTCGAGAGAAAAAACCAGATCTCAAGATAAAATAGAACAAAGGGTGAAAAAAAACCCAGGTGTGACAATTCTTCCCACCATAAAGCTTTTCACCCCCAGAAAGACAGAACATTTTCTAATTGATTGATCAAGGAAAAAGGATCTCCACAACCGCATGATCCAACCTCTCAAACCAAAAACTCCTCAACCACCACCAAGATGAACTAAAACCTCTTATTTGAAATGATCCAATGAACTCATACCTTCTCTCAAAAAATGACATATAACTGAAATTATAGCCCAAAAAACACAGACAATGGTAAAACCACTGGGTGTGATCCAAAAGCTCAAGGTTTTTGAAAATGGAGAGGAACTCAAAATAAAAAAACTTCAAAAAAGAACCACTTCCTACCAGATCAACATGGGAGGCCATAATGGACTCCCCACCATAAGAAACCAATTAGCTTTGATCAAAATTAGATGAAACTGCAATGAGACATGTGGTGGGTATCCCCACAATTTTAAACTTTCAAAAGGTTTCCCCAACAAAAATCATTGCCGAAAACCCCCACCAAAATGGGGAAAACTTGATAAAAGAAAATCCAACCCATGAAACTAGATAAAACCAAAACTGATTCATGAAGGCTAACCACACAAGGACCACCAATTTAGAGGTCTTCATATGAGAATACACACCATTATAATTTTAATAAAAAATAACCACTATGTCTCATTATAACTGAAGATGGGATTTCAAAATACTAGAACCACAATGAGGAAATGAGGTCTCTACACTTATTTCCACAATACGGGACTTTCCAAGATGAAACAACCACAAAATGAAGCTTAAATTGTCTCCATTTTATGCATATAAGAAAAAAGATAAACCGAGTTCCCTCACACCCTTGGGATTCTTGAATATGAAAAAGATTCACTATGGGGAAAAAATGAAAAACACCATTAGAAACAACCATTACAACCAAAAAGGCATACATAGAAAGGGACTACAGATCGATCCCAGAATAACACCATACCCCCACGAACTGAATCCACATTACTTCCTAGAAACACTCTGAAAAAACCGTTGCAAGTGACCTAAGTGTCCACAGGTATGATAGGTATTTAGTTCATTCAAACACAATGAATTATTAGGATCTGGTTCACCACACTGATGACGCACCATGATATCACACTTAAAAGAAGATGATGAAATATCAAGGGGCCTTTTAATTCCACAAACAACACTAATAGATTTAGGCCAATTCTGCATCTCCTTATTGGGATTTCCTGCACCAATTGTAGAGATCAGAGGAAGACTATCTTTCTTAATCACTCCTGCTATCACATATTCCACATGAATAGTATGAATCAACACATCAGCAAAAGAAGTTAAGTCAAAATTTGACACCCTTGACTATAGATCATAATGAATCCCACTCTCAAAACATCAAGATTTCAAGTAATCTCCAGCAAAAAACTTTGAAAGATAAGGAACTAAATCCATAAAGTGACAAAAGAACTGAAACATTGATCTATCACCTTGTTGTAAACAACACATATCCACCCCCTTTCTCACCTTTACTACCTTAGAGAGATACTTCCAGATGAAAGAAGCCTTGAAGAACTCCCAAGTAAGATCTTACCAAGGATTGGTTTGAGAGACCAACTTCCACCACTTCTAGGTTATACCTTCAAGCATAAAGGTAGAAAAATTTACCTTTAACAACTCAAGAAACTCAAGTAGACTAAAAATCCTTTCTATTTTCAACATCCACTCTTTTACTTTGAGAGGAACCAATTGACCATAAATGAGAGATGGATTAAACTTAAAAAACTCAAGAAGAAAATCCTTAGGTTGATCAAATAGAAAACCTACTGATTGGGGAAAAAAATGTAGCTGAACCAAGAACATCCATCAAATATTTTTGGGGGTGGACACTGACCAACAAGAAAACCAAGAGCTAGATCAAGACCAATTCATCAGAAAGAGTTCTAAAACTCAAAACACCACACAAGAAACATTCCCCAATTTTTTTGGAAAACAATCCACACATCCACTGGCTATCAAAACATCACAAATTTCCTCTTAATTTTTTTTAAAAGGAAACAAACTTTATGGGTTACACACTCACTCTTGGTACTCCAGGGAGCCTCAAACATGCACATTCTCATGCCACCCTAAGCACCCATCAACCCATGCCAATCCGGGCACTCATCTTCCCATTCCATCATCCATCCAGTTTTCTGTACATATTCGTTCAAGTAAACACTCATAGAGATACCAAAGGTAAAAAAAATCATTCCCATTTTTTAAAACAAAATATTCCACCCAAGTTTTTCACACTTTCAATCCACTTTCCATTTTAACTTTTACAAAACCTTTTTTAAAGACCATTTGCCACTATTCAAAAACCGTTTCCAAATTCTACACTTCATTACATTTCATTTTATTCAAGAATAAAAATCCCACAAGTTCTATCCAAAAAACTCAATTCACCCTAAATTTTGATTATAAAAATCTAATCTCATTAAAATATCTTCATTTTACCCCAGAGGGGCATTTTATAAAATTCCAATTTTCTAAATACTTCCTAAAAGTTAATTCTGTAAATATATTTTCCATTTTCTCAAAACCAAACCATTATCATTAAAATACAATTTTCAAAATTCCAAAACCAGAGTTTTAAAAATAATTTTCAGAATCAAGGAAGTCCCAAAACAACTCACAAGGGGGAAACTAGAGTCGATGGGTGACTTTGACATATGGTTGGTAGCCATATTCCAAACACACCACCATTACAAAGAGTATTCTAGGACCCTATATTTGGATCCACATGACTTGACAGGACCTAAGAGATCACTGAGACCATTTTCCCAAATCCCTTTTTATATCCCAAACACAAAACAACCAAAAAGAACCAAATAAAAACAAATTCCCATGGAAACTAAATGTTCGGTCTAGAAATTGTTGGCCATACATTCCTCTATACTTGCACCTTAAGTTCCAATAGTCATACTCCTTCTACCTTGACATCCAAAAATATAAAAGGGTGCTGTGAGAGTAAGGTCCTCTAAGGAAACAACCTCCTCTCATAAAATTTTTTCATGAACCAACCTAGGTTGAACCCAAAATGATCACCCAGGCTGATCCGTGGCAAGGCCTGAAGTGCATTCCTAATCCCCATGGGCTGACAATTAGTGTCGAACACCAATAGAGAAACTAAGGAATGATTTTACCCAATATGAATAAATAAACTGAATAGTGGAAATGAACAAAACAACCTAATATATATAAATATCCAACTAAACATCATTTAAACAAATATGAAAATACAACAACTGAACAACAAAAACTAAACTGGACCTGATGACCACAAAATCTCTATGTGACCCCGAGGATCACTCTCCGATACCAAAACCAACCATCGCCCATGATGATCAAGACCAAGTTGTAACATGCACTATAAGATGAAAACAAGAAAGAATTATATGGATAAGTATTAAAACTCAATATCTGTTTCCAAATAAATATACTCCCATTGCACTTCCTTTAAAATAAAATAAATATCAACTTCAGGTTTGAATTACAATATATAAAATTAAGCTTTTTCCACACATTTACCCTTTAAAGAAAAACATGATTCGATTTCCCTTTTTCCATTTTAAATCACACTCTTACCCAAAAAGGAACAATTAGTATTTCAAGGATAAAGGAAGATGTTTCCATTTTAAAAAGGAAGAGAAAGAGTGTAAAACATTTTCCAAAAACCTTTGAAATACAATACACAACTTGTACCCAAGAGGTACACCATGAATGTAAGCCGTAGAAATAATCACATAATAAGGGAAATAGAAATAAGTACACAAGGATAATAAAATAACAATATATATCAATCATCACTATATACAACTTAAGTTCCAATAGACATGGTAGAACCTAGGAGAATGTGAAATAATCTAGAACATACCATACATGTTGACTCATCATGGAAATAATGCCTCACTTGATAACATCAAATTTCACCCACATGTTCTATCGCACCCTAAATGGATTGACCAAGGGGTACTATACCCTAGAAATAATAAACAAACATGTAATATCTCCTGCTATGGGCCACTAATCAGAGTGTAATCCTAACTAGTGAAACAATCATTCTCAGACAATTCACTAGCTATTCTAGGCTCCCATGTCAAGAGTATAAAAAGGGGGTGATCCAACTGATTCCAAACTATCATCCAATCACAAGAATATATGTCACAATAGTCACCACCCTAAGTTAACCCCAAGATCAATGTATTTCCATAAACAAATAGAACTCAAAGGAGTCCACACCGAGGATATCTCATTCCAGTCAAGGTAAATGGGTCACGGGGAGTCCACAACGAGGAAATCCCACCCATTCACATAATGGATCATAAGGATTCCATAGTGTGGATATCCCATCCATTAAATATAATCAAGTTAAGGAGATTATACAAGGAGGGTTTTCATGATAAAAGTTTTCACTACTTTTTTAAAAGTGAAAATTGGGCCTCAAACATCCTTTCTCAAAGAATCAAAATCACCTTTCCAAAAATCTTCAAACACACAGTTTTCCACTTCAAAATCATTTAGAAAAATACCATTTAAGTACACTCACCACATGTGCAAACCAAAACCATTTTCATTAAAGTTACAATCATCCACACATCATCATCACCTGCCATTAAATTTTCAAAGAAACAAACACACACCACTTTTAAGTAAAAAAACCATTATAAACCCATTTGAGAAACTAAAAAATACCATTTAGATGTAAAAAATATATTTAAAAACTCAAACCATGCTTTAGATATTAATGATCACTCACAAGAGACAATTGGGAATTTTATCAAATACTTTGCATGCATCAAATAACAAACAATGGAATATACATTGAAATAACCATGAAAACCACCTCATTTAAAAAAAAATTATTCCAAAGATCACACATCAATATTTAACATATAAGGTAGGTGAGAAAAGAATGAAACCAATGATTCTTAAATTTAAAGGTAAGTGCAAAGGGAAACCTACCTCAATTTCATGGTGCTTCAACAACGTACAACCAAAAAAACCTTGCGAAGGATCATGAAAGAAAGAATGTCCAAGTGGAACCTTAAACACAAAAACAACCCCAATGAAAACCAAGGAAAAAATGAACCCTTGATCCACATGACTAGGGGAGAATAAGATCTCAAGAGAAGATGGAAGAATAATGAAGAGGTATAAGAGAAGTTAAGGTCACCTTGAAGATCTATCCCAAAACCTTTAAGAAACCCTATATCCACACCATGGGAGGGAGGAGGAAGATTGGAGAAGGAGGGATAAGCCTCTTTTAGGTTGCATGAACCAAAATATGGAGAGAATGGGTGATTTGGGGATAAAATCTTGAGAGGTCAATAGAAAAATTTCTCATTTTTAATGACCTAGACACCGTGCATGGTTAAGCCGCACGATTTCCCAAACCGTGTGCCAACCGTGTACCCATTACTAGACACACTCGACCCTTTTCACGATTTGGACACATGATTTGGTAAACCGTGCACCAATCCTACAATATGGTTCTGTGAAAAATGGCAGAACCATGTGCACACCTTCCACATGGTTTTTCTAACCATGAATTGTCAAAGCACCCCTATCTAGAGGCATTTCAAATCTCGCAAAATTTCTTGGAGTATGGTGCATAGTTTCCTCTAACCATGCTCCAACCATACGCCACATTATACTGAGCTAAAAAACTCAACCTTTTCACCAAGAACTCCTGATGAAACTAGGGAATAAACACGGGGAAAAAACTAAATAAAAGAAGCCCTAAAAAATTTAAACCCCATCACACCTAGAACTCTAGAGAAAAACCAAGATCCCAAGATGAACCGGAAGAAAGGGTGAATAAAAAAACCTGGGTGTGACAATTCTACCCACCATAATGCTTTCCACCCCCAAAAATCCACAAAATTTTCAAGTTGATTAATCAAGGACAAATGATCTCTACATCTGTATGATCCAAACCCTAAAATGAAGGATACTTTAACCACCACCAAGAATATGTCAAACCTCATATTTGATATGATCTAAAAAATTCCAACTATCTCTCAAAAAATGACATAAAACTCAAATTACAAACCACACAACCCAACCACAGGTAAAACCACTAGGTGTGCGCCAAATCCCAACATTTCTCTAAACTAAGAAGAACTTAAAATATAAGAACTTTAGAAAGAAACCACTTCTTATTGGATCAACACGGGAGGCTGGAATGGACTCCCCACCATAAGAAACCAACTTTCTTCAATCAAAATTATAATAAACCTCAATGAGTCCCATGGTGGGTCTCATTACCATTTTAAACTTTCAGACAACTTCCCAAACAACAAACCCCATTGACAAACCCCACCATAAGGGGGGAAAATTGATGAAAGAAACTAAAAACCATACAATTGGATAAAACCAAAACTAATTCATGAAGGAAAACCACACAAGGACCACCAATTTAGAAGTACACATTTTAGAAGACACACCACTGGAATTTCAAGAAAATAGAACCAGCATACCTCCTTACAACCAAAGAGGAACTTTCAAAGTACTAGAACAATAATGAGGAAACATGGTCTCTACAACTATTTCTACAATATGCGACCTTCCAAGATGAAATAACCACAATTAGAAGCTTAAACTATCTCCATTTTCTACACTAAAGAAAAAAGATAGACCAAAGTTCATCACACCCATGGGATTCCTGAATATGAAAAAGCTTCACTTCAGGGACTAGGGCTGGAGCCTTGATGTTTGAAGCATCTACTAACTCACAATCTGGATCTAAAAATCCCTGATCAGAACTCCTTCTTTCCATAAAAATAGGGAATCAATAAATCCACAATAGAACTCAACTCCACTCATGATGGAAAAAATTTAAAACTTCAAAAATATAAACATGCTTCTATTATAATAAAAGTTATCCAGAGACTCAAAAAAATCAATTTTTACAATTTAAAGTGAAAAAAACTGAAAAAAACTATTAGACACAACCATTACAACTGAAAAGGCATACATATAAAGGGAATCAAGATCGTGACTAGAAAAACACCCTACTACGATGATCTGGCTCTATATCACTTCCTAAAAACACCTCGACAAAACTATTGCAAGTGACCTAAGAATCCATAGGCCTGATAAGTCTTCAGATCATTAAAAAACAAATACTTATTATGATCTACCTTTCTGCACTAATTACACACCATGATACCATGCTTATAAGAAGCTGAAGAAAGATCAAGGGGCCTTTTAATCCCACGAATAACACCAATAGCTTCAAGACACTTCCCCATCTCCTTATGGGAATATCCTTCACCACTTCTAGAGATCGGAGGAAGAATATTTTCCTCAAGAACTCCCTTTAGCTTAGCTTCCACATGAATATATTTCCTCACCACATTAGCAAAAGAGGTTTAGATGAACTCTAACACCCTAGACTGCATATTAGAATGAATCCCTCTCCAAAAACTTTGAAATTTAATGGAATCATACACAACAAACTCCAAAAGATAAGGAACTAAATAAAAAAGTGAAAAAATAACTTTTACACTAATCCGTCACCTTAATATAAATAGCACATGTCCATCCCCTTCCTCACATTAACTATCTCAGAGAAATACTACCAAATGAATGAATCCTTAATGATCTTACAAGTAAGATCTTCCTGAGGCTTGGTTTGAGAGATCAACTTTCACCACTTCCAAGTCAGACCTTCAAGCATAAAGGTTAAAAACTTTACCTTTAACAACTTAGTAAACTCAAGGAGACTGAAAATCCTTACTATTTTACGCACCCACTCTTTCAATTCGAGAGGATACACTTGACCATAAAAGAGAGGTGGATTTAACTTTTGAAACTCGAGAAGTAAATCCTTAGGTTGATGAACTAGAAAACCTACTAATGGGAACATCCATGAAATATTTATGGGGGTGGACACTAACTAAAAATAAAACCAAGAGCTCTATCAATACAAACTCATCATAAAGAGTTATCATAATCAAAATAATGTACTGACAACATCCCCCAAAATATAGGAAAAACAATCCATATGACCACTAGCTATCAAAACATCAAAACTTTACTATTAAAACATTTTTGAAAGGAAGCAAACTAGATGGGTTGCACTATCAGCATTGGTACTCCATGGAACCTCACACATGCACATTATCGTGCCACCGCAAGCACCCATCAACCCATGATAATTCAGGTACTCATCCACCCATGACATCATCTGTACACTTTTCTATACATATCTATGAATTTAAACACCCATGGAGATACCATAGGCAAAAACAAAACATTCCCATTTTTTAAAACAAAACATTCCACTCAAGTTCTTCACACTTTCAATCTGATTTCCATTTAAACTTTCACAAAAACTTTTTCAAAATACCATTATCCACGAATCAAAAACCACTTTCAAATTCTACACTTCATTCCATTTCATTTTATTCAAGAATAAAAATCCGGTGAGTTCCATACAAAAACTCAATTCACTCTAAGTTTTGATTATAAAAATCCAATCTTGTTAAACCATCTATATTTCAACCCAAATGGTCATTTTATAAAAATCCATTATTCCAAAGCCTTCCTCAAAGTTAATTCTGAAAATAAATTTTCCATTTTCCCCAAACCAAACCATTATCGCTAAAAATCCTATTTTCACAATTCTAGAACAAGAGTTTTCTAAAGAATTTTCATAATCAAGAAAGACCCAAAACTACTCACAAGGGGGAAACTAGTGTCGATGAGTGAAACGGTCATATGGTTGGTGGCCATATCCTAAACAGACCATCATCACAGAGAGTATTTTAGGACCCTATCTCTGGATCCACATGTCTTGCTAGACCCTGCAAGCTCTCTGAGACCATTGGACCAACTCCCTTTTCATATCCCAAACACAAAACAACAAGAAAAAAACTAAAGAAACCCAACTTCCTATGGAAACCCAAGGTTCAATCTAGAAAGTGTTTTCCAAACAATCTCCTAGACATGCACCCTAAGTTCAGATAATCATACTCCATCTACCTTGACATCTCAAATAACAAAGGGAATCCTAATATCTAGGTCCTCTAAAGAACTGACTTCCTTTGATACCATTTTTTCATGAACCAACCTGGGTCAACCCTAAACTAGTCACCCAATCTGATCTATGGCAAGACCCAAATGGCATTCCCGATCCCCACAGGCTAGAAACTAGGGACATACATCAGTAGAGAAACCTAGAGGATTATTTCTCCCAATAAAAATAAATAAAATGAACAACAAGAATTAACAAAACAAGAAAATGTATATAAATATCCAACTAAACTTAATATACAAAAATCTGAAAATAAAACAATTGAACAACAAAAACCAAACTGGACCTAACGACCATAACATCTCCATGTGACCCTGAGGGTTACTCTTTGATAGCAAAACCAACCATATCCCACAATGACCAAGAACAAGATGAAACCTAAACCACAAGATAAAAATAAGAAATAACTATAGGCATGCGTATTAAAAATCATTAGGTGTGCCATAACAGATCTTCTTCCAATGATATTCCTTTAAAATAACAGAAAGATCAACTTTAGGTTTGAATTATAATATATAAAAGTAATATTTTTCTACACATTTTTACTTTAAATAAAAAACATGATTCTATTGCCCTTTTTATATTTAAAATAAAACTATTCCCCAAGATGGAACAATTATAATTTCATGGAGAAAGAAATTTTTTTCATTTTAAAAATTAAGAGAAAGTGTGCAAAACGTTTTCCAAAACATTTTCCATAAACCTTTGAAATCCAACACACAACTTGTACCCAATAGGTACACCATGAAAGTTAGCCATAAAAATAATCACATAATAGTGCAACTAAACCGTCTGAGGGGTTGTGGATTGAGGCAAAGCGAGCTGCATGGTTAGAACACGATTTGGATAACCATGTGGCTAAACCATGCTACTATAAAATGTTCTTAAAAATATTTATTTGAACATTTAACCCACTCAATTTTAAGTCTATACCCCTCATTCTCCCCAATGTGTGACCAAAATAGTGGATCCCCCTTCCATTCTCTTATTCAATTTTACTTAGCAAGGGAGGTGGTTTCCTGGAGATTTATTCTATGTTAAAGTCATGGTTTCCTCTAACCCCCCCTCTTTTTCTACCTTTTATATGACACCTTGATTTGATTATATGACTTAGGAATTTGGTGATTATTTCCATCATATCATGGTGGAAATCATCCGCTATGATGGGTCTTTTGTGCACTATTTCCAGAGGAAATCCTTTGATAATGAAAAAACAATGTTTATCACTGTTTCATTAGACGTACATCACCTAATAAATTTATTGAGAGGTTTGGCCTAAATTAAAAGAAATCCTAAATTGAATTAGTGTTGGTTGATAAGGATTTTTCTTGAGATAGTGTTAAGAGTATATCATGGACCTTTTGGTTCTGGTTAATTTCACTTTCATCATAGTGGAATGGCTTGGTAAGGTTGTAGGAAATTATTCCAATTTAAATTAAATTAAACAAAAACTAATTATAAATTTTTATAATGAATCAATTGGATGTATTGGATTAATTTAGGTACTTGGGAGGTGATACAAAATATTGTGAGGCTTGGATGGGCCTAGGTGGTGGTTAGGATTATTTAAGGGAAATGGATCCATATGAGGTAGGTGGTCCCTGAAAATATCAATAAAGTTTATTCATTTGATATTTGGTATGTGATATGTAGTCTATCCACATATAGAAAATTTACCAATAATTAAATGATTTTTTGTTAATGTCTACAGATATAGCATAAGTGTCAAGGGCCATGATGGACCCTTGAGTACTAGATTGATGCCTCAGTTACTGATGATCGAGTGCTTGATTAACAATGTGTGTGATGAGTTATGTGGACACTATAGGGGTACTGATGAGATAAGAATGAACATAGTGGACCTGAGATAGGTTCCTTTAATTCCCTTTGAGAATGGGTGAGTGATGGATCCTGAATAGATATCTTAGGGATAAGCTGTATATGGATCCTAAGATGCCTTATAACCTATGGGATTATTTATTAGATAGTGGAGTGAGAGTTACTCCCCCATATATATGTGAGTAACCAGGTGGGTATATCCCATCTATGATTATGGAGAGGTTGGTTGCTTGAAGACGGATATAGGATGACTTGAGCAGTGATATGATCATTCTGTTATAGGGATACCATATCATGACTTTGGTGAGCTTATGGATGGGCTTCGATGCTTAATGTGTGTGTACTATGTGATTTCCATAAGTAGAGAGGATTCCCCTAGTGTTTTATGTGACTAATGTTTCTCATAGGGGATTGAGAGAACACCCAAGTTTAGAATGGTCTTGTATGTGTTTCTTAGTAGGGAGAGTCTACCATTGGTTTCTATATAGCCCATGACTTTTTTTCAGGTATGGAGAATATGTTCCCCTAGTTTTTTCATGATGATTTTCCTAGTAGAAAGTGTTTTCCCCTAGGATTTGGATGACCTATGACTTGTTTCTAGATAGGAAGTAGATGTTTAGCTTGTTTCCAAATGATCTTCATGTGTTTACTGTCATGGGGAGTCTTCCCCTGGGTTCCAGGTGATTTTATATGTGTTTCCCAATAGAGAGGGTTTTCCCCTAGGTTTCAGCTAACCTGTTACTTATTTACCATTAGGGATAGGTTGTGGCCCGAGTTCTATAGGAGATGATCAATGTTTCTTATAAGGGAGTGTGTACACCCTATATTTCTAGATGATAGTATTACTCTCAGAGACTTCTGACACTAGATAAAGTAGGTATGGTCAATCTCAAGTGTAACATTAGAACCCAAAAATCAATGGTGGTTTATATCACTATGTTTCTATATTTTATTTATTTCTACTGAGAATATAACATGTTTATACACTGTATTTTGAGGTTATAGTTAGGTCAATGTTGGTGGTACCCTACTAAGTTTTATCCATACCCTACTCGAGAGGGTATAAAACTTTTGTACTCGAACATATCGCATGTTCGAGGCTTAGGTATGGTAGAGGCCAAATGTTTCATAGACGAGCAGGAGTAGATTGATAGGGAATTGTAGAATGGAATATTATGAGGCTCAAGGATAGTAGAAGTGGCTACTTATTTTTATTTATTTTTCTTATTAGATAAGTGATCAATTTGGTGGTCAGTCAGTTGGTACATATGTCTATATTCTTCCACATTAATTTGATATATATTGTTTATATTTATTTATTATGTGTACTTGGGTTATTTTTAAGTATGTTGTTTGATATTTTTATTGTTTTATTACTCTGATATGAGGGTATAATCTCCCCACGGTAACACCTTTGACCCTTGCTACTAGTTGGTAACCTCTGGAACATGGGGAGGAATATCTGAGTTCATGTATCTCCCCTGGTCTGGACACTGGAGAGTTTTCTAAGGTGGTGGACATTAAAAATTGGTAAAATAACATATTTTTCTTTGTCATACTATATTGTAACATGGTAGATAGGGAATTTTGATTCATTAGATCTTGTGATGGACCTCAGACTGGTGCATCCCAAATATATTTTTTAATGGGATGTCTAGGTTACTAGGGATATGTGATTTCTATTATTGGTTTTTGCTATTACTAGTGAGAGATTTATTCAAATATGGTGTGTGTATTGATATTTATATTATGGTTTTGGTTTTTGGATCATTGGC
Organism: Viscum album; assembly: GCA_963277665.1. Taxonomy (NCBI): domain Eukaryota; kingdom Viridiplantae; phylum Streptophyta; class Magnoliopsida; order Santalales; family Viscaceae; genus Viscum; species Viscum album. The sequence continues at coordinate 1,941,788,200 of OY728152.1, forward strand.
TAAAGTCTTGTGAACTTTCATAATTCTTAGCTCATGGATTAACATAACATACAAAAGCTTATGTGTGATTGATAACAATAATTAAAAAAATTAGGTTTCTAAAGTGTCAACGATAACTTATATGGTATTTTCCTATATAATGTTTTAGTATAATCATACTCATCCAAACCATGATATTATCTTCTAATGTTAGGTCATGTGGATCTCTTCATGAGATGTTCAATGGAGATGGCTATACAGTCCCTCCTTATATAAGATGTATAGTTCCCCTTCATGGGTTAGTACAAGAATTGGATGCCTTCATGTTAAACCTATTATTGGAGATTATGATGTGGTTTTGGTTACTTAAAGTTTCAAAAAACATATACGGTTTTTTACTATATATATTCTTGGTGACATTCTACTTAACTACACCAAATTTCTATGGTTTTACTTTCCACTGATCATCATAGGTTGATGCCGTTATATATGTGTGGATGAGATCATGACCCTCGAGGGGGTAGTCTAGTATACATATGTCTAGTGAGGATTAGTTTGATAGAGTGGTCTGATGACTTGGAATGTGATACATGATATGTATATATTAATATGATAACCCTAGAGTTTGTGTTTTGTCATGTGAGTTTTTGGGTGATAGTTGAGATGGGAGTAGGGATTCCTACCACAGATTTATAACCTTAGTTAGACATGATTTATAGGCCAGGTGGGAGATCCTGGTGCCTTTGAGATACAGTAAATGATATTGGTGAGCCAAGTGATATACAAGGGAAAGCCAAGAGAGGAGTTAACATATACTTGTGAAAGCCTTATAGGAAAGAATCATGGCTAGATGCATTGAATTTTTTGATTGATTCCCAAGTAGTGCTATTAGATATATGGTATAGGCATGGATATTCCATAGGCCTTATAGACATAGATAACTTAGAGTGCTTGGGTATCGAGTCTGGATTTCTAGGAAAGGATCACGAGATGCCAAGCCCTGTGTATTTTGGATGCATTTCTAAGTAGATTCTTGAGATTTTGGAATGAAACTTGGGTAGAGGGTGATCATGTTGTATAAATTAATATGTGAGGGATGTCTCAGGATTATTGGTAAAAGCATGAGGGTGATTCTAGTTGGATTATATTAACATGAATTTATGCATGGTTAATGATGCAAGTGTGTTAGTCCAGGTTTCATGAGATGCGACTCATGGGAGTGTAAGTCAAGTTGTGTGATTGGGTGGTATGGAAACATACACCTACTATGTTCTGATAAGCCTGAGATGGATAGTGTATAAAAATATATGATAAGGTTCTTTAGAGAATCACTCTACCTTAAGGGAGGAGTGTGGATATTGACATGGTTTTTCAAAGATGGTCTTGAAGTGAGAGGGAGAGTTCACATCAATTATGAATGATTCCTATTATATTATGAATCAGTGAATGGCCATGTTTAGGTTGAGGATGGATGGATTCAATGAAATGGTTATAGGTATAGTTTCCTAGGGTTTTGGTGAGTACATGATGTGTTTCCCTTATGATGGATAGGGAAATTTTATATGTATGGTGTTAGGGGTTCATGGGATGTTGAGCATAGATCGGGAAGAGAAACACACATGTGATGATAGAACCTATTGAGGTTGAACTTAAGGAGTGGTGTAAGGGTGTACCATAGGCTATTAGAGGGTGTGACCATCATTATAGATGTAATTTTAGCAGATGCTCGAGATGACATTCATGGTATGTCAAAAATAGGTGGTAATTTATGTTTTGTTTTGGTACTCGAGTATGATCGAGATAACCATGTATAGTCATTACATGTAGTAATTGATAGATGGTGATACTCATATAGTGGGGAACATCATATCTATTTCAGAGGTATGAACCTTATGTTTGTAGGGTAATGTATTCATGAGATGGGTCATTGTATTGTCAGCATTTCACTAAGGTGTTGATGCACAGGTTAATATGATTTTATCTAGTTTCTTGGTGACTACTATATTTGAGTTTCTATTGTTTTATAGGATGGAGTCTAAGTGTTGGTATCAGACCCATGCTAGAATTGACATGATCCAAGTACAATCCTAATCAATGATGTGCTTGTGCTTAGGGTGAGATCATGAAGTCTAAGTTAGTTAGTTTTTGATCTAATAGTGGAATTACATAGATTATTAGGTTTAGAAATTGGTGTGGATGATTTTATGATCCCATGATTTCTCTAAGGATTTAGGCATCGTGATTGGGAGGTATGATAGCACATCGAAAAATGTGATCAATCATTTTCAGAACAATTCTTCCGGAGGATCATTGAATGAAGTTTTTTCATGGAATTGGGTGTAGTGATATAGAGACTACAAAAACTAAGTTTATAGAGTAATGGAAATTATTTTTTAGTAGAAAATTCCAATAGTGGGAGAACTATGGCTCAAAATCATACTTTGTGATCTAAGTATTATGGTGGGGAGCACCATAATCTTGGGAATGAACCGATTTATGACACCGTCATGTATTGGGATAGACGAGTGTGAGTAATTTTTGTCTAAATAATGGTGATGATGATTAGTAATATCACAAATTTTGATGAATATTACAACTAGATGTTTAGATTTGTGCTATGGAAACTTGTTCAGTGTTCTAGGGTAGAATATGAATATTTGATCATGAATTTAAGACCAAGATAGATGTTGTTATGGGTTGTGAAATTCATAGAGAATTTGAATTTTTGGTCTTGGATAAGGGGTTATTTTTAGAATTGAGATTTGGATTGGAATTATGATAGTTAGAACATCTCAAATAAATGTTTTTGGATATGGATCAAGGCCCAGGAGGTGATTCAGGTGCTCAGGAAAGTATGAGGAGTTTCAGGTTGGATTTGTAATTTTAGAAAAAGGGGTTTCCTCTGCTTCACTATTTGGGAAAACCATGAGGCACTCTAAGGTAAACCATGTGGGTTTGGTTTAGATTGATGGTGAGGTGCACAGTTTTATGCATGGTTTCAAATAAACATATAATGAAACCATGCATAATTCTATTTTCTTCACAGAGGGAGATGCATGGTTATTGCATGATTTGGTAAACAACCACATGGACGATAGAGATGGAGAAGGTGATTTTAGTATGTCAGATGTGTAACAATCGCATGGACACATGATATGTGGAGACAAGTCAATAAGAATCATACATAGATCTAAAAAATCCAACTCAAATAGAAAACATGTTAAAACAACAGACTATGGGGAAAATAGGGTAGCACGATGTATTTAATTACTACTATAGATTGGTCTTTCAGAAGCATCCGAAATCACTTTTATCAACACTAAAAAAGCATTGAAGTTTCAAGTACCTTTAAAATCTGATTTATTTTATCAGTGAAAAAAATACTAATAAATGTGGCTCTTATTAGCATTGAAAAATACACTGATAAAGAGGGTCTTTTATCATCATGATTTTTAGCTCTAATAAATGCAACTTTTTTCAAAAAAAATAGTGTTATAAAACTCAAAATATGTTTGAAAAATATCCCCAATTCCTGCAGCCTTTATATGTGCTGATTTTATCTACACTACTTTCAAATGGTAATAAACATCAAAAAATATTTTAAAAAAACTTCGAAACCTAGACCCCCCCATTAGCACCCCCACACCACCCCTTTACTAACTCCTTTACCCCCCTTATTAGTGCTTATACTAACAGTCATCAAACTGTTCAGTCACACACACCTATGAGACTTGAATCGATGACCTCCTCCTATAGAATGAATGACCTTACCAGTGATGCATCTTATTTTCCATTATATTTTATGATATATCTAATTATTTATATATATTTACATTTTTTATTTATATATTTTTTGATATAATTATATATGATTATATATAATTAAATAATTATTTTAAAATACATTTATAAAAAAATCTTTATATATATTTATATTTTTAAGGATATACATATATATTTACATATAAATTTTTTATAATGTATTTATAAAATTCATATTTATTGTAAATACATTTATGTTTGTGTGTGTTTTGTATATGCATTTTTATGTAAAATATGTATATATATACATATATTTTTGTGTGTGTTTATATATATTAATATTTATTTAAATATATTATAATATATACATAAATATATATATTTTTTATTAAAACACACACACACACATATTTTTATATAAACATTATATATACATTTGTATAGGTATATATATAAAGTTATAAGGTAAATAAAATTGATGAATTTTTTATTTTAATTAAAATAGAAAATAAATTTTAATTATTGTCACGACCCGACTCACTGGAGCCCGCCTAGCTGGCAGAAGGCCGAGCCACAACTACCCTGAGCCTACCTCAATAGGCCAAGGGATAACAACAAATACTGAAAGACATAACTAAAATGAAGGGTCTTTTCCTAGTGTACATGTATGCACACACTCTCCATCTCCATGAAGAAGTGTAGAGGAATAATAATAAATGACTGTAAAATCTAGAATAAAACACATGCATGTGATAACCTCTAGGGAATACAAAAGAGTACGATAGTGTAATCTAAAATTTAAAGGGTAAAAAATACACACTCAACCATAAAAGATGTCCCAATATGGCAATAACTGGAAAATTAAATGTTGAGTGGACTTGACTCCAAATATTTAAGCCCAACCACCATACGCAATCTATGCACCTGAGTATCCCTATGATTCTATGAAATCACCGCCGACATGTCCATTATCTGCATAAGACATGACATGTGCGGGAAAATCCAATGCAAGAGTGAGTATATACATACCCCAAAGGACGCCTCGAAAACTGAAGAGTGAGCGATAGAATATACAATATAAGTAGTCAGCTCATCGCAATGAAGGTATGCCAATCATTATATGAGACAACAACCATAATGAAAAATCCAGATATGCTCACAAAGTAGACCAAATGAGAGAGAAAAAGGATCTCCATCTCCACAACCCAGCTATGAACAACGAGTCTGCCTGAACCTCCAAAAAAAGGGACCATCTCTCATACTTAGCATCTCATGTATCCGTCAAGGTAACTTTGTGGAGCCACACCTTGCTATTGTTCTTCACAGTAGAGGGGATATAATATTTGAGGTATGGAGGACCCACACCTTAGTATGGTAGGGGAGTAGCTTCTCCATGGATAGAGGACCTGCACCCTGATACAGTAGGGGAGTATCAGCTCTATCTGCATAATGAGTATGGAGGACTCGTACCCTGGTGTGATAGAGGAGTACCATCTCCATGGATAAAGGACCCACACCCTGGTACAATAGGGGAGTACCGTCACTATCTGCATAATGAGTATGGAGGGCTCGTACCCTGGTGCAATAGGGGAGTACTATCTCCATTGATATAGGACTCACACCCTGGTTTGACATGGGACACTACAAAAAATAAAGTATTTATAAGGGGTTATTTTTTATTTTAGAGGGGTTTATAACCCCTTTAAATAAATTAGTTACAGTTATAAAAAAACCACCACTAATATAGCCACCTACTGTTGTTAGGGTCGGTTTTGAGGAACCGATGGTATAGTAAGATTGAATTTAGAGGCAGTTAAATTAGAGGGGACTTGAAACCCATATAATTTCAGCCTGGATTTTCAAGAAACAAAGGAATTAGAGGTGGTTGGGACCATCCCTAATATATTTAGGGGAGATCCCTCCCTTTTCCTATTTGTTGTCCCGTGACGACACCCCCTTCTGTGCGCCCACAACATCCCTCCCGCCCCTCTTGTACACGCTTGTGGGCCCCCCACACCATCCCTCTGGCCCCTCCTTATATGCTTGTGGGCCCCCATTTCATTACATTCCCGCACAACATAAACCACCACCCTTGTAAAATTTATGTGGCCCGTAGGAATCGATGTTGCGTCCTCATTGAAATGAGTGGAAACAGTAAACCACCACAATGCAATGAGATTTATTTATATAGTGCACATTGTGCTATTTATATATATTTATATGTTTATTGAAATACATATTATTTTCATAATATATTTAAATACATTAAATATATAAACTATATATACATATATATAAATTAATGTATGTTTATATTATGTATTTAAATTATAATACATTTATATTATATTAAATTTAGACATTTATATAAACTATATATTTATATGTGGACATTTGTATTAATACATATATTTAAATACATATATGTATATTAATATTAATATAAATATATATGTATATATATTTTCTACAGACCCCTATATATTATATATTTACATATATTTATATATTCATTTGTAAATATTTATACTTATTTGCATACACGTATATATTACATATTTTTATATTTATATATTACTCCAATATACTATAAAAAAATAAAAAAATAAATTATATTTAAACGTAATTTTTTTTAAAAAATATTAATATATATATATTACATATTTATATGAATGCAAAATATTATATATTTTATAAATACATTTATATGTAGATAAATATATTAAATATATGTATGTATAATTTTTATTATACATATAAATATAATATAATATAGTATTTTTATATAGATAAAATATAATGAATATTTATATATAAATATATTTGTACATAAATATATAATTATATGTATTTATTTGTAAATATTTATATATGTAATGTATTTATATATTTAATAATAGGATATATATAATATAATATATACATAATATATATTTAATATATATTTAATCTAATATAATATATATTTATGTAATTATTTTTATATACTTACATTTATGTTTTTATATATATTTGTATTTATTTAATGTATTTATATAATTTCTATATAATATGTTTATAATGTATTTAAATAAATTTATATAACAACTTTTATAATACATATGCACAGACATTATATAATTTTATATATTTTAAAAAAATAAAAAATATTAGAGGGGTTAAACCCCCCTTTATTCTTAATAATTAGCGACAATTATGAACCCCTATAATTATATGCATGTGTCTTTATAATCTATTATTATTTTATCATTATTATCATATAAATTATAAAAACTTCAAGGGTTTTTATATGATTTTTTATATAAATTATATTTATGTGTATATATATTTATAAAATATATTTATGGTTTTATATTATAATTAATATTATATGAAATAAAATTTTATACAAATAAATATATATTAATGTTCACATTATACGATTATATTTATATATAAATATCAATATGATTAAATACAATCATATAAATTATTTATATAAATATATTTATATAATATGTTCATATAATATATTTAAATACATTTATATATTATGTTTAAATTATGTATAGATATATTATATGGATTTTTTTTAATAAATTAGTGGGGGTTTTGAACCCCTCTAATCTCTTACATTAGAGTGGGTTTTGATCTCCCTCGAATCTTTTAAATAGATTAGAGGGGGTTCAAAACCCCTCTAATTTATGAGCTTTGATGGGGTTTAAAATGCCCTCTAATCTAAATGATTAGAGGGGGTTGTGAATCCACACTATTTTCTTAAAAAAACGAATTACATATAATATATACATATAACTACTCTAAAATACAACAAAATATTACATATATATAGGGACTTTAAAATCAAACCAAATATATAGCGCCACTAATGATTGAATTAGCGAGGGTTTTGACATAACCAGCTCTAAAATATAACCAAATATTAAAAAAATAATGCTAAAAAATTAGATGAGGTTTTAAACCCCCTCTAAATTCGATGATTAGTGGGGGTTGTGCATAACCCCCTCTAATTCAGTCATAAAATTAATTTAGAGGGGGTTGGGCATAACCCCCTCTAAAACCCCCCCTCTAATCACCCTGTTTTTTTTATAGTGAGAGTATCGTCTTAATTTGTATAACAACTATTGTGGACTCATGCCCTGGTGTGACTAGAGAGTATCCTCTCCGTGGATAGATGACCCTCACCCTGGTACGATAGGAGAGTACTGTCTATATCTATATAATGAGTATGGAAGAACAACTCCCTGATGTGACAAGGGAGTACCGTCTCCATCTACACAATGAGTATGGAGGACCCGCACCCTAATGCAATAGGGTGGTATCGTCTCTATGGATAGAGGACCCACACACTAATACGACGACAGAGTACTGTCTCTATCTTGACAAGGAATGTGAAGGGCTCGCATGCTAATACAAAAACAGAGTACTGTCTCCATGGATAGAGGATCAGCACGCTCATACAATAGCAGAGTACCGTCTCTATCTTGATGTGGAATGTGGAGGATCTGTACACTGATATGACCGTGGAGTACCGTCTCCATGGATAGAGGACCCACACATTGATACAAAAATGGAGTGTCGTCTCTATCTGAACTCTCTAATGATCCTACTCAATCACTGTCATTTTCAAGCATTGCCTAAAGAAGCAGAACACTCAAAACATCTTGCATTGTACCTCAAAACCCACTATAATGTCTACTATTGCATTCTATGAGAAAAAACACTCAGGATAGGCTACTCACGAACAAATTCCAAGTCAAGATTAAGAATATACGAGAGGTGGAATATTCTCAAGAAGTACACAGTGTGTAAGGGGTATGCAAGACATGTGACCCTTTATCTCTTCCTGGCAGTGTCCATTCCAGCACATGGTTTACTAGCCATGTAGTACTACATGGTGTGTAAGGGTACTACACTGTGTGTCTTAGACAAAAATTTGATGAACACACGAGGATTGTCATTGGTTCAACATTATAAAATGTCAAACCATTGATATATCATCACAAACGACCATGAATTACCAAACAGATTACACCATTGTGATTCTCATAAAAAACACCCCAGATAGGCTATTTAATTTCCCAAATAAAACACCGAGTGAAAAAAATGTTTTTAACCACATCACACTTGAACAAAATTTCATATACCTGAGCCACAAACCCATATTAGACACCCAATATTGTTCTCATAATTCACCCATAAATATCAAGGCCACAATGTCCAAGATAGTTCATCATTCCAAAACCGTATGAATATATTATGCCTGATATGATATTCTGAAACAATAATAATAACATATTATTATTATTATTATTTAGTGTTTCATGGACCTGTGAAATGACCCTAAAAAAGGTTATAATATTGATCTTGAAATGACCATCTCAATGTGAGAGTCACGCTACCAAAGACGGTTCATCAATCTGATACCGTATGAAGAAGTTACAATGGAAACAGAGTTTTGACAACAAAATAATAATAATAATATTTTATAATATTATTTTAACCCTTTTTTAAAGGTTTCCATGTTGAATACTAATCCTCCTTTGGTGTATGCAATTCCCACATTTCTATTTTAATGTATTTTTTTAAGGAAAAGATAAATTACTGATCAAGGGAACCAGGATTACAAAGCCAATCAGGGAACGAGTTCACCCAACAATGATCAACCCAATGTTTCCCAAACCAAGCCAAATGATGGGATTTCGAATTACCATCTATTTTGATGAAATAAAATTTGCATGCATCGAATCCATTGGTCAGGGACCAGATCTTCCTCAAGATGAGGCCATAAGGATGGGAATCCTCATCTTTTGTTGAGAGAGAATTCACCACTTTGAGGCAGTCGGATTCCACCATAATCTTGGGCCAAAATTTTTAACGGTAAAAAAGAATCCCCTGGAGGATGTCCAAGGATTCTGCCACTACAGGGCTCCATGAGTTAGGCACTACCCTACACTTATCTTCCACAATCTGTCCAAAAATGTTATGAGCAATGAGCCCAATACTGACCCTTGAATTAGCAGAGATAACAACATCAGTATTAATCTTGAAGAAACCCTCAGGGGGGGGAGACCAAAGAGGAGCCTCCCATCGAGTGTGGCTCAAAGAAAGCACCACATCACTTTTCTTCCAACCATTCATCCACTCCAAATCTCTGTCCACCCAAAGGTGATCAGGGGTCACCTTCATCTGGAAAATGCATTCATTCCGTCGAGTCTAAACCAACCAAGCAATTGTGCATATCAGCCCTACCACTCTCGGTTCCAGAGAAGACACCCAACGAGAAAGGTCTGGGACCAACCCAATTGAAGGATCAAATAAAATACCAAAATCCGACCTCCACACCTTCCACACCCCTTCCACCCCTTTACAAGAAAGAATTACATGCAGACGGGATTCCGCTTCCTGGAGGCACAAAGGACAAGTGTCATCCTCCGCAAAATGTCACTGCACCAGAAAGTCACGGGTTGGAAGAACCCCAGCACAGACCTGCCACCAAAAAAATTTCACCTTAGGGGGAATGTTGAGGGGCCAGAGGAACTTCCACCGATTATCGGTAAAGACCTGGGCCAAACCTTGAACCCTCAGTTTGTAACCCAAACAAACATAATATCTCCCATTAGGTTCCACAGTCCAGCAAATCTGATCAATACCCATTCCTGGTGTGAGAGGGATACTCAGGATGAGCTGGCGATCTACCTCATTAAACTAGAAAAAAAGCTTCTCCTGATCCCACTCCTCAAACGAGTCATTGAGTAGGTCACGTACCCTTGCATCTTCGAATCCAGGAACAACCAGTGAGGAAACCTTATGATTGACGCCATCTTCCATCCATGGATCATTCCAAATGTTAATAATATGCCCATCTACAATTCTTTACATGCAGCCCAAATCAATGAGATATTTTTCTCCCCAAATGCTCCTCCACATAAAACTTGGTCGTGGTCCCAGCTGAGCATGCAATAAGTCAGAATGAGGGAAGTACTTAGCTCGCATCACCTTTGAGAACATGGTATTTGGGTGGGAAAGAAGGTGCCATCCTTGCTTCTCCAGAAGAGCCTCGTTAAACCATTTGAGATTTCGGAAGCCGAGACCACCACAAAATTTTGAAACACACAACTTATCCCAAGACATCCAATGGGAATTATGTTTTCCCTCATGGGAGCCCCACCAAAAGTTGTCCAACCGAGAGTGGAGTTGGTCAACAAGAGTTTCTAGGAATTTAAATAGTGACATAGAATAAGAAGGGATTTCTTGGGCCACTAACTTCACGAGAACTTGCTTTCCCTCCTTGGAAATATTCCTACTAGACCAAAGACAAATCAGATTATCCACCCTATCCATAATTGCGCCGAAAACTTGTTTCTTCGACCTACCCACTAGAGTCGGGAGGACTAGGTACTTAGGATGCTTATCAACCAGCAGAAACCCACACATTCCCTGAAAATCCTCTCTCTTAGCTTGGGGGATGCCTTTAGTGGAAGATAACTCTGATTTTGAAGCATTAATACATTGCCCAGAGGCCTTTTCGTACAAATTGATGATATTCTGCACTACACTGCATTCTTGTGGGGTAGCACGCAAGAAAAGGAGGTTATCATCAGCAAAGAAGAGATGAGAGATAGGGGGTCCATTTCTACATACCGTATTACCATGGATACTTCCTTGATCCTCCACCTTCAGGATGTGATGAGAAAAGACATCTGACACCATAATGAAGAGGTAAGGTGACAGGGGGTCTCCTTGTCTCAAGCCTCTTGACGGTTTAAAGCTCATGAAGGGACCCCATTAATATTGATTCTGTAGGAGATAGACGTAACCAAATTCATGACATTAGAGATCCATTTCATCCCAAAACCCAACCTAGATAGAACAAGTTCGAGAAAAGTCCATTCAACTCTGTCATAATTTTTCATCATATCAAGTTTCATTTTCATGGTGCCACACTTGGATGAGGAGTGAGTTTTCATAGAGTTGAATAATTCTAAGGCAATGGAAGCATTATCTATAATAGATATCTTTGGAACGAACACACTTTGGTTATATGAGACAATAAACGGGAGAAAAATCTTATGTCTGGCCACCATGATTTTAGAGAAAATTTTGTAAATCACGTTACACATGATGATTGGCCGAAACTCTGAGATTTTCTAAGGGAACTGGGATTTGGGGATAATATTAATAAGAGTTTCATTTAGGGATTCAAGAGAGGCTCTTCTATCCCACACCTCCTTCATTAGGTCCACCACATCGGGCCCCACTATATGCCAAAAGTGTTTAAAGAACAGAGCATGAAACCCATCAGGCCCCGGTGCCTTGGTAGAGTGAATTAGATGCAGAGCCTCAAGAACTTCTTCCTCAGACAAATCGCTTTCCAGGTACTGATTCATGTCTTCTATAACCAATTTTGGGATGCATCCACTCAGTCATGAGGGAGTGCTAATACTTTCTGCTAAGTAGAGGTTGCTAAAAAAGTTCAAGATAATGGAGTGAATGTCATTTATGTCTTGTGCAACTCTTCCAGTGGGGTCCTCCAGATGAGCAATATGATTCTTCCTTCTCCTCTCAGACACTCGTTGGTGAAAAAAGTTGGTGTTCTGATCACCATCTTTGATATGGGACTCCCGTACCCAAATGAACCAAAAACTCTCTTTCTCCCTCAGAGCTGCATTAAGCTTCTTTTCTGCCACAGAGATGTTTCTAAGGACAGAGTCACAACAAGGATATGAGTGGAGTCGCTCTAATTTATTCTCCGCCTCCTTAATATGTTGGTCAAAGTTACCAAACCTAACTGAGCTCCACTTCTGAAGGTGAGCCGCAATAGTACAGAAGTTGGACATGATGCACCAATTCGATCCCTCCCATGCCGCTTGAATCACCTTTTCACAGTCACTATCTTGGAGCTACATACTTTCAAAGCGAAAGGTTCTATCAGGTCCCCATTCCACGCTTGAGTATCACGCTGGGAAGACCTCTTCACGAGAAGCACACGCATGACCCATCCTCCTCTAATGTTTTAATAATAAAAATTATAATAATATCATTATCACAATAATTATCATATAATTAAATCAACCTGGAAAATCACTCATGAAATTTGCTGCATCTCACCCTTCATTTATTTTTTTTAAAAACCATTTAATTTCCTTTAAAAACTTAAAACAATTTTTATTCCTTTAAAAACTTCAAGTGATTTTCCTTAATTAATTAAATTAAATCCATTTAATTTTATTAACCACTCACATACATTTTTTTAATGTTATTATTATTATTAAAAATAATAATAACACCCACTCCATGGACCATATCCAACCACCTTGTCAGAGATCCATGTCTGGTCACCGTCACGTCCACGCTGAACATCCTCCACCATGAGATCTCGCGCATGGCCTCCACTCAGAACCAATCTTGTCATACCATACATCATCATCACACATCAACTGAGAAAATGGGGATCGTCGATCCAAACCCGAACCACCATCGATCAATCTCCGTCCTCATCGCACCTCGATCCTATACTTACACCCATGGTACCTATCTGATATGTTCACTAAAAACCATCCCACTTATTGATAAATTCATTAACAAACCATCTATCCACGCATCATTCGTGCTACCACAATAAATTTGGGAGTTCGACCATGCTCGAACCCACCCTGACAAAGTCGAACCGTGGATCTGTTGGAAAATGGTGAAGAGCGCAACGAATGGAGAGAGAAAAAAAGAACAAAGTGAACCATCATTGACCAAGATTTCTTGGAAAAATTATATAAATGGGTATATAACATGTGTAATGAGGGAAGAATTATATCAGATCAATATAATTATTAAAATTAGTGGGGATCATGTAAAAAACAATTATCCCAGATCAAAATCAGATAAAAATTCATGTTCAATCTTTTAATCAAAAGGGAACAAACCACAAATGAAGAGTACTATCTCAATTATGGATCGATCATTGGTGAATAACACATCCTCTAGCTATGAATATGATCCATTGCGTCCGCTGTCTGTCGATACACCCCGATCCAATCACCGGTCATCGCCCGATGTCGATTTGCCAACGAAGGATGATGGAAACTCCATTAAAAAATCTCAAGGTTTTGTGCCTAACCCTGGTGATTTTCCATAAAAATATATTTAAATAGGGAAAATGGTTTTGGGCATTAAATGAAACAATTAAATAAATAATAATTTATTTATTTAATTATTTCACCCATGATGATTCTCAATCCAAACACCCAACACCGACCATGGTTATATCGTTCCTAGGGTAAAAACCATATTTCAGACTCAACAGTGGTGTCATATTTTCCATTTGATTCTCCGTTCATGAGTTATTTGGGTTTGTTTTATTAAATAAATAAATAAAATTAATTATTTTATCCAATGCACCTACCAATGACTGCCTCACCATACGTCCTGCGCTGAGCAACCTTAGGTCTCGCCCAGGGTAAACATAAAACTATGAATTCTACTGTGATATCAAATTTTTGATCAGAATCGCTATTTAGGAGATATTAAAAATTTTCAGGAAAAACTCATGTGTGTCATATAAAAAATATATAATATTTTTATAAAATTAATTCCGAGCTCACCGAGCCTCAGAATCACAATCCGTCTCAGCGGATGGCTCTAAAAATATTCTTAGGAATATTCTGAAGTCTCACATGGAAAAATCAGAGTCTCTAAATTATTCTATTCATCAAATATTTTCAAAATTGAAAAGAAAAAACCTAATAAAATCGGGGTGATACTGAGCCCGCATCTAGATCTCTTGTACATCTTCCCTACATTAGGATGTACAACCAAAGGAGAAGTATAAAATTCCTTCATCACCTCCTCTCATAATGTAACTAGAACCCCCATACATATCTAGAAAGGATGATTTGATTTCCTTATTTAAGGAATATATTAGGAATGTATCTAGTGGATATATGATCATGAAAGATCTCCTAGTCGATATCCCCAAGTTGTGGCTTCCTAACTCATTGAGGAAGTAGAGGGGTAAGAACTATCGATCGAAAGTATGCTGCACTATCCTCACCCACAAGGGCCAACTACAAAGATAGTGTGATATTTAGCACTATCTAAAAAATCTTACAAAAGGAGTATCTTTGTTAGTGCTAAAAAAACCCTGATAAAAGCACCTATTTTTCAGTGTTTTTTAGCACTAATAAAGAAGTTTTTTAGCATTGATAAAACGTAGTCTTTATGACCGCTCTTTTAGTGCTGATAAATGACGACCATTATCAGTGCTCTTTTAGTACCGATGAAAGACATATTTCATAAAAAAATATATTTAATTAAAAATCAGATATTAATATCTAAATATATTTATATTTATATAAATATAATATATTTAATTAAATATGCATGATTTATATATTACAAAATATATATTTACACTTAATATATAAGATATTTTGTGAAAAATGGTTTATAAAATAATTATAAATTAATATTAATTAATAATTTTCTAATTATTATTGATTAATATTCATTTAATAATAATTTTATGACAATAAATTAATGAAAAGTTTAAAATAAACTAAAAAAAATTACTTAAAATTGAAATGATCATAACTTTTGGTTCAGATGTATGTTTTCACTCTACCACATATCAAATCAAAGATTGTAAAAATATATAAGACTTGAAAACCCTATGGAACTTTGGTTAGTGTTTTTATACGTAAATAAAGGTCCATAAGGCCGCAAAAACAAAGTTTTTTGTTGGGGTATACCCTGATTTTCTAATATTCAACAGAATTTCAACCTCGTTTAAGGGACTCTTCTCATCTTTTCTTGATGGCGACATAATTTATTACCATATATTTCTTTCATTTGTACTTTATGGTGTTCAAATTTTATCATTTTAATATTGTAGTGTTATTTATAATTAAATACATACATACATATATATATATATAAACATATTTATATATATTTATATATAAAAATTTAACTATATAAATAAATATATAAGCCACTTTGGTGGTGGTGCGGTGGTGAAGGTGAGTTGCCAAAACATCTTGTTCTTTGGGAGGTTCAGGGTTCGAATCCTGGGAGTCCGCTTTCGGGGCGAACCTCTCCCCTGGGATCCAACCACCTTACCGGGTCGCCCAGACTCATCTGGCCGGGCAAAATGAGGCGCGGCCCAAATTGCTGATGGATCGCTGTGACGAACCATCGCTGCCAGGACGTTACCCTCCGAGACGCTCTGCCATCTCGGCTGGTAATGGCTCCTTCCCCTACTGGGGAGTTGCCTTCGGGTACTACCCCTTCGTGGGGGAGGGGGGTTTCTCTGTTTGGAGGGTTCAAAAAGGCCACACTGGGTAATTCCCTTTTCTAAAAAAAATATAATCATATGTACATGTAATTTATATTTAAATGTAAATATACAAACCATATGAAAAAAATATTTATTATCCATTATATATATACTTAAATTTGTTTTATATAAAAATGAATATATATTTATATCAATACATTATATATATATTTAATCATTTATAATTTCATATATTATTTTATAATTATTTATAATTATATGAATAAAAAAATATTTAAATATGCGTGTATACGTGTGAAAATATTGTACCAATACATCATATAAATGTATTTATATAGGAGTGTGATTAACTTCGATCTTGATTACTATTTCAATCTAGATGATGCGTTCATTGGCCCACTGAATAATACTAAGGCATTGATGCCTTTGAATCATTCAGTGAAAGGACCAGAACATCGACATTTCTTATCATAGGGCAGGGGTGAATCTGGTTCAAATCAAATCACTCAAAATAATTTATTAGCCATTATTGAAGTGAATCCTAGGATCCTAGAAGTGATAATAGATGAAAGTAAGTTTTTGATTCTTGCACAATTGGTTATTTCACAAGAGGAAAATCTGTGGAATATCAAAGATCTACATACCCTACTCCTTCAATTTTGGGGCTTTGATGGATAAAATATCATCTCCATTGGGAAAAGCTTCTATCATGTCATATTCCCCTCAATGTATCTCAAGACCAGGGATTGGGGTCGCGTTCTTTTACCTCTTAAACCTAGTTTCTTGAAAATATAGTATTGAGATCCTCTTTTTGATCTTGAAAAGATCAAGAAGTCAGTCGCTCAATAATGGGTTCACATCCATGGTTTGAGTTGGTTGTTTTGGCATCTTGAAATTATATAGGATATTGATTCGGCTATTGGTGTCCCAATCAAATTCGATAGGGAGACAAAACAGGCTCTCTATGGGAACTTTTCAAGGGTAATATTTATTGTTTATTTCTCTTCCACCTTGTTCAAATCTGTTGTTCAATTTTCTACTGATCATCATATCGAGCTCTCTATTGAATATGAGATATGGCCAGAATTTTTTAGATCCTGTAACTTTATGGGAGTCTTCCTAAGAAGTGTTAAAGGAACCTATATTTTTCCCACTGTAGAAAGGTTATTCATCTTAGTGCCAATAATAGATTTCATCCTAGTGCTGATGGTGGTCAGATGGATGTGGCTGGGCATAATCTAGTTATAGGGGATGTTGTGGTACAATATGATTTTGTAAATGGGGATATTTTTTTGGCCTACCAATCCAAATTAGGGAAAAATGATGGTATTGATGCTGCCATAAATAATTCCACTCCTGGAGGGTAAGTATTCTTAGCCAGAGCTATGGATTTGGAATTTTTTATGGGGTAGTATAATGTTGGGACTGCTAGACCGAGCATTGAAGGTGGAAAGAGGGATGGTTGTGAGTCAACACCAGGTTTGAAGTCTTTATGGGATGATATTGTAGCTGAAAAAGAGGTGAAGTTGTAGGTGGATCATGCTAATATATCCTTTAAAGATGATCTTTGCATGAGACCCAAAGTTACAAGAGAGAATGAGTCTTACTATGAAAAATATGACCATGAGGCTACTACCAAAGAATAAGTTGATCATGATCTATGACATGAACTTTTAATTTCTACCAAAAATAAGGGGGAAGATAAAGTGGTGGGTGAATAGAGCTTTCAATTGGTCACCCCTTGAAAGAATAGGACCTATTCACCTTTTCCTAGGCAGGTTTTACGAGTGCATCTTGAAGTTCATTATCAAGAGTAGGTACTCAACACTATTCCTAAAGAATCTCAATCTGTGATGACTATAAAGGAGACTATGGCAGATGACCCTCCATTAATTTATTCCCCAATAAGGGAAATTGCTGATGTAATAGTAAAAGAGGGTGGGTTATTCCCCCCATCTCAAGGCAAGGTCTTAATAAAATATAGACCAAGGGATGAAGATGCTGGTATATTGGAAAAGAAGATGGCAACTGGGGAGGCTACCACTGCCCCACTAGACTCTAGTCCTAGTAAAACTAGTCTTACTTTGGATGATATTCTCAATAAATCTAATATTAAGGAAGTGTTCCGTGAGGAATTTGACAACATCCATGGTTCTCAATACTTTGAGCCTCATGATGATAAAGATGAATCACCAGATATGGATGATCAGGATGACACGTGGAAGACTCCTAAGTAGTGGAAGAGAGGCCGACATATGAGGAATCAAGGTGGCCCTTGAGGAAGGGGTGGTTGACACAAAAGAAGGTGATTGTTTAAGGATTTGTTGTTTTTGGTGGTGGTGTTTGTGCCACTCTTTTAACATTTCATCCCCCATCTCTCTTTTTATGTGTATTTCCTTTTTATTAATAAATTTTCCAAGGCCATGGGTTTTAACCCATGGTTCATGCCATTTCGAGTAAATGTATTTATATAAATATATCCTGAAATATATAATATAACAACATATAAATGTATATAAACATACATGAAATTAATGTATTTAAACATTTTATAGAAATATATTATATATACATATTTATAAAAAATATTCATTTTATAAATACATTATATTTTTTATGTAAATATATATAAATTATATTTAAATATATATATATATAAATATATAAATATATATATATAAATATATATATAAATATATAAAAATATTTTTTAAATGTATTTAAAAATATTTTTTTAAATACATATACTCATATAAATAAATAAATATATAAAAAATATGTGTGGATATATATATATATATATATATATATATCATAAAATAAAAATAAAAATAGGATAGTGCTGTGGTAAGGGAAGTTAATTTGGATAAGGAGGTCTACAGTTCGATTCCTTCCAAGTAAAGGTGGGTGAATGGGGGGGGGGGGTTGAAGAAAGCACTGACAAATGGGGGGTGGTTGAGGTCCTATGGTGTGGAGGTAAGAGCACATTGAAAAAATTAATTATTTTTAAAATTATCCTTTATCATCACTTTTTTAGAATCAATACTAAAAAAATCACTGATAAAAATAGATTTTATTAGCGATTTTTAGCACTGATAATGACTGCTACCTTTTTAGGACACTTAGACTATCAGCGCTGACAAAGCCCATTTTTGAGTACCTACTATGGCTGAATCTTTCATGGGGTTGTCTAATTTATTTAAATAATACTAATGAATGTATTTGAACTTAAATTATTGATAATAATAATGAATGTTTAAATATAAATTATGAATAAAAGTAATTAATGGGGAATTCTATATCTAGGTTTGGATAAAGAATGGTCATGAGTTAGGTCAACTAATGATTGTTGGATTTTTTAATTTCTTGTATCTATAATTTATAACAGTTATTTTTAATTATATTATTGATGATATATGTATCATACATTTCACTTATAATGTAAGGACCTTAGTGTCCATGGTTAATTTTATGTATCACCTTATCATTGGTACCCTTCGTTTAATAGTGAGTAACATTATATAAAATGAAGATCACATAAGAGGTAAGGCAATTCAATTCTAGATAAAAATTAAATTCTAACATGATGACTCAAGAATGGTGGTTGGTGAAACTTGAGCCAACCAAGCCTTATGGAGATATCTACCAAGTCTTGGTTGGTTTATCACCACTTAATTAATAAATCCAAAAATAATAGCTTATGATATTGCCAAAATTTTTCATATGAATGTTTAATTATATGTTTATATGTTAAAATATGTTACAATAAATAAATAATTATGACACTATTATAAACAATCCCTTTAAAAGCACTAAAAATTTATTTTATCAGTGCTAAAAAAACATTGATGTTCCAATCACTAATAAAAGATAAGCACTTTTATTATCCATAAAAAAGAAATGATAAAGGGTGTAAAACCCTGTGTTGTTATGAGTTATGAAATTTAGAGGGAATTTGAAATTTTGATATTGGAGCAAGGACCGTTTTGAGAATTGGGATTTAGATCAAAATTCTTAGAGTTGAAACATCTTAAGGAGGTGTTTGGGAAACAGGTTTAGGTATAGGTTGTGTTTCAAATGCTCAGGTAAGTATCAAGAGTTTTTGGTTGGATTTGGAATTTTTAAAATGGGGTTTTACTCTTCTGTATGATTACTACACAGTTTAGGAAAATCATGCTGCACTCTAGGTGAAATCATGTGTGGTTGGTTTGGCTTGAGGTTGAGGTGTACAATTACAGAGAACTATATAAGGAAACCATGTAGGGTGTTGTTTTCTTCTCAAAGTGAGTTTCATTATTGACACACCGTTTGGTAAACCATGCATCCAAACCGTGCAAAGGGTTGTGGCTCAAGGTAAATCGAGCTGCACAGTTTGGCCAGTTGTGTGGACAAATTGTGAAAATGACCAACATTCTTAAAAATAGAAATTTTACCATATTTTATGTTCATATGCCGTATAGGATGGAGTCTATGTGATGGAATTATATTCATGCTAAAATTGATGTGGTTCAAGCATGATGTTTTAGTAAATGAAGATCGCATAAGAGGTGAGGCGATTCAATTCAAAAAAAAAAAACATACTAAAATGATAACTTGAGAATGGTTGTTGGTGAAACCTGAGCCAAACAAGCATTATGAAGAAATATTGAATGTGTGGGTTTGTTTATCACCACTTAATAAATCAATCCCTAAATAATAGGTTATGATAATGCCACAATTTTTTATATGAATTTTTAATTATTTATTTACAAGTTTATAAATTTTATAATAAATGAATATTTGTAACACTACAATAGATAATCCATTTAAAAGTGCTAAAAATGATTTTATCAGTGGAAAAAGCATTTATTTTCCATGAACTGATAACATCTAGGTGCTTTTATCACTATTAAAATAACATTAATAAAGGGTGTAAAACCTTATGTTGTTATGAGTTGTAAAATTCAGAGGGAATTTGAAATTTTGATCCCAGAGCAAGGATAATTTTGATAACTAGGATTTAGATTAGAATTTTGAGAGTTGGAATGTAATGACCCACTAATTCCCATTTTCTTGAGAGTACAATGAGTCATTACTAGGCCTTAAGTGACATCCCCAAGGTGACAAAGGCTGGAAATAAATTCTGAACGACTTTAAAGCAATTGGCGGGATTATTTACCCTTTAAATTCTAAAATCAACAACCTGAAAAACCATCCAAAAACATCTCACTGTATGATGAATTAAATAAACTAAGACATTTCAAATCATTCTATTTAAAACAACCAACCAAGGTATGCTACCGTGGAAGACAAAGCAACATTAAAGTAAACAGCAGAAATACAATGAATAAACTTTAAGATTACAACAAGACTTAATGCTTCACAAGATCCATGATCCAACATCACTAAGTAGTCCAAAGTATCATGACATGGTGCTAAAGAAGTGTGATACTTTACCTTTTACCAAGTCCTAAAAGGTAGCATCTTCAAAATCACCAAAGCACCAAAGCTGGGGTGAGTATAAAAATCAGTAGTTTTTCTTAACGACTTCCCTACCCACGCCACTTGGATAGAACAATTAGCACATTATATAAAATAGTTTATATAAAAAAATTTACCAAAATAGTTTATAACCAAACATAAAAATTTCGAAAACCAACTATAACCATGTGCAAACAAAAGAAAATTAAACCAATTTTCAGCAAGTTATTTTCTCGAAAATAACCAATCAAGGCTTATAATAAAATTCTGATTATTATTTTGGCATACCCATTCCATAGTTCACAACACATCCACACATGCATGCTTCATTTTACAGATCCATACTCATGAGCGGTATCTTGTCTAATCACTTTGTGTCCCACTAGTACTCACCCCTCGATCCAGGGTCACATACCTTGTACCCCGATGGTACTCGTCCCTTATTCAGGGCCCGTTAATAATGAAATCGCCCCTCGATCCATATTTTCATTACCAAAACAAACCACTTCAATAAAACTGAACTTTTATTAAAAACCAAATCACAACAAATTTCAAAGAAACATTTCATTTTAATAAAAATTTCCCTTTTGTTGAAAACATCTAATCCAATTCATGTGCCACCATTCTAGAAAAATGACCATTTTAAAATATCTATTTAAAAAGTAAGAACAAAATCACTTTTCACATTAAACCAATTTTCCAGATTTCACAAACCGTCACTCAAGAAGGTTTCCAACAAGTTTCAAACAATCAAGTCACAATCAATTTAGAACAATACATTCAATTGAAATCATTCCAATCATTTCTACTAAGAGAAGTTATGAGTGAAGCCGCCTACCTCAAAGGTGTTGACGAAACCCAACAAAGGACAAAGAATGCTCACAAAAACTAGTTTAATTCTTCAAAGAAACAGACTTAGATCTATTCTCCTATAAAAAAAATCAAACTCTCAACTTATTTGGAAAACAAAAACCTAGATCTACCCATAACGGGCATAGATCTTAGAACCAAGAGGAGAGGGGAATTAGATCTAATAGAACACTTACTCTGAGAGACGTGTCGTAGATGAAACGAAGATCCGAAGCCGATCAGATTGATCTAGAAGAAGGGGTGCTTCTGAAAATCTCCTAGGGAGAGTCTAGGGTCAATATCCAAGAGGTTTGGAAAGAATAGACCAGGAAAAATATCCAAACACGTGACTTTATTATAGGTGCGGGCTGGATCATGACGTGTACCCCTGGTCACTATGTAAAGGCCACATTGGAAAAGTACACCAAAAAACCCATCACCTCGGGTAAAAAAATGCTATTTAACACCTACATGATGTGTACCTCATGCATATGGTGTTTACCAGCTCACGATGTGATCTCCCCATTCATGATCTGAAACCAGCTCCAAGTACAGGGTGTGTACTTTATGTACACGGCGTGTACCTATTCTTCAGCCTGTAGTAAACCCAGAAAAATCACATAAAAGGATTTTCAACTGAAAGGTGACTTATAAAAGGTGGAAACTTACCTTATCAAGATAACATGATGTCACAAATCAGAAACTGTGGGTACTACATTCTCCCCACCATTGGTCTTTCTGTCCTCGGAAAGTAGAAAACACTTGCTGCCATGAAAGAGTTCCAGCCATTTCTCTTTAATTTCCTTCTCGAATTCCCAAGTCTCTTCATGAAATTGACCATGCTTCCATAAAACCCACACCAGAGCAATGATTTTTCCGTGCAAGAATTTCTCCTTCCTATCCAAAATCCAAATCGAGATATGTATCAATAAAGTATCTTGCTCTTGGTCTATGTGATCCCATCTGATCACATGGTCAGGATTAGGCTGATACTTTTTCAACTAGCATACATGGAACACATTATGCACCGAACTGAACCGCGGTGGTAATGATAGGTGATATTCCACCTCTTTGACCCATTCTAGTATCTCAAAAGGGCCTATGTATTGAGGAGATAACTTGACCTGCTTCCCAAAATGATGATTTCCAAACCTTGGAGATATCCTCAAGAACACATGATCACCCACGAAGAATGAAAAAAATCTTTGATGGTGATCTGCATATGATTTCTGATGACTCTGAGCCATCTCCATCCTATTTATAATCAAGTGCATCTTCTCCATTGTTTCTTAGACAAGGCTCAACCCAACTAGTGAAGTCTCACTCGTTTCCACCCAACCCAATGGATAACGATAAGAATTCCCATACAGTGCTTCAAACAGAGCCATATGTATCGAGGTCTAACAATTTTTATTTTATAAGAACCCCACTAAGGGTATATTATCTTCCCATGATCCACCAAAATCCATTACACTAGCCCGAAATATGTCTTCTAACTTCTATATCGTCCTCTCAGACTGGTCACCTATCTGAGGATGATATGCCATGATCATAGTCAATTGAGTCCCAAGGTCCTTTTTTAAGGATTCCCAAAAATAAAATGTGAACTTTGGATCTTTATATGACACGATTGAAACTGGTACACCATTCCTCTTCACCACTTCTTTGATATAAATTTTGGACAGATCCTACGCCGTATGAGTTTTACAAATAGGGATGAAATGGGCCGACTTGGTAAGCTAGTCCACTATCATCGAAATGGCATCGTGTTTTCAAACCGTTATTGGAAGTCATGTAACAAAATACATTGCTATCTCCTCCCATTTCTACAGTGGTATAGGTAAAGACTGCAACATACCTACTATACACTAATGCTCTACTTCAACCTACTAATAAGTTAAGCACCGCAAGACAAACTCGACCACCTTTTTTTTCATTCCGCTCCACCAAAACTGTGCCTTCAATGCTTTATACATCTTCTGTGTGCCTAGATGTATAACCCATCTCTAATGGTGGTAAGCATGAAGGAGTTGTTCTTGACAAGCCATAGGTACAACTATCCGATCTTTAAAATACAAAAGTGAACTTCTATCAAGATTCCATCCCTCAATGATCTCCCCACCATTGAGTTTTGAACTCATAACTAGAAATTCTACTTCAGATGTTTGTGCCTCTTTGAATTCTCTACTCACATCACTAGGTCCTGAGGATAGTAGAGACACCCTTCCTTAACATGGTTGTCGGGTCTTGGCTTTCTAAGTACCACCAGTTTCCCCACAGACATGTGGTCCCCACCCTGGGGCCCACCCACATGCCCAAATAGGTCATCTGACTAATGATAGTCCCCATAGGACAAGACATGTCCTTTCCAGTGTGTTTTTTCCTCACTCACACAAACCATGGGAAACTTCCCAGAAATTCACCCATCCTGATCACTACTCTATCCCAAAAATGCTTAACTGTGGAGTTCTAATCAGGTAGTCTCCTAAAAAAAATTTCACCTTGATGACACGAGTCATATCATTTAGTCATTTAACCCTTTATCTTTCGGAGGTATTACTTTCACCCGCCCTTTAGAGCACAAAGTCCTCTTTGTGGGCCCTACATTTCAACCTAGGTAGTGCACCACACTTAAGGCTGGGTTCCTCCTTTGATACCAAATGTAAAAATTGGTCCTCGTGATAGTACAAACACCCCTCCTTGACATGGTCATTAGGTCCTCACCCACCAAGTACCACTAGTTGCCCCGTAGACACATGGTCCCCACCTTGAGGCCTACCCACATGCCTGAATGAGTCATCTGACTAATGATAGCCCCCACATGCCAAGACATATCCTTTCCAGTGTGTATTTTTCTCACTCACACACACCCTAAGAAACTTCCCAGAAGGTCACCCATCCCTATCACTACTCCAAGCCAAGCATGCTTAACTATAGAGTTCTAATCAGGTAGTCTCCAGAAAAGGAAGGTGTATCTTGTTGACATGATTCATATCATTTAGTCATTTAACCCTTTATCATTTGAGGGTGTTACATGGAACATCTAAAGGATGTGTTTTGGAAATGGATCTAGGTTGGGCTGTGTTTCGAGTACTTGGGTATGTATCAAGAGTTTTGAGTTAGAGTTTGAATTTTGTAAAAGGGATTTTTCTCAACCGCACGATTACCGCACAATTTGAGAAAATCATGCATCACTCTAGGTGAAATCATGTAGGGCTAGTTTGGATTGAGGGAAAGGTTCACAATTACATAAAACTATGTGAGGTAACTATGGCCGATGTAGTTTTCTTATTAATGGGAGTTCATGATTGGTGAACCATTTGACAAACCATGCAGCCAAACTGTGTGAAGGGTTGTGGCTCAAGGTTGATCGACCTGCATGATTTGGCCAATTGTGTGGGAAAATTGTATAAATTACTGACCTTATTAAAAATAACAATATTACCATATTTTAGGTTTATATGTGGTATAGGATGGATTCCATGTGTTGGAATAATATTTAGGATAAAATTGATGTGATTCGAGTGAGATTTTGATCTACGGTGTTCCAATTCTTAGGGTGAGAGAATGATGGATGATTCGGATAGTTGGTGATCTAATTATGGAATTAAATTGAATATTGAGTTCAGATTTTGGTGTGGGTTCTTTTATGATCCAGTGATTCCTTTAAGGATTTAGTCATCGTGATGACGAGGTAAGATAGTGCATCAGTGGGTGTTTCTGAGAATTTTCAAGAGAGGTCAGACATAAGAGAACCAATTGAGGGGTTTTTCATGGAATTGGGTGTGGTAAAATGAAAACTACATTGAATAAGTTGATAAAATATTGGAAATAAATTTTTAGTAGGTGTTTTGGATGTTGGGAGCACCATGGATCAAAATTAACCTCTGTGATCTATGTATTATGGTGGGGTGAAAAATAAACTTAGGAATGAGCTGATTGATGAAATCATCATGACTTTGGATATATGAAAATGGTTAATCACCCACTTTATATTGGTTATGGTGACAGGAGGTATATTGACTTTTGATGAATAGTGTGCCTCGATGTTTGGTGTTATGTAGTGGAAACTCATTCAGTATTTTAGGGTATAACATAACAATATAATCATGAATTGACTGATAGGATAGGAAAATAATGATTGATATAGGAACATAAAGGTTTCTTAGGGATGATAAGTGTAATGGTGGGGATGTTTAAAATCCCCATGTCATTACTGGTTGTAAAATCTAGTGAGAATTTGAATTTTTTGTCTCGATGTAGATTCCTTTTCTAGAAATGGGTTCTGAATTTGAATTCCAATAGTCAGAAAATCTAACAGTGGTATTTTTTGATATGGATCAAGTCCTAATATGAATTTTAAATTATTGAGTAAGTATTTTGAGTTTTAGGTTGGAGTTTTAATTTTGGAAAAGGGGTTTCCTCTACTGCACGATTGTTGCACAGTTTGGGAAAATGTGTGGCACTTCAAGGGAAACTATTCAGGGTTGGTTTGGCTCAAGGGAGAGGCACACAGTTATAGAGAACCATGCGAGGTAATCATGTGTGGTAATTTTTTATTCTTAGAAGGAGTGATACAATTGGAACACTATTTGGTAAACCATACGATTAAACTATGTGAGCGGTTGGGGCTCCAGGTAGAGCAAGCCGCATGGTTAGCATATGATTTATCCAATTGTATAGAAAAACCACGTGACTGTAAAACTTTCTTCAAAAGGTTTATTGCACCATTTTCCCTAATAAATTTTATGCCACTCCCCCCTTCTTCTCCCCTATGTGTAGCTAAACTAGGGGACCCCCTTCCATTCTCTCCTTTGATTTCCCATAGAAAGGGAGGTGGTTTATTAGAGATTTCATCGGTGTTAGAAGAATGGTTTCCTCTTATCCCTCCTCCATATTCTTCCTATTATATCACTACTTGATTTGATTTTATGACTTAGGTATTTGGTGATTATTTCCATTGAATCATGGTGAAAATCATTTGATATAATGGTGCTTTTACATGTGATTTCTAGAGGGTGTCTTGTCAGGATAAACAAACACCATTTCAATCAATGCACATCACCTGATGAATTTATTTAGAGTTTTTCCTAAATTTAATGAAATTATATATTGAATTACTATCAGTTTATAGGTATTTTTCCTTAGATGGTGTTGGGAGTATTCCATAGACCTATTAGGTCTGGTTAATAACACTTTCAGCATAGTGAGATGGATTGGTAAGGTTTTAGGACATAATTCCTATTTAAATTAAAATAAAATAAAATAAATTATAAATTGTTACAATGATTTAATTGGATCTGTTGGATTGAGGTAAGTTATCAAGAGGTGATACAATATGATGTGAGGCTTGGATGGGCCAAGGCGGTGGTCAGTTTTTATTAAGGGAAATGAATCCATATAAGGTAGGCAGTCCTTGAAAATATCCATAAATTTTATTATTAAAATAATTTTATGTTAACGACTATAGATATAATATAAGTGCCAATGGCCATTATAGAACCTGGAGCACTAGCTTGATGCCTTAGTCATTGATGACTGAATGGTTGATTAACAATGTGTGTGATGAGATACATGGACACTAGAGGGGTACTGATGAGATGAGAATAAATGTAGTGGATCTGAGGTAGGTGCCTTTAATTTCATGTGAGAAGGGGTGAGTGATGGATTGGTAATTGATATCCTAGGGATAAGCAATATATAGAATTGGAGATGACTTATAACCTATGGGATTGTTGATTAGAGAGTGCGTAGAGAGTTCCTCCCCAATATATATGTGATTAACTAGGTTGTAACACCCAGTTACTTGTTTTCAAGTATTTCTTGACCATTATTTTGACATCCTTTAAGTTGAGTCTTGTTTTGGGGTCGTTTTGGGAGATTTTGGAGTTTTTTGGATACTTTTTGGGCTATTCACAGTTGTTATAAAATTTGGCCAAACCTTGAACCCCCTAGTGAAATCCATTCACCCCTAGATAAAGATGAATTCAAGGTTAGTGGATGCTTTCCCAAACTGTGTACTCACCTAGGGGAAACTGTGTGCCCCAAATAGTAGGGGTGCATGGATGGCGCCTAGTTTCCCCTAATCGTGTGCCCCCCATTAGCTCATTGTGCATGTGAGATTTTAACATTCTGAAAATTATTTTAAAATTTTTGAACCCCCCAGTTTAAGTTCCTAATAACCCCATTCATACCTAACATAATTTATTCTTACTTGGAGGTTCCCAAGAGGATATTTTGTCCCCTCTAAACCATTTCCTTATCATATTGAAGTGACGTTGATCTCGATTGATCTCCTCCGGGTAAGTGGACCTACTATCATGTGATTTCTTCTAATATCTCTTTCTATCATCCTTAGATTTTGATATATAATCACATATTGGATGGATCTAAAATCTATTTTATTGGATCTCGATTCTAGATTATGTTCCTTGATCTTCTATTTCTTCGTTCTTCATTGGAAAGACCCGTCGTAGGTGTTGATTTCTGGATATTTAATTTAAAGTCAGGTGGTTCTATAATTATTTTCTATACAATTGATACCTCAAATTTCTTGAATAAATTGAAAATAGTTTTTAAATTATTTAAAAACATGGACTTGATATGATTCAATCTTTTATTTTAAATGGGTATGGAAATTGAGAAAAACCCCAATTTCAATGGAATTGAAACTGTGGGGAGAATTTATAAAAAAATATGGCTTGAATTGGAAAATGTTTTGATGAAATGATTTGATGTTGATATTGAGAAAATTAATTAAATTGAAAAGTGATTTGAAAAGGAATTAAATGATGTAAACCTATTATTTGGTTTTAAAAGGGAAAAAGGCATATTAAAAATTAAAATTGGGAAATTATATTTTGAAATGTTTTGAAATGATTGATTTTCAAATTGATTGATTTATTGTTTGAAGAACATTTTAGCCATGGGAGTTAGTGGTAAATGATACAAGCATGTTTGAACCTTGACTCCCAATAAATGGATTAATGATGAAAAATATTACAAAAACAACCGTGACACAACTGACCATGAGGGGTTCCCCTATTTAGGTAAAGACTGCCTGTGATGGGTTCCCCTATTGGGGTGTATTTGTGCATGCAAACCTGACTTGAGTCATGATCATTATGATATGTGTGATGATCCTATTACCTGATAAACTGACTTACTATGGAACTTTTCTACATGGTGATTTTATATGATTTGTGACTTGTTTTTTCATTCTATTGATTATTGAACTATTTTATTCATGCTAACTGATTTATATAAAATGGTTTATCTAAAATGTTCATTTAAGCCTGTTTGAATTTTATTTTGAAATATCTTCCATATTTTTGAATGAAATCATATTTTGGTTTAAAATATGAAAATTTAATTCCATTCCTTATTTTATTTAAATAGATATAATTAATGGTAAATTATTATGGTATTAATTATGGAACATTTGGTGAGACCCTACTAGGATTTATAACTCACACCCTACCTTTTACTTTGAGAATTTTTAGAATTTATTATGCTAGGTATGAATAAAGAAAAACCACCACTTTGAGGTGGTGGATGTTCTTAATCCTTTGGACCATGGAGTGATGGTAGAGGTGACTGGTGAATATTTCATCCACTTGTTGCATGGGATGTTTTATTTTTTCATCTTATTATATATACCGATTACTTTGAAGATTTACTACTTTAGTTTTTTTGATATATATTGTTTTTGGTAATTTATCCCTTTAGAGTGTCAAGCACAATGACCTATAATATTTAATATTCCATTTTTTGTGGAAAATTCATTCCCTATTTGATCATGTATTATTCTATGTGCCAGTCACTAACCTATGGGGACTAAGAATGACCTTCGGGCCATGTTAGTGTTGGATTTGGTATCAGAGTACTAGGGTATCT
Organism: Viscum album; assembly: GCA_963277665.1. Classification (NCBI taxonomy): domain Eukaryota; kingdom Viridiplantae; phylum Streptophyta; class Magnoliopsida; order Santalales; family Viscaceae; genus Viscum; species Viscum album. Next base: position 1,941,818,435 of record OY728152.1, read on the forward strand.
GGGTTAATTCATGACAAAGTGGTATCAAAGTGGTTGGTTAATCATCTTTACTTGATGTCAATATGCAGTTTGGGTTGTCTTGGTAGAAAGGAGGTAAAATTATTGGGAATTAGGAGGTATTTACGAGGGACTTCCTGGCTATCTCTCATTATAATGAGCCTTAATTCACCTTGGGTGTTTTGGGAAAGGAATATTGAGGAATAATTTTATCTAATATTAGTATTTTACATAATTTTTATTTGGGTATGTTTAAATCCAAATCTTGAAATATTATCTAATGGGATTGATATTCCCATTTCTCTTGTTTGAGCTGTTGATCTGAGTAATCTTTTTAATGTATTTAATGTTGTTTGTTGTTGTTGTGTAGCACCATGCCTTATATAAGATGCTTAGTTAGGATCCAAGAGGAATCTTCTAGTGAACCAAAGTTAGTGGATCCTCCCATGGACCAAAATATTGTTGATATTTTTGTACATGCTATCCATGATCCGAGATAGAAAATTGCACTCATTACCATTCTGGTTGTAGTTATAAAACCTTAAAGGGATGGATTTATGAATCATGCTCAAGAGTTTCTTCGCTAGCTTTAAAAGGAAAAAAATAATATTTTAGAGTCCTAGGATTGGTTGAACAATATAGAGAATATTTTTTTATTTTTTAGAAATTCCCAAAGATATTAAGGTGAAGTGTTCGACCTTTAAGATAGAAGGGCCTAGTAGGAGATAGTGGGATTCAATGATAATGAAAAAGATGTATGAGGTTTTGGAGTGGAATGAATTTAAAGTTATTTTCGTTGATAAATTCTATCATGAATCTATGGTGCTGGCTAAACCTATGGAGTTTTTCAACCTCCATTAGGAGGATAAGATTGTGACATATTAGACAAACTACTTTAATGAGATTGTGTAGTTTTAACTTGAGATTATATCAAATGAAAAGATGAAATCTCGATATTCTAAGACAGGTCTTCAACCTAATATCTATTCACATATTTTCTTAATAAAGATCACTTTTTATACTGATGTATCAGATAGAGATTTGATGGTTGCGCTTGACATGGATGGTAAGTCAGGGTTAATCGGAGTTCCTTTTCCTCCTAGTGGATGTTATATGAGTTCCTTTAAAGTAAATAATAAACATGATAATTCTCATGGTGGTTATCAATAGTAGGCATCCTTTATACCTCCTATAGTGCATGGAATAACCCCTTTGAATTTTTATAGCATGGAAAGGTTGTAATTTGAGACATGTTTATACTGAGGCACCAAAGATCTATAGTTCTTGTGGTCTCTTAGGATAACGATATAAAATTTTCCATTTATTTCCTTCTCCACATAATGGAATGGGCTCATCAATATCAAAAAGCACTGTGGTGAAATCAGATGCTTCAAGATCTAAGGGGTTCCAACCACAGGCATCCGAAATGAAGCTTCTTTACACAATGAAAGAGTCTCTAGAGGAAGATGATGTGAGTCCAGTGACTATGAGAGGTACCATCACTATAGATTCATCTTTAGTGTCTGAATTATTTGATACTGGTTTATATCACTCATTTATATCTAATCATATTGTGAACCTTCTAAATATTCCTACAAATCTTTTATCTTATATGATAGATACACCTCTTAGAATGAAGAGAGAGCAGGGTATTTTTTATCCTTCTTGTGTTTTCTCTTTTTCACAGATTGAACTTATCTGGTATTTTCTTTTTCTTGACAAGAAACCTCTTGATTACATTTTCTAGATGGATTGAATCACTGCTAATAAGGTTTGGATTGATTTCTACTTTGGTTGGTCTCCTTTACTACACTCGATGGGGGTGTTCCATGTATTTTAGAAAGAATAGGACTCAATTTTGAGTAGATCCAAGAATTATTATCCAGAGTTAGGGAAAGTAATATTAGTGTTTTCTTTTGATATGGAGTTTTAATATTTGTGTGATGATCTCCCTCCAGTTTTTGTCAAGTTTCCCGACATGTTTCCTCCTAATTTCTCTAGTTTTTCACCAGTAAGGTATGTATAGTTTTCAATTGATTTAGTGATTGGTACTCAACCAATTTCCATTAATTATTATTTTATGGAACTATATTAATTTAAATAGTTAAATAATCAATTGTATGATCTATTAGAGAAAGGATTTATATGCCCGAGTGTGCCACCTTAGAAGGCACCTATTCTCTTTGTAAAGAAATAGAATGGAATCATTCACCTCTATATTGATTACTAGAAACTCAACCAAGTTATGGTAAAGAAAAAGTATCAGCTTCCATAGATTGAGGATTTTTTTTACCATTTGAAAGGGGAGAAGTGGTTCTAAAATATTGATATTTGATCTGGTTATCAACAATTAAGAATAAAATAACTTGACATTCATAAGAACACCTTATGAAGAAGGTATGACCATTATGATTATATTGTAATACCATTTGGTCTAAAAAATTCTCTTGCAGTCTTTATGACTTTGATGAAAAAAATCTTCAATGATTATCTTGGTACATTCATGGTGGTCTTTTCGGATAACATCTTGGTTTAATCTGTATTTGAGGAGGATCATGTGCATTATCTGAGAGCAGTTTTGGAAATGTTGATAAATTACTGACTCTATTCCAAGCTATCAAAATGTAATTTCTAGATTTTATAAATGAATTTATTGGTCCAAATGGTCTTAAAACATGGTATTTTAGTTGATATTGATAAGTTAAAAACTGTTATGAAATGGGAGAATCCATGAAATGTTTTTGAGATTCAGAGCTTCTTGGGTTTAGTGGGGAAATATCACCAGTTTTTAAAGGATTTATCCAATTTTTATTCTATTATGACCACTCTCACTCGAATGGGGGTAAATTTTACTTGGAATAAAAAAAATTTCATAATTATTTTGTTGAGATAAAAAGTCTTTTGACTTCTACACTGGTGTTTACTCTTACAGAGTATGGGAAGGGCTATGTGGTCTTTTGGGATGCATCAAGTTTGGGTTTGGGCTACGTTCTTATGATGGGTGATCACATGGTGGCATATGGTTCTCAACATCTTAGGACACATGAGAAAAATTATCCGACCCATGACATTGAACTCACATCCATGATGAAATCTCTTAAGTGTTAGAGGCATTAACCTTTCAAGGAAAGGTTTACCATGTTTTATGACTACAAAAGTTTGAGTTATATCTTATCTCAAAAATATTTTAACCTTCAGTAGAGGCATTGGGTGGAGTACCAAAAATATTTTTATTTTAACATTGCCTATACCCTAGGGAAGGGAAATATCATTGCTGATGCTTTGAGAAAGAAACTACTGACCTAGGCCATGAAGGAATCATTAGAAGAGTGGAACTTGATGGATCTTTTTTCATAGTTTCATTTGGGATTATAGGAGGATGATGTCAAGGTAGACCTACACTCTTCTAGAGTTTATTTTTTAAGTGTAGAAACTTGATGATGAATTTTGTGGCATGAGGGACTCTCTTTATGGTGAGGAGACTATCAGTGAGTGTAAATTCTCTTATGAGGGTATCTTATGTTTTCCGAATTGTTTTTTTGTTCCATTTTATGTGAGAAAAGATGTGATGGGGGGATTTCCATAATTCCCAATGGGTAGTTAACCCTAGAACCACAAAGATCTTATATGATATGAAACAATGATTTTGGTAGAGAGGTATGAGATATGACATCACGGAATTTGTTTCATGTTGTTATACCTATCATTAGGGCAAGGCCAAACACTAGAGACCTTTGAGTTTACTTTATCCACTTCTAGTACTGACTTGAAAGTGGGATGAGATCTCTATGGACTTTGTGGTTGGGTTACTGCATAACCTTCATAAAAAGAATGCGATATGGGTTGTGATCGATCAACTGACCAAGTTGGATCACTTCTTACCCATTCATGATACAACCAAAGTAGAGGATTTGGAAAATATCTATGTGAAATATATTGTTCATTTTCATAGAGTTATATATGTTATAGTCTCTGAGATATATCCCAATATTACCTATGGTTTTTAGTGAGGTCTTTTGGAGGCGATGAGATCTCATGTTTGTTTGAGTATGACATACAATCCATAGAAGGATGGCCAGAAAAAGCGGGCTATATATATTTTAGAGTATATTCTTAGTGCCTAAATCCTTGATTTTGGGGGAGGTTGGGATGTCCATTTAGGATTGGTTGAGTTTTCTTATAACAATAGTTACCAGTCTGCAATTAGAATGGCTCTTTTTGAGGCCCTGTATTGCTGGACTGATAAATCTCCATCGTGTTGGTCAGAGATTGGCGAGAGTTATTTGGTTAGACCAAGATTGGTCCAAGATATGAAAATAAAAATTCAATTGATTTGTCAAATAATATTGGGGGAATGGATCCAATAAAAATATTATGATGACCATTGTAGGGGATCATTGTAGTTTTCATTTGGTGACCAAGTTTTTTTGAGAGTTTCACCTCATTTGGTTATCAATGGATTGGGAGGAAAGGGAGGCTTGATCCTCATTTTTTGGGACCTTTTTAGGTTGTTGAATAGGTGGGTAAAGTGGAATATCATTTATCACTTCTAATATAGTTTGTATCATTACATAGTGTGTTCCATGTATCACGACTTCATGAGTATTTCTATAACCCATCTAATGTCTTGAGTTGGGAGGATCTTGATGTTGAGCCTGATTTATCCCTGACTGAGCATCCATTTAGGATAGTTGATTTAAATACTAAGGTACTTCATGGGAATATGATACCTATGGTTTATGTTCTACGAAACCATGTTTCTAATTCTCATGAAACTTGGGAGCATGAGGCTCTAATGAGAGAGCAGTTGCCTCATCTCCTTGTTATGGAAACTTCTTAACATGCTTTTTGGGGATATAAATTTTTTATTGTGGGGAGGTCATAACATCCCATTAATTTTTTTCTAGTATTACTCTTCCCTTTTTTTACCTCCTTTAATTTGGGTATTCTTTTGGGGTCATTCTGTGAGATTTTGGAGTTTTTTGGAGACTTTTTCGGCTATGCACAGTTGGCGCATGGTTTGACCAAACTGTGTGCCCCCAGTTCAAACTGTGAACCCCCTAGATAGTGGGTAATGAATGGTTGGAACATGTTTTACCAAATCATGTTCCCAATCAGGGGAAACCATGTTCCCCAAATAGTAGGGGCATAAAAATATCATACAGTTTCCCTTAACCGTGCAACTCCTACAACTAACTGTGAACATGAGATTTTAAAGTTCTGAAAATTAATTTAAAAATAATAAACCCTTGGTTTAAGTACCTAATCACTCAATTTAGACCTAAAATGATTTATTATTCCTTAGAGGCTCCCAATATAAGATTTTGGCCCCCCCAAACCCTTTCTTTAGAGGATCAAAGCGCTGTTGATTTTGATCGATCTCCTATAGGTAAGCGGATCTCCTCTCATGTAGTTTATTCTGACTTATTTCTATCCTTATTATAGTTTTATAGATCTTCACATAATGGATATATCTAAACTCTATTTTTTTGGATCTTAATTATAGTTTGTGTTCCTAGATCTTCCACACCTTTGTTCTTCATTATCGATACCTGTTATGGGTGTTGATTTCTGGATCTTTGATTTAAAGGTAGGTGGTCCCATAATCGTTTTCCCTATGATTCAAACCTTGAATTTATTTATTAAATTGAAAAGAGTTTCTAAATAATTTTAAAACATGGACTTGATATGATTTTATCTTTCATTTGAAATGGGTATAGAAATTGAGAAAAACCCAAATTCCAATGGAATTGAAATTGTGGGGTGAATTTATGAAAAATAATAGCTTTATTTGGAAATCATTTTGGTGAAATGATTTTATGTTATTCCTAAAAAAATGGATTAAATCGAAAATTGATTTAAAATGGAATTAAATGATGAAAACCTATGATTTGATTTTGAAATGGAAAATGAATTTTGAAAACTAAAATTAGGAAATTATATTTTAAAATGGTTTGAAATGATTTGTTACCAATTTTATTGATTGATTATTTGAAGAACATGTTAGGATTGGTAATTAGATGTCACCGAGACAAGAAATCTAGGACATTGACTCCATAAAAATGGATTAATGATGAAAAATGTTACTAAAAAAACTACAACATGACTGCCCATGATGGGTTCTCCTATTAGGGTGTAGACTGCTCGTGATGGGTTCCCATATTGGGGTGTATTTGTGTATGTACACCAGACTAAATCTATTTTCATTATGAGATGTGCGTGGATACTATTACCTGATAAACTGTCTTATTATAGGGATTTCGTATATAGTTCTTTTCTATGATTTGTGACTTTTTTATACATTTATTTTATTATTAAACTATTTTATTAATGAAAAATGATTTATATAAAAGATTTTGTATAAAATGTTCTTTTAATCCTGTTTGAAATTTGTTTTGAAATATCTACCATCTTTTTGAATGAAATTGTGTTTTGGTTTAAAATAATAAAATGTAATTCCAAGCCTTGTTTTATTTAAAATGACAGGATTAATGGTAAATTATAATGTAACACTTGGTGAGACCCTACTGGTATTTATAGATCGCACCCTACCTTTACCTTTGGGAATTTGTAGACTTTCTTATACTAGGTCTAACCAAAGGGAAAATACCACTTATATGTGGTGGATGTTATTGATCCTTTGGACCATGGAGTGATGGTTGAGGTGATCAGTGGAGATGTTATCCACTTTTTTCATGAGATGTTTGAGTTTTCATCTTTTTATATATACTGATTACTTTGATGATGTACTACTTTGGGTTTTGTGATATCTAGTGTTTCTGGTACTTTATCCCTTTGGATTTTGAACATAAAGATTTTTAATCTTTTATCTTCCACTATTTTGTGGAAAATTCAAGGCCCTTTGATCATGTATGATACCAATTGATAGTCTCCAACCCATGGGGTTCGGGAACACCCTTCAGTCCATGTGATTACCGAATCAGGTATTAGGATACTAGGGTATCTAGGATGGTTCATGAAATCCTAAAAATGTGATGTGATTCTTAATGTGTGTGTTATGTGTGATGGGCCTAAGGAGAGAGGATTCCCCTGGTGTGTTGTGTGGCTGATGTTTCTCAGTGGGGAGTGAGCACACCCCCAAGTTTAAAATGGTATTGTATGTGTTTCTCAGTAGGGAGAGTTTAACACTAGGTACTGGATGACCCATGACTTATTTTTAGGTAGGGAGAGGAGATTACCTTAGGTTACTCATGATTGGTTTCCTAGTAGGGAGAGTTTTTCCCTGGGTTTTGGATGACATATGAATTGTTTCCAGATAGGGAGCAGATGTGCTCCTAGTTTTTCGATGATCTACATGTGTTTCTTAGCATGGGGAGTCTTCACTTGGGTTCCAGATGATTTGATTTATGTTTCCCAATAGGGAGAGTCTTTCTTTGGGTTCAAAATTACCTATTACTTCTTTTATGGAAGGTATAGGTTACGCCCCAGGTTCCATTTGAGTAGATTGATGTTTCATATTAGGGATTGTGTACACCATTGAGTTCCAAATGACAATATTATGTTCAGAGACATTTAGCACTATCTAAAGAAAGTATAGTCAATATCAGGTGTCATGTTAAAACATGAGGATTGATTGTGGTTTATATCATTGTGTTTCTTTATTTAATTTATTTCTAATGAGTATATAACTTGTGCATAAATTGTATTTAGGGGTTATGTTGGGGATGTTGTTGGTGGTACTATAACATCCCGAGATTTTATAATTTTTTTTTCAAATTAATTTAATTTTTTTATAGCTTGTGTTATATTAAACACTAATTTTATCTTTAGTTACATGAAACACACTTTTTTTCTGGTATTACATGCAAAATTGAGTTTGGATTGCGTTACACACAATAGTGAGTTTAAACGAAACATAAAATATTATTAAAATATTATTATGATAGTTATCAACTACATGTTGGAATAGAAAAGTATGAATAGTAATAACTAAATATATGGTTTATAAATGTATATAAAATTAATTATTTGGTTACCAATTAATTATAAATGAAAATAAAAACTATTTGAAAATAAAGGGAATATTTTTCTAAAAAACTATTTTTATGCGCACAAACATGTTTTACATCAAATGAAATAAAAAAAATCACTTTTTGTGAATTATTTTAATTAAATTTATACATTAAATATTAAATCAACTATTTAACATTCATTTTTTGTGTTTTATTTACAAGAGATAAAAATAAATCCAATTTTATGCTAAAAATTATATTTTTCTAAAGAGCAGTTTTTTCTTATTTTTACAAATTTATTTTAAAACTTATTTTTTAAAATTTAATAAAATTTATTTTAAAAAATAAAGTTAAATTTTTAAATCATCATATCAAAATTATCTTATGGTGAATTTTTGGGATTTTTCTAAAAAGTTTTATTATTTTATTACTAATGAAAAATACTAGATTTTAATTGAAAATTTCCTTTTTGTTTAATTTATTTATAAAGTTAAATTATATTTTAAGTTGATTTTAAGATAAAATTAGTTCAATTATATGTCCATTAGTCCAATTTAGGTCATTTTAATCAATTTCATTTTGAATTTTGATATAAAAACTTTGTAAACTTTTGAAAATTTTCTCTTTAAAAACCCACTTTCTCATTGTGTACGTGATATTAATTTTAAATGAAAATTTTCCAATCATGTGAAGTTAATTTGGAAAAATTGATTCTTTATTTTCAATAATAATATATATTATCTAATGAGTTAAACTTAACTTTTTATCAAAATTAAAAGCGATAACAGTAAAAATTAATTATTGTGGTTGAGGTAAAAATTGGTTTACCAGGGGGTTAAAATAAAAAGATAAGTGTAAAAAATGAAAAAAAATATTTTTAAATCCTATTTTATTAAAATATATCCATATTATCCCTCCCAAGTTAGAATCTTGTGTCATTTGGAATCTTTTTTCATGTAAACGACTTTATCATTTTTGATTCTTTGGGGAAATTTCCTAGTAGTTTCAAAGTTGGTTCCTTTCCCCCACTTATAAAATTCCACCACCACGCTTAAAATTTTCACACCTATCAAGACATATATTTTAGACAATACATACCCAAATAACTTACCAACTTCTATCCTCTCATTAAATAGTCCTTATTTTGGATAGAAATTTAACCAAGGGAGGCTTTCAGTGCAAACTGAAGGAGAATACCCAAAGAAGTGGCAACATTCATCAATAATATTTTTTGATTTATTTATTAATACAAATCTTTAAATTAATGTTATACAATGATGATATAGTATCATATTAGGAAAAAACCTAGGTCAACCCTAAACTGGCCACCTGATCCGATCCGTGGCAAGGCTCGAAGGGTGTTCCTGATCCCCACGAGCTAGAAACTAGTTCCGAGCATCAACAGAGAAACCAAGAGAATGATTTCACCCTATATGAATAAATAAACTGAATAGAGGAAATGAAAAAAACAACCCAATATATATTAATATCCAACTATACATCATTTACACAAAGATGAAAATACAACAACTAAACAGCAAAAACCAAACTTGATCTGACAACCACAACATCTCCACGTGACCCAGAGGGCTACTCTTTGATAAAATAGCAAACCATCACCCATGGTGAATGAGACCAAGATGAAACCAACACCACAATATAAAAATAATAAATAACTATAGGCGTGAGTATTAAAAAAAATTAGGTGTTCCTGAACAAATCTACTCCCAATGTAATTCCTTTAAAATAAAAGAAACATCAACTTCAAGTTTTAATTAAAATATATAAAATTAATATTTTCCACATGTTTAAAATTTAAATAAAAACATGGTTGCATTTAACTTTTTTCATTTAAAATCACACTCTTCCCTAATCTGGAATCATTATCATTTTAAGTAGAAAGGAAGATGTTTTCATTTTAAAAAAGAAGATAAAGTGTATAAAATGTTTTCCAATTTTTTTTCCATAAACCTTTGAAATCCAATACACAAATTGTAACCAAGAGGTACACAATTCAAGTAATACCTAGAAATAATCACACAATAAGGTAAATGGAAATAATTACACAAGTATACTCAACTAACAATATATCTCAATCATTCACTACAGACAACTTAAGTGCCAATAAACATGGGAGAACCTAGGACCTCATGAAATAATCTAGAACATACTCTACTTGAATCATCCTAGAAAGCATGCCTCACTCGATGAAATATAAATTTTACCACATGATTGATCACACCCTAAATTAATTGACCTAGGGGTACTATACCATAACAATAATAAAAAAACATGTCATATCTCCTATTATGGGCCACTAGTCAGAGCATAATCCTAACTAGTGCACTAGTTGTTCTCAGAAAATTCTCTAGTTATGCCGGGTTCCCAAGTAAAGTGTATAAAAAGGGATGATACAACCAATTCCAACTGAGCATCCAATCATAATCACATATATCATATATAATAATCTACACAAAATAAACCACCACTAGTCAACCTAAATATCAATCTCATACTATAAACAAATAGATGTCAAAGGAGTCCACACGGAGGATCTCCCATTCCACTCAAAGTAAATGGGACATGAGGAGTCTATAGTGAGGGTGTCCCACCCATTCACATAATGGATCATGTAGATTCCATAGTGAGTACATCCCATCCATTAAATATAAATAAGGGAAATAGATTATCCAATGAGTGTTTTTATGATAAACATTTTCACCACTTTCACAAATGTGCCAAACGATCCTCAAGCATCATTTTTCAAAGAATCAAAATCACCTTTCCAAAAATGTGAAAACACATAGTTTCCCATTCCAAAATAATTTAGAAAAATTCCATTTAAGTACTCACACCCCATGTGCAAACCAAAATAATTTTCATCAAAGTGCCAATCGGGCCACACATCATCATCACATGCCATTCCATTTTTAAAGAACCAAAAAATCACCACTTTCAACTCCAAAACCATTTATAAACCTATTTTAGAAACTAAAAACCACCATTTATATGTCAAAGATATTTTTAAAGATACAAAAAATACATTAGATATCGAATATCACTCACAAAAGCTGACCAGACATTTTATCAAACACTTGGCATGCATCACATAACAAAACAATGGAATATACTTTTAAAAAGCCATGAAAACCACCTCATTTCACATTAAAAAATTATTCTGAAGATCACACATCAATATTTAATATATTGGGAAGGTGAAAAAATCATGAAACCAATGATTCTTAAAATTAAAGGAAAGTGCAAAGGGAAACATACCTCAATTTGACGGTTCTTCAATAACACACACCCAAAACAACCTTACAAAGGATCAAGGAAGAAATAACATCCAAGATGAAACTGAAACACACAAGACCCATAATATAAAACAAGAGAAACATGAGGTTAAAAACAAACAAAATAAAACCTCAAAATCTAAAACCCTTCACACCTAAAACTCGAGAGAAAAACCCAGATCTCAAGATAAAATAGAACAAAGGGTGAAAAAAAACCCAGGTGTGACAATTCTTCCCACCTTAAAGCTTTTCACCCCCAGAAAGACAGAACATATTCTAATTGTTTGATCAAGGAAAAAGGATCTCTACAACCGCATGATCCAACCTCTCAAACCAAGAATCCTCAACCACCACCTAGATGATCTAAAACCTCTTATATGAAATGATCCAACGAACTCATACCTTCTCTCAAAAAATGAAATATAACTGAAATTATAGCCCAGAAAACCCAGCCAATGGTAAAACCAATGGGTGTGATCCAAAAGCTAAAGGTTTTTTCAAATGGAGAGGAACTCAAAATAAAAAAACTTCAAAAAAGAACCACTTCCTACCGGATCAACATGGAAGGCCATAATGGACTCCTCACCATAAGAAACCAATTATCTTTGCTCAAAATTATATGAAACTGCAATGGGACATGTGGTGGGTCTCCCCACAATTTTAAACTTTCAGAAGGTTTCCCCAAAAAAAATCCTTGCTGAAAACCCCCACCAAAAGGGGGAAAACTTGATAAAATAAAATCCAACCCATGAAACTAGATAAAAACAAAACTGATTCATGAAGGCTAACCACACAAGGACCACCAATTTAGAGGTCTTCATATGAGAATACACACCATTATAATTTTAAGAAAAAGGAACCACTATGCCTCATTATAACTAAAGATGGGATTTCAAAATACTAGAACCATAATGAGGAAATGAGGTCTCTATACCTATTTCCACAATACAGGACTTTCCAAGATGAAACAACCACACAATGAAGCTTAAATTGTCTCCATTTTATGCATATAAGAAAAAAGATAAACCAAGTTCCCTCACACCCTTGGGATTCTTGAATATGAAAAATATTCAATATGGGGACTATGGATGGAGCCATGATGTTTGAAGTCTCTACCACCTCGTAGTTAGGAGTTGAAAATCCATGATCATAACTTCTTCTTTCCATCAAAATGGGGAATTGGAAAATGCATAACAGAACACACCTCCACTCATGAGTGAAAAAAGTTATAACTCACCAAATGATAAACGTGATTGCATTATAATAAAAGTTCTTAGGAGACCCAAAAAATAAAAGTTTACAATTTAAAGGGGAAAAATAATGAAAAACACCATTAGAGACAACCATTACAACCAAAAAGGCATACATAGAAAGGGACTCCAGATCGATCCCAGAATAACACCATACCCCCATGAACTGAATCCACGTTACTTCCTAGAAACACTCTGAAAAAACCGTTTCAAGTGACCTAAGTGTCCACAGGTATGATAGGTATTTAATTCATTCAAACACAATGAATTATTAGGATCTGGTTCACCACACTGATGACACACCATGATATCACACTTAAAAGAAGATGATGAAATATCAAGGGGCCTTTTAATTCCACGAATAACACTAATAGATTTAGGCCACTTCTGCATCTCCTTATTGGGATTTCCTTCACCAATTGTAGAGATCAGAGGAAGACTATCTTTCTTAATCACTCCTGCTATCACATATTCCACATGAATAGAATGCCTCAACACATAAACAAAAGATGTTAAGTCAAAATTTGACACCCTTGACTATAGATCATAATGAATCCCATTCTCAAAACATCAAGATTTCAAGGAATCTACAGCAAAAAACTTTGGAAGATAAGGAACTAAATACATAAAGTGACAAAAGAAATGAAACATTGATCTATCACCTTGTTGTAAACAACACATCTCCACCCCCTTTATCACCTTTACTACCATAGAGAGAGACTTCCAGATGAAGGAAGCCTTGAAGAACTCCCAAGTAAGATCTTACCAAGGATTGGTTTGAGAAACCAACTTCCACCACTTCTAGGTTATACCTTCAAGAATAAAGGTAGAAAAATTTACCTTTAACAACTCAAGAAACTCAAGTAGACTAAAAATCCTTTCTATTTTCAACATCCACTCTTTTACTTTGAGAGGAACCGATTGACCATAAATGAGAGATGGATTAAACTTCAAAAACTCAAGAAGAAAATCCTTAGGTTGATCAAATAGAAAACCTACTGATTGGGGAACAAAATGTAGCTGAACCAAGAACATCCATCAAATATTTTTGGGGGTGGACACTGACCAACAAGAAAACCAAGAGCTCGATCAAGACCAATTCATCAGCAAGAGTTCTAAAACTCAAAACACCACACAAGAAACATTCCCCAAAATTTTTGGAAAACAATCCACACATCCACTGGCTATCAAAACATCACAAATGTCCTCTTAATTTTTTTAAAAGGAAACAAAATTTATGGGTTACACACTCACCCTTGGTACTCCATGGATCCTCACACATGCACATTCTCATCCCACCCTAAGTACCCATCAACCCATGCCAATCTGGGCACTCATATTTCCATTCCATCATCCATCCAGTTTTCTGTACATATCCGTTCAAGTAAACACTCATAGAGATACCAAAGGTAAACAAAAGCATTCCCATTTTTTAAAACAAAACATTCCACCCAAGTTTTTCACACTTTCAATCCACTTTCCATTTCAACTTTTACAAAACCTTTTTTAAAGACCATTAGCCACTATTCAAAAACTGTTTCCAAATTCTACACTTCATTACATTTAATTTTATTCAAGAATAAAAATCCCACAAGTTCTATCCAAAAAAATCAATTCACCCTAAATTTTGATTATAAAAATCTAATCTCATTAAAATATCTTCATTTTACCCCAGAGGGGAATTTTATAAAATTCCATTTTTCTAAATACTTCCTAAAAGTTAATTCTGTAAATATATTTTCCATTTTCTCAAAACCAAACCATTATCATTAAAATCCAATTTTCAAAATTCCAAAACTAGAGTTTTAAAAATAATTTTCAGAATCAAGGAAGTCCCAAAACAACTCACAAGGGGGAAACTAGAGTCGATGGGTGACTTTGACATATGGTTGGTAGCCATATTCCAAACACACCACCATTACAAAGAGTATTCTAGGACCCTATCTTTGGATCCACATGACTTGACAGGACCTAAGAGATCACTGAGACCATTTTCCCAAATCCCTTTTTATATCCCAAACACAAAACAACCAAAAAGAACCAAATAAAAACAAATTCCCATGGAAACTAAAGGTTAGGTCTATAAATTGTTGTCCATACACTCCTCTATACTTGAACCATACGTTCCAATAGTAATACTCCTTCTACCTTGAAATCCAAAAATATAAAAGTGTGCTGTGAGAGTAAGGTCCTCTAAGGAAACAACCTCCTCTAATAACATTTTTTCATGAACCAACCTGGGTTGAACCCAAAATGATCACCCAGGCTGATCCGTGGAAAGGCCTGATGACCACAAAATCTCTATGTGACCCCAAGGATCACTCTCCAATACCAAAACCAACCATCGACCATGATGATCAAGACCAAGTTGTAACCTGCACTATAATATGAAAACAAGAAAGAACTATATGGATGAGTATTAAAACTCAATATCCGTTTCCAAATAAATATACTCCCATTGTACTTTTTTTAAAATAAAATAAAGATCAACTTCAGGTTTGAATTACAATATATAAAATTAAGCTTTTTCCACACATTTCCACTTTAAAGAAAAACATGATTCGATTTCCCTTTTTCCATTTTAAATCACACTCTTACCCAAGAAGGAACAATAAGTATTTCAAGGATAAAGGAAGATGTTTCCATTTTAAAATGGAAGAGAAAGAGTGCAAAACATTTTCCAAAAACCTTTGAAATATAATACACAACTTGTACCCAAGAGGTACACCATGAATGTAAGATGTAGAAATAACCACATAATAAGGGAAATAGAAACAAGTACACAAGGATAATAAAATAACAATATATATCAATCATCCACTACATACAACTTAAGTTCCAATAGACATGGTAGAACCTAGGAGAATGTGAAATAATCTAGAACATACCATACATGTTGACTCATCATGGAAATAATGCCTCACTTGATAACATAAAATTTCACCCACATGTTCTATTTCACCCTAAATGGATTGACCAAGGGGTACTATACCCTAGAAATAATAAACAAACATGTAATATCTCCTACTATGGTCCACTAGTCAGAGTGTAATCCTAAATAGTGCAATAATCATTCTTAGACAATTCACTAGCCATTCTAGGCTCCCATGTCAAGAGTATAAAAAGGGGGTGATCCAAATGATTCCAAACTATCATCCAATCAGAAGAATATATGTCACAATAGTCACCACCATAAGTTAACCCCAATATCAATGTATTTCCAAAAACAAATAGATCTCAAAGGAGTCCACACTGAGGATCTCTCATTCCAGTCAAGGTAAATGGGTCACGGGGAGTCCACAATGAGGAAATCCCACCCATTCACATAATTGATCATAAGGATTACACAGTGTAGATATCCCATCCATTAAATATAATCAAGTTAAGGAGATTATACAAGGAGGGTTTTCATGATAAATTTTTTCACTACTTTTTTAAAAGTGAAAAATGGGCCTCAAACATCCTTTCTCAAAGAATCAAAAATCACCTTTCCAAAAATCTTCAAACACACAGTTTTCCACTTCAAAATAATTTAGAAAAATCCCATTTAAGTACACTCACCACATGTGCAAACCAAAACCATTTTCATTAAAGTTCCAATCATCCAAACATCATCATCACCTGCCATTAAATTTTCAAAGACCCAAACACACACCACTTTTAAGTCAAAAACCATTATAAACCCATTTGAGAAACTAAAAAATACCATTTATATGTCAAAAATATATTTACAAACTCAAACCATGCTTTAGATATTAAAGATCACTCACAAGATCCAATTGGGAATTTTATCAAATAATTTGCATGCATCAAATAACAAAAAAATGGAATATACATTGAAATAACCATGAAAACCACCTCATTTCAAAAAAAAATTTATTCCAAAGATCACAAATCAATATTTAACATATAAGGTAGGTGAGAAAAGAATGAAACCAATGATTCTTAAATTTAAAGGTAAGTGCAAAGGGAAACCTACCTCAATCTCATGGTGCTTCAACAATGTACACCCAAAACAACCTTGCGAAGGATCATGAAAGAAAGAATCTCCAAGAGGAACCTTAAACACAAAAAAACCCCAATGAAAACCAAGGGAAAAATGAACCCTTGATCCACATGACTAGGGTAGAATAAGATCTCAAGAGAAGATGGAAGAATAATGAAGAGGAATAAGAGAAGTTAAGGTCACCTTGAAGATCTATCCCAAAACCTTTAAGAAACCCTATATCCACACCATGGGAGGGAGGAGGAAGCTTGGAGAAGGATGGATAAGCCTCTTTTAGGTTGCATGAACCAAAATATGGAGAGAATGGGTGATTTGGGGATAAAAACTTGAGAGGTCAATAGAAACATTTCTCATTTTTAATGACCTAGACACCATGCATGGTTAGGCCGCACGATTTCCCAAACCGTGTGCCAAACGTGTACCCCTTACTAGACACACTCGACCCTTTTCACGATTTGGACGCACGATTTGGTAAACTGTGAACCAATCATGCAATATGGTTCTGTGCAAAATGGCAGAACCATGTGCACACCTTCCACATGGTTTTGCTAACCATGCATTGTCAAAGCACCCCTATCTAGAGGCATTTCAAATCTCACACAATTTCTTAGAGCATGGTTCATATTTTCCTCTAACCATGCTCCAACCATACACCACATACTACTGAGCTAAAAAACTCAACCTTTTCACCAATAACTCCTGATGAAACTAGGGAATAAACACGGGGAAAAAACTAAATAAAAGAAACGCTAAAAAATTTAAACCCCATCACACCTAGAACTCTAGAGAAAAACCAAGAACCCAAGATGAACCGGAAGAAAGGGTGAATAAAAAAACATGGGTGTGACAATTATACCCACCATAATGCTTTCCACCCCGAAAAATCCACAAAATTTTCAAGTTGATTAATCAAGGACAAATGATCTCTATATCTGTATGATCCAAACACTCAAATGAAGGACACTTTAATGACCACCAAGAATATGTCAAATCTCTTATTTGAAATGATCTAAAAAATTCCAACTATCTCTCAAAAAATGACATAAAACTCAAATTACAAACCACACAACCCAACCACAGGTAAAACCACTAGGTGTGCACCAAATCCCAACATTTCTCTAAACTAAGAAGAACTCAAAATATAAGAACTTTAGAAAGAAACCACTTCTTACTGGATCAAGACGAGAGGCTGGAATGGACTCCCCACCATAAGAAACCAACTTGCTTCAATCAAAAGTATAATAAACCTCAATGAGTCCCACGGTGGGTCTCATTACCATTTTAAACTTTCAGACAACTTCCCAAACAACAAACCCCATTGACAAACCCCACCATAAGGGGAAAAATTGATGAAAGAAACTAAAAACCATACAATTGTATAAAACCAAAACTGATTCATAAAGGAAAACCACACAAGGACCACCAATTTAGAGGTACACATTTTAGAAGACACACCACTGGAATTCCAACAAAATAGAACCAGCACACCTCCTTATAACCAAAGAGGAACTTTCAAAGTACTAGAACAATAATGAGGAAACATGGTCTCTACAACTATTTCTACAATATGAGACCTTCCAAGATGAAATAAACACAATTAGAATCTTAAACCATCTTCATTTTCTACACTAAAGAAAAAAGATAGACCAAAGTTCATCACACCCATGGGATTCCTGAATATGAAAAAGCTTCACTTTAGGGCCTAGGGCTGGAGCCTTGATGTTTGAAGCTTCTACTACCTCACAATTAGGATCTAAAAATCCCTGATCAGAACTCCTTCTTTCCATCAAAATAGGGAATCAATAAATCCACAATAGAACTCAACTCCACTCATGATGGAAAAAATTTAAAACTTCAAAAATATAAACATGCTTCTATTATAATAAAAGTTATCCAGAGACACAAAAAATCATTTTTTACAATTTAAAGTGAAAAAAACTGAAAAATACTATTAGACACAACCATTACAACTAAAAAGGCATATATATAAAGGGAATCGAGATCATGACTAGAACAACACCCTACTACCATGATCTGGCTCTATGTCACTTCCTAAAAACACCTGGACAAAACTATTACAAGTGAACTAAGAATCCATAGGCCTGATAAGTCTTCAGATCATTAAAAAACAAATACTTATTATGATCTAACTTTTTGCACTAATTACACACCATGATACCATGCTTAGAAGAAGATGAAGAAAGATCAAGGGGCCTTTTAATCCCACGAATAACACCAATAGCTTCAAGACACTTCCCTATCTCCTTATGGGAATATCCTTCACCACTTCTAGAGATCGGAGGAAGAATATTTTCCTCAAGAACTCCCTCTAGCTTAGCTTCCACACGAATATATTTCCTCACCACATTAGCAAAAGATGTTAAGATGAACTCTAACACCCTAGACTGCATATTAGAATGAATCCCTCTCTCAAAACTTTGAGATTTAATGGAATCATACACAACCAACTCCAAAAGATAAGGAACTAAATAAAAAAGTGAAAAAATAACTTTTACACTAATCCATCACCTTAATATAAATAGCACATGTCCATCCTTTTCCTCACATTAACTATCTCAGATACATACTACCAAATGAATGAATCCTTAATGATCTTACAAGTAAGATATTCCTGAGGATTGGTTTTAGACATCAAATTTCACCACTTCCAAGTTAGACCTTCAAGCATAAAGGTTAAAAAGTTTACCTTTAACAACTTAGTAAAATCAAAGAGACTGAAAATCCTTTTTATTTTCCACACCCACTCTTTCAATTCGAGAGGATCCACTTGACCATAAAAGAGAGGTGGATTTAATTTTCGAAACTTGAGAAGTAAATCCTTATGTTGATGAACTAGAAAACCTACTAATGGGAACATACATCAAATATTTATGGGGGTGGACACTAACCAAAAATAAAACAAAGAGCTCTATCAATACAAACTCATCAGAAAGAGTTATCAAAATCAAAATAATGTACTGACAACATTTCCCAAAATATTGAAAAAACAATCCATATGACCACTAGCTATCAAAACATCAAAACTTTACTATTAAAACATTTTTGAAAGGAAAAAAACTAGACGGGTTGCACTATCAGCATTGGTACTCCATGGAACCTCACACATGCACATTCTCGTGCCACCCCAAGCACCCATCAACCCATGATAATTCAGGTACTCATCCACCCATGACATCATCTATACACTTTTCTATACATATCTATGCATTTAAACACCCATGGAGATACCAGAGGCAAAAACAAAACATTCCCATTTTTCCAAACAAAACATTCCACTCAAGTTCTTCACACTTTCAATCTTATTTCCATTTAAACTTTCACAATTTTATTTTCAAAATACCATTATCCACGAATCAAAAACCATTTTTAAATTCTATACTTCATTCCATTTCATTTTATTCAAGAATAAAAATCTGGTGAGTTCCATCCAAAAAACTCAATTCACGCTAAGTTTTGATTATAAAAATCCAATCTTGTTAAACCATCTATATTTCAACCCAAATGGTCATTTTATAAAAATACATTATTCCAAATCCTTTCTAAAAGTTAATTCTGAAAATAAATTTTCCATTTTCCCAAAACCAAAATATTATCGCTAAAACTCATATTTTCACAATTCTAGAACAAGAGTTTTCTAAAGAATTTTCATAATCAAGAAAGACCCAAAACTACTCACAAGGGGGAAACTAGTGTCGATGAGTGAAACGGTCATATGGTTGGTGGCCATATGCTAAACAGACCATCATCACAGAGAGTATTTTAGGACCCTATCTCTGGATCCACATGGCTTGCTAGACCCTGCGAGCTCTCTGAGACCATTGGACCAACTCCCATTTCATATCCCAAACACAAAACAACAAGAAAAAAACTAAAGAAACCCAACCTCCTATGGAAACTCAAGGTTCAATCTAGAAAGTGTTTTCCAAACACTCCCCTAGACATGCACCCTAAGTTCAGATAATCATACTCCATCTACCTTGACATCTCAAATAACAAAGGGAATCCTAATATCTAGGTCCTCTAAAGAACCGACTTCCTTTGATACCATTTTTTCATGAACCAACCTGGGTCGACTCTAAACTAGTCACCCAATCTGATCTATGGCAAGGCCCAAATGGAATTCCCGATCCCCACAGGATAGAAACTAGGGACATACATCAGTAGAGAAACCAAGAGGATTATTTCTCCCAATAAAAATAAATAAAATGAACAACAAGAATGAACAAAACAAGAAAATGTATATAAATATCCAACTAAACTTAATATACAAAAATCTGAAAATAAAACAATTGAACAACAAAAACCAAACTGGACCTAACGACCATAACATCTCCATGTGACCCTGAGGGTTACTCTTTGATACCAAAACCAACCATATCCCACGATGACCAAGAACAAGATGAAACCTAAACCACAAGATAAAAATAAGAAATAACTATAGGCATGCATATTAAAACTCATTAGGTGTGCCATAACAGATCTTCTCCCAATGCACTTCCTTTAAAATAACAGAAAGATCAACTTTAGGTTTGAATTATAATATATAAAAGTAATATTTTTCTACAAATTTTTACTTTAAAGAAAAAACATGATTCTATTGCCCTTTTTACATTTAAAATAAAACTATTCCCCAAGATGTAACAATTATAATTTCATGGAGAAAGAAATTTTTTTCATTTTAAAAATTAAGAGAAAGTGTGCAAAACGTTTTCCAAAACATTTTCCATAAACCTTTGAAATCCAACACACAACTTGTACCCAATGGGTACACCATGAAAGTTATCCATAAAAATAATCACATAATAAGGAAAATGTAAATTAGTACACAAGTATAGTCAACTAATAATATATCTCAATCATTCACTGTAGACAAATTAAGTGCCAATAGACACGGGGGAACTTAGGAGCTTGTGAAATAATCCAGAACATACTATACATCTTGACTCATATCGGAAAGCATGCCTCAATCGTTGAAATAAAATTTCTCCCACACACTCGATCACACCCTAAATGGACCAACCAAGGGACACTATCCCATAGAAATAATAAGAAAACATGTCATATCCCCTACTATGGGCCACGAGCCAGAGCGTAATCCTAACTATTGCAACAACCATTCTCAGAAAATTCACTAGCTATGACAGGTTCCTATGTCAAGATTATAAAAATGGGGTGATCCAATCAAGCATCCAATAAAAAGAACATATATCATAAATTATAATTCACATAATAGGCACCACCCCTAGTCACCCCAAAGATCAATCTCTTAACATAAACAAATAGATCTCAAAGGAGTCCACATTGAGGATCTCCAATTTTTCTCAAATTAAATGGGTCACGAGGAGTCCACAATGAGGACATACAAACCATTCACATATTGGATCACATTTATTACATAGAAAGGTAATCCCATCTATTAAATATAAACAAGGTAAGGAGATTTTCTAAGGAGGGTTTTCATGATAATTTTTTTACCACTTTCACAAAAGTACCAAACAAGCCTCAAGCATCATTTATCAAAGAATAAAAATCACATTTCCATAAATCTTAAAACACATAGTTTTAAATTTCACAATAATTTAAAAAAATTCCATTTAAGTAATATCACAACTTGCGTAAAAGAAAACCATTTTCATTGAAGTGCCAATCTGACCACACATCATCAACACATGCCATTCCATTTTTAAAGAACCAAACACACACCGATTACAAGTATAAAACCATTTATAAACCCATTTTAGAAACTCAAAAACACCATTTATATGTAAAAAATATATATAAAAGACAAAAAATGCTTTATATATTGATGATCACTCAAAAAATCCAATCAGTCATTTTATCAAACTCCTGGCATACATCACATAAAGAAACAATGTAATATAGTTCCAAACAACCATAAAAACCACATAATTTCACATAAAACAATTATTTAAAAGACCAAATATCAATATTTAACATATAAGGAAGGTTATAAAATCATAAACCAATAATAATTAAATTTTAAGGCAACTGCAAAGGGAAACCTACCACAATTTCACGGTGCTTCAACAACGCACACCCGAAACAACCTTGCGAAGGCTCAAGGAAGCAAGAATGTCTAATAGGAACCTTAAACACAAAAAAACACCAATATAAACTAATGGAAACATGAAACCTAGATCCAAATGACCATGGTAGAAAAAGATATCAAGAGAAAATGGAAGAAGAATGAAGAGGAAGAAGAGAAGAGAGAGTTACCTTGAAGATCTATCCCAAAACCTTCAAGAGACGCTAGATCCACACCATGGGAGGGAGGAGGAAGCTTGGATAAGGAGGGAGAAGCCTCATTTGGGTCAAAAAAACTAGGAGAGGGAGAGAATGGGTGTTATGGGAATAAAATTATGAGAGGTAAAAGGATACATTTTATACTTTTAATGGCATGGACAATGCACACAGTTAGGGCGCATGGTTTCCCAAACTGTGCGCCAACCATTCACCCCTTACTAGACACACTGGGAACTTTGAACGGTTTGGCCACACGGTTTGGTAAACCATGTTCCCACCATGCTACATGGTTATTTACAAAATGGAATAACCATGCACATGCTTTCCACACAGTTTTCCTAACCGTGCTTTGTACGTGCTCCTCTATCCAGAGGCAATTCAAAGCACACACGGTTTCCTGGAGCACGACATACAGTTTCCTCTAATCGTGAACCAACCATGATCCACCTACTTTTGATCTCAAAAACTCAAATTTTTTCACAAAGAATTCGTAAGGAAACTTGGTTATAAACATTTGTTCAAAACTAAAAAAAATGAACCCTCAAACTTAAAACCCCGTTACACCCGGAACTCGAGAGAAAAACCAAGATCCCAAGATGAAACAGAACAAAGGGTGAAAAAAACCTCGGTGTGACATATCCTATATATATTTAATATACTTATATATTCTTATTTTATGTTAATGACCTAAAACCATCTCTAATTCCATCAAATTGGTTACTAAATCATCGTTCAGGCATACAGAGGACTACTACCTTGCAAATCGATCTCATTTGTTTTTCCGTTTACACATCTCAAGGATGAAAATAATGATGAATTTATTATCTATATATGATATCTAAGATATTATTATACTTATTGAATTATTATATCAGATATACCTTTATACTTTTCATTATTTGGGAATATGGTAACATCGCTCATGTGTACAATATACTAACGCCTCACAAAGAGGTGTGATACATTCACACTTTACATGGATGGTATTAAAGATTAGTTTAATGAAAATATGTGATATATATTACTTAAAAACAATTATTTAATGTAATATATCATTTAACTTTCTTTATTTAAATTCAATAAGAAAATGGTAACAATGTTCATGCATACGTACGACCTACCGTCTCTATGAGTGGTGTATTTAATTTTCTATCACTAAATTTTATAGATTATTATAACTAGATATAAAATAAATATATAATATATTTATATCATGGTAAAAATTCTGGATATTATTAAACTAGGATCATAGTAAGGGGACTGAAAATAAAAAATCCAAACATGTATGAAAAACAAAGCGGTTATTACCCGAAATGTGACTTTAACATGGAATTGTTAATAAACGGGTAATAAAAGGTCATAATTAAATCATATATGGTATGATATATATAATTATGTTTCTATAATATATGTATAAAAAACTTATATTTATTATACATGAGTTTTTAATGTGTATTACGGAAGTTAAGACTTAAGGTAAGAGATTTCTAGTCTCTCTTTTATTTTTGAGAGACATATGAAAATTCACCACCAATTTTTTTATGTGATTTATGTACTACCCCTTTGAAATGTTATATCATGAATCCCATTTTTTTGTTACATTTATATTTTCAATTGATGTTATTATTTATTGGGGATTAAGATTCAAAATATTACTAAAGCGGTAAGGTATTTTTGTCTCAATTTGCCTTCTTTAAGACATATGTTATGTTATGCACCTATCTTTTTATACAGTGTGCATATAAATCCCATTTAATATTTAATATCATGAATTTATTTATTATAATTTATTATAATTATCATTTAATTATTTTCATTCATGGTTCTTACATTTCAAAATTTTCAAAGTGGTAATGATTTTATGTTACAATCTCATCATTTATTTAGATTATTTATGATTTTGTTTTTGATGATAAAATATTTTGATCGATATCTCAAGAAACTCATAACTTTTATTATCCTATGGTTATTAATGATATTAATAGTACCATTTAAACTCTATTTTACTTAAAATAATTGATTAATTATTATCAATATAATATGATTTTATTTATCTCTTCGGTTGAAAATGTATTTTTTTCCAAAAGCATGTTTTCTAAAAATGTTTTCAAAAATATTTTATTATTATCCTATGATTTTTAAAAGAAATTTTACCTATGTTTGATTTTTTTAAAAATGTTTTGAAAATAATATTCATTTCATTTTCTGAATGATGAATATTTTCTTTTACTGAAAATGTGAAATGAATATTTTTTTTAACGTGCACGACATGAATAAAATTTTCCGTCATCATAACAATTATTTTATTTAAAGATTTATTTATATTTTTTCAAGTTTATTTTCAAATAAATTTATTTACAAAATATTTTATTAATTTTTAGTTTTAAAAATTAATTTCAATGAAAATTTATCTTCCTCAGGAAGTGTTCCAAGTGATTTATTTTTCAAAATCATTTTGCATATAAGATGACACCCATTGATTTAACTTATGATTTATTGGGGATATGAACCAAGGAAACCATTATTATTCTCTCTATTAATTTTTTATAATGATAATATGTTTGTGAAACCCATTTCTATTCAATGATTTACAATATGATAAAATGTTTATGAAACTCATTTATCTTCCACGAGTTATACTGTGATGAAATGATTATGAAACCCATCTATTTTCCATGGGTTATTCTATGATGAAATGTTTTATGAAACCCATTTATTTTCATGAGTTATGATATAATGAATATTTTATGATCTTATTAAAAACATATGTATTATTTTCATTTTTAGATGGGTGAGACCTATATCTCCTTCTAATGAATTGGGTAATGATAAATGTTCTATAAGCTCAAAATGGTACATGGGTTGTTAGACCAAGCCTGAAAAGGAGGTTACACAGGTGTTTAGCCTAAGATCAAAAAATAGGGTATATAGGTGGTTAGACCAAGCCAGAAAATAGAGTATATGGTAGGTTATCCCAATATTTAAGCAGGTACATGGGTGGTTAGCCCAAGCCTAACATGTTATGGATGTCTTGGTGGGTAGCCTTGACATAATATTTTTTATGATTATGTATATTAAAAAAATCTATGTCTTATGACAATGTTATGATCTCATGGATCATGTTATTTGATTCCATTATGATTCATTTCTTATGAACTGAAAATATTTATTCCACAAATCAATATTATGATCTTTGATATGCAAGGTATGATTTTTAAATGTTATGATCATGTTCTCATGCCCTTATGTTCATGCTATGCTTACGTATCTCATTTAGTTACCCTCAACAAGTATCTATGACAAACCTTTCTTATGTTTCATTTCACCAACCAGTGAAGAAAGGTTTTAAGTAGGATTACTAAAGGGGAAGACCTTTATGAAAGATATTGAAGATATTTCATGAATTAAGAAGATCGTGTTCCAAGTTTCCAAATGCACTAAACTATTACAGTCCTTAGGTGTGTTTTTGTACAATGTAATGAATATTCATCTAAAAAGATGTAATATCCATGTATGAAATCTTGGGTCACTATAGTTGGTATCATAAAATAGGTTTAATTAACCTTTGAAAAATAGGATAATAAAACCTCAGTGAGATCACTAAGGACATGTCTAATTATAAGTATAAGGATGAGTCAAAGTATAGGAAAATTTATCAGAATTTTTGTAAAGGATAGAGAAAGTGGTTTCCAAGTGATTATATCCTTGTATGGATACTAAAAGTGGATGTGGATTTGTAAGAGTGGTACCTAGGGTTAATAACTCTAAAAAGGGTGCATTGAGCTATACTCAATCTTCACCTAGTACATAA
This sequence comes from Viscum album, assembly GCA_963277665.1. NCBI lineage: Eukaryota > Viridiplantae > Streptophyta > Magnoliopsida > Santalales > Viscaceae > Viscum > Viscum album. The sequence goes on from OY728152.1 coordinate 1,941,845,050, forward strand.
CAACAGGACTTGCTGCACACCTAGTTTGAAAATATTTGGGGATATGATTTGGAAATACACAAATCTTTTACTAAAAATTATAAAGTATTTAAATAGATGATAACTATGAATAACCTAGGATAAACCTAAGGTGTCATCGATTAAAAATATGTGTTATGATTTATAAATCCTATAAGTAATTTTTCATGATTATGTGGTTCTACACTATGATTATTATTCATCACACTATGTTTTTTAGTTTTAGTCAGTGGAATGAACCAAAAGGAATCATGTTAACATTGAATTTGATGGAAAATTAAGTGACTATGGGAAACCAAATTGGATGATTGCTGGAGAGAAATATATTTGATTATTACTAATCAATTATCGTGATATATGATTAACAATGTGAACTTTTGTGTGATTCCTAACACATTGAATAAGATGAATATTTAATTTTATGAAAATTCATGTGGTATTGAACATATAGGAAAGAAGATTCGGCTTCCTACATGTAAATAAGGTGGGGAGAATAAACTAGAGGAATATCTAAAATGGAGGGGAAGATGTTATCTATGCAGAAAAGACAACCATAGAGTGAAAAATTGTCTAGGAGTTCATTGTCTTATGTGTGCGGAACATGGGAATTACCCAACTCAATGCCCTAACCTAAGAATTAACTTCTATACCAAGGAATGACCCATTCGATGCCAATAGTTGAAGTAGAAGGATTGAAGTATTTATATATTTGGATTAAATAATCATGTTATATGAATTGTGAAATATATAAGGATTGTTCAATATAAGTTTTTCATTAAGGATTTTGAAAGAATATGTTGAAATGTACCGATGACCAAGAAAAGTGATTTAGTGGAAATGTGATATTAATGGAAAACACATGATTGATGGAAATATAACACTTATTATGTTCCTTATGTTGAGATAATGATGTTGGGATAAAGAGATGATCAATTTGGATAAAGTAAATCAGATAAGTATTAAAGACCTTGGAACTGATTAATGATTTGTGGAAAAAGTGGTTTGTGCTATCATTGATGGAGGTGACAACATTATTGTATATAGGGAATATATTAAATAATCTATGTTTTTATTTAAAGAATGAGGAAGCATGAATGTTTTAATTTAGGTTCTATAGTAATTCAGTTTATTACCCTATTTCAAGAGAATACATGATGGAGGCATTCAAATGTTTGGTATGTGACAATCAAGAGATAATTTATGATAAATGGAGGATTAATGTTAAGTTTATTTTGATAAATGTTGTGACCTTATTTATAAATTTTGAATTTTTATGGGTTATAAGGTTAACCATTTATGGAATGGTTTAAGTTGAACTTTGGATAAGGTTTTAGTGATTTACATATTGATTCTCCATATGAAGATTTATCCATATTGGATAACCAGTGTTAACCATTTTGTTATAATTAGAGATATAATGAATGACATATCATTATAATCTAGATCTTGTGATACGTTAGTGATTTTGGCATAAAATAATTCATCTTTATTTCTCAGAGTAAGGTACTAAGTGGAAATTGATCAAGACACAACCAAAGGATGAAGTTGTACCTACAAAATACATAAATATCAAGTAAGTACATTTTCATATGTTATCATTCTAGATGTGAAAGTAATTCCCCAACATTAAGAAATAGATCTTGAATTAAAATATTGTCCTACTCTCAAATTTTTTGATGATATCAACTCATGAATTTTTTTTATGATTTTTTGGCCATTAACCTTCTCTGGATCACCCAATTTCTTGGGATTAATGATCTCTATCACTCTCTATAATTATTTTTTTTTTTTATTTCATGTCCATATATTCACTTCCCACCTATATTCTACTATTTGGAAACCTAGTATGTGTTATTCAAGATTACTTTCAAACATAAATTTATCTTTTTTAAGAGGATGTTTTATCAACCCTTTTTATGATGTGGGTTTATATGAGTAATTTTTAAGTTTTAAACCATTGATGTCCAAGATAAATTTTATGGGAAAAACTCATTTTAAGGGGGGTAGAATATAACATCCTAAGATTTTATGAAAAATATATTTTTCAAATTAATTTAACTTTTTTTTTGATATATTTAATTATAAGAATCACTGAGTTCATATTGAGTTACACACAACACTGATTTTTTCTTGCGTTACATGCAACATTGAGTTTGTCTTGTGTTACATGAAACACTTAGTTTAAATGAAATGTGACATATTATTAAAATATTATTATGATAGTTATAACAAAACCAATGTAATCGGTGGGTATGTATAGGATTGAATAAAAATATTATTTACACAAATATATATAATGAATTCTTTAGTTCCCAATTAATTATAAATGAAAGTAAAAACTATTTGAAAATAAAGGAAATCTTTTCCTGAAAAACCATCTTTATGCACACAAACACATTTTATCTCAACTAAATTAAACAAGCCACTTTTGGAGAATTATTTTAATGAAATGTATATATTACATATTCAATCCACTATTTAAAATTCATTTTATGTTTTTCTAGACAAGATATAAGAATAAATCTAATTTTACGCTTAAAAATTGTATTTTTCTAAAATGTAGTTTTGTCACCTTTTTGTGCACTTATATTAAAAATATATTTTTTTTAAAATTTTAGAAAATTTATTTGAAAAAATACAGTTTATTTTTAAAATAATAATATAAAAATTATTTTATGGTAAATTGTTTGGAATTTTTATGAAATGTTTCATTATTTGATGAATAATGAAAAATACAAAATTTTGATCGAAAACCGACTTTTCATTTAATTTATTTATAAAATTAAATTATATTTTAAATTTGTTTTAAAGTAATATTAGTTCAATTTTAAATACATTTATCCAATTTATTTAATTTGAATAAATTTCATGTCAAATTTTGATATAAAAACTTTGTAAAATTTTTAAAAGTTTCTCTTTAAAAACTCGCTTTCTCATTACGTCTGTGAGATTAATTTTAAATTAAAATTTTAAAATTATGTGAATTGAATTTGAAAAAATGGATTCCATTTTTGGAATAATAATTATTTATATTACATAATAATTTAAAATTATTTTTTTTACCAAAATGAATATTGAAAACAGTAAAAATTAATTACCACGGTTAAGGTAAAAATGAGTTTATCGGGGGGTTAAACTAAAAATACAAGGGTAAAAAATGAGCCAAAACATGTATAAATATTATTTTATGGATATATATCTATATTATACTCCCAATTTTCTAATATTGGTCCATTTTGGTATTTTTTATGTCAACTACTTTATCATTTTAGATTCTTTTTAGAAATTTCCAAGTAGTTTCCAAGTGGGTTCCTTCCCCCCACTTATAAAAGGCCACCACCATCCTTCACTTATTTACACATCTTAAGACATAAATTTTAAAAAATATATTCTAAAATAAATTATAAAATTCCATACTATCATCCTATAATCCTTAGTTTGGAAAAAAAATCCCATCAAGGAAGGATTTTGGTGTAAACCTAAGGAGGATACTTGAAGAAGATGTAACATTCATCAATGAGAATTTTTGTTTTATTTCTTCCTCCACCTCATAAAATTATTATTATACCATGATTATATAATATAATAAGTATATTACATAAAATTAGATGTTTTTATGTTAATGTAATCAGTTACAACCATCTCCACTTCTATCAAATGGGTTACATAATCAACGTTCATGTGTTTGACAGATTACTGCCTCGCGAATTTATGTCGTTTATTTTTACATTACAACCTATCAAAGATGGAAATAATGATAGATTTATTATTTATATATTATATTTATTATATTATCATACTTATTGAATTATTATATCACACATACCTTCATACTCTACATTTTGTAGGAATACAATAATATCGCTCTTGTGTACGGAGGACTACCGCCTAGTGAAGCGATGTGATTTATTAATGCTTTAAATGGAAGGTATTAAGGATGTTTTAATGAAAATATGTGATATATTTAACATAAAAATTATTATAAAATGGAAATATATAATTTAGCTTTATTTCTTTTAATCTGACAAGAAAATGGAAGCACTATTCATACGTACGACCTATCCTCTCCATGAATAGTGTATTTCATTTTCTATCACTGAATTTTATGGATTAATATAAATACATATACAATGAAAATATATTATATTTATATAATGGTAAATATTATGGATATTATTAAACCATGATTGAATTAATAGGACTGGAAATAAAAAATCAAAACATGTATGAAAAACAAAGTAGTTATTACCCAAAACATGACTTTGACATGGAATTATTAATAAACGGGTAATAAAAGGTCATAAGTAAATAATATATGATATTATATGTATAAATATGTTTTAATAATATATTTATAATAAATTATATTTATTATATAAGATATTTGAACTTGTCTGAAAGAAGTTAAGACTTACGGTAAGGGATTTCAAGTCACTATTTTATTTCTCAGAGACATATGAAAATTCACCACTCATTTATTTTGTGTGGTGCATGTAATTACCCTTTTACATGTTATAATATTAATCCCATTATTTTCATGATATTTTAATTTTAATTTTATGTTATTCTTTATCAGGAATTACTATTTAAAAGATTACCAAAGCGATAAGGGATCTTTGTCTCAATTTTCATTCTTTGAGAGATATGTTATATTATGGAACTATCTTTTTGCAAGAGATGTATATAATGAAACTTATAAATTTAATATCATGAATTTTTTTATCCTCATTATATTTTATGTTTCATTTAATTATGTTCCTTCACGGTGCTTATGTTTCAATGTTTCCGAAGTGGTAAATATTTTATGTTACAATCTCATTGTTTATCGGGATTGTTTATGATAATTTTTTTGAAGATAAAATATTACGATCCATCCCTAAATAAAATCATGAATTTTATTCTCCTATGGTTATTAATTATATTAATAGTACCATTTCTCACTCTTATATGTTGGTCGGAGAGTGATGGAAAGAGGGGGGGTGAATTACCTTTTAAAAATTAATTAACAATTTAAAAACAATTTATAAATGCAGCGGAAATAAAAAGGGGCAAGACACAATTTGATAACAGAGTTCGGCTTAAACCAAAGCCTACGTCTCTGCTCCCAACTCAACCGTTGAGAGATTTACTTCAGCTTGATTTTTAATGGTTGTAGCAAGAAACCCACTAGCCGTTTTAAGGTAGGCTAGATCACCTTCGTACAACTTGCCTTTTTATGATGGTTGTAGCAAGAAACCCAAAATGAAAGTGAGGAAGAAAAGGATGGTTTGTTTTAATACAAACCCAATGAATAACTAAAAAATTGAAATAAATAAATTACAACAAACTTGAGGAAGCCTTGAGCGCCAAGAGTGTGAGAGTAGTTGATGTAGAGGTATCCCAAGCTTCAAGGATGGAGATGAATCACAAGTAGCCTTAGAGATTTGTCGTTAGAGCTTCAAGGGATCAAAATATCATTCCAATGTATCGGGGTTGTTCCCGGCATCCATCCTCGACTATTTATAGGAGAAATATCCCCAAATACTTCAATATAGCCGTTGGAGGGCTTCCGGAGCCGTTGGGGGTCAAAAGTACAAGTCCGGTCAAAGCCCAACGACTAGTTTGACTGGGCTTACTGGCTGACCAGTGCTTGGCCACCGGCTGGCCGGTGCTCCAGACAGAAGGCAGAGCATTCTGTCTGGATTCCACCGGCTGGCCAGTGCTGGGCCACCGGCGGGCCGGTGGTTCAGATAGAGAGCAAGCTCTCTGTCTGGTTCCACCGGCCGGCCGGTGCTGGGACACCGGCTGGCCGGTGGGTCAAACAGAGAGCAAGCTCTCTGTCTGGTTCCACCGGCGGGCCGGTGATTCAGACACCGGTTGGCCGGTGGCACCTGACAGTGGGCAAGGCCTACTGTCTGGTTCCACCGGCTGGCCGGTGGACTCAGAGAGTCCTTTTCCAGTCTTCTTGGGCCAACTCTTTGGAAACCTTTTTCCTATCATCAAACAAACTTGAAAACAAGTTAGAACACGATGAGAGTGATTGTGATCATTAAAATCCAAGAGAGAGGGGTACAACAATCTCCCTCTATTTTGATGATCACAATCACAAATGAGAAAGCTTTTAAAAAGGATATGCCAAGTAAAAAAAAGAAATAAGAAACTTGGACATGGAAAATTTTAGAGATCATTTTAATACAAGAATTTCATAGATGTATCATGATATTAATCTTGAAAGGATTGAAATAAAGAGAATGGTTCATTTTGAAATTGTAACCATAGGTCATTTAAAAGAAACAACTGAAATCAAAAACTTAATCATTTAAAAACAGATTTTGATGAAAGTAATAACTTAAAATTGAACTTTTAAAAAGAGCACTTAATTGAATGAAATAAGAACTATGTAATAGAGAGTTTTTATCCCCCTTTGGGATTATCAAAATAGGAGGAAAAGTAGGAAAGAAAATTAGAAAAACAATAATAAGGAAGTAAGCAATGACAAAAAGTATTGATAGATAAGACAACTTGAATTTTATAAAAGATGAAACGTTACATAGAAAGTTCAAAATACAAATAAAAATAAGTCAAAAAAACAGGAAAGGCTCTATTCACTCCTAGAGGGCCGAGAGTGACGACGACGCCTGAAGGTCGGAGGAGCTGGAGGAGCCTGTACCGCCTCAAAGCGACGATCAAGAGAATCGATCTGAGAGTGGAGCTGATCAAACTGAGAGCTGAAGTAAGAAAACTGCAAGTCGAGCCGGGTCTCAATTTGATCCTGGAAGCGAAGGAATTGATCAGCCATCACCGACAAGCCACCAGTATCAGCGGGAGGGGGCACAACCTCAGCAGGCTCCGGTGCATCATCACCCGCTCCACCTTCCTCAGCAGCAGCAGCAGCAGCAGCCTCACCTTTGCTGTCACCACTCCCTTCCTCTTCATCAGCACTACTGTCCTCACTATCTTAAAGAGGATAGGCAGAGGCAATGGCAGGAGGCATGGCATGGGAAGGAGGGTGTGAATGTGTCTGAGGGGAGTAAGCCTTGAGAAGGCCCTCCTTGTCAGTAATCCACTCCGGATGCCAAGGATGCCAACGAATGTTCATCCGTTGCACCATCATAATATTGATGATGCTATCCTTCTTTGGCTGCTTGAAAAAGGTAGCACGGAGAGGGACATCAAGAAAGGTAAAGATTTTGGTCAACAAGCGCCCGTGAGGTAGATTTTTGGACCGGCGTGGGTGCTCAGCCACATAATACATGGCCCGGAACAGGAACCAGACCAAATTGAAATGAACGCCTCTGGTGATATAAGAAAGAAGATAAATATCAATAAATTTCACCGTATCGTGATCACCGATACGGGGTGCAGGGGTGGTCTGAATGAGGCGCTCAATGATGTGATGGTTAGGGGAGAGCTGAGAGAGCTTGACAATGGGATCGGTGGGCTGCCCTGTGAGATGCTCAAGAGCGACAGCAAGATCAAAATTAGGGTCCCAAGGAAACTCCCCCTGAGCAAATGCATGAGGTCCAACATGAGGAACCCCTAGCATCCTGGCAATCTCCAAAGAAGTGAAAGTGATGGGTTGCCCAAGAGCGGTGGTAGAAATGGTATCGACGTCGTCAGAAACCGACCACGTCAGGTGAGCATAAAATTCTTTGACAAGAAGTTGATAAATAACATCCTTCTCAGGAGGTTCAAAAAAGGAATGCCAGTGTTGATATTCAATGATGGAAAAAAGCTCGAGACGAGCAGAAGAAAGCCAAGAATAATCAATTACTCTACCAGGCAGAATGACTTTGTCATGCCAAATGTCCGGAAGTTGAGGTATTGAAGGAGGATGAGGTGCTTCTTGAGCGATTCCCTTTCCTTTGCGTGAAGAGCGAGGACCCATGATGGAAAAAGGAAAAGAATTGAGAGAGATTGAGAGAAAAAGGAGTTTTGAGAGGGCAAGGAGGAGAAGGGAGGCTAGGGCAAGGAGGAGGCGCGGGTTAGGAGGGGCCGCACGAGTGAGAAAGAAGAAATGAAGGGGAAGGGTTTTATTTTTAATTTTAACCCTTCCTCCGGCCGGCCCAAAAAAGAAAAACCCAACACCACCGGTTAACCGGTGATGTACCACCGGTTGACCGGTGGTATTGAAATTCATAAAAAAAAATAAAAATAAAAAAATAAAAAAATAAAAATAAAAAAGAGTTTAAATAACTTAAAAAGAAATAAAAGCAATCCAAAAAGAGTCAAATATTTAATAGTGCTCATTGACGAATCATTCCTAAATCCCCCTTAATAAAATCAAAATGTTCAACCGGGAGCGGTTTGGTAAAAATATCAGCTAATTGGAAATCAGTAGAAATGAAGTCCAAAGTGATATCCCCTTTTTGAAAATGGTCACGAAGGAAATGATGCCTTAAATCTATATGCTTTGTCCTAGAATGTTGTATTGGATTCTTAGAAATACTAATGGCACTAGTGTTGTCACACTGTATAGGGACATGATCGTAGGAAAGGCCATAATCCAAGAGAGTGTACTGCATCCAAATAATTTGGGCACAACAATTACCAGCTACTACGTACTCGGCCTCGGCAGTAGAAAGAGAAACACAATTTTTCTTTTTGCTACTCCATGAAACAAGGGACTTGCCTAGAAGATGACAGGTTCCACTAGTACTCTTACGATCTAATTGACATCCGCCAAAATCAGCATCCGAATATGAAGAAAGTTCGAAAGAAGTATTAGAGGGATAAAACAAACCAATGTTTTTGGATCCTTTTAAATACTTAAAAATTCTTTTGACCGATTTAAAATGAGATTCTTTGGGATTGGCTTGAAAACGAGCACAAAGGCACACACTGAACATGATGTCAGGACGGGTCGCAGTTAGGTAAAGTAGACTCCCGATCATACTCCTATAAATCTTGTTATCCACCAGTTTCCCGGCTTCATCTAACGTAAGTTTACAAGAAGTACTCATGGGGGTACTAATTTCCTTTACTTGATCCATACCAAAACGACTTAAAAGTTCGTTTGTGTATTTTCCTTGGCTTAGAAAAATACTATTTGAATTTTGAAAGATTTGAAAACCAAGAAAGAATTTTAATTCCCCCATAAAGCTCATTTCAAATTATTTTCTCATTAAATCTAAAAAATCAGTACAAAGAGATTCTTTGGTTGAACCAAAGATAACGTCATCAACGTAAATTTGGACAATTAAAAGATCTTTGGAAGTGTGTTTTAAAAATAGGGTACAATCAGCTTGACCCATTTTAAAATCATTTTCTAAAATAAATTTTGTTAACCGCTCATACCAAGCCCGAGGGGATTGTTTTAAGCCATATAGAGCCTTGGTTAACTTAAAAACATGATTTGGAAATTTTGGATCTTCAAAACCAGGGGGTTGTTCAACAAAGATTTTTTCTGAAATAAAACCATTTAAAAAAGCACTTTTAAAATCCATTTGAAAAAGTTTGAAATTTAAGTGAGCGGCGAATGCCAACAAGATCCTAATGGATTCAAATCTAGCAACGGGCGCAAAGGTTTCACCATAATCAATTCCTTCTTCTTGATTATAGCCCTTAGTTACTAGGCGAGCCTTGTTCCGGGTTATATTTCCTTGATCATCAAGTTTGTTCCTAAAAACCCATTAGTGCCAATAATTGGATGATCATTGGGTCTTTCAACAAGAGTCCAAACATTATTTCTAGAGAATTGATTTAGTTCCTCTTGCATTGCAAGAACCCAATTCTCATCATTAATGGCATCATTAATGGTTTGAGGCTCCAGTTGAGAAAGAAAGGCTTGATGTTCAACCTCGTTGAGGATTGATCTTCTAGTTCGAGTACCGGCTTGAAGATCACCTATAACATTTTCTAAAGGATGGTCTCTAGAAGGTTTCCAAACCTTAGGCAAGGTGGAAGGCGAAGAAGGTGAAGAAGGTTCTTTAAGGTCATCCTCCTTGGGAGGAGAATATGAATCATTCAAATGAAGCTTATCAAGCTTATCTTCAACATCTTCAATGACCGGGTGAGGTTTTGGAAGAGTTTCATCAAATTTGACATGAGATGATTCTTCGATGGTTTTTGAATGTTTATTGAAGACACGATAGGCTTTTCTTGAGTTGGAGTACCCAAGAAAAATTCCTTCATAGGATTTGGCATCAAATTTCCCTAGGTTATCTTTTGTGTTAAGGATAAAGCATTTACAACCAAATACTTTAAAATAACCAACTTTGGGCAATTTGCCTTTCCAAATTTCATAGGGGGTTTTCTTAAGAAGGGGTCTTACAAGGACTCTATTGATAGTATAGCAAGCAGTGTTGACTGCCTCGGCCCAAAAATATTGAGGGAGGTTGAATTCACTAAGGAGGGTTCGAGCTATTTCTTGGAGAGTTTGGTTTCTCCTTTCAACCACTCCATTTTGTTGTGGAGTCCTAGGGGCAGAGAAGGTGTGATTGTATCCTTCAGAGGAACACAATTCATCGAATTCTTTGTTCTAGAATTCACCTCCATGGTCACTACGGAGCGATATAATTTTATATCCTTTTTCGTTTTCTACTTTCCTAGAGAATTTCAAAAAGGTTCTACAAGCATCATTTTTATGAGCTAAAAAGAAAACCCAAGTGAAACGAGAAAAGTCATCTACTAGGACAAAGGTATAGGATTTTCCACCTAGACTTGCTACAGGGGTAGGACCAAAAAGATCAAGATGAAGGAGCTCAAGAGATTTTGAAGTGGACACTTCCTTCTTAGATTTGAAAGAAGATTTGTGTTGCTTGCCAAGTTGGCATGGCTCACAAATCAAATCTTTCTTAAACTTAAGTTTAGGAAGGTCACAAATGAGCTTGTTCTTATTAAGCTTTAGAAGTGAATGAGAGCTACAATGCCCCAACCTTCTATGCCAAAGCCAAGACTCATTGTCAAGAGCACTTAAACATTTAACATTTTGGCTAGCTAAAGACTTTAAATCAATAGTGTAAACATTTTGAAAACGGGAAGCAGAAAATAACAATTTGTTTTGAAAATCAAACACATTGCATAAATCATTTTGAAAATTCACCGAAAAACCACTATCACAAAGTTGACTAATGCTAATTAAATTATGTTTTAAAACTTTAACAAATAAAACATCTTTAATTAAGGAGGTGCTACCAAAACCAATGGTACCTATTCCGACGATCTTGCTTTTTGAATTGTCACCGAAGGTGACGTATCCTCCATAGAATTCTTCAAGGGAGTTGAACTCGGAGGGATCACCACACATGTGCCTCGAGCATCCGCTGTTGAGATACCACGAGCCTTTCGAAGTCCTACTTATTTGGTGTTTATCCTACAAAATCAAGAGAGAATAGATTTTGGTACCCATATAAGTTTGGGTCCGGAAAGATTAGCTAAAAGAGACTTTTGAACCCATACTTGTCTAGAGGGATACATCCTAAGATATTCATCCGAGTAGGTAATGATTTTGGGGCGGCCATATCTAGCATTTTTACAATCGCATTCATAAATAATATGTCCGGTTTTTCTACAATAATTACAAAATTTATTTTGAGAGCTCCCCCTTACAAAAGTAGTGGGTGCTCTAGAAGAGGTGACTTGCTTGTTAAAGCCAAGTCCATGTGTGGTTCTAGCCGAACGTTGAGAACCTAACAATTTGGTCAAATTTTGTTCACCTTGGGTGAACTTGGCAAGAGATTCCCTTAAATCTTTAATAGTTGAATTCAAAGAATCAACATTTGGAATATCTTGGACCTTAAGGGCAAGTTCCTCATTCTTTTTGAGAAGTAGATCTTTTTCAAAAATTAGAATTTTGTGTTTCTTTTTTAAGGCCAAAAATTTAGAGGTAAGTTCGTGAAAACCTTCCTCTAATTGATCTCTCGCATTTTGGAGATCTTCATAAGACATGTCATTATTAAAAGAAGAAGATGAGGAAGAGGAGTCGGAAGAAGATACCTCATCAAGTGCCATTAGGCATTTTCCACCTTCATCGCTTGAGTCGCTTGAAGACATGGAGTCATCGCTTGCACTCCATGTTGACGCTTTGAAATCCTTCTTGTTTTTCTTTTCCTTTAACCTTTTCTTGAAAAGAGAGCACTCCGGTTTGATGTGGCCTTTCTTTCCACATTCAAAGCATGTAACTTCTTTTTCTGCTTTTTGATCTTCCTTTCGTGCCCTTTGAAAATTCTTCTTTTTCTTCATGAACTTGCTCATTTTTCTTGCAAGTTGAGCAATCTCGGATTCGCTATCATCGGAGGAGCTTTCTTGCTTTGCTTTGAATGCTATGTTCTTTTTCTCCTTGAAGATTTTACCTTCTTTATCGGCTTGCCTCTTCATGGTTATATCATAGGTCATAAGTGATCCAATGAGTTCTTCAACCGGCATTTTCTTGACATCTTTCGCTTCTTGGATTGCCGTCACCTTTGGAGCCCATGAGCTTGGTAGGACCCAAAGAATCTTCTTTACCATCGTCTCTGCAGAAACATCATCTCCAAGAGACTTTCTCCCATTACACACATCAGTGAAGCGAGTAAACATTTCCGTAATAGATTCGTGTGGGTGCATGGTGAAACTTTCAAAGTCTTGATGATACATATCAATCTAGTGTCTTTGACTTTGTTAGTGCCCTCATGGGTCACTTCCAAAAGCTTCCAAATTTCATGAGAAGTGGTGCAAGTAGAAATACGATTAAATTCATTACGGTCTAACCCACAATGAAGAGCATTCATGGCTTTGCCATCAAGCTCAAAATTAGCAATGTCTTCGGGGGTCCATTTAGACTCATCTTTTCTAGAGAGATTGTAGCCTTGCAAAACAATTCTATATATAGGATAGCCAATACTTCTAAGAAATGTAATCATGCAAGTTTTCCAATAAGTGTAGTCAGTTCCATCAAAGAATGGAGCCCGAGTCATGGAATACCCTTCAGGTGCTTGTGAGGAAGAAGCCATCACTATGGATTTTAGGTTTGTAACCGGTTAAGGTATTACACAAACTTCCCTCTGATACCAAATGTTGGTCGGAGAGTGATGGAAAGAGGGGGGGGGGTGAATTTCCTTTTAAAAATTAATTAACAATTTAAAAACAATTTATAAATGCAGCGGAAATAAAAAGGGGCAAGACACAATTTGATAACGGAGTTCGGCTTAAACCAAAGCCTATGTCTCCGCTCCCAACTCAACCGTTGAGAGATTTACTTCAGCTTGCTTTTTAATGGTTGTAGCAAGAAACCCACTAGCCGTTTTAAGGTAGGCTAGATCACCTTCGTACAACTTGCTTTTTTATGATGGTTGTAGCAAGAAACCCAAAATGAAAGTGAGGAAGAAAAGGATGGTTTGTTTTAATACAAACCCAATGAATAAATAAACAATTGAAATAAATAAATTACAACAAACTTGAGGAAGCCTTGAGCACCAAGAGTGTGAGAGTAGTTGATGTAGAGGCATCCCAAGCTTCAAGGATGGAGATGGATCACAAGTAGCCTTAGAGATTTGTCGTTAGAGCTTCAAGGGATCAAAATATCATTCCAATGTATCGGGGTTGTTCCCGGCATCCATCCTCGACTATTTATAGGAGAAATATCCCCAAATACTTCAATATAGCTGTTAGAGGGCTTCCGGAGCCGTTGGGGGTCAAAAGTACAAGTCTGGTCAAAGCCCAACGGCTAGTTTGACTGGGCTTACCGGCTGACCGGTGCTTGGCCACCGGCTGACCGGTGCTCCAGATAGAAGGCAGAGCATTTTGTCTGGATTCCACCGGCTGGTCGGTGCTGGGACACCGGCAGGCCGGTGGGTCTGACAGAGAGCAAGCTCTCTGTCTGGTTCCACCGGCTGGCCGGTGATTCAGACACCGGTTGGCCGGTGGCACCTGGCAGTGGGAAAGGCCTACTGTTTGGTTCCACCGGCTGGCCGGTGGTCAGGCACCGGCTGACCAGTGGTACCTGACAGAGAGCATTGCTTCTGCCAGAGACCACCGGTTGGCCGGTGGTAATCCACCGGTTGGCCGGTGGACTCAGAGAGTCCTTTTCCAGTCTTCTTGGGCCAACTCTTTGGCAACCTTTTTCCTATCATCAAACAAACTTGAAAACAAGTTAGAACATGATGAGAGTGATTGTGATCATTAAAATCCAAGAGAAAGGGGTACAACATTATATAATTAAAATAATCGAGAAAATTTTATTCCGAAAATCCAACTTTATTTCTCTCTTCAGTCAGAAATCCATTTTCTTCCAAAACCATGTTTTCTAAAAATGTTTTCAAATTTTTTTTATTATTATATTATTATTCTTAAAATAAATTTTTACCCATTTTCTACTTTTAATTTTTTTTAAAAAAATCTTCCTGTCATTTTCCAAACAATGCCTGTTTGTCTTTTACAAAAAATATGAAAGGAATATTTATTTTAACATGTATGACATGAATCAAAATTACTATCATAATGAAAATTATTTTCTTTGAAGATTTATTTATAATATTTCAATGTTATTTTCAAAGAAAATTATTTTTAAAATATTTTAAAATGTTTTAGTTTTAAAAAGTGATTTTCAAAGAAAATCTATCTTCCTCAAGAAACATTCCATGTGATTTATCCTTAAAAATAATTTTACATATAATATGATATCCTTTGATGTAACTTATGATTTATTGGGGATACAAACCAAGGATACTATTCTTTTTCTTTTTATGAATGTTTTATGATGAGAATATTTTTATGAAACCTATTTCCTTTCCATGGGTTATACCATGATAAAATGCTTATGAAACTATTTCTCTTCCATAAGTTATACCATGATGAAATGGTTATGAAACCCATCTCTTTTCCATGGGTTATTATATGAATTTTTTTTATGGAACCCATTTATTTTTATGGGTTATGATATTTTGAATATTTTATGATCTTTTGGTAGACATATATATGATTTTCATTATGAGATGGGTGGGACCTATATCTTTATCCAATGAATTGGGGAATTATAAATTTTATACAATCTCAAATGGGCACATGAGTGGTTAGACCAAGCCCAAAAAGGATGGTACACAAGTGGTTATCCCAAAACCAAAACATAGGGTACATTGGTGGTTAGCTGTTAGGTCCACAAGGTTGAATACCCTGAGAGGGGGGTGAATCAGGGTATGAATAATTCAAAATTAAATCCCGTTTTGACCTTGTTTCTTTGTTAAGAAAAACAATCTTCTCTCTCTTTCCTGTTGCACAATATAAACAGAAAGTAAAGCATGCACATGACACATCAATTTTACTTGGTTCACCACTAAGGGCTATGTTCAAGAAGCATACGCCGATAGGTTGTCGGTCGTACCAAATTCCACTAAACTTCACTAGCTATGGATTACAAGGTTTAAACTAGATCACTTCTATGAACATGATCACCGCCTTTACAATGTTTAGGGTCAGCTCACTGCTTTCCCAAGGGTCACTTCCTGTTTCTCTCTCTCTGGCTCACTGCCGGTGGAGATGATCACCTTCTTTCTCTTCCTTTGCTCACTACTTTTGGAAGGAATCCACTCACAGTTTATAGACCTATAGTTCTCTTCATTTGCATGAAGTAATGCAACCTCTGTTGTATATGGATGCTCTGTTGAAGTCCAACTTTCACCTGTAGATGAATATCTCTTTGCACCGAAGGTATCAGGCAATCTTCTAGCTTCCACGCGGCCCGAATGTATGACTGGGAAATCAACCTTACTTGGCGCGCAAGTCAACCTCGACGCGCAAGTATCGGCACGCAAGTCAAAACTGGCGCACAAGTCCTCCTCAAACACTTGCGCGACACAAGATTCTACAACTCCACACTTGCGCGACTCACTTCCTTCCTCTCTTAAACCACCTCAGGCACACAACTAACACTTGGCATGCAAGTCCCACTTGCACGACACACCACCACTTGCGCGACCACCACACCTGTGCGACGGGAGATCTTAATCTTCAAAGTGTTGAACTCCTATGTGAAATGAGGAGGGGTGGTTTAGTATTTATACGCAATTTGACCACCCTGCGAGACACCGTGCGAGTTTCCCCTCGGTGCGCAAGTCTCGGCGTGCAGGTCTCTTCCCCTCCAAGTCACTTGCGTGACCCACTTCCAAACTTGCGTGAACCACTTTCATTTGTGATATTTTGATCTTCTGATCTTGAAAAACCATAGGCGCGCAAGTTCTCAAGATTCCAAGGCATCGACGCGCAAGTCTCTTTCACGGCGCGCAAGTCACTTGCACGACACCACCAATAATTACGCGGCACTTATCCCTTTTCCATATTTTGATGATCTGATCTTGAAAAACATATGGCGCGCAAGTTTCCAAGCCTTCAAGTACATGGAATGCAAGACCCTTTTCTAAAAACCAATTTTCTTCATTTGTCGATTTTCAGGCCCAAAAATTTGGTAAACACTAGAAAATGGCACCACCTTGTATCTGTTCTTTTTAGGGTGCATCCAAATCATCCATTCCTTTGTCGAAGTTCTTGAATCAAACATTGATCATTAACCACAGCTCTTGAACTCAACATCCCACCATGCAATCCCCTTTTTCAACAAATTTGTATGTCATGGTTTGCATTGTCAACAATAACAACACAAATGTTCACTTTGTCAACAAACAAAATCACCTCAAAAATGATTCAATGATACCTTGAGGGATTTTTTCCCAACAATCTCCCCCTTTGGGTTTGTTGACAACTCTTCCATAAAAAGATACAGTGTTAATTCTTCATCCACCATTAACCTGTTGCGATTCTGATAATGATCAAGGATTTACTCAACACATACTCTAAGCCCACATGAGCAGTGCTCAGCGTGAGAAACAAGAGTAAATGAAAAGTTCATCAATGAATCACTTCAACTCTGACATCCACTGTTGACACCAAACTGATACCAATTTTTACCAAATTGATACCAATTTTTGGAAATCATCTTCCAAGACCACTCTTATGCTTTTATCACGATCCTCAGCTGTCGTAATATCTATTCTTTGATCGATCACTTCTAGCATCGTCAGATTTGATACGCTCACCCTTTCTCATTGCTCTCCCCCTATCTAGATGTTCCACCTATCAGCTTCTCCCCATATCATTCATGATTTCTCAAATTGCCACACTGTCTCCCCCTTGAAAAATCACTATTTTCTCCCCCTTTGTCAACGAACCCAAAGGTCACGCCTTTGCAGTCTGTAATATAGTAGAGAACACATATCATCTCATTAGGGAAAAACACATCATACCTCGGGTAGAGGGGGGAGGGTTCCACATCTATACTATTTCAAGTGCGGGGAGTCGACTGAACTCCCAGAGCCAGTCGATGCCTTTCAAATGCTACCTTGGGTAAGGCCTTTGTCAGAATTTATGCAACCTGTAACTCTGTAGGCACATACTCCAACTTCATGATTCCCTGGTCAACTTTCTCCTTTATAAAATGATACTTTATCTCAATGTGCTTTGTCCTTGTGTGATGGACGGGATTTTTGATGAGATTTATAGAACTTGAGTTATCACACTGGATTCCGATCAGAGACTTCACTTCAACTCCCATATCTTCAAGCTACTGCTTCATCCACAATAACTGTGTGCATGCTTGAGTGGCCACAATATACTCATCTTCCGTGGTGCTCAATGAAATGAAATCTTTCTTATTTCTAAGCCATGAAATACAAAATCCACCAAGATAGAATGCACCACCTGACGTTGATTTTCTATCATCTGCTGAACCGGCCCAGTCTGCATCAGTATATCCCAATAACTCTGTCTGAGATTTGTCAGTATATATCAAGATGAAATTCCCTATGCCCTGGATATACTGAAGTATTATTTTCACTGCAAGAATGTAGCTTTCCTTGGGATCAATCTGATATCTCGCTGCTTGGCATGTGGCGAAGACAATATCAGGCCTTGTTGCAGTTAAGTACAACAGACTTCCAATAATTTGCCTGTATTCTGTGATATTAACTACCTTGCCATCCTCATCTTTTGATAATTTCATCTGGGTAGCAACATGAGTCTTCATCTCCTTGGAATTCTCCATTACAAACCTTCTCAAAACCTCCTTGACATATTTATATTGAGAAATGAATGTTCCATTCCTTCCTTGTGTCACCTGTAAACCAAGGAAAAACGTTATGTCTCCAATCATTGAAATTTAAAATTTATTTTTCATGAATTCAGAAAACTGTCAGCATTGAGCTTCATCTAACCCGCCAAAAATTACGTCATCGACATACACCAGCACCATCATCCTTTTATTACTGTCATTGCTGAAATAGAGATTGTAATCAACTCCTCCACACTAGAAACCTAGCTTTTTCAAGTACTGATCAAGCCGTGAATACCATGCCCTTGGTGCTTGTTTCATCCCACACAACACCTTCTTCAGCCTAGAAACTTTGTTCTCATCCTCATGAATGATAAAACCATCTGGCTACTCAATATACACGTCTTATTCCAGAACACCATTCAAAAATGCGGATTTGACATCCATCTAGAACACTTTGAACTTTCTTTGCACTGCTATGGCCAAAAATAATCTGATTGTCTCCATCCTTGCAACCGGTGCAAATGTCTCATCAAAATCTATTCCCTCTATCTGAGAGTATCCCTTTCACACTAGCCGTGATTTGTTCCAAATCACTACGCCATATTCATTCATCTTGTTGTGATAGACCCATTTAGTTCCGAAGACATTATTGTCTGCTGGCCTCAAAACAATCTCCCATGTCTGGTTCTTCTCAATTTGATCAATCTCTTCATTCATAGCCTGAACCCATTTTTTATCTTCAACTGCATCAGAAAAAAATTTCGGCTCCACCTGAGACAAAAACGATAATTGCTGTAATGATTTCATTCTTTGAGTCTGAACTGGACCTGTTTGATCTCCAATGATATTCTGCCTATCAATTTCAACTCGACTCTTTGGATTCCTTGCAGACACAAACTTGACACTTTCTTGTTCATCATCAGTATCTTCTTCTGAGTCAGCCTCTGCCACTTCTGTTCCCCATGTGTTTCTTACCTCATCATCACTTTCATCCATGAACTGCTCACTAGGTCATTGAGTATTCTGTTCATTTTCAACTATAGTGACATCATTGCTCTCAATGATTTTTCCCAGACTTTTGTTGAAACATTTATATGCTTTGCTTTTCCCCGAGTATCCAAGGAATATCCCCTCATCTCCTCGGGACTCAAACTTCCTGTGATTTTCTTTTTTGAGAATGAAACACTTATTCCAAAGATTCTAAAGTATTTCAACATTGGCTTCTTTCCATACCACAGTTCATACGAAGTCTTCCCTTGCTTCGGACACAACAGAGACCTGTTCAAAATATAGACCTATGTCAAAAATGCTTCCTTCCAAAATTTCTCTGGTAGGTCCTTTTCAATAAGTATTGTTCTGGGCATGTTATTGATGATCCGATTTCTCCTTTCGAAAACTCCATTCTGTTGGGGAGTTCTCACTGATGAAACTTAATGTATTATCCCGTGTTTCTCGAGATATTCTTCCACTTGACTGTTTGTGAATTCTGTACCATTATCTGTACGAAATTTCAACATTTTCAGCCCAATCATCCTTTCTGATTCCCTCTTGTACTGCTTTATGCAACTGAACACCTCTATCTTATGGGTAATGACAAATACCCAGGAAATTCTGCTATAATCATTCATAAAAAGAACATAGTATCTTTTCCCATTTATAGCTCGTGTTGAGATAGGTCCACATACATCAGCATGCACCAATTCGAGCACTCTAGTTGATTTTTGTTCCTTTGTCCTGTATGTCTTTCTGATGATCTTCCCTTGTTGGCAGGCATCACACGTATGAGTGCGATCATGTGATAGTTTGGGAAGGTCTCTAGCAGCATCACATTTTACCAAATCTTCCATGGATGGTTGACATAGGTGACCAAGTCGCTTAGGCCACAACTGGTTTTCTTCCTCTCTGGATAAAAGGCATATATCTTCTTCCACACTTACAAGGTAAAGGTTTCCCTTTGTCCTTTTTCCTTGTAGAACAACTGCTCCATCGTTTTCTTTCACAATACACATCATCTTGGTAAATCGGATAGAGTTCCCAGAGTCACATAGTTGACGGACACTGAGTAAGTTATGACTAAGACCCTCTACTACCAAGACATCAGCACATCTCATTTATTTTCCCCCAAATTTGGCCTTTCTGGAACCAACAATCTTCAGCCCTTCATCATTTCCAAACTTGACAACTCCTTCTTTGTCAAATTTTATGCCTGTAATAAGATCCCTGTTCCCTGTCATTTGGGATGTGTAACCACTGTCAAGGATCTATATTCCTGAACGATCTGAAGCTTTAAGGGAAACTTACACAACTACCACCTTTTCTTATTTCTTCTTCTTGGTCCATACTTTTTCCTTCACACTCGACATAGATTGAGACTTCTGTTCTTTCTCAGAGTATGATGGACCAGCTTCATCTTCCAAAGCCGCAAATCTATTCTGCATTTTTAACTCACCTGTGGGTTTATTGATCTGCTGCTTGCGAACGTTTTGATTCTGATTTGGTTCATTTCTTTGTATGGTCGAAGTACAGTACCTAGCCATGTGTCCAAATCCACCTCACCAAAGACAGTTTCCTTCAAAATATGTTCTAGAAAACCGTTCTCTATTTGGCTTCCACCTCTATTCTTGTTCCCTTCAATATCTCTTGGATATGGAACACACATACTGTGAGTGTCCCATCTCCCCACAACAATAACACCTGATATTAGGTGCATTCCTTCGTGTTACTTCATCACTACGAGTTTCCCTTTGGGATCTCTGAATATTCTGATTCTTCTTTGTGCCCAAATCAACCTTCAATCTCAGGACGGGTTCTTGCGGTTTGACTTCAATTGCCATATATTTTTTCTTCTGATCAAGCCCTGAATCGGCCTTAATGTTTTAGCTCAATTGCTACTTCTTTCCTGCTAAACTACTGGGCTCCTCTTTCATCTTTTCAGTCTTCGGAATTACCTACTTTTCCAAGAATGTAATGGGAATTAGGGGTTTTTCGTGGTCTATAACTTTCCTCCACAGACCGACAACTTCTTCTTCAAGATCTTCGATACACTTGATGTGATCTTTCACTTTTCTGTTCAATCCATCGATCTCCCTTTTATGTTCTTCAATCTTGAGCTTATGCTCATCATCCTTTTCTATACTCTCTGGCCTCGAGGACTTAAGGTTCTCTATTTCTTTTACTAGCTCGGACTTCTCATCTTCTTGTTGTTGCATGTAGAGTTTGGCACATGTACCACCTTATTGACTTTCTTTATTTTTTCTCTCCAAATATCTATCTTTTCAAGAGCTGCTTATAATTCAGCTTCCATGTCAACTCTACCTTCAATTTCTTATTCTTCTTCACCAACGTCGGTTTCTTGCTTTTCTTGAGCACTACTGACAAAAGCCACCATTGCATTTTGTCCATGATCTTTACAATTTTCAAACTCTTCAACCACTTTATCCTCAGAATAATATGAACTGTCTACTTCTTATGAGAGAAGATTCTTCTTCTTGAAGAAATTTCTCTTGAATTGTTTCTTCCCATTCACAAACGCTGAATACTTCTTCTTGGGAATTTCGACTTCTTCATCATCATTATCGTTATCTTGAAACTTTTTGGGGAAACTTGCTGCAAGATGACAAACCTTTCCACATCGAAAGTATGCTAGTGGAAGTTTCCCTTTAAACTGTCCTTTTCCTCTTTGCAGATTTGAAGAAAGGAATGACATCACCTCATATGTCTCTTCTTTTTCCTGAGAATCTTCAATGGTGAGCTTCTTCATGGACATAAATGCCATTTCTTTGGATTTCCCCTTTTCCACAGCCTCGTTATCATCATTCCTTATCTCATATGCAACCAAAGTAATATGCAAATTGTCCAATGTCAACTCCTTGGTATCTTTATCTTCTATTACCGAAACTTTCGGATTGAACCGAGGTGGAAGCTTCCTCAAGATACGCTTTACGATCTTTATGTCTTCAATGACTTCACCAAGTCCTCACATATCTTCCACAATAATATTTACCCTGTCAAAGAATGCATCAACAGACTCATTCAGGTTCATCTTCATATCTTCATACTTATTCCACAGCACTTGCAGCTTTGCCTCTCTGACCTTTGTATCTCCTTCATATATATTCAAAAGTTTTTCCCACATGGCATGTGACGTTTTTCATGACATCAACTTTGTATATATGGGATTGGAAAGGGATCCCCCTAAGGCATTGATTGATTTTTCATCAGCATCAAACTCTCTATGCTCAGCTTCTGATAATGCACCACTATTAATATCATCTGTGACACCATGAATAGCTGCTGAAAACACATCCATTCCCAAAGATTGGAAATAGTGTTGCATCTGATTCTACCATATCTTAAAATTACATCCATCGAAGATCGGAATCCCTTTATGATTAGTGACCTCCATTGAGAGAAGAACTAATTTCAAACTTTCCCTTTGATACCTATTGTTAGGTCCACAAGGCTGAATACCCTAAGAGGGGGAGTGAATCAGGGTATGACTAATTTAAAATTAAAGCCTGTTCTGACCTTGTTTCGCTATTAAGAAAAACACTGTTCTCTCTCTTTCCTATTGCACAATATAAACAGAAAGTAAAGCATGCATAGGACACAAAAATTTTACTTGGTTCACCGCTAAGGGCTATGTCTAAGCAGCATACGCCGACAGGTTGTTGGTCGAACCAAATTTCACTAAACTTCACTAGCTGTGGATTACAAGGTTTAGGCTAGATCACTTCTATGCCAAGGCTCACTGCCTTTACAATGTTTAGGGTTAGCTCACTACTTTCCCAAGGGTCACTCCCTGTTTCTCTCTCTCTGGCTCACTGCCGGTGGAGAGGATCACCTTCTTTCTCTTCCTTTGCTCACTGATCTTGGAAGGAATCCACTCACAGTTTATAGACCTATAGGTCTCTTAATTTTCATGATGGAATGCATCCTCTGTTGTATATGGATGCTTTGTTGAAGTCCCACTTTCACCTATAGATGAATATCTCTTTGCACCGACGGTATCGATCAATCTTCCAACTTCCACGTGGCCCGAATGTATGGCCGAGAAATCAACCTTACTTGGCGCGCAAGTCAACCTCGGCGCGCAAGTATCGACGTGCAAGACACAACTGGTTTGCAATTCCTCCTCAGACACTTGCAAAACACAAGCTTCTCCAACTCCATACATGCACGACTCACTTCCTTCCTCGCCTAAACCACCTCAGGCGCACAACTAACACTTGGCGTGCAACTTCCTTCTCTGGCGTGCAAGTACCACTTGTGCGACACACCACCACTTGCATGACCACTACACCTACGCGACGGGAGCTCTGAATCTTCAAAGGGTTGAACTCTTGTGTGAAATGAGGAGGAGTGGTCCAGTATTTATAGGCAATTTGACCACCCTGCGCGACACCGCACAAGTCTCCCCTCAACACGCAAGTCTCAGCGCGCAGGTCTCTTCCCCTGCAAGTCACTTGCGCGACCCAATTACAAACTTGCGCGAACCTCTTTTCTTTGTGATATTTTGATTTTCTGATCTTGAAAAACCATTATCACACAAGTTCTCAAGCTTCTAAGGCATCAACGAGCAAGTCTCTTTCACGACGCGCAAGTCACTTGTGCGACACCACCAATACTTGCACGACACTTATCCCTTTTCCATATTTGGATGATTTGATCTTGAAAAACATATGGCCCGCAAGTTTCAAAGCATTCAAGTACACGGCGCACAAGTCCCTTTTTCAAAAACCTCTTTTCTTCATTTGTTGATTTTCAGGCCCAAAAATTTGGCAAACAGTGGAAAACGGTGCCACCTTGTATCTGTTCTTTTTATGCCCCATCCAGGTCATCCATTCATTTTTCGAAGTTCTTGAATCAAACATTGATCGTTAACCACAACTCTTCAACTCTACATCCCACCATGAAATCCACTTTTTCAACAAATTTGTATGTCATGGTTTGCATTGTCAACAATCACAACACAGATATTCACTTTGTCAACAAACACAATCACCTCAAAAATGCTTCAATGATACCTTGAGGGATTTTTTCCCAACAATATCGCCCTTTGGGTTTGTTGAAAACTCTTCCATAAAAAGATACAGTGTTAATTCTTCAGCCACAATTTACCTGTTGCAATTCTAATAGAGATCAAGGATTTACTCAACACAAACTCTAAGCCCACATGAGAAATGCTCAGCGTGAGAAACAAGAGTAAATGAAAAGTTCATCAATGAATCACTTTAACTCTGACATCCACTGTTGACACCAAACTGATACCAATTTTTACCAAATTGATACCAATTGTTGGAAATCATCTTCCAAGACCACTCTTATGCTTTTATCACGATCCTCAACTCTCGTGATATCTATTCTTTGATTGATCACTTCTAGCATCATTAGATTTGATACGATCCCCTTTTCTCATTACTCTCCCCCTATCTGGCTGCTCCACCTATCAGATTCTCCCCATATCATTCATGATTTTTCAAATTTCCACACTGTCTCCCCCTTGAACAATCACTATTTTCTCCCCCTTTGTCAACGAACCCAAAGGTCACACCTTTGCAGTCTGTAATAGAGTAGAGAACACATATCATATCATTAGGGAAAAACACATCATACCTTGGGGAGAGGGGGGGAAGGGGGGTTCCACATCCACACTATTTTAAGTGCGGGGAGTCGACTGAACTCCCAGAGATAATCGATGTCTTTCAAAACTACTTTGGGTAAGGCCTTTATCAGAATGTCTGCAACCTGTAGCTCTGTAGGCACATAATCTAACTTCATGATTCCCTGCTCAACTTTCTCCTTTATAAAATGATAATTTTTCTCAATGTGCATTGTACTTGAGTGATGGACAGGATTTTTGGTGAGATTTATAGCACTTGAGTTATCACATTGGATTCCGATCAGATACTTCACTTTAACTCCCATATCTTCAAGCTACTGCTTCATCCACAATAACTATGTGCATGCTTGAGTGGCCGCAATATACTCAGCTTCCACGGTGCTCAATTAAATTCAATATTTCTTCTTGCTAAGCCATGAAATACACAATCCACCAAGATAGATTTCACCACCTGACGTTGATTTTCTATCATTTTCTGAACCGGCCCAGTCTGCATCAGTATATCCCAATAACTCTATCTGAGATTGGTCAGTATATATCAAGCCAAAATCCACTGTGCCCTAGATATACCAAAGTATTCTATTCACTGAGAACATGTGGCTTTCCTTGTGATTACTCTAATATCTCTCTGCTTGGCATGTGGTGAAGAAAATATCAGGCCTTGTTGTAGTTAAGTACAACAGACTTCCAATAATTTTCCTGTATTCTATGATATTAACTGCCTTGCCATCCTCATCTTTTGATAATTTCATCCGGGTAGCAACTGGAGTCTTCATCTCCTTGGAATTATCCATTCCAAACCTTCTTAGAACCTCCTTGGCATATTTAGATTGAGAAATGAATGTTCCATTCCTTCCTTGTGTCACCTGTAAACCAAGGAAAAACATTAGCTCTCCAATCATTGACATTTCAATCTCATTTTTCATGAATTCAGAAAACTGTCTGCATTGAGCTTCATCTGATCTGTCAAAAATTATGTCATCGACATACAATAGCACCATCATCCTTTGATTACTGTCATTGATGAAATAGAGATTGTAATCAACTCCTCTACGCTGGAAACCAAGCTTTTTCAAGTACTGATCAATCCGTGAATACAATGCCCTTGGTGCTTGTTTCAGCCCATACAACGCATTCTTCAGCCTGGAAACTTTGTTCTCATTCTCATGAATGAGAAAAAAATCTAGCTGCTCAATATACATGTCTTTTTCTAGAACACCATTCAAAAATGCGGATTTGACATCCATCTGGAACACTTTGAACTTTCTTTGCACTGCTATGGCAAAAAATAATCTGATTGTCTCCATCCTTGCAACCAATGCAAATGTCTCATCAACATCTATTCCCTCTATCTGAGAGTATACCTTGCACACTAGCCATGATTTGTTCTGAATCACTATGCCATCTTCATTCATCTTGTTGCGATAGACCCATTTAGTTCCGAAGACATTCTTGTCTGCTGGCCTCAAAACAATCTCCCATGTCTGGTTCTTCTCAATTTGATCAAGCTCTTCATTCATAGCCTGAACCCAATTTTTATCTTCAACTGCATCGGAAAAACATTTCCACTCCACCTGAGACAAAAACAAGAATTTCTCTAATGATTTCATTCTTCAAGTCTGAACTGGAGCTGTTTGATCACAAATGATATTCTGCATATCAATTTCAACTCGACTCTTTATCTTCCTTGCAGACACAAACTTGACACTTTCTTGTTATTCATCAGTATCTTTTTCTGAGTCATCCTCTGCCACTTCTGCTCCCCCTATGTTGCTTACCTCATCATAACTTTCATCCAAGAACTGTTCACTGGGTTGTTGAGTATTCAGTTCATTTTCAACTATAGTGACATCATTGCTCTCAATGATTTTTCCCAGCCTTTTGTTAAAACATTTATATGCTTTGCTTTTCCCGGAGTAGCCAAGGAATATCCCCTCATCTCCTCGGGACTCAAAATTTCTGTGATTTTATTTTTTGAGAATGAAACACTTATTCCAAATATTCTAAAGTATTTCAACGTTGATTTCTTTCCATAACACAGTTCATACGGAGTCTTCCCCTGCTTCGGACACAATAGAGACCTGTTTAAAATATGGACCTATGTCAAAACTGCTTCCTTCCAAAATTTCTCTGGTAGATCCTTTTCAATAAGTATTGTTCTGGCCATGTTATTGATGATCCGATTTCTCCTTTCGATAACTCCATTCTTTTGGGGAGTTCTCACTGATGAAACTTAATGCCTTATCCCGTGTTTCTCGAGATATTCTTCCACTTGACTGTTTGTGAATTCTGTACCGTTATCTGTATGAAATGTCAAAATTTTCTGCCCAAGAAATGTTTCTGATTCCCTCTTGTACTAATTTATGCAACTGAACACCTCTGTCTAATGGGTAATGACAAATAACCATTCCATTCTTCTATAATCATCAATGAAAAGATCATAGTATCTTTTCCCATTTATAGCTCGTGGTGAGATAGGTCCACATATATCAGCATGCACCAATTCGAGCACTCTAGTTGATTTCTGTTCCTTTGGCCTGTATATCTTTCTGATGATCTTCCCTTGTTGGCAGGCATCACATGTATGAGTGAGATCATGTGATAGTTTGGGAAGGTCTCTAGCAGCATCAAATTTTACAAAATCTTCCATGGATGGTTGACATAGGTGACCAAGTTGCTTATTCCACAACTGGTTTTCTTCCTCTCTGGATAAAAGGCATATATCTTCTTCCCCACTTACAAGGTAAATATTTCCCTTTGTCCTTTTTCCTTGTAGAAAAACTGCTCCATCTTTTACTTTCACAACACACATCTTCTTGGTAAATCAGATAGAGTGCCCAGAGTCACATAGTTGACTGACACTGAGTAAGTTATGACTAAGACCCTCTACTACCAAGACATCAGCACATCTCATTTCTTTTCCCCCAAATTTGGCATTTCTGGAACCAACAATCTTCAGCCCTTCATTATTTCCAAACTTGACAACTCCTTCTTTGTCAAATTTTATGCCTGTAATGAGATCCTGGTTCCCTGTCATATGGGATGTGAAACCACTATCAAGGATCCATATTCCTGAATGATCTGAAGCTTTAAGGGTAACTTCTGCAACCACCACCTTTTCTTATTTCTTCTTCTTGGTCCATAATTTTTCCTTCACACTCGTCATAGATTGAGACTTATATTCTTTCTCAGAGTACGATGGACCAGCTTCATCTTGCAAAGCCGCAAATCTATTATTCATTTTTAACTCACCTGTGGGTTTATTGATCTGCTACTTGTGAACATTTTGATTCTTCTTTGGATCATTTCTCTATATGGTTGAAGTACAATACCTAGCCATGTGTCAAAATCCACCACACCAAAAACAGTGTCCTTCGAAATATGTTCTGGAAAACTGTTCTCTTTTTGGATGCCACCTCTGTTCTGGTTCCCTTCAATATCTCTTGGCTATGGAACACACATACTGTGAGTGTCCCATCTTCCCACAACAATAATGCCTGATATGAGGTGCATTCCTTCGTGTTACTTCAGCACTATGAGTTTCCCCTTGGGATCTATGAATATTCTGATTCTTCTTTATGCCCAAATAAACCTTCAATCTCAGGACGTGTGCTTGCGGTTTGACTTCAATTGCCAGAGATTTTTGCTTCTGATCAAGCCCTAAATTAGCCTTAACATTTGAGCTCAATTTCTGCTTCTTTCCTGCTGAACTGTTGGGCTCCTCTTTCATATTTTCAGTCTTCAGAATTACCTGATTTCCCAAGAATGTAATGGGAATCAGGGGTTTTTCATGGTCTTTAACTTTCGTCCACAGAACAACAACTTCTTCTTCAATCTCTTCAATATGCTTGATGTGATCTTTCACTTTTCTGTTCAATCCATTGATCTCCCTTTTCTGTTTTTCAATCTTGAGCTTATGCTCATCATCCTTTTCTATGCTCTCTGGCCTCGAAGACTTAAGGTACTCTATTTCTTTTACTAGCTCGGAATTCTCGTCTTCCTGCTGTTGCAAGTAGAGTTTGGCATCATGTACCACCTTGTTGGCTTTCTTTGTTTTTTCTCTCCAAAAATCTATCTCTTCAAGAGCTTCTTCTAATTCAGCTTCCATGTCAACTCTACCTTCAATTTCTTATTCTTCTTCACCAGTGTCGGTTTCTTCCTTTTCTTGAGCACTACCGACAACAGCCGCCATTTCATTTTTTCCATGATCTTTACAATTTTCAAACTCTTCAACCTCTTCATCCTCAGACTCATCTGAACTGTCTACTTCTTGTGAGAGAAGATTCTTCTTCTTGAAGAAATTTCTCTTGAATTGTTTCTTCCCGTTCACAAACACTGAAGACTTCTTCTTGGGAATTTCGACTTCGTCATCATCATTATCGTTATATTGAAACTTTTTGGGGCAACATGCCACAAGATGACTAACCTTTCCACATCGAAAGCATGCTAGTGGAAGTTTCCCTTTAAACATTCCGTTTCCTATTTGCAGATTTGAATAAAGGAATGACATCACCTCATCTGCCTCTTCTTCTTCCTGAGAATCTTAAATGGTGAGCTTCTTCATGGCCTTAAATGCCATTTCTTTGGATTTCCCCTTTTCCACAACCTCGTTATCATCATTCCTTATCTGATATGAAACCAGGGTACTATGAAAATTGTCCAATGTCAACTCCTTGGGATCTTTATCTTCTAGTACCGAAACTTTCGGATTGAACCGAGGTGGAAGCTTCCTCAAGATATGATTTACGATCTTTATGTCTTCAATGACTTCAACAAGTCCTAACATATCTTCCACAACAATATTTACCCAATCAAAGAATGCATCAATAGACTCATTCAGGTTCATCTTCAGATCTTCATACTTATTCCACAGCACTTGCAGCTTTGCCTCTCTGACCTTTGTATCTCCTTCATATATATTCAAAAGTTTTTCCCACATGGCATGTGAAGTTTTTCATGACATCACCTTTGTATATATGGGATTGGAAAGGGTTCCCCCTAAGGCATTGATTGCTTTTGCATCAGCATCCAACTCTATATGCTCAGCTTCTAATAATGCACCACTATTAATATCTGCTGTGATACCATGCATAGCTGCTTAAAACACATCCATTCCCAAAGATTGGAAATATTGTTGCATCTGATTCTTCCATATCTGAAAATTATATCCGTCAAAGATCAGAATACCTTTATGATTAGTGACCTCCATTGAGAGAAGAACTAATTTCAACCTTTGCCTTTGATACCAATTGTTAGGTCCACAAGGCTGAATACCCTGAGAGGGGGGTGAATCAGGTTATGACTAATTTAAAATTAAAGCCCGTTCTGACCTTGTTTCGATATTAAGAAAAAAACTCTTCTCTCTCTTTCCTGTTGCACAATATAAACAGAAAGTAAATCATGCACATGACACAACAATTTTACTTGGCTCACCGCTAAGGGCTACGTCCAAGGAGCATACGCCGATAGGTTTTTGGTCTCACCAAATTCCACTAAACTTCACTAGCGGTGGATTACAAGGTTTAGGCTAGATCACTTCTATGCCCATGAACACTACCTTTACAATGTTTAGGGGCATCTTACTGCTTTCCCAAGGTTCACTCCATGTTTCTCTCTCTGGCTCACTGCCGGTGGAGAGGATCACTTTCTTTCTCTTCCTTTACTCACTGCTCTTGGAAGGAATACACTCACAGTTTATAGACCTGTAGGTCTCTTCATTTTCATGACGGAATGAATCATCTATTGTATATGGATGCTCTGTTGAAGTCCAACTTTCACATGTATATGAATATCTCTTTTCACCGAAGGTATCGATCAATCTTCCAGTGTCCACGCGACCCGAATGTACGACCGGGAAATCAACCTTACTTGGCGCGCAAGTCAACCTCGGCGCACAAGTATTGGCGCGCGTGACACAATTGGCACACAAGTCCTCCTTAGACACATGCGTGACACAAACTTCTCCAACTCCACACTTGGACGACTCACTTCCTTCCCCGTCTAAACCACCTCAGGCGCACAACTAACACTTGGCGCACAACTTCTTTCTCTGGCGCGCAAGTACCACTTGCGCGACACACCACCACTTGTGTGACCAACACACATGCACGACGGGAGCTCCGAATCTTCAAAGTGTTGAACTCCTGTGTGAAATGAGGTGGGGTGGTCCAGTATTTATAGGAAATTTGACCACCCTACACGACACCGCACAAGTCTCCCCTCGGCGCGCAAGTCTCGGTGCGTAGGTCTCTTCCCCTGCAAGTAACTTATGCAACCCACTTCTATACTTGTGAGAACCTCTTTCCTTTGTGATATTTTGATCTTTTGATCTTGAAAAACCATTGGCACACAAGTTCTCATGCTTCCAAGGCATCAGCGCACAATTCTCTTTCACGACGCGCAAGTCACTTGCGCGATACCACCAATACTTGCGTGACACTTATCCCTTTGCCATATTTTTATGATCTGATCTTGAAAAACATATGGCGCACAAGTTTCCAAGCCTTCAAGTACACGGTGCGCAAGTCCCTTTTCCAAAAACCACTTTTCTTTATTTGTCGATTTTCAGGCCCCAAAATTTGGCAAACACTGGAAAACGGCGCCACCTTGTATTTGTTCTTTTTATGCCGCATCCAGATCATCCATTCCCTTTTCGAAGTTCTTGAATCAAACATTGATCTTTAAAAACAACTCTTGAACTCAACATCCCACCATGAAATCCCCCTTTTCAACAAATTTGTATGTCATGGTTTGCATTGTCAACAATCACAACACAAATGTTCACTTTGTCAACAAACACAATCACCTAAAAAATGCTTCAGTGATACCTTGAGGGATTTTTTCCCAACTTTAGCCCAATCCTGAAAAAATAAGGTACACAGGTGGTTAGCCCAAGACCAATTCAACTACATGGGTGGTTATCCAAATCCTAATATGTCATGAATGTATTGGTGTGTGGCCTTAACATAAGATTTTATATGATTATTAATATTCTACAAATATATGTCTTTTGAAAATGTTATGCTATCATGAATCACGTCCTTTGATTCCCTTATGATTCATGTCTTATAAACTAATAATATTTATTCTATGACTCATGATTATGATATTTTATATGTAGGGTATGGTTTTAAAATGTTATGATCATGTTCTCATAACCTTATGTTCATGTTATGCTTATGTATCTCCCTTGCTTACCCTTATTGAGAATCAAATATCACCCTTTCTTATGTTTACTTTCCCCAGGTTATGAATAAAGGTTTTAAGTAGAATTACTAAAGGGAAAGATCTTTATGGGATAATTTTTAAGATCTTTCATTAATTAAGAAGATTATGTTCTAAGTTTCTAAAGGCACTAAAATATTATGGTCCTTAAGTGCGTGTTTGGGTAATTTAATGAATATTCATCTAAAAAGATGTAATATCCATGTATGAAAATCCTAGGTCACTATAGGCACCCTATTGAGTTATACTCATACCCTACTTGAGAGGCCATGACACTTCAGTACCTAAGCATTTCTCAGGTCCTTTGGCTCAGGTATGGTAGAAGCCCAGTGTTTCATGGATGAGAAGGAGTATCTCTATAGTTAATTGTAAAATGGGATGTGATAAGGCTCAAGGATGTTAGTAGAGCCTCCTTTTTTTGATTAGATAAGTGATCAATCTAGTGGGTAGTCAATTAGGACGTATGATTTTATGCTACCAAATTCATTTGATATAGAATTTTTATGTTTAAATATTATGTTTATGTTTAACTATTATGTTTATTTTTATGTCTATTATGTTGTTTGATATTTATACTATTTTTACTCTAATATGAGGGTGAAATATCCCCACAATAACAACTTATACCCCCTACTGGTCATAAACCTCTGGCATATGGGTATGAATGCCTGAGGTCATGTAGCACCCCTAGTCCAAACACTGTAGAGTGTTCCGTGGTGGCAGGGCATTACAAATTATTAAAAGAGAATGATTTTTATTTTCCATACTATATGGGTATATAATAGACATATTATAGGGATGTGTTATATATTGTTATGGACCTTAGACTAGTGCATCATAAATATATTTTTTGATGGGATTTTCAGGTTACTAGGGATATGTGATTTATATTCTTATTTTCTGATGTTACTATTGAGATATTTATTCAAATATGATGTGCCTATTGAAATTTCCATTTTGTATTTGGATCTTGGATTTTTAGATAAAGGCTTGTGTAGTTTAATTATTCTCATCACATGGATTCACATGACATAAATAAGTTTATGTGCGATTGATAACACTAATTAAAAAATTTCTTCTATTTAAAGTGTTAAAAATAACTTTTATGGTGTTTTCGTATATTAATTTTTAGTGAAATTATACTTGGATGAACTATGATATTATCTTCTGATGATAGGTTATGTGGATCCTGGCATGATATGTTCACTGGTGATAGCTACACAGACCGTCATTATAAGAGATGTATAGTTCCCCTAGATGGGTTAGTACATTCATTGGATGAATTCATGATAAAACCCTTATGAGTGATTATGATGGGGGTTTGGAAAATAAGAGTTTCAAAAACAAACTATATAGTGTTTTATCATATATATTATTGGTTTCATTCAAATTAACCAGACCATTTGCCTATGGTTTTACTTGACACATATCATCATAGGGTGATTCTTTTATATATGTATGGATGTGATCATGACCCTCAAGGAGGTAGTATGGTATGTAGATTCCTAGTGAGGATTGTTGCACTGGAGTGGTTTAATGACTTGAAATGTGATACATGATATGTATATGTATACGAGAACCTTAGAGTTGGTGTTTTTTCATGTGAGTTGCTGGGTGATAGTTGATATGGGAACAATGATGCTACCCCATGGGTTATAACCATAGAGATACATGATTTATAGGCCGGTCAAGATATCCTAGTTCCTTTGAGATGTGGTATAGGATATTAGTGAGCTGAGTGATATACAAGGGTAACCCAAGAGAGTGGTTAGATTATACTTGTGAATACCTTATATTAGAGAATCACGGGTAGATGATTTTCATTTTAGATTGATGCCCAAGTAGTGCTATCAGAAATATGGTATATGCATGAAGATTCTTTGGGTATTTTATACATATATCATGTAGAGTGATTGGGTATTGAGGATTAATTTCTAGGTAAGAATCATTGGATGTCTATCCCTATGTATTTTGGGTGTGTTTCTGATTAGATGTTGGAGATTTTGGAAAGATTTGTGGGTGGAGGGTGATTGTGAAATACGACTTAACAAGTGAGGTATGCAATAGGATTATTTGGAAAATCATTGGGGTGATTCAATTTGGATTAGATTTACATGATTTGATGCATGGTCAATGATACAAGAGTGTGAGTCTAAATTTGATGAGATGTGACTCATGGGAGTGTAAGTTGAGTTGTATAATCAGGTTATATGGGATCATACACCTATTTTGTTCAAATGAGACCGAGATGGATAGTTGATACAAGAATATTAGAAGGTTCTTTATAGGACCACTCTACCTTAGGGGAGGAGAGTGGATGTTGGTGTGGTTTTTAGGAATAGTCTCGATGGGAGAGGGAGAGTGGACAATAGTTATATACAATACCTATTTGATTATGAATCAGTGAATGGGCATGTTCAAGATGAGGATGGATGGATTTAATGAAATTATTAGAGTTATAGTTTCCTAGGGATTTGGAGAGTATAAGATGTTTTTACCTAGTAATGGATAAGGGTATTGTGGATGTATGGTGTCAGGAGTTCTTAGGATGGTGATCATGGTTCGTGAGTGACAACACATGTGTGATGGTGGAACCTATTAAGGTTTTTCTCGAGGAGTGGTTTTAGGGTCCACCATAGGATATTGGTGGATGTGACCCTCTTTATAGATGTAATTTTAATAGATTCCTAGGATATCATTCTTGGTATGTTAGTAATATGTAGTAATTTATGTTTTGTGTTTGCGTTCGGGTGTGAGTGGGATGAGCATGTATAACCATTATATGTACTAATGGATAGAGTGAGGGTGGTGGAGATTAGTTATTTGTATTAGAAGATTTATGATGATGATACTCCTATTGTAACATCCTGACCCAGGATCCACTAAAATGCATCTTAAGTCGGTGGGTAACTTGGCCTCAAGCACACCTCCACATACACCAGAGGCTTCCGACTAGTAGTTATGGTCTAAGGTGGTACATTGGAGAGACTATAAACTTATAATCAGAGAGTAGTATAGTAGTGTGATCACATCAATAAATAGAGAAAGTATATTAAATACCAAAACAATAGTAGATAAATATCTATATGACAATAGTAATAATAAGGAAAGAGAAAGGAAATATCATATAAAACATGAGTATGTCATAACTCTATAAAAAAATGAAGGAAATACATGACCACATGAATCAAGTAAAATACATGTATCAAAAGTACAAAATTCCAAAAATTACCATCTCTAGATAGCATCACAAGCATATATCGATACCATGCTCCCTTTCTCCTAAGAATAATCAATCAATAATTTTAAAGTAGGTGATTTCCTATTCCCTACCTACATCAATAAATTCTACCTGGGTACCAAAATGCAACCCAAACTGGGTGTGAGTTAACACTCAGTAGCTCACCACCAACAGTGTCACGACCCATTCCAGTGAGGCCCGAGCCGCAACTCCCCAAGCCCGCCTCCAATAGGCCAGGGGCTGGTGACTAGCACCGAGTAGGCATGCTACTAACATGGGAGGCATTGCCTATAAACCTGTACACACGCACACACATCTCCAAGCCCGACAAGCTGAAAAGTAAAAACTACTAAAAGGAAAAGATGCATGCATACACTAAAAACCAACCAACAGAGTACAACAGGGAAGTAAAGTACAGTAAAGTAAAACCCTGGGCCAAAGTAAAACCCACCAAAAGAAAGTCTGCAACAAGTCCAACCTGTAGAGAAAGGTATTGGGATTGCAAGCCATTTCCGAAGGAACGCACCTCGGCCTGTCTGATTTCTCTAAGCACTGTCCGGTCTTGGTCCGCCTAGAATCCTGTCAAAGGCTCGCTCGTCTGTACAAGACACGACATGTGCGGGCAAAGCCCGTGCAGGGGTGAGTATAACAATACCCATCAGGACACCCTGAAAACCATGAAGGAAAAATACAACAAAGGAAAATACCATGAATAAAGGTACAGTCATCTCTACACAGTATATGTCTACGAAACATACAACAAGAACATCCATATATACTCATACACAGGCGGGCATCATGAAACCACCACTAAGATCCAGCTCAAAGATTTCCACTAAGCATACCATCGGGAGGACATACTCCTAGGTCTGAAGAGAGAGGAATGAAGTACTCATTCTGGGAGAACACACTCCATAAGTACCTTGGGAACAAGATGCTCAGATGAGGATCACAACCAAGTCATGGGGTGATTCCGAAAACTCAGTCTGAGCTAATCCGCTAAGCAGAGGATCGACGCCTGGGTAAAGTTGGTCACGTCGATACCAAGATATCTACCTAGGGTTCCAGGAATGAATAGAGGATCTGGATCTAAGTCTCACAGAGGGGATTCCAACAACTCTATTCAGGGAGTTCTGCTGAAGGGATCATACTCCTGTATAAGGGAATTGATACCAGAACCTTCAGGAGATTACCAAGGGTATGAACCCTAAGAGCTAGTCCAAGTCACAGAAGGCTAGTGTCTCAAGACATGAAGAAAAGTTACATGACGTGTAGTATGGTTACACACCGTGTTACTTGACCCCGGGTACTGCCTGAATAAATGGCCCATGTCCTTCGTTCAAGCTGTGCAAAACCAAACTACACGGCGTGTAGTAAAGTACACGCCGTGTTCCTTGACACCGGGTATTGCCCGTGTAAATGGCCCGTGTCCCTCGACTTGTAGAATAGAAAACAACTACACGATGTGTAGAAGAAATCAAACATCGTGTTCGAGCACCTGGGCTTGCTCCGTGTATGCTGGCCATGTGCCCGTACACGGTCTCTGACCGTGTCCGTGTTGCCTTCCCGTGTACCAGTACACGGGGTATCCCATGTATCTGGCCAGGTCTGGCCAGGGAGGGGTATAAACGGCGTGTCCATGGCCGTGTACCCTTCCCGTGTCTATGTACTCTAGGAGTACATGCCTGGTTACCCTTCCGAAAAACACACGCCGTGTAGCCCATACTACACGGCGTGTATTCGGGAAAATTCCAGAACCGCGTCTTCCTCCGCGCGCCTCGACCGATCTCCTGGATCTCGATTCTGTCTTCCATTCGCCGCGAAACTCCAGATACCGGGTCGCCTTGTCTCCGTGAAGCCAAATCCATGGGTTTCAGGCCTTCAATCGGCTCCAAAATATGATTCCGGCCATCCGAGCGGAAATCACCCGAAGAACGATTTATTCCTATATGCTTCGATCCGTCCGCCAAAATCGTCGTCGCACCTCCTCAAGACCACTGCAGTGTTGATCCTTCAATTTGGGATCGTTGCGTCGTAGAACCAATGCGCAACGATCTGTTGTTCATCGCCTCGCAAAAAACATGAAGAACTCTCACGAAGAACGCGATAATTTGGGGAAGAACACACAACAAATCGAGAGGGACGAACCTCGATCGATGTTCGTGTCGATATTGGTTCATCACCGTTAGAAGGTTGAATGAAACCAAACAAATAACAAGGATCAAATCCCCTAAAATCCCCAAAAAAGACTATCCCGAAAGAATGACCGATCCGCGGGCTAATCTGTTCGTGGATTAGTCCGCGTTCGTCGTGGAAATAAAAAACAGAGAAGAATTAAAATCACAACAACATCCTACCTGGATTCGCTGCGTTTTCCGGCAAAGATCCACTCGCCGCGTCATCGTCGCCATCAAAATCCATCAAGAACGTCACCGCCACTTTGGGGATTTCCTCCAGAGCTTTCTCATAGCCTCCAGAGAATTTCAGGGTTATGGGGATTGTAACCCTAATTCCCCTGTGAAATCTCTATTTAAAGGATAAGAGATATTTGACGTAACAAGATTTAATAAAACATTTTAATTAAATATTTTATTACGGTTACGTCTAAAAACCATATTTCACCACTGACCTGCGCCGACCAAAGTTAGGCCTCGCCCAAGATAAAATCACTGTTCTGAATGCAACGGTACCCCTGGATTTTTGCTCCGAGCACCCGCTCGGGAGTTACTCCACTTTTTCAGGAAAACCGCACACGCGCGTAATTTAATTATTAAATTAAATTCAAACATTTGTTCCAGGCTCACTGGGCCTCGGAACTGCATGCCGTCTCAGAGCCTGGTCTCAAAAATATTCCCATATAATATTGAAATAATACATGGAAAAAATCCGGGACATTATATCACACCTACCTTAGGGATTTTACGTCTTCGAAAAGCCAAAACAAGAGCTACTCAAAAATATGTGGGTGCTGCACGCGAATCTGAGCCTCCCGCTCCCACGTGCTCTCCTGGAGATTCCCGTGCTGCTACCAGACACACACCAAGGGAATAGCTCACCCACGAAGGATCTTCTCCTACCGATCCTCAATCTCCACTGGGTACTCAGTAAAGGTATCTCCATCATCGATGTCCATCTCGCCCCAGTCGATGACATGCGACAGATCATGCACGTACCTCCGTAGCTGCGACACATGGAATACGTTGTGTACCCGGTAAATCTGAGGAGGTAGAGACAAGCGATACGCCACCTCACCAACTCTACTTAGAATCTGAAAAGGGCCAACGAACCTCGGAGATAGCTTGCTACCTCGGCCAAATATCCGCAACCCTCGTTGAGGTGAGACCCGAAGAAACACATGGTCTCCCTACTCGAACTCCAAAGGCCTCCAACTCTGGTCGACATAATACTTTTGCCGACTCTGTGAAGTCTTCATTCACTCCTGGATGACCTGCACCTTTTCTGCAGTAGCTCTCACCATTTCTGGGCCCATGAGTGCTGACTCTCCCGGGTCAGTCCAACAAAGTGGCGACCTGTAAGGTCGCCCGTATAGAGCCTCGAAGGGTTCCATTCCAATAGTGGAATGATAACTGTTTTTATAAGAAAATTCCACCAGTGGTAGGTGATCCTCCCATCTACGACCGAAGTCAAGTATGCAAGCTCGTAGTATATCCTCCAGGACCTGGATGGTCCGCTCTGTCTGACCATCAGTCTGGGGATGAAACGCTGTGCTCAAGCGTAACTGAGTCCCAAAAGCTTCATGAAATCCCTTCCACAACTGGGATGTGAAACGAGCATCATGATCTGAGACGATCGTGG
Organism: Viscum album; assembly: GCA_963277665.1. Taxonomy (NCBI): domain Eukaryota; kingdom Viridiplantae; phylum Streptophyta; class Magnoliopsida; order Santalales; family Viscaceae; genus Viscum; species Viscum album. The sequence continues at coordinate 1,941,883,969 of OY728152.1, forward strand.
ATGGTTCTCCATGAAGTCGAACTATCTCCTGCACGTAGAGGAGTCCCAAGCTCTCTACTAAACTCTTCTCCCGTATGGCTAGGAAGTGGGCGGACTTGGTGAGTCGATCAACGATCAACCAGATGGAATCGTGTCCCCTGGACGTGCGTGGTAAACCTGTCATGAAGTCCATGGACATCCCGTCCCACTTCCACTCTGGAACCTCAAGGGGCTGAGTCAAACCTGCTGGTACCTAGTGCTCAGCCTTTACTTGCTGACAAGTAAGGCACCGAGAAACAAACTCTGCCACACTCTTCTTCATCCCTGGCCACCAGAACTGACGTCGGAGGTCCTGGTACATCTTTTCCACGCATGGATGCACCGCCAAAGGGGATGTATGGAAATCCATTAGAACCTCCTCTCGCAACATCACTGGTACTACCGTGCACCCTCTGAAAAGAACAACGTGCTCCCCACCTTCTGAATATCCATCAGCAGCATCAGCTATGGATATCTGAGCACGTAGAGTCTCACAGCTAGCATCCTCGCGCTGTGCTTCCCTGACTCACTGTTACATTGGAGGGGTAAAAACCATCGACTGAAGGTAAGATCCCTCATCTCCATCTACGAAGGACAACTGCAAAGAGGCCAACTGCCTTGTCACCTCATCCAGAAACTGTGAACTGGATTTCCTACTAAGAGCATCTGCCACCACGTTCCCCTTCCCAGGAGTATAATTGATCTCAAAGTCATAATACTGAAGGAACTCAAGCCATCGCCTCTGTCTGAAATTCAGATCCTTCTGAGAAAAGATATATCTGAGACTCTTGTGATCAGAGTCGATGGTAAACCTCTTGCCCATCAGGTAGTGCCGCCACATCTTCAATGCGAAGACTACCACTGCCAACTCAAGATCATGGGTCATGTAGTTCTGCTCGTGTGTACTCAACTGACATGATCCATAGGCAATCACCACTTGCCTCTGCATCAGGACACAACCGAGCCCGGTTCCTGATGCGTTGCAGAACACTACGTACTCGACACCCTCCTCCGGTAATCTCAAGATCGGGGCACTCGTCAGACTCTGTATTAACTTCTGGAAATCCTGCAAGCATCTCTCGGTCCACACGAAAGGCTGTCACTTTCGGGTCCAATCTGTCATGGGTGCTACAATCCTTGAGAAATCATGGATGAATCTCCAATAATAGCCTGCCAACCCAAGGAAACTCCGCACCTCCATCATGCTCCGGGGTGGCTCCCATGCTAGCACTGCCTCCACCTTTGCTGGGTCCACTGCTACACCATCCGTTGAGATAATGTGCCCTAAAAAGTGGACCTCCTGTAACCAGAACTGACACTTCGATAGTTTCCCATACAACTGGTGCTCTCAGAGTGTGTCCAGAACCATCCTTAGGTGTATCGCGTGCTCCTCCTCAGACGCCGAGTACACAAGGATATCATCGATGAAGACCACCACAAACCAGTCTAGATAAGGCTGAAAGATCGGATTTATGAGTCCCATGAACACTGCCGGGGCGTTCGTCACACCGAAGGGAATCACCAAGTACTCATAGTGACCGTAGGGACATCTGAAATCCGTCTTCGGTATATCCTCCTCTTGTACTTGCAACTGGTGATAGCCTGATCGTAGATCAACCTTAGAGAACCATCGTGCCCCTCTCAACTGGTCGAAGAGGTCATCAATCCTCAGTAGTGGATACCAATTCTTCACGGTCACCTGATTTAAGTGCCGGTAATCCACAAACAGCCTCAAGCTCCTGTCCACCTTCTTGGAAAACAGCACTGGGGCCACCCAGGGTGAAACACTGGGTCTCACATAGCCCTTCTTCTACAAGTCGTCCAGCTGCATCCTCAGCTCATGAAGCTCCGAAGAAGCCATCTGATAAGCCGATGCTAATATCGGGGTCATCCCGGGTTGCAACTCAATTCAGATATCTATCTCCCGACGGGGAGGTAGCCCGGGGACATCCTCCGGAAAGACGTCCTCGTACTTAGCCACCACAACTGGGAACCAGAAACTTGTAACATCTTGATAGAACAAATATTTTCAATTAATTTATATTGAATTTCACTGTTTTAAACTCACAAAAGTGTTCCTCTAAGATGAATTGTTTAATTTTTATGATTTTGGTGTTATTTTGAGCTGAATAGTAAAAATTGGCCATTTTGGATTTTAAACAGTTTTAACTTATTTCTGTAGTTTGGCCATAACATTATCTAAATTGATCCGAATTGAAAAATTATTTCTTTTACATATTCTACACATCCAGGGATTCATTTACTATTTTTGGACTAAAAGCTGAATCGGCCATATGGAAGCTCCAAAGAAGCTCACAAGTTGGATCAAGAAAACTTTTTCCCGTTCTTCCTAGTTTTGGTGTCGGATCCATAAATCATCCATTGTGGGCCCAAATATTGCAAAATTAGGTGGTTGGACGTGCAAGGAGTTTTGGAGAATCTTTTATTAAGGAAGAACCGCGGGATTCGTCCGTTGGAGGGTCCATTAAGGCTGCCTAATACGGGGTTTGACGTTTTGGATATTCTGACTGGACAGAATAAAGGATCAGAGTAAAAAGGCCATAACTCTCGGCATACCTGTCCAAATCCGCTGAGATTTTGAGGGGACACGGCCAAGACAATTACGAACAACATTGAAGAAGTTCTCAACGCGTGAATAGGTCATTTATTAGGTCCAAAACGCGACAACATTCGGAGGACAGAAATCTGGCTATAAAAGGAGGAGAGCTCCTCCTCCTCAACACATCCCATTCTCCATCCCATTCCTTCTGGGACACCAAGGAGAAGAACTTCTTAGATTTTTCTTTTATTTCTTTTATTTTTAAATGTCTCTCCTCTCCCGCATTATCTCTCTTATCCCATCCATGGAGGGGTAGTTTCATTTGAGTGATCGGAAAGAGGGGAGGCTAGACCTATGTGTTGTGTTTGAGTTTTTGTGCTTGAAATGAATAAAATTTGTTCTTCTTTCTTCTTCTGGTTTCAATTCATAATTCAGTATTAAATTCCGAATGCGGTTGTGTTAAGGTTTTTATTCTGAAATTATAAATTTCTTTGGTCGATGATCACATCTCCCTCCACCCAATTCTAATCTATATACGGTGGAACATGATTAGGGTTGGGTGGTGATTGCTCGACGGTTGTCAAGCACGTGTGTAGGATTGTATGTTGAAATCTTGGTTTATTAGGGAACAAAAATTCCAGGTCTGGGATTACTCTAATTAATCAAGAGACCTTCTACAACCCTAAACACATTGGAAGGAGAATAGACCAATCTAAGGTTTTAGAAAGGAAAATTCTCATCACATCTCTCTTACCAGTTTAAAGAAGAAGAATATATAAAATTTGGAAACCATGATGGCACAACACTAAGTCTAGCCGAACCTAATATGATCACCGTCTTTATAATTTGTTAAAATCAATCAATTTCTTTTGTTTGTTTCTCTCATAGTCATTCATATTAATTAAAACCAATCTTTTTAAGAAAACCAACAAAAAGTGACAACCTTGTTTTGTGTGCACTCCTCTTCGGGAGACTACCTAGGATCAACTGCTATACTATACTTAGGTAAATAAAATATTGTTTTGCCATGCCCCACGACAGGCGTGCGTTAAACTTGGCGCCATTGCCGGGGAGGAAGTTCCACAACCTATTTGTAAATATTTGACATTTTCAAATTTAAAAATAATTTTTTTTAAAAAAACCTTGTTTTTCCATGATGTATTCAAATTAAAATTTTTATGCATGGGAAGATTACTCGCAGGTGCAATATCGAGAACCAGAAAATGATTATCGTGATCTCAATGATCGGGTTGAAAGGATTAGTAATAATTTGGATGATTTGGGTAGCAAAATGGAATGGGCATTGGACTATATTCGTGCAATGATGGAGAAACCCGACCCTGAGCCGGAGCAAGAACCTGAGATAGTGGTGGAAGAAATTTCACCACTCATCATTGAAAAACCAGAGGAGGTAAATGTCGGGGTACTTGAAAACTCATTCATCCTCACTCAACCAATTATACCCGAGATAGATGAAAAGGAGGATGACTTTCTTGCTAAGCCAAATGTGGGAGATCAACAAGAATTGGATAAATTCTGGAATGAATGTGAGGAGCTACTTGATCGCCCTAAGCCTTGCAAAGAAGAAGAGCCAGCACAACTAAAAGAATACCCCACACAATTGTTAAAATTTAAAGTCATTATGGAGGAGACCGACTACCTACCTCCATCCAGTTATAATAAAATCCAAGAGGCACTTTCAACTGAAGAAGTGATTGAACTAGAACCAACTTAGGGAGATTATCCTTCCATGAACTCTAATTTTTCTGATTTCATTCAATCTGATTTGAGTATCACTCCTTATAACTTTTAATTTTCAGATTCGTTCAATCCTTGTATCACCTTGGAGGAAGAAGAAGAAGGAGAAATTTCACCTGTTGAGGAACACCTGGAGCTCCCTAAGGACATTGATCATATGCTTGAGGAAGTCCAAGAAACGATAACAATGGCTCTGCATGAAGAACCAAATCTAAAAGCTGCCTAACTTAAAAGGGAATATTTTTAAATTAATATTTCAAATTTAAATTTTGAATATCCCTTTGATTATTCTTTTCATGCAGCACATCTGGGGAAACCATTTGATTTTGAAGAACACGTTGCACAAGTAGAAACTGAAGAGGAGGAGGATCCATACTTCATCCTACCCCCGCCATGCAAGCTATACCACATTGCAAAGGGGGTGGATCTAGTGTACTCTATACATGGAATCCTCCTCAATAAGGACAATGAAGCTCAAGCTGGGAAAAGCCACATGTGGTGGTTCAAATCAGAGAAGCTACATCCACCATCAGACTTTGGATAACAGCTGGTACTGCCCACTGGAGGAAGTAAAAATTCAGGGCCCACTTGGTGGATCATACCAAGACTTATCGCTTGATTTCTAGGAATTTAGATTTCAATTTCATTTCTTAGAAGTAGTTTAGCATTCATCCTTTTCCTCCATATCATTTTGAGCTTTAATGACATGATAATTGTTCTTAATTTTGAAATTTTCTTTTATAGGATCATGATGGCAGAAGGAAGCCCCAAAAATTTGTTAAAGGGGACTGAATCTTTATTTAAAAAGGGAGTTCATTTTTAAATTTTAAATTTTAAACTCCTTAAATTTTTTGTCCAAAATTTGTTTTAAGCTTTAATGATAAGAATTGCATACCCACACTTGAACTAATGTTTTACTTGACTTCTCTAGGAGACATGAGTTTCATAGAAATACAGTGATTCTATGTTTTAGATTTCAATGTTAATTAGATTAAATTATTAAAATGGATAATTGGATGATTAAAGTGAAGCAAGGATATTTAAATAAGGACTCATGATTTAAGGGAATTAATTTATTCATGTAAATGAAATTTCCCTTCCATTTTTCATTCTTTGAATTTCTGAAATTCATGTGAATTAATTTGTTATTATTAATCATGCCATGAGTGATTGTCCAATATCATATTCTCATTCCAGAGAGGATTTCTAGACCAAATGTTTCCTATTTTATCTTGAGCATATTTCTTGAGTGATCTTGGGATGTGCCACCTTCTAGAACTCGTATTGAAACTTGTCAAAGCTATGACTGTACAAAACCACATTTAAATTGATTGAGGCATCTCTTTGGCTAGCCACATTTTATCCTAAGAACCACCTTTACATTTATCCTTCGTAAGCCCTTAGATTCCATGAATTTCCTTATAGGTTTAAGCCACATTACAATCCAATTTTTCCTTACCTACCTGCACTTTTAGTATTTTTTCATGGTTATTTCAAGTTTGAGTGTGGGGGAAGGGCCTTTCGTGTGCGTTCCTTGGGATATGTATCATTTTTGGGTGGTTTAATGTGTGCGTCATCATTTTGGGCAATGTATTATTAGAAAATTGGGCATGAGTCATCATTTCATTATGCTTCTTTCATTTCATCCCGTTCTCCATCAGAAAAAAAGAAGAAAAAAAAATCAAAATAGAGCTGTGCCTTTCTGGAGCTTTACAAAAAAAAGAAAATAAATTTGTACCTTTCTGGAGCTTTACAAAAAAAAAACAGGGAGAGCTTGTATGATATCATTCTTTGTAATCATTTATTGACTCATGACCCATGTCATTGAAAGGGGAGTGGTGTTGTGATTCACATTTCAAGGGGATTTGAGTGAGGTTCATCTTGTGTTTTCACTTGATTAATCATGCATTGTTTAAGAGTCAAACCTCCTACTTCTGGCCTTAAATTATTTCAATCATTTACCCACCAACCCTAATCCACAGAGTCATTTGAACCTTTACTGCAAGTCCTCATGATTTTATGTGTGTTTTGTCTTTACAAAGTGGAGAAAGTAGTTACTTTACAAGCCTATGGATAAGGAGCATGTTCTCATGATATGAGAATAACTCCATTATTAATTGTATCATGAGTGATGAGAGAAAATATTCAAAAGTGAGGTAGGTCATGATTTGGAATGTTTAATAATAATAAATTGAGAAGCTTGAATGAATGAAAGGAGAAGCTTCATTATTTTTCAAAGGGGAAAAGTAAAATGCATGAATTGATTATTTCTTTGAAAAATGTGAAATTAAATTGGTATTTTTGTGGAACTGGAAAATTTGATTGGACATTGATAATTATTTGATTTTATTCCATTTGAAATTTAAATATTGGTGACATTGGTGTCCTTTGAATTCCATGTTGAGATTTTATGCTTGAGGACAAGCATATTTTAAGTGTGGGGGAATTGATAGAACAAATATTTTCAATTAATTTATATTGAATATCACTGTTTTAAACTCACAAAAGTGTTCCTCTAAGATTAATTGTTTCATTTTTATGATTTTGGTGTTATTTTGAGATGAATAGTAAAAATTGGCCATTTTGGATTTTTAACAGTTTTAACTTATTTCTGTAGTTTGGCCATAACATTATCTACATTGATCCGAATTGAAATATTCTTTCTTTTAAAGATTCTACACATCTAGGGATTCATTTACTATTTTTGGACTAAAAGCTGAATCGGCCATATGGAAGCTCCAAAGAAGCTCACAAGTTGGATCAAGAAAACTGTTTCCAGTTGTTCCTAGTTTTGGTGTGGGATCCATAACTCATCCATTGTGGGCCCAAATCTTGAAAATTTCGGTGGGTGGACGCGCAAGGAGTTTTGGAGAATCTTTTATTAAGGAAGAACCGCGGGATTCGTCCGTTGGAGGGTCCATTAAGGCTGACTAATATGGGGTTTGACGTTTTGGAGATTCTGACTGGACATAATAAATGATCAGAGTAAAAAGGCCATAACTCTCGGCATACCTGTCCAAATTCGATGAGAGTTTGAGGGGACATGGCCAAGACAATTAATAACAACATTGAAGAAGGTCTCAATGCGTGAAGAGGTCATTTATTGGGTCTAAAATGCGACAACATTCGAAGGACAGAAATCTGGCTATAAAAGGAGGAGAGCTCCTCCTCCTCAACACATCCCATTCTCCATCCCATTCCTTCTGGGACACCAAGGAGAAGAACTTCTTAGCTTTTTCTTTTATTTATTTTATTTTTAAATGTCTCTCCTCTCCCGCATTATCTCTCTTACCCCATACATGGAGGGGTAGTTTCATTTGAGTGATCGGAAAGAGGGGAGGCTGGACCTATGTGTTGTGTTTGAGTTTTTGTGCTTGAAATGAATAAAATTTGTTCTTCTTTCTTCTTCTGGTTTCAATTCATAATTCAGTATTAAATTCCGAATGCGGTTGTGTTAATGTTTTTATTCTGAAATTATAAATTTCTTTGGTCGATGATCACATCTCCCTCCACCCAATTCTAATCTATATACGGTGGAACATGATTAGGGTTGGGTGGTGATTGCTCGACGATTGTCAAGCACGTGTGTAGGATTGTATGTTGAAATCTTGGTTTATTAGGGAACAACAATTCCAGGTCTGGGATTGCTCTAATTAATCAAGAGACCTTCTACAACCCTAAACACATTGGAAGGAGGATAGACCAATCTAAGATTTTAGAAAGGAAAATTCTCATCACATCTCTCTTACCAGTTTAAGGAAGAAGAAGATATAAAATTTGGAAACCATGATGGCACAACACTAAGTCTAGCCGAACCTAATCCGATCACCATCTTTATAATTTTTTAAAATCAATCAATTTCTTTTGTTTGTTTCTATCATAGTCATTCATATTAATTAAAACCAATCTTTTTAAGAAAACCAACAAAAAGTGACAACCTTGTTTTGTGTGCACTCCTCTTCGGGAGACTACCTAGGATCAACTGCTATACTATACTTAGGTAAATAAAATATTGTTTTTCCATGCCCCACGACAGGCGTGCGTCACATCTGCTGCGCTGAGGGATAGGCTAGCCAACTGATGTGAAATCGGCTGTGCCCTCCTATGCATGAGTCCATCCTGCTATGCCTGGGTCTCTCTTTCACCAAAAAAAGAGAACCTCGTTCCATCACTGCGGACACACCATACCCTTTGCCTAAAACAATAAATCTGGGCATGAACTGTGGATAACCAATCCATGCCAAGAATGACATCGTAAGGCCTCAACGCTACTACCAAGAGGTTCCAACCATAACTCTCACCTCCAAGGGTTAGGTCACACTGCCTGAAAAGGTGCGTGATCTCTGAATCTTCTCAAGTCGGTGTTTCTAAGCGTAAGGGTCGAGTCAACGGCTCAACTGGAATCTCAAGGTCTCGAACAAGATAAGAATCCAGAAAGGAATGAATATCACCTATGTCTATCAATACGGATTCCAAGGTAGAAAAGACATAGATAGTACCTCTAATCATTCCGGGAGTACCTGGGTCATAAGACTCTGCCGCCTGCAGCTGTGCCTACCTCTGTCCACTAGCTCCCTGAGCTTGGGGTGGACCTCCTGGGGGTGGTGGTTATAAAGGGTCGAAACACCGACCACCTCCAGCTGCTCTCCCAGCTCCTCTACCACATCCTCCACCTCGTGGATCTGCCTGCTCCACACATTGCCTCTGCCTCAGTGGTCCATCCATTGCTCTCATGTCAGTAGTATGGCGGGTCGGACAATCTTGAGCGAGATGTCCCCTGCCATCACATGAGTAACATCACCTCTCTTGAGCCTGGCTGGATGCGCCCTGTGAACCCTCTACGGTTGATCCCCTATCATGGGATCTCCTCTGGAAACGTCTCCCACGCCTGGGGCCCTGACGCCAGCTTCCCGCCGCCGAGGTCTCTGCTCTAGCTTGCCCACTACCGACAACTGTCGACTGTCCCTGCTCCGCTAGGAAGCTCTCGACCACCAAAGCCCGCTCGAGCACCCCATAATAAGTAGGAATTCTTATAGGGATGATGCTATCTCAGATATCTCTACGCAAGCCCCGCTCAAAAGTCTGAGCTCTGAATTACTGATCTCTGACCATATCTATCGAGTACTGCGAGAGGTCGGTAAATCTCGATGAATAGTCATCCACCGTCATGGTTCCCTACTGGAGCTGAAGAAGCTCCTGTATACGTACTTCTCTCATGGTAACCAGTGAAAACTCCTCTTTGAAGAGACGCTCAAACTACGACCATGCAAGAGTCGCCTCGTCGTGAGTATGGATGAACAAACTCCACCATCTCCCTATCGAGCCTTGCAGAATGCTCGCTGCCAGGACCACCATCTGGTCTGCTGGTGTCCAGACCAAACGGAAGACTCTGGTCACTGCCTCAAGTCAGTCCTCTACTGCTTGAGGGTCAGGCTCACCTCGAAACCTGAGGGGTCTCTGTCTCTGAAACTTGTGGAGGGCGCTCAGCCTACGCTTCTCCTCCACTGGTACAACAGGTGATAAATACTGTTTCACAGGGGGTGGGATAACTGGCATGCCACCTGGTGGTAGAACTGGGGGATCTGGTCCCTGTATCAAAGCTTCATCACTGAGGGGGTCATCCTCATGATCGAGCTGCTGGATCCTAGCGGGTGCGCATCGCGGAGGCATCATGTTTAAGAAACAAGATGTATCACAATCTGTGAGTATATCTGGAGAGCTGAATCAAGAAGGACATGGAAACCACAACCCATTCCTATATGATGAAAGTACCATAATTTTTCTTTTCCATGCAACCAGTGTTTTCATGTTCCGAGTCGAAAAGCAAGTTATCAGAGTCCTGATGTATGGATACGTCAGCCGCCGCACCAACACTGGGGTTCCTGGCCTGAGTGCCAAACTCGAAACACTTAACACCGTTTCCCCAAACCAACTCACAGACTCTAGGTCCTAAGGTAGAACCAACCACCTCTAATACCACTCTGTCATGACCCGTCCCAGTGGGGCCTGAGCCGCAACTCCCCAAGACCGCCTCCAATAGGCTAGGGGCTAGTGACTAGCACCGAGTAGGCATGATACTAACATGGGAGGCATTTCCTATAAACCTGTACACACGCACACACATCTCCAAGCCCGAAAATTTGAAAAGTAAAAAACTACTAAAAGGAAAAAATGCATGCATACACTAAAAACAAACCAACAGAGTACAACAGGGAAGTAAAACATAGTAAAGTAAAGCCCTGGGCCAAAGTACAAGCCCACCAAAAGAAAGTCTGCAACAAGTCCAACCTGTAGAGAAAGGTACTGGGACTGCAACCCGTTTCCAAAGGAATGCACCTTGGCCTGTCTGATTTCATTGAGGACCATCCGGTCCTGGTCCACCTAGAATCCTGTCAAAGGCTCACTCATCTGCACAAGACATGACACGTGCGGGAAAATCCTGTGTAGGGGTGAGTATAACAAAACCCAGTAGGACACCCCAAAAACCACAAAGGAAAAATACAACAAAGGAAAATACCACGAAGAAAGGTACAGTCAGCTCTACACAGTATATTTCTATGAAACATACAACAAGAACATCCAGATATACTCATACATAGGCGACTATCGTGAAACCACCACTAAGATCCAGCTCGAAGATTTCCACTAAGCATACCATCGGGAGGACATACTCCTAGGTCTGAAGAGAGAGGCATGAAGTACTCTTTCCAGGAGAACACACTTCACAAGTTCCTTGGGAACAAGATGCTCATATGAGGATCACAACCAAGTCATGGGGTGATTCTGACAACTCAATTTGAGCTAATCCGCTAAGAAGAGGATCGACGCCCAGGTAAAGTTGGTCACGTCGATACGAAGAACTATACCTAGGGTTCCAGGAATGAATAGAGGATCTGACTCTAAGTATCACAGAGGGGATTCCAACAACTCTATTCAGGGAGTTCTGCTGAAGGGATCATACTCCTGTATAAAAGAATTGATACCAGAACCTTCAGGGGATTACCAAGGGTACAAACCCTAAGAACTAGTCCAAGTCACAGAAGGAAAGTGGATCAAGCAATGAAGAAAAGTTACATGGCGTGTAGTATGGTTACACGCCGTGTTACTTGACCCCGGGTACTGCCCGAATAAACGGCCCGTGTCCTTCATTCAAGCCGTGAAAAACCAAACTACACATCGTGTAGTAAAGTACACACCATGTTCCTTGACACTGGGTATTGACCGTGTAAACGGCCCGTGACCCTCAGCTTGTCGGATAGAAAACAACTACACGGCGTGTAGAAGAAATCACATGCCGTGTTCGAGCACCTAGGCTCGCTCCGTGTACACTGGCCATGTGCCTGTACACGGTCTCTGACCGTGTCCATGTCGATTGCCCATGTACCAGTACACGAGGTATCCCATGAATCTGGCCGGGTCTGGCCGGGGAGGGGTATACATGGCGTGTCCATGGCCGTGTACCCTTCCCATGTCTGTGTACTCCAGGAGTACACACCGGGTAACCCTTCCGACGAACACACACCATGTAGCCCATACTACACGGCGTGTAGTTGGAAAAATTCCAGAACCGCGTCTTCCTCCACGCGCCTCGACCGATATTTCGGATCTCGATTCTGTCATCTGTTCGCCATGAAACTCTAGATACTGGGTCGCCTCATATCCGTGAAGCCAAATCCGTGGGTTTCAGGCCGTAAATCGGCTCCAAAATCCGATTTAGGCCATCCGAGCGGAAATCTTCCGAAGAATGATTTCTTTTGATCTGCTTCAATCCATCCGCCGAAACCGTCATCGCACCTCCGCAAGACCGATGCAGTGTTGATCCTTCAATTTGGGATCGTTGTGTCGCAAAACGGATGCGCAACGATCTGTTGTTCATCGCCCCGCGAAAAATGCGAAGAACGCTCACGGAGAACGTGAGAATTTGAGGAAGAAAACACAAGAAATCGAAAGGGACGAACCTCGATCGATGTTCGTGTCGATATTGGTTTGTCACCGTTAGAAGGTTGAACAAAACCAAACAAATAACAAGGATCAAATCCCCAAAAATCCTTGCAAAAGCCAATCCCGCAAGAACGACCGATCCATGGGCTAATCTGTTCGTGGATTAGTCCAAATTCTTCGTGGAAATCAATAATGGAGAAGAATTAAAATCACAACAACATCCTACCTAGATTCGCTGCGTTTTCCAGTGAAGATCCGCTCGTCGCGTCGTCGTCACCGTCGAAATCCATCAAGAACGTCGCCGTCGCATTGGGGATTTCCTCCAGAGCTTTCCCCGAGCCTCCAGAGAATTTCAGGGTTGTGGGGATTGTTACCCTGATTCCCCTACGAAATCTATATTTAAAGGATATAAGATATTTGGCGTAACAAGATTTAATAAAACATTTTAATTAAATATTTTATTACAGTTACGTCCAAAAACCATATTTCACCACCGACCTACGCCGGCCAAAGTTTGGCCTCTCCCAAGGTAAAATCACTGTTCTGAATGCAACGGTGCCCTCAGATTTCTGCTCCAAGCACCCGTTTGGGAGTTACTCCACTTTTTTAGGAAAACCGCATGCGTGTGTAATTTAATTATTAAATTAAATTCAAACATTTGTTCCGGGCTCACTGGGCCTCGGAACTGCACGCCGTCTTAGAGCCTGGTCTCGAAAATATTCCCATATAATATTGAAATAATACTTGGAAAAAATACGGGACGTTACAAATAGTTTCTATAAAAAATGAAATCCATGTGTATAAGATGAGCAATGTACAATATATAACAACAATATAAATGAATAAATAGGGGGACATTTTCCAACCAAAAATTCTTTCTATAAACAAAAAACCATAAACAAAACTAAATGTAAGAATCATAAAGCACCCACTACAACCTATTTTGAGTAATCCAGTGTCATACCCAATGGATGGATCTAAAGAGTAGTAATGTATAAGGCTTCCCATGTAATCTAGATCCATGGAGTATAAATTTCCATGGAATCCAAAATAATCTTGAATCCATGGAGTATAAATTTCCATGACATTCAATGTAGTTCTGAATCCATGGAGTAGAAATTTATATGGAATTCAATATAATTCCGAATCCATGGAGTAGAAATTTCCATGGCATTTAATATAATTCCGAATCCATGGATTGGAAATTCCCATGACATTCAATAAAAGTACAGAACCATGGAGTATAAATGTCCATGGAATCCACAATAATCCTCAGTTACATATTGTGACATCCATCATTAACCTGATCACATAAATAAATCAAGGTCCATTCATTAACTATTACCTTTATCATTTAACCAATCTCAAAATCCATTACATAACCGTACACAAGCTATCAGTTCATCCAAATCATTCCATATTTTCCATTAAAACCATTTAACCATTTTAGTAGCATTTAAAAACATAGAAAAAGATGCATAATCCCTCTCCTAATATCTCATTTAATCCATTATATCTCACACCAAGATAGAGAGATCACTCACACTCCCAACAAGGTGGTATTTCACGGGGCATATACATATAAACACCTTAGAGGTGGTCTGGGTTTAGGTTGAAAACCTCTAACCATATCATGGTGCTGAGTGGGAAACATATCAAAACACTAAAAGGTTCAATACATGGTACAATGAAAACTAGCTATAAAATAACTAGATTTTTTGGGAAAAGGTATAGAACAACTACCTTATTAACATGGTAGAAAACCCATCTAGTATTGGATCCTAACTTAACCCATATCAGAAGAAAATGGAAGAACAGATGAACACATTGAAAATAGAGCATATCATCTTTCATGAAAATAGACTCATTGATATAAAGGAAAATGAAGAAACAATCCTAAGGATTGAATCACTTACCGATAGGAATCCAATGAGACAATTGGATCTAAATCCCATGGTCAGAAAAAGAATCAACACTAAATCCTACATTAGGCTTGAGAAACTCATACGGTAGGAGGAGATATGATAGAGAAAATAAATAGGAAAGAGGTTTTAAAATTTTTAAGAACCATAAAAAGATAAAAATTTCACCCTTTTTAACTTGGTCACATGGTTGGTCAAACCATGCACCAACCGTGTGCCCATCTTTGCCTCAAAGGAAGCCTAAATGGTTCATGAACATAGTTTTTGAAACTGTGTGAAAAGTATTATTTTCACCTCTGCTAAAAATTTCACATGGATAACTCGAGAATGCGACCCTAGTTTCATAGTTTCTATAAATCATGGAGCCCTAGATAGAGCCTTTAACCATCCTACATAGTTATGAGATACCATGTAGAATGGGATGCATAGTTTATACTAACCATGAAACCCAACTACTTATTCAGAAAATCAATCATTCAGGCTTTGAACAAGCCCCATACACCCCCAAAACTCTCATGAAATCATTAGGCATTCACGTTAAGTCAAAACCAAAGAATTAAATTTAAATTCAAAAGATCCACACCTCAAGGAAACCGGGATCATAAAATATTCCCCCCTTAAGTCAATTCATCCCCAAATTTCCCTTCCAAGGGTGGTTAATAATTATCTATGAATAACTCCAGCCACTAATCACGTACATTGGACTCCCACTTCCAAGTCTCATCCTATACATGGATGTGCTACCATAGTACCCATAATAGAGGGACTGACCTGCCCCAAAGATCTTTCATGATCCAATCAATGATACAAATAAGATGGTCCTCAAAAACACATCTAACTATAACTCAACCTCATTTGGATGAGGAGTATGAGACAAGCCTAAGTGATAATGACATTGCTGCGATACATGGAATTCGTCATGCATGAATTGATACCCCATAGGTAACTACAACCAATAGGCTACCAGCTCGATTATATCCAAAATCATGAAAGAACTAACATAACGCGATGAATGCTTACCTTATCTCCAAATCTGTATGTTCCCCAGCCTTCAAGAGATACATAAAAAGACCCAATCCCTAAAATCAAACTCTAGAGGTCATCATAGAGGATTAGTGTAGGATTTCTGTCTAGAAAATGCTGTAGACATCCCCTTTCTGATCAACTAGATTTGATCTAAAGTCTCCTACATGAGAAGAAATCTAAGTAGTTTTTCCTCTCCAAACTCTTACTAGCACATAGGTGATCAAAATTCCCTACCATAAAAATCCTCATAAGGTGAAATCTTTATAGTCACCAAATAGCTATTTTTGTAGGTGAATTCAACCATTGGTATATGCCTCTCCCAAGAACCCCTAAAATTGAGGAAACATGCTCTAATAATGTCCTATAGAACTTGTATTGTATGATCTAACTAGAAATTGGTTTGAGGGTGGTATTCCATGATCAAAAGAACCTATGTCCCCAATTCCCTCTGTAAGAATTTCCTAAATCAAGAAGTAAGCCATACATCCATATTATATACAATGGTATGAGGAACCCCATGAAGGCATATAATCTCATAGATATAAATTCTACCAAGATCATATACTGAGAAGGTATCCATGATTGATAAGAAATGGGTGAACTTCATGAGCCTATCCACAACAACCCATATGACATCACTACCTTGAGATGACCTTGGAAACCTAGTCACTAAATCCATCAAAAAATCATCCAATTTACACTTGGGAATGGTAAAGTACTGTAAAAGCCATACCGATCATTGGTGTTCTACCTTCACCTGCTGACTGGTGGAATGCCTTATGGAAAAACCAACTACCTCTCATTTCATACCTGACCATCAATACTAGCAGTTTAAATAATACTGGCTACAAAGGGATGTACTTCCCAAGATGAGGCATGTAACTATCACATCAGCTCCTCATGTATGTCTATTAGAACCCAAATGTGACCATGTATACATATAATTTCATCCTCACCAATAGTACAACCAGGAGGTGGGTCCTCACCTACCATACTCTCCTATAGGACTAGGCCCTCAGAATTCGATAGCTATTTCATCCTCACCTTATCCAGAAGAGTATAAGTCACTACCAAAGATGAGATAAAAGTATACCCTTATCCATACTTCACCTCCAATAATATCTTTAAAAATAATTCCAAAAGCTTCCACTCACTACTAGCCTCTTTAACTATCTGTATCTGAGTCCTCCTACTTAGTGTATTGATAACTACATTTCCCTTTCCGGGAAAATTGGCAAGCTCGAAGTCAAAATACTATAGGTACTTAACTCACCTTTATTTCCTAAGATTAAATTCATGCTATGTAAATATGTACTTGAGGATTTTGTGCCCTGTTACATCACAAAATTATCTCTCTATAAGTAATACCACCAATAATGCAAGGAATGAACAACAACGACTAACTCAAGATCATGTGTCTTGTAATTCCTCTTGTGCGATCTCAACTAACGAGACCTAAATTCCATGAATCACTCCTACTATATCATAAATTCTCCTAGAATGATACCTGATACATCATAATAAATAGTATAGATTCTTCCAAACTTCAGAAGAATCAGGACCGATGATGAAGTCAGTCTCCCTTTCATTTCATTATAGGTTGTCTCGTAGGAATCCGACCATATAAACTTCACACCCTTCTTAGTCAATCTTGTTAATGGTTCTTCTAAGCATGATAATTCTTGTACAAAACACCTATAATATCTAGATTTCCCCAAGAAACTCCATATATCAAAGATGTTATTGAGATGATCCGAGGAAACTACACCTCTAACATTCTATGGGTCAATTGATACTTCTGTATCTAAGATAATATGACACAAAAAATTAATCTTATCAATCCATAAGTGGCACTTTGTGAGCTTAGAATATAGATGATGATCTCTCCATGCGTCCAAAAATATCTCAAGATGTTTGGAATGGTTGTGTCGATTATAAGAATACAAAATGATATTGTCCATGAACACCACCACATATGAATCCAAATAAGGATGGAAAACTCAGTTCATCAGTTCCATGAAAAATGATGGCATGTTCATGAGACCAAAAAGAATAACCAGATACTCAAATAGAACATACCAACTATAGATATATATTTAAGGTATATATAAAGGTTGAATACGTACATGGTGATAAACTAACCTCAAATCAGTATTTAAGAACACCTAATATCCTCAGGTCTATTCAAAGAGATCATATGTCCACCACAAAGGATATCAGTTCTTATCCATCATCTGGTTTAATTTTCAGTAATCCACATATAACTGAAGTGTTCCATCCACCTTGTTGGTGAAAGGACCAATGAACCACATGGATAAGTACTGAGTCATATAAAACCCTTTCTTTCTAAGTCCTATATCCATTTCTAAATCTCTTGCAACTCAGTAGTGTCCATCCTATAAGGAGGAATGGATACTGGTGTAGCTCTTGGAACCAGCTCAATAAAGAACTCTACCTATCACTCAGGAGGTAAACTAGAAAAGTTTTCTGAGAAGACATCCCTAAAATGATCTACTACTGAAGGAAATTTATCCCGTCACATTCCATGATCATCTAGATAGAGGTTATAAATCTGGGTTGTCATGCCAAATATCCCATGATGCTTTGATCCTGGCTCTACCTTCCTTGACATCCCACTCACCCCTATGAATGTACTTAACACCCTCTAGTGATGTGAAGTATACCCTCTAGAGATAGAAATCTACATAGTCATGGTAAGGAACCAAATAATCCATTTAAATCATGAAATCAAATCCTTTAATAGTGAGAATAAATAGATTCCATAAAATGGTATACTCTCCTATATTAAGGGGGAATTCCATATACTGGCATATATTCTTCGATCAAATCCCCAAAAGAGTATTAAAAGTCATTACACCATCATAAAACTGTACATTGAGCCCAAGGATCTCCACCACAGGTAAATATATGAAAGAATATGAAGCACCTATATTAAAAAGGGTATATAATAGAGCGGAATCTATTAAGATCATACCTCTCAAGGTAAATGGCCTGACACATTGCTCCTTAGGTACATGCAATACTGAATATATCTATCTTAATCTAAAGACCTAAGAAATAGCCTAACTACCCTAAGAAATTCCACCCTATTTTCGAGGTGTAACTGATCTCTAGCTTCCTCAGCCAAGAACACACCCTCAACTTGAATGATCAGTAGTACTCTAGCTCCCAGCCTGATGTGGAGCTGTGAATCCTGCTCTTGAACCTAGATTCTGTGTTGACTCTCTCTCACTAGCTGTAATAGGGATGGTCCGACAAAGATTATATATATGGACCATCCTACCATAGGCTCGAAACTAAAATGAGTCTCTATCACACTGGCTCCTCATCTGTCCCCACCTTCTACACTAATGAAAGAAGATAAAAATTCCAGCACTCACACCCTGGATGGTATTCCCCTTATAGGAAATCTCAAAACATTGCTTCCTTCCACCTGCAACTAAACCACTGGTCCAAGAAGCTACACTACCTTACTATTCCCCCCATCTTCCCTAAATATACATTTAGTAATAAGTGCCTTATTTATAGTCTAAATTATACTAGTCAACCAAAACATGTTCACTAGTGATCGAACGACATGCTTGAGACCTTCTTTGAAGCATCTTATCATAGACAACTCATCAACAAGATACACCATTGAAAATCACTAAATCTTTGTAAAGTGGTATGAGTACTCTATAATTGAAATCACACCCTTATCCAGACATATAAACTCACTAGAATTTTTATCTTTTAGAGTCTCAGTAAAGAATTAGTCATAAAAACTATATTAGAAATCCCTCCAAAACATATCTTAAAACCTATCAGCCTATTTATGAACATCCCACTAGCACTTAGGGGCTCCTTGAAACACATATTTCATGAGATTAAATCTTCTATTAGGAGGTGTCTCTATATGATCAAATATTGATAAAACCTTCTATATCCATAACTTAGCATCCTATGTACTATTATCCCCCAAAAAAGTGGGTGAATGCTACTTCTGAAACATACACGCTAGCTCTTACATAGTCTTGATAGGATGCATGGATCCCTAAATGGTATAAATAAAGTAAAGGAAACCCTCTCAGATTTGGGAATCAACACACACACATCATGAACAATGGGAAGTGTTGCAAGTGGAACTACTAGTGGTTCTACTAGCGGCTCACGACCCACCACCTCTAGAGTATGGTTTTCACCACCCTTATTGCACATGACTGTAGGTCATCATGTTGAAATATCTCTATAAATTCCAAACACTTGCCTCATAAAATAATTGTTAAAAACTAGATCTTAGATATAAACATAGGATATGTATAATACTTCCTATAAACAATCCAAACCCATCTGCCTGCTCCTAAATCTAGGACTAGGTTACATGAACTATTGTAAAAAACACCAAAGACACTATTTACTTCCCAATAATAAAGTTGAGTCTAGTTAAAATTATCCATTTCATAACACGAGTCTCGGTATATAGACTTTCAATTGAAATTTATAGAGGAAACACCCTTTAAATTTCAATTGGAAACTCTATTTAATAGTGACCTTTCAATTTTAGAATTTGAATTTCATTTAAATTAATATTTATTTGAAATTATATATAAATGGTTAAACCAAATGGATCACCACTTCCAATTTATAATGGTCAATACACCTCATAAACTTTAATGCGGCATCCATTTAATCCCAACCCTAACATGTTCCAGCTCATGTGACCAATGGGCCATGAATCAATGTGCCATAATTAACTGCTTAAGGTGTCTACTGCATCCTATGTAGGAAAATAATGTTTAGGTTATGACAAGAAATTTAAGTACCAATTATGTTTCTCAATTTACGATAATAAAATTATTTGATAACATTTATGTAACACAAGGCACACATAATAATGTCATGCAGTCAAGAAATAAATCCTACATGGCATGGAATATGCATAAAATGTGAATTTTGTAAGGTTCCTAAAATGATGCATGATCCATGATTCCTTTCTATTTTAGTCCAAGGAAAAAAATTAAATTCCTCAATCACAGAAATAATAACAATACATATCTTGTGAATCACCCAACAATGGAATTAAATAAACTATAATAATCACAATCCAAAACATAATTTTCCATCCCATGAAATTTGGATTTTTCTTATACATAGGTTAGATAATCCCATGCATAACTCATTATCAAATTATAAAACATTCCAAATCTATTGTCTAATATTCCAAAATTATAATTCAAAATAAAATAAATTCTCTGATACGACTTTGTAACATCCCAAACCGGGATCCACTAAATGGTGCCCAAGATGGTGGGTAACATGGCCTCAATCATGCCTCCCCATATGTTAGAGGTTTCTGAAAAGAAGTTAGGGTATAAAGTGATATATTTGGGGGACTATACTCTCATAATCAGAGTGTGTCATAGTGGTATAATCACATCCATTAACAATATAAGCATATAAAATAACTAAATAATAGTAGATAAATATCCATATGACAATAGTAATAAAAAGGCAAGCCAAAGGCAATATCATATACAAAATAAGTATGTCATGTATCTATATAGAAAGGCCTAAAATACATGTAACCAAGCATCTAGTACAATTAATGTATAAAAAGTAAAAAAGGCTAAGAAAACTATATCCAAATAGCATTATGAGCAAAGATAATTGCTATGATCCCTTGTTCCTAAGCATAAGAAATCAAGTGTTGTTAAGTGGGTGCTTTCCCGAGTACCTACCCACATTAATGAAGTCTGTTTAGGTACCCAATGGTGGCCCAAATAGGGTGCGAGATAACACTTAGTAGGACACCACCGATGCTGTCTATAAAAAATACAGTATGTGTGTATAATCTGAGTAGTGTGAAATATATAATAGTAATATAAATGAATAATTAAGGGTGACACTATCCATCCAGAATATATCACTATAAACAAATAACAATAAGTATGACTAAATTTAAGCATGATAAAGCATCCACTATGGCCTACGCTGAGTAATCCAGTGTCAAACCCAACAAATATATCCAAGGATTAGTAATTTCCAAGGCATCCCATGTAATCCAAATCCATGGAGTAAAAATGTCCATAGAATTCAAAATAACCCCAAATACATGGAGTATAAATTTCCATGGAGTTGAATATAGTTTAGAATCTATAGAGTAGAAATTTCCATGGAATTCAATATAGTAATGAATCCATAGAGTATAAATGTCCATGGAGTTCAATTTAATTCTAAATCCATGGAGTGTAAATGTCCATGGAATTACATATAATTTTGGATCCATGGAGTAAAAATGTCCATGACATCTGTAGTTATCCTTGGTGCCAAATAGAGCCATCCATCAATAACCTGATCACATATGGAAATCAAGGGTCATTCATTAACATTGAACATTATCATTTAACCAATTTCATAATCTATTACATAATCATACACAAGTAATGAGTTCATCTAACTCATTCCACATTTTCCATTTAAACCATTTAACCCTTTTTAGTAACATGTAAACACATAGAAAAAGAGGCATAATCCCTCCCATAATATCTAATTTAATTCATTATAACTCCCACTAAGATGGATCACTCACCCACACACCCAACAAGGAGGTATATCAAGGGTCATATACATAAACACACCTCATGGGTGGTTTGGGTTGGGGTTGAAAACCACAAACCATATCATGATGCTAAGTGGGAAGCCTATCAAGGTTTTAGTAATTTAATCAAGGCATTCAATTAATCTAGGAGAAACACTGAAATGTCTGGTGTGTGGTATAACAAAAACTATCTATAAAAAATTTTAATATATGAAAAATGGTATAGACCACCTACCTTATGTTCATTGTAGAAAACCCATCCATTATCGAGTCCTAACTTGACCCAGATTAGAAGAAAATAGAAGAACAAATGAATTCACTAAAAATAGGCCATATCAGCTTGCACCAAAATAGAATGATTGATATAAAGTAAAATAAAAAAAATATGCCTAAGGATTGAAGAACTTACTAGTAGGAATCCAACAATACAATTAGATCTTGATTTTTTGGTTATACAGAGAATAAAAATCAAATCCTTGAACATTATTGATAAAATAATATGATAGGAGGAGATCTACTAGAGAAAATAAATAGGAAAGGGGGTTTAAAATTTTAAAGAACTAGGTGGGAAAAAATATTTCACCCTTTCTAACTGGGTCACATGGTTTGGCTACATGATTTCCCAAATTGTGCTCCCCTCTCTATCACAAAGGGAACCCGTAGGCTTCATGCGCACAATTTTAGAAACCACTTGAAAATCACTCCTTTAACCTCTATTAAAAATTACAAGTGGCCTGCATGAGCGTACGACCCTAGTTGTATGAATTCCTAAGACCATTAGGCCCTTGATAGAGCCCTATACCACCCCACATAATTATAAAAAACCATGCATACTGGGATGCATGGTTTCTTCTAACCATGTGGCCCAGTTTTTTCTTCCAAAAATAGAGCCTCTTGGATCCATACAAGTCCTGAACACCCCCAAACTCCCATTATCTCATTAGGAATTATTTTTAGGTAAAAAAAGGAATAAAACTAAAATTAAAAAATATTCATACCTTAAGAAAAATCATGACATCTTACACTAATTTTGGGGAGAATCGTATCTATCATGGAGGTATGAACCTTGTGTTGGCAGTGTCATGGATTCATGAGATAGGTTGTTGGATGTTCAGAATGACACTAGTGTTTTGGTGCATCAGTGAATATGATTTTATCTAGTTCCTTGGTGAATACTATTTTTGAGGTTCAGATGTGGGATAGGGTGGAGTCCTTATGTTGACATGAGACTTCGAATAGAATTGATGTGATAAGAATGAAATTTTGATCACTGGTACACCAGTGCTCCGGGTTAGCGTATATAGGCTAATTTGTTTAGTTATTGATCTAATATTTTAATTAAATATAGTATCAGGTTTATAATTTAGTTTGAGTTCTTGGATTATCCTTTGGTTCCTTTTAGGATTTAGGCATTGTGATAGTGAGGTACGATAGCACATCGAATGATGTGATTGATAATTTTTGGGATAGGTCAGCTATATGAGCACTAATTGATATTTTCTAATGGAATTGGGTATAATGATATGGATACTATAGTGTGTGATTCGATAGACTACTGGAAATGAATTTTTAGTAGGTGATTCCGATGGTGGGAGCACCATGGCTTAGAATTAGCCTTTGTATTATAAGTCTTATGGAGGGGATCACCATAATTTTGGGAATGAACTAGTTGATGAAACCATCATGTATTGGGATAAATGAGTGTGAGTAAGTTTGGTCTAAATATTGGTGATGATGATGAGTAGTAGCTCAATATTTTATGAATATCACACAAAGATGTTTAGAGTTGTGCTTCAGAAACCTGTTCATTGTTTTGGGGAAGAGCATAAAGATTTGATCATGAATTTATGAATAAGATAGGTAAAAAATAAAGGCCGGAGGATCAATAATGCTTCTTGAGGATGATAAGTGATATAGTGGGCAGTTTAAAAAACCCCATGTCCTTACGGGTTATGAAATTTAGAGATAATTTGAATTTTTGGTCTTAGATAAGGGGTCATTTTTATAATTTCAATTAATATTGTAATTTTGAGGGAGTTTTGGGATGAATTTAGAATTTTAAAAAGGATTTTTCTTGTACTGCACTACTTGGGAAAACCGTGCGACACTCTAGGGGAAACTATGCGGATTTGATTTATCTTGAGGGTGAGGTGCACATTTTAGCACACAATTGAAATGAACCATGTAAAGAAACCATGTGTAATGATATTTTATTCATATAGGGAGATGTATGGTTGGTGTATGTTTTTGTAAACTGTGCAGAAAAATCATTCTAAGGGTTGTGGCTCGAAACAGAGTGAGCTGCATGGTTGTTACACAGTTTGAGTAACGCCCCATGATTTTAGAATATATATTCCTTTAAAATTAATTAGATTAATTTGATAGATTTTTTAGATGAAATATTAAAATTAAGTGAATAATTCTATTTAAATTAAAAATAATTTACAAAATAAATGATTTTGTAAAATTTATAGGGTTCTATTTTACATTGAAAATGCCATTAATTTTAGAGAAATTGTTTTGATGAATCAAATATTTTTGATATATTTAACACTTTTTAGAAAATTATATCAATAACATTTATTGATAAAATTATTAAAATAAATTAATAATATCAATATAATTATTAAGAAACTATAAGGATCGTTAATTTAATTATTCAGGGCTAAACAAAAATAGTTTGTTTTAAAAAATTATTTTTATTGTATATTATATATGTTTTATTTAAAATATAAAATTCTCAAATTTTATAATTTTAATTTGAAAAAATTAAATTTATTTTGGACTTATCATGAAAAAATTATCTTAGGGTGAATTTTTGGGATTTTTCTGAAATTGTTGATTTTTAGGCGAATAACGAAAATACCGTTTTTTATAAATACTGCATCTTTTATGAAATAATTATGATATAAGAGTGGATTAAAAATATAATAAACCTTTTTATCAAACAAATATGTATTTAATGAGTAAAATAAATCATTTAAAACTATTTTTTTAATTTTAAAACTTATGATTTAATTTTGGAAACCAAAGTTATATTTTATTAGGATAACAAAATATTTTTGATCTTTTCCTTTAATTAAGTATTCAAAATTATCTATTCCATTTTGGATTGTTTTGGAAGTCATAAAAATGTAATTTTTTATCTATAATTTAATAAATATCACTAGAATAAATTTGATAAATGATTTTGGTGTAAATTCATTTTTATGATTAAAGATACATTTATTTTAAAACCGTTTTCATTGAATTTTGCGTACTTATATTAAAATTAATTTCTAACACCATTTCAAATTTAATATAAAAAAATAGATCTCATATTTGAAATCATAATTTTCAATTTTTTCCTATTTTTAATTTCATTTTTGGTCATAAAAATATGTGGTAAAAATTTAAGTTACCATGGTAAAGGTTAAAATGGTCTAAAAGGGATTAAACCAAGGGATAAAGATTATAATTAAAAAAAACCTTATATTTATCAAATTGGTTCTGTTTATTTAGAACTAAAATAACCTTATATTTAAAAATTGTATATTTTTGTGCCACTTTCCTATAAAAATTTCTTTACATTATTTTAAAGTTCCGGGTATTTACAAGGGAGACACTCCCCTCACTTATAAAGGGAACCTCCTATCGTCACTTTTTTCACACACTTTGATTACTTTATATAAAAAAATATCTATTAAAATCACTTATAAACTCTCCTTAAAATTTTATAGAGTTTTTTAAAAGACTAAAAGACCAACATAAAAAGGTTTAAGGTGTAATCCAAAGGAGGATACTCGAGGAATAAGTAATTGTCTTAACTTAGTCTAATCTAGTTCATTTCTTCTTCCATCACCTCCGAATCTACTATATCTATCCAAACACTATGAAATTTGTATCATAAATATAATTATTTTTTTATGTTTATTTAATAGCCATTATATAAATCCTCTCATCCATAAGAAAATGAAAACATTTCTCATGCGTTTGTGCGGACTACCACCTCTATGAAGCGATGCATTTCATTTTTCATCACCACCTATCATAGATTGTATATAGATGATTTTAATGAATATTTATGATATAATTATTATTATTTAAAGATAAATTATTTTTTAACCTTTTAAATTTTCATCCATTAAAAACTGAATACATCACCCATGCATACATGCGTACTACTATATCCATAAAATGATTTTAATTTATTTTTCATCACTGCATTATATGGATGGTTTTAAAAGTTTATATAATAAATAAATTTAATATTTATGACATTATTAAGATTATATATATTATTAAACCATGAAAAAATCACAAGGAATAAAATCTATGAACTCAAACATTCTTGGGAAACAAAATAGTTGACACCCAAATATAGATTCGAATAATGAATTGTTAATTAATGGATAATTAGAAATTATAAAGGAATGATATATAGTAAATAAGTTTTAATATTTTTCTAGTATATATTTATAATAAATATAAATTTATTATAAATGATGTTATATTATGTCTGAAGGAATCTAGGAATTGCGGTAGGGTTTATGTTACAATATCACTTTTTATTAGGATTGTTAATGTTCAATTTCTATTGTGGGAAATGGTATGTTATTTATATTATAAAACCCATATATTTTCTTCTCACATGGTTATTTATAAGGTTTTCAAGTATTATATTATGGTTTACATTATTTTATGGGTTTACTTGGAATTATATAGCCCTCCAATTCATTGAGTAAAGCTTGATATCTCATGAGATAACATAAAAGGGGATGGAGAGTGAACCCAATCCAATATGGGAATTTGTACACTATGTTTATGGTAATAGGGAGTGAACCAAATACACTATAATAATCTATCCACTATAATACTCTTTACAATGATCCTTATAAGGTCCCAAGTTTATAAAACCCTTTATTTGTGTTTTCCTAAGGCTTAAAGGTATCTAGAGGGTTCCTAAACCCCTTTTACTTTTTAATTTATAGGTATATTTATTCAAATTAATGTTTCAAGATTTTATATGCCATTATGTAAATATCCTCATCTATATAAAGGTTAGATGAGTTTTTTAAATGATATATAAAGGTAACTTGTCCTATATTCACTATGTAAATGTAAAACCTAAATTTCATATCTATATATGGGTAGTTCAACTTTTTAATTATCTATGTAATGGTAAGTCCCTTAGATTCTTCCTCATGTAAGGTTTTTTTTAACACTACGAAAAAGTGTTTACTTGTTTCTTAAGTTTGTGTAAGGGTCAGCATAAAATCATAATGCCCATGTGAGGTTAATCGATTGTGTAATGGTAAAATCATTTTACCCTTACACAAAACATATCTATTACATATGGGTAACATTTTTTGTTCAAAATTCCCCTTTTCCCTTCCATTTTGATCTCCAATGTAATTTTTTTTAACAAAAAATAGAAAAATATGTACTTGAAATTGTGGGTTTAAAATATTAAATGATGATAATGGTTTATATTTAAACTTTTTTGAATTTAGGAGTCTTAAAACATATTGTGGCAAGAATTAAAATGGTAACTAAGTTTTAATGTGAATTAAATGGAGATTCTAATAAATATTCCTAAGATATATGTGAATGATCTATTCTTTTATAAGACTTGCGAATATCTTTCCCACATTTGAGTTTCCTTCTTCATTTGAGTTTAGGTGATTCCAATGTTGTCTTTGATATCATAGAGTCTTTTTGAATTAGTTAGATCTCTTACAACTTATTTTTCGACCTAAATTTTTGATGGCCTATACACAAATCCTCTCTCTAACCCTCCCCCATTTTTCTATTACATGCGAAATATTATTCCTTCTAAGTAATGGATCAAAAAAATATCCCTTATTTTAAGTGAAAGTGTGTTTGAATCAGGAATAATTTTCATTGTCTAATTATGTGTGATTAACCTTAAAAAGATAATAACATGGTTATATTTCATGAACAATGATTGTTTTGATAAAACTGAAATACTCTTTTGTGTGTTATAAATATGAAAAATGATTATATGATAATATTAAAATAATTAATGTGAGAAGCATATGATATAATATGCTTATGAATTAATATTATTCTTAATGAAATACAAATTTTATAATGTGCAATTTGAATAATGATCAATAAAATGGAAATCACTTGATGTTAAAATATTTTTTTAAATTGATTACCTGCTATAGAATAATTATGTTATTCTCAAAATTTATAGAATTTAAGACTTGAAATAAGGTTGATAAAATAAAAATAATTATATTACTCTTTTATTGATAATTTAGAAACATTAATATTGGAAGTAGATGAAAAACATGCAGTGAATTATGGTTAATGTAATTTTATTATTTCTAGAATTGAAAAATAATATTGCATGACATAGATAATTTTTATTATCTTCAGATTATGAAAAATAAAATTTTAAGGTATATTATTAATATTTTTGATGATAAACTTAACAATGTAAATTGAATATATTGCAAGAAATATCTTATAGTGTTAAGATTTTATAAATCAAGAAGTTTTCCATGAGTCGGAAAACAGATAATTGCATACTCTATTAGTAAATTGATTAATAATTTATGAATGAGAATTATTTGTATAATTATATAAATTAAATAATTAAAATGAGAATTATCACATATTTAGATAATTAATATTCCATTATATGGAGATTAGGTAATTGGTTCAGTTATTGTGATCACATGCGTTTTATGTTTTTTGGATGTTTCCTCCTATTTTAATGGATAGTGTGCTTTATTTTTGTTAGTATTATTATTTACTTTTTAACATGGTAAATTTCATTCAAATATTAAACAACGTAAATTTTTACAAATATATAATTTATAAAAAGAGTCATGAGTTTAATAAATACTACTATTCTTGAAATTGATTAAATATGGAATTAATTATTAAAGCATGTTATGCTGATTTATAAGTATTATTAGTTATTGGCTTTGGTTTCATCATTGTAGAATACCAGTGCATAATAAACCGGTTAATTCAAGATGGAATTATAATGGTTGTTTATTAAATGATAAATGTTTTGGGATGAACGAGCCCATTAATGATTATGGGATGCTTGATTTCCTTGATGCCATGGCTTTAATGCCTGTGTTATTATAGAAAATAAATTTGAAATATATGTATGCTATGAATTTTAGAGCCTTTATATGATTGAATGATTACCTTTTTTGGTTGGAATGAGTTTATCAGAAATGAGATAGAGTCTCAGAACTATATTGATGGTTAGTTATATATTGAGTAATGGGTTAGGAGCCTGGGTCTGTAGAGATGGTCAATACCAGTGATGGAAGGATAGATTGTACTATACACAAAAATGTGAGAATGATATAAGGTGGTTGGGATTAGTTCATAGAACATATTACTTGTCGATATATATTAATATTTCTAAATTCCTTCTTGATGGAATGATAACCAGATGTTATTTATATGATTGGTTTCCAACTGCTTCACACATTCATAGTCTATTCAACAACATGTGCATCATTGGTATGGTAGATTAGGATGATTACAAACATACCTAAATTACTTTTGAAATGATAAATGAATTAAGAAATTAATGGGGATTATTTAGAGTGATTGTAAATATTGGTGATATACTTGAAAATATACGAAGGGAATTCATGGTTCCAAAAGAACAAATCTTAGATGATTAAAATGTTAATATTGGAAATGATAATGTAATAATATTAAATAAATAGATAATTGATTAATATGGAATTTGATGCTTGTATTCTTGTTTGATATCTAGTCCTTAATGGTGGAATTCAAGTATCCTATGTGACTATAGAAGAATAAGAGTCTAAGGATAATTATTTTCCCTAAGTGTGGTTGTGAGTAATATTATATATATTTTATGAATACATATGCTATATTACCTATATGGGTAGGGAAACTGAAACCCAAATGTGGTGGGTGGGGGGATATTTTCTCCAATATTTAGGACAACAAGGGAATGGATGTCTGAATTTTTCATCTCCTCCACTCTCCATTTATATGTAGATAATACATTTCTGCTGGGGCTATGATGTCTCATAATTTTACTATACATTTATGTGTGGGATATAAAATATTAAGGTATAACACATACTTTTATAAAAAAATAGTCATTTTGGATTATAATAGGTATATAGAAATGAGATGTGATGGCTTGAGATATAATGCATGTACATAGGCTGTAATGGATTTTGATCATACACATGGTTACTACTAAGATATGATGATGAAGAGATGTCCGGATGTACAAGATGTAGTAATGGATATAACACTGTTTTAAAAGGTGTGAGATGACTTATAAGAAGGATGAAAATAAAACATAACCACTAGGGAATGAGCGTGAAAAACTAGTGTACAAGTGGTAGCATGGTACCTTTATATATATATATATATATTATTTTGACATATAATTATTTAATTATATGCATTACTTGGTGAATGAGCCATGGAGAGGATGGAAAAATATAGTACTACCTATTTAGGTGATGAGTTGTTTTCATTTATTTATCAATTGGGATTTAGTATGATTCTTTCATATTTTTCATGATAGGTTTCAGGGTGGATCCTATTGAGTATACATGTTATGATAACCTATATATATAAAAACTATTTTAAAGGTTAGTAGGAGATGGTTGGTGATCATGCTAGAATTTACTAGTTATAGGAGTTGTTTAGGAGCCGTTGGAGCTTTGTGGTCACTGCCAAGAATTTAGCTCTTTAGAATTTTATTTTCAGATGTCTTTAATTATTTATAACGTCACACAATCTATTGGTATTGATTATTTTATTTATTCCTAATGTGGGTTGGTGTATTTATCATTTTATCTCTTACTCCTTAAATATTGGTAGAGGGTAATGCCTCCCATGTGCATGATTGACATACCCTCAGTGTTATTCACCAACCCTTATCCTATTGAAGGTGGGTTTTAGGGGTCATTATTTATCTTCCTTTTTTACCTGCCTAGAAAGGGTAGCTTTGGAGAGAGGGTCTCAAGATAGAGTGGTATCTGAGCTGATGGTTGAGAGATATGATAGAGTTTGAGTGAGGAATTCATGAGGACACATGGGTTGGTAGGGAAACAATATTTTTTGTGATCAATACTTGTTATAAAAAATGGAGACTGGCTAGGACATAGGATTTTAGGTTCCTCTATAACCCAACACAAGTAATTTCAAGTTTACTAAACATACTAAGTGAAGTGATGAATATTTTAGTGTAGACAGCTAGTAAAGGATCATTCATCATGATTGTTTGTGCATTATTTTAAATTAGGTAGATAATGAGGATTAGTTTAAAATGAAAAAAATAAAAAAAAACCTTAAATAACATATGTTATAGGTTAAGAGTCACCAACATTTTTTATTTTATAGGAATGGATCTTGATTGAAATCCCATCAGGTTCACTCTGAAGATGTTCAGAAACATGCACCAAAAAATCACCATAGAGTAGAGGTTGAAGGCGATGATTCTTGGAGAAGGATACTCAAAGAGTTTCAGTACCATATTTTGTAAAACTATGAAGACTCTTTTTCAAATCATGAGAAAAAGGATGGTTCGAGGAGGTTATGATATCCTTTAGTTTTATTCTTTCTTAGAGGGATCATTGAGGTACATTGTCTATAATGATACTTCATGGGATGACTAGATATTAGTGATTCTTATTCCTCACGGACTACAAGGAGTAGAATGTTCTGTGAGGGAAGTTCCAAGATCAATTTTTAGCATGAGTTTCTCTCTTCAATGTAAAATGATTATTTTTACTGATATTTATTGCCCTTAATTATATGATTTCTGATTTATGTTCTTGATATGTTGTGAGATCTTTTAATTACCTCATTAATCCTAAAACCCTTCAATTTTTATCCCCTTAAAGTGAATGACCCGAATTATCATCATTATTTGATTTCTAATCCTTCAAAATTATTTCTGGGCAACCAATTCTTTCACTAAATTTAAACCCACTTATTTAATTGTTG
Organism: Viscum album; assembly: GCA_963277665.1. Taxonomy (NCBI): domain Eukaryota; kingdom Viridiplantae; phylum Streptophyta; class Magnoliopsida; order Santalales; family Viscaceae; genus Viscum; species Viscum album. Next base: position 1,941,915,773 of record OY728152.1, read on the forward strand.
ATCTATAGTTATTTTTACCACTTCAAAATTTAGTTTACAACCCACAAAAAATTTACTTCAGATATGTTAAACATAAATCATTCCTCAGGCTTGGTGTTGATGCAGAGATATGATCTGGGGAAAGGGATTCTTTGAAAATATTCATATCATTCCATAACTTTCTTCTCATTCTTGGAGTTACATATATATGGTATGAGGGGAGATTCTACTATCATCACATGCATCATATATACTTCTATCGATCTTGGTGTGGTGGTGGTTTGGTCTAGGGGAAGGGGTTTTTGTATGTATTACTTGTTTTAATGAATACACCCTTCACTCAGTCATGATGAAATAGGCCCTAGTTTGGGGGGAGGGGGGATATTGTATATTTTCTTAATTCAATTATTCTTTTATTAATATTAGATTTTTTTTATCAATGTTACAAATAAAATTATTTTATGTTGTGATTCGTGCATGTGACTTTGTTTTTGATGCATTTGTAACTTTATGTGCAAGTATTTTGGATGGATTTCTCTTATGATGGTAACATATGTTATTACATCAATAATATTAATATATGGGACACTTCAAACACCATGATTTTTTTTTGATTCTTAAACCAAGAAGGCGAGTCAGGTCTACCTAAAGCGGACAATATCATGGTGTGCTGAATGGTTTTCCTTGATTTTTATGATAGTAGTAGCTCTATTTATATTGATTTAAGTGATTTTATTGGTTGATGAATATTATGCGGTGTTAATATAAAACTCACAAAGGTAATGAAATTCACCTATAGTTAATGTTAAATGGAATCATTAAAATATTTATAATATTCATATGACCATGTTCTTGGTAAATGATTATTTACTAAGAAGATTGGAAAATTTTAATGTTGGATAAATTGAATTGTTTACACCTAATTATTTATGATCCATTTTATATAAATCCTATAGTTTTAAACTTACGTTTATTGATATTAACTTCTTAAAAAGCATGGTAGAGCTGTGTTAGATGAATAGAAAGGATTTAACAAAAACATGTAACATTTATATATATATATATAGGTTGTTATGAAAGGATGGTTAAATATGGAATTTTAGATATCATTCCAAGAATTTTATAATTTCTAAAAATTATAAATTAGTTTAACATAAAATATGTTTAAACTTTAAATTATAGTTTTAGGTGAATTAATTATATTTTGTGATGAAAGATAAATTAAATTGGTTAATTTACTGATAGTTTTGATTATTTTGTTAACAATGAAATGTGTTTGAGAAAAATTTACTTTGTGTATGTTATATTTGAGAATTTACTTAATATTGTGTGATAAAAAGTGTAATAATATTAAGTGATACTCACTTGATAAATTTATTTTTTTGGTAAATTGTTCTATTAAATAAATTGAAACAATTCTTTTACAAAACATGTGTTCATTTATTTATTTTTATAATATAAATTGGGAGTGTTTTATAAAAAGGAGAGGATATTTTAATTTCACCTTGGTATAAATAAGGATTAAAAAAGTTTTAATTTATTTTTTTTCCAGCCTTCTGAATTTTAAATGGAAAATTCTTATTGAAAATTCTTTAGAAACATTCATTATAATTATAATTCTTTAATATGAATACTGTTAATGTGTTAAACCAAGCAGTAAAACAAAAAAACCATTACAATTAAATACTTTTATGAAACAATTTTAAAATAATTTTTATATTTTGAACCCTTAATTTTCATAACTTATGTGAAGTGTTTTAATGTATTTCTAGCAAGTAATTAAAGAAACCAAGAAAATAAAAAATCTAAAATGAGGAAGTAGCATAGTATGTAGGAAAATTATTATAAGTAGAATGTATTAGATTGCTAATTTTTTTTTATGAAATCATGATAATCCTCTTTTTTAATGACATGTTAAGCATGATAAGTTCTGAATGTTTTGAATTAAACTTTTCTGCATGATTTATTATGCCATGTTTTGATTAAGTAAATGTTTGGGTCCATTATGACTGTCTGTGAGGAATTTTTTGATTTTTATTGGTTTTACTTAGATAAATTGTTATACTATGTATGTAATTCTTGAGTTATTAACCTTATATTGTACCTATGTCTTGATATTTTAATTTTAGTGTTTATTTCCCTTGTCTGGCATCCTATTGACAACATTTATCTTATCTGAGAGGCATATACCTTGGGAGAGAGTTTTGATACTGATTTATAATACTTTATAGATATACAATTTTTTCCCTTTCCATGTTGGCTATGTTCTTGATATAACATGACCCTTGAGAGGAATCTCATTTGGTAGCTGTTTCAGACACCTTTTTCTTCTATTGAGTTTTATTTTCAATTTTAGAGGATGATAATTTATTGAGAGGTATTTTTTGTAAGGTCCTAAATTTATAAAACCCCCTTTGTGTTTTCCTAAGCTTAGAGGTGTTGAGACGGTTCCTAGACCCATTTTACCTCTTAATTTATAGGTTTATTTATTGAAATTTTGGTTTTTCTAAACATTTAATTACCTATACATAAATAACCCCATCTGTATAATGGGGAGATGAGTTTTTTAGAGGTTATATAACGGTAGACTAGACTCTATGAACTTTATAAATTTAAATCTTGAATTTAAAAGCTACGTAAGGGTATCTTACCTTTTCATTACCTGCATAAAGATAATTCCATTAGTTTCTTCCTCACATAAGGTTGGTTACACTACTAGATAAAGGTACTTGAGAGTTTCTTAAGCTTGTGTAAGGGTTTCTAAAAAATCATAATTATCATGTCAGGGTAACAAGATACATAAGTGTAAAACCATATTACTCATAAAAACTACATATATGTTTCATATGGGTATGTCCTTTTTTTCAAAAATACCATTTTCACTTATAGTTTGTCTCACAACCTGATTTTTTAATGAAAAATAGGGAAATATCAACATGAAATAATAGATTTAAAATCTAAAATGATGAGAATAATTTATCTTTGAACTTCTTTAAATTTAGTAGTTTTAAAAAAAGTCTTCAGAATAATTATAAAGTTAACTTAGTTTTAATGTGAATTAAATAGAGTGTCTATCAGAGTTTCCTATGAAATCTAGGAAGGATCTATTATTTTAAAAAAACAAAACATCTCTTACCCTCATTTGAGATTCCTTCTTATTTTTAGTTTGAATAATTAAAATGTTTCCTTCAAGATCAGAGATACTTCTATAATTCATTCAAGATCTTTCTTCTGGTTCCAAACCTTTTTCAAGGCCCATACGTGTATCCATTATCTCTACACAATTTTTTATGTTGTGAATGAAAGTTTTTATCTTCCAGGAAGGGGATATAGAACATATACCTTGTTTTAAGTGAAAGTTTTTTTGAATCATGCCAAAGTTACTTTGTCTGAATAGGTGTGATTAACCTTAAAAAGATTATAATCAAGTTATATCGCATGAATAATGATTTTTTTGATAAAACTAGAATTCTTTTTGCATGAAAACAATATGAAAAATGATTATGTAATAATATGAAAATAATTAATGTTAGAATTATATGAAATCACATGCTTAATAAAAAATTTTATTCTTAAATAAATAATAATATCATATTTTGTAGCTTGAATATTGATTGATAAACAATAAATCAATTTTTGTTAGAATTTTTTGTTAAATTTATCAGAAATTATTGAATAATTATGTTACTCTAAAAAATTATAGAATTTAATAGAAAGAAGAAGGATGCTAAAATAAAATTCATTATAATAATCTAGAATCTTTAAGAGTGGAAGTATATGAAAAATGCATAGTGAATTACGGTTAACATAATTTTATTATTTCTAGAATTGAAAAATAATATTTCATACTTTATATAATTTTAATTATCTTAAGATTATAGAAAATCACATGTTAAGGTATATCATTAATATTGTTGTGTAACGAACCAATGTTTTATCAATTGAAATTAACTTCTTATAATTATGTCATATAATCACATGAAATCAAAACTCAATGAACTACTAAGTACTATGTGACCTTTAAACTTAATATGGTCACTTCTATTATTTGAATTTCAAAAATCTGATATACATGATTGTAATCAGTATGATGTTTGGAGTCTGATAAGACAAACTTAATTTTTGGCGAATAGTAACCGACCCTTATGAATAGTAATTTTACCCTTATGAATAGTAATATGACCCTTATGAATAGTAAATAGGATAGGTAAATAGTAACCTTACCAATGAAGGTATAAATAAAATTTATCCATCTTATAATTGACAATATGATAGTTTTGGTATTTTTATAAGTTATAAATATTTAATTAAAATTGTATGAATAATTTAATAATTAAAAAATAAAATTTATTTTCATAAAATTTATTCATAAATTATTTTTTTGATATCTTACGATTATAGGATAATTTTATTATACCTTAATTAAATTTTCAAAGTATTATAAAATTAACTATAATTTTAAAATATGTATTTTTCAAGTGAATGATCATTTTATTTAAAAATTAAATTTTCCATATTTAGAAAATTATTTTATTAAAATGGAGTTCATTTTTGGATTCTAAACATCAAAAAATAGTTTGGGTGAGTTTTTGGGAATTTTCTAAAATACTTGATTTTTTGGTGAATAGTAAAATATTATAATTTATGATAAATGCTAAATAAATTTATTTCTGCATCATGCTTGAGTCATGGATGATGTAAATGGCCATTGGTTCGAACTCACATACAAAAATTAATTCTTTTGGTCACAATAATCATTACCATTTCTTGTCTTATGAAAAAAATAATAAACTAATGATTAAAATATTAAGAAAGCCCTCCTCCCCTCCACTATAGAAACCACCCACACTTCCCTCTTCTTTTCACTCCTCTCAAGCTTTACACATTGCCTAAATTCTACTCAAATATCTCCCCAAACTCATCCCCCAAGTCCACCAGCCCTTTTCCTCTTCAAAAGACCAATTCCTCTCCCGTTAAGAGGATCAAAAGGAAGATTAATTTAATAGGTAAATTCTTCTTTTCAATTCTTTTACTTTCCTTTCAAGTTAATTTATTTTATTTTATATTCTTACCTCTACTCATCCAAATGTTATGAAAACACCAGTACCTTATATGTATTTAATTTTTTTATGATAATAGAATAAGTTATTATCATTTATCTTTTACCCTTCTTTTATACTAGTAGTAAAAACACCATCTAAAATGTGTTAATTTACCACATTCAAGGAAGATGGGTTTTCAATTTCCATTACCATCTTAAATTTTAGTCATTAAACAATTATTATGGTTGTAACACACTATAATATATGTTTTATTTATCATATATGGTTCTTGAACCTTTTTTTACACATGGTTTCGATTTATAAATCAAAATGTGTTCGTTGTGATCAAAAAATGCTAATTAACCCAAAAGGTTATCACTAATGTTTTATATAATGATTCAAATTCAATCAAAATAAAAAAATTAATTTTACAACCATGTAACCTTATATTTGTTCAATAAAAAAATATAACTCCAATTCTGTAAAACCATCCTCATTTTACATGATTATCCTTATGTATATAAGTAAACTGATCATGGAACAAAGAAACCCGAACAATGAAATTGAGCCTCATAACCAATAAAAAGGGTTATGGATGAACTAAAAAAGGATATAATAAATAAATAACATGTAAAATATGTTTTGGAATTATTAATTAATGAACCTAATTTTATTAGTCAGGTCATTAGTATCAAGTGGAGAACACCATCGAACTTAATGTAAGAGATTCTACCCAAACCTCTATTATTTCTTCAAGTTATTCTTACTCTCTTTTTTCCCAAATGAAATAATATATTATATTTATGTACATATTATATTTTTTTATATTTCCTAAATCATTTATCAATATCCATTATCCATTCAATTTCAGGGATATACATGATTTTAAATGATTCCCTCTTCAATACTTCCCGATAAGCAGACCCGTTTTAAGGGAACTTCCCAAATTCATACCCAATTTCAAGTGAACTCAAACATACATTTTAACCCCCCATTGTTTTTACAAAACCATTGTTTTTATTATGAAAAAATTATTAGATCACTTATAGTTTTATTTAAAAGATTATCCCCTTATTTATTTTAAATGCTCGTTAGTATTTGCCTCAAAACAACACTAAAATGTTTTAATGTTTAAATTTATTAAATACTCTTATTACATGTTGTCAATTCTAGTTGACATCACGTACCATGATATATGTTTATTTTAACTTATTAATATCCATGTATTTTTTAATTCATTTCTTTTATGGACACTTGTATTATATGCCCATTCATTATGCTTTATGACATGATTATGATACTCATTTCTTTCCATGGGTACCCTTATATTTATATATGATTGATTATGTATGATTCTTAATGCAGAAAACATATTCATAAACTTGTTAATATGGGTTGGCCTAGATAGTGATCCGATTCATTGGATAAATTTGAGTCTCATGATATGTTTTGTTCAACGGTCTTGGCGATTAGCCTTGACTCGTGCTACTATGTGCAGTGGTCTTGGGAGTTAACCTTGAATTGTACTCTTCTTTGTGCAACGAGCCTTGACTCGTACTAAAGTCATATTTTATGTTGCTTAAAAATTACTATGAATCCATGTTTATATGATCCAATGTTTATATGTTATGATTCCATATGTTCTATGCCTTTTATTTTCATTATGTCATGCCTTCAAATCAATGTGCTAAAGCTTTATTCTTATGTTTTATCCCTTACCGGGATTTTAGCTCATCCCTTTGTTCATGTTATCTGATGAAGTTGTATGAGTACATTGGAAGTTAGGATCTCATTATAGAGATTAAAGAAAGAAATGTTTTATGTTTTCAATTTTATGTACCTAGTCTTCAAACACACTAGACTTCAGGATCCTTGGATTGTAATATGGTGTTTTATTATACTTAAATTCATGAAATGATGTGTATAAAAGGATATGGTCACTATAGTTGGTATCATAGGGTGGTCTAGTTATATTTTTTAGATTAGGAATAGATCACTTTAGTAATAACCTTAAGTATGAGACTAATTATAATAAAACATCCCTAAATTTTGGTAAGTATTGAGTAAGTGGTTTATCAAGAAAATACATATTTTTCTGGATACAAATAGGTAGAGGTGGCTCTAGTACAATTGTATCTAGAGGTAAAACTTGAAAACACCACTTTAATCTAGACTCGAACATGAACTGGTGCATGACAATGGGCCTCATTACATTCTTGGTTTGACACTCTCAGGGGATATGCTTTAGTAAATTCATGTGCTTCATACAAACCATTATTAAGGGAATAAAAAAAAGATCCTATAAGAATATAAGTTAACAAATAGATCAAGGATAACCTAGATTTAAACCTAGGAAATCATAAGTTAGGATACACTTCTCCTTTATAAGTTCATACTTTTTTATTCAATGTTTCCTTTTTATGATTAATAGCTAAGTATTCTTGACCTCTAATTGTACATTGTTTTTTCTAGTTAATGGTGGGAAATAGAAGAACACGTGACAGAAATCAATGTGATAGGGAATATGAAGATTTCCCTAATGATATTCCGAATATGATGGGAATGGGTGCTCAAAACTTCATGACAATACTTGATCAGATGGCTCAAGTTATGAATAATAACTTTCATCAAGTGGAATTCCATCCTCTTACAAGGAAAGAGTAACTTGACATTGAATCCTTCATATGGAAAATACATCCCATGTTAAGCAGATATTACGATCCCATGCTCACAAATTAGTGGATTAACTCCATTGAAAATATATTCTCTGTCCTCCAGTGCTTATAAGAAGAGAAATTTGTACTAGAGATTTATCATTTTAATGGGGAAGCTGATCAGTTGTGGACACCGATCAAGAATATGAAGTCCCATGAGGAAATTGATTCCATGGATTGGGAGGAATTCAAGAAATTTTTTTTCAATAAATATTTCTCTGAACCCTTCATCTCTAGATGTAAAGAGAGTTCCTTAGACTCAAGTAGAAGGAAGATGAGTCCATTGGGATGTATGAAGAAAACTTCACAAGGCTTGCAAGATACACCTCTAGATTTGTCATGAACACCAATAGAAATGTGGATCTCTTCTTTAGTGGAATAAATCTGAGTCTACGAAAAGAATTGGTGATTCATGACTTTGATAGTTATGAAGAGATTGTACGTTGTGCCCTCAAGGTTGAAATGGAGTTCAGAGACTCCCAATGGTCTCGTGGGGCCGGTGAAAAAAAAATCTTAAAATGGAGTATAATATGGGTGGTTCAACAAGTAAATCCCATGATGAAAAGAAAATTGAACATCCCATGGGTCAAAATTGTGGGAAGAAGAATACTGAGAATTGTTTAAAGGGAACCAAGACTTGATTCAAATGTTGAAAGATGATACATCTTGCAAAGAACTTCCAAAGGGATATGAAGAATCCCAATAATTTGGAAGAATAAAAGAAGGTTTAGATCAACACTCAAACTATATTTAAGTTTTACAAGTTCAAGGAACATGGGAATTATGCGAAAAACATCCCCAATCTAGTGGTTTTTAGAGGAAAACAAAAATAACCTCCAAGGAAACAAGGAAAGGATTATGCTATTACTACTGCTAAGGTGTAGTCAGACATCGATTGGGTGACATGTATGATATTTATTCATTAAAGAATAGAGAATGTACTATTTTATTCTGGTTCTATGAAATCTATCATATCTTGTAAGTTTAGTATAATTATTCAAAAACCACCTCCAAATTTGGAGGTTAAGTTATTTGTGAGAACAACTAATGGACAAATTGTCACGTCCATGGTTTATAACTCCTCCCTTGTAAATGTTTGTGAACTAAACCTCCCAGAAAATCTTGTCATACTTACTTTAGTGGAGTTCGATGTTATCTTAGGCATGGATTGAATATATTTATACAAAGCCAACATTAACTATTGGGAAAGGGATATCACTACTCACATCTTGAAGCATCCTCCAATTATTTACAAGTGTAAGGATGAAGAAGAATCTCCTTTAGAACCATTTTCTCAAGTGTGGATATTACTACCCTATGAGAAAGCATGGCTAGCTCAAATTATTGGTACATAGGAGATGATACTTTTTGAAGATATTCCAATCATGAGGGATTACACTGATGTATTCCCTAAAGAGTTTCCTGGTCTTCCTCATGATCAAGAAGTTTAGTTCTCAATTGAACTTATTCCTGGATGTCTAACTATATCAAATAAACCTTATAGAATGGCCACCGTAGAGCTGGAAGAGCTGAATAAGAATTTATAACAGAATGTGGAGAGGGGTTTTATACGCCTGGGTGATTCACCATTGGGTGCTCCAGTCCTATTTTTCAAGAAGAAGGATGGATCAATGAGACTCCGCATTGATTATCATGAGCTCAATAGAAACCATGATAATGAACAAGTATCCCCTTACAAAAAATATATGACTTGTTCGATCAGCTTTGTGGGGCCAACTATTTTTTTAAGGTGGACCTTCGATTGGGATATCACTAATTAAAGGTGATGAAGAAAGATATTCCCAAGACTGCCTTTCGAATGAGGTATGGACACTATGAGTTTATAGTAATTCCATTCTGACTCACTAATGATCAATCAATTTTTATGGATCTAATGAATAGAGTCTTTGGAGATTATCTCAAAAAATTTGTGGTAGTATTTATCGATGATATTCTGATATACTCCAAGAGTAAGGAGGAACATGGAGATCATTTGAATACTGTGTTGATGACTTTTTAGAGGGAGAAAATTTATTTAAAGTACAGTAAATATGAGTTCTGTATGGAGGAAGTATCATTATTGGGGAATGTAATCACTAGAAACGGGATATCTATAGACCCTTCTAAGACAAATGCAATTGAAGAGGGCCTAAGACAACATCTATAACAAAGATCCGTATCTTCCTTGGTCTAGTTGGCTATTATTGATGATTTTTGGAGAAATTTTAATGATTTTCAAACCCAATGACTAAGTTAACATAGAATGGGGTGAAGTTTTTATGAACTAAAGAATGTGAAGACTACTTTAAGGAGTTGAAAAAGAGTCTTATCACTGTTCCAATACTCACACTCCCAACAAGTGGAGAAATATATTCGGTTTAAAGTGATGATTCAAAGAATGGATTAAGATATGTGCTGATGAAAAATTATAAATTGACATCCAGCACCTCAAGGAAGCTGGAAATCCATGAGAAAAAATATCCTACACATGATCTAGAGTTAGCGACTATGATCTTTGCATTGAAAATTTGGAGGCATTATCTCTATGAGAAGTGTGAAATATATACAGATCACAAGAGTCTCAAATATTTATTCACACAAAAATAGATTAATATTCACCAACAAATATGGTTAGAGTTCATCAAGGATTATAAATTCTCAATCCACTACCATCCTGGTAAGGAAAATAAGGTGGCAGATGCTCTAAGTAGAAAGGATCCTATATCTTTATTAATGATGAGAATTGAAAAGGATCCAATATACTTGGATTTTTAGAGGATATTAATGGTAATCATTATGGGAGGAACATCATTAATACTTTATCAACTGATTTATCATCTATCCCTCATGGATAAAATAAAGAATGCTCAATGAAAAGATGTGGAAATTTAGAAAAGGGGGGAACCTTTTAGAAATGAGAAATCCTCTAAGTTCAAGATTAATGAGAATGGAGTTGTAAGATTTGGGTCATGATTATGTGTTCCATCTAATCCATAGATAAAGAAGGATATTTTAAATGATGCACATAGCTCAACCTTCTCTATTAACCCAAGGAGAACAAATATGTATTGAGATCTTCAAGAGAAATTTTGGCAGGACAATGTGAAGAAGGAGATTGCTGAGTATACATAAAAGTGCCTGATATGTCAGTAAGTGATGGATGAAATGAAAAAGACTAAGGTGATGATGAAACCAGTAACCATACCAACATATAAGTGGGAGAACATCAACATGGACTTTTTTCATTAGACTTCTAAGGAAATAAAAAGGAATCAATACTATATTGGTCATTATGGATTGTCTTACAAAGAAAACTCTATCACAATTCAAGAGGACTTCTCATTGGATCAAATTTTATAGTTATATATCAAATAAGTTGTAAGTCTACATGGAGTACCACTATCTATTGTATCTTATATATATTTTAGATTCACATCAAAGTTCTGGAAAAGTCTCCAACATGCTCTAAGCACTGAACTGAAATTCAGTATGGCCTATCATCCTCCAAATGATGGCCAATCTGAGCGAACTATTCAAACACTGGAAAACATGTTGAGAGAATGTTTTATGGAATTCAAGGGAATATGGGACAAATATATTCCACTAGTTTAATTATTCTACAACAATAGTTTCCACTCCAACATCTTAATGGAACCATATGAATCCCTTTATGGGAAAAGGTATAGAACATCGACGTTTTGGGATGAAGTTGGTGAGAATTAGCTTCTAGAATCTGAAATTGTTGAAGAAATGATAGAGAAGGTGAAAACCATTCAGTATCACATCAAGGTAGACCAAATTTGACAAAATATTTATGCATACAATAGTTGATGAGACCTTGAGTTCAAAGTTGCAAACATGTTATTTCTCTTCATATCTCCATGGAAGAAGTTCATGAGGTTTGGGAAGAAAGGAAATCTAAGTCCCATGTACATTAGCCCCTTCGAGATTCTTAATCCTGTTGGAGCTGTGTCTTATCGACTAGTAATTCCATCCACCATGTCTAAAGTACATGATGTCTTCCATGTATTCCTCTTAATAATGTACATACTATATCCTTCACATGTACTATCTTCAGAGGTGGTACATTTGGATAGTATCTTTATTACAAGGAGAATCCAATGAAGTTCTTGGATCATATAGATAAAGTTCTATGTAACAATACTAATCACCTGGTCAAATTACTATAGCTAAACCATAAGTACGAAGAGACAACATGGGAAATGGAGGAGGCATTAAAGGAAAAATACCTACACCAGTTTACATATTATAATGAAAAATGGAATTTTGAGGGTGAAATTTTATAAGGGTGGAAGAATGTAACAACCCAATGTTTTATCAATGGGAATTGCCTTCGAATAATTATGTCATATAGTCACATGAAATCACAACTCAATGAACTAATAAGTACTATGTTACCTTTAAACATAATATTATCACTTATGTGGTTTGAATTTCAAAAATCTAATATACATAGTTGCAGTCAGTAAGATATTTGGTTTCCAATAAGACAAACTTGATTTTTGGTGAATATTAAATGACCCTTATGAATAGTAATGTAACCGTTATGAATAGTAATATGACCCTTATGAATATTAAATTGGCCAAGTAAATAGTAACCTTACCAATGAAAGTATAGATAAAATTTCTCTATCTTATAAGTGACAATATGATAGTGTTTTTATTTTTATAAGTCATAAATATTTAATTAAAATTTTATGAAGAATTTGATAATTAAAAAAGAAAATATATTTTTTGTAAAATTTATTAATAAATTATTTTTTTGATGTCTTACAAATATAGGATAATTTTATTAGACCTTATTTAATTTTTCAAAGTATTTTAAAATCAGTTATAATTTTAAAATATGTATTTTTCAAGTAAATGATGATTTTATTTAAAAATTAAATTTCCCATATGTTGAAAATTATTTTCATAAAATGCAGTTTATTTTTGAATTTTACACATCAAAAAGTAGTTTGGGTGAGTTTCTAGTATTTTTCTAAAATATTTGAATTTTTGGTGAATAGTAAAATATTATAATTTACAATAAGTGTTAAATAAATTATTTTCTGCATCTTGCTTGAGTAATGGATGATGTAAATAGCCATAGGTTTGAACTAACATGCACATATTACTATTTTTTTCACAGTAATCATTACTATTTCTTGTCTTATTGAAAAATAATAAAGTAATGATTAAAATATTAAGAAAACCCTCCTCACCTCCACTATAAAAATCACCCACACTCCCCTCTTGTCTTCACTCCTCTCAAGCTTTATGTGTTGCCTAAATTCTTTTCAAATATATCCCTAAACTTATCACCCACGTCTATCAGACCTTGGTATCTTCAAAAGACAGAATCCTCTCCTTTTAAGAGGCTCTCAAGGAAGATTAATTTAAGAGGTAAATTCCTCTTTTCAATTCTTTTACTTTTCTTTCAAGTTCCTTTGTTTTATTTTCTATCCTTTCCTCTCCTAATCCAAATGTTATGAAAAATATAGTACCTTATATGTACTATAATTTTTTTTATGATAATGGAATAATTTATTATCATATCTCTTTTACCCTTGTTTTATACTAGTGGTAAAAACACCATATGAGATGTGTTAGGTTACCACATTCAAGGACGTTGGGTTTTCAATTTCCATTACCATCTTAAATTATGGTCATAAAACCATTCTTATGGTTGAAATAAACTATAATATATGTATTATGTATCTTCTATGGTCCTATAATCTTTTTTTACACATGGTTTTTATTTATAAATCAAATTTTTTTCATTCTGATAAAAAACTACCAATTAACCCAAAAGGTTATCACTAAAGTTTTATATAATGTTTCAACTTTAATCCAAGTAACCAAATTAAATTTATAAAATTTTAAACTTATATATATTTAATAATAAAATATAACTCCAATTCTATACAACCATCCTCATTTTACATGATTATCCGTTTATGTATATAAGTAATTCGATCATGAAACAAACAGACCCGGACAATGAAATTTAACCTCATAAACAATCAAAAAAGTTGTGAATGAACTCAAAAAGGTTATAATAAATAAATTACATGTAAAATAGGTTCTTTAATTATTAATTAATGAACCTATTTTGATTATTCAGGTCATTAATATCAAGTGGAGAACACCATCAGACATAAGGTAATAGATTCTACCCAAACTTCCATTATTCCTTCAGGTTATTCTTACTCTTTTTTTACCCAAATACAATCCTATATTATGTTTATATACATCTTATAATTTATGTTTATATATCCAAAATCATGTATCAAGATCTATTATCCATTATCTTTTGGTGATATACATGCTTTTAAGTGATTCCACCCTCAATACTTCCCAATAAGAAAACCCGTTTTAAGGGAACTTCCCGAATTCATATCCAATTTCAAGTTCACTCAACCATATGTTTTAAGACACCATTGTTTTTATAAAACCAGTGATTTTATTATTGAAACCTTATTTTATCACTTCTGGTTTTATATAAAATATTATTTCCTTTTCTATTTCAAATTCTCGTTAGTATTTTCCTTAAAACCGCACTGAAATGTTTTAATGCTAAAATTTCATAAAAAGTCTTCTTAAATGTTTTCAATTCTATTTGACATCTGTTACCATGATATATTTTTATTTTACCATATTAATTTTCATGCATGTTTTAGCTAATTTATTTCCTATACACTTGTATCATACACCCATTCATTATGCTTTATGTCATGATTTGGATACCCATTTATTTCCATGGGTACCATTAATGTATGATTGATTATGTAAGATTATAAATGTGGAAAAAATATTAATGAACATGTTAATATGGGTGCACCCAGATATAACTTTAATTCATTGGGTAAAGTTGAGTCTCATGAGACATTTTGTGCAACATTCTTGGCGGTTAGCCTTGACTTGTGCTCCCATGTGCAAAGGTCTTGGTGGTTAACCTTGAATTGTGCCCCTCTATATGAAATAACCCTTGAATCATGATAAAGTAATGTTTTATTTTGTTTACACATTAATATTAATCCATGTTTATATGATCCCATGTTTATATATTATGATTCCATATGTTCCATGCCTTTTATTTTCATTATGTCACACCTTCTAACCCACGTGCTATTGCTTTATTCTTATGTTTAATCCCTTACTTGGATTTTAGCTTATACATTTGTTCATGTTATACCCAAGTTATCCTATGAAGATGTATGAGTAAAATGGAAGTTAGGAGCTCGTTATGGAGATTAGATAAAGAAATGTTTAATGTTTTTAGTTTTAGGTACCTAGTCTTCACAGACACTAGACTTCACGATCCTTGGATTGTAATATGATGTTTTATTTTGATTAAAATCATGTAATGATGTGTGTAAAAGGTTAGGGTTGCTATATGTTGACGATAGTTTCAATGATGTAAATTAAAGACATCAAATGAAATAGATTAAGTTGTAAATATTTTATAAATCTGGGAGTTTTCTATGGGAGATAAAAAAGGATAATCACATATTTCATTGTTAAATTGTTTAATAATTTATGATGAGAATTATTTGTATAATTTTGGAAATTAAATAATTGAAATGGGAATTATCACATGTGTTGATAATTAATATTATATGATGCATATATTAAGTAATTTCTTGGTACATTATTATTGTATATGTTTTATTTTTTTGGATATTGTGTCTAGTTTTACTAGATAGTGTGCTATATGTTTCATAGTGTTATTGTTGATTTTTTATCATGGTTAATTTTTTGAAACTATTAAAAACATAAATATGGATGAAGTTATAATTGAAATAGGCACAAGAAGAATAATTAATTCTCCTCTTTAAATTAATTAAATATGGAATTAATTCTTGAATCATGTTATATTTATTTATAACTATCATTAGATATTATCTTAGGTTTCCTTATTTCATAAAAAACTTTTCATAATAAACTGGTTAGTTGTAGATGGAATTAAAATGTTTTTTTGTTAAATAATAAATGTTTAAGGCCAAATGATCCCATTCTTTATTGTAGGGGATTTTAATTCCTTGATTTTATGACCCTAGTTCCTTAGTTGTGTGCATGAAATTTATTTTAAATGTATTTATGCTCTAACAATTTTAGATCCTTGATGTTATTAATTGATAAACTTATATTTTTGGAATGATTTGATGAGAAATGGGTCCGAGGCCTGAGGCTATATTTATGGTTGATTATATATTGAGAAATGGGTTGGGATATTGGGGTTATAGTGATGGTTTCTATCTATGATGAAGATACATATTTTACGATGATTAATAGTATAGTAATGACACTTGGTAGTTGAGATGAGTTCAGAATGAGGATTTTTCATTGATATATCTAATATTTCTTGATGGTTTGATGGATGTATATTATATATATGATTGGTTTATAACTTATTGACACTTACAAGATCTATGCATGACATTTGAATCTTTGATGTGGTATCTCAGGATGGGTCCTAGCATACCTAGACAAATTATGAAAGGATAAATTAGTTAATAAATGAATGGGGATTGTTTATAGTGACTCTTAATTATGATGAAATACTTTAGAATTCAAGAAGAAAATTTCTGATGCTGAAGGCACCAACCTTAGAAGATTGAAAAGTTAATCTTGAAAATAAAAAATAAAAAATATTAAATAAATGGACAATTAATTAATTAATATATAATTCAATTATTATAGTCTTTTTTGATATCTAATCACTAGTGGTGGAATTCGGGTTTCCTATGTGATGATAGCAATAGAAGAGTATAAAACTAGGTGGTTTCCCTTAGTTTGGTTATGTGTGATATTATTTATATTTTCCGATTTCATATGCTACCACACCAGTATTGATAGGGAAATTTACACCTAAATGTTGGGGGGGGGGTGTTTTCTCCAATATCTAGGATAGTGAGGGAACAAATGGATGAATTCTCTCACTTACCCTCTCTCCCTCTAGACATAGATGAGTAGGTGTATACTGGTATATAATGGATTTATTTATAGGGTTAATTATGTATCATGCTATTATGGATCATAGTTTTATTAAAAATTTATGTCTAAACTATAATGGCTTGTGGTATAAAATATACTTGTATCTAGACATGGTGGTTTTGGCTTCTGATGTGTGTAAGTGCATGGGCTACGATGGCTTGTGGTAAAATTCACGTACACAGGCTATATTGGCTTCCATGGATACAATCGTTTACCATTGGGATAATATAATGATGATATGTAAAGTTTTATAAGATGCAATAGTGACTATGAAAATATTTCATGAGGTTCATGATGAATTATAATAGGTATGAGCACATGTTGTAGTCATTAGGGCATGAGAGTGAAAAACCAGTGGAGAAGTGAAATTGAGGTAACTTTACACACACAAAAAAAAATATATATTATTTTGATATAGAATAATTTATTTCTATGTTTTACTTGGAGAGTAAGCAATAGAGAGGATGCGAAAATATAGTATTACTTGTTAAGGTGACCATTTGGTTTCATTATTTATTCAGTGGGCTTTTGCATGATTCTTTCACATTTTATAGGATGTTTTAGGTAGAATCATATTGAGTATACATGTTATGATCAATTTATATATATAAACTATTTTTTGGGTTAGCATGAGCTATTTGGTGATCGAGTTGGACTTTACTAGTTTGGGGCGTTGTTTAGGAGCAGTCAGAGCTTCATGGTTTCTACCAAGGATTTATCACTTTTTTATTTTATTTTCAGTTGTATCTAGTTATGTATAACACTACATCATGTATTTATATTGCTTCTTTTATTTATACATTGTGTTGGTTTGTGACTTTATCATCTTATCCCTTCTTAAATTTTTATATAGGGTGATTTCTCCCATTTGTGTGATTGATATACCCTTGGTGCACGTCTCCAACTTTTGGATTTTTGGAGGTAGGGTTTAGGGGTCATTATCACTCATACATTATTTCCATACTAGGAGTGGTACCTTTAGAGGGAGGGGGTCATGGAAAGCCTGACTTTGTAAATTATTTTCTATGATTGTGTAGATGACAAAGACTTATGTATTATCCTTAGGACATGATCTCATGGTTCATGATTGAATATTATTGATTCCATAATCTTATGAATCACGTGTTTTATTATTACAAAGCCTTATTTCATGACTCATGATTTATGGTCTATGAATTGTTGGGTATGTTTTTGTAAGTTATGATCATGTTATCATGCCCTTATGATTATGTTATGATCACTTATGATCTTTGATTGTCATCTCCCATGTTTACCCTTACTGAGAAATTGAGCTCACCCTTCTTATGTTTCTATTTTCTCAAGGTTATGAAGAAAGTTATTAAGTAGGATATATCTAATAAGGGTTATATGTGAAAAGAAATTTATGGGATATATTTAAGGTCACTCATAAAATAATTTTGATTATGTACATAGTGTCCAAATACAATAAACCTTTATTATTATCAGGTGTGTATTATTGGGAGATGTACTGAATATTCATCTAAAATAATGTAATACTTATGTTAGTGATTATCAGGTTACCACAATTAGTATAAAATAAGTTTTTATTTATTTATAGATATTAGGATTAGAAAACATTAGCAAGAACCCTATGGATAAGTCTAAATATACAAAATTCTATAAAATTTTGGAAAATTATGGAGTTTGTGATTTCATAGTAATGAAATACTTATCTAAATACAAACAAGTGAATGCATTCTCTATCACAGATGCATCTTTGGGTAATAACCCCAAAAAAGGATTGTTGGGTATTTACTTGATATTCACTCAGTGCATGAAAAATGGGCCTAACTGCACACCCAGTTTGATAATCCTGTGGTATATAATTTTCTTAATTCAAATTCTATTTATGAACCATTATGAGGGATTTGAATATATTTAGGTTATAAATCCTCATAAAATACGACCCTTGAAAAATTATACTGAAAACTAGAATTTTAGGGGTTGAAATAAGGTGTCATAATTTTGTAAATCCCATGAATTATTTTCATTATCATAAGATTTATTGATCTGATTAAAGTTAAATGATACTCAAATGAAAATTTTGGTTTTAGTTAATATCATAAACCACGATCAATTTTGTGAACAAAGAATGTGGCGGCCAATACACTGACCATCCTCTTGACCAATAAAATAGAACAAGATATGGGATGACAAATCTTATATCTATTCTCATAAAAATATTTTAAGATATGTATGGAAACATTAATCATTCTAAATGTCTAAACATGAAAATGAAGGAACAAATCACCATTTAGTCTTTTATGGAACAATGCCAACCTTCCTTTAGTGGGTCCTCTAATCCACTTATTATTAAGAAATTTATCAATGCTATAGAAAAGATATTTTTTATTCTCATATGATTAGAGCATGAGAAGTTTGTATTAGCTGTGTGTAATTTGAAAGGTTAATTTGATCAATGGATGACTCTTATCAATAATATGAGGAAAGAGGAATATATTGATTTCCTGAAATATGAAGAGTTAAAAAAATTATTTCAATAAGTATTTCCCTTGAACTCTTTACACTAAAGTAGGGAGCGAATTACTGGATGAGTAGTAGAAGGATGATGAATCCATTGGTAACTATGAGGAAAATTTGAAAGTAATTGAAAGGTATGATTCTAGATTTATCATCAAACTTAAAAGTAAAATTGATTGATTCTTTAGTGGATAAAGACCAAGTATCTGAAAAGAATTGGATATAAGAGAATTGGATACCTATGAAGAAATAATTTTATGCACTCTCAAAAAAGAAATGGAGAGTAGATACTCTCATTGTTCTCATGGTTTTGGGAAAAAGAATTAAAAAATGTATTTTCAATGAGATTTAAATAATATAACCCTTAGAGAAAAGAAAATTAAGCTTCATTTAATCCAAAAGTGTGGAAAGTAGCATGGAGGAAATTTTGTTAAAGGGACCAGTAAATGTTTTAAGTGTAGAAAAGAAGGAAATTGAGAAAATTAATTCCAAAGTGATGTGAATAGGTCAAATAATGAAATTATGAAGGAAAACTTTAACTGAATACACCACCCACACTTCAATTCTATAATTTCATGGTGTATGTACATGACACTAACAAGTGTATGAATTCAAGGGATAATGATGAAAATAGCTTCAACAACCTTCTATTCCAAAGGAAAAAGGGAAGGCTTATGTAATCATAACTATTGAAGTGGGTTATGAAAACAAAGTCATGAAATGTATACTTATCATCCACTATAGAACTGCAAATATCTTATTTTATTAAATTTATAACCCTCTTTTATATAGGAATAATTTTCTTAGAGGATAAACTCACCATATCCGCAGTTAGATATTGATTTATTATTGAAAACTCATAATGGTATGATTATTATATCTTACGTATATAGCTCATATCAGATTGATGTTTTTGGGAATGTGCTTATTGAAAATGTTTTTATTCTCTCAATAATAAAATTTTATGTGATTTTGGGCATTGATTGTCTCCCCTATATAGAAACCATATAAATTTCCAAATATAGGAAGTCATATTTTATATTTCGAATCATCCAATGATCATGTATTAGTGTGAGGATGAACATGAACTTTTAATGTAAATACTTCCATCGTATAGGTCTTAATACACACTCATGAGGGATATATAATACAAATGGTTGTGGAGAAACTAAAAATTGAAGATATTCCAATTTTTCAAGAATATATCAATGTATTTGTTTAAGAGTTTCCTAGTATTCCCTTGAATTGTGAGGTTGAGTTTTAAATAGAACCCGTACATGGTGCTTCAAAATGGGGTTAACCTTTCTTTTTCTAAAGAGGAATGATAGGTCAATACTTATTTGTATTGATTATCATGAACTTAACAATATTAATATTAATAAAATGTATCATCTACCTCATATTGAAGTATTTCTTGATCAACTACACAGATCTCAATACTTTTCAAAGATTATCCTTCGATCTAGGTATAATCAATTAATGATAAAAATAGAAGTTGCACCCAAGAAAAACGTTCATATGAGGTATGGTCACTATGAATTTATAGTGATGCCATTTGGATTTTCCAATTATACTTATATCTTTATAGATATTATGAATAGAGTCTTTAGATATTACCCTAATCAATTTTGGTAATATTTATAGATAATATTCTCATATATTCTAAGAGTAAGGAAGATCATGGAGACCATCTAAGGATTGTGTTAAAGAGACCAAAGAAGGAAAAACTCTTTGAAAAATTTAGAACGTGTGAATTATGGATACTAAATGTATCCCTATTAGGTCATGTAATCACCAATGTTAGTATATATGTGTATCTTTCTAAGATTGAATTTACTGAGCAATATTCTCTACCAAACACTATGAAAGAGATCCATAGTTTTCTTTGATTATTTAGATACTATCGATGCTTTGTGAGAAATTTCTCATAGATATCAAATGAACTAAATAGGATTATATGGAAGGGATACAAGTTTATTTAAAAAAATGAATATGAAGAAAATTTTAAGGATCCAAAGTGAAGTTTGGTCAATGTACTGGTTTTTACATTACCTTATAATGGATAATGTTTTGTGATATACAATGATACATCAAAAAAGAATATGGGATTTGTTCTCATGCAGAATGAAATGGTAGTAGCTTATACCTCATGATAATTTAAGGTTATTGAGAAAAATTACCCAACTCATGATTTGGATATTAAAACAATATTTTTTTCATTGAAAATATAGAGGCATTATCGCAAGGGTGAAAGGTATAATATATATAATTATCATAAAATCTTGAAGTATATATTCACAAAAAATATTTGAATATGTGATAAAGGGTATGGTTTTATTTGTTTAATGATTTGGATTTCTCAATACATTACCACCCTCGAAAGATGAACAAGGTGTCCAATTCTACTATTTATAAGGATAATGTTATTTTTTCGATAATGAGGATAAAAAAAGATCCAATACTTAGGGATTTGAATAGTAGAGACCATGAAATTCTGATGGAAGTGGATAAATCCAATCCTTTTCAAATTAATGTTTAAATATTCATCCATTTGAAGATTAAAGAGGCAAAAAAGAGGATATTGAACTAAAAAAGAAGAAAAATAATATTCCATAGTTCAACCTTGAAATAATGGAATGATAAATCCAAGAACTGGATATATGTCCCTTCAATACTAGAATTAAAGGATCTATTGGATGAAGCACATAGATCATAATTATCTATCAATCATGGAATTATAAATATTTTTAGATATCTAAAAGATCATTTTTACGAAAAAACATGTAAAGATATTTTTTAGAGTATGTATCTCTATGCCTAGTATGTTAGTAAGTTAAAAATAAACACAATAATTTTAAGGGGATGATGCAACCATTACCCATACATATATATAAAGGGGAAAAATCACCATGGATATTGTCACAGGACAAACCAAGAAATCTAAGGTCCATAATTCCATTTTGGTTATAGTCAATCGACTTATTAATTCATGACATTTCATTTATATCAGGGAATATTTATCACTTGATCAAAATTTTCTAATATATATTAAGTGGTAAGGTTTTATTGGCTACCACCCTAAATTTTATTTGATTGAGATCCTAGGTTAATCTCAAAGTTTTGGATATTTATATAGAAATCATTGATTGTAGAGTTGAGATTTAGTACTATATATCATCCTTATATATATATTTAGTCTAAGAATAAAATTAAAACCCTATAAGATATGATAAAATCTTACTATATGTATTTAAAAAGTCGTTGGGATCAAAACCTTTCTCTATTTGAATTTTCTTACCACAATAACTTTCAATAAATCATTTAGATGAATCCTTATTAATACCTTTATGAAAATATGTGTAGAACTCCAATATGCTTGGATAAATTTGGAGAATAAAATCTATTGGGTATTGATCTAGATGAGGAAATGATAGATAAGGTTAGATATATTCATCAACATATTATAGGAGCTCAAGGTTGATATAAAAGTCATTATAAAAATAAATGGAGAGATCTTAAGTTCAAATTTTGTGATAAGATGTTCCTTTGAATATCTCATTGGAAGAAGTTTTTGAAATTTTGAAAGAAGGATAAAGTTAGTTCCATATATATCGATCCCAATGAGATTCTTGATTGCATCGAGACTTTATCTTATTGCTTGTTTCTTCCAAAAATCCCACCCCAAGTTCATTATGTGTTCCATTTATTTATTTTTAGAAATTACATAGCCAATCCTTCACATGAACAAAATTTAGAGGTTTTTATAGTTGGAGGATGTCCTTTCTTATGTGGAATGACTAGTGAAGATTATGGGGTAAAGAAATAAAGTCATCCGAAAAAAGAATACTCACATTGTAAAAGTTTTTTTGGAGAAAGAATAAATTTGTGGAAGCTATGTGGGAACTTGAGGATGTAATGATGTATAATTATCCCCATTTTTTTTCATCATAGTAAAGGAATTTCGTGGGTATAATTATTATAAGGGTATAGAATGTAACACACTGTGATTTTAGAATATATATTCTTTTAAAATAAATTCAATGTGTTTGATAGATTTTGATTAAGAAGAAACAAAAATAAATCGAATAATTGTAGTTAAATAAAACAAAATTGAGAAAATAACTGATTTTAAAAAATTAACAGGGTTCAATTTTACTTTAGAAAATACCATTAATTTTTGGGAAACTGTTTTGGTGAATTATATAATTTTTATTTTTGTAATTTTGAGGAAATCATATCAATAAAATGTATTTATAAAATTGTTAAAATAATTTAATAGTATCCATAGAATGCTTAAGAAACTATAAGTAATGTTAATTTAATTATTCAAGTTTAAACAAAATTATTTTTTCTAAGAACATTTTTTTATTGTATGTTTTATATATTTTATTTAAAAGATAAATTTTTCAAAATTTATAATTTTAATTTGAAAAAATGAACTTTGTTTTTGAATTCATCATGAAAAAATTAGCTTCAGATGAAATTTTGGGATTTTTCTAAAATGGATGATTTTTAGGTGAATAGTTAAAAATAATGTTCTTACAAATACCATATATTTTTTGAAATAATTATGATATAAGAATGACATAAAAATATATGAAACTATTTTCATAACTAAATTTGTATTTAAGGATAAAAATAAATCATTTTAATCTATTATGTTGAGTTTGGAAATCCATGCTTTAATTTTTGGAACCTAATTTATACTTTATTCTAATAAAAAACTACTTTAGTTCTTTTCCATTAATTAAAAATTCACAATGATCAATTCAGTTTTGGATTTCATTCGATGTTATAAAATTAGTATTATTTTATCCATAATTCAATAAATTTAATTGGAATAAATTGTATATATTATTTAGGTGTAAATTCATTTTTATTCTTAAAAAGATAATTTTTTTCCTAAAAAAAGTTTTTCATTGTTTTTTTCATACTTATATTAAAAATAATTTCTTCCAAATTTATGAATTGAATCTAATAAAATGGATTCAATATTTGGAAAATTAATTTCTAAATTATTTCATATGTTTAATTACATTTTTTTATAAAAATAAGTTACCATGGTAAGATTTTAAGTTATCACGGTAAAGGTTAAAATGGGTTAAAAGGGGTTAAGCTAAGGGATAATGATTATAATATCAAAAAAACATTATATTTATATGATGTATTTATTTAATTTATACCTCTCATCAAATTATCTTTTAAAATTGGATTTTTTTGGTTCCACCTTTCTAGGAAAATGACTATATTATTTTAATTTTATGGGTATTCTTATGGGCACCACTCCCCTTACTTATAAAATAGTACCTCCTATACTCACTTATTAAAATAATTTAAGAAACTTATATTGAATAATATCTATTAAAATAACTTATAAAATCTCATACCTATTTCCTATTGGTTCTTATCTCACCAAAATACCATCCTAAGAAGGTTTAAGGTGTAAGCCAAAGGAGGATACCCGAGGAAGCAATAAGTTTTTAATCAAGTCCTTTAAAATTTATTTCTTCTCACACGTCCTAAGAATCTATTAAATTCATTATAAAATTATGATATCAGTATAATAAAAATAATGAAATGTTTTTATATTAAGGGAATAACCATTATTCCCTTCTCATCCATTCAATGGGAAATAAAAGTTTTACTCAGGTGTACGTGTAGACTACCACCTCCAAGAAATGATGTATTTAATTTTAAATAAATAACTATAATAGATCATTATATATATATATATTTAATAAATAAATATATTATAAATATATTATAAATATTATTTTTTAGAGATAAATTATTTTTTACCATCCTTCTTTTCGATCCATTGAAAATGAAAACATCACCTGTGCGAATTGGTGAACTACCACCTCCATTAAGTAATGTAATTCATTTTTAATCACTAATTTAAATGTTTTATTATAAAATTGTATATAATTAATTTTTATTATATTTATGAAATTATTAATATAATTAATATTATTAAAACATTACCAAGGTACAAGGACCAAAACCGTTGAGCTGAAACATATATAGAAAACAGAACGGCTGAAATCTGAATATAGATTTTATTAACAAATTGTTAATAAATAGGTAATTTAAAATTATAATAGAATGATATATTATAAGATAAGTATTAATATATTTCTTTTATAGATTTATAATAAGTATAGATTTATTATATTGGATTTTAGAGCATGTAAAAATCAAGTAAAAACTTAAGGTAAGGGTTTATGTTACAATCTCACTTTTTTATCGAGATTGTTTTTGTTTCAATTTACATTTTAGGAAATTATATGATATTTATATTATAAACCACACATATTTTATTCTAGTATATTTATTTCTAATATTTTAAAGTATTATTTCCATTTTATCCCTCCTTGGTACTAAAAAAGACCAAAAAATGTATTTTAGAAAACTGACCTTATTTATCATTTTTGGTTGGAAATATTTCTCTTTGAAATAAATATTCTTAAAAAATGTTTTATAAAGTTATTATATAATTTTAAATTATTCATAAATGTATTTTTATCCTATATATTATTTTATCTAAAAACATTTTAAAGGAATCATCTTTTCATTTTCTAAATGGTTATATTTTTTACTTTCTTTATAAAAGTGTAAAAATAATGTTTTTTTATGTTTACGACCTGAATGAATTTTCCTAATATAATGTATTTTCTTCCTCAAGAAAATTAATTTAAAATTTTCCATGGTTTTTCAGAAAAAATAATATTATATTTTTTTGGATTTTTTATTTTTTATATGTTACAAAAATAAAAATATTTTTCTTCTTGTTTTTCAAAGCATATTTCTAATGATTTTATAAAAATATTTTTCATCTATTTAAATACAATTTAAGGTTTTTATGCTTAACTAGGGATGTGATATTATGATTAACTAAAATTTATTTTTCTAGATGACTTTTCATGATTATTTTTTAAGGATGTTTTCATGAAACTTATTTATTTCCCATGGGTTAATTAAGCTATGATGAAATGATGAATATTTTTAGGATATGTGGAACACATATGCATAGTTTTAATTATTTGATCAGTGGGAACATAATTATATATCCCATTAATGTATTTGGTAAATATTGATAACTCATGTGATAATATGTAAGGGAATGGGGAGTGAACCCAATCTACTATGGGACTCTATCCATTATGTTTATGGGAATAAAGAGTAAACCCAATACACTATGGGACTCTATGAAGTATGATATTTTTGGAAGTGATACTTAATAAAGTAAATGATTTTCTATACTTATGTTTATCCTAAAAACTTATATCTTATACTTAGAATATGAACTTATCGATCATGATTGATTATTTATGACTATACACCATTATGACTCACGTCTTGTGTGACTAAAAATCCTTAGGCAATGACTCTTGATTTGTAGTCTATGAATTTTTGGGTCTGTATTTATAAGTTAATGATATGGTTTTCACACCCTTTTCATTATATGATGGTCACTTATGATCTTTTATTATTATTTCCAATGTTTATCATTACTAATAATATGAGATCACCCATTCTTATGTTTATATTTTCCTTAGGTAATGAAAAAATTTATTAAGTTGGATATCTCTAAAAAGGGTGCTAAATGATAAGAAATTTATGGTATATGTTGAAGATATTTTGTGAAATAAGTTGATTATGTATATAGTCTTTAAATACACTAAATATTTACAGTTCTTGAGTGCGTATTATTTTGATATATATTCAATATTCATATAAAATAATGTAATATTTATGAAAGTGATGATTGTGTCACCATAGTTTGTCCAACCATGTGAAAAAACTGTGCAACTAACTAAATTTCTTTAAAATTGTGATTTTAACACCCCCACTAACTTTTAAGTCCTACCCCCACTTTCTGCCCTATGTTTGGCTAAAATAGATGAGCCTAATCCCATTATATAATTTGTTTTTTTCTTAGAACGGGGGATGATTTCTCTGATATTTCTTTAGTGTTGGTGGTATAATTTCCTCCCCTTCATACTTTTGGTCTTTTATTTTGCATCCCTCCTAGATTTGGTTCTTTTTTAGGGGTTTTGAGATGATTTTCATTGAAACAGGGTGAAAATCATCTGGTATGATGGGGATTTTGCATGTGATAGTTAGAGGATGTGACATAATGATGAACATACATTTCTACTTGTAATTTCATTAGATGTACATTACCAAATAATTTTTTTTGGGGTTTTCCTAAAAATAAGGAAATTAGATATTAAATTGGTGTTTTTTGATAGTTTTTTTCTTGATATAGTGTTGAGAGTTCACCATGGACCTTCCAGGTCTAGTTGGTTGCAGTTTTGGTATAGAGAGATGGCTCAGTAAGGTCTTAAGAAATTATGACTATTTAAACTAAATTTAAAAATTAATTAAATTTTTTATAATTAATTAATTGGATATATTGGATTGAGGTAGGTTCCTTGGAGGTGATATGAGATAATGCAAGGTTTAGACGTGCTTAGGTGGTTTTCAGGATTAAGTAAAGGAAATTAATCTATATGAGGTTGGTGGTCTACAAATATCTCCATATATTTTATGATTTTAATTTGTGTCATTTGATATGTCCTCTCTTTACCTATGATAAATTGAATTTTAATTAAATAATATATTTATTAATTCATATAGATATAATTAAAGTACATAGGGCTATTAGGGACCCTTAAGCACTAGCTTGATACCTTCTCCACTAATGAATGAGTGCTTGATTAAAAATGTGTGCAATGAGATATGTGGAACCTATAGGGAAAAAACAAGTTGGGAATAAACATAGTGGGCTTGAGATAAGTGATTTTAGTTCCCTTAAAAAAGGGGTGAGTGATGGACTGAGAATTATTTGCCTAAGGATAGTATGTATATAGACCTTGAGATGATTTATAGCCAACAAGATAGTTGAAAAGAGTGTGGGGTGAGAGTTTCTCCCATATAGATATGTGAGTAACTAGGCAGGAATATCCTAGGTAAGATTATGGAGAGTTTGGGTGCTAGAGGACCAATCAAAAATGACATTGGAAGTGATTCAAGCATTATTCCATCTGTTTTAAGTGATGCGAGTGTGGAATCTACTATGAGGTCTATGAGGCTACGACATGATCATGGTAATGTTGAGGGGCACTATTCCCTCTGAGAGATGAATCAAACCCCAAGATTTGGAAAAATGATAGAGGATCCCATGTAGTGTGTCCAAATTTTGATGATACCTAGGGGACCTCAGTGGTGCCCCAGTATTATGTTGACCCAAGAGAGGGTTATTTTAGGGGAGTCGGTACCATCGATCTTGGGGGTCACCTTAGAACCTAATGGTTGATGTGGTTAACCTATCATGAATTTTCCGAGATTATGGATTGGATGTGATTCCTGTTATGTGTGTGTTGTGTGATAGTCATGAGGATAGATGATTACACTATTGTGTAATGTGAATGATGTACCCAAGAGGGGAGAGGAAATGACCTTTGGTTACATATGGTCCTATTTGTGTTTCTTGGTAGGGAGAGACTTTCCCTGGGTTGTAGGTGACCTGTAACTTATTTCTTAGTAGGGAAAATATGTGTCCCTAGGTTCCTATTGATGTGATTCCTAGACCAAAGAGTCATCCCCTAGGTTCTGAATGGCATGTGACTTATTTATAGGTAGGGAGAAGTTGTAAACCTGGGTTTCTAATGACATGTTTCCCAATAGGGGGAGTATTTCCATGAGTCTCGAAATAATATTCTTGTGTTTTCTAGTAGGAAGGGTCTTCACTTGGGTTATATATGACCTGGTATGTTTTTTCCTAACATGGAGAGTTTATGCTTGGGTTTTGGATGACCTGTATGTGTTTCCTGGTAGGGAGAGGCTTGCCTTATTTTTTAAATGATTTGATATTTATTTCTTGATAGGGGGAGTCTACCTCAGGGGTCCAAATGACTCTTTACTTTTTTATTAGTGGGAATAGGTTTTGAATTGGGTTCCAGGGGAGGTTATTGATTTTTTTAGTAGGGATCATGTATTCCCCTACATTCAAGATGATGATATAATGCTAAAAGAAATATGGAACTATTCAATGAGGGTATGGTTGATCCCATGTGTCATGTTATAGCGTAAGGATTGATAATGGTTTATATCATTGCATTTCCATGTTTTATTTGTTTAGTCTAAGCATATCACATGTGCATAAATTTTAATTATACATTATGTTAGGTAGGGGTATCCATGGGCTGGGTCAGGACGGGTCTTTGGGGATTTTGGACCTTACCTAAGCAAAAGAGGTTAGGCAAGGTAACAAAAATACCGTAAATAATGACAAAAAAATTGTAAAACTATTGATTAAATTAAAACTAAAATAATAAGTAAAAATTAATATTTATTGATAAATATAATGTAAATATAATGTAAATATAATGTTTTATAACATTTTATAAGAAAAATAAAACATTATATAATGCAAATATAATAGTATATTTACGTTATATAGAATTAAATTTCTGTAAATCAAATGTTATATAACATAAATATAAAATTATAAAATGTGAATATAATATTATATAAAGTTACATAATGTAAATATGAAGTTATATAATGTAAATACAATGTAAACATAGTGTAAATATAACACCAATATAATGTAAATACAATGTTATATTTGTGTTATATAACCTTATTGTTTATTGTTTATTATTATTAATTGTTGGTAGTTAATATTTATTATTCAGTATAAATTATTATTAATTATTATTAATTATTAGAAATTATTCCTAATTAATTATCAATTATTCATTTTTACTAATTTTTTATCAATCAATATTAAATTTTAATTGTTATTTATTATACATATATATGGTTGGCTTCGTTGAGTCGGGTTGGGTTAGAATTTTTCCAACCCATGACCTGAATCGACTCGAACCGACCTGAACTGACCTCAACTTGATCCAAAATAACCCAACCTGACCATACCTCAAGTATAACCCAACTCCACCAAAACCAACTTGGTCAGGTCGAGTCAGGTTTGGATGCCAATAATGATAAGGGAACCATTGTTGGTTACTTAATAAGTTCTACTCAAACACTACTCAGGATGTCATGACACTGATGAACCCATGTAGATCTAATGTTCACAAGCTCAACTGGGGAATATACCCAATGTTTCATGATAGGATTGGATCATATTTATAGGGAATCAAATATTAGCTTGTGATGAGGTTAAAGGATGGTAGTAAATCCTCCTTGTTTTTATTTATTTTGCTTATTGTATATGTGATCAGCTCGGTGAGCAGTCAGTTGGGATATATGATTGTATAATTTCACATTAATTTGATATATCATGGTTATGTTTATATGTTATACATACTATAGTTATTTTTATTGATATGTTTTGTTATTTACAATGTTGTTTTACTCTTATATGAAGGTATAGTCTTCCCATGGTAACACCATAGATCATCACTACTGGTTGGCAGCCTCTAGAATATAGGGATGCATGCTTGAGGTCAAATAACACCCCCAGTACAGAAACTGGTTAATGGTATAGACTGGAGGTTCATTACAAAGGGAACCTTTATCAACATGTTTTTCATCGCTTATAATGGATTCATTTATCTGTTATTTTTTTAGCATTGATAAAAAGAACCTTTATCAGTGTTACACCTAGTACTGATTAAATCCTTTATCAGATGTTGTAGAGTTCTAGAAGTTATAGAACACTATGACGAACAATAAAAAAATTTAATTATAATTTTTAATAATTAAATATAATATATAATATAATTACATCATACTATTAATTAAATTAAAATTTTACATTAAATAATTTTAGTACAATAGAATTGAATTGATGAAAAATTTACTTGAAAAAATAATAATTTCAAAAAATACAAAAAATTTAATTTCATAGTAATAATTATCCATCGATCAACCTAACATCTTACAAAATAAGTGTGTAACTATAATAAAAAATTGTTATTTTAATAATAATTCATAAAAAAATAAAAATAGTATATAATTGAAATGTTTTATAATCTGTTATAAATTTCAATTTGAATGATATTCAGTTGATCCCTACAAGTAAAAAATGAATAATAAGTCATTTTTCTGAAGTATCATGGAAATATGAGCGTGTTTTCTCATTTTTGAGTATGTGATAAACATTTTGAACTAAAATTTCACATGTGAATAAAAACACATACAATCAATTATACTAGCCATGACATTTTGCAGATTAACATGTGGTTAATTTATACACATCATAGATAAAAAATTGACCTTTTCCCTTAAGTTTCAAGACAATATGATGTATTTTTATTAGTTTTATGTATGTATTAAACATTTTGAACTAAAATACTATTTTTTAATTAAAACTTTCAATTTTAGTTATACCAGCCACAGTGTGTGTCCGATTGATGTGTGGTTAATTTCTACATATCATAAATAAATTATTGCAATTTTCTTGAAATTATAAAGAAAATACAAGTGTGTTTGATCAATTTTTGAGCATGTGATGCATGTTTTAAATTAAAAATTCACTTTAAAATGAAAGCGTGCACTTTTAGTGATACCAACCACACTATGTGTCAAATATATGTGAGATTAATTCTAATAATTTAAAAATAAATAATTGGAAATTTTTATAAATTATTTTTAAAATACAACTAATTTTTCTTGGTTTTTATTATGTAATGTGTCATTTTAACTAAAATGTCATTTTAAATAAAAATAGACACTTTCAATCACATCAGCCACACTATGTGTAAGAATGATGCAAGGTTATTTCCAAATCATCCTAAATGAATTATCGATTTTTTTTCTAAAGTATCATGAAAACCATTTTTTTTCTTAATTTTGTGTATGTGGTGAATGTTTTGAACTAAAATGTCACTTTTAAATGAAAACACATACTCTTAGTCTTACCATCTATACCATATATCAGATTGACATATGGTTAATTCCTACACATCAAAGATGAATTTTAGATTAATTTTCAAGATTTTCATAACAATATGAGTGAATTTTATTGGTTTTGAGTATGTGATGCGTGTTTTGGACTAAAATATCACTTTTAAAAGAAAAAACACACTTTCAGTCATATAAACCACTCCATGTGTCATATTGATGTGTGGTTGATCCATTCACATTAATAAAGAATTATAGATATTTTTCCTAATGTTTGAAGACAACCTAAGTGTGTTTTCTCAATTATGAGTATGTGATGTATGTTTTGAAATTATATTTCACTTATAAATGAAAACATGCTTTTTTAGTCATACTGGTCGCACTGTGTATCAGATTGATATGTAGTTAACTCCTAAATTTCCCAAATGAATTATCAATATTTTTAATAAAATATCAAGATAGTCCGAGAGTGTTTTCACTATTTTAAGTAGGTGAAATATGTTTTGAACTAAAATATAAATTTTAAATGAAAACACATAATTTCAATCAGACCAACCACATAATGTGTCATATTAATGTGTTATTAATTCATACACATCATAAATAAATTATTGATCATTTTTGTAGTGACATGAGATTTTGGATCCTTTAATTTAATACTATATTTGATATCTTGTGTCACAAACAACACCAGAATAGTGAAATAACATTCTAAAATGAACCATAATATATTAAAATTACATGATAAATATAACAATTTATAAATGAAATAATAATAATTAATTTAAATAGTTATGTATTACTATTATTCTTTAATATTTTATAAAGGATTACTTTCGAAGAACTATTTTAATAAAGGGTGTTGTATTTTATCTTAATAAATTAAATTGATTAGAGTTAAAAGTTTATTATAATAGGTAATATTTATATTTATAAATTAATATGTAAATATTCAGTTATTTATAAATCTACAAGAAATAAGATTAAAAACACTTGAAGTTTAAAAATTTCATTTTTTTTATTAAAACAAGTTTTCTATTATTTTCATTTAAAAGATAATTTATAAAATTTAGATTTTTATTTTGAAAAAAATAAATTCATTTTTGA
The DNA here is from genome assembly GCA_963277665.1 of Viscum album. Taxonomy (NCBI): domain Eukaryota; kingdom Viridiplantae; phylum Streptophyta; class Magnoliopsida; order Santalales; family Viscaceae; genus Viscum; species Viscum album. The sequence continues at coordinate 1,941,948,996 of OY728152.1, forward strand.
ATTTATCATGAAAATATTAGTTTAATATGAATTTTTCATATTTTTATTAATTTTTTTTCTGAATAGTGCAATATACTGTTCTTAAAAATACTAAAAATTTTATGGAATTATTAGTTTATAAGAATGGTTTGGAAATTTATAAAACTCAATTCTAGAAAAAATATGTTTATTATAAGTTATACTAAAAAATTAAAAATATTAATTCTAGTTTACAAACATATATTTAATTTTTTAAAACTTAAGTTATATTTTTCTCACGAAATTAATTTTAATACATTATATACTTATTATTTTAAAATTGTTTTTTATCAATTTTCGAAATATAATTAAATTAAATGAATATAAAATTTTAAATCCAAGGGTCTTAATTATATTAAAAGGAACATTTTATTTTTAATCATAAAGGATAATTTACTTAAGTAAAAACTAATTACTACAGTAAAATCTCAAATATTTAAAGTTAAGAATCAATGAGTAAGTGACCTAAAACATGTTTAAAACATGTGTGGGAATGTGTGGTTTAGTTTTTCATTAAACTTATCACCTTTTGCCTATATTATTTCTAAATTTTTGAGTTATTTTCCTTGATGGAAACTTCCCATTATTAATTTATTTAGGTATTTACAAAAAATATGAACCCTTTCTACTTATAAAATGAGATGTCCTCTCCTCACTTCTGATCACCCCCAAACCAACATTTTCTCCCCAAAATATACCCAAAGAAATTCTAAAAAGTACTATGCAGATTAAATAGGTTTTGGTATTCTCAAAACACTATCCCTAAAATGTTTAATTCCATTCAAAAAGGAGATAATCTATGTAGCGAGTTATAAATTTTTAATTGCTCTTTTCTTACTTCTATTTATTAATGTGCATGTATAATTTCTGAAATCAGATCACACAAAATTAAAATTATAAAATTAGTATCATTATTATACCAGTATGCTATTATAATTATGTTGTAATCATAAACCACATTTCCCTTTTTTATTTAAGAAAAATGAAAATGTGAATAGTGTGTCTGTGCGAACTTCTGCCTCCACGAAGAAACATGTTCATTTTCTTTCACCAACTATTATAGATAATAAAAATAGGGAGTTTGATATAAAATTTTGATATTTATAACTTATTTAATATTCTTAAATTACAAACCACATTTCTCCTCTCTCTTAGTCTTTTAAAATGCAATCATCATCAATGCGTACATTTGGACTACCACCTCCATGGATCGATGTATTATTATTTTCATTGCCACCATTTTTGGATGGTCGAAAGAAATATTTTATTGTATAAATATGATTTTTATATCCTTAAGGTTATTTTTTTAAAAAATATAGAAATTATTGACTATACAATCAATAAATGATCATTTTTAATTAAATTGTTTAAAATAAGTGTACTTAGAGGTAAATCATTTTATTCTTATTATATAATATTTTCATATCAATTGATAATTTTTATAATTCCTTAAAATTTATTTATATAACACTAATAAAAACTAAATATTATAATTATTCTTCTTTTATAATGATATTACAACTAAACCACCACATAATCATCCATTAATTATAGCATGTTCATGTTTGGGTCAGTTTATCCACCTACTTGAACAATGCTATAAAATTATATTATAGATGAATATTAGAAATTAATTATTGGAATAATATTATATAAATATGTAAATAATTATTTCTTGTTGGTTCTGTAATGGTAACAATATTATTAATCTCATTAATTAATAAAACACCTTTCGTTCATCCATAATTACTAAAACATACTTGTTATTATTTTCATCTTTAAGGATAAAGACTAAAAAACTCATTAAATGAATTTTTAAAATCATAAATTTTTATAAAAAATTAATAATAAAAATTTAATAAAATTTTAAATAATAAATTTATAGGAAAAATTAATATGACAACTACTATTATGAAATTAATACAAATGATCAATACTATAAACACTTGATGTAGAAAAATAGGTAAATAAGTAACTAAATAGAATTCATATAAGAGAATGAATATATATTATGAGTATAAATAAAAATTTATATGATTAAGGTTATGAATTAAGTGAATAAGATATCTATGTTTTTTGAAACAAGAGGATGAAGTACATTCATGTAATTTGGGACAAGAGGTAAGAGTTTCTATGTCACATTTTCAAATTCATGAGACTTGTTTGATATTGCGCACAATCATTTGTTTTATGCAGTGAAATTACAACCTAAAGAATTTATTTATCAAGATTTACTATTTTTTTGGGGTTTTAAGTTTCATATCATGTTCTTTCTTTACATGTTCTTTTATTAAAAACATATAAATGTTTTAAGGGTTTTCTGGGTCTCAATTTTTATTCTTTGAGACATTATACATTTTTTGCACCCTGTTTTCCTTGTATGATGTATCTACTACCCATGGATGTATTTTTATCATAGATTTTTGTATTTAATTGGATATAATAATCCCAATCATATTACCATATTCAAATGGTTATTGATTCAATTATTTCTCCAACAGTAAGGATTTTTGGTAACTCAACTTTCATTCCTTTACTTATGATTTTTCCCTTGAAATTATATCACATAAGTTTGGTACATTATACACTTGATTATATTATATAGTATTATATAATTTTTTTATGGAATTAAATTCATACCACATAAATAATTGTCATATTTTTCTTACCTTATGGAGTATGCTTCCAGTAAGGGATATTAATAGCTCAAGTCTCCTTTCATTAAGTTATAAAATTTTATCTTAAACATTTTTATTCTATGATTTGGTTCTCCCGATCTACTAATTTATTATATTATATTTTACAATCCTCTTTTGTAAAATAATGTTATAAAATAATTATGGTTTTATTACCCTTTTACAACATGATTTTTAAATAATGGTATTTTCAAAGTATTAAACATATTTCTTTCCTTTCATTATCAAATGTTTATCGTTTTCTCCACATTTCCTTTAGATTTTTTTTATAATTTTCAAGGATCTATTATTAATGATTATTTTTAAAATTAAATTTTTTCAAAATCTTTCACTACACCTTTTAAAAAGTAACTTTTTAATGTATGATGTAAGTTTTTATTTTTTTCAATGTTAATTTTTTTTATAAAAGATATTTTAATTTTCAACTTAATTTTCCTTTTTATATTTAATAGGATTTACAATCATGGGATTTATGATTATTTTTTATCTACTAATAAATATATATATTGATAAATTTTGGTATTGAACATATGGTATCAAACAAATTGATTCTTGACCCCTTTTTATGCGATACTGTTAAAAACATTCTTTTATAAGGATATTTTTAATCTATGTCAACATACTTCTAAGTTTATATTGTTACAGTAGAGATATATTCTTTTGAAAACATAAAACTTATTTTCATAGATGTATTATTTAATATTATTTTATATCAAATATATTCTCGATCACTGCCTTTTTCATTCCCAACCATCCATCTTGAATATGAATATCTTTTTTTAATGCCTTTACTTTGTGAACAATCTATATTTATTTACATTAATTTAAGGGTGTTCACCTAAGTTACATAAATTTATTTATTGGTGAAATTATTGACTTAAACATATAACTTTTATCTATATGGTGTATATACCATATCCTTTATATTTATTGAAGGGTATTAACTAAACATTTATTGAATATCTTTAGATACCCATTTATGTCCAATGGGTTTTACATGTTAAAGATATCCTTATGTGTATACATTTTAAAAGGATATAAAACCCATTTTATTTCATGTGTTTCTTTTTATGTGATGAATTAAACCAATTTTCATTCCATCATTTCTTTTAAATGGGTTGAATGAAACTTGTTTTTATCCCATGAGTTATTTATGATATGATGAATAATTGATTTATTAGGGTACAATTAAGTATAGATGAATGAAATGTGGGGTTAAATATCTCCCTCCAATAAATTTATTAAGATTTTATATATAATGTGATAAATTATTCAAAAGTGAGTTTTAGTTGCTCATAAGTATGGGTACTAATGGTGTGGATCATGAAAGTAATGTCCCTATACCAATGAATGTTCTATATCTTAAATATATTCAATATTATTATATTTTGTTCTTATGATGTGTGTAAGATCCGAACCTTTTTTGAAGTTGTATCACGCTCGTTTATAAGAACTCTTTTTCCCTTATATTGAGTACTTTTCATTTGGGTTTTACCTTAGAGTGTGTTTGGGTGGAAATTTTAGAAAAAATGGAGAAATAGGGTAGTGCATGATTTTCCCTAACCATGCAACCCATACCAAAAAATAATGAACTCTCCTAGGAGTAAACGTGAACCCCTATAAAATAGGAACATGGTTTAGGAACATGGTTAGGGGAAACCATGCGCCCCTACACAGAAAACCATACACATGAATTAAATTAACTTTAAAATTAGTTTTAAAAATATATGAACCCCAAAACTCACCCAAATAGACCCCATTCAACCCCTGATGCTCTTTCATGATTTTAGAGCCTCTTGGATGAATTTCAAGCCCTCCTAACCTTCGTTCTTGGTGATTTGAAGCCAAGATCAAAGATCTACACCCCTCCTATTAAGAGGATCTCATCTCGTTTGGTTCCCCATTCCTCTTACTTTCATCTACCATTCAAGAAAGGGTTGTTATTCATGTTTCATTAGATCTAGATCTAGGATTATGAATCTTGATCTATATTTGAAGGATCTTTATTTTTTTGATCTGGATTTAGGGGTTTAGGTTCAGATCTCGTTCAACATCATTATGATGCTAAAATTTTGGGGATTTTCATTGGGGGATTTCTCATCAATGAATTGAGGTAGGTGGTCTATTATTTAAATCCCATAGTATCGATATCAATTACAAGTATATTATTTTATTTTATAGGTTTATTTTAGCAATTGGAATTCATAAATTAAAATAATCATTTTGTTCAATTAATTAACTATGGAATTGAGGATTTTAATGAATAATGGAATGGTGGAAAATGGATAATTAATTGATGAATTAATTATCAAAGTATTTAATTGGGGTATTAAAGATAATTAATTTTCAAGTCAATTATAAAATTATTGAATTGTGAATTGAGAATAATTAATTGTTGAATTATTTATTAGATGTGGAGATTGTGAAATTATTAATTAGTTGTTGAATTAATTAATGGACTTGTATTAGTTAATTTATGAATTAATTAATGGAATATTGTGGTGGTTAATAGTGATAATAGGATTAATGTTGATTAATCTTGGTTGACATGACAGTGTGAAACCATGAACTTTTATATTTTGAATCATCCTATGATCATATATTAGTGTGAGGATGAACATGAACTTTTAATGGAAATACTTCCATTATATGGGTCTTAATACACACTCATGAGAGATATATAATAAAAATGGTTGTGGAGAAACTGGACATTGAATATAATCGAACTGTTGAAGAATATATCAATGTATTTGTTTAAGAATTTCCTAGTATTCCCTTGAATTGTGAAGTTGAGTTTTAAATAGAACTCGTACATGGTGCTTCAAAATTGGGTTCACCTTTATTTTTTTAAATAGGAATGATAGTTCAATACTTATTTGTATTGATTACTAAGAACTTAATAATATGAATATCAAGAAAATGTATCATCTACCTCATACTGAAGAATTTTTTGATCAACTACATAGATCTCAATACTTTTCAAAGATTATCCGTCGGTCTAGGTATCATCAATTAATGATAAAAATGGAAGTTTCTCCCAAGAAAAACATTCATATGTGGTATGGTCACTATGAATTTATAGTGATGCCATTTGGACTTATCAATTACCCTTATATCTTTATATATATTATGAATAGAGTCTTTATATATTACCCTGATCAAATTTTGGTAATATTTATAGATAATATTCTCATATATTCTAAGAGTAAGGAAGATCATGGAGATCATCTAAGGATTGTGTTAAAGAGACTGAAGAAGTAAAAACTATATGAAAAATTTAGAATATGTGAATTACGGATACTGAATGTATCCTTATTAGGTAATGTAATCACCAATTTTGGTATATATGTGTATCCTTCTAAGATCGAATTTATTGAGGAATAGTCTCTACCAAACACAATGAAAGAGATTCATAGTTGTCTTTGATTATCTGGATACTATCAATGCTTTATGAAAAATTTCTCATAGATATCAAATGAACTAAACTGGTTTATATGGAAGGGATACAAGTTCGTTTGAAAAAATGAACGTGAAGAAAGTTTTAAGGATCCAGAGTGAAGTTTGGACAATGCACCAGTTTTTACCTTACCTTATAATGGATAATGTTATGTGATATACAATGATACATCAAAAAAGAATATGGGATTTTTTCTCATATAGAATGAAATGGTAGTAGCTTATACCTCATGATAATTGAAGGTTCATGAGAAAAATTACCCGACTCATGATTTTGAGATTAAAATAGTAATTTTTTCATTGAAAATATAGAGGCATTATCTCAAGGGTTAAAGGTATAATATATATAATGATCATAAAATCTTGAATTATATATTCAGAAAAAAATATTTGAATATTTGATAAAGGGGATGGTTTTATTTAATTAATGATTAGGATTTCTCAATACATTACCACCATGGAAAGATGAACAAGGTGAAAAATTCTACGATTCAGAAGGATAATGTTATTTTGTCGATGATGAGGATAAAAAAGATCCAATACTTATGGATTTGAAGAGTACGGACCATGAAATTCTGATGGAAGGGGATAAATCCTATCCTTTTCAAATGAATGTTTAACTATTCATCCATTTGAAGATTAAAGAGGAACAAAAAAAGGATATTTAACTACAAAATAAGATAAAGAATATTCCACAGTTCAACCTTGAAATAACGAAATGATAAATTTAGGAACTGGATATGTGTCCCTTCAATACTAGAATTAAAGGATCTATTAAATGAATCACATTGATAATCATTATCTATCAATCAGGGAATTATAAATATTTTTAGAGATCTAAAAGATCATTTTTATGGAAAAACATGTAAAGATATATTTTAGAGTATGTATCTCGATGACTGGTATGTTAGTAAGTTAAAAATAAACATAATAAGTTTAAGGGGATGATGCAACCATTACCCATACCTATATGTAAAGGGGAAAAATCACCATGGATATTGTCACATGAAAAACCAAGAAATATAAGGTCCATAATTCCATTTTGGTTATAGTTAATGGAATTATTAATTCATAACATTTCATTTATAATAGGGAATATTTATCACTTGATCAAATTTTTCTAATATATATTAACTGGTAAGGTTTTATTGGCTACCACCCTCAATTTTATCTGATTAAGATCCTAGGTTTATCTCAAAGTTTTGGATATGTATATAGAAAGCATTGATTAAAGAGTTGAGATTTAGTACTACATATTATCCTTATATATATTATTAGTCTAAGAAGGAAACTCAAACCCTATAAGATATGTGACATGGTTCAAACTTGAAACGATCTGAAGTAGGTATTGTGGTACGTGGGGCCTTGGGAGCCTGGTGGTTTATGTGGTTAAATAATAAATAATTGATAATGTGATAACTGTTTACTTATTAATTGTACTTATTTAATTATACACCTACATAAAATTTTATTGGCTACATATTGTTTTGGACACCGTTGGTGGTGGCCTACTAAGTTTTACTCACACCCTACTCGGGCTGCTTAATCGATACCCGAATAGATTTCATGTTTGTAGGCCAAGATAAGGGAAAAGGCCTTGTGTTAGATGGATGAGTTGGGATGGATAATGGTTAAGGGTACTAGACATGGTTAGGGACCCACATAAGAGTCATCAAGGTTTTTACATTTGGGTTTTCATTTTGACACTTAACACGAACTTTAACATATAATATTTACAGTTCATTTTGATATTGTGTCTCTAGTTTTGGTCATCTAGTGATCATGGTACTATTTTTTTATGGTTATATATTATTCAGTTATTGTTTCTTATTTTCCATTTTTGTATTAATCTAATAAAAGAGGGTATAGTCTCCCCATGATCTATATTATACCCGTGATTCTATTCGGAAGCCTCTAGCATACAAGGACGCACACTTCAGGTCATGTAGCGGTTCATCTCGGGGCACCGATGTGTGGAACCCAAGTCGAGCTGTTAAAAAATGGTATAAAGGGGTATTATTTTCTTTTCATTTGTCTTATTAATTATTAATGTTAGGTAGTATATTAGGGATATTTGGGCCATTGTCATGAGCTTGTTCATTTGAGTTGCTAACCTATGTATGGGGTAAAACACAAGTACCGATGGTGGTATTGTTGATATTTCTATTTTATGTTGAAATTAAATATCATTTCACCTTGAGTGATACAATTTTATTGTGATGGGATTATTATCTCATTGATTTGTTGATTTTTTACTCGTGACCCGGTAAATTCAGATAGTTGAGTATGCATGCCTCATTCTAGGCACTCGAAATTATTTTGTGACCTGCATAATTTTAAGAATGCATAAGAAAATAGGTATTGAGTAGGTTTTTTTTAACTTGAACTGTTTTCCTTCTTGTGAAATTGAGTTAAAAAATGGTGACTATTGTGAAATAGTAAGTGAAAAAATGACACAAAATGTGAATAATTGGGTGTCTAAATGAGAAAATTGATTAATGAGAATGCGTTTACCCTTGTTAACCAGGACCTAAATGTAGGATGGTTAAGGGTAGTAATATAACCTCCATTTTGAACATGTGAGGAGGTTTGGGGAAATGATTGTTTGTGGCTTATTGTGTTTCCCTCTTATGTAAACATGTTTATTTTTTGAACTGTGTCCTAAGGTACGTGTTTGACATTGTAGAGATATTCCTCCATGATGATGCTTACTGAGGGGATGACAGAAAGAAATTTCTTGGGATGATCCTCTAGTGGTGGAACATGAGGAACCAATAGTTTAGGGTGAGGAATTCAGAGAGAAGTTCCAAGAGAAATTTTATCACTTTATACAATTTATGGAAAAAATACCTCAGGTGGGTTGTGAAAATAATGTCTAATTTAATGAGAGAGTTCCAGTTTCCTCACCCTATGACTTTTACTACAGAGGGTTGAATTGTGGGAGCTATGTTTTGGATTGAGTCTATCTAGACTATACTTGACCATTTGGAGACTCCTACTGGGAAGAAAGTCAAGATGACTGCTTATATGTTAAGTGTTCCGAAGAAGCATTGGTGGGACATCCAGACTCGGGGTGGACAACTAGAGACTATGGAATGGAAAGAATTTCAGGATAAGTTCTTGGATAAATTTTATCTAGAGACACTGAAATAGGATAAGGTAGCTGAGTTCATTATATTAACTTAGGTAAGCATGTTTGTGATGAACTATGCTATATGCTTCATAGATTTGAAGTTATTTGCTCCAACATTGGTAGGAGACAAGGATAATATGGAAAAGAGGTTTCAATATGGGATTAAATGTGAGATTAAGTCCGAAGTGAATATATTTAGGCTGTGAATGTTTTTAGAAGTGGTGAATTGGACTCTCATTATTGAGGAGAACCTGAAGGAGGATTCCAGTGGTGGACATGTGGTTTTGGCTGGACGAATTAGAGGTGTACTTTTAGAGGGAAGGAAGCATCTTTATTAGAACTTTAGCAAAATTATTGGGAAGTATAGTAGCCAGATAGATAGATTGGTTTCATCTGATCTTACCCAAGTGATTTTCTACTAGTACGGTAGGCTGGGGAACTTTCATAAAAAATTTTCCCCACAACCATTGGAGTACCAAGAATATTGTAAGATAGGTCATCTATAAAGGTTTTTTCAGAACAATCGATATATAGGTAGTCATGGAGGAGCTAGAAAAAACCATGGTGTGGGGAGGGGATCTTCTGTACCATATTAGACTGACATCTGGAGTTCTACTAGTCAGGGAAGTAGAGGAGGTGGACACAATACTTCTGGGAAAGAGCACCCATATCAGTAGGGTGGTGTAGCATAGGGGATCTAGACTTTATCAAAGGGAATGTGGGTAGGATAGTTTCACATGGTGTAGCATAAAATTTTGGATAGTGAGGATATACCATCAATAGTTACAGGTACTCTTCTTGTAGATTCTATATTAGCTAGTTCCTTATTTGATACTAATCCCTATTATTACTTTATATCTACAAAACTTGTTAATGTTTTGAGCCTGGTGGTGGAGTTTTTGATAGGGATAATGATGATAGATAATTTATTGGGAGTATGGTCCATAGACATCAGTTTGTGCAAGGGGTGTTCTCCTAAAGTTTGGGAGTATCATCTTATGTGGTATCTTTATATCCTTGACATTCCAAGATTTGACTTGATTATTGATATATACTAGTTAATAGTATACTAATACTAAATTGATTGTTACTTGAGAGGAGTTACTTTTACATCCACTAAGGGTGAAAAATATATTCACCATGGAGAGTGGGAAATCCAGGATGGAAGAGAAGGGACAATTACTCATCAACTAGGAGAGATCACAACCCAAGTTGTTAGTCCATTTCTAGATGATGGAGTTACAAAATTAGATGTATTTCCACCCATAGTGGATAGGTTTTAGGATTTGTTTCCAGAAGACTTCTTAGGGATTCCACTTAAGAGAGATGTGGAATTCACTATTGATCTCATGCCTGGGGCTGAGTGGATTTCAATTCCACCATATAGAATGACACCGATAGAGATTCAATAGCTCAAGACTCATATGAAGGAGTTATAAGATAAGGGATTTATCCTACCAAGTACATCACCTTGGGGTTTACCTATTTTGTTTTCAACGAAGGATAATGAGAATTTTTTGCTTGTGTGTTGATTATTAGAAGTTGAACCAGATGACTCTAAATAACTGGTATCCTGTTCAGTGTATCAATGATCTATTTGACTATTAGAGAGGATATTGTGTATTCTCAAAGATCAACTTGAGATCAGGGTATCCTCAGATGAGAGTTTTAACTTTTTATATACCGATGAATGCTTTCAAGAGTAGGTATGGCCTTTATGAGTTTGTCATAATGCCATTTTGGTTGAAGAACACACCAAAAGTGTTTGTGTCCTTGATGAATAAAATATTTCATCTATACCTAGATAATTTTATGGTATTGTTTTTGGATGATATCTTGGTGTACTCCAAGACTCATGATGATCATTCCCAAAATATGGACATCATCCTAAGTACACTGAGAGAGAATCATCTATACACCAAACTATCTATGTGTCAATTTTGGATTGATCCGGTACACTTCTTTGGTCAAATCATCTCATAGTAAGGTGTAAAGAGGGACCTAGAGAAAGTTCAAATAGTTGTATCTAGGGAGTATCCTAAGAATATTTTCAATATTTATAGATTTTCGGGGATAGCTGGATATTATCATAGATTCATCAAGGGATTTTTCCAATTGAAAATGCCACCTATGGTCTTGACCAAAATGGGGATAAAGTTTGAATGGTCAGAATCTTTTGAGAATTTATTCCAAGATCTAAATAAGCACTTGAAATTGACGCTAATCTTGATTTTACCTAAACTAGATGAGGATTATACAATGTATTGTGATTATTATGGGATCGAACTTTGTGCTGTGTTTATGTAGGGAGATCGAGTTGTGGTGTTTAGGACTTGGAAGTTGAGTCCACATGAACAAAAATAACCTATGCGTGAAATCGAGTTAGCTGCAATGGTTTATGCTTTGCAGTTTTGGTGGAATTATCTATTGGGTGATAAGTTTATAGTTTATACAGATCAAAAGATATTGAAGTATATCTTCTCACAATGAGATTTGAATCTATGGTAGTGAATGTGGGTTGATTATATGCAGTTATTTGATTTTGAGCTAGAATATACACCCAAAATTGGGAATAGAATTTCTAAAGGTCTAAGAAGGAAGACATAGACTGAGGCGGTTGCAGAGTCTAGTACTGAGTGTAATATGATGACTTTTCTGGCTGATATGCATGTTGTGGTTCAGGAGATCCAGGAGAATATGATGCTCATATTAGTTTCAATGGAGTATATTCTCTTGAGGAAGATCATAGATAGAATGTGTAAGGATATAGGGTGTTTTTACATGAGGTAAGGCCTTGGAGGTGGGGAATAACCATCTAATTGGATCATATATGAGGATGAGAACATCTATGTTAAGAATCAGGTTATTGTGCCTACAAGTATGCAGGAGAAGTCGATGCCTGAGTTTCATGGTTCTAAATTGACGATAAATATAGGTGTGATCAAAATATAGCATGACCTACAGTGATAGTTTTGCTATCCATGCATTAAAAATCATATAACAGGGTTTATAACATGATGTTAAACCTATAAAAAAGTGATGGCTGAGCATCAATGACCGAGTGGTTTACTACAGTAATCCCCCATTCCATAATGGAAGTGGGATGACATTACCATGAATTTTATGGTGGGTATCTCAAGGAGGATTCAAAATAATAAGGTTATTTAGGTGGTTGTATACCATTTGACAAAGGTTGAACATGATTATATAGTATAGTTTGTTAGTGGATTGCTTGGGAGAACTGTATGTTTGGGAGATAGTTCATCTGTAGAAGGTGCCATAGACTATTTTTTCAGATTGCGACTCGTGTTTTACTTCACTCTTTTGGCAGGGATTGTAGAAGGGGCTTGGTTCATATGTTTTATGGAGTATGTATTTTCATCCATTGACAGATGGGTAGTCATAACATACCATACATGTGCTGGAGGATATGTCGTGACCATTTTTCCTTTAATTTGGTGACTCTTGGGTGAAGAACCTATCTTTGTTGACGTTTTCCTATAAAAAAAGTTATCAAGAAACTATACAGATGGAACCATATGAGGATATTTTTGTTAGGCCATTAATATCACCCATATGCTGGATAGAGATAGGTGAGTCATAGTTTTTCAGATCGAGTCTTGTTTATGAGACATCAGAGAAGGTTCAGTTGATTCAAAAACATATGGCTACAGATCAGAGTAGATAGAACTCATATGATGATAGATAATGATGACACCTAGATTTTACAGAGCGTGATCATGTATTTCTTCGAGTGTCTCATAGGTTGGGTCACTGTAGGATAAGGAGATAGGGAAAGTTTGAGTCCAGGTTAGTTGGACCGTTTGAGGTTGTGAAAAGAATCAGGATGGTGGCATATCAATTGGATATTCCATAGAGATACAATGCCATGCAATATTTTTTCCATGTGTCATAACATTGAGGGTATCACCCTGACCCTTCTCATGTGATCAAAGTAGATGATGTTGAGCTTAATATAGATGAATCTTTTGAGGAGCATCCAATACGTGTGTTGGATATCAGTGAGAAAGTGTTGTGGGGAAAGACCATGTCGATAGTTCATGTATTATGAAAACATGAACATCTTCAGGAGAAAACATGGAAAAGGGAAGCTGATGTGTGGGCCTAGTGGACTATTATTTTTAAATTGGAATCTTAGGGATGCTTGGGAGTGCAGTTCGAGGATGAGCTATTATAAGGTGGGGAGATTATAGGATCCCGACCTATTCTGGAGTTGTCTTAGGCTCATTTTCAGGCACTCCTTTTCTTTTTGTTGAGTAATTTTCATTTGATTTTTAACTTAGGGGGTGTTTGGGTGGAAATTTGAGAAAAATATAAGAAACAAGGAATTGCATAGTTGGTGCACAGTTTTTCCTAACAGTGCATCCCCGCCCAGCAAACCATGAAACCCTAGATAAAGGGAAACTACACGGTTGGAACATGGTTTTTCAAACCATGGGCCATCTTAGGAGTAATTGTTCACCCCTATAAAAGAGCATAAAAGTTTAGGTTCATGGTTAGGGGAAACTATATGCCCTTGCCTAGAAAACTGTGCGAGGGAATTAAATTATCCCAAAAATTAGTTTAAAAAATACCCGAACCCTTGAAACTCACCCAAACAAACTCCCATTCAACTCCTATAGTTATTTAATGATTTTAGAGCCTCTCAGATGTATTTATTACCCTCCCAACCACTTCTCTTAGTGATTTTAAGCTTGTATCGAAGATATGAACCCCTACAGGTAAGAGGATCTCATCCCACTCGGTTTCCCATTTCTCTTCCTTTATTATCCCAATAAATTTCATTATATCTAGATCTAGGATTATGGATCTATATCTAGATTTGAAGGATCTTTATTATTTCAATATTGATTTAGATTTTTAGATTTAGATCATGTTCAATGTTGTTGTGCTGCTCAAATTTTGTGGATTTTTTTTGGGTGATCTCTCATCAACGAATCATGGTATGTCTTCTATTATTCAAATCCCATAGTCTTGATATCAATTACATATATGTGATTGTTTAATTACTAGTATTTATTTAGAAATTGAAATTCCCAAATTAAATTGATTATTATGGTCAACTATTGAACTGAGGAATTGGATATTTGATTGAATAGTGTAATTGTGGAATTGGTATAATTAATTGATGAATTAATTGTAAAAGTATTGAATTTAGGAATTGGGTATAATTAATTTTTGAGTTAATTAATTAATTTTTGAATTGTGAATTGAGAATAATTAATGGGTGAGTTAATTATTTGATGTAGAGATTATAAAATTATTCATTAATTACTGAATTAATTAATGGACTTGGATTAATTAATTTATGGATCAATTAATGGATGAATGTGGTGGTTAATTGTGATAAGAGGGTTAATGTTGATTAATCTTGGTTTACATGACAATGTGAAAACATGTGATATTGAGATGCATGTGATAATATGACATGTTGTGATATGTCTGAATTATTGATAAATATGGTGTGAGATGGGGACTGATGCTCTAAATACTCACAAGGCACTAGAAATGGCGTTCTACACCCAAAAAATGTATGATAAATTGTATGGGATAAGGACTGATGCTCTAAAAACCCATGAGGTGTAAGACATAGACTAACACTCTAAATACTCATAGGGTGCTAGACATGTCATTCTACCCCCATAATATTGGCATTGGACTATGGTAACAAGTGTCCATAATAATGAAATTGACGTGACATGGATAATAAAATCCCATGTGTTACAATGAAACAAGAATTGGATATCTGACATGGCTTAGACCAGACACAGGCTAAAGCATGGATATTATGGTATGAGTTTCCTCAGGAACCTAGTGGTTTATGTGGTCAAATAAAGAATAATTGATAATGTGATAACTTTTTACTTATGCATTGTACATATTTCTTTATACAATGACATACATTGTTATTCGATTAATATTATTTTAGAAGCTGTTGGTGCTGGCCTACTAAGTTGTACTCACACCCTACTTGGGATACCTGATCGGTACCCAAATAGATTTCATGTTTGCAAGACATGATAAAGAAAAATTCCCTATTTTAGATGGCTGAGTTGGGATGAAGTATGGTTGAGAGAATCAGACATGGTTCAAGACCCATTTAGGAGTTGTCTGTGTCTTTACTTTTTTTTTTCATTTTGACACTTGGCATATAATTTTACATTGTATATTTTATAGTTTATTTTGATATTGTATCTCTAGTTTTAGTCATATTGTAATATTTTTACTATTGTGTTTATGGTTATATATTATTCAGTTATTATTTCTTATTTTATGCTGGTGTATTACTCTGATAAAAGAGGGTATAGTCTACCCATGATTTATATTATACCCTTGGTGCTAGTCATCCACCTTTAGATTATGGGGAGGCATGCTTGAGGTCATGTAGTGGTCCAGCTCGGGATACTAGCATGTGGCACTTGTGCTAGGATGTAACAATGTGGCTCATGATTTAATGTTCCCTGTACTGATGTTGTGCCACAATTTTATGCTTATTCTCATGGCTATGTTATTCTCTCATGGATATTGTTTATTGGATAATGTTTCCACACTTTTGATTCCTATATTTTTATTTATTCCATGATTTATGATCAATGATTTATTTGGTATAAATTTCTTATATATCCAAATTATACCCATATTCTCACCTTATTCTTACTTCTGATCATTGATTATTATCACTTATTTTTACCCTTATTGAAAATTTTTACGCACCCATTATTTTTTTTCTATTTCCAAAAGTTATAAAGAAAATTAACATGTTAGATGGGTCTAGAAACGTATCTTTCATGGAGGATTTATGGGAGATATTTAATAATTACAATGTATTAGTAAATTGATTATATAGTGAAAAAATGTATATTATTTAAAAAATAAATTGGTGTTTTAATCGATTTATTTTCATAATTCTCTAAAACTCTAAACCTAAATGGTCTTTGAAATGCATTGTTATGAAAAATTTAACTTTTTTATGTATTTTATATGGTCACGTTTTTGGGCTGATATAGTCAGTATTAGAGTAGAGTTTAGTTAAATTTATAGTTTATGATATTAGTATAGGATAATTAAATAGTTATTAAGTTTTGGAAGATCATAATTTTAATGGTATAGATAACCCTTTCGGTAATTTGAGGTAATATTGATTTTTTAGGTTAAGATAATAGAAATTTAGTGAATACCATAGGGATATGTCTGAGGGAAAATTATAAGTGTAGGATAACATCCTGAAATTTTGGTTAAGTTATGAATATGTGGTTTTCCCAGCAATGAAATCACTGTCTGAATACAACTAGTGGATTCAAGCTCTATAATATATGTGTATAGAGGTAATAACCCTGAAAGGGGTGTGTTGGGTATTAAATTAATCGACACCTAGTGCATCACAAATTGGCCTAATTGAACACTTGGTTTAACACTCTCAATGGATATGCCTTAGTTAATATGATTCTCTTTAAAAACCATTACAAATGATTTATTATGTTAAGGGATTATTCTAATATGTATAAGGGAACATGAATTTAGGAAAAGTAAAATGAACCAAAAGTGTAAAAGGATGAAAATAAGGTTTCATTAATAAAGTCATATAAGGATTAATTTTTCATATTCATATGATTATTTACACTAATTTTATTGATAACTATTTTGGGTTTTAGTACCTAGTTGAAATAAGATCATAGAAATTAGGCTGAAAAAGATATGTATCTAGAAAAAACCGCATTATAGACAAGCAAGATAGTATACTTAAATGGTTTATAATATTAGTGTATTCTTGTAATTAATGAAAAGGTGATTTTCCAGGTATTACTTAAGGTATCATGGTAGATATAATAATTGAAATTAAATCATGATACTATTATCTATTATCATTAGTAAGTGATATTTATCAATGATATTCAAGTATTTTCTAAAATTTATTTAGATTTTGTGAAATATCTAAGGATTATTCTTCAATTCTTTTTCTTTAAAGTTTTGGATATATATATATTAAATGGTATCTAAATCATTCAAAAGTGATTTGATGAAAAATATAAATTCTTGGGGATTACTATTGAAGAATAAATGATTGAGGGATGGATAAATTTTATGTTTAATATATTCTTGATGTTGAGATAATAAAGGGTTGATTTATTTTTAAAAAATAGAGACAATATTTGTAACCATGAGATTGATAATTGATTAATGATATTTTTATCCAAGTTTATCACATTTTTTAGATTATGATATATATTGACTAGTTTGTGACTTCATCAATTAGTGGTTGAAGATAAGATATAATTTTTGGAGTAATATATGGTTTCACTAATGATCAATACCTTAGATATTCATATGGTTTCTAGAATTGTATATTTTGAAGAATGTATGATGAGGGTATAAACATAGTTGGATAAATGAGTGTATGGAAATTAATATTATGTTAGGAAAGATAATTAAATTTATATTGCCACATAGATTATATAATATTTCATACCATAAATTATAAATATGTTAAATATAACCTCATATACTTTAATTATTGATTAATAATTAAAATTTTGAGGACACAATTTATTTATGGGGGTAGAATGAAACAACCTGAGATTTTGGATTCTTTAGATTAATACTATCTTCAATAGCTTATGACACACACAACACCAAAATAATTATACAACCAACTAAAAGGAACCAAAACAAATTACAATTACATGAAGAAAAAATATTGAGTAAATAAAAAAAATCAATTAAATTTGTTACATATTATTATTTTTCTTTAATATTTTAAAAAATATGTCTTTTGAAGAACCATTAAAAAATGGTATTATATTTTTCCTTAATAAATTAAATTTCTTATAGATAAATATTTATTATAATTTGTAATATTTATATTTATAAACTAATATATAAATATTCAATTATTTATAATTCTATATGAAATAAATATAAAAACACTTTATGTTTGAAAATGTCATTTAAAAAAAAGAAGTTTTTATTGTATTTTCCTTTCAAATATAATTTAAAATTTTTATATTTTTAATTTTAATTTTTTTCTTCTTTAGATTAATCATTCAAATATTAGATAAAAATGAATTTTTGATATTTTTCTATAAGATTAATTTTTTGGTGAACAATGCAATATACCTCTTTTACAAATACTGTGCTTATTATGACATTATTAGTTAAAAATAATGATTTGAAAACTTATAGAACCCTTTTATAGAAAAAATATTAATATTATAATTTATATTATAAATTTAAAAATATTTATTCTTGTTTAAAAACCTATATTTAATGTTTTAAAACTTAAGTGATATTTTTCTCATAAAATTATTTTTAATACATTATATATTTCTTATTTTAAAATTAATTTTTATTGCTTTTATAAATTTAATTAAATTAAATTAATTTAAAATTTTGAATTATTGGGTCCAAATTATATCAAAATTATAATTTTATTTTTAATCATAAAGGCTAATTTACTTAGGTAAAAACTAGTTACCGTGATAAAAGCTAAAATAGTAAAAGTTAAAATTCTAAGAGTAAGTAACCGATGTTTTTTAAAAACATTCATGATAATTTCTAGTTGAAGTATTTATTATACTTAACACCTCTATTTTCCATTTTTTCCTAATTTTTGAGCTATATTCTTTGAGATTTATTTTAGGTTTATACAAAAAATGCCATACCTTTTAACTTATAAATGGGGAACTCCTCTCCTCACTTCCTATCATACAAAAAACCAATTAGTTTAGACAAAAATTTGACCAAAAGTATTTTGAAAAATCCTATCCAACTTAAGGAGTTTATTTTCTCCTCAAATAATATCCCTTAGATGCTTAACCCCTTTTACAAAGAAGATAATTCAAGTCGTGAGATATAAATTTCTTACTGCTCCTTTCTCATTTATATTTATTTATGAGAACTTATTATTTATGAAATTATATGAAACCAAATTAAAATGATAACATAGATATAACTAGTATAATGGTATGTTATTTTAATTATGGTACAATCATTAACAACCTTTTCCTTTTACTTTAAGAAAAATGAAAACATGTATCGTGCATACATGTCGACTATCGCCTCCATGAAGCAATGTGTTAATTTTCATTCATGACCTATAATGGATGGTCCAATGAGAGAATTTAATATATAATTATAATAATTATAAAATATTTAATATTATGATATGATAAACCATATTTATCCTCTATCATCTTCTATGAAAATGAAATCATCATCTATGTGTACTTATAGATTGACACCTCCAAGGATCAACATATTTTTATTTTCAATACAAACTTTTATTGATGGTCCTAAGATTGGGTTTAATTTATAAATATTATATTATTTATGTAATTATGTTTTTTATGAAAAATTTTAGAACCTATTGATGATATTATCAATAAACGATCATCATTAATTCAGAAATTTAAAACAAGTGTACTAGGAGGAAAATATTTTTATTCATATTACATAATATTTTAATATGAATTAACTCTTAAAATAATTCATTAAAATTATAATATATCACACTAATTCACACTAAATTTAATCATTATTATTATGGTATAATAACATCACAACTAAACCACCACATAATCATCAATTAATCATGGCATATTCTTGTTTGGGTCAGTTTAACCCCTAACATGAACAATGAAATGGATTTATATCATAGATGAATATGGAAAATTAAATAATATAATAATATGATAAAAATATAAAAATGATGATTTTTTGGTTCTGGAATGGTATAATTATTATTATAATTATTAATTAGGAAAACACCTTTCTTTCATCAAGAATCACAGAAACATGTCTGTTATTGATTTCACCTTTAATGATAAAGACTAAAACCCCCATAAAAATAATTAAAATCATATTAAATTAATGTAAATAATCCCTAAAAGTAAATTTAATAAACTGGTATAGATTAATTTTAATTTCCCTATTTTGAATTAGAAGACTTTAAAATATTTTAAACCACATTTTTGGATTCAGGTGCTGAGAAAATGTGAGATTTAGAGGCCTAGATATCCTTGGTGATTATGTAATAAAAATATTAATATGTTATATCACAAATACATATTTTTTTTATAAAATATTGGAATAAATTTAAATTGGGGAATCATACAAGAAATATGATACCTCCGTTGAGTCCAGAGGATGAGTTTTACCCTAGGTGTGACATAATATTGGAGCATGTTGGGCACTTGGCTTGAGAAAAATCATGGGTAGAAGAATACATAAATAAATTAATTAAATAATTAATTGTTTATTTATATCCCCTATAATAATATAATCTATAAGTACATGCCTATTACAAAACCCTTGGTCTAGCTTCATAAACCAATGTATTTGAGAGGAGAGTGTGGAAGAGTGTTGGAAGACGTCAGGATAATGGATAAAAGATCGAAGTACCACAAGGATCACCAATGACAACAAAGTTTATGTATCTAACCAATGAAAACAAAAAAAAAATCCATTATTAACCAGTGATTGATCCTAAATCAAGTTAGGGTATTGGTTTTCATTCATTTGTTTATTCATTTGATCATCCCATGATGAATATGTATCACATCCATGAAAAGTTTCATTTTCGATTGTTCATGCTTACAGGTTTGGGTTATCTTCCTGATATTTCTAGGAATTTACATTATTTTATTTTGGTTCTTCATTATTCTTTCAAACAAAAATATATTATGTCTAACCCAAAAAACAACCTTGGTTAGTTCCTATTTGATGTTTTGTAAATTTATTCCCCTATTGTTCTCATGATCATCACTAGTATTCTTTTAGTCGAGAGTTAGAACAATACCCAATAATAGATCATTTAACAACTATTATTTGGTTCAATGGATAAATAACCTGGGTTTAGGTTCATGATCAACAGAGAAATCAAGATATAATGGTAATGGTAGATGATCATAGGTGGATTAGGATCATATTTTATAATCCTCATTTTAGGTTTGGCATATAGTGTGCTTGGAAGAGCGACGAGAGATGAACTAAATGTGTTTGCATAGTTTTGAGTTTTTGATTCATGTTTTGAAGTAAAACATCACTTTTAAATTGAAAAAAATCACTTTCTGTCATAATAGACGCACCATGTGTTATATTTACATGATATTAATTCTAAAAAATTTCAAATTAATTATGGATCATTATTATGAAGTATCAATACAATATGAGTTTTTTTATTAAATTTGAGTTTGTGACGTGTGTTTTAAATTAAAAAGAAAATTTTAAATGAAAACAAACACTTTTAATCATAAAAGGGATCACCACACATCAAATTGATGAGAGGTTAATTTAAACAAGTGAAGAATCAATAACCAATCATTTTTTTTAAAATATTATAGAAATCCAATCATATTTTCTCAATATTAAGCATTTGATTCATGTTTTTGAACAAAAATGTAAGTTTTAAACTGAAAAAATACAATTGGTGTACCCTATGACATACATTTGAATTAATATCTCCATAACATTAAAGAAATGAACCTAAATGTAAAAAAAATATTTTTTTAAATAAAGTGGGATCCTAATCTCATATCTATAACATCATTATAAAATAATTTTATATAATGATATTCCATATATTCCATTTTATTCCAACAAAAATAGAAATCTTTCGATTCTAAAGTCTCTCTCTATAACTCTAATTTGAAATGATTGGAAAATTACCTAAATATGATGTTGATAAAACACATATTCATGATATCTGTAATAAAAGAATATTATAAACATGATATTAAATAAAATATTCATGATTTTGAAAAAAATTATAACACCTTGTAAGAAGTCCACTCATTCCATAAAAAATATACATTTTTTTGATTACATGTAATACAGATAACCTAGGTAGTATTGTAAAAATATAGATAAATAAATTTTTAATAAATATTTTAAATGAAATTATAACTACATTTAAAAATACCTCTCTAGAGATGAAAGTTTGTGGATGGAATATGATATATTTCATAAATTTAAAAATTTTATAACCACAATTGTTTTCATTAATTTGTTTCAGACACTATAGAAACACTGAGAATAATAGGTCACTTTTTTATATATGTTTTGATTGTGAAATATTATTTTAAATAACTTAATACTTATCCATTTATAAAACTCCATTAACTTATTATGTAAATTTTTCATCCTCATATCATTATTTTAATAATAAATAAACTCCACCCTATCATAAAAAAATATTTTTTTAAAACACAATATAAAACATATAGTTTGAAGTTTATTCGGGACCCCTGGTTGAGAGTGGAGTGTTACCCATCACACATTTTTTTTGTAGTTGGGGTTTGTCTTATTGATGATCACATCGAAATATTACATCAAGTCTCGGGGTTCAAAATCCATTGGGGTAAGTTTATTGTAGCTACAATTTAGTGGTACTGTATGAGAAATGTATCGGTAGAGGAAGTATTACAGCGGAGACACTATAGTGTTGGTGGGCATCGTAGAAGGAACTATAGCACTTGCAGCACTATAACATCTCAGGTACTATATCATTACTATTCATCAAACGGAATTTGGAAAAAAATATGGGCTTTTGGGGCCATGTAATGGGATTTAATTCCTACTGGGCCTATGAGACATGTAATGGGTGTTCTCTATAAAAATAAAAAAGTGGTCCTTTGTGTCAATAAAAAAGAAGCTTCGACCCCAATTTTTTAAAAAATGAAAGTATATTTTATATGATTAGATAGCTATTTTTTACCATTACATTATAAATAATTAAGAATATTCTTTCATTATTAGTACAAAAAAATTTCATCCTAATTTGGGTTTTAACATCGATTACTAAATAACCAATGTCAAAAATATTTTCACATCGGTTATTTATACAACCAATAGGAAAATATTTTATGGGGGGGGGTTAGCAATGGTTATTTAATAACTAATGTTAAAAATTATCTTTTTTTATTAGTTATATATTAATTGAAATTAAAAATATTTTAAATTGGAGTTATAACATCAAATATTTAAATAACTGACATTAAAATTAAAATTCTAGAATGCGAAAAAATGAAGTTTCAATTTTTTCCTAGCATAACTTTTAATTTTTAAATCTAGTCTAAAATTTATAATGATGTGGAATTTTTTTCTAAATGATTTATAAAATTTTACACACAAAATATTTACACATTTTTGATCTACTCCTTTGATCTGAATCTTCATTCTATAAGTTCTTAGACAATGATTTCGCCATGGTTTTTATAATTATGATCCCATTATTTCGTTTATTTATAACTAATTTTCTTAATAGATATGTTTGTGAATGATTAATTGTTTATGATGAAGAATAATTCTTTGGATTGTGTAAAAAATGAAAATATTTCTCATGAGATTCATAATATAGATTTTAAAATTCCTTACAAGATAAAAATTCAAATGCCTCATGAATTATTTCCTCTAAAGAAACTTAAGCTGAATGACATCTCAATGAGAATAAATGTTATGTTAAAGCTTTGAGTTTAATCTTATTAATTTATTTTGGATTCTATAATTTTTTAAGTTTCTTTATGCCATTTTCATCCATATAATTAATCAATAACAATCATTTTTATAAAAATCATACACTTTCAATCTCAGTTTTTATAACTGACATTGAAATCCACTTTAGATGTTAAGTTTTTTAAAAGCGATGTCGAAAATGTATTTCAATGTCAGTTATTAAAAAAAGGGATTTTTTTTTTATTTTTTAAAAATACTTTTTTAATGTCTATTTTGATAAACTACATTAAAAGTATATTTATTTCATTTCTTATAATAACTTCTCTTAAATATATGATGTTAATAAAACAAAAAAAACTATATTTTTACTAGTGAATCTATTATTTTATTTTCAAAACTTGTGGCTAATTGTTATGATTTTACTCAAATTTCATATTCATCTATTGATTTATTTATTATAAAGTGACATAAGGACTAATGAATATAAAATTTTCTTCACAGTGTCTTCCCACAATATTGGTGTGATATATAAGCCCTAGAAAAACTGAATTGTGCTAAAATATAACAAACATAATAGATAAATTATAAGACAAAATATTATGAAAATCTACTTAATGTATGTATTCACAATCATGGCTCCCATCCATTCATTATTAAGAATTTTATTTACATTATCATGGCTAATCATGTTGATAATGGCCTATCCATACATTTTTTATTCAAATTCAATATATGTTATATTTTTATCTCGGAACATTATAACTACATGTACTTAAAATCTCATTAAATACAGTGGTGCAATTAGTTGGGTAATCGTACTCTCAGAAGGTCCTTTCAATATATTTTTTTATCGTTTTAATTATATTTACTTGAAATTTATTTTCCCTTATGTGTCTCCTTTCATAATAACATACCAGAGTTCAATTTTTTTTAATTAATTGTAAATTTTTTTCATATGAAATAAATTGGAATGGAAATACCTCATTATCATAAATAATATTTATAATATTAAATGACCATTCTATGAAAGTTTTAATAAATATTTCAACCATGTGATAATCAATATAATCAATAGGAATTGGTATCTCAGTGATCGAATCATGAGTTATGTTAATCACTACTATCTATAAGGCGATAAGTGGGTGCTAATATATATAAATAAAAATCAATTTCACCCTATATAATTTCAGTATAAGAAAGTTAAAAGTAGTTTTTTATTCACATTTAGTATTAAATATTATGAAAAAATCATATACCTTAGGTATTTAAGGCCTTTTAAGGGGATGACTATCCTCATAGTTGGGGAGGGGGTAACTCTTCTTATTTTGGTTGTTGATTTTATAATTATTTTCATTGATCCCTTAAATGAAACTAGTTTATCACATCAAATTATAAATTAAAATTATATTTTAGAGTATATATATATTCATTTTTTTTTTCAATTTTTCATCTACATAAACTCATGTGTATACGTTCGTAAAGAAATCATGGGGTGGTACTCCAAAATTTACACCCCTAACGTGACCGTACCATTCTAGACAATTCAAAGAAACTAAAATTAGTTGTTCATTGGGTACTATGGATGTTGATTCATGTATCTAAATATAATAAAAAATATAAGAAAATAGGTATTCATTGTTATGTAATATTTCTTTAAAGTAGAAAAATTTCTATTATGTAATAATTACACAAAATTTCCATACTTCCCATGCATTTTCATATACTATTTTTTATTTTTATTTTTATGAACCTCCTTCCATAGTGAATGATGTGGTATGGAAGAGTCTTGATATTATGATTCATTAATATATATATATATATATATAAACAAAAGAACATGATTATTTTTTTGTTTCATGTCACATTTTTTTAATATATATTTAAAATGAATAAATTTTTTTGGTCAAGTAAATCACACCCCATAATTATTTTATGATAGGGTTATATTGTTTTTGATACTTGTAATTTATTTTCTACACTCCTGTACTATTTCATAAATTAACATTTCCAAATAAAAGTGGTTAATACCCAAAATTTCAAATAAAATATTATCGATTATAATGTACTTGAAATTTTCCCTCCTCTCTATGAACCTTGAAAGCATCCCGAGTTTCTTAGTTTACAAGGTCTTTTTATATAGCTGGTGAGTGGGGTATTACTTTACTCTCAATATCCATAATATTTTATTTTATAAAAATAGTCTTGAATGATCTATGAGAATTTTTAGAAACCATTAGTATGAATTTAATCTAAAATTATTCTAATATGAATGTACTGTAACATCCCAAGTAAGTAATGAATAATAGATATTTTTATCTATGTCGATTAATGAACTAGATAGTGTTTTAGAGGCTTAAAATGAAAATTAATCCAATCTTAAGCATGGAATACACTAATATTCTTAAAAGATTGTTTTACTGCCTTTTGATGGCAAAACATTTTTAAATATATCTTTTGACAATTTTATAAGCTATGTTTGTCAAAATAAACTTATTCTTTATGATTGGGACATCAAAATTTACTTTGTGTGAATTTTTGGTATTTTTCTGACAATGTTCATTTTTTAATGAATAGTGAAAAATACTGCATTTTACATCAAAACTGCTTCCTAATATAATTTATTTATATGATTAGATTATCTTTTGAATTGGTATTAATGTGTAATCTGAATATATTTTTACCATTTAATCCAATGGTGGTAATTGGAATCAATTTCCCTTTGAAATTAGACTTAAACTGGTGTCAATATTTTGATACTTATTGTTTTATAAAAACACGCTAGTTGCTCTGACAGCGGGAATTAATTATTAAATTAATTAATGTGACTTATATGTTTTGAATTTTGTAAAATAGACTTCATTTTTGAATTCGGAATATCAAATATATATTATGGTGAATTTTTGGTAATTTTCTGAAAAACTTCAATTTTTGATGAATAGTGAAACCACTAAGTGGTACTTATAAAAACTGATTTTCCGTTTAAATGAAATTTTGCCATCATTGTGTTTTGAATTTCAAAAATCCAACATTCATGGTTTTCATTAAGAAGTAAAATGTGGTTCAATGAGATTAAAATAATTTTTTTGTGAATAGTAACTTATTATGTTTTTAATCGCGATTAGTGGTAATTAGTGTAGTTTAAGGTAAAAATAATGCTTTAATAAAATGAGATGAGCTTGAAACATGTACTACCCTCATTGGTTGTGTCATGGACGACCAAGAAAAGCCATGGGTCAACTTGGGGACCCCATGGAGCCACTTTGGTTGGGAAATGACATAAATAACTTTTTATTTAATGTAAAAGTTAAAATGACACAAACATCATATGTTTTACGAAAACTATTTTTACATGGAGTTATAAAGATACTATTTTTGTTTATAAATAATAATTGGAAAGATAAAAAGATTTCCTACATCATAGTATTTTTGTTATAATTTTTAGACTTTAAATAAATTAAATTATTTATGACATCATGATGATGCAGCGATGACCTCATTATTTAACGATTTAAATAAAATGGAAAGATAATGTAATATCTAAAACCTAAACATGTCCAAAACCTATTGGATGGGTAGATTTCGAACCCTTATAACCTTATCCTAGAATTATATCAATGTGGGACCATTTAATTCCGAAACTCATTTTCAAATAAAGTAATATTTCTTTACTTTCCAAGAGTGCCCCTCCTCTCCTCTTATAAAAGGCCACCACCTCTACCTCTTTTCCCACACTCTCGAAGACTTTGGCTTGGCCAAACCCTGACCATTTTGTCTCTACACTTCCCTCTCTTACTCCTGGAAGCCTCACTTTGGGCAGAAGTCTTCCCAAGGAAGCCTTTGAGCTCAAACCAAAGGGAGTTACCCGATTTTAAGGTAATGTCTTCTTTTGAGTCCTTTTGTTTTATTTTTCTTCTCCAACCCCCTAAAATATTTTTATTATTTTCTTTTGTAACAAATACAGTATCCTCAATATACTAGGATGTTTTTATAATAAGTATTCGAGATACACTTACACACACCTACATCTAATGGTTAACGAACATACTGTTTCCGTGGATGGTGAATTTATGCCTCCCGAAATGATGATTGTTAAACATTATTTTAACACCTTCAAAGGTGGACATTAAGATGTAACTATATATATATATGATATATAATATGTTTATGTTTTCCTTAAGCTTCTGTTTTTTTCTTTTTGGTCATACCTTTATGGTTTCCATTATAGGTAAACGCGATATCTTCATTTAAGGAAGTGCGGACTACCGCCCCCTCAAAGTTATTTGATTCGTTAAATACCATATGTGGGACGTATAAAGGATGGAACTATGATATTATATATTATATTATACTGGAATTATAATATACCTTTATATCATTATTATTCCATTCTATAAAATACGAAATAGAAATGAAAGTAGCGTTCATGCGTACGTACGGCTTACCGTCTTCATGAACGGTGCATTTCATTTCTTACCTCTAAATGATTATGTAATATTATAAATGCATGTATATACTGGATATATATGATATATACATAATGATTATAATTATGGATATAATGGATACATGAACAACATGTAATTATAAAGGGTTTATTTTTGACTCAAGTACCAATGATCGTTAAAACGACCGTTATTAACAAAAATAATTACATAGTGTTCATGACATGGAAATAAGTGATATAAAAGGATTAATGAACTTGAAAAAGGTTCTTAAAAAAGTAGAAATTAACTCAAGTTTATTATTCAGGACATTAAAGAACGACCGAGTCAAGTCTGACCCAAGTTATGGGACTTCGTCTCAATCTCCTTTCATTGAGGCATATTTTGTTTTATACACAACCTTCTTTTATATGGTGTATAAACACCTTTGACTTTTATGTTTACTCAAAAGGAATCTTTTTTATATGAAGCGTTTACTAAATGAAAAAAGGGAATGTTTTTGTCATACGTATGCGGCGACAACGACTTCTCCACCACCGTGACCGTTATTTGAGTTTCGGATTCCTCTACAAGCCATACCTTCTTTTTAAAAGAAAAATAAATACCATGTTTTAATTTTCTTTTATTTTGGTATCGAAAATGGTTTTCATAATGTTTTTATATCAATGTGTTGTATTGATATCTTGTGACTGAAAGGTGGGAATGTTATGTTTCCTTTATGTATGTTTTATGTGATATGATTATGTTGAGGTTCTTGGTAATTTTTATGAAACGGGTGGTTCCGTGATAAACTAAGGGCGGGTGAGCCCGATATAGCTCTCCAATGCATTGGGTAACGCGAAGGAGTGAAACATTAAGGTTTCTACGAAGAGATTTAGGGAATATACTGTGATGGGTATTCCAAACGTAACCAAAAGGGTTACTCCCTATGTAAGAATGTTATAAATGCCTAAAGTTACCTATATGTCTTATGATTTCTATGAATTATTCATGATTTGATGAGGTATGTTAAAGTGCTTATGTTTTATGGGTAAAGTATGATCTCATCCTTATGTATATATGTACCCATGTTTCCTTTCTATATTTTTATATCCCTTAATGAGCGTTTTATGCTCATACCAAGTTTTTTGAAATGTTTATCACAGGTCAAGGGAAAGGTACCTGATATGATGATAGTGTCAAGGAAGTGTCAAGAAAGAATCCATGTTTATTTTAAATATGTTTCCATTGATGGGAATGAAGAATACTATCTTTATGTAACCACTTTGTTTATATGTGGAATGTAATGCAAGTTTTATGATCTAATTCTCTAAAACTCTAAACCCGAAAAGATCCTCAATGTGTAATCTTGTAATAACTCAAGATTAAGTAAGTTTTAAGGATGGGGCCTTATAGTTGGTATCAAAGGTCGGTTTAGATAACTTTAGGAGTTAAAATTCTATTAAATGATTATCCAAAAATATTTTTTTTGAAATGATATAGCATTTAAAGATTACCATGTTGCTTCATCTAAGACATGTTTGTTCAGACTGGTTTTCCGCAGAGGAAACAAGGAAGCAGTGCTAGGAAGGCATACAAAAGGAAATAACCTTCCGAATCAGCATCCTGAGATGGTCGGAATTGGAACTGAATAGTTTGTTGCAGTAATGGCGCAGTTGACTCAGGCTATAAATGGTGGTGGTATCCATGCATGAGATCATCCAGACCAACCGCAGAGGAACATGTCAGTGGTGGAACATTTCATGAGGAAACATCCCCCATCATTCAGAGGATCATCTGACCCTGTGCTAGCTGAAGGGTGGATTAAAGCACTGGAGAAGATTTTCGATGTCATGGGGTGTTCAGACAATCAAAAGGTTAGTCTTGCTATTTACCATTTGGAGGGTGAGGCAGATCAGTGGTGGTCGATGGTTAAAAATATCAGGGACACTGATGAGATTGATGCTCTCGACTGGGATGAATTCAAAGGTATGTTTCTTGAGAAGTATTTTCCTAAGGCTGTTCGACTTAGGATGGAAAAGCAATTCTTGGAATTGAGTCAAGAGGAAGACTCAGTGGCTACCTATGAAGAAAGGTTCACTCGATTGGAAAGGTATGCTCCAAATTTTATCCGAGACCTTGATAGTAAAATCAATCGTTTTTACTCAGGATTAAAGCCAAAATATCGAAGGGCATTAGCTTCTCGTGAGTTTAAAAGTTATGAAAAGCTTGTTCGATGTGCTGTGAAGGTGGAAATGGAGTTTTCCGATGATCAAGTGTTCTATAAAAACCAACAAAAGAAGAGACCGAGGTGGCAGGAGAAAGGTAAGAATTCTTCAAAAAAGTCTGATGGTAAGAAAACTAAGTTTCCAGTTTGTGATAAATGTGGCAAAAGGCATGCTGGGGAATGTCTTCTGAATTCTGGAAAGTGCTACCGATGTGGTAAGATGGGACATAAGGCTCGTGATTACACTGAAAAGGATCAAGGTGAAGGTAAGACCAAATTTGATTTACAGTTAGTGAAATGTTATAAGTGCAATGAGATGGGTCACTATGAA
This sequence comes from Viscum album, assembly GCA_963277665.1. Taxonomy (NCBI): domain Eukaryota; kingdom Viridiplantae; phylum Streptophyta; class Magnoliopsida; order Santalales; family Viscaceae; genus Viscum; species Viscum album. Next base: position 1,941,979,747 of record OY728152.1, read on the forward strand.
AATGAGTGTCCGACAAAGATCTTGAGTGATGGGAAGAAGTTAGACTACAAGCAGAAAGGGGTGGTGAAATCCTTTGCAACTACTTCAGCAGATGTCGGGCCATCAAATGAAGTTGTATCAGGTACTTTTTTTGTTTTTTCAGATTATTCCAGTGTGTTGTTTGATTCGAGGTCTACACATTCTTTCATCTCTAAAACCTTTTCTAGTAAAATGGGAATGCCATCTCAAGAAATGACTCCTGAACTTTTGGTAAAAACACCTGGGGGGAATGATGAGGAAAAAAGAATTTATAAGAATCTTCCTATCCTTATCTGTGGAAAGAAACTACTTGAAAACCTTATTGTTCTACCTCTAGTAGAGTTTGATGTTATCCTGGGTATGGATTAGCTCTCTATTTACCATTCTAAGATTGAATGTAGAGATAAAGAAGTTTCTTTTCAGAAAGACTTTCAGTTTGTTTACAAGAATGAACCCTTACTTTTGATATCATATCAAGAGGCCGAGAAACTTGTAAAATATGGAAATGAATGTTACCTTGCACACATCGTTGAAAATAAAGGAACTGTTCAGATTAATGATGTGCCAGTGGTAAATGAGTATCCTGATGTTTTTCCTGATGAGTTTCCTGGAATAATACCAGATCGATAAGTTGAGTTTACTGTTGACTTAGTTCCTGATGCTAAGCCAATTTCAAAACCCCCTTATCGAATGGCTCAAATTGAACTATTAGAGTTGAAGGAGAAATTGCAAGATTTATTAGAGAAAGGTTTCATTCGACCTAGCACATCACCATGGGGTGCTCCTGTTTCATTTGTTAAAAAGAAAGATGGTTCTATGAGACTTTGCATTGATTATAGGGCCTTGAATAATACCACTGTTAAGAACAAATATCCTTTGCCTCATATCGATGATTTGTTTGATCAGATCCAGGGACCTCAGTTTTTTTCAAAGATTGACTTGAGATCGGGGTACCATCAGCTGAAGGTAAAGAAGGCAGATATTCCGAAGACCACGTTCCGTACGAGATATGGCCATTATGAATTTGTAGTAATGCCTTTTGGGATAACCAATGCACCTGATGTATTCATGGACTTAATGAATAGAATTTTCCATGAGTTCTTGGATAAGTTTGTGGTGGTTTTCATTGATGATATTTTGGTGTTTTCTAAAAGTAAAGAGGAGCATGAAAGACATTTAAGGGTTATCTTTCAAAACTTAAAAGAAAAGAAACTGTATGGAAAATTCAGCAAGTGTGAGTTTTGGTTGCAACAAATTTCTTTCCTTGGTCATATTGTTTCTAAAGATGGAATAACTGTTGATCCTGCAAAAACAAAATTTGTGGAAGAATGGCCAAGACCCACAAATGTAACCGAGATTCATAGCTTCCTTGGTTTGGAAGGCTATTACCGAAGGTTTGTTAGAAATTTTTCACGATTATCTAGTCCAATGACTAATCTAACTCGGAAGGGTGTTAAGTTTATCTGGACAAAAGAATGTGATGATTGTTTTCAGGAATTGAAAAGAAGATTGGTGAATGCTCCATTTTTGGCACTACCTTCCAGGAATGGTGAGTTTGTTATATACAGTGATGCTTCATTGAAAGGACTTGGTTGTGTCCTAATGCAGAATGATCAGGTAATTTCTTATGCTTCATGACAGTTGAAGACTCATGAGGTAAATTACCCTACACATGATCTGGAATTAGCTGCTGTTGTTTTCGCTTTAAAAATTTGGAGGCATCATTTGTATGGAGTAAAGTGTGAAATATATACTGATCACAAAAGTTTAAATTATATATTCACTCAGAAAGAATTGAACATGAGACAAAGTAGATGGCTAGAATTAATCAAGGATTATGATTGTACAATTCATTACCATCCGGGAAAAGCAAATAAAGTGGCTGATGCTTTAAGTCGAAAAAGTAATGATTCATTAGAAATGTTGCGTTTGGAACGTGATCCTTTGTTTAAGGATTTGATGAACTTTGGCATAGAAGTTGTTGGTGTAGGAAGTTCTTCTGTTTTGTTTCAGGTATCAGTGAGATCATCTCTATCATATAGAATCAAGCAAGCACAGAAGCAAGACAGTGAGTTGCAGAAAAAGGATGAGCTAGTTCAGAAAGGTAAGTTTCCTGAATTCAACATTGATAGTGATTGCATTTTGAGATTTGGGAAGAGATTGTGTATGCCTTTTGATTCATAGTTGAATAGAGAGTTGTTACGTGAAGCTCATAGTTCTCTGTTTTCAGTTCATCCTGGCAGTACTAAGATGTACAGAGATCTTCTGGAGTATTACTGGTGGGATGGAATGAAAAGAGATATTTCTGATTTTACTGTGAAGTGTTTGACATGTCAACAGGTTAAAGCAGAGCGGCAGTTACCGAAAGGGATGCTTCAGCCTTTACCAGTGCCAGAGTGGAAATGGGAGAATATATCCATGGACTTTGTTGTGGGATTACCGAAGACATCTCGAGGTAATAATGCAATCTGGGTTATTGTTGATCGCTTGACTAAATATTCTCATTTCCTTGCTATACGAGATACTTTTTCCCTAGATCAACTTCTCCGTTTGTATCTTAAAGAGATAGTCAGGTTGCATGGAGTTCCCCTCTCCATTGTATCTGACCGCGATCCCAGGTTCACTTCTAACTTTTGGAAAGGCCTTCAGAAGTCGTTGGGTACTGAATTAAATTTTAGTAGAGCTTTTCATCCTCAATCAGATGGGCAGTCGGAACGAACAATTCAGACCTTGGAGGATATTCTATGTTCTTGCTCTATGGATTATCAGGGAAGTTGGGACCAACATCTTTCTTTGGTTGAATTTTCATATAATAACAGTTTTCATTCCAGTATACAGATGGCACCATTTCAGGTATTATATGGGAAGCGGTGTCGAACTCCAGCTTTTTGGGATGAAGTGGGTGAAAGGAAGTTGATGGGACTAGAATTGGTAGAAGAGATGGCAGAAAAATTTCAGCTGATTCAGAAACACATGAGAACAGCTCAGAGCAGGCAGAAGAGTTATGCGGATAACCGGAGGAAGGATCTATCTTTTGAGGTAGGTGATCATGTTTTTCTCAAGGTTTCTCCTTGGAAAAGTGTGATGAGATTTGGTAAGAAAGGAAAGCTAAGTCCAAGGTTTATTGGACCATATGAAATTCTAGAGAGAGTTGGATCAGTTGCATACCGAGTGGCTTTACCTCCGAGTTTATCTCAGGTACATAATGTTTTTCATGTTTCGATGTTGAGAAAGTATATTCCAGATCCATCTAATGTTTTGAGTCCAGAGGTAGTTCAGTTGGAAGAGAACCTATCTTATGAGGAACAACCAGTCCAGATTCTTGACCACAGGGAGCAAGTGTTACGGAATAAGGTGATTAAGCAGGTAAAGGTTTTGTGGAAAAACCACATGATGGAAGAGGCAACATGGGAATCTGAAAATGCAATGAGGGATAAGTACCCCCATTTATTTGATAAGTAAATAAATTGCGGGGACGCAATTTTCTAAATGGGGGAAGGATGTAACATCCCATGTAAGTAATGAATAATAGATATTTTTATCTATGTCTATTAATGAACTAGATAGTGTTTTAGAGGCTTAAAATGGAAATAAATCCAATCTTAAGCAAGGAATACACTAATATTTTTAAAAGATTGTTTTACTGCATTTTGATGGAAAAACATTTTTAAATCTATCTTTTGGAAATTTTATATGCTATGTTTGTCAAAATAAACTTATTCTTTATGATTGGGACATCAAAATTTACTTTGTGTGAATTTTTGGTATTTTTCTGACAATATTCATTTTTTAATGAATAGTGAAAAATACTGCATTTTACATCAAAACTGATTCTTAATATAATTTATTTATATGATTAGATTATGTTTTGAATTGGTCATAATGTGTAATATGAATATATTTTTACCATTTAATCCAATGGTGGTCATTGGAATGAATTTCACTTTGAAATTAGACTTAAATTGGTGTCAATCTTTTGATACTTATTGTTTTATAAAAACACGCTAGTTGCTCTGACAGCGGGAATTAATTATTAAATTAATTAATGTGACTTATATGTTTTGAATTTTGTAAAATAGACTTCATTTTTGAATTCGGAATATCAAATATATCTTAGGGTGAATTTTTGGTAATTTTCTGAAAGACATCAATTTTTGATGAATAGTGAAACCACTAAGTGGTACTTATAAAAACTGATTTTCCGTTTAAATGAAATTTTTCCATCATTGTGTTTTGAATTTCAAAAATCCGACATACATGGTTGTCATTAAAAAGTAAAATGTGGTTCAATGAGATTAAAATAATTTTTTGGTGAATAGTAACTTATTAAGTTTTTAATCGCGATTAGTGGTAATTAGTGTAGTTTAAGGTAAAAATAATGCTTTAATAAAATGAGATGAGCTTGACACATGTCTTACCCTCATTGTTTGTGTCATGGCCGACCAAGAAAATCCATGGGTCAACTTGGGGACCCCATGGAGCCAGTTTGGTTGGGAAATGACATAAATAACTTTTTATTTAATGTAAAAGTAAAAATGACACAAACATCATATGTTTTACAAAAACAATTTTTACATGGGGTTATATAGATCAGATTTTTGATTATAAATAGTCATTGGAAATCTAAAAAGATTTCCTACATCATAGTATTTTTGTTATAATTTTTAGACTTTAAATATATTAAATTATTTATGACATCATGATGATGCAGCGATGACCTCATTATTTAACAATTTAAATAAAATGGAAAGATAATGTAATATCTAAAAACTAAACATGTCCAAAACCTATTGGATGGGTATATTTAGAACCCTTATCACCTTATACTCGAATTATATCAATGTGGGACCATTTAATTCCGAAACACATTTTCAAATAAAGTAATATTTCTTTACTTTCCAAGAGTGCCCCTCCTCTCCTCTTATAAAAGGCCCCCACCTCTACCCCTTTTCCCACACTCCCAAAGCCTTTGGCTCGGCCAAACCCTGACCATTTTGTCTCTCCACTTACCTATCTTACTCCTTGAAGCCTCACTTTGGGAATAAGTCTTCCCAAGGAAGCCTTTGAACTCAAACCAAAGGGAGTTACCCGATTTTAAGGTAATGTCTTCTTTTGAGTCCTTTTGTTTTATTTTGCTTCTCCAACCCCATAAACTCTTTTTATTCTTTTATTTTGTAACAAATCTAGTATCCTCAATATAATAGGATGTTTTTATAATAATTATTCGAGATACACTTACACACACCTACATCTAATGGTTAACGAACATACTGTTTCCGTGGATGGTGAATTTATGCCTCCCGAAACGATGATTGTTCAAAATTATTTTAACACCTTCAAAGGTGGACATTAAGATGTCACTATATTTATATATGATATATAATATGATTATGTTTTCCTTAAGCTTCTGTTTTTATCTTTTTGGTCATACCTTTATGGTTTCCATTATGGGTAAACGCGATATCTTCATTTAAGGAAGTGCGGACTACCGCCCCCTCAAAGTTATTTGATTCGTTAAATACCATATGTGGGACGTATAAAGGATGGAACTATGATATTATATATGATATTATAATGGAATTATAATATACCTTTATATCATTATGATTCCATTCTATAAAATACGAAATAGAAATGAAAGTAGCGTTCATGCGTACGTACGGCTTACCGTCTCCATGAACGATGCATTTCATTTCTTACCTCTAATTGATTATGTAATATTATAAATGCATGTATATACTGGATATATATGATATATACATAATGATTATAATTCTGGATATAATGGATACATGAACAACATGTAATTATAAAGGGTTTATTTTTGACTCAAGTACCAAAGATCGTTAAAACGACCGTTATTAACTTAAATAATTACATAGTGTTCATGACATGGCAATAAGTGATATAAAAGGAATAATGAACTTGAAAAAGGTTCTTCAAAAATTAGAAATTAACTCAAGTTTATTATTCAGGACATTAAAGAATGATCGAGTCAAGTCGGACCCGAGGTATGGGACTTCGTCTCAATCTCCTTTCATTGAGGCATATTTTGTTTTATACACAACCTTCTTTTATATGGTGTATAAACCACTTTGACTTTTATGTTTACTCAAAATGAATCTTTTTTATACGAAGCGTTTACTAAACGACAAAAGGGAATGTTTTTTTCGTACGTATGCGGCGACAACGACTTCTCCGCCATCGTGACCGTTATTTGAGTTTCGGATTCCTCTACAAGCCATACCTTATTTTTAAAAGAAAAATAAATACCATGTTTTAATTTTCTTTTATTTTGGTATCGAAAATGGTTTTCATAATGTTTTTATATCAATGTGTTGTATTGATATCTTGTGACTGAAAGGTGGGAATGTTATGTTTCCTTTATGCATGTTTTATGTGATATGATTATGTTGAGGTTCTTGGGCATTATTATGAAACGGGTGGTTCCGTGATAAACTAAGGGCGGGTGAGCCCGATATAGCTCTCCAATGCATTGGGTAACGCGAAGGAGTGAAACGTTAAGGTTTCTCTGAAGAGATTTAGGGAATATACTGTGATGGGTATTCCAAACGTAACCAAGAGGGTTACTCCCTACGTAATAATGTTATGAATGCCTCAAGTTACCTATATGTCTTATTATTTCTATGATTTATTCATGATTTGATGAGGTATGTTAAAGTGCTTATGTTTTATGGGTAAAGTATGATCTCATCCTTATGTATATATGTACCCATGTTTCCTTTCCATATTTTTATATCCCTTACTGAGCTTTTTATGCTCATCCCAAGTTTTTTGAAATGTTTTTCACATGTCAAGGGAAAGGTACATGATATGATGATAGTGTCAAGGAAGTGTCAAGAAAGAATCAATGTTTATTTTAAATATGTTTCCATTGATGGTAATGAAGAATACTATCTTTATGTAACCACTTTGTTTATATGTGGAATGTAATGCAAGTTTTATGATCTAATTCTCTAAAACTCTAAACCCGAAAAGATCCTAAATGTCTAATCTTGTAATAACTCAAGATTAAGTAAGTTTTAAGGCTGGGGCCTATATGTACTCTTAATGGTATAATGAAAATTAAATAAAAATTTCATTTTTTTGATAAAATAGAGAAATTATATCATAATGTTACCCTAATATCTTCCTGAATTATTGTCTTTAATGCAAGAACAACATTGTACCATAAGTCTATATAAATCACCACATGCATTCAAGTACTAACCCTAATGTAACTAATTAAAATGGACTTATTGAGGTCAATAGGTTAACCACATGGATTCCATCAAAATTAAAATATTATACCTTTACTTATTTACTTAATAATTTTTTCCAACACTATGGAACTATTCCCCTGTAATATATTTTCCACCATATGTTCTTCAATTTCTAGAATTTTTTTAATGTCAACATCAATAATATATTGTTCCTCAATATTGGTAGAATCAACACATGAAAAATATTTTATCTATACAAGTAGTTAAACATTTAATTTAGATTATGTAAATAAAGTGGTGAAAAAATATAATATTATGAGGAAAGATGTTGTATATAAAAAAATTCTGAGAAAATTAACCTTTTCATTGACCAATTTTTTTTCTTAAAGGTTGAATAATTTTTTCCCCTTATCAAGTATCAAAATCCCCTCCTTGTGGTCTTATATAACATGCAAGACACCATCTATATTTAAAAGTTTTTGAAATTATTGTGACATCCTAATCAAAAGGTCTTCATCAATGGAATTTTCATTTAACCCTTCAATTGTTTTACCCCACAACAGAAAAATTGACTAATTTTTATTTATGATATTTGGGGAACAAAATTATTGTACTTCCAGTGATACCATTATGAACAATTCATTATTGTACCCTTCCATACTAAAATTCACTTTCATGGATCCCAATTCATTTTTAACTCCACTTATGTTATAAACCCATTTACATTAAAAAATATGAACTTATAATATTATATAATCCAACTCTCAAATTTTTTCAAAGATGAAAAAGTATATAATATTAGTAATTTTTTTTTATTTTTTTGGAACAAGATACATGCATTACTTCCACTATAGGGATAAATACAATATTTTTCATTGTAAAACATTAATACTATACCTTTATAAGGAATATATAAATATTGGTCACATAACCATTATATAATAATAAATGTATAATTTGTCTTATATCTAACCATTGAAGTCTTGAATTATTTTCCTATTTTTAGATAACTCCTTAAAAATATGGTCTCAAAACAATCCTATAAACTATTTCTTTTGTTTCTTTGATTTCATATTTTTATCCCTTGTTAGATTCATATACCTAATAATTACTTTGTGGGTTTCAATATATGTCACATTCTCTATAACTATTATGTAAATTTTAAAGGTGATTCATCTCTCACATTACAATGGTAATTGTGAAAACATAAATTTAGGAAATTCCTTAACCCATATGGTTCCCATTATTATGAATTTTTAGAGAATTATTGTCATGAACCTTCCCAGATACCCTGGTACACTAATACTTGATCATACACCAACATTGATAGAAAGACATTCCCAATCCCCTTGGGTTGGTGACTGTCATCTAACATTATAAAAAAAAAGAGGGAACCATTTTTCCAAAAAATAGAGTAATATGGAGATACATATCAATATTCTCAAAACTAAAAAGGGATAATAGTACTAGGAATCAAACCGGAATATCAAAACCTACATAATACATCATCAAAGCACTAAAAAGAAATAGGACAAAACTCAAACATCTTAAAGGTATCAATGATTCAAGCCCAAAGGGTCAAGTTCATCCACCTCCTCCCAGAGGTTCTTTCCCTTTACTGAAACCTGGAAGAAGAAAATCTACAAACACTCGACAGAAAAGGAAGGGTGTGAGATAAAATCCTAATATAGTCTCACCAAGTGTTCCATAATAAGATGCAACAATAAATAGATCAAACCAAGCTTTCAATTTAAAAAAAACATGCATGGAAGTGGAATTTCATATTTAAATCAAAACATTATTTTCATTTTGAAAGATAAAAATAGTTCAAAAAATGGATCAATAAACATTTTATATAAATTTTTTATATAAATCAGCTGGTAATGAGTAAAAAAATTTCACAATCAATGGAATATATATCAAAGTAATCACAAAAAAACACAATACAATAGTCAAATTCCCTATGGTACATTAGTTTCTAGATATGGAATCCTCACACTCTCATATTACTGATCACAAAAAATATACACTCCCACTTAAGAGATTATAATAATCCACTCCCACATATGGTAAAATTACAATCATCCACTCTCACTTAATGGAAAATTAAAAGCCAATCATCATTCAGTTAGTGCTTTCATTTTCCATCCATTGCTACTGAATTACCATCCTAGTCTGATTTTCCCAACTAATTACTAAATACCGAGGTTATCTTGTGATTCAATTAATCAATCAATATTGTGAAATTCATTTCACTTTGAATCAAAATATCTTTTTCAATTCAATTTCCCAATTTCTCATTTCAATATAAAAAATAAATTTCAAAACAAAATCCTGGATTTTTATTAATTTCATGAAATTTAAAAAGAAAACCAAACATATGTTTAAAAAAAATCAATTTAATCCATTTTATAAAGTAAATTCTCAAATCAATTTACAATTTCATCAATTTCCAAAGTACACCCCAAATTTCAATTCCATTGGAATTGGGGGTTTTCCCCAAAATCCACATGAAATAAATTACAATTCCAATTCACATTAAATTGGTTGTTCATATTTCAATTGAAAGAAATTTAGTTTAAATCATGAAAATCAAGGGTTTATTACATGTCAAATATCAACAGAACCACCTTCCTTTATCACAAAATCACATATCACAAAACCATCAATGGAATTTTCCAATAAAGAAAAACGAAAATGAAGATCAAGGAATAAAACCCAGATTCAAGATCCAAAAAATGGATTTTAGTTTCATCTTACATGTGATGATGTAACACACCCTAAGGAGGAAATAAATAGAGAGTTGGAGAGATGTAATGGAATAATATATTTTACCAAAGAGGCATCAAAAAAGTTTCAGCAAGCTTTAATCTACCTAGGAAGGGGTTTTTAGGAGCCAAAAATGGTTCTTGAGAGACCCAAGGACCTAAGAAATCATGATTTGGGGATTTTGGGTTAAGGAGTTGAAAAGGGGGTTCAATAGTTTTTTTAATAATTTGTGGAAATAAAATGTCCTACGTACACGGTTAGCTAGGCAGGGTCACACAGTTTCCCAAACTCTATGACCTAACCATGCGCCCCATCACTTGGGTGTAGAATTTATACTAGGTAAGAACTTGATTTAGGAAACTGTGTACTAACTTTTCATTCCCCACTGTCTAGTCGGTGGCCATTTTTCATCAGTGGAGCGCATAGTTTGGGAAACTCTTGCAACAACTATGAATAGACTCGAATTTTCAAAACATCTCAAATATTCACCGAAGACAACCTGAGACAAACCCCAACCAAATCATGAACAAGAAGGAGGGTCTAGGAGGAAATTAAAATCTGTAACATTATGTTACATACTACCCTCTATAAGAAACATTATTTCCCAAGAAAGAATGTCAAGAAGTTTCCATATCAAAAAGTTTTGGTCACTTCTCTCTCATAAGTTCCTCTCTATCCCATGTCTCTTTCATATCAAAAATATTATTTCGTAGAACTCAAACAAAAGGTATATTCCTACCATGAAGTACCTTTGTCTTATAATCAATTATCCTAAATGGATTCTCTGTCACAGATAAATCAGTCTCAAAATTAAGATATCTCAAGCTTGAAACATGAGATGGATTGGAAAGATATTTCCATAGTTGTGATACATGGGACACATTATGTACCGATGTTAACTATTGAGGAAGTTATAAATGGAAATCCACTTTCACCACCTACCCAAGATCCTAAAAAGGTCCCAAAAAATGAAGAGAAATATTCCCTTTTATCCCAAGCCATGATGAAGTGTTACATGCTGTCTAGAAGGGTCACAAAAATAATGTAAACTACTAGAAAAGGTTCAATGATACCACTGAAATATACAACATTCTTGTGGCCATTCAAAATTCCAACACTGTGATCAGTGAACAATGCAAAACTTTGGTTTGGGAATTCATGATTCTTAGGCCCTTAAAGGTTGTAGGTAACTATCCTAAACCAAGGGGCATAATGGAGGTTCTATGGTCTGTCCCCTTCAGTGGTTGGTTAAAATGTAACATGGATGGGTCCTCCAGGGAAAATCCAGGACCATCAAGATTTGGGGTAATTTTCATCAACCATCATGGGGATGTGGTGGAGTGCAATTATGGTAATTGCAGGCATGAAACTTCATTGGAATCTGAAATGATTGAATTTAGCGGTGTGGTGGACATAGATTGTCAAAGACACTGGAACAATATATTTTTTGAGTGTGACTCTGCCATGGTGGTTCATGCAAAAAGGGTGGGTCATACTCGGCTATCATGGAAACTGGAAGGTAAATGGATAAATTTCCTTGAAAATATTTCTTCCATGAACTACTTTATCACACACACATTTCGGGAGGTGAATTACATTGCAGAGGGTCTTACTAACAAAGGGGTCTTGGAATAAAGAATCATCCATATTACCACTGCGCATAATGACATGGTGCCTCTTCTTATTCAAGAAAAATGTAAAATTTATTCATTCCTTCATGTGTAACTTTTTTACTTTTCTCAATATAAGATCCTCTGTGCTCATTTTTCTCAAAAGACTAGATCTATGCTGTAAACATCCATTAATGAATCAAATAAATATTTACTATTATCCCTTGAACCAAGATTAGTGTGACCAATGAACATTCACTAATCTTGGACCAACACAATAGAGATTTACTAGGATGACCATACAAGGCATCAAAAGGATCCATTTTGATCCCAAACTCGCAACTATTATTATAGGAGAACTCAAGTAGTCCCAAATATTAATCCCAAGATCCATCAAAATTGAGGATATAGGCACAAAGTATATCCTTGAGAATCTATATAGACTTCTATTTGTGTACATCCATCTATGGATGGTATACCATGCTCAAATGAACCTAAGATCATGGTGCCTATTGAAGTCCTATCAAAAGTTGGAAGTAAAATAGGTATCTCTATCATAGACTATAACAGATGGAATTCCATGAAAAAAACCTCTCTCATATTGAGATTTCCTACCTCGTCAACTTTGGTTGTATCCGAAATGGGTATAAAGTATGTCAATTTGGCCAGCCTTTCAATCAAAACCCATATTGAATTCTTCTTTCGCTGGGAATATGTCTACCTAATGAAAAATTCCATAGAGATGTAATCCCTCTTCCAAGGCACCACTAGAAGTGGATTAAGTAAAACCAAAGGTCTGATACTAGGTCTTAACTAGTTGGAAAGTATAACAATGTGAGGAAAAATCAACTATGCACCATCTCCAGCTAGGCCACCTAAATTAACACCGCATGTCATATAATATCTTCATGGTTTCTGGGTTCACTTCCCACTAGGAATTGTAGAAATACCCCATCACATATTTCCTCACAGCTAATGGAACAATAAATCCATTCTGAAAACATAGAATTCCCTACATGTAGAACGACCACTCATTACTGATCTCCCTACGATAAAGAGAGTCTCTAATTATATAGAATTCATCATAAATATTCTCTTTCTAAATAATAATCTCAAGAAGATCATAGGTTGACTAAACACTGTATAAGGAAACCTCAACCCATGTTTCTTGAACTCTAATATGCCATTATGAAAAAAGAGCCATCAAGTTCCACTCTTATGATGATTCTTTTGTAGCATGGTTTAGAAGCTTCTTGCTCATAGAATCAGCTATGACGTTCCCTTTCCCTAGGATATTGGAAATATAGAAATCAAAATATTACAAGTATTACACCCAATGGATCTCAAGGAGATTCAAATATTTTTAAGAGAAGATATATCTCAATCTATTATAGTTAAAAAACATGATAAATATTTCCCTGAAAATGTAATTAGACAAACTCTTAAGTGCATGAATAATGATTGCAAGTTCAAGGTCATGGGTTGGATAATTATTCTCATGTTGCTTAAGTTACAGAGTTCCATAGGCAATGATGTAATTACACTTCATAATAACACATCCCAAACCTGAATCATCTATATCAGAGAAGACCACATAGCCCTTCTTAGCCCTTAAAAGAGTCAACAATTGAACAATAGTCAAAAGATATTTCAAATCAACAAAATAACATTGATATTACTAATACTAATAAAAATTTACTCCCTTATGAGTTAGGGTAGTCATCAAAGAATCTAACTATGGAAAATCATTTATGAACTAGTGATAATATCCCATTAATCCCAAGAAGCGCCTAATCTTGAAAAAATTTCATGGTTATTCCCATGCCATCACAGATTTTACCTTCTCAGTATCAACTGAGATCCCATGTTTTGATACCATGTGTCCCAATAACTTCACTTCATGAATCAAGAAATCATATTTTGATATCTTGATATAAAGTTGGTGATTTCTGAATAATTCTAAAACTACTCTCAAATGATGCACATGATCCTTCTCAAAATTAGTGTAAACAAATATGTAATCCAAAAATACCACCATGAAAATATCAAGATACTTATGAAGATCCTATTAATTAAATCCACAAATACCATAAGAGAATTGTTTACACCAAACTATATGATAAGGTACTCATAATGGCCATAGTTTCTCTAGAAGGCTGTTTTTTGAATTTTAGATTATTTTATTCTCAACTGGTGATTGGAAGATTAAATATCAATCTTTGAGAAACACTTTTATTTATTCAATTAGTCAATCATATCATTAATACATGAAAATAAATACATTTTATTTTCTGTAACTTGATTGGGTTTTAAGTAAACAACACAAAGGATAAGTGACCAATCATATTTCTTAGCAAAGAGAATAGGTTTCACCCTTGGTGGCACACTTGGGCATATAAATCCTTTATATAAAAGATCATCCAAATGAGTCTTTAGATCTTTCATTTCAGCTGGTTCCATGTGGTAATATGTAATAGATACTAGTTGTTTACCAAGCACTAAATCTATAAAAAATATATACATCCCTTATCAGTGAAAAACCAGAGACGTCAGAATGAAAAATGTCAGGAAAATAAATGAAAAATAGAGGGATATACTCACTGAAATATTCTCTATCCATATCAAAAGCACACACTTATATCACTTTACCCAAATTTGGATAAGTTGGTATGACTCTACTCAATCTTGGGTCCCATTCTCCCGGAAATATATGGCAGATCCCATCAAGTGTAATAAAGAATAACCGTCAATGGTAACAATCAATTCAGGCATTATTAGAAATGATTAAATCTATTCCAAAAATGAAATCAAGATATTTCAGTTCGGGAACCATAAAATCCAAAGTTAGCTCAATATTTGATAATGAGATAACACAAGCGGGACAATGAATAACCTTCTCTCTCTACATTATGAGGAGTGGAGTAATATCCATCAAATAAGATAAAAGATCCATAAGAAGATTTATTATATTCATAATACAAGTTGAAATAAATGAATGTGATGAACTATTATCCAATATATAAGACACTAAATATGAATCTACAGTTATGGTACATCTCATAGATGATGGTCCTATATCTGTTTCCTCTAGAGACTCTTCTACTATGTGAAGAAGCTTCATTTTAGATGCCTGTTCCTGGAACCCCTTAGCTCATGAAGCATCTGATTGAACCATAGTATTTTTTTTTCTAATGAGCTCATTCCACTACATGGAGTATAATAGATATAATAGAACTTATTCTAGGGACTTGAGCATCCACAAGAACTATATATATTGGGTACCTCAGTTCAAACCCATTTCGAGTGCCCATGCTTTCCACACTATAAGCAAGTCAAAGGGTTTATTCTAGGAATCTCTAGAGTTATATAAGAACCCTACTCTTGAGATCCACCATGAGACTCATCACGATTCCTATTCCCTTTATGGGAACACACAGAAATTTCACTGGGAGAAAAAGGAACTCCCTTCAACCTTGACATACTAGATAGATCACGTTCGACCATCAACACCCTATTTATCACATCAGCATAAGAAAATAGCTTCAACAAGAAAACCCAAGAATGAATTTCAAATCGAATTCCTATATCAATCTTTAGAGTATTAATATTATCATTCAAGACAATATCAGGTGAAAAATATAGAATCTCAGTGAATTGGTTTTCATATTCGGTCACGACCTTGTCAGCCTACTCGGGTTTTAAAAAATCCATAGCCTTAGCCAACACCACTATATATGGATGGAACTATTCAGTAAAATCATATTTAAATTCCTTCCAATTTAAGACCTCATGCTTCTTCAATATCCCCATCGAGTCCTTCTATCTCCTGCTAGGTCCCTCCTTCTCAAAGGTGGCACATTTCACCTTGATTTTATCAGGCGTCTCCAAGAACTCAAAAAAAATCTCAATACTTATCAACCAATCATAAGCCTATTTGGGATTATTAGAGCCATGAAAAACTTGTGTTTTTTTGATGAATTAAATCCTAATAATGATTTCAAAATTCATCCCTTTGAGGTTCCCTCATTGGAACCGAAATGAGAATGGGTGTAGGTGCCTATCCCAAAGATTGAACATCACATACAATAACCTAAATTAGATTCTGGTCCATAGGAAGATTCACTCACTAGTTCAGTGATAGCTTCATCATGGATCCTATTTAAATGTATTCTAAAAGTCATGATGCTACAAAACATCCTTAAACAACATTTAAGACATCAAAATATTACTCAAATCAATAATAAAACATGAAAAAAGGTAAATTAGTCCTATTATATGGTTAAAAAATATTTGGATTACAATATATCTGAATAAAAATTGAGGAAAATACTAGAACTAATCATACATATGTCTTTTACAAACCACCCCTAATTAATTAAGGCTCATTATGATGAGATATAGATATTAAGTCACTCACAATTACCTCATAATACCTGAAAATATTTCTCAACTGCATACTGACATAAAGGCAATATTCTTAACTTACACCTTCGATACCAATTTTTCATGAACCATCTCAGATACCCTGGTACCTTGATACCTGAGATGGAATTAGTATAGCTTGAAGGGCATTCCCAATCCCCAAGGTTTGGTGACTAGCACCTGGAATCATGCAATACAAAAGAGTGAATTATTTTTCCACAAAATAGTAGAAGACAAAGATACATATCATTATGCTCAAAAAACCAAAGGGAGAACAAATCCATGAATCAAACAGGTAGATAAAAACCCAAAAAAACATCATAAAAGTACCAAAAAGTAACAATATAATGATCAAACATTCTAAAGGTATCAACATTCTAAGCTTAAAGGGTCTAGTACATCCACCTTCTCCTAAAGTCTCTCTACCTTTACTCAAACCTGGTAGAGGAAAATCTATAAAATCTTGAAGGAAAAGGTAGTGTGTGAGATAAAATCCAAGTAAGGTCTAACCAAGGGTTCCATAATAAAATGCCATAATAAATAGATCAAATCATTATTTTTTTAAAATAGAAATGGTAGTACAATTTTATATTTAAATTAAAACACGATTTTTATTTCAAAATATGAAAAAATTTCAGAAAATGGATCAACAAATATTTTATAAAAAAAAGTTTACATAAATAAACTGGGAATGAGTAAAAAAATTTCACAATAAATTATATATATATGTCAATGTAATCACAAAAAATCACAGCAAAATGGTAAAACACCCTATGTTACATTAGTTTTTGGATATATAATCCTCAAACTCTCATATATGTGATCATAGAAAATATACACTCCCACTTAGGGGAAAATTACCATAATCCAATCCCACTTATGGAAAAACTAAAATCATCCACTCCCACATAAGGGAAAATTACATGATGATCATGGTTCAGTTAGTGTTTTCATCATTAAT
The DNA here is from genome assembly GCA_963277665.1 of Viscum album. Taxonomy (NCBI): domain Eukaryota; kingdom Viridiplantae; phylum Streptophyta; class Magnoliopsida; order Santalales; family Viscaceae; genus Viscum; species Viscum album. The sequence continues at coordinate 1,941,996,750 of OY728152.1, forward strand.
CCATTAATATGGAATTACCATCCTTTAATTCTAGTCTTATCCACCTACTAATCACCAAGGCTACCATGTGCTTCAATCAATCAACCAATATTGGGAAATACATTTCACTTCAAATCAAAACATCATTTACAATTCAATTTCCCAATTTCTCATTTCAATATTCCAAATAAATTTCAAAACCAAATCATATATTTTTCAATATTTCAAACCCTTTAAAAAGAAAACCAATCATAGGTTTTAAAAAAACCAATTTAATCCATTTTTTTAAGTAAATTATCAAATCAATTTATATTTTCCACCAATTTCTAAAGTACACCCTAAATTAAAATTCCATTGGAATTGGTGGTTTTAATCAAAATTCACACCTAATCAATTAAAATTATAATTCACATCGAATTGGGTTTTCATAATTCAATTGAAATAAATTTAATTTAAATTAAGAAAATGAAGGTTTTATAACATGGAGAATATCTATGGAACCACCAACCTTTATTACGAAATCATGTATCACAACACCCACAATAAGAATTTATAATGAAAAATGATTGAATAGAGATCAAGGAATAAAACATAGATTCAAGATCCAAAACAACATAGTTTAGATCCATAAAACACATAATGATCTAGCACACCTTAAGGAGGAAATAAAGAGAGTGTGAGATAAGGAACGAGATAAGATCTCTTATAATAGAGGGATTAAACGAGTTTCTCCATGCTTCGATCCACTTAGGAAGGGGTTTGGAGGAGTAAAAAATGGTTATTGAGATCCGTAATGACCTAGAAAACTGTGATATGGGGGGTTAGGTTAGAGTTGGAGGTAAAAATGGAGTTTTTTATTTTCATTTAATAAGTTTTGAAAATAAAAATTCCCACATACATAGTTAGGTGGGTAGGGCTGCACGACTTCCTAAACCATGGACCCTAACTGTGCATCCCTTCATCAAGCTCAAAAATTTCAATTAGGTGGGAACATGTTTTGGGAAATCAACCACCAAATATACATCCCTCACTATTTAGGGGGTGTATGATTTGTATTGGTGGGTCACACTATTTGGAAAAACCATTCACAGACTGTGCATAGCCCAAAATTTTCCCAAAATCTCAACTTTCCACCTAAGAGAACCTAAGGCCAACCCAAAACAAATCATTAAAAAGAAGTATGGTTGAGGAGTACATGAAAATAAGTAACAAAAATGTTACATTAATTCTATCCATATTAGATACGTGGTTGATATAGAATTCAATATATTCCTCAAAAATATATCTCTTCTCAATACAATCTTATATCTATCTTTGATTTCTGATATACACTTTCAAAATCTTCACAAATCATTAATTGGGGTACATCCATATATAATATATAGTACTACATAGTTATATCTCTCTAACCAAGTGAAAAATGAAGTAAACATTTACATAAAATAATTATGGTGGGAATGACAGCTATAATTCATATAATATGGCTATAATTTCATTTTTTATAGATAAAAAAATTTCAGGGCTATAACGTTACCTCATGTAGCTTAGAAAAATATGTAAACTCTGGTTAATATATGTTACAATTTTTTTAGAATCCAAAATAAATCCATAGGCACTAAATCTTTCATAAAAAATATGATTTTCATTTGATTTTAAGCCCTTTAACTTTAAATAACTATTTGATACAGTATTATTGATATTTGATGAATACCGTTTTTAAACCTTTACACTATTAAGTAATTTGAAAAAAAAAATCTCTCTTTCCTATAAAGTGTGTAATTCACAAGAGGAATAAAAGATCATCTTTCACCCTTCACTATTTCTAACTCTTCCTTCATCCCTATATTAGTCATGTCCAACCAAGCCTTAAATCCACATTCTATTTTTTGGGTGCATTTAATAACATGCCAATGGCACAATCATATTCATTTTTTTTCTAAGTTCATGGAATAAAGAATATTTTTGACATAAAAATAATTTCAATATGATAATTCAAAAAACATGATGCTTATTTTCAAACCAATTTTTATAAGGATTTTTGAAAAGGTTTCATAAAAAAGGGAGACAATATCATTTAAGTTATCAAAATTTTCATCACCTATTAATTAAAACATTGTAGTAACATATTCTAAATTCATATTGAATGATTTTTTCAAAGATCAATATTTATGTCACTAGGGTAGACATTTACAATATCCTAGACACATGGAATTCAAATAATTGTTCAACCGAATTGAGTGAGTACTTTTTTTAAAATTGGTACACTCTAAAATTAATTTAATTCAATATCTTGACAAATTTACATAATCAATAAATTCATTTATCATAATAAATAACATGAATCACAATGTGAAATATATTTCTCTATTAATATCATATTATGTAACACCTTAATACTATACTAATATCAAATCTTCTATCAGTGGATCAAAATAAATATCAATATCATTACCATGTTTTTTTTGTCCTGATATAAGAAATCAAAATATAATGTAGTTGTTATTCTTGCATAACCATAGTGGAAGGTTGTAATTTAATAACAATATCAACCATGTACCATGAGTGATACTTTTTATATCAAACAAATTCATTACATTAGTGGATAACTCAAGATAGAGATTTGTCAGCTCATTTCCAAATTCAGGATACTCATGATTAATTTTCTTCCTCTAAGGAGAGTTTGTTAGGTGATGAAGTTTCCCATCGTGAATCCTTGTATTTATGTACCACATCTATTTCTCTTATATTCTATTCATTCCCATATAGCCATATAAACCATATAATTATTGGAAAGTGATATACTATTATTAAAGTACTTGGTTCATCTTTCTTTGACTGAGATTCACCACACTTAGGGATTTTTTTAATTGATTAATGTCCCCTTTGTAACAACATAAAGTCATTTGAACATGCATGTATTATTTTATAAATTATACTCACCGAACATAATATTCATTTATTATCATTTTTTCTATAATTAATCTCATTATCTTTTGTAAACATATCATTCAAGGGGGCAAGTTGTTTTATAAAGATGGTGTTACTCTCTATGTTTATATATTTTAAATTATATTGCATCATTTCAATTGACGATGTTTTATTTTTATTTCAACCAGTATACAATGTCTCTTTTTTATAAATCTTTAACTTATCAAATATATTTGGATACTTATAATGGTTATCTTAAACTTTTGTTACCATTTCCTCAATATGATCCCCATAATAATTTATACCTATACTCATATTAGATGATCCATAACCCATAGTGTTATCCTAGTAATTTTATATATTTAGTTATTCTATTTATAGATTTGATTTATTATATGATAGATCAAGTGTTATTCCAACTCTTTAGACAAATTTGTCTTGAATATAATAATGTAAACATGGAAAAATTATTTGAGAAATGTCATTTTCTATATGTGTTGAAAACTTGATCAACTATTTAACCCCATCATCACAATATTTTATCATACGATTGGAATGTATCCATTATTGATTTACATTTAACCTATTTGGTTCAGAAATAGTCATATTTAACAAAAGTAAATAAATACATATAATGTACACATATACTGTATTATTTTTTACATGTATAAATTATATAAATAAAAACTTTTAAAAATATAAATATAAATTATAATACATACATATATAAATTATATAAATGAATAGGTAATAATATTATAATGAACTAACCTAGGTTAACCTACCAAATCATCCTAATCATCTCACCACAAGGCTTAAATCACATACTCAATTTCCACAGGCTAACAACAAGCACTGAAGTATCAAAATGTAACCTTTTTGAATGGTTTCACCCTTAGAATCCAAATAACCACCACTTGGGTTCCTCGAAAAATTACAGCATTAACCATCCATATACAGAATACCCACACCATAAAAATACTATTTTTAAATAAAATAAATATAAATAGAGAATAATATTGCAATAATAGTAGTAATAACAATTCATATCTCATATACATCATACCATAAAAATAAATTGGATGATAACAAATACCCATAAATAAAAAATCCAAAAATACATTCAGGGCTACTAAGTCTATTTCAAAATAACACAAAAACATAATTGAGGATCCCAAATTCTCTACAAGAACCCAAAATACTCATGATAATCAGTCACCATAAAAAACATGTTTAGGAGATATGATGAGGATCATGAGGATCCAACATACTATTAAACACTCTTCCTGTTACCCTTCTCTTGAAAAAATAAGTATATATATATTGAATGATATATGCAAGTTGTGTGATATATACCATTAAAATTTTAACACCCTTATCTTCCATGGTACACTTCTCTTCGAATAATACAATAGCGTGTGTTGTACGCAACTTCGAGTTCTAACACACCACAACCTATCAAACAAGCCATTATGAATAGTAATAAACACTTTTTGAAATTTTATAAATTTTATCTTTCAAAATGGACTTCATTTTTGGATTAGGAATATCGAAATTAGATTAGGGTGAAGTTTTTTTATTTTTCTGAAAACTGTCAATTTTTGATTAATAGTGAAAAACACTAAGTTATAGTTTAACACCGATTTTTTATTTAAATAATTGTTTATTTTATTTAAATTTATTTTATGTCAAAATATATATATAATACCTATATAAGTTCAATGTAATTAATTGGATTCAGTTTATAAAAATTTTAGATACATAAAAATTTTATTAAACCTTTTACCGTCTTTTACCCACCTCCTAGGAGCATTTGCAGATTTACATAAAACGTAATTTTAACTCTTTTGTGGGTTGAATTTTAAAAATCCTAGAGACATGGTTGATATTAGTAAGAAAAATTTGGTTCAATAATATGATAATAATTTTTTTGTGAATAGAAACTTTTTACTTTTATTACCACGGTTAAAAGTAAATAGGGTAATTAAGGGTAAAAATGATATAATTATTATCCTAAAACATGTCCTAATTCTATTATATAAGTGTAATTTGACCAAAAATAGAATTATTAATAAAATATGATCCTTTAGGTCCACTTAAATTATATTAGTTCATTTATTATAATTTAGTTCAAAGATGAGTTAAAAGTGTTAAATTCAAAGTTTAATAACTAATTTTTTTTTAATATAGGGATAAAAATAAGATAAATTAGACTATAAATATTCCTTATAAAGATAAAAAATATTTTCTACATAATGGTATTTTATTTATATTTTTTAGACATTAAATAATTTAATTTATTTATGACACAATGATGAAGCAGTAATTACCAAATCAATGAAATATTGAAATAATTGATATTATACATATCCAAATAAATGTAATTTGAGGCTTTTTATGCATTACACTAATTTTATAGGTTAATATGACATGTAAAGGTTGGTTAGATGAAGGTTTTTTGAAGTAATAATGCTGTTATGAATTTAGCAAAAACAAAATACCAAATAGTGTCAAAATTGACATAAAAGAGTTTTTAAAACAAATATTATATTATTAATTTATATTCTATTCCTAAAAATATAAGGTTAGGAAAAAAGACTTATATAATGATATTTTTATCATTAATTAACCACTTGGGGTTCTCTTGGAAGTATATATTACGTTTATTAACCATATAATATAAAAATACAAAGAGACATGGTAAATGTCAAACTATTTAACTAAGAGTTAAATCTAAAAGATAAAGTAAATATAGTGACCCAAACCTGTCTAAAACCTATTGGTTGAGTGGTTTTAGACCCATCCCCACCTTATAATTTAAATAATTCATTTTTTATCCCTTAGAAACCGAAAATTATTTTATTATAAAATAACATTTCTAGCTTTTCCTAAGGTGCCCCTCACCCCTCTTATAAAAAGGTCACTCTCCATTTCCTCAATTTCACACCTTAAAATCCTTTTGTCTCAGCCAAAACCTACCCGAATACCCTCTAAACTTTCCTACCTTCATCATAGAGGACTTAATTTAGTCAAAAAGCCAACCTAAGGATCCCTTTAGATCAAATAAAAAGTAAGAACCTGAAGAAGAGGTAAATATTTCATCACCTCTTTCAAGTTCTTTTCTTCTTCCTCTTTCTCTTTATTTGTTATTTAAATTAAAAAATAATAACTCCAATATCTTTTATATACTGTGATGATGTTATAAATATGGTACAACCACATTAATTATTCTATCCATCCTTTGAATGACATGTCACCATACGCGCGTACGTACGACTTACCGTCTCCACGTCGTGGTGTAATTGTTATTCAATACATTATTATTTAGTTGGGTATAATAATAATGTTTAATTGATGTAAATAATAAATATAACATGATAATGATTCGGTATATACGATATATCATCCAATTATATATTATTTTAATATGAAAATAATGATATTTTCACTCGTGTGTACGTACGGATTACCGTCTCCACGAACGCAATGAGATTCATTCCCCATCGTATCCATTCAAGACTAATTTTCATTAGATGATTAGAAATAATGTTTAAGGACTTAATATTATTCTAAATACAAAATAGATACATCCTATCCATAACAAACATTGCTTATGTAACAAATCATATAAAGGAAAACAAATCTGTTAACACCCGAAACGATGATAATACTAAGATATTATTAAGAAAGAAAGGTTAAAATATAATATATGATATCATATTAATGTATATGATTATTGTATAATTTAATAACAATTATTTCACCATTATATAAGAGGTTAACCTACCCTCTACTAAGGAAAATTAAAAGGTTTGGGTTAACTCTACAACTTCTTCCTTATCTAAGGTTGTTTATACGTAATTATCTACTGGGACCTCTTTATCATCGACATCAATGTTTCTTAAAAATGAATTTCAAAACATTCTTACTATTTTATAGAATATGGGTTAAAGTCATTTATACCCTTGTTTGACTTTTATAAGATGTTTATAAAGGAATATTTCTGTCATTTTCTAAACAAGGTACTTTATGACCATTTTGACAAAATTAAGGTAAGAATGTTTCTTAACTTATACGGTGGGTGCGACTATTTTCCGCCGTTATAACAATGTTGAACCTTCCCTTACAATATTATAAGAATATTTTCAAAAATAAATGTTTGATTTTATAATTACATTACTTTTAGATGATTTCAAAATAGAAATATATATTTCTCTAAAAAGGTTTTGATTTCATCTTTGTCAACATCCTTTGATGGATTTTAAGCTTATTTGAAGTTGATTTATTATGATACAAAACTTCGATTTTGAATTGAAGGTTTTGTGATATGTTTGAATGTGGATGTGTTTTTTACACCTTTCATGGTTTATGGACAAAGTATTGACATTTAGTATGCTAGTTTTAATAAGAATGTTTATGTTACGTTTAAACCTTTTCATATAAGGAATGAATTGGACTTAGTAAGTGAAGGGTGGATCCCACTATAGATCCTCGATGAATTGGTAGGTCTTATGATACAAACTAGTGTCTTGGAACAAGGCCTTGACAAAATCTTATTTGTTGTCTTGGCACAAGGCCTTGACTATGTGGTTATTAAAGTTTGGCATTATGCATTCCATCATTATGAAAGTGGCTATTGATATAGCATGTGATTGTTCAACCAGTAGAATATCTATGTGAGTAAGTAAATGCAATTATTTTGATTTTATCTTTTCCATATTATATTGAAGTTCAATTTTAAAAGGCTTTTGTTTTATTTTTATTAATCTTCTTAAATGTTTATTCTTATTTATGAAAGTTTCTGCTATATTTTTATCCTTACTGAGCATTTGAGCTCACCCCTTTCTATGTTTTATTTTTTCCAGGATGTGAAGAAGTATATTATGACTAACTTGCAGGGATAGGCTATGAGATCTCAGTGTTGTCTATGGAAGCAACGTTGTTGTAGTTTTCCATTTTATGATGTAATGTAAACCTTATGAATGTATCTAGTACTTCCAAGGGTACTAAAATAATCGGCCTTTTGAGACTTGATCTTTTGTGATCATGCCAATGATTCGTAATAATGCACCGACTATGGGCTTCTAGGGTTGGGGTGTTACAATTGGTATCAAAGGAAGTTTAGTACAAATCTTGGAATTTAAATTTAGATAAAATCTGATTAGAGCACAGTACCCTAAGATAGAATTTGAGGATTAGTATAGAAAAACTTCCTAGAATTTTGGTATTGTAGAGATTCTGTGAGTTTTCCATTGATTTAATTCCTGATTCAAGGCCCATATCAAAGACCCCTTATAGAATGGCCACTGTGGAATTAGTGGAACTAAAGAAAAAAATAGAGGAATTGAGTAATATAGGATTTATTAGCCCTAGTGTTTCTCCACAGGGAGCCCTTGTTATTTTTGTTAATAAGAAAGATGGATCTATGAGGTAGTGCATTGACTACAGGGAGAAAAATGCTATTACAATAAATAACAAGTATCCCCTACCACACATTGACGATTTATTTGACCAAATTCATGGAGCTCAAGAATTTTCAAAGATTGAACTTTGATCTGTATATCATCAGTTGTGTGTAAAGGAGGAAGAAATTTCGAAAACAGCATTTCGAACCTGGTACAGGCATTACGAGTTTACAGTAATGCCTTTTGGATTGACTAATGAACCCTCTGTCTCCAGGGATCTAATGAATAGAGTTTTCAAGGAATATATTGATGACTTTGTATTGGAATTTATTGATGATATCTTGGTATACTCCAAAAGCTACGAAGATCATGAAAATAACTTGTGCATTATCCGAAAGATTCTTAGATGACATGAATTATATGGGAAGTTTAGCAAGTGTGAATTCTGGATTCAGGAGATATCTTTTCTTGACCATATTGTCTCTAAGGATGGAATATCTTTCGATCTTTCTAAGACCAAGGAAATCCAAGAATGACCAGCACCGACGAGTATAACCGCAATATGTAGTTTTATTGGTTTAGAAGATTATTATTGGCATTTCATCCAGAATTTTTCCAGATTGGCGAACCCATTAACCAAGCCCACATGTAAAGGGGTTAAATTTGTTTGGAAAAAATAGTGTAAAGAATGTTTTGAATAATTTAAGAGAAGATTAGTCAATGCTCCTATATTGACTCTTCCATCGGGGAATGATGGGTTTGTTATTTATAGTGATGTTTCAAAGAAAGGACATGGTTTTGTCCAAATACAGAATGATAGGGTTATTGCATATGCATCATGACAGCTAAAAATTAATGAGAAAAACTATCCTACTCATGATATTGAGTCAGTAGCTGTAATCTTTTCTTTGAAGATATGGAGACATTATCTCTATGGTGAAAAAAAGTGAGATATATACCGATCAAGAGTTTGAAGTATATTTTCTCATAGAAAGAACTCAACATGAGGAAAAGGAGTTGACTTGAACTACTCAACGATTATGATTTCATGATACACTACCACCCGGGGAAGGAAAATAAGGTGGTAGATTCTTTGAGTAGAAAAGGTCATGGAGTTTTGAACAAGATGAGAGTTGAAAGGGATCATATTTTCATGGATCTAGTAAATATGTATATGGGAATAAACATGGAAGGTGAAACATCACTGATTTTTCAAATGGTTTCTAAACCATCTTTTTTAAAAAGGACAAAAAATTCTCAAGCTGATGATGAGGAGTTTCAAAAGAAGATTAAAGCTGTGAATAATGGGAGATTGAGTGACTTCGTATATGAAGCTGGGATTTTGAAATTTGGGAAGAGACTTTGTTTTCCTAATATAAGGCCCCAGCCTTAAACCTTACTTAATCTTGAGTTATTACAAGATTACACATTGAGGATCTTTTCAGGTTTAGAGTTTTAGAGAATTAGATCATAAAACTTGCATTACATTCCACATATCAACAAAGTGGTTACATAAAGATAGTATTCTTCATTCCCATCAATGGAAACACATTTAAAATAAAACATGGATTATTTCTTGACACATCCTTGACTCTATCATCTTATCATGTACCTTTCCCTTGACCTGTGAAAAACATTTCAAAAAATTGGGATGAGCATAAAAACTCAGTATGGGTTATAAAAAAACATGGAAAGGAAACATGAGTTCATATATACATAAGAATGAAATCATACTTTACCCATAAAACATAGGAACTTTAACATACCTCATAAAATCATGAATAAATCATAGAAATCATAAGACATAAAGGTAACTTGAGGCATTCATAACTTTCTTACGTAGGGAGTAACCCTCTTGGTTACGTTTGGAATACCCATCATAGTATATTCCCTAAAATCTCTACGGAGAAACCTTAACGTTTCACTCCTTCGCGTTACCCAATGCATTGGAGAGCTATAACGGGCTCACCCGCCCTTAGTTTATCACGGAACCACCCGTCTTCATAATAATGCCCAAGAACCATAACATAATCATATCACATAAAACATGCATAAAGGAAACATAAAATTTCCACATTTCAATCACGATATATCAATACAACACATTGATATAAAAACATTATGAAAACCATTTTCAATACTAAAATAAAAGAAAAGTAAAACATGGTATTTATTTTTCTTTTAAAAAGAAGGTATGGCTTGTAGAGGAAGCCGAAACTCAAATAACGGTCACGACGGTGGAGAAGTAGTTGTCGCCGCATACGTACGACAAAAACATTCCCTTTTGTCGTTTAGTAAACGCTTCGTATAAAAAATATTCCTTTTGAATAAACGTAAAAGTCAAAGGGGTTTATACACCGTATAAAAGAAAGTTGTGTATAAAATAAAATATGCCTCAACGAAAGGAGATTGAGACGAAGTCCCATACCTCATATCCGACTTGACCCGACCGTTCTTTAATCTCCTGAATAATAAACTTGAGTTAATCTCTACTTGCTTATGAATCCTTTTTCAAGTTCATTATTCCTTTTATACCATGTTATGAACATCATGTAATCAGTTAAGTTAATAATGTTCATTTTGTCGGTATTTGGTTCTTAAGTCAAAAATAGACTTCTTACACTTACATGTTGTTAATTTGGTCAAAGGTTCGTTATATCCAGAATGGTATTCATGATGTAGATATAATATATGTCATATATATCCATTACATACATGCATTTATAATATTACATAATCATTTAGAGGTAAGAAATGAAATGCACCGTTCATGGAGACGGTAAGCCGTACGTACGCATGAATGCTACTTCCATTTCTATTTCATATTTTCTGGAATGGAATCATAATTATATAAGAGTATATTATAATTCCAGTATAATAACATATATAACATCATTAACTTTATCCTTTACACATCCCACATATGGTGTTAACGAATCAAATCACTTTTAGGGGGCGGTAGTCCGCACTTCCTAAAATGAAGATATCGTGTTTACCCATAATGGAAACCATAAAGGTATGCCCAAAATGAAAAACAACAGAAGCTTAAGGAAAACATAAACATATTATATATCATATATAAAAATAGTGACATCATAATGGCCACCTTTGAAGGTGTTAAATGAGTGTTGAACAATCATCGTTTCGGGAGGCAGAATTTCGCCATCCACGGAAACCGTATGTTCATTAACCATTTGATGTAGTTGTGTGAGAGTGTAGCTCAAATAAATCTTATAACAACATCCTAGTATATTGAAGATACTGGTGTTGTTACAAAAGAAGTAAATAAAAAGAGTTTATGGGGTTGGAGAAGCAAAATAAAACAAATGAACATGAGAGAATGAATTACCTTAAAAAGTGTAACTCCTTTTGATTTGAGCCTAAAGGCTTCCTTTGAAAGGATTCTGCCCAAAGGAAATCCTCTAGGAGGAGGATACGGATGTGGAGAGAGAAAATGGGCAGGGGTTGGCCGATCCAAAGGCTTGAAGAGTGTGTGAAATGAGGTAGAGGTGGGGGCCTTTTATAAGAGGAGAGGAGGGGCACTTTTGGAAAGTAAAGAAACATTACTTTATTTGAAAATGTGTTTCGGTTTTAAAAGGTCCCACATTGGTATAATTCGTGGATAAGGTGATAAGGCTTCTAAATCCACTCATCCAATAAGTTTTGGACATGTGTAGTTCATAGATTTTACATTATCTTTCCATTTTATTTAAATCGTCAAATAATGATGTCATCGCTGCATCATTATTATGTCATATATAATTAAATTTATTTAATGTCTAAAAATTATAAAAAAACTACTATGATATAGGAAATCTTTTTAGCTTTCCAATTACTATTTATAATCAAAATTTGGACTTGTATAACCTCACTTAAAAATTGTTTTCATAAAACATATTATGTTTGTGTCATTTTCACTTTAACTTTAAATAAAAAGTAATTTATGTCATTTCCCAACAAAAGTGGATCCATGGGGTCCCCAAGTTGACCCATGGCATGTCATGGTCGGCCATTACACAACCAATGAGGTTGGGACATGTGTCTAGGTCATTTCATTTTATTAAAGTATTATTTATACCTTAAACTACCCTAATTACCACTAATCGTGATTAAGAACTTAATAAGTTACTATTCACCAAAAAAATATTATAATCTCATTGAACCAAATTTTACTTCTTAATGACAACCATGTATGTCGGATTTTCAAAATTCAGTACACATTAGTGGTAAACTTTCATTTAACTGAAAAATCAGTATGTTTGATTACCACTTAGTGGTTTCACTATTCATCAAAAATTGAAGTTTTTCAGAAAATTACAAAAAATTCACCCTAAGCTATATTTGATATTCCGAATTCAAAAATGAAGTCTATTTTACAAAATTCAAATCATATAAGTCACATTAATTAATTTAATAATTAATTCCCGTTGCCAGAGCAAAAAGCGTGTTTTTACAAAACAATAAGTATCAAAAGATTGACACCAGTTTAAGTCTAATTTCAAAGTGAAATTGATTCCAATGACCACCATTAGATAAAATGGTAAAAATATATTCATATTACACATTAAGAACAATTCAAAAGATAATATAATCATATAAATAAATTAGATTAAAAAGTAGTTTTGATGTAAAATGCAGTATTTTTCACTATTCATTAAAAAATGAACATTGTCAGAAAAATACCAAAAATTCACACAAAGTAAATTTTGATGTCCCAATCATAAAGAATAAGTTTATTTTGACAAAAATAGTTTATAAAATTGTCAAAATATAGATTCAAAAATGGTTTGCCATCAAAAGACAGTAAAACAATCTTTTAAGAATATTAGTGTATTCAATGCATAAGATTGTATTTATTTTCATTTTAAGCCTCTATAACACTATCTTAGTCATTAATAGACATAGATAAAAATATCTATTATTCATTAATTACTTGGGATGTTACATCCTTCCCCCCTTTAGAAAATTGCGTCCCCGCAATTTATTTACTTATCGAATAAATGGGGGTACTTATCCCTCATTGCATTTTCGGATTCCCATGTTGCCTCTTCAATCATGTGGTTTTTCTACAAAACCTTTACCTGCTTAATCACCTTATTCCGTAACACTTGCTCCCTGTGGTCAAGAATCTGGACCGGTTGTTCCTCATAAGATAGGTTCTCTTCCAGCTGAACTACCTCTGGACTCAAAACATGAGATGGATCTGGCATATACTTTCTCAACATCGAAACGTGAAAAACATTGTGCACCTAAGATAAACTCGGAGGTAAAGCCACTCGGTAAGCAACTGATCCAACTCTCTCCAGAATTTCGTATGGTCCAATGAACCTTGGACTCAACTTTCCTTTCTTACCAAATCTCATTACGCTTTTCCAAGGAGAAACCTTGAGAAAAACATGATCACCTACCTCGAAAGATAGATCTTTCCTCCGGTTATCCGCATAACTCTTCTGCCTGCTCTGAGCTGTTCTCATGTGTTTCTGTATCAGCTGAACTTTTTCTGCCATCTCTTCTACCAATTATGGTCCCATCAACTTCCTTTCACCCACTTCATCCCAGAAAGCTGGAGTTCGACACCGCTTCCCATATAATGCCTGAAATGGTGCCATCTGTATACTAGAATGGAAACTGTTATTATATGAAAATTCAACCAAAGAAAGATGTTGGTCCCAACTTCCCTGATAATCCATAGAACAAGCTCATAGCATATCCTCCAATGTCTGAATTGTTCGTTCTGACTGTCCATCTGATTGAGGATGAAAAGCTGTACTAAAATTTAATTCAGTACCCAATGACTTCTGAAGGCCTTTCCAAAAGTTAGAAGTAAACCTGGGATCACGATCCGATACAATGGAGAGAGGAACCCCATGTAACCTGACTATCTCCTTAAGATACAAACGGGAAAGTTGATCAAGAGAGAAAGTATCTCGTATAGCAAGGAAATGAGCAGATTTGGTCAAGCGATCAACAATAACCCAGATTGCATTATTACCTCGACATGTCTTCGGTAATCCAACAACAAAGTCCATGGATATATTCTCCCATTTCCACTCTGGCACTGGTAAAGGCTGAAGCATCCCTTTCGGTAACTGCCGCTCTGCTTTAACCTGTTGACATGTCAAACACTTCACAGTAAAATCAGCAATATCTCTTTTCATTCCATCCCACCAGTAATACTCCCGCAGATCTCTATACATCTTAGTACTGCCCGGATGAACTGAAAACGGAGAACTATGAGCTTCACATAAAAACTCTCTCTTCAACTGTGAATCACAAGGCACACACAATCTCTTCCTAAATCTCAAAACACAATCACTATCAATTTTGAATTCAGGCAACTTACCTTTCTGAACCAGCTCTACCTTTTTCTGCAACTCACTGTCTTGCTTCTGTGCTTGCTTGATTCTATCTGATAGAGAAGATCTCACTGATACCTGAAACAAAACAGAGGGACTTCCTGCACCAACAACTTCTATGCCAAAGTTCATCAAATCCTTGACCAAAGGATCACGTTCCAAACGCAACATTGTTAATGAAGCATTACTTTTTCGACTCAAAGCATCAGCCAATTTATTTGCTTTTCCCGGATGGTAATGAATTGTACAATCATAATCCTTGATTAATTCCAGCCATCTCCTTTTTCCATGTTTAACTCTTTCTGAGTGAATATATACTTTAAACTTTTGTGATCGGTATATATTTCACACTTTACTCCATACAAATGATGCCTCCAAATTTTTAAAGAAAAAACAACAGCAACTAATTCCAAATCATGTGTAGGGTAATTTACCTCACGAGTTTTCAACTGTCGTGAAGAATAAGCAATTACCTGATCATTCTGCATTAGGACGCAACCAAGTCCTTTCAATGAAGCATCACTGTATATAACAAACTCACCATTCCTGGAAGGTAGTTCCAAAACTAGAGCATTCACCAATCTTCTTTTCAATTCTTGAAAACAATCATCACATTCTTTTGTCCAGATAAACTTAACACCCTTCCGAGTTAGCTTAGTCATTGGACTAGATAAACATGAAAAATTTCTAACAAACCTTTGGTAATAGCCTACCAAACCAAGGAAGCTACGAATCTCGGTTACATTTGTGGGTCTTGGCCATTCTTCCACAACTTTTGTTTTTGCAGGATCAACAGTTATTCCATCTTTAGAAACAATGTGACCAAGGAAAGAAATTTGTTGCAACCAAAACTCACACTTGCTGAATTTCCCATACAATTTCTTTTCTTTTAAGGTTTGCAAGATAACCCTTAAATGTTTTTCATGCTCCTCTTTACTTTTAGAAAACACCAAAATATCATCAATGAAAACCACCACAAACTTATCCAATAACTCATGGAAAATTATATTCATTAAGTCCATGAATACAGAAGGTGCATTGGTTAGCCCAAAAGGCATTACTACAAATTCATAATGGCCATATCTCGTACGGAACGCGGTCTTCGGAATATCTGCCTCCTTTACCTTCAGCTGATGGTTCCCCGATCTCATGTCAATCTTTGAAAAAAACTGAGCTCCCTGGAGCTGATCAAACAAATCATCGATATGAGGCAAAAGATATTTGTTCTTAACAGTGATATTATTGAAGGCTCTATAATCAATGCAAAGTCTCATAGAACCATCTTTCTTTTTAACAAATAAAACAGGAGCACCCCGTGGTGATGTGCTAGGTCTAATGAAACCTTTCTCTAAAAAATCTTGCAATTGCTCCTTCAACTCTAAAAGTTCAATTTGTGCCATTCGATAAGGGGGTTTTGAAATTGGCTTAGCATCAGGAACTAAGTCAACAGTAAACTCAACTTCCCGATCTGGTATTATTCCAGGCAAATCATCAGGAAAAACATCAGGATACTCATTTACCACTGGCACATCATTAATCTGAACAGTTCCTTTATTTTCAACGACATGTGCAAGGTAACATTCATTTCCATCTTTTACAAGTTTCTAGGCCTCTTGATAAGTTATCAAAAGTAAGGGTTCATTCTTGTAAACAAACTGAAAGTCTTTCTGAAAAGAAACTTCTTTAGCTCTACAGTCAATCTTAGCATGGTAAATAGAGAGCCAATCCATACCCAGGATAACATCAAACTCTACTAGAGGTAGAACAATAAGGTTTGCAAGTAGGTTCTTTCCACAGATAAGGATAGGAAGATTCTTATAAATTATTTTTGCCTCGACACTTCCCCCAGGTGTTTTTACCAAAAGTTCAGGAGTCATTTCTTGAGATGGTATTCCCATTTTACTAGAAAAGGTTTCAGAGATGAAAGAATGTGTAGACCCCGAATAAAACAACACACTGGCATAATCTGAAAAAACAAACAAAGTACCTGATACAACTTCATTTGATGGCCCGACATCTGTTGAAGTAGTTGCAAAGGATTTCACCACCCCTTTCTGCTTGTAGTCTAACTGATTCCCATCACCCAAGCTCCTTGTCGGACACTCGTTTGCATAGTGACTCATCTCATTGCACTTATAACATTTCACTAACTGTAAATCAAATTTGTTCTTACCTTCACCTTGATCCTTTTCAGTGCAATCACGAGCCTTATGTCCCATCTTACCACATCGGTAGCACTTTCCAGAATTCAAAAGACATTCCCCAGCATGCCTCTTTCCACATTTATCACAAACTGGAAACTTAGTTCTCTTACCATCAGACTTTTTTGAAGAATTATTACCTTTCTCCTGCCACCTCGGTCTCTTCTTCTGCTGGTTGTTATAGAACAATTGGTCATCGGCAAACTCCATTTCCACCTTCTCATCACAACGAACAAGCTTTTCATAACTTTTAAACTCACGAGAAGCTAATTCCCTTCGATACTTTGGCTTTAATCCTGAGTAGAAACGATTGATTTTACTATCAAGGTCCCGGATAAAATTTGGAGCATACCTTGCCAATCGAGTGAACCTTTCTTCATAGGCAGCCATTGAGTCTTCCTCTTGCCTCAATTCCAAGAATTGCTTTTCCATCCTAAGTCGAACAGCCTTAGGAAAATTCTTCTCAAGAAACATACCTTTGAATTCATCCCAGTCAAGAGCATCAATCTCATCGGCATCCCTAATATTTTTAACCATAGACCACCACTGATCTGCTTCACCCTCCAAACGGTAAATAGCAAGGCTAACCTTTTGATTTTCTGAACACCCCATGACATCAAAAATCTTCTCCAGTGCTTTAATCCACCCTTCAGCTAGCACAGGGTCAGATGATCCTCTGAATGATGGTGGATGTTGCCTCATGAAATGTTCCACCACTGACATGTTCCTCTGCGGTTGATCTGGCTGATCTCGTGCATGGATACCACCACCATTTATCTCTTGAGTCAACTGCGCCATTACTGCAACAAACTATTCAGTTCCAATTCCGACCATTTCTGGATGCTGATTCGGAAGGTTATTTCCTTCTGTATGCCTTCCTAGCACTTCTTCCCTGTTTCCTCTGCGGAAAACCATTCTGAACAAACATGTCTTAGATGAAGCAACATGGTAATCTTTAAATGCTATATCATTTTGAAAAAAAATATTTTTGGATAATCATTTAATAGAATTCTAACTCCTAAAGTTATCTAAACTGATCTCTGATACCAACTATAAGGCCCCAGCCTTAAACCTTACTTAATCATGAGTTATTACAAGATTACACATTGAGGATCTTTTCAGGTTTAGAGTTTTAGAGAATTAGATCATAAAACTTGCATTACATTCCACATATCAACAAAGTGGTTACATAAAGATAGTATTCTTCATTCCCATCAATGGAAACACATTTAAAATAAAACATGGATTATTTCTTGACACATCCTTGACTCTATCATCTTATCATGTACCTTTCCCTTGACCTGTGATAAACATTTCAAAAACTTGGGATGCGCATAAAAACTCAGTATGGGTTATAAAAAAAACATGGAAAGGAAACATGAGTTCATATATACATAAGAATGAAATCATACTTTACCCATAAAACATAGGCACTTTAACATACCTCATAAAATCATGAATAAATCATAGAAATCATAAGACATAAAGGTAACTTTAGGCATTCATAACTTTCTTACGTAGGGAGTAACCCTCTTGGTTACATTTGGAATACCCATCACAGTATATTCCCTAAAATCTCTTCGTAGAAACCTTAACGTTTCACTCCTTCGCGTTACCCAATGCATTGGAGAGCTATAACGGGCTCACCTGCCCTTAGTTTATCACGGAACCACCCGTCTTCATAATAATGCCCAAGAACCATAACATAATCATATCACATAAAACATGCATAAAGGAAACATAAAATTTCCACATTTCAATCACGAGATATCAATACAACACATTGATATAAAAACATTATGAAACCCATTTTCAATACTAAAATAAAAGAAAAGTAAAACATGGTATTTATTTTTCTTTTAAAAAGAAGGTATGGCTTGTAGAGGAAGCCGAAACTCAAATAACGGTCACGACGGTGGAGAAGTCGTTGTCGCCGCATACGTACGACAAAAACATTCCCTTTTGTCGTTTAGTAAACGCTTCGTATAAAAAATATTCCTTTTGAATAAACGTAAAAGTCAAAGGGGTTTATACACCATATAAAAGAAAGTTGTGTATAAAATAAAATATGCCTCAACGAAAGGAGATTGAGACGAAGTCCCATACCTCGTATCCGACTTGACCCGACCGTTCTTTAATCTCCTGAATAATAAACTTGAGTTAATCTCTACTTGCTTATGAATCTTTTTTCAAGTTCATTATTCCTTTTATACCATGTTATGAACATCATGTAATCAGTTAAGTTAATAATGTTCATTTTGTCGGTATTTGGTTCTTAAGTCAAAAATAGACTTCTTACACTTACATGTTGTTAATTTGGTCAAAGGTTCGTTATATCCAGAATGGTATTCATGATGTAGATATCATATATGTCATATATATCCAGTACATACATGCATTTATAATATTACATAATCATTTAGAGGTAAGAAATGAAATGCACCGTTCATGTAGACGGTAAGCCGTACGTACGCATGAACGCTACTTCCATTTCTATTTCATATTTTCTGGAATGGAATCATAATGATATAAGAGTATATTATAATTCCAGTATAATAACATATATAACATCATTAACTTTATACTTTACACATCCCACATATGGTGTTAACGAATCAAATCACTTTTAGGGGGCGGTAGTCCGCACTTCCTAAAATGAAGATATCGTGTTTATCCATAATGGAAACCATAAAGGTATGCCCAAAATGAAAAAAAACAGAAGCTTAAGGAAACAATAAACATATTATATATCATATATAAAAATAGTGACATCATAATGGCCACCTTTGAAGGTGTTAAATGAGTGTTGAACAATCATCGTTTCGGGAGGCAGGATTTCGCCATCCACGGAAACCGTATGTTCATTAACCATTTTATGTAGTTGTGTGAGAGTTTAGCTCAAATAAATCTTATAAAAACATCCTAGTATATTGATGATACTGGTGTTGTTACAAAAGAAGTAAATAAAAAGAGTTTAGGGGGTTGGAGAAGCAAAATAAAACAAATGAACATGAGAGAATGAATTACCTTAAAAAGTGTAACTCCTTTTGATTTGAGCCTAAAGGCTTCCTTTGAAAGGATTCTACCCAAAGGGAATCCTCTAGGAGGAGGATAAGGATGTGGAGAGAGCAATTGGGCAGGGGTTGGCCGAGCCAAAGGCTTGAAGAGTGTGTGAAATGAGGTAGAGGTGGGGGCCTTTTATAAGAGGAGAGGAGGGGCACTTTTGGAAAGTAAAGAAACATTACTTTATTTGAAAATGTGTTTCAGTTTTAAAAGGTCCCACATTGATATAATTCGTGGATAAGGTGAAAAGTCTTCGAAATCCACTCATACAATAAGTTTTGGACATGTGTAGTTCATAGATTTTACATTATCTTTTCATTTTATTTAAATCGTCAAATAATGATGTCATCGCTGCATCATTATTATGTCATCTATAATTAAATTTATTTAATGTCTAAAAATTATAAAAAAAATACTATGATATAGGAACTCGTTTTAGCTTTCCAATGAATATTTATAATCAAAATTTGGACTTTTATAACCTCACTTAAAAATTGTTTTCATAAAACATATTATGTTTGTGTCATTTTCACTTTAACATTAAATAAAAAGTAATTTATGTCATTTCCCAACAAAGGTGGATCCATGGGGTCCCCAAGTTGACCCATGGCATGTCATGGTCGGCCATGACACAAACAATGAGGTTGGGACATATGTCTAGGTCATTTTATTTTATTAAAGTATTATTTATACCTTAAACTACCCTAATTACCACTAATCGTGATTAAGAACTTAATAAGTTACTATTCACCAAAAAAATATTATAATCTCATTGAACCACATTTTACTTCTTAATGACAACCATGTATGTCGGATTTTCAAAATTCAGTACTCATTAGTGGTAAACTTTCATTTAACTGAAAAATCAGTTTGCTTGATTACCACTTAGTGGTTTCACTATTCATCAAAAATTGAAGTTTTTCAGAAAATTACCAAAAATTCACCCTAAGATATATTTGATATTCCGAATTCAAAAATGAAGTCTATTTTACAAAATTCAAATCATATAAGTCACATTAATTAATTTAATAATTAATTCCCGTTGCCAGAGCAAAAAGCGTGTTTTTACAAAACAATAAGTATCAAAAGATTGACACCAGTTTAAGTCTAATTTCAAAGTGAAATTGATTCCAATGACCACCATTGGATAAAATGGTAAAAATATATTCATATTACACATTAAGAAAAATTCAAAAGATAATCTAATCATATAAATAAATTAGATTAAAAAGTAGTTTTGATGTAAAATGCAGTATTTTTCACTATTCATTAAAAAATGAACATTGTCAGAAAAATACCAAAAATTCACACAAAGTAAATTTTGATGTCCCAATCATAAAGAATAAGTTTATTTTGACAAAAATAGTTTATAAAATTGTCAAAATATAGATTCAAAAATGGTTTTCCATCAAAAGACAGTAAAACAATCTTTTAAGAATATTAGTGTATTCAATGCATAAGATTGTATTTATTTTCATTTTAAGCCTCTATAACACTATCTTAGTCATTAATAAACATAGATAAAAATATCTATTATTCATTAATTACTTGGGATGTTACACCTAATATACCTGATCTGAAAAGGGAATTTTTAGATGATGCTCATAGCTCCAATTTCTCTATACACCCTGGTAGAACCAAACTTTATAGAGATTTGAAGGAAAATTTTTGGTGGGACAACATGAAGAGAGATATCTCTGATTTTGTGTCAAGATGTTTGGTTTGTCAACAAGTGAAAGCTAGAAGTCAACAAATTGGAGGAGTCTTACAACCTCTTCCCATACCTGAGTGGAAATGGGATAATATAACAATTCAATTTGTCATGGGACAACCAAAGATGCCTATATGGAACAATGCAATATGGGTCATTGTTGGTCACCTTACCATGTCAGCACATTTTCTTGCTATAATAGAAGATTTACCACTTTAACATTTAGCAAGACTATATATAAATGAAGTTTTAAGACTTCACGGAGTACCACTATCGATTGTTTCTGATCGTGATCCCCGTTTTACATCAAGATTCTGGAAAAGTATTCAGAAAGCCCTGGATACTGAACTTCGTTTGAGAACTACCTACCACACTCAAATTGATGTAAAATAAGAACAGACTATTCAAACCTCAGAATACATGTTGAGATTTTTCTCACTTTACTTTCATGGTATTTGGGATCAATATTTACCTCTGATATAATTTTCCTATGACAATAGCTTCCATTAAAGTATTCAGATGGAACCATATGAAGCATTATATGGAAAGAGATATCGCACACCAGCTTGTTGGGATGATGTTGGTGAATGAAAACTCATAGTCCTAGAACTTGTAGAGGAAATTATGGAACAGGTTAAGGTAATCTAAACCCACATCAAAGCATCTCAAAGTAGGCCGAAGAGCTATGCTGATAACTAAAGGAAGGATATGGAATTTCAGGTAGGAGATCATGTTTTCTTGAAGGTATCTCCATGGAAGGGTGTTATAAGTTTTGGTAAGAAGGGTAAATTGAATCTCAGGTATATCAGACCTTTCGAAATTCTAGAAGGAGTTGGAGCTGTAGATTACCGTTTGACAATGCCGCCAAGTCTCTCCAAAGTTCACAATGTATTCCACGTATCACAGTTGAGAAAATACATGCCTAACCCAACGCATGTAATCACCTGTAACATCCCAAGTAAGTAATGAATTATATATATTCTTATCTATGTCTATTTATTAATTAGATAGTGTTTTAGAGGCTTAAAATGAGAATAAATCCAATCTTAATCATGGAATACACTAATATTTTTAAAAGATTGTTTTACTTCCTTTTGATGGAAAACCATTTTTAAATCAAAATTTTGACAAATTTATAAGCTCTATTTGTCAAAATAAACATATTCTTTATGATTGGGACATTGAAATTTACTTTGGATAATTTTTTTGTATTTTTCTGACAATGTTCATTTTTTAATGAATAGTGAAAAATACTGCATTTTACATCAAAACTGCATTTTCATCTAATTTAATTATATGGTTAGATTATATTTTTAATTAGTTTTAAAGT
The DNA here is from genome assembly GCA_963277665.1 of Viscum album. NCBI lineage: Eukaryota > Viridiplantae > Streptophyta > Magnoliopsida > Santalales > Viscaceae > Viscum > Viscum album. The sequence goes on from OY728152.1 coordinate 1,942,019,723, forward strand.
TTAAATAGAATATATTTTTACCATTTAATACAATGGTGGTCATTGGGATTAATTTCACTTTGTAATTGGGCATAAACAAGTGCCAAACCTTTCATAGATATTGTTTAAAAAAACCTCTATTTATTTTGACAACGAGAATTATATTTAAATTAATTATTGCAATTTATATGTTCGGAATTTGGTAAAATGGATTCCATATTTGGAATCATAAGGTCCAAATTATATAATTAAGACTCTTTTGTTTTTTGAATTTGTGAAAACTAACGACGGTAATTGTCGTTAATTATCTTGATTAATTAGTAATCGGGTAGTTAAGGATAATGAAATAATATCATAATAATGAAAAATTACACCAAAATGTGTCCTAATACTACTGGTTGTGTCATAGCCGACCATGTGATGCCTTTTTCCAAACTTGGGGACCCCATGGAATCACTTTTGTGTGATAATGACTTTTTATCTTTTTATTTTTAAAGAAAGTTAAATATAACAAAGAATGTATCACCTAAGTAAAACATTTTTCATTTTGTATAAATAAATGATATATTAGACTATAAATAGTCATTGGAAAGCTAAAAATATTTCCTACATCATAGTATTTTTTTATATATTTTAGACATTAAATAAATTAGATTATTTATGACATCATGATGATGCAGCGATTACCTCATTAATTAATGATTTAAATAAAATGAAACGATAATGTAAAATCAAAGACTTACAGTTTTCGAAGACCTATTGGATGAGTATATTTCAAACCCTTATCACCTTATCCTTGAAATAAATCAATGTGGGACCTTTAAAATCCAAAAATCATTTGAAAATAAAATAACATTTTATACCTTTCCAAGAGTGCCCCTCCTCTCCTCTTATAAAAGGCCCCCACCTCTACCTCCTTACCCACACTTCTAAATCCTTTTTCTCAGACAAGATATAATCCTTTTGTCTCTAAACATCTCTCTACTCATCCTAGAAGCCTTACCTTATGAAGGAATACCTTCAAGAAACCATTTTGGTTCAAACCAAGAAGAGTTACCCGATTTAAAGTTAAAGTTTTCTCTAATGTTCTTTTGTTTTATTTTTCTTATCCAAACCCCTAAAATCTTTTTATTAATTTATTTTGTAACAAAACCAGTATCTTAAATATACTAGGATGTTTTTATAATAAGGATTCTAGCTACACTTACACACACCTACATCTAATGGTTAAAGAACATACTGTTTCCGTGGATGGCGAATTTCTGCCTCACGAAACGATTATTGTTCAATATTCTTCTAACACCTTCAAAGGTGGCCATTAAGATATCACTATATTTATATATTATATATAATATGTTTATGTTTTCCTTAATATTATGTATTTTTCATTTATGGCATACCTTTATGGCTTCCATTATGGGTATACGCGATATCTTCATTTTCGGAAGTGCGGACTACCGCCCCCTCAAAGCGATTGGATTCGTTAATGCCATATGTGGGATGTATAAAGGATGGAGTTAATAATATTATATATGATATTATACTGGAATTATAATATACCTTTATATCATTATGATTCCATTCCATAAAATATGAAATAGAAATGAAAGTAGCGTTCATGCGTACGTACGGATTACCGTCTCCATGAACGGTGCATTTCATTTCTTACCTCTAAATGTTATGTAATATTATAAATGCATTTATATACTAGATATATGTGATATATATGATATATACATCATGAATATAATTCTGGATATAATTTATATTTTACCACATGGACAACTTGTAATTATAAAGATTTTATTTTTGACTCAAGTACCAATGATCGTTAAACCGACCGTTATTAACTTAAATAATTACATAGTGTTCATGACATAGTAATAAGTGATATAAAAGGAATAATGAACTTTAAAAAGGATCTTAAGCAAGTAGAAATTAACTCAAGTTTATTATTCAGGACATTAAAGAACGATCGAGTCATGTCGGACCCGAGGTATGGGACTTCGTCTCAATCTCCTTTAATTGAGGAATATTTTGTTTTATACACAACTTTATTTTATATGGTGTATAAACCCCTTTGACTTTTATGTTTATTCAAAATGAATATTTTCTATATGAAGCTTTTACTAAACGACAAAAGGAAATGTTTTTATTTTTCGTACGTATGCGGCGAAAACGACTTCTCCGCCGCCCTGACCATTATTTGAGTTTTGACTTCCTCTACAATCCATAATTTTTCTAAATGAAAAATAAATACCATGTTTTAATTTTCTTTTATTTCGGTATTGAAAATGGATTTCATAATGTTTTATTATATAAATGTGTTATTGATATATTGTGATTGAAATGTGGAAATTTTATATTTCCTTTAGGCATGTTTTATGTGATACGATTATGTTATGGTTCTTGGGAATTTTTTATGAAGACGGGTGGTTTCGTGATAAACTAAGGGCGGGTGAGCCCTATATAGATCTCCAATTCATTGGGTAACGTGAAGGGATTAAACGTTAAGGTTTCTCCGAAGAGATTTAGGGAATATACTGTGATGGGTATTCCAAACGTAACCATGAGGGTTACTCCCTACGTAAGAATGTTATGAATGCCTCAAGTTACATTTATGTCTTATGATTTATATGATTTATTCATGATTTGATGAGGTATGTTAAAATGATTATGTTTTATGAGTAAAGTATGATTTCATACATGGACTAATGTTTTCATTTCGTACTTTTATATCCCTTACTGATCTTTTTATGCTCATCCCAAGTTTTTGAAATTTTTCTCACAGGTTAAGGGAAAGGTACATGATGTGATGATAGGGTCAAGGAAGTGTCATGAAAGAATCCATGTTTTGTTTTAAATATGTTTCCATTGATGGGAAAAAAATTAATACTATCTTTTATGTAACTACTTTGTTTAAATGTAGAATGTAATGCATGATTTATGATCTAATTTTCTAAAACTCTAAACCTAAAAAGATCCTCAATGTGTAATATTGTAATAACTCAAGATTAAGTAATGTTTAAGGCTGGGGCCTTATAGTTGGTATCAAAGGTCAGTTTAGATAACTTTAAGAGTTATAATTCTATTAAATGATTATCCAAAAATATTTTTTTTGGTCAAATTGAAATGATATAGAATTTGAAGATTACCATGTTGCTTTATCTAAGAAATAATTGTTCAGAATAGTTTTCTGTAGAGGAAATAAGGAAGAAATGCTAGGAAGACATACATAAGGAAATAACCTTCTGAATAAGCATCCTGAGATGGTCGGAATTGGAACTAAACAGTTTGTTGCAGTGATGGCGCAGTTGACTCAAGTGATAAATGCTGCTGGTATCCATGAACGAGATCAGCCAGATCAAACGCAGAGGAACATGTCAGTGGTGGAACATTTCATGAGGCAACATCCCCCGTCATTCGGAGGATCGTCTGACCCTGTGCTAGCTGAATGGTGGATTAAAGCACTGGAGAAGATTTTCGATGTCATGGGGTGTTCAGACAATCAAAAGGTTAGTCTTGCTATTTACCATTTGGAGGGTGAAGAAGATTAGTGGTGGTCGATTGTTAAAAATATCAGGTATGCTGATGAGATTGATGCTCTCGACTGGGATGAATTCAAAGGTCTGTTTCTTGAGAAGTATTTTCCTAAGGCTGTTCGACTTAGGATGGAAAAACAATTCTTGGAATTGAGGCAAGAGGACGACTCAGTGGATGCTTATGAAGAGAGGTTCACTCGATTGGAAAGGTATGCTCCAAATTTAATCCGAGACCTTGATAATAAAATCAACTGTTTTTACTCAGGATTAAAGCCAAAATATTGAAGGGAATTGGCTTCTTGTGAGTTTAAAAGTTATGAAAAGCTTGTTCGATGTGCTGAGAAGGTGGAAATGGAGTTTTCCGATGATCAAGTGTTCTATAACAACCAGTAGAAGAAGAGACCGAGGTGGGAGGAGAAAGGAAAGAATTCTTCAAAAAGGTATGATGGTAAGATAACTAAGTTTCCAGTTTGTGATAAATGTGGTAAAAGGCATGATGGGGAATGTATTCTGAATTATAGAAAGTGCTACCGATGCGGTAAGATGGGATATAAGGCTCGTGATTGCACTGAAATAGATCAGGGTGATGGTAAGACCAAATTTGATTTACAGTTAGTGAAATGTTTTAAGTGCAATGAGATGGGACACTATGCAGATGAGTGTACGATAAAAGATTGAGTGATGGGAAGCAGTTATACTACAAGAAGAAAGGGGTGGTGAAATCCTTTGCAACTACTTCAGCAGATGTTGGGCCATCAAATGAAGTGGCATCAGGTACTTTGTTTCTTTTTTCAAATTATACCAGTGTGTTGTTTGATTCGGGGTCTACAAATTCTTTCATCTCTGAAAACTTTTCTAGTAAAATGGAAATACCATCTCAAGAAATGACTCATGAACTTGTGGTAAAAACACCTGGGGGAAATTTTGAGGCAAAAAGAATTTATAAGAATCTTCCCATCCTTATCTGTGGAAAGAACCTACTTGCAAACCTTATTGTTTTACCTCTAGTAGAGTTTGATGTTATCTTGGGTATAGATTGGCTCTCTATTTACCATGATAAGATTGACTGTAGATCTAAATAAGTTTCTTTTCAGAAAGACTTTCAGTTTGTGTACAAGAATGAACCCTTACTGTTGATAACATATCAAGAGGCCGAAAAACTTGTAAAAGATGGAAATGAATGTTACCTTGCACATATTTTTGAAAACAAGGGAACTGTTCAGATTAATGATGTGCCGGTGGTAAATGAGTATCCTGATGTTTTTCCTAATGAGTTGCCTGGAATAGTACCAGATCAGGATGTTGAATTTACCATTGACTTAGTTCCTGATGCTGAGCCAATTTCAAAACCCCCTTATCGAATGGCTCAAATTGAACTTTTAGAGTTGAAAGATCAATTTCAAGATTTATTAGAGAAAGGTTTCATTTGACCTAGCACATCACCATGGGGTGCTCCTGTTTTATTTGTTAAAAAGAAATACGGTTCAATGAGACTTTTCATTGATTATAGAGCCTTGAATAACATCACTATTAAGAACAAATATCCTTTGCCTCATATCGATGATTTGTCTGATCAGCTCGAGGGAGCTCAGTTTGTTTTTCAAAGATTGACCTGAGATCGGGGTACCATCAATTGAAGGTAAATGAAGATGATATTCTAAAGACCACGTTCCGTACACGATATGGCCATTATGAATTTGTAGTTATGCCTTTTGGGCTAACCAATGCACCTGCTGTATTCATGGACCTTATGAATAGAATTTTCCATGAGTTCTTGGATAAGTTTGTGGTTGTTTTCATTGATGATATTTTGGTGTTTTCTAAAAGTAATGAGGAGCATGAAATACATTTAAGGGTTATTTTGCAAATCTTAAAAGAAAATAAATTATATGGGAAATTCAGCAAGTGTGAGTTTTGGTTTCAAAAAATTTCTTTCCTTGGTCACATTGTTTCTAAAGATGGGATACCTGTTGATCCTACAAAAACAAAGGTTATTGAAGAATGGCCAAGACCCACAAATGTAACTGAGATTCGTATCTTCCTTGGTTTGGCAGGCTATTATCGAAGGTTTGTTAGAAATTTTTCATGGTTATCTAGTTCAATGACAAAGCTAACTCGTAAGGGTGTTAAGTTTATCTGGAAAAAAGAATGTGATGATTGTTTTTAGGAATTGAAAAGAAGATTGGTGAATGCTCCAGTTTTGGCACTACCTTCCAGGAATGGTGAGTTTGTTATCTACAACGACACTTCATTGAAAAGACATGGTTGCATCCTAATGCAGAATGATCAGGTAATTGCTTATGCTTCACGACAGTTGAAAACACATGAGGTAAATTACCCTACACATGATTTGGAATTAGCTGTTGTTGTTTTCGCTTTAAAAATGTGGTTGCATCATTTGTATGGAGTAAAGTGTGAAATATATACTGATTACAAATTTTTAAAGTATATATTCACTCAGAAATAATTGAACATTAGACAGAGGAGATGTCTATAATTAATCAAGGATTATTATTGTACAATTCATTACCATCTGTGAAAAGCAAATAAAGTGGCTGCTGCTTTGAGTCGAAAAAGTAATGCATCATTAACAATGTTGCATTTGGAACGTGATCCTTTGGTTAAGGATTTGATGAACTTTGCTATAGAAGTTTTTGGTGCAGGATGTTCTTCTGTTTTGTTTCAGGTATTAGTGAAATCTTCTCTATCAGACAGAATTAAGCAAGCACAGAATGAAGACAGTGAGTTGCAGAAAAGGGTAGAGCTGGTTCAGAAGGGTAAGTTTCCTGAATTCAACATTGATAATGATTGTGTTTTGAGATTTGGGAAGAGATTGTGTGTGCCTTGTGATTCACAGTTTAAGATAGAGTTGTTATGTGAAGCTCATAGTTCTCCGTTTTTAGTTCATCCAGGCAGTACTAAGATGTATAGTGATCTTCGGGAGTGTTAGTGGTGGGACAGAATGAAAAGGGATATTGCTGATTTTACTGTGAAGTGTTTGACTTGTCAACAGGTTAAAGAAAAGTGGCAGTTACCGAAAGGGATTCTTCAGCCTCTACCAGTACTAGAGTGGAAATGGGAGAATATATCCATGGACTTCATTGTGGGATTGCCGAAGACACCTCAAGGTAATAATGCAATCTGGGTTATTGTTGATCTCTTAAATAAATCTTCTTATTTCCTTGCTATACGAGATACTTTTTCCCTTGATCAACTTTCCCGTTTGTATCTTAAAGAGATAGTTAGGTTACATGGAGTTCCTCTCTCCATTGTATCTGACCGTGATCCCAGGTTCACTTCTAACTTTTGTAAAGGCCTTCAAAAGTCATTGAGTACTGAATTAAATTTTAGTACAACTTTTCATCCTCAATCAGATGGGAAATCAGAAAGAACGATTCAGAATTTGGAGGATATTCTACGTGCTTGTTCGATGGATTATCAGGGAAGTTGGGACCAACATTTTTCTTTGGTTGAGTTTTCTTATAATAACAGTTTTCATTCCAGTATACAGATGACACCATTTGAGGCATTATATGGGAAGCAGTGTCGAACTCCAGCTTTCTGGGATGAAGTGGGTGAAAGGAAGTTGATGGGACCAGAATTGGTAGAAGAGTTGGCAGAAAAAATTCAGCTGATACAGAAACACATGAGAACAGCTCAGAGAAGGCAGAAGAGTTATGCGGACAACAGGAGGAAAGATCTTTTTTTTTGAGCTAGGTGATCGTGTTTTTCTCAAGGTTTCACCATAGAAAAGTGTGATGTGATTTGGTAAGAAAGGAAAGTTGAGTCCAAGGTTCATTGGACAATATGAAAGTTTTTATAGAGTGGGATCAGTTTCATACCGAGATGCTTTACCTCCAAGTTTATCTCAGGCACACAATGTTTTTCATGTTTCAATGTTAAGGAAGTACCTGCCAGATCCATCTCATGTTTTGAGTCCAGAGGTAGTTCATTTGGAAGAGAATCTATATTATGAAGAAAAACCAGTCCAGATTCTTGACCACAGGGAGAAAGTGTTGTGGGATAAGGTGATTCTTCAAGTAAAGGTTTTGTGGAAAAATCACATGATTGAAGAGGCAACATGGGAATCTGAAAATGCAATGAGGGCTAAATACCCCCACTTATTCAATAAGTAAATAAATTGCGGGGATGCAATTTTATAAAGGGGGGAAGGATGTAACATCCCACGTAAGTAATGAATAATAGATATTCTTATCTATTTCTATTTATGAATTAGATAGTGTTTTATAGGCTTAAAATGAGAATAAATCCAATCTTAAACATGAAATACACTAATATTTTTAAAAGATTGTTTTACTGCCTTTTGATGGCAAACCATTTTTAAATCAAACTTTTGACAATTTTATAATCTATATTTTTCAGAATAAACATATTCTTTATGATTGGGACATTGAAATTTACTTTGGATAAATTTTTGGTATTTTTCTGACAATGTTCATTTTTTAATGAATAGTGAAAAATACTGAATTTTACATCAAAACTGAATTTTCATCTAATTTAATTATATGGTTAGATTATATTTTTAATTGGTTTTAAAGTGTAAATGGAAAATATTTTTACCATGTAATCTAATGGTGGTCATTGGGATTAATTTCACTTTGGAATTGGGCATAAACAAGTGCCAAACGTTTCATAGATATTGTTTAAAAAAAACCCGCTATTTGTTTTGACAACGGGAATTATATTTAAATTAATTATTGAAATTTCTATGTTTGTAATTTGGTAAAATGGATTCTATATTTATAATCAGAAGGTCAAAATTATCTAATGAAGACTCTTTTGTTTTTGGACTTTGTGAATAGTAATGACGGTAATTATCGTTAATTATCTTGATTAATTAGTAATCAGGTAGTTAAGGATAATAAAATAATATCATAATAATAAACAATGACACCAAAATGTGTCCTAATACTACGGTTTGTGTCATGGATGAACATGGGATTCCTTGTGCCAAACTTGGGGATCCCATGGAATCACTTTTGTGTGATAATGACTTTTTATCTTTTTATTTTTAAAGAAAGATAAATATAACAAAGAATGTATCACCTGAGTAAACCATTTTTAATTTTTTATAAATAAATGATCTATTTGACTATAAATATAAATTGGAAATCTATAGATATTTCCTATATCATAGTATTTTTTTTGAATTTTAGACATTAAATAAATTAAAATATTTATGACATCATGATGATGCAACAATGACCTCATTAATTAACGATTTAAATAAAATGAAAAGATAATGTAAAATCTAAGACTTACACTTGTAAAAGACCTATTGGATGAGTATATTTAGAACCCTTATCACCTTATCCTCTAAATACATCAATGTGGTACCTTTAAAATCAAAAACTCATTTGAGAATAAAGTAACATTTTATACCTTTCCAAGAGTGCCCCTCCTCTCCTCTTATAAAAGGCCCCCACCTCTACCTCCTTACCCACACTTCTCAAGCCTTTGGATCAGCCCAGATCTGTTCATTTTGTCTCTCTAAATCCCACTCCACATCCTAGAAGACTTACCTTAGGTAGGAAGCTCTTTAAGAAACCATTTTGGTTCAAACCAAGAAGAGTTACCTGATTTAAAGGTAAAGTCTTCTCTAATGTTCTTTTGTTTTATTTTTCTTCTCCAACCCCCTAAAATCTTTTTATTCATTTCTTTTGTAACAACACCAGTATATTAAATATACTAGGATGTTTTTATAAGAAGTATTCGAGCTACACTTACACACACTTACATCTAATGGTTAAAGAAGATACTGTTTCCGTGGATGGGGAATTTCTGCCTCACGAAACAATGATTGTTCAATATTATTCTAACACCTTCAAAGGTGGACATTAAGATGTCACTATATTTATATATGATATATAATATGTTTATGTTTTCTTTAAGCTTCTTTATTTTTCATTTATGACATACTTTTATGGCTTCCATTATGGGTATACACGATATCTTCATTTTAGGAAGTGCGGACTACCGCCCCCTCAAAGTGATTTGATTCGTTAATGCCATATGTGGGACGTATAAAGGATGGATTTAATAATATTATATACGATATTATAATGGAATTATAATATAACTTTATATCATTATGATTCCATTCCATAAAATACGAAATAGAAATGAAAGTAGCGTTCATGCGTACGTACGGCTTACCGTCTCCATGAACGGTGCATTTCATTTCTTACCTCTAAATGTTATGTAATATTATAAATGCATGTATATACTGAATATATATGATATATATGATGTCTAAATCATGAATATAATTCTGGATATAATGTATATTTTACAACATGAACAACTTGTAATTATAAAGAGTTTATTTTTGACTCAAGTACCAATGATCGTTAAAATGACCATTATTAACTTAAATAATTACATAGTGTTCATGACATTGTAATAAGTGATATAAAAGAAATAATGAACTTGAAAAAGGTTCTTAAGCAAGTAAAAATTAACTCAAGTTTATTATTCAGGACATTAAAGAATGATCGAGTCAAGTTGGACCCGAGGTATGGGACTTCGTCTCAATCTCCTTTCATTGAGGCATATTTTGTTTTATACACAACTTTCTTTTATACGGTGTATAAACCTCTTTGACTTTTACATTTATTCAAAAGGAATATTTTTTATATGAATCTTTTACTAAACAAAAAAAGGGAATGTTTTTATTTGTCGTACGTATGTGGCAACAACAACTTCTCTGCCGCCGTGACCATTATTTGAGTTTCGGCTTCCCCTACAAGCCAAAACATTTTTTTAAATGAAAAATAAATACCATGTTTTACTTTTATTTTATTTTGGTATTGAAAATGGTTTTCATAATTTTTTTATTATTTCAATGTGTTATTGATATCTTGTGATTGAAATGTGGAAATGTTATGTTTCCTTTATGCATGTTTTATGTGATACAATTATGTTATGGTTCTTGGGCATTGTTTATGAAGACGGGTGGTTCCGTGATAAACTAAGGACGGGTGAGCCCGATATAGGTCTCCAATGAATTGGGTTACGCGAAGAGGTTAAACGTTAAGGTTTCTCTGAAGAGATTTAGGGAATATACTGTGATGGGTATTCCAAACGTAACCATGAGGGTTACTTTCTACGTAAGAATGTTATGAATGCCTCATGTTACCTTTATGTCTTATGATTTCTATGATTTATTCATTATTTGATGAGGTATGTTAAAATGATTATGTTTTATGAGTAAAGTATGATTTCATATATGGACTAATGTTTTCATTTCGTACTTTTATATCCCTTACTGAGCTTTTTATGCTCATCCCAAGTTTTTGAAATGTTTTTCACAGGCCAAGGGAAAAGTACCTGATGTGATGATAGGGTCAAGGAAGTGTCATGAAAGAATCCATGTTTTATTTTAAATATGTTTCCGTTGATGGTAAAAAAATGAATACTATCATTTATGTAACCACTTTGTTTAAATGTGGAATGTAATGCATGATTTATGATCTAATTCTCTGAAACTCTAAACCTGAAAAGATCCTCAATGTGTAATCTTGTAATAACTTAAGATTAAGTAATGTTTAAGGATGGGGCCTTATATAACCTATTGAGGAATTAGAACCGGAACTCGATCTGTCTTATCGTGAAGAGCCTATCAAGGTTCTTGATACAAGAGAACAAGTCCCGAGGAACCAGATGACTCGTCTGGTAAAATTTCTATGGAGAAATCATAAGATGGAAGAGGCAACATGGGAACCCAAGGAACTTATTATGAGGAACCACCAGAGTTTTTTTATGTGGTAATATTCTAGAAATTTTGAGGATGAAATTATTTAAAGGAGGATAGAATGTAACACCCCAAGCTTCCACGACATGCTTCTCTTTGAATAATACAATAGCATGTGTTGTACGCAACTTCGAGTTCTAACACACCATAACGAATCAAACTAGCCGTTATGAATAGTAATACCCAATTTTTGAAATTTTATAAATTTTATCTTTCAAAATGGACTTAATTTATGGATCTGGAATATCAAAATTAGCTTGGGGTGAATTTTTTGGTATTTTTCTGAAAATTTCAATTTTTGATGAATAATGAAAAGGACTAAGTTATAGTTTAAACCGTATTTTTTATTTAAATAATTATTTACTTTATTTAAATTTATTTTAGGTCAAAATATATACATAATATCTATATAAGTTAAATGTAATTTATTGGAGTCATTTTATAATAATTTTAGATATATAAAAATTTTATTGAACTTTTTACCGTCTTTTACCCAACTCCGAGGAGCATTTGCAAATTTACATAAAACATAATTTTTCCGCTTCTTTGAGCTGAATTTCAAAAATCATAGAGACAATGTTGATATCAGTAAGTAAAATATGGTTCAATATGATTAAAATAATTTTTTGTGAATTGTTACTTTTTACTTTTATTTACCACGATTAAAAGTAAATAGGGTAATTAAGGGTAAAAATGATATTATAATTACCCTAAAACATGTCATAATTGAATTGAATAAGTTTAATTCGACCAAAAACAAACTTAGGAATAAAATATGATCCTTTAGGTCCACTTGGATTAGATTAGTACATTTATTATTATTTAATTAAAAGAAGAGTTAAAAGTGTTAAATTCAAATTTTAATAACTAAACCATTTTTAATATAGGGTTAAACATAAGATAAATTCGACTATAAATATCCCTTGTAAAGCTAAAAATATTAAATATAACATTCCATATTTTTATAACATAATTGTCATTTCATTACACGGAACTGAGGATCTTTAAGGTTTAGTGTCTTGGAAACTAGGAACTTAAAACATTAAAACATAAAAAATTCTTCTTAAACACTTGAAAGGCTTATCCTCATGTTCATCCTAGGATCATTACTGCATCTCATAACCTGGGGACATACATCAAAAGAAAGGGTGAGCAGAAGGCCCAGTAAGAGAAACCAGAGAAACATTTTACATGCGAACTTGAGATACTTCAATAAGGTCATGAAAATAACATTAAGTCATGAGAATGAAATCATGAGATACATCCTAATAAAAATAACATTTTTCATAATTTGAAGATGTGGCTACAACATTTAATATTGACAATCGTTTCGTTTCACCAAGGTCCATCCCCAAGATGTCGTTAAAATTACCAAGGTAATTCACCAAGGCGTCGTTAAAATGGTCATCTCTAGAGATTAAGTCTTTACCCAATGCATTGGAGCGCTATCAGGGCGCACCCTTAAATTTGCCTTTATTATAATGTGATCCACATATATCATGATCAAAAATTTCATAAATAACCCATATAGCATAAAATAAATGGGTTTCATTTCATAATCACAACGTTTTAAAAACTGCTTTAAAGACATGATCTTTACGTCACTTTAAAACCCACAGAAAAGGAAGGTGGGTCTCATGTATGTAAATACCAGAATTTAAAATAGAACATTTTGGTATATATGTGAATAACCCTTTATAATAAAGAGCTTTGATTATTCACTTAATAATATAAAATAACTTTAGAATGAGCGAGAGACATTTTGAGACGGAAATTCTGCAGCATAACAGCTATGTTACGAGGTTTTAGAAGACATTAAAAAGAGAGGGAAAATGGGTCAAACATTCATAAATGACCCATAAAATAGTAGATGGACAGAATAAGAAGGGTACATGATCATGGTAATGAAATTTCAAGGACATACCATTTGAAATGAAAAACATGGAAGGAAGACAAAAATTAGATTTCTCTTATGAAAGTTCGGCAGCCTAACGACGTTACTTAAACTTCAAACAAAATGACTTGAAAAATCAAATAGGGTATCTCATCATGTGAACCTAAGAGTTCAGTATAATAGATATAGAGATAATTCCCCAACATAATTAAAAAGTAACTTGAAAGACTTGACATGAAAGTAGAACTTTGAAATGAATGAGAAGGGTGAAAGAATCCCCTAAAAATTCGGCAGCCTAACGGCGCCACTTAAAACTTCAAAATACTGAATTGAATAGATCAAATGGGGTATCTCATCATATGAACATAATATTCCATTATGATAGATATAGAGATCATACCCCAACATAACAAAAAGTAAGTTGAAATAATTGACATGAAAGTAGAACTTCAAAATGAGAAGGGTGAAGAACCACTTAAAAATTCGGCAGCCTAACGGCGCCACTTAAAACTTCAAAATAGTGAATTGAAGAGATCAAATGGGGTCTCTCATCATATGACCATAAAAGATCAGTATGATAAATTTAGAGATCATACCGAAACATAATAAAAAGGAACTTGAAATACTTTACATGAAAATAGATCTTGAAAAATGAGAAGGGAGAAAGAATCCGTTACAAAAATTTCGGCAGCCTAACGGCGCCACTTAAAACATCATAAAACGAAATAATGAGAGTAAGAGGGGATCTATCATTATATGAACATGAAAAGGCCAGTAAGAGGAGTATAAAAGAACATCCTCCAACATAAGAACATGGAGCATAAATGGAATGACATAAAAGAGATTACTTGAAATTAAAGAGAGAGGTCGGATCCCTTACCTTAAAATGTAACTCTTAAACCTCAAAGGTTGGGACCTTGAGGGCTTGGGGGCACCTTGGGAGGACTCCTTGGGAGGTAATGAGACCAGAACTTCGTTGGGGAAGAGTGGGGAGTCGAATTGATGAGAGGAGGGCTTGGTATTTATAGGGAAAGTGAGGGGACAAGGCATTAATGGCCAAGGGACACCTCACATGTGCTTTTCTGAAACCCATGTGCTCTCCCTTGGCATTTACCATGGAGTTAGGACACATGGGGCCCCCACAACAATAATTCATCACCCTTGGCCGGACAACCCTTAAAATATCTCATGACATCATCATGACACAGCTATGATGTCACTAAACATACCGAAACCCTAAAACTGCATTTTTACTATTCACTGAAAATTCAACTTTCTCAGAAAAATCCCAAAATTTCCCACTAACCAAATATCAATGCTCAGATTTCAAAAATGAACTCCATTTTATAAAAATAATTTTCTAAGTATTTTTTAAATTTATTTTTAAATAAATACACTATTCACCGAAAATTCATTTTTTCAGAAAAACCCCCAAAAATTACCATAACATAATATCGATGCTGTGAGTTCAAAAACAAAGTCCTTTTTATAAAAATAATTTTCTAATTATTTTTAATTAAATTTTTAATTAAAAAACACTACTCACCCGAAAAAACTAATACTTGACTAATAATTTATGAAACCGTTATTTACCCATTTTATTGAATCACATTACTTAATCTAGGTGTCTAAATTATATTAAAACTTTCTTTAAGTGAAATTACTAATCCATTTGGTCACATTACTAATCCTAAGCGTAAAATCACTATTCATAATTTACTATTCATCAAAAACCAAGTTGATCTTATTAGACTCTAAATTTCGTAATGGACATAATTATAAAAGACCATTTTTTGAAAATCATTACACATTTTAAATTATTTAAGGTTTACATGAACATTTTTTTATATCCTTTTGAAAATTCATCAAAAATATGCATACTACTTTTATCCGGTCATTTGAAAATTCATAAATTTCATCATAAGAAGAAATCCCAATTTTTATTTAAAACAAGGATTACACAAGGCAGTTACAGTCTTGTTACATAGCCCCTTATAATACCAGCATAGGACCTAAGAGTAAGGTGTGCTAGGGTGATAGAATCTTGGGGCGGCTCGGTCAACATTGCCCGAGTAGTAATTTCTATCAGTTTGAACTTCTCGTGAAGGAGATTTCGTTCTAGCTTCACATGATGAAGTTCGGCTTGGGTTTGGTCCAGAGCAAAGCCCAATGGTGCTACCTCCTTCCCAAGCTCTGTTAGATGGGCTTCGATCGGTCCAAGACTACTAGGTGAGGCCATCGAATCTTCTTTCTATAATAATAAACCAAGATTACTTATATTTAGAGACAATAATCAAAACATTTTGTTCACAGTGGTCATATTGACCGATGGTCATATAATAGTCAAAACCCACTGGTCTCATTTTAATTATAATCATGTTTATCAAATAAAACATTTTTGTTGAGTATAAAAATAAAATAAAATAACACATGAAATTAGGAAACAAGATTTATTCAAAATTTCGGGCCGTTACATTAACTACATAATTCTATCTTATTTATATTTTTTAGAAATTAAATAATTTAATTTACTTATGACCCAATGATGATGCAGTAATTACCTAATTAAGGAAATATTAAAATAATTGATATTATAAATATCCAAATAAATGTAATTTGAGACTTTTTTTGAATTAAAATAATTTTATAGGTTAATATGACATGTTATGGTTTGTTAGATGAATTTTTTTCGAAGTAATAATGCTGTTATGAATTAAAAAAAAACAAAATACCAAAGAGTGTCAAAATTTACAAAAAAGAGTTTTTAAAACAAATGTTATATTATTAATTGATATTATATTCCTAAAAATATAAGGTTTGTCGAAAAGACTTATATAATGATATGTGTATCATTAATGAACCACTTGGGGTTTTCTTGGAATTATATATTAAGTTTATTAACCATATAATATAAAAACACAGAGAGACATGATAAATGTCAAACTATTTAACTAAGAGTTAAATCTAAAAGATAAAGTAAATATAGTGACCCAAACCTATCTAAAACCTATTGGTTGAGTCGTTTTAGACCAATAAACACCTTAGATTTTAAATAATTCATTTTGGATCCATTATAAACCGAAAATAAATTCATTATAAAATAATATTTCTACCTTTTCCTAAGGTGCCCCTCACCCCTCTTATAAAAAGGGCACTCCACCCTCCCTCAAATTCACACCTTCAAAGCCTTTTGGATCGGTAAAACCCTGACCAAATACCTTCTCAATGTAATATATTCATCCTAGGGGAATTAATTTAGTTATAAAGCCAACATAAGGAGCTCTTTTGATCAAATAAAAAGGAAGAACCCGAAGAAGAGGTAAATATTTCATCACCTCTTTCAAGTTCCTTTCTTATTCCACTTACTCTTTCTTTGTTATTTCCATTATAAAATAATAACCCCAGGATATTCTATATACTTTTATGTTATTATAAATATGGTACAACCATATTAATTATTCTATCCATCTTTTGAATGACATGTCACCGTACGTGCGTATGTACGACTTACCGTCTCCACGTTGTGGTGTAATTGTTATTCAATACATTATTATTTGGATGGGTATAATAAATATGTGTAATTGATTTAAATAATAAATATAATATGATAATTATTATTTATATTTGATATAACATCCAATTATATATTATTTTAATATCAAAAGAATGATATTTTCGCTCGTGCATACGTACGGATTACCGTCTCCACGAACGCGATGAGATTCATTCACCATCGTATCCATTCTAGACTAATTTTAATTTGATGATTAAAAATAATGATTAAAGACTTAATATAATTCTTAATATGAATAAGATACATCCTATCCATACAAAAAATTACTTACGTAACAAATCATATAAAGAAAACGAATCAGTTAACACCCGAAACGATGAGAATACTAAGATATTGTTAACAAAGCAATGTTAAAAGATCATATATGATATCATATTAATGTATATGATTCTTGTATAATTTAATAACTATTATTTCACCATTATATAAGAGTTTAACCTACCCTCGACCAAGGAAAAGTACAAGGTAAGGGTTAATTCTACAATCTCTTCATTATCCGAGGTTGTTTATACGTAATTATCTACTGGGACCTATTTATCATCTACATCCATGTTTCTTAAAAATGTATTTCAAAACATTATTAATATTTTATAGACTATGGGTTAAATTCATTTATACCCTTTTTTTACTTTTATAAGGTTTTTATAAAATAATCTTTCCGTCATTTTCTAAACAAGGTACTTTATGACGTTTTCAACAAAAATAAGGTAAGAATGTTTTTTTAACTTGTATGATGGGTGTGGCTATTTTCCACTATTATAACAAAGTCAAAGCTTACCTTAAAAACTTATAAAAATAATTTCAAAAATAAATGTTTTCTTTTATAATTAATTGAATTTTAAATGATTTCAAAATAGAAAGAGATATTTCTCTAAAAAGGGTTTGATTTCATCTATGTCAACATCCTTTGATGGATTTTGAGCTTATTTGAAGTTGATTTATTATGATAAAAAACATCCATATTGTATTGAAGATTTTGTGATATGTTTGACTATGGATGTGTTTTTTTACACCTTTCATGGTTTATAGAAAAGTATTGAAATTTCTTATGCTAGTTTTAATACGAATGTTTATGTTATGTTTAAACCTTTTCATATGAGGAATGCATTGGACTTTGTAAGAGACGGGTGGAGCCCGCTATAGCTCGTCGATGCATCGGTAGGTCTGATGAGACAAACTAGTGTCTTGGCACAAATCCTTGACAAAATCTTATTTGTAGTCTTGGCACAAGGCCTTGACTATGTGGTTATGAAAGTCTAGCATTATGCATTCCATCATTATGAAAGTGGCTATTGATATTGCATGTGATTATTCAACTTGTAGAATATCCATGTGAGTAAGTAAATGGAATTATTTTGACATTATCTTTGCATTATTATGCTGAAGTTCAATTTTAAAAGTCTTTTTTTAGTCTTATACATTTCCTTAAATTTTTATGATTATTTATGAAAGTTTCCGCTATATTGTTATCTTTACTGAGCATCTGAGCTCACCCCTTTCTATGTTTTATTTTTCCCAGGATGCAAAGAAGTATATTATGACTGACCTGCAGGGATAGGCTATGGGATCTCAGTGTTGTCTATGTAAACAATGTTGTTTTAGTTTTTCATTTAATGATGTAATGTAAACCTTATGAATTTATCTAGTACTTCCAAGGATACTAAACTAATCGGTCTTTCGGGACTTGATCTTTTGTGATCATGCTAATGATACAAAATAATGCACTGACTCTGGGCATCTAGGGTCGGGGAGTTACATTTTGTATCAGAGAATGTTTAGTACAAACCTTTGAATCTATATTTAGATAAACTCTGATTAGAGAACGTTACCCTTAGATAGACTTTGAGGATTAGTATAGAAGAACTTCCTAGAATTTTGGTATTTTAGAGATTTTGTGAGTTTTCCAATGATTTAATTCCTTGTTCATGACCCATATCGAAGACCCCTTATAGAATGGCCACTGTGGAATTAGTGGAACTAAAGAAAACACTAAAGATATTGAGTAATAAGGGATTTATTCACCCTAGTGTTTCTCCATGGGGAGCCCCTATTCTTTTTGTTAAGAAGAAAGATAGATCTATGAGGTTGTGTATTGACTACATGGATATCAAAGCTATAACAACAAAGAACAAGTATAACCTACCTCGCATTGACGACTTATTTGACCAACTTCATAGAGCTTAAGAATTTTTAAAGATTGACCTTAGATCAGGATATCATCAGTTGTGCGTGAAGAAGAAGACATTCTGAAAACAACATTTCAAACCAGGTACAAGCATTACGAGTTTACAGTAATGCCTTTTGGATTGACTAATGCACCCTCTGTCTTCATAGATCTAATGAATAGAGTTTTATAGGAATATATTGATGACTTTGTAGTGGTATTTATTGATGATATCTTGTTATACTCCAAAAGCTACGAAGATCATGAAAATCACATGCGCATTATCTTGAAGACTCTTAGAAGAAATGAATTATATGAGAAGTTTAACAAGTGTTAATTCTGGATTCAGGAGATATCTTTTCTTGGCCATATTGTCTCTAAGGTTGGAATCCCTGTTGATACTTCTAATACCATGGAAATCCCAGAATGGCCAGCACCAATGAGTATAAACGAGATACGCAGTTTTATTGGTTTAGAAGGTTATTATCGGCGTTTCGTCTAGAATTTTACCCCATTGGATAACCCACAAACCAAGATCACACGTAAAGGGGTTAAATTTGTGTGGAAAAAAGTGTGTAAAGAATGTTTTTAATAACTGAAGAGAATATTAGTCAATTCTCCAATATTGAATCTACCATCGGGGAATGATGGGTTTGTAATTTATAGTGATTCTTCAAAGAAAGGACTTGATTGTGTCCTTATGCAGAATGATAGGGTTATTGCCTATCCATCACGAAAGCTAAAAATTAATGAGAAAAAAAATCCTACTCAAGATATTGAGTTAGCAGCTGTAATCTTTTCTTTGAAGATATGGAGACATTATCTCTATAGTGAAAAATGTGAGATATATACCGATCACAAGAGTTTGAAGAATATTTTCTCACAGAAATAACTCAACATGAGGAAAAGGAGATGTCTTGAATTACTCAAGGATTATGATTTCATGATACACTACCACCCAGGGAAGGCAAATAAGGAGGCATATTCTTTGAGCAGAAAAGATTATAGAGTTTTGAAAAAGATAAGAGTTGAAAGGGATCGTATTTTCATGGATCTAGTAAAGATAGATATGGGAATAACCATGGAAGGTGAAACATTAATGCTTTTTAAAATAGTTTCCAAACCATCATTATTAGAAAGGATAAAAATTCTCAAGCTGATGATGAGGAGTTTCAAAAGAATATTAAAGATGTGAATAATGGGAGATTGAGTGTTTTCATATATGAAGATGGGATTTTGAAATTTGGGAAGAGAGTTTTTGTTCCTAATATACCTGATCTGAAAAGGGAATTGTTAGATGATTCTCATAGATCTAATTTCTCTATACACCCGGGTAGCACCAAAATGTATATAGATTTGAAGGAACATTTTTGGTGGGATAACATGAAGAGGGAGATTTCTGGTTTTTTGTCAAGATGTATGGTTTCTCAACAAGTGAAAGCTAGAAGGAAAAATCCTGGTGGAGTCTTGCAACCTCTTCCCATACCTGAGTGGAATGGGATAATATTACGATGGAATTTTTCATGGGACTACCAAATACTCCTAGAAGGAACGATGAAATATGGATCATTGTTGATCGTCTTACCATGTCAACACATTTTCTTACTATAAGAGAAGATTTACCAGTTGAACGATTAGAAAGACTATATATTAATGAAGTTGTAAGACTTCATGGAGTACCAATATAGATTGTTTCTGATCATGATCCCCATTTTACATCAAGATTTTGGAAAAGTATTCAGAAATCCCTGGATACTGAACTTAGTTTGAGCACTGCCTACCACCCTCAAACAGTTGGACAATCTGAACGGACCATTCAAACCTTAGAAGACATGTTGAGATTTTTCCCACTTGACCTTCA
The DNA here is from genome assembly GCA_963277665.1 of Viscum album. Lineage (NCBI taxonomy): Eukaryota > Viridiplantae > Streptophyta > Magnoliopsida > Santalales > Viscaceae > Viscum > Viscum album. The sequence continues at coordinate 1,942,040,511 of OY728152.1, forward strand.
GGGTATGTGGGATCAATATTTCACTCTAGTATAATTTTTAATAACAACAGCTTCCATTCAAGTATTCATATGGCACCATATGAAGTGTTATTTGGAAAGATATGTCACACACCAACTTGTTGGGATGATGTTGGTGAAAGAAAACTCATAGGCCCAGAACTTGTTGAGGAAATGATGGAAAAGGTAAAGGTAATCCAAATCCACATCAAATAAGATCAAAGTTGGAAGAAGAGCTATGCTGATAACCGAAGGAAAGATTTGGAATTTCAGGTAGGAGATCATGCTTTACTGAAGGTATCTCTATGGAAGGGTGTTATACATTTTGGTAAGAAGGGTAAATTGACTCCGAGGTACATCAGACCTTTTAAAATTCTAGAACGAATTGGGGTTATAGATTACCATTTGGAAATGTTGCCAAGTCTCTCCAAAGTTCATGATGTATTCCATGTATCACAGTTGAGAAAATACATGCCTGACCCAACGCATGTACTCACCAATGAGGAATTATAACTGGAACCCAATCTGTCTTATTGAAAATATCATGTCAAAGTTCTTGATACAAGAGAACAAGTGCTAAGAAACCAGAAGACACGTCTGGTAAAAGTTCTTTGGAGAAACCATAAGATGGAAGAGGCAACGTGGGAACCTGAGGAACTTATGATGAGGATCCACCTGCGTCTTTTTATGCAGTAATATTCTAGAAATTTTTTGGATGAAATTATTTGAAGGAGGGGAGAATTTAACACTCAAAGCTTCCATAGTACGCTTCTCTTTGAATAATACAATAGTGTGTGTTGTACGCAACTTCGAGTTCTAACACACCACAACCAATCAAACCCGCCGTTATGAATAATAATACCCACTTTTTGAAAATTTATAAATTTTATCTTTCAAAATGGACTTTATTTTTGGATTCGCAATATGGAAATTAGCTTAGGGTGAATTTTTGGTATATTTCTGAAAACTTTCAATTTTTGATGAATAGTGAAGAACACTAAGTTATAGTTTAAAACCGAATTTTTATTTAAATAATTATTTATTTTATTTAAATTAATTTTAGGTCCAAATATATACATAATACCTATATAAGTTCAATGTAATTTATTGGTGTCAATTTATAATAATTTTAGATATATAAAAATTTTATTGAACTTTTTACCGTCTTTTACCCACCTACTAGAAGCATTTACAAATTTACATAAAACCTAATTTTACCGCTTATGTGGGTTGAATTTCAAAAACCTAAGAGACATAGTTGATATCAGTAAGTAAAATGTGGTTCAGTAAGATGAAATTAATTTTTTTTGTGAATAGTAACTTTTTTACTTTTATTTATCACGGTTAAAAGTAAATAGGGTAATTAAGGGTAAAAATGATATTATTATTACCGTAACACATGTCCTAATTCTATTGGATAATTTTAATTCGACCAAAAACAACATTTGGAATTAAATATGATCCTTTAGGTCCACTTAGATTAGATTAGGACATTTATTATTATTTAATTCAAAGAAGAGTTAAAAGTGTTAAATTCAAAGTTTAATAACTAAACCATTTTAATATAGGGTTACACATAAGATAAATTCTACTATAAATATTCATTATAAAAAAACCAGATTTCCTACATAATTTTATTTTATTTATATTTTTTAGACATTTAATAATTTAATTTATTTATGACACAATGATGATGCAATAATTACCTAATTAATGAAATATTAAAATAATTGATATTATAGATATCCAAATAAGTGTAATTTGAGACTTTTTAGGAATTAAACTAATTTTATTGGTTAATATGACATGTTAGGGTTGGTTATAGAAATTTGTTTCGAAGTAATAATGATTTTATGAATATAGAAAAAACAAAATACCAAATAGTGTCAAAATCGACATAAAAGATTTTTTAAAACATATTTTTAATTATTAATTGATATTCTATTCCTAAAAATATAAGGTTTGGCCAAAAGACATATATAATGATAGGTATATCATTAATGAAATACTTTGGATTCTCTTGGAAGTATATTGTATGTTTATAAACCATATAATATAAAAATACAAAGAGACATGGTAAATGTCAAACTATTTAACTAAGAGTTAAATCTAAAAGATAATGTAAATATAGTGACCCAAACCTGTCTAAAACCTATTGGTTGAGTGGTTTTCGAACCATACCCACCTTATCATTTAAATAATTCATTTTGGAGCCATTAGAAACCGAAAATGATTTTATTATAAAATAATATTTCTAGCTTTTCCTAAGGTGCCCCTCACCCCTCTTATAAAAAGGGCACTCCACCTTCCCTCAAATTCACACCTTCAAAGCCTTTTGGATCTCCCAAACCCTACCCAAATACCCTCTAAACTATATTACCTTCATCCTAGAGGCCTTCTTTTAGTCATAAAGTCAACCTAAGGAGCCCTTTTGATCAAATCAAAAGGAAGAACCCGAAGAAGAGGGAAATATTTCATCACCTCTTTCAAGTTCTTTTCTTCTTCCATTCCTCTTTCTTTGTTATTTTCATTATAAAACAATAAATACAGTATCTTCTATATACTTTTATTTTATTATAAATATGGTATAAACATATTTATTATTCTGTCCATCCTTTAAATGACATGTCACCATACGTGCGTACGTACGACTTACCGTCTCCACATGGTGGTGTAATTATTATTCAATACATTATTATTTGTATGGGTATAATAATGATGTGTAATTGATGTAAATAATAAATATAACATGATAATGATTTTTTATATATGATATACCATCCAATTATATATTATTTTAATATCAAAAGAATGATATTGTCGCTCGTGCGTACGTAAGGATTACCGTCTCCACGAACACGATGAGATTCATTCCCCATCGTATCCATTCAAGATTAATTTTAATTAGATGATTAAAAATAATGTTTAAAGACTTAATATAATTATGAATATTAATTATATACATCATATCCATAAAAAACATTACTTATGTAACAAAGCATATAAAAGAAAACGAATCAGTTAACACTCGAAACGACGATAATACTAAGCTATTATTAACAAAGCAATGTTAAAAGATCATATATGGTATCATATTAATGTATATTATTCTTGAATAATTTAATAACAATTATTTCATCATTATAAAGGAAGTTAACCTACCCTCGACCAAGGAAAATTACAAGGTAAGGTTTAATTCTATAATCTCTTCATTATCTGAGGTTGTTTATACGTAATTATCTACTGGGACCTCTTTATCATCCATATCCATGTTTCTTAAAAATGTATTTCAAAACATTCTTACTATTTTATAGACTATGGGTTAAAGTCATTTATACCCTTTTTTGGATTTTATAATATTTTAATAAAGGAATCTTTCTGTGATTTTCCCAACAAGGTACTTTATGACCTTTTTGAAAAAATTAAGGTAAGAATGTTTTTTAACTTATACGGTGAGTGCGGCTATTTTATACCATTATAACAATGTCAAAGCTTCCTTTAAAAGATTATAAGAATATTTTCAAAATTAATTTTTTTCTTTTATAATTACATGTAATGTCTCAGATTTTTCCGTATATTATTTTAAATATTATATGGAATTATTTCAAGACTGGGCATGAAGGCGACACATCATTCCGAGGTCCAGGGATCCCGGAATGGTGGTTTGAACTTTTTTTAGTAAAGTGAGTCGACACTTGTGCGCGACTATGGCAGTTTCCAAAACGGATGCCCGAATTAAAAATCTGAGCGCACCGTTGCGTCCGAGATGACGAATTTACCTAAGAATGAGGCCAACCTCGACCGGCGCGGGTCGAGGGAAAAAGTTAATTTTCGGATGTTTTAACTAAAATAAAAATAAAATAAATCAACAAGTTTATTTTATTTTCATTCAAGGAAACATCCACTGCAGCGCGACAACGACGCAACTGTTTCCTAAATTAATGGCGCATCATAATAAATTTAAAATGGTGAGTCAACATCATTAATGCTACCGTGTAATTAAATGAAAACATGTTTCCATTTTTAATGGGTTAATCAATTGTTGATCGTTGGCAACAACTGAGAGGAACCTCTGCCGAATCCGCGAGGCGTTGGAGGAAATTCTCGGTGACGAACGACAACGGATTGAAACCAAGGATCGTTGTGCCGACGTTGAAGGATCTCGACGACAACAGAAGCATGGCACCTTCATCAATGATCGATCCTTTCGAAAGGTAGGGATTGTTATTTTGATTTATTTTCCCTGTATTTACGTTTAAACGATGAATGCGGATCAACCACGAACAAGTTGATCCGCGGACTCGTACGTTTTTGCGGGAGGGATTTTCTTTGGGAAGATTATGGGGATTTGATCCATGATTTATTTTGTTGTTTATTCTTGATCCGTTTAGGCCTATTAATGGGAGCGGATCAATGCCGCGATGAACGACGATGGAGGATCGTTCCTCAATTTGTTTATTTGGATTTCTTCCTCCTTTTTCCCCGCGTGTTCTTCGCGTTATTCGCTGGGCGACGAGCAACAGATCGTTGCACATCCGTTCTGTGACACAACGATCCCAAATCGAAGGTTTGAAATTGCAATGACCTTGTGGAGTTGCGGCGACGATGGCGGACGACGAATCGGACCGGATCAGAAAGAGCGTTCTTCGAGCGTTCTTCGTGCGGGAAGATCAGAACACGTTTTCGGAGCTGATCGGAGGCCCAAAAGCACCGGAAGCGGATTCATGGCATTGGGGTGACCAAAACCTGAAGGTTTCGTGGAGATCGGATGGTTGGATCAACGTTCGGAGCAGCACAGGATGCGCGCCGGCGAAGAGCGCCTTTTCTGGAAATTTCCAGAATACACGGCGTGTACTTCCGAAGAACACGCCGTGTAGTACTACGGTGGTGGCTAGCGTTTCGGGGTCAGAGAAGAATCACACGGCGTGTGAACCTGGTCACATGGCATGTTGGACCTTCTCCGAAGCTCGACATGTACTTTGGGTAGTACACGGACATGGGATGGAGTACACGACTGTGTACTCCATCACACGACCAGACAAGGCCAGCAGCGCGGGTCACCTCGTGGGAAGTTTACACGGGTCGCAGTACACGGGTTGGTGACCGTGTACGGGCACATGACTAGAGTACACGGAGCCAACCCAGTTACCCAGACACGGCATGTACTCCATACTACATCCCGTGTACTATGTTTTTTCTACACGACCAGCCTCACGACATGGGCCGTTGTACACGGGCAGTACCCGAGGTCGGACAACACGACATGTATCATTTCTACACACCGTGTACTTTTTGGAAAATGGCTTTGTCCTTTTGTTCACCATGCCCTGAACATCTTTTTTTGGGGTTAGTGCCCCTTCTTCTTGTTTCCCTAAGGGTCAGGAATCTTTCCCTCACATAGGATTATGATGCTTTCAGTAGGACTTTCTGTGATAGAGTCAGGCATCCATCCAAGAGGCTCGGATCGAGATCCTCTATCCATTCCAGACCCTAGGTAGAGTCAGGCATGGACATGGCCAACTCTACGGGGCGTTGATCCTCTACCTAGCAGGTGAATTCCGGATGAGTCACGGTATCCGCCATGGCCCTGGCAGTGATCCTCATCTGTGTATCGAGATCTTTCCCACTCAAGAGTGTGTCTCCTGCAATGAGTGCTTTTATCTATCGTAACCCTTCCACTCAGGAGTGTGTCTCCCGTAATGAGTGTATCCATATCTCGTGATATTTCTCGAAGAACAGAACTTCTCGGACGGATGTCATCAGATCCATAAGACTCGTGGAGTGTGTTCTCCCAGAATGAGCGCATCACATAATCTTCGAACAAAATCCCTTACTGGGGTAATGCAGTTGTGTGACTTGTCTCTAGACCACGGGTCTGGGTTTTGAGTATATCTGGTTTGTTTTATATGTTCTGTAAAAATATACTGTACATATCTAACTGTACCTTTACTTTTTATTGCTTTGTGGTTTTTGGGGTCCTCTACTGAGTATTGTTATACTCACCCCTGCACGGGATTTGCCCGCACGTCTGGTGTCTTGTACAGACGAGCAGCCTTTGACAGAGTCTAGGGAGTTCCAGGACATGACCGTTATTTCTGAGTTCCCTACAGGACAAGGCATTCCAATGACTACGAGCGGCAGTTCTAGTACCTTTTGTGCTTGTAGGTTGGACTTTGTTGTTTTCATACTCTTGTTTGTTTTCTTTTTGGTGGGCTTGTATTTTTGGCCCAGTTTACTTTTTCAGTACTCTACCTTTTGTCATACTCTGGTGGTTGGGTTTAGTTGTATGCATGTTTTTTTGTTCCTTAGTGTTTTACATTTCAGCATTTGTGGGCTTGGAGATTTGTGCATGTGTACAGGTACTTAGGCAATGCCTCCCATGTTTATGAAATGCCTACTCAGTGCTAGTCACCATCCCTAAGCCTATTGGAGGTGGGCTTGGGGAGTCATGGTGCGGGCCCTACTGGGACAGGTCGTGACATTACATGACTTATAAAAGATTTCAAAATTGAAATAGATATTTCTCTAAAAAGGTTTTGATTTCATCTTTGTCAACATCCTACGATGGATTTTAATATTATTTGAAGTTGATTTATTATGATACACAAATTCCATATTGTATTGAATGTTTTGTGATATGTTTGACTGTGCATGTGTTTTTTTACACCATTCATGGTTTATGGACAAAGTTTTGACATTTCATATGCTATTTTTAATACAAATGTTTATGTTATGTTTAAACCTTTTTATATGAGGAATGAATTGGACTTAGTTAGTGACGGGTGGAGCCCTCTATAGCTGCTTGATGCATCGGTAGGTATCATGAGACAAACTAGGGTATTGTCAGAAGGCCTTGACAAAATCTTATTTGTAGTCTTGGCCCAAGGCCTTGACTATGTGGTTATGAAAGTCTGTCATTATGCATTCCATCATTATGAAAGTGGCAATTGATATTGAATTTGATTATTCAACTAGTAAAATATCTATGTGAGTAAGTAAATAGAATTATTTTGATTTTATCTTTTCCATATTATAATGAAGTTAAAGTTTAAAAGGATTTTGTTTTAGTCTTATACATTACCTTAAATGTTTATCCTTATTTATAAAATTTTCTTCTATATTGTTATCCTTACTGAGGATCTGAGCTCACCCCGTTCTATGTTTTATTTTTTCCAGGATGCGAAGAAGTATATTATGACTGACCTGCTGGGTTAGTCTATGGGATCTCAATGTTGTCTGTAGAAACAATGTTGTTGTAGTTTTCTATTTTATGATGTAATGTAAAACTTATGAATGTATCTAGTACTTCCAAGGCTACTAAACTAATCGGTCTTTCGAGACTTGATCTTTTGTGATCATGCCAATGATACGTAAGGATGCACCGAATCTGGGCATCTAGGGTGAGGGCATTACAAAAATTTCACCATGAATATATATGAAAATTTTATTACTGTAAACCATGGGTTCTATTTTGAAATCCATTTTAAAATACCTTTTTATATTTCGTTTCAAGTATATCATTACAAAAATACCCTTTAATTTTATAAATATGTTATTTTTCACTATCTATAAAAATATGGTAGCATCTACACAATGGGGAAAATAAATAAAAACTACATCACCATAATATATAAAGTGTGTGAATATATAGTACACATCATCTCATGTATAATAAAATCCAATTTAGGGAAACTCCAACATATAGATTTTGAAAACAATTAAGAATTTCTCACAGAACACCGACTGAACTATGGGATCCTTATAAGTAATGACTCCCAGTGACTCTCTCGACCTCACTAAAAATGACCCATACATAGTTTACAACTAAATCTGGGGAATAAATTATCTAGTCACGCACCTAGACAATGTATCTTATCTTCTAACACAATCAATATCCATGCTAAATGACACCTAAAATAAAAAACAATGACCCAAAACTAAGATCATACCTTGAAATCACATTATTCTTTAATGTTTTTTTGAAAACTCATTTTAGAACAAAAAATCCATTTAAAACATTTTCTCAAACACATTATAGGTGTAAAATAATTTTTTAATGAAAAACCATGGGAAACTAGTATTTATTACACTACAATCCAAATAGAATTAGAATCCACACAAAAAACCCTCAAATAATTAATTTCAAATATATTTCATCAACAAAGAGAGGAAATCTGATAAACATTTGTAAATCCTTGGAAAAATTAATTTAATATCATTAAAACTACCTTAGATTTAATGAAACTTGTCACCTTTGAAAAATAATCCAAGAATAGGAAGATAAGGATCCTCCACAACCTAAAACCAAATTAGTTTCATAAAAATCCCCCCATAAAACCTTTATTCACTTATATATGGCCTTTAGAATAAGAGTTCCATGAATAAATTTTATGAACATCAAATTATGGGAAGGGTGGATAAAGAAATCAAAGGATAAATATTTTTACATCAATAGAAACCAAAAAATAAAAGATGAAGTCACCATGAAAAGAAGGGGGAATATGTTACATGGCTAGAGGAGGAACCTACATCATGCAAGGGGGAAGAAATGAGGGGTTAAGGTTTAAAAATTTTACAAGGAAACTTTTGTAATTTTATATTTTTAAGTATTTCAGAAAGACCACATGATTTAGTTACATGATTTGGTAAACCATATGTCAATTATGTGGGTCAAACCTCCTTTAAAAAATGGGATAAATAGATTTCTTATGAACATCACATGGTCAGATAAACTATGTGGTTACTATGAAAAATAAAATTGCAATCCCTCACCCATCGCTTATATGGATGGTTGCACAATTAGTATTAAACATGATCTAACCATGTACCCTAGTCTATTTCCCCAAATTTTCATATTTCCGACTCATGAAAACTGAAAAATATATATTAAATAAAATAAAAAACTCAAAATAAATACATATTTTTGTCTCATTTAGTGTCATAATTCTCCTCACTATACCATATTATTCCTATAGAAATTCTTCAATGCTCTACATTAGAAAAGAGGTGTGGCCACTAATTTTTCACTAAGGTCTCTTGCTCCAATATATCAGGCTAGTACATTGAGAATGATGGTATTGGTATTAAAAATATAAAACTCTTCAATGATGCCCTTCAGGCTAGGTTTACTTGGAACCTTCTTTATAATCCTTTAGATGCTATCACCTTTCTTAAAAATAGATTCCCTAACAAACTTAATATGGGAAACTCTAGTTTCATTAATTCTTCCATTTTTCCTTTCATCAAACACTCCTTCAAAAAAATTATGATTAATGCAATATGGATGGTCTCTCATGACTCTTCGATGAAATTTTGGCTGAAAAATTGGGTTGGAACGCCTTTAATTTATATGATTTCTTTAGATTACACTCCTGAAAACAACAAATACACTATCAAAGATATTCTAAATTCCCAACATGATCACCTCCCTAATACTATTCTGAATGTTATTGAAAATCATTCTTTCGCTCACACTGAGGATTTCTTGGTTTGGGTACTAGCTCACAATGGTATGCTCACCTCTATGAATTTCTATAATCATTATTGCAGTGATTTTGAGATTGATTACAGCTGGCTCAAACATTTTAACAAACCTTGGATTAAACATTCTAGATTCAATCTCATCTGGCGTCTTTCTCACCACAGAGTTCCCACATAAATTTTATTTCAATCCTTTGGTATCCAACTTTGATGTAAGTGTAGAATCCACAATCAACACATGGAATATGCAAACCAACTTTTTCTTTCTTGTTTTATTAATTATTCTATTTGGAACTATATTCTTGAAATTTTTGATTGCAGATGGATGGGTTTTAACTATTTTAAAACTCAACTAAAGAATTATGAAGAAATGGAAGGCTCTCAACAAATCAAGAACCTTTTCCTCTCTACAGTTTCTGAACTACACCATGTGATCTTGTATGATCAAAAAGATATTATCAATCACAATTTCTCACTCAAACTTAATGCATGATGGATGTGGATCCTTATTGATATACATGATGCTACTTTATTACAAAAGGGCCATTGCCACAACACCATGCATGACTTTGGTATCTTGAAGCGGCGACAGATAGACAGAAATTTATGTCAACCACATCACACTCTAGAGGTATTCTAGAGGGCCCCGATACCTTGATGGATCAAAAACAATATTTATGGTTCCTCCAAGGGATACCTGGTGCCTGCAGGGTGTGGTGCGGTCTTCAAGAATCATCTTGGGTAGATTCTTGGATGTTTCATCACACATGTATATCGAGAAGCAAACATGGTTTCATATGGCCTTTCCAACATGGGGGTCAATCAAAAAATCACCTAGTTTGATGACCTACTATCCGATCTGATTTCCTTTCATAAAAAATATTGTAACATGATCCTGTACTTTAGACTCTTGTAATATCTTTTTTTTCTTAATAATTATGTTCTTTTCTACCTTAAAAAAATAGGCTTCTCCACCATGGTGGTGTTTGGATCCAAACTCAAATATTCCCCTAATTCAACATGGGATCAGTTCAAATGATATCTCTTAAACTAGGCCATTTGATATACATTATTAATATCCATCAATTGAGATAGAAATTTTAGTCGGTATTCTACATTCCTGAGATTATCCATAATCTCAAAAGGTACAAAATTTTGTGGAATCAAGTTACCCTAATTACCCAATCAAAGATTTCCCAATTGAGAGGACACACTGAGAAATACCCAAATCACTAATTAAGAACTCCAAGAATTAATTAAAATGGTCATTATAACATTTTCAAATAATTTAAGTTATTTCTAGTCATTTTTGGATAAAATGAACTTTAATAATTGTCTATTATATGATGATCAACCCTAGAAAGGGGAGTTCATCCACTTCAATCCAAAAAAGGGGATCGACATGACCTTCTATACAAATATTATAATGGAGATATCTTGATTGAAACCAAGTAACTATTGTTATAGAAATATTCATCCAATGGAAGATGCATCACCCAAGACCCACTAAAATAAATCATGTATGCTTGAACAGTATCCTTAAGAATATCATTGTCTAACTTAATCTAACTATCTATATATAGATGATATGTCATGAAACAGTTCTAGTGAGTATGATTTGGGTGATCACATGACATATTCTTCTATTTCTTTGGGTCCTACGAGCATGGGAGGCGACCAAGTGGCCGATGTTAGAGGTGCAATGACTCCCATGACTACATCCTATGCGGATGAAGTATGATTTAAACAAGGTCCTATTAGTAGAAAGGAATATTAGGAGCCTAAGAGGCTAGTAGTGGGGACAAATTAAGTAAGGAGGCCAAACATGAGAAGGTATTCTATTTCTTTAAAGCTTTTTGACCACTTTTAGTTCTTTGAGGACAGGCTGGACTTGGAGGTTGAAGCAGTCTAACCTAATCACCCAAATAAGGAACATGGGAACGTTGGTGATGTATCTAGTGATGAACAATATGGTAATTTTTTTGGGATATGGTAAATAAAATCTTCATCAAAAAGAACTTCATAATCAAAGGAGGATGAAGGACCAAAAAGTCACTAAGAAGGGTCATAAGGATTATTTTTATTTTCCCCTTCCTATGGAGATAAGATCTTTCCAACAAATGAATGGAAAGGAGATGTCCAAAGCATATGGATCCCATATACAGGAGAAGAATGAATCCTACAAGGAAGTTCCTTTTAATGGAACTCAAGATAGTCACCAATGAGAGAAATCCATGGATTTGGTGCTTAATTTTGATCTTGTCAGGCATTCAGGTGAAGAAATAATGGAGGAATGTTTGATGATTAATTCCCCAAATGAGGATGATGACAAAATTATGGGAAGACTGCTATGTGTGGACACTAATACTGACAATTATATTGGATTTGAAAGCAAGAATGTATTTTTATAACAGGATTCAATGCAATGAAGATTAATAAAGAGGAATATTTTCATGCTTGGGACTATTTGGAACATCTATTTTAAGACCTCATAATGGATGATCCAGGTACACAAGCATCTCATATTTCTTGGAATTTTTTAGGTAAAATGATTAAAATCGGCATAAACTATCATTTAATAATTTTTTTTTGTTTTTTTAGTGGTTGATTTGTTTTGGATGTGCTGGTTCTGAATTTCCACTTAAAAGTTTTCTATAGAATAAAAAAGTTAATTTTGATAATGATGATGGGAGGAAGTGGCATGATTTTTTGAACTGTTAAATAATCATCCATATTTCATTCTTCCTACTAGAATTTTGAGGTAATATAATAACAGAAATATATAGTAATCTCATCCCACTCCCATAAATTAATAGAAATGGGTTAAAATAAAACTATACAACCTAACCACAAAACCTACCCAGTTTTAGTAAAATGAAATATTCCAACTTTTCTCTTATATATTAAAACCCCTATCCTTAATCTTTATATCTCATTCTATTTGTACAAGTTTAAGTACATAAATTGGATCTCATCCCCTCAACTCTTATTTATATTTTGGACCTCCTCCCTTGAATTCAGGTGGTTCCTCCAATATATATCCCTCCTATTCATTTATTATCCTCATTTTCTTCTTCCTCATTCTATTTCATATTGGATTCCTTTCCTCCTATAAACTATAGGGTATTTCATGGTTCAATTTAGTTCTTTGGATGACCTAACCTTAGGGGTTTTGGTTTCTTGGGATTAATGTAAAATACTCTCAACTTATTTGGTAATTCTCCATTGAAGGGGACACATTGTTTCTTAGGGTGGCGTATTTTTACATGGAATGAGGAAGGAATTTTTTTTAAATTATCTTTAAATGGCATAACATTTATATCTTTTTCAATTTATAAAGCCTTATTTTTCTATATTAAGTATATAGTTTATAATTATTATGGATTTTATAAATTATCTAATGGGGTTTTTTACAAATTATAAATGTGTTTAATGATTTTTTCTCATTTTAATAATTATTTTGAATGATAAGTGATTTTTGAAATTCACATATGGAATGTTTGAATGGATTTTGATGATTAGGATCATTTGAACATTTTTACATCTAAAAAAGAATGCGTTTTCATTTTTCAAGTGTGTTTAAAAAATGAAAGGTATTATGGGGAATTTTTAAATGATATAAATGAAATGGAAATTAGTTACTCACTTATTCCCAAATGAGTTTCTCGTATAATTGGTATTAAATATATTAAATGGATGTCTTAAAAAATATTTCAAGTAGTGGGAATTGGATTGGAATTACAATAAGGTTTAAAATTAATTCATAGTTGGAAAATTAATCTTTTTTCTAGAACTTATGAGACACTCAACTGATCCCCATATTTTTTTTGATCAATTCAAAATTTGGACCACTAATGGGAATATTGGTTATCCTTATCATATTTTTTGATTATTATTCATGTGAAAATGGGCTGTTTCATGTGAGGGTGATATAGGTTAGATGTCAGATTTATTTATTGTTTTTTATTTTTGATCATGTGATGATACTTTGGATTTATTATTTTCTCACATCCATTGGTTTATATCATTTGAATCTGGGTATCCAATAGATGGTGGGGATGTGTACTACACTAGTGTAGTGTTTACTCACTAGTTAGTGAACATAGAGAGTATTTATCTCCTAGAGTTATATATATATATATATATATATATATATATTATACTTAGAAACATGAAGGGGTGCTGAATGAGGATGTTCTAATTTCACTCAGGGTGACCCTGGAGAGAGGGAACTAAGGAAACCTATTATAATATCATTCGTATTAGATTCAAGTTTTTTTCCCATGATCCTTTGATTCTATTGATTATTTTAAGGGATTTATTATAAAACTTATTCATATCCCAAATCCTTTAAGTTTTTTTATTGAAACATTACTTTAGTTATTGATTTGGATTTTTACCATTGATATATTGGTGTTAGTGCGTGTTTAAATTTTATACCAGTTTTTGTTTTGGGTTTTCATTCAAATCAATTTGTAAAATAATTTGGAAAGGGTGATTATAATAAGGGAAAGTGGTGTGTATTTTGAAAAAAGTTTTTGATAAAAAATTATTGAAATTGGATTGGGTTTTGATATTGATTTTTTGAATTTCTTAAAGGATATTATTTCTATGATTTAAAATCATTTTAAAGAAAACATTTTTATTCTACCCCTTATTACTCTAAGAAGGGGGATATTTTTATCAAATTTATTTATGGAACATTGTTTGATTTTTTAACCATACATGTGAAAAATATATTTTCTATCTATATTTGAAACTACAATTAATGAAATGTATTTAGAAATAAATTAAAAAAAACATTGGTGAAATCGCACTGGGCATGCTTGGATCACACCTTTCATACACCATTTGGTGGATGCATCTCCTATGTTTTTATTTAGGTGTCCTTGTTTTGGTATCTTAGGGGTTTTATGTTCATGTTTTCCCTGGTGGGATGAATTTTTCATGTGATGAGTAACCAAGGGTCATAAAGATATGGTTAATGGTGGGTTTTGTCTTTGATTTCCTTTTGGGATAGCTATATATTAGCTAGTTTAACCATATGTATTATTTTCTTCCTACTTCAATTGAATCTATATTTCTAGATAACACTATTTTTTATTATTTTAATGTTCAATTACTATTAATATTTCCATTTTTTATTATTGTTTTGGTTATTTTCTTGATTTTAAAACTGTTTATTTTATACATGGGCATCCAATTAACATATTAGTCATTATAGATTCTTGTATGGAATAAAAAATGTGGTTATTTGAATTTAAAGGGTGAAATAATCCCTAAAGTGTATGTTCCTGAGATTGAGACACCATTTTCTAGCACTTAGGGATTGAGAATTCGCTTTGGTCCTAGTGGTAAATTGGGCCAGGTGGCATATTGTGTAAGCGCAAACCAGTTCATTATGAAGCCTATGTTTTATAATATAGTGAAAAATATATAGATTATATATATATATATTTAACAATAAGTATTTAAAATATTTTTATAAGTATGATGGTGAATCCATAAATTTTGGAAATTACATGTCATTAAACACTAAAATAATTATTTGTAAAGAAAATTTCATTTCAAAATATGTTTTCTTTATTGATGGATTAAGACATAATTTCTTAAGAATCTCTGAAATTATGTAACAATGTAAATAAATACATATTAATAAATGATGTATTCATAATAATATGATTAAAAGATAATAGTGTCTTAATTAGAGGGTTGAGTAAAAATGGTTACATATTTTAAATAATGGGTGATAATAATTCTTTCATATTTTTCATGAAAAAAAAATCATTTATTGCATCAAAGGCATAGTAATTTGGTACCAAATAATATGAGAATACAAGATCTAAATGAGGTAGTATTAAATATATTAAAACTAATAATAGATAGATTATATTTAAATTTAATATATAATAAATGGAAGGAGGTGAATCAAGGATTTATTTTATTTGATTTCAACACAAAAAGTCTACTTAAATTCACTTATTCTGATATGTGTAGGCCTATGAGAAAGAAATAGAAATGACAGGTGAAGTAATTTATTTCTATTATGGATGAATTTACATGTATGATTTTTTTATGTTTATATTGAGTAAATCAGAGGCTTTGGGAATGACTTATGATTTATAATAAGGGAAAAAATATGAATAGTTTGATGGTGTATTGGAGACCATGTTTAATCCAATTTAGAGGAGTATAGATAATTATATTTGATGAAAGATCTTATGTGGGAATTTACCATGAGTTTAAACTTAATAAGATATATTACCTATGTAATAATAATAATTTGAGATGTTGATTCTATATAAGGAACAATAATGGATTTTGAGGATTATATTTGTAATTCCCTAGCTTTGGGCCACTTGGTAGTGCCCAGGCTGAGTAAGCCACATGAACACATAAAGGCCACCATGTATGTTAAAGAAAACTATCTAGTGGTGGGTTCATAATTCATTCCATGGTGATACTATTCCCTTGATTAAGAGTCAAACCCACAATGGAAATAACAAAAAATATCCATTATAACTATTAGAGTTTACAAAATCAAATTAATCAGAATTTTGTAAAAATTTAATTGTTGTCATACGCTCCCCTGGATGTAAAATCACACATCAAATAATCACCCAATGGGCCAACAAAATATAAAAAATAAATAATATAAATAAAAATTCACACACCAACCCTACTTCCATCTTTAGGCCTCAAAAACCATATCTTCGATACCTGTGGAGCGGCTAAAACCCAATTCAATATAAAACCTATGATCAACTTGAAAAATAGAAATAAGTTCTTTATACACACTAGGGTTTCTGTGAATTTTGTGAAATACATCTTAGTAGGTTCCTAACAAGTTCTCCTAATATATTACGTTATATACATGTATTATTGGGGAAATAAATAATTATTTCATGAAAGTACATTATGCATTGTGTACTGACTAAGCCACCAAAAATCCATACACATCCGGTTACTGTGCGCTATCCAAGACACCAAAACACCTAATCATGCCTAATTAATTTCCATCATGTAATCCTATTATCATATTGTTCCATCATAACCATAACACAATTTGTACCTGAAGACTTCGGGTAAGAATCTCCCAATCCCACAACCCATCCCCTAAGAATTTGGGTAGGAATCATCTAAAACCATGACCCTTTACCCAAAGAAACTAGGCATGGTATCACATCCAAAATTTTACCCACCACCTTATCAATAAAGTTAGGGTCCATGTACTATATCTCACATCACAACATGATCCAACCCTCTCACTTAAGGTGGTCCACTGCCTCGACCGAAGCCAACTCAAGGAAAGGTCCCCTTCCATGACTCAAGACTTATCAATCATGGAAAAGTCCCAATTAATGCACATGAGGAATCCATCTAACCGATGAAATTCCAACAACTTATATCTCACTCATAGTGGGGATAATACTCATGATCCCTCTCCCCGACTGGGCTCATCACCTATTATAAGAACATAGTCAATAACACACATAAAACAACACACAAAACCTCTATCCCATCACACAAGATAACCATAACATCACTCTAGCACAAGCCACTTGGAACTAGACACTTGTTATGAATAACCTTGAATATCTCCCATTAGTTCATCTATTAGGGTCCTTTCAGCCTACCACAATCTCTTATCATTGATAACTTCTCAGGCCTATCACCCCTTAGTGACCTAGAAACCCATATGCTTCCAATGACCCATACGTCAAGGGATTGGTCCACATCCTCATCCAAATACCACTTCAATCCAAGTCCTACTACCCATGTAACCTCCCGAGATATCATCCTCTAACACCTAGGTAACCCAATGAAAAGGATCAATCAATCCCTACGACCTACAACTAGGACCCGTATCACATCTTGCCACTCAGAGGAAACCCATATCA
The DNA here is from genome assembly GCA_963277665.1 of Viscum album. NCBI lineage: Eukaryota > Viridiplantae > Streptophyta > Magnoliopsida > Santalales > Viscaceae > Viscum > Viscum album. The sequence goes on from OY728152.1 coordinate 1,942,057,889, forward strand.
ATAACACCCCATCTAGTATTGAAACACTCATCATAATTATAATTCTCACCAAGCCTCAATCCACACATATGAGGGTGCTCCTCACTAGGTGTGATATGTATTTCCATCTCACCTTTATCACTATTGATAAGCCTCCCATCATTTCTTAACTATATATAAGAACCTAACCTTAGCTACAAACATCACTATTAAAACCCAAATACCTACCCAAGGTCTCTCATAAACTCATTAAACTCTATATCCCCATAGAGACATATCCACTAGGTGATCCCAACTACCTAAAGTTCTAAATAACACTTATTTTGAATATATAAGGTTGAACACCATCCTATCCCATTTTTTAGAGCTCTCTCAACACCTATCCATCTACTCAGTCCCATGAAATATGCATGAAAAAATAAATAATTAATAAACAGACATATGGGATTGTATTAAAGGGTTCAAATGCCTCTAACATGGAGTTAAACCCTCACCCAGATTTTCCTTGCCTCGATCAAGCCTTTCGATGCCTCTTAAAAGCTCATACCAACACTGGAGATTCTATCTCATGACATATAACAAAATAAATAATTATAATCATTTATAATTAATTATTTAATTTAATACAAATAGGCATATGTATGAAAAACTCAAAAGGTATCAATATTTCACCAAAATCACACCCAACAATAAGAAATCAACCTTCTAGGAACTCCTCTATCAAAATCTCATTAAATATCCATCATCCTCACTTAATTTAACCATTATCTGGTGTAATCAACATCAAAATGTTAACTGAAATATTCTAAATTAGTGGATAGTAATTGGAAACCAAAATAGAATGAAACATACATAGTAATATACCTTAAATTACCATATAAACACTGTAAAAATAGCCCCTAACATGGGTGATCCATGGGGGGAAGGGGATTAGGAGTGCTGGATAAACATTTCTTCATCCCATTGCCTTTGTTACCTAAAATCCCTAAAACCTGATGAAAATAAGTTTGAGAAAACTCCCATTAAAACACTAACCTAGTTCTTGTTCAAGTCATGACCAAAAGGGTCATGGAACACAATGATTATCTAGTTAACATATTAACAGTGTGACAAATTTCCATGGTGTGAATCTCCCTAGGTAGAGGGTCTAATTCATGGACAAAATCTTGGTGCGACCTAACTTTATATGACTTTCCAAGACCCATCATATGACTTCAGTTGTTTCGTGACACCCCCTTCATGACATGACATTTATTTTTCAAGACATTTACCTTATAAAAAATCCATGAAACTTATTATTTCCTGAATAATTTATCCACAACATGAACTACCTCAATAAAGATTATCACATCATGGTCTAAGGGTCACAACATGCACTGCTAATGTAGCATAATTTTAATAAGGCCTTTGGGAGATGCTTCCCCGCCCACCTGAGCTCCCAAATCACCATCCAGGACTTGTTTATCCCATAAAAAATCTCTTAGATATTTTCTAATGCTCAGATTCCAAATTCAAATCCGAAATCATGAAACAACCCCTTCTATTGTGGAAAAAAAATTCAAACTTCCTTTGAATCTCACAACTCGTAATGCCATAGGTCATTATAAACTCCCCACTATAATGCTTCTTATCACCGTAAAGCTAGTGTATTACTATAGCCTCAAAAGATATCCTCTTAAGTTCTACAATTCACCGAATAAATTCCTAATTATTCTTTGGATTGTTTAATCAAGTTCGTTTATGAAACTTCAAACACCAAGGTGAAATATTCACCAAAGGTTAAGCCACATACTCACCATCAATGCTAGTATTGAGATGGTACTCACTTGTACATGTATCTATTGATACACCATGTTACCTGAAACTAATTCATTCCTAAGTTTATGGTGATCCTCACTATAATAATATAATCAAAATAGATTATTGTAAGTGATGGTTCTCCCCATAAAAGGAATAGCTCAATTCCCTAAAAAAACACCGGCCAATCCTCCTTTGGTCCACCTTTCCTAAAAATGAAAAAACATAACTACTGATGCACCACCACAACACCTAACCCAACCACAATGTATTAACTCCAAAAGGAATCAGGAAACCATCCAAATAATCACATTTAAGTATAAAAATAACTTCTAATAACTCCCAAATTGGATCAATAACCATATACCACAGCCACTATGCACTCACTCTGATCTTCGATGCACAACTGATCTGAATCACTATTGGATTGCTCCAAATCCCCCATGCCTGATGGTAATGCACTGAATCTAAAAAAACTACATAAAAACACTATATATGGTATTAACCATGTAATTATACATAAATGGATGTTTTCCGCACACTGAAATCCCGATGTCTCTTCGATCATCCACTGACCTTCTCACTGCCACCACAACCAATATGAAATGTGGGTCATTCACCCTAAACCGATTAAATTCTCTCCACTATAGTAGTATCATTATATCCACCTAGAAAATCCTAAATTTATATTTACATAGCCTGTATATATTCTTTTACCAAACAAAATATCTAGATGTGGTCATCTAACTCATACCCAAGCACCAACATGAAACAGTAACAACTACCCATTCCTTACCTACCAAGTAGGCCATCCTTAATGTTTAACATCCCACTTACTATATAGATCATATATGGTAAAAAATAAAGGTGGTATTACCAATATATTTATTTCCTTATATCACCCAGAAGCACTAATCCAATGATTCCAACACCATGTCTCCCTGAAAATCCTTGGTAGTTTTCAAGGAATGACTTTGATCGACTATACCACAATACCCTGATCTATTTAAAATGAAACCTATATCTATAAAAGTATAACTCCCATATCACCAATCCATGGTCCACCATGATCACATGAACCTCACCACTACATTAATATTTTTCCAACATTCAGTTTTACCCACAACCTAAACAAATATTAAGAGGCCCACACATGAATGTTAATCGATCTACAACAAAAATGTGAACCATGCATAACCAGAACACACCTACCCTTGTACATTGTTACTTTTACTTGAAAATTCTCATTGATAATAATTATCCCCCTTATAGAATATTTATCCACCAAGAAGCCTCTAACGAGTTCCTACCCATTATCTACCTTGATCTAATCCTAACTAAATGAATTCACACCCCCATAAAAACTGATCCCACACCTAGATTCATGTTCCCATAAGACATGTATCATCTAACCCATTCCTATGATCTTGACCCCCTAACCATGATCCTAATATAGGAAAATATCATTTAATTAGACTTGGGAATATTACTCATTAAAAGGATAACACCATGATCAATCATCACATGGAAATCATTCCCAAAACCATAGGCTTCTACCCATAATCCCACCGCATCATTGAAAATGTATCCAGAACAATAGGTCTAAAAATACAACTAATCCTACCCTCTAACCCATCCTCGATACCAAGAAGGATCCAAATGTTTTACATCCCAAAAATATAAGGTAGTTACATGCCTTTCCTTAAACCCATAAGGGTTACCCATATAACCACCCAGTTCGGTTAAGTTGAGTTCCACCAAGAAGCTATACGGGAAAACACTATATAGGTTATTTTTAACACTTAAAGTGACCTAATCCACATAATCAGGGAATCCCATGACCATCCTTATACAATCCTTAATCCACAAAATGTATGAACCAAAACCACTAATCTTTCATTACCAAGGCATCAAATGCCTTCACTAATCCACTAAGGGTATATATACACACCACACATGAAGGGACAATATATCTATCACCAGAGAAGATCCTGAACTGGGATCCACATAACTTGGAATTAAAAAACCACTAATGAGTGAAAATCATGGTTCAATTGAGTATAATTACACTTAAAAGTTGTATGGTAAAATACTATATAAGTTAATGTTGACATTTTAAATATTTAAACCTATGTCAATAAAATAATCCAACTAAAGCACTTGAATGTCATGCGATATTATGTTCCAAATATGATGAAAGAACATGGGCCTCAATCTAATGGGATAAGATAAGAAAACTACGAATAACAACATATATTAAATAAGTACTATTTAATAAACACCTTATCCGCAACAACACCATCCAAGAATAATAATCTCATACCCCTAGTAACCACGACCTCCCACTAGAAAGTTGTTCAGGGATCACCATCTAGAGGTCTATTAAAATATTTAACACATTCCTATACCACCTTTCTATCACATCTCCAAATAAAAAAATAAAAAAAAATTGATACAATTTTTTAATGCCACAGCCTCGGGCCACTCACTAGTGCCCTGGTTGAGGACACCAAATAAACCTAGGTACACCTCCCCAAATGACATATGATGTCGACTAATAGTGAATAACTAATCCATTCCATGGGGAAAATATTACTAGAAATCAAAGTAAAATACACAATAGAAATGACCAAATATTATTCATCACAACCAACATATTTAGAAAAATAAAATCAAACATAATTCTATAAAAAAGAAAATATCATTTACAGACCCATGGTTATACAAGAACACATCAACTGATCACACACTGGTTCGATCATCTATACAAAATAAATAAAAGAAAAAAAATGTAGACACCAACCCTACTTCTATCCCCAGGCCTCAATAACCCCATCTCCAATACCTGATGATACACTCTAGCTTAATTCGTTGTATAACCTATGGTCAACCTGAAAAATAGACATAAGGTTTGCATGCACACCGGGGTGACTATAAAGGGTGTGGGAAATACATCTCTTTAGGGCCTCACTAAGTTCCTCTAATATAAAACATCACATATGTGTATTCATGAGGAAAATAAATAAGCATGTCGTGGAAGAATGTTAGAAATCATGTGGTAACCTTGAATCCTAAAATCCATGAACATCATGAAATCATGTTCTAAAAAATACACCAAAATACCTGATAGTACATAGTTTATCACCATTATAGAATACTATCATTACCTCATGACATGAAACTCATAACATATCCCATACTCATAGACTCAGGTTTGGGATCATCAAATACCAAAGGCCATGCCTGGAGACTTAGCTTAGGAATTATATAAAAACACAACCTACTAACTGATGAAACAATATAGGTATCATGTTTAAAACCTAACACACAACCTCATAACTCAAGGTAGGGTCCATCGACTACATTTGACATCATACAATGACTTATCCCTCTCACTCATGGTCATCCAATTCCATGACCAAACCCTATGCAATGAAGGGTTCTATTATATAAACTAAGCCTTCTCACTCAATGTATAATGACCCAATCCTTAAACACACATTTTCTAATGATTGTTGAAATAATTTTCCAAAAAATAAAAGCCAAGGATCTAAAGGTCTAGTGTATTTGGAAGATATACATAAAAATAAAACATATTAAACATAAAAAAATTATCTTTATTTTAAAAATCCACATAGTGCACCTAAATAAAATAGATATTATAAAACTAAATAGTATACCCTATAGAAAATACATAAATAAAAGTGTGATAAAGAAAACCTAGAAAGTGAATTAACTCGGAAATAAAGCATAAAATGAGATACCCGAGGCATAACATGATATCATAAAGTAGATAAGCACTTGTATTGAGATATTACATAAATAAATGATATAATAAGATCATAAAAATATGGAAAACAAATAAAACATGATATTATAAACCTAATTTAATGTTCACTGACAACACATAATATGTCATTAAATTACTACGGGGAAACACAAATTTAATATTATAATAACTTAGAAAAACTAACTAAAAAGTGTGGTACTTGGAAATTCAGAGTGCTAAACCTGCATGGATGATCTGTATATTAAAAATTAATTAAATAATTTGAAATTAAAATTGATTGATTTTTTGAAGAAATAAATAAAGTGTGGAAAAGATTGGGTTTGATATCAGGATAAGAGACATTACATGTTTAATGATTTCAAGTTTTTGCAATAGGTATTTAATTGGTAATGGTTTTATTTAGGATTGGTGTCTGAATTGGGTTTTCAAGGTTTCTTGGTCTGGGTATCCTTCCATAATCCTGTGATTTCAACATTGGAATGGTCATATAATGGGTGTTATCACAAAACTAGGAAACCTCAAAACCTTTTTAAACATAATTAATCAAGATTTAAAAATGGGAATACAAAAAATAGGAAAATTAATTGATGAAATAAAATGATAATTCTAAAAATACTACAATGGTCATGCAGTGAAAAAAGAAGATGAATTGGAATTGATAAATGGTGTTGCAATAATCCAAAACAAGAATAAGAAATAGAAATAAACCCTAAACACCGTATCCCCCTACAAGCACAGCTCACAACATAAAGAAAACTACTTGCTCATGCTAGATATGATGAGAACGAAGAATATGTATACCTAAGGAATAATGGCAATGATGAATGGTGGAGAAGTAATGATTCCTAACATCACTCCAATCTCAAAACAAAATCTTTAAGGATCTTCTCTATCGTGGATACCTTTCAAGGGATGAATGAGGGGTTATTTTATAATATCCCCCATAAAAACCCTTGGATGTATATCATTTATTTTTCATATTCCTGATATTGTCACAACATATAAATTTTACACATCGTGTAATCTCTTTAATATTCATAGTGTGAAAAGACAACATGAATTTTGGAATAATTATGCCTCGAGGAATTCACATCGTGAAATTTAAATACATGGTTTTTTAATGTTATTTTCTTATTGTGAAACTTTCTATACCTCCAAAAAACTATTTTCATGACATAAGTGAAGGGATGTAGTGTGAAGTTTCTCTTAGCTCTAATATTCTAGTTTTTTCAGTCCCTTTTCATTAATATGTTTTTCTTTCCATATAACATTAAACAAGTTAAAATTTTCACAAATTGAAAAGATTAATTTATTAAATATATAAATTAATAAATTAAAATACCATAAAATATATCAATGAAATACAACTATCAGTCACTCCTAAGGCTATCATCATAAAGTTGGAAAAGTCCTATGGTGGATTAGGTTCACTCCAAAATCCACTATATAACATTTCAGGAGATATATTGATTTACCCAATGCATTGGAGAACTATATAATTATAATACTACCTATAACATAAATAAAAAACACACATATTTATTCCACATAATGAAAATAAACCATATATAATAATAAGTATGATCAAACCCATGAGAATGACGTGGGTTTCATAATACCGATTCAAGGCATATTAAAAGGCTATATAATAAGGATTCCCAAGATAAGAAGGAATTAAATAATTTTTAATTTATATAATTGAAAAAGTGGTATATTTATTTAACATTAAGTTCTAATTTAGAATATTCATGATAGTTATTTTGGATAAGAAAGAATAAAAATGAACAACTTGGGTGATACATTATAAAATCAGTATGGATTTTTTAAATAAGGAAAGAGAATATTATTTTACATAAAATAAGAATTAAATAAAGATGGATTTTTATAAAATAATTATTTTTATTATAATATATTAATGGTTTAAAAACATTTTTTTGGTGGTGATGTTTGACATGAGATAAAATATATGAAGGTTCCCTTAAATTAGGTTTACATGAAAATGGAATTTTTTATGGGAACTAAAAACTTGTATAACCCAAAAAATGAAATATATATCTAACTAGGTGTATATTTATTGGGAATATGTACAAAAATAGAAGTATCACATGAGAAAAAAAATTCATAAAAGAGTGAAAAAGAAAAAGAATGCATAACTGAAAAGTCATGAAGGAGCTATGAAAGATCCCTTACCTCAAGTCTGAATACATTATTCACTTGAAATTAAATTATTGAATAATTAAATTATTTTCATTAAATATTTTACAAATAAACTTATTCATATATACTTAAATTTCTAAAGTCCATTTATTATCATATTATATTCATTTTAATATAGTTTCTACTTATATCAGTTACTCAATGTTCTTCAGTTAATTTCTTCATAACAGTTTTGGTTTGTTAACCTTCATAAAAGGTGTAGAAAATAATTCCATGATCTCTAAAATTATATAGGTTCATGTCCTTTATTATTCAATTATAAATATACTTGTATGGTTCCAAAGGTTGTACCCAAATAAATCAAAATTAATAAAAGTTCCCTGATAAGCCCATTTAAGGTGGTTAAAGTTATTATAACCATTTATTATTTTAATTAATTATAGATCTAAATATAATATCATTAAATAATATTAATAGTATAAAAACTATCATTTTTACATATTGAATAATTTTTTTAATGTCATCCTTGTTAGGTGTTAATGGAAAACAAAACATGTCGTTCATGGAGGTGGTAGTCCGCACACATGCATGGAAACATTTTTATTTCATCCAGTGATTTTGGAGGAAAGTATAAAATTGATATTAAATTATTATAATAAAATTTTATCATAGTAAATATTATTATGTTATCATAAATTCAGGTATATTGGGGACTTGAGGTGTGTAGAAGAATAAAATCACTTTGAAAAGTGGATTTGAGAGTGTTACCTTTCCCATTGAAGTTCTTTTAAGGGTAACTCTTTAGGACTCCTTAGATTAGTCTTTTAATGAGACTAAGTTTTAAATAACATGGAGAGTGTGTTGATGAGATACTAGGGTAGAGTTTTGGTTGATCCAAGTCTTTGGAATGAGAGGATAAATAAGGAGGAGGTGGTCTCCTTTTATAAGTGAAGATAAGGGTAATATCATAAAAACTCATTTTATCAATAATTTCAATCCATTATTCAAGTAAAAATTCTATAAAAATAGACAATAATGTTTTGTGGAAAGATATAAGTCTAAGACTCCCTCCGACAGCCAAAATCACACATGTTTCACACATATTTTAGCCACTTTCACTATGTTAAATAACTTTTACCCTAATTTACCATTACTATGGAAACTCCACTTTCACCATTAGAAAAAAAATTAATGGAGAAAATTAAAATTGAAATAATTTATTAATTTGAAAATGATGAGTTTAAAAATAAAATTTCCATGAGTTATTGAAATTAATTTTAGTATTAGTGCATTTTACATGTAAAAACCATCTATTAGAAAAAGTTCATTTTAAGATTAAAATTTAATTATAGGAGAATACTATCAATATTTATGATTTTCAAGACAAAAATTAGTTTATTATAAATAAAATAAATTTTATGTGGATTTAAAATTAAGTTAAAAATTAATTTTAGCAAAAATAACATTTAATTAAATTAAAATTCCAAGAACAGTTTTTTTATTAGAATAAAAATATTTATTTTATTTTAAACGATTAAACATAGGTTTTATAAAATTTAAAAAATAACATTATAATGCATAAAAATATTCCATAAATAAAAATTTGATTAATTAAAAGGTCGTATAAAAATAAATGTCTCACTTATATACTGATAAAATTCACTGTTTTGTCAAAGATTGTATTTTTTCACTGTTCATCAAAAAATCAATTTTTTTTAGAAAAATCCAAAAAAATAATCCGTTGATCAATTTCAAATGATGAATAAAAAATGAAGTTAATTTTATTATATTCGACTTATATATGTGATAAAAAATATCTTTATATATAATTTCTTAAATGTCATATTAAAAAAACATTTTAAAGAAATATATCTATATTCTTTATATACTACAATTTAGTGTTTTTATCCAAATTGTAATATTATAAACATATTATTTTCCCAATTAAAGATACAATTATGTTAGTTTTTATTATATTTATTTCCTAATATGACACATATATATTAAGAGGGAGAATTTATATTTAAAATTTCTCGGTCCCTACAAAAGGAAAAGTCCCAATTCATGCAGACGAGGAATCCATTACAAACATGAAAATATAGCAGGTTTCATATTAATCATGGAGAGTACAAGCCTTAGTATACCTCTCCCCCACTGGGTTTATTTCTTATCATAAGTACACTTTCAACAACACACATGCATCAATACACAGGGCCCATAACTTTTCATACAAGCTCATAAGTCATCACGTATGTTATAGCCACTGAAACCTATCCCCTCATCATGAATGACACCTCATCTCACTGAAAAGGGAATCCAAGTGGGTCCTTATAACCCACCTTGGTCTCTTTCAATTGATAAAATATTTGTTTCATAACTTCTCAGTGACCTCAATGCATAAAGGATCTCATTAACCCTAACCTCAAGAGTTCATTCCACATCCTCATCCAAATCTTGCATCAAATCTAGTTTTACTACCAAGGGGCCATCCTGAGCTATCACGCTCTAGCCCTTAGAGACCAAATTTCAATTCCTGATCAATACATACAACCTCAACATAGGTCTTATTTCATGTTTCCCAATGGATATCTCTCATCTTATCACCCAGAAGAAATACCTCTCCTGGAAACTTCATTTAGTCATGGATGAATCATCCTTCTCATAATGATCACCAAGACTCACTCAACCCTCAAGAGGGTGCTCCTCATCAGGCACCAGACATACAACCATTTTACCCTTCTCACTCGACCTATACGTCTCATGCTCACCCAAATTACCCTGGGAACCCAACTTATTCTACCCACAAACCAATAACACTCTAATGCCCACCCAAGTTCTCTAATCAACTAATCCAACCTTCTCTCCCATTAGATACATAGTATCTAGGAAATCCTAATTTATTTAAGTGAAAAAGAACATTTTTTAGAGTATAATAGGACAAACACCATTCCATATATTTCCCAAGGGCACTCTCAGCCTCCATCCATATACCCGATACCATGAAACATGTATACAAATAGAATTCATGCATAAAAAACCATATGAGATTATATTAAATGGACCACCTACCTAAAACATAGAGTTAAACCCTTACCAAGATTCATTGAGCCTCGATCAGTCCCAATCATTTCTCAAAAAAGATTATACCGCCACCCTAGATCCTATCTCATTCCATAGAATATAAATAATTAATTATAAAAATTTATAGTTTTTTATTTAATTTAATCCAAGATAACATATAGTTTAAAAACACACTAGGAATCTCTACTTCTCTAAAATCACACCCAATGGCCTACAATTAACCTTAAAATACCTCATATATCCTTCACACATAAAATCCCCATTTTCCTCACCTAATTCCACCATTTTAGTGGAATTGGAACATAAACCCTAGTCAAAATTACCCAAATCAAGGACTAGTAACAAAAAACCAAATTAGGAGACAACATAGGGAGGAACGTATAATAAACTGTCATAGAAATTCCTCAAAAACATCCCCCCGACATGGGGTATCCATGAGAGGATGAAGAAGTGGATCATCGATCAAATATGCACTCCTTTAGATACCTCTTTCACACGAAACCTTCAACCCTAGATGAAAAAGGATGAAAAAAACCTTTCTAAAAAATATACCCATGAATCATTTGCAGTGTGACTGGGAGGTTCATAACTCAAAGAACACCTCTACTGGACATATTCACTATAAAACCAAGGGTCACAACATGAAGCTCCCTAGACATAGGTCTTGATCCTCAATAAAATTTCTTCATGGTGTGATCGAGGGTCCCAATATGATCTAACTTCATATGAAATCCTAGGACCCTTCATACAACTTTAGTCCTGATATGAATCCAACTTCATGATGCTACCTTCATTTTATATGACCTTTCCCTAATCCAAAATCCTTGAAACCCATTTAATCATGAAGCCTTCAGTTGCAACACGACCTACCTCATTTCATTCCATCATGGAGAAAACATTAGCAGTATATAAATTTTATCTAGGCCTCTAGTCCTTACTCCACCACTCACCCAAGTACCCAAATCATCATTTATGCATCATTCCTCTTCTAAAAACATCTCATAGAGACATTCAAATGATCATATTCCCAATGTGAATCCCAATTCATGAACAAAACCATTAATTTGGGGAAAAAAAATCAAACTTCCTTTGAATTTCACAACACATAATGATTCATGTCGTTAAAATATTGAATTGAATCATGTTTAAAGCTCAAGATAACAAGGTGCAGATACGCTCATTGGTTATAAAATTCATTTTGAACATGAATATTTTAAGATTAAAATTTAGGAAGTGGTTATTTAGTATGATGTATCTATGTATTAAATACATGTAAAATATATTAAACCTTGAAATATTATTGGAAATAGTATCCAATGAGTTTAAAAAAGTAGTTAGATATTTACTACTCATATATGGTTAACCTCTTAGATGGATCAAAAAATAAATAATGAAGATTTAAATTATAAATAATGGTATACTTATATAAACGATGTATTTAAATAAATAAATAAAAATAACATATGAGATATTATTCATTTTTCCATAGAAGAGGATTTACTTACAAAAAATGGGTAAAAAAAATGAACTCAATGAGATTAAGGATCAGATTTATAGTAGATTACTGGAAGAAAAACCTAAAATATAATAAAAAAACTCCCGAAAGTAGGTTGAAAAATCCTTAAAAACAAGTTACTAATATCATGCCTCTAAATTTGAGGGAATATTCATCCAAATTGTTTTAAAAAATTGCCAATAAGGATTGGGTTCCATGAAATCTTGAATGACAAGGGTGAGTTACACGATCTGTTATGGTTCTTTTAAAAGAGATAAAAGTTTTATCAGTGTTAACTAAAAATCACTAATAAAATTGATCTTTAGCAGTGATAATACATTAAGTTATAATAAATAATGATTTTATCTATTCTAAATTTATCATTAACAAATTAAAAGCTTTATCAGCTCTAAAAATAAATAGATAATAGTACCTTTATAAATGCTAATATTAACATAGATATAGTTAGATTTATTAGTGATAAATAAAACCTTGATAAAGGTGAAATTTTAATTATTAATATTATGAATAAGATATATATAAATAATTTTATTAATTTTTTGAATTATTTTTAGTCCCCATAGCACCTTGGGGGTCAATTATGTGTAATCGTTTAAAACCTTTTTACCCCTTATTACCTATTTTACATTATGAATCTTCTTCCCACTTAGGTAGGAACATTTTTCAATTGATATCCATTAACTCAAGCTCATTTAATTATCCCAAACAAAGAAATAATGTAATGTATGAATGATACACCGTAATTTTACTTGGTTAACCCGTTCTGGGATAATTCAAGAACCATACAATAAACGATGCACCAATGCACTAAAATCCACTATATCATAATTCAATTCTATAAAATCAGCCTTTAAGAGAACTATAAAAGTACTTTATTAGTGCTAAAAACATTGATAATTGAAGCGTGATTAAAAACCAAATTTTTTTAATAGTGATAAAAAAGCACTACTAAAGGCCCCCTTTAACTGCGTTAAAAAAAGTTCCGTTAAATGGGTCCTTTAATAACACTTTTTTAGCACTATTAAATTCCCCCTTTATTAGTAATTTTTAGCATTGTTAAAGGGGTCCTTTAGAAATGATTTTTTAGCACTGATAAAGATCCTAATAATAAAGGGTATGCAAATTTTTTTTCCATGGCCCACCCACCCCCTTTATCAGTGCTTCCACCCAACTACCCATTTATCAGTAGTTTAGATAATCCCAGCCTCCCATATGTGCCCCTTCCTCGAGTGAGTTTTGAACCCTAAACCTCCATGTTATACACCAACGACTTTACTACTTCACTATATTGTTTTGTTTTAAATTTTATGATATATCTATATATTTATATATATTTCATCAATTTTTTATCCATATATTTATATATATGTTTATATATATGTTTATATATTAATAAATATATTTTATATGTAAATATGTTTAATTATTTATTTATGAAATTAAATTTTATGTGTGAATATATAAAAAATATGTATGTATTGTTATATATTTTATAATAAATAAAATTACATTATGAAAAATGATAAAATTTAAAAGCCTTAATATCAAAATGAATATAAGCCTTGTGAATAAATTTAGTCCCCACAGAAAAAGGTTAAAAATACCCCCATAAATGAGGCTTAAAATCCATCAAAAGATAAAAAATGGGACACTATGACTAAAAAATCAGTTTTAGAAGTCTTTGGGGACTTTTTTTGCCTTGAAAAACGTGACACAGGGTTTACCTTAAGTCACTATGGAGTATAACTCATCGCAGGATTGGATTTGATATGTGGCAGAGCCCAAATGGAAACCCAGATCAAAATTTATGGCCGGTGGATGTTTGAGTTATTTTTTCAGCTTATTTTAGATCTTTTACTGTTTTTTTGAACTTTTTTATATTTAAATTGATATTAAATGACTATTACTGGGTAATAATAAACAAATTATTAATTAAAAATATTTTTTTAGTTATTTTATAAGCCATTTTCATTAAATATATTACATATTAAGTGTAAATTCATATTTAACTTATCTAAAACATATTTCCAAAATTATATATAATATTTATATCAATATAAATATATAACTACATTTTTTTTAATGATTTTTTTGAAGTATACTTTTATCTGCACTTATAAAAAAATGATGATAAGGGGGATCTTTATATGCGCTTATAAAAAAGCATTGATAAACCCCCCCTTTATCAATGCTTTTTTACATGAATTGATAAAAGACGTCATTTATCAGCACTTATAAAAAATCGCTGATAACAATGCTTTTTTAGAGCCATTAAAGACCCTCTTTAACCGCGCTAAAAAAATCACTCTTAAACACCCCCTTTAACAGTGTTTTTTTAGCGTTTCCAAAGGGAGTCTTTAATAGCATTTTTATCTAGTTCTATTAAAGCCCCAATGCCGGATAAACCTAATTTTTAGTAGTGATTTTAGTGTATATAATAGGATATGGTTAATCCACAACTAGGTTCACTATCTTATAATTATTTTTAGTCAACTCACAGACTCCTAAGCCTCAATCCCCTTTATAATTTTTCACAAACTTCTTCGGGGAATAAAGCCTATAATTTATAGATTTAGAGGTCTATCCTTTAGTGTCACATGATTAGATGGGTGAATCCTTAGTTTTTAAAGATACACTATTGATCCCCCTCAATAGTTTCTTCTTTATAGCGCGAGCTATGAACTTGTTATCTAGTATCGTCTTCCTATTCTTTACAACACAAGAATACAAATCCTTCTTTACTTTTCTACACAAAAATAATCCCATTATCTACTTAGATATCCCCTATCACAAATTGAATTATTCTTCTTATAATACCAGGTCTTTAAGGTGGCTCCAGTTCCACTCTTCTTTAACATGTATATCTTTTAAGGATTAAATATTATCAGACTCTCTTCCTCCATATTCAAAGGTGTTGATATTGTTCAAAAAAGTATCTTATTATTATTCTTATTCTAATTTTTATTATCCAGATATATTAATTTTAATTCTAGGTATTTTCTCTCCAAAATTTTCATTTTTACTCTACTTATTAAAGGATATCGTAGATCATATAAAATTTAATTCATAATAATTTCCCTTATGAAATTTTTCTAGATGATATTATAAAATAATTCTATGTCCCAAATGACACGTACAAAGACCGGGATGATACTTACACAACCTATACACACTTATGTTACTAAAAGATATCCCTTACCCATCTTGGAATTCACACTTACACTAAGTGCCTTTGGAAAATTCACATGTCCCAACTGGAATGACACATACACTGGAACCTAAAACCCATATTCTCAAATAAATGAAACATGTTCCCAATGTGTTCACATATATACTAGGGACGAAACACACATATACTCCCCTTTTCCAAATTCTTATATCCATTTAGAATGACACCAACGCTGGGGTGGAAAGATACCAAAACTATTAGAAATTAACATATATGCTAGTGGGACTTTATAAATTTTCAAAATCTACCACTCAACTATATTTCACTGATGTGATTTTAATGAAGTAAATGATGATTGAAAACCACTTATATCCTTTATGGGACATCCTATGAATTATTCAATGGTTTTGACATGCTCATTACCTTTTCAAAAAGTATAATATATATAAAACCTAAATTCAAATTTTCAAAAATCCTTTAAGCATCGCTTTATAATGCATGACATCCAATGCCACACTCAAAGCTCTACTTCAACATCCATTCATCCATCTCTATCATATTGTTAACAAAGATACAATAATAATTATTCCAAAATTATTTTTAAAAAATCCAATACATATATCCGTAGGGGTGTCAAGGATCTCCACATTTTGATTTTTTTTGAAAAGAGATCACCTTATATACTCTAAAATCTCCCCCCTTTATCAATGAAATACCAAAGGAGAAAAAGCATAGAAATTATCCTTTTATTTTCTATACCTTTTTGGGTGTCTTTAGGTCTACCCCCCTTCATCATTGGGATCTATCTATTCAACTCATACCCCCCTTTTATTGGGGTAAACTCTATTGTCATTTTGACTTCTACTTCCCCCTTAAGTTTTGAGTTACTTTGGAATAAATTCCAATAAATATAAATCCCAATTTTTCCTTAGATAATGAAAGGGTCTTATTAATTAGATTAGTCTCTTCCTCTATGAGAAATTACTTTACCCCTTTTTCATGGGACAAATGATCCACCTATTTGGACCCCACCACTTGTTGGCTAGCCTTTAGATCTTTTACTACATTATCTAAAAAGACTCAAAGAATATCTACATAAGTTAATTGACCACTTCTAATTTGTGTCATCAATGAGTAATCTAAGCCTAATATGCCTAGTATCTAAGTAAGAAATATGGGTTTAATTTAATTCCCTCAAAGTTTTCCATTTCACTCACTGGGTTTCCAATGAAAACACTTACATCCAAAGACATTTCACTTTTCTTGAAAAAAACCAACATAGTCTATCACCATTCCTTAAAAAACATCAGTAAATAATAAATAAAAATAATAAGGGTGAGAACATACATCTTTAATTGATACCAATTGTTAAATATTAACTAGTGATACCACTTTTAAATCTATTTCTTCAAATGCCTCTCTAATCACATATAGGGTCGAACAGCCTTGAAAATTCATCCTTATCCCCCTGTAAATTTCAGTTATTGAAACCAACAATTGTTTCTCAATTTTGGGGATACCATTTTTTGGTAATAAAGTTTCATGTTCTCTATATTTTAGTATCTTTTACATAGTATCTAGCTAATATGAATTGTTAAGAACATTAAAAAAAATAAACATGTATGATCATTTTACACTTCTTACGCTACTCCCAATCTACCCAATATATTTTATTGGGATACTACACTACTTATAAGGTCTTATTACACTTTTTTTTAAATCCAAATTCAATATGATGCCTTTTTATACTCATATAAATATTTATATACTATTTAGATTTTGTTCATGCTCTTTAAATATAACTAGATTCAACAATGAATTTAATTATATCATGATGTTATTAGTGTCTATATTTGAGAAACATTTGGTTTCTTATCACTTATAGATGGTTTAGTATCATTATTGTTACTATAATAAAATCATGAAAATAAATTTGAATTTAAATAATCTTAACTTCACATGTTTCATTCAATTTTATAGCTCAAAATATACTTATATTATAGCTCATTTTCTTGTAACTTTCTAGTATAACTACATCATGGATCATATATCCCCATAAATTCTTAACCTCTTAAAAATAGATAGAAAAAATATAATTTCATCGGGAGAGGCCTACCTTGGGTTTACTTGAATTGAGGAATATGTGTGGTCAAATTGGACCAACCTTGGTACTTCTACCATTCCTTCCCACTTTTTCAATTCAGGGAAAGGAATACTAATATCTCATCAACTTCGTCATATTTTTTGATCTTATTTTATAGTAAAATTATTCAGATATATTCCAATGGATCTTATTTGTGTGAAACTACTCATACACCATTCCTCTTAGATAATATAAATATTTTTCTTCCTTATCATATGTTTTATACAATTGTGGAATAAATTTCACTAGTAAATGTTTCCACTTTTTTTAGGCAATTTTAGTGGATATTTCTTATGGATTCCATATATATTGGACGAAAATTCAAAAAAAATTTAATTATTTCTTCTTAGTGGTTCTTATGAGACCAATTATACTTGAATCTTCCTCTATGGTCTTTATATCCATCTCAAATTTCTTTGGTGGATCCTTCTTCTCACTTTTTCTTTCTCTACCAGATGAGGCAACCTTCTATTTATTTATCTTAAAAATAAGAATCCTTTATTTCTTGGAGGTCTAATATAAGTACCATATTTTTGTTCATGATGAAACTTTATTTGAGTTCCAAATTTTCAATCAAAAATATTGAATATATTTTCATGTTTAACAAGCTCCTTTCAGGGATATATTTTCTCCTTGTATGTTATAGGATTGGAACTTCTCCTAATGACTTACCTTTCCATCTTAATGCTATAATGTCTGGAAACATCACCAAGATTAGATCATATAAAAAATATCCTGTAAAATATTTAAATCCTGTGAACATCACTTGATTTAGATTTTGTTGTTTTAAAAATTTTCATTTGTGATTATGACTTTTTTCTTCAAATAACCTACTCACAATGTTCCATAATCTTCCACAAGAGTATCAATTTGTGGCCCCCTTTTTATTTCCCACATCCTTCCCAAATTTTTGATAAACATTTAGTTTTTTTTTCTATATTATAGATTTAAATTTATTGGGACTTCTATAGATGGAAAATTTTCTATTCAAAATTTTGAGGGTTTCATTGGGGGGAATTTCATATTCAAATTATATGTTTTTAACCTCGCTTAAAATTCCCAAATTTTCTCATACTTCTACTAGATCTTGGTAGAAAAATATTTCATTTTTATGTGAATTCCATACCAACCCATATCCTTTATTCCAATTGAGTTTTTTAGTGGGTTAATTCATTCCTTAATTTAATTTTAAGTGAATATTTTACTTCTGATATCTTGGGAAGTTTATTCAAGAAAATCACATAACTATTTCATTCTTGTACCAATAATATACATATCAATCTTTAAGGAAACTTTCTCATGTTTTAACATTTTTTTTCTAAACCAAATCTTATATAATGGCACTTGACACTTCATGAATTATTTACCGATGACCCAACTCTTCTTTTAGGGATTGAAACTCTTCTTGGTGGATGCATGAACACTACTTGGATTTGAAACTTGATATTGTTTCCACTTATTTACCAAAATCACATATTATTTTTTACAATGAGAGAGTGTTTAATTTATAAAATACATACTTTTTCTAAATTGGGGTTAGATTTATATATATCAATATATTTAGAATTTATTACCTCATTTTGAGATACTTACTTTTGAGATGTCTTATTTTGTTTTCATATCATCTTATTAACTTTATACATGAGGTATTATTCCTAGCCAATTTTTAAAGTTTCTTTCAAGGGGTATTATTTTCTTTATATATCTTTCAACTTTATCAAAATATCTTTGTAGAAATTCCTATGAGAAATATCCTTATCAATGAATTATTTTAAAGCATAATTTAATTACTTCTTCACTAAAGAAAAAATTTCCATGTTGATTTGTAATACTTCAAAGATAACTCAATATCAGTTCAATAAGACTATACCTTCTTAAACAATATCTTTGATGACTTCCATAAAAAATTCCATCTACTTTATGAATATGTGTTTCCACCTATAAAATGTTATTCCATTGAAAAACTGTGTTTCCATTGTAACTATCATTTATTAAAGAACTCTAAAACTAATTATTGAATTGAACACAAAGTAAAAAACATGGCTCTAATACTACATATTTCTCCTCAAGGAACCCTAAGAGGGGGGGGGGGGGGGTGAATCACACAAGTTAAATAATAGTCTATACCTATGGTCATTGTACATGGATATAACGTAAATTCTCAAGTATATAGACTATTTACAGAGGTATGGAGTCAGTGGTTTTGAATTCCATGGATTTAGCATTGAGGTTATAAACATGGTCAAGGACCATGACCATAACTACATTGATGTTTCACATGTTCCATGTGTCACCTATAGGAATGAGACAATGACAATGAACGTAGATGTCTATTTTTGTGGGTGGAATGTCCATGTATATAGCCCAAACCTAGATCCGTGGGCTTATTCCCATGGCTGTAGTGTGAAAAAAAACTAAAATTCATAGCTAATAGGAATGGGCCTCTCATGAACATGATAAACAACTAGATTCCTTTACACTCCTTTACATCAATGTTTATGATATTACATGCATAAAATATGTTTATATATCCAAAATGAATGTAAATTTACAATATAATAACTACTATACAAATTTTAATATTTTTTTTGTGCATCACTTATATCCACATTCATATAGGACTATGGATATAGTGTCAGGTGAAATGAACAATATCCATGGTATAATATGACTACGGTTATAGGGGTTTGGTATGAGAGCCTATAGATATGGTCTACTATGATAATGGCTCTATGTGTTTCCTACAAGGGTATATATCCATGGTTAAACTCAACTATGGATATAGGTTTCAGGTGTAAGGGATTATAGCCACAATATAGTATGACCTTAGCCATAAGGGTCTGGGGAAAAGTATTATAGATATGACGCACTATGCCCATGGATATATGGGTTTTGGTGTAATGAGATATAGTCACAATCATAATTTTCCCATAGAAATAGGCTTTTATCTCCATTTTCTCATTAAAAAAATCACACTCTAACCTATATCCATGAAAAGGATGACCATGGATATAAGGCACCTATATCCACTAGTATAATTTTTCCATGGTTATAGGGAACATATATCCATGAAAATTATATATGTGTCTATTTACCTATGGCTATATATTTTTTTCTTATAGAGTCCGACTGTGACCGTTTAAAACCATTTTATCTCTCATTGCTTATTTTCCTTTACGAAACTTATTCCCACTTAGGTAGTAATCTCTCTAAACCAATTTCATTTTACTCAACCTAACTGAATTATCTGGATAAAATTAGTAAATAGAAGTATGCAAGAGACACTAATATTTTACTTGGATCACCTACACCAGGCTAATCTGGGGAGATTTAAATTAGTGATGTTCCAATGAACCAAAATACACTAATTCACTAGTTTGGTGGATAAAAAAGGTTATGTTCACACCCCACCTAGGATAAATGAATTATAATTGTTTTAGGTCGACTCACTCTCAGATAAGGTATACTTATCATCCTCATCCTTCATGTACTACTCCAGAGAAGATCACCCATAATTTATAGATTTATACATATACCCTTCAACATCACTTTCTTGGGTGTTTGCAACCTCAGTTTATATAAATTAACTATTAATCCTCCTCATTAGCTTCTTTTTTATAGTGTGAGCTATGAACTTCTCCTTTAATAGAGTTTTCCTCTTATTTCCAACATAATTTTGAAAAACATTCTTCAATTTTACAAACAACAATAATCCACTTCTCTACTTTAAGATCCCCTCTCATGACTCAACTCAATCTTCTTGAAATACCAGGTCTTTAAGTTGGAATGAGTTACACTCTTATTTTGTGTATAAATCTTATAAGATAAAACTATTTTCAAACTCTATTCCTACTACTTAAATTGGGTTGATATTGTTCAGTGGTTTCTCTCCTTCTTCTTTAGATATATCGATCAGTACTCTAGAGATTCACTCATCTTATTTTTATTTAATTCTCTACTTATTAAATATCATCACCATGAGTGATATTACCTTCACATATTTAGAAAATATGGTAATTATTTTGTTATTATTCTACACTTTTGGGTAAGATACAACTAGTTGTTAGACATAAGATATAATTAAACAACTTAGTTCCATCACATATACCATACTATTCCATTTTGAGTTGTGTAAACACCTCAAACCAATTGAATCTTTTTATTTTTCCTAAATATATTAAAAACCACTCTTTACAAATTTTTTCAAAACTGTGTATTTAAAATACACACAACATTTATGCTCTAATAGGATTCCACATTTTCATCTTTCTTAAATATTCAAGTATATATACTGTACAACACCATCTTTCTCATCCATCCTATTGAATAACTATTTTAGCATGAGATATCCTTTATGTAAAATTATAGAGCTTTATCAAGACATACTCCATGCATTCTGAACCATTATAGAATTACTTATCAATTTATAGTGTGAAGTATTTCCATTTATTCACTTAATAATTCATTGAAACTCTTATTTTGATATTTTACTAGAATCGTGGATCCTACTAATGTTTTGTGATGTTTTAATCATTTAAGGATATGTTAAACATTGTTTGATTTAAAAAACCTTCTAGGTATATTGTAGATAATATCAAAATCAATCTATAATAATTTTCCTCATTAGATGTTACTGGTCAATTTTCTAGAATTTGTTAAATCATAGATTACACTTATATATTTTGGGATGACACCTAAAAAACCTAAAAAACACACCTTTACAACCATTATATCACACCTACACAACCTATAATTAACACATATGCTCACTTCCTTTTCCAAATTCACATGTCCCAACTTAAATGACACTTACAATGGTATTTGAGCACATGAATTGTCAACATGAAGTCAATTATTCCAATTGTGGTCATATATACATTGGTAAAGAAATACACATATATAGAAATAATTTTCCAAATTTTTATATCCAACTAGAATGACAACTATGTTGAGATAGAATGAAACTTATGATATTAGAAATTGAAAAGCTCACTGGTGGGACTTTTCTGATTTTCCTAATCTATTACTCAACCATATTTCATAGTTTTGATCTGAATAAAGTAAAAGATGTGTTCCAGGAACTTCCAGATTTCATGGGACATCCCATGATTCTTTCTAAGGCTTTCAACTTCCCATTAATTTTTAAAAAATTCCAACATATATAGTAGCCAAAATGCACTATTCAATAATCCTCCAAGAACCACTTTATAATGAATGACATCTAATTCCACACTCTAATCTCCACTTCTATAACCATTCGACTATCTCCATTATGTTGTTAACAAACATACATCTGGAATTTTTCCACAAGTCTTGTCAAAAAATCCAACACACTAATCCATAGGGGTGTCAACAATAATAAATATTATGAATAAACATATTAATATTTTATAAATGTATTAATATTATGATAAGAATATTATTATAAATTTATTAATAAATAAATTAATATTTCTGTAAATTTATTATCAATATTATTATAAATGTATTGGTAAATTTGCTGATATTGAAATATTTTAATAAATGTGTTACTATTATACTAATTTTATTATTCCACCAAGATGTAGCTCAGTGGTATCTATTTTGAATTCTGAAGCATAATTTAGTTGATCAGAAAGAGAAAACCAAGAGGAGTGGTTCCAAAATTCATTAAAACTGTTCAAGTGGTGGTAGTGGTAGTAAATTTGTTTAGAATTATATAATGGGGGTTTCCAGAAGGATATGTCTCAAAAGGGTTTACTTTTATGTACTTAGGTTCAGGTGGAATTTTTCTACGTGTTTTAATTTATACTTGTTGAAATTGGTGAGTATTTTCAATTTTTTATAAATTTTTTGGTTTACTAGAATGGATTTTCACTTAGAACATTGCTGTTGGAGATTAGTGGTTGGAATAATGGAATAGATGGAATATCATTTTTTTCAAAGGTTGGTTTAACTAGAAGACTAGATTTCAATCTCTATAGGGGACGGGGATTGAGGCTGCATGTGTTCTTGTTTTTTTATGGACATGAAAAAGTGATTACTTATTTTTAATATTATTTAATATTAATTTAATGATTTGAAATATTTCTTATAGAGAAATGAAGTGATAAAATGTTTCTCCCATAGATATATAACTATAAGTATGAAGCATGTAAAACTAAAGTGTTATTTCATTTCATTACATTTACCATACATTTTTTTAATGTTACAACTGTAGGAGTGAATATGGAAAATGTTTCTCAACTTAGTGTAGGAATTTGAGTGAACTCTATTTCTAATAAGTTTTGGAACATTAAGCTGGGGAGATTTCCTCCCAGAATCTATTTCCTTTAGGTGAATTTGGAATGATTTATTTTAGATAACTATCAAAAGTATAAATATATTGAAGAAATCCTTAATAATTGGTATCAAATATTTTATTCTCAAGAGGCTTAGTAGTTTTATCAGTGATTCAAGTAACATTATTTTACCAATTTTTTTTTGAATTTCAATGGGATTCGTTGTTTTTTGTAATACAGTTTAAGAAAAAGGAAAGGTTTGGATTGATTAATTCAATGGAATGAATTTTAGTCTATAGAAAATATATAGATGATATTTTTTCATCTATAAATATCTGAAGACTCTATTGAATAGTGTTTAACCAGAGGTAATGGAAATGGGTGAATGGGAAAATTTGGATTTAAAGGAACTTTATTTTATAAAAATATCTTTATTATAGATTATGTAGTTAAAAATTCAGAACAAGAAGAACACATCACAATCAATGGAATTCTTGCTAAATTTTAATGAGAAACCTATAATACCAAATAAAAATTTCTTGATGTGAAGGTTATTCAATATTAGGTTATGAGAAGGAAAATATATATCTGATTTTTTGAATTAATTGAACTTAATAAAAATCTAATTAGAGTATCTAAAGGTTAATTTTATAGATTATGTTTGGGAAACTTTTTTATTATCATATTTACTAGAGTTTTGGGAATCTATGGTTACAAGTATGAGTTGTTTAAGAAAAAATAATTATTTGGTGTCTACGGATATTCAGAACTTGATCCTCAATTAGGTGCTCCCATGAAAAGACTGAGACATATACTAGTGATTTATTATGTATGAAAGGATGGTTACTATCACATAATTATAAGTAGTCAGATAGTAAATCAAGGGAGAGGAGTAGTGGGAATTATTTTATAAGTGGGATTATATATTGGAATTTTGAAAAGAGAGGTCACCTCAAGGAATATTTTTATGATAGAAAGAAAAATTTCAAAAGGAATTATTTTAGAGAGTTGAGTGTAGTAATGAAATGTAGTGTAAATATAATTAAAAATATTTATACATAGATAGAATTTTGGATTATAGATTCCAGGGTTTCATTCTATTCTATATAATAAAAATGGTGTTTATCAATTTAAGTTTCAAGGAAAATTGGTAAAGTTTATCATACTGATGATGAATCTTTTGATATTGAGGTAATGAGAAACTTTAAGGTTAATTTGAAGAATATATGTTTTGATATAGTAATATAATTTTGATATGTTCTAATACTTCTATAGAACCTGATTTTAGTGGGTTAACATGTTGATTCATGTTTCAGAATAAGATTTTTTTAAGGATTATAAAAGATTACTTTGGGTTATATTATTATAGATAGAGGTGTAAGATATAGATCTTTGTATATAACTTTTATGGTAGTGGGTGTTACACTCATTTAAAATACATTTTTTGAAAGTTGAAAACTCTAGTATAACCATTTTGTGAATCTCACTTTTAAGGGTATGAATATTCTAGAAGATAGAGGAATAATGAAGTGGAATCAATCAGACTTCATAAGGTGTGAGAGATGTATAAATAGTATGCAATAAAATTTTTATTTAAATCTTTTTAGAAGAACAAAAAAATTCTATAAATTATAATTAGTCTATATAGATGTTTGGGAAATATCCTCATTACCTTCTTTTGGAAAATTTAGATACTTTGTTACATTCAATTATTTCTAAAAAAAATTATGGGTTTACTTTCTAAAATATAAAAGTAATTTTTTTGGAATATTTTTTAAATGAAATTATATGGTTGAAAGTGAAACCAAAAAGCAAATTGAAACGTGAAAGACTACACAATACTGGTGACTTTACTAGAAGGGGTTTCTAGAACCACTCTAGGAAAAGACGAATCTTAGATGAGAATACTATTCTTGGTACACTTAAAAAAAATAGTATATCTGAGAGAATGGATCTGATGTTGATGGAGAGGAGAAGGAGTATAGTGCTACATTTTGGAAAGCCTATGAATTTTTGGGTGGAATTAGTAGGAATAATAACTTACTTAATCAACATGGATTCTTTGACACCAGTTGAATAACAGTTACATTAAGAAATATGGTTTTCATAAGTTCCTAAATTATCCAACTTAATTTTTTTTAATTTTCCCCTACAAACATGTTTATGACAATGAAATAGATAATATAGAATAAAAATATTAGTAATGTTTCTTCTTATGATATAGAGATGAGGAGTTTACTTTCAAACATTAGGATAATGAAAAGAAGAAAGTTCAAAAAGTTATAATGTGATATTTATGAGAAAATCTTATAGAAATATCAGAATTTGAAGAAAAATAATGTTTTAATTAAATCATCAATATTATTTCAAGTTGATTTAAATGGTTGTAATAAAAGATAACATGTTCTGGAATGTTCAGATGACTTTAAATTTAAAATAATGACTCATATTCTAAAAGTAAGTTCTGGGGAAAGTGTAAAAAAATTTGGTAGTATAACCCATAGAAGATATATATGAAATATTAGAAACTGTGGAATCTCACTCAAGAGTTCCAAAAAGAGGATTTACAAATGTATAAGTTTCGAAAGTGATAGTTTTAGAATGAACTAATTCAAAAGTTAATGTTTGTAGATCCTTAAGAATCAGAAAAATGGTGAATATCTAGGGAGCTAATATAAGTTTCTCACTTTTAATTGATATAGGAGAAATAGAGAGCCTGTAATAAGTAGCTACTTTAGAAGATTTCAGTAGAAGGAAGTTAGAAATTCAGGATTAATTGGATTCAATATGAGTGAATTAAACCTGAGGTCTAATAGAATTACCACCAGGGAAGAAAGTACATGATAACAAGTGGGTATTACGATAATGGAGTCCCCTTTTTTAATACATAAAATGTTCGTTACATAGTAAATCACTGAATAATATAAAAGAATATTTTGTGGTTTAGATTCTTTGAAATTAGGAACATAATACATGAAAAAAGAAAACTTTCTTCTAATATTCTTGAATGGATTTATTATTAGTCCATACTAGGTTACCTTTATAGAATTTCAAATCCTAGGGACATACATTAAAAGGAAGGGGTGAGCATAAATCCCAACATGGGAATAAAAAATAAATATTTATCAAGTGATAATGAGGAATAAAAATTGGTTATGATCATAACAATATGAGGTGAATAATAATAGAATGATCAAATAAAAACATGGAAATGTGGCTATAATAAAAAATGATACATTTATAAACCCATCACAAAGGTTTATCACCAAGGTGTTGTAAATCATAATTACAAAGGTAATTCAATAAAGCATCATAAAACATGTCATAAATATAGATTAATTATTTACCTAATTAATTAGAGTTATGTAAGTGTATAAAATTCATAGGTATTAATTATTTTGAAACACATCAATCAAAATAATTCATGTCATCAATAACATGTGGAGAATAAAGAATGAGTTTCATATAAAATCATTTCGTATTTCAATTCTTAAAAACATGAAAATTTCAACATATTTATAACCATGAAAAGGTAATATGGGTTAAATACATGTAAATATCTCATAAAAATATAATTTTTACTTTTAGGTGAATAACCATGGGAAAATAAGAGGTTTTGGTATTCATTATATAAGAATTTCTCAAGGGAATGAGAGAAATTCACGAAATAAATTCAGCTGCATGACGAGTACAAAATGTGGTTTAATAAAAGAGTAAAAAGAGACAGGATAATGGTATACCATTGATAAAAAATTATTTTTAAGTAATGGTAAGATAAAAAAGTGCAATTAAAGATTATAAAATTACATTTATAAGATATACATAAAAAGAGATACATGAATGGATAAGAAGAAGAACTGATTTCCCTTACCTTGAATACTAGTTTCCTAAAACATGATGATGGAACCTTGAGAAGATAAGGCAACCATAGATAGACTCTTTGGGAGGTTAAATTACTATAACTTAATGGATTATGGATTTGGGTGGATAAGAATGGGGGATGGGTGGGTATTTATTGTAAAATAAGAGAAATTGTTTAATAATTTCCAAATATAGGTCTTGAAATGATAGGTTGTGAAAAATGAAAAACCACTTTCTTAACCTTTTTTTAGAAATTAAAGTCATATTATATACTATTTTAATACATTAGAACCTAAATTCATATTTTTATATTTTTTGTGACATGGAAAACGTATTTTCCAAAAAAATATAGTTTTTAAATTCAAAATTTATATTTTATACTTTGTAAAGTCATTTTTAGGTTTGTCAATTGATTAAAATACATTAAAATACATAATATTAACAAAATAAAATATTTTAGGTCATTGATTCAGTTTCATTATTTATTACATAATTATTACATCATTTTGAATTCATAGAACAATTAAAAAAACAAAACTATATTTTTATTATTCACTGAAAAATAAACTATTTTAGAATTTTTTTTAAAAATTCACCTTAACCTAATTTATATATACAAAACTAAAATATAAGGTTTATTTTAGAAAAATAATTTCATAAACATGAGGATTTTAAATTTTAAATAAAAACCCTAATATATTTAAAAATAACTGTTTTTATAACATATTGAAAATTATCACTCAAATAAACATTTCTTAGGCCATAGTAAAATTCTATTATAATATATTTTTAAATAAATAGTGTTTTAAAAGGCCATATAATGAAAATAAAAAATAAATATGATACCAAAAATTATTATAAAAGTGTATATATTTTTTTGAAAATATAATTTTATCTGTATCCAAAATTCAAATTATAAAATTCATCTATTTTCATGTATATTTTATTAAACAAAACAATACAGAAAATGGGATAGGAGAAATAAATATTATAATAATTCAAATGATATTACACTTTTACTATACTAAGGTATAGACACATAACCCATTATTACACGAGAATACACTATAAGGGTTAGGTGTGTGATGATAGTTGTTTCATGGGGTGTATTTTCTAACATTAAAGTAGTATAAATCTTCACTAAATTGAAATTATTATATAGTGAGTTTTGTTCAAGAATCACTTGTTAAAGCTCTGTTTGGGCTTAGTCAAGGGAGAACCCTAGTGACACTACCCCATCCCATATAATGACAAATAGGCTTCAAAAATCATGAATATACTAGTTGAGGGAATCATTTCTCCTTTATGCATCAATTATCATTTGTTATTACCTTTTATAAAGACTAAATATAATGGTAACATTATTAAAAATGGGAATAGTTCCCAATGGTCATATTGAAAAAATAGTCATATTGAAAAATGGTAAGATTAATATTCCAATGGTAATATTACATTCTATAAATACCTCTAAATTTCTTCATACATTATTCACTACAATTCATTTCAAGGTTTTATATTATTACCTTTCAGAAATGTCGACTGGTTTACTAATATATTGTTTATTTTCTATAGAGTTGTTCATGGGAATAATGATCCTTTCATATTGAAAATATCTAATTTTTTCTAAAATAATTTTCTTAATTTTTTTTTCTGATTGTAATGTTTTGAACATTCATGTGTTTAATTTTTGACTAAGTTAATGTTATTAATTATTGAAATAATGTATTGTTAAATTTTTTAGGTGTTTCATGTGCCTAAAGCTATATAATATAAGACATATTTATTAAGGAAAGAAAATTCACTAATAATGTCAGGGTCATTATATTCTTTACCCCTTATGAAATGTCATCCTTGGAATTTCAACTTATATTCTCAATTGAGAATAGGTTCTAGAACTTCTATCTCATTATTTATCCCATTTACCACATTTTCTATTCATATTTATGGCTCTTCCACAACAATTTGACAAGGTGAGTTATCTTGTTGCACAAAAAATTATCTATATGATCCAATATCTTCACTTAGTAATCCTTATAAGAGAGTTCATTCTCTAGAAATACCACATCTTGGTTTAGTACAAGTGAGGGATCAAGTATGTACTTTCTCACGAGGGATATGTGGAACTCATCATGAACTTGATACATGTTTGGTGGATGTTCTAGTTGATATGACACTGGTCCTATACAATCAATGATCTCAAAGGGACCAATGTACATATGGATAAGATTTACTTTCTATTCAAATAACATGACTCTATTCAATGGTGATATTCGAAGGGATAATTTGTCTCCAACAATAAATTATAGGACAATTATTAGAATAACTCTTATACTAATTTTGTGATGCTTTTATTTGTTATTTTATGGCTTGAATATTTTCTGTCACCTCTTACCCAATATTGGGTTTATGTAGATTTTATTCACTAACTTCGTCCCAACAAGTAAGAGTTCTACATTGCTTCCCATATAGAGATTCATATGGATCCATTTTAATCATTGAGTGTAAAATGTTATTGTATGATAAATTAACTAATGGAATATTTTAATCTTATCGACCTTAAAATTCCATTAAGCCAGCTCTAAGAATTTCTTTGAGTGTCTGAATAGACTTTTCATATTGGCCATTAGTTTAGGGGTAATATTAAATTCAATTCAATATCTCGAGTTTGTTGATGAATTATCCATAATTTAGAACTGAACCTTAGATTATAAACACAAATTATTGAAAGTGTTATTACTTGTATCCTCACCACTTCCTTTATGTATATCTTAGAATGTTTTACAGGAGATAAATCTTCTAGAATAGAGGTGAAGTGGGCAGTTTTGGTGATTTAATCCACCCAAAACCATATCATGTAATTTCCTTTGAATATATTTGGGAGACCAATGAAAAATTCCATGGTGATGTTTTTCGATATAAATTTGGGTATGAGTGATGGTTGAGATGAATATAGTTCAATGGTGCAAGTGGTTTTTTATGAGTGTTGAAAAATGAGAACCAATATTCTGTTCATAATAACTCAATAATATGCATTCATATAAACATCAATAATATATTTTATAACACCTTCTTGTATTCACACCTCAACTTGAAACTGATGGAAGAAATAAAGAAGAGAAGATACCTCTAAATAACAACTACAACTTCAATCTTTTACCGCATAAAATTTTCATTTCTCTCTCACACTCTCTCTCCCTCTATCCCTCTCTCTGTTTTTATTAAATTTGTGTTATCCTAAAACTTATTTGTATATTTTTAAATAGAATAATTTTATAAATCATATAAGAGAACTCCAATAATATTTATTTATTCCCTTATTATTTATATTCCCATGACAACTCTGGATGAACCTTGGTGGTAATATTTAATAGCATTGTGTGATGTTTTACTCTATATACCAGATCTAGGTTATGGATTATTTTAATTTTTAATAAACATTCATGATTGTAGGTGACTCTTAAGTGGAGAGGATTATGTCTCAAATTGTGATTAAACCTCTTGTATGTTAATTCCATTGTGTCCTTTTAGTTTTTATTACATAGTTTTTAGAAATATTTATAAAACATCTTTAAATAAACCATTATTTAATATATAGGTTTTACAAGTGATAGATTTTCTATTTAATAAAAGTAAAATAATCTGAAAAATATTAGAATAACCACAAGTTATTTTTATTGGGTTTTGATCTATGTTTTTAGATGTTATTTTAAAAAATTAAGTTATATATACCTAGAATTTAATTAACTAGGTAATTTCTATGTTTGAATGATTTTTGAAAAAAAAAAAGAATTGAAAGTTTATGGGATACTCAATTCACCCCCTCTTGATTAATCTACTTAGAAATAAAATTTTTTTTGAAATAATTTTATTTATTTCTTATTTTTATTTATCTATATTTAACCATGATCAAGTCATTAATTATAAGATATAAATTTATGTTTAGTATAAATATTTTATCATTATGGATAACAAGATACATAAGGGGACTGCTGCTAACTAACCATCTTATTTCAATGGAAAAAATTAAGCACAATGGAATATAAAAATTTAAATTCATCTTGGAAGATTAGGTTTTGGTGTATACACTATTATAGAGGAAAAATATTAAAATCAAAGAGTCACTATATTTGATTGAAGTGATAGAACTAATGACACTTATGACTGTAACTATAAAGTAATTAATTATTTATACTCTATATTAGGAGAAGGTGAATTTAATGGAATATCGTTATGTGCTACAACTTTTAAAATTTGGTATACCTTATATATTAATCATGAAGGAAAATCTAATATTAAAGAAATTTATTTAAATAAAAATTTCATTAAGTATGATATATATATG
Organism: Viscum album; assembly: GCA_963277665.1. Taxonomy (NCBI): domain Eukaryota; kingdom Viridiplantae; phylum Streptophyta; class Magnoliopsida; order Santalales; family Viscaceae; genus Viscum; species Viscum album. The sequence goes on from OY728152.1 coordinate 1,942,089,984, forward strand.
ATAAATTTTGATGAGGCTATTTATCAAATGTATCTCAGGTTTATTGAGATTACAAATATGATAAATTAACTAGGAAAAGTTTTTGATGACAATTATCAAGTAATGAGGATTCTAAGATGCTTACTTGACATATATATAGGAGATTTTGTATCTATTTTTTAATAATGTGATGTGTCTAAGCTACTAATAATTGAGATTATTGTAAAACACATGATATATGAGGACATTCATAAAGTGAATGATGAAGATGCAAAAATGAAAAATTCTATCACATTAAAATAATCTTAGTCAAAAGGTAAATAATTAATATAATTGTATATCAATAGTAGGATTTATGGTTAATTGGATAGTGATGAGGTGATAAACCATTTGGAAAGAAGATTCAATAAATTTTATAAGAATAAGTTATGAGAAAATAGAATTGCAAATAGAAATATAATAAGAAAGGAGAATATAATAAGGATAGTAATTTGGGATAAGTAACTTGTTATGAGTGTAAGAGGAAATTATTAATCAAAATTGATTATCCAAATTTTAAATAATAGAATAAATACATGTACTGAGAAAATAAATACAATAAATCAATGAAATCAACTTAGAGTTCTTCTAAGGATAGATCCAGTGAATTAGATACCAAACAAGAATATGAAAATGAGAAATAAAATATATGATTTATGGGAATAATTTATAATCTAAAAAATTATGCTCCTTATACTTATGAAAATGAAAATCTTAATGAAAATAATTTGTTTAGTGAATATCTATTTGAATACTGCAATATGATAGAAAAAAATTCTAATGAGTTGAAAGATAAATATAATAATATTTTGAAATAACATGCATTATCTACCATTGCTTATTATTATCTTTATTTTTAAGAGGAAAAGAATAAAATGCTAATAAAAAAATAATAACATAAAATTAGTAAATGAGAAACTAAAGAAACATATTGAATGTTTTTCAATAATAATTAAAACTCTCAATAAAATTATGGTAATTCATTTTATACCCAAACCAAGAGCATGCTTTGTTTATCATCCTAGATAGAAGAACAATCTCTATAAAAAATAGTTTATTCCTAGTTTAAATTTTGTAAATAAATTTGTATTAAAGAATAAATATAGTGAACCAATACTTTTAAACATATTATTACATGATTTTTCAAATAAACATCCATTAATTACAAACTAAGGATAAAAAATGCGTAGTGTCTTCGGAGGACTAGGTACGAAAAACATCTAAAATAAAAATTATTTATTTTAATATATATAATGTGATCCAAAGTACATTATAGCTTCTTAAACTATATAATATGACATGGGGAATACTTGAAAGAATTTAGTGATCTAAAAATATAAGTAAAGAAATAAACATGATAATGAAACATAATATGTGAGTCATAGGTATAACAAGATATTATAAAATAAGAGGAACATGAGTAATCACAAGGAAGAATAAAACAAATAATATAGAATAATAAGATCATAGAATCATAGGAAAGTGGCAGAAATATATAACATGACATAAACCGGATTTGAGGATAACTACCTATAAAATATCACATGGTGGATGAGGTGCCACAATGGATTAGGCTTACTCACTAATTGCATACATGATGCCTCATGAGAGTAAAAACATTACACAACACTTTGGGGTGTTATGAGGGAACACCCATCATAACATGTTCATAATATATGGGTACTACATAAAGGAAATAAATCATAAGGAATAAACATAATAATTTCCCATAGAAAGAAATTGGGTTACATAATCTTTTATCATATCATAATCAAAAGAAATTTCATAATGAAGTCATTTGATAGTTGAACATAAATCATGTATTAAGCCATAAAAGGAAGATAAAATAATCTAGGTATATATGAGAGAGAAATATATACATAATTTATAAGAAATCCATTACATAAAAGGTTATTTTCATTGATGAACAGAAAAAGGGTAAAAAAATTATTGAGGAAAATAATATTTACATTTTGAAAACAACTTTTGAATAACTAGAAAATAAAATAATATTGTGGAAATACTTTTCTTTTAAAATAAACTTGGAAAGTTATAAAGGAATCTTTAAATAAAATAATGGTAATGATGGAGGGTAATTCCGTACACGTCGTATAAGTTAAAAAATATTTCTTTTGACACTTTGGTAAAAAATAAAAAAGTAAATAATTTGTAAAATGACAAGAAGATTCATTTAAATATTTTCTTTAAAAGTTAAATATGGGTAAAAATTAATTTAAAAAAATTATATATTAATATTAGGACAATTTTTGAAATATTTTAAATAAAACATGGACATGGAATAGAAATGGGATTGGATCAAAGATAGAAATAAAGCTAATTTTCCTTAAAAACGTTTTCAAAATAATTTTTAGTGCCAAGGAGTGGAAAATGATTCCATTAAATAAAATTTAATTAATAATTAAAGGATAACAAAATCAAAGTGTTTTATTTTATAACAATAAGATAATTCCCTTTATTATAAATTCAATCATAAACAATCCTGATTAAAATGAAATTATGAAATAAACCCTTACCGAATTGGTAATTTTTGATTCATAACCCCCATGAATGGTATAAATGAATTGTAACTTAAAATACCATGATGTATTACTTATTCATGATATAAAATTTAAAGGGGTTGTATATACAACAATAAAAATAATTTTTTTCTATAAAAGAACATGTGTTTCAAAGAAATAAGTTTTTAAACGCAATACTTAACTCAAGAACGAATTGTCACGTGTGTTCCTTATATTCCTAAATAACAAACACATGTTAAGTATTTAATTTCTCAAAACCCTTTTTAAATTTTTTTATTAATTTTATTTTAATTTTTACTATTTAATACTCAATTACTAAACCAATGAATCTCACATTTGATGTTTTAACGATAAACAAATCATATGTCCAAAGTCACTTTGGTAAGTTTAATAAGGTCAAATATATTTTTATTTAGTAATATAAATAATTATAATCATGAAATAATTATAATTTTTATAGATAAATTATAATTTTAAAACACACCATGAAATATGGTTATGAAAAGCGAACTACATTCCACTAATGGAGAAAGTAGGCCATATGTATGCATAAGTAACATTTCCAATTTGGGATGATCATGATAGAAAGAAGGTAAGAGTCATATCATATTTATAGGATGAAAATTATGTCATAAATATTATATTATTTCTTTAAATACCCTTACATATACCATCTCTGTGATGTGGTAAAAAAACAAATTACATCGATTTGCGAGGTGGTAATCCACTATACACATGAAAAACGTTATCATTCATTCGATGGATGGAAAGGTAAGAAATTATATGATATATTTATTTTAGATATTATTAATATATCATGAATATATAATATAAACATAAAATTAATCAATATTTCCTTCCATAAAAAGAAAAAAATGAAAAACGAATCACATCTATCACGAGGCGACAATCCGCTATACACATGAGTGACATTATTGTATACCCTATGGAATGGGAAGTAATACTGTGTATATGGTATTATGATTAAAAAATTATAATTATATTTGAAATATCATATATAAACATTAAATACATAATTATATCCACCTCTGAGAAGTAGCGATGGAAAACAAAATATGTCTGTTTGTGAGGTGGTAGTCCACCATACAATAGTTTTATTTATCATTTAAGGGAGGTGGATATGTTTTTAGGTCATTTACTTAACATAAAAAGTATAGTTATATGTAATATATTGTGGTTACTATCTCATTATTTTTTAATAATATTTTAATTATTTGTAATAATAAATGAAATAAAATACTTGGTTATAAACGTTACCCATTCTTCAGACAACTTCCTTAGGATTATATACAAAGACTTACAAGATTTTATTTATGATCAAACTAAGGCTTATAATATTATGATATGGAATTAAGAAATTTATTTGGGAAGTATTTTTTAAGTTTAATGGGTTTTGGAATCATGTAAAGGATAGGATAGGTGGTGGCCTTTTATAAGTGGTGGAGAGGACACATCTGGAAATTTTAAAAAGAATGAATTATAGCCATGTTTTTAATTTGAAAAAAATATTCAAAATGGACCATTATAGAACATTGTAAGTGATATTTTTAAAATATGAACATAAAATAGTAATTATATAAGTTTTTTTTATTTTTAACCCTTATCTTTTTAGTTTAACCCCTAATAAACCCGTTTTACCTTTACTACGGTAATTACATTTTATTGTTTTTACTAGTAATTATGGTAAAAAATTAAGTTGAACATATTAGATAATATAAATTATCATGATAATAAATATAAAATACATTTTTTCAAATTAAACCCACAAAAGTTTCATAATGTAATTCAAAATTCAACCTACAGATATGTCGAAAAAATGAGTTTTTTCAAAAATGCATTTTCAAGCATAAAATGATATTATAATAACTATATGGAAATTAATAATAATTAAATTAATTTAATTTTAATAGTTATAGATTTATAATATTTAAATTTCATTTAAATTATTCATTATTGGGAATTATTTTAATTAATTAAAATGGAGAAACATTATGCACTATAAAACATTTTTAAAAAAAAATGTGTTTTTAAGCCTAAGAATAAACTTATAATAAAATATGGTATAAAAATAATTTTAATATAATTAATTTAATTAAATATAAATATATAACATTTATGTTGATTTTAAATAAAATTAAAAGAATAATGATACTTTTATGCTACTTAATTCATAAAAAATAAATGACAATTTAATAAAAATTAGTATTTTTAACTATTCACTAAAAGGTAATATTTTCCAAAAAATACCAAAATGTTACTATAATTTAATATTTATATGAGGATTTAAAAAATTATTTTAATTTTATAAAATAAAATTTTCAGAAGGTATAAAAATTAATTATAATATTTTCTCAAAAAAATCAATAAAAAACATTTTTGAAATAAATGATTTCATTAAAATTGAGTGCTTATTTCACAAGAGTTTATAAATACATTTAGATTTCCTAGAAAATTTATATATATTTCATAAAGTAGTTAATACTGTTTATACCTATCAATTTGATGGCTAGGTTAAAATGATCATATTTAAATAATAATATTTTTATAACATGTCACAGTCTCTTTAAACTCAATATTGTGTGTTGAATATGCCATCGAACATAGTGTTCTTTTATAGTATTTGGGTGTTACATTATTACCCATTAAATAAATTATATTTTTATATTTGAAATTGTGCCTAGTAATCAAGGGACTGACATTTGATTTTTTTAGGGGAAAAACCACATCATAAAAAAGTTAATAAAAATTTTTCTTAAAAAGAGGGAGATGAATATATAAAGTTCACCATATAACTATGTCTCCATAGAGGAAAAAATTAATGTAAAGTGAACATATAAACATAGAATAATAGAATGAATAATTACATATAGTGTTATAGATCATTGATTACAAGAAGGTGAATTATCATGAGAAAGTAAATATCCACAAAACCATACATATGTGATGAATTAAAATACCAATGATTGATCAGATATAAAGGTAATATGATAAATTTTTTATTTCAGGATCCTTTCCGTAGGGTTAATGGATTATTTTACTATTAAGATAGATAACACTAAAAAATAAACTTATATACTATATTTTTATTTCATAAACACAATTTCATCCTTTAGTTGTACTTTGACCTCTTTCCACTTAACCTATTACTCTAAGGAATGAATATCCAATATGTTTTTTTTATGCATGAAGCACTAACATTAACTTTTAATGAAATATAAGATCTATAAATGAGTAAAAATATATTCATACTATTTTTATTAAAACCAAAATGGTTAGAACATATTAATATAATAGCCAAAACTAGTATAAATATATTAATATAAAAAATTCAACACTGAAACCAAAGGTTTAACATTGATCATTCCTTAAATAAATAACTTGATATATTAATTAACCTCTATAACCTCAATATAAAAGAATGTTTAAACCACAAATTTTATCTCATACCATCTAAACTTATATCTCAAAAAATATGATAGCATTCTTCCCAAATAATTATTTATATTAAACATAGAGTATATATATATATATTAATCTAATAAAATGATTCACAAAACATTATTATTCACCTCAAAATCCTAACAATTAAAAAAATATTTGATCCTATAATATTTTTAAATAAATAAAATTAATATTTATCTATAAAATTTTACAAGTAGAAATAATTTCATACTAACCAGTACATCACATAGGCCTGTGGCAAGTGATGTACCCTTTTCACCATTCAGTTATGGGTTCAATCCCTAGAACATGCTCGATGTGATGAGTTTTCACATATCCTGTGGATTTTACTTCCAAAAAAATGAATTTTTTTATGATAATCATATTTATAATTCAACTTGATCCTATAAAATTCTAAATAAAATGATGAACATCTTTCATTAATCATGAAATCACTTTCTTTAACCAGCAACGTTTTCTATATGTCATCATATTTTCCACAGATCAACAAATTTTCATTAAACACAATTACCTCAATATCATGTATATATACAATATTATCTTTTCCCTAATTATTCATATTCCATATAATATCCCCTTACCATGAAATCATCATTCTAGGTAATTAGTACCATTCACCATTTTTTTTAAATCCTTAATGAAAAACTACTGTGGAATGATCCTTAGAAGTTTTAGGATTCTTGTAACAAAAATAATGTTGATAGAAATATTTATAAATAATAATTCCAGGATCCCCATATATAAATAATTACAATCAATTATTGGTATAATATATTTACATCCTTGGTCTTGGGGCTAACCTATAGTTTAGAGCATTTACTTGGATAATTCCACAGTTCACCACAAATAATACATCAAATTGTTTAGAAATTTATTTCTATATACCATTTATTTACACATAAAAATAATCTTCACCTATATTCTAGATATTATTCTAGGTTCTTTTTCCAATAATCTTGAAATTTATGAGGCCAAATATTCTTTTCTTTATCATATTCAAGACTTAAACTTTCACAAGGTGCCATCATTCTCTTCTTTGATGTGATTGGAAATTCAACTGTGGTCCAATTTTTTATCGTAAAGTGAGATATCTAATTTTTAATTATAAAAATATGTCTAGATAGAATTCCCAATAGGTTTATAATCTCATTTTAAAAATCATTACATTGTGTATCACATTGATTATTTTCATTCTTTCTCCTATTTCTCTCCATTGACTAAAAGTAAAAAACAAGATGAGAGTATATTAAATAACAAACATACAACAGGGAAACTCAAAAACATAAAAAGAATAACTTATAAAGAACGCACACACACACACACATATCATAAATTATGAGTATATGAGATGGAATCCAGGTTATCCATGGTAATTATTCCTATTAGGTTTTCTAACCTAACATTTTTTCAATTCATTCATAATTGTTCATAAAGAGTTTGTGAATTTCCAAAACATATCACATGAGAGTGTCAAAATAGATGTGAATTAAGGATCTTTATCCTATCCTAGGTAAAAAATAAGTCATTCCTGATGCACATATTTTGAATTTATCACCCCTAGGTAGATCTGTTCTAGAACCTTTTCCGCTTATAATTTGCATACAGGGATGTAATTTCTTGGAAACTACTCAGTCTGTACTTCCCCAAGATGCCATGATATTTTTCTATACTTATTATTATCCTTATAATTATCCCTAGGGTTCACACTAAAGGTTTCTCATCCAATTTAAAAATTTCAACTAAAACTTTCCTCTAATACCAACTATATCGACCCAAGCCTTTTCCATATATTATTACATGATTTTTAACATAAACATCCATTAATACAAATCTTAGAACCAAAAAGGCCTATTGTATTTGGAAGACCAGACACCAAAAACAAATAAAAAAATAATTATCTATTTTAATCTCAATATTGTGATCCTAAATACATTAGAGCCCCTAACAATACATAGGATAACCTTGGGAATTCATGAAAGAATGGGGTGCGCTAAAAATACCAGTAAGGAAATAAACATAACTAGGAAACATAACATGTGAGTTATAGGTATCACTTGATATGATAAAAGAGGTAAAACATGAGTAATCAAAAGGAAGAATAAAATACAAAACATGGTAGAATAAGTAAATATCATCATAGTAAAGTGTCAAAAACATATATAAAATTACATTAACTTGATTCTAGAATAACTTCCTAGACAATATCCCATAGTGGAAAAGTCCCATAATGGATTAGTTTTACTTTGAAATCCCATACGTGATGCCAGATGATAATAAAAACATTACCCAATAAATTGGATAACTATCTAGGCACACCCATAAAAACATTTTAATGATCTATGTGTGACACTTGAAAGAAATCAATCATAAGTCATTAACATAAAAATAAACTATGGAAAGAAAATGGGTTGTATAATGTTTTCTCATATCACAATCAAAATAAATTTCATAATGAAGGAATTTGAGAGATGAACTTAAGGCATGTGTTATCCCATAAAAGGAAGATATAATAATCTAGGTATATATTTGAGTTACATATATACATAATATAGAATCAATACATAACATCAATTGTTATTGACATTGATGAATATAAAAAATATTAAAACAATTCCTGAGGAAAATAACATATCCACTTTTAAAACCACTTCTGAAAATCTATTTATTTAAAAGATATTGAGGAAATACTTTTATTTTAAAATAATCACGAAAAATTATAAGTAATCTCCAAAGAAACTAATGGTAATGATAGTTGTTAATTCTCTACATTACATATAAGTTAAAAAACATTCCTTTCACACTTGGGTAAAAATTAAAAAAGTACCTTCTTCAGAAAATGAAAATAATATCCCTTTCAACTATTTTTTAAAAATGTAAAAATGGGTAAAAATTTCTTTAACAATAATATACTATTATCAAAACATTTTTTAAAACATTTTAAAGAATACATGGACATGGAAGAGAACTATTTTTTTTCAAGAGAGAAATATAGTTTATTTTCCTTTAAAAAAATTTTCTCACTCTTTTTTTATACCAAGGGGAGGAAAATGGTCTTATTACTCGAAAAGTTCATTAATACCCATTGGAGGTGAAAAAATGGTTTATTATAAAATAATGAAATATCTTTCCACAATGTAAATTCAATCATAAATAATATCAATTAAAATGAGATTATGAAATAAACCCTTACCGCATTGATTAATTTTGAATTATAACCCAAAATATTAAAGTAAATGGATTATAACTTAAAATAAATTTATTTGTATAGGATTTATGATATAAAATTTTAATGGGATGTATATACATTACATAAAAAAATTTGGTGCATAAAAGAACATGTGTATCAATGATGGAAGTTTTGAGACGAAACCCTTAGCTTGAGCACAAATTATTACATGTGTTCCTTATGTTCATGAAAAATAAAATTATGTTAATTATTTAAGTTTTTTAATATGTTTTTTAAATTTTATTATTCCTTTTATTTTATTTGTTACAATGTCTTATTCAATTACTTACTAAATAATCTCACATTTGACGTTTTAACAATAAATGACTCATATGTCCAAAATTTAATTGGTAGGTTGGACAAGGTAAAATAGATTTTTAATATTTCATTAATATATTATATTAACATGAAATTATTACTTATTACCTTACATGTAATGCATAAGTGAGGAATGAATCACATCGTTTCACGAGGCTGTAGTCCACCGCACAGATGAGCAAAATTATCAAATTCTCTATGGAATGGAAAGTATGATGGATTTTGTGATATTATAATTAAAAAAGTAAAATTATATCATAAATAAAATATATAATCATTAAATACATCATTATATCCATCGTTGATGAGAGTTTATAGAAAATAAATTATGTCAGTTCATGAGGCGGTAGTCCACCGTACACACGATCAACTATTTTATTTCCCATTTTTAGGGAGGTGGAATGGTTTTATGTCATTAACATAACATAAAAACATATAAATATGTGGAAGATACTGAGGTTATTATATTATAATGTTTTAATAGTATTTTAAGTAGTTAGAAGAATAAATAAAATATAATGCTCATTTTAGAATGTTACTACTTATTGAGACAACTTCTTTAAGATTATACCTAAATCCATCCTAGATAGTATTTATGATAAAACCAAGGGTTCTAGGATGAGTGTAGGTAAGTAATAAAGTTATTTGTGTATGTGTTAGTTTATTCAATGGTTTTCGAAAGTGTGTAAAGGATAAGATAGGGGTGGCATCTTATAGAGGGGGACAAGAACCATTTGTCTTTTTTAAAAAGATAAAATTATCCCATGTTGTCACATGAAAAAAGGATCCAAAATGGGAATTTTTTTAACCTTACAATATAAAAGGTCTATATATGACCCAAAAATATGAATTTAAAAAGTTTTATCTAATTATTAACCCTTATCTTTTAAGTTTAGTCACCAGGTAAACCCATTTTTACCTTAACTATGGTAATTAATTTTTACTGTTTTACTTTACATTATGGTAAAAAATAAAGTTAAACTTGTTAGAAAATATATATTATTCTAATTCAGAATACTTAATCAATTTTTCTATATTGAACTCATAGACATGATATAATTTATTTTAAAATTAAATTCACAGACATGTTGAAAAAATAGTTTTTCAAGATATACATTTTTCAAGCATATGATGATCTTATAAAAACTGTATGACACATATTTGTAATTTAATAAATTTAAATTAATATTTATAGTTATATAATTTAAATATATCATTTAAATAATTCCTCATTATGGGTTATTTTAATTAATTATAATGTAGAAACATTATTCATTTTAAAACAGTTTAAAAAAATATGTTTTTTAATCCTAAGAATAAACATATACTAAAATCCAGTATAAAGATAATTTAAATTTAATTAATTGGATTAAATATAAATAAATAATTTTTTTTAAATTTAAATCAAATTTAAATAATAATAGGACTTTTAATTTTTTTTAATTTATTAAAAATAAATTAAAATTTTATAAAATAAATTTTTTTAACTATTCATTGAAAAAGTTATATTTTCTGAAAAATCCCAAAATTTCACCCTTATTTAATATCGATAGGATGATTTAAAAAATTATATTTATTATAAAAAATAACATTTCTATCACGGCCCGTCCTCGGGGCCCATGCCGTGACTACCCCAAGCCCACCTTCCTAGGCCAGGGGTTGGCGACTAGCGCCAAAGGTGTAAATCTCGATAAAAAGGGAAGGAATTGGTTTTATAAAGAGAATAAACACCACAGAGTACTAAAACTGAAGTAAACTGAACTAAAAAAGTAAGTGCTGGAAAAGTAAATGGGCCAGAATACAAACCCAACTGAAGTAAAGTACAACTGAAAAGAAATAACAATAGTAGAAAAGTAAAGCAGCAACTCCGAGCTGTCCTTTGGTAATCCCACCTGAAGGGTGAGTACAGATAGTCCCCTCTACCCCTTGGCTCTAGCCGTCCTCTCCGAGTACGTACCGTCCAGTGATCCACCTCCAGGTACCATCCAGCTCCACGGGCTCCCACCTCGATCAGCGTTGTCCGTCGTCTGTACCCAACACAACGAAGTACGGGCATAGCCCGTGCAGGGGTGAGTATACGCTACTCAGTAGGGACCCCGAGACCCCTGGAGGTCTCCCATAATCCACAAAGGATATACCACAAAGGAAAGATATAATCAAAAAGTAACAACCAACTCTACTTAGGTATATACCCATACATATACCTAAGTCATCAATTCCATCTCGGCTCCAGCAGATGATCCCATGTACAACCCAGTCTACACATGAGAACATAACCCATTCCACATAGGGATTCACAACCCAATCCACACAGGAAAGCATAACCCAATCCACACAGGAAAGCACAACAATATTATCGATGATAATGATTGTAAGTTAAGACTCAGCTCACACAGGTATCCATTTATGAAGAGGGGTGGAGATGATTAGATGTAGCCTCTGAATCATCTCATCTTCTGAACCCATGTAGGATCCAGGTTTAGTAGTCGTCCCTGCCGAACCCACGGAGGATCCCATCATGGTAGTCAAACCCATAGAGGACCCTAGTACAATAGTCATCCTAATCGAACCCATGGAGGATCCCAGTATGGTAGTCGTCCTCGTCGAACCCACGGAGTATCCCAGTAGGGTAGTCGTCCTCGTCGAACCCAAGGAGGATACCAGTACGATAGTCCTCCTCGTCGAACCCACGGAGGATCCCAGTACGGTAGTCTTCCTCATCGAACCCACGAAGAATCCCAGTACGGTAGTTGTCCTCATCGAACCCACGGAGGATCCCGGTACGGTAGTCGTCCTTGTCGAACCCACGATGGAGCCCAGTACGGTAGTCGTCCTCGTCGAACCCACGGAGGATCCCAGTACGGTAGTCTTCCTCGTCGAACCCACGGAGGATCCCAGTATGGTAGTCGTCCTCGTCGAACCCACGAAGGATCCTAGTACAGAAGTCATATTCGTCGCAGCCAGCTCTAGGGTTCCCGCACACAACACGTTCGATTCCGGGAGGGTCCGCTCCTCGAGTCAAAGGGGTGGATACATAAACTGTCACAAATAACAGAGATGATGTATCCCAACATTCCGTACCACAACATAGGGGAAAACCAAGTAAAACGTGCCCGAGTCTCGGAGAGCAAGATAACCAAGCCATTTTCCTAAAGTAAACGGCATGTAGGTAATTAGTACACACCGTTTCATCAGACACTGGGTACTGCCCGTGAGAAACGGCCCGTGTCATGGGGATGGTCATGTTAAAAGTAGGTACACGACGTGTGGTATGGTTACACACCATGTCTTCAGTCCCTGGGTACTGTCAGTGTACCACAGCCCGTGTCGAAGGGCTGTTCATGTAAAAAGTAAGTACACAACCTATGGTATGGTTACACACCATGTCTAAACTTCTATGGTCGTCTCCGTGTACACTGGCCATGCCTGGCCATGCGGTGGAGTACCTGCCTGTCTACTCCTCCCCATGTCCTTGTATTCCCGAAATACACGCCGAGACATCACGAAGCTGCTTCTGCCAAGGTAGTGGTGGTAAACGCCGTGCCTCGTGGCTGTGTTGTTCTGTCTGTGTCCTTGTATATCCCGGATTACACACCGAGGGTCATGAAGCCGCTTATTCCTTTGAAAGGAGATAATACACGCCCTGCCTAGTGGCTGTGTATTTCTGTCCGTGTCCGTGTATCACCCAGATTACATGCCGAGCCTCGTGAAGCCACTTATACCTTTCAAAAGAGATAATACACGCCATGCCTCGTGGCCGTCTATTTCTGTCCATGTCCATGTATCACCCAGATTACCCGCCGAGCCTCGCGAAGCCGCTTCTGCCTTTCAAAGTTGATAATACACGCCGTGCCTCGTGGCCGTGTATTTCAGTCAGTGTCCATGTATCACCCAGATTACACGCCGAGCCTTGCGATGCCTCATATGTCAAACTGTGTGGACAGTACACACCGTGTGACCTGTGCCACACGCCGTGTGTCATTTCTCATGATGTCCGTTACTTCTGCCATTGTAGGCTTGTACTACAGGGTGTGTGCTTTGGAAGGACACGCCGTGTATTCTGGAATTTTCCGAAATCGACACCTCTGGCTTGCACGCCTCCTAAGGCATTTTCCCCTTATTTTGATGATCCGTTTGCAACAAAACTCCCATTACTAGGTCGTCCCGATGTTCCGAGACCGTTTATGATGTTTTTGGGCCTCCGATTGACTCCGAAAACGTTCCTTGATTCCCCGCTCAAGAACAGCTGGAGAACACCATACAACAAGAATGATGGAGGAATCAGACCGTGTTAGTTTGGTCTGGTTCCTTCCGCATTAATTCGATAGAAAGTGGTTTAGAGAGAACCAAAATCATGGAAGGGAATAAAATATTTCTAAAATCAAAACACAAACCTACCTTGAAGAAGATGTTGAACGATGATCGTCGCGGGAAATGACATCGCGAGGTGATGCTCTGTATGCGATGACAGAGAACATCCGAGGAGGAGTGGCATCTCCCTTCCTTTGACAAGAGAAGAAGAACGATGGAAGGGGCATCGTCGTTCATCGGGGAAGGCATCACACACCGGCTGTAGATAGGAGAAGAGATGACACATCGATCTCTCCTTACGGTGACAACATTCTTCATCGAGTTCTTGGCGTTCTTCAACGAGGGTGATGGAATTCTCCAAGACTTAGAGAATTATCTCCCAAGATCCTCACACAACTAAAAAACCCTCAAATAAAATAAGGGCTTTTTTATTTTATTAACACATGCCATGCATTTTCAAAACTTCAAAAAAACACAAACTCAAAATTAAATTAATTGAATAGCTTTAATCAATCAATTTAATGCGAGAGTTGACATGAAATTAAGGAGGGAGAGTGGGTGAGTCACAAATTAATGGCAGTTTTTCCAACTTTAAGAGAGGTTAGAGGAATTTGAAAAGGTGGGGCTCGTGCGGGGCCCACCTCACTAATATCCTATCAAGAGGAGTTAGGATTTAGTGGGTCCCCCCTCAACATCCATGCATAGGTTATAAATACTTAGAATAGAAATAAAATTGTAGTGAAAATTTTATTTCACTCTTCAGTTAACCCATTTATTTAACAACACCTCCCGAGAAAAGCAACTCCATAAAAGGTCTTCCTAAGAAATTACCAGCACTACAGTTTCATCGGTGTCTTCAGATTTCGATTCTGAGCACCGGTTCAAAAGTTAGGAAAACCCGCTCGTTTGTTCACTGAACATACCTGAGCTAAACTTTTGAAATTGATTCCGGGCACACCGTGCCTCGGAATCAGGTTCCGTCAGAAACTACAGACTTGTAAAATTTCAAAGAAATTAAAGAAAAATTTCTTTGAAATTTCCGGGTCTTTACATTATTCCCACCTCAGGGCTTTACGTCCCCGTAAAGCTTCAATACACAATAAGGAAAATGAAGGTACTGAGAATGCATATGAGCCATCCGCTCCCATGTGCTCTCCTGGAGGTTCTCGAGCTGCCAGTGAAAGCGAACTTGAAGAATCAACTGTCCATGTTGGACCTACTCCTTTCAATCCTCGATCTCCACTAGAACCTCCGCAAAAGTTGCCCCGTCATCAAAGTCTAGATCCCCATGGTCGATGATATGCGTCAGGTCGTGAACGTATCTCCTCAGCTGAGATACGTGGAAGACGTCATGCACCCGGTGCAACTAAGGTGGAAGGGCCAGGTGGTAAGCCACCTCGCCTACCCTGCTGAGAACCTGGAATGGTCTGATGAAGTGCGGAGATAGCTTGAAACCTCGGCCAAATCTCCGTAATCCACGTCGAGGTGAGACTCGTAAGAATACGTGGTCTCCACCCTCGAACTCCACTGGTCTCCGTCTCCTATAAGCATTGGGCTTAGTCTGATCTGTGCAGTCTTCATCCACTCCTGGATGATCTGCACTTTCTCCGTCACTGCTTGAACCATCTCCAGTTCTACACATACTGACTTCAACACAATCCACAAAGGATATATGAAAAATGACTAGCTGCTGAGATTCCTCCTCTGCCGAAAAGAGAAATCTAGTCTCATCTCCTGGATAAACCACGTTATTTTCCTAATACAATCAATACTGAAATTAAAGGTACTATTTCATGCCATGTACGACATCATAAGGCCTTGACGCTACTACCAAGAGATCCAACTGTTACTCTCGCCTCCAATGGTCGAGTCACACTGTCGGCAGTAGTGTGTGGTCACTAGGTTTCCTCCAGTAGGAATCTTGGAAGTGAGGGTCATGTCAAGGGTTTTAACTAGAACCTCTCAGTACCAACTACTTAGAAAGGAAAAAGAAGAAAACTTCACAAGAACAAGTGCCTTTTATTACTGCAGCTCAAATTACAAAGACACAAAGCATAAAAAAACATTAACAAAGCTAGAAGCATCATGAACCAAAGTCTCCATGTCTGGAGCTAGTCCCACTCCTATCTATTTGTACATGAAGCTCCATGGTTATAGGCCTCAGCTGCCTAAAGCTGAGCTCTCCATCATCCACCTGTTCCCTGCGGTCGGGGTGGTCTTCCTGGTGGTGGTGGTGGTAGGGCCTCAAAGCGTCGCCCACCATCCACTGTTCGGCCAGATCTTCTGCCTCGCCCACTTTCTCCCTGTGGACCGCCATGGTCAAACCTCTTCCTGGGAGGTCCCTCTACCGCATGCTGCTCATCTACCGTGCAGGTCAGGCAATCTCGAGCCATATGACCCTGCCCGCCGCATGCATAGCACTGCCTGCTCCTTGTGTGGCTGGCTCTCCTTCGTGTACCCCGTGAAATCGAATCTGCATCCTGTGATTTCTCATATGATGGCCTGGACCACTTGGACCTCTACATCAACTACCTACTGCCAGATATAGAAGACTCCACTACGGGTCCTACGGAGGGTCTCACCTCTTGTGTTTGATCAGCTAGAATACTCTCTATTAGAAGGGATCTCTCCAGCACCTCCGCCTACGTCAAAATGTTGAGGGAGATCATCGAAGCCCTGATCTCATGCCTCTGTCCCTGCTCAATGGTCCAGTCCCAGAAGAATGGGTCTCATACCATGTCTGTGGAGTAGCATGAGAGACCGGTAAACCTCGCCGAGTACTGGGCTACCATCATGCTGTCCTTCCGCAGCTGTAGTAGCTCCTGAATGCGCACCACACAGAGGGTGGCTGGAACAATCTCCGAGCGGAAGAGGCTCCCGAATTCAGTCCAAAGAAGTGATGCCTCGTCATGCACCTGGAGCATCAGGATCCACCATCTTCCTGCTGCCACGTATAGGATACTTTCCACAAGGATCACCGTGAGGTAAGCTAGTGTCCCTACTAACCTGAAGACTCGAACGACTGCCTCCATCCAATCCTCAGCTGCCTGAGGGTCCGTCTCTCCGCGGAACCTGGGCAGTCTCTAATGCTGAAACTAACATAGTGTACTCAGGAAAGGTGAAATCTTCGCTGCTAGGTCTGGTAGTATCAGTGGCTCGACATTTAAAGGTACCGTCGATACCTCCGCTGTAAAGGGGCCCTACACTGAGGCTGCATCACTCGGTGGGCTGCAATCTCGTATGTAACTGGGAACCCTAGCTGGCTGCCATCGTGGGGCCATCCTGAAAAGAAACAGGTGCGCCACGGTTAATACGGTATACCTAGTGAGCTGACACAAGTAATCGCAATGAAAACTTTGAAACACACATGCAATCAATGTTTTTGTGCACTGAGTCAGAAATCAGATGTCAGGGTCCTGGTGTACAGATACGTCGGCTGCCACACCAACATTGGACTCCCTGGACTAATAACCACACTCAATACCCTTAACAATATTGCTTCACATAGAAGAAAGGTCAGAGTCCTGAGTTCTGCGGTAGAACCGACCTCCTCTGATACCAATTTGTCACGACCCGTCCTCGGGGCCCGTGCCGTAACTACCCCATGCCTACCTTCCAAAGGACAGGGGCTGGAGACTAGCACCAAAGGCATAAATCCCGATAAAAAGGGAAGGCATTTCCTTTATAAAGAAAACAAACACCACATAGTACGCAAACTGAGGTAAACACTAAGTAAACTGAACTACAAAAGTAAGTGTTGGAAAAGTAAATGGGCCAGAATAAAAACCCAACTGAAGTAAAGTACAACTGAAAAGAAAGTACATCAGTAGAAAAGTAAAGAAGAAAATCTGAGCCATCATATGGTAATCCCACCTGAAGGGTGGTTACAGATAGTCCCCTCTGCTCCTCGGCTCCAGCCGTCTGCTCCGAGTACGTCCCGTCCAGTGATCCACCTCCAGGTACCATCCAGCTCCATGAGCTCCCACGTCGATCAGCGCTATCCGTCGTCGGCATCCAAAACAATGAAGTGCGGGAATAGCCCATGTAGGGGTGAGTATACTCTACTCAGTAGGGACCCCGAGACCCCCGAAGGTCTCCCAGAATCCATGAAGGATATATCACAGAGGAAAGATACAATCACGTAGTATCAAACAAATCTACTTTGGTATATGCCCATATATATAACTAAGTCATCAATTCTAGCTCGGCTCCAGCACACGATCCCAAGTACAACCCAGTACACACAGGATAACATAACCCATTCCACATAGTAATTCACACCCCAATCCACAAAAGAAAGCACAACCCAATCCACACAGGAAAGCACAACAATCTTATCGATGATAATGATTGTAAGTTAAGACTCAGCTCACACATGTATCCATTTAAGAAGAGGGGTGGAGATGATTAGATGTAGCCTCTGAATCATCTCCTCTGCCGAACCCAAGTAGGATCCAAGTTTAGTAGTCGTCGCTGCCGAACCCACAGAGGATCTCAGCATGGTAGTCAAACCCATGGAGGATCCTAGTATAATAGTCATCCTCATCGAACCCACGGAGGATCCTAGTACGATAGTCGTCCTTATCGAACCCACGGAGGATCCCAGTATGGTAGTCTTCCTTGTCGAACCCACGGAGGATCCCAGTACGGTAGTCGTCCTCGTCAAACGCACAAAGGATCCCAGTAAGGTAGTCATCCTCATCGAACCCACGGAGGATCCCAGTACCTTATTTGTCCTCGTCAAACCCACAGAGGATCCCAGTATGGTAGTCATCCTCGTCGAACCCATGGAGGATCCTAGTATGGTAGTCATCCTCGTCAAACCCATAGAGGATCCCAGTACGGTAGTCGTCCTCGTCAAACCCACAGAGGATCCTAGTACGGAAGTCATCTTCGTCATAGCTAGCTATAGGGTTCCCTCACACAACATGCTCGATTCTGGGAGGGCCTGCTCCTCGAGTCAAAGGGGTGGATACATCAACTGTAACGAAGATCAGAGATGATGTATCCCAATGTTCCATCCCACGACATTGGTTAAAACCAAGTAAAACATTCCAGAGTCTTGGAGAGCAAGATAACCAAGACATTTTCCTAAAGTTAACGGTGTGTAGGTAATTGGTACATGCCGTGTCATCAGACACTGGGTACTACCTGTGTCATGGGGCTGGTCGTGTAAAAAGTAGGTACACGACATGTGGTATGGTTACACGCTGTGTCTTCAGTCCCTGGGTAATGTCTGTGTACCACAACCCCTGTCGAAGGGTTGTTCGTGTAAAAAGTAAGTACACAGCGTGTGGTATGGTCACACGCCGTGTACAAACTTCTGTGGTCGGCTCCATGTATGCTGGCCATGCCTGGCCTTGCGGTGGAGTAACTTCCAGTGTACTCCACCCCGTGTCTGTGTATTCCCAGAATACACGCCGAGTCATCACGAAGATGCTTCTGCCAAGGTGGTGGTGGTAAACGCCGTGCCTCGTGGGTGTGTGGTTCTTTCCGTGTCCGTGTATCTCCCGGATTACACGCCGAGCCTCGTGAAGCCGCTTCTGCCTTTCAAAGGAGATAATACACACCATTCCTTGTGGCCGTGTATTTTTGTCCATGTCCTTGTATCACCCAGATTACACGCCAAGCCTCACGAAGCCACTTCTGCCTTTCAAAGGAGATAATACATGTCGTGCCTCGTGGCCGTGTATTTCTGTCTGTGTCCGTGTATCACCCAGATTACACGCCGAGCCTCGCGAAGCCGCTTCTGCCTTTCAAGGATGATAATACACACCATGCCTCGTTTCCGTGTATTTCTGTCTGTGTCCGTGTATCACCTAGATTACACGCCGAGCCTCGCGAAGCCTCATCTGTCAAACCGTGTGGACAGTATACGCCGTGTGACCTGTGCCACATGCCATGTGTCATTTCTCCTAATTTCTGTTACTTCTGCCATTGTACGCTTGTACTACACGTCGTGTGCTTTGGAAGTACACGTCGTGTATTCTGGAATTTTCCAGAATCGATGCCTCTGGCCTGCACACCTCCTAAGGCGTTCGTCCCTTGTTCTGATGATCCGTTTACAACAAAACTCCCATTCCTAGGTCGTCCCGATGTTCCGTGGCCGTTTCCGATGTTTTCGGGCCTCCAATCAGCTCCGAAAACATTCCTTGATTCACAGCTCAAGAACGGTTGGAGAACAACATACAATAAGAACGATGGAGGAATCAGACCGCATTAGTTTGGACCAGTTCCTTCCGTGTTAATTCGGTAGCAAGCGGTTTAGAGAGAACCAAAAACATAGAGGGGAATATAATATTTCTCAAATAAAAACACACCCCTACCTCGAAGAAGATGTTAAACGATGATCATTGCAGTAAACGACGTCGTGAGGTGAAGCTCCATATGCGATGACGGAGAACGTCCGAGGAACAACAACGTCTACCTTCCTTTGACGCGAGAAGAAGAACGAAGGAAGGCACATCGTCGTTCTTCGGGAAAGGTGTCACACACCGGCTTTGGAGAGGAGAAGAGATGACATGTCGATCTCTCCTTGCGGTGATGACGTTCTTCATCGAGTTCTTGACGTTCTTCAACGAGGGTGATGGAATTCTCCAAGACTTAGAGAATTCTCTCCCAAGATCCTCACACAAATAAACAACCCTCAAATAAAATAAGGTCTTCCTTATTTTATTTACACATGCCATGCGTTTTCAAAACATCAAAAAAAAAAAACAAACTCAAAATTAAATTAATTGAATAGCTTTAATCAATCAATTTGATGCGAGAGTTGACATGAAATTAAGGAGGGAGAGTGGGTGAGTCAAAAATTAATGGGGGGTTTTCCAACTTTAAGAGAGGTTAGAGGAATTTGAAAATGTGGTGCTCATGCAGGGCCCACCTCAATAATATCCTATCAAGAAGAGTTACAATTCAGTGGGTCCCCCCTCAACTTCCATGCATAGGTTATAAATACTTAGAATATAAATAAAATTGTAGCATAAGTTTTATTTCACTCTTCAGTTAACCCATTTATTTAACAACACCTCCCGAGCAAACACAACTCCAGAAAAGGTCTTCCTAAGCAATTACCGACACTGAGGTTTCATCGGTGCCTTCAGATTTTGATTCCAAGCACCGGTTCAAAAGTTAGGAAAACCCGCTTGTTCGTTCACTGAACGTACCTGAGCTAAACTTCGGAAATTGATTCTAGGCACACCGGGCCTCGGAATCAGGTGCCGTCAGAAACTGCAGGCTCGTAAAATTCTAAATAAATTAAGAAAAAAATTTTCTTGAAATTTCTGAGTCTTTACAATTTCTAAAAGGTAAAAAAATTAATTATAATATTTTCTCACAAAAACAAATAAAAATATTTTTTGAAATAATTTTTTAATAAAAATTGAGTTCTAATTTCATAAGTATTTATAAATACATATATACTAATTAGATTTATTATACCTATTTTAGAATGCAGTTAATTCTATTCATACATACCAATTTAATTGATAGGTTAATATGATCATATTTAAATAATAATATTTTAATAATATGTCATTATTTATTAAAACTATGTGTTGCATGTTGAATAAGATATAAAACATAGTGTTTTATTAAAACCCATAGAATTAAAATAAAACCAGAAAATATAAATATGAATGAATTCTATTTGAACCGAAATACCTCATTTTAAAAATTATTTTAGGTTTTTTCATACATTTAGAAATATTATTTTGAAATAGATGGGGATTTCTAAATCTTTAGTTTCTAAACATTCTGGACCCAAATAGATTTAGGTACCCAAATCAGTGTGTATTTTTTTTATTATAGGAAACATTCTAAAAAACCAATAATAAGAATTTATGATATCTAGATAATGGGTGTTCCAGATATATGAATGGGGACTTCAATTTTTTTTAATCCTGAAAAATATTGACGGTGAATATGTCACCTTTGGTGACAATATAAAAGGAAACATTATTGGTCTTGTTCAATTTAGTAATTCTAAAACTTGTTTGATTTCCAATATTTTATTTATTGATAGATTAAAATATAATATATTTACTATATCTCAATTATGTTTTTATGGTTTTCATTTTAATTATGATAATAATTTATGTATGATTTAAGATTCAATTTTTTAATTTTATATATACTACTTAGAGGAATGACGATGTTTTTCTAGTTTATTTAAATTCATTGCTTTCTCAAAATATTTCCCATTTAAAAGCCTTTAATCCAGAATCTTAGTTGTATATTAGAGTACTAGTGTTGATTCAATAAGGTTTCCTTATGAATTTTCCATTCCTCTATGTTTTGAAAATTAGAGACATTTTATTAAGGAATATTATATTTCTCTAAGAATTATTTTCTTAAGGAAAAATTTCTTTCCCTAAGAAATGTTTTTTCCTTACCTTGGTTTTCAATGTATTATTTAATGTCTTCTCAAAACCATGTCTAACCATTTTTTAACCCAAAAATTTAGATCCTTATCTAAAACCCCGAAATCATATAGTTCCTTAGATTTTGAGTCTTTCTATTTTTAGAATCCAAATTCTTTGAAATTCAGACTCCAAATTCTATGAAATTTAGACTTCAAATTCTTTGAAATTTAGACACTGAATTCTATGAAATTCAGAGTCCCAATTCTATGAAATTCAGACTCCAAATTCTCTAAAATCTAGAGTCTGAATTATCTAAAATTCAGACTCTGAATTCTCTGAAATTCAAAATCCAAATTCACTAAAATCTAGAATTTGAATTCTCTAAAATTCAAACATTGAATTATTTGAAATTAAAACTCCATATTCATCATAATTTAGACTCTTAATTCCTCATAATTAAAACTCCAAATTCCTCAAAATTAAGAATCCGAATATTCTTTTTTCTAGAATTCTATTGTTCATTTATTTATAATCTGAATTATATATTTCCTTGACTATGATTATTTGTATTTTCTAAAGATACTTTAATTTCCTAACAGACTGTCTCAAATTTATCAGATCATAGTTTCTTAAACGTGATATTATTTTCCTAATATATTATTAATTCTTAACCATGATAATGTTTCCCAAGTTTTTCCAACATAAAAAACATCATAAAATTTGTTTCGAACTAACCATTGGTTTAGTGAAAAGTGTACAGGTCCCTATGAGATTCAGGAAAAAATATAACTATTGGAGGAGGGAGCAAACCATTGGAATCCTTGCCTATAAATAGGATTTATTTTTAATGATCTCAATATCAATTCATTATCCTAGAGATTATATACATTTAAGTGATTTATAGATAGATAAACTCTTGTGCGTTGTGTGTTTTGTGAACATATTGTTCAACCATGAACATATTCTTTAGCATACTTTGTTCGACACCGATTGTTGCTGAGTATAGTTGAGGACTTATAGGGATATGAAGATAGAGGTTTTGACTACCTTAAAGTTTGAGGGATTTATGGGATAGAAAGAAAGACTCTGATATTCTTATCAAGAGCTTACCCTGGTGTGTGTAACATAGACTTTTTTGAAAGTATAAATCAAGGGACCTTTATTCAAGGTTGTTGGATACCCTTTTGTTTGGGTTAAAATATTTCTTACTTGTTTAATTTATTTGTTTCAGGTTTTATTTCCATTTTATTTTGTTAAATAGAGAAAGAATGACTATCATATACATTATTATACTTATTTAACTCTGATATAAATTAGATTCTACATACTTTAAGGTAGAATCTTTCTCTAAGTAAAACGTGCTTAAGTTTCTTTATGTTTAACTTGATTAATTTTATGTTTCTTGTAATTAGACCTGGGCCCTTCCAATTATCCCTTTAAGTAAGAACCAAAGAGGGTTTGTGAATTTACCTTATTTGAATTAGTTAAACATAGATTTTCTTAATGTTATTTTTTTAAACTTAAAATTCACCCCATCTTGAAATTGAGAATCTACATATTCTTTTTAGATCCTACAATTGGTATCAGAGTTGGTTTCTGAAATACTTATACTTACATATATATTTTCCTGCTCATTTTTTTCTTACTCTAAATCTTCTGTCTTAAATTTTCTTGCTTTTGTTTTTCTTAAATATTTTTATCTTTATTTAAATTTTTTTACTATTAAGAAGTTTTGTGGAAATAATTTTCTTATTGAATGGTAGGTATAAATGTTGGTTCTATAGACAACCTTAATCCTACCATACCACCAATATTTTATGGTAATTATTATGAGTACTGGAGAGATAGGATGAATACTTTTTTCATTAACACTGAATTAGAAAACATTTCTATGCTCATTGGAAATTAAAAAATTCTAGAAAATGAAGTCAGAACATTCACCAACAAAGAAAATCTAGAATATCAATTAAATTATAAGGTACACAATACTTTGTTGTGTTCTATGACACAGAATATATATAGTCAAATATCTTCTTGTGAATCTGGAAACTATATTTTGAAGAAACTTGATGTTACACATTTTGTAACTTATACAATGATAGAAACTAGAAGAACTATGTTAAGAGATAAATATCATGGATTCTTATTTCCTTACAGAGAACCTATTTTCAAAGTACAATAAAGATTTATGACCATTATTAATTGTCTTCAATCTCTGGGAGATAAAGGTATTGATTATGAAGTTCTTGTGGAAAATATAATTGACATCATGCCCAATGAGTGGGAATATAAAAAGATATCCATCGATGAGAAAAAAATAGTATCTAAAATTACTATTGATGAGTTATCTAGAACTATTCTTCAATATGAAATAAGAATTAAGAGAGATGCTGATTTTAAAAAAAATAAGAATGGTAATGGAAGAGAAACTTTCACTACTACATATAAAGCCAAAACTCTGGAAAGGGTAACTAGATCAAATGATAAGAAAGCTATTGTTATATCCGATTCAAGTGACATGGATCAATATGAGAATGAATTATCCAATCCTACTAGAAGGATAAACTAGATTGTGGGAAAGAAATATTTTCATTACAGATATAAGAATAAAGATAGAAAGGATAGGAAAGATTCAGAAGTAACATATTATGAATGCAAAAGGGCTAGAAATATCAGACCTGATTGTCCTTTTCTTAAGAGAAAAGATAAAAAAGAAAAGCATTCTGAACGTAATAAAAAAATGTATTACAAATCTAAGGCTAATAAAGTACTAAAAGCTAATGACACCTGGAATTACAGTGGTGGTGACTCTTTAGATGAATCCTTAGAATATGATTCTTCTGGTCAAAAGAATACTGGTCTTATAGCCAGAGTACCTATTAAAAATCTCTATCTTATGGATATGTTACACAATGCTGAATACTTAACCAATATTTATTCAAGTTATAATTTTCCTAATGAAGAATGTTATGAATATTAGGATAAAGAATATTCGTCATCATAATAAAATACCTTTCCTTTATTTGAATAATTTTCTAGATTTTATAAATTATTTGATAATAAGAAGTGTAATATTAAGAACAAGTTACAGAATGAAAATTATAGAATTTCTATTTTAACAAAATAAGTATCAGATCTTTATAAGGATCTTGATAAAAAAACTCTTGATTTTGAAAGTGTTTCTAAAAACCATAAGGAAGTTAATTTTAAGAAGGATAAGCTTTATAAGTATGTTGAAAATGTTATTTCTAATAATTTTTTATAGAATAATTCAAGTTCTAAAATTAATGACTTTAAGAATAATACATTGGTCATCAGACTAAAATATGATATTTTTTCCTTAAAGAAAGTTTTATCAAATTTTACTTTTGGAAGGAAAGAGTTTGATAAAATGTTTTCACAAATTCAACGTCTAATAAATAGTTCTAGAATTTGTTATACTCATTAAAAAAATATTTTTAGTCATAATTATTATGTTCCCCGAAGTGATCTCTTTTGAACCAAGTGTCAATGTGGTGGGAAATGTGAAAGAAATTATTATTCAAATAAAACTAAATCCTTGGGTTTTCATAAGGCTGATTTTTTTAAGAAAATGCGGATACTTAAGATTTTACTTTCTAAAATTTTGAGATCCGAGAAAGGTTGAATTTTGAAAGTATAAATCTTTTATTTTCAGAAAAATAAAGGAATAACCAACAATATTATACGGTATATAGATAGTGGATGTTCCCAGGACATTACTGGTAACAGAAACTTCTTTGAAAAGATTATCAAGATGAAAGGAGTTAAACTAACATTCAGAGATAATTCTTAGGGAGAAATTGTTGGTATAGGTACCATTGTTTTTCTTAGAAAAGCATTAATTTCAAATTTTTTATTTGTTAAAAGTCTTAATCACAACATCATCAATATATCCAATTATTTGATGAAGGTTACCTTGTGAATTTTAGGAATGATAAATGTCAAGTACACAATTCCAAGGAAGAGTTTATTCTTTATACACATAGGCATGAGAATGTTTATACACTGAACATAGTAGACCTTAGGATCTAAGATATACCTTACTATAGTGAAATTGGAAGATCAATATTGGTTATGGAATATAAGACTATGACACTCTAGCCTTAGGAACTTATGCATACTCTCAAGGAAAAGACATGTTAAGGATATACTGAAGCTTAAATATGATTCTTAAATTTTTTTGATCCTTCTCATTATGAAAAGAGACATAAGAAAAGATGTAAATAAAATGGTGAAGTCTCAATTTATGATGTATTACAACTAGTGCATATGCATCTTTTCGGTCCAACAAAAACTGGAAGTATTGGAGGGAAATACCATGTATTTGTTTTAGTAGATGATTACAATAGATTTATACGGGGCTATTTTCTAGAAAAGAAATCTGAAGCCTTTTATTATTTTTATACTTTTAGATCTCATGTTAAAAATGAGAAAAATTTCCATTGATAACTATTCAAAGTGACCATGGGGGAGAATTTCAAAATTCATATTTTGAAACTTTTTTTAGTTAAAAGGAATAACTCATAACTTATTAACTCCAAGTAATCCTCAAAAAAATGGTGTCATTGAAAGAAGAAATCTAATTCCTCAAGAGATAACTAGAATCATGTTGAGTGAATATTATATCACTAAAATCTGTTGGGATGAAGTTGTTTATACTTCTTGTCATACTATAAATCAAGTTTTAATCAGACTTTTTATTAAAAAACACCATATGAATTGTGGATTGGTAAAAAACCTAGACTTTATTACTTCAAAGTATTTGGATGAAAAGTATTCCTCTTGAATACTAAAGATAACTTACATAAATTCTCACCCAAATCTAATGAAGTAATTTTCTTAGGCTATTTTACTACTTCTATATCCTCTAATGTTTTTAACAAAAATTCTCGTATTGTTGAAGAAACAGTGCATGTTAAATTTGATGAAACTTATCCTTTTGTTTTTAAACAACCCTAACCTGCATCCTTATATGTGTTTTTAAAAACTGATTATCAACCTTTGATGGAAGATTCTTCTATAAGAAAAACAATCAAGAAAAGTTTTCTGAAGTATTTACCTAGAATACATTCTCCCTTATGTTGACGAAGATGTTTTACCAAACCCAAATCGGTTGATTTTAAGAATCATCCCAGTGATAGTATCATTAGTGATGTAAACAACCTATAAGGACCAGAAGTTCTTTAAAAAACGAAGTAGAACATATATAATTTCTTTCCCAATTAGAACAAAAAAGTATTGATGAAGATTTAGGTGATGATGGTTGGATTAAAGCTATAAATGATGAACTAAATGTATTCGAAAGGAAAAAAATAAGGACCTTGGTTAAAAAACTTAAGAAAAATTCTGTAATTAGAGTAAAATGGGTCATCAGAAATAAATGTAATGAAAATGGAATTATTGTAAGAAATAAAGAACGATTAGTTTCTAAAGTCTATAATCAAAAAAAAGGAATAGACTATGAATAAACTTATGCTCCAGTAGCTATAATTGAATCTATTCATATGCTACCGGATTTAGCAGCATTATTTAATTTCAAACTTTTTCAAATGGATGTGAAGTGTTATTTTCTTAATTAATATGCTCAATAGGAAGTTTATGTTCAAAAACCTCCTAGATTTGAGGATATAAAACATCCTGAACATGATTTCAAACTTACTAAAGCTTTATATGGACTTAAACAAGCCCCTAGAGCCTGATATGATAGACTTACAAGATTTTTGTGACAAAAAAATTATGTTAAGGGAACTGATGATCCAATTATTTTTATAAATAAAGATAAGAAAAATGTTTCGATTTGTTAAAATATATGTTGATGAGATTATATTTTGATCAACTCAACAATATTTAACATATTAATTGGTGAATCTTATGAAATCTGAGTTTGAAATGATTATGATTGGTGTGTCAACATTTATCCTTGGTTTTCAAATTTTTCAAAAACTAGAAGGAACCTATATATCTCAACATAAGCATATTAATGTTCTTCTTAAGAAGTATGGATATGAAAAAACTAAAAGTATGACTACTCCAATCGATACCTCAATTTCTCTTGATCTTGATAAAGATGGGAAACCAGTAGATCAAACACCTTTTAGAGGTATGATAAAAAGTTTATTATACATAACTGATATTTGTCCAGACTTAATTTTTTTATTATGGTTAGTAAAAGATATCAATAAAATCCAAAGGAAT
Source organism: Viscum album (assembly GCA_963277665.1). Lineage (NCBI taxonomy): Eukaryota > Viridiplantae > Streptophyta > Magnoliopsida > Santalales > Viscaceae > Viscum > Viscum album. The sequence goes on from OY728152.1 coordinate 1,942,118,459, forward strand.
CCCATTTAAAAGTAGTGAAAACAAATTTTCAGTACTTAAAGGGAACTATGGACTTAGGACTTTTTTATTCTTCTAGAAATGATTTTGTTCGAAAAAGTTTTTCAGATGCTGATTTTGGTGGATGTAGAATTGATATAAAAATTACATCAATAACTTATCATTTATTAGGAGATTCATTGTTTTCTTGGTCATTCCATAAGAAACACTCAGTAGAACTTTACACTACTAAAGAAGAATATAAAGCAGTTGGAAGTTATTATTATCAAGTGTTGTAGATGAAACACACACTCATAGACTATGGAATGGGTTTTACCAAGATACAGATATTGTGTGACAATATATGTTCTATTTCCCTAACAAAAAATCCTGAACATCACTCTCTTGAAAAACACATACATATTAGGCATCACTTTCTTGGAAATCACACATAAGAAAACATATCACTCTGTAATTTATCAGAACGGAAGATCAACTAGATGAAATTTTTAAAAAATATTTATCTTTTGATATATTCGAATATATTAAAATGTTTTAGGAATAATAGCTATAAGGTAATTTTCCATACTAACTTTTTATTTAAACCTATCTTCTTACATTAAATTAATCCTTTTCATAGGGGGAATATATTTTTTCTTTTTCTTTCAAAATCTTTCCTGAATTTTTGAACTCTCAGAACCAGAATTTTTGAATTATCAAAACCCAAATTTTCGAATTCTCAGAACATAAATTTTTGAATTCTTAGAAACTAAATTTTTGAAATCTCAGAACCTAAATTTTTGATTTCTCAGAACATGAATTTTTAAATTCTGAGAAACTAAATTTATGAATTTCTGGAACCTAAAATTTCATTTCTTAAATGAAATTTTCTAGAATCTATGTTTTTCAAGAAACTTATGAATACTAAAAATTCTTTCTAAGAAATCTGGAAAGTATATTTTTTTAATTAAATCTTCATAATTGTAAATTTACTTGTTGATATTTCTATCTTGATTTAAGAAAACTCTATCAGATTCACTTTCCTTAAATATAATTTTCCCCTAAAACCTCAAATGATTGGAACCTATCAAATCCTTCTTCTGTGTTGATTTCAATCATTATATTAGTTCAAGATAATATCAACCATTGGATTTATTCTAGAATTCTAAATGTTGTCTCAATCCCTATATAAAGCCCCATAATCTATGTCTCACATCTGTTTATTCAAGTGTTTTTGCACCGAATCACTTCCCCTCTACAAATTAGTCATTTAGTTTTATTTTTTTCCTTATATTATAGATGTTTCTAAAAGTTTCCTCACAGAATATGATGGCTCCAAATAGGGAAATCAAGGATTGGAAAACCTACAGAGAAAGATTAGTTGAACCAAATTTCTTTGCCAAGTATAATTCATTGATCACAAATAATATAAAGCTTAATGAATGGGAAAGTTTATGTGTAGCTAAGATGAATATTTAGGATCCAGTTTATCCCGGCCTTCTCATTGATTTTTAGGATTCAGTAAGTTTTTATAAAGGATGATGTTAAAATTTTCATTCAAGAGCTATGGGAATACCTATTCTTTATCCATCAACTTGGCTGCAAACATTCTAGATATTCCTTATCAAGGTGACACAATTTTATGCGCTCATAAGCTGCCAGAAAAGGAAGGATTTTTTAGAAGGAAAAGGAAATTGAGTGCCTTGGACTCAAGGGAGTAAAGTAACCAAAGATCAACCATCTTACAACATACTTCAGGTTGTTATCTTTGTGGTTGTAGGGATTTCTTATTCCAAGAAAGGGAGATACATACTCTCTTAAGAAGAGTGATATATTTATGATAGACTTTTTAGTTAATCTTAGAAAGGTATACCTAATCAAGTACATACTTCTAACCATCAGTAACATATATAATGGAACCCTCAAGTCTCATATAATCATGTGTCCATTGATCTTGTCAAGGATCATCATTATCTATATATAATCCTTTTAAAATTACCTGTAATTGAATACCCAACACTTTCTAGATTATGTTCCTGAGTGATGGCAATCTTAGGAGGATAGACATTGGTTTTAGAATCAAGATAGGAGAGTTTTATGATCTTTATGAAAGTTAATAAAGAAAGGGAAAGTAGGAGAAACTTCCCTGAAAAATTAGAAGAAGTCAAAAGACAAAAAACCAGAATCAAAAGAAAAAGTATCCATTAAGAAAATCCAGTCAGCTTCATAAAACCAGAAAAAAAATTCTGATTAGGTAGTAGAAATGTTGGGAGAAGAAGAAGAAGAAGAAGAATGAGGGATATGTAAGCTTTGGTTTAAACCTTGCTGAAGTAAATGATTTGAAGATTCAGGCAGTAGAATAGATTGAGAAACAAGATAAAGAAAAGAAAATGAATAAGAAGTTGTCAGAAGATTAACTTGTCCAAGATTTACTCAAAGATACTATGAAAACATCTGAACAAATCCAGGTTTCACAATCCTTCCATTAATAGTTAGTTATAATTAAAACTCTAAAAAATAAAATCTCAATTCCAGAACCAATTTTGTAAGAAGAGATAATTCATAAAGAAGAAGAAGAATAAGGATAATAGGAAGAGAGTGAAGACATGATCAAACAAGTGGAAGAATATTGTAAGAAGGAAATTAATTTAGATAAGCTATGAATCCAAACTTCCTCAGTTGAATCAACCAAAATAATATCTTAAGGTAAAGATGATGATGGACATGATGAGGTTGATAAATCTACTGATTATGAGATCAACAATGATAATTTCATTCATCCTTAAGATATTAAGGGAGATGCAAAGAAATAATATTTTGACGAAGATAGGATAATCCAAGTCTCAGATAGTGAAAATGAGACTCTGAAAGTTGGGAAGGAAATATCTAGATCTGAAAAAGGAAAAAAAGTGGTTTTTGACTCACCTAGAAATGTTGTGGTTATGAATGCAAAGAAATATGTTTTTGGAACATCCTAGAGGAAATATGAAGATGTAGAAAAATTTTCCTTTCCAGCAAAGAAATTAGCTTCTTAATCTTTTCCTCCCTAGGACAAGATTTCATTGTTCAATCCATGAAGAAGTTAGTGAACAAAATACCCTTATTTCCAAGTATCAATTCAAGATGTCAGTTGCTCCACCATTATTTTAATCAAAAGTTGGATTCGATAAGTATACTGATGGAAAATTTTATCAATCTTGAAGTTGATTTCATGAATTTTCATATTGGTTATGATGCTCATAAGAGATCATGAAAGGAAATAACCAAATGTTTGAAGTCATTAATTTATGATCTGAAAATTATAGATGATTTCCATGACTCAGAAAAAGATGTTTTAACAAGTCAGATGACACTGTGACGAACCTGATAAAAAATCTTTTAGACAAGTTGATTCAAGAGCAAGCTAACCGAATTCAAGTGGACAAAGACTTGAATGGAAAGATCAATTAAATTTCTTTTAATTTAAATAGATAAATAAAACTTAGGTAATAATTGGAATAAAAGTTAAAACAATTGGAAGAGATAGTAAAGTCTTAGTTATAAATTCTAAATTCTCAAGAAGAAAGTATCAAGGCTCTCGAAAAGAAGAACCAAGATCAGGATCAATTGCTCAAGAGGTTTGAGGATGATTAGAAAGAGATAAATAAATTAAAGGCAACCTAGAGAAAACTCATTCCAAAGGAAAATAAGGATGAAATATTTCCATAAAACTATTATATTTGTTTGTATTCTTATTGTAACAAATTTTCCTATTATAATGAAAATTTTTTATCCTTCAATTTTTTTGTCTTGTATATCACTAACCTTTCTGGTATATATATTTTTAATTCCCTCCATTCCTTTTTAAACATCAAAAAGGTGGAGAAAATAATGATCAAAAGAATATTAAGTAAAAATGAGATATTCCCCTAATGAAGGAGGAGATTAAGTAACTTAAAGAAAAATCTTTATTCCTTATATTCTTTTTCAAAAGGTTGTTTGTGACTTCCAAAAAGGGGGATATTATTGAGTCAATAAGGTATCCTTATGACTTTTCCATTAGTCTATGTTTTGAAAATCATAAACATATTTTGTTTAGAAAAATTATCTTTCTCTAAGAATTATTTTATTAATTAAAATTTTCTTTTCCTAAGAAATATTTTATCCTGAACTTGGTTTTCAATGTATTATTTAATGACTTCTCAAAACCAATCAAAATCATTTTTTTGTTAATCCAAAAATTCAGATCCTTTTCTAAAACCTTGGAATCTTACAGTTCCTTATATATAGAGTCTTTCTATCTTCATATTCTAAATTCTATAAAATTTAGACTCTATATTATCTGAAATTTAGTCTCTGAGTTCTATTAAATCCAGACATCCAAATCTCTAAAATTTAGACATAGAATTCTATGAAATTCAGACTCCAAATTCTTTGAAATTCATACTCTGAATTCTATGAAATCCAGAATCTGAAATCTCTGAAGTTCAGACTCTAAATATCCATTTTTCTAGAATCTGATTGTCTAAATATTTAGACTCTTAATTCTATATTTCCTTGATTCCGATTATTAATATTTGTTAAATCTATTTTACTTTCTTAACATATTGTTTCAATTTTATCATCTTCTAGTTTCTTATACATGATATTATTTCACTAAGATATTATTTATTCTTAAGCATGATAATGTTTCTCAAGTTTTCCAATATAAAAATATGTTGTAATTTTTCTTCTAACTAACCATTGGTTGAATGACACGTGTAAAGGTCCCTCCGAGATTCATGAAAAAATATGACCGTTGGAGGAGGGAGCTGGCCATTGTAATCCTTACCTATAAAAAGGATCTATTTTGAATAAGCTCAATATTGATTGATGATCCTAGAGATTACATGTTTTTAAGTGATTTCTAAAGATATAAACTCCCGTTCCTTGTGCATTTTGTGAGGATCTTGATAAAACGTAAACATCTTGTTCATCCTGGTTAGTGCGACATTGATTTTTGTTGAGTACAATCGAGGGATTCGAGGGATAAGAAGACAGATGTGAAGGCTACCTTAAAGTTTGAGGACTTCTGGGGATAGAAAGACAGAGATTCCAACTACCTTAATGTTCGAGGGCTTTCTTGGATAGCAAGACAGACTCTGATATTCTTATCAAGAACTTTCCCTAGTGTGGGTAAGACAAAATTTCTTGAAATTGTAAATCAAGGGACCTTTATCCGAGGTTGTCAAGTACCATTATCTTTGGGTTAAAATATTTCTTACTTGTTTACTTTATTTATTATATGTTTTATTTCCATTTTATTTTATAAAATAAAGAAATTATAACTTTATTATACATTCTTATACTTGTTTAACTCTGATATAAATAAGATTCTAGACACTTTATGGTAGAATCTTTCTCTAAGTAAAACCTGCTTAGGTTTCCTTAACTTTAACTTGATTAAGTTTGGGTTTCTTATAATTGGACATGGTCCCTTTCAATTATCCCTTTTAGTAAAAACCAAAGAGGGTTTGTCAATTTTACATGTTTAGGTTTGTTCAACATATATTTCCTTAAGGTTAAAAACAAATGTTTTTAAACTTACAATTCACCCCTCTTGTAATTGAGCATCTGCATATTCTATTTCGATACTACAACTAGGAAACTATAATATATACTTTCTTATAAATCTACCCAAAATTTTTTTAATCAAGGATCTACTAAAACTAGATTTTTTAAAAGTCTATGTGTGAAATCCCTATCAAAATCGAAACCAACATAAAGTTTCTTTCAAACCAAAGAAAGATGTTTCTAGATTTTAACCATTAGAACTAGTTTAAATAGACTTTTTTGGATAATATAGAGTTCTAGGTTTAGCTTTAAAAACTATGATTTTGTAATTGTTTCTCATTATTCATGATTTACATGAGTATATTTTTATAACTCAGAAAAGTGAGTATTGTAGATATTTTGGAATGTATAAAAATATATAGAAAAACCTAGAGGAATTAATATTAAAATGAAGAGAAGTAATCATTAATTTGAGATTAAAATTATTTGAATCCTTATGCTCACAACATGGCTAGCATCATAATTAATCTACTCCCCAAACACCTTAAAAAATGGGGTTGTTGAAAGATGAAATATGACCCTTCAAGAGATATCCCAAACCAAGCTCAGCGAATATGACCCACAAATCTATTTTTTGGTTGAGTATGTAAATGAACCATGTTATACAATAAACATAGTTTTAATAATACGAGTTTTAAAAAAGACACCATATGAATTATGGAATGGGAGAGAGCCTAAGGTAAATTATTTCAAAAAATTTATCTACAAAGTTTACATTTAAAATATATAGGGTTTTCTAGATATGTTTTCATCCAATATAGATAAGAGTATTTTCCTTGTTTATTATAAATCTATTAAATCCTAAAGATTCTTTAATAAAATAACTAATATGATGGAAGAATCTAGTCAGTATCACCTCTAAGAACAATGAATTTGCAACTAATTTACTTGAAATATATGGTTGAAAATAATTTTAAGAGGAACCATAACTTGAGGAAAACCTAGAATAAACTAATTCCCAAATACCGAGAACCTTTAGAACTCATAGATAACTTACTTTAAATGATTTGGTTGTAGATATAAATATAAGAACTGAAAATTGTGTATTACTTAGAAATGGGTTTGAACATCAATCCTTTTCATCACAACTTAAACCCAAGAACATTAATGAGGTAATTAGTGATGAACATTTGGTGATGGATGTGCAAGAATAATTGAATCAGTTTGAAATAAAAATTTTTTGGGATCTAGTTGAGAGTCTAAAATACTATCTAAAAATTATAATTAAATGGTTATATAGAAACATGATTGATGAATATGGAAATATAATTAAAGATAAATCCGTATTGGTGGCATATTGATATAGTTAAGAAGAAGTTATTGACTATGAGGAAACCTTACCCCTATATATAGACATGAATTCATTTGAATACCAATTTCTTATATAGAACATCTAAATTTAAAATTATATTAAATGAGTTTCAAGAGATATTTTATAAATGGTTATATTTTTTAGGATGTTTTTTAGAACAAACCAAGTATTTTCAAATCCAAATTTTTCAAATCTTATTTTAAAATTAACTAAAGTAATTTATAGATTAAAATAAGCACATAGATCTTGGTATGATTGAATCATACATTTTTATTTCAAATGGTTTTACAAAAGGTGTTTAAGATCCTACATTATTTATCAAAATATATTCAAAGATTTTTTCCGAAGAATATTTTGATGATAATATATTGGGTTCTTCAATAAATTATTTATCTATTAATTTTTCAAAACTAATGAAAAATTATTTTTGAAATTATTTTGATGGGTGAACTAAAATTATTTCTTCGTTTTTGTATCTTTAAAAATAAATAAGCAATTATTTTAAACTAATGTAAGTACAATCAAGATATTTTTAAACTTTTTTGCACGTATAGTTCAAAATGAAGTGAAACAACAATAATAACCACTTGTAAATTGGATCTTGATGAATCTTGGAAACTATATAACCAAAAAATTTATAGAGTAATGATTGGGAGTCTTCCTTACTTAATAACTAGTTAGTCTAACCATATGTTTAGTGTTTCTGTCTACTCTCATTTTCAAGAAAATCCAAGGGAATATCAGTTTGTTACTATTAAAATAATTTTTAAATACTCAAACAGAACAAAAAACATAGAATTGTTATATTCTATAGAACATTATTTTGATTTAATTTGATATTATAAATCTTATTTCAGTGGATATAAGTTATATAGAAGAAGTAAAATTAGAACATATAAATTTTTAGGTAACTCTATAGTATCCTTGTGTAGTAGGAAACATAACATTTTTTCATTATCTACTATTGAAGTTGAATACATAGTTGGAGGTTATTGTATAAAAATTCAAGGGAGACTATGGATATAAATTCATCCATGTACTTATAAATTGTGAAAAAAAATCTATTAACATTTATAATAATATAATATCTCATTTTAGAACTAAACACATGGATATAATACATCACTTTGTCAGAGATCAATTTCATAAAGGGGATATCACTGTTGAATTCATTATCACTGAACATTAGATTTCATGGATTTTTATATAGACTATGAATTATGAGATATTAAATTCTATCAAACATGAAATAGTAATGATTAAATATGTATAACTTATTTTATGATTTATCCACCATATCTAATTTTTAATACTATCTTATGAAACCGATTTAATTAGTATATAATTTTAAATTTTTTCATATGAAAATCATACAATTGATCAAAAGTTTTATATAGTCAATTAAATTTTCCTTAATCATTTTTAATGATTCCATGTGTATAATATTTCAAGATATTATATACATTTTTAAGTATTTTAATTATGTTTTATCTATCTCCCACACTAAACTATATATCGAGCCCTAAATTATTTTAATACCCCCATATTAGAGTATGAATCATATTTTCCCTTTAAAACCTAAAACTGACAAGATCTAAAAAACCCAAAATTTGAACCATGTAATCTTGGTTAAGATTACTTTTTCTGTTAAATAATATTATCTTGAATTATTTGGAATCTATAAAATATCTAAATCCAACACTAGTGGAGCTATGAAGCTATTGATGCCACATAATTTTTCATGAGATTTAGTTCCAAAGACAGAAGTTGAATTAAAGTAGTTTAATTTGATTCGTTCTCTTGTATGGAGAGTTGTGATGAAGCAGATATTGGTGGAGTGGTTTATAGATAATGAGAGACCCATATACCTATATTTGGTAATTTTTTATCTAAACAAGTTATTTGATGTTAGAGAAAGGTGGGACCATATCTGGATGATTATTTATGGTAGGAAAGAAATACTTTCTTCCAAATTATGTTCTATGAGTCTTGAGGTACCTAACATTGATAATTTCATATATTTTCAAAGCTGATATCTATTTAATAATGTTAATTTTGAGTTTGAAAAATCACATGAAGAGTTGATAAAAAATTAAAACCCTAGAAGGATGAATCTAGTTGAATTCATTGGTGAATACTCTTTGTTTCTTAAGCTCATACAAAATGCTATTTTTTCAAGAAAAGGGGTCTTTTGAATAATTAGGAATAGCCTTTTTTATGTTTTCTTTATAATAGCGATGGGAGTGTAGATAATTCTTCCTATATTTCTCATTAGAAACATAAGTGATCTAAGTAAGATCCCTTACTAATTTAATTCTATTACCTATAATATATTTATTAGTTAATTTATAGATCTTAAAAGTATTAGTTTCTTCATATGAGGAAATGATAATAGCCAAAATTTGTGTTTTTCTAAACCAAACAAATCGTAGAAGGAAGAAAGTAGGGTAATCCCCCTGGAGGGAAATGTGTGTTGCTAATGATGATTTTTTTGAAATATTTAATCCTAAAAGAACCCAATCATACCTAAAGATATAATTAATATAGGTTTGGAACCTAATTAGGTAGTTGATACTAAACTTTTTTCACGAGATAGTGATGAAGATGTTGAAGTTTATCTAAATGAGGAATCCTTGAGGTATTTTGAGGGTGTTTTGGCTCCGTATCCTATGTTTTGAAGCAATAAAGGACCCATGGAAGGGGTAAAAAATCATATGGGGTAGAAGAATCCAAGATCTATTCTCTTTAGACCCAATCTTACTAAATCAATCAGTGATGAGGATGATATTCTATTTGTAGAAAGTCATCCTAATCTTGAGATAGGGGGATCACCGATTTTTGATTATGTACTGCTTAAAGAACTTGAATTTCTTGAGACTCCTCATATTAGTTTGCATTAACTTCATCCTAGAAATGGTAATGATAGTATGATCATAATGATGATATTCCAACCAATCCAGAAAGATATTCCATACATGGTCTTTCTATAATATCATAACCTATTGTGAAAATACCTTATTCCCGTGTTCTTGGACAAAAAAATAAGTTTTGATATTTTTTTATGATATACTATAAAAACCATTTTCCACAACCCCTACAAAACCAACCAAACATTTTTTCCAGGACATGAATAAAGAAACCAGTTTCAAGGTGATCCTATATACGAATCATATCCTTAGACTAAGGTAGTTCTTATTGAAGATTCTAATGATTTGATTCAAGACATTGAGAATCCTAAATATGATTCCTCAGACAAAGGAGGAATCTTGTTGATAAATTTCAGGTTAGTATTCAATTACTCAACTTCTATACATAACCATGATCTACCTTAATCTAGTGTTACTACTTATACCTTAGTAATTATCTCTACCAACATCATTCAATTTAATAATGAAGTATTAGAAGTATTAAAAGAATTATATCTTAGTATAAGTAGTGATAATGTATAAGATTTTAAATAAAATTTTTTATCTACCATTATATGTATAGTTGGTTATATAAAGTCTATGATCTTTCTACAATTAGATTATATGGATCATGAAATTGAAGGATTTATATCACATATAAAATATCTCCAGGAACATATGTTATACATGTTAATTGAGGTTAATTAGAGGTATCTATATGTGGTTATTATTTCTTCTAAACCATATTCTTATTCTTCCATTTCTCCTCCTGTACCTATTTAAAAAGTTAAAAATATTATTAGAATAATTATGGATAAGGGAATCTAGATTCTACTACATAATGTTAATGATGCAAATAATCAATTGAAAATAGATATTGCTGATGTCATTGATTTTTTTGACATCGTTAAAGATGAAATAGTAAATAATTACATGGATAAAGTTTTAATTAAGGGATATATGAAGTATTACATTAGATAAATTTTCACTATGGTGGATGTGAAAACATAGAATATATATTTAGATAGACCTAAAAATGACACCCTTAACATCATCATTCAAATATATTATTTAAATTATATTTTTCATGGCTACTCTTATGGAAGATTTTGTGTTATAGAAGGATGTGTTTTTTAAATTATTGAGCATGGGTATAGAATAGTGTCAAATATTTATAGGCTCTTGAAGCCTTATATACATATATTTCCAATGATCTAGTTCTGGAACCTCTAGGTCTTCATATACTAAGCATATCTCTTTCTTCAGGAAAATATTTAACTGCTACCTCTACGTTAGTTACTACCACTCTATCCACTAATTATCCTACCACAATTACTATAGAACCTTTTGGTATCTTATTTCCTCAATCCATTCATTAGAATAGACATATTTCTAAAACCCTTGGGATTTTTGGGGTTTCCTCTTATCATCTCCTTATATATTCTCTAGTTACCATTATTGGCATAAGAAAGGACCCTATTGACCCCTACACCATTCCAGACCCTTATTATTTTTATTTTTATTAGGGACTATAATAGGGAATATTGTAATTTTTTTAATATCAATTAATTATATTTTCTTTATCTATATTATCTTTATATTATAAACTTTATTTTCTTATTATTTTCTTTACCTTATCTATTATCTTTTTTGATGTCTATATTTCTATTCTCATTCACTTTTATACAGTATTTTGATAATACCAAAAGGGAGAGTAAATTATGGAATGTGACACTAGACTATAATTCCTTATTTAAATGGTTCCCTGGGGCATTTTTTTGTTTATTTATTCCATGATTTGTGATCATAAAAGATGGATATTGTTGTCTTAGTCCAAAAAGTATTTATTTTAATAATCTGAAATCATGTTTATTTTATTAAAATTGTATTTTGTGTTTTGTGTAAGAAATATATATTTTCTTTTTATATGTAAAATATTCTAAGTGGTAGATAGACCATAGATCTAGATGAGTCCAAAAATAAATCATTAGTTAAAAACAATAAAATTTTACAACTGCTCAAGTTACTGTAAGAGTAATCCATCAACCAAAAGAAGGATTCCATTTACTGTATGAATCTTCTTATAAATATGCCAAATTTTTAAAAAGGGATGAAATAACTACTTGGATAACGGATTTACCACATTCCTATCTAATCTAGCATGCTATATTTTTCAAAAACGCCTCAACTTTCTGCATGGTAACAATGTGACCACAATACCAATCAGAGTGACAACATGTTGTATGTTAACAATGATCTATCAAATTTATTTCCATGTTTTGAAGACAAATTTATGTGACCAAAGGATTAGTTGAAGTGGCCATATACTTAATGGATCAACCACATGATGATCTAAGTGTTCTGAATTTAGAATTTTCACTAAGTGTTAAAGCACCCATGGAGAATATGATGTGGAACAATTCATAAAAATGTCTATAAGAGTAAGATTATTTTTTAATAACATATTTTAAACAACTTTTATAAATAATTAAATATTGGTTTAGAAGAATTTAATGATCTTAGATTTCCGAGTTGAGTATGAGGATTTATAATTATTCTTGTCTAATAGATATTTTTTTGGACGAAGAATTTATTTTAAAGTGGACTATAGTTATTGGATGTGAGTGTATTTTTTTAAATAGTTTAATACATGAACCGATACTTTTTTCTCAACAACTCAATACTCTATTTTCATATAAAATTCACCGTAGGATATAATAACACCATACTATCTTGGCATATAATCTCATTATATATGTAATACATAAAAAATAGAATATCCATCTATAGAACAAGTAAAACTTTGATATTTTTAATCAAACTATCATTTATCACTCTATCTATTTTTTAATAATGGCATTATACTTATAATTATTTATGAATATATTAAATTTCATAACACTAAAGATCATAAAAGAGTACTCAAATACCATTTAATTATTTTTTTATTATTTATACTTCCATGGAAATTGTGGAAGAGGATTGTTGATAAACCAATATAACCATATGTATTATTGTACTACGTATACCTAATCTTGGTTTTGGATCATTTTATTTTTTAATAAATATAATTAGCATCAGGTGACTATCTAGTATATTTTACTAAGTGTCATCTTCAGACTAAAACTCTTTTATGTTAATTACATTGTAGTATTTCTGTTTTGTTTAATATGTTTTTAGAAATATTTTTAAAATCTCTTTTGAAAAAATTGTACTTTGATAGAAAGATTTTATATGTGATATATTTACTATTTAATATTAGTTGAATAAACCCAAGAGATCCAAATAAAGAAAAGGTATTCTAACAAAGTTTAGATGATGATTCTAATAGGCTATTTTAAAATATTAAAGTATACATACCTATTGTATTAATTAATTGGGTGATTTACAAGTTCAGGGGTTTTTGTTTTTAGTTTTTTAAACATAAATTTTATTGGATAATCAATTCCCCTACTCTTTAATAATCAACTCAGATCTGCATAAATGATTTCTCAGTATTTTTAAAGAAAAAAACAAAGTATCCAATTCTAGATCATGTTTAGGATAATTTAGCTCATTAGGTTAAAATTGAAAATAAGCATAAGTAATTATCTGATCATTTTTCACCAAAACATAACCAAGTCCCTTAAAATAAGGGTCATTATCGATAAAAAATTCACCATTTCTACAAGGTAGGTCCAAAAATAATACAATTTCTAATATTATTTTTAATTTTTTGAAAAATTCATCACACAATTTCACCTAGATGAGTTTAAAACCTTTTTGAGTTAACTTATTTAGTGTGCTAGATAATTGATTGATACATTCAGTAAAAAATTGGTAGTAACCCACTAATATAATGAAACTACAAATCTCAATGATGTTTTTTGGTCTTGGAAACTCATTAACCACTATAATTTTAGCTCGATCAATTGATATTCCATCTTTATTTACATTATATCCAGGGATAGAAATTTGTTGCAAACAAAATTCAAATTAACTAAATTTTCCGTATAACTTTTTTTTACAAAGTTTTATAGAAAAATAATCCAATGTTTCTTATGATCATAAATAATTTTTCAATATATTAATATGCCATCAATAAACCCAACCATAAATTTATCCAAGGTATCATAGAGAAATCTATTCACAATGTCCATAAATAAAAGTGGATCATTTCTCATCCCAAAGAGAATAAACAAAAAATTATAATGATCATACCTAGTATAAAACATTGTATTAATAATTTCATCCTAATTCACCATTAGCTAATGGTACCCTGACCAGATATCAATATTTTAATAATATAGAGCTCTATAGAGTGGATAAAACGAGTCACCTATATGAGGAAATATATATATATTCTTAAGAGTGATGTTATTCAATGCAATATAATCAACGGAAAGCCTCAGAGAACCATATTTATTTTTAACAAAAAAATAAGATCACCCTATGGTAAAGTGCCAGGATGAATGAATCCTATATCTAGTAACTCATGTATATACTTTTTATTCCAAAATTTCTACTTGAGACATTTGATAAGGAGGTTTTGATACTGAATTAGCATAATGAATTAAGTCAATATTAAATTAAACTCTTTATCAGGTATAATACAAAGTAAATATTTAATAAATACATCTAAATATTCATTTACTATTGGAAAATCACCAATATGAATTTTTTTTATTCTTCTTAATATGTGAAAGATAACATTTCTTTCATCTTTATCCAATTTATTAGCTTCAAAATATGTTATCCAAGTTATAAATTCATTCTTGTATAAAAAAACAAAATTCATTATAAAAAATTTCTTTTTAGATCTATAATATGTCTTATAATGACTAACATAAATCAAATTTTAATGTCCCACCCCTTTGTATTGGCTTGAGTTGAGGCAAAATTGCAACTTATCTTTAAGAGACATCCTGAAGGCACTAAAGGCTGGTAATAAATGCCAAGGTATTTAATATAAGTGAGGGAAGATTTTATCTTTGAGAAACAAAACAACCCAAACAAACCTGACATAAAAAATAAAAATAAACGATTCATGATTAAAATGTAAAAAAAATCAATGTAACACTGTTGATATCAAAAATAAACTACAACAAACTACCATAGAACCGAAACTATTTCTTTGATTTTTTTCCAAACCAAAACCATTTATCAAGTCAAGGCCATTTCAATGAAAATACCCAAAGAATGTTTTATAAACCAATTCACAATACAATTTTCATAACCCATTCCCATTCACACATCCACACTTCTATACATTCATGTATAGGTGATAGTTACATACTCTTGAGTGGTCTCTCATTGATATACCAATTCTTCTCAAGGCAACCAATATCCCATGTTCCATTACACCTTTAACACTGAGCCAAAAGTCATATTTCAACCAGGACCCACATGGAATATGAACACACACCACATTCTAATGTTCCATTACACGTTTCTCACTGAGCACTATGTCATATTTCAACTAGGCCTTATAAATAATATAAACACACACCACCAAGTATGGCCAAAACCCATTCAAATATAATCATGAAAAACCATTTCAAAAAAACTATATTTTTATTAAAAACATTTTTTAAAATTTTTTCCATGAATCAGACCAATAAACTATTTAAAAATAAACACTTTAAAATCATTTATCAAATCCCTTTTACAAAAATTCCACAATTTCACCAAAATACAGAAACCATCAATAAAGGGGAAGTTATAACATGATTTTCACAAAACTTTCCCAATCAATTCAAATCAATTTAAACAATTTGAAACTGAAACTTCAAGTTATAATAATAGGATTTTATAGTGAATCCTCATACCTCAGTAATTATGGAGAAATTGATGAATGGAACTAACATGCCAATTAAACTAGGTTGATTCTCCAAAACGCAACCATAAATATCATTCCCCAATGTCAACACAACCACAAATCATTATGATTGGCATAAAAGAATAGATATATATTATAAATACTAGATCTAGGTTTTGTAGAGAGGTCAGGAAAGTAGATCTAATAAAAACTATAAAAAAATACCACAAACAAGGACTTACCACGAGGATCAGGTTCAACACACCAAGAGAAACAATCCGATCACTCCCAAATTTATGGGGAAAGCATTCATAGACTTTGGGAGGAAGAAATATAGATTTAGGGACAAAATAGAGGTAATAATAAGCTAGATCTATTGTTTTAGGACGTAATTTTTAACTCGTGAATGGTAAGGAAAATCAGGTGCTAACTAGGCACCATCCTATGCCTCAAGGAGCACCTTGTATGGTTGGCCCACATAGTTAGACAGAACATACACCAACCATGAAAAATATTTCTATACAAATTTTCACAGTTTTTCAGGGGTGGCCACATGGTTTGTTCAAATAGTGATCCTAACCATGTGCCTACCCAAAAGCCTCTTTTTCATCTTGCACAGTTTCCTATAGTATTTTCATGGTTTCCACAAACTGTGCACCAACTGTGCACCTTTATAAAAGTCCCTAAAAATTACAAAAGTATCAAAAACACTCCCAAAAACAAAACAAACACTTTACATACTTAAAAATAATAAATAAAGGGTTACTTAGTTAAAATCATGGGTGATAAATTCTCGCCACCATTGGTCTTTCCATCTCTGGAAAGTAGAAAACCGCTGCCATCTCAAAAGATTTCGGTCCATTTCTAGACCATTTCATTGTCCCATTCACATGTCTCTTCCTGAATCTGACCATGTTTCCACAAAACCTGCACTATGAAGATTATTTTTCACTGAAATAATTTCTCTTACCCATCCACAGTCCATACTGGGATATAAAACAACAATGCATCCAAATCTAGGTCAATGTGATCCCATCAAATCACGTGGTTAGGATCACACTAAAACCTTTTCTACTGAGATACATTAAACACATTATGAACAACACTGAACCATGGTGGAAAATCCAAAAAATATTCCAACTCAACAACTCATTCATGTATCTCAATGGGGGCTACGTATCAAGGATATAAAAAGGACTTCTTCCCAAAATGATGATATCCAACCCTTATAAAGATCCTAAAAAACACATGATCGCTTACCCTGAATGACAACCACCATCGATGAAGATCCACATACAATTTTTGTTTACTATAAGCTATATCCATCAATTTTATGATCAACTTAATCTTCTCTATTGTTTGTTAGACAAGGCTTATCCCAACCAGTGAAGTGTCTCCTTTTTTCCACCCAAAAAAGTACAGAATGACAAGGGTACCCAAATAATGACTCAAATGGATCCATATGCATGGAGGTATAATATATATTTTTATATGAGAACTCCACTAATGGTATATTCCCTTCCCATGATCCACCCAAATTCATTACACAAGCCTGAAACATGTTTTCTAATGTTTTTATTTTCTGTTCGGATTGTCCATCGATATAAGAATGATATTCCATACTCAAAATCAACCATGAACCAAGGTATTTCTATAAAGATTTCCATAAACGAGACATAAACCTTGTCTCTCTATCTAAAATTATTGAAACTGTTACAACATGCCTTTTAACCACTTATCAGATATAGTTTTTAGACTATTCCTCAACCGTATGAGATTCATAAATAGGGATAAAATGGGTTGAATTTGTGAATTGATCCACTATCACCCATATGGTATCATGTTTTTGATCTATTCATCGGGGAACTATTAGAAAATCCCTAGCTATATTCTCTAATTTCTAAAAAGTAATAGGTAAAAACTATAACATACCTTATAGTTGCTGATGCTATACCTTAACCTATTGAAAAGTTAAGAATCTCAAAACAAACCCAACCACCTTTCTTTTTATTCCGACACAAAAAAACTATTCTTTCAGTTCCTTATACATATTCTATATTCTAGGATGATATGCCAATCTCAAATTCTAGTAAGTATGAAGAATTTGTTCTTGAAAATCCATAGGCATGGCCATCCGATCTCGAAACCATAAAACTAAACTCCCTTCCAGCTTCTATCCCTCAAAGGTATCCCCACCATTGAATTTACACCTTATCTAAATGAAATTTGGATCAGATGTATGTGGCTCTTTAACTATGTTAACTAAATGAAGAACGAGTGAAACTAGAAATAAAACAACATCTTCACCATAGTCTTCATATTCAATGTTCATGTCAACTAGGATTGACATCAACTACCACCAATATGATGCTTCGTTTTCCAATTGAGCATATGACTTTCTGGTTAATGTATACACCTCCGAATTTCACTTACCCGACATATAAATAAATTCAATGTTTATCATTTTGAGAAAATTCATTCATATTATTTGTCTTAGATTATAATATCTTTGTAATAAAATATGTTTCAATCACTTATGATCCATAAACACTATGAATTTCTCACTAAAGAAGTTATGACACCAAGTATTCAAAGTGTGGACTATGATAGCTAAATCCAAATATGCTTTTGGGTAGTTCTTATCATGAACCAATAACCTCCTTGATCTATAAGAAACAAAACAGTGTCCTTGTATGAGAACACTTCCCAACCCAGATCCCAAGGCATCACAATACACCACTTACCCTTATTCTGATTTGGAAAATATCAAGATTGGTGCTGATGTAAGGAAAAATTTAATCACTTGAAAAGACTTATAACATTCTAATGAACCATTGGAATGGATCATTATTCCTTTTCAAGGTTTTCATTGGTGAGGAAGGTCATGAAAAATTATGAACAAAGCATTGGTAATAACTAGCTAAGCCAAAGGAACTCAGTATGTCGAAGAAATTAATTGGTTGTTTCCAAGAGATAAAAGACTCTATATTTTTTGGATCCATAGAAACACATTTTTATGGAAATAAAAGGCCAAGGAAACATACCTCTTATATCAAAAAACCACAAAGTGATTATTTGGATTATAGATGATGATCCCAAAAGATTTCCAACACTATCACCGAGTGTTTCTCATGATCATCCCTTATCCCTGAATACACCAAAATGTCATCCAAAAACCCCACCATAAAAGAATCCTGATACATTTGTAATATCCAATTCAACAATTCCATAATGAATGTTCGTAAATTTTTAATAAAAAAAATTCATTACCATGTATTCATAATGGCTATATATTCTTATGAAAGTTGTCTTTGGAATACCCACTTTACAAACTTAAAATTGGTGATATCCTGATCGCAAGTCAATTTTAGGGAACCACTGGGATCCCCTAAATTGATCAAATAGATCATCAATTCATAGAAGTGGATACCTTTTTTTTATCATAATTTATTTAATATTATGGTTATCTACACACAACTGAAGAGTTCTATATACCATTTTGGAAAACAAGACAAGTGATTCCTAGAGAGGCGTACTCAGTTGAATGAACCCTTTGTTTTATAGCTCTTCCAACTGAACATTAAATTCCCATTATTGTTTTGTTTCCATCTAATAAGATGGAAAATAAATAGTTCTGGTTCTCGAGAAGAGATCTATCCTAAACTCCACTTATCTTGTGGGTGGGAACCCTGAGAAACTTTTGACAAAGGAATCCAGAAACCCTTAAAAAGTAACTGGAAGAATGATATTTTCAATCTATTTAATAGATTCTGAAGTCATCGCTACCAACTAGTACAAGATCATTCCAACTGCTGGTGCCAAAAATCCCGTTCCACCACCTTTTATATTCTAGTCTCTTCTAAAGAGATGCTCGATGCCATCATTAGTCTTAAAACTAACACCTTGGGTATAACAGTAGATGTGAAACATGAACATTTTCAACCAATCCATGTCCATTTTTATATCATAGATATCCATCTCAATTACAGAGAAATCCCATGTCAACATAGATCCATCTACAGTTATAGAACATCCTATAGAGATAAAAACCTAATAATCTCATTAACCAATAAGAGTTTGGAGTTTCAAAATAGAAGACATCATCTCAAGAATTAAACCCTATAAATAAAAAACATAAGAAGAAATAAAATAATGGGATGAAACCATATCAAACAAATATTTCACAAGAGTATAATTCAAAACAATCATACCCCTCACCATCGATGGTCAATATTGATCATCCATAATCACTTTCTCAGCTCCATATAACTTCTTACTCACTGCACTGCGTTCCTTATTTACCTATTTAAATTGACCTTTACTATGAATTCATGGTTTTTCTGGAATCACCATGGCTAGCTCTGTTCTTTTAATGAGAGTTACTCTGTTACCCTCATCCCATCGATGCATATGATTTTGGTGACACATAAGAAGTGTCCCGAACACCCGACCAAGGAGCACGACAATAATATCGCTGAAGA
Source organism: Viscum album (assembly GCA_963277665.1). Classification (NCBI taxonomy): domain Eukaryota; kingdom Viridiplantae; phylum Streptophyta; class Magnoliopsida; order Santalales; family Viscaceae; genus Viscum; species Viscum album. Next base: position 1,942,138,523 of record OY728152.1, read on the forward strand.
TGCCTCATATGGTAAAAATTGTGGAATTATATAGGTGGTTATATATAATTTCATTTGATTTGATTCAGTGAACCACAATCAAAAGGGTATCTAGTTGCAGTCTTGACTCAATAGTTTGAAAATTCTGAACAAAGCTTTGAACCGACTGTTGGTTCACTTATGGCTTAGGTGAAACCCCATTCTCAATGGATTCTTCTGATCGGATCCTACAATGCCAAAAATATTGCATCTACTATAAACATGACAAACACCATAATTATCACTCTCTATCAATTGAAGGATTAACAATTTAAAATTCTACCACATCATATACAACAACATTGCTTTCCAAAATTCAATATTTTTAATGTTCTACATTTTTTTGAAAATTACTCCATGTTTAGAAAATAAAACCATTTCCAAAATATAAATTTCATACCTTTTCAAAATAACCTATTTGAATGAAACTTTAACAATTTTAAAAAATAAACACTTTTGTACCAAATCATATATCACTACTCAAAATAAAATGTGCACTTCTAGTTGGAATTAATTTGTAAAATACATGCACTAATGGAAAAATATACTATACCAACATTGTGGAACTGTTTTTATAGGTTACCTAACCATTGGTATGACATATAACAACAGCTGGAAGGATCTTTGGTTAATTTGGCATTGTGATAGACCTATCCCAACTATTTTGGGAGAACTGTTTTGATAGAACTATCCCAAATGTATTCAAACTGTTCATATAGACCTATCCCAATGGGGTTTCAAACCCTTGGGATAGTTCTATCCCAATAATTTTCCCCAAAATGTTGGTATAGGTAAATCTAAAATAAAATTATCAATGGAGGTTTGAACCCACAACCTGTACATCATATATCAAATACTTTTCCATTATCCTCCAATCACCATTATGAATATATTTGGATCTATATATAAGTAATTTATATATTGATTAATTTGATGATATTCGACAAGAAAATTGATAAAAAATAAGGGTACCTATCCCAATGGGTTTGAGAACCATTGGGATAGGTACCCTTCTAAAAATGGGGTATCCCAATGGTTTTCTAGAACATTTGGGATATGTGATGTTAAAATGGGCTATTGAAATTGATTTCCAAAACTGTTGGGATAGCCTCACCCTATCCCAATGGTTTTAAAAAACCATTGGGATATGTGTTGTTAAAAATGGTATATCCCAACAATTTTCAAAAAACCATTGGGATAGACATACCCTATCCCAATAGTTTGACAAAACCATTGGGATAGGTGTTGTAAAAAATGGTATATCCCAATAGTTTTCTAAAAACCATTGGGATAGCCTTAACCTATCCCAACGGTTTTCACACAATCATTGGGATAGGTAAAATTATTGGGATCTATCCAAATTGTTTTAAAACATCATTGGGATAGACATATATTTCATGGACTATCCGAATGGTTTTGAAGAACCATTGGTATATGGGGTCCTATTCAAATGGTTTTAATAAACTATTGGTTTAGGTGCATTGGTATATGTTGGATTTTCAGTAGTGATGTCATGATTGTCTCATTGGATAAACCCATGACAATGAGATTCCAATTCCTATAAGTTTCTCCAAAACACTTATGTACCCAACACCCTGGTAACTTGAAGTTCATCATAAAAAGTTTAGATACATACTTTTATGCTCTACATTTCATGGCTCGACAATCCTACTCATTTCTACCAAACCAACACAAAGAATAGATCAAAATTAATTTCAACACTAAGATCAAGAAATTGATGACCAAGTCAAAGACCAACCAAGACTAATGCCACTTACAAGTTAAAGAACAAACAAGATGAACCACATGTAACATCCCACCCCTCCTCATTGGCTTGATTTGAGGTGGAGTTTCTACTTGGCCTTAAGAGACATTCCCAAGGCAAAAAAGTTAGGCAATAAATGCCAAGTGCTTCAATACAAGTGGGAGAGGACTTTACCATTGAGAAACAAAACAACCCAACCAAACATGCCATAATAAAATAATAATACGTGATGCATGATAAAAATGTAAAACTATTCAATGTAGTCCCATTGGTATCAAAACCATACTACAATGGAGTACCACATAACCAAAACTATTTATAATTAAAATAGTTTTCCAAACCAAAACCATTTTCCAAGACAAAACCATTTTCAATGAAAAGCCACAAATAATGCATTCCAAACCATTTCATAATCCAATTGGTATAACCCATTCCCAATACCATATATACAAATCAACACATACATGCCTAGGTGATAGTTCTATACTTCTGAGTGGTCTCTCATAGATCTACCAAGTCCTCACAAGGTAACCATTATACCATGTTCCATTACACAATTAGAACCAAGAATCGAGTCATATATAAACTAGGTCCCATATTAAATATGAACACACACCACCATCCCATGTTCCAAACACCTTTGGCACCGAGCACCAAGTCATATTTCCACTAATCCTCATAGGTAATATAAATAAACGCCACCAAGTATTCCCACAACTAGTGCCAATCATTCCAAAACAATTTATAAAAAATAATATTTTTATTGAATTTTTTTTTGAAACCTTTTACCATGAATCGGACCAATAAACTATTTCAGAATGAAAATTTTAAAATCATTTATCAAAGAACTTGCACAACAATTTCACAATTTCAGAAAAATCCGCAAACCATCACTAAAGAGGGTTTCTACCATGATTTGCACAATAATTTTACAATAAATTTTAATCAATTTAAATAATTTGAAACTAGTAATTCATTTTTTAATAAGAGGAGTCAAAAGTGAAGCCACATACCTTGGGAATTATAGTGAAAATGAAGAATGAACCTAAAATACCAACAAAACCAAGCTGAATCTCTAAAAACTCACCTTATATCTCTTTCCCTAACATCAAGATGGACATAAATCATCAGGATTGGCATAAGAAACCATAAATCTATCTAAATAGGACCAAATATAAGATATTTATAGAGGTAAGGAAACTATATTTAAGAAAAACTAAGAAAAACTAACACAAAAATGGACTTACCAAGTGAATTGGGCTTTAACTCACTAAGAGTAGCATTCAGATTACTCCCAGATCAATGGGGAAAGCTTCCCCAACCTTTGGGAGGATGAAATATCGAGTTATTACTGAAATGGAGGAAAATTAAAGTATTTAAAAGAAATAATGAGCTAGATTCAAAAAATTTATGATATATTTTTTAACACTTTTATGGTAAGTCACATGGTTAGGAAAAATATGCACTAACTATACACCAACCTCTTCCTCACGGAGAAACTATCATGGTTGGACCACACAGTTAGAAAAACTGTGTGCCAACCATGAAAAATATATTTGTCATACTTTTCACTATTTCTCCTAGGTGGCTATACGGTTTGGTCAAACCATGCTTCAACCCAAAAGCCCATGTTTCATATTATATAGTTTCCTTTAAGAGTTTAATGGTTTCAAAAAACCGTGCACCAATCATGCACCTTTATAAAAGCATCAAAAACATCCCAAAAGTATTTCAAACCCTCCCAAACTTCATTCAAACACTTTAAATACATAAAAATTATAAACAAAGGGTTAATTAATTGAAACTAGGGGGGGCTAAAATATTCTATACCTAGAATAACGACAAACATTATATGGGGAAAACAAAATTTTTTGCAGTTAAATCCTTTCTATAGAAAATAACCTGTGGATTTTTATAATTTATTTTTCTTTAATACTTTATGTAGGTATTTTTCTAAACTTTTTTTGCATCATTTATTGATGAGAAATTTACAATTTATCAAAACATTTCTTATAAATAAAATAACGTGTAAATATCATTCCAAACTAGAAATTGATATAATCTAAACAAACAATTAATATAAATGAAACCATATTTCGGGATAGTTCAATATCTACTGAAGTAATTGAAAAGGTTTTAGCCACACCTTCATTCATATTATCTTGAAAATATCTATCATTTATTCCATTCTTCGAATAAGAACTCACATAATGAACCATATCAATACCATTAAATAATATAACTTTCAAATTTTCATTATTTGTATCATTATATATATGATAATTTATTTGTAGTAATGAGCAACTTTTTTAAACTTACCAAATCAAAAAAACTTCAAAAATTTTATAATTCATTCACCAGGGTACTTTTTACCACACCTATCACAATATGGAAATGTGATTTTTTTACCATCGTATTTATTTTATGAATGATTCCCCAATTACTTCCATTTGGATCACATTTTTTTTTTCAAATTTTCATTGAATACATGATCATTAGAAAACTCAATTTATACCTTCTCAGCACATTCAACAAGCTATTGATAACGTTTTATTCATAAGAATCCATTTCTCTTCTATATCTGAGATTCAATCCTGAGTAAAAGGGATAAATTTGACTATAAATATACCGAATATAATTTAGATAATAACTTTCCAAATATGTGAAGTTTTATTTATGCATAGTTATGGAATGTTCTTACTTTTACATCAATTCCAAAAATTTATTTTATATTTTAAGTTTGAAAACTTTAGAAAAATACTTTTTAAGGAAAATATTCGTAAATCCAACCAATTACAAGGCATCAATATGTTCTCTTTATCTAATATTATTTACCATTGTCTACCACTGACCTGATTCAAAATAATAATAATAATTAGGAAGAGATGAATTTTGATTTTCTAAAAATCCCATGACTCTGAATATCTTTTTAAGTATTTAAACCATCCTTCAATTTTCATAGGGTTATGTAATCCATCGAATTTTTGAGGGTGCTGTTTCAAGAAATGATCTACAATGAAAATTTTCCTCTATGGTTAATTTTGTCAGTCTATCACATATATACATCAACTGTTTATAGATTATATAAAATAAGACATCAGAAAAACAAATAGATCTATTCCAATTCTAAAAAATCATGGTTACTAATTTGAAAGGACATTGTCCTCTTGATGAATTTCTAATTTATCATTCCTACTTCCACTAGGGCAAAAAATTCTGAACATACATAGTTTAGATAAATAAACATGGAAATATTAAAATTATATGTCATGTTAGTGTAACCATAAATTATAATATCTCAAGGGTGTTCTATTAATATAATCCTAACATCTAAAATTATCTAAAAATTTCTATAATACCAAATATAATGACCTAAACATAAATAAATACGTAATTTTAAGTTTTAAATCAATATTTTTTTAGTATATACCTAAAGGAATTTCTAGTTTTAGAGTTTCAGAGAATCAGGTCATAGATATTATATAATAAACCTATACATTAAAAAGCAGACACTTCTACTCAGTATCAATTTTTCTAGAATACAGTACTCTTAAAATTAAATATGTTTTTATTTTTAGGAAATATCTTCATGATTTTAAACTCGACTTCACCATTATTCCTACTCATCCTTATAAACCTATATAAAAAATTTGAAAATGTGGGATGAGCACAAAAAGATGAGTAAGGGACATAGAAAAATGAAGAAATAAAACCCTTAGACCATTTAAAATTCCTAAGATCACATGGGAGAGTTTTCCTTTAACATAATAAATTTTGAGTTCAAATAATTGTTTAATTACATATAAAACTCAATTTACCGCCCAAACTTTTTCTGAAAACAATTAAAATAACATGAAGGAAAAATAAAAACCATGATGTTTTCTTAAAAAACTTGATAACCTAACAGAAATTTTATGTTAAAAACATAAATTTTTATTATTAAAGGAAATTATTATTCCTTTAAACAAAGGAACATTAACTTAAATTATAAAATGAAAATATTTTTATATAAAATAATTAGAAACAATAGAAAACTAATGTAGGTTCCTTTGGAAATCATATTCATAGAACCCTTATAAGAACCCTTACCAGAACCCTTATAAATGGAATAAGCTACTTAGTTAATTACAATAATATTATCTAAAGAATATAATCATTACCAAATGCATTGGAGAGATTTATTGGGCTTACTCATCCTCACAAAAAATGTTCAAGGGCCGTAAAATATAAAACAAATTAAAATAATTCACTTTAATTTTCAATCTAATAAGAATATACTTTTAAACCAGTAAGTAAATCTTTTTTGTATAATGATATACCCCATTCAATTAAAACCCCATTTTCAAAAGTAAAATGCCCAGAAAAAAGGGAAAAATGGTTTTTCTTTGAAGAAAACATTGAATATTGGAAAATAATTAAAATTTGAAATAATTATTTCATTGTTGGGAAAAAACACTAGTGTCTTATAAGTTGAAATAAACCATGGATAGAAAACATTTAGAAAATAAACCTTTGAATCATTTAAAAAGTTTTAAGGTAAAGTGTCACTAACTCGTTTACAAATTGTCGCAAACATTCTTTATCTTCCATAATAATAAAATTATGTTAGTTAATTAATTTCTAAATAACGTTTTTCATAATTATTATTATTTTTATTTCACTTATATCCATGTTATAATTAATTTCTTAATCAATTAATTTCATGTCTGATGTTTTATGGATGCTTGGTTCATAAGTCAAAAATGACTTCTATTGGTTGACTATAGTAAAATAGTTCATTTTTCCATCATCAATATATTATTAATCATAGAATTATAATCATTTATATACATTAAATACAATTTATATACATCCATGAATGGTATAAATGAATGAATAATCACATCACTTCATATAGGTGGTAGTCCACAAGTATGCTTGAATGACATTATAAATTTTCAATTGATAGAAATGTAAGAAAATATATGGTATATAATCTTTCCAAAATGAAATTTTTTTCAATAATATCTTATATATTATTTAAATCCATCGTAATAACCATCCTTCATTTGTGGTAATAAAAACTGAGTGTCAATGATTCATTGAGGTGGTAATCCACATGTACGAATGAGTGATATTTTCATTTCCCATTGGATATAAAAGGAGATAAAAAATGGTTTTTTCATATTCATATAAAAATTAATCATATTTAATATAATTATGTTATTATTTCATCATGGTTAAATAGATTTGAAGATGGTATAAGAAGAAATAAAAAGAAAGAACTCATCTTAGAGTTATACCTTCTTAATTGAAATATCTCTTTTTGATTGAGCTCAAGTTCATTGAAGAATAGGTTTATGGTCACAATAATGGATTGTTAACATGGTAAGGAATGTTTATAATTGTATTTAAATATATTTTATTATATAAGAACTAAATTTGAGTTGTGTTAGAAATTGATGAATGTGTCATTTTTTATAGAAAGAAATTAATGGTTTGTAAATATTGAGTCATTAAGGGTCAATAATGTAATTATAAAATAAAAAGTGTCATAAAAATGTTAAATGGATTTAGTTTTTTACCATATTAAATCCCAATTTTTTATTTATATAATTTTTTTTGAATTTAAATCAATTAATAAAATATTATTTATTATAAAATATTCTTAAAGTCATTTTCTTTGTTACGATCTTATCTTGACATTAAAAAATATCATTTTAGCCACCAATTTAAAATATAATACCATAAAATATCCCTTATCCTTTGTAAATATTTATAAAATTATTTGGACATATAAAATAATCTAAACATTATAACTTTTAATATTTTTGGAATTATTTACTTAAATTTTCTTGTGCTTTCTTAAATGCCGCGCCACCATGGTGTAAATTCTTTAAAAAATTATATTAATTAAAAAACAATAAATTTATTTTTACTTGTTAAAAATAATTTATTATAGTTAATAATTTCTATTTAGTTTCCTTCAATATGTATATTTACTCACATATATGTTATGATAACTTATTCAATATGTTATTTTTACTTTTTGCGCTTTGTGTAAGCCCTACACAAACATTTAGTTATGTTTTTTATTATATATCTAAAAAAATCATAAATATTGGGCAATATCACCATTTAAATATAATATTAATTAATAATTTTAATAAAATACTTATTCCTTCTCAAATATTATTTGTTACACATGAAATTTTACTTTTTCCGTGTTACACATGCACTACGACAAGACTAAAAATGAATTTCATATTATCATGAAATAAATTAAAGCTATATTTTTTGAATAAAATTTTTATGATATTTTTATGATATTATCATAAATTATTCATTTCATATGTTTCATAAATTTTTATATCCTATTTATGTAATGTAGACATCTTAAAAGATATCATAATTCATAAAAACTATATTTTTTATTATTTACCAAAAAATTAACTACTTCATAAATATTTCAAGAATTATCATTAGGATAGATTTGAATTTATGAATATAAAAATGTGGTCTATTTCATAAAATTTATATTATAAAATTTATCAAATTAACTTTTCAAATAAAAAATAATATATGGAAAAGAATTTATTTTAAATAAAAAATTTATCCATTTTCAATTGAAAATTAATATTCATGTTCCATAAAAAAATAATATTATTTGAAAGATATAAATTAAAATAAATAATTTCAATAAAAAATAAAATTTAATTATTACTAAATACTTATTTTGTCACATGTAAAGTGGAGTATTCAGTATCTCAAAGGAACAAAAGAAACAACTATTTGTTTGGGAGATGATTATATATTACTTGGGTTTGTGGATGTAGACTTTGGGGGTGATTATAATTCTAATAATAGAAAAAAAATATAATTTTTTAATATTTTGAGAAACTGTGGTATGTTGGATGTCTATGTTACAACCAGTCATTTCACTTTCTAAAATAGAAGTAGTGTATGAGTTTGTTTTGGAAACAAGTAGGGAAATGGTTTGGTTGAGTAATTTAGTTGAATTAATCCTATATAACTAAGGGAAAGGTTTTTTATTATATGATAGAGTGAAATTAATTTTTCTAAGAATCTAGTTTTTCCTTCATGAACTAAAAACATCGATCTGAAGTACCATTACATCCAAAATAAGTTTGAATATGGTGAGTTAGAGTTAGAAGAGATAGATGGTAAAATATACAACATATATGTTTTCCATGATATTGAGTAAAAACATACTAAGTCTACCTAAATCCGTTGTTGGGATTGGGTGAACAGAAGGGGTGAAAAATAATTGTATAATGTAAAATAAAATGATGTCTTATAGATGTTGAAGGAGGTGTCATAGTGTTTTCTCTGAAGTAATATTGAAATGGGATATTTTTAGTAATGTGTGAATCCAAATTCAATTGAATGATTTTATTTTGAATATAAGGTGTTATTCTAGATGATCATTAATTTTTTAAAGTGGTGGAATTAGATGAGTTTATCTTTAGCATCCCAGAAGGAGGTTTATGGAAAGTGGTGTTTCAGAAGGGGTTTCTTTCAATGGTTCTAAACACTGACAGTCTTATTAAAAATGATTGGCTAGGACATTCCAAAATATTAGAGAGGATAGGTTTTTTTTGTGGAATGGTTGTTTGTTTTCTTGAGGAAGTGGTCTCTTTGAGTATTGCTACAATATATTGGATGTGAAAATAATGGAATAGATGGAATCCCATTTTTCTCACTGGTCAGTAAATCTTGATGACCTAAAGCCACTCTATATAAATGGAGGGTGGGGACACCTTTTGAGTTGGTTGTTGTATGAATCTATTTGTGATTAATTGTTTTATTAATTCAGGTTACTTTTTATCACAAATTTAAAAAGTTCTCTTTCAAAAGAAATGAGATACTATAATGTTCCTCCATTATATATATGACATTCATTCCAAACCTTGTAAAACCAAGGTCTTCTTTTATTTCTTATCTTTTACTTTTATTGCATACATTTTTTCTTTATCTATTGAAGTGAATGGGGATAAATATTTTTCAACTTATTATGGAGATTTTGGTGAAATCTATTTCTTAGAACTTCTAGAATATTAGGTATGGATAGTTCCAACCAAAAATTTATTTCTTACAAGTGATTATGGAATAAATTATTTCAATTGATCATTATTAGGATAATGAATTAATTCTTTATATCTTCAATCATAAAACTCCCTTGGTTATTTTCCATCGATTATGGTGAGTTTATTCGCTGTAAACTAATGATTTATCTTATATTTATTTACCTCTCTTCATCCATTCCCCTGTTGTTCCACTTCCTTCTTGTGTTTTTTTCCTAACCATTAATGTTGTCCAAATCAATGTCTAGATATGGGGTTTATAGTGAATATCTCATGTTTTTAGGCTTTTGATAATCCATGCTTCTATTATATTATGATATTTAAAGAAAGTGAATATTTTTAATTAGATTTGGTGTTGGTATCTCTATATAATAGATTTTTCCATTAGAATAGCTTTTGTACAAGAGTTTTCTATGGATCCCCTTATTATCTTATGATTTAAATGAATTATTGGGGAATCATTTTTTCACTTATTTTTTATTCTTGGTTTTTCTAAAAGGTATAGATTTACTTGGTTTTCATTATTGAACCTAATTTCTCTAGAAAGTGATTGAAATTTTTTTAAAGAGTCTTTTGACAATAAATGGATTTTGAATGTAAATTTTGATAGGTAAATAGGTTTCCAAGATTTAAAAACATCACATTCCTAGAAATGATTTTTTAGCTGTAATATTGTTGGGTGGTTTCGAATTATAATATGGATTTTATAGACATTATAGTTTCTTAATTTTTCAAATGCATCCGGACATGGTATCTTCTTTATTTTATCTTAGTTTTTGTTTATATGGAATCTTTTTGGTAGTTATAAGGTGTGGTAATTCAATCGAGGATTGATTCTTGGATTGGTTTGGGTTCACTATCGACATATTATAGATGTTAGGTTTCTTTCAACACTGATGAATGATACATTACAAATTTTTTTAGTTTTAGAGTTTGAGGTGCTGGTGTAACACCCCTAGATTTCTTATTTTTTTCAAATAAATTTAATTTCTTCAGTAGTCTACATTACATGAAACATCAAGATTTAATGAACTATAATATAAAATAAATATTATTATTTACACATGAACAATATAGCCTATATGCTGAACTTTGCAGTTTGAGTAGGAATAACCAAAATATTAAAATTAATTATTATTGTTTTAGATAAATAGAATATATTGATAAATAAGTAATTAATTTTTGTAAAAGTATTTATATACTTCAAGAATACATTTCTTCTAAAAAAATTATTTTCATAAATTTTTGTTGATAAATAAAAAAATTGATTATTTATTATTTTTTAATATTTATTTTATAAAATGGAATTAGTTTTTAGTACAGAAATTTAAAAATTATCCTAGGGTGAATTTACGGGAATTTTATAAAAATGTTAATTTTTTGATGAATAATAAAACATACTCATTTTTATTTTAAATTTCCATTTAATTTAATATATTTAAAAAGATAAAATATATTATTAATCCGTTTTAAGTTATTTAAATTATTTTTTATGTTCAATTTTGATATAAAACTTCTTATACTAATGAAAACAATTCCTTAGAAAATCACTTTTTCTTCACGTATGTGGGTTTAATTGTAAATTAAATTATAAAACATTGGTGAATTAAATTTTATATAATAGATTATATATTGGAATCAGAGTAATTTATATTATGTAATATGTTCAAATTAAATTTTTTCTTAAATAATAGTAAAAGAAGTAAAAATCAATTAATACAGTTAGGTTAAAATGAGGTTTTGCGCATCACAAACACATGTGTTAAAATTAATTTTCAACACACATAGGATCTTTATTTAATAAATTTAATTTCATATTTATAATTAGTGAGTATAAATTATGTAAAAATTCTCTTTTTATTTTTATTACTGAAGGTCAAATTACTGAGGTAAATAAAAAGAAACCAGTTACTGTAGTGGAAACTAAAATTTTAAAAGTGTGTAAACTTAAAGGCTAAGCGAATAAAATATTTTAAAAATATATATTTTTTTGGTTGAATAATTTATCAATAATTCTATTCCTTTAATACATTATTTATCAATTTATGAGGCTCATGTATTGAGAGTGACTTCCCATTATTGAATAGTTTGGGGTATTTAGGGAAATCCCATTCCTCAATTATAAAAGGGGACCTCTCTGTCAGTTCTTCAAACATCTTAAGCCACTTGTATAAACAAAACGTACCAAAATGACTAAAAAACCCTTATAAACTATATATAACTACCAATTTCCCCAAAATACCAATCCTAGGCTCTTTAATGAGAGATCCAAAGGAGGGTTTTCTATAAGAAGGTAATTGTTTTCACTAAACTCTTTTTTTACTTCTCTCACCACCTTCAATCATATATTAGTAATTAAAATATAATAACACAAATATATTACATATACTGATATCTTGTTATTTTAATGTAATGACCTATATCAATATCCTCTTCTATAAAATTGGAGACACAACCGTTGCTCGTGTGTACAATAGACTACCGCATCACTAACCGATGTAATTGTTTTTGCCTTCACAACCTCCCACACATGGATATGATGATCAATTTAAAGTATATATATATATATATTATACATTTGATTTAATTATTCTTATTTAATTATAATATAATTCCAACCTTCTTAACTTCTACACCATTGAAAAACTATAACCTTTCTTGTGCGTAATTGTAGACTACTGCCTCCACGAAGCTATGTAATTTGTTTTTCATTGATAATAAGAATATATTTAAGGAAAATTTATGATATATATAATAAAAATTCTAATCTAAGATTTTTAATTAATATTTAACTTTATTTCATTCCATTCCTCAAGAAAATTCACACAACGTTCATGCATACGTGCAACCAATCATGTCTATGAACAGTGTAATTTATTTTATATCTCTAAAATTTATAGATTTATATAAATGTAAATGTAATTAATATATATGATATTTAAATAATTTTTAACATTATAGATATTATGGAACCATGATAAAAGTAAAAGGACTGAATCTACCAAACCAAAACCTACATGAAAACAAAGTAGTGATTACACAAAACATGATTTTAATAAGGTACTGTTAACAAATGGGTGATAAATGGTTGTAATTAAATCACATATGGTTTTATATATATATTTTTATGGTTATTTAATTTATCTATAACAAATCTATATTTATTATACAAGAGTTTATATTGTGTACAAATAATTTTGAAACCCAAGGTAATAAATTTTTTATCTCAAAATTCCTTCTTTAGGAAATATATTTTTTTATGCACCTATATTATTTTAAGAGGTGTATATATATACCCTTTAACTTTTTATATAATGAATTTATTTATTATCATGATATTAAATGATTCATTTAAATTTATTTTCTCAGGGGTCTTATTATTCAAAAGATACCAAATCATGTACGGGATATTCGTCTCGCTTTTATTTCCATGGGACACTTTCCATTCTCACAACCTTTTTATATTTTTAGTGTGTATGATTCCCATCAATTCATTTTATTATTATTATCTTGAAAATTAATTTATAAAAATATCCATATAATGTTCCTTCTTTCATGTGTATTATAATTCAAAATTTACTAAAGTCGTAAAAGTTTTATGTTACAATATCATTGTTTATTAGAAATGTTTATGAATAAGTTTATCATGATGAAATATTATGATATAACTCTAAAGAAAATCATTTATTTTATTAACCTTGAGTTATTTCTAGAGTATACATGTTTTACTTTAATTTTCCTCTTTTAAAGTATTAAAGATTCCAAAAGAATGTTTTTATGAAAAAAAAAATCTATTTCTCTATTCGGTCGACAATCCTCTATCTTCCGTGTTAATGTTTTCTAAATATTTCTGAAGATTTTTTTTATTATTTTCCAATTATTTTTAACGAATTTTTTACCCTTGTTCTAATATTTATAAAATGGTTTAAAATTAATCTTCTTGTTGTTTTTCTAATGAGGTAGTTTTGATTTTTTACAAAAAAAAAATCAAAAGGAATCTTTGTTTTAATGAATATGTTATGAATGAAATTTTCTAACACTATTACCACTATATTATTTGAATATTACTTTAAAATTATTAAAAATTTCTTTTAAAAAAAATATTTTCCTTAATATTTTTGAAATTTCAAGATATTAAAGAAGTGATTTCAAAATGGGAAGGATAATTCTTCAAGAAAATCTAAATAATATTTTTATAGAATTTATATTCATCAACATCAATAAAATTTGTTGTTGCTTAGGTTTTATAGGGGATATGATCCAATTTTACCATCATTACTCATTCTTTGGATGGTTTATGTTTATTATTATGATGAAAAGATTTTTTTGAAGGCTGTTTAATTCTGAAATGTTATACAATGACAAAATTTTTATGAAGCCCATTTTGTTTTGAAAGGTTATGATTTGATGAATGTTTTATGATATTGTGGAAAAAAATATATGGATTATATAATGGGTGGGAACTATATATCCCAATAATGAACTTAGTGAATATTGTTGTTCTATGAGCTCAAAGGGTACACAAGAAGTCATCCTAATCCTGAAGTAGGTACACTGGTTGTTAGCCTATGCCTAACAAGTTATGAATGTCTTAGTTGTTAGCCTTGAAATAATATAATATATTTTTATTTTTATTAAAAATATATAAATTTTTTGCTAATGTTATGCACTCATGGGTTTTGTTCTTTGATTCCATTATGATTCATGTCTTATGAACTACCATTATTTATGACATGACTCAAGTTTAGGATCTATAATTTACATCCTATTCTCACACACTTATAGTCATGTTATGTTGATATCTCCCTTGTTGAACCTAACTATGAATCTAAGAACAGCCTTTATTATGTTTCATTCCCCTCGTTTATGAATAAAGTTATTAAGTATTATATGTATAAGGAGGGTTCTAGTTTTTAATAACTTTGTGGGAGATAATGTAGATCACTTATGAACAAGTTGTTTTTTTCCAACTTTCCATAGGCATTGGACCTATATGAATCTGGTGCATATTGTTATATTATGTAATGAATATTTATCTACCAAGACATAATATCTATTTATGAAAACTGTAGGTTGCTATATTTAGTATCATAGAAGGGTTTAATTAACCTTTGGAAATTAGGATTAGAACCATTATTGAGAACCATAAGAATAAGTCGAACTAATGAAAAATGTCTTGCAATTTTGGTGAAGGATAGCGTGAGTGGTTTTCAATAAATTAAATCCCTATCTTGGTACTATTAGTGGAAGTGGATCTAGTATAGTTGTACCTAGGTGTAATAACTTGGAATTGCGGGATTGATATTTGAATCGATCTTCACAAGGTGATTTACAATGGGCCCTGCTGCAAAATTGGTTCGAAAATATTAGGGGATATGTTTTGTAAATTCCCAAACTTTTTATAAACCATTATTAAGGATTTGATTAGGCGATGATGATGATGAATGAACATAGTGAAAAATATTTTATCATAGATTTAAAATAATATTTCATTATTTAGACATCCCATGATTGAATTTTCATGATTGATCACTATAATTAATGATCTTTGGTAGTCATAAAAACAATTTTTGTTTTAGTAAGGTACTGATGATAAAATGATGAATTTGAGGTGGTAACAAGTTTTCTAAAGTATTTATGTACCCTATTTTATCTTAATTATATTAAATAATTTATATCATGAAAATTCTCTAGAAATATTATTTCATAATCTATATAATTAAATATTTAATTATCAATAAACAAATCTAGTGGTTTTTTGATTAAATATCATGCATATCACTCTTATCCAGTTTATGTTTTTGGGAATTTTCTTCCTGTAAATATTATAATTCTCCCCCTACTTGAATTTGATGTTATTTCCACATGAATCAGATTTATCCATATCAATTCCACATCATTTTTTGAGAAATGGAAGTCACATTTGATTTATGAACCAACATATGAACATCTATCAGTATGAAGATAGATATGAACTTCTTATGGAGTTTCCATCCATTGTATGAGTCTCGATTACTTTGAAAAAGAGGTTTTTATCATAGATGGTTATTGGGAAACCCAATATTGATGATATTCATATTGTGCATGAGTTTTTTAATGTATTTATAGAATAGTTTATTAGGATTCCACCAGATCTTGAAGTTGATTTATCAATAGAACTCATACCTAGTGCTAAACCTATTTAAAAGGATCCTTATAGAATAGCCATAATAAAGTTGTTGGAATTAAAGAAGAAACACCTAGAGAATATTAGTAAGGGTTTTATTCAGCTAAGTGTGTCTCCTTGGGGTGTAACTATTCTAATTTTTAATAATAAATTTGGATCAATGTGACAGTACATTGATTATCAAGAACATAATAAGATCAATATCAAGAACAAGTACCCTCTAACCCATATTGATGATTTTTTTGTTAAATTTCACAGAGCTTAAGGCCCTGTCAAGAATAAACATCATTTTGGATATCATTAATTGAGTGTTAACAAGGAATATATACCCAAGAAAACATTTCCTATAAGTTATGGACACTATGAATATACAATGATTCTTTTTGGTCTTACTAATACTCAATTATCTATATGGATTTAATAATGAGATTCTTTTGAGATTTCATTGATAAATT
Source organism: Viscum album (assembly GCA_963277665.1). Classification (NCBI taxonomy): domain Eukaryota; kingdom Viridiplantae; phylum Streptophyta; class Magnoliopsida; order Santalales; family Viscaceae; genus Viscum; species Viscum album. Next base: position 1,942,155,011 of record OY728152.1, read on the forward strand.
TGTGATAGTATTTATAGAATATATTCTTATATATTCAATTAGGAAATAATATAATTAAGATCACTTGATAATTTTAATGAATACCTTGAGTAAGTATAAGTTGTATGAAAAATTTAATGAGTGTGACTTTTATTTACAAAAAGTTTCATTTTTTAGTCATATAATATCAAGGGAGGGTATATCTATAGATCCATCAAAGGCTGAAGTTGTTGAACATTATCCCATATTAGCAAATGTGACTGAGATATACTGTTTTCTTAGTTTTGATGGATATCATCAACAGTTTGGGGTGAAATTATCATGACTATATAAACTACTCATTATGTTAACTTGGAAGGAAAAAATGTTCCTTTAGATATATGAATGTGAATAGAATTTTAAGGAACTAAATGAAAGGTTAGTCAGTGAACATATTCTTACATTACCTTATAGAGTGAAAGGGTTTTTAATATATGGTGATGCATCGAAGAAGGTATAGGGAAACATTCTCATGCAGAATGATTTAGTGAAAGCTTGTATCTCATTAAAATTGAATGTTCTTGAGAAAATTTACCAACTCATGATTTTGAGTTAGTTGTGGAAATTTATTAATTAAAATATGGAGGAATTATATTAATATATAAAGGTGTGATATATATATTTATCATAAAAGTTAATATTATATATTCACATAGAAAGGGTTAAACATACACCAAAGAAGATGGTTGGAACTAATTAAAGATTATGACTGATCAATACATTGCCAACCTGGTATAGAAAACAAGGTGTATAACTATTTTAGTCAAAAGGATAATTCTAGATTATCAATAATGAGGATAAAAACGATTTAATAGTTTTTTATTTCAAAAGTATGTATTTAGAAATCTTGAAGGAATAAGAGAAATATTATCTTTCCCAAAATGAGTGTTAAACTATCTATCCAAGTGAAGATTAAAGAGGCTTAGAAGGACGATCTAAAGATATAGAAGGAGGCTAGAAATTTCCCTTATTTCAACCTTGATATTGAGTGAATAATAAGGTTAAAGAACCATGTATCTGTTCCATCCATACCAAATTTTAAAAATATCTACTACAGGAATCTCATAATTCTTTATTATCTATTCATCCAGTTAGTGAAAAGACTTATAGAGATCTAAATGAGTATTTATAGAGGGATGACATGAAGGAGATATTACATAGTTTGTGTCTCGGTGATTGCTATTTCAGAAAGTTATGGTTGGGAGAAAAATGTCTAAGGGGATGTTATGACCATTACCCATACCAAAATGTAAATGGGAAAACATCACCCTGGATTTCTTTATAGGACTCTCCAAAAACTCTAAATGGAATAATTCTACATGGGTTATAGTTGATCATATTATGAAGTTAACACACTTCATCACTATTTGGTAATATTTCTATTTGGATCAGATTTCTAGGATATAAATTAAATAAGTGGTAATGTTACAAGGAGTACCAAATTAGGTTATTCCTTATTAGGATATGAGGTTTACCTCAATGTTCTGGAAACGTATTCACTAAAATCAAGATATAGAATTTAATTTTAGTATTGAGTGTCATCCTACAATAGATGGTAAATATGAGATAAAAATTCAAAACCTAGATGTTATTTTGAGATCTTGTTATACAATTTTAAAATGTGGTAGGGATAAATATATTCCTCTAGTCGAGTTTTCACACAAGAATTTATTTCCATAAAGCATTAAGATGAATCCTTATGAATACCTCTATAAATAAGTTTATAGATCAAAAATCATAGGATTAAATTAGATAATTAAAGCTATTTTGAATTAATATATCTAAGAAAATGATAGAAAAAGTTGAATCCATTCAAAAAAACCTCAAGGAAGATTATAGTCGATTGAAAATTTATACTTCCAATTGTTAGTGTGATATTAATATTGAAGTTGATGAGAAGGTTTTCTGGGAATTTATCCATATAATAAGGCTATGATATTCTAGAAAAAATAAAATATGATACATAGGTATATTGGTTCTATTGAGATTATTAATTAAGTAAGCACATTGTCTTATCACTCTATGCTCCCACCGAACCTCCCTCAAGTCCATGATGTGTTCCTTATATATCTCTTTGGGAAGTACATACCAGATCCTTCACGTGTAATAGACTTATAGGTTGTAACACTTGATCACTATCTTTCTTGTGAATAAAAAATTATTGATATTATGGATTATATAGAGAAATCCACTCACTTGGTCATGGTTTTATGGCGATACCACCAACTTGAGGAGGCTAAATAAGAACCTAGGGATATGATATTGAAAAAGTATATTTAGTTATTTGTTTTAGAGTGTTGGAATTTTGATGAAGAAATTAATTTTAAGGGGGTGAAATGAAACATCATAATATTTTATGAATATATATTTTTAAATAAATTTATCTTCTTCAACAGCTTTCAATACACATAATACTGAGTTTTAAGGAACAATAATATACAATTAATATTATTATTTAAACACGACCATTTTAACATAGTTGTTAAACTTTGTTTTATGAATAGGAATTAACAATTTTCCAAAATTAAGTATAATGGTTTTATATAAATAAAATTTATTGATAAATAAGTAATTAATTTTGGTAAATTATATATATACTTTGAAAATACATTTATTCTAAAATTATTTTGTTGATTTTTTTTCATGATCAAATAATAATTTTTTTTCAATATTATAATTTTTTTATAAATTTAAATTAATTTATGGAATCAAAATTTCAAAATTAACTTAGGGTAAATTTTTTATATTTTTCTGAAAAGAATAATTTTTCAATTAATAGTGAAAAATACTCATTTTTATTGAAAACCACATTTTTTATAAAGAATTTTAAATGTAAAATTATATTTAAAAATGGATTTAAAATTAAAATTTATTAAATTATATTATTATTAATCCAATTTAGGTTATTGGTATTAATATTTTATATTCAATTTTGATATAAAGCTTCTTATGCTTAAGAAATTGTTTACCTTGGAAAACCAAATTTTTTTAGGTATGTGGGTCTGACTTTAAATTTAATTCTTCCAATTTGGTGAAATGGATTAATATAATTGATTAAATATTTTTAATCAATGGAATTTATATTATATAATAATTTATAATTATTATGGTTCGTAAATAATAGTAAAAATAGTAAAAATTTAATATTGTTGTTAAGGTTAAATTGGGCTTTGCGCATTAGATACACATGTGTTAAAATAAATTTTTAACACACATATGATCTTTTTTAATAAATTGGATTTAATATATAGAATAATTTGGTCCAAATTATCTAACAAGGATCATTTTATTTTTAGGCTTAAAGGACAAATTTTCTTGGTAAATTAAAAGAGGCCAATTACCATAGTGAAAACTAAAATGGTAAATGTGAGTAAACTTAGAGACTAAGGAAAAAACATGTTTAAAAAATGTGTATTTTTTTCTTGGTATGTTTTTATCGACCATATCATCAATATTCTCCTTTATTTATCAATTTTTGAGGTACTTCTCTTGAGTTTTACTTTCCATTATTGAATAGTTTTGGGTATTTACAAAAATGTCACTCCTCATCAATTATAAAAGGGGACCTAACCCCTCACTTATTCACACATATTAAGCCATTTTTCATGAAAAAAACCTATACAAATATCTCCAAAAAACAATTATACATGTTTTTATATAATTTTATTCCCTAAATAACGATCCTAGGGTTATTAATAAGATATCCAGATGAGGATTTTCTACGAAAAAGTAATTATCTTCACTAAGTTATTTCTTATTTTACTTCTTCTATTACCACCTTCATTCAAGTTTTCATAATTAAAATATAATAAAAATAGTATATAAACTATACCAAGATGTTTTTATCTTAATGTAATAACCTATATCTATCTCTTCTTTCACCAAATGGGAAACAAAATCGTCGATCATGTGTATGGTGAACTACAACTTCATGAAGCGATATAATTATTTTTCTATCACCACCCATCAAAAATAGATATAATTATGGATTTAAATTATATATATATATATATGATATTTAGAAAATAATTATATATTTTAAATTATAATTTAATATCTACATTCTTATTTTATATTTTTTTTGAAAACGATAATGTCACTCATGTGTACGTTTGGACTACCACCTCGACGAAGCGATGTGATACATTTTTCATTTTAATTTTACCTGGATGGTAGTAAATATAGATTAAATAAATATATCTGATAAATATTATTTAGAAATTATTTTTAAATTTGAATTAATATATATGTTTCTTTTGTTCCATACATCAAGAAATTATAAACATCATTCATGCACACGTACGACCAACCGTCTCCATGAATAATGTAATTCATTTAATGTCAATTAATTTAATGGATTTATATAAATAAATATATATTAATCATATATTATATTTATATCATGTTTAAATATTTTAGTTTATATAACCATGATCAAAGAAAAATAATCAAAACTACCAAACCTAAACATTTATTTTAAATGATGCAGTTATTGCATGAAAAAGTATTTCATCGAGGAATTGTTAATGAATTGGTGATAATTGGTTATATGTAAATAATATATGGTATGATAAATAGGAGTATGTTTCAGGAATATTTGTATAATAATCCTATATTTATTATATAGGATGTTTGAATTTTTATTAAGAAAGTCGAGATTTTAGGAAAGGGGTTTTTGTCTCAAATTGTCAGCTTTGGGATATATGTTATATTATGAACTTATCTTATTTATTGAGGTGTATATACAGACAATTTTATATGTTATATGATTAATTTATTTATTATAATGATATTTTATTTTTCATTTAAAGTTATTCTTTCATGGGGCTTATGATTCAGGAGTTACCAAAGCATGTTGGGGATTTTCATCTCACATTAATTTTCATAAGACACATGCCATATTCACCAATTTTTTATATTATGTTGTGTATATGATAACGAAGAATTTATTTTATTATTCTTTTCTTGAAAATTTTTGGAAATAAATATCGACCTAATATTCATTATTTTATGGGGATTATATTTCAAAAATTACCAAAGTGGTAAAAGATTTATGTTACAGTCTCAATGTTTGTCAGGTTTGGTTATTATTATGTTTCTAAGGATGAAATATTATAATATATTCTGATATAACAATAAATAAACTCATTTATTTTATTATCTTATGGTGATTTATATAGAATACATTTATTTCTCTCATTTTCCTCTCTTAAATTATTAAAGAGACCAAAATAATAGTTTCAATAAAAAGGTCTTTATTTCACTCTTCTGTAAAAAATTATTATTTTTCCTTATAAAGTTTTATAAAAATTATTTAAAGAAATATTTTAATATTCTACAATGAATATTTAAATAAAATTTTACCTTTGTTTTAATTATTACAAAATGGTTTAAAAGTAATGATCTTATCTTTTTTAAAATGAGTTAGTTTTTAATTTTTAACAAAATTGGGAAAAGAATATTTGTTTTAACATGTATAACATAAACATAATTTCTCACCATAATGACTACTAAATTATTTTAAGATTAATATAAATTTTTTCATGGTTCTTTTCAAATAATATTTTTCCTTAATATTTGAGAAATTTCTCGGAAGTGATTTCAAAATGGAAAGAATATTTCCCTCAAGAATGTTTTAATGAAATTTTTCTGTAATTTATATTTATAAAATGAAATAAAAATTGGCGATTGTTATGTTTTTCTGGGGATATGATCCAATGTTACTGTCCGTATTCTTTATATGGATGGTTTATGTTTTTTATTATGACAACAAGATGTTTATGAAACCTGTTTCTTTCCAATGGGTTATATAATGATGAAATGTTAGTGAAACCCATTTCCTTTACATGGGTTATGAAATGATGAATGTTTTATGTTCTTTTGGCATAGAAATGTAAAAAATATATAATGGGTGGGACCTATATCTCCCAATAATGTATTTGGTAAATATTAATGTTCTATGAGCTCAAAGGGTACATGAGAGGTTATCTGAAGCCTGAAGCTAGTACACATATGGTTTGTCCAAAGATAACTTGTTATGAATATATTTTTGGGAATCCTTGACATAAGATTTTCTATGATTATGTGTATGCAAAAAATTTATGTTTTTTCCTATTTTATGATTTCATGGATTATGTTCTTTGATTTCTATATGATTCATTTCTTATAAACTGCCAATATTTTTTCCATGAATCAAGGTTATGATTCATGACGTGAAATACATGATTTTAAAATGTTATTCACCCATTTTCTTACCATTATGTTCATGTTATACTGATATCTACCTTTCTTACACTTAATTATAATATAAAATCACCCTTTATTATTCATCATTTCACTAAGTTATGAAAAAAGGTATTATGTATGATATCACTAAAGAGGGTTCAGGTTATAAATAATTTAGTTTAAGATAATGTAGCTCACTTATGAACCAGTTTTTATGTATCCATGTTTCAAAATATGCTAGAACTGTAAGAGTTTGGCATGGATCATTATGTTTTATAATGAATATTCATATACCAAGATGTAATACCAATGTACAAAAAGTATGGGATGCTATATATGGACTTGTTCCAAATATTTTTCTGGATGAGACTCAAATTTTATATAAGTGCGAGTGTAGATATTTGAATGTTTTATAGTATATAAGTTATTAATCCAAAAGTAAAGACATTATAAAAGTTATTAGGAATCAGGAAGTTATATGAAGTTGTAGTTGAAGACGTATTTAAGTAATTTTTGAAGTCTGTTTTATATTTTTTTAATTTTTTTAGGGTTCCCTAAAAATAAAAGAAAGATAAATTAAAGGGTAATTGGGAATATAGATAATGATGAAATGGTAAAATAATTTCATATATAAAGGTCACTATACAAATATATATAAGTAAAAAAGTATTCAAAATACCTCATTAGTATGCATTAAAGTCATGAATTAAAATACATTAAGGAAAATCATGACAAATTTGAAAAGTTTGGATAAGCTTCAGTCTTTATACATAATGTTGACTAGACCAATAAAAATAAGTAACTTGATTAAACACTCATTGAAAATAAAAATGTCTTGAAGGGTTTCTTGAGTTTAATTTCTAAAGAGATGATGAAATACAAAAAGACTTCGGAGTTTGAACTGTGCTGTGCAAGTGTAAACCACGGTTATACATAACAATATGCCTATAAAGAAGAGAAAATTTAGATATGTCATAGAAATCATAATAATGAATTGAAAGGGTCATTAACCTGATGTGAAAAATTAATTCAGACTAGGATCATGATTTTTGTTAGTGTTGTATCTACACTTATATACATGAGAGTAACTAATTGGAGAAGCTAGAACATAACAGTATATCAATCATAAAATATGATTGATATTTTTAGACCAATAAATTGAGGATCACCTGGAGATTCCGAAATGACATATAATTTTTTTTATGAGTGTGTTGAAGATTATGGTGGTTTTGAACTGGGTATATGATTTACCCCACATCATGGATTATAGTGTTTTTGTAATGAAAAAAATACCCTTGTAAATTTGTGTATAACACAACCCATTTCCTGATATATTTGGAAGGTTTTAGTGAATCTTCTATTTCAGTGGAGTCCATTACATAAAAGGATGATCATTCCATGGAGACTCAGTATGTGTACATTTGGATTTTCCAAGTCTAGGTGTCCATGCAGTGGTGATAAGAGTCATTCTATGGTAAATAGTTAAAAGTTTAATTATAATTTTAGTCACTACATTGTGTTTTGCAAGTGTGATCCATGAAAACTAGTGGTTACTGATTATATGAATCAAATTAAAAGTGTCATTGATTAGAGGTTTCCATGGATGAAGTGAAATAGGTTTATGTTCTCACCCGGATATGAGAATCTTGATTTATAGATGATTATTACACCATTAATATGACTAGTCATTAGTTTCCTTACTTTCAATTTTTTGAATTTTTTTAAAAAAATTTGAGAAATAAATGGATGAGATTGACTCGAGTTTTGAAAGATGATTTTTATATATTTTTCCACCACACTAATAAAGTATTTAATATCATTAATTATGTAAATTTGGATAATATCTATTTGAATGGAAGGAAGGGATTTCTAGAATGAGATAATTATAGAGACAATGATCCCTATAAATAAATAAGTCTGTAGAGATGTAAAGGAGAGAGGTGGATTTGATATAAATTATAGTAAAAGATAGTAATATTGAAATATCCAATTTAGACGTGAAGAAGGAATTTTAGAATATTTATTGAAATAAACAAAGGAAGTATTTTCACTTTCTAAAGATCTAACCAAAATAGAAGAAGGTGGTGTTTCCATGATGATTCATGGAAAGTTTTAGTTATTGCTCAGGGTGATATTCACAATAGGAAAATATATGAGAAATATAGTGATCAAAAGAACCTATCTAACTAGTGAGTTAATAACAATGTTGTTTTTTTGTATTGGCATTCATGGTAATATGATAACCCTATCTTGAAGTAGTGAAAAAGATTGGATAGTTAATAGAGAGATCATTGGGATGTGCTGAGTTATCAATAAACATTTTAAGGGGAGTCAACCTATGAATATGAGTGACCTAGCCAAAAATCCACCACTAAATAGCATGTTTAATGGATTATGGTGTGTCAACACATTTTATATTACATTTTCTTTATATTAGTTCACCACAGGTTAACTTAGTATAAATTTATGTGTCTTTTTTTGATGTTTTATTTATATTCCACAGGACATAACTTGGTTAGTGTCAGATAATAAATCACTAATCATAATTGGTAAAACCAGGGACTATTGAATCAATAATTGGATCATAATTATGAGAATAATTTAGTTTTAACCCTACTAACTATGAGTTCATGATCAGTTAAGGAATTGACAGTTTGAGGAGAATTGATTTGAAATGAATTTCAAACCCTCATTCAACCTCCTCTTAGAGAAGTTATCATGAAGGTCACCTATTTCCCTAACAAGAGTGAAATTATAGTATTGAGAGACTGAATCCCATGTTATGTATTGTTCGAATATATATTTACATATATTGATAATATATAATTTTATTTTATTTATTTTGGTTATGTATGGTAATTTACATGATTTGGGTTACTTCCGATATTTGGTTTGTTTTATTAAAATCAAAGGGATTTAAAAAGGACTTCCAAATTCTTATTTTTAGAAAAAATAAATTATTTAAAATGATGTTTCTAATAATTATTTTCTAAGAAGTACTATTTTTTGTTGTTGTGATAGATACTTTGAAGATTCATGATGGTATCCTACTAGTAATTTCCTTACACCATACATACATTAGTTGTATTTAGACTTGATTAGGTTGAAATCAGTAAATAGAAATGAGAAACATATTTTAATGGTGCTTCTTGGAGCCTCTATTCCTTCATGGAAGGGTTATTGATGGTTACCATGGGTCACTAGGACTTATCACATGTGGAGCATTTTGTGGAACCTCATGCAATGATTTTGGTATGTTGATATATCGACCATTTTGACATTTTCTTCATTTTGGAATTATATGTGTCATTTTTTGTATCACATTAATTTTAGTTTATATTGTGAGGTATCAATGTTGGTTATTTATTTTTTTCATACTCTATTTGGATAATTTTTATTATTGAAACTACTTATTTATGTTTATAAATATCTAAGTTATGTGTAGGTCCTGAAATATTATTGGTTTCATTCTATTTTAGGGTTTCTGTGATTATAAGTGTGAAATTGACAGTTATTGTATCTACCATATGTTTATATATATCAAATAATTTTTATTGAATATATTTGATACCCTCATTTCTTGTATTTATCCCATGGTGATCAATAATGTGCTTTGTGCCTTATAGAAGATCAGTCTTAGTGATGCAATGTGTTGAACATGGATGGTTCATTATAAAATGGTATCAAAATCATGTTATTTTGGGGTATTATTGGTAGTATAGATATATGACCATCAAAACATGAGTGGTGAGTGTAGAGGAGTATTTTTCCAACTCTTCTTTATGATAATCCTTGTGCTACCATGGGTGGTCTATAATTGTGTCCTAAATTGAGCATTGTTCTCTGATAGTTTTTTATTTTGTGTGGTTTACTATTATTCTAATTTTCAGGGGGAATCCTATGAGTTATTTTTCAAAATTTTTGGCTTTTGGGTGGAATTTTTAATGAAACTAGAGGTATATAATTTAGGAAGATGCTCTAAGAAACCGTGTAGTAGTAGTGTGATTAGGACTATATGTCTTCCTTGTATAACTCACTCAATTGGTGTATAGTTCTGTAAACTATGAGGTCAAACCATGAGTAGTGAAAAATGTTAAAAATTTAAATTCCATCCACAATTAGTATTCTAGAATTTTATTATTATTAATGTTATCTATTTTGGAGTAATTGAGTAATTTTTTATGTTATATCCATATTATTTGAGGCTAAATCCTGAATTTATTGAGTTTTATGTTTCATTTTTCAAAAAATTTCCTCCCAGAAGGTATTTACAGAATCATAGAGAGAGTTTTGAAGAGAATACACCACAAGATAATGCTCTAATGATCTATATTCTTATGTATTCAGTCATTATAACTATTCAATATTTTGGTATGGAAGGTAAATATAACTAAATCGATGGGTGGATATGCCAAAGAGTTTACTAAGTGATATTCACATGTTTTTTTGTAGTGGCCAGGAATATCAAGAAACTGAGAAGTGTATGGAGAATATTTAGCATATCTTTGGTTTTATTTAGATCTATTAGACTTATAAGGTTTGTTTTTCCACATATATGCTAGAGGAACTGGGCCATAAATGGTGAGAATATGTTATATAGGACAAGATACATGGGGATATCCCTTATTTAGTGATCAAGAATATTTTCAACATGTTGTCAAAACTAATTACTTTAAAGGTGAAAAAGTATAGAGAGTTCATCTATATGGATTATAGGTGTATATTAGTGATATATTATACCTCTTAATTTTTTATTTTGGTTCATATTTCCCCTGAGCTCCTCACATTTGTTTATATTAAGGATGGATAATTTGAGATGGGTTTTAGACTAGTGGTAATATTTAGGATGGTTCTACTCTTCCTGCAGACCTATGCCGAGGTGGTAGATACAAAAATGATAGATAAGATAGATATTACAATGTTAACTTGTTTAAGTGGTGCCCAAACTGCTGCATGTATAATTCAAGTTCCTCATCAGGTGAGAAGATAAATCATGAGGAATCTTTACAAGGTATTAATGGGAGTGTAAAAAATCCTTATAATTACTCTCCCAGGAAACCGTTTGGTCATAAGTTGGTAGTGTGATTCCAATATGGATTGGCAGATCACACTTAACCATTTTATTGAAAGGATCCTTCTAAATTAAAGGAATTATAGGTCATATTGAAATATATTAAAATAATATTTTTTAATCATCTGAGTACGTATCAATGGGTATCAAAAATTATATTTTCAAATAAGGTGAATATATGTATCCTACTTTTCATTAATTACATGAAGATCAATCATGTGGATGTCAAGAATAAATAACCATTTAACTGGATGGAAAATATTTTTTTTATAAATTCAGTGGAGCGTGTTGAATTTTTAAGATTGGCCTCAGATTAGAATACCACCGGCTGATATTGAAGGAAGGTGATAGTCCATAAACCACTTTAAAATTTTTTTATGGGAATTATTGATATCTTTTTATGACATTTTTCCTCATTAAGGACCCTACTATTTTCATGGATTTTATGAATTAGATCTCAAATAGATATATTGAAACATTTTTTGATCTTTTTGGATGATATCTTGTATTAATACAAGATAAAAGTGGACTATAATGACTATATGGAAATTAAATTAGAATCTATAAATAAGTATTTTATATATGTGAGGTTTTTTAAATGAAAATTCTATATCCAAGAATTGAAATTCTTGGGTCATGTGGTATCAAAGAAGTGAACTTATTTAGAACCTTGGAAGATCCAATCATTAATAAATTATGAAATACCTGATAATGTCTCAAATATTAGAATATTCTTATATCAAATTGGATACTACACATTATTTATTTTATATTTCTCTACGTTGGAATCTTCCTTGAATACTTGACCCAAATGAGAGTGAAATATGATTGGGATGAGAATTTATAGATATAATTTGAAGAGTTAGTGTCTATATTTTCACCATCTCCCATTTATATTATTCTAGTTCCTATAAAGGTATATTCTATGAATTGAGATGCTTCAAATATATGGTTGGGATTTGTTTTAATATAGGGTGATCATGTTGGGGATTATGTAACTCAATAGTTTCACCTTATTGAGAAAATATACCCCACTCATGACCTTGAATTGGTGGAATTAATATATTCATTGAATATGGGGTGTTATTATCTCATTGGGGATAAGTTTTCTATATATAATAATAATGACAGTTTCAATTACATATTCATAGAGAAGGATTTGAATTATTAATAACGGGAATGTGTTGAGTATTTCCAAACCATTAATTTTGATTTATCCTAAACTCTTAAAAAGGTAATGTGTTGGATGATGCCTTTATAGCTGGATGTTGTGGACTCAAGTGATTAAATAATTAAGAGAGGAATAGAATGTGATGAGCCTATTTGAGGATGTTTATTTGTATGTAAAAGAATATGATGATCAAATTTTCTTGACAAGTGTGCATGTCACACCCTCATTAGATGATCAAATTTGGATAGAACTAGTATTGAAACCTGATTTTCAATGTATCACTAAAATTATATAATGAAAAAAGACCTCCAGTGGTTGGAATCGATCTCTCAATGGTTATATTTCTTTTATGAAGAGGATAATAGTACCTTTTACCACACTAAATGAAGTGAAAGAAGGTGGGAACTATTCTAATTGTGCAGTACACACTGAGGAGACCAAGATATTTTATGATATCAAAGTTCAGTATTAATAGTTCTGGACGAGGTAAGTAATTTATGAATTTGTGTTTTGGTGCCTTACTTTACAAGGATTAAATATGATCCTTAGATAATAATAATATCATTAAAAACTCTTCCCATTATTTTTTGAAAGTGGAATGATATTTTTATGTATTTTTTGATTTTCTTGCCTTGAACCCTATTGAATATAATTATATAAGGATTCATATTGACTAAATGAAAAAATCTTCACATTTTATTAGTATTAAGGTTTAAATGAAAGTTGATGAACTTAGACACTTATATACCCAATAAGTTGTGAAGATTCATTGTCTGAGATCATCAATATTTTTTTATTAAGAAACATGCTTTAATTCTTATTTCTTGAAGGGTATTTAGGAAGCAATGGGCTATGAGTTGAATTTTATAATGGCTTATCATCCAATGAAGGATGGAAAAACCAAGTGGGCAATTTAGATTTTGGATTATTTTCTCCAAGAATTTGTTCTTTCCATGGGAATCTTATAAGAGAAACACCTATCATTTCTTGAGTTTTATTATAATAATATTTATCAAGAATTGAAAAATATGGATCCCTTTGAAGCTCTTTATAGATAACCATATAGGTCTATAATTTGTTAGTTGTAATTAAGCGAATATTTCTTGTTGATATCGAGAATCATTTAGGATATAAAAGAAAAGATTGATTTGATTTAGATAATATTGGTGACAAATTAGAGTTACCGAAAATATTATGTAAATCATCATTTCTATCCATTGTATTTTACCATTGGTGATTGAGTGTTTCCTAGTGTTTCCTTAAATAGTACATCATATATTGTGAAAAAATAGTTATTTGTTTCTATGGTTTGTTAAGATATTTGAGATACAAAAATATCCATATAATGTGGCATACAAACAATAATTATAATTCAGGATAAAATATTTTAATTAAGTGTTTCATATATCCAAGTTTAAGAAGTATTATCTGAGCCATCTCATGTAGTTGAGTTGTAATATTTTAATTTAGAACCGGAAACCACCATGGTTGTGTAGAATGGATACTTTATGGATAATCAGGATATAGTGTTGTGGGGGTAAATCTATTATATTATTTTATTTTCTATAAAATCATGGTGAAGATATCCATGTGTCTTATAATAATGAAGCTATGATGAGAGGGAAATAACCTCACTTATTCTTTTATAAGTAGTGTTGAGAATTTTCTCGGGGTAGAAAGTGGAATTGTGGGGATAAATTTGACATCCCTTGGATAATTATTATGTATTTATTTTTGATTATTTCATCCAATAACTTATTTTACTACGTTTAATGAGTATAAGTTTTGAATGTTTAAAAATAGGGGAAAATAGGTTTGGGTGAATAGTTAGCACATGGTTAGTGTTAACCATGCAACCAAACCATGCAGAGTATGTGAAGTGTTTCTAGTGTAGTTTCCATGATTGGCGCATGATTTAATAAATTGTGTAGCCAAACCATGAAAAATACCCTTTTGTATTGGTATTGTCTAGTGATAACTACATTGATTTCACACAGTTTCCCATAACTTGTTTCCAAACTTTGTGGCCTACCTAGTTTTTTAATTGTTGAAATCCCCCCTTTTCCCTTATTTGATTTTAACCCTTAACTCCTTCGATTTTCCCACTTTATCATCCTAGATGAATACAACTATATATTTTCTCACCGTCCAAGCTCCCTTGGTCATTCTATATCAATTTTAATGAGTTAATTCAAGAATTCCCCATTTATTTCTCTAAGATTTTTTATCATATCTTCTTATATTCCCTCGTTCTTTTACTTCTTTCTCGTGTTTTTTACAATGATGGATATGGTGGCTAGGACAATGAGTATAGATGGGTTTTAAAGTTATTGTCTTAGGTAATTTTCCTTATAATAAACAATATTTTCCAACTCTTATTGTTTTTATAAAATCCAATGAGTTTGAATTGATTTTTTGGTAGGTGTATTTATATAATGGTTCATTCCCTTAGAATAACATTTGTTCATGAGCTTTAGACATCTCATATTATAGTATTATGATTGAAATGAATTACCAAGCCCCGATTTAAGCTAATTAACTATTTATTCTTATATTTGTTCCTGAAAAGTGTGGGTTTTATATAGGTTTCAATCTAAAACTGGTTTTGTGCTTATAAGGTGTTTGGTAAAATGATTTAAAGAATGTGTTAACCCTAAATGGAGTTTCAAATATTTTCTTGGAAGGGAATTTTGTATGATTGATTTAAAATAATTATTTTCAAGGAAATTATAATTTATATATATGATTATTGGATATAGAGTAATTATAATTTGGATTTTTAGGACATGATAGTTTCATGATTCTCCCTTTGAGTTGGGAATTGATAGCCTATTACATCATCCATAGTGTCAGAATGTGATAGATTCTTGCTTCTCCCATTGTGTCAGGAAGTGTTATCCATGTTATTAACCATAGGTTTTTGTGTAAAAGAAAAACCTTGGGTTGTTATAAGGGTAAATCTAGGTGTGGGAAACTATATCCCAAGTGATTCATTTATATGATATATATTTTATCATGTAGATACTTAAATATTATATCGTATTTATTTTTCTCATATCTTGCAATTTCTATGATCTTAGTTACTTATGGGATTTTGTTTGTTTCACTAGAACTAAAGGAACTTAAAAAAAGTTTTAAATATTATTATTTTATGGAAAAAATATATTTTCATAAATGGTTTTTTTTCTAATAATATTTTTAAACTAGTGCTAATGGTTTTCTTTATGAAAGATATTGTATAGACTCATGGTGGTATCCTTACAAGAATTTATTCACATATTATATATATCCATTGGTGTTATTAAAATATGATTATATCTGAAATATGTAAATTAAAATGATCCACAATGTTTTATGTCACTTTTATATGCGTCTCTTCCTCCATGGTATGGTAATTGGTGGTGACCATGGGTCATGAGGCATTGGCTCATGTGGGGAATTTTGATTATTCTGAAGTGGTGATTTTAGGATGTTAATGTTTCAACCATTTTAACCTTATCTTTATGTTGGATTTATAATTATGATATTTTATATTTATTTTTTAGTTATTTCCATTTTGATATTCTCTATTTGTTTATGTTTTATTTTTGGAATTTCATATTTATGTTACCTGATTTCCAAGTTATGGATAAGTCATGTCAAAATTATTGGAGGATTATTTTTTGTGGTTTATGTGATTAAAAGGTTCAAACCATTACCATTGGTTATATTTTATACCTATAGTTCTCATCACTAGCTCATAGTGATTGGGAATATGATTTTCGACTTATGTTGGATCGACCTAGATGCTATAGTGATTTGACCTAGCCCAGTTCATTGCATTATCCTTGCCCCAAATCTTGTTCATCTTTAGCCTTGAATTAATTTAAGTCTATATTTTTCCACTATATTTTTTAGATATATTATTCCTTTCTATATATATTCCTTTTATTTCTATAATTACTCTTCTATATATTGGATCTTTTAAAGATACACTTCGTGTATTGTAATGTGACTTTATCACTTTGGATAGCCTTAATAAACACTTACATCCATAGACATGTATATGTTATGGCTTGAGTTTTCTTTGTAGATATATCTTATATGAGATCATATTTACTACCTTGGTTAGATCTCATAGTTATGTATCTATTCTACTATTTTTAATTCATATTCATAAAAGTATTATGGAATAATTCTATCATTCAACACCAAATATTTCTTAGTTAAGATATTCTATGCATAACACTGATCATAGTATCTTTATCTTCAAACCAAGATGATTATATACTTCAATTTTACATTAATTTAATATCTAAAATGAATCTGATTTGTAATTTATCTATTATATATATTTATATATGATAATGTCATCAGAAATGTAATAAAATTTGAGAATATACCACTAGATTATAATTTTAAATAGTTCACATGGAAGTGTGGAAACTAATTTCAGAATACATGTGACCATTTAAACATTAATTATAAAATATGATTTATTCATTTTGTCATGTAAAAAAGAATAAAAATAACCAAGGATTTTAACTCATAAAAGATAAATACCCTTCTTGGTTTAAAATTGTTTAGTGATTATAGTTTACATTAACAAGACATATTTTTTAAAATTGGGTGTAATACAAGTCGCGTAGTTTTAATTAAACTTGTACTTCCAACATAGGATTTGATAATGCAATCAAATATTTAGACTATCATTTTAATGTTTCATGCTATAACATATGAAGTCCTTTTATTTCAAAACTGGAAATAAGATCACTTGTGTCTGAACTCGACACATAAATAATGGTATTGTAATAATAAACACATAATAAAAATTTAAAAATACAATAATTACTCACACGGGAAATGTAAAATTTATAATCTTTTAGAATTAATGGAACAATCATATCTTCATTAATAACATGAATATCCACATCACTTTTGATAATCTTTCATAATATACTTTCTTCTAATATATAAATACAAATGTTTAAGTCACTGTCTATATCTAATAACCAACTAGTATAAATCATAAAATTGAATTTAATAATAAATATAACTAAGCTTTCGCATGATTATTCCCTATATTACATATCTTCAAAAAATTATAATTCTTTCCACATTCAAAATATATAGCCTCTTGTACATTTCCATCCCTTAAAATATTTTTATTCATAGAATAATGTTTCTTAGGTTCCTTAATCATTGACACTTTCATTAGTCTATTAGCCTCACTCTTCTTTTTTCACTATAAATACTGAATAATTATCTTTTTTATTATATTTATCAAATTGGAAAATGTTTTTAAATGATCTGGAAGAAATTTATTTAGGTTTTTCATATTAAAATTAATAATAAAATTTTAAAAACTAAGATTTATTATTGAGAGAATGATATATATGGATATTTTTATGTTTAATTTGAATCCTATTTTTTTTAATGCTTAATGTTCCCTATAATTTTGAGCACATGAGATCCACTAAGGACCACCTCTTATAACTTGTACACGAATAGTTCTTTGAAGATTTAACATTTATCTTTTCTAGATCTCTCATGGTAAAGATAATTGAGATAATATAACATAGTGTATACATATTTATATTTAAATTGTTTTTAAAAATAACTTTACATAATTAATATCATAATTCATTATATATAAAATGCATCATCTATGTGTCTCTTGTAGAAAATTATCTCATCCTCACCAATTTTTGAAGTAGGCCCAATAGGTAGTGGGATGTGGTGACTAACATGGAACTCATAATGAAAAAATAAAGCCCACTAAGAATTTAGTAAAGTGTGACTCAATCTGTCCTGAGAGAAGTATGTTTTTTAGTGTTCTTGGTGTTATGTGTGTGGGTTCATTTTTTATTTGAAAAACAAGATTGATTGTGTGTTTGTATTTTAATGAATGTAAAGTGTTTATGAAATCAGTTTTTTAAATAGTTGTATCCCCTTGGATATTACCTCACCTGACATGTTAATTCACGATTAATTCATTTTAAACTTCTACGAGCATTCAGTAGCCATCTAAAACCTCTACTGGTTACTCTATCTCCCTCTCTCTCTCAGGATTTTTGGTTTAAGTAGGGAGTTTAAATGATCACTTAATTCCTTACTCTTACCCAGATTTATAATAAAAAAATCAATGATTACTCCTAGACCAACCCACTTCCCTCCATCATATGGGAAATGAGGTAAATATATGGGGCTTATGTGTAAATTTACAGAAGAATAAAATGAGTAACTAAAATAAAATTAGTAGTGGGAATCTTCTATTGTGTATAATAAAAAACAATTTACAATTATATTGTGTAGAAAATAATTATAAATCAAAATCATATTCATTAATATGGGTTGGGAAAGACTCTATGGATTTAAAATTTTGGGTCTAGTGTGCCATTATTGGAGAAGTAAAATGAAATAAATAAAGGAAAATATAATTCCATCCGATAATAGCACTCTTCAATGGTGAGTTCCATCCTTTTTAGTATGGTGAAGAAAAATGTTCTATAATTTCACCAGCTAAGATGTTCATTATATTATATGATTAGTTTGATCATTCCATTTTATTGGAAAATACTCCTTATAAGTGATTATTATTTCTAATATTTTTTTTTCAAAAATATCTCACTTTATGGACCACTTTAATATGTATATCTTGATGTGTTAAAATTTAATCACCAAATAAATATTATTAATCTTCTCATATTTGTTTAATTCCTATTATCACTGTATTCTTATACTACATGATGAATGTAATTTTTAGGTTTAATATATTTTTTTAAATTATCCCAAAAATATATCAATGAAAAAATAATGAACCTTCTAGATAATATATATACAATATGATCTGTAAAAGGAATGAAGAAGTTGTCTTGCTGGGAAACTTGGTTAAGTATTCTATAATCTATATAGTCCCTCCAACTATGTTGAATAAAAGTGTTTACTATTTAATTATTTTCATTTTGAATCAATTTTAGTCTTTTTTTGGTTTAATTAGGATGGGACTCTCCACTAGGAGTTTAATATTGGGTAAAGTATTCTAGTTCATAAAATTATTTCAATATATTTCTTTACAACTTACACTAGGTTTAGTATTAGTCTCATTTGAGGGCACCTCATAGGTTTGTATTCACTCTATAGAAATATTTATTGCATGAGAATAGAAAGACTGATTCCAAGAATGTTCATTAACATTCAAAATATATCCATTACCTACTGTTTTAGAATGATCAACAATTGGTGTTTTTTATTAGGTTTAATTTTTTTGAAATTATCATAGGATGTTTTTCATCTTCTATAAGATATAATTGATTGAGATTTTATGGACTAATTTTTAACTCCAGATTGTGTGTTTTTCCTGTGATGGTATCAATTAAGTGTCTCATATTCTGGCATCCTACTTATATATAATAAATGAATCAGTAACATATTTAAAAAAAATTAAAATTGTTTTCATAAATATCCTTTTCAAACTGTTTACAAGAAAAATATGATTTTAGATTCAGCTAATTTTCAAAGAAGAAATTATCTGAATGGTTTAGTGTTTTTATGGATTTAATTAATTTTATTATTTTATTTAGAATTTGAATATCTTCCACTGAGTAGAAAGGCATTTCATGATCTAAAAGAGTAAAAGAAGATTGTTCATCTTGAGGTAATTTCATAAAATATATGATATTACAATTAACAATATCTTCTCTAAAATGCATAGAAAATGTTCCTTCAAGAACATTTATTATGTTTTTTTAGTTTTTGAAAATATTATACCCAATATTTTAGGGTAATGAAAATTAACTCTATCTTCTTCCATATCCAGGATAAAGAAGTTACCAAGGAATAACTGATCTTTTACTCTTACTGATACATCCTCTTGAACGCCCATAAGGTAGGATATAGAATTACACACCTTGGAATAAAGAACCAGGTATAGATCCCTTTAGTAATTTTTTTTTTCATATTTATCATATGTCAAGAGATGGTATTTTTGGAGTTAGTGTTAGTTGGAGGCCACCAACTACATGATGTTGGCCGGTAAAAAGTATTGAAGTATATAGGTTTCATCAAATACCAAGTGGACTCACACCAGATAGCTAGTAGGGTCCATCTGCTATAGGTCGTCTTCCTATAGCTAATGGAACCATATGTAATTCATATTAGTAAGGGTGAAAATTTACTTTTCACGAGAATTAATATTTTAATCTCCTGAAATACTCTACCTCAAAATTAATACAAATTTCATAGAACTAGAGGATCCTTTCTGATGATTTGGACTCTTCAACTCCTTCTATTGGTGACCCATCATGCTAATTTAAATCTCAGGTCTTTGTTCTTCATAATACAGTAAGAGAAATCCATCTAATTGGGTTTCTACTATCTTTATTCATGTGTTTTTTGTAATTTGAAACTAGATCACTGGATATAACATGATCATGGATAATTAAACTTTGTTTTATTAGATCTAGGTTCGGTAGGATCTAATCTCATACTTTCCCATCTTTAGTATTAAAGGAAACTTTATTTTTCTCTATTTTGAGGTAGGTTTCCCTATCTTATGGTTTAACCCTTGATATGCCTCATGTTATTTGATGATTCCTTCTGGGTTCAATTATGAAATTGATTACTGAAATTAGTTTAGAACTTTCGGGACTATGAAAGTGGTTTCAAAAATATTTTTTATTTATAAACTAGATTTTATGAGATTTATGTGTTTAATAAAATTCCTTAAAGGTGGGTTTCAAAGGAAAATAACTTTTCATTTATGAACGTAGTGAGGAACACTATATAATTTTTTTAATATTTTTTTTGATTTGATTTAAAATTTCTTATTCCTTGATTTTTTTTGAAATCTGGTTTTGGTTTTTCCCTTAGAAAATATTTTTATAACATTTTTTTGGTTTCCTTGATCATAATGATGATATAATAGCACACTTGTGAGACCTTGACATATGGGAAAAATCTAAAATAATAATATCCATAGTGGTGTTAGATATCACTTGGGGAGGTTCCTTTGATATCCCAGTGAATAGGGTGTTGAGTTTTTGAGGGACGAAGGTTTATGGACTATAGGAGTCACATTTTCTAGCTTCTATCCTCTAGAGTGTCTTCGTGGTTTGGTTATGTTAACTCTCATGTTATGTATAGACCAACTTGGTTTCTTTGATTTGACCTTGAAAACATGATCTTTTTATATGATTACTTTCAGACTCACTCATGTTATATGAATTGATTCTTGAAATCCTTTTATTTATCTTTTTACACCATTGAAAATTTCGTATGTCGTATTTCACTATTTTTTGGAATATTGAATTATTTTAAAAGAAAAAAATGGATGATTTATAAATTTAAAATGATTTATATCGAAGTGTTTTAGAAATATGTTTTGAATAATAACTAATGGATGCATATGGTTAGACATTTCATATATTCTTGGTGGAATTTTATTTGTATCTTGATCTCACACCCTAATTTTTTTCTTTGTGAATTTATGGCCTTGATTTTATAGGATATAGGTAAAAGGTAATGATTAATATAGAGGATGAATCTCCTTGATCATGTTTCATTTTTGTGGGATGGGATGGAGATAAATTATAGATATGTGAAGATAGACCCATGGGTTATTTCAGGTTTTATGTGTTGAGCATGTATTGATTCAACAATTTCATTAATTTATTTTGATGTTCACATATAGACACATTTATGTGACTCATAATTTTACTTTATAAGTGAATTTAAGAAATTATTATTTGTTAGAATATTTATTTTGGAATTATATTCAAGTAATTGATTTTTTGGGAATATTTTTTAAAGTATTTGGGATGTGTTTAAATGCATTATAAAAACAATTTCCATACCCTACATATGTAAACATAATGTATCTTTCAACAAAACTGTGTTTGAAACAACACCTATGGATCTTATACCCTACACTGTTTGGAAATTATAGTTTAGAAACCCGACATTTCCTAACAAACCTACATTTTTGGAAACAAACATATGTTACATCAACCCTACTTTTATGATCAAAATGTATGTTTTCAACCCTACGTTGGAGTTTTGTCATCACATGAATGAGCCCTATGTTTGACAATTCAATGAAGAATTTTTAAATTTATGATACTATCTGAGATTTATGCAATGATCTTATTAGAAGTAAGTATATATTGAAAGCTATTTTACAACCGATTTAGTGGATCATTATTCATTTAAAGGCTCATATTCAATGGATTAAATCATTTCTATTCTCATTTGAAGGTAAAAAGATTTGAATGATTTTTAATTAAAATATTCAATATTAATTTCGTGATATTTCTTGATCTGGTTTAAACTAGATCTATTAGACCTTATATATAAATATTTTGATTCTATTTATCAAGAAATATATACAAGATATAGAAGTGGACATATACATAAGAAAAAGTTGTGTATAGTTGCCTTCAGATCTACACTTTGGAGACTTACATTATTTGTTCTATCTAATGAACTCATTTCTATTACCATCACTACTACTAATTTTTTAGGGCATCTTATTCTGTGAAAGTGATGAAGCATTTGGTGATGGTATACCTTAAAGACATATATGTTTAAACATATATATGTATTTTTTCTTTACTGTTGGATAATTAGGGAAACATTGAAGATCTAAATACATTTTTCAGTTTATAATATAACTGTGAATTTGAAAATGTGTTTTGAAAAAATTAATCTCTATTGATTTGGTGGAGTTTCTACTGTTTTGAATCAGTCATGGTTAAGTGTCATCTTCTTAAACTATGCTCTGGATTTTCGGTTCCCTTTAAAAGATCCAGAAGGCCTTGTAAAAGCATTGTAAGGTTCCAAGTACCTATGATCAGTTGTTCTTATAATGAAATTAGTATAAGGGGACCAGATAGTGAAAATAACTAAGCTCATGGAGTTGAGCTTTGGTGGAGTGTAATGAGGGATATTTGTTTTCCGAACCACTATAAATCACTTTGTTCATTTCTTTTTTTTATTTCCATTTATTACTCATCTTTGAGAGTAAAAAACATTCACTATAGAATAAGATAGGTGATATAAATCTATCAAATTGTTTAAAGTTCACAATTCACCCCTCTTGTTTCTTTGTCTTCTTCATCACCTTTCCGACCTAAAAATTGATATCAAAGGTAGTGCTCAATTGGTATAGTTTCTTTTTGAATTTTTTTACAATGTCTAAAAGTTGTATCAGATGGCTCTACTGAATATTTATTGGCTCTAAAAAGCCTATGTTTACGATTTAGAAGAAGAAATATTGAAATAGATGATTCTAGAGAAGTTATGTTTATGATCCATACTTCTTATTTTAATTATAACTATTATGTATTCTAGAAATCCCGTATGGTTATTTATTAGAAGAATATTACAATAAGGGTTTACTTAATGGTTTTAAAACATTATATATTCCTAAAAAATATTTGGAAGATTGGAATAATGATCAATAAAGACAATATGATCTCAATTGAAAATCCATTCATGATATTTTGTGTGGTTTAGGAACTAATTAATTCAACTGAGTATCTTAGTGTCATAATGAATCTAAGAAGTGGTAGAATATTGAGGTTGCTTATGATGGAACTTAAAATATTATTCAATTAAGGTACACTACTATGAAACTAATGTTTGATACTTTTAACATGTATGAGGAAATAACTATTACTCAAATGAATGAAATATTGAAAGAGATTGTTAATATTGTTGCTACTTTGGGAGATCCAATTTCACAATCAGATCAAGTGTTATAAGTTATAAAAAACAAACCTCTAATTGGAATGAATTATCTACAACTATACATTAGTATACACCTATGAAAAATTAATTTTTAAAATAAATTATTAGAACTTTAATGATGTGTGGAAAAAATATGCAAGATGAAGATGAAAATCATATACAACATTAAGATAAAATCAAAAAATCCATGGATGAATCATCGGATTCATGTCATCCCAAGTTGGAAAAAGATTTATCATATATTTTTAGTTACACAAAGAAAAATAAATGGACTATGGAAAATAGATTTTATGAATTAAATGAAAAGGGTTATACAAAGGATAACTATCCTTTTTTTGGAATTCTTAGCGGTAATATGATTATAAACGAAAAGGAAAGAAAATCATAAAATCTAATTGGATTAATACTTATGGTTCACACAAAGAATCTTCTTTAGATAATGAGGCTGATCATAAAATAAAAATGGAATTTCTTATGAATCATGATGATGAGGTACAATCGTCTTACTCTCAAAACTCTAGTTGTGAAAAATTGTCTTATGATGAATTAAGTAAGTTTTACTTTACTCTACAATATAAATATGAATCCTTAAAAAAGGTCATAAAAAGATTATAAAATCTTATAACACTATTAAATTAGATATAGAAAAACATTCAAACCATATAATATATTTAAATAATAATTCCTCTAAAATTTCATGTGATTTTCATGATATAAAGATCAAATAATTATTGGTTGAAGTTGATAAAATAAATAAAGACTCTAAGATGTTAATAAATAAAGAAACATATTTAATTCGAATCCTTCAAAAAAATAAGACACTGATTGAGAAATATAGAATATTATGTAATGGAGAAAGTCTAAAAATATATAATAATTATTTTATTCTGGGTTTAAATAGAAAAAATATTTCCACTATTAAATATTTTTTATTGTGGTGTTAAGGGTCATTATGAAAATGATTTATTCTTTAGAAAACCTCAAATTTATGGAGTTATAAATTTTTATTACTCAAAATCATTATTTAACATGTGTAGTAAAATTACTACTCAAAATATTCAATTTTGGTTACCTAAAAATTTAATTGCTAACACTGTTGGACTTAAAAGCATATGGGTACCAAAAAGCACTTGCTTTTGATATCTTGAAGGATTACACCATTAAGCTTTATCATTAAATCCTTGATTGATTGATTTTTTGGTATATTAAAAGACTCTTCCATGGTTCTTGTTTCTTTCGTGTGTCAATTAGGAACACACTTTAGTCCTTATGGTTGGTTAATTTGATTAATATTATGGGTTTACTAGAGATCGTCTATTTCAAATTGTTATCTGAGACTCATTCTTCATTAAAGGTTTTTCTCATTCTTTTATATCATCATATTCTTTTCAGAGGTTATTAATATATTAGAGATATATCTATTCAAACTTAAGAGGTGTTTTGGATTGTTATTGGCCAACTCAAATTCATGGCAAGCCTCGAGTTTCCATGTGAAGTTAGGGGTTTTCTAGTATTATTATTTATGGTTTTAACCTTTTTTGTTTAGTTCATAAATTTTTTTTATGTTAAAGGAATTTAATTCTGTTCTAAAATTTTTACATCCTATTTTTTTAATATTTTATGGATCCTATAATAATAGCACTTAGGATTGATAGAGAGTAGGATCAAAGGCACACCTCACATGTGAATACTCTAGTTGATTGTAAACTATATTTTGTATGATCCAATATATGGGATAGGTCTCAAATATTGAATTTTAATGAATGGTGGATCATGGATAAGAGTTTAGTAAGAAAAAACCACTAATATTTCTTAGTGATAAGGGTCCACAATATAATGAAGAATTAATCAAAAGGATAGAGAGGACTATACACTTTATAAAAGTTCTAGAGGAATCCAAGGTTTCTCAATGTTCTGGGAGGAAGTGGTGGGAATATATCATGTAATATATGCTGCATGAATATCTCACATGGAATACCTTTACTAATTCCTTCAACTAGTATTTTTATCCTGAGACACTTAGGGTGGTGAAGGAACGAGAATTTGTTACTTTGGTGTAGGCAGATGAATCCGTCATGGTGTATGATACTCAATTTTTTGAATTGGCTCACCAGTATCTAGATATTTCTACAATTATTATCCCAAGGAATGGAGGTTTTAAATGATTTTAATGATATATATCTGATCCATGATTCCTTTACGTGCCTACCCACATATGTAAAGGTCATGAAAAAGGTATCTATGGCCAACTAAAATATAGCGAGAAAGGCATAACTCTTTAGAGAATCAGTGATATAGGAAGGTATCTGGAGTTCACTTCCTGATCAAAAAAAATATGGGATGATGATACCCAAGGTGGAAGATGGAGTGTATAATGGACATAAGCAAAGAGTCAAGTGTTCTATTACAAGTATAAGAAAAAGTTCCACCATAAACCCAATTGTCAAGCTGCACCCAGGGTGTGTCACACTTGTGTGAAATCTATTCATCTCTAGTGTTTCTACCAGAGAGAATCACATGGAACTAGAGTTGGATCCACCTTCACAAATGGATCTTATTGTTTACCTAATGTATAATAAGTAGTGGGATATCAACCTCATGATAAGGGTTATCCTCAGGTGGAGAAGAAAGGGAAAGATGTGGATGGATGTATGTATCTAGTTGACTGTACACTAGAGGAGACTAAGACAAGACTAAATACTCTAATAGGTACAGTGATTATAGAATCTTATATGGTTATTTATTTACATTAATATAAGTTAATCTCATTATTTTATACTATTCAAGTCTATCAGTGCATTGGTATTTCATTCATATCTCGTGCCTTTCTTGATGGCTCTTTAAAGTCTCTTGGGAAGAAGTTAGAGCATGGATTTAAATGTACAAGTTTTGAGTGATGACTTTAAACTATGAATCAATGTGGGGACTTTTAGACCTTTACCATGACAACTTTTTCCTTATCATTGGCCCAGATTGGATGATTAACTATAAATATTACATTTATTTCTATTATCATCGGGTAGAGTTTCCCTCACTAGATTAAGTCACCCATGTCTTCCTTGGAGAGTAAGATCAATGATCGTGAAGATAATTCCTCATTAATCCTTGTTATAAGTTGATCTCATTCATGGTGTTAGAGTTATTTCTTGATATCATTTATCTATATATTAGTATCCCTCTTCCAGTAATGGTGTACGAGTACCTCAATGTTTTTTCATATGATTTCTCTTGTAAACTACCCCAAAGAGAAGTTGAATTTTCTATAGTTTTACTTCCAAGGAAGATAACCAATTCTATACCATCATACTGTATAGATCCCACTGAGATAAATCAATTTAAGTCTTAACATTAGAGTCTTGGTCCTAAGGGATTTATTTTTCTTTGTGTTTCACCATGTTCATCATCAGTGATCATTGAAAATAAGAAGGATGAGAGTCACTGCCTATGTGTTGATTTTTGAAAACTCAACCTAGTGATTTTAAGGAGAAAATATCGCTTAACTATAATTAATAACCCTTTTTAGTAGCTTAAGTTGGATCAATGTTTTATAAATATTGATAGAAGATCGGGGTACCATCAGCTAAGGGTTCGAGAAGATGATATATCTAAGATGTCATTTAGGATAGGGTATGGTCATTATGAGTGTTTGGTGATGAAATTTTCCCTTAATATTGATCATATGGTGTTTATGGTGTTGATGAACCAAATATTTCATTGGTTCCTAGATTCCTTTACGGTTTTTATTGTTGATGATATTCTTGTTTATTCCAAATTGGAGTAGGATCATGTTGAGAATTTTTGTATCATTCTTAAAATCTGGATAGAACATAATTTGTATGGAAATATATCTAAATGTTAGTTCTAGATTAAAGAGGTGAAATTTCTAGGTCATTTAGTCTTTGATAATTACATCTTATCATATTCTAAAAATATTCTGGTGGTGATTTCTTTGGAATATCCTAGAAATGTGTTTAAGATTCAATATTTCATGGGGTTATCTTATTATTAAAGACTCTTTGTTCCAAAATACACCAATATTTCATTACCTATGATGTATTTTAACTATAATGGTGTAATTTATTTTGTAGAAAAAAATTATAGATTTCTTTTCTAGAGTTGAATGTGAGAATGAACTTAACTCCAACAATGATTCTTCTTGAGATATGTGTTGTTTATTTCATATACTTTACTGCCTCAGGTATGGGTTTTGGTTGTGTTTTGATTGAGGGGAAACACGTGGTAGATTATTTATCTCTTAAATTAGCCCCTCATAATAATAACTACCCCAAAAAATTATCAATAATGATTCACCATTTTATTATTTAGTGCCACTACCTCTTCAGGGAAAAATTTAATGTGTTTTTAGACCCTAAGGTTCAAAAATATGTTTTTTTATCAAATGGATTTCAATAATAGATAGAAAAATCAGGAGGAGTATCTTAAAAAATTGTATCCTAATATTTATTACACCCCAATTATGGGTAATGTGGCCACAAGTTCTTTGAGAATGAAATTACTGACATAGGTAGTGAAAGAATTAGTGGAAGAGTGGTTCTTGATTAGGTTGCTCACTGAGATTCACATGGGAGAAGAGAGACCTAATAGATAGGTATTACTAGATTATAAACATTCTGGATCACTCATTGATGATAATATTAAACTTGGGTAGGTTTAGGATATAGAGTTTCAATGTTTTGGAAGGTATATATATGGTGGGGAGGCCTCATGTGTGTGGTATGAGTCTCCCTATAGAGTTTTATGATTTTGAGGTAGAATGGTTGACTTGTTACACATGGGGTATAATTTGATGGAAAATAGACACTACTGTAGTTGGTCCAAATACCTCGAATCTATAAAGATGTACCCCAACATGATATGTTATTACCAGTGGATGGATACGAGGCAGTCAATTATAGGTTTTATATCAAGGTGTCTCCCTTGCCAAAAACTCAAGGTAGAATATTAAAGGACTATAGAGTTGTTACAACTATTTCCTATTTTTAGTGTAGAAATAGAAAGATATAGCCATGGAATTTGTGATTGGACTACCATAGACACTTAGTGGTAGTGATGAAATTTGGATGATTGTTTATTAAATTGTGAAATCAATGCATTTCTTACTTATTACAGAGTTGACAAAGGTAGATGGTCTTGTGAACGTGTATGTGTGGGAGGTTGTTATACATCATGGTGTAACATAAAATATCATTTTTTATGGATAATATATCTTTAATTCTTAGTTCTAGAGTGGTATTTAGACATCGATGGAAACTCATGTGAAGTTAAGAATGAATTTTCATCCACAAACAGATGTCCATACTTGGCAGAGAATCTAGATTATTAAATACATTCTCCATGAATGTGTGTTTGAATTCAGTAAATCATGGGAGAAGCATATGATATAAGTGTATTTTTCCTATAAAAATTGTTATCAAGCTTAGATCTGGATAATTCAATTTGAGGTGTTTTATGAGAGGCCTTTCAAGCTGCCTCTTTGTTTGGAAGTAGTTGGAGACTGGTGCTTGGTTAGACCCAGTATCCTTCAGGAGATGATAAATATTGTGTATTTGATTAAGATGATATTATAGATATATTTGAGTCACCATAAATCATGTGTTGATTGGTGTCATCATCTATTTGACTTTGAGATAGGTGATCAAGTTTTTCAAAAAGTTCAACCACAGTTGGGATATAGACACTTGGGGATGCATGCTATATTATTATCTCATTATCTCCGACCCTTTGAGGTTCTGGAGTAACTCAACAAGGATTGTTATCATTTATCATTACCTACTCTTTTGAAATATATCAACAATGAGTTCCATGTAATCTAAATAAAAACATATCATCCCGACCTATCCCATATGCTTGAGTGGAAGGACATTGATGTTAAACTTGAACCCTTAGTGGTTGAAGGACTTTTATATTGTGGATCAATATGATGAGGTTCTATATGGGAATATGAAATCACTTGTTTATGTGTTATGGAAATTTGGTAGGGATAACCATGATACAAGATAGCATTGTGCATTGATGTTGAAACAATGGAGTTATCTATTCTTGGGGTCCAGATATTATTCCTTTGCGAGTATAAATATATTTTATGGTGGGAAGATTTTCTACACCTAGGTATGCAGAACAAGTTATAGAGACCTTTATTTTTCTTTCATTTCATTTTTTGGGTTGTTCGTAGGTTAGGAGATGGAATTTTGGCTGTTCCTGGTAGCATGAGGCCACTAACCAACCCGTGGAAGGCACCGACAAGTCAATGTTGGATAATAATAAGCCTATATGTTTTTAGGTACCAAAAACCTGCCATTAGACTCCCATCATCCAACCTATAGATTCCAATAGCTATAATTCATATTCTTTCACCACCATCCAAATTATTGAGGCCATCGACTCGCCAGTAGTGCCCCTAAAATCTTGATTAGAAAGGTATAAAATGTAAAATCACCCAAATTACTGTTTTAATCTTCTCAAATCTTTTCCCATGACCATAATATAGATTTATTCTAACCTGAGGCTCTTGGGTAAAGATTTTTACACTTCCCTTTCTTCTTTTGGTGACACCTAATACTAATTGAAATCTTGAGTTTCCATTCTTCATAATCTGATAAGAGGACTACTTGTAATATGGTTTATCCTCTATAAATGTGTTTGATGTCAACTGAGACTAGATCACTAGATCAATCATGATAATGGAGAATTAAATTTTTTTTATATAGATCGTGGTTCTCTAGGATTTTATCTCATTATCTCCCATCTCCATTATCAAAGGCAACAAATTTTCCATATATTTTTAGATAAGTGTCTATATACTCTGGTCTAACCCTTAGCATGACTTTTGTTCCTAAATTATTTCTTTCTTGTTTTGATTATTAAATTTATTTTTGAAGTTGATTTTGACCTTTGGGGTTAATAAAATGGTTTCTAAAAAATATTTTCTTTGTAAACTAGACTTTATGGTCTTTATGTGTCTGAAAAATGTCTCAAAGATGGTATTTAAAGGGAAATGGGTTTTCCGGAATGGAAGTGATTTAGATCACTATAGAAATTTATTTATTAAAATGTGGTGTTAGATTTGAAATTGATGATGCCTTGGAAAATGTTTCTGAAACATGGTTTGAACATTTTCCTTAGAAAATGTTTTATAGCATTATTTTGTTTTCCTTGAACAAAATGATAATGTAACAACAATGTTTGGAGAGTGTGGGGTATTGAAAAAAATCAGATAAAGACTATATCTGGTGAAGCTAAGCATAACTAGGTGAGGTTCCCTTGATGTTTTATTGACTAAGGGGTAACTATTCTAAGGGATTACAATTCTTAGATTATTGGAGTCGCATATGATGAATAGTGTTCCATAGATTTCCTAAATAGTTTATTTTTTCACACCCTCATGTAATGTATAACCCACATTATTTATTTTGGATTACATTACCTGTATGATCTTTTTATATTTTTACATTTTTGATTGTTCATGTCATATTAATTGATTCTTGAAAATGTTTATTTATCTATTTATTCCATTGAAAATGTGATATTCTATATTGCTATATATTTTTAAACATGGAATGTTTTTCAAATGGAAACCAAAGTATGTTTTATAAATGGAAAATTGTTTTTTTGAAGTTTTTAGAAATATATTTTATGTAATAACTAACAGACACACATGGTTAGACATAGTATATATTCTTGGTGCTATCTTACTGGGATATTGTAACACCCCGACCCCAGTTACCCAGAGTCGGTGTATTATTACATAACATTGGAATGATCACAAGAAAGATCAAATCTCGAAAGACTGATTAGTTTAGTAGCCCTGGAAACACTAGATATATTCATAAGTCTTACATTACATCATAAAAATGAAAACTAAAACATCATCTTTTATTCATAGTCCACACTCATATCTCCACATAATATCCCTGCAGGTCATTCATAAATTACTCCTTCACATCCCGGGAAAAATAAAACATTGAAAAGGGTGAGCTCAAATTCCGAGTAAGGATAACAATATAGCGGAAACTTTCATAAATAAGAATAAACATTTAAGGAAATATATAAATAAAACAAAAGCCTTTTAAAATTGAACTTCAACATAGTATGGAAAAAATGAAATAATTCCATTTACTTATTCACATGGATATTCTAATAATCGAATAATCACATGAAATATCAATAACCACTTTCATAAAGATGGAATTCATAATTCCAGACTATCATAACCACATAGCCAAGGCCTCGTGCCAAGACTACAAATAAGATTTTGCCAAGCCCTTGTGCCAAGACACTAGTTTTTCTCATGAGACCGATCGATGCATCGAGAAGCTATAACGGGCTCCAACTGTCACATATTTAGTCCAATGCATTCCCATATGAAAAGGTTCAAACATAACATAAACATTCGTATTAAAACTAGCATACGAAATGTAAATACTTCATCCACAAACCACGAATAGTATAAGAATAACACATCCATAGTCAAACAAATCACAAAAACTTCAAAACAATATGGAAGTTTTGTATCATAATAAATCAAATTCAAATAAACTTAAAATCCATAAAAGGATGTTGACATAGATGAAATCAAAACTATTTGAGAGAAATATCTCTCTTTTTTAAATCATTTAAAAGTCACACATTTATTAAGGAAGTAATTTAAAAGAGATTTTTGAATCAAAGTGTCCCATACCACTTCGAAACTTTTGAAAAGAGATATCATTTCAAAACATTCATGTCCATATAAATAAATCCTTAAAATCATTTTGAAAACATGGAATTTAATTAAAAATATTTAGAAAGATAAATCTTTAAAACATTTAAAATTCAGATTTTGATAAAGAGTACCTTTCAGAAATTCTTAGAATATTCATTTTGAAATCATTTAAAAGTCACATAATTATAAAATAAAACCTTTAAATTGAAAATATCCTTATAATCATGTAAGGTAAGCTTCGAAAATTTTATAACAGCGCAAAATAGCCTCACCCGCCGTATAAGTTAAAAAAAATATTATTACCTTAATTCTGTCGAAAAGGTTAAAAAGGAACTTGATTGGAAAACAACGGAAAGATTCCTTTATAAACTTATTATAAAAAGTCAAAAAAGGGTATAAATGAATTTTAACTCTATTCTGTAAAATAGTAATAATGTTTTGAAATACACTTTCATGAAACATGGATGTGGATGATAAAGAGGTCGCAGTAGAAAATTACGTATAAACAACCTCGGATAATGAAGAGATTGTGAAATAAACTTTACCTTGTACTTTTCCTTGGTTGGGGTAGGTTAACCTCCTGCTTAATGGTGAAATAATTTTTATTAAATTATACAAGAATCATATACATTAATATTATATCATATATGATCTTTTAAAATTGATTTGTTAATAATATCTTTGTATTATCGTTGTTTCGGGTGTTAACTTACCCATTTTCTTTTATATGTTTTGTTACGTAAGCTATGTTTGTCATGGATAGGTTGTATCTTAATCATATCCAGAATGATATCAAGTCCTTATACTCTATTATTAATCATCAAATTAGAATTATACTTGAATGGTTATGATGGAGAATGAATCTCATCGCGTTCTTAGAGACGGTAGTCCGTACGTACGCACGAGCGACAATATCATTCTTTTGATTTTAAAATAACATATAATTAGATGTTATATCATATATACAGAATAATTATCATGTTATATTTATTATTTACATGAGTTACACATCATTATTATACCCACCCAAATAATAATTCATTGAATAACAATTACACCACGACGTGGAGACGGTAAGCCGTACGTACGCACGTATAGTGACATGTTATTCAAAAGATGGATAGAATAATGAATATGGTTTTACCATATTTATAATAACATCACAGTATATATAAGATACTGAAGTTATTATTTTATAATGGTAATTACAAAGAAGGAAGAAGTGGAAGAAGAAATGAATTTGAAAAAGGGTGGTGAAAACATTACCTCTTCTTCGGGTTATTCCTTTTGATTTGAACAAAAGGGCTCTTAGGTTGGCTTTCTGACTAAAGGAAGGAATCTAGGATGAAGTGAGAGAAGTTGAGAGAGTATTTGGGCATATTTTGGCCGATCCAAAAGGCTTTGAAGGTGTGAATTAAGGAGAAGGGGGAGTTCCCTTTTATAAGAGTGGTGAGGGGCACCTTAAGAAACGTTAAAAATATTATTTTATAATAAATTCATATTCAGTTTATAATGGTTCCAAAGTGAATTATTTAAATTTTAAGGTGGAGATGGGTCGAAAAACACTCAACCAATAGAATTTATATAGGTTTGGGTCATTACATTAACCTTATCTTTAAGTATTAACTCTTAGTTTATTAGTTTCACTTTTACAATGTCTCTTTGTATTTTTATATTATATGGTTAATAAACTTACTATATACATCCAAGAGACCCCCAAGTGGTCCATTAATGATACACCTATCATTATATAAGTCTCTTGGCCGAACCTTAGATTTTTAGGAATTTAATATCAATTAATAATATAATATTTGTTTTAAAAACTCTTTTATTTCAATTTTGACACTATTCAATAATTGATTTTTTTAAAACTCATAACAGAATGATTACTTCTCAAAAGGTTAATTAAATAAATCCTAACAAGTTATATTAACCTAGAAAATGATTTTTATTTATAAAAAGTGTCAAATTACATTAATTTGGGTATTTTTAATACCAATTATTCTAATTTTTCATTAATTAGGTAATTACTGCATCACCATTGTGTCATAAATAAATTAAATTATTTAATGTCTAAAAATTATAAATAAAATACCATTATGTAGGAAATCTTTTTATATTTCTAATTAATATTTACAATCGAATTTATCTTATGTATAACCCTATATTAAAAATGTTTTAGTAAATAAACATTGATTTTAACTCTTTTAACTCTTCTTTGAATTAAATAATAATGAATGTCCTAATATAATACAAGTGGACCTAAATGATAATATTTTCTTCCTAAGATTTTTTTTGGTCGAGATACACTTGTCCAATAGAATTAGGACATGTGTTAGAGTAATATTAATATCATTTTTACCCTTAATTACACTATTTACTTTTAACCGTGGTAAATAAAAGTAAAAAGTTACTATTCACCAAAAATTATTTTCATATCATTGAACCAAATTTTACTCCTTAATATTAACCATGTCTCTTGGATTTTCGAAATTCCACTCACAGAAGCGGTAAAATTATGTTTTATGAAAAATTCAGTTTTTTAACTACCACTCAGTGGTTTCAGTATTCATCAAAAAATGAAAGTTTCCAGAAAAATACAAAAAATTAGGCCTAAGCTATATTTGATATTATTAATTCAAAAATGATGTCTATTTTACCAAATTCAGAACATATTAGTTGCAGTAATTAATTTAAAAATTAATTGCCGTCGTCAAAACAAATAGCATGTTTTTAAGAGATAATAACTATCAAAAGATTGACACTTGTTTATGGCTGGTTTTAATGTGAAATTACATCCAATGAAAAAAATTGTATTAAATGGTTAAAATATATTCTAAATATACTTTAAAACCACTCAAATTAATAATTTATCACTACTAATTATTTTGACTAAAAAAGTTGTTTTTAATTAAAATTTAGTAATTTTCACTATTCATCAAAATATGAATGTTATCCGAAAAGTACCAAAATTTCACCCTAAGCTAATTTCAATATCATGAATCCAAAAATGAAGTCCATTTCGAAAGATAAAATTTATAAATTTTTAAAAATTAGGTATTACTATTCATAACGGCTAGTTTGATTGGTTGTGGTCTCTTAGAATCTCGAAGTTGCGTACAATTCACGCCATTGCATTATTCAAAGGGAAACGTACCTTGGAAGCTTGGGATGTTTCATTGTAAATTTTCGATGTTCCCATTCTATAAAGAAAATTTTTTTAGTCAAATTTAATATATAAAAGTTTAAAATATTGTATTTAAAAAGGGTTCACTATTAAAAGTTTGTAAAAGTGCAATACTGAAAATGAATTCGTTCTTACATTATGTCTAAGAAACTCATAATATGGATTCTAAAATTATAATAATTATATAAAGCTTAAAATTTAGTTAATATTATTCATAACCTCTTTTGAATGGCTTGTTTGGTAAGTCACGGTGGGCTTGAACTCGGTGTTGCGTGTAGTGCAAGTTATTGAATTATTTTGAAGAAATAACACACTATGAAATCTTGGGGTGTTACATTCTCCCCTCTTTCAATAAATTGTGTCCTCACAATTTGAAATTGTTCTTAGAAAATAAAAGGTTGAATATAGAAAATATCTTTGTGGGAAAACCCACATCATAAATTGGGTTGATAAAATTTAGTCTTAATAAGAGGAAAAGAGAAATGAAATGGTCACCACCAAATTATGATCTCTATTCGTAGAACATTTGTGGAAATTTTAGAGATATAATTGGAGGAAAAATGTGAATATTTATAGGTAGTGATTGAGGTCATCAATCACAAACAAGTGTAAAATTGAGGGCCTTAAATTCATCAATCTATGATGATTTAAAATACCATCGGTTCAGAAAAACATATGGCATTAGGATAAAACATTTTTTTGTTTTAAGATCCCTTCACTAAAGTATAAGAATTAATTTCTTAATTGAATAAGAGAAGAAGAAAAATATATACTTGACAAGTAGAGTCTCATCCTTTAACTAAGCTCTACCACAAACTCATCTTTCACTCTAAAAGATAATAGAACTTAAAAATAATAATCTATTTATCCTATTCGTATAGGGTTCAAAAATGAATTTATAATTCATCTAGAAGAACCATTAAAAAACGACATTATTCAATGCAGGACATCACGTGGGTCAGTGGTAGGTGATACACCCTTGTCGCCCTTCAGTTTTGGGTTCAAGTCTCGCGGCCTTGCCGGACGCGACAGGTTGCCACCCGACCTCCGGGTTGTCCTTTTATGGAAATCCAAAATAATCCAAACTAGAACTATCCAAAATAATTCAGTCCAAAATTTATAAAGAAGGTAAAAACAATGAAGAAACTTTTTGTCGCGTAATAACATGTGAACACCTTCATCATGTATTCTTTTAAAACAACGCAACATCCTGAATTACCATAAAACATTATTGATTACATTCATGATCCCTTATTCCTTAAAGAATAATAGATATACTCCTTCAATCCAAAAATTTTGTAATCCTAAACAATGATAGAATATACAAATCGTTAATCAGTTTCAAGGTAGTCAAGAATATCCAATATAATTTATCCAAATCAATCATGTATTATTCTAAAATCACTACCTCGGTATCAGAACCATATTATGGTTTATCTTTCTCTCAACCATATATTTTCTAGAAATTTAACCTGCTATTGAGTCACTATTCTTTGTTCCACACAATCTCATGTCCTTAATGAAATAGTACTACAGTACAGTCCTTATATACTCCATAATTATTATAACAAGTACATTGTTGATACAACACTGAAATGACATAATCAACATAAGAACTCTAATCATTCCTCTTCATTTGTGGTAGTATCATAACTTGATTATTATCCAATAGCATCATTTGCGGCATAGTCTGATGACTGGGACATAAGTTTGTGTAGTGTCCAAACTCCTTGCAAATGAAGAATTGTACATTTGAAACCATTTTCTTACCCTTGCAGTCACATACTTTGTGCCATTTTCCTCCACACTTATAACAAAATCCGATTCCTTTCAAGCAAGTTCTAGGGTGTTTCTTCCCACAATTATCACATATGGGAAAATTATTCTTTTCCCTCTTCCCTTTATCCATATTTCCCTCTTCCATCCTTTTCTTCTCTTTCTTCCCTTCAAATCCATAGGACTCATTAAACTATTTACTTATCTTATCAACACATGATATTATTTCTTCATATGACGATAATACATGGGAGAATATTTCTCTTATAAATTCTTTTTTAAGACCATGAAAGATATGATCCTTCTTTCTATTTGGATCATGTGCATTGCTGGAGTTCTCATTCCTTCTACTGGGCACCATTTCTAAACAATGGCATACACTAGATTAGTTTATGAATAACAATACCTAATCTCAAACTTGTAAAAAACATAACTTAAATTAAATAGTTTATAGATATAATCCATAATCATAATTATGTCTCCTTTTAGGAAGCATATACTCATAAACCCTTCATCATGGTTTGTAAAGAAAATGAGAAGTATCCTAAGCATATCCCCCGGGAGTGTCGTAACCAAGAGTGCAGCAAGGCCCGTTGTCGTGCACCAGTTCCCGTTCGAGTCTATCTCAATGCGGTGTTTTCGGGATTTACCCCTAGGTACATCTGTGCCAGAGCCGCCTCTACCTGCTCATATCCGGACAAGGATGTATTGCTCAGAAAACTCACAAAATCTCTACAATACCAAAATTCTAGGAAGTTCATCTATACTAATCCTCAAAGTTCATCTTAGGTCTACGTGCTCTAATCAGAGGTTATCTAAATCTAGCTTCCAAGGATTATACTAAACTTCCACTGATACCAACTGTAATGCCCCAGCCCTAGTTACCCAGAGTCAGTGCATTATTACATAACATTGGCATGATCACAAGAAAGATCAAATCTCGAAAGACCGATTAGTTTAGTAGCCATGGAAACACTAGATATATTAATAAGTCTTACATTACATCATAAAAATTAAATCTACAACAATATCTTTTCTTCATACTCCACACTCATATCCCCACATACTATCCCTGCAGGTCATTCAAAAATTACTTCTTCACATCTTGGAAAAAATAAAACATTGAAAAGGGTGAGCTCAAATGCCCAGTAAGGATAACAAAATATCAATAACATTCATAAATAAGAATAAACATTTAAGGCAATGTATAACTAAAACAAAAGCCTTTTAAACTTGAACTTCAACATAGTATGTGAAAAAATGAAATAATTCCATTTACTTATTCACATGGATATTCTACTAATCGAATAATCACATGAAATATCAATAACCACTTTCATAACGATGGAATGCATAATGCCAGACTATCATAACCATATAGCCAAGGCCTCGTTCCAAGACTACAAATAATATTTGGCCAAGGCCTTGTGCCAAGACACTAGTTTGTCTCATGAGAAATATCAATGCATCTAGGAGCTATAGTGGGCACCACCCATCACATATTAAGTCCAATGCATTCCCATATGAAAAGGTTCAAACATAACATAAACATTCGTATTAAAACTAGCATACGAAATGTAAATAATTCTTCTATAAACCACAAATGGTAAAAGAATAACACATCCATAGTCAAACACATAACAAAAACTCCAAAACAATATGGAAGCTTTGTATCATGATAAATAAACTTTAAATAAACTTAAAATCCATCAAAGGATGTTGACATAAATGAAATCAAAACTATTTGAGAGAAATATCTCTTTTTTTGAAATCATTTAAAAGTCACACATTTATTAAGGAAGTAATTTAAAATAGATTTTTGAATCAAAGTGTCCCATACCACTTCAAAACTTTTGAAAAGAAATATCATTTCAAAACATTCAAGTCCATATAAATAAATCCTTAAAATCATTTTTAAAACAAGGAAATTAATTAAAAATATTTAGAAAGATAAATCCTTAAAACATTTAAAATTCTGATTTTGATAAAGAGTACCTTTCAAAAATTCTTAAACTATTCATTTTGAAATCATTTAAAAGTCACATAATTATAAAATAAGACATTTAATTTGAAAATATTTTTATAATTTGGTAAGGGAAGCTTCGAAAATATTATAACGGCGGAAAATAGCCGCACCTGCCGTATAAGTTAAAAAAAATATTCTTACCTAAATTCTGTCGAAATGGTTAAAAAGGACTTTGATTGGAAAAAGACGGAAATATTTCTTTATAAACTTCTTATAAAAAGTCCAAAAAGGGTATAAATAACTTTAACCCATATTCTGTAAAATAGTAAGAATTTTTTGAAATTCACTTTCAAGAAACATGGATGTGGATGATAAAGAGGTCCCCGTAGATAATTACGTATAAAAAACCTCGGATAATGAAGAGATTGTAAAATAACCCTTACCTTGTACTTTTCCTTGGTTGGGGTAGGTTAACCTCCTATATAATGGTGAAATAATTGTTATTAAATTATACAATAATCATATACATTAATATGATATCATATATGATCTTTTAATATTGATTTGTTAATAATATCATAGTATTATCGTTGTTTCGGGTGTTAACTTACTCGTTTTCTTTTATATGTTTTGTTACGTAAGCTGTGTTTGTCATGGATAGTTTGTATCTTAATAATATACAGAATTATATCATGTCCTTAGATACTATTATTAATCATCAAATGAGAATTATACTTGAATGGTTACGATGGAGAATGAATCTCATCGCGTTCGTGGAGATGGTAGTCCGTATGTACGCACGAGCGACAATATCATTCTTTTGATATTAAAATAATATATAATTGGATGGTATATCATATATACAAAATCATTATCATGTTATATTTATTATTTACATGAGTTACACATCATTATTATACCCATCCAAATAATAATTTATTGAATAACAATTACACCACGACGTGGAGACGGTAAGCGGTATGTACACACGTATAGTGACATGTTATTCAAAGGATGGATAGAATACTGAATATTGTTGTACCATATTTATAATAATATCACAGTATATATAATATACTGGAGTTATTATTTTAGAATGGTATTAACAAAGAAGGAAGAAGTGGAAGAAGAAGTGAATTTGAAAAAGGGTGGTGAAAACATTACCTCTTATTCGGGTTCTTCCTTTTGATTTGATAAAAAGGGATCTTAGGTTGGCTTTATGACTAAAAGAAGGAATCTATGATGAAGTGAGGGAAGTTGAGAGAGTATTTGGGCAGAGTTTGGCCGAGACAAAAATCTTTTAAGGAGTAAATTAATGAAAAGGGGGAGTTCCCTTTTATAAGAGGGGTGGGGGCACCTTTGGAAAGGCTAAAAATATTATTTTATAATAAATTAATATTCGGTTTCTTATGGTTAAAAAGTGAATTATTTAAAGTATAAGGGGGGGATGGGTCGAAAAACACTCAACCAATAGAATTTAGACAGGTTTGGGTCATTATATAAACCTTATCTTTAAGTATTAACTCTAAGTTAATTAGTTTCACTTTTACAATGTCTCTTTGTATTTTTATATTATATGGTTAATAAACATACTATATACATACAAGAGACACCGAGTGGTCCATTAATGATATGCCTATCATGATATAAGTCTCTTGGCAGAACCTTAGATTTTTAGGAATTTAATATCAATTAATAATATAATATTTGTTTTAAAAACTATTTTATGTCAATTTTGACACTATTCAATAATTGATTTTTTTTAAATTCATAACAGAATGATTAATTCTCAAAAGGTCAATTAAATAAATTATAACATGTCATATTATCCTATAAAATTATTTGTATTTATAAAAAGTCTCCAATTACATTTATTTGTTTATTTTTAATATCAATTATTCTAATTTTTCATTAATTAGGTAATTACTGCATCACCATTGTGTCATAAATAAATTAAATTATTTAATGTCTAAAAATTATAAATAAAATACCATTATATAGTAAAGCTTTGTATCTTTCTAATGAATATTTACAATCTAATTTATCTTATGTATAACCCCATATTAAAAATGTTTTATTAAATAAACATTGATTTTAACTCTTTTAACTCTTCTTTGAATTAAATAATAATAAATGTCCTAATCTAATACAAGTGGACCTGAATGATAATATTTTACTTCTAAGATTTTTTTTGGTCAAGATACACTTGTCCAATAGAATTAGGACATGTGTTAGGGTAATATTAATATCATTTTTACCCTTAATTACACTATTTACTTTTAACCGTGGTAAATAAAAGTAAAAAGTTACTATTCAAAAAAAATTATTTTCATCTCATTGAACTACATTTTACCTCTTAATATTAATCATGTCTTTCAGATTTTCAAAATTCCACTCACAGAAGCGGTAAAATTAAGTTTTATGAAAAATTCAGTTTTTTAACTACCACATAGTGGTTTCACTATTCATCAAAAAATGAAAGTTTCCAGAAAAATACCAAAACATAGGCCTAAAATATATTTGATATTATGAATTAAAAAATGATGTCTATTTTACCAAATTCATAAAATATCATTTTCATTAATTAATTTAAAAATTAATTCTCGTCATCAAAACAAATAGCGTGTTTTTAAGAGATAATATCTATCAAAAGATTGACACTTGTTTATGTCTGGTTAAATGTGAAATTACATCCAATGACCAACATTGTATTAAATGGTAAAAATATATTCTAAATATACATTAAAACCACTCAAATAAATAATTTATCACTACTAATTATTTCGATTAAAAAATTTGTTTTTAATTAAAATTTAGTAATTTTCACTATTCATCAAAATATGAAAGTTATCCGAAATGTACCAAAATTTCACCCTAATCTAATTTCGATATCTTGAATCCAAAAATGAAGTCCATTTTGAAAGATAAAATTTATAAAATTTCAAAAAGTAGGTATTACTATTCATAACGGCTAGTTTGATTGGTTGTGGTGTGTTAGAATCTCGATGTTGCGTACAATGCACGCCATTGCATTATTCAAAGGGAAACGTACCGTGGAAGCTTGGGATATTTCATTGTAAATTTTTGATGTCCCCATTCTAAAAAGTAAATTTATTTAGTCAAATTGAATATATAAAAGTTTAAAATATTGGATTTAAAAAGGTGTCACTATTAAAAGTTTGTAAAAGTGCAATACTGAAAATGAATTTGTTCTTACATTATGTCTAAGAAACTCATAATATGGATTCTAAAATTATAAGTATTATATAAAGTTTAAAATTTAGTTAATACTATTCATAAACTCTTTTGAACGACTTTTTTGGTAAGTCATGGTGTGCTTGAACTCAGTGTTGCGTGTAGTGAAATTTATTGAATTATTTTGAAGAAATAACACACTATGAAATCTTGGGGTGTTACAGCTCTTGAGTATAGACCACAAGTTTTCCATTGGGAGTTTGTAGTGTTGGTTTTGTAGGATATGAGTAAAGGGAGAAGAATCATCTAGATAACAACTCTCCATGATCATGTTCCTTACTAGTGGTTTGGGTTGGAGGTGACTTATGGTCACATGTAGATAGAACCATGGGTTGTTTCATGTTCTCTGATTTTTTTGGTCTTTTTCTTATTTTGAGTCCTTGTTTTCTAGAAGTTGGGTATTACCTTTGTTGTTGTTGTTTTAAAATATGACATATTTTGGTTATCCAATAATTTACTCTATTTCTATTATATCATATGTTTGTTGAGGGTGAAATCATTCTCATTTTATTTCGTATGATTCCTAGGTTATAACACCTTGATATTTTTTGTTTAATTATTTTTCGAATTAATATAATCGTTTTGATTTTTTTTCATTTCACACAAAACTGAATATAACTTTTTATATGAAATCACTAAGTGTGGATTTCATTATACACAACACCAAGTCAATATTATGTTAAATGCAACATAAAGTTTAGCTTTATCTACATTAAATAAAAAAGTTATTTTGAGTTATACACAAGACTGACTTTGCTCGATGGCTTGCGTAACATGCAAGACCAAGTTTTTCCGAATAATAATATATTATTAAAAATGTTATTATTTAATATAATAAGATAAAAACTAGCCATTAAATTGATCGTTATGGATGGTATTAACTAAATTATGAAAATATATAGTTGAATTCATTAGTTACCTATTAATTATAAATTTATATAGAATAAAAATGAATATAAAGGTAATGATTTTATAAAAGACTATTTTTATGAAAAAAATGCAGTTTATCTTTATAAGATAAATTAATTACTATTAGTGAATGATATTAATTAAATTATATATTATATAACCAATAAAATATTTTTTTATATTCATCTAATAGTCGTTATAGGCATAATATCAGAACAAACCCAATTTTACACATAAAATCCTATATTTTTATAAAGGAAGTGCTATCGACTCTTAATAGTGAAACTATTTAAGATAAAATTTTAGAAATTTCATAAATTATATACGTGAAAATAAAATAAAATATTAATATAGAAACATCAAAATTAGGTTTGGGTGGATTTTTGGTATTTTTCAGTGAAGTTTGTTTTTATGAATAATGAAAAATACTGAATTTTAATTTGACTAAAAATTGGATTTGTTTTGTTGAAAAGAACCACCTAAGGCCCTAACAATAATGGGGGGTAAGAGATGATGAATTCTGAGAGCATGTCCCTTCAAAAAATCATACAATCATTGGTAAGGACTTTACATCATTATAGATACTCAAAGAGTTTTCCGGGCTACCATTATTGGTGAGCGCATCAGCCACAAAATTTCCTTCACTCCATGTATGAATAAACTATATCACCTAGTACTGAATACGTATTAACTTCAAGATTGAATAAAAAAGATCCAATGGTGGTCTGAACTTCCCTTATATGAACCCTACCCACATTGCAGAGTCTGACTCTACCTCAGCAATCAAGAAACTATAAATCCAATATAGCATAAGAGTAGTTATCATAGCTCTTGATTCTACAATGAGTGAATTACCTAGTCCATAGAATGAGATGAATAAAAATAGTACCAACCCATTATATCCCTAACCAATCCAATCCCTTTCATCTCTCTTTGATTTCACGAGCC
Source organism: Viscum album (assembly GCA_963277665.1). Lineage (NCBI taxonomy): Eukaryota > Viridiplantae > Streptophyta > Magnoliopsida > Santalales > Viscaceae > Viscum > Viscum album. The sequence continues at coordinate 1,942,199,986 of OY728152.1, forward strand.
ATCAATATTCAGTTTTAGAAGGGGCAAAGAAGTTTCCATATAAGAAATGAAATCTGAGGAGGGTTGACACATTTGAAAATGTTGGGGATCATCTATTGAGTTTTTGTTTTCGAAAAGATTATGTTTTTTTGGTATCAACATAGTGAACATAGTTCCAGAGAAGATACAAATAATTTGGTTCTAGATCCATCATGGTTTCAAAATTTAGTAAATGATGTGGCTAGTCTGTCTTATCAATATACTGAAACTCCAGATGATATTTACTTATCTCCTACATTAGAACCATCCCAATTAAATGATTTTTTGAAGTCTGTTGAGGATAAATTATATCTTGGTTGAAAGACAAGAATATTTGATGCGTTTGAAAAAATTATTTCTATTAAATCAGCTAATGGAATGTCTAATAGATCTTTTTATCAGATATTCTATTTGGTTAAAGATATATTACCTAAATTAAATGTGTTTCCTATAAATATATTTGAGAGAAATTGGTTGGTTCATAATTTGGGTCTGAGTTATCAAAATATTCATATAAATTCGAATGATTTAATATTAAATTATGGTTAAAATAAGTCATTAGTTAGTTTTCATTCATGTGGACAATATATGTACAATGAACAACACCTAAGGAAGTCTGGATTGATTACATTAAAATAGGTGAGGTATTTCCCACTTACACCCATATTACAATGTTTGTTTATGTATTAGAACAAAAAATCATTGATGTCACATAACCAGACCAATATTTCATCTGGTAAAAGATTAAATCATCTCTCAGATGGTGATTCATGGAAATATTTTCTTCAAAATCATATATCATTGGATTTAGAGGCTTTAAAATTGTGATTGGGTCTTTCTACTAAGAGTTTTTGTTCATTTGGTTCTTACAGTAGTCAGTATTCTTGTTTGGATATCTTTATAACTTTATACAATTTACCTCCTTGGATGTTGATGGATGAGACATATATCTTTTTGACCTTATTAATTCCAAGATATCCAAAAAATAATATTGATGTTTATTTGAATCCATTTATTGATGAATTAAATTTATTATAGAGTATATTTTCATTATATATAATGTTGTTTCAAAACAAAATTTCCTAATGAAAGCTACATTGATATGGAAAAGTGGTGACTTCCCTACATATAAAATGTTATCTGGATGGAGTACACATGGTCCAAAATCATTTCCATACTATATGAGAGGTAGTAAAGAGTTTATGCTCATCAATGGAAGAAAACCTTGGTTTTTCGACTGCCATAGTAAATTTCTTCAATCGACCATCCTTTTATAAGGAATAGATATCATTTCAGAAGTAGTATAATTGAAATAGGTAGAATTACAAAAATTATCTCAGGTATTGAGTTATAATTTATTTTCAATCCATTACCACCCATTACCTATGGACCGACTATAAACCAACAAAGAATAGATGGAATTGGGAAAGACAACAATTGGATAAAAATGAGTATTTTTTGGGATCTTCTATATTGGTCTGAATTGTTGGTCCGTCACTTGTTGGATGTCATGAATTTTGAGAAGAACTATTTTGATAATATATTTTATCATTTTGGACACACCTAGTAAGACCAAAGATAATGTAAAGGCATAATTAGATCTTTCCCAAATTTGCAGGTGGCCAGAACTTGAACTGCATAAAAATTCTAGATCACAGATGTTTATGAAAGAAAAATAAGCTTATAAAGTTTCCAAATAAAATAAATATTTATTTTTTTTCAAAGGATTTCATATTTGAGGATTCCAGATGGTTATCTTTCCAATTTGTCTAGATTTGTTAGAAATGTTCATATTACCGAATTAAAATGCCATGATTGTCATCTTATAATGGAAATTATTATAATGATTAAATTTAGAGGTTTTATGAATTATATGATTTGGGATGTGCTAAATAAAATATTATATTTTTTTGAGACATTTTGTGGTTACAACAAACTATAATGCACTAAGTAAGATGGAAGATTTCTTTTTTAATTTTTTATAAATTAGAAAGAAACCCCACTAAATTTATTTGATTCAATGGAATATTTGATAATACATTTTCCACATGAAGAGAAATATGGAAGGATGATACAGTTCCAATGGATATACCCATTCGAGAGATTCATATAGAAATTGAAAAAAATGTATGAAACAAAGTATTAGTTGAAGGTTCAATTACAATAGCTTATATATAAGAGGAAATTTCTCTTTTTTTTCTCTCATTATTTTTAATCTAATTATCCTTAAAAACATAACTACATGGGCTGTAATGAGGGAAATGTTAATGATGAAATGAAAAATAAATTATCATTTTTTAATCCACTCGAACTTGGCTTTGGTGGATTTCATGAATGATGGATTTTAGATGATGGACATCACATAACTCATACCTATGTTCTTATCACCTGTGAAAAAATTATCCCAAATATACTGTGATTTCTCATATCAAAAATTCTATAATTTTTTTTCTTTAGTAAATTAATATTATTTTGATTATATGATAATCATATAAAGAAATTGCTTCCACAAATTACAGTTGCTTCTCTTGAAGAACACCAGAAAGATAATTTTTTCTATTAGTTTTATAAATTATTAATGTAATTTTTTTATGGTTTACCATATAAAATCAATTTATTACTTATTATATTGATAATTTTTTTTAAATTTTTTAGGAATCTCAATATGAAGATAAAATTGATAATAGATTGTGTGTATTGACTAAACCACCATCCATGATGGTTAAATCTTATAATTCATATGTGGTGAATAAAATTTGATTTCATACACGGCATATGGTGAATAAAAAACATTGAATAGTGGTGTTTTCTTGAGAAGATATCATCATAGAGAATGTGAAGTTTTTTTTATGGAATGTTTGTAGAAATAATTGAACTATTTAATCTAAAATATAATTACATAATGATGTTTAAATGTCATTGGTTGGATAATGTGGGAGGATTCCATGTTTATCCGTACCCTGGAATCGTTGGTAATAAATAAAGAACACTTCTTATAGTAAATAAACAATTTTTATTAGATCACCAAGAATAATATATTTATTGATGTAACAATTGAATATGAAATAGAAACAGAGGATGAAGCTAAAACTCCCATTGAAAATGATAATACTAAGGAGGGATATGAAGATACTAACAACATCATATACGAAGATGATGTTAAAGATTAAATTGTAGACATTTAAATTCTGGTTCTAATCATATATAATATAAATCTATATATAATAGTTTTTTTCAACTATTTTCAAACAAAAGTCATTTTGTGTTTCTGATCACCGATGAATGATTTTTTGATTTGTTTCCTGAGTTGGAGGAGGCTGATCTACCTGGTGACGAGAATGATGTTGCATCATCTGACCCTCAGACTAATAGCAGAAAAAGATGACTGAAAGGGTTTATAGACTTGAAATATTAATGATTCCTGACCATATCCCTGAGAAATGTCAATGTCCTGAGTTCAATCAACTCACATAGAGGTATATTTAATAGTGTATTTTAGTTAGTTTCCATTAATTTTCATAAATAAATTTATATACTAACTGTTTTATTACTCATTCTATTTTTTCATATATTTTCACACATATATATTGGAAATGAGATTTCTATATTGAGGAATTATGTTTTGGAGCATGGGTGATATGTGATCAAATTCCCATTGATGTTCTGCATGACATGTTTGATTATTTGATGGTATGTAAATGAATAATAATTATTTTGATATTTATTATTTAGTAACAGGATATTATTAATTATTTATAGGTTTTTTGGTATCCCATTGATGATATAATGCATGAATCTATCTATGAGCCATGGAATATCTTTGTACATGAGCGTTTTCATCAACTTTTGCACAATCTGAGGAGGAAAGACTTACAAAAAGTGGGAGTCACAGATTTTGATCAGCCTTGTTGCACCCACAAACTAGATTACATCTCATCTCAAGATTGGGATATATTACGTTCATAGTGAATGACAGATACTTTTTATAGGAGAGTATAATTAGGTTGATATAATTTGGGGAGGAAGGAGGTGACACATCGAGCTAGTAGTCAAAAATTCAGTATGGAACAATGACACATGGTAAGTATGTTTTTTAATAATTTATAGAAATTTAATTGTGAATTATTTATTTCATACTCATATAGTAATTCAAAAATCCCGTTATAATAGAGTTCATCATTTATAAATGATGTATAGTGATCAGGTCACTGGATATATTATAGGTGATCTAGAGTGGCATATTATGGTAAATATTCTTATTTTTAGTTTTAAAATTAACATCAAATAATATTTTATCTATTTTAATTTTAAATTGAAATTGAAGGAGTAATATGTGGTTGTGACATCTCTGGAACATGATAAGATTCAGGCCAAGAGCGAGGAATAAACACCGAATGAAATAGTATTTAATGATGAAACATGGATCTAGGAGACTAAGTATACCATCAAGAAAGGGGGAGTTATTGGTATCAACTCTCAATTGACACCTGAGTGTTATTATTGTATATCTATAATGTCAGCTTCTAGATTGATGGGATCTCATGGAGAGTCATCATCATCTACAACACAATATTAATAATTGCTGTGAGCTTAGGGTGGGCATATAGAGACTATACATAGGGAGAAAGAGGAGCTCTGCCAATAGAAGCAATAACAGTAGGAGGAGACATGTTTATGGGAGGCATAACAACATGGGTAGATGATGGATTACATGATATCTTTGACTCATAATTTAGGAAATGAGTTCCCTATACCACCTCCTCTAGTTTCCCCCTCCCGTTAGTAATTTATGTATTTTTTTTTAAAATTTCTATATACATATCTTTTGTAATATTTTTTTTAATTTTATATATTTTTAGTTCAACATAGTTCGTTTTTTATATTGTTGAAAAATATTATTTATTAATTTATTTATTTTTCTTATTATTTTATTATTACTATTTATATTATTGCAAGTATCGTGTTTTTTATTATTTTATTATTTTTTTCATATATTTTATTATTTTATTTACTTATCATTATCATTATTAATTTTTTTTTAATTTATTTAATTTATTTAATTTTTTTTAATTTTTTCCACCGATGGATCATCCTGTCAAAAATATTTATTTGCGACGCATACATGCATCCATCACAAAAGGTTTTTTTAAATGATGATAAATTATTTACGATACATAGGGATCCCATTGAAAATAGTCATTTTGTAATGGGCCATCACAAAAAACTATTTTTGACGTCATTTTCTACAACGAGCCTGAGTGACAGGACCTCATCACAGATGACTTTTTGTGATGGGGTCCCTTTGAAAATAATATATTAAAAATACTTGAATTTCCAGTTGTGTTGACCCATGTAGTTTTCCTTCCACATCAGTCATCCAGGTTATTCTCATGTCTAGATAGCAAACCACTAATCATAGATGCATAGAACCCTCCTTTCAAGAGAGTTCTCATTTCAGCCGACATGACATTCTCTACGACCTTCAAATAAGTGAATAAGGCCAATCCATTGTATATTTCCTTGTTCCTTACATCCCAAAGGGACCAAAAAGCCACCATGATAACCACTACTCTTATCTTCACCTCATCACTATGTGGTCTAACTCCCTATAGCTAGATCTCAAAAAATTCCTCCCTAAAATCCATGTGTTCCTGTATACCCTAGCACTGCCTCATAAAACTACATAGTTCCTTTTCCCATTTTACTTTGAGAAAATGGTGAGGTGTAGTTTCTTCGTGTGGGAATATGAAACAATGGAATATTTAATCTAGAACTATCCCCTTGGAAAATTTCCATCTATTAGAAGTGCAAGATTTATCATCCTCCATACCAAAAATTTTATCTTACCTGAGGGTTATTTTTACCATATCTTGGATGCCAAAATGTCTGAACAACTTCTAGGATGCATTATAATTTTGAAATCCTAGATGTTGAATTTCATAAAATTTTCTCTAGGAAAAATCCATATATCTGACTCTTCAGCCAGGAAAATGCTGTCATATACATCCTTATGATCATGGTTTAAAATTGAATTGATAAAAAAAGAATGTTTATATCCTTTTTGAAGTTGATCATAGGAACCATATAGCATGGAAAGAACAATTTATCCCTAACCAAGTTAGTTTTCATGAAGTTGAGGTCCCCATTCCCAACTACCCACTGAATCTTATCCATCAGCTCCTCCATACATGACATCATATAATGAGTGAACTGTGTCATGTGGAAATTACTCATTGACCACTCATCCCAGTCATCATTTTATTTTTCCCTTCATGAAACTGTCCCAAAAATACCCCCTTCAATAATATCCCAGTACATTTTGGGTTGCAACACCTGCATGGTTTTAGAAAAATTGTGGAGACCAATACCTATTTCATTAATTGGTTGATCCAAATGTTTCAAAGTATCCCAATGGTACCGAACATCCCTGTTTTCATCCCATATAAAAGAGGATATAATATTCTCTATTTTGGTAATGATTGCCTTCAGTGGATTTGTGGTGGAGAGCACATGTATTGGAATCAACATTAGGACACTATTTATTAGTGTAATACATCCACAAAATGAGAGGAATCCATTTTTCTGGATAATAATTCTTCCAGTGAAAATTTTTATATGTTCATAAAAGATGGAAATTTTTATTATATCACTGGAAATAGGAACTCTATGGTAATTGATAGGGATTTTCCTCGTTTAAATATTGAGTTTCCCAGGAATTTTTTTACTTTTACTTCTATTTAAATTGTTGGATAAGAAATATTGTCTCTTTATATGGTTAACCCTCTACCCACATAGATTACCATAAAAAACTATGGGATTAATTAGATCTCTGATTTAACTTTTACTTCCATTGAAAAAAAGAATAATTTCATCAACAAACATTATGTGTGACACTAAACCCACACTGGATATGGTTCGGAATGGAATGATTCTTCCTTCTTCCAACCTTCATTTAATATTGCAAGAGAAAACCTATGGTTCCATGATAAAAATATTTGGGGACAAGGGATCACCTTGTCTAAACCCTTGAACTATTTTTAAAAAACCAAAACCCCTTCCCATGAGATTTATAGCAAACTCTACTCTAATCTTTCACGAGCCTTGTTCATGTCAACCTTTACCATAACATCAAAACCAAGGGATTTTTTTGTTCACATCCTATACAATTTTTGGTGAAATTATGATGGATACATGGATAGATTCAGCCTTCATGAAACTATGCTACTCTTCATAAATAATTATAGGGATAACTATGTACAACCTTTAGTTGATAAGGTTATATATAGATTTATAAAAAATATTACCCAAACAAATCATTCTAAAGTGTTCCAAGGAAGTAGTATCATTGACCTTAGAAATAAGGACCACCATGGAATCATACATTGCTTTGGGAAGCTCTTCACCTCTGATGAAATCCTTCACTGCCTCCTCCACCCAATTTTTAATGATATAAAATTCCACCATAAAAAATAACTTGGAAATACATTGGTTCTTGGGGCACTTTCTTGATTTAGCATGAACACTTCCCCTTTTATTTTATAATTTTCAGGAATGATTATCAGAGCCTCATTATCATGGTCCTCAATCAACCATGGGATACAATTCCTAAACTAGTATTACTATAATGTATCAATTTGTATTATGTCATATAGATTAACTAATCCTACTAAAATATTTTCAGAATACTACTGATCCACTCCTCCTCCATTGTAAAAACGCACTCTACCCTCTTACTTATTCACACCTCTCAATCACTTTGGCTCTCCCAACCTCTACTCAAATAAAATACCAAAATATCTCCACTCATAATTGAACCCATACTTTGGGTATAAATACAACCAAGTAATACCTTTTGTACAAACCAAAAGTATTTATCTAAATAAGAGGAGGTTTGAATGTTTATGAAGAAATTCAAGGCTTAATGTAAGGGTTTTCTCATCTCACTTCTATTTTCTGTGAGACACAAGCCATGTTCACATCACATTATCATATATGTGGTATATAATACCCATTAATGTATTATATTAATCATATACTTAAATTTATGGGTTTATAAATATCTATTTTTGGGTCTTTCTTTCATGGGGTTTATGGCTCAAAAGTTATCAAATCGGTAAGGTAGTTTTGTAAAACATTTCTTTCTTTGGGATACATGTCTTGTTATGAACCTATATTTTTATCGAGGGTGTATATACAACCCATTTACATATTATATCATTAATATAATGATATTTTAAGTATCATTTAATTTTATTCTTTCATGGGGATTATGATTCAAAGTTATCAAATTAGTAACAGTTTATTGCTAAAATATCATTGTTTATCAAGATTGTTTATGCTTATGATTCCATTGATGAAATATTCTGATCAACATCTCAAAAACACTCATGAATTTTCTTAGCCTATAGTTACTCATAATATATTAATGTATTAGTTCTATTTTCCCACTCTTTTGTACGTAAGATAATTAAGAAAATATTTTTATGAAAATATGACCTTATTTTTCTTTTTGGTTAAAAATATGTGTTTTTTCAAAACCATGTTCTCTAAAAATGTTTTCAAATATATTTTCAAAAATATTTTACTATTATACTATTATTTCAAAAGGAATTTTTTACCAATGTATTAACTTTTAAAAAAAACAGCTTTAAAAGAAATATTCTTGTTGTTTTATAATCAAGGAACTTTCCTAAACTTTTAGGGTGAAAAAGGAATGTTCAAAATGTATAGACTTACCCACCATTAGGAATATAATTTCTTTCATGCTTGATTTGTATGTTTAAAAGATCATTTATTTAAATGAATTTTTTTCCAAATATTCTATATATTTTTGATTTTAAAATGGTTTTAAAATAAAAAGGGTTTTCAAAAATCATTTTATGTTTAAAAAGTTTTTCATATTATTTCGAAAGATACATTTATATGTTTTGCAATGGTTTTTTTCAAAGAAAATAATTTTATTTTTCTGGAATAATATTTTATACGTTTTAAATGAAAAAGTTTTTCAAAATATTTACATGCTTTTATTTTTTTTCAAGGTTATTTTCAAGGAAAAAGGTCTTGAAAACATTTTAAAAAAAATGTTTTTCAAAGAAAAATTATATTTTTCTTAAAAAATGTTGTTAAAATATATTGAAAAATTATTTTCCATCTAAGATGACATAGGTTGGTGTTACTCATTCCTTTATGAGGGAATGATTCAAAGGATACATCCATATACATTCTCTAAATGGTTTAAGTTTTTTTTGGAATGATGTTTATGAAATCCTTTTGTCTTTCATGATTTATATGTTTATGAAACATGTTTCTCTTTCACGGGTTATATGATTATGAATCCTACTTCCTTTCATTGGGTATTCTATAAATAAATTATTAATAAACTTATATCTTTTCCATAGGTTGTGATATGATGAAATTTTATGATACTCATTTCATATCATGGATTATGATGTTTATGAGGACCATCTATTTTTATAGGTTCTAATATGATGAATGTTTTAGTATATTGTGGAACATGTAGGTATGATTTCATTATATGAAGAGTGGGTCCTATATATTTCTCTAATGCATTGGATAATGATAAGTGGTATATGAGGTCAAAGTGTGTATAGTTTTTATCCCAATACTGAAAACAAGAGGGTATATGGGTGGGAGCCCAAGCCCAAAAAACAAGAGGGTATATTGATTTCATCCTAATCTAGAAAATAAGAGGGTATATGGTTTGTAGAACAAACCTAAAAATAAGAGGGTACATGGGTTGTTAGACCATGTCCAAAGTATTTACACATGTTTTATCCCAACCCTATCATGTTTATAATGACCCATACTTTACATACATTGTTAATAATTCAAAATTTAAGCACAATTATTACAAAATATAACAAAACCATGAAAGGACCGTATATGTATAGTGTCTTTAGAAGCTGGGAAACATAAACAACTGGTTCATAAAGCATCTACATTGACTCCCATTTATTTCATCATATATATAGTCCCTTTTGGCATATCCTACTTAATAACCTTATTCCTGACCTAGGGGAAAGAAAACATACAAAAGTTTGAGCTCAAATGCTCAGTAAGGGTAAACAAAAGAAAAATCAATCACATCATATTCATACGAACATAACATTTTGGAAATCTTAACCTGCAAAAGAAATCATAATTTCATATCATGGGATAAATAATAGAAGTGAAATTTAATCCCAATAATCAAAACATAAAACATGAAACTTTATGGCATACACACATAATCATAGATAATCATTTCTTATTAGTGAAGACTCATAAGCAAGACTATCTTTGCGGACAAAGTCCATTTCTAAACCGAGTTCACTCCTCGTTTTAGTCATGTTTCACTGAACCGGAATAACCTGCCATTCCAGCCATGTCTATATCATGAGATATAAAACATTAAACAATGCATTGGAGGGATATATAGGTCCCACCCATCTCATAATGAAACATTTCTTATGTGTTCCACAAAATCATAAATCATAAATCGTAGCATAACCCATATAATAAAAATGGTATTCTTAAACATCATAACATCATAAAACAATTCATATAAGATAAAGGGATTCATAAAAATAATTCCATAACAAAATAATCATATCAATGTAATAATAGGGATAGAAACATAACCCTATATTATCTTAGATGGAAAATAATTTTGATAAAACACTTGAACTCCATTCTTGAGGAAAATATCCTTTCTACTTTAAAAACATTTTACTTTCTTAACATGTCATACAATTTTAAACTAAAAGAAGTTGATTAAAAATAAACATGAAAACTTGTAAAGGAAGATTATTCGAAATAATGTTTTAAAACTCCATTCATGCTGTATAAGTTAAAAAAACATTCTTCTCGTACTTTTGTCGAAAAAGTCAAAAAGTACCTCGTAACGTAAACAAAAGAAAGATTCCTTACATACAATTTAGTAAAAGTAAAAAATAGGTAAAAAGGATATTAAAAATACATGAATTTTTTTTATAAAACATGGACATGGATGATAAATATAACCCCAGTAAATACTTACGTATAAGCAATCTCAGATAGAAAACAATTGAGATTGAAACATTAACCCTTACCTTAGGTCTGATTTCCTTCGTAAGTGTCCGAACCTCCTGTATAATGATTTAAATAATGTCATTGACTTATTCTAGAATCATAATCATTGTTATGATATCATATATGGTCATATTCTTAGCTTCTTATTAGTAATATTTCATTGCTACTTGTTATTCGGGTGTTTATTACTTTTTGATCTTATGCGTGTTTTGTCGAATAAATTCTTATTCTTCTCTTTAGGTTATAGATACCTCATTTCCAGAATGGTATTAGTGTACTATATATCATATTTATTCATTCAATTCATTTATATAATCATTATGCAAGTAAGATCATGTAGAACGAGTCACATCACATCGTGGAGACGGTATTCTGTACGTACGCACGAGCGATGATATCATTCCCATGATCATGGAATTGTATTGGAGTGTATGTATACTATTTTAGAATCAATTTAACTTTACAATAATCATATATAGTTATTATTTACACCATTATACCCATCCAAGTAAGGTGGTGGTGAAAAATAGATTACACCACGACGTGGAGACGGTATTCCGTACGTACGCACACACTGTGATTTCGTTTTCCGTAGGATGGATAGATGGTGAAATAGGGTTGTTTCATACTTATAAAACATATCAGTATATGAGTGATACTGATTTAATTAATTCATAATGAAACAAATAAATAAGAAGAAGTGGAAGAATAAATAAAGTTGAAAGAATCGGTAACGGGCATTACCTCTTCTTTGAAGCACCTCTTTTAGACCTCCTCTTAGGGCACTAAAATTGGTCTTTGAAGAAGGACAGGACCTCTAGGATGTTTCTAGGGAAGTTGAGAAGATAATTTTTCAGGGGTTGGCTGAGCTTGAAGGCTCAAAGTTGTGTGATGAAGAGAGGGAGGAGGTGCCCTTTTATAAAGGAGGAGAGGGGCACCTTTGGAAAAACTAAAACTATTATTTTATTATAAAGTCATATACAGTTTTTAATAGCTCCAAATTGATTTATTTCGAATCTAAGGTGGTTATGGATCGAAATACTCTCATCCAATATAATTTAGACAAGTTTAGGTTTCTATTTTAACCTTATCATTTAGATTTAACTTTAAGTTAGATAATTTAACTTTTACCGTGTCTTCTTGTTTTCTTACACTATAAGGTTAATAAACTTACTATAACAAGACAAACGAACCCCAAGTTTTTTATTATTAATATATATAACCTTATCTAAGTCATTAGTTCGAACCGTATATTTTTAGGAATAAAATAACAATTAATAATATAATATTTGTTTTAAAAACTATTTTATGTCAATTTTGACACTATTAGGTAATTGATTTTTGTGAAACTTATAAAAGAAATATTAGTTCGAAAAAAGTATATTAAATCAATACTAGCATGTCATATTAACATATAAAATTATTTTAATTCATAAAAGGTCTCAAATTACATTTATTTGGGTATTGATAACATCAATTATGTCAATATTTCATTAATAATATAATTACTGTATCATCATTGTATCATAAATAAATAAATTTATTTAAAGTCTAAAAATTACAAATAAAATACCATTATGTAGGAAATATTTTTATCTTTATAATGACTATTTATAGTCTAATTTATCTTATGTATAAACCTATATTAAAAATTATTTACTTGTTGAGATTTGATTTCAACTATTTTAACCCTTCTTTAAATAAATTAATATTAAATGTCCTAGTCTAATCTATGTGGGCCTAAATTATCATATTTTATTCATAATGTTGTTTTTGGTCTAATTACACTTATCCAATAGAATTAGGACATGTGTTAGGGTAATAATAATATCATTTTTACCCTTAATTACCGTATTTACTTTTAACCGTGGTAAAAAAAGTAAAAAGTTACTATTCACCAAAAATTATTTTCATCTCATTGAACCACACTTTAGTTGTTGATATTAACCGTGTCTCTTGGATTTTCAAAATTCCACTCACAGAAGCGGTAAAATTAAGTTTTATAAAAATTTGCAAATTTTCCTAGGAGGTGGGTAAAAGACGGTGAAAAGTTCAACAAAATTTCTATATATATATAATTATTATAAAATGACTCCAATGAATTGAATTGAACTTATATAGGTATTATGTGTAAATTTTGACCTAAAATAAATTTAAATAAAATAAATAATTATTCAAATAAAAAGTCGGTTTTTAAATAGTAACCTAGTGTTTTCACTATTCATCAAAAATTGAAAGTTTTCAGAAAAATACCAAAATTTCACCCTAGGATAATTTCGATATTATAAATCCAAAAATGAAGTCCATTTTGAAAGATGAAATTTACAAAATTTCAAAAAGTGGTTATTACAATTCATAGAGGCTAGTTTTAATAATATTTTAATAGCATATCATTGTTTAGTTAAACTCGGTATTGCGTACGACGCAAGTTATTGAGGAAGGCCGCAGTTGCATGTAAAGAAAGACAAGATAGTTTTGTGTGTAGTGAAAGATTCCTTTTATGATTTATATAACATAAAAACAAAATATTTCTCATAAAAGTCTCGGGTTATACTTTCTACACCCCTTAAAATTAATTTCGCCCTCAAAATTCATCACTTTGTAACAAACAGATGAGGATAACTTTCCCTCATCATATCCTCAAGCTCCCATGTAGCTTTTTATAATTGGTGGTTCCTCCATAAAACTTTCACCAAGCGAGTGGTCTTGTTCCGTAGGACTTTTTCTCTACCATCCAGAATCTCTATTGGCTGTTCTTCAAAAGAAAGATCTTGTTCCAGTGGTACAACTTCTGAGCTGAGTACATGTGAAGGATCAGGTATGTACTTTCTCAGGAGAGATATATAGAACACATCGTGAACTTGGGAGAGATTCGGTGGAAGCACCAATCGGTACGCTACCTTCCCAACACGATCCAGTATTTCAAAAGGACTAATATATCTTGGGCTCAAATTTCCCTTCTTTCCAAATCTAATGACCCTCTTCCAGGGAGATATTCGTAAGAACACTTTATCACCCACTTCAAACTCTAGGTCTTTTCTTCGGTTGTCGATATTACTTTTTTGTCGACTCTGAGATGCTATTATGTGTTTTTGAATAGATCTGACCTTTTCTGCCACCTCATCAACAAGATCTGGTCCTAATAGATTTCTTTCCCCAACTTCATCCCAGCAAGTTGGAGTCTGGAATTTCTTTCCATAGAGATCTTCATAAAGATCCATCTGAATACTGGAGTGAAAGCTATTATTATAAGAAAATTACACCAAAGGTAGGTGTTGATCCCAACCACCTTTGAAATCCATAGAGTAAGATCTCAACATATCTTCCAGAGTTTGAATTGTCCTCTTAGACTGACCATCTTTCTGAGGATGATAAGCAGTGCTGAAACTCAACTCTGTATCCAGAGTATGCTGAAGACTTCGCCAGAACTTTGAGGTAAACCTCGAATCTCGATCAGATATAATGGAAAGTGGTACTCCATGCAATCTTACCACTTCCTTTACATATATCCTGTCAAGCTGATCTAGAGAGAAATACTCTCTAATAGCAATGAAGTGTGCAGACTTTGTAAGACAATCAAATATGACCCAGATAGCATTATTTCCTTTGGATGTTTTAGGAAGTCCAGTGACAAAGTACATAGTGATGTTTTCCCATTTCCATTTGGGTATGGGAAACAGTTGTAACATCCCCTTAGACTTCTTTCTCTCAGATTTAACTTGCTGAAAAACCAAGCATCGAGAGACATATTCAGCAACATCTCTTTTCATGCCATCCCACCAGAAGTTCTCGTTCAGGTCCCTATACATCTTCGTGCTTCCAAGAGGAATAGAAAATGAAGACCTATGAGCCTCATCCAGCAGCTCCTTCTTTAATTCTGGGATGGGAGGAACACAAACCCAATTCCTGAACATTATTATCCAATCATAATCACGGTTGAATTCATGAAAATTTCTCACCTTCTTTTGTAACTCTACATCTTCTTTCTGTTCCTCTGTAATCTTCACATGTATAGATGGTTTAACATTCAATTGAGAAATATACGATTTTCCCCTTTCATTATAATTAAAAGATCCATCCTTTGTAAATCCATAAATATTGGATCTTTTGTGATCCTAATCATAGATAAGCTAGCATGGTCTTGTCGACTTAATGCATCTGCCACCTTGTTCTCTTTCCCAGGGTGGTAATAAATTGAGCAGTCATAATCCTTAATCAGCACCAACCATCTTCTTTGGCATATATTCATCTCCTTTTGTGTGAAAATATACTTTAAACTTTTATGATCAGTATAAAAGTTACACCTTTCTCCATAAAGATAATGCCTCCAAATCTTTGATGCAAAGATTACCACAGCTAACTCCAAATCATGAGTTGGGTAATTTTGCCCATGGATTTTCAACTGTTGTGAGGCATAAGATATCACCATATAATTTTGAATAAGAACACACCCCAACCCCTTCTTGGATGCATCATTGTAGATGACAAACCTTTCTCCACTACAAGGCAGTGTGAGCACAGGTGCACTGGATAACCTTCTTTTCAACTCCTTGAAATTCTCTTCACATTCCTCTGTCAAAGCAAACTTAACTCCTTTCCGAGTCAACTTGGTGTGTAGATTATATATTCATGAAAAATATTTCATAAAACGTCGATAATATCCAGCCAAACCAAGAAACATTCGGATCTTGGTTATTGTTGTTGGTATCAACCATCTTTTGATAACCTCTGTTTATGTTGGGTCCATAGATATCCCCTCTTTTGAGATTATGTGACCCAAAAATGCAACTTTTTGAAGCCAAAATTTACACTTGGTAAATTTGGCATAAAGCTTCTCCTTTCTCAGGGTCTTTAATATAATTATTAAATGATCTTCATGTTCTTCCTTGATCGTTGAATAGATAAGAATATCATCTATAAATACTACCACAAACTGATCAAGATAGTCTCTAAAGACTCTATTCATCAGATCCATGAAGATAGCAGGGGCATCAGTAAGACCAAATGGAATCACTATAAATTCCTAGTGTCCATTCCTTGTATAGAAATCCATCATTGGTATATCCTCCCGTTTTGCCCTTAATTGATGATACCCTGAATGAAGATCAATCTTGGAAAAGTATTGAGCTCCACGCAGTTGGTCAAATAAGTCATCAATGCGCGAGAGAGGATATTTGTTTTTGATAGTGATCTTGTTAAGTTCTCGACAATCAATGAAGAGTCTCATTGATCCATATTTTTTTCAAACAGAACAGGTGCTCCCCAAGGTGACACACTAGGGCATATGAGTCCCTTATCAATATTCCCTTGGAGCTGCTTCTTCAATTCCTGCAACTCAATTGGGGCCATTCTATAAGGTGTCTTTGAAATAGGCAAAGCACCCGGTACAAGTTCTATTGAAAACTCAACTTCACGATTAAGTGGAAGACCCAGAAATTCCTCCAGAAAGACATCATCAAACTCCCATAAATGGGCATATTCTTAATCGTGAGTTTCTCTCCAACCATTTGAGATAAATAACCTTCATTTAGTGGAATCAAAACCCATAAGATGGAATAAATTTCCACTGGAAGGTTATGTTCATCCTTACATCGATAGACGATCATAGGTTGATCTGGAATATGAAATGTGACTTCCCTTCATTGGAAATTAATATGAGCTCCATATAAATAAATCCAATCCATAACAAGAATCACATCAAATTACACTATAGTAAGGATCACAAGATTTGTAGGAAGCACTTTCCCATAAACTTCAATCAGAGAAGAATTATAAACTTTTGATGTGACTGTTGTTCCATTAGGGGTTGTCACAGCTAACTCAACATCTAATTGTTGAGGAAATTCAGTGATACCCTTAGAAAATTCTTCAGAAATAAAATAATGGGTGGATCCCTAATCTAATAAAACATTTGCTACTTTAGAGTGGATGGTAAGTGTACCTTTCACCACTTCATTATCGTACTCCACATCGCTGGTAGAAATTGCATGTGACTTTCCTTTGTATTTGGCCTTAAGAGTTTGTTGACATCGTTCATCATCATCAACCCTTGGATTTGGGCATTGATTGGCATAATTACCCATCTCCTTACACTTGAAACATTGAAGTGTAGTAGGTTCATTCTGTGTATCCCTTCCTTTTTTTGCATCAGTAGACATATTCTTCCCATTATTTCGACATTTAATTGCCCGATGACCTTCTTTTCCACACTTATAACATTTTCTTGTCCCCTTAAAGCAATTTCCGCCATGTTTCTTTCCAAATTTGAGCATAAGGGAAAACTCATCTTCTTTTCAGTGTGCTCTTTAGATTTTCCTTTGAATTATATTTTCCTCTTCTTATCAAACCTATATGACTGATGGGTTATACCAATCTCCATATCAACCCTGAGAGCACATCGAACAATTTCCTCATAGCTATTGAAGTCCCTTATGGCTAACACCCTTCGAAGACTTGGTTTTAAGCCACTAAATAATTGATCGATCTTACTCTTAGGTTGGATAATAATAACAGAAGCGTACCTTGCAAGTCTTGTAAAATTTTCTTCGTAGGTACCAACAGATTCATCATCCTTTTGCTTTAGTTCAAGAAACTCATTCTCCATATTTGTTCTGAGAATACAAGGGAAGTACTTATTGAAAAATAAGTTCTTGAACTCGTCCCATTCCATGGACTCAATTTCATACCTTTGCCTCGTATTCTTAATAAGATTCCACCATTCATTAGCATCACCTTCCAAACGATAAAATGCTAAGATGACTTTATCATTCTCAGAACATTGAAGAACTGAAAATATCTTTTCAGTGGTACTGATCCATTGTTCATCCACTAATGGATCAGAAGACCCGCTGAATGAAGGTGGACGCTGCCTCATGAAAGATTCAACAGAATGGTACTCCTTCCTTTGCTCGTTTGGAAGTCCTGTATGATTCATAGCTTGAGAAAGTTGTGTGAGCATGGCTACAAGATTTTTCATTCCAGCTCCCATAACGTTTGGTTGTTCAGGGGGACAATCATTGCATTGCCCGTCGCATTCCGCATTAACACGGTTCCTTCGGGTTCTAGCCATTGACTAAAACGAAGAAGAATAGTGTGAGCAACACTAATTATAATAGAAAAAACACATACTCATGAATAAAATTTTACACTTAAGGTCTTATCATAGGTTATTCTTGGACATTTCTAAAACACTAATATTGTGTTCTATTCTTAGACATATCATTAGGTTTCTTACTAAGGCTTTCACATCCTAGTTTCCAAAGGTTGACTATACCTTTCCTCTGATACCAACTATAACGACCCATACTTTACATACATTGTTAATACTTCAAAATTGAAGCACACTTATTACAAAATATAACAAAACCATGAAATGACCGTATAGGTATAGTGTCTTTAGAAACTGGGAAACATAAAAAACTGTTTCATAAAGTATCTACATTGTCCCCAATTTATTTCATCATATCTAGAGTCCCTTTTGGAATATCCTACTTAATAACTTTCTTCTTGACCTGGGGGAAAGAAAACATACAAAATGGTGAGCTCAAATGCTCAAAAAGGGTAAACAAAAGAAAAATCAATCACATCATATTCATAAGAACATAAAATTTTGTAAATCTTAACCTGCAAAAGAAATCATAATTTCATATCATGGGACAAATCATAGAAGTGAAATGTAATCCCAATAATCATAACTTAAAACATGAAACTTTGTGGCATACACACATAATCATAGAGAATAATTTCTTAGTAGTCAATACTCATAGCCAAGACTATCTTAGAAGACAAAGTCCATTTCTGAACCGTGTTCACCCCTCGTTTCAGTTCTGTTTCACTGAACTGGATTAACTTTCCATTCCATCCATGTGTATCTCATGAGATATAAATCTTTACCCAATGCATTGGAGGGAGATATAGGTACCACCCATCTCATAATGAAACCATTCATATTTGTGCCACAAAATCATAAATCATAAATCATAGCATAACCCATGTAATAAAAATGCGATTCTTAAACATCATGAAATCGTAAAACAATTCATATAAGATATAGGAATTCATAAAAATAATTCCATCACAAAATAATCAAATAAATTTAATAATAGGGATAGAAATAGAACCCTATATTATCTTAGATGGAAAATAATTTTGATAAAACACTTGAACTCCATTCTTGAGGAAAATATACTTTCTACTTCAAAAACATATTCCTTTCTTAACATGTCATACAATTTTAAACTAAAAGAAGTTGATTAAAAATAAACTTGAAAACTTGTAAAGGATGCTTCTTGGAAATAATGTTTTAAAAATCCGTTATTGCCGTATAAGTTAAAAAAACCATTCTTCTCGTACTTTTGTCGGAAAAGTCAAAAAGTACCTTGTAATGTAAACAAAAGAAAGATTCCTTACATACCATGTAGTAAAAGTAAAAAATGGGTAAAAAGTACATTAAACATACATGAAAACATTTTTACAAAACTTGGACATGGATGATAAATATAAACCCAGTAAATACTTACGTATAAGAAATCTCGGATAGAAAACAATTGAGATTGCAACATTATCCCTTACCTTAGGTCCGATTTGCTTCGTAAGTGTCCAAACCTTATATATAATTATTTAAATAATGTCATTGACTTATTACAGAATCATACTCATTGTTATGATATCATATATGGTCATATTCTAAGCTTCTTATTAGTAATATTTCATTGCTACTTGTTATTCGGGTGTTTATTAATTTTTGTTCTTATGCGTGTTTTGTCGAATAAATTCTTATTCTTATCTTTAGGTTATAGATACCTCATTTCCACAATGGTATTAGTGTACTATATATCATATTTATTCATTAAATTCATTTATATAATCATTATTCAATGAAGATCATGTAGAACGAGTCGCATCACATCGTGGAGACGGTATTCTGTACGTATGCATGAGCGATGATATCATTGACAAGATCATGGAATTGTATTGGAGTGTATGTATACTTTTTCAGAATCAATATCACATTACAATAATCATATATAGTTATTATTTACCCCATTATACCCATCCATGTAAGGTGGTGGTGGAAAATAGGTTACACTACGGCGTGGAGACGGTATTCCGTACGTACGCACGCGCGGTGATTTCGTTTTCCGTAGGATGGATAGATGGTGAAATAGGATTGTTTCATACTTATAATAACATATCAGTATATGGGTGATACTGATTTTATTACTTCATAATGAAACAACTAATGAAGAATAAGTGGAAGAAGAAATAAAGTTGAATGAATCGGTAACAGACATTACCTCTTCTTTGAAGCGCCTCTTTGAGACCTCCTCTTAGGGCACCAAAATTGGTCTTTGAAGAAGACCAGGAAATCTAGGATGTTTCTAGGGAAGTGGAGAATATACTTTGTCAGGGGTTGGCTGAGCTTGAAGACTCAAAGGGGTGTGAGTAACAGAGGGAGGAGGTGCCCTTTTATAAGGGAGGAGAGGGGCACCTTCGGAAAAACAAAAAATATTATTTTATTATAAAGTCATATTCGGTTTTAAATAGCTAAAAATTTATTTATTTCTAATATAAGGTGGGGATGGGTCTAAATTCTCTCATCCAATAGAATTTAAACAAGTTTAGGTTTCTATTTTAACCTTATCATTTAGATTTAACTTTAAGTTAGATAATTTAACTTTTACTGCGTCTTCTTGTTTTCTTACACTATAAGGTTAGTAAACTTACTATAATAAGCCAAAAGAACCCTAAGTTGTTTATTATTAATATATATAACCTTATCTAAGTCATTTTTCCGAACATTATATTTTAAGGAATAAAGTAAAAATTAATAATATAATATTTGTTTTTAAAACTATTTTATGTCAATTTTGACACTATTAGGTAATTGATTTTTGTGAAAATAATAACAGAAATATTAGTTCGAAAAAAGTTAATTAAATCAATACTAACATGTCATATGGAAATAGAAAATTATTGTAATTTATAAAAAGTCTCAAATTACATTTATTTGGGTATTTATAACATCAACTATGTCAATATTTCATTAATAATATAATTACTCCATCATCATTGTATTATAAATAAATTAAATTATTTAAAGTCTAAAAATTACAAATAAAATAACATTATGTAGGAAATATTGTTATCTTTAGAATTACTATTTATACTCTAATTTAGCAAATGTATATCCCCATATTAAAAATGATTTACTTATTGAACATTGATTTTAACTATGTTAACCCTTCTTTAAATAAATTAATATTAAATGTCCTAATCTAATCCAAGTTGGCCTAAATGGTCATATTTTATTCATAAGGTTGTTTTTGGTCGAATTACACTTATACAATAGAATTAGGACATGTGTTAGAGTAATAATAATATCATTTTTACCCTTAATTACCGTATTTACTTTTAACCGTGGTAAATAAAAGTAAAAAGTTACTTTTCACAAAAAATTATTTTCATCTCATTCAAGCACATTTTAGTCCTTGATGTTAACCGTGTCTCTAGGATTTTCGAAATTCCACTCACATAAGTGGTAAAATTAAGTTTTATGTAAATTTGCAAATTCTCCTAGGAGGTGGGTAAAAGACGGTGAAAAGTTCAATAAAATTTTTATATATCTAAAATTATTAGAAAATGACTCCAATGAATTGCATTGAACTTATATAGGTATTATGTATCAATTTTGACCTAAAATAAATTTAAATAAAATAAATAATTATTTAAATAAAAAGTCGGTTTTTAAATAGTAATCCAGTGTTTTCACTATTCATCAAAAATTGAAAGTTTTTAGAAAAATACCAAAATTTCACCCTAGGATAATTTCGATATTCCAAATCCAAAAATGAAGTCCATTTTGAAAGAAGAAATTTTCAAAATTTTAAAAAGTTGGTATTAATATTCATAATGGCTATTTTTAATAATATTTTAATAGCATTTCGTTGTTTAGTGAAACTCGGTATTGCGTATGACGTAAAATATTGAGGAAGGCCGCAGTTGCGTGTAAAGCAATCCAAGATAGTGTTGTGTGTAGTGAAAGATTCATTTGAGGATTTATATTACATAAAAACAAAATATTTCTCATAATAGTCTTGGGTGTTACATTCTACCCCCATTAAAACGAATTTCGCCCTCGAAATTCATCACTTTGTAACAAATAGATGAGGATACCTTTCCCTCATCATATCCTCAAGCTCCCATGCAGCTTCTTCTAATTGATGGTTCCTCCATAAAACTTTCACCAAGCGAGTGGTCTTGTTCCGTAAGAATTTTTCACTATGATCCAGAATCTCTATCGGCTGTTCTTCATAAGAAAGATCTTGTTCCAGCGGTACAACTTCTGAGCTGAATACATGTGAAGGATCAGGTATGTACTTTTTCAAGAGAGTTATATGGAACACATCGTGAACTTGGGAGAGATTCGGTGGAAGCGCCAATCGGTAAGATACCTTCCCAACACGATACAGAATTTCAAAAGGACCGATATATCTAGGGCTCAACTTTCCCTTTTTTCCAAATCTCATGACCCTCTTCCAGGGAGATATTCCTAAGAACACTTTATCACCCACTTCAAACTCTAGGTCTTTTCTTCGGTTGTCGGCATAAATTTTTTTCCGACTCTGAGATGCTCTTATGTGTTGTTGAATAGATCTGACCTTTTCTGCCTTCTCATCAACAAGATCAGGTCCTAATAGCTTTCTTTCCCCACTTCATCCTAGCAAGTTGGAGTCTGACATTTATTTCCATAGAGAGCTTCATAAGGAGCCTTCTGAATACTGGAGTAAAAGCTATTATTATAAGAAAATTCCACCAAAGGTAGGTGTTGATCCCAAACACATTTTAAATCCATAGAGCAAGCTCTCAACATATCTTCTAGAGTTTGAATTGTCCTCTTAGACTGCCCGTCTATCTGAGGATGATAAGCAGTGCTGAAACTCAACTCTGTATCCAGATTATGCTGAAGACTTCGCCAGAACTTTGAGGTAAACCTTGGATCTCGATCAGATATAACGGAAAGTGGTACTTTATGCAATCTTACCACTTCCTTTACATATATCCTGGCAAGCTGATCCAGAGAGAAATCCTCTCTAATAGCAATGAAGTGTGCAGACTTTATAAGATGATCAACTATGATCCAGATAACATTATTGCCTTTGGATGTTTTATGAAGTCCGGTGACAAAGTCCATAGTGATATTTTCCCATTTTCATTAGGGTATGGGTAATGGTTGTAACATCCCCTTAGACTTCTGTCTCTCAGCATTAACTTGCTGATAAACCAAGAATCGAGAGACGTGTTCAGAAACATCTCTTTTCATGTCATCCCACTAGAAGTAATCTTTCAGGTCCCTATACATCTTCGTGCTTCCAGGATGAATAGAAAATGAAGAACTATGAGCCTCATCCAGCAGCTCCTTCTTTAATTCTAGGATGGGAGGAACACAAATCCTATTCCTGAACTTTATTATCCCATCATAATCAAGGTTGAATTCAGGAACATTTCTCAACTTCTTTTGTAACTCTACATCTTCTTTCTATGCCTCTTTAATCTTCACATGTATAGATGGTTGTACATTCAATTGAAAAAGATATGATTTTCCCTTTTTCATTATAATTCCAAGATCCATCCTTTGTAAATGCATAAATATTGGATCTTTTGTGATCCTCATCATGGATAAGCTAGCATGGTATTGTCGACTTAATGCATCTGCCACCTTGTTTGCTTTCCCATGGTGGTAATGAATTGAGCAGTCGTAATCCTTAATCAGCTCCAACCATCTTCTTTGGCGCATATTCATCTCCTTTTGTGTGAAAATATACTTTAAACTTTTATGATCAGTATAACTGTCACACCTTTCTCCATAAAGATAATTCCTTCAAATCTTTAATGTAAAGATTACCACAGCTAACTCCAAATCATGAGTTGGGTAATTTTGCTCGTGGATTTTCAACTGTCGTGAGGCATAAGCTATCATCATATCATTTTTCATAAGAACACACCCCAACCCCTTCTTGGATGCATCACTATAGATCAAAAACCATTATCCACTACAAGGAAGTGTGAGCATAGGTGCACTGGATAACCATCTTTTCAACTCCATGAAATTCTCTTCACATTCCTCTGTCCAAAAAAACTTAACTCCTTTCCAAGTCAACATGGTGAGTAGATTAGATAATCATGAAAAAAATTTCACAAAACGTCGATAATATCCAGACTAACCAAGAAAAATTCGGATATCGGTTACTGTTGTTGGTCTCAACCATTTTTCGATAACCTCTGTTTTTGCTAGATCCACAGATATCCCCTCTTTTGAGATTATGTGACCCAAAAATGAAACTTTTGGAAGCCAAAATTCACACTTTCTAAGTTTGGCATAAGGCTTATCCTTTCTTAGGGTCTTCAATATAATTCTTAAATGATCATCAGGTTCTTCCTTGCTCTTTGAATAGACAAGAATATCATCTATAAAGACTACCACAAACTGATCAAGATAGTCTCTAAAGACTCTATTCATCAGATCCATGAAGATAGCAGGGGCATTAGTAATACCAAATGACATCACTATAAATTGATAGTGTCCATACCTTGTACGGAAATCCGTCTTTGTTATATCCTCCCTTTTGGCCCTTAATTGATGATACCCTGAATGAAGATCAATCTTGGAAAAGTATTGATCTTCGCGTAGTTCGTCAATTAAGTTATCAATGTGCGGGAGAGGATATTTTTTCTTGATAGTCATCTTGTTAAGTTCTCGATAATAAATGCAGAGTCTCATTGATCCATCTTTCTTCAAACAGAACAGGTGCTCCCCAAGGTGATGCACTAGGGAATATGAATCCCTTATCAATATTCTCTTGGAGTTGCTTCTTCAATTCCTGCAACTCAATTGGGGCCATTCTATAAGGTGTCTTTGAAATAGGCAAAACACCCAGTACGAGTTCTATTGAAAACTCAAATTCACGATTAGGTGGAAGACCCGAAAATTCCTCTGGAAAGACATCATCAAACTCCCGTAAAATGGGAATATTCTTAATCGTGAGTTTCTCACCAACCATTTGAGATAAATAACCTTCATTTAGTGGAATCAAAACCCATAAGATGGAAGAAATTTCCACTGGAAGGTTATGTTAATCCTTGCATCGATAGACGATCATAGATTGATCTGGAATATGAAATGTGACTTCTCTTCTTTGGAAATTGATACGAGATCCATATAAAGAAAACCAATCCATGCCAAGAATCACATCCAATTCCACTATAGGAAGTATCAAAAGATTTTCAGGAAGCACTTTCCCACAAACTTCAATCAGAGAAGAATTATAAACTTTTGATGCAACTGTTGTGCCATTAGGGGTTGTCACAGCTAACTCAACATCTAATTGTTGAGTTAATACAATGATACCCTTAGAAAATTCTTTAGAAATAAAAGAGTGGGTAGATCCAGAATCAAATAAAATAGTTTCTACTTTAGAGTGGATGGAACGTGTACCTTTCACCACTTCGTTATCGTACTCCACATCGGTGATAAAAATTGCATGTGACTTTCCTTTGTATTTGGCCTTAAGAGTTTGTTGATGTCGATCATCTTCATCAAACATTGGATTTGGGCATTGATTGGCGTAATTCCCCATCACCTTTCACTTGAATAATTGAAGGGTAGTAGGTTCATTCTGTGTATCCCTTCCTTCGTTTTCATCATTAGACATCTTCTTCCCATTATTTTGACATTCAATTTCCCTATGACCTTCTTTTCCACACTTATAACATTTTCTTGTCCCCTTAAGGAAATTTCCTCCATGTTTCTTTCCACCCATTGAGCATACGGGAAAACTCATCTTCTTTTTAGTGTGCTCTTTAGATTTTCCTTTGAATTCAATTTTCCTCTTCTTATCAAATCCATATGACTGATGGGTTATACAAATCTCCATCTCAACCTTGAGAGAACATCAAACAATTTCCTCGTAGCTATTGAAGTCCCTTATGTCTAAAGCCCTTCAAAGACTAGGTTTTATGCCACTAAAGAATCAATAGATCTTACTCTCAGTTTGGATAATAATACCAGAATAGTACCTTGCATGTCTTGTAAAATTTGCTTTGTAGGTACCAACAGATTTATCATCCTTTTTCTTTAGTTCAAGAAACTCCTTCTCCATCTTTGTTCAGAGAATACGAGGGAAGTACATATTGAAAAATAGGTTCTTGAACTCGTCCCATTCCATGGACTCAATTTTATCCCTTTGCCTCGTATTCTTAATAAGATTCCACCATTGATCAGCATCACCTTCTAAAAGATAAACTACTAAGATGACATTATCATGTTCAGAACATTGAAGAACTGAAAATATCTTTTCAGTGGTACTGATCCATTGTTCAGCCACTAATGGATCAGAAGACCCGCTGAATGAAGGTGGAAGCTGCCTCATGAAGGATTAAATAGAATGTTGTTCCTTCCTTTGCTCGTTTGGAAGTCCTGCATGATTCATACCTTGAGAAAGTTGTGTGAGCATGGCTTCAAGATTTTTCATTCCAGCTCCCATAACGTTTGGTTGTTCAGGGGGACAATCATTTCATTTCCCGTCGTATTCCGCATTAACATGGTTCCTTCGGGTTCCAGCCATTGACTAAAACCAAGAATAATAGTGTGAGAAACACTAATTATAACAGGAAAAACACATAATCAAGAATAAAATATTACACTTAAGGTCTTATCATAGGTTATTCATGGCCATTTCTAAAACCCTAAGATTGTTTTCTATGCTTAGACATATCCTTAGGTTTCTTACTAAGGCTTTTACATCCTAGTTTCTAAAGGTTGACTATAAATTTCCTCTGATACCAACTATAACGACCCATAATTTACATACATCGTTAATACTTCAAAATTGAAGCACACTTATTACCACATATAACAAAACCATGAAAGGACTGTATAGGTATAATGTCTTCAGAAACTGGGAAACATAAACAACTAGTTCATAATGCATCTACATTGTATCCCATTTATTTCATCATATCTAGAGTCCCTTTTGGCATATCCTACATAATAAACTTCTTCCTGACCTGGGGGAAATAAAACATACAAAAGGGTGACCTCAAATTCTTAGTAAGCATAAACATAAGAAAAATCAATCACATCATATTCATAAGAACATAACATTTTGGAAATCTTAACCTGCAAAAGAAATCATAATTTCATATCATGGGATAAATCATAGAAGTGAAATGTAATCCCAATAATCATAACTTAAAACATGAAGCTTTGTGTCATACATACATAATCATAGAGAATAATTTCTTAGTAGTCAAGACTCATAGCCAAGACTATCTTAGCAGACAATGTCCATTTCTGAACCGAGTTCACTCCTCGTTTCAGTCCTGTTTCACTTGACCAGATTAAACTGCCATTCTAGCCATGTCTATCTCATGAGATATAAATTTTTACCCAATACATTGGAGGGAGATATAGGTCCCTCCCATCTCATAATGAAACCATTATTATGTGTGCCACAAAATCATAAATCGTACATCATATCATAACCCATGTAATAAAAATGGGATTCTTAAACATGATGACATCATAAAACAATTCATAGATGATAAAGGAATTCATAAAAATAATTCCATCACAAAATAATCAATTCAATGTAATAATAGGGATATAAATAGAACTCTATATTATCTTAGATGGAAAATAATTTTTATAAAACACTTGAACTCCATTCTTGAGGAAAATATCCGTTCTACTTCAATTTTTTTTCCTTTCTTAACATTTCATAGAATTGTAAACTAAAAGAAGTTGATTAAAAATAAAATTGAAAACTTATAAAGTAAGCTTCTTGGAAATAATGTTTTAAAAATCCATTCATGCCGTATATGTTAAAAAACATTCTTCTCGTACTTTTGTCGGAAAAGTCAAAAAGTACCTTGTAACGTAAACAAAAGAAAGATTCCATACATACCATGTAGTAAAAGTAAAAAATGGGTATAAAGAACATTAAACATACATGAATTTTTTTTATAAAACGTGGACATGGATGATAAATATAACCCCAGTAAATACTTACATATAAGCAATCTTGGATAGAAAACAATTGAGATTGCAACATTATCCCTTACCTTAGGTCCGATTTTCTTCGTAAGTGTTCGAACCTCCTGTATAATGATTTAAATAATATCATTTACTTATTACAGAATCATACTCATTGTTATGATATCATATATGATCATATTCTTAGCTTCTTATTAGTAATATTTCATTTCTACTTGTTATTTGGGTGTTTATTACTTTTTGTTCTTATGCGTGTTTTGTCGAATAAATTCTTATTCTTCTCTTTAGGTTATAGATACCTCATTTACAGAATGGTATTAGTGTACTATATATCATATTTATTCATTAAATTCATTTATATAATCATTATGCCTTGAAGAACATGTTGAACGAGTCGCATCACATCGTGGAGACGGTATTCCATACGTACGCACGAGCGATGATATCGTTTCCATGATCGTGGAATTGTATTGGAGTGTATGTATACTATTTCAGAATCAATATCACTTTACAATAATCATATATAGTTATTATTTACACCATTATACCCATCCAATTAAGGTGGTGGTGGAAAATATATTACACCATGGCGTGGAGACGGTATTCCGTACGTACGGACGCGCGGTGGTTTCGTTTTCCGTAGGATAGATAGATGGTGAAATAGGGTTTCTTCATACTTATAATAACATATAAGTATATGAGTGATACTAATGTTATTACTTCATAATGAAACAACTAAATAAGAAGAAGTTTAAGAGGAAATAAAGTTGAAAGAACCGGTAACGGACATTACCTCTTCTTTGAAGCGCCTCTTTGAAACCTCCTCTTAGGGCACTAAAATTGGTCTTTGAAGAAGACCAGGACCTCTAGGATGTTTCTAGGGAAGTGGAGGAGATAATTTGGTAGGGTTTGGCCATGTATGAAGGCTCAAAGTGGTGTGAGGAAGAGAGGGAGGAGGTGACCTTTTATAAGGGAGGAGAGGGGCACCTTTAGAAAAACAAAAAATATTATTTTATTATAAAGTCATTTTCGGTTTTTAATAGCTCAAAATTGATTTATTTAGAATCTAAGGTGGGTATGGATCTAAATCATCTCATTAAATATAATTTATACAAGTTTAGGTTTCTATTCTATCCTTATCAGTTAGATTTAACATTAAGTTAGATAATTTAACTTTTACCGTGTCTTCTTGTTTTCTTACACTATAAGGTTAATAAACTTACTATAACAAGAAAAACGAACCCCAAGTTGTATATTATTAATATATATAACCTTATCTATGTCATTTGTCCAAACCTTAGTTTTTTTGGAATAAAATTACAATTAATAATATAATATTTGTTTTAAAAACAATTTTATGTCAATTTTGACACTATTAGGTAATTGATTTTTGTGAAACTCATAACAGAAAGTTTAGTTAAAAAAAAGTTAATTAAATCAATAATAACATGTCATATTAACATATAAAATTATTTTAATTCATAATAAGTCTCATATAACATTTATTTGGGTATTTATATCATCAATTATGTCAATATTTCATTAATAAAATAATTACTGCATCATCATTGTATCATAAATAAATTAAATTATTTAAAGTATAAAAATTAAAAATAAAATAAAATTATATAGGAAATATATTTATCTTTCTAATGAATATTTATAGTCGAATGTATCTTATGTATAACCCTATATTAAAAATTATTTACTTATTGAACATTGATTTTAACTATTTTAACCCTTCTTTAAATAAATTAATATTAAATGTCCTAATCTAATCCAAGTGGGCCTAAATGGTCATA
Source organism: Viscum album (assembly GCA_963277665.1). Classification (NCBI taxonomy): domain Eukaryota; kingdom Viridiplantae; phylum Streptophyta; class Magnoliopsida; order Santalales; family Viscaceae; genus Viscum; species Viscum album. The sequence continues at coordinate 1,942,229,929 of OY728152.1, forward strand.
TTTTATTTATAAGGTTGTTTTTGGTTGAATTAAACTTATTAAATAGAATTAATAAATGTGTTAGGGTAATAATAATAGCATTTTTACCCTTAATTATCGTATTTAATTTTAACCATGGTAAAAAAAGTTAAAAAGTTACTATTCACCAAAAATTATTTTCATCTAATTGAACCACATTTTAGTCCTTGATATTAACCGTGTCTCTCTGATTTTCAAAATTCCACTCACAGAAGCGGTAAAATTATGTTTTATGTAAATTTGAAAATTCTCCTAAGAGGTGGCTAAAAGACGGTGAAAAGTTCAATAAAATTTTTATATATCTAAAATTATTATAAAATGACTGCAATGAATTGAATTGAACATATATAGGTATTATGTATCAATTTTGACCTAAAAAAATTTAAATAAAATAAATAATTATTTAAATAGAAAGTCGGTTTTTAAGTAGTAACCCAGTGTTTTCACTATTAATCAAAAATTGAATGTTTTCAGAAAAATACCAAAATTTCACCCTAGGATAATTTCGATATTCTGAATCCAAAAATGAAGTCCATTTTGAAAGATGAAATTTAAAAAATTTCAAAAAGTGGTTATTACTATTCATAACGGTTAGTTTTAATAACATTTTAATAGCATATCGTTGTTTAGTGAAACTCGGTATTGCGTACAACGAAAGCTATCAAGGAAGGCCACAGTTACGTGTAAAGCAAGCCAAGCTAGTGTTGTGTGTAGTGAAATATTCCTTTGATGATTTATATAACATAAAAACAAAATATTTCTCATAAAAGTCTGGGGTGTTACAATGTTATGAAGGTCTTGGTATGTAGCCTTCACATAAGATTTTATATGTTTTTGTGCTCACCACAAAATCTATGTCTTATTACTCTATTATGATTTCATGGATTACTCTCTTTTTTACTTTTTATGCATGTATTATGAACTACTACTCTTTATTCCAATCTCATGATTAGGATATTTTATATGTAGGGTATGATCTTAAAATGATATTATCATGTTATCATAGACTTATGTTTATGTAATGATTACGTACCTACTTTATTTACCATTACTGAGAATTTGAGTTATCCCCTTTCAAATGTTTCCTTTACCTAGGTTATGAATAATGTTTTTATAAGTACTAAAAAGGAATATCTTTATGGGAAACATTGAATATATTTCACAAATTTGGAAGATTTTATTGCATGTTTCCATAGACGCTAAACTATTATGGTCCTTGAGCATGTACTTTTTTAAAATGCTGAATATTTTTCTATATTAATGTTATATACATGCTTTTTAAGCCTGGGTCACTATAGTTTTTATGAAATAAATGGTTTAGTCAAAATTTGGAAACTAGGATGAGATAACATTAGGGATATCCCTAGGGTTATTTCTATTGATATGTCTAGAGATCTCTAAATGGATAAGTCCAAGGATAATGAAAAGTGTGGGGAAATGTACTAAAATTCTGGTAAAGGATACATTGATTGGTTCCTATAAATACGTCCATATCTGGATAATATAGGTGGATGTCGCACTGACATAAATGCACCAAGGGGTAACAACTCTGAAATGATGTGTCGATCTTGAATCGAGTATAACCTGGTACACGACAACGAGCCTTGATTCAAACATAGTCTGACACTCCCAAACGATATGCATTAGGAATTCAAAAAATCTTTATGAAACATCATGAAGGATTTACATAGGATATAACTGTGAATAACCTAGGATAAACTTGATTTTTCATAGATTAAATAAGTGGGATCCATTATTTAGGCATCCTATATATAATTTTTCATGATTACATGGTCTTCTATTTTGATATGTGTTTCTCATGATATTATTTCTAGTATTAGTTAATTGATACAACATAAAGGAACTGTGTTAATTATTAATTCCATGGATAATGAAATGACTATCCTACTGAGGTACTAAACATTATGGGAGTGGCAATGGAGCAAAATATTTCTATTCTTATAAAACTTTCCCAAGCTATGAATAATTTTCAACATCCAAACAATAAAAAAAGGTAACAATGTTCTTTTGAGTCATCCATGATGCAACGTACACCTTATTTTAGTGGTTACACTAATCAACTAGTTTTTATGAAATGGACCAATACCAATGAAAACATATTTTCCATTCTCCATTGTTTAGAGAATGAAATTGTCATTTTGGCTGTTTATCATTTGGGAGGTGAAGCAGATCAGTAGTGGATCATTCTTAATAACATGTGGGAACAAGAAGAAATTTAATCTATGGAATGAAAAGATTTTATGGGGATTTTACTTAGTAATTAATTCCATTTTATTATTTTAAAAAAGATGGAGAAGAAATGCCTAGAGCTTAAATAGAAGGATGATGAATCTATTGGAACCAATGAAGAAAATTTTACAAAACTTTCAAGGTACTCCTTGGGTAATATCATTCATCCTAAAAGTAAATTTGACCTATTATTCAATGTCTTTGAACCAAATATACAAAGGTAGTTAACCATAAGGGAATTAGGATTCTATAAAGAGATTCTTCGATGAGCTATTAAGGTGGAAATGGAGGTTGGGGTTATCTATCAACCTCATGGTTTGGATAGGAATAGAAAAATGTAATTTGAAGGAAAAATCAAATAACCATGGAGAAAAGAATATGAGCTATCCTATAATCTCAAAGTGTGTTAAGAAACATGTAGGGAATTGTCTTAATGGGGATCGTAAATGTTTTAAGTTTAGAAAGTAAGGAAATAGTGCAACTATGTTTTGAAGTTATTGGAGAATGTTATCTATATAAATAATGTTAAAGATCCAAAGGATATGAATCTGACACTTAAAATTTTCAATTGTAGGAAGTTTAGGATTTTTTATAAAAAGTTACCAAATCCAAGGGTTTATAAAGTGATCATTTCAAGAAACCACTAAAGATAAAGTAAAAAAAGCTAAAGCTTATACTATTAGAGTGGATGAGGTGAATAATGATAATTAGGAAATATTAATCCTTCTCTCCTTAGTGGGGAATTTCATGTTTTATTTTTTTATGAATAATCCCTTTGAAAATATTATTATTTATCCTTTGGTGAAATTTCAGGTGATTATCTCCCTACACATGAATTCTAGAATATTAAAATAATGTTTGATATTCTATATATACAAGTATAGAAACACATTTCCAATGAATGTTTTTTTGTTACAAGATAATAAACTTTTTAATAAATTAAGTTAAAATTATATTTTGAAAGGGATATAAGATTATACAATTATTAAATAGATTTTGTTAAAATTTGGATGATGTTTTTGAGATTAAAGTGTTTTGAACATATTGGGATTTATATATATTGGATAACTTGTTATAATTTTTTTTGTGATAAGGACATATGGAATGACTTATTATTTTATCTATGGACCTCACGATCTGTTAATGGTTCTATAATGAAAAATTCACCTTCATTTCTTCGAATAATAGATGAATTAAAAGCTAATCCGGAAAAAAAGGGGTAAGGTTGTACTAATATCAAGTAAGTATATATTTTCATGAAAATTATTTAAGTTTATGAAAAATTATCTTGCAACCAATTTTTTTATCCTAGTACCTTCATTTCAAATGAATAAAATGGACCCTTAGATCATCACATATTTATGGTTTTGTGATTGATAAATTTTTCCTAACAATGTTCTCTATCAGTCTCAATAAGAAGTTTATAATTATATTTCTCTTTCTTTTGCATGTTTTCACTTTCTACCTATGTAATCCTACGTGGAAACCTAGTTATGTGAAAAGTTTGGTAACTATTATGGTTTCAACTTCCCCTTTTAAAGGATGTTTTATTATTGTGTATTTATATGAAAGGAACATTCATGTATAATGATTTTGATAACAAAGATGAATTAAAAGTGTGAAATACATTTTAATGGGTGTATAATGTAACACCTCAAGATTTTATGAATTATATTTATTTGAATTAATACAATCCTTTTGATATTTTTCATTTAACACAACACTAAATATAGCTTTTTTATATGAAAGAACTATGTCTGTTTTCATTATACACAACACTCTGTCAAGATTATGTTACATGGAAAAAAGTTTGTATTTATCTACATGGAACATTGAGGTTAGCTTGTGTATTTGAAAATCTATACTTTCCTTGATGGATTTCGTAACATGCAAGAATGATTTTTATCAAATAATAATATATCACTAAATATGTTACTAATTAATATAATAAGATATAACCTTGTTATTAAATTGAAGGTTGTGAATTTTTTTAACTAAATTGTAAAAGTATTTTTTATAATTAATTGGTTACATATTAATAAAAAATTTATATATAATCAAAATGAAAATAAAGGGAATGATTTTATAAATGACTATTTGAATGTAAATGAGATGATTTATCGTAAAAGGATAAATTAATTTCTATTAGTGAATAATATTAATTAAATTTATATATTATATATTCAATAATATTTTTTTTTCATTCAATCAATAGGCTTTATACGAATAAGATAAGAACAAACCAAATTTTACACATAAAAACCAATATTTTTATAAATGCAATTTTACCACATTTTAATGGAACACCTATTTTAAGTTTGAATTATGGATATTTTATAAATTATATATGTCAAAAATAACATAATTTTTCCATGTGAAACATTAAAATCTGGTTATGGGGATTTTTTTATTTTTCTATGAAGTTTCATTTTTTGATGAATAGGGAAAAATACTAAATTGTAATTCAAAGCTATTTTTTCATATGATTTATTTATAAACATAAATTATATTATTGATTGGTTATAAACTATAATTTGATCAATTTTATATTAATTTAACCAATTTAGCTCATAGTAAGAAATTTGTCTATGAAATTGGAAATAAAAACTTAACAAACTTTTGATCATTTTTCGTTCAAAAACCTACTATCATGACATGTCTATGAGATTAATTTTAAATTAAAATCTAAAAATTATGTGATTGGAATTTGAGAAAATAGATTCCATATTTGGAATAAAAATATTTTATAATTTAAAATATGTTAAACTGAGTTTTGACAAAAAATATTAATGAAACTGATTAATATTAATTACAGTGATTAAGAGAAAAATTAGCTTTATAAGGGACTAAAAATGAATCTTAAGGGCCAAAATGACCTAGAACGTTTTCCAAAATCTATTTTATGGACATATTTAGACACTATCCTACCTTGGATAAGAGTTTGAACACTATTTAGACTACTTTTAATAGGAAATATGGGGGTGAAATTACCTTCTATAAAATGTATAAGAATGCCACTCCTTGTCCACTACAAAAGGCACTTAACACTCCCATTTATTCACACATCTCAAGCCCTTTGGATCTCCAAAACTATTCAAAGATTATCTCCCAAAATCCACCCCATCATTCTTTAAACATCCATTTGGGAATAAAGGCAACCAAGTAATCTCTTTGATGAATACCAAAATAAGTTACCCAAAGAAGAGGAGGTTTGAACGTGTAAGAAGAAATTCAAGACTTAATGTAAGGGTTTTCTCATCTCACTTATATTTTATATTATACACAATAAATTGTAACCTCCTTTTTTATTACATGTGGTATATACTACCCATTAATGCATTATTTTATTCAAATAATTAAATTTATGTGTATTTAAATATCCATTTAATGATATTTCTTTCATGGGGCATATGGATCAAATTTACCAAATCAGTAAAGTAGTTTTGAATCAATTTTCCTTACTTGAGATACATGACATGTCATGCACCTATATTTATTATGGGGATTATATCTTACCATTTACATGCTAATCATGAATATCATTATTTTCATGATATTATAAGTTTCATGTAATTTTATTCCGCCATGGGGATTATGATTCAAAGTTACGAAAGTGGTAACATTTTATTGCAACAATGTCATATTTTTTCAATATTGATTATGATTATGCTTCCATTATTGAAATATCATGATCTGTATCTCAGAAAAAATATTTAATTTTACTCTATGATAGTTATCCACGACATATTCATGTATTAGTACAATTTTACACTCTTTTCTACTTAAGATAATTAAGAAAACATTTTTTTTTGGAAAATATGACTTTATGTATACTTTCTAACAGAAATATGTATTCCTTCAAAACCATGTTTTCTAAAATTTTTTGTAAAAATATTTCACTATTATCTTTTTATGTTTAAATGAATTTTTTATCCATGGATTACCTTTTTATAAAATGGCTTTGCAAGGAATATTCTTGTAATTTTTCAATCAAGGGCCTTTTCTAAACTTTTAAGGTTCAAAAGGAATGTTCAACATGTATAGACTTACCCACCATCATGACCATCAATTAATTTATACTTATATTTAACATTTTCATGTAAATTTTTTTAAATATTTTTTTTATTAATATTATTGTAATTTTTTGATTTTAAAATTGTTTTCAAAGATAATTAATTTTAAATAAATATTTTTTGTTTAAAAAGTGTTTTAATTAATTTTCAATGCTCCCTTGGTATATTTTCAAAAGGTTGTTTCCAAAGAAAAGCATTTAAATTATCTAAAAGGTAATTTTATAAGTTTTTAAGGAACTAAACTTTCAAACTATTTCAATTTTCTTTTTAATCTTTCAAGGTTATATTCAACGAAAATGGTCTTTAAAATGTTTTATTTCAAAAAAAATTCAAATCGTAATGTATATTTTCCTCATTTTTTTAAAAATATATTTCAAAATTATTTTCCATTTAAAATGGAATCTACTTGTGTTACTCATACCTTTCTGTGAAAATTATCTAATGGTTCCATTCACTTCCTTTCTCTAAACAATTTATGTTTTTATATCATGATGTTTATGAAACTCATTTCTTTTTTATAGGTTATATGTCTATGAAACCCATTTCTCATTCTTGGGTTATATGATTATGAAGACCACTTCCTTTAATAAGTTATTCTATGATGAAATTATTATGAAACCTATATATTGTCCATTGGTTTTGATATGATGAAATATTTATGATACCCATTTAATTCCATGAATTATGTTGTTTGTGAAACCCATCTATTTTTTGGGGCGTAATATGATGAATACTTTATTATCTTATGGAACACACAATTATGATTTTACTATGTAACAGGTGGGACCTATATTTATCTCTAATGAATTGGGTAATGATACGTTGTATATGAGCTCAAAGGATAAAATGGTTGTATCCCAAGCCTGAAAACAAGAGGGTATATAGGTTGTTGCCCAAGACCAAAAACAAGAGGGTACATGGGTTGTAGCCCAAGTCCAAAAATACGAGGGTACATGGGTTGTAGTTAAATCCAGAAAATAAGAGGGTAAAAAGGTTGTTAACCCAAGCTTGAAGCAGGAACATGAGTTGTAGCCCAATCCTAACATGTTATAAAGGTCTTGGTAGGTAGCCCTGTCATAAGATTTTCTATTCTTTGTGTATGCCACAAATTCTATGTATTATTCCTCAGTTATACTTTCATGTATTACTATATTTATTCTATTATAATTCATGTCTAATTAAATGAAAATCTTTATAAGAGGACCCATTATTATGATATTTGATATGTACGGTATGATCTTCAAATGATATTCTCATGTTCTCATACCTTTAAATTCTTATTATGCTTACATACTTCCTTTATTTACCATTACTTAGAATTTGATATGACTCCTTTCTAATTCTTCCTTTTATGAGGTTATGAAGATATGTTTAATGTAGAAGTACAAAAGTGGAGGATCATTGTGGGAAACATTAAATATCTTTCACCAAGTTAGAATATTTTATTCCAATGCTCCAAATGCACAAAACTATTACAGTCCTCAAGCATTTAATTTTGTAATATGATGAATATTCATATATATTTTTATAATATCCATTTATGTTAATCCTAGGTCACTATGTATGTGCTTCTCACCAATTCGTGGTGATCGGGAACACAAATAGAGTCTTCTGATGGGTCGATTCAGGTGACATTATTGGTTTACTTGGGTTGGTCTATTATGTGTAGCTCGATCAGATAATTGTACTATAACCACAAATGATTTTAGAATCCCCACATACAGTGAATAATAAATTGACTAATTTATAACATTTTTAAGTTATTCTTAATCTGATAATGAATGAGTAAAAGTGATATTCCTCATAGTTCAAGATATTGTAAAAGTACCTAGATCTAGAAATTTTCTATGAAATTATAGGGTGATTACAATAGAAATATTCTAAACTAGTGTTTTGTTTTAATCTAAATTTAAAGTTAAATTCTTAGTACACATTTACTTAAAAAATATTAAAAACATGGGGATTTATGTAATTACAAAGGGAAAATGGGTGTTGATTTAAACCTTCCTAAAGGTGCCCATAACTTATTTTTGTAGAGCATATTCCTTGGTTTTCTTTGGTGTAGTCTTTCTTGAATGGAATAGCGGTATGGGTTGAGGGGTATCCTCCATCTTAGTTTTTCATTTGTCCTTATCTATGAGTTCTGTATCTAAAGGTACCTCAAGTTATTATCACATAGGTTCTAGTTATTTTTCCATGAGAAATTCATTACCAAGTTCAGCCTCTAGTGAATTCCATTCACTAATTTTTATATTCCTTCTGCTTCTCAAATAAGTTAAACTCATATTAGTCTTGGAGTTAAGAATTTTTTAGGACTAAATTTTAATGAAACCACTATTTATCAATTGGTTTATATTGGCGGGGATTGATCCACACTGAATATTAAATTCAATAAATTCATATCCCTAAACTATCAAGGTGGAATTTTTGTTTCATTAATGATATACTAGTGGGATTAAAAGATCCTTAATAGAGGGATATCTAGTCTATTCATGTGGTTGGTAACATGTAGAAGTCCATTTTTATCTAATAACATGGTAGTATTTGATATTTTTTTTGAAAATTAAATTATAAGGGTTGTTTTTAGAGATTCTAATTTCTATATCTATATTTGATGGATGAGTAGTCTTGAATACTTGGTTACTTGGTTGTTGTTTTTAAACTTTTTTGTAAATAGAATTTCAACTATTAGTTTGTTTTACTTGAGGGAAGTAGTTTGTAAAATGATCCATGAAATAAAATTGTTGGAATATTGTTACTGGTGTTGATAGTGAATATTAATAAATCTTATTTACTAATAAATGCCTCATAAAAGGATTTAATATTCAATTTTAGTTTTATGAAAAGGATAGTTTGTAATATTAAACTCATAAACACCTTTTGTAGTAGACACTGCACTAAATTTCTGAGAGTTCTATGTGATAAAATATATCAAATCTATGGACTCAGATGAATATTGTTCAACTATGGATCCTGTAGAAAAATAATTTCACATGTTCTTATCATTTTACAACATTAATGGGTAAAAGAACACTAAAAATTGGTGATAGTAAATGGCTTAATATAGTAATAACACCACCGTATTTATAACCATCTTCCAAAACTAATAAAAAGTATCTCTTAGATTTTTCTAATCCCATATATTTCCTTCCTTAACCAGTTATTTCTTAAAGTAGGTAAAAAATAATGGAAGAAGGCCATATTGAGATCATCCCATGTTATATACCCTCTATAATACAAGTTGTAAATCCATTATTTGGTTTACCAATCTAGGGATAATGGGAAGGCCTCCTAATAGATATGAGATTCTAAGACTCCTCTTGGTTTGATGGTCTTTCCGCAGTCCCAACCACTTTCTTATGGTTGTTTTATTCTTATCTTCCAAGCCATAGAGATTAAGTAAATTTGAAATTATTCTCTTTGGAAGTTCAAAATCACATTGATTATTTTGTCTCAATAATGAATTATTATTATGATTGAAATTGGGTGCATATAGTTTTTAATGGTTATCTTTAATTTGGATAGATTGTCTTATATAATTCCACTACCTAAAGTTACTCTAATAGATGTAGAAGGGTGTCTAAACCTAATAATATAATGTTGAAAAAAATTCCTATATAATTTCTCAGTGATTCCTTAATTTAGAAAATTAGATAGAAATTTTATTTCACCCTTTGGATAAAAACCAAAGAGGTGATCTAACCTATTTATAAACATCCATAAAAAACAATTCAAACCAAAAAAATGAAAAAAGAAACCACTAAAAATAGAATTCCTCCCTTATAGTGGAAATAGGTTTATATGGTGGTTTTTCTAGGCGTCATTGAATTCAAAAATGTACCCAAGTAAAAATTTAGTAAAGTGTGACTTCAATTATCTCTAGAGAGGAATAAATGTTTCTGTTTCTTATGTTGTTTGTGTTTTTTTCTTGTATTAGGAAATAAAAGATGATTATGGGAATGATTGAAAGAAAATAAATGGGTGATTATAATAAATTTTTAAAGTGTAGAATCCCCTAAAATATACCCTCACCTTACCTGTTAAATAATTACTAATTTAATTTAAATTCTCATACTCTATCACTAACTAGATGAAACCTTTAATGATTACTCTTTATTAGGATTTTTTAGTTTATGTAAAGATGTGAAATGATCATAACGCTCCTTGATCATACCTAGCATATTAATCAGAAATATTTGATTACTATTAGATAAACCCTTTACCTTCCATCATATATTAAATGATTGAAATTGATATCAGTTTTGTTTGTAGTTTGAGATGAAGAGTAGGAAGTCTTAAAATGATAAAATAGTATAAATATCCTAAATTATATAGAATAATACCACTTATAGTTATATCAAACAATAGAGAATTATGATTAAACTCATAATTCATTAATATTGGTGGGGAAGTATCATTAGATAGACCCCTATGTGTTTAGTGAGCCATTGTTGGATAAGTACATAGAAATAAAAAAGACAAAAGAAAATTCTATCAAATAGTAGATATATTAAACATTGACATCCATCCCCTTTAAATAGTGAAAGATGTATTTTCCAAAATTTATGAAAGCCAGGACGGTCTTCATGCATTTTAATCAGCATGATCACTCCATTTGAATGTCATGAAACTATTTAGGTGATTCTTCTTCCTCTTGAACTTTTAGTGACGAGATATCTCTTTTTAGACTGATTCCATGAGTACAACCTAAAGGGATCATATTTTATCGGCAAAATCATCTTAATAATCTTCTCAAATTGGTTTACAATCCATGATAATTATCCTATTAAATAGTCGGATGGAAGCCATATAGAAACATGAGAGTATTTTACCTAATCTGGGTAGGGTATAAGAATGTATATTTTCTTTATGATGATAAATAACTTATGTTAATAATTTTAGATTTTAATCTATAAGTTGTTCTAAAAACCGAAAAATCCAAAATGGTACACATCTTCAACAATGGGGAAAAAATGTTTTGTATACTATTATCCCCAAAAATTTGAATCATTGTAAAAATTTTCTATATCATCTTCTCTATAGAAAAATATATTACATATCACTGAATTATTCATATTTGGCCAACTCTAAAATGTTAACTTTGAACCTTTACTGGGAGAATATATATTATGTATAGATCAAGATTCTTAGATAATATATTACATATATTTCTTCTTCAAATTTAGAAAAAAACCAAAATATTATGTTTCATATTCCTTAAAAAAATTATTAGTTATCAGCTCAATTTTCAATTTACCAATTTTCCCACGTATAAAATGTTATTTATTATACTATTTATAATAGAAATTGTTATATATCAAGACTAACTTCTTTAATTTCACAATTTATGGAATATTAAACATCCTCTACAACAATCCTATTCTCTATAAAATTCCTTATATTTAAAAAAGTCCATGATCTTATGTAACTTTTTTTTATCTTCATAAAATATTAAGCATTATCTATATTTAAAAAATTATTTTACATACATAGGTATAATTCACTAAAATTTATTGAACTATGTCTCTATAGGATCTAACATATTAGGATACCTCGTTACTTTGATTAATTTTTAGCCAAGACCATATTTTAGAAGAATCTATAGAATACTTTTTCTTTTGAAATAACTTTTGAACTACGAACTTCTAGACCAACTAGATCATTATTCTTCTAGGTCACATAATTATAACTTATAAAACATTCACTGATTCTGATTTTTTTGGAAATAACTATATCCATGTAGGATTCAACTAAATAAATTTGAAAATTATTTTTATCAATGATATTCAACTAATATTAATCATGTTTTCCATTTAATTTCATATTCAATACTAATACTAGATTGGAACCATTTATTCCAAATTAAATAAAAATAAAGATGAAAATTCTATAAAGCCCTATCTTTTTAAAAAAATTAGTGGATATATCACTAAAACAAATATGCTGCACTAGAAATTATAATTTTAATATCTTATATTCTAGAAATTTTTCCAATAAGAACATCTTATTTTGACTATTTGCAATCATGAACTCCCTTTTTCTCAGAGGAAGATATTAAAATTTTGGGTGAAACAAAAATAATAAGATTATCCCTAAAATCCACAATTTTTTTTGATAATTCTATCATTTAAAATGATTTGAATCTTGAACCTGACTCGTGTAGTGATCAGTTTGAATTGGAGTCCGATGATAACTATATTGTTGATTTTTTTAAATTTATTAGTGATTCTTGTTCTTTTAATTTGTAGGTAGTGTAAGAACACATTTTTTACAAGTAGATTTTTCATTTGTAATTTTAAATTTTCTACATTTGTGGATGGTAAATTTTAATAAATGCAAATTTTAATGGGTATCTGAGATCTAAGATGTTCCAAAAGTATGTTCTTTTATTGTATTCAAGTCTCGAGTGATGTACAGAGGATCTAAGGAATCATAATGTGGTTCATGAGGCTCTTGAAATTCTTTTTTGAGCTTCATAACCCCATGTACGTCCTTAATAGGGTATTTATAATGTAAGAGGTGCTTACATGGTATTTTATAGGATTTTATGCCCTAAAAATGGGATTGAGGGGAATGATAAAAAAATTCACTGCATGATGCATAACATCACAATGTGATGATTTTTGGCTAGACCCAGTATAGTTTATCTAAAGTTTTTATGTGAAGGGAGTTTTAGGGAATCCCTAAAATTTTATTCCCTCAAACCTCTTATGTGGGAGGTGATATGAGAAGGGGGTTCTAGATTCTGGGAGCATTTCCAAATTTGTCTCTTCACCATTTGAATCACTGTTCCTTGTGATGAATTTCCCTCATAATTTCCTATCCTTTAAAATCCATGGAAATTTCCAGTTTTCCCTGAAATATCCTTCATAATTGTGTTTGGGCTTGATTTTGATTAAGATATTCGATGGAGAATCTTTTAGATATTGAAGGTTTTCTTAAATGACGATGGGATATCTGGTTTTCATGGAAATGGTTAATCCTATGATTATTTACACACACTATTGAAGGGTGATTTGTTAATGGTATTTCATTGGGTTTATCTTTTCAAGGATTTTAATTTAATTACATTAAATTGGTTACTATTCTAATTCCTTGAAATAAGAATTTTTCTTGAAATGGATTCAGAAGCATGTTTTGAACCATAAATGGAAGTTTGTTCATTTTTCCAACTAGGAGATGTTTTCTGGTATGAATTTTGATATGATTTCTGCTACCATTGTATATAAGTTTATCTATTAGTATTTAATTAATTATAATTTAGTTATAATAAATTAGTTATATTTATTTGGAATGCAATAGGAAACATGGTGGTTTTGGAAGTCTGAATGAAATGGGTCAATCTGAGTAGTGGTATGGTACATCGCTTGGCTTGGGGACAACTTCATTTGAGGTAGGTAGTCTAAAACAACACCCTTTAATTTGGTTGCTCTTTTATAGTATATTCAATATGCATGATCATGACGACATAACATGCGAGTGACCTAACTATTTTTATAATCCATTTCCTTGATAATAATTCATACACTTGACCTACCGAGGTCATTGTTGGGTATCTTAGAGTTATGTTAAGGACTTGTAGCTACTTGAGTGGTGTTCCAACCATTGATTGATTGAAATTTCTTGATAATTGGATTAACCTTTTGAACTTGGAATAACACATGAGATATAATAATTTCATAACATGAAGTGACATGATATGGGTGATTCATCCTTATGCATGATAGTGTACTAGTAGAGAAAAAATAGTAAGCTAACTGGTAAACATATGAATTTGACCCTGATGTCATATTTATGTCAAGTTACATTATGCTTACCTTAGATGATTCATCTTAGTGAGGGGAATCAATAAAATCCTATTAAATTCCATGTTAATTGATAACAAGATTAATTAAAAAAAATAGGAATCAAATATAAATGGTGATAAATGGTATCTTGGTTTGATATGGTATCAGTGATTCATCTTGATGTAATAGAATCCACCGAATGATAACAAATGTCTGGTAAATTTATGATTTTATAAATTGATTTTTTTTTTCAAATGATAATATGTATATATGATTGATGACTGATATTTTTGGTTATATATTCAATGATTATATGCCCACAAAATTGTTATTTTATTTGAAATTTCGTCATTTTTTAAATTTTGATGATTTGTAATCTAAATTGTGAAAATTCCCTAATTATAGAATTTTACCAGTTTCCATCACTTTGGTGTTTTGGTAAAAATAATTATAATATTGATAAAAATTAAGTAATTCAGTTTTTCAAGGACACTAAAGATCAGGAAATACAAAATTTTCAATAGGTCTAAGAATTGAATCTTCCTTATTTAGGTTCAAATAATTCAATCATTATAGAAATGTTTTTCAGCTGATAGAATAGACCCCACCTCATTAAATTAGGCATAACTCCAAATATATGAATTCAGATGAGGTGATTTTTTCTGGAAGGTATATTGGATTCAAAGTTTCAAATTAATTTTAAATTTTATTGAAATATTCTCTCATTAAGATATCATTTTAATTAGTTAAAGTAGAGGAATTTGAAATGTCTCTTCAGAAAAAAAAGGATGACTTCAATAAACTGGAAGTAAATTTTCCGAAATGTGTTCAAAAATAAAATAAAGTTTGATTAAATACATATAATTTAATTTCAAACAACTTTTTAGATGAAATCTAGTGGAAATTAATCCTAGAGGGAGGAGAAATAAGAAAAAACTTTTATTGAATAGAAAACTGGAAAGATCATTTGGCACCCCTTTCAATTCTTATTCCCATCTCAACTTCATTTCAAAGGATGGTCGGAAGGAGGGAGTGGGATATTCTAGAGAATATATACTATGTAAGATGACTATTTCATGAAATAATAAATCCATAAAGGGATGAAATCTTGGTGGTGGTGTGTAGTGAAGATCAGAAGGTGTTTTCCTTTTCAGTTTGTGCTTTTAACTATAAACTATTTTCTTTTAAGTAATCTTAAAAATTGTTTTATTGAATAATGGATGTCTATTTGTTTTTGGTTATTAATTTATATTAATTTTTATATATTTTTATCATATTATTACATTTAAATTATTGTATTTTTGTCAAAATTATTTGGGTGAGGTCTTCCTATTGGGCACAATAGGTTCAATTAGTGTTGGTTGCTTAGAGGTCTTTGGAAAATCAAATCACATTCATAAGTAGATAAACACCAATATTTCAGGTCTTGATATGGTTTATGGTAAATATTAGTGTATACCTTGAGTTTTTGAGGTATAAATTGGATAATTCAATGGGAATTAAATTGTAGAAAATAATAAAGGGAGTGTATAGTGATTAAAGTTTGTCAGCTGCTACTATCTTAAGTTTTTTTCTAGTTCGATTTTATTCTGATTTCTAATCACTAATGTAGATTTATTATCATAATTTTTTTATCATTTGACATATTTTTACTAATTTAAATCCCAAATTTGTGTTCTAACATTTAAAAAAACAAATAAAAATTGTGATATTGTGATAACGTAGCCTGCATGATCCTTATGAGACAACCCTGTTGTCACCACTTTGATACATTTTTAAATGGGAAATTATTGAATGTAGTTTCAAGAAAAAAATAACATCATCACTTTGATTTATTTTTCTTTATATTTCCAATAGTATTCCAATGTTCTTTTACCATTGTCTCATGAGATGTGCCATCAATGGTTTTCCCTGGTGGAGGGTAATTCACAATATGTGATTGTTATTTTTTCCCCTTAGCATGGTATTGGGCCCTTGTAAGATGTAAGTGATTTGAGAATGGTAATTAAAATACAGCCCAATATGGTATGATCTTTCCCCCTTGGTATGGTATTACACATTGGGAAGATGTAAGTGACTCCATTATGGGAATTCACATAGATCCTAGTTGATTTACTTGAGAAATGATATGGGAGATCCATCCTGAGCTGGGGAATCCACCACTTGATGATCAAGGGTGGGACACAGATTTTATTAAGATACAATACTAGTGATTTTATTGACATTCGAAAATTTTACAGTGGTTCGGGTGATCCTTCCTGATGTAAGAGTTTCCATTAATCAACTGAGATATCCGACAATGTGCTAATGTGGGTTAGGCTACCTTGTATGTCAACCTAGAACTCAAGGGTAAAGAGGTTTATTTTTTTTGTGTAGTCTTAATATTATTAAATTAATATCCCTGTCTACGAATTATTTCATGCACTATATACACATGTTGGATTTTTTTAGAAACCATTGGTGGTGGCCTACTGAGTTATACTCACACCTTTCTCACGACGACATTATACACGGGTACCTAAGAAACTCTTACATGTTTATTGCAACAACATGTATGGATGATTTTTTAGTAAGTATGGTCAAGGATAATAGTTCAGATAGTGTTAGGGGAAAATATTAGGATTTTCTTGGTGTGGCTGTAGAGACATTTTTTCTCTTTTACTCTCTATGTATTAGTGACCGACCCAATGGGTGGATTGTTGTTTGTTCATCATGTGTATTAGAGCCTTTATTGCATTTCATATATATTTTTTGGATGTATTTTATTCAGAAAAGTATGATTATATGTTTTTCTGTATGTTTTTTAGTTATTTAGTCATCTTTTATGAACTTTTATATAAGTGTTATAGTTTACTCGGTGTACCAACATTTACGTTCACTTTTAGTCAGATTCCTCTAGTGTAAGAAGAGGCATGCTTGAGGTCTAATGGAAAACCTATCTTGCTACTAGTTATATAGTGATTTGCGATGGGATGTTACAAGGTGGTAATCAATAATTAGGTTTCATTTTTTATTTATTTACTATTTTTATTTGGTAAACAAGAGATATATAAATGTGTTAGAGCCTATGATGGATACCATGCTGGAACATTTAGAACACCAATTTTGGTATGAATTGTTGGTTACTATTGAATAGATATGATATTTTGATTTTTGTTTTTATAGTTGTTTTTAATTTTTTCCTTGGGCAATGAACATGTGGTTTAGATATTTTATTTATGATCGATATATGGATCTTGGATTTTCGGAAAGAGGTCAATGTATTGATTTTTATTCTTTACATATGGAAGAAAGAGGCATATCATGCATCATATCATGAACTTCTGATTCACATGAAATATAGTCCCTTTAGTGTGCGATTTCACAAGATATAGATGCATAATAGATTATAGTGTCAATAAATTATCATATGACATTTTTATATAGAAATACTTCATATAATTCAACTTAGTTGAGATAAATTTTATATAGGTTCTTCCTGATGAATGTTCTCATGAATCAATGGTGATATACTTGATGATGAGGATAATAATGATGTAGTCCTTCTACACAATAGGTGCAGTGACCCAGTAGGTTAGGTATGGAATCAATGCATACCATTGGGAACTTTGTGAAAGGTTGGTTTGGTTTTTATTCCTTTCTTATATAAGACCGTAAAGTTTGTTTTTTTATATGCTAATTTCATGTGACCTTGGTAAATGTTTCTATTTGATTCCTCGTGGACAACTAGATTCTGAGAGGTTGACATGAGGACTAGGTGATCATACCTAGTGGCTCCTATGAGACTTGATTGGTAGAGTTTTGTTAGAGTCGTAGAGGCCCCTATTTTTGGACTGGGACCCAAGAGGGTTGGTGTTTTTGTTTATTACTAATGAACCATTTGAGGGGTTAATGTTAAGTTTCCATGTTTTTTCTTGTTATACTGATGCGTGATAAGAACTAAGGGGTTTTAATGATGAGGACATTACATGTTGGTTCTCTAGGAATCAAAGTGTGGTCCTGAGGACAGGACCACGGGGATGTCTAGTGCAATGGAAAAAACACCATTGTGAAATGTGGCTAGAGCATAAAAGGATTCTCATAATTGGAGCTATGATATCCCAATAATTTAAAAGAACATTATATTCAATATTATATTTAACATGGAACACTGATCTTTAGTGAACCAAAAAATATTATTATTTAAAAATGACTCTTATAATTTAGACATTGAATTGGCAGGTATGAATAGGAATATCCACATTTAAAAATATATTTGAAGGTTATATTAAATAAAATTTTATTGACTAATGTTTAGGATATAAACACTAAATTATTTTTAATGTCATTTTATTCTTTAAAAACATGTTTTCTTCAAAATTATTTTTAATGTTTTTTTGGAATAATAATATAATTAAAATTTTACAATTTTAGGAAAATTTATTTTAAAAAATTAAATTACTTTCTGATATTATAATATCAAAATTAGCGTAGTGTTATTTTTGTTAATTTTCCTAAGATGTTTGGTTTTTCAAAATATAGTGAAAAATACTGATTATTATTGAAAACTATCTTTTCATTTCAAGAACTTATAAAGTTAAATTCGGTTTGAAAATGGTTTTAATGAAAAATTTATTCAATTATATTATTTATAATCCAATTCTGGTTTTTTGAATGAATATTATACTTTAATGTAGTAAAAAATATTTTTATACTTAAAATGACATTTTTATACTTAAAATGACATTTTAATGACAAACTTTTTTTATCAAGTAATACAGGTTTAGATATAAATTAAATTTTCACAATTTTGTGGATTTAATTTGATAAAATGGATACCATATTTGGAATAAAAATTCCAAAATTTAGTTATGAATCCACTTTCATTTTTTTTCATAATGAATAAAAAAACAATATAACTTTTCTACAACTGATAAGGTAAAAAAATAGGATTACCAGGGTGTTAAACTAAAGAGAAAAGGGTTGAAATGATATAAAAATTGTATATTTTTATGGTAGTACATATTTCAACCCTTTATCATCAAATATTCATTAAGTTATCATTTTTGATCCATTTTAATAGAGTAAAAGTTTAATATATTTTATTATTTTTGATAATTCCAAGTGCAGTTGCCCCCACATAGAAAAGGAAACCCCTTCCCCAACTTTTTAATAACATTTTGAGGCATCCAAATGGAGAAAAACATGACAAAATAATTCCTAAAAATATTTATCCACAATCTAGATCTTATGGTCTTTCCAATAGAAAAATTTTAAGACCCTTAATGATATATATAATGGAGGTGTCTTTATGATAAGGTAATCATCTTAACAAAGTGTTTTCATTTTACTTCTTCTTTTACCACATTAAATTATGTCATAAAAATTACAATATAATAACAGTGGTATATTATATATAATGATATTTTATTTTATTTATTTAATAATATTTATCAATATTATTCTCTATCAAATAGAAAACAAAACCATCACTCCTGTGTACAACCGATTACCACCTCACAATTTGATGTTATTTTTTTCCATCATCGAATCACATGTATAACAACAATAACGGAAAAAATGGATATATATAATAATTTTTACATGATATTTACTCTTTAAAATAACTATATAATCAAATTACTTAACCTTTAACCATTATGGTAATGATAACTTTTCTTATTCTTACAAACGACCTACCATCTCCACGAAGCGATGTGGTTCATTTACATTTAAAACTTCCAAGAATGATTGTAAAATTATGTATCCAATGAACAAAAATCATATTTAAAACCTTAAAATCATTCATAAAAATATGAAACTATATCCTATTTTTAATAATTGTAATTTCCATGAAAATACATGCATAGTAAAAAAATACTGAACACTGGGAATGATGGTATTAATTAGATATTATTAATAAACAGGTAATAATATGTTATAAGTGGTTAATATATGATATTATAAATATGAATATGAGTTTGGTATAATAAGTAAAATGTTTAAACCAATTATATTGGATAATAAATCATATTCAACTAAAGGGAAGCTCGAGGTAAGTGATTTTGTCTCAATTACCACTCTATTGAGAAATGTTTGGTATTATGATCCTATTTATTTTCATGTGGTGTATATAATTCCCCTTTTGATATTTAACATGACTATGTATTTATTAATTCTAATTAGAGTTTCATTTAAATTTTACTATTTTTTGTTGTGGTTATATTTTCATCCGGTTTTCTCCCTTTGGAACATGAATCAAGAAACAAAATCTTTAAAAAATGATCTTATTTCTTTTTGATTGGGTCCATTTTTATTCTATATCATAATTTTATTTGAAATATTTTCATATTTTTTTTACTATAATCCAATTATTTATCAAATGACATTTTTACCCATTTTTGACATTTTATAAAAAAAATTAAAATGAATTTTTCTCTCATTTTCTGAAAAAGGTGCTTATCTTAAAAAAGTGTGAAAGGAATGATTTTTTAATTTAAATAGAATTAAAAAATATTCCCACCATAATGACTAGTATTCTATTTGAATATATTTTCATAAAATTTCAAGGTTATTTTTAAGGAAAATTCTTTCCTTTATATTTGTGTCGTTTTTTTAAATAAGGGATTCTAAAATTGAAAGGTTATTTTACTCAAGAATGTTTTATCAATTTTAGGGTATTTATATTCATCCTCGAAAACAAAAATATATTTTATCTATGATCCTAAATAGATATTTTTCAACAATAACATCCTTGAAATATTCACTTTTTGTGACCATTTTTCATTAGACATTACATTTTTCTAAAATATATATATGCTTTATCATGGTAATATTAATTTCTTAAACCGTATACAATTTCTAAATATGGTGATTCGATTTATTGAGGAAATATTGATAAATACACATTCTTTACTCAATAAGGATATTTTTTATAATAAATATTTTTTATACATTTAATTGATTATTCAATATATGAGGAATGCATTGAACACGCAATGATAGGTGGGGCCCAGTTATAGATAGCCTATAAATGAATCTACATGTCTCATAAGGGAAATAAATTATCCAAATTAAAAGGTTCCACATAGATAGGTTTTAAATTTATTATGAATGGTCTTGAAAGTAGAGGTATCGTGATGCCTAAGATCATGAAATCCAATAATCTTTCATTTTCTTCATTGAGAATTCAGTTATTGTTATCCTTAATAATATAGTCTTGATATTTTCACTGGGTGTGTTTCATTCTCATGTTATTATTTAAATGAAATGAGTTTTAAGTTATTTACCATGAAATATTGATTATACATTATTTAGTCAATATATATTCTATGGTAAATAAACAATATTGAGTATTTTAGGTCACCTTTATTTTGTTCCCTTTCCCTAGGACATGAAGATGAATTCTTGGAATGAGTATCAAGGATATGATGAATTTAAGTTTGTTATTTTTTATATTTTATCCCTAATATAAAATGGATTTCATGTATTTCTGTTGTTTTAAAATACTACTTAGATAATGAGTCCTCTAGGATTCTATCCTTTTTTGTTCTAATACAATGTAATAACACTAACATTGACTCTGGGTTACTGGAGTTGGGGTTGTGAAAGTTGGTATCTGAGGAATTAAAGTAGAGACATTGGGAACTAGATTAAGGAAAATATTTATTTTATAACTCTATGATAGATAATAAATATAATTATATATTAAAGTCCAAATGTTTTGGAAAGGTAGAGATTCTTTGACTTACTTAGTGTTACATCTCTATCTGGACACTACATGTGTACAAGGTTTTTTCACAGATGTACCTTGGGGAATAACTATAAAAAAGGAACATAGAGCAGGACTTGTGAATTACTAGGTACATAATAACAAGCCTTACTACACATCTAGTTTTACACTCCTGGGGGGATATTATTTGGTTAATTCAAAATTTCCTTACAAACCATTATGAAGGATATGAAAATGTTCTAAAAGAAATGATGTCTTTAATTATGATATAAATAATTGATAAAATTTTAATTTATGTTTATTATTACCTCATATTTAAACTTTTATATTACAATTCAAAATGATATGAACTAATCCACTATATTCTATTTTTTTGAAATTGTTCTTTGAATAATGAATTGTTTCAATACTCGTGGCCAGTGTAGAAATCCTCCTTTTGAGAAAACCAATACAACTAGTGTTGGAGTTGAGTAGATCTTGACCATATTAGGGTAAATTACTCATGTTATGAAATATAAATTTTTTTTAATGGAGCAACCTATTTTTCTATAGTGCGATTCACCTATGTTGCACTATTTAATGAGGAAAAAGACTATTTTTTAATATAAATACAAATACCATGATAGTTGAACCATTTATTAAGTATCTCAAGAAGATATTTATAAGTTTAGGATGAAATTAATAATAAAAAAGTAATATTGGTGGTATTTCTTATGGGTGATGCTGAAAAATTGTGGTAATTGATACAAAATACAATAGAGGAAGAAAAAATAAAAGTTATGAAATGGAGGGATTTTAATGTAATATTGTTTGATAAATATTTACCTCTTGAACAATGAACTGAAATGAAGAGAAAGTTCCCCAGCTTAAAGAAGAAGGAGGATGAAAGGTTTGTATAGTATGAGGCTATCTATATGAGACCATCATGGTATTCTTTGTTTATATACTTATTAAGGTTATAGATATTAGCCATTTATTTAAATATCTTAAGCCACTCTCCAATGGGAACTGGTTTCCCAAACATTTTCATCATATGGTAAAATTTTATTATGTGATTTCAAAATAGAAAAGGAATTATATAGATCCTATATATTAAAGGGAAATTAGGATAAAATAGTTCATTGAAATAATAAGTAAAATGGAATGCATCAATTATGAAGAAAGTGAAACAATTTTCATCTTTTAGAAATTTGTTGAAAGAAAAATATTTGAAAGTGATCGAAGGTAATGACAGTATGTTATAAGTGTAGTGAAAAGGGCTATATAGATAAATAATTTAAGTGGATGAAAGATTCCACTACAATTTTGTGCTTAAACTTTGATGAAATATGACACTATTCAAAAAAATGTCTCAAAAATCAAGGGAACCTACCACATAAGGGGAAAAAGAGAGAAGGTCAAGCATACATGATCACTATAACTAAGAGGAAGGTCTTAAATATATGTCGGTTGGTAATTTAATCATAATTATAAATTTATCTAATGTTTTAGTTGATTTTGGATCCTTTCACTCATTTATATCTATCCTATTTTCCATGAAAATTATGCATTTCCCTTTCACCATAAGAAAGAAGTTTTCGGTCAAAACTACTAGAGGAAAAATCTCAGAAACAAAGATGTGTCAATATGTTCCCATAATTACACATAAATATTCCCTATTTTCGGAATTTATTATCATACCTATGATTGAATTTAAAATAATTTTTTTGTATGGGATAGATTACAAAATATGATGCAAAAATTTATTACAAGGAGAAGAAGATGAAGATTCATAATGAAAATGTGGAATTATTTATCTTTAGAGGGAAAACTTCCTTATATGATTCATGAATAGATCTTCCTTCGGTGGATCTTCTAAATGATATTAATGGGGAAGAATTTAAGACCAATCCTTTGGATAAAAAAAGTAATCTTAAAATTGAGGATGTACCTATTGTATATACATACATTGTTATATATCTTAATGAATTGCCTGGACATCCACAAGAGTGAGAAGTTATGTTTTATATTTATGTAATCCATAATTCAATACCTATATCAATAACTCCCAATAGAATAGAAATTTTGTAGTTAATGTAGTTTAAGAAAAAAATAGAGAAGTTGAGTGGTAATGTATTTATACACCCTAGTGTATCACCTTAGGGGCCCATGTTCTTTTATTTATGGTCAAAGATGGATATATGAGGCTATTTTTTGATTACAGGTAAATCAATTCCATTATAGTTAATAAAAAGAATTTTCTACCTTTAATTAATAACTTATTTGATCAAATTAATGGATGTAAATATTTTTCAATGATTGGACTTTGTTCTGGGTATCATTAATCGCGAGTAAGGAAGGAAGATATTCTGAAGAATAGATTTTGAAAGAAGTATGACCATTATGAGTTTATAGTAATTCCATTTGGATTGAATAATGTACACTATGTTTTTACTGATCTAATTATAATATTATTCATGGAATATCTTTATAATTTTGTTCGATTATTTATTGATGACATATTGGTGTATTCTAAATGCTATGAGGACCATGATTATCACCTTTCGATCATTCTTAAGACTCTTAGGAGGAAAGTGTTAAATTATAAATTAATAAAGTGTGAATTATAGCTTTGAAACGTTTCTTTTCTTATGTATGTTGTCTCTAAGGATGTAATCTTAATTGATCATATGAATACAAATTTAGTCAAAGAGTGACCTTCTCCAATAAACATAACTGCAGTATGTAGTTTCATTGGATTTGCGTTTTACTATTAAAAATTCATGCAAAACATTTCTTGATTAG
The DNA here is from genome assembly GCA_963277665.1 of Viscum album. Classification (NCBI taxonomy): domain Eukaryota; kingdom Viridiplantae; phylum Streptophyta; class Magnoliopsida; order Santalales; family Viscaceae; genus Viscum; species Viscum album. The sequence continues at coordinate 1,942,254,552 of OY728152.1, forward strand.
ATAACCCATAAAACAAGATTACACATAAAGGTGTTATGTTCTTATTAAAAAATTAATTTGAATAATGTTTTGAAGAATTTAATAAGATATTGGTCAATTATCTGATTTTAAATCTATCATCAAAAAATGATGGATTTGCGTTATATAGTGATGCATCGAGGAAGGAAATTGGTTGTTTCCTTATGGAGAATGATAATGTTATTTTATATGCATCCAGATATTTAAAGAATAACGAAAAGAACTATACACCTCATGGTCTTGAGTTAACAGTCATAATATTTACTTTGATGATTTGGAGATATTATCTCTATGGTGAAAGATATATACACAAATCATAAGAGTATGAAAAATATCTTTCCATTGAAATAGATCAACATAAGAAAAATTTGAGGGATTGAGCTACTAAAATATTATGATTTCTTAACAAACTATCACCCAAGGAAGATAGATAAGGATTTAAATTCACTGAATAGAAAGAATCATGGGGGGTTTTCTAAAAAATCAGGATTGAATGGGTCTTTATGTTCATGGATCCTATAAAGTAGGATATAGGAATTATTATGAAAGGGGAGAAATCATTCCTTTTTCAAATGACTACTAAAACATAAAAATTGGATAAGATAAATAGTTCTCAACCTAATGTTTAGAATTTTTGAAATAAATTTAATGATATGAATGATGGAAATTTAGAAGAATTCATATACTAATATGTTGTTTAAAAATTTGGAAATAGGATTCGTGTTCCCTCTATACCAGTTCTAAAAAGGGAATTATTGGATGATTTTCATAGATCAAATTTATCAATACAACATTGTAGCACTATGATGGGTAGATATTTAAATGAACACTTTTGTGTTAGGTCAGAATAATACAAATATACACAAGATGCGGTGAATTGTGTCTTCTATATAATCTTTATAGAGTCTAGATTTTATTTTTCTTTGTTATTTATACAGATGTGAAGAGAATAACTGATAAAATGTAAAGAAGAACACAATGATTTTTATTGTTGTTCAGGACACAAATACCCTTGAGTCCACTCCACCAATACTCTCTCTATGAGATTTGTGATTTTCACTAGCTAGGTCCTCTTATCACAAGACATTCAAAACTGAGTGCATAAAGATGAAACCTTTACAAAATGGATAAACAAATACTTTTGGTTCTTTTATAGGGAACTAGTTTCTCTACATCTTAGTCTAAGAATCTGATATTCTTCCATGACTGAGTCTGAGAAATCGAGACTCTAATAAATCAAAAGAGTTTGATTTGATTTAATTGACGGGTTGTTGATGTTAGTTGGAACAACAACTGATAAAATACATATTTTCTTCTTCAAATATTATTGTCTTGAAGTTATAATTACTTTTAATAAACACTAGTTTCAAATAATCATTAATAAAAACAATAATGAATAAATATCAATGATTACACAACAACATGAGATTTAAATATGTCAATATCTGAATTGTAGATTCTTTATAAAATAACATAGATACTTGATATTTTTTTCTTTCAAATGTTCTATATTTCAAAAAGATATTTCAAAATATACTGTTTTGTATATGTGTATAGAAACAGGTAATAAACTTGATATTATATAGAAATCATGGATTTCCTTCAGTTGCATAGATCAAAGAATATTTCCTAAAAGATCACTATTATTATAATTCAAAATATCCAAGAGAGTCATAAATTCCCTTAAAAATATGAATTACTTCATCGAATATGATCCTTTGAATCAGCCATAAAACATCATTAAAATGATATTTAATTCCATCATAAAAATTGCATAAATCACATAAAATAGCTATAAAAAAGCTCTAACAAGGAATAATCAAATGTGGGGTTTCATCATGTGATGAAAAAATTAAAAACATAGGGTTGACAACACATGTCTAATTATAAAAGTAGGGTTGATAAACATTAATTTTTTCCTTAAATGTAGGGTTCATCATAAATGTTGGGTTGTTTATCCATACTTTTCCAACAGTTTTGGGTACATGATCCATACATGATTTTTCAAAAATAGGGTTTCTACACCATACAATACACTTATATTTTCAAATGTTGGGTATGAAAAATGTTTCTTGAATATTTTTATACCATGTTCAGAACAATTTAAAAAATACTATGATCCATATATAAGGTAATATTGTGAAAAAATATATTCCTAAAAAATACTTAAAGTGACTTCATTAGTAAAATAAAAAAGGGTATTTGTGAACATGAAAATCAATAATATTCATAGACTATTATTAAGACAATGAATTCCCAAAATCACCCCTTTTTGGTGATCACAAAACCCATAACATATCTAAGAAAATATAGTAATTGTAAACAAAAATGAAAAAATATATTTAAATAGATAGAGAGATTATAGTTGCAAAAAATAAATTTTCCACATTAACATTCGTTTTTTTAAATAAAAACTGATAATTCAATAATGAATGTTGTGTTTACCCAATTTTCTCTGCATTTTCATGATATCAAAATGCAATTATGGGAAAATAGATTAAAATACATTTATTATAGCATATAATGGTAAATGAATGTTATATTCAAATTTAAGATAAAAATACATGTGTTCTCGCTATATAAATGAACAGAAATATTTATAAATAGAAATATAAAAAATAGAATTTTCATTAAAAATATCTTTACTAATAACAGAGTTATTTGTATGAGAAATATTTTAAAAATGAGTATTTTTTTTTAATTTGAAAGGATTGGGTCAGTAGAGTTTTCTGGTTCTAATGAAGCATGAATAAGCTAATTAATTTCTATTTACTCTACCATTAATCTTTGTAAGCTTTTTGAAAATTTTTCATTTAACCATATTATCAATATTAAACAGTCCTAACCATATTTTAAACTTTCAATATGATTGAATTTAAAAAATTCATACAGATTTTTCTTGGATTGAAGAAACTTAGTAAGCTAGTCACTTAACTGATTTAGAAGTATTTTGATTCCGGGTTCACTGGAAGTTAACTTTTCAAAAAAATATATTTTCCTATCTAACAGAACATTGAGAGGTGTACTATTAAACTAAAGTGAATAAAAACTATGATTAATACCAGAAATCATTGATGTAATTTTTTGAAATATTCTAATTAAATTCGGAGAAGTTTGGGTTATAGTAGTAGAATCTCGATATTGTATAACACTAATTCTTATAGATTAAAACTGACTATCCAAATACCATTTTAAATATCAAAAACCAATCTTTGATATAGATTCTACATTCAATTTGACATACTTATCTAACACTTCTCTTTGAAAGGAATCAAAATTTCTCTTGGTAACATAATTTTCTCTTGTACTCAGCCATATAGTCTGACCAACATTGAATTATTCTATTGAAATAGTTGAATTCCTAAAATATTATAAAGTTTTTCTTTTTTATTACATATCTTTTTGATGACTGTAATTGTCTCCATTCATTGTTTTATATTGGATAACTAAATATTATATCTGATTAGTCAATGAATCAGGTGTGTCTTCTCCTTGGTTTCTTGATTGAGGAGATTATTCCATTAAAACTAAAGACTTATCTCTTTTCTTCTCACTATAATGAAAAGAAATATTATAAAGTACTTTTTTCTTCTCTAGAAATACATTATATGTTATGTAAAAGGATTGTGAAATAGTAGAGACAATCTGATTTTCAACAGTTCTAGTGTTTTCAACTACTAAAATTTAAACTTACTCATCTCATTGAGAATTTTCTTTTACTTGTTCCATTTTAGGAGAAACTTTCTTATCTTGTGCTTGAATATCACCTTTTTGTTCCTCTTGAGAAATTGTCACTCCAAGAAACATTAATGGAGTTTCTTCTACAGTTCCAATAGTATCAACTTATGGGTTTTCATTAGTAGGTTCCTCTAGGTTCTTTGGTCGTGTGACAAGGTCCTCATTATTTATTTATTGAGTCTCTAACTCATCTTAACCAGTATTATAATATCCAAGTCTCATTTTTTTTATTTAGAATCATCTTCTATTCGTGAGTATCCAACATCTTCATTACACATATGAACTAATATAGAATATTTGAGATTTCCTTGTCCCTGTGAGAAATAGAATTGGAATCAAGTTGTTCATCCGCACCAACATGCAGCAATTTACAATTTTCTTCGCTCTAGAAGAAACCTAACTTTCTTAAGGTTACAACATTAATAATGTTTTTTTGATGAAACTTTTTTAGAAATTAAATATGGTGAATATTATTCTTTCTATATTGAAGAACATAAATAATTCGACTATACATGTAGAAATACATCCACGATTTTTTTGATTGTAGTGATTTAGATATCAAACAACATACATTGGGAAGTTATGCTTGATATCACTAATGAACAAAAATATGAAATACATGTCTTGTTAAAGAATATTTTCTAATTCAAATTTTTTTGGTAGTATTAAAGACTGGATGAACTTGACCGATACGTTCTTGTTATACTCAAGATATATGACCACCATTTCTCAAATCAAGGTCATAAAAAAATAAATGACATTATATATTATGACTCGTGATCTTGATGCCCAATTTATGAATGAATAAAATGGATAAATCCTTCATGAGGAAATTTTAGGATTTGTTCTATTTATGTAGAGGATATATAAAATTCTTTATCATCTACCTACGAAGTGATGATATCATTTATTTCCCTAAAACTAAACTAAAATTACTTATTCAACTACTTCAGTTCAATCTCAAAAAGAAATTCAGAATTTTATTCATTAAAAATAAATTTTAAACCATGAAAGGTGGGAGATTTATTTAGTAAGATATATTTATGATATATCATGTCAAATTTGACAAATTTTCCTTAAATGATTTTTCTAAATGGAACTCGATATCATTTTGGGTTTCTTGGTTCACCTTCATCTATTTACTTTGTCTTCGACATTTCTATGAATATGAATGCTGATGGTTCGAATTCTAGGGGATCAAAGGAAGACAAAAGATCTGGAAGGTGAAAGGTTTCAAAATATGTGGGTAATTAAGAGAGATATATATAAGGGAAGGGGTTTCTGATGGTTTTAGATGATGTAGTTCTAGTTTCTTGAGAAATTTTACTCATCATAATCATTATCATTTTTTATTTTGAAAAGTATCACTTTTTCATAAATGAAATAAATTACTATTTTTCATTTAAAAATCCAATAAATAAATTATAACATAATAAAATTGAACCAATTAATTTAGAAATTAAGGAAATAAATTGACAAAAAATTATTTAAAATTAAATACTCTTAACCCCTTAATAAAATTAAAACATGCAGTGGGAAGTGGTTTAGTAAAAATATTAGCAAGATGATATTTGGTATTTAAAAATTTTAAGGATATATGTTTTTGAAGAAAATGATATCTAAGAAAATGATGCCTTATATCAATATTATTGGTTCTTTGATGACTTATATGATTTTTTGTAAATATTAACTTCATTGGTATTATCGCATAAAATAGGTATATTATTAAAATTAAGTCCAAAGTCCAGTAAGGGGTGTTTCATCCACAAAACTTCTACACAATAATTCATAGTAGATATATATTCTTTCTAAACTATTAACAAAGAAATTAAATATTTTTTCTTACCCAAAAATGACACTAAATATTTTCCTAAAAAGTGATACATTCTAAATGTGCCTTTTCTATCTAATCTACAACCTCAAAATTAGTATCTGGGTACCAAATTAAATTAATATCCCATGTTTTTGGGTAAATTAGAGATTTAAAATAGTTCTTTTTAAATATCAAAAAATTATTTTAACATCACTAAGATTATATTTTTTTGGGTTTAACTAAAATATGGCTCATAAATATACAAAAAATATTATGTATGGTCTTCTAGCAATAAGATACAATAAAATACTAACCATAACACTGTATAACTTTTTTTTTTCTAATGGATTTCTGAATTCATCCAAATAATGTTTTATTTTAGTACACATGAGATTTGTGTAAGTATTACTATTTTATAATCCAAACTTTTTCAATAAATGAATAATATATTTTCTTTGACTAAAAGAATTTCCATAATCCTTTTGATATATTTGAAATTTTAAAAAGAAATTTAATTCAACCATCATACTTATATCAAATTACTTTTTTATATGGTTTGAAAAATCATTACAAATCATTTAATTTATTGATTATAAAATTACACCATCAACATAAATTTGTAATAATAATATACTAGAAAAAAAATTTTCTTAAAAATAACAAGATATTTTAATCATATAGAAAACCCATTTTCTAATAAAAATGTGCTTAATCTTTCATACCAGGCTCTAGGTGCATGTTGAAGACCATAATGGGATTTAGTAAGATTAAAAACTGAATGTGGTAGATTTGGGTTTTAAAAACATGGTGGTTGTTCAATATAAAATTCCTCCATTAAATATCTATTTAAAAGGTTGATTTTATGTTCATATGATATAATTTAAGATTCATATGATATGAATAAGTTAAAAGGATTCTAATTATAGCTAATCCAGGAACAAGTGGAATAATTTTATAATAGTCTATTCCACTTTTTAATCGTACCATTTTTATACTAATCTAGATTTATTTCTATTAATGATCCCTTTATTATCTTTCTTATTCCGAAAAACTCATTTCGTTCCTATTAATGGATAATTGGTTGATCAGTCAACTGAAACCTAAAATTTATTTTTATTGAATTGATTTAGTTCTTATTATGTAGCTAATAGCTAAAATTCATCTGTTATAACTTCTTATACAGTCTTACATACAAACTATGATAAAAAGGCATATAATTTAGTGACGTTTACTATATTTCTACTAGTTATTAATATAGTGTATAAATTTACTATATCAGTTTCTAATGGATGATATTTTAAGGTTCTAGACTATCTAGATAAGCCACTTTCAGGTTATTCTATCTCATGTTCTTCTAGACTAGAATGAATTCCATTTTTTTATTTTCAAAATCAGTTTTAGGTTATTCAAGCCTCATGTTGTCAAATGAATCCACAATTTCGTATGTTTAATCTTTAATTTTTTCAGAAGGGTCACTTTATTAAATCTTTACAAGAATTGAATCTTAAAAAATCCTTGAATTTTCATTATAGACTCTATAGGATTTAGAAGTACAAAAATATCCTAGAAATAATTCCTCATTAGGATTTGGATGGAATTTACCAAGGTTTTCCTTAGTATTAAAGATATACACCTTTTATCCAAATAATTTAAAGTACATTACTTCAGGTTTTCTGTTATTCAAAAGTTTAGAGGGTTTCTTTTTAATTAGGTCTCTTGTTAAAAATATATTCATGATATTGAATGTGTTTATAGATTCTTCCAAAAAATATGTAGGTAATCAACATTCATTCAACATATTATTTTATATTTCTTCAATAGTTATGTTTCTTATTTCAAAAATTCCATTACGTTGATGTGTACTTGGTGTAGAGAAGGTGTGTTTAATAACTAAATTTTAGAAAAAATAATTAAATTATTGATTCTCAAATTCATCACCATGATCACTTCTTAATGATATTGTGTTAAAATATTTTTTTGAACAATTTTACAAAAACTTCAAAAACAATGAATACTTTACTTTTAATATTTTGAAAATAAAACCAAGTAAATATTTAAAAATCATTAAATAATACATAAACATACAATTTTCATCCATACATTCTACCCTTGATGATCCAAACAAATTCATATAAATAAGTTCTAGTGGTTTAGATGTAAAAACTTTGTTAATTGATTTGAAAGAGGATTTGTATTGATTTTAAATTTGAAATCTTTCAGAGAATCTATCATTATAAATATAAGACTAGGAAAATAAGAAACTAAATGTTTCTTATAAAATTTATATAAATTAAATATTTTATAGTGTCCAATTTTTTTATGCGATATCAATGACTCATTTGTATCAGTAGTTAAACAATTCACTTTTTATTTACATAAGGAATTAAGATTCATGTTATAAACATTTTCAGTTCTAGGTGATATAAATTTAGGAAATTTATCTTTGAAGGTTGAGTATTTATTATTAGAGAAATAAATATAAAAACCATCATCATATTGTTGAGATATACTTATTAGTTTTTTCTTTATCCCTTATACATAAAACACTTTTTTAATTGAGATTGAATTTGGTTCCCCAAATGATCCAACTCCAACTGTATTCTATTTTTCATTACCTCCAAATGTGACAAGTCTTACATCCATTTTTTCTAGTGTATTGGAATTTGAGGAGCATTTACTTATATATTCAGATTATTCACAACACATATACCATATATCATTTTTCCCTTATGGTATTTTACAAAAAAAATTTAAACAAGATTTTGTTCTAGTACCTGCATTTTCTTAGGGATAGCTGTATCAGGAAGCAAGGATATGGAAATCCATAATCTCCTTATTTTAAAATATTTTATCTTACTTGTTTCAAACATGTTTTTGAAAAAAATCTTTCCAATTACGGTAATTTTAGTATTTCTTGTATAATATTTGTTAGAGTAATATACTTTCATTACATGATAGAATTATGTAGAATTTTTATAATTTTGCACAAAATATTTATTTATATAATTTCTAATTTATCTCCCTTAATTCAAACAACATATTTTTCTCAATTAATATTTTTTTTCCAAAAATCACATTTAGTTATTTTTCTCCTTTGGTTAAAATGTTAGCCGCACTCTTGAATGATTCCACTTCATTCTGTAATTTCTTTATTTTATTTTCAGAAACAGTACAATTGGATGCAAATCTATTAAATTTTTCTTTTAATTATTGAGGTTATTTTATAATTTTATCCTTTTGATTTAAAAAATAATTATGAATAGTTTTTAGTTACTTATTATTGTTTACTAAAGAATCATATTATTATTCAAGCATTGAGTGGTAAGAAACATATTTTCAACATGAACAAATATCAGTGTCAAAAGTAGAAGAGTAATAGGTTTGTACCTTACCTTCTTCTTTATCGATAAAGAAAATGTTTTATTTCATATTTTTTGTCTCTATTTTTGAATCATATTTGGATGTCTTGTTGGATTCTTCATAAACACTCTAAGTAGCTTTCATATCTCTTTTCCCTTTTTAATCATAATCATTTTTCTTCTGATTTTTCTTTCTCATCTTACTTCTTTCATTTTCTAACTGGTGGAAATCTGGTCTTATATGTCCTATCTTCTCGATTTCTTAGTATCTTACTTATTTTAATGCTTTCAAACCTTTATTGAATTATTTCTTGAGGCCTATCTTCTTCTTAAAGAATTCACTGACTTTTATGGATAAGTGAGATAATTTAATATCAGAATTTGAGCTATCAAAATCTTTGGAGATTTTGAAATATTCTCTTGATTTATTTTCCTTCTTCTAATATGTGACTTTAAAGGAATTATTTTCCTTTTTTATTATCCTATGATCTTCTGCTTCGACTTTAATTTATGATTCATAAATCATTAGAGTTACAATCAATGTTTTAATTATAAAGTATTTGAATGGTGATGATTGTTGTATAGCTACAGATATCCCATTCCATTTTTAGGGTAGTACTCTATGTAATTTTAGTTATTGATCTGATTGATAAATTAATCCTCCTAAAACAACAATATCATTGAAAATTTATATTAGTCATCCATTAATTTGGGTGATTCACTCACCATCTTTCATTCGGAAGGTATCAAATTTCAGTTTTGTAGTAGCATACCTTAGTCGTCTAACATTGTCAGTTCCTTCATATGAAACATTAATTTTTTTTCAAAATTTCATAATAAATAGGACATTAAATAGTCGATTAAATTATTCATGACTAATTCTACAAATGATAGCATTAATTTCAGATAGATGATTATTCGATATTTCCAACATCCATAGTTTTCACCATTGAATTATAGAGCCCGTATCATAGACATACATTCTCTAGGATTATCCATTTACACCATTATTAAGTATAGACATTATAATTTTTATATTTCTAGAGATTTATCTACTTTATCAAAAAAAATATCACCTATGATACTAATTGTTAGGATGGAATAATACAAAGATACACAAGTTGGGGGTGAATTGTGTCATTTCAGTAATTTTGATAGATTCTAACTATTAGATTTCTTTATAATTTATGTAGAAGTGATTCATTATATTATATAAGTAATTTGAGTAATGGATAAACAATAAATAAGTAAACAATTTTTTATAGTGTTTCAAGGCATAAATATCCCCTAGTCTACTTTACCAATTCTCACTTTACAAACTTGGTGATTTTCACTAGTAAGGTCCTCTTATCAGAAGACCTTCAAAACTAAGTGTAGGCAGTTGAATCCTTTACAACAAGGATAAACAGAGCCTTTTAGTTCTTTTATATGGAACCAATTTATCCACAAATTAGTCTGAGAAGCTGATACTCTTCCAAGATTGAGTCCAAACAATCAAGACTATAATAAATCAAAATAGTTTGATTTTATTGAATTGAATGGTTCTTGATCATAGTTTTAGAATCAATTGATAGAATATAGATATTCTTCAGAAAATAAAAGAGACAATCGATATTTTGTTTCTTTGTAGTGGTTACGTATTTTAAAATGATATTGAATAATATAATGTGGTGTATATGTGTATAGAAATCACAAATACACTTAATATTATATAGAAATCTTGGATTTCATTCAGTTGCGCAGATCCAAGAATATCACCTAAAAGATCACAATCGTTCAAATTCCAGATATCCCAGAGAGTCATAACATCTTTTAGAAATAGTAATGATTAATTTATATGAATATGATCCTTTTAATCAGTCATAAAACAAATGAAAAACAATATTTTATTCTATTGATACTGTTTTATAAATAATACAAATTATATTTAAAAATATCTTATGTTGAGTAGTCAAACATTGGGTTCTTTCACATGAAAAAAAATTCAAAACGTATGGTCAAAAATGTATAGTTGATTATAAAAGTAGGGTTGATGTACCATACATTTTTTTTATATAAATGCAGGGTTTCCAAAAAATGTAGTACTGTTTATCCATACTTTTTCAACCGTGTTGGGTATAGTTCATATGTGCTTTTTAAAATATAGGGTTTTTGAACCATATGCTATGCTCATACATGAAAACGTATGTTATGAATAGTGTATCTATAATACTTTTAAAATACATTTATTATGATTTATCAAATATTATAACCCTCAAATAAGATAATCTTCTCAAGAAATATATTCCTAAAAATACTTAATGTAACGTCATAAGTAAAACAAACAAGGGTATCTATTTAAAGCCCTGACCTTAAACATCATATAATACTGAGTTAATTCACAATTTGGAATTTATTTCACATTGAGGATGTTTTTTTGGTTTATATATTTAGATAATTTGTCCATAACATATATACAACACCTCAAATATTACAATGTAGACACTTCTACATCAATATAATTTTTTTTCCTTACTTTTTTTAAAAAATAAACATGGTTTAGTTTCATGTTTAATCATTATAATTTTTCATTTACCTCATCCTTTACTATATTATATTTTAAATCCTATGAAAAACATTTCGAAACATGGTATGAGCATAAAAATATCAATAAGGTATACACAAATAAGAAAAACTGTCGGTCTTGTAAAAACATGTAAACATACGAATAATTTTATAATGACCCGGTTTCGAAAGCCACCAAGAGGCGCCCTGTACCCAGTTGGTCACATGGCCTCAAGCACATTTCTCTGAATGCCAGAGTCTACGGACTAGCAGCGAGGGCCTTGGGTGTGATAGTGGGGAAACTATTCCCTCACTGGCAGTGCAACACAGTGGATGTAAAACAAATAGAAATAGTGAAAGTAGGAATAATCCATACAAAAGTAAATAGTGGAAGACTGGAAATAATAAATTGAAGAACACATATATATGAATGATTCCTGATACATACATACAAGAATGAAGCCAAAAAAAATCACAATGCTGGAATACAAAAACAGTACTAAGCCAATGTACAGAAGAAAATAGATAAACTACTCCTTAGAATCACAAGCCGTAGCTTAGTCCCATGCTCTCTAGATTCATAGAAAATCAAGTTTTTGAAGTAGAAGGGAACTTTACATTATCTATATCTGCAACAATATAATATGATTGGGCCCAAAATCCTGGCCCAAATAGGGTGTGAGTCTAAATCCGAGTAGGCAACCACCACAAGATCAGTGCCAAATAGTCAGTGAAAATATGGTAGGCAACAAGCAAAAAGATGAAAAAATCAAGGAAGTACCCAAGGTTAATAATTCATAGTTTCAATGCATTCAGTATCATATATCAAGCAATAGTTATGCAAACCAGGTAATCAAAAATAGGTAACCATCTGGGAAGTACTCACAACCTATCCCCTATGGTCCTACCTAGCAACACAAGAAACCCTCTGGGTAGTACACTCAGTCAAACACCTCTGGTTCAAGTTAAGCATAGATTCTCTCCGAAATCACTCACTGTCAATTACTCATATAGTCTCGTATCAGTAGATAAATGCACTCTGGGGAAGCAGTCAACGTCTCTTCCCCCTGTGGCCCACGTCGAGGATATAGAGACACTCTGAGGAAGCACTTACATTAATTCCCCCTATGGTCTCACATCGTTTGTAAAACAGACACTCTGGAGAAGCCCTTACGTCCATTCTCCCTATAGTCTATACACTAGGTTCTCATGGCCCTGTGTAAATCAAGCAAGTATAGCATCGCATATCGGCCAAAGTAAACCTCAAGAACTACTTTTCCAGTAGTCTACGACATAATAATAAGTAAGGATACAAACACCTCATCGAATAATACTAGGAACGAAAGGTAAACACCTGCCTACCAGGCAACCCAGACCCAATGGTGAAAACATGAAATCATGCATGGAAAAGAACTTCCAAAGCGTATAAATTAACCCTATTCACATCATTTATCATCAAATAAAGCATACAAGCATATCAGACAAATAATAAGGCTAAAAAGGTAAACACACAATACCCCGTTCATGGGTATTGGCGGTTTTTTCACATATAACTCAAAGAAATTCAATAGAAAGGCCCAATCCACCTACCTCGGTGTTGGGAGATCAATATAATTGAGTATCAGGGATTGCATCACCTTAGAATGCCGAAGATCTACAGAGACATCTGGAATGTTCAATGAAGGATAACTTTAGAAAGAAGAGGAATCAAGAAACAAAGCGCAAGTAGAAGAGATAGCTTATCGAGGTGATCCCAATGCAATCGACGATAGTCGAATCATAGATCAGATGCTCGGTCGAGGGCTCGAAAGAAGTTCATGGACGTACAAGATCTATAAGGTGAACAAGACCTAGAAGAATCTCTTTCTGTCCGTCAGACGTGGCCCCGATGCGTTTAATGAAAAAAAATACATGGTGTATAGGTTGGAAGTACACGGCGTTTACTTTCCGTTTTCATACCATACACTTGGAAGCCTCCAAGTCAGCCCCACATGTTTGGGTACATGGCCACTAATCAGGTAGGAAAACATGAGAGGGTTATGAAAAGAAACGTCAAAGCTGAGAAGTATGGAAGACATCATGCATATCCCAGTGCGTCTGAGTTAACTGCAACTGATAGGCAACCGGCCCAACTCCCTCCAACACCTCAAATGGCCCAACGTACATCGACTAAAGCATACCCTATCTCCTAATCATATTGTGTCCCTACCTCAGTGTGACACGCAAGAAAACCTGATCCCTGACCTCGAACTCCAGGGGTCGTCTCCGCTGACCAGTATAAGACTTATGTCAAGGCTGTGCAGTAGCCATCCTCTTCCGAATAAACTCAATCTACTCTGAGGTCTCTTCAACAAGACAGGGTCCCAGCATAGGTACCTCTCCTCCCTCCAGCCAACATAAGGGTGATCGGCATGGCCTACTGTACAAAGACTCATTAGGTGCCATCTGAATAGTTTCTTAAAAACTATTGTTATTGGAAAACTCTATATGAGGTATGTACTTCTCCCAAGAACCTCCAAAATACAAAATACATACTCAAAGCATGTCCTCAAGAACCTGTATCGTATGCTCGGACTGACCATCTGTCTGGTGGTGGTAAGTTGTACTCGAAAACACTTGTGTACCCAAAGACTTCTGAATCCCCTACTAGACATGAGAAGTAAAACAAGCATCCCTGTCTGAAACAATGGAGTGTGGAACTCCATGAAAATATACAATCTCTCGGATTTAAAACCACCCCATCTCATCAACACCGAAGGTCTCCTTGATCAGAAAGAAGTGACAAACCTTTGTGAGTTTGTCAATGAAAACCCAAACTGCATCAATCCCTCTAGGCGACCTCGGAAAACCTGTCACGAAATCCATCATGAAATCATTATACTTCAACTTGGGAATGGGTAACTGCAATAAAATCCTTGATGGTTGCTGATGCTCCGCCTTCACCTGATGATAGGTGGAACACCTCATGAAGAAACTAGCAACATCTCTCTATATAGCTAGCCACCAATACTGATGGTGTAGATCATGATACATATTGGTGACACCTGAATGAACTACCCAAAATGAGAAATGAAAGTCCTGCATCCGCTCCTCGCGTATGTCTGCGGGCACCCATACACGAACTTGGAAACGCAGGGTCTCATCCTCACCTATGGTCCATCCCAGAATAGGGTCCTCTCCTGACACACTCTCCCATAAGACTAGGCCTTCTGAATCTGATAGCTGCCTCATTTTCACTCGATCATGAAGGGTAGAGGTAATAGCCACAGAAGAAAGAAACATCTTCCCCTATCTGTAGGGCTCCTCCAAATGCATCTCAGAGAACAGATCCATAAGCTTCCACTCAACACTGTCCTCCTAAAATACCTGTATATGAGTCCTCCTACTCAATGAATCAACCACTGCATTGCCTTTCCTAGGTGTATATGCAAGCTCAAAGTCAAAATACTGAAGGTACTCAACCCACCTTCGCTGTCTCAAATTCAGATCACGCTGAGTGAAGATGTACTTGAGACTCTTGTGGTCGGTGAAAACCAAAAAATGCTCTCCTAGAAGGAAATATCTCCAACAACATAAGGCATGAACAACTGAAGCAACTCGAGATTGTGCAATGGGTAATTCCTCTCATGTTGTCCCAATTGCAGATACTCGTACACAAAAAATCCTTCTCCATGCATAAGTACAAATCCTAGCCCAATACCTGAAGAATCAAAGTGAACAGTATAGATCTTTCCCAGATTTGGAAACACTTGTTTCAGTGGTGAAGTCAACCTCCCTTTCAGCTTCAAAAATACAGACTCACAAGAATCTAACCACAAGAACAATACACCATTCTTAGTCAGACCTGTCAGTGGTGCTGCTATTTGTGAAAATTCCTAAATGAAACGTCTGTAGTATCCATCTAGCCCTAGAAAACTTTATAACTCAAAGACGTTCTTCGGTTTCTCCCAGAAAACTACTGCTCTCACTTTCTATGGGTCTATTGATACTCTTTTCTCCGAGATAACATGACCCAAGAAGTGAATTTGGTCCATCCAAAAGTGGCATTTTGAGAGCTTAGCATGTAACTGATGCTCTATCAGTGTACTCAAAATGATATCAAGATGGGTAGCATGTTCATGTCGAGTGTGAGAGTAGACCAAGATATCATCCATGAAAACCACCATGAAAGAATCCAAGTATTGATGGAATACTCAGTTCATTAGTTCCATGAAAAATATAGGTGCATTCGTGGCACTAGATCAATAGAAAAGTCTACCTCACCCTCTAGAGGAAAAGATAAAAAGTATTTTAGAAAGACATCTCTGAAACAATACACCCCTGGAGTAATTTCCTTTTGTGAAATCCCCTGGTCACAAGATATAGACTAGAAATATGGGCTGTAACTCCTCCTAACCCATGATGCCCGGGTCCCGCTCTACTCGCCTGGACATCCCATTCGCCCTTATGAAGAAATGATCCACCCTCTGGTGAAATGAAACTCACCCTGCGGAGATAACAGTCGACGAATACCTAGAAGGAAACTAGCCAGTCCATTATGAGAATGACATCATATCCTGTCATCTCTAGGACATAGAGGTCCCCTAAAAAGTGACACACACCAACCTCTAGAGGGTAATCCTTGCACTGATGTACACTCGCCATTCTAGTCCCCAACAAGGTTTCTAGTGTCAAGATATCAATAGAAGAAAAGATGCAGAGCCTAAGGATCTCTACAACCGCAACAGATATAAATCTATGAGAATCCCCTATATTGAAAAGGGAATAATTCAAAAATATGGAAACTAAGATCATACCTCGAACTATAGAGGGTCTGGGATCCAACTCTTGTTGGGTCTGCTCCACTGCAAAAGTCTGACCTGCACTACAGCCCTGTGACCCTGTCTGGCCACCCGGAGCTGATCCACCCTATTTCCACTAAAAATTGGGTGATTGGATACCCCGACCACGTCCTCTACCTTGGCATGAATGGCTGAAAGAACTCTAGTTCCTAGACTGGTGAGTGATTGGTGGTGCTGCTCCTGAACAAGGAGTTATAGAATAACCCCTTCCACCAACTTCTGGTGAGAAGATCTGACCGAAGCGCTGAAGATGACTCATCTTGCTGGAAGATCAGACCCCACTAGGTCTCTCAGGCAATGTGGCCTTGTATGCCTGCTCTTCCCAAAGTGGTAACACACAACCTGGATACTAGTAGAGGTGTCTCACCTCCTTTGATCTCTGCGTGAAAACTCTCTACGACACCTCCAGTTTTCTGTAGGAGGGATACTAAATCAAAATTCCAAACCTCCCTGGCTCACAACTCTAGAATATCTTAGATTGCACTCCGTAATCAATGCCTGATTGATGATAGAAGTGATAGAATTCAACCTATAGATGTTCACCTATGATCAGATGTCATTCCTCAGACCATCATCAAACTTCTTTGCTGGGAATAACTGATCACCTCCTTGAATAGGCGTGAAACATTGCATCTCAGTAAAACAAGAGGAATACTCAATAACCGAAAGAGTTCCCTGCTCCAGTCTCATAAAATCTCGGTCTCGATCGGCCCTCAAGGTCTCTGGGTAAAAGTATTCACAAAAGATAAACTGGAACTCCTCCCAAGTCATGACTTGATGGAGTCCCATCTGTGAGAACACATCCCACCACCTCTTGGTAGAATTCCAAAGCATATATTTAGGGATCTTGACCCTCCTCTCTATAGGAATCTATAGATGCTCAAAGATCATTAACATGACATCCAGCCATGACTCTATAGCCTGGGGTCCTCCATCCCCTGAGAAAGTGGGAGGATGCTGCTGTTGAAAGAGCCGCGTCAATTTTTCCATCGACAGGGCAGGAGGTGGTGCTCACTAAAAGGTCTACATCATCTTCATAAATCCTTCCCTGAACTGTGCATCAGAACCTACGTCCGGTATAACGGCTGGCGCCAAGACTGGAACTACGAGATGATCTACAGGTAGTCCCTAATCATCCATATCCGTTGTCCGATCACTACCCTGCAATTGGCATACAACTGGAGGACGTCTCAGTGGCATGACTCTGCATGATCAAACACACACCATAGATCATGATAATAAGGACCAAAAACTGAAAACATAATAAGGTAACAAGAGAAATAAATCATTCAACTTTTACAAAACATGACTACACAGTGTGTATAAAACCTACATGGCATGTTACCTTCATCCATTCACATGGGCATGTACTCCTGCCAGAGCTGGTCATGGAAGACCCCATAAACACGACATTTTCACTAGACACACAATGTGTACTTGAATCATCTTCCCCTGTCTGAGTCCTTGTACCTGGATAAGACACACGGTTCTCCTTAGAATGAGTCTACGTTGTATGTTAGTGCCAAACACAACGTGTACTAGAAGAACCTCAGTAACTCGTGTTTCTAGATACATGTCCAGTTACAGGTATCACACTACATGACGTGTTCTGGGGAAACATGGCGTGTAAGAGAAAGGATAACACTGGCCCAAGTTGTTAGTTACATGGTCAGGTACCCGGGTTACACCAAACGGTATGTTCCAGATGAACACGGCATGCACCAAGAATATTTTGTCGAGCCTTGTTGTTGGTGACAAGACCAATTACATGGTTCTTTGACACAGCCTATAAATCCTCTACAAGGCATGTCTTACCAAAGATTCCAAACCCCGTGTCCCCACCCACACAGTCAGAGACGCATTTAGAGACTACACGACGTGTACATACTGTACACAACGTGTACTTAAGAAAAATAGTTTCTTCCCGAATAGAAGAGCACATAGCATGTATTCAAAACTACAGAGTGTGTATTATGGGTTTTTCTAGATAGTAAGCCCCAGAAACTACATCAGAGCCCCAAAAAAATTGAAACGATCATTTAAGTGCCAAATTTTGATCTGTGAGGGACCATACCCCCCAAATATCCACCAAATTCCGCTTCATGAGGGCCCATAATTCCTCAAGAAACAAAGTTTGGCGTTCATTCAAACAAAATATTACACAAATGATACCCTATAAAACAATAGATATTTTATCAAGGAAACTATCACAACAACATGCATCTCTAGAAAAACATCTATCACAACAACATGCAATTACTAATGCATCCTAAATAGCATGGAAATAATGCATGTCATGTGATTTCTAACAAGTGACTATATGATGCATGAGATGGAATACCCTCATATCATCGGGTTGCAATAGACATAAAACCTAAATATCATCAACAAGAACAACAAAAAACATGTGAATCACCCAACAGTGAAATAAAATCAAATGTAAATTTTCAAAACCATAAAATTAGCAATAACGAGGTAGATTGGCTTTTCCCTGTACACGGGTTAGAAAATCCTTGGCACAACTTATTACCAAGAACCTATTCAATCCTATCCTTGACTACAATCTCCAAATAGTAAGTCAAGAGAAATTATTGGCTTTGATACCACTTTGTAACATCCCAATACCAGAATCCACCCAGAGGCACCCCGTACACGATTGGTCACATGGCCTCAAGTGCATTTCCCCGAACGCCAGAGGCTTTTGACTAGTAGCATGAGCCTTAGGTGTGATAGTGGGAAAAATATGCCCTCATTGGTAGAGTAACAAGGTGGAAGTAAAACAAATAGAAATAACAGAATCATGAATAATCCATAAAAAAGTAAAGAGTGGAAGAGTAGAAATAATAAACTAGAGCACACGTATATATGAATGATGCATGATTCATACATCTAGGAAAGCAGCCAAACAAATCACAATGCTGGAATAAAAAATTGTACTAATCCAAAGTACAAAATAAAATAGATAAACATCTCCTTAGCATTGCAAGACATAGATTTGTCCCATGCTCTCCAACTTTACAGCATATCAAGTACCTAAAGTAGCATGGAACTTTCCCTTATCTATACCCACAACAATATCATCAGTTTGGGCCCAAAATCATGACCCAAATAGGGTGTGAGACTAAATCCTAGTAGGAAACCACCATGAGATCTGTGCCTAATAGTCCGTGAATATATGGCAGGTAGCAAGCAAATAAATGTAGTGAACAAGGAAGTACCCTAGGTAAACAATTCACAGTTTCAATACATTTAATATCATATATCAAGAAATAACTAAACAAAAAAGGTAATCAAAAATAGGTAAACCTCTGGGAAGTACTCAAAGCCAATTCCCTCTGGTCCTACCTAGCAACACAAGCAACCCTCGGGGATGTACACTCAGTCTAACCCCTCTGGTTCAGCTTAAGAATAGAATCTCTGAGGAAGCACTCAGCGTCAATTCCTCCTATAGTCTCGTATCGGTAACTAAAGGTTCTCTGGGGAAGCACTCAACATCTATTCCTTATGTGGCCCACATTGAGGATCTATAGCCACTATGAGGAACCACTTATGTCCATTCCACCTGTGGTCTCACATCGTAAGTAAAACAAGTACTCTAGAGAAGCCCTTATGTCTATTCTCCCTATGGTATATACACCAGGTTCTCAAAGCCCTGTGTAATTTAAGAAAGTATACCTACACATATCATACAAAGTAAACCTCAAGAACTACTTGGCTAGCAGTCTATAGAATAAAACCATGTAAGGATACAAACACCTCATCCTACTATACTAGGTATGAAAGTTAAAAAAAAAGCCTACCAGGAAACCAAGAACCAACGGTCAAAACAGGAAATCATGAATGTGAAAGCACTTACAATGCCTAGAAATTAAACTTCTTCACATCAGTTATAATCAAATCAAGCATACAAGAATAGCAGGAAAACAATAGGTCTAAAATGGTAAACACGCAATACCCCGTTCATGCGTATTGGAGGTTTTTGCGCATATAACTCAAAGACTTTAAAATGAATGGAACAAACCACCTACATCGGCATTGGGAGATCAATAAAATTGAGTCTTAGGGATTGAATCACCTTAGAACTCTGAAGATCTACAAAAAAATAGAAAATGTTCAATCGAGGATAACTTGAAAAAGAAGAAGAATCCTGAAATGAAGCTCAAGCAGAGGACAGAGCTCACTGAGGTGATCCCAACACAATCGACGGTGGTTGAATCGGTGATCAGATGCTCAGTCGAGGGCTCAGAGGAAGATCACGGTAATATGTGAGCTCTTTGATGAACCAGACCTAGAAGAAGCCCTTTCTGTCCGTCAGACGCGACCCCTGTGTGTTTGATGAAAAAAAAGAAAATACACAGTGTGAACTTTGTAAGTACACGACTTGTAATTTCTGTTTCAATACCCTACATTAGGCGGTCTCTTGGTCACCCCCCACATGGTCGGGTGCATGGCCACTACACAGTTAGAACACGGATATCTGCAGTAACTAAGTACACAACGTGTACTCATAATGTACACGGTGGGTACTTAAAAAATTTACAGAAATTCCCCTTTTTCTCAAAAATGAATAGAAGAAGGAAAACATACTTGAAAAGAAGATCTGGGTTCTTACAACATTATCATAAAGTAATAAATTTTACCCTTAAGAAGTAGTAAATACTTTCCTTTGAATATTAGTCCATTTCTCACCTTTTATATATTCAAGAGATAACTATCAAACCCATAGAAAGAATATATAACATATAGAGGTAACTTGGTACATATTCATACATAAAATAAATAACCATGCGGTCGACTTCCATATGTTTCACTCTTATAAAATGGAATTTCCATATGTCCAACCTCCATAACCAATGCATTAGAGGTTATAATGTAACCACCGGTCCTTGGTTTATCGTGGAACCACTCGTCCTTGATTTATCATGCAACCACCCATCAAATTTCCGAGTACCATTATATAATCATAACAGATAAAAGATTACAATTTTCAACATTTCACTCATAAAATGTCATTCGAAATCATATGAAATCATTTAAAGGTATTGAAATAATAAATCAATTTTAAAAAACCATTTTTAATACCCAAATACGCATAAAATGAAATAAATGATTTATTTTTCTTTTAAAAACATTATGTCTTTTAGAGGAATTCAAATATCAAATAACAGTCACATCAATAGAGAAGTCATTGTCGTCATATATGTTAAAAAATAACATTAAATTCGTCATTTGTAAAGAATGTGAAACAATCCATATATAAATATTCATTTTTAAAACATTTTAGTTCAATTAAATGTAAAAGGGATCATTTATACAACTAATAAAATACGGTGGTGTGTAATATCAAAATATGCATCAATGAAATGAGATTGTGGAGAAGTACCTTACCTCGAGTCTGATTCGTCAGGTATGCTATTTATTTTCCTAAATAATAAACTTAGGTTTATTATTTAATTTATTGATAACCTTCTTCATTTTTATTATTCATTTTATATCACTTATTACCATGTTAACCAATTACATTATTATTTAATTTCAAATCAAATGTTTTGTCGATATTCGGTACTTGAGTAAAAAATGAACGTGGTATGATATAATTCGTACATGTGTTCAAAATTCCATAATTTATAAAATAAAATTCATTAAGTAATAATAACTTTTATATATCAATTATAATTTCAAATCCATCCATCAAATATTTATATGAAAAATGAAAAATGTTACAATCATGGGGACGACAAGATGTACGTACACATGAGTAATGATTTCATTTTTCAATGATCATCAAGGAAAGAAGGTATTTATTATTTTATCTTTACAAAATGATAATAATTTAATTAAAATAATATTTATCATTTTAATATACTTTTATATATCATAAAAGTTATGTGGTTATTAAAAACGAATCACATATCTTCATGGAGGTGATAGTTCACATGTACACACGAACGACGTTATCATTTTTATGTGCGTAGAAAGTAAGAATGTAATTGATATATTATTATCCTATAATAATAAATATGTCATAAATATCACATATGATCATTAATTCCATCATTATAACCAGACTTGAGAGACGGATTTGGGAAACAAATTATATTAGCTCGTGTAGGTGATAGTTCATAGGTACACATAAACGACAAATTATTTTCCCATTTAATGGAATTAGAGATGAATTTAGGTGAGGGTATCAAAATAAAAAAATATAAGTATATTTAGGATACTATATTATTTATTTCATCATGGAGGAATAATATTGGAAGGAAGTGGAATAAGAAATAAAATAGAAATAATTAAATAAAAACAATACATTTCCTTCGGATGATCACCTTTCTTAACACCTCAAAACCTCTAAGTTGGGTGTTATGACTAAAATAAGACATAAATAATGTGAGGAGGTAATATAGTAAGGGGGTTTTGGTAGATATTGTACTAACCAAATATTTTTTAAGTGTAAGTAAAAGAGATTAATGGGTTACATTTTATTGGAGAGGTGAGGGGCACACATGAAATTATTAAAAGTGTTAAATTAATATGAATTTAATTTCTATTAAAAATGGGTCCAAATTGATTTATTTATAATATAGGATGATTTTGGGTGTAAATATAGTCTAAATGTTTTTTGAAAAGTTTGAATATTTTTTTAGTTCAATATCATTTTGTTTTAACCCCATTAAACTCTTACAATTTTATCAAGTAATTTATACTTTGAGGGTTAAACAAATTACCATAACATGGAAAAAGGCCAATGATTGTGTCATTATTGAAATATTTAGACCTATATAAAATAATTTTACAAATATTATATTTTTATAAATTTTATAACTTTTAATAGAATATTTTATATTTTAAAATACTATTTGTCTCAATTTTACAATATTCATTTATTGACTTTTTAAAAATATCATATCTTTAAGATATTGTAAAAAAATATTTTAACATATCACTAAGAAGTAAAATTATTCCACAAAATTCTTTTATGGCATCAATTATGCCAAATTATATTTATTTATTATTTATAATGTTATTTATTTGATTCTTTTATTAATTAAGAAAATACTGCATCATCATTATGTAATCATTTAATTTAAAGATTTGTTTTAAAAAAACTAAAAATAAATTAAGATGATTTAGGTACTAATTTTATATTTATAAAGAATATTTATAGTCAAAGATATTCTATGTATAACCCCATATTAAAAATACATTACTTTTTAACAACAAATGTGTAACAAAAACGACTTTTCATTGAATATAATATTATAAATGCATTAAAGTTATCCAAGTGGCTCCAATTAATCCTAAAATATAACCACCGATTCTATCGGTCATAATAAAATAATTAAAATAAATTATTATAAGTGTTAGGATACTTTTATATTTTTATAATATAATATTTTTATCTTAAATTACCTAATGTACCTTTAATCATGGTAATAACATTTATTACTAATGTTACAGTTCATTATGTCAAAAAATAAAAGGGATATATTTAAATAATTTAAAACATATTATGAAAATATGGAATCAATTTTTTCCAAATAAAAAATTAAAAATTTGGATAAATTAAATAAAAATTAATCTCGTTGACGTAATAAGAAAATAGGGTTTTAAAGTAAAACGTTCAAAAGTACACTTAGTTTTTATATCCAATTTCAATTTGAAATTGATTCCAATGAAATAAATTATATTAAATGATAAAAATAAATCTAATTATACTTTAAAAACAAGTATTAGTTTAATCTAACAATAGAAACAATTTATACAAATAATAGTTTTGAATTAAAATGTAGTATTTTTAACTATTCATTAAAAAATTGAATCTTATCAAAAAAATAAAAAAAATAAACCAACGTAAATTTTATATCCCTATTAAAAATAATAAGTTTATTTTTTCAAATATAACTTATAAAAGTTTCAAAAAATATATAAAAAATGGGTTCTCCATCAAGAGGCGGTAAAACTGTTTTTAGCAAAACAAATGTTTACCATAAAACTAGATTTATAAAATATGTTATTTAAAATAATGACTCTATTAATTGATAAATAAAAAATAATTAAAAAATAATTATTTTATAATTACCTAGTTTGTTACATTATTCTTCCCTATTGGAAATTTTAACCTCGAAATTTTATTCATTTATCAACAAGTGGGGGTATTTTCCATCATAGAATTTTCAGATTCCCATGTTGCCTCTTCAACCATGTTATTTTTCACAAAAACATAACATAATGAATCAAGTTATTCTGAAACACTTGCTCTCTTAATTCATGAATCAATATTTCATATTCCTCATAAGAAATATTTTCTGCCAACTAAATTACTTCTTGACCAAAAACATGAGATGGATCCGACATATACTTTTTAAACATTGAAAGATGAAAATCATCGTGTACTTAGGATAAACTCGAAGGTAAAGAAAATCTATAGAAAACTGATCCAAAATTTTCTAGGATTTTAAAGGGTCCAACGAAGCATGGACATAGCCTCCCCTTCTTACTAAAACACAACACACTTTTCCCTAGAGAGATTCAGAGAAAGACATAATCACATTCCTCAAAAGAAGGATCCTTCCTCTAGTTATCCGCATAAGTTTTTCTCCTGCTCTAGGTTTTCCTCAAGTGTCGCTAAATAAACTAAACTGTCTTTTCCATTTCTTAAACCAATTTTGGTCCCATAAACATCCTTTCACCCAATTCATCCTAAAAAAGATAGAGTTTGAAAACGCTTTCCATATAATGCCTCAAATAGAACCATCTGTTTACTAGAATGCAAACTATTATTATAAGAAAATTCAACCAAATAATTATGTTAATCCCAAATTCCCTAGAAGTCCATTGAACAATCACATTACATATCCTTCATCATATGAATTGTTTGATATGGCTACCCATCTAATTGAGGATGAAAAGCTTTACTAAAAATTAATTCAGTACCCAACAAATTCTGAAGACCTTTCCAAAAGTTAAAAGTTATCATGTGATCATGATTAGATACATTGGAGAGGGTAACTCCATGTAACTGGAATATATATTTCATATAACACCAAGAGATTTGATCTAGAGACATAATATATTAAATAGAAATAAAATGAGTATATTTTTTAATTCGATCAAAAACTACCCAGATCACATTGATAACTCAATATGTCTTTGGTAATCACACTATAAAGTCAATAGATATATTTTTTCATCTCCATTTTGGCACTAGAAAAGGTTCAGTAATCCCTTTCGGTAATTTCTCCTCTATTTTAACCTATTGACAAGTCAAACTTCTATGTGTAAATTCAGAAATATCTCTTTTCATTCCATCCCACTAGTGATACTCCCAAAGGTCTCTATACATCCTAGGGCTTCCCATATGAACTGAATAAAAGAACTATGAGATTCACTTAATAAATATCTCTTCAACTGTGAATAATAAAGGAAACATAATCTCTTCCCAAACATCAAAACACACTCTATATCAATGATAAATTTAGGTCACTTACCCTAATGAACCAATTTTACCTTTTTCTACAATTCTCTATCTACCTTCTATGATTACTCAATTATTTTTGATAGAGATAATTGCTCTAAAACATGAAAAAATGGAGTAATTTCTTATACAAGAATCTTCTAATCCAAAATTCATTAAATCACTAACCAAATGATCAAACTACAAACACATAATGGTAAATGCAGCATTAATTTTTTGAATCAAAGAATAAGACAATTTATTTTCTTTTCCTGGATGGTAATTAATTGTGAAATCATAATCCTTGATTAGTTACGTTCATCTACTCTATCTCATTTTCAATCCTTTAGGAGTTAATGTATACTTCAAATTTTTGTGATCGACATATATTTCAAAAAATTTACCATACAAATGATGCCTCAAATTTTTTAATGCAAAAACAACAATATCTAATTCCAAATCATGTGTAGGGTAATTTAACTTATGTGGTTTCAACTTACATGAAGCATAAGAAATTACCTAGTCATTATTCATCAGGACACAACCATTTCCTCTCAGTTAATCATCAATATAGATAACAAATTCATGATTTTCGTAAGGTAGATCTAAAACTGGAGCATTTACCAATCTTCTTTTCAGTTCCTGAAATTAATCATCACATTCTTTTTTCCATATGAACATAAATCACTTACATGTTTTATTATTTAGTGTTATACATAACCATGAAATTTTTTCCAACAAATGTCAGCAATAACCCACTAATCCAAGATAACTATGAATCTCAATGACATTGGTAGGTCTTGTACACTCTTAAATAACTTTTATTTTATAATGATCAATAGTTATGACATATTTAGAAATAATATTACCAAGGAAATAATTTTTTTGTTACCAAAATTCACTCTTACTGAACATTACATATAGTTTATTTTCATTTAAGGTTTTAAAAATGATCCTTATGTGACTTTCAGATTCCTCTAGACTTTTAGAATATACCAGAATATCATCTATAAACATAACCACAAACGGATCTAAGAACTGATGAAAGTCTCTATTAATAGGATTCATAGATATTACAGGTGCATTAAATAACCCAAATGGCATAACTTCAAAATAATAATTCCAATATCTCATTTAGAATGTTGTATTTGGAATTTCTTTCTCATTCAACTCTAACTGATGGTACCTGGATGTCAAATCAATCCTCGAAAAATGTTGAGCTCCCTAGAGATGATAAAAAAATCATTTTTATGAGGTAAATGATATTTTTTATAAATAGTGATGTTATTAAATGATCTATAGTCAATACAAAGTCTTATAGAAGCTTTTTTATTTTTCACAAATAAAATAGGAGAAACCCATGGTGACGTGCTAGGTCGAATGAAACCTTTATTAAGAAATTCTTGCAACTGTTTTTTCAATTCAACCAGCTTTACTATATCATTAAATAATGGGGTTTATAAATTTTTCATAGAATTAGGAAATAAATCAATATTAAATTCAACCTCCCAATCATGAACAATACTAGGAAATTAATCAGGGAAAACATTTTTAAATTCATTCACAACAGGAATGTCACTAATCAAAACTATATCATTGTTTTTAATAACATGAGCTAGATAACTTTAACTACCATATTTAATCAATCTCTTACCTTCTTGGTATATTATCAAATTTATTATTTCATTGAATAAAACATTCCTAGCTTTTTAATCTATTTTAGAATGATAAATTGAAAACCAATCCATACCCAAAATGATATAAAACTCCACTGGGAAAATTTCAACAAGATTTGCAGGAAAGACCATCCTTCCAATTATAATAGGAATATTATTATAAATCTAGGTTCCTCTAATACATCCACCTTGATTTTTTACCAAAATTTCTATATCAGATACATGAGGTGATATTTCTAATTTACTTTAAATGCTCTTAAAAATGATAGAATATGAAGATCAAGAGTATAAAATAGTATTGACATATTTTGAAAAAACTAGTAACATACCTATCACCACTTCATTTTATTTTACAAAATCAACCATAGTGGAAGAAAATGATATATACACACGCTTCTTTTTTCTATCTTGTTCTTTTTTACCCTGGGTAATCAACTTTAGACACATATTGGTATATTTACCTTACAACTAAAACATCTTATTGTTGATTTTTAATTACTTTAATAACCATATCTCATATAGTTATGACCAATATGAATAGTATTACCACATAATAAGAACTTCCTATACTTCTAGATACATTATCCCAGATTCTTTTTACCACACTTCTCACAAGATTGAAGTTTAGATTTCTTACCTATAAACTTTTTTGATGAATTATTTCTCATTAGATGCCAACACGACCTCTTATTTCTCTTTCTCTACTGAGACACATGATCATCCGAAAACTCAATTTCTACCTTCTTAGCACATCATACATGTTTCTCATATATTTTTAACTCATGTGAAGATAATTCCCTTTGATATCATGGCTTCAAACATAAGTAAAACTGATTTATCTTGATATCATGATCCCTATTAGAACTTGGAATGTACCTTGAAAAATTGCTGAAATTGGATTCATATAATGCAACTGAATCTTCCTAATTTTGTCTCAATTCTAATAATTTCCTTTCCATCCTAGGTCTATTAACCTTAGGAAAATATTCCTCAAAGAAGATATTTTTAAATTCATCCCATTCCATGGAATCAATATATTCAGTTACTCTAATATTTTTATCCATTTCCACCACTAATATGCTTCATCTTTAAAATAATGAATTGAAAGAGTTACCTTTTGGTTCTTCAGACAACCCATGAAATCAAATATATTTTCTTAGGATTTAATCCATCATTTAGTTAGCATTGGGTCAAATGATCCTTTGGATGAAGGGGGGTGTTTTCTCATAAAATGACTCACTATCATCATGTTCCACTATGGTAGATCAGGTTTCTATATTTCATGAACACAATTAGAACTTATCGCACGAATCAACCGAGACCAAATAATAATAAGTAGCTAAGTTTCTATTTCTACCATATCAATATACTAATTTGGAAGGATGTTTTCCTCTTTATTCCTTCCCAACACAACAACCATGTTTCCTCTGTGGAAAACCATTTTGAACAAACATATCTTTAAATAAGAAAAATGGTAATAATTAAATTCCATAATTTTTTTTAACATGACCATAAGGTAAAATATTTCAAGATAAGTTATTAATATAACCCTAACCTCTAATGTTATCTAATCTATTATTTGATGACAACTATAATTCCCCAGTCTTAAACATTACATAATCTTAATTATAGTCAATATTATTTTTATTTCATATTGAGGATATTTTCAGGTTTATATCTTTAGATAATTAATCAACAACTCATAAATAAAAACCCAAATATTACAATATAGACACTTTTACATCAATATTCATTTTCTCATAAAATAGAAACTTTTAAAAAGAAGCATGGTTTCGTATCATGTTTAATCATCATAAGTTTTCCGCGACCCCATAATTGACTCTATTCTCCATCAAATCCTGTGAAAAACATTTCAAAAGTTGAGATGGGAATTAAAATCTTAGTAATGAATACACAAATAAGGAAAATTTTTAGTCTTGTAAAAACATGTAAACCCATGAATACATTATCATAAAGTAATAAATTTCACCATTAATATGTAGTAAATCATTTCCTTTTAATATAAGTTCATCGCTAGCCTCTTCTATAATTGAGATATTATCATAAAACCCATATAAAGTATATATAACATATAAAGTTAACTTGTGACATAATCATACTTAACATAAAAAACATGCAGTCGAGTTCCATACGTGTCACTCTTACCAAATGAAATATCCATACAGACGACTTCCATAGATAATGAATTAGAGGTTATAACATAACCACATATCCTTGGTTTATCACGGATCACCCTTCCTTGGTTTATCACACAACCACCTATAAAATGTCCAAGTAAAATTCTTTAATCATCACAAATAAAAGATTTCAATTTTTAACATTTCACTCATAAAATTCCATTTTCAATCACAAGAATTCACATCAAGGTATTGAAATAATAAATCCATTTTAGATAAAAAATACCCTAAAAGGTAATTAAGAATAATTTTTTATTTTAAATACATTAATGCTTTTATTGTAATCCAAATATCAAATAACAATCATGGTGACAAAGAAGTCATTTTCACCATATACATTAAAAAAGAAGTTTCCATTTTTCTTTTGTAAACAAAGTCAAATGATCCTTATAGAAATATTAATTTTGAAATTTTTTTGAATTAAATTAAAAGTAAAATGGCATCTTTTATACACCTTATAAAAGAAAAAGATGTATAATATTGAAATATTCCTTAATGAAAGGATATTGTGACATAGTCCCTTACCTTGAGTCTGATTCTTTTAGTATGTTCTTTATCTTCTTGAATAATAAAGTTAGGTTAATTATTTTATTTATTGAGAAATTTTTTCATGTTTATTATTCAATTTATATAACTTATTACAATTTTATAACAATTACATAATTATTTAAGTTTATATTGGATGTTTTGTTGATATTCGGTACTTGAGTCAAAAATGGACATTGTATGATGTCAATAGTCCTTGTGGTAATAAGTCAATAATTTCCATTATAATATTCCTGAAATTATAATAACATATATATATCAATTATACTTTTAAATCCACTAATTAAATATGGATATGAAAAATGAACAATGTTACACTCATGGGGACGGTAAGTGGTACGTACACATGATTAACGTTTTCATTTTCCAGTGATCATTATGGAAAGAAGGTAATTAAAAATTTATCTTTACATAATGATAATAATATAATTAACATCACATTAACAATTTAAATATACTTTTTATATATTATACAATTTATGTTGTGATTAAAAACGAATCACACCGCTTCATGAAGGTGATAGTTCACATGTACACACAATCAACCTTATCATTTTTATGTGCATGGAATGTAAGAATGAAATTGATATATTATTTTCTTTTAATTCTAAATATGTTATTAACATCACATATAAACAGTAATTTTATCATTATAACCAGTCTTGATAGATAGTTATGGGAAAAAATTATATTCGTTCATTGTGGAGATAGTTCACACGTACACATGAACAATCAATTATTTCCTCATTTAATGTAAGTGGAGATAAAGTTAGGTGTTGATATTAAAAAATTAACATAGAATTATATTTAGGATAATTTATTTATTATTTATTCATGGATGAATTATATTTCAAGTAAGTGCAAGAAGAAATAAAATAGAAACACTTAAATAAAAATGTTACCTTTCTTTCAGATGATCACTTTTCTTAACAACTTAACATCTCTAAGTTGGGTGTTCTACCTAAAACAAGGCCCCAATAACGTGGTGAGGGATTATAGGAATGGATTTGGGTAGATCTTGGTTGAACTAAATGGTTTGTTTATGTGTAAGGAATAGAGAGGAAAGAGAACTATTTTATTGGAGATGGGAGGGCAACTCTTGGAATTATTAAAAGTATTAAATTAATATAAATTCATTTTTTATTAAAAATGGATAAAAAATCATTTATTTATTAGATAATATTAATATGGGTTTAAATATAATCATCCAATTAAAATTATACAAGTTTTAATATATTATTTAATCCTTATTGTTTTGTTTTAACCCCTTTTAACTCTTACCGTTTTATCAAGTAATTTACACTTGGAGGGTTAAAATAATTACCATAACACATCAAACGACCAATTAATGAGTCATTAAGGACATGTGTAGACTTATATAAACTTTGTTGGCCGAATCTTAGATTTTTAATAATTTTTTAAAATTTAATAGGATATTTTCTGTTTTAAAATACCATTATTGTCAAATTTAACACTATTCATTTATTCAATTTTTTTAAAATATCATTACTTCATGATATAGTCGAAAAAAATATTTTAAAACATAAATAACATATCAAAGTAATCCATAATATTCTTTGATGACCAAAATTATGTCAAATTATATTTATTTAAATATTTATAATGTCATTTTTTATTCATTCATCAATTAAGAAATTACAATATCATCATTGTGTCACCATTTAATTTAAAAATTTCTTAAATAAACAATAGAATTAAATTACAATGATTTATGAAGTCATTTTATATTTCTGAAACAATTAATAGTCAATGAGATCTCTTGTATAACCCCATATTAAAAATACTTTACTTGTTAAAAATAAAACTGTAACAAAAATGAATTTTCATTTAATATAC
Organism: Viscum album; assembly: GCA_963277665.1. Classification (NCBI taxonomy): domain Eukaryota; kingdom Viridiplantae; phylum Streptophyta; class Magnoliopsida; order Santalales; family Viscaceae; genus Viscum; species Viscum album. The sequence goes on from OY728152.1 coordinate 1,942,286,599, forward strand.
TATTCTAAATGCATTATTGTCATCCAAGTGTCTCCAAGTGGTCCTAAAATATACCCATGGATGATATTGGTCTGAATATACTCATCCAATTAAATTAAGATAAGTGTTAGTTTAATTTTATATTTTTATAACATAATTTTATTACCTTTAATTACCCAATTTACCAATAACACTGGTAATAAAATTTATTAAAAAAAGTTCCTATACATAATGTCTAAAGCATAAATGGTCATATTCAAATAATTTGGAACTTATTATTCTAAATATGGAATCCATTTTTTCTAAATTTAAAACACATAATTGGTAGAAATTAATTAAAAATTAATCTCATTGTTGGAATAAGAAAACATGTATTTAAAATAAAATGTTCAAAAGATCACATAGTTTTTATATACAATTTTTGTTTGAAATTGGTTCTAATGAACTAAATTGTATTAATAGATAAAAAATTAATAATATAATATTTTACAGCCAATAAAAGGATAACCTAATAATATAAATAATTTATATGTGACAATAGTTTTGAAATAAAATGTTGTAATATTCATTATTTATTAAAACATCAATCTTATGATAAAACTACAAATAATTCATCCAAAGTAAATTTTTTATGTCCCAATTCCAAATAAGAAGTTTATTTTGTCCAATATAACTTATAAGAGTATCAAAAACTAGATTTAAAATAGGGTTTCCATTAAAAGGCGTTAAAAATGTTTTTTTAAACAATGTTTTTAACCGTAAAACTAGATTTATCATATATGTTATTGAAAATATTGTATCTATTAATTAATAAATAAATAATAAATTAAACAGACATATTTATAACTTCCTAGGTTGTTACAATTTATGAGCATCAAAATCAATAATATTTATAGGGTTTTTTTGAGAGAATACATGCCCAACATTTTGGAAGGATAAAATGAATCAAGAAATTTCAGATTATACATTGATATTCTTGGTATATCAAAAGGCCAAGGATGAGAGAAAAAATTCTAGAGGATTCATGAAACCACTACTTATTCTTGTGTTTAAATGAGATTATATTACTATAGACTATGTCCCTAGACTACCAAAGAATCCGTGGAAGAATGATACAACCTTGGTTATTGTTGATCGCCTTACCAAAACTACATATTTTGTAGCTATAAGAGAAGATTAAACTCTTGAGCACCTTGTACGACTCTATATTACTGAAGTTATAAAACATAATAGTGCACCACCTTTATTTTTGTCTAATTGTGATCCTCATTTTACATCAATATTATGGAAAATTCTTCAGAAGTCTCTATATCCTGAGCTTCATCTGAGCACTGCCTACCATCCTAAAACTAATGGATAGTTTGAAAGGACTTCCCAAACATTATATTACATGTTGTGATTATTATAACTTTACATTTAAAGTATGAAAGACCATTATTTACCTTTGGTTGAGTTTACCAATAATAATAACATTCAATCAAGCATTCAAATGGTGTCGTATGAAGCATTATATGGAAAAAGATATTTTATTCCAATATGTTGTGATGATGTTGGTGAAAGGAAGATTGTAGGACTAGAACCTATTGATTAGATGAAGGTGAAGCTAAATAACCGGCCAAAAAACGTAAATTAGTGATGTTTATAAACATTGCTACTTCATTTACTGACAATTCTAAAAAACATCGGTGTTTTTTTTTGAAATTTATATTTTGTTGCTAATTAGAGATAGCACATTCACCGATGTTTCTAAAAAATATTGGTGAGTTTTTTTTGAAATTTTTAATTATTTTAGCACCTCTATAGTAGATCGATCTCAACCTGCATGCCATGGCCTTCAGTGGAACCTCACCTCTTCATTATCTATCTCAACCTGTATGGTGGAAGCCCTCACGTCTCTAGTAGCTCACTCCCAACCCACCCAGTCATCTTCTCTAGTACCTCACCTACACACCTTGGTCTCCGATAGATTGTACGAATCTCAACTTGCACATTGGATGACCTCACCTCTCGAGTAGTTCAGTCTCAACCCGCACACCCTAGCCTCCACTCCAATAGCTCTCCCAAACACCCAAGCCTCTGGTGGACCCTTGCCTCTCCAGTAAATAGATGTATGCCCTCATAGTTCAACCCCACACGCCACACCTTGAAAATTGAAGCCACATGGTATCAAATACTCTACTTCTAGCTTCCAATCTGAGGAGCTCACCAACTAACATATTAGAATATTAATATTTTTATTGTATTATGTTATATTTATATATATAAATACATTTTAGTATTTTAAATATTTATATATTATTTAAAAATATTTTTATATTAATATCCATATATTAATGTATTTGTTTATATTTTATATTTTATATTTTATTTTTACATATATATATGTTTATTTTGTGTGTTTATTTATATAGACATATATATGTTTATATTATATATATGTGTGTGTGTGTGTGTTTATATTATATATATATGTTTGGGTGTGTTTATATTATATATATACATCGGTGTGTGTGTGTTTATATTATATATAAATTTATATATATATATATATATATATGTATTATATATATACTATATGTTTATATTAATATGTATATGTTTATTTATATATATATGTATATATATATATTATATATACATATATATGTCTATATTATATATATATGTTTATATTATATATATATATATCTCTCTCTCTGTGTGTTAATATATATATGTTTATATATATATATATCTATATATTTTATACATATTATATGTTTATATTAATATTTAAATATATATGTTTATATATATAAATATATGTTTATATACCTCTCTCTCGGTGTGTATAAATATATATGTGTATGTATACATATATATAATTATAATTATGAAATATATATATATATATAATTATAATTATGAATTATATATATATATATATAAAATTTTCTACGTTTTTAATCACTGGAAAAAATATTACTCAAATAGCCACATTTTCTAAAAAATGTGACTCTATTTAAAAAATTTAACTGTTTTATGATATATATATATATAAGTAGATTTTGGTTTTTAAAAATTAATATTATATATATATATATATTAATCTATATGTTTATATTATATATTATATATTTTATGTTTATATATATATATATTATATTATATATAGATATGTTTATATTTCACATATATGTATATATTTTATAATATATATAAATTTTTATATTATATGTATGTTTATATTATATATATATATATGTGTCTATGTGTGTGTCTGTGTTTATGTTTTATTATATATATATATATATGTTTATAATGTATGTTTATATATATGTGTATATTTTATGTTTATTTATATGTTTATATTATATATATATATATATTATGTTTATTTATTTGTTTATATTTTATGTTTATATATAAATATATGTTTATATATATGTGTGTGTGTGTGTTTGTGTGAGTGTGTATAAATATATATGTGTATGTATATATATATATATATAATTATAATTATATATATATATTGTCATGTTTTAAAACACTCATAAAAATTCCCGTAAAAGAAACACGTTTTCATAGAAACTTCGTTAAATTCCATTTTCTTTTAGTGTATATTTAAATTTTGCAGTATATACCTGTTTATATTATATATATATATATATATATATCTATGTGTTTATATTTTATGTTTTTTATATATATTTATATTTTAGGTTTATATTTCTATGTTCATATTATATATATTATAAACATATATGTTTATATTTTGCATATATGTTTATATTATATATTATATATATGTTCATATATCCATATGTTTATATTTTTTAATATATTTATATTTATATTTTATGTTTATGTATATATGTTTATATTGCATATAGATATGTTTATACATTATTTTTATACATATTATACAAATATTTGTGTTTATATTTTATGTTTATATATATGTTTATATATATTATAGGTTTATATTTTATATATGTCACATGTTTATATTAATATATATGTTTATATTATATATATATGTGTGTGACTGTGTGTGTAAATATATATGTGTATGTATACCAATATATAATAATAATTATAAATATATATATAATTACCAATGGTTTAAAATACTTGTAAAAATGTCACTAAAATAGCCGTGATTTATTAAAAACATGACTAAATTTTAAGTATGTTTGTTTATGTATATATATATATATCATTATGTGTGTGTGTTTTTGTGTGTGTGGGAGTGTTTATATATATATAAATATATATTATATGTTTATATATATGTTCCTGTGTTTATATATGTTAATATATATCTAAATATATACTTACAATGATGTGGGAAAATGAGCTATATATATATATTTTTAAAGATGATTCCTAAAAACATTACCAATTTAGTGATGTTTAATTAAAAAAATGTTGCTAAATTAGTGACATCTTCAAAAAATGTCGCTAATTTATCTATGTTTTAATGAAACATCACTAAATTAATGGCGTTTTAAAAAACAACAAAAAAACATTTCTAAATTCTAGTTTTTTAAAAGTGAGACAATTCAGACTCATATTAAAGAAGATTAGAGAAGACAAAAGAGTTGTATTGATAACCAAAGGAAAGATTTGGAATTTTATGTTGGAGATCACATTTTTTTGAAGGTATATCCATGAAAGGGTGTCCTACAGTTTTTTAATAAGGGAAAATTGAGACCCTAGTATATTGGAATTTTGAAATTATTGAATGAAATGGAGCTATGAAATACCATTTGGAAATTCCCTCATGCCTCCCTAATTTACATGATGTGCTACGTATCTCTTTGTTAACGAAGGACATGTCAGAATCAACGCATGTGCTCACCTATAAATAAGTAGAATCAGATCATTATTTATCTTATTGATGAAGAGCCAATTTATTTTTTTTATAGTAGAGAATAAGTGCTGAGGAATCAAACAATATGGATAGTAAAGTTACATTCATGAAATCATAAAATGAAGGAAGTAACATGAGAACCATATAATGTTATCAAGAACCACCTTCATTAGTTTATAAGGTAATAACCATGGTAATTTCAAGGGAATTTTTTTAAGAGGTAAGAATATATTATCCCAATAATTTCAATAAAAACATATATTTGATAGCGCATACAACACAAAACACTGAGATTAAATGAACCATGAAATATTATTATTTAAATATGACCATTATAATGTTGACATTGGATAAGATGGTATGAAAAGGAATAATTAAAATTTAAATTATATATCAAGGTCAAATTAAATACAAATTTATTGACTAATTTATAAAATATAAACAATTATTTATTTATAATTCCATTTTATTCTTTAGAAACACTTTTTATTCAAAAATAATTTTATTTATTTTTTCTGGGAAAATAATATATTTTTCTTATCTTAATTTAGAAAATTTATTTTATAAAAATAAATTCTTTTTTTGAAATCATAATTTCAAAATATTCTTAGTTTGAATTTTTGGGATTTTTCTGAAAAATTTGATTTTTCAATGAATAGTTAAAAAATACTTATTATTTTTGAAAACTGTCTTTTCATTTTATGAATTTAAAAAGTTACATTATTTTAAAATGGTTTCAAATAAAATTTATTTACTATATTATTAATAATCCAGTTATTGTTTTTTAATTAATATTATACGTTAATTTAGTATAAATACATTTTTATACTTAAAAATACATGTTTTTTCCTCAAAAACCTTTCTCTATCTCATTTTATAGGGTTAACATTAAATTAAATTATGATAATTTGGTGGTTTGAATTTGATCAAATCGATTCCATTTTAAAATTAATCCTGTCGAAATTTATTAATGATGTTACTTTCATTTTTGTCCATAAATTATAATATTAGCAAAAAAAATTCGACCATGGTTAAGGTTAAAAACAGGTTTATTGGGGGTTAAACTAAAGAAATAGGGGTCTATGTGACCTAAGAACTTATATAGTTTATATTCGTCTGACATATTTATACCATACATCATCTATTAATTTTAAAATGGACCATGTTTACCCATTTTTCGTGATTAAGACATTAATATATTTTATTCATTTTGAAAATCCCATTTGTGTCCCCTCCCTCTCTTTTAAAAGAACACCCTTATATATATATTATTTACACCAATTTGATACATCTAACTTGACCAAAACCTACCAAAACACATCTAAAACATATTTATCTACATTTTAGAGATTCTGTTCTTCACAAAATACTATTTCAAATTTTCTTAATAATAGATACTGTGGAGGTATCTTTAAGAGAACGTAATCAAACTAACAATTTTTTTTGTTTTTCTTTTTATTTTTACATCATAAATTACATCCTTAAAATGCCAATATAATAATATTAATATATCCCATATAATTAAATGTTATTATGTTAATGTTATAATAATAATCTATCTTCTTCTCTATCAAAATGGAAAACAAAACCATCACTTGTGTGTATGGTGGACTACCACATCGTGATCCGAGGTCATTTGTTTTCCATAACTGACTAACATGTATATCCATAATGATATAACCAATGGATATATATAAAATACTTATTATATTATAATTATTATTTTTAAATAAATACATAATCCACTTCATTATCCTTTTACTATTATAGAAATATTAATGTCGCTTGTGCGTATGTACAGACTACCGCCTCCACAAAGCTTTGAGAATCATTTTCTATATAAAAAAAAATTCAAGAATGATTCTAAAAAATGTATATAATGATGATAAATAATATTTATAACATTAATATAATTATAGAGATTATGGAACTATATTTTATTCAAAATAATCATAATTTCCATGTGAAAGCATGGAAAAGAAAAAGAAATAGTTAACACCTAAAACGATGGTATTAATGAAAGATTATTAAAAAATGGGTAATAAGAAGTTATAAGAGGATCATATAGGATATTAAAATATTAATATGGTTCTGGAATAATCAAATAACCATGTTAGAATCATTATTTGGGATATTATTGTACGTTCAATTGAAGGGAAGTATAAGGTTAGAGATTTTGTCCCAATTTTCACTCCATTGAGACATGTTTGGTATTATACACCTATTTATTTTTATTTAGTGTATATAGTTTCCCCATTAGGTATTTAACATGAATATATATTTATTAATGATAATTAAAGTTTCATTTCCAGTTTACTCTTTTATGAAGTTTCTATATTTTCTTCAAGTTTTCTACCTTTTGAATTCTAATCAAGGAAAGAAATATTTTAAAGAAAAATAGATCTTATTTCATTTTGACTAGGAATATTTATTTCCATATCTATATTTTCATTAAATTTTTTAAAAATATTTTTAATACTCTAAAAGGATTTATCAAATGATATTTTTACCCATGGTTTAATTTTTTATAAAATGGTTTAAAAGGAACCTTCTTTTCATTTTTTGAACAATGTACTTTTATTATAAAAGTTTAAAAGAATTTTTTTAACTTATACAACATGGACGGATTTTTCCACCATCATGAACAATCATTTATTTGAAGATTCTTTTACAAGTTTAAATGTCATTTTAAATGAAAATATTTTCTTCTATATTTCTTGATTTCTCTTTGAAATAATTGATTTCAAAATAGAAAAGTTATTTTTCTCAAGAATGTTTTAGGTTTTTTAAAATATTTCTATTCATAAATGACATAAACCCTTTATTTTAATTATAATAAAATATTTTTATGTTGAAATGATACCATCTGTGAAATATAATCTTTTCCTTATTTTTTTCATTAGAAATTACATTTATGTTATATATACATATTCCTTGTATCATGGATATATTCATTTCCAAAAATCATATTCCATTTATAGATACGATAATTTGATTGACTTGATGGATATTAATAAATACAAATTATTTACTCAATAATGATATTATTTGATAATTCATATTTTTTATGTATCTAATTGATCATTCAATATATGATGAATACATTGGACATATAGTGATGGGTGAGGCATAGTTTTAGATAACCCATCGTTGTATTGATAGGTCTTAGGATTCAAATCAGTTGACCAAATTAAATGGATTTCTACCCATAGTTTTAAACTTTCATGTGATAGGTCTTCATAATAGAGGTATGATGACATCTGAGATCATGATGTCTAATAATTTTTCATTAATTCATTGAAAATTCAATTATTCTTATCCATGATAATAATACCTTGATAGTTTATGTAGATCCATTTTATTTTCCAGTTATTATTTAAATGACAGGTTGTTTTAGTTATTTACCTTTTCATATTTATTATTCCATATTTAATCATTATATTTTCCATTGCATGTAACCCCTACTGAGCTTTTGATCTCTCCCTTATTTTGTTTCCTTTCCCCAAGATATGAAGATGAATTCATGGAATTATTTTTAAGGATGTCAATCAGTTACCTTTTTATGTTTTATATTTTATATATAATTCAAAATTATTTAATGTATGTGTCTGGTTTTATAAGACTACTAACCTAATTATCCCTTTAGGATTAGAACCATTTTATCAAAGATAATGTAATAAAAAAGACATCAACTCTGAATTACTGGTGGTGGGGTGGTTACCGTAGGATCAAAGAGTATAACAATGGTGAAAAGAGGTGGGGGTGAATTTTAGATTATAAAAATTAAAAATAACAATACCCCTTAGTTTTCAATAGTTTTATTGAATAGAAACCATTTCAAATATTTTCAATGATGTAATTGGATACAATTTGTTTCGATACAATTTATATAAATAGATATATTTGAAGTGTTGACACAAAGTAAACAATTTCCTTATATAAATGCACAATGGAAAAAAAACTTGTATATACACGAAAAGTAAAATGTTTCATAGTTATGATGTAAAACTTAAATAAAAATTATAAATAAATATAAAAAATTAAACCTTCAGTGTAATGGAAGTAAAAAACCATGACTTAAGGTATTCATGGTTTAAATGAACCTAAAGGTTCTATCTTTATTCATGGATAAACACATCGATCATAAAGATTGAAATGGATCTGTCTTCGAAGACCTATAAGACCTAGATCAGAAAGATTAAAATTAATAGTATTTCTATCTTTGAAAGCCTTCAATCAAACGAAATCAGGTAGAGTTATTACAAAATTGAAATGTTCTAATGAATTTATAATCCTTACATAGATTCCTTGGAACCAAAACTCTCTAAATATTTACAAAATTAAATAAACAAGATGTTATAATAAAGTAAACATTGGATGGGTTGAGTTTCAAAAGAGTCATCTCCCTCATCCCTGAATACATGTCTATTTATAAGAACATCCGCAAAGGTAAAATTAAATGATATTAAGATTTGGTTGAGATAGCCTTGGGAAAACTCCATCCTAAAATCTCAAGAATGTTCTATAAAAACGTGTTCCAATGGTCATTTTGGTAGCATAATCACAATAATGTAAAATGTTTTTTCTAGTATAGAAAATTTGTTCATTAAAATATAAAATTTACTTATCTGATTGAATAAAATTTCTTTGTCTACTGGATTAAACATTGTTCATCTGATGGATTGAACAAAGTACATCAGATGAACTAAATAGAGTTTATACAACAAACTGATGTATGTCTATTCAATGGACTGAACTGAGTTGATCCAATGGACTAAACTCTACTTTTCTGATGGAATGAACTTTATTTTTCTTATAGAATTAACTGAGTTCATTCTATGGACTATACTGAGTTCTTCTTGTAGAAAAAACATTCCGTATTCAATGGATTAAACTATGTTTATCTGATTGACTGTACTTTGTTCATCAAATGGACTAAAATCTTTTATTGATAGACTTAACTGAGTCCATTTAATGAAAAATTAAGTATATATTTGTGTAATTATAATAATTTATACATCCAGTAAAATAAGTGTTTTATATAAAAGAATCATAAGAACTACGTGAAGTAAAAATCCAGTAAAACATAGAATTTTAATAATGTGTGATGTGATTTTAAAAATAAAGGATATAATGTATTGAAAGTATAGATTTTAAAACAAATATATCCTCTATTTGTAAACAAAAAAACAAAACCCTTAAATAAGAAAATAATTTCAAAAAGAAAAACATTGAAAATCCCACATTCACTTTTACTACATAGGTATTTAATAACTTTTATCTTTTATTATTCTTCATATAATAAAATTTATTCATTATTTCTCTTTCCCCATTCAATTCTCTCACCCTTTTAACAATATTTATCTGAAATAATGGTTTGAATATTTAGTTTTCTTAAATTTGGTAAGATATACTCTTTTCATGATTTCTATCCCTTTAGGTTTTTGAAAAATAGTTATAAGAAGAAATTGTACATGAAATGTTATATAAAAATATTTCTATGAAATAAATTAATATAAATGAACCTTCTGAAAAAAATACAGAAAAAAAATTTATCTGAGAAATATTTGGAAACATTAAATAAAATATATATGGAAAAATATTCATTGAAAATTTAATTTAAAATTAGTTTCATTATAATAAAATATTTCTAGAGTTTAGAGAAAGAAAAATAATTCTTTCTTGGGCATCTGGTTCACTATGAATTTCATCTTCTTGAAGTCATGTTGAATCTTCTATGTATCATCCCCAAAGGATTCTATCTTTTTAATCCTATATACTAGAACTTGAAACTTTATATTCTCTTTCATAAATATGAGAACTTATTCTTCAATAATATAAAAGTTTTAAATATCGACCTTCAATTTTAAAACTCAATATTGGAGAGACAAAAGTTTCTTTTTCTTTATGAAAAATAAATCTTCTAAAGGCGTTCAAAATTTTTTGAGATCTTCTACAACCTTTGTCCTTTTAAAAACATTATTGGAAAATTGTCAAATATTCTTATAATGGAAATTGATACCTATTTCTATTTTATTAATCCATCTTACTAATTAATTTAGTTTTCTTCTTTCTACATTGGAATCATATAAATATTTTAATTCATCTTAATTTAGAACAAATGTTTCTTCTAATTGTTTCAAAGAATCATAATTTTCTAATACATTCAATCTACTTTTAATGTACTTTCAATGAGATTCAATAATCAATAAATAATGAATTGAAGCTTTTAGTTTCTTCAAAACTTCATTAAAATAGTTCAACCTAATAAAAAAATTTAATTTGGATAACTTGTCATGAAACATCCCCCGGGGCCTGTGTCGTGACTACCCCAAGCCCGTGTTCTATAGGTTAGGGGTTGGTGACTGGCACTGGAAATACATTTCCCTAAAATGGGAGGTCATTTCCTTAAGACCTGTAAACACACAGACATGGTAGATTGTGTACAAGTAAAACACACTAGAAGAAGAAAGGTTCAACCACAACTAAAAACCACCACAGTGTGTAAAAGTATGTATTGAAGTAAAGGGGACAGAATATAAGCCCCACTAAAATGAAAGTACAATAAAAATGGAAAACAACACCTGAGGTTGTCTACCAAGGATTCTACTTGAAGGGTAGGTATAACTCATCACTGTGGCTCTCCATCCCAACCGATCACCTCTGTACACCGTCAAGTCCTGGTTCTTTGAGACTCAGTCAAAGATTCCTGTCATCTACACAAGATACAACATGGTGTGGGAGAAGCCTGTGTAGGGGCGAGTATAACAATACCCATTGGGGACCCTGAGACCCTAAATGGTCACTCAGAATTCCTTAAATGAATAACCAAAAATCATGATCTCAATCATAAAGCACAATGAAAAAGACAACTCACACTAGGTTTAACATAAGTAGAAAAGTACAGATGTTTAGTCATGAAGCTAGATCATCATATTCTGTCATGAGGCTCTACTGCTTACCCACATAGGATAGCTCGGTCTTTATCCACACAGGATCGGTCGGTGCTGATCCAAATAGGATTAGTATTCATTTTTCACCTCTCATCCAGCCACTATATTCCTACACAAAGAACGCTTTATTCCGGGAGGATCCACCTCTCAAGCCAGCAATCATATTTCAATCAGCATGAAGTCCCATGAATAAGATACCCAATTATCTTCCATGTCATAAGGGTTCCATATCAATAAAAGGTTCATCAATCAAACACATAGACTCTGAGTTATAGGCATTTTAGTGTCGAGGGCCTTGTTGGATTCGGGGTCGATCCAACCTGGCCATCTCTAACTTTGTCCAAAAGTCAATTAGAGTAACAAAAAAGCTCTTCCTCATCCTAAGGGTTCCGATTCCACAGAAGGTTCATCAAACAGACATTCAGTTTAGTTTATACATCCATTTTAGCGTAACTGGGCCGAAAAGGGTCCGAGTGGGTGCGGCCCGTTGGGATGCGGAACCACCCGACACACTGTCCGAGTGTGGGGGTCTACTCACCTTCTTGAACGACCGAGCCTTTTGGGTTTTTAAGGTGGTGGTGCCAGATGACACCACTCAACCTCGATGGTCCACTCAGACCAGTCACCCGCGTGACCTGTGGGGCACTGGTCCGCCCTCCACCATGGAATGAAGCTGCGACCTTCCTCCACGGTGTGTTGCCGCGATGCGCTTCCTGGTGACAATGTTGCCGGAAATGGTCGGCTGCCCCTTCTATCCGCCGTGGCCCTCCTGCATAGGACGCTTCCTCGTAGAACTACTGTTTTCAACATGGTCGGCATCGCCCGACCTCCCTTGTTCACCACGGTGCCTTCGGGCACAGCCTCTTCTTCGCAGCCGACATGTGCTAGCCGCCTTCTTCTCCGGTATCCAGCACCGTTGCACTGGCAAAGCTTCCACAATCCTTTGGTGAAGCTCCAAAGTTCTTTTTCATCTACCAACTATGCCTATGGGCCACTCGGGATGCTGCCATCACTATGTGGATTCTGGTTCAGCCTTGCCGTGTTGTTTCTCAGTCACCTACAAAAAAAGACAACAAAAGAAAGAATGACGGAGGGTTCGAGCCTTGTTCATTTTCCCCGTTCCCTCTGTGTTAGCATTATAACATAAGAAGGATTATTTAATCCTAAAAACTCTCATAAGGAAACCCCACATTATTCTCCCACATTAAAGAACAAAACATGGATCAAACCATTGGACGGTTGATCCATATTTTTCATAATATTCAAGAACGGGGAAAATGGAGGAATTAAGCACATAACCCCTACCTCGAGCTCGTTAGATGTCATTGTAGATGAGGAAGGAGTTTCCACTTCCGAGGGTGTTGCAGATGAAGGATAAGGTTCATGTCCTTTGGCACTTATCGTTGAATCCTCCAATGGTTATCAAAGCCTCATTCTAGATTGGTGGAAGACTTCACGACACTTCGCTAGAGTTTCCTCTCTTGAGTTCCAAAAATCCATGCCCAAGATTCATTCAAATAGATGAAAGAGAGGTTCAATGCATCACACAATTAAAGAGGTTCACTAAATAATTAAATTATGAAAATATTAATTCTACCAACGGTGTAGTTACAGAACCAAGTGTAACCAGATATTTAATGTTCTGACAACCCAACAGTCCCACCACCACTGCAAAATTGTTACTAGAAAGAATAAAATAACTTCTTGAGTTATTTTATTAATTTTTCTGTAACGTCAAAAACTGATCCTTTTCATCTGACCCTTGCATGTAAAAGTTAAGCTTCCCTTAGGTGAATCTCGGCACTTATAATTCAATGGTTCCCTCATATTTTTAATCCGATTACCAGTTCAAAAGATAGAAATCTCCACCTGCACATTTATTAAATGTACCTTTAAAAAAGTTGAAAAATTTTTAACTGTCACCCTTGACTCGTGCCAGTCAAGGTTAGGCACTTACTAAGGGAAACCTGGCCTCACGAGCTCAACGGTACTCTCAGATTTCAAATCCGAGTTACCATTTATAATTTAAAGAATTAAACAACAAAATAATTATTACTTAATTATTTTATTATGGCCAAAAACTAACTTACACTGTTGGCCCGCGCCGACCAAGGTTAGAATCTTCCTACGGAAAGAATACTCTCATATACTTAATGGTGGTCTCAGATTTTTAATTTGAGTCACCATTCGTGAGTTATAATCATTTGAATAATAAAATAATTTTATTTCATAATTTAATTTATGGTTATTCCTTTTTTGGGTTTTCTTACTGGAGGCCTGCGCCAACTAAACATAACTCGCACATAGGGTAAAGATACCATCTTGAATGCAATAGTGCCCTCATATTTCTGATATGGACACCCATTTTAATGTTACTCCACTTTTTCAAGAACACTACTTACACCCACTATTTGAAGCTTAACACTTTTTCGACGGATCATTTCAGGCACTCCGAGCCTGAGAATCACGTGCTGTCAATTTTCACAGACTCGCAATAATTCTGTTCAATTAAAAAAAATTACATCGAATTTTCAAGTCATTACATTCTCCCCACCATTGGTCTTTTCACCTCCAAAAGATAAAAAAAATGTTAGGAAAACAGATGGTGGTACTAAGCCCGTATCTGGGCATCCTACTCCCATGTGCTCTCTTGGAGTTTCCCATGCTGCCACCAAACTTTCACAAGAGGAATCGACCACCCATGAAGGACCTGATCCTGTCGATCCTCAATCTCCATCTGGAACTCCGCAAACATCACCCCATCATCAATGTCTTGCACACCCGAGTTGATAACGTGCGATGTATCATGCATGTACCTCCTCAGCTGTGACACATGGAAAACATTATGCACCTGGTGCATCTGTGGGGGAAGTGTTAGATGGTACACCACCTCTCCCACTCTACTAAGAATCTAAAATGGTCTGATGATCTTCATAGATAGCTTGCTACCCCAACCAAATCATTGCAATACTCATCGGGGTGAGACCCGTAGGATGACATGGTCTCCCTCCTAAAACTACAAGGGCCACCATCTCCAATCAGCCTCAGAATTGTTCCGGCTCTGTGTAGTTTTCATCCACTCCTGGATGATCTGAAAATTCCCAGTGGTAGCATGTACCAACTCTGGACCCATAAGTGGTAACTCCCCTTGGTCTATCCAGCATATATGTGATCTACATGGCCACCCGTTAAAGGACTTAAATGGTACCATGCCGATGGTGGAGTGATAACTATTGTTGTATGTGAACTCCACCATGGGCATGTGGTCCTCCCAACTACGGACAAAGTCAAGGATGCAAGCACGAAGCATATCCTCAAACATTTGTATGGTCCTCTTCATTTGACCATATGTCAGAGGATGAAAGACGGTGATCAAGCATAGCTGAGTCCCAAATGCATACTATAATTCCATCCACAAACGAGATATAAAACGAGCATCTTGATTTGAAATAATCATCAATGAAACCCTGTGAAGCCGTACAATCCCCTGTATGTAGAGGCATCCTAGGACCTCTACAGATCCCTACTCTCAGATGCGTAAAAAGCGGGCCGACTTGGTGAGTCTGTGAATGATCACCCAGATGGAATCGTGGCACCTGGACGTAGGTGGTAGCCCTGTCGCAAAGTACATGTAGATTCCACCCCACATTCATTCCAGCACATCAAGTGGCTGAGTCAAGTCTATTGGAACCAGGTGTTCACCCTTCACTTGCTGATATGCGAGGCATCATGACACAAACTTTTCCACTAATTTCTTCATCACTGGCCACCAGTACTGACATTGGAAGTCCTAGTACATCTTCACCACACCAAGATGTACCACTAAAGGTGATGTGTAGAACTCTCTCAAAACATACTCTCATAGAATCATTGGTACCATAGTGCATCCACTAAAGAGGATGACATTCTCCTCACCTTCAAAAAATCCATAAGGAGCCTGTCCTGAGGATATCTGAGCACGTTGGGTCTCGTAGTTAACATTCCCAGGCAGTGCCATCCTGAATCGCCGAAGAAGTGGGAAAGTTACTATCATAGACTGGAGGTAAGATACTCCATCACTATCCACAAAGAATAACTGTAACGCGGATAGAGGCTCTGTCACCTCACTTAGTAACTGTAACCCTAAAATCCTGCTGAGTGCATCTGCTACGAAGTTTTCCTTCCCTAGAGTGTAGACCATCTCAAATTCATAGTCTTAGAGGAACTACATCCACTCTTATATCCTAGGTTTAGGTACTTCTATGAGAATATATACTTGATACTCTTGTGATTAGAGTAGAAACCAGACTGTTAACCCAACTATACTCTCTGATCCCAAAGCTCCAAGAAATCCATCTGATATGTAGTTGTATATATTGGTGCTATCCTTATGTACAAGACAATGTAGAAGTCCCTCTCCCTATATGGAGGTAATCCTAGAAACATCTTCTGAAAGGTTTTTGCTGAACTCTTCCACTACTGTTGGGAACTGAAAACTCAAAACACCTACAACCACAAGGGTAAGGATGACCGAATCAACAGTGATCAGATGCACCCTCCTATGCATGAGTTTATCTCGTGCTGCTTGGGTTTCTTTTTTCAACAACCATGGAAAACACCCTTCAAATTTGGTATATATACCACAACCTTTTTACCTAAAATACTCAATCTGAGCATGAACTGTGGAAGACCAATCCATACTCAAACTAACATCGTTAGGCCTCGACGCATCAACCATGAGGTTTAAACTGAGACTCTCACCTCAAGGGCTAGATGACACCATCGACATAAGTGTGATTATCGAGTCTCCTCTCATAGGTATCTCTATATGTAAGGGTGAAGTCAACAATTTAACTAGAAACTCAAGGACCTGAACATGATTCGTGAAATGAAGGAATAATTTGTACCTATGTCTATTAATTGAGGCAGCTAGTCGTATATATAAACTGTACCTCAAATCATTCCTAGAGCCCTTGGGTTATACTCCTTGACCAAATGTAGTTACTCCCTTCCCCTGTCCTTCAGCTCCCAAAGACTGGTGGGGACCACATTACAGTGGTGGTTATAACATGTTCAAATATACACCACCTCCATCTGCTCTCCTAACTACCCTTCTACATCTACTACCCAGCAGATTCATCTATCCCTACCACTTCCTCTTCTCGAAGCATTTTACACTTATATGTCTCTCAGACTGATGTTGGTTTCCTGCTTTCCCACAACTCACATTCACTGGCTGTATCTACTTAGCCAATGAATTTTCAACCACAATGGTTCTCTCTAGAACCCTAACATAAGTATGAATGCACAGAGGAATAGTGATGACTTGGATGACCCTAAACATGTCTCTCTCGGAGGTCCGAGCCCTGAAGCAATAGTTGTATCCTGTTCATAGAGTACCTGGAATAGTATGTACACCTCGATGAATACTCAATTAATGAAATGTCTTCTTATCAAAACTATAGAAGCTCTTGGGAACAAAAATCCCTTACCTTTTTATAGAAAGAGACTCACTTATCTGAGGAAAGTTCTCAAGATTGATCCATAGCAAAAGTCACCTCATCATAATATAGGGGTAATCTAAACCCTGGCATCACCCTGCTGAGCCATATAAAATTCTCACTACTAGGACCACCATCTGATCTAATGGTGCTGTGGCTAGATGGAAACTCAGTCACCATCTCATGATAGTCCTAAGCCGCCTATGAGTTGGGCTCATATTGGTACCTGAGGGGAATCTGTCACTGAAACTTGTGTAAGTCAAAAATCCTATATGTGTCATCTATTGGTAGTACTGGTTGTAACAGCTGACCAATGGGCAGTGCTATCATTGGGACACTGCCCGAAGGTACCATCTCGGGCAACAATCCTTGTACTGAAGTCTCATCACACTATGGATTACCCTCATGGTCACATATTGGAATCCTAACTGGCTATCTGCGTAGAGGTATCTTGAAAGAGAGTCAATATGACCCAAATAAATAAGTTATACCAGGTGAGATGACTCAAAGAGATCAAAAATAAAAAAACATTTTTAAAACACACACAACTAGTGTTTTTTTGTACCGAGTCAAAAATAAGAATTCAGGGTCCTGGTGTACGGATATGTCAATCACCATACCAACACTAGAATCCATGAACTGAAACCTGAACTGAAGACACTTAACACTATTTCTCCATTGAAAACATAGACTATTAGTTCTTCTTGTATAACCAACTACCTCTAATACCAATTTTTCTTGACCCGTTCCTTGGGTCTTGTGCCATGACTACCCCAAGACCACCTTCCATAGGCCAGTGGTTGGTGACTAGCATCGGAAAGGAATTTCTTTAAAATGGGAAGGCATTTCCTCAAAACCTGTACACACAAAGACATGGTACACTATGCACAAGTAAAATACAATGGAAGAAGAAAGTTGTAATCACAACTAAAAACCACCACTGAGTGTAAAAGTAAGTACTGAAGTAAAGGGGCCAGAATACAAGCCCAACTGAAATGGAAATACAAAAAATGGAAAATAGCATCCAATATCATCTACCAAGGATCCTACCTGGAGGGTTGGTATAACTCTTCATTGTAGCTCTCCACACCAATCGGTCACCTCTGTACAACGTAAATTCGTAACTCCTCGAGTCTCAGTCAATGTTGGCCATCATCTGAAAAAGACACAACAAGGTGCTAGCGAATCCCGTGCAGGGGTGAGTATAACAATACCAAATAGGGACCCCATGACCGACGAAGGTCTCTCAGAATCCACAAAGGAAAAACCACAAAGCATGATATCAACCACAAAACAAAAGGAAAAGGACAAGTTAAACCAGGTTTAAATTCAGTACATAAGTACATATGTTTATTCATAAAGCTAGATCATCTCATTTTGTAATTAGGATCTGCTGCTGACCCACACAGGATCACTCGGTGCTGATCCAAACAGGATCGCTCGGTGATGATCCACACAGGATTTCTCAGTGCTAATCCACACTGGATCACTCAGTGCTGATACACATATGATCACTCGGTGCTGATCCACATACGATTTCTATTCATTCTTCACATCCTAGCTAGACACTGGATTCCCAAACAAAATCACACATGATTCCTGGAGGATATACTTTTCAAGCCATCGGTCGTATTTAAACTAGAACGAAGTCCCATTAATAAGTAAACCAATGAGCCACCATGTTATAAGGGTTCCAAAACAATAAATGGTGCGTCAACCGGACGCCCGATCTATGAGTTATAAGCATTTTAGTGCTAAGGGCCCGGTTGGATTTGGGGTCGACCCAACCTAGCTGTTATCCAACATTATCCAAAACTCAATTGGAGTATCACAAATGGCTTGCCTCATCCTAAGGGTTCCGGTGCCACAGATGGTTCATCAAATGGACGTTCGGTTTAGTAGGTATGCCCAGTTAAGCATAAATGAGAAAAAAAAGTGTTTGGGTATGGTCCGACCCAGTCAGACCAACACGACCCATCCCGCTGGACTCAGTCTAGTTTGGCTGGGCATGGTCCAGGCCGTGGGTTTGGCTCAGCCGACCAAGCCATGAAACCACCCGATCCACTGTCCGGGCATGGGGGTCCGCTCCCCTTCCTGAACGGCCGAGCTGTTCAGGTTTTTAAAGCTGCGGTGCCAGATGGCACCGCACCACCTGGCCGGTATGCTCACACCGGTCACCCAGAGGACCCGCGGGGTGTGGGTCTGAGATTATCCATGGCATACCGCCTGGTTACAATATGGTCGATGATGGTTGGCCACCCCTTCCATCCACCGTGGCCCTCCTTCATAGAGCACTATCGTTTTCAATGCGGTCGACGTCGGACGAACACCCTTGTCTGCCACAACGCCTTTGGGAACCACCTCATTTTCGTGGTCGGCTGGTGCCAGCCTCCGCCTTCTCTAGTCGCCAGTGCCGATGAAGGTTCTGTGGGCCTCCAGTGAAGATTTGAATGTCCCTTTCCTCTAATGACTGTGCGTATGATCCACCTCGGATGTTTCCATCACTACATGGCTCTCGGTTTGGCCTTTCCGTGTTGTTTATCTATCGCCTATGAAGAAACACAACCAAACCAAGACTAACGGAGGGTTCTGGACTTGTTTGTTCGGCTCGTGGCCTCCGCGTTAGCATAATAACATGGGAAAAATTATTTAATTATAAAAACTCCCATAATGAAACCCCACATTATCCTTTTGCATTAATGAGAAAAACATAGATCTATCCATTGGATGGTTGATCCAGGGTTTTCTTAATAATCAAGAATGAAGAAAAAGGGAGGAATTAAGCATATAACCCCTACCTCGGGCTTGTTAGAAGTCACTGTGGATGAGGAAGGAGTGTCCACGTCCGAGGGTGTTGCAGACAGAGGAGAAGGTTCACATCCTTTAGTGCTCATCATCGAATCCTGCAATGGACATTGAAACCTCGTTCTAGGTTGGTGGTAGTCACCGTGATACTTTGTCAGATGTTCCTCTCTTGAGTGCAAAAAACAAATTCCCGAGCATCATTTCAATAAAAAAAAGAGAGGATCAATGCACCACACAATTAAAGAGGTTCACTGATGAAATAAATTACTGAATATATTAATTCTCCCAATGGCGTGGTTACACTACCAATTGCAAATGACCATTTAATAGTCTGACAACCCAGTGGTCCCACCACTGCTGCTCAATAGTTACAAGAATGAATGAAATA
Organism: Viscum album; assembly: GCA_963277665.1. NCBI lineage: Eukaryota > Viridiplantae > Streptophyta > Magnoliopsida > Santalales > Viscaceae > Viscum > Viscum album. Next base: position 1,942,307,059 of record OY728152.1, read on the forward strand.
TATCGTTGAGTTATTTTTTTTGTAAAGTCCAAAAATTAACTTTTTTCTTAATACCCTTGACATTCAAAGTTAACCTTCACTTGATAGAATACCGACGCTATGAATTCCACGGTTCCCTGAAATTTTTAATCCAAGCACCGATTCAAAAGATAAAAATCACCGCCCGCACAGTTACTGAACATACTTTAAATAAGTTAATTTTTTTTAACAGTCACCCTTAAACTGTGTTGGTGGAGGTTAGGCTCTACCTTAGGGAAAAACAACCTCATGATCTCAACATCACTCTCATATTTGAAATCCAAGTTACCATTTATGGGTTAAATAATTTAGCAATAAAATATTTGTTACTTAATTATTTTATGTATGGTAAAAAACTAACTTCCACTGTTGGGCCTTACCGGTCAAGGATAGAATCTGCCTAATGAAAGCATAATCTCATCATCTCCAAGGTGGTATCATATTCTTAATCCAAGTCACCATTAGTGAGTTATAATCTGTTAAAAAATATAATAAGTTTGTTTAATTAATTTATTTATGGTTATTCCATTTTTGGGTTTCTTACTAGAGACCTGCGACAACTAAACTTTAGTCATTCCTAGGGTAAACCCGCTATCTTGAATGCAAAAGTGCCCTCATATTTCTGATCTGGGCACCCGTTTAAGAGTTATTCCACTTTTTTAGGAAAACTTCTCACGAGTGCTATTAAAGATTAACACATTCTGACAGATCATTCCGATAACCCTGGGCTTCAGAAACATGTGCCATCAATTTTCATAGACTCATAATAATTTCATTTAAATAAGAAAATTATATAGAATTTTTTTTGTATTTACATTAAATTCATATTAATTAGTTTAATTTTATAAAACATCTAGAATTTTAGGTTTAATAGACCCAAATTTTTCTTTTTATTTTTTATTTTTCAGCAACTGAAACTTACATAACATTCATATTTTTATCATAATTATCTTTGTTCAAAATATTGGTATCCGATTACTAAATATTATTATATATATGGATTTTATTTTCTTTATAATTCATATAAATTATTATCTTTATGGGATTGATAATAAAAATATGATGAGGAGGTCTCAGAGGAACTTTCTTCTTATTCTTCTTCTTCATCTTCTTCTTCTTCTTCTGATTTTAGCTGATTTTCAAACAGATCATCAGATCTTAAATTTTATTTTCTAGAATTATTCATGCATTTCAAAATATGTTCTTTTTAATAATGATGAGATAAATATTCTTATTGAATAAATTTTTTCTCTATTTTTCTCATCAGACTAAGGAACCATAGAATTTACAGCTTTCTCTACTTCTAATGGAATAGTCTGAAAATCAACAAAACATTGTTGTACTAAATGAATAGATGATTGATTAACTAAAAAATAACTAGTTAAGGAACTAAAAATGGAGTTATTAGTTGAGGAACCAATAAGGGAGAAATTGAAATACCTCCTTCATGTTCAAAAACTCATAAATATCTATGATCTCACTCCACACCTATCAAAAGAGTTTCCACAATACTAGATTCATCTCACCTCTTATTATGTATTTTATTCATTTAAACTTTATTTTATAACACATAAGATTGTTATTTTGAAGATAAAGACCAATATTTATCCAAAACAAAATTATAGCACTTTTATTCTTTTGATATTTATGTCTCATTAGCTTTCTATATGCCTCATTAGACATTGCCTTAACTTCATTATTCAGATGAGGAGGAGAACCTCTAAAATTTAAAATTTCTTACACTTTTATTTTAATTTATGAAAATAAAATTTAGATGAATCCTTTTCCATTTTGTTGAAAAATATTTTAGATTGCGAAACATAAAACAACTTCTTTCTGTTATGGTTTTCCCACTAATGGAAAATTACTTCACCATTATTGTTTTTATTGTATTCTTTATCATATGTAATTTCATAAAATTTACCAAAATTACATTTATCAAACAAGGAAATATAATAATATTCAACTTGATAGTACACTTCTTTAATACCTCAATAGGTTAAAGCGTAATATTTTCCAAAGTAAATTTTCACAAATTGCAGAAAAAATATTGAACATTGATATTTTGAAATTTCAATGTACATGTTTTAATTTTTATGGGATAATATTATTTTTAATCCATATAGAAAAATATATTACACTTATATTTAAGTTAAATAATTTCTTTAATTTCTCATAATTAGGAATATGTGATTTTTCTACTTTAGATTTCTCCAAACATTCTAATTTTTCTTCTATCTTATGGGTAACCATATGTTCTTCTCTTTGTAGTGGAACTTTAACCAAATCAAAAACTTATTGAATTTATATTTTATGAAAATATTTAAAAAGATATAAATAAATTAATTTAACTCCATTTCATTCCCCTATGTATACTGAATAAAATAAATGACTAAATTGAGATGGTTAATATAAATAAAAGTATTCATTTTCTTCACATATTTCTTCCCAACCATGGAAAATAATCAAATCCTTTAAAAAATAAAAATTCTCATCAAGATGAACTATTTCAATAAATATTTCCTTATAAAATTATATGTTTGAAAGATCATAGGAAGAATCCATCTTTCTAAAATGAATCAAGAAATTTAAATAGAAAAATAAACAAACAATAAAATATAGAGAGAATAGGGTGTTGAGAGTTGACATAAAAAAGGTTGGAGTGATGTAGGTTATAGTGACCGACACTCATATTTATAGGAACAGAGGGATGAACCTTCAACATACAAAGATCTAATGGATAAAAAAATCTATTTCGGATCTGACAGATGATAATTTTCTTTGAAATATTTAATGAATTTTCTGAACTATTAATAAATTTTTATAAAAAAATTAATATCAGATGAAACAATTATCTGAAAAAGAAACATCAAAGATCGAGATTTATAGAATTTATAGTTATAAAACATAAATTTTTTTATAAAAACATAAATAAAAAATAAAATAATAATAGTAAATAATTTATATTAGAAAAGCACCTCTCAGAGTAAAATTTAATGTTTCTCTGGGAACGTTCATCCAACATACGTTCTTATTGTTTTCCCAAAAAGAATTTGGCCAATAAATTTTGTAAGAAAAAACAATATGATATATTTTTTAAAAAAAATTTCTAATAAAATAATTAAGATTTTTTTGGAATATATATGTTTTTATTAAATTAAAATTTTTTTGAAAATTAAAATGTTTAATTTTTTTTTCGGAAAATGATTGAAAACTAATTTTTTTTGAAAATGAACGAAATATATACTTGCCCTATAGAAATAAGTTCACTACTATAAGTATATTAGTAAAAAATTCTATATTAATAATCATATTGTTTTGACCATTCAAAACTTCTATATAACATATTCATGTTTGAAAACATTTAAATATTTTATAAATATATTATCTTGTTTTTGTTTTGTTCTGATGAATTATAAAATTATATTTCTTTTTTGGGTGTGATCTGAAAGAAAGTGATTTATTATATATATCTGATTATCCTATGAGTAATGTTCTATGTTTTTAAATAAATCTATATAACTTTTTTTATCAAACCAAATTGAGTTTTCCTAAAGCTCAATCCTAAATCAATGAGCATGTGTTATATTTACAACACTTGACCACTATAGATTTCATGTGACACTATTATAATTTAGTAATAGACAGTAATAAAATTTTTTTTTTCTTATAATACCAAGAGACTAAATATTATCCTAAAAAATAAAAAGTTCTGGATGAAGTGTTTATTCCCATTTTACATTCCTTTATGTCACCATTTGAAAACATTTTAGGTTGAAAATAATTTCCCGTAGAATAAAATAAGACAAGATCCACATTTCCCTTATGATATAGGATTTTTTTCTTTTATATGGGATTATTTTAAATTTACTTGATAAATTTCACATAATAAAATATAAAAAACAATGTTTGGATGAATTACTATTAATTATAGTAAACTACCAAACATTCCTCTAAAAATCTACTAACCAACTCGTTTCCCAGATTCACCAAGATCTAATGTAATTTTTGGTTCTGATAAGAGTAATAATACCTTTTATATTTTTGTATCTACAATTTTTAAGAATATAATTTTTTATACTAACATTGAGATAAAAATGTTTCTTCTAGTTTTTGCGAAATTTGAAAGCCAAGAAAATAAGGAATATCTTCCATCGTTCTCATTTAAAACTCATATTTCATAATATACTCAAAGAAATATTTTTTTTTTGAGTTAATCCAAATATAATTCCATTGACATAAATATAAATAATGGTGGAGTTATTAGAAACTTTTTTTAATAAAATGTATTTTATCTGTATCTCTTATAAAAAATTTGTTTAATAAAAAATCCAGTTAATCTAACATACCTTGATCTAAGAGATTGTGTATGTCTATAAAGTAACTTAGTAAGTATAAATACATGATATAGAGATTTTGTCTTTTCAAAACCAGGTGGTTGTTCAGCATAAACATTCTCTTTTACACTTCCATTATGAAAAGAATACTTCACATACATTTGAAAATGTTAAAAATTATAAAATGTTTCAAATGCTAGAAGTAAAAATGATAGATTCTAATTTAGCGATAGGAGCATAAGTTTCTTCATAGTCCCTGACATAATTTTGATTATAACCCATTAAAAAATTTATCTCTTTATTTGTAACTATTACTCCATTTTCATCACATTTATTTCAAAAAACACATTTTATACCAATTAAAAGAGAATTATTAGGTCATTAAAATAAATACCAAACTTGATTCCTTTTGAATTCACTGAGTTCATGTTGCATTGATTTTATCCAATATTCATCACCTAAATCCTTATCAGGAGTCTTAAGTCTGAATTTTGATAAAAATACACAATGTTCAATTTCATTTATTAAGGAAATTTTAATTCTAACCAATTGATATACATCACCAATGCTATTATGACTATGATGAATCATAATTATTAACTGCTTACATGGGTTAATAAAACTATACACTTAAACAAAACGTTGAATTTATTCTTGATGTAGAACTTTAGAAACATTTTCTTTAGTTTTTTATCTCATATGAAATACTTTCAAACATGGGTTGAAAATAAGTTTTAGAAATAACATCTGAAGATTTGTTTTGAGGTTGTTTGATAGAAAAAGGAAACATTTCAACAAATTTAACATGTATAATTTCCTTAAATGTACTTAAGTATATATTAAAAAACTATAAGTAATACTATTGGGGGAATATCCAATAAAAAATGATATATTAAATTTTGGAGCAAATTTATATAAATTGCCTTTATTATTTTGAATGAATACATTGCATCCAAAAAATTTGAAGTAAAAATGTTTTGGTTTTCTTCCAGTCTACAAATCATAAAAAATTTAATTAATAAAAGTAATTTTTAAAACATGATTTATTGTATAGATATAATACTGGCTTCTATCAAAAAATGTTTAGCTTTTGAGTATTTACTCAACATTGTTCTAAAAATTTCCTAAATAATTCGATATCTCATTCAAATACACTATTTTTCTCTGGATGTTTAGGTGATAAGTAGTAATGTATTGTACCTTTTGTAATACTAAAAGTTTCAATTTTAGAATTAACAAATTATTCACTATGATCACTATAAATAGTTATCAATTAATGTTTTTTCACTTTTTTAACACGTGATAAAACAAATTTAATATAGAATAAGTATTTTCACTTTTTTTCTAGAAAATATACCCATTTTTATCCCTTGTAGTCATAAAAAAATCATATACATAGTATTTCACACCAATTAATCTAGTTTTTTATAGGACCAAATAAATCTATGTGAACTAACTATAAACCATCTGAAGTTAAAACTCAACTCATAGATTTAAAACACAACTTATGCTACTTTCTAAATTGAAAAGGATCATAAAATTAAAAGTACTTAAACTTAAGCACATGTAGATATATAACTAGTACTTTATTATAGAGTTTATATATATTCATAACAATAAAATTTCAAAACCTTCTATATAAGAACCAAGATTGATTTCCATTTAACTAAGGAAAGGTAGATATTGGCTACTAATGTTCTTCCAATTAATTGTGTATACATTCTCATGCCAGTTGGTAGAAAGTATAAACATAACTTATAAAATATGAATAGAAAATTTATCAATCATTAATTTCACAAGATAAACCTCATCACATAATTAGCTTATTCTAATAAGGTTGTGCTTAAGTTCTACAAAAAATAAAACACTTGAAATTAAAGATTTACCAAGAAGAAAAATATTTCCAATTATAAAAACTTCCCCGTGAGCATTGTCATAAATAATAATTTTTTCACCATTCATTTTAATAAAATTGTTTAATAAATCCTTGTTCGTAGTCATATTCTTGGAACATCCACTATCCAAGTACTGTGTATTATTTCTGATGGTACACTTATTATTTTCCTAAAAGTAGGAAGATTAGTAATTTATATCCCAAGCCTACTTGGGTCCCCCATTATTAGAAAATAATCTTTTCAAAATCCATATACGTAAAACTTTATTATGTTGGTTAGTTTTTGTTTCCTAAAAAAAAATCTTTTTGAAATCTTAAATATTTTAATCTATTAAAATAACTTTTATTTTTCTATTGTTCTCTACTTTGACATTTACTTCAAAATAGGGAACTCTTTGAAAACAAATAGTTTTTTTTGAATTTGGATGGGTATTAGTAAGAAGCATTTCAGATAAATCTCTATGAGGTTTAATTTATATATATATTTTATCAAAATTTTATTTACCAGTAGTAAGCTTTGAATGAAAAATTTTCATACTTGAAATTTTAGAATTTATTTTCACAACTAAATTTTTATCCTCAACATATGTAGCACTGAAATTATTTTTTTCTAACTCTTTTAAAAAAATTAATTTTCTCAAAATATGATTTCTTATAAATTTAAGTAGTAAGTGTATAAGATCTCTAATTTTCTTTAGCAAGTTTTTCCTCAGTAGAATGAAGTTTTTTCGAATCTTTTTATATTTTTTTTCTAAAAGTGTAGAAATATTGAATGTTTTTTGAAGTTAGGTAAAGTATCATTCTTTTATAATGAAATAGATTACTCATATGTATATATAAAATTATTTTCAATTTCAAAATCAGTATAATGATCATTCAAGGTAAGATTAATTAATGTTTCAGAAAATATATTAGACATTAAAAAAGTGTTACACTTTTTAATTCCAATAAAGAAAACAATATTCTTCTAATCTTAACTTTCAATCTCAACAAAATTATCTACAGAACTTTCACCTCCACCAGAACTCTATGTATTTTATCCTTATATGATTTTATTACTCTTTTTTTGTAAGAATTATTAGAATTCCTCTCATAATTTCTATCATAGTTATGTTTTCTATTAATCTTGGAAAATTATTTTATTATCTGTACAGACTTCTTGAACACATAACCTATTTTTCATAGGTTTCATTCTTTGAATTTATTTTTTTTTAAATTATTCTTATACTTTTATCGAATGTATTTTTTCCTAATAATCATACTCATAATTTTTGAAATATTGGCTAACTAATTATTAGACTATTTATAATAACTACTATTAATCTCAAAATGACCATTATTTTTATTTTAAAACATATAATATTTATCTAGAGATATAAATTTCTTAGTAACAATTGAATTATAAGCCCATGATACTCTATTTTACAATTTTTTTATTTTTAGTATCTCTTTTCAATGTGGAATAATATTTTATAATATTTATATTTAAATCTTTTAATCAAAACATAGAAATATTATTTGTATCACCCAAAAGTGTTATCTTGGAATCCCACCCTCCTTTCATAATTTCAATGATCTTTTCAAACAAAATAGGATTTTTAATCACTTTATCACCCATAGATTGTAATCTATTACAATGTTCTTGAATCTCTGAAGCATCTTAACAACCTATTCTTCTGGTAAGAAATTTAATTTTTGGTAATATGATTTATAATTTCTCTTCTAGTTTCTATAACTTTAGAAGTAGCAAAATGAGTAATTTTAAACATATTCTAAATTGTGTTTTCATCTTCAAAATAAGAAATTTTATTATATATTTTTTTTTTCATAAAACCAAAAAATAATTATAATAGTATAATTAAAATTATATTTCAAATTCTCTTGATTATTAAAAGTAGATTATTATTTTTTAGAAATAAAATAATTTCTAGTTAGCATAACAAATTTATCTACCTCGGTATTGATAAAAAAGTTATTTATAAAACATCTCCAATATTCAAAACCAGATGAATAAAAAATCATTGGTCTAATAGGATTAATATTCTCATGAGTTATAACTCACAAAACATATATATTTTTAAAAATAAAAAATAATATTTCTATAAAATATGCATTAGTGTCAAATAGTTTATAAATTTTTTATAAACATATATTTATAATAATAGTTTTAAAAATGTAAAATTTTTATTAATATAACAAAACTAAAAATTAAAACATTCAAGCAGTAGAACCTCCTAGGATACCAAATGTCAAATCAATGAGTCTAAAATAGTATAAAATAGGGGGTAAACTGTAGTTTTTTAAAAACATAACTAACAAAAAAATGTAATTATTTTTAGGTTTATTGAATAGAAAATGTGTTCAATATTTTCAATGATTTAAATGGATGATTTTTGTAATTATATAATTTATAAAAACCATGTTAGAAGAGAAGTTTTTTTACAAAGTAAAAAATTACTTATATATATTGGAAAATGAAAAATAAAATTTTATAAGTAAGAAACGAAAAAATTTACAAATTTCTAATGAAAAACATTCCAAAAATATATACAAGTATACGAACACTTTAACCTTCAGTGCAACGAAGTCAAAAACCATGACTTAACACATACTTAGTTTAACAAAACTGAAGAGTTATATCTTTCTTCTAGAAGAAATCCCTCAATCAAAATTATTGCTATAAATCATTATTCCTATACCTAGAATCCCTCGATCAACATGATCAGAATCAACAATCTTCCTATACCCAAAATCCCTTGATCGAAGAAGATTGAACATAATGATTAAAAAATAAAAATGCTCTAAGGAATTTACGATCATCACTTTAAATTTATATAAAAAACTCTTTAAATATTTAAAATGTGAAATTAAAAATTTTTTACGAGAAATTAAACTAAAATTGTGTTGAGTTTCAATAGAATATGCTCCATACTCATTGAATGCATCATTATTTATAGGCACATTCTACTGGTCAAATTCGACGATTCCGAATGTTGGATGTAATGGCCTTGGGTAAAATCCACCACGAAAACTGAGTATGTTCTATACAGACTTCATCAGATAGTATTTTTGATATCATCATCACAATGTTGTAATATATTTCATTATGTAAGGAAGAATTTGTTAATTTGATTATAAAATTTATTCTTCTGATGGAGAAAAATATTTTTATTTCATTTAATAAACAATATATATCTGATGGACTGAACTGAGTTTTTCTGATGAACTAAATTGAGTTCATTCGATGTATTGAACTATGTTTTTCTAATGGACATAACTGAGTACATTCTTTGTGCTGAATGGGGATTGTATGATAGATTTTAATGAGTTCCTCTGGTGGAATAAACTCTGTTTTTCAGATAGAAGAAACTTGGTTCTTTTAATAGACTTAAATTTGTTTTTCCGATTGAATAAGCGTTGTTCATATGAGGAACTAAACTCTATTCTTCTGAGGGACTAAAATAAGTCTTTATGTTGAAGAATAATATTTATTTTTTTAAATTAAAACAATTTATACATTCAATAATATAAGTTTTTTCTAAAAAACATTCTAAAAACCTTGTTACATGAAAACTAATTTAGATAGAGTATTATAAGAATGCGTGATTTGATTTTCAAAACAAATTATATAAGGTTTTGAAATTATTATTTTCAACTCAACTGTTACATGAGTAGATATTGGTGATATGAAATAATGTAGATGAGGTTGACACATCATCAGCTAAGGATGAGCACATGTGGTGCTAGAACTACTCCATGATGTGGGTAGTCGTGTGAGTAAATTTGGGATGGGAAGGGTGAATGTTTAAGAAGAGGAGTACAAGGGAGCTTCTGGAATATTTGGAATGACGAACTATGTGGTATGTTTAGCAGATTGGAAGGGAATTTCAACCTAGTTTCAATAATGAATGAATCATGGGATTTTGATTTAGGTTCTGTTAATTAATGTGGTAAGGGGAAAGACCCAGTGATTCATGATGATAATTGGAAGGATATTATGTGTTGGGGATCCATAATGCCTGTTGTGATGTCTGAATGGGTGGGTCAGGAGTAAGAGCCTATAGTTTTTAATGAAATCTTGGTGATATGTGATTATTATGGTATAGATGGTGGTTTTAGATCGTTGTGATTTGTGCATATTTTGGTAATTTTTTGTGTTTGGTAAAAGGAACCTGAGTAGTGAAATGATAGTATGTCATAGAAGACTATCATACACAACTTCTTGGTAGAGTGTCATGAAGCATTAGTGAGTTGGGGATAATGAGTCCCTCTTGAATTTTGATATCCGTATATTAATGATGTGGTTGTGGGTAGGGAGGCTTGATACCCTTGAATAAGTTTGGCATGTCCTGATGATAATATGTGACATCGAATATGGATGATTTTGTGATAGTAATTTTTAATAAAATATTAGTGTAATACTAACATAGAGATTATCATTACGAATATCATAACATCATGTAGATTACATTAATATATCATTGGATACATTATTAGCTACTCAAATTCCTTTCTGGTTGGATGAGGGGCATCCTTGGTGTTTTTTTCATGTGGAAGTATTTTGAAAGACACATGGTGTGGAGACCACTATAGGCTGTTGGAAGATGATCCCTTTTTGAGTAGGGTCCTTGTCTTCTTAAAATAGGAAATTTGACAGTTTGGGTGACATTTATCACTATAATGATGTAATATCTAATTTATTTGGTTCTATAAAGACACGAGATCATGAATTTGGATGAGACATTGAATGAAGTTAATGAATTGGAATCGAGATTTCTGCATTTTGGTGAGGTCAGAAGGAGATTCATGGCGTGAACCCCATTTCACGACATGTTTCATAGGGTATTAAACTATTCATGACATGTTTCATGGGGGTGTTCCATGATTTATGGTTTAGTTTATGGGGAAAAATATTTCAATCTCTTGCTTCAAAGGGTAAATCCCTATTTCATGACATGTTTTTAGGGGGTGAAACATGTAATGAAAAGTGATGAAGGGTCCCTTTGGGGAGAAATGATTGGTAAATCTAGGAAAATTAGTAAAATGGTTCTGTTTTATCATTTTGTTTTTGATGGGAGTATTCGAAGGTTTACCCTAGACCTTCTAAGGAAAGGTTGGCATTTGTGGGCCTTATGTGTTGATAGTGAAAACTCATCCATTTTTCTTAAGAATAGAGACAAGAGGTGGTACCATATCAGGAAAGTGTTTTGGCTATGTTTAAGTTTGGTAAGATGAGAATCATGGAAAGTAGGTTGTGGGACTGCTAGGAACACATCTGATGAGAGACCACAATAATGGGGAATACTTTTGATTAAAAGTAATTGTGACATGCAGTGTTCTTTGATGGGGAGAACCAATAACTACAAGATGAAATGAATAATAAAATAGAAATTCTTTGGAACTAGGTGTGTGTTGTGAAGTTTTATCTTTAGGATTAATGTTAGTTGCGAGTGGTGGCTCAAATTTGGAACAGTGGCCTTCCTTGTGTCAAGAGTTGCATAGTCGAAGATCTTTTGGCATTATCGGGGAGAGCAGGGTGACCTGGGATTAGTTTTGTGACTTCTGTAGGTGAGGTTTCTCTAGGTAATTCACTATGAGTATTTTTTGGATGTGAGGTTTTATGGTGGAGAGATTGTAAGATCCCTCATTCTAACAGGTTGAGTTTTTAGTGGGAATTTGAAATTTTTTCCACATTTATACACATGAAATCTTGTGAATTGGAAAATTGAACATGTTTTTGAGTTCTTAAATGTCCAAAATTTCTTTCTCGTATCGTTTTGAAGTCTATGGTGATGTCTCGGGGGTCTGGGGTGTCTAAAGGAGGTGTCCAAGGCTCCAAGACTGATTTTTAAGCTTTAAAAGCCCATTTACATTGTAAATAGTTTATTTATAGTGTAAATGGTGTGTATGAGTTATATTGGATAGTTTTACGCCATAAAAATGGTCTCTAGGAGCATGGATAAAAAATTCATGGCTTGACATATTGTGTCACAATGTGAGGTTGGTGGTCTAGACCGAGTAAGGGTTTGGTTGACATTTTTATGATGTGAAATCATTTTCCATGTAGTAAAATTACCCTATATTTTTTTGATGTTTTTATTGGATGTTATTTTTATGGAAAACCCTAAATTTCATTCCCTCAAACCTATTACATAAGAGTTTATGGGAGAAAATGGTTCTAGATTTAGGGATACCCTCATATCTAATCTCTTCACCGTTTGAAGCACCATTCATTGCGATGTATTCCCCTAAGAATGTTCTAGCCTTTTTGATCCATTGATATTTCCAAATATCCCTGAAATATCCATATTTATTTTGTTGTGGGTTGATTCCGATTGAGAAATTAGATGGAAAATTTTCTGGATCTTGAAGGGTTTTTAAAGGATAATGGGATCTCAAGTTCATATTGAAAGGGGGTGTCTGGTGTCGATGCGCACACACTATTAAGGGAAAGTCCATTAATGGTGTGTCATTGTGTTTCTATTTTAATGTTTTATAATATAATTATTTTAAATTAGTTGTTTTTTTATTTCCACAAGATATGTATCTTTCTCGGAATAGAGTCAGAAGCATATTGTGGAAAACCCATGGAGGGTTGGTCAATATTTTTACTGGTGATGTTTCCTAGTTCATCTTTCAGCATGTTGTCTTCCACCGTTGGACATAAGGTTCCCTGTTTTAATTTAAATAATATTTATTATATAATAATTAATTAATTGTATTTATTTGGTGTGATATAGGAACCATGGTGTTAATGGAAGACCGACTAGACTAGGGCAACGTGAGAAATGACATTGGACCTTGCTTGGTTTGGAGTTACCTTTTTTTTGAGGTGGGAGTTCTAAAAAAATGCCTTTCATCTATTTCAACTTATATATTGAATGAAATATGTGTGATTTCTTCATCACACCATTTTCATAGCCTAAATAATTTTTTAATCCACTAGCTTGATGATATTTAAAAATTTTAACCTCCCAAAGGAACCTACTGTGCCTCTAGGCATTATGTTCAAGACTTGTGGCTGCCGAAGAGGCATTCCAACCCCTGATATAGGATAATACACTAGTTGAGAATGAATGGAAATTTAATTGGTAAATAGATGTATCTGTCCTTAATAGATTATGTGTGTCCATTTAATTGATTCTTACCTTTTATGATTCATCTTAGGTAGGGGAATCAATCCAATAAGGTTAAATTCTTTGTAAATAGATAATAGATTAATTTACCAACATGGTATGAAATTTAAATCCTGATAAATGGTTTCGTAGATTAATATGGTATCAATAATACATCGTGATGTAGGAGAATCCACCAAATTATAAAACATTATTTGTAAATTGGTAATTTGATAAATTGACCAATATGAGTTATGATAATATGTTGACATGATTGATGCATGAAATGCCTGGCTTTATTATAGTTGTTATTATTGACAGGATTCCTAAGGGATTAGACCACTATCTCACGAGAAATGGAATCAATGGTTTTCCCTAGTGTAGGAGAATCAACAACCTATGATTGATATCTTTTCCCTTGGCATGGTATTTCATCCTGGATTGATGGATGGAATCAGGTCCTTGACCAGAATGGTTTCTCAACGCCTTGAATGGATGTGTCTAAATGTAATCCCCCTTTAGAAGGGACTCTCAAGATAAATGTTGATTATTCTCTACCAAAGTATGGTATTGTTGGAATCATATTGATGGTCCATGAAAAATGTGGCAAGATCATCACTGCCTGACATGACTCGAACCATGCCTTTTGGGAACCCACTATTTCTGAAGTCAAGGAAATACTTTCTTGTATGAACCTTGAAATTTATCATGGATGGGATGCACTATATATTGAATTTTATTTCCTCAACATCATTAACTCCATCAACACAGATGATTTTATCCTCTAATCATTTGGCTTCATCATCAAAAAAATCCAATCATTTAGTTGTATCTTTTTGTCTTGGTCCTTATACTTCATCATAAGGGAGGGGAATGAAGCAGCTCATCATCTGGATACTCATTGTTTTCGTAGATAGAATAACTTCTGGATTGATTTCTTCCCTATGTGGATTCTTGACCTTGTAACTCATTTTCCTTACGATTAATATATCTTCCTTTTTATATCAAAAAAGAAAATCTTTCCCCCATGGAATGGAATTGTGCCATGGGAATATGTAAGAAACACCAATAGGTTAATTCACATGTATCCTAGTTTTTTTATTATTTACATGATATGGGTGATTCAGCTTAAGCAGGTGGACCCTCCACTTGACACTTGAGGGTGAGACACAATGTTTCTTAAGACATGATACACTACAAAAAGAGGTGACATTTACCAATAGAAAATTACTAAGATAAAATATATCCGTTTTTAAAAAGGACTAATTATAACAGATTTGAAAATATTTTGTTATTAACTATATGTACTGATAATTCTTTTTACCAAAAAATATATCTGTTTATATTAGTGGTCCAACACCATCAAATTTTTCCTAATATTTAAATCTGATACATTATCATAATAATACTGAAAATTCATTTACTAATAAATAATCATGTTATTAATTATTTTTACCAAAAATTATTTTACCATTATAAAAATCCTGTGAATTAAATTTTTAAATAAAATCAAATATTTTACCCTAAATTGAATATATATTGTAAAATATCCATAATCTAGTAATATTTATTGATAATATATACACAAAAATAATTTTTATACAAAATAATTTTTTAAATAAATTCCTTACCTTTTTCCAAGAAAATATATATCCAGTGGAGTTGGTACCTCTCTCTCTCAGGATGAAAAATCCATCTATTCCCAGATTGATAGCCTCCACCATCATATGACCCACATATCTCCTGCCCCTCGCCCCCACCCCCACCGCCACCATCAGGGGAGGGGAAATATTCCTATTCAACATTCCTCATCACCTTACAAGACTAGAAATATGAATTTCAAGACATTGATGTTGTTTTGAAGGTCGTTAGACTTGTGGGAGGGTGCATGTTTTTAGATATTTCACTTTTGGAATTATCAAATGCTCTAGATCGTAATGGATCATTTTTGGATGATCATTTCATTTTCAGGAATCTATCAATTCAAGATTTATATTATCATGTAAATAGTGATTGGGGATTTCAGAATCTTCTGCCTGTAGGTTTTCTAGGCTCACAAAGCCTCCTTATACATTTCAATGTGGGGGATTTCATGATGGAGTCGTTTAGATCTTAATAATTCATTGGTTTATTCTAGTATTTTCACATCATATTGTCTATCAATTTTCAGATGGGACAGAATACTACTATTTACCTGGTTTGGGTAAGACTATTAGAGATTACTTGAAATTTCTTAAATGTTATTTTCTTGATGGTTTGTGGAAATACATAAGGATGATTTCTGTTTTTAATATTAATTCTTGTGATTTCCTGTCTCTATGTTATGCTCATGTTTCATGGAAGTAGATTTGTGGAATCATTTTCCTGATATCATTTGTATTGGTATTTATGGTGAGTATTATTTCAAGAAATAAATCCTCTTGGAATTATATCCTAAATTTTCCTTTTGGGTAAGTGGAATGGATATGTCACTATCTGATGCCCCAAATATCCCTTTTCTTCTAAGGCTTCTCTTATTTTTCGGGTAATAATTGAAAAATCCATAGAGGAGGCTGAATCATGTTTTGAGGTTGATATTGTTAATCATATTTAAAAATTATTTGTATTTTCTCAAGTTGATGGATCCCTCACATGATATGTTACTCGACCCCCTTGGAGTCTTATATTGTGAAGGGTTTGGAAAATCAAACAGTGATGTGGTTGGTATTATAATTTTGGATCTAGAAGCACATCATATACCAGTTAGTGTTGGGAGGGTTGAATTTTTCCCATTAATAGGGGCTAGCCAAAACAAGTACTGCATGGGAGAGCTACGTATTTCTAGAGATACTAGTGGAGAGGGCCCTAGGTTGTAGTAAGAATGGGATACCATAACTAGTAATCATTTTGTGATTACTGGGGAAGATATACAAAGTTCTTGTTTGATGACCTAATGCAGGTTTCATGATTTAAAATCTACAATACTATAGTGTTTCACATATTTAGGGATTTATAAGAAGATTCATTGGGAAATCAAGTATCTTTAAAGGTATACAAATATCCTGGTAAGGAAAATTCAATAAAGGAATACTGTGTTTTGGTCAATTTGATCACTACCACTCTTGCAATGGAATAAGATCATGGATCCTCTAGTCTGGGCTTGAATCTTAATAATATGAAAAATAGGAAAGGAGAACTACTAATAGCTGAAAATCAGGCCTTGAAAAGTAAAACTTGTGAATTTATATCCAAATTACTATTTAAAAAAACATGCTCTGATATCCACACCTTCATGAGATATTTAAAGGATTTTTGGCTTGGGTGGATGTACTCTATCTACCGATAGGATTTTTATTTTATGCAATGTTGGGTTATTGGAGGATTACTTGTCAGATAATTAATAGAATCAATTTTACACCCAATCCATTTTTTACTTTTTTCATTTACATGTGGGAAGCATGTTAGACAACTAATCGTGTTCTAATATGCTGCTACCTTGGTTCAGACATTTCAATTCAATTGTCCTTTGTGGTTTTTTTAGTTGGGTGGAATCATATCACTCCTTATTTTATACATACTACATTCTTATTTGCTGGGGTAGAGGTTTGTGAATGTGGACTGCTTCAATAGAGGTATTCCAAGGGTAGGATCGCTGATGCACACTATATTTTCAATGAATTTTCTAGCAACAAATAATAGAAATTCTCTTTTACATTTTCCCCACACAACCTACTGACACCAAGCTCGATATGTGTCAATCAAGTCTAATATTTAGCCGATTCATACCATTATAAAAATTCTAGCACAAAATCGATGTCCAAAGAGGTACACATGGAAGCCTAATATGAAGAGAGGTTTTAGAAGTTTTTATAGTCCCTTAGGGCATAGGGAAAATGGGTAACTAGATTTATTCACTTCTGCAGCCTATAAATTCTGCCCGAGTGACTCAAGAACTTTGATCATTCATGGAGGGGGGATTTGGGAGACCTTCATTTGGCGGTAGAAAAGGATGGTATTAGCTATCGTCAAATAGAGGTCATTGTATTTTTACTTTTATACCTTCAATCTGAAGATCAGTATCTATATTTCTATCACCGCAAGCCCATGATTTTGAAGGATATTGGAACATATGTCTTCCAAACCCGAAATACCACAATTAGAATGATCAGAGTTTGCAAAAAAAAGTCTGAAAAAGTTTTTCAAACCTAAAAAAGTTGTTTATGACATCCTCATGAAGCACGGAGAGTTGTAAGAGCCTCTCTGTCTATAAATAACTTCACAAACATCGATCGCTTTTCCACTGTTTATCATCAAATTTTATACACACTTTTCTCATAAAAATGAACCCTTATTTATAGGAAAAACATCTCAATGGTCTGATCTACTCCAATGGTCATATTTTCCTTAAATTGTGGAGGGACCTGTATGAATTTCATGTAGAAAACCATTAGTTTGTAACAGAATTTACGATATTGTTTCATGTATAAGAAACGATTTTTAGTTTAAGGTAAATTTTAAGTATAAGAAAACTTAGAATCTGATAATATTGGAATGATACATCAAACAACTCCAACATTATCAAGATAATGTATTCTTAAGAAAATAAAAATCAGATGGAGAAAACATTATCACTATCTTTGGGTACTGGTATCATAAAAATGGTATGACATTTGTAACAGTATTGGGGTCATGAAAAACAGTATCACATTTGTACTGGAATTGGTATCATGAAACATGTTATCACATTTGAACTAAAATTGGTATCATGAAAAATAGTATCACATTTGTACCGGAATCGTTATCATGAAAAATGGTATCACATTTTTACCAGAATCGGTATCATGAAAAATGGTATGAAATTATTTTTGGAATAATTATTAAGAAAAATAGTATAACATTGGTAATTAAACATAATGAAATATTCATAAGTATATTAGAATGAGAATTCAATAGGTAAACATAATGAGAATTCTGTAAATATAACAAAATGAAATTTCTGTAAGTATAACGGAATGAGAATATTGTAAGTACAACGGAATGAAAAATTTGAAGCATAAGAAAAACATGTTTGTTATTTTCAAAACATAAAACCATAATAAATGGAGAAGACATAAGATAAACTTATTGACTCTACATAAAGTATTTTTAGTGAAGGGAAATGAGATTTTGGGTGGGTTTATATAGCTAAAAAGAGGATAATTTTTATTAATTTCCAAATATAGGTTTTGGAATCTATATGATAAACTAATGAAAACAAAAAACCATCCCATGTTTCCCCATTGTTTTAACAAAAGTGTAGTGGTTTTCAGTATTTTACATGTTTAAGATCCTATATCCTTAAAAAAATACCCTTGGTGTTGTTGAAGTGAGTGATGTTTACAAAGAATGGATTTTAAATCAATAAAATATTACATAGGTTTTGTAAGATTCATTAAGGGTTTATATAATTAATAAAATAATTTCAAAAAAAAACATTATTTTAAAGGGGAAATATTTATCTGGCCTTTTACACCTTTTATATCATATATTACTTCACTTTTGTGTCCTAATGACATCACAATTCATACTGTATATTTATACTTATTTAATTTTTACCAGAAAATTCAAGAGTCTTAGAAAACTATAAAAAGACCACCATTCAATAATTTATAAATAATAATTTCAAAAATAATATTTATTTTACCAAAATATTTCTTTAAATATCAAAATGTACACTTGTATATCAAAGTACACATTTATTGAAAAATACAATTTTTTTGACAACAATTGTTTTCAGAACTTTATAAAAATAACATTTAATTATATAGAATTATATTATCCTTTATATTTAGTAGATATTATTTAAAATTACTATTTTATTAAAATATATATTTTTTGAAAATTTCTTAGATTCATTTCAAATGGTGTTTTGATTTAAACTATATATTTCCCCAAAAAATACTATTTGCATTTCACCATTTCAAAATCTAATTTTTATCACATGAGTTATTTAATCATTAAAAAATCAATATTAAAATGGGATATATATATAGATATTCAATTTTTTTTATTAAAATAAAATATTAATGTTCATTATAAGAGGGTCTATATAGATAGTTCATTATTACAACAACAAATCCCTTAATGGTAATGTGTGTGATGGTGATATTTTTTTGGGGTGGTTCGACGTACATGGTTCCATCGTGATCTCGATGAGATTGATCACTTCCAATAAATGATTAAATTCATGATTTAGTTGTTTAATCTTGACATTTTATTAATTAAGGTCAAATCATACTTATTCTATCTCCCTTAGAAGCACTTACAAATGAGCTTCAGAATGTTTGACAGTATAGGTCGAGCCCATCACTTCTTCTATCTGTATCAGTTGGAATTTATCATAGGCCTTTACATATAATATTAATATGATCCATATTCAGTGGATATTTTATCAATAGTTACGATTCTTAGCATTATTTTAAATATGATAGAATATAACATTCCAAAATAACCAAATTAGTGGATGCTCATTCTATAACATCATTATTTCATAATTCATTTATTCATTAAAAAATGGAATTTAACTTATAAAAGTTATGGTTGTTACACCTTTGAAAGACAAAATCCACTATGAACAACTCTATTGTATCACTGGTAAGGAACCATGATATCTATACAAGATCAAATAGTCATTCACCTAAAATGAAACCTTATTATTTTATATGAATAAATTCATTAATATAAAATTTGACAAAAATAAAATGTTTTGGATGGTCGAAACTTATGAAAATTATATAGAGATAAAGTGAATAATAGATTTATAACATATGATGGGGTGACTTTTGTACTTATTTTTTTATATACTTTCATGTATATTCCACTTTAGATCTCAACATGTAGATAAAAGAGTTATAAAGGATGGTTTTTTAGCCATTAGTTTTTAATGATGACCACAAATATTTTAAAACACATATGAACTACCAATTCTATGGAGGGATTTCCAAAACGGAAGAAATTCCCTAGAAACCATTGATTTTTTGTGAAATATTTAATGTTTTGGAAATATACCTCATGGTTTCATTTATATTTTCCTTTGGATTTAGCTATATTTTAGTAATATTAGATTATGTCTCTAAATTGATTGATTACCATGAAACTATAAATGATGATTCAATAGCTCTTATTAATATACTAAGATGACATATTTTTTTTATAGGTTTGGAATACCGTGAGATATCATTAATGATAAGGGAATAAAATTTTGTAACCAAATAATGAAATTACACATAGATAAGTATAAATTCCAAAAGAAGACCTCTAATGTCTATCATCCATGAAAAAATGGGAACTCTAAGGTACATAATAGAGAAGTAATTTTTTTTATAAAAGATTGTAGAACATAACTGAAAGTACTAGGATATTAAAAAAGTAAATTTTGTTGCCTTATTTTTGATATACAACATAAGGAATTATGGGATATTAAACAAGTAAATATAGGTTTAAGTAAGGATAGTGAGTAGAGAAATATCCAAATGATGGAGCATGAGGATTTTTGGAGAGATGAATATGATAACTTCATATTGTACAATGATGAGGGTAGATCTATCCATGAATGGTTCATTTAGACAAAATAATTCCAAATTGGTGATAAAAACTACCTTTATTATGTAAAATGAAACTTGTTTTTGGTAAAATTCATTCTATGAAGACTAATTGATTTATAATAACTAGTAAATTTATATTTGGAAATGTAGAGAATAGATGATTTGAATCACAACAACCCTTCAAAAAGTTTTGGAAAAAACTAAAATTTCCATAATATTTTTTGAAGGAACCCATGGAGGAGTTATCAATCTTTTCCAAGACATATCATTGAGTACTACCTAGATTTATCATTACTCTAAAATAGTATAGAATGTCACATCCCATGTTAGATATTCATTAACCATTGAATTATGAAATTCATTAAGGGTAGTTTCAATGATAAGTGTAGGGGAAAGGGGAAAATGTCGATTATGACCTAATAATTTTATCTAATTAATTTTATTTTAGTGTTTTTAAGGAATTTAGAGTAAATATGAAAATAAAATTTTAATTTTAATTTCCTACCACTGAACACAACCAAGGTACTATTGGAACCATAAGTAATTTTGTTTGTGAACTATGTAAATAATTTTTAATAGAATATAAGTGAGTGGAATCAAAATAATAACATGGGAAACTAGAATTTTGAACCTGGACTTTGGTACTATTTCCATAGTGAGTGATTAACACCTCACAAGACCAAGAGTAAAATAGGAAGATATGAACTAATCTAGAATCTTTATTATGTTTCTGAATCACTTATGTGTGTCAGTTAACCACTAAATAAGAGTTAGAGTTACTAGAGATATAGATTCCCAAGAATTTATATTATTCCATAACTATTAAAATTAGTCCCAAGGAATAGTTACTATCTTGGGATGGTCTAGTTCTTGGTTTAGCAATATTCATATAATTAGTGTTTTTAAAAAATACAACTAGGAAAACTAAAATAAGTTGTAGTCATCAAAGGGAATGAAAAGGTTTGGGAAATTATAAAATTGGATGAATAAGAGGAAGATGATATTTCTGAATTTCATTTACTAAGTATCATGGAATTGTGAAAAGTATCTTTTGAAGGTGGGAATTTAAGAAATAGAGATTTATAAAAGCACCACTTAATAAAATCATAATTATATTAAATTCTATTCTATTTATAATTATAGAACTGGGAATTTTTCTTGAGATAAAGGGGGACCCTTGTGAATTTGAGGATAAGTTCATAATTATGTATATGGGAGTGATCAAGAAAAAAAAATCAATTCTTAAGGATCATAAAACATTCACCATTATTTTACTTTAATTAATAATAATTGGTTTTAATATTGGACTAGATTTATATATGTAATTAAATGGAAAACATGATTAATATTGATGACATTTCATTGATTCAATCAATTTTGAATTTATTTGGATAAATCCCAAACTAATTTTATTATTTTCAGTAATTTTACGATTTTTAAAGGTTTTGAGGATAAAATATTGTAACCTATAAGATTAATGAATAAATTGGTCTAGAATTTAGTAGTATGGATGTCTTTACGGTGTAATAATTTAGAAATTATAACCAGAAAATAGCCTTATCTCAAAATTTTATACAAGAAGGAGGTCTCCAGAAATGTAAGATCCTATAGAGACAAAGATATTCAAATGTCCTGAATCCATCCATTGGTATGTATGATATTTTTTAAGTAAAAATGATATATAATATTTTATAACCTAGAAAGAAGTTACACAGAATATTGTAATTTTCCAAATATGGGGAATTTGTTTGAGAATATATTGCATCATAAGATGCATAATATTTTGAACATGGTATGTTTTTAGAAGTTCTACTTGATATGTTAAATTTTATCATACAAAGAAAAGAATACATAACTATTTAAAGTTTGGGAAATTGGAAAATCTATATAGGGGATGATACATAATATATATTAATGATTAATATTATATTTGATATTTTAGAGTTTTTCATATCTAAAGAAAAATCATATGTAATATATTTTCTATGAATATATTTTCATATTTATGATATATCATCCCAGTGAAGGTTTATATTTAATATTTTTCTATTTAAAAAATTTCATGATAAAAATGATACATAATATATTTTTATGGAGAGAAAGTGATGCATAATATTTTACATTTAGAAAAATTTTATGATCTATCAGAATACATAAGGTATTTTCCTCAGAGTTAAAGATGCAAACCATTGTGGACTTTTCCATATTCATACCCATGTAGAGATTAAAATCCCAAAGTAAAGAAAATTACTTAAGGTTTGACATAAAATAAATCCAAATTCATTTTGTTTTCCAAAATTGGGTAAAATGATCTCAATCTTTAACTTAACAACCATATAGTAGTAGATGAAGACAATGATAACATGAATTAAACTATATTAAGAAGATTCATGAGATGTTAATTATTATAAAATAGGATCCGTTTAGGCTATACACTTGTAAGTGATTTATAAATAGATATAACAACACTTAAAGGACTTGTGGAAGAAAAAACTCTTATATGGAGTCCATGCCATTCACAGGGGGGATTAAGCATATCAGAGTGCACGAATAACTTTCCAGTTTTGAAAATTCATGTACATTCATATTTCCCCTATTAAAGGGGATGAAACTCACTGTCGAAGAGATCTATAGTTGGATATATTTTTCTTTTATTATTTCTTAATTTTTACTTATCTATTGATGTCACATTATAACCATAGTGTTCAATCTAGAGAGACTTCTCTAACCCCTGTTTATGAATTCTTTGTTTAATTGATAATTATTTTTAGCTCAATATTATTGAAAATAGTTATTTATTGTAGATAGTAGGTGATTTATATTAATAATTTCATTTTAAATATTACTTTTCTAATTCCTTTACTATAAACCCACAAAAAATTTTCTCATTTTCAATATTATGGAGGAAATTAGGATGATCGAAGAGTAATTGTATATTTATAATTAATAGTGTAGGTAAGTATAGGGATTACAATAATAATTTCCCCAAATTTATTAAACCAATTTTTTTGGCAGATTGAAATTGGTAGAGGTTTTAGTAGGCTATTTAGAGAGAAGAGGAGTTTAAATTGAATAAATCAAGATTACATAGGTAAGGTCAGTGAATATCTATGTGAATACCTCTATTTTTAAAATTTATTTCTAACACACTTCAACTTTCATTCAAACAAAAACAAAACCATATTTAGTTTTCCAATAAGAAATAAACCCACAAACAAAACACAATGAATAATGAAAATTCCCCCTCTCATGAGAAAACCTGATTCATACTTTAGTTTTTCTTTTTTATGGGTTTATTTTTGTGTTCTACATGTCCGTTTACAAACACGACATTAGATTCCAGTAAATAATATTTATTTTCATACCATAGTATGTTTTAAAATTTCATGTACCACTCTAAGAAATTATTATTGGTAAAGATATTTTCAATATTCAAAATAAATAAAAATTTTATTGTGTATGTGTTATAACGTTTTATTATCTATAAGAAAAAAAATATTTGAATAATAAATTATATATATTTCTAATTATAAAATTATTAATTAACAAGATATTTATATACACTTCAATTTAAAAAAGAAATACTATTTTAATTAGACTGAAAATATCTAGTCATTTGGATTTTCTAATTGAAAGAATCCATATCACCATTCTAACAATCAATATGAGGGCCTGTCAGATTGCATGAATGTATTTAAGTATGGTTTAATCTTTCTAAACATAATGAATCCAAATCACGTTATCCGTTGAGTACACTCCCCAATCCAAAAATACTATACCTATATTTTCTCAACATTTTACAATAAATTAAACCAAGAATGTTAAGGAAACTTCCATAGATGTCATATGGTTATGCTGACCCATAAACTTTATTATAACCCATAAATAAGTGAAATTACACAAAAAAATCCAAGATAATTTATTTTACTATGGTTGTTTTCTACCTCTTGCAATGGAGTGTGTATAATGAAATAATAGTGAATTTATATTTTCTACAATGAGTCTTAACTAAAATTTAGAGTTATAAAATATCATGTCTTCCATTGGGATAAGGTGGTAAATTTACCCGAGTAGTCAACTGTATAAAAATATTTTGATGGTTCAATTGATTTGGGGAGTGTAGTTTACCCCTATTTTGAATCAATGTGGAATTTTTGGTGTGATGATCATTAATAAAAATATATAAAATGTAAAATAATATTTTTTCCCATGTACAAAAATTCTTAAAATTAATATTTTTTATATAATTAGAATATTAGAGATGAAATACAAGACCATGTTACATCTATGATTGGGGTTTTACCCAAAGAATGCTATAATTTCAGTTTATGTTTAGTGTCCCATGATGGATTATTAAGGTTTCATAATTAAAAGAAATTAATTAAAATAAAATCATTTAAATAATATTAGGAAAATCATATTACTCGATTTAAATCTATGTTATTGAATTTCTCTAGCGTTTTCCATTGGTGGATGCATGAAACCATAATGATAAGAAGAGGGTGAATAGGTTGTATTTTTGTGAAAATATCATCAAATTAAAGGAGCATGCTTTAATCCATAAATATATCATTGAAAAGATTATGACTCAATAAAATATTAACCTATTTCTATGATGATAGTTTGAATAGATATTAATTCATCATCAATTTATGGCTGGCTATTTCATTGTACTCCAATCTTCATCAAATTTTTTATTGGAATAGGTGAAGTGGAACCGAATCTTTATGGATGATTTCTTTATAATAATTGTATTTTATCGTACCCCAAATTTTGATTATGAATCCCTATTCCCAAATTTCCAATCCCCATTCCATGTCAATTGTTTTTGTTTTGATAGTCTAAATCTCAAAATTTATTCTTGTTTATTTGAGTTCATTGGGGGATTGACAGGGATAATGGTTGAATTATTATTCCTCTCTCTCTCTCTCTATATAATTATTTTGTTATCTCTCTCCCTTGCATACCTTATTATCAATTCATATTTATCCCCCCCATATATATATATATATCACTATCTCACACAATAAATAATATCCATTAGCTATTGAGATAGATAACAGTAGTGAGGGTTTATTTGAAGGTGTTTAATGGTCTATCATTATGTCTGGGGCATAGTGGATGCGGTGGACAACATGGAGACGATGTTTTTTTTGTAAAATGGAGGATCAAAGAGGTATTTAAGTATGGAAACCTTATGGATGCATGAAGGAAGATGGTGAAAAGGTAGATGGTGGTTTTTACGGTAGAGGAGGCATGCAGAAAACACTGTGGGAGAAGCTATGGCCCCTTAAATTAGTGGCCAATGTCCCAAAAATATGGAACCATAGAAATGAATATAATACGAATAGACATGCATGGGTGATGGGTGCTTTCCCCCTCCAACCATATGGTTGGGGAGGGTGCCTCCGACCTCCTAATCAGAACAACCTATCATGGGGAACAAGCTGTTGGTTCATGTATAAGGCAGACCATGTAGTGGAGCCCATGTCATGTCTATCCACCTCAGTTTGGTACGTGTTTTGTGCATGTCACCATGCATATACATGCCTGGTGGAATGTGGAGTGCATCATTGGAAATGTAGTGTACATTAGTGAAACCACATGATATGCCCTATACCTTGATGGTAAGTTTTTAGATCCCCTTCATCGAGTGTTTGTTTCGGAAAAGTAAATATCCCATCTTGAGAAGTTTTCCAAGTAGATCATAATGGAGTATTTTCTCTAGCCATATTTATTCCCCTTTAAGGTGATATATAGAGGTAAAATATTCTTCACTATAAGGGTTCTGGATGAGGGTTAAACATAAAGATTTATGTATTTTAACATCTCAAATAGAATCTGGTATTTCATGTATGTATACTTGGTGTAGGATCCACTATCTATAGAATAGTTTATAGAAAGGGTCATATATTCACCTCACATTTCTAGGGAAAAATATCCTATATATTGTCATACAAGTATGGCTAGGTATTCCCCTCAAATACCTAGGATGTGGGGTCCTCTATTTGTAGGTTATTTTAAAGGTAGGGTCAGGTATTTATGTATATACCTATGGTGAATGATCCAATTTCTCATCCTATAGGTAGGGTAAGGTATTCCCCCATTCACCTTGTTATTTGGATCCTCTATATGTATAAAATATTCACTTGAATATGTATAAAATATTCACTTGAATATGGTATCTTATACTGAGTCACATAATCCTCTTTATGATTTTAGTGAGGCTATATAGTTTACTCATTCTTAGGTGGTCGTGAATACATGGACCAATTCTTTCTTGACCGAGACCTATTATAGGGTAATGTGTGGTTTTCCTGATAATATTCTAGATTATTTACATAGATATGGTATGAAATATTGGGTGATATTTTCTCAAATTATATGTTTCCAACTTCTAGGAGTGGGTTCCCCTTTTATGTTTTCCAATTCAGTTGATCACATATATATACAACATGATTGTGTTTCTATTTTTTTTGGATATATGTTCCTATTTTTAGTTGGTCTAGTCTAAGGATGCCCACAATGTGATACATGCCCACCAGGGCTAGTCACAAGCCCCTAGCCTATTTGAGGCAGTATTAGGGTGGTACAGTCAGCTTATCTTTGGACCAAGAAGCGCCCTGATGGGTAGTGTCATGAAAGAGTGGTATCAATGTGGGTTTATCCTCGCTATAGTCATTGGAGTCAATAGTCTTGTGAGTATTGGTTTCAAAATTTATGGAAATGATGTTCAATGGATCCTGAGTTTGGTTATAAGACCAGGGAGAATAAAATAAGTGTGTTAGAAGACATATAAATTCTCTAGTACTCTAATAACCTATTAGTTGACCTATATATCTAAAAAATCATTGGTGGGTTGAGGAAATTGATAAATATATATAGATAGATCATATAACAGTAAATTATGATCTTTCATGTTCTGCCGAGTCAACTTATCTAGATATTATTTAATCATTCTAGGTTAATGTAATTAAATACCAGGTTATTCAAATTGATATTCGTTAAATGTTCTAAGGCAGGGTTTAAATGATTGTACACATATATTTGGGACTCTCACCACTGGTTAGTGAGTGATGAGGTGTTATTTTTTGAGACATGGTCGATATATTTTTTCTCTCTAAGATTAGTGGTTGTTTTTAACTAATTCATGATTGGTATAGATATTTCATATAAATCTAGTTATATTTCCTAAATAGTTTTTTTAGATTAATCACCAGTAGGAAATACTATTTATATTGTGATAATGATAGCCGGTTATGTTAAAAAGTCACTCCATATCATTGGGTAATAAAAGAGTGGATAGATTCTATGGTTCTTGTTCCCACTCATCTTGTAATTTTACAGATGAAATATCAATTATTGTATCGTGATTCTTATATGGAACAATGAGAAATTAGTGGATGTAGTTTTTCTTTAAATAAATATGTAACTAATATATTATGTTTTATGCTAAATATTTTTAAAGCGGTTCTATAGAAAAACATCCACACTCGGGACGGTGATGATACTAGGTGCCTAATTTTTATAGGCCCTTTGGATGAATGAGGGGTATTTTGTGGTAGATAGAGTGGTGTGAGAGTAGTCATAGGTATATGATTTATCAGTCCACTACTAGAGTAAAAATCTATGGTTAGTTCCTATCGTGTACGAGATAGTAATAGTCAGAGTCATAAGATAACTTGAATGATAGATGGATATATTAAAGAACTAATTGATTCATTATAGAATATGAATAATGTTTTATCTTTGGGGACCCTTGTATAATATTTAGTGGCCATGAGTTATTATTCCATGCACTTGAGGATTGGGAGTTGGAGATTCTAGTAGAATCCCAACAAGGCCATTATTAGATAGAGAGGTTACTCTAATAAAGATTGTATTTCTCTCATCCCCTCCAAGTGAAGTGATACCAAATTATTTATTTATGTGTTTTAAGACTTAATATTTAGTCATTTTTCAATTATCAAACTTGATTAGATCTTAGTATCCTATAAGTTCCTCAATGATAAGTTGTATTTGTGAATATTCCTTCATGATAATGAGGAGATGGTATGGTATCTACATTGGAATGGATTGTATACCATTACAAGTATTATGAGGTATTTTAAAATAATTCAATGAGGTAGGTTCCACTTCTAGTAAGTTGTGATACCCTGTCATGTGTGGAAAGTGGATCCAATCATATTGGAAATAAAGTCTGATGACCACTATATTATATATGTGAATTTTTTCACCATGATAATGGTTGAGAGATTCACTTCTTATCAATATTGGATAGTGGAAATATTCATTTTAAGTGTGAGCCATGTATAGACCTTAATGATAATATATATTATTTGTTGAATTGTATTTTAGAGATAAGGTTTGGGTATTGTTGAGTATAATTACGATTTTTTCTATGGTGTTTCTGTGAATGTGGAATAAAACATTCTTGGAATTAGTCTATAGAGGATACTAATGGGTTTTCATGGAATTTCTACTTGCTTTTCCAGGATAGTACCAGTTATGTAAAAATATCTCATAGTATGTGACCAATATTTGTGGGTTATCATTAGTATGTATGAATTTGGAGCTATACCAATTGATGAGATCATAGTGGAGTTGTAGTGGTGTGATTGTAAATGATTAGACTAAATAAATCCATTCCTAGGTAATGGAGGAGTAATGTTAGCAGAGTTTTTTGGAGTGGTGATCCATGAATTTAAATATATAAATATGCCCACCATTGAATAACGATGGTGGCCTTGCATTCCTCCCTTTTTTGATAGAGGCCCATTGTGGTGATGTCAATTTCCTAGTTCTGTGTGTGTAGAGTATGAAAAGACAAGTAGTATTAATAATCTATAAATTTAATTCCTCATTAATATTCATCAATTATATTTCTAAAATCCATATTCATTATAAGAATAATGGGTAATTTCTTGGAAAAAAATAATATAGTTTTATTCAAACTAAGTTGATATTTATGCATTATATTATTTTATTAAAATTTTTAATTAATAAAATATTTTTTTTAATTTTAAAAAAGTATATCACTATTCATATACATAATTCAAAATTATATTATAGTTAATTTTTTAGTATTTTTTAAAAAGTTGTTTTTTGGTTGAATAGTATAAAATACTAAATTTTATGAAAAAAATATTATATTTTCAAGTAATTATAAAGTAATATTGGTTTAGATTTGTTTTAAAATTATTTTAGTTCATTTTTATTTTAAATAATTCAATTAATTTAATTGGGATCTACATTATACTTTTATTTGGTATAAAAACATTTTTATACATAAAAATTAATTTATCCAAAAAATGTGTTTTCATTGCGTTATGTGTTATTATTTTCAAATTAAAATTTACCACCTTTAGATATTTAAAATTTAAAATTTATTTCATATTTTTAATTTAGAGGTTAATATTCATTAAATATGGAAACATCATTTTTGGTCATTTTTTATAATAACTTTTGTAAGAAACAGGTTACATTTTAAGAGTCAAAATGAGTTAAAATTTTTAAAACTAAAATAATAAGGGTTAAAATGACTAATACAATTACGTAATATTATTTTATGTTCATATTTCATTACTATATATTCTCCTATTTTAATATTACTAATTTCTAATCCATTTTTCTAGGTTAATACATTGACATATTTTAATCTTTTGAAAAATTATATGTTTGTTCTCTCTCTCACCTAGTGAAGGATAAAACCTCTCCTATATTATCTACAAATTAAGAGAAAATTATCTTGAAAAATAAATATAAAAATACTTTCCTAAAATTCCTCACCATGTATTAAACTCTAGGATTGATAATAATACCATCGTAAAATGCTCTAGGTATAAACATGAGGAGGCTGTTTGAAGAAGAGGTATAGTTTTTAACTCTGTGTTTTTTATTTCCTATTTTACCTCCTTCAGAACTCTCAAAACCATCATGGTATAATAAAATAATAATATCAACTATTATTAAATTTTATTATTTTTATTTTATAACAATTTTTCATCTACTTTCCTATCAAATAGAAAATGAAAAAATCTTTTGGGTGTAAGTGAGAACCATGACCTTGAAAGATAATGTACTTCAATTTTCATCACATAATACTATTGATAGTCATAATGATGGATCCATATTCTTAATTATGATATATATGATATAAATTTCTTTTTTAATTATAAATAAATATTTAAATACTTTTTTTACCATTCATAAAAAAGTAAAAACATATCTCTTGTGTATATCCAGACAGCTGCCTCACGAAACAGTGTGTTTTATTTTTAGTCACTACCGCTTATGGATAGAATATAATAGTGTATTTAAGGAAACAATAAAAGTATTAAGATATTTTTTAAAGTTAATATAATAATTACTTTCTTTTCCTCATATTCATTAAAAAATGGAGACATTACTCAAGTATACGTACAGACTACCTTATTAATGATATAAAATAATTCATTTTTTACAACCAAATTACATGGTTAGTTATAATTGTTTAAATAACATATAAAAATGATAATTATAACATTATTAATATTATTTAACTTATATAATAATAATCTGTTTGACCATAGTCTAACCAACAAATTTATTTTGGAATTATGAACCAAACATCCTCAAAAAAATCCTCAAAACATCCAAAGTAAACTTAATCATGTAAGTGACTAAGTATGACATGGTAATTAGTGAAATTAATGGAATAATAAAATAATAATTTACTAGATTATTATTAATGTGAATAATATATATAAATTTTTTGCATGATAAATAATGTACATGGAAAGTATGACTCTATGTAAGTAATATTCTATCCTAAAATCATGATTTAAAATTATTTAAATATTTATTTGTTTTATTTTCTTCAATGTATATATTTTTTGATGGATGTATAATATTTTAATTAATAAATTAAAAGGTCATATTAAATATCCATTGACTTTCTTACAAAAAGGTTTGAAAGGAATATTTTATTTATATTTTATACATAATGGCAGACTTTCTTTACAATGTTCTAAAGGACTTTTTTTTAAATTTATGAAATGAATAAATTTTTCCACCACTATAATAATTATTTGGTATCTCAAACCATTTATAATATTTTATCTCTTATTCAAATACATACTATTGTTCCATTTTATTGGTTATTTTTGTTTTGAAAATGGTGTTTTAAATGAAAGGGATATATTAATATCATAAAATGTTTTACTTATGGGTTAAAAGTATTTTTTATATGGTTTCTTATGTAAATGAATGATTTTTTGTACTTAATGAATTTTATGGTCATGAAGTTTTTTTATAAGAGTGAGTGGGCTATATATTTTTCTCCAATTCATTGGTTAATTACTTTTTTCTTTGGGTAATAATGTGCGAATTAACTGATTAGGTTATTCCATTTCAAAGGTTTCATATAATGGTTATATAAATATGATGGTCTATGTAACCTAAATGACTTTTCCCTAGTTGAAAACAAATTTTTATGAACGTTTTTTGATTTCATAATGTAATCTAATGATCATCTATTTAAAGGGATCACTACTCCCCTAAAGGGAATTTGTTTAACAAATTTCTTTCCATGGGTTCTCTTATTTTTAAGTAATAATTATGATTATGTTTTTTCTTGTATGTTTTATTATAAAGTGTTTTTTGAAAAAATTGGGTAGTTTTGATGATTTCAATTGTATGCAAATGATTATTTGAGACAAAAAAATTTAATGTTAAAGGAAAACACCCAGATACAATCTTATGGTTTCGAAATAGACTAACAAGTTTATTTTCATATCTGTATCTGAGACTTACTGGGATATTTTTTTCATCACAGATTTTATAATGGTTTTGATAAATATTATTGTTGATTAGGAATAATTATGATTTTAATTTGAAAATTTTGAATATTTTCCATGAAATAAAACCTGTTTTATTTTAAATTTATTGTATTGTAAACAAATAGACACTATGTGGAAGTGTCTAAATTTTAGTGAATGTGTTTCTAATATAAGAGTTTTGTCCTAATTATTTAAAAATATAAACCTAAAAAAGTCTATTACAATGAAAGAAAATTAATTATTTTTTTTAAAATTAAGTTATCGTTTGAATACGTAGCATGTATGTTTGTTAGAATTTAATCATGGTTTAGATAATTTTATATGTTTGGATAATACATGTAAGTATCCTTAAGAGATTCTAATTTATAGTGTATTTTTAATATTACCATGTTTTTCAATCTAATTTATGTCAATTTAGAGTGATTTTTTCATAAAGGAAATAAGGAAGTTGAAGTAATAAGGTACTAAGATAAAAATATCGTTCCAAATCAGAAACTCTGAATTTTTATTATTAGAACACAATAGTTTGTTTCTATTATGGATTATTTTATATATATATTAATGGTGGTTTAATCCACACTAATGATTAACCACTTTCCCCATAGAGGATCATATTTATAATAGATCATTTTGTGAAAAAATGCCTTCAACATTTATTTGGTATTATAACCTATTATAGAAAATCCAAATATTAAATTTTTGGAAATGATATTTGAATTCAAGGTTTGTTTAGATAATCAATAGTTAATTCTATGTATTTCTCATTTTTATGGTGATGTTGATATGTAGTTACTAATGATAAATAATACCAGAAGAAAGATGATATTAATGCCTTGGAATGAGAATAATATATGAATATTTTCCCTAAAAAATATTTTATTAATGATATTTTACTTAGGAAGTAAAATTTATTCTTGGAATTGATATATAAAGAGAAATATTTAGTGGAAGTTTATGAAGACAATTTTACCCGATTGGAATGTTATTAACCAAATAGTATCCCAGATCTTAATAGTATAATTAATATGTTTTACATATGATCAAAGCCAATACGTTGAATGGAATTTCCTTCTCTTGAATTGAAATATTAAGGGAAAACTTTCTTCTTTATCTAGAGTATTTAAATAGAGTTTCTTGTTGATCATGTGGTTTACAAAAATAAGGATAAAAATATTTCTATGGAGAAGGAAATGGGGAAACATCCATCGAGTAAATTCAATGGTAAGAAACTAATGTCTTTATCCTATTATAATTGTGGTAAAAAAGATACGTATAGAATATATTATAAAATATTTTAAGTGTTTATTATCTAGTAAGTTTCAACATGTGGCTCATTATTATAATGAAAAGAATCAAAAAAATAATCAAATAATTGATGAAGATCTAACAATAATATGTTTTAATTATAATGAGAGAAGTCATTTTTGTGATTACTTGTATAGTGATAGGAATGAAGGATATAATTATTCAAGATCAGGAGTAGAAAGGTGTTGAAAAATTATTTTCAACTAATTCGATAGATATTGTGCCATTCAGTAATATAGAGTCATGCACATTACTTTTTTATTATGATTATAAAAATTCTATGTTTGATTCAGGTTCTACACATTTATTCCCTTCCAAAACACATTCTATAAAATTTGGAATTTCACCTCAAGAGATAAATCCATAACTATGGGTGGAAAAACCTAGTTGTTGTGTTAAGACAAAAATAAATTATGCGAATCTTCATATTTTTATATATCTAAAGGATTTACCAAAAAACCATGTTGTATTTCCCATTATACAGCTTGATTTTATTATCAGTGTGGATTGGATTTCTCAATATCATGCTGATATTGGTTAGAGAGCTAATGAAGTTATTTTCTAGAATTATTTTTAATTTTTATACATGAGTGAATTCATAACTTTGATAAAATATTAAGAAGCTAAAAAATTGATTAAAGATAGAAAAACAATTTATGTTTCACATATTACTGAGAAGAAGGAATCTATTCAAATTGGTGATGTTAATATATTAAATGAATATTTGGAAGTATTTATTTATGATATTTCTGGCATTATACCTGATTTGAAGATTTAATTTACTATTAACAATGTTTATGATGCTAATATAATATCAAAACCCCCTCATTGAATGTCTCAATTTGAAATTTTGTAATTGAAATATAGTTTCAATAAGAGATTCATAAGGACTTAATTAATCCCAACACATCCCGAAGGGGTGCTCCATTTTCTGTTCATTTAAAATAATGATGGTTCCAAGGGGATTTTAATTGACTATAGAGAATTGAATAAAATCAATGTTAAGAATAAGTATTTTTTCCTTATATAGTATATTTATTTTATTAGCTCCTAGGAGATTAGTATTTTTAATAGAATAATATTTGGCCTTAGTATCATCAGCTAAAGGTAAAAGAGGATGGCATTCCAAATGAAACATTTCATAGTTTTTAGATGCATTATGAGTTTGTGGTTATTCCCTTTGGG
Organism: Viscum album; assembly: GCA_963277665.1. Lineage (NCBI taxonomy): Eukaryota > Viridiplantae > Streptophyta > Magnoliopsida > Santalales > Viscaceae > Viscum > Viscum album. The sequence goes on from OY728152.1 coordinate 1,942,342,294, forward strand.
TTGAAGAATCCTTCATCTATATTTATAAAACTTATAAGTAGAGTTTTTGATGAGTTATTATATAAATTAGTACTTGTGTTTTTTAATGAAATATTGTTTTATTATAATAGTTTTGATGATCATGAGAAAATTTTTACAGTTATTCTTCAAAAGATAAAACAAAATAATTTATATGTAAAATTTAGAAATTGTGAATTATAGTTATGATAGATTTTTTTCATTGGATATATTGAAAATAAATATGGAATAAATATAGATCCGATTAAAATTAATGCGATTAAAGAGTGGAAAATACTTATAAATGTCATAGTGGTTCGGTTTTTCTTATATTAGATAGTTACTACTGAAGGTTTATTGAAATCATTGATTGGCTATCAAGACCAATAATTAAGTTAACTCATAAAGGATTTAAATCCATCATGAAAAAACAATGTTAGGATGGTTTTATGAAATATAAAATAATATTAATAAATGATCTAGTTTTTTACCTCCCTTCTAGAAATGGGGAGGTTTTTGTTTATAGTATTTCTTCATTAAAGATACTTGGGTGTGTTTTAATGAATAATGATTGGGTAATTTCTTATATTTCAATAATAATTGAATCCTCATGAGATCATTTATCCTAAGCATGGAACTGAAATAGCGGTTGAAGTCATTTCTTTTAAAATATAGAAACACTATTTAAATGGATTAAAATCTCCAATATAAACTAATTATCAAAGTTTGGGATAAATATTCACTAAAAAATAATTATGCATGAAACAAAGAAGATTATTGTAATTGATTAACCATTTTGATTTCAAGATTTATTAATATACAAGTATAGAAAATAGGGGAACTCATACTTAAAGTCATAAATATAATACATCATTATCTATACTACGAATAGAACATGACCATTTGGTTAATGATTTAATGAATGATGGGATATACATTTTTCATGTGAGAACTTTATTTATTTTATTGATGATGATATTATAGTCATCATTATTAGTAATAATTAAACAAGCTAATAAAGAGGGCTGGGATTTACATGAAAAGGTAAAATTGTACATGAAATGTATGTTTCTTGAATTTACTATTGAAAAATAATGTGTTTTTATATTCAAAAAAAGATTCTGTGTGATTTATGATGCCAAATTGATAAAATATTCATTAAATGAATCATATAATTCTTTGTTTTGTATGAATCATAGAAAAACTAAGATATACCTAGACCTACAGGAATATTTCTAGTGGGAAAGAATAAAAAGGGATATTGGTGAATTCCCTATGAAATGTACGACTAGTGAAAATGATAAAGATGAATGAAATTACTAAAGGGGGTGCATCATCCTTTTCCAGTGGTGAAATGGAAATGTGAGCATATATCAATGGAATTTTTTATTGGATTAAAAAATGCATCTTGACATTATAATGTGCTATGTGTTGTTGTTGATCATTGATGTACATGGATTTCACATGTATTTTTATAGTTTTCTTACATAGTATTAATTACTTAGTTTAAACATTTTTTATATTTTTAGTTTACTTGTAGTTTTATAGTAGTTTAGATATTTTGATAATTTTTAGTTAATTTATATATTTATATTAGAAATATAGTATTTTTATTTTTTTCATTATTTGGTTGTATTAATAAAATAGTTTTTTTAGTTTATTATTATTTAATAGTATTATTATATTTAATTACATATGATTTAATATTTTTTTAATACTATTTTAATACTATTATTTTTATTATTAATTAACTTTTAGAAAAGAGATTATTTTTTATCTTTAATTTGAATTTAACAATTTTTATTTTATTTGTTTATCCCCCCTAACTACCCACGCCATTCCCCTCCCCTTGACCCACCACACTCTTCCCCATTACCCCTATTTTCTCTCACCAATCACCCTCCCCTTTGACCCATTCCCCCGCTCTCTCTAATCCAACGCCACACCCCATTTATCTTCCCCCTCCCATCCCGCTGGACCTACCGCCCCATCCTCCCTCCTCAGCCTTTTAACATACTCCCCATTTTTTCTTTTTTTCCCACTTATCCTCCCTACCCTGCTCCCCTCACCCACGTCCCCAACTTCCTTCCCCTGCTACGAATTTCTCTTCTCTTCTATTCTCACACCCCTAACCTCCCCCCATATAACCCGCCGCCCCCCATTCTCTCCTCGATATACCCGACACCCCCATAATCCCACGCCCCTGTTCCACACATCCAGCCAACACGTTGCCACATCCTCTCCCTTCCCAGCCGCACTCATCCATTTTTTTCTCCCTTTGTCCACTTATTCTCCCAACCCGCTGGACCCCCACCGCCCCAATCTACCTATCCCTCTTCCAGACTGGCTACCTCACCATCCTTCCCCCACTACATAGGTGCGAAATTGGAAACCATCATCACCGGCATCCTCGGATGCTCATCCCAATAGTCAGCGACCACGCCTTCCCCATTCCAGAAGTGTGGTTTAGGCACATCATCGACGAATGCAGAGGTTCTCTTTGGTTTATGGAGATTGAAATCACCCGACAAGATCAAGCACATATCCTATCAGATTTTTAGCGGCAGTGGTTTGATTTGGGTGTGGCTTCAGTGACTACACGGAGCAGAGCGATGGTTATAATTTTGTGATCGTTGACGACATCTTGCAGTGACCACAACAACGACATGAGCACAGTGATATCTTTTATTTATTATTTTATGTGTCATGTCATCACGATGGTTGGGTAATTTTTTTGTCGAAGTTGTGACGAAAGTGACGGTGAATGCATGTCTTTAATTTATTCCTATGTTTGATTGCATTTGGAATTAATTTCAATTGGATGTTTATTTAATTAATAGTATCTGCATTTAAATTAATTGTCATTTGGGCTCTGCACACATGCTTTGGTGCCTGTTTTTGTGATACCTAATAAGTAATCACGATCGAGAGTTCATCATAGAATTTATTTATCCGGAATTCGATCAAGCGCACGAGAAATTTATGAATAAATAAATATATTAATTGAAAAATTAATATTTTGTGTGTGCAATTCTTCAAACTTGTGTGAGTGATACTGAAAAGTGATCTCATGTGAGAGAACTCGACGAAGGTAGATACTTCGACATTGTGAGAAAGGGGTCATCATATTTCACCAAGGGATTCAGTGCTATAATGACACAAAAATTATTCGTCAGGATAGAGAATGAAATGACGAATAATTTGTGTAAAAATTAAATTAAATGTCCAACATCATAGAACAAGAATAGATAGTATTTTGATAAAATTTGGAATCAGTGATAATTGAATAAATAAATATTCAAATGAAGGAATTAAATAATTGGCATTGCGTGCATCTGAACGGACGTCGTGACTCTGAAACTTCCATCTCTACCAGTTTCTTTCATATCTTAATTCACTTAGATAATTTTAGTCAATTTAAATAGTCAATTTTAAAATAGTCATTTAGTTTTTAGGACTTAGTTGATAATCACACAATTAAATCTCATCTGCCAGAACATTCCTCCAAGATGACATTTTTTGTGTCTACTCACATTCTCTCTGTGGTTCGACCCTGATCACCACTTCTATAGTAGTTAGTAGGTAAATAAATATTTCAAATTTTAATGATTTGTGACGCGCATGCCAAATTTCTAGCGCCGTTTCCTGGGAGAATAGTAGCATTAGATAATTTTTTAAAAGGTTGATTTAGGTCAAAAAAAAATTAAGAAAACCAAAAACCAAACCCACAAAAAAATAGTTTACTACTCTGGGAATTTCTCATTGCAGGAATTTTCAAGACACCCAGAAGTTCAAAATGACGTGGGCCACACCACACAATTACATCTAGTACCTTCCCTATGCATCCCCAACTCAAGGTTTGACATATAATGATTCACCACACATGAGCTATATCGGTAATCTTGTTTAGTTCAATGATCTTTATTCAAGTCCATGCTATGATCCATATGAAAATATTTTTCCATGCTATGAAACAAATCCTTATACATCTATTGATCATTTTAAAATTCAATGCATTCTGGAAAATGTAGAACTTGATAATTCATTTCAAACAAATGATTCAATAATTTAACACATGTTGCATTGTGTTATCACTAAGACCAATTAGAGGATTGAACATCAAGATGAACGCAATGAAAAGTTTCTTTCCATAACAAAAGATCTATAAAATCAATTGAAGAATTTAGTAAATCAAATGAATCATATTCCTGAACTAACTTCTTCATTACCACTTGATGGTCTAATGAACCATATTTCTGAACTAACTGATTCATTAATGGTTGATGATCTAATTCAAAACAATTCTGTTGAGGAGAGTGAAATAGAGGTTCCATTTGAACAACATTCATGTCCCTATTCTAAAAATGATATTGATCTACCTTCTTTTCATCCAAGTGATGACTCATATACGTCATAATATAATTCTTCTAATCTAATCGCATTTGAAGAATATGAGAGTTTGGTCTTCCACCCTGTCTAACATAATGGTTCCTCAGAAAATGTGATTTCATGTCCTTCTTCAATGAATTCACAACACAACTATCCCAAAGTAAAAAAAGGATAGGATCAATGTCTATGAAATCACACCTTTTGAAGATGAAGAGGACATTGAACTAGGACCATTCTTTACCATGATAGATTCATGATTGAACCAAGAGACAATGAATTTCCACACTCAAGAGGACATCACATCAAATGAAATCGAATCACCACTTTCTGAAAATCTTTGTGAGTCTGAAATTTTTTCTAAAATTGAGATTTTTGAAACATTTCTGGAGTCGGAGAATCAATCAGCATTGGTGGTAGAGAACAATCATAATTTTCTAGAAACAATGGATGAATGGGATATCTTGGAGGATCCTGAGTTTGTGGTGAAACATGTACCAACAAAGAAATATGATCAGGGCAGTATAGAAGAAAATTTAGAAAAAGATTTCATTCTTGACACAATGGAGTCATCTTCTCCAATTGATCCCACACTACTTTCTCCATTCATCGAGGCTAAAAACAATTCACTTGAAATACCCCTATATGTGAACAATATTGTTGACCTTGACACAATCAATGAAACCATAGAGCATGTTTTGAGTTGGAAACTAGTGGATTTACCTGTGCTAGTGGTTGGGTGTGAAAACGAAATGGGATACATCATCAACCCAGTTACTGCATTCAAGGATGTGATTGATATAAGGCGACCACTAAATGAGCATGGTAAAGGTATTTTTTCACCTATTCACATTAAAAGAGGTAATCTTCTTGATCCTACCATTGATGACCTTTTCTCAAAATTCAATTATTCGATGAGTCTTTCTACAGGTGAGGTATATTCATTCCCTTGTGAGTTGGCCTATTTTAATTTCATTTTGCACGTTCATTTTTATGACAATATTCCATTGAGATTTTATGCAGCTTTCATGATAAACTCATCTTAAATGAATAGATTCCACACTCCTACTGAAAAAGATACAGATGCATGGTTTACATTTCTATTCGACCCTGGTAGAGTTTCAATAACATTTGGCTGAAGACGAAGTAAATTTAGCGCTTAATGGGAGGCAACCCATCATTTATTTGTTTTCTTTTCACAGCATTTAATTTCATTTCATTTAGTTTTATTTTAAATAAAATGGAATGTATTTACAACAAGTTGTTTTCTCCTGGAATAGTAGTGAACTTGAATTTATCATACATATTTTTATCATCTAAATTCTGTTGATTATGGTGTGAGTTCTTCGATATGATGCGAGTATGTGTTGTCAATGTGTAGGATTTACAGGTATACCATTTCTGGAGCTTCATCGGATACAAACAACCTATCTTCATCTATCTGCACTTACACATGGAAGTGTTTTATTTTTTCCATATTTTATGCTTCTAAAAACACCTTGTAAACTAAAAAAAACAATAAAATTTTGATGAAAAAAAACTAACATTCCTGTTATTGATGAACCCACATAAAATCTACTGTATTTTTTTTGCAACACAGTCAGGAACATACCACTTGTGCCCCTAAGAAGTTCGAGCACCTGATTCTTGTTTGGAATTCTTTGATCTTTGATATCATGACTTAGATGATTTCTGATATTATTTCATGCTTCGAAAATATTTTTTAAAATCTTGTTTATTTTTTAGACACTTATTTGTACTCATGCTCATATGTGTTGTCCAACATTATATTTCCATACCCGTGAGGACTCTAAGACATTTTAAATCATCTCTTATTTATCTTATTCTTGAGGGAATGTCAACCATGTTACGTCTTCTAAAACTTTACATGTTTTCCATCAAAGCAATAGGAATTTTTAAAGTTTCACTAAAATGATCGAGGCATCTGTTTGATATTTTAGCCCCGTCAACCCACTGAGCCACCCATACATTTTCTCCATCGTGTATCCCTTAGAATCCATGAAGAATACTTTTGAGGATAAGCCCATAACCGATACCCTTCCCTATCCATTTCGTGAATTTTTTCATGATAATTTTCAATCTAAGTGTGGGGGAGAGATTTACTTATAGAGAGGGTTCTTCGAGGGGTAGTGAGTCATTCGATGTACATGGATCGACAATCTCCCATCCTGATCATATGAGTTATTTTTCACAGTAGCCACATTCCTGACTTATATTTTGATATATGAATATATAATCCTTTTGTTTCCAACAATGAGTACATTGGTGGTCATTACGCGGTAACCCTCGACTTTGGGGATACCTATAAAAGTGATGATTCATTACTCCAAGAGCTAGGATGTTTTCTATATGACCTACCATCATTGAGATGTTACATCGTATATGATACTTGTGTACTATTCTTTGGGATTATCTTCTGACATTTATTTTATGGGGTTATTGAGTTGATACTCACCAGTTTTTCCTGACCATATTATTTGAGTGAGTTGTGTCATAAAAAAAGAGTGAAAAAAAGGGAGAAACATTGGATTATCATATTCTTGGGGAAATGTAATGTTTTAAGTGTGGGGGAGTGAGAGTTTGAGGGATAAATTTGAGGGAGGCATTTGGATTGACATATATCATGCATTTATTTCAAGATTCAACCCTCCTTTTTTCCAAAAAAAACTGTCACAATTTTTTTTATGACCCACCGTCCTGCAACCTCAGAGGCATTTGAACCTAATGTAACTTCCTCGATATTGGAGAATTCTTTTGATTCCCAATATTATAGATGTGAAATTCATGGAAAGCCTATAGTAAGCATGAAGGTGTATGTGAATTGAGCAAAACTTTGATCATATATTTTGAGAGATGAGAGTTATGGAAAGGTAGGTCACATGATACATGAGTGGAAGTACTTGTTTTAGAAACAATTCGTGTGGAAGAAAAATGAATTTTGAAAATTGGAGTTTTAAATGAAGGATAATATTTTATGGGTAAATGAGATTAAAGAATTTCGAACTAGTAATTTTGATGTTTTAATTTTTCAGTGCTAAATTGTGTTTTATTTTTGATTGTTTTTCCCAGGAGTGCAAAATTTTAACTGTGGGGGATTTGATGTACATGGATTTCACATGTATTTCTATAATTTTCTAACATAGTTTTAATTAATTAGGTTAACCATTTTTTATATTTATATTTTACTTTTGTGGGTTTATAGTAGTTTAGATATTTTGATAATTTTTAGTTAATTTATATACTTATATTAGTAATTTAGTATTTTTATTTTATTTCATTATTCTTTATATTAATAAAGTATTTTTTTAGTTTATTATTATTTAATAGTAGTATTATATTTTATTACATTTTCATTAATATTTAATTTTTAATACTATTTTAATACTATTATTTTTATTATTAATTAAAATAGATTCATTTTTTTCTTTAATTTGAATTTAAAAATTTTTATTTTATTTTTTATCCCCCCTAACTACCCATGCCATTCCCCTCCCCTCGACCCGCCACACTCCTCCCCATTACCCCTTTGACCCATTACCCCTTCTCTCCAATCCCACTCCACACCCCATTTAACCTCCCCCTCTCATCCCGTTGGACCCGCAACCCCATCCTCCCTCCTCACCCTTTTAACCCGCTGCCCCATTTTTTTCTTTTTTCCCACTTATCCTCCCTACCCCGCTCCCCTCACCCGCATCCCCAACTTTTTTCCCCCGCTACACATTTCTCTTCTATTCTATTCTCACGGCCCTCCCCTCCCCCCATATAACCCACCTCATCTTTTATTCTCCTCGATATTCCCGACGCCCCCTCTCCACACATACTGCCAACACGCCTCCCCATCCTCTCCCCTTCCCAGCCGTACTCATTCATTTTTTTCTCCCTTTATCCACTTATCCTCCCAACCCACTGGACCCCCGCCACCCCACTCTACCTATCCCTCTTCTAGAACATCTGCCTCACCTTCCTTCCCCCACTACGCAGGTGCGAAACAGAACACCATCAACACTGGCATCCTTGGATTATCATCACAACAGTCAGCGACCATGCCTTCTACATTCCAGATGGGTGGTTCAGGTGCGTCATCAACGTATGCAGAGGTTCTCTTTGGTTTCTAGAGATTGAGGTCGCATGGAGAGATCGAGGACAGATCCTATCATATTTTTAGCAGTGGTGGTTTGATTCAGGTGTGGCATCAGCGACTGCACAGAGCGGAGTGATGGTTATTATTTTGCGATCATTGATAGTGTCTCGCGGTGACCACAACAACGACACGAGCACGGTGATATCTTTTATTTATTATTTTATGTGTCGTGTTGTCGCGATGGTTGGGTAGTTCTTTTTTTTTTGTGTCAGAGTTGTGACAAAAGTGATGGTGAATGCATGTCTTTAATTTATTCCTATGTTTGATTGCATTTTGAATTATTTTCAATTGGATGTTTATTTAATTAATTGTATCTGCATTTAAATTAATTTTCATTTGGGCTCTGCACACATACTTTGGTTCCTGTTCGTGTGATACCTAATAAGTAATCACGAATGAGAGTTCATCAGAGAATTTATTTATTCGGAATTCGATCAAGTACGCGAGCGAATTCTGAATAAATAAATATATTAATTGAAAAATTAATATTTTGTGTGTGCGCTTCTTCGAACTTGTGTGAGTGATACTGAATAAGTGATCTCATATGAGCGAACTCGACGCAGGTAGATACTTCGACTTTGTGAGAAACGGGTCGTCATATTTTACCAAGGGATTCAGTGCTATAATGACGCGCAAATTATTCATCAGGACCGAGAATGAAATGACGGATAATTTGTGTACACATTAGAATACTGTCTAACATTAGAGAATGAGACCAGATAGTATTTTGATTAAATTTAGAATCAGTTATAATTGAATAAATAAATATTCAAATATGGGAATTAAATAATTGGCATTGCATGAATCTAAATGGACGTCGCGACTCTGACACTTCCATCTCTACCAGTTTCTTTCATAGCATAATTCACTTAAATACTTTTAGTCAATTTAAATTGTCATTTAGTTTTTAGAACATAGTTTTTAATCACACAATTAAAGCTCATGTTCCTGAACATTCCTCCAAGAGGACACTTCTAGTTTCTACTCACTTTCTCTCTGTGGTTCAACCCTACTCACCACTTCTACAGTAGTTAGTAGGTAAATAAATATTGCAAATTTTAATGCATTGAGACACGCGTTCCAATCATTTTAATTAATGTACACATTTTATTCCTATTTGAAATAATATTTCTTTAGATAATATTTCAAGAATTTATATTAACGACATAATCTAATTGCATTGTGTAACATTTCTATTGTATCTGATTTTGACCCCATTATTACCACTAATTTTTAAAAAATCATTCAGACATAATTGGGAATTGAATTAAATTTTAGTATATCCTTTAATCCCCTATATGATGGGTAGTTAGAGAAATTTATTTAGACTTTGGAAGATATGTTTTGATATTTTTCATTGGATCATTGGGGAAGTTAAGAATAATATACATCATGAGTTGATTTTAATTATTATAAAATATTTTTTTCTCATATAAAGATTCAATTTTAGAGGAATTATATGGAAATTTGTGTCAGATTCCAGCTTGATCGGTTGATGTTGTTGAAAGATGTTTTTTAGGAGAAAAATTGGTTGAATAGTTGCTTGTTAAAGTAAAGGTGATTCAGCATTATATGATAATTACATAGAGGAGGCATAAAATTTATCAAAACAACTAGAGGAATGATCTTTAATTCAAGGTAGGAAACCATATATTATTAAAGTATCTCTATGGAAAATTGTTATGCATTTTGGTAAGAACAGATATTTAAGTCCATGGTTCATTGGACCATATAATACTATGGAGAACATTGGATCAATTTTTATTGAGTGATTTACCTAATTATTTTATCCAAGGTAAATGATGTTTTTCATGTTTTATTAATAAGGAAATATGTACTAGATGCAAGTTAAGTTTTATGACCTAATAAAGTTGAGTTAAAAGAGAATAATTCTTATTAGAATAAAAATATTTAGACCATTGAACATAAATATTAGGTTTTATGGTATATTTTTACTAACTAGGTTAATTTTTTATGTAAAATCCATATTATTGAATTGGAAGGATGAGAATATGAATATTCAATGATGGAAACATATCACCACTTGTTTAAGAAGGGAATTATAACTATGAGGATTTAATTTCTAAAAGTGGGGAATAATGAGATGACCCAAATAATATTAATGATAGATTAATTTCATTCCTTATTAATATTCATGAATTATATTTCAAAAATAAAAATTCATTATAAGAATAATAGGTATTTCTTAGTCAAATAGAAGATAAATTTATTCTAACAGAATTCAGTTTCATGTATTATACAATTTTAGTCAAAAAAATTATTTAAAAATTATAGAATTTGTATTTTTAGAAATAATATCAATTTTTAAATAGTCATATATGTGTTATCATAGAGTAAAGTTTTGATAATTTTATGATAAAGTTGATTTTTGGATGAATAGTAGAAAAAAATGATATTAAATAAATATTTATTCTGTTTTAATGTATATAAAATGTATAATTTTATTTTATATTAGTTTTAAAATACCATTAGTTAATTTTAATTATTAATAATTAAAATTATTTCATTGTTATCAAAATTATACTTGAATTTGGTATAAAAACATTTTTATACATAAAAGGGAAATTATCCAGAAAATAGTTTTTGATTGCATTATATGTTGTGTTTTTACAAATATTTTTTTAAAAATTTAGATATTTAATCTTGAAAAATGTAGAATATATTCTAATAATTAATTTAAAAGTTATTAAATTGTTTAATCCCATTTTGGGTCAATATGAATAGTAACTTTAATAGAAAATACAATTACAAGGATAAAAGTTAAAATAAGTTAAAATAGTTAAAAAAAAGATGATAAGGTTTGAACCTAAATTTTTTTAATATCCAATTGTATATAATAATTGGAACCCTATATATTCTATTCTTCAAATATGATTCATTTTTGAGGCATTTCTATTTAGTAATTCATTAATAAGTATTAATTATTTGAAAAATTCTTTGTGTATCCACTACCTCACTTATAAAAGGACACCACCTAACCCCACTTTTTCATAGTTCAATATCCTATTATATTGTCCAATACATTCCCAAATCCATTCTGAATATCCTGGATGACATTCTAGAAGTCCTAATCTGATCAGAATACCATCGTAATAGGGCTTTAGCTGTAAAGCCAATGAGTTATTTTTAAATAAGTGGTATAGTTTTTAACTATATATTTTTTATTTCTTCTTTTATCTCAATAAAAAAATTCCTACCCATTTTTATATTAAAATATATGTATCTACCATATAATTACATTTTATTGTGTTTATGTTAGAAACCCTTTTTGTTCTACTTATTATTTGAATAGAAAATGAAAATATCTTTCATGCATACGCATGGACTACCACCTCGTGAGACATTGCCTTATATTTTTCATCATTGAGTTTTATGGATGGTAATAATGACAGATATGAATGAAATATGTGATATATATAATATAAATTTTATTGTGGAATTGTAAATAAATATTCTTATTCTATCATTACCATTCAATTAAAAATAAAAAAATCACTCAAGCACATGTGTAGATTACAGCCTCCCAAACCGATATATTTTATTTTTCATCACAACCTCATAGGGATGGTATATATAAAAGTATCTAAAGAAATAATATAATATTTATGATATAATTATAATTCTGAAAATTTAAATTAATACTTATCTTTTTTCCCCCACACCCATTTAAAAATGGAAACATTTCTCATGTGTATGTACATACTACAATCTTCATGATGTAACATAATTCATTTTTCATAACCACCTTACATGGTTGGTTCTAAAATTATAATTTATGTATAAAAATTATAATTATAAAATTATAAAAATTCAATAAAAGATATAATCTAGATTTACTTGACTATTGTTAACCTAAATAATTCATTATAGAATTTTCAAACAAATGTATTCAAAACATTTGAAGTAAAATTAGTCAATTAAGTGATTAAGTATGACATGATAATAATGTAAAATAAATGAAATAATAAAAAGATAATGAACTTAAAAAATATTATTAGTAAATTAAATTTTTACCATATCTCAATTATTCTTGAATATAAAGAAAATATGTGATAATTCAAACTCGAGGTAATAAATATTTTACATTAAAACCTAGTTTTAAATTTATATATATATTTATTTATAATATAATTCCCCAATGTACATATTTTTTGTGAATATGTAAAAAATTAAATAAATATATTAAAATTTTGGTTTTATGTCTCCTTTTACTTTATTATGAGGTCTCCATAAGAAGTCGTTGTTAATATTTCATACAGAATGTTTAACTTTCTTTACCAAATAAAAAAGGAATATTTTTTATATATATGATGTTAAGGGGTTGTCTCTCCTCTAGGAATGGTATTTTATATTTTGAATACATTAAAATATTCAATGTTTTATTTAAATAAAAACACTTCTTCCTTTTGTTTTGGGTATCTTAGCTTTGGAAATAGTGTTTTAAAGGAAAGGTATATATCAATATCCAAGAATTATATACATATGGGGTAAAAAGTATATTTTTATGTGTTTGAATAAATTAATGACTTTATAATTTCATTTATTTTATGGTCCTTGAAAATTGTTTATGAAGATGAGTGATCACTATATGCCTCTCTAATTTGTTGGGTAATGATTTTATTCTCCCAGGAATTATGTTGGAGTTTACCAAGATGGTTATTCCATTCGGAAGGGTTATTATAAGGGTTCTGTGAAGATGATGTAAAAAGAAACCTACAAAGATTTCTATACCTGAACATTATTTTTCCATGAAATATTTTTATCTGATAAGGTAATCTAATGATCTTTTTTAGAGTAATGTTTTTAAACTTAATAGATAAAATATATGTTTTTGTGGAAATATTTTTCATGGGTTCTTATGGTTTTTATGAAACCCTTAGTATTATAATTTTTCTTTTATGCTTTATTATAATATTTTTTAATAAAAAATTTGGGTAGAATATTTAATTTAATGTGTAAGTAATCAATTATTAGATATTAAAATTTACTATGAAAAACCAAAACTCTCTTCCAAGGGTTTTTAAATAGACTAACAAGTTTATTTTATTCCATATATATGTACCTTAATGATATATTTATATTGAACCCACATTTTCACATTTTGTTCATACATTTTAAGGATGAGTAGGAACAATTATGAAGTTTGGTTGAAATTTAAGAATAATTTTCATGAAAATAATGTTTTTAATTTTAAAATTATTAAATTATGAAAAACATTACACTAAATAGAAGTTTCTACATTGTCATTCATGGGTTAGTAATGTAAGAGTTAAAACATAATTATCTAAATCCCTAAACCTAATTAGGTCTTTGGAAATTCAAAAAACAAATTTAAGTAAAAAAATTAAATTATGGGTTGAATTAGAATTAAATCCTTATATTATATGGTGGTAGACTTGGAATTTTTTTCTAATTATGGGGAGAAAATCACCCCTTTTTCTATGTGGATAATTGTATTCCCTTATTGTTTTTATTTAAAATTGAAATGGAAATTCAATGTTGATATCTACCTAGTGAATCAAAATACATAGCGTGGAATGTCCATTGGATATTTGTTTGTGTATAAATTATATAAAAACGCATTCTATTTAATGGATGTGGTTTTATCTAGAGGTTGGGGATTTTGATCACTCTGAAAAGTTTTATCTTAGTGTTTACTTCTAAGAGGATAGTGGCATCCAAATATTTAAGACTATACACATTGATTATGGTCGATTGGGATACCTGATATGCAACAGTTTATTTTTGATATGATTTATGTGATTTCTATTATTCATGAGGCAATTTTTTGTTAATTTCTAGAGAAACTGATGAAAAAAATTATTTTATATTTGAATGTGGGAGAGGTCTTATTAGTGGTAAAAACTTGAGTGGAGGATTCCCTTGAATGGTGTATTTTTTTTGTTAATGAATGCATGTGTTTCTCATTATATTTGAGTTAGTGACATTGGAACTAGAGAATTTATATTAAGAAAGGGATGATAAGATTATTTGGATCCTAAAGGTAATGTACCCTATAATATATTTTGATGTAACTTCAAAATATTTTCAAGGACATAGTGTTAGAGTGAAACAGGTATGGGTTTATTTCATCCAATAGCCATCCAATATTTTTGTTAATGTTGGAGAACAAGGTGATTATACCATGTGTAACCTTAAAAATGATCCATTATTATATGGATGTTAGTGGCCTGTAATTTTATTCTTTTTTATGGGGAATAACGAACTAAAGATAAGAAAAAAAATTTTAGGGTTCCCAATAATAAAAATAATCTCATAGAGGGGGGGTCATGTTTCTATGTGGGAATTTTTTCAAGGTAGGATAGAGTCTATAATATCTAGGGATGGAAGAGGAATTATTCTTCTTGATTGGTTGAGTAGTAAGTTCTCTTAGAGCTCATATATATGTAGGTGGAAGAGTGTGTGATGGTGGAGGTTTTCCACAAGAGATTAATTTTCAATCTTCCGTGGTTGGTAGCCAAGGTTGTATCCTTTTTAGGGATAAATAGTTCTTAAATTAGAAAAGTTAGAGTGAATTAGGTTTTTCCCAGATGCAAAACATCTCAAATTTAGAGTTTTAAAGTACCAATAATTCCCTAAGGGTAAAATGGAATGTTTAACCTAGAATCTGACCTCAAAAATATTATCTGATCATTGCTTTAATTTTGGGGTGGTTTTTTAGCCCTGGGCAGATTCGACATATAATTTACGGTGCAATATGGACACTAAAAATATATTAACTGTAAATTACTATTTTTATCCCCTTTACAAGGAATTTATGTAATCATTATTTTAAATTCAAATGGAGACTTAGATGGTAAATATGAGACCGTTGTTTCATTTGGGACAAGGATTTCCCCTTATGAAATCTACACGTTGAGTTCACATTTTTATTCCTAGGATATATTTTCATAGTTTCATCATTTACATAAATTTATTAAAATATAATTAATTTATTAATGGTCAAAAAAACCTAGGAAAAATACTAATTTTTATCTTTGTTCCAGAATTTATCTAGTGTTATCCAATGGAGGATAAAAAAACCCTTGAAAGTAAGAGATGGGAGAGGGGACTAATCTTGAAGGGAACTTCAAGGTAGGGGTCACAATTTATTTATTCTCCATTAATCAATAATTGTTTATTAGAAATGATGAATTTGGGCCCATTATATTTGGATGATTTCTTTTTGTGATCATACTATTTTATCACACCTAAAATTGTGCTTATGAATTAAAAATCTCTTGTTCAATAACAATGTTCCATGAGATTATTTTGGTTTGATGAATTAATTCAATAATTTTTTTTGAGTTTTTTAGTGGATTAATGAATAATGTTGATGAATTATTCTTCAAATATCTCATTTTTTATTTCTATCTCATCTCCCTGACTTATTATAACTTCCTCTCTCCCATATATCTCTAAAACATATGGAATATGTTCTTACGAACACAAATATGACCAAAAGTAGAGAGGGTTGATGCACAGGTGTTCAGTAGTGGATTGGAATGCCTATAACTTGGTGGAGATGTTTAAGGACACATGGGAGATGTAATACAAGAAATAATAGGAGTTAATATGTGGTAAATCATGAAGAATTATGATTAAATGAAGGAATGTAGTGCACAATTCATCAAATGTTGACATGGTTGTGAAATAATGTTGATGCAATAGGGGTGAAGTGATGATAGATCACATTGGTGACTGATAACACTGAGTGAGATAAAGTGAAACCAAAAGAAATGTTGCGGTTTTATCCCCCACCATCTATCTGATACCATTGGATTGAATGACACCACTACCTCAATATGGTAGGAGGGCTTTCCCCAAGTGGCATGGGATGACTAGCTGGGTTGTTCCAACCTGGAGTGAAGGTCACCAACCCATGTACAAGGTGGGTCGGGTGGGGGCACCTACGTCAGGTCATCGTGATATGAAAGAGCGTGTTCCTAGGGAATGGTTTACCACATTCCGACTTATTGAGGGGGGGTCTGTTTCATGCCATGGGGCATTCCTACAGGCTAATATGTGTTCTGCATTAAACCTTCATGGAATTGATTACACATCACCTTCACCAAGTGTCCATTTTGGAAAAATAAATGTCTTATCTTGAGTTCTTTTTTAATAGATCAAAATGTTGTGGTACTATTTTCCAAATGATTCTATTTTCATGGTATGATAATCATATTACATAATATGATAGGTATAGTTGATGTTACTGTTTGAGCATAATGATTAATGCATTCTCATATCTTAGATAAGGTCATGTATTCCCCCCCATATACTTAGTTTGTGTGATCCTCTATCTATGAGTTAGTTTATAGGTAGGTTTAATTATTCCACATGTATACTTGGGGTTTGAGATCCTCTATATTTTCCTATAGTATGGTTATAGTATTCCCCTCATATAATTGAGTCATGTAATCCTCTATGTATGGGAGAGTTTATAGATAAGGTCAGGTATTACCCCATATAAAATATTTCCTAGGATCCTCTCTATCATCCTATATGTATGGTTAGTTATTTCCCCTATTCACTAGGGGAATGATATCCTATAGCTATCAGTTATACATATTCAAAATTGGTGTCTTTCATTATGGAACAAATTCCCCTTTAAGGTTTCATTTAGTTGAAGTGATTTTTTTAATCATGAGTTCTTATGATAACGTGGATCAATTCACCCCCAAACCAGACATATTACAAGGTAAGGTGTAGTCTTCCCAATGGAATTATAGATCGGTGACATGGGTATAGTAGGAAGTATGGTGTGTTAATTTATCCACTAATGTATTTACCTCTGCTATGATCAGATACCACATTTAAGATTCCCAATGGAAAGGTGGGAGTCTAGAAGATGGATCATATTAGATACTTTGGGAAATTTAACCCCTAAAGAACCTCATAGGTTTACTGTAAGATGTAATGTATTACTAAATGTTGACATTAGTCTCTGTAGACATTTTGGTACTATGAGAATGATTAATTGCTCATTAAATTTTGACCCTCATGGGATGGAGTTGAGATGATCAAGTTCGATCTGTATTCCAAACATTTATAATTGAAGACATTAGTTAGATTATCCTTTCTTTTCATCCTCATGATCAATCTCTAGTTTTAAGATCTTTTGAGAAAACCTATTGATCCATTTTTCCTTATTGTTTATTGGATATCCTACTTTGTATGTATAAGCATACTTCTTCACGGTATTTCCACCAACATATGTTTTTTATTTATAGATGAAATAAATTTTAGAAGTTGTTCTTAGTAGAAATGGATCTGGTGTGTCTTGTTGAGAGTTAATAATCAATCATGTCTGTTGGATCTTTGTGGTATTTAATTAAGGTGGTGACCATTATAGTTGGAGGTTATCCCAGGAGTTCAAATAGTGAGGAGTAGTTTTACTTTTGTTTATATCTATCGAATTTCAAAGTCTCTTCAGATGTAAGGTTTCTTTATATATTCCATTGTGTTGATGTGTTTTTAAATGATGTCTTATTATTTTGTTCTATGAAGTTCTATCAATTATTTATACACACACCATACCGATGTTTTCATTTTTTAGGAATTGAAGATAGGTACTTTTTATTTGTTGATATAGGATAAATCCTACCATATTATGAGATATGCATACTTGGTAATGGTCACTAGCCCCATAACTATTGGACATAATATTATAGTGAAAATCTCAACCTATTTTTGACCTATGTAGTGCCCCAAAGAGTCTGGTAATACCAAAAATTAGTATTTTCTTTTGTTGACTTCTTTTTTATACTTTATTAAGATATTAAATTTAATCCTTGGGTGATTATTAATTATCTTATGTGATAACATTTATATATAATTAATCAGGCATGGTGAATAATTCTCATGGAATTTTATCTAATTTTGTCTATATTAGTAGACAAGGAGAGTATCCCACCACGAGGGGTGAATATATAGTTTCCCAAATGAAAAATCTATAACTATATTTTTTCCATTTTTTATTAGTGTGTATTGGATCTCCAAGGATAATATGTGATTATGTGACATTTGTTAAGTAAGAAAACACCAAGACATAGGGGTTTTTAAATGGTCCACTCACCTTTATTATCATGTTGCTAATTTTTGGCGTGTAGTGGTTTCAATCCCACACCTATGTTTTAATTTATTATCAAAGGAATAACAGAATAATAATAAAAAATTTCACTGAAATAATGATTTCAATTAGAATAATTATTGTAAACAATTGTATAATATGAAATTCTCTTATTTCAAGTGCTTCCAAAATTTGGACTTTGTGTGAACCATTGTTCCTCTCCTCAATTACTTACCAAATAATCATTGTAATTATATTCAATCCTCTCAATGTTTCTTACTTTGCTGACACACACCATTAATTAGGTGTGTTATGATATATTTATATAATTATCTCTATTAATGTTTGATTCCCTCAATTGTGATGTAATTATTAGATTCAAATGTTATGAAATAATAAATATTATATATTCTTGATTATATCAAAAAATATTTTACAAGATTTTTGGTGTGATAGGTGGATTTTGGAATGGAAATTTCATATTTTAAAGAAAACTAATCCATTAATTTTTGACAAGTAGACTCATTGTTGTGTGTAAAATTTATTATAGTGATATGCACTATGATTCTACAAAAACAAAAAATCCTAAAAACCTTATCACCTAGGTTATAACTTCATGGTTCATCTAAATAAATCTTTCTTAGAGTCACTTAGCTATACCTTGTAGTGTGAACTAATTTATCATAGTGCAATGTGACATGATATTAAAACGAGTATGGTAAACAAATCTCCCAAACTAGTTTTCATAGTGAAGTTGACTCCTCAAAAAACTATTTACAACACAACTAATACAACTATAACATGGTCCCTCTCACACGAGAATCATCAATTTATCTTATTATATTAACTCTATAGAATAATATTTTCATGCCAGATTAAATAATTCCAATATCTTCTAAATTACTTTGAAACTAAAAATGTTGTAGCATGATTCTTTTTTTCATGAAATTAATTCATTTATATTGAATAATAATAAAAAATCAAGTGTGATTTATTCATTCTTACATAATATATATACAGTTCTATATAAGACTAACTCAATCTTGATATGATGTGATCTGTATCCTTTATATCATGGTTTTTTAATATTTAGTATATCTTCAGTATTTTCTTTCTCATGCATCCTCACTCAACTCTAAAGTTATTTGAACTAATCCATGAGAGTTTATATAATGAATAAAACATAAAATCATCATATTGCAATGAATTAATTTCATAATGAAATAATTCATAGCAATATTCAAATAAAAAGGGATTCTAAAAACCTAACAAAAGGATATAATTTTTATTGTAAGATAAATACATCATTTATTTTATGATCAATTCTATTTTAACCATGTCTCAGTTGAGATCATTTCCAATACCAATTTTTAACTTAAATTCATCTGGTTTCATAAATCTATCAGAGAGTTCTTAAATATCACCTCTGTATTTTTTAGAAACATTTAATACAATAATTTATCTCTTCTCTTAATTCAATATACCTACACCTTAAACTCACCTTGAATTGGAATAGTAATCAACTCCTCTACTCGTTGACAATCAACTAAAAAAGAAACTAGAGTCTTTCCCCCTTTTCAGTATTTGGTCCTGTTGTATTCTCCCCCATTGTCAAAGAATGAAATGGATTGAAATATATAAAATATATAGGAAAAACCAGAAGTATTATAAAAGATAATTCAATATCAAAAACACTCATCGGTGATAAAAATAATCCCTCAAAAAATAAGAAATTTTAAAGATATCAATGACATTAGTTTTGGTTGAAACATATTTCAATGAAATATTAGGATGATCCCTATTCTCATTGATAATGTGGAACATGATGTTAATATTCCTTATGATGTGGGCACTATTATAAAAATTTCTTCTCTATCAATTTTTATGAAATTATTTGTTAGGGATTAAATATGGATATGTCATCAATTTATCACTTTCCATCATTTTGAATATAAATTGTGATTCATGCAATATTTGAGTGAAGATGAGTTTTTTGATTATTAATGGTTATATATTAATTATTATTATTTCTAAATCTTTAAGAAAAATTTCATTGTATTTTAATGTTAATATTTCTAAATTCTATGTTTTTATTTTTAACATTAATTTTTGGCATTCATTTTTATTCCCACGTTGAAAACTAAAATTTCATTGATTATTATTTTTATTGTTTAATTTCATATCCTGAATTAATATTTCACCCAAATTATTTAGTTTTTTATTGTTGGATGATTCAT
Source organism: Viscum album (assembly GCA_963277665.1). Lineage (NCBI taxonomy): Eukaryota > Viridiplantae > Streptophyta > Magnoliopsida > Santalales > Viscaceae > Viscum > Viscum album. The sequence goes on from OY728152.1 coordinate 1,942,363,169, forward strand.
GTGATGCGTGGAATCACATATTTGGTGAAGGAAAAATCATTTAAGAGTCAATTGATGCTCACTTACATATGGGTTAGCACATGTAAAGATGATTCCATGAAGTAAGAAACACGAACTCCATTATATGACTTCATATACCTAGGAAATGGTCCATTGGTATTTGATTTATGGTCCCCTAAACAAGAAAACCACCAAGTAATGGTAACACTACAAGTCAATGCAATAGATAAGGGTTACCTGAGCTTCAAAAACACCACATAAGGCTTAGTTTGTACCAATATAAATGTAGTTTTTTTGGATTCAAAGGGAGTTATATCAAGGTTTTATTCCTGGAAAGGAAGCTATGTAAAGTTCAGTATGTATTAAAAGTGAGATATGTATGGATAAAAATTTCTCAAGTCTACGTAAATGAAAAATTGGAGTTAAAGATAAAAACATGGTAGGAAATATCCAAAGATTGTAAAGGGAACCTTATCAAGAAGAATCAATAAGTGCATATGGGTATGCTTGAATATAAAATGGATCTCTGATTGAGTCTACTAAATAAGTTGATGAATATTGAATGAATCCACAGAGAGGATGGTTATTCATGATTATACTACTATTTGTGAGTTTGTTAATAGGAATTGTCATGCAGATACAATTTAACTAGAAAAAACTATGAAACAATTTCATGGTATTTATTCTTAGGAGGAGAAAAATAAGAGAGATATTAGACACAGAGTAATGGATAAGTTCTCAAATAATTTTTTAGAGGGGATTGAATTTGAAGGGAGGATTGAATTTGATAGATAAGACAATTATTTTCTTTTATTTTTCCTTATTTACTACTATGTATGATATAAATTTATTGTGAAAATTTACTACTATAATGATCACAATTTCCTTAGGGGTTAGATATAAATTAATTCAATTAATTTTATTATTCTTTATTGGGTATTCATATTATCCTGCTATTCTCCATGTGATAACATCACTTTATTAAGCTCTATAAACTTTGATAATGAATTGATAAATTTAGGTAGGGATAGATAAATTTTGATAGATGAAAATTAATTTTCCTTTCAAAATCCAATTTAAAATTTGAGGTCAATATAATTGGGGGGTTTAATAGGGTGATTTTTTTTTTCTTAGTGTTCTTATTTATCAGTCTACAAGATCACGATCAGAATCATGACACCACATTTCTAAAAACAATTCTTCAAGATCATAAATTCCGCACTAATCCATGTACCGATGGGTGAACAATACTATTTCCCATTCACTTGATTCCTTAATCAAATAACACATATTATAAAAGGTTGAGGATATTTTTCTTTTAAAAGTAATAATTTATCTCTTTAGTTTTTTATAGATATATAATCCCTTATAAAATTTAACTAAGAAATGTTTGTCACCATGTAATATCTAGCTATTTCAACTCACCTTATTTAAAGAATTAAACACTACTGTGATTTATATTAATGCAAGATTAGATATTAATCTTCTTAATTTAGCTCAGTCTTGTTCCTTTAAATCCATTCATTATTTACCCCTTGTATTCTTTTTATTTTTTTTCAAGACTCTTTCTACACTTTCTTATTGTTATTTTTTAGTTTTCCACCTCAATCCTCTTTATCTTTCAAATACCCTTTGAGTTTTGGTTTCTAATTTTTTTGTTTTTGATTTTAATTTTATTTTAAATGAATTTTTAATATTTTGTTTCAAATATTATCACCACTATATAATGTTATATAATTTTATAAATTGAATTATTTATATTATCCAAAAAACCATTATTAAAAAATTTCATTATTTTAATAGAAGGTAATCTGTAATGAAGTAAAAAAAATAAAACAAAGAAAAAAATATCAGCTTAGGTTGAATGGGAAAATTAAATATCAGCTTAGGTTGAGAGTGTTTCCTTTCTATTTGAAAGGAAGATCCGAGATCTTTTTATGAAAAATGGATGAGGAAATATTTGACATATGGGACAAGGTATTAAATTCATTTTTAATGAAATTATATTATATAAACATGAAAGCTGTGATGAGATATAAAATCTATTGTTTTTTCTTAGATTATGAGAATTTTTTAAAAAAACAAGATAAATTCTTAATGGGATCCCTAGACAATGCTCTAAATTTTAACTTGTTCCCCATATTCTGATGGACTTTTACTATGATGTCCTCACTACTTCTAACCAATCTTGAGTAGAATATTCTTTTGGAATTGATTTATCTGATATGATAATGATGTATTTGAATAAGTTTTATAACAAACATACTAAAAAATCTCAATATAAATGTCCCAGGAGAAGAACCAATTATATAAGGGAGTCCAATCTCTTGGATACATTAATTGTCAATGATAATTCACAGAGAGATCAATTTTAGAATTGTGTATTGTCAAGGAACTCTTTAAATTATTGTACAATATTTTATTTTCTTATAAAAATGTACGAAAATGATAACTTTTCTTGTTATCGATATTGGATACAAGATAATAGCGGACCATTTTTGATTAATAACAATAAAGGTCTTAAGTATAACCTAAATCTTTCCTCGAGAGAACAAAGGGGTTATTGAACATTCAGTTGTCCCCATATTTCCACAGAAGCCAAGAAAAACATTTCAAAATAAAGTGTTATGAAAACTAAATAGGATATTAGGGTAAAACTTGGGGAATTCTATCTAGATATTTCAAGTGAATATGAACATGGAAATATAGAAATAAACAAGTTTGAAAAAGTATATATAATAGTTCAAACTATGTTAAATAATGAGTCATTATTGAAAATAAAAAAAATAACATCACATGTGTTAAGATCAAGGGAATAAGAAAATCAGGAGTGACTAATTTGAAACGAAAAAACCAATATTACACTAATATACTCCCAAAAATCCATTTCCTCAAAGAATTAACAAGAAAAATAGTGATCCTTATTGCCTCAAATTTCTTAAAAAGTTCAATTTTTCTAACAAGAAAATTCATTTTTAAGGTATTAATTAAAATCCCTTCATATTTCAATTTTATAAAATAATTTTTCATCTAATAAAAAGAACATGGATGATTTTACACTTTTAATTTTATTATGAAATGCAATATTTCTTTAAATTAAGTTACTTAAAACATTACTAGTGCCAGAGTGAATTTCCATACCTTATAGAATAGAAGAAATTGAGGTGTAAAATTTCACGTGTTACCTAATAGCTATTTTCAACCTTATTCTTTACTACTTATTTTTGTAACTGGGAATAATAGAGTTGAAATCATGTTCTATATCTCAATATTTTGTTTATTAGTCAATTAGTTAAACTATAAGAAGGGTGGAGGAACCATTAATTAGTGTGGGGATGCTTAAATGACCCACTGATTCCAAAGTTAATGAAATTGAGTGTAACAAGAATGTTCCAATCATTTGGGGAAGGCTATTCATTACTATACGTGGGGATACAATTTATATATCAAAGGGAAAACTGATTTTTTCATGTTATTGATGATTGGTGTGAATTCATTGTTTTTCGGAAATCCATTATAGAGGTGATCCATTAGATGATTATTATTTTTGATTACTTTATGAAATCTAATATAAAAAAAATATTCTCATGGACATTGTGATAAAATTATTGAAGGAATAATTGATGAATATTTATGATTAACTTTATTGTATCTAATTTTACTAGAGAGTTTGAAAGTTTATGTAAGAATAAGTGAAAAATTAAGTAACTCAATTTCATGGATTATGAAGTTGATCAACATAAAAAAACTTTCTATATAGAGAAATATTCTTATGATATCCATGAACACTGAAGTCATTTATTTTTAGGAAAATTATATCCCTAAATCCCAACATGGATTCAAGGTTAAAAATATTTTATCCTGAGTTTTCTGAAATTGCTTATGAGTGTCTTCAATATAAGATTGTGTGTTTGAGAAAATCTAAAACCTGGGAAAATTATTGTTTATGTTTTTACTGGTAATAAAAAATATTTTATTCAATATAAATAGGCTTTATCTCTTGAAAACCCCGCATCCGTGGTGAAGGCTACTATACATGACGAATTCCAACTTGTTTTTTAGAAGGTAACTTTATTTGAGTCGAGCGAGGGATCTGATAATATATTTTCCATATATAATTTATTGTCTTCAAGTAGGGTTCTATTATCTTATTATATTTTTAAGCTATTTGGACTCATTTTATTGACATTTCAAGATGGTTCCAACCATAGATCAAACAATGATTTTTGAGACTTTGGGAACCTTAAGTGTGGGAGAACCGGGTGAAATTTCTTTTATCCATATTATTGTTTTATGTAGACTACTGTATCCATTTATTTGTTTTACCACATTATAAGATTTTTGGTATTGAAATAGTAATGGACAACAAACTCATCCCTATGACCTAGAGAAATTGAAAGAAAATGTTGATAGATAACGATTCTATAAAATTTTTGAGAGAACAAGATGATGTTTTCACAAAAATATTAAATTAAAAATCCTTGAAATTTACATCCATTTAGAGAGATTGCTTATAATTTTATGGAAGATTTATGGAAAAAGTCATCGAACATATAAATACATGGGATGCGTATTATTTTTTATGTTAACATTTTTACTATATCAAATAGAATCCCTTACCGTTGTGTTTGTAAGACCTCTAATCATTATAAAAAATCAATCACCTCTTCATTGTTTTGTTATCATAGAAGTTAGATGATTGCAACATGAAATTATTTAGATGGAAAAGATATTTGTTACTACATCTTCTACCATTCTAAAGGTTTTATACATTTATTATCTATGATTAAATAAAATGATTGATTTTATCTATTCTTTTAGTCAATTGAATGGGAGAGTCCTCAAGAAGATTAAAGTTACTTAAAAGAGATTGATATTTTTATGGTCATAAGGAACAATAATAATTTTCAGGTATTTAAACCTTTTTTATTTTTTCTAAAATTTTATTTTTTGACTCTCATTTCATGCTTCGATGATAGTGGAATTTATCTAAAAAACTTGTTTTTATAGATTTAATTCTTGTTCTATTCTTAAAATTAAATGTAGGGTAAATAATGAAAACTGTTTGAATTTAAATTGAACTTAAAAATATTTTGAATTAGTAGTTATTATTCTTGACTTATTATATATTGTTTGAAAATTAATTTTAATTAGAAATAAATCCTTTCTTACCCCCATGAAAATTTACTTGGTCTATTTTGATAATTTCTGAATATATTTCAAAATTATATTCCTTTATAGTTTCACTGATTAACATAGTATTTTTTTGAACCTTAATGAAAATAACTCTATTATTTGAATAAATATGAATTTACATTATCAATTATTATTATAAAATAGTTTCAAAATTATGGAAACTTGACATTTTGAGATTTATTATGACCCTTATACATGTTTTAGATTTTCTAAATTATAAACCTTTTTGAACATAAAATGTTTAAAATATCAATTCCATATTATAGTTTAATTTTATGGATAATGTTGTGTTTAATGTGTGGGGGAAGAGGCTTAAAATGTGATAAGACATATTTCATAGATTTTATATAAAAAAACCCATGATTTTTTTTAAATTGACTTTTTTTATAGATTTATTTATAATTTATAGTGTATTTAAACTTTTCTTTAGTTTGGGGACTATTTTATTCATAAAGTTGTTAATATTTTTTATTTATCTTTTGAATTAATCGGGTATCATCATTTCCATTTCGATATTATTTTTTAAATTTAATCATTTGGAGTATATTTAACCTTTTTAAATGAATTTTAATTTCTTTTTTAAAAATAAACTAATAATATTTTAATTAATATTTTCAATTAAATGAAATATAAATCATGTTTGGGATTTTTATTCATTATTTTAATACTAGTAGACACATTATTTTTTGTTTTTGGTAATTATTAAACATAATAATCCATTTATTTGAGTATAATTATTCAATGTAATAAAATATTAGAGTTTTCTCACCAAAGAAAAAGAAATGTTTGGAATATCAATTGAATTAAAAGTAGAGTTTATTCAATTCCTTTTAAAATTTTGAAATTCAATCATCTTTTTAAAACTGCAAAACATATTTTGGACACAAAATTTTCTTTTGATAAGGAAAGTAATTCCTTTTTTTGTTAGTATGTATATGGAAGAATTTTTTTTTTAAAAATAATCTCTTTGTTATAAATATAATTCATTCATTTTTAAGACTAAATTTTCCCACTGTGAAATTTTAAGTGATTATATGGGGATAATTAATTTACTATGTTTGGAAGAATTTGATATAACATTACGTTGAATTTTTTTCCACATATCTTTTCATGAAATTATTTTTTGGGATTTAAATGTCACTTTATGTGAAACTTATCATGTTCCCATCATTTTAAATAGAAAATTTGATTCTTTAATTATTTTTGAGAAAATATGATTTGGTTGTTCTTAATAGTTAAATGTTCATTATTTGGGGTGAAAATTATTTTTTATTGAAAAATAGGAGAATACTCCGAGGGGGACAATTCACGGGGGGCGAAAATAGTGGAGACCAAGTGAATCCTTTCGGATCACATTAACACACTCACACGGGAGGGAATTAAGACTGTCGAAAACTAACAAGGTCTCCTCCGGCCTGCCCCCGCTAGCTAAAACATCTGCCACAAAGTTGGTTTCCCTTACACCATGATGGATCAGCTTACCCTGATTGGTCTCCATTTTGCATCTTCTGAGAACATACATCAAGTTCCATGGCACGTCACATTTCCCCTTGAGGGACCGAACCAGAATCTCCGAATCGGATTCAACCTCCGTCACTTGCAAACCTCTTCTTCTGCATAAAATGATACCTGAGAGGAGGGCTCTGAACTCCGCACCTAACGAAGTACCCGGTCCGTAGTAAGCGCTAAAAGCAATGTGAACTGAGCCCGAGCTATCCCTGAGGAGACCACCACCTCTCATAAACCCCCTCGAGCAGGATCCATCCACATTCAGTTTTAAACCGCTGGTTGGAGGCTGCCACCGAAACCATCTCCCTGGTTGTGGCGCCTGGGCCCACCGTCCCTCAACCATATTCCCCAGAATACCCGCATGCATGTCCTTCTTGAAGAGACCGGCCAGCTCTACTATTAGCAGTTTCATACGGACCTGTAAAGCCAGCAGCGAGCGTCTTCCTCCTAGCCTTACCTGGTTGCGTGCTTCCCACAGAGTCCAGCAAATGGAAATCAGAACAACCAGGCCTGCAGTGCGTTCCTCATCCCTGCTACCCAAGCCGGACAGCCAAACCACAATGTAATCACGAACCGACGGAACCTCCTCCACGGGGACTCTGTAATGGGCGAACTGGGACCATAAAAAAACTGCCCACTGGCCCTGAAAGAACAGGTGTGTCGTTGCTTCCTCCGATGGGTTCTCACAACAGAAGCAACGTGAATCCATGCTGATCCCCCTCTTCTTAATGTTCTCCTCCATGGGTACCGCTCGGTTTTGCACTCGCCACAGCAGGAAGTTCATCCTCGACGGGATTTTCTTGCACCACGTCCAACCATGATCTGGTTCTCTGTTTGGTGCCCTCTGAGCAATTCTTCTGAAGCCGTTCAAGTTGAACCGGCCCGAACCGGAAGCAGAAAAAGAACACCTGTCAGGAACATCACTCATAACCACGCTATTGAAGGAGAGAAGCTGCGCGGTGTTAAGATTCCCATGGATGAACTCATAATTCTCACACGCCTCCCTGAAAGAGATGTAAGGGTAAGGACATCCCTCATAGCCGAGTCTTTCTTCTAACCAAGCATCGTCCCAGAAACTGATATCTCCACGACCAACCACCCACCTGGCGTGGCCATGCAAAACCTCCAGGTGAGAGGCGATGCACCTAGCGAGTGCCGTCGAACAGAACCCGCAGCGATCACCCTGCTCAACATACCTTGCCTTGTAGAATTTGGCCCAGAAGGACTTGCCCACAATCACTTCCCAAGCAAGTTTGGCTTGGAGACCCTGTATCGTTCCATCAATGTCCCGAAGACCAACCCCTCCCTCCTCCACAGGTCGGGCCATCCGCTCCCAGGAAGCCCAGTGACATCTCCCCTCTCTTTTCGCATCCCAGAGAAAACTCGTCAGAATGCGAGCAATCCTCTCCACCGTTCCCTTCGGCGGATTGATGACAGCGAAAACGTGCATGGGGATCGAGAGAAGGACACTGTTGATTAAGGTGATCCTTCCTCCATAGGAGAGTAATCTATTCTTCCAGTTGAAGATCCTTCCCAGTATGCGGTCCACGATGTCGTTGAAGTGAGACTTCAGAATCCTCCCGCACGACAGAGGAACTCCTAGATACAGGATGGGAAGTTGCAGTTGTCCGCATCCCAAGGCTTCTTGAATATTTTTGCACCTCAGATCCGAGCACTTATTTGAGATGAACAGATGACTCTTGGACCTGTTGATATCCTGTCCACTTAGTTCCCCATATTGCGTCATAATTCCTTTGAGAATCTTCAGTGATCTCCTTCCTCCGTTCGTGAATATTAAGATGTCATCCGCAAACATGAGGTGAGAAACATTGAGGGAGCTCCTTCTTCCACGAAACGGCTTCAACTTCCCCTGCAGTGATTCCTTCTTCAGGTTCCTTGAAAGGGCGTCCTGGGCAAGCACAAACAGAGGGGGGGAGAGTGGGTCACCTTGCCGGACCCCCCTCACTGATTTAAAAAAACCGAAACACCTGCCAAGAAGTGAGATAGAGATCCATGGTGAGGCAAAGCACCTGAAGCACAAATCGCAAAAAGACTCCCGAAAGCCGAAGCCCCTCAACACCCGCAGCATGAAGCTCCATTCTAGCTTATCATAAGCTTTGCAGATATCCACCTGCCAGATCATATTATAACCCACAGATCGTTTGTTCAGATCCTGGACCAAATCACTTGCAATAGCTACGGCCCCCTGAATACTCCTCTCCTGAATGAAGCCATGCTGCTCCTCAGAAACCAGCCTCGGAATCACCTTTGCCAATCTCCTGCTTATGATCGTTGCCAAAATCTTATAAGAGACGTTACACAGGCAAATGGGTCTGAACTGACTAAAGAGAGTGGGTTCCTTAACCTTCGGAACCAGAACCACCCTCGAGGAGACAATTCCTCTACACAGAGGAGCTCCCCGAAAGAAATCACAGATGGCCTCAACCACACATGGTCCCACCACATCCCATGCAGCACAGTAGAAGGATGCTGGGAAACCATCTGGACCTGGGGCGCTCTCCTTCGGCATGCTTCCCAGGGCCTCCTTAATTTCCTTCTCATCAGGAGTTCTGGACAGCTGCTCACTCTCAGAGAGAGAAACCAAACAAGGTAGACTTTCCAAGAAAGAAGATGCCCCTAAAGACTCTCTACTAAACCCAGACGAGCCTTCGCCAGCCCATATGCCTTCAAAGTGCTTCAACGCAACCTTGCCCGCCTCCATAACATCCGAAGTGAACTCCCCATCATCTTTTTTTATGTTGATCTTCGAGGTCCTCCTTTCTTTGATGGAGGCCTGAAAGAACGCGCTATTGCGGTCCCCCTCTTTAAGCCAACGCACACGGGCACGTTGAGCGTAAACCCTTTCCATCTCCAAGAGTTTCTCCCCTAGAATAGCATTTCTATCGCATAGATTGGTGAAGGTATTCTCATCCCAGGAAACCTGTAGGCTCTCCTCAAGTCTGTGAATTTCCTCTTGTAAGTTGGATATTCCATTCGTGCTGTCAGGTTGCTCCAGAAGCCATTGTTTGATACCCATCTTTAACCTTTTGAGACGGTTGGCTAGCCCATCCCAAGGTGCCTTACCCTCCTCCAGGAGCCAAGACGACTTTACCATTTGCATGAAACCTTGATTTGAATGCCACACACTCGAGTAGTAAAAGGTCTGCCCAACAACACTTTCGCGTTTTATCTCCAATAATAACGGTGCATGGTCCAATAGGATACGGGGGAGATGGTTAACCGAGGTCTTGGAGAACATGTCGAGCCCGTGCAGATTAGTTAGCCACCTGTCCAGCCGGCACCAGACCCTACTCTGGCCTTTCCTATTGTTGCACCAGGTGAACCTCGATCCTCCAAATCCTAGATCCATTAGACCCGCATGCAACACACACTCCTTAAAATCCATCATTCCATCAAGAGAAGCACCTCTTCCTCCTTTTTTCTCCAAGGTCTCCATGACAATGTTAAAATCACCCCCCACGAACCACGGCAACGGTCCTGCCTGAACCTCTTTCAAGTGAGTCCATAGATCCCTCCTTTCCAATGGCCTATTGCTCGCATAGACCAAGGAAAAAAGAACATTTATACCATTCAGTTGGACCTTAACATCGATACACTGTTTGGTCACCTTAGCAACCTCCACCAGAAGAGGATCTTTCCAACCCACCCAAATCTGAGTATTAGTAGATCCGCCATGGAAACTATTCGGAAAACCCAGTTTTGTCACAACGTACTGCATCTTACAGGCGTCCAACTTCGGTTCAATAATCACCAACAAGGAGGCGTTGGCCTTCCTACCCTCTAGCGAAATAAATGCCCTCTTCGCTTGAGCCCCTAGCCCACGGGCATTCCATAAAAGAACTGAAAACATTATTGGATCGACTTGCGAACCTTCGGAAACACTGGAGACTCCTGGCCATGAAGAGCGAGCAGACCCTTCCCTTTAGCTTTCGAGCGAGTGATTGGTCCAGACACGATAGACACATCTCTCCCCCGTGGCCCATCCAGCAGCCCCTCGTTACTCAAAACATCCAACTCTTCCAGCCGAGGTCTTCTACCAGAAGGAACCCGAGGAGGCTCATCACCAAACCCTCCCTGGCACAACGACATCCAAACCCTTCGTTGCGGCGACCAACGAGAGGCTACCACTTCCTTTTCAGCTCCACTGATCCCACCAGCCATCTCCCCGCAGCTACTAGTGGAGACCACTATATTGTTCACCAGACAACTTCGGAACGAGCCTGGTTGGTGATGAGACGAGAAAACAAAGGATGGAGAGGAGGGGGAGAGAAACCTGTCCGGGCTTCCCAAGGAGAACGGGACATGCAGATCCAGTGCTCCAGACGGCACGTCTAGCCTATCACCACCCAAAGGCGTCCTTGGAGACAGAGGGCCCGGGGACCAAGAAATCAGATCCTTACTCCCCGAGGAAGGAACCGACCGCTTCCCAGAAGAGCCAGACGACGTTTCCCCCGAAGACATACCAAAACGGGAAGCACCGGGTAGATTCAAATTTGAAACCGTAGGGGGTACAACGGACAGATCCAGAAAATCCTCTTTACCCGACCCCGACGGGTCCTGACCCGAAACTCCAGACCGATCGCCACCGGAAGAAACCGCCATCTTCCTCCGCCGCCGGCAGTTCTTCATCTCATGACCATGAAGACCACAAAGCCCACAGAAATGGTGAAGCCTGCGGAAAAACAACCGCTGCTTCCAACAGAAGCCATCTTCCGCGTCAAGTTGCACCAAAGAAGGTCTCTTCAACGAAATTTCCATTTCCACACAGATACATGGATTTGCTGCCGCCTTGAAGTGCCTCGTATCCTCGTCCGCACAGAGGAAGGATCCAAGAGAGTTCCCTATTACCTTCAGTAACGCCGGGTTTTGGAACGGGAGAGGAAGGCCAGGAAGAGATAGCCACACCGCCTCAAAAGGAGACTCCCGCCCCCTGTGACAGTCCCAGGACCATCTGGATAAGGAGAAACTCCGAGAACCACATCTACGAGCTCCCCAAGCCCATGCTCTTACAAAGTCCTCCCGAGAAGCCAAAAGAATACAAAAGGCCACACACGACAAATCGGAAACCACAGCGGGTTGCGCCAGCCCCCACGAATCCACAAAACCTCTGAAGACGTCCAGGGACGGTTTAGCATGCCCAAAGCGGGCCACCAATGTGAGCTCATGGAAGGATGCAGCCTCCTGTAGCTCTCTGGACGAGAAACACACCACAGGTCCCCCTGGAAGCATCTTAGGGACTCTTGGTTCCACCACAACTGGAGGGGCCTCCCTTCCAGACTGAGGAGCCAAAGGAGGACAGGCGCCGTCTCCCCTCGCAAGGCCCCTACAGAGCACTTCTTTGAAAGAAACCCCAGAAGAGGCATCCCCAGCACCTCCCCCAACACCTCCGATCCCAGATTTCGAAACACTAGGCGGTGCCGCCGCCGACGCCCCTCCGACAACCCCTGCAGAAAGCGTCTTCGCCGCTGAGCGCTCCATCGGGGAGTGTAGATTAGTTCCTAACCTCCCCCATATAAAGTTCTTTCAATAGACACCTGTTTAGGTAAATTCACACCTATTTGAAGTTAGTTCTTACATACTGAAATGGATTTATTTCAAGACAATATTTAATAAAATGTTGCTATATAAAGTTCTTGCATTATAAAAATCGATCTGTTTCAAGATCCATAATTTCTCAAATTAAATTAAAATAGAAGGGTGAGTCAAAGATGACCACAAGGAATAACATCACCTAATATTATCAAGGAATACTTAATAAGAACAATCAATAAGTGTACATTTTAATTTTAATATTTTTTTGGTTGTATATTTGAGTCACCTTAATAATATGGACAAAAGTGAGGAGAACACCATTTATATTAAAGATTTGGGTTTATTGTGCTCTTTTCAAGATTAATGTTGGGTATTAGCAGTCAATAACATTTTAATTAGGAGTATCTAATTGGAATTTTCATGTTAATTAATTTTAGGGAGGATCTGAAAAAAGAGTGGGAGGATATGAGGAGAAAGGGTAAATGATTAAAGTATTAGTTCAAATGAGATTAGAGCTTGAGGTAGGATTAATATGAATATAAAAGATCATTTATGTTTTCATGTCACTTCATCATTATTGTATTAAATATTTTTTTTATCAATTAATATTACCTCTATTATGAGAATGTGAAAATAAATTCCATTATAGGCTTAGATTTAAATGAATTAAATTACTTTTCTAGTTCTTGATTGGGATTTTATAGTTGTATATTATTTTCCTTGGGACAATTTCACTTTCATCCATTCTCTATACATTGATTATGAATGGAAAAGTGAAGTTAGGGATAAATATTTTTCAACAATTTAATACTAATTTTATTTTCTCATTAATGTTGAAAAATTTGGGAGAGTATTATTGGATGTTTTGTAGTCTTCTTTCATTTTGATCAGTGTTCATCATTATCATTATTCATGAGAAACAATTATATACAAATCCATGTATCAATGGGGTAATATTAGTGGATCCCTTACCCTTAAAGACTCAAATGAATTACTTAAATTAGAATTTGTTGAGTTAATATTTATCTATAAAGGAATCCTTCATCTCATGAGTACTTTATATACATATAATTCCTTAGTAAATTTCACTGAGCAAGGTTGATCACCAAGTGATGGCTAGGTGTTTTAGCTCAATTTTTTCAATGCTTTCAGTAAAATAGTGATTTATCATGATGCAATGTTAGATATAATTATTCTCAAACTAGTTTCGTCTTGTTACCCAAAATCCATTTATTTTTAATCCCTTATTTTACATTGTTTTAATTTTTTATACACCTCTCTACAATTTCTTACAGTGTATTATTAGTTTCCCACTAATTACAGTCTTTATCATTTAACCACCCTTTGTGTTCTTTTTTCATCTCTGATTTTTATATTTATTTTTATTAGATTTTCCACAAATATTATTAATATGGGTTTGAACCTACTCACAACTTTCTATTAGTAAATATGTTTATAAATTTAATTGTTGATATTAGTCAATGAACTATTTTAACCCAGACAATGAATATAGAAAAATATTATTCACCAAGTTGATTGTACTTTGATTTTCACACAAAATGACCAATGGTTATGAAATATCAAACCTCGTGTATTTAAACAATGAATTTATCCATATCATATGAGTTGTGTATTTTGATCCAATAAGAGAACTATCTTCTATTAAGATATTAGTGATAAAATTTTTCTTCATATAGAGATATGAAAGACATATTCCTATGATATTGAAATAAACTATAAGAGTTATATTTATGTTTCCATAATATCCTTCCCAATATATGTTAATATATCCTCAAAAATAAAAATATAATTTTTTATAACATAGGACATAATAGAGAGTTTATTTGATAGAGCGCAAGATAATTTTTCTACCATAAGATATGAATTAAGTAGTTTGATTTTGGAATCATTCATAAAGTGTAACTAAAAATAGAATGTCAAATATCAATGCGTTAAAATATTTTATGACACCAATGAACCTTCAAAATTTTATTCCATTCACAATCCTTCCATCTTCATATTTTAAATACATATTTTTAAGAACCATAACAGTGGTAAATTATTTTTCTTCCTCCATTTTAGACATTTCAATAAACTAATGACCATAATTTTCTTGTGATATAATGATAAAATATTCTATATTAGTATATTTAAAACCCAAGAAAAATATCATCTCCCCTATCATTAATATATATAAAATATTTCTAATTTTTGAAAAAAATTCTTTACAAGTTATTTTTTTCTTTCCTTAGAAAATTATGTCATTGAAAAACATAATCATATTAAGAAAGTTTGTGTTATCTATTTTGATATAAATATTTGAATCAACTTTTCCTTACAAGAATTGTGTGGTATTTAAGTTACTAACTAGCATTCGATAACATGCTGAAGGTACTTGTTTGAGAGAATTTAGTGCATTATCTACCTTTCACACTTGACAACCATCACCATCAAGAATAAATCCTTCTCTTTATCCAATATAAACGTATATCTCATGTTTACCATTAATTATTGTTGAATTCATTTGTAGTTTGAAAACCTTAAAGTTTTATTAAGAATAATTTGGAAGAAATATTTATATTTTTTAAATTCTTTAGAATGGAAGAAAAGACACATAAAAATCAATATCAATGATTTTAGAGTATCCTTTACCACTACTATATTTTTATTCATTTACAATAGAGAATTAGATACTGATTTTCCCCACTAAAGATCATTAGAAATGGGAAGATATCGTTAATTCTCTATCATAGAAAACATTGTTTCAAATATGGTTTTTTCTATGGTCTGTCACAAATAACTATTATTTATGACAGAAACAGAATCCATCAAAAATAATAGAGTTAAATATTTTAAGAAACAATTATAAAGACCCACCATAAATAATATTTATTAATAACAGATATGGTATCTATATCAATTTGGTGGGGTAAATTGTTTTAAATACCCAATTTTGATAGATTATTATATCCATAATAATTTCTTATATTTAAAAAAAAATAAAAAAAATTAAAAACGTATATAATTTTTTAAATATGATAAAAATAAGAATAATATTAGTAAATAATTTCACACATAATATGTTTATCAAACCAAAATACATAACAGTAATAAAAAAAATTCTAGATCAAATGGTATGAGCAGGTGGAAGAGGACCTAAAGGTTCTAGGTAAGGAAACCCCATACCAACATCGTACACATGTTGTCACATATACTCAATAATCTATTAATCTAATTGACTTTTCCAGTCATGATACTTCTCCTTCTCTCTATGAATCCACATGATTATCTCATCCTATGCTTTATAAATCACTTCATTCTATACATCAAATGAAAAATAAGGATCTACACAAATACCCATTTAGTTGTCTAATGCCAATGTAGAAGTACCGTAACAACATGTAAGTGTTAATCGTGAACCAATACAGGTCACCCATACTTTCTTGACACTATGATAAGTTTCCTGTATCAAATCCTCCTCATCAAAATCTTAATCGCAATTTGAATCTTCTTTGCTGAGGGATGGAATCTTTCATAATTGAGAATTGATAGCCTTATATGTTTTCTTAAAAAATAATTATAAATTAAAATGAAAATAAAATTAATATCAGTAATTAATTTTAAAATTACTAACCACAATATTGTTCTTTTGGTTGTTGATAAGCTCTCCAGTATGAGGATCAGTGTATATATTCATGTAAACTTTTAACTCCATAATAGATTGGTCAGTATAGTCATATATAATATATTATAAATTTTATATTTTATTTATATATACAATAATAAATAATATTACTTACTATATGTTGTTGATGTATATTAAATGCACAACTCTCAACCCTATGTGCGACCTCATACCCCCCAAGTTCTAACAGACATGTAATATCCTCCCCCTAAAATTCTCTCCAAGCTAGTAGGAGAACAATACACACCATACATGACCTAAGATGTCGTCTGGTGGATGAGAGACACAATATTTATCAAAAATAGAAGGAAAAGATCTATATGTGGGTCAATTTTTGAGTTTCTATAAAAAATGAAAAAAATGATCACAAAACAATATACCATGTATTCTAAATAAGATCCCCCAATCTATATTCAATGGGAGACTATAAATTACACAATAATATATAAATCCACATTCTAGTAATTAAATACATTCAAAATAAAATATATTTTTTAGTTTTGTACAATCCAGTTGTCAAACATTTAATGACAAACAATAATGGGAATCTTGTCCCATAAAACCCATAGCATAGAAATGTAATTTCATTTAATTTCACCAACCTGAGTAATAAATAAATATGGAAAATTTTCCAAGTTAAAAAAATCATAATATTATTATGAAAGTTAATACAAAAACATATTATAAAATAAATACCCTAATTAATTGAATATACCTTTGTAAATGAGGATCAATATCAAGACATGGACATCTTTCCAAAAAAATGTCCAGAATCATCAATCTAGCATTGTCAAACCCCCTCATAATAGGCAGTTCAATAGATTCATTTTCCAGGTCAGATGAATGGGGCTCATCCTGGGGTAGTCCAACATCAATGAGAGAATGAAATAGGCCCTCCAGAGCATCCCTGACCATTTTGAAAATATTATGTTACCAATAACTATTTTTATTACATATATCAAATATAAAATTCTAATTAATATAAGAACATAACAATCTTAGATTTAAACAATTTTTATTATGATTATCAAATATAAAATACAGATAAATACCAAAATATAATAATTACATGAAATTAAATATCAGTATATAATAATATTACCACTAAATAATTGTTAATATAGATATAAAATATTAAAAAATAACTAATAACATTTATAATATAATAATATTACTTTTTTAATAATTGTTAATATATATCAAGTATAAAATGTATTAAATTCCAATATTAGTGAGTGAACAAAATAGATCATCGGGGATATATTTATCCATTTGGAATAAACAATATTATCAATAAATATTTGTTAATACATATATCAAATAGAAAAAAAACTAACAAATAACATAATATAATACATTATTCGTCATCTTTATCCTCATATTTAATAGTTGAAATTTCTTCGTCTTCCTCTTTGGTATCGTCTCCTTCCACATATATTTCAATTTCATAATCCCTTACTACTTCATTAACACCATCAATATCAATGGACCTTAACATGGGGGGATCCGTACGTGATATTTATGTCTTTTTTAGTAAGATATGTATTTGGGGATGATTCTTGAAAAATTTATATACATTTCACTTCCATAGAACAATTATCATTTTTAAAAAATGAATTATCATGAGATTTGATTTTTATTACACTTCACTAGCTATATAAATCTCTTGAAACAACATAGTAATTTTCATAATAAAATTGATGCGCATGACGTTCCGACATAAATGGTTAATTTAGGACAATTGAATAGTTATATTTTATTTCAATGACTCTATATCATGGATGAACGTGAAAAACATGACCAATATTAAACCATAACCTTTAAAAATTACTATATAATTTAGTCCTAGAGAACATGAATCAATTATTTCATCCAACATACCATAAAATTCAACTTTAAAATTAATATGATGATATACTTTAATATTAAACCAATTATTAATTGAATTATTTGATTAACTATATTTGTGTGTGTGAAATCTAATTTCATTAACAGAATAACCATTATAATATTTTTCCAACTTTGTTGGAGTGTTTTTATCCCACATAATTGACTATAATTTTTTTTTTCAGGTTGTGTTTCCCAGAAGAAATAAAAATTATTAGTAATAGATATCATTATAAAATTTATTTATTGTTCTATCATGAAAAACATAACTAACAATTCCTCGAAAATAATATGAAAATTTCTATTGCTGACGTTCTCTAAGAGAAACTTGGGTAATTTGTATAATTTTTTTGACATGGTAATCATATATTCTTTAAAAGAAATTATTTTAATTAAGTTATAGATTAAAAAATGTAATATAATAATAATAATAATAAGTCATAATTACTGTAAAAATTGTTTTATTTTTTAATAATTAAGAAGAATGTGTGTATTATGATTTGTGTAGTTCATCTAAAATCCACTGTTCATGAGAACCACCAAAACCAAACATAGAATAATTAAAATATTACAACTATTTTTATATGAAATAATCAACAGTTTCCTTATTTTGACCCATAAAAGTATGTTTTGAAGGATATTCAGATTGAAAAATAAAATAATAGAAATTTTAAATTTCTTCATATAAGAAATCTTTGACAATTAACCCTTTAATGAACAGTTTTTTACATACATTTTTATTTATTTTTTAAATGCATCTCTAAAATGGGTACATGCATCAGAATTGTACTACCCATACACATTTTGATTTATAACATAAATTCAATACTAAATGTTCCGTTAAGTCAAAGAAGGTCGACAGGAGTATTTTCTATAATTAACGTAAAATTAAAAAAATATTCTTACAACATATTAAGTGTATCATAATATAATACATCCATAAAAATATCTCTAAACAAAGATGAAATTTTAGTTAACATATCCTAGATTGAAGTATTCAACAACCCTTTAAGGAAAATAATCACATGTCTTTACATTATATCCGGACAATCATAACATTTAAACCCAATAATATGTTCATTTATGACACAAAAATACAAATTAGAAGCATAACAAACTAGTTACATAAAACATATAATCCATTCGAAAAATAATAAATGAATTTATTTATAAATATCATAAGATGATTTTGGATTTATTAAATTGTGTGATCTTTCATATTCAAACAATTCATGTTCGAGATGCCTATAAATTTAAGCAAGATCTAACCATTCCTTTATATTATATTTGGTATTACTAGGTGTCTCCAAAATGGAATATAATATGTTATTAAAATAATACTTCTTAATTTGTATTTCATATAACATGTTACAAAATAAAAAATCAGAACAACATAGAAGATCCTAAAAAATACCCATCTTTATCCAATTATGATATCTCAAGCCATATTGTTTTGTTTAAAATTTCTGAAAAAGTAAAAGGAGGTAATGAAGAGATGATGGATTTTACCTGAATACTTGAGAGAACTATTGTAGGTTCTTCTATTTTAATTATACCTTTTGCAACATTATTTATATTCCTTCTAAAAGGGTGATATATAGAAATAAATATCTAATGACATTCAAAATAACTTGCATTTCTTCTATTGATAAGCATTAAAACATTGTTCTGATCCATGCACTACTAACATGATTTTAGACCATGTGTAATCGATCTAGATAATTTAAAATATACTATAAATTAATCGATTTTACACATTAATGCATCATTATATTTAAAATTTTTATTTTTAACTATATCATATATAGTTGCACATTTGTTCCATAGTGAAATTAACTCATCAAAACATGGATTCGAATAAACATTGACATTCTTCTTTGGATGTTTAAGAATTAATAGCGCTATATATATATAGTTACTTAATCATCATAAAATGAGATAAGTTATACAATGTAATGAAAATAGGCCAACAATAATATTGACTATCGTAAGCACCAAATGGACATGAACCATTAGTATAAATACTCAATCGTATATTATGAGGATTTGAAGAGAAAAAAGGATGCATTTGATTAAAGAGTTTCTAAGAATCACTATCCTAAAGATGATATAATATTTTAATTATTAAAATATTTAATTTATGTCAGGTCATCAATGATGTTGTGTTGTGAGTTCTAAATAAATGTTATAAGCGAGTTGTTATTGGAAAATGCCTCAACTATTTTAGATGAATTCTATAATTTCCTTATTTAGACAATTTATACCCAAATTCTCAAAATGTTGGAAAATTAACTAATGATTCACAAACTCTATAATATAAGATACAGTCATTTGAACACTAATATTTTTTTTGATAACTAATTCAAAAATTATAGACCAAGCTCTTACTTTTATAGAAACTAGTAGGTAATGTTTTTTCATTAGGAAACTTTGATATAACTAAAGTTATTTTTTGGTTAAAACTTCTATTCGACATTATAAACTATGATTGAATAACAATAAATTTTGTAATAGCTTCATGTTTGATTATTTGGAATTCCAGATATAAGGCCTCCTCAACATATTTCAATAAATTGTAAAGGTGATATTGTTCTAATATAGGATATGGGATATCATTCTGAGTTGTTGTTTCCTAAATAGAGGACCCTACAGCTTCATGTACTAAAATAAAAAATGATGGATTCAGAACCAGAACATTTGAATTTTCTACTGAATTCTATTCACCATGTCGATACCAAAAAACTATAATCTTTCCAAAAACACATTAGTAGATGAATTCCAATATTTTCAAATTCTTCAAATATCCAAAGATGAAATTTCTTACATGGACATATAATTATTCCGTAACATTTTTTTTAATTTTGTGGTTTAAATGATATTAATGATTCAACAACCTCAATGTAGATAGGATTTGTACCATATTTATTAAGAATTTTTCAATGATTTATCCAATCATGTTGGCGTAATAGAAACTGATCTCTACCACCAAATTTTATAATTATCTAAAAAAATAAAAATAATTTTTACTCATAGTAAATAATTACAAATTATTATTACATTTATTTTCTTTATAATTATGAGTACTAATCATGAATTCTTAATAGTTTTTACTAATTATTACATATATTATATAATGTTTACCAATTGATACATTTATTTTTCTTAAGTTATATTAATTATTTCATAATCATAACTGAATTTTTAATAAATATTACTAATTTTTAATAATTAATAGTATTTTATAAATTTTTTATATAATTTATTTCAAATTATCATAATGTACTAATATTTGAAAATTATTATTAAAATATTGTAATTAATACTAATATTTTCTAATTATTACAAATATTGATTATTTTTTTATTAATTATAACAAGTTATTAAATTATTATTAACAATTATTTTAATAAATACTAAATTTTAATAATTATTTCTAATTTTTAATAGTTAGTAATTTTTTATATTTTCTACAAGGTATTAAAAATCTTTTACTGAAATTTAAAACTATTTTTTAATTTTTAAAAATTTAAACAATTATTTATTAATTAATCAAAATAATTTATTAATCATGAATGAAATTTTAATAATTATTAATTTTTTTCATGATAATACTTATTTCATATATTTTATTTCACTATTTATTTTAAAATATTATAATTACCTCTTATTTATTAATTATTAATAATATTTAGTAATTAAAACTGACAGTTACTAATTATTACCAATATTGATTAATTATTTATGAATTATTAAAAATTATTTAATGATTATTACACGTTACATTAATTAATACCACATTTCGACTAATTATTTTGAATTTGTAACATTGGTTAGTTTTTTTTTCATTTTCATATGTTACTAAAAACTATTTACTTTGTATTATAACAATTTAATAATTTTTACTAATTGATATAATTTTTTATTAAGTAATAATGAATATTTATTAACTATAACTGAAGTTGTAATAAATATTAATAATTTTTAATAATTATTAGTATTATATATATTTTCTTTTATAATTTATTATAAATTATCATAATTTCTTCATATTTACATTTTATTAATAATATTTAGGACTTAACACTAAAATTTACAAATTATTACTAATTGTTAATGATTATTCATTAATTATTGAAAATTATTTCCTGATTATTAGTAATTGTTTAAATTATTATTAAAATTTTACTATTTATTTTCAATTTTTAATAATTTTTTTTTATTTTAATAATTTTTACAAGGTATTACAAATTCCTTACTAATTATTCATAACAATATTTTTTATTTAATATTACTTATTTTTACTAGTTATTTCTTTTTTCCCTTAAATTATTTTGTAATGTTTTTTATGATAAAATTTTTTTCTTATAAAAACATTTTATTGAAATGTTTTTTTTAAATTGATTTTCACCTTTCATATAAAACACTCACTTTCTATTTATTTGGTACATTATTTGTATATATATATATGTGTGTGTGTGTGTGTGTGTGTTTTTTGTTACACGATTTCTTAATCAAACATATATACATCAAATATATTTTGACCCAATTTTTTTGATAAATATACATATCAAACCTACTCACACACACACAAATAAAAAACCATACATGTTTTTTAAATGTGTATATATTTATATTCACATGTTTATATATATATAGACACACACACACACATATATATACATATACATCCAAATGTTAACAAAAAAAATATTTACTTGTTTTAAATAAATGAATACCAATCATAATATAATAATAAAACTGCTTTGACATCTAAACCAAAATCCAAGCATTATCAAAGTTTGTAAAAAATTATATTATAATAATCATGCCTTCAAAATAATAGAAATAGAGCATGAAAATTGACAATATCTTTGAAAAAATCCACCAAAATTCACATTTAGCACAAAAATATATATAAACATTATTAATAATTACATATATATTTATATATAGTGCTCAAAATCATTTAATATATATATATATATAAATTCTTAAAAGGATTCTTTATTCATATATATACATATAGAACTTGCAATATTTTTCTATTATATATATATATATACATAGAGTGTGTGAGATATTAGTAGGCATAGACATGGGTATCAGTGGGGGTGGATATATATATAAAAATAAACCATAAAAATACAAAATAAAGAAATCAATTAAATCTTTATGTTAAATACAAGGAAACACTTCTTTAATAAATTGGATTTAACCACTATGGGGCCAAAACTTGTTGTATTCTATGATGGAAAACTAAATTGTGAATAATAACTTCCATTATCCTTGAATACCGAATAAAAAAAAAATTAGGTTAATGTTCAAACCTAGGTTTTGAATAAAACATTTTATGTAAGATTTAAAGGTAAATATCAAAACTAATTAAGGAGGATAGGAGAGGACTCTGTTCCCGGGATATTTGAACCTAAATCTACAAGAAATCAGTTACGATGATCTATTTTGGGCACGGGTCATCAGAGGGTTTCACAAGTGGATGGATGTGCGTGACGGAGAATAGAAATAGGATAAGAGAGGATAATAAAGGGTATCCTTTGATTTAACTAATATTTATTTATTATGAGTTAATAGTAATGAAATATACCCATAAAAAACTAATTTAAATAAACCTTTTGTGAACCCCTACTATTGATCATCAATAATCACTATTAATGATGTGTAGAATTGTATGCCACTATTATATATTTCTAATAATACTTCCCGTGCAATGAAACAAATGTGCTCCAAGGGTATTTGGGAAAGAAAATATTTCATATTTACAACATTCATGGTATCTCCAAGAATATTTTTGGAATCATCATAAATAATAAAAATTTCGATCATATAACCTCCTAGATTAGATGATTCCTCATTCCTAAATTTTTTAAAACCAACCCATGATTATTAAAATATTATGATTCATATGGAATACACTAATATTGTCCAACATCTTCAACATTTTCAACAGCATCAATGGGAAATGATATTTTTGAAGGAGTTTTATTTTATTATATGATCATCTAAAAGCTATTAAAAAATTTTCAATACTTAATTTTATAGCATTAGTAACTTTTTCCATTAGGTGTATAACCAATAATTATACCTTATTTATATATCTCATTAAACATTCCAAAATTTCTACTATTAATATTAATAAAATAAGAGCTTCTAGACACCTTTAAAATATTTATGAATGTATTATTTCTAAACCATAAATCATACTATATATTAATGAAATTTTTTTAGAGTAAGCACTTATTCCAAATATATACAGTCAACTTTGTGTCTTGTATCCAAAAATATTTTAAAATTAGATGTTCTTAATACATTATTTTTACCATTTCTCCCAATATTAGATCTATCATTTCATGAAATCTATTTTTAGATGCGTGTATATAGTTATAGATTCTTATCTCATAAAATAATTCTAAATATATTAATAAAATTCTTCCTTATTGTATTTGGTTCGATTATAGGATATGAATCCTCTGATAACATACCCTATTTGATTCATAAAAATCCTTCAAAATAGTTTAAATCTCTAATGATATTGGAATTTATTCAATATAAAATTGAAAAAATTTATATGAGTGAAATAATCAAAAACATTAATGGAATATTTATCTCTATTGGTGGAATTTAATCTCATTGGTTCATATATATCTAAATATACATACTCAAGATGGGTTTGCATCTGTATTTCCACCAACATGTGACTATTATTCACCATTTTCACTTATGAAATGTAATACATTTGTTGAGTCTCTCACATTATAGCTTTGATATATTTATTAAAACTTTATGCGTAATAAACATAAAATTATTATTTTCCCCAAATTTCCTTGTATTCTTTTTCAAAGTTGGTTTTCCTCCTTTATTCACACATAACATGGATTTTGATCATGACAAATTTTTAACAACTTAAGGTTTATTTAATTCCACTTTAATATGATTATTCTATCTTTAAGATTGATAACGAAACATTCATTAATGGAAAATATCACCTATTTTCCAATATCAAAAAGTTTTGAAACATAAAAAATATTTTTCCTAAAACAAATTACATGGATAAAATCATTGGAATTTTTCTTAACAGACTTAGTGTATAAAATTCCTTGAATATTGAGTGATCCTCCGATTTTAAAAGTGGAAGTGCCTCCATCACACCAATTGATGACTTTGAAGATATTTTTTCTCGTCACGTGTGATAACAAAACACTATCATGGATCAATGACTTGTCGCCTTTCATTACCTTTTAGGTATCCTCAACTACCATTGCATGTTATCAATTATTTATCCCTTTAAAATAATTGGAATCATAAATTTTCCTCAGCATATATAGTAGCTTGATATGATTTTTTTGGTGGTGTTTCCAAGTAGATCACACCCCCCAAAAGTGTACTATGAAGAATCAATTAAAGTTAAAATTTTATAATATATTTTGGTTGCTTTCTTGGATACCCTTTAAGAATTTTTTATTTAATTACCATTCATTAAACACCTGTCTTAGATTGAGAGAGTGATGTATTACACCAAAAAATATTTGACTGGCGTTCATAGACTCTGTAACAAAAAAAATATTACATTAAAAAATACCTTAAGATAGAATTATTATTTTTCAAACTCCCCTCTTTAGGTTTTCTTCTAATATGAAATACACAGTTTTTTAGGTCTTATTACAATTATAATCCTTTTCTTTTACCTTTGACTTTCTTTTATGATTAAAATTGATATAGTTTTATTTCCACACCTTTTTTCCTTCATAATATCAAACAACATCATAAAACGTATAGGTGGATTTGTATTCATTTTCGGGTCAAGTAATGACCTTATTCTTTATACTATTATTGTTTCCACAAATCGAATTTAATCTTGAGTGTCTAATTTTTATGTTGGATTCATGTAATAATGTATATTCTCCCTAGTAGTATTATCATATTTATCCACTATTTTATATATTTATCCAAATTCACTAATGAGATTTCAAAACTAAAATACATTAGGTATTCTCAACTAAAATTCAGTTTCCACTTTCCTTAATTGAAGAACTTTTACCTCCTAATTCTTAGTAATAATATTTATAGTATTATTCTTATGTATTTTATCTCTCTCTTCAAGAAGTTCAATGAGATAATTAATTTGTCTCAAAAAATCAATATCGATCTTCACAATGTATTTATCTTTAGATTCATCAATCATCTTACTTAATGAACCATCATATATATTTTATGCATGGTTTTTATTTTTTATCCTTAAATCCTCTTTCAATCATACTACTAAATCTACTCTCTTTTTAAACTATTTTGGAATCTCTTAAATGTATAATTATTCATAAATTCTCTGTACTCATTCATATTCGATAGGGAATATTTTGGATGTATTTAACTTTTCGTTAAGTCAATTTTATCATTATCTTCTGGTTTGAATTATTGTATTTTACTTTCCACATCACATTTTTTGTCAATATGTTAGGAGAAAATATTTTTCATTTAATTTTTATTCTAAATTTATTTTCCTTTTAAGAAATTTCATCCAATTAATATGTTACCCGTCTTGTTATTCCTATATGATATTTTGGGTTTGTCAAAATTTTCCATTTTTTAATGATTCTTAGGTCAACCTAATGAAAAGTTAATAATCATAGAATAATTAAATAATTTAAATCATAGCTTGCCTCAATATTTATATTTACCTCATTACATGAATTTTGAAAATAAAGATATTAATTCTAAAAAATCCATGGAATCATATTTGATATTGGTGCCTTTTTTCATGAAACGTATTTGACTCAATATAATTAGATCATTTGGAAGCATTGAATGTAGTCACCTTCTCTATTTTTCCTTTTCTACTAAAATATGACCCTCTTTTCATCCCATAAGCAATTAAATAATTGTTGAGTTTTTTTGATAGACCACTTATACAAATTTTGATTTATATTAGATAAAATTTTAATGTTGAATTTATCATTGAATATTATCATCTTATTCTTCATAATTATAGAATATTAAATAATTATATCATAAACTTGATATGAGATTATAAATTTTTTCACTCATACAAATAATTCATCTACAAATTTATCTTCCCCCATTAATATATCTTTAAATTAATATTGATAAGTTTGTAATCATGAATAATTTAAATTATTTTATTATTTATATATATGGTGGAGGTTTCTAGGATTCTACTTATCATATTCATTCCCATAAAACATGTTAACTATTTCTGTAATATTGATGTGACTAGAAAATTACACGCACTCTCATTAGCCTTGATATTCTTATTTTATGAAAAGTTTAGGTTATCCCAAATTTTTGATGATTAACAACATTCTCGGTGATATCATGAATGTATAATATGAGTGGTATATACAGATAAATCATATTTATTTGTAGATATAATATGTGCCACACCATGTTTTTATGAATTATTTTTGCCTAATAAATTAAAATTATTTGATGGATTGATTTATACACAACAACATGTTAAGATTGTGAAACCTAAAAAATTGAGTATCTCTTGTGGTACACACAATTGTTTCCTTGTGTTACACACAATACCGAGTTCCATTGATATCTTTCATTTTACACAAGACCGAATTTTAAAGAACTACACTATATAAATAATAATATTATTTAATATAATAGTTTTTTCATAGCTATTGGAATGAAGGGAGTGAATAAAATTTCAGAAAATATGAAAATATACTATTTTCACCTGTTAATTAGTAATATATTTATTATAAATAAAATAAGAATCATTTGGAAGAATTTTTTTAAAAAACAATATCTTTTCTAAAAGAAGGGTAAATCTTCTTTAGATCACATAATAGAAAATTAAATTCTACCACTTTTCGAAACATTATATGAAATAATAAACTTCATTTTTGAAATAAGAATATAAAAATTATATATGGGTGAATGTTTGGTATTTTTACGAGATGTTTCAATTTTTGATGAATAGTGAAAGTATAGAGTTTTAATTGTAAACTGAATTTTCATTTAATTTATTTATAACTTTAAATTATATTTTAAATTAGTTTTAAAGTATAATTATTTTAATTATATAAAAATAATCTAGTTTAGATATTTTTAATTAGTTTAAAATTGAAATTGGGTATAAAAACCATTAAAACTTTTGAGCATTTCTCTTTAAAAATGCACTTTCTAATCACATATGTAGGATTAATTTTAAATTAAAGTTTACATTTATATGAATTGAATTTGAAAAAAATGGAATTTATATTTATAATTCGAGTAATTTATAATTTCAACTCTATAAATCATGATTTATTACCACAATGATTTGTGAAAATAGTGAAAAGTAATCATGATGATAAAGAGAGAATTGTGTTAACCAAAAGACTATAGTTTATACATAAATGGTAAAATGACATAAAAACTTGTAAAAAACCAATTTAAGGACCTACTTGATCCCTTGTGATCTTAGTTTCTATTATTATGATTTTTGGAATCTTTTCCAAGAAAGTTATCCATATAATGAGTTATGTAAAGAAAATGACAAAAAATGCACCATTCTTCATTTTAATATCTATAAACCATTGGAATAGGGAAAAAAATACAAAGTTTAGGTTATAAATATTATTTGGAATGATAAATGTGTTTTTATCATGAAAGTTTATTTAAAATTCTTAGATATTAAATAATTACATTAAATTCTTATGAAATATCAACACAAGAATTATTTAGTTGCTAATTATATAAATCAAATGATACTAAAAATATGAAAAGTGAAGTAAACTGAATGAATTATTGTGTAAAAATATTTTTAGATACATATGTCATGTTAAATGGGTTTTTTTAATAATTTATTTGGTTTCCATTTGTTTCTTGATATATTTTAAATTTAAATTAAATTAATATTATTGAAATTAATATTAATGTCATTTTATAAAAAATACTATTTTTCTAGTTGATTTATAATTAATAAAAATTATATATAATGTATAATGATTTTAAAATATTAATAAATATAAACTATGGTCCATTAATGTACTAATTGTTCTATTTTAATGACTATATTGACCATTACATAGAAAAAAATCTGTTAGCACAGTTATTGTTAAAGTGATATTTTTTCTGTGACATGTGCTTGCATTGACGTTAATTTCCAACCCACATAGGTTTTATAATTTATAATTTATATATAATATTTATAATCTGTAATTAAAAATATATAGTATGTATCACTCTAACTTATTCTTATAGAATAAATTATTTAGGATTGAAAATTAGTTAGCATAATGAAATACCAAAATGGTAAAATAAGAAAACATAAAAATTAAAGAACCAATTGTTTAAAAATGTGTATAAATTTTTGGGGGAGGTATGGATCAACCATATAATCCATAAATACCATTAATTATCATTTTTGGAGCATCTAGAGGTAATCTTTACCTCCCAATAGTGAATAAGTTTGACTATTTACAAGAATGCCGCTCCTCCTCTACTATAAAAATGGACTCACTCCCCCACTTATTCACACATATATAACCATTTATATCAATAAATATGTACCCAAATCACATAAAAATTTATATAACCTAACACTAGAAGCATTTTTTATGAATAAATCAAATATTTAACGGGTTTAGAACAAACCTATGGGGGATACCTGAAGAATAAGAAATGTTCTTCTAAAAGTGTTTTTATTATATTTTCTTCTCTAGATCATTTAATTTCTATTATACCATGATTATATAATAATATAAGTATGTTAAATATATTGATATGTTTTTTTTAAAGTTTCTACCTTCAACTTCACATACTTTCATTAAATGGGTTATGAAATCCTCATTCATGTGTATGGCGAACAATCGCCTCACAAATCGATGTCATTAATTTGTCCAATACCACCTTAAATATTTTGAATAATGATGTATATAATATTTATATATGATATATATAATATTTATGATTTATTTATGCTCCTATAATTATTATATAACCCATAAATTCATGATTTAAATTTTCTGGGAATATGATAACATCATTCATGTGCACAGTGGACCATCACCGGGTGAAGCAATATGATTCATTCACACATTACATGGAAGGTATTAAGGTTGGGTTTTATAAAAATACGTGATATATATGAAATATGAGTTATTATTTAATAATAATATATATATATCATTTACTCTCTTTCTATCAATACGACAAGAAAAAAAAAACATCATTCATGGTACATATGTCCAACTATCGCAAGAATAATTTATTTCGTTTCCTATCACTAAATTTTATGGGTTAATATAAATACATAAATAATTAATATAAATATATATAATATTTATATCATGGTTTAAATTTTAGAAATGATGAAATAATTATCAAACTATGAACATTAGAAAGAATATATTAAAACTTATATGAAAAACAAAGAGGTTATTATTTGAAATGTAACATTAACATGGGATTGTTAATAAATAGGTAATATAAATTGATAATAAAATAAAATATGGTATGATATATATGAATATTGTTCTATTTTAGATATATATGTATGCATATATTATAAACGAGGTTAGAATGCATATGAAGGAACTTAATACTTAAGGTAAGGTATTTCCATCTCAATTTTTACTTTTGTTAGACACATGCTATATTAACTACCTATTTATTCAATGTGGGGTATATAATTCCCATGAAATTATATTATGATTCTTGTAATAATTTTTTTTGGTATTTACATACCAACTTTAGGATCCCTATAACATGGAGTTATTGTTTCAATGTTATCAAAGCATTATGGGAATTTTGTCTCAATTTTCCTCCCTTGGGGGACATGTTATGTTAGAGACCAATATTTTATTTTGATTTTGTATATATACCCCTTTATATGTTATATAATGAATCTCATTATTTTCACGACATTTTTGTCTTCATGTAATTTTATTATTTAATGGGTTTTATGATTCAAAGTTAACAAAATTGTAAGAGTTTAATTACAAAATCTCATTGTTTATCAGGGTTGTTTATGATATCTTTATATAATGGTACTATTTTCCACTTATTTATACATAATATAACTATTAAAATATTTTTAATGAAAATAATACTTTATTTTTCTCTTTGGTTGGAAATATATTTTCTCTAAAAACAATGTTCTATAAAAATGTTCTAAAAAATGTCCCACTATGATTTTAGAATAAAATTTTACCCATGTTTTTATGGTAAACGTATTGGACTTTTTTGATCAAGTTTCTTTTGAATTCTATAGAAAATATGAAATGAATATTTGTTTTTATGTACACGTTATGTATAAAATTTTCAATCATTCGGACCACAACATTCATTGAAGATTCCATTATACATTTTAAATAATATTTCCAAAAAGAAAATAATTTTTTTAAATATTTTAGAAATATTTTTATTTTAAATTTATTTTCATAGAAAACGATTTCATAAATGTTTTACATTTAAAAAAAGTTTTAAATTAGTTACAAATATTACATTATAAGATTTCAAGGGTATTTTAAAATAAAGAGGTTTCTTAAAATGATTTATGTTTTTAAAATCATTTCTTCAAAGGAGAATGTTTATTTTCCTCAAGAATTGTTTTTTACTCTATTTAAGGCTTAATTTATAATTTTTAAATTTGGTTTTCAATGAAAATGATTTTGAAATTATTTTAGGTTTTAAAAATTGATTTTCAAAGAATGTTTATTTTTATTAAAAAAATGTTAAAAGTGAACTTTCAAAATCCTTCTCCATCTAAGATGAAATCTTTTGATATAGTTTATTCTTTATAAGGGATATGATCCAATTTCATCAGTTTTATTCTTTTTTTGAATTTTTTATGTTTAAAATGATAGGTTTTTTATGAAACCTGTTTCTATATCATTGTTTATACCATGATAAAATGATTTTGAAACCCACTTTTTTTCATGGGTTGTGCTATGAGTAAATTATTATTAAACTTGTATCTTTTTCATTATTTATGATATGATTAAATTTTTATGATACCCATTTCATTCAATGGGTTATGCTATAATAAATGTTTATAATCTTGTTGTACAAATATGTATGATTTAATTACGTGATGGCCATGACTTATATCTAAAACCAATGAATTATGTAAAATTTTTTTTCTCATGTGATAAACATTCTTGAAATGGGGTGTGAACCTAGTACAATAAGGTCATTTTTTCATTATGATGGTGTGGGGGTGAATCCATTCCACTAAAAAAAAGGGATATGACTGGGGATGGTGGTGTGTCCTTCCAAATAGGTTTATCCCCCATAAAGATCCTTGATAATTTCTTCCAGGGATCAATTACTTAAATGGAATGATTTTATATTCTTATGTGTCTAAAAAAATTCCATGTTTTATTCCTATGTGATGCTCTCATGGTATATACTCTCGATTCCTATATGATTCATGTCTTATGAACTACCAATATTTATTCTACGAATCATGAACGCAATGTTTAATATAAAGGGTATGGTTTTAAAATGTTTTACTCATGTTCTCATGACATTATGTTCATTTTATACATAAATATCTCCCTTAGTCACCCTTAATGAACATTTCAACTCAACCTTTCTTATGTTTCCTTTCATCGATAAGTGAAGAAATGTTTCAAGTTGGAATACTAAATGAGAAGATCAGTTCAGGAAACATTTAATACCTTTCAATATATTAAAATATTGTTTTTCAATATTCTATTAACATGAAGCTATTTTGGTCTACATGCATATATTTATGTAATATAATGAATATTAACAAAACATTATGTAGTATCCATGTATGTTAAGCCTTGATATCTATAGTTTGTATCAAGGTAATGGTTTAGTTATAATTTCAAAACTAGGATGAGAAAACTTTAGTGATATCCCTAGGAATATTTATACGGATATGTGCAAGGTTATCTTTATAGATATGTCTAAGGATGAGTTAAATTATAGGAAAACCCTATAATTTTGGTAAAGGATAGGGTCGTTGGTTTCCAAGAAATTATATCCCTATCTAGACACTATAAGAGGATGTGTCTCTAGAACATATGTACATAGGGGTAATAACTACCAAAACACCTTATTGAAATAAACCAGATCTGGAAATGATGCATAAAAATGGGTATTGATGCACACCTGGTTTGATACTCATCGGGGATATTATTTGGGAATTGACAAACTCTTAATGAACCATTATGAAGGATTTTAATCGAATATGACTATGAATAACCTTGGATAAAACTATGGTGTCATAGATTAATAAAGAAGGTGTCATGATTTAGAAATCATATAATTAGGTTTTCATGGTTCTATGCTTCCCCAATATGATTATTGTATCTTACACTTTTATTTTTGGTTTTATTCATTAGTATTAACTAAAAGGAAATAAGTTTACATTGAACATGAAAAATGATTTTCTGATAAGAAGGAAAATGGGATGATAACTGAAGTGAAGGATGTTGTGATTATGCATATTCTATTTTTATGTGACATGATTAACAATGTGTACCTTAACCAAATCTCAGAATCACTAAGGAATAAATGGACCGTGTTCACTACGAGTTATGGTAATGAAAACTATGGGGGAAAAATTTAGTTTCTTATATGCCAAGAGTTTGGAAATAAGAACTCAAAGGAATGTATAAAAGGAATAAGAATATTTTTTGTGTGATGATAAAAAGGACATAATATAAGAAATTTATAAGGTAAAATAAAATGTTCAGTCAATGCAATGCATGAGAATAATGGTCTACATATGGTATCATAGAATGTTAAATGTTTTACATGTGGAATGAATGGACATTATGAAAATTGATTTTCTAAGGGGAAATATCTTAAAGAGAATTAGTAATGTGGTATGAGAAACTGCTATACTACTGATGATGGAGATACCAAAAATTACATGTTAAAGGAAAGCAGTATTAAAGTATAAGATGCTGAATCATAATTAATTTTTTTTATAAGTAAGGGTGATGAATGAAGTATTTATATATTTGAATTCTAATATTTCATTATCTGAATTATAAAATACACAAGGATTGTTCAATGTAATTGTTTCAATATGGATTTGAAATAATATGATGAATGGTATGGATGACCTAGATAAGTGATTTAATGTAAATGTTATATTTTATGGAAACCACATGATTATGGGATGGTAACCCTTTATATGTTCTTGATATTAATATAATGATAATAAGATTATTTATGAGAATAAATTAAACTAGATAGTATTGATCACCTCAAAACTGATATGGGATTTTATGACAGAGTATTTTATGTTATCATTAATGGTGTCTACAAAACTATGGGATCTATTTAATATATCAAAATAATTTGTGATTTTTTTCAAGGAATACGGAAGAATTATTGTTTTTATTAATTTCATATCTTAATTTATCTTATAAGTATGTCTAAATAGAATACATGAATAAGGTATTCACATGTTTTTATGTGACAATCAAGAGGCAATTTTTGGTGTGTGAGGGTTTAACGATAAGTTTATTTTCGAAATTTAGTGACCTTATTTAAAATGTTTGGATTCATATCTTTGGTAAGGTTAATCAGGATAACCAATTATGGAATGGTTTTAGTTGATTTTGGTATGAGTTTTAATGATTATCTTGTGACTTCACCATATGAATTTTACACATATTGGACAACCGATATTACGTTTTAACTATAGTTAGAAGAAATGACATATCATTCTATTATAGGTCATATGATCTCTTATTTATTCAAGAAAAAAACTCACCTTAATTTCTTAGAGTATCTAATGTAGTGGAAATTGATCATTTTACAACCAATGGGTGATATTGTCCTTGAATCAAGTATATCTCCTCATGGAAATTCTATAACATTATTAAATTTTTCTTGGAATAATTTTTTTTTATTTTGATCATTTTTTATGATATCAATGACCATTTTCAAGCCTCTTTGGTTTATGGATTTTTGGTTATCCATATTACCCACTTTCTTGTGATCAGTGACCTCTATCACTCTATAAAATTATCTAATTTTATCTTTCATGTAAAAATCATTACTTCCCACCAATGTCCATCTATATGGAAACCTATTTATGAGTTAATTCGGGAAACCGTTATGTTTCTAACTTTCCCTTTTTATAGGAAGTTTTAGTATTAATTTTTATAATGCTCTTTTTTATGAAAGAAACATTAAATTAATAAATAATTAAAAACCCCACTAAATTTCATGGGTGAAGTTCATTTTAAGGGGGGTAAAATGTAAAAAAGTAAGTTTTTATGAATTTTTATTATTTTATTAAATTTAAAAGATTCTATGGAATTCTTTAGACACCACAAATATTTAAGGTTTAAATATACTAAACATTGTGTTTAGATTGTGGTAAAAAAAAATAGTGTGTTTTTCTTTTGTAACACATAATACTATGTTCCTTCAATATCTTGCAATACATGCAAGACCATGTTTTACAAAACAACACTATAATATTAATATTATTATTTAATATGGTTGTTATCAACCAGATGATGGAATGGTGGTAATTAATAGGATTAAAAATATTATGAAAATATATAGTTTTCACATGTTTATCAATTATTTATTCAATATAAATAAAATAATAATCATTTAAAAGAAAAAGAAATATTTTCTAAAAAACATTAACTTTTCTAAAAGACAACTTAATCATGTTTGGAACACAAAATTTAAAATGAAATATTAAATAATTTGGAAATTTAATTTTGAAAAATAAAGTTCATTTTTTAAATAATAATATTAAAAATATCTTATAGTGAATGTTTTTCTCTGAGAAGTTTTATTTTTTGATGAATAATGAAAAATACTGAGTTTTACTTGAAAAATGCAATTTTGTATAATTTATTTAAAATGTAAAATAAAATTTTAAATTAGTTTAAAATTATAATTAGTTCAATTATAAATAAATTAATTCATTTTAGGTTATTGTAATCAATTTGACATTGAAATTAGACATAAAAACATTTTGATCTTTTGAACTTTTTCTCCTAAAAAACCTTATTTCTCATCACATATGGAGGATTCATTTTAAATTAATTTTTGAAAATTACCTGAATATAATTTGGAAAAATGGATTCCATATTTTTAATCAAAATAATTTATATTTATTAATAAATTAAGCATAATTTATTACAATAGTGATTAGTGAAACAATTAAAATTAATCATGATGATTAATAGAGGAACAAGTTTCCAAGCAACTAAACATTAAACCAAAGTGAAAAAATGAACTATAAACTTATATAAATCCAATTTTATAAACATATTTAGACCCTTTAACCTTATTTACGAATTGTTTTAGTTTTTGGGACACATTTCCATGATAGTGACACATATAATAAGCTAATAAATGTAAAAGAAACAAATACACCACCCAACCTTAACATTTTTCAAAAGCATTGGAATAACGGAAAAAAACATAAGTTTGGTTATAATTATTATTCTTGAAGAAAAATATATTTTTTATCATGATATTTTATTTTAAATGTTTTCAGATTATAAAATTACATTAAATATTTAAGAAACGCCAATGCCCGAATTATTTATTTAATAATTAGATTAATCAAATCGTACTAAAAACAATAATAGTGTGGTAAGTTGAAGGAGTTATTATGTCACATTATTTTGTTATATTAATACATCATGTTACATAGGTTTAATAATAATTTAGTTATTTCCATTATGAACTTTATATTTTTTTTAATTTATTTTAAATGAATAATTTCAAAATTGATATTAATATCATTTTATAATAAATGCTATTTTATTAATTGATTGAAAATTAAAATTTTTTATCTTCTATAAAATTATTTTTAAATGTTAATAAGTATCTACTATGGTCTATTCAGGGTCCAATTTTTCCATTATAATTAATATGTTTACCATTAAATAGAAAAAATCGGTTACAATTAGGGTTAAAGTGACGATTTTGCATGTTACATGCGTTTGCCTTAGAGATAATTTCAAAAGCATATAGGTTTTATAATTTATAAATTAGATATCATATATATAATAATTTTTTATAAATTATCTAATAATTATCACTATAACTTAATCATATAGAATAAATTACATAAGTTATAAAACTAGTTATCATAATGGAAAACAAAAACGGTAAAATAAGTAAACTTAAGTGTCAAGGAATGAAACGTTTAAATTTTTTATAAATGTGTGGTGTAGGTGAGTATCAGAAATATAATAAATCCAAAACATTAATTATCCATTTTTAAGAAACATTTTGTAAGCTTAATCTCTCTATAGTGAACACTTTTGAGTATTTACATGAATGTCACTCTT
The DNA here is from genome assembly GCA_963277665.1 of Viscum album. Classification (NCBI taxonomy): domain Eukaryota; kingdom Viridiplantae; phylum Streptophyta; class Magnoliopsida; order Santalales; family Viscaceae; genus Viscum; species Viscum album. The sequence continues at coordinate 1,942,400,285 of OY728152.1, forward strand.
CAACTATAAAAAGGCACTAACTCTACCCACTTATTCACAGTTCTAAAGCCATTTGTATCAACTAAGATCTACCCAAATAAATTACAAACACCCATACCATAATAATACGTGACTTATTTTGTTAAAAGGGAAAAAATTTAATGGTTTTAGTATAAATAGAAATAGGATACATGAAGAAGAGGCACACTTCTACTAAAAGCATTTTTATTTTAATTCATTCTCCACCTCCATAAATTTTTATTATAAAATTATTATATAATGAGCTTATAATATTACATATAATGAGTTTTTTTTATGTTAACGGTATTAACTTCAAAGTAAATGATTTTAATTTAATGTGTTATAAAATCATTGTTTGTGTGTACGATGGTGTGAACTGATGTCGTTCATTTTTCCATTGACACCTTTAAAAGTTGGAAATAATGAAGGAAATACTATTCATATATGATATATGGGAAATTTAGTATGTTTTTAGACTTTTGGAATTATTATATAACACATACCTTTATGTTTTCCATTTTTCAGGAATAGAAAAATGTCGTTCATGTGTACAACAAACTACCTCCCCACAAAGCGATGTGATTCATTTTCACTTTACATTGAATGTATTAAGGATCTATTTAATAGAAATTTGTGATATAAATTAAATAAGAGTTTTATTTTGATGATAATATATATATATATATATATATATCATTTACTGTATTTCTTTCAATACAAAAAGAAAATGGAATCAGCGTTCATGCATATATACGACCCACAATCTCCCTGAACGGTGTATTCCCTTTCCTAAATCTAATTTTATGGGTTAATATTGATACATAATATATTATATATATATATATAAGTTTTATAACATGGGTTACATTATTTCAATGATGAAATCTGGATAAAATTAAGCGAACGAGAAATAAAAATGAAAACCTATATGAAAAACAATGCGGTTATTATTTAAATAAAACATTAAAATGGGATTTTTAATAAACGAAATATATTAGGTCATAATAAAATCTTATATTTTAGGATATATATGAATATGTTTTTTTATATATTCATAATAAACTTATATTTATTATACATGAGGTTTGAATGTGTACAAAGGAAGTCAATACTTAAGGTAAGGTATTTTCATCTCACTTTTTTACTTTTATGTGAAACACGCTATATTATCCAAATCTTTCTGACATGTGGTGTATATAATTACCATGAATTTCATTTATGTTTATTATATATAATTTTTTTATATTTACAAATCCATTCAATATCTGTCATTCATGGTTTTATAATTTCATTATTAAGAAATTGGTAATGGATTTTGTTTCTCAATTTGGCTTCTTTGAGACACATGTTTTGTTTTGATCCAAAATTATTTTACAAGATGTATATAATTCCCCATTGAAATGTTATATCATGAACATACTTCTTTAAATGATATTTTAATCTTCATGAAATGTTATTATTTTATGGGTTTTATTTTTCAATGTTACCAAAGTGGCAAGAGTTTAATCTTACAATCTCATAGTTCACGGGGATTGTTTATGATTATGCTTCCATTGGTGAAATATTAGGATCAATATCTCAATAATTCTCTTGAATTGTATTATAATATAGTTATTAATGATATGTTCATGTAATTTTACCATTTTACACTCTTTGGTTTTTATTATAAATATGATTTTTTAAGAAAATACGACTTTATTTCTCTCTCCATTTGGAAATATTTTTCCTCCCAAAACCATGTTTTCTAAGAATGTTTATAAAAATAGTACAATAAAAGTTTAAATTAAATTTTTACCCATATTTTACATTTTTCAATGATTGTTAACAGTTTTATTATTATTTTTTTGTGATTAAATATCTTTTGACTTCTTCCAAAAATATGAAAGAAATATTTGTTTTTACATATATGTCATATAAAAAATTTTCCACCATCACGACCACATTATTTTTTGAAGATTCAATTATATGTTTTATAAAATATTATTTAAAGGAATTATTATTTTTAGATAGTTGGAAAAATATTTTTATTTTAAATTAATTTTCGAAGAAAATATTTTCATAAATATATTATGTAATTTTTTTTAAAATAGTTTCAAAGATTCATTTATAAGTTTTAATGTCCATTTTCAATGAAAAAATATTTCAAAATGTTTTATGTTTTAAAAATAATTTTTTTAAATACGAAAGGTTGTTTTTCTGTAGAAAATTTTTTGATGATTTTTTAATCTTACATCATAATTTTTCAAAGTAGTTTTCAATTAAATGTATTTTGAAATTGTTTTATGTTTTAAAAAGTGATTTTCAAAAAAGGTAATTTTATATAAAAATGTTACAAGTGATATTTTAATATCCTTATCCATCCATGATTACATCCTATGATATAGTTTATTCTTATTAATGATATGATCTACAGACACTATTATTATTCTTTCTTTGAATAGTTTATTTTTATGATTAGATATTTTTTTGAAACCCAATTCACTTACATGGGTTATAACATGATAAAATGCTTGTAAAACCCACTTATTTGAACCTGATACCTTCTGATGATATTATAATGAAAAATATATATTTTTTATAGTTTATGATATGAAGAAATGTTTATGATCCCCATTTCATTTCCTAAGTTATGACACGGTGAATGTTTATGAACTAGTGGAATGAAAATGTATGCTTTCTTTATGTAATTGGTGGGACCTTTATCTCCCTTCAATGCATTAGGTAAATATTTATATGTCATTAGATAAGGATGGATCGAATGGGGAGAGAACCTAGTATAGTAAGGTACTATGTCCATTATGGAAATTTGGGGAGTGAATACATTCTAATATAAGTAAAGGGATGTGAATGGGGATGTTGTTGTGTCCCACCGAGTAGGTGTATGCCCTATGAAGTTCCAAAATATGTTTTTCCATTGATCCTTGTATTCAATGTATGATTTTATATGATATTGTGTACACCAAAATTCAATGTATTATTCCTTTGTTAGGAACACTTGGATAATGCTCTTGATTCCATTATGATTCATGTCTTATGAATAACCAATATTTATTACATTAATCATGATTATGATATTTGATATATATAGTATGGTTTTTAAATTTTTTTATCATGTTCTGAAAAGATTATTTTTATATTACGCTTACATATATCCTTTGTTTACCCTTACTGAGCATCTAAGATCACCCCTTTTATGTTTCCTTTACCCCGGTTATAAAGAAATGTTTTAAGTATAAAAATCAATTGAGAAGATCTTTACGGGAAACATTGATGTTCTTTAACCAGATTAAAAGAAACTTTTCCCTGTTTACAATGCCACTAAACTATTATGATACTCAGGTGTGTATTTATGTAATGTAATGAATATTTATAAAAAATTATCAAACATCATTATATATTAATCCTGGGTCACTTTAGAATCTATTGTCATCAAACATTGGGACTCTCTAGTTATTTAAAATATTTTTTAAATCTTTGGATCTCATAGATTAAATAGATAAAAATTTTATGGGAACTACAATCCTTGATAAATTACTTGGAATTTAATATCAAGAATTATATGATACTTGTTGAAAGGTATTAGGTGATTGAAGTGCTAAAAAATATAATGAAGAAGTTTTTTCATAATGAAAATTGAAATCCCAAAAAATAGACTATTCTTCCAATGTGGGGGGGGGATCAGTGGCATCTAAAACACCAACTATCTATATATATCTTTTCGATCACCTATTACTGTAAAGTGGATATAGATGGAGATGACATGTTGAAAAGATATTTATTTGGAAAGAACACACAATGAAATAAGGGTTTTAAATGGTTCACTTACTATTTTTATCTGGTGGATAATTATAAGGCCCCAATATTATACATTACTTAATCTTGAGTTATTACAAGATTACACATTGAGGATATTTTCAGGTTAAGAGTTTTAGAGAATTAGATCATAAATCATGCGTTACATGCCACATTTAAACAAAGTGGTTACATAAAAGATAATATTCATTTTTTCCCATCAACAGAAACATATTTAAAACAAAGCATGGATTCTTTCATGACACTTCCTTGACCCTATCATCACATCATGTACCTTTCCCTTGACCTGTGAATTTTTTTTCAAAAACATGGGATGAGCATAAAAAGCTCAGTAAGGGATATAAAATTACGAAATGAAAACATTAGTCCATGTATGAAATCATACTTTACTCGTAAAACATAAGAATTTTAACATACCTCATAAAATCATGAATAAATCATAGAAATCATAAGACATAAAGGTAACTTGAGGCATTTATAACATTCTTATGTAGGGAGTAACCCTTAAGGTTATGTTTGGAATACCCATCACAGTATATTCCCTAAATATCTTCAGAAGAACCTTAGTGTTTAACCCCTTCGTGTTAGACAATGCATTGGAGAGCTATATCAGGATCACCCGCCCTTAGTTTATCATGGAATCACCCATCTTCATAACAATGCCCAAGAACCATAACATAATCGTATCACATAAAACATGCATAAAGGAAAAATAACATTTTGACTTTTCAAGAACAAGATATCTATACAACACATTGATATAAAAACATTATGAAGACCATTTTAAATACCAAAATAGAAGAAAAGTAAAACATGGTATTTATTTTTCATTTTTTATTAAAAAGGTTAGGCTTGTAGAGGAAGCCAAAGCTCAAATAATGGTCACGACGGCGAAGAAGTCATTGTCGCCGCATACGTACGACAAAAAAAACATTCCCTTTTTTCATTTAGTAAACGCTTAGTATAAAAATATTACTTTTGAGTAAACATAAAAGTCAAAGGATTTTATACACCATATAAAAGAAAGTTGTGTATATAACACAATATGCCTCAATGAAAGGAGATTGAGACGAAGTCCCATACCTCGGGTCCGACTTTACTCGATCGTTCTTTAATGTTCTGAATAATAAACTTGAGTTAATTTCTACTTGCTTAAGAACCTTTTTCAGGTTCATTATTACTTTTATATCACTTATTACAATGTCACGAACACTATGTAATTATTTAAGTTAATAACAGTCGTTTTAACGATCATTGGTACTTGAGTCAAAAATAAACTCTTTATAATTACAAGTTGTTCATGTGGTAAAATATAAATTATATCCAGAATTATATTCATGATGTAGATATAATATATATCATATATATCCAGTATATACATTCATATATATTATTACATAACATTTAGAGGTAATAAATGAAATGCATCGTTCATGGAGACGGTAAGCCGTATGTACGCATGAACGCTACTTGCATTTCTATTTCGTATTTTATGGAATGGAATCATAATGATATAAAGGTATATTATAATTCCAGTAAAATATCATATATAATATTATTAACTCCATCCTTTATACGTCCCACATATGGCATTAACGAATCAAATCACTATGGGGAGGCGGTAGTTCGCACTTCCTAAAATGAAGATATCGCGTTTACCCATAATGGAAACCATAAAGGTATGCCAAAAATGAAAAATACAGAAGAATAATGAAAACATAAAAATAATATATATCATATATAAATATAGTGTCATATTAATGGCCAACATTGAAGGTGTTAGAATAATATTGAACAATCATCGTTTTGTGTGGCAGAAATTCTCCATCCACGGAAACATTATGCTCTTTTACCATTAGATGAAGGCATGTGTAAGTGTAGCTCGATTACTTCTTATAAAAAAATCCTAGTATTTTTAAGATACTGGTGATGTTACAAAATAAATTAATAAAAAGAGTTTATGGTGTTGTAGAAGCAAAATAATACAAAAGAACAAAAGTGAGGACATTACCTTTAAATCGGGTAACTCCCTTTGGCTTGAACCAAAAGGGTTTTTTGAAGAGATTCCTGCATAAGGTAAGGATTCTAGGATTAGGAGTGGGATTTGGAGAGACAAAATGAGCAGAGAATGGCTGAGCCAAAGGCTTGAGAAGTGTGGGTGAGGAGGTAGAGGTGGGGGCCTTTTGTAAGAGGAGAGGAGGGGCACTCTTGGAAAGGTATAAAATGTTACTTTGTTTTCAAATGAGTTTCGGATTTTAAAGGTTCCAAATTGATGTATTTCTCGGATAAGGTGATAAGGGTTCTAAATATATGCATCCAATAGGTATTTAACAAGTTTATGTCTTAGATTCTATATTATCTTTTCATTTTATTTAAATCGTTAATTAATGAGGTAATCACTGCATCATCATGATGTCAAAAATAATTTAATTTATTTAATTTCTAAAATTTATAAAAAAATACTATGATGTAAGAAATATTTATAGGTTTCCAATGACTATTTATAGTCCAATAGATCATTTATTTATACAATATTAAATTTTTTTTACTCAGGTGATGCATTCATTGTTATATTAAACTTTCTTTAAAAATAAAAAGGTAAGAAGTCATTATCATACAAAAGTGATTCCACGGGGTCCCCATGATTGGCACAAGGCATTCCATGGTCGGCTATGACAAAAACAGTAGCATTATGACACATTTTGGGGTAATTTTGTTTATTATTATGATATTAATTTATTATCCTTAACTACCCGATTATTAATTAATCAAGATAATTAAAGATAATTACCGTCGTTACTATTCATAATGTCAAAAAACAAGAGTATTAATTAGATAATTTGGAGATTATGATTCGAAATATGTTATCCATTTTACCAAATTAAAAAAATAGAAATTTCAATAATTAATTTAAAAATAATTCCCATTGTGAAAACAAATAGCGGGTTTTTAAGAAACAATATCTATGAAAAGTTTGGCACTTGTTTATGCCCAATTCCAAAGTGAAATTAATCCCAATGACCACCATTGTATTAAATGGTAAAAATATATTTTATTTACAGTTTAAAACCAATTAAAAATATAATCTAGCCATATAATTAAATTAGATGAAAATGCAGTTTTGATGTAAAATGCAGTATTTTTCACTATTCATTAAAAATGAACATTGTTAGAAAAATACCAAAAATTTATCCAAAGTAAATTTCAATGTCCCAGTAATAAAAAATAAGTTTAATTTGACAAATAGAGATTATAAAATTTTCAAAATTTTGATTTAAAAATTGTTTTCCATCAAAAGGCAGTAAAACAATCTTTTAAAAATATTAGTGTATTCCATGCTTAAGATTGGATTTATTCTCATTTTAAGCCTCTAAAACACTATCTATGTAACACCCCATGTAAATAAAGAATATTAAATTTTTATATTTATCCATATTGGTGAATAAAATATTAATATGACTTTAAAGGGGACGCCATGCTTGATGGCGTACCCAACACGCAACAACGAGTTTCTTGGGAATCTTACGTTGCACTCTAATAATAAAATAATATTATTTTAAATCGTAGTTAACATGTAGCCGTTGTATTGGCGGAAATGGATATAAATAACTAAAATATGATTATATATGTTTTTAAATGTTTTTACATTTATCCAATAAAGGATAAAGGCATAGAATACGGAAATAATTCAATTTTAGGCGTATATGCCCTAGTTTTTACTAAAGGTTCACTTATCACCTTTTGATGGAGAACCATAATTAAATATAGTTTTATTCACTCTTATACATCCTTTTGGACCAAATAAAACTCTTCTTCAGAATTGGGACTTCAAAATTTACTTTGTGTAAATTTTTGGTATCTTTCTGATAAAGTTCATTTTTTAATGAATAGTGTAAAATGTTGTATTTTATTTCGAAACCTCTTTTTAATCTAATTTATTTATATGATTATATTATCTTTTGATTTGGTTTTAAAGTGAAATTATAATATGTTTTTACCATTAAATCCAATAGTGGTCGTTCGAATTAATTTCACTTTGAAATCGGACTTAAACTTGTGTCAATCTTTTGATACTTATTGTTTCATAAAAACACGCTATTTGTCATGAATGTGGGAATTAATTATTAAATTAGTTAATGTGACTTATATGTTTTGAATTTTGTAAAATAGACTTCATTTTTGAATTCGGAATATCAAATATAGCTTAGGGTGAATTTTTGGTAATTTTCTGAAAAGCTTCAATTTTTGATGAATAGTGAAACCACTAAGTGGTACTTATAAAAACTGATTTTCTGTTTAAATGAAATTTTGCCACCTTTGTGTTTTGAATTTCAAAAATCCGACATACATGGTTGTCATTAAGATGTAAATTGTGGTTCAATGGGATTAAAATAATTTTTTGGTGAATAGTAACTTATTAAGTTTTTAATCGCGATTAGAGGTAATTAGTGTAGTTTAAGGTAAAAATAATGTTTTAATAATATGAAATGAACTTGAAACATGTCCTAACCTCATCGGATGTGTCATGGCCGACCAAGACAAGCCATGGGTCAACTTGGGGACCCCATGGAGCCACTTTTGTTGGGAAATGACATAAATAACTTTTTATTTAATGTTAAAGTAAAAATGACACACACATGAGATGTTTTACTAAAACTATTTTTACATGGGGTTATACAAGTCATATTTTTGATTATAAATAGTCATTGGAAACCTAAATATATTTCCTACATCATAGTAGTTTACTTATAATTTTTAGAGTTTAAATAAATTAAATTATTTATGACATCATGATGATGCAGCGATTACCTCATTAATAAAGGATTTAAATAAAATGGAATGATAATGTATCATCTAAGACCTACACATGGAAAAAACCAATTGGATGAGTGGATTTATAACCCTTATCACCTTATCCTTGAATTATGTCAATGTGGGACCTTTTTATTTTGAAACGCATTTTAAAATAAGGTAACTTATCTTTACTTTCCAAGAGTGCCCCTCCTCTCCTCTTATAAAAGGCCCCCACCTCTACCTCCTTACCCACACTCCCAAAGCCCTTGGATCGGCCAACCCCTGACCATATTGGCTCTATAAATACCTCTATTACTCCTTGAAGCCTCAATTTGGGCAGAAGTCTTCCCAAGGAAGCCTTTGAGCTCAAACTAAGGGGAGTTACCCGATTTTAAGGTAATGCCTTCTTCTGAGTCCTTTTGTTTTATTTTGCTTCTCCAACCCCCTAAAATATTTTTATTCTTTTCTTTTGTAACAAATCCAGTATAATCAATATACTAGGATGTTTTTATAATAAGGATTAGAGCGACACTTACACACAACTACACTTAATGGTTAACGAACATACTGTTTCCGTGGATGGCGAATTTATGCCTCCCGAAACGATGATTGTTCAACATTCTTTTAACACCTTCAATGGTGGCCATTAATATGTAACTATATTTATATATGATATATAATATGTTTATGTTTTACTTAAGCTTCTGTATTTTTCATTTGTGGCTTACCTTTATGGCTTCCATTATGAGTATACACGATATCTTCATTTTAGGAAGTGCGGACTACCACCCCCTCAAAGTGATGTGATTCGTTAATGCCATACGTGGGACGTATAAATGATGGATTTAATGTTATTATATATGATGTTATACTGGAATTATTATATAACTCTATATCATTATTATTTCATTCCATTAAAGTATGAGATAGAAATGAAAGTAGCGTTCATGCGTACGTACGGCTTACCGTCTCCATGAATGGTGCATTTCATTTCTTATCCCCAAATGTAATGTACTATTATAAGTACATGTATATAATGGATATATATGATGAATGATACATATAAATGATGAATATAATTCTGTAATTAAAATATACATACCTCTCATTTAGTTTTAATTCCATTAATATGACAAAGAAATGAAAGTAGCATTCATGCGTACGTACGGCTTACCGTCTCCATGAATAGTGCATTTCATTTCTTACCTCTAAATGATTATGTAATATTATAAAAACTTGTATATTCTGGATATATATTATATATATGATATCCAAATCATGAATATAATTCTGGATATAATTAACATTTGACCACACGAACAACATGTAACTGTAAGAAGTCCACTTTCGACTTAAGAACCAAATATCGAAAAAACAAACATTATTAACTTAAATGATAAAATAATGTTTATAACATTAAAATAAGTGATCTAAAAGGAATAATGAACTAGAAAAAGGTTCTTAATAAAGTGGAAATTAACTCAAGTTTATTATTCAGGACGTTAAAGAACGATCGAGTCAAGTCGGACCCAATGTAAGGGATCCTACTCCTTTCTTTCTTTTTAAGTACACTCTTATATGTAATTTCTTCTAAGCTCATCTTTCTTGTTATTGGGATGCTCTTTTATATTACTCTTACTGTAATTTTTATGTTCATATGATGAGAGACCATATTCTCTCTCATGAATCCATTTTGGATGTTTTGAGTGGCTCCGTTAGGCTGCCGAATTTTCGTAAGAGATCTAACCTCTCTCTTTCTTTTTAAGTACTCTCCTTTATGTCACATCTTTTAAGCTCATCTTTGTTATGTCGGGGGATGCTATTTTATATTCCTCTTTCTAAAAACTTTAAGTTAATATGATGAGATACCCTATTTGATCTCATCAATCCATTTTTGTAAGTTTTATGTGGCGCCGTTAGGCTGCCGAGTTTTCGTAAGGGAATTTTCATCTCACTTTTATTCCCGTGAGATTTATGCTACATTTTCCACAATTTCCTTTGAGTGGTGTATGTACTGCCCATTATTCTACACTTTGAGTAATATAATTTCGTTTATGAGTATTTACATCAATGATTTATTGTCCTTCTTTCATAGGGTGTATGTTTTGAAAGATACCCAAGTCGGTAAGGGAACCTTTCACCCTCCTCTTTTTAAAAGACTTATTTTGTTATGTCTTTTAATTCACATAATATTATTTTTGGATATGTTCTTCTGTATCCTTATTGATGTAAATTTTATGTCCAAATTATGAGATACCCTTTTTATGTCTCATCAACTCTTTTTCTGAATTTTGAAGTGACGCCGTTAGGCTGTCTAATTATTGCAAGGGAACTTCTTAACCCAATTTCTATTCTTTGGGATAAGCTTGTACTCCTTGAATATGTCGTTCTATGAATATGTGTGAATAACATCTGTTTGTTTTACACTTAATATCCACTTATATTTGGTGTATTCGTTTGTCACACATAGTTATGTAACTGATTTATCCTTAATCCAAGGATACCGTCTTTGTATGGGATTTCTTCTCAATATCCTTTCATTGAGGCATATTTTGTTTTATACACAACCTTCTTTTATATGGTGTATAAACCCCTTTGACTTTTATGTTTATCCAAAAGGAATCTTTTTTATATGAAGCGTTTTACAAAATGACAAAAGGGAATGTTTTTGTCGTACGTATGCGGCGACAACGACTTCTCCGCCGCCTTGACCATTATTTGAGTTTAGACTTCTTCTACAAGCCATACCTTCTTTTTAAAAGAAAAATAAATACAATGTTTTACTTTTATTTTATTTTGGTATTGAAAATGGTTTTCATAATGTCTTAATATCAATGTGTTGTATTGATATCTTGTGATTGAAAGGAGGAAATGTTATGTTTCCTTTATTAATGTTTTATGTGATAAGATTATGTTGAGGTTCTTGGGTATTATTATGAAGACGGGTGGTTCCGTGATAAACTAAGGGCGAGTGAGCCCGATATAGCACTCCAATTCATTGGGTAACGCGAAGGAGTGAAACGTTAAGGTTTCTCCGAAGAGATTTAGGGAATATACTGTGATGGGTATACCAAACGTAACCAAGAGGATTACTCCCTGCGTAAGGATGTTATGAATACCTCAAGTTACCTTTATGTCTTATGAATTCTATGATTTATTCATGATTTGATGAGGTATGTTAAAGTGCCTATGTTTTATGGGTAAAGTATGATTTCATTCTTATGTATATATGAACTCATGTTTCCTTTCCATATTTTTTTTATAACCCTTACTGAGCTTTTTATGCTCATCCCAAGTTTTTGAAATGTTTTTCACAGATCAAGGTAAAGGTACATGATGTGATGATAGTGTCGAGGATGTGTCAAGAAAGAATCCATGTTTTATTTAAAATATGTTTCCATTGATGGGAATAATGAATACAGTCTTTTATGTAACCACTTTGTTTAAATGTGGAATGTAATGCAAGTTTCATGATCTAATTCTCTAAAACTCTAAACCTGAAAAGATCCTCAATGTGTAATCTTGTAATAACTCAAGATTAAGTAAGGTTTAAGGCTGGGGCCTTATAATCTAATTCATAAATAGACATAGATAAGAATATATATTATTCATTACTTACTTGGGATGTTAAATCCTTCCCCCCTTTAGGAAATTGTGTCCCCGCAATTTATTTACTTATTGAATAAGTGGGGGTATTTAGCCCTCATTGCATTTTCAGATTCCCATGTTGCCTCTTCACTCATGTGGTTTTTACAAAAAACCTTTACTTGATGAATCACCATATTCCGCAACACTTTATCCCTGTGGTCATTAATCTAGACCAGTTGTTCCTCATAAGATATATTCTCTTCCAGTTGAACTACCACTGGACTCAAAACATGAGATGGATCTGGAATGTACTTCCTTAACATTTAAACATGAAAAACATTATGTACCTGAGATAAAATCGGAGGTAAAGCCACTCAGTATGCAACTGATCCAACTCTCTCCAGAATTTTATATGGTCCAATGAACCTTGGACTCAACTTTCCTTTCTTACCAAATCGCATCACACTTTTCCATGGTGAAACCTTGAGAAAAACATGATCACCTACCTTAAAAGAGAGATCTTTCCTCTTGTTGTCCGCATAACTCTTCTACCTGATCTGAGCTGTTCTCATGTGTTTCTGTATTAGCTGAACTTTTTCTGCCAACTCTTCTACCAATTCTGGTCCCATAAACTTCCTTTCATCCAATTCATCCTAGAAAGCTGAAGTTCGAAACCGCTTCCCATATAATTTTCCTCAAATGGTTCCATCTGTATACTGGAATGAAAACTATTATTATAAGAAAACTCAACCAAAGAATGATGTTGGTCCCAACTTCCCTGATAATCCATCAAACAAGCATGTAGAATATTTTCAAAAGTCTGAATTGTTCATTCTTACTGCCCATCTGATTGATGATGAAAAACTATACTAAAATTTAATTCAGTACCCAACCACTTCTGAGGGCCTTTCCAAAAGTTAAAAGTGAACCTGGGATCACGATCAGATACAATAGAGAGAGGAACTCCATGTAACATGACTATCTCAATATGATACAAACGGGAAAGTTGATCTAGGGAAAACTATCTCGTATAGCAAGGACGTGAGCATATTTAGTCAAGCGATCAACAATAACCCAGATTCCATTATTACCTCGAGGTGTCTTCGGCAATCCCACAACGAAGTCCATGGATATATTCTCCCATTTACACTCTGGTACTGGAAAGGCAGAAGTATCCCTTTCGGTAACTGCCGCTATGCTTTTACCTGTTGACAAGTCAAACACTTCATAGTAAAATCAGCAATGTCTCTTTTCATTCCATCCCACCAGTAGCACTCCTGAAGATCTCTATTCATCTTATTACTGCCTAGATGAACTAAAAACAGAGAACTATGAGCTTCACATAACAACTCTCTCTTGAACAGTGAATCACACGACACACCCAATCTCCTCCCAAATATTAAAATACAATCATTATCAATGTTGAATTTGGGAAACTTACCATTCTGAACCAGCTCTACCTTTTTCTGGAACTCGCTGTCTTGCTTCTGTGCTTGCTTGATTCTGTCTAATAGAGAAGATTTCACTGATACCTAAAACAAAACAGAAGGAAATCCTGCACCAACAACTTCTATTCCAAAGTTCATCAAATCCTTAACCAAAGGATTACATTTCAAATGCAACATTGTTAATGAAGCATTACTTTTTCGACTCAAAGCATCAGCCACTTTATTTGCTTTTCCAGGATGGTAATGAATTTTACAATCATAATCTTTGATTAATTCTAGACATCTCCTCTATCTCATGTTCAATTATTTCTAAGTGAATATATACTTTAAATTTTTTTGATCGGTATATATTTCACACTTTACTTCATACAAATGATGCCTCCAAATTTATAAAGAGAAAACAACAACAGCTAATCCCAAATCATGTGTAGGGTAATTTACCTCATGTGTTTTCAGCTGACGTGAAGCATAAGAAATTACTTGATCATTCTGAATTAGGACACAACCAAGTCCTTTCAATGAAGCTTCACTATAGATAACAAACTCACCACTCCTAGAAGGTAGTTCCAAAACTGGAGCATTCACCAATCTACTTTTCAATTCCGAAAAAAATCAACATATTCTTTGGTCCAGATAAACTTAACACCCTTCCGAGTTAGCTTAGTCATTGGACTAGATGACCGTGAAAAATTTATAACAATAATTTGGTAATAGCCTGCCAAACCAAGGAAGCTTAGAATCTCCGTTACATTTGTGGGTCTTGGACATTCTTCAACAAACTTTGTTTTTGAAGGATCAACAGTTATCCCATCTTTAGAAACAATGTGACCAAAGAATGAAATTTGTTGTAACCAAAACTCACACTAGCAGAATTTACCATACTATTTATTTTCTTTTAAGGTTTGCAAAATAACCCTTAAATTTCTTTCATGCTCATATTTACTTTTAGAAAACACCAAAATATCATCAATGAAAACAACCACAAACTTATCCATGAACTCATGGAAAATTCTATTCATAAGGTCCATGAATACAGCAGGTGCATTGGTTATCCCAAAAGGCATTACTAAAAATTCCTAATGGACATATCTTGTATGAAACGCGGTCTTCGGAATATCTGCTTCCTTTACCTTCACCTGATGGTACCCCGATCTCAGGTCAATATTTGAAAAAAACTGAGCTCCCTGGAGCTGATCAAGGAAATCATCGATATGAGGAAAAGGATATTTTTTCTTAACAATGATGTTATTAAATGACCTATAATCAATGCAAAGTCTTATTTAACCATCTTTATTTTTAAAAAATAAAACAGGAGCACCCCATGGTGATGTGCTAGGTCGAATGAAACCTTTCTCTAATTAACCTTGTAATTGCTCCTTCAACTCTAAAAGTTCAATTTGAGCCATTTGATAAGGGGGTTTTGAAATTGGATTAGCATCAGGAACTAAGTCAATGGTAAATTCAACTTCCCAATCTGGTATTATTCCAGGCAACTCATCAAGAAGAAAATCAGGATACTCATTTACCACTGGCACATCATTAATCTGAACAGTTCCCTTGTTTTCTACAATATGTGCAAGGTGACATTCATTTCCATCTTTGACAAGTTTTTCAGCCACTTGATATGTTATCAACATTAAGGGTTCATTATTGTACAAAAACTAAAAGTATTTCTGGAAAGAAACTTCTTTACCTCTAAAGTCAATCATAGCATGGTAAATAGAGAGCTAATCCAAACCCCGGATAACATCAAACTCCACTAGAGGTAAAAAAATAAGGTTTTCAAGTAGGTTCTTTCCACAGATAAGGATAAGAAGATTCTTATAAATTCTTTTTTGCCTCAACATTTCCCCCAGGTGTTTTTACCACAAGTTCAGGAGTCATTTAATGAGATGGTATTCCCATTTTACTAGAAAAGTTTTCAGAGATGATGGAATGTGTAAACCCAGAATCAAACAACACACTGGCATAATATGAAAAAACAAACAAATTACCTGATACCACTTCATTTGATGGCCCAACATCTGCTGAAATGTTTCAAAGGATTTAACCACCCCTTTATTCTTGTAATATAACTACTACCCGTCACTCAAGATCTTTGTCAGACACTCATTTTCATAGTGGCCCATCTCATTGCACTTAAAACATTTCACTAACTGTAAATCAAATTTGGTATTACCATCACCCCGATCTATTTCAGTGCAATCACAAGCCTTATGTCTCATCTTACCACATCGGTAGCACTTTACAGAATTCAGAAGACATTCCCCAATATTCCTTTTACCACATTTATCACAAACTGGAAACTTAGTTTTCTTACCGTCAGACCTTTTTGAAGAATTCTTTCCTTTTTCCTGCCACCTCAGTCTCTTCTTCTGCTAGTTGATATAGAACACTTGATCATCGGAAAACTCTATTTCCACCTTCTCAGCACATCGAACAAGCTTTTCATAACTTTTGAAGTCACGAGAAGCCAAAGCCCTTTGATATTTTTACTTTAATCCTGAGTAAAAACTATTGATTTTACTATCAAGGTTTCAGATAAAATTTAGAGCATACCTTGCCAATCGAGTGAACCTCTCTTCATAAGCATCCACTGAGTCATCCTATTGCCTCAATTACAAGAATTGTTTTTCCATCCTATGTAGAACAACCTTAGGAAAATAATTCTCATGAAACATACCTTTGAATTCATCCCACTCGAGTGCATCAATCTCATTAGTGTACCTGATATTTTTAACCATCGACCACCACTGATTTGCTTCACCCTACAAACGGTAAATAGAAAGACTAACCTTTTGATTGTCTGAACACCCCATGACATCGAAAATCTTCTCCAGTGCTTTAATCCACCCTTAAGCTAGCACATGGTCAGATGATCCTCTAAATTATGGGGGATTTTGCCTAATGAAATGTTCCACAACTGACATGTTCCTCTGCGGTTGATCTGGCTGATCTCGTGCATGGATACCACCAGTATTTATCGTTTGAGTCAACTGCGCCATCACTACAGCAAATTGTTCTGTTCCAATTCTGACCATCTCAGGATGCTGATTCGGAAGGTCATTTTCTTCTATATGCCTTCCTATCACTACTTCCCTGTTTCCTCTATGGAAAACCATTATTAACAAACATGTCTTAGATGAAGCAACATGGTAATATTCAAATGCTATATCATTTCAATTTGACCATAAAAAATATTTTTGGATAATAATTTAATATAATTCTAACTCCTAAAGTTATCTAAACCGACCGATGATACCAAATATAATGCCCCATTCTTAAACATTACTTAATCTTGAATTATTACAAGATTACACACTGAGGATCTTTTCAGGTTTAGATTTTTAGAGAATTAGATCATAAATCTTGCATTACATTACAAATTTAAACAAAGTGGTAACATAAAATATAATCTTCATTTTTTTCCCATCAACATAAACATATTTAAAACAAAACATGGATTCTTTAATGAAACTTCCTTGACCCTATCATCACATCATGTACCTTTCCCTTGACCGGTGAAAAACATTTCAAAAACATGGGATGAGCATAAAAAGCTCAGTAAGGGATATAAAAGTTCGAAATGAACACATTAGTCCATGTATGAAATCATAATTTACTTGTAAAACATAAGTATTTTAACATACCTCATCAAATCATGAATAAAAATTAGAAATCATAAGACATAAAGGTAACTTAAGGCATTCATAACATTCTTACGTAGGGAGTAACCCTCATGGTTACGTTTGGAATACCCATCACAGTATATTCCCTAAATCTCTTCAGAGAAACCTTAACGTTTAACCCCTTCATGTTACCCAATGCATTGGAGAGCTATATCGGGCTCACCCGCCCTTACTTTATCACAGAACCACCCGTCTTCATAAAAATGCCGAAGAACCATAACATAATCGTATCACACAAAACATGCATAAAGGAAACATAACATTTCCACATTTCAATCACAAGATATAAATACAACACATTGATATAAAAAAATTATGAAAACTATTTTCAATACCAAAATAAAAGAAAATTAAAGCATGGTAATTATTTTTCATTTAAAAAAACGGTTACATCTTGTAGAGGAAGCCGAAGCTCAAATAATGGTCACGTTGGTGGAGAAGTCGTTGTCGCCGCATACGTACGACAAAAAAAACATTCACTTTTTCGTTTAGTAAACGCTTCATATAAAAAGATTACTTTTGAGTAAAAGTAAACGTCAAAGGGGTTTATACACAGTATAAAAGAAAGTTTTTTATAAAACATAATATGCCTCAATGAAAGGATATTGAGACGAAGTCCCATACCTCGGGTCCGACTTGACTCGATCATTTTTTAATGTCCTGAATAATAATATTTAGTTAATTTATACTTTCTTAAGAACCTTTTTCAAGTTAATTATTCCTTTTATATCACTTATTACCATGTCATTAACACTATGTAATTATTTATGTTAATAACGGTCGTTTTAACGATCATTGGTACTTGAGTGAAAAATTAATTCTTTATAATTACAAGTTGTTAATGTGGTAAAATATACATTATATACTGAATAATATTCATGATATAGATATAATATATATCATATATATCCAGTATATACCTGAATTAATAATATTACATAACATTTAGAGGTAAGAAATGAAATGCACTATTCATGGAGATGGTAAGCCGTACATACGCATGAACACTACTTTCATTTCTATTTCATATTTTATGGAATGGAATCATATTGATATAAAGTTTTATTATAATTCCATTATAATATCATATATAATATTATTAACTCCATTCTTTATACGTCCCACATATGGCATTAACGAATCAAATCACTTTGAGGGGGCGGTAGTCCGCACTTCCTAAAACGAAGATATCACATTTACCCATAATGGAAACCATAAAGGTATTCCAAAAATGAAAAATAAAGAATATTAAGGAAAACATAAACATATTATATGTCATATATAAATATAGTGTCATCTTAATGGCCACCTTTGACGGTGTTAGAAGAATATTGAACAATCATCGTTTCGTGAGGCAGAAATTCGCCATCCACGGAAACAGTATGCTCTTTAACAATTAGATGAAGGTGTGTGTAAGTGTAGATAGATTCATTCTTATAAAAATATCATAGTATATTGAAGATACTGTTTTTTTACAAAATAAATGAATAAATATAGTTTATGGGGTTGGAGAAGCAAAATAAAACAAAAGAACACAAGTGAAGACATTACCTTTAAATCGGGTAACTCCATTTGGTTTGAACCAAAAGGGATTTTTGAAGAACGTCCTTCCTAAGGTAATGCTTCTAGGATGAGGAGAGGGATGTGGAGAGACAAAATGAGCATAGAATGTCTGAGACAAAGGCTTGAGAAGTGTGGGTAAGGAGGTAGAGGTGGGGGCCTTTTATAAGAGGAGAGGAGGGGCATTCTTGGAAGGGTATAAAATGTTACTTTATTTTCAAATGAGTTTCGAATTTTAAAGGTCCCAAATTGATTTATTTCTTGGATAAGGTGATAAGGGTTCGAATTATACTCTTCCAATAGGTCTTTGACAAGTGTAAGTCTTAGATTTTACATTATCTTTTCATTTAATTTAAATCATTAATTAATGAGGTAATCGCTGCATCATCATGATGTCATAAATAATTTTATTTATTTAATGTCTAAAATTTATAAAAAAAATCTATGATGTAGGAAATATTTTTTTGATTTCCAATTAATATTTATAGTCCAATATATAATTTATGTATACATAATTAAAAATATTTTACTCAGGTTATACATTCTTTGTTATATTTAACTTTCTTTAAAAATAAAAAGATAAAAAGTCATTATCACACAAAAGTGATTCCATGGGGTCTCCAAGTTTGGCACAAGGAATACCCTGGTCGGCCATGACACAACCAGTAGAATTAGGACACATTTTGGGGTCTTTTGTTTTATTATTATGATATTATTTTATTAACCTTAACTACTCGATTACTAATTAATCAAGATAATTAAAGATAATTACTATCGTTACTATTCATAATGTCCAAAAACAAAAGAGTCTTAATTAGATAATTTGGAAGTTATGATTCCAAATATGGAATCCATTTTATCAAATTACAAACATGGAAATTGAAATAATTAATTTAAAAATAATTCCCGTTGTAAAAACAAATAATGGGTTTTTAGAAACTATATCTATGAAAAGTTTTGCACTTTTTTATGCCCAATTACAAAGTGAAATTAATCCCAATGACCACCATTGGATTACATGGTAAAAAGATAATCTATTTACACATTAAAACCAATTAAAAATATAATCGAACTATATAATTAAACTAGATGAAAATGCAGTTTTGATGTAAAATGATGTATTTTTCACTATTCATTAAAAAATGAACATTGTCAGAAAAATACCAAAAATTTATCCAAAGTAAATTTAAATGTCCCAATCATAAGAAATAAGTTTATTTTGAAAAATAGAGATTATAAAATTTTCAGTATTTTGATTTAAAAATGGATTTTCATCAAAAGGCAGTAAAACAATCTTTTAAAAATATTAGTGTATTCCATGCTTAAGATTGGATTTATTCTCATTTTAAGCCTCTAAAACACTATCTAATTCATAAATAGACATAGATAAGAATATATATTATTAATTAATTACTTGGGATGTTACAATGATCCCTATCTTGGGTAAATTGTGATCCTTATACCCACATTTCAATTTATTTTCAAAAGAAAAAGGAAATGAGCAAGAATATTTATTTCAACTCATAATTATAATATTACTAACTAGAATCAACACGTTGAATAATCTTTATTTACCATACCTAAATTTATTCATGATTTGGACATAGTTTTCACCTTTTTTATTCTCCTCTACTTCCAATGAAATACTTATAGAAATGATGGATGATCCTTTCAGAGTCTCCTATTTTCATCACACACACCATCCTCCTTATGGGTGGCTATATATTTATTGAA
Organism: Viscum album; assembly: GCA_963277665.1. Lineage (NCBI taxonomy): Eukaryota > Viridiplantae > Streptophyta > Magnoliopsida > Santalales > Viscaceae > Viscum > Viscum album. The sequence goes on from OY728152.1 coordinate 1,942,420,911, forward strand.
TTAACCTCCACCATATCATGATGATATAAAAAGTGGTGTGAGTCTCATATCCCAATGATATATAATTATGAATCCTAAAGATTTTGGATTATTTTGTAATTCTATTGAATGTATTTTCATTATGATACGTATATTACAATGTGATATATTATTTTTTTCCAGAACACATAATCCACTAATTTTCAACATATTGGTTCATCAATACATAGAGTATTCAATATGTAATGGTGCACCTTTAATATATGAAACCAGTAAATTCTAAAAAACACGTCACATAGGTTGTAGTTGTGTGGTTCTTCAGGTTGTTTCATGGTTTAACTCAGGTTACCATACATTATGTCCAGTGTAATTGTCTTATGGTCTGAGGAATAGATGATTCCCAAAGCAGATTATCACACAATTCTCATAATATGGTCTTCATGACATTGTAGAATCCTCATATGACTCTCTAGATCATAACCAAACTAGATTTGGTGTGATCCCTATTATATAAGATGTATACCTTTATCACATTTAATTAACATCACATCATAATCTTATCATGTAAAATTAACACGTTATATTATTAGGATCATGAAAGTGTAAATGAAAATGTGTGGTAATATTCCTTCCCAATTTTTTTAAATAAATTTTAAGGAAGATTAATTGAAACTCATGTAAGATATATTCCTTATCATGTAGGATATATACACATTTACATGATATTGTATTAGTATTTCTATGGTGTGATCATTATCATTCACAATTTGGTGTTTTCAAGAGTGAAAAAACATCACTCCTTTAATTATGGTGCATCTTCACCCAACTCAAAAGTGATTTAAACTCACCCATGAGCATATTTGTAATTAATAAAATATGGAACAAATCCTAATATCATGAATACATTACCTCCAGAAACATGTTATAACATGACAATAATATAATGGTCATCTAAATAGCATAAAATAGGATTAAACTATAATTGTTAGATAACTCCTTACCTAAATGTAATATCAATGATATTTTGATCATGTATAAACTAATATTAGTTCAGTTACCCCATTTTCAGTTAACTTTATGATGTTTCTTTAATATATAAATGGGGACCTCACTAATCATGCATGGAAATTATCTTATATTTCTATATTTAATTATCAAATAAACCACGCATTATGTAAAAAATTAATTATCCGAGAATCAATAAAATAATGAATGATACCTGTTATGAACATGATATTTAATGTTTTTTATTTATTGAGTGGTGATAAACCAATAAATACCTATAGGGAAAAACTTCTTGAACCATCTTATCCAAAAATTTCATCTCTACAATTTTGTAACACCATGTAGCTAAGGGGATCTCAACTATCAGTGATTATATTTAGTAATTAAATGTGGGCACACAATCCAATATAAAATTTTAATAAGGGATGATACATGGATATTTAAAATTAATTTAACAATGATTATATGAAATTTAAACTATATAATAATTTAATTTAATTAAGAAAATAAATACATATATACCTAGGTTGGTCTAGCTTTTTAGAATTCACAAGGAAATAAAATGTTCAGAATGATTAAAATAATAAAAATACAGATATATGGATATTAAATAAAATTTTATATAATTTTAATTTATTAATTAATATAATTTATTTCTCTGGTTACACTTATGGTTTTTAAGTACCCTTAAAGAACACCTAAAATATATTTTGTAATTTTGTGGATTTATTATTATTATTTTGAAACTATTAATATAAGTACACACACATATATATATATTTCAAACATAGAAACAAAAAAAGGACTAATTGGAGAGGAGGCTGGCAGAATGAATTGCCTCAGAGAGTCTTTTATTTTATTTATTGAATGAATTCCCCATAAAATATGTTTGCATTTGATCAAAAATTTGGTGGGGAGGACACATGGCTAAAAAAGGACTTATTTTTTTATAATATATAAATAAATAAATAAATTTATATATATTAATCATAATAAAATAAATAATGTAATAAATTAAAAAATAAATATAATATAATATGCACATTCTTGTAAATCTAATTGTGTCCTCTTTAACCCATTCCAGACCATGAAAACATTGATCTACATGTGGTCTCAATAGTTTTAACTGGAATTGGACCCTTGAGATGAATTAAGTTAAATGAAAATGAAATAATTATAATTAATTAGAACATCTTACTTGATACCCATTGAAGGATCCAAGAACAGTATAAGTGGAGGTAAATGATACTCATTCAAATATTTTCCATTTAAAATAGATGAAATTGACTCAAGACCTTTAATGGGATCATAATAGGTAATTTTTATTTGTTATTTATAAGTAATATAAATACCTATTTTATTTTATAATTAATTTTATATGTATTGATCGTTGACATTAATGTCTAAATCATCGCTCATGTTGACATAGATTTTCCATGCAGAATTAAAAATTGAATTCGTTTAGAATTAACCACTTGCGTTTATGAAGCACGAAATATCATTTATAGTATATTGGATCTTAACTTGAGGGATTAAAGTGATTCATCTAATTCATTACTAATTATATATATAAATCTCTTACTTGTGCTCCCTAAAAGAATTAGTGAAGAGGTACTTACTAAAAAATTAACTTTTTTATAATAAAAAACACTTATAAGGGAAACGTATGAATTAAAAAGGTACATACTATAAAGGATATAACAAGGCCATTTATAAAAAACTTATTCCCATTAGAATCATTCTGCCTACATAATATCTAAGAGAGAGTGTTTAATTGATTATATAAATCAACCTTTAAAATGTATTCGAAATGATACTCCAACTTGTCCCAAGTCTGGATATACTCATCTTTATTGATAATACATTTGTTAAATTACCTTATTATTATAATATCTTTCTTATAGATCTATGTACTTTTCTCACTGTTGGTATCAACTCTTATCAGTCTTCACATCATCTTATCAGCTTCTTCTTCAAACACATTGATCACTTGAAATTATTCCACCATTTATTCATTTTAATGCATAAACAACTCCAAATATTATTCAAGAGATTCACCGATCTCCAATATCTTTATAGTATGAGATTCCATGTAGAAAAAAACCCATGATCCATAACCACTTATCAAACATTAATTTTAGGAGCATTAGAATCACTTTGCATAATTTTTAATTTTTACTTTCTGGTGGATCTTGTTTCCATTTGTAATGGTAAGTATGATTAGTCCTTTCTCCCTTTCCAATTACCTTAACAAATTGTCTTCCACCTCAGACTGGGAAGCCTACTAACCTGGAAATGATCTAAAAAATCACTATAAAATACTAAAAGACTCATCATTGGGCTTATTCCTAGGAACCCCATAATCAACCCTTGGAGTGCACCACCCATGCTGCTATATACTACTGAACCAGTTCTTTATTCACTAATATTTCATAGTGGTTTACAAGAGAAATAAATGGAACCTCCCTTCTTGGGATTTTCCAGATCAATTCCCCACCCCCCTTTTCATGCCTCAAAGCCTTTCTACATGAGGGGTCACCCTATATTAATGAATTAGAAACCTCTTCCTATCCTATAAAATCCTCATTCTCCTCAGATTCCTCAATAATACTAGTTCCAATCCCTGAATGAACTTTATCAACATATGATGCAGCCATGGGAGTCCTATAACCTCCCACATATACCATTTTTTACTCCACATAATCATTTTCACCACTACCAGGTTTCACATCCCCACCATCAGGGCCTTTAAAAGTTTTATAGTGTATAGGATACAAAAAATCCATCTTCCATGACTACATCAGAACTCACTTTCCTCGGAGGAGCATCCACAGAATACTTGGGATCCTCGATATCCTTCCTCAAGTGAATGGGTATTTCAGCCACCATTTGATTACTCTCCTGTGTTTAACATTACATAAAATTTTAAAATTTTATATCAGTAGATACACCCAATCCAATTTAACTAGATGAAACATCATAAAAAATAGGCCCAAATCCCTTCTTCTGCCTCTAGAGTAGACAACCTTTTATGTATCAACATTCATAGTCCAATGCCTATAAGATTATATCGAGTGTCCCATTAATTTATATGAGGAATGAAAATTGACCCGTGATTAAAAAACTAAAGCCTGTCTGAAAAATATCTCTTCAACCACGGAAATACTGACAAACTAGATGAGAATTCTTGAAGCACTAACATCCACATAGACTTGGTTATAAACCAGGGAAAAAATAGAGATATTTCTATATTCATAAAACATATATCTACCAATTATGTTCCATGAAATTCTCATAATCTATGGATTGTGAAATGCCAAAGTATGTTCAAGAAAAATAACCCAAATCTTCACTGATGGGGATTCACACTTCATATGGAAAAAATATTTCCATATAAAGAAATAGAACTAAGATCTGTTGCAGTTGTTGGGTGCACTATGCCGAGCCCTGAACATTTCTTCCTCTAATTTTAAATGAATGATAATGTGTTTTTTATGAAGACCCACCATTTCTCCTTCATGTAAATATCATAGCCCAAAAATAAACATATAATATGAATCCATGGAAGGTCTCTAATGATTGAACTATGAAATAAATGTAAGATTTAGATGGTTTGGGGCCTCTATGAACACTAATAATAAAATATAAATACTAGGGACACCATCAAAAAATTCACGACTTTACAGCTAAGATAGATTTGAGGAAATGCGGGAAGGAGGTCCAGGTTGGAGAAAGGGGATATGAGATTAGGTTCATCTCCCTCAAAGTATTTCGGATGTCCCACCCCTTTTGGGGGGGCGGTGGAGGGACTTGACCATAAACCACTACATTCGAAGAGTGGGAGAAAACATCACTAAAACCCCCGTCGAGAGAATCCCCTCCTTAGTGATGAGGAAAAAATATTTCTTTTTTCTTCTATTGCTCATGACTATAGAATTATATATAATGAGATTCACATGTTTTAAAAACAACATATTTTAGTATTTATACTCATGTTAAAATTACTATAATTATGCTTGTGTCATTTTCTATTAATTTTACTTTAATAAAAACCCCAAACCACCTCTCTTAAAATAATAATAACAATTTTACTATTTTAGTTTACTTGTATACTTATAATATCATTTCTTAAATAAATAAATAAATATTAATTAAACGATATTAATATAAATTTATAGAATCATTAACTTGATCCAAATCCACCTATATATATTATTATACCTGGAATAATCAAATTATGTTCATTTGATAAAAGAAATTTTATGTAGGTATCAGAGAGTGGGAGGATAGTTTTGAAGTCAATGAAGAATAGTCCCCAAGTATAATAGTCTTTGAAAAGGGGGATAATTATTAAAGTGACAAGATCAAATATAGATATGGTAGGTGTAATATTTATTAGTTTACATAATGACACTATATTTTAATGAATATAACATATTCAAACTCTTGAGTACCATGTCAATTCAAATATGGTGATTCCAGTTTGGAATATTATAATAAAATATTGGAATTAGGAATTTATAAAGTGAATATTTTAAAAGAGTTTTTTCTTTAGAAGAATATTACTCCAAAAGTTACTGAGAAATCCTCAAGGGACTATATCTTAGATTAAAATATGGTGAATCAGGGTTAATAATTCCATAATGGAGCTTCTCATGATGTGATTGAATTCTTAAATTTGATGATGTTTAAACATTTCATTTACAACATAGTGATCATTCCATAATCTAGAAGCCAATATTTGTTATGTTCTTACTCATTGGTTCATAAAACATTAAGGAAATTTGAAGGAGGATATTCGACCATGGAGACTTAATTCACATATGAATGCATATATTCATGAGAATTAGGTGCTTCTATATAATCAAACATCTATGGAGGTCACACCATAAAGATATTGATCACACCACAATTATAAATGAAGGAAATTCAGCTAGCATGATTAAGATAAGGTTGGTCCATGATGATTTATTTTCCCCATGATGCCTAATGATCATGTTGTAATGTTAATTTCATAATAATTTTGTTCTTCTCTATACTGTCGGTGTTTTAGAGTCACACTAAAATGATCAAGTCCACACTACATGCCACTAAGATGGTATAGAGATATTGTAGTCTAATTTTTTTATCACACTATATTATACCATTCAAGGCCTAATGAACAAAGTCAAAACACAATATATATGGTCATGATGTGTTAAATGATAAAATAATGTGTTTTTGTGTTTTTATAACACAAATAAATTAGCGATTAAAGGGTTACCCTAAATCGAATATTCAAGATCCAAAAAACAAATCAATGGTTAATAAATAGTATTATTTGATCTAATTGAATAAAAATGAGTGGGTGAAGGTAAAGAGAATATGAAGATGAAGTCTTCTGTATATTTTAATTTGAAATTAAAATTCTATTAGAAGAATATTATTTATGTTTTTTGATGACATTGGTGGAAAATTTAAATGTATTGGGAATAGATAGTAAAATAAACGGAAGAATAATAGTTTAATATAAAGTTTTATAAGAATATGAATAAAAAACAATATTATGTAAGCCTACTATGGATTAATACTATATTAGTTTTAATATTTTATAATATAATATCATTGTTTATGTATGAGAAACTCATGTATGTTGGGAAAACACATTTTTAATATAAAATAAAAGGATAATCCACCGTAATTGTGTAAATTGAATTGAAGATTGTGGATTGTGCCATCATGAGTTTTTTTTTAATTTTTCCAAGAATGATACCATTTTTTTGAGTGGTGAACCTTACAAAATTCACCGTTCCTATTGTGTTTGTGCATTGGTTTCATAGTGGTATTTTAAAAGATCATGTCATTCAATTAAATAAGTATTATTTTTATGGATATTTATAAATAAAATTTAATTCACTTCTTTAACCCCAATTATAAAAATCTCACTATTCATGTGAGTCCTTTAAAGTCGTATTAGAGCATTAAAGGTTCTTGTAAAATAAAATTGTTTCTGTTTAATGTTTTCCATGAATTATTTATACTATTTTGAAAGAAGTACCAATTTTTTATTTTTCATGGTGAATATAAATCACATAAATTTAGTTAATATTAAGGGTATTCCCCCTTATAATGGAAACAATTGTGAAATAATAAAGACCGTATGTTGATATATTTAATATTAGACATCATTGATGTATTAGAGTCTTATAAAAAAATGTTTTACACAATGTACTGATGGTATTTCTATGCTAAAATTAAATTGAAAGAATCCAAAAAATGATGGGAATTCTCAAGATTCTAACTTTTCACCACATTCAAAAAATGAGTTTCTCAATGTTGAAGTGACTGAAAAAATAAATATCATTTAGGATAAATTGGAAAACATTTATTATGGTAATTTAAAAGTGAACAAATCCATGATAAAGGTTTTTATGTTAAAATATGATAATATTAGGATGAATAATGGTAAATTATTGGGTTATTTATTTATTAGAGTCAATGAAGATCAGGGAACCACACGTGTTTCTGTTAAGAAACATGAAGATTTTACAGTTTCCAAATATATAAAATATATCTTTATTGAAAAATTTAATGAGACATTTTTATCACTTGAAGATTTTGGTAACAAAAAAATTATTTTGGATGATCTATACAGATTTTATTTATTTATTATGAAATGATAAAATAATTTTATTTTAAAAATAAGAACAAAATTAATAAGAAAATATATTATAATTCATTGAAATAATAGAAGAGGATGAAAAAATATTTTGAACATGGAACAGATTAAAATAAATAAGAAAATATTGAAATGAAATATAAAAAATATATATCACTAATTTCAAAAAATGTGATAAGTGGCAATGGAAAATATCTAGGAAAATATCCACCAATGTGTTTCAAAGATGGATCTACTGGAAATTGAAAATAAAATTTCCCAAAATTAAATTAAGATAAAGATAATAAATATAGTAATGATAATTGAAGGAGTTCCCCATTGAAAAAATCCTTAAATTTCTTCATGATAAGTTTTATTTAATGTTTTTGTGTAAGGTTTTCTCTAAATCTATGAAGAAAACATTATTATGATGTTGGTAGTAGTGAGGATGAAATGGAAGTTAAAAATTATATATAAATTCATGAAAATTTTCAGATTAAAAAATTGAATGAAAAATATCTTAGTAGTTATAAAATTAATAATGGAAAAAGAATGGAATAAATATAAATTGAGTTCATACTAAAGTAACAACTCAAGGAATGTATTTTAAAGGATTAAAAATTAAAGAAGAAGAAGAATAATTTCAAAAAAATCAATAGTCATGAAAAATAAACAACACGTATAATGAAATAAAGTCAAAATAGATAAATGAGATGGATATCTTGAATAATTTACCACTAAATATAATAAATTCAATACTATCATGTATGACATGGAAAAATTAAAGAAAACAGATCTTGAAGTTTTTTTAAAAATATTGATAAACATAGAGAATAAATTGAACAAGATCAAATCCAAAATATATAATTCTATTATAGATGTTTGATAAATTTAAATTAAATATATTATTAAAAATATTCCTGTTTCAAATAATAATGATGATTAGGTGAAGAAAGTGAAACATTTGGAAAAGAGAATTTTTTTTGAAATATTAAAATTTGAGGAATACAATTTTGATAGAGAGAACTACTAAAAATGGTAGTTCAATAAATTATATAATGAATAATATAATAAATAATAAATACGTGGGATTTCAATATAATTTTGGTTTTTCATTAGGATCCAATGTTATTTATTAAGAGATATAATAAAATAAGGAAACACATATTAGATAACAAGTAGTTTATAAAGGAAAGTATTCATATTATTTATACTTCTTATTTTATAGAGTATTTGAATAAATGTAAAGGTGATTTTGGACTAATATTTTAATCAAAGTTTCAATATATAAAGGAAATTTGTGTATGGATTGACCAACTTGGTCACTATATAGATGAATTTATCAATTTTATAACAACCTAATTTAGTATAAATTTTAATACTCAAAATCCATATAAGAAGAAATACATAGGAATATATATGGAAATAGTTGTTGATGAGGAAGTTAAATCATCTCAAATGGAAAATTACATGGATTTTGTATAATGAATGATATATACATTGGAAAATATATTAAAAGATATTGACTCGTGAATAGAGAGATGAATGACCTTTTGCAATGAAGATTTATTCAGTAGAAGTGGTTTTTGTTTAATGGACATTGTAAAGGGAAAGCTGATGTTAATGAAATATATATCGGTAGATAGGTTGAAATAATAGACTATGTTTTTCTCAAAATTATAATAAAAGAAAAAATTGTGTTTTCAAAAGGATGAATCTTTGTTGATGATTTTTGATAATTTTATGTGCTTTGACTATAATATAGTAAATAGGGGTAAACTTATTCCGTGTTGGGATTCTGAAAATTCATGGAACGAAATCTTTATGGAATAAAATCAATTATGGAATCAATGATTTGGAAAAATATTTCAAAAGAATATATGTAAGATTACCTTAGGAAATAATTATTTGGATTAGAATATTATAATTATGGAAAATATAGTGTTTGTTCTATATATTAAAATTGGAATACTGTTAGATATTTATATAAGAAAGTGAAAATTTAGACATCCATCCATTTGAGCTCATTGATTCAGATAGCAGTGGACCCATGATGAACAGTTTACTAAATGGAAATATATATTTTATTTATTAATTCATTTTTATTTATTTAATTTTATCCACGAATTATATATAAAATTCCAATATTTATTTACAAATTTAAAAAGAAGTGGAGAAATAGAGCGTGGTTTTTCCCTGATGAAGTTAAATATGAACGCCGGTAATGTTTTCAAAAGTGGATATTTTGAATAATATATTTAAAATAATTTTATTATTCACAAATTTTGTAAACCAAATACGCCAAAAAAATATCATGTTTATGAAAATAAGAAAAAGGGTTTGTTGGAAATGGATCACACCATGATTCCTGAGCATAATACTTATCCATTTTGTTGGAATATGAATATTGGCGTAGTGTTTCAAATTTAAAATAATTATTTGTATAAAAAAATTCAAATATTTCATCATGTGAGATGTATAATTTTAAAAAACAAATATTTAAATATTAAATGGTATTTTATAGAGCCTATTTTATTAAGATGAATGGAAAAAATTTGTGGATGTTCATGGAAAAAAGAGTTAAAGTTGTAAAATTTTATTATCCTCTATATACAAGAGAATATCTATGATAAAATAAAAAATAGTGAACACTAAGTATTTTTATGATATGAAAGTGTTATAACACTTAATTAATAGGTTTCAAAAGTGAAGGTTATGGAGTTAAATTTGTTATGAAGGAGAATAAAATTAAACAAAAATGGAAATTCAAATGAAGAATAGGTTGAAGAAGAAGATTAATCCACAAGCTACAAAAAATACATCATTTTTTTCAAGTTTTCCCAAGAGATTTGAATGAAGATTTGGATCATCAATAGTGTATTGATGTAACATCATCGGCCAGGGATCCACTAAACTGGTGCAATGAGCCGAGTCACCACATGACCTTAACTACACCTCCCCGTATGCCAGAAGTTGTAGACTAGAAATGAGGGTTTAATAAGCCTTGTTGGAAGACTATACCCTCTTAACTAGAGTAATTCACATTAGATAATAGTGAGATGATAGAAAATATTTGTAATAACCAATGAACATGCATAAAAAACAATTTACAGGACATGGTATAAGTTCAAAACCAAACAATAAATATGCCATGTCATGATAATTAAGGAAAAAGTGTAATAAACCCAAAATATAGACAGATAGAAGAATCGCCAAGTTGGTTTTTGATCCATGTTCATAACCTCATACCTTTACATCCCAATCCCAACTCAACTCCCCAGCATGGGCCTTTTCCCTTATCCGGACCTAGAATAATGAAGTCCGCTCGAGTACCCAATAACTGCTCGAGAAGAGTGTGCGTATAACTAAGTAGTCCACCCCAAAGTGTCTACAAAATATCTAAATTAAACAGACAGAGAATAAAAATAATAAATAAATGAAATGTAAACAAGGAAAACTTAGGTGGGATTAGTTAACAATATTTAATATACCCCTTTCTTACATTATTACCATGACCATCATTTATGCCATCTTCATTACTTGATCCATTATCATCACGTGTTCCATGTGTAAGGCATTTAAATCACTTATACAAGGGTCTAAGGAAATCAATCACTATGTACAAGAGAATAAATCTAGTCCCTATATCACTAAGGTAAACACATCATATCAAATACATTACACTCACCTCGAAGCCTTAGTTCGGGTGGTCTCATTAGATGTAACCATTAAGGTAATAGATCCTCCATACCTTTCTCTAATCATTTCATTTTGAGGTGGAGTTTAGATCCTCATTCTAATTCAACCCATGGGAATAGAACCTCAAGATAATACACCACACTACTAGGACATAGGCACATTCATATTTTTCAATTCACCACACTTATCATATCACAACCCATACTCAAAACAATACTCATAACAATCACAATTAATAATAATGAATATGGTAATTAATATTCTGACATAACCCATTAAGTCATTTTCCATTTACATAACATATCCCACTTAATTCATTTCCATTTTCTTATGCCCAGTTCACTAAGAATATTAGATAATTCCCAAACATTATCCCATTTAGTATACTCATAAATTACCATATGTTCTCCCATTTAACCCAACCTTCATTACCCATTAAATAACCCACTTATTCATTCTTTGAACAATTAATAACCAATTTATAATGGTTACATAAATCCAATTAACCCATTTAACACTTCTATTAAATCACAAGGTTTGACACACTAAACCATTCCTATTTACATGTCTTAACCTAACTAGACCTTTTATCCTTAACAAGCCTTATACCATCAACATCTTACCCTTTTACATTTCATAGTTCTTATAACCAATTATTATTTATCCAAACGACCCTTTATACAATTATCAAAGTCTATAAATATATGTTAATATTCATATTTTAACTTAATCTAAAATATCAAATTGTTCATCATATTTCTATTATATCAAAAATCAATTCCATATTTCAAATTACCAATGTCAATGTTCGGGAATGTGGGCACACCCCATGTGTGGCCCTAAATCGGTCTAACCATACTATGTGCATCCCATGAGGGTTATTAGGGGTTTAATTCTCTATTTAGACGCCCATTTTACCCAGAAATCCCAAAAGGCATCAACAAATCATATGATTTAACCAAGAACACAAACACACATGCAAAAATCCACATAAACGCTACGGGATATAACTTGTAGTCCATCTACCTCAAATATGATGCTGATAGCACTTTTAATACATTCCATAGATCCAGATTTAAACACCTTTTTAATCCCTAACCTAGTTTACACTGAAAGAAGAGGGTTTTAGGTATTACAATGATGATTGGAGGACCTAGACACCTTAATCCGAAAAACAAAATCAAGAAGAGAATTATAATTACCTGTAGAATTGATCTGAAACCAACGGTGCTCCAAGAAGTCATGAATAAATGGAGAACAACCCCTTAGAAGATTCGATCAATTTTCTTCATCCTTAGTATTGAGAGGGGATTAAATGACGGATAAATTGTGTGTACATATAAAAAACCTTAGATGACAATACTTTAAATTTTCAATCATTTAATGGGTCCCATGGTTTAACCACACAGTTTTCTTAACTGTCCGAAAATGGTGCACAAGACAATATCTAAGGGATGTTGGGTCACACAGTTACCTAGGAAATCCCACACAGTTTAAAAAACTGTGTTCTAACCATGATTAATTTCACTCTTCATGGTTGCATGGTTTTCCTAGGGTGACCGCACAGTTAACTTAACCGTGTGCCTTGCATAGGTTGACCCTGTTTTTGTTCCTTTCTTTCCCTGAACCCCATACCACCCCCGAGGCCCCTCAAACACCAAGTGAACATTTAATTAACTAATTATAACGGATTTAAACCTAATTTTAAACAAGTACTTACCTCCATGTAAAATGGGATATTACAACCTCCCAAACTCATAATGGCTCGTCATTAAGCCACTCTTCCCATGCACTACTGAGCTTTCACAAAAATATATTGGGTCAATAAGATGGCACATCTGACACCCATTCAATAAGTTTCTTCTTGAACATTAACCTACTACCATAAATTCATCCTATAGATACAAACTTAAAACAAAAAAAACATTGTCATTATGATCCACAAGACTAACCAGATTCTCTTTAAGAAAGCAATATCCTCAAACCACACATCAAACACTAAAAGTTCATATGGAATCCAACACAAAACCGTAAAAAAAACATAGAATATTTAAAATTCACCCATGTCATTATAATAATTTAGAAGATCCAATTAGTACAAAATTGGTCTATTCCCTTTCACAACTCATGCCCAAATAATTTGGCACCATTTTACTTTGTTTTCAAAATTCGAATGGTGACCAAAACATGGAATCACTTAAAAGAAACACACAATAATTCCAACCCCATTTTTGACTTCCCATGACCCACAAATCATGGAACAATGTTACCATTATATAATTTAATGTATAAAACAATACTACCACACTCAAAGAACTAAACTGGTCAAACCCAAGCCAACACTCTCTGTTCTGGCCAACTCCCCCAATTGGAAATCACTCGAGTCCATCAAACCCGAAACAGTAATATCAACATCAATCTACCGGTTACCCATTGGGTTATAATAACCATAATATTTTAATCACCCTACCAAATTTTGATTATATTCACCCCTACTATCAACAAGGAACACCACCACCACAACTGAACTTCAGAACATACCTGACGTGTTCCCAACTCACAACGCCCAAACATTCAGAAGGAATTCTCCTATTATTTTCATCCATCATCACCATTAAAAACACATGGGTGGAAATTCCAACACCATCTATTAGAGGACTAAGAATTACTTGACCCCACTCAAGTAAGAATTAATTTCCTACATTCACATGCAATTACAAACATCAAACCAGAGGTAGGTCACACTTACCACACCCATCCCTTTTAGAACATCATGTTAGACCAACCCAAATGAATTGTACTCAAACACTCACCTTCCACTATTACCATAATACACTTTTTAATTCCATTACACTTCATAAGATAGGGAATTACCCCATTACTGAGGTCGCAATTGGGGTCATTCTTTCAAATCTAGTAACTCTACCTTCAAGGAATCCACTAACATCCAAGACATCATCGTGATCCACCCCCACCCATTAATATCCCTAACAAAAATATCCTCATCATCTCAACATAGACTAATTTTTATTAGGGTCCTTCTAAAAACCAATATCCATTATAAAATTTCAGTTTTCATTCCAAAACGTCCATAGAAAGAAGGTTACAACAAAACCCATATGTACCTCATTTTAAACGAATCAGTCTATCTTACATTTACTCATCCTAAGACTCCCATATTCACTATTGGAATAGAACTACATCACATGGAACAAGTTCCTTCCCACTTATATACATTCTCATTTCACCCAAAATCACCTTCCGAAGTACATGACTAATATTTTGATGAAAGTCTAGAACCCATTCTCTCTGTTCGAGAACCATTTTTATGTCTTACAATGCCCTTCAATGACTCAATCATTGGAAACCTAAAATTCATTTGGAACCACCCTAAGCCCAAAAACAATTCTCAGATCATCCAATAAACACATCCAAATACCACCAGGCCTCTCTAAAAAACCTAACGTACACCTCATAAGATTTTCATTATTATTACAAAGTCACCACAACTTCTCCATTCCATGCTCTGCACTTCCAGGATTGAATTATCACTCATACTTTAGGAGTGTCATTACCCCCAATTTCTCAAGAAATTTCAACCACCATGGATGAATTTTCAATCATATTTTAACCCAAAAACAACGATGTGGACATCTATCTTTTCCACGATCAACAAAAAAAAGCATCACCTGATACACATCCATGGATTCCATGAATGATACCCATGATGTTTTTCAACTCCTAGTCTATCTCAAGGACCTCACCAGAAACCTATAGATGGTGTACATCCCTCCATCTAGATCCACATATATGGATCCATTAGTGCACCTATGATGATTGTCTATATCTAACCCAAACACATTCAAGTCAATTGGCATAAAACTAGAGAATTCTCACTATACATGGGATAATTTAAGATGTTGAGTATGATCATCACTGGATTAAAGTACACTAATAAATTTTCGAAGAACGCCACCAAAACTCATCCAACATTGATGTAACCTCATACTATGGAAAAACATGAACTTCCAGAAGTTTTGAGGATTCTCTCCCCCCACACGTCTCCTAAGAAATTAACCACCACCACTAAGGTGTGATTATAAACCAAGACTCTCCACCACTCCACAACCATTCACTAACAACCATGAACTAATGTTTCATTTATCACTACCCCCACAAAATCACCTGAGTCCTTTTGGTTTGACCCTGGTAGTTAACACCCAAACACAATGGGACACCACAATATCCAAAACAAATGTAAACTCTCATTGCCAAACTATCCACTTTGGTGTCATGGAGGAAGAAATGAACTCATCATGAGTCACTTGTTCTCCCACCATGATCGAATTGACGCCTTACCTGTGTGTTCCAACATCTCGACCACATCAGAGTCCCCAAGGTCTTGCACATTCCTGCAACCACACACTATGACCACATTTGTTCACATGATCCAAACATCATCAGATAGTTTCCCCATGGTTGCTCACTCTCCTGACCATTCCTATTATTACATCGGTCCCATCAAGCTGAAGGAATTGTTAACGTCTCACCCAATAAACAAATCATTCATATCAGAAATCCCAACCACGTGACTATCCTCACCATGGTGTAACCTTAATCATAAAGGAATACATTTGAAATTCCACCACCACTATCTCATCTTCCTGAAAGAAACATAAAGGCCCCATTAATCATCATCAAAATAGATAGGTATTGCATCTAAATGATAAAGACCTTCAAACTAACACTGCAACCAACAAAAAACACCCATGTTCCCTTCTGAAATAAATTGGTCACAACTTTACCATTTATAGAAACATGATGGTAGTCATTATGAATCGATTACATCATGGAAACATCTCTCATGATTCCTATTCATAGACACCAACAACATTGGTCTAACCTCCCTCGAGATCACCCTATTTTCCAATACATTCAAGTCATTGATAAAACTTGAGTCACACCTTCCCAAAACAATTGACCTTCTCACATATCCTTATAAAAAAATCCAAACCTATCCAAACTCAAAATATCCACATGAACCCCAAATGCCCAATATAACTCTCAAAACTATTGACCAAAGTCTCTTGGGTTGATCTCGAGGGTCTAACAATACCAAATTTCCTACTAGGGTTTAGTGTAACATGTTACAAGGCCCTCTCTCTAGGCCACATGAATCAAACTCTTAATAATTCGTCCCTCAGAGGTGGCTCTCCAATCCCCATCTCGAAACACTTCATCTAATAAACCCTTGAAAACATTGACTATAGGTTTCATGCCAAGCATATGTGAACACCTACAATGACACCATAAGTCAAAACACCCACTTATAGGTTCCAAAAAACTCCTCATAAGATATGAACCCACATGAGTGGTCACACCCATAAGAAAAAATCCATCACTATTGACTCTACGATCATGTCACTCATTTGTAAATCCGATGCACAACCCATGCAAGCACAACCAACAAGGGTTACCATATTCAAATTATCAAGAGACACCACAAAAACCAAAGATCATATCCTTACTGAAATCCTAACAAGAAATACCCCTTTATCCACCCATAGAGACACATCAAGGTCTCCGGACATATAATCAACCTCTCATCCTAGGGAACTCTAACTTCCAAAAAGCACCCACAAAAAGGGAAAGATGAACAACACAAGGGGTAATTAATACTAGTCTTCACTGAATGTTTAATCATCACATATTACCTTATAATTAATATCACCATTTTGATATACAATTTTTTAATATTTAGGACATTTTATTTATTCGACATTTCAAAAATCCCTACATTATTCAGATTCATACTCCAAATAAGTTTTAGCAACAACATTTCTAGAATATTTATTCAGTGAATACCATAACAGAAAACATACTTCCTTCCATAATTAACTCACTCCACATACACTATCCCAATGAACATATTCAAATTTCTAATAGCACCTTTAACTATCCCTACCATTGGTATTTTTCAAAATTGGGTAACCCAACCAAAATGGATACAAACCTTTCATTAGAAACCCTCTTTTTAAACCATTTCCACATTCAGAACACAAATCCATCCCCTCAAGTAACCTTTCCCATTTTAGATATTATTACAACCAATATTTCAACTCATTAAAAACCTTTTTTAATCAATATTCATTAAAAATTTTACCATCAAAAATTAAATATTCCTATTTTAGTCAGCAATCCATATTTTCAATTTTCACAACCATAAATTTTATCATGGTATTAATGTTTACATAAGAGTAATATTCTTTGAAAATTATATTATATTCTTTCAATTTACCCATTTGAATTTTCCTTATTAAACACCATTTTATTCAAATGATTTAAGACTATAAAATGAATATAATATTCCATGTCCTACACACCCTTCCTGTGTGTTCCTACCATGATGTATGCCACCTATATATATAGGGTCCTATAATGATGCATGAACAAGCTATATTGTCCTATTCATTCCATGAGAAAAATATCAAAACACAGTATCATCACAAAACATGTGCATCAACCAATGATAAAATATCATTCAACCATAAAAACACACACTAAGAACAATAATACAACCCTGGGTGACTTGGGGTTTCCATCGAATTGGGGTTAGATACTCCCAATAATGAGCTCATTTCCAAGGTTCGAACCTTCCTAATTTCCCATTTACCGTCCTAAATAGAAATAGCATAGAATATAACATGGATCTGATACAAGTTTATAATTTCCCTGACTCAGAAACCACTAAATGGGTTCCCCTATCCGAGTCACCACATGACCTCAAATACACATTCCTATATTCCATGGCATTTAGACTAGCTGCGAGGGTCTATTGAGACATGTGGGTTGACTATACCATTTTTACTAGAGTAATATGAAATATATAACAATGAGATAGTAGAAACGTATGTAATAACCAATGAAAATGCATAAAAACCCATTTTTCAAATAGGGTTAAAGTCCACAACCAAACAATAAATATACCATGACATGCTAACTAAGCCCAAATTGTAGGAAACACAAAATATAGACAGACAACAGAATGACCATGATGGTCATAACTCCATGTTCGGAACCTCACCCCTATACATTCGAAGCCCAAGTTAAATCCCTAGCATGAGACATTTCCCTTATCCAAACCTACAATATTTATTTTCTGCTCAGGTAACGAACGTCAGCTCGAGCATGGTGTGTGTACAACTCAGTAAGACACCAAAAATAGTTCTACATAATATCTTGTTTAAATAGATTGTTCTGGAATATTATAAATAAATTTCACGTTATAAAGGAAAACTTGGGATCCATTAGTTGAAAATCATTACTTTACCCCTTTCTATCATTATTACCATAACCATCATTTAGGCCATCTTCATTACCTAATCCATTTCCATCACATATTCCATGGGTTATGAATTCACATCATTTGTACAAGGGTGTTTGAGAATCAATCACTATGCGTAAGGGAATAAGTCAATTCCATGTCTCACTAAGGGAAACAAATCACAACATATACATTACACTCAACTTGAAGCCTCGGTTTGGTTGGTGTCATCAAATGCAACTATTATAACAATATATCCTCTTTCACCTACCCAAAACCATAAATTTTGGGGTTGAGTTTAGATCCACAGTGTAACTGAATCCATGGGCATATAAATATAAGTCAATACCCCACACTACCAAGCCATGTTGACATACTTATTTACCCAATCACCACACACATACCATATCACGACCCATACCCAAAATAATACTCATAACAATCACAATCCATAATAATCAATATGGGAATTAATATAAGTCCATAACCCATTAACACATTTTCCATTTTCATTACATAGCCCATTTAACCCATTTCTATTTTCTTGTTCCTAGATTACTAAGCATATTAGATAATTACCATACATTATCCCATTTAGGATAATCATTAATTCTCATATATTATCTCATTTAACCCATTCTTCATTTAACATGAAATAACACACTTATGAATTCCATGTGCAATTCACAAGCCATTTGACATGTTAACATTAATCTAATTTACCCTTTTAACACTTCCATGAAATCAAAAGCCTTGAACCATTCACAAATTATTGTTTACATGACTTAACCCAACTATCGAATTTAATTTTCATAATCCCTACACCATCAATCACTTAACTTTTACATTTCATAGTTCTTATAACCCATTAACATTGATCTAAATGACCCTTTATGACATTACCCAAGTCTATAAAAATCTATCTATATATTCGTTTTAACTAAAATCAACATACCAACATGTTAATCTTGGATTTGTTTTATCACACATCCATTCCATGTTTAACACTACCAATGTAAGGTTTAGGAATGTTGTCACACCCCATGGGTTTCCCTAAATCAGCCTAATCTTCCTATGTGCATCCCATAATTGTCATTAGGGGTTTAATTCAACATTTAGACACCCATTTTACCAAGATATCACTAAATTCATCAACACACAATAATATGGGAGCAAGAGCACAAACACATATGAAATAATACAAATAAATAGATGGGATATAACTTGTAGACCACCTACCTCAAATAAGATGATGAAAACACTCTTATTCATAGACATAGATTCAAATATAAACACAATTTAAATCCCCAACCTAGGTTACACTAGGAAAATACAGTTTTAGGGATTTAGAAAAATATGGATGGAATTATAAACCCTAATCCCGAAAATGGAAGAAAGTGAAGCTTTAGACACACCTAGAGATTCAATCTATGAAAAAAAGAGCTCCAAAAAGCCAAGAATCAAAGGAGAAACCTGCTTAGGATGATTGAGTCAATTTGGTTCATCCATATGGTTAATAGGGGTGAAATTACGGATACATTGGATGGGGATCTAAAAATACTGAGATGTGAAAACTATAAATTTTACATATTTTAATGGGGTGCATGGTCTACCCTCACAGTTTACCAAATCTTGGTCAACCCACGATCTAAGGGAAGTTGGGTCCCATAATTACTTGTGAAACACTGCATGGGTTTAGAAACCATATGATAACAATGCATAATACCACTGTCCAAAGATTCATAGTTTTCTTAGGGAGTTCACATAGTTTACATAATCATGTGCCAACTGTGCATCTTCCACATGTTGACCTCGTTTTCATTTCTTTCAGGTCCTGAACTCCCACACATGAGCCTCAAACCAGTTGGTGAGATATCATTAAGTGCATCCATAAGACCCAGGTTCAAAACCAGTAGAGGCATATTTATGGGCACTATTGCAGTACTGTAGTAGGAACTGTAGCAGTACTGTACATTGTGTAGGTACTATAGCAGGCAATATAGAAGTTACTGTAGCATGTACTATTCGGTACTGTAGCAGCTGGAACTATTCACATTGGGCCACCGGTTTGGGCTGGGAGTCAATAAGGCTTTCGGGCCACCAAGGCCTTCAGGTCAGTAGTTCTTTCAGGACACCATTAAGGGATTCGGGCTACCTCAAGGACTTCATGCCAAATGTAGTTTCCCCAGAAACACTACAAAAAAGAAGCAGCCCCAGAAGATGATTCAGAGTAGGTGCACTCACCAGAGCAGAACCAAATGGATTTTTCAGAATGAGAGGGTATGGCTGTGCCATCGAGACCAGCCTATTCTTGCACAGGAATCCTATCAAGATATCCATGCGAAGGTGGAGAGCTAAAATCATGATGCAGATGCTAGGGAGGGGTAGTTTCTTATTTATAGTCTGGTTGAATTCCCTAAGACCATCATGTCATGTAATATACTAAGCCTATGGGCCTTGTAATCTCTGAGCCTACAGGCCTTGTAGGGGTTCCCCCTTATCCCTTGAAAATGGGGTTTATCAAAAATCAATAAAAATGAAGGCCTTTGGGCCATTCGTTCCATAGGTAATAAACCCTCCCAAACACCCCTAAGACCCCTCATACTCCCAGTGAACATTTAATTAACTATTTATAATGCATTGAAACAAAAATTTAAATATGTAATTACCTCCATGAAAACTGGGATATTACAATTGATGTTACAAATGAAGATATAGATAAGATCATGAATAATTATACATGGGAGTTAGTTCCCAAGAGAACTAACTAAAATGTTATCAAAAGAAATTAGGTATCATAATAATAATTGTTTGAAAAATGATAGTGGATGACAAATCTTGCATGACATCTGTATAAAATCTACTCATATATGGAGGGGATTTATTTTTTTGAGAAATTTTCTTGAGTTAATAGTATTTAAACTATTATTATTTTTCTTGATATCATCACAGAAAGAAAACATAAGTTCTTAAAAATAGATTTCATGTAACCCTTCCTCAAAGGGGAGATATAAGAGGAAACATATATTAAGAATCCCACTGGTTTATTTCTTGGATATGATAAAGTATATGTTTTCATTTTAAATAAATTTTTAAATGGTTTAAAAAAATGACATAAGATCATGTTATACTATATTTGATACCTATTTGTAGTCAATAAATTTAAAAAATAGAGGAGTAGGAAACAAACACTATTTCAAAGAAGATAAAGAGGTATCTCTAATTATTATTATCTACATTGAATATAGAATATTTTTTATTATATGAATACTTATATTATAGGGAGTTTAATTTAGAAATAAATAAAATATTATAAATATCCATTATTATAGAGAAGAAATATTTCTTAGTTTTTCAAATTCTTCAAAATGAATAAATTATAATATTTTATAAGAGAAGAATTCTCAATAACATATAGCAATGTTTTGTATGATGTATTAAAATCATGAATATACAGAATTTTAGTAGAAATAAATCAATCAATGTACGAAGGTGTAAAATAAGTAGATTAAAGGGAGTTTAAAAAACCAATTGGGATTTTTCTATATTTAACTGATTTATGACTCGATTTAGAGTATGTTGTTATATTATACACTGAATTTGAATGTGAACTAAATCTATCACATTTTGTTGCTAAAAATATGATATTTAGATACATTAAATGTAATATATATTATTGATTGAAATTTAACAACATTGCAATCTGTTCAAATATAAAAATAAAGATTGGGTCTGAAATATCTTTGATAGGAGATGGAAATATTGTGGAGTATTCCTTTTTATATAAAGGTGTATGACATGGTATATTATGAAAAAATATTAATATACATTGAGTATTTATGAGGTGAATAATGTTTCTAAAACACTAGTAATAACATACTCCTTGCCGATGAGAAATCAATTATAAGTTCTCAATGTGGATGTGATGTTTCTACAATTGATGGGTTGTGATAATCAAAGTTCTATCAATATATTAAGAAAATCATGTTCAACATACTTGATTAAAGAAAATTGATACTATGTACCAATTTTAAATAGAGTTGACAGATCAAGCAATGTTGAATCTATAGTTTCTTCCAACTAAGAAGTAAATAATATATGTGTTTACTATGTTTGATGATGGGAGTTTACCCTCAATATATTTATGGATAAGGTGTGATGATTCAATCAATTCCATCACATATCCTTTAGATATTTGTTTCTAAATGGGGATAATGAAAAAATGAATACCTTTATATTATATTCTATAATGCATTTCTTCAATTCATTAAGGATACAATTTTAAAGAGGGATAATAAAAAAATATTGTAGAATTCAATGATATATGTTAATCCTAATAGAATAAATATTTATTATTTAGAGGGACTATACATTCTGGGGGGATTTCGTAAAAGGGTTAACAAATGAACTCAAAGTGTGTTTTAGTAGAGTTTGGGAACTATTATTTGGGAATAGTTTTTAAAATTGTAAATATGAGAATTCAGTGTGTGTGTGTGTGTAGGTGAAGTGGGTTAAATATTATTATTCTTTTATTTATCATGTGTGCAAGTAGTTTTTTATATAAAAGAAATTTTTTAATGAATTGTGAAATAAAGAGAAGTTGAAGGATGTGGAACAGATATTTCATAGTGAATGTAAGTTTTCCTAATAGAATTTTATTATTATTATTCATTGTTTTGGTTTTCTATATCGTGTTGACACGCATAGGATTAAAATTTTTAAATGCTGATTTATTTCTATGTTATAAGTGTGATTTCTGGTTACTGGTAGACAAAATATGATGGTTCAAGTGGTTGAAAAAAAATCCAAGGGGGGGGGGGTGGATTAATTTAATAGGTTCATAGGATATTGCTGATGTTGAAGAAGATAAACACCCTAGTATTGCTGAGTTTCTGAAATTGTTACAAACCCAACCCTAATATATTGAAGCTGATGTATTACTTACTTAAATTGGAATATATACCATATTCAAATCCTGAAGGACGGAATAGTTTAGTAGTCTTGGATAACTAGATTAATAAATGAATCCAATTTTACATTCAGAATATAATTTGAAACACAGTACAAAAAAACAACTCAAAATCCTTGTCATTCATTCCAAGAATTATTCTTCACATCCTATAGAAAGAAACATAACAAGGGTGAGATAAAATGCTCAATAAGAGTTAAATATAGTGGGAGATATCATGAATCAATGATCATTAACAACATGTAAAGATTTATAAATAAACACCAATATAATTTAATCAATTAAATGGGAATGAAAGACATCCATAGATTTTATTCATAGTGAAAATATCAAGGATAATAATAATTTAATTCTAAATGAAGGAAATTTGTTATTATTGTAATTCATGTATCTGCATCAGGAACCACGACCATCAAGACCTTTCACAAGACGTATTAATCATTATAGGTAAAACCAATTTAAAATAACTCAACTAATTCATCCCATGAGACTGGTAATTCATATAGGGATAACTTTAACTGGGAACCACCTATGTCTACCAATACAATGAATTTAAAATATATAGACTACTTGATTTAATTAATAAACAATGTTTGTGATCATCAAATATGCCAATTCCTTAACTGATACAGTTTTATCATTATTTTTCCAGTTAATAAATCAAAATTTAATGTAAACTTAATTTTAAAATATTGTATACAACTTAGATAATAATCATATACATGATATAAGAAATATGGATATTTAATATAAATTATTACCACAAATAAATAAACGGGTAACTATATACACACTAGAAAAGAAATTTGGTGCAAAATATTAAAATATGCCTCAATGAAGTAAAATTGAGAGGAAAACCTTTACCACATTGTAATAACTGAAAACACATTCCACATAAAATTAACAATCATCAAATTAAAAATTGAAAATATAGAGACTCATGATATGATATATCAAACGGGAAGTACACTATATAATGAAATAAGTGGTGAATAAGGCATATTTCTCACAAAATTAAAATGAGACGAGAAGCCATTACCATTAACTTATTTTTAGAATAAAATTATTTAAACTCTTGTATAATGGTATAAATAATGTTAATAATTATTTATATAATATTTTATTCCCTTATATCATTTTTTCATTCATTTGTTAACAATTTTTCATTACTACCCTTGTTTCAGTTGTTAACTGCTTTATTTTCCTTTGCATGTTTTTTATTACAAGTACTGATTCTTGTAAATAGGATATAGATACATGATATACAAAATGATATAAAATTAATCTATATCTAAATTATTAATTATATACATTTTTAGATAAATATTTAATGGTGAACTTGGAAAATGAATCACATTGTGTCGTTGAGATGTTAGGTCGTATGAACGCCCAAGCAACGACATCATTCCATTAATGGTGAAAGGGTAATGAATTGCATGGTTTATTAATTATAAACAAATAATATATTGTAATATATATTTCATATATATATATATATATCATTTTAATTATTATAACCATCGATATAATGTGATTATGAAAACCATATTACACCCATGCATGGATATGGTAAGTCGTATGTACCGACATGTGGTGATTTAGATTTTTATAGGATAAATAAAAGGTAGAATATGGTTTCTTCACAATCTCGAAAACATATTTGAATTTGTATGATAAAGAACTTAATACTTTATCATGGATGAAACACATGAAGAATATGTAGAAGAAGAAATAAACCTGAAACAGTGGGTAAAGATGATTTCCTCCTCTTTTGAAAACATTCTTTAGATCTATTCTTAAAAGATAGAGGGTTGGTTTTTTAAAGACCCAAACATATATAAATTGGATAAGGATGTCTATAAGAGAAACATGAAGTTATTTTCGCGGTATAAGGATAATGTTGGTGTGAAGAAGTGATGGAGGAGGCACCCTTTTATAATTGAGGTGAAGATCACTTTTGGAAAGTCTCTAAATATTAAATTAATATAATTTAATATTAAATAAAAAATGGTTCCAAAATGAGTTATTTGTAATATAATATGAGGATGGTTTAAAATCATCTCATCTAATAATTTTTAGGAAAATTTAAGTCCCATTCATACTATTATCTTTTGGTTTTGACCCTAATTTAATCCCTTTAACTCTTATCGCGACAACATGGATTTCTAATCCTTGAGGGTCAATATTGTTGCTATAAAATGAAAAACGACCCTTAAATGGATCATTGGTGAAATTTTCATCCCTATCCCAATATAGTTCCCAAGTTTATGATATTTAATAGTTTTATATCATTTAATAAAATAATATTTACTTTTAAAATATCATTAATATCTATTTCAACGCTGTTCACTACCTTAACTATTAAAAATTTCAAAACAACAAGATAAATTCCAAGAAAGTATTTTATAATATAAAATTGATTTAAAGTTCATATATATTCTTTCACATTAATTATATATAATTATTTTTATAATAGTATTTTTAATAATATTTATTTTAAAATTCTATTAATATATTAATTACTAAATCTGTGTTTTGTGAACAATAATGGTATTTATTTATTCAATAAAAAGGTAAATAAAGTACCATGATGTAGTTAATTTTTTAATTTTTCATAATTCTATTTATTTTATAAGATATATTCTTGATAACCATATATTTAAAAATGTATACTTATAAAAAATGAGAGGGTGTCATTTTGTCACTTTCTATGAATTTAATACAATTTATGTCATTTTTATGGAAAATTTTCAAATAAATGATTAAATTTAAAACCTTAGGTGTTATGTTTTGGAATATAAATCATCTAATAAATTTGGGGCGAGTTTTAGTGTTATTTTCAAGATTTTATCATATTTTCAACCTAAATTACCCAATTTACCCTTTACCTTGGAAAGAAAATTTACCTAGGTTGTTATTCATATTAGTAACAAATGAAATAGAAATATTCACTAAATTTGGACCTTAGTAATCAAAATATGGAATCAATTTTTTAAAAATAAAAATAAAAATGTTTTAAATTATAATTTAGAATTAAATCGGACAAACACAATGAAAAATTGTTTTTTAGAAAATTGCCTTATTAAATATAAAATTGTTTTTATACCAAATTAAAACATGAAATTATTTGAAATTAAATTAATAAGATTATGAGTAATAAAAATTAATTTTTTTTAAATTTGAAATATAAATAATTATAAATTCTAAATGGTTGAAAAAATATAGTTTTCAATAAAAAATTGATATTTTTATTTTTTCACTCAATAATAAATATATTTCTGAAAAATATAAAAAATTTAACGAAATATATTTTTGACAGTATTTTTTAAAAAATAAAGTTTATTTTGTAAAATATAATTTATAAAAGTTTTAATTTTCTTTAAAAACAAGTGTGCCATTGAATGCTGACAATAATGAAATTAAAAGAAAAAATATTGTTTTTTATGTATAAAATTGGATTTTTTCTTATCATATGACTATAAAATTATATTGGATGAGTATGAAAAAAAATGATTGAATATATTATATATAAATTTGATAATAAGGTTTTCAGTATTCCTTCATAAAAATTTAATAGTAAGGTTATATTATTATTTCATTTTTCATTTACGATGGGTGTTGCATGAAACGTAATCAACAAAAGTGATTAAATTTAAAAAGAGACATACCATACAATCAGGGGGTGTTACATTCTCCCATACATCAATCAATATCATACTCACAACCTTAAATTGTACTTCCAAAATCAAAGGATGATACTTGAAAATTACATTATGGGAAACCCACATCATAAATTGGGTTAATAAAACCTCCTATTAATAAAATGAAAAGAGAAATGGAATGAAAAAAAAACTAGGATTTTGAATAAGTTAACATTGGTGGAAAGTGAAAGCCTGTACATGGAAGAGAAGCTATCACGTTTTGATATAGAGTAATTGAGAACATGTTTATTATAAAGATAACCATCATAAAACCATAAATTTGTGATTAGTTAAAATGCCATTGATAATATCCAATGTTTAACTTAATCTATTCTATAAGCAGTTAATTTTAAGACTCATCTAAAATATGTCTATCCAAATTCAAAAAATAAGAATTTATATGGAATGCCAATAAATTTACAAAATCATCTTAACATTATATTTATCCCAAACAATATAATGTTTCTGTTATTATCACATAACAAATATATGAATAACTTGATCACCTTTAAAACTTAATGAAAACATAAATGATTAAAAAAATAAAATATAAGGTATATTTCCAAAATCAAAACAAGTAGTATACCTATTTAAAATAACATATACCATATAATCATTAACTACTTTCCCAGTCACCAATACTCTCTGATAAATATCAATTTTTAATTATTATCTCAATGTCATTCATATATTAATAGTTATCTTCCCTCAATCATGTGTTTTCAAAAAGTTCATTTTTTCAATGAATAACTTCTCTTAGTTTTTTATACTATTTATCACAAGCCTCCAAATCCTTAAAGAATAACTACTATAATATAATCCTCATATATCTCATGATTGTTATAACCATAATATTATTGATAAAATAATTTCATAACATGAATCTTGAATCAAAATACATAATAAATGTAATCATTCTACTTTATTATTGATCCCTTAAATATTATTCACCATATTATTCCTTGATACCACCTTCCATTCATATTCCATTTCCAGTCACTTCATCATCAAAAATAGAATCATTACGTATATAACCTTTTAAATTCTCTTCATGATCCCCCACCTAGGACCCTAATTTACACAATTCCCGTATTTCCACATATAAAACCTTAAACCATAAATAAAACCCAAGAAAGACCATTATTCCAAAATTTTCATTTTTCCTCTGAAATTATTTGCTTTGTGTCCTTCTTTCACACTCCCAAAACATATTCTCATTACCCTAATATAATAAATTTGGTGTTTCTTCTCACATTCTAAAAATATAGTGAACTAAATCATCTTTACTTCATGGTATTTACCAACATGGCTCTCCAAAAACTCCATCCTTATCTTATTCAGTGAGTTTGGGAATTGGTTAATGTGTTTGTTTTTATTTATATAACGTGGTAACTGATTAGGAATAATCAAAATATCCTTTATTTTAGTCATCATTGTATTTGTTTTTTTATAAACACATTGTCTATCACATTCATTATTAACACATTTAATTCTTATTTCCTCCATTGACTTCAACCAAAAAAAATGTGTATGATTCAAATTACAGTAATTAGAGTGAGATATTTCATTACTATGAAATAATATTCAAAGTATGTCTAAATCATTCCACATTCTTCTCAACCTATGATTCCTTAGGTTTGTACTAGGTTATTCATTGTCATTACTAAATTTATAAGATGTTATCTAATAATTATAGTTATCCTCAAAGTCATTCATAGGGTTATATTTCATAATATATATTTTCATATGTCTTGTAACAAATACTTATACTAAACAAGCCCTGATACCAACTCTAACAACCCTGAACCTAGTAGATCAGAGACAGTGTATTACATTATTACATAGGAATATATACAAGATTAAAATTCCAAAGGACTGAATAGTTTAGTAGTCTTGGATGACCAGAGACATAAACTAAACCCATTTTACATTGGGAATAGAAAATGAAACATAATATATAACAAAATAAACTGATCATCACCCTTGAAATTCATTACCAAAATTCATCTTTATATCTTGAGGAAAGAAAACATAATAAGTGTGAACTATAATTATCATTAATTCTTATGTAAAATATAATATGTCATTAGTTAATGAGAATAAACATTATGTAAAAGTAGATAACTGAACATGGAGGACATTTAACCAATAAACTAATATTGAAAAACATCAATATATTTTTTCATAGGGAAAATATTAGGGATAATAATTACTTAATGTTGTATAAAGGAAATGATTAATTATTGTACATCATTTATCTAGATCCTGAACCACTATCATCAAGACCTTTCACAATATGGTTTAATGATTATGGGTTAAACCCATTTAATGCTAGCTGAACGTTTTCTTTTCTTGAGACTAATGATGCATTTAGGGGATATCTATAACGGGCCCCACCCATGTATTTTAGTATAATGAATTAATTTTATATTTAATGGTCTTGTTAATTAATAAAAACATGTATTATTATCAAATATATGTATCTAATAACTAATACAGATTTAACATCATTTCCCTAGTTAATCAAATAATTTTCAAATTAAGCACCCCTGAAAAAAAATATTATATATATTATATAATAATATTATCCATGTTACAAAAATATGGATATTTAATAGAAATTATGATCATAAATAAATCAAAGGGGAAGTATATATATGATATAATTGAAATTAGGAGAACAATATTAAACTATGCCTCAATGATGTGAAATTGAGATGAGATCCCTTGGAACTTTAAAATACGTCAAATCATATTAACCATAAAATTAATCATCATAAAAGGAAACATTTAATACCAAGAAACTAAAAGGATTGATTATATGATATATCAAATGGGAATTACAACACAGAAAGAAATAGGGGGTGAATAAGTCATATATCTCACAGAAATAAAAGGGAGATGTGAAACTGTTACCTCACATATATTTTGGATGAACACATATTTAACTCTTGTATAGAGATTTAGAGAATTTTTTTAATTAATTATATCATATATTGTCCTCTTATATCATTTTATCAGTCATTTTTTAATAATATTTCTTTATTACCATTTTTAGGTGTTAACGACTTCATTTTCCTATGCATGATTTTTCATATAAGTTCAAATTATTATGCATAAGAAATAGTTAATTCTTATTCAAAAATAATATTATGTTCAAAAATATCATATTTATTCATTATATAAAATTTTAGAATATTTATTTAAT
Source organism: Viscum album (assembly GCA_963277665.1). Classification (NCBI taxonomy): domain Eukaryota; kingdom Viridiplantae; phylum Streptophyta; class Magnoliopsida; order Santalales; family Viscaceae; genus Viscum; species Viscum album. The sequence continues at coordinate 1,942,451,433 of OY728152.1, forward strand.
CGAGATCATGGAAAATGAATTGTTTCTCATCATGGAAATGGTAGGCCCTACATACGTACGAGCGATGATATCATTCCCTTAATCGTGAAAGGGCACAAAAGAGGAAGGTATATTAATTACACATAACAAATATCATATAATATATATCACACACACAGATATATATATATAATACTTTTATAATTATACCCATCCATATAAAGTTGTTATGAAAAACAAATTGAACCACTGCGTGAAGATGCTAAGTCATACATACGCACATACAATGATTTTGGTTTTCATAGGATGGATAAAATGAGGAATATTCTTGTTTCATAATCATTGTAAAATATAATAATATATATGATACTATATTTATTAAATTATCATTTAAACAACACATTATTAGTAAATATAATAATAAAAAAGCATGAAAGAGTGCGTAAAGGCAATTACCTCCTCTTCGGAAGACTTCATTTTGATATGTTTATAAAGGATCTAGGCTTGGGCGTTTTGGAAGATCCAGACCTCCAAAACATGGGTAAGTATGTTTAAAACAGAAATTGATATAGTTTGGTCTATATATAAGGCTCAATGTGGTGTGAATATATAAGGCCCCAGCCTTAAACATTACTTAATCTTGAGTTATTACAAGATTACACATTGAGGATCTTTTTAGGTTTAGAGTTTTAGAGAATTAGATCATAAAACGTGCATTACATTCCACATTTATACAAAGTGGATACATAAAAGATAGTATTCATTTTTCCCATCAATAGAAACATATTTAAAATAAAACATGGATTCTTTCTTGACACTTCCTTCACACTATCATCATATCAAGTACCCTTCCCTTGACCTGTGAAAAACATTTCAAAAACTTGGGATGAGCATAAAAAGCTCAATAAGGGATATAAAAATATGGAAAGGAAACATGACTACATGTATACATAAGAATGAAATCATACATTACCCATAAAACATAAGCACTTTAACATACCTCATAAGATCATGAATAAATCATAGAAATCATAATACATAAAGGTAACATGAGGCATTCATAACATTCTTACGTAGGGAGTAACCCTCTTGGTTACGTTTGGAATACCCATCACCGTATATTCCCTAAATCTCTTCGGAGAAACCTTCACGTTTAACCCCTTCGTGTTACCCAATGAATTGGAGAGCTATATCGGGCTCACCTGCCCTTAGTTTATCACGGAACCACCCGTCTTCATAATAATGCCCAAGAACCATAACATAATCGTATCACATAAAACATGCATAAAGGAAACATAACATTTCCACTTTTCAATCACAAGATATCAATACAAAACATTGATATAAAAACATTATGAAAACCATTTTCAATACCAAAATAAAAGAAAAGTAAAACATGTTATTTATTTTTCTTTTAAAAAATGGTATGGCTTGTAGAGGAAGCCGAAATTCAAATAATGGTCACGGTGGCGGAGAAGTCGTTGTCGCTGCATACGTACGACAAAAACATTCCCTTTTGACGTTTAGTAAAACCCTTTGTATAAAAAAGATTCCTTTCGGATAAACGTAAAAGTCAAATGGGTTTATACACCGTATAAAAGAAGCTTGTGTAAAAAACAAAATATGCCTCAATGAAAGGAGATTGAGACGATGTCCCATACAAAGACGATATCCTTGGATTAAGTATAAATCAGTTACATAATTATGTGTGGAAAACTAATACAACAAATATAAGTAGATATTAAGTGTAAAAAAATCAGAGATTATTCACACATATTCATAGAATGACATATTCAAGGAGTACAAGCTTATCCCAAAGAATCAAAATTGGGTTAAGAAGTTCCCTTGCAAAAATTTGACAGCCTAATGGCATCACTACAAAATTCAGAAAATAAGTTGATGAGAGATAAAAAGGGTATCTCATCACTTGGAAATAAAATTTAAATCCCTAAGGATATAGAAGAACATATCCCAACATAATGTTATGTGAATTAAAAGACATAACAAAAGAAGTCTTTTAAAAAGAGGAGGGTGAAAGGTTCCCTTACCGACATGGGTATCTTTCAAAACATACACCCCGTTAAAGAAGGACAATACAACATTGATGTAAATACTCATAAATGAAAGTATATTAAACAATGAGTAAAATAATGGTCAGTACACACACCACTCAAAGGAAATTGTGGAAAATGTAGCATAAATCTCACGTGAATAAAAGTGAGATGAAAAATATCTTACGAAAACTCGGCAGCCTAACGACGCCACTTAAAACTTACAAAAATGGATTGATGAGATCAATTGGGTCTCTCATAATATTACAATAAAATTTACAGCAGTAGGGATATAAAATAACATCCCCTATCATAACAAAGAGGATCTTAAACGAAGTGACATAAAGGAGAGTACTTAAAAAGAAAGAGAGAGATTAGATCTCTTACGAAAATTCGGCAGCCTAATGGCCCCACTCAATAATTCCAAAATGGATTGATGAGAGAGAATAGAGTCTCTCATCATATAAACATAAAAATTAAAGTAAGAGTAATTTAAAAGAACATCCCAATCAAAAGAAATATGAGGTTAAAAGGAATGACATAAAAGAGTGTACTTAAAAAGAAAGAGAGGAGTAGGATCCCTTACCTCGGTTCTGACTTGACTCAATCGTTCTTTAACGTCCTGAATAATAAACTTGAGTTAATTTATACTTGATTAAGAACCTTTTTCAAGTTCATTATTCCTTTTATATTATAAGGCCCCAGCCTTAAACCTTACTTAATCTTGAGTTATTACAAGATTACACATTGAGGATCTTTTCGGGTTTAGAGTTTTAGAGAATTAGATCATAAAACTTGCATTACATTCCACATATAAACAAAATGGTTACATAAAGATAGTATTCTTCATTCCCATCAATGGAAACACATTTAAAATAAAACATGGATTATTTCTTGACACATCCTTGACTCTATCATCTTATCATGTACCTTTCCCTTGACCTGTGAAAAACATTTCAAAAACTTGGGATGTGCATAAAAACTCAGTATGGGTTATAAAAAAAAGGAAACATGGAAAAGAAACATGAGTTCATATATACATAAGAATTAAATCATACTTTACCCATAAAACATAGGCACTTTAACATACCTCATAAAATCATGAATAAATCATAGAAATCATAAGACATAAAGGTAACTTGAGGCATTCATAACATTCTTACGTAGGGAGTAACCCTCTTGGTTACGTTTGGAATACCCGTCACAGTATATTCCCTAAAATCTCTTCGGAGAAACCTTAACGTTTCACTTCTTCGCGTTACCCAATGCATTGGAGAGCTATAACGGGCTCACCCGCCCTTAGTCTATCACGGAACCACCCGTCTTCATAATAATGACCAAGAACCTCAACATAAACGTATCACATAGAACATGCATAAAGGAAACATAAAATTTCCACCATTCAATCACAAGATATCAATACCACACATTGATATAAAAATATTATGAAAACCATTTTCTATACCAAAATAAAAGAAAAGTAAAACATGGTATTTATTTTTCTTTTAAAAAGAAGGTATGGCTTGTAGAGGAAGCCGAAAACTCAAATAATGGTCACGACGGCGGAAAGTCGTTGTCGCCGCATACGTACGAAAAAAACATTTCCTTTTGTCGTTTAGTAAACCCTTCGTATAAAAAATATTCCTTTTGAATAAACGTAAAAGTCAAAGGGGTTTATACACCGTATGAAAGAAAGTTGTGTATAAAATAAAATATGCCTCAACGAAAGGAGATTGAGACGAAGTCCCATACCTCGTATCCGACTTGACCCGACCATTCTTTAATCTCCTGAATAATAAACTTGAGTTAATCTCTACTTGCTTGTGAATCTTTTTCAAGTTCATTATTCCTTTTATACCATGTTATGAACATCATGTAATCAGTTAAGTTAATAATGTTCATTTTGTCGGTATTTGGTTCTTAAGTCAAAAATAGACTTCTTACACTTACATGTTGTTAATTTGATCAAAGGTTCATTATATACAGAATGGTATTCATGATGTAGATATCATATATGTCATATATACCCAGTACATACATGCATTTATAATATTACATAATCATTTAGAGGTAAGAAATGAAATGCACCGTTCATGGAGACGGTAAGCCGTACGTACGCATGAACGCTACTTTCATTTGTATTTTGTATTTTCTGGAATGGAATCATAATGATATAAGAGTATATTATAATTACAGTATAATAACATATATAATATCATTAACTTTATCCTTTACACATCCCACATATGGTATTAACGAATCAAATCACTTTTAGGGGGCGGTAGTCCGCACTTCCTAAAATGAAGATATCGTGTTTACCCATAATGGAAACCATAAAGGTATGCCCAAAATGAAAAAAAACAGAAGCTTAAGGAAAACATAAACATATTATATATCATATATAAAAATAGTGACATCATAATGGCCACCTTTGAAGGTGTTAAATGAGTGTTGAACAATCATCGTTTCGGGAGGCAGAATTTCACCATCCACGGAAACCGTATGTTCTTTAACCATTTGATGTAGTTGTTTGAGAGTGTAGCTCAAATAAATAATATAACAACATCCTAGTATATTGAATATACTGGTGTTGTTACAAAATAAGTAAATAAAAAGAGTTTTGGGGGTTGGAGAAGCAAAATAAAACAAATGAACATGAGAGAACGAATTACCTTAAAAAGTGTAACTCCTTTTGATTTGTGCCTAAAGGCTTCCTTTGAAAGGCTTCTGCACAAAGGTAATCCTCTAGGATGAGGAGAGGGATGTGGAGAGAGCAAATGGGCAGGGGTTGGCCGAGCCAAAGGCTTGAAGAGTGTGTGAAATGAGGTAGAGGTGGGGGCCTTTTATAAGAGGAGAGGAGGGGCACTTTTGGAAAGTAAAGAAATATTACATTATTTGAAAATGTGTTTCGGTTTTAAAAGGTCCCACATTGATAGAATTCTTGGATACGGTGATAAGGGTTCTAAATCCACTCATCCAATTGGTTTTGGACATGTGTAGTTCATAGATTTTACATTATCTTTCTATTTTATTTAAATCGTCAAATAATGATGTCATCGCTGCATCATTATTATGTCATAAATAATTAAATTTATTTAACGTCCAAAAATTATAAACAAAATACTATGATATAGTAAATCTTTTTATCTTTCCAATGACTATTTATAATCAAATTTTGGACTCGTATAACCCCACTTAAAAATTGTTTTTGTAAAACATATTATGTTTGTGTCATTTTCCCTTTAACATTAAATAAAAAGTAATTTATGTCATTTCCCAACAAAAGTGGATCCATGGGGTCCCCAAGTTGACCCATGGCATGTCATGGTCGGCCATGACACAACCAATGAGGTTGGGACATGTGTCTAGGTCATTTCATTTTATTAAAGTATTATTTATACCTTAAACTACCCTAATTACCACTAATCGTGATTAAGAACTTAATAAGTTACTATTCACCAAAAAATTATTATAATCTCATTGAACCACATTTTACATATTAATGACAACCATGTATGTCGGATTTTAAAAATTCAATACACATTAGTGGTAAACTTTCATTTAACTGGAAAATCAGTTTGCTTGATTATCACTTAGTGGTTTCACTATTCATCAAAAATTGAAGTTTTTCAGAAAATTACCAAAAATTCACCCTAAGCTATATTTGATATTCCGAATTCAAAAATGAAGTCTATTTTACAAAATTCGAATCATATAAGTCACATTAATTAATTTAATAATTAATTCCCGCTGCCAGAGCAAATAGCGTGTTTTTACAAAACAATTAGTATCAAAAGATTGACACCGGTTTAAGTCTAATTTCAAAGTGAAACTGATTCCAATGACCACCATTGGATAAAATGGTAAAAATATATTCTAATTTCACTTCAAAACCAATTCAAAACATAATATAATCATATAAATAAATTATATTAAAAATCATTTTTGATGTAAAATGCAGTATTTTTCACTATTCATTAAAAAATGAACATTGTCAGAAAAATACCAAAAATTCACACAAAGTAAATTTTGATGTCCCAATCATAAAGAATTAGTTTATTTTGACAAACATAGTTTATAAAATTGTCAAATATAGATTCAAAAATGGTTTGCCATCAAAAGGCAGTAAAACAATCTTTTAAGAATATTAGTTTATTCCATGCATAAGATTGTATTTATTTTCATTTTAAGCCTCTAAAACACTATCTTAATCATTAATAGACATGGATAAAAATATATACTATTCATTACTTACTTGGGATGTTACATCCTTCCCCCCTTTAGAAAATTGCGTCCCCGCAATTTATTTACTTATCGAATAAATGGGGGTACTAATCCCTCATTGCATTTTCAGATTCCCATGTTGCCTCTTCAATCATGTGGTTTTTCCACAAAACCTTTACCTGGTGAATCACCTTATTCCGTAACACTTGCTCCCTGTGGTCAAGAATCTGGACCGATTGTTCCTCATAAGATAGGTTCTCTTCCAGCTGAACTACCTCTGGGCTCAAAACATGAGATGGATCTGGCATATACTTTCTCAACATCGAAACGTGAAAAACATTGTATACCTGAGATAAACTCGGAGGTAAAGCCACTCGGTATGCAACTGATCCAACTCTCTCAAGAATTTTGTATGGTCCAATGAACCTTGGACTCAACTTTCCTTTCTTACCAAATCTCATCACACTTTTCCAAGGAGAAACCTTGAGAAAAACATGATCACCTACCTCGAAAGATAGATCCTTCCTCCGGTTATACGCATAACTCTTCTGCCTACTCTGAGTTGTTCTCATGTGTTTCTGAATCAGCTGAACTTTTTCTGCCATCTCTTCTACCAATTCTGGTCCCATCAACTTCCTTTCACCCACTTCATCCTAGAAAGCTAGAGTTCGACACCGCTTCCCATATAATGCCTGAAATGGTGCCATCTGTATACTGGAATGGAAACTGTTATTATATGAAAATTCAACCAAAGAAAGATGTTGGTCCCAACTTCCCTGGTAATCCATAGAACAAGCTCGTAGCATATCCTCCAATGTCTGAATTGTTCATTCTGACTGCCCATCTGATTGAGGATGAAAAGCTGTACTAAAATTAAATTCAGTACCCAACGACTTCTGAAGGCCTTTCCAAAAGTTAGAAGTAAACCTGGGATCACGATCCGATACAATGGAGAGAGGAACTCCATGTAACCTGACTATCTCTTTAAGATACAAACGTGAAAGTTGATCAAGAGAGAAAGTATCTCGTATAGCAAGGAAATGAGCAGATTTGGTCAAGCGATCAACAATAACCCAGATTTCATTATTACCTCGAGATGCCTTTGGTAATCCAACAACAAAGTCCATGGATATATTCTCCCATTTCCACTCTAGCACTGGTAAAGGCTGAAGCATCCCTTTCAGTAACTGCCGCTCTGCTTTAACCTGCTGACAAGTCAAACACTTCACAGTAAAATCAGCAATATCTCTTTTCATTCCATCCCACCAGTAATACTCCCGCAGATCTCTATACATCTTAGTACTGCCCAGATGAACTGAAAACGGAGAACTATGAGCTTCCCATAACAACTCTCTCTTCAACAGTGAATCCCAAGGCACACACAATCTCTTCCCAAATCTCAAAACGCAATCACTATCAATGTTGAATTCAGGCAACTTACCTTTCTGAACCAGCTCTACCCTTTTCTACAACTCACTGTCTTGCTTCTGTGCTTGCTTGATTCTATCTGATAGAGATGATCTCACTGATACCTGAAACAAAACAGAAGGACTTCCTACACCAACAACTTCTATGCCAAAGTTCATCAAATCCTTAACCAAAGGATCACGTTCCAAATGCAACATTGTTAATGAAGCATTACTTTTTCGACTCAAAGCATCAGCCACTTTATTTGCTTTTCCCGGATGGTAATGAATTGTACAATCATAATCCTTGATTAATTCCAGCCATCTCCTTTTTCTCATGTTTAACTCTTTCTGAGTGAATATATACTTTAAACTTTTGTGATCGGTATATATTTCACACTTTACTCCATACAAATGATGCCTCCAAAATTTTAAAGCAATAACAACAGCAGCTAATTCCAAATCATGTGTAGGGTAATTTACCTCATGAGTTTTAAACTGTCGTGAAGCATAAGCAATTACCTGATCATTCTGCATTAGGACGCAACCAAGTCCTTTCAATGAAGAATCACTGTATATAACAAACTCACCATTCCTGGAAGGTAGTGCCAAAACTGGAGCATTCACCAATCTTCTTTTCAATTCCTGAAAACAATCATCACATTCTTTTGTCCAGATAAACTTAACACCCTTCCGAGTAAGCTTAGTCATTGGACTAGATAACCGTGAAAAATTTCTAACAAACCTTTGGTAATAGCCCGCCAAACCAAGGAAGCTACGAATCTCGATTACATTTGTGGGTCTTGGCCATTCTTCCACAACTTTTGTTTTTGCAGGATCAACAGTTATTCCATCTTTAGAAACAATGTGACCAAGGAAAGAAATTTTTTGCAACCAAAACTCACACTTGCTGAATTTCCCATACAGTTTCTTTTCTTTTAAGGTTTTCAAGATAACCCTTAAATGATTTTCATGCTCCTCTTTACTTTTAGAAAACACCAAAATATCATCAATGAAAACCACCACAACTTATCCAGGAACTCATGGAAAATTCTATTAATTAAGTCCATGAATACAGCAGGTGCATTGGTTAGCCCAAAAGGCATTACTACAAATTCATAATGGCCATATCTCATACGGAACACGGTCTTTGGAATACCTACCTCCTTAACCTTCAGCTAATGGTACCCCGATCTCAAGTCAATCATTGAAAAAAACTGAGCTCCCTAGAGCTGATCAAACAAATCATTGATATGAGGCAAAGGATATTTGTTCTTAACAGTGATATTATTCAAGGCTCTATAATCAATGCAAAGTCTCAGAGAACCATCTTTCTTTTTAACAAATAAAATAGGAGCACCCCATGGTGATGTGCTAGGTCTAATGAAACCTTTCTTTAATAAATCTTGCAATTGCTCCTTCAACTCTAAAAGTTCAATTTGTGCCATTCGATAAGGGGGTTTTGAAATTGGCTTAGCATCAGGAACTAAGTCAACAGTAAACTCAACTTCCCGATCTGGTATTATTCCAGGCAACTCATTAGGAAAAACATCAGGATACTCATTTACCACTAGCACATCATTAATCTGAATTGTTCCTTTATTTTCAACGACGTGTGCAAGGTAACATTCATTTCCATCTTTTACAAGTTTCTCGGCCTCTTGATATGTTATCAAAAGTAAGGGTTCATTCTTGTAAACAAACTGAAAGTCTTTCTGAAAAGAAACTTCTTTAGCTCTACAGTCAATCTTAGCATGGTAAATAGAGAGCCAATCCATACCCAGGATAACATCAAACTCTACTAGAGGTAGAACAATAAGGTCTGCAAGTAGGTTCTTTCCACAAATAAGGATAGGAAGATTCTTATAAATTCTTTTTGCCTCGACACTTCCCCCAAGTGTTTTTACCAAAAGTTCAGGAGTCATTTCTTGAGATGGTATTCCCATTTTACTAGAAAAGGTTTCAGAGATGAAAGAATGTGTAGACCCCGAATCAAACAACACACTGGCATAATCTGAAAAAACAAACAAAGTACCTGATACAACTTCATTTGATGGCCCGACATCTGCTGAAGTAGTTGCAAAGGATTTCACCACCCCTTTCTGCTTGTAGTCTAACTGCTTCCCATCACTCAAGATCCTTATCGGACACTCGTTTGCATAGTGACCCATCTCATTGCACTTATAACATTTCACTAACTGTAAATCAAATTTGTTCTTACCTTCACCTGGATCCTTTTCAGTGCAATCACGAGCCTTATGTCCCATATTACCACATCGGTAGCACTTCCCAGAATTCAGAAGACATTCCCCAGCATGCCTTTTTCCACATTTATCACAAACTGGAAACTTAGTTCTCTTACCATCAGACTTTGTTGAATAATTCTTACCTTTCTCCTGCCACCTCGGTCTCTTCTTCTGCTGGTTGTTATAGAAAACTTGGTCATCGGCAAACTCCATTTCCACCTTCTCAGCACATCGAACAAGCTTTTCATAACTTTTAAACTCACGAGAAGCTAATGCCCTTCGATATTTTGGCTTTAATCCTGAGTAAAACCGATTGATTTTACTATCAAGGTCCCGGATAAAACTTGGAGCATACCTTGCCAATCGAGTGAACCTTTCTTCATAGGCAGCCACTGAGTCTTCCTCTTGCCTCAATTCCAAGCATTGCTTTTCCATCCTAAGTCGAACAGCCTTAGGAAAATACTTCTCAAGAATCATACCTTTGAATTCATCCCAGACAAGAGCATCAATCTCATCGGCGTCCCTGATATTTTTAACCATAGACCACCACTGATCTGCTTCACCCTCCAAACGGTAAATAGCAAGACTAACCTTTTGATTGTCTGAACACCCCATGACATCAAAAATCTTCTCCAGTGCATTAATCCACCCTTCAGCTAGCACAGGGTCAGATGATCCTCTGAATGATGGTGGATGTTGCCTCATGAAATGTTCCACCACTGACATGTTCCTTTGCGGTTGATCTGGCTGATCTCGTGCATGGATATCACCACCATTTATCGCTTGAGTCAACTGCGCCATTACTGCAACAAACTGTTCAGTTCCAATTCCGACCATTTCTGGATGCTGATTCGGAAGGTTATTTCCTTCTGTATGCCTTCCTAGCACTGCTTCCCTGTTTCCTCTGCGGAAAACCATTCTGAACAAACATGTCTTAGATGAAGAAACATGGTAATCTTTAAATGCTATATCATTTCAAAAAAATATTTTTGGATAATCATTTAATAGAATTCTAACTCCTAAAGTTATCTAAACCGACCTCTGATACCAACTATAAGGCCCCAGCCTTAAACCTTACTTAATCTTGAGTTATTACAAGATTACACATTGAGGATCTTTTCAGGTTTAGAGTTTTAGAGAATTATATCATAAAACTTGCATTACATTCCACATATAAACAAAATGGTTACATAAAGATAGTATTCTTCATTCCCATCAATGGAAACACATTTAAAATAAAACATGGATTATTTCTTGACACATCCTTGACTCTATCATCTTATCATGTACCTTTCCCTTGACCTGTGAAAAACATTTCAAAAACTTGGGATGAGCATAAAAACTCAGTATGGGTTATAAAAAAAAGGAAACATGGAAAGGAAACATGAGTTCATATATACATAAGAATGAAATCATACTTTACCCATAAAACATAGGCACTTTAACATACCTCATAAAATCATGAATAAATCATAGAAATCATAAGACATAAAGGTAACTTGAGGCATTCATAACATTCTTACGTAGGGAGTAACCCTCTTGGTTACGTTTGGAATACCCATCACAGTATATTCCCTAAAATCTCTTCGGAGAAACCTTAACGTTTCACTCCTTCGCGTTACCCAATGCATTGGAGAGCTATAACGGGCTCACCCGCCCTTAGTCTATCACGGAACCACCCGTCTTCATAATAATGCCCAAGAACCTCAACATAAACGTATCACATAGAACATGCATAAAGGAAACATAACATTTCCACCATTCAATCTCAAGATATCAATACCACACATTGATATAAAAATATTATGAAAACCATTTTCTATACCAAAATAAAAGAAAAGTAAAACATGGTATTTATTTTTCTTTTAAAAAGAAGGTATGGCTTGTAGAGGAAGCTGAAACCTCAAATAACGGTCACGACGGCGGAGAAGTCGTTGTTGCCGCATACGTACGACAAAAACATTCCCTTTTGTCGTTTAGTAAACGCTTCATATAAAATAGATTCCTTTTGAATAAACGTAAAAGTCAAAGGGGTTTATACACCGTATAAAAGAAAGTTGTGTATAAAATAAAATATGCCTCAACGAAAGGAGATTGAGACGAAGTCCCATACCTCGTATCCGACTTGACCCGACCGTTCTTTAATCTCCTGAATAATAAACTTGAGTTAATCTATACTTGCTTGTGAATCTTTTCAAGTTCATTATTCCTTTTATACCATGTTATGAACAACATTTAATCAGTTAAGTTAATAATGTTCATTTTGTCGGTATTTGGTTCTTAAGTCAAAAATAGACTTCTTACACTTACATGTTGTTAATTTGATCAAAGGTTCATTATATCCAGAATGGTATTCATGATGTATATATCATATATGTAATATATACCCAGTACATACATGCATTTATAATATTACATAATCATTTAGAGGTAAGAAATGAAATGCACCGTTCATGGAGACGGTAAGCCGTACGTACGCCTGAACGCTACTTTCATTTCTATTTCGTATTTTCTGGAATGGAATCATAATGATATAAGAGTATATTAAAATTCCAGTATAATAACATATATAATATCATTAACTTTATCCTTTACACATCCCACATATGGTATTAACGAATCAAATAACTTTTAGGGGGCGGTAGTCCGCACTTCCTAAAATGAAGATATCGTGTTTACCCATAATGGAAACCATAAAGGTATGCCCAAAATGAAAAAAAACAGAAGCTTAAAGAAAACATAAACATATTATATATCATATATAAAAATAGTGACATCATAATGGCCACCTTTGAAGGTGTTAAATGAGTGTTGAACAATCATCGTTTCGGGAGGTAGAATTTCGCCATCCACGGAAACCGTATGTTCTTTAACCATTTGATGTAGTTTTGTGAGAGTGTAGCTCAAATAAATCATATAACAACATCCTAGTATATTGCAGATACTGGTGTGGTTACAAAAGAAGTAAATAAAAAGATTTTAGGGGGTTGGAGAAGCAAAATAAAACAAATGAACATGAGAGAACGAATTACCTTAAAAAGTGTAACTCCTTTTGATTTGAGCCTAAAGGCTTCCTTTGAAAGGAATATGCCCAAAGGTAATCCTCTAGGATGAGGAGAGGGATGTGGAGAGAGCAAATGGGCAGGGGTTGGCCGAGCCAAAGGCTTGAAGAGTGTGTGAAATGAGGTAGAGGTGGGGGCCTTTTATAAGAGGAGAGGAGGGGAACTTGTGGAAAGTAAAGAAATATTACATTATTTGAAAATGTGTTTCGGTTTTAAAAGGACCCACATTGAGATAATTAGTGTATAAGGTGATAAGGGTTTGAAATCCACTCATCCAATTGGTTTTGGACATGTGTAGTTCATAGATTTTACATTATCTTTCTATTTTATTTAAATCGTCAAATAATGATGTCATCGCTGCATCATTATGATGTCATAAATAATTAAATTTATATAATTTCTAAAAATTATAAAACAAATACTATGATATAGGAAATCTTTTTAGATTTCCAATGATTATTTATAATCAAATTTTGGACTTGTATAACCCCACTTAAAAATTGTTTTCGTAAAACATATTATGTTTGTGTCATTTTCCCTTTAACATTAAATAAAAAGTAATTTATGTCATTTCCCAACAAATGTGGATCCATGGGGTCCCCAAGTTGACCCATGGAATTTCATGGTCGGCCATGACACAAACAATGAGGTTGGGACATGTGTCTAGGTCATTTCATTTTATTAAAGTATTATTTATACCTTAAACTACCCTAATTACCACTAATCGTGATTAAGAACTTAATAAGTTACTATTCACCAAAAATTATTATAATCTCATTGAACCACATTAAACATATTAATGACAACCATTTATGTCGGATTTTCAAAATTCAATACACATTAGTGGTAAACTTTCATTTAACTGAAAAATCAGTTTGCTTGATTATCACTTAGTGGTTTCACTATTCATCAAAAATTGAAGTTTTTCAGAAAATTACCAAAAATTCACCCTAAGCTATATTTGATATTCCGAATTCAAAAATGAAGTCTATTTTACAAAATTCAAATCATATAAGTCACATTAATTAATTTAATAATTAATTCCCGCTGCCAGAGCAAATAGCGTGTTTTTACAAAACAATAAGTATCAAAAGATTGACACCAGTTTAAGTCTAATTTCAAAGTGAAACTGATTCCAATGACCACCATTGGATATAATGGTAAAAATATATTCTAATTTCACTTCAAAACCAATTCAAAACATAATCTAATAATATAAATAAATTAGATTAAAAAGCAGTTTTGATGTAAAATGCAGTATTTTTCACTATTCATTAAAAAATGAAAATTGTCAGAAAAATACCAAAAATTCACACAAAGTAAATTTTGATGTCCCAATCATAAAGAATAAGTTAATTTTGAAAAACATAGTTTATAAAATTGTCAAATATAGATTCAAAAATGGTTTGCCATCAAAAGGCAGTAAAACAATCTTTTAAGACTATTAGTTTATTCCATGCATAAGATTGTATTTATTTTCATTTTAAGCCGCTAAAACACTATCTTAATCATTAATAGACATGGATAAAAATATCTACTATTCATTACATACATGGGATGTTAAATATATCACTTATTTTCAGGTTATAAAAATTATGTAATCATTTAAGTTAATAATGTTTGTTTTGTCGATATTTGGTTCTTAAGTTAAAAGTGGACTTCTTACAATTACATGTTGTTCGTGTGGTCAAAGGTTCATTATATCCAGAATGATATTCATGATTTGTATATCATATATATAATATATATCCAGAATATACATGTATTTATAATATTACATAATCATTTAGAGGTAAGAAATGAAATGCACCATTCATGGAGACGGTAAGCCGTACGTACGCATGAACGCCACTTTCATTTCTATGTCATATTTATCGAATTAAAACTAAATGAGAGGTATGTATATTTTATTTCTAGAATTATATTAATCATTTATATGTAACATAAATCATATATAATAAATTTAAATACATCCTTTATACATCCCACATATGGCATTAACGAATCAAATCACTTTGAGGGGGCGGTAGTCCGCATTTCCTAAAATGAAATTATCGTGTTTACCCACAATGGAATCCATAAAGGTATGCCAAAAAAATAAAATATAGAAGCTTAAGTAAAACATAAACATATTATATATCATATATAAATATAGTGACATCTTAATGGCCACCTTTGAAGGTGTTATATGAGTGTTGAACAATCATCGTTTCGTGAGGCAGAAATTCTCCAACCACAGAAACAGTATGTTCTTTAACCATTAGATGTAGGTGTGTGTAAGTGAAGATATAATGCTTCTTATAACAAAATCCTAGTATATTGAAGATACTGGAGTTTTTACAAAATAAAATAATAAAAAGAGTTTAGGGGTTTGGAGAAGCAAAATAAAACAAAATAACACAAGAGAAGACACTTCCTTTAAATCGGGCAACTCTTTTTGATTTGAGCTCAAAGGCTTCCTTGGGAAGACTTCTGCCCAAAGTGAGGCTTCGAGGAGTAATAGAGGGATGTGGAGAGACAAAATTGGCAGATATTGGCCGGACCAAAGGCTTTTGAAGTGTGGGTAAGGAGGTAGAGGTGGGGGCCTTTTATAAGAGGAGAGGAGGGGCACTCTTGGAAAGTAAAGAAATGTTACATTATTTTTAAATGAGTTTCGTATTTAAAAGGTCCCACATTGATATAATTCAAGGATAATATGATAAGGGTTCTAAATATACCCATCAAATAGTTTTTTGACAAGTTTAGGTTTTAGTTTTTACATTATCTTTT
Source organism: Viscum album (assembly GCA_963277665.1). Lineage (NCBI taxonomy): Eukaryota > Viridiplantae > Streptophyta > Magnoliopsida > Santalales > Viscaceae > Viscum > Viscum album. Next base: position 1,942,467,170 of record OY728152.1, read on the forward strand.
CATTTTATTTAAATTGTTAAATAATGAGGTAATCGCTGCATCATCATGATGTCATAAATAATTTAATGTATTTAACATCTAAAAATTATAAAAAAATATCATGATGTATTAAATCACTTTATATTTATAATGAATATTTATAGTAAAGAATATTACTTGTATAACCCCATTTAAAAATTGTTTTAGTGAAACATCTCATGCTTGTGACATTTTTATTTTAACTTTAAATAAAAAGTTATTTATGTCATTTTCCAACCAAAGTGGCTCCATGGGGTCCCCAAGTTGACCAATGGATTTTCTTGGTCGGCCATGACACATCCAATGAGGGTAGGACATGTGTATAGGTCATTTTTCATTATTAAAACATTATTTTTACCTTAAATTTCACTATTACCACTAATCGCGATTAAGAACATAAAAGTTACTATTCACCAAAAATATATTTTAATCCCATTGAACCACATTTTACTTCCTAATTACAACCATGTATGTCAGGTTTTTGAAATTCAAAACATAGAGGTGGAAAAGTTTCATTTAAATGAAAAATCAGTTTCTTTAACTACCACTTAGTGGTTTCACTATTCATCAAAAATTGAAGTTCTTCAGAAAAATATCAAAACATCACCCTAAGCTATATTTGATATTCCGAATTAAAAAATGAAGTCTATTTTAAAAAATTCAAAACATATAAGTTTCATTAATTAATTTAATAATTAATTTCCGCTGTCAGAGCAAATAGCATGTTTTTATGAAACAATAAATATCAAAAGATTGACACTAGTTTAAGTCCGATTTCAAAGTGAAATTAATTCCAATGACCACAATTGGATTAAATGGTAAAAATATATTATAATTTAACTTCAAAACCAATTCAAAATATAATCTAATCATATAAATAAATTATATTAAAAAGTGGTTTTGAATTAAAATACAACATTTTTCACTATTCATTAAAAAAATGAACTTTATCAGAAAAATACCAAAAATTTACACAAAGTAAATTTTGATATCCAGATTATAAAAAAGAATTTTATTTTTTCAAATATTACACATAAAATTTTTAAAAGTGGTTTTAAAAGAGGTTCGCCATCAAAAGGCGGTTAATCGACCTTTTAATAAACATTAGAATGTTTACGCTTAAAATTGGATTTATTTGCATTTTTAATCTTATAACATTTATTATAATGAGTAATAATATTTGAAAAACATATATAATCATTTTGTAGTTAGTTATTTTCATTCCCTCCATTACAAATGCTAGGAGTTAACTACCATTTAGAATAATATTAGTTTATTATTAGAGTGCAACGTAAGATTCTCAAGAAACTCGTTGTTGCATATTTGATACGCCATCGAGCATAGCGTCCCCTTTAAAGTAATATTAATATTTTATTCACAAATATGGATAAATATAAAAATTTCATATTCTTTATTTACCTGGGGTGTTAAATCCTCCCCCCCTTTTTGGGAATTGTATCCTTGCAATTTTTAAAATTGGGCTGGAAAACATCCTTGAAAATCCCACATCGGAACAAGAGTCGGTAAAAAAATCATTTTAAAATAAAGAATGAGAAGTACAAAGGTCACCCGAGTTAACCCATACTAGGATTCCATGTAGGAAAACATGGAAATGGAGGAGAAAACATAGGGTCATGTTCTAATGGAGAGTGATAGAAAACATGTTTAGGAGAAAGTTAACCACAAGAAAATCAGAAACTTGTGATGGGTTAAATAGTATTCGATTCCCCAGTAGGAAAAGTCAATAGATAACATTTTTGTTTTTTTATTGAGGAATTTATTCATAAGGGAACATAATTACTTATCATGTTGACTTTCAACTTTTATTAGATTTCTTACACAAACTCATATTTTCTCCAATAGACGAGAATTTAGGAAGACTTGTTCCCTATAATCAACTTCTATAGAATCACCTAATCCACAAAAAAGAACTATATAATTCCCATGTATTTAGACATTAACCAAAACCAAAACCAAAATGGTTAGTACAAGATCAAATAATCCAGAAAATGATAACCCTTTATAATAAGAAAATCTATTCTTAATCTCCAAAATTTGTCAAACAAAACCCAAAGTTCAATGAGGACCATTTGATAAACAATTTGTCCATAAAAATCTTCAATGTAAACCAAACTAAGATTGAAACCCAAATATTTGAAGGATTTACTCACATAGTCTTCCAAGGTACAAATTATCTTTTATCTCCAAATAACATCAGTTGCTCTTAAATTCTCATATTCAAAAGTAATTAACCTAATCACATATCCTCGATGATAGGATAATCATTTCCATAGATAACCCAAAATAAACTTACTCTTGATTCCTAAAATCATCTAACTAAAAAGAATTAGTCAAACTAACCAGGGACTTCATGTAGTCCAATGGTAGGCGATAAATACCAGTCGCACTTTGGTTGTGGGTTCGATTCCTGCTCCTTTTTCGACATGATGGGTTGTCACACGGACTGCGTGTTTTCCTTTTTCCAAAACTATATAATTCATAAAACATTCCCCAAAACGAGATAAAATATTAAAAAATGATCATAACATATTTTAACCTCATGTTTATCTCATGCCTTTCATTTCCCATTATAACATATAATAACCCATAATTACCTCAAAAGTAAGGATCATATAAACTCTAATGGTTACCTTTATAATTATTACCTGATCTTCCACATCGATTGGTCATCTCGTAAATGATGCAGTATAGATCATACCAAGGTTCAAGTGGTTGATCATGACTCCTTGATAGTTGGTTTAGAACAACCAAGAGTTTCCTCATTGAATTCCCCATTTTATCTAGTATCTTAATCATAGAACCACCACAGTTTCCTTCAAACCTGTTGTCTCTTTGGTGCCTACTAGATCCATCCATTCACAAAAAATAGAAATGTTAGTGTGAGTATATCAACAAAACCATCATGTACTAATGAGGAAGGTAAACACTAAGATATACTATCTCATTAACTTTATCTAAAACTAGGACTCTTTCTGAAATCCTAACCATTATGGTAATTTCACTTGTGCTTAGAGAATACCCTAACCTCTAAAGTTATCTAAACCGACCTCGGATACCAACAATAAGTCCCCACCCTTAAACCTTACTTAATCTTGAGTTATTACAAGATTACACATTGAGGATCTTTTTAGGTTTAGATTTTTAGAGAATTAGATCATAAAACTTGCATTACATTCCACATTTAAACAAAGTGGTTACATAAAAGATAGTATTCATTTCTCCCATCAACAGAAACATATATAAAATAAAACATGGATTCTTTCCTGACACTTCCTTGACACTATCATCATATCATGTACCCTTCCCTTGACCTGTGAAAAACATTTCAAAAACATGGGATGAGCATAAAAAGCTCAGTTAGGGATATAAAAATATGGAAAGGAAACATGAGTACATGTATACATAAGAATGAAATCAGACTTTACCCATAAAACATTATAACATTAACATACCTCATAAAATCATGAATAAATCATAGAAATAATAAGACATAAAGGTAACTTGAGGCATTCATAACATTCTTAATTACGTAGGGAGTAACCCTCTTGGTTACGTTTGGAATACCCATCACAGTATATTCCCTAAATCTCTTCGTAGAAACCTTAACGTTTAACCCCTTCACGTTACCCAATGCATTGGAGAGCTATATCAGGATCACCCTCCCTTAGTTTATCACGGAACCACACATCTTCATAATAATTCCCAAGAACCATAACATAATCGTACCACATAAAACATGCATAAAGGAAACATAACATTTCCACTTTTCAATCACAAGATATCAATACAACACATTGATATAAAAACATTATGAAAACCATATTCAATACCAAAATAAAAGAAAAGTAAAACATGGTATTTATTTTTCTTTAAAAAAGGTATGGCTTGTAGAGGAAGCCGAAACTGAAATAATCGTCACGACAGCAGAGAAGTTGTTGTCACCGCATACGTACGACAAAAAAAATTCCTTTTCGTCATTTAGTAAAATGCTTTGTATAAAAAATATTCCTTTCAAATAAACGTAAAAGTCAAAGGGGTTTATACACCGTATAAAAGAAGGCTGTGTATAAAAAAAATATGCCTCAATGAAAGGAGATTGAGACGAAGTCCCATAAAGAGACGGTATCCTTGGATTAAGGAAAAATCAATTACAAAATTATGTGTGACAAACTAATACACCAAATATAAGTGGATATTAAGTGTAAAACAATAAGTGGTTATTCACACATGTTCATAGAACGAAATATTCAAGGAGTACAAGATTATCCCAAAGAATCAAAATTCGGTTAAGAAGTTCCCTTGCAAAAATTTGACAGCCTAACGGCGTCACTACAAAATTCAGAAAATGAGTTGATGAGAGATAAAAAGGGTATATCATCACTTGGACATAAAATTTAAATCACTAAGGATATAGAAGAACATATCTTAACATAATGTTATGTGAATTAAAAGACATAAAAAAATAATTCTTTTAAAAAGACGAGGGTGAAAGGATCCCTTACCGACATGGGTATCTTTCGAAACATACACCCCGTGAAAGAAGGACAATATAACATTGATGTAAATACTCATAAATGAAAGTATATTACACAATGAGTAAAATAATGGGCAGTACATACACCACTCAAAGGAAATTGTAAAAAATGTAGCATAAATCTCATGGGAATAAAAGTGAGATGAAAAATCCCTTACGAAAACTCGGCATCCTAACATCGCCACTTAAAACATACAAAAAAGGATGGATGAGATCAAATAGGGTCTCTAATAATATTAAAATAAAATGTACAGAAAGAGGGATATAAAAGAACATCCCCCATCATAACAAATAGGATCTTAAAACAAGTTACATAAAGGAGAGTACTTAAAAAGAAAGAGAGAGGTTAGATCTCTTACGAAAATTCGGCAGCCTAACGGCGCCACTCAAAAATTTCAAAATGGGTTGATGAGAGAGAATAGGGTATCTCATCATATGAACATAAAAATTACAGTAAGATTAATATAAAATAACATCCCAATCACAAGAAATATGAGATTAAAATTAATTACATAAAAAAGTGTACTTAAAAAGAAAGAGAGGAGTAGGATCCCTTACCTCAGGTCCGACTTGACTCGATCGTTCTTTAACGTCCTGAATAATAAACTTGAGTTAATTTCAACTTTCTTAAGAACCTTTTTCAAGTTCATTATTCCTTTTATATCACTCATTTTCATGTTATATACATTATGTAATCATTTAAGTTAATAATGTTTGTTTTGTCGATATTTGGCTCTTAAGTCAAAAGTGGACTTCTTACAATTACATGTTGTTCGTGTGGTCAAACGTTCATTATACCCAGAATTGTATTAATGATTTGGACATCATATATATCATATATATCCAGAATATACATGTATTTATAATATTACATAATGATTTAGAGTTAATAAATTAAATGCACCGTTCATGGAGACAGTAAGTCGTACGTACGCATGAACGCTACTTTCATTTCTATGTCATATTAATGGAATTAAAACTAAATGTGAGGTATGTATATTTTAATTCCAGAATTATATTCATAATTTAAATGTAACATAAATCATATATAATATCTTCAAATACATCTTTTATACGTCCCACATATGGCATTAACGAATCAAATCACTTTGAGGGGGCGGTAGTCCGCACTTCCTAAAATGAAATTATCGTGTTTACCCACAATGGAAACCATAAAGGTATGCCAAAAAAGAAAAATACAGAAGCTTAAGTAAAACATAAACATATTATATATCATATATAAATATAGTGACATCTTAATGGCCACCATTGAAGGTGTTATATGAGTGTTGAACAATCATCATTTCGTGAGGGAGAAATTCGCCATCCACAGAAACATTATGTTCTTTAACCATGAGATGTAGGTGTGTGTAAGTGTGGCTCTAATTCTTCTTATAAAAAAAATCCTAGTATATTGAAGATACTGTAGTTTTTTTAAAAGAAAATAATAAAAATATTTTATGGGTTTGGAGAAGCAAAATAAAACAAAAGAACACAAGAGAAGACACTACCTTTAAATCGGGTAACTCTTTTTGATTTGAGCTGAAAGGCTTTCTTGGGAAGACTTCTGCCCAATGTGAGGCTTCTAGGAGTAAGAGAGGGATTTGTAGAGACAAAATTGGCAGAGCTTGTCCGAACCAAAGGATTTTGAAGTGTGGGTATGGAGGTATAGGTGGGGGACTTTTATAAGAGGAGGGGAGGGGAACTCTTGGAAAGTAAAGAAATGTTACGTTATTTGAAAATGAGTTTCGGATTAAAAAGGTCCCACATTGATATAATTTGGGGATAAGGTGATAAGGGTTCAAAATATACCCATCCAATAGTTTTTTGACAAGTGTAGGTTTTATTTTTTACATTATCTTTTCATTTTATTTAAATCGTTAAATAATGAGGTAATGACTGCATCATCATGATGTCATAAATAATTTAATTGATTTAATGTATAAAAATTATAAAAAAAATATAATTATGTTGGAAATATTTTTAGCTTTCTAATGAATATTTATAGTAAAAAATATGACTTGTATAACCCCATTTGAAAATTGTTTTTGTGAAAAATTTCATGCTTGTGACATTTTTATTTTAACTTTAAATAAAAAGTTATTTATGTCATTTTCCAACCAAAGTGGCTCCATGGGGTTCCCAAGTTGACCCATGGATTTTCTTGGTCGTCCATGACACATCTAATGAGGGTAGGAAATGTTTCTATGTCATCTCACATTATTAAAATATTATTTTTACCTTAAATTACACTAATTACCTCTAATCGCGATTAAGAACATAAAAGTTACTATTCACCAAAAAATTATTTTAATCCCATTGAACCAAATTTTACTTCCTAATGACAACCATGTATGTCGGATTTTTTAAATTCAAAACAAAGATGTGGCAAAGTTTCATTTAAACGAAAAATCAGTTTCTTTAACTACCACTTAGTGGTTTCACTATTCATCAAAAATTGAAGTTCTTCAAAAAAATACCAAAACTTAACCTTAAGCTATATTTGATATTCTGAATTCAAAAATGAAGTATATTTTAAAAAATTCAAAACATATAAGTTGCATTAATTAATTTAATAATTAATTCCCGCTGTCAGAGCAAATAGCGTGTTTTTATGAAACAATAAGTATCAAAAGATTGACACTAGTTTAAGTCTGATTGCAAAGTGAAATTAATTTCAATGAACACAATTGGATTAAATGGTAAAAATATATTCTAAGAACTTTAAAACCAAATCAATATATAATCTAATCATATAAACAAATTAGATTGAAAAGTGGTTTTGAATTAAAATACAACATTTTTCAATATTAATTAAAAAATGAACTTTACAGAAAGATACCAAAAATTTACACAAAGTAAATTTTTATGTCTCGATTCTAAAGAAGAATTTTATTTTGTCAAATATAACACATAAAATTGTCAAAAAGTTGATTTAGAATAGGTTCTCCATCAAAAGGCGGTTAATCGACCTTTTAATGAATATTAGAATGTTTACGCTTAAAATTGGATTCATTCGCATTTTTAATCCTCTAACATTTATTGTAAAGAGTAAAAATATTTGACAAACATATATAATCATTTTGTAGTTAGTTCTTTTCATTCCCTCCATTACAACGGCTAGGCGTTAACTACCATTTATAATAATATTATTTTATTATTAGAGTGCAACGTAAGATTCCCACGAAACTCGTTGTTGCGTATTGGGTATGACAATGAGCATAGCATCCCATTTAAAGTAATATTAATATTTTATTCACAAATATGGATAAATATAAAAATGTCATATTCTTTATTTACTTGGGGTGTTACATCCTTCCCCCCTTTTGGGAATTTCGTCCTCGCAATTTTTAAAATTGGGATCGGAAACATCCTTGAAAGTCCCACATCAGAACAAGAGTCGGTAAAACAATCACTTTAAAATACAGAATAAGAAGTACAGAGGTCACCCGAGTTAACCCATACTAGGATTCCATGTTGGAAAACATGGACATGGAGGAGAAAACATAGGGTCATGTTCTGATGGAGAGTGATAGAAAACATGTTTAGGAGAAAGTTAACCACAAGAAAATCACAAACATGTGATGGGTTAAACGGTATTCGATTCCCCAGTAGGAAAAGTTAATAGACAAGATTTTTGTTTTTTTATTGAGGAATTTATTCATAAGGAAACATAATTACTTATCATGTTGACTTTCAACTTTTATTATATTTCTTACACAAACTCATATTTTCTCCAAAAGACGAGCATTTTGGATGACTTGTTCACTATAATAAACTTCTAGAGAATCTCCTAATCCACAAAAGATAACTATATACATCCCATGTCTTTAGACTTTAACCAAAACCAAAACCAAATTTGTTAGTACAAGATTAGATAATCCAGAAAAGGATAACCCTTTATAAAAAGAAAATCTATTCTTAATCTCCAAAATTTTTCAAACAAAACCCAAAGTTCAATGAGGACCATTTGATTAAAAATTTGTCCATAAAATTCTTCAAAGTAAACCAAACTAAGATTGAAACCCAAATATTTGAAGGATTTAGTCACATAGTCTTCCAAGGTACAAATTAACTTTTATATCCAAATAACATCTGTTGCTCTTAAATTCTCATATGGAAAAGTAATTAACCTAATCACATATCCTCGATGATAGGTTAATAATTTACATAGATAACCCAAAATAAACATACTCTTTATTCCTAAAATCCTCTAAATAAAAATAATTAGTCAATCTAACCGGGGACTTCATGTAGTCCAGTGGTAGGTGATAAATACCAGTCGCACTTTGGTTGTGGGTTCGATTCCCGCACCTTTTTCGACGCTAAGGGTTGTCACACGGTCTGCGTGTTGTCCTTTTTCCAAAACTATATAATTCATAAAACATTCCCCAAAACGTGATAAAATCTTCAAAAATGATCATAAAATATTTTAACATCATGTTTATCTCATGCCTTTCATTTTCCATCATAACATTTAATAACCCATAAGTACCTCAAAAGTAAGGATCATATAAACTCTAATGGTTACCTTTATAATTATTACCTGAACGTCCACATTGATTGGTCATCTCGTACATGATGCATTACAGATCATACCAAGGTTCAAGTGGTTGATCATGACTCCTTGATAGTTGGTTTAGAACAACCACAAGTTTCCTCATTGAATCCCCCATTTTATCTAGTATCTTAATTAGAGAACCACCATAGTTTCCTTCAGACCTGTTGTCTCTTTGGTGCCTTCTAGATCCATCCATTCACTAAAAACAGAAATGTCAGTGTGAGTATATCAACAAAACCATCATGTACTAATGAGGAAGGTAAAGACTAAGATATACTAACTCATTCACTTTATCTAAAACTAGGACTCTTTCAGAAATCCTAACCATTATGGTAATGTCACTTGTGCATAGAGAATACCATAACCTCTAAAGTTATCTAAACCGACCTCGGATACCAACAATAAGGCCCTAGCCTTAAACCTTACTTAATCTTGAGTTATTACAAGATGACACTTTGAGGATCTTTTCAGGTTTAGAGTTTTAGAGAATTATATCATAAAACTTGCATTACATTCCATATTTAAACAAAGTTGTTACATAAAAGCTAGTATTCATTTTTCCCATCAACAAAACATATTTAAAATAAAACATGGATTCTTTCTTGACACTTTCTTGACCCTATCATCATATCATGTACCCTTCCCTTGACCTGTGAAAAACATTTCAAAAACATGGGATGAGCATAAAAACTCAGTAAGGGATATAAAAATATGGAAAGGAAACATGAGTACATGTATACATAAGAATGAAATCATACTTTACCCATAAAACATAAGAACTTTAACATACCTTATAAAATCATGAATAAATCAAAGAAATCATAAGACATAATGGTAACTTGAGGCATTCATAAAATTCTTATGTAGGGAGTCACCCTCTTGGTTACGTTCGGAATACCCATCACAGTATATTCCATAAATCTCTTCGGAGAAACCATAACGATTAACCCCTTCACGTTACCCAATGCATTGGAGAGCTATATCGGGCTCACCCACCTTTAGTTTATCACGGAACCACCCATCTTCATAATAATGCCCAAGAACCATAACATAATCGTATCACATAAAACACGCATAAAGGAAACATAATATTTCCACTTTTCAATGACAAGATATCAATACAACACATTGATATAAAAACATTATGAAAACCATTTTCAATACCAAAATAAAAGAAAAGTAAAACATGGTATTTATTTTTCTTGTAAAAAAAGTTATGGCTTGTAGAGGAAGCCGAAACTCAAATATTGGTCACGGCGGCGGAGAAGTCGTTGTCGCCGCATACGTATGAAAAAAACATTCCCTTTTGTCGTTTAGTAAAACGCTTTGTATAAAAAATATTCCTTTCGGATAAAAATAAAAGTCAAAGGGGTTTATACACTGTATAAAAGAAGCTTGTGTATAAAACAAAATATGCCTCATTGAAAGGTGATTGAGACGAAGTCCGATACAAAGATGGTATCCTTGGATTAAGGATAAATAAATTACATAATTATGTGTGACAATCTAATAAAACAAATATAAGTGGATATTAAGTGTAAAACAATCAGAGGATATTCACACATATTCATATAACGACATATTCAAGGAGTAAAATCTAATCCCAAAGAATCAAAAATTGGGTTAAGAAGTTCCCTTGCAAAAATTTGACAGCCTAACGACGTCACTACAAAATTCAGAAAATGAGTTGATGAGAGAAAAAAAGGGTACCTCATCACTTGGACATAAAATTTAAATCACTAAGGATATAGAAGAACACATTCCAACATAATGTTATGTGAATTAAAAGACATAACAAAAGAAGTCTTTTAAAAAGAGGAGGGTGAAAGGTTCCCTTACCGAAATGGGTATCTTTCGAAACATACACCCCGTGAAAGAAGGACAATACAACATTGATGTAAATACTCATAAATGAAATTATATTACACAATGAGTAAACTAATGTGCATTACATACACCACTGAAAGGAAATTGTGGCAAATGTAGCATAAATCTCACGGGAATAAAAGTGAAATGAAAAATCCCTTACGAAAACTCGACATCCTAACGACGCCACATAAAAAATACAAAAAAGGATAGATGAGATCAAAAAGGGTATCTCATAATATTACAATAAAATGTACAGAAAGAGGTATATAAATGAACATCCCCCATCATAAAAAATAGGAGCTTAAAAGAAGTGACATAAAGGAGAGTACTTAAAAAGAAGGAGAGAGGTTAAATCTCTTACGAAAATTCGGCAGCCTAATTACGCCACTCAAAACATCCAAAATGGATTGATGAGAGAGAATAGGGTCTCTTATCATATGAAAATAAAAATTACAGTAAGAGAAATATAAAATAACATCCCAATCACACGAAGTATGAGCTTAAAAAGAATGACATAAAAGAGTGTACTTAAAAAGAAAGAGAGGAGTAGGATCCCTTACCTCGGGTCCGACTTGACTCGATCATTCTTTAACGTCCTGAATAATAAACTTGAGTTAATTTATAGTTTCTTAAGAACCTTTTTCAAGTTCATTATTCCTTTTATATCACTTATTTCCATGTTATAAACATTATGTAATCATTTAAGTTAATAATGTTTGTTCTGTCGATATTTGGTTCTTAAGTCGAATGTGGACTTCTTACAATTACATGTTGTTCGGGTGGTCAAAGGTTCATTATATCCAGAATGATATTCTTTACTTGGATATCAGATATATCATATATATCCAGAATATACATGTATTTATAATATTACATAATCATTTAGAGGTATGAAATGAAATGCACCGTTTATGGAGACGGTATGCCGTACGTACGCATGAACGCTACTTTCATTTCTATGTCATATTAATGGAAATAAAACTAAATGAGAGGTATGTATATTTTAATTCCAGAGTTATATTCATCATTTATATTTAACATACATCATATATAATAATTTTAAATACATCCTTTATACATCCCACATATGGCATTAACGAATCAAATCACTTTGAGGGGGCGGTAGTCTGCACTTCCCAAAAAGAAATTATCGTGTTTACCCACAATGGAAACCATAATGGTATGAAAAAAAGAAAAATACATAAGCTTTAGTAAAAAATTAACATATTATATATCATATATAAATATAGTGACATCTTAATGGCCACCTATGAAGGTGTTGTATGAGGGTTGAACAATCATCGTTTCGTCAGGCAGAAATTCGCCATCCACAGAAACTGTATGTTCTTTAACCATTAGATGTAGGTGTAGTGTAGCTGTAATTATTCTTATAAAATAATCCTAGTATATTGAATATACTGGAGTTTTTAAAAAAGAAAATAATAAAAAGAGTTTAGGGGTTTGGAGAAGCAAACTAAAACAAAAGAACACAAGAGAAGACACTACCTTTAAATCGGGTAACTCTTTTTGATTTGAGCTCAAAGGCTTCCTTGGGAAGACTTCTGCCCAAAGTGAGGCTTACAGGAGTAAGAGAGGGATGTGGAGAGACAAAATTGTCAGAGCTTGGCCGAACCAAAGGCTTTGGAAGTGTGGGTAAGGAGGTAGAGGTGGGGGCCATTTATAAGAGGAGAGGAGGGGCACTCTTGGAAAGTAAAGAAATGTTACTTTATTTGAAAATGAGATTCGGATTTAAAAGGTCCCACATTAATATAATTCTAGGATAAGGTGATAAGGGTTCGAAATATACCCATACAATAAGTTTTTTACAAGTGTAGGTTCTAGTTTTTACATTATCTTTTCATTTTATTTAAATCGTAAAATAATGAGGTAATCGCTGCATCATCATGATGTCATAAATAATTTAATTTATTTAATGTATAAAAATTATAAAACAAATATCATGTTGTAGGAAATCTTTTTATATTTCTAATGAATATTTATAGTTAAAAATATGACTTGTATAACCCCATTTAAAAATTGTTTTAGGGAAACATCTCATGCTTGTGACATTTTTATTTTAATTTTAAATAAAAAGTTATTTATGTCATTTTCCAACCAAAGTGGCTCCATGGGGTCCCCAAGGTGACCCATGGATATTCTTGGTCGGCCATGAAACATCCAATGAGGGTAGGACATGTTTCTAGGTCGTTTCACATTATTAAGACATTATTTTTACCCTAAATTACACTAATTACCTCTAATCGCGATTAAGAACATAAAAGTTACTATTCACCAAAAATTTATTTTAATCCCATTGAACCACATTTTAATTCTAATTACAACCATGTATGTTATAATTTTGAAATTCAAAACACAGAGGTGGAGAAGTTTCATTTAAACGAAAAATCAGTTTCTTTAACTACCACTTAGTGATTTCACTATTCATCAAAAATTGAAGTTATTCAGAAAAATACCAAAACTTTACCCTAAGCTATATTTGATATTCCGAATTCAAAAATGAAGTCTATTTTACAAAATTAAAAACATATAAGTTGCATTAATTAATTTAATAATTTATTCTTGTTGTCAGAGCAAATAGCGTGTTTTTATGAAACAATAAGTATCAAAAGATTAACACTAGTTTAAGTCTGATTTCAAAGTGAAATTAATTTCAATGACCACAATTGGATTAAATGGTAAAAATATATTCTAATTGAACATTAAAACCAATTCAAAATATAATCTAATCATATAAATAAATTAGATTAAAAAGTGGTTTTGAATTAAAATACAACATTTTCACTATTCATTAAAAATGAACTTTATCGGAAAAATACCAAAAATTTACACAAAGTAAATTTTGATGTCCCAATTCTAAAGAAGAATTTTATTTTGTCAAATATAACACATAAAATTGAAAAAATTGGATTTAAAAGAGGTTCGCTATCAAAAGGCGGTTAATCGACCTTTTAATGAATATTAGAATGTTTACGCTTAAAATTGGATTCATTCGCATTTTTAATCCTCTAAAATTTATTGTAAAGAGTAAAAATATTTGACAAACATATATAATAATTTTGTAGTTAGTTATTTTCATTCCCACCATTTCAACGACTAGGTTTTAACTACCATTTAAAATAATATTATTTTATTATTAGACTGGAACGTAAGATTCCCGAGAAACTCGTTGTTGCGTATTGGGTACGCCATCGAGCATAATGTCCCCTTTAAAGTAATATTAATAATTTTTTCACAAATATGGATAAATATAATAATGTCATATTCTTTATTTACCTGGGGTGTTACAGAATAAGTGAGGGAGGAGGTTCCCTTTTATAATTGAGGTGAGGGGCACATTTAGAAACTCACTAATTATTAAATAAATATAAATTAATTAAAAAACAATTTCATCCAAAATGAGTTATTTAAAATATATGATGATTATCATCTTAAATAATCTCACCCAATAATTTGGTGTTAGGTTTAGGTCTCATTCTTACCCTTATCTTTTGGTTTTAACCCATATTTAATCCTTTTAACTCTTACTATGTGAACAATGTTTTTTTACTCTTTAGGGGTCAATATTGGTACAATAAAATTCTAAACGACCCATAAATGGATAATTTATTACATTTTAAACCATATAATTATTTTTTTCATAAATTTATGATTTTTAATAATTATATATTTTTTAATAAAATAATATTTATTTTAAAATTTCATCAATGTAAATTTTGACATTATTTATTACTTTGAATTTATATATTATCAATACAACAAGATAAATTCAATAATTTTTTTATTATATTATTACCATTTAAATTAAATCTATCATATAATTTTTTCATATTAATTAACTAAAATTATATATAAATTAATATTGTTAATAACATTTATTTGATGTTTCCAATAATCGAATAATTACTACAACATCGTTGTGTGAGCATTTAATGTAATTATTTCTTAACTAAAAATTATAAATAAACTAACATGATTTATGTAAATATTTTTTATTTCCAAATAATATTTATTTTTGGAGATATCTTATGGTTAACCATATATAAAAAGTATTATACTTTTAAAAAATATTAGAGTGCATTTTCTCATATTTTGATTTTAATAATATCTAATTCATTTTTCGGGAAAAGTGTTAAATAAATAGTAAAATTTATAAAATTACATGTTTGGTGACTAATTTAATTTTATCAGAAAACATTGTGGAAATTTTTATGGTTATGTTATAGTTCTTATCATTTTTAACATAAACTATCCAATTTACCCATTACCACGGTAATAAAAATTAATAAGGTTAATATTCATATTAACTAAAAATAAAATGAAATGTTTTATAAAATTTTAAATTCTTAATAAAAATATTAAATCCATTTTTCAAAAATAAATCAGAAATATGACATCCCTCCTTTACATTATATAAATTTTCATTACATTTTTCAAATAGAGGATCGTTAAAGTCTAGTGTCTTGGAAATCAGGAACATAAAACATGAAAAAAACATAAAACATTCTTATAATACACTTTTAAGGATTCATCATAAGTTCTTCCTAAGTAAAAACTCTTAATCTCATAATCCATAGACATACATCCAAAGAAAGGGTGAGCAGAAGGCCTAGTAAAAAAATTAAGGAAATCAATTTACTTATGATATCAATAAGAACTTGATGAAAACCATAGGACATGAGCAACAGAAAAAGAGGCATATCATAATAAAAAGAAAATTAATCACAACTTTAATATGTGGCTACGAAATTTCATTTAGACATTCATGAACATATCACCAAGGTTCATTCCCAAGGTGTCATAAAAACATTACCAAGGTTATTCACCAAGGTATCGGGAAACTTCTCATCTCTAGAGATTTTTTCATTACCCAATGCATTGGATCACTATATGGGATCCCCCTTAATATGTATTTATTTTCATTTGAGCCACATATATCATAATCAAACATTTCATAAATAAATCAAATAGAATCAAATAAATGGGTTTCATGTCAAAATCGTGACATTTTAAATGTACTTAAAAATAAGATCATTATATCATTTACTACCCATGCAAAGGGAGTGAGGGTTATATATATGTCAATTACAGAATTAAATAGATCAATTTTATGTATTGATTAATACCCCTATAAATGAAAATAGATTTGGGTATCAACATAAATAATACAAGAGAATTTCTTGAGAAAAAGAGATAGATTTTGAGACGAAAATTCAGCAACATAACGGTTATATAACATCATTTTAAAAAACCTTAAAAAGAGAGGATAAAGGGGTAAAACACTTATAAATAATTCATAATACATTATGGGAACATACTCAGATCATGGTAGGGATATTTTAATGACATACCACATGAAAATAAAACATGAAAGAAAAGAGAAGATGATACTTCTTTTACGAAAATTCGGCAGCCTAGCAAGTAACTAAAAAAATCAGAAAATAAATTGATGAGAGCAGGAAGGGTATATCATAATTTGGAAATGAAATGGAAAGTAATAATAATATATAAGAACATACCCCTACATAATAAGATGGAAACTAGAAGACATAACATAAAGGAAATCATGACAATAAAGAGGAGGGTGAAATGTTACCTTACCTCGAAGAGGATCTTCAAATGATCGATGGTTGGGACCTTGGGGGGCTTGATGTAACATTGGGAGAACTCCTTGGAAGGTTAAAACACCACAGCTTAGTTGAGGAGGATTTTGGAATGAAATGAATGAGGTAATGACTTGGAATTTATAAGAAAAGTGAGGGAATGTTTAATTAATTTCTAAGGGAAACCTAATCGGTGGTATTTTCCAAACCATGAGCTTTCCAATAGTATTTTCCCACGATAATTGTCACTTGTTACACCTCATAACACATATTAATATTAAAAAGTGTACCGGATTTATTACATCATGGTTAAAACATCAATGACGTCATTAAACACCCGAAACTCAAAACTGTATTTTTACAATTCATAGAAAATTCAACTGTTTCTGGAAAATCCCAAAAATTATCATAACCTAATATCAATGATCTGAATTCAAAAATGAACTCCATTTTATGAAAATAATTTTCTAGATATTTTTAATTTAAATATTAAATAAAATAAATATTTATTAAATAAACAACGCAAAAACTATAACTTATTTTGTAACACCTTGAAAAAGTAATCAAGGTCCCATAAAATTATCATATAACCATAAAACAATAAATTAACAATTTATGATTACATTTTATGAAAAAAAAATTATTTTAAATTTTATATTTAATTATAAAGTTTAAATTAAAATAATTATGACATACAAAAATATCGATACTTATATTATAACCATTTTTTCACTTTTAAGATGTTTAAATTATATTTATACATTCATGGGTGAAGTTTCTATTTTTTTGTCTGATGTACTATTCATTACTATTCATAATGGTATATTACCATTCATACAATACTATTCACTAAAAATTAAGTTGATCATATTAGACTCTAAATTTATTACGGGTCACAATTGTAGAAGAACATTTTCTAAAAATCATTTCACATTATTAATTATTTAATGTTTACAAAAATAATTTAAAATACCCCCATTTCCAAAATTCATCAATAATATTGAAATTCATCCAACATTTATCCAGACATATGAAATTCATAAAATTTTGATAATAAGATACAACAATTTTATTTATACAAAAGGATTACACAATGTAACTATGGTCTCTTACATAACCCCTTATAACAGCATCATAGGACCTAAGTGTAAGGTGTGCTATAATGATAGAATCTTGGGGTGGCTTGGACAACATTGCCCTAATGGGGATTTCTATTAGCTTAAACTTCTCCCATAGGTGATTCTGTTCAAGCTTCACATGTTAAATCTTATCTTGGGCTTGGTCTAGAGCAAAGCCCAGAGATGCTACCTCTTTCCCAAGCTGTGACAGATGGGATTTGTACAGCCCGAGTCTAATTTATGACGCCATAACCTCTTCATTATATATTAATTAACCCAGATCACTTGTATTTATAAACAATAATTATAATTTTAAGTGTTTATTTTTCAATAGTCATATTGAAAAATAGTCATATATCAGTCAGAACCCAATGATATCAGTTCATTAATTAATGGATATAGTTTTGTGGAGTATAAAATGAAATAGCACTCAAATTTTGGAAACAAATATTATTAAAAAGTTCAGGTCGTTACAAAAATTTTCATAATTAAATTTAAAACTAAGTCAGAAAAATGCAGTGAATTGTTTTATGAAAAATGACCTATGAAATATAAAAATGATTTTATACCAATTTCAACCATTAAATTAATTCCCTTGAACCTAGTTGTATTATATGTATTATAAAATAAGTAATTTTACTTTTAAACAAACACTAATATTACATTAAATTGGTTGAAATAAAAATAATATTTTGAATAAAAATTGGCATTTTCACTATTCACTGGATAATAAATATTTTTGGAGAAATAACAAAAAATTACACTATTTTTTTTTTGACATCAAAATTTTAGAAATAAGGTTAATTTTTTCATATATAAGTTATAATTTTGTCAAAATTTATTTTTAAAACAACTGCACCATTAAAAGGTGAAACAATTCCCTTTAGAAATAAAATTTAGTTTTGAGGTGAAAAATTATATTTGTTCATATACTATACATTGGAAAATATATTGGATGAATAAAAAGAGACATAACATAAAATATAGTGGTGTTACAAAAATGGTAATAAGTATTTATTTTTGTGGATGTGGTATGTTTAGTCATTTATTTTCAAAATATAAACATAATTTTTCAATGAATGAATCAAATTCAAACTAATGTGAATCATTTTTATTCACTCGATGTGAAAATAATTTGGAAGCTTGGAAGAGGAAATAGTTTAAAATGAGAAGGTGAAGTGTTTCTAAGAGTTTTGTTTTTTAATGTAATATCACTACAAAAGGAAACTAAACAACATTAAAGCTTCTCCATATAAAAATAAATTATAGTAAAATTGATTTAATCTCACTAAAATAGTGTTTCTCGTTAAATGATTTATGTTTAAATATAACAATCTTTTATCTGGTACTCTATGACACACTGATCATAACATAAGCCATAAATCCATGATTTTTAATTTTATTATTTTTTGGTATATATAACATGATTTTTTATAAGATAAGGATGTTATAATGTTAAGAATCCATTCAAACAATAAGTCAGGTGTCAATGAGAATTTTGTTTTTATCTGGATTGGATACTCTTTGGAAGTCATGATGCAGTGATGTTGGTCAATACCTAATTTTCCAAAAAGGATATTCTGCTTGTATGGGAAAGGTAATGATACACCATAAAGATTGTTGTTCCACAATGAAACCTGTTAATGTCACTATAGTGTGAATGTCACGACAACTTCTTACATATGGAGGTCATTGGTGTTTAATAATTAATGTTTCCCTCTTGAAGGCCACACATTATGTTTCAAGAAAGGTTTGATGTATTTTTAGCTTAACTGCATTATCATGAGGTAGTGTACCATGTTGTACTATGATGAACATAATCACACTATAATTTATAAGGTCACACCGTGATGAAGGGTAAAATGTATTATTTGAGTGTTATGATTCCATGTTTATTGGTTACATTTCATAATATACAATAATTATTTGTTCAAAAGAAAAATACAAAAATTAGAAAGACCCATTTTGTTTAAGTAGTGGAAGGTTAAATTTTACTTTTTGTGTCCAATATATTGAAACTAGTGGATCAGGTGTTCATTGGTTTTTTACGATCATTAAAACGATTAAAACATTCTTTTTTCATGTCTATGCATTGGTGTTGGAGTATATTATTGAACAAAATAATTCCATTCACTTTATCAAGTGTTTATGGTAGTTTCAAATACTAACATAAATGGAATTGAATTCACTTAATCACCCCCTCTCTGGGAATTATCACTATTTATGTGATTCCATTCATATAATACTCATTAAATTCTTGAATAAATATTTATTTTTTTACATAACTTATAAATAAATAAATATTATATTCACTCATATCAGGAATAAATCAATATTATATTTATCTATATTGTGAATAAATATGTCATAACATTCAAATAACATATTTATGAACCCAATAATCATATGAATGAATTTGGGATCAGTATAAAATGAATAAATATTAGTCTTCAAACTATAAATAAAAATATTCCTAAAAAATAAGTAATGAAATTTAATAACATTATAGAGAAACATTGTTTGTGGTCCTCGAATATATTTTCTTAATGGAAGTAGGTACCAACAATGGACTAAGAGTTGTTTATATTAACACATCATTCCACCAATAAATGAAGGGATATTTTCATGATGATAAACCCATATAATTGAAACTATGTATTATAATCCACTGTCTATAGCTGTCACATCCAAATCGAATTTATACACATATCATCATCCTATATTTTAACTAATCATTCATTGAATTTCTAAAATTATTTTTCTGATATTACCATTCCCATAGAATTTATTCAAAACCTTTAATTTAATAAATTATAGAGAGATATAAAATTCCATAAAATATAGATGGATAAACCATACATTTACCAATAAATTATTTCTATTTCACTTATGCTGTAAAGAATATATCCTAGTTCACCACAAGAATATGTTTCATACTTTTTTTTCAATACATAAAAATAAATGATTGATGATACAAATTAACAATTATCTCAATTGAAAGGAACAACAAAAAATATCATTGATAAAAAATTCAATGACGTATATAAATCTTATTTCTATTATCGGGTCTATCCTCATGGCCTACCTTAATAGATATCACCAAGGGAAACCATCATGGGAAGAGGTCTCAATACTAATGATCCCCCAATACATGATAATTAGAGATCACTTGTTCCCTCTCTATGTGAATGATCAAGTAATTTATGTAGACGTAAAATTTGTATTTTATAAAAATATATTCTTGTAATAGAAAGAACATTTTTTCCATGGGATCCAACTCCAACACCCATAAATAATGGTTGGTTTGTAATACTTTATTAATCCAATCTATTGAGAAAATCTCAAGATGAAGTCACAATTAATTTTGATTTATTATATAATAATTTTACTCATTTGATTATAATGATTAATTAAAAAATATATCTTATCACGTCAATGTTATTGGTAAATATATCTTCATACATACATTGAAATATAAAATTAATTTATAATAATGTGTGTTTTAGTTACAAATTACAATCCAGAAGTGTAACATCCCAGGTAAATAAAGAATAAAGAATTTTCATATTTATTAATATTTACGAATTAAATATTAATTTTAATTAAAAGGGGTTTCTACGTTCGATAGCGTACTCGGTACACAACGATGAGTTTCTTTGAAAACTTACGTTGCACACAAGTAATAAAATAATATTATTTTAAATGTTAGTTAATGAGTAGCCGTTGTACTGGCGGGAATGGATAGAAATAACTAAAATATGATTATATATGTTTTTAAATGTTTTTACATTTACCCAATAAAATATAAAGGCTTAAAATACGGAAAGAGTTCAATTTTAGGCATTTATACCCTTATTTTCACGAAAGGTCCACTTATCACCTTTTGACGGAGAACCATCATTAAATATATTTTTGATCGATCTAATAAATTCTATTGGACCAAATATAAATCTTCATTAGAATCAGGACATCAAAATTTACTTTGTGTAAATTTTTGGTACCTTTCTGATAAAGTTCATTTTTTTAATGAATAGTGTAAAATGTTGTATTTTAATTCAAAACCTCTTTTTAATCTAATTTATTTATATGATTAGATTATATTTTGAATTTGTTTTAAAGTGAAATTAGAAAAAATTTTTACCATTAAATCCAATAGTGGTCGTTGGAATTAATTTCACTTTGAAATCGGACTTAAACTAGTGTCAATCTTTTGATACTTATTGTTTCATAAAAACACGCTATTTGCTCTGACAGAGGGAATTAATTATTAAATTAATTAATGTGACTTATATGTTTTCAATTTGGTAAAATAGAATTCATTTTTGAATTCGTAATATCAAATATAGCTTCGGGTGAATTTTTGGTAATTTTCTGAAAAACTTCAATTTTTGATGAATAGTGAAACCACTAAGTGGTACTTATAAAGACTGATTTTCCATTTAAATGAAATTTTTCCATCATTGTGTTTTTAATTTCAAAAATCCGACATACATGGTTGTCATTAAGAAGTAAAATGTGGTTCAATGAGATTATAATAATTTTTTGGTGAATAGTAACTTATTAAGTTCTTAATCGCGATTAGTGGTAATTAGTGTAGTTTAAGGTAAAAATAAGGCCTTAATAAAATAAGATGAGCTTGAAACATGTCCTACCCTCATTTTTTGTGTCATGGCCGACCAAGACAAGCCATGGGTCAACTTGGGGTCCCCATGGAGACACTTTGGTTGGGAAATGACATAAATAACTTTTTATTTAATGTAAAAGTAAAAATGACACAAACATGATATGTTTTACTAAAACAATTTTTAAATGGGGTTATGCAAGTAAGATTTTTGATTATAAATAGTCATTGGAAATATAAAAGGATTTACTACATCATAGTATTTTTGTATAATTTTTAGACTTTAAATAAATTAATTTATTTATGACATCATGATGATGCAGCGATGACCTCATAATTTAACGATTTAAATAAAATAGAAAGATAATGTAAAATCTATAAACTACACATGTCCAAAACTTATTGGATGGGTGGATTTCGAACCCTTATCACCTTATCCACGAAGTATATCAATGTGGGACCTTTTACAACCGAAACACATTTTCAAATAAAGTAATATTTCTTTACTTTCCAAAAGTGCCCCTCCTCTCCTCTTATAAAAGGCCCCCACCTCTACCTCATTTAACACACTCCTCAAGCCATTGGCTCGGCCAACCCCTGACCATTTACTCTCTCCACATCCCTCTACTCATCCTAGAGGATTCCCTTTGGGCAGAATCCTTTCAAAGGAAGCCTTTAGGCTCAAATCAAAAGGAGTTACACTTTTAAAGGTAATTCATTCTCTCTCGTTCATTTGTTTTATTTTGCTTCTCCAACCCCCTAAAATCTTTTTATTTACTTATTTTGTAACAACACCAGTATCTTTAATATAATAGGATTTTGTTATAAGATTTATTCGAGCTACAATCTCACACAACTACATCAAATGTTTAAAGAACATACGGTTTCCGTGGATGGCGAAATTCTGCCTCCCAAAACGATGATTGTTCAATACTCATTTAACACCTTCAAAGGTGGCCATTATGATGTCACTATTTTTATATATGATATATAATATGTTTATTTGTTTCTTTAAGATTCTGTATTTTTCATTTTGGGCATACCTTTATGGTTTCCATTATGGGTAAACACGATATCTTCATTTAAGGAAGTGCGGACTACCGCCCCCTCAAAGTGATGTGATTCGTTAATGCCATATGTAGGACATGTAAAGGATGGATTTAAAGTTATTATATATGATGTTATAATGGAATTATAATATACCTCTATATCATTATTATTTCTTTCCATTAAAACATGAGATAGAAATGAAAGTAGCATTCATGCATACGTACGGCTTACTGTCTCCATGAACGGTGCATTTCATTTCTTATCCCCAAATGTAATGTACTATTAAAAGTACATGTATATAATGGATATATATAATTAATGATATATCTAAATGATTAATATAATTCTGGAATTAAAATATACATACCTCTCATTTAGTTTTAATTCCATTAATATGACAAAGAAATGAAAGTAGCGTTCATGCGTACGTACGGCTTACCGTCTCCATGAACGGTGCATTTCATTTCTTACCTATAAATGATTATGTAATATTATAAATACATGTATATGCTGGATATATATGATACAGATTATATCCAAATTGGGAATTTCATTCTGGATATAAAGAACCTTTGACCACACGAACAACATGTAATTGTAAGAAGTCCTCTTTCGACTTAAGAACCAAATATTGAGAAAGCAAACATTATTAACTTAAATGGTTACATAATGTTTATAACATGGCAATAAGTGATATAAAAGTAATAATGAACTTTAAAAATGTTCTTAATCAAGTATAAATTAACTCAAGTTTATTATTCAGGACGTTAAAGAACGATCGAGTCATGTCGGACCCAAGGTAAGGGACTTCGTCTCAATCTCTTTTCATTGAGGCATATTTCGTTTTATACACAACTTTATTTTTTACGGTGTATAAACCCCTTTTACTTTTACTTTTATACACAAGGAATCTTTTTCTACGAAGCGTTTTACAAAACGACAAAAAGGAATGTTTCTTTTAACGTATGCGGCGACAACGACCTTTTCCGCCGCCGCGAGTATTATTTGGTCTTTGGCTTTCTCAACAAGCCGTAATGTTTTTAGAATAAAATAAATACCATATACTCTTTTATGTATTTTGGTATTGAAAATGGTTTTGAAAAAGGATTCTATTATGTAAATATATTTATGATATATTGTGATTGAAATGTGGAAATGTTATCATTCCATTATATTGGTTTTATGTTTTATGATTTTATATTGGTACTTGGACATTTTAACGGGTGGTTATGTTATAAACCATATGACGGGTGGTGCCGTGAATACCAGGACGGGTGGTTCCATTATAACCTCCAATGCATTGGGTATGGATGTCGGCCATATGGCTATTCCATTAAGTATGTATGGAAATTGGCCGTATGGCTATTCCATTAAGTGATATGTGTGGAAGTCGACCGTATGGTTATTCCACTTAAGTATGTTTATGTCCCAAGTTACCTTTATATATGTTATGTGTTCTTTTTATGGATTTTATGGTAATCCTTTGGTTACAAAAAGGTAAGTAATGATACTTCATTCAGTGAAGAGTTTTTACTACTTCATGAAGGTGAAGGTATTACTTTGATAGAGTATATATGGTTTATTTGATGATTGAAAAACTAACAGTTTTCATTATTTCTGTATCCCTTACTGAGCTTTTTATGCTCACCCCAAGTTTTTTTTGGAATGTTTTCACAGGACTTAATGTGGAATAAGGTCAAGGATGGGATCAAGGGAATGTCATCCTATATAAAACATGGAACTAGACACGTTTCTTTTTAAGAGTTTTTTTATTATGGAAACATAGTAGAAATGACTACTTTGTAATATTTTGAGATGTAATAGTTATGTTCTAATTCTCTAAAACTCTAAACCTGAAAAGATCCTTGACGTGAATTATTCATTTAATTCAATATTAAGTAAGGTTTAAGGTCGAGGCCTTATAAGAAGAGTCAATAATCTTAAATATTGTATCCTGTTGAAATATTTTTTATAATAATTTATAATCAATTAAAATTTCTAGCTAAGTATGTAATAAATTCAATAATATAAGGAATATTCAATATAGTAAGATTCTTTGGAATATTTTGTAACATTTTCCAAATTATTAGTATTAAGGGAAAGAATCATCATTGATCTTATAATAATCAACAAATAATTTAATGTAATTTTAGGTGGATATATCATTGGTTGAGAAATGGAAACCCACCTTTATATATACTAGTTTTGGGGGATAAATTAATGTCGATCGTTCCTAAATGTTTTATATAATGCATTATCATATTATTTTCTGAAATTTGAATATATATTCAAATATTGAATATTACTTATAATAAAAATTTCCAATTATTAAATAATGAGAAAAATGTGCAAAGAATCATAAAATAAATCACTTTGGATACTCCAGATTTAATTCTTGATACATTAATTAATGGGGAATTATTTCATGATGAGATGATAGATGATAGAGTTGAGGATGATTTTAACATATTCACACAGCTTGAATTAGATAAGTAAGAGGAATTTAAGGTTAATCGTACTCTATTGTTGGATTCATAATGAAATTTCCAAGCATGTATTTTTAATCATCTCCATTTTTGATTTTTTGATTGGGGGAATTTCTTGAGTGTAGGATTTAGATTATAATGTCATTACAGAAAGTATTTCATTTGTAGGCATCATAAGAAACACATATACAACCACTTCCAATATGTTACAAGATATATATATTTTAAATTAAAAGTATAATTAAAAATAAAATTAAGTACTATCATACTGATTTCATTTTACATACGTTTTTAAAAAATTAAAATATGTAAAATAAAATATTTCATGTGATAAGTGTCAGAAAAATATAGAATATTATTATTGGATGATATCAAAGTAATATTTCCCAAAAAAAATGCATCAACTTTAGCCTATCATATCTCAATATGTATTTGATATAGAATTTAAATGTTTAGTTTTTATTTATTTGATTTAAACAAGTCATGACATTATTTTGTCTATAATTTATGATAGAATATACCAACTATTCAAAGACATCATATCATAGAGGAAGATTTTATGACAAATAAACCGGTGATTATAAAAGTGTATGGTTACTGGGATGAGTCATATAATATTTTTCCATAGCTGATAGGATTAATATCTCATAATAAGAAATTCATTTATCATCTACGGACTCTATAGTTTTTTCCAAAAAAATGGTTAATCAATCAAAAAAAATTCCATTGGATTTTTTAGAAATTTTTTAGAATTAATTTGTGAATTTTAATATTAAAAGTAGTTCATTCATATGAATGTAACTTTTCTACATATAAATAATACATACATCATTATTATTAGTACTATACATGATAAAAATTGGACTATTGTCTCACTAGAATTCACCATTATAGAGTAGGAGAATTTTGATTCATGGAGATTGTTGTTATAAAGTATATTGAGTTAACTTGTGAATATATAAAGCTTTACCTTAATATATAATATTTATTTGGTGGTTTTTTCAGATGTTAAATTTGATAGACTGTCTTTGTGGAAATATAATTATTATCATCAATATCACATTAGTTATATTTATAGTAATGTTCATAAGTAGATTTAGGATGAAATAATAAAGAATGTGATCATTAATATGGGTATGCAAATATATATATATATATATATATATTAAATTCATTTATTTATATTTTTGATTACTATAAGGAAATATTTTTTATCATATGACCCCCAGAAGTAGAAATTTAATTAGTAGAATAATGGAATCATTATGTAAAATCAAGAAGTGTATCACTATATGATATAGAATTTAAAGGATATATAGTCTTTAACATATAATGAGGGTAAGAGATATGGCCTCATGAAAACCAAAATTTTAAATATATAAATTATTTAGTCTGAGGGGTTTATAAAAATATAATCATTGGCATACTATAGAAAAATTTCTATCATTTTGTGAATCACATTGCCAAATTATCTTAACAGGCTCATAAGGGTTTACAATAGGGGATTTAGTTTGGTTGAAACTTGTCGTGTGACATTTAGAGAAAGTGAATTGAAGAATCATGATTTAATGTAGAAATATTTAACCTAGAATGTATATATTTTGATGTATCATAGTATCATAACCTCTATATTTGGAATATTGGTCAAAGTTTATTAGTTTTATTTAAATAAGGATATTATGGATAGAGTAACTTCCACATCCAGAGGAATCCATATGAACATTCAATTATAACAACTTGATCACATAACATATAATGGTAACAATGTGTAGATAAAGTACAACAAATATACACTCTAGTTGACTGTTATATTACTCCAAAAAATACATGTTTGAGAGTTTTAACATTTAACTTTTCCTAATGAGGAGCCTGTTGTAGTCCCAAAAATGTGAAGTTTATGACCATGGAGAATGATAGTGTATGATTTTTGGAGAAATTAAATGCATTGGACTTATGAATGATGGTAGATAGAATGATGCTTTATCTTTCATGTGTAATTTCACAATCAAAAAAATTATCACAATATATCCATAAAGGGATTAAAATGTCACCAAGAATTTTTGTTTTCCATGTTATGATTATTTTTAAATTAAATGTGTTGTTATATTTCTATTTATATCATATTTAGTTAGAAAGTTTGAATTAATGATTTTATTGAATACTTATAATTCACAGTTTATAACATCATAAAAATTAACTCATTAAAAGTAAACAATAATATTTATATCATATATTGATATCAAGGATATTACTTTACCCATAGAACATTATAGCCTTGCTTCACCTGAGGTTTTAAAGGGGCTCTTTATTACATAGTTGCGTCTATATAGATCCTACCATCTTCATCTAATTGAACCGCATCCTATAATTATTAACCGTATTTAACATGCATGAATATATAGTATATCAATGTCTCATTTCTCATTTTTAGATCATCGGATTATTGATACACTTTTCCAGATGTTATTCCTAGAGGCACATACTTTATATATATAAAAACAAGTTATGATAATCAATTTGAAGGATTTGTTGACTATGTTATGACTCCCTAATGAAGGTTCCATAATAAAAGTACAAATAGTCAGTGAATAGATTTCACAGGTTGAGTGATGTATTGACCTGCACTATTATGGGTTGTGAACATTACAAAAAATATTAATGTTTGGTTTAGTATAGATACAAGGTTACACATTTATATGATTTTTACTGTGTATGGATTATCATTTTATGATGGGTGGAAGTGATTTCAGGGAAAGATGATGATGAAGTATCATGGCATAGCTATGGGGGGGAACTATAATATATACGTGGCAACTCAAACCATGACTTGTAGGTTTCATATAATGATGAATATTTTTAGAGGTTTCCCACAAAAGAAAAAACATTATCAAGGTCACATTACATCTAGGGGCCTGATGATTTGGTGATAAACATTTTATATTGGGTAATGAACCTTACATAAGGTTATATAGTGGCTAGGGGTACCCGAAAATTGTGTTGAATCTTATGTATGGGATATAGGGAACCTTACATACTGACTTTGAGAAAATTCAGGAGAAAGTATAAAAATGATACAATCAGGGTTACAATGTTTCGAGAGGTCAACAATCACATAGTGGGGTTTGGCCATGGGGTACCATTAAGAGTGAGAGAGAACACAATGTTGTGACAAGAAAAGTTCATTCCTTGAAGGGAGGGGCCACGATGTGAAGGATGTGTCCATGAGATGTTTTTTATACTATTGATTAATGTTCCACACCTCGACCCGAGGGGTTAAAACACGATGAGTCCCCTAAAAGAGTATGTTTGTTATAGTGGGGGCTATATGTGTGGTACCATGTTGTGATCCTTTTGGCCACGTTGTGACCAGACCCCATGTCGGGGTACCTCCCTGTGAAGGTGAATGTTACTCTATGATGGGACCATTAATTATTTTGAAAAGTACTGTCTAGATAGATCTTTCAATGGTCATAACCATTCTAATTTAGAGTCAATGTGGTATACATGAAAGTCCATTTCTATAAGCTCACTCCCCCCATTACTTTCCAACCTACCCAATTAATATGGAGTGATTATTATATATTTTTATATCTATTTAAGGTAAAATATCCTTCTCCTTCATTATGTTCTTATTTTAATTCATTTCCCTATAATTTTATGATAATTTTTTTTAGGGTTTGATGTTTGGTCCTTCGGATCAAGGTGGAATCTAGTCGAGATGATGAATATTTTTCATGGATTGTCTATAGGATGCCTCATATGGATGAACACAAAAGCATTCATATGGGTTTGGTGGTGAAAAAATAATTAGTGAGTTTTTTCATTAGTACTCTTTAGTTAAATTGAATAATTAATAATAAATTTTTATAAATAGTTATTTCAGTTTTTGTGGCATTAGATAAGAGATCAGATGTCCGTATGATCTTGGAAGAGGCCTTAATGGCCTTAGTTGAGGATATATGGAGCCTAGTGAGGAATTAACTCATTGTTTTTCATATTTGGTCCTTATGATTCCAAACCATATTCCTATTTATATATGATTGTGAAATATTAGTCATTTTTATATGAATTTAGGTAAAATTGATAGGTACTGAGAGTTCCCTAAGTAAAGAGATATGGTGGTATTGAGCATCCATGGGTTGGAGTAGGTGTAACTTTGTACTTATGGTATTTTGGTATCACCCATTGAGTAAGTCATCAAGGTAAAAATATGTTAGTTTAGGTTATAGGGGACCATGGAATGTTTCTTGGGTCTGGTATGAGATGTTAGTAGCTTAAACATGATTTATAGGGACAATTGGGTTTCCATGAAAGGCCTAGGACTAGTGGTGACGAGTGATTGAAGTATTGGTGGTATGAAAAGTTTCCTAATACCATTTACGTTGTACGTAGTATGAAAGTGAGGGTTTTATTAGGGTGATAATATTAGGACATCTCCTAGTGTATTTATAAAAGAGGTCCCAGGTTTGGGTTGAATGAATTTTTTGGATGAATTGTGATGGAATGTTAAGTGTCTTAATTTGAGTTATATAGGACATTACCTTGTTAAAAAGACCAAGTTTTAAGATATAATTGGAAGAGGATATTGAACAACCTTTGAGGCTCGATAAAAATGGTCCTATTGGTTGTGGGATCACTGTGGGGTGTTGTATGAGGATTCAAATATGTAAATGGAGAGGGCTATGGGTCTAAAGGATCCTAGTGGATTCATTTATGGATGAGATGAATAACTAAAAGTATTAAAAATATTATACAAGTACTAATAATATATTATTGATTAGATTATCCAGTGATACTGGATGAAGGGTTCCTTTTAGAATTTATGGTTAGATATTTTGAGAGAAAGAACATCATATTTCTTTAGAATATAAAAATTATAAATATTAATGGGACCACCTAATGATAGTGTGTTTGTATTGTGTGAGAGGTTGGATGTCGATATTCCTTCCCATGATCTTTTATAGTGATTAATGTGATTTATTATGTGTTACTAGGGATGGACCCTATGATGAGTAAGGAGGTAGTGGTTAGTGTGACATCATATATGATTATCCACAGTAGTTACTCGAAGGGGGTTGTTCGACTAATGTGATGGGTTAGCTATTGAGATGATCTCATAAGATTGCTGAGAAGTGTGATTAGCTATTAGACCAAGGTTTTGATGGTTTTGTTTAGCTTGTGAAATTGGATGAATATTTTGATTCACAATTGATATTTCTTAATGTATAATATTTTTCTATGAGATAAAGATATTGTACATCACCTTGTGGGTATTGTTCTTCTTGTGTAAAATATTTTCAATTGAGACTCCTCATTTAATTACTTATTATATGTTTCTTGGTGGATATAAGATGTTTCCATTATACCTTTCCAAAGGGGGTGGTTTTTCTTGTGTGGGATTTGGCCTATTTAGATTCCCTCCTCAGATCTCTTGTTATGGCCTTTGGAAAATTGACGAAATGGGTAGGGTCAAGTGCCGTGGTAGCCTGGTTAGAAAACAATGATCATTTTTAGATACTTGTTTATTATTTTTTATCCATTTATTTTCCTTATGCACATACATATATATGATAACATATATTTGGTTAAACTGTTGAGAACCTTAATGATCTATTTCTCATACTCTACTTGGGAACTGTGGTACATATGAACATCTTATGTCTATTATATATGCAGAGTACATGATGTTAATTTGATTAATATGGGGAATCAAGATGCATATTTCAAGAATGGGTTTGAGGTGAGGCTCAAAGTTTGTAGTATATAATCTAGTTTGTTTTATTTCTTTTGTTTATTTAGTATATGTGAATATCCATATGGGTGATCAGTTTCTATGTTTGATTGTTTGCTGCTTTATTTGATATAATACGATGTTTTGTTTATTTTTATATACTCTAATGATTTATTTGGGTGTTATTTGATTATTTATATATCTATTTATCATTAGGTTATCAAGGCCATAATCACTCCAATGTATGATTTAGGCCTTCCTCACAAGACTTTATCCTTTGGAAAAAGGGAGGTTCACTTAAGGTCACACGACACATTGACTTGAACAATAATGAATTTTTTAGATAGGGTGTTAGAAATATTCATCTGAGAATATTTTTTTAGATTACAGTTTATGATGTGGTTGATATGGAATAGGAAAGTGTTGGAGCTTATTATGTACCTCAGACTGGTGATTCATGAAAAACAATATAGTTTTAAGTCCATGTCACTAGGGTTATGATATAACCGTTGTTGGTTTTTGATATTATATTTTGGATATTTATTCATTTATTATGTATATAATTGATAAAATTATTTAGGGTTTTGAATATTGATCATAGTAGTAATTGGAATGTGTACATGCATCATAACGGGCATGTAGTTTTCACATTACATATGCGTACTTGTACATAATTTCATTTGATAAAGAGAAATGATTCATTTCCTTAAAATATTGTCAAGAACATATATAGTGTTTTCAATATAAATATTTGGTGGAACTATACTTAGTTGGACCAAATTTTTTTCTGATGATAGGTCATATAGATCCTATAATGAAATGTTCTCTAGTTATGTCTATATAGTACCTTGGTTCAAGGGATGTTTAGTGACAGCTGGTAGGTTAGTTCATACATTAGGTAACTTTCTGGTGATGTGATATGGGAATATGATCCCCTAGGGATTTGGATAACCTTGATTTGGTAGAGGAAATATTGTTGAATATATTTTGTTTCATGATGTAAATATCTTGTAGAGATTTGGGTATCATGGTTAGGTTTAGATGGAAATATTGGTTGGTATATTTTCCCAGTAAGATATTGGATCCCAATTTATGATGGTTAGACCTAGTATAGATGAAGATTTGGTAGATACTTTTTTATTTTGGAAAAATTTTCAAGTGGCGAGTGATCATACGGTTAGCCTTAAATTAAGTGATACCATTTTAGGAAGGAAGGAAATGGGGTATCTAAAGTACCATAGCTAGATGTGAATAATATTATTGAGAAGTAGGATTAATTTTTTGGACATGTGATCCTTGGTTTTATTTTGTGTTACTCATGAATCCTATGTATGGTTATATGATTTAGAGATACATGAGTATATACCCCTTAGTTTCAAATGTGATTGAGATGGATAGTGGATGATAACCCATGAGAGGGTTTATTGAGAGGACCTATCTTCCTTGAGAAAGAAGTTTGAGTGTTTGAAAGTCTTTCTAGAAAGGCCTCAAGTTGTGAGGGGAAGTGTGCTCTCATTATGATCATTACCTACTCATTTTGTGAATCAGTGGGTTACCATTTACTAGTAAAGGAATTATGTGTTTATTAAGAAGCCTATGATAATAGAGGTATAATGATTTCATGAGAATGCTATGTATAAATCTATGGTTAAAGAATACATCATAAATATTTTGTAGTGTTGTGATATAATAAATCCATTCCCATCCATTTATAAGATATTTCATAGATTTGATTAGTATGGTTTAGAAAGAGACACACACAATTGATATTGTAACAAATTCATCATTGTGATCGAGGAGATGTATAAGGAATAAAATATAGTGGGGAGATCACCATTTTATATTATAGGGTCTGACCCTCAATAAGGATATAATTTGAAGAATTTATAGGATGAAACTCTTGGTATTCCATTAACGAGTAGTTATTAGGGTATTTCATTGGTTCTCTTGTATGATTGGGTGGCCATGTCTAGAAATTATGTTTAGTGGTGAAATTTTTTTCAGTTTTGAATATCAGATGATTTGGATTATAAGATAAATGATTAGGATACTCACATTGCAAGAATATTGAATTAATTTTATGTGTATGAATCTAATACAAGAAGAGTCATGGATGTAGTGAGACTAGTTGGAAGAAAAACAAGAAGTCATCGAGATATCAGTGGGTAGGTGGATCCCATTTTATCAAATTCATTGGAAAATACTAGATTTATAAATTACAATGTAGTGTTAAATGGATTTGGATTGTTGACATCAGTCTCAAGATAGAATTTGGTGTCATCTGAGAGTGAGACATATAAGATATGGACTGTTTCTTATAGAGAGAATATGGGAACATATATTCCAGTTTTGAATCTAAATATGAAATTATATTGTGGTTAAGGTTTAAACTTCAATGCTGGTGTTTGGATAGTCTTGGGAGAAAGGTATCATGATTGGGTGAGGTGATTAGATGGAGAGTTTGATGGTGAGGTAGAGTGTTGTCGAGATAGGTAAGCAAGAGGAATACTGACCACTAATTTTCATGAAATTGTGTTCAATGATATGGAAATAACACTAAGTGTGTTGCTAAATCTCTTTAAATGGGTTTGTGGTTGGATAATATTAGGTTAGATTGAACCATGTTTTAGAACTAACCTTTGTAAAGGATGTTATGTAGTCGGGAGTAGCATAACCCATGGGATAAATTAGTTATTTATTCTTTAATGTGTTGTATTAGAAAACTGTGAAAAAGAAATACCATGGTGTTGGTTATAGTGATGAGTTGGTAGATTTAAATTTCAGGAATTTTGTGCCCTGGTGTTGGGAATTTCAAAGTTAAATCACATCTTGCACTTGGGTGTAGGATACAAAGAGTTGGTGGTGAATTAATGATTGAGGTAGGTAAGGAGTTATTGTTGAATAGACACCATGGATTCATGAGGATGTGATTCATTATATTAGGTATTTTAAAAAACAAACATCTTTATGGGTTTTGAAAGTCATAGGAAATTTCAATTTTTAGATTAGAGAAGGGTTTGAGTTACCCATTTTTTTATTTCTATAGCAGATGGATCATTATAAAATGACAAGTGGAAGTTTCTCCATTGTTATAGTCTAATTTATGGTCAAACCATTACTGTGGTAGTCATCGCATTGTGGATGTATCTTTTAATGTCATTACCAATGGGTGATCCAAAATTGTGGATTTTGGTTGGGGATATTTTCATGGGAAAAAACCATACCTATGGTCACTCCATGGAAAGAGGTGTCAGACCATGATTATGATATTTATATATTGGGTTATGATAATTACATTTTTTTCATCCCATGTTTAAGGGCAACACATTCTTCTAGTGATTCTTACGTATGGGGTATAAAGACCCTTACATATTTCCTCCACCAAATTTCATGAGAATTATTATTCATTTCATTATGTTTGGGTTAAGGTTGCGATAAGGGTTCTGGTGCACTGTGTGGTGAAAGTCCATGCCATTGGGTATTTCTACAACAGCGAGTCATAATGTGGGTAATAATTCCATACCATGAAGTGATAAGGCTATTCTATAATTATTAAAGTCCACATCATGAATATTGGGGTCATAAGATATTGGTTATTCTAGTGAAGTGTGTTCCATTACATGAGAATATGGGTCATGGAATGTTTCTTACGATTACGATGTGACATTAAATTTATCCATAATTTTAAAAATTAGTGATATACTTGTATTTTTTAGGTCATTACATAAATTATTTATACTAAAGAGGGGAACAAAGTGTGAAAATTGTTTTGGATCCTTCCCTCATTATTCCTAAATTTAGTCCCCCTTAATAATGTGAAATTATTTAATGTTTCAACGGTGATTTAAGGTACGACCTTCTCATATTTTGTAACATTCTTATTTATTGTAATTTTACTCTAATTAGGAGATGATTTGGTTAGAAGTTTATATTTATTCCAATTAATATTAGTTGAATCATGTCTAGATGATGAGTCTTTTACTCGGTTTTTCCAGAGGATGTTCCAAAATAATTAACACACATGGTTTCATGTTGTTTTAGTGGTGAATCATAGCTTGTTCAGTTTTTTCCATTATAACTCTTTGGTTAAATTTAATAATTAATTATAAATCATTATAACTAAGTATTTTGGATGTTGTGTCTTGAGATAGGAGCTCAAGGGTTAGTTTAATCTTGGATGAGGCATAATTTTTTTTGGAAAGGATGAAAAAACTTGGTGAGGTAGAAACATTGTTTCTTGGGGAGGTTGTACTTATGATAGAAAACTAATACTTGTTTATTAATTATTTTTCATTCCTACTTGTTTTTATATTATCTAATGTAAAAGTTATAATTATCATTTGCACCCTAGGTAAAGATATTTAGTGGATTTGACCCTCTTAGAAATGGAACAGGTGAACCTTTTCCCATGGGGTATTTTTGGATCACCATGTGATTAAGACAATACTTGAGAAGGTGCTGGATGTGGATATTAGGGTCCCATTATTTCTTGTTGGGTTCCATATTAGATTTAAGTAGTCTAATATAATATCCTAGAATTAGTTGGGAAGGAACTAGAGTCTTAGGTCTAGTAGTGATGAGTGAGATAGATTTATGTATCATATAAAATGGGTACATCCTATTTAGGGTGGATTAGACTATCGGTGCATATGAAGAGAATTAAAACCCCTATAATGATAAATGTTTTTTGAGGGGTTGGGTTTCTTCTAGGTGACTTTTTGAGACATCTCTATTTAGATACGCGAGAAAATACCCACATATATGTCGAGAACATTATATGGATTACATGGAATTTTCATCTTGAGGTTCTTAATATATGGTATCTTAGATGGACCATAGGTATAGGTATCGAGTAGTGATGAAATAATTGGAAGAGGAAATGGAATATCCATATACGCTATTTTCAAATATGTCCTATGGGTTATTAAATCACTCGGGGGTGTTGGATGCATCACGGTACATGTGAGTGAGGGCTAAGATAGGTCTAAAGGATTCTAGTGGATGCCTTTGTTATAGAGATGAGGATTCGAATGGATTTATCATGTGGTTCTAGTATAATAAATATGGGTTTGTGAAAATTATCCATTGAGGATTTATGATAGATGACTTTTAGTATCTATAGTAAAACTAGTTAAGAGATAACACCCTATATAACTTTAGATTAGTAGAATGGTTTTATCCATGGGACAACCTAGTGATGGTGTGCTTTGGATTGTGTAAGATGTTGGATACCAAGATTCCTTCCAAAATTCCCTTATTGTGAGTAGAGATATATTTAATGAGTTATGATGGATATACCCTTCCATGAGATTAAAGGTAGTTCTCTATGTGATGTGGTATCCAATCAACCTTAGGATGTAACATGAGGGGATGGATTATCTTGTGTGAGAGGTTGGAAAATGAGATTCACACCAAAAGTTTCTTAGACGTGTGAATGGTCAAGGGACTAACGTAGGGATTATGTGTTTAATCTTGTTTGATAGGTTAGATATTAATACTACTTCTTTAAATCAATTGTTTTAAGATATTATGTAATGATACATAACCATGTGAACTTACCTTGAGGGGACTTTTCATCTTTTACGATAAGTTATTAATTAAGAATCCCTCCTCAAATGACATGTTTTATATTCGATGGTGAATGTGAAATTTAACAATGGGACCTTAAGTAAAGGGATTTTTTTTCTTAAGGAAGAGTTATTTGATTAAAATGGCCTCCTCAGATCACTTGTTATATGTTTTTTGGTTGATGTGAAAAATATCTATTAGACCATACATGAGTTGGTGGGATAACCTATGTGAGAGGTTGGTTATTGAGGAAAATCCTCATAATTATTAGGAAATATGATAATTCTTCTATATTCTATATTTTTAGATGTAATTTCCTTCCATTAAAGAGTATATAACATTCCATGGTATTTCACTATCAATTATTTTCTATGACATATTTCTCCCTACTAGAGGAATGGAATACAACTTAACATGCATCATTAGGAACAGGTTGTGACTTAGTGGACACCCCTCCATTAATCATAGATTATGGGTCAGAGTTTGGTATGATATACTACTGGAATATTCACATATGGTTTGAGGTTTGGTAAATAACCCTACCATGATTTATTAGGTATGAGATATGATACAGGTTTTGCGGCATGAAGAAACCTCTTCTTCAGTGATGGAAAAATAGGTTGGGTCAGGTGTCTTGGTGTCGTAGTTAGTACACGGTGACCCAACCAAAATTCTTGTGTTTTATGTTTCTTGCACTTAGTTTCCTCTGGAATACATTTGAATATATTGGTTTATATTAGGAGGAATTTTTGGTAAACTACTGAGATATCTTTATAACACCTTACACACAACATTTGGTGTATTTAATATCCTTTTGCCTCTTCATGTTGGTTTCAGGATATGATGTCAGTTGGGTTAGGGTTGTGTGATGGAGATCTCATGACTATGATTAAGGTGATGCATACGGTAAAAGCCAGACATATATTTTATTTTATTTCATTTTTAATTTAGTATGTGTTATCAACCTAGAGGATGATAAGTTGTGAAGTGTGACTATATACCTCAATCATTTGATGTTTCATGAAATTTTATTTATTTGTATATACTTTGATTATTTTTATGGATGTTATTTGAAAATTTACATTTTAATTCATGATTATGATAATAAGTTAATTTTCCAATAATGTATGATTTTGACCCTCAACACTAGTTAGAAATCTCTATTATGCTAGAAGGCATGGATGAGGTCATGTCGCATGCCAGCTATGACACCGATGAGTTTTTTTAATAGGGAAGTTACAAGTGATTACTAGGAATAGTGATTCATGATGAAAAAAGGTACATCATCAGTAGTTATCTTCAAATTCCTGGGAGTTATAATCACATAACTCATTTTTCAACTGATTCTAATGAAATCACTATCCCATGATTTTATTTATTATTAGGGTAACATCATATATTGGTCATTTTACATCATTTTTATATATTATGTACTTACTTTTACATGAGGATGTTGACTAGAGAGGAAAATATAACTTGAGTATAAATTTTTTAGCATAAAATATAGATAAATATGTATGGAACTTCTCTCTAATATGATATATATTATAATATTTATTACACGTATATAAACATGGGTATATGATACTTCAGGTTTCTCATTGAGTTCACTCACCATTTCTTTGAGATATTTTACATGGAATTCCACATGGGTGAAGATATATTTAAATAAACTTTTAATTTAGAATTAATTATATATGTTTTTTTAATAAAATAATATTTTATGAAATTTCACAATATGTGGAACTAGGAAAATCATAATTCCCATTATACCAGATTTGATGTAAATAGTCATAGAGTTATTCTCTTCATTATTTTACCAAATTATGGGTATTTATTTAATCTTTCTTCTAAAATATTAATTTATGAAAATAGATTATTTGGCCTCAAAATTTTAATTCTTGTATTTTCTTTTTAGGTTTCATGGGTACCATATTTTGCATTTCTTTTTTGAGCATTCTAGCATACTACATGATAATTCTTGATTTTAACACATGTATGGTTCTTCATATCAGTTATCATAGCATTGA
Organism: Viscum album; assembly: GCA_963277665.1. Classification (NCBI taxonomy): domain Eukaryota; kingdom Viridiplantae; phylum Streptophyta; class Magnoliopsida; order Santalales; family Viscaceae; genus Viscum; species Viscum album. Next base: position 1,942,506,398 of record OY728152.1, read on the forward strand.
GTAGCACATAATTGACCATGTTATGAGATATTTTGTGTTCATACCATCCATTCGGCCTCCATCCATAAATATGATGTTACTTCATTTCTTGAAGATGTTATGGAAGCATTATATAGACTGAAGGCTATTTAATGTGGGAAACATTGAGAAATGGGTCATAGAAGGGTAGTTTAATTTTTTACAGGTACCTATGATGTTAATATATCTATATGAATAGCTGTAATATGATCATAGAATATAATGTAGTCATTAGTGTATATTACACAACACATGATGAATCATTATGACTTATTAATAACTCTTTTCTCCACAATGTTACTATTTTAATTTTAATTTACTTTAATTTTTTTATTTATATATAGTTAGCCTCACACACTTAATTTTTATCTCTAATCCTATATATGATTTGTTATTTTACACTATTGTAATAAAGGGATATGGATACAGGGAATTCCAACGGCCACAATCTCAATTTTCATTGACGTTTGTTAGGAACACAATCCCCATAGTCATGAAAATATCCCAATGGGATATTTCCATGGTAATGAAGCATGTTCATCATATGTATGTATATATACCAAGGAATATATATTCAAGGGAATCACCCTTAAATTATCCCCATACATGAACAACCAGGTCCTATTTTAACAAGACAAACTCATCGCTATATGCCTTTAGATACTTCCTGAAAAAATCCCCACAATCTAAAAATATTTCCCCATAGGCCCTGCATACGGTAGTTGTGGCCATAGAACATGGAAAATTTAAAAAATTAACCCATATACAATTTCAAATTTAATCACCTTACATAAAACTATAGACCACTCTACCCCAATATGAATACTTTTACCAATATATATAATAATAGTTATATATATATTATTATAATTTTTATATAATTTTTTTTATTTTTTAACAAGGTCCCTGAAAAAACATCTTATAGCCATGGGCTACCAAGATTGTGGCCATAATTGGTATATAACGATCAATATTCCGAATCATGTTTGTAGGTTCAATGTGGAAATGGGTGAAAACCATAGGCTATTGTCCCTATGGATGTAGGGTCCACATGAAATAACTGAATGCCATGAGCGACTATGCCTATGGACACCTGTGACATATATCCATGGACTTCTCTAACCATGACTATAGGTATAAGACCCCATCCATAAAAATTTCATGATCCTAAGTATGTTGTCAATAAATAATTTTCATACATTCCTTAGGATATTTATGGTTTAATGTTGCAGGGAATTACATCATAACTCATACATAATAAACCCAAACATTACAAATGGACATTTATACATAGTATCCATTTTTTGATACTGTAATTTTTTTAAAATGAAACACATTTTTGTCATGAAAAATCATCAAACCTTTCTACAAGACTTTATTCTTGTTCCTACCCATCTTTAATCTTTGTTATTTGGTTTAAAATGTGGGATGAGCGCAAAAATATCAAAATGGGACACAAAAAGAATAAATAATATAGTTTAGTAAAAAATATGAATACCCATAAAATAATTACCATTGTCATATTAGTCTTTGATAATATAAAATAAATCATTTCAACATGAAAAAAATACACTTGTCACTCAAATTAAATAAAAAAACTCACATAAAGGAAATGAAAACCCTTTTTAGGAATGTTGGAGAGTTATATTTAGAAACCACTTTTAAACACATGTTTGAAACAAATAGAGTCTAGTTAAATACATGGTAGAAACTACATAAGATAACTCCCTTCATATTTCCTTTTTAATAAATGTAATATAAACCAATTCATTAGAGAGCTATAATGGGGCTCACACTACATATAAGTTATACATGGACTGCTCACCTTTATGAGCTATAATGGGGATAAACCTATCATAAAATGATATATCATGATCACCCATTTATCATATAAAATTATAAGTTACTATATCATGGATAAAGAATTTTATTCTTTCACTTTTATATTATAAATCATTTGAAAATTATTTTAATCCTATTTTTAAAACACTTTCATATATTGAAATATCCATTCATTTTAATACCCATTTTCAGAACTAAAATAAATAGATCCAATGGAAAAAGGATATTTTTTGAATAAAACATTGAATTATAAAAATTAATATGGAAATATTATAATGGTTATGGTGACATGAAATGATTTTAATTCCATATATATTAAAATTAAACATTCTTTTTTACCTTTTTGTAAAGAAGTTCAAAATATTTTCTAAAAAGATTAATTTTGAATAATTTTAAAAAATGTAAAAAAAGATATAAAATTTCAATTATAATCCATTATTTAGTTAAAAATATAATAATAATATATATATTGTGAAAAATATGTTCATGGAAGAAAAAGAGTTGGAAAGGAATCTTCAAAAGATTATTTTTAAAAGAAGTCCCCTTACCTCGAGTTTCATACATCATGTAAGACATTTATATTAATGAATAAGAAACTTATGTTAATTATTTTTTTCTTAAGATACTTTTTCAAGTATATTATTCCTATTTTCTTTATTTATTACCATTTTATATTCAATTACTTAATCATTTAATTTTATGTTATACATTTTGATGATATTAAGCTCATATGTCCAAAATGACTTCGGTAGGTTGATTATGGTCAAAGAGGCACTTATTATATAATCTACAGAATAATAATCATGAAATAATTAAAATATTTACACTTCAATAATAAAATTAAAACCAATTGTTAAATATGGTTATGAAAAATGATCTATGTTACAATAATGGAGATAATAGGTTGTATGTACGCATGAGTAACATTTCCATTTTTCAACGATCAATATGGAAAAAAGGACAGTACATTTTTATCATTAGAAATGATAATTATATAATAAATTACATATTATTTATTTAAATATTTTTATATATATATTCGTTGATATTTGTTTCTGAAAAATTAATTACATAGTTTTGTGAAGGGGGTAGTCCCCAGGTACGCACGAACGACATTATCATTTTTGAGTGAATTGAAATGTAAGAAAGTAAAAAATATATTATATTTTTATAATAAAAAATATTTAATAAATTTAATATATATTCAAACTAAATCCTCCATTACAGTCAACCATAATAGGAGGGGAAGTGAAACAAATTACATCAGTTCATAAGGTAGTAGTCCTCCAAACACACGAATGATGGTTTTGTTTCCCATATGGTGGAACAAGAGATTAATGTATTTGATGTCATAAAAAATAAAATTTTTGTATATATAAGATACTATTTTTGTTATTTCATCATGTTTTAATAATATATATAGGTTTAAAAAGAAGATATAATGTGAAAAGGCATGGTTAAGAACAACACCTCTTCTTCAGAAAGACTCTCAAGGTTTACACAAAAAGCATTTCTAGGTTGGTATTATGTTAAAAAAAGGCCTATATAATATTGTTAGGGATGTATGGAAGGTATTTGGTCAAGTATTGGGGGAACCAAACAGTTTTTTTGTATATAATATGAGAGAGGATGTGGCCTTTTAAGAGAGAGGGTAGGGGATATTGAAACCTTTTAAAATATTAAATTAATATAAATTAATTCTGAAATTCAAATTGAAAAAATTGATAATATTAAAATATAAAATGTGTATGAGTGTAAATTATTTCATATAATAAAATTTTTACAAGTTTATATTATATTTTAACCCTTCTAGTCTTGTTTTAACCTTATGTTAAATGTTTATACAATTATTGCGATACAAATGATTTTACTATTTATTGGGGAATAATGTTACTATAAAGGGGAAATTAGGAAAAAATTAAAACAAAATTGATATGTTAAACCATATCCAAATCACTTGGATGAACAAAGGATTTTTTATTCAGTTTAAAATCACTTAAAAATTATTATTTATTATAAAATAACATTATTGTCAATTTTGGAACTATATATGTTTTTGATTTTTAAAACTAAAAGAACACAAAATAATAAAAATATAGTGGATTAAAATATATTTAGTATTTTATGATTAAATTTTTTTTGAACACAATAATTTATTCAAATCATATGACTTTTATTTTTTTTAAATATGCTAGTTTAAATTCCTGTTAATTTAATATATACTGTATCGATTCTTCATGTTAATTGAAGGTAAATATGTCACTAATAAAAATAATAAATAAATTGCCGCAATAAGGAAATGGAGTTTTTTTATCAATTTAACAATATACCTTCCTTTTATACTTATGTTAAAAATTTAATACAAGGAAAATGTTATTTTTGACATTTCTTTACCTAAAATATTATAAAGCTCAACATCTTGTCAAGAACTAAAAAAGGTCATATATTCTAATTTTTAATTCTTATGTATGAAATATAATCATACAATAAAATTAAGGTAAGTTTTATGGATACTTTCTATTCTTTATAAGATTATTTGTACCCTTAAATAACATATTTTACCTTTACTATGGTGATGAAATTTACCATTATAAGTATTCATTATGAATAAAAATAAAAGGGCCTAATTTCATTTTAAAACTAATAAAAAAATAATTTTAATTTAAAAATAAGTTTTAAGTAAATATATTTTTTAGTAAAAATGAATATTTTTTCAATATTCATTGAAAACTAAAACTTTTCAGGAAATTATATAAAATTCATCTAAGGATAATTATGACATCTTAAATTCAAAAATGACATTATTTTCTTTTCAAAATTAAAATTCCATTATATGAAAATAAAAACTAAAAGATCCTATATTAAAAGAGTTTAATAAAACTATTTTCATTTTTATTTAAAAATTAGTGTTGTTTTTAAAAAGAAAATAGTTATCTATTTCAGGAATATTAATAAATATAAAAATAATTTATTTTATCATTACATGATATTGTTAAATTATTCCCCCTTTTGGAATTTAATCCTCCAAATTTCATTTATCACTTAACCTATTAGGTATATTTTCGCCTCATAGCATTTTCTAATTATCATGTTTCCCCTTCAATCATATGTTTTTTCAAATAACCATAACCTTGGGAATAGTATATTTCCAAAACACTTTGTATCCATATTAATGAATATATATTAGTAATTCCTTATAAGAAAGGATATCTTCAAAATGAACAACCTATAGGTATAAAAAACCAGAAGAATTTGGAATGTACTTTTTTTACATCAAAACATGAAATATGTTAGGTACCTTACATAAAATTGGAGGTAGGGACACTCAATAAGGTATTGAAGCAACCTTATCTTGGAATTTATACAATCAAAGGAGCCACAGAATTAACATTCCAATTTTTGAGAAAATTCCTAACGAATTTCCATGGAGACAATTTTAGAAAAAACATGATCACCATCCTCAAAAGAAAAAACTTTCCTCTAGATATATGTACACCTTCTTTTCTATGTCAAAGACTTCATCACATGTTGCTGAATCATATTCCCATTATCAACCATTTGATACAAAAAAACTATCCCCTCAAACAATATTTCACCTACATTATCCCCAAAAACAAGAGTTAAAAACCACTTTTCATATAATTCCTCAATATAAAAAATCAATATATTAGAATGAAAAATGTTTTTATAAGAATACACTATTAATGGAATATGTTGATCCCAAAATACTTATGTAATCCTGTAAATAATAATTATTCATGTATTCCAAGGTCAGAATCATTCACTTAGACTATCCATCATACTGAGGATGAAAGGATGTATTAAAATTAATTCAGTCCTCAATGACCTATAAAGACCTTTTTAAAAAAATTAAGTGATCTAAGGATCACTGTTAGATAAAATATTATGGGTTACTCCATGAAACATAATTATCTAATTGAGATATAGTTCAAAACGATGATCTAAATACAATGTATCATTAATGTGAAAGAAAGGGGTAAAATAATTTAATCTACCAATAATAACCCAAATAGAATTATCACCTTTAGATGTCCTCGGTAAGCCCTCTATGAAATATGTTGAAATATTTTACCGTTTCCATTCTACAAATAACAATGGAAGAAGCATCCCCTATAGTAATTTTCATTATTATTTAACACGTCAACAATTCAAACATTTCACAGTAAACTCATTAATCTCTATTTTCGTTTAAACAAACCAATAATACTCTAAATGGTCTTTGTAAGTATTAGTGATACATGGGTGTGAGGGAAATAGAGATCTATGAGCTTCACAAAACAATTATATCATTATCTGGGAATAATGAGGTATGTACAATCATTTTCTAATTCCAATAACACATCCTACAACAACATTAATTTATGGAAACACAACATTCTTAACAAATTATACATTTTCCAATAAAACATGACCCTACTTCAATACTTTCTTAATTAGTTATCACCAAGACAATTGTACTAACATTTCAAAAAAAATAGTGGAAGTTCCTACACACATAATCTATAATCCTAAATTAATCAAATCCTTGAACAAAGGGTCCTATTATAAATGTATCATTTTTAACATAGAATAATTTTTTTTACTAAGGCATTAATTTTTTTTTTCATTTCTAGGATGATAATGAATTATACAATCATAATCCATAATGATATCCATATATCTTTCTCGTCTCATGATAAACTCTTTCCTAGTTAATATATAATTAAAACATTTAATATCAGAATATAATTCACAATTTAGCCCATATAAATGATTCCACTATTGTGTAAAAGAAAAAATAACTACAACTTATATCAGATCTTGTGTAGGATAATTTAACCTGTGATGATTTGGTTTTCATGAAGGATAATAAATTACCTGATCATTATGCATCAGAAAAAAACTATGTATCTTCAATAAATCATAATTATAGATGAAAAATTCTCCATTTCTAATGGGAAGGTGGAAAACTAAAACATTGACCAAAAATATAGTTAGTTCCTAAAAAAATTATTATATTCTTTCATCTAGATGAATTTAACTACTTTTATAGTTTACATTTTTAATGGGCTTAAAAAGTAGGAACATTTATCAAGAAACCATAGATAGTAACCCAATTATCCATGAAAAATATGAATCTTAGTAAATTTTTTAGGTTTTATTCATTCGTCAACATCTTTAGTTTTAGTAGGGTTTACAGTTATTCCATAATCAGAAACAATATATCCTAAGAAATAAATTTTTTGCATCCATAATTCTCTTAATAAATTTTATAAATACTATATTTTCTTTTAAGGGTTTAAAAACAATCCTTATGTCTATTTCATGATCCTCCTGAATTTTTGAATATACTAACATATTATCAATAAACATAACTAAAAACTTATCCAAAATCTCATGAAAAAAGTAATTCATAAGATCAATAAATACATCTCGTGCATTAGATAAATCAAAGGGAATAACTACAAAATCATTACACCAATATGTATTCTAAAACCCAACACTTAGGGTATCTTCTACCTTAAATTTTAACAAACAGTATCTTAACATGAGATCAATATTTTAAAAAACCTATTCCCCTATATTTGACCAAAAAATTCATCGATATGAGGATATAAATACTTGTTCTTAATAATGATGTTATTAAATGATCTATAATAAATTAGACGTGTCATTGTACAATATTTCATTTTAAAAAATAAAATATTAGCACCCCATGGTGAATTGTTAGGGTGAATAAAAACTATATATATAAACTCCTTCAACTTCTTTTTCAATTCTAAATGTTCTACTTGACCCATTTCATAAGGGGGTTTTGAAATAATAATAGTATTAGAACATATTTCAATTGTTAATTCAACCTTTGGATCCAGAATAACAACTATAAAATCATTAGGAAATACATTTACATATTCAATTACTACTAGGATATCACAAATCTAAAAAACATTCGTTATTTTTAACAATTTTAACTAGATAGCTTTTGATTCCACCTTTAATCATTTTCTTAGATTCTTGATAGTTTACCGAATGTATAAAATCAATGAATATAACATTTTTAGATTTACAGTATATCCTAACATGATAAAATGAAATCCAATTCATACCCAAAATAATATCAAACTCCTCCATGGAAAATTTAATAAATTTTTAAAAAATACCATCCAACTAATAAAAATTTGAATCTTACTATATATATTAATTTCTTTAATATTTCCACTAGGTGTTTTCACCAATATATTCATATTCTTTTCATTAGGTGATAATACCATTTTACATGAAAAATTATTAAGAATAAATATATACAATGATCTAGAGACAAATATGGAATTTATATAATTCTAATAAATAAGTAACATACCAATCATCAATTTATTATATAGCCCAATGTTAACATTAGTAGAAAAAAATTATATTTCCACAAAAAATTGATTTTAGTCATAATTATTTCTATATTTATTAATAAATTTTGGAAACACATTAGCATAATATCCCAACTCCTTACAATTAAAATACCCCACCACATGTTGGATATCTGGAACCCCATGCTTGGATAATTCATGAATCTTTTCATTAAATTCACATACGCTATGAGGAAAATTTCCATGCTATTAGTGATTTCCAAAACACGTCAAATATTCGATGAAATTTATTTTACTACATTTAGAACATGTTTGTGGAATAAATCTATAATATTTAGTTGGTTTATTCTTTATTTCTTTCCACAATGTCTATTTGATACATTTTTCATCTTAGGGAACATTTGTGTAGGAAAAATCTATCCTATATTTCTCAACACAATGAAAACAATTCTAATACATTTTAAATTTTCATGAAACCAAAAGTTTCTATATAACCAGTTTTATTTATTATTAAAATATATTAATTTTATTATCAAGGTTCCTAATAAAATCTAGCACATTCCTATCCAGGCTTGTAAAATATGCTTCATATGTTCCCACTAAATCATTATATTTCTCCATCAATTCAACAAATTGTGTCTCCATCCTATGTAAAAAAATTTGGGGAATATTTATGAAAGAAAATATTCTAAAATGTGTCACGTTCCATGTAACCAATATCTTATTTCTCTCAAGTATTATTAAAAAAATACTACCTTAAATCAACTTCTCCTTCAAAATGATAAATGGAAAGGGTTACCGTTTGATATTATCAATAGCCCCTGACTGTAACGTCCCGGTTCCGGAAGCCACCCAGAGGCTCCCCGTACCCGGTTGGTTGCATGGCCTCAAGTGCATTTCCCCAAATGCCAGAGGTTGCTGACTAGCAACGAGGGCCTTGGGTGTGATAGTGGGTAAACTATGCCCTCATTGGCAGAGTTCACAGTGGAAGTAGAATAATCATACAATAGTAGAAGCACTAACAACCAACAGTATAACAGCAAGAAGGATAAATCAACAAACTAGAGCACATATGTATATAAGTAATGATGCATGATACATAACTAGGAAAGTAGCCAAACAAGTCACAATGCTGGAAAACACTACAGTACCAAAAAAGTACAAAACAAAAGTAAACAGCTCCTCAGCATCGCAAGACAATGCTTGGTCTCATGCTCTCCTGCTCCAAGCAATCAAGTTCCAGAAGTCGAAGAACGCTTTCCCTTGTCTATACCTGCAACAACATAGTCTTCCTAGGACCAAAAGCATGGACCAAACATGGTGTGAGATAAAATCCCAGTAGGCATTCACCCGAAGATCTATGCTTAACAGTCAGGGATTATATGGCAGGTAAAGATACAATAAGCAGTAAACATAAACAGTAAGCAGAAGACAGTAAACAGTAAGTAGTAAAACAGGATGATACCTAGCAGCAATAAATCCACACAAATCAAAAGCATTGAAATAAACAACTAATAAGCTGGAAACCCTCTGGGAAGTACTCACATCCATTCCCTCTGGTCCTATCCAAGAAGTACCACAACCCTATGGGTAGTGCACTCTGCATAAGCCCTCTGGCTTGGTCATACGCATTTTTGAGACTCTCTGGGGAAGCTCACTCGGTCAATTCCCCTTATAGTCTAGGCTAGTTAGGGAATCTCTTGAGGAAGATCACGCGGTCTAACCCTCTTAGCCCCACGGTCTAGAGACTCTCTAAGGAAGCTATCTCGGTCAATTCCTCCTATAGACTCAGGTATACCATAGACTCTCTAAGGAAGATCACTCGGTCAATTACTCCTCCAGCCTGGGAAGGTTCTTTAAGAGATTCAGACAAGGTAAGACTCTCTGAGGAAGCTCACTCGGTCTACACTCTTGTAGTCTAGAAAATCCATGACTCTCTGGGAGCTCACTCGGTTCATCCCCTCTGTAGTCTGTAATATCTGAGACTCTCTGGGAAGCTCACCCGGTCTATCCCTTATAGTCTATAGCACCAGGTTCTTTCAGCCCCATGACATACAGTTCATAATAATTCTATAAGGCCAAATTACACATATAGAGATACTTGGCTATCCAAAGTACTTTTATTGAGGTACTTAGCTAAATAGTCTACAAGGCCACAAGCATGTCATGAGTTTCTCTTCATCCTATAACTGCAAGGCATGAAACTGGTGTAACAGCCAAAGGTAAACAAGACCCAAAGGTCTTAAACAGAATGAAGAAAGGAAAAACATCCAAGCACAACAAATTATCCTCTAACATGACTAAATTACCTCTACAGAAGCATAGAAGCAATGCAGGAAAGCCACAAGGGAAAAAATGTAAACACACAATACCCCGTTCATGGGTATCTGTAAAAATTCACAGATAAAACTCAAAGACATTGAACGGTAAGGAAAAAACCACATACCTCAACCCTAGGATATCGATATAATTGAACCACGATGACTAATTCCCTCTAGAACATCGTAGATCTTAGAAAACACACATAACTTTCAACCTTAGATAACTTGAGAATGAGGGAGAATTGGAAAACATGGCTCAATCCGAAAGGAGAACTCACCGCTGCGCTTCCAATGCAATCGACCATGCTCGAATCGGAGAACAGACGGAGTGGAGGGAGCTCAGGGAAGATCTGACTAAGGAGGTCTCTCTCGGACGAACCAGACCTAGAAGAAGGTGATTAAGGCGATTAGGCGCAAGCCCTGTCCGTTTAGTGAAAAAAAAGAAAAGTACATGGCGTGTATTTTTAATGTACACCGCGTGGAGTGGGTCGTTTTGTACTCCGCCAAAATTGGCCTTCACGTCACCCCTACACACCGTGTGTATGGCCCGTACATGGATAGCACACGTATTTGAGAGGGAAAAGAGTACACGGCTTGTAATCAGAAAGTAAACAGGGTGTACTTCAAAAATTTATAGAATCTCCAAATATTCTCAAAAACACCAGAAAAGGAAATACATACCTGAAACGAAGATCCGGGTTCTTACAAACATCCCCAATTAAAGAAATTCAACCCCAAATTTCCCTAGATGTGCATAAAAGAAGAAACCTTGAACAGCTCCAGCCACTACGATTGAACCTCGGCCTCCCTCTCCCAAGTCTCGTCCTATACTCGCCCGTGCTGCCATAGCACTCGTACCAGGGGAACAGACCGGCCTCGGAGAACCTTCGTACTATGATCGACAATCCATATGGGATGCTCTTCAAACGACGCATCCGCTTTGAGCTCATCCTCCTCGGGCTGAAAGACATGAGATGGGTCTGAAAAGTAACTTCGGAGCTGAGAGACGTGGAATACGTTGTGCATATACCGGTTCCCTTGAGGTAGCTGCAACCGATAGGCGACTGGACCAACACTCTCCAAAACCTCAAACGACCTGACGTACTGTGGTGAAAGCTTACCCTATCTCCGAATCCTATTGTGTCCTATCCTCAGTGTGACACATAGGAAAACCTGATCTCCAACCTCGAATTCCAAAGGTCATCTCCGCTGATCAGCATAAAACATCTGTCAAGACTGTTCTATAGCCATCCTCTTCCAAATCAACTCTATCTGCTCTGAGGTCTCCTGAACATGATGAGGTCCTAGAAAAGCTGCCTCTCCTGCATCCAGCTAGCATAACGGTAATCAACATGGCCTACCGTACAATGCCTTGTATGGTTCCATCTGAATGGTCGCCTAAAAACTATTGTCGTAGGCGAACTACACCAGAGGGATATGCTTCTCACAAGAACCACCAATGTCTAAAATTCAATCTCGGAGCATATCCTCAAGAACATGGATCATGCGCTCAGACTGGCCATCCGTTTTGGGATGGTATGCTGTACTCAAAAGCACCTGTGTACCGAAAGGCTTCTGAAGTCCCTAACAGAACCGAGAGGTAAAGCGCGCATCCCTGTCTGAAATAATGGAGTGGGGAACTCCATGTAGACGTATAATTTCTCGGATGTACAGTCATCCCAGATCATCAACACTGAAGGTTTCCATGATTGATAATAAGTGTGCAACCTTCGTATGCCTATCAACAACAACCCAAACTACATCACTTCCCTGAGGTGACCTCGGCAACCTGGTCACGAAGTCCATCAAGACATCATTCCACTTACACTCTGGAATGGGTAAGTTCTGTAAAAGCCCTACTGGTCACTGATGCACTGCTTTCACCTACTGACATGTAAAATATCTCATGACAAAACCTGCAATATCTCTCTTCATACATGGCCACCAGTACTGACGATGAAGATCCCGATACATTTTGATGATACCAGGATGAACTTCCCAAACTAAGGAATGAAAATATCGCATCAGCTCCTTGAGTATGTCTACTGGCACCTATACGCGTCCCTGGAAACGCATGATCTCATCCTCAACCACTGTCTCTCCAGGAAGTGGGTCCTATCCTGACACACTCTCCTGTAGGACTAAGGCCTCTTGAATATGATAGCTGCCTCATTCATACCCGATCAAGAAGTGTAGGGGTAACAGCTACAGAAGATAGGAAAGTCTGTCCTTGCCTATCATGCACTTCGAAGTGCATCTTAGAGAAGAGAGTCATAAGCTTCCATTCACTTCTGGCCGCCTGAACTGCCTGAATCTGAGTTCTTCTGCTCAAAGCATCAGTCACTGCATTGGCCTTTCCCAATGTATAGGCGAGTTCGAAGTCAAAGGACTGAAGATACTCAACCCACCTACGCTGTCTCAGATTCAGATCATGCTGAGTGAGGATATACTTGAGACTCTTGTGGTCGGTAAAAACCAAAAAGTGCTCTCCCAGAAGGTAATGTCTCCAACAATGTATGGCATGAACAATAGCTGGCAGCTCCAGATCGTGCATAGGGTAAATCATCTCATGTGGCCTCAACTGCCGAGACCCGTACACAACGACTCCATCATCCTGCATGAGCATAGCTCCCATCCCGATACCTAAAGTATCACAGTAAACAGTGTAGCCCTTTCTCGGCTCTGGAAAGACTAGTATCAGTGTTGACGTCAACCTCTCTTTCATCTCTTGAAAGGCTGCCTCACAAGAATCTGACCAAAAAAACTTCACCCCCTTCTTGGTCAGACCTGTCAATGGTGCAGATAGGCATGAGATGTCCTGAATGAAGTGTCTATAGTATCCGGCCAGCCCTAGAAAACTCCGCACCTCAAAGACGTTCTTCAGCTGATCCCAGGAAACTACATCTATCACTTTCTCTGGGACCACTGACACTCCTGTCTCCGAGATAACATGTCCCAGGAAGTGAATCTGATCCATCCAAAAGTGGAACTTCGAAAGTTTAGCATATATCCGATGCACTCTCAGTGTAATCAGAATGTTCTCAAGATGTCTGGCATGGTCGTGTCGAGTGTGAGAGTACACCAAGATACCGTCCACGAAGACCACGACAAAGGAGAACAAGTACGGATGGAACACTCGGTTCATCTATGCCATGAAGACTACAGGCGCGTTCGTAAGACCGAACGACATGACTGTATATTCGTAAATACCATACATGCTCCTGAAAGCTGTCAGAGGTATATCTGATGGTCTAACGCGCAACTGATGATAACCGGACCTCAATTATATCTTCGAGAACGCCCGGACTCCTCAAAGCTGATCAAAGAGTTCATCTATCCTCGACAAGGGATATCAGTTCTTGACCATCAACTGGTTCAGCTTCAGATAATACACACAAAGCCGAAGGGTATCGTCTGCCTTCTTCACAAACTGGACAGGAAAACCCCAAGGAGAAGTGCTAGGTCGGATGAAACCCTTCTCCTGCAAATACCCCAACTACTTCTTGGGATCTTGAAACTCAGGTGTAGCCATCCTATAAGGAGTAATGGACACCGGTGCCTGTCCTAGCACGAGCTCAATCGAGAAGTCTACCTCATGCTTCGAAGGTAAACCTGAAAAGACTTCTGGAAAGACATCCCTGAAACTATCCACCACTGGAGGAAAGTCTAACTGTGAAGTCCCCTGGTCATCCAGATAAAGACTGGCAATCTGTGCTGTAACTTCCCCTAGCCCATGATGCTCTGGTCCAGCTCTACCAACCTAGACATCCCACTCGCCTCTATAATGGATGGATCCAACCTCTAGTGATATGAAACTCACCCTGAGGCGATTGCAATCAAAGACCGCCTAGAAGGGAACCAACCAGTCTATACCAAGAATGATGTCATAGCCCATCATCTCTAGGACATAGATGTCCCATATGAAATGACACCCCGCAACCTCGATAGGGCACTCTCTGCACTGACGTATTCTAGATGTACTCCTTCCCAACAATGTGTCAAGAGTCAACAAGTCGGTAGACAAAGGGATACAGAGCCCAAGTCTCTCCACAACCGCAACATAGATAAATCTATGGGAATCACCAGTATAGAAAAGAACATAAGATAAAAGTGAGGCTACTAAGATGGTACCTCAAACTGTAGAAGGGATGGGATCCTACTCTTGATAGGTCTGCTCCACGGAGAATGACTGGCCTACACCGTGACCCTGCGCCCCTGGATGACTGCTCTGAGCTAATCCAATCTGCTGTCACTGATGACCTGGTGACTGACCACCACGGCCATGACCTCCACCTCAGCCTGAACGGCTGGAAGAACTCCAGTTCCCTGACTGGTGGGAAACTAGTGAAGCATCTCTAGAATAAGGGGTCATAGAGGAACCCCCACCACTAGCTGGAGGTGAGAAGATGTGACAGAAACGCTGAAGATGGCCCATCTTTCCACAAGACCAACACTCCATTGGATTCCTCTGGCACTGAGGCCTAGTATGCCCACTCCTACCGCAATGGTAGCATACATTCTGGCTGCCAGAAGATGCATCCCGCGAACCTCAATCTTCTCGAGAAGACTCTATGTGATGCTTCCTACTATCCATAGGAGGAACTCCAGCTCTGAATACCGAACCTCCTTGGCTCACTTCTCCAGAATCTCTCAGATTGCACTCAGTGATCAGTGCCTGGTTGGTGATAGAGGACATATAATTCAACTGGAAGATCTTCACCTGGGATCAGATCTCCTTCATGATACCGTCCTCGAACTTCCTAGCGAGGAAAAATTCATCACATGCTAGGATCGGTGTGAAACGCTGCAGCTCAGTGAAGCGAGACAAGTACTCCATAACAGAGAGAGTACCCTACTGTAGACTCATAAACTCTTGGGCTAGATTGGACCTCAGGGTCTCTGGATAAAAGTAGTCATAGAAGGTGCATCGAAACACATCCCAAGACATATCATGTTGACGCCCTGACCGTGAGATCACCTCCCACCACCTCTTGGCGGTGTCCCAGAGTATATAAGTATCCATCTTTACCCTTTTCTCTAGAGGGATCTCTAGGTGCTCAATGACGGTCAGTGTGGCTTTTATCCATGACTCGGCATCCTGAGTTCCTCCATACCCTGAGAACGTAGGAGGATGCTGTTGTTGGAAAACCCACGTCAACTCAGCCATCGACGGGGTAGGAGGTGGCACTCTCTGGAAGGTATACATCATCCTCAAAAAGTCCTCCCAGAACTGCGCCTCGGCGCCTGCAACGGGTATGAAAACCGGTGCTAAGGCTGGCATGATTGGAGGATCGGTAGGAAGTCCCTAATCAGACATATCTGGCATCTGATCACTACTTGATGATAGATGTACAAATGAAGGACATCTCGGAGGCATCACTCTAAATGATAAAAAGTATACCTTAGATCAAAAAGAAGGGCAGAGAGCACAAGAGTACAAAATGGGAGCAGGGGGAAGAAACTATCAAGTTTTACGAAACATTACTACATGGCGTGTATAGAAACTACACGAGGTGTCTACTTATGCCATTAACATGGGCATGTACCCCTGCCCGACATGTCGTGTAACACGTCAAACTACACGGCGTGTACTTGAAAATTATTCCCGTTCCCGACTCTCCTTACACGACTAACTAACACAGTTCAAACTAACCTCAGATTACACGGCATGTTCCCTAGGGACACGGCATGTACCAGACACAGAATCGGAGGCCCGTGTTGTTAGTTACATGACCGTCTACATGGATGGCCCTTACACGGCGTGTTCCGAACAAACACGGCGTGTATAGGAGAAGGTGACACTGTCCCGTGTTGTTCGTGACATAGCCGAGTACCTGGGCAAGACTACACGGTCTGTTCCCAAAAGCAACACGGCGTGTCTAAGAGAAGGCCACGCCGACCCGTGTTGTTCGCGACACGGTCGGGTACCTGGACAGAACTACATGGCATGTTCCTTTACAATACGGTGTGTTTTACTTGAGATTCCCTGACCCGTGTTGTTAGTGACATGGCTGAGTACAAGGATCTCCACTACACGACGTGTACATACCATACACGGCGTGGTCCTAACATCATTTTCACAACACAGTGTTCTTATACACACAGTCAGTAACACAGCCTAAAAACTACAGGATGTGTAACCAGAAGGTAAACAGCGTGTATTCTGGGTTTTCTGGGCAGTAGCTCAGAAACTGCACAAAAGCCCAGAAACATGGAAAACAAGGCAAATAGGTGCCAAATTCTAAGCCTCAAGGGCCCATACTCTCTGAAAATCAATGCTTGGCATCCCCTACAGTTACGTACAAAAGAAAACATGATCATGATCCACCAATTTCTGATTCAAGAGGGCCCATAACACCTCAAGAATCAAAATTTGGTGTTCATTTAAACAAATTACAATACAAACAATTCTCTAACAAGAAACAGAGATTATATCAAGCATCAATTACAATAACATGCATAATCTACACAACGTCTATCAAAACAACATGCAATTGATAATGCACCCTAAATGGCATGGAAAGAATGCATTGAATGTGATTTCTACAAGTGATTATATGATGCATGAGATGGTATACGCTCATATCATTGGGTTTCGACAGAAATAGACCCGTAATATCAAAATAATAACAGTACAAGCATGTGAATCACTCTAGGTGAAATCGTATCAATCGTAAAATCTCAAAACCAGAAAACTGCAAAAAACAAGGTAGTATGGATTTTCCCTGTACACAGGTGATAAACTCTCGGGCGCAGATTATTACCAAGTTCCGAATACATCTTATCCCTGGATAAAGTATCCAAATAGTAATGAAAGAGAAATGAATTCCTCTGATACCACTTTGTAACGTCTCAGTTCCGGAAGCCACCCAGAGGCGCCCTGTACCCGGTTGGTCACATGGCCTCAAGCGCATTTTCCCAAATGCCAGAGGCTGCTGACTAGAAGCGAGGGCCTTGGGTGTGATAGTGGGGAAACTATACCCTCATTGTAAGAGTTCACAGTGGAAGAAGAATAAACATACAATAGTGGAAGCAGTAACAACCAACAATATAATAGCGGAAGACTAATTCAACAAACTGGAGCACATAGGTATATAAGAAATGATGCATGATACATAACTAGGAAAGCATCCAAATAAGTCACAATGCTGGAAAACACTACAGCACCAAACAAGTACAAAACAAAATTAAATAGCTCTTCAGCATCGCAAGCCAAAGCTTGGTCCCATGCTCTTCTACTCCAAGCAATCAAGTTCTAGAAGTCGAAGGGCGCTTTCCCTTTTCTATACCTGCAACAACATAGTCTTATTGGGCCAAAAGCATGGCCCAAATAGGGTGTGAGATAAAATCCCAGTCGGAATTCACCCTAAGATCTGTGCCTAACAGTCAGTGAGTATATGGCAGGTAAAGATACAATAAGCAGAAAACAACAACAGTAAGCAGAAGACAGTAAACAGTAAGAAGTAAAAAAAGATGATACATTGCATCAATCAATCCACAAAAATCATCAGTAGTGAAACAAATAGGTAATAAGCCGAAAACCCTCTGGGAAGTACTCGCAGCCATTCCCTCTGGTCCTATCCAAGAATTACCACATCCCTCTGGGCAGTGCACTCAGCCTAACCCCTACGACTTTCTCATACGCATTTATGAGAATCTCTGGGGAAGCTCACTCGGTAAATTACCCTTATAGTCTAGGGTAGTCAGGGACTCTCTTGAGGAAGATCACACAGTCAACCCCTCTTATCCCTAAGGTCTAGAGACTCTCTGAGTAAGCTATCTCAGTCAATTATTCCTATAGCCTCAGGTATACCACAAAATCTCTGAGGAAGCTCACTCGGTCAATTCCTCCTCTAGCCTGTGAAGGTTCTTAAAGAGATTCAAACAAGGTAAGACTCTCTAAGGAAGCTCACTCGGTCTACCCTCCTATAGTCTATAATATCCAAGACTCTATGGGAGCTCACTTGGTCCATCCCCTCTATAGTCTGTAATATCTGAGACTCTCTGGGAAGCTCACTCAGTCTATCCCTTATAGTCTATAACACCAGGTTCTCTCAGCCTCGTGCCAGTCAGTGCATAATAATGATATAAGGCCAAAGAACACCTACAGATCTACTTGGCTAACCAAGGTAAACCTATAGAGATACTTTGCTAAACAATCTACAAGTCAACATGCATGTCACGGGTTTCTCTTCAACCTATAACCGCAAGGCATGAAATAGGTGTAACTGCCAAAGGCAAACAAGTCTAAAAGTTCGTAAACAGAATGAAGCAAGGCAAAAAATCCAAGAAAAACAAATTATCCTCTAACTTGAATAAATTACCACTACACAAGCATACAAGCAAGGTAGGAAAGCAACAAGGACAAAAAGGTAAACACGCAATACCCTGTTCATGGGTATCAGTGAAAATTCACACATAAAACATAGAGACTTTGAACTGTAAGGCACAAACCACCTACCTCGATCCTATGAGATCGATATACTTGAACCACGATGGATAATTCCCCCTATAACATCATAGATCTGAGAAAATGAAGAAAACGACCATCCTTATATAACATGAGAAGGAGGGAGAATTGGAAACCCAGGATCAAGGAGAAAAGAGAACACACCGCTGCGCTTCCAATGCAATCGACCATGCTCGAATCGGAGAACGGACGAAGAGGTGGGATCTCGGGGATGATCCGGTCGTACGGGTCACTCTTGGATGAACCAGACCTAGAAGAAGGTGATTGCAGCAATTAGGCATGACCCCTATCCGTTTAGTGAAAAAAAGAAAATTACACGATGTGTATTTTTAAAGTACACGGCGTATAGTGGTTCTTTCTGTACTCCGCCAAAATCGGCCTCCATGTCACCCCTACACACCGTGTGTGTTTCCCGGACACAGCCAACACATGACTTCGAGCAGGAAAAGAGTACATGGCGTGTACTTAGAAAGTACACAGCGTGTACTTCAAAAATTTCCAAAATCTCCAAAAATTTTCAAAAACTCCAGAAAAGGAAAGACATACCTAAAACGAAGATCCGGGTTCTTACAATGACATTAAATATATTTTCTAGAGTATTGATCCATGCTTCAGTTAGCACTAGATCTATTATTCAACTAAGATATTGAGGGATCTATTTTCAGAAATGATCATCTATTAAAATATTACTCTACAGAAAACCAGTCTTATCTCTTGCATTTTTACCGCCACTATTTATAGCTTGCATCAAATGAGAGTACCCAGAGAAAATCTGCTCAGTTACACTTATAAACATTCTTGGTTATTGATTTTTATGTTTATTTTCTACTTGGTTCCTTCCTAGTATTTCTTCCCTATTTCCTATATGGAAAACCATTTTGAACAAACATGTCTTAAATAAATTAACCTGAAAATATTCTAATTCTTTATCATGATAACTAAAATTTTTAAAATACAAAGGGTATTTACTAACCATATACTAACCTTTAAAGTTATCTAAACCTTAACTTTTCTACAAATTATAAAGAACCAATGTTAAATAGTACATGATGTTGAGTTTTTATCAAGAATTTAATTTCTTACATTCTCTAGAATCTTTACAGTTTAGAGTTTTAGAGAATTAGGGCTTAACTAATATATGACAAACCCATAAATTAAAAGTGGACAATTCTATCCAATAAACATTTTTCTAATATTATAATACTTTTAAAATGAAACCAATTTTTCTTTCCTTAAAAATCTTTATGACATTAAACTTAAATTCTTACTTATTTTTACGCATCCTTAAGCCCTATGATGAACATTAATATAATGTGGGATGATAAAAAAATCATAGTAAGGGACATAAAAAGCATAAATCTGTTAGTTTTGTAAAAAATATTATAACCCATAAAATACTTACCATTATCATATTATTCTTGGAGAATATGTTAAAAATCATTTATATATGAAACACACACACTTTTTCTAAATGAAATATTTAAAACGGATAGTAAGAAAATAAAACCTGTTTTAGAAAACTTAGACCATCACATTCATAACCCGTTTAAAGCCTGTTTTAGAAATAGTTAGAGAACAGAAAAATTTATTGGATAAAGTACAACAATTAACTCTTTTATTTATTCCTTTTAGGACATGGAATATTACCCTATTCATTGGATAGATATAATGGGTCTCACTCTTCATATATGTTATATTAGGTTCACCCATTTTCATAAGCTAAAATGGGGATTAAACCCTCATATAATCTAAAAAAGGCTCACCCTTTTCTCATATATAATTTTAAAGTACCATATTATGACAATAAATTTATTCTTTCACGTTTCCATTATAAATCCATTGAAAAAATATTTTAAAACCAAATGAAAATAACTTTAGGGTATTTAAATACATTTTCTTTTCAAAACAAAAATTTAAATAAAAAATACATAGAAAAAGGGGAAATTTATTTTCTCATAAGAAATAAAGTAACAATTAAATGGATTACAAAAATCAAATACAAATTATGGGTTTAGGAAAATCTGTTGGTGTTGCATACATTAAAATAGAACACATCTTTTTCTTTTTGGCAGAGAAAGTAAAAACATTTCATAAAAAGATTCCCCTTGAAAGCCATTAAATGAAAATCAACAGAGTCATAAAATTTCCTTTATAATTATATTATGTATATATAAATTCATTAATAATGTAATTTAAAATATATATAAATGGTAAAAAAATATTTGGAAGGGAATCACTAAAGGAAAGTTTTTAAGTGAACATGTCAAACCAATAGTCCGGAGCATCACGTAAGTTCATTATATCCATTAATAATAAAACTATGTTAATTATTTACATTGTTCAGATAATTTTTAAGGTCTATTATTAATTTTTATTTTATTTATTACAATTTTTTATTCAATTAAATAATAATTTATATTTTTTCCGTCATTTGGATGCTCTTTGGGTCATATGTCCAAAAATGTATTTAGAAGTTTGACTAAGGTCAATAGATCATTATTCTATCATATACAAAAATAATAATCCTGAAATAATTATTGTTTTTATACTACAATTATACTTTAAAAACCAATCATGAATTATTGTTTGGAAAAATAAACAAAGTCATAATCACTGATATGGAATGTCATATGTACACATTAGTAATATTTCTATTCTTCAATGGTCAATATAGAAAGAAAGTAAGTGTTAGTTTAACATAAAAAATGATAAATATATCATAATTACATGTTATTTCTAAAAATATTCAAATATATATGTTGAATGTGATGTGGTGATGTAAAAATAATCCCATTGTTTCGTGGAGGTGGTAGTCTGACATACACACATTTGATGGTTTCATTTCTCATTTGATGGAAGTGGAGATAAATATAAGAAATTAAAATAACATAATAAAATCTCATCCTTTGTAAGATACTATTTTTATTATTTCATCATGTTTTAATTGTATTAAAAGGTGTTAGAATTATAAATAAAAATAAAAGTATTTGTTAAGAACTATACCACTTCTTCAAAAATCCTCTTTAAGTTTTACACACGAATCTTTACTAAGTGGGTTTTATGATCAGAACCAGAGGACTAGAACATGGGTAGGTACATAAATAAGGTAGTTTTCAATTTATTGGTTGAAAAAATTGTTTTTATGTGTTAATAATTGCAGATTGGATGTTCCCACTTATAATGAAGGGGAGGGGCACTCGAAGAAGGTCATAAAATATTAAATTAATTAAAATTAATTCCCCTAATTAAATTGATCCAAATTGAAAAAATTATAAAATTAGATGAGAAATCATATAAATAATTTCATAAAATAGAATCTAGAAAAGTTAATATAATATTTTCCCCCTCATCCTTTTAACCCTCCACTAAACCTTTTCACAATTACAACAATATTAGAAATTTTACTGTTAGGTGTCAAGAAAGTTACTAAAAATAAAAATTAGTCCTTAAATAGACCATGGTTGAAATTTTAACTATATCCCAATCACATGGAAGAAATTATGTTTTTTAAAGCCTTAAATAACTTAATAAAATATTATTTATTATAAAGTAATATTAATGTCAATTTTGAGACTATTAATTTATTTTGAATTTTAAATTAACAAGACAATAATGTAATTATAATATAATTAATTAAAACCCTTATAATATTTCATTTTTGTCTAGAAAATTATAGAAAAAAATTATTATTTAAAATCATATTACTTTCAAACATATTAAAAACATTTATTTTATTTTTCCATTTTTTTAATAAATTATGCATCAGTGTTGAGTATGAATTTAAAGAAATTATTTAATTACTAAAAATTACAAATAAATTACCATGATAAATATAATAAAACTATGTTTAAAATTATTATTTAAAATCATTCATTTCTCATTTTTATTCCTCTTTCTGATAAGTGAAGATAATAAAATTAAGATAATGTATTTTTTGACATTTCATTATATAAAATATTATAATGTTAAAAAATTATTTCAATATGGAATAATGGTTATATATTAAACTTTTTGATGACTATTGATGATATATAATCATCTAATAAAATTTTGGAAAGAGTTAGGGTTACATTATATTCCTTATAAAATTATTTTACACCTAATTAATCCATTTTACCTTTAATATAGTTATGAAATTTAATATGATTATTTTTAATAAGATAAGAAATCAAATGGAAAAATTAAATTCTAAAACTAAAATAAAAGACAAATTTAATTTATAAATAATTTAAAAGAAAATTCATTTCCAATAAAAAAATATCTTTCAGTATTCATTAAATAATAAATCTTTTCTCAAAATTCTCAGAAATTCATATTTGGATCATTTTGACATGACAAATTCAAAAATAAAATTAATTTTGTCAAATTAAAAATCTATAATTTTAAAATTGAACTTTTAAATTAAAAATTATAAGAAAAGAGTTTTATAAAACTATTTATATTTTTTAAATTACTTATTATTTTTTATAATAAATATAACTATTTATTTCATGAATACTAATAAACATGAAAATGATTTATTCTATCATTATCTGGGTTGTTACTGTAGGGTCCACATGACCATGAAATAGATCGGACAAGAAAAATTATCAATGATAATATGTTGGCGATACCACCAAAGTCACAATGTCCAGTAGTAGTATGTTAGTAGTCTGTTGGATCTACCATCATAGGAATGATAGATCATGGAATTGTATTCTACAAAAAAGGGATATACAACTAAAGGTGAGATTTCCCATGGTTATAGGATATTCCCACTACGTCCCTGGTCCATTCTCATATCCACAATTCCCTTCCTCTATCAACCAATATCCATGGGAAAACTCACCCAAGAAAGTAAGATATTATCACCACATTCCCTTTCCATTCCAACACGCACCACCTTATTCCAATGTAGTAATACAAAAACAAGACTCATTTCCCAGGGATATAGGTAATCAAACACAATGGGAAATTTTTTTTATCGATATAGGGTAACCTATGGAATTGGTTTGGACAAATTTGGATATAAAACCATATAAAATTTTCATTTTCTAGTAGTGTGAATTGATTGTTTTTAAATATCAACTATGTGGATACAAAAACCCCTAGTTTTGTCATATAATTTCATATAATTTTTCAAACAAGGTGAATTTCAGAAAAGATTATTCATATTCTCCTCCACTTATTGCTATTAAAAAACCATATGCTGATGTTATAGTAACTTGGGTACCACAACACATTTTTTTTCTTACAGAGGTTCTAGTTTCACAATCTTTAACACATGAAATGGTCACATAGACTCATTGAAATGATTATAGGGATTCCAATGCGTAATCAATTTATCTATAGGCTTATGAAGTATTGTTATTAAGGGATATGATTGAAGTATATTAGAGTCTATTTTTTTCCCAGTAATCTTATCCTCAAGCTATACCAACCATCTTATTCGCATATGGGAGAAGGGTTTGTGTAGTAGTTATTTTCCTTATATGTGGGATAATGTTCCACTTATCTGCCGGCATCTTACTATGTGGTAGAAGGATATTGATATGGGTATCTAGATCTATCACATAGGATATTAAAGTATTTTGAGATAACTTTTGTTCATGAAGTAACTATGATAACCCATATAATATATAATATTTATTCATTATTTATTACATAATGATACAAATAATACAATCCCAATAAATCTAGAGGCCTAGTGTCTTTGGGTAATTAGATATATATCATAGTAACCCGAAACATAGTTACAATGAAATTAATTAAAACTCTATAACAAGACCTTATAATTCTATTGATCTAAAATATCATTATATAACCTAGAGATGTATGTAAGAAAGGGGGTAACCATAACGACCAATAAGGGAATAATAAACTCATAAAATGATGAATGTAATACATGTGAATCAAGCGGTATATCAATCTGCATAAAAGGGTGAGAATCATAAACATGAACATTGAATTATGATACAAGATGAAGATATTATGGACACATAAGAATGTGGTAAAAACATAAAACATGGAATCATAATCATATGTCAAAGATAACCACTAATAAATCACAACATAGTGTTCTTAATATATCATCTAGTGTACCATAAATTGTGCATCATGAGATAAAAATGTTACCCAATTCATTAGAGGACTACATAATCCAAGGCCCACCGGTCACATTCATATTATATACACACATTTTTTGTGAATCATAGATCATACAATATAAGGATGCATTTCATTATATTTATTCCCATGAAAAAGGACTATGGGCGTCAAAAATTGGATTTCATAATAAATCAAGGACAATTATATCAAGGAGTATACCCTTTTGTGAAATTGGCGATGGGTATTCACAAGAAGAAATCTGGCATGAGAAATCCTGGGATAAATTTATTTGAATAATTTTTGTACATATAGGTTAAAAGGGAGATTTAATGAGAGTTAATGGTGGTATATAATTACATGAGAATCAGAAGGATAATGAATATAGTTTTAAAATCACATTTCAACATAAAAAAACTATAAATAAAAAGGATTAGTAAACAAATGTACTTGAATAAAAAGGAAGAGAAATAAAATCCCATTCCATGAGAGGGTGATTATATAATATTTAGAGGAAATTATCAAGAGATTCAGAAGAAATTGGGAGAGATTATGACAAGGATAAGAAGAGGAATTTTTTGGCAAATGGGTTGGTGTAAATATTAATGGTTGGTTTGGTGGGTATTAGTAATAAAATAGATAAGAATTATTTATTAATTTATAAGCATAGGCTTGAAAAATAGGTGATAAAATAATCCAAAAAACAAAACATAAAGTGGTATTTTATAATGCTATCTACCAAAGAGGAGTTGTTTTCAATATTTTATTAGGATAATAACCTAAACCCTTAAAATAATATCATTGATTATGTGTAAATGAGTCTTTTTTATGAAGATTTTTTTTAAATACTTATAATATAATATGGGTTTTAGAGGATTCATTATCGATTTGTAAAATAAATCAAATAACACTAAAATATATTTAATTTAAATGGGAAATAATATTTAGTAATGGATTCCCATTATATTATTTAATAAATCACTTTGGGATGTTATTTTTTTAATACATATCGTATATTTATATCATATTTAATTATTACCAAAAAATTTAATGTCTTATAAAAATTGAAAAATTAACCATTGGATAATTTTCGAAAGATGATTTCAAAAATAATATTTTTTCCAAATTAATTTTCTAAACATTAAAAGAAATAAATTTAAATAAAAATCCTTATTTACTTGAATATACTAGTTTTTATTACATTAATATCATTCTGAACATTATAAAAATTACATTGTACAACATTAAAATATTTGATCATTTAGATTTTTTTAAAAATACCATTCAAAAATAAAATTTCATAAAAATAACATTTACCTAATAAAATCATGAATTTATTATAAAGTGTATTTTAATGGATATTATATATTTTTAAAAAACACAATATTAGTTCATATCAAACTATAATTTTTATCAAAGTAATTATTTATTCACATGTTTATATGAATTAATAATGAAAATGGATAAATATAAGCATTATTTTGTTAAAAATAAGTTATAAAAATATATTTTTCTAGGGTCATTATACATAACCCTTTATTAATCTAGTTTATTTTCAACGGGTAAGGTGTGAAATGGTGATATTTTATTAGGTTAGTTCAAAAAACAAGGTTTGGTATGTGATATCGATAATCTTGAACATCTCTCATAAATGGTTTTTATTGAGTTTCAATTATTGAATATTGGGTTGGGCATGGTCGAGGACAAATTACATTGTCTCTATATCACTCAGTAGCTCCGGTAAATAGGATTCATAGAGTACTGTCCTATTAGATGGATCACTAGATTCTTCCACCATTTTCAATTAAGAATTTTTCATAACCCCTAATTTATTATAATCATAACATTCAATATATAATCAGTATATAATATATTATTAAGATGATTCATGTCTTTTTAATCACAATAGACAAATTATTACCATATTTTATAATGGTCAAATATATATAAAAGATAATTAGTGTATGCATTTTCTATAAATACATTTTTATTAAATAATTTATTCATTTAGAAGGTAATTTATTTTGTAAATATTATTATCATTACATTTTTCATCCATTCAGAAACATTTCCATAAAAATTTTATTTCTTACAATAAAATAGAAGCAGATATTTATATTTTATTACCTTTTCCAATACCTATGTTTCCTCCTCCAACTTTTGGTTTTGCCGCAATAATTTTACTTGTTGAGATGTCATATTTATTAAGACAATGTATCTATGATCAAATACCTTCACCATATTCTCTTCATATGAAATATCATTCTTCAAGGGTTCTACCTCTAGATTTTTTTTATGTTTGGGGTTTGATATGATCTTTCTTAGGATTGATATATGGAACACATCATGTACTTGAGATGTGTTTAGTGGGAGTTATAGTTTTTAGGATATTAATCTAACATGATCAAGGATCTCAAAGGGGATGATGTATATAAGAATATTCATTCCC
Source organism: Viscum album (assembly GCA_963277665.1). NCBI lineage: Eukaryota > Viridiplantae > Streptophyta > Magnoliopsida > Santalales > Viscaceae > Viscum > Viscum album. The sequence continues at coordinate 1,942,533,944 of OY728152.1, forward strand.
TTCTTCTTATACCTTATTAATTTATTCCATGGTGATATATTATGGAATACCTTATCTCTGAAAAAAAATCTAAGAGTCAACGATAATTTTACACACAGATTTTTGATCAACTTATTTTATGTTTTACATCACATTGAATGGGTTTAACATTATAAATCAGATCGTGGATAAGACCAGGTCGAATCACCTTTGTCACTCCAAATTCAACCCAACATTATGGTGTCAAAAACCTCTTACCATATAAATCCTTATAAGTTTTCATTTTAATGCTAGAATGGAAACATTTGTTATATAAGAACTCCACTAGGGGAAGGGAATGACTAAAACATACTAATAAATCCATTTAAAAATACATAAACACATCATTTTAAGTTTGAATGGTTCCTTAAAACTAACATCCTTCTAAAGTTGATATGTAGTATTGGAACATAGTTATGTATCGAACGCTTGATCTAGAATTTTTTTTAAACATGAGGTAAACCTTATATCTTCATTATATGTAACAGATTGAGCTAATAAATATAGTATTTCCACTTCTATTAAATGTTTATATTTTGGGGTTGGTCAAGAGATAAATATTCCTTGATATAAATAAAATCTTCTATCTTTTTAAGGTGATTGATTATTATTAAAAAGTGTTTATTTCATTTACATTTCATAAGGATCCCTAAGGGAAAATATGTCGTTTAGTTTTCAAATTTTACTATTGAAATTGGAGATGACTGCATCATACTTATAGAATTATATCATTAAGCCATTAATTATTGTTATACCAGGAATTGAGAATCAAATTCTTATGTCTCTCTCTTTATATTATCCCACTATGAGATTTGATTCATTTCACGATACATCATAGTTCATCCAAGATGTATAGTGAAGGATAATAGATTCACATCATAGAGAAGTTCCCTCTTTAGTTTTGGTTTTTATGGGACACACATCTAGGTTCCCAACCTTATAACTCCATTTTAGATAAGTTAGTATTCCAAATATTCACTACCTTTTTCTGTAGATCCTAATCAACTTTTTGGACTTCTTTAGTCCTCCCAATGATTGATTATTGATAAATCATTAGAGAATGCTTGGACGAGGTTCCTTTTCAGATTCTAATATCCATTATTTCCATATCTATGATTATTGGATCCTTTTATTTCCTCGCAATTGAATGGGTTATGAGAGCCATTATACTTAGAGTATCTTTCATTCTTTACACCTTCCCTGGATGCTAATGAATTATATATTCATAATCCACTTTTAGCTCTGATCAGATTTTTGGAGCATATGGATCTCATTTTCTGTGTATATATGCTAATTTCTTTTATAATCCATATATATGTGACACATTCCACATATATAAAATGTTTCCAAATATTCAATGAGATTATTTCTATTGAAATTTGGGAGAACTGGTTTTACAGTTCTTCTCAAGGATCATTTATTAGTATGAGTCATAAGGTATCACTTATTAATCATGAATGACTACACAACCCATTAACTTTTTGGATGGATTTCTATAGATCACAAATCCATCCCCAATGCTAGGTAAGGTGATCACATGTGTTGTGATTAATATCTACTTTAACTCTTTAAATCTATCATCACATTCATCTGTCCAAACAAACATCACTACCATAAGAGTTGTCATGGTTAGTGGGATTTTAAATCATGATAAGTTTATCACAAATAGATGATAGTACCCATCCAATCCATGGAAACTAAAAATATCTATCATAGATGTTGGTCTTCGTAATTTATTAACAACCTCTATCTTCTAAGGATCCCCCTATATCACTTTTCTAGTAATAACATGTACCATGATTGTAAATTTATCTATCCAAAAATTTAATTTTATGTACATTAAATTTGAAATTCTCTTTTACATGGTATTAATTAAAAATTTCTAATTCTCCTATTATTGCTCCATATTTTTGTAGTAGATAAAAATATCATTTATAAATATTCCAAAAAATTTATCAAGGAAATCTATAATGACTATATTCATTACAAACAAAAAGATAGTTAGATAATTATTGAGTCCAAATGGAATCATTATGAACTCATTGTGAGCATACCCAGTACAAAAACCTGGCTTATATATATCCTCCTTCTTCACATTCTCTTGATAGTATCCTAATTAAAGATACACTATAGAGAAGTACGGGACTCCGCATTGCTATTAATAATGTTATCAATCCATAGTAGAGGGTCATTTTTCTTTATTGTGATCTTGTGGATATAACACTAAAAATTGTTCAGGCACATTGACCCATCCTTCTTCATGTAGAAATGGATTAGTGCACCCCATAATGAAAAATATTGGTATATAAATCCTTTACACAGAATCAATTATTACTTCTTATTCATCTATCTATTTTTAATAATTAATATTATATATGGAGTTTTGAATATTGGTAAGAATATCGGTAAAATTATTAATGAAAAATTAACATCTTTCTTTAGATTATGTAAGGAAAATTCCATACATATCACATCATTATATTCCTTTACAATGGGCATGTCATTAAACATGATATTTTCATTAGTCTCAACCATTTGAGCGAGATATGGTTTATCAAAATGATATAATATCCATGATTTAGATGATGATTCCAAATGAGATATCACACTCCTTACACTTGTATATAATTCAAGGGAGATTATTGATATGGAAGGTAATTTTCTTCTCCCAGGGATTTGTGTTTGCACTATGAAAGGAATTCCAATTTACTCCCAGACTCACATATAATTTTTCTAAAGTGAGTATCAAAATGTTTACTTGGAAATTATTCCTAGAAATATTGATAGGGGAGAATTTATATACTTATTATTCAATAATTACCCCATTTTCAATTTTCATAAACTCCATAACTTCCATGTTTTGATGTGGTGTTTTAATAGCTTTAAAAAACAATTATGATATTAAATAATTCTTAGAACTATAGTAACATATGAAATTTGAAGTTTATGAATGGACTGTTGTCTTCCCTTTCACTGTTATATTATAGTTTTAACAATTTAATTTATCCAAAATAAACATAGGGATGTGATTTTTTAAACTAATAGACATATAAATGTGAACTACAAACATAGATGGTAAATTTTTTAAATTTCATATATTCCTTAATATAAGAATTTATAGATTTCAATGTAAGTTATCCATGATCTATTTCCAGACATTAAAAATCATAGGATTTTTTTCCAATCATAATGGTTTTTAATAGAGTTTTAATTTAAAAAAAATATTCACTATGAGTGTAGAAAAGAATCTATTTCAGGCACCGGGTTTTGGTCATGTTATTAATCAATGCACCATTTTCTAGGTTATTACCCCTAGGTACAACTATACTAGAGACAATTAAAATTTTACTATCTAGAAATGGACTTTGTTTCCTAGAAACCACTAACTCTATACTTTTACAATATTTTGGTATTTTTCTTATGTTTAGTATTATCCATATGGATTTACCAATTTTTTTATAATCATAATACCTAAACTTAACTACTCCATTATTTGATACATGTTACAAAAAATAATATCTTTCACACAATTTAATTCATTATTTTGTAAATAAATATACCCATATTACAATACAAAAATATCTAGAGTCCAAGTGTCTTTGGGCAATTAGATACACATCACAATAACACACAACATGGATACAATGAAATTATTTTAAAATCCATAACATTACCTATGAATTCTCTTTATCTTTTAAAATTTCATGTTACAACCTATGGATATACATAATATAGGGGTGATATATAAACTTATTTATTATAATTAACAAAGAAAAAATTGGTTAAAATAATAATTTTATGTCATGAGGCATATCAAAGTGACCAAAATGGGTGAGAATCATAAACATTAACATCAAATAATGATACAAGATAATAAAACTGACAAATAAACGAATATAGAAACAACATAATGTTGGAGTTGATGCCCTAAAATCACCATCATTTTTACTTTATGATAAAAATAAAATCATTCTATGGATATTAATAAACTCATTTTAACATCATGATTGTTCTTATACATAACATTTCTTGTTATAATGTCCCAAGAGTAGCTATCAAACTAGAAGGTCATAGTTGTTCCCTACTATGATGAGAACCCAGAAGTGTCGTGAAGATATTCTTAGATAAATATTCTATAGCCAGATAAGAACATTTGTGGGACATAAATGATACATTCTATCAATGGCGGAGACTCATAGGACTTTTAGACACCTTCTCACGATGTATTCCTTTAGTTACATCTAATAGGATATTTTAAGAATGAGACCCGATAGTAGGAAATCCACGTTGATTAGTGTCCTTGGATGTTCCTACCCGTGGAGATGTATATTGGTCCTTAGACATTAATATTATTATTAATTAGTATTATGAATATCACACTTAGATGTATTGGAAGAAATTGTGACGACATATGTTCACGGAAAGGTAGGATATATTGGGTGCATCACGAGTAATGATGTGTTAATGAATAATGCGAGAAAGGACTTGTCACGTTTATTCCATAATAGAAGTTGATATCTTATTCCCTTTTATGGAAATGATATAGAATAAATAAATTCATGTACATGGTGTTCTATTAGAAAGTTCAATTTTTGGAATGTCAAAGAATGAGAAATTGAGAACATGGGTTGATGGAACATGCATGCAACTAGCTTGATTGGAGATATCGAGACAAATGGATTATTTTACACTGTAAGCATTTGTATTAGTTGACATGTTATTGTCGCATTAAATTCCATCTTTATGAGTTCTTTGTAGTGTTTCTAGACTCTAAATATGGACTATAGGATACTCTACCTAATTCCCCTAAGAAAGAGGCCTTGAGGGTCAGACACTAAGTGTATACAATATCTCAATTAAAAAATATATTATTTATTATTTAACATGTTGAATAAAGATTATTCCAGCTTTTGGTTTAGTAATTATTCCATAATTCCTAATCACATTTATTCCTACACAAGTTATTCGGGAGAATATAATGTACAAAATATAATTAATAAATAATTATTTTCTATTTAGGGAATACAATATTTATATATTCTTTAGTGAATAATGTTGTGATATTTATTTAATTAATAAATAGTCATTATTCAAGGTTCAATAAATACGGTGGTGGGGTTGGCTAACCGATTTAAGGGTCCATTAAGAAATAATAATATTGAATATTGTTTTATTAAATAATATTTAATTTAACATTCCTATTAACAACATTTCATAAAATGCTGTGGTAATTATCTGACATGGGAGTTCCTCTAGGATTAATAAAATAATTAGGGCACTTGTGAATTTTTATTATTATTACCCTAGTGATTAATTTACTGATTATATTATTCTCTTATAATCCAAGAGCTAACCGAGAAAAACTTTATTATTAGTGTGAAAAAATTGGAGAAAATCACTCAAACCTAGAGAGTTCATCCCTCTCCAAGAATTCTCTCACGAATGAGAGAGATCATCCTCCACAGGTTCATCGAGAATATTTTGGAAGCGGTTCTCAAGGTGATCAAAGGCGGACATCACAAGCGCAATGATATTTCATGATAGCACCCATAGACTCCTTAAACTAAGTCTAGATATATGTGGAATACATGTGGATCACCGTTAGAGGAGATCTACACTTGATATCTACAATGCAACGAAGGCGCACTATAGATCTGTGGTTGAACGCATCAATGAAAAAAAATCACTATGGAGGTAATTCATTGACTTAATTACATTAATTATAAACAAAATATGATTATCCTCTATCTTGGTTATGGGGGAAATTATTCATTTTTATATATCCTTGATTCAATTCTGTGGATACTAGTATTCATCTTTGTATTGATCTCAGATTGGTATTAAATTATGGAAAACATCAAAGTTGGGCACTGTCCCTCCCACAATTCTGTTGCACATGAAATCTACAAGTGGTATCAGAGAGGGAATATTATTGTTTGTAATTATTTAATTAATTCATTTATTATTTACGATTTAATAAAATAGTTTTTCAATTCAAGTTAAACTTTTCTCTTAATATGAATTATGAAATCTATTCTTCCTATATCATTTCTCACAGATCTAACAAAAATGGTTCATTTTTTTATTAAAATTAAATTGAGTAACTCATCCAGAGGTTACAAGGGTTCCTTCTAAGTAACACAACAATACACTTCATGTAACATGATCTATACACCGTGTTGTTATGTTTAATGCAACTAGAGGAGTTCAGAAATTACTCAATTTGTGTGTAATAAAGACATGAAGTGTTGTTAATTCATACATCACATGTTGATCAGGATAGGCTAGTGCCTATTTAGTTGAACTTCATGCCATGCAGACCACTGGACACGATGTGTAGCTCCTTTTAGGTTAGGGTCAGTTCGTGTATCCAATACACGACTTAGTCGATCAGTGACCATGTAATGCGGAGTCCACATGGCGTGTGGCCCACTGAACACACCGTGTACTCAAAAGATTTTTGTAGTACACCTCACATGTTGTTTCCCCAATCATGTACTTTAGATGGATGGTGAGGAGGGTTTACTCCATGTAGTCGGATCTGCACGCCATGCACTTTTTCCAGATTACACAGATTTTAAATTTATTATTATATTATGTAACCCTTTAGAAATGTACATTCATGTGGGTGTAAATGTGGGACACAATATAAGATAGGTTTTTGATATATATATATATATAATTTTAAATAACATTTGCATAATGTTCAATGATCTGCACATCATCTATGAGTTGTATTGCAATTATAATTCTACGTGCATGCCACATGTCACAATGAATAAAGTGTATACAAGTATAATACATGTTGGGTAGTTATGGATGGGTATTCATCAGGATACTTCCACAGAACAAGTTATGTATATAGTTAATTTTAAATGAATTTATTAATTTGTTTAAAATTAAAATGGATGATAATCTCTTGTAAATTCGAAAAATGTATTAAGATAAGAAGATTGATTAATTAAAGATAATAACTAATCAATTTGAGGACGATTTATCATAAATAATAACAACTAAATAGTTTAATGATAGTTCTATTAAATGTGTAAATTCATTTCATGCATGTTGATGATCCTGAGTCAGACTAGACCTTTGCTTGTGATCGGTTTCCCTTTTAATTTTTTATTCAATTAAATTGTTTGCTTACGCCCCTTCACTGGTAATTAATATATAGGTCTTGTGTGCTCATGGTTTCATTTATGTAGACCCCCTTTTACCCCTCACATGTGTGTGAGTAAAATCATATTTAATGGATAGATCTCCAATATTAGTGGAGGCAGTTCATGTTAGGATCCAAGGTAAAACAAAACCAAGGAGATACAAAGGTAGACATTTGTAATGTTGTAAACACAAGACTAATTTGTTCAAGATGTTTCACCCCTTGTTAAGTGGTTAGTTTATCAACCTCTATATAAACTAACCATTAGAAGAAGCTCCTGATAATAATTTTTATTTTATTTATATCAGCAGTATGGTTATTCATTATGGATGTTTTGTCATGATCACATAGTTAATGAATTAACAAGCATGAAAGATGGAACTAAAATGAACTTGCATATGAATAAATAGTATCTAATATATGGTTAATCACTTAATAATATCCTAATTTATATTGAAATGTATTTAAAAAGATAATATATAGAAATTTACACTTAATGGATAAAATAACTTAATGAAATATTAAGTTGGTATAGCCTACCATTACTTCAGTTAGAATGGAACTATAGTTCAATGTTCTTGAAAAGCCAAAGTTGGGGTGTTTTCAATTATTGGGGAATTATAAATTGAGGTTTCGGGTTAACATGATTTGGTTTACATCAAGGGTTGACTGCCAAAGCAGGACTTGGTGTAATTGAGCGGCTAAGGTTGATGAAATCTAATGTTAAGGATTTAAAGATTGGGGAGTCCACTCAATGGATCAACGAGCAGTGAGTTAATGCAATTGTAATTTGGAAGGCATACCTAAAACCATTCAAATTTCATGAACATACATATTTGGGGAAATTCAAAGGGTAATATGGATCATTTCTACTAGAATGTCCAAGAAACAAGATATTACGAAGCCAATTGTGAGGGCTATTGGGTTTTCGAAAAAATAGTGGGAGACTAATGAATATATATTTATTTATTTTTCTTAATTTTATCAGATAATGTAGTAACAGTCTATTCATATTATTTGTGGAAATGGAATTAAAATTACACCAAACATATATTTTTGATCCATACTCAAGAAATAAAACCTGCTTATGAGAACTAATTTCTAGGAGAGGAAAAGGTGCCTTTGGGCCATCCTTTACATCAAACATATATTTGAATGATGCTACAGATAGTTAGTGCCTCATACTATCATCCATGACCAATGATCTCTTAACGGAACATGTGGAAGTAAATGCATATAGCATGATATCTCACCTTTGTGATCACTATCAAGATATGGAGAGACAAGAGAGGTATCAGATCACCAATGCTTTGTTCACCACTAATCATGGTGAGTCTGAACTCACTGGGCCAAATATTTCCAGGATTATTGGCTACATTGAGCATCTCAACATCATAGGGATTAAATTCATTGATGATTTGCATACAGATCTCATGCTATCATCACTTCATAAGATCTTATCTATTTTTTTGTGAATTATAATATGAGAAATAATGATAATATTCTATCATAATTTATTACATTAATTATTGAAGTGGATAAAGACACGGGGCTTGAAGAAACCATAGTCCTTAAGGTCAATATGAAGAGGAATGAAAAGGAATAGGGTCCTAAGACTTATAAATATTCTAAATCCCCCGAGCATTGTTCGACCAAGAAGAGAAACATCCCAAGCCAGGGAAAGGAAAAGGAGGTAGTATCTTTTCAAATGGAAAGTCAGGCCACTGGAAGAGGAACTAATCCTAGTTGTAAGGGGGATCCAAAGGAGAATTTGTTGCACAATATTTACATTTTTCTACAAATTAGGTATTAGATATATCTTGTAGTGATCACATCTATATTAAAATAGAAACACGAAGTTGATTGAAGAAAATTGTTAGAGGAGAGATAGATCTGCAAGCTACTAATGGTGAGAGGTTGGATTCTCTTTCTATTGGTGACTACCACCTCTCACTTCCAATGATAATGATTTTGGTTTTAAATGGTTTTTATTCTGTACCTAGTGTTACCAAGAACTTAATTTCTATATCATGTTTGGATACATATGGGATTATTTTCATGTTCAGAAGTAAAAGTTCATTATTTTATAAGGACAACATATGTTATGGTGTGACACATTTAAATAACAGTCTATATGTATTTAATTAAGGAAACCATGTTTTGGAAAGTGGTAATGAATCAAGTACACACGACTCATATAACACCCAGTATTGGAAAAATCGTCTTAGTCATGTAAACATGAAATGTTTGAAAAATATATATAGAGATGATTATTTAGACTCTTCAGAGCTAAAAACACTTGTTATATGTCATGCTTATTTACAAGGGAAAATTTCTAAACATTTATTTGGTGGATTGGGTGAAAGGGCCACAAAGCTTCTAGGATTGGAACACATTGACGTGTGTGGACCATTTCTAGTAAATGATTGAGGTGGATATTCTTACTTCACAACTTTTACTAATGAATTTAGTAGATATGGATATATTTAATTCATGCGGTATATGTCTGAGTCCTTTGAGAAGTTCAGGGAATTCACGAATGAAGTAGAGAATTATCTTGCTAATGAGATAAATAATCTTCAATCAGATCAAGGTGGAGAATATCTTAACAAAGAGTTTATCGACATTATATCGGAGTTTGGGATTCTATTTCAACTTCCTCCACCTTATACACCAGAATTCGTTATACACATTAAACCGAGTACCAAATAAGGTGGAAAATGTAATTCCATTATAGTTATGGAGATGAAATATTTTATTGCATACATGTGTATGGGGATGAAAATAATTTTTAAAGGATTTCCTAGGAAACAAACTAGAACCTACATGCATGAGGTGTGTCTTTTTATGGTATATTAAGGAAAGAAATGGATACTACCAATACAACCCGTCAGACCAAAAAAAATTATCGCTAAACCAGTTGTCTTTCTTATGAGGGAAAAAATCCTCAAAATGGTTAGTGGGAGCAAAATTGACTTTGATAAAGTTTATGCTCGAGATATAAAAGAGTTGGTATAGGAAAAAGTTCTACAGGTCCCCATGGAAGAAGTAGTTCGTCAAATACAAGTTCTATATCGGATCTCAAGAGAGGTAAGGGTACCATAGAGATATGATTTTCTAGTCACTGAGGATAGTGACTCATTATTTTTGGACAATGATGAAACTATTTCATTTAAAGAGGTAGTGGAGGGATCAGAAGCTGCAAGATTGCTATAAGCTATGGATTATGAGATAGATTACATGCATCCGAATCAAGTTTTGGTTCTTGTCGATGCACACGTTTATGTAAATCCTGTTTGATGTAAATGGGTATTTGAGAGGAGACTAGACATGGAAGGCAAATTAAGTACCTATAAAGCAAGTCTAGTGGATAAAGGGTTTAATCTACATCATGGAATTGGCTATGATGAAACCTTTTCACCAGTTTCCATGTTTAAATACATTATAATCATATTTTCCATAGCATCTTACCATGACTATGCGATTTTAAAGATGGATGTAAAAACTGAATTCCTTAAAAGGAACCTTCGAGATGATGTCTATATGAATCAACCATAAGGGTTTGTGACACCAGGAGATTCCAAAGGATTTTTAAGTTGTAGAGATCTATTTATAGATTCAAGAAAGAATCTATGTTATTAAACATTCTATTTTATGAATACATAAAAGTATTTTGTTTCATTAAATTGAATTTGAGCTATGTGTTTCCAAATTTTTTTTATGGGAATGTAGTTTTTATCCTTGTCGTATATATTGATGACATATTACATATTGGAAATGATTTACCATTCATTATGTTCGTTAAATATTGATTGAATAATTGATTCCCCATGAAGGACTTAGGTGAATTAGCCTACATTATAGGGATCAAGATCAATCATGATAGATCCAAGAGGATTCTTGGACTAAGACAAAGTATATATATTTATAGGATAATAAAGATATATAGTATGGAACAATCCAAGATGGGATTGGTTACAGTGCCACATGGTTTACATATTTATAAGAAAATGTTTCTATATACACAACATGTGAATGATAGAATGAGTAAGATCTAGTATGATTTAGTGACAGGATCTATAATGTATTCAATGTTATATACTATACTTGATGTTTCCTATGAACTGATCATGGTAAGAAGATATCAAGAATGTATAGGATAAAATCATTGGACTGTTGTTAAGAGTATCTTTATGTATTTGAGAAGAAATAAGGATACTTTCTTGGTGCATGGAGGTGACAAGGATCTTGTCATCAGAGTGTATAATGATGTTAGGTTTTAGGCAAATCAGAATGGTCTTATGTTATAATTAGGATATGTTTTCTTCATCAATGGAGGGCCAGTGAGCTGGTAGAGTTCAAAGCAGCTTGTTTTCACTGACTCTATAGGGGAGACCAACTATATAGTGGCACCTGATGTAGCCAAAGAAGTATTATAGATTCATAACTTTTCCTTGGTTCTTGATGTAGTACATATCAGTATAGACCCTATCACACTATATTGTGATAATAATACAACAGAAACACTTGCGAAAGATCCAAGATAACATCAATAGATAAAGCACATACTCTGTAAGTATCACTTATTGATGAATTGATATCAAAGGGGCCAGGTTTTAGTGAATATAATATCCACTAAAGATAACATGGAAGTCCCCTTGACTAATGGCCTATCTCAGCAAGAGCATAAATATCATGTGAGATCAAGCATAAAAAAGATTATTTCTAGTTTTATATAATGCAAGTGGAAGTCTATTGGAGTTGGTTACATTGAACTAACTTCTTTTTACATTATGATAATAATATATTTATTGGATCAATATCAATAAACTCCTTATCACATTAGGTCTATTATTCTGCAAAAAATTGCCTATGATAATGTCCCAAGAGTAGCCGTCACACTAAATGTCCATACCAGTTACCCACTATGATGAGAAATCAGAAGTACCATGACACTATTCTTATATATATGTTCTATAGGTGGATGATATAATTTCAGTGACATAAATGATATAGGCTATTAGGGGTAGAGACTGATAGGAAATTGATATATCTTCTCATTGTGTACACCCTTGGTGATATCTAGTACGATATTATGAGAATGAGACACAACAATAGGAAACCCACATGGATATGTGTCATTAGATGTTCATATCTATGGATGTGTGTATTGGTCCATAGAATTCAATATTTTTATTAATGAGATCATGACTCACACACTTAGATGTATTGGAAAAAATCATGATGACATATGTTCATAGTGAGGTATGATATGTTGGGTGCATCATTAGTAATACTACATTAATGAATAATTTGTGAAAAGATGTGTCCCTTCAATTCAATAATATAATTTGATATCTTTGAAAATTTTATGGAAATGATATAGTCGATATAAATCCATTTCCATGGTTTTCTATAGGCAAATTCCATTTTCAAGAAGTCAAAGAATTTGAAATCGAGCACATGGGTTGATGGAACTTTCATGCAACCCGCTTGATTGGAGATATCGAGACAAATGGATTATATTACACGAAAAGAATCCGTATTAGGTGACATGTCATTTCGAAATTAAATTATTTATTTATGGGTTCCTTGGTGAGTTCATAGATGATATCCGTGGCAATTATTCTTCTCCTTCTAATTCCACTGAGAAGAGGCCTAGAGGGTCACACACAAAGTGTATCTTGAATCTCAATTAAACAATATATTATGTATTATTTTCCAAGTTGAATAAATATTATTCCTAGTTGTTTTTTAACAATTATTCATGGATTTTTTATTGCATTTATTATTACCTTATTGAATTAAATGCCCAGTTATATTATTCAATTATTAGCCAAGCGCTAATAAAGAAACACATTATTGTTGGTTTGCAAAATTTATTTCAAAAAATCTCTCAAGTCTTGAGAGTCCATCCCTCTGCAAGAACACTCTCATTAATGAGAGATATCCTCTTTCATCGGATAATGGAGAATGCTTTGGAAGAGGCTCTCAAGGAGTTTGAAGACAGACATTGCAAGTGAAATGATCTTCTATGCTAGCACCCGAAGACTCCTTCGACGACGTATGAAGATACATGAAACTTTTTTGGATCATCTATAGATGATATCTACCCTTGATCTCTAAAACACAATGAAGGCAAAGTACAGTTTTGTGGTCCAACACATCAACAATGAAAGGATTGCCTTGGAATTAATCCATTGATTTAATTAAATTAATTACAAAAACATACGTTGATCCACTATCTTGGATCTGGGGGAAATTCTTATGGTCTAAATCCTTGATTCAATTCTATGCATTCTGGATTTCCTCACTGTATTGATACCAGATTGATCATCGATTATGGGAAAAATAAAATTTGGGCACCATCCCTCCCGCACTTACAATACACCGGGAACCTACACACAAAACATGGAATCATAAGCATAAGACATGGATACCCCCTAAGTCATAATAGCATATTGTTATTTGGATAACTACTCATGCACCATATATGGTGTAAAAGAAGATAAAAACATTAACCTATTCATTATAGGGCTTTATAAATTTAGTCCCACCCATTATATTTATATCATGCAGATGCATTTGTGTTCTAGATAGATCATAAAACATGAGGAAGTATTTCATCACTTTTAATCCAATGATTAAGGATTCAATGTTTTATACATGGCAGTAACCAATCAATAAAGGATTTTTATATCAACCTGAATACCATCGAGTTGAAATGTAGATGGGTATTTACAACAAAAAAAAATTTCATGGAAAATCCCATGATAATATCAGTAGACAAATGAACATACATAATGGTCAAAGAAATAATCTAATAAGTGTGAAAGGTGGCATCTCATTATATGGTAATCATTAGAATAGTAATGAGATATCTAAAAATACATTACATCATGAAAAATTTGACAAAAAATTCTTAGTACAAACTATGTACTTGAATAAAAATGGAGAGGAAGAGAATCCCTTACCTTGATAGGGTGGTTCTAAAAGATTTAGAGGATATTATTACGAGCTTGGAAATACATTGGGAGGAATTTAGAGAGATAAAGGGAGATAAAATTAATTTTAAATGGTTATTTAGAGAAGTGGAATTGGAGGTTTTGGGGGTATATATAGAAAAATTGTGGGGAATGCATTACAAATTTCTATATGTGGGTTTCAAACTTTAAGTTATGAATTCATCAAAACTACGAACCGTACCATTGTTTTATCTATCATTTCATTCAAATAAGAGTGATTTTAAATATTTTATTAGGAAAATAACTAAATCTATTTAAACAATACCATTTACTATGTGGAAGGGAGTCACGTTTATAAATAATATTTTCAAAACCATAAAAATTAATATAGGTTTTTGAGGATTCATCATAGGTTTGTAAAATTAAAAAATAGCATATAAATAAAATTATTTCAAAGGGTAAATATATTTATTAAATGGAAAAAATTTATATTATTTATTAGATCAAACATGTGATATTATTTTTTCAAAATACATACCATATATTTATAGTATCTTAAATTTTTACCAACAAATTTTACTATATAAGAATATAAATATTAATTCAACCTTGGATAATTTCAAAGTGCTAATTTTAAAAATATTATTTATTTTATCAAAATAATTTTCTAAAAATGATATTGAAAATTTTAAAATAAATTTCTTATTCACTGTGAAATACTAGTTTTTACAACATATACAACTTTATAAACCACATAAAAATTTCCCTTGACTTCATTAAATTATATTACCATTTTTATTTTAATAAGTGTTATTTAAAAGTAATATTTCATGCAAATAACATTTACTAATAAAATAATTAATTTATCATGAAGTGTGTTTTAATTTAATCTATATATTTCCCAAACTACAATTTTAGTTTATTCATATCTAATTTTTTTAAAAATAATCATTTAATCAAATTTATATATATATGAAGTAATAATGATCAAGGGATAAATAAAATCACTATTTTATTAAAATGAAAATATAAAAATTCATACTACTAAAGTCTAGATACCTAACCCCATATTACCATTGTATATTCCCTAAGGGTAAGGTGTCCGATGGTGGCGCATTCTTTGGATGGTTCAATGAACACTGTTTGAGCCATGATCTTAATAAGATTGAAATTCTTTCATATATTATTTCACTCAACATTTAGTCATTTAATAGCATCTTGTACTTGGTCTAGGGAAAACCCCAATGATGTTTTTTCCCTTGAAATCTTCCAAAAATAGTCTTTAGAGGGTATGATAATACTAGTCTAGAACATTTATTATTCAATTTGTGTCAATAAGATTTTACCATAACAATTAATATATAGAAATCTCACTGATCACTCTTGTATGACTATATTATCAAACTTTATGACACATAATGGTCTTTTTTCTCGATAGTCAAAATATTAAAATATTTTATAATGGTCAAAAATAAACAAATTGAAATAAGAACATGTGTTTTCTATAAATACATTTCTTAATCAATATTTTATTCATTTTTAAGGTTATTTTACTTGTCACAACCCATCCCCCATGGCCAACGCCATGACTACCCCAAGACTGCCATCCATAGGGAAGGGGATTGTGACTAGCACTGAGTTGGCATATCCCAAAAGAGAATTCATTTTACTTTAAACCTATACACATGGAAAAAGAAAAAACATAGAATATTAAACACAATGTAAGCCTCAAATGTCACTATGAAAACTAATGAGAGTAAAATGCAAACGGAAAGTACACAGGGGCCAGAATACAAGCCCAAAACCACAAAGGAATGTGCAGCTGCCAAGGTACGTCTTCTCAAACCATACCTAAAGGTTAGGTGGATGGTAGTTTTCTATAGACATATAAGTACATCCCCTCTCATTGGGAACCACCTGGTCCCAAACCACCAAGGTCTCCATTGAAGCATTGATCACCAGTATGAGACATGACACATGCAGGAGAGGTCCCTATAGGGGTGAGTAACAAAATACCCAGTAGGGACTTCAAAACACAAAGAAATACCATAAACCAAGACCAAAAAAGAAATCCAAAATGAAAATACATACCACACCAAGTATAACTCAATGTATAGATAGTAAAATTTTCAGTCTTAGAGCCGAATCATTATGTACTACTCATCCTCAATGAGTCACTGAGGTTCGTTCAGCTACTGAACCATAGAGGTCCACTCGACTACTGGACCACAAATGTTTTCTCAGCTGCTGGACCACTATAGTCTGCTTGACTGCTGGACCACTGAGGTCCCCGTGGCTACTGTACCACTAAGGTCCGCTCGTCTGCTGGACCACTGAGGTCAACTCTTCTGCTGGACCACTAAGGACCACTCGCCCACTAGACCGCTGAGGTCTGATCGTCTGCTGGTCCTTTGAGTTCCACTCATATGCTGGAACCATTTAGTTCCACTCATTTGCCGGACCATTGAGGTCCAGTCAGCTCTTAAACCACTGAGGTCCACTCATCATGTAATTTGTGTCACAACAAGTCATAGGATTCCTGTTCGAAGCACACTTGATTCAGGGAGAATCTATTCCTCAATCTATCAATCATATCTCCACTACCAAGAAAATTTACATAGAGTATACTCAAAGGACTATCTCGTCATAAGAGTACCAACACCATAGGTGGAGGGTCAAACAGATGCCCGGTCTGAAAGATATTAGCATTTTAGTAAATAGGGGCAGGATACGTCTAGGCCCAGTCTGAAATGTTAGGATCTACTAGACCATCTAGGCTGAGTTTATCCATGGTTCCAGCCCCCCAGGTCGCCTAGCGATGTGGTTCTCATCCATTCTAGTCTGACTTAGTCGGACCTTTTCTGACTAGCGAGGTTGACCAACAGCCTAGTTTATCATTCTTCAAGGCCTGCATCGGTGAGCCAACTCTTCTCTATACCGAGCTTCCCGACAACCCATTTTTCTACACCGAACTGGACAACATCAGCGGGCTAGTTCTCTTCCTTCATGGACAACGTGTAACATCCAGTTTACGCAGCACGAAGCCGAATGAGGCCGGCCACCTCCCTCTACATGCGGTCGCCGCTGGACAGTGTTCTAGCATACACTACGGCCTGCCCCGCTGGCCTCTACATTTGATGTGGTTCCCGACCAACATCGCCCTCCTACACTAGTTCACCTATGACGTGACTAGGAGGCCACATCCTCATGATGCCAGCTGCTGGCCTCCGTGATGGTGGCCCTTATCATCGTCACAGCCTTAGTGTTGCAGCCTTGTGCTGCCACTACGACTGAGTGTCGCCGACTTGTGTCGCCACTGCCACATCCTGCACTGCCACAACCTCACGCTGATACCACATCCCTCTTTGTTACAACCTTTCCACATAGTGGCTCCTTGGCCGATGTGTTATTGAACAGTTGCACCATAATGAACGGGAAGATTTCAAAAAGAGGGGAAGGGATGGAGTTACACATAAGAAGACACAAATAATGATTCAAGACCTAGTTTGTGTTGACCCAAATGTGTTCTTGTTTGAAGGATCATGAAGAATCAAAATATGGTGGAATAATCACTATGATAGATATCCCCTTTATCCCGCATCATAAACTATCCCGCACGAATGATCGATTTGTGGGTTAACTTGTTTGTGAGTTAACCAATATTTTTTTATCTAAAAGAACGAATGAGGAAAATCAATTCACATAGAAAAGCATCAAACCCCTACCAGGGATAGGATTGTTGGTCACAGAATAATGAGATCGTGCACCTTCGTTTATCATTCTTGATCCACAGCCCACCGTTGCTAGCGATTCTTTGAAGGGTGGAAAAAAGTGAATTCGTTGTTCTTCTTCACCACTCACCGAGGCCTTAGAGAAAATCAACGATTGTTCCAACAATCATACATTGCTTGTTAGGCTATTAATTTATGAAACATGAATTAATATTTCTGTTACGTTTCATTTCAACATCGTTATGCTGATTCATTAATGAGGATCATTAGTGGGATTCAACGTCACTTGAT
Source organism: Viscum album (assembly GCA_963277665.1). NCBI lineage: Eukaryota > Viridiplantae > Streptophyta > Magnoliopsida > Santalales > Viscaceae > Viscum > Viscum album. Next base: position 1,942,552,108 of record OY728152.1, read on the forward strand.
CCTTGCACCGTAGTGCGGATGAGTTACTGCGTAAAAAAGAAAAAAAATAAAATAACTTTTTATGTTATTTTATTTTTCTTCTGAAAAGTATGTAAACTAACTTTCACCCACGACCCGCACCGGTCAAGGATAGGCTTCACCTAAGGGAATAATTCCTTAACGAGCTCAATGGTACTCTTGGATTTTAGATCCAATTTATTATTTATTATTTATAAGAATTTTAAGATAAAATAATATTTATTCAATTATATTATTTACAACCAAAAATTACTTTCCACAGTTGGCCCACACTGGACAATGTTAGGCCCTTTTTAGGTGAATCCTGATGATCTGAGATCTATGGAGCCCTTAGATTTTTGATATGGGAACCTGATTAAATGTTAGAAAAACTTTCTCACATTTGTTTTAATAAACCTTTAAATAGTTTAAAAATATGTTTCAGCCACTACATGCCTCAAAATTACAGGTCGTCTCAACAACTAGTCTCAAAACCATACCCTTTAATTATAAAAAAAAATTACCTAGAAAACTGGGGTATTAGATTACTCCACCCTTTATGTATTTACATCCTTTTAAGCCAAAACAAGGGCTAGAAAAACAAGAGGGGGTACAAAGCATGAATATGAGCCTCCCTCTCTTATGTGCTTCTATAGAGATTCCTATGCTGCCAATGAACACACCCTAGATGAATCGACCATCCATGATGTATCCTCTCCTGTCGATCATCTATCTCCATCCGGTACTCGACAAATGTTTCCCCATCATTTATCGCAAGTTCACCACGGTAGATGACATGAGAAGGTTCATGCATGTATCTCATTAAATAGGACACGGGGAAGATGTCGTGCACCCTATCTAACTATGGTGATAAAGCCAAGTGGAATTCCACCTCGCCCACTCTACGCTGTATCAGAAAATGTTCGATGAATATCGAGGATAACTTTCTACCCTTGACAAATATTCATATCCCTCATTGAGGAGAGACCAATAAGAATACATGGTCCCCCAATTTAAACTCATGGTGTCCCTGTTACCTATAACCACATGACTTCTGTCAGTTCTATGTAGTCTAAATTAGCTCTCGGATGACCTGAACATTCTCAATAGTAGCATGCACCATCTCTGGACCCATGTGTATGGACTCCCTTAGGTCTGTCCAGCATAACACTGACTTGCATAGTCATCTGTACAATACCTCAAATGGTGCCATACTGATGGTATGGTGGTAGCTATTTTTGGTTTCAATCTCTATTAGTGCTTAAGTGGTCCTCCCAACTATGACCAAATTCAAGAATGAAAGCACAAAGAACATCCTCTGAAGACTATATGGTCTGGTCTGTCTGAACATCACTTTGTGGGTGAAAGGCTATGCTCTAGTGGACTTTAGTTCCAAATTCCTATTGTAATCCCTTCCACAACCATGATTTAAAACATGCATCATGATCCTAGACTATCATATATTGGACTCCATGTATTCGAACTATCTCATGTACATAGAGGCATCCCATGATCTCTACTAAACCCTACTGTTGAATGGGTAGGAAGTGGGCCAACATGGTGAGTCGGTTTATGATCACCTAGATGGTTTCGTTCCCCCTAGACTTATGTGGTATGTGTATCAATAAGTCCATCGATATACAATACCACTTCTAATATATCACAACAATCCATTATGTCAAACCAGCTTGAACCTAGTGCTCATCCTTACCTTGGTGACAAGTAAGGAATCTCGAGACAAACTCCGCCACTTCCTTCTTCATCCTTTGACACTAGTACTAATGTCCGAGGTCTGAGTACATCTTTTCCACACCTAGATGTACCTCCAAAGGTAATGTATGGAACTCCCTCAAAATTTCCTCCCATAATGCCACTGGTACAATGGTGCGTTCTTTTAAAAGGATGATGTGCTTCCCATCTTTCGAATATCCATTAGGGGCATGCCCTATAGACATCTAGGCACATGTTATCTAACATCAGGTATCTTTGAGTTGCACCTCCCTGACTCATTGTAAGAGTGGAGGGGAAACTACCATCTCTGAAGATAATCTCCATCATATCTACCCACAAAAGTTATCTAATGTGAGGTCAACAGCTCTGAAGCATCATTCAGTAGATGTGAACTTGATTCGCTTCTCAGAGCATCTTCCACCACATTCCCCATCCTAAATTTATAGACTATCTCAATAGTATAGTCCTAGAGGAAATTTAACTAACATCGCTATCTTTGGTACAGTTCCTTCTGAAAAAATATATATAAGAGACTCTTGTGGTCAGAGTAGATGATGAATTGTTCTCCCATAAGGTAGTGAAACCACATCTTCAGTGTGAAGACTACCACTGCCAAATTAAGGTCATGTGTTGCATTGTTCAGATCATGTGGTCTCAACTATAGTGATACATATAAAATGACTACTTTTCCATTCCTCAGGATACAACCATGTTCAAATCCTAATTCATTATAGAACACCATGTAGTCAGTACCCTCCTCTGGTAACCTAAAGATATGGGAATTCGTTGAGCTCTGCCTCAGCTGATGAAAGCTCTACTAGCATCTTTCTATCCATATGAATTTATTTCACTTCTTTTTCAATGCCATAATTATTTCCACTACTTCGGATAGGTTAGGTACAAAACTCAGATAATACTCTTCCATCCTAAAGAAACTCCACATGTCAGTAACGCTCTTGGGAGGCTCCCAAGAAAACACCACATCGATCATTATTGGATCCACTAAAACTATAGCCTCTGAGATGACATGTCCAAATAAGTGGCCCTTTCATATCTAGAACTAACACTTCGAGAGATTTTTATAAATTTGGTGCTCTCATAGTGTGTCCAGAACCATCCTCAGGTGTATTGCATGTTCCTTCTGAAAAAATGAATATTCTATGATTTCATCAATAAAAACCACTACAAACTGGTCTAAGTACGGCTAGAATATCCTTTTCCTATGACCCATGAACTCTAACGGAGAATTCTTCACACCAAACAACATCACTAATTACTCGTAGTGTCCGTAGTGACATTTGAATGTCATCTTCGAGGTGTACTCATCTCGTACTCAAAGATAGTGATAGGGTGATCCGAGGTCCATCTTCAAGAACCATATCACTCCACTTATCTAATCTAAGAGGTCATAATTCCTCGGTAGAGGATACCTTTTCTTCAATGACGCCTAGTTTAGGTTCCAGATGTCCACGCATAACCACCAGCTTCAATGTTCCTTCTTGGAAAATAACACTGGGGTTCCCAATGGAGAAACTATGGGCCTTACAAACACATTTTTCTAAAAGTCCTCCAACTATAACCTCAGCTATTTTAGCCTCTTTTGGAGCTATCTAATATGAAGGTCTATATATCGTTTCCATCATAGGGAATAGATCAATGCATAAGTCTACCTCTCCGTGAGTAGGTGGTCCTGGGACATCTTTTGGAAAGATGTTATCGTACTCTTTAACCACTGTAGTAAACTATGGACTCATATCATCCAATGCACTAAGGGTCATGCTAGCCAACTGAGGAGTGATCGACTGCACCCTCCTATGTACGAGTCCATCCTACGCTGCTCTATTTTTCTTCTCACCGAAAAAGGAAAACTGGTACCCATCTCAATGGACACACCACACTATGCGCCTAAAATAGTCAATCTAATCATGAAATGCAGATAGTCAGTCCATACCATGAATGACATCATAATTTCTCAATTCCACTACTAAGATACCTCATCTGAGGTTCTAACCTCCTAGAGTAATCTCACACTGTCAACACTAGTGTGTGATCATCAAATCCCCTCTCGTAGGAGTCTCTAATCGCAAGGATTGAGACAACGACTCAATCAGAATCTCGGAGTTCCAAAAAAGGTTCGAGGAAAGCAAAATGGTGATTGGAACCAATGTCTATAAGAACAACAACTAAATTATAGAAGAAATAGACTGTACCTCATATCATCTACGGGACGTTCAGACCATAGGCCTCGATTTCCAGATGCTAAGCCCACCTTGTGCACCAGATCCTGGATCCCTTGGTGGACAACCTGTGTGGTGGTGGTTGTAGTACCTCACACGTATTCCCACCTCCTTTTATTCAACCCGATCCTCTACCACATCCACTGCGTGGAGGACTACCCTCTTCCTGTCTCTATCATTGACTCGACAGTACCTCAACCATATGTCGGTCTTCTACCTGGAGAGTTAGGAAATCCTGATCCATGTTCTCCTACCAGCTACATGCATAGCATACTCTACTCCCCCGATGGATCCCTCTTCCCTGAAAGCCTTGTATCACTAAACCTGAGTCTTGGGGTCATCCTACGAATGGAATGGCCTGTTTGGGCCTCTACGTCATGTGTCGAATACATACCATAGATGACATAGCTACACTTCCCTCCAATTGTAGCTGCCACCATTAGTGTCTACTTAGCAAACAAGATCTATTCTAGAAGAGCTCGCTCCAACACCACAACTTGTGTTGGGATGCTGAGGTAAATCATTGATGTCATGATCTCCTATTGGAGTCCCTACTCAAACATCATGCCCCTCAAGAAAGGGTTCCACACTATATCTATAGAGTAACAGGAGAGGTCTCTAAACAATACAGAGTACTCATCCACCATTAGGCTACACTACTATTAGTGATAGAGCTCCTGTATGAGCACTAGGTGAAAAGTCACGGGGAAGAACTCCTCCCTAAAAATTTGATCGATGTCATACCAGGTGATGGTCACTTCTTTGAGATTTAGGATGGTGAAAATTGACCACCTCCCTATCAAGCCTTGTAGAATTCTCATGGATAGAATCACCATATGGTCATGTGGAATCCTCGCAAAGTGGAAGACCCATGTCACTACCTCTATCCAATCCTCAGTGACATGAGGATTTTCCTATCCACTGAACCTAGGAGGTCTCTATCACAGGAACTCATTTAAGGAACTGAGCCTACATGCGTCCTGTACCAGTAGCACTAGTAGTAAATATTAACCAAAGATTAGTGGTATCATCAGGACACCTCTTGAAGGTACTATGCCCGACAACAGTCCTTGTACTGTAGCCCCTTCTATCTGTGGACCATCATAATGGTCACACACTGGAATCCTGGATTTTTGTCTGCATGGAGGAATCCTAAAAGAGATCAATATGAACCAAGATCAATAGATTATACATATTGAACTGACTCTTACTTAAGAAGACCATGAGAAAACAGTCAAAGATGCGTGCAATCAGTGCGTCCATGTAACATGTCAGAAAGCAGAATTCAGGGTCCTAGTGTTTGGATACGTCAGTTGCTGCACCAACATTGAACTCACTGGATTGATATCTAAACTCGAAACAGTCAACATTGTTTCCCGATAAAAATTATCTTCTCTTAGTACTTCTTGTAGAACCAACCACCCTTTGATAGCACTTTGTCACAACCCAGTTCCAAGGGCCCATGCCATGACAACTCCCAAGCCTTCCTTCTATTTCCATGGGCTGGCGACTAGCACTGAGTATGAAAATCCCAAAAGGGAGGGAATTTTTCTATAAACCTATACGAACGCACAAAGCACAAACTTTGGAATGTAAAGACAAAGTATGTTTCAATTGTCACCGAGACAAAAACTGAGAGTACAATACAAATTAAAAGTACAAAGGGGCATGAATACAATCCCAAAACCACAATGAAAAGTATTGCTACTAAGGTCCATCTGCTCAACCCCTACCTGAAGGGGTGGTGGAGAGTAGATGTATGTAGCCATAGAAGTACATCCCATCCATCATGTCTCACTAAGAACCACCTGGTACTAGGCCACCAAGGTCTTAGTCGAAGCTTCAATCACCTACACGAGACACGACACCTGCGGGAAAAGCCCGTGTAGGGGTAAGTTACACATTGCCCAGTAGGGGTCCCAAACAACAAAGGAAATACCTTAGATCTAGACCACACCACAAGATCACACAAATAAACCACAAGACAGAGAAAAATCACACCAGGTATAACTCAATGTATAGAATGTATGATTTTCAGTTGTAGAGCTGAATCATTTTGTAATGCTGAGGGACTCATCCTTTATTAGTCACCAAGGTTTGTTCATATACTAGAACACTGAGGTTCACTCCGATACTAGACCACTAAGGTACGCTCGGCTACTGGACCACTGAGGTCTGCTCTGTTGTTGGACCACTGAGGTCTGCTTATCTGATGGACCACTGAGGTCCACTCGTCTCCTGGATCATTGAGGTCTCCTCTTTTGTTGGACCATAGTGGTCTTCTCTTCTGCTCTACCACTGAGGTCAACTCGTCTGCTGGACCACAAAGGTCCGCTTGTCTACTGGACCACTTTGGTCGCCTTGTCTGCTGGACCCATGAATTCTTCTCCTCTACTAGACTACTGAGGTCCACTTCGCTAATAGACCATGAGGGTCAGCTTGTCTTATCATTCATGTCCCAACCAGCCATAGGATTCATGGTCGTAGTGTGCCTGATTCATTGAGAATCTACTCTTCAAGCCATTAGTAGTATGTATACTACCACAAAAACATACCTAGAGTATACTCAAAGGGCCATCTCATCGCAAGGGTCCCAATGTCATAGGATGTGCATTAAATGGATGCCCTGTATGAATACTATTTGTTATTTAGTAATTTAGGGTCGGTAGCATCCGAGACTTATCCAATTTGGTTGAGCTGACCTGACCAACCCAGCCAGGGGGTCCCGCATGACCCAAACCATTTGGCTTCCCCGACTCAAATTGGTCTGGCCTAGCCTAGTGGTTAGGGCCATTAGGCCTTGCTAGAACTAGCTCGTTTTACCCGTTGTTCTAGACATCCAGGTTCCCTAGCGACCCAGTTCTCATCTGGTTTGGTCCAACTTTGTCAGACCAGTTCTAACCATCCGGGCTGCCCAAGAGCCCGATTTTCTATCTGAAAGAGCCTATATTGGCAAGAAGAATCTTCTCCATCCAGGGTTTCTTGGTGCCCCAGTTTATTTCACTAGTTCGACCCGCATCGGTGGGCTTGTTCTCTTCCCACCCAGACATAGTGCAGTGTCTAGTTCATGTAGCACATGGTCGGCTGAGGCCTTCCACCTCCCTCTACATGTGGTCCCCACTAGACTGTATGCCAGAGCACACTACGGCCTACCCCACAAGCTACTTCCATTGACGTGACACCCGACCGACGACTCCCTCCAGCACTGGTTTTCCTCTAACACTTCTGGGTGGCCGTGTTTTCTAGCCTCTGGACCCTTTCTCTGATATGACACACTTCTAGCATGGTGCCTCCCGCTGATGCATGGCCCGCTTGGCCACCGAACATCTTCCTAGAGCCTCCTCGGCCGATGTTCTACTGATCGTTGCTCCCTGAAGAATGAGAAGAATGAAAGAATATGGGAGGGGAATGAGTAATGCATAAGAACACCCATAAGAATGATTTGCATCATTGTTCTTGTTGACTTGGATGCATTCTTATTAGAAAAAATAACGAAGAACCAAAATAAGGCGGAATAATCACTATGATAGATATCCCCTTTATCCCACATCATTAACCATCCCACACGAATGATTGATCAGCGGGTTAACCTATTCATGAATTAACCCAAGTTCATTTTCTAAAAGAACAAATTGGGAAAATCAATTCATACAGAAATGAATAAAACCCCTACCTGGGATAATATTATTGGTGATGGAATAAGGGAATCACCGACCTCCGTTCTTAATTCATGATCCAAAACCCATAGTCACTAGCGATTCATCGATGGGTGAGAGAAATTTCATTTTTCATTCATATTTGCCACCCAACGAAGCCTAAGAGCATTACTAAGATTGTGATAATAATACTCCATTGCTTGTTAGGCTGTTAACTGAAGAAACGTGAATCAACGTTTCTGTTACACTACATTGTAGCGTTATTGTGTTGATTCATTAATGAGGTTCATTAATGGGATTCAACATCGCCTCCTCAGTATACTGCAGCGCTGAAGAGTCACTAGATAAAGAAGAAGAAAAAATAACAAAATAACATTTTATGTTATTTTATTTATCTTCCTATAAGACCGAAAACTAACTTTCACCCTTGACCCGTGCCGGTTGAGGTTAGGCTTTGACTAATGGAAACACACCCTAACGAGGTCAACCATACTCTCGTATTTCCGATCCGAGTTACCATTTAGGAGTTACAAGTAATTTAATATCAAATAAGCATTATTCAATTATTTTATTTAAGGATAAAAATTTCATTCCACAATTTGCCTCCACCGAACAATGTCAGACCCTTTTTAGGTGAATCATGAATCCCTCAGTTTAATAGTGCCCATATATTTTTGATCACGGAAACAGTTTGAAAGTTAGAAAAACCATCCCTCATGTTTCTTTAAGGAAACATAAAAATAGTTCAAAAAAATGTTCTCGCCACTCCAGGCCTCAGAATTACATGCCCTTTTAGAGCCTAGTCTTGAAATAATCCCCTGAAATTTTGAGAAAAAATTACATTGAAAACCGAGGTATTACATTACTCATAATTTTTTGGGTCTTTACCACTATACATGAAGAAGCCACCATGATGCACATACATTGAAATAATTGTAACAACATCATTATTTAATGGCTATGATGCAACACAAAGCAACCTATTAAATGTTGAACATCATTCATATTATTTTCATTTATAATTTATTGAAAAATCACACACACACACACATATATATGTATATTTATTTTTTCAAATATTTTAATTTTTTACATTATTTTTAATTTCAAATTTTACTTTATAAAACTTTTTATAAATTCTTCTAAAAAATTTAAAACACATATGTATTATCTATTATATTATTTGTTAAAAATGATTTATTTGACTATCAATGATAATGTTATGATTTTAAATTTTTAAGTTGTGTTAAATCTATAAGTGATATATTTTTTCTTTGTTTGATAGTAATTAAATGTTATAACTTTTTAATTAACATTTTTTTAACAATTTTAAAAAATAAAAAATATATAAACATTTATATTTCATAATTTATAAATAAATATATAAATATATTAGTTTACAATAAAAATAAAATTACTTTTATATTGATAATGTATATATCTATATTCTTTTACATACCAAAAAAGAAAAATAAAATAGATATATTAAATTGTAAATTTAATCCTAAAAATATTTTAGAGTTTTAAAAAAAATTCATCATAATAATATATTTGAAAATTTTGAAGGCCGTAGAAATCAAATTAGGTTAAAAAACATAAAATAAATTATCAATGATTTTTGATATTAAACTATCATTACTCATATCCAAAACTTCATACCACCTTTAAAAAATGGTTAACCAAAATTTTAAATTAATTTTATTAAATAAAGTATAATTTGAGGTAAATAAGAAATTATGGTTGACATTGGTAGGGAAGAAATTAAAATGATGAAACTGCAATAAATTTTATCTTATATGAAATGACTATTATTTTACAGTCACTAAACACATTAGAAAAGAAACATCTCACAAAAACCCTTCCCTATAACTCCATCTCATACCCCTAGACCCCCTCTCCTCTCCAACCACCACTATTGATACTCCCAAACCCTATAATTTTCACACATATCCCCCCCACCCCATTCGTTCACTTGATCTCTAACCAATTTTATCATTGTAACCACTTCTTTATGATCCAAATCCAATGAAACCCCAATATCATGGATGAATATATACCTCAAACCACCACTTATATATTACAAAAATTACTAATAGTCCAATTAATATTATAAACATTACAGTTATTGCACCCATCACCACAAAAGGTCACACACTGCACATCAGGGATTTTTCTCAAAGATATTATATTATAATTTTTTATAATATTCATAGTTATTTTTTATTTATTCAATTTTACATTTTTTTATATAATTTAATGTATAAATGTTTTTATATATTGAAATTATTGAATTAAATGAATTTTGAATTAATTATGGTGAAGTTTTTGATATAATTTATGATAAAAATATATAAAGTAACAATTATTATTTATGTAAGAATATTGTTTTTCTAAAAAAATTAAATTATTATATTTTATGTTCTTTTTTTCTATTGTATTCTTTTTTTTATTTTTTTAATAATGAAAATGGATATGTGAGATTGAAAATACATGCCACATTCCTTGAAATTTATGAAAATTTGTAATATAATAATTAATTAATTAGTACAAACTTTACTAAATAAAACTTCTAGGTTTTTATAACAAATATGTTACCCTTAAATTAATATAATAAAGTTAAAATTCATAATTAATCTTTGTTAACCCATGTAGTGCCCAAGTTGTGAGAGCATTTATTGGGGGGAGGGGTGAATCTCTTTACTCATTTTATCCATTTATGAACCCTTCCTTCTATGTTATACTCTTAGAATGGATAAAGAATAAATCCCTCATGTATTTATATCTATTAGGCCAACCAAAATTACAAATTAAATAAATACAGAAGAACCCAATGATTTATAGTGTTTGAACTTGAAAGTGTACTCCCTTCCTATATTTTTTATACCTCCCAATCATGTATTACTTAAATATTTTACGTGCTTTGGTTACACAAAATGGTCCTGCAATATGATTACAAGGAATATAATAATGAGATCCAGAGTTACAATAGAGGGAATTTATGAAACTTCATAGTTTTTAAATAGAATCCCACTAAGTCATTATATCTCAAACAAGTTCGTCCTAAATAGGTCATGTTTTCTTTGGTAGGTACAATTTCAAATCCTTTTAATATTTTTTATAGGTATGGTATGTTCAGAGTATAAATTTTTTGAGGGATTTATATTTCCCACATTCTAATCATTTTATAATCACTAGATAATGTATATTTTATTTCTATATTTTATTTGGAAATACATAAATATTTTAATATTGTAATTCATCATTAAAAGTGATTTGATCTTGATCTAGGAGCATTATTTAAACCTCACTAAGACTCATTTATTATTAAATTCTTTTATATCTCTCCAATGACCACTCTTTTATTTCTATTTTAATTATCCATGTGCAAGGCACTCTAACGGGGTGTATCCTTCTTTGTGGATGTGTAACTCATCTCAACATCCCAACATTGGTGTCATAAAGACTTACTCAATTTTCAATTTGGATTATGATTATTTGGTTGATTAAAATATTTTAATCCATGAATAAGATCACATTATCATTTTCCAATTTATTTATTTATAGACAAATATAATTCTGGAATCTCATATTTGCAATGATTTTCACCAAGTATAGTATTTAAAAGAATAGATATCATATAAGAAATAAAACATCATAAGTTAATTAGATAATGTGATATTTTTTTCCAAGATGATTTAATAACTATTTAAATATCATTAAATGTCATTATATCATATAATGTTTGTGAAAAATCATATAAACTTAGGAAAATTATACGAACTGGTTAAATATCATACGCAAGAATGTTGAAATCATAATTAGATTAGTTCAAATATCATTAATGGGAAATTAATTTTCCAAAATCATTTAAATAAAATATATTACACAACTAGCCAAATATATTATTCATAGACTAAAATTATATAACATTATCAGAACATCTGGAACATATCCCAAGGACTTATGAATAACTTTTAATCAATTCAAATAATATCATAGACTTCATACAGTTGGTATATAACACTTGATCAAAGTTGCTTCAATATTAATAAATATATTTATGAGCACTCACACTTCCAATATTGCATGACTAGTTATCCTTTGGTATTTAATCTCTTATTTGGACAATACTATGAAAACACTCGAGAACCGGTATGATACAATGTATCCCCCATTAGTATAGTTATTTAATATGAGGGAAAACATAATCAATCCCCACAAAAAATTATTTCATTGTATTAAAAATATTTATGGAAGTAAATACATGATTTAACATGAACTATCCTTCAACATATAACAGAAAATCACTTCAATCAATCCTCAAAGATTCTCAACATATATAGACACCATTATAAATCCTAAATGCATATCACCTTATTGAAGGAAACTAAAATTCAATCCAATATTCAAAATAATATAAATTTTTTTTATTAATATCACAACACTTATTTTTATGAAAATATGTTTTCTTCTCCTTCCCCTCTTATTAGTAAGAATTTAAAAGGAAATGTATTGGATTTTCATATCACATAACTTATTTTGTAACCACTTAATTCTCCTATTTTCTGATGTGAATACAGATTTATTACACTTGAGATAAGGATGATACAATAGTTCTTATATAATAGAACCTTTATTCAAACAAATATATGTTTTTGTGGGCCAAACCTTTCTAGAAAGTAGGAGTATATTACAAATGTATTTTTGGATGTCAATAAATCACTATACATGTGACACTATTATCATATTCAAATTTTGGGGATCTTCAAACATATATTTTTTATGAAAACGTGTATCATTCACACATGTCGATAAACCAATTAATAACTACAAGTGAAAAGTATAAAAATATAGTTTTTTCTCATATCTTCATTATCCAAAATCCCCCATTACAAATATGTTCTATATAAGAATCAATAAAGGTTCTAAGTGGGATTGGAAAACCGTATTCTATAATTTATTTAATCTATACATAATTTAAAGATTCAATGTATTAAATATTTATATCATTTTTTCTACCTCTTACTGGATACACTCAACCAACACATTATTATGACCAATTTTAATCAATAATGGACCTGTTTACTATAAGTGCATACAAAACTCAACCTTCTACTTGCATTATTTATTTGATAGAAAAATAAAAAAAATAGGGGAATAAGGTGTTTATTCTACTTACTCTCTAATGAGATCAAAAAGGCTGTGACTTGAGTCTCATACCAGAAATCATTTCATCCCCAATTTTCATTTTTTAGAACTTAATTATTTACATTATCTATTTGATAAACAATGATTATGATTCATGTTCATCATTATTAAACATATCCATCTATCTAAAAAGCCATTCCATGATCATGATACATAGATTTCCAGGAATATTTCACCTTACACATAATTTCTCACTCATCATCAAATATCCATTGATTGTAATATTTTCATATTTATTTTTTGGGATAAATTCTACTGAACCTATCATGAGATTAAAATTTTGAATTTAATTACTATGTCTATTTTTTCTTATATCCTTCAGCATTGATCTTCATGTATATCCTGGTGTGATAAAAAAAATGTTCCCTCTCTTTCATTAGTATAAGATCTATTTATCAGTTGATACATCCTTAAAATCATTTTTCTTTGAAGATATTTTCTCAGTTATCACTTCTTTATTAATTTTCTTACTTCCAATGGTTGATTTATCCTTGTTGGCATCCAAATTAGGATAGAAGTTCTCATTCTCCTTTATCTCTACCCCTTTGATTATATTCATTTATGATATTAAAATATTTAGATGCTATGATAACATTTAGTGTCCATGTTCCTAAACTTATTATTTTACTATTGACAGTGTAAAAATATTCCTTCATTGTATGAATATGCAATATGATGGAAAATTTTTACGTTTTGTTTCTAGAGAAAACCACAACCAATGTGGGATCTCCTTGGGGGGATTATTTTTCTAGGAAGTTATTTTTTTAATCACTAATTAGGTAGTGGTTTTTTAATAAATTTTCCTATAACTATTTTTTTTTAAATTTGAAATATGTAATAGGAGATGAGACAAATTCATACAGACAATTTTTTCTGGGTAATGGGGTTACATCATTTTATAACATGTTTAAAATAGATCAGATGATAATTTCAATATATTAATACAATTCAAATTATTCCATTTAGATACATGATTCATAATAATCAATTATACAGTAGAAACATGACACACACCAATCGTAGGCCGTGGAAAAAAATAAAATTTCAATGTTTTCATAGTGAAACATTGTGGATAAATAGGGTCATCTAACTTAAGGAGCTCTGTGAGTTGTTCACTCACTTTATCTAATTCACCTAAACTATTTTTTTCTTTTTATATCATCTAAAGGAAATAAAATTTAAATGAAAGAAAAGATTAAACTAACATTCAATGACATAATGTGATTAGTAAAGAAAGAATTTGGATTTTATGGCTCGGTTTATGGGTTCCATCATTCTCTTTGTTTTCGTATAGATTAAGTTTGATAATTAAATTCTAATATCTTATTAATGAAATACTATTATTTTATTTAGTAATATAGAATATCCAATGCATTTAGAAATATTTAATTCACCTCCTCATTTAAAAAAGGTTAATGTTACACCTTCATCAAGAGTGTGAAAAATTCCATGACCTCGCTCCATCATATGCCATTTCACATACTAAATGTCTCTAAACTATTTTTTATGATCTTATATCTACTATAAAGGATAAAAAAATTAATTAATGAATATAAATGAGTTTGATATCAGTGTTGTGGTGGACGCTCATCACACATTGGCATCTCACTCTTGCACATCACAAACATAATAAAACATAATAATTTAAGCATAGAATGAATGGAGTTACCACTTAAATCTCCAATTATGGCCACATGTTATCCCATCAATTCTAGGGGAAAGAGGTAACTATTGTAATATGAAAAAAAAGAATAAGAAGAATTAAAATAATAATAATAAAATGGTGGAACAAATTTATGAATGCATGAATTAATTAAAAATCTAAATTATAATTAAAAACTAAGAAAATAGAGAAAATAAGTATTTGAATAAATGTAGAATAAGGTTATAGAAGCCATCCTACCTCAGTGTAGATATCCTCCATGGTTCCCTATATGGTTTGTAAAGGATGGGATCACCTATTTTTATTGGTTTTGAGGGAGCTTTTTGGTTCTAAAATCTATCTTCTGAAACATTTCTCATTTTTACCCATTAAATGGACGATTCATGCATTTCATCCTCCATGAATATTGTTAATAAATTCCTGAAACATATCACCAATTTTTTTTACCTTATTTGAAAATATACAGATATAGTTATCTTTATTTAACTTATAGAATTTATTCTACTAGGAAAGACTCTCCATCATTCAAATCTGTAGATTATTATGCGTTGATGGCCATGAAAAATGGCAATTAACGCGTATAATTATTCATTGAAGAGTTTACCCAAGGTATTATTCATCTCTCTATTGAATTTAAGATTATTTGGGATCCCTATATATGAGTTATGATCCCAATATAAACACTCACCAGATGTTTTCATAGTTTTCCTAACCTGACTTGTGAGCTGGTTTGGGGCTTTCAAATAGGGGATTTGGCTTTGGGTGTAGCAGAATGAAATGAGACCCAAGATGTATATAATCCTAAAAATAAACAATTTAATGAGACATATTAGTATATAAAATTTTATCTCTAAAGAATATAAATAATTTAAAATTGTTAAAAAAACCTAAATGGCCCATTTTTACGATTAATCTCAAAACACCACTAAAATCCTAAAATGTTCAAATTTCTTAGAAAATAACACATTGGTGGTATTTAAAACTTATAAATTAAATATACACATATTGAATATATATTCTCTATAAATCCCACCCCACATAAACCATGCCTATTTTCAAACATAAAATATCAATAGGGAATTTAGAGGGCACCAATGTTACCAATATTCTAATTAAAAAATAATAAAATAAAAAGAATAATGTAAAATAAAAATATAAAATGTCACATAAAATATAAATTCAATTCAACATTATTCAAAGGAACAATAAACTCAAGTAATTTACATTATCCCTTTTAAAAATATTTTGGAACTTCTCATTTCATTCATTCATACTCTTTGATTCATTATTATTAAATAAGGAAAATCACGATCAACCACACTTTTCAATATTTTCACTCAACAATAATAATAAGATTCAAGTATAGTTAAGATGATATCACGATGAAATGATACTTATCTATAATATTGAAAAATAACTACTCTCTCCACTCCATAAATGAAAAAATCACACAGAATCGTGAGGAATTTCAATTAAGGCCCTAATGACTCTGAGAGTTATTGTCGGTAGGATTTGATGACTAAAAATAATCATCAAGTAGGAGGTTTAACTATTAAAGAATAAAACATGATATAAAATGTAAAAGGATTAATGAAAATATCCCTTTAAAATTGTAACAAATCTCCATATTCCCAAAGACTCAAAGAAAATATCAAGATCAGTTTAAGCATAATGAATGGTTGGTGGCCTCAAATGAATATTTTTTTTGCAATTTTATTTTTCTTAGAACATTTTTCATTTTTTTTCTTTTTTCAAAAGTTATGATTTTGAATAATCCTCACATCTACCACCTAAGCACCCATGATATTAATCATAGGTCTAGTAATAGTGAATTTTGGTTTACGCAAATCACAACCAAATTTTTCTCATTTTTAATTCTTTTTTTGTCATTTTTAATTTAATATATTAAAGTGGGGAAAAAATATATTACAATGAATAAATTCACAACCATTTATAATTCCCATAATAATTACCCCCACACTTCTTCCATAAAATGTGTAACATCCTTCCACCATGATTCTATTTACCCCATGATTTAACATTAAAATTTTATGGAAATAACAAGAGTATGATATGAATGCATAAACATGGAGGGAAACATAGACCATACCTATAGTGGTCATTCATGGTATCTTCCGGCTAAGTAAGTATTGATGTAAATGTTGTATTTTATGAAAAAGTGGGGATTCAGAAGATTCATAAATCATTTTAAATGTGTTGTTTTTCTAGTTATAGCTTGGAAAGGATCAAATAAAAGTTCTTGTCAGTTTCAACTCCTAAGATCACTCATGAAATAAGAATAAGAATAAATTGGAATTACCTGATCCATAAATCCTTTTGTGAGTGGGAAATATGATTTGGGACAATCACTAATGGAATGACTAATAATAAAAAATAAATTCACATGAATTTCATAAATTCAACACATGAAAAATGAATGGGAAATTTAATTTACATGAATCACCAAACTTCATTAAATGACGAGCCTTCATTTTAATATCCATGTTTCTCTTTAATAATTCAATTATCTATTTTACTCATTGAATTTCATTGAAATTGAAAATCTAAAATGTGGAATAATTTGATTCCTAAGAAACTCATGTGTACTAGACTAATTAAGAAAATCATAATTCATGAGCGGGAGTACAATTTTTATTTTAAATCACAAATTAAAATCTCAGAAAAAAATGTATGGAGTTTGAAATATAAAAATTTAAAGTGAACTCCCTTATGATATTAAGATTAGTACTCATTTATGCTTGGTTAATTTGGGATTATTATGCAATCACAAACCAAAAAAAAATTACTTAATAATAAACAAGGATCATTTAAGTTCAAAATGATAATAGGGAGTGGGATGCATGCTGGAAAAATTCCTACGACTGAATTTGAAATCCTAATTCAAAATCGTTAAAATGAAATCACTTGAAACAATGTAAAGTATAATTATAGGTATGATCCCTAAAGTGCGACCTAAATTTTTTTGCCTCCGGAGGGCAATACCAAATGTTATCCAATGTCTGATAGTGGTTGGAGATTCTAGGAAATGAAACACCACACGTGGATATTCCCAGGTTATATTTCATTATTATTTGTAGGATAATTCAATCTATAGAGTACAATAGATCCCCATCAAAAATTTGGTACAACTTGCATGGCAGAGGAAGGATTAAGTATAAAACCTCATATTCCTTTATTTACAACAGTGAAACATCATTTTTCACAATCCAATAGTTCTCCAGACGTGATGCATGAAATGAATAATTAGAGCGGGATTTAAAATTTAAATTTAATGTATTAATTTTTAAATATTCTCTTTTAATATAGCTAGCTTATACCTCTTTGTTCTCCAGGAATATCCACTAGGATCTATTCTTATACTACCTATACTAAATATTCAACTAATTTAGGGTGTTCTAGGTGTTCCACAATAGGTGAATTTTTTTTCCTATTCATCCTATATGGGATAATAAGATTAATACAATTTGGACAATTCTAAATTATTGGGATTAATACTTAAATTAGTATCAATTAAATTAAATGATTTTGAGTTCAAGAATATACCGGCTCCCTACGGTGGTTCATCTTGAATCTCTTCTTCGATGGAAGTGCATCTTGGTTTTTATCTTTGATGGGTGGAGGTAGGTAGTTGGGATACTCCATATTTACATGAAATTCCACCCCTAGGGTGGTGTCTAACTTCATGGGTGAGGGATATTTGTCATTGCAAGGTTTGGTAAGAACATTTAGTTCTTCACATTCTTTCCAGAACTCATCCAGTTTAAGTTGATATCCCTCATTTAGCTTAGTAAGGGAGTCCTTTTCATATATCTCTAATAGAAATAGTTGAGTGAGGATGAATGAATCTATTTGCACCTCCACATTTAACTCATATGGTTCTTCAATTTATATTATGTGTGGTGAATACTACTAGATATTTAAGTATTTGCGACGAGTTATTTGCAATGGGATCCTACCACAAATGAACTTCTGCAATGGGGTCCCGTCGTAAGTAACTTGTTTCATGAAATGACATAAAAATAGTTCTTCATTTATATATATAAAAACATGTTCTGACCAACCCCTCACCAAAAAGTATTTGTGACACGGATATTTTCCCATCGCAAATAGTTATTTAAAATATATATATATTATTTTGGATGGGAGACCATCAAAAAAGGTCCCGTTGCAAATACTTAATAAAATAGAAAAAATATATTCATTAAAATTATGATAAATTAATTTTAGAAAATAATTATAATAATATTAATTTTAATATAATTAATATAATATAAAATAATAATAATTCTAATATTAGTAATACAAAAAATTAGATTTTTATAATATTAATAGAATAATAATAATAAAATAATGTTTTTATTATTATTAATATTTATGAAAAAATAATAACAAAATTATAAAATATTAAAATTCTCAATATATTCTCAAAATAAAAATAAATAAAAAATAATATTATTATTAGTAAAATAAAATAACATTAAAAAATTAATACTAATAATAAATAATAAAATAATAAAAAATAAAAAATAAAAAATAATAAAAAATTAAATTATACAATATTCGCACCAGTATAAAAGAATGAAACTATAAGTAGTTAATATTATGAAAAACTTTGGATTCAAATATTTTTAACATGAAAAAAAAATCACTAGGGGGGATTGTCTTCTCGAGGAGGTGGAGGAGCTGGAGGATATGGCGGATGAAACTCCATCCCTAAACTACGAGTCAGATGACGCATGTACTTCATCTTCTCATGCTACTGCTACTTCCACCGAAGCATCTGCTCCTCATACCACTGCTGCTGTTATCGACAATCCTCCTCATGCTGTTACTGGTACTGCCACATCTCCTCCTACTCATTATGTACTCTTTATAAGATCACCCTGAGCTCGTAGCTGCTCGTGATATTATTAGACAAGAAGATGATTCCTCTCCATGAGCTCATCTCAAGTAGGGCGCTGACATCACAACTGTACCAAAATAAGTTTTAGGAGTCAATCGAGTGCTCATACCAACTACTCGGACCTTCTCGAAAGTATACTGGGTCCCCTGCATCCATGCCCCCTCATCGAAATGGTGGGCACCGGTATGATCAGCCCTCTAAGCCCGAATCTCTGCCTGTGTCTAAGAGGTCATGGCCTCATATGGATCCTTTAGTTTCAATTTAAAATTTATATAGTGAAAATATTATATACAGTTAATTTTTAAACTGAAAAATAAATAACACTGACTACAATCTAACGCTGGCGATCACCCCTAATCTCTTTTGTAGTTGGATCACTATACATCTTCTGATAAATGTCATACTCCACAATATTGGGATTCTTGAATACCTATATTAATATAAATAAATTGTTTATATTTAAAGTGATATAAAATATTTAAAAAATATACCTACCAGATTCACTATATATGTGCTGAATGTATGGCTACCGGCTCGATGCATCACATCTTATCCCCTACAATTTTGTCTGCCCAATAAAGATCTCCTATGAAATACACCACCCATCGAGTGTGAACATAATACATCCCAAACGTGAGATGAAATATACTCTTTTCCGTGGAATCTACACGACTCATCAAATACCGCCACTCATTCATTCTTCATGATCGTCCTTATCAAATTGTGTAAAAAGTGAAAGAAATGCTCAGGAATAGACACTTCACATGCCACATGGATAACCTTATGAATTCTATCATTGATGGGATACTATAAAACCAAAAAATAATTTATTATATCAAGTTATTAATGAAATAAATTTAAAAAAAATTAATTAATTTACGTATCAGCCAATGATCGAACGTGACGAGCTGCACATCAATGAGAATTGTTTCCCATGTGATCCATGGCTGAGAAAAATAATTACCCCAGATAACACTCCCCTGCCCAATAACTATATGAGAAAAACTGTGAAAAAAGAAATAATAATCAAATATTTAGTATTTTAATAAATTAATGAAAGGTAACTAAAATAAACATGTTACCATAACCTTGTGAGCATAGATCAAAGCCAAGACGTGGACATCACTTAGGGATGGGGTCAAGAATCATCAGTCACGAAAGACCATGCCCTTGCCACGTACCCCATGAACTTCTAACAGGATGAGAGTTTGAGGATGCCAAATCCTCCTCATCCAAAGGTAGGTGACTCTCCTACAACTGACGAAATAGATCATTATCCATCTGAAACACAAAATGATTGTTGTAATCAAATAGTCAAAAATAACTATTATATATAGATATATATTAGTTTTGATTATAACCAGTATTTAACTGTGTCAATGTTCACCACTATCATCATCTTCATATATGATGATGTCAATGTATTCATATTCCTCCTCAACATCATCAATATCCATATAAGTTTTAGTTTCATCATCTCTTTCCATTTCAAATTCATTTTTAACATCACTAACATCATTGTCATCATCGAACCTTAATTGGGGCGTTTCATCATCGATATTCATGTATCTATGTAAAATATAGATTTTGAGTAGTCTCTTGAAATATTTCAAATCCCGGCACTTCCATAAAACTACCCTCACTTTGAGTAAAATGCTTTTCCAAAAATTATATTTTTATTACGCTCCAAAAATCACATAGGAGTCTTAAAGTAGCACAATACATCGCATAATAAATTTTATGTGCCTGATGATAAAGAAAAAATGGATTATATACTATACGAAGACTTTTATATTTAATAACAGTGATTCCATTTGTTAGACGAACACACAAGCCTCTCTCAGTATCCAACCACGGACATTTAAACATCATTACATAATTTTTTCCAAGATAACACAGTTCAATAATTTAAAACAAAATTTCGTAAAAGAAACTTTAGTATCACTATGATGATATCCTCTCAACAAATTTCCACTATCCATTCATTTTATATTATCCATATGAATGTGTATGAAATTGAAAATCATTCACCCCATATGCATTATAAGATTTTACCATTTTGAATAGTGGGTTACTAAATATACATAGTTGCTTATAAATTTTATCAGCATATTTAGACACCTAATTTTTTTTTAAAAATTATCAATATAATAAATAATAAACCAAATTAATATGTTAAACAGTCAATAAATTATGTTACTAGTTTTTGAAACCACTGAAATCTTTTTCCGTGTTTTTCAAGAGTAGTTGCGGAAATTTGTTGAAGCTGTTTCTTTATATGATTATCATATAACCTATAAATAAAATATGTTTACTTACTGTACCATGAACTGGATAATAAATAATAAAATCACTCATAGTAAAAATGATGTCATTTTTGTCACAGTTGAGAAGAACATATTTATGAGCTCTATGATGTTAATCATCTGAAAGACATCATTTATGACCTCTAGTGAAGCAAAGCTCTTGCTGATTAAGAACTGATAATTAATTTTCCATTTCATCCTAAACATTCCCCCCATTACATCCCATGCGGTATTGTTTTTAGGGATATTTAGATTTCAAATAATGAGAGTAGAAAAAATAATTTCATCTTGCAAATAAGATTCAACAATTGAGCCTTAAACTAATGCTTTGTTACACACTTTTTTCTTAAATTTCAATATGCATCTCTCGAATCGGTACATTAATTGAAATTATACCAGACCTCTACATTTTGATTCATGTGGAAAATGTAATATCAAATGTTTTATTGAGTCAAATAAATCTGGTGGAAAGATTTTTTATAGTTTACATATAATTACAACAATAACTTCTCCTAGTTATAATAGTGCATCACAGTCTGTTGTCACCATACAATTGTCTCAAAAAATATGGAATGTCTATTATTGAATCTCAAATCATATAATTGAACAAACATCTTAATGAAATTGGAATAAGTTTTTCTATTATAACATGAAAATAATGAATTTTTAATCTGGTAATATGACCATTCCAAACACATCTACCCAAATTAGAAGCATAACTATCTGGAAGTCTCAAATCTGTAATCCACTAAAAAATAGTAAGCCACTCTCTTTAGATAGTTTATAAGATTATTTTTCCTCCATTAAACTTTATTAGAAGAAATTTTTCAACAGGTCTGGTTTTGGTCGCCTGTAAATTTCGGCTAGATATAATCATGTCTCCAAATTATATTTGGTCCTACCTGGTGTATCCAAAACTGTATGGAATAATGTAAAAGAGTAGTTCTTTGTAATATGCATGACATATAATATGTGGCGGACCCACAAATCATACCAATATAGCAGATAAAAAAAATGCTCTGTTTTATCCAACTGTGTTTTTTTCCAAAGCGATGAATTTTCTTATAGTTTATTGTCGGTCCAAATGTGATCAGAGGTGATGAAAATAAAACTGATTTTAACTCTATACCTGAGATCATTTTTTGAGGTTCATCCCTTTTAATTGTTCCTTTTTTGAAATGATATTTCTTCCTATTAAAAGGATGATCGGTTGGAAGAAATCTATTATGACAATCAAAATAGCACGTTTTTTTCCATTGACGAGAATAAATTCTTTGTTATCTCCCATAAAGTAATGATATGATTTTAGACCATGTGTACTCTAGCCAGATAACATGTCATAGGATGGTAAGTCACTAAATGTCCACATCAATGTAGCTTTTAGTAGGAAATTTTGTTTCACAGCAACATCATATGTGTTAACACCATTACTATACAATGTATTTAACTCATCAATCAATGGTTTCAAATAAACATCAATATTCATTTTTCAGATGTCCTGGGATTAATAAGTTCAAAATGAAATATGGCTCCCTCATCAATATCCATGGAGGTAAATTGTACATAGTTATAAAGATAGGCCGACATGATTACTGACTACCATAACCAACAAATGGATAAAAACTATTTATAGAATGACCCAATCGCAAGTTCTGGGCTTCTAAATAAAAAGACATATGTAATCAGTCAAAAAATTTCCATGAATTACCATTAGATAGTTTATTTTGGATTTTAAAGGTTGAAATCTTGGTTCTGTGCCATGACTTCATCATCGCAGTGTTATGAGACATAAATAAATACTATAACCAAGGTTTATGTGGGAAATATTTGAACAGTTTTATAAGAAGAAATCCATACATCCCCATTTAAACTTCTTTATACCTAAAATTTCAGCATGTGGGAAAACTATCCAACGAATCGTTTTCACCAAAATATAAGATGCAATCATTTGAACATGAATGGTTCTTCTAATAACTAAGACCCAGATTATAAACCATCCACTTTCTCTCAAAGTAATTTTCATGAAACACATTTCCTTCAGGTAAAAATGTGTTAACCAAATAAAATATATGATCAAAATAGTTTTTTTACATTCTATTATATGATATAATAGCCATAAATATTGCAACTGCTTCTAATTTTATTATCCTGCATCCAGGATATAATGAATCCTCATCAGACCGCAATAACTCATAAAACACAGATTGTTTCAACTCACGAGTTAAATTAATATCATCTTATGTTTTTGCTTGATGAACAGATGGACCGGCTGCATCATGTACTAAATTTTGAACCCCTAATAGATTCGAAATCAAATTATTAGTATCTTTCCTGGAACTGTGTTCACTTCGTTCATACAAAAAAACATAATCTCACTGAAGACCAATATTCAAGAGATGTCCCTCATTATTTTCAAATGTGTTAAACGTTCTCAGAGCACATTTTTTACATGGAAACTTAATTTTTCATTTTGAATCAAATTCTGGTTTTGATGATGAAAAAGATAAGAAATCTTCAAAAACCTTAATATATATAGGATTTAAACCAGAACTGTTGGGATTTCTATGCTAATTTATCCAAGAACAATAATTTTATAATGACTATTTTTGACATCCATGTTCCATTTTTTCTACAAAATATAAAATCATTATTATTTTTGAATAAGTTGTAATAAGAAAAACACTATACAAAAAAGAGAAGATAAATAATTATAGATACTTCTTACTAATTAACACTAATTACGAGCGACACAATTTCATGTGGATTGGTCACTGGTCTTCTGTATGATGGCTTATTTACTTGAATCTGTCTCACCCTGAAATCAAAATGAAGAATATACTCAGAGTTACACATATGTATTCTAATTCATACAATAATTCTTAAGAATACCTCTGACCATAATCTTCTATGTGTTTTTACTGTGAGAAAGATGCAAGTAAATGAGCCATCGGACAAAAGATCCCCCTTTTCGTCAACGAATTAACCTTTTGTAATTTTCACTTCCTGAAAACAATATGAAGAATGTGCTCTTTTGTATTCATGTCCAATCTTATTCATATAAGATTGGACATACATAGGTCGGAGCACAATTTTCATAATATATTTAAAGTCAGTGAGAGATGAGAAGAGAAGACTCATCGAGCAAAAGGAGTTCCTCCAATCCACTAAAAATTATGCCATGTT
Source organism: Viscum album (assembly GCA_963277665.1). Classification (NCBI taxonomy): domain Eukaryota; kingdom Viridiplantae; phylum Streptophyta; class Magnoliopsida; order Santalales; family Viscaceae; genus Viscum; species Viscum album. Next base: position 1,942,577,013 of record OY728152.1, read on the forward strand.
CTCACAATTTTTTACAATTATCCATATTTATATATTACTAATTCATTTAATTATTACTAATTATTAATAATTATTACAGTTTATTATAATCTATTAGTATTTTTTACTATTTTTTAGTACATACTTCAATTTATTGCAAATTATTTCAATTTATTGCTAGTTATTACTATAAATTTTTATTTATTACTATTTATTGCTAATTATTACTATTTATTGCTAATTATTTCTAAGTATTAATATTTATTTCTAATTATTACAAATTATGGCTAATTAGTAGTATTTTTTTCTAATTTTTAGTAGTTTCTATTAATTATTACTATTATAACTAATTATTACTATTTGTGGATAATTATTACTATTTAATGCTATTTATTAATAATTATTTCTACTTATAACTAATTGAATCTATTAATTATAAATTATTGCTAATTGTTAGTAATTATTTCTATTTATTACTAAGTATTGATAATTATTACTAATTATATGTAATTATTACTAATTATTTATATTTAATTCTAATTATTGCTAATTAATACTAATTATTATGAATTATTACTAATTATTACTAATTACTACTAATTATTACTAATTATTATTAATTATTACTTATTATTACAACTTATTACGAATTATTAGTATTTATTAGTAGTTACTAGTATTTATTTCTAATTATTAGAAATTATTACTAATTACTTGTAATTATTAATATTTGTTTTCTAATTTTTACTATTTTTACTAATTGTTACTATTTATTACTAGTTATTACTAATTATTACCATATTTACTAATTATTACTATTTTTTTACTAATTATTACAATTTTTTTTCCAAATTTTTACTTTTTTACAAATTATTATAAGTTTTTACTAACAATTTCTAATTTTTACAAATTATTACTATTTATTACTAATTAACACTATTTATTACTAATTATTACTATTTATTACTAATTAACACTATTTATAACTATTTAATACTAATTAATACTATTTATTACTAATTATTACATATTATTACTATTTATTACTATTTATTACTAATTATTACTATTCATTATTAATTAATACAATTTATTAATAATTAATACTATTTTTTGCTAATTAACACTATTTATTTCTAATTTAAACTAAATAATAATTTTTATTGTTAATTATTACTAATTACTACTAATTATTACAAATTATTACTAGTAATTAATATTTATTACTAATTATAAGTATTTATAAATATTTTTACTAAAAACTACTATAATATACTAATTATTAATATTTTTACTATTTATTTCTATTTATTGCTAATTATTACTATTTATTGCTAATTATTACTAATTTAGCTAATTATTACTATTTATTTCTAATTATTAATGTTTGTTGCTAATTTTCGCTATTTATTACTAATTATTACTATTTACTGCTAATTATATGTAATTATTGCTAATTATTTGTATTTATTGCTAATTATTAGTAATTATTTCTAATTATTAGTAATTAATTCTAATTATTAGTAATAATAGCTAATTATTAGTAATCATTGCTAATTATTTGTAATTATTTGTAATTTTTGATAATAATTTGTAATTATTGCTTATTATTACTATTTATTTATGATAATTAATAATTATTAGTAATTTTTACTAATTATTACTAATTAATACTATTTATTACTAATTAATACAATCTATTACTACTTAATAATAATTAATACTAATTAATACTAATTGTTACTAATTATTACCAATTATTAGTATTTATTACTAATTATTAGTATTTATTACTATTTTTTATTAATTATTACTGTTTATTCCAAATTATTACTAATTACTATTAATTATTACTATTTAGCTTTAATTACTGCCAATTACCTCTACTAATTACTAATCACTGCTAATTATTTATATTCATTACTAATTATTATTAATAATTACTAATTACCAACAATTATTAATAATTCGCACTAATGATTTCAATTTGTTACAACAAATATATATTGAGAACAAAACAATCTAAATCTAATTTAATTGAAATTAATTAACAATAATTAAAATTAATACAAAAAATGAAATAAATTTTAAATTAAAAAAATAAATGTCTTTAAACGTGATCTCTTATAGTGGTATACGACTTCAAAATCTCTTCGTAAAAAAAATTAACAAAGAGAAATTTTAACTCTAAAATTAGTGTTTAGAGAGAGATAAAGTAAGAATAGAGAGGATGAATGAAAAAGAAGATGGGGGTATTTATATGTTAGATTTTTTGCAACAATACTATTTGCGACTGGAGTCCCATCACAAATATTATTATTAGCGACATGACTTATCAAAAATTCCTTCGGCCGCATTAATTACTGTCAGTGGTTAATGGGTATTTGCAATGGGTCCCATAACAAATAGTGACCTGCTGACACAGTATTTACGATGAGGGCATATCCCGTCTCAAATAGTATTTACCACCATTAGGTATTTGTGATGGGGAGGCACCCCCGTCACAAATAGTATTTACCGCTGATGGGTATTTGCGATGGAGAGGCACCTCTCGTTGCAAATACCCTTCCTACAGTTTGGTACACAAACCGCGCCGAATAGTTTGCGGTGAGTCCCCTTTTCCCGTTGCAAATAACTAATTATTTGCGACAGGATGATGCCCCTGTCACAAATAACCCATCACAAAAGGTCTATTTTTCGGTAGTGGAAATTTATTCCTCCACAACCTTAGGTTCCTTCTCTTTCTTAGGGTCAGGATTCTCCATTAATGCAAAAACATAGTCCAATGATCTTTCCATTTTTCTCCCTGAGTCATCCAGAGAATTACCCATCCTTTCCACACAACTGTTTAGATCACTATAATCAACTTATAGCTCCTGATATTGCACCTACGAGATATATGCCCATGTAGAATAATTGTAGTTTGGATACATCATGGAAAAAATATTGGGTTTTTTATTAAAATAAATGAAAATCTATTTACTATGTGAAAATTTAAAGAATAAGTAAACTAATGATTTTATCCATGGTAATAGTAACAGTTTTTGATGCACGCATATCGTAGGGCCTGAAGAAGTCAAATTTCTATGTTTTCCTAGTGCAACACAGTGACTAACTGGGGTCGTCTCACCTGAGGAGCTTTCTCAGTTGTTCACTAACATAATCTAATCCACCTAAACTAATTATATTGTTTGTGGTTTTAATTTAATAAAATAAGGTAATAAATTTAAATTAATGGAAAGATTAAAAAAAATAGAATAAAAAATGATATTAATAAAGAATGAATTTGGACTTTATGGTTTGGTTTATGGGTCCCATATTTCTCTTTGTTTGTGTTTATATTAAGTCTGTTATTTTATTTCTAAGATCTCTTTTTTGAATTACTATTATTTTATTTAGTGGTGTGAAATATCAAATGAATTTTTTAATCTTAATTCCACCTCTTCCTACAATCAAGGATGTTGATACACCTCGATCGAGAGTGTGAAAACTTCTAAGACCGGGCCACATCATATTCTTTTTAATCCACCAAATGGAACAAATCCATAATATGGAGAGATTTCATCCATTATATGAGTGGACGAAGAATTATTAAAAGTTATGAAATGAGTTTGAGATCAGTGTCATGGTGGATGATCTCCTCACACATGCACATCTCTATTGCTCATAACAAACATAATAAACCATAATAATTTAAGTACACAATGAATGAAATTTTGACTTACCTCCCCAGGCCAATCCTTAGGTTAGAACCTAATTTATGGGGGATAGAGGTCGTGGTAGTAAGACGAAAAATAAGAGTACAAGAAGAATTAAAATAAGAAGAAGAAAATGGTGGAACAATGTTTTGAAATCATGAATTTGATAGAAAAATAAATTACAATTGAAAACTAAAAAAATAAAGAAAAAAAGTAGAAAAATAAATGTTGGAGGATTTTTTAGTAGCCGGCCTCCCTGGATGGACATCTCCTATATGGTGCCCCGGATGGGTTGGAAATGAGGGGCTCACCATTTTTTATAGGTGAGGAGGGGCCTTTTTGGTTCCAAAATCCATCCTCCAAAACATTGCATGTTTTTTATTCATTCAATGAAATATTAACACATTTCATCTATTATGAATGTTTTTCAGGAATTTCATTTCCATATTCCCTAAAAATTTAATCATATTTGGAGATGTGTAGATTGAGTTATGTCCGTTTTACTCTAAGAATTTATTTTACCTTAGAAGACTCTCCATATTTCAAATATCTAGATTATCAAGAATTAATGACCATGAAAAAGGATGATAGATATGTATTAATATTCATATAATCTATTACCCAATGTCTTCCACACCTATCAATAAAATTTAATCTCATTTGTTCTACCAATTTATGAGTTATGGTGCACACATAAAAAATCATGAGATATGTGCACAGTTTTCATGACCCAACTTGTGAGCTGGTTTTGGGATTTCAAATAGAGGATATAGCTCTGGGTCTAGAAGAATGAAATGAATCTCATGATGTATAGAATCCTAAAAATAAACAATTTCAGGATTTTTATCATAATATAAAATTCTATTGTAGAAAAAATGAAATAAAATAAAACTATTAAGAATCCAAAAGTGGGTGATTTTTATGATTAAACAAAAAATACCCCGAGAATCATAAAATGTGTAAATTTCTCATAAATTAAAACTTTTTGGGATTTAATACAATTAAATTGACTTTAAAATTATATAAAATATATTCTATATCACAAATTATCTTTTAAAAAAATTCGAATTTTAAAAAATTAAAATTTTAATATTTCTTAATCTGACATAAAGATTAAGTAATTTCATGATGGGGGAGTTATTATCATTATTAACTAATCTAAATAAATCTTTCTAAACCATTGATAAATTATTGGTTTTATCTTCATGAATTTTTATTTATTCTTGTAGAGATTTATCAAGATTCATTGTTTTTTAACCTCTAGTTATGTTTATTTAACATACATATAGATTTTTCTTTTCATTTTTTTATTTTCATGAATATATTCAATAAATAAAAATTTTGATTTCACATTCTCGAAAACATACCTTTATAATTCCACATTAACAAGAGAAAAGAATCTATTTCAAATTTTTATCACATTTTCATTTTGTTCCATAAGTTATATGAGAGGAATTCCCATTCTAAAATTTTTTCTTTTTTGAATCCTATATTTCCTCTACATCCTCTTCTAGGTGTCCATATTCATCAGGATATTCCTTGATACAATCAAATATTTAAATGACTACTTCTTTTGGAAATTTCATTATATAATATTTTATTTGAGAGTTGAGTCCTTCTTTTTATTTCTGGGCTCATATTTCTAAAATTCTATATAGCATTAAATTTTTTGTTGAACATGATCATTCTTTACTTTTTTTTGGGTAGTTTTAAATTTTTCATTTTTAGGGGTTTCAAGTGGTGATAGATCAATTTTTAAAAATGAAATTTTTCTTAATTTTTTAAATATAATTTCAACCAATTGTATATAAATTTTGATGGAAACTATACATAATCTGTAATAGGGATAGATTACACAGTCTACATCTGAGGCATCTCAATATTTTCCAGAAATATACACTTTATATAGAGGTTATAATTAATCGTTTCGAACACCCCAGACATGATCTCCCATATATGTTGCTAATAGAAACATACTTTTCAAACTTTATTTGACAATATCTATGAAATAAAATATATAACCATACTTAATTTTAAAATAGGAATTTATTTTTTCTTTACTCACATTTAAAGTATCATTTTATGTTTAGATAAATATATAATTAAAATACCACTTAAACTAATAAATCCCATCCTCTTTGTATAAAATGGAAAATTATCCATTATATGTGACGATACTTAATTTTGTGAAAGTCTTCAAAATATCCCCCAAATTCATTAACTTGTGTTATAATTCTAAAAATGTAGTTTCTAGTACTTTTCTCTATAACTAGGTTACATGGAAATATATGAAGGGGTGTGCCCAATTGATTATTAAAAAAACATATAAATCTTGAAATTATGGCATAAACATGGAATGAATAGGTATTAAACATGAAAACATACTCAAATGAAAATGGAAGAATAAAATATCAATGATAATAAACCACAACATAGATATCAATAATATTGATATCATACTAATGGTATGCATTATTTTGATAATTAAAGCCTGCTTTCAAGGCCTTATTCGAAAACACCATAAATGTTTCCAGTACTAAAATCAAGACATATTTCTAAATTGGGAAGGTATACAACAAAAAACCAAACATTTTTTTTCTTATGAGACACTTCGATTCATCGAGGGAATATATAATACTGGGATCCACCAATTACTAGTTCAATTCAAATGAATTCACCATAATAAAACATGAATAAATAATACATAAGAAACATTTTCAGTAATGATTCATGTTGAAAAAAATAGATATAGTACATCATTAATTTTACCAATGCATTAGAATATCATAATTTATAGGTAAAGAAATATAAATTGAGTTATGTGTAATGTTATTTACTTATAGTATATAAGAATGAGTATATTACTTAGTAAATACTATAATAACATGATCATAATCTATTAATAGAAATAATGTGAATTGTTTCATATAAACATATCCCAAGAAGTGAGAATCATTTTTCAAAGGTTTTACGTGGTAAAAATGTATGTCTTAAGAAATAAAATAGATAATACCACAAAATATATTTAATGGGTAGAATTTACCCAACTTATTTGAAATGTGTTCCAATAATGATCATAGCTTAATGAATGAAAATTGAGTTACAAAAAATCCTCAATTACAAGGAAACAATTGAATCACTAGACACCGGAATAGGGGAACATGTTTTGGATAATAAATAACCTTTAATATAAGGATTATGATTAAATTATATCCATTATTATTGAATACCCAATACAAAGGTATAATTGTTCATAAGAGGTATTATGTCTCAAATAATGAGAATTGAGACAAAGAAAACCATTACAGATTGGGTAACACTTTAATCAAAACCCCTTGAATGTGTGAGATTTTAATTGAACTTACAATACCCTTAATAAAGTAAAATTAATTTTATTAGATCTCAAATAGGTAGTATATACCCAAAATATATTAAATTAGGTGCATATATACAATACCTAACTCAATGATGGATAATTGAGACAAAAACCATTATAGCTTTATAAAAATTCGAATCAAAATCTCCTAAAATAGATTCATTGAAATTTAAATTAAAATAAGAATATTAAAGGGTAATTCATTTTATGATACCTCATATAGATAATATATTAACCTCATAAATGAAATTAGTTTCCTAAATGAATTACTCGTCTAAATAAAAGGAAATTGTGGTGAAATCCATTAACTCTTATTTCTGAATTCCATGAATATACATTAATATCAAGTGTAAAAAGTATATTAATTCTAATCAATGAAATATTAACATTACTTATATTATTTTTCTTTAATAGTCTTCCTAAATATTCATTATCCTCTTTTAATTATACATGTTTTCCAGATTTTGTGTTTATAGTTTTGAATGTTTGTACTAGTATCTTAATAGCGTTATTTGAATTGATTCATCCTCTCAATATAATAAATAATAGAACAATGAGGTTAACCCTAGGATTTTTTTATAATCATTTTTTATGTATTATTATACTTTCATGAGTGTTTTCATTCCTATCCTTAAAGGTTAAATCAATAATAAGCATATTTTTGTGATTCATGATGATCAAAGTGTGTTTCTTCTATTAACGAATTAAATATTTATATAAAATATATTGAACCAAAAAATAAATATTTACACATTTATATCATATTTTAACTATGAATATTTTCCCATAATAAATCATGATATAAATTTACAGTATTGCTCGATTTGGTGGACAAACGGGGATAAACATGAACATACTCAGTTTTGTTGAATGATTATGAAGTGTTTTAGTTCAATATAATTATACATGGAGAATAATGATCCTATTCAGTTTTTATTAGTTTCATAAATCATTATTATAAGGATTTATAGAAATAATTAACTAATGTGAAAACATTACCCAATTCTAATTAAAGATCACCCTCTTAGTATGCTTATTTTTAATGATTAAATTAAAAATGATCATTTTTTGATTATATCATTAATAAGTTATCTTATTGATATATCATTAAACATAATGATATCATAAAAATCATGTATATCCTTTAATACTATTCTTATATCCATCCTTTTAATACTGCGATGGAAAAAAATTCATTGTGGAGGTAGATGACCGAAAAACAGACAGGTATCCATATTGTTTTTCTCAATGGAAGGGGAATATGGATAAAAAATTATTATACAATTAATATAGTAATATTCAAACTTATAAATTATAATAATATTGTTATACTACTCTTTCTCGGAAAACCATTAATTGATACAATTGAGAAGAAGAACTAAGTAGTTTATATTACTCATGTCGAGGAATTTGGTTTAATATGGGAGTGTCCTTGAAAATGAAGGACTTTTGATCAATAATGGTGACCATAATTTTTTTAAATTTAAAGTGGGTTATTTGAGGATTATAATTTTAGAGTGTCAAGGATTAATTTTAATTGGTGGTTTGTGTTGAAGACGTGAAGACATTACCACTTAATAAGTGAATGAAATGGTTCTTTGGTTTGTAATTCATACATTTTAAAAAAACAATAGGATTATATTTACATGTTAATGGAAAAATAGTGAAAATCATAGAAGAAATTGTTCTGGGCCGAAATTCACCACGAGCACTCTTTTTAGGGACAAATTTATGTGTTTTATGGTTTTTTGTTTTATCTTTTTTCCTTTTTTCCCAAACTTACTGCTACCTTGGAAATTTATTTCTAATAATAGTAAATTTTTTAATGAATATAATTTACATTGAATGTTTTTCATAATTTTATACTTATAATTAAAATTTGAAAATAATTTTTTCATGTGAAATTTCAAAAGGTGTGAAATGTTATTTTTTATATAAATATAAGTAATCGTGTAAAAATAATTTTTATAAAAATGATATTTTTATGATTTAAAATTATATATAAGATTAAATTATTAAAGACACCAACTTTAGTAACATAAATTTATTTATTGTTATAAGAATAATTAGTTTGAGGATTAAAATGAAATCCAAAACTGAATCACCCTTGAAAGTTACTTGATTCAAATAAATGGTAGAAAATAGTTTTTATATTAAACAATCATTTTAATTAGTTATAAAAATTATTTCCCCACATTTTTTTATTTCAAATAATATTTTAAATTGAATAATGTTATTCATAAAATTATAGTTTTATTACATAAAAGGTTTTTTAAATTTCTTGGTCACTCTTATATAATCGAAAAATCGTATAAATTACATGTTTCTTGAAAACCTTATTTTTTGAGAGAAACTACCATTTTTAGAAAAAATATCAATAAATAAAAATTAATTTAATTAATTTATGTGGAATTCAAAAATCATGTTCATTTTTTAAATTTCAAATTCAATTATTTATAAATTTATATTTTGAATTAAATCACAACATATAACTAGAAAATAAAATTTTGAAACTTACATTTTCAAATATTCAAAATTAATAGTATTTTTTAATATCATTTTGCATTTAATTTTTTCCATATATTAATAATATCAAAAATAATTTATCAATAATCATATGTTCTTTAAAATAGTAATGTGTTTCACATAAAATACAATTAAACAATTATTTTATAAATAATAAATGAAATTATTTTCCATTTTAGTTAAAATAATTGATTCTAATTCATATCAAAATTGTCCTTTTTTATATTTACATATAATTCATAAGTACTTTACTCCTATTAATTCTCTCTAATTCAATTAAATTTTTTTTATTGGTTATACTTAAATATTTATATTTTATTGAAATATATCAAGGCTTCATTTAAGATTGGTGTTTTTTGTGAACCAAGATATCAAACACACTTGATTATTTAAAGGTAATTATATATTAGAATTTGTATATGTTATATTATACCACCTAAATAAATTTTCTCCTAAAAATTTGAACCAATGTTTTGAGTAATTTCCATGATGAACTCATAATTAACCATACACCGGTTGATGACCATAATTTTATTTTGGTCGTGGAATGCGATTTATTTATATTAAAAATTATATACGTTCTTTATAAAGTGAGCTAACTGATTGTTAATTTCATAGATAATTATACTAAGGGTTTTTTATCTAGATCCGTAAGGAATAAATTCCCAAAAACCATGAATTTTATTTATATGATAACCACACAACAAGGGTTTTTTGTTTATAACTCAATATCCAACAGTTGGTGAAAACATACATGACACAGGACTCTAGAAAATCTATAGTGAAAAAGAAAAATATAATTCATTCGTAGTTGTTTCATTGAATTTTCCATGTTTTTATGGTCATTGGAGACTATCTCCCTCGTTAGCCCTTGGATTAGGACATATATTTATACAATGACAAACTCACTCGAAATAAAATAATTTTTTCTAGATTCTCTATTTTCTTGACACTTTTGAGTTTTATGACATTAAATTCCACACTAATAACATTTAACTATACCATTATGGAATATTTACCCATTTCCCTCCCATATTTTTGACATATAGGAAATTTAATCTTTTTTTCATTCATCATCTTCATCAATCAATCTTTAATGAGAACCCATATTTTTTATCATGGGTATATTTGGGACATTGACTATGTTTAAATTATTAATCAGAATTCTTGATGTCCATATAAGATTAATTATAAGATTTATCATTCCAACCCTTATCTTATTTGTTTTATTAATAATGATTGTTTCCAAATTTTTCATGACATCCACTATTAACATGATAACTTATGGATTTATCCAATACAAAAACGAAGAGAGTTAACTTGAATGAGGATCATTATACGATATTTATAATAAATAACCATTAGAAAATTTCATTTAAACATGACTCACTACATAACACTACCATGATTTCCAATAATTCATAAAACTCATCTTTTATCAGACACGGTACGGCCTATATATCTCTCAATTTAACAAACATCACTCTTTGTTTTTTCTAGGTTACTTAGACCTAGGTTCTCATATTATTTTAAAAATAATTATTAAAATAATGATTCATTTTAACCAGAATATTCTGAGAGTATTATAAAAATAAAAATTGTTAAAACTAAGCTCCAAAAATAAATATTATCAATCGTCATACAACATTAGTGATCCCTAATATCATATACTCTCAATAATATACATTTACTAAAACCAATTTTAATCCCAATACATTGATCCACAATGCGATTATATTTTCCTCAAAAAAGTAACTCTATCTTTTACCCTTAAAAAATTTAACCGATAATTTAGAAGGTCATGCCCATAGCCACTATATATCATAATACAAAAAATGAGATCAAATTATCCAAAAATATCATGAATGAATTATGAATCATATGGGTACTAACTACTATCTAACTTAAATATTCAATATTAATTGGTCATTAGTTACATAAATATCAAGACTTTATTTATCATAAGAATAATCTATACATCACGATTGTATTCTGAAATAGTTATCACCAAGTATAACCTTATCATGAAATAACATTTCATGGTGGTTTATGAAATTTAAAATACGTTTTTAAAAAATCAAATAAAAACTAAAAATGATCAATCCATGTATATTTCGTATAATCCTCAACTATATTTAGAATAAACCAAAATTTCATGGATAAAAATCACTCACTATTGAAAATATCGATTAATTTCAATAAAATATCTGTTTAACTACCTTTGGTAAGACTATGAAACTAAAAGTTTCCATAACAATAGAAATATAACAATAATCAAAACCATTTAATAATAATCTCTTATTTGTTTATAGAAAATAATTGTTTCTAGAAGCATACATTTATCATCTTCATTTTCATGATCGCATAAAAAAACTAAAACTAAAATGGTTATGATACATTCCAAAATATGAATATGAAAATATCAATATACGTATTTATTCCTATATGAGGAATTTTTCTTATCATATCATACTTTTGGATCAACCCATAGATCCCTTGATTAATCCTTCTCCTTATACGGTAAAATTTCGTTGAGGTTCTCTGAATATATTATTTAACATTATATTCAAATAATTAATAATGGTTCATAAAGTGAATTTAATTGACAAAGTCATGTCCCTTGAGTTTTTCTTTCTAAGCACATAGACTTAGCTAAGTCATCATGAATCATAGTAACAATTGAATAAATTATCAATGAACCCTTTTTAGGATTATTACCCCTAGGTTCATCTATGACCCAACCAAAAATACTTTCTAGTTTCCTCACATGGTTGTATTTCCTAGATGTCAAAATAATATATACTTTACCAAAACAACAGAATATTATTTATCACATAAACATATTCATATTGTTTTCACTAAAGTTATCTTATCCAAATCCCTAAACAGAATGTCCATTATTAGTTAAACTATAAATCCCATTATTTTTCTTGAGGAATATTTTTTCCTTTGAATATATGATGAAAAATATATTATCTAACTTTAAATTATCATAAATAAACATCCCAATATTTAATTTTATAAAAAAAATTACATTGATACCAATTGTGATGCCCTAGAACCAAAACTATTTGGTTTTATGAGACCTATCGATGCATAGAAGGGTTATATAATTCCAGGACAAACCCATCTATTTTTAATTTCAAATTAACTCAATATAAGAGAATATAAAAAAATAATACATAATCAACATCCCCAATAGTATTCTATATAGAAATTAAAACATTCAGTACATCATTACTTTTCCCCATGTCAATAGATTATCATACATTTTAGATGAACATAATCCAATACAAGGTATGTAAAAGGATATTTTCACACCATATATAACAATGATTATACACATTATTGAATACTAGAATAACATGATCTTAATCTCTCTAAATAAACAAATTGGATGTTATCAAATTAACATATCCCATGTAGTGAGAAATATTTTTCAATGGGTTTTTGGTAGGAATTTTTATCCCCAAAAAATAATGATATTATTCTATTTAATGAAATAAAATGATATAATGTACCCAACTTATATGAAATAATTTCAAATAATGATCATAACGTAATGAATAAAAATTCACCAAAAAAATCATCACTATTGGCGAAACAAATGAATCACTAAACACTTGAATATGGAATAATGGTTTGGATAATAATTTATAAGAAATAAAATTATTATGATTAAAATATAATCATGTTAAATTAATAAACCATACAAAAAAAACATGGTTCATAAAATTTATTATGTCACAATGATTCTGAATTGAGAACAAAAAACCCCTTATAGATTGAGTAACAATTCAATTCAAACTCATCGAAAGAGAGAGATTGTAATTGAACATAAAACATCATGATAAAAATATATTTCATGATATTTTTTCTCAATTAGGTATTATATAAAACACATTAATTAAACTATATACATATGTACAATACTTGTCTCAATAAAAGGAAATTGTGATGAAAACTTGGATAAATTTAAAATTTTTTGAATAAAAAACCGTTGAACAGGAGGGATTGAAATTGAATATCAAATAAAATATTTAATATAAATTTAATGATACAATATCCCATATATACTATTTGTACAATATATAAACGAAATTAGGTGATCATATATAATAATTTTCTCAATGAAGGGAAATAGAGGAGAAAACCCCTACTTCTTATTCCTAACATCCAAGAACATACATTAACTTATTGTATCAAAAAATAGATTTATGAACTACCTAATTAGAAAACTTAATAATATCAATTTTAATTTTTAAATTTCAGATATATTGTTTGTTTTTAATAATTATTTTTATTTTTATCGTCATCCGATTATAGTATTTATTTTTTGTACTAGTTTCATAATATGGAAATTCATATTAATTATTATTCAAATGTTTATCATTAATAGGTTAGTAATTTAACCTATAGTTATTTTTTATAATAAATCAATATGTTCCAAAATCGTTTCTCAGTTTTTTAGTCTTTATCATTGATGATAAAATTCATAACAAGCACGTGTGAGAAATTATTGATAACCAAAGTTTATTTTATTGATTAATCAATTAAATAGTCCCATGAAATCCCTAAAAATAAAAATCAACCATTATTTACAAATTTATATTTTATTTTATCAATTATTATCTTCTGATAGTTATTCCTGATAAAAATTCATAATAATGTTAAATTAGGTGGTTAAACGGACCCAAGCATGAACAAACCCTGATTGAACGATGGAGTGTGAGGGGGTTTGTTGTAATATAATTATTATTGGGGAATAATGAACTTTTTAGTGTTTATTAGGGAGAAAAATTATAATTATATGGATATATAGTAGGAATTAACGTATGTGAATAAATTAAGAAATTTAAATTAAAAAATTTCATAATTGAATATTTATTTTATAATATTTAGTTAAAGATGACCATTTTTGGATCTTATAATTAATAGTTTATATAATTTTTCATACCATAAACTTAATATTATAACAAACATAATATTTATCTTTTAATCATATTTGTAGATTTACCCTTTTAATGTTGTGAAAGAAAAATAAACATGTTGCACTATCAAGGTGGTAGTTCACACAACTCCCAAACAACTTTTTGGTTTTTTATAATGGATGGGGTATACTAAAAAAATGATAATAAAATAATCTTTGAATCATTAAAATATACAAACCATAATAATATAATTATATAATTTTGTCCAGAATAAATTTTATTGAAGATAAATGAATGGAAAATATCATAGTTGATAATTCTCACATCAGGGACTTGAATTCAAATTGAAACTCCACTTGGAAATAAGGCCCTTTTGGTAACTACTGGTGACTATAGAATTTTTAATGTTGGAGAGGGTACCATTATAAAAATAATTTTAGTGTTTAAAAGATAAAATTAAATGAATTGTGTGTCTTGAAATGGTAAATATTTTACCATTTTATAAGTAAAGTAAATGCTTGTTTTTTGAGAATCCCTTATATTTTCAATAATGTATTGTTACTATTCAGGTTTCAAAGTCTACAAAAAAGAAATTATATGATTGAATAAATTATTTTTTTCAAAACCAACCTCAAAAAATGCTTTTTTTAGATAATATTGTGTATATATGGCTTTTTGTTTCAACTTTTTTCCTTTTACCAAAACATAATGGTACTTTGGGGACATATTTCTAACATATATAATTAATTTTAAAGACAAAATTAATATTGAAAATACAAAATAATTTCATAATTCCAATTTAAAATTTGAAAATCATATAATCAAATATAATTTATAAATTTATGAAAATTTAATTTTAAAATAAAGACACTTAATTGTGTTAAAATATAGTCCAGAGAAATAAAATTTTTAAGCGTTAATTATATATATAATATATAATTATTTTGGAAAATAATTTTAATTACATATATTGATTTATTATAAATCAAATAATTGTTATGATTCTCTAAATTTTATTGAAAATTATATGCCCATTAAACAATTTTATTCAAATAAAAGGCAGAAAACATTTTTTATATTAAAGCAACATTTTAATTAGTTATAAAAATACATTCCATGATATCTTATAAGTTAAAAGAGTATTCTAAAATGAACAATTTTATTATTAATGTTCATATATTATTTCTTAAAATTGTTTTATAAATTTTTCGGTCATTCTTATATAATGGTAAAATCATTTAAATTACATGATTCATGAAAAACATATTTTGAGACTAAAATGAAACCTTTAAAAAAATCATAATCAATCAATTTGTATGTGTGTAATTTAAAAAATGAAATTTAGTTTTATTAATTTAAAATTAAATAAATTAAAAATTCCATTTTGAATAAAATCATAAAATATAATTGAAAAATCATTTTAATTTGAAATAGAAATTTTAAAATATTATATAATATTATTCTTCTTTAATATCAATTAAAATAAAATCAGTGCTTACCAATTTTTATTATTAATGATAATTTTTTATTAATCATATATTATTTGAAATATAAATGTGTGCTGTATAAAAGATTTTTTTATAAAAATACTTTTCTAAAAAATACATGATATTATTAGTAATTTTATTTAAACTAATTATTTTTTATCAATAATAGAAATATCATTTATTTTATACAGACATATATTTAATCAGGCAGTTACTCCAATTCAATTATGATAATTCAAAGGAACATTTTTTATTGGTTAATCGTAAATATTTAAATTTTATTTAAATAGACCACAGTTTCTCAAACTTTTGTGTAATGTGTGGATATATCTATTAGTAAAATTATTTTATTTAAAGTTAATTATATATTATAATTTTAGTGTTTTATATCTTGGGAATTAGATCTCATTATAGGATACATGATTAATTCTAATAAGACATGTATTGTCCATGTTGGTCGGATCACTAAGAGGGGGAGGAGCTTAATCAATTAGTTAGTACTCCCAAAGATTAAATATTACACCATTACATGAGAAGCGGTTTCAGAAAATGATCTCACACTATGCTTCCATGGAATCTTACAGTGGGATCTAGAGTCCCACTAATGGTTCTTTAAACTAATTCACATAGTTTTCTCCAGCTTCCCATTGGATCATGCTATATCTTATAGCTCGGTCCTCCCAACCAAAAAGGAGTTCATTAACATCCATATCCACCTGTAAAGTAGTTATTAGACTCTCTGTCTCTCCTTACAAAAAATTAGGTCAGATATGATCTTATCCTCAAAATTCTTTGGAATATTCTAATGATTTTTTCTTCACCAACCAAGAATATGTTTTGATGATCGGCATACATACTATACTTTCTCTATCTTTTATGTAATCAAATTCCATTATATATGCTTATTTTATGCCACTAATTACTGATGTTTTATTCTTTCTATATAAAATAGGTGATATTATACAGGTAAAATATTACCTGTTTTCTCAACTCTTCAACTGTTTGGGTTTGTCCTTGGAAAAACAATGTTTAGGTATTTGTGTTCATATTCTATTTTCTCTTTTCATATTCACAAGATAATTAAAAAAATTCTTCCATATTTTATTTGGAAAAACATTAATATTCAAAAATAATAAATCCCCATTGACACTTCCTTTACCACAATCAGGGTTAATTATTTAATCCTCCATAATACAATGATATTATTTCCATATTTTAAATCTCTGAAAAGATTCTTCTTTAATTTCAGTTTCAATTCTCCACATTCATGGTACTATGATGTGGTAGCTCCATCTTTATGACTTTTAAACTCATATTAGTATCCAAAAATTCTATTCAACTATTCTTCCTCCATTATTATCTTAAATTATGATCATTTTATTCATAATAATATTTTATTCATCAAACAATATCAAGAAAACAATATTTTATTTAATTATTTGGAAAAATATAATTCTGTAAAATTATATTTCAATTCATTTTTCACCTAATATAATATATGAAAAAATTCGATATCATACAAGGATTCAAACATATTATCATAATTATATAATATCATACACACCGTTCGAATATCTTATAAATTATTAATAGTAAAAAAAATTCAACACACATTATAATAATATATAAAAATCATATAAATAAAGAAAATATGTTTTGTGGGAAATCTATTATACTTGGAGAAATACTTTTACAAATTATGGCAACTAAAATATCAAACATGCCAAGTTAAATATCAAACATGCATTCCAAAACTCTTGAATATCATATAAAATTATTCAAAAAATCATGAGTCCTTCTAAATCACTTTAAATCAAATCTAATAATTTCAAAAAATTAATAAAGAAGTTATGGAAGACCTGATAAAAAAGAATTCAATAATCAAGAATATTTTGATGACTACTCATAAATTAAATCTAGTATGACTTATTATATATAATAATTCAGTATTTAATTTTGGTATAACCTTAAAAACCCTAAATAATATATACTAGGTATAGTCTCTTCCATTTGAACATGTCTTTATTATGAAGAACAACATAATGAATCATGAAAATTAAATACTTTTTTTCTTCAGCCTCTCTATGTTAATAACTCTAAGATGAAACCTCAAATATCCTTACACATGTAACACAACCACCCATACATCAAATCCTTATTTCTTGTCAACACATATTGACATTATATTAAAAAATAAAGGTATATCACATTATTGACCACAAACAAAATTTAATCAAAGTCTCACAAAAAAATATCAATTTGTATAGAATTAACACGGTATTATTATATGAAATTAGAGATTTAGAGGAATGTTTTTCTATGATTTCAAGAGTTTTTAAATAACCTATATCTCTTTTTTTTAATTTATAAAAATTGATTTTGGATTTAGTGTCAAGGAATATTTCAAAATGAATTTTCTTAACTCCAGAATGATTGTTGGAACAAATATGAAATTGTTACTTTAGTATTGTTTTTTAATTAATGAATGTTTATATATTTAATAAAATTTAATTATTAAAACAACTTAAAAAGTGAACAAACCACTGATAAATTTTTTTACTACTTGAAAATATATAATTTTTGTTTTAATATTTTCAAAATGTTACAACACATATTTTTTTTAATTTAGCATTCATTGAATTATAAAATTAGATAAAACAATTTAGATGAAATAATAATGATTACTTGTAAAACATTTCATTACACATTATATTCATGAAAAAATATTATACAAAATGAAAAATTATACAATTTATTAACACACACTCGATATAATAATTCATGAGCCCAGTAATAAGAACAACTAACATAGAGAAAAAAATAAAATAATAAATGCTAGAGAAATAACATAATAAGTTTAAGATGATGAATCATCGTGGCTACCCCTAGATAAGAGACATCAATGGACGTAATGTTTTATTTATTCCTTTAGTTTGTGGAAAATTTATTTTTAAAATTAAAATAAATTTCATATAATAATTTTATCAAAAATAAATAAATTATAATTTTAAAATGTATAAAATCATAAAATTTATCAATAGAGGTTGCCTATCTATCGAGAAAATCACTTTATGAATTTTCTACTTCTTCTAAAAAATAGTAGTTAATTAATTCTATAATATTTTGACATTTTATCCTTAAATTTTATGTATATATCATGATCTTTGAATTTTTTCTTCATACCAAAAAATTCATTTTTATATTATAGTAGTAGGGGAGCACTTGAATCCATAAGAATCCACTCATAATAAATGAGCCATGTGATTTTATGAAGAATCATGATGGGGATAACATATAAATCACTTCATAAACGTATTTGTGAGATTCATTCCTTTGTGCCTCTTGAACATAATTATCCCGAGAGCACATAGAGGCATGAAATTAGTGTATAATCGATATTTAAAATATTATTTCATATAAATGCGATTTGATATGCTCTAAAGGAATATAATAAATAAAAATTCAAAGGTAAAATGTTTATCACAATATCTTGGGTAGACTTATTCACATGACTTCTATGATATTTTTGTGGACACTAAACCATATTTTCATCATTCAAAATATATTCTCTCACTCCATATCCTATATAAAAAATATATCAAATAATTTTTTAATATATGATATACTTAATATATAACATATATATATCATAAGTTATAAAATATAATCTTACTAAATAATTTTCATGAAAATATATTTTATCTTTCTGTAGATAGAATTATATTTTTCCAACTACTCAATGTATTATTCATATACACATCCAGATATAATTAAAAACACATATTAGTAAGACATTTACATTTTATTTAGGTATTGATATTTAAATAATATAAAATAATTAAATACATTATGCACTTTAATATGGTAGTTATTTATAAAAACCATCCATGGGTCCTGAGAAACCGCTTTATTTTCTATATAATATATATATCTCAAATATTCTTCTTGATATTTTAAAGAAATTCAATTTTTGGTTAAATGGGAACGAAGTACAAAAAAAATATTAGACTAATCCTGTAGCTAGACCCTACAAAATCCACTAGTAGATAAAAATATATTCAAAATTCAAAAACCAAAACTAAAAACTACAAGTTTGGGGAATTGAACTTATGACACCTTCCATGCCTTATGCAGCATGCCAGGAGGATGCAAAACCAATGTGGAAGGTCTTTTCATTTTCGATTTTCATCATCATTATCACTATGTTGTTAGTTTATGCATTGCCAAACTGTCTCCAAACTATCCATTGATGAATGATTAGAAAATCCAAACCACAAAACACAAACACCTCATTATTTCCTTGCATCATAACCACTACCATTAAAAAAATTCACAAGAGATCAATCAACCATAACCATTCATTGTTTCTCTAGAGAAATATTCTAAAGGATGAAATACACCTAATTGAAGAATACCTAAAAATGAGATATTGTCCTCTCGAGACTCAACATTTATTATTTTAACATATTTATAATAACCAACACCCACACACACCACTAACTTTTATTGAAGGATTCTCTCAAAAAATGCATTACCAACACTGAAAAATACCACCTTGATAAAACACTTAAAAACAACTACCCTAATATAACGGTATGATGTAACATCTAAGGGAATTAAGAAAAGGATCCAAGATGAATCAATGTCCAACCACAATGAAAATAGTAGGGGGATAAAAGACACTTTACTTTCATATGACAAAACCCTAAAAAATAAGTAATTTTTGGACCAATACCAGCAACCTTATCCAATACCACACTAAACCACAATGTGTACGACAAATATGAGGTTTTGAGTAAAGGGTTAACAAGGAAGAGAAGTTTTTGGAAATGTATGAAAGATATCATAAGAATATCATGAAGTAATGATTAAGGGAACACATCTATGCATATGAATGCGCAAAAATAATTCATCTTCCTTGAACTTCCAAGACCACCAAGAACACCACCACACTTGATCATGAATGGGGATACAATATTGTAGGGAATGTCAATAGAGATGAAAAAGATGCTTTAATACTATAAATACAAACCATGGGGATGAAAAAACCTTCTAGATGATGGATTCCTAAAAACTATTGAATACATAGAAAAAAATAAAATGATAAAAAAATTGAAGGATAAAAATTCCCATGAAATTAAAATAGGATTGCATAATAGGATAAACAAGAGTGTGTATAAAAGTAGGACAGAAGAGAGACCAATACTAATGGAGACACCATTACTCCTATGATGGGTTTTAGAAAGACTAGAACAATTTTCATGAGATTTAAGACATAGAGTGATGTCCAAGGTAATGTATAACCACCATTATTCATCCTTCTCTCACATCTATTTTATTCCATAGTAGTGTTTCATGAAAATTATTTCAAAATATCCACTTATATTACATTTTTTTAAAAACTATATTTTTTGACATTGATAGACATGAGATTGCATCAAGCATGTTTAAATGAAGAAAAACTATAAATAAATGTATAATTAAATTATTATTATATTAACATATGTATTCATGATATATAATTTAACATTAATGGTGGTTTGAAATCAATGTTTCCAGTAAATTGTGTATTGTTAAACAAAAATAAATGAGATTCATTGGGGAATCGATAATGAAACATGAATAATCATTTTTTACTACATGGTTTTTTCATGATTCAATGTTACATAATAGATATTAATTTCCAGTTTCAATTTTGTAATTGGATAATTTTACAAGTCTTGAAAGTAATTGATGGTTCAAATTAAAGAATCATTAATTTTGAGTATTTTTATTACTGATAGATCATATGGTGTAGCACAATCATTCCATAATTCTTTATAATTTTATATAATAGTCTAAAGTCAAACATTATGTTCATTTCTAGGTTATTTTTTATGCACATCTATTGAGGTAGATTTTAAGGGATAAAAATGAGTTTTGATATGAAATAATTGGTACTTAATGTTACGAATAAGATTTAATCCCTATGTATCCAATCCAATAAAAAATTTCTAGGATTATTAGATAAATATTGATATAATAAATAAAATAACACCCATAAATTCTAATATATTGGATATCTCATTAAATAATTATTTTTATTTTCCACAATCTTTTATTTCATGTTTTATAGTTTTATATTACATTGATAAAACTTTCAGTCATAATTTTAAATAATAATAATGTAAAAAATTATGATGAGTTATTTAAAATTCTTTTTTTATTATAGTGATTTATAATTTAATTAACATTACTTAACTTCATTAGATAAGTTTAACATATTTAACCCTCTGATCTATTAAATTAATATTCCGAATTTAGTATACAATCACTGTGATATGCATGAATCTTCTTATAACTTTCGCGAATCTTGTTAATAAAATTTTTCATCGCATAAAATCACTAAGGGATCTTAGATTAAATAAATTGATGATAAAATAATTTTAAAATAGATGAATTTGTTTATATGTACTTCTATATATGAACTTGATATGCCAAACAATCTATAGAACAGAATTTTCAAAATAATTGGAACATTATTAATTTTTTTATAGATTTACCTTTTTAATTAATTCAAAATACTCATTTGTTTACAAAGTTAAATTATCTATTGTGTTAATATTTTTATCACTTGGTTGGGGATCCATTGATATATTATATTTTGGATGATTTTGGCATGGACTTTTACAATAATGTTTTGTCAAGTTAACATAAAAAATACCAGTATGAGGATATGAGAATATATTAAAATATTCACGATGATTTCATATAGTGTTGAAAACAACATTTATCAATTTATAAATTTAATTTTCCTATTGTGAGGTAGTAACATGTTTATTATATTGATTTAAAACTTTTTATAATTTTTTGGTAATATTTAATTCACTATTCCAAATGCACTATACAAATTAGGCAATAAATTATTTCAATACCAGGTTCCCATAAAATTCATGTCTCTATAACTGTTATTTTAATTTAGAATAGGCCATAAATATTTTATTCTTATATTCATGACCTAATTTTCATCTATAAAATATAAAATAATCTCCTAACTCATAACATTAATTAGTTTATTCCAATGAAATGTAATCATGATTTTATCCATAGTTAACCTATTGTATATAAGTTTAGTAAAAAAATATTGTTTTATAAATATATTTAAATAAAATAATAAATTTTAGTTAAACATGATCATTTATGTATAGAACATAATGATAAATTTAGTACCATTAATAGGGCTGGATGATATAGTTTTAGGAGATATCCAGTGGTAATAATAGGAACTTGTAGCTTTTCTTCTTCTTCATGTGGATTATACATTATTATGGAAAAATCATCTATTAGTAGGTCCTAATCAAGCTGTAAGACATTATATGGGACCTATGATTAGGTTTTATAGATTATAATATGACCTATTTGGAGTCTAGGATTATCCCTTATTAAATCACAAAAAATCGATTAAATCTAGGTCAAAATACATTTCCTAGTTTAGGATTACAAATTCTTGTAAAATATGAAAGAAGGGAAATATGGTGCATTATATTGTAAATGAAGAATCCATCTCTGAACGACAAGAGTTTTGTACACAATATATCTTTAGATATCTTATTCTTTTATGGAGTTCAAAACCATTTTGATTCAAAGATTTTGAAAACCATCTTTCCTTCATTCAGTGTTTCAATAACTAGGTCTATGTATCAATGGGTCATGGATTAAATCGATTTTCCCCTATGAGGATATGATTTTAAAGGCATGTGGGTTCAGAAGTTCCCCCTTAGTCTATGTTTTTTGTATTTACATCATTGTGATTTCAAAATCAATTCTATTGAGAAGAACACAAATATAAAGGTATGAATTAGAATCTATGGTATTCATTGTATGATAAGAAATACAAGGATATTGTATGACATTTCACTCTCTATATTCATTCCAATTATATTGGATAACAAAATACAGAAGGTATGGTTTTTGAACTATGTTCTCATTCTAGTGGAAGTGGATGTTAGTTCTACTCTTATTGATAGGGTCATCCTCTCTAATTTCAAGGTGGAATTTTATTTTAAAATCATGTATGAAATGAATCATGAATTTTGTTTGGATTACAAAGCTATAGGGAACCAGATATAGAGCTATATAAGGAACCTTTCATAACCCTTCGGTACTTAGTCTTTCCATGAAAATAATGATTTCAAGATGAAATAGAATTTAGTTGATGTTGGGGATGCCCCTAAAGTTTTTAAAAAACCCCTATGGTTAGATAATTTTTTTATCTCCAAATATTTAATGAACCATTTTACCCATGATCTACAATAAATTGATCTAGATGAACTTCTATATGGGATTCTCCAAAAACAAAATTATCAAGATATTTTTGTTGACATCACAGAGGAAGAAGATGCTATTGAAAAGATTATCTATCATGACACTTCTTTTAGAGATTCTATTTTAAAAGGGATTTATTTTGATAAAACACATTTATATATATTTTATGGCCAATATAATAGTGAGTATGTAGTGATTGTCAGGGTCGATATAGAAATATGAATGGAACATATTTTATCTGCTACCAAAGGTAATGGGAAGAAAACAATGGTGGCCGCTACCTTGATGAAGTCCTATAAATCTGTGGACTAACCCAATTTACATCATGATGAGGATAGACCCTCTATCATAAGTGTCCCATATATAGTGAAATGTAGGCGGGAAAAGTTATTGATTGGTGGGACTAGTCTTAATACAACTAATAAAGAAGTACTTTTTTCTAGTCTAGTAAGGATTACGAAGTAGGAGGTTCTTCCTACTATCATTTGAAATGTAGATGAAATAATGATATCTTGAATCATGTATTCTTACAAGGCTGAAATAAGTTCCAATAAAAAAGTGATTACTCATACTAAAAATGTTCTAGGAGTCGCGATATTAGAGGGGGGCTCAAATAACTACTTCTGATAAACCTAATATGAGTCACATAGCTCTTCAAATAATGTTTCCTGAATCTTCTTCACACATTGATGATTCTAAGAGAAATCAAAGAACAACATGGCATGCAGTTACTAGTTTCAGATAAATAAACTACTTTTCATTTTAGGTAAGTTGTAAGGTTATTAATTGTAATTTTTTAAGACTACTCACTAATGAATGTATTGTAGAGGAGGAAAAAATAAGTGATGTTGTCTCTAAATTCATAGTTGTGAGGAATAATTTTTAAGATGTACCTATGGATAACTGTGGTAGAACATAGCAGTGGGTCAATACATGGACAAGGGGTCAGTATACCCATAGTTTGGTAGGGATAATTTCTTATCATTGTATGATTAACCACCCTAAAACTCGAGAAATTTTTTCTTATTTTTTTTAATTTGTCTTTTTTGGATGAGGGAAGAAATGTTTTGCATGACCCAATTCTCCCCTTTTTCCTTCTTTTATTTCTTAATAAAGGGACCTTTATCGGGCTTGTTTTTAAAAAAAATTAGCACAAGTACTCTACTACATAGAAATGAAGAATGGTTTTTACCAAAACGTAATATCTATAAATGTATTGGGTGACATGTGGATAAAAAGGAAATTTTGATGAACATAATTTGATGAAAAATGAAAGAAGACACTAATTTTTTAATAAAAGTATTATTATGATATATTCCCTCTTCCATGTTGTATATATTTTTTTATTCTAAAATAATAGTAATTAAATATTCATTATTTTTTTAAAACCATATATTTTCATCAAATAAAATCACATGATTATGTTTGAAACTTCACATTAATAATTACATCAAGTGTCAAACGAGTTTTAGAGCACGAGAAAATTAATCTTCAATTCATTTTAGTTAAAATAAGTATTCATTGGAAAATAGAAATATATACTAAAAACTAATGAATAAAAACATCATGAAATTATTTAAAATTACCTCATTTGACATACTATTCATTCTAGTAAAAATAATGATAAAATTATATAAACATTACATAAATGAGAAACAATGATTTAACACATCTAGGATTATAATTTTTAAAGAAAGGTGTATGAGTAAAATTATCTTAAATTCAACACCAAAATGAAAACATTTCAATATAACAAAAATATGTTTTATTATTTTTACCTCCTAGGAAATTATTTTGAGAAATATTAAAATCCTTTAATAAAAATAGTTTACAATAATTTTCCTAATACATTAAGGATACGTACATAATGATAATTGTTGTGGGATTTTTTGAGAACAATGGACATTAGAACCACATTTATCAGGGAATAAAAATAAATAAGTTCTATTTGTAGGAATGAAAGAGAATTATGAAATTATTAAATTATGGATGATACTCACGTACAAATTAGGGATCTATGGTAGAGAATAATCAGACAGAGTATGATTATGGAGACCCAGGTAGAGAATGAGGTTAATATTTCTATCCACATTAGGAGAAAATTCCATTTTAAACTTATTTCTAATTTTTTCAAGGGTTTTATAAAAATTGATGCAGATTTATATATTTGTATGTCCTATTCCTAATTTCAACTAAATAATGAGGAAAATAAATTATTATAAAAAGATAATATTTTGTTGGGTTTTAAGGAAATATCTTAAAAACAATTTTAATGCTATTTATTCTTAAACAATAAGAGGTATAACTATTTTATAATATTTTATTTTTTAATGAGGTTATCTTCTTGATATTACCATACAAATTTGGATCCCATATTCTATCTCTATACATTTTTTATCTTCTTTATTACATATGATAATGTTGATATTTTCAATCATTCCTATTTTTATCCCTCTCTCTTAAGGAAACATAAAATGTAATAACCTAATAAATCTAGAATACGATTTATCTTTTATGAATAAAAGATACTAACTATAATTATGGATATAATGTTTTAATAAAAAAATAATTTTTTTTCATTACATGATAATTTATTTATCAACACAATTAAATTTATTGATAAATTTTCTTTAAATAAGTTTTATTATATATTCAAATATAATATCATGACTAATATTCTACATGTATTATATTTGGATATTGTATGTAATACTTTGGAGACTAGGTGCTATGATGACATGTGATTCAAAGGCCCTGTGTTTCTATAATAAAAGTTTCAAATATATTAAATATATTTAATAAAACAGACATGTAGTTTTCTTTAAATAGGAGAATAACTTGTATAATAAGGCCCATATAAAAAATCTGAGTAAACCATTGAGTTTAAAACATGGATTTTACCCATAGCGTGACATATCCATTTTCGGTGTGGGGTGTTTTTGAAAAAGTCATCACAAGTGAAAAATGAATATAATAACTAATTAAATTATATTATTTAATATGTAGAAGTAGAGACCTAATTATTATTTTTATACATGGTTATGGTGGATTTTTAGTGTTATTTATTTAACCATGCAAACCTAGGAGATCCATTGGAGAGTGTGGAGGATGATCCATTGATGAATGACAACCAGCTCGAGGTTTCATGATTTATGGGCAACAGAATCAGAGCATATCACCAATGATAAAGAAAAATACTTATTATTCATCAGTGGTTTATCTAAAATTAAGTTAAATTGTTTTTTATATTTTTATTTTTCACTATTTTATATTTTTATATTGAAATTTGATTTAGTTGACCAATATAATGATTCGAGGATCAGTTTTTTTACGAGAATATTTATCTATGGGGATCCTTTTGGGGGAAGTTTATATGTAATTAATTATTTATCTCTTCTTTTTTTTCATTACAATGATAATTAATTGAGGCCAACATGAACAATATCCTAGGTTAATTCTTCATGTTTGTGTTTTGATTTTCTTTCGTATTTATTTATTAATCATGTCTATCTTGTGGTCCATAGTTTGAATAATACCGAGGAATCTATCATTGCATTCCCATTTCATAGTACAATGACTTGATATCATAGATCTGAACATGGTATTATGTGGCGATAATGAAAATAGAAAAGCAGAAGCAATTTTGATGGTGTGCATACTCTATTATTGTGTTCTTCGTCCCATGACCATGAATGATGTCTAATGTCATTTTTTGAATAGATTTTATGGAAGGATTTGAATTATTCAATGGCCACAAGTCCTGGAAAACAACACTACTTGATTCCTAAATGGGGCGTGGCCAGATTGATAGAAGGAGGAGTATAGGTTATGTGAAATTCAAAATATAGAATTATTTAAAATTTTGATCTAAAAAATGTGTGACGCAAAGCTATACATCATGTGGGGACCTCTTGGAGGTAGACAGGGTTTAGGAAATAGTCAAGTATCACATGGAATGTGACACATTCACACATTATGTGATCCCTTCTTATTGGATTGGTGTGTACCTGGAAGGGTACACAGATGTGTCTTAAGTGTACATGACCTCATGCATACCATGTACTCCTACACAGACATGGTCATGTTAGAGATACATTAGTAATATTCATGTAATTGGACATGTGAAGAAGAAAATTGGAATGATCATTCCATGTACTTTTACGCGGACATGGGAATGAGAATATGTACATGGGAAGGACCTAATACTGAATGGACCCAACATATAATCTTAGTACATGTCGTGTACTCTTCAATACATCTCTTGGTTCCCTTGTCCTCTACACCATGGAAATTTTTTTTAGGGTGAGATCACTATATCATTTTTCTCAAGGTATAGTATGGAATTACATCCTTCACATAAAATAAAGAATCTTTAAGTCAGAATTCATGGATTTAGTTGTTTCAATCCTTCCACGAGGTTGTGAGTGAGATCCTATATGATCTTCTTACCCTGGGATTAGTTCTTTGTATCTTCATGACCAAAATTACAATGTAAATGATTATCATCTTTGAATTTTGTACCACAATGCATTTTTTTTGTATACCCAATAAACATGGGTGTCATCATCATCTGTGTATCGTATCTCTTCAGAAATCGAGCATATCCTTCTATGATGAGACTTGACAAGAATTACCTCTTGGCCAGAAGTCACCAGTGCTATGTAACTCATGGAGTGTGTTCTACTATACATATTCTTTGAGAAAATTATTATTTGGAGTCCTTGGATGGCATTATGGTTGACACTTTACCTTGAGAATATATCTCTTTATTGAGTAAATATTAATATTCATGTTATATGTCGTATTGGAATATACCTATATAGAGATACATTTTGTTCTTTTGTTATATTTTTTGTGGTTTTGGGGTTTCCTAATAGATATTGTTATAATCACCCCGAAATAGGATTTTCCCTCACATGTCATATATTTTTCATAAGATATACCTTTTGAAAGTGTCCTAAAAATACCAGAACTAGATAGTGAAAAATGAGATTGACATACTAGGGTGTGTTCATATAATATCTTTGCAGTAGTCCCCATATTTACTTTCGTATTGGACTTATTTTCACTCTATATGTGGTTGGATTGAATGATTTTCTATTTATTTTCTACTACTTATTTTCATACTATAGTTGTGGGATGAAAATGTAATAATGAATGGTTGTTCATTTTTTACATTTTCGTACTGTATGGACATAGAGACATGTCCATGTGTATATTTAATTAGGGTAAGGGAACATTGGTTAGTGATATGCCTACTCAATAGTAGTCGCCAGACCTGGGACTATTGGTGGTAGGATTTGGGAGTTGTGGTATAGGCCCCATTAGGTTGTGTTGTGATAGAGTGGTATTAGAGAATTCAGTTCTATATTTGGATTAGAGTTACTGAGATGGGTTTGGGGAAACTATTTGAAGCTTTTAGAGTTTGGATTTATAGATAGGGACTCCAGTGTTATTTCGGTAGCCAAAATATCTATACACCAAGACTTCGATATCCAAAATTTTTACTCACTACATGAGAACATTGGTGGTAAGAAAAATAATGATGGATGTGTCATATAAGAATGGTTGGTAGTTTCCATGTAATTCTTGAGTTTTTTCTCCAGATATATTCATTTATTATTCTACATGTTGTTTTTTCAAGATGCCTCTCTAACATATGCGATCTAGTATTCAGTTTTAGGATCATGAGGATTCTCCCCTTAGTGATGGGGCATCAATACGAGTACTAATTTTTGATATGTTTCTTCAATGTGGTGTTGTATCTGTATAGACACCTATATATAAGTTTATGGAAATCTTAGTACCAACAGATGAAGTGTGCTGGATGATTTCACTACACAAGTTTCAGTGATAGAAACCCCTCATATTCTGAGGTAATCCTGATTCACAAGTGATTGAGGACTAACTTTAGGGGGTGAAATGACTTTTCCACATTGTGAGGACACCAATAGATAAGATAGATGTATTGGAGGCTATCCTTCTCCATGGATCAATAGGAAGATGTTAGGGGTCAGTGACCTAGTCTTTCGATGAAGTGAATCTAACAAGGTCATACTTTGAGACCCTTTTCAGGGAGGAGTTATCTCAAACTATAATGAGGGTTGTATGTATCTAGTAGCTTCTACAAATTCATCAGAGAAGTATGAAAATTGTTGAGTATTCAACAAGGGTCACCAACCTCTATAGGTATTTAATTGATATTGATCATGAATAGTTATTATAGGCTAGAATTTTGAGTAAGGACTGCATAGAGACATCCAATATAGCGGTATACCTATGTGAATTCCTTCCTATGATGGGGTGATAGCGTGATATTTGGTCGTTGAGTGTTTTATATATGAGTAGACGAATAGAGTTGTTAAAGGAAGTATGAACATAGGACAAGAGACATCAGAAGGTGAGAGCATTTTTTAGTGTTAGGGGCCTCAACATGTGAGGTATTTTAAGAGGAGGCACTAGGATAGAGGGTATGCAGTTTAGGGATCACAAGATGGGTCCAGTCAGCCCATGGGAGAGGCGGTGATACTATTGTGAGTTAAGGGGTTAAATGGATTGATATTTTCCTACCAGACATATGGATGACAGAGAAGTATCCTATGGTCCACTAAGGTAAAGGTTGTGGGAGGAGATTATGGGACCATAAAAAATTGAATGTGGAAGTGGAGCCAGGAGAGGAATTTTCGGTGGCAAGCACTTTGAATTCTTACCACCAACACACCCATTTTGTACCACACAAGGCTCATTGATTTGGAGGACAGTGGTGGGGGTGAATAAAGGTGGTCATGGCTTAAGACATATATAATTTAAGAATGATATTAGGTACAATATGTTTCTATATACCTCAGATGTAGTAATTCTAGACACATGTTCTATTCATTCCTTAATTTCTACAAATATTCTATGAGCTTAGAGAATCTAATTGAGCCCTTAACATAATCCTCATTCTTAGAGACTTATACCAGAGATGATTGAATGATCAAACACTTATACCGAATTTGTGACATAAATCTTATAAGTATGAGTTTCTATTTGGATCTCTTTATAGTATAGATGAGGACATATAAATCCATCTTAGTTATGGACTGGCTGTCTGTAGTTCATGCCCAAATCAACTATTTCATGTAGAGGATGTGGTGTGTCTATAGTGATGGGGCATGGTTTTTCTTTATGGGTGAGAAGTTATCCCAGACCGAGTAGGATATACTCATTCATAGGTGGATGAAATTAATTTACCTCATGTTAGATAGAATAACCCATATAATTGTTTATATTATGATTTTTCTATTCCATGCTTTCTTATAAGAGTATGATGACGTATTTCTTGAGGATATTTTGGGATAACCTCCATACTAAGAGATAAACTTCTCTATTAATCTACACTATGGGACAACAATGATATATATTCTAGTATATTTTATATCACCCATAGTGTCTCGTGATGTTAGTGTGTAGTTGGAGATCTTACAAATGAAGGGATTTTTTAGCCCTAGTGTTTCACCCTTGGAAAACCCAATTTTGTTCCCCAAGTAGGAGGATGGGAAATTAAGGTTACATGTGGACTATAAGTGCTTTAACTAGGTGGCCATGAAGAACAAGAATCCACTAACAAGGATCTATATCCTTTTTGATTAGTTGAAATAGGCACAAAGGTTCTTAGAGGATTACCTCAGATTAGGATATTGACAATGGTGACTACAATATGGGGATATAGGGAAGACAAAATTTAGATTTCTCTATGGTGAATATGAGTACATGGTGTTTCCCTTTGTAATAATGAACTCCCTAGAAGTATTCATCGGAATCATAAAATAGATCTTTAATCCCTTCATAGACCAGTTTGTGGTAGTCTTCCTCGATGAAATCTCTTTGTACTCATCATTTGAGGAGGAAGACATGAGACACTTGAGGATAGTTCTTCACATACTCTGAGGGGACCAGATTTACATGGATCAATAGAATTACTAGTTCAAGGATCATGAGGTACTCTTTTGGGATGCATTATCTAAGAAAGTGATGTGGCATTGGAATCAATAATTGTTGATGTAGTGTAATATTGGGATCCACCAAAGAGTGTGACAGAGGTGCATAGATTCCTTGGGTTGGCAGGATATTATCGAAGATTCATGCATGATTTCTATAGGATATCCAACCCATGATAGCATTATCCTAAAAGGGTCATCCTTTCTAGTTGATAGAGAGGTACTGGAAGGCTTATCAGGAGTTGGCCATATATTGAAGAGTCCTTCCAACCTGAGATTTCTAGTGGAGGTTTTCGAGTATATAGTGTTATAGAATGCATTAAGGAACAAACCTGGTTGTGTATTGATGTAGAGGTTGGATTGATTTACTATATTTCATGTCAGTTTATACCACATGAGTATAACTATGTTACACAAGATCTTGAGTTTTCAATAGTATCCTTCATACTAAATATGTGACATCAATACCTAATAGGTGAAAAATTTATCATCAATTATAACTATAAGAGTCTCAATAATATATTTTCTCATAAGGATATTCAGTTGAGAAAGTGGTGATGTCTAAAGTTCCCAAAAGATTATGAATTCATGATTTCTTAAAACTGTTGGAAGTGTAATGTGGTAGAAGATGCTCTCATCATGAGATCTTGTTTGCAGTTTCTAAGCGAGTTGTTAAAAAAGTTCCCCTAATTTCTATTATCTATTTTGAATGGATATGAAGAATATTACCTCAATTAAGAGTCTTTTACCTCTACAACTTTTCTATGATTCAGGGAGGAATAACTTGAGGATGCTGACTGTGATACCTTTCATACTTAGATATCCACTGGACATGATCCAGATTGATTTTATGAAATTGGGGAGCATGTCATTATTTTCAGAGGAAGCACGATGGTTCCAGTGATGTTGTGGGAGGATATTATAACAGTGTTTAATAAATACCCTTTTGAGGTACATCTAGGCATTTCAAAGATTTACCGGAACCTCTAAAATCCATTTTTATAGCTATGACTGATGAAGGTAGATGAAGAGTTTGTCTCTTGAGGGCTTACTTTTCAATAAGTGTTGATTGAGCACCCAGTTCCAGTGGATTTGGTTAATCCCCTTAATGTTCTAGAGTGTAAATGGGATGAGATATACATGGGATTCTAGATGGTTATAAAAAAACATCCAAGGGACACAATACCATATGGGTGATCATTGGACGATAGTCCAAATAATCTTACTTCTTAGTTATCCTAGAAAAAAGTTCAATAGAGAGCTTGATATGCCTCTATGTGCAAGAGATAGTCAGAATGGAAAGAGTTACCTTTAAATCCATTTATAACCATGATACTCATTTCACATCACGGTTATGGAAGCGATAGAAAAATTTGTTTGAGACTCATTGGCATATGAGAAAAACCTCTAATCCCCTGAATAACGACTCGACTGAGCAGACCATTCATGTTTTGTAGGTTACAGTTCAAGATTTCATGTTAAGTTTTGGCCACTATTTGGAGGATCAACTATCAACGGTGGAGATTTTGTACAACAAAAGATACCATTCAATGCATTTATTTCCTCTATTTGAGTCTTTGGATGGGCGAACCTATAGGGAACCATGTTTTTGGGATGACTAGGAAGGCCCTGAACTCCTCAGACCAGAGTTGGTGTGAGCCACTTCTGTGAAGGTTATGATCATCTTGGATTTGATGAGGATTTCATAGAGCCATCATTAGTCCTATACAGACAGAAGATATAGGCCACTAGAGTTTGAGGAGGGGGACCATGTGTTCCTTTGAGTTTCACATCGACATGTATTGTGGATAATTGGATTGGGTCATAAGTTATCTATGGGATTAATTTTTTATTTCTAGATACTCTTTTCAGTTAGAGAGGTGGAATACCGCTTAGCTCTACCACCACAGTTAGATGGGGAACACAATTTATTCCATGTGTCATAATATATGAGGTATGTGAATAAACCATCACACGTTATTGAATAGGGTGAGATGGAAATCGATGATAAAGATACATTTTTTGTTATCAGGAGGAGATCAATGATTGGTAGGAAATAATCATTCATGGGAGAGTGATTCCTTTAATTCTTGTCCTGTGGTAGAAAATTAATCTTCAAGAGAGCACATAGGGTTGGGTGGGATAGTTTCATGCTCAGTTCCCTCATCTTTTTGTATAACCTATTTTTTAAAGTTTTGGGACATAAATCCTTGAGGTTGGGAGAATTTAATAACTCAAATTTTATATTTATTATTTTTGGATATTGTATGGATTGTTTTTGATACCAGGTACTAATACATCATGTGATTCGAAGGCCAAGTGTTCCCAGAATATGTGTTTGTAATATATTAAATATATTTAATAGCACACGCTTGTAGTTTTCCTAAAACAATGGAATAAACTACAAAAGGGGGTCCCATATTAGATATATGAGGTCACCATTGGGTTCAAAACGTGTGTTTTACACAAGGTACGTGTAACACCCTGAGATTTTATGAAAAATATTCTTTTTAATTTCATTAATGTCTTGTGTTATACGCTACACCAAAAGGAGCTTTCACAACACACATCTCTGACCTGGCTTGAATTACACGCAATCGCGACCTTCCACGATAGCGTGTGTTGTACGCAACACCAAGTTTCTCTAAACAACGATATGCTATTAAGATATTATTAAAACTAGCTGTTATGAATAGTAATAACCACTTTTTGAAATTTTGGAAATTTTATTTTTCAAAATGGACTTCATTTATGGATTCGGAATATCAAAATTAGCTTGGTGTGAAATTTTGGTGATTTTCGAATAACTTTCATATTTTGATGAATTGTGAAAATTACTAAATTTTAATTAAAAACAACTTTTTCAATCAAAATAATTAATAGTGATAAATTATTAAATTTAGTGGTTTTAAAGTATATTTAGAATATATTTTTACAATTTAATACAATGTTGGTCATTCGATGTAATTTCACATTTAAACCAGTTATAAACAAGTGTCAATCTTTTGATAGTTATTATCTTTTAAAAACACGCCTTTTGTTTTGAGGACGGGAATTAATTTTTAAATTATTTAATGCAACTGATATGTTTTGAATTTGGTAAAATAGAAATCATTTTGAGTTCATAATATCAAATATAGCTTAGGCCTAATTTTTGGTATTTTTCTGAAAAGTTTCAATTTTTGATGAATAGTGAAAGCACTAAGTGGTAGTTAAAAAAACTGAATTTTTCATAAAACTTAATTTTACCGCTTCTGTGAGTGGAATTTCAAAAATCCGAGAGACACAGTTGATTTCAGTATGTAAAATGTGGTTCAATGAGATGAAAATAATTTTTGGTGAATAGTAAATTTTTACTTTTATTTACCACGGTTAAAAGTAAATAGGGTAATTAAGGGTAAAAATGATATTATTATTACCCTAACACATGTCCTAATTCTATTGGATAAGTTTTATTCGACCAAAAAAAACCATAGGAATAAAATATGACCATTTAGGACCACTTGAATTAGATTAGGACATTTATTATTATTTAATTCAAAGAAGAGTTAAAAGAGTTAAAATCATAGTTTATTTAATAAAACATTTTTAATATAGGGTTATACATAAGATAAATTCGACTATAAATATTCATTAGAAATATAAAATGATTTCCTACATAATGGTATTTTATTTGTAATTTATAGACATTAAATAATTTAATTTATTTATGACACAACGGTGATGCAGTAATTATCTTATTAATGAAATATTGACATAATTGATGTTATAAATACCCAAATAAATATAATTTGACACTTTTTATGAATTACACTAACTTTATAGGTTAATATGACATGTTAGTATTGATTTAATTAACTTTTTTCGAACTTATCATTCTGTTATGATTTTCACAAAAATCAATTACTAAATATTGTCAAAATTGACATAAAATTGTTTTTAAAACAAATATTATATTATTAATTGTTATATTAATCCTAAAAATCTATGGTTCGGCCAAATGACTTATATAAGGTTATATATATTAATAATAAACGATTTGGGGTTCGTTTGGCTTCTTATAGTATGTTTATTAACCTTATAGTGTAAGAACACAAGAAGACATGGTAAAATTAAAATTATTTAACTTAATGTTAAATCTAAATAATAAGGTTAAAATAGGAACCTAAACTTGTCTAAATTCTATTAGATGAGAGGATTTCGATCCATCCCCACCTTAGCCTCTAAATAAATCAATTTGGAGCTATTTAAAACCGAACATGACTTTATAATAAAATAATATTTTTAGTTTTTCCAAAGGAGCCCCTCTCCTCCCTTATAAAAGGGCACCTCCTCCCTCTCTTCCTCACACAACTTTGAGCCTTCATGCTCGGCCAACCCCTGCCAAATTCTCTTCTCCACTTCCCTAGAAACATCCTAGAGGTTCTGGTCTTCCTCAAATACCAATTTTAGTGCCCTAAGATGAGGTCTCAAAGAGGCGCTTCAAAGAAGAGGAGGTATGGATACGTACAAAGCATATTGGACATAAGGTAAGGGAAATATCACAATCTCATTTTTATCAGAGATTGTTTATACTTTGGCATTTACTGGGGTGTATTTTATCATCCACATCCATGTTTCCTCAATATGTAATATTATTTCAATCAACCTACAATAGTTTATATCCAATTTTACCCTTCGGTGAGTTTTTAGTAAAAGACATGGAAGGAATCTTTTGTCGTTTTTCGTACGAGGTACTTTTTGACTTTTCTGACAAAAGTATGAGAGGAATGTTTTTTAACTTATACGGCATGAATGGATTTTTAAAACATTATTTCCAAGAATATTCCTTTACAAGTTTTCAAGTTTATTTTTAATCAACTTCTTTTAGTTTATAATTGTATGACATGTTAAGAAAGGAAAAGTGTTTTTGAAGTAGAAAGGATATTTTCCTCAAGAATGGAGTTCAAGTGTTTTATCAAAATTATTTTCCATCTAAGATAATAAAGGGTTATGTTTCTATCCCTATTATAACATTGATTTGTCTATGTTGTGATGGAATTATTTTTATGAATTCCTTTATCTTATATGAATTGTTTTATGATGTCACGATTTTTAAGATTCCCATTTTTATTACATGGGTTATGCTACGATGTATGGTTAATGATTTTGTGGCACACATAAGAATGGTATCATTATGAGATGGGTGGGACCTATATCTCCCTCCAATGCATTGGGTAATGATTTTATATCTCATGAGATAGACATGGCTGGAATGGTAGGTTATACCAGTTCAGTGAAACAGGACTGAAATGAGGGTGACTCGGTTCAGAAGGGGACTTTGTCCACTAAGATAGTATTGTCAATGAGTCTTGACTAACAAGAAATGATTCTATATGATTATGTGTGTATTCCATAAAGTTTAATGTTTTATGTTCGGATTATTGTGATTACATTTCACTGCCATGAGTTATCACAGGTTATGAAAATATGATCTATTTCACAGGTTAAGATTTCCAAAAGTTATGTGCTTATGTATATGATGTGATTGTTATTTATTTTGTTTACCCTTAATGAGCATTTTAAATCACCCCTTTATGTTTTCTTTTCCCCAGGATATAAATAAAGGTTTATGTATAAAAAAAGGAAGATCTTTAAGGGAGATGTTGAAGATCTTTCACCAGGGTTAGAAGATTATATTCCGAGTTTCCAAAGACACTAAACTATTACAATCCTTGTGTGTATGTTTTTGTTATGTACTAAGTATTCCGCAAATGTAATGTAATGTCAATGTATGACAAGATTCGGGTCTCTACATTACATCATAACCTTCGTTGGAATGTCGCATTTGAAAAATTCATCATAGGGGAAAAATGAATAAAATATCTTATTAAATTATTTTATATAATCTTTTGATGCCGTGAATTAATTATTTCTATTTTTAAAAATTATTATGAATTATTTTTAGGGTTATCCTCATAACCCTGGAAACCTAGGAGATCCAATGGAGACCGTGAAGGAAGATCCATTGACAAATGAAAACTAGATCGAGGTTTGACAATTGATGTGAAACTGAATCAGAGGATCTCATAAATGATGATGAAGCAACCTAATTATTTGTCATAAATTAGTCCAAAATCAATGTAGTATTTTTATATTTATTTTATTATTTCCCCATTTTCTATTTCTATGATGAATGCGGATATGTCTACCAACCAATTGATTCATTGGCCAATTAATTTACAAGATGAGTTATCTAGATGGTCCCGTTTGGTATAAATTACCTTATGATTAATTTTTATCTATTAGTTCATCATTATAATGGAAAAAATTTAGGAAAACATAAAAATTTGACATGGTTCATTCCTTATGTTTGATATGTGCTTTTATTTTCCATTCATTTGTTAATTGGGCTGATTCTTTGGTCCCTAGTTTAACGAATATAGAAGAATTGATCATTGTGAAACTATTTCTTGGTGAAATGATATGATATCATTATTTGATTCCTAGTAAAACATGGTGACCATGAAATTAACGAAGTTAAAATAGATCATAAGGTGTGGATACCGGGTTTCTGTGTTCTTTAGAGTTTGATTATTAATGATATTAGACGAAATATTTTGAATGGATTTGTGGATCGGATGTTGAAGATTTGATGATGGAAAGTCCTAGGAAACAAAACTCTTTGATTCTATCATGGTGATTATATGAATTTTTGGTAGGACAAAAATATGATATAAACAATTCTAGATCTGGAATTTTTCAAATTTATGATCTACACAATGTCTGGTTCAAAGCTGCACTCCTTGTGGACCCTTCTCATCGGTAGATAGTGTTTGTGATAGAGTTATGTATCAAAAAACAATTTAACCTATCACATGGTTTGAAACCCATTATTTTTGGATCAATCTATACATAAATTTGGATTGAGAGTATATGACCATGAGAACACTATTCACCCCTTCATGGACATTGCAAGGCCAGAGATACATGGGTATAACCATGTTCTTGGACATGAGTATAAGTAAATGGGAATGAACATGCCTTGTACTTCTACATGGGCACATGGATTTTTCATTTTACATATGGTACACCCTCTGTTGAGGGTATATGGGTAGTACTCATAGTACACCCATTTTACACTTCAAAACATGCCTTGGATCCCCTATCCTCTATATTATTGAAATGTTTTGTTTGGGTGGCTTCCCCATAACCATTTCCCAAAAGCTTAGTAAGGAATAACATCCCAAACATAGGATGGTGATCAATTCTATTGGAATTATTAGATAGAGTTTTTGGAATCTTTTTGGGGGCCCTGGAGTGAGATTCTCTATCATCTTCTTTCTCATGGTGGAGTTCCTAGAATTTTCAGGCCCAATACTACACAGGTGCCGATCCTCTAATTAGAAGGTTATTCTTGATTGTGATTTTAGTGTACCCTATGGCCTTGTTGGAAATCATAATATGTGAATCATATCTCTTTAGACATCAAGTATATTCTTTCTATGACAAGACATGATAAGCACTACCTCTCGGATGAACATCATCATTGCTATCTGAATCATGGCGTGTGTTATCCTATTGTGTGCTATATGGAACTAACAAGCTAGAATCCTAGGATAGTACAACTCTTAAGACATTAACTTAAGACTTTATGTCTTTGTTGAGTATATGTATACATTCTTGTTATATGTATTGTTGACATATAACAATTTAGGGATATCTATTGTTGTTTTTTATATGATTTTTGGTTTCGTGGTGTCATATTGCATGTTTTTATACTCACCGATGGTCGGGATTGGCCCACATGTGTTTTGTATTGTGCATTCGATCAAATAATTAATAGAGTCATAGATGGACCAGGACAAGACATCACATAGTGAGCCAGATGGACTGGGGTGTGTTCCTTAGACAACTTAACAATATTCCCCATCAATACTATTATGATGGAATGTTTTTAGCCTCTTTGTGGTGGGCTTGTATTTTGCCTTATTTACTTTCCATTACTTATTTTGATAGTCTAGTTGTGGGATGTAAATTTATGGATGCATGGTAGTGAAATATTTATTACATTTCCACATTTTATGGGTTTTCATATGTGTGTGTGGGTATAGGTACTTAGGCTAATGCCTAACAGGTCATGGATTTGCCTACTCAAAAGTAGTCTCTATCCGATGGCCTATTGGAGGTGGGCTTGGGGAGTCTCACAAAGGGCCCCATTAGAATGGATCATGCCATATATAATCTACTAATATGATTGAACAGTTTAATAAAAATCATGAAACCACAAAGGGATTTTATTTTTAGTCACACAATTGATTTCTTGAGAAAATGTGCCACATCAATTATCTATTATTATCAATTTTATTTACATCATAGTCATTCAAATATTGATGATTATAATATTAGAAAATATTTTTATCACTCATTCAAGTAAATAAAAACTATAATATAATGAGAGAAAAATTAAACTATATTAATACAACTTAATTTTCATTATTCTGATACAATCACATCAAAAATTTTATTTCTTTTATATGTAATATATATGGAAATTATGTTTAATGAGTCAATAGGTGTCATGTAAGTGCATCATATAGGCTCAAATATAATAAAAAATGATGTAAAATATGGTAGGAATCCAAAATAATTTAATATTATAATATATAAGTGTTAAAATAAATATTGATTATTTTTTTATTAAAATAGATATGAAAAATAGTTCTTGAGAATTCTGAAAAAATTAGATAACAAATTCAACTATATTTAGAAAATAAATCAAAATTATCATATCCTTGAAATATATATTGAAAGAAAACATAATTTTTTTAAATAAGAGAATCATTTGAAATTTTAATTTAATGGCTATGTGTTATCAAAAATGTTTTCTAATATTTTATTTTTTATTAATGCTTTTATTATGTATTTGTTGTATTAAATATTGTTAGTTATTTATTTTTTTTAAAAAACATGATATACTATATATGATTTCTCAAAAATATAAAATATATTAAAACTGACTATGATTCTTTCTAGGTACCCTATGAGTGTTTGGGGGAGAGTGAATCAGTTTTTGACAAGTTTAGACTATCTTGTCACTATTCCTTAATGAAAATTATTACCCCCTAGGTAAGAAAATTGTTCAATTGATATGTTATTTCTAAAAATAAAAAATCACCAAATTCCATTAAAAATATTGGATGGTAAATCATTCATAGAAACCATTATTTTTTTCATTCACCTACACATGGGTAGTCCAAAAACCATGATGTGGGTGATGGGTTGATGCACCAAAATCAATTAGGCTCGGTAATTTTTGGTGTATAAAAAGGTAGAGGCGACTTCACACATAGGATATCTTCCCAAAAACTTTTTTTGGGTGGGATAGATGCCACCCAAGGCCAAATAACCATCCCTATATTTAACTCAAATCTCTTAGGAATACCACAGAAATTTTATTGAGATGATGGTATTTAATCAATCATTATTACTTGCATGGATGGGTGCATCCTAGGTTTTGGTAGATACACTATTCAGTACCCCGAATAATCCCTTAGAGTGAAAGCTGTAAACTTATCAAGAAGCTCTTTCTTATATTTATAAAATATCATGAACTCCTCTAATTTTCTATATCCTTTGATGGAACAAATTCACCTTACTTATTTACCAATTCCTCTTCACATCAAGGTCATCTATATCAAGACACAACTTGTAACACATAATATCCACTTATATTTGGTGTATTTTTTTGTCACACATAATTATGTAATTGATTTATACTTAAACCAAGGATACCGTTTTTGTAAGGGACTTCGTCTCAATCTCCTTTCATTGAGGCATATTTCGTTTTATACAAAACTTTCTTTTATACGGTGTATAAACCCCTTTGACTTTTACTTTTATACAAAAGGAATCTTTTTCTATGAATCGTTTTACAAAACGACAAAAATGAATGTTTCTTTTAACGTACGCGGTGACAACGACCTTTTCCACCGCCGCGAGTATTATTTGGTCTTTGGCTTCCTCAACAAGGCATAATGTTTTTAAAATAAAATAAATACCATATACTCTTTTGTGTATTTTGGTATTGAAAATGGTTTTGATAAAGGATTCTATTATGATTGAAATGTGGAAATGTTATCATTCCTTTATATTGGTTTTATGTTTTATGATTTTATTATGGTACTTGGACATTTTAACGGGTGGTTATGTTATAAACCATATGATGGGTGGTGCCATGAATACCAGGACGGGTGGTTACGTTATAACCTCCATTGCATTGGGTATGGAAGTCGGCCGTATGGCTATTCCATTAAGTGATATGTGTGGGAGTCGACCGTATGGTTATTCCACTTAAGTATGTTTATGTCCCAAGTTACCTTTATATATGTTATGTGTTCTTTATAT
The DNA here is from genome assembly GCA_963277665.1 of Viscum album. Lineage (NCBI taxonomy): Eukaryota > Viridiplantae > Streptophyta > Magnoliopsida > Santalales > Viscaceae > Viscum > Viscum album. The sequence goes on from OY728152.1 coordinate 1,942,619,682, forward strand.
GGGTTTTATGGTAATCCTTTGGTTACAAAAAGGTAAGTAATGATATTTTATTCAGTGAAGAGTTTTTACTACTTCATAAAGGTGAAAAGTATTACTTTGATAAAGTATACATGGTTTACTTTTTGTTTTGATAAACTAACATTTTTTATTCTTTGTGTATCCCTTACTGAGTTTTTATGCTCATCCCAAGTTTTTGAAATGTTTTTCACAGGACTTAGCGTGGAATAGGGTCAAGGATGGGATCAAGGGAAAGTCATGCTACCTAAAACATGACACTAGACATGTTTCTTTTTAAGAGTTTTTATTTTATGGAAATTTAGAAGAATAGACTACTTTGTAATCTTTTGAGATATAATAGTTATGTCCTAATCCTCTAAAACTCTAAACCTGAAATGATCCTCAGTGTGAATTATTCATTTAATTCAATTTTAAGTAAGGTTTTAGGCTGGAGCCTTATAGTTGGTATCAAAGGTCGGTTTAGATAACTTTAGAGGTTAGGGTTTTCTCTAAGCATAAGTGACATTACCATAATGGTTAGGATTTCAAAAAGAGTCCTAGTTTTAGATAAAGTGAATGAGTAAGAATATCATAGTGTTTATCTTCCGCATAAGTACATGATGGTTTTGTTGATATACTCACACTGACATTTCTGTTTTAAGTGAATGGATGGATCTAACAGGCACCAAAGAGACAACAGGTCTGAAGGAAACTGTGGTGGTTCTCTGATTAAGATACTAGATAAAATTGAGGATTCAATGAGGAAACTCGAGGTTCTTCTAAACCAACTATCAAGGAGTCATGATCAACCACTTGAACCTTGGTATGATCTTTAATGCATCATGTACGAGATGACCAATCCAAGTGGAGGTTCAGGTAATAATTATAAAGGTAACCATTAGAGTTTATATGATACTTACTTTTGAGGTAATTATGGGTTATTATATGATATGTTGAAAAATGAAAGGAATGAGATGAAATTGAGGTTAAAATATGTTATGATCATCTTTGAAGATTTTATCTCATTTTGGGGAATGTTTTAAGAATTATATAGTTTTGGAAAAAGGACAACATGTAGACCGTGTGGCTACCCGTCGCATCGGACAAAGTTGCCGAAATCGAACCCACAACCAAAGTGCGACTGGTATTTATCGCCTACCACTGGACTACGTGATGTCCCTAGTTAGTTTGACTGATTCTTTTTAGTTATATGATTTTATGAATTAAGAGTAAGTTGATTTTGGGTTATTTATGAAAAGTATTAACCTATCATGGAGGATATGCGATTAGGTTAATTACTTTTCAATATGAGACTTTAGGAGCAACTAATGTTGTTTGGAGATAAATGTTACGATTTAACTTGGAAGAATATGTGACTAAATCCTTCAAATATTTGGGTTTCAACCTTAGTTTGGTTTACTTTGAAGAATTTTATGGACAATTTATTTATCGAATGGTCCTCTTAGAAAATTGGGTTTTGTTGGACAAATTTTGGAGATTAAGAATAGATTTTCTTTTTGTAAAGGGTTATCCTTTTCTGGATTATCTGATCATGTAATAACCTTTTTGGTTTTGGTTTTGGTTAGAGTATAAAGACATGGGAAGTATATAGTTCTCTTTTGTGGATTTGGTGATTCTCTAAAAGTTGATTATAGTACTATTAATGCGAACAAGTCTTCTTAAATACTCGTCTTTTAGAGAAAATATGAGTTTGTGTACGGAATCTAATAAAAGTTGAAAGTCAACATGATAAGTGATTATGCTTCCTTATGAATAAATTCCTCAATATTAAGTAACTTAAAACAAAAATGTTGTCAATTAACTTTTCCTACTGGGGAAGCCAACACCGTTTAACCCATCACAAGTTTGTGATTTTCTTATTGTTAACTTTCTCCTAAACATGTTTTCTATCACTCTCCATCAGAACACGACCCTATGTTTTCTCCTCCATGTCCATGTTTTCCTACATGGGGTCCTAGTATGGGTTAACTCGGGTGACCTCTGTATTCATCTTTCATTATTTTAAAGTTATTGTTTTACCGACTCTTGTTCCGATGTGGGACTTTCAAGGATATTTCCAAGCCTAATTTTAAAATTGCGAGGACGCAATTCCCCAAAGGGGGGAAGGATGTAAGACCCCTTGTAAATAAAGAATATGACATTTTTATATTTATCCATATTTGTGAATAAAATATTAATATTACTTTAAAGGGGACGCTATGCTCGATGGCGTACCCAATACGCAACAACGAGTTTCTTGGGAATCTTACGTTGCACTCTAATAATAAAATAATATTATTTTAAATGTTAGTTAACATGTAGCCGTTGTAATGGCGGGAATGGATAGAAATAACTAAATTATTATTATATATGTTTTTAAATGTTTATACATTTATCCAATAAAGGATAGAGGCTTAAAATACGGAAATAATTCAATTTTAGGCGTATATGCCCCAGTTTTCACTAGAGGTTCACTTATCACCTTTTGATGTTGAACCATCATTAAATGTAGTTTTGTTCACTCTTAAAAATTATTTTGGACCAAATAAAACTGTTATTAAGAATCGGGACATCAAATTTTACATTGTGTAAATTTATGGTATTTTTCCGATAAAGTTCATTTTTTTTAATGAATAGTGTAAAATGTTGTATTTTAATTCAAAACCTCTTTTTAATATAATTTATTTATATAATTAGATTATATTTTGAATTGGTTTTAAAGTGAAATTAGAATATATTTTTACCATTAAATCCAATAGTGGTCATTGGAATTAATTTCACTTTGAAATGAGACTTAAACCAGTGTCAATCTTTTGATACTTATTGTTTCATAAAAACACGCTATTTGCTCTGACAGCGGGAATTAACTATTAAATTAATTAATCTGACTTATATGTTTTGAATTTTGTAAAATAGAATTCATTTTTGAATTCAGAATATCATATATAGATTATGGTGAATTTTTGGGATTTTTCTGAAAAACTTCAATTTTTGATGAATAGTGAAACCACTAAGTGGTACTTATAAAAACTGATTTTTCCATTTAAATAAAATTTTGCCATCTTTGTGTTTTTCATTTCAATAATCCGACATACATGGTTATCATTAAGAAGTAAAATGTGTTTCAATGGGATAAAAATAATTTTTTGGTGATTAGTAACTTATTATGTTTTTAATCGCGATTAGTGGTAATTAGTGTAGTTTAAGGTAAAAATAATGCTTTAATAAAATTTGATGAGCTTGAAACATGTCCTACCCTCATTGGTTGTGTCATGTCCGACAAAGAAAATCAATGGGTAAACATGGGGACCCCATTAAGCCACTTTGGTTAGGAAATGACATAAATAACTTTTTATTTATTGTAAAAGTAAAAAAGGCACAAACATGATATGTTTTACTAAAACAATTTTTTAATGGGGTTATACAAGTCAGATTTTTTATTATAAATATTCATTGGAAAGATAAAAAGATTTCATACATCATAGTAATTTTTTTATAATATTTAGACGTTAAATAAATTAAATTATTTAAGACATAATAATGATGCAGCGATGACTTCATCATTTGACGATTTAATTAAAATGGAAAGATAATGTAAAATCTATGAACTACACAAGTCCAAAACTTATTGTATGTGTGTATTTAGAACCCTTATCACCTCATCCACGAATTATATCAATTTGGGACCTTTTAAAACCGAAACACATTTTCAAATAAAGTAATATTTCTTTACTTTCCAAAAGTGCCCCTCCTCTCCTCCTATAAAAGGCCCCCACCTCTACCTCATTACACACAGTCCTCAAGCCTTTGGCTCTGCAAAACCCTGCCCAATTACTCTCTCCACATCTCTCTCCTCATCCTAGAGGATTCCCTTTGGGAATAATCCTTTCAAAGGAAGCCTTTAGGCTCAAATCAAGAGGAGTTACACTTTTAAAGGTAATTCATTCTCTATTGTTCATTTGTTTTATTTTGCTTCTCCAACCCCCTAAACTCTTTTTATTTATTTATTTTGTAAAAACACCAGTATCTTAAATATACAAGGATTTTGTTATAAGATTTATTCAAGCTACACTCTCACACAACTACATCAAATGGTTAAAGAACATACGGTTTCCATGGATGGCGAAATTCTGCCTCCCGAAACGATGATTGTTCAATACTCATTTAACACCTTCAAAGGTGGCCATTATGATGTCACTATTTTTATATATGATATATAATATGTTTATGTTTTCTTTAATCTTCTGTTTTTTTTTTCATTTTGGGCATACCTTTATGGTTTATATTATGGGTAAACGCGATATTTTCATTTAAGGAAGTGCGGACTACCGCCCCCTCAAAGTGATTTGATTCGTTAAATACCATATGTGGGACGTATAAAGGATGGAACTATGATATTATATATGATATTATATTGGAATTATAATATACCTTTATATCATTATTATTCCATTCTATAAAATACGAAATTGAAATGAAAGTAGCCTTCATGCGTACGTACGGCTTACCGTCTCCATGAACGGTGCATTTCATTTCTTACCTCTAAATGATTATGTAATGTTATAAATGCATGAATGTACTGGATATATATGACATATATTATATCTATATCATGAATACAATTTTGGATATAATAAACATTTGGCCACACGAACAACATGTAATTGTAAGAAGTCCACTTTCGACTTAAAAACCAAATATCGGCAAAACAAATATTATTAACTTAAGTGATTACATAATGTTTATGACATGGTAATAAGTGATATAAAAGGAATAATTAACTTGAAAAAGGTTCTTAAGGAAGTAGAAATTAACTCAAGTTTATTATTCAGGAGATTAAAGAACGATCGAGTCAAGTCGGACCCGAGGTAAGGGATCTTACTCCTCTCTTTCTTTTTAAGTACACTCTTTTATGTCATTCCCTCTAAAGATCAGATTTCTTGTTATTGGGATGTTATTATATATTACACTTACTGTAATTTTTATGTTCATGTGATGAGAGACCCTATTCTCTCTCATCAATCCATTTTGGATGTTTTGAGTGGCGCTATTAGGCTGCCGAATTTTCGTAAGAGATCTAACCTCTCTCTTTCCTATTAAGTACTCCCCATTATGTCACTTCTTTTAAGCTCCTATTTGTTATGATGGGGGATGTTATTTCATATTACTCTTGCTGTAAATTTTGTTGTAATGTGATGAGATACCCTATTTGATCTCATCAATCCATTTTTGGACGATTTAAGTGGCGTTGTTAGGCTGCCGAGTTTTCGTAAGTGATTTTTCATCTCACTTTTATTCACGTGAGATTTATGATACATTTGACACAATTTCCTTTGAGTGGTGTATGTACTGACCATTATTTTACTCATTGTGTAATATTACTTCATTTATGAGTATTTACATCAATTATGTATTGTCCTTCTTTCACGGGTCGTATGTTTCGAAAGATACCCAAGTCGGTAAGGGAACCTTTCACCCTCCTTTTTTTTAAAGACTTATTTTGTTGAGTATTTTAATTTACATATTATTATGTTGGGATTTGTTCTCATATATCCTTATTGATGTAAATTTTATGTCCAAGTGATGAGATGCACTTTTTATCTCTCATCAACTCATTTTGATGTGACGCCGTTAGGCTGTCAAGGGAACTTCTTAACCCAATTTCGATTTCTTTGGGTTCGACACGTAGTTATTGAATATGTCATACTTTGAATATGTGTGAATGACCTTTTATTATTTTACACTTAATATCCACTTATATTTGGTGTATTCGTTTGTCACACATAATTATGTAATTGATTTATCCTTAAACCAAGGATACCGTCTTTGTAAGGGACTTCGCTCAATCTCCTTTCATTGAGGCATATTTCGTTTTATACAAAACTTTCTTTTATACAGTGTATAAACCCATCTGACTTTTACTTTTATACAAATGGAATCTTTTTCTACGAATCGTTTTACAAAACGACAAAAAGGAATGTTTCTTTTAACGTACGCGGTGACAACGACCTTTTCCGCCGCTGCGAGTATTATTTGGTCTTTGGCTTCCTCAACAAGCCATAATGTTTTTAAAATAAAATAAATACCATATACTCTTTTACGTATTTTGGTATTGAAAATGGTTTTGATAAAGGATTATATTATGATTGAAATGTGGAAATGTTATCATTCCTTTATATTGGTTTTATGTTTTATGATTTTATTATGGTACTTGGACATTTTAACGGGTGGTTACGTTATAAACCATATGACGGGTGGTGCCGTGAATACAAGGACGGGTGGTTACGTTATAAACTCCAATGCATTGGGTATGGAAGTCGGCCGTATGGCTATTCCATTAAGTGATATGTGTGGGAGTCGACTATATGGTTATTCCACTTAAGTATGTTTATGTCCCAAGTTACCTTTATATATGTTATGTGTTCTTTATATGGGTTTTATGGTAATCCATTGGTTACAAAAAGGTAAGTAATGATATTTTATTCAGTGAAGAGTTTTTACTACTTCATAAAGGTGAAAAGTATTACCTTGATAAAGTATACATGGTTTACTTTTTGTTTTGATAAACTAACAGTTTTTATTCTTTGTGTATCCCTTACTGAGTTTTTATACTCATCCCAAATTTTTGAAATGTTTTTCACAGGACTTAGCATGGAATAGGGTCAAGGATGGGATCAAGGGAAAGTCATGCTACCTAAAACATGAAACTAGACATGTTTCTTTTTAAGAGTTTTTATTTAATGGAAATTTAGAAGAATAGACTACTTTGTAATCTTTTGAGATGTAATAGTTATGTCTTAATTCTCTAAAACTCTAAACCTGAAAAGATCCTCAATGTCAATTATTCATTTAATTCAATTTTAAGTAAGGTTTAAGGCTGGTGCCTTATAGTTGGTATCAAAGGTCGGTTTAGATATCTTTAGAGGTTAGGGTATTCTCTAAGCTTAAGTGACATTACCATAATGGTTAGGATTTCAAAAAGAGTCCTCGTTTTAGATAAAGTGAATGAGTAAGAATATCTTAGTGTTTATCTTCCTCATTAGTACATGATGGTTTTGTTGATATACTCACACTGACATTTCTGTTTTAAGTGAACGGATGGATCTTGAAGGCACCAAAGAGACAATAGGTCTGAAGGAAACTGTGGTGGTTCTCTGATTAAGATACTAGATAAAATGGAGGATTCAATGAGGAAACTCATGGTTGTTCTAAACCAACTATCAAGGAGTCATGATCAACCACTTGAACCTTGGTATGATCTTTAATGAATCATGTACGAGATGACCAATCCATGTGGAGGTTCAGGTAATAATTATAAAGGTAACCATTAGAGTTTATATGATCCTTACTTTTGAGGTAATTATGGGTTATTATATGATATGTTGAAAAATGAAAGGCATGAGATGAACTTGATTTTAAAATATGTTATGATCATATTTGAAGATTTTAACTAATTTTGGGGAATGTTTTATGAATTATATAGTTTTGGAAAAAGGACAACACGCAGACCGTGTGACTACCCGTCGCATCGGACAAAGCTGCGGGAATCGAACCCACAACCAAAGTGCGACTGGTATTTATCGCCTACCACTGGACTACGTGAAGTCCCTGGTTATTTTGACTGATTATTTTTAGTTATATGATTTTATGAATTAAGAGTAAGTTGATTTTGGGTTATTTATGAAAAGTATTAACCTATCATGGAGGATATGTGATTAGGTTAATTACTTTTCAATACGAGACTTTAGGAGAAACTAATGTTGTTTGGAGATAAATGTTACCATTTAACTTGGAAGACTATGTGACAAAATTCTTCAAATATTTGGGTTTCAACCTTAGTTTGGTTTACTTTGAAGAATTTTATGGACAATTTGTTTATCGAATGGTCCTCTTTGAAATTTGGGTTTTGTTGGACAAATTTTGGAGATTAAGAATAGATTTTATTTTTGTAAAGGGTTATCCTTTTCTGGATTATCTGATCATGTACTAACCTTTTTGGTTTTGGTTTTGGTTAGAGTATAAAGACATGGGAAGTATATAGTTCTCTTTTGTGGATTAGATGATTCTCTAAAAGTTGATTATAGTACTATTAATGCGAACAAGTCTTCCTAAATACTCGTCTTTTGGATAAAATATGAGTTTGTGTAAGGAATCTAATAAAAGTTGAAATTCAACATGATAAGTGATTATGATTCCTTATGAATAAATTACTCAATATAAAGTAACTTAAAACAAAAATTTTGTCAATTAACTTTTCCTATTGGGGAACCCAATACCGTTTAACCCATCACAAGTTTGTGATTTTCTTATTGTTAACTTCCTCATAAACATGTTTTCTATCACTCTCCATCAGAACATGACCCTATGTTTTCTCATCCATGTCCATGTTTTCCTACATGGGGTACTAGTATGGGTTAACTCGGGTAACATCTGTATTCATCTTTCTTTATTTTAAAGTTATTGTTTTACCGACTGTTGTTCCGATGTGGGACTTTCAAGGATGTTTCCAAGCCTAATTTTAAAATTGCGAGGACGTAATTCCCAAAAGGGGGGAAGGATGTAACACCCCAGGTAAATAAAGAATATGGAATTTTCATATTTATCCATATTTGTGAATAAAATATTAATATGACTTTAAAGGGGACGCTATGCTCGATGGCGTACCCAATACACAACAACGAGTTTCTTGGGAATCTTACGTTGCACTCTAATAATAAAATAATATTATTTTAAATGTTAGTTAACATGTAGCCGTTGAAATGGCGGGAATGGATAGAAATAACTAAAATATGATTATATATGTTTTTAAATGTTTTTACTTTTATCCAATAAAGGATAGAGGCTTAAAATACGGAAAGAATTCAATTTTAGGCGTATATGCCCTAGTTTTCACAAAAGGTTCATTTATCACCTTTTGATGTTGAACCATCATTAAATATATTTTTGTTCACTCTCAAACATTCTTTTGGATCAAATAAAACTCTTATTAAGAATCGGGACATCAAATTTTACTTTGTGTAAATTTTTGGCATTTTTCAGATAAAGTTAATTTTTTAATGAATAGTGTAAAATGTTGTATTTTAATTCAAAACCTCTTTTTAATCTAATTTATTTATATTATTAGATTATCTTTTGAATTGGATTTAAAGTGAAATTAGAATATATTTTTACCATTAAATCCAATAGTGGTCGTTGGAATTAATTTCACTTTGAAATGAGACTTAAACCAGTGTCAATCTTTTGATACTTTTTGTTTCATAAAAACACGCTATTTGCTCTGACAGCAGGAATTAATTATTAAATTAATTAATCTGACTTATATGTTTTGAATTTTTTAAAATAGACATCATTTTTGAATTCGGAATATCAAATATAGCTTATGGTGATTTTTTTGGGATTTTTCTGAAAAACATCAATTTTTTGATGAATAGTGAAACCACTAAGTGGTACTTATAAAAACTGATTTTTCCGTTTAAATGAAATTTTTCCATCTTTTTTTTTGAATTTCAAAAATCCGACATACATGGTTGACATTAAGAAGTAAAATGGGGTTCAATGGGATATAAATAATTTTTTGGTGAATAGTAACTTATTAAGTTTTTAATCGCGATTAGTGGTAATTAATGTAGTTTAAGGTAAAAATAATGCTTTAATAAAATGAGATCAGCTTGACACATGTCCTACCCTCATTGGTTGTGTCATCACCAACCAATAAAAGCCATGGGTCAACTTGGGGACCCCATGGAGCCACTTTGGTTGGGAAATGACATAAATAATTTTTTATTTAATGTAAAAGTAAAAAAGGCACAAACATGATATGTTTTACTAAAACAATTTTTTAATGGGGTTATACATATCAGATTTTTTATTATAAATAGTCATTGGAAAGATAAAAAGATTTACTACATCATCGTAATTGTTTTATAATTTTTAGACATTAAATAAATTAAATTATTTACGACATAATAATGATGCAGCGATGACATCATTATTTGACGATTTAAATAAAATGGAAAGATAATGTAAAATCTATGAACTAAACATGTCTAAAACATATTGGATGGGTGGATTTCGAACCCTTATCACATTATACACTAATTATTTTAATGTGGGACCTTTTAAAACCGAAACACATTTTCAAATAAAGTAATATATCTTTACTTTCCAAAAGTGCCCCTCATCTCCTCTTATAAAAGGCCCCCACCTCTACCTCATTACACACACTCCTAAAGCCTTTGGCTCAGCCAACCCCTACCCAATTACTCTCTCCACATACCTATCCTCATCCTATAGGATTCTATTTGGGCAGAAGCTTTTCAAAGGAAGCCTTTAGGCTCAAATCAAAAGGAGTTACACTTTTAAAGGTAATTCATTCTCTCTTGTTCATTTGTTTTATTTTGCTCCTCCAACCCCCTAAACTCTTTTTATTTATTTAGTTTGTAACAACAACAGTATCTTAAATATACTAGGATGTTGTTAAAAGATTTATTTGAGCTACACTCTCACACAACTACATCAAATGGTTAAAGAACATACGGTTTCCGTGGATGGTGAAATTCTGCCTCCCGAAACGATGATTGTTCAATACTCATTTAACACCTTCAAAGGTGGCCATTATGATGTCACTATTTTTATATATGATATATAATATGTTTATGTTTTCCTTAATCTTCTGTTTTTTTTCATTTTGGGCATACCTTTATGGTTTCCATTATGGGTTAACGCGATATCTTCATTTAAGGAAGTGCGGACTACCGCCCCTCAAAGTGATTTGATTCGTTAAATACCATATGTGGGACGTATAAAGGATGGAACTATGATATTATATATTATATTATATTGGAATTATAATATAACTTTATATCATTATTATTCCATTCTATAAAATACGAAATAGAAATGAAAGTAGCGTTCATGCGTACATATGGCTTACCGTCTCCATGAACGGTGCATTTCATTTCTTACCTCTAAATGATTATGTAATGTTATAAATGCATGCATGTACTGGATATATATGAAATATTTGATATATACATCATGAATAAAATTCTGGATATAATAAACATTTGGCCACACGAACAACATGTAATTGTAAGAAGTCCACTTTCGACTTAAGAACCAAAAATCGGCAAAACAAATATTATTAACTTAAGTGATTACATAATGTTTATGACATGGCAATATGTGATATAAAAGGAATAATGAACTTGAAAAAGGTTTTTAAGGAAGTAGAAATTAACTAATGTTTATTATTCAGGAGATTAAAGAACGATCGAGTCATGTCGGACCCGAGGTAAGGGATCTTACTCCTCTCTTTCTTTTTAAGTACACTCTTTTATGTCATTACCTCTAAAGATAACCTTTCTTGTTATTGGGATGTTATTATATATTACACATACTGTAATTTTTATGTCATGTGATGAGAGACCTTATTCTCTCTCATCAATCCATTTTGGATGTTTTGAGTGGCGCCGTTAGGCTGCCGAATTTTCGTAAGAGATCTAACCTCTCTCTTTCTTTTTAAGTACTCCCCTTTATGTCACTTCTTTTAAGCTCTTATTTGTTATGATGGGGGATGTTATTTAATATTCCTCTTGCTGTAAATTTTGTTGTAATGTGATGAGATACCCTATTTGATCTCATCAATCCATTTTTGGAAGTTTTAAGTGGCGTCATTAGGCTGCCGAGTTTTCATAAGTGATTTTTCATCTCACTTTTATTCCCGTGATATTTATGCTACATTTGCCATAATTTCCTTTGAGTGGTGTATGTACTGACCATTATTTTACTCACTGTGTAATATTCCCTCATTTATGAGTATTTACATCAATGATGTATTTTCCTTCATTCACGGGTCGTATGTTTCGAAAGATACCCAAGTCGGTAAGGGAACCTTTCACCCACCTTTTTTTAAAGGCTTCTTTTGTTGGGTCTTTTAATTTACATATTATTATGTTGGGATTTGTTCTCATATATCCTTATTGATTTATATTTTATGTCCAAGTGATGAGATACACTTTTTATCTCTCATCAACTCATTTTGATGTGACGCCGTTAGGCTGTCAAGGGAACTTCTTAACCCAATTTCGATTTCTTTGGGTTCGACACGTAGTTATTGAATATGTCATCCTTTGAATATGTGTGAATGACCTTTTATTATTTTACACTTAATATCCACTTATATTTGGTGTATTCGTTTGTCACACATAATTATGTAATTGATTTATCCTTAAACCAGGGATACCGTCTTTGTAAGGGACTTCGTCTCAATCTCCTTTCATTGAGGCATATTTTGTTTTATACAAAACTTTCTTTTATACGGTGTATAAACCCCTTTGAATTTTACTTTTATACAAAAGGAATCTTTTTCTACGAAGAGTTTTACAAAACGACAAAAAGGAATGTTTCTTTTAACGTACGTGGTGACAACGACCTTTTCCACCGCTGCGAGTATTATTTGGTCTTTGGCTTCCTCAACAAGCCATAATGTTTTTAAAATAAAATAAATATCATATACTCTTTTATATATTTTGGTATTGAAAATGGTTTTGATAAAGGATTCTATTATGATTGATATGTTGAAATGTTATCATTCCTTTATATTGGTTTTTTGTTTTATGATTTTATTATGGTACTTGGACATTTTAATGGGTGGTTACGTTATAAACCATATGACGGGTGGTGCCGTGAATACCAGGACGGGTGGTTATGTTATAACCTCTAATGCATTGGGTATGGAAGTCGGCCGTATGGCTATTCCATTAAGTGATATGTGTGGGAGTCGACTGTATGGTTATTCCACTTAAGTATGTTTATGTCCCAAGTTACCTTTATATATGTTATGTGTTCTTTATATGGGTTTTATGGTAATACATTGGTTACAAAAAAGGTAAGTAATGATATTTTATTCAGTGAAGAGTTTTTACTACTTCATAAAGGTGAAAAGTATTACTTTGATAAAGTATACATGTTTTACTTTTTGTTTTGATAAACTAACAGTTTTTATTCTTTGTGTATCCCTTACTAAGTTTTTATGCTCATCCCAGGTTTTTTAAATGTTTTTCACTGGACTTAGCGTGGAATAGGGTCAAGGATGGGATAAAGGGAAAGTCATGCTACCTAAAACATGAAACTAGACATGTTTCTTTTTAAGAGTTTTTATTTTATGGAAATTTAGAAGAATAGACTACATTGTAATCTTTTGAGATGTAATAGTTATGTCCTGATTCTCTAAAACTCTAAACCTGAAAAGATCCTCAATGTGAATTATTAATTTAATTCAATTTTAAGTAAGGTTTAAGGTTGGGGCCTTATATAACTCGCATTTCTTTCTCATACCAAAATTCGTAGGGAAAACCCCCTACCAACATTAGATGGGTCAATTCATTTTATAGGTTCTCTATTTTTATTTTCTGATATTTCCATAAACACATATAATATTCTATTATTTTATTCAATATCATGTAATAATTTTTATGTAATAGACAATGAAAGACACGTTAAAAATTCTTCTTACTTATATTATTCTTATTGAAGTTATAAATTTCTTTTTAGACAACCTATATATATTTAGAGTACACATAATCCAATTTTCATCTTCCCTATCCACATATAGGTTAATGATATATACTGACAAGAATAAGATATAAAGTTATCTTTTGGGTTCCATCATATCTTCCAAGATCTTACATTTGTAGTTGGCGAACTCTAGAAGCATCTCATTGTTGTTTCATCTTCCCATATCCAAAAAATTACACTGTTATTATATTTCATAAAAAATAAAATATTTTAGGAAAAATAATCCACATTATAATCTCTCTTTTATTTAGTGTGTATCATAAAAAGCAACAAAACTACTAAACTTTTGATCTACCATGATCATGAATCCTTATTGAAGAATCTTCAGTTAATCATCTTGAAAACATCTACAACTTCATGGATTTATATTTCCTCTTTTATAGTGTGTTCATATTTTCCTTCATTTTTTATGAATATCCATTGCAAACTCATCGACGATTATAATCATGAATTAGGGTTTCCATGAAGTTCCATGATATTTATATGGATGAAGAACAATTATTTCATCATCTAAAATAATTCTTCTTCTCAAGATATTAATTATGTAAACCTCAACATTTCACCTTATATGTTTAGAAAATATTCTATAGGTTTTGAATTATGATGCATTGATTTCGGGTGACTTCTCATTATATGACATTAATGTAATTGGTTCGTAAAGTCCAAAGTACATTCATTTTTCATTTTTTGGTTTGCCAAATTTTTTCTATTAAGTCTTGTGATCTGACATAAAGTCATAGACTTTGATAAAGTCTTAATATGGTTTTAATATCCTAATATTTTAAATGAAAATACTTTTTTCAATATTATACAAGATTCACAACATCATTATTAATCAAATAATAAAATATTATTATTTAAATGTGACTGTTATAACCTAGATGTTTAATTGAGGGATTTCATCAATACACTTATAAATCTCAACTACATTAAGACTCATGATTTCTTAGAGGCCAACATGGTTGTGGATGGGTTTGCGAACATGGGTGTTGGTGTGACTCTCACTTGGTCAAACTTGCTCCCAATTGCTTTAATATCTTTATATGAAAATGATTTTTAAAATAAAATAATTTTTGAATCATGTAAATTTTTTATGAATAAATATCTTGGGCATTTGGTTTAGGGATTTAAAAAAAAACATAATTTTTAGTAGCATCATTTATTCTTCAACGATACATTTTCTTAAAAAAATATTAGTTCTTTCTTTTTATGATGGAATATGATAATTAATTTATAGAAATTATAGAAACTATTTTTTCAAAAATTTATTTAATTATTAATTTATAATCTCAAAATTATTTGAGGATAAATTTCTTATAATTTTATGTAAATATAGATTTTTTTAATGAATAGTGAAAACTACATGTTCAAATTGAAAATTGATTTCATTAGTATTCATAGATTAATACAAATGTTTGATAATTTTTTTTAAAAAAATTAGTTTCTTTTTATTTATAATAATAAAATTAAGGTTACTAAGATTAATTTGATACTTGAATATAGTTTAGAAACATTTTATACGTAAAATAGCTTTTTCCTGAAAAACTATTTTCATATTGTTTTTCTCATTTGATTTTAAAATAATTTATGAAAATTATTTGTTTAATTTTTTTAAAAATAGATCCCATATTTTGAGCCAATTGGTTTAAATTTATTAAATAGTACCCTTTTATGTTTGGTCAACATGAATAGTATCCTTAGTTATTTTTGTTACCATTATAAAGGGTTAATATGGTAATTATTGATAAAAATAAAATGATAAGCATTATAAAATGATGAAAAAATTTACATAAATTTATTTTATGAGTAAATATCATATATAATTACTAAAAATTCGATTATAATGATTTATTTCAATTTGGATGAGATTATATATTTTATAATATTTTATTTTATGAAAATTATAAAAACTGACACTCTTTCTCTTCATACAATTACTATTTTTAATACAGGAATAAACAAGGGATATATTGTCTATAAATATAAAATTGAAAATTGAAATATTTATCTTCATCTTCATAATTTATTTTTATATTTTAATCAATAAATAAATATGTAAAATATTCACGGAATGCTGACACGGTAATTATTCAATTAATGGATAAAATAAAATAAAATATATTAATGATATTAAAAATAATATAATTACATATAATTTGTGTTGTAAACAAATTTTTATGATAACCATGGAATTTTATGAATGTATTAAAATATTTGGTTCTAATTTTACATATTGACTTTATGCTATTAAAATCAATGTAATGAATAGTTCTAAAACCCTATATTAATTAAATAATATAATAAATAATATTTTATTAATTGATATAAAATTACTAAAAACACCATATTTATCAATCTATTTAGGATATGTTTTACAATAACAACATTGGTCCATTTATGTATCATTGTGTCATTTTTAAAAACTATATTATCCCTCAATGAGTAAAAATCATTGTGGTCCCGATAATAGTGAACGAGGTTAAAGAGGGATTAAAACCAAATGATAAGTGAAGAAATGTGTCATAAAATTGTAAAAAAATGATGATATGTTGGTGTTTAGATCTGTAGTCATCTTATATTATTAATAAACCAGTTCGAATCTATTTGAAATTGAAAATTAATTTAAGTTTTTTAATATTTTGAGGAATTCTAAGTGGGGTCCTTTCCTCTATTATTAAAGAGAAACAATTATTCTAGTTTCATCACACATAAAAGCTCACATGGTTCATAGAAGCTCTGAAAAAACCAATTCCTATAATCAATAACCTCATTATAGAGGTATTTTATTGGTAATATCAACAAATATTGTTATATGAAGGTGTTAGGAAAATGAGGTTGTTTGAAGAAGATATATCATTTTTAATTCAATGTTTCTGTATTATTTCATGTTCCAACTAATTTAAAAATTATTAAACCTTGATAAAATTATCACAGTAATATTCTCCATATAATTATATTTTATTAACTTAATATTATATACAATATCTATATCCACTTCCATTAAATGCAAAATGAAACGATCATCCACGTAAACGGTGGACTACCGCATCACAAAAAGATATAGTTCAATTTAGATATCCATATATCATGGAAGGATTATAATGATGAAAGTAATGTTTATATATTATATTAATTACTTATTAATAATTATTTTAGGGTAATATATCATTTACCTTCTTACCATTCTAATTACAATAAAATGATAACATCATTCTCGCATATTTGTGGATTACAAACTCTTCGAAGTGATGCAATTCATTTTTCATCACCACATCACATGAATGAAATATATATTTATATTTAAAGTTTAAATATTATATATATATATTATATTATTGTAATTATGTAATGATAATATAGTACATACCCTCTTTGCAGAATGATCGATGAAAAATGGAAACATTAAACATGCAAACGTACGACCTATTGTCTCCATGTTGGTTGCACAATTTTTTTCATACAGATATTTAATGGTTGGATTTAATATTATAGTTGATTTATAAATTTGAAAATTATTTAATTATTAACATTATATATATGATGAAATATTTACCTCTTTAATCATATTTAACCTACCAATGTTAATTATGGTTTATGAACTAAATATTGTGAAAAGGATTGATGTGAATTTAATTGATTATGTAGTTGTATATAACATGGTATTAAATGAAATATAGGAATAATTTAAAAGGAAAAGGTTCTTAATAAACTAAAAAATTAAAAAGAGTTTGTCATTCCATATGATAATGAACTTCCGTGATGAGTCAAACTCAAATAATGTGACTTTATTTTAAAAATGCTATTTAAAATATCCCCTTTCCAATATTTTAACAAAGTTCAAAAGGAATATGTATTTTTAAAAATAATAAATGATTTTTTAAACCATGTTGAAGCCTCAATAAGTTGATTTTTCATTTATTTTTTTCCAAAATTATTTTCAAATAAAATGGTTTCTTCACTATCTGCATATAATATTAATGTTAATAAATGTTTTCCATGAACATAATTTCAAAGGATTTCAAAATAACTATATTTGAGGAATGATTTAATTTATTAAAAAAATAAAAAAATTTGTGATCTATTTTATCATATTGGGTGATATTGAATTTTCCCACCGTCGTTGGGGTTATTTGAATTTTGGATTCCTCTATAAGCTTTCAATTTTATTAAATGAAAAAACTTATTTATTTGTTTTCATGGTATTTTGGTGTTGAAAATATGGTTTTAAGAATAAAAGGTATTTTTATATATAAAATGTTTATAAAAATGGTTTAAAATAGTTTTTCAATGTTTTAATCCAATATATTCTCCTTGTAAATTTTTTACAGAGAGTTGATTTCCATTATATCACATGAGTGAGCTTGATATAATTTATATGATGTGTGCACCCAGATAACGCCATATGAGCATATTATAATTTATATTATGGGTGCTCTTAAAATGCACTCCAATACATTGGGGAATGATTTTGTTCTCTAGAGGATTATATTTGAGTTTGACTGTACTATTATTCCAATTTTAGTGGTTTTGTATGGTTTTTAATAGGTTTATGTCTCAAGGAACCAACATTACTTTTTTATTCATCCAAATGAGTTTTCATGGAATTGTTTTGATTTGAAAATGTATGATAATGATATTTTTAAAGAAATAATAATGATATTTTCATAGAAAATTTTATTTATGTAATATTTTTCATATTTTTCATGTTTTTTACTTGTCTAATGGATTTACTTTCCCTATATCCCTTACTGAGGTTTTTTTCTAATACCACTCAATTAAAATTTTCATCACAAGGTTTTAACGATGCGTAAATAAAATTATGAAGTCAAGTTGAAGTCATGATGACTTTTCATAAAAATAAATAACATCTTATTTTTATGATTTTATATCTCGAAAAAATGGATTCTATTTAGAATTCTATACTTTTAAAAATATTTAACTGCTTTAATGATGTTCAGAAAATCTATAAACCTGAAAGTTATTTGGGAATAGATGGAAGTGAATTAACATATAATGTCTATAGAATATGGAATGATTAATTTTGGGTATTTACGTTTGGTATCAAACAAGGGTTTAGATAAATTTAGAGGATAAGATGTTATTGTAGAAAAAGTTAATATTCCTCTATATTCACAAAGGTTAGTATTTTTTGAGAAGCATAGTCATTTTGGACAAATATAAACAATTTTAGATAATATTAATAATGATTTATTAATGGAAATCATCCTTATAACATTGTTTATTATTATTTTATTGATATACTCACCCAAACCATTTTGATTTTTGTAAATAGATGGATCCTCCCAAAACCATATTAATAATGGATGTAATGGAAAATACGATGTTTATCTAAACGAGTGACCAAAAGAAATGGGTGATGTAGTGAGAAAGATAATAGCTATTCTTAAAAAGATATCAGTAGTATATATTAACAACTTGAACCTAGGCTAGTTTCATAATGCATTAAATAAATGGGAAATGATTCCTTGTGCAAGCTCAGGTGATAATCATCACCAAGTTAAATATATTCAATGACCGTTGTTTAATGAATGTAAATAGAAGAACGTAGAAAAATGTCTTAAAAAGGGAATATGATTTATATGTTGTAAAGATTTTATAAATCAATAATCATCCAATGAAAAATGGTTTCTTTATTTTACTCTATAAAAAGTAAATAAATTATTCTTGAGGTATCAATTAAATGTTATAAATATGGTATGAATAGTAATTATGAAAATTGATATCCTAATCGGAAGAATAATTAAAGAGATCAACAAGACTGCATAGATAAGAATATTGAAATACCTAATTCTATTATAGTCATTAAAATTATATAATTATTTGATATTTTTAGGGCTTTCCCTTTTGAGCTGAAATATTACTTTGTTAGAAGCAAGTACTCCCAGATGTTCATCTCAGAATCGGTCCTCAGGTCTATGCCATGTGTTGTTTCAGGTGATTCAGAAGGATTCTTCAATTCATTTTTCTATTCTTAAAAGTGAATAGGCGCCTCGCATAAATAACACTATGTAGTCTTTGGACATCATCGTATTGGCGTTTTTTCGTGTTTATTTTAATGATTCGTTATAGTGTCAATTTTTTTTATTGTAAAGGGCCATTGGTTTATTGAGAAAAGTCTATTTTAAGCCTTAATTTGGGTGATATCTTCAACATAATTATATCCACTGAATTAATCACCTTTAAAGTTGGTTGGAGGATGCCCGTCAACATGCGAATCCCAACATGGCGATCATGATAATAGGTAATAAATGTGATCTTTCCTATCGCGGTTAACAAGGAAGAAGGAGAGAAACACGGGCTTCTGTACATGGAGGCTTCTGCAAAAACAACACAGAATGTTAAAGAGGTATGATCGCCTTGAGTTGTTAGATTGAATTGTTTTAAGATATATTTTTGTTTTCATGTAGGCCTTCATCTGAACTGCTGCACAGATTCTTTAGAATATTCAGGAAGGTGCTTTTGATTTATCCAATGAGGTAAGAAGCACAAAATATTTAACTTATACACTGATCTATGAGCTAAGTCCTGCTTGGTTCATGAGAAAAAAGGTTGTCCCTTTCCTTTATCTACCATTCTATTTTCTTCGTATCCTTGTATTCCAATTCTATTAACCAAATTCCTTAAAAGTGTCATGATTTGGACTTTTACCTTAAGTATATGTATTAAATCGTGACAGAAAATCAGTCATCAGGCATCAAGGTTGGATATGGAAGATCCGAATGTGCGGTGGGTGATGGTGTGGTTGCTCCACAAGGGGGATGTAGGGGCTGAACAATTGAACTGGTACATAACCCTTTTGAAACTTTTTGTCTTATATTAACATTTGGAACAGATTTGTACATGATAAACTGCCAAATCAAATGGCACATTGTGCTTTCATTTCCGTTTTGGGTTGTATTTATAAAGAAAGTATGCGATAGAGACTTTGAGAAATATACTATGAAATGTGGATGAAACAAAGCATCATAACTGGGAAAAAGGGAGAATGTGATCAACAATATTTTACATGTTTTAAATTACATGCATCCTGATTACATGTGTGATGTCATTCACAAAAAATTAGTATACAACATACAAAAATGAATGGAGAATATGAGGAGAGAAACTTCCAAAACACTAAATGTTGGTTATGATAGGATTTTTCAGAAGAAATGACTGGTGAATAGGTGGAGTGCATGAAATGGATCCGAGGGTAAGGCACCAGGTCTTAGAAAGGTGCTGTATTTCCTGTTTTTTTTCGTTTAACTTTTTCAAGGATGTCTTTTGGATGCTTTATGGTATTTTATCATTTTTCATCAAAAATACTAAATAAAATTCAATCAATAACAATATTATATATGATAAATTGACATATAAAAAGTATAACTAACAAGTCCAAAAAATGTAATATAAAGGTACATATGTAATGTTGAATATGAAGAAGATTTTGAATGTCTTAAAAACTTATATAACAGTGTATTGAATATAAAAAACTGGATTAGTTATGTATCCAACTCTAGATTCCTTGATAATCTTATTGATAGAAAATATGAGATAAAGACATTTCCTAAATAGTTTATATAAAAATTACTTATGAAAATCTAATTTGATAACCGAATTGAAGTTGAATTGAAAATATTTAATATCACAGTTAATTAATAGACTGATTATCCTTCCAACATAAAATATATCTTCTTACTTTTAATTATATATCATGCATGATAACAAAAATTTGTATTCATTATCCATCATGTGCTATCTTTATCAATGTTTTTTTTCTGTGAATAATTAGAATTAATCATTCATGTTGTGATTTATTATTTCCGAATACTAATAAAACTTGAATTTCATAATGTCTTATTATTGGAATTTATAAATTATAATACTGAAATGATTCTTATTTTTTGGATAATATTGGGATGTTTATTCATATCAAGTCCTTTTTTTAATTTTCAAAATTAGAATTATCCATTAAAATTAATGATTTCATTCATATCGTTGATTTTTCCATCTTGAACATGTACCATAAATATTTATTCCTCGTTAATTCCACTAAACATTTTGAATTATTTCTATGATGTCTCAAGAATTTCTCCACTCCAACAGTATTCCTATATTATGTTCCCATTATTGGTGATTTAAATATGTACAATATTATGAATTGTGTCTTGCGAACGCAGGGGTGAGTATTAGTGATCTATATTTTTTATAGGAAAGAAGTATTAAATATTAATATAGAAAATCATCGTTAAGAGATTTTGATAGAATTTGAATGTTTACGGTTTCTAAATTCAAGATTTATGATGTTGTGGTATATTTAAGGATGATAAAGGATTAAAATAATTTTTACTCTTCTAAAGATTCAAGTACATTCAAATACTTTTATTTTGTGTTTAAATATATTTTTGGCATATGTTACCATTAAGATTAGAATGTGAAAAGTTTTCTTGTGTAAGAATTCTCTTTTCATGTGACATATATATGTTTAAATGTACAGATAATATTTAGTGTATATATGATCATGGATTTTGAGGTAATTATGGGTTGTTATTTTTTTGGATTTATAATGAAAGATATGAGATAAAATTTGTGGTTAAAAAATTTATTTAATATTGAATATATTAAGGTTTATTTTTATAATTTTTATCACATTTCTTGTAATTTTTTAATTATTATATTTTCAAAAATGGACAACCCATAGCCTGAGGTGACAAACCATCCCCTTGAGAAATTATGCAACCTTTGAACCAAAAACTGAATGGAGACAAGGGTGCATCAGCTATCACTGGATAACATGATGTTTTGGTTAGTAAAAAACTATTACCTTAAATTAAATTATAAGGTAGATAAAGGTTATGTTCATTTTGGAGAAATATGTCTTATCATTTAGATATATGTGGTATTGAAAATTTATTTTTTAATTACATTATTTCAGAAAAGGACACTATAATTTTGGGGAGCATTATTGGATTAAGGTACACAAAATACTATGTGTTTTAGTTGAATATTACATTTTGAATTATAATTTCTAAGTATATATGATTTTAATGAGGATTTTTGGTGATATAGTTTATTTATGGAAATGATTAGTAAATTTTAGATATTATATGATTATGAAGTATAATTTTTGGAATGACACATTAAGATTGATTAGGGTTATTTGAAGATAAATGTATACTAAATCTTGGAGAACAATGTGATCACACTCTTTTGTTTTTATGTTTCAATTATAGTCTAAAATATAATGAATTATTTTATGTATAGTTATTTATTGAATATTCTATGCTAAACGTTTAGTACTACTATCTAATTTTGAAAAATAAAGTAATTTTTTTGTATAATAGTTTATTAATTTTCAAAATTTTCTTATCTTGTCCAAAACATTTGGTTTATGTTAATATATAATGATAGGAGGAATACATTTTTATCATTTTTAATATTATTTTATCCATTATAAGTTGTTTCTAGTACATTATGCATAATTATTTATCTTGAATCACAAATTTAGGTGTAAAAAAGATGAATTTGTGGTGGAAATTGTTTAAAAGATATCATTTTTCTTGAAAAGTAAGTATATTTACGTATATTCATTGTCTAGGAGGTAAAATAATTCTTCAAAATTTGTAAAGGGATATTTAAAATATAAAAATTATCAGTTTACATTATTTACCAAGAAATCAAAAGTATTTAATCCAATAAAAAATTTATGGTTTTTTATGGTAAAATTTATAATGAATATGTTATCTATCATTATCTTGAAGTCATTAGAAGTATGGTTTTTCTTTCTGGTCCATGTTTTTATTTCCCACTTATGTTCACTTATGTGGAAAGCAAATATGTTTTATTCTAGATGATCTTATTACACCCCTTTCTCTATTTTTAAGAAGTGTTATAGAACATTTTTATAATGTGAGTATTCAAGAAAGATATTTTGGGAATAAAAACCCATGTTACTAAGACAAAATTAAAATTTTTATTAATCAATTTCTTGGTGTATGTAATATTTTGATATTTTAAAATTAAATGCCATTTTTATTAGTGTATAAGATACACAACAACGATCTTAAATAAATAATTAAATATTATTATTTAAATGTAACCATTATAACCATGTCCTAAAATTGGTGGGTATAAATAGGAATAAAATATTTTTGAAATAAATATAAAGTTTCTACTCAATATAAATTATTTTTAAAATATATAAAAAAATTAATTTTTTTTTTCAAATTCGTTTTACTCTTCAAAACTACATTTTCTTAAAAAATTGGGTTTCAATATTTTGTATGATTGAATTTTATTTTTAATTTATAGAAAGTTTAGATAATTTATTTGTAAAATTTAATTTAATTTTTAAATTTATAATTTCAATATAATCATAGGATTAATTTGTTATAATTTTCTAAACAAATTTATTAAAAAATGTATAGTGAAAATACTAATTCCTATTGAAAATAATATATTATTTTTCTAGTTTTTAGGCATTAAAATTCTATCTTGTATTGGTTTTAAGATATAAATATTTCATTTTGAATATTAATAATGAAATTAAATTTTTTGAATGATTTATTTACTTCAAATTAGTACAAATAATATTTTATACTTATAACAAGCATTTTTCTGAAAAACCAATTTCGTTTTGTTTTTCCTATTTGATTTTAAATTAAATCATGCAATTCCAATTTTTTTTTTAATTTTGAAAAATGGATTTCATTTTTCAGATTATTGGGTATATATTTTTTAAATCATTCCTATCTATTTTTTAGACAATATGAATAGTAACCTTTATATTTTTTGTTACCACATTAAAGGGTATATTAGGTAGAAAATGATTAAAATAAATTGATAGGGATAATTAAAATACTGTAACACTTGAATTGAGTTTATTGGATGAGTCCATTTCATCTATACTCATAAAATTTTAAATTATATGAAATATATGGTCATTTGGAAGAGATTATGTCTTTTATAATATTTTAGTTAAAGAAAACTCCAAATATAATACAAATATTTTTCATAACAATAGTATTTTCAAAATTGGAAAAAATTGTAAATATTTGGTTAAAAATATTAATGTAAAACTAAAATATTTTCCTTCACCATGGAATTTGTTTTATATTCTTTGTGGAAAAAGTAGATAAAAATATAAACAACACTATCGTTGTAACTATTCAATTAATGAAAATATCAAATAAATGATATTAATAACATTAAAAATAATATAATTTGAGATGTTTAGTTTGATGCACGAATTTAAAATATGAACATGAATGTTTAGGGACATATTAAAATATTTTGTTTGATTATAATGGGTTTCTTGAAGTTATTAAAATTAAACTAATGTGTAGTTCTAAAAATTTTCATTAAAGATATATTATAATAAATAATATATATTTAAAAGGTTTAAAGTATTTAAAAATATTATATTCTTCCTAGTAATTATAATAAATTTTATAATATAATCCATCATCAATTTATTTTCCATTTTCCATTTATTGTAACAATATTAACACTCAAATAGTTTAAATCGTTGCTGGTATGGTAATGGTAGAAGGGGTTAACGAGGGGTTAAAAGAAAATAATAAGGGAAAAAATATGACCTAGACAAGTCCAATATTTATTTTATGAGATTTTTATTATCCAAATAATGGGGTATTATAAATAAACTATTTTGTATCAATTTGTAATTGAAAATTAATTTATACTAATATTATATTTTTCAAAATTCCATTAGTGGCCCTCATATCTTTTAAAAAATCTCACCACTTGTTCTTATTTATTCACACATCAAAATAAATTTGGTTTGATCAATTATATCCCTAATTCATTTTATAATACATACCACCAATATTGCGGTCTTTTTTTGGAACAACACTAACCACTATGGACATAATCTGTCAGGAAAATAAGGTTGTTTGAAGAAGAGACATCGTCCTTAATTGATTTTTTCTTTTTTGTTTCATATTCCCATCATTAAAATATTATCAAACCATGAAAAAATAATGACACCAATATAATACATATAATTAGATATTATTATGTTAATATCATAACCTATATCCATCTAGTCTTCCATAAAATTTGAAATGAAACCATTGTTTGTGTGTACGTCATAATACTGAATTGGGAATCGATGTAATTTTTTTTCCATCAAATTATCTCATTGATGGATGAAAATGATGTAATTATTATATATATATATATATGATAGTAATTAAATATTATTTATTATTAACAAATAATATATTATTTACCTTATTACCATTCCACTCACCAAAAAATGATAATGTCATTTGTGCGTACGTGTGGACTTCCAAATCCATAAAGAGATGTGATTTGTTTCTCATTACCACATCACATGGGTTATATATATAAGTATATTACAATGACTAATATCATATTAAATATATTATTATCATTATTATAATATAAAATAATATTAAACCTTTTTCTATAATAATCGTTGAATAATAGAAATGTTACTCATGCGTATGCAAGACCTACCATCTATGTGATTGTAATGTAGGTAATTTTTCACAATCATATTTAATGGTTATACTTAAAAGTATATTTTATTTTTAAAAATGATAATTATTTCATGATAATTATTCTATATATGATTTAATAATGTCCTATTTGATTATATTCAACCTAGTGAAGTCATTTATAAAATATGAGACAAATAACATTAAAAATGTCATAGTGAATTTAATTGATTATGTAATTGTGTATAGAATTGTTTTAAATTAAATAAATGAAAAATAAACATGAATAATATATTTATAATGTTAGTAATTAACAAATCATTTTTATTCAAGAATATGATTAATGTATAAGATGCATTAGACTCAAGGTAGGAGAATTTCATTTAAAAATCCTTTTTGGAAGTTCTCTTTCAACTATATTCACACAGATATAAATATATGTATATTTTTACATATAAAAATTAAAAAAATAATTCCATCCTGATTAATAAATAATTTTACCTTTCTTTATCAATTTACACGATTCATTTCGATGATAATGGTTTCTCTATTATGGGTAGAGTTTTATGATTTTATTAAGTTATTTTCATGAACATTCTATCAAAGGTTTCTAAAATGAATAATTTTTAAAAAATTGAATTTATTTACAAAAAGAAAAACATGAATGTTTTTTTGGATATATATGGTGATACATTATTTTCCTACCACCATAACTATTATTCAATGTTTGGATTCCTTTATATTATTTCTCATTTTCATGAAAGAAAACCCCATGTTCCATTTTATTGGATATTTTAGTTTTTAAAATGATCTTTCATGATGAATGATTATTTGGACATATAAAATGTTTTTATCATGGGTTTAAAAGAGTTTTTCATGGGGTTTATTCATGATACAATCTTTGGAAATTTTTTATAATAGGTTGATCCCCATTATAGTTCACAGGTGAACCTGATATAGCTTATATGATGGGTGCACCCAGATAGAGCCAAGTGAGATAGTTATAGCTTATAGGAAGGTTGTACCATGACATCCCTCCAATTAATTGGGTAATTAATATTTTCTATAGAAAAATATATTATAATTAATCTATATAGTTAATCAAATTTTATGTGTTTTTTAACGGTTTAAGAAGTTAATGTCATAAGGCACGCGTATGTCTTTTCTATGCAGAAAAATAATTTTTTATAGAAATATTTTGATTTCCAAAGGTATGATAATATGATTATTAACATAAAATGTATTCATTTTTGTAATAATTTTTTTTAAAAAGGGGTTTCATAGTTTTAAATGTTCTTCAAAAGACTAACATATTTCATTTCCTTAAGTCCTTTACTATGATTTTTGTGCTAATCACACATTTTTTAAAATTTTGTTCATAGGATTTTAAGGATAGGTAAAGAAAATAATAATTTTATTCTTATGTTGTGGGGATTTTCAATGTAAAAATATCATGTTTTATTTTAAATATTTTATGTTTTTGGAAAAATGGATACTAATAAGTAGTGTTCACTTTGTTAAATATGTAATATTTATGACCTAATTATCAAAAAAATTAATATAAATTATAAATGTGAATATAAGAATATAAATTATAGTATAAATTCATTATAATATGTAATTATTAATGATTGGTCCTTACAATAAAAGGATTACAATGAATATATAAAGGCATACGTTTTACCATTGTCAAATTTTTAGCACACTCCAAAAGGCATAATATCTAAGAAGACTTATATTGAAAGGAATATAATTTATGTTTTATTCTATAATGTCCTATAATGAAATAATTATGTTTTTCATTGATGTAATTTGTACAACCATTGGATTATTTTACAAAAAATTTAAAAGATAGGATATACCTTCCATCTAAAAATAAGATTTGTCAAAAAGGCTTCAAACCATCCTAGGGACAATCCAAACCTCTTACATCCTTTTGGGACTATCCAATGAACTTATCGAGTCTTCATTCAATGCACCGAAAACCCATGAATATCATTTTTATCACATTCATGCATAATTATAATCAAGTTCCACGTGTTAATAACCTTGTAAGCATCAACACTATAACATCTATCTATACATTTCTATCAGTATTATTAAAAAAAATATATATTTCATTATTTTACTCAAATTTCAATACTCATATTGTTAAATAATATTGAAAATCCATATAAGGGATAAAAATACCCCTATTGTTTTTCTGACAACCTGACACTATGTAATCACCGGAATCACTTCTACCACTATTTGATAAAAAAAATATAAAGGGACCATAAGAAAAAATATTTACTTATATTTTATTGTCTTATGTTTTGGTTACTCTATATCTTCTTCCCTAATCATTATTAGAAGATTTATTTTTATCTAATAATCCCAATTTTAAGGTAACCCACACTTGAATTCCCCAATTAATTATAATGTATAATTGGGTTTTCATCATGAAATTATACTCATCCTCCATGTGGAACTTCTCCTCCACATTTGTGAATTGGGAGGAAAATTGTTTTTTTGTTTTCTCTCTCTCTTTATCATGTGATAATTTCCTCACATGTTATGTCCTGAACACATTCTACCTAGAATTTATTTCTTATTACCTATTATTTCGTCTTATTGTAAGATATATGAAATCAACATTCCATCCTAGTAATTTTATGCTCACTTTATCATTTTACAAGAATAAAATCAAACAAAACATGTGTGTTAACTTATCAATTAACAATTGAGAAGTAATAAATCCACTAATCTTACTATGTTAGCGCTCCAAGTGAGTGAAATGTGTTTCTGAAAAGACACTCAACGATACCCCTGTTACGCACTAGTTTTCCATTGAAGCACTTAGAGAAGAAGGCTTCTCTTTTTTCTCTAGAAACAACCAAATTGGATATCATCATAATTTAACACCAAACCATTAGTAGGTAATCTTGAAAATAAATTAGTGTGAGAAAATTCAACTTTAATAGAATAATTGATATCACTTGAAAAAACTGATGCAGTGATACCACTTTAACTCTATTATTTCCAACTCTTTATACATGGGTCATTCTCATTCAGATAAGTTTGAGTAGCCATTAAAATTAAGAAAAAATACCACAAAACAGAAACCCTTGAAATCAATAAATGTTTTTAGGATGGGTAAAATATTTTTTTTAAAACACCAAAATTCAAAAAAAGTATATATAATCCCATATACAATATAAAACTAATACCAAATGTTATTCATATAAGCCAAATATTCCTGATAATTTTTTATGTTTCTACTACTACTCCTAAATAAAATTTATCTTATAGAGGACTTATTCAACAAATTACATGGCCTTATTTCACTGAATCTATATCAAATTATTCAAATGTATATGTTTTCGAGTATCCAACATTCATTAGGTATTGGCCTAATAGACCTTTTTTCAGACTAGATTTATCATGTTACCACTGTAGAATAAAATTAGGATTTAACGCATATTTTTTCTTCTATTGGTGATCCTTTAAAATATAACGTTTCAGAAATGAATTTTATTTTTCTTATGAATATTTTAGATTAGATTCATTCTAAAACGACTATTAAGGTTAAAATATATTTCTCTTATTTAATATAGATTCCAATTGACATTTTAATAACTTTAACTCCACCTCACTCCATAAATTTCAAGATTAATATATATTTTCCTTATTCTCATAAACATATTATTTTCTAGAATAATTACCCCATGGATCGCATCTCCCCATAAAATATTTTCTCTCATAAAAATAGTTAATAAATTTTAATGTACATTATAAGAGTGGTACCTATGGCCTCTTTATATAGAGGAGTAGGGATAGTAATTTTGGACTAACCCATTATCATATTCATTTCCTTTCCTATTTATTAGGATTAAGGAAGGAATGTCATGCCTCATAAGATTTATCCACAATATTTGTAGCTTATTTTGTTCCCAACTTTTTCAACCCCTTTCCACTAGATATTTTTAGCATGTCACCAGTTACACACATTTATTCTTCGATGAAACAACTCCTATTATTACATGGATTTTTAATTTCCTAAAATATGTAATATACTAATACTTCATTAATTTAATCATGTGTTATTTATTTAGTGGATATTTATTTTTTATTTATTATCCCAAGGAACGAAATTCCATTTTTTTTACTCCTTACCTTTTAAGATTTTTTTTTTGAGAATAGTTAGGCATACCTCTTCCTTGCTGGTCATAAGATCCAGCTCACATTTTCTTGGTAGATACTCTTTCCCATGTTATTCCGCCTTCCACCTAGTTGGAGTATACTCTTTATTATTTTTCCAGACATAGTTTCTTTCATTATATGAGAGATTCTAAAAGTACCCCCATTTAGGTTCTCGATGCACTCTTTATTACGATATTTCCCTTAACTTCCAAAATAGTGAATCAATTTTCCAGCTTAATGTGATTCTTTCCTTGGTAAAGCCATTATTTTCATGTCAATGGAGTGAAAAATATCAGCATAACTTCCACTTAATCTATACTACTATAATATATTTCTATATATCTTAGTTAGCTAAAATAAAGTATCTCCCACTAAATATATACATGTTTTGATCATATAACAGTTGATATATGGTTACAGTAATATCAATTTCACTACTGATTTGTTTCTTCACTACACATTCTCTTAATAGGAAAAAATATTCCACAATAGTGTAACTCTATTTCTACCTTATCCTGAAATAAATTAGCTACATATTTTGAAATAAATTTCTACTAACCACCATAATTTTCAATATAAGTATGCTTGATCATAAATTACTATCATTCAATTATTTTCATTAATAAACCATTATTTTACTATTTTTTTCATTCAAAAAGAACACTATGTTCAATAATGTGTATCTCACACGACCCCAAGGTTAAATAAATTGGGAAATTATACTATTTTAACATGGATGTTATAAACTAATTGTTGGTTTACTGTGTATGAATAAGAATAACCACATTAAGAAAAATATTTATAATTTTTTTAAATATTGTAAATGTTTTTTCTAATTCTTAAAAAATAGACACTCAACTTTTAGGGAAGTCCTTTTATTTCTAAAAATACTTATTCTTCTAAAATGTATTTTAAGGAATTTTATGTATATACATTATAAATAATTATGACAAATTTAATAAGAATTTATTTGAAACAGTGGACATAATTTTTGAAACCGGCATGTATTAATAGGCTCAGTATGCATTTTTCAGAGTTTTTAGAAGTATTTATTTGTTAGATAATTTAAAATTGTAGAATTTTGAAAAATAGTAAATTTTTTATTGAAAAATTTGATTTTAATGTGCTGTTCGATTTTAAATTTTATTTTAAAGAAACATAAGAATATTTTTATTAAACATAATACAAATAATTCAATATTAATAAATATTTTATTATATTTTTTAGAAGACAATTATTTAGTTTAAAAATTCAATTTTTTAAAAATTAGTTTTTTGTTGCATTTTGGGAATTTATATAAAAATGATTTCATCCACTTCTTGAAATTGATTTTTGAAAAATTGATTCCATATTTAGAATAATAATGTTCTAATTTTTAAAAAATTTTAATTTCATTTTTTCTCATAACTAATAAAAATCATGGTAAATTTTATCACCATAGTAATGGGTAAAATATGTTAATTATGGTTAAAACATTGGGATAGGGTCTCAAAATAATTTTTTTCCATTCCAGCATATTAGGATATTAGATACACCGTAACCATCCAAATATTGAATATATACCATTTTGGAGACATATTCCCTTGGTAGAAACATTTATATTATTTTAGAAAAATAATAAATACAAAATGTCACTTTCTTTTTATTAATTTGGCAGATATGTATTCATGTGTATTAAAAAATGTTCATATCAATTATAATTTGTTATTTATAACATTTATAAATTATTTTTTGATAGTATGTTTTTTATATTTTATTTTGGGTATAGTCACCCTAAAAAATTACTTAATGTCAATGCAATACTTGGGAAAGAAATAGAAAAATCAATGAACATGATTTTAAGAACAATAAAATTTATAATTTGGAAAAAATTATCTGACGAACCATATGTTGTCAATTAATGATGTAACTATTCGACTAATAAATTAAAATATTATTTAAAATGTCCATATAAAATGGAAATTATAGGATTTTTTTTAATAAAATATTTAATAAATTTAAATTTATTATATGGGAGGATAAAACATGTAAGACTAAGTGGAAACCCAAGGTATGGGTTTTTCATCTGAATTTCATTTCATTAGAAATGTTTTATATTTTGAAACTAATTAGTTTTTTGTGGTATATATACTTCCCTAATGAAATTTGCATAAACAATTACTATCTGTTAATGGTATTTAAGGTTTTAATTCATGATTCCTCTTTTAATATTTTTTTAATCAAAAGTTATTAAAACTATATGGGTTTGTGTTACCATCTCATTTCTTTTAAAAATTGTTTACATTAAATTTAAGTTGAATGAAATTATATGTAACTTATGCTATAAACCCATATATTTTATAAAAATTTGATTATTAACATATATATAATTTTTATAAGTACAATTCTCTTATCATTAGTATGTTAAATTGGTGGTTAAATGTTTTTAATGAATATTAAGCATTCTTTCCTCTTTGGATACAAACATGTTTCTAAAACTTACACAATCATCAAAATTGTATTATTGAAAATTTTACCTACCTTTGAAATTTTTTTAAAAGGTTATTTTCACTAGCATTATCATTATTTAAAAATCGTAAAAAATATTTTTTATTAAAAAAATTCTGAAAAAGTGGGTTTTTACTTTTTACGGATGTATGAAAAGAATGTTGTCATTTACATATATGATAAGAATGAATTTTACCACAACCATGACTATTCCTTATATTAATGATTCTTATAAATATTTTTGTTTTGTTTTCGATTAATATATTTATAAAATATTTTCATATTTTTTTATTTAAAATAAATTTATAAATAAACGGTATTGTTTTTAAAAGTAATGAAATGAATTTTGAAAATTGATTTAAAATTATGTTCTTATAAAAATATAATGTATTATATTTATTTTATTTTATAATTGATTTTTTACTACTAATCCATTATTTTTATGAATCAATGTGTTTCTATCAACTTTTAATGATAATAGACTATACCTTATTTTGATATTATTCACTTTCTTATGATCGTGTTTTCTATCTATATCCCTTATTCATTGAAAAATATTTTTATCCATAGTGTCTTTATATTTAATACAATTGGTGATTTTAGAATCATTTATATTTCATTAATAATATTTCAACCGTCTACCATTTCTATAGAAGGCATTACTTGAAGAAATATTATTATGTAAGCTATTTTCTTACTGGGGAAATATTAATGAGCTGTATTCATTATTAAATATAGATATTTGTTAATTTATAATTAATTTCAAGAATTAATTAAATTTGATCATTGAAAATATGAGGTATTAATAGGATCTGCATATGATGGGTGGGTCCCAGTTATAGATAGTCCCATGATGCATTAGCATATCTCATGAGAGAAAACAAAAAGAAAAATTTAATGGGTATTTGGTTTACACCTACCAATTTATTTAGACCGATGTCTTAATTGATAATAATTAATAGTAATAACCATGATAACTATCTAAGTCTTTAATATATATATCATGAGTGT
This sequence comes from Viscum album, assembly GCA_963277665.1. Lineage (NCBI taxonomy): Eukaryota > Viridiplantae > Streptophyta > Magnoliopsida > Santalales > Viscaceae > Viscum > Viscum album. The sequence continues at coordinate 1,942,653,419 of OY728152.1, forward strand.
ATGTATTTATACATTTCATTTATTAATAATTTGGTTTCCATAATCTATGAGATTTTTATATTGATATTATCCAGGTATGGTCATTTTAATGAAATTATAGATTTAATGGAATGTGTTATGATTATCTGCTTTTTCATATTAATAATTCCCTATTTACTCTTGATAATATACCCTTTATAGAACCCTTACAGAGAATATGACATCACAGTTTAATTTTTTATTTTCCCCATGATATGAATATGGAATATTTTAATGTTTTTCAAGGATGAAAGGATGCTTTTAATACCATCATTTTTATAGTTCTAATGTAATATAGGAATAATTTATGTACCTAGTTTTTAATGACTATTAATTTAATCGATCCTTTGTGGTATGATCTAGTGAATATTTTACCGATTTCAGAAAGTAAACACTAACATTAGGTTACTAGAGTCAGGGTGCTCTAGATTGTATCGGAGTATATTTTGTAATAACCATGAGAAATATATTTTTAATGAATAAATCAAACATGATCTATGATAGTTCCTTAGGGTATTTGAGAATTATTACCAATATATATTATTTTACACTTTGTCTCAATATTCATGGTGATAATGAGTTAACTTAGTTTATGCCATTATTTGAGATGGATCCTACTAGAAATATTGGAATCAATACCCCAAATCAATGTATAAATTTCCCTTATACAAAATTCCATACACTAGATATTGGAGTTTAGTTGATCATGACTATATTAGGGTAGATGGAACATGTTATAATGAATACATTTTCCCATATAGAGTGATGTGTTGTTCCACAAAAATAATTTCCTATGTTGGAAAACTTTGTGTGATAGAAGGCTCCAAATTTTAATGAAATTAATTATAAATTAATACCTAAAAAATAGACTTACTCTGTAAAAATGATATTTTAAGCCTTGGGAACTGATTAAAGTAAAATTGTCAATTTGGTAGTATACTTTTTAAATTTATATGCTGATCAATGTGGTATATTGATTAAAAATCATAAATATGATTATGATATAAAATGATTAAAATGAAAAATATTTAAGTAGATATTTGTTTTTGAAATAAATTATCGAAGAGAAATGATTTGAAATAGTGAATAATTTTTGGTATGTAAATTTAGAATAATGGATAATGTTTTGAACATTATAATCCTAAAGTCATAAAATTAATTAGGCATGATTTATATAACACACATAATATGTAATGTAATATTGACCATTTATTGGTTGAGATGAAGCTAAGCCATTCAAGGGACAATGTTACAAAAAAAATTATTAACATGATGATATAGTATAAAGATCCATTTAGAATAAAAAATTATCCTCTTAGATTTATTTTATCAATGGACTCCAAAATATGAAAAAGATAATTGGGATCCATGAAAAATTAAATATAAAAAATAATAAAGTGTTAAAATTTGTATGTGTGATAATTGTGTAAAGAAGTATATTGATAAATGATTATAGGTAATGATAGTTTTTTTAAAAATGGTGATATAAAGGTCATAAGGCTCATGAATGAAAAGCAGAGATAAATCCATTGATATCCAGTGATTCAACTACATGGAGATAGGGGTTATGTTAACCAATAACCCAAGTGTTAATGACTTACTTGATAATTTTGTTTTGGTATTATTAATGACCTATCAAAATACACTAAAAATTTTAGTGGTCCTTATAATCCCTTTAGAATCACTCTTTATGATTTTGTAGAAAATATTTAAATTAGATAGTTAGAATGTGTGAATATTTATTTCATAATGTTTTTTAGGAATCATATTTCCCTAGTGATGGAATATCTAATGATATTTCTAAAAAAAGAAATCAATGACATCATGGATAAATGCAACCTTGAAGGATTTTAATTTAGGTTCAATACAATTTAATGGGAGAATATATGATTGTGATTAATTGGAAATTATCATTTGTATTTTGGTATGAGGATTAAGAAAAAACATAAAAGGATTTCATTAATTAAATTTAGTATCATGAAAAATTTTAAAAATGAGTATTTTGGAAATATTTTCTAAGGTTATCAATAACCATAAATGTGATTTTTATAAAAATGTTATATTTTTTTGATATTTATTAATAAATTTATAGATTATCATTAGTATTACATGTTATATGATAATTTATCCTTAATGATATTTACTACACTTTATTTTAGACTATCTATGAAAAAGTATTTTTAGGAATATGCAATTCGGGAATATACCTATTTGAGTTTTTGAATATATAAGTAATAGTTTCCTTATGGGGATTAATTTTTTTGAAGGTTTATTCATATTGATAATTATTTTAGCTTGTGTGTACTATATCATTTTTGTATAGGAGAAATAATTTTTTCCCTTTTGGTAAATTAAAATTTATTTTAGTGATTCAATCATGAAAAATTATAACAATCCATTATCTTCCTTCAGGTATGACTTTTCTTTTATATTTGGGTTCCCTTTTCAGTTTGTCTGTATTGTGGGATTATCATGAAAGGAGATATTTTTTAGGGAATAAAACCTAAATTTGGGGGATATATGTTTGTTTGAATTTAATATAGTCCATGTATAATTTTTTATAAATACATATCTTATTTTCCTTGAGTTCGGAAAACACAAGAGTTAGTTTAGGGATTTTATTACATAAACTGGGTGTTTTGATCTCTATTGGAAGATTTTTTGACATGAAAGGTTTTCCTTCCATGAATCAAGTTCATGATGTGTATTTTTTTCATATTATTTCATGATTTCTTTCATGTAGTGAATGGTTTACAAGTCATGAAGCATGTTCACTTCATTGATTTTTTGTTGGCAAGATTTTGTGTACATGTTTATGGTGTAATAGGTTTACATGCCATGTATTTTTTTTTCATGCCATGTAATGGTTAATTTTCAGATTTCTAATATGAGGTAACGGATTTTTTATAACCTTTTTAATTCTTGGAATTTTAGGTTGTGGAAGATATTCGTGTTGTGTAGTCACTATATACAACCGTTTTAAACAAATTAATCTTCTGATTCTTGTTTCTCTCATTCTGCAACCTCCTTTCCATGATTAATCATCAGTGTGGTAGCAATGCATCTCCATAGGTAAGTGATATTTTTTTTCTTATTTTCCTTTGGGTAAATATACAACATTGTATATAGTTTTGGTTCAGATTCCGGATTTATTGGTGTCTTCTATCTTTCCGTTAGAGATCCTTATCATTCCTTTTCTTTCGAAGGCCGAACTATGGTTTTTTGTTCTACATTATCTAAGGTTGATAGATTTAGATTTTTTAGGTAGGTGAATTTATTCATGTATTTATAATCCATTATTTTAAAATGGATTGAATTTTGTTAAAATGGTTTAGGTTAATTGTAATCGTGGTTTAGAAAATGTTTTTTGAAAAAACAAGGCACATTTGGATCATTAGTAGCACTGAGAAATAGAAATAGGATACCCTAGTGTGAGTAGAACCACATGGGTTTGGTGTTTCAAAATAAAAATTATATGGTATGTTTTGATATTATCCTAGTTGAGGATTATTTTATATAAATACATATTCCCAGAGTCTAGAGGCAAGATGGTGTGCTTTGAATTTTAAACCTGGTTTTTCATATGTTGCTTTTTGGTTCATAGATATTTGATCACATGTTTGATTTAACTGTTTGTCATTTATACATGATATATTACTATTCAGTGAATATGTTTTTCATTTATAAAATGAAAATAAAATATTTGAAAATCATTTTTATTTATGAAAATTATTTATAAATGAAATTATTATTTTAAACCTAGAACCTTGGCATTATTGATTTTAGAACATTCATAGATTAATTGGTGGTATCCTATTGGACTGGATGCCCACACACTACTATTTTATTTAAGTGGTTTTATAATTTGTTTTGTAGGGCTTAGGGAAATAAAATATCATCATGTATCAACCTAGGTTCTCTTTTTATTGGTTTCATTCATAGTAGGGTTATTTTGAGGTGACGGTTGGTCACAAAGGTACTTTTCGTTTTTTTCATGTCATAGTTGTTTGGTTTATCTTATTTGGATGGGATTTTTATGGATAATTTTGAATCTATTTCTTCTACATTATACTCTTTTTATATTTATTTTTTAGTTATAATCACGAATTGTTTCTTTTTTTATACACACCATGTAATGACCCAATTAGGTGGATGGTCTGGTTTACCTGGGTTGGCTCATTACAATATTTATTCATTATCATTATAATAAACATCAATGACAGATATTATTCTCATAAAATTTGAATAAATCATGTTAGTAAATTTTATCATATTTTCTATCCTAATAGTGAATGAATTTTTTAAACTCAAGGAAATGGTAGTTAAATATTTGGATTCTTATGTTGAAAGGAACAATCAGCTACCATGTTATGTTTTCAAAACAAATATTTCAAAAGAGTGTATTATAGGGATCCATTAAAAATAATATACTTAGTGATAACCTAAAAATTAATGTAATGATAAAATATCTATGTGATTTTATTAATATATTTTTTTAATTTCAAAATGATGAAATAAAATTATGGGTATTATTTTTATATAAGGGTGGAAGAATGTAATAACCATATATTTTAATATATATATGTTTAAAATAGAACTAATTTAAATATCATGTAGGACACATAACACCGAGCTTTAAAAAACCCTGAAATAATATTATTTTAATATAGTTGTTATAACCCTATCATTAGGTTGATAGGAATGAATAGGAATAAAAAAATTATAAAAAATATCTAAAATGGTACTAAATAATTAAAATCCCTTCATTAATTCAAAATAAATAAGTACTTAGTATTTGTTAAATTCATTTTATACTGCAAAAATATATTCTCATAAAATTTTTTATTACATTTGGTGCATGGATATTATAATAAATTAAAACCAATTTTTGAAAATTTCTTTTAGAGAAAGTAATTTTTTTGAATAATCATGTCATAATAGGACTATGATAAATATTTTAGATTTCATGGAAATAGTTTTTTGAGTGAATAGTATTAAATACAAATTTTTGAAATTTTTTTATTTATTTTATTTATATAAATTAATTTAAAAGACCAATTTTGTTTTGAATTTTATTCTAAAGTAAAATAATAAAAATTCAATTAAATATCATATAAATAATTCCATAGGAATACACATTTTTTTATTGTGGTGCAAGTTCATGTTTATGCTTGAAATCCCAAGTTTCTAGAAACATTTTTCATTGAATTTTTTGAATTTATATTAAAATGGATTTTTGAAAAATTTATAAAATGAATCTAGAAAAATTTAATCCAAGTATTGATTCATGAGCTCCGTATTTTTAAAATAGTCCAATTTAATTTTTAGTCATAATGAATATTAACCAAGGTAACAGTTTAACACCATTGTAATGGGTAGAGCATGCTATTTAAGGTTAAAAATATTGAATAATTTATAAAAAAAAATTTAATTTAATTTACATTATGGGGATTATTATTTTCTATAAATCCTAAGATTTAATACATGTAATTATTGAGCCATTTTTCTTTGATAATGATAAATATATTATTCTAAGTAAAGAATAAATTTAAATTGTCACTCTCTTTATTTTAATGTCATTAACATATTTCTATTAGGATAAAAGAAGATAATTTTATTGATAAATTGTTATATTTAAAAATAATACATTATTTTTATTATTCTAATAGATAGTTAATTTTTAGCAATGATATTATTACTTTAAATGCTTACGAAATAATGATAACGTTCTTGTGCAAGAAGTTCAAAAATCAAGATAAATGATTTTATAAATAAAAACATTAATATGATTTGGGTGAATTTTTGTGTTACATGAACTTAATTTGTAACTGTAACGTATAATTAATGATAAATGTCTTTATATCATAATTCTATTTTTTTCATGATGTATTGAAAATCACTTTAAATAAATTGTTCAAAAAATATAAAATAATACTTTATCATAAATAATGTTTTTTGAAATAAAAAAACATATATATTTAAATTAGTTTAGTGGTATAATAAATGGAATATAATTTCACTCATGGTTAATTTTGAGCCACCTTTTACTGTAAATGTAAATTTATGACTCTAAAAGGATAAAATCCATGATATCACAGTTGTGGTTAAATGTTGTTAATGAGGGGGTTAAAGAAAAATTTAATTTTAAAAATGAATTTAAACGTCCCTAAATTTTATATTTTGAAGTTATTTCATCCTTATAATTTCCAAACATAGAAAATATATTCATTTTATCCCACTTTACATATTAATGACATATATTATATTTAAATCTTTTAAGAAATTCCGAATGTGTCATTTTGATCACTTATAAAAAGGGATCCAATTTTATCTTTTATTCACACCTCTTAAAACACATAAATCAACCAATACCTATCAAAATTAATTCACAATATTCTCCCTTAAATACTAGAGATTTTATCCTCATTAATAGACAAACCTTGAAGGCTTAAGGGGTAATCCAAAGTATGTTTTTTGAGTAAGAGTTATAACAATTAACTTTTTTTCAATTTTTTATCTTCTACCCCCTTATAATATTATTTAACCATACTCATATAATTAAATAAGTACATTACATATACTTAAATTTTATTATATGATAGGAAGAAGTCATATTAACCTCTTTCCATGCCATAGATAATTAAAATATCACTCTTGCATATGTATGACCTACTGTCTACACGTAGCAGTGAAATTTCATTCATAACTATTTTAATTATATAGTTAGAAAGATGGAATTAATGAATATATATTTTATATCTATGAAAATTTATTATTTTCTCACTATAATGTGTCCTCAACATTCTTACCCTTCCAACCATTTGAAAATGACAACATCACTCATGCGTGTGGGGGGACTACCACCTCTACCAAGTAATGTGACTAATTTTTCTATTACCACCATATATGAATGATTTTGAATTATTTATAACGAATAAAAATAAAATTCATGAAATAATTAAAACTCTATTCATTACTAGATCATTTCCTAACTCATATAATAATGAAGAATATACTGATGTTAATTTTTAAAAATTGACGAAACAACCTTTAGTGGTCAATGTAAAAGAATATATTCAATGAATGGATTTTAAATTTTTATAAAAGAACCATAAAAAAGGAATAAACTGAAAAAAATTATTAATGAAGTATTTAATAAATTTAAATTCATTATAATATTTGATGCAAGATATATAAAAAAACAAACAACCAAGGTAAGGGTTTTTCATCTCAATTTCACTTCATTGAAACATATGTTACATTAAACACCTAATTTTTTATATAGTGTATATACTACCCAAATAAAATATTATATCATGAATTAATATATATTTATAGTATATAATGATTCGATTCTTGGTTAATATTTTCATATTTTTTGATTTCAATGTTAATAATATAGTAATGTTTTATGTTACAATCTCATTTCCTTTTGGGATTATTTTCACTAAACTTATATTGAGGTAAATTATAAGTTCATTATAATTTTAACCTTATATAATTTCTTCTACTTTATTTATTCATTTAAATTTAATGATTTCATAACATTTTCTCCCTTTGTTACATAAAATATTGATAATTTTCTTAGGGAAGAGATGAACTTAGTACTTCTTTGGTTGATTCATTTTTTCTTCCAAGTCTATATTCTTAAAAAATGGATGTTTTAATGTTTACATGAATATTTTTTTAATGTCCATTTTATTAATTTAAACTCTATTTTATTTTTTAAAATAAATATTAAAAAAATTATTTATAAAAAACTAGTTATTAAATTATTACAAATGTGGGAAGATAATGTTCTTTTTAATGTATGAGGCATGAAAGAATTTTCTGAAATTCATGGGCTTTATTTTCTTTGAATATTGCCAACAATTTTACATGCTTATTTTAAAATAAAATAATATTGTCAATATTTATGTAATTTTTTTAAATGATATAAAAAGGAATGTATATTAATTTCCTAAGGGAATAAAAATAATTTTGATAAGTGATTTATAACTATGTTCTTACAAGATATTACTAGGAACTCATTTTTAATGCGTTTCTTATATTTTCATTTCTAAAGGCTTCGTTTAAATATTAAACATTCATTTATTATGGATTTATGTTATTATATTAAAATTTAGTGATAATGTGTTATACCTTATTTTATGATCATTCACTTTCTTATGATCATGTTTTCTATCACCATATTATTTATTGAATAATATTTTTCTCATTCATCTCAATATATTTAATATCAAGGATTAATTTAGAATTATTACCATTAATTTAATAATTTTCAATAGTATACAATTTCAATTAATGGAATTAGTTTATAAAATAAGATTAACAATGTTATTTCATTTACAGGGAAAATGTTGATATTTTGTATTCATGATTCAATATGTATAATTTTTTACTTATAAGTAATTATGTGAATGAATTTCACTGGTCACACAAAATAAGAGTAATGCATAGGAAACGAAAGTTTTGTGAGGTATATATATATATATAGTTAGACCCTCGATGCATTGATAGGTATCATAAGACAAAATAATTGAATGCATTTGATGGGTATTGTGTTTACATCAAGCCATTTTTTAAGAATTATGTATTGGTTGAGAGTATATGATGATATTATCTATGATAAATTATCTACGGCCTTGGTTGAATGGTAATGAAGATTTATATTTATACATTTATTTTATTAAGAACTAAGTTTCCATTATCGATATGATTTATCTATTGATATTATCCATGTATTTTCACTGACCTCTTGTTGTTGATTGAATGGAATGTGTTTTAAATATACACAATACTATATTGATTATGCATTTTTTACACATGATAGATTTTGTAGTTCACAATACTTATTTAGTATCTGATCTTACACTTAATTTTTTTCTTTTTCAAATGATTTTTAGAATGAATCATTGAATAATTTTCATGTATGTAATAAATCATTTCATACTATGTTTTTTTTGTATTTTTTATGTAATATAGGGATCATGTATATATCTAGTTTACCAATTACACAATACTAATCAATCATATATGTTGATATTATATATATATTTTACCAATATAATAGTGTAAAAATTTTCTTTAGGTTATTGTATTTAGGGTGTTAAATTTTTCATGTTGAGTATTCCATTAGATAGTTCTACCAATTTTCATTTTAGGCTTTTATCATCTCCTTAAATTCACATATCCACTTATCCCTTACTCTAATATGGGAATACTTCCATTTTATTCTTGAAGAAACTTCCATCCTTAACTACAATCTTTCATCATTCCATGTCTTTAATGGAATAATTTTTTCCTTTAACTTATTTTTAATCAATATTTTCCTACTTATTTTATCAGACATTTTTAATAGAAAATCACATTGATCTTTTATTATGGTTCCAATCTTCTTCATGAAAAATATATAGGATTCCTCATATCTCTTAAGAAGTTTATTTTAAAAATAAAACTCTTCCATGAATTTATAATAAAAGTCATATATAGAAACTTATTATAGAACCTTTTCTTATAGATATGTTTTGTACTCTTTACTATTTTCTATAAACTTCTAGGTACAAGTATTTTAGGTTGTTCACACTTAATTTCTATATTCTCACCTTTTTTAAAAATATAAGAGAGTATAAAATTTATAGTACACATTATTTTTCTCAAGATATTTTAGAATTAATTTGAATAATATATTCAGATATTAGTTGATTAATTAAACAAAAATATTATTAAGGAATTTAATTTCTAATTCTCATAAGAAATACATTTAATCCCAAAAAATAAATAAAAAAAAATTATAATAAATATTTTATCATGTATATTTTATACAAGTGTCACCTTAACTAATTTAAAAATTAATTAAGAATATTAAACATATAAAAATATAGTTTTAACATATACACAATGAATTAATTGGTAATAAATTAGTTATAAATGGAAATAACAAAATTTGAAAGTAAAAAAAGATTCTTTTCTGATAAAATGTTTTCATGCACGCAATTCGTTTTTTATCACAATCAATTAAATTAGAAAAAATTTATGAATGATTTTAATTAGAATTTTATTTAATATAATCAATAAAGTTTTTCAATATTCATTTTTTGGTTATTACTAGAAATAGAATAAAAATATATCTTTTTTTATAAAAATGAATTTATCTAATAATTGGTTTTATTTCATTTTTCATGATGTTTTATAAAATTAAATTTTTACAGGTATATGAATTTATTTGGTAAAGGAAATAAATATTTTTAATTAAAGTGTCAAATCATTGTAATGAGATAAATTTAATTTTTTTCATTATGAATACTAACCAAGGTAAACATTCATTAATGCACTAAAGGTTAAAATTGTTAATACAGGGTTAAACTCAAGTAAAAATGTTTAAGGTAACCTAATATATTTTCTAAATGATGAATTTATTTCAATCAAATATCTTATAAATTTAAAAATTGGGTCATATTGGAGTCAAATTCCCAAGACAGTGAAATTATTATATTTTTTTATTGTTAATAATTTGAAGTGTTCCCCTACCATCACTTATAAAATTGACCCCATATCCTCTTTTATCCAAACTAGTTGTCTATTTATCCTGACAATAAACTAACTATATGTATTCTAAAATTCCCTACAAATTTTTTATAGATCGTCACCATATTAAAATAAAAACCTAAGGGTCTTTATGATGATATTAATATAACGTTTCTTAAACTATATGTATATATTCTTACCAATCATTTTCATGTTTCATTCTTCTTATAACACATATATATCATATATAACTATGTAATGTTGATTAAATCAGTATATTTAGTATAATTAAATGTTATTATATTAATTTTACCCCTATTTTTTATGTCCTTTATATCTAATTGAAAATTAGAAATATCACTGCTTCCTATGTAAGAATTACCTCCTCCAAGAAGCAATGCCTTTTTTTATTCATTATTGTCTGTGTTGGATAGTTATATATTTGATTTAAATGGATATATGAGATATTTAAAACATAATTGTGATAATATATATATATATATAATCTGAATTCTTTCCTTCCCATCCATTAGAAAATTATAATATCGTTCACACATATGTGATGACTACTATCTTCTCAAACTGATGGTATTTGTTTTTGATTTATATTTTTCATTGATAGTAAAAATAATTTAATTATTGAATATATATGGTATTTAGGATATATTAATTATAATATTAAGGTTAAGTATTATTTATCCATCAATAATTCCATCTAATTAAAATTGGATACATCACTCGGGCATACATAAAAACTACCATCTCCACGAAGTGATTTTATTCAACATTTAGAAAAAAATATTCAATGGTTATAAAAGATTTTAAAATGAATAAATGTGATATTTAATACAAGATTGGTATTTTATATATGATTAATAAATGACTATGGTGTAAGAAGTAGAACCATAAAACTGAAACATGCCTGGAAAATAGATCTGTTTTCACCCGAATGCAGATTTATAGGAACAATAGTTAATAAAAAGGATAATTATAAATTACAAGGGAAATATATATATATAGTATTATATATATATATTAATAACGTTTTTATAGATTTGAAATTAATATATATTTTCTATTTAGATTATTTGAATGCATATGTATCAGGATGAGACACGAGGTGAGAGGTTTATATTATAATCTCACTTCTTTTAGGATTATGAATTTTAGATTTACATTGAGTGAAATTATGTGATACTTTGTCTCTAAGAAAATATATTCTCTTATACTTAATATATTTATTGATTTATCATGATTAAATTTCATTATTATCTCTTTGGTGCATGAAATAATTGATTTTTTATAAAAGTCGACATTATTTTAGCTTTGGTCAAATTTTGTTCTCTTCAATACACATGTTGTTTATAATATTTTAAAGAATGTTATTTAATATGATAAATTTTTTATGTAATGTCATTTTGAACCATAATTTACTATTTCTTGAATTTTTTAAAATGAATATTCTTATCATTTCTAAAATGAGGTACTTTCTCACTTTTGTCCAGAATTGTGAAAGGAATATTTTTTAGACTTTACCACACTAATGGATTTTACAGATGTCAATAAAATTATTTGATTTTAAACATAATTTATATATTTATATGGTTATTTTTAATTTTCATTGATATTCTAGATACTTATAATTTTAATGATACAAAAGGAAAATGATATTTTCTAATTTTTCTATTAAATTTTATAATACTTGTTTAAAGGTATTTTTAATGAATATAAAAATCCTATGATTTTTTTATAACTCACTAGGGATATGATCTAATGATAACATATAAATTATTTATCTATATAGTATAAGATTATGTGTTAATAGAATATTTTTAAAAATAATTTCTTTTCCATGGGTTATGAATTTATGGATTGATGATGGTTTTTATGATCTTGTTGCACACATATGTGTGGTTTTTATTACTTGATGGTCAGATAAATTAAATAAAAAATCTCATTATTTAATGTGATTTATATATTTCATTATATAAGGATAATAAGTATGTAAATGATCAAAAATATATATGTTTCATTTTGACATGTGAGTATGATTTTTTCTAGCTTTGTTCACAATATTATATACGGACAAGATTTCAAATAACTACGATCACAAAATTTTGATTCACTATGCTCATGATGCCACATGAATATTTTATGACCCTTGAATAATTATTTCTAATTTTAAACCATTAATAGTCATTCTTCTATGTATGGTATGATTTTTTAGGCTATGATCAATTTTTTATATGTATGAATTATTTATATTGAGAACATGAACATGATTTTTTTATCGAATCATTCCAATATTCTCATATTCACTCATGATTTATATCTCCCATGTTTACCCTTATTAAGAAAATGATCTTACCCTTTCTTATGTTTTACATCCCTTTTTTCTGATAGACGGTTTTAGGTATGATATGTCTAGAAGTGTGACTAATATGAGGAATACTTGTGAGTGACAGAGAGGATTGTTCTTAAATAAGATGGTAATATATAGAGTCTTTAATATATAAGGCCTTTAGAGTTACATGGAATGTGTAATTATGTTATTTATTGAATATTACTTTAATATAATTCTATATTTATATATGATATAGTAGGATCTCCATATTTTTTTAGATCATAGTATAGTTATTTTTCAAGATTATGATTAGAAATCTTCAGTGAAAAATATGCTGATAAGTTCAAGTATAGAATTGCAACATGATATTTATGTAATGTATTGATTTTTTTATTTTCTATAAATGACATACTAATATAGATATTGTAATGTGGAAAAAGGTTTGTGGATGATAGACCTATGTGTAAACACACCAAAAAAGGATGGTTATGGATTAACTAAATCTTCACTCAATGAATGAAGATTGGTCTAAAGAATTCACAGCTGGATACACCCTCACAAGAGATATTATTTGATCAATTAACATTAATTTTACATATCCATTTATAAATAAAAGTATAAAACCCATGAAAACTAATGATATTACATAGTTATTCTAGGTGACGTTAATGTTTCATCGGATGAATGGAATCATAATTTAAGACTTTATAAAAATGATTTTCATAAAAAAAATTATTAGTTACTCTGATTATTGATGTTCTGTAGTCAGAATATTATTTTACTTATAATAAATGGATATAACTAGAAGGAATTATGTGAAAAATTAATATAATGACCAATGAAATGAATATACATATGAGAAATCAAATGAAACTGGAGATAAAAATTGAAGCCTTGTGATAATATAAAACAAGTAACTTGATACTGGATTAACAACATAATCATTGCTGAGTTTAATAACACACCTAACAATATAATAATGATGTTTTATAGGTGTTTAGTTGGTGGAACCATGGACCAATTATGAGTAAGATTCTTATATGTCAATAATGTTAAAAAACAAACCCATTGATATTCCTCAAAAGAGAATGAAGATATTTTATATGTGGAAAATAATCCTATAATGAAACTAATTACTGGGGAAAATAAAGAGTCTAATGGAGGATTTAAGTACATAATAATGTACCACTAATAGTTAAATATATTATGTGTGGTGAACATGGGAGTTATCCAATTCTATTTACCAATCCAAGGATTAAATCTTAGAATAACGAAGGGATTATGATATATCGATCATTGAACAATATCATTATTGTTAAGACATGGTTATCATAAAATATATATTTGGGGATTCCATGTTAATTTTATTATGAATGTGCATTATAAAAATATTATTATTTTGCCTTTAGTGCAATTTTATTTGATTTTTAGAATGATTATCTATTTATATATAGATCAGTTATTAAATATGAGAATAAGTATATAGAAATTGATATCCTTATTTTGAAAATGATCATATATTGGTTTGGGGATGGATATGAACTTAAAATTAAAATTACTTCCATTATTTAGGTATTACTACCTATTTAAGAGTTATATATGTCTAAAATGGTTAGGGGGAGTCAACATTAATAATATTCCTATTATTTTGGAATATGATGATTTATTTTTTGAGTCTTTCTTAGTCATTCCCTGAATTGTGAATTTTATTTTTCAATTAAACTTATGATTGGAAGTATTGTCATTTAAAAGAAAACATATATTTTGGTCCCAGTTGAGTTACAATAACTAAAAAAGAAACCCTAGGAAAATATAAAAAATGTATTTCTGTCCACAATTATGTAACTATTGGGAAAACCTTTCATTTTTGTTAAGAAGAATAATTGAAAAATGCATCTCTGTAAGGATTATTTATAACAAAATAACATCACAATAAATAAAAAGTATTATTTTCCCCATATTAATTACTTTTTTTTCTAATATATGGAGTTCAATACTTTTTGGAGATTACAGTTTTTTTGGATATCATCTAATGAGGGTAAAGATGGAGAATATACCAAATAAAACCTTCCATATGTGGTATAATAATTATGAATTTAAATTAATGATATATTGACTTACCAATTCCCTTGTAATATATGTGTATATTATGAATAATGTATTTAGGGATTACCTTGATCAGGTTGTGGTAGCCTTTATTAATATTATTATTATATATTCAAAGAGGAAGGAAAAGTATGAAGATCACTTGAATATTGTGTTAAATACTATGGGGAAGGAGAATTTGCATGCCAAATTCAAAAATTTTATATTTTGGATTAACGATGATTATTTCTTGTGTTATATAATCTCTAGGGAGAGAAATATGTGTTACTTTGAAAGATGAAGGTTATTGATAGATATAACATAACAACCAAAATAAAAAATTTCAATAGTTTTCTTGGGTTGTATGAATATTATAAATTATTTATGTGGTATATATTATGGTAATATAATTCACTAACCATATAAACATGGATAGGGTCCATGTTCTTATAAAAAATGAATATGTGGAAAATTTTATGGAGTTAGAAGGAATTTTATTATTTACCCTATCAAGATGATACCCTATAGTGAAGAAGGATTTGTGATATATAGTGGTTTATAAAAGAAGGGTCTAGGATGAGTTCATATTCCAAATTATATTGAGATATCATTTTTTAAATACGAATTTAAAAATAATTAGAAAATTTACTCAACCTAAGACTTTGATCTCGGATTTGAAGTTTTTCCGTTGGAAATAGAGGGGAATTAACATTATAGTGAAAGGTGTGACTAATATATGGATCATAAATTATTGAATTATATATTCAAATATAAATAATTTAATATGACCCAAAGGATATGGTTAGAGTTTATTAATGATTGAGATAGCTCAATACACTACTACCTTGGGAAGGTGAACAAGGTGGTTGATGCTCTTAGTTAGAAGAGACATGCTAGTTTAGCCATGATTATGATTTAATGAAATAAAATAATCATGGATTTATTGCATATAGTTCATAAAATCATAATCAAATAGTACATATAATTTCTTTCATAGATGAATGTTCAACCATCCATCCATGTAAGGATTATAGAGGAATAGCTAGAGGATATGGAATTGAAAAATAAGATGACAAATCTGACCAATTATGTCCTTGATTGTGATATAATGATAATGTTATTAAACCATGTAATTCAACCATAAATAATATAATTTCATAAGGATATGGTGTGCGATTATAAAATTTTAGAATTTTCTATTCATTTGGGATGTAAAGAAATGTATATATTCTTGAAAGATTATTTCTTGGGAGAGAAAATGAAATGAGATATTTTAGTGTTTATATCATGATTCCTAGTATTATAGTAAGTTAAGGATAAGAGGAAAATGTTTTATGGGATATTACAACCATTACACATAATCAAATGTAAATATGAAAACATTACCACAAATTTCATCAGCATACACCCCAAGAAATCTAAATAAAACAATGTTATATGGGTTTTATTTTATCACCTTGTCAAATTAGAACATTTTATTACTATAAGAGTATATTTTAATCCTGACTAGCTTTCCAGGACATACACCAAGAAAGTGGTAATATTTTATAGAGTACCACTTTCTATTATATCTAATCAGGATCTGAGGATTACCTTTAACTTCAAGAGAAGTCTTAAATATGAATTGAATATAGAGTCGGTCATTAGTAATCCAAATTTTCCTCAGAAAAATGATGAATATAAGAGTATCATTCAAACCCTATAGAATATGTTGAGAGAATATAATATGGGTTTTCAAGGTTTCTGGGATAAATACATTCATTTGGTCAAGTTATCGTTCAATAATATCTATCCCTAAACAATTAATGTGGCTTCTTATGAATCCCTCTTTCTATGGAAGAATATAACTCCATCATACTGAGATGAATTTGGATAAATAATGATATTGGCATCTGAGATGGCTATGTAAATGAATGTTAATACAAAACATCATTTCATATCAAAGTCAACATGAACATTATCATTACAATTATTGGTGAGATTTAGAGTTGAATGTTGGAGATAAGGTGATTATATAAAAATATCCAAATAATAAAGCTGTGAGATTTGGAATGAATTTAAAGATGAGCCATAGATAATTATATTATTTCATGATTCTTGATTGGATTGGGATAGGTTATTATCAATTTAAGTATCCACCAAATATCTTTAATTATCATGATGAGTTCAATGCCTCACATTTGAGAGTAAAACACCTGATCCATCACATTTATTGAACCTATAATCTATACCATTAGTGAATGATATTTTCTACGTAATAATTAGTGTATATTCATGACCATTGAGAGAAAGTGTTGTGTAAAAAGACTACACAATTGGTCAATGTTTTATGGAAAAACCATAAATTTAAGGAATATAGGGGAGAACTAATGTATGTGATGGGTTAGAAATATCAAAACCTTTTTGTATCATTGTGATGGAGATTTTATGGTTTAATTCTTTTAAGGGGGTAGAATGTAACATCCCATGATTTTCAGATATATTTCTCTTTAATAAATTTAATGTTTTCAATAACATGCATTACAGAAAATGAAGAAATTATAGCAATAATTCTTATAAATTAAATTATAAAAAAAATATTTTATTTAAATGAAATTAATCTATTAACTAATGAATAATTTAATTAGGAATCACTATTTATCCTAATGATCTATTTTGAAATATATTATTAATAAGCATTATTTATACCATGTATGATTTATTGAAGGGTAGTTTTCTATTATTTACAAATTAATTAATATTAATATATATAAACCAAATTGAAAAAATTATTATAATTAATTATTTAGTCATAAATTGGTTCAAAACTGAAATAAAATAAATTAAAATTAAAAAGAATTGATTTTTTCCAAAATAGTTTTATGCGCATAATTCATTTTTATCTTAATAAAATAAATAAATAACTACTAATGAATAATTTTAAAGAAATATGTATATAATATATTCATTAAATTAATATGTCCTTCATTTAATGTTTATCACTATGCAGTGAAAGGGGATAAAACCAGTTTCATGCATTAATATGCATTTTTCTAAAAATAGGTTTTGTTCCATTTTTCCTTCTTATTTAGAAATGAATATATACCACTTATTAGAATTTAATTTTATGAAACAGTTTCTGTATTTTGAATAATAATGTTTAAATTAATATATTATGTCAATTTGATACATGTTTATTATGATTATTAATGTAGGTAAAAATTTATTACCTTTGTAATGGAAAAAATGGTCAACGAGCGGTCAAAATAAATAGAAAAGGGTAAACATAACCTAAAAAAATTCTAAAATACAATTATTTGAGTTTATTTGGATCATATATTACCTATAAATAAACATTTTGTCACTTTTTAGTAACTTTACCTTGGTATTTACTTTATTATATATTTATATTTTTAATAATTTAATGTGTATTACTCCCCTCACTTATAAAAGGGAACCCCCTATATTCTCATCTCCAGAACTGTAGAGCCCATTAGATGAATTGAAAAAGGGAAAAATATATTTTTAAATTAAATATACAAATACTTGTGGAGTTACAAATTTTTAAATACCAACCTAAGGGCCTTTAAAGAGAGAATCAACGGAGGATTCTAAAATAAGAGTTAAATGTTCTTACTAGTCCTTTGCACATTTTATTCTTCTTTAACAACCTCAAAATCATCTATAACCATCTCAATATGAAGAAATAATTCTATTTAATATAATAATTGTATTTATTATATCTTCAAACCAATTTTATATCTCCTTTATTTCTAATTTATAATGAAAACATTAATCCGGATTACGTATGGATTACCGCCTCTCTAGAGAAATTTTTTTTTTCATCATCATCTCACATTAATAGTTATATAAATCAATTTAATATATTTTTATATATATTTATGATATTTATAATATAATTATGTTCCTCTATGTAATATTTATAACTACATTTTTACTCTTGTATACATTGGCAAATAATATCCTCACTCATGTGTATATGTGGACTAGCACCTCCGTGAAGCCATGTGATTCTGTTTTCAATCCCAATTTACAGGGATAGTAATTATGATATAAATAATGAATATATATTATATTTAAGATATAATAATTATTGTATAAAGAAATTTTTATTTAACCTTCTATCATTAAATCATTTGAATATTGGGGACATCACGCGTGTATACATATGGACTTCTATATCGATAAAGTGGTGTAATTCATTTTTCATTGATTTTTTATAAATGTTAATTAAATGGTATAATTTTTTTTTTTATTTATGAAATTTTAAATGTTATTTATATGATTATCTATGAAAAATATTCAATAACATGAACTGTCAAACAGAAATAATCATGAAAAGTAGACTTATTTTCACCCAAATGATGATTTTGATGAAGAAATATTAATGGAATATTATATATATATATATATATTTGTTTTATATGTATAATAAATATATATTTATAATATAGTAGTATTGAACACACTATAAGTAGTAAGAGACTTGAGGGAAAAGTTCTATATTTAAATCTCATTTGCTTTCAAAACTATCTATGTTAAATTTCCAGAGGGAAATTAGATGATATTTTTATCATTAAAATTAAACTGTTTTATTTTAATCTTATTAATTATAGGTTTTTTATTATTCCATATAATTATCTTTTCTAGGTTATGGAAATATATTGATATTTTGTTTATGAAATTCATCATTTTCCTCTTCGACGAGTGATTTTTTTCCACATCCAACATTTTTAAAATGATTTCAAGAAAGCTATTTTATATGAAAAATTAATTATTTAAATTAATTTTAAACAATATTTATCTTTCTTTTATATATTATTCAATGAATATTATTTTGGTTTATCAAATTCTGCTTTTATATTGGTAATAAAACTTTGAAAGGATTTTTTGTATTAAAATTTACTGAAAATTTATTTTTCCCGCCATTATGAATGTTTTTTCTTCAAAGATTCCATTAAAAGTATATTGGTTCACATTCAATGAAAATATTTTTCTCAATTTCCTAATAATTTTTATCTTTAAAGACACTGAAGAAAAATGATTTCTTCCCTATATTATTTTAATGGTTGAAATGAACATTTAATGTAATTATTCATCGATGTAATAATCCTATGATGTTGTTTATGATTAACTATATATATGATATAATGATACTGTATATTTTATTTATCTAAATGTATCATTTTTATGTGATGATGAAATTTTTATGAAATAGATTTCCTTTAAATGAGTTTTTCTATTATGAATTGATGAAGGTTTTTAGGATCTTGAGGCACACATATGTTTAGTCTTCATTATTTGATAGGTGGCTATATTAAATCAGTCTAATGAATTTGTTAATATGATATATATATATATATCATACGAGGCGATGAAAGAAACATTGGATATTTTTTTGCGAATAATAACGTTCACATTTTTACATGAGTGTAGGATATTTCCTAGTTATGCTCATTAGATTATGTTTGGGAGTGATTTTGAATAGATATGTCAATAAGATTTTTATTTTATAGGATTGTGGTACCACATGAATATTTTATGATTCTTGGTTAATTGTATCCAATTTTACACCATTTTAATAATGCTTCAGGATATGAAATGATTATGGATTTTAAGATACAAGGTATCTAGTTTATGATTCTTTTACGTTGAGAGAATTCACTTAATTATGTTATTCTACCCTTATGAATATCTTATATTCACTTATGATAAATTTATACCATGTTTACACTCAATGAATATTTGAGCACACAATTTATTATGCTTTCCTTCCATAGTTTTTGATGGAAGGTTTTCTGTATAATTTTTATACAAGGGGTAATAATATACAACATTTTCATTGGAGATGTTGGATGTTTTTCAAAAATAAGGGGACTATATATCTAGTCTCTTAGACACGAAAATGTTATTTCTTTAGGGTAATTATAATTTTTATATGTATAGAATATTAATATAAAATAATTTAATATTTATGTAAGTTATTCTTGGGTGAACACACTTTTCTTCTCTTCTACTTTCCATTATAAATGAGTCATTTTTCCATAACATTGTTCACAAATTACTCTACCTGAACATATTTTTAAACATTCATTATCACATCTTGTTTTCTATGTAGTTCCTCTTAATTCATCCACATTTTATAATAAAAGATAATATATAAAATTCCTTAAAAATAAAATCTCTTAGAAAACACATTAATACATTATTGAATGAAGCATCGATTCATTGTTTCTATTGAAATGTCTTTAACATTAAATCATATTTTCTAAAAAACAATTCCCTTATTCTTAAATTTTCTTGGAACTTCCCAAACATCGTACATGTATTCCATGAACATATTTTCCCACTTAAAAAACTTGGTACAATTTAAAAATGATAGAAATATCTTTTCCAACATTTATGAAATAACTCAAATCTTTTTTTCCTTAGATTGAAGATAAAATCAGATTCAATGACTATAATACCAATTGTGAGTCCCTCAAGAAACCCTAAGAGGTGTGGTGAGTGGGGTGAATCTCAGGGTTAATATTTTAAACCACATTTCCTCTTTTAATTTATTGTTCTTATTCCCAATTTGGAAGGAACCTTATTCAACCAATTGATTTTATCCTTACAGAAAACCTTACAAAAGTAATTCAAGAAAAAACATAAATTAATGCATGAAGGGACACTATAATTTTTATATGGTTCTTCCACATTGGGCTAGTCCAAAGGGCATGTTACTAGTGGGTTTATAATGAACCAAAATCTACCAAGATCGCTATTTTTTAATAGATACAATGGTTGATTCCACACAATGCCTGACCTCACCACCATTAAACTTGTTTTGGGATAGATCACTACCTCTCAAGGATCCCATAAATTCCTCCACCATCAATCACTAATCTATGTAAGGAAAAAATAGTTAGTTTACATTAATTTAATTCTTAAATAAGAAGAACTTTATTTATTGGGTATATCCTTCATTTTTTTAGATGCACTATTGACTACCCGACTGGCTCCTTTATAGATAAAGTAGTGAACATATCATGAAACACTGTATTATTTCTTGAATAAATCTTTAACTCCACTAGCTTTATAAAATTATTCTTGAAATCATTTAACTATGCTACTTAAAAAACCCCCCTTCACTTTGAGATTCTCTGTCTCAAGACATTACTCATTCATACCCTTTCACATACCAGCCATAGTAATGAATAATTGATCCTCAAACTCCAAACATGTTAATGTCATATACGGTGTATGTCTTCACATTCTTATAATTTTTAATAAGAAATTTATAGGGTCACTTATTTTATACTATTTAATATATAAATGTTTTGAGAATAACTATTTAGAGAAACTATTTACTTAATTTTTCATTCTATTCATCTTATTAAAGATAGATTCTACCTACCAGATCACCTTTCTATATTTTGAATATGAGGATACCACTTTCATTCCTCTCTCTTGATTATTATATTTGAGATATTTGTTAACATGAATAATAAATAAATTTATCTTTTTTTTCTCTAGCATCATCTTAAATCTCCCATGTTGAGTTAGGTGAACTCCTCAAAGCTATTACTATTCATCTTTATTTATTATGGAAATTCAAACTTTTTCAACCTCCTACCAAATTGGAACATATGTTCTGCAACAGAATCCAATTTCCATTTCCCTTTTTTACTTGGCTAATATCATGAGAAAAAACTAAAAATATTTAAATCAAAATCTACCCAAACATTCAGCCTTTAACGACCTAGTATTTGAAGTAGATGAAGATCCAGGGTAATTTTAATTTTGGTGTTTGGTTCATGGGTTGTTTTTCAAATTGACCTTCAGAACATAATTATGAGATTTATAATAGCCCAATATGTTGTTTTTGGACTTTGGTAAAGGATTGAGATGTAGCTTTGATGTCTCGTAGAGTTTAGGGAATGATGAGGTGTGGAAATCAATGGTTTGGGTGATCCGAATAGGGCTCACAATTTGGCGGAAACCCTATGGACCTCAGTAAAAAACTATAAGACTCTACCATGGGAGAAGATATGCCCCACATGGGATGTGCATTGGTAACCAAAACTATGTGCCTAGCCCATATATTTAGTTCCACATAGTGTGTATCCTCACACTACTCATCGTATAATTGGCACTCAGTTAGAGTAACAATTGGGCACAAACCATGTAAGGATGTTTCTTATTAAGGGGATGTCGCATGGTTAGTAGACGGTTTGGCCAAACATGAGACCAAACTATGAAATTCAATTTTTAGGATTAAAATGTGTAAAATACCGTTAATTAAATAATTTGTTTCTTTTTCTTCTTTCTTATCATCTCCTCTAGTGGGTGGATATCATTTTTGGCATTGTGTGTCTCATACAAGCCTAAACTAGGATTGTCTAAATCTCTTATGTCCATCATCAAATTCGAGCGTTGTTAGTCTCGATGGATCTGAATCAGTAATCTATACATTCCTTTTGTTCCATTCCTTATTTAGTTTGGAATTAGGTGTTCTATTTTGCTTTGATTTCATTTTCGATATTTTCAGGTTTTTGCTCTGTTTCATGGATTTCAAGTATCACCCCAAGTCATTACTATATTTTCCTTTTAAAATATATTTAATTTATATGATATCATTTAATACACACAACACTGAGTTAGCCTACATTAAAAAAAGTGTGAATTTTTTCCATAACACGGGTTAGATAAATGATCGAGTTTTATAAACTGTAGTATATTTTAAATACATCAATACTAAATATGATAAGACAAAACCTAGCCATTATATTAATAGTTATTAAAAATTATTGACTACATTATGATATATATATATATATTACATATAATTTTAACATTCATCTTATGTTTTTTCAAGACATGATATAGGAACAAATTCATTTTTGTCATAAAGGATGTATTTTAAAAAAATCGTAATTTTACCACCATTAAATAGAGAACCCATTTTGTATCTAATTTTTTACACTTTTATATTTTTTATATGAAACAATAATCTTCCACTTTGAATTAGGAATGACGAAATTAACTTAGGGTTCATTTTTTGGCAATTTATTTAACATTTTCCTTTTTTGATGAGTAGTGAAAAGTAAAACATTTTTTTAAAAAAATTAATTTTTATTTAAATAATATTTATAAATTAAATTACTTATAAGGATTAAATAGATTAATTATACACATATTAATCAAATATAGTTGACTGGAATCATTTTTATATTAAAATTATATATATAAACTTATTGATCTTTTGAATGTTTCCTTTAACCCGCCTTCTCGCTGCCACATCAGCGGGACTAGTGTTTAAATAAATTTAGCCAGTTTTATAAATTGAATTTGGAAAATTGGAAATACATGGTTTTATTAAGTATGATATTTTTATTCTAATAGGATAAAATTATTATTTTTGGTTATCATGAAGAGTAACATTAGTAAATATTTATTTAACATGGTTATGGCTAAATCAAGTATTTAAAGTTAAGAATAATATTATAATACCATAAAATTACCCTGACACTTATCCAAATTCCATTGGATAAGTGATTTTCAACAAAAAACAGCTTATGGATGAAATTATTATCTTTTTATGCCCCTTGGGTATGTATATTATATTTT
Source organism: Viscum album (assembly GCA_963277665.1). Lineage (NCBI taxonomy): Eukaryota > Viridiplantae > Streptophyta > Magnoliopsida > Santalales > Viscaceae > Viscum > Viscum album. The sequence continues at coordinate 1,942,678,005 of OY728152.1, forward strand.
TAATATTATATTTATAGATAAGCTAAAAATGTCTTACATGTGTTTTTTTAATAAGAATTATATTTTAATACCTAATTATACAGAAGATAAATTAAAATAAAAAATATTCACTTGAAATATAATAAATTTATCTTAATCATGGTAATTTATTTTTAGCTTTTAGATAAGAAATATGTTAATTAATGACTGTCATAATAATGATGTTGTAATTGTTTAATTAATGGAAATATCAAATAAATGATATTTAAAGTACTAAAATAAATTTAAATGGAAACAATTAATAAAATAAATTAATTTTATTGATAAACTATACATGTTAGTGATACAATAGAACATTTTTTTCTATGTTATCATATGTTTATAATATTTTTTGAAAATAAATATAATGAGAAGTATTAATTTTTTCATAAATGATACTTTAAAATAAATAATATTGAATTATTGGTATAAAATTATTAAAAATATAATTTTTTGTAAAATAACTATAATAATGTTTAATATTTCATCAATGATACATTTTGAGTTCTTTTGACATTTTCTTGTAAATATATTAACCCTAATGAGTAAAAAGTGAAGTTGTCATGGTAAGAGTTTAAGGGTTTAACAAAGCGTTAGAGGAAAAGGATACAATAAATATTATGGCCTAACTATGTCTAAAAATCATCGTTTTTTAGTATTTAGAACCATCAAAATATTTTATTAAAAGTAAATCTCTTTTAAGCTATTTGAAATTGGAAATAAATTTATATTAATTTTATATTTTAAATGATTCCCCAAGTGACCCTTCCCTCTCTTATAAAAAGGACCAACTCCATCAATTACTCACAGTAATTTGTGCTTTACAGAATGACCAAAACCATACATTTTACCTTATAATCTTTCCTAGGAATATCCAAGAGGATCTGGTATTCTCAAAAGACCAACCCTAGTGCATTTAAGTGGAAATGAAAATGAGGTTCGCTAAAGAAGATGTAATCGTCTTTATTGACACCTATAAAATTAAATCTTCTTCTACTTCCTCATCATAGATTGTTTCCATTATAAAATAATAACTATAGTATCATATATATTTTGAGATGTTATTAGGATTATGGTATAACCATATTATTCCCTTTATCTATCCTGTGAAAAAATATTACTATTCATGAGTACATACGACTTAACGTCTCCACACTGTGGTGTTATTGTTTTTCATCACCACTTTATTTGAATGAGTAAAGTGATGTTTATAAAGGATATTAAGAATAAATATTAAATTATATTGATTAAATATAATTAATATACCATCTGATTCCTTACCACTTTACCATTAATAGAATGACAATGTCACTCGTGTGTACGTATAACCTACCGTCTCTATGACACGATAAGAATCATTCTCCACGTTAAACATTCAATAACGATATAAAAATGTATATAATGTATGAATATAATATTTATAAAGTTAATATAATTTTGGATATGGTGAAAATATATCATATGCATGATAAATAAGACAAACACGATAAAAAAACATATGAAAATAAAGTAGTTAACAGTCGATTTTTTTAATAATGAAGTATTGTTAAAAAAATGATATAATAAGATCATATATGATATAATAAATATGTATACATTTTTTTTATGTTTATTAATATATTTAAACAATTATACAAAAGTTTAACACACCCTTATCTAACAGAAAGTGTGATGTAACATTTATTTTCAAAACATCATTATTATCCACGATTGTTTATATGTATGTATTTACTAGGACATATTTACCAAACCTGTACATGTTTCACAAAAATGAATTTAAATATATTCTTACTATTCTTCTAAAATTTTTGATATTCACTTTAACAAAATTTTTACTTTTTATAAAACATTTTTAAATGAATATTTTTGTCCATTTTCAAACGATGTATTTATGGACATTTCGACAAAATACAAAAGGAATTATAGTTGTTCATATACGACTTTTGCTAATTTCCATTGAATAATTACAAGATTATATTTTTACTGAAAATGATTTCATTTAAAATCCTACGCCCCATTTAAAATAATTTCAATATAAAAAGGTGTATTTCTCTCAAGTATTTTTAATGATTTTATTAGTAAACATTAATCCTTGTAAACATCCTTTGTTACATTTTTTGAAAAACTAATGGTATCTTAATATACCATCTAAAATATTATGTTAAATTGGTTTATGACATGTTTGACTGTTGATGTTTTATTTTGATACCATTTAGAGTTTATGGTTAATATATTGGCATTTCATATGCTTGTTTTAATACTAATGTTCCCTTTGTTTATGTTTCACAATTTTTATATGGGGAAGGAATTGGACTAAATTTGTGAAGGTTAGGGCCCATTATATCCCCTATAGGAATCAATAGGTCTCTTGAGACAATATAGTTTGAGAAGTGGATAATGTCTTCTGTGTTCATGTCTAGTGTCTTGGCTGAAGTCCTGACGGTATGTTTATGATTCCAAACATTAGGCATTTACTCTTTATAGAATTATTTATTGATATTCCATAAGATTGGTAGACTAGTAGAAAATCCATGGTTATGTATATTTTTCAAGTGCATAATTATATGGAATTATTTGATAAGAATATATCCCTCCCAAATTATGCTCAAGATTTTGTTTTAAAGGAATGTGTTTTTTTATTCACCCTTCCTTATTGATTATGTTTATTTTGGATAGATTTTTTCACATTATTTACCTGTATTGAGCACCAAAGATAACCCATTTCTTTTGTTTTATTTTTTCCTAGGATGAGAAGATATATGTTATGACTAACTTGTTAGGATAATCCAAGGGAATAAGAGTGTTTTTAAAGGAGTTAATGTGTGGTTTTTTCATTTCTAGATGCAATGTAAATCATATGTATGTAATATGGATTCCAAAACTGCTAAACTGATCATAGATTTATGATTCAAAAATTATATCTATTCCAATTCAGTAAAGAAAGGAATCAACTCTAGGCTACTTGGGATGGGGCCATTACATTTGGTATTAAAGGAAGTTTAGTAGAAACTATGGAAACAAGATTTAGAGGATAGTGATTAGGAAACATATCCCTAAGATAGGCATTTTGGATAAGTATAGAAGAAAATCATAGAGTTTTGGTAGTGCATATATTATTTGGGTGTTCCTAGAAATACATTAATTTTTGGATACTATAGGGGGATGTGGGTTTGGCATAGGTGTACGTTAGAGAAACGACATTGATAAGGTTTGTTGGGCCTGAATTGGCATAACCTGGTACATAAAAACATGCCATACTATGATCCTAGTTTGACACTCCTAAGGGATATGCATAGGATAATTCACATTTTGTTTACAAACCATTATGAATGATTCAAAAGTAAATATGTACCCAAAGAAATAATTTTAATATTATGAAATTATCTATGTACTAATTTTCAATTTATGATAAGTGTTTTACAAGTTTGAAATTATACATTATGATTCATAACATAATCTACATCATGTTATTATTTAGAAATATTTCCTAGTGTAAGGATGGAAACCGTATGAATGAAGTGAATTGAGGTAGGGATTTACCACCTTTTAAATATAATGATGTTGGAGCTAGAGCTACAACCAGTACTAAAACACTTACAATAATTCTGAGATAGTTGAATCAGGTTATGATCAATAACCTTATCTGTATAGGGAACCATGATCTATATAGTGGAGGAACAATGTTACGACTCTTAATGCGACAATTACATCCATTACTCCATGAGACTACAAATCCAATTACTGGTGAGCAATGGATAAGTTCCTAAGTGTAGATATATATCTCTTTTGGAAGTAACTAAATGGGGAAGTTTGTCAGCAAAATTTATCATGTCTTAGTAGATGGGGATAAATTATTTTCATTGATTCCAAAAATTAAGGATGATAAACAAATTTCAAACATGGAATAAAGGAATTTAAATAACCTTTGTCAGAAACATATTTTCCTCATGAACAATGAGTGGTTATGGAGAGGAAATTTCTAATTCCTAGATAAACGGAAGAAAAAAATATTGTACTTTATGAATATAATTTCTCAAGGTTAGTAGGGAATTATTTGAATTACATACGCAATCCAAAGTGTAGTATTGATCAATTATTTTATCGGTTAAAATTATTCCTCTCATGGGAACTAGTTTCCCAAACATTCTCAATAAATAATGATATAATATCATATACTATCAATATAGAAAATGAATTTTCTATGTTTTATTATATAAATAGAAATAAAGAGAAAAATAGGGCAGTTAAACACTCTAAAAAAGAAAATAACAGAAAAGGAGAGGAATATTATAGTTGACTTTTTATCCTGCAATAATTGTTGGAACAAAAAACCCAAAACTTTTATGAATGGAATGAGGGTTTGTTACAAGTTTGGTGAAAAAGGCCACCTAGACTATGAACACTGGGGAAATAAAGAAGCTACCAATATTCAATGCTAAAATTTCAATGAAATGGGACATTATGAAAATGATTGTCTGAAGCTACAAGGAAATTTCACATAGGAAAGGTAATGGGATAAACGAAAAGATATTTGATCTCAACTACTAAGGTTTAAGTTCATAATGATGTCGTGGAAGGTAATTTAATAATATCTTAAAACTTATCAACTACTTTATATGATTTTGTATAATATTATTAATTTTATATCTTTTAATTTACCCTTGAAAATTAAACAATTATCTTTTGATTTAGTGAGGGAGTATTCAGTTAAAACACCTATGGGATTCCACATTACAACAATTTTGTGTCAGTAAGTCCTCTTTATTACACATACAAATTCTTTAATACCCATCCTAGAAATCATAAAAATGGTTGAATTTTATATAATCCTTGGTATGAATTGGATTTCAAAATATAAGGCAAAAATTTATTTTATAATGAATGAAATTACAATTCATTATGAAGAAGTAGAATCCATCATCTTTAAAGTACAAACTTAACTATTTAATTCTTATCTAAATCCACCCCAGTAGCTCTACTAAGTGTGATTCTTGGGGAGGAATAGAAAATAAAACAACTAGGGATGAATAAAGAAATATTCAGATTGGGGATGTACATATGGCATATAATAACATTGATGTATTTCTTATGGAATTACAGAGATATCCCGAAAAGCATGAAGTTGAATTTTCTATGGATCTAATACTAGATGAAATGCCTATATCAAAGAATCAATAGAATGTGGCCACTTGAGATTGGTGGATTTGAAGAAACAACTAGAGTATTTGGGCAATAAGGGATTTATTCTCCCTAGTCTTTCACTATGGGGATCTCCTATTTTCTCTTTTAAGATGAAAGATGGATCAATAAGGTTTTCCATTGATTATAGGCAAATAATTTCTATTATAATAAATAAAAATTACCCTATAACTCGCATTGAAGAAATTTTTGATCAAATTTATGTGGACTGATATTTCTCAAAGACTAATCTTTATTCGGTGTATTACCAATTCCGAGTAAAGAAGGAAGAAATTTGGAATACATGATTGCAGACAAGTTATATATATTACAAGTTTATAGTAATTGCATTTGGATTGACTAATTTGGCCACTATTTTTATTGACCAAATTAATAAAGATTTCATGGAATATCATGATGATTTTTTGGGGGTATTCATTGATGATATTCTCTTATATTATGAAAGCTATGAAAATCATGATAATCAATTGCAGATTATTATTAAGAATCATAGAAGGGAAGCGATATAAGGGTAATTAAGTATGTGTGATTTTGGGCTTCATGAATTTATTTTCCTGGAAATATTTTCTCCATGGATGAAATATTAGTTCATACAGCAAAGAAAAAGGTAGTTATAGAATGGCTTACACCAAAAAACATTACTGAGGTATATAGGTTCATTGGATTGGTATGTAATTGTTGGTGGTTCATTCATAATTTTTCCTGTTTGGATATACCATTAACCAAGATTATATATAAAGGTGATATTTTTTTAGATAATGTATTGTGAAGAATGTTTTGAAGAACTAATGAGAAGATTTCTCAATGTTCTGATTTCACTCAACCAAATGTAACTGAGGGGTTTTTCATATACAGTGATGCATCGAAGAAGGGATTTGGTTGTTCCCAAATGAAAAATGAAAAATTTATCTCATATGCATTATGGAAATTAAAAAATCAAGAAAAAACTATTCCAATCATGATATGAGAAAAGTGGTTGTAATTGTGGCATTTAAAATATGGAGAAATTATCTCTATGGTGAAACAATTGTGATATACATAGATTATGAAATATAGAAATATATATTCTTACAGAAATAACTCTACATGATACAAAGTTAATGAATCCTAGTAATCAAGGATTTTGATTTCTCAATACAATACCACCCAGGGAAAGATAATACGGTAGCAGATGCGTTGATTCAGAATTATTATGGAGTTCTGAACCAAATAAGGATTACATGAGATCCAATGTTCAGGGACCAAGTAAATATGGATATGCAAATTTCAAAGGAAGTGAGACATCAATCATATTTCAAATGATATAAAAACCATATGTATTTGAGAATGTAACAAATTATATGATTATGCGGACTTTTAGAATAAGCTTAAAAGCATGAATGGAGGAAAATTATGTGACTTTGTTTTTGAAGATGGTGTTCTCACATTTAGATAGAGAATACGTGTTATATCTATACCTGGTATAGAAATATAATTTTTGGATGATGCTCATAGATCATATTTCTATATACACTATATTAGTGACATATGAAGACCTGAAGGAACACTTTTGGTGGGATTGCATGAAGCTGGAAATTGCTGATTATGTTTCCAGATGTTTGGTTTGACAATAAGTGAAATATATGAGGAATGATCCTAAATGGGTCCTACAACCTCTTCATATTAATATGTGGAAATGTTATAAAATTACTACATACCTTTTCATGGGACTTCCAAAGGATCCAGTGAAGAATGATCCAATATGGGATATCATTGACCGCCTAAACAAATCTACCAATTTCATTTCTAAAAGAGAACACATTACACTTGAATTCCTTATAAGGATATATATTAATAAAGTTTTAATACATCATTTCAAACCTCTATAAATTGTTTCAGATCAAGATCCATAATTTACAATGAAATTATACAAAATTCATCTGAAGGATCTTGACACTAAGCTTCATTTGAGCATTCCCTACCACCCAAAACTGATTAGGAATCTAAAAGGGAAATTCAAACTATGGTAAACATGTTGAGGTTATTATAAATCAACATTCAATGTTTTCGGAATCAATACTATCCTTTGTATGAGTTTTCCTACATCAATAGTTACCATTAAGTATTCAAATGGTACTTTTTGAGGCCTTACATGTCAAGAGATGTCATAACCAAACTTTTTGGGACGAAGCTGGAGAAAGGAAACTCATAGGCCCCGAACATTTTGAAGAAAAAATAACAAAGGTAAATGTTATTCAGGATCAAATTTAAGAATATCAAAATACGGAGAAGATTTATACATATAATCAAAGGACATATTTTCAATTTTAAATGGGAGATCATGTTTTCTGGAAGATATTTACATGGAAGAGTGTTAAAAGGCTCAGTATGAAAGTAAAACTAAGTCCTAAGTTCATAGGTCCCTTCTAGATTCTTGAAAGTGCGGGATTTGTTTCTTATCATTGGGAAATGTTGAAAAGTATCTCAAAAGTACATAATATGTTTCATTTATCTCCTATAAATAAGTACATTCCTAACCCAATGCATTTTCTCACCTATGATGAATTAGATTTAGATCCCAACTTTTCTTAATATGAATAACCATTCCAAATTCTATATACTAGAGAGAAATAATGGCGGATTTAAATGACTCATATGGTAAATGTACTCTAGAGAAATAAAAGAATGGATGAAGAAACAAGGGAACTAGAGAATTTTGTAAAGAAGAACAACCCACATATTTTTTAGAAGGTAACACCTATAAAATTTCAGGGATGAATCTTTCAGTAGAGGGAAGAAAATTTCCTCGATAGCTTGCATTACATGGATGACTGAGTTTTACAAACTACCATATATCATTTTAAATATTATTTTTTAATATAAAAATATATAACCTAGATGATAAATTAGTAATTAAAAATATTATTAACCACATTATGAACCTTATATACAGTATATATAATTTTAACATTCAACAAATGTGTTTCTTTAAACATGATATATGAAAAAACAATTTTTTTCGACTAAAAGATGTATTTTTAAAAAATGAAAATTTTTCCACCTTATAATGGAGAACCCATTTTAAATATACTTTTTGAAACTTTTATTTTGTATTTTAATTAGGAATGTGAAAATTATCTTAGGGTGATTTTTCAGTATTTTTATGAGAAATTTAATTTTTTGATGAATAGTGAAAAATATTGCGTTGTAGATAAATAATTTCATTTTGATTAAACGATTATTATACATTACGTTGATTTTATTGTCCAAAAATATAAATAATAGATATATTAATCCAATTTAGTTAATTTGGATAATTTTTATATTGAAATTAGATATAATAATATGTTGAACTATTAAACGTTTCCTTTTTTTCCCGTTTTCCTGTCACATCTGCGAGATTAGTGTTAAAATTAATTTAGCCACTTCTGTGAATTAAATTTTTAAAAAAATGAAATTTTTTTTATAATAATTATTATATTTATAGTCTAATAGGATTAAAATAATTTTTTTATATTTTGAATTGTAACATCAGAAAATTGTTTTTACCACAATTAAGGGTAAATCGAGTAATTAAAGGTCAAAATATAATAGTATATTATTATAAAATTACACTAACACTTCTTCCAATTTAATTGGATAAGCTGGTTTACACATAAAATAACCTTATACTAAAATTATAATATTTTCAAACCAGTTTGGTATGAATTTTTTATATATAATGATTTATTTAATGATATGTAAAAAATTCCATACATATGTTATTAAATTGGTATTAAATTTTTAATACATTATTATAGAAAAGAAAAACTGAAATATAAATATAAATTTTAAAAATAATAATTTTATATTACTCATGAAAATTTATTTTTAATTTTTTGGGAATTAATTATTTAATTAATGGCTTTCATAATAATGATGCAATAATTGTCTAATTAATGAAAATATCAAATAAATGATAATAAAAATATGAATATAAATATAATTTGACATAATTAATGACATAAAATTTTTTTAACGATAAAATAGACATGCTAATCTTATATTAGATGTGTTGGTTCAAAGTTATCACATATTTAGTATATCTTTTAAAAATAAAAAAATGAACAGTATCAAAATTGAAAGAAATGATACTTTAAAATAAACAGTATCTTATTGAGCTATATAAAATTTATAAAAATATAGATATTGTCAGAATAACAATATTAAGGTAAAATATTTCATCAATGATACATTTGGGAGTTTTTTGTATTTTTTAGTAAATATATTAATCCTAAAGAGTATAAAACCAAGTAGTTATGGTATGAATTTAAGGGTTTAAATATGTGTTAAATAAAAACAATATAATGCTAATTATGTGACCGAAACATGTCTAAAAACAATTTTATGTGGTTTTTGACCAATCCTCATCTATATTTGAAATATATCACTTTTGAGCTATTTTAAATTGAAAATCATTTTATATTAATTTAATTGTTTAATAGATTCGATGAGTGCCCCTCCTATCTCTTATAAAAAGGCACCTCATCCCTCTCTTTTTCACACAAAATTGAGCATAAATTCTCATAAAAACCCTACCCAGTTACATTATAAAATTTTCTAGCCACATACTAGAGTTGATGGTCTTCTCAAAAAACCAAACATAGTGTTTCTAATAGGATATCCAAAGGAGGTTTGCTAAATAAGAGGTAATTGTCTTTATCGACTCCATCAAAATTATTTCTTCTACTACGTACTAGTCACACATTATTTCGATTCTAAAATAATAAATCCAATGCCATATATATTTGGAGATGTAATTATATTTATGGAAAACGAATATTCTCCCTTTTATCCATCATATGAAATACAATATCACCATGCGTGCATGTGTATGACTTACCATCTCCACACTATAGTGTATTTTTTTATCACCACTTTATTTAAATGGGTATAATGATGAATATAATATATATAAATAATAAATATTACATGATATTGATTATGTATATTTAATATACCATCCAACTCCTTACCACTTTACTATTAATGGAATGATATGGCTGCTTGTGCTTTTGTATGACCTACCATCTCCACAAGATGATGAGATTCATTATCCATGTTATCAATTATAGAATGATTATAAAAATGTATATTCTAAGTGAATATAATATTTATGAACATAATATCATTCTGTATATGAATAAGATATATCCTATTCAAGAGAAACATGATTTTCATGAAAAAAAATGTAAAAAAATAACGAAGTTAATATCTGAAATAATTGTAATAATGAAGTAATAATAACAAAAAAATATAATAGGATCATATTTGATATCATAATTAAGGATATGGTTCTAGTATAATTTAATATCATTATTTAACCATTATAAAAGATGTTAACACAGCCTCAAATAATTGAATGTAATATATAAGGGTTAGTTTCACAATCTCATTATTATTCGGGATTGTTTATACGTAAGTATATACTTGGAAATATTTACCGTAGATATCCATATTTCTCAAAAATGTCTTTCTATATATTCTTACTATTCTAAAAAATCATCATTTTTACTGATGTTTGACTTTTTATAAAATATTTTGAATTAAATCTTTTGATCGTTTTACAATCGAAGTCCTTTATGACTTTTTTTGACAAAATAAGAAGGAATTTTATATTTTTAACTTATATGGAATGAGGAAAGAATCCTTTAAAAGCTTACAAGATTATTTTCACAAAAAAAAATTTCTTTTTAAATTGTGTACCCCTTTAAAAATAATTTCAATATAAAATGTGGTGTTTCTCTAAAGAAGTATTTAATTATTTAATTATATTATTTCCATCTATGTCAACATCATTTTTTAAATTATTTGCTTAATTGAGAATGGTAACTTAAGATACCATATAAAATATTTTATTGAATTGGATTATGATATTTCTCATTATGGATGTCATATTTTAAAACCATTCATTTTTTATGGTTAGTGTATTATCATTTCGTATGATTGTTCTAATACAAATGATTTCTTTGTTTAGGTTTCACCATTTTCATCTGTGGAATGAATTGGACATTGTATTTGACAAGTGGGGCTCACGAAGACCCCTCAATGCTTCACTAGGTGTAATGATAAAAACTAGTTTCGATATTTTCTAATGTATTACCCATTTATATTGGGTCCCTTGGTCGAATCCTTGATGGTATATTTATGATGTCCTACATTATGCATTCCCTCATTATGAGATTTGTTATTGATATTCCCTGTGAATATGTGACTAGTATAATATCCATGGTTATGTGTATTTCTCATGTTGGTATTTATATAGAGTTATTTTATCTTCATATATCCCGGCCATATTACACTCAAAATTATCTTTTAATGTAATGTGTTTTTATTTATTCACCATGACATATTGATTATTTTTATACATGGTAGATTATGATGTAATGGTTACAGTTTCTGAGCATCTAAGATCATCTATTTCTTATATTTTATTTTTCCCCCAAGATGCTAAGATGTAAATAATTACTAACTTGAATAGATACGAAAAGTGAATAACAATGTTTTCAAATGAGTTGTTATGTTTTTTTAATTTCAAGATTTAATATAAAGCTTATGTATAAAATATAGCTTCCAAAACTACTAAACAGATCAGTCTTTTGGGATTCAAATATTGTATATATTCTAATGAAATAAACTAAAGAAACGGATCTTGAATATTCAGTTTGGTGTTGTAACATTTTTTTTACAAATGTGACAAAATCAATTCTTAGTATTTGATGAGTGGGTAATCCTATGAATGTATTAGGTGGTTTATGAATATTTCCTTAATTTCCATCATTTTATGAATAGTGTCATTATGTCGTGAAACTGCATTCTCCGATTGATACCTTATAATTTGGTTCCTTATGTAATATTGATCATCACACCTATATACACCCACATTGGTCATTGTTTAGTAGTTTGAGGTGACCAACCTCGATAGAGGAAACCTCATGGGGTGTGTAGAAATGAATTTCCACTTTATAATTATTTTTTTATATGAACGAAGAATATTATTAGAATTTATGTAGATTATAGATGAAATTTAATTTTTAAGATTTTTTCTAAATGATAATGGGACCTTCTTTGTGCTCTTTTGAATTGTATATAATTGAATTTCCATGTTTGGAAATTATTATTAAATATTAATTTTGTTTAAATTGTGTTATGAATTTTGTAATTGATACCTAATCAATTTAATAAATCATTTAAGACAATTTAATGTTTTCATAAAAAAACCCCTCAATGAGGATTTATGTATTATAAATTATAAAGTGGTGAATTGTTTTTTAATTTTTTATTGGTTCTATTGGTTTGGTGATTACCAATGCTTTAGGACTTGATAGATATATGGAATATTTAGGGCATGGTTCATTAAATGTTCTTTTAACCATTTCACCCTCTATGTGCATGACTTTCCCCACAACTACCAAAAGGTTTAATGACACAAGCTCTCTCTAAGGACTTGAATTGACTCTTTAATGTAAGTTTCCTTGTAGTAAATTGCCTATTTTGACCATTTCACCTTTACAAGTGATCCATTGAGCTAATTAAATTGTCATTCCATGTTAAAATGAATTTAATGGATTGGATTACATAGGATCGTTCATTTATGATGATGGATTCACAAAAATGAGATGACTTGTTTATATTATAGTGTTTATGTGAAATGAAAGTTAAGGGATGGTGAGGCCAAACTATCTAGTAAAATATTAATTTGAATTATTATAAATGGAACACCCTTGTTATATTGGTCTTATTAAATTAAGATCACGAGTGGTATTCCCTTATTGATTGTATTATAACTATGATGATGCCTTTCTACATTCATCGTAATTATAAACATGATATATGTTTCTACTCATGATATTTTATTCTAAATATAACCACGCCTAGGTATAAGTCATGGAATTATAAAAATGGTTTCATTTAGCTTAGTGGTAAGACACTCCTTATATCGAGTGTTGAGTATTATGTCTCACACTAGAGACACTCTATGGGCCATGGGTTTTATACACCACATTCCATGATTAGAGTGTTGAAATGAAAATACACTCACCATCCCGAGTGATGGGAAAGAGGCCTCACAATTTATTGGGATGTAGTTAATGTACTCTACTATTGATCTTATAGGATCGTTTAGACTGGTTAGGGATGACTATGTAACGCCTCGGTCCATCAAACACCTAGTATTCTTAGTATATGGCCACTTACGTCCATGCGTACTTGGTTCATCTTGGTGGATGAAATATATAACTGAAATATATATGTAATTATAAAAATATGTATAGTTATTGGTTAGATTTTATATTATAGAAATGAGATGAGGTAGGTGGAGCCACCGGGTGGCCTATAAGAACCTGAGTGAAATGTTGTTTATTTTACTTAAATACTGTTTATTTATTCATATTATCTAAAATAATTTACTTATTATTCCAAGAATGGATTTTGGAAATTAAATCATGGTTGGTAAGCCACCAGGATTTACATCTCACACACTAATCAGGCCTCTATTGAACTAGGGTACCAGAGTAGACCTTCGGTTTGAACGACTATAGATAATTTCTTGTGTTGCTTTTATAGTACCTAGTAGATAGGAGCATAGGTCTACGATAGAGATTGGGATGCTCAAGGAGATCTCCCATGTGGCGTTTATTCATTATTTTTTAATTTAAATTTTCCTGCTGTATGTATATTTTTTCAGCTTATATATCATCATTAGATCATGCATTCATTGTTGAATATTGGTGTTGGACATTATTTTATTTTTAGTTTCAATTACTCTTACACTTCTCTATCATTCATTTATTACTTATTCAAATTTTTTATGATATTTAATTCTAATAAAAAATTTTACAAATTTGAAATTAGGGTATAATCTACCCGTTGTACCATCATTAACACATATCTACTAGTGTGCATCCTCTACCGTATAGAGAGTTATGATTGTGGCCATGTGACACACCGATCTAGCTACTATCACAATAGTTAACTAGGTCGGGAAATTAAAATGTGGCATCATAGGTTTTTGTTTCCTTTGTATTACAACATTGGGAATTGATAGACATGAGATTATTTATTTGTTGGTACTTGGTAAATAGTTGTGTTTAGGATAGATCACCCCACCTTTGTGGAAAAGTCTAGGTGGCTAGAGTTGGGATTTTTGTTCATACTGTTCAACTTTAAAGTTGATTATGATTTTACCTAGAGTGATTGGTTTCCATTCTAATGCTTATTTAATTATGGTTTTTAATTTTCCCCAAGATTAGGTTTGATAATAATGAAGTATGACATGTATCGTTAATGGCACATAGAAATTCATGTGGCTTGCATATTCCATGTAATGTATTTTAATTTTTAGCTTGTTTTCTAACATGATTGTGTTACATGAGTGTATTATATGACATGTATTTATTAGAGTACATGTTAGATAACATGAATCAGTGTTTATTTATCATGTTATTCAGTTACCAAGATTAGGTAATTATATGTTAAACTGCCAATTTATTTTTCATATCGTGCCTCATATTATGCTTATATGATTATTAGCATACGATCTGTTTTACTAATTATAATGAAATGGTTGTTTTGATATATAAAGTTGGAATGTGATAGATTAACGCATTTTAAGAAAACGTGAGAATGTTTTCAATTACAAGGTGTATGGGAACCTTATGATTATGAAAATGTTACTCATGTACTTGATACATCATTTACCTATACAAATATTTAAAAACCATTGTTAAAATGAAAGGCTACATGAGTTTGAATTTATAAAAGTTATTTGGTTTTGATAAAATTTGAGCGAGTATTCAATTTTAATGTGTGTTGGAGTATTATAATTGGGGAATGGTAACCCTTTTACATGAACTATCATTTGGGTTTAGTATATACACATCTAGAGGATGTTATTAAAATGAAAAATCTGATAAAATTTAAATTATATTGTTAAATGGTTTTGATTAATGGGGGATAAACGAAAAACATTAAAGTGTATGGGATCTTTATGGATTGGTAGATGGACACCCATAAGAAATAACCACTATATATGGCCATGTTCTATTTTCAAATGTTTTTAAATGTAAAATTTATTTAATTTTTTTTAAATTAATCGGTTATATTTTTAAATGAAGAACTAGAACCAAGTACAAAATTTGGTGTATGTTTCTTATAAGATGGCCTTCTATAGGTGTTTTGAACATTAATAGTTAAGAAAAAATTATTTATTTTCACTTTAATGAAATAGGGTTGGTTTAACGGGACCCTCATTGGCTGCCATACCTTTTACAAATTAAAAGGTATTTTTATGATGAATTTCCTAATTTATGATGGGATGTCAATAAATGTATAATGATTAAAGAATGAATTTGATAAAACATTTCTATTGCGCCTTTATGTTCTATTTTAAATCATTTTAAAGTTTAAATATTTATTTCAACAAATTTAATGACTTTTCAATTGAACCTTAAGTGGTGTCCTTTCATTTAAACCCTCAGGTAAGGGTATTTTTATTAACTATTTTTGTTGTAATGGAATGGAAACATGATCATTTTACCTAGGAATTATTCAATTTTAATTATAGAACAAATGATAAGATCTTAAGCCTTGTGAAATATGTTTGGCATGAACTAGTGATAGGGTCGACACTTATGCCTTTTTAAGGGGATAACCCATGGTAGGTAGAACACATAGATATTTATTTCCATGTTAGATGTTGTAATCTTTCTGATCTTTGGTTCTGGTTGAATTTTTTCCCTAGTAGTCCTTTTATATTCTAAATGAAACCCTTGATTTGACAGGTGGTCATGTTTTTCTTAGATCTTGATATGGGTGTGTACAGCAGGTAGTTATCTATTTCAATATGATAGAAATTCCTTGGGCATGGTAGGCTGATTTTTAGGTATTATGACCCTATTCTCTTTCCTGGGGTGACTCAAGAGGCCTTTAGTTAGTTTTATGGCCATATGAGATAATGTTATTTTCATCCCGTTTCTTCACTGGCTGTTTGATACACAATCTCATATAGATGAAAAGAATATGGGTAGTATATATGATGTTCTATTTTCCTTCAGTATTCTTAGGGTAGTATATGTTGATATAAAATATACCCTTGAGTTTATAAGTGTTTAAGAGAATAGGTATAGTTCAGTAGAATTGTGGAGCCATGGTTTGTTGAGTACATGTTCGGGTCATCTTTGTAGGAAGGTTTAAAACAATTCAATAGAATCAAGTTCCTCCCAATGCATGGGATTTAGAATCAATAGACTCCGGTGTTTTGAAACATTGGTCAGTTTTGTTTTGGATTTCAAGACAAATGAGATGACGCGCGTGAGCATTGATCACAGAAGCATCATGTGTGTGTCTGAAGTGTGTTTTATCTAGTGTTCTTGTGAGTCATAGTATACCAATTATTTTGATGACTAGGACTGTCCAATGGTGGGTAGAATCATGTTTCTTTTGTTGAATACATATTCTTCCATGTAATAGGGATATAATTGAGGAGGGCTATCTGGAAATGGTCAATATTGCTTGAATTCCCTTGAGGTTTGCAATTTTTGGATCTTGTTAGTCTTTTCTCAACATCATGACGATGAAATAGTTCCCTGTGTATGATACCACCTGAGACAGTGTTGGTCTTGGAAGGAAATTACATGTCAATTTAGATGATAAAAAAATGTCTTGGGTAATAAGGGCATTATGATCGGTTAAAGGAAATGTGTCCGTATGTGATGCCGAGATCATTTTAAGAAGTTATCCGCTAGTGGTTCAACTGTTCTTCTTTTTCATTATTGGTTTCCTTTTAGTGAACTATTCTTTAAGAGAGGAGGGTGTCCCTTATATTGACATTGTACTTAATGAATTAAAATAGTTTCAGTCTTACACCACATGAATGTTTTAATAACCGTTGGTATTATTTGGGTGGTTTTCTTAGAGTCTCATGATGGATGTGTGGGATACATTGAGTCTTGGTTAGTCCTAAATCAAATGTAAATTCCCATTAAAGAATGAATCATATGGACTATGGGAGACCTTACATTCCTCTTTGATAATCCCTTTAGGAATATTCCGCTCTTGGATTACTAAATTTTTATATGTGGGAATCTTGGCCATTTAAAAATGTTTGACTCGTAAATATGGATCATGGTGTTCGTTATGTTAGTTCCTTAGACTCTAGATTAATGAACATGAGGTTGTATTGACTTATTTTCAGGATCATAGATTATTTTTTAAGGGCAAGGAGTTGAAATGGACTGGATCTGTGTTACACCTTTTTTGTGATGAGGCATGATAGATTAAATGGGAAAGTGATGGTTTGGTTAGGGAACGTCCCCAGAAGTTATGTGACGTCTTCGGTGAATGTTCTTATTGTGAACATAGTATTCCTGGGAAGAAGGAATTGGTATTTAGTTTTAAATACTCAATCTATATAAGAAGAACATTTTATAATTGTCTTGTAGTGGCTTCATATATTTTATCTTTATTCAATGGGTGTGGTCAGATGGAACCATTTCAATGCACGACGTCGGGTTACGATGGGTGTGGTGTGATGGTCGATAGTGTCTTTTAGTAAATATTCTGTGGTCAGTTTCACTTTAGCCTATTAAGATTAAAACATTTCAATATTATGTGGTTTCTGATATGGCCTCATATGTAATATGGTTTCCTAGTCAATGGAAATCAATCTTGAGCTTCATTAGACCACATAGAGGCGTTTCATGTAGGAAATTACAGTGGTGGAGGTACCATGGCTTAGAAATTTCTCCTTTAGATGTAAATTCCCAATGTGAGAAGCACCATTGGATACATGTTTAATAGTATTATATTGTGATCGTGTCTCTAGAAAAATAGGCTCGGTTAAGATTTTTTTTGGTGTCACATTCAAAAAATGAGCGCTGGATTGGGTGTTAACTAAATAAGTGTCGTATTTTTATGTTAATGCTTGGAGGTGTGTAGGGAATTGGGAAACACAACACAACCATTTAAGAGGGAATTCATGACCCTCATAGGTAGGGTCATGTTTTCATTATTCCCAAAGTTATATTGGATACTAGAAGTTCTAAGTTGGGGAGTTTTTAACGACGCACGATTTTGAACCAGATGAAAATCCCATGTTATTTGAAGTTTGGCATTTGGTGGATGGGCCATTTATTAATCCAAGATATAGAATGTAATTATGAGAGTTAGAAAACTCCAATTTGTTTTTTTTGGAAATTGGTGATGTCTAGAGTGGCCCTTTTTATTTATCATTGCATTTTGGGAGAACAGGTGTTCATAAATCAATGGTTTAGGAGCCCCGAATAGGGTGAAATGTTTATCCAAAATAGTGTGGCCCTCAGCCAAAAATTTCGTGGCTGTAGTAAGGGAGTATAAGTTCCCTACACGTGATACACACATTTTACCCAAACCATGCACCTAGCCTACATGGATAGTGCCACTTAGGTAGTACCCTCATAGTTTTCATCCCATGTTTGGTGCACGGTTAGGGTAGCAGTGTGGAACAAACCGTGAAAGGTGGATTCTTATATATGGGGTTCCACATGGTTGGTTAACGGTTTTTCCATACCATGTAGTGAAAGCATGAAAACTATTTTTGGGTGGTAAAAAGAAGAAAATATCATTAATCAACCTTTAACATTATTTTTACTCTTTTTTTCTCATCCTATAACGGGTGGTTCTCCTCTTTGGCATCATGGTTCTCCTCCAATCCTAATGTGGATTTTCTAAATCACCATTATCCATTGAATAATTAGAGCATATTTGGTCTCTATAAATATGACTTAGTAAGCTCTAAATGAATTTTTATCACCCCTTGTTTAGTTTGGAATCGGCTATATAGTTTTAGTGTGAGAACAATTTCCCTTTTTGTTAGGTTTAAGGTTCATTTCTTTTATTTGTTTCCAAGTTAAACCAAATCAGATCTTGATATTGGATGACCGGTTTGTCCTAAGCATGAGGTACGTGGTCTACAACATTTTCTTAATTTTCATAATTTTTTAATAGTGTCATTGTTCTGTATTCCATGTTTTTCTATGTGATGCCTTATAATTGGGTTCTTCATTTGAAATTGATCATCGAACCTAGATACACTCCTAATGACCATTTTTTAGTAGTTTGAGGTGGCCAACCACAATTATGAACACCCCTTGGGTGTTCTACCATGAATTTACCCTATATAATTAATTTTTTAAATGTATAGAATAGATTCTAATCATTTTTCTTATTTTATAAATATAGTTTCCCCATTTATGATCTTGTCAAAATGATAATGGCTCATCCTATATTCCATGTTGAATTGAATGTAATTTAATTTCCTTTGGTGGTATGTATTATTAAATGTATCTTTAATGTAAATTGAGTTTTGACTCTTGTATTTGATGCTTAAACGATTAAACAATTATTTTAAAGCATTGTAATGTTTTTATAACCAATCACCTCAAGGAGGGGCATTGTCTTCTAAATTACAAAGTGGTGAATTTTTTTTAAATTTCATTGGATCTGTTGATCTTGGGATTTCCTATGACATTGGTATTTCTAGATATATGTTATGGCCACTTCATTTACTTATAAATATTTTTTAACCATTTCACCTTCAATTTGAATGTATTTCCCCACTCCTCCCAAAAGGATTAATGACCCGAGCTCATCCTAAGGGCCTAACCAGACTCCTAAATGGAATTCCCAAGTAGGAAATTCCCTGCTTTGACCATGACACCATTCCTGGAAATCCCTTGGCCTAATTAAATTATAATTCCATGTGAAGTGAATTTAATGTATTGGATTAAATATGATGTCTCATTCATGATGATAGATTCCCATAAATGAGAGGACTTGTTTATATTTAACTATTTATGTAAAATTAAAAATAAAGGGTGGTAAGGCCACAAGATTTGTTACATGTTAAATTTGAGTTATTATAATTGTAATTCAATTGTTATATTGGATTTTTTAAATAACGATCATGAGAGGTATTACCTCGTGGATTTTATTATAACTATGATGATTCCTTTTATGGGCTTGGAAATTATAAAGAATGAGATGTGTTTTTCTCCTTGGATTTTTATTAAAAATATTATTACTCATTCATATTGGTTGTGGAATGATGGAAATGTTTTTTTTATCATGGTTTTATCACAATTACTTACATTCTTTATTGAGTGTGATGGCTCGCACCAGTGATACACTATGAACATTGGGTTTACACGTCATGTTACCCGATTTGAGTGTTGACATGATTGCACACTCACCATTCCATGTTATGTGAATGAAATATAAAAATCTATTAGAATGTTGGACATGTACCATATTGCTTGATCTTATAGGCTCATTTAGACTGGTTATGGGTGATTGACTTATGTCCCGGTACAACTAACACCAAGTATTCCTAGTATAAAGCCACTTATTTCCACACATACATAGTTCATATCGATGAATATAATATTTTACTAAACTATATATGTTATTAATTATATATATATTTACTGGTAAGTAATTCTATTTCGTTAATGATCTTAAGTATGTAGTGCCTCCATGTGTCCTTTAGGAACCTGAGCGGGCAATTGTTTATTTTATTTTAATAATTTTTATTTATTCATATTACCTTAACTACATTACTAATTATTCATGGACTAGGTTAATTCATAGACACTATTGTTGGTAACCGACTAGGATTTATATCTCACACCCTGATCCGGATGCTATTGCACTAGGGTACCTAAACAGACCTTCGGTTCGCAGAACCATGGACAAGATCTTCGGATTATTTGCTAGTACCTAGTAGTTAAAAGCATTGGACTGAGATGGGGCTCAAGATACTCGTGGAGATCTCCCTTGGGGAATTCATTTCATTTATATATTTTATAATGTACTGTTATAATGTTATGATTATTATTTCAGTTTATGTATCTTCATTTAGACATCCAGGCATTATTGTTTATCATTGTGGGACATTCATTTATATTCAGTTTTTATTACACTTATGTTACTATACAACACATATATTTATACTTATGATATTTTCTAATGATTATTTATTTTATACCGTTGTGCTACACTATCTTGAGGGTGTAATATCCCACTTGTACCATCTTTACACCCTCAGTACTAGTCAGAATCCTCTGGAATATGGGGAGGTGTGCTAGAGGCCATGTGGCCCACTGGTCCGACTACCATCTTAGTGAACAGTCCGGTCAGGACATTACATAGACTTATAAGAATATATTAACTAACTTACCATTTAAGAATATTTTTCTTAGTATATTTATCTCTCATTCTTTATAATGTGAATATATTTTACTTTTTTCTACTAAAAATCAAATGAATGACCCTCTTTGATTCAATACTAGAATCATCAGCTCCATGAAGTTCCATGATATTTAAATATTTGAGTAAAATATATTGTATTATCTAAAATGATACTCTATATTCATATATTAAGGATAAAATACTAAAAATTTCACTCAGTAGGTTTTGAAAATATTCTCTAAGTATTTAAATATTACACATAGAATATCATGGACTTCACAATGCGTTTCATTAATGTCATATGATCTTCAAGTATTAAGATCATTCCTTTTCCATTTTTTTCCATGAAAATGTAATATTCTCATGTATTACGACTTAAACTAATGTCATTGATTTTGATGAAGTATTTTATTGATGAATTTGTCTACAAACTTGAAGTCATACATTTTTCCATTGTGTATTTTTGGCTCGCTCCATATGTCATACAAAGGTAGAAGACTACTTCTAAAATGGATATTTGATTGGATTACACTTATAAGTCTTATGAAAAATGTTTATTATTCTTAATTGATTTTATGCTATTAGAATTTGTTTTATTTTTAGAAACCTCCCTAAAATATGATGCATCCACCTTCTAAAAATATGATTTTTCATGTAATGCATCAAATTAAACTAGGGCCTATAAAAACCTGTTCCAACCATCATAGATCATCCTGTGAACTCCATACACTATTATACCATGATCCATACACCCATAAAATCCATTTTTCATCACATCATTGGAAATAATGTTTCATGTGTCGATAAATCACTAATAATTTCTTATATTGCATTGATCCGTCCATTTCTATCAGTACGCTGAAAAAAATATAAGGACTGCTTTCACATGGATTGAAACACTCCCTTCATCATCAAATCAAATGCGTCATTATAGGGGTTAAAAACTAAAACTAATTATATATGTTATAAATTCTAATTTAAAAATTAAATAATAATCACATTGTAATTTATTTCATAATAAGAAGAATTCATTGTTTTTAATGGAAAATAGTATAAATTCGTAAATGATATTAATAATTTTATTAATTATTATTTTTCTAAAAATATTGTACATATTTTTAAGGTATTTAAAAATTAGTTTCATCTATAATATTATTAATTTATATTACTTGGTCGTACCCTTACGTGTTTATGTATTATTCACATATATCATTAAATTTTTACTGCACATAATTATATGTGGATTTTTGTTATGTTAATATACTAAAAATATTATCAAGATAATATGTTTAAGTGATTATAGAGTTTATGTATTTAAATAGTTTAATTTAATGTGAGAATATAAGTTATTCATGTAAAAAATGTAAATTCTGATATTATTTCATAGGAAATATCACGAGAGAACACTTTGATAACATGAATTTCTACATAAATTTTGGTTTCATTAAACTAAGGATTATAAATGTTTTATTCGATAATACACTAGTTATGTGCTGATTATTATAGTGAATATGTTTCATTGATTTCAGAGGAAATTATATCAAAACTAGCCAAAATTGGACTTTACATGTTGTGAAACACATATATGACATCTATGCATCGTTCAATTCATGTTAGAAGTCTTAAATAAAGTCTAGGAGAATTTAGATATCAAGAAATGATTACATAATTTGAATATCCAATACACATATTGTAATTATTAAAATTCCACTTCTTACTTAAAGATAAAGTTATGAGGAAAAACATGCCATGTGTTCCCATTACACATCATGAGATGAGTCACGACTCTGAATCCCAAATATTTGGGAATATATAGGAACCATATCAAAAATATGTGGAGAAAACAATGAAGCCATATTAGACAACATGAGAAGATTACATGTCAGGTAAATTCCCATATATTTATTTTCAATGTGCGAGTAGCTGCAGATAACTTTTCTAGAGAAGAAATATTCTATAGTTTTTCTCTTTCCTACCCCTTTATTTTCATTCTTCCTTAACTTCAAAAAAATAATTTTACCATTTTGATTAAATGCATGTGCCATTGATTGATCTATAAGTGCTCTTGATTTCTTTTATTTATTTTTACCATTCCGACATCCGTCTTCCATTACCGTTTCCACTCAACAATGGATTCTCTCTATATTCATGCTTGTTTACTATTTAAATTAAGTGTTGTACGGATTATAAATTTTTCTTATTAAAAAATTATTGATTCTTCAACCATCAATTTCAAACTGTCATATTTCAACCATTTTATTAATCCATCGAGCGTGTTTGTAATTATTTCTTTGTTCTTGATTATTACAGTCATGAGTGGGTGAAAAAATTTGAACAATGATCGAGATTAGGGGTGTTTAATACTTAATGAATCTATAAATCACAAATTTGTAACACTAAGGCCAGTAATAAGGTAAAAAAAATATTTATTAAATTCCTTTAGGCAACTCTTTCCAAGGGAAGTTTAATTTAATGAACCTGACTTGATTGGTGTATTAGAGGGTATGACCGTTAGTCTGCAACATTTTATGTGATAGAATCTAGGCTCAATTCCTCAAGGTTGTTATCTGTATCTGAACTATGGAATAGTTTCATGTTAAGAAGACATATTTGACATAACTATAATAAAAAAGTTAACTATGAACCTCTTCACAGTGTAATCCCTAAGATAATTCCATATTAAGACTGAGATTGTCTTTTTTAAATGAACCCTAAAATTGACCATGATCCCTATAGTCTTTCTAAACCCTAAACTAAACTCCATAGTGTTATTTAAATACCAAAATCAACCCAATTCATGAATATTTCTACATAATGGTTGTGAATTCATTGGTTCATCATCATCCAATCATCCCCCATGGGTTTAAACCCACATCACCACTATACTATGTCATTTTAGTAAATGAAATTTGAAAATAAAAGAATTTATAATCTCAAAATAGAAAACGAAAAACAAATGATAAATATGGGAACATCAAATTTTGGAACTGTTATGATCAAATTTTTATTGTGATTAGGGTCAAAAACCTTTAATGTCAACCTGATATTACCACACCCATCCTCCATTCTCTTTTCATTCACTCTTATTTCTTTTGAATGCCACTTCATCCTTCTTCCTTCCATGGTAGTGCACATGTCAGGTCCCCAAGACTCATTTAGAGAGACTAAATGAATAATAATCACTTACTTCCATGAACCACATACCATTCATGTATGTATGATCGCAAAAATCCTACAGGTCCCAACCCACCAAACATGAAATATGTGCCACTTGTATTAAAAAGAGAAAAACCCTTGAAACATGTGCACACCATCATGGATTATGAAATTCTATCTATTAGTGGTACCAAACCTAGTATTATGTGCATTTCTATTCATGCACATACATTTGAAATCAAACATGGACCAATCATCATGATCAAAAATATGTGTTAATTCAACGTACATAAATGTGATGATCCTAATAAACACATCTCCAAACTCATTAATTCCTATGATACCATTAAAAACATGGGAGATTCATATAATGAATTTTGATTGGGGTTATTCCCAATTTTTATGTGAGATAGAGAAATGGATTGGTTTTACATTCAAGATCTGGATTCATTCATGACTTGGGATGATATTGCCATGAAATTTCTGTATAATATTTACCCCATGACAAAACTGGAAAATAAAAAATGAAATTAATATTTTAAATCATGAAAATAGAGAATAATCCAGGGAGGTATGTGAGAGATTTCATAAAATCACTCATAAATTCCCACATCATGGAATTGATGTGTGGATTCAGCTCCAAGACTTCTACCAAGGACTCCAACCAACTACCCACACCATGGTAGATGGTTTTGCTAGTGGTGGACTAATGCTTCAATAACCTGAAGTATTCCAAGAGCTTTAATAAAAGGTCTCACAAAATTCCAGTCTATGGAGGAATGATCATTTATTACCTCAATGTGAAATAATCCTAGTTGCTGAAAACAACTTTCAAGATGCACAAGTTGAGGCAGATACTACGAAGATGGAATCTTTTCAGCAGCTCATTGCACCACCACCACTCCTACTCTTGTAATGAAGATTCAATACTATGATGTCTATGGAAGATTGGCCTTATACAAAGACTACATTTCAAGATCTGATGAACAAAAAATACAACATTGTTATTATGTTAATAACAATCAGAAAATCCAATGATTTCAGCAACCACAATAGTATTATCAATTTAGACCTCCTCAACAGACACTATAAAAAACAAAGGGAACTACCTATAGATAAGCATTCAAGCCTAAGAATAATATTTCTATAGATTCTCAATATATAACCCAACTATATTTCCCTCATAGATTCCAATAACAATTTCAACCGACTCTACAAAGACAACAATAATCGGCTGCACCACTCCAATAAATTTGGGGATTCTTCTCATATCCCTCATTCAAAACGTAGATCAGAGGATGAACTCCCAAGAAAAAGAAATGAAAAATCAATTGGTGAACCTCTAAAATCCTAAACATCAGATGGGTTAATTCCCAATGATGTTGTCCAATAGATTTCCAGGTACAATACTTGGTAATACTAAGACATGCCCAAAGGAAGAGGCCAAAGAAGTGGTATTGATGAGTGGAAAAGGGATGTATTTTCAACAACTATGTAAAGGGGAAGAGAAAAATTATGTGTAACCTAAGAAACATTCAACATATGTTTAAGAAGATGAAAATGATTAAAAAATAGAACTTTTCATGAGAAACAACAAGAATTAACAACTCTTGTATTATATTTGACATAATATAAACCTAAATTGCATATCTATATTGAAAAACCATCATACAATCAACCTCTCCCATTTCGTGAAAATAATTTTACAAGCAAGGATAAAAGGTATATATAATAAAATTTTGAAGATGTTTATGAAATTTCGCATCAACATCCCATTTGATGAAAATATTTTCCAAATTCATCCCTTTGAAAAAAATCAAGGAAATTATATCTGATAAGAGAAAAATGAAAATCATAGTAGTCATTTCCAAAAAATTAAGAATTATCAACTATTGTTCAATAGAATATTTCCCCAAAAATGAGAGATCCTGAGAGTTTCTCAAATAATTCAATTTTGGAAGAGTCCTATGCTTCTTAGGATCCATCATTAACATCATACCAATGATTTTATTCTGAAATATGGGATGCGAATAATTGAAACCAACTAGTGTATGACTTTAATTAGATGACTGATCAATAAAGTGTTATCAAGTGATTCTCAAGGAAATTCTTATAATAATTGTAAATGTCATTTTCCTAATATAATTTCACATTTTTGAAATGGAAGAATATGGAGATATTAAGACAATCCTAGGAATATGATTCTTATACCCTTATAAGGATATGATTGACATCAATCAAGGGATAATTATATTCATTATATGTGATGAACAAGATGTTTTTGACCTAGTGAATGCTATGAATCAAAAAAAATAATTTTACTGCCAAACAATATTTCTCATTGAAATTAGAAAAGATTACATGGACATCTAAGAAGATAGTGATCAGTGGTCACCTAATGAGGAATATAAATACGACTTTGAGGAAACGAAATGGACATATCCTATTAAAAGGGACATTATCCTTTATTTCATAACCTTGTAATCCATCCACTAACATTGGAGCTGAAACCTCTCAAAATCCCACAAAAATATTCATTACTAGAGACGAAAACTACACTAAAGGTCATAATTAACTCATAATTGACACATCCACCAGAGGAAAAGTTGGTCAATTATTTATAAAGTTGTAATATTTCATTATCCTGGGGCTGGTTTTCATGAAAGGGATCAGCAACACATTATTCACTCAAAATATTTTATTTGAGGAATGTAATAAATCCAAATGCCAACCCCATAGGTGACTAACCCCACCAATAAAGGAGGTAGTTACGAAAGAAGTGCTACATATCTTACATAGTGGAATAATTTTTTCAATCATTCAAAGATAGTGGGTGAGTATTCTATAAGTAGTTCTAAATAAATGTGGCCTCAATGTTGTAAATAATTATGAATTTGGATTGATCTTGACTTGCACGATCACTGGATGAAGAGTATGCAATGACTACTGAAACAAAAATACAACAACTTGGTAAGAACATTTCCACTTTACCTTCATGGATCAAATTGTTGGAGAGGCTAGCAGGACAAGGAACCTACTATTTTTTTGATGGATGTTAATGATTCAATTAGATTCTGATTGACCAAGATGATGACTACAAAACAAAATTCACTTTTCCATTCGGTACCTTCATCGACACACACATGTCATTTTGTATGTCAAATGCTCCAATGACATTTGAAAGGAGTATGCCACATATATTCAACAATATAGTGGTGTAATTAATGGATATATTTAGGGATTAGTTTTTTGTTTATTGAATATCCATTGATATATTCTTATGAAATATTTATTTTTTCATGAATTTTTTTAAAGAGAAGTGTTTAGTCTTAAACTAGGGAAAATTCCACTTCATGGTTCATGTAGGCCTACTCCTTAGGAAAAATACTCTAAGGACGACATGGATGTTGATCCCACAAAGGTCTTGGTGAACAATTATTTACCTCATTCTCAATTTTTAATTTCATAAGGACCATTCTATGCCATCTATTATTTTTACCATCACTTTGTTAATGCTTTTTCAAAATTTTCCCACCCTCTAAAATATGTGTAAGTAAGGGATACTCATTTTGATTTCTTAGAAGAGTGTTAGTGGGAATTAAACATTTGAAATAAAATCCTAGTCACTAATTCTGTTATCATTTCACCAAACTGAGATAAATAATTCAAGTTAATGTGCGACATAGGAAACTTCGCTGTAGGAACATCCTTAGGATAGCAATCCAGAATCATTTTCTATCACATATAATATTCAAGTCACACCAAGAATGATGATTAGGTAAACTAAACAACTACATTGAAGGATCCTTCATCAGTTTATTTTATTCTAAAACATTCTCTATAACTTAGTTTTGTCAAAGGTAATTCTATACATTGACCAAGATTCCTTGAAATATTTAATGAGTAAAAAAGAAGCCCAATGAATACTAATATGGTGGATCCTAATTCTGAAATAATTTTACATCATCATCATATACACTAATGGGATGGAGAATTTTGTCTTTGATGATCTATCAAAACGCCCACTTCCCATCTGTATAGATGATGATAATATAGACATCGAGGACAACTTCCCCAGATAAAATCATTTTAGCATAAACAAGAAGGAGAACCCATGGATTTTTAAAATTTAAAACTTTCTCACCATAGGATCCATCAACCCAATCATCTCTTACCATAAAAGGTGGATATTTTTAGATGATTCTCCAAACTACTACTTTTAAGAGAAGATACCTTTTATATTTCATGTGGATTGAATAATGTGGAACACATTCCAAAAATAGGATATCCAATGGTTGTTAGAAATTAGTAACACATCATCAACTGGAGAGCATCATGAACCAAGATTAATAGTATCAAAAATCATAAATAGGGGACTCTTTTGTCCCACACTCCATCAAGATGCAAGAAATTTTTTATAGAGGTTAGATTGGTGCCAATAAACTACCACCATTGAGAAGATAAATGAAATACCCAAAAACCTGAACATAGATGTCAAAATCATTGATGTATTAATAATTGATTTTATGGGGCCATTACTTAATTCACATGGAATATTGTATATCATTGTTGGAATTCACTATATCTCAAAATGGGTAGAAGCTGAAGCTGCCAATCAGGACACAAATAAGTGGCCATTAGTTTGTTAAAGAAAAGTGTGTTTTCATGATTTTGATTTCCCATTATACTCATTTGTGATAAGGGAATATTCTTAACATTAATGTTTTCAATGTAATACTGGAGAAGTACAAAATTGGGTATAACAAAGGAACTCCCTACCACAAAAAAAGTGGGAAAGATGAATTGTCCAACAAGGTAATAAAAAAAATCTTATAGAAGAACGTGACTACAAATTGAATGGATTGGGACATCAAGATAAATGATGAACTATGATAATACCACACTGCATACAAAACACCCATCTGCACCACACCCTTCAGATTAGTGTATGGAATCCATTTCATTTACCCATAGAACTAGAGCATCGCTTGTACTGGAAAATTGAGAAATTGAATCTGGATTCTCAAAAATCAGTGGAAGTAATGTTGTTACAAATGAATGAAATAAGGGAAATAGTTAATGATTATTATAAGAACACAAGGATATATATAGAACAAACCAAGATGTGGGACGATTAGTTCATCAAGAGATGAATTGGTGTACTAGGAAATACAGTCTTATTATTCAATACGTGGTTGGATATATTCCATCGAAATATCATTAAAAAATGTTCAGACACTTCATGGTCATACAAGTGTTCCCCTATGGTACTGTTGATATTCATAAAAGAGGATAAACACCATTCAAAGTTAGTTTTCATAAATTAAAAATTAATAAGGAATCATTATGTGAGGGGTGTGTCATTACATTGATATTCATATTTGTGACATTGAGTCATGATATTGATGTTAAATAAACTGCTAAATTTGATATTACCTAGGATATGACCAAAAAGGCTGGAATAAGACACAACGGAGTTTAGTAAAGCATGATAACATAACGGAGAAAAAGAAAAAAGTACATGTCATGTCATCCAATACATGACCTGTCTGGTTCCCAACCTAAAAAATATTAATTTCATGATTTAAAAAACATTTAATATTACACTATGTGAAATTTTATGACAATTGAATGTCGTGAACCCTAGGTTTGTGGGGTTGGACCCCCTTCATTTTCTACACTCTACCACCATTTTTACTCCCGTTCACCCTTCCATTCGGTTGATTCCTCCCCCTCATATCACCCTCACTAAAACCACATCCTCCCCTCCCAATAACCCCAAAATTCCCTAATTCTGGTAACCCCCACCTTCAGTATGCCCTTTGTCCTACACTATTACTATTGTAGCTAGAATCCCTAGAGACCTACCATCTGAGATGACATACCCTTCTACCCGACATGAGTTTTTCAAAGTGAGGGCCGTACAAGGCAAGGACACAAATCCCCCATCATATTCTAAGATACCTTTCACCCAGCCTACTATCAGATCCATAGCCACACTCCGGATCATTAACTCACCACCACTATCTGCTGAGATAAGTTTTCTCCCCATGATACCATCTATAATGGTTTATCTATATACCCTTCCATCATCGATTGTATTGATCAGGAACACCAGCTATAGGAACCCTCTATTCGGGAGAAGATTGTAGATGAGTGGACCAAGGTTTTTTATTAGTCTTAGTATATCATGACTCGTCCCCTACTTTTTTACTTTGTCTAGGTGATCATATTTTTTGTTGTTTTTTATTTTGTTGATGTATCATTTCACATATTGTATACTTGGGATACCTATTTTTATTCATAGTTTCTAGTATTATGTTTTAATTAATCATTGTACTACATTATCCAATATTATATATTGTTCCTCTTATATGGTCAACAATGCACCTTTTCCATCACCATCTACCCTCATAATATGGATAAAGCAATATCTGGTTTATGTTGACTTCCAAAATGAGAATATTTATCTTATGAACCATGCTCAGTAGAGGAGCCCACAATGATGGGGATAATTTATTTTCTCACTGCAAGAGATACATTCTCAATACACACTAGTAGTGATCAATCATAACAAGAATCCACATGATATAGATGAAACAACCACCAATTATTGCACAAAAAAAGGAATTTTGAGCAGATGGATGGCACATCGTGATACCTTTGTCTATCCTTCTAGATGATGATCTCTATGTTGAAACGTTATGGGATGAAACCCATATTTGATTTGTTTTCATTGTATTTATTTTTGTACTAAGGATTTTTTTCTTTCATTTAGTAAAATTTTTATTTAAAGGATGTTCTTATGCTTCATTGTACCAATATATCTAAATGATTTTAAGCCGTTATTCATAAATAGTCATTGGCTGCACCTAACCATTTTACTACAATCATACAATTTTAAAACTGTTCACTAATGTTTCATCGAGTGCATGATTTTTATTTCTAAAAAATTATTATGGTATCCCAACTTGAAATAAATATTCACCATGTGTCCCCTTGTAATAAACACTCAAACAGGGTATCTGAATTCCCTAAAATCATTATCAAAATGGAAATTTCATTCTATCTACAGCGTATCTATCAGATATCTCCCATGAGTATTTCTAAGACAATGTATACACTATCACATTTTATGTAAGGGGATGTTTTTCTTGATATTTACTATTGATAACTTGGATTATTTCTTTTTTAATTAATCTAGGAATAATTTTTCATTACAAGAGTCCTTCATACCCGAATACTCATTACACACATTTTAAAAAAAGAAATAGTTATGTTGTAAATTGCTGAAATACAGGTTTAGCTCTTATCTATACATTTAGAATGATTGATGATTTATGTAATTTCATTCAAAATTTATTAGTTTTTGAATTTTTTTTTAACTCCCACTTAATTTTATAACCAGAGTGATTGTTAGGTTTTTAAACTCCCATTATCAAGTGTATTTTGAGGCTACATTTTTGATTTTATTTTCTGAGCATATTTATACTGTGATACCTGGGACAAGTAAACATATTAAAACTGGCATTGAGTTGTTATTGAGGCTATTACTAAAACAATACAATTTGAATATAATTGAGGAATTCTTTTTTTTTTCTACCTTTTTCTGATACACACATTTAATTTTTCCTTATTTTGCCCATAGATTCCATGAACAAATAATTTAGGATACAACTATTCCAAGATAATTACCCCTTCCTACACTACTCTTGATATTATTCTTGATTATTATTTAAACAAGTGTCATGGAATATTAAACTGATGTAAAAAATATTTATTCATTGAGGATATGTATTTTGGTAGTTTACCAGACTAATTTTTTGTCATCCATGTTTTTTTGGAATTTTTACACTTATCATGTTCCATTGATAACATATAAAGAAAAAGAAACAGATTTTCGGTTATGTATTAGGTAGGTTAAAAATCAATTTTTATAGATGTATGAATCCCCTGAAGAATCATATGTAGTTGGGGTATAGATATGAGATCTATCCTAAACACAAAATTTAAAAAATAAATAAAAAAAATGAAAAAAATGAAAATGGTACATTTTTATACATACTTGATACACTCATGGATCTATTTTGAGATTCTTAGAGCATGGAAATTATTTGATATTGTAGAATCCATTATATTTCACTATTCTTTCTCATCAGGTATATTTAAATTAGATATTACCAGAATTTTGAGCCAGATTTTCACTTTCTACCCATCAACCCTTATCCTTATAGTCTTTTTTCACATTTTTTAAAGCACTCTTGATTAATTTGGTATTTGTATTTATGAATTTGAAATGATACAATCAATGAAAGCCTATGGATAGAAGAATGTTTTTAGGGTATGAGCATAATTCGAGTTATATTTTACCTTGAGTGATGATAGACAATTCATTGTGATGTAAATTGAAAAATTGGTATGGAATTTAAGAAATAGTAAAAAAATTATTATTAAAGGATTATGAATCTGAATAAGGAGCTGAGCTATGAGGCATGAATTACTATCTCTATAATAATTATTCCGGGGGAATAATTTTTTCTACACACACTTAATTCAATTTTCCTAGTTTTAGTTCATGTTTCTTGTTTTAAAAATATATTAGTTAGGAATAATAATTGAGATTCTTTTCTCATAAGGATAAGAAAACATTCATGTGTGGGGGAATATGAAAAACATAATTTATATATATAATATGTATTCGTTTTATTAATTAATTTTGATTCTTTATTTGACAATCAACTATGTATGCGTTTCTTATTGCAGTGAATAAGATTCTAGGATTCCAATGTATAAGAATTCAAAACTAGAAAAAAAAAGTGGAAATTACTCATTATGAAACACATATAAAATGTTTATTTATCATTCATTTTATATCAAAATCTATGAAGAAATCCTTGGAAAATTTAGAAGTCATAAATAGATTATGTGTTGCGAATCTCCAATACAGGTTGTGTAAAGATTCAAATGTCACATACTGCTCAATGATTATGTCATGTGAAGAAACATTTTGTGAGTTCCCATTACACACCGTGACATGAGTCACATCTCAAGATGTATTATATTTAGTCTGATTTTGGCACATGATCCAAAATATGAATAGAAAAGCATGGATCAAGAATATACAACGTAAGAAGATTACACATCATGTCAATTCCTATATATTAATTTCAAATGATTTAACAACCATGTATAACATTTATAGAGAAGGAATATTCTCCCATTTTTCTATTTTTTTGCCATTATTATCCTTCTAACATAACATTACACAATTAATTTTTACATTTTTATTAAATCCATGCATCATTAATTCATATATAACCATTCTTCATTTCAGTCCTCATTGTTTTCCATTTCAACATCAACTTCACCATATGTTTTTTATTTTTTACTAATTCAAGTAGTAATTTGAAGGGTAAATTACTTATTTTAATTAAGCACTAATTCATTTATAAACCCTCGATTTTAAATTTTCATATTTCAAACTTTTATTAATCTACTGAACATGTATGCAATTGTTTCTTTAATGTTTATTGTTACAGCTATGAGGGGATACAAATCATAGGGTAAGGGTTGATAGTTGGGGTGTTCTGAGGTTAATGAATCACTAAATCAAAAATAGGAAACCCATAAGATAGTAATCATGCTATATAACAATTATTTATTCAATTCTTATAAGTAACCCTAAACAATGGAAGTTTAAATGAATAAACCTAACTCGATTAGATTTGAGTAGGGTATAACCATTACCCTATGAAAATTTCTTCAAAAGAGTCTATTATAAATGCATCTAGGTTCTTATCAATATTCAGACTAGGGAGTAGTTTCATCTTATAGATATCTAATTGTTTTGACCATAAATAACTAGTGCTTTGTGCACTGCATCATAGCAGAATAAACATGAGTATTCCAAGTTTGGCATGAGATTTTCCTTTGTACATGAACACTGAAATTACCCATAATACTTATCTTCTTTACAAACCATAAAAAATCCATGGAAATATTTAAATCCAAAATTGAACACGGTTCCTAAGGAATCCTATATATTTTGATTGAATTCACTGGTTTTCTGTTGACCAATATTTCCCCATGGGATCAACCCTGCATTACCAATCTACTACGTCATTGTAGTAATTATAGTGTTGAAAAAAAGGAATTACTATCTAACCCAATCCCTCCAAAATTAAATGATTCAGGCGAGTTCGTGAGATCTTTCTGAATGTTTTCTTGATATTTATAATTAATACATTCTTAATGAGTAAGAGTATGTTTCCTATAGTTGATTTTTTTTTCAGATGAACATTGTTCCAATGATTGGTAATTCAATGAATTTATTCATAATGTAATTGTACATGTGATGCCTTCTAATGCAATTGTTATCAAGAATGATGAGTTTTTTTTGGATTAATCCTCACTAAGGTTTATATAGAGAAAAGTTGAAATTCATTTAAGTATTAATGATTTTCTCACCAAATTATATCATTGATACAAAAAATAAAATACACTATTATTTATCATTATTTTTTTATATTTGAAACATTTTAATTAATAGAAAAGAACCTCATTCAATATATTTTTAGTGTTATAATAGAATATATTTTCCATTGGAGTAATGTTTTTTGAGTAATGTTTCCATGATTGAATGTGGATTGAGAACATTGGTTTCATATATTAGACCACAAATGAGTATCACAATAATTTAATGATATTCAAGAAATAAAATGTTTACATTAATTCTTATATTTTCATTGACTCTTATCAGTGTGTGTAACATTAGGTAAGTCACATTTTGGAAGGCATATAAATCCTGCAAAATATAAAATCAAGATTAATTTTCACAAAAAACATAGGTTTAATATATTTTTCATGTAACCTTATATTAAAAAATTGATAATACACAATATTAATAGGATTATGAAAATGATAAGTTAAGAGACCCGAAAGGATCTTTGGTATTGTTTGAGTTTGAGTATATGATCTTATAAGTTTCCATGAATATTCATAATTTTCAATTCTAGTCAATAGCATATGGTTTTAACATGTTTATATATATATATATTAGAATAAAATCATAGTATATAGAGTATGGTGTTGAATAAATAAAACCTTATCCTCTGGTTATACTTGATACACCCACTTTTGATACTTTACTCTCTTCATGATTTAACTATAATAGATAGGGAATCCTCTTATAGGTATAGGGAATAAAACAAGAAAAAAATAATAACATGGGTTCAAATTTTAACACAGATTGGGTAAGATAATATTTTCATGGTGTGTTGTTTTTATAATAGGATGGATCCCCATTTTATTTACATTCCTACATAAAATATAAAATGAAATCAAAATTACAAGAAAATATTTATCTTCATCAATTTTTCATACTAGATAGATAAAATTTTATGGTTTGAATTTTCGGCCATGATTATTGAGAAAATTACGTGTGATAGTATATTATATACCTTTTTGGGGGTGAATTGAAAGTTAAAATATAGTGTGTTTACATGATATGAATTATAATAAATTGGATTTTTAAAATCATTACACTTATAGTTGTGTGGGGGTAACATATCTGACATTATTATTGCATAATAAATTTTGATTAAAAATAGAAAGTGAAATTCCTTTCAATTTTTAGGAAAATAGAGGTAATAAATTATAGAGACTCGTTTATTAAATTATATGATTTCTAAATATCCATTTATATATTTTTTCACATTTAAAATGTAAAGTTAAAAATTGAAATTTATAAGGGACCATTATGAAATCACTTTCCAATATGATGTCTAGAAAAAGGTTTTTCCTCTAGGGAGAATGTTTTTTTTAGAATTAATGTCCAATGAATTTTTATATAGGGTGAATGGTTATCAAATTTTAAGTATTATTTGTAATAATATTATGATATATTATTATTCTTATTTATGTTTTATTATGGATAATTTGTGTGGGTTCATAATTAACCTTTTCAAGAACCTTATTTAAAAAATATTCAATTTGTATGAGTTATATTTGAAAAAAATCTATTATTTTTAATTTTAAAAAACTTTGAATGGGGAATAAAGAGAAAATTACATACAGACAACTCATAAAATATATCTTAGACAAGGATGAATGTAAATTATCAATTTAAAATTTCAGATATGAAATTTCAATGGGGCCTTGATTTTAATGAGACTATTAGGTTAAATAATAAGAAATTAATTTATATATTATACTTGACATAATAGAGTATACTACCATGACTATTGGAATATTATCTTTCCACATATAGAGATAAAGAAAATTCAAAACTATGACGACCTCCTATAAATACACTATGTGTAATATAATCTCTCTATCTTTTGATATACCATAAAGCAGCCTGCACACTTTTTTTATTTATCCTTATTTTCATTATTATGTAATGAAAATACTATATGGACTTAACTTATTCTACCATGTCAATGAATTTTTTATAGGCAATACCAACCTATTAACTGAGCCTAAAATATCTCCTCCTCTTAGAAGTGAAAAATACTATCCTGGCCATTTAATCAGGGACACAACACCAATGACACATCCAATAAAAGCAACCTCATAAAAAATAGAATGGGATTTATCTTTCACAAATGTGTTAAATAAAATGGTATACACTATTAATGATCTCATTCTAATAGAAATATACACATTACCAAATATAGGAATAATTTTTGACAACTGAAACATGCGGTGTTCCTATTATCAGAAAGTCCTCATGATCTTCTCTAAGTTTGATCACCGAGTAAAAAATTAATGAGATAATTATCAATACTTAAGAGACCCAAACACATATGTTACATAATTTTTTCTATTTTAAGGATTTTAATATATCTCTAATTATTTTTATCGCATTTGCTAACAAAATGCATGATACTGAGGCCCGGTGTGACCAAAAATAATTTTCGAAATATATTTATTATATTAAATCCACACATGATTTTTTTGAAAAACTCAAATAAATGATAAAATGTATATCAAATCAAAAATCATTGGCCACCAATGAGTACTGACCAAGGGTTTTACCCTAGGTGAGGCATAAGCTTGGTCAACATGAGTTGATTGTGAAAAAGTCATCATAGATGAGGATAATGAATAAGTTAAAAAAATTAATTTATTCAATTTAAAATGATGAAATTAACTAAATATTCTATATAAATATATGTCTATTGTAATTCTCATGGTTATTCATATAACCATAGATATCTAGATGATCTGTTGTAATAGATTTCATTAGTGAATGAAAACTAGATCGAAGATCGATAACCGGTGTGCAACACAATTGAAGGATCTCATGAATGAAAATGACACAAATTCCTTCTTCTCCATTTATGGATCAAAATATAGGTAGGATGATTTGTTTATAGATTATTTCCCCATTATTCATTTCTTTGAACAATGCAAATCAATCAACCAACACATTGATTCATTAGGTGGTTATATTATAGGTATAGAATTTATCATCAGGGATTTATGGGAGATTTTTTTATTTTATAATATGTGTCCATTCATTTTTCTAATGAAAACAGATTGATTCCAACCAAACAATTCATAGGTTCGTTCATCACTAGTGTTTCAATTGACTAGTGGCTCAACCAAAATACCCAGAAATCAACCAATTCTCACTTTTTTCATGGGGCACGAGTTACT
Source organism: Viscum album (assembly GCA_963277665.1). NCBI lineage: Eukaryota > Viridiplantae > Streptophyta > Magnoliopsida > Santalales > Viscaceae > Viscum > Viscum album. The sequence continues at coordinate 1,942,716,282 of OY728152.1, forward strand.
ATTTGAAATTCCAGGCTCAGAATGACATGGGGATCATAAGATGATGGAAGAAGTAGTGGATCAAGTGGATTTGGGGATACTAAATCTTCATGTTCTTTGATGTGTGATGATATATGATACATGAGGGTGTTTTTAGAATCGATTAAAAGGATGAAACATGGTTATGAATGAAATAAATGGTCACTGATCTATATATTTTCATTTTATAGGGAGGGAAGTGGGTGAATAAATGGATAGAGGAGTGGGATATGGTGCAGGATATAGTGATAGGATTGTGTAAAATCATGAAATACATGTCATGAAATTTGTAACAACATGCCATGTTGGATCCCTGGTGTGACACTAGGTCTTCTGTACTGAATTAATAATCACACGGGTTGTGAAACATATCAGACAACATACAAACCCTCACCTAGTACATGTCACACATCAAATAGGATACATGGATAGACAAACATAGACACTACTTCCCGTACATGGACACAAACAACATGACATGGACATGACCAAGAGTAGACATGCTTGGACCCACCATGTACTTAGGCACAAACAAAGACAAAACCATAGGCTTTTGTACAAGGGAAACCCCCCCAGTGTCGATGTGATACACCGTTTCCTATAAGTACATACCGTGTAATCCTTCAAATAAGTCTTAGTGTTATTATCCTCTTCATATTGTAAAAGTTAAATTATGGTGCATTCCATTGATTGATTCACTAAAGGTTTGTATGAAATCACTTTGTACACAAAGGATAATTATCCCATCTGTGGGAGTTATTGGATAGTGTTTTGGAATCCTACTATGAGGACCAAAGTGGGTTCTTATATCATGATCTTTCCCTATGTGGAGTTCTCGGTATCATCATGACTGGAACTACACAAGTGTCGATCTTGTACAAAGAGATTTATTCAAGATTGTGTTTTTGTTATACCTCATAGCCTTAGGTGTGATAATAATCTGTGTATGATTCACTTTAGACATCCAGCATATTCATATAATGGTGTGATCCTATGATCATAACACCTCAGATAGAACCCATGAATGATATATTATTGATGGAGAGTGTTATCCTAGACGAGTTAAATTTTAAACAATCAATCATGATTCCTATACTTGTATCAATGTAGTGGGTTTTCCTTGAGACTATGTGTCTTTATTGAGTATATCTATTTATTCCTGTTATGGGTTATTTAGACATATACCTTTATTGAGATGAGTGTTATTCATGTTTTGAAATTATTTTTGATTTTGGGGTGTCCTTATAGGTATTTTTATACTCAACCATACAAGTTATTTTCCCAAACATGTATTTTATTTTTGTTAATTATTGTCCTTTTGATGGATTTATAGATAAACATGGACCGAAAAATCATACTTATACAAGAAGACCAAGGTCTATTCGAACAATCACATTAATACTAGTCCCTTTATATACTTTCAGGTTTGAATTGTTTCAGTTTCTTTACAGTGGGAATGTATTTTCCCCATATTTCATATGTATTTGATGATGTACACAAGTATTGGGAGTTAGATGTATTCATGTATTTTTTATCTGTTTTCTAACATTCAAGAATTGTATAGGCTTTGAAGATGAGAGTGTTTGTGTGTGTGTGTATAGGTACCAAAGGATATGTCCTCCCATTTTAGTGTTATGCCTACACAACACTACTCGCCAAACCCTTCATAATTTGAGGTGAGTTTGGGGAATCCGTTCAATAATACCCATTAGGATAGGTTGTGAAAGAGTGATATTAGAGCAGTCAGTTCTACCTTATAATTGAATTATGTAAAATTGGTTTGGGGAAACAATGTTAAATGTTTCAAGTTTGATTTTCAAGCTAGGGAACTCAGTGTTGGTGATGTAGCTGACGTATCCATACACTATGGCTCTAATCACTGACCTTTTTACTCATTTCATGTAGAAATTCATAGTAACGAAAAAACTAGTACAGAAATCATATAATAATGTGTTGTGGTTTCAATGTCCATCATGACTAATCTACCTTGATTTTCTCATTGACTAGTGTATATATTATTTATTGCAGGAAGACTCCATGACATATGAAGGCTATGATTCAACATTAAGATAAATATGATGAACCCAAAAATGATGATACATCGATATATAGTCCTATTACATAGGTGTGATGTTCAGTAGGTGGACTAGTTTTACCATAGGTTGAGGTGAAGATGGTACCAATAGTACCAAAAGATGAGGTATACATGTTGGCTGTGATTCATGAGTATATGTGACATAGAAACCTGATGTTCCAAGTAAATAAACACACATTGGTGTATACCTATTATCTTGAGGTTTTGATGTGAGTTTTTTTATCATGTTGGGACACTGGTAGATTTGTAGGTTTTTCTAGAAATAGTAATTATCTTTTGATCTATAAGACGGTGATGGGGGTTTAACAACCTAGTCATATGATGAGGCGACCCTAGCCTGGTCAAATATCAAGAAACATTTCAAAGATGAGTTATCGATAGATATGGTGAGGGTTGGGCACAACTAGGATCTTCAATAGCTTCAACTGGGTAGTACGACAATGGATGAGTATTCATCAAGGTTCACCAACATCCCTAGGCACTTGACGGATAAGGTTCAGTATCAGTTCTTTTGGGATCAAACATTTGATCATGAAGTTCGAAGATAAATCACATCCATCATTGTATCTCTATGCATTACTATTTATGCTAAGGTGTTGGAGAATTCTTTAGTGTAAGATAATTTCATAGATGAGGAAACATAGATAGTGGTTCTTAGTAGTGTGAAAATGGGTGTAGAGACTTCATAAGAAGGGAGATAATCTTCATTTCATGGGATTGGTTGTTCAATATGTTTTAGGAGGTGGTACTAGGATAGAGGGTATCTAGTTCAGGTATCCCACGATGAGTCTAGTCAGGCCAGGACAAGTAGTGCTACACTTTCGAAAAAAGTGAACATATTGAATGACATTGTCTGATCTGTCATAAAACTGACATGGAGACTATATAAGGGCTTACTATGTATTGAAAGTGATAGGGCCAAATAAGACCGTAAGGTAGTGGACATAACATAGGAGCTAGGAAATCATCTGGAGTTGTTATACATTTTGACATGTTAGCAGCACCAACCCCAAGTGGTCCATGCTAGGATCATGGAGATAGAGGATATGGGATGTGATGGCTGAAGGTGGTTTATGATTATGACCTAGAGGATCCAAGTATAATATGTGGTATTATATGTGTCTTTTCTACCATAACTATATTACTGATAGACACTGGTTTTAGTTATTCCTTTATTTCCACTTATCAGTTTTAAGACATATAGATTTTGGTTGAGCCCTTGGATCAAACCTTGTGGTTGGAGACTCTTACGGGAAGTGACTAAGTGATCACACAAATTTTCTGATAGTGTGAACATACTCATCGAGGTAATAATTTATTTTGGGATCTGTTTTTGGATGCGATATGTCTTTAGGATAGAATCCTAGGTATGGACCGGTTATCTACAGTTCATGTCTAAGTAGAATATTACTTTTGTACGATGGGGTGAATTCACAATGATGGATCCAGGATTTAGTTTTTGGGTGTAATGGAAACCTAGATATCATATAATAACTCATTCATGGTTTGGTGTAGCCGATTACTAATCATTTGGCTAGAAATACCCTTGTTGTAGTGGCTTCTATGAGATTTTACCTCTCTACAATGGTGGTAGAGTATGAGGACATCATTCCAGGGGACGTTCTTGGAATACCTCCATGTGAGTTGATAGACTGAAATATTGATCTAAACCTTTGTTCAACATAATATATGTGTTTTCATATTGTATGGATTTAATAGATCTTCATGATATGAGGGTGAAATTAGAGGAATTACAAAGGAAGATATTTTTTAGACCCAATGTTTCATCACAGACAACCCCATTTTAGTTTTCAAAGAAAGATGATTAATTCTTGAGGTTATATGTTGACAAATATCAAATAATCCAAGTGAATGTAAATAAAAATTATCCAGTACTAAGGATTAGTGATATCTTTTATCAGTTCATAGGGGAATAATACTTCTCGAATATTGAACTCAGATCAATCTATCACCTGTAGTGAGTACAGGACAAAGATATACCAAAGACAGCCTTAAAATATTTATATAGTCACTACAAGTACTTAGTGATTCCCTTTGGTTTGATGATCACCCTATAAGTTTTATTGACACTCATGAACTAGAAATTTGAACCCTTCTTATACCAGTTTGTGGTAGACCTCATCGATGATATCCTAGTGTACTCATCATCTAAGGAAGATTACACAAAACACTTGAAAATGGTTCTGGAAGTAATCTGATATATTTATATTTATGTGACGCTATTGAAGTTCTTGTTTTAGATATAGGGTTTCCACTTTTTTGGGATATGTTATCTTAGTAGATAGTCTATCAATAAACCCAATGAAGTTTGAGGTAGAGCTATCTTGTGTTCCACCCAAGAGAGTGATAGAGGTACATATATTCAATGTGTTAGATGGATACAATTCAGTATTCATAGATGATTTCTATTGAATCTCATCTCCTTTGGCTACTTTTAACTGAATAGGAATCGTTTTTTTGGATATAGATGTTATAATAGTTATTCTTGGAGTCGAGGTAGAGATTGATGAGCACTAGCATCTTCATATTTCTATAGGAGGTTGTTGAGTATGATGTATTCTTCAATGCATTAAGAAATGGGTTTGGTTGTGTTCTAATGTATGGGAAGGCGGTGAATGACTATTTTTTACAAAAATTGAGACCACATGATCATAAATACCTGAACCACAATCTTGAGTTATCATTTCTAGTATTCATTATGATGATGTGGAAAAAACTACCTTAGGGGCGAGAAGTTTATCATCTATTCTGAAAAAAATATTATGAAGTATATATTCTCATAGAAGGATCTTAACTTGAGATAGAGTGTATGTCTATAGTTCCTTTAGGATTATGAACATGTGATTATCTATACTCCTAGTAATTAGAACATGGTTGAAGATTCCCTAAAAAATAGTTGTTGTTTGTAGTTGTTGAGAGATAATATAGAGTATTTGGCCTCATTGTTGGTATCTTTTATGGATGGGGATGGAACATCTTACCTCAAGTTAATAGTTGTTAAACCTCTTATTTTATAGTGAGTTATGGAGGCACAACATGGAGATAACTTCTTTGAGACCATATAAACCCAAATATCCACTAAACATGCTTTTGATGGATTTTTAGAAATAATGGATAATAAAATTCTTTTAAGAGGAAACACTATGGTACAAGTGAATTTGTATGATGAGGTTCTGAGAGAGTTTCAGAAATCTTCTTTGGAAGAATATCTATGTGTGGATAAAATGTTCCATGTCCTTTGATATTAGTTTGGGTGGCCAAAAATGAAAAAGGGAGTTTTCTGGTTTGTCCCTTGATGCCTTACTAGTCAAAAAGTTAAGGATGAGAACCAAGATCCAGTGGGTTTAGAATACCCCTTTAGGTTCTATAGTGTTTGTGTGAGGGAATGTCAATGTAATTTCTGATATGGTTATCATATAAATCCAAGGGAAATGATTCCATCTGTTTGATCACATAATTAATAGATAAGTAAGTCCACATCCTATCTATCTAATAGATATTTTCTATAGAGATATTGGGAACATCTATATATAGAAGACAGATTGACTCCATGGAGTTCCCTTGATTACCGTTTCTGACCATGATGATCACTTCGTATTTCGGTTATTGAAGGGATTATAGGTGTCACTACAACAAAATCATCCCTTAGCGGCGGTTTTTTTCCCATTTAGCAGCGGTTTAAACCACCTCTAAATGGGTTGGCGGCGGTTTACAAAAACCACCGCTAAACTTGGTGTCAGCAATCTTTTAGCAGCGGTTTTTTCTATTTCTCGGCGGTTCAAAAAACGTGTCATAGATGCCTCATTTCCATGTGGTTTCTCTCCATTTAGCGGCGGTTTTATGGGTATCCCACACCTTTTTATTCGCGGCGGTTTTAACCGCCGCAAAATTATGCCGTTTGATGCGCCTATTTTGCGGCGGTAAAAACCGCCGCTAAATATAAACGTAATATATCTAGCGGCGGTTTTAACCGCTGCTAAATGCTGCCTAGCAAGGCATTTAGCGGCGGTTAAAAACGCCGCTAAATGCTGAACTGGAAAAAAAATAATTTTGGTTCTACTACACCACTGCCCTGAAAAATAAATCAAACCAGAATATAGATAAATGATCACATCGTCATCCCTTTAAGCATCCAACCGATGGTGCTCCCCACCATAGGTTTTAACATTAACAGAAAATTATGAACCATATTATTCTCCACCATTGTAATTTCCTATAAAGAATATCCAAATATTTCCAATGATAATATTCGAATTTTTCCTCTAATAGGGAAATCCTAAATACTTCTGAGGCCATAATAGGGACCTTACTATAAAGAAACAGTCAAATGCCAATCAGCCTAACTGAAACTAGTCATGCAATCTTTCTCAGAAGACATTTTCGACCCTTTCATGACACCCAAATTAGCCTAGTGACATGATTTAAGTGGATACTTTCACCTATATACATCTAAGAAGAAGTATAATAATTCAATCCACTTTCAGCTAACCATTCCCAAGATACTCAGCTTAGATGACTCACATATCACAACCTGAACCACAATTCCTTCCTCTATGAAATCCCATGTTTACCAAAATCACATTCACATAAGCCCATACCTGACTTTCAATGAAATTTCTTAGTCATTCCATCACCTAACCATTTAATACATTGTTCCCCATCATGAACAAGGGTGGAACCTAGATCCATCCCACTATAATCATTACCCTTTAAACATCACCTTTGAGTCTGACGATAAGTTTGGGATAAAATAAGATCATCAACTATGTGCCATAAATGTTACATATACAAACCAACCATTATCATACTTGTTCAACACATCAACAATACTACTACTCATCATCTGATGCTGCATCGTCACACTCTCCACCTTCATCTCCACCACCTGCTGCCACCTGTAAGAACATTATATTGAAAATTAAATATTGTTTCATATTTATAATAAAACATAAAACCAATAAAAGTTTGCAAACTAAATGATTTTGATTTTTTTGTGATTTACCTGCTCACCACTACCCGATGCACTACCACCGGGGGCATATCTGCTCATATACTGACGTATTTCAAGCAACTCTTTCTGCAAACTAGATATCTGATCCCTCTACTGGTTAACTGTGTTTTTTAGAGAATACATCTCCCTCTGAGCGTCTTCAGGTATGAAATGACTATAAGCAGGAGTTGATGTAGCCGAAAACCCTGATGGCATGCGAAAGACCTCAGATGGTACATGTCCAAACCCATCCCGCGCACTCTACTAGGATGCTCTTTCCCAAGGACTTTACCAATCGGGTCATCCTGGGAGACTGAGTAGGATTTCCCAGGATTAGCATCCCATTTTTCTTTAATTTTTACCTATAAATCAAATATCAATATATATTAACACAGTAAAACTGATAATAAGTTATTATAATAAATAATTGACTTCATACCCCAACTTCTCTGGCAGGTTCATTAACAAAACATCTATCTGTTTTTTTATGAACATCCAGCCACAGTTCTGTTCGGGATACGTCATGCCCTAAGCTCTGGGAGTGCATTAAACAAAGATAAATCAACAATTGAATATATTAAATAGATAATATTATCTTATAAATATTTAAACTAATTAAAAGATTACCAATGACATTCGGCTTCTTGAAAAGCTTTTTGAACCCGCAGTGTGTGGGATGACCTACCTTGCCTGGTTTGAAGCATTCTGTCTTGAGAGATCCTGAAATAAATAAAATTCAATTTAATAGTATTGTATTTAATGTCTATCTCCTCTTTATGTACATGTATAAATGTAAAATGAGGATAATATAATAATATATATTTCAATACCATCCGCTTCTCATCATGATGTCTATCGACAAAAACCTTCCACTGTTCTTTCGGTACCCCACTGGGTAGCTTCACATACATCTGCTGCAAGGTCAACGAAGTATCGTTGACATCACACCACAACCCCCATTTGAAATCTTTCCATTTTTTCCAAGATTTTTCAATGTCCACTTCTGTGCTATCACATCAGCAATGGTAAAGTGGAAGAACATCTGTATATAGAAATTCATTTTGAATATATTAGTAACATGACATTCAATTAAACCATAAAGTAATAAAATTACCTTTATCTGAGAATCATAAACTTCATTTTTTCAGTTTGGAGGCATATGCCTCCAATCATCATATGAAATAGGCAGGGAAATGGGCTCCGCTGCGAGTAGACCTATAATCTGACCAAGTAAACCTGCGGCGTCATCCGTCGGGACCCCATAAAAATCAAATGGCACCACTATCTTCTCGCCATGCATGTTCTAAACATCAGAACTTTTTATGTGTTTTTCCACGGTTTCATTGTTTTTATCTGCAATGAGCAAACAATTACTATAAGCAAAATGCAATAAATTTATTTAATTAAAATTTGTACCTATGACTGTGACCCTCCAGAATGTCCGTGATGAACTGGAAGGGGTGTGTCGCTGCCCAACTACTGAGGCTCTTGTAGGGGGAGGCGATGACTCATCCTGTAATGAGGCATCCACTGATGGTGTCAGAGATGGTGCATGGGGAGATGATGCGGGGATGTAGGCAGCAGCTGCCTCAGATGTCGTGGGGACAGACGTATCGTCATCTATCGCAGAAGTAAAAGTAATGGTGTACTGCTTCTTCCTTGGAATTCCAGTCATTTAATCAAATAAAATTAAGTTCAGAATATATATTTCAAAAAATTTATGCAGAAAAAAAAATTAAAAATGATAATAGATGCCCAGTACTAACAAACAAAATATATATAACAATGATAATGAATGACTACAGAAATGAAACAAGTGGTTGCTGAATGAATAAATAATTGTACATACAATCATTTCCCCCTTCAATCATATCGGTTTCCTGCTCCATTGCTTCATCCACTTCATTCATCCTTGCTAGACTAATATTTTCAATATCATGATGGACAAATAATTCTGATTCCTGTTGTTTATGAAATTCAATTGTAGAGGTCAAATCCTCTACTTCATCACCCATATCATACAAATCTCTTTGTATTACGTGAGTAACTACACTCCACCCTTCATCCACAACATCATTCACATAATATACCATTTTTTCCTGCGATGCTAAGATATATGGATCATGCAGTTCACGATCACCAACATCCATCAAGCGAGAGAAGTTTACAGAAGTAAATTGCAAGGAATCTTTTTTAACACCTCTGATAATATCGACCCATTTTCATTTGAATAAAACAACAGAAAAATTCCCGTGGTAGTTTAATTCAAAAATATCATGCAGCTTTCCATAGTATTCCACTTCAGCAAATGTAAATATACCACTATTCTGTGTTTTCAAACCCACTTCTCGATCGACTGTACAAAATCTAAAACCATTCACATTATAAGCGCCGAACTTTCTAACTTGTTTTATAGGACCTCTAGCAAGAAACTTCAAATCTTCTGACAAGTCTGCTCGAGTATCAGTATTCATGATCTGAAAAAAAAAATTAATATATTTTCAAATTGTATGTGTCAAACTAATATTCATATTTATTGCAATATTTATAAACTTACACGTCGTGCAAACCATTCTACCAGCTCTTTATTCACAGCTTTCGTTATATCTTTTTCATTTCGTGTTCGGCCTCTCATTCGTCTCTTTGTTTGTATCCTCAACTCTTCAATAAATGGATCTACAATTTCACTATTCAGCAGCACATATCTATGTGCCTGTAATAATTCCAATTCTGTTAGTGTCGCGTATGAGGTCCTCCCAACTGATCGGCCAATAGCAGGAAATATTTTTGATTTCTGATGCATTTGAGAATGAGTTGATGTGTCGTCAACACGTCCAACTCGATTAAATCTTGTCTCAATATCATCCAAATATCTGGAAAAAAAGGTGAGACACTCCTCGGCCAAATAGCCTTCAGCAATAGAGCCATCTGGTTGAGCTTTATTTCTCACGCATGCTTTCAAATTCCCAAGATATCTGTGAAAAAAAAAATTATGCATTTATTTAAATGCTAAAAATTGTTTACTTAACTGGAACCATATAAATAAAATACCTCTCAATTGGATACATCCATTGATAATGAACGCGGCCTCCTAATTTAGCTTCGTCAAACAAATGCACAGTTAAATGCATCATGACATTAAAAAATGATGGAGGAAAGATCATCTCCATTGCACAAAGGGTCAATACAAACCTCTCCTGTAGGTTGTCAAGCTGAAATGGATGTAGAGCTTTCTCACATAATTGCCTAAAAAATGTGCAGAATTGGAGTACAACAGCTGTAACTTTTTCAGGTAATAATGTACGCAATGCCAATGGTAGTAACTGTTGTAACAAAATATGTGAATCGTGACTTTTCAATCCATATAACTTACGATTATTCAAGCCAACACACCTCGAGATGTTACTCGAATACCCATCAGATACCTTAACATTATATAAAATTTGACGGAACGTATCTTTATCCCTATTTTTCATTGAAAAAATGGCCAGAGCATACTTTTCATTCTCATCTGGCCAGAGATCACGTTTTATGTTCATTACATGTAAGTCTTTGTGAGCATTGAGATGATCCTTCGACTTTCCATGCTCATTAAGTAATGTGAAAATAAAATTATCACATACATTCTTCTCAATATGCATCACATCAAGATTATGGCGCAAAGAATTAAATTCACAACACGGAAGTTTGAAGAATATACTTTTTTTCTTCCATTGTTGCGTTCTGATTTCACTTGACGATGCACTTCGCACTCGTTTTCTGCTATCATTCAATTGCTGAACCTTCCCAAATTCTGTTTTGACATTTTCAAGCTGTGTCAATATTTCAGAACCGGTTAACAACTTTGGAGGTGGTCTATGATCAATGGAACCATTAAATTTTGATTTGTTCAGCCGAAATCTATGAGATGCATCAAGAAATCTTCGATGGCACAAGAAGCACCATTTTCTACTGTGAGGTAGCCGTTTGGGATCGAAATCACAATTACAAATGGGACAAGACAAACCCATATAAGTGTTCCAACCAGATAAATTTCCAATCCCAGGGAAGTCACTAATGGTCCACATTAAAGCAGCATGCATTTTGAACATTGTTTTAGAAGAATCATCAAATGTCTCAACACTGTTGCTCCAAAACTCCTGCAATTCTTCAATGAAAGGCTGCAGGTATACATCAATATCATTTCCAGGCATTTTTTTTTTCAGGAATAATCATCGAAATGATAAAAGATGTTTGTTGCATACACATCCACAGAGGCAGATTATAAGGGATCAAAACAACTGGCCAAATTGTATAACTCGTACTCAAAGTCCCAAATGGGTTGAATCCATCGGCATCCAATCCCAATCAATCATTCCTAGGATCAGCTGAGAAATATGGATGTAATGAATCAAATGTCTTCCATAATTGGGAATCTCATGGATGTATCATTAACCCATCATTGTTATTATCTACAGCATGCCATTTCATGTGTTCGGCATTTTTTGATTACATGAATAATCTTTGCAATCGAGGATTCAAAGGAAGTAACGCAAAACTTTTGCAGGTGTGTTCCTTTTCTTCTTCTCCATGAAATTATGTTCAGTCATACTTCCAACATTACCCTTTGACTGCCATCTAGAAAAAGAACATTTCTTACAATTCTGTCTACTTGAATCCTCTCCCCAGTAATGCATACAATCATTGGGACATGCATGTATTTTTGTATAATTCAGACCAAGCTTGTTTACAACTTTTTTCATCTCATAAAACGATTCTGGGATTTTTTTCTTCAGGAAATGCATCACGAATCAATTCCAATAACATAGACATTTCCTTATTTGTAATTCCACAAAGACATTTGATATGGTACAACTTCAACAGAAATGAAAGCTTTGAATATTTCAAACACCCACTATACAACTCGTGATTTCCATCATCAACTAAATCATGAAACACATTTTTCTCACTGAATTTTTCCCTTACATTTGGCTCCACAGAATCAAGAGGAGGATCCAAAGATATGTTACAATCTTGATCTTCTTGTGTTACAGTCTCAAAAACATCACTTTTCACGTTGTAATTTGTAGCATCATCTTCTGGTTGTTCTGATATGTTTTGATGCTCCTAGTGGTGTCTTGCAGTGCCGAATGCATCATTTATGAGTTTTTGCATTTCATTTTCCATTGGCAACAAACATGGGACCTCATTCTGTGGATTAACATCAGTCCTCAATCTTTCTGTATTGTTTGATTCTCCATGCCAAATCCAACACAAATATTGATCAGGGAATTGCTTCAGTATTAAATGTTCATAAACTTCATCCTTCTTCAACCATGTTCTAAATTTACATTTTGGACATGGACATATTATTCTCCCTTCAACGGATCGATTAGAAATTGAAAAATCTAAAAACTCATTCAAACCCTTAACATATTGAGGTGTGTTCCTCGGTAATGTGATCCAGCTTTTATCCATGTATATCACAATGTGCCTACACAAAAATATATGATAGTGTAAGATTACAGAAACATAATATAATAAAGATGAACCATTGATCATAAAGTATGCATAATATAATAAAGATGATTCATTGATCACATTTACCACTTCAGACCAACAGAACAAGTCTAGTCCATAGGAGACAGCGTCAACACCTCATTGAGGAGCAATAAGAATATCGGGCTACACACTTATCATAACACTATCGATCACACATTTATGTTGCCTCAAACAACACCCCATTGATGTGTGATCGAAATTGATCATAATGCATTTTAAACCTGAGACATTATGTGATTGTTTAGGCTTGACCTTAGATGTCCTCCAAGAGGAATGATGTTTCTCAATGGTTTCATACACAACCAACTATAAAGAGGGCCATTATGTTCACTTTATTCATCGAAGTGTCACCTCTCTAGGTTTGAGTATTACAAGTCAGACATTTATAATCATGTCTTCAACCATCGACATATAAAGAACCAGTTTTTTATTCAAGGGTTGTCTTAGAGGAGGAGGTGGATGAGGCCGGTGGAGGAGGAGGAGGAGGAGGAGGAGCAGAGGAGGAGGCGGCGGCCGCGGTGGAGGAGGAGGAGTCAGCGGAGGCAGCGGAGGGGGAGGCGGAGGCCGTGGTGGAGGAGGAGGAGGCCACGGTGGAGGAGGAGGCACCGACGGCAGCGCAGAGGCAGGGTGGAGGCAGGGCGGAGGCAGCGGAGGCATCAGAGGCAGCAGAGGCAGCGGAGGAGGAGGAGGATGAGGCCGGTGGAGGAGGAGGAGGAGGATCGGGAGTAGAAGAGGAGGCGGCGGCCGCGGCGGAGGAGGAGGAGGCGGCGGCTGCAGAGGCACCGGCGTGACCGCAGCATGACTGCGGCGTGACCGCGGCATGACCGCGGCGTGACTGTGGTGTGACCGCGTAGGAGGAGGCGGCCGCGGAGGCACCGGCGGCACTGGCGGAGGAGGAGGAGGCATCGGCAGAGGAGGAGGAGGCCGCAGTGGAGGAGGAGGCACCGGCGGCAGCGCAGAGGCAACGGCGTGACAGGGCGGAAGCAGCGGAGGCAGCAGAGGAGGAGTAAGATGAGGCCGGTGGAGAAGGAGGAGGAGGAGCAGGAGCAGAGGAGGAGGCGGCGGCCGCGGTGGCGGAGGAGGAGGCAGCGGCCGCAGAGGCACCGGCATGACCGCGGCGTGACCGCGGCATGACCGCGGCATGACCGCGGCGTGACCGCAGCGTGACCGCGGAGGAGGAGGAGACGTGGAGGCACTGGTGGCACCGGCGGAGGAGGAGGAGGCATCGGCGGCGGAGGAGGAGGCCGCGGTGGAGGAGGAGGCACCGGAGGCAACGGCGGCAGCGCGGAGGCAGGGCAGAGGCAGGGCATAGGCAGCGAAGGCAGTAGAGGATGAGACCGGTGGAGGAGGAGGAGGAGGAGCAGGAGCAGAGGAGGAGGAGGAGGAGGCCGCGTCGGCGGAGGAGGAGGCGGCGGCCGCAGAGGCACCGGCGTGACCGCGGCGTGACCGCGGCGTGACCGCGGCGTGACCGAGGCGTGACCGCGGTGTGACCGCGGCGTGACCGCGGCGTGACCGGGGAGGAGGAGGAGACGTGGAGGAACTGGAGGCACCTGCGGAGGAGGAGGCGGCGGCCGCGGAGGCACCAGCGTGACAACGGGGTGACCGCGGCATGACCGCGGCGTGACCGCGGTGTGACCGCGGAGGAGGAGGCGGCCGCGGAGGCACCGACGGCACTGGCGGAGGAGGAGGAGGCATCGGTGGAGGAGGAGGAGGCCGCGGTGGAGGAGGAGGCACCGGCGGCAGCGTAGAGGCAGGGCAGAGGCAGGGCGGAGGCTGCGGAGGCATCAGAGGAGGAGGAGGATGAGGCCGGTGGAGGAGGAGGAGGAGGAGCAGGAGCAGAGGAGGAGGCGGCGGCCGCGGCGGCGGAGGAGGAGGTGGCGGCCGCAGAGGCACCGGCGTGATCGCGGCGTGACCGCAGCGTGACCGCGGCATGACCGCGGCGTGAACGCGGCGTGAACGCAGCGTGACCGCGGCGTGACCGCGGAGGAGGAGGAGACGTGGAGGCACTGGCGGCACCGGCGGAGGAGGAGGAGGCATCGGCGGAGGAGGAGGAGGCCGCGGTGGAGGAGGAGTCACCGGAGGCACCGGCGGCAGCGCGGAGGCAGGGCGGAGGCAGGGAAGAGGCAGGGCGGAGGCAGCGAAGGCAGCGGAGGAGGAGGATGAGGCCGGTGGAGGGGAGGAGGAGCAGGAGCAGAGGAGGAGGTGGTGGCCGCGAAGGAGGAGGAGGAGGCAGCATAGGCAGCGGAGGAGGAGGAGGAGGCCGCGGTGGAGGAGGAGGTGGCCGCGGTGGAGGAGGAGGCACCGACGGCAGCGCAGAGGCAGGGCGGAGGCAGGGCGGAGGCCTTGCCCAGTTTTGTGGTAGTGATAGAATGGTACTTCAAGTCATATTATATAAATAGAGAAGCAGTACACTCAAATCAAACAAAACAACACAAACACAGACAAGAAAACTTTGCACGACTGTCCATGAAACACCATGGGGATTACATTGGAACCAATAAACCAAAGGCAATAAATGAAAAGAAACAAAATAACAAAAAGAAAACCAAAACACAAAGCATTCGCAGCACTACGACAACAAATCAATAACGTGGAACCTGCAACTAGTCTGAAGCTTGAAATTCATTCCTCAAATACAAATAAGAACTCTCATTCCAGTAGAATATAATAGTTAAAATTCAAAAAAAACCACTCCAGATGGGCCTAAATAGTTGTAAATGAAAATATTAGTGAACCTACAAACAAATCTGCAATTCATCCACAACTCAAACTGTTGGAACCAAAAAGATTTCCCAAATGAAATAGATGACATCATTGGCCTAAAACACAACTAAAATAACATTAATAGATAACAGATAATGCAAGTACTTGATCTTGGATAAAAAATAAGAGATGCGCAAGAACCGCCATCCAAGAAACTACAACTTAGGATATAGTTCCAAAAGAATGTCATGCTGGAAAAAGATCAATGACAACAATAATTTCATATCAAAACCCAACAGAGCATTATGATAAGAAATTAAGATGGTTGATCCATACTGATATCAGTTAATAAAGGAATAAATTATTTAAGAGAGTATATTAAAGTCGTAACATACCTCTATACAGTAACTAATTATTATAATGTTTTCTTGTTATCAAAATAATGTAGTACGAATATGTTGAGGTTGTTATTAAAGAAAAATAGTGTTCCATCAACTGAATCCATTATTGACCAAGTGTTCATGATCTCTAGACACATTTTTGTTCATTTTAAAATAAAGGATGTTGAATATTCAACCTTTTAAAGAGAAATTTTCTAACCCAAACGGGTTTTCTATGTACAGGTCCTGGAGGGCTGCATGCAACAAAACATCATATGGAAAACAATGATAAGAATGCCATTTTTTACAGAATTAATTCACAACTAAAAACATGTACTCAATTAACATGAAAAAGAAAAGTTAATAACCTATGATTTATCAAAAATTAATATAATGTAGGGACTACATATTTACAAAGAAACTAAATTTAAAATAACATATAGAATAATTAATTTTAAAGACTAAAACAAACTATGATTCATTAACAAGAAACACTATTAGTTTATGACCACATAAATACATCATTGTGATGTTCAAAAATATATGTGTAATTAAATATATATATCAACAATTATTCACAACCCAACTAATTAATCTTTGCGCACAAGGCATGAATTGTAAAAATCTATTTGATGTATATAATCTCAATATTAGATTCAACAGTACACTAAAAAATTCATGAAAAAAATGAATATAATGCATTTTCAAATCACATGGAATGGGAATCATGCATTAATAAAGAAAAGGCACAATATTGTACCACTCCCTATACCAAATCAGGTGCGGGGGGTCGCCGAAGGCCGCGGGGGGCGTGGGGGGTGCCGGGGTCGCCGGAGGGCGCGGGGGGCGCGGGGGGCGCGAGGGTCACCGGTGGTCGAGGGGGTCGCCGGTGGTCGAGGGGGCGCCGGGGGGTGCGGGTTTTTCCGGAGAGAGCGGGGGTGAGGAGTCGCCGGCAGCGCGGGGGGTGGGGAGTCGCCGGCAGCATGGGGTTGAGGAGTGGTGAGGGTTAGGGATCGCGAAGGGGAAGGGGGAAATGGTTGGCGGCTATGTAAAATAAATCGGGTTTTGCGGCGGTTTATTAAAAACTGCCACGAAACCTTCACCGAAAAAGGTTTAGCGGCAGTTTTGTGAACCGCCGCCACAAAACCGCCGCTAAACCTTTTTTTTGTAGTGTGTTATTTAGGACTCAAATGAATTTGAGCACAAATTATCACCCCAGACTAAATAAAAGACTGATTGGACCATTCTAATATCATTGGAATATCTAAAGGAATTCCTGTTTGACTCTAGATGATTTTGCGAGCATCACTTACCCTGAGAATACTTCAAATAAAACAAAGAATTCCATTTCATAATAATTATGGAACCACTTTATTCATTTTATGGATGACCCTATAGGTAACCACTAGGATAGACTGACCCAAGAGAGTGAAAAATTATAATCCTGGAGCTGGGTTGAGCCACTACTGAAAAGTTTAAGATTATCTAGGTGCATGTGAGGACTACAAAAAGCTGTCAGATGTCATATTCTGACCGATTAAGGAGTCCTTTAGAGATTGAGGAGAGAGACCATGTGTTCTTAAGGGTTTCAACTCGACGTGGATTACTGATATTTTGATAGGGTGGAAATAAAAATAATATATTCATTATTTATTTCTAGATACTCCATAGAAATGGAAAGGTATAGTACCACTTAGATCTATCACCGTAGTTAGACTAGGGTCACAATATCTTCCACATGTCGTAGCTGAGGAGGTATGTGAACCATACATTCACAATTATCAATTAGGGAAATCTAGACATCAAGGATGGAGCTACTTTTTCAGATATCCTAGTAGATATTGAGGATTGATGGGAGAGGGTCCTTCATGGGTGATCAAGTACCTTAGTGCGTGTCTTGTGGCTACACAATAATCTTCAGGAGCATTTGGGAGTGGGAAACTCACATGCATGCTAAATACCCACATCTTGTTGTATAGACCATTGTTTGTTTGGACCATAAATCCCTATGGTATGTATAATGTAATATAATTGTTATTTACATATACATTCTTCGAAATTATGTTGAGCACATGAGCCTTAGCCTAGTTAGTGAGGATTCCTTAAGTGCATCCACAAAACATAGGTTCAAAACCAGGTAGAGGAATATGTCTGGGGGTACTGTAGCTATACTGTAGCAGGTGCTGTAGCATACTATACAATGTGCGGGTACTATAGCCGAATTGTACACTATATAGGTACTGTAGCAGAACTGTACACTATTCGGGTATTGTAGCAGGAAATGTAGCAGATACTGTAGCAGGTACATTTGGGTACTGTAGTAGTTGGAACTATTCACCTTGGGCCACCGGTTTGAGCATCGAGTCCATTAGGATTTTGGGCCACCCAGTCCTTTGGGTCCATAGGGCATTCAGACCACCTTTCAGGCCATCGGGCTACCTCAAGGCCTTCGGGCCACATGCAGTTTCCCCAGATACACTACAAAAAAAGAGCCGCCCCAGAAGAGAATTCAGAGCAGGTGCACTCACCAGAGCAGAACCAAATGGATTTTTTTGAATGAGAGGGTATGGATATACCATCGAGACCAGCCTGTGCATGCACAAGAAGCCTATCTAGACGGCCATGCGAAATTGGAGAGCTACTATCATGATGTAGATGCTGGGGAGGGGTAGTTCCTTGTAGATAGTGTGGTTGAATTCACTAAGACCTTCGGGTCATGTAATCTCTTATGCCCCCAAGCCATGTAATATCTGAGCCTCTGGGCCTTATAAGGGTTCCACCTCATCTCTTAGAAGGGGGTTATCAAAATCAATAAAAGTGAAGGCCTTCAGGTCATTCGAGCTGAAAATATGTAGACTTAAATTATGAGACTTGGTGACGTGACAACGTGTGATACTTTAGCCGGGGGGATAAAAATAATTTTTGGAATATTTTTTATATATTAAATCAATTTGTTCATGGATTTATTGAAAAATCGAAATAAATTAAAATCAGTGTCTAGAATCTGAAATATTATGCATCCATTGAGCTTAGTGCATGGGTTTCAACCTAGTTTTAGAATAACATTAGTGTGCATGTGGTCTTTGTGAAAAATTAGTTGTGCGCATGGATCAAAAATAAATTAATAAAATTAATTTATATAATTTTAAATGATGAAGAGAAATAATTAGTTTTTATAAATTAATGTCTATGGGATATTTTAGGTTTATCCACATAACCCTGTAGATATAGAGGAGCCATTGGGGGAGCTTCTGTTGGTGAATGACAACTGTATTGAAGATTGACAACCGGTGTGAAATATAATTTTAGGATATCACCAATGACATGAAAAAATATTAGTTCACCACCAGCGATCAATCATCAACTATGTAGGATTATGTTCTCTATTGATTTTCCCCACTATTTTATTCTATGTAAAACATGATTCAATTCAACCAAAATATTGATTCAAGAATTGGTCATATTGTGGGTATGATATTTCTCTTTGATGATTTTTGGGAGAATTGTTTTTTTATATTGGATATTCATTCTCCATTATAACAAAAATGGTTAGAGTCCAACCAAAAATGTCTCAGGATTATTCATCCTTGAGGGTTTCTTGGATTTCTCCCACTATTCCTGCACATCCATCTTTGGTGTTTTGATTGACCAGTGGTTCAATTAGAATACCAAGCAATCTACCATTGCAAAGAAGCTTTCATGGTACACTGGTTTGATATTGTAGATCCTAATTGGTATGATATGGGTATGTTACAATGATAGAAGAATAAATAGATCAGACGATTTTGGGGATACCTGATCTTCGTGTTCATTAGTGCATGATGATGGTTGACGCATGAGGGTGTTTTATAAATGAATTTGAATGTCGTAATTCAATGATCAGTGATGAAAAGTGTTATATGGCTATCGATTTGTGTTTTTAAGATAATGGAAAATCATGCAGTACATAGTGTTCATTGTAGACCTACACACTATGTGGGACCCTTAGTGAGGGACTAGGGTTTTGTGTGGAGTTAATTATCATCGAGTGTGTGGCGCCTATTACAGGGCATGTGACCCCTCACCTAGTACTTGTAGTGTATTGTAGAGGATACATGACAAGATATATATGGACATGGATAACCATAGATGGAAACAACCATCCAAACACATACATGACCAAGAGTGCTTGGGATCCAACACTTTGTGTGCTCAAGAACAAAAACCAATAGGGGAACATATCATTGTACATGGGAATAACTTGGTGTCAATAAGACACAATATGCAACACGAGTAAACAATGTGTGCTCCCTAATAGTTGGATTAGATCATTTGTAATCTTCAAACTAGACATGTTTTGTTATTGTGCATTCCCTTGATCAATTCCTTTATGTTTAATAAAGAATCATGTCCTACACATAGGATAGTGAGCCATTTAATAAGACTTCTAAGATTGAGTTGTTGGAATCCTTCTGTAAGGCTAAAAGTGAGACCATATATCATCATCTTTACCTTGGTGAGGTTCTAAAAATATTTGTGTCCAACAATACCTAGGCATCGATCCTCTACTTAGTGGGTTATTCTTGATTTACAAGTTGTGATATCCCATGTAATTGGGTATGATCCTCATCGGTGTATTGTTATCTTTAAACATCCATCACATAATTCTTATTTCCGGATCTGGTGACCATGACACCTCATATAGATTCCATTAGGGTTATGTGACTCATGGAGTGTGTTCTCTTAAATAGGATATAAGTGGAATATTCAAAAATTATTTATAGACCAACATTGGGGTTGTGAATTTACGTTGATATAATGTGTCTTTTTGAGTATATCTAGATATTCTTGTTCTATGTTATTTAGAAATATATATGTTTTGAGTTGAATATTATTCATTTTGTTATATTCTATGTTATTTTTGGGTGTCTTACTAGATATTGTTATACTAAATCATTAAAGGGGTTTTCCCATATGAATCTTTTCTTATGTAGACAATAAACCTTTTGCTGGAGTCCTATAGGGACTTTGACTGAAAAACATATGATTTAGGCACACTGATGTGTGTTATAATGGTCACCACGATAGCAATACCTCTCTATAAATTCAATTTTTTCCTTTTAGGTTTCTTTGTTATGGTATTTTATTTGAACCATTTTGATTTAATACTAATTGATAAACATTGGATGTTGGATTTTTATATATGCATGCATTTTTATTAGTTTTATTAAATTTCATCATTGAGTAGGTTTGGATATGTGTATTTTTATACATTTACCATAAGCTACTATCTTCAATTTGTGTGATATTCCTACTCAGTGCTAGTCTCCATCCCATGGAATATAATTGGTGAGTATGGGGTAGTCGTGACACGGGCCCCCCTTGGGTTGGGATCAGATGACGTAATAGTAAAATATATTCTATGACACACCAGTATGAAGTATATAGACCATATGATAAATATTTAAGATTACCATCACAGTATCTCAAGGTTCTCATTATATATGGGAACTAATTTTACCTATTGATAAAATAACTAGTCTAACAGAATCACCATATAAATTATTGATGCAGAAGTGTCTACACTAATATGTTAAGAACGAGTCATTGATAAATCATTGTATAAATGTTATTTTAATTGAATAGTTCCACTCAAATTGTGTATAGGGAACCCACTATTATAGTAATAACCTCTTTCCATACCATAACAGGTCATGGTGTGTCCCTAGTAATAAATCAATTAGCACTCAACTAATTTAAATGGTCACCTGGCCTCACTAGAAATCCCCATAGTATCTAATTATATTTCATGTTTTTTTATTACTCTTGGAATTTGAGAGTGATAATTTCCTCCAAACATTATATTTTACACCACTATAAATTTTTTCAATGATTTAAATTAATATCCATATATGAAATTAAATATAATACTTCATTTAGGACCATTTAAATAATTATCCAAATTTCTTTTCCAAACATTTGAAAAATCACTAACAACCCCATTTTTTATATTATATATTCTTCCTGTAATTTACCTAAATTAATGTAGGTTATAATTTATTATTCATTTTTTTCTTTCATTCTTCATGTTATTCTATCATTTTGTATTATTGAACTATTAAATCATTAATTTTATTAATTATCATATCTAATTTTTTCAATGTTTAGCCAAATATCAATCATTTTTTATATATTCTTGTATAATAGTTTTTTAACCCAATAAATATTCAAATGAACTGAATTTAGAATCATGATGATCATAAATAATAGAGGATTATTTCACCTAACCAATTATATTTTTATTCATCTATATTTGAATACCTGACACCTCAAGTACCCATTCATATTATAATATAAGATTCATTAATTATTTTGGTTGAAAATAAATTTTTTTTATTAATTTTTATACTTTTATACCATCTTTATCATGAAATATTTTATTCTATATTATAATTTTCCATCTTCTTCCCTATGAAAAAATCACTATTGTCTTCATATTTACGAATAAGGATATTTCATTGGAACATTCTCCTAGATTTATTTTTTTATTTCAAATTACTTATTTACGGAAGCATTAATTAACTCATTTCTGAGAAATCAGTCTCACAATCTTCAATATCTTTCTATTTTTAACATGTCACTCCTATATGGAAAAAGTTTCAAAAACATGAAGCATATAAGTAGTTTTTATGAACTAACTTGAGCTATACCCAAACTGGGTCATTGAGATAGACCTGATATAGATTTAAGGGAATTAAAAATCCCCACATTATCGAAACTAGTTTCAAGGTATCTAATACATTGCATTGAAAATAATTTCCCTCGAAAAAATGAAATATTTAATGAGGGAATTGCAACCACAAATCTTGCATGGTGATTCAAAACATTGGATGTTAACACACATTAAAAATAATAATATTTGAAGAAAATTGATTCCAATAAGTTATGATATTGAAAACGTTCACATTATAAAATTATTAAACCAATAGATATTCTATTATATAAAAACTTTATAAAATACTATAACAGAATGCATTACTATTCAAAAATAATGAGACTAATTTATAAAAAATGGATTACACTTCAAGTGTTCCAAAAATGAATAATCAACTACCACTACTTATCTCAATGTGAAATTGAACTATCTTAACATTACACCATTATCATTAATAAACCAAAATCTAAATATAATTAGTCACACAAAAGTGGAACAAGTATTAAACCTATATTACAATAGACATTAGAGTAATATGAAAAGTATGTATTTTCCTCACAGCCCATATATAACCATAAAAAAATCCATTTCAAAATATTTTTAAATATAATTAGAAATTATATACATACATTTTTTGTCCAAAATATAAAACATTACATTCCATTGAAAATAATATAACAATGAAATCATGGAATTTTATTGAGTAAAATTACATTTCTTCCTTTTTTGGTGAATAATTTTATTGTGAGGGGAAGATTATTTTTATTATTAATTTTAAGAAAATCCATGGTGTAATATCAATTAACAATTAATATAATAACAATTTAATCATAAGTCTCATCACAGGACACTAGGATCCCAATAGATAGTCTATATAAAAACAAAAAAATAAAAAATATATACTGGAATTAGTTGTTAGAAAACCCACCCTAACACATGGTATAACTCATCCTTGCATAAAAAGGAGACAATCCTGCCAAATAGAGAAAATTCATACTTAGGTTCACTAGCCAAAGCATAATAGTAAATTTATTTTGTAGTTTTACCAAGAATTCCTACCCATATACCTGAGGTTTCCCATGACATATAAATAGAGGTAATATGAATAAATAATCACACATATATAATCATATCATTAAAAAAATGGTTCTAACCATTTACAAAAACATCCCCCTTTTATCAAGGATAAACAAAAAAATATACACTTCATTATATAGGGGAAGATATATAATAAAATTTCAATTTCTATTAATCTCACAATACATAAAAGTTTCTTTTTAGGGGTAAAATCTTTGGAAAACTATATTAAATTGTTCCCAAAATACCTTTATAAAAATAGTTAAGAAGTAATTTCATATAAAAAACCATTTAAAAAATCATATATGCATCATTAACAAATTAAATTAAATCAATAATAGATGAGACACTTTGAATAAGCCAATATCACCCATATTTTAAAATGGAACCCATTATATTAGTTTTGAAAATAGAAAATTTATGTAGTTTAAATAATTATTATAGAATATCCTATTTATCTTTTAATCAAAGGCTTGCTGCAAATTGATTAATTAAAAACTAATTTTAAACAAAAAACAAAAGGGTAATCCTTTAATATTAAATGAAATTGAAAAAACAACTAAAACCCTTTATAAAGAGTAATTATATATAATTTATAAAATTTATAAAACATTTAAAATATACATAAAAGGATAAAAAGGAATCCTATATATAATTTTAAAGGACCTTCATGGGGAAACATACCACAATCTCATCACTTAAGCTAAGGATGATGGTAATATTTCACAATATGGTGAGAGAATAATGTATAAAGAATCCATAAAAAATAATTAAAACCCCACAATAAATTTCTAGTAAAATGACACCGTAGCTCATTGAGACCATATTAGGTATATAACAACATTAATGAAAAAATAGTATATGGGGAGATTAGCCATTTAGAATATCCCTCAAATGTTTTGGAAATGAAAAGTATAAACTATAGAGGATATTATTTATTAGGTTGAATGTAAAAAAGTTATTGGATCCTATTTTGTTAACTAAGGAGAAAAAATTCCAAAATATTATAAATTGAGAGAATGGAGAGGCTATAATTTCATAAATGCAGAGTATACATAAGAAATTTTATGGTTGAGACACATTTTATTGTGGGGTGATTCCCCTGTTAGAATATTTCATATTGTGATTAACCGTGTTGTGGTGTGATGAATCATCAATCAGAACTGTTGCATCATTTATAAAGTACATGTATTATAATAACACCTTTAATCCCAATTGTTACAATGTACAATGGAAAACTCAATCACTGGGGGAAACCATTTAACAATTTTACCACCCTGGTTACAACAACAACCACCTATAGGCTTCAAAAAAGTTGTTCACTACTTCATAAAAAAATGAAATTGAGAAAAAATATAAAAACTAATAAATAAATAGTATAACAATAAAAATAGTGGTTGGGGTGAAATTTTTCTTCCCACCATAACAATTTCCACCAATAAAGTCTTAGGATAATTGGTAATTATAATGAAAAATTTATTGAACTACCTCCTTATATACATCACTAAAGGGAGTGAGAAATACAAAAACCAACCAGGATAATCACATAATATAAATTAAAACCACCATAAATTTCAAAATAGAGTATCCTTTCATTAGTCAATATCATCACACATAAGAAACCATATAATATCCTAAAAATGATCATCAAAGAACATAAAAACTAATTAATAAATGATTTTAAATAAATGAGGATAATTTTTAGGGAATATGAACTCAAAATATAAGGAACACCCCAACCCAAAAATCAATATTACTTTAAAAACATCCATTAGTCATCTATTAATCAATTATGAACCTTGTCTCTTCTGGTGGGTTGGTGTTAGGAAAATAATAGAACAACGTTATAATTAGAATTTTCCATATTATCATGAAATAGAAAAATAAATACAAGTTTAAATATATAAAAAATTATATAAAATTTTCACCAATATCCATTAACCAACCCTCACGTAAATATAAATTTATATGCATGATACTTTATACTACTACAATCTCCCCACCATATTTTGGACCCATAAAAAAAATCACCCCTAATATTGAAAATTCACCAGGAACCAGGTAGAACCAAAATATTCAAGATGATAAGTTGTTTAATATGAATTTAAATAATATTTATTCTTCAATCACTTAATAATAATCCATCCATACGGAAAATTATTCTAAAATTCCATTATAAAAATTTTATGGGTAACCATTTTTTAAAACTGTCATTATGAACTATTAAGAAGTCTTGTTTTAATACCACATAAAAACAGAATAACCTAAGACAAATTATGAAAATGAAGGAAAAAATAGATAAGTAATACCATTATTGGATATAATATAATCATTAATCTAAAAAAAGGATCATTGGAATCATCTAGAGCAGTAGATCTTTCACTACCTCTCTCAAAAGATTGTCATTTTCAAAATCACTACATGTGACCAAATTGAGAACTATTATAATAGGTGTGGAGATATTCCTTACATGAACTCATATTGTATCGATAAATGATACATTTGTGGAACACCATGGGATTATTCTTGGTAGAAACTAACATGGAGAAAATAACCTTTTACTGTTTCCACTCATCTAATCTAACACAACCCCCTCCAATTTCCTTTACAAGAGATGTCTCGATATTTTATAATAAGAGGGGAGATCATGATGTTAGATTAAATTAGGATATTTTATTTCACCACCTCATCATTTTAGTTGAGGCTAAGGGTGGAAAAATCAATTTATTTTTTATAAAAAATATCTCCCAATATAACATGGATTCAAAGAAGCATATGTAAACTGATCATATATTTATGAAATTAACTCTATGAAATGGGGATCATACGCCAACATCGATAATATAATTCCATTTTAATCACCTATTTTACCACTTTTCAAATGTACTATTATAATAATATCCCATAAAAGTTTCTTATATGTGGTCCTTCTTTAGATTCACATGGGTAATGGAGGTTGTAAAATTGAGCACGATATACTCAGGAAGCTCAATCTGGTTATTTTTTTAAAATTTCACAAAACCATGCTTCCACCACTTCTAGTTAATAAATTATATAATTTAGAAATTCTCAATTTCATCAATTTATGGAAAACTACATTCTCTATGAATTCTTCCCTTGTTATTTAATTCTTTTATAATTATAAGGTTTATAAAATATACATTCATTATTAGATACCCATTAAAATTATATAATTAATATCTACGAAATATAAACATAGAATGGATGTTACATAGAGTTTACAAAACACCTTTAGGTATTCAATGAAATACCATCATATATAACCATTACCCATTATTCATATTACACTATGGTTTCAAATAAAATTAACTAGAACTGGATTGAAGTTTAAAATTATTTTATTTAAAATAAAACACTAAAACATAGACTTCATATGTCTATTTAATTTACAGTAAACAAATTATAACATTTGATAAATATTTAATGAATTATTTGATCTAGTTAGAAAACATCCATATAAAACAAGCCAAATAAATTCCTTAACTAGATCATACCTTAAGGAAACCTCAAATTTTACCATGTTTTTTTCATCCCCAATCCTATTAATTATATCAATGGAAACTAAAATCCATTAGTTAATTTTGAATTAAATTAAAATGATACCAAAAGTGAATCCTTTTAAGATACATTATAATTTGGGCTCACTTTTTTGAATATTTTGAAAAATTGATTACTTTGGAAGACATTGATTTTACACATATAATTTTCCTTCAGAACATCTATAAGGTTACTAGTCCTAAGGGTATCTTGAATTTATGTTTCTACTTTATATTATTAATTTCAATTTTTATAATGTTAATTATTATTATATTTATCTAATTTTTTTTTCAAATCACTATAATGTGTTAGGTATATTCATTAAATACTTTTAATTTTTGTGCTTCCACTAAAAATGATTACCCCTATCATCATATCCATTTAGTGATCCCAGATCCATAATTAACTAATAAATGTGTCAACAATGAATTTACTCCCTCCATTTTTTTTAGGTAGGGAATCATTGTAATAAAAACAATTTATTTCCTAGATATTTGATTAGATAATAATTTTCAAAATCTGTCATATGGATAAGGTAAGTCATATTTATATGGTATGTTTTCAATGGGTTTCACGACTAAGTGTAACCTAATAAAAATTAGAAACATCATAGAAAGAGGTATCCCAGGGGAACCCTAGAATGTAATACGATACCCTAGGATAGTTTAATATTTCATATAACTTTATTTCCTTCAATAAGATAATCCATAAGCACCTTTCATTGAAATAACCAACCCAATAATATAATAAATGTCTTGAAATGTACCACTTTGGAAGTAAAATCATTATACTAACCCATTATTTATATACATATATATTACTTAAAAATTGAAAAATATTAATTATAATATATAAAAAAACCACACCAAAACCATATAGTTTTAGTGTCTTTAGAAACTGGGAAACAGAAACTACCAGTTCAAAAGGCATCTACATTGTCTCACACTTTTTTATTCTAAAATAGACCCCTTTTTGATATATCTTACTTAATACGCTTCTTTATAACCTAGGTAAAGAAACATAATAAAGTGTGATCTCAGACTCTCATTAAGGGTAAACAAGGGAGATATAAATAATATCATTTTAAAAAGAAAATTGAACATAAAATTTTAAAATCGTACCCCGCATATGAAAGATCACAATATCATGTCACTGGATAAATCATAAAATTTTATAAGAATCCATGAAAATAATCCCAAAATTCATAACATAAGACATTAATTTTTATGTCATACAGATAAACATAGAAAATAATTTCATATAAGTCAACGATTATTGCAAATTCCATCATAGCGAACAAAGTTCATTACTGATCTGAGTTCACTGTTCATTCCTGTAATGTATTACTGAACATAGATCATTTCCCATTCTATCTGTATGTGTCTCATGATTTTTAAATATTTACCCAATCCATTGGTGGGAGATATAGGTCTAAACCTTCCCATTATGAAATCACTCTTATGTAAGCCAAAAAAATTATAAATCATTCATCATAACCCAAGAAATAAAATGTGTTTCTTTAAATATCATTCCACCATAACATAATCCATGTAAAAAAAATTCTTCATAAATAGAATTCCAGGATAAACAAAATAAAACCATATGAACAATTGGGATAGTATAATTGAAATAACACTATTAATGAATTCCATCATTTATGTAAAATAATTTTTTAGACCACATGAAATTAATTCTTTTGGAAAATATGCCTTCTTTTTCAAAAATGTTATTTTTTCTCAAAATGCTGTGCAATTTTAAAAGAATGAATATATTTGATAATGATACTAAAATTTTGTAATGTAAAATTAATTTAAATAATAAATTATAAAAAATATAAAAATAAATTAATGACATATAAGTTAAAAGGAAATATTCTTCTTGTACTTTTTTTATAAAGTCAAAATGTACCTCATATCGAAAAATGAAAAAAGATTCCTTTCATATCGTTTAATAAAAATTCACCATTGGAAAAAAATACTTGAAATAATTTTATATGGATAGAAAACTATTTTTGAATAAATATTTAGGAAACATGTACATAGATGATAAATATACCCCATTATATACTTATGTATAAACAATCTTGGATAATATTGGGATTGGAAAATTTTTTCTAAATTTAGGTATGATATAATTTTTATGTATCTGAACCCTCAGTATAAAGATTTAAATAATGATATTTTCTTATTATATGATCATTGTAATTTTTATTATATCATATATTATCATATTATCATCCTTATGCTAATAATTTTTCGTTATTACACATTATTCGGGTTGTAACTGCTTTATTTTCTTATGAATGTTTTATTGAATATGTTCCAATTCTCCAGATTAGGTTATAGTTATATCATTTGAAAATGATATTAAAATAATATATATCATATTTATTCATTCTATAAATTTATATAATAATTATTTAAAGGATATCATGTATAACTAATCACATCGAATCATGGAGATGATATGCCATACATACGATGGAGCGACAATATCATTCACATAATTGTGAGATGGTATAGAAGTGGATGCTATATTTTTTTAATAACCCATTTAATGTTATAATAATCACATATAATTATTATTTCCATGATTATTCCCTTCCACGTAAGGTGGTGGTTAACAAATATTACACCACAGTGTGGAGATGGTTTGTTGTATGTATGTATGCTTTGTGATTTCATTTTTCATAGGATGGATATAACGTGGAATATGGTAGTTACAAAATCATAATAAAATCTCTATATATAAATGAAACTATATTTATTTCTTTATAGTTTAATAAACTAAGGATGTGGAAGTATAATAACAAATAATTTTGAATGAATTGGTAGAGGAGATTACCTCTTCCTCAGCGAGCTCTGTCTAGATCACCTCTTAAAGCATATGGATGTTGGTTGTAGAAGACTGGAATCGTTATAATGTTACTATGTAAGTTGATAATCGAAATGGTTAGGGGTTAGTTAAACATTATGTCTCGATGATTTATGATTAAATGAGGGAGGATGTTCCCTTTTATAGTCGAGGTTGGGGGAATCTTTGGAATTTTCAAAAATATTAATTTTTAATAAATACAGAGCACATAAAAAACATAAAATATCTCTTAGTTTAAAATATTAGATTTGATAAGGTTGTAATATCATCAAACAATAAATTTGAGACATGTTTTCATGTTTATTTATACCATATTATGTTCATTTAACACTAATTTATTCAATTTAATTTTAACTAAGTAACCAATATTTTGATATTAAAAGGGCGAAATATTTACATATATTATTTCAATAAGATTTTAAATGAATAATTTATAACCATTTAAAAGATATAATAATTAATATCAATATATTGTTTAAAAATATGATTCATAAATAATTTAATAATACATTATTTTAATAAACAATCAATAGTGTCAATATTGACACTAAAAAATTAATTGATTATAGAAAATATGAATATAACAAGTAAACATGTAAAAATATTTTAATATATTAATAAGAGGTCAAGTTATTCTATAAAATTATTTGGATATATTAATAATCCCATATTATATTTATTTTAATATTTATATTTACCTATATTTATTATCTTCATTAAAAAATCAATACAACATCAGTTTTTTGTATTTATTAAACATAATCATTTATTGAATAAAACATAAAAATATAATACAATTATGTAGATACGTCCTCTATATTTTATAAGAATACTTATTTCCCAATATATCTTCTGATAAATCTTTCATTCAAAAGATTATATTTATTAATACAAGAATGTGACAACCTTGTCATCACTTTAAAAAAGATATTTTATGTGTCATAATATTTTTCATATGGATCCAAATGTTCAAAAACTAGACACATAGATGATTATATTAGAGATATACTAGACCTATGAAATGTGGTCATGTTTTGGGTATTTTATGGTTATGAACATTTTAATAACAATTATTTTAATGATTTCTCATCAATTAAATGATTTCACCATAAACAATGTATTATCCTTTAACGTAATTACTTATTTCATAAAAATTAAAAATTACCCCTATAATAAATAAATAAATTTATTTCATAAGAGAATTTATTATTGAATTTGTCTTCTATAAATCATTATATTAAAAATGATATAATTACTAAAATATCTGTATGTCAGATTTAAATTTTCTTAAAATAAAAAAAATTCAATGTTCTAATTTCATCCAAGTAGCTTCCAACAGATAACATTTCACCCCAAGGAAGATTTAGGTAAAATTATTCATCGAATGATTTTAGAGAAGTGTTAGGGTAAATTTATAATATTATTTTTACCCTTAATAACCCAATTTACCAATTTAACATTTTAATTAAAATTAAAAAAGTTACTATTTATAACACCCAAAGAATTAAATGAAGTTATTTAAATAATTTGGAACTACGTATTAAAAAATATGGAAACCATTTTTCTAAATTGAAATCATAGATGTTTTATAAACTAAATTAAAATTAATCTCATTGTCCGATTGAGAAAACATGTTTTAAAATTTAAAACATTGCAAAATATTGAATATTTTTTTTATCTAAATTCAATGTAAAATACATGAAAATGACCTTCATTATAGTAAAAGAAAAAATATATTAACTTTATATTTTAAAACAATTCAGTAATATAATATTACCATATAAATTATTTTAATGGAAAAAGTATTTTTCACTTAAATTTTTGAATATTTGTATTATTCATCATAACGTGAATGTTATCAAGAAATATATAAAAAATCATCCAAAGTAAATTTTTATATCATTATTACAAATAAGTGTTGTATGTTTTCATAAAAAATTATTATTGTGCCAAAAGTCTAATTTAAAATGGTTTAGCCAATAAATAATGGTAAAATTACCATTTTAAAATATATAAGTTTTTATATATAAAATATGGTATATTCATACCCAATGAATAAAATATCTATGGGATGCATATAAAAAATATTTTGTTATATAGATTAATAATATAATTCATTAATTTAATTTACTAATTGTAATTCACTTAAATTATTAAAATAAAAATTTATATATTTCCATTATATTTAATTGGTTTATATTTTTTATAAATAATTAGTAGCCAATTAATTCACCATATGTTTAAATTGTTTAGTTATATTTATTTCTGATAATGTAATGACTAGGTTATAATGGTCATTTCATACCAAGGTCATCCCATGGTTCATTTAAACTCATGATTACATGAAATGCATGATATTGAAGAAATAAAATTATTTGAAGAAAAAATTTCATAAAAACATCAAGGTGTTACATTTTACCACCCTTAAAATAAATTTTTCCCTCAATATTTATCACTTGGATACAAAAAGTTGAGGATATCGCTGCCTCAAAACATCCTCAAGTTCCAATGTAGCTTTTTAAAAGTGGTGGTTCCACCGTAAAAATTACTCCATGATAGTGGTCCTGTTTTGTAGAAATGTTTCAGTATTATCAAAAATATATATTAGTTTTTGTTAATATAAAAGATCTTACTCTAGTGGTATGACTTCTAAGTACAGTACATGTGAAGGTTCTGGTATGAACTTTCTCAGGAGAGATACATGCGACACATGATGAACTAGAGATATATTCTATAGAACCTCAAATCAACCAGCTACCTTCCTAACACGATCCAAAATTTTAAAATATCCCATATACCTAGAGATAAAATCTCTCTTCTTCTAAAATACCATTACTCTCTTCAAGTGATATATTCTAAGAAACACCTTATCAACCACTTCAAACTCTAGGTCTTTTTTCAGTTCTCATCATAAATTGTTTTTCGACTCTGGGATGATCTTCTGTGTTGTTGAATAGATCTGACCTTTTATTCCATTTAATCCACAAGATCAGGTCCTAATATCTTTCATTCCAAAACTCCTTCCTAGAAAGTTGGAGTTCATCACATCTTTTCATAGAGTAATTTCAAATGGGCCATCTGAATATTGGAGTGAATCCTATTTTTGTATGAAAATTCTACCAAAGGTAGTTGTTGACCCAAACCACCATGGAAATCCAAATAGTAAGCTCTCAACATAACCAATAGAGTTTGAATGGTCCTCCTGTACTGATCATTCTTCTAAGGAAGATAAGCAATATTGAAACTTAACTCAATATCTAGATCCTTCTAAAGAGTTTTCTTGAACATTGGGGTAAAACACATAGCCTGATAAGGTATAATAGAAAGTGGAACTCCATGCAATATTACCAATTTCTTTTTATATACCGTGGATAGATTATCAAGAGAGAAATACTCATTAATTGCAATGAAGTTTCCTTAATTCAGAAGGCCATCAACTATAACCCAAATATAATTATGGCCCTTTGATGTTTTGGGAATTTTGACAACAAATACCTTAGTGGTGTTTTCCTATTTCCAATCTGGTACGGGTAATAGTTGAAACATTCCCTTATACATTTGTCTCTCAGCCTTAACTTGTTGACAAACTAAGAAAAAAGAGATATATTCTGAAACATATATATACATGCCCTCCCACCAAAAATACACTTTCAAGTACCTGTACACCATTATTCTTCCAGGATGAATAGGGAATGAAGAACTATGATTTTCATCCAACAACTCCTTCATTAATTCAGGTATGCAAGGAATAAAAAATTGGTTTATAAACCTAATTATTCCATCACAATCAAGGATGAATTCATGAAAATCTATCACAATCTTTTATAGCTCATCATCTTTCACATGTTCCTCCTTAATCTTCACTTGTATATATGATTGAACATTCATTTGGGAAAGATAATATTTATCCTATTCAATTAAATTTTCAATATACATCCTCCACAAATCCATAAATATTGTATCTTTTATGATCCTCAAAATGTATTGGCTTTCATGGTGCTTTGGACTAAAATCATATACCATTATGTTCTCTTTCCCATTTTGGAAATATATTGAGCATTCATTTAATCAACTCCAACCATATTTTCTGAAACATTTTGAGATATTTCTGTGTTAAAATATACTTTAACCTTTTATTATTAGTATAAACCTCACACATTTCACTATAGTGATATTTTGTCCATATCATTAATGAAAAGATTACTATAGCAAACTCCATATCATGATTTGGGTAATTTTGTTCACTATTTTTCAATTTTCGTGTGCATTTTCTATCACCATATCAATTTTTAAGAGAACACATCCCAACCCCTTGTTGGATTCATCACTATAGAACCCAATCCTTTCCCCACTACAATGATGTTTGGCCATTGGTTCACTGGAAAACTTGTTTTTAGTAATTTGAAATTCTCCTCACATTCCTCGTTCCACACAAACGTAACTCCGTTCTGATTCTTATTGGTTATTGGATTATATATTTGTGAAAAAATATATCACAAAAAATCAATAATATATCATAATTATAGTAAAACATCAGATCTTAGATACTGTTTATGGTCTTGGAAAAACTTTTAATAACCTCTAATTTTTTTAGATCTATAGATCTCCCATATCATGTGAATATGTAACTTAAAAAGAAAATTTTCTGAAACAAAAGTTGATACTTGGTAAATTCTTTATAATGATTCTCCTTTCTCATGGTCTTTAGTAAAATTCTCATGTGATATTCATGTTCTTTCATTATCTTCAAATAAACAAGAATATCGTCTATTAATATAGCAAAAAATTGATCAAGATATTCAATAATGACCTTATTCATTTTTTCCATGAAGATGGAGTGGTAATTAATAAGACCAAAAAACATCACTATAAATTCACAGTGTCTATTCCTTGAATGTAATTTAATCTTTGTTATATCCTTCTTCTTAACCCTAAATTGATGATAGTCGCACTACTGAAGAAAATGTTTTTTACGGTGGTTATTTTTTAGTTTTTACGTTTTTTGGTCGACGTTATTACATAAGATGTTATAAATATTGTATTTTATGTCAGTTATTTTAAAACCAACGTAAAAAACAAAAATCCAAAGTGATTTTTCACATCGTTTACTCAAAATCCAACGTGGAAAATGCTTCAAATTCAGGATGTATTACGTCATTTATTTTAAAATGGGTGTTTTATATACTTTATCATGTCAGTTATTATATAACTGATGTCCTAAATCATGCCTCTGAAGCATTTATCAAGTCATTTACAAAAATAAATGACGTGATAAAGCAGCCTTCCAAGCAGTATTCCATGTCGGTTAAAAAATAACTGACGTGAGAACATATATACTACATCGGTTATAAAAAAACCGACATAAAAAACAATTCCTTTCCATTTATTTCAATTGCTATGAAATAACCGACATTAAAAGTAATGTCGGTTCATTTTTTTATGTTAGTTATAAATTAATCGACGTAAAAACAAATGTTTTTTAATTAAATCGTTCAACCACAATTATTCCCAGCCAATAGAATACCCGAAACAGAAAAAAAAACAGAACAGACCCCCCATTCCACCTGGAGATCCCCCCCACACCCCCTGAAACCCCCACCCCACTGGACACCCCCACACCCCTAGACTGTGCCACCCTCCTTGACAGCCCCCACACGCCTGGACACCCCCAAAACTATGACCATCCCAAATAATACCTAAAACAGAACAAAAACAGACCAACCCCCCCCACTGGACAGCCCTCCCCCACCCATTGGACAGCCCTCCCCCACCCTTGGAAACCCTACACCCCACTAAGTATCCTTCCCACAACCCTGGACACACCCCACCCTCATAGAAATCCCCCACCCCCCTGGGCAGCCCTCCCACCCTCCTGGACACCCCCACCCTCATGGACACCCTGGATACCCCCACCCGACTAGAAAACCCTCTTCCACCCCTTGGATAGCCCTCCCACACCCCTAGAACCCCCCACAAACAGCTTTCCCACAACCCTGGACACCTCCCACCCTCCTAGACACCTCCATCCCCCTGGACAGCCCTCCCACCCTCCTCTAAAACCCCACCCCCATGGACACCCTGGATACCCCCACACCCCTGGATCGCCCATCCACTCCACTTGAACACCACCCCCCCACAAACACACCCCAAGACACCCCATGGACTACCCCCACTCTCATGGACACCATGGACACCCCCACCCCTTTGGACAACCCACCCACAACCATGGAAATCCCCCACCCCACTTGAAAACCCTACCTACACCCCTGGAGAGCCCCCCACATCCCTGGAGAGCCCCACACCCCTAGAACCCCCACCCCCCCACACACACACCCCTGGACAACCCTCCCACCATCCTGGACACCCCAACCCCATTGGACATCCCTCTCACACCCCCTGGAAAACCCTCCCACACCCTTGGAAACCGCCCACCCCACTAAACAGCTTGCCCACAACACTGGACACCCCCACCCTACTAGACAACCCCACCCTCCTAGACAGCCCTCCCACCCTCCTAGACACCCCCAACCCCATGGAGAAAGGTTTGTGATCTACATTGTACTATCTCAGAAGGTAATGGGGTGTGTTCTCATGAAAAATGATATGGTGATAGCTTATGCCTCACGACAGTTGAAAATCCATGAGCAAAATTACCCAACTCGTGATTTTGAGTTATCTACGGAAATATTTGCATTAAAGATTTAGAGGCATTATATTTATGGTGAAAGGTGTGATATTTATACAGATCATAAATTATAAAGTATATTTTCACACAAAACATGCTGAATATGTGCCAAAGAAGATGGTTGGAGCTGATTAGGGATTATGACTTCTTAATTCATTACCACCCTGGAAAAGAAAACAAGGCAGCATATGCATTATGTCAATAAGACCATGCAAGATTATCCATGATAAGGATCACAAAGGATCCAATATTTATGGATTTACAAAGGATGGATATTGGAATTTTAATTAAAGGGGAGATATCTTATCTTTCTCAAGTGAATGTTAAACCATCAATACAGGTAAAGATTAAAGAGGCGCAGAAGGAGGTTGTTGGGCTTCAAAAGAAGGTGAGAAATGTTCCTAAATTCAACCTTGATTGTGATAGGATAATAATGTTCAGATATCGTGTCTGTATTCCTACCATACAAGAATTAAATAAGGAGATTCTAGATGAGGCTCATAGTTCTTCATTTTCTATTCATGCTGGATGTACAAAGATGTATAGGGACCTAAAAGAGTACTTTTCATGGGATGGAATGAAATGAAATATCTCATAATATTTCTCTCGATGCTCTATTTTCCATAAATTTAAAGTTGATAGACACAAGTCTAAAGGGATGTTATAACCTTTACCCATACAAGAATGGAAATGGGAAAACATCACTATAGACTTTGTCATCAGACTTCCCAAAACATCCAAAATCAATAATGCTATCTGGGTTTTAATTGATCATCGTACGAAGTCGGCACACATCATTACTATTTGAGAGGATTTATCTCTGGATAATCTTGCCAAGATATATGTAGAATATGTGGTAAGATTTCATGGAGTACCACTTTCCATTATATCGGACCGAGATCCAAGGTTTACCTCAATGTTTTTGCATAGTCTTCAGCATGCTTCTTCACTGCCTATCATCCCTAAGAAATGGTTAGTCTAAGAAGAAAATTCAAACTTTGTAAGACATGTAGAGAGCTTTATCTATGTATTTAAAAAGTGATTGGGATAAACACATACCTTTGGTTGAATTTTTATATAATAATAGAGTTCACTCTAGTATTTATAAGGATCCTTATGAAGCTCTCTATAGAATGAAATGGAGAACTCCAAAATGCTGGGATGATGTTGGGAAAAGAAAGCTATTAGGACCTGATCTTGTTGATGAGATGGCAGAAAAGGTCCGATCTATTCAACAAAAAATAAGATCAGCTCAGAATCGACAAAAAAGCTATGTCGACAACCGAAGAAAAGACCTAGAGTTTGAAGTGGGTGATAATGTTTTCTTACGAATATGTCCTTGGAAGAGAGTAATGAGATTGGGAAAGAAGGGAAAGCTAAGCCCTAGGTATATCGGTCCTTTAGAAATACAGGATCAAGTTGGTAAGGTAGCTTACTGATTGGAACTTCCACCAAATCTCTCTGAAGTTCATGATGTGTTCCATGTATCACTCCTGGGAAAGTACATACCTGATCCTCCACATGTACTAAGCTAAGAAGTTGTACCACTGGAGCAAGATCATTCTTATAATGAACATCCCATAGATATTCTGTATTGTAGTGAAAATGTTCTACGAAACAAGACCAATATCTTAGTTAATGTTTTATGGAGGAACCACTAATTAGAAGAAGCTACATGGAAACTTGATGATATGATGACAGAGAGGTATCCACAACTGTTTGTTAAGAAGTGACGAATTTTGAGGGTGAAATTCATTTTAAGGGGGGTAGAATGTAACGCCCTAAGATTTTATGAGACAGATATATATTTTTTATGTCTTATGTTATATGAAACACCAAAGAAATCTTTCACTACACACAACACTGGCTTGGATTGGGTTACAGGCAAGATCAGCCTTCCTTTATAGCTTGCGTTGTACGCAATACCGAGTTTCACTAAACAATGATATATTATTATAATATTATAAACTAGCCCGTTTGAATAGTATTAACTGAATTTGGAATTTTATAACAATATAATTCATCTTAAGCATTTTCTAGAATGATATTTGAAAACAAAATCACTTTTTCAATAAAAGAAGATTTTTTTTAAAATACAGTTTTAACACATTTTGATGGAACACCCATTTAAAATACATTTTTTGACAAGTTTATAAGTTATGTTTTACAAAATATAATTCTTCTTTTTAATCATGATATAAAAATTTATATTGGATGTATTTTTGATACTTTTCTGATTACTTTCATATTTTGATGAATAGTAAAAATACGCAAATGTTTTTAAAAAACAATTTTTTTTCATCGTGATACTTTATATAGTTAAATAAAGAAATTTAATTGTTTTAAAGTATAAATAGAATATATTTTTACCATTTAATATAATTTATGTCATTACGATTAATTTTACATTTAATTCATAGGTAAAAACATTTCAATCTTTGATAATGTTTTGTCTTTTTAAAAACCCATTTTCTAAACAATGGGATTAATTTTAAATTAATTACAAAAACTTCTGTGTTTTTAATTTTGAAAAATGGATTCCATATTTGGATTCAGTGGGTCCAAATTATGTTAATAGGTTACTTTTATTTTTTTTACATTATGAATAGTAACTACGGTAATTTTTATTTACTAAAGTTAAAGGTAAATCAGGTAATTAAGGGTAAAAATAAGATTATAAAATTACCCTAACACCTGAAAAGATTCTATGGGATCAATATAAGTCAACCATATCACATAAAGGTCATAATAGATTCATTTCATGGACTTTTGACTATGAAAATGATATAATTATTAATAAAACCAATGAATTTTACAACACATCACCCTCTTATATATTATAAGTGTAATACTTTTATTTTCATGAAAAAACTCATAAAAATTCAAATATAAATAGTATCTAGAAATATAAAAAAATTATCTACATCATGAAAATTTATTTATAATTTTTAGTGATTAAATAATTATCAATAATGATGAAACAATAGTGATGTAGAAATTATTTTATTGATTGAAATATCAAAGAAATGGTTTTAAAAATATCAAAATAAATATTATATGAAATAATTAATGTTCTCAAAAAACTTTCAAGATGAATATGAAATGTTATTAATCTGTTAAATATTTTGGTTCGAATATATCCTTTGTGTGGATTTATCTAAATTCAAATAAATCAATAGTGTCAAAATTGACACTACTGTTATTTTATAAAAATTAAATATTATAATATTGTTTAAAAATCACAAAAATATTTAAAAATTATAAATTTAAATTTAAATTGTCTATAATGTCATAAAGTATCCAATTATTGACAATTCAAAACACATAAGTAATTATTTATAACAATTTAAAATTTAGAATATTGTTACTACAAATAAAATGAAATAGATTAAATAAGGATAAATCAAGTTGATAAGGATTAAAATAAATTACCAACATGTCTAAATATTATTGGTTGATGAGATTACAACCATATGTCATCTAATATTCTGATTTGAGTCATTTTTGAGGTTTTTATGTGGGTTATGAGTTTATAATAAATTAATGTTTTTGTGGTTTACAAAAGTTCTCCTCTCCTCTCTTATAAAAAGGCACATCCTCCCTCTCCTCCTCAGACCATATTGAGCTATAAAGCTCGGAAAAACCTTCCAATTTCATTTCTCCACTTCCATAGAAACATACTAGATGTCCTGGTCTTCTTCAAAGATCACCTATAGTGCCCTAAGAGGAGGTCTAGAAGAGGCACGTTGAAGAAGAGGAAATACCCTTTACTGATTCTTTCAAATGTATTTCTTATTCTACTTCCACTTCTTTATTTGTTTTATTATAAATTAATAACACCAGTATAACTCATATAATGATTTTTTATTATAAATATGAAACAAACCTATTTCACCTTCAGTCCATCGTATGAAAAACTAAATCACCGCGCATGCGTACGTACAGAATACCGTCTCCACGTCGTGTTGTAATCTGTTTTCCACAACTACCTTACATGGATGGATATAATGGTGTAAAGAAAAACTATATATGATTATTATAACATGATGAAAATTCTGAGGTATTATATTATCCACTACAATACCATTAAATAATTATGGGAACGATATCGTCGCTCGTGCGTACGTACGACTTACCGTCTCCACGGTGCGATGTGATTCGTTTTACATGATCTTCATTAAACCAGGATTATATAAACGAATTGAATGAATAAATATGATATATATTATACTAATACAATTCTAAAAATTATGTATCTATAACCTAGAAAGAGGAATAAGATTTTATTCTACAAAACAAGCTTAAGAACATAAAGCAGTGAACACCAGAATAACAAGTAACATTGAAATATAAATAATAAGGATATAAAAATATGACAATATATGATGTCATAATAATGTATATGATTCTGGAATAATTCAATAACATTATTCAAATCATTATACAGGAGGTTCAAATATGTACAGAGCATATCAGACCGAAGGTAATGGACAATCTCGCAATCTCATTTTTATTCGAGATTGATTATACTTCATAATTTTCTGGGGAATATTTACCATCAAAATCCATATTTCCTCACATATGTAATATTATTTCTATCCTCCAAAAATTGTTTAAATCCAATTTTACCTATTGTTGAGTTTTTAGTAGAAGTTATGAAAAGAATCTTTTCTCGTTTTCAGTACGAGATAATTTTTGGCTTTTCTGGCCAAAGTACGAGAAGAATGTTTTTAACATATATGGATTGAAAAGTTTTTTATGATTTCATAGAACATTATTTCGCTAAATATTAATTTTAAAATTTTCAAGTTTATTTACAACTAACTTGTTTTAGTTTAAAATTGTATGACATGTTGAGAAAGGAAAAATGTTTTTGAAGTAGAAAGGATATTTTCATCAAGAATGGAGTTCATGTGTTTTATCCAAGTTATTTTCTATCTAAGATAATATAGGGTTCTGTTTCTATCCCTATTATTACATTGACTTGATTATGTTATGTTGGAATTATTTTTATGAAGTCCTTTTATCTTATATGGATTATGTTATGATGGCATGTTGTTTATGAATCCTATTTTTATTACATGGGTTATGCAATGATGTATGGTTTATGATTTTGTGGCACACATAAGAATGGTTTCATTATGAGATGTGTGAGACCTATATCTTCCTCCAATTAATTGGGTAAAGATTTATATCTCATAAGATAGAAATGGCTGGAACGACAAGTTAATCTGGTTTAGTGATACAAGACTGGAACGAGGAGTGAACTCGGTTCAGTAATGGACTTTGTCAGCTATAACAGTCTTGGAAATGAGTCTTTACTAATATGAAATGACTTTATATGATTATGTGTGTATGCCACAATGTTTTAGGTCTTATTTTATGAATATTGGGATTACATTTCACTACTATGATTTATCCCATGTCATGATATTATGATCACTTTTGCAGGATAAATTTTTCAAAATGTTATGTTCTTATGAATATGATATGATTGATATTTCTTTATTTTCCCTTACTGAGCATTTGTGCGGACCCTTTGTTTTTTTTCTTTTCCCTAGGTCAGGAAGATGGGTATTAAGTAGGATATTCCAAAAGGGACTTTAGATATGATGAAATAAATGGGA
This sequence comes from Viscum album, assembly GCA_963277665.1. Taxonomy (NCBI): domain Eukaryota; kingdom Viridiplantae; phylum Streptophyta; class Magnoliopsida; order Santalales; family Viscaceae; genus Viscum; species Viscum album. The sequence continues at coordinate 1,942,758,545 of OY728152.1, forward strand.
GACAATGTAGATGATTAATGAATCAGTTGTTTATGTTTCCTAGTTTCTAAAGACCATATATTTATACGGTCCTATCATGGTTTTTTATATGTTGTAATAAGTATGCTTAAATTCTAAAGTGAAAACAATGTATGTATATTATGGGTCGTTATAAACGTGGAAACACTTTTCTTACCGATACACCCATCAAGTATCCTCGTAGATGAATACGATGTTCGGGCTTTCCCAATGTTGTAGATAAAATATATTGCCTCCCAGCAGATATAAATACCCCTTGTGAGCTCAAATCCTCAAGAGAATCTTATATTAATTAATTGAACATTTCTGTAATGATTCAAATCATATGAAGAATATAGTTAACTTAAATAAATAAAATAAACATCTTATAATCCTCTCAGCTATGAATCTCGAATCATTTGAAACATATTTCCCCTTTTTTCCATCCTAGATATCTTCCATTTTTCATTTCTAGATGGAGGGGATGGAGGGGAAACTTCTCCAGAGCTTGAAGACTCAGCTGTCAGTTTTTGTAATTTTTCCACCATCGTTTTTTCATCTAATAATGTATACCCTCACCAAGATAAACTATGAGGGTATAAAAATTTAGATTTGATCTCATGATGCGATTTCCTTGTTTTCTGTAAATTCAAAATAAGAAATCATTAACATAACATTAATAATATCATTTATATAAGAAATATTATAAAAGATTACATTTCCCTTAACAAAAATGAATCTTTTCTTCCACTTTAAACAAACTGTCTCCAAGTGTCTTCATCTATGAAAGGATATATATGAAATGTATTTTCATGACTCCTATGACAAAAAATGAAATAATATGTGCAAGTTTATTTGAAATCCCTCCATCTCCTAATAACCATCGATAATAATTTCTTCTTGACTTCTCCAATGTCAGGAATATCAAATTTCATGTGATAAAGAAGAGGTAAAAATTATTATACTAGAAAAATTTAAATAATAAACACACACTATAAAAAGAACTTAACAAAATTGTCTCCCATAATTGAGATAGTATTTATTTGTCATCACTTCTCCAATCATCATACAAAATAATGACTTTCCTATTACCCTCAGTTGATAAAAAAACATAAAATCTTTTTCATTTGGACCTCTAGGAATATCATTCTCATAAAATTTAAAGAGTATCCTCTGGTCCTGCGTATAGGCAAGTGATAATTTTGGTAAATTAGTGCACACAAGTTTACCAACTCTTGAACTATTTGTCATTATGGGAGCACATGAGGAAGATTGGGGAACTTCAAGAAGAGCATGTGAATGTTCCTCCCCATAGGTGTGATCATTATGCTCATCTCCAGAATCATGTGGTTAATCAATTGATTAATCTATCATTTTTCATTCAAATAAAGAAAAATTAGTTCACAAATATACAAATTCAAATATTAAAATGCTAATGTAAATTGAAAATAGAAAATTTAACTATGTTACGTAATAGTATACATTGTTAATATGGTAAGCATGTTAAACAATGGTAAAGATGGTAAACGTGGTAAACATGGTAGTGTAATTTTAATTCAACAAAATTGATAAATATATAAATTATGTAATGGTAAACTATGGAAAACAATGGTAAACTATGGTAAACATCGTAAAATAAAGTAAAAAAAGTTAAAATAAACAAGAACTTCTACATATTTGTTTTAATACGTGTTTTAATAATGAAAAAAATTACAATATCTAACATTGTATGAAAATAATAAATGTAAATAATAAATAAGAATATGCTACCTGTAATATTAGGAATGTACAAATGGATTATTTTCCCAAATTCCTTCATCGTGATCATTATTTATGGCACAAACCGTGCCTTCAACATGCTCATCATTATGTTCTGCAAATCTTTCCATGGAAGTAGGGATCCCACATAAATCAAAATCTTCATGAATATGATCCACACCAAATTTTTTTTCCCTTGTTAAACAACATACCACTACATATATGATTGTTCAACTAAATAAAAAATCTGTTTTTCATGAGTTTCCATTATAAAAGAATTAGCTGTGTCTTCCGATCTAATCCGATTAACAACTTTCATTCCAAATTCACCGTGTCTGACATTGTTATTAATAATAAACCTTTTAATATTAAAAAAACATTTATATTAAAGTAATCAACCTCCTATATTTCTTCAAAAACTCCATAATATGAACTTGATGCAGAAATTGCGTTTTTGTCTTTAGAACACGATAGATGCATTGCTTCGGCAAACACCAATACCCCACTATTCTTAACTATTCTTCTGTTGTCCTGATCTTTCATATAAAATGTACAGACATTAATGTTATAACCAGATCATGTTATCACATTTAAACACGTACCACCCACTATCCATCCTAATGTATCTGATAAATCAGATCTACCATGTAATGCCTTTTTAATCCATGACAAATTTTTTTTGTGCTCCTTCAAAATCCACATTTCTTTCGACTTTGGATGACATAGTTTCAACTCAATAATATTCAATGTGATATACGGTTGAGCATCAGCTATGTCATTCAAGATGTATAATTATAACTTCTTCATCTGTTCAACAGACAATGATTTGAATTTCAAGCCACGAATCCCCTTCCCCTCATTATTAACTCATTCATGGCAAGATTAAGGCAAACCTATATGCTCCACTGTAGAAAATTAGCTCGTACAAAACAACGCAACCTCCTCAAAAAATATACTTTTCAATAATAGATGCTTTAGGTCGATATGGATTCTTATCATACCCCTTCAATATTTTCATACACCATTTAAAAGTATGCATCCAATGAAGATATAAAGGTCCAAAATTCATTATTTCTCAAACCACATGAATAATTAAATGCACCATTAAATCAAAAAAAGATGGAGGAAAATACACTTCCAATTGACAACGTACAGAATTTCATGCTTTTCAAAAATTCTCAAAACATTCACATCAATCACCTTATTATAAATTTAATTAATAAAATAACACAACATCGTTATAGTCTTTTTGACACAAATGGTCAATATTATACAAAATGAAACTGGTAAAAGTTGTTACATCATGACGTGGAAATCATGATATTTCATACCTATCAACTTCACATCCTTCAATGAAAAAAGTTATTTACATTTGTAGAATAAACTTGAGTCACTTTGATATCATGTCGAAACCGAAAAAATCTATTTTTTTCCCTCTTGGATAATGTATGACAAGTCGGGGGATGAAATGTTTGTCATCCATTAGGAGTGGTAGATAACTCCCAATTTATTCCCATTGATAGTAAGTCTAATCCTGCATTCAACCATTTTTTGTGTATTTCCTTTACTATCTAACAATGAACCATTGAAAATATCACATATATTCTTCTCCACATGCATGACATCAATATTATGTTGAACTTCATGATATTTCCAACATGATGGGCCAAAAACTATTGAACTTTTCTTCCAAATGTGTCTATCATTACAAGATTTCAGTGTCTTTCCCAATGTCACATCAAGGTTTTCCACCATCTCAAAATACACATCAAGGGATAAAGTTTTTCAAGAAATATAAAATTCTTATTAGCCATTTAAAGCCTTTTTTAGACTTCTATAAGAGTGATCCATAGTCAAAAACATTCGATGACCCATGTGCACTATTTTTGTCCCATGATGTAGTTGACAATATGAAGTCTGTTGTTCAAAAATTGGACATGCATTATTTTCCTTAACACTATATCCAAACAAATTTTCATATTCTAGGAAGTCATTTATAGTGAACATAAGCACTACAAGTAGCTGATAATATTCTATTTTATAAAAAACATAAAACATAATACCATCCTCCCATAAAAGCATGAAATCATTAATCAATGGTGACAAAAAAACAACAATATTATTAATTGGTTACTTTGGACCAAAGATCATTACACCTCACCTGAAATATTTTCGCTTCATACAAACTTTGGGAGAAAGGTTGTAAATTACCAATAAAAATGGTCATGAACTATGTGTTCTATGGACAATTCGGTTTGTATTCATTCCATTTTTGCACAAACCAAGTCTGAGATTTCTAATTTTATTTCTAAATGTAGGATACTAATCATAAAATTTCCTTCCATTGTGTACAATCTTTTGGATGTCTTATTTTTTCATCACATATCTGCTCATCAGCATGCCATCATAACCTTTTTGCATTATTTGAATTAGGAAATAAACGTTTAAAATTATGAGTTATTGGAAGATACCAAAATACATTGGAAGGGATCTTTGTAATCTCTACATAAGCTTGTTATTTTTCTTTCAACTTATACTGTGATGTAACGCATTTTAGACACTCTGAAAGAAATTCAAATTCCTTCCAATATATCATATAGTCATTTGAACAGGCATGTATTTTCTTATATCCCAATCCCATCAGGAATAATATTTTCATGGCCTTATAATGTGAATCTGGAAGATCGTTATCTTTTGGATTAATGTCTTTCATCAATTATAACAGCTCTGTAAAACATATTTCACTCAATCCATGTATTTCCTTCAGGTTAATCAATATTAACACCGCCGACAAAACCGTCAAATCTGTACAGCCAAGATACAATGGGTTTTCAGCATCACCATATAGACGCGAAACTATCAGTTCTATTTTTATTTATTCTGGTGTAATATCACGTATCATTTCATCCATTCCATCGAATTTACCATCATGAAAATCATCATCATCAACAGATCAGACATTCTGTCCAGTTTCACCATGACAAATCCAAGGGCTATAACTTTAATTAAAACCATGAAAAATCAGATGATCTTTGATCACTCTACTTTTCAACTTCTTCATATTCAAATATTTCATGCATGGACATAAAAAAATGTCACTGCTTGGAACATTTCTCTTGGAAAATTCCAAAAAGGCATCAACACCATAATCATATTCATTACTCATTCGATTTTCCATAATACAACTTCGACTCATTATTTACCTATAACAAATAACATAATTATTCATCTTGTAAAGATAAGGAAATTTTATATTTATATGAAAAATATTATCATTTGAATGAATTTTTTTTTGAAATATAAACAATTCTATGCATATTTGAAAAAAATATACATGAAAATAATTTTAAAAAGAAAATATAGTTAGATATAACAGTTTTAAATTCATATTTGATCCTTTCTTCTTACGGTAGACAAAGAATACATCCTGGTGCAACTGGATACCAAATTCACCCATCTGTAAAAAATAAATCTGAACAATAAATATTAAAATATGTATTCATTCAATACTAAATATTACATAGATCCGAAATATTTGAAACCATTGGGATAACCCCTGAAACCGTTGGGGTACACAATGGTTGCACACACCGTTGGCATGATGGTCGTTGCAAAATCCCTATACCAATGATTCTACATGAACTATTGGTATAGAATACCTAAAGATAAAATATTCCAATGGTTTCAATGAAACTATTGGTATATATATATACTAAGAGGGTGTCCGGGGGGTTTGGGGGCTATCCATGGGGGGATTTCCAAGGGGTTCAGGGATATCCACAGGGGTAGGGGCTGTCCAGGGTTTCTAGGGGTAGGGGGTGTCTAGGGAGTGTGGAGGCATGTCCAGGGGGTGGGGGGTTGTCTATGGGGATGGGCGGTGTCTAGAAGGGTGGGGGAGTCGTGTCCAGGGTGTCAGGGGGCTGTTCAAATCCTTCCCCATTGGAAACCACCCCACCCCTGGACACCCCTACCCCCTTAGATAGCCCACTCACCCCCTGAACACCACCCCTCCCTGTTGGACACACCAACCCCCTTGGAAAGCCTCTACACCACCCTTAGACACCACCCCACCCCCTTTGACATCCCTTGGACACCCCCTCCCCTTTGGAAAACCCCCACCCCCCTAGATAGCCCCCACCCTTATAGATTTTCCCCACCCCCTGGACACCCCCACCCCTGATCACCCCAACCCCCTTGGACAACCCACTCACCCCCTGGTCACCACCTCCACCCTTGGACACCCCTACCCCCTTGGAAAACCCCCTCACCCCCTGGAAAACACCCCCACCCCCTTAGACACCAACCCCAGGAACAACCCCCCCCCCCACACACACCGAACACCACCCCACCCCCTTTTACACCCCTAGACACCCCACCCCTCAAGATAGCCCCCACCCCCTCGACAGCCCCCAACCCTCTAGACACCCCCACCCCCTTGACACCCCCACCCATAGAACACCCTCAACCCCCATGGATATCCTACTCACCCCCCTGGACACCACCCCCACCCCTGGATAGCCCCCCATCCCTCTAGATATCCTCCCTCCCCCTAGACACCCCACCACCCTGGATACCCCCTACCACTTGGACAGCCCACTCACCCCCTTGACACGACCCCCACCCCCCTTGACTCTCATACCCCCTTGGACATCCACTCACCCATGGACACCACCCCAACCCCTTGGACACCCCAACCCCCTTGGACATCCCCTCACCCCCTAGACACCATCCCCCACCCCTTTGACACCCCCTAGACACCTCCAACCCTCTGGATAGCCCCCACCCCCTAGACAGTCCCCCACCCCTATAGACAGCCCGCACCCCATGGACACCCCACCCCTAGGGACACCCCCACCCCTTGGACAGCCCAACCACCCCCTGAACACCACCCCACCCCTAGACACCCTACCCCCTTAGACAACCCGCTCATCCACCTAAACATCCCCCCTACACCCTTAGACACCCCCATCCCCTTAGACAACCCCCCCCCCCCCCGAGGAGACCACCCCCTACCCCTTTGACAGCCCCTAGACACCACCACCCCCTGGACACCACCCCCACCCCCTGGATGCCCCCACCCCACTAGATATCGCCCACCCCCTTCAACACCCCCTATATGGGCACACACACAAGATGGAACATAAAAAAACATAAAGTTGCATGATATCACTTATGTGGTTTCTTTTACCTGAAAATATTTTAGTACGGTATAAATGAACACTATGAAACTTACCATGATAACAAGAAAACGATAGAAAAATAACATCTCAAAAAATTAGTATTGGGCATCGTGACAAATAAAACCAAAACCAAGCCATGTGAAGCTTACTTTTGTATTGCGAGATGACCTGATAGATCTGGTGAAAATAAAGATGATGAATGATTTTGGAAAAAAGGTTGGAGGAGACAAATATGAAGAAACTTTCTAGGTTTTTTGCATGAAAGAGGCAAGTCATAGGTTACCAGATCGAAGAAAAAATAATGACTAAATATTGGGCACGATAAAGCATTAAAAAGGTTTATCACATCGGTTTTAAAATAACCAACATGATAAACTATTTTTTAATGTTTATAAAATCAGTTATTTAATAACCAACAAAGAAAATAATTTATCACATCGGTTATTAAATAACTGGCGTGATAAATGGTGCTTTATCACTTAGATTCTTTTGATAACTAACATGATAAATTATGCTTCACCACTCGATTATTTTGATAACCGACATGATTAATTTCTTAGACTTCCATTATCACGTCGTTTATTTTATAACCGAGGTGATAAAGTGACCAGATTGGATTTTCACAACGGTTTTAAAATAACCAATGAGATAAAGGAAATCTCAGTATTTTTGACATCTGATATAAAATAACAAATGTAAAAAATGGATTCTTATCGATTAATCACATCGGTTATAAAATAGCTGATGTGATAAATCATTTTTTACAGCTTTTTACAATAGTTATATAGAACCGACATGAAAAATACCGATGGGATAAAAATTATTCCACTAGTTTTGGAACGAAGGTCATTCTTGGAAAAGTATTGAGCTCGGTATTGTTGTTAAAACAAGACATAAATGTGGGGAAGAAGATGTTTATTCTTTATAGTTATCCTATTAGGTTGTCGATAATCAATAAAGAGTCCCATTAATCCATCTTTCATCTTAACAAACTGAACATCTGCACCCCAAGGTGACACACTAGGTTATATGAATCCCTTGTCAATATTCTCTTAGAGTTTGTTCTTCAATTCATACATCTTAATTGGCGCAATTTTATATGGTCTGTTTGAAATAGGCATAACACCTGATTTGAGTTATATTGAAAACTCAACTGCACAATTTGGCTGAAGGTCAATAAATTTTTCCATAAATAGATTATCAATCTTCTATACAATGGGTGTGTTCTTAATATTTATTATCTCCCCTACTATTTGAGATATATACCCTTAATTTGAAGGAATCAAGATCTATAATATGGATGAAAATTTCACTGAAAGATCATACTCATACATTCATCGATATATGATCATAGATTGATCTGGAATATGAAATATGGTTTCCCTTCCATGGAAATTGATATTATCTCTATAGAGAGAAATCCAATCCATGACAATAATCACATCAAATTACACTAAAGAAAGGATAACATGATTTTTAGAAAGGAAATTCCCCCATACTTCAACTATAGAATAATTATAGTCTTTTGATACAAATTTTTTTCAATTAGGAGTTGTTACCAATATCTCAATATCTAATTATTGATGTAATATGACAATACCCAAGGAAAATTATCTATAAATAAAAAAAGTCGGTGGATCCATAATGAAATAAAACATTTTTTACTTTAAGGTGGATGGTATGCATACCTTTCACTACTTCTTTATTGTACTCCACATCACTACTAGAGATTTCATGTTACATCTATTTTTATTTGATCATAAGAGTTTGATGACACCGATCATCATTGATAACCATTGTACTTGGGCATTGGATTTGTTAATTTCCCATTCCATTTCACCATTTTAATTTACGTATAGGTGGATCTTTCTTTTTATCCTTTTCTGTATTTTCATTATTATAGAAAATTTCCCTTCACCTCAGCATTCGACTACCTTATGACCTTCTCTCTAACAATTAAAACATTTGATAGTAAATTTAATACATTATCCTCCATGTTTATTTCCACACATTGAGCAAAACGAAAAACACATCTTATTTTCAGTGTGGTCATTATTTTTCCCCCTGAATTTTATTTTTCAATTCTTATCAAAAGTATAAGAATAGTGGGTTACTCAAATCTTCAGATCAACCTTAATATTACATCGAACAATGTCCTTGTAGATATTGAAGTCCCTCATGGATAATATCCTTCACAAAAAAGGTTTTAAAATACTAATGAGTCGTTCAATTTTACTCTCAATTTAGATAATAATTAAAAATAATCTATCCTTAGAAGTCCTGAAAAATTTCATATATAGGTACTGAAATATTCATTTTCTTTTTCTTAAGTTCAAGTAACTCCTTCTCTATATTTGTTTGAAGAATATGCAGAATTTAATTGTTGAAAAATAAGTTCTAGAGGTCATCCCATTCCATGTATTTGATTTCATCCAACTGTCTCATATTTTTGATATGATTCCACAGTTAATCAGCTTCACCGTCCATATTATATACTTCCAAGATGAGTTTATAACGTTATAAACATTGGTGAACTGAAAATAAATTTTCAATGGCATGAATACATTTTTCATCCATTAGTGGATCAGAAGACCCACTTAAAAAATAATGATGTAGGATTCTGATGTTCTCAACAAAATATTAATCCCTTCTTTGTTCGTTTGGATGTAATGTATGATTTATATCGTTAAAAGTTTTCGGATCATAACAAATATGTTTTCACTCAAAATCCCATAACATTCAGTTAATTAGGATGACAATCATTGTGTTTCCATCACATTCAAAATTAACAGGGTTCCTCTAGGTTACATCCATTGATTAAAACCATGAATAATAGTAAAACAAACACCAATCAAATGGGAAAACCACATAAGAATAAATAACATTTGAATTGAGGAAATTTTAGGTTTTATCCACGGATTTTTCAAGATAATTTCTAAAACACTAGGATTGTAACCTATAATTAGGCATATCCTTCTGTATTTTCATATTGTTTTCTCATCCTAGTTTCCAATGGTTAACTATAACTTTCCTCTAATACCAAATATAAGAGCCCATACTTTACATTCATAGATAATACTTCAAATTTTAATAATATTAATTACAAAACATAACAAAACCACCCAAGGACCATATGGATTTAGTATCTTTAGAAACTGAGAAACATAAACAACTGGTTCATAACATATCTATATTGTCTCCCATTTATTTCTTAATAAATATTCCCCTTTTTTACATATCTTATAAAATACCCCTCTTCATGAATTGGGGAGAAGAAAAATAAGAAAGGGGGAGCTCAGATGCTCAGTAAGGGTAAACAAGGGAGATATCAATCATATGATATTCATAAGACATTAGAACCTAATAATTGAAAATCTTATCCTGTATATTATATAATATGATATCATGTACATGAATAAATCGTAATATTTTATGAGAATCAATGAAAATTATTTCAAAATTCATAACATAAGATATTAAATTTTATTTCACCGAGATAATCATAGAAAATATATTTATATTAGTCAGGGATCCTGTCCAAGACCCTCATAACAGACAAAGACCACTACTGAACCTTTGTCACTCCTCATTACGTCCACATATAACAGAACCATGATCATTTCCCCTTCCAGCCCTATCTATGTCATGAGATATTAATCTTTAACCAATAAATTGGATGAAGTTATAGGTCCCAACCATCTCATTATGAAATCATTCTTACATGTTCCACAAAATTATAAATCATTAATCATAGGCTAGGGAATAAAATGGGTTTCTTTAAACATAATTCCACCATATGATAATCTATATAAAACACATGGATTTCATAAATAACATTCCAGCATAAAGGCAATAAAACCATAAGAACAATAGGTATAACATACCTAAAACATATCCCTGTTAAAATAGTATATATTTTACGTAAAATATTTTTGATAGAACTCTTGTAATTAATTCTAGATGAAAATATCTTTTCTTATTTTAAATGATTTCTTTTCTCAAAATGTCATGCAATATTAAAATAAAATAATTTATTTAAAAATAAACATGCAATATTGTAAATAAAGCTTTATGGAAATTAAGTGTTACAAAAACATAAAAAACCATTCATTTTTATAAGTTAAAATAAAACATTATTCTCGTACATTTTTCCGAAAGTAAAAAAGTACCTCTTATTGAAAATGCAATTAGAATCAATTCATACCATTTAATAAGAAGTCACCAATGGGTAATATTAACATTAAAAATTTTTATACAAATATAAATAATTTTTTGGAATACATAATTTGTAAAAATATACATGCATGATAAATATTACCTGATATATATACATACTTATAAACAACCTCGAACAATAATATTATTATAAAATTATCCCTTACCATAGGTTAGATTTCATTAGTATGTATCTAAAAAACATGTATACTAATTTAAATAATTTTATTGAATTATTATAGAATCATATTCATTTTTATGATATAATATATAATCATATTATGATCTGTTTGTTAATAACATTTCTGTATGTCTTTTTATTCATTAGTAACTTCTTCATTTTCTTATGCTTGTTTTCTTGAGTATGTTCTGGTAATCCTTCTTAGGTCATAGTTATAGAATTAAAAGATGATATTAATATAATATATATAATATTTATTCATCCTATGAATTTATATAATAATGATATAATGGATATCATATAGAATGAATCACAACGCATCGTGGAGACGGTAGGTCGCACATTCGCACAAGAGGTAATATCATTCCCATAATTGTGAAATTATATGAAAGTGTATCATATATATTCTTTTACAGAATACATATAAAGTTTTAATAATCATATATAGGTATTATTTTCATCATTATACCCATCCAAGTAAGGCAGTGATAAAAAATTGACTACACCACTGTGTGGAGATGGTAAGCATTACGTACGCACGTGTGGTGATTTTCTTTTTCATATGATGGCTAAAATATGGAATATAGTTGTTCCATAATCATAATTAAATATTACTATATAATTCATACTGGATTTATTACATTATAAGTGAAATAACACATGACGAGGAAGTACAATAAGAATGTAGTTGGAATGAATTAGTAGAGGAGGTTACCTCTTCCCCAACAAGCTCCCTACAGATCACCTATTAATGCAGTTGGGTTTGTACATGGAGAATAAAAGAACCTCTATAATATGAGTAGGGAAGTTTATAAGGGAAAATGGTTGGGTATGGATGATATTTAAGGTTTAATGGGTTATGATGAAATGTGGGTGGGGGATCCCACTTATAGTTGAGGTTGGGGGATCCTTTGGAATTTCTAGAAATATTAATTTATAATAAATTCAAATGATATAAAAAATATCCAAAATGTCATTGTTTAGTATATTAGATGATATAATGTTGTAATATCATCAACCAATATATTTTATACATGTTTCAATTTTCATTTAAACCTTATAATTTTCATTCACATAGTTATTCAATTTAATTTCAACTAAGGTAACAAAATATTCAATATTAAAAGGGTGAAATAATTACGTATGTTATTTTAATTTGAGATTAAGTGAATAATTGAGAAAATTTTTAAGCATATCATAATTATATTATATTTTAAAGAAAATATTATATTTAAATAATTTAATAATACATTATTTTTATAAACAACCAATAGTGTCAATATTGATACTATACAATTAGTTGATTATTAAAAATATAAATATAATAGTTTAACCTAAAAAAATGTTTTTTATATTAATATTAGGTCAATGTATTCTAATTAATTATTTAGATATATTAATTATTGGAATATATATATATATTTTAAATTTTCTAATAACATTTATTTATCATCTTCATTAAAAAATTCATTATAACATCAGTTTTTTTGTATTTATTTAACATATGAATTTGTTGAGTAAAAATTAAATAAATAATAAAATGATGAATATAAATACTCTATATTTTATAAGAATACATTTTGTCAAATATAACTTCCAAAAAATATTTCATTAAAAATATTATATTTATTAAAACATGAATGTGACTACCATTACATCAAATTAAATAAAATATTATATGTGTCACAATATTTTTTATATGAATCAAAATGGTCAATAATTCTACCCTTAGATCATTATTGTAGATATATACTTGAATAATAACATTTGGTGGAGTTTTTGGGATTTTTTGTGGTTATTATCATTTTAATAATTATTATTTTATTGATTTGACATCAATTAAATAATTTCTCCATCATCAATGTATTAGCCTTTAAGGTAATTACATATTTTCTCAAAATTACAAATAAATCCCCATGATAAATTAAATCATTTTATATTTCTAAATAGTTTTTATAATAAAATTTCCATTCTAGATATCATTATATTAAAAATGATATAGTTACAAAAATTTGAGTATGGTATATTTATATTTTCTTAAAATAAAAGAAATTAAATATCCAAATCTCATCCAAGTTGCTTCCAAAGGATACCATTTCACCTCAATGATGATTTAGGTCAAAATAATCATCCAAATATTTTTTTACAAGTATTAGGGTAATTTTCTAATATTAATTTTACACTTAATAACCCGATTTACCAGATTTCCATATTAATAAAAATTTACAATGTTACTATTTATAACACCCCAAAAAAACAAATTTAAATAATTTGGAAGTACTGATTTCCAATATGGAGTCCGTTTTTCTTTATTCAAAACATATAAGTTTCAGAAATTAAATTAAAATAAATCTCATTATCTAAATGAGAAAACATGTTTTAAAAGTTAAAACATTGTAATAGATTGAAACGTTTTTATATAAATATTCCATGTGAATTTAATGAAAATGACCTACATTATAGTATGTGATAGAAATATATTAAAATTATATTTTAAAACCATTTAGTAATATAATTTAATCTTATAAATTATTCTAATCAAAAAAGTTTTTATCACATACATTTTAGTGTATTTTTACTATTCATCAAAACATGAATGCTATCAGAAAAATATCAACAATTCAAAAAAAAATATATTTTTTTCACGCTTCTAAATAAGATTTGTATGCTTTTATTTAAAAATAATCAATGTGTCAAAATTCTAATTTGAAAATATTCTCTATTAAAAGGCAGTAAAATTACCCATTTGAAAAATATATGTTTTTATACATAAGATAAGGATTATTCATACCCAATGTATAAAATATCTATTGGTTGAATATAATTGTTTTTGTTAAATTTATTATATATATATTTAAATAATTTAATTTACTAACTGTAATTCACTTAAATTATTAATACAAAAAATAAATATATTCTTTACATTTATTAGTTTTATATTTTTCCTAAAAAATTGGTAGCCAAATAATTCACCATATATTTTATTATGTTAGATATATTTATTTTGGATAGTGTAATTACATGTTTATAATGGTCATTTCATACCAAGGGCATCACATGGTTCATTTAAACTCACAATTGTGTAAAATGAAATCTATTGATGAAATAGAATTATTTAAAGAAAACATTTCATAAAAACATACAGGTGTTACATTCTACCCCTTTAAACTGAATTTCACCCTCAGAATTTCTCACTTGAATTCAATCTTTTGAGGATTCCTCTACCTCATAACATCCTTAAGTTCCCAATATTTACCTTAAACTGATAGTTCCACTATAAAAATTTTACCATGATAATGGTATTTTTTGTATAAATTTTACACTACGATCCAAAATATCTATCAATTGTTCTTAATAAGAAATATCATGCTCCGGGGGTATGACTTTTTAGTATAGTACGTGTGATAGATCAGGTATGTTATTTCTCATGAGAGTTATGTGGGACACATGGTGAACAAGAGAGATATTATATGGAAACTCAAATCGATAAGATACCTTCTGATCACAATTTATATTTTTAAAGGGACCAATATACCAAGGGCTCAACTTTACCATATTCCTAAATCTCATTAATCTCTTCTATGAATATATTTATAGAAACACCATATCACCCACTTCAATCTATAGTTCTTTTATTCAGTTTTTAGAATAACATTTTTTAGAATCTGGGATACTCTTATGTGTTGTTGAATAAATTTGACATTTTCTTCCATTTAATCAATATGATCTGGTCCGAATAGATTTCATTCCACAACTTCATCCAAAAAAGTTAGAGTTATTCAATTCATTCTATAGAGGAATTACTATGGATCTATATGAATATTGGAGTGAAATATTTTTTTGTATGAAAGTTCGACCATTGTTAGGTGTCTATCCCAACTACCTTTGAAACCCATAGATAAATCTCTCAACATGTCTTCTAGAGTATTAATTATCCTCCCAGACAGATAATCTATATATGGATGATAAGCAGTGATGAAACTTAACTATATATCTAGAGCCTGCTGAAAATTTCTCTAGAAAATTGAGGTTAACCTTTGACCCCGATAAGATATATGTAACACACCAGGCTTCCACAGTACGTTTCCCTTTGAATAATGTAGTGGCTTGAGTTTTACGCAACTTGGAGTTTTAACACACCATGACCAATCAAAGTAGCTGTTATGAATAGCAATACCCACTTCTGAAATTTTCTAAATTTTATATTTCAAAATGGAATTCATTTTTGAATTCGGAAATCAAAATTAGCTTAAGGTGATTTTTTAGTATTTTTCTGAAAACATTAAATTTTTGATGAATAGTGAAAAACACTGCGTTATTATTTAAAACTGAATTTATATTTAAGTAATTTTTTATTTTATTTTAATTTATTTTATTTCAAAATAGATACATGATACCGATATATTTTCAATGTAATACATTTGAGTCATTTTATAATATGTTCAGATATATAAAATTTTATTGAACTTTTTACCATCTTTTACCCAGCTTCTAGTAGAATTTGAAATTATGCGTAAAACATAATCTTACCACTTCTGTGAGTTCAATTTGAAAAATATGAGAGACACGGTTGATATCGGTAATTAAAATGTGGTTCAATAAGAATAAAATATTTTTTTATGAATAGTCATTACTGACTTTTATTTACCACGATTGAATGTAAATAGGGAAATTAAGGGAAAAATGATATCATAATTACCACAAAAATGCCATAATTTTATTGGATAAGTGTAATTAGACCCAAAACAACCTTAGGAATAAAATACGATCCCCTTTGTCCACTTAGATTAGATTAGAACATTTATTATTATTTTATTTAAACAAGAGTTAAAAGAGTAAAATTAGAAGTTTAATAACTAATCCATTTTTAATATAGGCTTAAACACAATATAAATTCGACTATAAATATTCCTTAGAAATATAAAAATATTTCCTACATAACGGTATTTTATTTATAATATTTAGACATTAAATAATTTAATCTATTTATGACAAAATGATGATAGAGTAAATACCTTTTAAATGAAGGAATAAAATAATTGATATTATAAATATCCAATTAAATGAAATTTTAGAATTTTGATGAATTGCACTAATTTTAAAGGATAATATGAATTTTTTGGGTTGAATAAATTTTTTTTCCGAAGTAATTATCATGTTATGATTTTCATAAAAACCAAATACTAAATAGTGTCAAAATTGAAATAATTGAGTTTTTTAAAAAAAATACTATATTATTAATTGATATAATATTCCTAAAAATATAAGGATCTACCAAAGAACATAGACAAGGTTATATATATTAATAATGAACCTCTTGAGGTTCTATTAGCTTGTTATAGTAAGTTTATTAACCATATAATGTAAAACTACAAAGAGACATGGTAAATGTCAAACAATTTAACTAAGAGTTAAATATAAATGATAAGGTTAATATGGTGACCTAACCCCATCTAAAAAATATTCATTGATAGGTTTTCGACCTATACACACCTTACCCTCTAAATAAATCATTTTTAAGCCATTAGAAACTGAAAAAAAAATTATTATAAAATAATATTTCAGGCTTATCCTAAAGTGGCCCCCACCTCTCTTAAAAAAGGGTACTTCCACTTTTCTTAATTTCACACCTCTAAAGCCAATTGGCTCTGCCAAAACCTTCCCAAATATCCTCCCAGCATCTCAAAAATAATCTTAGAGTACTACTTGTATCAGAAAGCCATCCTAAGTGGCTGTTTTGATCAACTCAAATGGAAACACCCGAAGAAGAGTTAAAAATATCACCACCCTCTTTCAAGTTATTTTTTTATTCCACTTCCTCTTTCTTTGATTCCATAAAAAAATAATAAATCAATTAACTTATACATATTGTGATTTTCTTATAAATATAGTACAACCATATTCATTATTCTATCCATCATATAAATGACAAAGTCATCGTACGTGTGTACGTATGGCTTACCATCTCCACGTCATGGTGTAGTTTGTTATTCAAAAACATCATTATTTTGGATGGGTACAATAATGAGTATTACTGATATAAATAATAAATAAAACATGTTATTGATATTTATATGTTATATACAATAACGATACATACGATTTCACTATCAATATAATGATATTGTCACTCGTGCATATGTATGGATTACCGTCTCCATGAACGTGATGAGATACATTGACCATTGTAATATTTCATGAATAAATATAAATTTATGATTAAAAATAATGTTTATGAACATAATATCATTCTTTATATGAATCAATTACATCCTATCCATAAAAAACATAGATTATGTAACCAAGAATATAATGAAAAATGAATCAGTTAACACCAAAAACGATGATACTACTGAAATATTATTATCAAAGAAATATTAGAGGATCATATATGATATAATATTTATGTATATGGTTATTTTATAACTTAATAACAATGTTTTAATTATTATATTGTAGTTTAACATTCTACTGGGACCTCTTCATCATACACATCCTTGTTTTCTTAAAATTTTAATTCAGAACATTCTTAATATTTACTGGACTATGTGTTAATGTAATTTATAACCTTATTTTACCATATTTTTTGGAATGGAATCTTTTAGTTGTTTTCCAAACAAGGTGTTTTATGACTTTTCGACAAAATTAAGGTAATATTGTCTTTTTAAACATATACATCAGGTGTGGCTATTTTCTAGCATTTTAACATTTTCGAAGCTTCCCATACGAGCTTATAATAATATTTTAAAAATTAATAATATTTTTATAATTAGATTACTTTTAAAATATTTTAAAATAGAAAGGGATATTTCACTAAAAAAGTTATGATTTCATCTTTGTAAACAACCTTTGATGGATTTTTATCTTGTTTGAAGTTCATTTATTATGATACAAAACTTCCATATTGTATTGAAGGTTTTGGGAAATGTTTTAATATGGATGTGTTATTTTTACAAAATTAATGTTTTATGGATAAAGTATTGACATTTTGTATGACAGTTTTAAGACGAATGTTTATGTTATGTTTAAAATTTTTTATATGGGGAATGCATTGGACTTAGTAAGTGATGGGTGGAGCACGATATAGCTTCTCGATGCATCTATAGGTCTCATGGGACAATCCTGTGTCTTGGAACAAGGACATCACGAAATATTATTTGTAGTCTTCACAAAGGGCCTTAACTATGTGGTTATGATGTCTCGCATTATACATTCCGTCATTATGAAATTGGCTATTGATATTTCATGTGATTATTCAACTACTAGAATATCCATGTGACTATGTAAATGAAATTATTTAATTTATATTGTCCATATTAAGCAGAATTTTATGTTTAAAAGGCTTATGTTTTTGTTTTATACATTTCCTTAATTGTTTATGCTTATTTATGAATTTTTGCGCTATATTTGTTTTCATACTGAGCATCTCCGCTCTCCCCATTATTTGTTTTATTTTTACCAGGATCTGAAGAAGTATTTATGGTTGACCAGTATGGATATGATATGGATATAAGTGTGTTAAAAAGGGGACAAATTGTTGTTCATGTTTTTATTTCATGATTTAATTTAAAACTTATGAATGTATCTAGCACCTCCAAGGATACTAAACTGGTCGGTCTTTCGGGACATGATTCTTTGAATCATGCCAATGTAATGTAAAAGTGCACCGACTCTAGATAACTGGTATAAGGCCCCGACCTTAAACCTTACTTAATATTGAATTAAATGAATAATTCACATTTAGGATCTTTTCATGTTTAGAGTTTTAGAGAATTAGAACATAACTATTACATCTCAAAAGATTACAAAGTAGACACTTCTACTAAGATTCCATAGAATAAAAAAACTCTTAAAAAAACATGTCTAGTTCCATGTTTTATATAGCATGAATTTCATTTGATCCCATACATGACCGTATTCCACATTAAGTCCTGTGAAAAACATTTCAAAAAATAACTTGGGGTGAGCATAAAAAGCTCAGTAAGGGATACACAAAGAATGAAAACTGTTAGTTTTTCAAACATCATGTAAACCATGTATACATTATTGAAGTAATACCTTCACCTTAATGAAGTAGTAAAAACTCTTCACTGAATAAAATATCATTACTTACCCTTTTGTAACCAAAAGATTACCATAAAACCCATATAAAGAACACATAACATATAAAGGTAACTTGGGACATAAACATACTTAAGTGAAATAACCATACGGTCGACTTCACAAATATCACTTAACGGAATAGCCATATGGCCAACTTCCATACCTACGTAATGGAATATACATATGGCCGACTTACATACCCAATGCATTGGTGGTAATAACGTAACCACCCGTCCTGGTATTCACGGCACCACCCGTCATATGGTTTATCACGTATCCACCCGTCAAATGTCCATGTACCAATATAAAATCATAAAACAGAAAACAAATATAATGGAAAGAAAACATTTCCACACATTGATGAAAATATATCACATAAATATATTGACCTAAAAAATCCATTATAAAAACCATTTTCAATACCAAAATACATAAATGAGTATATGGGATTTATTTCATTAAAAAAAACATTACGGATTGTTCAGGAAGCCAAAAACCAAATAGTACTCACGGTGGCGGAAAAGGTCGTTGTCACCACGTACATTAAAAGAAACATTCCTTTTTGTCATTTTGTAAAACACTTCATAGAAAAATATTCCTTTTGTATAAAAGTAAAATTCAAAGGGGTATATACACCGTATAAAAGAAAGTTGTGTATAAAACGAAATATGCCTTAATGAAAGGAGATTGAGACGAAGTCCCTTACCTTGGGTCCGACTTGACTCGATCGTTCTTTAACGTCCTGAATAATAAACTTGAGTTAATTTCTATTTGCTTAAGAACCCTTTTCAAGTAAAATATTCCTTTTATATCACTTATTTCCTTGTTATAAACATTATGTAATCATTTAAGTTAATAATGTTTGTTTTGTCGATATTTGGTTCTTAAGTCGAAAGTGGACTTCTTACAATTACATGTTGTTCGTGTGGTCAAAGGTTCATTATATCCAGAATGAAATTATTGATTTGGATATCATATATATCATATATATCTAGAATATACATGTATTTATAATATCACATAATCATTTAGAGGTAAGAAATGAAATACACCGTTCATGGAGACGGTAAGCCGTGCGTACGCATGAACGCAACATTCATTTCTATGTCAAAATAATGGAATTAAAACTAAATGAGAGTTATGTATATTTTAAATCCAGAATTATATTAAACATTTATATGTAACATAAATCATATATATCCATTATATATATTTATTATAATAGTACAATACATTTGGGGATAAGAAATGAAATGCACCGTTCATGGAGACGGTAAGCCGTACGTATGCATGAACGCTACTTTCATTTCTATCTCATACATTAATGGAAATAAATAATAATGATATAGAGGTATATTATAATTCCAGTATAACATCATATGTAATAACTTCAAATCCATCCAGTATACGTCCCACATATGGCATTAACGAAACACATCAGTTTGAGGGGGCGGTAGTCCGCACTTCTTAAAATGAAATTATCGGGTTTACCCACAATGGAAACCATAATGTTATACCACAAATTAAAAATAAAAAATCATAAGGAAAACATAAACATAATATATATCA
Organism: Viscum album; assembly: GCA_963277665.1. Taxonomy (NCBI): domain Eukaryota; kingdom Viridiplantae; phylum Streptophyta; class Magnoliopsida; order Santalales; family Viscaceae; genus Viscum; species Viscum album. Next base: position 1,942,779,548 of record OY728152.1, read on the forward strand.
TATATACATATAGTGACATCTTAATGGCCACCATTAAAGGTGTTTAAAAGAAGATTGAATAATCATCGTTTCGTTAGGCAAAAATTTGCCATCCACAGAAATAGTATGTTCTTTAACCATTAGATTTAGATGTGTGTAAGTGTAGCTCTAAATATTCTTATAAAAACATCCTAGTATATTTAATATTCTGTAGTTTTTACCAAATAAATGAATAAAAAGAGTTTTGGGGGTTCGAGAAGCAAAATAAAACAAAAGAACACAAGTGAAGACATTACCTTAAAATCGGGTAACTCCCTTTGGTTTGAGCTCAAAGGCTTACTTGGGAAGACTTCTGCCCAAATTTAGACTCAAAGGAGTAAGATAGGGATGTGGAGAGACAAAATGGTCAGGTTTTTTCCGAGCCATAAGCTTTGGAAGTTTGGGTATGGTGGTAGAGGTGGGGGCCTTTTATAAGAGGGGAGGAGGATCACTCAAGGAAAGTAAGGAAATGTTACTTTATTTTAGAATGCGTTTTGGATTTTAATGGTCCCAAACTGAAGTGTTTCGAGGATAAGGTGATAATTGTTCTAAATACACCTAGAAAATAGGTTTTTGACATGTTTAGTTCTTAGATTTTACATTATCATTCCATTTTATTTAAATCGTTAAATAATGAGGTAATCACTACATCATCATGGTGTCATAAATAATTTAATTTATTTATTGTCTAAAAATTATAAAGAAATAATATGATGTAGGAAATATTTTTACCTTTCCAATGAATATTTATAGTAAAAAATATGACTTGTATAACCCCATTTAAAAATTGTTTTAGTAAACCAACTCATGTTTGTGTCATTTTCATTTTAAATTTAAATAAAAAGTTATTAATGTCATTTTCCAACAAAAGTGGCTTCATGGGGTCCCCAAGTTGAACCATGGATTTTATTGGTCTACAATGACACATCCAATGATGTTAGGACATGTTTCATGTTCATTTCATATTATTACAACATTATTTTTACCTTAAATTACACTAATTACCTCTAATCGCGATTATAAACATAATAAGTTACAATTCACCAAAAAGATATTTTAATACCATTGAACCACATTTTACTTCTTCATTAAATCCATGTATTTCAGATTTTTGAAATTCAGAACGCAGAGGTGGTAAATTTTCATTTAAACGAAAAATCAGTTTTTATAAGTACCACTTAGTAGTTTCACTATTCATCAACAATTGAAGTTTTTCAGAAAAATACCAAAACTTCACCCTAATCTATATTTGATATTCCGAATTCAAAAATGAAGTCAATTTTACAAAATTCAAAACATATAGTTGCATTAATTAATTTAATAATTAATTCCTGCTGTTAGAGCAAATAGCACGTTTTTATGAAACAATAAGTATCAAAAGATTGACACTAGTTTAAGTCTGATTTCAAAGTGAAATTAATTCCAATGACCACTATTGGATTTAATGGTAAAAATATATTCTAATTTCACTTTAAAACCAATTCAAAAGATAATAAAATCATATAAATAAATTATATTAAAAAAAGGTTTTGAATTAAAATACAACATTTTACACTATTCATTAAAAAATGAACTTTATCGGAAAAATACCAAAAATTCATACAAAGTAAATTTTGATGTCCCAATTCTAAATAAGAGTTTTATTTGGGCCAATAGAATGTATAAGAGTGAACAAAACTATATTTAATGGAAGTTCTCCATCAAAAGGTGATAAGTGAACCTTTAGTGAAAACTGGGGCATATACGCCTAAAATTGAATTCTTTATGTATTTTAAGCCTTTATCTTTTATTAGATAAAATAAAAAATATTTAAAAAACATATATAATCATATTTTAGTTATTTCTATCCATTCCCTCCAATACAACGGCTATGTGTTAACTACCTTTTAAAATAATATTATTTTATTACTTGTGTGCAACGTAAGATTTTAAAGAAACTCTTTGTTGCGTATCAGGTACGCTATCGAACATAGCAACCCCTTTAAAGTAAAATTAATATTTAATTCGTAAATATTAATAAATATGAAAATGTTTTATTCATTATATACCTGGGATGTTAAAACTGGGGTCGGGGTGTTACAATTGGTATTAGATGAATTTTAGTACAAACCTTGGAAACTAGATTTAGAAAAACACATGATTAGAGAATACTACCCTAAGATATATTTTGAAGATTATTATAGAAGAAATTACTAGAATTTTGGTACTTTAGAGATTTTGTGAGTTTTCCCAGAAATACATCCCTATATTGATACGAGCAAGTAGAGGCATCTCTGGTACAAATGTACCATGTGGTAAAACCCAAAAACATCACTTTGAGCTAGACTCAAATGAGAACTGGTGCATGACAACAGGACATGATCCACTATTGGTTACGAAACTCTCCGGGGATATTCTTATGATAAATCTAATTTTTGTTACAAACCATTATGAAGGTTATATGAGTATATAATTCCTCAAAGAAATAATTTTTATGATTTTGGATTATATCCTGAAATGGTTCAATTTATGTTAAGTTTTTATAAGTTTAGAATTACGTATTTCCATTCATAAACTAATATACTATTTTCCATTGTTTATAAATGGCTCCTAGTGGATGTAATGGAGAACATATCAACGCACGTAATAAATGTAGGGATTTCTTTCATACTCTAGATAATTATAGTGGAGCTAGTGATGCAACTGGTGCTGATCAGCTTCTCACCAGGCTGGGAAAACTCACTCAAGTTATGAATAATAACCTGCCTATATAGAGCACCGTGATCCACAATGTGGAGGATCAGTGTTAGACCACTTAATGAGGAAACAACCACCAACTATCAAAGGTAGTACACATCCATTAGTAGCTGAGAAATGGATAAATTCCTTAAAAAACATTTCATTCTTTCAGAAGTAGCAAAAGGGAATAAGTTTTCATGGAAGTTCATCATCTCATGGGAGACGCAGATCACTGGTGGTCAATAATCTAAAACATAAAGAAGATATAGAAGTATTGAACATGGAATGGAGGGAGTTTAAGATGTTTTCATAGAAAAATACTTTCCTCGTGATCATCTATTGGATATAGAAATTTTTTTTGAGTCTATGGAAAAAAGAGTATTAGAATGTCTCAAAGGATGATGCTAACTTTACATGGATAGAAAGGCATGTAGTAGATTATATATATAACCCAAGTATTAAGATTAATTTATTCTTTGATGGGTTAAAACCATTTCTCTATTGAAACATAGTTTCACAATCCTTCTTATCATGTGAAGATATTTTCTCATGCACAATCAAGATAGAAAAGGAATTCTCTAAGTCTTACTACATTAAAAAAATCAAGAGAAAAAAAGATCTGTTGAACACTCTGGATATGGAAATAAGGAAAATAAGGGAAATGTTGAATATCCATCCTATGGTAAATGTGGGAGTAAATACCCTGGGACTTTTCTGAAGGGAATGGTAGTCTGTTACAAGCGTAGTGAGAAAGGACACCAAGCTTGTGATTTCAAGGGGAAGAAAGAGACTGTCAATGTTGAATTTTACAATTGTAGAGAAGATGTACATTATGAAAATTAATTTCCTATGTGGCAAGGGAACTTACCTCAAAAAAGGCCAAGAGAGGAAGACCATGCTTATGCAATCACTACTTCTCAGGTTGATGCTTCGAATGATGTAGTGGAATTTAATTTAATGGTTTCATCAAGTTTAGCCAATGATTTTATTGATTCTGGATCATCAAATTGTTTCATATCTTGCCAATTTTAAATGAAAATTGGATAATTTCAATTTGAATTAACAAGGGATTTGTTAGTCAAAACACCTAAGGGAAATATAATCACAGCTATGTTTTGTGAATCAGTTCCCATTAGGGCATATAAATGTTCTTTATATGCTGATCTAATCTTCATACCCATGATTGAATTTGATATAATCCTCGGAGTGGATTAGCTTTTGAACCATGATGTGAAAATTTATAGTAAGAAGAAAGAGGTTAAAGTTTTTGATGATGATAAGGAGTACCTTATCCTTAGAGAAGAAATGTCACCACCTGATTCTTATCTAGATCCATCCCCAGTGGATCTACTAAAATCAATTATTGGGGAAGAAGAGAATAAAATAACTATGGGTGAGAAAAATTATGTTCGAATAGAGGAAAAACCTATTGTGAAAGAATATTTTGATGTGTTTTCAGAGGATTTACGAAGACATTCTCTAGAATGAGAAATTGGGTTTTCCATTTATTCAATTCTTGGTTCATGGCCCATATCGAAGACCTCATATAGAATGGCCATTGTGGAATTAGTGGAACTAAAGAAATAACTAGAGGAATTGAGTAATAAGGTAATTATTCACCCAAGAGTTTTTCTAGGGGGATCCCATGTCCTCTTTCTTAAGAGGAAATACAGATCTATGTGGTTTTACATTGACTACATGGAGATCAATGTTATAACAATAATGAACAAGTATCAACTACATCACATTGATGATTTATTATGGAATCTTCATAGAACTCAATATTTTTAGAAGATTAAACTTTGATCTGGATATAATCAGTTGTGTGTAAAGAAGGAAGACATTACAAAGGCAAAATTTCGATCCATGCATGGGCATTACGAGTGTACACTAATTCCCTTGAGGTTGTCTAATGAATCTTCTGCCTTTATGGATCTAAAAAATAGAGTTTCATGTAATATATTGATTACTTTGAAGTAGTATTTATCGATGATATCTTGGTATACTTCAAAAGCTACGAAGATCAGGAAAATTACTTGCGCATTATTCTAAAGACTCTTAGAAGAATTGAATTATATGGGATGTTTAGAAAGTGTAAATTCTAGCTTCTGGAAATTTATTTTCTAGTCTATATTGTCTCAAAGGATGGAATCTCTGTTGATCCTTCAAAGACCAAGGCAATCCAAGAATGGATAGCACTGAAGATTTTAACTGAGGTACGCAGTTTTATTGGTTTAGTAGGTTATATTCGATGTTTCATCCAAAATATTTATCTGTTGGATAACCCATTTACCAAGCTAACACGTAAAGGGGATAAATGTTTTTTGAAAAAAGACTGTGAAAAATGTTTTAAAGAACTAAAGAGAATATTAGTCAATGATTCTATCTTTACTCCACCATCTATGAATGATGGGTTTTTTATTTATAGTGCTTCTTCAATGAAAGGAATTGGTTGGGTCCTTATGCAGAATGATAGTGTTATTGCATATGCATCACGATAACTAAATATTCATGAGAAAAACAATCCTACTCATGATCTTGAGTTAGCAGCTATAATCTTTGCTCTGTAAATATGTATACACTATATCTAATGTTAAAAATGTGAGATTTATAATGATCACAAGAGTTTGAATTATATTTTCACACATAAAGAACTCAACATGAGGCAAACATGATGGACTTAACTACTCAATGATTATGATTGCACTATACACTACAACACGGGGAAGGAAAATAAGGTGGATGATTCTTTGAGCAGAAAGAATAATGGATTTTTAAACAAGATGAGAGTTTAAAGGGATCCTATTTTCATGGAGTTTGTGAATATAGATATGGGAATAACTATAGAAGGAGAAACAAAAATACTTTTTCAAATGGTTGCCTATCCAAATTTACTAGAGAGGATAAATATTTCTTAGATAGATGATGAGGAGTTTCAAAAGATGATTAAAGTTGTGAATGATGGGAGATTGGGTGACTTCATATATGAAGATGGAAATTTGAAATTTGGAAAGAGACTTTGTGTTCCTAACATATCAAATCTAAAAAGGGAATTGATGGAAGATACTCCCAGCACCAATTTCTCTACAATCCCTGGGAGCACCAAGATGTATGGAGATTTGTAGGAACATTTGTGTGGGACAACATGAAGAGGGAGATTGCTGATTTGGTGTCAAGATGTATGGTTTTTTATCAAGTGAAATCCAGAAGGAAACAACCTATAGGATTCAAGAAACCTCTTCACATACCTGAGTGGAAATGGGATAATATTATGATAGAATTTTTCATGGGGCTACCAAAGACTCCTATAAGGAATGATGCAATATGGGTCATTGTTGATCGTCTTACTAATTCAGTATTTTTTTTCTATAAGAGAAGATTTGACACATGAACATATGGAAATACTATATATTAATGATGTTTCAAGACATTATGGAGTACCCCTAACGATTGTTTGTAATCTTGATCCACATTTTACATAATGATTTTGGAAAAGTCTTCTGAAAGCCCTGTATATAGAACTTCATTTGATCACTACCTACCACCCTTAATCCGATGGACAATCAGAACAGACTATTCAAACCTTAGAAGACATGTTGAGATCTTGATCACTTGACTTTCATGGTATGTGGGATCAATATTTACCTCTAGTAGAATTTTTCTATAACAATAGCTTCCATTCAAGTTTTCATATGGCACCATATGAAGCGTTATGTGGGAATAGATGTCGCATACCTAAATTTTGGGATGATGTTGGTTAAATAAAACTCATAGGCCCATAACATGTTGAGGAAATAATGGAAAAGGTGAAGGTTATCCAAAACCCCATCAAAGAATCCCAAAGTTGGAGAAAGAGCATTGCCAATAACTGATGGAAGGATTTTGAATTTCTTGTCGAAGACCATGTTTTCTTGAAGGTATCTCCATGGAATGGTGTCATATGTTTTGGTAAGAAGGGAAAATTGAGTCCCAGGTATATCAGACCTTTCGAAATTCTAGAACGAATTGGAGTTGTAGATTATCATTTGGCAATGCCTACATGTATCTGCAATGTTCATGATGTGTTCCATGTATTACTGTTGAGAATATACATTCTTGACCCAATGCATGTACTCACCAATGTGGAAATTGAACTGGAGCCTAACCAATCTTATTGTGAAGAGCCTGTCAAAATTCTTGATACCAGAGAACAAGTGCTGAGAAATCGGACGACTCACCTGATAAGAGTTCTATAGAGAAACCATTTGATGGAAGAGGCAACGTGGGAACCCAAGGAACTTATGATGAAGAAACACCCTAATCTTTTTATCTAGTAATATTATAGAAATTTCGATGACGAAATTATTTTATGGTGGGGATAATGTAACACCCCATTTTTCCACGGTACGTTTCTCTTTGAATAATGCAGTAGCATGTGTTGTACTTAACTTGAAGTTTTAACACACCACGACCAATCAATGTAGTCGTTATGAATAGTAATACCAAATTTTTTAAATTTTTAAATTTTTAATTTTCAAAATGGATTTATTTTTTGGATTTGGAATATCAAAATTAACTTAGAGTAATTTTTTAGAATTTTTCTGAAAACATTCAATTTTTTATGAATAGTGAAAAACAATGCGTTATTGTTTAAAACTAACTTTTTATTTAAGTAATTAGTTATTTTATTTTAATTTATTTTAGGTTTAAATAGATACATAATACATATATATGTTCAATTTAATTTATTGGAGTCATTTTATTATAAGTTTAGAGATATAAAATTTTATTGAACTTTTTATCATCTTTTACCCACTTTCTAGGAGCATTTAAAAATTTGCATAAAACATAATTTTACCGCTTCTGTGAGTTGAATTTTAAAATTCCAGGAGACACGGTTGATATAAGTAAGTAAAATTTAGTTTAACAAGATGAAAATAATTTTTTATGAATAGTAACTTTGGACATTTATTTAACACGGTTAAAAGTAAATAGGGTAATTAAGGGTTAAAAGGATATCATAATTATCCTAAAACATGTCATAATTTATTGGATAGGTGTAATTATATCAAAAAAACATTATGAAAAAAATAAGATCCCATTTTTTCCACTTAGATTTGATGAGGACATTTATTATTATTATATACAAAGAAGAGTTAAAAGAGTTAAAATAAATGTTTAATAACTAAACCATTTTTAATATTGGGTTTAATAAAATATAAATTTGAATATAAAAATTCATTGTAAAGATAAAAATATTTACTTCATAATTTTATTTTATTAATAATTTTAGACATTAAATAATTTAATTTATTTATGACACAATAATGATGCAGTAATTACCTTATTTATTAAAAGATTAAAATAATTGATATTATAAATATCCAAATAAATGTAATTTGATCCTTTTGATAAATTAATCTATTTTTATGGTTAATATGAAATGTTAGGGTTGATTAAATAATTTTTTTCGATGTAATCAGGTTGTTATGTTTTTTGGAAAAACCAAATACTAAATCGTGTCTATATTGACAAAATTGAGTTTTTAAAACAAATACTATATTATTTATTGATATAATATTTCTAAAAAATATGGTTCAGAAAAAGGACTAAGAAAATTCTATATATATTAATAATGAACCAGTTGGGGTTCTCATGGATTTTTATAGTATGTTTATTAACCATATAATATAAAAATACAAAGAGACGTGGTAAATGTCAAACAATTTAACTAAGAGTTAAATCTAAAAGATAAGGTTAATATGGTGGCATACACCTGACTAAAACCTATGGATTGAGTGGTTTTTGATCCATCCCAAACTGATCCTCTAAATAAATTATTTTTGAGACATTAGAAGCCAAAAATGACTTTATTATTAAATAATATTTCAAGCATTTCTTGAAGTGACCCTCACCTCACTTATAAAAGGGTACTTCCCCTGCTCTTAATTTCACAACTCTAAATCAATTTATCACCGACAAAACCTACACAAATATCCTCCCAAATTCTCTCACATCATACTAGAGTCCTTACTTTGATCATAAATCCAACCTATGGAGCCCTTTTGACCAACTCAAAAGGAAACACCTGAAGAAAAGGTAATAATTTCACCACCCTTTTCAAGTTATTTTCTTCTTCCACTTCCTCTTTCTTGGATTCCATATCAAAATAAGAAATCCTGTACATTTTACATACTTTGATGTTATTATAAATATTATGCAACCATATTCATTATTCTATCCATCCTATAAATGACAAAGTCACCATACGTGTGTACGTACGGCTTACGGTCTCCACATCATGGAGTTGTTTGTTATTTGAACACATCATTGTTTTGGATGGGTATAATAATGATTATAAATGATTTAATTAATGAATAAAACATTTTAATTATTTTTTATATATGATATACCATCCAACTACATAATATTTCACCATCAATATAATGATATTGTCGCTCATGCGTACGTACAGATTACCGTTTCCACGAACGCAATGAGATTAATTCCCCATCATACACATTCAAGAATAATTTTCATTTTATGATTAAAAATAATGTTTATGAACATAATATAATTCTTTATATTAATAAAATACATCCTATACATAACAATCATGGGTTACCTAACCAAGCATATAATGAAAAACGAATAAGTTAACACCTGAAGCGATGATAATAATTAAATATTTTTTTAAAAAGAAATATTAGCGGAACAGATATGATATCATATGTATGTATGTGGTTCATGTATAATTTAAAAACATTGTTTCAACTATTATATAGGAGGTTAATATACCATCGACTAAGGAAAAGTACAAGTGAATGGTTAATTTTACAATCTCTTAACTTATCCGAGGTTGTTAATACGTAAGTATCTACTGGGACCTCTTTATCATCCACATCTGGGTTTTCATAAAAATGTAATTCCAAAAATTCTTAATATTTACTAGACAAGGAGTTATACTCATTTATAACATTATATTACCATATATGTTTTGAAATAATATATCTATCATTTTCGAAAAAATGTGCTTTATGACCTTTTCGACAAAACTTGGGTAAAAATGTCTTTTTTTAACTTATACGGTGGGTGCAGTTATTTTCCAATTTTATAACATTATCGAAGCTTCCCATACAAGATTATAATAATATTTTCAAAATTATTGTCTTCTTTTATAAATATATGACTTATTAATGATTTCAAAATAGAAAGATATATTTCTCTAAAAATGTTTTTATTTCATCGATTTCAACATTCTTTGACGGATTTTATGCTTGATTGAAGTTGATTTATTATGATACCCAACTTCCATTTTGTATTGAAGGTTTTTTTAAATGTTTGACTGTGGATGTATTATTTTTACACCATTCATTTTTTATGGATAATGTATTTACATTTCATATGCTAGATTTAATACAAATGTTTATGTTATGTTTGAATCTTTTCATATGAGGAATGCATTGGACTTAGTAAGTGAAGAGTTTAGGCTGATATAGCTCCTCGATGCATCAGTAGGTCTCATTAGAAAAAATAGTGTCTTGGAACAAGGCCTTGATAAAATATTATTTGTAGTCTTGGAACAAGGCCTTGTCTTTTTGGTTATGAATTCCAGAATTATGCATTCCATCATTATGAAATTGGCTACTGACATTGCATGTGATTATTCGACTAGTAGAAAATCCATGTGAATAGGTAAATAGAATTATTTAATTTATATTGGACAAATAATGAAAAATTTTATGTTTAAAATAATTATGTTTTAGTTTTATACATTTCCTTAATTTATTAGGAATATTTATGAATGTTTCCGCTATATTGTTATCCTTACTAAGCATCTGAGCTCACCCCTTTTTATGCTTTATTTATTCTAGGATGTGAAGAAGTATTTTATGGTTGACCTATAGGGATAGTCTAAGGATAAAAGTGTGTTAAAATGGGGACTAAATGTTTCTGATGTTTATATACCATGATGTAATGTAAAACTTATGAATGTATATAGTACATTCATGGAAACTAAATTAACCAGTATTTAGGGACATGATTCCTTGTATCATGCCAATGTTATGTAATAATGAACTGAAGCTAGGTAACTGGGTTCCGGGCATTAAAATATAATGGAAAGTGGTACTCCATGAAATCTTACATCTCCAATTATATATTTTGGAACGATGATCCAGGGATAAATGCTATCGAATAACAATGAAGTGTCCTGATTTTATAAGGAGATAAACTATGACTCAAACAGCATTATGGGCTTTAAGTATTTCTTGGAATTCTGAAAACAAATTCCATAGTGATGTTTTCCCATTTCCATTATGGTATGAGTAATAGTTGTAACATGCCATTAGACATATGTCTCTCAGACTGAACATTCTGACAAACCATGAACGAAGAGATATATTCAGCAGCATCTCTTTTCAATCCATCCAACCAAAAACACTCTTTCAAATACATGTACATCATTACGATTCTAAGATGAATAGGTAATGAAGATCTATGTGCCTCATCCAACAACTACTTCTTTAATTATATAATGGGAGGAATACAAACAAGGTTACTTAACCTAATTATTACATCACATTCATGGATGAATTAAGTTATAATTTATCACCTTATTTTTTAGTTTCACATATTTCTTATTAACTTCTTTAATCATCATTTGTTTATATGGTTGAAAATTAATTTTAGAAGATAATATTTCTCCCATTCCATTAAAATTTTATGATACACCCTTCAAAATTCAAAAAATATTTTATCTTTTATAATCCTCATCATGTATAGGCTAGCTTGGTGATTTTTACATAATGCATATTCCACGTTGTTCTCTTTCCTAGGGTGGTAATGTATTGTGCATTTATAATCATTGATAAACACAAAAAAACATATTTGGAACATATTCAGATCCATTTGTGTGAAAATATACTTTAAACTTTTATTATTAGTATAAATATCACACATTTCACCATAATGAGAATGCCTCCATATAATTAACGCAAATATTACTACAGCTAACTCCAAATCACGAGTTGCATAATTATTCTCATGAATTTTCAATTGTCATGTGTCATAAGCTATCACCATATCATTTAGAAAGGGATCACATCCAATCACCTTGTTGGATGCATCACAATAGATCATAAACCATTATTCACTACAGGGATGTGTCTTCATAGGTGCACTATCTAACCTTATTTTTGGTTATTTGAATTTTTCCTCACATTCCTCCATCCACATGAACATAACTATTTTCTGAGTCATGTTGGTCAGTGGATTAGATAGTTGTGAAAAATCATTTACAAAACATCAATAATATCTAGTAAAACTAGTGAAACATCATATCATAGTTAAGATTGTTAGTCTTAGAAAACATTTAATAACTTCTCTGTTTGTTGGATCCATAGATATCCCATATCTTGTGCTTATATAACCCAAAAATGAAACTTTCAGAAGAAAAAATTCAAACTTGTAAATTTATTTTTCAATTCTTCTCCTTTCTCAGGATCATAAATATAATTCTCAAGTGATTTTCAAGTTCTTACTTTCTCATCAAATAAACTAGAATATCATCTGTAAAGAATACCAAAAATTCATCATTATAGTCTCTGGATACTTTATTAATTTTATACATCAAGATAAAGGGGGAATTAATAATAAAAAAACACATAACTATAAATTCATAGTGTTTATACCTTGTAGGTAATGTCGTCTTTGGTATACCCTCCTAATTGACCCAAAATTGAGGATATTTTGAATGGTGATAAATCGTGGAAAATTATTGAGCTATGTATACTTGGATGAAAAAATAATCAATGTGGGGAAGAGGATATTTATTCTTTATAGTGATCTAGTAATGTTCTCAATAATCAATGCATAGTCCCATTGATCTATCATTTTTCTGAACAAACAGAATAGGTGCACCCCAAGGTGACAAACTAGGACATATAAATCCCTTTTCAAAATTATATTGGAGTTTTTTCTTCAATTACAAAAACTCAAAAGGGTCCATTCTATTATGTTTGTTTGAAATTTTCATTGCACTTGACATGAGTTATATTGAAAACTCAACGTCACTATTTGGTGGAAGACCTTGTGATTATTCTAGAAATAAATCATCACACCCAAATAAAATGATTTTATTATAAATAGTTATTTTCTCCCCAACAATTTGAGATATATAGCCTTTATTTGTTGGAATCAAGACCCATAATATGGAAGAAATTTTCACTGGAAGGTCATACTCATCCCCGCATAGATATATGAGCACAGATTGATATGGAATTTGAAATATGGTTTCCATTTATGGAAACTGATATGATATCCACATATAGAAATCCAATACATTCCTAAAATCACATAAAATTACTTTAAAGGATGGATCACATGATTTAATGAAAGAACATTCCCATAAAATTAAACTGGAGTATAATTATAGTCTTTTCATGCGACAGTCATGCCATTAAGAGTTCACTGCTAACTCAACATCAAATTGTTGATGTAATATGACAATACCCTTATAAAATTCTATATTAATAAAAGAGTCGATGGATACACAAACAAATAAAACATTTTCTACGTTATAGTGGATGGTAAGTATACCTATCACCCCTTCATTATAATATTACACAACACTGCTAGTGATTGCATGTGACTCGAAATTGAATTAGGACATAAGAGTTTGTGGTCATCAATCATCATCGATAACCATTATATTAGAGAATGTCTTTGAATAATTCCCTGTTTACCTTAAACATTACCATTTATGTTTAGCTAAAGCTTTCATTGTATCATTTTATCTATATTCATCATTAGACATATTTTTCCCATTTTTTAGACATTCAATAACTTGAAAACCTTCTGTAACACAGAAAAAATATTTCATAGACCCTTTAAGAAAATTTCCTCTAAGTATTTTCCACAATTGAGAAATTCAAAAACTCATCTTCTTTTCAGTGTTTTCATTATATTTCATATTGAATTAAAATTTTCTCTTCATATCAAAATCATTGGCGTGATGGGTTACACTAATCTTCTTCTCAAACTTAAGATTACATCGAACTATTTCCTAATATCTATTATTGTTTCTTTTGTATAATTCCATTTATAGAATTAGTTTTAAGACAACAATGAGTTGATCAATTTTACTCTAAGTTTGGATAATAATTCATGAATCTTACCTTGGATGTCTTGAAAAATTTCCTTCATAATAACAAAATATTTATTTCAATTTTTATTATGTTCATGGAAATATTTATCCATATTTTTTTGGAAGAATATGATAAATGTACTTATTGAAAATTATGTTCTTGACCTCATTTCATTCCATGGATTTTATTTCATATATTTTCCTTCTATTCATGATAAGATTCCAAATTTCATCAGCTTTGCCTTCCAAATGATAGTCTTCCAAGATGAATTTATCATGTTCTGAATATTGGATAACTGAAAATAAATTTTCAATGGTACTAATCCATTTTTCATACATTAGTGTATTAGAAGACCCAAATAAAGATGGTGGATGCATCATCATAAATTATTCAACAATGTTTTTTCACTCTTTTGTTCATTTAGAAATCATATGTGTTTCATAGCTTGAAATGTTTTGTGATCATAAATACATGATTATTCCTTCCAGATCCGATACCATTTAGTTTCTCAAGAGGAAAATCATTATATTTGCCTTCACATTCAACATTAACATGGTTCCTCTAGTTTCCATCCACTCATTAAAACAACGAATCATAGTATGAGAAACAATCATACTAATGAAAAAACCCAAAAAAATGAATAATTTCAAATTAGAATTTTTTTAGGTTTTATCCTATGTTATTCATGATCATTTAAAAAACACTAGGATTTTTTCCTATACTTCGGAATATCCATAGGGTTATTTATATGGTTTTCTCATTCTAGTTTCAAATGGATAACTGTATGTTTAATCAAATAAAAAATATAAAAAACCATACTTTACATACATAGATATTACTTCAAAATTGAATAATATTCATTAAAAAAATTAAAAAAACCACCGAAAGACTATATGGATTTATTGTCTTTAGAAAATGGGAAACTTAAACAACTGCTTCATATGACATCTATATTATCTCCCATTTAATTCTTCATAAAAATACACAATTTTTAAATATCTTATTTAATACTCATCTTCATGAAATAGGGAAAACAAACATAAGAATGGGAGAGATCATATGATTAGTAACGGTAAAAAAATAAAATATCAATCACATCCTAATCATAAGACATACAAACATAATAATTGAAAATCATATCCTGCATATGAAGGATTAGGATATAATGTCTTCAGATAAATAAAAAAAGCTCTTGAGATACAATGGACACAATTTCAAAATTCATAACATAATTCATGAATTTTTTTTCAAACATATAATCATAAATAATATTTTCATATTAGTCATTGCTCATTTCCAAGACCATCATACCAGACAGAATCCATTACTGAACCTTGTAAACTCCTCGTTCCAGCCCGATATAACTGAACCAAGATCATTTCGTCTTCTATCCCTATCTATATCATGAGATATAAATATTTAATCAATGCATTAGATATTTATATAGTCCCCACCAATATCGTAATGAAATAAATCTTACATGTTCCACAAAATTATAAATCATTAATCATAGCCTAAGAATGAAAATGGGTTTCTTTAAACATCATTCCACCATAAGATAATCCATATAAAAAAATGGATTTCATAAATAAAATTCCATCATAAGGTCAATAAAAAAATAAGAAAAACAACTATAGTATACATAAAACATAACCCTATTAAATGATTCCATCTTCGATGGAAGATAATTTTGATAGATCACTTGAAAATAATTCTTGATGAAAGGAACCCTTCTTCTTCAAAAATGATTTATTTTTTCAAAATGTCATTCAATTTTAAAAGAAAATAATTTATTTAAAGATAATCAAGATATATTATAAAATATTCTTCATGTTAATGAATTTTTATAAAAAATTAAAAATCCATTCATGTTATCTAAGATAAAATAAAAAATTCTTCTCATACTTTTTTCAGCAAGTAAAAAAGTACCTCATATTGAAAATGACATAAAAATCATTTCATACCATTTAATAATAAATTACCAGTGGGTAAAATTTACATTTAAAAATGTTATATGGATATAAATAATATTTTGGAATAAATATTTAGGAATCATAGAGATGGATGATAAATATAACCTATTATATACTTGTGTATAAACAATATCGGATAATATTATGATTAAAAAATTATACCTTACAATTGGTAGGAAATCATTTATATGCATCAAATTTTTTTATAATTATTTAAATAATTTTATTTAAATATTATAGAATCATAGTCATTTTTATGATATCATATATAATCATATTATTACTTTTTATACGGTAGTAACTTCTTCATTTTCTTATGCATGTTTTGTTGAGTATGTTTTGGTTATCAATATTAAGTCATGGTTATATCATTAAAAAATTATGTTAACATAATATATATCATATTTATTATTTCTGTACATTTATATGGTCATGCATTAATAGATATCATGTAGAATCAATCCCAACACATCGTGGAGACGGTAGGTCGTGCATACACATGAGGAGTGATATCATTCTCATAATTAAGAAATGATATGGAAGTATATAATATATATTTTTGTTAAATAATGAATATCATGTTATAATAATTATATATAGGTATTATTTACATCATTACACCCATACAAGTAAGGTGGCGATGAAAAATAGATCACACCATGGTGTGTAGATGGTAAGTCGTATGTATACAGACATAGTGATTTGGTTTTTCATATGATGGATGAAAGGTGGAATACGGTTGTTGAATAATCATATTAAAATATAAGTATATAATTTATACTAGAGTTATTAATTTATAATGGAAACAACTCATGAATATTATGTTTAAGAATAATGATGTTTTAATGAATTAGTAAAGGAGACTACCCCTTCCTCATCGAGCTCCCTCATGATCACCACTTAAATCACTAGGGATGGTCTTTAGAGACGAAAATAACCTCCATAATGAAAATATAGAATTCTATAAGGCAAATTTGTTGGATATGGATGAAATTTAAGGTTCAATGATTTATGATGAAATGAGGGAGGATGTTCCATTTTATAGTTGAGGTGGTAAAACCTTTGTATTTTTCAAAAATATTCATTTATGAAAAATTCAAACAACACCAAAAAAACCTTAAAATTGTTTTAATTTTAAATATGACTTGAGACAAGGTTGTAACATTATAAGAAAATAATTTTTAAACATGTTTTTATGTGCATTTAAGTCTAATAATTTTCAATTAACTCTTCTTTATTATATTTAATTTTAAATAAGGTAATAAACATGTCAATATTAAAATGGTACGATATTTATTTATTTCATGTCAATTTGACTATAAATGAATAATTTAAAACATGTTAAATAATTTCCCAATTATTTTATATATTTAAATATTTTTAGTATTTTTAGATAATTTAATAATACATATTTTGATGAACAATCAATAGTTTCACTTTTGATACTATTCAATTAATTGATTAAATAAAATATTTTAAGTTTCATAATCATTTTCATATTGCTTAAAATCATCAATAACAAAATCCTCAGATGATTAATATTGAGATATACTATACTAATAAAGTTTTTTCATATTTCTGGGTCTTTTAATTATTCTTATCATTTCAATAAAAATTATTTAATTCTTTTCTCATCAATTAATTAATTTCATCATCATAAATGTATTAGAATTTAGGGGAATTTTTTACTCCCTAAAATTTAAAAATAATTTACCATTGTAAAAAAATTTATATTTCAAAATAGTATTTTTTATCATATTTATATTCAATATAGAATTATTTTAAAAATGATATTGTTATTAAAATTCGACTAAAACATATTTAACATTCCTTTAAATAAAATAAATTAAACGTACTAATATCATTCAAGTTGATTACACAGGATACAATTTCCCCCCAATGAATATTTGGGTCGAAAAACACTCATCCATTTTAATTTAGGGCAAGTGTTAGGGAGAATTTAAAATATTAATTTTACCCTTAATTACCTGATTTTCCCTTTTACCGTATAAATAAAAATACTATAGTTGTTATTTATAACACCCAAAAATAAAGTGAAGATATTTACATAATTTTGTAATACTGATTCCTAATATGGATTAAATTTTTTCCAAATTCAAAAAAAAAAGAAGATTCGGTAATTAAATTAATCTTAATATCATTGTTAGAATAAGAAAACACTTTTTAAAGGTTAAAACGTCGCAAAAGATTCAAATTTTTATATATAAATTCTATGTAAAATTAATGCCAATGACCAATATTATACTAAATTATAAAAATATTGTATAATTTTATTTTAAAGCCATTCAATAATATAATTTGAACATATAAATTATTTTGATGAAAAGTATTTTTTACACTTAAAATTTAGTATAATTTTAGTATTATCAAAACATGACAGTTATCAGAAAAATATAAAAACATCATCTAAATTAAATTTTAATATACCATTTATAAATAAGTGTTATATGTTGTAATATAAAAATTATTAATGTTTTAAAATAATAAATTAAAAACTATTCTCCATTTAAAGGTGGTAAAATTACCCTTAAAAAAAATTTAGGTATTTATATATAAAATAGGGTTAACTCATTCCCAATGAATAAAATAACAATAGTATGAATATAAACATTATTTTATTAAATATATAATTTATATAATTCATTAATGGCTTTTAATAATTTTATTTCACATAAATTATTTATACAAAAAATACAAATATTTCCTCTATATTTAGTTGGTTTATATTTTTCATAAATAATCTGTAGCCAAATTATTCACCATAAAGTTTCATAGATTAGTTATATTTAAGATCCCTAACATAAAAACTAGGTTATAATGGTCATTACAAACCAAGGGTGTCTCATTGTTCTTTTAAAGTCATGATTATTTTCAATTCATGTTACTAAAGAATTAATTTTTTTAATGAAAATATTTTATAAATCCATTAGGGTGTTACAATCATGCTTAACATTTTGTGTGGAGTAATTTTAAAAGTCTCTAAAATTTAATATACACCATATGAATATTATGTCCATAACAATAAAATTTTATTTAATATCTATTATCTCATGTTTTATTAAATTTTTATTTGTTTTCTTGTAATGATTTATTTTTCTGTATATATATTCCAACAAAGAAAATAATGTGTCCAAACCACCTTAAATTATTTGTTTTAAAAAACCCAGTAGTTTATTTTACTCACAAAAATATAGAATCCATGTATATTTGTAAATATCAAAATTAATTATCTTCATAAGGTACATAAACTCTTCAAATAATGTCCAAGAGTTGACTAAAATATAATATATCTAAATTGTATGGCCCTAGAAATATATAACAATATTCATTAACCTTTCTAAGATAAGGCATAATCCTCTAGTTTGATACGTAGTCTGAAAAAAGGTCCCTCTCTTCTGGGAGTCATTACTTAAGAGAGAACTCAAAACATGATAATTTTGACACCTAATATGTATAAACAATAATAAAAAAATAAATTCTACCTAATAACTCTAAAAAAAATCATGGTCCACAAAAATTAATAATAAATCATATGGTGGAATGCGAAGAATATAATATAGGGACCTATCAGTTTTAAATATTTAGCATATAAACTTTTCATACAGAACATTATCAATATAAACAATTTTTTGGACATGAATAAGAAAATAAAAATGTAAATAAAAAAGCATTTCCGAAATTGAAATATGAAAAAAAATTATTATCATTTCATAAAACAACTTTTAAAAATAATAATTTGATAATTAAGATAAAAAATATTGTTAAATTTTGGATATGAATAAAATAACATCAAATTTCAATAAAAAATTTCATATTTATATTTTAAAGAATTTCGACATATATGGAATTTCAAGAATAAATTTACAATTAATTTTTTATTATGAATACCCTTTACCATAATTTATATATCACATATATTATATTATTTAAACCATTAATCATATTAATCCTGCAAACATTTTTGATGTGGTTTACATATTATATTTAAAATGAACTTACTTTTAATTTGAACAATTTTAAAATAGGTTTATTTGGAACAATTCATAGTTATAAATTAAAACACATTAATATTTAATAACTATTAATGTGATTTATAATTTCATTATAAAAATTTATTGAAAAAACATAATAAATAAATTATTTAAATATTAAATATTAACATATAATTTTAAATGATGTTAATATATTTTTATTATTTTTTAAAAAAATTAGAACTTTTATTTATTTTTAAATGTATTTCTTGATTTCAACTCTTTAGTATTTAAGGAATGTTTGTAATAAAAGATTGAAAATATATAAACCGATAAACACAAATATTTTATTGTGAATAAACGTAAAAGAAACCATTTATAAAATTTATAAACATTATAAAATACTTTTTATTATTCATTAAAGATTAATAAATATACTAATTTAATTCATGTTGGAAATAAATAAATAACCTAGCAAAATATATAATGAACGTTACACTTCATAATATCTTGTATAAGAGATTTTATAAAACCTAATAATTTATATTAAAATTAAAAACTAAAATATTTTTATTCATTCAATAATATGAACTTTTGATATTATTTATTATATGTAATGTAATATTTTGAATTATAATCAATTTAAAAACCAATTTCCATTTTGTAAATTTTTTTCAAAATTTATATGTCACATACTTAAACATTATTTAAACCATGATGATATCAATCATCAAAACTCTCTTGATGCGGCTAAAATATTTTACAATATATGGTCGTTCTTAAAAAATAAAATAAAATAAATAATTATAAAAATTTCATAATTTAAATATATACAATTAATATTTTGGCCTTATTTTGAATTTTACAGACTCTTTATAAATTACAATATTTTTTTTGAAATAAAATCGTCATTTATGTTATCATAAAATATTCAATACAACTAGTAAAATGCAATTTCATTTATTCACATTTAATATTTTAGAATTTTGAAGACAATAAATGGTACATAAAAATTAATTTAAATAATTATAAACAAATTTATACATTTAAAATTTTAAACACATTAAAAAATAAAATAATCCTGAAATACCATTAACTATGATTTGTAAAACCTTTTATAAAAATATACTTTTAAAAATATATTTTTGATCAAAATTATTATGAAATATTTAAAAAAACCCAATTTTTTTAAATTATCCGTAATGTTTTTATATTTAATTAATTTATGAGAAAAATTATTATAATTTTATAAATATTCAAGAATAATATTTCATTTTTTTATATAATAAAACTTTCAGTTGTAATAAATAAATACTTTATTTACCATAAGGAATAAATATGATCTATTTTAGTTTTAATCAATGGGATTGCAATGTTCCTTTTTTTTAATTTGTAAAACAAGTTGTTTACTAAAATGTTAAATAATCATAACAATTAATATAATAAGTCTCTAACAGATAACACTTTGGGATTTTAGGGGTTTATCATTTGAATCTTTGTAGTCGAAGAAAAACACCCAGGTATGATCAATCCTATATATATTCAATATGTAATAAAAATGAAGAACATTATATTTGCATACCAACATAGTTGATGTAATAGTGTAAATACTTAGTCCGTGATTGAGTATATTTGATTACAATCACCATAGAGGAAAAAAAATTCTTCCTACCTCAATGGTATTACACCGACCGTGCCTCATGATCCCAATCAGGGGATACACGAAGCTCTCCAAGGGGTGCTACAATCTTCTCTATGAGAGATGAATGACGCTCCAAAGAAACAAATTAATAATAATTTTTCATAAAATAATTATATCCAACATAAGGGATCATGTACCTATATATATATATCCATTCATTTAATTTAAAAAAATGTATATACCATATTCAAAATTTTAATATAAATTTACACCCATTCTTATTTATTCATTAAATAATATTCAAATGAATATGCAATCCATTTAAACCATTCATAATTAATTTACCAACATGGGAAGATAAATTCACCTAATTAATATGGGTTTAGTTCACACATCCAAGAAGATGAAAAAATATGCACATCTAAAAGATATAATGAAGTGAATTACGCATAAAAATACACTATTGTAAGACATTTTTGAGATAAAGGTAGTTTAAATTTGGATAAAGAATCCATGATATGTGTGGATTGATAGAAATGTGTTGGAATCCACTGTGATAATTAAAATTCATTATAGGATATGTAATAAACACATTTTGGTGAATATGAAACAATTGAAGAGTTCCAAGGAGTTTAATTTGTGATATATGATATTTGTTTCATGGAAGATAATGTTATATGATGATTTATAATGTATCCCAGAGCATAATGAAGATATATAATGAAATTTATTCTGAAATTGGAAATGAAAATATCTTACTAGGTTACATAATATATTTAAGCATATAGAAGATATAAGATATTTTACTATGTGGGTAATAAAATATGACCATGGTAACCTCTTTTGCTGATAGGTAAGTTATTTTAGATCATTCATATGATAAGTATTGATGTTAATATTGAAATGTGGCGAAGGGAATTTTGAACTATGGCATATAAAATATTTGAAGATTACGTAATATTTTATTGATTATACAAAAGTTATTTTTGGGTATAAAATTTTCATTATATCAGCTACAATATATTACATAATATATTTTGTTTGATAAATTGTATTTTAAAACGGATGAATAAGATATTTATAATTATGTAATATTTTTGTAGAGCATATGGAAATAATTTTAAGCATGGGTAATATATTTGAACTCAAGTAGTGGTATATATGAAATTTCATTTATTATTAATGATACTACAACATATAAATCTAATAGATTTATAGAGATAAAAAGTTTGAATATTCATATTTTTTCATTATTGATTAAATATTATTATTACCTCAAACAGTATTTTCTTTATTAAAGACACAACCCACAACAAAAAAGGCTAGGGCAGGGGAAAAAGAACATAATAAGGTGTTCTAAAATAGTGGATACCCAACTGGTCCCCCCTAATTAGCACCAACCCTTCCGAATCAATACAAGAAATACTTTGAAAACACACAACATTTGTACCTTGATCTTCCACCTTTAGGGAAGCAAAATAATCCGTGACTCTATTTCCCTCACTCCAAATATGAGACAGTCTCAAACCATTGTTGCCAATCCAGCTCCTGAATTTCCTTATAATATAAGCAATCAACCAGGGAGGAGATATCTTGCCATTAACTGAGTCATGAATGATCATTGAGTCAGTCTCAATATGAGAAAGAGATATATTCCTCTGGGCACACAAACTAATCCCTGTAATCATAGCCTCGTCCTCAGCTTGGATGGAAGTGCCACTCCTACAGAATGCATAATAGGCAATAAAAATACATCTTATCCCATCACGAAAAAGCCCGCCACCCTAGATGAGACCATCAATACAAGAGCCATCAATGTTCAACTTCAAACCCATAATAGGAGGGCACCATCTAACCCAATTCCATTTCCTCATGTGAGTCGGACAATCCACAACAAGACAACACACCTGCACTTTTCTCAAGGATGGATCATCTCCTGAAACTTTGAAAAAAAGAACCAGATCCAAGAGTAGGAGTCTGGTTCTTGAAATCAACAAACCTTTATAAGTTTGAAAACCCTCAAACCGGGCTTTATTCCTAGCTTGCCAAATGCACCAACACACTGCGCAAAGAATCACAGATCTGTTTGTTCTTTCAGAGATTACAACATTCATACCATGAAACAATGTATCCAAAAAATAAGAACCATCAGAAACAGAACCAGATATATGTGTGAATTCCCCAAATAAACTTGACGCAGCGAAGCCCCAATCACTCTAAATAAAACAGATGGTTGGAATTTTCCTCCCTTTTATAACTGCAGTAGTGACATTTGGGGGCCAGATAGGTTCCCCTCCCTTTCACATTATCATAATTATGAACAACCTGATTTTTGATTCTCCACACAAGAAAATTTACCTTATTTCGGATGCTATCACACCAAAGTATCTCATTCCAGTAATCATTACATGCCCGGACAGAAGAGATCACCCAAAAATCCTTAGAGGAAAAAATACCAATCCTTAAAGCAGTGAAAAATCATTTGTATAGATCCTTATTCATCTCAATATGGTCAAAAACCTTCCTTCAATCTCCATCAGAAAAAAAATTGATAAATAATGGGTAATTACTAGTTTTTTTGAATGAGATCATAGGAACCAGACAACCAAGAAAGCCAATAATCGACCCAGACCAGTTATGAATTCAGAAAAAAATATCTCCCTTCCCAATAATCCATCACGAATGAAGGTGAATTATAGGTAGAAAACTATGGATTAAATATTATTATTCATCCATGGTTTAAACCTAAATTAACAGAAGAAATAATTATTATAAATTGAGAGAGTATTGGTGAGATATATATGTTATTTCAAACATCAATATTTAAAATCATTTATAATGATTAAAAATATATTATTTCCATAGTGCTTTATATATCAGTTTGAAATGGGATATGGGGTTTTTTATAATACTAGTTGAGATAGGAAGAATTTTATATTGATATCATAGGTGATTTACCACATGATTACATTAATAGTTTAATTTGAAGACGACTACCATAAATATGATGGAAATTATATATTTTAAACATAGAAATAATATTCAAACGATGTATTGAATATTTAGGTGAATAAGAAAAGTTATTTTATTGTATAATTAATTAAACCAATATTTTCTATCCAAAAGAGATAAGAAAACTAATGTTGTATTATGTTGAACATCAAATTTTTTAAAGAAAAATAAGAATATGAATTTTTTTGGATGTTATGTTTTTGTTACTAAATACCCTACTATCAATGAAGGCGAAGAATAAGGAGAAGGTGGATCATGATCCTACAATTTGATACCCTCATATTGAATATTCCTACAGATATGGATAAGATTATGAATTTTTCAAGGACAATGGTACAACTATATAGATATAAATAATGTGTTTTACATTTTTGATGAAGAAAATTGAGTGAATAATAATATGGATAATATGAATGTTATATTTGAAAATAAAGATTAGTAGTTGAAGAGTTTTTCATAAGAGAGACTATTTTACAATTTGTTGTAGTTACATGCATAAAAGCTTAAAGGTCATGTATATTAGTGAGTTGAGAGGAAATATTGAACACCAGAATAATTATGTATGAATTACTAGTTACAAGACTGAAACCATGTGATATCTAATATAAAATGGGTATAATGAGATTTTAAATAATTATAATGATATATCCTACCCGTGTTCAGTTTCATTATATAGTGGATACTCTAATCCTCGACCCAGCCATAATAGAAAAAGGTTAGTCACCCTCCTTGTGGGAAATGATTGTAAAAATCTATGGGTTCCTTTAATTTCATGATACTAGTTTCATGAAAATGAGATAAAAATTAATATATATTGTATATATATATACTTTAAATTATCAAAGAGGTGAATTTCAATAATTTATAAATATTATCCGTGATTCATGTTCCCATTACATAGTTATACGTCACCACATACATTAGCATATCACATGGTATCAGATCAAATCATATTCTATTTGAAATACCAAATCATTAATGAGTATTAAATGTATAATCATAATGATTTTGAAATGGAATGTTTTGTAACATTATATTTTATAAATTATCTTGGTTGGATACATAATATGATTCATTATCTTCATTATCTTCCTTAAAAAGTAATGGATTCTTTATAGTGGGGTTTATGCTAGTTGAGAGGGATGTTCCAATGAAATTTATAGATAAAGTGAAATTTATTGGTTGATATGAAACTAATGAATACAAGTCTGGTTTACTTATTTGAATGTGTTCATGCTTAAGTGATTGAACTCAAAAATACAAAATATATATGAGACATTATTGAAAAAATTTGGTGGAGAATATTAATGTGAAAGAATTCAATATAATGATTTATTAGATTAAGTTTGAAGATATTATAATGGATGATGGTGAGACTACTGATGAATATTTTACATGGGTGAAGGGAATTGTTTGTAGAATCATAGTTTTTAGAGAAATTCTGGAAGATTCAACCATTTACATAAAGCTACAAAGACACATTCATAATAATTCTGATAAAGTTTTTTTGATCCTTAGATGTTAAAAATGACTTATCCCATGATGTAATACATAATTTTACCATTTCATAAGAATTGAGAAAGCGTCCTAATTTTAATAATAATATCACAGTGTATATGGAATTAAGAAGACTGAACAAGCCTATAATCTAGGAAGAAAATGTATATAATCAAATGATTTTTAAGATTATAGAGAAATAGATAATGATCTTGAGAGAATCATGTCTATTATATCAAGAAATTTCATAAGTGTTAGAGTTAAATACAATAGATTCATTTGTATAAATTAATTTAATTTTATTGGAATTGATAATCTTACACTTGATTGTTGAAAGAACAAATTGCGGAAACATAGTAAGAATGAAATTAGAAGTTGATAAATCATCTCAAAGAAGTGATTTAGAATTTGAGGAAACACTAAAAAGACCTAAAACATTTTGTAAAATATTAAATAAAAATAATTCACATCAAGAATTAATGATATTGACAATGATAACTACACTAAATATATATTTAAAACAATAGTTGAAAGATGTATTGAGATAAAAACCATGTTAATGAAAACAATAAGACAAATTTAGAAAGATATAGATGTTATAATTAAATTATTCAAGATGAAGAATGTCTATTGTAAATAAATAAGTTATATCAATGCGATAATTTTAGTGGAAGACATCATGTTGAAGAGTATTTATATAAAAGTTCATACAATGAAAGAAGTGTCCAATACGACACAATCTATGTGTATTGAAGAATAAAATATTATAAAGATGATAAAATAAGGTTATAGGAAACATGTAGATATTCAGACTAAATCATCTAAAGTTATTGTGAAAGAAATCACATTGAAGAAGGGATAACTATTATAGCTTATTATAATGTTAATGAGTATGTTATAGAAAAATTTATAAGAACAAAAATAAAAAATAATGTTTTTTATGCTAATAAAAGTCAAGAAAAATTCACTTCTGTGTTAAGGGGAGTTGGTTGAGTTCATAAGAAAAAGTCCCTATTGAATATGGGAACATAATCATTGGAATGCACTTAGACCACAATGAGGTTTTCCTAAAAAATGTGGTCCATATGTAAGATCATGTTCAAATGGATGTATTTGGTTTTGTTGATTATTTTGGCCGTAATATTATGTTTACTGGAATAACATTTCATTTCCATAGTTTTAAAGAAGGTAATAACTGAGGTTGTGATATCTAGTGAAAATAAGGAAGAACAATTAGAAGAAGAAATATATAAACAAAATCCAACCATGATTTCATACACAAAATAGATTTTATTAATTATATTAAATCTATGGAAAATTTGACCAAAACATTCATTGTATTTAACAATGTATGTCAATTATTTTAGAAAAAACTCTTGAGCCATCTGGAGATGAGAAGTTTCATAAAAGAGATAAGGATAATACCAAATTTCATATTGAGATGGAACATAAAATAAGTAAGATATTAAATTCCTGGATACATTTTAGTATATTCTTGTCTTATATGAATGGAGTTAAAATTTCTTTAAAATCATTTAATAACATGATAAAGGTAGAATCAAATTTGGGAATGAAATATCATTGAAGATCATATGTATTGGGACATATGATATTGAAGTTCAAAAATAGATTTCCAAAGATTTTCCATTTTTTGTTTTGATAAGAAATTATTTATTAATTTTCTGTCAAAAAAAAATTTATTTTAATGTAGTTATTATTAATGTAATTATTTCATCATCATGTGCATAAAATATGGAAGAGTAATCATTAACATAGAAAGAACACATGCAAATTTATCTTAAATATTACATTCAAAATATTATTGTTACCTAGGCTCAAAATGTGGGAATAGTCTCTAAATAACTACTCATCCATCTTGTTAAATTTATATTTAGTAATATCATATGGTGATATGTGGTGATATTAATTCAAAAACTATGGTAATAAAGAGAATATATTTTTGAAATGTGACAAATAAGAAAAATAATACAAATATGTTATATAAAATTGGAAATTCAGTCCACTATTCCATATAAATAAATTTATTCTGATTTATATAGGATATTGATATGTCAATTCTCAAAATAAGATATTGATGTTTTTGACAAAAAATAGATGATGGTAGTAAGTAAATATGTGAGGCAATAATTCCTTCGTACAAGGGGTCATATTTTTTATATATTTTCCAAGGCCATTCTTAAGGACAAAATTTGAAGTTTTCAAGTTGAATAAGCATGTTCAAAATTTCCTTATAACTTGATAGACAATGGTTTTCCCACAATCCTTGGTATTATATTTCAAAATAGTAATAAAATCAAAGGTCTTTTTTATATTTCTATTTTGAATGAAATGGTTGTATTATTGAAAAAATGTTATGAAAAGAGTGATTTGATTGATGGGGATATGATCAAAATTACTTGGGAATAATTTTATGTTTAACTAGGGTTTAAAATATATTAAAAACATTATTTTATACTATATTAAGGTGTAAGTGACTTAATCATTGAGAAAAGGATACCATGTATGATTCTTGATATATATTTTTGGGATTCAAAAAAAAATGGGAAGATTGAGGAACATAGATAATTTATGAAAGCATGATGTATTTATTTTTTATCATATGAGAAAAGCATTGAATAATGTTGGGAATTTTTTGAGGTATTGAGAAAATTATATCCACCTCATGGTCTATTTGATTAGTGTATGAATCGAAATCCATTGGATATTTTGTGGAAGATCCATACATATATTAGTAATGTTGATATATTTTGAGAAGAAAATGTATGAGGTTTTTCACATATTATATCTAATTAGTATTAAGAGAGAATTCATTTTAATAATTTATGGGAAATATGGTTATTGAGATAACTGTATTAAATATGTTCTTAATGCTATTTTAAGAGCTCATCAATGTGTTTTTTATTTTTTTTGATTTTAATTACATTTGGATGATGTCATATGAGTTATGTTAGTGGAAAATAATTTTAGTAAAAACACCCAGACGTCAATATTATCGATGATATACTTACAAAATAAAATATAATGGATAGAAGAATGTGTGTATCTTGATATGTTCTAGAAAAGGTTTTTTTGGAAGATGAATTTTTTAAATAGAGATGGAGAAATCAAATAAACTATTTTGGAAGGAGGTATACTAAAGCAGAGAATATAATCTAAAAAAAATATAGTAGAATTGTTTTGGATATTGAGTTAATGAGCATCCATAAGATAAAATTTAATAGAAAATATATATTCTGAAGATAAGTTGATGTGTATTTAGCCTGAGAATAAATATTCAGAGAATATGTTTCTGATGTTGATCATGTGTATCCAAAAGAGGAAGAGACAAGAATAAATGAAAATTATAAAATTCATAGAAGTCACTATGATATGTAATATTTTTAAAATGATACTCAAAAATCACATTGATATATAGTTATAACATTAGAATTGTGTATGTGTTTTTATATTGTGATACATAATTTATTTTATATATGATTAATTTTTTTCTGATGAAATATAATATACTATAGTTTACAAATAAGATATATGATAAAGTGTATTTTGAATATGTAAAAAAGAAATATCTTATGGTGATACATAATATATTGAAGCATATAGAATATATTTTACTAATCCAACACTAAAATATGATAAATAAAATATCATACACTAATACATAAGATAATTTAGAGCCTGGATAATATATGAGAGGAATTTCAAGAAAAAATTAGAAAGGGTAAATGTTTTATAGATATGCATAAGATATTTTAACCATGTCTAAAATATCAGAGATGATACAAAATATATTTTTTTAGTAAAAATGGGATATGTATAAGTTCTTATATGATGAATGTTATATTTAGTCTTATATGGAATATATTCAAAAGAATATATATAATTTTTTTTGAGAATATGTAATTATCTCATGAATCATATAGATGTTATTTGAAGCATTTGAAAAATATTTTAGATTATATAAGTGTTGTGTATGAAATTAGAATTCATATATAAGATTTACTTGTAATGAAAAATTATAGATTTATAGAGCTATAATGTTAGGCAATGATGTGCTATTATTTATGGTTTAAATATTAAAATTATGTAAATATTCAATCCATGATTAATGTTGGAATTAATTTATTTAAATTAATAGAATGATGGTGTGATAAATCTACGATTTAACCAATGTATATTTAAAATAATTTATAATTATAAAAACCAAAATATTTTTTCATAAATTTTATAACAAATTTTAAATGAGAATACTAGTATCTATGGAATATTAGTTTAATCATGAGAAGAATATTATGGTATCATAGGGTATATAATGAAGTTATTCTATTGAGAGATTAATGAAATGATCACGGTTCTTCATATCATCGAATTCATATTTTCAAATTTTTTAAATAAAAATAACATTATTGTGTGAATATAAGGGCTATAAAGAAACATGAATGCATTGTAGAAGGGAATAAAACAACACAATGTATCAAAGAAATATGAGATAATTGAGACAACATTCTATTGAAAATCCTATGTATCAAATACGAATTATAATAAGAAGAATAGAAAAGGTGATCGATATGGCGGTGCAGCTGAATACCCTAAGGAGAAGATGAAAGAGAAGTAAAATTGAACTACTCCTCACTAAGACACCCTTACTTTTCCGAGTCTAAAAAATATGAATAAAAATATGCGTTGATAACTGAAATCACTATCTATAGATAGATATATATAACCTATTTGTTATGTATCTTGGTTAAATTGATACAATGAAGCTGAATAAGCACAATGTGAATGATTCAGTACCCGAAGAAATATTGGAAATCAAAGACCTATTCCAGATGAAGATGGTCTTATCATTATGTTGTAGTGACATCTATGGAATATTTATGAAAATTTTCCATAGTGAGATAAGAAGACCCATTATACATTGTATAGAGCCAATATGAAGAAACATTCTGGATACTAGAGATAATATAAATATTGTTTCATGAGATAGTAGAGGATTTTCATGATATCAAAGGTGTATTCACTATAGTAATATAGAGAATATCTAAATCCCAGACAAGTCCAAAAAATTTCACGGAGTTGTTTCCTATAATTGGGGAGAACATTTTTAAAATATTTATATGTCTTTTATTAAATTATATGTGTTGAATATAAGTGAGAGTGAAATTAACTTATTGGGGATTTATATTTGAACTAGTCATAAAAATTGATTTCAATTAAAAAAAACAATAAAAACAGTATCAATAATTGACCCCACTTCACTACAATGTCATGCATCCCCAATTACCTGGGAATATTAGTGGACATGTGATTTAATAGGATTAGAGGCATTCTAAATATATTAGTGTTGAATTGGAAAGTGGATCAATCCTCGGGGAATGACTGTTGGTTGAGTATCATGGAATCATTATGTGTTGTTCTGTAGGTAGTCACTTACAGAATGTCATGTGCGATAAGGGAGTGTTTCAGATGGGTAATGCGGGGTGAAACTACCTCAGTTGAGTACTTTTGGTATATATTAAGATCTATTGGTAAATTTATCTTAGAGGGAATTATATAGTTTATGTTTTAAGGAAGTCTTACAAAACAATCATATCCATTATATTTTTTATTATAAGATACTCATGGGTGATCATAATGGGTGATACATGGTTCAAATCAACATTTTTATTGAAGGGATGTGTGTCTAATGTGTGGGTTGGAATAGGGAATTAGGTTTTTTTTTGAAATTTTATACAAGGTATTCATAGAATGGAAATGTTGATAGTTTTCGGTTAATAAGGTATGCCATTTCTGTTTTGATGGGTACCATTGTCATGTTCTAACTAGTCATGTGTTTGATTGGTGTGGTAAAATGTCCGGGTTGGATTTGGAGTTTCACAATAGAAAATTGACAAATTTTAGATGGTACCCAATCAAAAATGGTTTCTTGTAGAAAATTATAGTGTTTAATTATAGATGTAGTTACTGAATTACAGGAGAGGGTTAAAATATATGTTTAAAAACTTTTTTTTCTATCCTTATGAACTTTTTTAACAATGTTAAACAAATATGATTCACTAAACCCCTCTATGTAATTTTAAGTAAAATCAGTTTGGTTTAATAAAGATGTTTAGTGAAACAAGTACAAAGGAATGCATAAAAAATATTCTAGCTTAAAGCGTATAGAATCTTAAATCTCAGTTACAAAAAATTTGAAAGTATAAGAAAAAATTTATTATTTTTATTGATTGCAGTGGAAATTTAAAGTATATATAAAAGAGTAAAAGTCTTTAAAACCAAATAGTAGGGTGTCCAAAAAACCATGGATAAAGGAATCTAGATTTACACAATCGTGAATGTCTATCTTAACCATAACAGGGTAAGCCCTCGATAAAAAGATCGTTATTTGTCTTGTTATCTCCATAAAACCATGATTTGTAAGGTGATCAACACCTTCGTCTTCCTTTTACTTGGAATACCTTGATTAAGAAGGTAATCAAAACCCATTTCTTCCTTCATCATAGAATCCCTAAAGTGTACAGAACAACTATTTGAATTTCAAAAATCAAAATAAAGCTTGTTGAAGATATAATTATGTAGAACCAGGTTTCCAAAACATAAACTCTTCAAGGATTTTAGATGAATCAAATCAGGAAGATCACTCATAGAGTATCAATTCTCCCAAATGTTCACAACATAAAAATTTATCAAATTATTGGGTATGTACAAGAGAGTTATCCAATAGTCAAATTCACTTACAACGATAATATTTTTACCAAAATTTTATAGGCACCTATATATCTATCACTTACAATGTTTATATAATAACTGTTTAGACAACATTATTTATCATAAAAAATTTCATGAGAAACATTGAGAGTATATGAATTTGTTTATGTAAAAGAATATGTTATTTAAAAATAGTAAATTTACGAATGATATAAAATCTTATATTAAGGAAAAATTGTAACATTAGGAATGTTATAAAATCTATATAATATACAATAATGAAAATAATAAGAAATATATAAAATCATATATGGAAATAATTGGGAATTATAATTTATTAAATGAGAATCATGTTTATAAAATTATATATTTCTGAATTAAGAAACCGTGAATCAAATTCACAACTTTTAGTGAATCAGAATTTAATGAAGTGAATCTGATTCTGAAATTTGATAGAATTAGAATCATAATTATGGATAATTCAAAATTGGGAAATAGAAATATGATTTTATTTTATACATGATTCAGAATTGAGAAAATAAAATTTGATTCGACGTTCTATCCAATTAGGAATTGAGAAACAGAAATCAGATTTGATTTTCTACATGATTTAGAATTGAGAAATAGAAATCAGATTCAATTTTATCTGAGATCTGTAATTGAAAATAAAAAATCAGAATGTTAATTTAAAATATCATTACATTATAATAGATTTCAATACATAAAAAAGTTATGAATTATAACTATATGATAATATTTCATATCTAATTTTTGTTAAAACTATCTCCTAACAATAGAGATTTCTTTTCCTAGGGGGAGTGTTTTTGATTTTATTAAAAAAAATTAGAAACTAATTATTTTTTTCAGAACCAAATAATGTTGTTTAAAACCTAATAAAAAAATTTATAATCTATGATATCAAATAAGAATATTTTCAAATACTAGAAAATCTTTTGATAAATCTGAAATGTACATTTTCTCACTTTTTACATCTTATTTTAATTTCCTTTTAATGATATTTCCTTTCTGTATTAATGAAAACTACAGTGCATTCATCTTTACATAAATCCATTTTACTTCCTTAAAACCTCAAAAAATTAAAATCTATAATATTTCTTCTACTCAATCACAATCTTCAGATGAGATCAGATCAATGTCGGCAGTTTGACCATTTTTGGAAGTCCAATCGTGTAACGCCCCGACCTTAGTTACCCAGAGTCGGTGCATTATTATATATCATTGGCATGATCACAAGAAAGATCAAATCTCGAAAGATCAATTGGTTTAGTAGCCTTGGAAACAATAGATATATTCATAAGTCTTACATTACATCATAAAATGAAAAACTACTACAACAACATATTGTCTCCATAATCCACACTCATATCCCCACATAATATCCCTGCAGGTCATTCATAATTTACTTCTTCACTTCCTGGGAGAAATAAAACATAGAAAAGGGGTGAGCTCAAATGCCCAGTAAGGATAACAATATAGCGGAAACTTTCATAAATAAGAATAAACATTTAAGGCAATGTATAACTAAAACAAAAGCCTTTCAAAATTGAACTTTCAACATGGTATGGAATAAATAAAATGAAATAATGACATTTACTTATTCACATGGATATTCTACTAATCGAATAATCACATGCAAAATCAATAACCACTTTCATAATGATGGAATGCATAATGCCAGACTATCAAAACCACATAGCCAAGGCCTCGTGACAAGACTACAAATAAGATTTTTTCAATGCCTTGTGCCAAGACACTAGTTTTTCTAATGAGACCTACTGATGCATCGAGGAGTATAGCGGGCTCCACCCGTCACATATTAAGTCCAATGCATTCCCATATGAAAAGGTTTAAACATAACATAAACATTCGTATTAAAACTAGCATACGAAATGTAAATAATTTCTCTATAAACTATGAATGGTATAAAAATAGCACATCGACAGTCAAACATATCACAAAACCTTCAATACAATATAGAAGATTTGTATCATAATAAATCAACTTCAAATAAGCTTAAAATCCATCAAAGGATGTTGAAATAGATGAAATCAAAACTCTTTTTAGAGAAATGTCTCTTTTATTTTTTTGAAATCATTTAAGATCCTTATAAAATAAAACATTTTCTTTGAAAATATTCTTATAAGCTTGTACGGAAAGCTTTGATGATTTTATAACAGCAGAAAATAGCCGCACCCGCTGTATAAGTTAAAAAAACTTTCTTACCTTAATTCTGTCGAAAAGGTTAAAAAGGACATTGTTTTGAAAACGACGGAAAGATTCCTTTATAAACCTCTAAAAGTAAAACAAGGGTATAAATGACTTTAACCCATATTCTTGTAAATAATAAAATTGTTTTGAAATACATTTTTAAGAAAACATGGATGTGGATGATAAAGAGATCCCAGTAGATTATTACGTATAAACAACCTCAGATAATGAAGATATTGTGAAATAACCCTTACAAATTTGGTAACTTATGAATCATACAACCCATGAAAGAGGTATCATACAATGAATATGTAAATACACATAAATTAGAGTGTATTACACAAAGAATATAATTATGGGCAGTACATACACCACACAAAAGGTAATGGTGCCAATATGGCATGAATCTCACGGGAATAAGGAGTGAGATGAAAACCCCTTACCTTGTACTTTTCCTTGGTTGGGGTAGTATAACCTCCTGTATAATGGTGAAATAATTGTTATTAAATTATACAATAATCATATATATTAATATGATATCATATATGATCTTTTAACATTGATTTGTTAATAATATCTTAGAATTATCGTTGTTTCGGGTGTTAACTTACTCATTTTCTTTTATATATTTTGTTACATAAGCCATTTTTGTTGTATCTTATTCTCATCCAGAATGATATCAAGTCCTTAAACATCATTTTTAAATCATAAAATGATAATTATACTTGAATGGATACGATGGAGAATGAATCTCATCGCGTTCGTGGAGATGGTAGTCCATACGTACGCACGAGCGACAATATCATTCTTTTGATATTAAAATAAAATATAAATGGATGGTATATCATATTAACATGTTATTTATATTATTTACATGAGTTACACATCATTATTATACCCATCCAAATAATATTATATTGAATAACAATTACACCACGACGTGGAGACGGTAAGCCGTACGTACGCACGTACGGTGACATGTTATTCAAAGGGTGGATAGAATACTGAATATGGTTGTACCATATTTATAATAACATCATAGTATATGTGAGATACTGGATTTATTATTTGAGAATGGTAAGAACAAATAATGAAGTAGTGGAAGAAGAAAGGAACTTGAAAAGGGGTGGTGAAAACATTACCTCTTCTTCCGGTTCTTCCTTTTCATTTGATCAAAAGGGCTCCATAGGTTGGCTTTCGGATCAAACTAAGGCCTCTAGGTTGTAGTGAGGGATGTTGGGAGAGTATTTGGGCAGCGTTTGGCCGAACCAAAAGGCTTTGATGGTGTGAAGAAATGAGAAGGAGGAGTTCCCTTTTATAAGAGGGGTGAGGGGAACCTTTGGAAAATCTTGAGATATTAGTTTATAATAAATTAATAATCGGATTCCAATGGCTACAAAGTTGAATATTCTAAGGTTAAGGTGGGTATGGGTCTAAAATAACTCAACCAATAGAATTTAGACAGGTTTGGGTACTTATATTAACCTTATCATTAATTATTAACTCTAAGTTAATTAGTTTCACTTTTACAATGTCTCTTTGTATTTTTATATAATATGGTTAATAAACATACTATATACATAAAAGAGACCCCCAAGTGGTCCATTAATGATGAACTTATCATGTTATAAGCCTCTTGTCCGAACCGTAGATTTTTTGGAATTTAATATCAATTAATAATATAATATTTTTTTTAAGAACTCTTTTATGTCAATTTTGACACTATTCAATAGTTTATTTTTGTGAAACTCATAACAGATTGATTACTTCGAAAAAAGTCAATTAAATCAATCCTAATTAATCATATTATACTATAAAATTATTTTAATTCATTAAAAGTTTGATATTATATTTATTTGGGTATTTATAATATCAATTATTTTAATTTTTCACTATTATAGTAATTAATTCATCATCATTGTGTCATAAATAAATTATATTATTTAATGTCTAAAAATTATAAATAAAATATAATTATGTAGGAAATCTTTTTATCTTTCTAATTAATATTTATAATCTAAAATCCAACATAGATAACTCTATGTAAAAATTTGTTTGCTAAAAGATATATGATTGTGTCATTTTTGTATTCATTTTAACTTAATTAAAATAAAGTGTCCCTATCACCTACAAGTGGCACCATGGGGTCCCAAAGTCGACCCAAAGATGCCTATGGTGGAAACATTATCAACTAATAAGGCTTGGACACGTTTTAGGGTAATTTAGTATTATTATATTATTATATTTAACCCTTATTTACCGGATTTACCCTTAACCATGGTAAATAAAATATTTACCGCAGTAATTATTCAAAATGTCTAAAAATAAAAGTTACCTATTTACACAATTTGAAAATCATGATTCCAAATATGGAATCCATCTTTCTAAATTCAAAACACATAAGTGGCAGAAATTAATTTAAAATTAATTCCCGCTGTCAAAACAAAAAGCGTGCTTTTAAGAGATAATAACTATCAAAAGATTGACACTTGTTTATGTTCGGTTTAATTGTAAAATTATGTCCAATGACCAAAATTATATTAAATGGTAAAAAAATATTCTAAATATACTTTAAAACCACTCAAATTCATAATTTATCACTATTAATTACTTTTATTAAAAAAGTTGTTTTTAATTAAAATTTAGTAATTTTCACTATTCATCAAAATATGAAAGTTATCCGAAAAGTACCAAAATTTCACCTTAGGCTAAATTCGATATTCCGAATCCAAAAATGAAGTCCATTTTAAAATATAAAATTTATATAATTTCAAAAATTAGGTATTACTATTCATAACGGCTAGTTTGATTGGTTATGGTGTGTTAGAACTCGGTGTTGCGTACAACACACGCTGTCACATTATTCAATGAGAAGCGTACCGTAGAAGCTTGGGGTGTTACATTCTCCCCTCTTTCAAATAATTTCGTCCTCGAAATTTCTAGAATACTACCGCATGAAAATACTCGGGTGGTTCTTCATCATAAGTTCCTCGGGTTCCCACGTTGCCTCTTCCATCTTATGGTTTCTCCACAAAACTTTTACCAGACGCGTCGTCCGGTTTCTCAGTACTTGTTCTCTTGTATCAAGAATCCTGACGGGCTCTTCGCAATAAGACAGATCGGGTTCCAGTTCTAATTCCTCGTATGTGAGTACATGCGTTGGGTCAGGCATGTATTTCCTCAACAGAGATACGTGGAACACATCGTGAACTTTGGAGAGACTTGGCAGCATTGCCAATCGGTAAGCTACAGCCCCAATTCGTTCTAGAACTTCGAAGGGTCCGATGTACCTGGGACTCAATTTACCTTTCTTTCCAAAACGTATGACTCCCTTCCATGTAGATACCTTCAGTAAAACATGATCACCGACTTGAAATTCCAAATCCTTCCTTCGATTATCGGCATAGCTCTTCTGCCTACTTTGAGATGCTTTGATGTGATTTTGGATTACCTTCACCTTTTCCATCGTTTCCTCCACCAGTTCTGGGCCTACATGTTTTCTTTCACCAACGTCATACCAACACATTGGTGTACGACATCTCTTTCCGTATAACGCTTCATATGGTTCCATCTAAATACTCGAATGGAAGCTATTGTTATAGGAAAATTCTACCAGTGGTAAATATTGATCCCACATACCCTGAAAATAAAGTGAGCAAGATCTCAACATGTCTTCTAAGGTCTGAATAGTCCGTTCTGATTGTCCGTCTGTCTGACGTTGGTAAGCAGTGCTCAAATGAAGTTCAGTATCCAAGGATTTCTGAAGACTTTTCCAAAATCTTGAAGTAAAATGGGGATCAAGATCAGAAACACTCGATAAGGGTACTCCATAAAGTCTCACAACTTCATTAATATATAGTCTTGCTAGACGTTCCAGGGGTAGATCTTCTCTTATAGCAAGAAAATGTGCTGACTTGGTAAGACGATCAACAATAACCCATATTTCATCGTTCCTTCTTGGAGTATTTGGTAGCCCCATGACAAAGTCCATCATAACATTGTCCCATTTCCACTCCGGTATGGGAAGAGGTTGCATGACTCCTCCAGGTTGTTGCCTTCCATCTTTCACTTGTTGACAAACCATACATCTTGACACAAAATCAGAAATCTCCCTCTTCATGTTGTCCCACCAAAAATGTTCCTTCAAATCTCTAAACATTTTGGTGCTCCCAGGGTGTATAGAGTAATTGGAACTATGAGCATCATCCAGCAATTACCTTTTTAGATCAGGTATATTGGGAACACAAAGTCTCTTCCCGAATTTCAAAATTCCATCTTCATACACAAAGTCTCTCAATCTCCCATCATTCACAGCTTTAATCTTCTTTTGGAATTCTTCATCATCGGTCTGAGAACCCTTAATCCTTTCTAGTAAATATGGTTTGGCAACCATTTGAAAAAGCATTGATTTTTCACCTTCCCTAGTTATACCCATGTCCATCATTACTAGATTCATGAAAATTGGATCCCTTTCCATTATCATCATGTTCAAAACTCCATGGTCTTTTCTACTCAAAGAATCTGCCACCTTGTTTGCTTTCCCCGGGTGGTAGTGTATCGTGCAATCATAATCCTTGAGTAATTCAAGCCATCTCCTTTGCCTCATGTTGAGTTCTTTTTGTGAGAAAATATACATCAAACTCTTGTGATCAGTATAAATCTCACATTTTTCACCATAGAGGTAGTGCCTCCATATCTTCAAAGCAAAGATCACAGCTGCTAACTCGAGAACATGAGTAGGATAGTTTTGTTCATGAATTTTCAACTGTCGTGATGCATAGGCAATAACTCTATCATTCTGCATAAGGACACAACCAAGTCCTTTCTTTGATGCATCACTATAAATAACGAACCCATCATTACCTGATGGTAGAGTCAATATAGGAGCATTGACTAATCTTCTCTTCAGTTCTTCGAAACATTCTTCACACTCTTTTGTCCAAACAAATTTAACCCCATTACGTGTGAGCTTCGTTAATGGGTTAGCCAATCGGAAAAAATTCTGGACGAAACGTCGATAATAACCTGCCAAACCAATAAAACTACATACCTCCGTTATACTCGTAGGTTCTGGACATTCTTGGATTGCCTTGGTCTTAGAAGGATCAACAGAGATTCCGTCTTTTGAGACAATATGGCCAAGAAAAGAAATCTCCTGAAGCCAGAATTCACACTTGCTAAACTTCCCATATAATTCATGCCTCCTCAGAGTCTTCAAGATAATGCGCAAGTGATTTTCATGATCTTCATAGGTTTTGGAGTATACAAATATATCATCAATAAATACCACAAAAAATTCATCGAGATACTCCTTGAAAACTCTATTCATCAGATCCATGAATACAGAGGGTGCATTAGTCAATCCAAATGGCATTACGGTAAACTCGTAATGCCCGTACGTGGTTCGAAATGCTGTCTTCGGAATGTCTTCCTTCTTCACAGATAACAGATGGTATCCAGATCGAAGGTCAATCTTTGAAAAGTATTGAGCTCCATGTAGTTGGTCAAATAAATCATCAATACGAGGTAGAGGATACTTGTTCTTTATCGTTATAGCATTGATCTCCCTGTAGTCGATACATAACCTCATAGATCCATCTTTCTTTTTAACAAAAAGAACAGGGGCTCCCCATAGAGAAACACTAGGGCGAATAAATCCCTTATTACTCAATTCCTCTAGTTGTTTCTTTAGTTCAACTAATTCTACAGTGGCCATTCTATAAGGGGTCTTCGATATAGGCCTTGATCCAGGAATCAAATCAATGGAAAACTCAACTTCTCGTTCTGGAGGACGTCCAGGTAAATCTTCCGGAAATACATCTACAAATTCTTTCACAACAGGTACATCCTCTATTTGAACCTTCCTTTCCTCACCGACAGTTATTTCATTCTCTTCCTCCCCAATAATTGAATTAATTTGAGCTACTAGGGGTGGATATAAATAAGAATTTGGTGGTGACGATTCTGCTCTAAAGATAAGGTGTTCCTTATTATTATCATCATGAATCGTAACCTCTTTCTTCTTACAATAAATCTTTGCATCATAGTCCGAAATCCAATCCATACTGAGGATTATATCAAACTGAATCATAGGTATGACGATGAGATCAGCAGATAACGAACATTTATGTGCTCTAATGGGGACCGATTCACAAAACTTTGTTGCAATGATACTTCCCTTAGGAGTTTTAACTGAAAACTCCCTTATTAAATCAAATTGGAAATATCTAATTTTCTTAGCAAACTAGGAAGATATGAAATAATGTGATGATATAGAATCAAATAATGCATTTTATAAACTTGAGGAAACCATTAAATTACCTACCACCGCGTCTTTCGGAGCTTCTACCTCAGCAGTAGTGATAGCATAAGCCTAGCCTTGATCCCTTGGCCTTTTCTGAGGTATGTTCTCCTGACCCTTTGGACATGCATTTGCATAATGCCCCATCTCCCTGCAATTGTAGCACTGAACATTGGTAGCTTCCTTCTTCCCTTGCAATCACAAGCTTGGTGGCCTTTTTCACCACACTTGTAACAGACTCCCATTCCCTTAAAGCAAGTACCAGGATGTTTCTTCCCGCATTTACCACAAGATGGATATTCAAACTTTCCATTCTTCCCCTTATTTCCATTCCCAGATTGATCAGCAGTTCTCTTCTTCTCTTGCTTTTCTTTAAAGTCATAAGACATAGAGAATTTCTTTTTGGTCTTGATAGCACATGAGACAATGTCTTCGTACGACGAAAAGGATTATGAGACTAATGCTCGACAGAGAAATGGTTTTAACCCATCAAAGAAACGATCAATTTTACTTCTTGGGTTACGTATATAATCACCAGCATACCTTGCTAACCTTGTAAAGTTAGCCTCATACTTTGTGACATTCTCATCCTCCTTCTGTCTCAGACTTAGAAATTGCCTTTCCATATCTGCTCGATGGTCGCGAGGAAAGTATTTTTCTAAAAACAGATCTTTGAACTCCCTCCATTCCATATTTGATACTTCATCATCTTCCTTCATGTTTTGAATCAATGAACACCATTGATCAGCATCTCCAGTGAGGCGGTAAACTGCCATGATAACTTTTTCCCTTTCACTGCTCCCCAAACCCTGAAATATTTTCTCTAGGGAATTTATCCATTGCTTAGCTACTAAGGGATTTTTACTCCCATTGAACGTTGGTGGTTGTTTCCTCATGAATCGATCTAACATTTATCCTCCATGCTGTGGATCAGGTTGCTCCATATGGGTAAGGTTATTATTCATAACCTGAGTAAGTTGTCCCAGTATGGTGATTAGCTGATCGGCACCAGTTGCATCATCAGCTCCACTATAATTATCTTGAGCAGGAGGGAAATCCCTACATGGAGTGCGTGTATTGATACAGTTTCCATTTCTTCCACTAGGCGCCATTTCTAAACAATGGCATAAACTAGATCAGTTTATGAATCAAAATACATAATCCCATACTTATAAAACACTTAACATAAATTGAACTATTTATGGATATAATCCATAATCATAAAAATGTTTTCTTTGAGGAAGTATATACTCATAAATCCTTCATAATGATTTGTAAAGAAAATGAGAGTTATCCTATGCATATCCCCCAGGAGTGTCGTAACCAAGAGTGCAGCAAGGCCCATTGTCGTGCACCAGTTCCCGTTCGAGTCTAGCTCAAAGCGGTGTTTTCAGTTTTTACCCCTAGTTACATCTGTGCCAGAGCCGCCTCTACTTGCTCGTATCCAGATAGGGATGTATTGCTCGGAAAACTCACAAAATCTCTACAATACCAAAATTCTAGGAAGTTCTTCTATACTAATCCTCAAAGTTCATCTTAGGTCTACGTGCTCTAATCAGTGTTTACCTAAATCTAGCTTCCAAGATTTGTACTAAACTTCCTCTGATACCAACTGTAACGCCCCAACCCTAGTTACCCAGAGTCGGTGCATTATTACATAACATTGGCATGATCACAAGAAAGATCAAATCTCAAAAGATCGATTGGTTTAGTAGCCTGGAAAACACTAGATATATTCATAAGTCTTACATTACATCATAAAATGAAAAACTACTACAACAACATAATGTCTCCATAATCCACACTCTTATCCCCACATAATATCCCTGCAGGACATTCATAATTTACTTCTTCACTTCCTGGGAGAAATAAAACATAGAAAAGGGGTGAGCTCAAATGCCCAGTAAGGATAACAATATAGCAGAAACTTTCATAAATAAGAATACACATTTAAGCCAATGTATAACTAAAACAAAATCCTTTCAAACTTTAACTTTCAACATGGTATGGCATAAATAAAATGAAATAATGCCATTTACTTATTCACATGGATATTCTACTAATCGAATAATCACATGAAAAATCAATAACCACTTTCATAATGATGGAATGCATAATGCCAGACTATCATAACCACATAGCCAAGGCCTTGTGCCAAGACTACAAATAAGATTTTGTCAAGGCCTTGTGCCAAGACACTAGTTTGTCTCATGAGACCTACCGATGCATCGAGGAGCTATATTGGGCTCCACCCGTCACATATTAAGTCCAATGCATTCCCATATGAAAAGGTTTAAACATAACATAAACATTCTTATTAAAACTAGCATAAAAAATGTCAATAATTTCTCCATAAACTATGAATGTTATAAAAATAGCACATCCACAGTCAAACATATCACAAAACCTTCAATACAATATAGATGTTTTGTATCATAATAAATCAACTTCAAATAAGCGTAAAATCCATCAAAGGATGTTGACATAGATGAAATCAAAACTCTTTTTAGAGAAATATCTCTTTTATTTTTTTGAAATCATTTAAGAGCCATATAAAATAAAACATTTTCTTTGAAAATATTCTTATAAGCTTGTAATGAAAGATTTGAAGATTTTATAACAGCGGAAAATAGCCGCACCCGCTGTATAAGTTAAAAAAACATTCTTACCTTAATTCTGTCAAAAAGGTTAAAAAGGACCATGTTTTGAAAACAACGGAAAGATTCCTTTATAAACCTCTAAAAGTCAAACAAGGGTATAAATGACTTTAACCCATATTCTTGTAAATAATAAAATTGTTTTGAAATACATTTTTAAGAAAACATGGATGTGGATGATAATGAGATCCCGGTAGATTATTACGTATAAACAACCTCAGATAATGAAGAGATTGTGAAATAACCCTTACAAATTGGGTAACTTATGAAAAATACAACCCATGAAAGAGGTATCATACAATGAATATGTAAATACACATAAATTAGACTGTATTACACAAAGAATATAATTATGGGTAGTACATACACCACACAAAAGGTAATGGTGCCAATATGGCATGAATCTCACGGGAATAAGGAGTGAGATGAAAACCAATTACCTTGTACTTTTCCTTGGTTGGGGTAGGTTAACCTCCTGTATAATGGTGAAATAATTGTTATTAAATTATACACGAATCATATATATTAATATGATATCATATATGATCTTTTAACATTGATTTGTTAATAATATCTTAGAATTATCGTCGTTTCGGGTGTTAACTTACTCATTTTCTTTTATATGTTTTGTTACATAAGCCATGTTTGTTGTATCTTATTCATATCCAGAATGATATCAAGTCCTTAA
The DNA here is from genome assembly GCA_963277665.1 of Viscum album. Classification (NCBI taxonomy): domain Eukaryota; kingdom Viridiplantae; phylum Streptophyta; class Magnoliopsida; order Santalales; family Viscaceae; genus Viscum; species Viscum album. Next base: position 1,942,824,127 of record OY728152.1, read on the forward strand.
ACATCATTTTTAAATCATCAAATGATAATTATACATGAATGGATACGATGGAGAATGAATCTCATCGCGTTCGTGGAGACGGTAGTCCGTACGTACTCACGAGCGACAATATCATTCTTTTGATATTAAAATAATATATAAATGGATGGTATATCATATTAAAATGTTATATTTATCATTTACATGAGTTACACATCATTATTATACTCATCCAAATAATATTATATTGAATAACAATTACACCACAACGTGGAGACTGTAAGCCGTACGTACGCACGTATGGTGACATGTTATTCAAAGGGTGGATAGAATAATGAATATGGTTGTACCATATTTATAATAACATCAAAGTATATGTGAGATACTGGAGTTATTATTTTATAATGGTAAGAACAAATAAAGAAGAAGTGGAAGAAGAAAGGAACATGAAAAGGGGTGGTGAAAACATTACCTCTTCTTCCGGTTCTTCATTTTGATTTGATCAAAAGGGCTCCTTATGATGGCTTTCTGATAAAACTAAGGCCTCTAGGTTGTAGTGATGGATGTTGGGAGAGTATTTGGGCCGAGTTTGGCCGAACCAAAAGGCTTTGAAGGTGTGAATAAATGAGAAGGAGGAGTTCCCTTTTATAAGAGGGTTGAGGGGAACCTTTGAAAAAGCTAGAGATATTAGTTTATAATAAATTCATAATCGGTTTCCAATGGCTCCAAAGTTGACTATTCAAAGTTTAAGGTGGGGATGGGTCGAAAACATCTCAACCAATAGATTTTAGACAGGTTTGGGTACTTATATTAAACTTATCTTTAAGTATTAACTCTAAGTTAATTAGTTTCACTTTTACAATGTCTCTTTGTATTTTTATATAATATGGTTAATAAACCTACTATATACATCCAAGAGACCCCCTAGTGGTCCATTAATGATGATATAATCATTTTATAAGTCTCTTGTCCTAACCTTAGATTTTTAGGAATTTAATATCAATTAATAATATAATATTTGTTTTAAGAACTCTTTTATGTCAATTTTGACACTATTCAATAGTTGATTTTTGTAAAACTCATAACAGATTGATTACTTCGAAAAAAGTAAATTAAATCAATAATAATTCATCATATTATACTATAAAATTAGTTTAATTCATTAAAAGTTTCATATTATATTTATTTGGGTATTTATAATATCAATTATTTTAATTTTTCACTATTATAGTAATTAATTCATCATCATTGTGTCGTAACTAAATTAAATTATATAATGTCTAAAAATTATAAATAAAATATAATTATGTAGTAAATATTTTTGTCTTTCTAATGAATATTTATAATCTAAAATCCAACATATATAACCCTATGTAAAAATTGTTTTTCTAAAAGATATATGCTTGTGTCATTTTTGTATTCATTTTAACTTAATTAAAATAAAGTGTCCCTATCACCTACAAGTGGCACCATGGGGTCCCAAAGTCGACCAAAAGATGCCTATGGTTGAAAAATTATCAACCAATAAGGCTAGGACACGTTTTAGGGTAATTTAGTATTATTATAATATTATTTTTTAACCCTTATTTACCGGATTTACCCTTAACCATGGTAAATAAAATATTTACCGCAGAAATTATTCAAAATGTCTAAAAATAAAAGTTAGCTATTTACACAATTTGAACATCCTGATTCCAAATATGGAATCCATTTTTCTAAATTCAAAACACAGAAGTGGCAGAAATTAATTTAAAATTAATTCCCGTAGTCAAAACAAAAAGCGTGTTTTTAAGAGATAATAACTATCAAAAGATTGACACTTGTTTATGTTCGGTTTAATTGTAAAATTATGTCAAATGACCAAAATTATATTAACTGGTAAAAATATATTCTAAATATACTTTAAAACCACTCAAATTCATAATTTATCACTATTAATTACTTTGATTAAAAAATTTGTTTTTAATTAAAATTTAGTAATTTTCACTATTCATCAAAATATGAAAGTTATCCGAAAAGTACAAAAATTTCACCTTAGTCTAAATTCGATATTCCGAATCCAAAAATGAAGTCAATTTTAAAATATAAAATATATATAATTTCAAAAATTATGTATTACTATTCATAACGGCTAGTTTGATTGGTTATGGTGTGTTAGAACTCGGTGTTGCGCACAACACACGCTATCACATTATTCAATGAGAAGCGTACCATAGAAGCTTGGGGTGTTACAAATCGCCATCTCAGCGCCTATATAATGGTGGTCACCCCGTTTTTCCACATAGAAGTCTAAAAATTCTTTTTCCAGAGTTGCTGCCACCCCTCAAGGTTCTCATTCAAGTTTCCATATTTCTTTCTTATTTTCTAAATGCCTTCTTCAATATCCTATCAGTCTGAAATTAATATGAATATGTAACCTAAATAATGGTCAATTATCAGATGAAAGTTAGTTGATATTGATTTCTTATTTAATTATAATTCATTAGTAAGAAAAACTATAATTTTTCAAGGCTAGGAATGTATATTCATTACTTTGAAAAAAATGAGAACAAGATCCTATTTATGCGGATTTTGTTATTGAAATATATCATCCAAATGAGATATTTAATGAAGGAGGAAAGGATATGTTCTAGTTCAAGAGTTATGGGAAATATTATTCTTTATCATATAAGAAAAATGAAAATGACCCTGAGATACATTATAATGGGGAAGATTAATATTTTTCTCATAAGTTTCTTGATTTAGATGGAAAATTTAATAGGGTAAAGGCTATTGATATCTTAGGTCTTAAGATAATAAAGAAACCCAAGATTTCAAATCATTTGGATAACATTAGTATTGTAGTTTTATGGATGCAATGTCTTTTCATCCCAAGGAAATGAGATAGATACCCAGAAAATAACTGATATCTTCATGATGGGTTTTCTAGTTTATCTATGAAAGACCATATTGGTGAAGTATATCATTATTAATATCAGTAAGATTAAGGATTATTCAATAAAATATCATATAAGGATGTATCCAGTAATCCTGTATGAGCTTATCATAAGCTAATTGTATTTCTGTATCTTCCATGTTTTTTAAAGCTGAAGAAGTTCAATATTCATTATTAAGTGATGACACACTTAAAAGAATGAAATATTTTTTATTGATAAGAAAACCTTGTTTGTTGATTTATCAATAAATTCAAATAAATTTGGATAAAGATCAAAAAAATAGTCAGATGATTCAAATAAAAAAGGTATAAGTCTTGGCACCATAGAAATCATCACTAGATTCAGAACAACCAATGTTAAAGAAACCAAAATCTTACCCAGATGATGTTGTAGCAAAGTGAAGACAATAAAAAGGGAAAAGAAAAAAAGAGATTTATTGTTTTGGTTAGATCATACAGAATCCAAATCATTGAAAATCAAAGAATCTGAAGAATGTGAGAAACATGTAAAGGAGAAAAAGGCTTATGAAAAAGATATTAGAAGTTGACATTATTCAAGCATTGTTGAAATATACATAAAGAGACACAGAAAATATTCATGTTCCAGTTTACTTTTTAAATGAAACTAAATATACTCAACAATCTCAACCAGTTACAGTAGAGGATACCACATTAGTAAAAGGAAGTGAAGTTGTTCCATGCCCAATTATGGGTGTTCAAGAAATATTTCAAGAAGAGGAAGAAAATAATCAAATGAAATAAAGTGATGTTGAGTTTCATTAAATTGAAGAAACTCATAGGAAGATACATTCTGATAAGTTATATTTTAAAACATTCTAATCCACTTCTTCAATTCTTTCCTAAAATGGTAAATCAGTCAACAAGCCTCCATCTCAAAAATAATATTTTTTTGAAGGTCAAGTTCAACAGATAACATCTAATGATGATGGTGGAAATAATGAAACTCAATAAGATGGTTATAGTGGTGATGATGATGAGAAAATCATTCAAATTAGTAATGAATGGGATTTAGTTTAGTAGTCAAAGATATTAGAATTATAAAAAGAAAAATGAAATAAAGTAGATGTTGTCACATCTGAGAAGGTTGAATCGGAGTCAAAAATGTTTTACTCCTCTATAGGAGAAGTCTTTATAGTTCAGTCTATAAAGAAGTTTGAGAACCCCATTCCATAATTTTCAAAACATGAGTGAATATGTATACTTGTTTAAGATTCATTAAATTTGAAATAAAAATCAAAAAACCATTTCAGGGAGAAGCTCATAAAACATGAAGATAATTTGAAAATATTTTTTCAGAATAATGATTATTATAAGAATTCTGGAACATATATAAAGAAGTGGTAAAATCATATCACCCATGAAACAAAATCAGCTAATGAAATGTTTTAGATAGTAAAAGGTGCCTTCAAATAATTAGAGTCTAATTTAAAAAATATTTCCGAACACTTATCCTAAAGGTTAAAGGAATAGAAACTTATTTTGTTACAAGAAGATAGGGATATATACAAGAAAATAAATTCTCTTTCTCAAGATGTTAAAAGTGTGGAGGAATATAGAGAAGAGGGGGATGAGAAGCGTATTTCTCAGAATAAAATAACAAAGATATAGTAAGAACAGTTTTATAACCTTGAAAAAAGAGTCATGGTAAAAAATCGCTCCTAGAAAAGTTCCATGATGATTATAAGGATATCAGGATGTTTAAGGCATTGATTAAGCCCTTAATACCAAAGAAATATTGGTATTTCTTATATTTCTTATCTTTTTTGGTAAATAATTTTTAATATCAAATTTTTATTATTACCTACTTAATATAGTTTCTTTTATATATTTTTATGTATAGAATAGAATTCCCCATTCTTTTATTTAAAATCAAATAGGGGTAGGAGAATGTTATAAATAGAATATTATTCTAAGGAGGAAATTGTGTAAAGAATACATCCTTAATGTAAGGGTTACATACTATGTTATGAAAGGATGAAAAATATATAATGTCAAAATATGATCCTTAAGTAGATTTATTAATCTAAGGGGGAGTTATTCGTATTCATATTATGTTATAAACTGAGGGGGAGATATTTTTTCAGTTTAAATGATAACTCTTTCGGTGTTAATATTCAGTTTTTTAAAACGATTGTTTGTGGTTTCAAAAAAGGGGAACATTGTTGGTTGAACTGTATCATTATGACTTTTTCTCATTCGTTTATGTTTTGGAAATCACAAACACATTTTTTATATTTGTTTCTATCATTATGGTAGTTTATATGCATGTTATTATTTGTATCTAAGTCTAACATTATTTTCATTAAGTAAAAAAGAATAAATTGGATCCTTAATGAATCATGGAATATATTGTTTTCTCAATATCAATTATCTCAAAAGTGTGATTCTGATTTCTGTTTCCCAATTCCCAATGGCACATAAAATTGAATGCGATTTTTATTTCTAGTTCTGAATCGCATAGAAAATTGAATACGATTTCGGTTTCACAATTCCAAATCATGCAAGAAAATAGTATCCTATTCTTTTCATGATCAAATTTGGGAAGAAAATTTTGTATTTTATTTTCTATGTGATTCATAATTGAGAAACAGAAATTAGATTCAATTTTCTTCGTGATTCAGAATTGAGAAAGATAAATCAGAATCATAATTCTCAGAAATTAAAATTGAAAAAGCAAGGGATTATGAGTTTCATAAGGATATTACATATTCTTTTTAATTAAGGAAAATAAAATTAGAAATTTCTATAAATATAACACACTTATAAATTTCCTTTTTGATAGAAGTAATTTTATGAAAATATGTTTGTGATATCCAAAACATAAAATAATAAGAAAAAGTCATAAGGAAACATTTGAATGAACAGAAATTGCATTGAAAATATTTTTTTAATGGGTGGATATTATATCACAAATAATCTTTACCAATATATAGAAAAACCTTTTTTAATAATAATATTCTTCCATTGAAAAAAATGCTTCTCTAAGGAAACTTCTTTGGTGATGTGAAGAATCTCCCATCATAAATATGTACTTGTGACAAGAAAATCTAACTGTCATAACAATGTAAAAATAAAATAAAATAAAATAATATAAAATAAAATAATAAAATAATAAATAATAAAAAATAATTAAAATAAAAATAAAAAATTTTCATAAGAATATTAAAACCAACTATGTAAAACAATTAACATATGAATTAATAAAAATATTCAACAAATTTACATTCAAATGTGTATCAAAATAAACGTGACCAAAAAATTCATAAATTACTATAGGATTCAGCTAGAGAAGGAGCTGGAGGGTACACCATCCCTAAACACATATTTAGATGTTGCATGTACACCATCATCTTGTTGTTATTCCACTCCTTTCATTGATGCATCACCTTATCCTCCTCCTACTACAACTATCGACATAGCTCTTCTTACTCACAATGCATAAACTCTAGATGATGAACCTGAGCTCGTAGATGCTCCTCATACTATTTAGGAGATGATGATGTCCCTCTATGAGGACCCCTCATGTTTTATGATGATATCATTGTGGTCCCATAATTAATCTCACACATTAATAGAGAGATGATACTAATGACATGGCCTTTGAAGAAGGTATACTGAGTAATCTACATCCATGATACATCATCAAATCCTACCAGACATGTTCTCTAGTACTCAATCTTGGACCGACTCTCATAATGTCTCTAAGAAGTCAAGACCTCATATGTCTTATTTAATTTCAATTTAAAATTCAAATTGTGAAAATATTATTTACAGTTAATTTTAAAACTCAAAAAATATTATATTGACCACATCATGATGTTATCGATCTCCTGTAATATCTCTAGTGACAGGATTGATTTACATCATGTTATAAATGTGAAACTCTATAATATCGAGGTATTTGACATCTTATATGATTATAAAACAAATAGTTCACATTTAAAGTTATATAAATTATTTGCAATAGTAGTTACTATATGTTTCCAATTCATACTGAATATACTACTACCAGCTTGATGTGTCACAACCCCTCTCCTGATGCTTTATCGGCCTAATGATTATATCCTTTGAAAACTAGCTCTCATCCCATATGAACATATTCTATCACCTACCTTAGATGAGATGTAATCTAATCAGTGAATGCAACAAGACTAATCAAAATTTTTGACTCCCACATTCCGCATTGATTTCCTCCTCACATTTTGAAACGACTGATGGCTATTATCACACATAAAGACCTCCCAATACTCAAAGATATAGGCTCACATGATATCATTGACAAAATAAAATAACCCATACAAAAAATTAATAATATCAAGTTACTAATTATATAAAATTGAAAAAAACTATCATTTATTTAGGTACCTTCCAATGACCAAACATACTGCATTGTACATCAATGGGAATGTGATCCCATGTCAAACATGCTACAGAAAAATTGTTCATCAATATAAAAATCCTCTACAAAACAACTATATGAGAAAACCTATAATAAAATAGAACAAATAATCCAACAACTATTCTATAAACAATTTAATGAAAACTAGGAAAAATGAAAAAAATGAAAATACCTCCCTTTGTGTGAATCAAATTCATGACATGGACATCGGTTTTGGATTAGGTTAGGAATCATCAATATCATAAGAATATGACACTTATGATTCATTGAGGAACTTATAATAGTATGAAGGTCTGGTAATGTAAAATCAAGATCATCACCCTGTAGTGGAGCCTCCTCCAACTCATGAAATATATTAGAAAGATGATCATCATACATATGAAACCTGAAATGACTATTCTCATAAAATAATTGAAAACACCTATTATAAATAGATGTATATTATATTTGATTATAACTAGTATTTAATTGTGTCAATATTCATCTCCATCCTCATCTTCATAAATGATGGTGCAAATATCTTCACATTCCTCCTCAGTACCATCAATTTCTCTAGGAGTTTCAAAATAATCATATCTTTCTTTTTCTAATTCAATTTTTATATCAATAACAACATCAAACCATTGACCTATAATTTTGGTGTGTCATCATCAATATCCATGCCTCTTCATGGAAAATATTTATATGAAAATTTTTTTGGAAAAAATTCAATTCATTGCACTTTAGTGGAACCAAATTCAATTTGGATAAAAGGACCTTCATGGGATTCCATTTTCATTATGTTCAACTAATCACTTAACTCCTTCGATTTATTATAATAATTTTCATAATTAAATTTAATTTTTTTATGATCCAATAAAAATTGTTAATCCAATGAAGGATGGATTTTATATTTGATATCAGTGATTCACTAGTGTGCATATACACAAAAGCCTCTATCAGTATCCATCAAATTACATTTTATTCATAGTTATGTTATTCTATCCCAGATAACACAGATCAACTATTTCCTCCAGCAAGATATAAAATTCAACTTCTCTTTCTCTCAGATGAGATCCTATCAAGAAAACACCACTATACATTATTTTTTTGATTCCATATATGCACATATATGAAATTGAAAACCATTCACCACATGTTCCTTATTTGATTTAACCATTTTGGATGGTGGGTTACTCATTACACACAATGAATTCACAATTTACATGGTATGTTGATATACATAAAAATTTGGGAAAAAATTATAAATATAACAATATGAAAATTTATTTTATATGTTTAACCATAAAAAATTTACTTTAAAACCATTTGAAACCAATAGAAATTTTTTTTTTCTAACATTATTTTAGTGGAGATATTATAATTATTAGAAAATTCATGTGGATATGATAATCATATAACCTACAAATAAAATATAATTAATTAACATCTGAAAAAATTATATAATAATTTATTGTAGAACTCATAGTAAAAATCATGCCATTTCATCACAGTTGAGAAGATTATATGTATGACCCATCTGATGTTCATCATCTGAAATACATTGTATATGAACTCCAATAAATCCTTTTTTAGGTTGATTAATAACTAAAAATTTATTTTTCATTTCATCATAAACTCTTAACTTCTAATGAATCATTCATTTATATATTCAGCGATATTAATACTGATAATAATTAAAGTAGAGAAATAAAATTACTCCTCCAAATAATCTTGTACTGTTGATCCTTTATCCAATGATTTCTTAAGTACCATTTTCATTAATTTCTACAAGCATATCTCGTATGGGTATATTTATCAGAACTATAATAGAACCCCATATATTTCTTAATTTGGAAAATGTAAAATCAAATATTCTATAAAATCAACGAAAGTAAGTGTATTTTTTTACAATTCAAATAAAATTTAACAAACATCTTCTTCCTGACTACATATTGACTCGTAGTTTATTTTCTCCCTAAAAAAATCCACATGAAAATAATACTTCTACTAGTGTATCCCAAATCCTAGAATTCAATATTATAGAAATCCTATTAGTATAAGTCTTTCTATTATAACATGAAAATCATGTCTTTATACTAAAATAATATGATCATTTATGACACTTCATGAAAAATTGTAAAATAACCATATAGGAACCTAAAATATGCAACCCACTGACAAAATAATAAATAATTTTTTTGTGAAACTGTATAATACACTTTTGGAAACATTAAATTATGTGGTCTATCATTTTTAAATAGTGCATGTTTTGGTCACCCAGAAACTTGGGGAGATCTAATAATTACTTGAATTATCTTTGGTATTAACAGGTTTGTCCAAAAATGATTTATTTTTTTTATCAAAATATGCCTTCTCAATTTGGATGACATCCAACATGTGATAGATCATAAAATCAAACCAATATGGATGTCCCAATAAAATGTCCATTTTATCCAATTCTATTATTTTTCAAAGCCATCATGTTTTTTTGGATTTATTGTTAGTATAAAGGTAATGGAAGGTAATTAAGAGAAAACATATTTTAACTCAATACATGTGTTCCGTGTTGGAGGTCCAACTCTTTCAATTGTGTCTTTTCAGAAAAGATATATGTAGTCCAATAGTGTTATTTTTAGGAATAAGTATTTCTTGATAGATGAAAAAACAATGCCTTCTTCCATTGACAATCACAAATTATTTTCTATCACTAATATAGTAGAAACATGAGTTTGGACCATGTGCACTCCATCGAGATAATATGTTATATGCTTGGAAGTTACTAATTTTCCACATTAATTCATCTTTCATTAGGATTTTTTTTCGCAACAACATCATTTATACTAAAACAATTATTCCATAATAAAATTCACTCATAAATTAATAGCTTCATATATACATCTATATTATTTTCTGGATGTCCTAGAATTGTTATTTCCAAAAACGATAATGACTCATTAATCAACATCCATGTAATTAAATTGTACAGAGTGTTAAATATAGGCCGACATGAATATTGATTTCTGTAATAATCAAACAGACAGAAACCACGAGTAGAAAGACATAATCCCTCGTTTCATGATTTATAATAAAAATAATGATGTAAATGTTCAAAATGTTTCCATGAATCTTCGTCACACGGTTGATTTAATATTTTATAGATTGAAATATTTGTTTCCCTGACATAAATGAAATTTTATTTTTAGATACAAATAAATGATGAATTATGGCTCTTAGTGGGAAATACCATAATTGTTTTACAGGAATAAATCCAGAATTCCCCTGTTGAGCATCATTGGACATTGATTTTCCACATGTAGGGCAACTAACCAATGAATAATTTCCACCATAATATATGATGAAATCATTTTAACATGTATGAATTTTATGATAACCATGAACTAAATTAAAAACCATCCTCTTGATCTCATAAATGTTTATTTTAAGAACATTTCAATTAGGTGACAATGCTTTAACCAAAGATAATATATTTTCAAAATAGATATTTGACATTATATTATCTAATTTAATAGCCATAGATTTTTCAACTGCTTAAAATTTTCAAATCCTATAACCAAGATTTAAGGAAACCCCAATAGAATTCAATAAACCAATAAATGAAGATGCTTCTAACTCAAAAGATAAATCAATATCATCCAGATTTTTAGTTTATTGAAATGATGGACTTACCACATAATGTACTGAGTTTAGAAAACATGATGGATCTAGAACAAAAAAGTTAGTTGCTTTTATAGATTTTTGTTCACCATGCTTATTCAAAAAAACATAATTTGTTTGAAAACTAAAATGCAATAGATGACCCCCAATATAGTAAAATGTGTTAAACATCTTTAGATCCCTTTTCATACTTGGACACTTAAGTTTCCCTTCTAAAAAGAACAATGTTTTTGATGATGAAAATGATAAATGTACTCAACACCAACAATATATACAATAATTATACCATAACAATTTGGATTCATACGATGGTATATCCAATCGTGGTCATTTAATAAATACTATTGTCAACTTCCTTGTTTTATATTTCACTAAAAACTAAAAAATAAATAACTTCATTATAAATAATTTAATAAAATAAGAATTTTATTGAAGTAATTTTATGAAATTAAAAATATAATTTTCTTGTAAATTTTGTAAATTTTTTTATTTAAAACTATTGTTTTACAAATTTACACTAATTTTTTCTAATTACTATAACTTTTTACTAACTATAGAGATTTATATTCAATTTTACTAATATTTACTGATTACAAGTAATTTTTACTAATTTATTTCACTAATTACCAGTAATATTAATATGTATATTTATTTATTGTTAATTTTCACTAATAAATGATACATTACAAATATTGTTTATGATTTAATTATACTCTATTGGAAATTTGAAATAATTATTGATATTTATAACTAATTTTACTAAAACACATTAATTATAAATGTCTAATGTAAATTGTTTAATTATAATATTGATATTAAGGTTTTTTACTAATATTTACTAATTGTCGTCAACAACTACTAATTTTTACTAATTAACACTAATTTTTAGTAGTTATAGTGATTTATCATTATTTTTTCTTATTTGATTCCAATTTTCACTAAATATGTTGTTTTATTGTTAATTTTTTCTCCTCCTGCTACCATTGTAATCATTGACTCGTCATTTCTTACTAACCTCAGTTCTAGCGACCTAATGACTAAGTTGGATATTGGTGGAATAAATTGGTAATTTCAAATAATCTGAATATTTTAAATTCAATGATTTACACTTAATTAGTAATTTAAAAAATATATTTTTTCTTTATATTATGTTATACTAGGAAATAATGATAATTAGTGGTAATTAGAAATAATAACCACCAACTAAAACATCATTTTATATAAATTAATATAATTTAATAAAATATATAATAATTTACCAAAACATTTAAGCCATGCATTTTATAATCATCAGGTGATGAAACCAATTTATTTCATCCACGTCTAAATTATTCATTGCATCAATTTATGCCTACAATGTCATAATTTGGCACTACTAATCACTTTTAAATAGACTACATATTTTATTTTTAGTTTTCTAATAATTTATACTAAAAAATACTATGTATTAATAAATATAAGCAAATATCACAAATTATTACTATCTAGCTCCCATAAGTACTATTTATTACTAATTATATGTTTTATCCAGAAATTTCACTAATTACTCTTAATTTAAAATTAATTATAGATATTTATCATTAATATTTACATATTAATGATAATTTATTGTAGTTTTTACTAATTATAGTGATTTAGTATTAATTTTTATTAATAGCAGCTTATTTTTTCAAATAATAATGCTTTACCGCTATTTTTTACTAAATTTTTCTTGTCATTTCAAATTTTTACTAATATTTACTCTTGTCCACTAATTATTAGTACGTTTTACTTACCACCACTAATTTTTACTAATAATGGTAATTTTTAAAAATTATAGTGATCGTCCATTAATGATTACTAAATACTGAGAATTTTTCAGTAAATATTGTTGTTTAACATTCATTTTTACTAATTAAACTATTTAATTAAAAAAATAATAGACTATTATTTACTATTACTATGTTCTCTATATAATTACTGTTTTTAATTAATACCATATATGTATCAATTGTACGTAAGTACAGTTAATTACAACCCCTTATTAAAAATTAAAACATATTACTCTAAATTTAAACTATTTACTTTTAATTAAAAACATTAATTATAATAAAATCGAAATATTTCCAATTTATAATAAATATCTAATTTACTCCACCAGCTCTTTTTATAAAACTTCTATCATCGAGACTTCTCCTCATTCCTCCTCCACTTGTAGTTGTCAATGCATCACATCTTGTCTGCCCTGGTCCTGTTGACCCAATGAATAATTTGGACATGGTTGGTTTAAATTGGTCATTTCTAATCACAAGTATATCAAAAAATTTATGATTTAAACATTATTATTAATTAATAAAATATATTATAACGTTAAATTAAATTACAAAAAAAACTAATCATAATTAGTTGTAATTATAAATAATTTCCACTTATTATATATTATTTTTTATATTATTTAATATAAATTGATAAATTATATTATTAATTATTAAAAATGAGTAAATCATAGAGTTTACAGTCATCTGGTGATGAAACCAATTTATGACATCCATTTACTAATTCATCATTTCACTAATTTATGCCAACTACATGAAATTTTTTTATTTTTCATCACTTGTAAATTTGTGACCTATTTCATTTTCAGTTTTCAAGTAATTTATACTAAATAAATATTATTATTACTATGTACAAGTTATTATCATATATTTTTACTATGTACCACTAATTACCATTATTTATTACTAATTATTAATAATAAATACTATGTAATAATAATTACCAAAATTATTACCAATGACTTCTAATGTTTATTAATTATAATGATTTACCACTAATTTTTAATAATTTTAAAAAATCACCACCCATTTTTAACAAATTTAGCGATTTATTATAATTTTTACTAATTAAATCTATGTTTCACTAATTAACAATAATTTTTAATAATTATAGTGATTCATTGTTCATTTGTATCTAATTTTTACATAATACTACTAATTTTTACTAATTTTGACTAATTACCTGAAATGTTTTAATAATTAATGTTATTTACCATTAACTTTTAATAACTTCTATTAATATTTAATAATTCTATCAATTTGCTATTAATGTTTTCTAAATTATGCAAATAATTACTAATAATACTGGTTTGCAACTACTTTTTACTAATATTTACTAATCACCACAAATTTGTACTAATATTTTGATCATTACAATGTTTTTACTATTTTTAACTAATTATTGATTATTTTTTTTATTTTTTAATCATTATTGTATTCTACTGAAATTTTTTAATAATTACACCTTATTTCACTTGTTTTTATTTATTACTACATGTTTAAAATAATTATAGTTCTTTATCACTGATTTTTACTAATTACCAAGAATTTTGACTAACTAGAGTGATTTATCTTGCATTTTTATAAGGATAACTAATTATAACTATTTTTAACTAATAACAAAAATTTTAAAAGTTATAGTGATCTCCTGTAAATTTTTAATAATAACTTATACTTTTTACTAATTATAATAGTTTATCATTCATGTTTTCTGTTTACTTTTATTTGTTAAAAATGAATCAAATTTTTTATTACTTGTTAATAAGAACCAGAAATTATTACTAAAGCTCTTTTAATAAATTATATTTATCAAATATATGTAATTAATTATAATAACACCAACAATATGATAAATAAAAATAATTATTACAAATTTAAATGAAATAATTTTTACTAAAAATATAAATTCCAATTAAAACTAAATATTTTTAATTTAAAATAAATATTAATAATTTAAATAACTATTTATAATTTTAAATAATTACATATAAATGACTATAATTACTACTAATTAATAATATTAAAATATAATATAAAATCATTTAAATAAAATAAAAATTAAAAACATTACTTAAATACCTAAAAAATGATTGTTTTGTGATCCGTAAGCCTCAAAACATCCTTCCCCATTAAAATTTAATCTTCTAATTGAAAAAATGAATAAAAGATGAGAAAAATTTATCAACGGAGAGCCAAGATAGAGAATGAAAATAAAAAAAAATAGGGGTCAGGGTGGGTGGGTATATATTTGTTAGATTAGTAGTGATGAGATTATTGGTGATGAGATTCCCATCACAATTTGTAGTTTTTGCGACTTGAACTGTCATAAACAGTTCAAACAATAAATAATCAAGGTGGAAGTTAAAAATTCATATGCAATAGGTAACTTGAAAAATACACATCTATTGATAGATTATTTGTGATAGACATCAATTCCTATTGTAAATAACAATAATTAACAATGGTTATTTGTGATGGGGTCGTTATCCCATCGCAAATAATATTACATGACAAAGGTTATTTTTGGTAGAAATTGAGACTCAATGAAAATGCCCATTCCCACATTGTGATGACATGGTTGGTTAGAATTATTCGTAATGTTTTCTACCTCCCATCCCAAATAAGTATTTATTTAGAGTTATTCATGATGAGATTTGAATCCCATTACAAATAGTCCTCATGAAGGGAATATTTGCACTGAGCGACTGGCCCATCGAATATTTCCTTTCAGAACAAGTAGGTTTTCCCATAGATTTTGATGATGCATAGGGAAATGAAAATATCATATAACTAGAAAGAGAGGCTGTAGGATTTGAATTTTGGAGTTATACAAATTTGTGGTTGTGAGAATTGATCATCATGGGGAAATTCTCTATGGGAATAAGGGACGTTGGGTGAATGGAAATTGTTGAATTTTTTTTGTTAGAATCACCCTATTGAAAATTATTTAGGTGGGTTTAAAATATATGTACATAGATGAATTGGGTCATAGCATTTATGGATGATATACCCCATTTATGGTCGTTTGATAATTCAATATAAAAAATCAAATTTTTAAGACATGTTTTTTGTGACTAACTAATGTCTATATTAAATAAGTGATTTTGAGAAAATATTTTCAAGGGAAATAAAATAAAACTTAAATATATACAATTTAAATTAATTCTCTTGGAAATATATTTCAGTTTTTAATGCCAGTTATTGAAAATTCACCATTTTGGGAAAACAAGACCTATTTTATAGAGAAAAAATACCAATCACATTAGGTATTATTTAATATGAATTTATGAGCATATAAGTATACCACTATATATTATTTATAAAATACTAATAACATACAAATTAATTTTGGATATTATGGTATGAGATAAATATGATGATATATTAGTTGTGATAGATAATGAATCCTTAGAAAATACCCAAAAAAATTAATGAAATATATCACAATTATCTATAATAAATCATTATTTCAGATAAACATTAAATCATAGGACGTTTATTTTGAAAAAATGTTCTAAAAAATTTAATACACCACACCAAACCAATATCCTTCAAAATATAAATTTCATCTCTTAGTTTCTCTTAAACTATCATAAGGAAAACAACTTAAAATCCAAATCGTTCAATCAGATTTGGATATCAGTAATTTAATTCTTTTGGTTGTTGTAATTTCAAAATTTGTGGGTGATAATTTGATACAAAAGTATAATAAATATACATTATTATAATTATAAATAATAATTATTTAATAGTAATTAATGTTGTAACCATGGAGATCTATGCTAGATATTTATGGCAGTTAGTGTTTGTTGGGAATTCTTTATAGGTTGATCAAGGAGTTTAATCAAATATATATTTTCTATATAGAAATTAGATGAAACAATGTTTCATTTTTTCGTGATGGGTGGTTTCATATGTTGTAAAGATGGTATTTTTTGAATCCCATGTATCATTAATTATAGTTCATAAAGGCTGTATAGGATTGTTGTTTCTAGTGAGAGGCATTGATTTTTAGGAATCAAGAAGGATATTTCATAAAGGCATTCCATCATTTTTAGAGACATTTGACATTTTTTGGTCAACTCGAATAAATGATTTTTTCTATTTGAAGCATCATATTTTATTCCCTTTGTAGTAGGTGAAATAGTTTCTTGTAGGACAATGTAGGATTGAAAACATGAAATCCACACTGGTTCTTGTAAGGAATTTTGTGGAATTTCAATGATTATTGAGTTTTGTGGAATATTTTACTGAAAAACTCCCCAGTAATCCCTTCAGTCGGTATCAAATAAAAAACTATGAAGATCCATAATTTGTTTGCAAAATTAAAGAATTTAGTTCGATTATAAAGAAAGGGAAGCCCATGTAGGAGGAGACTTCCATGAAGTAGTTTAACTTGAAAATCATGGTGGGTAATGAAGAAAGGGTTTCTATCAAGAAATGTATAGAAGAATAACACAAAGGATATTTTATGATTCAATTTAAGATGAGAGTTCTACGAATACATAAGGACATCGAATATAACATAGTATAGTCCATGTAGTATAAATGGCTATGAATAGTAAACCAGGTAGGTCAGATTTATTAGAAAATATTTGGTTCTTAGTTTCACCCAACATAATCCAAATAATATTCTGATGATTATGAAGTGAAGTGGAGGAACATATTTTGGCATTCTTGATGAAATATAGTCATAAAATTTCTGATTACAAGGAATTTCATATCATGGAGATAATATGTGGAATACTTCATCGAACATAGTAAACAAGTGGTGTTGATGAAATAGATCCATGTAAGGTATTGTGTTATCCCTAAATTTGATGTAAATGAATATCACATAGAACAGACTGACCAAATCTGAAAAATTCACATCCACATAAAATAGTGAATAATTTTTTATTTTGGTATGATCAACAAATCATTAACAAATATTCCTTATGATATCCCTTTGCAGTGAATCAATTAAATTTTTTATTAATTTAATTTTAAATTTGTACATTTGGTGAATAAAATATAAAACAAAACATGATTAACAGGTTAGTACATATGGGTTGAAAAGTTTCATTGAGATTGATGGAAAATTTTAACACATTGATTCACCCCTCCACTGTCATGGTAACCCAAGGATTAAAAAAAAATACTCTCATTTAGTAAAACATTATAAAATAGATTTAACTAAAAAAGTTATATGAAAAAAAATTATATATGATGTTTTTTATAATTATCTTAAAAACATTATCAAGGATACCCGATAAAATGGTATTGTAATTATTTTGAATTTTAGAGATATATATTTATATATATTTTCAATAAAATTAAAAATGTATTAGATATAATATTAAATAATAAAATATATAATATATATTAGTATAAATAAAATAAATTTTATATTATTTCAGTAAATTTATTAATTAATAAACAGTAATTTCCATTCTAAATTAAAAAAAGTACTAAAATGTAAGAAATTTTAAAACAATTATTGAAATAAATAAAAAAATAGTAAAATAATAATAAATATTTTATATAATTATTATAAAATATATCAAAAAAGGATAGAAAAATATCAGAAAAATTTTAGTTAAATTTTTTGGAATTTAGGTTATGTATTTCAAAAACTAATATCTTTTAAAAAATACTACAAAAGAAAAAACATGAAAATAATAATAAAATTAATTGATATATAATTGAAAATTATTTCAATTTGAAAATAAAAATTATTATTATAAATAAAAAATGTAACGTTTCATTTTTTGAGCCCTAGTGAAATAGAAAATGAATTTGAATTTGGGTATTTAATGGACAAGAAAATCATTAAATAAATCTTCAGATTGTAATTCCAAGAGTTGGTACACTCCAATGTGTTGTTTTAAGACTTGTAATTAGGACCAAAGGTACCCCCAATGTCTTTTTCGAGTTTCAGGCGCACCGGGATCCAAAATATCAATTTCTGAAGGTCTGATAGGGGAAACAATTTGTCTGAAACCCTGAAACGCCCAGTAGAAAACCATGAATCCAATTTTAGAGGAGAAGATATTCCCTATATGGGGTGCAAACAATTTACCCAAACTATGACCTTTGAGCACACAGTTAGTTCCACTTTGGCTATACTGAATAACCCTTCATCGCACGGTTGGTGCATATTTAGAGTACCTATGTTGGAAAAACCCTGTGAGGTTGTTTCTTAAGCAGTGGTTACCGCACTTTTGGGGCATGATTTGGAAACACCATGAATCCAAACCACGTGACTTGGTTTTGAGGGTGAAATTATCTTTATATCCTTAATGACTTAAAAAATAAAACCCCTATTTTATTTCTTCCATGTCCTCTAATATGAACATCTTCTCATTGGTTTTGTGGGTGTCTCCCAAGCCTAGCCTAAGTGTCATGATTTCACTTCCTTTCTTAATTTGTTTCTAGTGTTGTTTGTACCTATGTATTCTTCGCGTTATGTTATTTATTCCTTTTTATCCTCTATTAGTTTATTTTTCTATCAACTATGTTATTGAGGTGCAATATCATTTTCATTATTTTCAGTGCAGATGTCCAATTCTTAGTTTTTTTCCAAAACATATCGAATCATAACTAAATATTGGATGAGGGGATTGTACTAAGCATGGTGTTGGTGGTATACAATTTTTTACTAAATTTTCATTGAGTTTTGAATAGTATCATTGTGTTGTGTCCTGGCCTTTTTTGGGAATCACCATTTAACTGAGTTCTTCATATAAAATTTATCAATATACCAAGATACACTCCCTATGATCCTTGTTTATTATATAAAGGATGTCAAACATGACTATAGACACCCCTTGGGTGTTCTCGCATAAATTGGCCCATTATAAATAATTAATATATTTATTAAATATCTTAATATAATTTGACTTATGTTTATTAGGGAATTTCTCATAGTTGAAAATTTCCCAAGAGAGAATGCCATATCCTCAGTTCCATGTTGAACCCTTATGAATTGACTTTACTTCACTGGTAGTTATTCTATAATTACTCTTTAATGTCAATTGAATTGTGATGCTTAATTGAATTAAATATTTTTTGATAAAAATGTCATTTTTTTAATTATTAAACCCCTCAGATGAGGTGTTTTGTATTCTAAGCTAACAACTATAGATTAGTTATTTAAACCATGATTGTATTATTTTCATAAAGTTTTCTTATTCCTTCATATTAGGGATTGTTTACTAGAAATCTATTACATGGAAACTTTAGTTATTCTTAATTAGAGTGGAACCCTTTTCAATAAATCTTAAATATATGAATGAAACTACAAAGTGATTAGACCAAACTTTAATTGTAATTACCCATGTATATTGTATCATCTTTTTCAATGAACCCTCATGAGTTCTTCATTAAGTCTTATATGTTTATTTTTCAAGATTTAGTAAATTATGAGGAATATATTAAATGGAATGGTTAGTCATTATGGGTTTCCTTACATAAATGTTTTAATTGGTATTAATTAAAGGAATTAATAATATTTAATGGTTTATGTGGATTTAATTTAAAAGGGTTGAAATACCACACTGATTTTTTCATGATTAATTACATTGTTAATTTGAATTATAATAAATTGAACAACATTTATTATAAGTGTGTTACTATATGTGAATCATGAGATGTAGTGCCTCAATTTCATTTTGTTATAAAAATGACTATGCCTTAATATAATGTGTGAAATGATGGTAATGGTTCTATTGAAAATTGCAGTATCATGCTCCCACACATCAGGTGTTGAGTCATGGAATCTCACACCATTGATATTATTGGGATGGTGGGCATGACACACGACATTCCCGTGTGAGTGTTTTCTTGACAGCATACTCATGGATTTCCTGAGTGTTGACATGATGATACAATCACTTTTTTGAGTAATAATCATGAAGAATCCCAATAATCATGAGATCTAGGGAATCTAAACTATGGCTATAGTTTTTAAAATTTTTCAGAATTGTTATAGAAGATTGTGTTTCTCCTTGGTCCAATAATCCCCTTGTATTCCTATTATATGGCCACTTACGTTCGTATGTACAAGGTTCATATAGTTTTTTTCTATATATAACAATAATATATATATATATATATATATATATATTATTACTATATATATATATCCTAATTATATGATTGATCTAGCCATGAGCCAATGTAGGTCGATCCACTAGCTGTCCATATGGAACTTGAGTGGGCTGGTTGTTTTTATTTTAATTCTATTTGTTATTTATACATGCACCCTACTTTAGTTATTATTCATTGATTAGATTTAGTTTTAGACACCATGGGTTTTATCATACTGATATTTATATATCAAACACTTCTTAGGATTCCATTTCATAGGGGTATCAAAGTAGACTTTATGTTTATAGGAACATAGACACTTTCTTGTAGATGTTTGGTTATTGGAAAGATTTTGGAGTATAGGTCAAATCTAGAGCTCAAGATTATCAGGGAGTTCACCATTGGTGATTTTATTTCATTTATTTATTTTTTATTGTGTTGTTACCTTTGATATTTTTATAATTTCAGATTATATATCATCTTTAGGGAATTCATGAAGAGTTGTATATCGGTGTTGTCCACTATTTTATATTTAGTTTCTATCAATATTCTAATACTCTATAAATTATTTGTTACTCCATTGGTTATTTTTTGATGTTTTTTCTATTATACCACTATTCTAATGTGACCTGAGTGTATAGTCTCTCCACTATACCATCTTTAAATCCTCACCACTACTAGGCAGCCTCTAGCACCTTAGTTGGTGCACTTGAGGACATGTAACCAACCGTTCCTGCTACTGTCTTAGTGGTCAGTCAGGTTGGGACATTACACATTGGCTTCCAATAGTTTTTATTTCTTTCATATTTCTATTTTACAAATTGGTAGACTTAAGATTTGGAATGTGTCATCTCTAGGAAAATAGAAGTTTATGGGACTGATCACCCATCCCATGAGGAAATTTCTAAGTGTCTAGGGTTGGGATTGTTGTTCATATTGTCTAATGTTATAGTTGATTATGATTACACCTTGAGTAATTAGTGTACATTCCAATGCTTATTGATTTATGGAGTTTATAAATTTTTATCCTTATTCTAGAATGACATGTTAATGACATGACAAGAATCATTATAGGCACATATAAATTCAAATGTCATTCATATGAAATTCCATGTAGATATATTTATAAGATTCTTTATTATTTGTATTGCGTGCCTTGAGTGTCATATTAGGATTATGATTCATTTATCACGTCTTTTAATAACATTATTAATTTTTATATTCCATTCTATTTTCTTATTTAGAATGTATTACCTTGTATTGTAATTCTTGGAGTGTTATCTTTATTTTAATGTGTAGTTCCTATGATAAGATGATTATATATGACGTATAAACTATTTTCATGTGATGAATATATTTAGATGAAATTAAAATGAGATCCAATTTCAATTTTAAGGTTTATGGGCATTGTATCACTGGGAAATGGTAACCCATATACTCAAACCATCTTTGTACCCCTATATAAATATCTATAGGATGTCGTTAAAATGAAAAGGTTTCTAAAGTTTAGATTTTTAATATGAATTGGTTTTTCTTAATGGGAGAATAATTCCAAAATATAATTTATATAGCTTCTTTACAGATTGGTAGATGACCACTAATAGAATTGAACCGTTATATATTATGTTGGAATATTTATTAAACTTTCTAAATATAAAGGATTATATGGTTATAATTATAATGTGACTTTGTTTTGGTTAAATGTAAAGGAGGTTGTGTCCTATAAAGTTTTTGGGTGCCTTATATGATAGGGAATTGCTACCCATATATTCTAACCATGATATATGGCTGTATTATTATTTTTTGAAACAGTTATAAATGTATAATTTTTTTGTTTTGCATGAAACTAATTTATTGCCTTTATAAAGGATGGTGGCTCTATCGCACATGCATGGTGATCATGTGATTATATTCTAAAATGTACAACTATTCCCATGTTAGTTAGGTGGGGAGTGTCTATAATGAGACAAACCACAATAATTGTTTTTAAAAACTTTTATAATTATACTACATCTATTAGGATTCAATTTGGTGAACCTAGTTTGCTTAAACATGACCCTCAATTATTTCCTTATATTTTACAGCATAAAGAGGAATTTATGTGGAAATTTTCCTATTTAAGAAAGTGATGTAAATAAATGTATAATGATTGAATAAGTATGTTGATATAACATTCCTATTTTTCCTAATGTCACTAACTAACTGAAGTAGAATGTATCTTAATTTTAAAAATGGTATGTGGTGTCCTATTTTTAATACTTTAAATGCTTAAAGATGATATGAATCAATGAAAGTTTTTTAAAATGGATTCTCAAATGTTTTACTTCATTTTAACCCTTGAGTATGGGTAGTTTTATAATTTTCTCCTTTAGTTTCCTTGGAACAGAAATGTGAGTATATTTTGTAGGATTTTCTGTTTTTAGAAATAGATTTAATGATAGGATTTGGACCTAGAGAAATATGATTTTCATGAACTTCTGATTAGGTCGACGCTTATGCATTTCTGAGGGGATATCCCAATGTATGTAGCAACCATTGAGCTTAATTTCCTTGTTTAATGCCCTAATATTTATGATATTTGGTGTATTTTGGTTTCCATTGTCCCTAGTAGGACTCTTATATTCTGAATAAACCCTTGTTTAGATTGGTGGTCTTGTTTTTCATGACTCTTGTTATGAGCATGAGCATCCGATAATGCTCAGTTTCTGTATGTTAGATAAACCTAGGGCATGGTCAACTACTTCATGGGTCTCGTGACCCTCTTCTCTTTCCATGGATGACTCAAGAGGTCATCAATCAGTTTTATGGTCGTATGAGACAATGTGATTTTGAGACAGTTTTTTCATAGGCCATCATATGCTCGAATGAAAAGGGATAAAAATCATACGGGTAGTAACCAATATGTTCCATTTTACTTCAAAGAACACATTTTAATATGCATTGATATACATGATACCCATAATGTTTATAAATGGTTTAACATACTGTTTGAGTTCAGTAGAATCAATGAGCCTTGATCCATTGAGTACATTCTTAGGTAATCTCATTAGTATAATGAACAATGAGTTAAATAATTCAAAATCACCCGAATTCCTAGGATAGAGATTCTTGAGACTAGGGTGTCTTGAAAATGTAATATTTATCTTTTGGGATTTCATTTTAAAGGAGATGATGCGGGATTGTGGATTGGAGAAGCGTCATGGGTGCATTTGAGGTGTTTTTTAAATAGTGTTATTTGAGTGTCTTGTCTACCTATAATATTGAGTAGTAGGACACTCTTAATGTGGGAAGCATCATGTCAGTTCTAGGGAATACATTTCCTTCAAATTATAAGGAACACAACCAAAGGGAACCTTTTGAAATGGTTAGCAATTCTTGAATTCTCTTGAGGAATGACTGTTTCAAATCATGTCTAATCTTTCTATGTAGAACAACATTGAAATGGTTGGTTGTGCATTGGACACAATGAAACACAATCGGTCTCAGATGGAATTTGGTGGTTATGTTTATTGGTTAGTAACATTTTCAATTTTAACAGAATTTTTATTGGTTAATTGAAATGTATCGATAACTACAGAAAATATCCTTTCAATAATTTGACTGATAGTGGTTCAATTGTTCTTATTTTCAACTTCATGGAAATCATACAAATTCACGTAGTTTATTATTCCTAATTAAGAGAATGACCCCTGTCATGAAATCATCCCTGATACACTATGATATCACTGGTCTTACGCCATTCTATGTTTCAAAAGATTTTGTTCTTAATAAGAATTTGTATTAGTGTTTCATGATGGATGCAATGTTCTTATCGACAATTGGTTAGTCTTGTGTGACACATGGGTTCTAATGTAGGAAGGCATTGGAGGGAATCGTGGATACCATCCATTTTCACATGACATTAATTCCAGGTGGATGCTGCTCTGGGCTCATTCAATGACTTGATGGGTATGTCTTCTCCTTGTACAAATGTATCTATTGAAAACATAGAGTAAGAACATCCATATGTTATTTCCCTGGGACTCCAATTCATTGAATATGAGATTATATTGGACATGTTGTTTATCTTAAAGGTTAGGTTTAATGAGGAATGATTTTCTATGGTCTGTACCTATCTTAGACCCTTGTTTGTGGTGAGGAATTATAGTTTAAATGGTCAAGTAATGGATTGATCACGGAACGCCAATGGAAGTTAGGTAGATATTTACTGAATGTGTTCATTTAAAATGTGATATGCATAAGAATAAGGAATCATAGCTCTACTGATAATATTATGACAATCTAAGTTGAGTATCTTTATATGGTATAGTTAGTAATGACATGACTTGTTTTCTAGTGACGTAAGGAATAAGATTGTTGAGGAATATGTTTAAACATGTCGTCAGGTTAAGGAGGGTGTGGTGTGAAGAATGGTTGTCCCTTTAAAAGAAATCATGGATGGACCGTTTTTGTTTGATTGACTGGGATTCCAATGTTTATTTCCAATTATTTCCGTGATATGATATCAGGTGTAATCATGACATCCCTATTAAATAGTAAATGTATGGACCATTTTTTGAATGTTTATGGAATTAATTTTAGGAAATTACGACAGTGGAGGTGTTATAGTTAGTAATTGTCCCCTTAGAATGTTAAAGCCTATAGTGGGGAACAACATTGGCAAGTTGTTTAATGAGATGATGAAGTGACCATGTATCTAGCTAAATGAGATCACGTATCTAATGGTTCAGTGTTTTTCTTTTGAAGCATGTTTTGGTTCACATTTTAAAGTATTTTGTTCCATATATTTAAGGTTATGCTAGGAGGTGTGCTCGGTGTTTGGAAATGAAACATGGTTACTTGAATGAGACGTCATGACACTTTTATGTGGGGAGACATTTTTGTTATTCTACAAGGATTCTATGGGATGAGATGTTCAAAGGTGGACAGGTTGTAACATCCCATGTTTTTTAGCCAAGATGAATTTATAAAGGGAATTTGAATTTTTACATTTACTAGACAAGCTATTCTTTGAAACGTTTTTCAGAATGAAATTATAATAGTTTTAACACTTCAATGTGTATTTTTAGACATGGGTAAACAACAAAGGGGTACCCCAATTTCTATGTAGATTTCTAGGATCACCACGCTGCAAAATATCATATTTTAAAGGTCTACACATGGTACATGGTTTGTCTAAAACTATGCATCCCCCCGTATTAAACTGTGTGGCCTGTTTTAGAGGGGGATATGTGCCCCACATGGGTGGGACATAGTTTATCCATATCATGTTCCCAGAGAATATGGTTAGTGACACATAATAAGAACCTAGAAACTATACATTGCACAACTAGTGACCGGTTAGGGTAACTGTGTGGGACAAACCGTGATAGGTGTTTTCTTAAGTAGTGGATGTTGTACAGTTAGCACATGGTTTAGCCAAACCATGTATCAAAACCTTGTGACCAAAATTTTAGGGTGAAATTACATTTCTCACCTATGACAATAAAAAATAAAACCCCAATTTGTTTTCTCTTAGTTATTCCAATAGGATCTCCCTCTCCTTAGAGTTTTGTGCGACCCCCCATCCTAACCTAGTATTTATGATTACTCCTCCATCCATTATCCATTTTGATAACTGTTAGTCCCTATGGATTCCTCTTGGTTATATATTAATTTCATATTATCCATTCTCTACTTATGTTCCTCTAAAATGAGTTATCAAGGTGAAAGCTCATTTTCCCTTTTTTTTGGGTGGATTATGTTTCATAGATTTCTTCCAAACCAGATAGAATCCAACACTAATATAGGATGAATGGAACATACTAAGCACGTGGTATGTCGTCTATATAGTTTTCTAGAATTTCCATTGAATTTCTAATATTGTTATAATGGTGTGCACTAGCCTTTGTGAGGAATCTCCTTTTAATTGAGTTCTTCACATAAAATTGATAAACCCTCAGGGATACACTTCCTATAATAATTGTTCAGTATATAGAGGATGTCAACCTAGAAAATGGACACCCCTTGGGTGTGCCATCTTAAATTTCCCCCTTAAAATTAAATGACTAAATTTATAGTATGGATTCTAATCATTTGTGTTGGATTTATAATTAAATTTCACCTTATAAGAAATTTCCCAAGATAGAAAGCCATCTTCTAATTACCATGTCAGACCCAAAAGAATTGAATTGCCTTGTTTATTAGTTATTATAAAACAATTCTTTAATGTGAATCAAATTGTGAGGATTATTTTTTTAAATGAATTTTTGATGAATAATTCCATTTTTTTAATAAAACCACTCATATGAGGTCCACTATATTATATACTAAAAATTAATGACTAATTATTTAAATCATGATTGGTTTATTTCAATGGAGTTTACAAACACCTTCATGTTAGTGCTTGTTAAATGGCATGCTAGTACATGAGCACATTTGTTATTCTTAATTAGAGAATCCCCATTATCTAAAAATATTAAATGAACCATGGAACCTACTATGTTCTTATCATATATTTTAATTTTATTTTCCCATGTTGGATGATTCCCCTTTTTCCAATGAAACCTCTTAATTGGTTCATTAATTCTTAAAAATTGAATTTTCATCCTTCGGTAAATTAAGTGACACGTATTAAATAGAATGGGTAGTCATTATGGTTTTCCATTCTAAAATGGTTTAAAAGGTATAAAAAAGGACATAATTATATTAAAAGGCTTATGTTGATTGAGTTGAAAAGGGTAGTAAGGCCACAATAATCATTTCTTGATTATGTACATGTTTAATTTTATATTTTTAAAGGGAATAACCTTGTTTATAAGGGGAATATTAAATTTAATGAATGGGAGGTAATTACTCATGGATACTGTGTTATAAGTAGGATTAAACCTTGATAGAGGATATGGAATGTTGATAAGGGATCTGTTGGGAATGGCGATATCAAACTTCTTACATTGGGTGCTGAGTCACGGCATCACACACCAATGAATTTATTGGTGTCACAACCCACCTTCACCAAAAGGAGGGAAGGGTCAGCAGATTTCCAGACCCTTCCTTCTTTAAGTTGAAGGAGAGATAATGACCCCCAAAACCCGCCTTCAATAGGTCCCGGAGTGGCGACTAGCACCAAGGGTACAGAAAATTCTCACAAATGGAAGGCATTACCCTTTTTATTTTATAGGATCGAAAGATAAGGAGAAGAAAACCCAACAACACCAAGGTAGAAAGAATAGTAAAGCCAAAAGTAAACCATTCCGATATGCATGTTTCAAAAGTGAAAGCCACAAAGTGCAAAAAGGGTGACTACAAGGTAAGTACCAAAAAGAAAAGGAAAAAAACTGCAACTGCTCCAAAAGTCCGAGCTAGTAAGGTCCTGCGTGATCCCCGAAGTCCTCCTGGAAACCTGAAAGCAGTTTTACATACGTAGGGTGATAATACAAGTACACTCATTAGGGAAAACCAAGACTCTCGTGCACAAGTGGGGGAACGTACTAAAGTCCCGTGAGAAAAAGAGTAAACCAAACACCTAACAAGGAAAACTATCCATCCCAGGCCTCACCAAGGCTCACTCCCCAAATAACGCAAGTCAAGTAATATATATAATAAGGGCACATCGATGTTTGGGTACCCCGCGCCACTTTCCCCTGGTTATTGAGACACCCTACGCATCGGACCAATCCCGCCATTCTCACCGCAGTCCCACTGCCACACCCGCCCGCACACACCTGGGCCACAACCACACGCAGTCCCACTGCCGAAATCCCGCCCGCACACACCTAGGCCTCAACCACCACAATGCCCCGCCTGATGGTTCTTGGGCTAATAATGGACTTTAGGCCATCACAGCCTGCCCGAAGGTACTTGGGCTATCCGGGAAAGGGAGAAGAAAAGGAGCTAATAACCAGCCACTGAGGATAGTGTTAGAAAAAACACCCTTCCCCCCATAAATGGGGGTGTTCGGCACTGAGTTCTCAACTTGGGTGGGGCATGAATAAGAAACACAAAGATACAAGAATAGATATAGGTAACAAACACTCACCCAAAGCTTAGGTTTTCCTAGCCATCCTACGGAACACAACACCACTGCGTACGAGTCACAGTTCACGACCCTTGCCCACAAAAAAAACATTTGCCCGATTCTTGTTTCACGTTTAGTTAAAATGTTCAATTAATTTTAAGCACTTCTGGGCAACTACCAAAAGCATAACCAAGGAAAGCGTCAAAAGCATGGATCAACCAAAAAACGCACACCCGGTTCTGTCAACAGAGGATCTCTCCCCAATTTGTGATATGAACGAGTAACCACTCGGATTTAAAACTCACAACCACCGAAACCATACCAACAGGGAATCTCATCCCCAAATTCACACAACCACCGCGAGTATAAAAGAATAGGGGATACCATCCCCTCCCACATTTCCAGCAATCGGCCCGAAAGGAAAACAACCAACTACCTCTACTAACACAAGTCAGGGATTTTCAGATTTAAACAACTTAACACACTCCATGATTTCAAATTCCGTGTGTTCTAACCGGGAGTTATCACAGAAGGGTTGATCCTGGTGCTTTCAACTTATTCGGCCGGACATACGTGATTAACCAATTTTATAGCAGGAGTTCACAATTTCAGCAACCCATTTAAAACATCACGAGGGGATTCATCACGGCACATACAACGACCACCAATGGCCTCAATTTTCAGAAAACATAAACCAGCACAACTAAAAAGGATGATCATAAGATAAAGCATAAACAACGATCACAACCCCTTCCCCTTCTTTCTTTAGAACTTCGTTTATTATCTTCATTAAGGTTCGGTTCAACCAATTCTAGAGGAACAAAATAACGCCCACCCCACATGATACACAAAAGTGAGAGACAAGAGAAATTCCCTACCTGTTGATAGATGATCGACGTTCAGGCCGGGGGCGCGGAACTTTACGGATAACGATGCGGCGGTCCCGATGCACCAGAAGAGCCACGATCGAAGAAGGGGGAAACCACGGCCTAACTCTTAATTTATAAGAGCCGGGGAGGTGAAAACGTGAAACTGCGTAAGACGTGGAATTCGTGGGTTGACCATGTGGCTTGACTCATCATTAAAGGTGCTAGGTGGTTTAAACCGACTCATGAGTCGATTCAGTATCTAATTAAAACTTTTGTGCACGTTTTGGGTCTTTAAGACATTTTCTTTTTTTTTAAACGAGGCAGAATTGGGTTTAAAACCCTATTTGCGAAAAAGGAGTGTTACTCGAACAACTTGGCAAGGCCGGGTGACGTCGGCCGGTTCCGCCGATCGGTCACACCGATCGGTCTCACCAATCGGTCTCACCGATCGGTCTCACCGATCGTTCTCACCGATCAGTCTCACCGATCAGTCGCACCGATCGGTCTCACCAATCGGTCGCCTCGATCGGCACCCCTTAAGGATCCAGATTTTGGCAAAGGAAGGGACCAAGGGGGGTCTGGGTCATCACATCAGATACCTCTTAAACGATTCTCGTCCTCGAGAATCACAAAAACCAGAAGGAAAGAGAGGGTCCGAACAACCATCTTTGAATGATACCTCTTTGGAGAGAACCTCTGCTAACTAAAAACACTCCCCTGTCAAGAACCAATCAACATACCACGCCAAACCGCCCGGTCATGTGGGTTTGGGGAGTTTCCTTCCCCCATGTCAATATATTATCCGCTTTGGGAGGCACAGACTCACCCGCATGGGTTTAATCGCATCCACCTTAATGTGTCTTGATTAGGGGTCGGGTTCCCTCTTCCCTTTAGTCGGGGCTTTTCACACACAACAGAGGAAATAAACCAGTACATTTCACAGCCAAAAGTCAAACGTTCCACCACAACAGGTACAAAAAGGAACAAAGCTCAAAACAACCCGGGGTATTGGGCACACATCTGTGCTTCCCTCTCCCACGTACTCTCTTCGAGCCCGCCATGTCTCCACAACACACGAACCAAGGGAATAGCTCACCCACGAAGCACCTTCTCCTTGCGATCCTCGATCATCACTAGTTTTTTTCAAAAAGGTTACGTCGTCCTCGATGTCCAGTTCACCCCAATCAAGGACGTGTGAATCATCGTGCAGATAACGACGGAGCTGGGATACATGAAAGACATCATGTATCCTTAGCACCGGCGGAGGTAACGCTAGCTGATAAGCCACTTCGCCGACCCGCCGCAACACTTCGAAGGGTCCGACGAATCTGGGGTAAAGCTCACCCCCCTTGCCGAACCTTCGTTGCCCACGCCGCGGGGAGACCTTCAAGAACACGTGGTCCCCAACCTCAAACTCCAAGGGCCTTCTCCTGGTATCAGCATTCGACTTCTGTCGGTCCTGGGTCGCCTTCATCCTTTCCCGTATGAGCTGAATCTTCTCTGTCGTGTTCTGCACCACCTCTGGGCCAAGGATGCCTGCCTCTCCTACTTCGGTCCAACACACAGGTGAACGGCATGGCCTCCCATACAAAGACTCAAACGGGGCCTTACCGATTGTAGAGTGGTAGCTATTATTGTAGGAAAACACTTCTAGAGGCAATTATCGCACCCATGACTCTCCTGAGACCAGAACACATGCCCGTAGCATATCCTCCAAGGTCTAGATGGTTCGCTCCGTTTGTCCATCTGTCTGGGGATGGAAAGCAGTGCTAAGGCGTAACTGGGTGCCAAACGCATGCTGCAATCCTCTCCATATTTGCAAGGTAAATCGTGCATCCCTATCCGAGACTATAGACCTTGGAACTCCATGCAACTGCACCACCTCATTCACGTACTTTCGTGCCAAAGCATCCATAGTACTTGACTCTCTGATTTCCAGAAAGTGAGCCGATTTTGTCAACCAGTCCACCACCAACCAGATGGCGTCGCACCCTCCTTGGACCTTGGGTATTCCCGTGATGAAATCCATTGAGATGTCATCCCACTTCCACTCGGGAACAACTAAAGGCTGCAGTAGGCCACCTGGAACCCGGTGTTCAGCCTCCACTTGCTGACATACTAAGCATTTAGCCACAACATCTGCCATCGCTCGCTTAACTCCGGGCCACCAGAACTGCCTTTTCAGCCCCTGGTACATCTTGGTAACTCCTGGGTGCACCGCTAGGGGTGAGTTGTGGAACTCACTGAGAACCTTTCCACGCATCACTCTTGGAAAAAACAACCTTTTCTGGATAAGCATCTGGTGCTGACCGTCCTCTATCCATTCTCTTGGAGCATCGCCTTGGTCAACCCGATCATGCATCACTTCGCACTCGGGGTCTCCCCACTGAGACTCCTCCACTTGTCGAAACAGAGATGAATGCACTATCATCTGATATAGGCAGCCTCTGCCACTATCCATCTTCGCATCCAGGTGTAAGGAATCCAACTCCTCCATTGCCTTCCTGGCATTTGCCGACTATCGGACCGCATCCTTCTGCGTCCTCCTACTCAAGGCATCGACCACCACATTGCCCATGCCCTCAGTATAAGAGATTTTAAAGTCGTAGTCCTGGAGGAACTCCACCCATCTCCGTTGTCACAGGTTCATGTCCCGCTGGGAGAAGATATACTTTAAGCTTTTGTGATCTGTGAAGACCACAAAGCATTCCTCGATGAGGTAGTGCCGCCATAACTTTAGCGCAAAAATGATCGCTGCAAGCTCTAGGTCATGGGTGGCGTAGTTACGCTCATGGGGGCGTAGCTTCCTGGACCTGTAAGAGATCACCCCTTGTTGTTGCATCAACACGCATCCCAGGCCCTGTCCTGAAGCATCACAAAATACCTCATAGGCCATCCCTTCTTCTGGTAATCTCAACACTGGGGCACTAACCAGTTTTTCTTTTAGGTAGCTGAAGGACGACTCACATTGCTCGCTCCACACGAAAACCTGGTCCTTCTTGGTCAAAGTCGTCAAAGGGGCTGCTACTCGGGAGAAGTTGGGTACGAATATCCTGTAGTAACCTGCCAGTCCGAGGAAACTCCGGACTTCCGCCACATTCTTGGGTGCTGCCCAAGAAACAACTGCCTCAACCTTTGATGGGTCGACTACTACCCCCTGCTCAGACACTACGTGCCCGAGGAAGTGCACTTCTCGTGCCCAGACCATGCAATTTGACAACTTCCCGTAGAGCTGGTGCTGTCGAAGGACTTCCAAAATTGTCCTCCGGTGCTCTGCATGGTCCTTTTCTGACCTTGAATAGATCAGGATATTGTCGATGAATACCACCACAAACCGATCCAGGTACTCCCGAAAGACGGAGTTAATAAGCCCCATGAACACGGCCGGGGCATTCGTAACACCAAAGGGCATGACCACGAACTCGAAGTGCCCATACCTGCACCTGAACGCTGTCATCGGGATGTCGCTCTCTTTCACCCTCAGCTGGTGGTACCCAGACCGCAGGTCGATCTTTGAGAACCATCCTGCCCCTTTCAGCTGGTCAAAAAGATCATATATCCTCGGAAGAGGGTAGCAATTCTTGATTGTTACCTGATTCAGCCTCCTGTAGTCGATGCACAACCTAAGGCCACCTTCCTCCTTCCTTGCGAACAAGACTGTAGTGCCCCACGGTGACGCACTTGGACGAACATAACCCCTCTTCATCAGATCGTCAATCTGTATCTGCAACTCCCGTAGCTCTAAAGGTGCCATCCGGTAAGGAGCCATCGAGATTGGACGAGAGTCGGGCTACAGGTCTATCCCGAACTCGATATCACGTCGAGGGGGTAGAGGCGTCACCTCCTCAGGAAAGATGTCCATAAACTCACGGACGATCTTTGGCACATCCACCATTTCTGCATCTACTGATTCTACCGTCAGTTCGGTCAAAAAGGAGAGGAGAGGTTCCTCCCTCCTGTTTCCCTTCGGACAGCTCCGCTCGCCGGTGAAGGTAACACGCTGGCCATCCAAACCTGAGAACACCACCCTTCTTTGGAAACAGTCGATGACGGCGCACAAAAAAAATAGCCAGTCGATGCCTAGGATGAAATCGTACGGCTGAATCTGTAGCAGAAGGAGATCCCTAACCGACTGATGTGGCCCTAACATCAGTCTACATCCCCGAAAAACGAACAGCAAGTCGGTCTGACCTCCAACTGGTGTGCTCAACACCAGGGGAACTGGAAGTCTCTCGGCATCTAGAATAAAGGCACGAGCTAGACTGGGTGCAACAAAGGAGTGCGAATCTCCGGTATCGAACAAAGCATAAGCAAGAGTGCTAAACACATTGATCGTACCTCGAACAACCTCTGGACCTGTTGGAACTATTGCCTCTGCGGCGTGTAGCTGTCCATGCCCAGCTCCCCTGCCCCTCGGCTGTCGGCCACCTCCCCGACCACGCCCTGGTCGAGGTCCCTGGGGAGCGCCCTGAGGTCGGCCTCCTCCTCCTATGTCTACGTGTGGAGGAGCGGGAGCTCGTTGTCCCTACTGCTGCTGCCAGAAGGGTCTGGCTGGAAACTGCTGCTGCGGCGGATGCTGGGGATGACTGCCACTACTGTACTGCACCCGATCAGGGCACTGACTCCGGAGATGTCCAGGTCTCCCGCAGATGAAGCACCGTGGTCCCGAGCCTGAAGGGAAAGAACGTGGGCAAGGGGATCGAAACTGAAACTACTATGGTCTGCTCCCTGTGGGTCGGAACCTGGAGGGTCCTGATGCTGGAGGCCTGGTGCTGACGGCCTTCCCCTTCGATGGTCCCAGCTGGATCCCTTCTTGTGACACCCCGCCCAGAGCATTCATCCTTTCCACCACTTCGGCCTTCTTCTGGACCTCTATGTATGTCGGAAGGGTAAAGGGGGTAACAACATACTGAAGGGAGGGTCGGAGCGCCTCCTCCAAACGCCTTGCCCGAGACTCCTCATCGGGAAAGAGGTCCGGAGCAAAACGTAGGAGGTCCTTGAACTTGATTCCAAGTTCCCTCAAGGACATGCTCCCCTGCTGGAGGGATAGTAGCTCCTGCCTCTTCTCCGCCTTCATTGTCGAGGAGAGGAACTCCGCCCGGAACTCCTTCTCGAAATCCGCCCAAGAAACCTCAGACTCTTTCCTATTCCTCAGGTGAAGCATCCCCCACTGACGTGCCGCTCCTCGCATCTAGCTAACAGCCAGAGGAACCCAATACTCGGTCGGGGCCCGAATCAGGCCGAAGGCTATAACTAGCTCCTCTAGCCAGCCTTTCGTCTTCATATCGAAGGTGCTGCCCTCATACTTCTCGAGGGCCTGTCGCTGGAAGGCTCGAAGAGTCTTCTGCCACTGGTTGTCCTCTTCCTCTCGATCAACTCTTTGCCGATTGGCCAAAGTAGTCTCAGGGGCCTCGATCGCCTGTACCACACATGGTTGCCTTCCAGGTGCCATAGTTGCAAGGTAAACAAGGAATGCCTAAGCCCAAGTAGTGCAGAATATCGTTCTTAAAACTTCTTAAGATTTAATTTATTATTAATTCCCAAGACATCCTAGAAACACAAGAACACAAGTCATTATGATGCATGTACCTTTCCTAGGGTCTCTACCCTGCAATCAGTGTGGCCTCACTTGGTGGTTCGGTAGGTCCAGAGTCCTTGCATTGGATCACGGGGGGCCCTAAAATCCCGTGTCCTAGCCGGTCTTCCCTGGCCTAATTCACGCTCCAAGGTCACCCAACACCGTTGCCTTACCATCCCATGCAATCCTCACTGTGCCTAACTCCAGACTCCGTCCTATCTCTCAACCATCACCTTTGATACCATTCTGTCACGACCCGCCTTCACCAAAAGGAGGGAAGGGTCAGCAGATTGTCAGGCCCTTCCTTCTTTAAGTTGAAGGAGAGAAAATGACCCCCGAAACCCACCTTCAATATGTCCCGGAGTGGTGACTAGCACCAAGGGTATAGAAAATTCTCGCAAATGGAAGGCATTACCCTTTTTATTTTATATGATCGAAAGATAAGGAGAAGAAAACCCAACAACACCAAGGTAGAAAGAAAAGTAAAGCCAAAAGTAAACCATTCCCACATGCATGTTACAAAAGTGAAAGCCACAAAGTGCAAAAAGGGTGACTACAAGGTCAGTTCCAAAAAGAAAACGAAAAACAACTGCAACTGCTCCAAAAGTCCGAGCTAGTAAGGTCCTGTGTGATCCCCGAAGTCCTCCTGGAAACCTGAAAGCAGTTTTACATACGTAGGGTGAGTATACAAGTAAACTCAGTAGGGAAAACCAAGACTCTCGTGCACAAGTGGGGGAACGTACTAAAGTCCCGTGAGAAAAAGACTAAACCAAACACCTAACAAGGCAAACTATTCATCCCAGGCCTCACCAAGGCTCACTCCCCAAATAACACAAGTCAAGTAATATATATAATAAGAGCACATCGATGTTTGGGTACCCCGCGCCACTTTCCCACTGGTTATTGAGACATCCTACGCATCGGACCAATCCCGCCATTCTCACCGCAGTCCCACTGCCACACCCGCCCGCACACACCTGGGCCACAACCACACGCAGTCCCACTGCCGAAATCCCGCCCGCACACACCTGGGCATCAACCACCACAACGCCCCACCCGATGGTTCTTGGGCTAATAATGGACTTCAGGACATCACAGCCTTCCCGAAGGTACTTGGGCTATCCGGGAAAGGGAGCAGAAAAGGAGCTAATAACCAGCCACTAAGGATAGTGTTGGGAAAAACACCCTTCCCCCCATAAATGGGGGTGTTCGGCACTGAGTGCTCAACTTGGGTGGGGCGAGAATAAGAAACACAAAGATACAAGAATAGATATAGGTAACAAACACTCACCCAAATCTTAGGTTTTCCTAGCCAACCTACGGAACACAACACCACTGCGTCCGAGTCACAGTTCACGACCCTTGCCCACAAAAAAAAAACATTTGCCCCATTCTTGTTTCACGTTCAGTTAAAATGTTCAATTAATTTTAAGCACTGCAGGGCAACTACCAAAAGCATAACCAAGGAAAGCGTCAAAAGCATGGATCAACCAAAACACTCACACCCGGTTCTATCAACAGAGGATCTCTCCCCAATTTGTGATATGAACGAGTAACCACTCGGATTTAAAACTCACAACCACCGAAAAAATACCAACAGGGAATCCCATCCCCAAATTCACACAACCCCCGAGAGTATAAAAGAACCGGGGATCCCATCCCCTCCCACATTTCCAGCAATAGGCCCGAAAGGAAAACAACCAACTACCACTACCATCACAAGTCAGGGATTTTCAGATTTAAACGACTTAACACACTCCATGATTTCAAATTCCGTGTGTTCTAACCGAGAGTTATCACAGAAGGGTTGATCCTGGTTCTTTCAACTTATTCGGCCGGGCATACGTGATTAACCAATTTCACAGCAAGAGTTCACAATTTCAGCAACCCATTTAAAAAATCACGAGGGGATTCATCAGTGCACATACAACGACCACCAACGGCCTCAATTTACAGAAAACATAAACCAGCACAACTAAAAAGGATGATCACAAGATAAAGCATAAACAACGATCACAACCCCTTCCCCTTATTTCTTTAGAACTTCGTTTATTATCTTCATTAAGGTTTGCTTCAACCAATTCCATAGGAACAAAATAACGCCCACCCCTCATGATACACAAAAGTGAGAGACGAGATAAATTCCCTACCTGTTGATAGATGATCGACGTTTAGGCCGGGGGCGCGGAACATTACGGATAACGATGCGGCGGTCCCGATGCACCAGAAGAGCCACGATTGAAGAATGGGGAAACCACATCCTAACCCTTAATTTATAAGAGCCGGGGAGGTGAAAACGAGAAACCTCGTAAGACGTGGAAGTCGTGGGTTGACCACGCGGCTTGACTCATCATTAAAGGTGCTGGGTGGTTTAAACCGACTCATGAGTCGATTCAGTATCTAATTAAAACTTTTGTGCGCGTTTCGGGTCTTTAAGACATTTTCTTTTTTTAAACGAGGCAGAATAGGGTTTAAAACCCTATTGGCGAAAAATGAGCGTTACTGGAACAACTTGGCAAGGCCGGGTGACGTTGGCCAGTTCCGCCGATCGGTCGCACCAATCGGTCTTACCGATCGGCACCCCTTAAGGATCCGGATTTTGGCAAAGGAAGGGACCAAGGGGGTCTGGGTCATCACAATTGGGATGGTGGGAATGTCACACAATGTTCCTGGAATATTGTTGGCATGATGGCACACTCACCCCCTTCCCAAGTGTTGACATGATATTACACTCACCATATCGAGTAATGAGCATGACATGTACCACTCCTTAAGAGACTCATGGATTGTACCCTTTGGATAGAACTTATACGCTCGTTCAGAATTGTAATGGATGTGTGACTTACACCATGGTTTAGCCCACACCTAGTATTCCTCAAATATTCCCACATACCTCCATACTAACAATTTTTCATATATGTGGATGGAATATATATGTATAATATATAATTTATATTACTATGTATATAGTTCATGATAAGATATTCATTCAAGCCATGAGACAAAGTAGGTAGAGTTGCCTGGTGTCCTTTAGAAACCAAAGTGGGTTGGTTGTTTTTATTTTAGTTTTTTATATATTTACACCTGCACCCATATTTACTTATTATTGACGGACTAAATTACATTTCAGACACCATGGGTGGTATCCTATTTTAATTTATATGCCACACTCTAGTCATTCTACCATTGCATTGGGTTACCTAAGTACACTTTATCTTTCTCAGACTATGGAGTCTTTCTTTATGGATGTTTATTTATAACTGGAAGATAGAAGCATTAGACTGAGCAGGATATCATTATTCATATGGAGGTCTCCGATAGAGGTTTTTATCAATTTATTTTGTATTATATTGTTTCTTACTTTATGTCTATTGTTTCAACTTATGTGTAATCTTTTGGACATGCATTCATTATTGGATATTTGTGTTGTCCATTAATGTATTTTCAGTTTATATTAATCATTCACTGCTCAGTATTCCATTTATTACTGATTCCAAATTTGTTTGATGTTTATATTTGGTCAACTGTTGTGCTACATTAACATGAGGAAATGGTATCCCCACTTTATAATCTCTACAACCTCACCGCTAGTCGAAAACCACTAGCACATGACGAGGTGAACTTGAAGCCAAGTGTCCCACTAGTCTGATTACATTTTAGTGGTTAGTCGGGCTAGGACATTAAAAAATATGAAATTAAATAAATAATTAAAAATAATAAAATGGTATTAAATTATTGGAAATTCTTACTATATTATTCTAGATCAATTTTTTAAAACTAAATATATTTGAGAGAAATAAGTTGAAAATTTCAAATATTTTAGTGAAAAGTAAATCATATATAGTAATATGAAATATAAATTATTAAAAATTATAAAATAAAATGTAATTAAAATTAAGAAATAAATAAATATAACTTATTAATTTTTTAAAAAAATTATTATAAAATAATAGAAAAAACCTTATAAAATATTTGAAATATATTTTCTAATTTTATTATAATATTTTATATACATCAATAATGATTAATTATATATTATAAACATATTATCAATATAGAAAATTATGAATTTTATAATAATATAAAAAAACAATTAATCATTTCTATGATTTTATTAAAATAAATATTTAACATCACCAAAAATACATAATTTTAAAAAAAATACCAAATAATAATTTTGGAAAATAATTAACAATATTTAATTAAAAATATCATAAATTTTTTAAAAATATATAAAAAATGAATTAATAAAATTTTTAAATTTTGATAAATTGATTTAAAAAATATTATTAGTGTATTATTATATTATTAGTTAAAATATTTTCACTTAAGTTATTTGGAAAACGTTTAAAATTTTGAAAAATAATATATTTTTCCTGCTTTATTATGATTTTTTTTATTAAAATGTTGTTTAAAAAATAAATTTTATGATTATTTTGAATATTTTCCTTTAATTTTTATTTTTAACACATTTTAATTTGTTTTTAAATGATTTAATTTTTCCCACCTATTTTTGATAGAGATCAAAATCCATGGTAAATAGTATTTATGAGATTCCAAAAGAGCCATCTCAAATAAGATTTTTTACATATTTTTATTTCCTTTACAATTAATATATCATAAAATTAATTACGCCAAATAAGGAATATTTTTTGAATAAATATTTTTGATATATTTTTAGTCCATCATAAATAATATCACACATCAAATTAATAGCGATGATCTATAAAAAATATTACTAATTTTCTTTTTATTTTTATTCATGGGTTATGTTTTGTGGTATTTGATCTGAAATAACATATTATAAAATGAAATTTTTTTATTTCAATCACTTTTTGGTCAGTTTGTTCAAAATTACAAGGGGAGTGGGATCTTCAAATCTTTTTGGTGTCACTGGGTTTTTCCCAAGTTGGTACTCAAGATAGAGTACAACACTATCTTATGGGATTATAGGTTGTTTAATGAATTATCGGTAAGCTCGGGTAGGATTAGGTGTAGATGTTATTTTGTTTCTTGATGGTTTTTATTCAAGAAGTTTGATCTGATGGTCGTTGTCATTGTTAATGGGTCTTGGTCAGTCTGTGAGGGAATCCATGATTTGGAGGTTTCAACTCCTATAATCAGGTATAATTGTCAATAGTGAGGATAATAATTTTTTTCTTTCATCTTAAGAAGTTATTTGGTCTATATTATATGTCAGTGTAAGTTTTTTTTTGGGTTAAAGGGTAGTTTTTCTAGATAAAAACTTTTAGTTGTTGTGATATACCCAAACCATATTTGGAAAAATGTGTTGCAATCAAGTTAGTATGAATGAATTTTGAATAATGAATTCATTACAGAACCATCTCAGGGATTATCCATTTGGTGGGGTGTTTATAAAGTCTTGTGGAATTACAAGTCAATGATTCTATGGGAAATTAGAATTTTCGTGGATACTAATCATATGAAATTATATATTGGTGAATTATAATTCACATTTGAACCATAGGGGGATAATTGGAGTTTATTTCAATTTTAATTTAGGGATTTTTCTATGTTAGTGGACAAATGGAAAGTGATGTTATAAGAGTAAAGATGAAATTTTATTAAAAGAGTTAGACCTTGCCATAATTGGGGTTGTTATGACATTATTTTAAGGGTTTTATATGTGGAAGGTATATGTCATTTCACAATATAATGTTATATTGTTGATGGTTTATGGTGCTTGTAGAAGACCACGCAACAAGATGGGTGTTGTGAAATGATGAAAGGGATGTATATAATGGTTTTCTTGCAATGAATTAATAGTTTTTCACTAATAATGGTTTAATATGGAAAATATGTTTACTATATCCATGGGATATGGATATATTATTCATTTTCCATAGAATGTAATGTATGGTAA
This sequence comes from Viscum album, assembly GCA_963277665.1. Taxonomy (NCBI): domain Eukaryota; kingdom Viridiplantae; phylum Streptophyta; class Magnoliopsida; order Santalales; family Viscaceae; genus Viscum; species Viscum album. The sequence goes on from OY728152.1 coordinate 1,942,865,329, forward strand.
TATTTTTCCATTTATTAATGCATGGTTTTTCCAAGTTGATTCATTTTTTCCAATGGATTATAATTTATACCATAAGTTCAATTGACCAATAAAAAATAAAGAAATATATAAATAAACATGAATTAATTTAACATAAATAAAATCTTAATTAATAAATGAATATAAAAAATGTTCAATCAAACCCCCTACATATAATCATTATCTTTACCACAAAAAATATGATAAAAAAACATTCAATGAAATCATCCCTATAACATGAAAAATTAAAAAACCAATATATTTAAGAAAATAATATTAAAAATGAAATTCATAAAATATCTATTACTACCCTATATGGGTTGTAAATTCTGTTTCATTATTGAAATTAATTTCATTTATATCAATTCTAACATTATAATATTTCATCCTTTCACATATATTCATATACACTTTTTGATTTACTTTTGTAGAAAATATTTTCTCTAATTTCTGGTAAACTTACCACGAGGACCCCACATGGGTTGGTAGTATATAGTGTTTTCCATCCCAAGAACACCTATAATAGGTCGAGGATGGTGAATATAACCAAGAATGAATATACATAAGTGGGAGTAATTATACAATGTCAACCTAAAATAGATCTGCAACTGAAATATATATGTTACATTAGACCTCCACTAATGGTAAACAAAAATAAAAAAAAACATTCTAAAAAATTATTGAATGAGAAAATTAATATTCAATATAAAACCACATTAATGTATATAAAAAAGAAAATATATTATAGATAAAATCAATGAAATCACATTTCATAGATATAAATGAATCCCTGATTCATGAAAATAAAATAAGTGAACACTAGTAGCAATCAAATATGATATGGTGAATCAATCTCATCTATGCACTAGATTGATCAAATCCACTAGGATCAAGCCCCCAAATGTTACACAAGAACATGAAATATCTATACAAAAAAACATGTGCGAGTATAATTTTTTTACATTGGTTATTATAAACATACTATGTTGGTCTCCACAAAATAAAAAAGATATGAGTAAAAATATATAAGATTAAAACCATGTTTTAGGGAAACAGATGAATGAACTACAAAAAAAAATTATTCTCTAGCTCATGATAACTATTATAAAATGAATTTTCCCAACTATCATAACACAACACCCAAAATATTCATACCATAAAATTATTTTTTGATACCTATAATAATAAAGATCTAAAATATAATATTTGAAGACCTAGGTGTTGGACATATATTGAAGGAAACCATCAATTCATAATATATTTTGAAACCCAAAACCCCTTTATAAACCATCCATACAACAATTTGGTCCTCCAAACATCCATTATACTTCAAAAATCATGACAAGAGAGTGACACCTTACTATATAATGTATATTAGTCTAGGGGGTACAATACCCCGAGGGGGAAAAATGATAGACTAAATCATATGAAAACACCATCCAATTTAGGTGGAGGATCCACAAACTAGAAATATTATATCTTCAGGGGGTTAATAACCCTATCAATGGTATGTGGGACCTAAAAAAAATAATGAATAAGGGGGGTATGACCCGATGACTATTTGTTAGATCCAACCACTGTGGTAAAAATTCATGAACCCCTAATTCATTTATAATTTTACCTATATTATAATACAAGTGAGAGTGACACTACAAGGCCTATGAACACTTCTAGGGTTTGTTGATCCCTAGACACCACCAAAAGTTCCATATATGTACAAAAATCATCTATAAAAATATAAAGATTCGTATTATAAAAACAATTCAAAATAAAAAAAAAATTATACATGAACCATCATTATATATGAGGAAAATATGTTCTAATGGACTTCTAATGTTTTTTTTAAACCTCTAGGTGGGAAATTAGGATTAGAAAATCAACTCATATAGAACATGTCAAATAATTCATGAGTACAAGGTTTGTTGTCCTCCATAGTAATAAAAAATGATTGATTTAGACATATATGAAGTATCTAGTAAGTTAGATGATGTGTTGGAATCATGACCAAGTATAGGTGTGTATATAAAATACAAATTGGTTCATACACCTCATTAAATCAAATTACATTCATTGTACACAATGTTTGATATTTATTTTTAACAATTCTGTATAAGGTCCATGTATATGATGTGACTATTATTGTACATGACATGTGGATCATGTTTACCCCATGGGCATGTATGACTGAAATTTTCTCATGATATGCAATTAGTGTACAAAGTGAGTCACATGAACCACCCAACATTAGTGTCCAATTATCATTCAGGGAATATACCCAGGAACATGCCCACACTTTGGATACTAGTATATAAAACATGAGAGATGTGGTCAAACAACATGTGATTTATATAGTAATGTGGAAACCCTAGGAACTATAGTTTTCTAAATTAAAATCAATCACCACCTCTCATTATTTCAAGAAGGTTCCATGATTAAATAAATCCAAATCCTATAGGGATGAAAATACATAATAATTGGAATGGTGGGTAGTCCGACCAATAAAAAATTGAACAATATTTGAAACAGATAATGCAAAAGAAACTAATGAATGAATGATTTAAATAGTTCTTCAATGAGGGAACATGGAATGAATTTTACCATTTTTATTTTTGATAATTTTTAATTAATCATTTAATGAGAAATAATAATCATCTTTATAAAAAATTTATTAGTTGAAATTGAAACAATTAATATTAACAATATTTTTATCCATCAACTAAAAAACACATAAACAATCTCCCTTTGAACACATATTGTATCATTCACCAAATCCAAAAATAAAAACTCAACAATTGATATTTAAGTATTCATGCTTCAATCGGGTTGGATGTTAATTATTCTTGATTCTATGAATAAATATATTTTTTTTGAAATAAAAATTCTTATTTTTATAAAAAAAGTTATTTATTTGTTTTCTATTTTGATTGTATTTTAATTCCACTATTATATTTACCTCAATATAGTATTATAATTATCAACTATTTGGATAAGATATATTAAATGAAAAATAAGGAGATTAAAAATAATACACGTCTCATTCCTCATAGTGACCTTGTCGATGCATCAAAATAATTCCTTTATCTGAATCTATGGTCATCGTATCCATTGGTAACATTATAGAATTATATGATTTAAATTCGATGAAATTCCATTAGAAATGAAAAAATAATATAAAAATTATAAAATAATATTTTTAATAAGAGACTATTACAAATGTTAATAAGATATTTCATTTAAAAACACGATATTTCAAGATCCAAAAGATAAATCGCAAATATAAATATAATAACCTTCATAATAAAAATAAATCATTCCAAACATAACATTGGTGTGAAAATTTAAAATAGGTATCTTTTTAGGATATACTAATATTAATTCTTATAAGAAAAATATTTATTTACTTAATAAATTTTAATTATTTCTCACAACCCAAATACCTATGAAAATTATAAAATTTCCAAGGTTAATCATTTTATTTCGAGGTCAATAATACTATTTTTTATAAATTAGGTTTACATATGAAAATTCGTCATTTTAAAATATTAATGTCTTGATAATCCTTAAATAAAAAATGATTTATGTAATAATCTATAGAATTGCAGTTCATTAAGACCTCCCATGTAAGACCCCAAGAGTCTTTTAAATATATTTTTTGAATTTATTTAATCGTCCCATTATTTTTCATTTCACACAATTCTGAAAAGAGTTTTTTATATATTAATGAAATATTTTTGGCTTGTGTTATAGACACTTTAAGTGTAATTTTGAACTACATGCAATATAACAGTTATCTTTATCTAGAAAAACATTCAGTTAAGCTTATGTTTTAAAAACAAATGGCTTTCATCAATGTCATGTGTAACATGTGGGACCGAGTGTTACCGAATAATAATATATTAATAGAAAAATATAATAATATATTACCTAGCTATTAAATTAAATTTTAGGAATATTATTAGCTATGTTATATAAATATATGTTTTTTAAAATATATTACATGAATTAATTAGTTACAAATTATTTAGAAATGAATATAATAACTAATTGAATATAAAGAGAGTATTTTTATAAAGAAACTATTATTATGATCACAAATTTTTTTTATCCCATTAAATTAAATTAGTTAATATTAGTAAGTAATTTTGATGTAATATATATATATATATATCAAAATAATTATTTTTGACAATCATCCATGTGTTTTTATAAGAAAACTAGAATAATAGAACTAATTTAACACATAAAACCCAATATTTTTATAAATGAAATTTTAAAACTTCTTAATGGATAACCTATTTTAAATATGAATTTTGGCACATTAATAAATCTTATATGTCCATTTAAACTTCATATTTGAAATAGAATCATAAAAATTAGGTTAGAGTGAATTTTATGTATTTTATGTGATGTTTTATTTTGTAATGAATAGTTAATAATACTAAATTGTAATTGAAAACTTATTTTTAACCTAATTTATTTATATTGTTAAATTATATTTTATGTTGTATTTAATGTGTAACTTGATTAATTTTTATCAACAAATCCATTGTAGTTCTATGGAATGTATTTCCCTTTTAAAATAATTATTAAAAAATAGTAAACATTTAAATATTTTAACATAAGAAACCTGCATTACCATCTCATATATGGAATTAAATTTAAACTAATTTCCTCCACATCCATGGATAGAATTTTAAAATTTTGATTCTATATTTAGAATCACCATAATTTATAAATTATTATATGGCCAACATACATTTTTTTACCAAAACTATTAGTGTAGGTAATTTAAAATTAATTACAATGATTATTATTATATTACGATTAAAAGGGTACTAAATCCTAAGAGTATGACTAATATCTCATGTATAAATTTCCAAAATACATTGTCCAACTATATTTCGACCCTATACTCCCGTATATATAATTTTTATCATTATTAGATCCTCTTTCAATAACAAGACATTGGTGAGATTTCCCTTTTCAAAAATATTACGAGAGTGAAATCCTAATAACTCTACCCAAATAGCTCCCCAAAATATCTACCTTCCTCCTTGAAGAATTTTTTTTGATGAAATCCATCTAGGGAATCCCTATGGTGCAAACCAAAAAGAGATACCCAATGAAGAGGAAACATTCTTCTTCAAGCTCCTTTCATTTAATTTCCTTCTCCACACCAAAACATATAATTATTTAATGACTAAATAAAAAAATTATGCTATATATACTGATATATTTTTATATGATGGGTTCTATATATTGTTACAAACACCACCATCTAATAGGTAACAAACCTATTGTTCATTTATGGAGAACTACCGCCTCGTGAAATGATGATTGTTCATTTTACATTCACACCATTCAAGGATGGGAATTATGATGGAATATATATATATATATGATATATATATATATTTTATTCAAGATTATTTATTACTTTTATAACACATTACTTTATTCATTTCATTTTGTGTAAACACGATAACATTGTTTGCGGAAGTGTGGACTACCGCCCCTCGAAGCGATGTGGGTCATTCACATGATACATGTAATGTATAAAGGATAGTTTCAATTTTACATATGGGAAATTAACAAGATATATATATTATATTCAGGAAATAATTACCTTTATGTTAATTTAATATATATGATTTTCTTTGTTACCCATCAACAAACTTTTAAATTGATGACATCATTCATGGACGTGTAGACTACTGCCTCCTCGACACAATGTGTAACACTTACATCACAATATTTATATGTCAAATTATAAATGATTAAATAATATGGTAAATATGAAATAATTATCATTATTGAAATATTAATGTTTATTAAAATTCTTCCATAACTATCATTTAGAAATGGGAACATTACTCATGCAGATGTACAACCAACTGTCTACTTTATTGCATCGTTGTTTCATTTTTCACAACAAAATTTAATGATTTTTTAAATATAATTAATGTATAAATATGATAATTATTTTATTTTTAATATTCTGGATATGTTTATACTATGATCCTATTTACCATAGTCAACCAACAAAAAATGTTTTAGCACAGAACTAAATTTGGTCAAAACAGCCGGCCTAAACGTAATTCTCTAATTAGTTGTATAAAACATGGTAATAAGTGAATTGAAAGTAATAATAAACATGAAAAAGTTTCTTAATTAATAATATAATTAACATGTGTTTTTTATTTAGTAATATAACGACACATGAGGCATGTTAGACTCTATGTTATAGAATTTTGTGTCACTCGTTTCTCTGTGAAATACATGCATTATTCAGTGGTTACTTCGTTTGTGTGGAGTATATACTGACCATGAACTTATTATATGAATATTATAATTAAATATAAGGGTATTTACATAATAATTTTAGGATACTTATGTCATGGGGTTTTAGTTTAAAATTTACCAAATCGGTAAAGTAATTTTATCTCAATTTTACCCCTTTGGGACACCTTCTATGTTATACACCAATATTTTAATATGAGGTGTATAAAATACCTTTGAAATGTTATTATGTTAATGTACTTATTTTCTTGATAATTAAAATCTCCATGTAATTTCATTTCTTACATGAGGAATAAGATTCATGGTTTCCATGTTATAAGAGTTTATTGAAACAATATCTCCATTTATGAAGGTTTTTATGATCACATTAACATTAATGAAATAATTTGATCCATCATTCAAGAACAAGACTAATTTTTTTCCTTTGGTTAGTCATTATTTAATAATTAATTATTACAAATTTTTCCACTCATTGGTACTAATGATAATTAATAATTATTTTTAGGAAAATACAACCTTACCACTCTTTTTGGTTGGAAATTAATGTTTCATTAAAACCATGCTTTCTAAAAAGGGATTAAAAGAATATTCTAATTATATCATATAATAATTAAAATAAAATTTACCCTTTTTTATTTTACTAATGTTTTCATTGTAATATAATTATCTCTTTTTAAATGAGTAATTTTTCTAACCTTTCTACCTTGAAAAGGGAATGTTTTTTTACCCCATACTGTATGTACGAATTTACTGACCTTAAATTATTTGAAGGATTATTTTTTTGTTTAAAAAGTTATTATTTATTATTTTTTAAAAGATATTTTCAATAAATTTTTTTTGAAATGGTATTTTATATTATTTTATATTTTTTCAAGTAAAAAAGCATTTAAAAATAATTTCAAGATCTTATATAAATAATCAAAGGAAAAAAGAATTTTAAAATGTTTTCAGTATTTCCATTGTGAGTTTTGAATTTTATTTTCCCAAAAAATGGTTTTCAAAAGATTTTACATTTTTAGAATCAGTTTTCAATAGAGACAGAATAATTTATTCATGATTTTTAAAAAAATATCATTCACAATTATTTCCCCTCTAAGAAAACATTAGCTGGTCTTACTCATGCCTTTCTTGGTAATTGACACAATGTTCCAATTCATATTCATTCTCTAAAAGGTTTACGTTTTATGGAATGATGTTTATAAAATTTGGTTATCTTTCAAGAGTTATATTCTTATGAAACTCGAATATTTTCATGGGTTTTGATATGATCAAATGATTAGGAAACATATCCCTTTTCAATAGGATAAGAAATGATTACATGTTTATGACACCCATTTCATTTCATAGGATAAGATATGATTTTTTTTGTGGAACATGTCTGTATGAATTAATTATTATATGGATTTCTACCAATATCTTATAAAATGGATTCAGTAATATTAAATGTTCAATGAGATCAATGGGTACATAGGAGGGCATCCCAAGACTAAAATAAGAGGCTACATGGGAGGACATTCCATTATATAAATAAGAGGGTACATGGGAATATATCCCAATCATGAAACCAGAGGGTACACATGAGGAAATCCCAACACTGAAACAAGTTGGTACATGGTAGGTAATCCCAATCCCAAAGTAGGTACATAGGTGGTTAACCCAATACCATCATTTTACAATTGCCTTTGTAGGCATACTTGAAATAAAGCTAGTATATGCTTATGTGCTTTTTATAATTATATATTGTATTCCTTTGTTATGATTTCATGGATTATGTTCTTTATATCATTAAGATTCATGACTTATAAAGTATCAATCATTATGAAATGATTCATTTTTATTATCTCTGATTTGTAGGGTGTGATCTTAAAATGTTTTGAACACATTATGATAACTTTATGCTCATGTTTATACTTATGTGTCTCCCTTTTTAACCCTTAGCGAGTATCAATGCTCACCCATTTTTATGTTTCATTACCCTAGTTATGAAGATATGTATTATTTATCATGTGTCTAAGAAGGGTTCTAGTCAAGAAGAACATAATGGTAAATAATATAGATCAATTATAAACCACTGTTAATGATGGAATATTTCCTAAGTCACTCGACTAATAGAGTATTTGGGAGTCTATTTTTGTAATGTTTTATGCATTCTACAAAGGTGATGTAATGCCTACGTAAGATAATACCAGGTCAATATTTTCAGGATCTTATGGATGTTTTATTTAACCTTCGGAAACCAAGATGAGGAATGATTAGTGATAACTCTATTGACATATCTAAAGATCAATATATGAATCAGGAAAAGAATAAGAAAATGTCATAGACTTTTAGTAAAGGATAGAGAGATTAGTTTCCTAAGAATACATCCATTTATGGATACTACAAGTGGATGTGGATCTGCCATAGATTTACATATGGTTAAAACTCTAACAAAATGCCCCGAGCCTAACTCAGGGTAATTTGGTACACGCCAACGGGCCTTGCTGCATACCTATTTTCACCATCCCTAGGGAAATACATGGGAGGTCAAATTATCTTCATGAATAATAATGAAATATTTCAATAAAATTTGACTATGAATATCATAGGATAGTCCTATGGTTTTATATATTAAGTAAGGTGTAATGATTTAGACATCCTATATGCAATTTTTAATGAGTATGTGGTTCTCCTATATGATATGTCTTTCTCACCCCATTCTTATTGGTTTTAGTAAATATGGTGAACTATCAGGAACATGATTAACATTTAATGTCTCAAATATGGAATGTTTGGGTGTTATACAAATCAATTTCCCAAATGGAAATATCATTCATTGAATAATGAAATTGATATGAGTATTTTTTATACTTATAAAGATAAAGTGATCGTAAACAACATGTGAAATGTATGTGATGTTATTCCGTTATTTTTTTAAAATTATTTATAAGAATTTTTTTTATATTTATGTTGAGGAATATTAAGGAATGATTCAGTTTTCATATTCTTGGCATGTGGTATTATAAAATAAGTAGTTGAAGCCTATGTAATGGTTTAATAAAAATTTCAGATGAATGAAGTACATGTGTTTTGTAATTCAATGATTAAGTTATATTAATCATGAAATATATTAGTATTTTTGGTATAAAATTTCATTAAGTATTTAAAATTATATGTTTAATGGTGATAAAGACATATAAAAGTTATATTATTATTAAGGGAAGGTCATCCTTAATGCGATCAGTATGTTAAAAAACTATGTTTGTCTTGTATAAAGAGATGATAAAATTGGATAAAGTAAATTTCATAACAATCATTACCATGTATCTGATTATTTATTTGTTGAAAAAGTTGTTTATGTCAAAATGGTGGAAGATTACAGCTTCTTGGATTCATGGAATATACCTAGAAATCTTTGGAATAATGAATCATGCAAGTTTTCCAAATGTATTTATGGTAAGTCAGGTTATTACAATGTTTCAAGATAATATTTTATGAGGCTATTCACATGGCTAGAATGTGATAAACAAGAGATAATTTTTGATATATTATAGATAAATGTTGATCTTATTTTGTGACTTTCATTCTAATGTTTTGTATTTTCAACTTCTGGAAGGGTTATATGTTTAACCATTTATAGAAAGATTAAGTTAATCTTTCAATGAAGTATATATGTTATGAGGTTGTATTGACAACCCTAGTTAAAATACTATTTAGTGGATAGCCTTATTTCAAGGATATATATCATATTTATTATATTAGAATTTGTTTTAGGAAATGAAATCATGTCTGTCAGGTGACAACTAATAATTTTTGGAAAGGTTGTGGGTCTTGAACTAGTGAATGATGGATGATAAGGGTTTCACGCATGCCACTAGAAAACATAATTTATTAGTTAGTTCATAACTATTTCTGATGAATACATTTTAATGATGAACAATCCGTGTTTCTTTTTAGGTATAATTAATTAACAATGTTGATATTAAAGAACAGTTAGAAACAAATAGTTATACTATTAATTATTTTATGGGAATTACATTCGATTAAAAGTGTATTTTAGTTCTACAAGCATCAATATTAACTTTTAGACATCCATTACAAAAAGTAATAATCAATTAGAAATTGATAAAAGCACAACCAAATAATGAAGTTTTGTTTATATAAATATATCATGTAATTATATTCCATAATATTCTTAGACAATAATAGAATTATTCAATTTAAGGAAAATTATTAAAAAAATGATTCCCTAGTACCTTAATTTTTGGTTGAGCTGATGGCCTTTTAAATCATCATATATTTACGACATTGATGCCCTCAAATTTTCATTGATCATTCTCATTTTTGTGATTGATGACCTCAATCTCTCCCTATAAATATTTTTAATTTCCTCTTATTCTATATTTTCATATCCACTTATGCTCTACCACGTGTAAACCTAGTTATAAGTTACTTTGGGTGACCATTATTTTTCTACCACTCCATCTTAAAAGGATGTTTTAGTGTTCATTCATCAGATGTGGTTTTATGTGAATGTAAATCTTAAGTATTAATCCTTTGATAACCCAGATAATTTTTTAAATATGAAATTTATATTTAAGAGGGTTCAATTCAACTCATGAAGATTTTCGTGAAATATATTTTTTGCATTAATTTAATCTTTTTGATATTTTTCATTTCACAAAACACTGATAATAGTTATTATATATATATTAAAGAATTAAGTTTTACATGCATTATAGGCAATGGAATGTTAATATTGAACTACAATAAATATAATGGTTACCTTTCTATACATGAAACACTGAGGTAAGATTATATTTCACTGAATATTGACATTCCTCAAAGGTTTTCTTAACAAGCGAGACCGAGTGTTGCTGAACAATATTCTATTATAAAAACACAAAAATATATTACATAGTCTTTAAATTTCCCTTTAGGAACATTATTAACTAACTTATTTAAATATATTGTTTTTCAAAAAATAAAAAAGGAATTAATTATTTATAAATTATTTAGAAATTAATATATTAACCAATTTATTATAAAGGGAGTATTTTTATAGAAAAATATTATTTGGCACCATGTTATTTTAATCCTAATAAATTAAATTAATTATAATTATTTTGTAATTTTAATTGAATATATATATATAAGTAAATATTTTTTATATTAATCTAATAAATTTAATTATTATATGATAAGAGTAAAACGAATTTGAAACACAAAACCTCATATTTTTATTAAGGTAATTTTATGGGATTTTAAGGGAAAACCTATTTTTAATATGTATTTTGGATGTTTTATAAATATTATGTGTCAAAATAAACTTCATATTTGAAATAGACTCTAAAAAATTAGATTAGGAGAAATTTTTTGAATTTTTATTTGATGTTTTATTATTTAATGAATAATTAAAAATAATGAATTTCAATTCAAAACATCTTTTTCATCTAATTTATTTATATAGATAAATTATATTTTAAGTTGGTTAAAAAGTTTACTGTTATTAATTTTCATCATTAAATGCATGTTTTTTCATTTTAATAAATTTCACATTGAAATTGACTATATAATCATAGAAAACGTTTAAACAATTTCACTTTAAAAACTCAAATTGGTGTCCGATCTGCAGGATTACATTTAAACAATGTTTTTCTACATATGTGATTGTAATTTTAAAAAATTAATTCCATATTTGGAATAGTAATTATTTAAAATGTCTGATAATATCTACTTATTTATTTTACTAATAATATTAATAAAGGTTGTTAAAATTATTTACAAGAGTTATGATTAAATTAGGTCTATAAATAGACCAAACCCAAATCATTATGCCTAATATAACCGTGATAATTTTTAAAAAATATATTTGATGGACATATTTTATATATGTATTCAATTTTATTAAAATATTACCATTATTTTAACCACTTTCAATAATAAATGTAGGTGGGGTTTCCCTTTTCCAAAATATTTCATGACTACCAGTCATCCTCCAGTATAAAAGGGCTCTTCTCCTCCCACATCCTCACACCTCTCAAGCCACTTCATACCATGAAAAAATGTGCATAAATAGCTCCACAATATCCCCCCTTCCTTCTTTAAGCCTCCCTTTGGGTAGAAATCCGTCCAAGGAATCCATTTGGTGAAAACCAAAAAGATTTACCCCAAGAACAAGTAACATTATTCCACAAGATCAGTTATTTTATTTTCTCTCTTAACTGCCTAAAATATCCTCATTTCAGGCTTAAATAAAATATCAACTATCCTCAATTAAATTATATTTTGTTATATATTTTTTCTTACACTCACGCACACAACCATCTAAAGTGTAATGATCTTAGAGTTTATGTATAGTGAAATGCCACCTCACGAAACGACAAATGTTCATTTTCCTTTTAACAACATTAAATGTTGGTAAATAATATGGAAACTATATTTATATATGATATATATGATATATATATATATATATTATTTCTTTGATAACACATTCTTTTTTTCATTCCATTAAGTGTAAACATGAGAACATCATTTATGGAAGTGTGGACTTTACCCCCCTCAAAGTGATATTATTCATTCGCATGATATATGGAATGTATAATAGATAGTTTTATTTATAAATATATGTAATAAAAAAATATTATATTAATGATATAATTTCCTTTATGTAAATATAATATATATGATTTTCTTTATTTCCCATTCACACACATATAATGTGATAACTTCATTTGTGGATGTGTCGAATACCACCTCCTCGACATGATGTGTTTCCTTTTACATAATAAGAATTATTTATATAAATCTAAATGATTAAATAATATTATATTAATGATATAATTATAATTTTTAAAATATCAATGTTTCTTACCTTATTTCTACAGAGATCATTGAGATATGGGCACATTACTCATGTGTATATAAGACCTATCATCTCCATGATTGTAACATTGATTAATTTTTCAGAACCATATATAATGTTTGTTTTAAAATTTATACAAAATTTTTTAATATGAAAGTTAATTAATGATTACAATAATTTATATGTCTATATAATGTCCCCTTTGACCATAGTTTGCCAACAGAAGTATTTTTTATCATATGAGCCAAATTTGGCCAAAACACCCAAATTAAACATAATTGTTTATATAGTTGTACAAAATGAGGTAATAAGTGAATTAAAAGTAATAATAAAATTTAAAATGGTACTAATGAAGTAATTAATTTATACATGTTTATTATTCAGTAATATAAAGACACACGAGACAAGTCGGAGTCACAGAAATGGAATTTCATTTCTTTTTTTTGTGAGACACATGCCATATTCCCTGATAACTTTTTTTTGTGGTGTATATACAACACCTAATTTTTTTATATTAATGTTATAAATAAATTTATACGTATTTACATAAAACATTTATGATATTTATTTCATGTGGTCAGTGTTTCGAAAGTTACCTATTTGGTAATGTAATTTTGTCTCTATTTTTCCTCTTTTGAGACACATGCCTTGTTATACCCCTATGTTTTTATATGTGTTGTATAAACTAAATTTTACATGTTATAAGATGTATATTCTTTTATAAAGGATATTTTAATGCTCCATATTATTTCCATTTCCTACATAGGGAATATGATTCAAATATAACATATGGTAAGAGCTTATCGAAATAATAAAACTATATATTAAGATTTTTTTCATCACATTTCCATTGATTAAAAATTATGATACATATTTCTATAACACTATTTAATTATCTTCACATTTGTTTATTAGTTATTTATTAATTAATTATTACAAGTTTTTTCCACTCTCTGGAACTTAATATGATTATGAAAATATTTTTAAGAAAATATGACCTCACCATTCTTTTCAGTCATAAATCTCAATTCCTTAAAAACCATGCATTCCAAAAATGGATTCTAAGAATATTATACTAATATCCTATGATCATTAAAATAAATTCATAATCATTCTATCTTTTACCAATGTTTTCAAATTTATCTTCTTGTTGCTTTCAGAAAGGGGAATTTTTCTATCTTTCTTCTCTTGCAAAAGGAATGTTCATTTTAACTCATATGAAATGTATAGATTTATCCACCAGAAATTATCTTAATCTTTATTTTCATGTTTAAAAGATTAATTTTTTGGAAAATTTATTTAAAAGATATTTTCAAAGAAATTGGTTTTCAAAGGTTAACTTGTTTCTTTTATAAGATATAAAAAAACAGTTTTCAAATGTTTTTCAACATCTTATAAATGTTTTCAAAGAAAAAAGGCATTAAAAATGAATTGAATTATTTTATTAAATTGTTTCTTGTTTATTTTCATGAAAATTTGTTTTAGAAGGTTCTAAATTTGAAGAATAATTTTTTAAAGTATAAAGGACAATCCCCTTGTGATTTTTTTAAAATATGTTTCAAATATATTTTCCATATAATATAACATTAATTGGTGTTACTGATTCCTTTATGGGAAATGATACAATGTTTCCATTCTTATTAATTCTCTGAATGATTTATGATTTAAGGAAACATGTTTAATAAATTTTTTATCTTTCATAGATATATGCTTATTAAACCACTTTATTTAATTGGTAATGCTTTGATTAAATGATTCTGAAATGTGTCCCTTTTCAATAATATAAGATTTGATTACATGTTGATGGATCCCACTAAATTTCATGGGTTATGTTATGATTATTTAGGATTTTTAGCACATATATGTATGATGTAATTATGAGATGGGTAAGACATATATATCCATCTTATGTATTTGGTCATGATAAATGTTCTATGAGCTCAAAGGGTATACGAGAGGGAATCCCAATCCCAAAACTGGAGGGTATATGAGAGGACATCCCATGCTTGAAACATGATGGTACATAAGATTACATGTCATTCTTATAACAAGTGGCTACATGAGAGGACATACCAAGCCGAAAATAAGAGGGTATAGGGGGAATCCATATACCAAAGTAGGAACACGAGTGATTATCCCAAGCCTAACATTTTACAATTGTCTTGGTAGGAAGCCCTTGCATAGATTTAATATTTTCTATTCTGTTTCGTAAAATTCTTTTTTTTATTCATATATTATGATTTCATTGATTATTTAATTTATTTCTCTATGATTCATGCATTTTTAATTATCTTGCTTCATGGAATGATTCAATTTTGTGATATTTGATTTTCATCATATGATATTAAAATTTCTAGAACACATTTTCATACTCTTATTCTCATGTTTATTCTTGCAAGTATCTCCTGCTCACCCTTACTAATAACCTAGGTTCACCCAATTTTATGTTTCCTTCCAAAGGTTGTGAAGATATGTATTATGTATTATTTATCTAATAAGGGTTCTACTCAAGAAGGACATAGTGGGAGATAATGTTTCCAACTTATGTACCTGTGTTGATGATTCCATGTTTCCAAAGTCACAAGAATTATGTGGTCTTTGGCATATAATTTTGAAATTTTATAATTATTCATCAAAAGAGACTTAATATGTATGTACATTAAGGATGGGTCATTATACCCCCACCTTTTTTATATCCCCATCCTTGCAAAGAAAAAGGGAAAAAATAATACATATAGAATCCCAAGAAACTAATTTATGATGGAATCAACTTATCATTTCATTTAATATGTCCACATTAGAATGTCCAGGTTCTATGAGAATTCAAGGAACATAAATGTTTTATGATATAATATGTCCTATAACTTCATTCCAACCACCTTAACATGTGTTATGCATTTTCATGATCGTTATTCCATAATTAAATTCATGGAAAATCCTCATAAAGATATAATTATGCATTATACCAATCCATGAAGATAAACCTTATCAATGAATGTTTTATCTATAGCTCATACATTCACATGGAATAGATAAAATAATAAACAATCAACTTTGGACTTAAATATGTTTTTTTATGGGGGTCACACATGGTGTGTTACTTTTCTCACCATTAATGTTTAATCATGATAATTCCTCATAGAAAACCAGTAAACTGCATCATATCCACATAGTGATTCACTCAAATATTACACATAATCCTATCAATCCCTTTTATTATGAATAATAAGTAATGCTATATTCTACTTATTTCTATCCCCTAATAAGTCACATATACCAACACTTTCAACATAATGATTTAGGATATCATCAAACTTATTCTTTGTTTCCTATACTATGAGTGGGAACCTCACCATTAATTCTTGCTAATATAAAATATAACATAGAAAAAATCATTTCTCTATGATATAGTCCCTCTTTAAAAAATTGAATGATGTTCTTATTAAAAGGCAATACCAATCACCAGAAACAATTATGAAACCATATTTTTTATCTTCATTATTCAATATAACAACTATTTGAAGTATAATTTCTTTACCTATTTAGAAAACCCAATTATTTTTTCTCTAGACCCTCAGGTAACCCCTGAAAACATGAGTGACATAGAATAAGTCCCCCAAATACCAACTCCATTAACCACATATTATGGTAAACAAAATTCTTTAATTTCAATGCTCATTTAGACCAATATCACAATGGTCCAATACCTTATTGGGTGACATAACATTTATGCATTCTCATTAATATACATAGAGAGTATTTTATGAGTAACAGTATCAAACCAATATCTAAGATGACATACTCCCCACCATTATGAGAATTACACAGGTATAATATCATGGAGTAAATGATCATGATACTATATCCTAAATACAACTAAATTGATCTTCTATCACTAGATAAATTTTGGTGAAAATATGGACCATAATCAACGATAGATTCACTTCCTTCAATATCAAAGGTAGATTCTTAGACATTTAATTTATCCAAATGTATGAAATTCCTCTAGTGGTGTTTGGAAACATAATCTTACTCTTCCATGCCACATAAGCCACTATTTTGGGAAAAAATCTCTAAGGGTATCATTACAATGTTTCTGTGTTTATTGTGTTTGTTGACAAAACATGTTTACATGATAATTTGTGGAGTTCCAAATATATTATCGAAAAGGTATGTTGATAATGATACAAGAAAATGAAATGAATACAATAGAGGGTATTTGGAAAATTATGTATATAAGGTGGCATCATTACTATTGATTTACATTTTTTATGGGGTAAAAAATTTAGTGGTTTGATACACCACCATGAAAGTCAGATTTCAATGAATCCCTATAGAAAATATGGAATGTCATGATTTTTTTGGAGATATATGTTTTGTGAATGTTTTCAAATTTGAGAAGGAATTAATTATAGTGACGGCTGGGTTTTTTAGAGGTGTGGAACATATTATGTACATGATGAAAATTTCATATATTTCTATGACCACGAGAAGATTTTCGAATGGAGAAATTTCCCTTGAGTTTTGTGATATAGGGACCCTCACAAAAAAATAATTATTCATAAATAGGTGATGAAGTGGATGTAACGTTATATAACGGTAGTAATTTCCTATAAATAGGTCCACACCCCCTCAATTAAAGGATAGAAAGATTTAATGAAAATTCAAAGGCACTGATTTCATGAATGTGATTTGAGGAGGTTTTTCTTGTGGTTTATTGCGTAAATATTGGATTTTCATAATGGAAATTAATGATGACTAAAACATTTAACAGTCATGAAATTATTGATGTTCACAAAGGCTATAAAAATCTGACAGAAATATTAGAGCTTTTCAGATGCTAAGTTGTCTTTGTGAAAGTGTTTGTGCTTCGTGAAAGGAGGTTTCTTTGTAAAGGATGGTTGAGATTAATGAAATATGTGAGTTTCAAGGATGTTTTGGGGACCATCGTAGAATTATATACTTGTGAATAATTGGATTGTCTTTTGAATTATATGTGAGCATCACAAAAGTACTGATCATCAGAAAAGTGTTGAAAATGGATGTCCTAGTAATATTATGGTAAAAAGATATTCATCAAAATATAAAATTGTAACATACAAAAATATTAAACCTAAAATGATGATTTATTCGTTATTTTTAATAAAGGATGTACATGTTCATAAACTATGTGTGAATATTTTCTAATGTAGTGATAAAATGAATAAGGAGAGGGTGATCCTATCATCCGGTAGTGATTGATAGGATGAAATATTGAGGGAGGGACCCAAAGGGAGTAGCGACCTATCCCTAATCATTATAAAGGAAGTGAGAATAGGTATATAAGTGATCTATCCCAAACCATATTTTTTGTAGTGATAGTTAGTGTATTCCAAACATCAATATAATGACATTTAAAGATAATTGGGTGTAGCCTAGTAAAGGTGAACCAAGTAAAATTATTGTATCACATTCATGCTTCTAGTTTTATCCATATATTTCTATGAAAGAGAAAGAATAGTGTTTTATTTAATGAAGAAACAATATCTAAAGGGGTAGCTATATTAATCTATTATACCCTAATTCACCCCATCTAAGGGTATTTAACCTTGTTGGTCTAACAATTATTGTTAGATCCATGTTATATTAGGTTTTTTCTCTATATGGATTAAATGGAGGCATTATATCCCAAATGTATTTTGATCTTCAAGGAAAATAAGTTTTAATTATGGAAGAATCAGATGAAAAACTACTAATGATCTTATGGAATGTATTTCTTTTTATTAGTGATACAAGGTATTTTTTCCAATGTTGAAAACTATATGGACCCTAATATTCAAAACATTAACATTACATAAATTTAGTACAATACATAAACATTATACAAATATATTACCAATAGCTGTATTTGGTCAATTTTCTTTAGAAACATTGAAACGTAAACACGGGTACATGAGAGAGCTACATTGTCACATAATAGGTTCTCCATATTAAGAACCCCTCATAGATATATCATAAACAAATATATCATCATAACATGGTAATGGAAACATGTAAAGGGTTGAGATCAGATGGTTATTAATAGTAAAAAAGTGCGAAATATAAGAATAATCACGAGCAAAGGGGTATGTGAACATGATCATGAGAACATAAGATCCCACCCTACTTGTCAAAGAATACAAAAATTCATCAAGGAATAAATCTTAGTAGTTTATAAGTCACAAATCATAATAAAATAAAGATCATAAGCCATGAAATCATAACATAGGAATAAAACAGAGAATTGTGAAAAATAGATAAAAATGTAACATGAATTTCTTAGTATCCTAGATATCACATCCATGACCATCTTGGTAGTCTGGGTACACTCCCCATACCATATTGGAAGTAGTGGTTTACTCCCATTGTAATCATAAATTCATGTTTTCACTCTTCGTACCATCATGATAGTCATGGTTCACTCCCATGGAAATCTTATAAGAACAAGTTCTCCCATAATTCTATCTAGGTAGTCATGGTTCACTTTCATATCTATCATAGTAGTCAAGGTACATTCCCAAGACAATATTATTCTATCTTATTAGAAAAAAATATTTACCTATTGCATAGCATTGAGAAATAAGTCCCACTGATCTCATTATTAAATCCTACATACATGTGCCAAAATATAATTAAAAATAATATCATAACCCCTGTAATGAGATAGTTATTATATACAAGTAACCATATCATTACATGTGTAAAATGATACATGTTTCATAATCATTTCATCAGAAACATATACTGTTAAAGAAAAATAGATTTCACAATCATGTAACTCATGAAGTACAAACTGGATTCATAATGACCATGAAATTAATCATAACCCATCCATAGAAAAAATTTTAATTTAATATTTAGATCATTTATTATAAGGTAATGAGTAACAAAAAAAATTTCATTATAGATGGAAAGAAATTTTGAAATATATTTTCAAAAAACATCATAAGGAAAATATTCATTCTTCCTTGAGAAATTATTTTTAATAAATAAAACCATTTAAAAATTATTTTCTTATCAAATACATTTAACACTTATAAATAATACATGAAATCAATTGTGAAAACTATTTCCTTGAAACATATAGATTTAGCTTCAAAAGTTTTTAAAAATCATTTTCTTTAAGAACACTATGAAAAATTATAAAAAAGATTGAAAAGGTTTTGAAAAACTTTTTTACTTGAAAACATATGAATAAAATCATGATTTATTTAAAAATAATTTATTTCAAAATACATAGAAAACATATAATTAATGATTAAAAAAAATTCAAAACAATTACAAATGATAAATTATAAAAGATGTTTGAAAACATTTTGAAAACAATCTTCATTGAAATTTTATTTGAAAAATAATTTTCTCAATGATTAACCTTTTATAAATTAATTTGAAGCTTCCAAGGAATTACAAAGGGTAAATTTTTACATGTCATATAAGTTAAAAAGAAAATTCATTTTTCATAGTAAAAAGGAATGAAAAATGATTTTTTTTGGAAATATAATAGAATAATTTTTTGATCATATTGGTGAAATAGAAAAGGGTAAAAAAATATCTATATATTCTAAGGTTATGGTATAATATACTTGGAGAAACTTTTTAGAAAACATTGATTTCCAACCGAATGGAGTGTAAAGTTTGGATTTCTTCAAAACACATTCATGAGTATCTTATGTACCAAAGAGTAAAAAAATTATACCAATACATGAATAAAAAATTAATAACTAGAAGAAAAATTATGTTATTGAAATATGGATCATTATACATAATTAATGGGAGTATAAACATTAAAAATCATGAAAAGTGATGAGATTGTCTCAATAAACTCTTATAACATGGTTACATGGGGTCATACTCTCCATGTATGAAAATGAAATTAATTAAACCTTAAATGTCACAAAAATAATTAAATTCATTATTTAACCTGTAAAATTCATGTATATACACCTCGATATAGAATTTTGGTGTACAACAATATATGAGCCACAAAGAAGGAAAAATGGGAGAAAACTATTTCACCTATTTGGTAACACATGAAACATAATCACCATGAAAGAAACATCCTAAAATGGAAATTTGAATTTCCATAAATTTATGTGTAATATTAATATAATAAAATCATAGTAATTACATACACTACACAATAGGAATGAGTGGCGAATAGAACATGCATCTCACTGAAATGTTATATGAGATGAAATCCTCATACCTTGTGTCTTGAATCACTTTATACTCATACAAGATTCCTTTATAATAAATATATGTTTATTATAAATACTTTACATAAGAATACTATTATACATAATACTATATTTGTTTTGTTTTTGACATTATATAACCTCATTCTTAAGGATCCTATGTTAAGGTTTCACATCGAGTAATATTCTCTTTGTTCTTCGCATGTGTCTTAATTAGTTATATCATTGGTCTTTATAATTATATCATTATTAAATAATTTAGACCATGATATATATATCTAGGATATATATTATTATAATTATTTAGATTTATATAATATAGGAGTACGAAATGGAATACAACCATAAGGGAGATTGTGAGCCATATGTACGCATGAACATTGTTTCCGTTTTTTTTCGTATTGATAGAATGAAAGAAAATGACATATATATACTAGAATATAATATCAAAAATATATAATTATAAATTTATATATATATATATATTATTATTTCATTAAGCCCATCCTTAATATATTCCATGTGGTGTGTGAATTAATTACATCAATTTGATGGGTTTGTAGTCCACCTTTTTTCAAACGAAATAATTGTATTAAAACAAAATGGAAAGTAAAAAAGGAATGAGGTGTAAATTGGAATAAATAAGATTAAAGAGATACTAAATTCAATATATATAATATATAAATATATTTTTCCCCATATTTTCCACCATGATTAGTGGTAAGGAAAAAACGATCTATCATCATTTCGTGATGAAATAGTTCTTAGTACATAGAATCAATAATTTAGATATCCATTAGATGGAGGTTTGTTTATGTTTATGTCAAAACATCAGCATAAAAACATTCTAGTATATTTATGATACTTTTTTTTGTAAAATAATTTATTAACGAGATTGGAGGGGGTGTAGATGAAAAATAATGGAAAGGATCTTGAGAGAGTACATTACCACTTTTTTGGGTAACTCATGTTAGTTTTTTCCAAAAGGGTTCCTTGAGTTTCATAAATAAAAATATAAAGATTATATGAGAAAGGAAGGTATGTATCGAGATTATTTTAAATGATTTTGTTCAAAAAAAGGATATTGAGATGTGTGAGGAAGTGGGTAGAGGTGGTGGCCTTCTATAGGGACGGGAAAGGACACCCTTGGCATTTTTGAAAACAAGTAAGTTATACCCTCGGTTTGACCTAAAAGAAGTCATAAAAAACTAAAATACAAATTAATGATAAGTTTAGGGATGAATTATGGCAATATAATTTGTGTAGAAATATTTTATAGGTCTTTTTGGGTCTTATATTTATGGTTTAGTATTTTATTAACCATATTTTCCTCTTAAATGATATCATTAATTTTAGTCTCATTCACTAATATTTTTTATCAAAAGCAATGTTAAACTTATTATATGTTATAAATAATTATTATTCCATATATGGAATCTATTTATCAAATTTATAATCAAATAAGTGACATAAATAAATTTAAAATTAATCTTGTGGATCGGACGACACTACATGTTTTTAATGTAAAAACATCCAAAATAATGATATATTTCAATATCCAATTTCAATTTGAAATTAGTTACCATAACCTAAATTTTAATAATTGATAGTAATATTATCTATTTAAACAATTAAACCAACTAAAAATATAATTTTACCTTATAAAAAAATTAGATTAAAAATATGTATTGAATTAAAATCCAATATTATAAACTATTCACTAAAAATGAATCCGTTCGGAAAAATACCAAAAATTTATCATAACCTATTTTTTATTTCATAAAAAGATGATTTGTTTTTAAAATGAATTCTATAAAAGTCTCAAAAAATTAATTTTAAATGGGTTCACCATTAAAATGTGGTAAAACTACATTTAAAAAATAGGTTTTTATTCAAAAAATATTGGTTTGTTCTTATATTATGTCTCTAGAAACTGTTGTCTTAATTTCAAAAATATTCTATTGGATATATATCATATTTATTGAATTAATTTTACTCACTATGTTTATTTACATTAATTTTTAAGGTTAAAATAGCTTTGTGACCATTTTAATATATTTTTTATATTCAATGAGATTTCACATTGATTTGTAATTATTGGTAACCTATGTATTCATCTTATTTTTGTGTAAACCATATATATTCATAATTTATTTAATAATATTAAAATCCTTCGACTTAACATATAGGTTATATCTCGTTATAGTAATATTTTTAATAATACAATTTAGTTAGGAAATACTCGATCTTGCGTGTAACGCAAGCCATCGAGGATAGTCAATATTTCTTGTAATTTATGATAAAATTATTGTTATGTGTAACTCATGCCATTTTGGTGATGCATGTAACATATTCCAAGCTTTTTCCATGTCAAATTAACTATTGTCTTTTTGAAAAACTATATTTAGTGTAACGTTAAATGGAAAAGATAGTATGATTAAGTTAATTTAAAAAAATATTTCACTAATTCTCGGGTTGTACATTCTACCCCATTAAAAGGAATTCCTTAATTAAAATTCATCTAGGTTATCAATGTTTTAATACATGAATGTTTTATTCTTATAATCCCACATTGTAAAAATGGATACTAAAATTCCCTTAAAAGGGGAAGGTTAGAAAAATAATAGTTACCCAATATAACATATAACAAGGTTTCATAATTAGAAAATGTAGGTTGGGAGTGAAGATTGTACAAGGGGATATAGAGTAAATATTTATTGGGAGTGATTGAGGTCATCAATCAAGAACCATTGAATGATAAAAAGAAATTTTGGGTCATGAAAGTCATAATTATTTGATTATTTATAAGGCCATTGGTTTAACAGTGTTTCAAGTATTAGGTCTACACATTTATTTATTTATTATCCCATCATTGAGTAATTATTATATTGAACAAGAACATATGGATATATAATTTCATGATATATTTCTGTAAACAAAATTTCATTCATTTTTTGGGATTTAATTTATTTCTAATTCATCCATTACATTGAAGAAATGGATTTCCAGAAATTATCATTGATGCTCAAAGCACTAAAAAATACTTTTTGTGGATCCTAATACAATAAAATAAAACTATAACTATTTATCTATAACTATAATAAAATCATTATGGTAAATCATAAAAATTAATAATATTATTTCATCATAAATATTTATTCATAAGAAATAAGTATATTTTAACCCGGACATCACATAGTCCACTGGTTGGAGTGAAACCCTTATCGTCCTTCAATCATAGGTTTAAGACATATGGGCTTGAAATAAATGAAAGGTATTCACCCAACATACATAATTTCCTTTTCAAAAAGAATTCTAATATAATTTTCAATATATATAATATGGAAATCTTTGAAATAATTATAATAGTTAAATATCCTTTAAAAAGGATTTCAATACAAACTCTGTACCAAAATAATTCCTACAAAGTTTAAATTAAACTTTTCATGAATCGTTAAACTTATAGACCTTCTCAAAAATGAAATTCATAATCATTAGAAAGAGACTCATATAATTATCTTAACATTTAATCCCCTATATATCACAAAATATATCTTGGGTTTTTATATTCAAAACATTTAAATTATCATAAATCATTTTAGAAAACAAGAATTCTTCCTTATATCAATGTATATTGGATCTATTCCTTAAAACCAAAAAATAATATAAAACATCATCGAGGATATTATCAACAACCTATCATCAAGTCCTTACTTATTTCCAAGGTAATAAGTAATATCCAATTTACCTATTCATATCCCACATATCATTATCCATACAACATTATCTAAACATAAAAAACATATTAATTGTTACCTTACCTTATTCAAAATATCATTTTTTCATTAAATCACTTCATCTGTCTATTAGGAACATTCAACATAAACACGTAAATACAGAGAAAAAAACAAAAAATTAAATAATTTTAAATTTCATCATTCGTAACTTTGGAATCCAAATACTTAGAATTTTTTTTTAATTTATACTTAATCCATTAAAAATGTCACATCATCCTATTATATAAAACCAATTTTCATTCACATTCCATCTGTAGTCTCGTCATCATCCACAATGTAACAATTACTCACACCACCATGATGAATGTACTTAAAAACATTCATCTTAGGACATTGAGTTTCATAATTACCATTTACTATACACTTAAAACACAAAGCCTTTGATTATGTCTTAGGGTTACTAATATTATTATCCATTTAATTAACAAAACTCTTCATTTTTCTCTTATAGTCACTTTTTTGTTTCCTTATTTTCCACTGTCAAAACATCTTATTGGTCCCTTAATAAATTCACTAAGGTTATTATTTCCAAATTATTGAAATAATGGAATTTGTATCTTCTTTCCTCCATGTTCTCCATTAACCTCATTATTAGTAATATTCTTATTACCCTTGGTGAGTTTGAAAGTTTGTTAGGGTAAATGTTGTTTATCATGTTCCATAAAAAATTATTACGATTGATCGCAAAATGTTTCACTCCTATAATAATTCCACTTGACTACTCATTAGAAAATCTTCCCTCACATTCATCCTAAATCTAGTTTTTTTGGTTCCCTCTATTGACTAAAACCAGATGCGTAGTGTGAGTGATAATTATCATAGATGAAAGCAACATATTCATGAAAGGATTTACATATAGGATATCAAAATCATGACATCCTCTTTAATATATTACAACATAGATTCTTCCTCGGTTATTCATATACAAATTATATTTAAATCCATCATGATGGTTCATGAAGAGTTATTGAATTTACAAAGCATGTCACCCGAGAGAGTCAAACCAGTTGTGCAGTGAGGCCCTTTTTCATGTACCAAATTACCCCAAGTTAGGCTTGTAACAAATTTTCATATTTTTTACCCCTAGGTATCTCTATGCCATAGCCTCATCCAATTTTTGTATCCAGACATGGATATATTTTAAGGAAGCCACTAACGCTATCCTTTACCAAAATTCTAGGACATTTTCCTAAATGATAACTCATCATTATACTTATCCTTATAGTATACCCTTATAAATATGCCTAGAAATATTACTAGGGATGAAAATAATGTTTTATCATCTTATATTAAAAAGGCTAACTATACGTTTTCTATGATACCAACTATAAAAACCATTACATTTAAAAGCAGTAACATTACATAACTTTTTCATAATACATAAGCATTATACAAATAGACACCCAAATACCATATTTGGTCTAGTTCCTTCGAAAACATGGAATCATAAACACCGGTACATTATCATGCTACATTATCTTTCATTAGGTTATTCAAGACTAGAACCCCTCTAAAAAATATAATACCAGAAATATATCTTCACAACATAGAGAAGGAATCCTCAAAAGGGGTGATCTTATATTATCAGTAATTGTAAACAAAGGATACATGTATGTATAATCATGAGCATAATGGTATGAGAACATGATCATGAAAAACATATCATACCTTGCATGTCAAAGTTCATAAACATGAATCGTTGGATAAATCCTTGCAATTCATAAGACATGAATCATACTGAAATAAAGACCATAATCCATGAAAGCATAACATTGGAATAAAACATGGAATTTTGGGAAATAGATGATCATATAATATGTTTTCCATAGTAGGAAATACATCACTATCGAGACCAACATCGTAGTATGGGTTCACTCCACATAGCATCTTGGTAGTAATGGTTCACTCCCATTGCCATATCAGTAGAATGAGTTCACTTGTCATAAATTCTTGGTAGTCATAGATAACTCCCATGGACATCGTAGTTGAATTGATTTTCTTATTATACAATATGGGTAGTCATGGTTCACTCCCATGGACATCTTAGTTGTCATAGTTCATTTCCATGACCATCTTTGTATGTCTTTTGATATATAAACCTTTACAAAATGAATTAGAGGGAGATATAGGTCCCAAAAATCTCATAATGAATTCATACATATATTTTACACAAGATCATTCAAAATCACATCATAAACCATGTAGTGAATTGGTATCATAAATAAGTATACATATAATAACTAGGGAAAAAAGATATAGGTTTCATAATCATTTGATAAAAATAATAATCCATGAAATATTAAGACTTCATAAACAAATAACCCATAAAGGAGAAACTAGTTTCATAAACACCATGACATTAATACCCCATTCATTGAAAGGATATGAATGAAATTGTTAGATCATATCCTAGAAGGGAATGAGTAACTTAAATAAATGTAATCATAGATGTAAAACAATATTGAAATATTTTTCAAAAACATTTCTTGAGGAAAATATCTTTTCTTATTTGAAAAAGGTTTTCTAATTCATAAATCCATTTAAAAATAATTTTATTATAAAATACCATCAAGACTTTTAAAAAATACTTGAAATCTATTTTAACAACAATTTCCATTAAAACTAATAAAATAATATTATGATAATTTTAAAAACCTCTTTATTTTAAAAAATTAAAAATGTGTACAGAAATATTTATAATGTTTTGAAATCATTTTAACTTGAAAACATATGAAAAATATCATGAAAATGTTTGAAAACCCATTTATTTGAAAATTAATTGAAAACATGTAATTAAGGATAGAGAAAATTTAGAAAACAATATTTCTTGAAAACATATAAATCACGTTTGAAAACATTTTACAAAAACTTTTCTTGATAATTACTTTTATGAAAAAAACACTTAAATATTTCTCTTTTAAAAATGAAAAATGTGCGTCAAAGAATGATGACGGGTAAATCCATACATGTCATATTAGGTAAAAAGAAAATTCCTTTCTCATGGTATAAAGGTTTTAAAAATGATTTTTTGGAATGTGAAAAGAATATTTTTTTGAAGAGATTGGTAAAATAAAAGAAGTTTAAAAATTTATTTTATATATTATATAGTAATCGTATAATATTTTTGTAAACCCTTTTTAGAAAACATACATTTTCAACCGAATGGTGGGTAAAGTTGGTCTTTAAAGAAAACTCATTCTTCACTATATTATGTACCAAAGAGTACAAAAATGGTACCAATAGATGAATAATTAATTAATAACATGAGGTGTATTTATTTTCCTAAGATATGGATCTTAATATTTTTTCAACGTAAGCATAATCGTAAACAATCTCGAAAAGTGATGAGATTGTTTCAAAAAACTCTTATAAACATGTTACTTTGGGTCATACAATACATGTAATAAAATAAAATAACATGAAACATAAAATATCCAGAAAATAGGAAAATTCAAGATGTAAATTGTAAAATGAATATTTATACACCTCGAGATAATGTTTCGTTTGATAACAAAACATGAGTATCAAAGATGGAAAATTCAAACAAAACTATTTCATCAATTTAGTAACTTTAGAAACATAATCCCCATGAAATAATTATCATTAAATGGAAATTTGAATACCAATAAATTTAATTATAAGATAAATATAACAGAATCATGGGATGTACATGCACAACACAAAAGGAAAGATTGGAAAACAAAACATGTATCTCACAGAAATTAAAAGTGAGATGAAATCCCCTTAACTTGTGTCTTGACTCTCTTCATACTCATAAAATGATTATTTTTAATAAATAAAACTATATTATAAATATTTTATAGAATAATAATATTATACATAATACAATATATGGGTTGGTTATGACATTGTATTACCCACTAGTTAATGATCCCATGTTATGGTTTCACTTCTTGTAATATTCGTTTTGTTCTTCGTATGTGTCCTAATTTGATATATTGTGGGTACTTATAATTATTTTGTAATTATAGAATGTATACTATTATATAAATATCTATTTTATCAAATATATTTTTATTATAATAATAAATACAATGAAGGATTATGAAATGGAATACATTATTCCTGGAGGTGGAAATTCATACATACTCAAGAACACTATTTCCGTTATTATTCTCGTATCAAAAAAAGGAATGAAGATGAAATATATGTATATATATAAAATATCCTATAATTAGAATTATAATCTTATATATATTATATAAATTTAATAAAACCATCCTAAATATATTCCATGTGGTTTGTGATCTAATAATATCACATTAAAGAGGCGGTAGTCAACAGTTCCTCAAATGAAATTATCGTACAATCCAAAAAATGAAAATAAAAAATGTATAATTAGTAAAAAGTATTGAAGAAGAGTAAATAAATAATAAATCTTATATATATAACACATATAAATATATTTTCAATCATAATGTAAACCATGATTGGGGGTAAAGTAAAAAAAACAATCGTCGTTTTGTGAGGCAATAGTTCACCATACACACAAACAGATAGTTCGATATCCATTAGACATAGATTTTTGAATGTTTAGGCCAAAAAACGTGAATAAAAAAAATAAAATTATATTTTTGATACACTTTGTTTCATATAATATTGGAATAAAGAGACTGGAGTTATGGAGAAGGAAAATAAAGGAAAGGAGTTTGAGAGAAGACGTTACCTCTTAATCGGGTAAATCATTTTGCTTTGTGCCTAATGGCTTCCTTGAGATGACTTTTGACAAAGGTAAGGCTTATAAGAGGAAGGTATGGATGTTGGGAGCTTATTTTAGTATAGTTTGAGTGATTCAAGGGGCTTTATATGTGTGACGAAATACATAGATGTGGTGAACTTTATAAATAAGGGAAAGGTCACCCTTAGCAGTTTTGAAATCCTTGTAGGTGTAACCACGTTTTTACTTAAAAAAAGTCATAAAAAACCATATACAGTCAATAATGGATGGTTTATGGCCAAATAATGTCCAATAAATTGTTTTTTTACATGTTTCTATTTTCTGGGTCTTATATTTATGTTTTAGTACTTTCTAAACTATATTTTTCTCTTAACCGATGTAATTTATTTTAGTCACTTTCTCTAATATTTTAATTAAAAAATGAAGATGAGATTATTAGAAATTATCAATTTTTTTATTCAAAATATGGGACTAATTTTTCTAAATTCTAATAATATAAGTGGAAAAACTTAATTTAAAATTATCCCCGTTGATGGGAAGACCCTGTGGGTTTTTAATGTAAAAACATCCAATGGTTTTCTATGTTTTTATATATATTTTTTGTATGAACTTAATTCCAATGAATTAAATTGCACTAATTGATATAATAATATCCAACCAAACTATTAAAAATTTTATACATATTATTTACCCATATAAACAAATTATATTAGAAAGTGGTTTGGAAATATAATCTTGTATTTTTTTATATTCATTAAAAATTAAAACCATGTGAAAACATACCAAAAAATTATCATAAGCTAATTTTTTTGTATCTCATTGAAATATGTTTTTTAGTTTTACATATTAAATATATATAATTCAAAAAATTTGGATTGAAAATGGGTTCTCCATTAAAAGGCCGTAAAACTACCGTTATAAAAAATAGGCTTTCAAGCATAAAATTTGGTTTGTTCTTATATTATGTATATAAAATTGATTCTATGAATATACAAAATATTTTCATGTATTTAGATCATATGTATTATTTGTATATTACTCACTAATTTTAATTAAATTAATTTATGAAGTTAAAATAGATTAATGATCAAAATAATATTTTCTTTTATATTAAATTAATTTACATATTCATTTATAAATAATTGATAACCTATAAATTCATATTATTTTTTGTAAACCACATATTTTCATAAATTGGAGAATAATATTCATAACTCTCAATATAACGGCTACGTTATATTTCATAATAATAATATTTTTAGTAATATATTATAGTTTAGGAATACTCGATCATATGTGTTACACAAGCCATCGAGGAAGGTCGGTATTGCATGTAATGTTTACTAAAATTATCCTTACTTGTAATGAATGTCATTTCAGTGTTGCATGTATCATATTCCAAAGTAGTTTCATGTGAAAAGAATGTTTGACTTAGGAAAAAACTATATTTAGCGTTTCATGAAATTAAAATTATTAAATGATTAAATTAATTTCCAAAAAAATATATTTCACAAGATCTCAGGTTGTTACAACAATGGGGATTTTTCATAGGCTGACTGAATGGAATTGGATGCTAATGCCAAAAGAATTGATGAAATATGGGGATCCCTATCCAATGTAATCTATATGAATTTTATGTTCTATTAATCCTCACTTGATATATTGGAAATGTTTCTAAATATTTACAAGGGGGAATCAATAGTTAGAAAAGCCCATATGTAGGTTTTATGAAACAAGTTTGAGGATCTCAGAATATTTCCTAATAAGTCTATAGAGTAATTATTTTACTATGTTAATGTATCTTTTGAAGACAAACGTGGTCTCAAGGAATTTATTGAAGATGTAATGATAATTAAGCTTATCTTGAGATGACATCGACCTTGGTTCAATCTATAAAATTCGGTTTTGGATGATAAAGATCCAAATGAGATGACATTGGATAGTTTATATGGTACTCTTATCATATACAAGATGAGAAATGATGATAATGAGTTTTTGGAAATATAAAAGTCTAAAAATTTGGAATTCAAGTCCATAAAAAAGCTCACCATTGAAGATGTTTATGAATACCAAGAGACAAATGAGGTGATGTCATTCCATTCCTAAAATCATTAAAGGGAAAAATATTATCTCAGGTAAAAATACCAATTTAATGTTTTTGATGTGAAAAGGATGGAAATATTGTAGAAATGTTACCAAATAATAATCAAGAAGATGATGAGGATGAATTTCAAATTCGCATGAAGAGTTATTCATCCTATATAAAAGGTAATATAGTAGAAGATATATTTAATCAAAAATATGAATATTAATTCAATTGAAATTGAAATTTAAGTAGAATACGAGAATGATGAGATGGATAATGGAAAATATCATGGAGAAAAAGCTATGGTGAATGTAATAGGTAGATAATAGAAAATGGATGGAAGATACAATGATAATGAATAAGTTGAAGGAAGAGTTGATATGCATGATGAATTAGAATCAACTCTTGAGGGGATATTTCTTTAGAGAACCAATAAAATGAAATCCAAAAGAGTGGTGGTGATGAAAATATTTATATATAGAAAATGGAAGAATAGAAGTCTGAGTTGATTGAATAAATTGAAAAACCACAGTCTTCAATTCCAGGGGAATCATAAATATTTTTTCTGTACATGCACAAAATCTATGAACAGAAAATAGGAAATGATAGTTTGATTAACCATGGAAAAGGGAAAATCAAATGTATTATAGAATGTGAAGGAAAATTTATGAGCCTAAAAATGAAAGCGAAAGATCATGAGAGACTATTATCTTCAGCAAACATGGTCACAGAGTTATTATAAAATGGATAAATAGAGATCCATGCATTAGTGAAATAAAAAATGGATTTTAGGAGAAGAATATGATAGATATGAATGATATAGATGGTATAAGGATTGATAAAAAATTGAAATTAGTAATGGATGAGGATTGAACACAAGCACCAGCTCTGATATTGTTCCTTGAATTGGGAATGAATCATAACCAACGATTCATAGAATCTATGGTAAAACCACCAGTATAGTAATGTGCCATAAGAATACACCTCGCATTATATGTTATAATTTTGGAAATATGGGACACTCCAAGAATTTAAATCCCATAGCTAATGGGAATCGAATAGATCAATACCAACATAGGTAGCCATATAGAGCTCAATATTATAGGATAACATTTTTGTGTCAACCCTATTAGGTGTGGAGGATTTCGTGAGATGTAAAGATATTTCTCATCAACATTACAATGAATTGTTCTGAAGATGGATTTATGTGGTCATAAAATGTATAACAATGTATCATCAGATGAGTTGAAAATGAAAAATTTATTTACCTCTATGAAAGATGAATTTGGTCTATCATACACTAAGGAATACTATGATTATCAATCCATGATGGGTATAAAGTAAAAAAATGGATCGAAAACAAAATAGATGAGAAATAAGTCGCTGAAATGATTTTTCTTTAAGGATTATATCATTCTCTTGTATGGATAATTGATAGTGGATTCACATCCCATATAATAGGCAATCAGGGTATTGTTATAGGAATAAAATATTTCAAGTAAGGTATTATATAATTTGGAAATTATGAATGCTTGATGATTATTGGATCTAGAAAAACCAAATTTTCTTGGAAAGAAATGAGATGTGCTGATGTCGTAGTTGTTAAAGGTATTAGTCACAACATACTTAATTTTATTAAACTATGTGAATCAAGGAACAATATAGTATTTACAAAGAAGACGTGTATAATCAATGGAAGAAATGGGGTAGTTGATTTACAGGATAAAACAATGCAGGAGGATCTCTACCTTTTATTTTGAGAATATGATTTTTGTTTTTTTGTCAAGATAGAAAGAAAATTGGACATAGAATTAATAAATAATAAATCAATTCCAACTATCCCTGGAAGTTCTAGTCAAATTTGATATAGCTAAAGATCTCCCTAATCTATTACGTGAACATACTCATACATCTGATGCTTTCCAACAAGGGTTGATTATCAAAAATACATATAATGAAATGAAAAAAGTCAACTAGATTTCATGAATTGGTGAATGCGGATGTATATGGATCTATCTCTCTAAGATCCATTGACTGCAAGTTGTATTAGATTCTTTCCATTGATGAGTTCAGTAGTATGGAATTAGTATTTTTCATTTCCCACAAGTCTAATGTGTTCAGTTTTATAAAACTATATTGGAGGGAATATGAAATGATACATTGAAAGTAGATTCTGAAGTTTCAAACTGGTTATAGTTTTGAATTCACAAACAGTCACATGGAATGTTACCTCAAGAATCTTTGGATAAGGTATCAAATTCTTATAAGGAGAACTCCTAAAAAACTGAGTGGTTGATAGGAGGAATCAGAACATAAACAACATGTATAAGGAAATTCTTTCTGAAAAGGACCTACCTTTTAAATTCAAGTAGAAAGCAGTTTTGAAATCAGTATACATATCCAACAGGGATCTTCTATGTCCAAAAGATGAAAATTCTCTATATGAGTTATGATATAGGAAGATTCCAACATTGAAATAATATCCAATATTTGTAAGTAAATGTTTTATTTTCAATAAGGAGAAACAAATTAAGTTTTAATTATGATAATATGTAGATATATTTCATGGATATTTATGAAAAAAAAGAAAATAAATGTTTCCACAAGAGGATTGAAATGGTTGTTGAATGATATTATGTCACTGTAGCAGAGAATGAATATTATCATCAACAAAAAATAGACCAATTTTATAATTTGATTGATTAAGAGGTAATAACCTTAAGGGATCTTGATGTTGAATGTGATGATTCAGAAGAAGATAATGATTAGGACCATCAAGAATTAATATCTACATTTTCACAAAAGTTGAATTGTCTTGTTAAAATTTATAGATAATACATCAGTGGTTATGAAAAATTACTAGTTTAAACAAGAAGAATGAAGTCGATACAACTTTCATATTTCCTATCTTATATAGAGCCTAAATGTTTTGATTAATTAGTTGGAGATGAGAACTAGGTTCAGTCTATGAATGAAGATCATGACCAAATATAAAAGAATCATAAATGATATATTTGTTCGAGCCCAATAGATAATAATTTCATTTGAATTATATGACTATTTCACAAAAAGGGCGAATAAAGATTGAAAAGTGATTCAAAATAAAGAAAAATTAGTGAAAAAAGTGTACTTATACATAGAGGGTATTTATTTTTATAACACATTTTCACATTTTGTGAGGTGAGAGAAAATAAGATTATGTGTGGCTATTGTAACACAATGATGGTTCAATGATTTCCAGATAGATTTTATGTCATCATTTCAGAATAGTGTTCTCGAAGAATATTATATAGATCAACCGTATGTTTTTCCCATTCATGACGTTGAGAAATTTGTTTTTAGATGTGAAATGCGCTATATGGGATGAAATAAGCACTAATTGAATGGTATTCATGACTAGATCAGTTTTTAAGAATCTTTTTTAGTGTAGTGGAGGTAATTACCATCTCTATGTAAACAATGATTGTAATCAAAGGAAGATGGTTCTGGTGTTTGTCAATGATATAATTTCTCATGGATCCGATAATTATCAGTGTAGATAGTTTTCCAAATTCATGAAAAGGGAGTTTGAAATGTTAATGATTGGTGAACTGACCATTTTCCTTGATTTACAAGTGACACAAGGAAGGAGTGATGCATTTATTTTTTATAATCCAATTATATATAGAAGTTTTAAAGAAGATTTGGAATGTGTAATTTTAAATATTTAATGAATTTTGTAGCTACCGGAATGAAACTATCATAAGGTGTTGAAAGAAAAGTCGTTTACATCATAGAATACCAGAAGATCATTGTATGCATGTTGTACATAATTGTGACATGGACAGATATTGTTTTTTCCACATGCTAAGAATAACTATATTAAAAAAACCCCCCTAATAAATAAATTTACTTCTACGATAGATAATTCAATTATATACCAAGGGATAATTGATTTTTATTTTCCATATAATGAAAATCATCATCAATAGTTATTGGTCTCTATAGATGTATATTGGGATGGTTCAATATATGATATAAAATAAAAATTAGGTGGTTCTTTATATCTTAGTGGATTGTGTGTTTATTTTCTAAAAAATAATCAAGATTTTATTTCATTGAGATACAAAAAAGATGAATATATTTTGGCCACTCAATCTTTTGTATAATTATTGTGGATAAAGTAGTAGTTTTATGATATGAGAGTTCTAGTGAAGTATCCAACTGAAATACATTGCTATAATTGATGTTCTATAAATATTAGCAAATATCATATATATATCACTCAAGGATAAAGGATATTTAAATCTGTTATCATTTTCTCAAGGAGATGGTGGAGTATATGCCTATGAATATTGAGTATCTGCCTAAAGAACTATAGGTTTTAGAAATTCTAATGAAGGCCTTATCCAAATAACTATTTGAATGACATCGACTAGCTCTTGGAGTTCATTTAACTCTACACACATTAGAGAGTGTGGATATGGGACCCACATTCCCTGAGTTATGATGTTCTTTTACATGATGCGGCGAAAAGTGTTTTTTAACCAATTAGATACCACATAGGATTAACCTTTATGTTTGTTGATAATGGGGGAGAAATTGAGGCTTCAAAAGGGTTGAAAATGCATTAACAAAGCTATGGGGAGAAGATTATAGGTGGGGGTGGGTAAATATGATAATTTAGTGAATAAATAAAAAAAAATTATATAATAAATTATGATATAAATATAGAAATATTATTTTTTTAAAAATATAATATATTTATATATTTCAATATTTATAAAATTATAATAAATATATTTATATGATTATAAAATTAGAATAAATATATCTAGATAATGAATATATTAACTTTATTTAGATTTAGATTTATGTATTTTTATTAAATATATATATAATTATATACATATATATACTGATATAACTATATCAATATTTTATGATTTACAATAAATTAATTTAATTAATGAATAAATTAACAATATATATATATTTTTATTTAGTAAATATATATAGTTTAAAAAATATATATAATGATATAAATACATTTATAATTATAAATAAATAATTCTAATTTGTTAAAAACATTATCAATATAATTATAAATAAATAATTATATATTAAAATATTAATAAAATTAATATATATATATATATATAAATATTCACACTTTTTAAAAATTATAATTTCAAATCCATTTTTAGTACCAACATTTTATCACTGTTAAATATTCCTTTTATCAGCACTTCTATTAAACTGAAAAAGATGGGGTTGTATCAGCGCTAAAAGATCACTGATAAAAGGGATCTTTATTAGTGCTAAAACTATAGCATTGATTAAGATGGATTTTATCAGTTCTTTTTCAGCACATATAAATCTCAATTATTATCATGCAAAAAATAGTGATGTTAATGATTCCTTTTACCAGTGATAATTAATTATGCATTGAAAAAATTGATATTTATCCTCAACTTTTTTGAGGCACTAAATAAATTGACAACTACCTATTTAATAACTATAACTGTGACTGAATCATTCATTAATTTTAAAGATATTTGTGGAAGAAACCTCCTACAGTCGCTCATCCTCAGTGAATCCATCCTCTAATAATGTCATGAATGAATCTGAGCGTCAAATCTAAGGGTCAAAAAAAATCACGGTTCGAATAATCCAAGGCCCAATTGAATCAAGGCTTTTATGTAAAATATATCTATTTCTCTCAGATGAGTCAAATCTTTAATCCAAGGTATGTTAATTATTATCCTTATCCTCACTCATTTTTCTTGTTTGGTGGTATCTTTTTACTTTTATTGTTCAGTGTATCTTTATATTCATCAGCCATAACAGCTTTAATGATTAAACGATTTTTACATGCATTCCTCCTCCATGTGATTGATTCAATTGAAAATACCATTGATACTTCTCACCATTTAAACTATAATTTAGTCTAACATATGTGTATTTAATGTATATGTATGCGGTTTCATTTAAGAAATT
Organism: Viscum album; assembly: GCA_963277665.1. Lineage (NCBI taxonomy): Eukaryota > Viridiplantae > Streptophyta > Magnoliopsida > Santalales > Viscaceae > Viscum > Viscum album. The sequence continues at coordinate 1,942,903,268 of OY728152.1, forward strand.
TTCCCAAAAAAAATATATTTCCATTTCAGATTCAAAATTCCTATGTTGTTAAAAATATCTAATGTACTACTTCAAAATAAGTTTTAGAAAATGAAATGACTGATAAACCATGGTTTATTATTTTAAACCACATGATGTCATAGTTTTTACATGACTAGAAACTTTTAGTTTTCAATTGAATGTACCTATTGGTTGGGTTTTTTTAGAAAAAAACTAATTATACACTTTCCACCAGTCACCTTTGATATTGGGGAGGCTTATTTAAAGGTTTTCATCAACCAGGTTTTCAAAAATGTATGATTCAATCATGTCATGCACATGATAATTGTTTTAAAAAATAAATTATAATCAAAACAAGATGATATTTATCTATTTTTATGTAAATTTATCTTTTTGATTAGATAATATGATAATTCTTATTCCCCTTACATAGTTCTTCCACTATAAGAATCATATAATGAATATTGTGGTGTATGATCATTATTTTTTATATTTTAAGAAGACCCTAATTTCATTTATTTTGGATTCTCCAATTTAGTAGAAATATCAAATCATTTCATATTTATAATGATTATATAATTTTATTTTATTTTTATTTTTGAGCTCACCTGATATTCTGAAATCTATAATTTTATATTTATGTATTAATTTGTTTTCTTTTAGTAGATGTTCAGTCTTTTTAATCATTTTCTAATTTAATCTCTAGTTTAGAATATTTGATAATATTTACTTATTATTAATTTTTTTTTATCTTCTCAATCCCTTTATTTTCATCTTACCTTTCTTTAATTTTACGAGACACACCTTTTCAAAATTTTCCATTTCTTCAATTAATTCCAAAATCATTGTATTTATTATCCTACTAGTTTTGGGAGATTAAAATAGATTTATACCGTTTCTTTTAAAACCCTATCCATTTGTTTATATTTTTCATCATATTTGGGGATATCTTGTTAAATATTTCATCAAATTCCAAAAATATTAGTGACTATTTCATTGGAAATGTTCTTTATGGTCTTCATTAAATAATTTTTGAAAATCATTATAATATTCCATGTAAAATTTATTTTTTAAGAATCTATTTAAAAATTATGTCTTAACATATTTTAATGAACGTAGAAATGATTTATTGAATTTAATGGAAAATAATATCCTCATCTTAAAATTTTGATATAAATTAGTATAAGTATCAAAATAACTAATACATTCAATTTTTTGAAATATTTGATTAATAATTTATCTATAAAATCATGAATCATATAATTAGAGACATGCATGCTTCTAAATTCACTTTTAAAACCAATATGAATGGAATGTTTAAAAAAATAAAACAAGTGATTATTATTTATAATAATATATTCTATTTCATCATTAAATGATTAATCCTAAAACAAAACATATCTTGAATATAATTTTTTTATCACATTCGATCATCATATATGGTTATCCCCATTATATATTTTTTAGAATATTATTGTGTTTATCTATGTAAATAATAAAAAAGAAGGACTTGAAATATTTGAACTCCTGATATGAATATTTCTGTTAGATACACTATGTTAGATACCCAAAGAGGGGGGTTGAATATGGGTATGAATGATTAAAACAAAAACCCCTTGGATGTTTTTTTGTTGTTGAAAAAAACTCTATTCTATCATTCTTTCTAGTGAAAAGAATGAACAAAAATTAAGGCATGCACAAGACAGAAATATTTTACATGGCTCACCCTCACTGGGATAAGTCCAAGGATCATACACCGGTTATGTGCCGATGTACAAAATCTACTATTAGCAAACTATTGTTTACAAGTTTGAAGTGGAATCACTGTCTCTCTTGGTTTACAACCTATCACAATTTGAGAACTCACTACTCTCTCAAACGAAGTTACATCACTTCTTCTTCAGAAGATCCACTCACAGTTTATAGAACTATAGGTCGCATCATTATCATTGATTAATGCATCCTCCTCGATATGTAGATGCATTATTAATGTCCAAATTTCCACCACTGATGAATAACCCTTGGCTACTAATAACTGGGAAACACCATTTGGAAATACATTCACGAAGCACCCAACTACACGAAGCTACAAATTTTCTAGAAGCTCAAACAAGGTTTCCCCAAGTTCCAGCATCTTCGAGAAGCACACACTTTATTAGAGCTCACTACCTCATGGAGAACACTTCTTCGCAGAGTTCAGACTTTCGTAAAGCTCAAGCCTACTCAACGCTTAGGCTACCGCAGAGCTCAATCCATCACAAAGTGACTTCCTTCGTGAAGCCAACTCATCCAACACATAACATACTTATTTTACTAAGCTATATTATACACTTCTCTCGAGGGGTCGATGTCTATTTATAGATGATTCCACTGACCCATGAACCTCCCACGTGATTTCCATGCCACGTCCACTCAAGTCGCGAAGCTCCAAAATTTACTCTGAAATTTTCTCTATATCGCAATGCACCACAGTGATTTACAGACCACAGATCTTGTTATAATAGTAGATATTTCCATCAAATCCTTCACGCCTTTGCGTCAATGTTCCACTCATAATTCACTTCACCGCAGAAGTGCACTTCAACTCTGCTATTCGTGAAGCTCGTCGTAATCGCAAAGAACATTGTAAACATTCTTTATGTGTTCACAAAATCGACATCATGAAGCCCATATTTATGAAACTCATTCCTCTGTCATATTTTTTTGATATCTTCAAGGAAATCCATATTTTTCGATCTCACCAATTCCCAAATCTCAGACCCCAAAAATTTTTCAAACACTATAGAACAATGCCACTATGTATCTACTATTTTTATACAGCCTCCATATCTTCCATTACTTTTTCATGGTTCTTTGTCAACCTATATTGTCAAAAATATCTCTGTAACACCACAATTCACCATGGAAAGTTGCATTGTCAACAAACATAACCAATCAAAAATGCTGCAATGTTACCTTGAGAGATTTTTTCCCAACAGTTTCTTCTTTCTAGGTGATTTAATTTATTTAGATTAAACTCAAGAATCATATTTATTTTCAATAATTATATATCAACTAGATGAAACACTATATCTACAGCTACAAGGAATAATTTTTGTTATAATTATCTTTATAAAATTTAATATGAAAAATGTATAAAAATATAGATTCGAAAATGACATTACCTTCATTATGAATTATTATATATGATTTATTATTATTTTCCATAAGCAAAAACTGATTTCATGGTTTTAGTTTTAGTTTTAGTTCTTTCAGGGATAGAAAATATTAAAAATTATAAGATCCTTCATTATTTATGATAAAAATGGTTTGGATTCCTCCTCCTCAACTACATCCCCCAAACAGTTGTTATTAATATTTTTTTTATTGAGACTCACCCCATAACTTCAATATTTCCTAAACTAATATGATCATTAGTCAACCCAAATGATCCCCATTACTTGGTATGGGATGGATTTTGGTCATATTAGTTTTATAAACACTGGTGTAAGTCCAAAAGAGATGGGGGTGAGTCTTAGAAAACAAAATTCAATTATTACTGTTCAGGATATGAAGATGATGTGGATGAAAGTTGCAACAGCATTACGATTTGGATGAATTTAGAGGATAATACCTACCATAGTGGAGTAATTATTTTATTAAATTCAATTACCATTCCCTTCAAAGAAAAGTAAAATTATATTAAACTATCAAATGATGGGTTCCCCTTATTATAATTGTCTATAACATTCACATTCAATAATGAATATCTTCTGTGCATTTATTTATTTATTGAAAAAAATGAATATTTATCAAACCTAATAGGATGAATATGAATAAAAAATCAATACATTCAAATTGTTTGAAAAAAGAGTATGTCGGTGGAGTCATCAAGTTGAAAATAGGATATGCAAAAAACCATTCTCAAATCCTTTTTCGGAGTTTACATTGTTATTATACAAGATGAATTAGTATGAAAGAGTTGTATGAACATTTGATTTGTCATAGAATAGACCATAGCTATAAATTCTGGAGTAAATATAGGAAAAAACAGACCATGCATCCCAATTGAGATGATACTGCTGTTTATAGATCTTTTTATAATAATAATACTGTAAATCATGATGGATATCTCATGAATGAACTGAAAATATAAATTGAAGATTACCTTCGTGATTTAAAATATTTGTTTATAAAGTATACTAATTGTACAAAGAGATCTTTTTATACCATTTCTACAGATTGCACAACATTTTTAGTTGTATTAATGTTATATAGTTTGACTACTTGTAGAGGATAGAGTAACACAATCATTAAAGAACAACATGGTCTCTTGAATTATATGCCATTGGAAGAAAATCAAATCCCTTATTTAATAGATGATGCTAATCAAATTATACGTTGAATAGGAATATTCTATAAGAAATAAATTCATGTCCACATGATTAAATGTTATTCCCCATGAATTATCAATATCTATTAAAATGTCTTTAGTGTGGCATGGATCGATACAAGGAATATTAATCATGTACTTTGAAAGCTTTATGGTACTATCCTAGAATTTCAATGTTTAAAAGACTATATAGATTTATGGAAACTTTAGGAAAATTTACATGGAATACAGATACAAGAAGTAAAGATTAGAACCTATATCATCTAGAAGATTCTCATTAGAGGAAGAAAATTTATTACATTTATCATGATTTTTAAATGATCCAAGAATCCCCCACCCAGTGTTATCATCAGATGGAGTAAATATTTTTTGTGTATAGAGTAGTACTCACAGTATATGTCCCATCATGTTTATAAATTATAATTTTCCACCATTTTTATACATTAAGTGAAAATAAATTATAGTGTCTCTACATGTATTTGTAACCAAGAAGCTTTGTAAGGATATTGATGTCTATTTTACACCATTGACCAATGATCTAAAATAGATGTGAGATACAAGTGTTAAAATTTATTATTCACATAGAAATAATAAATTCTAATTGAGTGACACATTGTATGGAACAAAAAAAATTCTTTTCTTATAATTTTTTAAATTTATTAAGATATAACATTAATGGAATGTTGCAGTGTCCTATTTCTAAATAATTTTGAAGCTCAGTTTAGTTGGAACATTCTTATAATACTGTGTTTGTTGGAAATTGTATTATTTTACCTTGACAACAAAAAATTGATCTTGTACAACATTGTTCTATAAGAATATAAAACATGGTACAACACCATCTCTACTAGTGGGTGTCTAACCATTATATAAAGTAAAAGATATTGAAACCTTTTTTTTCGGTAAATCAGTTTCTAAAAATCATTTGAAATCTATTTGAAAGATGATATCAATTTTCATTGGATTTCTATATTGATGTTTTTGAATGTCATAAATTTTCTTTTATGTCATGCATATATAAAAAATTTATTTGATAGTGTAGTTTAAAAATTACTAAATGTCCCTAATAAATGAAAGACGACATAAAGGATAGTTTGGACATGATTGAAATTGGGATAAGGGAAGAGTTGGCACCGGTGAAGGGAAATAAAAATACTTTTTGTCCTCTAGTAGCTTACACTATATCTAGAAAGGTGAAAGTACATGTTTTCCACTCACATAATAGTGAGAATGTTCTAGATAGAGATTCATGAAATATAATGAATGTCATATTAGTGAAAAATTTGATGTTATAAGGAATAAAATAAAAAAACTAATTTTTAAATAAATATTTGATTCATGTTACTTTCCATATAATTATGCCTCTAAATGTACAACATAAATTATCTAGACTCTTCTTTGTTTTCAAATCCATATGATGTAATGTCTTTGACCCGATGTAGTTTCCAATCATGAATAAAGAGGTTGTGGTCATATTATGTGAATTAGAGTTATTATTCCCAATGGTAATTCTTTGATGTAATGTTCCACCTGATGCATCATATGGTTAGATATATTCAACTATGTGTTCTTGCCGATTCAATATTGATATACCCTATTGAATGGTATATGAAAATTTTGAAAGGGTGTGTCAATAATCAAAGTTATCCAAATAAAGTATTGTTGAATGATATATTTTTGATAAAGATATTTAATTATATACTAATTACTAATCATATTGTGACAACATCAGTCTCCTAAAGTCTTATGGTGGTTAGTTCTATAGGGGAGAAGTGATTTTTGGAAGAGAAGTTGTTACAATTGCCTCCACAAAGCCAGATGAATTTCACCATTACAGTTTACATAATATTGGAGATGTTGATCAATATCTTGAATTCCAAAAAGAAATTATTAGAGGTTCAAATATATCAAGGGATGAAGGATTGATATCAAATACACATAATCAAGAGTTTATTGGATGGTTTCAGTATCAGATATATAAGGAGTTATCAGAAAATATGAATTCAATTACTAAAAACATCTACGGCTAGAAAAGGGAATGAAATACATTGTTATATCATATAATGGTTTTTTAGAAATTTTTATATGTTCTATTAAAAATAACTCAATCATTGTAGTATGATGAAAAACCATGGAGTAACACATGTGGTTGAAGTGATGAAATTATTTGGTTCCATGAATAGAAATATAATTCATAATAACATATCATTTTTTTATTATCATTCAAATATATGAGTTATATTGTACAAAATTTTAGGTGATGATTTTTCATTGAAAATGGGTAAACTATAGGAGTGCAGCAAAAAATGATGAAATTGGATTTGTGAAGGTGAATTTAATTGTGGATGGGGAAAAAGATAAAAGTTCATAATGAAATCAAAATAAGTGAATGTATCTTATGTCTCATATCCAACATACAATAATTTTCTTATTATTCGGATATAGACTAAAAAAGGTTGGGTTAGATGAAAATTCAATTGAGAATGACCCTTTAAATGGAAGATCACAATAAGTTCATGCCTGTAACAATGTAGACAATGTATTATATGTTAGGGGGACCACAAAGAGGGGTTTTGGATTCTCTATAGAGGTGAAAAACACATATATATATTAATAATGTAGAGTTCAATGAGAATGAAAATGTTATTTTAAATATAATTGTTTTCCTCATAATATTATGTTTTTTATACCTATATTCAAATAATCAAAATTAAATGTTTCATTATGGATGTAGATGATGCCTTCATCTAATTATGATGATACCAATCCCACACATGAATAGAATATAATGAAAGAAGCACTCTTGGAAGATAGAAATATAATGTTATGATATAATTCATATGTTTTACTGAAAAATTATATAATCAGATGTTGACTTATTTTTAATTATTCATTGTAGTGTGAGTTAATTTTACAATATTTTAATCCCTATATCATTCCTCTCTTCACAAAAACACCCATAAAATTATTATCCCTCAATTAAATTTCACTTATATAGTGCTTTCATCTATCAGTTCACTTTATGTTACCTCACTACCTTTGTAGAAAGTGAAATGGTGCTGTCTCTACCCAATAACATAGGTAATATTGATATTTCCACAATAAAATAATTTTCCATAGAATTAATTTATTGATTTATATTTATGTTTACTGTATTTTTTTAGTATTACTCACTCATGAATTCTTTTCTTATATAGGTGGATGATTTTGTTTGAGTTTGTCTATTTTTCTTGAAGATACTAATTATCATGAGATATTGCACTTTGAGGATGAAACTAAGAAAATGGAAACAAGAAACTGGGTCAAGAATTTATACAACAAACATGAAGATATGAATTCCTACAACTTATTTAATTAATTTTTTCATCTTTTTATATACTATTTGAAACATAATTTCCTTATAATTATTATTAATATTGGTCCACTAAGATGTGATTTTTAATCTCAATAGAGTATCCAAATTCAAAAAACCATTAAAAAAGAAAAATATTTCAATGATAATGTAATAGTTTTTTTAATATACTATATTTTTCTTCTTGATATTATCTGTTATAAAACTATATAATATAATATAAATTAAAATTCTTATTACTCATAATTTTCTTATACACATTAGGAGGTTACAAATCTAATAGAAGAATATTTTATTAAAAAGTATTATTTTTGTGAAGATTGAAAGGTAATGTTATCATATATTTTATCTATTTCACTGAAAAATGATATACTAAAACATTGTTTTAATTTTAATTATTATTTATTGATTTAATTTATTTTTGTTCAGTTTTTCCATATTCCATGCATTTATACACAAAATATTCTAAATACATATTCTCCCTCAAAACCTTTTCACCCTTGAAGTGTTGGAAATTATCAATTTCCTTCATGTTCCCTTTACTTAATTTGCCGGATGGGAAACGACACTACCAATACTCAATCATAGAGGTAATCATGATCCTTTCACAGTAAAATATTTTTCCACATAATTAATTTATTTTTCATATTTGTGGTTGATTAATATATTTTTTGTATTACTCACATAAGATGTTTTCTGTTATGCAGGTGGATTATTTTGTTTGATATGGGGTGGTTTATTAAATGTTTCTCGTTCTCATGAGAGATTGGAATTTGAGGCTAAAACTGAGATAATGAAAAGGAATTGGTTCAAGAATGCATATAAAGGTACTAAAAATGGAAACTCTTACTACTTATTTAATTAATTTTATTATCATTCTATCAACTTTATGTAAGTTAATTTTCTTATCATTATATCTACCACTTATATAGTTTTTTCAATGATCTTTTGGGTACTTATATTTTCATTAAAAAAATATACAACCATCCAAACAAATAATAACATGTTTCTATCTACCATTGTTTCCACAATTTTCATTTCCATTAATTGTAAAAATTAAACACTACATATTGAGTTGAGGTCATGGGTTAAATAACCTTTTTGGGTAAAAACATCAACTCAATATGAATTTATTGAATTTATACAAATAAATGAAATGTAACCCATGGTATAATTGATTATTTATATATTTTTTGATAGTTTGGGGAATTTAAGAATTTTCTTCACCTCAATCTTACACATAGTGTGAATTGTATGACTCCAAGCACGTATTTTTATTTAAAATTGACATTAATTTTATAGAAAAAAGACAACTTACATAATCAAAACCAATAAAACACATTCATAATATATTTATACGTTCGGAAAATGATCCATAAATCATATCTGATCTATAGTAATTACCTACCCAATAATTTGTTACTTGATGTTATCACTTTGACTCAAAGTAGCTTCTATTTGTTTTTAATTGAAATTTTAGTTAAAAATTTTCACTTATTGAAAAATGAGGTTAAATTTTCATATAGTATTGATAATTTATTAAAATAATTCATAAATAATTTTTGACATGTTGGAATAATTCTCTCACCAAACCAAAGCATGATGTGAATAGTATGACTCAAAGTGATTGTTTTTAGATTAAAAATATATGTTATTGAACAAAAATTGACATCCTAAAAACTAAGAAAAAACATCAATATTTATTTGATATGTTATTAAAATAATCCATATGTAATTTGGGAAATTTTGGAATTATCACCAGCACAATATGATGCATAGTGTGACCAGTATGAATCCAATAATGACTTTCTTATTTAAAATTGACATTAATTTTAGTAAAAAATTAATCTAGAAAAATCAATACCTGGAAAACACATTAATATTATTTTAATTCATTTGTAATATGATCCACCTTCCATATTTTTCGTATAAGAATTATCCACACCTTAATCAGATTCACAATGTGAATGGTATGCCTAAAAGTGCCTGTTATCAGTTTAAAATTGTCATTTTAGTTCAAAAAGTTTCAGTAAACAAAGACCAAAAAATGCTCATATTATATTGATAATTTAGGAAAAATATTAATATGTAATTATTGTTGTGTATTAATCATTCCCACATCAATATGACATATCATTGAACCAGTATGACACAAAGAGAGTGATTTTAGTTTAAAATGATATTTTATTAAAAGAAAAAAAGTGGCATACTGAAAATAAGGAAAATAGATTCTTATTGTTTTGATAATTTATTATAAATATTCATAATTCATTTGAGACATTTTTGAATTTTCCAATCCTTCGTCTGATGCACAGTATGACCATTATGAGTATGGGTGCCTATTTTTTAAAATTGACCTTAATTTCAGTAAAAACGAAAACTGGGATACTCAAAACCAATAATGATCCTTATTATTTTGTTATACTTTAGGAAAATGATACGTGAGGAAGTTCTAATTTTCTAGAAATTAGCTACAACTCAATCATATACATGATGTGCCCTGTATGACTCAAAATGTCTGTTATCATTTTAAAATTGACATTTTAGTTTAAATTGTGTAACCCATGAAAACTGAGAAAATACATTCAGATATCTTGATATGTTAAGAAAAAAATCACAAGTTATTTTTTTATTTTTATTAATCAATCTCATGTTGAACTAAAATATGATGTGACTGGTATAACTCAATATGCATGTTTGTAGTTTAAAATGATAATTTATTTAAAATGGAATGTTACATACTCAAAACTAGGAAAATTCATTTGGATTGTTTTTAAACATTGGTGGAAAATCCATATTTCATTTAGGATGTTCTGAAATCAGCCTCACATAAATCCAACACATAGTGTGACCAGTTTGACTACATGTGCCACATTTTATATTAAATTGACATTATTTTTAGATTGAAATAAAACTAACATACTCAAAATTGAGAAAACATATTTGGATTATTTTAATTATTTATAAAATTTCCAATTATTTATTTGTGATGTGTAGTAATCAATTGTGACTAAATTTGATACAAGATGTGCCTAGAATGTCTCAATGTATCCATTATCAGTTTCAAATTGAAATTATATTTCAAAAAGATCAAGTCATTGAAGAAATGCACTCAAAACGACTTTATAATTTGGGAAATAAATTCATAGGTAATTTTTGATGTATTTTTACTAGTCTCTCATAAAAAACAAATGATTTGACTAGTAAAACCCAAAATGCATGTTTTCTTTTTAAAATGTCATTTTTGTAAAAAACTACAATTGTCCTACTAAACACAATTACAACTCATTTGAATTATTTTGATACATTATTAGAATGTTCCATAACTCATTTGAGACATGTAGGATTTTCAACATCACAGTTTTACTCATTTGGTGTTATTTATGACTCTGAGAGTTCCTTTTTATTTTAAAATAGAGCATAATTTTTGTAAAAAACACTACTGACATATTCAAAAGAAATAAAATCCCTTCAGAATGTTTTTAATCATTATTAAAAAGACCCATATGTCATTTTTTATGTCTCGGAATAATATTTACCTCAATCGGATATATGATGTGTCTATTATAACTAATAGTGTCAATTCTCAGTTTAAAATTGACTTTTTAGTTTAGAAAGTGTCACAGACTAAAAATCAATAAATCATATTTGTATTGTCTTGAAAAATGATTACTAAAATTTATAAGTCATTTTTGACAATTTTTAATTATTCTCACATCAAAATAACACATGATGTTTCCAATATAAATCAATGTGCATATTTCCAGTTTGAAATGAAATTTTCCTAAAAAAGTAAATCAATGTACTGAAAACCAAGAAAACCCATTCTTATTGTTTTGATATTTTTATATAATGACATATAAGTCATTTTTTACATGTAGGAATCAGTCGAAGATCAATCCAATACATGATGTTCCATGTATGAAAATATGTGACTGTTATTAGTTTAAAATTGACATTTTGGTTCAAAAAGTGTCAGTCATTAAAAATTGTGCAAACACACTTAGAATATGTTGAAAATTTAGGAAAATTATTCATGAGTAATTTTTGGTGTGTTTAAATAAGACTCAATTAAAACCGGCACATGATTCATCGAATTTGACTCAACATGTGTGTTTCCAATTTAAAATGAAATTTTAGTAAAAAATATACATGACATACACAAATCCATGAAAACAAATTATGTTTTTTGATAATTTAGTAAACTGATCCATAAGTAATTTGGGGTGTGTATCAATTTATTATACCACAAACCAACTCACAGAGTAAGGGTTATGTCTTTATGTGTATCTTATTTTTAATAAGTAACAATTTAGTTTAAAACACACATAACATTTCTAAACTTTGAAAATGGGCATATAGTGTTTTCTCATCATTTTATATGTAATTACATCATTAATTTCCATTCCATTTTATCTGAGACTAATTTAGTTAATTTTCATAGAGAAGACACTATAAAATCACCATAAAATATTTTTTCCTTAATGAATCAACAACAACTCAATCTGATAAACAATTATCTTGATACGAGTCAATGCTTAGTTTTAAAATAAACAATTTTTTACATTACTTATTTATATTATTACTAACATAATTATTGTTTTATTATGCAGGTGATTTCTTTTCCTTGAGTAGGGTTAGTTTTTTTGGTAAAAGTATGAGGCATGTTTTGTGGGAATAGGCAATGAAATATTGATGTTTTTGAATTTATTTAATAATTTTTACAAAATAATATAATTTTATAATTCAATGTTGTAAATTTATATAATATAGTTTTCTTTTTATTGTATTGAAGTTTTAAATTTAATTTCATTTAAAGTTGGTATTGGTACATGCTTTTGATTGTTTCTAATATTGATTCTACTGTTATAGTGTGATGTTACAATGAACTATAGTCTTCCCCTTTATCAGTTATTCTGTAAGGAATGATAAATGATCCATTTATTAGTTTTTTGTAAAATTTTGGTGAATGGGGTTCTTTATATATGCTTCTAAAATCAAAGATAAAAGCCTAAGGATTTTAATCACACTTTGATAGTCAATGAATATTTAGAATAAATAAAGGACATCCTAATTGATATTAAATTCCTATTTTGTATTGGTGTACATGAGAAATAATTAATAATAGGAAACTCATGTTTCCAGTTCTAATACCTAGGTATGAAATTCTCTAAAACAAAAACATTCATCAATTATAAAAAATGTACTTCTTGGGTAGATGTTATGTAGTTCCTTATTAATGTGAATAATGAGAAGATCAATCCTATATATAATTTACAATATTGTACAAGCAATGTAGAATACATAAGTCAGTTTTGGCTTGTATCTCTAGTAAAAAAATAATCGTATTCCTCGGTACATTGCATGAACATTCTAGTATATAGTGTATGTCTTAATCTTTGAGCATTTCACTATGGCGACTACTTATACAACCAAAATAATATTTTACATAGTGTATGGATCCAATTAAATAATATTTATTTCACAATATAAAACTTTTGGATTTCAGTACCTAATGTACAAAAAATGTGACATGGTCCACAAAGAGTGTAACACCAGTTACCTTACACGACGTGTTCCTTGATACATGCCTAAGCTATGAAATACAACATAAATGGTGTGTGACCCATGGTCACATGGAATTGTATATTTATAGATATTTAAAAAAATTATATATTATGTTTTAAGAGCTAAATGAGAATTTAAATATTCACTATATTCATTATAGTCACATCATATTTTTTTTCTTTATGTTTCATTCACAAAAACCGTCTTTTATGACTATGATAACACGAGAATCAGTTTTGGACATATATAGTATTCCAAATGTCATTTTAACTCGATATAATTATTCTGTAGTGGCCAAATTTTATTAATCCATTCATTTCATACCACTATTGTTCATCCAAATAGTTCTTGGAACTCATGAAGAAAACCCGGCCCATTATTTCCACCTTATGAAAACTTGAAACAATGGTATATATATCATTATAGTAACCCATTCCCATGACAGAACCAAAATTGTATATTTTTTCGGTTAATATATATAATTATTGTGCTAAATAGTTCATTAAATAAAAAATCTGTTCATACATGAAAATTGTAATGATCGTGAATCCATATAATGGATGATTTCAATCATTGTTCAATGAGAGAAATTTGTTTGATGTTGAATTAATAAATGTTTATCAATTTGGAATTAATTCATCCCAAAAGAAAATAAATCATTGTCATGGAAAAACTCCACTACCCCTAATAAACAAAATAAATAATAATAATATTACTATCTATAAACCAAACCACTTAATCACTCTCCCTCTAACCAAGGATTATATCATTATAAAAAATTCAAATTAAATATAATTAGTCTTCATTCAAGAAATCATGTTTCACATGAGATGGTTTTTTATTTTTAATGATTCCATAAAGATATATGTAATACCCTACTATTTTTAAAGTATAATATTGGGTTCAATAGAGTATATAACAAACAACACATAGATTATATGAGAGTCTAACAACCAAAAACCTTATGATATATTTCCTTCTAAATATGTTTGATCTATTCGATATTTTGCATATAATGCAACACCAATCCTAAATAAACCATACTATAGATTTAATCGTGATGCCAAATTGGAGGGATTTAATATTAATAACTTTAATATAATAAAATTTTTATATATTGATTATAAATTTAGTAAGAATCATTTAAAACAAATAGAAATATTTTTCGAAAAAAACTAAATTTTTATAAAAGAACTTTTAGTTACGCTTTTCAGACATGATTTAAAATTAATTTTTACTACTTTTAGGAACATGATTATATAAAAATAATGAAATTTTTAAAATAACCATTTAAAAATTGTATTATGGAAAATTTTTAGTTTTTTTATGAAATGGTTCATTTGTTGAGAAATAGTGAAAGATGCTTATTTTTATTAAAAACTACATTTTAATTTAAAGTAGATAAAAAGTAAAATAAGTTTTTAATATGAGTTTAGATATTAATTATTTCAAATATATAATATTTTATCTATTTTTGACCATTTAAATAAATTTTGTTCTAAATTTTGATATTATAACCCTTCAATGATTATGACAATTTCATTCGTTGGAAGTACACATTTTCATTGTGTCTTTATGCATACAATTAAATTGGTTTCTTCCACTTATTTGAATAGAATTTGTAAAAATAGATTCTATACTATCAAAAATAATAATTTATATTATCTAATAAGTTCACCCTAATTTTAAACAACTACTAATAAAATTATTAGTGAAAAATATTTATTGTGGTTAAGGTAAAAACAGATTTACTGGGGATTAAACTAAGAAGATAATGGTTAAATTATCCCAAAAACCTCTGTAATTACAATTTTTTTGTCTATATTTCTACCTTATACTATCATTTAATCTTAATTATATGGTAATTATATGTTTTGTCAATTGGAATGAATATATTTTTGTAAATTTTGGGGACATTTTTAAGTAATTTTCAAGAAGGTCCCATTTCCACACTTATAAAAGGGAACCACCTTCTTTCTCTTATTCACTCCTCTCAAGCCATATTGTTCAAAAAAAACCCTGAAACATCCAACCATAAAATAATTATAAACATTATATAGGATATTTACTCCCAAAAGGAAAACACGTGGGCCCTTAATAAGATAACTAAAGGAGGTTTTTCTAAGACAATGTAATTGTCTTCACTATGATCACTTTTTTCTTTCCCCTTTTACATCCATAAATTAAGGATTAACAAATCCAATATGATAATATAATTATCTACCACATAATGATATGTTTTTATGATTATAGAATAAAATTTTTCCATTCTACCCTCCATCATATAATAATTAATGTCTATTCTTGTGCGTAAGACAAACTGCCTCCTTGAGAACCGATGTCCTTTCTTTTATATAAATGAAACTCAAGTATAGTAATAATTATTGAAATAATGGACACATATGATCCATATTACATGGTATTAATGTGTTATATTTAATATATAATCAACTTCCTTAGGATTTTCACCCATTAAAAAATGACAACATCACTCGTGCGTGTGTATGGCATATTGTCTTCAAGAAGAGATGTGAATCATTTTCCTTGAAAAACATAAATAAATAGTTATGAAAATGAATATTATGAGTTATTATGATATTTATATCATTAATATAATTATGTATAATATGTATACACATCTGATTCATAGGAACTTGTACATTCATGAAGAACCTGCATTATAAAAAAAGGAAATGAACACATGAAATAATGAAAATAATGAAATATAATTAAAAAGTAGGTCGTAAAATTATATAATAATATTATATATGATAATACAAAAATGAGTATTATTTTTTAATTAATTAATAATATTATTCAAACAATTATATAGCATTTTAAATATTTTCCACCAAAAGGAAGCCTGAGTTAAGAGACATCATCTTAATTTCCCTTTATTGAGGCATATTGTATTCTTATGTACCTACTTTATTTAATATGGTTTATATAATTCACCTTATTAATATTCTATTATGACTAATTAATTATTAATGTTTTTTCATGTTTCAAATTGATTTATTTCATCTAAGGGTATTTGACTGGAAATGAACAAGTTGTAAGGAATTTCATATCTCAATATCTTTTCATTGGGTTTTGTTACATGTACATTGTCTTAGATATTATATGAATATTTTTTATTTAGTTTTTAATAAACAACTTTTTTATATCCACTTATTTAATTTTGATTTTAAATTTGATACAAAGAATTTATTTAATGGTTAATTCTCACTTAAGCATCAAAATCTATGTTACAACTTATTTTACAACCTCATTTTCCTTGGGATTATTTATACATGAATTTTCATTGAAGGAAATTATTAGATAAATTTTTTAAAAACTATTTAATTTTAGTCTAATCATTTTATTCATTATATTTATTAAGTAACAGTTCAATTTTCCCTAATTTGGTACATAAAATAATTTTGTAAACATTTTTAATGAAATCTCACTTTATTTCTCTCTTCGATCAAAAATATGTTTTCACCAAAATCCATGTTTTATAAATAAAATTTCAATTTTTAACTCAATTATATGTAATTAATTAAATATATTTTTTTTTCTTATTTTTAATTTTTTTTAAAAAGATTAAAAATTAATATTTATTTCATTTTCAATACATAGCCCATTGTGATGTTACTGAAAAAGTGATAGGAATCATTATTTTAATGTGTATAACATGAATAGAATTTTCTTCTTTCATAACCAATATATGTTTTTAAAAATATATTATATTTTTGACTATTATTTTCAAACAATATAATTTGGAAAACATTTAATTGACTCTAAATTTTAAAATAAAAAATCAATGTTAAAAATTTATTTTTCTCTAATATGTTTTTAAAGATATTTTTAAGGAATTTTATTCACCAACGAACACAAACCTTTATTTTAGTGATACTACACATGGGATATATTATATAGATTCCATAATTATTCACTATATGGATGGTTTGTGATATTTTTCACTATGTAATGTATTGGTATTCACTATCATTTTTCATTTTTTTAGCCATTAACATTCCCTTGAAATGTTCACATTCCTTAAATAACTAGATATTAGATTTCCCCAAAATATCCTTTTCATTTATCATGGACATGTATATTTATTAGAACTTATATCATTACAACATATATTTTTAGACACTGAATGATAATTTTTTTGGGGTAAATATTGATAAATCAATTTTTTTCTCAATACATATATTATATGAAAAGGAACATTATTCATGAATAAAATTGATTATTATATATATGAAGAATGATTTGTAAATGAAGAGATGTGTGGGGATTAGAATTAAATATCCCTTCAATGCGTTAGTATTCTAATGAGGAAAATCAATAAAAATACAGTAATGGAGTTTTTAACCACCGTTTTAAACTATATTGTGAAGGGTCTTCACAATATGGGTATCATGATGGCTGAAATCAGGTATTCCAACAATTAAGAATTTAATATAATGAGAATTTATTTATCACTATCCATTATATTTTCAGAAATATATTATATACAGATTCATTTATTTCATTGTTTATTGATTAAATGACATGTGTTATCATTTATTTACCCCACCATATTGATTATGACTTATCTTATTATACTTTATATTTTCAAAATGATATTAGTTATGAATTCATTTTATAATAATTTTATTTTTGAAATAAATTGTGTGATCTGATATTATTATTTACAAATAGATTTTGGATTATATAATCATGATAGTCATGTTTCTTATTAAATGAAATGTGTATTCAGATATTTACCTTTCCATATTTATTTTTCCTTGCCTCATAATGATAGGAAAGTTATTTATTAAATATAATGTGTTTTATTAATTTAAAAGGAAATATTGATTTTTATCCCAGATACGTTTACATTGATATTTAATATAGATTAATTGAGTTCCAAATTTTTTATTGCATGGAATATGTGTTCTTTTAATTTGATTTACATGATTATTATGCTTATTAATTCATGATATATTCTACTGAACTTAACACATACTGAGAATTTGAGCTCACCCTTATTTATTTTCCTTTACTATGATTAATGGTTTACTATGAATGATATAAAATAGTATTCTAAATGGAATAAGGAAATTATTAAATAAAAATTATTGTAATTTATGTATTCAAATGTAATATATAAATCATGTATATGTCTAGTTTATAAAAACATTTAAATTATTCAGACCTATAGGATGAAATCAATTCTATATAGTAACAATGAATTTAGGAAAACACTGGATTTGGGTTACTGGGGTAGGGGTTTCTATAAATAGTATGTAATAATTTTTAGAAGAAACATTGGGATCTAGATTAAAGGAAACATTGATTAGGGAATATAACCCAATAATGAAATTTATGGGAAAGTATAGAAAAACAATTCATATGTTATGTAAAATAATTTATTATGTGGTTTTATAGAAAATAAATCATTTTCTGTATATTACTAGTGGATATAGTTCTAGACCAAATGTACCTAGGGATAATGACTCCAAAAATGGTGCATTGTGATTGACTTGACCATCACATTTTTCCTGAAAAAAAGTGTTACTACACACCTAATTTGAGACTCGTAGGGGATATTATTTGGATGATTTACATTTTCTTTACTAACCATTGTGAAGTATTTGAATATATACTAAAAAGGAAAAACATAGGTTATAATTTAATGTTTCATAGATTAAAATTATTTTTTCATTATTTAGAAATTCTATATGCAATTATATGAATTAACCACTCTGATTATTTTTTATAACATTTTTTTTAGATTTAGTCAATAATTAGAACTCATTGGAATCAGGTTAACATTGAATATGAAGGATGATGTGATTATTATGAATAAGTAAATGGGATTATGAAGTATGTGAATGATATTCTGACATTTAATAAATAGTTATCTTGAAATATGGTTAACAACCTATAACTTATCTAACATTTGGTCTGACTAATGATGTGAAGGATGGAGTTCTCTAAGATCTCAGGTGGTAGAGTCTATAGAGGAATGAATGATAAATTTAATTCATGTAAGAAACATAGAAATATAAACCCAATAAATTTCCTCAATTGAATAGTTAAATGTTATATTTTTTTCAAAATAAGGGAATAAAAAATAAATTAATAAGGAAAAATTATGAGTACTATAGAAGGAAATTAATTTCATCATACAGATCCATTAATAGTTAATTTTTTTAAATGTGGGGAACATGGTAATTATCTGATTCAAGTAAATCTTTTAAATGTTTATCCCTAGACTGGGGAGGGATATATGTTTAATTAAGATGATTAAAATATTTATTTATTAGTATTAAACAATTAAATCATAGATTTTTTATAATAATCGTGAAACGTTTACGCATTATGTTAAATATTATAAGCATTTAGGAATTTATTAACATAAGAGTTATAGATATATTTATGGGTTTTTGAGTTTCATATTAACCATAATTTTAATTTATTAAACACCCCATTTTAGGTTTTATGTTATGAGAGTATACCAATATTATAGATATTGTTTTGAAAACATTTATGTGACTCTAAACCCATAGGCTTAGTATATAAAAATGTTATTTTAGGTAGGACTACTCTATAAAATTTTTGGACGTAAGATTAAAGACATAAAAACTCTAATGGTTTACCATATAATTGATGTTTCAGTGATTATTTGTCATCAAAATTTTGGAATTTTAAAGAAATCATATTAATATATGTTTATAAAAAAAGGACCAAATGCATGTTGTGTGACACCCGTCACATCCGACAAGGCCTCGGGGCTTGAACATGCAATTAAAGGATGATAAGGGTATATTAAGTACCACTATACTGAATGATGTTTAGGTAAATATATTATTTATTTTAGTTCAACTAATTTATGAATAAATATTAATGATTATATAGTTGTGTTACTACAGTGGTTTAGTGATTTATGATTTATGACAACTATATTGGTTTCAGAAAACATTTAGAAATATGAAAAATGAATCACCAATTTTACAAGGTTTTTAGGATTCAATAAATGATAATTTTAGTACTTCATGCCAAAAAATTCGATTTTCGTATTTTCATGAAGTGAAAATTGGTCATAGAAAAACGAAAAGGATGAAAATTTTCTCATAAAATTGAAAAGAATCATGTAAGTGCATTTACTTATATTATATGATAGTAAAATAATTTATCAACTCTTTGAGAAGGATATTGATACTTTTTTCTGTATTATATATATTTTTATTGAATGAAATAGTCTATTAAATTGTCACATATTTATGGTTCTGAGGCCATTAACATTCTATTGATCAGTTAGTTTCTGGTGATTAATGATCTCTATCAATATCTATAATTATTAATGTTTTCTTCCATGTCAATATCATCACTTTTCACCTATGTTATCCTACCTAGAAAACTATTTATGGTTATTATAGATAGCATTTATATTTCATTTTCACTCTTATGAAAACGATGTTTAATTAACCCTTTTTTGATGACAAGTTTTCATCAATGGCATTTTAAAATGTCACAAGATTCATTAATAATATCATGTTTATATTAAAAAGAAAAAATTTATTTATGTGGGGAGAATTTTACATCCCAAAATTCTAAAATATGAAAATTTTATTTAATAGAATATATAACAGGCAAAAAAAGTTCACATTATAATGTAACACCTCAAGACTGTATGGTATATTTATTTATAAATAAATTTGATACCATCCATAACTTGGATAACAAGAAACCCCAATCCTAATTAAATGATAAAATAATTATAAACTAGCCATTATATTTTTTATTATAAAAATTAAAAACTAAAATATGAAAATTATGGTTAAATATTTATTATAAATTAATTAAAAATAATTAAAATTTAAATCAAATGTTTTCTAAAAAATTGTATTTATCTAAAAAAATAGCTTAGTCACGCATTTCATATATAGGTAAAAATTGTTTTTTTTTACTTTTAGAAGATTTATATTAAAAAATGAATTTCAAATATTAAAATAATCACATAAAAATTATCTTAAGGTTAATATTTTTTATATTTGGAAAATGTTTTATTTATTGATAAATAGTGAAAATACTCTTTTTATTGAAAACTACAATTCCATTTAATTAATTTACAAAGTTACCCAATATTTTAAATTTGGGTTAAAGAAAAATTAGTTCAATAATATTATAATTTAAATAAATTATGTCCTTTAAATAAATATATTATTGACAATTGATATTAAAAACATCCATACATATGATAATTTTATCTTTGGACTCCCACATTTTGATCATGTATTAGCATATAATTTTGAATTAGATTATTCTAATTTTGTGAATGTAATTAAGAAAAATGGATCGCATATCTGGTATAATGACAATTTATAATATCTAATGAGGAAAAATTCATTTTTTAAAATTATGAATTGTAAAGGCTTTAAAAAATAATCACTGAAGTTATGGTAAAACTAATTTACCCGGTGTTAAACTAATAAGATAAGGGTTAAAATGAAATGGAAACTTTTATAATTCCTATTTAATGATCAGATTAATAAATTATACAAATCTATAATAGAAAAATGTGTTATTTTTAAAAAAATCATTATAATGACATTATCATATTTTATGATTTTTTGGATATTTCCAAGTAATTTTCATGAAGGTCCCATTTACCCACTTATAAAATTGCACCAACTCCATTAACTTATTCAAAGATATCTAGCCACATTTTTTTTATAAAAACCCTATTACAATACATGCATAATATCAATATATATATTATATATGTTTTTTCTTCCTAATAATGAAACACTAAGGTCCGTAAGAAGAGATCCAAAAGAGGATTCTCTAAGAGAAGGCAATTATCTTCACTAAGCTCATTCTTTTTCTTTCTAATATTACTTAAATAAATTATGTCTTAAAAGATAAATTATAACAAAAAAATATCTTCCATAGAATATCATGTTATTATTTTGATTATAAAATATTTTACAATCTTCCATTATATTAAACAAGAAACTAATCCATCACTCATGTTTATGGAGGACTAATTCCTCTCCAAACGATGTCATTTTTTACATCAATGAATCACATGAAAATAAAAAATTATGGAAATAATGGAGATATAAATTATATATAATTCATTTTTAATAGGGTTTTTTCACAACACTACTAAAAATTCTAAAGGATTTAACAGCTCGTTTCTAAAAACATATGCTAAAAATTTGATGTTAATTAATAAAATAACTCCTCTCCTAGGCTACACCCTTATCACATGATTTCATCCATTCACCCCAAACACCCTCCCCTAGATCCTAAGCCCTATAAAACACTATGGTTCCCCCTCCTAGGAGTTATGGGTTCCCTCAACCCTCAGGTCCCGATATCTCTATGCCCTCATTGCCAGAGTTGTCTCCCTTGAGCCCCCTAGCCATATGCTCTACCATCTCCCTCACCCAAGCCATCTCCCTCACCATATCCCTAACATTCTCTCAAGTTGATTATTGGCTCGATTGGGTATTCAACTACATGTATAAATCACTTGGGTATGGAAATATAAGGGTAAGTGTAATGTGTCAGATTTTTTCCATGATTTATTTTTAATAATATGTGGTAATTATTTCGAGACCATTTTTCGAGACGGCGTGCAGTTCTGAGGCCCGGTAACCCCGGAACAAATGTTTGAATTTAATTAAATAATTAAATAATGCTCGCATGAGGTTTTCCTGAAAAAGTGGATTATCTCAAGAACTTGTGCTCAGATCAGAAATCTGAGGGCACCATCACGTTCCGAATAGCGATTTTACCTTAGGCGTGGCCTAAAATCGGCCGACGCAGGTTGGTGGTGAAATCCAGTTTTTGGATGTAAGTGTAATAAAATATTTAAATAAAAATATTTTATTCTGCAGTGAAATCATTTAAATCTGCTTCCACAGATATCTCTTATCCTTTTTAAATAAAGTCTTGCACAGGGGTCCAAAGTTACAAACCTCATAACCCTGAAACCCGTGGCGGATTTGGAGGCTGTGGAGAAAACCTCCCAACGCGGTGACGACGTTCGTGATGATTTTCACCGGCGATGATGATGCGGTGACCAGATATTCACCAACGAACAACGCGAGTCCAGGTAGGATGTTTGTTTGATGATTTCCCTTCCCCGTCCTCGATTCCTATGACAAACGTGGACTAATCCACAAATAGATTAGCTCGCAGATCGGTCATTTTGTGGGATGGGATATTTGAGGGAATCGTGGGGATTTGATTCTTGGAATTAATTTGGTTTTCATTCAACCTTATAACAGTGATGAATCAAGATTGACACAAACATTGATCGAGGTTCATCCCTCGCGATTGTTGTGTTTTTCTCTCCTGGTTCATACACATTCTTCGTGTTCGTTCTACGCGTTCTTGGAGGAAATCGATCGTTCCACATTTGTTTTTTGGCACAACAATATGAAATCAATAATCCAACATCGAGACATCTTATAGGAGGTGCGACAATGATGGTGGAGGACAAATCGATGTGGTTCGGAAATTCCCATCCTTCGAGCGTTTTCGTGCGGTCGGATCGGGACACACTATCAAGGCCAATAGGAAGCCCGAAACTAACGGAATCAGTTTCATAGGGGCGGGAAAACCCCAAATCCAGAGTTTCATATTGATCTGACGGTTTGATCAAGAACCGAATATTTGGCCGAGGCACGCCGAGGAAGACATCAATTATGGAAAAATCCCGACTACACGGCATGTAGTATGGGCTACGCGGTGTGTGTTCGTCAGCGGATTTACCTGGCATGTACTCTAGGAGTACATGGACACAGGTTGGGTACATGACCAAGGACATGCCGTGTATACCCTTACCCTGCCAGACCCAGCCAGATACACAGGATACCCCATGTACTGGTACACAGGCAGGTGACACGGACATGGACACCTTGTATGGGGATCCGGCCAGAGTACACGACTGTTTTCCAGTTAGAAGGATATGGCGTGTGCGTTGAATTACACGCCGTATAAGGCCCCAGCCTTAAACCTTATTTGATCTTGATTTATTAAAAGATTATACGTTGAGGATATCTTCCGGTTAAGAGTTATAGAGAATTAGATCATAAAACTTGCATTACATTCCTCATTCAAACGAAGTGGTTACATAAAAGATAGTATTAATTTTTTTCCAATCAACGGAATAATATTTTAAAAAAATAAAGCATGGATTCTTTCTTGACACTTCCTTGACACTATCATCATATCATGTACCATTCCCTTGAACTGTGAAAAACATTTCAAAAAAACTTGGGATGAGCATAAAAAGCTCAGTAAGGGTTATAAAAATATGGAAAGGAAACATGATTTCATACATACATAAGAATGAAATCATACTTTACCCATAAAACGTAGGCACTTTAACAAACCTCATCAAATCATGAATAAATCATAGAAATCATAAGACATAAAGGTAACATGAGGCATTCATAACATTCTTACGTAGGGAGTAACCCTCCTGGTTACATTTGGAATATCCACCATAGTATGTTCCCTAAATCTCTTTGGAGAAACCTTAACATTTCACTCCTTCGCATTACCCAATGCATTGGAGAGCTATATCGGACTCACCCGCCCTTAGTTTATCATGGAACCACCCGTTTTCATAACAATGCCCTAGAACGATAACATAAACGTATCACATAAAACATGCATAAAGGAAACATAACATTTCCACATTTTAATCACAATATAACATTTTAGTATATTGAAATAATGAATCCATTCAAAAATAAACCATTTCCAACACAATTTAAAACATTTAATAAATATATTTTTGAATCAAAGTGTCCCATACCACCTTGAATCTTTTAAACTTTTAAACCATTAATATCCATATAAATAAATCCTTAAACCCACTTTGAAAACGTGGATATTAATAAGAAAAAATAATTAAAACATTTAAAGCGATATTTTGGTTAAAGGGGTTCTACCAAAATTTGAGACACTTGAATACAATAATTGAGGAACAAAATTTATTCAGAACATTATAATATCATGAGAATAAATAGATTCATGATATAAAATTCAAGAGGACAGTATATACACCATATAAGAGTGAATTGGTGCATAACAACAAAGAAGTCTCAATAGAAATGACAAATGTGATGAATTCCCTTTAAATAAGGTATCCTTAAATTAAGGATAATTCAATCTCAAAATTATGTGTGAAAAATATAAATACACCCAATATAAGTGGATATTAAGTGTAAAACAATATAATTTCATTCAAACATATTCAAAAGATGACATATTCAATAAATACATGTTGAACCCAAAGAAATCAAAATTAGGTTAATAATTTCCCTTGGTAAAATTCGACAGCCTAACGACATCACTTAAAATTTTAGAAAATGAGTTGATGAAAGATAAAAAGGGAATCTCATAACTAGGACATAAAATTTACATCAATAAGGATATAAAAGAACATATCCCAACATAATAGTATGTGAATTAAAAGACATAACAAAAGAAGTCTTTTAAAAAGAGGAGGGTGAAAGGTCCCCTTACCGAGTTGGGTAACTTTTGAAACCCACACCCCATGGAAGAAGGGTCATAAAATAAAGATATGAATACCCATAAATGAAATTATACTATAGAAAGTGTAAAATAATGGGCAGTACATACACCACTCAAAGGAAATTGTGGCAAATGTAGCATAAATCTCACGGGAATAAAAGTGAGATGAAAAATCCCTTACGAAAACTCGGCAGCCTAACGACGCCACATAAAACTTCCAAAATGAACTGATAAGAGGAAATAGGTTCTCTCATCATATGAACATAAATACTACAGTAAGGGTAATATAAAATAACATCCCAATCACAAGAAATATGAGCATAAAAGGAATGACATAAAAGGGTGTACATAAAAAGAAAGAGAGGAGTAGGATCCCTTACCTCGGGTCCGACTTGACTCGATCGTTCTTTAATCTCCTGAATAATAAACATGAGTTAATTTCTACTTTCTTAAGAACCTTTTTCAAGTTCATTATTCCTTTTATATCACTTATTACCATGTCATGGACACTATGTAATTATTTTAGTTAATAACGGTCGTTTAAACGATCATTGGTACTTGAGTCAAAATATGCTCTTTATAATTACAAGTTGTTCATGTATCCATTATATCCAGAGTTATAATAATGATTTATATATCATATATATCATATATATCCAGTACATATTCAGTTTATACTATTTCATATCATGTGGAGATAAAAAACGAAAAGCACTGTTCATGGAGACGGTAGGTCGTACGTACGCATGAACGCTACTTTCATTTTTTTCTTTTTCATATTAATGGAATTAAAAATAAATGATATATATATATATTATAATTCCAGTATAATATATATGTTATATATGTCACATATGTTCATTAATTTCATTCTTTATACATTCCATGTATTGCATGTACGAGTCACATCACTTGAGGGGGCGGTAGTCCACACTTCCTCATATGAAATTATCACATTTACACAACATGAAAAGAATAAAGTTATGGTTTAAATATAAAATAAAGAATCATATAGTAAACATAAACACCATATATATCATATATAAAATACAGTGACATCATCACAGCCACCTTTAAAGGTGTTAAAAGAATATTGAACAATCATCGTTTCGTGAGGCAGAAAATCGCCAACCACGGAAACAGTATGTTCTTTAATCATTAGACGAAGGTGTGTGTAATTGTAGCTCGAATAATTCTTATAAAAACATCCTAGTATATTTAAGTTACTGTATTTTTTAGAAAATAAATGAATAAAAAGAGTTTAGGGGGTTGGAGGAGCAAAATAAAACAAAAGGACTCATGTGAAGACATTACCTTAAAATCGGGTAACTCCCTTTGGTTTGAGCTCAAAGGATTCCTTGGGAAGACTTCTTCCCAAAGTGAGGCTTCAAGGAGTTATATAGGGATGTGGAAAAACCAAATGGGCAGGGGTTGTCTGAGCCAAAGTCTTTGGAAGTGTGGGTAATGAGGTAGGGGCGGGGGACTTTTATAAGAGGAGAGGAGGGGCACTCTTGGAAAGATATAAAATGTAACTTTATTTTCAAATGCTTTTCGGATTTTAATGGTCCCAAATTGATTTTTTTCGAGGATAAGGTGATAAGGGTTATAAATCCACCCATAAAATAGGTTTTTGACATGTTTAGTTCTTATATTTTACATTATCTTTCCATTTTATTTAAATCGTTAAATAATGAGGTCATCGCTGCATCATCATGATGTCATAAATAATTTAATTTATTTAATGTCTAAAAATTTTAAAAAAATACTATGATGTAGGAAATAGTTTTATCTTTCTAATTAATATTTATAGTCCAAAATATCATTTATGTTGACAAAATTAAAAAAAATTTACTTAGGTGATACATTCTTTGTTACATTTAACATTCTTTAAAAATAAAAAGATAAAAAGTCACTTTCTCACCAAAGAGATTCCATGGAGCCCCCAAGTTTAGCACAAAGAATCCCATGGTCCTCCATGAGACAACAAGTAGCCTTAGGACACATTTTGTGGTCATTTTGTTATTATTATGATATTATCTTATTAACATTAACTACCCGATTACTCATTAATCAAGATAATTAATGATAATTGTCGTCATTACTATTCATAATGTCCAAAAACAAAAGAGACTTAATTAAATAATTTGCACCTTCTGATTCCAAAATATTTAATCAATTTTACCAAATTCCAAACACATAAATTGCAATAATTAATTTAAAAAAAACTTCCCGTCATCAAAACAAATAACGGGTTTTTTAGAAACAGTATTTATGAAAATCATGTCACTTGTTTATGACTAATTAAAAAGTGAAATTAATCCCAATGAACATCATTGAATTACATGGTAAAAATATATTCTAATTACACATTAAAACAAATTAAAAAGTTAATATATCCATATAATTAAATTATATGAAAAAGCATTTTTGATGTAAAATGCTGTATTTTTCACTATTCATTGAAAAATGAACATTGTCAGAAAAATACAGAAAATTAACCCAAGGTAAATTTCAATGTCCCAATCATAAATAATATGTTTATTTTGAAAAATAGAGCTTATAAAATTTTCAAAAAGTGGATTTAAAAGAGGTTCGCCATTAAAAGGCGGATAATCGTCCTTTTAAAGAATATTGGAATGTTTACACTTAAAATTGGATTCATTACCATTTTTAATCCTATAACATTTATTGTAAGGAGTAAAATTATTTGAAAAACATATATAATATTTTTTAGTTAGTTTTGTTCATCCCCTCCATTACAACGACTATGCATTAACTAACATTTAAAATAATATTATTTTATTATTAGAGTGCAATGCAAGATTCCCAAGAAACTCATTGGTGTGTATTGGGTACGCCATCATTCATAGAGTCCCCATTAAAGTAATATTAATATTTTATTAACAAATATTGATAAATATGAAAATTTAATACACTTTATTTACCTGGGGTGTTACATCCTTCCCCCCTTTTGGGAATTGCGTCCTCGCAATTTTAAAATTGAGCTTGGAAACATCCTTGAACGTCCCACATCGGAACAAGAGTCGGTAAAATAATCACTTTTTAATAAAGAAAGATAAGTACAAAGGTCACCCGAGTTAACCCATACTAGGATTCCAAGTATGAAAATATGGGCGTGGAGGAAAAAACAAAGGGTCATGTTGTGATGGAGAGTGATGGTAAACATGTCTAGGAGAAAGTTAACCACAAGAAAATCACAAACTTGTGATGGGTTAAATGGTATTCGATTACCCATTTGGAAATGTTAATAGACAACATTTTTGTTTTAAGTTTCTTTTTATTGAGGAATTTATTCATAAGGAAACCTAATCACTTATCATGTTGACTTTCAACTTTTATTAGATTCCTTACACAAACTAATATTTTTTCCAAAAGATTAGTATTTAGGAAGACTTGTTCACATTAAGAGTACTATAATCAACTTCTAGAGAATCACCTAATCCACAAAAGAGAACTATATACTTCCCATGTATTTATACTTTAACCAAAACCACAACCAAAAAGGTTTGTACAAGATCAGATAATCCAGAAAAGGATAACCCTTTATAAAAAGAAAATCTATTCTTGATCTCCAAAATTTGTCCAAAAAAACCCAATGTTCAACGAGGACCATTCGATAAAAAATTTGTCCATAAAATTATACAATGTAAACAAAACTAATATTTAAACCCAAATATTTGAAGGATTAAGTCGCATAGTCTTCCAAGTTAAATCGTAACATTTATCTCCAAACAACGTCAGTTGCTCTTAATGTCTCGTGTTGAAAAGTAATTAACCTAATCACATATCCTCCATGATAGGTTAATAAATTTTCATAGATAACCCAAAATCAACTTACTCTTAATTCATAAAATCATCTAAATAAAAAGAATCAGTCAAACTAACTAGGGACTTCACGTAGTCTAGTGGTAGCCGATAATACCAGTTGCACTTTAGTTGTGGGTTCGATTCCCACAGCTTTGTCCGAAACGACCGGTTGTCACATGGTCTGCGTGTTGTCCTTTTTTCAAAACTATATAATTCTCAAATCATTCCCCAAAAAGGGAAAAAATCATCAAAAATAACCCTAACATAATTTAACCTCAATTTTATCTCATGCCTTTCACTTCCATCATAACATATAGTAACCCATAATTACCTCAAAAGTAAGGATCGTATAAACCCAAATGGTTCTTTATAACTATGTCCACAAAAGAACAGATAACTATTTCTTGAATAAAATTTCCATATATTAAACATCAGGGTTACAAATACTATAAAAATTCATCTAATGTAACCCATCATCAAAGGAGACTTAATACTCTTAAGAATTTTACCATAACTCTTGAATCCCTTATATGTTGACATCTTACACATTCAACATTATTCATGATCCATTAACCATTCCTTTCCAACTTATTATGAAATAATTCTTTCCTACAATCAAAATCATGAGTCATATCCTAAGATTCCAAAATAGAAAAACAATGGTTATGAAATAATCCATACCTTTGATTGGTTATTTTCAGTTTCTTCATCCTCAATCGGAATGGCGTTAGGTATTGGTAAACGAACATTTGTACGATCTTGGTGATCCCATTCATGAAACTTCTTCATAGGACATGTGTTTGCATAATGACCATGCACACCATATTTAAAACATTCAATTAATCCCTCAGAAATAACTTCTTTCCCTTTCCACGAGGCAAATGGATGATTCCTTTTTCTATGGTAGTTTCTTTCTTTATGACCTTCATTTCCACATCTATAGCATATTTCTTCCCCTTTGAAACATTTTACTAGGTGTTTATTTCCACATTTTTGACACATATGTTTTTGACCACACTTAACTTTATGATTATTACCTATAGTTCCGTAGGGATTTGTTTCTCGCATATATGATGCCTTAGAGAAATCACCATGGTTTAGGTGGTCAATCATGACTCCAGATAGTTGGTTGAGGATAATCACAAGAGTTCTCATAGCATCTCCCATATCATTCAGTTGCTTGCTCAAAAAACTATCACAGTTTCCTTCACATCCACTGTTACTTTGGTGCCTGCTAGATCCATCCATTTACTAAAACCAAAAAGGTCAGTGTGAGTATATCAACAAAACCATCATGTACTAATGAGGAAGATAAACACTAAGATATACTTACTCATTCACTTTATCTAAAACCAGGACTCTTTCTGAAATCCTAACCATTATGGTAATGTCACTTATGCTTAAAGAATAACCTAACATCTAAAGTTATCTAAACTGACCTTTGATACCAACTATAAGGCCCCAGCCTTCAACCTTACTTAATCTTGAGTTATTAAAAGATTACACATTGAGGATCTTTTCAGGTTTAGAGTTTTAGAAAATTAAATCATAAAACATTCATTACATTCCGCATTCAAATGAATTGGTTACATAAAATATAGTATTCATTTTTTTCCCATCAACGGAAACATATTTTAAAAAAATAAAGCATAGATTCTTTCTTGACACTTCCTTGACACTATCATCATATCATGTACCTTTCCCTTCACCTGTGAAAAACATTTCAAAAAAACTTGGGATGAGCATAAAAATCTCAGTAAGGGTTATAAAAATATGGAAAGGAAACATGAGTTCATACATACATAAGAATGAAATAATACTTTACCCATAAAACATAGGCACTTTAAAATACCT
Organism: Viscum album; assembly: GCA_963277665.1. Lineage (NCBI taxonomy): Eukaryota > Viridiplantae > Streptophyta > Magnoliopsida > Santalales > Viscaceae > Viscum > Viscum album. Next base: position 1,942,934,782 of record OY728152.1, read on the forward strand.
CATCAAATCATGAATAAATCATAGAAATCATAAGACATAAAGGTAAATTGAGGCATTCATAACATTCTTACGTAGGGAGTAACCCTCCTGGTTACATTTGGAATATCCACCATAGTATATTCCCTAAATCTCTTCGTAGAAACCTTAACGTTTCACTCCTTCACATTACCCAATGCATTGGAGAGCTATATCGGGTTCACCCGCCCTTAGTTTATCATGGAACCACCCGTTATCATAACAATGCCCCAGAACCATAACATAAACGTATCACATAAAACATGCATAAAGGAAACATAACATTTCCACATTTCAAACACAATATAACATTTTAGTATATTGAAATAATGAATCCATTCAAAAAGAAACCATTTCCAAAACCATTTAAAACATTTAATAGAGATTTTTGAATCAATGTGTCCCATACCACCTTGAAGATTTTAAAATTTTAAACCATTAATATCCATATAAATAAATCCTTAAAACCACTTTAAAAACGTGGATATTAATAAGAACAAATAATTACAACATTTAAAGTGATATGTGGGTTAAAGGGGTTCTACCAAAATTCGAGACACTTGAATACAATAATTGAGGAATAAAATTTAGTCAGAACATTATAATATCATGAGAATAAATGGATTCATGATATAAAATTCCAAAGGACATTATATACACCTTATAAGAGTGAATTGGTGCATAACAACAAAGAATTCTCAATTGAAATGTCAAATGTGATGAATTCCTTTATAAAGAATGTATCCTTAAATTAAGGATAATTCAATCTCAAAATTATGTGTGAAAAATTTAAATACACCCAATATAAGTGGATATTATGTGTAAAACAATAAAAGTTCATTCACACATATTCTAAAGATGACATATTCAATAACTACATGTTGAACCCAATGAAATCAAAATTGGGTTAAAAAGTACCCTTGGTAAAATTCGACAACCTAACGACATCACTTCAAAATTCATAAAATGAGTTGATGAGAGATAAAAAGGGAATCTCATCACTTGGACAGATAATTTACATCAATAAGGATATAAAATAACATATCCAAAAATAATAGTATGTGAATTAAATGACATATCAAAAGAAGTCTTTTAAAAAGAGGAGGGTGAAAGGTCCCCTTACGGAGTTGGGTAACTTTCGAAACGTACACCCCATGGAAGAAGGGTCATACAAAGAAGATGTGAATACCCATAAATGAAATTATACTACACAAATTGTATAATAATGCTCAGTACATACACCACTCAAAGGAAATTGTGGCAAATGTAGCATAAATCTCACGAGAATAAAAGTGAGATGAAAAATCCCTTACGAAAACTCGGCAGCCTAACGGCGCCACTTAAAACTTCAAAAATGGATTGATGAGAGAAAATAGGGTCTCTCATAATATGAAAATAAAAATTACATTAATAGTAATATAAAAGAACATCCCAATCACAAGAAATATGATCTTAAAAGGAATGACATAAAAGGGTGTACTAAAAAAGAAAGAGAGGAGTTGGATCCCTTACCTCGGGTCCGACGTGACTCGATCATTCTTTAATCTCCTGAATAATAAACATGATTTAATTTCTACTTCCTTAAGAACCTCTTTCAAGTTCATTATTCCTTTTATATCACTTATTACTATGTCATGAACACTATGTAATTATTTTTGTTAATAACGGTCGTTTAAACAATCATTGGTACTTGAGTCAAAATATGCTCTTTATAATTACATGTTTTTCAGGTATCCATTACATCCAGAGTTATAATAATGATTTATATATCATATATATCATATATATACAGTAAATATTCCTTTTATACTATTCCATATCATTTGGAGATAAAAAACGAAAAGCACCATTCATGGAGACGGTAGGCCGTACGTACGCATGAACGCTACTTTCATTTTTTTCTTTTTCATATTAATGGAATTAAAAATAAATGATATATATATATATATTATAATTCAAGTATAATATATATGTTATATAGGTCACATATGTTCAATAATTTCATTCTTTATACATTCCATGTATTGCATGTACGAGTCATATCACTTGAGGGGGCGGTAGTCCACACTTCCTCATATGAAATTATCGCATTTACACAACATGAAAAGAATAATGTTATGGTTTAAATTTAAAATACAGAAGCATATAGTAAACATAAATACCATATATATCATATATAAAATACAGTGACATCATAATGTCCACCTTTAAAGGTGTTAAAAGAATATTGAACAATCATCGTTTCGTGAGGCAGAAAATCGCCAACCACAGAAACAGTATGTTCTTTAACAATTAGACGAAAGTGTGTGTACGTGTTGCTCGAATACTTATTATAACAAAATCCTAGTATATTGAAGATACTGGATTTGTTACAAAATAAATTAATAAAAAGTGTTTAGGGGGTTGGAGGAGCAAAATAAAACAAAAGGACTCAAGTGAAGACATTACCTTAAAATTGGGTAACTCCCTTTGGTTTGAGCTCAAAGGCTTCGTTGGGAAGACTTCTGCAAAAAGTGAGGCTTCAAGGAGTTATATAGGGATGTGTAGAGACACAATGGGTAGAGTTTGGCCTAGCCAAAGGCTTTTGAAGTGTGGGTAAGGAGGTAGGGGTGGGGATCTTTTATAAGAGGAGAGGAGGGGCACTCTTGAAATGGTATAAAATGTAACTTTATTTTCAAATGCGTTTTGGATTTTAATGGTCCCAAATTAATGTATTTAGAGGATAAGGTTATAAGGGTTCGAAATACACCCATCCAATAGGTTTTGGACATGTGTAGGTATTAGATTTTACATTATCTTTCCATTTTATTTAAATCGTTAAATAATGACATCATCGTTGAATCATCATGAGGTCATAAATAAATTAATTTATTTAATGTCTAAAAATCATAAAAAAATACTTTGATGTAGGAAATCTATTTATCTTTATAATGAATATTTATAGTCCAAAGGATAATTTATTTATAAAAAATTAAAAATATTTTACTTAGGTGATACATTCTTTGTTACATTTAACATTCTTTAAAAATAAAAAGATAAAAAGTCACTTTCTCACAAAAGTGATTCTATGGGGCCCCCAAGTTTGGAAAAAGTCATCCCATGGTCGGCCATGTGACAACTACTATACTTAGGACACATTTTTTGGTCTTTTTTTTTATAATGATATTATCTTGTTATCTTTAACTACCCGATTATTCATTAATGAAGATAATTAAAGATAATTATCGTCGTTACTATTCATAATGTCAAAAAACAAAGGAGTCTTAATTACATAATTTGGACCTTCTGATTCCAAAAAATGTAATCCATTTTAACAAATTCCAAACACATAAATTGCAATAATTAATTTAAAAAAACTTCCCATCATTAAAACAAATAGCGGGTTTTTTAGAAACAGTATTTATGAAAATCTTGGCACTTGTTTATGCCTAATTCCAAAGTGAAATTAATTCCAATGACCATCATTGAATTAAATGGTAAAAATATATTCTAATTAAACTTTAAAACAAATTAAAAAGGTAATATAACCATATAATTAAATTATATGAAAAAACAGTTTTGATGTAAAATGCAGTATTTTTCACTATTCATTGAAAAATGAACATTGTCAGAAAAATACCAAAAAATTCACCTAAGGTAAATTTCAATGTCCCAATCATAAATAATATGTTTATTTTGAAAAATAGAGCTTATAAAATTGTCAAAAAGTGGATTTAAAAGAGGTTCACCATTAAAAGGCGGTTAATCGACCTTTTAAAGAATATTGGAATGTTTACACTTAAAATTGGATTCATTCGCATTTTTTATCCTATAATATTTATTGTAAGGAGTAAAAATATTTGAAAAACATATATAATCATTTTTTAGTTAGTTCTATTCATTCCCTCCATTACAACGGCTTGGTGTTAACTACAATTTAAAATAATATTATTTTATTATTAGAGTGCAATGCAAGATTCCCAAGAAACGCATTGTTGCATATTGGGTACGCTATCGTACATAGAGTCCCATTTAATGTAATATTAATATTTTATTCACAAATATGGATAAATATGAAAATTTCATACTCTTTATTTAAGTGGGGTGTTACACGCCGTGTATAGGATTTCTTTTACTACTTCGACGTCTTAAACATGCCATTTACACGGGAAGTACCCGGAGTCAAGAAACACGGCCTGTAAATCCTACTACAAGCCATGTTGTATAGTTTTACATAGCCTGGACGATTGACACGGGCTGTTACATAGGCAGTACCCGGGGTCAAGGGACACGGCGTGTAGCCATACTACATGTCGTGTAACCAATCTCACATGGCTTGAGCCAGTTTCTTTCTGTGACTTGGGCAAGTTTCCTTAGGGTTCGTCCCCTTGGTCTTTCTCCTGAAGGTTCCCAATATAATTTCCTACATACCGGAGTATGATCCCATCACCAGGACATCCTGAAAAGAGTTGTTTGAATCCCCTCTGTGAGACTTAGAGTCAGATCTTCTTTTCATTTCTGGAACCCTAGGTAGAGTTCTTAGTATCTATGTGACCATATTTACCTGGGCGTCGATCCTCTGCTTAGCAGATTAGCTCAGAATAAGTTGTCAGAATCACCCCATGACATGGTGGTGATCCTCATCTGGGCATCATGTTCTCAAAGTACATGTGGAGTGTGTTCTCCCAGAACGAGTACTTCGTATCTCTCTCTTCAGACCTAGGAGTGTGTTATCTGGGTTGCAAGCTTAGTGGAATCTTCGAGCTGGATTTAGTAGTGGAATGAAATGGTCGTTTGACTAAGAGTATATCTAGATATTCATGTTATATGTTCCGTAAACATATACTGGGTAGAGCTGACTGTATCTTTCATTTTTGTTATTTCCCATGTTGTATTCCTTTGTGGTTTTGGGGTATCCTACTGGGTATTTGTTATACTCACCCCTCTATGGGATTTGCCCGCACTTTTCATGTCTTGTGCAGACGAGTGAGCCTTTGACAGGATTCTAGGTGGACAAGGATCGGACGGTACTCAGTGAGATTAGGCTGGCCGAGGTGTGTTCTTACGGCTACATATTGCAATCCCATCACTTTTCTTTACAGGTTGGACTTTGTTACAGACTCTCAATTGGTGGGCTTGTACATTTCGCCTAGGGTTTTAATTTCTTGTAATTTAATTTCCTATCGTACCTTATTGGTTCGGTTTTAGTGTATGCATGCATGTTTTTCCTTTTAGTAGTTTTTACTTTCCATCTTTGTGGGCTTGGAGATGTGTGTGGGTGTGTACTGTTTTATAGGCAATGCCTCCCATGTTAGTAGCATGCCTACTCAGTGTTAGTCACCAACCCCTGGCCTTTTGGAGGTGGGATTGGGGAGTTGCGGCTCCGGCCCCAATGGGAAAAGTCGTTACAGAGTGGTATCAGAGGTGGTCGGTTCTACCTTAGGACCGAGAGTCTGTGAGTTGGTATGGGGAAATCGTGCTAACTATTTTGAGTTCGGCTTTCAGGCCAGAGGCCTCAATGTTGGTGCGGGCGACCGATGTATCCATAGACCAGGACTCAGATAACTTAATTTTCGACTTGGAACATGAGAACACTAGTTTCAGGGGAAAATAATGGTACATGCATCATATAGGAATGGGTTGTGGTTTCCCTCTTGTGTCAGATCTCTAGATATACTCACTGGCTGCGATACATCTTGTTTTATTACCGGATGCCTCCGCGACGTGCACCTGCTTGGATCCCATATCTCGATCATGAGGATGACCCCCTCAGTGATGATGCTTTGATTTAGGGACCAGATCCCCTAGTTTTACCTCAGGGTGGTGTGCCAGCTATTACACCACCATCGGGGAAGTGTTTAGTGCTCGTTGTACCAGTGGAGGAGGAGTGCAGGCTGAGCACACTCCATGAGTTTCAGATATAGAGACCCCTCAGGTTTCGAGGTGAGCCTGACCCTCAGGCAGCAGAGGACCGGCTTGAGGTGGTAACCAGAGACTTCCATTTGGTCCGGACACCAGCAGACCAGATGGTGATCCTGGCAGCAAGCCTTCTTCAGGGCTCGACAGGATGATCATGGAGTTTGGTTATTCATTCTCATGACGAGGCGACTCTTGCATGGTCGGAGTTTGAGCATCTCTTCAGAGAGGAGATTTCACTGGTTACCCTGAGGGAAGTACATATAGAGGAGCTTCTTTAGCTCCAGCAGGGAACCATAATGGTGGATGACTATTCATCGATGTTTTCCGAACTCTCGCGGTACTCGATGGATATGGCAGGAGATCAGTACTTCAGAGCTCGGACTTTTGAGAAGGGCTTGCATATAGATATCTGAGCTATCATCATCCCTATGAGCATTCCTACTTATGCTGGGGTGCTCAAGAGGGCTTTGGTGGTCAAGAGCTTCTTGGAAGAGCAGGTATAGAGAGTTGTTGTCAGTAGTTGCTGAGCTAAAGCAGAGACCTCGGAAGCAGGGAGCCGACGCCAGGGACCCAGATGTGGGAGTTGTTTTCAGAGGATAACCCAGGACAGGGGATCAGCTATACAAGGTTCAAAGGGAGTATCCAGCCAGCCTCGAGAGAGGCGATGCAACTCATGTGATGGCTGGGGACATCTCACTCGAGATTTTCCACCCCGCCGTACTACTGACATGGGAGCAGTGGATGGACCACTAAGGCAGAGGCAACTTTTGGAGCAGACAGATCCATGGGGCAGCGGACATGGTAGGGGAGCTAGGAGAGAAGCTGGAGGTGGTCAGCATTTTATCCTTTTACCACCACCACCCCCAGGAGGACTACCACTGGCTCAGGGAGCAGGTGGACAAATGCAAGGACAGCTGCAGGCGGCAGAGGCGTGTGACCCAGGTACTCCAAGAATGATTAGAAGTACAATTTGTGTCTTTTCTACTTTTGTTTCCATACTGATAGACATAGGTTATAATCATTCCTTTATGGCTTCTTATCTTGTTTGAGACCTTGAGATTCTAGATGAGTCATTGACTCGACCCTTACACATAGAAACACCAACTGGAGAAGATTCAAAGATCACACACCTTTGCAGATAGTGGGACCTGGCCCTTGGAGGTGAGAGTTTCAGTTACAACCTCTTGGGGGTAGCGTCGAGGCCGTATGATGTCATTCTTGGTATGGAATGGCTATCCAATGTTCATGCCCCGATCAACTGTTTTAGGTGAAGGGTGTGGTGTGTCTGCAGTGATGGAACGACGATCTCATTTGTCAGTGAAAGAGAGACCCAGGCAGCACCGGATAGACTCATTCATAGGAAGGTGCAACTGATATCCTCTCAATTGGCTAGCCTAGATCTTGGTGCAGTAGATGTTACGAGTTTCCAGTTTCCAGAAGTAGTGGCTGAGTACAAGGACGTTTTCCGGAGGATGTCATCAGAATACCTCTCCGTTGGGAGATATATTTCTACATTGAGTTGCAACCCAGGATGACACTGATATCAGCATCATCATATTGGATGGCTCCTGCAGAGCATCATGAACTGAGGGTCGAACTGGAAGACTTGAAGAAGAAGGGATTTGTAAGGCCCAGTGTTTCACCCTGGGCGACCCAAGGGATGTTTTCCAAAAAGGCTGGTGAGAGATTGAGGCTATTTGTGGATTACCGGCACTTGAACTAGGTGACCGTGAAGAATCTGTATCCACTACCGAGGATCGACGACCTCTTCGTCCAGTTAAGAGGGGAACGATGGTTCTTGAAGGTTCGTCTTCGATCAGGCTATCATCAGTTGCGGGTACAGGAAGAGGATATACCGAAGACGACATTCAGATGTCTCTATGGTCACTATGAGTACTTGGTGATGCCCTTCGGCATGAATAACTCCCCTGCAGTGTTCATGGGACTCATGAACTAGATATTTCAACCCTATCTAGATCGGTTTGTAGTGGTCTTCATCTATGATGTCCTTGTGTACTCTGCGTCCAAGGAAGAGCACCCAAGACACCTAAAGATGGTTTTGGACACACTCCGAGAGCACTGGTTGTATGGGAAACACTCGAAGTGTCAGTTCTGGATATAGGATGTCCACATTCTGGGACACGTTATCTCAGCAGATGGTGTAGCAGTGGAACCAGCCAAGGTGGAGGTAGTGCTAGCATAGGAGCCACCCCTGGAGCATGATGGAGGTGCGGAGTTTCCTTGGGTTGACAGGCTACTATCGGAGATTCATTCATTATTTCTCTAGGATTTCAGCACCCATGATAGCTTTGACCCGAAATGGGCAGCCCTTCGTGTGGACCGAGAGATACCAGCAGGCTTTCCAGAAATTGAGGCAAAGTCTGATGAGCGCCCCGATCATGAGATTACCGGAGGAGGGTGTCGAGTACGTAGTGTTCTGGGACGCATCCGGAACCGGACTTGGATGTGTCCTGATGTAGAGGAAAGTGGTGATTGCCTATGTCTCACGAAAATTAAGGCCCCGCGAGCGGAACTACGTGACCCATGATCTTGAGTTTCCAGTGGTAGTCTTGGCGCTGAAGATGTGGAGACACTACATGATGGGCGAGTGGTTTACCGTCTACTCTAATCACAAGAGTCTCAAATATATCTTTTCTCAGAAGGATCTGAATTTGAGACAAAGATGATGGCATGAGTTCTTCCAGGATTACGACTTTGAGATCGTTTACACACCTGGGAAGGGGAACATTGTGGCAGATGATCTCAGTAAGAAATCTAGTTCGTAGTTGCTGGATGAGGCGACGAGGCAGTTGGCCTCCTTACAGTTATCCTTCATGGATGGAGAGGAGGGTGATTACCTTCAATCGATGGTTGTTACCCCTCCACTCTTACAACGAGTCAGGGAAGCACAACACGAGGATGCAAGCTATGAGACTCTACATGCTCAGATATCCACAGGTGATGCTGCTGATGGATATTAAGAAGGTCTGGAGCACTTTGTTATTTTTAGAGGGCATAAAGTAGTACCGGTGATGTTGCGTGAGGAGGTTCTGAGAGAGTTCCATACATCTCCATTGGCATTGCATCCAGGTGTGGAAAAGATGTATCAGGTCCTCCGATGTCAGTTCTAGTGCCCAGGAATGAAGACGTGTGTGGCATAGTTTGTTTCTTGGTGCCTTACTTGTCAGCAAGTAAAGGCTGAGTACCAGGTGCCAGTAGGTTTGACTCAATCCCTTGAGGTGCCAGAGTGGAAGTGGGACGGGATATCCATGTAATTCATGATGGGTCTACCATGTATGTCCATGGTACATGATCCCATCTGGGTGATCATTGATCGACTCACCAAGTCAGCCCACTTCCTAGCCATACTGGAGCAGAGTTCAGTAGAGAGATTGGGACGCCTCTACTTGCAGGAGATAGTTCGACTTCATGGAGTTCCATTCATGTTCATCTCAGGTCGTGATTCTCATTTCACATCCCGATTGTGGAAGGGATTGTAGAAAGATTTTGGGACTCAGTTACACTTGAGCATAGCATTCCATCGTCAGACTAATGGTCAGATAGAGCGGACCATCCAGGTTCTGGAGGATATTCTTCGAGCATGCATACTTGACTTCGGTCATATTTTGGAGGATCACCTACCACTGGTGGAATTTTCTTATAACAACAGCTATCATTCCACAATTGTTATGGAACCATTCGAGGCTCTGTACGGGTGACCTTGCAGGTCAACACTTTACTGGACTGACCTCGGAGAGCCAGCACTCTTGGTCCTAGAGATGGTGCAAGCTACTATAGAGAAGGTGCAGGTAATCCAGGAGTGGATGAAGACAGCCAAGAGTCCGCAAAAGTCTTATGCTGACAGGAGGCGGAGACCCTTGGATTTCGAGGAGGGAGACCATGTGTTCCTTTGGGTCTGACATCGACGGGGATTGTAGAGGTTTGGCCGAGGCAGCAAGCTTTCTACAAGGTTCATCGGCCTTTACAGATTCAGAGTAGAGTTGGTGAGGTGGCGTATCGCTTGTCTCTACCTCCTCATAGGGACCGGGTACACAACGTCTTCCATGTGTCACATCTATGGAGGTACGTCCATGATCCATCGCACGTCATCGACTGAAGTGAGCTAGACATCGATGATGGAGCGACCTTTGCTGAGTACCCGGTGGAGATTGACGATTGGCATGATAAGGTCCTTCGTGGGTGAGCTATTCCCTTTGTGTGTGTCTGGTGGCAGCATGTGAATCTCTAGGAGAGCATGTGGGAGTGGGAGGCTCGGATTCGTGTGTCGTACCCACATATTTTTGAGTAGCCTTTGTTTTGGATTTTCGGGGATGTAAAATCCCTAAGTTGGGTGTGATGTAATGTCTCAAAATTTTTCCATGCTTTATTTTTAATAATATGTGGAAATTATTTTGAGACCATTATTCAAGATGGCATGAAGTTCCATGGCCCGGTGAGCCCGGAACAAATGTTTGAATTTAATTAAATAATTAAATAATGTGCAGATGAGGTTTCCCTAAAAAAGTGGGATATCTCACGAATGGGAGCTCATATCAGAAATCTACGGGCACCGTTGTGTATAGAACATCAATTTTACCTTAGGTGAGGCCTAACATCGGCTAGCGCAGGTCGGTGGTGAAATCCATTTTTGGACGTAAGAGTAATAAAATATTTAAATAATAAAAATATTTTATTATAGAGAGAAATCTTTTAAATCTCATGCAAAAGATATCTCTTATCCTTTTTAAATAAAGGTCTGCATAGGGGTCCAGGGTTACAAACCTCATAACCCTGAAAACCTTGGCGGCTCTGGAGGCTCTGGAGAAAACCTCCCTATACGGCCACGACGTTCTTGATGATTATTTCCGTTGACGACGACGCGACGATCAGATCTTCACCAACGAACACCGCGGTCCAGGTAGGATGTTTGTTTGATGATTTATTTTCTTCGTTCTTGATTCTTATGATGAACACGAACTAATCCACAAACAGATTAGCCCGTGGATCGGTCATTTTGCGGGATGGGCTATTTGCGGGAATCGTGGGGATTTGATTATTGAAATTAATTTTCATTTCGTTCAACCTTATAGCAGTGACGAACCAAGATCGACACGAACATCGATCTTGGTTCGTCCCTCTCGATTGTTGTATTTTTCTCTCCCGGTTCCTATATGTCCTTCATGTGCATTCTACGCGTTCTAGGAGGAAATCGATCGTTTAAAATTCGTTTGTTAGCGCAACGATCTAAAATCAATGATCCAACATCGAGACGACCTCTCGGAGGTGCGATGGCGACGGCGACAGACAAATAAATGTGGTTTCGAAATTCCTGTTCATCAAGCATTTTCATGCGGGTGGATCGAGACATGCTATCAAGGCTGATCGGAAGCCCGAAACTGACAGAATCGATTTTGTAGGGGAAGGGCGACCCCAAATACGGAGTTTCATGATGATCTGACGGTTGGATCAAGAACCAGAGATATGGCCAAGGCGCACAGAGGATGAAAACGATTATAGAAAATTCCCAACTACACGACGTGTAGTATGGGCTACACGACGTGTGTTCATCAGTGGATTTACCTAGCGTGCACTCTGAGAGTAAACGTAAACGGGTTGGGTACACGGCCAAGGACACGCCGTGTATACCCTTCCCTGGCCAGACGTGGCTAGATACATGGGATACCCCGTGTACTGTTAGACAGGTAGGTGACATAGAAACGGACACCGTGTACGTGCATCCGTCCAGAGTACATAGGTGTTTTCCAGTTATCATGACATGGTGTGTTCTTTGACTTACACGCTGTGTATAGGTTTTCCTTTATGACTTCGACATCTAACATGGGCCGTTTACACGGGCAGTACCCGGAGTCAAGGAACACAATGTGTAAATCCTACTACACGCCTTCTAGTCCAGTTTTACACCGCTTGGATGAATGACACGGGCCGTTACACGGTAATTACCTTGGGTCAAGTGACACTCTGTGTAACCATACTACTCACCGGGTGACCAATATCACATGGCTTGATCCAGTTGCCTTCTGTGACATGGTCTAGTTTCCTTAGGGTTCGTTCACTAGGTCTTTCTCCTAAAGGTTCCCGGTATCATTTCCTACATACAGGAGTATGATCCCTTCAGTAGGGTTTCTTGAATAGAGTTGTTGGAATCCCCTCTGTGATTCTTAGATCCAGATCCTCTATTCATTTCTGGAACCCTAGGCAGAGTTCTTGGTATCCACGTGACCAACATTACCCCGACACCGATCATCCGCTTAGAGGATTAGCTCAGACTGAGTTGTAGGAATCCCCCCATGACTTGGTGGTGATCCTCATCTAAGAATCATGTTCTCAATGTACTTGTGGAGTGTGTTCTCCCCGAATGAATACTTCGTATCTCTCTCTTCAGACCTAGGAGTGTGTTCTCCCGGTTGCATGCTTAGTGGAATCTTCGAGCTGGATCTTAGTGGTGGTTTGAAATGGTCATTTGTGTATGAGTATATCTGAATATTCATGTTATATGTTCCGTAAACATATACTGGGTAGAGTTGACTGTATCATCATTTTGTGGTATTTCCCTTGTTGTATTCCATTGTGGTTTTGGGGTTTCCTTCTGGGTATTTTTATACTCTCCCCTGTACGGGCTTTGCCTGCACATGTTTTGTCTTATGTAGAGAGCGAGCCTTTGACAGGATTCTAGGTGGACGAGGACCAGACGGTACTCAGTGAGATCAGACAGGCCGAGGTCTATTCCTACGACTACAGATTTCAGTCCCAACACCTTTCTTTATAGGTTGGACTTCATTACGGACTCTCTTTTGGTGGGCTTGTACTTTTGGCCCAGGGTTTTACTTTCTTGTAATTTACTTTCCTGTCGTACTCTATTGGTTGAGTTTTAGTGTATGCATTCAACTTTTTCCTTTTAGTAGTTTTTACTTTTTTTCTTTGTCGGCTTGGAGATGTGTGTGCATGTGTCCAGGTTTATAGGCAATGCCTATCATTTTAGTAGCATGCCTACTCGGTGCTAGTCACCAGCCCCTGGCCTATTGGAGGCGGGTTTGGGGAGTTGCAGCTCGGGCCCCACTGGGATGGGTCATGACAGTAAAAATCATGTATTAGTTGAGGTTCATTTATTGTATTAAACAGTTCATGTGGATCATGATTGATTAGTTGTTAGTGTTTGATAATTAATTAAATATACATTGTGAGTTAAGATAGATGTTATTCGATATAATTGATTGTATCTCCATTAATGATGAAAATGTTATATAAAACCTAAACATAGTTTCTATTAGTTCATTTATTTATTAATCTAGGAAAAACTAACATGATGGAAAGTGGTCATGGTTAGTAGATGTGGTTTTGGGAATTTGGAATCCATGGTGTTTATTGAGTGACCACATTGTTGCAATTCATATTTAATTACAAATTTTAGTTGTTTTACTAGGATAATAATTTTCATTTTAAAAAATGTTTTAAAAAAAATTATATTGTTAATATATTGTATTTCCATTGGAATTGTAAATCTATCCAGGATTCATAACTCTTCAAAATAATAATTTTATACTAACCCTCTACAAAAATAATTATACTGATGGATGATCATATACATATATAATAAAAATATATATATCAAAGGATGACTAAAAATTCAATTGAAAAAATATGTACACAACAACTTCAAATATGTTTTAGTTGTTATAATGATGAAAATGTGAATGAATTTTACAAATATAGAAAAAATAGATAAAAACTTTTGGCTGAATTTATATGGATTTCCTAGGAGCAACTTAAAAAACTAATTAACATTTTTGAAGGCATATTAATCTTTACTACTGTGCATTATATAATTTAATTCCCAATTTTGAAATAATATTCTTGAGTAGCTAAGAATTCATATAAGTTATTAATTTTCATTATTAAAAAAATATTCATTTTACTGAATTACATCAGTCCTCTATTATGTGAAAAATAAAAATCCGTAAAAAATTAACTTAAAAAGAATCCTTTATTAGTACTATATTATCAAATATTTTTTCAAATTACAATTTTTATTTACTTTAAGCTTATTCAATTTAATAATTGAATTAATGTAAATTATTTCATTTATAATATAATATAATTACATAGTTTTATCAAACAATCCATAACTATTCCATTAAATGTTTCATAAAAGATCAAATATTAAGGACGAAAGAACTAGTAAATCATGAAATTAAGAAAGGGATAGAAAGAAAATACAATGATCAAAACTTTTAGTTTTACACTAAAATAAATTTTCACTAAAAAAATATCAATTATCATAAAATAAATTTTATTTCATTTAGAAAAGGCTTAATGCATTTAAGATAGAGTTAGAAGAGAAATTTGTCTTCTTTTTAAAGAATTATCTCACTTTATTTCTTTACCCGTATTTAGATAGAATATTTTAATGTTGAAGTCCTTGGGATGTTAATATTTTCATATTATTTTTATAAAAATTATAATTAATGAATCCCTTCTTTATAGTGAATCATTTTAATTTGATGCATTTGGGTTGTTAATAATTGTACGATTTTTCTCTTTCTTTTATTTTTCATAATATTATCCATGATTGATTAGCTTTCTAACATTGTCTTTTTTAATATTTATATGAATTTTATTATGAATACTTTTGTGGTGTTTGTTCAGTTCCATTGATCTCTTTTTATACTCAGTAAAACTTAGGTGTTTTATTTTTTTAATAAAGTTATGCATGTTGGGATATATATAGATAAGATCTGGATCACATTATAGAGGATCAAACCATAGTATGGTAAGGGTTTGAATTTTTTTTATATTTTTAAAATTTTAATCTATCTGTTGATGGGGAAATAATATTTCAATGTCATAATTGTTAATTTAGAATATAATTGAAGATAGATGATGTTTATGAACTATTTTTATTGCAGGAATTCCAGGATAAATATTTGTGTTCGATTTTTCATAGTTAGTCGAATATTAAAAATAGATTGAACGCTAATTTCAATAAATAGAATGATATATAAACATCCTTGAAAATGGAAAATGAAATTAAAAACCTTATAAACTATGTTTTTATAATTTAAGGAAAAAATCAACATCATAATATATCAAAACACCGAGTGGAGGGAGCTACAAATAGTAACACAATTAGTGATGTTTTTTAGACTATAGCTTAAAAATATCAGGATTGTAACAAATCATTGGATCCTATTTATGATTCTATAGAGACTAATATAAAACATAACATCATTGATAATAAAAATGAGTTTCATTTTTTAGTTTAAAATGGTAATGAAGATCTATATAGTGGATGTTTGAAATATTGAAAATATTCTTTTCATAAGAATTTGTATCATATACAATGCCTATGAATAAATATAAATAAAAATATGTCAGGGATTATGTAATTCTTGCATGATTCATTTATTTAATCTAATGTGCTTGAGTATTTTTATGATATAAAAAAAGTTACTAACAAGAATGTCATGAATTATAATAAAATACTTGCTTTTCCCAATTATTTTATGCTTTACTGGGTTGAGGATTCAAAAAGACAGAAATGAAAAAAATTCACTTCTTCTAGATTAAATTCAATGGGTAAGGTAGGAATTAAAATTAAATATGCTACAATGAAGAATAATAAGAAGAAAACACATGAAAATATCTTCCATTCCCATTAAATCCTTGATTGAAAATATTTTTCATGTCTTTAACACCCGCTAAACACATAAAGTGAGATTCCATAAATAATAAAAATGATGGGATAATGTGAAATCCAAGAGAATGAATATCATGGAAGAAATTTAATTCTTTACATCTATATTTCTCATATGATCCTTGGAATGTGTGACTAGAAGCGGCTACTAATGGATTCAACACATTTCCAACTATGGCCACCTATTAACGAATTCATATGGTTGATTTGATCTCTCACAATCTGCCTCCAAGAATGTGTATGCGAAAAATGTATTTTATCATTTCAATGATTATTAATAAAAAAAATCTAGGAAAGTATATTAATTTATACTTTTAGCATCTAATTAATGAATTATAGGAGTTATGAAGCAATAGTGCTGATACATTTGATGTATCTTCAAGAACAGTGTTAAAATTTCATACTGTTATAATGTGGACCATTACAGACTTCCCTGGACTAGGGAATTTATCTAGTTGGAACACATACATGGTTTTGGATTTTCCTATTTGTGACATTCATTTTCATCCCTAATGACTACCTTATGAAATAAAATTATTCTTCTTGTGTCATCAATGATTTCTCAATGAATATCATAGATTTCAGTTGAACAAGTAAAAATTGAATGGTCATATTGATTGAAGAACACCTCCCATGTTGGTCAAATGTTTTGACATATTGTCAAAACATGGATTTTTTAAAACATAATTTGAGAAGGTGAATCATTTTAATTTTAGTGGTAAATCAGTTCTAAGTACATTATCAAGTGAAATCAGCACACAAAAAATGAAAGAAGTATATTTTTTAAATTTATGTGTATGAAATGTAATTTAATGCGTAAAAATACTTATTTTATGCATATGGAGAAGAATGATTGTGAAAATTTTATATTTACATTCCATAATGAGAATATAATATCGTAGAACCCTCTCAATTTCTAAAGGACATAAAAACAATGATCATAATGCATTATATTTTTCTAGATGAGAATGATATGTACACTCTAGAAGTTTTACCATGGAAAAATAGGGATAAATAAATATTTCTTATAATTTTAAAACATGTGAAGGTATCAGATGGGTATTCAAGTAACATCTCATAGAGTGTTGAATTATAGATTCATAAGATACATGGATTGAAAATTCATGACTCACATGTTTTGTTAAAATAATTACTATCATTATCATTGTGTACATTTTTACCTGAAATGGTTATTATTGTGGTAATCCATTTGTACATATTTTTCAGACAGCTGTGTGAGAAAACAATACAACCATATGAACTTTAAACAATCAAACAATATTTGAATTGACACTTTTGGAAATAGATATAATATTTTCCCTATCATTTTTAATCCCATTATGAATTTAACTATGAATTTGGTTGAAGATAATAAATTATGAGGCTATATATATTTTTGACAAATTTATCAAATTGATATGAACTTTTTTTTATATTTATTTTATCATATACTAATAATGCCACAAACCAGCCTAAGTACCCTAGTAAACTAATAACCAAGCCATCCCTGACATGACCCAAAGGGTGTTCTAGATCCCTATGTGTTGGCGACCAAAACCTGGCATTATACAACATACATGCGTGAATGTTTTAACCACAAGAATGTGAAAGAAAAAGATAATAGATAGTATTCATGTCAATATAAATACTCCATTGAGAGTGAATGTACAAGATTACAAAGAGGCATAATATCCAAAGTACTATAACCCAAACTACTAAATAGGAAAATAGACCCAAGGTGCCTAGGGACAAAACTCACTAAGTCAAAATCTTAAGAGATGGATCCACCTCCAGGGGGTCCGTTCCCTTTTCTTGAGCCTATAGAAGAATGTTTACAAACTCCAGAAGAAAATGTTGGGAGTGAGGGTAAGACTAGTAGGATACTAAAATATATTCCATTACTGATGCCAAATATATATTATCGAATTAAAATATCTCAATTTTGAAAATAAACTTGTTTTGAATTTCAAAATAATATTTAAAAAACATTCTATGAATTTTTAAACTTATGGAAAGATATATTCAAAGCATATGTTTTTATTTGCCAGTGATTGGATATTTCAAAAGAAATGGCTTAAAACATCTATATAAATCATTTTATAAAAATTCATCATGAATGAAAAGTAGTTCAAACCAGCATTGGCATACATTAATATCTTTAATATAAATAAACAAGTAGCCAAAATTGGAATATATCCAAAGCTACGATAGTATTAACTAGCTATAGGATTTCACACTCTCTAAGTGCAATCATAAATAAGTGTTTACACACATCCCTATGACATTGGCCAAAAGAGACTTGTCACTAGCCCACCGATGATGTGACTTACTGCAAGTATGTTTTTGAAAATTGTAGTCACATATAGGTTATCCAAATAACTTACTACCCACATAAGGCTTGCACGATATCTTACATGATGGGAGAACAATTTAATTACCAGTTAAAATATGATAAATACAATTCTTCAATTTCAAAAATGATAATTTATTTCCATTTAAAAATGAAATAGATTTTATACAAAAATATACCTTTTTCACCAGATAAAACCACTAGGTTTATATCAATTAATTTCAATACATTTTCATGAGTTTAAAATCCATTCAAAACCAATTCTATCCCTTTCATAATTCATTTTTACAATTAAATTCCACAATTTAATTGAAAACATTTCCATTAAAATGTACCATTTAAATTTATCTATTTAAATTGGATAACTTTCCAAAAACCAGCTCCAATTCATTGGTATTAGGGGTTTTCCAAATTTCCCTGCCCAAACCATTTCAAATCATCCTATTCATTGGGATGGGGTTTCATTCAAGCAATTTAAAGAAAGTTTACTCAATTAAATTAAAATCATAAATTGAAATAAACCAAGAAAATAAAATTAAATTACTTTGGAAAATCAAAAGGGAACCACCTACATCATTCCTGAATAACGACACTCAAAATAGAACCCATCAAGGAGATAGAAGGTGAAGAGATCTATAAACCCAACCTAGAAGAAATATACAACCCCAGATGGTATAAACCCACCAATACCTAGATGGTCTACCAAAATCGAAGAATAGGGAAGTGGAGAAACCAGGAGAACAAAATAGAATGCCTATATGGAAATCGTTCTGTAAGAAGAAGAACAATGAAAAGATTATCAGATCATTCCATAGGGAGGAACTACTATATAAATTTCATAGGAAGTGTATATGATTGATAGAAAAAATAATTTGATGATAGGAATAAATAGATTAAAATGTACACATGACACAGACCTGAGCATGGGAAGGGTCATGACATGTACCCAAGGGTCATGATGTGTCCATACTTGATAATTACACTGAAAAAACCCATATCCTTAGATTGAAAACTGACATTTTCACCCTACATAATGTGTAAAAACCATTCATGATGTGTACTAGATCCCAATGTGATATATCCTTTCACAAAATGTATCCATACACTAGTACAGAACATGTACCTCAAGTATATGACAGGTACTTATTATGCATCCTACAGTAAACCCTGAAAACGACCTCTAAAAAAATTTAACAAAAAAGGGAAATAATTAAAAGGGAAAACTAACCTAGTCAGGGTAACATGAAATTATATCATCCACACCCTAAAAACAGTATCCCCCTAGAATGAAAATTTAGAAGCTTCCATACCGAAGAGACGAGGATAATATTTTCTCATCAGAGCCTCATGTTCCCAATAAATATCATAGACGTGCTTCCATAGAACACAAATAAAATGTATCATCCTACACTGAAGCACCTTAGTCTCATAATCAACTATCCTGACTAGCTGATCAGTCAAAGATAAATCATGCTTCATCCGAAGATCAGTCTAGCTCAAAACGTGAGATGGATCAGATAGATACATTCTTAGTTGTGATACACGAAACACATTGTTAGTTGATGTCTGCAGCGGTGGAAGTACAAAAAGGTACACAACCATCCCCAAATTCTCAACTATCTCAAAAGGTCCCACTATGCAAGGATAAATATTCCCTTTTATCCCTAGCTATTGATGATCCAACTGGGGTGAAAACTTTTAGAAGACCTTATCACCAACTGAAATCTATAAAGGTCTACGACGTCAATCAATATAAGGCTTATACTAGCTTTCTGCTATCAAAATTCACTAACATATAATCTAAATCTTAGGTGGAATCTCTTTCTCCAAGCATGGTCCAACTAAAGAACATTTGTCAACCATTGACCAACCTAAAATAGATTTACAAGGATGACTATATAAGGCCTCGAAAGGTTTCATTCTGATCACAGAATTGTAACTATTGTTGTAAGAAAACTCAAACATTCCTAAGAGATCATTACAAGAACTTATGAAGTCAAGAACATATGCATAAAGCATATCCTCAAGAATATATATATATCTATATATCAATACATCATGTTGCGGACGGTAGGCTAATCTCAAATGAACCTAACATTCTTATGATTGTTGAAGGCCTCTCCAAAAGTGACATGTGAACTGAGGATACCTATCAAAGACTATATCATATAAAACTCTATTATAATGAACAATATATTTCACATATATATTTCACAACTCCTCAACATTGACCATATCACGAATGGGTATAATGTGAGCCAATTTGTTCATCAGGTCGGTCACAACCCATATGGCATTCTTCTTTATCTGGATACGAGGAAACCCAATACCAATTTCAATAGAGATATCATCCCAGTTTTTTGTAGGGACTGAATGTGGTTTATGAAAACCTAATGTTTTTTGGTGCTCGCCTTTCACTGGTTTTCACATATAGCAACGAGATACTAACATAGAAATGTCTCATATCATACTTGGCCACAAGAACTGATGCCTTAAATCATTGATTTTTTTTGGTTCCTGGGTGCAGAACCCACATTGATTTATGAAAATCCCCCATCCCTACCATTTTTGAAGACCCCAGCTCAACATAGCAATTTCGATAGTATAGAACACCGTATATGGTTAAATACCACAATGTAACTATCTAAACACTATAAATGGATTCAATAATGCTACATAACTCATCATCAAGATATTTATCAAGAAGAATCATCTTGAGAAGAGAATATGACAACAAAACACTGTCTAAGGAAACCTCTTACCCTACCTCATGAACTCCTATATAAAATTATGCAAAGAGGGCCATCAAATTTTAATCTTTTGAAGACTCTTTCACTACATGGTGGTGGGGGAGTTTCATGATCAAATAATCAGAAATTAAATTCCCTTTCCCTAGGTTATAGGTGATTTCATAGTCGAAATATTGTAGGTATTCTACCCAACATCATTTCAAATGATTCAAATCTTTTGGAGAGAAGTTAAACTCAAGATTCTGTGGTCTGAATACATTGTAATTTTTTCTATAAAGGTTGTTCCACCAACTATTAAGTGCATACATCACTGCATAAAGATATAGTTCATTGGTAGGCTAATTATTCTCCGGTGGCCTAAGATGATAAGATTCATATTCCACTACATGATCACCATGTATAAGAATGCATCCAAACCTGAACCTAATGCATCACAAAAGACCACGTAGCCCTTCCTGACATCTAAATGAGTTAAAACCATCATAATAGTAAAAAAATACTTCACCTCAACCAAATTACTCTGAAATTTATCATACCATTTACATTCATCCCCTTTTGAGCATGTGAAATCATTAGATAATCCATCTTCGAGAATTCTGTCACAAACTCCTAATAATATCTGACTAAGACCAAGATGCTCTTAATCTTAAAGATATTTTGTGGTTGATCCCATGTCATAATATCATTCACCATCTCAAGATGAACTAATAAACCCTATTCAGAAACCATATATCCCATTAATTTCATTTCATTAATTGAGATATCAGACTTTGAAATCTTGGCACAAAGGTTGTGATTTCTCAGCAGACTCAAAACTGTCCCCAGATGTTGCACATGATCTTCCTCAGAATTAGAGCATAAAGAATTTCTTCCATAAAGGCTAACATAGAGGTATATAGATACTCATGGAAAATATTGTTCATTATGATCATGAAAACTATAAGATCATTGGTTAGACCCAATGGCATTACAAGATACTCAGAGTGGTCATAACTACTCCAAAAGGTAGTTTTCTAAATGGAAGATTCTTTTATCCTCATATGATGGTAACCAGATCAAAGGTCAACCTTCAAAAACCATTTAATACCCTTTAAACTAATCAAACATATCATAAACCCATGGAAATAGATATTTTCTCTTTAACATCACTTGTTTTTTCTTTCGATATTCAACACATAGGGGAAGAGAATGATAAGCTTTATTATTGAAGGGAACGATAAGCATTATTATTGAGGAGAACTGGTGTTTCCCATTGTTCACACATTTGAAAATAAATCCTTTCTCACGGAGATCATCCAAATGAGACCTAATCTATTTCAGCTCAGTTGGTGTCAGGTAGTAAGAGGTAACATAGACTGTTTGAGTTCCAAATGTGAATTCAATAGAAAACTCAACCTATATCACTGGTGGTAGACTTGAGAAATTTGATGAAAACACAAATGAAAACTCTATAATGACTTGAGAAACATCACTAAACATTGAATCTGACTACATAGAAAAAGAAAAAACTAAAATCACTCTCCCCAACTATGGATTAGATGGTCCGTATTTGCTGAACTTGGGTACCATTCTCCTTATACGAAAAAAAGAAACACTAATGCGTATATTAATGTTGACCCGTCGAAGATAAAAATAAATTCAGGATTTTTTCACAATGAGACAATCTATCCTGAATATTATGTCAAAATATTTCATATTAAGACCAAATAATCTCTATGATAGCTTAGCATCTGATGGAGATAAGACACTAGTAGGATAATGAAGTCCTTGTTCTCTTTTTTGTACCAAGGGGAGTAGCAGTATCCATTGCACAAGATAGTTTCTCTATATAATGATTATGAAAGTCAATAATAAGGGTTGAAATAAAAGAGTGATATTAACCAGTATAAAAAAAAGTAGTCACTAATGATAATGAAACGTTAATGGTAAATCTCAAAATCACTGGACCAATGTCTACATCCTTTAGAGACTGTTCCACTATGTGAGGGAGATTCTTTCCAGATGCATGTGGATGGATCCCTTTTGAACATGAAACATTTGATTTCCCCAAAGTTTTTGGAGGATCTAATGATCCAATCCCACTACACAATGTAGAGTAGTGATGGAAGAACCTCTGTAAGTGTCCTGAACGTCCTCATGAACTACAGTTTTTGGGTGCCTCAGTGCAATCCCTCCTAGAACCTCCTGGCTTTCCATACATCTAGAAAGTAAAAGAAATTCCTCATAGAGCTACAAGATATCTTGAATGTATCTATCATCAAGAACATCCATGATAATCATCATTAATTCATTTTACATTGAATGGACCAATACATCCATTGGGAGAAAAGGAACTCCCGTCAAACCTAACTTGGAATCCAAGTCCATATCAACCAGCATCTCCCTATACAACACATCTATGTAAGTGGGAAGCTTCAATATGAAAATATGATAATAGATATCTGATCGATGTACCAAATCAAACCATAAATCCTTAATCCCCTCAATAGATACAATCTTAGGAGATAACTTTATCAGCTCATAGAAGTGATTTGAATACTCAGTCCTAGATTTATCATCTTACTAAATATTGTATAACTCCCCAACATTATCCAACACCATCGACTCTGGATAGAATAGGTTGGTGAATATAACCTTGAATCCTTTCCACTCCAAGACATCATGTTTCCCTACCATCACAATCATGTCCCACCATATCCTACCTGGTCCCTCTAGTACGAAGGTGGAACACATCACCGTGATCACTTTTGGTGACTCCAAGAACTCAAATAGGCATTCTATCTAGCCTAAACATTCCTCATCATGTTAATGATCACTGGATTCTTTGAAGACTGGTGTGTTCTAGTGAATGAACTCTTGAGAATGATTCATAAGAACACTCCCATAAGTATCCAAAACTAGATCCTGAGTGGGAAATGGAAGTGGTGCCTATCCTAGATCTTGGACAATGCCCATCATCACCTCTACCAGATCCCGATCGAGAATAAGATTTTCTATTTGTGTTTTAGAAGTAGTCTTTTTCTGTATCTGATTCTCACATCTTCTTAGAGGCATTATGGTACAAAAAATCTGTAGATAAAAGTAAGACATTAGATTTATGCAAAAACTGAGTAATATGAAAAATTATTCTATACATAAGTAACAATGATATTTGGATTTCTATCTATCAAAATCTCAATAGAATAAAGAGTAGAACTAATCCAGAAGAAATATTTCCCTTACCACCCCCTGTGACTTATGGTTCATTGTGGTGATAACTATCTAGGGACTCAATCCCAATGACCTCCTAAGTCCCAAAAAGATATCAAAAAATGCATACTATCATCAAAGAAAAGGTACTGAACAACCTCCTTTGATACCAAATTTTCACAAACCTGCCAGAGTACCCTGGTACCTCGATAATTTGATCCAGACCTAGCTTTATAAAAAATACATGTGGGAATTATTTTTCCACGTGAATGTGCAAAAACGATAAATGACAGTATGTATATCAATAGGAAAAATACAATAAGAGTGAAAGTACTATAATATAATGAGGCATAAAAGAAAATGTACTAAATACCAAATTAATAAATAAGAAAATAATCCTAAGTTCCATAGGGACACAACTCACATGTCCAAAGCACAACAGATAGATCGACCTCTAAGGGGTCATTTCCCTTTGTTCGATCCAGGAAGAAGATGTCTACAAAATCATGGTGGAAAAAAGTAGGGTGTGAGCGGATTCCTAGAATGATACCACAAAATATTCCATAATAGATTCCAAATATATATTATCAAATTAAAATATCTCAACTTTCAACACAAACAGGTTTATAAATTTAAAATAAAATTTAAACAAACATTCTATTCATTTTCATGATGATGGAAAGATACTTTCAAATCCCATGATTTATTTTGAAATAGATGAAATATTTCTAAAATAATGGAGTAACACATTTATATAAAAATGTTTAAATAAATTTATCATGCATGTAAAGTTGTTCCAACAAGCATTGGAATACATTTATATCTAAAATATAAACATACAATAGATAAATTCAGTCATCATCCAAAAGGTATGATAGTATTTACCAGCTATAGGATTTCACACTCTCTAAGTGAACGCATCAACATATGTATACACACAACCCTATGAAACTAGACAAAGGAGACTCGTCATCAAATCGTTAGGGATGTGATGCATTACATGTATGTTTTAGAATGTTGTTGTAGCATAGAGTGTATCCAAATAACTCACTAACTACAGAAGGCTTTCATAAGCCCTTACATGATTGGAGTACTATTTTAGGACTACTTAAAACATGATATATCCCATACTCCTATTTCAATAATGCCAATTTTATTCCATTTATAATCAAAACATGTATTTTTAAAACACAATCCTTTTTCAAAAGATAAAACCAATATTTTTCTACTGATTAATGTGTATCCATTTTCATGAGTTTTAAATCCATTGAAAACCAATTCCATCCTTCTGAAAATTTATTTTCACAATAAAATTAAATAATTTAATTGAATAAATTTCCATTAAAATACACTATTTAAATTCAACAATTTAAATCTATTAACATTCCACAAACCCACCCCATTTAAATGGAAATGGGGGGTTTTCCAAATTTCTATTCCAAAATCATTTCAAATCATCCAATTCAATGGAAATGGGTTTAATTATAGAAAGAAAAAAAAATTTAAGAAATTTAACTTAAATCATCTTTTGATATAATCCATGAAAATTAATGTTAATAAATTTGGAAAATCAGAATGGGAGAAGCCTTCCTCTTTCCCAAAAAAGGACACTCATAACGACACCCATCAATGAGATCGAAGGTGAATGAGATATTGAAACTCAACATAGAACAAAGATATAATGCCATATTACATAGTCATATCAATCACTAGATGATCCTTCAAAACCCAATAGAGTAGAACAAGAGAAACGAGAAGAGAAAAAGAAAATACCGACCCTGAAATCACACTGCAATCAAGAGGACGATCAAAAGATGATCAGATCGTTAAAGAGGGAGGGGTGCCTCTATAAATCACCTTGGAAGAGTCTGGGTTTGAGATAAAGAAAGAGAAGGTGAAAGGAATGAATACAAATCGCCACATGTGTAACTAAGACCCGAGCATAGTACATGTCATGCCATGTACCAAAGGGTCACAATGTGTAGGTCATGATGGATTAGTACGCCAAAAAACCTATCACATCAAATTAAAAACCAATATTTTCACCCTACCTGACCTATAACAAACATTCATGTTGTTTTCTAGATCAAAATATGATCTCCCCTTTCATGAATTGTATCCATTAACTAGTACGCAATTTGTGCCTCAGGTACAAGATTTGTACCTGTTCTGCGGCATGTAGTACACTGAGAAAAAAATCTCAAAAAACATTGATCCAAGGTGGAATATATAAAAATGGAAAACATACCTGATCAAGTTAACAGGATGCCACAAATAATTATTGGCACTTTAATAAATATATAATTATTACTTATTTAATTTATCTAAAAGATATCTTTGTGATTTAAAATCATTCATAGAAAATAATGGTCAACCTAATGGATCTATATTTGAATGTTATTTTGAAGATGAGTGTATAACCTCTTATTATCGATAATTAGTTGATATTTATATAATCTTAAATCATGTTGGATGTGTTGATGACACATCAACTCAATCCCAACTACATGGGAAATAAAATTGATTCATGATATTGGCTGATCAGTTGGGAGGATCTCAAATTTTACACTGTCAAAAATATAATTATTCAGGGTACAATGATATGAGCTTTTGAATAGTGAAATTATAGATCCATTTATTGAATATCCCATGATAAAAAAGTTAACAATGATAATCTAATAGATAAATGAGTAATTTATTACAAAATATGTTAACAAAGAGCTTGTAGAATAGTTTCTACATCAACTGTGTTTATAAATATTTAAATCAGTACAGATATGAGGATAAAAAACCTATTTTTTAAATATAATAATGCATATTATTTTTTTGGAGATCATGAATATCGAAACTCTCGTTGAGTTGTTATTAGTTTCTATGTTTCTTTCTTGGATTCCTCTAAAACTGACTAAAAAATTCAACACTAACACTATTAATGGTTTTATATTTCCTAAAATTGATTGGAAATAGGTTTTAAAAATAGAAAATAGTAGTATATTTTTGGTTTTATAAGTGGGAGACTTTAGAATATTGATTGATATTATCAAATTAAACTACGATAATCTTTTTTCAGTTGTTTTTTTCCTACGTAAGTGGGTTGATATTACCAGGGCTATTAGAATAGATTACTTGTAATTTGATTCTATAAACATATCTCTCTTGATGTAAGATAATGACTGTGAATTACATTATCCATATATATTATAATCATAAGATAAAATTGTATATTATGTTGATGATTTTGTAGATGAAGTGTGGAGTGTTTCTATTCATGTAAAACAAAGATAGTTGTATGATATGGGTGATGATGTGGAAGAGTTTTCAACTAACATTGAATCCTGTCAATAATAAGAAACAGACATATTTTTCAATAAATATGTTGTAAAATTAGTCATAAAATTGTGGATGATGTAGATGATGAGATGATTTAGTAGGAAATTGACATGATTGAAGGGAAAAAATGATTGTATTTGTAGTAATTTTTTAATTTATCAACCTATTAGGTTATATGATTAATCTCTATTATCATGTCTATGTATAAGTTGGTTTTCAGTACTGTGCATCCATTATCATTTCTATTTTTTGCATGAATTTTATCAAATATATGTTTTGGAGTTAATTTTATTTGATTACATAATAGGAATTCCAAGGAGGAAGCATTTAAATAATCTCAGTCGATTCCAAAGAGATGTTCCCTTGACTACACATATATATGATTATCCATCGATCTCCCACCAACAAAATCTTTGAAACCATCTGTATGCCCCCCCTCCCTCACTATCTCTCAGACCCTCTATTCCACTAGCATCTATAACACCCTTCATTAGATTCCCATTACCATCTAATATAACTAATTCTCATTTAACAGAATCACAAGTGAGGGATCTGGATGTCACTTCTATTTATTCATGTGGACATTGGATGGTGAAAGTTATAGGATCAAATTTAAATATGAATAATGTTATTATGGATTTTTATACTACTAACTATTGTTTAAAAAAAGATGAAAACAATGTTAATATAGATAGAAATATGAAAAATAAAAATTCATGGAATTTGAATAGATTGGAGGTAGTATTCCCGTTTGGCTTTTATAGGGTCCCTAAATATGATGATGTAGGATTATTTGGCCAAATTCTAGTATAATTGGTGGTGGATCTAGTTATCCTTCCAAATACCAATGTTGATTAGAGTCTCATTCCACAATCATGAAAAAATATAGTCTTGATTCAGAGATAAGGATATTTACAAGACATTTTGGTCCAAATGAATGGATTTAGGTTTGGAAATTATTATATTTTAAAAATTAATATCATTGTACAGATGTTATTCATCTTTACTATTGCCAATATTATAGAACGAAAGTGGACATTGAAATGTTTTGTTTGAAATGGAATTATTTTAGATGGATATTAGGGAATGAATTAAATAATACTTTTTGGATAACTCAACAACTATATGATATGGGTCCAAAATGGGAACCCAGATAGAAATAGAAGGTTTTTGTTGATAGTCATCATCTTGAGAAGCATGGGGTTTTGATATATATTTAATTATATTCATCTCACTTTACATATATACATTCATATTATAAGAAAATGAAATTTCATACATTACTATTAAATTACATGTTATTTAATTTTGGATGAATCATGGAAAAATTCATCAAGTCGAATTAAAAAACAATCCCTCGCCCTTTCAGGTAAATGATTTTTCCAAAAATAGATCAAATCTAGAAATATTTTCATTAGTTTATATAAATATATGTTAACATTATACATTTCACATATTAATATTTTTATTTATTATTGTTTAATGCATTAAAATAATTTATGGATCTGATGATCACAAATAGAACCGTTCTTCAATGTTCACATAAAATATGAGGGGAGTCATGCTAATGACCCTACAAAATAATTAGAGGTATGAATTCATTTTTCTTTTTAATAACTTATTGTCTATTGGAACTATGTTAATATGTATTACTTAAAATAATATGTATCACTGATTTATAAGAAAAAATAAAATATCTATGGGATTTCATTCCCGTATAGTCTTTCTTAGTCTCCCAAGATGATCTAGTTGGTCAAGTACCTGGGAAGGATCTTCCTAGATGAGTGTGCATGATGGGATTGGGTCCATTACAATTTGAAGTGTTTGGAAGGCCACCAAGGATTATAGTAGCATCTAATCCTAGTTGTAGTTACTCTTTACCTTGAGAATCTCAAATACAATTTATTATGATCAAAAGACAAATTTAGGAACAATTGGATCATAAAATGATGCATGATGAATTGTATCCACTATATATAAATCATTGACTGAATTATATCAGAAGTCATCTAGATCTTTCCCTTGTGGTATTTCGTTAATCGATGGTAGTGAGAAGGTAAATCATAGAACTTCAAAATCATTTAGCTAAAACATTATTTGTATTAAGTTTAAATATAAATATAAAACACTGTTTAATTTCTAACATAATTTTCATTTAGGTCATGTAATAGGAAGTGGAGACAATGATGGAGATGGTGTCAATCTAGGTTCATCATGTAGTTATTAGAGTTGTAATTGTACTTAATTATGATGTGTAACTAAAAAATGGTAGAAAAACACAAATATGGTGATTCAAAAACCATGTTGTGGTTTCTAGAATGGATACTTGTATTTACATTACATTTCAAATAAATATATATTATTGGTTATTTTGGTTGGGGGATTTCTTTGGAAAGGTAACCCCATTTTTTGTTTCTATTTAATGGTTGAGTACACGTAAATACCACTTTTTTCGTAATGTAAAAACAATTTTCTTATAATATGTTAACGGTATCCCTTCTAGAAAATGCCAAGAGTCACTAAATCTATTATTAGTGGGTTGTTACTAAATTCTCATACTTTTCTTCTTATGTATAGTATCAGTAATGAATTCTATAAATACATATGATAATTTATGTTCAATTTGGTTATGAGGTCTATACTGAAATCTATCATGGTTATATGTATGTAGAATTCATGATCATCAATGATTTTGGTATTAAATCACTTACATGAACTTGGATCATCTATCGTAGGATGATTCATTTGTTTTCTTCTAGGTGGATTTCACTCATGAATTGGGTTTCTATTCCTTAATAGGTCTTCTGGTCAAATTCTAATAGTCTTACCATTACTTTTAACCAAAATGGTGGGGATCAACTGAAGGGTTGATACATGATCACTAATATAACATGTTTTTTGGGATCCAATTTTGGTTCCTCCATGTTTCATGATTGTTTCAAATGTTTTTTATATTTTCATATTGGGATTGTACATAGAGTAGTGAATGTGGAACACCAATATATGTGAATTTTGAATTTTTTATATACATTTGTAGTTGTGGGGTTTTTTATTAGGTTATTTTCACTATATTTTCTGAAATACGTTATATATGTAATTTAATCAATCTATTACATGAAGAAACTCGTTGAGTTAGTGAATTTAACTAAAATTAGAGAGTTGGGAGGATATATGAATAAAATCAATTGATTATTTCTATCTTGATTTGTTATTGTTTCTTAGTGGACTTTTTTCTAAAATATCATATAGTGACATTATTTTTCACATTATATGTTTTCCCTGTGATCCACCATGTGGCCATATTTTTAGCATGATGTGATCATCCATGTCGACCTCTAGTTTTGTAATTTGAATTTAAATTTTGTTCAATATTAAATAAAAAGGTACATTATATGTTATTTTCTTACTCTTGTGATCGGGGAACAATCCCTTGCATAAGGTAGTGTTGTTACACCTTAGTGTCATCTGACCTCGTTTCCATAATTGGTTTGGATGGTGTTAAACCTGAGTAAAATATACCATTAGGTTCTCTACATGTAGTGTATCATGGGATGATCATCATAAATTATTCTTATCTGTCCAGGTAACATTAGTTTGTCAATTATAGTTTTTTTGGGAGAATATTATAATTCATAATGGGAACCCATTATTCTACACATGAAACCCCAACTTCTTTACAAACATCACCATCATCTACCATTATGTTGAAGAAATTCCTAATGGAATGGATAATGTGACATTAATAAAAAAAATCACATTTTTATTGTCAATATCGATGTTAAGATATGTCATCAATCATTTTTTATTACTTTCTAGGAAGGGATGTGGTCAGGTTGGGATGTTTTTTTCTTAGTAGGCATCACTAATCCTTGGTGTACACCATTCTGTATATTATGGTTTGATTGGTGTTACTGTTGTTAGTGTGGCATCTAACCATTGTGGTCATTTTCATTCCATGATAGGTGAAATGCTCGAGGATTCCATTTTGTATAAATTTTTTCATAAGAAATCTCCTCTAGTAAAAACATGTTCAAATACCATGCTATAGGATATTGGTTTAGTATAATAGGGAGAATGATGTGGTTTTCCCTTAGTGTGTGTAACTCCATGCCTAGGCCTGCATGTGTCTTACTAGGTATTCATCATTGTAAGAACCCCACACACCAAATGAAATGAATATTAGAAATGCATAGTGGGGGACTATTGTATATTAGGCTATGCGTATGTCGATATATAGTCATAAAGTAATGTTTTTCATTGTTGTTTCTTTTTTTTGGTGATACCTAACATGGTGTTAGTTTGTGGACTTTTCGAATGAGATATGGTGTGGGTTATTTCCTAGAAATAATGGATTTGAAACAAAAATATATATTTTAGTGTCATTTATTTACATGCATTTTTATGGATTATAGTCATTATTTTACTTCTGTTCTATTTCAAATAGAAAATTCAAATCTTTTCATGTCTAAGAGGTGTGTGTTGTAATTATTTGTGGGGTTACATCTAGGTATATATACAATAAGTATGTTTATATTTATTGCTGTGGATTATGTATTTCATTGATGTTGTTTATATAAGTTAGGACCTCTTAATCCTCTATATGTGTGCATTATTGATTTGGTTCTTAGGTATGAGACATGGAGTGTAGCGGTATGAGTCTTGTGGGAATGGGGGATTTATTTGTTGGCACTTTTCACATCAATTTTTTGTGTTATAGTTTTATTCATATATTTTGTTATATGAAACGAATATAACAAATTATTTTCATTGATATTATATATTGGTACTGAATCATTATTTGTTTCGATAAACACACATACAAACACAAACACCCACACAAATATATTTTGGTTCGGTAGTTCTATGGCTCCAGATTCTGCAGATATATTTTTTAAAAGATATATATAGTGATTATTTAAACTATTACTATGAAAAAAACAACCAATAATCAAAAATTATATGATGGTTCTCAAAAACCTATACTAAATGGATGGTATTGATGTGAGTTGGGTACTCAAGCCTACATTAGTTGTGGTTTTTTAAAATCATTACAAAACCTTAGAGAGACAATTTAAACCACCTCTAAATAAAAAATTGTAACTATTATTAAATTATTTTAGTGATATGATACATATAAAATTATATTATTTATTTAATGTTAATACATCTTCCATTTCCTTACCATTTTCTCTTAGAAAGGGTATCATATCATCCCTCAGGCATATGCATGACCTACCTTATCTGGAAAGTGATGTGAATAATTTTCCTAGATAGATTTCATAAATAATTATAAAAATGTAGATATTTTATTAATATGATATTTATATCATTAATATAATTATGTATATGATGTATATATATCTGATATATACGAACTAGAACATTCTTGAAAAAAGTGCATGAATATGCACAATAATTTAAATCTAAAATAATAAAAATAATGAAATATTATAAAGAAATTGGTTGTAAAATGATATAATAGGATTACATATGATATTATAAAATTAATATAATTATATTATAAATTATTAACATTCTTGAAACAATTATACTAGGGAATAAATCACATTTAATAGAAATGAAGCTAAGGGAAAGGGACATCATCTCAATTTCCATTCATTTAGGCATACTATAATGTTTTTCAATTAATTTTTTTATATGTTGTGTATGCTACCAATTTAATATAAAATATCATGAATAATTCCTTATTTGTGGTGTTTTTGGGTTCACTATGAATTATTTCATCAAATGGGATTTGACATGAAAATTTACAAGTGGTAATTAATTTCATAACATCATTTCATTTATGTGGAAAAATTTACTTATTTGTCTTATTTGATAATATATGATTATGTGTGTATTAAATTTTGAATAAATTAATTTTTATATCCTCTTTTTATGTGTATTTTATTTTTATACACCAAATCTTTTCATTTTCTAATTCTAATTTCATCCTTGTGGTATTTTGATGGGATTATTTCACAATTTCATTATAATTGGTATCATTTATACATGAATTTACATTAATGGAAATTATAAAATAATTTTTAATAAAACAATGTCATTTTCTTCTCCTTTGCTTATTCATGAATTTATTCTATTAATAATACCATTTTCCCACTCATTTCTACTTAAAATTACTAAGAAAATGTTTTATTGAAAATACAATATTAATTATTTCCTTCTGCAAAAATCAATTTTCATCAAAATCCATGTTTTTTAAAGATATTATAAAATTTATTTATTACATTAAATTTTATTTACTAAATAATGATTTTACCAGTTAAAAATTTTACCATTTTTAATAGAATATTTATTTGTTTTTTAAACATGGTCCATTTGGATCTTACCAAAAATGGGAAAGGAATATTTTCTTAATGTTTATGACATAAACATAATTTCCTACCATCATGACCACTCACTATTTTAAAAATTGCATAATATGTTATAATAGATATTTTCAAAAAAAGTTGAACTTTTTCTTTAAAAAATATTTTCAAAGTTAAAATTATAATTTCCTCAAGAATGATCTTGATGATCTTCTTATAGTATTGATATTGATAAATGAAAAAACTATTATTTTACTTACACTCCACCGAAGATATTTGGTGTTGATATCATCCCTATTTATTATATTGATGGTTTATATAAAATATAACTAGGGAAATTATTGAAATTAACTTTCTCGATTCAATATTTTAGTCATTGACTTTCGATAGAAATATTTACTATCATGTTATCATTGGATATTAAATTTACAAAACAATACCCATATTATTTTTCATGGATATGCTAATCACATAAATCATAAATCATTTATAAATATGGTGTTTTAAAATTAACGTTATTTTTTATCTTTATAAATATTGATAAATCAGTATTGTTTACTCAATACATATATTCGATGACAAAAAACATTATTCATGAATTAAATTTATTATTTTATATAGGAGGTCTAAGAACCTAGTTTTTGCTGTGAAAGACTTTCGAATATTCTTGATGTTATTCCAGAGCAGCGCATTAAGACGGCATGCGATTCTGAGCCCCGGTGTGGCCGGAATTAAATATTCAGTGAATTCACACTGGAAACGCCAAATAAATGTGATAACTCCTAAAAAAGTTTTTGATTAGATATATGAGTGCACAGATGGCTCCGGAATGGGGTGTTTACCCATGTAATGACATAAAGCGTGTCAGAGCGGGGAATTTGGACCCCTCACTCGCTATCTTAGCGTGGAATGGATAAATTAAATAATTAATTTATTCGTTAAATGAATTAACTCAAGTATCTCCTAAACGGTGTCTTGGATTGGGAAACCGAGTTCACCGTTGAGTTCAGAGCATGTCGTTTACCCAAGGAGAGGTGTATGTTCTGAGGGCGTGTCCCGTCATTGAAAAATGGCCCTGGGGGCATTTTCTTAATTTGGCGGCCTCAGGCGTTGAGTTTAATAGCTTTTGAACAGGGCCTCAGATTAAACTTTAGAGACCTCTGTTGTGCTTAAGAGGTGGTTTTTGGCCTAAGGGAGGCCTAATATCGTCCCCACCGGAAGTTCGGGTTCTGGCCAACGGGCGGGTGGTTATGTGTTTTCTATTTAAACACTTAACCCACCCCTCTCCTCTTCCCCTTCTTCTGTGGCGCCAACAGCTCCCAATGAAAAAGTAGGAAGCTCCTCCTCTCCTCCTCCCCTCCGGAAAGGCAGCGGCATGGCGGCAGACCCTCTGTGAAGCTCCGGGCAACGCCCAAGAGGTAGGATTTGTCATTTTTGTTCTCTTTTCCCGCACCTACTTTGAGATCATTTATTTTCATCAAATTGTTGCTATTTATTCGGAAAAAAATACGATAATAGTGTAGTATATTTTATGATCTTTCCATCACACACTTTGGAATTGAAAATGGATTTTGGAGGCTATCTCCATTGTCCGTCGAAGTCTGCGGGTTTTGGAGGTTGTTTGGGGGTCATTTGGGGGTTCTGGTGGGTTTCTGGCAGTCAAGGGTGGCGGCTGGCGGTGGCGGAGCGCGCAATGGTGGTGGGGGTGTGAGGCGGAGCGGTGGAGGCCGGGGGCATTAGCAGTCAGGCATTGGTCAAGCGACCGGGCGAGCGGGCCTCACCGAGAGTGACGACAGACAACAGGTGTTGCCGGGCGTCTGCCTGCGGGGGTGCTCCGCGGCGCGGAGCTGAGACCGGGGTCGTGTCGTGCGACCCCGCGGGCCGACAGAGACCCGCCATATGCAGGTCTCCATGTGGAAGGAACGACCGGACTCGAGGCCGGTCAGCGGAATCGTGGACTGCGGGTCCATGTCCAGCCCGCACAGCTGAAACGTTACAGGAATTAAAAATTCCAAAAACCATCTCAAAAAGTCTGCCTTGATTTCTGGAGTACACTACCGCAGACGGCATGCAAAACAGACATCATTAAATGAAATGACGTTTTTCTGGGGGATATTATTTTAGATGGCACAGACGTGTCTGACATCCGTTTTGAGCATCATCTGCGGCGTTGTGACCACGGTGTTGAGGCAGAGTTTTCTAGTGTGGTTTCGGGCGTTGAAACAGGAGTTCAGGTGTGGGCTTCACGAGCCATCTTTCGAGGTGCACACAACTTTTTGTAACTTTTTAATCGGATGTCCGTTTGGGGCGTGCGAGTAGTCAATCATGGGTGTTTTTTTGAGGGCATTACAATGGCACAATCTGCCCTCTTTAATTCCGCACGATGGTGTGGGCTCCATGGGGGCTGTTTTGGGAGTTGGCGTTGATTTCCAGCTTTATCACCGGGTGTCCGTTTTGGACAACTGAATAGTCTAACATGTGTATTTTTCCAGGAGGATCGCAACAGTTCGATCCATTTGTTGTGCTTCTGGACTGGGTTGCAGGTCCCACGAAGAACCGCTCGTGTGTGGTACGGCGAAACACATATTTTTATCTGGATATTCGTTCCTCCCAAGTGATCATTTCTTTTGACGTGTTTTCCCGAGGGGATCGCCATGGTGCGATGCGCTCAACTGTTTTCGGGGATGAGGCTCGGGATCACAGGACGCCATTCGGGCGTAAGCCAGTATTGGTGACTTTTCCATTGGATATCCATTTTAGGTGAGTAAGTAGTCTATATCGCGCGTTTTTTCGTGAGGATTACAACGGTGTAATCTGTTCAGAAGAGTGGAGCCTCTTACGCGATCTTATTAAATGTGGAAATATGAAATTTGTACAAGTGGTGGTTCCTTCTGCGGTGTTTTCCGGGAACCCTTGGCATATTATCGCGTTCACTCCTGTGTGAGTGATTTATATGCTTGAAGAGATGTAGATGGACATGCCTAGGCCAATGAGGTGGCATGTTAGAGTGTTACGTTCACGCCTTCGCGTTGACATTGGGTGTCATGTGCACGTAAGCCTTTGGTCTGGAGACGTGGTATACTCTAGGAGTATACGGGAACGCTGGGAGGTATATATGGATGTTGGTACTTGAGAATATTTGTGAGCTTGGTTGGGGTTGACTTGGGGTCACACGTCGTGTAGGCCCGATGTGCATGCCATGTTCTGGTTTATTTACTTTTGACCTCTCGCGACGTAGAGGGTTCCTATGTTCTTGTTTGTTTGACCAGTGGGGTTGAGTTTTTCCCTTGGTCATGTTCTCATTTTTTGACCAGGAGGGTTGAGTTTTCCATTAGTATTGTTCTCGTTTTTTGACCAGCAGGGTTGAGTTTTCCCCTAGTTCTATTCTCGTTTGGACGGCAGAGATGGTTTGGTTCCACTTTTTCTTCATTTGTGAGGGGTTTCAGTATCGTGCCCTTTTCATCAGACTACAACATTATTTACAACTACGTGTTTTCGTACAACGTGGGTGTTTTCCAACTTTCTAGGATGAGTTTTCTCATTCTTCTTCGATATTGAATCAGCGGATTGGAGTGTGATCGTCCTGAGAGGCCCAGGGAATTTCTCTCGTTCCTTCGTGTTCCCTGGTAGAGTTCTTGTAGAATCGGTGTGATCAAAACATTATGTGGGAACCGATCCTCTAACCAGGAGGTTGTTTCCAGCAGGGCTGGCCAGTGGGTTACCATCCAGCATGGATGGCCAGAGCGGTACCATCCAGCAGGGATGGCCTGTGGGTTACCATCCAACAGGGATATCTAGTATAGCGGTGTTCACCGACCAGTACCATATAGCAGGGATGACCAGAGCAGTTCCGGGTTTACCTTCAGCGGGGCTGGGATGTGGTCCCTGATGCCAGGTTTACCTCCATCTGGGCTGGGAAGTGGTCCTCGATGTCGGGTTTACCTATAGCTGGACTGGGAAGTGGTCCTCGATGACGGTTCCGAGCCTCCCTCCAGTGGATTACCCTTTTTAAGGGACTGGGCATTGGGACTCGTCGACGACTTTTTTCTGGGTCGCCCTCCAGTGGAGTACCCTTTTACAGGACTAGTTATTGTGGTATCTGTCAACTATTTCCGGGTCTACCTCTAGTGGGAGCCCGTTGACTTCTATGGATTACCCTCTAGTGGGGTTGGGCAGGGGGTCACCAATCGACTTTGACGAGACCTCTCGACTGCGGGGCAGTGACGAGGTGTGGCTTGATGTTCCTCCAGAAATATCAAGTACGAGGGGAGATTTCCCCACCGAGACGCGTCCTTGTGACGTGACCTAAAACCGTGAGGGCGATTCAGTGCTACCCAAACCGGATAGTATCAAGGTGCGGTGATTTGAGCCCCTTGACTTGCAGTTCAGGGCAGATGTGTGGGATGTTGGGCATCGATGATGGTTACTTCTGGGACTGTTGGTTATTCACCATCTTGGGCTGAGCTAAGGGATGGATATCCCATTATGATCTTGTTTGGGATTCTTGTTTGAGGATATGGATCGGTATATACATTTTTCTAGTACCCACATCTTCGGTTTGGTTACTCCCCTTCCAGGAGAGGTGATGACGCGCGGGGTATGACACTTGCTTTCCATGTCTAGCTTCTCATGGCTGGACGAGTCTACTATCCTGCTGTAGGTAGAGAAGACTCAACGAAAAGTTCATCTTCTCACTATTTCCAGCTCCTTGTGTCTGTACAAGCCTACCTTCTTTCCTATTGTTGGGTTGATCTGGACTCTCTACTCTTACTCTTTACTGCACTCTCAGTTTTACTCCAATAATTTTTCCTGTTCGATCTACTTCTCAGCATTTGGTATCTCCTTTGTTTCTCCCACGAGCCTTCGGGGTATCCTACTGAGTATTTTTATACTCACCCCTGATTGGGCTTTGCCCACACTTGGTGTGACCTTGCATATGACGGACAGGTTGGTCGTGACTTCAATGGAGCTTAAGAGATCAGGAACATGGACTACGTGCAGTGGTCGTAGTCATGTTTCAGGTGTAGGACACTTCCAGCTGTTTTCTTTTGTTTACCTGTTTCCAGGTTGTGGCACTTTTTTGTTTGGTCGTGTGTTTTTTCCCTTTTATTCTCATTTTACCTTCAACACTTGCTTTGTACTGTTAGAGGTTGTTGCACTTTTGTGGTTTATATATAGTAGTTGGTACTTTTCATTTATTTTTTACTCAGCACTTTTGCATTGAGTGTGTTGTGTGTGTGTGTACAGGTACTTAGGCAATGGCGTCCCCAAGTAGTTGTGCCTTCGGTGCTAGTCGCCAGCCCCTGGCCAATGGAGGCGGGATTGGGGTAGGTGCGGCACGAGCCCAAGTAGGTTCAGGTCGTGACAAAGTGGTATCAGAGGTGGTTCTTTCCTTGGGACTCTGTTCAGATGTCACTAAAATTAAAGGAATTGGTAGGGATTTAGGGAAACAGTGTTAACGGATCTCGAGGGCGGTGATCGTACCACGATTCACTGTTTCATTTTCACCCTTAAACCGCTGTGCTAAACATATTTTGTATTAAAAATTATAAAACTATTATCAAATTCTGCTTCATTTTGATTCAATAATTTTTTGTTTATCACTGTTAAATAGGTCAATG
Organism: Viscum album; assembly: GCA_963277665.1. Classification (NCBI taxonomy): domain Eukaryota; kingdom Viridiplantae; phylum Streptophyta; class Magnoliopsida; order Santalales; family Viscaceae; genus Viscum; species Viscum album. Next base: position 1,942,973,976 of record OY728152.1, read on the forward strand.
ATACTTTTTTTGAAAATTACAATGTAGGTGGAGGTGATTTGGAGGGCCCTTGATGAAGTGAAAGAAAAATGGGCCAAAATTGCATGGATCCACGGACATCTGTCCACTGTTTTGAATATTACACGAACTCCGTACATCCAAATGGGCTGAAATTTTGTGGTCCTGTGAAAAATTCAATAGTATACATTTCATATGAAGTAACTCAATCCTGATTCGGCTTTTATGGGGTCCATCCAAACTGATCTGTCCAAGCCACCGAATTTGGACCAAGTCAAATGTGGTGTTCTGTATTTTATCAATATCATGATTTTTAGTTGTTTAAATGGTTCCAAACATTTTGCAGAGATATTCAAGAGGTAGGGCTACAACCTTTATATTTTCTCCAAAGCAAGATAAGTCTGTCTGAAGGCCGAAACGCGTCGTTCAAGTGGATTGATGAAATCTGTGTTCCCAAAACCACCTCCCACATTTCCTATAAAAGGGCACCTTGGGCTCCTCATTTGTAAGTTCGGCCAAGGAGTGATGTGCTGCCAATTTGGAGTCCTAGAAGAGTCTCCTAATCAACTTGGAGGTTCTAGAGGCCCCTATCTTCATAGGGGGATCAACAATGAAGAAGGAGTTCAACCCGAGCTTCCTCCTCCTCCCGATGTCGAGCTAAACGTTGGGTGTTCATTGTGAGGGAGCTACACACATGTCAAGGGAGTTCCAATGCATACATTAGCTACTAGTTTAGAGTAATTTGGGTTTTTAAACATTTCATTCCATGTATCTTATTTTATTTCAGATTTGAATGCTTGATTTGATGCATGTGAGTGTTATGCTCTTAATTTCTAACCGATCGGTGGGAGGTTTTGAGTGCGTGACTTGTGTTGTTCTGATTGGACATCACAAGAATCCTTTTTATAACCACCTTATTGAGATTTAAATATGCTTTGTAAGCTCTTATTCCATGCATAAGTACTGGACCTTGACAATACGATTGTTACGTCAAGGTTGGGTCCTTAAAGCATTGAAATAAAAGCTTAGGAATTAATCGGGATTCCAATTAACTCCAACAAAAGAATTACTCTAAACCTGAGATGAATATCTATGAAAAATGAACTTGATATGTGGGTAGTGAAATCACATAGACCCTTTTATCTCCTATTTTTCAAAATCCACTAGGTCACTCAATTTTTAAGCTATTTCAACTAAGTCATTGTTTTAAACTGTTTTCAAAACCACCCCCTCCCTTAGTCATTTTTATTAAAAATACACACTCTAAACCTACCAACGCTGCTTGAGAGATGACCTAGGGTCTTCCCTATACTATAAATCAACCTTAAAAATATAATCAATTTGATGTGTCATGACAACGCGGTCAAATTTTTGCATCATTGCCTCTGAGCGTTTTGGGTTTTTGTGCGTGTTTTTGATAACATTTTTGTACTTTTTGTGAATATTTGTTTGTTTTATCTTCTACCTTTGCATTTTTTTTGTGTTGTAATTTTTTTATTGTGTAGTTTCTTTGTATGATGTGTTCTACTCTGGTAGACCTACAATCTTTCGAACCCAAACCAGAGAGGATCCTACATCAACGAAACCGAGACCTATAAGACCACACTTTGAAGGAGGAGACATCAAATCTTAAAATTCTTCTTGATACTTCTTCTTCTTCTGAAACCAAAGTTAAAATTAAACATAATTTGTATAACATGGCTGAAAATAATAGAACACTAAAAGAACTAACCTCACCTGATGTTGATATCCGACCCACTTACATTCAATTATAAGGCGAGGCACCCAATTTTGAACTAAAATCTGGTTTAATTCATTTATTACCAAGATTTCATGGACTGCCTGGAGAAGATCCACATAATAATTTAAAATAATTTCATACTGTGTGTTCAACCGTAAAACCTGCTAATGTGGATGAAGAACAAGTGAATCTTAGGGAATCCCCATTTTCATTAGAAGACACTGCAAAAGATTGGTTATACTATGTCAATTCACAAATTAGGGGCTGGGCAGACATGAAACAACTTTTTCTTGAAAAATACTTCCCAGCCTCCCGAACTGAAACTATAAGGAAAGAAATATGTGGTATAAGACAATCTCAAGGGGAAACATTACATGAATATTGGGATCACTTTAAAAGGTTATGTTTATGTTGCCCACACCACCAAATAAGTGATCAACTTTTAATTCAATATTTTTATGAAGGTTTGATTACTATTGATCGAAATATGATTGATGCTACTGTAGGTGGTTCATTGGTAGATAAGACCCCAATTGCTACAAGAACCCTCATTGAGAACATGGCATAGAACACTTAACAATTCGGTACATGGTCTAGTGTTCCCATTCGAGGTGTCCATGAGGTGCCAAGTACTGAGTTTGAGAAGAAGGTGGACACGAAGTTTGAGGAGGTAAGTACCATTCTACGACAACTTGCTCTCTACCAAGGGAAATATCAATCTCCTCCTCCCATCCACTGTGGAATCTGCTCTTCTGACACCCACTATTCTGACCAATGTCCTTAATTGAGAGAAACTTATAAGAGTTGTGAGGAAATATTTCCAGGACGCCCCTTTAACCAACCCTTTAGGCAAGAAATATACTATCCATCCAACCAAGGGTGAAAGGACAACCAAGCCTATAGGCAATGTGGGTATTCAAACCAACCTCAACAGCAATGGAACCAACAGGGTCAGAGTAGTCATCCACAACCACCCAGAAATCCTCAACCACCCCAAAGGCCATTCCAACCACCCATCCCAAAACCGAGCCTAGCCTAGAAGATATGATTAAGCAAATGGCTGCCAATAATATCCAATTCCATCAAACCATGCAAGTAGCCATACAAGACCTAAAGACCCAACTAGGCCAGCTTGCCAACTCGGTGGGGGAAATCCAAAGTCATGGGTCGGGTAAACTACCATCTCAACCAGTAGTAAACCCTAGGGATAAAGGAAATGTTAGTGACATCACCCTTAGGAGTGGTAAAGAACTCACAATCGAAATGACCCCTCCATTAGAGTCCTCCCATCCAAAGGAAACTACCATCCCAACTGCTGAAAATGGTCCAAGAGAAGAAAACCCTTTTCCTGAGAGAATCCCTTCCAAAGAAAATATTGTGGTTGTTGATGAGCCACCTATCCCAACAATTCCACTTCCATTTCCTCACAGGGCTGCCCAACCTAGGAAACAAAAATAAACTGAACTTGATAAAGAAATCTTGTAGACTTTCAAAAAAGTGCAGGTTAACATTCCACTGATTGATGCCGTCAAGAAAATTCCGAGATATGCAAAGTTTCTAAAGGAGATGTGTACCCACCGAAGGCGACTTAGAGGTGATAAGAAGGTGAGCTTGGGGAGGAACGTGTCATAATTGATACAACCATCACATCCCACCAAGTGCAACGATCCTGGAACATTCTTGATACCGTGCACCATATGGGAGTATTCATTCTCCAATGCTATGCTTGATTTGGGTGCTTCTATTAATGTGATGCCTCACTCCATATACTCTTCTTTGTAGGTTGGTGAACTAAAACCCACAGGAATAGTTGCTCATCTACCAAATCAGAGTACAGAACACCCTTCCGGTGTGTTAGAGGATGTTCTTGTGAGGGTGAAAATATTAATTTTTCTTGTTGATTTTTACGTGCTTAAAATGGAAGATGATAAGATGAATGGTAATGCCCCAATTATATTGGGGAGACCTTTCTTGAAAACCGCCAAAACCATAATTAATGTCCATAATGGTACATTATCTATGGAGATTGGTGGTAATACTGTCCACTTCAATATCCTTGATCCCATGAAGCACCCCTCGGAAGAACACTCCTCTTTCTCTATCAATTCAATTGATGTTCTCCCTTCCCCTGAAACAACTTATTTTCATTCACCTGATTCCCTTTCGGAGTTTTCTTCATTGATTTAAATGTTAGGTAATGAATCATGCATTGATTGTTGTAGCGGTCTACAGAAATATCATGCATGTTTGTTAATTGATGAATTCTTGAACACAGAGGATCACATGACCATCGATGATATTGGTAATCTTGTAAAAGATAATTCCTCATCTGAGGATGTTACCATTGAGCAGTTAGATGAGATCAGTGACTTCTCACTTTCACACACACATCCGTCAATCCAAAATCCCCTAGAATTGGAACTGAAACAACTGCCTCAAGATATAAAATACTCATATCTTGGGAATGGAAACAAGTTGCCCGTCATAATTTCTAGTTCACTCCCTCTTGAGCAGGAATTGGGGCTGCTTGATCTTTTGAGGAAGTATAAACAATCTTTGGGATAGACACTTGCTGACATTCTTGGCATTATCCTGTCAATTTGTACACATCATATTTTATTAAATGATGAGGATAAACCAGTGAGGCAGTCACAACGTCGACTGAACCCAAACCTACTTGATGTTGTTAAAAAAGAAGTAACAAAATTTCTGGATTTTGGAATCATTTAACCTATCTCTGATAGCCAATGGGCCACTCCCATTCAAGTAGTTCCTAAAAAAACTGACCTTACTTTAGTTAAAAATGAAAATAATGAATTGGTTCCAACTCGTGTGCAGAATAGTTGGCGTGTCTGTATAGTCTATCGCCGACTAAACCAACACACTAGGAAGGACCATTTCCCATTGCCATTCATTGACTGGATGCTAGAGAGGCTAGCAGGGAAGTCCCATTACTGTTTCCTTGATGGGTATTCTAGATACTTTCATATCCATATTGCCACTGAGGATTAGGAAAAGACAACCTTTACTTTCCCCTTTTGTACATTTTCTTATAGAAGGATGCCATTTGGTCTGTCCAATGCTCCAGGTACTTTCCAACGATGTATGGTTAGTATTTTTTTGGATTACCTGTAGAATTGCATGGAAGTTTTCATGGATGATTTTACTATTTATGGATCCTCTTTTGATGAATGTTTGAGTAGTATTGCTTCTATACTACATCGCTGTATTGAAAAGAATCTCGTATTAAATTATGAGAAATGAGATTTCATGGTGTGACAAGGCATAGTTTTGGGACATGTCATTTCTGGGGAAGGTATCCTAGTGGACAAATCAAAAGTAGATATAATTTCCTCTCTACCATTCCCTAAAAATGTTCGGGATGTGCGGTCTTTCCTGGGTCATGCTAGATTTTATCATCGTTTCAATTGCGACTTTAGTGAAATTTCACTGCCCCTCTCCCGATTACTGCAAAAAGAAAAAGAATTTTTTTTTGATAAAAAATGTGAGGAAGCTTTCAATAATTAAAAATGGAGTCTCACGTCACCCCCGATAATACAACCACCTCGGTGGGATTTACCATTTGAGCTCATGTGTGATGCCTCTAACTATACAGTTGGGGAAGTCTTGTCACAAAGGGTCGATCGAGCTCCACATGTCATTGCCTATGCCTCACGTACTTTGGACCATGCCCAAGCAAACTACACCACCACTGAAAAAGAATTTCTTTCCATTGTGTTTGCCTTGGATAAATTCAGGTCATACCTTCTAGGGTCCAAAGTCATTGTGTTCTCAGACCATACAGCCCTCCGGTATCTTCTAAAGAAACCGGAAGCCAAACCACATCTCATTAGTTGGATGCTCCTCCTTCAGGAATTAAATCTAGAAATTAAAGATAAAAAAGGTGCAGAGAATGTGGTTGCTGACCATATCAGTAGGATTCTCCCATCCACGGACAATGACTCATCCCCCTGTATTCCCATAAATGAATTGTTTCCTGATGAGAAATTATACCGAGTTCAAGATTCTATTCCTTGGTATGCTGAAATTGTAAATTATTTGGTAGCGTCTTTCATTCCTGATGATTTCACCAAAAACCAGGCTGACCGTATAAAACATGAGTCTCATTGCTACATTTGGGATGACCCCTACCTCTAGCGCACATGTAGTGATCAAGTTATTAGGTGTTGTGTTCCCGATAGTGAGTTTTAATCTGTCCTTAGGTTCTACCACACACTTTCTTGTGGGGGCCACTTTGGTCCCCAACAGACTGCTTGCAAGGTCTTAGATTCTGGTCTCTTTTCGCCCACATTGTTTTGGGATCCCCACAAATATTGTAAATCTTGTCCTCGCTGTCAAAGAATAGGGAATTTTTTTAAAAGAAATGAGATGCCTCAACAACCCTTACTCTTCCATGACATTTTTGATGTTTAGGGAATTGACTTTATGGGACCATTCCCCAAATTCATTTGGGAACCATTACATTCTTCTGGCAGTGGATTATGTTTCAAAGTGGGTAGAGGCATGACCCACGAGGACAGATGATTCCAAGACAGTTGTGTAATTTTTGAGAACCCAAATATTCTGTAGGTTTGGATTACCTAGGTTTATCATCAGTTATCAGGGTTCTCATTTCTGCAACCTCACAATGCAATCTCTTTTGCGCAGGTATGGGGTTGGGCATCAAGTGTCTACTGCTTATCACCCACAAACAAATGGTCAAGATGAATTATCAAATAGAGAGGTAAAACAGATTCTTGAGAAAACGGTTTAGCCAAACAGAAAAGACTGGAGTCTTAGACTCGATGAGTTATTATGGGCTTACCGTACTACATTCAAAACTCCAATTGGCATGTCACCATATCAGCTAGTTTTTGGGAAGAGTTGTCACCTCCCTGTTGAGGTAGAGCACCGGGCCTACTGGGCTATTAAACAATGCAATTCTAATCTTTCTGGTGCAGGTTTTCAAAGGAAGTTGCAGATTCAGGAGTTGGAGGAAATGAGAAGAGATTCATATGGGAACTCCCAAATTTATAAAGTGCGAACCAAGGCTGCCCACGGCCGTCTCATCCTTCATCGTCAATTCCACATCAGGCAGAAGGTCCTCCTCAACAATGAAAAGCTGAAGTTGCAGCATGGTATGCTTCGTTCCCATTGGTTTGGATCTTACATTGTTACTAATGTCTCTCCATTTGGTGTTTTATAGGTTCAAAATGAAGGCACCAAGGAAACCTTCACTGTCAATGGGCAGTGGCTGAAGCACTTCCATGAAGCCATTCCGGAGTCCCCAATGGAGGAACTCCATGTTCAAGAAGCGGTCTATGAATGACACTCACCAGGTTTTATCCTTCCTTCCCACAGTCTCTTTTATTACAGTGAGGACACTGCATTCTCTAGGTGTGTGGGGGTAGATACATTCCTGGGATAGTTAGGAATTTTCATTGTTTTCTCCTTTTTTTCTCTTTTTTCCCTTCATTTTGGTCTTTTAATTTTTCCCCATCAACAATTTCAAAGTTCCATGATTTGACGACCATAAAGTGGGGAAAGTAAAAATACCATAACGAAGGCTAAAAAGAATATTTGTATTAATTTAACATCAGGGAGTGATTTTTAGTGAATTGGTTTTCTGTCAATGATATAAATGGTCGTATCTATGTGAAATCTTTGATATGATTGATGCCCATTATGTGAGTAGTTTTTGGGAAAACTGTGTAACTAATATCTCCAAAAAAATTTGCACCAAACCACAAATTGTGATTATTTCTTACTTAATATAAGGTAAATATATGTTGGGTTAATATTTTTCAGCTATAAAAGATATTTCCATACGTTCGTTCCTTATCAAATCTGTTTCATTACTATACCAGATTGACCTATGCGTGTGTACCTAATGTCCGACTATTGTACGCCCTCAAAAAAAATTGTTGTGTCTTGGGCAGGTCAAAAACCACTCCTCCTCAACCATTGATCTTGTTATAACTATTGAAATTAGTGTCGTGAGGAGATCAAACAAGGGTTGAGAGATGAGTGTGAGATTTGTTCCAATTGCAACTTCAAAAAAAATGAGGGGAGTGATGAAATGTGCAACATATGGGGATATCTAGGTCGGGAGCTTATGGTTTGACTTCTCAGAATGCTTAAATGAGTGGGTCTTGAAATATGATTGCAAAGGATGTAGGACTGGTTTGGTGACAGAATCATTTAAGATGAAAATGTTAAAATAACATATATTTATCGGATAGCAAGTGGAAAGAATAAGATGGAATGGTTTTCACACACACACATGGAGAGTTAGTTACATGCTTTACTTTAGAATTCCTTTCTCAATTGGGTATCATGAACCTTTTTGAATTTCGCTATGATATGATTTATGAGACATCTTTTTCTATTTTCACTAGGAAGAACTCCTTGGTGTGATTCGTGCATTGATCAATTTACTTTAAATAAAATTCCCTCAAATGCTAAATCGTCAGGATGTTGTAAATATATATATATATATATATATATGCATCATTGTCTTTGGATATGTGACCTTTCCCAGGAGTGCAAATGTTTAGGTGTGTGGGTGTGATCATACCACGATTCACTATTTCATTTTCACCCTTACACCGCTGTGCTAAACTTATTTTGTATTAAAATTTATAAAAATATTATCAAATTGTTCTTCATTTTTGATTCAATAATTTTTTTATCACTGTTAAATATTTCAATGATACTTTTTTAAAAATTACAATGTAGGTGGAGGTGATTTGGAGGGCCCTTGATGAAGTGAAAGAAAAATGGGCCAAAATAGCATGGATCAATGGACATCAGTCCACTGTTTTGAATATTACACGAAATACGTGCATCCAAATGGGCTGAAATTTTGTGGGCCTGTCCAAAATTCAATAGTATACATTTCATATTGACGAATCCAATATTGATTCAGCTTGAATGGGGCCCATCCGAACTGATCTGTCCAAGACACCGAATTTGGACCAAGTCAAATGTGGTGTTCTGTAGTTTATCAATATCTTGATCTGTAGTTGTCCAAATGGTGCAAAACATTCAGTGGGGACAGTCAAATGGTAGTTATACAACATTTATATTTTCCACAAAGCTAGATAAGACTGAATGAAGGCTGAAACGCATCGTTCAAGTGGATTGATGAAATCTGTGGTCCCAAAAACACCTCCAACATTTCCTATAAAAGGGCACCTTGGGCTCCTCATTTGTAAGTTCGGCCAAGGAGTGAAGTTCTACCAATTGGAAGTCCAAGAAGAGTCTCCTAATCACCTTGTAGGTTCTGAAGGCCCCTATCCTCATAGGGGGATCAACAATGAAGAAGGAGTTCAACCCTACTTCCTCCACCTCCCGATGTCGAGCTAAAAGTTGGGTGTTCGTTATGAGGGAGCTACACACATGTCAATGGAGTTCCGATGCATACATTAGCTACTGGTTTGGATTAATTTGGTTTTTTAAACATTTTATTCCATGTATCTTATTTTATTTCAGATTTGAATGCTTGATTTGATGCATGTGAGTGTTATGCTTTTAATTTCTAACCGATCGGTGTGAGGTTTTGAGTGCGTGACTTGTGTTGTTCCGATTGGACATCACAAGAAGCTTTTTCATACCCAAATTATTGAGATTTCAATATGCTTTGGAAGCTCTTATTCCATGCATAGGTAATGGACCTTGACAATACGATTGTTACGTCAAGGTTGGGTCCTTAAAGCATTGAAATAAAATCTTAGGAATTAATCGGGATTCCAATTAACTCCAACCAAAGAATTACTCTAAACCTGAGATGAATATCTATGAACAATGAACATTATATGTTTGTAGTGAAATCATATCGACCCTTTTATCTCATATATTTCAAACTCCACTTGGTCACTCAATTTTTAAGCTATTTCAACTAAGTCATTGTTTTAAACTGTTTTCAAAACCACCCCCTCCCTTAGTCATTTTTACTAAAAATACACACTCTAAACCTACCAACGCTCCTTGAGAGACGACCTAGGGTCTTCCCTAGACTATAAATAAACCTTAAAAATATAATCAATTTGACGTGTCATGACAACACGGTCAAATTTTGGCGCCGTTGCCACTGAGTGCTTTGGTTTTTTGTGCGTGTTTTTGATAAATTTTTTGTAATTTTTTTGAATATTTGTTTGTTTTATCTTCTACCTTTGCATTTGTTTTTGTGTTCTAATTTATTTATTGTGTAGTTTCTTTGTATGACGTGTTCTACTTTAGGGGAACTAAAATATTTCTAACCCGAATCATAGAGGATCCTACATCAACGAAACCGAGACATACAAGACCACACTTTGAAGGAGGAGACATCAAATCTTAAAATTCGTCTTGATCCTTCTTCTTCTTCTAAAATTAAAGTTAAAATTGAACATAACTTGTATAAAATGGCTGAAAATAATAAAACTCTAAAATAACTAACTTCTCCTGATGTTGATATCCGACCCACATATATTCAATTACAAGGCGAGGCACCCAATTTTGAACTAAAATCTGGTTTAATTCAATTATTACCAAGATTTCATGGAGTGTCTGGAGAATATCCTCATAAGCACTTAAAATAATTTCTTACTGTGTGTTCAACCTTAAAACCTGCTAATGTGGATGAAGAACAAGTGAATCTTACAGAATTCCCATTTTCATTAGAAGACACTGTAAAATATTGGTTATACTAATTCAATTCACCAATTAGGGGTGGGGCAAACATGGAACACCTTTTTCTTGAAAAATACTTCCCAGCCTCTCGAACTAAAACTATATGGAAAGAAATATGTGGTATAAGACAATATCAATGGGAAACATTACATGAATATTGGGAATGCTTTAAAAGGTTATGTTCAAGTTTCCCACACCACCAAATAAGTGATCAACTTTTAATTCAATATTTTTCTGATGGTTTGATTCCTATTGATCGAAATACGATTGATGCTGCTACAGGTGGTGCATTGGTAGAAATGACCCCAATTGCTGCAAGAGCCCTCATTGAGAAAATGGAACATAACACTCAACAATTCGGTACACGGTCTAATGTTCCCATTCGAGGTGTCCATGAGGTGCAAAGTACTGAGTTTGAGAAGAAGGTGGACACGAAGTTTGAAGAGGTAAGTACCATTCTACGACAACTTGCTCTCCCCAAAGGGAAATATCAATCTCCTCCTCCCATCCATTGTGGAATCTTCTCTTCTGACACCCACTATTCTGACCAATGTCCTCAATTGAGAGAATCTTCTGAGATTTGTGAGGAAATATTTCCAGGACGCCCCTTTAACCAACCCTTTAGGCAAGAACCATAATATCCATCCAACCAAGGGTGGAAGGACAAGCAATCCTATAGGCAAGGGGGGTATTCAAACCAACCTCAACAACAATGGAACCAACAGGGTCAAAGTAGTCATCCACCACCACCCAGAAATCCTCAACCACCTCAAAGGCCATTCCAACCACCCCCTCCAAAAACCGAGCCTCGCCTAGAAGATATGATGAAGCAAATGGCTACCAATAATATCCAATTCCAACAAACCACCCATGCATCCAACAAGACCTAAAGTCCCAACTAGGCCAGCTTGCCAACTCGGTGGGGGAAATCCAAAGTCATGGGTCGGATAAACTACCATCTCAACCAGTAGTAAACCCTAGGGATAAAGGAAATGTTAGTGCCATCACCCTTAAGAGTGGGACACAACTCAAAATCCAAATGACCCCTCCATTAGAGTCCTCCCATCCAAAGGAAACCACCTTCCCAACTGTTGAAAATGGTCTAAGAGAAGAAAACCCTTTTCCTGAGAGAATCCCTTCCAAAGGAAAGACTGTGGTTGTTGATGAGCCACCGATCCCAACCATTCCTCTTCCATTTCTTCAAAGGGCTTCCCAACCTAGGAAAAAAATAAACTTAACTTGATAAATAAATCATGGAGACTTTCAAAAAAGTGCAGGTTAACATTCCATTGATTGATGTCGTCAAGCAAATTCCGAGATATGCAAAGTTTCTGAAGGAGATGTGTACCCACCGAAGGCGACTTAGAGGTGATGCGAAGGTGAGCTTGGGGAGGAACATCTCAAAATTAATACAACAATCACTTCCCACCAAGTGCAACGATCCTAGAACATTCTAGATTCTGTGCACCAGAGGGGAGTATTCATTCTCCAATGATATGCTTGATTTGGGTGATCCTATTAATGTGATGCCTCACTCCATATATTCTTCTTTTTAGGTCGGTGAACTAAAACCCACAAGAATATTTGTTCAGCTACCAAATCACAGTACGTAACACCCTTCCGGTGTGCTAGAGGATGTTCTTGGGAGGCTGAAAAATTTAATTTTTACTGCTGATTTTTACGTGCTTAAAATGGAAGATTATAAGATGAAGGGACATGCCCCAATTATATTGGGGAGACCTTTCTTGAAAACTGCCAAAACCATAATTAATTTCCATAATGGTACATTATCTATAGTGTTTGGTGGTAATACTGTCCACTTCAATATCCTTGATTCCATGAAGCACCCTTCAGAAGAATACACCTCTCTCTCTATCAATTCAATTGATGTTCTCCCTTCCCCTGAAACAACTTATTTTCATTCACCTGATCCCCTTTCTGAGTTTTCTTCATTGATTTAAATGTTAGGTATTGAATCATGCATTGATTGTTGTAGCAGTATAGAGAAATGTCATTCATGTTTGTTAATTGATGATTTCTTGAACACAGAGGATCACATGACCATCGATGATACTGTTAAGCTTATAAAATATCATTCCTCATCTAAGGATGTTACCATTGAGCAGTTAGATGAGATCAGTGACTTCTCACTTTCACACACACTTCCGTCAATCCAAAATTCCCCAGAATTGGAACTAAAACAACTGCCTCAAGATTTAAAATACTCATATCTTGGTAATGGAAACAAGTTGTCTGTCATAATTGCTAGTTCACTCCCTCCTGAGCATGAATTGCAACTGCTTGATCTTTTGAGGAAGTATCAACAAGCTTTGGTATGGACACTTGCTAAAATTCCTAACATTAGCCCATCAATTTGTACACATCATATTTTATTAAATGACGAGGTTAAACCAGTGAGGTAGTCACAACGTCGACTGGACCCAAACCTACTTGATGTTGTTAAAAAAGAAGTAACAAAATTTTTGGCTGCTGGAATCATTTACCGTATCTCTGAAATCCAATGGGTCATTCCCATTCAAGTAGTTCCTAAAAAAACTGGCCTTACTGTAGTTAAAAATTGAAACAATGAATTGGTTCCAACTCGTGTGAAGAATAGTTGGCATGTCTGTATAGGCTATCGCCGACTAAACCAACACAATAGGAAGGACCATTTTCCATTTCCATTCATTGACCAGATGCTAGAGAGGCTAGCAGGGAGGTCCCATTACTGTTTCCTTGATGAGTATTCTGGATACTTTCAGATCCATATTGCCACTGAGGATCAGGAAAAGCCAACCTTTACTTTCCCCTTTGGTATATTTGCTTATAGAAGGATGCCATTTGGTCTGTGCAATGCTCCTGGTACTTTCCAATGATGTATGGTTAGTATTTTTTCGGATTACCTGGAGAATTGCATGGAAGTTTTCATGGTTGATTTTACTGTTTATGGATCCTCTTTTGATGAATGTTTGAGTAGTCTTGCTTCAGTCCTACGTCACTATATTGAAAAGAATCTCGTATTAAATTATGAGAAATGCCATTTCATGGTGCGACAGGGCATAGTTTTGGGACATGTCATTTCTGGGGAAGGTATCCAAGTGGACAAATCAAAATTAGATATCATTTCCTTTGTACTATTCCCTAAAAATGTTCGGGATGTGCGGTCTTTCCTGGGTCATGCTAGATTTTATCATCGTTTCATTTGTGAATTTAGTAAAATTGCACTCCCCCTCTCCCGATTACTCCAAAAAGAAAAAGAATTTGTTTTTGATAAAAAATGTGAGGAAGCTTTCAATAAGTTAAAATGGAGTCTCACGTCACCCCCGATAATCCAACCACCTCGGTGGGATTTACCATTTGATCTCATGTGTGATGCCTCTAACTATTAAGTTGGGGTAGTCTTGTCACAAAGGGTCGATCGAGCTCCACATGTCATTGCCTATGCCTCACGTACTTTGGACACTTCCCAAGAAAACTACACCACCACTGAAAAAGAATTTCTTTCCATTGTGTTTTCCATGGATAAATTCAGGTCATACCTTTTAGGGTCCAAAGTCATTGTGTTCTAAGAACATGAAGCCCTCCGGTATCTCCTAAAGAAACCAGAAGCCAAACCATGTCTCATTCGTTGGATGCTCCTCCTTCAAGAATTCAATCTAGAAATTAGAGATAAAAAAGGAGCAGAGAATGTAGTTTCTGACCATATTAGTAGGATTCTCCCATCCATGAACATTGAATCATCCCCCTGTATTCCCATAAATGAATTGTTTCCTGATGATAAATTGTACCGAGTGCAAGATATTATTCCTTGGTATGCTGAAATTGTAAATTATTTGGTAGCGTCTTGAATTACTGCTGATTTCACCAAAAACCAAGACGACCGTCTAAAACATGAGTCTAGTTGGTACATTTGGGATGACCCCTACCTATGGCGCACATGTAGTGATCATGTTATTAGGTGTTGTGTTCCCGATAGTGAGTTTCAATCTGTCCTTAGGTTCTGCCACACACTTGCTTGTGGGGGCCACATTGGTCCCCAACGGACTGCTCGCAAGGTCTTAGATTTTGGTCTCTTTTGGCCCACATTGTTTCGGGATCCCCATGAATATTGTAAATCTTGTCCTCACTGTCAAAAAATAGGGAATGTCTTTAAAAGAAATGAGATTCCCAAAGAACCCTTAATCTTCCATGACATTTTTGATGTTTGGGGAATTGACTTTATGGGACCATTCCCCAATTCATTTGGGAACTATTACATTCTTTTGGCAGTGGATTATGTCTCAATGTGGGTAGAGGCACGATCCACTAGGACAAATGATTCCATGATAGTGGTGTAATTTTTGAGAACCCAAATATTTTGTAGGGTTGGATTACCTAGGTTTATCATCAGTGATCAGGGCTCTCATTTCTACAACAACACAATGTAATCTCTTTTGCGCAGGTATGGGGTTGGGCATCGAGTGTCTACTGCTTATCACCCACAAATAAATGGTCAATCAGAAATATCAAATAGAGAGGTAAAACAGATTCTTGAGAAAACGGTTTAGCCAAACAGAAAAGACTAGAGTCTTAGACTCGATGATTTATTATGGTCTTACCGTACTGCATTCAAAACTCCAATTGGCATGTCACCATATCTGCTAGTTTTTGGGATGAGTTGTCACCTCCCTGTTGAGGTAGATAATGGGGCCTACTGGTCTATTAAAAAATGCAATTCTAATATTTCTGGTGCAGGTATTCAAAGGAAGTTACATATTTAGGAGTTGGAGGAAATGAGAAGTGATTTATATGAGAACTCTCGAATTTATAAAGAGAGAACCAAGGCTTCCCACGACCGTATCATCCTTCATTGTCAATTCCACATCAGGCAGATGGTCCTCCTCTACAATTAAAGGCTGAAGTTACACCCTGGTAAGCTTCATTCCAGTTGGTTTGGACCATACATTGTTACTAATGTCCCTCCATTTGGTGTTGTCCAGGTTCAAAATGAAGACACCAAGCAAACCTTCACTGTCAATGGGCAGCGGCTGAAGCACTTCCATGAAGCCATTCTGGAGTCTCCAATGGAGGAAATCCATGTTCAAGAAGCAGTCTATGAATAACACTCACCAAGTTTTATCCTTCCTTCCCACAGACTCTTTTATTACGGTGAGGAAACTGCATTCTCTAGGTGTGGGGGGTGGATACATTCCTGGGAGAGTTAGGAATTTTCATTGTTTTCTCCTTTTGTTTTCTCTTTTTGGCCTTATTTAAGGTATTTTCATTTTTCCACATCAACAATTTCAAAGTTCCCTGATTTGACGACCATAAAGTGGGGAAAGTAAAAATACCATAACGAAGGCTAAAAAGAATATTTTTATAAATTTAACATCAGGGAGTGATTTTTAGTGAATTGGTTTTCTGTCAATGATATAAATGGTCGTATCTATGTGAAACCTTTGAGATGATTGATGCCCATTGTGTGAGTAGTTTTTGGGAAAACTGTGTCACTAATATCTCCAAAATATTTTTCACCGAACCACAAAGTGTGATTATTTCTTACTTAATATAAGGTAAATATATGTTGGGTTAATATTTTTCAGCTTTAAATGATATTTCCATACGTTCTTTCCTTATCTGATCTATTTCATTACTGTACCAGATTGACCTATGCGTGTGTACCTAATGTCCAACTATTGTATGCCCTCAAAAAAAATTGTTGTGTCTTGAGAAGGTCAAAAACCACTCCTCCTCAACCTTTGATCTTGTTATAACTATTGCAATTAGTGTCGTGAGGAGATCAAACAAGTCTTGGAGATGAGTGTGAGATTTGTTCCAATTGCAACATCAAAACAAAAATAATAAATGAGGGGAGTGATGAAATGTGAAACATATGGGGATATCTAGGTCAGGAGCTTATGGTTTGACTTCTGGGAATGCATAAATGAGTGGGTCTTGAAATATGATTGCAAAGGATGTAGGACAGGTTCGGTGACAAAATCATTTAAGCTGAAAAATGATAAAATAACACATATTCATCGGATAGCAAGTGGAAAATATAACATGGAATGGTTTTCACACACACACATGGAGAGTTAGTGTCATGCTTTACTTTTGAATTCCTTTCTCAATTGGGTATCATGAACCTTTTTGAATTTCTCTATGATATGATTTATGAGACATCTTTTTCTATTTTCACTAGGAAAAACTCCTTGGTGTGATTCGTGCATTGATCAATTTACATTAAATAAACATCCCTCAAATGCTAAATCTTTAGGATGTTGTAAATAAATATATATATATATATATATGCATCATTATATTTGGATATGTGACCTTTCCCAGGAGTTCAAATGTTTAGGTGTGGGGGTGTGATCGTACCATGATTCACTGTTTTATTTTCACCCTTACACCGATGTGCTAAACATAATTTGTATTAAAATTTATAAAAATATTATCAAATTGTGCTTCATGTTTGATTAAATAATTTTGTTTTTATCACTGTTAAATAGGTCAATGATACTTTTTTTGAAAATTACAATGTAGGTGGAGGTGATTTGGAGGGCCCTTGATGAAGTGAAAGAAAAATGGGCCAAAAATTCATGGATCCATGGACATATGTCCACTGTTTTGAATATTACACGAAATCCATGCATCCCAATGTACTGAAAGTTTTTGGGAATGTCCAAAATTTAATAGGATACATTTCATATTAAGGAATAGAATCTTGATCCAGCTTTTATGGGGCCCCTCCGAACTGATCTATCCAGGCCACCGAATTTGGACCAAGTCAAATGAGGTGTTCTATATTTTATCACTATCTTGACCTGTAGTTGTCCGAACGGTGTCAAACATTCGGTGGAGACAGTCAAGAGGTCGGGATACAACATTTCTATTGTCCCCAAAGCAAGATAAGAATTTCTGGAGGCCGAAACGCATCGTGAAAGTGGATTGATGAAATCTGTGTTCCCAAAACCACCTCCCACATTTCCTATGATAGGGCACCTTGGGCTCCTCATTTGTAAGTTAGGCCAAGGAGTGAAGTGCTGCCAATTCGGAGTCCTAGAAGAGTCTCCTAATAACCTTGGAGGTTCTGGAGTCCCCTATCTTCATAGGGGGATCAACAATGAAGAAGGAGTTCAACCAGATCTTCCTCCTCCTCCCGATGTCGAGCTAAAAGTTGGTTGTTCGTTATGAGGGAGCTACACACATGTCAAGGGAGTTCCGATGCATCCATTAGCTACTGGTTTGGAGTAATTTTGGTGTTTAAACATTTAATTTCATGTATCTTATTTTATTTCAGATTTGAATGCTTGATTTGATGCATGTGAGTGTTATGCTCTTAATTTCTGACCGATCGGTGTGAGGTTTTGAGTGCATGACTTGTGTTGTTCCAATTGAACATCACTAGAATCCTTTTCATACCCACCTTATTGAGATTTAAATATGATTTGGAAGCTCTTATTCCATGCATATGTACTGGACCTTGACAATACGATTGTTACGTCAAGGTTGGGTCCATAATGCATTGAAATAAAAGCTTAGGAATTAATCGGGATTCCAATTAACTCCAACCAAATAATTACTCTAAACCTGAGATGAATATCTATGAAAAATGAACTTGATATTTGTGTAGTGAAATCACATAGACCCATTTATCTCATATTTTTCAAAATCCACTAGGTCACTCTATTTTTAAGATATTTCAACAAAGTCATTGTTTTAAACTGTTTTCAAAACCACCCCCTCCCTTAGTCTTTTTTATTAAAAACACACACTCTAAATCTACCAACGCTCCTTGAGAGATGACCTAGGGTCTGCCCTAGACTATAAATCAACCATAAAAATATAATCAATTTGACGTGTCATGACAACACGGTCAGGCGGCTCTCAGGCCAGGGAGTCCAGTGATGGTGGGGCGGCTGACGTATCCATTCACCAGGACCTTGATAACCCTCTTATCGACTCGGAATGCTGAGACACTTTTTACAGGAAAAATTGGTTTGTGCATCAAATAGGATTGAGTCTTGACTGTCCTTCTTGAGTCATCTCCCCATTGTTGTTACTATTAAATACATATATGCTCATCTGATCTCAGCACTCCTTGAGAACATTCAGGATGACTCCGCGAAGACAGACATCCAAGATAATAGCTTTGGTGCATGACGATGACCCTATGAGTTATGAGGCCTCAGTCCAGGACCCATCATGCGATCCCCTTTCCCCTTGTGGGCTAATAGAATCACCCCCACCTATTGACCAGCAGACAGCTTCAGCAGAGCAGACTGAGCTTGAGTGCAGGTTGAGCACGCTCTGCATGTTCTAGTGGAAGATACCCGTTGAGGTTCAGTGGTGAGCCAGACCCTGAGGCAGTAGAGGTTTGGCTCGATATAGTGGTTAGCCTTTTCAAGATTTTGCAGATGCCGACATATCTTATGGTGGCTTTGGCAGCCAACCTTTTTCGTGGAGCATCTTGGCATTGGTGGAGTCTGGTGACTCAGTTTTTTGACGAGTCGTCACTTTCATGGGGCGACTTCCAGTTGTTGTTTCGTGAGGAGTTTTTCTCCTCCTACTTATGATCTATTTGGATTAATGAGATCCTGTAGTTTCAGTATGGAGGGATGATGGTGGCTGAGTACGCAGTAAGTTTCACATACTGTGCATGCTTTTACCCAAAATTGGTCCATGACGACAACATCCGAGCGCGGAAGTTTGAAAAAGGTCTCCGCTGAGAGATTCGTGCTGTCATAGTACCCCTTAGAATTTCCACATATTTCAGTGGTTTTAAAGAAGGCGCATGTGATAGAGAGATTCCTGTCACATTCTAGAGTTGGTGGTGGCAGCAGGCACGTTGGAGCCAAGACGTCTGCCGCAGCTAGCGGGCGTCATCAAGCAGAACCTCGACGCAAGTGGCCTTCTAACAACTAAAATCAGGGGCATGGTCATACACCACAGTGGCGCCGGAGGGCACTAGTGCAGCCCAAATAGATCCATTGCTATGTTTGAGATAGGAGAGGTCACCTGGCACGGGACTGCCCGACTCGACATGCAGAGAGCTTCGGGGAGGCTGTAGGTGCACCACCATGACGGAGGTAGTGCCATGATCGGAGTAGTACCCAAAGAGGTGGTTCTAGCAGGGGAGAGGGAGGATATGGTAGTGGGGGATGACTTTACGAGGTCTTCCAATCACCACTAGGCGGTCCACGTCAGGATCTGAGAGGTAAATTTGGGACCACAGACAATCACGAGATTTGGATGTCTACGATCCTGTAGAGAATGAGATGATAAGAGGTACGCTCTACAGCACTCCTACATTTTGTAGTAGAATTGTTAAGCTATGTGTGTGAAATTCTTTTCTCCCTGCTCCTTTTTTGAGTAGTAACCAGGGTGGCACGGGGCGTCGGTGTAACCCTATGTTGGTAAGGTAAAAGTCGTGGGACCTTTTTCATTAGTTGATGGTGTCGAATCCTTCATTCTACAAGTGTGTAAGAGAGTCCTGGTTGCGATACATCGACTCTAAAATCTTGTGTGACTAGATATCCTTGGGTGTTTCACCATATGGATATTCTGAAGGAGGGAATCATCGGGCTTTGTCTCAGGTCGAATCGGTGATTCCAGTCATGGCGTGTGACGTAGGGGGTTCGGTCGGGGAGGTGAGTTACCCCTGAGGTCTTTCATGCCGATTGAGACCGTGCTACGGGATGACGAGGTTCCCTACCGCCTTGCGCTAACCCCAAAGTCTAGAGTCGGTGCATGATGCCTTCTATGTGACTCACCTGAGAAGAAGTGTGTGTGATCCTATGCACATCATCAGCGAGGGAAGACCTCGTGTGAACAGATCAAATCATTTGGTCTGTGTGCGGTGACGAAGAACTGTGCAAGAGTTCTTCTAGGTATGGGAGAGCCAGATGCGGGCTTATTACCCTAAGTTGTTCCCTGGTTTTTCTTTTCGAGGACAAAAATATTGAAGGTGGGAATGATGTAAGAACCTTGTTTTTTTCTGCAAAAGACATTGGAATATTTTTGATGTTATTCCAGAGCAGCGCCTTCAAACGGTGTGCGATTCTGAGCTCTAGTGTGGCCAGAATTAAATTTCCAGTGCATTCACACTAGAAACACCAAATAAATGTGATAACTCCAAAATGGAGTTTCGAATCAGAGATCTGAGTGCACATATTGCTCCGTAATGGGGTGTTTACCCTAGGAATGACATAAAGCGTGTCAGAGCGGGGCGTTGGGACCCCTCTCTCTCTATCGGAGCGTGGAACGGATAAATTAAATAATTAATTTACTCGTTAAATGGATTAACTCATGTATATATTAAACGGTGGCTCGGATTGGGAAAATGATGGCACTATTGAGTTCTGAGCATGCTGTTTACCCTATGAGGGGTGTAAGTTTCGCGGGCGCAGGCCGTTAGTGAAAAAATGGCTCTGGGGGCGTTTTCGTAATATGACGGCCTCGGGCGTTGAGTTTAATAACTTTTGAACGGGGCCTCAGATTAAAATTCTGAGACCTCTTTTGTGCTCGGGAGGTGGTTTTTGTCATAGGGGAGGCTTAATCTCGACCCCGCCAGAACTTCGGGTTCAGGCCGACGAGCAGGTGGTTAAGTGTTTTCTATTTAAACACTTAACCCACGGCCTTCTCCTCTCCCACATCTTCCCTGGCACCAACAGATACCAACGACGAAAGAGGATGCTCCTCCTCTCCTCTTACCCTCTGGAAAGGCTGCAGCACGACGGCGGACCCTCCGTGAAGCTCCGAGAAATGCCCAAGAGGTAGGATTTGTCGTTTTCCTTTTCTTTTCCCTCACCTACTTTGAGCTCATTTATTTTAATCAAATTGTTTCTTTTTATTCTAAAAAATCCCATAATCATGTTGTATATTTCATGAGATTTCCATCGCACTCTTTGGAATTGAAATCGGAGTTCGGAGGTGATCACCGTCGTCCGTCAAAGTTTGCAGGTTTTGGAGGTCGTTTGGGGGTTCCGGTGGGTTTCTGGCGGTCCGGGGCGGCGACAGGCGGCCTCGGAGTGCGCTACAGAAGCGACGGCGTGAGGCCGAGTGGAGGAGGCTAGGGGCGTCCACAGCAGGGTGGAGGTCGAGCCTCCGGGAAAGCGGGCCTCGCTGAGGGTGACGACGTGGGGCGCTGGGCGCTTGCCTTGCGGGGGTGCTCCGCGTTGCAGAGCGGAGACCGGGGTCACGCCGTGCGGCCCCGCGGCCGGACAGAGTCCTGCCATACACAGGTATCCCCCTGGAAGGACTGACCGGCCTTGAGGCTGGTCAGAGGATCCATGGACCGCAGGTCCACGGTAGGCCGGCGCGGCCAAACCGCGGGCCGGCCCAGGTCGGGCGGACCGGCCGGCCCATGCCGATCCAGCCCAAGGGGCATTGCCCTCTCGACTCGGACGCCCGTAATTTCTACTACGGGCGTCCATTTTTCATTCCATTTGTGGAAGTGTATTCCAGACGTCGAGGAGGACTTTTTGAGATGGCTGTGAGAATTTTTCATTCCCGAAACAAGGGGTGTTGGAGGTGCGACGCGTCATTAAGTGAATTGACGTTTTTTTCGGGGGATCTGGTTTTGGATGGCATAGACATGTCTGATGTTCATTTTGAGCACTGTCAGCGGTGTTGGGACCCTAGTGCCGAGGTGTATTTTCCAGTGTGGTTTCAGGCATTGAAACCAGAGTTGAGGCATGGGCCCCACGGGCCGTCTTTCGAGCTGCACAAAGCTTTTTGTAAATTTTTAATCGGATGTCCGTTTGGGGCGTTCAAGTAGTAAATCATGGGTCTCTTTCTGATGGCATTGTAATGGCACAATCCAAACACTTTAATTCTGCCTAATTTTACGGGCCCCACGGGCGCCGTTTTGAGAGTTGGCGGTGATTTCCAGCTTTATCACCGAGTGTCCATTTTGGACAATTGAATAGTCAAACATGTGTATTTTTTCGAGAAGATCGCAAAGGTGCAATCCGTTTGTTGTGCATCGGGACTGGGGTGCAGGACCCATGAAGAATCGATCCTGTGCGGTATGGAAAAACACATCTTTTTCTCTGGATATATGTTCCGCTCAAGTGAGTAGTCCTGTTGACATGTTTTCCGGAGGGGATTGCCCTGAGAGGCTCGAGGAGTTTCTCCCGTTCCTTCATGTTCCCTGGTAGAGTTCTTGTGGAATCGGTGTGACCAACCCACTATGCAGGCATCGATACTCTACCTAGGAGGCTGTTTCCAGCAGGGTTTTCCTGTGGGGTACCATCCAACAGGGATGGTTAGTGGGTTATCATCCAGTAGGGATGGCCAGTACATTGGTGTTCAATGTGTAGTACCATCCAATAGGGATGGCCAGAGTAGTTATGAGTTTACCTCTAGTAGGGTTGGGAAGTGGCCCCCGATGCCGGGTTTACCTCCAGCTGGGCTGGGAAGTGGTCCTCGATGCCGGGTTTACCTCCAGCTGGGCTTGGATGTGGTCCCCAATGATGGTTATGAGCCTCCCTCTAGTGGATTACCCTTTTAAGGGACTGGGCATTGGGACTCATCAACGACTTTTTCCAAGTCACCCTCTAGTGGAGTACCCTTTTACAGGACTAGGCAGTGTGGCCCCCATCGAATCTTGTCGAGCCTCCCTCCAGTGGGAGCCCGTCCACTTCCAGGGATTACTTTCCAGCAGGGCTGGGAAGGGGGTCGTCTGTCGACTTTGTGGAGACCTCTCGACTGCGGGGTAGTGAAGAGATGTGGCTTGATGTTCCCCCAGAACTCTCAAGTACGAGGGGCGATTTCCCCCACCAAGACGCATCCTTGTGACACGACCTAAAACTGTGAGGGCGAGTCAGTGTCGCACAATGCGGATACTATCATGGTGCGGTGATTTGAGCCCCTTGACATGCTGTTCAGGGCAGACGTGTGGGAT
The DNA here is from genome assembly GCA_963277665.1 of Viscum album. Classification (NCBI taxonomy): domain Eukaryota; kingdom Viridiplantae; phylum Streptophyta; class Magnoliopsida; order Santalales; family Viscaceae; genus Viscum; species Viscum album. The sequence goes on from OY728152.1 coordinate 1,942,997,276, forward strand.
GCAGGGCATCAATGATGGTTACTTCTGGGATAGTTGACTACTCACCTTCTTGGGCTGAGCTATGGGATGGAGATCCCCTTACAATCTTGTTTGGGCTTCTTTTTTGAGCATTTGGATATGTATATACCTTGTCCGAGTACCCAAATATTGGGTTTGGTTACTCTCCTTCCGGGTTAGGCGATGACGCGCGTGGTATGCCATGTACTTTTCGTGTCTAGCTTATCGTGGTTGGACGAGTCTACTCTCCTACTATAGGTAGCAAAGACTAAACAGGAAGTTCATCTTCTCACCATTTCCAGATCCTTGTGTCTGGAGGAGTCTACCTTCTACCCTTTTTTTGAGTTGAGATGGACTCTATACTCTTACTCTTTACTGCACTCTCAGTTGTAATCCTTTACTTTTTACTGTTTGATCGACTTCTCACCCTTTGGTACATCTTTTGTTTCTCCCTCGAGCCTTCGGGGTATCCTACTAAGTATTTTTATACTCACCCCTTCTTGGGCTTTTCCAGCACTTGGTGTGCCCTTGAAGAGGATGGATAGGTTGGTCAGGAATTCTGCATAGCTTAAGAGATCAGGAGCTTGTACCGTGTGCGGTGGTCATAGTCGGGTTCTAGGTACAAAACCCTTCCAGCTGTTTTCTTTTGTTTACATGTTTCTCGGTTGTGGCACCCTTCTGGTTGGGCACGTGTTTTTCACCTTTTCCTTTCAGTTTACCTGTAGCACATTCTTTGTACTATTAGAGGATGATGAAAATTTTTAGTTTATATATAGTAGTTGGTATTTTTCTTTTCTTTTTACTCTGCACTTTTTCATTGAGTGTGCTACATGTGTGTCTACAGGTACTTAGGCAAAGGCCTTCCTGAGTAGTTGTGCCTTCAGCGCTGGTCGCTAGCCCCTGGCCTATGGAGGTGGGCTTGGGGTAGTTGCGGCTCGAGCCCAGGTAGGGTTGGGTCATGACATGAGTAATGATTTGAAAATAAAATTTTGGTTTGGTCTTGGAATTTTTTATCCCCTCGCTACATCGTTAGTCTAATGAGTTGAATCATTAAGCATGCATTAAATATGTTTTTACCCATAGTACTAATTCGTCTTATAAATGATCATGACGGTAGAGGTATCATGATTCATGAGATCATGATGTCCAATATTTTGTCAATTCCATTTGTGAGAATTTTTATTATTTTTATCCAAGAAATTTATGCAATAATGTTATCTATGGATTTATTATATTTTTATTTTATAGATTAAATTACATTTGTTTTAAGTAATTTAACTTACAATATTGATTATTACTTATCTTATTATCCACTATATTTGAACAATTCTGTTATATTTGAATGTATTTCAATATTGGTTTAGTGATTAAATGTAATGTGTGTCTAGATATGCAGTTTTCCTTATTGATAATACCTTATATAATTATGATAGTAAAGTTACTGATTTAATAAAATGCATGTTTAGATATTTAACTTACCATATTGGTTTGTCCTTATCTAACCATTATAGTTATGTTGTTGATTAAATTGAATGTGTTTCAGTTATTTAACTTACAATATTGACTATTATCCCTGATATTTTTTCATTAAAATTATCTTTGTCTGCATTTAATTCTTTGTTTCATGATTAAATGGAATGTTTGTTCAATTATTTATCTTTCCATGTGTATTATTCTTATTGATTCTGGATATCATCCACAATATATAAACCTTAATGATAATTTCATATCACCCCTATTTTGTTTCCATTCTCATGTATCCAAGATGTGTACTGTTATAGATATGCAAGAATTTTTAGAGGGAATACTGATATCCCCAAAAAATCATCTTTTATTTAGTATATACAAATTTAATATATGAATCATTTAAAAATCTATTTTACCAAAAAAATTAAACTATTCAGTCCATTGGGTTTCAATCACATCTATCTAGTGAGAAATTAATAAACTAGACACTAGCTTCATGAAAATATGGTGGGGATTTCTAAAATATAAAATCCTTTAATTTATTACCCTTTATTTAACAAAAAAAACTTGTTTATTGATTATACATTTTTTATCATTTAATTACATTATCATATTCAAAAAAATAGAGGTTTTGTATTTTAAACCAGGAAGGGATAATAAATTATGTAATTCCTTGACTAAAATACATCAATAATATCAAGGAAAGAGTTCCACATAACCTCATGCTTGTCTCCCTATATTCTAATGGATTCTAACTAACACGGATGAAAATAATAAAATGTTGTGGTCACCATTTCCTCGATCTCATAACCACAAATAATTATTTAATATTTTACAACATCCATATTAGAGAGCACCATTGACTGGACAATATGAATAATAAAATAACTGAATATACATCAAAGTGCCATTTATGTCTTCAAGTGAAGGAATAATGGCCGAATATGAAGATTATGATGCAACCATTACCGAAAACAACATGGAAATGGGAAAGCATCACCATGAAATTTTTCAACGGACATCCGAATATATCAAGAGGAAAAAATGAGATCTAAGTTGTGGTTTATCATCTTAATATGATTTCACACTTCATTGATATTTGAATGGATTTATCATTGGATTAACATGAATATAAATTTCTCAAAGAAGTGGTGAGAAATCATGGAGTCCCGCTATCAATAGTATTTGATCCTGATCCAAGATACACCTCCATGATTAGAAAAAGTCTCCCAAATTCCCAAAACACTAAGATGAAATTCAGTGTGGCCTATCAACTTCAATCTAATGGCATGTTTGAGTAAACTATTCATACAACAGAAGAAATTTTGGGATCATGTTTTATGGACTTCAGTGGAAGATGGGAGCAACATCTGCCTCTGGTCAAGTTATCATACATAAAAAGATTCCACTAAAGCATGAAAATGGCTCCTTATGAATCCCTTTATGGGAAGAGTTATAGAACTCATTCATGATAGAATGAAGTTAGGAAAAAACATTAAGTCCTTAAATATTCATTAAAATGGTGGAAATGTTTAGGACCATTTAGCAGCACATCAAGGATGATGAGATTCGATAGAAGAGCTATGAAAAAAGTCACTGACGACACCTCGAGTTTCATGTTACAGACATGGAATTCCTTCACATATGTCTATGAAATAAATTTTTTAAATTTCTTAAGAAGGGAGGGTTTAATCAATGATACATTGGTCCCTTTGAGATACTTGATCACATCCGGATGCTGGACAACGGACTTGAAATCCCACATAACCTATCTCAAGTACATGATGTATTCCATGTATCCATATTGAAAAAGTATATACTGGACTCCTAACTTGTACTAAATCTAGAGTTTGTTCCATTAGAGAATGACCATTCCTATGACAATCAGCCAGTGAAAATCATAAATCATATAGAAAATTTCTAGAAAATAAGTCAATGCAGCTTATCAATGTGTATTAGAGAAACCACTTGTTTGAATAATCAACATGGAGACTAGAGAAGGTGTTGAAATAGAGTTACCACATCTCTTTTTGTATGAGAAATGAATATTATTAGGGTGAAATTTATTAAGGGAGTATGATTTTAATGACCCAAACTTTTATAAATAAAATTCCCCTTATGATATTCTTAAAGATCTTATTATGGAATATGGTTATAGAAAGAACATGCACTTATTTGGATTTTTTCTATCAGATTTAAATGACTTTTATGAATCATTATATTTGATAATATAGTTGTTCAATGTTGATTACATTATTACTAGAAATATAGGTTTTCATAAAGTCTTATTGACATAGATAAAGGAAGTGATGGTCTCAACCAGCAGTGTCACATCCAATAAAGCCCATTTATCAAAGCTTATAAGAGAGATAAAATAAATGTTTTCCCTTTACCAAGACCAATCAATTATCTAAAAACATAAGCATGAGAGAAGATATTTATGGTAGAATTATAAGATTATCGAAATCATGTCCCAAACATGTATGTCGAACCACCCAATTAAAGTCTCACTATCACACACCTTACTCTTAAGGTATTTTCTAGTGTATTAAAGGGAAATATATCAAGAACCTATAATTATGAGTATGTAAATTATTTTTTACCAAATAATTAATATATTTTCATCATATTATGGTATATTTATAAATAATTTTTATTTCAATATAATAAAGCACACATAGTGTTATTGGGAAATACGAAAATTCAATCAACGAATTAATTTTGTTAAATTAATTAAAATTTTGAAATAAATAATATTTTAAAAAAATAATTTAATTAAATAATTTTTAATAATTATAAATTATTATATAACTTTTATGAGGACAATTTTAATTTTTTATAATGATTCAAAAACTGTTATTAAAAAAATACCAAACATTTCCCAATAAATGCTGATTACTATTTTAAATGAAAATACGCACATTTATAAAACTATATAGATAAAATTTATATGTATTTTTTTAACAAAAATGTCAAAATTATCCAATATTGATATTATCAATATTTTCTAAGACAGTCAATACTTCAGGTAAAAATTAAATATAGTATAAATGTATTTTTTTTTTGATATCATAGTAACTCAAAAGTGATATAATAAATACATTAAAGGTTATAAAAGACAAAATATAAGTTTTAACATTAGAATAGGGTCATTTTATTTTTATTTGATTAATTTTTTAAATCAATTTTTAATCCTTCCATTGTTATAACATATTTTAAGGATTTTGAATCATTTATTAAAGAGTGTGACTCACCTACACCAAATAAAGAGAATTATTTTATTAATATCAGGCATGAAAAAAATAAAATAATGATAACCACTCTGATTTGGAATAAACCATTGTAAAAATCCATGAGAGGGATTCTGGTAGTGATTACCTTATTATGTTGAGTCTGAAACCTAAATATTAAATAAATCCCCATATTTTCATATATAAAACTACTTATTCCCCCATTTATGTTCACAAAACCCCCATATATAACATACATACTATTCCCTCCACACTCTAGTTTCTTCCCAAGGTTCATTAAATCATTCAATAACTACCTCCCAAGCATTTTTAACCACACAATCAAGTAAGTAATCCTCACCTTAACTTATATAATCATGTTTTAATACTACATTATGACATATATTTCTAGTTCCTTATATAGGGATATGTATTTAAATTTCTTTATTAATGCCTATTTTATATAAAAATTATTGTAGAACTATTTCTCTCATATCATCCCATTTTATGAATTTTTATTTGATGTCATTATACTGACATAATTACAACATGATTTTCCCAGGGAAAACAATTATATAGTGAATAACATACCAATTACTATTAGGAGTTTTCACCTTTAAACACTTACCACATTGAAATGGGACTTAATTTTATTTATTCCACACTTCTTCATCATGCAATAAATTACGATGATGAATGAATCCATTTTTTATTATCTATGCAACACACTAAAGCATGATAATGTAATGATCATAATGGGTGCACTCAAAATTATATAGAGCTACAATGCATTGGGGACTATTTAGTCTCATGAGGAATCATGTATGGATAGGTATGGAACTTGATTCATTTATTGGACCTTTTCCATCAAGATGTCTTGGAGGTTATCCTTAACCTATGTTTATGATGCAGTGTTTTAAATTGTTTCCACACATCCCATGTTTCCATTGTGAATATCTTGTTATATCATGTCCCATTATTTATGAATTTGATTATTAATCATTTTTATATTCTTATTATCTTACATTTATTATTATCTTCGTGTTATTCCATGTTTATTCCCTTAGTAATATTATAACCTCACCCATTTATTATGTATCTCCCTAGGTTATCCCATGTAGTTTTCTGTGTGAGCATGTTAACGAAGTTTTAATAAAGATGATGTTTTCTTGTTTTAAATTTTTATTAAATGTTCCTAATTCTTAAATAATCTAGAATTATAGATATTTCGGGTTGTATTAATTGAATGTTTTTCTAATAAATTGAATATTGATGTCCAATAATGAATATTGTTATTATAAATTACCATCCATATATAGAAGGAACGTATAGGAGTACCATTAAAACTCTACAGGATAAAATTATATATTATTCATTGGATTTAAATTTTTTTGTGTCAATACCTTCCCCTAGTATAGTGTTTTTACCAACATATTATTCACTCAAGAAATTATATGGATCCTTATAAGGCTCTATATGGAAGGATGTGTATAACTCCAATGTGGTATGATGAATTTTGAGAAATATTCGATTGGGACCTATTCTAGATATGGGAATGATAGAATAAATTTAAATCCATTAAGTAAAACATTATGTAAGCTCAGATTCATTATAAAAGTTATGATGTACAATCGTATAAAAATAAGAAATTTTAAATTTTTCAAAATCTATTTTGTGAATTTATCCATGGAATCAAGTTATTAGATTTAGAATGATAGAAAAGTTGTTCCCTAAGTATATTACATCAATTTTTATTCATGATTGAGTAAGAATGGAAGATTATTAGTTTATTCCTCAAGCATTCTTCTCATAATTTCATGACGGCTTCCATGTATATCTTTTGATAAAGTACAAAATAAATCCTTCAAATGTACTAATCTTAGAGGATATATCACTAGAGAAAGATATTTAAAATGAAGAAAAATCAGTATATTTTTTGTATAGATAGGTTGAAACAAAATAAGACTAATAACATTGTTATTGTTCTCTAGAGTAACCAAAAATTTGAAGAAGCTACTTGGTAACCTGAGGATGTGATAAAATAAAGATATCTTAATTTTTTATATCAAAGTGATGTAGTTTTATTTATGAAATTAGTTTTAACCCTAGGGGGAGGTATAATATAACACCTAGACATTTTATGATATATTTATTTATAAATTATTTTTATTCCTTTAATAGCCTACATTACAAGAAACATAGAGTTTAAAAAAAATCATAATATATAGTAAAATTATTATAATTTAATGTGAAAGTTATCGCCTATCTATTGGATTAGAAGGTATGAATATGACCTAATAAATAATAAAAAATAATGGTTTACAAATGTACAAACAAATTAATTTATTATAATGTGATAATAATGAAATTAAAAATCATTTGAATGTAAAACAATTGTTTTTATGAAAAACTGATTTTATATGAAAAATATGTTTTATTTTAATAAATTAAATTAATTAATATTATTTATTGATTTTAATGATATTAATATATTATATATTAAATAATATGTTTTAACATTCATCTAATATTTTTTAAGGTATATTTATAAATCAAATATAATGGTTAAAAATTTATTTTTCTAAGAAAATATTTTGGCTATTTTTTTTAAAATATATTTAAAAATGTATTTATACCACTTATAAAAATTGAATCATGAAATATTGATCAGACATATAGAATCATAAAGTTCATATAATTTGAATATTTCCCTTTTATTTTTTATCATTACGAATTGTAACATTGTAAAAGTTTTGTCACTTATGTAAGGGTAAAACAAGGTTAAAATTTAGGTTAAGGTATTAAAATTTGTCTAAAAATAATATTTATCTCGTTGGATGAGTGTTGATCAACCAATTTTATCAATGTCATTAAAATATGGCCACATTATTCCTTTTTTCGGTGATTATGACCGTTATATTATTTTAACAAAAAGATAAATATAAAAAAGTCACTCTCTTGACATTAATAACTATAAATATTTATTATTTTGATAAAAGATGATATGTTTGGTTATAAATTTTTATTAAAAACAGAGAATAATTTTTTTTCATGGTAATTTATTTATAATTTATATTGATTGGATTATTACCATAAATTCTTACCTGAAGCCAACACAATATATACTCAATTAATATATAAATAAAATGAATAAATTCAAAAATAATAAAAGTAATACTATCTGGATGAATTATTACGTTACAAAATTTTTAATAAAAAATATAATATGTAGGGGAATTTTTAATGTTTTTTATTCTTATTTCTTATCTATATTGACTACTTTAATGTTAATGTAAATGAGTATTTTCAAAAATGACATTATTTATATTTTATGAATAAATATGTTATTAAATTAATTAAAAGTCATTAAAATTGTTAAAGAGGATATTTAGGATGATAAATAGATTGGTATTTTATCTATTGTCCATTAAGAGGTAATTAATACGCTCTATATAAAATTTTAACCCTTTAATATTGAAAAAGTCATTACCACATTTAATGTTAAAATCAATTATTTAAAGAGTTAAACCAAACTATATTGATTAAATTGAAACCAACATATATATAAATTTCATTCGATTCTGATGTTAAGAAATTATACACTTTATCATTGAATATATTGATATTTTGGAGCATTTTTCTTGAAAATTTATGAATTATATTTTAATTTTTCTTTCAATAGTGTCGTTTCTATCCCTAATATATTAACACCCCTTGACTATATTATTTCCAAAACATTGAACCATGTATATCAAAATAACTATAATATATTACCTTCTAAAATACCTATCTGTTTATCATAGGTTATGTTTATCTTAAAATACTATCACAAGTTTCCTTAATAAATTATTTAAAGGGGGGGCTACCGAAAAAGAGGTAATTGTCTCACATGGTCACATTAAATTTATTTCATATTATACCACATATAAATAATTATAATTCATCATAAATGTATATTATTAGTATCCTAAATATTATAAAATATTATTATCCTTATATAAATACAGTTTACACCAACTTTTTCATCAAATGGGATGTGAAAGTATCAACAATGCATACTTGTGGACTACCACCTCCACACAGTGATACAATTAATTTTCCATAGCCAAATTTCATGGATGGTTATTATGGTGTGTTTAATTTTTATATATAATATTTATTAAGCAGTTCATATTTTTTTTAACATCACATCAAATTTTTTCTCTTCCAATATGTTGTAAAATGATAAAGTCTCTCATGTGTTCATGTATACTAACACCTCTATTAAGCATTGTGATTCAATTTTTTTCTTATTTAAATGGTTTTTAATAAAGATAGATTGAATTAATATATATAATATTTTATATTATAATAACTTTTTAATGTTAAATTATTAATTACATTTCATTAATTATGTCTATCGAAAAATGAAAACAACATTCTTGTGTACGTATGGGATACCATCTCAATGAATGATGTAGTTAATTTTTATATATCAATATTTTATGAATCTAATGAATATTTATGTTGTTTATATCATTATTAAAATTATAGAGTTAAAAAATCTGGATTGAAGATCAAGTATTGGGATAGATGAACTGAAACTCTCATGAAAAATAAAACAATTAACACACATAAATAAAACTTTTAATAAGGAATTATTTATACATGGATGTTGAAATGTTATAAGAGGATCATATGTGAAAATATATTTTTTACATTATTCTTTTATAATATTATTATAAATGTAAATATATTATACTTGGGGTTAGATTTATTTTTAATAAATTTGAATTTTAGTTAAGGGATTTATGTTACAATCTCATTTTTATCAGAATTATTTATAATCAAGTTTCTAATGATCAAATTTTCTGACCTTCCTCTAATAAATCCAATTAATATTCTTATACTATGGTTACTTATGGATATTAAATGTTTTAAATTCATCTTTACTAATACATGTACTTAAGATATTGAAATATTGTTTTTAGGGAAAAATGAATTTATTTCAATCTTCATTTGAAAACCCTTTTCTTCATTGTCAACGTTTTCTATTTAATTTTCAATATTATTTTTACCATTCCCCAAATTTTTTTGAAATTGATTTTTAATGATTTTTATTTTAAAATAATTGTCTAAATGGAATCCTATTTTCAATTTTTGATTATGTTCCTTTTGATATTCTATTGAAAATTTGAAATGATTGTTTATTTTAATATAAAAGGAACAATAATTATTTCCATTTATCATGAGAAATCAATTTATTGAAAATTATATTACATGTTTTAGAGTTTATTTTAAGATAAAATATTTTCCATAATAAATTTTAATTTTTTATATTTTAGAGATGTTAATTTAATGTGAATAAGATATTTTATGTATAAAATATTTCATTATATATTTTTATGGAACTTTTATAAAAAATGATATACTTTGATATTAGTTATGATTTACTAGGGATGTTATTCAATTATACCATCTAAATTATTTCTTTTTTTGGTTTTTGAATATAATGAAATGAATTTTCTAAAACCCATTTTTTCCATTGGTTATGCTATGATGAAATATTTTATAAATATCATGAACCATATTTTTTCAGGGATTATAATATTTGATGAATTATTTAAGAATTTATAGCACAAATATTAATGTATAATATAAATGTTATGGGTGGGATCATAATAATATTTCCCTCTAAATCATTGTTTAATGATGGGAATATCGTGAGATAATGAAGAATAGAATTGGGAGTGAAACTAGTTTAGTAGGGGAAAATGTGCACTATGATAGTCTTGGAAGTGAACCATGATTAATGATATGATGGAATGGGGAGTCAACCCAATTCATTATGATAAATTGTGAAGACACACTTTACTAATGAAATTATTTCATTTGACGTTTCTTATGATAAAACGTATATCAGATGCCAATGATCTACCCTCTTGGCTTATTCTCTATGATTCATTTAGGAAATGGTTTTTAAATTTTATGCGTAGGTTACCATATAGTTGATATCAGGGTATTATTATGTTATCATTCATATCTCCCTTATATACCCTTACCGAGCATTTGAGATCACGAGTTGTTTATGTTTCAACGTTTACAAAGACATCAAACTAATACGACTCTATCATGGAATACAATGTTATTTAATGAATATTAATATAATAATATGTAATATAAATATAGAATGATTTAGGTAAAATGTATAAATTATTACTTATGTAATTGGAAATCAATACTAAATAATATAAATAACACTCAATTGCGAGAACAACAGTTTTCAACAATTTATTTTATCTATATATGAAATATTTTAATTTAAAATATTACATTATAATAATGTTAATTTTATCTGTATAAAATTGATAATATATATTGGTTTTTCAAACACATATTTGAATATAGGTGTTATTTTATATATTTATTGAACCATAAGTTACTTGAGAAGAAATTAGTTAACCCGTTAAAAACTAAAGATGATATAAATAAAAAAAATATTTCAAAATGATTAGAAAAATTTGCAAAATACAAGGTTATAGATTTCTAGAAAAAAATTACTACCCACTAAATTATTTCTTAGTTTTTAAACCCATGAACCATGAATGAATCATTCAATTATTGAGAAATAATCGATTTTCCAAAAATAGAAATTTTTTTCACTTATAAAGTAGAAACTTACACCATATCATGACACACCTATTACATAAATTTATTTCTAAAAATATTCTATTTTTCTCCTGATAGTTTTTTATAAATTTTATAATCCCTTATAATTAATTATTTATCTCATTCCATTCGTTTCTATGAATACATTCAAGGGAAAATTTAAAGTCCCAAAGTGATTATTACATAATCATTATTTGTTTCATATTATTAAACACCTATTAACCCTATCCCAACCATAGTTATATAATTATCCTAATATATACATTATAATTATTCAATTTTTGTGTTAATGGAAAATATATATTCATTACATTCCATCTACATAGAAGAACCAAATAATATTGATCATGCGTTGTGCTCCCTGCCACCACCACGAAGTGACATCTTCCATTTTCAACAATTCTTTCCTTCACTGGATATAAAGATATAAAAAAGAATAAATTCTAAATATATATTATAATTTTTAATATAATTATTTATGTTATAATTCAATTTAATTCCCTCTATTTTTTCTACAAATTAAATCGCTAATCCTGTGTAGTGTGGACTATCACCTCCATGAAGTATTATTTTTCAATTTCAATACCGATTATAATTCATTATAAAAACCCAAATTTTTTTTACTAAATCCTAAAAATATGTTTATAATAGAAATTATTTTGTTATAATGAATTTACTTAAAAAAAATTATCTATAATCACCGATTAAATTATGGTATATTCATGGTTGGGATGGTCAAAAAACCTATATGAGGATTGCTAAAAAACAATGTCATGGTTGGATATGAGAATATAAATAATAATGTTATTATATGTTTTTAATACCATATTGATTGTATTAAGGGTTTTTTTAAAGGTATATTAAGTATTTTACTAATTTATAAAATATCATATTTATTCAGTAAAATTACTAAAATAAGAGCACATTGAATCAATTTCATAAAAATATAAGAAAAAATATTTAATATATTAAATTAATATAAAAATAATTTGATTATATTATAGTAAAAATATACGGATAACGATCCAATAATGGTGTTTAAAAATATTAATTTTATTGTTCGGGATGTTAGGTTTATTCATTGAATGTACCATGAGTTTGGTAATTCTCTTTTGCATATAAATTTTTTTTTTGTTGTTAAAAATATTATTATTTAAACTCTATTATTGTAATATTGAATTATTCTACCTGATAAATAATTTGTATTCTATTTACTAATTCTTTTTTTATGGTTCTATAACCCATATTTATAACTTCATTCTAAAATTATTCCTACCTAAATAATGATGGTACTTGTATGTGTTCTCTGTTTGAAATTTAAAATCCCCTAGATGAAATTATATTTTACAACATTTTTCTATTGTATAATTTTTGAACCATTATAATTTTATATGAATACTTTATTATTATAAAAAGTGTCTAATGTTCCATTTTTAATTCTATCATTCATTTCTTTTAATCCATATATTTTTAAATACATATTTATTATTTTTATCTATTTTCAATTCCATGCAACAAGTTTGATAATGAAAAAAAATTGTTGTTTTAAATTGTTTATTGAATTACCTATTTACTTTAAGTATAATGAATACATTTTACTTTTTTATATTATAAATTCATTGCATCCATCACATGCCCTTTTAATAATTATGTAATAATTACTTTAAGGATCTTTTCAACTCAATTTTTATTAATTGAGGTATTATTCATATTAAACAAAATTATCTATTTTGTGTTTTATATATTGGTCATGTTTTAGCTTTTAAATAATTAAATATGTTTTTTGTGGATTAAAATTATGAAAATCCATTACTGCCTTTTCCTTTCCAAATAACCCCTTTATTACTCACATAATTTATCATCCAATGAAATTAATTTATTGGAATTATATTTTTCCTTCCATTCATTGAATTGTATTCAATAAAATTTTATATGTCAATTTATTGGAGAAATTATTAACTTCTACATATAACCCTTTCCTTATATGGTGTTATCTTAAGGATTTCTTAAATAGAAATTAATTCCATTTATTTATTGGGGGAAATATTGGAAATTGATATACTTTTTATTGAAATTATTAAAATTTATAGATTATTAATGAATATTGGTTATATATAGATGAATTTAATGGAGTTAATTAATTAGTAGTGGGGATTGTATTACAATATTGATGCATTGATATCTGTCATGAAAAAATCTATCTTGGGTTTTTTTATTTAAACAGATATCAAAATTGATCATAGACATTAGGCCTTGGAACTAGGATCATTATATATAAGAATATGATGTCTTTGTTGAAAAACACATGAGATTGGTTATTTAAATTTTTTCATTAATTCTATAAAAATCTAAACTTTAAATACCATTAAAATGTATTTGACTCAATGTTTATTGGTAATATTAAATATATTTATGGTTAAAATGGGGTCACTTTATATTATTTAAACACCATTATCTGAAGAAGGTGTGTTTTCATAACCAAATTTTAGGAGTTCAAATCTGGGACTCCAAATTTTGTACCAATGGAGTGTTCAGAAAACATTGTAGTGTAAGATAATTTCAATTTAATATAATTTAATAGTTATAAACTTCATCCATGGTTGATAAGATATGATTGATCATAATTTCACAGGTATTGATAACCCTCCACGCTTGATAATGTAGAATTAAATATTCTATATTATTTATGGATTAAGATAAGATAATTTTAGAGAAAACTCTTGGGATAAGTCTAAAATATTTTTATATGTATAATATAACATCTCAAGGTTTAGGTATATTAGATATTTTATGGCTTTCATAAAATTTCATTCTCATATCGATACAGGAAAGTGGATACCCCAATTACAAAAATAAACCTACTGATAATTTGTTTGAATAAGGCCATTTGAGTATTGCAATGATCTTAACACGATGAATAATGAGTGGAAGTAAGACAAAAAACTAATGTGACGCTCCCTTGGGATATTATTATTTTTAACTAAATTCTATTTATATGAAATTATTATTAATTGAAATTTATTTTCTAGAGTAACTAATAGGGGAATGAGCAAGGATTACTTATATAAAAACACAAAGACACATATGTTAAGGTATATAATACATTATATGTGATTTTATGGATAATTAAAAATACTAATTTTGGTTATCACAGATCACAATGATTTTATTCATTCAATTTATTTAAGACATATTATAGTAATTTTTGACTAATAATACTGAGGATTCAATGTATTAAAGAAAAAAACCTACAGAAATATATGATGAAGAAAGAGTGATATAACTTTAGATGAAATGAAATAAACGCTAATATCTTGGTGTCAAAGATTAAGACTTTTTGCGGATAACTTTTTCACAATTCACATATGATTATTTTTTTAATTGTGTTAAATATCTTGGTTTTATGAATAGATTAAAAATGAATGGAACATGTAAAATACGGTTGCCACTAAAAATTCATAGAATGTACCAATGAGAAAACAAATTAGATAATATTTGATTATATAATTATTTTTATTATTGAAAAAAAACTATCAATAATGAAGATTAATCATGTTAACATACCAGTAAGGTTTGTGATCTTACCATACTCAGTCCCAAAAATTTATTAAGTAAAATTAATGAAGAGAAGAAATAACACAGATGTGGCTTGTGTGCCACTAAACAAAAAATGGTATGACAACACCTCCCACAAAACAGTTAGATAAAATAAGCAATAACAAATAAATAGTCCAAAAGAATAAAAACAAATAGTTTTGAATACCCAAGTGTCCCAAAGAAATCGACATCAAAAACCTTAACTCCCACTAGTAAATTATAATCCAGCTCGCAAGAAACTTCTAACAACCCACATTACACAACTCTATAATGAGCACCACCTATCTACCGGCCCTAGAAAAATGTCTCGAGTTCAACTCTGGTGGCCAACCTGAAACCTGAGGTTAACTACCCCAATTTCAAATCATCATTGAAAATTTTCTGGGCATTAACCCGCATCCAGAGATCTCTCTCCTGTGATTGCCTCATCGTACTACATGATGGTCCACTATATTTTTTCCTTGCCCGAATGAATACCAATCCACACCACACCTGACCCTTGTTAGAAACCCCTATAAATTTCTAACACAAAAGTTCCACCATCTTCTCGATAGAGCCTCAACCCAAAAAAGTCACACTAGCTCTCTCCATCCCACTTGTCAGACCCACACAGAGACCTAAAATAACTTTCCACCACCTCACATGTATATTGAGTCATGCCTTCACATGTATTTAAGTCACCAACAATATGCTCTAACGTGTCATAACCTTCTATGTTGGGAGATAATCCTACCGGATTTGATTTAGGTTTTAGGGGATAATGATAATCTAAAAAAATTAAATTCAGCAACACTATAGAAATTGGGTTCTATTCATATCAATGCTCCAATGTAATGGAAAATGGGAAAAATGTCAGGAAGTGTCACCAAAATTGTGGGTATCATAAAATCCTACAATCCAACTACTATTGAAGAGGATAGTGATTATTCACTTTAGATATTATAATGTTGAAGGACTTATAGGTTTTACCCAATTAATTGTGAATTAATTAACAAATATAAACACATTTTGGAATGATTAATGTAATTCTTATCCAAGGATTTTTGGAAGTTAATTATTATATATCTAGTCCTAGTACATTAATTCAGTGTTGTATTAGGAATTTATTTACTCTATTCCTAGTTCATATTAGTTTTCTATTGAAAAATCCACTACATGTCATAAATCTACCCATGATCATCTATCACTATTGACTATGAACATTCTAAAAAAATTACGCATATCATATATGTATTGATACCAGATCATGAGTTTTGTATTATTTAAAATACTATATTTGATATCTTAGAAATAATTAATCCATCGGACTGATCTATCTTGTCTATATAATAAAATTATTTTCTTAGAGTCAATGAATTAAAAATTTCGACGAAGTAATTTATTTGTGTGGGTAACAACCCCAAATTAATTATTATCTATTTTATTTTATTTATAGCCTAATGTGATTGATAGAATGTTATGCATGTAAATTCAAACTAAATGAACCGTGAAGAAAATTATATTGTTTAAAATGTTTTTATAGAATTGGTTTGTAAAAATTGATATCACACAATTATGAAAAATAATTTTAAATAAAAATAAATTTCATTATCAATGAAAGAAATATATATATCAAATTAGTGTAACTAAATAACTAAAAAGACACATTTATTATTTTAAATGTAAAATATCTAAAAATTGAAATCTATTTAGATTTTTTAATATAAATATATTATGTAAAAATATATTATTGACATAAATAATATATTGAAAATATTTTTATTTTAAATTGATAGTAAATAAGAATATGGAAAGTAAAAAAATGTGAAAATGTTATTTTCCTATGAAAAAAATTTAAAATATATTTTTATAATATTATTTAAATTTTAATGTGGAAAATTTTGCAATTTTAATTCTAAAAAATTCAACCAAATTATTCAATTTTTTTTAAAAAATATTAACATAGGAAATTTATTTTTATTTTTCAAAAATAATTTACTCTGTTTAGTTAATAGTGAAAAATGGATATTTTACTAATACAATTACATTTATAAACTTATCAGAATACCTAAATGAGTTAAGAGTTCTTGATGCCCTTTTTCTATGCAATTATATAGATTTTAAAGTAAAATATATAGTTTATAATTAATATTTTTACATATAAAACTCTTGTATACCATTTTGGAAATATTTTGTTATATTTTACTTAAAAATTTGAGATATTTTCATTAATTAGAAAATTAGTTTTGACTACTTATAAAAAATAGTTCCATTATAATTGATTTAATATATTAGATAAAATATTATCATATTTGGTAATAAATTCTTGTTCATTTTTTATTCTTATGGTCTGATTACTAATAATAAAGTTAACAATATGATAATGGTTAAACTATTTTTTATAAAAAAAATTATATATAAAAATTATTTAGTTTATCTTATAAATTAACAAATATATTATCAAAAGTGAAATTATTTTAATTTGTAAACATATATTTATATAAATTACCACTGATTACATTTTTAATGAATAATAAATATGATTGGGTGCAATAAGGTTTTATAGAAACATTTTTATATATAAAATATTTAAATTTATAAGATATAATTAACTTATCATGAAATTCAATTAGATTAAATGGATATTAATTTTATGTTAATCTCACAAAAATTTGGAAATAAGTATTTTTTATGTTTAATAAAAGATAAGTTACTTGGGTAAAATCTAGTTGCCTCGATAAAAAAGGTAAAAGTAAAAATGTATGAAAAAAGGGTTCCAACTTGATTAAAACATGTTTAAAAATTATTGTCTCGGGATTTATCAAACCAATAAGATATGAAACTAAATAATTTATAATTTCTTTAATGTTGTAATCAATAGTAGTCACTACACTAATGAAAATTATTTTTTATTCCTCAAATTTCGTTTTTCATCATTTATAAAAGGGGGAAATTCTGCCAATTCATACCAAACCCATTCTATCAAATTTGTTCTTGAAAATCTAAAAATTTTATCCTATTTTCAATCCTATCCCAACTTCATAATTCTTTGGACTAAATTATTTTTCAAAACCCATTCATTTCCATGGATTCTGTCTCGAGAATGTTTATTGCCCCAATGTAAGTATTACTTAACCCTTATCCTTTTATTCCTTTTCGTAATCTTCCAAAACTATGATAAACAAATTAACATAGATATCATAATTACAGTAATATAGTTTTATTATATCATTGTAATAACAATAATTTATTCATTTCCAAAAACATAGAAATACAAAATAGCATTGGTTATATATTATGCGAACTATTATGTCTATGAATTAACATCTATTGTTTCTACCCACCACCTATCTTCACTAGTTAAAAATACACAATTTAATAATAAATGATAATTATATAATTAAATTATGTTTATTAGGTGAAAAAATATCATCTACCTTGATTCCATCTCGTTTTTTGGGAAATGAAAAAGTTAATCATGCATTGTGCAGACCACCGCCTTAGAAAAGAATTGTTTTTTTCTTCATTTTGATTTCAATTATTTTTAAAAAATGGTAAAATATTATTAAAAATAGTTAATAAATATAAATAATATTATTTTGATTATATGAAAATTATTTAGATCAAAATAATCAATTTAAAACAAAACTAATTAGGGTATGTTCATACTTGGGTAGGTCAAACTACTTATTAGTATAGTGATATAAAAATAAATCATTATTGTATATGGGAACTTATTAACTAATATTATTATATGTTAATTTTAAAATAGTGTTTGTTTTCTGGTTTTTTATAATATATATGATGTGTTAATATTATTATTAAAAAATCATCCTCAATCACTAAAATAATCCAAATATACTAACATCAATCAAATTTTTATAAAAAAATAAAAAAATTTAATAAAAAAAATATATTCTTATAATAAGTATTCAATATTAAATGACATATAAGAGAATATATTATTTAAAAAGGTTTTTGATAAAATTAATATGATTATTCATGTTTTTTGGTTCATGAAAAAATGAATCACGAACAAGATAAACATTCTTGAAAATTCATTTTTCATTCATTGAGATACACACATTCTTATTAAAACTATATTGGTTTATATTTTATATTTCAAACAAAATAAATAAATGATATTTAATTTCCTCCTTGTTTTATAGTTTTAATAAAATTATTCTTAATAACTTCCTCATCTAATGACTTACACCTAAATGATTATATTCATCATAATGGTTCATTGTCTCAAATTTCATTTTCGTGAAATAAGATTAAGTTATACACCATGTTTTATATTTTATGGTGTTGTAAATATTATTTTTATATTGTATATCATGATTACAAATTTAACCAAGGTATTTAATATTCCATTTGAAATTATATCCAAAAATGGGTTTTTTATATTTTTATTGATGTAAGTGTCATTTTTCACAATTTTCAATTCCATGGGACATGTTTAGAATTTTACACCATATTATATTCTATATGTTGGATTCAATACCCTATTTACATCAAGTAAAATGATTATATTTCTCTTAATTGTGTTCGAAATTCATTGTATCCCTCTTCTTTTCATTTTGTTTTGAAATTACTATTCCTATAATGGGATTTTGCTTCTCATTTGTGCTACATTGAATTGTGATTTATAATAATAAACTTTTACCTTTTTGGTTAGTATGTTGTTCATAGATTACATTCTAAATATTCAAATATTAATTTCTTTTGGTGTGTTGAAATTGTTGAAATCCACCACTACATTTGTCTTTCCAAATCATCCTCTGTTATAGCTGTTCATTTTCTTCTGATTTTTTTTTCATTGTGAAATTTATATTTATCATTCCTTCAATCAACTGGTGTTCACCTATATTCTATGCATTTATGTATTAGAAATATTATAAACTTAAATACTGACCCCTTTCTCAATACGGGTTTTGTTTGGGGATCTTTATATTGAAATATATTGCAACAATTGATTGGGGAAATATTGAAAATTATAATACTTGTTATTGAAATACGTTTTTAAAGGGTCCTTGGACCAAGATCCCATGATATGTATTCATAGAAATGAAATTACAATTGTTGTAAGCATGGGATATTATTAAAATCACTATTATAAAAAGTAATCAATTCAAGCGGGAGTGCATCTGACGAGGTGAGTGTCCTATCAATGCCCATATTGGAAATCCAATCAGCAACCATGTTATCCTCATAAAAAATGTGTGCAATGATGAAGTTGAGACTCATAAAATCATCCATTAAAGGCCTTCATTTATCCACTAGCCTCTTTGAATTATGATTCTCCCTATTTCTAATGGCATGGACAAGAGAAGAAGAGTTGTATTCCCACCAAATGTTATTCCATCCCTTAATTTTAACAAAATAGATAAGATGAATAATTTTGATCATCTCTTCCTCAAGAGTGGTAGTCACACCAAAAGATCTATAAAATCAACACATGACATTTTCTTCATGATCCTGAAAAACAGAACCACTCATGAGGGATAGAGGTTACCCATGGAAGAACCATAAATGTTATCATTAATCAGTAGAGGAAATGGGGGGATCCTGAAATCATGCATAAATCATATTCATTGTTGTCACAATAACGGAATAATGTTGTTACAACACCCTTGATGGAATCTAGAATTTGTTATAAAACTAGCTTCTTATAGTAGTTCCTCCCATCATGGAGGGAAGAATTTCATGAAAACCATAAGCAATGAAAAGTTTCATCAATTGAAACGTCGAATAGAGGAATCACCTGCCATGAGCGTTTCAACAATGCACAACTACTCAGTACGGATTTCAATCCCAAGAGTATTAGACCTTTCAACCTGAAAACATCAAAAGTATCATTCCAAATAGCTGAATATAGTTCAAAACAGAGGAATAAATTCTCTGCATCCCCTCAATGATGATGACATTGAACACATTGATAGAGAAAAGGAAGGCCACACATCTACAAAATATCAACAGTAGGTAACCTGTTATAGGAATAACTCCGGACATGTGTTAAACTAGAGGGTATTATCCATTCCTTATTGAAATAAGAAATCTATTTAAAATCATAATTTAGTAATGATATGGAATGTTGATAATAGATCATACAATTGAGAACCCCCTTACGATGCGACTCCCAACCAGAAAGTATGAAGAATTGAAAAATTCCTTGTTATCCACAACTCCTTAAAGGTCATTATGCAATAATAGTTAAGGATCATAGAAAATACATAAGGAATATTGGAATTGTATTTATGAATTAAATGGACTTAATTATTAATATAGGGGTCCCACAATATCCCCTTGATGCATCAATAGATCTCATGAGATAAACTAACTTCATACTATTGGTGTATGAATTCCCATAAGAATATTTTTTTTGGATACAGGAACTTGATTGTAATACCATGGTTGTGGGATCTTGATGTCATGGATTAGATCCTGCTATAAGATGTATGACATTATTAATATCTTCACTAAGGAACTAGTCATTATTATCCATATGATCTTTTTATTTTAATTTCAGTCTGTGGATATATTATTCTATCACTTTCATTCAACATTATTATTATTTTTGGTTATATATTCCTATTATTTTATTTATCTTAATCTTACACTCTGATATAAAACTCGTTTCTATTACTTATGTTCTCCCTCTCTTAGGTTTTAATATCACCATTCATATGTTTTAATTTCCATAGGTAAGGATGAATTTTTTTAAAAATGACATCTCTAACAAAATATTTTCTATGAAGAATTATTTTATGATGATCATGGATTATTATGGATTATATAGTTTCTTAAATATTTATAAAAAATTTCCATTTGATTTGAAGGATTAAATATTTTTTAGTTAGAGTCTCTCACTAACTCTCCAAAAAATAAATCATAAAATGTCCTTCAAATTTATGTCAATAAATATATGTTGGTGATGTTGTAGTTAATTATTACTAAAATTTGGTCCCTTTGGTTCATTTCAATATTGGCATGCAATGAAGGTTTTTCTTGGATCCATGTTCTATGAATTCTGGTCCATATAACTCAATGATTGATTTTATTTTCAATAATTTTGTTTTTCGTCAATGATTCACATGTTGTTGTTAATATGTTGTTTGTAAATAGGGAAAAAGATAATTATTTGAGTGTTTTTTATGCTCAATGACAAAACAGTGGCATGAAATATTCACAGTAATATATAAATAATGATAAATGTTTATTGAGTGATTCACTCTAGGAAAAATTAAAATCATATATGTAAATATGGTTATAGAAAACAATTATGATGTGAAATTAAAGAATCTATAAATATCAAGGATAATTATCACCATCATTAATATTATATGTGTACATTCTATGTATACATGAAATGAATTTATGTGAGTATTATTTGGGGTTTCTTATAAACATGTTCATGAATTTTTATTAAGATAAATATATTTCAAATCATGATTTGAGATGTTTTTGTATGATCTTATTGCTTCGAAAAATCATGATTCTAAAAATCATGATTCATGCAAGTGATAAATGACCAATTTATTTACACAACATTGTAAGGGATCACTTTAGAACATAAATAATACTTGTTTTACGTGAATGAATTTAATTTTTAATATACATATTTTGTGGAAATATTATATTAGAAAATGGAGGTCCCTATGTTTCCAAAATATTGTAAGGAAATAAAAAATAATATCTCTAGTTAATTGATTTTGAATTTTTTTTAATTATATGTCTTTAGGACATGAAAAATGGAATAATATGAAATAAAATAATATTATAGTTATTCCTAATTTCACATGGTAATAGGAAGACTGAAACACGACTATCAGTGAGAGTCAAGAGGGGTTAAGTTATATGACTTCTAGAGAAATGATGTTTTAATACTTTTAAATTAATAATAAAAGTGATTTTATAGAATTATTAAGGAACGTGATGTATTGTATTTATTATTTTTATAAATATATTTTGGGTTTTGTTGAAAAATTATTGAGAGAGATTGAGTTTCAACACTGTTATCTCGAGTACAAAACTCTACATGTAAAGTTATAGTAATAGTTAAAACTACAGTATAGTTCTATAACTATAATATTCAAATAAATACGGAACTTGATGTTTTTCATTTAACTATACAAGTCTAAGTTGAAGCCCGAAAAGAACCATTGAAATAATTATGCAGTAGAAGAAGAAAAATGTATAATAATAAGAATGTTAAATTAGATTAATTGGATGAGTTCGTCATAATGTTTTATCAATGAAGAATAAATCCTTGACCTCCTATTTCCATAGAAAAATAAGACAATGAATATGAGGAAACTCCCAATACCATATCTCCATTATCTAGTATATATTATTTTTTTGGGTCTTTCATTCCATCTATAGCATTTATGGATATTTTCTTACAAAATTTGAATTTTAAGGGGAAAAATGATGAAACATGTTTGGGACATCCTTATATGAAACCATGTTTCCATGTTAGGAAAAAATTCAAGATGAGACAATAGAACCATAGTTCCAATGTGGTTTCACATATGATTTTTTGAACTCCGTGACCCAAACCATGCAACCACTTCTCAGGTATCTTGAATCAACCTCATTGTCAGATAAAATAATTCTAACATTTATGCCCAAACCAATTTTTCTACCTAGTTATTAAAATATTAGAAATTCCGACACCACCCCTCCCCAATTTAACCATTTCACCCATCATTTGTTTCCCATTACCAAGACCTCCATCCATAGATGATCCATCCCCTTATTGTCTCCCATATTGGCTGAATTTTGTAGGATTTTTACCTAGTTTCCTTATAAAATTTATATTTATGCAAATCATTTACATTATTCATGGGTTATCCTACATAAATTCATGTTTTTATTTCAAAAATTTTCTTAAAATGACATTGGTTGGGTATAATATAAAGAATTTGGTATGGGGTTATATTTTTATAGTTTATTCTTTCTTCTATAAGATCTACATTTCTTTTAACTTGTGTTTTCCAACTGATCATGCTAGTTTAAAGGTGAAAGGTTAGTTGTTTGATGTTGTTCCATTTTCTGAAAACATAAAAGTGATTTCTTCTAAATCTCGTAATTTTATAAATTAGGTTGGGTGATTAAATAGTTTATTTCAACATTATTTTTTGTGTTTTTAATGTTTTGAAATGTAATTTCCCTATGGATATAGTTAAAAGGGTTATTTTTTTATATATGGTTACATGGGATATGTGAAAGGTTATTTATTGGCTTGATAAAATGGGGAAAATCTCGTTGGAATATTGGATAACAAGGCTGGTAGAATAGAAAATATATGCTAGTAATTCCCCACCAGGCCTAGTAGTATTATGCTACAACATTAAATAACATATGGATGATAATGTGGTTTTGTTATGTCTCATGAAAAATAATGATTCTTTATGTACATGGTTGATCATTAAGAGTAAGAGGATCCTACGTCATTACATACCATAGTTATATTAGTATTTTCCATGGAGCTTATTTTTTACCTGCATTCCACTTATTACAATTTTTATTTCTTCATTGACAATTTTATAGCTTATTTTAAGACAAAATGTTTTTATATTATTTTAAAATTGTCATTAAAATTCTTCATATAATAGATATTCATAAAAAACATGGTGGGATCCTACTGGGAAGGTGATCTCACACATTACATTCAGCCAATGGGTGTATATAGACCATGGTTTTTTTAGACAAGAGTATAGTAATAGATTCTTACAAAGGCAGAAGTAACTCTTACTACTAGCTATTTTGGGACAAGTTTTAGTGGAGTTATAACAGGAGGTTGACATTATGTCCAAAAATTAAAGTAGCATCTCTTTTACTGGTCCCATTACATGTATTTTATCTTGATACCCATTTTTATGTAATCATTAATATTGTGTGTGTTCATTTTATTTGAGATGTTTTTGGGGATGTTTGTTATAATTTAATTTGTTGATTCCAATAATTTTGATAAAAATGTATTTCCCAATGGTGTTTATCAACAACCAGGAAATATTCCCCATCCCATAGGGATCATGAGAACCTTTCGATCCATTCCACAGGATATGCAAGGTGCCTTTTTGTATTGAATCAAGGTTGGTTCATTAAAAATATTAACATATCAGGTTTCCCTAACCTTTTTTGAATTTAAATTTTTGATAATATCAAATAGGTAGGGAGATATTAATGTTGGGGATTGAGGTTCTAGTTACGAGTATGGTTTCAGGCCAACACACAATTTTATGGACCTTAGGCCACTATGGGATATTAAAAATTTTGTTTCACTCCTCCCTAGGGTTTAATTCATAGGGTGAAATGTATGTGTGCACAACTATCATGACCCTTCCCCTGGATCATGTGTCGTGAATACCCTAAGACCACCCTCTATAGTCTAGGGGCTAGTGACTAGCACAGAATTGCTTATTCCCTAAAATGGGTAGGTCATTCATTGAAACCTGTACAAACACATAGTCCACGAACACAACAAGATGCAAAATATATGTAAACTGTTGTAGTAAAAAGTAGTGCTCAAAGTAGAAGGGGTCGGAATAAAATCACAATTGAATGTACGAGTACAACTAAAAGTACAAATACAACTGAAATGAACAATACAAAAAAAGGAAAATAGCTACTGAGTCATCCTCGGAGGATCCAACCTGAAGTGTAGGTACAAATCAACTCCTCAGAACTCCATGTCCGCCAATCTCCTTCGCGTACCGCCTAGTTAGGGAAAATCGTGTTTCATCCCAGCTGTTTTTCATCTGCACAAGACACAACAAGGTGTGGCCGAAGCTCGTGAAAAGGTGAGTATAAATAATACTCAATAGGGACCCCGAGACCCCGTAGTTCTCCCAGAGTTCCAAAATAGAAAACCATGAAGCATGATCCCTATCACAAGCACAAACCCATAGACACAGATCAATTAGAGTCTTAGCTCAAAGCAGGTATACAACTCAGAGAAACATGATATGATGCTGACCCACACAGGATCTCTATGAATTCTGATAGCCAGGCACAGATTCTCTAGTCCAAGGAATAAGTAACATTCATAGTTAAAACATCAAACACATAGGCTACTGGAGAACTCCTCTTCTATCAAGTAAAGTGGGCATGTCGCGTCACACAAAGGTGCATTCCGTTAACATTGAACTCCTAAGGTATACCCCCCAACACGTACCATGGGTCTACCTGGTCACACAAAGTCTCTCCCACACCGTGCCCTGCTGAGGTAATCCTCCCCATCGTGTACCATGTCTGCTCCCCACCATGTCCCGCTGAGTTAATCATCCCCATCATGTACTGTGGTTGTCGAGTCACTCTGACCTGAAAAGTTAGTAGTCGTCATGTCTCAGCCAGTCGTAGGGTTCCGTACGTAGTGCGCTTGGGGAAACCGCTCCCCAAACCATCGATCATATTTCAACTATAACGAAGTGTCACCAAGAAGTATCCCAATGATCCATCATCTCACAAGGGTCCCTAGTCAACATACATCGCATCATCTAGACACTTGGTCTATGCGTTATTGGCATTTCAGTTTCAAGGACCTGGTTGGATTCGGGTGCAAGCCAACCTAGCCATACTCTAAGTTTCTCTAAAACTCTCATGGAGTAAATCAAAAGGACTGTATCTCTACAAGGATCCCAACACCACTTAAAATTAGTTAAACAGGAATATGGTTCTACAGATAAGCCCATATATGTGTTTCGGGGCCTGGTAGGGCCCGGGTCCAGTTCGACCGGGTCTGACCTACCCGGCCCAACCAGTCTAGGCTATGCCATGGCGGACTAAGAAAGTTGAGCTGAGGTCCGGCCGGGCATGCAAAAAGGGGTGGTCAGCTTGGGCAGAATGACCCATGTAGGGAGGGGCCCTCAAAGAGGTGTCCCAGCCCACGGTGGGACGCAGCCCGACCCTCTAGGCGGTGGCCCTCTGGGTGGGGGCCCTCTAGGCAGGTGGACCGAATCATTGGTGGCATCCTACTGGAGGGAGGTCTGTCTGTGAAGGGCGCGGCCCGTGGTGCTTCCACCAGGTAGCATGAAGGAGATGCTCCCCCGAGATCTGGGACCTCTAAAGGCCATTCGTCCTTTGAAGTGGCGGACCCACATGGGTGCCGCCTGGTTTTCGCAGAACATGCAGAAGGCATAGGTTTCACCTCATTTGATGCGGCTTTGGCAGTAGTCTCCTTCTCAATTGCGGTGTGTGATGGAACGCCTCCCTTCCCTTTCACGGCCGGCTGACGAGTTGGTTTCCTTCTCCAATTTTTGCGGCTGATGATTCGTGGACACTTTGCACACATGCGGTGTGCGACGGTGCGACACATCTCCTCCCCAGCTGGCCAGTGGTGGCTTCTCATATGTCCGCCATGGATTCAAGTCACTTTCTCCCTTAGTAGCATGTGTTGGAATTTCCCATCCATCATAGACGGTTGGTACCGCCGTATTGGTGGTCTTCCAAGGAGGCACAAGGATATAGCAAGGATAGCATAGGGTTTGGGCCAGATTCATTAGGCCCATTCCCTCTACGTTATATTGTAAACATGAGGGGGGTTAAGGGTTTAATAAATAGTTGAATTAAATAACAAGATAAATCCCACAAGATTCACAACGCAACCTCCTGCAATGATTAATGGATTACAGGTCAAACCATTAGTCGGTTGACCCACAATCATTGTGTTATTTCAAGAATGGGGAGGAGAGAATATTTTAAGGAAACATAATCAAATAAACCCCCTACCTTAAAAACCAGTTGCAGAAACTCCCATGCTTAAAGTTGGTCGGTGTTTTTCATTCCCACAATAGGCTTCCAATACAGCCCCTCCTATTTCACCCTCTGGTTCGTCGTTCAGTGTCATATGTCACCTCCCTATAGTTTTTGGTTCAGCATCATGATGCTCCTTCAACACATTGTTTCATGGTGATGATGTGCTGATACCTCCCCCCAAGATCCATATATATAGGAGAGGGGGAGGGTATGTAACGATGTTGAATTTTAATGTGGCTCATCAATTTAGAAGCTTCATAATTCCCCAACGATTTCGTTACATTGGGTTTACTAGTCAATCCATTTATTATCATGAAACACCACATGCCCCACCCCTTTTCTAGTCCTTTGGAGGATATGAAATAATATATTAAAATTATTTTATTTCAATTCTTTTAAAAAGTCACAAAACAATAATTTTTCATTGGACCAACTACGGTCAATGTAAAGCATCCCTTAAGGGAAACCTGGTGCTATGTATTCAATGGTGACCATACATATTTGATCTGAGAAATAGTTCAAAAGTTAGAAAATGCCGCTCACGTGTTTACTAAATGTACCCAACAAAAAGTTCAATAAATTATTAATGTTCACCCTCAACCCATGTTGGTAGAGCTTCAGCTCCACCTAAGGAGAACACGCCCCAAAAAACAAAACTGTAATCATGTATTTTCAATATGAGATACCGTTTAAAAGTTATGGATTTTAGAATAAAATAATTGTCGATTAATTATTTTATTTATGGAAAAAAACTAACTTTCCCTCATGGAATATGGTTTTAAATGTTAGATTAAATCTAAGGAATGCTCACCCTTAAGAGTTTAGTGGTGGTCTCATATTTTAAATCTGAGTTACCATTCATGAGTTATAAGTATTTAAAAATTAAAATAAAATAATTCAATTATTTTATTTATGTTTATGCCATTTTCTGGTTTTCTAAAAGGAGGCATCTGCCAAATAAACTTAAGTCACACCTGGGGTAATCCCGCCATCCGGAGTGCAATGGTTCCCTCATATTTATGATCGAGGAAACTGTTTAAGGGTTATACCACTATTTTAGGAAAACTTCTTTCTCATGCTATTTAATGTTTAACAAAACTTCAATGGTTCATTCCAGGCGCTCTAGGCCTCAGAATCATTCTCCATCCGATTTCACAATCTTGAAATAATTCCATATAATTAAAAAATATACAAAAATTCTAGGACATTACATTATCCCCACCTTAAGTATTCCCGTTCCTGAAATCAAAAACATAGTCAAAAGAAACATATGGGGGTATAGAGCACGAATCATAGCATCCCACTCCCATGTGATCTCTTGGAGTTTATCGTGCTACCAGTGAACACAAACCAGAGGTTTCAATCCCCCAAAAAGGACTCAATCATGTTGATCATCAATCTATACTAGATCCTATGTAAATTTCATCCCATCATTTAAGTATATCTCACCATGGTTGAGGATGTGTGATGGGTCCTGTACGTATCTCTTCCATTGGGATACGTTGAAGACATAGTGCACCCTCTCAAACTGTGGTGGAAGTGCCAAGAAGAGAGCCACCTCTTCTATCCTCTGAGGTATCAGAAATGGTTTGATAATCCTTGTTGATAAATTTCCTCCTCGGCCAAATCTCCATAGTCTCTTACAAAGAGAGACTCTCAAGAAATAATGGTCTCCCTCCTGGAACTCAAGAGTCCTCCATCTCCTATCGACATAAGAATTTTTTCTACTCTATGATGTCTTTATCCGCTCTTGGATGGTCTACACCTTCCCATTTGGGGCATGTACCAACTTTGGACCAATAAGTGTAGACTCCCCTGGGTCTTTCTAGCATATAGGTTATCTGAAGGTTAGACTATACAAGGCCTTAAAAGGTACCATACCGATGGTGGAGTGATAATTTTTTTTTTGTATGCGAACTCCACCAAGGGAAATTGATCCACCCAACTGTGGAAAAAAACTAAGATACATGCACATTGCATGTCCTCCTGTGTCTGTATGGTCTACTCTATCTGACCATCCATCTGCAGATGAATGTAGTGCTCAAGGATAGTTGATTCCAAAACACCTCCTACAATCCCTTCCACAACCGGGATGTGAAACATGTTTCAAAGTCAGAGAAGATCGTCGATGGAACCCCATGAAGTCGCACAATCTCCTGTACATAGAGGAATCCCAAGCCCTCTACTGATCCCTACTCTTGAATGGGTTGGAAGTGAGATGACATTGTGACCCGGTCAACTATCACCCAAATGGAATCTTGTCCCCTAGATATTTGTGGAAGCCTTGTCACAATGTCCCTAGAAATTCCATCCCACGTTATCTCTGGCACCTCTAGTGTCTGAGAAATACCTTCTAGAACCTGGTTATCACCTTTCACTTGCTGAAAAGTGAGGTATCGTGAAATAAACTCGGCCATCGCCTTCTTCATCCCCGACCACTAGTGCAGACACCAGAGGTCCTGGAACATCTTCAAAAAACCGTGATATACTGCTAGAGGGGACGTATGGAATACCCACAACACCTCCCCCTATAGCCCCATGGGTACCATGGTAAGTCCTTTGAAGAAGATGGCATGATCCCCACCTTCAGAAAACCCATCAGGTGCCTGTCTTGATGTTATCTAATAAAGTCGATCCTCAAAGTCATTGTACCCATGTTGCGTTTTCATGGCTCACTGAAGGAGTGGAGAAGTGACCATCATATACTGGAGGTATGCTGATCCATATCTATCCACCAAGGATATCTGCAACATGGCTAGCTTTTCTGACACCTCACTCAGTAGTAGTAGACTAGACCTCCTACTAAATGTGTCTGCTACCATGTTCCCATTCGTAGGAGTATAGACTATCTCAAAGTCATAGACCTAGTTGATCTCTATCTATTATCGATGTCCCAGGTTCATGTCCTTCTGTGAGTAGATACACATGAGAATCTTGTGATCAGAGTAAATAGTAAACCATTCACCCATCAGGTATTGCCACCACATTTTCTGCACAATGACCACTACTACTAACACTAGGCCATGGGTGGCATAGTTTTTTCTTGTTAGTATCTATCAGAGCACATGAAAGCTCTGTAGAAACTTCTCCATCCATAGGAATGGCTCCTCCATCTTTGTAAAAGATGAAAAGGGTGCCTCCACCCTATAGAAGTCTGGTCCAAAACACCAGTACTACCCAGCCGAAGCAGAAGCCCTTCTCCATTCGGGGAGGTAACCCTGGAAATATCTTTTGAAAAGATGTGCCCACACTCTTGTTGGGACCCGAAAACCAAAAAATCCCACTACCATGATGGTAAGGCTGGACGAATCAAGAGTGATCAGTTGTACCCTCCTATGCATGAGTCTATCTTGTGCTACCTGGGAACCCTTTTTTCCCGGCCACGGAAAACCACATTCAAAGATTATAGATAAACCACAACATTTTGGCCTAATACTGTCTATCTGAGTATGAACTGTGGATGTCCATTATAAATCCAATCTAAAGTCATAATCCCTCAATGCTGCTAGCAAGAGGATCCAATTCAAGCATTCTCCTCAATGGTCATACCACACAGTTGTCATTTGTGTGATTACCGAGTCTTCTCCCATAGGTATCTCCAGACGAGAGGGTCAAGTAATTGGCTTAACCAGAAAATCTAGGTCTTGAACCAAATTTGTTGAAGGAAGGAAGGAATAATTGGTACTTATGTCTATTAATACGACACATAATAGTAAACACAGATCGTACCTCAAATCATTCCTAGATCCCTTGGGTCACACTCCTTGACCGCATGCAGCTTCTCCCTTCCCCTATCCTCCAGCTCCCTGGGCCTGGTGGGGACAACAAAGTGGGGTGTTTGTAACATGACGAAATATACACCACCTCATGTTTCATTCTTAACTCTACTTCCACGTCTGCATCACTATATAATTGTTTTTCCTTATCACATACTCTTCCCGAAATATTCTATATGCCCAGGTCTCTAAGACTCACACCAGTTTCATGCCTTCCCACTGCTAACATTCACTAGTTGTTTCCCCTCAGCCAAAGGACATTCAACCACAAAGGTTCTCTCTATCACCCTAACATAAGTAGCTATTCATCGAGTAATATTACTAGCTTAGATTACCTTAAACACTCCTCAGTCAGAATTCTGAGCCCTGAAGCACAGATTGTATCATATTCACCGAGTACCAGGAATGGCCAGTATGCCTCAATGAATACTCAGCTACCGATATGTCATCCTACCAAAGCTGAAGACGCTCTAGGGAACTCCCAGCCACCTCCTCATGCCGATCCTCAGCCACCTATGAGTCGGGCTCACCGTGGAACCAGAGTGGTATTTGATGCGGAAACACATGTAAGGAAGTAAGCCTAAATGTGTCCTCTACCAATACCGCCGGTTGTAACTGATGACCGATGTGTAGTGATATAACTGGAACGTTAACCGAAGGTACCCTCTTGAGAAAAGGTCTATGTACCTAATCTTTATAATGTTGTGGACCAGACTCATGGTCAGATACTGGAAAAGACTAGAATCTAGGATCACCATCAACTCAACTAGATTCCCAACCTAGCAGAAAACTCTAACAACAGCCTCCAGCCAGTCCTCAGTTGCCTAGGAATATGTCTTGCCTCGAAACCTCAGAGGCCTCTGCCACTAGAACTCATCAAATCCACTCAGTCGACGTACACCATCCACCAATGTGGCTGGTGGTAACTACTGCCCAATGGGTGGTGGTGCTAATAGTACCCCACCCGAAGCTGCCAACATAGTAAGAGGTCCCTACACTGGAGCCTCGTCACTCGGCGGGTTGTCATTGTGTACTCTTTCAGAAACCCTAGCTGTCTCTCTGTGCGGCGAAATCCTGATAAGGAACAGGTTTCCCATGATCATTAAGTTATACTTGGTGACCTGAATCCAATGAAATAACAAGGAAAACACTTCAAAAACACACACAATTAGTGTTTCAATGTGATGATTCGGAAATTAGAATTTAGGGTCCTGGTGTTTGGATACATCGGCCGCCACACCAACACTGGATTCCCCAAACTAAAAACAAAACTCATAACACTTAAATAATTTTCCACACAAAAAAATCAGTGTACTAGTTATTCGGTAGAACCTAACTCCTTTGATACCACTTTTTCATGACCCATACCCCGGGGCCCTTGCCATGAATACCCCAAGCCTGAGTTCCATATTATAGGGGCTGGTGACTAGCACAGAAAGGCATATTCCCTAAAACGGGTAGGTGTTCCCTTTAATCCTGTACAAACACACAGTCCCAGAACACAATAAAAAGCAATAGTGAAGTAAACTATTGTAGTAAAAAAATTGTGCATGAAGTAAAAGGGGCCGGAATACAAGCCCAACTGAATATACGAGTACAACTGAAAGTACAAAAACAAATGAATGGAAGTATACAATAGTAAGAGGTAAAATAGCTAATATTTCATCCTTTGAGGATCCTACCTAAAGGGTAGGTACATATCACCTCAAAAACACTATATGTTATCATGTATCCTCCGCATAATGCCTAGTCCTGGCTCCCTCAAGTCTCATCCCACCTCTTCGTAGTCCGCATAAGACACAACATGGTGCGGGTGAAGCCTGTGTAGGGGTGAGTATAACATTAATCAGTAGGGACCCTGAGACCCCATAGGCCTCATAGAGTTAGACAAATGAAAACCACAAATCATTATCTAAATCACAAGAACAAAGAAATAGATACAGATCAATTTGAGCCTCATCTGAAATGAAGTATACAACATAGAGAAACATGATATGATGCTTACCCACACAAGATCTGAATGAATGCTGATATCCATCCATGGACTCTCTAGTCCAAGGAACAAGTAACATTCCCAGTCAAAAAATGTCGAACACCTAAACTACTAGAAAACTCCTCCTATATCGAGTATAGTGGGCCTACCGCATCATACAGAGGAACATCCAACTAACCTTGAACTGGTGAGGTACTCTTCCCAATCGCATACCGTGGGTCTGCCAGGTCAGATAGAGCCGCTCCCCTGTAGAGGCCTACTGAGGTACTCCTCCCTATCATGTACAATGTCCACTACCCACTGTGTCATACTGAGGTACTCCTCCCTATCCTGGATCATGGCCATCGAGTCACTCTGAGTTGAAAAGTCAGCAGTCCTTAGGTCTCAGCCAATCAAAGGGTTCCGTACATTGCTTTCTTGTAAGAACTGCTCCCCACGCCATCATTTGAATTTTAACCCTCATGAATTCTCACAAAGAAGTAACATGATGATCTGTTGTGTCACCAGGGTCCCAACACAAAAGAAGACGTGTCAACCAAACACCCGGTATAACGACCCATACTTTACATACATGGTTATTACTTCAAAATTGAAGCATACTTATTACAACATATAACAAAACCATGATAGGACTGTATAGGAATAGTGTCTTTAGAAACTAGGAAACATAAACAACTGGTTCATTAATCATCTACATTGTCTCCCCATTATTAAATCATATCTAGAGTCGCTTTGGCATATCCTACTTAATACCCTTCTTCCTGACTAGGGGAAAAAAGATACAAATGGGTGAGCTCAAATTCTCAGTAAGAGTAAAGTAAAGAAATATCAATAATATCATATTCATAAGAACATAAAATTTTAAAAATCTTAACCTGCAAAAGAGATCATAATATCATAACATGGGATAAATCATAGTAGTGAAATGTAATTCCAATAATCATAACATAAAACATGAAACTTTGTGTCACACACACATAATCATAGAAAATCATTTCATATTAGTCAAGTCTCATTTCCAATACCATCATAGCGGACCATGTCCATTACTGAACCGAGTTCACTCCTCGTTCCAGCCCTGTATCACTGAACCAGATTAACTTGTCATTCCAACCATGTCTATCTCATGAGATATAAATCTTTACCCAATGCACTGGCGGGAGATATAGATACCGCCCATCTCATAATGAAACCATTCATATTTGTGCCACAAAATCATAAATAATAGCATAACCCAAGTAATAAAAATGGAAATCTTAAACATCATGCCATCATAACATAATCCATATAACATAAAAGGACATCATAAAATTAATTCCATCATAAAATAATCAAATCAATGTGAAAATAGGGATAGAATAAGAACCCTATATTATCTTAAATGGAAAATAATTTTGATAAAACACTTGAACTCCATTTTTGAGGAAAATATCCTTTCTACTTCAGAAACATTTTTCTCTTCTTAACATGTCATACAATATTAAAAGAAAAGAAGTTGATTAAAAATTAACTTGAACACTTGTAAAGGAAGATTCATGGAAATAATTTTCTATGAAATCATAAAAATCCATTCAAGCCATATAAGGTAAAAAAAATTCTTCTCATACTTTGGCTGGAAGTCAAAAAGTACCTCGTACTAAAAAAAGACAAAAGATTACTTTCATATATTTTAATAAAATATCACCAATGTGAAAAATTAGATTTAAAATCTTTTGGGAGGATAGAAATAATATTTTATATTGAGTAAACATGGATGTGGATGATAAATATTTCCCAGTAAACTCTGAAGTATAAACAATCATGGATAAAAATGAGATTGCGTGTTTTTTCCAAAACATAGGTCTGATATGCTTAGTACATATCCGAACCTCCTGTATAATGATTTAAATAATGTGAATTAATTATTACTGAATCATATTCATTGTTATTATATCATATATGGTCATATTTATATCTTATTATTAATAATATTTCATTGCTACTTGTTATTCGGGTGTTCATTGCATTATGTTCTTATGCATGTTTTGTCGAATAAATTCTTATTCATCTTTTTAGGTTTTAGATACGTCATTTACAGAAGGGTATTATTGTAATATATATCATATTTATTCATTAAATTCATTTATATAATCATTATTCAATGAAGATCATGTAGAACGAGTCACATCACATCGTGGAGATAGTAGGTCGTACGTACGCATGAGTGATGATATCGTTCCCATGGTTGTTGAATTATATTGAAGTTTATGTATACTATTTAATAATAAATATCATTTGAAAATAATAATATATTGTTATTCATTACACCATTATACCCATCCAAGTATGGTGGTGGTGGAAAAGTGATTACACCACGGCCTGGAGACGGTATTCTGAACGTACGCACACGCGGTGATTTCATTTTCCATAGGATGGGTAGAAGGTGAAATAGTGTTGTTTCATATTTATAATAACATATCAATATATGAGTGATAATTATGTTATTAATTTATGATGAAACAAAAAAAAAAGAAGAAGTAGAAGAAGAAGGAAACCTGAAAGAATCGGTAGAAGAGATTACCTCTTCTTCGACATGCCTCGTTGAAACCTCCTTTTAGGGCACTAAAATTGGTCATTGAAGAAGACCATGGAATCTAGTATGCATATAGGGAAGTTTAGAAGGTAAGTGGGCAGGTTTAGTCGAGATTTAGGGCTCAAAATTGTGTGAGGAGGAGAGGGAGGAGGTTCCCTTTTATAATGGAGGAGAGGGGCACCATTGAAAACCTCAAAAATATTAATTTATAATAAATTTAAAACCCACTTAAAAACGTCCAAAATGACTGACATCCAAAGATTATATGAGATAGGGTTGTAATCTCCTCAACCAATATAATTTATACATATAGAGAATTTATTTTAATCAATATCAACTTGATTTATACATGTTTAATCTATTTAATGTTATTGTTGGTTATAAGATTCTAAATTTTAAATTGTTATAAATAATTACTTATGTATTGTGAATATTCCATAATTGTATAAATTATGACATTTTAGACCATATAAAGTTTAATTTATAAATTTTATATATTTTTTTGATTTTTAAACCATTTTATAATATGATATTTTTATAAAATAACAATAGTGTCAATTTGTACACGATTCATTTATTTGAATTTAAATAAAATCTAAACAGAGGATATATTCAGAAAAAAATATTTAATAGATTTATAACATGTCATAGTCAACTAGAAAATTTTTCGATCATATTAAATAGTTCATATAATATTAATATTAATATTTTTAAAACCATTTATTTGATATTTCAATTAATAAAATAATTTCAACATCACTATTGTGTAAATTTTAATGATAATTATTTAATCCCTAAAAATTCTAAATAAATTCACATGATGTAGATAATTTAATTATCTTTAGGGAGACTATTCATTTTCTATGTTTCATGAAGTTTTTCACTAAATTAAAATTATTATACTTATAATATTTAAGAGAGTGACATGTTGTCACTTTCTTTGGTTTTAATGACAATTTAATTATTTTAATGGTAAAAAGTCCTTAAAATGAATTTATTCCGACCTTTATGTTATAAGGGTAGACTTTTAGTCATCCAATAGAATTTTAGAATGTGTTAGGGTAATTTTATAATCTTATTTTTTCCTTAATTATGTGATTTACTTTTAACATGAGTAAATCAAAATTACCATAGTTAGTATTCATAATTTTAAAAAATTAACCTATTAATATAATTTAGACCCACTGAATTTAAATATGGAATCCATTTTTCAAAATTTAAAACACAGAAGTTGCAGCAATTAATTTAAAATTAATCCCACTGTTAAGAAAACGAGTTTTAAAAGTTAAAACATTGCCAAAGATTGAAATGTTTTAACCTATGAATTAAACTAAAATTAATGGTAATGACATACATTATATTAAATGGTAAAAATATAATCTATTTATACTTTAAAACCATTAAATATTATAATTTAACCATATAAATTATTGTGATAAAAAAAGTTGTTTTTAATTTATATATAGCGTGTTTTTACTATTCATTAAAATAAGAATGTTATCAGAATAATATGAAAATTTTATCCAAAGTAAAATTTTATAACCTGATTCCGAAGAATTATTTTAATTTTTCAAAATGAACTTATAAACCTATCAAAAAACAGATTTAATGTGGGTGCACCATCAAATGGCGGAAAAACTGCATTTTAAAAAAAAAAACTTATTTTACCCGAAAAATTTATTTTATTCACAAACGATGTTTTCAAAAAATTGTAAGATGAGTAATAATGTCATAAAATTCATAATTTAGTTAATAATATTCATAAATTCTAGTCCATAATAATATTATAACAATATATCATTGTTTAGTGAAACCTGATATTGCTTACTACACACGCTATCGAGGAAGGTCGTGATTGTGTGTAATGCAAGCCAAGATAGTGTTGTTTGCAGTGAAAGATTCTTTTTAGTATAAAATTAGAAATTTAAAAAATATATTTCTCATAAAATCTCAAGTTGTTACATTCTACCCCCCTTAAAATGAATTTCTCCCTCGAAATTCGGCACATTATAACAAACAGATATGGATACCTCTCCCTAATCATATCCTCAATCTCCCATGAAGCTTCTTAAAATTGGTGGTTACTCTATAAAAAAGTCAACAAGAAAGTGGTCTTGTTCTGTAGATCTTTTTATCTATGATCCAGAATCTCTATCAGCTGTTCTTCATAAGAAAGGTCTTTCACCAACGATACAACTTCTGAGCTTAGTACATGTGAAGGATCGGGTATGTACTTTCTCAGGAGAGATACATGGAAAACATCGTGAACTTGAGAGAGATTCGGTGGAAGCACCAATCGGTAAGCTATAATCCCAACACAATCAAGTATTTAAAAAGGACAAATATACCTAGGGATCAGCTTTCCCTTCTTTCCAAATCTCATTACTCTCTTCCAAGGAGATATTTGTAAGAAAACTTTATCACCCACATAAAACTCTAGGTCTTTTCTTCAGTGATCAGCATAACTTTGTTGTTGACTCTGAGCTTCTCTTATGTGTTGTTGAATAGATCAGACCTTTTTTTCCATCTCATCAACAAGATCGGGTCTTAATAGCTTTCTTTCCCTAACATCATCCCAACAAGTTGGAGTTTGGCATTTCTTTCCATAGAGAGCTTCACAAGGAGCCATATGAATACTGGAGTGGAAGCTATTATTATAAGAAAATTCCACCAATGGTTGGTGTTGATCCCAACCACCTTTTAAATCCATAGAGAAAGCTCTAAACATGTCTTCTAGAGTTTGAATTGTCCTCTCAGACTGACCGTCTGTCTAAGGATGATAAGTAGTGCTAAAACTGAACTCTGTATCTAGAGTATGCTGAAGGCTTCACGAAAACTTCTAGGTAAACCTTGGATCCTGGTCAGATAAAATGGAAAGTGGTAATCCATGTAATATTACCACTTCCTTTACATATATCCGGGCAAGATGATCTAGAGAGAAATCTTCTCTAATAGCAATGATGTGTGCCGACTTCGTAAGACGATCAACTATGACCCAGATGGCATTATTGCCTTTGGATGTTTTAGAAAGTCTAGTGACAAAGTCCATACTGATGTTTTCCCATTTCCATTTGGGTATGGGTAATGGTTGTAACATCCCCTTAGACTTCTGTCTCTCTACTTGAACTTGCTGACAAACCAAGCATCAAGAGACATATTCGGCAACATCTCTTTTCAGGCCATCCCACCAGAAGTACTCTTTCAGGTCCCTATACATCTTTGTGCTTGTAGGATGAATAGAGAATGAAGAACTATGAGCCTCATCTAGTAGCTCCTTCATTAATTATAGGACGGTAGGAACACAAACATCATTTATGAACCTTATTATTTTATCACAATCAATGTGGAATTCAGGAACATTTCACACTTTCTTTTGTAACTCTACATCTTCTTTCTGCGCTTTTTTAATCATCACATGTATAGATGGTTGAACATTCATTTGAAAGAGATAATATTTTTCCCCTTCCATTATAATTCCAAGATCCATGCTTTGTAAATACATAAATATTGGATCTTTTGAGATCCTCATCATGGTTATGCTAGCATGGTCTTGTCAACTTAATGCATTTTCCAACTTGTTTTCATTCTCAGGGTGGTAATGAATTGAGCAGTCATAATCCTTAATCAGCTCCAACCAAATTATTTGGTGCATATTCAGCTCCTTTTGTGTGAAAATATACTTTAAACTTTTATGATCAGTATAAATATCACAGATTTCAATATAAAGATAATTCCTCCAAATACTTAATGCAAATATTACCGCAGCTAACTCCAAATCATGAGTTGGGTTATTTTGCTCATGGATTTTCATCTATCGCGAGGCATTAGATATCACCATATCAATTTTCAAGAGAACACACCCCAATCCCTTCTTGGATGCATCACTTTAGATCACAATCCATTCTCCACTACAAGTCAGAGTGAGCACAGGTGCACTGGATAGCCTTCTTTTCAACTCCTTGAAATTCTCTTCACACTCCTCCGTCCACACGAACATAACTCCTTTACGAGTCAACCTAGTGAGTGTATTAGATAAACTTGAAAAATATTCCACAAAACGTCGATAATATCTAGCCAGACCAAGAAAACTTCGGATCTCAGTTACTATTGTTGGTCTCGACCATCTTTCGATAACCTCTGTTTTTGCTGGTTCCAGAGATATCCCATATTTTGAGATTATGTGACCAAAAAATGAAACTTTTTGAAGCCAAAATTCACACTTGGTAAATTTTTCATAACTATTCTCCCTTCTTAGGGTCTTCAATATAATTCTCAAGTGATCTTCATGTTCTTCCTTTCTCTTTAAATAGACAAGAATATTTTCTATAAAGACAACCACAAACTGATCAAGATAGTATCTAAAGACTCTATTCATTAGATCCATGAATATAGAAGGGGAATTAGTAAGACCAAATGGCATCACTATAAATTCATAGTGTCCACACCTTGTATGGAAAGCCGTCTTTGGTATATCCTCCCTTTTGACCCTTAATTGATGATACCCTGAACGAAGATCAATCTTAGAAATTTATTGAGTTCTTCGTAGTTGATCAAATAAGTCATCATTGTGAGGGAGTGGATATTTGTTCATGATAGTGATCTTGGTAGCTTCTCGATAATCAATGCATATTTTCATTGATCCATCTTTATTCTTAACAAACAGAACATGAGATCCCCAAGGTAACGCACTAGGGTGTATGAATCCCTTATCAAGATTGTCTTGTAGTTTCTTCTTCAATTCATGGAAGTCAATTGGGGCCATTTTATAAGGTGTCTCTGAAATAGGCATAGCACCTAGTATGAGTTCTATTGAAAACTCAACTTCACGATTTGGTGGAAGACATGGTAATCCCTCCAGAAAGACATCATCAAACTCTCGTACAATGGGGATATTCTTAATTGTGAGTTTCTATCCAACCATTTGAGATAAATAACCTAAATTTATTGGAATCAAGACAGATAATATGGAAGAAATTTCCCCTGGAAGGTTATATTCATCCTTGCATCTATAGATGATAGTAGATTGATCGAGAATATTAAATGTGATTCCCATTCTTTGGAAATTGATATGAGCTTTATATAAAGAAATCCAATCTATGCCAAGAATCACATCAAATTCCATTATAGGAAGGATCACATGATTTGCAGGAAGCACTTTCCCACAAGCTACAATCAGAGAAGAATTGTAAACTTTTTATGCGACTATTTTTCCATTAGGGGTTATCACAACTAACTCAATATCTAACTTCTGAGGTAATATGGCAATACCCTTAGAAAATTCTTCATAAATAAAAGAGTGGGTGGATCCATAATCAAATAAAACATTTTCTACATTAGAGTGGATGGTAAGTGAACCATTCACCACTTCGTTATCATACTCCACATCTCTGATAGAAATTGAATGTGACATTACTTTGTCTTTGGCTTTAAGAGTATGTTGACGTCGATCATCATCAACAACCCTTGGATTAGGGAATTTATTGGAATAATGCCCCATTTCCTTTCACATGAATCATTGAAGTGTATGAGGTGCATTTTGTGTATCCCTTTCTTTTTTCACATCATTAGACATATTCTTCCCATTATTTTGACATTCAACTGCCCGGTGTCCTTATTTTCCACACATAAAACATTTACTTGTCCTTTTAAGACAATTTCCTTCATGTTTCTTTCCACACTTTGAGCATAAAGGAAAACTCATTTTCTTTTCAGTGTGGTCTTTAGATTTTCCTTTGAATTTAATTTTCCTCTTCTTATCAAACCCATATGATTGATGGGTTGCTACAATCTCCATCTCAACCAAGATATCACATCGAATAATTTTCTCATAGCTACTAAATTCCCTTATGGCTAATGCCCTTCGAAGACTTGGTTTTAAGCCACTAAAGAATTGACCGATTTTACTCTCAGGTTGGATAATAATTCTAGAAGCGTACCTTGCATGTCTTTTAAAATTTTCTTTGATGGTACCAACAGATTCAACATCCATTTGGTTTAGTTCAAGAAACTCTTTCTCCGTATTTTTTTGAATAATACGTGGGAAGCACTTATTGAAAAATAAGTTCATGAACTCGTCCCATTCCATGGACTCAATTTCATCCCTTTTCCTCGTATTCCTAATAAGATTCCACCGTTGATCTTCATTACCTTCCAAATGATATAATGCTAAGATGAATTTATCATATTAATATCATTTTAGAACTAAAAATATCTTTCCAGTGGTACTGATCCATTGTTCAGACTCTAATGGATCAGAAGACCCACCGAATGAGGGTGGACGCTGCCTCATGAAAGATTCAACAGAATGTTGCTCCTTCCTTTTCTTGTTTGGAAGTCCAGCATGAGTCATAGCTTGAGAATGTTGTGTGACCATGGTTAGAATATTTTTCATTCCAGCTCCCATAATGTTTGGTTGCTCAGGGGGGAAAATCATTGCATTTCCCGTCTCATTTAGCATTAACACAATTCCTTTGGGTTCCATCCATTGACTAAAACCAATAAGAATAGTGTGATAAACACTAATCATAATAAGAAAACCACATAATCGAGAATAAAATTTTACACTTAAGGTCTTATCATAGGTTATTCATGGCCATTTCTAAAACACTAATATTATGTTCTATACTTAGACATATCCTTAGAGTCCTTACTAATCACATCCTAGTTTCCAAAGGTTGACTATATCATTCCTCTAGTACCAACTATAATGACCCATACATTACATAAATTGTTAGTACATTAGAATTGAGTCATACTTATTACAAAAAATAACAAAACCGTGATAGGACCGTATAGGTATAGTTTATTTAGAAACTGGGAAACATAAAAAACTAGTTCATAAATCATCTACATTGTCTCCTGTTTATTTCATCATATCTTAAGTCCCTTTGGTATATCCTACTTAATACCCTTCTTCCTGTCCTGGGGAAAAGAAAACATACAAAAGGGTGAGCTCAAATTCTCATTAAGGGTATACAAAATAAATATCAATCATATCATATTCAAAAGAACATAACATTTTGAAAATATTATCCGGAAAAAGAGCTCATAATATCATAAAATGGGATAAATCAGAGTAGTAAAATGTAATCCCAATAATCATAACATAAAACATGAAACGTTGTGGCATACACACATAATCATAGAAAATCATTTAATATTAGTCAGGTCTCATGGCCAAGACCATCATAGCAGAAAAAGTCCATTACTAAACTGAGTTCACTCCTCGTTCCGGTAATGTATCACCGAACCAGATTAACTTGTCGTTTCGGCCATGTCTATCTCATGAGATATAAATATTTACCCAATTCATTAGAGTGAGAAATATGTCCCACCCATATCATATTGAAACAATTCTTATGTGTTTCCCAAAATCATAAATCATAGAATATCCCATGTAATAAAAATGGGATTCTTAAACATCATACCATCATAACATAATCCATATATCATTAAAGGACATCATAAAATTAATTCCATCATAAAATAATCAAATCAATGTGAAAATAGGGATAGAAACAGAACCCTATATTCTGTTAGATGGAGAATAAATTTGTTAAAACACTTGAACTCCATTCTTGTGGAAGATATCCTTTCTAATTCAAAAACAATTTTCCCTTCTTAACATGCCATACAATTTTAAACTAAAAGAAGCTGATTAAAAAAACTTGAACACTTGTAAAATAAGTTTCATGCAAGTAATTTTCGTTGAAATCATAAAAATCCTTTCATTCCATATATGTTAAAAAAACATTCTTCTCGTACTTTGGCCTGAAAATTCAAAAAGTACCTCATACTAAAAAACAACAAATGATTCCTTTCATATATTTTACTAAAAACTCACAAATGGATAAAATTGGATTTAAAATTTTTTTGGAGGATAGAAATAATATGACATATTGTTGAAACTGGGATGTGGATGATAAATATTCCCTAATAAATTCTGATGTATAAACAATCTAAGATAAAAATTAGATTTCCATGTTTTTCCTTTACCTTAGGTTTGATATGCTTCGTACGTATCCGAACCTTCTGTATAATGATTTAAATAATGTCATTGACTTATTAAAGAATCATATTCATTGTTATTATATCATATATGGTCATATTCTTATCTTCTTATTAGTAATATTTCATTGCTACTTGTTATTTGGGTGTTCATTGCTTTATGTTTTTATGCATGTTTTGTCAAATAAATTCTTATTACTCTTTTTAGGTTTTAGATACCTCATTTCCAAAATGGTATTAGTGTAATATATATCATATTTATTCATTCAATATATTTATATAATCATTATTCAATGAAGATCATGTAGAACGAGTCACATCACATCGTGGAGAGGGTAGGCCGTACGTACACACGACCGATGATATCGTTACCATGATCGTATAATTATATTTAAGTTTATGTATACTATTTTAGAATCAATATCACTTTAAAATAATCATATATATTTATTATTTAAACTATTATACCCATCCAAGTAATGTGGTGGTGGAAAATAGATTACACCACGATGTTGAGTTGGTATTCCGTACATACGCACGCACGATGATTTCATTTCCCATAGGATGGATAAAAGGTGAGATAAGGTTGTTTCATATTTATAATAACATATCAGTATATGATTGATAATGATGATATTAATTTATGATGAAACAATTAAAGATGAATATGTTGAACATGAAAGAAACTTGAAAGAATCAGTAGAAGAGATTACCTCTTCTTTAACAAGCCTATTTGAAACCTCTCTTAGGGCACTAAAATTGGACTTTGGAGAAGCACATGACCTCTAGTATGTTTCTAGGGAAGCTGATAAGTGAATTGGGCAGGGGTTGGCCGAGCTTTAAGGCTCAAAATTGAGTGACGAGG
Organism: Viscum album; assembly: GCA_963277665.1. NCBI lineage: Eukaryota > Viridiplantae > Streptophyta > Magnoliopsida > Santalales > Viscaceae > Viscum > Viscum album. The sequence goes on from OY728152.1 coordinate 1,943,042,169, forward strand.
AGAGGGAGGAGGTGTCCTTTTATAATGGGGGAGAGGGGCACCTTTGGAACCCTCAAAAATATTAATTTATAAAAAATTATAACCCCTCATAAAAACTTCCAAAATGACTCACATATGAATATTCGATGAGATAGGGTTGTAATATCATCAACCAATAAAAATTAGACATTTATGGAATTTATGTTAAACATTATCAACTTGATTTATACATATTTAATTTATTTAATTTTATTTGTGGTAATAAGATTCTAAATTTTAAATTGTTATGAATAATTACTTATGTATTGTGAATTATATATAATTGTATAAATATTGACATTTTCGACCATATAAATTTTAATTTATAATTTTTTAAATATTTTTGTGATTTTTAAACCATTTTATAATATGTTATTTTTATTAAATAACAATAGTGTCAATTTTGACACTATTCATTTATTTGAATTTAAATAAAATCTACACAGACGATATATCCGATACAAAATATTTAATATCTTTCAAAAATTTCATAGGAATCTTGAAAATTTTTGGATCATATTAAATAGTTCATATAACATTTATTTTAATATTTTTAAAACCATTTATATGATATATCAATAATATTAATTAATTTCAACATCACTATTGTGCCACCATAAATTATAATTATTTAATACCTAAAAATTCTAAATAAATTCACATGATGTAGATACATTTATAATATTTCTTATAGACTATTAATTTTTGAGATTCCATGAATTTTATCGCTAAATTAAAATTATTATACTTATAAGATTTAACAGAGTGACATGTTGTCACTTTCTTTGGTTTTAATAACAATTAAATAATTTTAATAATCAAAATGCCATAAAATGACTTTAATATGACCCTTAGATGATAAGGGTAGACTTTTAGTCAACCAAAAGAATTTTTCCAGGTGTTAGGGTAATTTTATAATCTTATTTTTACCTATAATTACTCTATTTACTTTTAAGTGTAGTAAATAAAAATTACCGTAGTTACTATTCATAATATAAAAAATATTAAAAGTAACCTATTAACATAATTTGGACCCACTGAATTCAAATATGGAATCTAATTTTCAAAATTCAAAACACAAAAGTTGTAGTAATTAATTTAAAATTAATCCTGATTTTAAGAAAATGGGTTTTAAAAGTTAAAACATTACTAAAGATTGAAATGTTTTAACCTATGAATTCAAAGTTTAATTAATGGTAATAAAATAAATTATATTATTTTCTAAAAATATATTATATTTATACTTTAAAACCATTAAATATTATAATTTAACCATATAAATTATTACAATGAAAAAAGGTTTTTTTAATTAAAATATAACGTGTTTTTAAAATTCATTAATATAAGAAAGTTATCAGAATAATATGAAAAATTTATCCAATGTAAATTTTTATATCCTGATTCCAAAGAAAAATTTTATTTTTTCAAATTGAAATTATAATCCTATCAAAAACTAGATTTAATATAGGTGCACCATCAAAAGGCGGGAAAACTGCATTTTTTGTAAAATACATATGTTACCCGAAATATTTATTTTGTTCATATATGATGTTTTAGAAAATGTGTAAGATGAATAATAATGTTATAAAATTAAAAATTTTGTTAATATAATTCATAACGGCTATTCCATAACAATATCATAACAATATATTGTTGTTTAGTGAAACCTAGTATTGCATACTACAGACGCTATCGAGGAAGGCCATGATTGCATGTAATGCAAGCCAAGATAGTGTTGTGTGCAATGAATGCTTCTTTTATGTATAACATATGAAATTAAAAAATATATTTCTCATAAAATATCAGGGTGTTACACCCGGGCTGTGTGTTATTGTCATTTTATTATCATGGGCCTGGTTGGATTAATGTGAGATCCAACATTTCAATACAGAAAGTTTCTGCAAAATTATAATAGAGTATGTCATATGGACCATCTCACGCGAAGTATCCCAACTCCACAGATGGTTTGTGAAACGGACATTTGATTCTTGAGATAAGGCCCTTTAAGTGTTTCTAGGCCCGGGTCCGGTCTGACCCGGTCAGACCCACCCGGCCCGCCCCGGTCTAGGCTAGGCCGTGACGGACTCAGCCCACTAAGCCGAGGTCTGGCCAGCCCAGGAAATGGGGCAGCCCTCCCCGCTAAGGGGTGCTGCCCAGCTCGATGGGCGGCGGCCTGTCGGGCCAGTGGCCCGGCACAGTGGCAGCATCCTACTGGGAAGGAGGCCTGAGTTGCAGGCGGCAGCCCACTTGGTAGGCGGCCCACTGGAGGGTGGTTCGGCCGCGAAGGTCGCGGCCCATGGTGCCTCCACCAGGCAGCTCTGGGGAGTCGCTCCCCTGAGACCCTGAGCATACAAAGGTCGTTCAACCTTTGATGCGGCTGCACCACATGGTCGCCGCCCTGTCACTACAGAACTCATCGGAGGTACGGATTCCGGGTCGTCCGCCCTTGCATCGACCGCTGTCTCTATCTCATCGGCAGCATGCAATAGTGCACCTCCCTTCACTTCGGTGGCCGGCTGACGAGCCGGCCTTCTTCTTGGTCTGCAGCGGCTGGCATGTCGCGTCCCCTTTGCACATCGGCGGTGCGTGATGGTTCCCCACACCTCTTCCACGGCCGGCTAGTGTCGGCCCCTCCAATTTCCACCTTGGATTCTTGTCGCTGCCCCTCTAGATTTGTGAATTGGAACATCACCTCCATCATATCTCATTGGTACCGCCTTGACAACGTTCTTCTACTAAGGCACGAGGATGTTGCAAGGATAGCGGAGGGTTCGGGCAGGATTCGTTAGGCATGTACCCTCCATGTTAGCTCATAAAAATGAGGGGCGAAGTTATGGGTTTAATAAATAGTTGAATTGATCAACAAGATAAACCCCATAACATACCTCACAATAACCTCCCCCAAGGATGAATGAATTAGGGGTCAACCCATTAGTCGGTTGACCAGAGTTATTCAAGATATGTTAAGAACAGGCATGATGGAATCTTTTAAGGAATCATACAAGAATAAACCCCATATCTCGAAAACCCGTTAGATAAACACCTATACTTGAAGGCGGGTCAGTGTTCTTCGTTCCCAAAACATTCTTCCAACGATGCCACTCATACTCTGTCCTACGATTCGTGGTTTAGTGTTGTCTGTTACCTTCTATTGGGTTCGTCTCCATCCTCGAAGGGTCTGGCATCGCAATTCTCTTTCAACACTTCATTGTTTAGTGAAGTTGTGTTTGTACCTCCCCCAAATCTCCATATATATAAGAGATGGGGAGGGTAAGTAACAACGTTTTATTTTAATGGGGATCATCGATTAGGAAGCTTCATAATTCCCCAATGACGTTGTTACCTAGGGTTGGCAGGTCATGCCCTTTATTGGCTTGACAAGTCGCTAACCCCACCCCTTTTCTTGTCCATTAGGGGATATAAAATAAAATATTAAAATTATTTTATTTCGTTTTTTTAAGTCACAAAACATAATTTTTTCATCATCCCTATTGCGGTAAAATTGAATCCTCCATTAAGCGAAACCCGGTGCTAGAGATTCAACGGTAACCCGAGATTTTTAATACGAGAAATGGTTCAAAAGTTATAAAAAACCACTCACATTTCTACTGAATATACATGAAAAAATGATTAATAAATTATTAACGTTCTCCCTCGACCTGTTCCAGTTGAGGTTAGGCTTCTTCTAAGAAGAAAATACCCCAACTAACCCAACGGTACTCTTAGATTTTGAATACAAGTTACAGTTTAGAGTTTATGGATTTTACAATAAAATAATTGTCCCTTATTTTTTATGGCCATGAACTAACATTCACTGGTAGCCCGTGATGGAAAATGTTAGTATTATCCTAAGGAACGAAAACCCTCACAAGATTAGCAGTGGTTTGAGATTTTAAATCTGAGTTACCATTCTTGAGTTATAACCATTTGAAAAATAAAATAATTTTATTTAATTAACTTATTTACGATTATTCCATTTTTGGGTTTTCTCAAAGGTGGTCTGTGCCGACGAATCATAAGTCACGCCTGGGGTAAACTCCCCATATTAATCACAACAATGCCCTCTTATTTCTGATCTAGGTAACAATTTAAGAGTTATTTCACTATTTTAGGAAAAATTCTTATGCTTGTTATTTAATTTTTAACAAAACTTCGATGGATCATTCCGGGCACTCCATGCCTCAGAATCATGCACCGCCAAATTTCACGGTCTCAAAATATTTCCATATAATTAAAAATAAAACTATACGAGAAATTTAGGGACATTAAATCAACATTAAAATGTGGAGTATTATTTATTTCTATGATTTCATTTTTATTTATTTGAATGTTTCAATATGTTGTTTATATGATTTCTTGAAGTTTTATGTATTGATGTTCTCCCTTTTTTGTTTTGACTAATGTTGTATCATACAACCATAAAAAACTATTATAAAGATGTGAGAAGAGGATGGAGATAATTATTCATTATCAAACCCACCGGTTGATCAAATACATATTCAGGAAATGGTTTAGACAACTGGAGCCATGGATCATAGAGTATGCTCCTGTGAAAATAAGGTTAGGTAAGATAAACCATGGATTGGGATGGATTAGGATGAGTTATTCCTTAATCATAATCTCCCTTCATTCTATGGTAGACTATTCCATATGAGTGAAAATACTTTGTAGATAAAATTGATAGGATAATTTATTTACATGGAACCCCCAAAGGTATTGAATTTAAGTGTGCTTCATTTATGGTGGAAGTACATAGTCATACGTGGTTGGAGACTGTGGTTTAGGATGAAACAAATTACTATATAGGATTAAACAACTTTAAGGAAATATTCATCAAGAGGATTTATATGTATAACTTGGCCTCATAATGTTTTGGGTGTTACTATAACTCAATACAATGGATCATATAGTGATTGAATGTACCAACAAATTTGTAGATCCGGTCCATCTAATCTCGATATGATCACAACTAACAAGATGAATAGTTGAAGTTTTGAAATTGGTTTGACTCAAGATATCCAATGACATGTGTTCTCGTTTAAATTAATGACTTATTTTGAGGTGGATGAAAGGACTTAAATGATGGAAATTGACTAGGTTGAGATGTAAGTCATGAATCTGATGATTTTAGTATCATTGCAACGTCCCATTAATAGATTTATACTACTTATTCATTAATGTTTTTATAAATATTCATTTAATTATTATTTTTAGTTTTTTCTGTAGATATTTTTTATAAATTTTGAATTCCATTGGCTTGTGGATAGATAAACACTATTAGTGAAAACATTGCTGTTTGGCCAAAAAGAATGTACACCGTGTAGAGGTAAACATGAATGGGGTTCATAATTAATTAAAATTTTGTTTCAATCACCACTAAGCCATGTAAACCTATATAGAGTGTGTTTACATATTTCGTTCATCATTAGTTTAACCATTCATCCGAACCATTAACTATTTCTAGAATCCCATGTGCAGTAAGGGTGCATTGTTACTAATAAAACTAACTAGGAAATGATGTTTGTGGGATTTTAATCCCTAAAATTATTAAATTATGTTCCCAATACCCTCAATTTAATGCCTAATCACCCCTTTATTCTAACTAATCCATTTCACTATCTTTTGGAGGCACTCTATAGGGTTCCCTGGATCCTAAAAACCCACCGATCGTGAATTGAATTGACACTAGAAGATATTAATCCACCATTAGTATATGGTTACTATCTTCATTTCAATTTTCTCATTACTTTATTACACTATATTTAATGAGTGGTGAGTACTAATAGTACTTATATATTAGATTTTTGTTTGATGGATATTGTTTTTTTTCTATAATTCTATGGATTATTCCTACATTGTGTTCTCTATGGACACTCTGATTGTGTTTCCAATTTGGTGTTTCATTTTAATTGATCATGTGATTAATGGTAGGTGGTTATTTAGTTATATACAATATAATTGAAACCCCAAATTCCCAAATTTAATTTAAATTAGTTTTGAACTGATTTATGAAACCATTAATTTAGATTATATTATTTTTGGTTCCAAAAACCCATAAGAGTTGTAAAAAACCCCTAACATCAATGTAGTTGAAATTGTTGGGAATATTTTCAGAATCCCAGTTTATTAAAATGATAAATGGTAGATTTTGATCCTCTAGAAAAATTGGAATTAAATTAATTTTGTTTTGAAAGATAATGAATTGTTAAAATTATATGATTTGGTTCTGAAACTGAAATGGCATGTTAAAAATGAAATTTTAAATTTGATCTATGAATGAATTAAGGAAATTGAAATTTTGGTTTTTACTATCATTGAATAATTGATTGATGAAATAATAATTAATCCTTTTTAGTTACTGGTTGATTATGAGAATTGATTTAGAACAATTACTACCTAGAAATGGATTGATGATAAAAACACCAACTAATCCTAGATTGGCATGATTTCTCCCAATGTGATACTAATTGATTAGACCAAATGGAATGAATTAGGAGATTTGTGCATAAAAACATTAATATTGATTAATGATTGAGAATTAAAAGGACCTTATAACATATATGTAACATAAATCAGGTCATATGACCATGGAGCTTTGTTTTTTGACATTATTATAGAGACCATTGTTTAAAGAAAAAATTTAGTCATTCCAATTGTTTCATATAATGTTTTTATATTTTTTTTATTTATAGGTATTTATATACATATTCCATTTACAAAAATTAAATTATGTTTATTCATTTACAATATGTTATTTTTTTTTGAAAATCCGTGTTTTATAAAAGATGAAAGCATAAATGGGTAAATAGTTGTCGAATTGATTATGAAACTCATGGTCCGATCCTACTGGGAGGATAATCTAACCCCCTACCTTTTCATTTAGGATGTTTTTGGTCTTTTTATGACAGGTATAGCGAAAGGAAATGTTCCACATAAAGTTGGTGGGTGGTATTGATGCATGTGACACTAGAGTTAAGCTGTAACATGGGAAGATGTCTTCCACTTAATGCATAGGGCTTGTGAGACTTTGTCTTGATAGATGTGGTGTCTTACATTGGTGTATGGTTTACCTTTATATGTTTACCTATCTTCTTGTGGTACTAAAAACCTTGAGGTGTGTTTTTTATATTATCTTCTCATTGATTTATTTTCCACGAATGTACCTATGACGGGTTTCACTTATGGAAAACCCACTCCCATTGATGTTTGGAATGTTGATAGATGAAAGGTTCTAGTTTCTATCTTATAGAGGTAGTGAATGGATTTTAGGACATGTGATAGTGGTATCAGGTGTAAATTTACCATGATATCTTGGTTCGTTCCAGAACAAATTGTATTAGATATTGTTTTATATCTTTCATAGATGTTTTATTGCGATCTGGGATGTCTTGGAATACATGAGATAAAAATTTCTGGACTTTGGGGTTAGTTTTGATCGAGTTCCTAGCTATATCACATCGTCTTCAGCCTAATTCAACATGGGTGTTTTGGTAAAGCGTCCATGGGAAATAAAATTATCTGATTCTTATTTTTTTATACTTTTCAATTGAGTATCTTGGAATCCAATAAGTTTTAACAATTTCTAGTGGATGTTATATTCTTGTATCTCTTGATTGGGTTGATGATATGAGAAAACTTGTTGATGTTTTAATTTTTCCTATTGATTTTTTGTTTCATCATACCTCAAAGAATATTTATTAATGAATTATAGAAGGATGCTGAGGGTGAACCACAATAATAAAATAATTTATTTTAGTATAATCTTGTTGAGATTATGGTGTATCTTTTCCACAGTCCTAGAAAAGTTTCTACACAAATATCGTTTCTGGGTCCAATAGAGATTCCATGAAGGGATGAAGTTATAGATCACGATCAATATTTTCTTCAAAAGATACATCTATATTTTCATGTCTCAAATAAACCTGAAGAGGCTGAGTATTTTTTGAATATGATCGAGATTCTTCTGTAGTTATCAAAAAAGGATGATTATATAAAAGTAAAATCTGCTACCATCATGCTATATAGACCTTTCAATAGGTAGTTAGATTAAATTGTGGTAGTGAAAAAACATGAAGTCATGGAGTGGAAACACTTCAAATACCTATTTAGGGATTATATCTCTATATAGTTGATGGTTTTGGGTTATATATATAGAGTTTATTGACCTCCAATAGAGTGACAGAACCAGGAGTTAGTATGAAAACCGTTTTTAACAAGTTCAGTTTCCCCCAAAGGTGGAAACAAGTGAGAATTTGATAGATCGATGATTTAATATTTCATTTTCACCAAACATATAAAGAAAGAATTTCCTATGAAATATAAAATCATTATTAGATGTTCTAGAGAGTGAATTTTTGGCTAATCATTACCTTGATGTATGATTCGGGTTTATGGAATTTTCATTATACTCGTAGTGATAGTTTTTTATGTTCCTCTAATGGAAAGTGAAACAATGAGGTGTCTCATGGAGGACTTCAATAGTATAACTATTCTAGAACTTCTATGGTGTTTGTAAGAGGCCCATTGACTAGCTTCCAATGTGGCAAGGTCGGGAATTCTATGTGGGCTTTAAATGAGGAACCAATGATTCATGGTCCATGTGGTTTCTTAGGTCACCTGTAGAAGTTCTTCAATATTGATTCTACCCCATATAGTGGTACATGATCATTAACATCAAGAGGTACTATTTTGTAGATAGATACTTTAATAAAGAAGGGTTTTTATCTCTTATAGTATAGATAAAATCTTCTGAATGTAGTGGAAGAGTCTCTAGAGTAAGATGATTTGGATCCAGGGATAGTTTGAGGTACCGTAGCTACAAATTCACCTTTAGTGAAATCATTATTTAAAACAGAAACATCTCACTCTTTCATGTTTCGTTTTATAATGAATTTTTTAAACTATACTATGTATAAATTGTATTCTTGGATCGATATTTCTACTCTAATTTGATCAAATAGATATCAGGGTCTTTGATGTCCCTCTTCTGATTTCTATTTATCAAAGATTGAAATCTTTTGTAATTTATAACTATTCATAGTAATCCTCTTGATTTCATTATAAGGATAGATTTGAGGATAGTTGATAAGGATTAAATTGACTATTATCTTTGGAAGGACTCCTTTACTATCCCCAATGGGTTGTGGTATTTTTTTAATGGACAATGGGATTTGAGGTTGAGTGGACCTGTACCTCATTTTCTGTAGTTGGTTAGGGTAGTAAATTTGTTTTTCATTTTGTTTGGCGTGCTAAATTTTTATTTATGATCTTTATGAAGTAGTTTTCATGTACCTTGACATTTATTAATTTATATTTTATGGTTTTCCACTAGTAAGGTAAGTAGAGTTCACTATTGAGTAGCACTGAGTTCCCTAATCATCTCCATTCCTTATTAAAATATTACATTGGATGAATTTAAATATTCAAAAACCCAGTTGGATGATTTAATAGAAAAAATTAATTATACAGCAGAGTGTATCACCTTGGATGGTACCTATTCTTTATATATAGAAATATTATGTGAAACTTCATATATTTGATGATAATTAAAAACTAAATCCAAACATGTTAATGAAAAAAATACATTTCCATATATAGATGATTTCATTGAAAAAATTAAATGGGTGAAGATGTTATCAAATACTGATCTTTGATATGGATACTTCAAATAGGAATGTATGAATCTAACACCCAAAAGAACAACATCATGAGTAGGTATAGCCATTATGAGCATCTTGTTATGCCTATTTTTCTATCCAATACTCTTGTAGACTTTTTGGTGATAATGAATAGGATATTCTAGGAATATATCAATTCATTAATGGTGACTTTATGGATGAAATTTTTGTTTAATCTAAAACTAAACAAGATACTTTATTTCATTGTAGAGTACTTTCAGAAACCATGAGAGGTCACCAAATTTAGATGAAGCCTTCAAAATGTTATTTCTATAATTGTTATGTGATGTACATTAGATAGGTTATCTTGAGAAATGGTATCTCAGTTCATCAAGAGATGGTGAAGGATGTTATGAAAAGGATGAAAAAATTAAAATTTCATATATTTTAGAGCCTCATAGTTATATCAGAGTATTACCAGAGGTTTATTAGATATTTCCCAAACATTAATTATCTCATGACCATTCCCACTTGAAAATGTATGGTGTTAATTTTGTGATTGGAAATTGTATATTTATATTGATGTTTTGTAGATAATTTTGACTTATACACTAGTGTTAATTCACTCAAAGGATGGGTAGGAGTGTGAGGCAATTTTTGGTTCATTTGGTTTAGGTTTGGGCTACATTCTTATGATGTGTTATCATAATATAGCCTATGGGTCCAAACAACCGAGGCCACATAAGAAGAACTCATAAAAATGATATTGACAACACTTCCATGATGCATTATATTGTGATTTGGTGACATTTAGTTTTCTATAAAATGGATTACCAATTATTCAGTGAAAAAATATTGAGTTATATCTTCTCTCCAAATGATCTGATCCTTTAGTGAATAATGTGGGTTGATAGCCTAAAATATTTTTATTTTATCATTTCCTACACTCACTGTAAGTGGAATGTATTTCCTGATAATTTCACTAGGAAAATTTGGATAAATTAATTGAATGAATCCTCATAAGAATACAATTTTATGGCTCTCTTTTATTAATTGCACAGGGGATTTTGGTAGGAGGTGACCGAAAATATTTTTGACAAATTTTCAGTTGACCTCCTCTCTTTTTAGATGATTCTCTAGAAACATGAGCATGGTGATGACTCTCAAATCATTGAGAAATATCTTTATGGTGGGGATAACATTTGTGGGTGGTCATTTTATTATCAAGATTTCATATGTTTCTAGAACTAGTACACAATTACATTTCTTGTGAGAAAATATTTGATTGAATATTTTCATAATTACTTTGGGGTGTAGGACCATTGTACTATGATCTTTTAAAATGTTTTGTGAAGATGATTTTTGAGGCTTGGTATGAGGTGATATATCATTAACATTAATTCTCATTATGATACTATCCAAAATGTAAAATACTTGAACCATAAATCTCTAGGTTTTGTAGAACCCCTTGCCATGTTGACTTTGAATTAGGATGAGATATCTATGGTATTTGTTCCTAGGTTTCCACATATCCCTTGAAATAAGAATGTTATATAGGAAATGAGTGATAAGCTAACCAAATATGCTTTCATTAAACCCATTTTAGATATAGACAATGTTTAGTATTTGGGATGTCTATGTTTTAAAGAGATTATCGGATTGAATGTTGTTTCATGTGCTATAGTACCTAATAGAGATATCAAATTTACTCCTCATTTTTGGAGAGGCCTCTTAGTGGAGGTGGTATATCATATTAGATTGAGCATATCATATCATCCATAGTTGAAAGGAATGAAATATAAATCTATAAAAATTATGGACAACATGTGATGTGCAAATATTTCAAACATTAGTAAATTATAGGTTTCCCAATTAGAATTTGATGATTTTTACTATAAAAAATGTTTAAATTAATCCATCATGATATAAATTTTTTTTGTACTTTTATTGATGACCTTATCGATCTACATAGTGTTGGCTACAGACTGATAAAGATTCCCTAGTTATACCTACCATGGTTGAATAATTGTTGATGAATAATTAATAGGTTGGTCATATGATGGTGACGGAATAGAGACAATTTAAAATTATATAGTAATTACATATATAAATTTTGGGAGTTTTTGGTTACTAACTCGGTGTTTTTAAGAGTTTCAAATCAGTTGGGTCAATGAAGTATCAGAAATAGGAGAAGAATGTGACATGATTTTTGGGTCCTTTTGATATAGGTGATTCAGTGGATAGTGCGACATTCAATTTATTATTTCCACCATTGTCAACATCAAAAAATAATGAATTTAATGTATCATATCTCATGAATTATATTTATGGCCCTTTCTATATCCAGATCGGGAAATAGCTTGATGAGTAACTTGGTCTATCCATTAAAAATCATCTAGTCAAGATTATCGATTCTCAGACAAAGGTTCCTCTGTGGAAATATATTCCTTTTTTCAATGTTCTATGGAATCATGTTTTTTGCTCACATGAAACATGGGAACATGAGTCAATGATAAGATAACATTGGCCTTATCTATTTATCATAATGTCTTCTTGACATGGATTTTAGAGACAGAATATTTTTATTGAAGTGAGAATGTAATAAAATGTTTCCATCTTTTAAAATCATATTAACCATTTTTTAATAAATATGTCTTTAGGTATTATTTTTGGGTCATTTGGAGATATTTTTTTAAATATTGTAAGTCCATGGGACGGTGAATGGATGATGCATGGTTAGTGTAAAATATATAGTTTGGACTAGAAAACCTAGAACCTAGTTGATGTACACTTAAAGTGGGCACAAGATTAGTCTAAACCCTTTGGCCACCGCCACCAATCTATGAACCCTTAAATAGAAGGGGGTTTTTTATGGTTGGTTCATTGTATATTTAATCATGTGGCAAGAAATTACACTCTTTCTATAGGACTAGTATGTGTACACAATTATGGTTCCAGGTTACCCCTGACCATGTGACCAAAACAAGAAACCATGAACATGGTTTTTCAAATCCACCAAATATTTTAATTAAAATCATGAAACCCAGAGTTGACCTATAATAAACCCATTTAAACTTAAATTATTTCCGTGGATTTTGTAGGCTCTCTATAGGATTACCCTACTGTATGTGGTTTTTCCTTTATTTGGGTTTTCTCTACCATACCATTCTTTTCTTTTTGGTAGTGGTTAATTTGGAAATTTTTGATAGATTATATCTCGTTCTTGATGCATCTTTTTTTGTTTGTAATTATAAGTATTGTCTCTAAATCTAATTCACATTCATCTATCCTTTTGTGAATCCTATTATAGGTTTTATTTTCATTAATCATGAGATAAAAGGGAGGTTATTTTACAAGGATTTACCCTAAAATTAAATCCTTAAATTACTAGTTTTAATTGTAATGAGATTTCAAATGATTTATCAAAACCTTATGTAATGTGGCTTGATTTTATGTTTAAAAAGTTCTTATAAATTGAAAAATAACATTAATTTGAATGAAATTGAAATTGTTGGGTATATATTTAGATAAATAATTTCTTACAGTTAAAAATCATTTGATGAAACAATTTTATGATGATTATCGAAAATACTTTCCATTTAATATATGAGGATTTAAAAGGAATGAAATTGATGAAAATGTTTTACTTTATTTTGAAATAATGATAAAATGTAAAAACCTATAATTTATAATTTCAAATATGAATGTTGAATTGAATTTAAATTATTTATTTTACCATGATTCATTTATTGCTATATTGAACCACATGTGAGCATAAATAGTTATTGGGATAAGCACACAAGTACTCTAACACCCTATCAATGGATTGACAATGAAAACACTGACCAAAAATTGTTAAGAATGGTTTATCTAATGGGATGTTGATTGATTAGTGTTGTTGGAATGATTCTAGGGGTGTGTGAATATAAAAATGAGTTGTGATTGATAATTTAATAATGATAAGATTCAAGATCCTAGAAAAATTTTTATTTAGGGAATATGCCCATGGTCCATTGATTTCTAGGATATGATTATACAATCCATTTTTTTAAAAGTTATTTATTCATGGAATTATTTTATATAAATGTTTTATATAATGTTATCATTTAATTAGGTCTTGATATATCTTCTATTTACATGAATTTGAAGAATATATTTATTCAAAATGTGTTACTATTTTTCTATGTCATAATCAAACCAAATTGAAATAATAAATGGTTTCATTGTTATAGAATTTATTATGGATAACATGTGGAGACCCGACTGGGATATTCAACTCACACCCCACATTTTCGTTCATTCATTTGGATATATTGTTACAACATGGTCAATTTAAGTGGAAGCACCACTTAGAGATGGTGGGTGTTCTTGATAAATGGGACTCTGAAGTGATGGTGGTGGCAAGAGAAGCTATGGTCTAGTTACTTAAGATGGGTTATTTTACATGATATGAATGGATTTTATGTTTTAATTTGGATTTTGGTATAATTTTTCATGTTTTTATGAAATTTTTCAATTCTACCCTTGAGGAGTGTTTGTAATTATTAATGGTTATTGTTTTTATTTTTCCAGTATCATACTTATAATCAACTATTCATATGTAAAAACCATTCCATTAATGATTGAAAATATACAAGGTGCCAATATCTAACCTGTGGGGATCAGGAACACCCAAAAGGTTATTCTAGGGATGGGCTGGGAGTCATTTTACTATTTTATTTTGGATTTTTCATAATAGTGTTTCCAAACTTGTGTTGGATCATTTGAATGGAAGATTAACTAAGTGTAGTAGGGGAATAATGATGGTATTATCTCCAGATATCCACCATGACCTCCATCATCATCATTTTTATATGGTGAAAACATTATGTTACATCAGTGTAGATGGTCTATACACAATACGTCTACATGTTTAGTCCAACCAATGTTGTTCCCCCTTTGTGTCTCTATTGTCCACCTAGAATGTTTTTGTATGAATATACATTTATATCAGAGTGGATCAAGATATATAAACCTTTTAGGGTTTTAGGTTCAGTATAATGCCCCAAGGGATATATGGCCTCTCTATATAAGACATCGTAGTTATAATGTATCTTAATATTTGAATATACTTCTTAAATTGGAGCCACATGTTAGTAATTGACCTAAAGATAAAATAAAGAAAAATTTATGCATGCTATAGATATATAACCAGTGGATTATGATATCGGTCCTGTAATAGGCCTATGTAATATTCTTTTAATATCAATTATTGTGTTTTATTTTTTTGATATAAGTTCTTAAAAAAATATATCTTATCACATTATGGATTTACTGAAACTATTTACTGGTAATATGTCTTATGATATAACGTTAGTTACACCACATGATATGAGGAACGAGAATGGTTTCTGATGCCCATATTGTGATATTTCTTTGTTGAATTTTGATCTAATGTAGGAATTTCCTTTCATACAGATCGTCCTCTATGATTTGATCCACATAATTTATTTGAATATTTTTTTCATGGGACACATTAATTTTTACCATTGACTGGTGGGTTCCTTGGATGTCAATGTCAGCCCTGTGGTTTTCCAGGGACAATGGAATCCAGGGTCAGGATGATCCGAACATAAAATTCCATAGTTATTCTAATTTTTAGTTTCTATTATATACTCTATTAGTCGAAGATAATGGTGAAGGTTCAAAGTGAAGGTTTTTATTTGTGGTTAGTGAGTTTCCAGAAGTGTTCATAGGGGATTTCTCTAGATTTATTCTATAATAGGATACTGAGTTCACAATCGATTTTGTACCAAGGAACCATTTGATATCTCTTCATTCATATCATTTTACCCTATAAAATTGGAAGAATTAAGTATTTAGATTGTTGATTAGGATTAAAAAATGTTCATACATCTAACCATCACCCAATGAGACACATCAATATTTGTTCACAAAAGGTTTTATTTTCATCTTCAGCTATGCATTGACTATTTTAAACTATACTGGGTTACGATTCATAATAAATACCCATTTCCTTGCATTGATTATCTATTTGGTCACATAAAATGGGAAATATGGTTTTCAAATATCGATCTCTATTCTGGGGTTCACGAGGACATGTTAAGAGAAGATTATTTTCTAAATACTACCTATCAAAGAGTATATATAAATTTGGAATATCATGTATTTTCATTTAAATTAATGAATTTTACTTTTATTTTTATGGGTGTTACGAAATGAGTGTTCTATAGCTATATAAAATGTGTTTTTATTGTGTTTTTGGAAGAAATTTTTGTTTACATATGATTATAAAAGGAATAATAACATCATTTATGATTTAGTTTTGAATGTTGTGTAACCGTATCCTTTTTAATTAATTTCTAAAATAATTCTTCTAGAATCAAGAAGCCCTTTTTTATCCCATGATATTAGAACATGGGGTTTTAGTTAATCCTGAAAAAAATAATATCTTTGATTTAATGGGAATATCATAGAAATGTTTCTAAAAGTATACAATTGTATATTCTTACATGGTACTATAAGTGGGATTTCAATGAATTCTCTTGGTTCACATTATCTATATAATCTCTCACCTGAAAAGGGGTCAATTTATATTGGTTCTTAGAATGTCTATAATCTTCTAGGATCTTATTTGGTGGTCTACATCCACTCCAAGGTTGACATTGCTCGACGTAGGCCAGAGTTACATTGACTACTATAACACGTAAGATTTGGGATTGGTTTTTGTGCTTATATATGGAGAAAGTATTGGGGAAAATGTTAGTTTTCATATTTCAACACATGAAATAAATTACCTGACACTTTACCTAGATCATGTATTGTTGATGCATTCCAGAAACAGCTTATAACATTGAAATTTTGTAGGAAATATTTACAATATACTCATACCCTAAAATCACGAGCTTTATCTTTTCATAAAAATATTTGAACTATAGGTAGAGATAGTGTTGAGAGTATCTTAAATAGGTTTTATTGGAAAATATATTTACATTGGGAAAAGGGAACAACATCAATGATTCATTAAGATGGAATTTTAAAACTCAGAGTATGAAGTTGTCCTATACTGTGTCCTACATTAAATTGATTTTTCCCAAATGTACATAAAATCCAAGGAAGTGGAAGGGTATGTTATTGTATAACATATCATTTATTACATAAGTTATATAGATGATTTAGGAATATAATAAAATGGATGAGTTAGGTCACTACTCCAGTCATTTTCTAAAATGTGGGGAGTTTCTATGTGAATGGTCTTCATCTTCTGTGGGAAATCATTATTTTAGAGGACGTTTTGTGTGATGGTTTTTCTAATATAATACTGTGATTTAATTATATATTCAATATCTATGGGATCTCTAGATATGTAGAACCAAAATGTTGTATGACCTGAAAAAATGGTTATGTTGTCTATGTATAATACATGACATCATTAACTTTGTTTATCTGTGATATAATTGTATGCATGTCAAAGCTATGCATCAGAATAACATAGGATTACTTAAACATATTTCCACTCATAACTATATGCAGGATGAGGTATCCATGTATTTTATAGATGGGTTAACCAACATATCCCTAGGAAGAAATGCTATTTGGGTGGGCATTGATCATTTAACGAAATCCAACAACTTCATTCTGATCAAGATCACCAAAAAACTGAATGAGTTGGTTATTGTATATGTTCATGAAAGGGTGATTCTTCATGGTATTCCATATACTAATATATCTAATCAAAACCCCTCCCCCACCCATGTCACCTCTTATATAATGGGATGTACTCCAAAGGTGTTGGGTTTAGAGGCCAATCATATCATGACACACAATCCAAAAACAAATGAACAAACAGAGTAGATAATTTAGTTTTTGGAACACATATTCCGTGCTAGTTTATTGAATTTGTTTGGATCATAAGATAACCATATAGGGTTAATATAATTTTGATATTATAATTTTTTCCAATCCTCTATCAATAAAAATCCATTCTATGCTCTATATGGTTGACCATGTGGGTCCTCTTTATACTGGATAAAATTGGGTGATAGTTTTTTAGCAGGACAAAGCCCCATGCTTTAAATTATTGGAATGATTCTAATGATCAAGTAATATTTCATGACATCTCAGAGATGTTACAAGTATTATGAATATCATAATTTACAATACTTGTAATTCATAGTTAGTGACTTGGTGTTTTAAAAGGTGACACTACATTTTGGTCTTTCCTCGAAACATCAGAGGCCTCTGCCACAAGAACTCGTCAAATGCGCTCAGTCGGTGTGCACCATCCACCAGTGTGGCTAGTGGTAACTACTTCCCAATGGGTGGTGGTGCTACTAGTACCCCACCCAATGGTGCCAACATAGTAAGAGGTCCCTACACCAGAGCCTCGTTACTCGGTGGGCTGTCATCGTGTTCTCTCTCAGAAACCCTAGATGGCTGTCTACACGACGGAATCCTGATAAGGAATGGGTTTCCCATGATAATTAAGTTATACATGGTGACCTGAATCCAATGAAATAACAAGAAAAACACTTCAAAAACACACACAATCTGTGTTTTCATGTGCTGGTTCATAAATTAGAATTTAGGGTCCTAGTGTATGGATACATCGGCCGCCACACCAACACTAGATTCCCAAAACTAAAAACCAAACTCATAACACTTAAAACTTTTTCCACACAAAAAAATCAGAGTACTAGTTATTTGGTAGAACCTAACTCCTTTGATACCACTTTGTCATGACCCATACCGAGGGGCCCGTGCCATAAATACCCCAAGCCCGCCATCCATATGCTAAGGGCTGGTGACTAGCACGGAAAGGATTATTCCCTAAAATGGGAAGGTGTTTCCTTTAATACCGTACAAACACACGGTCCCAGAACACAATAAGAAGCAACAATGAAGTAAACTATTGTAGCAAAAAGAAGTGCTTAATGTAAAAGGGGCCGGAATACAAGCCCAACTGAATGTACGGGTACAACTGAAAGTACAAAAAAAGAATGGAACTATACAACAGAAAAAGGTAAAATAGCTACTATTTAATCATTTGAGGATCTTACCTGAAGGGTAGGTACATATCACCTCCACAACACTACATTTTATCATGTATCCTCCGCGTAACGCCTAGTCTTGGATCCCTCAAGTCACATCCCAGCTTTTTGTCGTCAGCACAAGACACAACAAGGTGCGGGTGAAGCCCGTGTAGGGGTGAGTATAACATTACTCAGTAGGTACCCTGAGACCCCATAGGCCTCCTAGAGTCACAAAAAAGAAAACCAAAAATCATGATCTTGATCACAAGAACAAAGAAATAGATACAGATCAATTTGAGTCTATGCTCAAATGAAGTATACAACAAAGAGAAACATGATATGATGCTGACCCACACAAGTTATAAATGAATGCTAATAGCCAGCCATTGATTCTCTAGTCCAAGGAACAAGTAACATTCCTAGTCACAAATGTCGAACACTTCAACAACTAGAAAACTCCTCTTATATTGAGTACATCGGGCCTGTCGCATCATACAAAGGCACTTCCAACTAACCTTGAACTAGTGAGTTACTCCTCCCCATCGCATACCGTGGGTCTGCTAGGTCAGATAGATCCACTCCCCCACAGAGGCCTATTGAGGCACTCCTCCCGATCATGTACAGTGGCCACTCCCCACTATGTCATACTGAGGTAGTCCTCCCTATCCTAGATCGTGGCCATCGAGTCACTCCGAGTTAAAAAGTCAGTAGTCCTTAGGTCTCAGCCAATCGAAGGGTTCTGTACATTACTTACTTGTAAGAACCACTCCCCACGCCATCATTTTTATTTCAACCCGCATGAATTCTCACAATGAAGTAACCTGATGATCTCTTGTGTCACCAGGGTCCAAGCACAATAGAAGACGCGTCAACCGGACGCCCGATATAATGACCAATACTTTACATACATGGTTATTACATCAAAATTCATGCATACTTATTACAACATATAACTAAACCATGATAGGACTGTATATGTATAATGTCTTTAGAAACTAGGAAACATAAACAACTGGTTCATAAATCATCTACATTGTCTCCCCTTTATTACATCATATCTATAGTCCCTTTGGAATATCCTACATAATACCCTTATTCCTGACCAGGGGAAAAGAAAACATACAAAAGGGTGAGCTCAAATGCTCAGTAAGGGTAAACAAAAGAAATATCAATCATATCATATTCATAAGAACATAACATTTTGAAAATATCAACCTCTAAAAGTGATCATAATATCATAACATGGGATAAATCATAGTAGTGAAATGTAATACCAATAATCATAACATAAAACATGAAACTTTTTTTCATACACACATAATGATAGAAAATCATTTCATATTAGTCAAGTCTCATTGCCCAGACCATCATAGCGGACAAATTCCATTACTGAACCGAGTTCACTCCTCGTTCCAGCCCTGTATCACTGAACCAGATTATCTTTTCATTCCAACCACGTCTATCTCATGAGATATAAATCATTACCCAATGCATTGAAGGGAGATATAGATCTCACACATCTAATAATGAAACCATTCTTATGTGTGCCACAAAATCATAAATCATATCATAACCCAAGTAATAAAAATGGAATTCTTAAACATCATGCCATGATAGCATAATCCATATAACATAAAATGACATCATAAATATAATTCCATCATAAAATAATCAAATAATTGTTAAAATAGGGATAGAAACAGAACCCTATATTATCTTAGATGGAAAATAATTTTGATAAAACACTCGAACTCCATTCTTGAGGAAAATATCCTTTTTACTTCAAAAACATTTTTCTCTTCTTAACATGTCATACAATATTAAAATAAAAGAATTTGATTCAAAATAAACTTGAAAACTTGTAAAGGAAGATTCATGGAAATAATGTTCTATTAAATCATAAAAATCCATTCAACCCATATAAGGTAAAAAAACATTCTTCTCATACTTTGGCTGGAAGTCAAAAAGTACCTCGTACTAAAAAACGACAAAAGATTCCTTTGATATATTTTACTACAATATAACCAATGTGTAAAATTGGATTTAAAAAGTTATGGGATGATAGAAATATTATTTTATATTGAGGAAACATGGATGTGGATGATAAATATTTCCCATTAAATTCTGAAGTATAAACAATCTCGGATAAAAATGAGATTGCGAGATTTTCCTAAAACATAAGTCCGATATGCTTCGTACGTATCTGAACCTCCGGTATAATGATTTAAATAATGTGAATTACTTATTAAATAATAATATTCATTGTTATCATATCATATATGGCCATATTATTATCTTATTATTAATAATATCTCATTGCTACTTGTTATTCGCGTGATCATTGCATTATGTTCTTATGCATGTTTTGTCGAATAAATTATTATTCCTATTTTTAGGTTTTAGATAAGTCATTTACAGAATGGTATTAATGTAATATATATCATATTTATTCATTCAATTCACTTATATAATCAATTTTCAATGAAGATCATGTAGAATGAGTCACATCACATCGTGGAGACGGTAGGCCGTACGTACGCACGAGCGATGATATCGTTCCCATGGTTGTAGAATTGTATTGAAGTGTATGTATACTATTTTATAATCAATATCACTTTAAAATAATCATATATACTTATTATTTACACCATTATACCCATCCAAGTAAGTTGGTTGTGGAAAAGAGATTACACCACGACGTGGAGACGATATTCCGTACGTACGCACACGCGGTGATTTCATTTTCCATAGGATGGATAGAAGGTAAAATAGTGTTGTTTCATATTTATAATAATATATCATTATATTAGTGATACTGATGTTATTAATTTTTTATGAAACAAATAAATAATAAGAAGATGAAGAAGAAAGAAACTTGAAAGAATCAGTAGAAGAGATTACCTCTTCTTCGACACGCCTCTTTGAAACCTCCTCTTAGGGCACTAAAATTGGTCATTGAAGAATACCAGAACATCAAGTATGTTTCTAGGGAAGTTTAGAAGGACGTCGATAGGGGTAGGCCAAGATTTAAGGCTCAAAATTGTGTTCGGAGAAGAGGGAGGAGGTGCCCTCTTATAAGGAAGGATAGGGGAACCATTAGAAACCTCAAAAATATTAATTTATAATAAATTCAAAACCCACATAAAAATATCCAAAATGACTCACATCCAAAGATTATATGAGACATGGTTGTAATATCATCAACCAATAAAATTTAGACATATAGAGAATTTATTTTAAACATTATCAACTTGATTTATACATGTTTAATCTATTTAATGTTATTTTTGGTAATAAGATTCTTAATTTTAAATTGTTATAAATAATTACTTATGCATTGTGAATTGTCCATAATTGTATAAATTATGATATTTTAGACCTTATAAATGTTATTTTATAATTTTTAAATATTTTTGTGATTTTTAAACCATTTTATAATATGTTATTTTTATAAAATAAAAATAGTGTCAATTCTAACACGATTCATTTATTTGAATTTAAATAAACTTTAAACATGGGACATATGCAAAAACAAATATTCAATATCTTCCTAAAATGTCATAGTCATCTATAAAATTCGTGGATCATATTAAATAGTTCAAATAATATTTATTTTAATATTCTTAAAACCATTTATTTGATATTTCAATTAATAAAATAATTTCAACATCACTATTGTGTCATCTTTAATGATAATTATTTAATCCCAAAAAATTTAAAATAAATTCACATGATGTAAATAATTTAATTATATTTAGGGATAATATTCATGTTCGATGTTTCATGAAGTTTATCACTAAATTAAAATTATTATACTTATAAGATTTAAGAGAGTGACGTGTTGTCACTTTCTTTGGTTTTAATGACAGTTAAATTATTTTAATGCTCAAAAGTCCTTAAAATGAATTTATTCAGACCCTTACGTGATAAGGTTAGACTTTTATTCATCCAATAAAATTTTTGAAGGTGTTAGGGTAATTTTAAAATCTTTTTTTACCATTAATTACCTGATTTACTTTTAACTATAGTAAATCCAAATTACCGGAGTTACTATACATAATTTAAAAAAAATTAACCTATTAACATAATTTGGACCCACTGAATTCAAATATGGAATCCATTTTTAAAAATAAAAAACACAGAAGTTGCATCAATTAATTTAAAATTAATCCCGTTGTTAAGGAAACGAGTTTTCAAAGATAAAACATTGCCAAAGATTGAAATGTTTTAACCTATGAATTAAACGTAAAATTAATGAAAATGATATACATTATATTAAATGGTAAAAATATATTCTATTTATACTTTAAAACCATTAAATATTATAATTTAACCATATAAATTTTTGTGATGAAAAAAGTTGTTTTTAATTGAAATATAGCGTGTTTTACTATTCAGTAAAATAAAAATGTTATCAGAATAATATGAAAAAATTATCCTAAGTAAATTTTTATAACCTGATTCCAAAGAATAATTTTATTTTTTCAAATTGAACTTATAAACCTATCAAAAACCAGATTTAATGTGGGTGCGCCATCAAAAGGTGGAAAAAAGCATTAAAAAAACATATTTTACCCGAAAAATTTGTTTTTTTTCACATACCATGTTTTAGAAAAAGTGTAAGATGAGTAAAAATGTTATAAAATTTAAAATTTAGTTAATAATATTCATAAATACTAGTCCATAATATTATTATAACAATATATCATTGTTTAGTGAAACCTGATATTTCTTACTACACACGCTACCGAGGAAGGTAATGATTGTGTGTAACGCAAGCCAAGCTAGTGTTGTTTGCAGTGAAAGATTCCTTTGCGTATAACATAAGAAATTAAAAAAAATATTTCTCATAAAATCTCAGGGTGTTACATTATACCCCCCTTAAAATTAATTTCTCCCTCGAAATTCGTCACATCATAACAAACAGATATGGATACCTCTCCCTCATCATATCCTCAATCTCCCACGTAGCTTCTTCTAATTGGTGGTTCCTCCATAAAACATTCACCAAGAGAGTGGTCTTGTTCTATAGAACATTTTCGCTATGATCTAGAATCTCTATCGGCTATTCGTGATAAGAAAGATCTTGCTCTAATGGTACAACTTCTGAGCTTAGTACATGTGAAGGATTGGGTATGTACTTCATCCGGAGAGATACATGGAACACATCGTGAACTTGAGAGAGATTCGGTGGAAGCACCAATCGGTAAGCTACCATCCCAACACAATCTGGTATTTCAAAAGGACCAATATACCTAGGTCTCAGCTTTCCCTTATTTCCAAATCTCATTACTCTCTTCCAAGGAGATACTTGTAAGAACAATTTATCACCCACTTCAAACTCTAGGTCTATTTTTCGGTTATTAGCATAAAGTTTTTGTCGACTCTGAGATTATCTTATTTGTTGTTGAATAGATCAGACCCCTTCTGCAATCTCATCAACAAGATTAGGTCTTAATATCTTTCTTTCCCAAACTTCATCCCAACAAGTTGGAGTTTGGCATTTCATTCCATCGAGAGCTTCATACGGGGCCTTCTAAATACTGGAGTAGAAGCTATTATTATAAGAAAATTCCACCAAAGGTTGGTGTTGATCCCAAAAACCGTTTAAATATATAGATCAAGCTCTCAATATTTCTTATAGAGTTTGATGTTTCCTCTCAGACTAACCGTCTGTCTGAGGATGATAAGCAGTGCTAAAACTCAACTCTGTATCTAGAGTATGCTGAAGGCTTCACGAAAACTTCTAGGTAAACCTTGGACCCCGATCAGATAAAATGGATAGTGGTAATCCATGCAATATTACCACTTCCTTTACATATATCCTGGAAAGACGATCCAGAGAGAAATCTTATCTAATAGAAATGAAGTGTGCCGACTTCGTAAGACGATCAACTATGACCCAGATGGCATTATTGCCTTTGGATGTTTTAGCAAGTCTGGTGACAAAGTCCATACTGATGTTTTCCCATTTCGATTTGGGTATGGGTAATGGTTGTTACATCCCCTTAAACATCTATCTCTCTACTTTAACTTACTGACAAACCATGCATCGAGAGACATATTCAACAACATCTCTTTTCATGCCATCCCACCAGAAGTACTCTTTCAGGTCCCTATACATCTTTGGGCTTCCAGGATAAATAGAGAATGAAGAACTATGAGCCTCATCCACTATCTCCTTCTTTAATTCTAAGATGGGAGGAAAATAAACAAGATTTCTGAACCTTATTATTTCATCACAATCAATGTGGAATTCAAGAACATTTCTCACTTTCTATTGTAACTCTACATCTTCTTTCTGCGCATCATTAATCTTCACATGCATAGATGGTTGAACATTCATTTGAAAGAGATAATATTTTTCCCCTTCCAATATAATTCGAAGTTCCATCCTTTTTAAATCCATAAATATTGTATCTTTTGAGATCCTCATCATGGTTAAGCTAGCATGGTCTTGTCAACTTAATGCATTTTCCACCTTGTTTGCTTTCTCAGGGTGGTAATGAATTGAGTAGTCGTAATCCTTAATCAGCTCCAACCATATTATTTGGTGCATATTTAGCTCCTTTTGTGTGAAAATATACTTTAAACTTTTATGATCAATATAAATATCACAGCTTTCATCATAAAGATAATGCCTCCAAATCCTTAATGCAAAGATTATCGCAGTTAACTCCAAATCATGAGTTGGTTTATTTTGCTCATGGATTCTCAACTGTCGCGAGGCATTACATATCACCATATCATTTTTCAAGAGAACACACCCCAATCCCTACTTGAATGCATCACTATAGATCACAAACCTTTCTCCACTACAGGTCGGTGTGAGCACAGGTTCACTGGATAGCCTTGTTTTCAACTCCTTGAAATTCTCTTCACACTCCTCCGTCCAGACGAACTTAACTCCTTTTTAAGTCAACCTGGTGAGTGTATTAGATAACCTTGAAAAATATTTCACAAAACATCGATAATATCTAGCCAGACAAAGAAAACTTCGGCTCTCAGTTACTATTGTTGGTCTCGACCATCTTTTGATAACCTCTGTTTTTGCTGGATCCGCAGATATCCCCTATTTTGAGATTATGTGACACAAAAATGAAACTTTTTTAAGCCAAAATTCACACTTGGTAAATTTGTCCTAACTATTCTCCTTTCTCAGGGTCTTCAATATAATTCTCAAGTGATCTTCATGTTCTTCCTTTCTCTTTAAATAGACAATAATATCGTCTATAAAGGCAACCAAAAACTGATCAAGATAGTCTCTAAAGACTCTATTCATTAGATCCACGAAGATAGAAGGGGAATTAGTAAGAACAAATGACATCACTATAAATTCATAGTGTCGATACCTTGTATGGAAAGCCTTCTTTGGTAAATCCTCCCTTATGACCCTTAATTGATGATACCCTGAATGAAGATCAATCTTGGAAATGTATTGAGATCTGCGTAGTTGATCAAATAAGTCATCATTGCGCGGGAGTGGATATTTGTTCATTATAGTGATCTTTTTAAGTCCTCGATAATAACTGCAGAGTCTCATTGATCCACCTTTCTTCTTAACAAACAGAACATGAACTCCCCAAGGTGACACAATAGGGTGTATTAATCCCTTATCAAGATTCTCTTGGAGTTGCTTCTTTAATTATTGCATGTCAATTGGGGATATTCTATAAGGTGTCTTTGAAATAGGCATAGCACCTGGTATGAGTTCTATTGAAAACTCAACTTCACGATCTGGTGGAAGACATGGAAATCCCTCCAGAAATACATCATCAAACTCTCGTACAATGGGAATATTATTAATTGTGAGTTTTTATCCAACCATTTGAGATAAATATCCTTCATTTATTGGAATCAAGACTCATAATATGGAAGAAATTTCCACTGGAAGGTTAGATTCATCCTTGCATCGATATATGATAGTAGATTGATTGGGAATATTAAATGTGATTTCCCTTCTTTGGTAGTTGATATGATCTCCGTATAAAGAAATCCATTCTATGCCAAGAATGACATCAAATTCTACTATATGAAGGATCACAAGATTTGCAGGAAGCACTTTCCCACTAACTACAATCAGAGAAGAATTGTAAACGTTTGATGTGACTGTTGTTCCATTAGGGGTTGTCACAGCTAACTCAATATCTAACTGCTGAGGTAATACTGCGATACCCTTAGAAAATTCTTCAGAAATAAAAGAGTGGGTGGATCCAGAATCAAATAAACCATTTGCTACTTTAGAGTGGGTGGTATGTGAACCTTTCACCACTTCGTTATCATACTCCACATCTCCGATAGAAATTGCATGTGACTTTCCTTTGCCTTTGGACTTAAGAGTTTTTTGACGTCGATCATCATCAACAACCCTTGGATTATGGCATTGATTGGCATAATGCCCCATTTCCTTTCACATGAAACATTGAAGTGCAGGAGGTGCATTCTGTGTATCCCTTTCTTTGTTCGCATCATTAGACAACTTCTTCCCATTATTTTGACATTCAACTTCCCGATGTCCTTATTTTACACACTTAAAACATTTACTTGTCCCATTAATACAATTCACTTCATGTTTCTTTCCACACTTTAAACATAAGGGAAAACTCATTTTCTTTTTAGTGTGGTCCTTATATATTCCTTTGAATTTAATTTTCCTCTTCTTATCAAACCCATATGATTGATGGGTTAATCCAATATCCATCTCAACCATGAGATCACATCGAACAATTTCTTCATAGCTACTAAATTCCATTTAAGGCTAATGCACATTGAAGTCTTCATTTTAATCCACTAAAGAATCGATCGATTTTACTCTCAGGTAGGATAATAATTCTGGATGCGTACCTTGCAAGCCTTGTAAAATTTTCTTTGTAGGTACCAAAAATTCATCATCCTTTTTCTAGAAACTCTTACTCCATATTTTTTTGAATTATACGAGGGAAGCACTTATTGAAAAATAAGTTCTTGAACTCGTCCCATTCCATGGACTCAATTTCATCCCTTTGCCTCGTATTCCTAATATGATTCCACCATTGATCTACTTTACCTTCCAAATGATATACTAATAAGATGACTTTATCATATTCAGATCATTGTAGAACTAAAAATATCTTTATAGTGGTACTGATCTATTGTTCAGCCACTAATGGATCAGAAGACCAGCTGAATGACGGTATAAGCTGCCTCATGAAGGATTCAACAGAATGTTGCTCCTTACTTTTCTCGTTTAGAAGTCCAGCATGATTCATAGCTTGAGAATGTTGATAGAGAATGGCTAGAATATTTTTCATTCCAGCTCCCATAATTTTTGGATGCTCAGGGGGGACAATCATTGCATTGCCCGTCACATTTAGCATTAACACGGTTCCTTTGGGTTCTAACCATTGACTAAAACCAATAAGCATAGTGTGAGAAACACTAATCATAATAGGAAAACCACATAATCAAGAATAAAATTTTACACTTAAGTTCTTATCATAGGTTATTCATGGCCATATCTAAAACACTAATATTGTGTTCTATACTTAGACATATCCTCGAGTTCTTACTAAGGCTTTCGCATCCTAGTTTCCAAAGGTTGACTATACCTTTCCACCGGTACCGACTATAACAACCGATACATTACATAAATGGTTATTACATTAGAATTAAAGAATACTTATTACAAAAAATAACAAAACCATGATAGGACTGTATAGGTATAGTGTCTTTATAAACTGGGAAACATAAATAACTGGTTCATAAATCATCTACGTTGTCTCCCGTTTATTTCATCATATCTAGAGTCCCTTTGGAATATCCTACTTAATACCCTTCTTCCTATCATGGGTAAAAGAAAACATACAAAAGGGTGAGCTCAAATTCCCATTAAGGGTAAACAAAATAAATATCAATCATATCATATTCATAAGAACATAACATTTTGAAAATCTTAACCTGAAAAAGAGTTCATAATATCATAACATGGGATAAATCAGAGTAGTGAAATGTAATCCCAATAATCATAAATTAAAACATGAAACTTTGTGGCATACACACATAATCATAGAAAACAATTTCATATTATTCAAGGCTCATGGTCAAGACCATCATAGCAGAGAAAGTCCATTACGGAACCGAGTTCACTGCTCGTTCCATCCCTGTATCACTGAACCAGATAAACTTGTCGTTCTAGCCATGTCTATATCATGAGATATAAATATTTAACCAATGAATTAGAGCGAGATATATGTCCCACCCATATCATATTGAAACCATTCTTATGTGTGCCAAAAAATCATAAATCATTGCATATCCCATGTAATAAAAATGGGATTCTTAAACATCATGCCATCATAACATAATCCATATATCTTAAAAGGACATCGTAAAATTAATTCCATCATAAAATAATCAAATCAATGAGAAAATATGAATAGAAACAGAACCCTGTATTATCTTAGATGGAAAATAAAATTGATAAAACACATGAACTCTATTCTTGTGGAAAATATCATTTCTACTTCAAAATCATTTTTCCCTTCTTAACATGTCATACAATTTTACACTAAAAGATGCTGATTAAAAAGAACATGAACACTTGTAAAGGAAGATTCAGGGAAATAATGTTCTTTGAAATCATAAAAATCCATTCATTCCATATATTTTAAAAAAACATTCTTCTCGTACTTTGGCCGGAAATTCAAAAAGTACCTCGTACTAAAAAACGAAAAATGATTCCTTTCATATAATTTACTAAAAACTCACCAATGGGTAAAATTGTATTTAAATAATTGTAGGAGGATTTAAATAATACTAAATATTGAGGAATCATTCATGTGGAAGATAAATATTCCCCAGTAAATTCTGACATTTTAACAATCTCAGATATAAATGAGATTGCTAGATTTTCCCTTACCTTAGGTCTGATATTCTTCGTACGTATCCGAACCACATGTATAATGATTTAAATAATGTCATTGACTTATTAAAGAATCATATACATTGTTATTATATCATATATGGTCATATTCTTATCTTCTTATTAATAATATTTCATTGCTACTTGTTATTCGGGTGTTCATTGCTTTATGTTTTTATGCAAGTTTTGTCGAATAAATTCTTATTACTCTTTTTAGGTTATAGATACCTCATTTCCAGAATGGTATTAGTGTAATATATATATATCATATTTATTCATTCAATTGATTTATATAATCATTATTCAATGAAGATCATGTAGAACGAGTCGCATCACATCGTGGAGACGGTAGGCCATACGTACGCACGAGCGATGATACCGTTCCCATGATCGTGGAATTATATTGATGTATATGTATAATATTTCAGAATCAATATCACTTTAAAATAATCATATAAATTTATTCTTTACACCATTATATCCACACAAGTAATGTGGTGGTGGAAAACAGATTACACCACGATGTGGAGACGGTATTCCGTACGTACGCAAGTGCGGTGATTTCATTTTCCATAGGATGGATAGAAGGTGAAATAGGTTTGTTTCATATTAATAATAACATATCAGTATATTATTGATACTGATGTTATTAATTTATGTTGAAACAAATAATGAAGAAGATGTTTATGAAGAAAGAAACTTGAAAGAATCGGTAGAATAGATTACCTCTTCATCGACAAGCCTCTTTGAAACCTCCTCTTACGGCACTAAAATTGGACTTTGTAGAAGAACATCACCTATAAATTGTTTCTAGGGAAGTTTAGAAGGGAAGTGGTCTGGGGTTGGCCGAGCTTTAAGGCTCAAAAGTGTGTGACGAGGAGAGGGAGGAGGTGTCCTTTTATAATTGGGGAGAGGGGCACCTTTGGAAACCACAAAAATATTAATTTATAAAAAATTTAAACTTCCCTTAAAAACATCCAAAATGACTCACATACTAATCTTAGATGAGATATAGTTGTATTCTCATAAACCAATAAAATTTAGACATGTAGAGAATTTATTTTAAACATTATCAACTTGATTTATACATATTTAATCTATTTAATTTTATTTGTGGTAATATGATTCTAAATTTTAAATTGTTAAGAATAATTACTAATTTATTTATAATTGTATATAATTATATAACATATGACATTTTAGACCATAAAAATTTTAATTTATAATTTTTAAATATTTTTGTGATTTTTAAACCATTTTATAATATGTTATTTTTATTAAACAAAATAGTGTCAATTTTGAGACTATTCATTTAATTGAATTTAAATAAAATATACACACATGATATATCCAATAAAAAATATTTAATATCATCCTAAAATGTCATAGGAATCTTGAAAATTCGTGGATCATATTAAATAGTTCATATATTATTTATTTTAATATTATTAAAACAATTTATTTGATATTTCAATCAATAAAATAATTTCAACATTACTATTGTGTCACCATAAATGATAATTATTTAAAACATAAAAATTTTAATTGATTCACATGATGTAGATAATTTTATTATCTTTCTGGATACTATTCATGTCCGAGGTTACATGAATTGTATCACTAAATTTAAATTATTATACTTATAAGATTTAAGAGAGTGACATGTTGTCACTTTCTCTGGTTTTAATAACAATTAAATTATTTTAATAATCAAAAGTCCATAAAATGAATTTATTATGACCCTATGTTGATAAGGGTAGACATTTAGTCATCCAATAGAATTTTGGCAGGTGTTAGGGTAATTTTATAATCTTATTTTTACCTTTAATTACTCAATTTACTTTTAGCTGCAGTAAAGAAAAATTACTGTAGTTACTATTCATAATATCAAAAATATTAAAATTAATCTATTAACATAATATGGACCCAATAAATTAAAATATCGAATCCATTTTTCAAAATTCAAAACACAGAAGTTGTAGTAATTAATTTAAAATTAATCTCATTGTTAAGAAAATGAGTTTTAAAAGTTAAAACATTACCAAAGATTGAAATGTTTTAACCTATGAATTCAA
The DNA here is from genome assembly GCA_963277665.1 of Viscum album. Classification (NCBI taxonomy): domain Eukaryota; kingdom Viridiplantae; phylum Streptophyta; class Magnoliopsida; order Santalales; family Viscaceae; genus Viscum; species Viscum album. The sequence goes on from OY728152.1 coordinate 1,943,073,811, forward strand.
AGTAAAATTAATGGTAATGAAATAAATTATATTAAATTCTAAAAATATATTTTATTTATACATTAAAACCATTAAATATTATAATTTATCCATATAAATTATTGCAATGAAAAAAGTTGTTTTTAATTAAAATATAACGTGTTTTTACAATTCATTAAAATATGAAAGTTATCAGAATAATATGAAAATTTTATCCAAAGTAAATTTTTATATCCTGATTCCAAATAAGAATTTTATTTTGTCAAATTAAAATTATAAACCTATCAAAAACTATATTTAATGAGGGTGCACCATCAAAAGGCGGCAAAACTGCATTTTTTTAAAAATACTTATTTTACCCGAAAAATTTATTTTCTTCACATATGATGTTTTAGAAAATGTGTAAGATGAATAATAATGATATAAAATTAAAAATTTAGTTAATATTATTCATAACGCCTTTTCCATAATAATATAATAACAATATATCGTTGTTTAGTGAAACCCAGTATTGCATACTACAGTCGCTATAAAGGAAGGCCACGATTGCATGTAACAGTATCCAAGATAGTGTTGTGTGCAATGAAAGATTCCTTTGTGTATAAAAAAAGAAATTAAAAAAATATTTCTCATAAAATCTCAGGGTGTTACACCCGGGCTGTGCGTTATTGGCATTTCATTGTCATGGTCCTAGTTGGATTCATGTGAGATCCAACATTTCCATATGGAACATTTCTCCAAAATTCTCATGAACTATGTCATATGGACCATCTCATGCGAAGGATCCCAACTCCATAGATGGTTTGTGAAACAGACATCTGGTTCTTGAGATAAGTCCCATTAAGTGTTTCTAGGCCTAGGTCCGGTCCGACATGGTCAGACCCACCAGGCCCGCCCCGGTCTAGGTTGGGCCATGACAGACTCGGCCCACTAAGCTGAGGTCTGGCCAGGCCAGGAAATGGGGCAACCCACCCCGCTAAGGGGTGCCGCGCAGCTCGATGGGCGGCGGCCTGCTGGGCCAGTGGCCCAGCACAGTGGCAGCAGCCTACTGGGCAGGCGACCCGACCTGCAGGGGGCAACCCACTAGGCAGGCAGCCCACTCAAGGGTGGTTCAGCCGCGAAGGGTGCGGACCATGGTGCTTCCACGAGGTGGCTCTGGGGAGTCGCTCCCCCGAGATCCCGAACAGCCAATGGTCATTCACCCTTTGAAGCGGCTGCACCACATTGTCGCTGCCCAATCACTAAAAAACTCACCGGAGGTGCGGATTCCGGGTCATCTTCCCTTGCATCGACTGCTGTCTACAGCTCACTGGCAGCATGCAATAGTTCACCATCCTTCCCATCTGTGGCCGGCTAACGAGCCAGCCTCCTTTGTCTGCAGCGGCTGGCATGTCACGTCCCCTTTGCACATCGGTGGTGCGTGATGGATCTCCAAACCTCCTCCATGACTGGCTAGTGCCGGCCCCCCAATGTCCACCTTGGCATCTTGTCGCGACCCCTATAGCTTCATGAATTGGCAGTTCGACTCCATCATAGCTGGTTGGTACCACCTTGCCAGCGGTCTTCTACTGAGGCATGAGGATGTAGCAAGGATAGCGGAGGGTTCGAGCAGGATTCGTTAGGGCCGCGCCCTGCATGTTAGCTCATAAATATGTGGGGGGAGTTATGGGTTTAATAAAGAGTTGAATTGATCAACATGAAAAACCCCACAAGATACCACACAATAACCTCCCCCAAGGATGAATGAATTGGGGGTCAACCCATTAGTCGGTTGGCCAGAGTTATTCATGATATGTTAAGAGCAGGCATGATGGATTCTCTTAAGGAATCATATAAGAATAAACCCCATATCTAGAAAACCTATTAGATAAACACCTATACATGAAGGCGGGTCAGTGTTCTTCATTCCAGAAACATGATTCCAACGACGCCACTCATACACCGTCCTAAGATTCGTGGTTTAGTGTTGTTTGTTACCTTCTATTGGGTTCGGCTCCATCCTTGAAGGGTCTGGCCTCGGAGTGCTCTTTCAGCACTTCATTGTTTGGTGAAGCGGTGTTTGTACCTCCCCCAAATCTCTATATATAAAAGATATGGGGAGGGTAAGTAATGACATTCGATTTTAATGGGGCTCATCCATTTGGAAGCTTTATAATTCCCCAATGACGTTGTTACCTAGGGTTGGCATGTCATGCCATTTATTGGCTTGACAAGTCGCTAACACCACCCCTTTTCTTGTCTATTGGAGGATATAAAATAAAATATTAAAATTATTTTATTTCATTTTTTAAGTCACAAAACATAATATTTTCTTCAGACCTACTGTGGTAAAAGTGAAGCCTCCCTTAAGCGAAACCCAATGCTAGAGATTCAACGGTACCCTAGGATTTTTAATCTGAGAAATGGTTCAAAAGTTATAAAACACTACTCACGTGTTTATTGAACGTACATGAAAAAATGATTAATAAATTATTAACGTTCACCCTCGACCTGTGCCAGTCAAGGTTATGCTCCGTTTAAGGAGAACATGCCACAACGAACCCAACGATACTCTTATATTTTTAATCCAAGTTACAGTTTAGAGTTTACGGATTTTACAATAAAATAATTGTCCCTTATTTATTTTTTTACGGCCAAGAACTAACATTCACTGGTAACCTGCACTGGACAATGTTTTTATTATCCAAATGAAATAAAACCCCCACAATATTAGTAGTGGTTTGGGATTTTAAATCTGAGTTTCCATTCTTGAGTTATAACCACTTGAAAAATAAAATAAATTTATTTAATTAACTTATTTACGGTTATGCCATTTTTGGGTTTTCTCATAGGTGGTCTGCGCCGACAAAACATAAGTCACGCCTAGGGTAAACTCCCCATATTAAGCACAATAGTGCCCTCTTATTTCTGATCTAGGTAAGAATTTATGTGTTATTACACTATTTTAGAAAAAATTCTTATTAATTCTATTTAATGTTTAACAAAACTTTGACGGATCATTCCTAGCACTCCATGCCTCAGAATCATGCACCGTCAGATTTTGCGGTCTCAAAATATTTACATATAATTAAAAAGGAAATTATACGAAAAATTTAGGGACAATACAACAACATTAAAAGGTGGAGTATTATTTTTTTCAATGATTTCATTTTGATTTATTTGAATTATTCAATATGTTGTTTATATGATTTCTAGTAGTTTTATGTATTAATGTTCTCCCTTTTTTGTTTTGACTTATGTTGTATCATACCACCATAGAGGACTATTAAAAATATGTGAGAGGAGGATAGAGATAATTATTCATTATCAAACCCACCGGTTGATCAAATACATATTTAGGAAATGTTTTAGACAACTGGAGCCATGGATCATAGATTATGCTCCGGTGAAAATCAGGTTAGGTAAGATAAAACATGGATTGTGATGGATCATGATGAGTTATTCCTTAATCATAATCTCCCTTTATTCCATGGTACACTATTCCATATGAGTCAAAATATTTTTTGGATAAAATTGATAGGATAATTTATTAACATGGAACTCCCAAAGGTATTGAAGTTAAGTGTGCTTCATTTATGGTGCATGTACATAGTCATACGTGGGTGGAGACAATGGTTTAGGATTAAACAGATTACTATATTAAACGACTTTATGTAAATATTCATCAAGAGGATTTATAAGTATAACTTGGCCCTCATAATGTTTTGGGTGTTACTATAACTTAATACGAGGGATCATCTTGTGATTGAATATACCAACAAATTTGTAGAGCCGGTCCATCTGATCTCGATATGATCACAACTAACAAGATGAATAGTTGATGTTTTGAAATGGGTTTGACTCAAGATATCTAATGAAATGTGTTCTCATTGAAATTAATGACTTATTTTGAGGTGGATGAAAGTACATTAATGATTGAAATTGACTAGGTTGAGATGTATGTCTTGAATCTGATGATTCTAGTATCATTGCAACGCCCCATTAATAGATTTATAATACTTATTCAAAAATGTTTTTATAATTATTCATTTAAATATTATTTTTTGTTTTTTCTGAAGATATTATTTATACTTTTGTAATTCCATTGGCCTGTGGATAGATTAAACACTATTAGTGAAAACATTGCTGTTTGGGAAAAAAGAATGTACACCGTGTGGAGGGGAACATGAATGGGGTTCATAATTAATTAAAATTTTGTATCTACCACCACTAAACTATGTAACCCTATATAGAGTGTTTTTAAATATTTCGTTCATCATTAGTTAAACCATTCATCCAAACCATTAACCGTTTCTAGAATCCCATGTGCAGTAAGGGTGCACTATTACTAATAATCATCCAACCTATCTAGGAAATGATTTTTGTGGGTTTTTATTCCCTAAAATTATTAAATTAAATTCCCAATACCATCATTTTAATGACTAATCACCCCTTTATTCTAAATAATCCATTTCACTATCTTTTGGAGGCACTCTATAAGGTTCCCTGGATCCGAAAAACCCACCGATCGTGAATTGAAGTGACACTAGAAGATATTAATCCCCCATTAGTATATGGTATCAATCTTCATTTTTATTTACTCATTACTTTATTTCACTCTATTTAAACAGTGTTAAATACTAATAGTACTTATATATTAGATATTTTGTTTGATGGAAATTGTTTTTTTCGGTAATTCTATGGATTATTCCGACATTGTGTTCTCTATAGACTCTCTGATTGTGTTTCCAATTTGGAGTGTCATTTTAATTGATCGTGAGATTAATGGTATGTGGTTATTTAGTTATATACACTATAATTGAAACCCCAAATTCCCATATTGAATTTAAATTAGTTTTTAAATGAATTATGAAACCATTATTTTAGATTATTTCATTTTGGGTTCCAAAAAACCCATAAGAGTTGTAAAAAACCCCTAACATCAATGTAGTTGAAATTGATGGGTATATGTTCATATTCACAGTTTATTAAAATGATAAATGGTAATATTTTGATCCTCTAGAAAAATTGGAATTAAATTAATGTTGTTTTGAAAGATAATGAATTGTTAAAATTATATGATTTGGTTCTGAAGCTGAAATGGAATGTAAAAATGAAAATTTGAATTTGGTCTATGAATGAATTAAAGAAATTGAATTATTGGTTTTTACCATGATTGAATAATTGATTGATGAAATAAAAATTAATCCTTTTTAGTTACTGGTTGATTAGGAATGTTGATTTAAAAAATTGACTACCTCGAAATGGATTGATGATAAAATCTTTGACTAAACCTAGTTTGGCATGATTTCTGTCAATGTGATACTAATTGAGTTGTCCCAATGGAATGAATTAGGATATTTTTCCATACAAACATTAATATTGATTAATGATTGAGAATTAAAAGGTCCTTATAACATATAAGTAACATAAATCAGGTCATATGACTATGGAGATTTGTTTTTTGACATTATTATACAGACCATTGTTTAGAGAACAAATTTATTCATTGCAATTGTTTCATATAATGTTTTTATAATTTTTTTTATTTATAGGTATTTATATACATATTCGATTTAAAAGAATTGAAATATGTTTTTTTATTTATAATATGTTATGTTTTATGAAAGGCCTTATTTTATAAAACATGAAAGTATAAATGGGTAAATAGTTATCGAATTGATTATGAAACTCATGGTGTGATCCTACTGGGAGGTTAATATAACCCCCTACCTTTTCATTTAGGATTTTTTTGGTCTTGTTATGACAGGTCTAGTGAAAGGAAATGTGCCACATAAAGATGGTGGGTGATCTTGATGCATGGGACACTAGAGTGATGCTGTAACATGGGGAGATGTCTTCCACATAATGCATAGGGCTTGTGTGACTTTGTCTTAATAGATGTGGTGTTTTACAATGGTCTATGGTATACCTTGAGATGTTTACCTATCTTCTTGTGGTACTTCAATCGTTGAGGAGTGTTTGTTATATTATCTTTTTATTGATTTATTTTCCATGAATGTACCTATGATGGGTTTGTCTTATGGAAAAACCACTCCCATCAATGTTTGGTATGATGATAGATGAAAGGTTCTAGTTTATAACTTATATGGATATTGAATGGATTTTAGGACATGTGATAGTGGTATCAGGTGTCAATTTTCCATGATATCTTGGTTGGTTCCGGAACAAATTGTATTATATATTGTTTTATATCTTTCATAGATGTTTTATTGCAATCTGGGATGTCTTGGAATACATGAGATAAAAATTTCTGGAATTTGGGGTTAGTTTTGATCGAGTTCCTTGCTATATCACATCGTGTTCATCCTAAGTCAACATGGGTGTTTAGGTAAAGAGTCCATGGGGAATAAAATTATCTGATTCTTTTTTTAAAACATTTCATTTGAGTATCTTGGAAACCAATAAGTTTTAACCATGTCAGGTGGATGTTATATTCTTGTATCTCGTGATTGGGTTGATGATATGAGAAAACTTGTTGATGTTTTAATGTTTCCTATTGATGTTTAGTTTCATCATACCTCAAAGAATATTTATGAATGAATTATAGAAGGATGCTGAGGGTGAACCACAATAAGAAAATAATTTATTTTAGTAGAATCTTGTTGAGATTATGGTGTACCCTTTCCACAGTTCTAGAAATTTTTCTACACAAATATCGGTTCTGGATCCAATAGATATTCCATGAAGGGATTAAGTTATATTTCCTGATCAATATTTTCTTCAAAATATACGTCTATATTTTTATGTATCAAATAAACCTGAAGTGGCTAATTATTTTTTGAATATGATCGAGATTCTTTTGTAGTTATCAAAAAAGGATGATTATATAAAAGTAAAATCTGCTACCATCATGCTATATGGACCTTTCAATAGGTTGTTATATTAAATTGTGGTATTAAAAAAACATGATGTCATGGAGTAGAAATTCTTCAAATACCTATTTAGGGATTATATTTCAATATAGTTGATGGTTTTGGGTTATATATGTGGAGTTTATTAAACTCAAATAGAGTGACATAACTATGAGTTAGTATGAAAATCATTTTTAACCAGTTTATTTTCCCCCAAAGGTGGAAACAAGTGAGAATTTGATAGATCGATAATTTAATATTTCAGTTTCACCAAAAATCTAAAGAAATAATTTCATATGAAATATAAAATTGTTATTAGATGTGCTAGAGAGTGAATTTTTGGTGAATCATTATCTTGATGGAAGATTCAGGATTATGGAATTTTCATTATACTCGTTGTGATAGTTTTTTATGTTCGTCTAATGGAAAGTGAAATGATGAGGTGTCTCATGGAGGACTTCAATAGTATAACTATTCAATAATTTCTGTGGTGTTTGGGAGAGGCCCATTGACTTGCTTCCAATGTGGCATGGTCGGGTATTCTATGTGGTCTTTAAATGAGGAAGCAATGATTCATGGTCCATGTGTTGGATTAGGTCACCTGTAGAAGTTCTGCCATATCGATTCTACCCTATATAGTGGTACATGATCATTAACATCGAAAGGTACTATGTTGTAGAAAGATACCTTAAGAAATAAGGGGTTTTATCTTTGATAATATAGATATAATCTTCTCAATGTAGTGGAAGAGTCTCCAGAGGAAGATGATTTGGATCCAGGGATAGTTTGAGGTACCGTAACTACTAATTCACCTTTAGTGAAATCATTATTTAAAACAGAAACATCTCACTCTTTCATGTTTAGTATTATAATGAATTTTTTAAACTGTACTATATATAAATTGTCTTCTATGATGGATATTTCTAATCTAATTTGATCAAAGAGATATCAGGGTCTTCGATGTCCCTCTTATGATTTCTATTTATAAATGTTTGAAATCTTTTGTAATTTGATATCTATTCATAGTAATCCTCTTGATTTCATTATCAGGATAGATTTGAGGATAGTTCATAAGGATTATATTAACTATTATCTCTAGAAGGACTCATTTACTACACCTGATGGTTGTTGGTATTTTTTTAATGGAAAAAGGGATTTGAGGTTGAGTGTACCTATACCTCATTTTCTGTAGTTGGTTAGGGTAGTAATTTTTTTTTGATTTTGTTTGGAGTGCTAAATTTTTATTTATGGTCTTTATGAAGTAGTTTTCATGTACCCTGACATTTATTCATTTATATTTTATGGTTTTCAACTAGTAAGGTAAGTAGAGTTCACTATTGAGTAGCACTGAGTTCCCTAATCATCTCCATTCCTTATTAATATGTTACATTGGTTGAATTTAAATATTCAAAAACCTAGTTGGATGATTTAATAGAAAAAATTAATTATTCAGCAGATTGTATCACCTTGGATGGTACCTATTCTTTATATATAGAACTAATATGTGAAATTTCATATATGTGATGATAATTAAAAACTAAATCCAAAAATGTTAAAGAAAATAAACCATTTCCTTATATAGATGATTTAATTGAAAAATTTAAATGGGTGAAGTGGTTCTCAAATACTGATCTTTGATATGGATACGTCAAATAGGAATTTATGAATCTAACTCCCTAAATAACAACATCAGGAGTAGGTATAGCCATTACGAGCATCTTGTTATACCTATTTTTCTATCAAATAATCTTGTAGGCTTTTTGGTGATAATGAATAGGATATTCTAGGAATATCTCAATTCATTCATGGTGATTTTATAGATGACATTTTTTTAATCTAAAACTAAACAAGATACGTTATTTCAACATAGAGTATTTTTAGAAACTTTGATAGGTCACCAAATTTACATGAAGCCTTCAAAATGTAATTTCTATAATTGTTATGTGATGTACATTGGATAGATTATCTTGAGAAATGGTATCTTAGTTAATCAAGAAAAGGTGAATGATGTTATGAAAAGGAATACAAAAATTAAATTTCGTATATTTTAGAGCCTCTTACTTATATCAGAGTATTACCAGAGGTTTATTAGATATTTCGCAAACATTAATTATCTCATGACCATTCCCACTTGGAAAGGTATGGTGTTAATTTTGGTATTTGAAATTGTAGAGTTATATTGATGTTTTGTAGATATTTTTGACTTATACACTAGTGCTAAGTCACTCAGAGGTTGGGTAGGACTATGAGGAAATTTTTGGTTCATTTGGTTTAGGATTGGGCTACATTCTTATGATGTGTTATCATAATATAGCCTTTGGGTCCAAACAACTGAGTCCACATAAGATGAAATCACAAAAATGATATTGAGAACACTTCCATTATGCATTATATTATGATTTGGTGACATTTAGTATTTTATAAAATGGTTTACCATTTATTCAGTGAAAACATCTTGAGTTATATCTTCTCTCTAAATGACGTGGTCCTTTAGTGAATAATATTGGTTGGTAGCCTAAAATATTTTTATTTTCTTATTTCCTACACTAACTGTAAGAGGAATGTACTTTCTGATAATTCGACTAGGAAAATTTGGATAAAATAATTGAATGAATCCTCAAAAGAATACAATTTTATGGCTCTCTTTTATTAATTGCACATGGGATTTTGGCAGGAGGTGACCGAAAATATTTTTGACAAATTTTCAGTTGACCTCCTCTCTTTTTAAGATGATTCTTAAGGAACATGATCATGGTGATGAATCTCCAATCATTGAGAACTCTCTTTATGGTGGGGATAACATTTGTGAGTGGTCATTTTATTCTAACGATGTTATATGTTTCTAGAACTAGTACACAATTCCATTTCTTGTGAGAAAATATTTTATTGATGATTTTCATAATTACTTTGGGGTGTAGCACCATTGTACTATGATATTTTAAAATGATATGTGAATATGATCTTTGAGGCTTGGTATGAGGTGATATATCATTACCATTCATTTTCATTATTATACTATCCAAAATGTAAAATACATAAACCATAAACCTCTAGGTTTTGTAGAGCCCCTTTCCATGTTGACTTTGAATTCAGATGATATATCTATGGTATTTGTTCCTAGGTTTCCACATATCCCTTTAAATATTAATGTTATACAGGTAATGATTGATAAACTGACCAAATATGATTTCATTAAACCCATTTTAGATATAGCCAATGTTTAGTATTTGGGATGTCTATGTTTTAAAGAGATTATCAGATTGAATGTTGTTCCATGTGCTATAGTACCTAATAGAGATATCAAATTTACTTCTCATTTCTGGAGAGGCCTATTAGTGGAGGTGGTATCCCATATTAGTTTGAGCATATCATATCATCCATAGTTGGAAGGAATGAAATATAAATCTATAAAAATTATGGACGACATGGGATGTGCCTATATTTCAAACATTAATAAATTATAGGTTTCCCATTTAGAATTAGATGATTTTCACTATAAAAAGAGATTAAATTAATCCATCATGATATAAACCTTTTGTGTACTTTTATTAATGACCTTGTCAATCTACATAGTGTTGGGTATAGACAGATGAAGATTCCTTGGTTTTATAAGGATTTACCCTAAAATTGAATCCCAAAATTTCTAGTTTTAATTCTAATGAGTTTTCAAATGATTTATGAAAACATTATGTAATATGGCTTGATGTTATGTTCAAAAAGATCCTATAAATTGGAAAATAACATTAATTTGAATGAAATTGAAATTGTTGGGTAAATATTTAGATAAATAAGATCTTACAGTTAAAAATCATTTGATGAAACAATTTTATGATGATTATCGAAAATATTTTCCATTTAATATATGAGGATTTAAAAAGTATGAAATTGATGAAAATATTTTACTTTATTTTGAAACAATGATAAAATGTAAAAACCTATAATTTATAATTTCAAATATGAATTTTTAATTGAATTTAAATTATTTATTTTACCATGATTCATTGATTGCTATATTGAACCACATGTGAGCATAAATAATTATTGGGATAAGCACACAAGTACTCTAACACCCTATCAATGGATTGAAAATGAAAACACTGACCAAACATCGTTCAAAATGATTTCTCTAATGGGGTGTTGATTGATTAGTGCTGTTGGAATGACTCTAGGGGTGTGTGCACATAAAAATGAGTTGTGATTGATAATTTAATAATGATAAGATTCAAGAACCTAGAAAAATTGTTATTTATGGAATATTCCCAGGGTCCATTGATTTCTAGGACATGATTATACAATCCATTTTCTGAAAAAGTGATTTATTCATGGAATTATTTTATATAAATGTTTTATATATTGTTTTCATTTAATTAGGTCTTGATATATCTTCAATTTACATGAATTGTAAGAATATATTTATTCAAAATGTGTTACTATTTTTCTATGTCATAATCAAACCAAATCGAAATAATAAATGGTTTAATTGTTATAGAATTTATTATAGATATCATGTGGAGACCTGACAGGGATATTCAACTCAGACCACACATTTTCGTTCATTCATTTGGATATATTGTTACAACATGGTCAAAATAAGTGGAAGCACCACTTAGAGATGGTGGGTGTTCTTGATAAATGGGACTCTGAAGTGATGGTGGTGGAAAGAGAAGTTATGGTCTAGTTACTTAACATGGGTTATTTTATATGATATGAATGGATTTTATGTTTTAATTTGTATTTTGGTTTAATTATTCATGTTTTTATGAAATTGTTTCAATTCTACCCTTGAGGAGTGTTTGGAATTATTAATGGTTATTGTTTTTATTTTTCCACTATCATACCTATAATAATCTATTCATATAGAAAAACCATTCCATTAATGTTTGAAAATATACATAGTGCCAATATCTAACCTGTGGGGATCAGGAAAACCCAAAAACTTATTCTAGGGATGGGTTGGGAGTCATTTTACTATTTTATTTTGCATTTTTCATAATAGTGTTTCCAAACTGGTGTTGGATCATTTGAATGGAAGATGAACTAAGTGGAGTAGGGGAATAATGATGGTATTAGCTCCAGATATCCACCATGACCTCCATCATCATCATTTTTATATGGTGAAAACATTATGTTACATCAGTGTAGATGGTCTATACACAATACGTCTACATGTTTAGTCCAAACAATGTTGTGACTCCTTTGTGTCTTTATTGTCCACCTAGAATGTTTTTGTATGAATATACATTTATCTCAGAGTGGTTCAAGATCTATAAACCCTTTAGGGTTTTAGGTTCAGTATAATGCCCCAAGGGATATGGGGTCTCTATATAGAAGACATCGTAGTTATAATGTATGTTAATATTTGAAAATACTTCTTAAATTGGGGAAACATTTTAGTAATTGACCTAATGATAAAATAAAGAAAAATTTATGCATGCTATAGATATATAACCAGTGGAATATGATATCGGTCCTATAATAAGCCTATGTACTATTCTTTTAATATCATTTATTGTATTTTATTTTTTTGATATAAGTTCTTAAAAAAATATATCTTATCACATTAGGGATTTACTGAAACTATTTCAGGGTAAAATGTCTTATGATATAACGTTAGTTACACCACATGATATGAGGAACGAGAATGGTTTCTGATGCCCATATTGTGATATTTCTTTGTCGAATTTTGATCTAATGTAGGAATTTCTTTTCATACAGATATTCCCTTATTATTTGATCCACATAATGTATTTGAATATTTTTTTCATGGGACACATTAATTTATACCATTGACTGTTGGCTTCCTTAGATGTCAATGTCAGCCCTATGGTTTTCCAGGGACAATGGAATCCAGGGTCAGGATGATCCAAACATCAAATTACATAGTTATTCTAATTTTATTTTCTAGAATATACTCTATTAGTCAAAGATAATGGTGAAGGTTCAAAGTGAAGGTTTTCATTTGTGGTTAGTGAGTTTCCGGATGTGTTCGTAGGGGATTTCTCTAGATTTATTCTATAATAGGATATTGAGTTCACGATTGATTTTGTACCAAGGAACCATTTGATATCTCTTCATTCATATCATTTTCCCCTATAAAATTGGGGGAATTAAGTATTTAGATTGTTGATTAGGATAAAAAAATTCATACATCTAACCATCACCCCATGCGACACATCAATATTTGTTCTCAAAAGGTTTTATTTTCATCTTCAGCTATGCATTGACTATTTTAAACTAAACTGGGTTACGATCCATAATAAATACCCATTTCCTTGCATTGATTATCTATTTGGTCACATAAAATGGGAAATATGGTTTTCAAATATCGATGTCTATTCTGGGGTTCACGAGGACATGTTAAGAAAAGACGATTTTCTAAATACTACAGTTCAAATAGTATATATACATTTGGAATATCATGTAATTTCATTTAAATTAATGAATTTTACTTTTATTTTTATGGCCGTTACGAAATGAGTGTTCTATAGCTATATAAAATGTATTTTTATTGTGTTTTTTGAATAAATTTTTGTTTAAATATGATTATAAAAGGAACATAAACATCATTTATGATTTTGTTTTGAATGTTGTGTAACCATCTCCTTTTTAATTAATTTCTAAAATAATTCTTCTAGAATCAAGAAGTCCTTTTTTATCCCATGATATTAGAACATGGGGTTTTAGTTAATCCTGAATAAAATAATATCTTTGATGTAATGGGAATATCTTATAAATGTTTCTAAAAGTATACAATTGTATGTTCTTACAGTGTACTATAAGTGGGATTTCAATGAATTGTCTTGGTTCACATTATCTATAAAATCTCTCACCAGAAAAGGGGTCAATTTATATTGGTTCTTAGAATGTCTAGAATCTTGTAGGATCTTATTTGGTGGTCGAAATCCACTCCATGCTTGACATTGCTTGAAGTAGGCCAGAGTTACATTGACTACTATGACAAGTCTGCTTTGGGATTGGTTTTTGTGCTTATATAGGTTGAAAATATGGGGGAAAATTTTAGTTTTCATATTTCAACACATGAAATAAATTACCCAACACTTTACCTATATCATGTATTGTTGATGCATTCCAGAAACTACTTATGACATTGAAATTTTGTTGGAAATTTTTACAATATACTCATACCCTAAAATCATGAGCTTTATCTTTTAAAAAAATATATTTGAACTATAGGTATAAATAGTGTAGAGAGTATCTTAAATAGGTTTTATTGGAAAATATATTTACATTGGGTAAAGGTAACAACATCAATGATGCATTAAGATGGAATTTTAAAACTCAAAGTATGAAGTTGTCCTGTACTGTGTGGAAATTAAAGTGATTTTTCCCAAATGTACATAAAATCCAAGGAAGTGGAAGGGTATGTTATTGTATACCATATCATTTATTACATCAAGTATATAGATGATTTAGGAATAGAATAAAATGGATGAGTTAGGTCACTACTACAATCATTTTCTAAAATGTGGGGAGTTTCCCTGTGAATGGTCTTCATCTTCTGTGGGAAATAATTATTTTAGAGGATGTTTTGTGTGAAGGTTTTGCTTATATAATATTGTGATGTAGTTATATATTAAATATCTATGGGATCTCTAGATATGTAGAACCAAAATGATGTATGACCTGAAAAAATGGTTATGTTGTCTATGTATGATACATGACATCATTAAATTTGTTTATCTGTGATATAATTGTATGCATGTCAGAGCTATGCATCAGAATAACATAGGATTACTTAAACTTATTTCCACTCATAACTATATGTGGGATGAGGTATCCATGTATTTTATAGTTGGGTTAACTGTCACATCCCAAGGAAGAAATGCTATTTGGGTGGGAATTGATCATTTAACGAAATCCAACAACTTCATTCTGATCAAGATCACCAAAAAACTGAATGATTTGGTTATTGTATATGTTCATGAAAGGGAGATGATTCATGGTATTCCATATAATAATATATCTAATCAAAACACCTCCCCCTCCCATGTCACCTCTTATATAATGGTATGTACTCCATAGTTGTTGGGTTCAGAGGCCAATCATATCATGACACACAATCCCAAAATAGATGACCAAACCGAGTAGATAATTTAGTTTTTGGAACACAAATTTCAAGGTAGTGTATTGCATTTTTTGGAACACAGGATAACCATATAGGGTTAATATAATTTTATATTATAATTGTTTCCAATCCTCTATCAATAGAAATCCATTCGAAGCTCTATATGGTTGACCATGTGGGTCCTCTTTATACTGGATAAAATTGGGTGATAGTTTTTTAGCACGAAAAAGCCCCATGCTTTAAATTATTGGACTGATTCTAATGATCAAGTAATATTTCATGACATCTCAGAGATGTTACAAGTATTATGAATATCATAATTTCCAATCATTGTAATTCGTAGTTAGTGACTTGGTGTTTCAAATGGTGACACTACAATTTGGTATTTGTCATGTTAGAATGTTGTAAAATATTATTATGACATATTTGGAACCATTTTGGAATATAAAGTGTATATTTGTTGTTTCATACCACATTATGTTTCCATATATAATGACATAATTCCACACTATCATCTAAATCTACTAGTTGAATAGGTTTAATCTAGATCCTTCCCTTATACTATGTTAGGAAGATATTAAGTTGGAACCCAACATATTACTGAGCGAAAAATGAGTTCGGATTGTCGATTATTTAGAGAAGGTGCTCGGAGGGTTGTCAGTTACATTTTTCTGTGGCCAATCATAGCTCATGAATTTTTAACATGAGATATGGGAATGGTAGTCTATGGTGGAAGATTAGTGGCCACATTTACTCTTTGATTAGAATATGGATTGACTTTTCAGGGGTGTATTGTTGAATTATGGAGATTATTTTCACATCATCAGCGCAATTTTCATGTATTTAACATTAAATTTGGGTATTTATTTATAGAATATAATTTCCATTGAATCTTCATTGAAATATCAATTTTTATTGAGACATAGTTATTCACAAGGTTTTTGTATGTTAACAGAAAATCATAAAAAACCATAGAGTCTAAGACAATGTCACAAAAGTTACGTCATCATTATTTGTATAGTTTTTGATACTATGGGACCCAAACCATGTTACCAATACTTGGGGATCTATAATAACACAAATGGTTGGTTCATGGTTTGGAAAATTGAGTGCCCAAACTTTGAAGTCTACACAATCATTAAAAAAATATTAAATAACAAATATATCACACCATTATTTAACTCTTATCACCACTTACATTCACTATTTCCAGAACCTTCAAGCCCCTGGTGCACCACCCCCTTCAACTCTCCCCTCTTAGGCTAATTTTGGTTATCATTTAACCATGATTCTTCATGAAACTATTATATGAGTAATTCTTCTCCAATCTTCTTGGGTTCTCCATGATTTATTTATGTGCTTCTTTCTAACTAGTTGGTGTGATGACCTATCATTATTATAATCTGAAAATGTTATCTTGTGGATTAATTTATATGGGTTTTTAATTCATCCATATGATTTTCTATACTTTATGGTTTTAGTTTTCAATTTTTTCTCAATGAATTCAATAGAAATTGAAGGTGGTCTCATTTTGCACCATTATTTGACAACATAAATTCTCATTATTATAAATCTAGTAATTTTTTAAAATATGTTTTTGTGTAAATGGGTTATATCAATTATTTTGGGTGTGTGTGAAAGGTTTGGAAATTGATTTCCCGTATGAAAATTATTAGAGATGATTTTGAATTTCCATGTGTTGATTTAAAATTTCTGAGATGTGATCTATTTATAATGATAAAAGGTGGTAAAAAATAATGTAATAATATATATAAAAGAAGGAAAATGATGGTAATTAATCTATTCATTCTCCTTTCTCCTTATATAAATTATGCTATATCATTGAATAAATAGTTATTATGATCTGGATTGGTTTTGGATTGAAAAGAGTAATGGTATTTGTACCCATGGTTTATCACTGAGTGTATGAGGAGACTAAGGTCCCACATACCCTAGTTACATAGGTATTTCATATAGTGATAATTTAATATTCTTCTACCTATTTACCAATTATTCTTATTTTCATTAAATCATTTTAACATTTGAGACAAGTGTTAAAACCAAATTGGTTTGTTTCATTTTATTACTGGAACACTTATTGTTCTTATAATGGATGTGCATATAACACTAGGTGGGATCCAACTTGGTATGTGAGTTCACACCATACATACCCCAAATAGGTGTATTTAGTCCTTATTTTTTATGACTTTTGTAATGGTATGGATTCTTTTAGAGGTGGTGGGTAAGTTTTCAAGTAGATATTTTGTGGAACTTTTCGATGATGGAATAATAGGAGGCTAGAAATGATGCTACAATTATATTTAAAGATCATTTAATGATTATATTTATATTTTTTATTTTGATACCCATCCATGGATGTAAACCATAAAATTATATATTTTCATTTTTAGAGCACTTATTGGGGATGTTTATTATAAGGATTTATGTTGATGTAGATAATTGTGGTTGAAAAATCATCCCAAAAGGGGTTAATTAATTTCCATAAACTAGTTTCTATACCATGGGTATTGGGAACTAACTTTAGGCCAACCATGGTCGAGGTCGAGTGTCAGTTTGGATGGAATCCCATGATGATTCATGATATAAACTCCATATTTTACTATTATAAAGAATATAAATTATTTTATTTTCTACTAAAATGCATATAAGTAAATAAAGAAAAACGTTTATTACATGATTTTGTGTAGTAAGAGAATAAGAGTATAAATATCCATGTATTACACTATTTATCATTGTAAGGTGTGGGAGACAGATGTGTGAAATATGAACAGATTCTTTATAAAAAATGTACAGTAGAAATGAGTGCTTTAATGAAACAACCTTCCAATTTGTAGCTAAGAAATTTTTTTATAGTGATTCAGGTTATCAGGATTTTTCTCTCCAAATCATGAATAAGAAATACACTTATAAATCACTATCTTGTTCATTTTTGTGTGTTTTTGTGTCTTCTTATGTGAAAGTAAAAGAGAGAAGAGAAAATGAGAAAAAAATTCACCATAATAAGAAATAGTGGTCAAAGGGAAAGGGATAAAAATATAAATTTGATTGATATTCACCAAACCAACTAACCCCCTCCTAGTTTTGAATATATCCCTAACTAGTCCTTTGAATTGGAATTATAGTTTGGTACGTCTTTTATTAGAATATCTATATTTTATGTTATTATCTTTCAAAGATTTGAGGTTTCATTCCTAATTTATTACAAACTAAAGAAGTGGGTGAAAATTATATATTTTAAATGGTATTAATATAAAATCCCTATCCTTTTATACATATCATTACATTATTTTAATCATAAAGAAACATTAAATTACAGGACATGGGTTATAAATTCTAGTGTCTTTGGAAGACTAGATACACAATGAAACATCATAAAAGGATGATTTATTTAATATCTATATTGAGATGCTAAATTCTATTGTTCTCATTCATCTTCATAGGATAATCCAGGGATAACATGAATGAAGTGATGTGATAAAAATACCAGTAAGGGAATAAAAATAAAAATAGAGCTTTTGCACATGGGTTAGAAGGCCTGACTTATGATATTAAAAGGCATAGAACAATATTGATCGTATAGAATAATAAAATATAAAATATTGGATCATATAAAAATGGAATCATTGTAAGGCGGATGAAAAAAACATTACATTAGAAGGAATCAAGGCTCCTTTCACATAGAGTTTCAAATGTCAAGTCTACCCACCAAGTCTGTTGCACGTGGAGTACAAGTCAAGGCTAATAGCCATGACCTCCAAATATAACATCTCAGGAGTCTAAAATTTATCCAATGAATTAGACCACTATCAGGGAGAACCAATCATAACATGATCATGAATACATTTTCCACATAATGAATCATTCATAATCAATCTTACATATACATCAGGGTACCCAAGGAATCAAATTGGCATCATAATCATGTCATAAAGCATAACCATTGTGTATATCATAAAAGTTTCCATGAAAAAAAGTAATTAGATCATTCATGGAATATAACAAGGTAATATAGTCAAATTTCATGATAATTTATTTCAAATTATGTGATATAATGTAAAAACAAAAATTAAGATAATTTAGATTTAAAACATTTTAGTGTGTTTTAAGGAACATATCAAAGAAAATTTAAAATATAAAAAGGAATACAATTTTATAAAAAAACATAAGGGAACCTAGAATGTTCTAATAATAAAATGAGGGTTTTTAAAAGTATAATTTTTTCATAGAAAAATAATATAGAGCTCAATTAAATTGGGTATGAATTCGGGAAGTTCCCTTAAAATAAACATTCTTATAGGGAAGAATTGAGAAGGGAACCACGTAAAAAAAATATCCCTAGAAGATAATGATTAATTAATATTAATACATGATTTCGGAACATATAAACATCATTTATAAGATGTAAATAAAAATAATATATAACTTTATTTCAGAAAAAAAAACGATAGAGTGACCCGATGGAATAATGGGGGTTTGGGTAGAATCCCTCACCATAAGTCCAAAGGTGTTCTTCAATTGATCTAAATTTCCTATATAATGAAATTAAATTCATTAATCAATAATTACATAAACTATTATACATTTATTAAATTTATTATAACCATATAAAAATCATTCATGGTCTTTTTGATGGTTTAAGATATCCAATTACA
This sequence comes from Viscum album, assembly GCA_963277665.1. Classification (NCBI taxonomy): domain Eukaryota; kingdom Viridiplantae; phylum Streptophyta; class Magnoliopsida; order Santalales; family Viscaceae; genus Viscum; species Viscum album. The sequence goes on from OY728152.1 coordinate 1,943,093,403, forward strand.
TTGATTGAGAGTATTTGTTTCCATGGTTTTAATGATTAGTTTAAGTTTATACATGTGCGTATAATAAGGTAGTATGATGATGGTTGTTTAGTGTTAAATTAATATGTTTTATTGAAAATATATAATATTAAATTTTTATAAAATTCATTTTGTTATTGGGAATGAGGATGAAACATTATATAAAACATTAATGACAACCGTTTGGGTTACTTGGTGTGTTTTCAAGAACAACGATCTCATTTTAAATTATAAATTAATACCATAAGTAAAAAATGATTCCATAACATTACATAGGATATATTACATACATATTAATTTTGTTAACCATAAAAATTGTTTATTGACCAAAATTGTAGATAGTAATATAAGTGTAAAACCCGTCATCCTTTAATGTGATATATTAACACCTCGCTTATGGTGTTTCCATTTCTAGTATAAAGGTAGGGGAAAGAGGGACGATGATGAATTATTCCATTATAATAAAAACATTATAGTATATTTAATTTATTTGTGTTATCACACAATTTGGTTCAGTATATGTGAGGATTGAAATGAATATGAAGGAACGTGAAAAGAAATTTAAATAAAACATAAGAGGGTTTTACCTATTGACTCCTTCCTTTTGAGAACCTCCCTAGGGGATAGGTTTTGTTCATTTGATAATAAAAAGAGCGTATAGATGTGTTATATGGTATTAGAGGGTGAATTTAATAGAATTTGGGCAAGTCATAGGGTTTGAGAGGTGTGAGGATAAGTGGTGGTGAGGGTGATATTTATAGTGATGGAGAGGAGGGGTTTTCATTTATTTCAATATTTATTTCATTATTTTATTCCCGAAAATAAATAATACTTATTTTGAGGCTAAATATAACTATTAGATAATGTGACATAAATACTATGGTTCATACATAATCCATGACTCAATAAATAGGGTATTTATCATATAATTCATATATACAGTAAATTTCCATATTTCATTATTCCCCAAAAGTTTGGGTTTTTTAGAAAAACCCCAAAAAACATCCCTAACTATTTTTAAATGATTATAACCCAAATATTAAATCCATTTTATTAATTGTATGTCTAAATATGAGAAATTTTATTTTTAATTAAAACAATAATTAACATGAAAAATATAAAATTTAAAATTAAAACAGATTTTCTAACACTTTGACAAATTAATTTACATTTCATAAAATTATTTTATAATCATAAGACATCAAAATATTGTTTTATACATATATTTTATGAAATTAATTTATATTTTTATTTATTAAATTAATCATAATATTTCATTTAAATGTACATGACCAATAAAAATACCATCACTTAATTAATAACATTTAGAATATTCATTTAATTATACTATGATATAATTATATTATATTAACACTTATAATGTGGTTAAATTTTATTTATAATTTCCTTGATGATGTTACTATTACATTGTCGGTTTACTATTCATAAGGGTCACATTACAATCATGCATGCCAATTTAGAATTTCATCGTTAATAGTCAATTAACTTCCAAAGATACCTTTTATTTCCCTCATTCTTAATTTATAAGGTTTATAATGTGTTATAAATGTAATATAACTTGATTATAATATAGGAAATAATTATTAGAATAGAATTCCATTGATTAAACATTTGGTGGTTACATTCTCCCCCTTTATGAAATCTCACCCTCAAAATTTTTTTCTGCATTCTAAAATGAAAAAAGGTGTAGGTACTTTTCCTTCATCACATCCTCTAGTTCCCATGTTTTCTCTTCCTACTAATGGTTCTACCATAGTACATTTACTAGGTGGGTAGTCTTGTTACATAGAAGACTACCTCTATGATATAATATCTTCAATGGATGTTCCTTGTAAGAAATATCATTCTCAAACTATACCAACTATGAAGATAGTACTTGTGAAGTATCTGGTATGTATATCCTTATGAGGGATGCGTGGAAAACATCAGGTACTTTAGACATGGTAGGATGAAGATCTAGTTGATAGGCCACAACTCAGACATGATTACGATTATTGAAAGATCCAATGTACCTGAGACATAATATTCCATTATTTCTAAATCTCAAGCCCTTCATCCATATAGATATGAATAGGAATACCATGTATCATAATTTTAACTCATGGTCTCATCAATGATTGTTTTTATATCTATTTGGTCGACTTTGTGTTGTCTTGATGTGCTACTGAATGTTTTTCAGGTTCTCCACCATTTCTTTGGCCATTTATTGTCCTATTATCTTAGGCTCACAAACATCATCCCAGAACATCAGTATTATGAAGCCTTTCTCACAAAGGGCTTCATATGGTTCCATTCGAATGCTCGAGTGGACAATATTGTTATAAGAGAACTCAACAAGAGGAAGGTGTTTGTCCCATCATCTTTTTATGTCCAAAGAACAGTCGATAAACATTTCATCCATCAGATGAATAGTTAGATTAAATTGGCCATTATTTTGAGGATGATATACTGTATTAAAGATCAGATAGTGCTTATAGGATGTTGGAGACTTTTCCAGAACCACTAGGTAAATACTAGATCTCGATCAGATAGAATAGATAGTGGTACTCCGTAAAGGCTTTCCAATTCATTCATCTTTATCTGTCAAAGTTTATCTAGTGAGAATTCCTCTTGAATTTTAAAATAGTGATTCATCTTTGAAAGATGATCCAAATATCCCATATAGAATTGTTTCATATGGATATCCATAAATGTATACGGAATATTTCCATGGTGATTTTCTCACACATCCATGTTGGATTAGGTAGTGGCTTCATCATTTCCTTATACATTTTCCTTTTAGCCTTCATATGATGAAATAAAAGATACATTGATGTAAACATAGTGATATCCTTCTTCATATTGTCCCACCAGTAGTTCTCTTGGAGATCTGGATACATCTTTCTACTCCCAGGGTGAATAGTGAAATTTGAGCTATGTGCATCATTAATAATCTCATATTTTAACTATGTATAAGATAGTAAACATAATCGTGACCCAAAACATATAATTCATTTCTCATGAATATGAAACTCATAATATTTCATATTTATAATAACATCCACCATTTTAGAATATACACATTTTTCATTGAGAATCTTGTATTTTATCAAGCTGGGATAGTTGAGAAATCAATTGAGAAAATATTGATGATGTTTCCCCCTTAAGGATTTTCATTTCCATCCACTTCAAATATAAGAATATTGGGTCTTTCTAAATTCTCATGTTTGATAAAGATGCATGATGTTTCATACATAGTGCATCTGCTACCTTATGTTCCTTACTAGGACGGTAGTGGATTGAGAAGACAAAATATGTAATTATCTCTATCCATCTTCACTAGTGCATAATAATCTCCTTCTATGTGAATATATATTTGAGACCGTTGTGATCATTATATATCTCACACTTCCCCCCATAGATATAATGATGTCATATTTTTTATTCAATGATCATTACTACCTACTCCATATCATGTGTGGTATATTTTTGCTCTTGTATTTTCACTTCCTTAAGGAAAATTCTATAACATTATCATTGTTAATCAATACAGACGTTAATACATTCATTGAAGCATCATTGTACGACAAAAAAGTTCTATAATTTTAGGTAGTGTGAGTACTATCATAGTGATAAGCCTCTTTTTTTGGCACTTTAAATATTTCCTCTCATTCTTAACATGTGAAAAAATTCACTTCCTTATGTCTTAGCTTGGTCATTGGGTTTTAAAACAATAATAATTTCTCCAAACATCCTTGGTAATACCTATCTAAAACAAGGAAACTATATATCTACCTTACATATGTTTTCATGGGCCACTCTTCAATTTCCATTTTCTTGGAAGGCTCCACAGATATCCCTTTGTAGGTGATTACATAATCTAAGAAATATAAATCCTCCATCAAGAACTCACATTTACTATACTTTTCATGAATGTTCACCATTCTGAATGACTTCATAATATTATTCAAATGCTCCTCGTGTTCCTCCTTTATCTTGTATCATATATGAATATTATCAATAAAGACTAACATAAAGATTTAGAGGTAATATCTAAATAATATATTAATTAAATCCCTGAAAGTTTCTAGATCATTAGTGTGTTTAATGGGAACAACTGTGAACTTTTTGTCTCCATAACTCTTTCGAAAGGTAGTCTTGGGAATATCTTACATCCTCCCCATAAATTGATGATATCCAGCCCGAAGATCAGCCATAGATAAATAACAAGCCCCACATAGATGATTTAAAATTTCCTCTCTCTGAGGTTGGGGATACATGTTCATTATTTTGATATTTTTGATATCACGATAATCAATGTAGAGGCGCATTGATCCATCCTTTTTCTTAACAAAGAGTTTTTGTGCATCCCATGGTAAAGCACTCAGGTGTATAAAACCCTTCTCTAGATTCTACTATCACAGCTTCTTCAACTCTTCCAGCTCAATGGTGGTCATTATATTAGATTTATTTGATTTAAGTAGATATCCAAGAATAATCTCAATTAAGAAATCAACCTCTCAGTCAGGAAGAATTCTAAGAGACTCTTTTGGGAATACATCAGTGTAATCCCTCATGATGGACATGTATTCCAATAATATTATCTCATTGGCCTCAATCATTTGCGTATGATATGTTTTATTATAAGAAAAAAAGAATAAAAAAATTGATACAATGATTCTTAATGATATGTATCTTCCTCATTACACCTGTACAAGATCGGAAGATTCTTGGGGTTATAAAGAGTGATCGTTAATTCCGAATAGTTGCTGTTGGATTTATCTAATGATAGATAATACATGAATAAAATATAATCAAACTCTACCAAAGGATGTATAACGAAATTTGATAGTAGGTTCAGTCCACAAACTTTAACAAGGTAGGAGTTTTATAATTTGGATGCAATAATTTCCCCATTTTATAATCTCATAGATAACTCAATCTCCATATTTTGAGGGGGGGTTTAAATAGTTATTTTATACATGAATGATATAAAATAATTCAAAGAATGATAATCAAATAGTATATCCGCAATTCTTAATGAATAACCAGTGTACCTTTTACCACATCGTTGTCTGGCTCCACCTTAGCAAGAGTGATAGCATACGTTGTTCCATATTGACTTGGATGTTGTTGTTGATTACCTATGAAAACCATTGTAATAATGAAATTGTTCTCATAATTCCCATGTTATTTAGAGTTGTAGCACTACACTATAATCTATCTGTTGATCGGATCCTTACTTTCCTCTTCCAAATTATTGGGATTCTTAAAATCACATCACTAGTTCTTAAGCAGATGTTCAATTCTTCCACATTTAATAAAATTATTAGTTCCCTTTATAAATTTCCCATTATTATTCAACCCACTATTTTTACATGTGGGATGTTTGGTTTTCATTCCATCATGTAATTTATTTGATGATTCACCCATGTTGGACTCCATTTTTTGATTTTTGTCACTAAGCCCAATAGATCATTGAGAGTCTCCGATCACCATTTCAATATTAAGGTAAAAACGGACAATCACATCATAACTATCAAAGTCACCAATCACAGATTCATTTCATAGACTCGAAATTAGGCCCCTAAAGATACAATCCACTGTCCTTTTATTTTTCATTAAAAATATGGAAGCATATATTGAAATCCTTATAGCGTTTTCTTCATACTCCCTGATAGACTCATATGCATTCTACTTAAGTCTAAGGAACTCTCTTTCCATATTGAGATAGAGTGTTGGGGGAAAAAATTTAATGAATGAAAATTATTCAATTCTTCCCCATCCTTTTAATAAACTTTCTCCTAGGGCATTATAGTCTTGATTACAATCTACCACTGATATGCTACTCTGTCAAAACGATAGACCTCCAAAATGGTATTATCTTCTTCTGATAACTGGATCACATAGAATATCATTTCCATAGAGTTAATACACTCTCCCACAATGAGGTTCTTAGATGATCCACTAAACATGGTGGGAATTTTTCACATAAAGTATTCAATGAAAATATTCTCTTTCGTTGGAGGATGAGGGAATTCCATATGATTTATGTTATTATTCATAACTTGATCTACATGACAAAGTAATGTCATGATGTTTTGATCAACTGTTCCCATCATATTTGGTATATCACTGTAGAAATCTCTAAATTACCTATCACATTTATTATTGGCATGTGTTCTTCTATTTCCCACCATTAAATAAGAATATAATGTTCATTTATGGGTATTGAATACTAATCTAACAAGCATAAAAGGAAAAATTTTACATAAAAGGATAAATATTTAATACAAAAGTATATCCTAACTTATGATTCCCTAGGTTTAAATCAATTTTATCATTGATCAGTTTAGTTGATATATATTCTTAAGGTCATCTTCCATTAATAATTGATCATAATTATCTTATGAATTTAATGAAGAATATCCCCTGATACTTTCAAATCAGGTGTCCAGTAAGGCCTATTTTCATGTAATATATTACCTTGAGTCAGGACCAAAACAACTTTTTAGTGTTGTTACACCAAGGTACATATGTGGCAGAACCACGTCCACTTGAAGTATCTAGAGAAGGAAGTTTTTTCATGATAAACCACTTTCTTTATACTGACCAAAATTTAGGGGTGTTTTCCTATACTTACACTCAGCCATATGGTTCATATTGATGATATATAACCCTAATATCAGAAAATAATTATCCCTTTATTATGATACAACTATTGAGATACTAGCCTCTTACACAAATCATTACATGATTTTAATCATAATTCATCATCAAAATACAAGCCAATGGTTGTGAAGTATTATGGGGTTGGTAGACTAGGTACATAATTAAACATCATAAAATAAACATTTATTTAATCATCATATTGAGATCCTAACATCCATTTTTCTTATACATCTGTACAGTAAATCCTAGATATTACATGAACAAAGCTATTAGATTAAAATCCCAGTATGGGACTAAACATAAGAATAAATATTTAGAACAAGGGTTGGAAGGCATGCAAAAATTATATAAATAGGAATGGAACAATATTGATCTTATAGAATCATATCATATAAAACATGGGATCATACAAATATGGAATTATATTAATGTGTAAGAGATGTAAAATAGGAATTTATACTGATTCAAGGCTTGTTTCACAAAGAGTAGCATGAATCATGGCTATCCACTAAGACTATTATACATGGAAAATGATACATGGCTCACTTCCAAGATCGTTGCACATAAAATCTCATCAGACTAAAAATTTCCATAATGTATTGGAGTTTTGTATAGATGAACCCATCATAACATGATCAGGAATATTTTTTCCACATAAAGAATCATACATAATAAATATCATATAAAAATAAGGGAACCTGTGGAATGAAATGAGTATCATAATTATACCATAAAGCATAACCAATTGGCGTATCACAAAAGTGTCCTCAATGGAAATGAATTAGATCATTTATGGGAAATAATAATTTAAAATATACATATATCATGATTAGTGACTCCAAATTGATGGTATATCATGTAAAATGAGTATTTAAGAAACATTAGATTTAAAACAGTTTAGTGTTGTTTAAAGAATATATCAAAGATAATATTAAATTGAAAAGGAAATAATCTATTATATAAAACCATAAGTGAACCAAAGAATTTTTAATAATAAAATGAGTGATTTTATAAATATAATGGTGTATTAAAATATATTATATAATGTATTTGAAATTTGGTATGAATTTGGGAAGTTCCCTTAACACAGATTTCCAATTAAGAAGAATTGAGAAGGGAATCATTTCAAAAAATATATATCCCTGAAAGATAATTATTAATGGATATTGAAACATGATTTAGAACATATAAATATAATTTGGAATATGTACATATAAATAAAATATAACTTCATTTGGGTAAAAATAATGATAGATCAACCAAAAGGAATAATGGAGGTCCAGGTAGAATCCCTTACCATATGTTTGATGGTGTTCTTCACATGATCTTAATGTAATGGATATTAAAATTAGAATAATTAATTAATAATTATAGAAACTATTAGTCATTAAATTTATTTATTATAACTATATTATGTTCATTCATGACCATTTTGATGGGTTAAGATGTTCAAGTTCATTGTTTTGGAGAATTTGTTTCCTTGGTTTTCATGATAAGTTTACCTTTATACAAGTATGAATAATTATGTAATGTGATGATTCTTGCACCTAATTGATTTTATAAGTTATTATTGAACATAAATATTATTAAATTGTAATAAAACTTATTTATTATTAGGGTTAATGATGAATCATTATATAGAACAGTAATGATAACTGTTTGGGTAATTGAATGGTTTTTGATCACAACAAACTCATTTTCTTTAATAAATTAATACCATTTGTAAAAAATAATTCCATAAAATTACATAGGATATAATACAAAAAAATAATGTTTTTCTAAAATATAAATGTCTTCTTGTCGATAATTATATACGATAATGGAAATTGAAAACACGTCATCCTTTAATGTGATAAATTAACATATCTCAGCTGGAGTTTCCATTTCTAGTATAAAAGAATGGTGAAACAGAGATGATGAGGAATTATTACATTAGCATTAAAAATAGACATTAAATGTAAGCTATTGAAGTTATAAAACCATTTTACGTGGATATATGAGGATATAAAATAATTAAAAATGAACTTGAAATGAAATTGGAAGAAAACAAAAGAGGGTTGTACCTCTTTGAGTCCTTCCTCTTTAGAACCTCCCTAGGGGAGATGTTTTCATATTTTGATGAGAAGTAGTCATCCAGGACATTGGATAGGGGCGTAGGGAGATTTTTGAAAAAAATTTGGTCAATGCACAAGTATTGATAGGTGTGAGGAGAAGAGGTGGTGAGGGGTGGTATTTATAGTGGAGGATTTGAGAGGTTTTCAATTATTTTAACAATTATTTTATTATATTATTCAATACAAGAAATAGTGATGATTATTGAGACTAAATACATTAATTAGATCATTTTATTTTGGAAAAATGGTGATTACATCTGCCATGAGTCAATAAATATTGTATTTAACTTATATTGGTTATATACCGTAAATTACCATATTTCACTATTCACTAAAAATTCAAGTATTTTAGAAAAATCCAAAAAATACCCCCTAGCCATATTTTGATGTGTAGAAGCCAAATATTAAATTTATATTATGGAATAATATTTTAAAAATGAAAAAATTAATTTTTAAATAAAACTATAATTTATATGAAAAATATAAACTGCTTTTCTAACACTTTGAAAAATTTAATATGGTCACATAAAATTATATTATAATTCTAAGACATAAAAAATTAATTTATAAATAAATTTTATAAAAATAAATTTTCTTTTAATTTATTAAACTATTCATGAACTTGTAATTAAATATACATGACTTACAAAATACCAAAACATAATTAATAATTTTTAAAATATTTATTTACATATATTGTGATATAATTGTATCATATTTTCAATTGTCAGATGGATTAATTATATTTATAATTTCATTGGTCAAGTTACTATTGATTTGACTGATTTACTATTCATAAGGGTTACTTTACTACTCAAGCGGTCAAGTTACTATTTCATCAGATAATGTTCTTTAAATTCTAGAGACACCTTTTATTTCACTCAATATTCATTTATAATGGTTGTATTTTGTTCAATCTGTAGTCTAACATGTTTACAATACAAGAAATAATTATAAGAAAGGAATTCAGCTAATAAAACATTATGATGTTACATTTGAATTTATAAAATGATTATAATGAAAAAGAAAACTAACCATATTTACAAGATGATAATGGAGTCCCTTAAATAAAAATTGGAAGAATTTTATTCAATCCATGTGATTGGTATTGGAATGAATAAATAACCAATATTTTAGAACCCCATCAAACTAAAATTTTCTAATGTATTAAAATGATCATAATTTTTCTAATTTTTTTTTAAAACTACCCACATTATGAATAACCGAATGGGAGTAAGCATATGTCAATTTTGTTTTCCATTTATGTTTTAAGTATATGATCCCCTAGTTTATCCTAAAATTAGTTATGATAACTTTTGAGATAAATTAAGTCATGAGGTTAAAAATTAATTAGCATACTGTTGTATGTAAATATTAATGGAAATCCATAAAAAATAAGTTTCCTAAATGTGTGATGCACTCAAAATATGTTGAAGGATTTATAGATATAAAAGCAGAGCGTGAATAATAATGTTTAATGTTTGAGGAGTAGTCATTCAACATAATCCAAAAAATATAGGAGTGAACTAGATAATGGAAAATAGATCCATTTTATGTTTATAAAAAATAATCAATGATGTTAATGATTCATAATTAAAATTTAATGGTTATAATACAAAGTAACATGGCATACTGGTAAAGGATAAGGCCAAAATGAATGATGATGACGTAAAATAATTAAAATATAAGGTAGATATAATATAATGTATATTGGATATGATAATAATCTTCAAAATATGAGAAATATTTTCCTTCATCATACATTAGAAAACATAGAGACAAATCTAGAGAAACTCTATCCTTTTGAACATATCATTTCATGATTTTAAGAATAAATTACTATCAAAGGATCAAAAAGTCTAGTGTATTGTAAGACTAGGTACAAAAAACAAAAAACCTGGGACTAAATAAAAAATTTCATTATTTATCATCCATTATGATCTCATAACAATTTTTAAACCCATGCATTTGGATAGGATAAGCTGATGAGAACATGAACAATGGGATGAGCTAAAAAGATGAGTAAGGTTATAAACATTAAAATAATTCATAGAACAAGGGTTTGATGGAATAACATAATGTTATAATAATTAATAGAACAATATTAAATATAATTATCCAAAAAATGGGATCCTAAAATCATGGTTTTATAGTAATGTGATAGAAACATAAAACGTGACTTTAACACGAGTACAGCCTCATTGCATGTAGAGGATCACGAGTAAAGGCTAACCACCATGATGGTTTCACATAACGTCACATGAGACTAAAAAATACCCAGTGCATTAAAGTTATACTTGGGTGCACCCATAATAACATGTTTATGAATATTATTTAAATATAAAAGAATCAAACACAATTAATCAAACATAAACATAAGGGTAATCCATAGAATGAATTGGTTGTCATAATAATTTGAAAAGAATAATAAATGGGTGTATCATAAAAGTGTTAATGAAGTAATGGAATTAAATCAAACATAGAAATTCATAAATTATCATAAGAATATACCATGTTATATTTTTTAGAAATAAATTGAAAAGAGTGTTTAAGAAACATTATAAACAAAACATTTTAGTATGGTTTCAAGGAAAACATTAAAGATTATTCAAAATGGAAGAGGAATAAACGATTGTATTAAACCATAACTGAAAATATTTTTATTCCTGAAAAAATGATTTATTTTAGAGAAATAATGGTTGCCTAAAATATTTTATAGAGGACACTTGAAAATGGGTTAGAATTCAGGATGTTCCCTTAAACTGGGTATGCTTTTCAGGAAAGAATTGAGTAGGGAATATTTTAAAAAAATGTACATCCGCAAAGAAGAAGTATTAATATATCTTTATAGATGATTTTTGAACATATAAATAACATTTATATTATATACATAAAAATAAAAAAGAAATTTATTTTTGTAAAAATAGTGCAATAGTAACCCAAAGGAATAATTGGGATAGGGTAGAATCCCTTACCGTATGTTAAAAATGATTCCAGAGTTAATCATAATGTCTTGAATAATCAAATTAAATAAATTTATTAATTAATTTAGAACCTAATAAACATGTATTTTATTTATTATAATTTTATTATGTTCGTTCAATTCTATTTTTATGCGTTATGAGAATCAATTTCATTGTTTGAGAGTGTTAGTTTCTTTGATTTTCTTGATCAGTTTGCATGTATATGTGTATTGAAAATCTTGTAGAATAAATATACTTGTCAAAATATAAATATATATGTTATTAATGAACATGTAAAATATTAAAATACTATTTTTGTTTCAGAAGTGAGGATGATTCATTAGATTAATCATTAATGATATATATTTTTGATTAATTTTGTGTTTTTAACCCAACGAATTCATTTTATTTTATAAAATATAATCATGTCTAGAAAATTATTACAAAACATTAAATAAGATATAATAAATATATTTTAATTTGTTTCAACCATAAAAATGGTCTAATGACCTGACTGGAAGGTGAAATGGAATGATTAAATCACGTCTTCCTCATAGGTGATAGATCAACCCATCACAGATTATGCATTTATTCATAAAATAAAATATTTAAGTGATGAGATTAAATGAATAATTATTCCATAAAAATGATAAATTTACATTATATGAACGATAATATTGTTTTACTTCCACTTGTAAAGTGAAATTGAGGATAAGATAAGAAAAAATGGAACATTAAAATGAAATTGAAAGAATATGGAAGAGGGTTTTACCTCTTGATTCATTCTTGTTGAAAACCTCCATAAGGGATTGATTTTGATCTTTTGTAAAGACACGAATCTCCTGGATATGTGGGTGTTTTTTGGAAAGAGTATTGGGTATAATATAGACAAGGATCAAGGCTTGAAAGGTGTGATGAGAAGATGTGGAGAGGGGTGTTATGTATAATGGAAGAAGGGGTGTTTTCTCATTATTTATTTCATTGGTTTATTATTTTCCTCAAGACAAGAAATAATGATGATTCATGAGACTAAATATTTTAATTAGATCATGTTATTTTGATTCATCTGTTCTTACATCATCCATTACTTAATGAATATTGTATTTAACATAAAATTTATATATATGGTAAATTGTCATATTTTATAATTCAAATAAAAATCATGTATTTCAGAAAAATCCAAAAAAATTACACAAACAATTTTTTAATGTGTAGAATTAAAAATAGAACTATATTTTATAAGAATAATTTTATAAATATGAGGACATTAATTTGTATTTAGAATCATCATTTACATGGAAAATATATTTATGAAAATTATAAACGATGTTAAATCACAATTAAAAATTTTCTACGGTCTCATAAAATGATCATATAATCAAATGAAAAAAATATTATTTTATGAATACATTTTATGAATATATAATTTAATTTAAATTATTTAATTAACCACAAAATTAAATTTAAATATAAAAAAATTACAAAAATTACAACATTTAATTAATACTTTTTAAAATATGTATTTACTCTTATAATCATTGTGTCACTTATAATATGGATAAATATTTTTTGTACATTAATTTGTGAGGTTACTATGCAATTTGGAGGTTCACTATTCTTAAGGGTCAGACTACAATTCTGAAGGTCAAGTTACTACTTCATCATCATAGGTTCATTAACATCTAGAGATATACTATGTTCTATATGTGTTCATACAATATTAAATAATTATAAGAAGAGAATTTCCATAGATTAAACTTTGGGTCGTTACACACTCAATATATGTATCCACATGAATTTGAGGGAATCCTAATACTTACAATTAGTGTTTAAAAGAGTGATTCTATTCTTGAACACATTTATTATGATGATATAATCCATTTGGATCATCTCATGATCAATAATTATCATATAACAAGAAGAGGTGTTACCCATTTTAAATAATATTTCATAGGAATGTTTTTTTTAAAAATAGTGCATACTTCAAGGTTAAAGAAAAAAAAAGATTGATTAGAAATAATGAGATTCCTACCAACATCACAGTGGTGGGAAGAAGTAAGAATATGATTTATGGATCCCCATTATGAACTCAAATAATAGTTTAAATTGTTGAAAACAATATGATATAAGATTTAAAAAGTATAGAAAAAAATGTCTAATAGAAGAGAAGACCACGATATGTTATGTCATTCCATTATTGAAACATGTTTGGGAATTATTCAATGTATTATAATTATAATCCATAACATTTGAAAGAATAATGTAAACATATCTCTTAATATATAAAGCAAAAGAGGTATCCAAATAACTAGATTAATAAAGACTTTTATAACTCAAATAGGTGTGATGAACTTGAATATATCTGTGATGTCTAAAATAGAAGTGGTTACTGAAGTATTTCATACACCAAAAATCATGTATCATGATTGATAAAAACTTAAGACCACAATAAATAGTTATGAAACAATTTATAACCTTGGATAAAAATATTATATAATATTCAAATTAGGCTGCCCCCAAGAAGTTATCAATAAAGGCAATTAATAAATCATCAAGTAAAAAATTAATGAAATAACAGAGTAGAGAATCATCTAAAAGGACCAATGAGATGATATGATCTTAGAATATAAAATCTAGAGACTCCATGAATAATTTTAATGTACCCAAAGGTAATTTATTAATTTTCATAGTATATATTGAAAATATAGGAATATTGGAAGAAACAAAATAAAAAATATTTACAATATAAATGAATATGGTTAAGATGAATTATCCAAATTTCATAAGTGTTTGTCAATGAAAGTCATCACTTGTGTTTAAAAATTTCGATGTGAGAGATTAAAAAATAATGGAAAAATGATAAAGGATGAATAATTATTCTTATTGAACATTATGAAACCGTTAAATGAATCAATAATTCTTCAATAAGTAAGGCTATTGAAAAGAAATGGATTTCACCAAATGAAAAAGCAGATTTAAAGAGTTTCATGATCCCAAAATTAAAATGATGATGCCTAAAGAAAGAAATGAATAGGGAAACTCAGTTAAAAGTAACATATTAGCCTTTATGTCCACATTACAGAACAAAAACATCCACCTTATTCAATATTATAGGTTTTTTATTTTTGAGCATAAAAAGTTGGGAATTAGAGGTGAATAATGGTATCAGAACAAAGACCTAATATGATGATAGAGTTATCAAAATTTTGAAATAATAATAAATTGGAACCATACCTAAATGATTTAAAAACTTTTATACTATATGATATAAAATAAACTTGTTATCCATTATGAATAAGTATAATTATATTTTTCAAGATGGAAAAACAATTGATTTTTAATATAGTGCCTCCATGAGGAGGAGACAAGTGAAAAATGGTAAAGAATATGCATGAATTGTTAACTCAAAAATATTATATTATTATTGAATGTTCATGAAGGGATTTCAATAATAAGGACTTTTTTCGAAATATCTCATCCTCGGAAACAAGGAATCAAATTCTAAAATTAAGGATGCGATATAAATTTAAATTAGAGAAATGGAAATTATTTATGATGTTCCGGAGCTACCTAAAATCCAACATGTTGTGTACGAAAAATAATATTATATGTGTTTAGGTGACCATAACATATTTAGGTTTATATTTCTGATGATAAATTTGTATCTCAATTGGTATCATCAATTGTATCTTCTTCAAATTATTGGATTGTTTCTAATAAACATAATGATATTCTAATTTCATTGTTATCATTTTTTAATGGGAATTTTATTCTCCTTAAATAGTACATCTTGTTTTCAACAAAAAAATGGATGATGTGCACTTATAATGGAATGGTTGATTTATATTTTTTAGGTATGAATTTATATCACATTACTATCTATTTTTTATTTCTTCACAATAAAGGGAAGATAAAGAAAAATGAAATGTTTGATGATAAAGGGGGGTAATAATATGAAACTAGATATGTTAGGTGAAAGAAAATATAAACACAATTAATTTCATATAGGTATTATTAATAAAAAGGATGGGATTTTTTGTCCCACTCGATATAAATTCTATCTGTTTTCAATGGATGTAGATATTTTAAAGATGAATTAAAATAGTAAAGAGTGTAAAAATAAATATTTTAAGAATAATCCACTATTATTATAAAATAATAAGTTTCAATGTATTATTTCTGCTAGATATATTAGATGATTGGTATTTGATGCATTTTTCATAATTCATATGAAAAAATATACCTTTTGATGGTTATAATTCTCAAGATACGTGCTTTTGAAAAAATATTTTTCTAAATGATAGTGATGATGACGTATTAATTAAAATATGAGAAGAAATATAAAATTTATAATTATCTATTGTGATTATAATTGATATTTTAAAATAGAATTATTTAAGAAGATATCAATAAATATTTTTAAATCTTGACCATATTGCACCCCATTAGCCTACCCTCTATAGGAGAAGCCCAACCAGTCTCACATAGGTGATGTCCACCCAGAAATCATTTGAAGAGATGGACGATAATACATTTTATTTGTCACAAATATAATTATCCACAAGATTTAGTGCATAGAGGACTATGATATGTATCCTCTCACATGTGGGGCCACACATGATGATGTAGGGTGAGCTCTAACACCTAGACAGACTTGTTCTAGAAGAATGACGGATAATATAGTAATAATAATCAGTGACCATTGAATTTCGGTTCCTATGCGAGAAATGATAAAATATGTAATGTAAATTATTTATACCCCACACATGATTATACATAATCAGGCGACCGTAAACCCCATTGAAAATCAAGTGACTTCAATATTCTTGATATATAAAGTGATCATTTTTCACATAGTAGATTATGAAACCACCAGTATAAAGATTAATCAAGTTAAAAAATGAGTAATGTTAGATCCATAATACATTCTCAATCTACTATTTGGAGCTTCTTGATTCAAGTTGAGTCAATTAAATTTGTTCTAGAATGAAACAAATGTACTTGTTTCTATGATTCGTGAAACATAGTTGAATATAAAGATTTATATATATCAATGTTCAGTGAAAAAATGGATAATGAAATTGTTATATTGTATATGAATAAACAGAAGATAAAACGGTTTTCTTATTTCAATATGTGAATAATGAGAATCATTTTATAGAGGATTACAAAAAAATGATGCAGTCAAGTGGATGATTTTATAAATTTCAAGGATGGTGATGAACATAATGAAAAATGTGTGTATTAATTTTTTCTATACATGAATAAAACTTATGTGAGCATCGCATAATATTTTCCAAAAAAAAATGATCATGAAAATATTATATGAAGAGGAAGGAATTTTAAATTATATGATTCTAATTTAGTTCAAGACCACATTGTTTCATATTTTTATTATTATTAAAATAATGATTCAGACATGTGAAAAATGACCAGGGCCAATTCAATGTAAAATAAGTATCAACCACCAAGAATGAATAATCCATGGTTCAGATGCATGCATGAAATTTAAAATATATGGATTTCATGGAAATAATTGAAATTAAAAATATGAACAATATGTTTCCAAAAACAACATAAATAATGATTAAATGATATTAAATTTAATATATTAAGATATATGAATTTTTTAAATGCGTATATTTTAATAATTTTAAAAGGAAACATGGTGAAATAAAAGATTATCAAATTTTTCATAATTTCATATAGAAAGAACTAAATTGAAACAAGACTACCAGATTTATTCATAGAGGATTGGATTACAATATTTATAGAGATTATATGATGGAATTTTATGAAAATGAAATTAAAATGATGTTATAGATTAATAAATTGTTTGATTCTACTATATTAATTATTTCTATAAATACATATTAGAGGTTGTATAAAATGTTTTGAGAGAGATTAGGTTTCAATACTATTGTCCCATTAAGAAAAAAAATTTGTCAATGAGTTGAAGAGTATACATTATATTATAATTTTATATCCATAAGTTTTAATTAAGGAGTTAATTATTGTGTTTTTCATATTTAGTAAATAATTAGAAGAGTAAGATGTAATAGAACCACTGAAATCCTTATATACAAATGAATGATTAATGAATAAGAATAATGATACTAAAGTAGAAGAATTTGTTTACTTGTTCTTGAAGTTCAACACAAGAAGAAGATATCTAGGAAATTTTATTTTCAATGAGAAAGAAGACTAATAATATTAAATGGATCTCTAGTTTTATAATGTCTTTAATAGTATAGGTGTTTGTATACACTTTCACGAATACAAGCTAATGAGAAAATATATTTCATTTGTATTTCTATGTGAGTTGGATAATAAGTGGTAAGAATATCTATATAGCACACTATCACTAATTATAAGGTGGGGGAGATGCCTCTGAGTATGAATCACTAAAGCACAATCAAGAAAGAAATAGAGAAAACAATTTTTTTAAGGAAATTCCCTAAACATTTTTATCTCACATGTTCATTTCTAGTGAGTCATGTGATCATAGGGTTTTATCATTCAAACATAAGACTTTAAATTATTATTTAATAGGGAAACATGTAAATCTCTCTCTCTCTGTTGTGTGAATATTTGGATGTAAAAACAATAGAGAGAAGATATGATAAGAGAACCATTAACTTTAAATAGGGAAATATATAAAAAGGAAATGGATAAAATGAAATATTTTATTAAACGTCAACAATACTAATTGACCACCACTCTCATTGTGTATTAAATCACCAATAGGTCCTTTTAATCATAGGCTTAGATATAGTTTATGGCTATTTTCCCATGTATCTATATCACTCATAATGGAATTTACAATGTTCTATAGAACATTTTTGATTTCCACTCATTGGTACAAATCTATGCCTCAAAATATAATATGATATTTTATATTGATGGGCCCATATAAATATATTTTTATGTTTTTGGTTTTATTCCTCTTCAAATTCCAGTTATAGAATCCTTGTATTTTTACTAGAGGACAATTAAAATCCATCCCTACCCAAGGCATATTTAGAAATCATTACCCAATAATATTAACATATATCCCATGACACATACCTAGGTTCCAACTAATATATCCATGAAGAGAGATCTCAAGTTGAAAAAATACAGGAGAACCCATCTTGGTGAGAACATGTATATCCCCCAAGGACATTTCTTGCTCTAATAGACACAAGGACACAAATCCACCCTTAATAGAGATTCCCAATCATGCATGACACATATGAAATACTTTATATCAATACAAGTACTAATACTCTCATTATTGTAACAATATATCTAACAAAACAAACTAGGCTATACATATTTCATCCCTAGATAAAGAACTTGTCTCTTATTTCTCATAAAATCAAAAAACATCTTCACTCATCTTAGGGACATAGTGATATTGTCATTCAAAAATAGAAAAAAATAAGGAGAACTTTCTCCCACCCATAGAGGTTCATGAATCCCAATTCCTCATATAAAAATGTAGCTTTATTATTAAATAGTCATACACATAAATATTATAGATACCACATGCCTCTAACTCGATGTTATCCACTATCCATGATACACTGATCCATTTCTATTTTTTTCGAAGCCAGGAAAATTATCAAGGACCTATATTAAGAAATAACACCAAAAAATAATTATAAAAATTTTATAACTAATTTGACATTCATATAAAATGATAACTAATTAGCAAAATATTCACATAGTAGTCTAGAAGCTTTGGAAATGACATTCTACACACCCATTGAATCTTCTATCACATATAGAAACCAATTCCCTATTATATTATCTAAATTAAACTATCCACTAGTGTAATAAGAATCAAAACCAAGAATAAATTTATCGAAATTGGTGGATGTTATTGAATAAGAAATAATAGAGAAGTGTAAAATCATACCACAGTGATGAATGAAACAACATTAAATGATAATAAATCTTGTATGATGAAAGGGAGAAGAGGTAAGAGATCATAACTCAGTCTCTTATATGTTCCTACACTAAAAATGAAAAATCTCATAGATGGATAAATTTTTATTATCCAAAATTACTATTGCTCCCTTATTATTATTATTATTTTAAATGATTCCATCATGTCATAACCCCTGGAATAAGGAATGTTTCTCAATCTACACCAACATACTTCATTTCTTTATATCTAAAAACCTTATGTATCATCTCAGAAAGCCCTTAAATATCATCAAATGTAGTGGAGTTTTTATAACCCTTACATATAACCATTGAAATAAATTACATATCATAGAGAGTATCACACTTAACTATTTTATACGACTATAATAAGTGAACAATATATATATATATGGTGACCCTTATTTTTCATAGTAGATTACCACTATTGAAATCGTACGTATCAGATGGACCCTGTTGTTTCATAGGGTGACTATTACTAATTTGTTAATTTCATTTTTATAACCCTTATGTATAAGATTAACCCATATATATCACATGTTATCTGTACAGTTCACCAAATTATCTTGTTTTGTGAGACCCTTATTGATACATACATACTGTTATGTGTTATGATATACACCATTAGGCATAAGGACTTAACACTTATTTATCAATATGAAAACAAATTAATTTTACCATTTTGAGACACTCTACAGCATCCACAATTCATTTTGGTATATATAACTTATATATTTTTAACATTTGGATATATAACAACCTTATATGTAACATCATAAAGATCAACCAATGGAATATCAACATCCATTGATATAACGTTTATTTCTAGAACCTGGGAATCATCAAGATATAAAGTCAAAATATTTTCTCAACATCAAGGATTCATATTTCAGACATGTATGTTAATAAAAAAAACTTCTTATAAATTCATCATTTAATGTATAAATCTTTAAAATATAGTGATTTTTATGAGAAACTTGTGGGAATTATTATTTTGGAAATGTAACATCCAAATCCACCCCTTCCAAATTCCCAACACTTTAAATATTATAAAAAATACAACACATCGTGACACTAACTATTTATCATGTTACATGCATCTTAGAACCCCAAAATATTATATCAAGAACACCCAACAATACTACAACTTCAGATAAGGATCCAATACACTGAATATCCCTCTCATAACATCTTAAATAACCTTTTAATTATATTATAATATTTTAAATCAATATAGTACTTTTATTTCTAAATTATTATAATACTATGAGAGAATATTTATAACAGAAAAATATCTATAAAATTCATAGGTCATTATGAATGACCCATAACAACTCTTCTTATACATGTGAATCTTCTGGTAATATACACAAACTTCTAACCCAGTAATCAGAATCTAATACCACACCATAATTTTCATTTGAAACTAAATAATATATGTTTCCCCAACCCATTTTTTAATTAAAAATAATATCATTTTTCATTTAATTACTAATATAATCCTCAAAATAGATTATCTATTTTTTCATGTATCTATAAATAAAAATCGGACATTGTAACCAATTCACTAATATCTCACCATTTTCTATCTCCAAGGGCTTAACATTAATTAATTTTACAATTCCATGATTAATGGTACACTAGTAACCAAAATCTAGGATATCCACAAATCATCCTTATCCCCACTCTTCCATTTATTTCCTTCCTATTTCTATCATAGTATCACACAGGGATGTCAATCAACACTGTCAAATCCCAAAAATAATCTCCAAATCACCCCTCTCATAACTATCAGAAAACGTTAAGATGGTGTTCTACCATTAACATTTAATATATGAAAGTATATTTATGAAAAAAAAATTCATCCCTAGGATTATAACTCTCCCAACTATAATATGCCTCCCATAATGGAATATTATGAGTCATTGAACTCCCCACTAGTGGAGTCGTGTACCAAAAAATCCACTTCATGAAGTCAAATTTGGGAAGCATTCATGGAATAAACTATACCTATAGCACTAATCCACAATTAGTCACTCCGGTAAATCCATATTAAAAATAAATCTCTTAATTTGGATATGATCATACCAAACACAATTAAACAAAAACAATGGATGGTCCTCCACTGACTAGTAATTATTGAAAACTATTATATTCTTAACTTAAAACATTATCGCATTTGAAGATCAAAATGATCAAACTCTTGATGATATTATAGTATAATCCCGAACTCACACATCGATGCCAAAAACCAAACATGGTGCGATTCCAAGTTTATTTAATCAACCAAACAAGATATTCATCATAATATCTCCATGAGCTCTAAAACCTAACTTATCTAATATTATATAAGATCATCCCAAATTATCTCATGAGACTTACATTTCCCCCACACTCAACATGACCCAACATCTGTACTCAAATTCTATAATCTATAAAATAACTTGATATAATTGAATTTACTTATAGAATGACATCCATACGTCATCTCAAAATCATACTGACATGTCCATCAATATCCAGTACAAATTTAATATGAGGTTAGAATATCCATGATGGATAAATTTTTTATCCACTATAGGTGTATCATTATCATTTCCTCGTAAATATAAATTACTTATTTTCACCAAGATTATCATGTTTATTAAAAAATGCAATGATGAGAAAAAACCAACATACACTTATATGAATGCTAGAAAAACACTAACCACTACCTATTCAATGATCTACATTCATTTCATCCCCAACATTTACTCTAAATACTCACTGAAAATGATGGATTCTCAATACAACATACTATGTTTCACTTACTAAGGAATTTTTTGCTTACACTACTCCCTTTGAAATTAATTAGGTGGTTCCCAACAACCTAAAATTATCTCTATTACCAATATATTATCCTATTTTATAAACCCCCCATGATGATCACAAAACAACACACCGAAGTCCCATAACTCCCCAATTTATTCTGGATTAAGTGTCACTCACCATTAGTCTATCATCTATCAAGTTTTCCAACAACTTGTATAATTTTTAGCACCCATGAACATAGAAATTTTCACTAATAAAGTTACCAAACTAGAATCAAACATAATAATAAAAAATTTCAATCATATATCAAGAAGTTTATGAAAAATCCATTGAGAGACCAAACACTTCTATACTAAAGAAATGTAATATTACTAATTAAATATTTTACTAGTTATTTTACTCTACTCAACACAATCTCATCCAAACCCAATGCATGTAAACTCATTCACATCCTGATCAAAAATACATAAACATACTCCCATGAGTCACATACCCTCAATCATTGGATCATACAAATGAACCAATGATTATGTTTCCCATTAATATCAATAAAACCCCCAGATTCACTACAAGTTATTTCCATTAAATTGGATTTAGGCTAATCACTAATTATAATCCCCACAACATTATCACCCTCTACTCAATTTTCATTCAAAACTAAAAACAATTCAACCCACATTGTACAAATCCTAGTTATGCACGCCTAGGATTAAGACAAACAATACAATATAATTCATCACCTAAGACAGACTAGGTTATGCACCTAACAAGCCCCACCATCCAAATCTAACCTTAATTCCAAAATAATTCTAAGAAAATTGAATAATAAAAGTACAAGGGATTAAAAATTATTTTCTTCAATTTTTTTTACAAATATCTAAATTCTATGGGTGACTGATTTCCAAAAAAAACTAATCTCTATATTACTCCTCCCAATTTTCAATCCATCCCCACTGAATTTGATTCTTAAACAAAACCAACAAGGGTCACCATACACCCCTTCCCCAAGGTATTTTATAAAAAATTTCAAATAATATCCCATGATAAGGTCCAAATGACCATCCATTGAAAACCTAATCATGGATCTAATCCATGGTCTAACTGAGTATAATTCCACCAAAAAATTACATAGAAAAACATAGTATATTTTGTTGTTGAAAGTTATACAATACAAGAAATTGTCACTAGTAAGATTAGTCACACATAAGCACACCAACATCATGTGAATTATATGTGAAATATATGATGCTTGTATGCATTCATCCTTCAACAATAGTCCATGATTAAAAATTAACATTTTTCTATCAAACAATATTATCATATATAAATAATATTTCAATGGTAGAATAGAAAATCAAGAACAAATTCCCATAACCAAAGTAAGATATCATTACCACAAGGATGAGTTTCTTGAATCATCACCCCAAGGACTTTTACATACCCCAACACATTTTTATATCTATATATGAATCCAAAAATAGCATGATAAGTGAAAAATATTATCTAATAAAATTATTTTAATAGCATAGATAAAACCACTCAATAGAGTCATAGTTAGAGTTCCACACGTCCTCATTCATGAATCCATATATTCATGGAGCTAATAAATAGAAGTTATGGCTTAATCAAACATTAGAGATACTATGAACTTGATATACTAACCAAAAATAATAAAAAATAACATAGAAAATATAAAACATATAATAAAAGTTCACATAAAGAAGAAGACATCTACGATATAATAGATTAATATGAAATCATATTTTTATACTTCCTAAAAGTATACCAACTAGGATGATCACCATAATTTTTTTTAAAAAAAAGTAAATATTGATGAAAAATAAACTTACATCCATGAGGTTTTCTTTTATTCAACCTCCAAATATCTTTGAAGCATTACTAACATGATCCACTACACAACCTATGGTCTAACTATTATAAAAGACACGAGGTCTACACATGGACTAGGGATATTGTGTGGGGTGATGGATATAAATATTGGTAGGTTTTCACGAAGTTCGTATATTATATGAAACTATATACAAATTAATGCATAATATTATATAATAGAAATATATGTGTAATATATCATGTACATAAGGTAATCATATGCTAACTGTGCCACAGTGACACTTAACTATACTAGGTATGATCATCTCTAGTGAACCGTATCCATTAAAGCATCAAAAACATTATGACCTACAATGGGAAATACTATGTAGATCTTGTCCATGGAACACTAATAATCTTGTATTCTAATCTGATGATGGTGATCCTCTATTTACCTAGGAATGAAAAATAACTGGGTGGTGTGATCCAAACACTTCAATTACAAGGTCTGACATACCCAAAAAATTCAAACAATACCATCGTATATAAAAAATAATATAGGAAGTATATCTGAAGGAGAGAAACAATATATACTACAACCTAAGAAATAGGTGGAGGGAATTATAAAGTCCAACAAATCACACAAGAAAAAACACATTGTCATAATGTGGATCCCAGGGAAGATCATATATATCTACATAATATGAAGGGATATAATGAAGATGTAACAATATTTGACCTATCAGGAAGGATGATCCACCACCTAATTGGGTGGGACCCTGGCTGTTCCCAATTCCAATGGAAATAATTCACAATACATCTCATAATCATTGTTTTTCTGACCATTGATGCTACATGTCATCATTTGGGTAGATTATCACTAGGATGAGGTAACTCAACTCCCCTCTTTAAAAGGGCCCATTTATCTACTTCATCTTTAATTTTATTTTTATAACCCAATACTCCCAATAAACATATCATTCACAAGCCCTAATATATCATATAAAAATTACCCCACAAAACTAGATAACTATATATACTTAATCACTACTATGATAGTAGTAATACATGACTCAACCCACACCTCAAAGCATGTATTATCAATCATTTAATATAATGGGATTATATTCCTATATTAATCACCAACACAGTGGGTATGAAATTTTTAAATCATCATTATTATTATTTATCCTTTAAATTAATCCAGTTACACCTCTAACCCATCTTGATTTTCACCCACTAGCACAGACCCATACCTTAGCCTATTGAAACATAGACACTATCATCGAAGGGATTATTTAAATCCTATTGAATTTCCGACATCAACATCACATGCTTGTAAAACAAGGTCAAAACCAACCCAAAAACATTCAATGTATCTTGTAAACTAATTATTATTCCATATGAACATATATATGATGTCCCATACCTATGCCCCAACTCACATCGACATTAAGAGAGTACACAAGCCAACAAATTGGATAAAAATACATATCTATCACAAAATATATATATTTTAAGGTCATATATTATTAATAAAACACACAAATACTTAAATAATACCTTAATAGGACTTTCTTACTCTGACATTATATGTATAGAAGGTCACACATAAGTCCTAGGAATAACCCTATCTTTCATATGACACAAGCCATGGAACTAACCTAAGCTATCCACTTCTTGTCCTAAGACTAAGGACCTCTTCATATCTCCTCATAAACACTACTAACATCTTCACGACAATCAAATACTTAGTTACTAGGAAATTCCAAAACACCGAATATGAAAGGTGACCATTCTAACTCCCATGGAGGATTAATTCCACCCTATTTTTCTACCCACGACACACATAGTTCCCATATATTTTATTAGAAGAAATTTTCTCACAGAATCTTTGATATTCATGTGTAAACATACATATCATCATGCTTTATAGGGACCACCAATCTCCGATATGCAGTTATACTGGTTCTATTCTTTGATCATACTTGGATCGACCTTCACCAAACCGTGTGAATAACTGCAACCCTATTTCAAGTGACAATGACCAATAATTAGTTATGTCCAATTTTTAATTAATATGAATTTCATATGTAAAAAATGAAATACAAAAAAAATACATACTAAGTGGAATCCCTTATTCCAAACCTTGTGAAACAACAGATCTTCCACCCATGGAATGATTCCTACACATATATGATTGAAATAACCATCACACTGGCCTTTATGAACCATGATTTGGTTGAATTAATATCAAAACCTAACATAGAGGTACCAAAATTAGTGGATATCAAAGAAAATGATTAATTGAGGAATAAATATAAAATCATATTTCTATGTTGTAAAAAACCAACATAAATCCCCAAGAGTCTATGAGGACGAAAGGGATATTGGTAATGTGAAGTGATCATAGTCTCCCAATACTCAGATTTAAAAAATATATATATATATATAGAATCACAATTAGGTATTCATTTTTAAAATCCCAGAATACCATCCAGACCATAGTATTTAATAAAATAGTAGAAGGCCCTCTTAATTTCAGTACTATATCACTCACAATGTGCTTCCCCCTCAGTATTATCATCTTTAAATTTTGATAAATTTAAGAACGTTAATTATTTCCCATAAAAATGGTATCATCCAAATGTTCATCTATTTTATTAACCTTAAGTACCACCCCTAAAATCCATTTAGTTCATTATGATTCCTGCAATTAATGATTTTTTACAAACACCGTTATCCAATATGTATTTGATTGACCTTATGTATTTATTTTCATTACTAATTTTCTAAACCTTACACATTATAGTGACCTTTACATACCTTTAACTATACTATTGTTCCAATAATGACATATCTATGTGACACCTATATATCACAATGAAACTTAACACTAACCAAAATTCTCATAATCTGGGAAACCCTAGAATATATAGGGTGATAATGACATATTGAGTTGTAGAACATTTTATATAAGGAATTAACACATTCATATCAGTATTCATATCAAACACATAGATAAAGCTTCTGTACTCTTAAAAAAAATGAAGAAATGTAATTTGTGTACACGTAACATTTGGATATAAAACTTATGGACAAGAAAAATCCTTTTTACCATCATCTAAGAGATAAATTATAGTACCATAAATATACATGGACAAAACTCCTAACCCTAAAATATGGGTAACTGTCTAATATATAATCATGCCATCTTCTAAATATCCATGCTTCATCTTATAGTCCCAAAACATCAATAACACTTCCTCAGAGAACAGCATACATGGATTTATAAGTCTTCTGGAAATACTAATTCATAAATTAGTACATAAAAATTTCATTCTTCTATACATGAATCTTTTGATATCACTTCTTTTAGTTTGTCATTAACTACATCTCACACACAAAACTATACATTTTGGGATACACAATGGAAAAAATGACCTCCAAAATCTAGCCCAAAATTTTTAAAACAAAATCCACCATAATCCTTCTCTAACCTTACCCATGAACTCGATACTCCTCATAAAACTCCGATTATATGAAAAAACATCTTTTAAGGATGTTACTTACCTCAAAATACTATGTTTCTAACACGTTTTCAATAATGTCTCCTAAAATGATGGAAAAATTCATATTTCCTCAGAAATAATGGCCTTTAATATTTGGGATCATTATAGATTACAAACACAAGAATGTGATAGAAAATTATATAAGCCTCCTACCGTATTGAAAATACAGCCATGGTTTAAAATTCCACATAGATTTAGGTCCATCATCAACACCACAATTATAAACCTGAAAAAATATTTAATAATTAAATGATTCCCTTCGATAGAACCTCCATTAGAAATAAAAAATCCCAAAGAAAACATTATAAAATTATATTGATATTATGAATGTAAGTAAATTTCTAATAATATTATATTTCATTGAAAACATGACATTTATTATTCTAAAGATTAAATACAAAATAAAAATAAAATATCTCACATAGGATAAAAAACATTTTACACATAACCATAGTGTCATATTTTCCATGAATGGGTTTATTTAGTGAATATACATGTTGTAGTTGATGAGAAAAATATTTATTTATTTAATGAAAATTAATGATAGAGAAAAATATTATTAGATAATTAAATTTCCAAAATCATATTAGTAACTCCATGAAACAAATTGATATCCACTTCATGTTGAAAATAAAATATGAAAGGATAGAAAAGTTTTTGGCTATATAAGTAAAAATTGGATTCTACTGTAGATACCATATTCACTTTTTTTGTTGTAACTATAGGATTATAGGAGGCTCAAATATAAGATCAGATTAAGGTTAAAAAGAAAAAACCAAATAAATCCTCACTAATATATTAATATAATTAAAAAATTGATATTTTTTAAAAAGTATATAATAAAATTCTAGTATAAATATGTATCCCATGTATCTCTTTAAAAAGTTGTAATTAAAAATAATCTTGACCAAATCATGGATGTGGATGAATGTAGAGAGTCATAATACACTTTTTAGTTATGGACATAGGCTCTATAGTAGATAGAACAATTTATGACATGAGTGAACTGGCATAATGGTGTTATAAATTATTAACAAATAGTGAGTGTAATGGAATGTTGTGTAATGGGATTATGAAAAGCTGACATGGGTCTCATTTTCATTAATTATTCTATAAATACATATTAATTATTTATATTTTTTACTATAATATATTTTTATTATCAAATTTTATTTTTCATTTATTTCTCCTCTTATTTAATTTTCACCATCTTTCTACTACTTATTTTTTTATGATAGTTTACGTTGATTTATTCCAATCTTAATGATGTGTATTTATCTTATATGGGTTTTTAAAGATACATGACTTAGTTAAATTCCCATTACTACATGATCATATTATTCTCATTAATATTAATAGTGATATAATATATAATTTTTCAATGGGTTATTGGGATTCATTATAAGATGAGGTATTGATAGGATAAGAAGGTGTATGTACTATAATGGTAGACAGAAGAGACAATATTGAATCCATAAGAGTAATCATTGGTGTGAAATTCAAATGTTTTGTGGTAGCAATGTGTAAACCATTCACTATATCAATCATCATGTATGAGAAGATAATATATTGGCCATTATGATATAAATATCGAGGAGCCAAGATCATTGGATAAAGATAAAATATATCATTATAGGTAATTAATCACCATAACTAAATAGCTCACTTTTATAAATCAAATATATAATCAATATTGGCTTTTATTTTTTCCAATATTTGATTTATTGGAACATTTTAGGGTATCTATGGGTGACAGATGGTAAATTTAATTTATTGTTCTTTCATATCTCGATGGTAGGGCCCCGAAAAATCTTATCCTAATTATTAAGAGGGGGGTAAATTACTCCTAACATGTACCTCCTAATTCCAGTTATATCCGTTCACATTTTATTAATGTTTTAATGTAAATATATAGGATATTACATATACAAGAGAGTGGTTTTTATAAATAAAAATTAATTTAATTTGAAAAATTCATGATAATGTTTCCTTATATAATAATCATATTCAATTTTATATTCATCTTATGAAAATGTATAGTTAAAAACATCCATATATTAAATTATGGTCCTTCTAAAAATAAATATAGACTTCACATATGTAACAAATTCAACACCAATTAGATATCCACATTGGATAGATAAAAGGGGTTGATGGCATGCCAATTAACTCACTTCAGCACATCCTTATATTGAAATAATTTAGATTTAATTGGATCATGTTCTACTCTAGGATACATTATTAATTCCCCCCCACATAATATATGTATATTTGATTTTATTATAAAAATTAAAATTCATATAGGATTTAGAAGAATCATATTTTTTGGATTAAATTTTGATCATTAAAGAAAATATCGTAGTGTTATATAAGAAATATTTAACTCCCAAATAAATTACAGATCATGAAGATTTTCAATTAATGTATTCATGAATTCAAACATGTTGGTGTCTCCACTTTTAAAAACATTATTTCATATAAATTAATCTTATTATATGTCTCATTTTAGTATAATCTACTTCAACATGATAAAAATTTATATGGATTAAAATAATACTCAGCCTAAATATTCCTTATAAAATCTTAATTCGGGTTTTTGGGTTTTACTTTTTTTAAATATATTACTAACTGAATGATCTTAATCAATAAAAAGAAGTGAACTCATTTAATATAGACTAATGGAAAAATGTGAAGAGTTTGGTCTTTTACATAATGGGTTGGTTGATTATTGGAGTTATTTTTATTATGGAGTGTAGAAATGATGGCTCAATGGAATATTGAATGGTGTTTTCCTGTAGTTGGTTGTCGAAGTATTTCATAGTAGGTGGTTTTAATGATGTTTTTTTATGTCTACCACAATTCCCAAGAGATAATATACCCATTGGACCATCACAATCAAAACCCATTTTTTAAAGGATTGAATGTTTCAAGGTGAGATTATGATATTTATGTGACATAAATTAAATCATGTGATTGAGATTGTAATTAAAAAGGAATTTTGATGATTTATATTATAGTTTAGTGTTACAAGTGTGCAAAATATATTAACAGATTTATTAAGACATGTTATAGATGGCTTATCATGGTTACATGATATAGTTTAGGTGGATTGGATTGTGAGTGGGGATTCATTTTAGGTGTTAGGTTTTAATTGGTAAAACTTCATATTCATATATTTTTCTAGGAAAATTCAAGATATGATGTGTTTATACATCACGAAAACATGGTTGGATGTTTTTAGGGAACCACCTAGAATAATTACTAGACTGGTTGGCATTGACCCAACATGGTTTGATAGTCAAATGGGTAGGTTTTATTAAGATTTAAAAGATCCCTGAAATTATTTTTTTATAATATATTTTTTAGGTTTTGGAAAAGTTATATTGGAATGGTTATATGAATAAAATCATTGTAAAGGGTGTGTATTTTTTATATTTTTTCCCCAAATACCACTTCTTGATATATTTATCTAAAAATAGTGTTTTATTGTCCTTGATTTAATTGTTCGAAGTGGAAACATCTTTAACCATGAAAATATTAATAATAGGTTGGTTTGGGTTTCTGGGTTGAAATTAAATTATATTTAGTGAAATGGGTTAGCCCAAGTCATTTTGAGTATGGGATAGTCCTAAAATTGGATGTAATGGATAACTATGTTGAGCCACGTGACATGTTTTTTAGAACAAGTTTCAAAATCAATGATTATCATTATTCATCCCAATTGTGTTATGGTTTGTAATGGGTTAGATATTTTTTTGGGTTGGGTTATAAAAAAGCTTAGAAAATGAGGGTGGTGGTTTAGTTCCCATATTCAGTATGTAATGGTAGAAAAAATGGGTATGGTCTATAAGGAAAATATTTCTCATAATAGGGAACTATTATATTTAAACTGTTAATAATTGGTACTAATGTGTCGCAATTAAATAGTAACTACCTATATTATGGGTTTATTATAAAAAATTACTATACTAACCTTTAGGGATATGGTTTTTAGGTGGTATTTTTCATTTTCATGAGTTGGAATTCACCATGATACAGTTTTCTTTGTAACACATCAATGTTTTCATTTCATCAAAAAATAGTTCACTCCATAATTATATATATATATATAGATTTTTCCACCTATCATACACCCATTTTTTATTTCAATTTTTAAGTTTTATGGGATGTTTTAGTAGGATTAAAATTTAAAATTTTAAACAAAATTTTTTAAAACAAACTCTAAAAAACCTAGAAAATTGCTTTAAATAATTTTTTGCGTGTACTTAGAATCATACTAAGGATTCCACCTAGTACACAATTCATTGTAATATTATGTATCAATGTATATTTTGTTCTATAATCAAATATAATGAATATAATTTACTATTATTGGATGTTATATATGTACATATTCAACCATTTAAACTCTAATAAAATTATATTCTATAATAGAATAATTATTTTTTAACGAGGGTTTGTTTTCATCAACATGAAGGGTCCCAACTAATGTGATGCTATTTTTCGAGAAAAAAATAAAATTTTGAGTAATATAAAATTACATTCGATATGAATTTATTTTTTATTAATGAATTATAGTTGCAAATTCTAGGAATTTTAATTGAAAATATTTCAATATCATTATAAACTCATCTAATTTTCTATAATATATTAATTTTTATTGTTTTCTACCACTTGTTTTTATGTCTCCATTTTGACTTTTCTCAATATGAATTTTTATTTATACTCTTTATCTTCCAATATATATCTTGTATTCCCATAGACATGTCAGAATGTGGATATAATAGTTGGTATTTTGAAGGGTTTTTATATTCCCGGAAAGTATCATCCAAATTCATACTCTATTCTATTTTCTTCAATTCCATTGTTTTTTCTAAAATTTTCCTTGTATATCAATTTTATAGTTATACTTACTCACTTGTTTATTACAAATAAACATTATATATGTTATATGTTACTATATATATCTCTTTCTATTTCCAATAAAAGTTAATATTTAACGGATTACCATAATAAATAACAAGTAATTAATGAATTTCAAACCAATAATGTAATTTTTTTAAAATATAATGACTAAAATCACAACAATCCTTGGGTTTCATGAATTTAAAACAATTTATACATGTTGTCAACAAAAACCAGTATATTAGTATTTCCTAAGGAGCTATGGATCGATCCCAAAATATAAATTCACCACACAACAATCAATTTGGCTTTAATAATTGGATCGGAAGAAATTTCATTGCATTCTCCAATATCACTATCGAAATCAGTCAAATGTTAATTCAAATACCAATGTATAATTGTGGGGTGTAACGCAAAATAATACACATAGTAAGATCATTTTAACTGTTATATTGGGAAAATTGTGGCCTTTAGTAGGAGATGAATTAAAAAATTATAGAATTTTTTGTACCTCATAATCTGGCACAAATCTCCCAATAATTACATCTCTCCATTCTAGGAATAACAAACAATCAGAAAAAGGTAATTTTTTTTATTAAAACATTAATATTTTTCACTATTTATATGTGAATTAAGGTTATATTATTTCTTAAAATAGTTTTAAATGACAAAACATGGTTTCCTTATAAATAAACATGAATTCGTGACTCATTTTGGGATTCATCATTATTATAAATCTTTTTTCTTTCATATTTTTTTTGTTTTCAAACTGTGATGAAAATCAACAAAATAAATTCTTTTTTCACATAATATTATTGAAATTTTTGTCAAATTATTATAAAAATAGAATTGATTAAACTATCCACAACATAGTATCTACTTTTTTCTATCATGTATCTCAAAACATCTATTTTTATATAAAGTACTACCATGGAGAATAATAAATAATGTCTAAACATTTGTAAATAAAAAATAATTTTGAGAGGATAATTTTTGGTGGTATTATATGTATTTATACACCATTTAAAATATAGATTTTACAATATGTAATTAATATAATATTACCTTTCATTGTGTCAAAACATATCCCATAGTTAAATCACTATAATCACAAATTATTTTCACCGCGTTCCTCTAAATGAGAGATATCATGTTTTAGGAGACTAACATGTTTTTTATTGATTATTTAGTGTCTCTTTATATCATTAATAAATGATAAATTAAAATTCTTTAAATAATAAATGTTTATGTTGAAAATTAATCGAGGATGTTTTTGAAAATGAGGCAGTTTACTCATAAATTGTGGGAATTTTGAAAATCTACCTAGAAAATATATGAATCTTTTATATTGTGGTTATCAAGAGAATATAATGTATCATTTTTTAAATAATATATTCCACCATTAATCATTTTTTTGGACATCAGTTCCCACATAGGATTCACTTTTAAACCATGAAGTATCACTTTTCGTAATTTTGCACTATGAGCATTTCTTCTTATCATCGAAATACCCAGTATATATTATAACGGACTAAATAAATATTAATTATACAAACTGAAAACTCAAATATTAATAAATAAAAAACTTCTCAACTAAATTGTAAAATATATGTTTCATGAACCATTATAATGTTATAGGTGAATTACATGTTCTAATGGAGATGTGATAATAAGTGATTGTTTCATAAGTATAATTGAATGTAATTTTTTCATAATATATTTGATCCACCAATATATCATTATAACAATAATAAGTATAAAAAACAATGTGAATTCATATATGGATAATGAATAAACCAATTTATACATGAATGGGAGTGTATAATGGTCCTTCATTATTAATAGAATTATATTTCTACAATCTAGGCATAATTTTCATCCCAAAACAATCCTTATTGGGATTAATTAGGAGTCCTATTTATTATGCACCAGTATACCTAATTCTATTGTAATAACATTAATTATGTTTATTCAGTAATTATCTATCATTAGATTGATTATATCCATAAAAGGAGCTTAAAATATCTTTTTTCTAAACATCTATAATTGGGGGAGTAAGAATAATTAGACATTAATGATGTAGTTAAATTCATTAATCCTACAATAAATTGTTTGTTAAAATAGTAGTTTTAGTTCCCCTTATTTCATAAATTCCCTAATTTATTAGATATTTACTCTTCTTTAATTCTGATATTAGTATTTTCACTTATATCCCTCAGAAACTTGTCTTAATAATCAAAGGGAAGGTCC
This sequence comes from Viscum album, assembly GCA_963277665.1. Lineage (NCBI taxonomy): Eukaryota > Viridiplantae > Streptophyta > Magnoliopsida > Santalales > Viscaceae > Viscum > Viscum album. The sequence continues at coordinate 1,943,128,470 of OY728152.1, forward strand.
ATTTTTTTGAAAACAATTATTAACTCAATGATTATTGAAATGTATTAACATAAAGGGTTATTTGATTAATAATTAATGGTGTCAAAACTATGTAAGAATCACTCCTTATGTGTATAATCCACTACATATCCAAGTTTTATTCTTCATCCTGATAATTATTTTATGCTTTTTTTTGAGATGGTTATTTTAAATGAAAATTTCTTAGGTCTTATTCATTGTCTATATTGTTGTTTTTTCCTTTTATTTTCCTAGAACGTCATTAATAAATTTCATCACCCCTTACTATTTCTCTTGAATGAAAATTCATTGATGTGGATAGTTCATCAATAAGAAAAATCGAATGGTAATCATTAGTTATGACTCTCTAATTTACAAATTTTATGGGATCGAATGTGACTTGTGTGTTATAATCTATAAAAATAAATCTCCCATGATTTACATCAACAAAATATTTCATCCTTTATAGAAATAGTCTCTTAATGATAAATAGGTCATCTCCTTCTTATTCTATATATTAAATTCAATATTTATTTATAAAAATAAACATTCACATGATTACAACCATATCATTTATAATTCCATGAGGGTATTTTTTTGACCAACTATTGAAAGAATTGAAAATCGTTTCTAGTTTGTTTTTCATACATTACCATATTTTGAGACATTCATTGGGGAATAATTTTGATACTTACTCTAAAATCATATAATTCTATCCCAAATGTGCATGATACAATTATTCATGATATGATGAAACATAATTTGTTTCTTATCTTTTTGGAAATATTTCATTGATATTTTTTGGATCAATCCATATTATATATATATATATTACACAAAGATCATCTAATTTCATTTTAATAGAAATTATATTATTCATTAATGTCAAATATTATTATATTTGGGATATTACATTGCTGAATTATATCATGATTGAAATTTCTCCACAAAAACAATGAAGACATTTTATTTAATTTCATTCCTTCCATACCTTATCCCATTTTGAAATGGAAAATGGTATTTTAATTGCTCAAGATTTTGTTTTCCTTTACTTTTTATTCTTTTTGTGACTTTTCTAGATTTATCTTTTTATTATAGTTTTATATGATCTTACATTTTTTCATCACTCTTTTACTTGTTTTCGATTTTCCAGTAAATTTATTATTATTATTTGGTTTCATTTGCTTATGTTATCTCTCACTTGGAAACTTCATGTATTTTACATCCCTCTTATGTGTTTCTATGTTTTATTGATCAGTTTTCTTGGTAATATATCTCATACAATTTACAAAAAATCAACCTTTTGGAACAAGATTTCAAATTGTAGATTTTTTATTAATAATTAATTTTTTCTAATAATATAAATTTTGAATGCATGAAGTGTTAGGTTTGTGAAACTTATTCAATTCTAAAAGATAAGTTCTACTAGTAGAAGATATAAGGCATATGATACTTGAATGAGGAATTATGTGGAGTTGTTTCAACGAAGATGGATGGGAGAGTCCATTGAACAATGTTTATCATACATAGTCAATGAAAAAAGACCATCAGATCAAGTCCAATATATGGATCCATCAGTACAAAATCCTCTTATCATTGGTTTCTTACATGGGTATGATATATTGGTGTTTTAATTGGATGGTTCGATATTAAATCCATGGTTTCTCATGGTAATGGGAGATTTATCATGAATCATCAAGGATAGTAAAAATTATACATAGTTCAATGAAATATTCAATGAATATTGGAATAAATAATTATTGGAACTCCATAATGTTGAATAAGGAGTGATTTTGACATAATTTTTTGAATGTTCTAAAAATATAGAAGTATTGGGTTATGGGTTTTGTAATCACCTGAATCTATTATATTGTAAATATTTTCTATGTTATTAATGATTGTAGGATGTTTTTTTGAAAAATTTTATTCTTGTTTGTATATTTTTATACATTGAGTGTTATTTTTTTTATACTATGTGGGGTGATTAGGTGGGTTCTCAACATTGTTTAAATGCACAAACTCTAATGAGGAAGTTATTGAAAATATATTTATCTAGTAGAATAATGGAGATTTATTCTAGAATTTATGACAACATTAAATAAATGGTCATTCAATTTATAATTTTATTTATGTCCATGTAAGGTGAAATAGATGGTGTTCTCCTATTGAAATCAATTTTTTCTCTTCTCCCAACAATTGGTGACCAATGAATTGGTTCTTGATCACTCACAACATTCAGTTTCCTCCATTACATAACATCCATATTATTTGGATTTAATTTTTTTTATTATTTGATGAAATTATTTAGAGGAATAGAAGGTCTTCATTACATCTTTATTGGAACAAACTATTCCCTTTGGAGGATTCAACTGTAGGTTCTTTTTAAATAGGAAAATCTAGATACTCCTTTTCTAATAAATATCTTGAAATAGATGATAATATATAATGGCTTGTTTTAATAAAATGTATTCATCCTTGATAAAAATATTAATTCCATAGAATATTTGTTTCAATACTAGAGGGAAGAAAACTATTGCAGTGGTTCAAATGAATTGGGTAAAATTTATGAGAACATAATGACTATCAATAGTGATTTTGTGATGTAATTTTATTATTCTTGAAGTTTTTAGGTGAAATAAATTCAATATATCTTGTAAATTACTTATATATAATTTAAGGGTATCTCAATGTGGTGAAGGTAAGTTTCATAGATAATATTTGAGATTTTATTATTCTTTATCGCTTCTAGAGAGCTTGGATTCCCTAGAGATAGTAGTGGGAAAACTTTTGAAAGGAAAGATCATATATTTTATGAAATTTTAAAATTGATATTTAATGAGGTGTTGAGGAAAAGGATGTTAAAAATCTATCATATTTTTCTCTTAATTATACTAGTCATGGAAAAACAAGTAAATTAAAATACTTTCAGAAGAAAAAGTATTGAGTTGATATGTAAAAAAGAATAATTGGAGGAAATTCATCATGTTTATGAACTACATTTATGTTTTTTAGGAATAACGAAAATATTAAGAATTGTGATCATAATTGGATGGAGACATCATGTTTTTCCCAATAGATATAGAAATAATAATAGAAAGAGTGTATCTTTTGATAGGAAGTTTGTTTTTCCATAGGATTCAAGGGTTATTGACTAAAGAGAATCATTTAATTTAACTAGAGATCATGGGGGTATGATTGATTATGTATAAATAATATTGGGTATAGTATATCTTTGTATTCATAATCTTTTTATATAGATATGAAATTTAATGTTAACATCAAAATGAAAAATGGAACTACCTTGAAACTATAATATGTTATACAAATTCGCAGACTCTAATGCAACCCATATCTGTTAGAAAGTATTATAATATAGGTTTCAAAATGAATTTATAAAATATTTTTTTTTGGATATCAAGGATGGATACACCGATATTTATCACATTGATTAAAATTTCACCTTGTAATTGATAAGACATATGGATGAAGTTTTAGTGGAATGAAATAATTCATCAAAAAATATTAAATTTTAAATCGTTAGTTTTTGTCCCTAAAGTGAAAGTAATTTAAAATTTATAATAGTGAAGATAATAATTAAACAAAATAAGACACAACTTTTAACGTTGTGAGAGTTGTATTCTTGGGAAACAATGTGAGTTTTCCATGACATGGTTGGTAGAATGGAAAAGAATTAGAGCCTAAAATAGTTTTATTATAATGTTTATGGTCCAACCCAAATTCATTCCAATATAGGTTTACTGTAATATATATCATTTATTGATCATTCCAATTGAATGTTCTGGATTTACATCTTGAATAAAAAATATAATATGTATTAGGAATTTATTATGTGGAATGTTTTGTTTGAGAATATATATGAAAAAAATATAAAGCATCTCTAGATATAAAATAGTAGAGATCACACCTAACAATTTTTTCAAAAAAATTATTATGAAAAGGATGTCAAACATGATAAATAAGTTCTTGGATATTGAAAATAAAATGGATTTTCTAAAATTACTAATGATACATTACAAGATAACCCCTATAGTATGACAATTCATTTTGAATTTATAAGGTAATTTTATTTGAAGATATATATACAAAAACTAATTTTGTGAATATAAGTTCAGCTTCAGCTATGGGGCATGACCTTCTAGTGGAATTTGGGCCTATTAAGAGACTAGAGGTGAATTATATTAAAGTAATTGCATGTATCTTTCATTTTAAAATTTATTATAAATATATAGATACAATCTATTCCATGTTTTTCCCATTAGATATAGTGAAAAAAACATTAGATATCTCATTTAGGATGATGAAGTGAAAAAAATCAACCAGAACAGAAATGCTATTTTCAATGAATAACATATATGGAATGTTCAGAAAATGGTTGAGATAGATGTTGAGCATAGATGAAAAACTATTAATGATTAATACAATTAGATAGAGAATATTTGATGGAATCATTATTTTAACTCATTTTTGGTAATTTTATATCCATTCTCTATTATAGTCAACCTATCTTGTGGATAATGTTTAGGCAGACCATTCTAACACTGAGAATGTATATATAGAGGAATATCAAATTTATTGGTTCTAATATAAAAAGAAAACATTATTTTATGAATATAAAATCATATTAGAAAACCATTTCGGTGTTTCGGAGAGGATATATACATTTTACATTCAATGGTTATATGGGAACTAAAATGTTTGAAAGAGGGATCTACTCTATGTGACTCAAAATTATGGGATTCCTCCATGTATGTGTAAATTAATTCTTTAATTTCAACTGTATATGGGAGTTGTATGGAATACTATAATAGAAGAGATATTAATAAAATGAATGGTTTTTTATTTTCAAAGTTGAAGATGATGGATGTAAATGATAAAAATAAGGCTTATGGAGAGAGGATTTAGTGAAAGAAAATAATTGAGTATTCTAAAATTTTATCACCTGTAGTAAATTTAAAAAAAATTTGAACGGTGTTTAATATTATTAAATCTTCTAATATACAGTTGGAGTGGATGTATAATAAGGCATATTTTCATTATGGGGATTTTGAGGAAGAAATGTTCTTGGATTTGACAACAACTTATGATGTTAATTAGAAGGTTGATTTTAATTTTTTGATTAAATAATGTTTTATAGATTAATAAAATCAATAATATATTGGATTCAATATTTAATAAATTTAATGCTTGATTAATGTTTCAGTCGATGAGATTTTTATCATTATTCATACATGATTAAATGGGATGATCAAACATATATCATATTTTTATTATATGTATATGGTATTAGTCTAGGATTCCATTTGGTTTAGAAACTGGAATTTTTTTTGTCATGAATGTTTGAGATGAGAATCCATGGACATGATAAGATGATCTCGGGGATGATAATTGTGATAGAATTAAAAAACCAACACATTTTAATAATCAGATAAGGGATACAAGGGAAACACCACTAAAATATTTGGTCTGACTGATTACAATCATGTGTTAACCTCCCAATTTAGAAGCATAACCCTATTTAAAAAATATGTACCATTATTAGAATGAGATTTTCAATACACGGAAAAGGAATATTATCCCCTGTTTATTGGAAGTTTGATGTATGAAATGTTTTGTAAAGAATCTGAAAACTTTTTTTCAGTGGGAAGGGGTGTTAGTTGTTTCTTGTAAAATACATGAATGAAAAATTAGTATGTTGTGAAATAGATCACTTCCTAAATGAAATGGATATAAGAAGAATATTTATGTTATGGATATTTTTTCAGTTGAAATATTTTTCATGGATATATCTTAGGGGACATGAACTCAATGAAAAATAGCATGGGTTATTAATATACCATTAGTGGAACCATAGTCAAGAAGATGTCTCGGTCATTTCTAGTTATCACTTTATCTATAATGGAATTAGAATACATTGATAGTACTAAATCCAAGAAATAGTTTATATGGTTAATTCACTTTCTAAAAGAACATATGAACGGATAAAATAGAATAATTTTATTATATGATAGTAAGAGTTCAATATAACTTTCCTGAAATCTATTATTTCAAAAAATTACACTGATATAAAATATCGTCCTATATGAATATTATTATAAGATAATGATCTTGAGCTATATACAGTTGCAAGGAAGTATAACTTCATTTATTTTTTTACAAATATGATAATACTAAAAATTTTGTTGCATTATTGTTCCACAAGTAGACAATATAAAAAAAATATTTAAGAGGAAACATGATGCATTAGTTAAAGGATGATCTTATAAGTATGGTTGATGAATGTTCCAATCATGGTGGAATTTCAAAGTGAGAGATTATTGGGTATCTAAAAATTCTTTAATTCCATAAGATATATTTTTCAAATAGGATGTCATCATGCATAGGTGACCAAACTAACGCATCATGTAGGGAATTTTTAGTAGAGTTTGGTGGAATATTCCATTAACTAGATTCATTGGGAAGGATTGATTAGATAGACTCATTAAATGAATTTCATCACCTAGAGTCCATATGAAAAATCCCATGGGATGTATTTCAATTGACAGAGTCGATATATAGAGTCCTTTGTACAAACATATGCTCTCATAGAATTATTTCATTGATACCAAATGTTGTTGGTTGCATTGTAGGGATCAATAGGGGATCATAGATCACCCAACTAAATGGGATGATGATCATGAATTTAAAAGGTTTGTGAAACCAGATGATCGATTGAAAAACATAATAAAGAGGTGTAGCGGCCAGATATATTTTATGTTCTTAACGATGAAAAATTTGATTTTCTGATGTAATTTTTGGAGACTTTTTAAAATATAGGCGTTGTGAGTGATGATGATTTTTTCTTATTCATAACCCAAAATGTAAATATTTCTAGTATTCTACCATGGTTTGTAAAACAAATATATTAATTGAATTAACATGTTTTCTATTTTATATGATTATTTGTCAAGGAAGTGTGTTTATAGATATTTTATATGGGTATTAGGTTAGATATCATCCTAGTTCATGTGTAAATAATCATAGGAGATGTTATTTAAATAATATTTGTCCATTATAATTGTGTATATTTCAGCTAAAAATGAAGAGGTGATCAAACAAACGTCTATCTGATGTATGTTATTTTTTAGGGTCCATCTAGTGCTACAAAAGTGTTGCTATTGTAGGAGGTATTTTTTCCCCCCTCCAAATTATATGTCATCATGTTTTTAGGAAAATTATTTTTAATTTATTTATAATGGATTGATATACAATGAAGGAATATTAAATTGATGTATGAAATGGGTAACACATTGTGGAAAGGGTGTTGCGAAATTCAATTTAATGATAAATACATGTGGTATATGGTTTTCATTGAGTATTTGTTGAATATTTTTATATTTATATCTCATATTTGGAATCATATTATTATTCCAGAGACTCCCATAATATTTTTTAAATTAATATATAGTTCATTTTTAGTTGAAAATTATGAAATCTAATGGTTTATTTTTTCCGATCCTTTTCAACACACAATGTAAGCACATCTACCTGAAAAATGATAACCTAATTAGCAAATGGGAGTGCTAGTTGGAGTTGTAAGTATTAAAAATTAAAATACATATTGTTTTTTGGGAAATGATTAATATTTGGTAGAATATATATATATGTCTCCTCTACATTATTTATTCCTCTTCTCCATGGTTATCTATCATTTTTCAAAGTCTTTAATTTTGATATAATTTCATTTTTGGGGTCTAGTAAAATTTTTCAGTTCTCAAAATAAATTCTCAATTTTTAATGTATCAATCACAAATCAATATATTTGTCATAATCCATTGTAAAACATTTCCATTTGGATATGAAAATCCAATACAAGGTTTATTAAATTTATGAATAGGTTTTTAACTTTATCCCATGATTTGAACATTGTTTCCCATTCTTATAGGATAAAATTTTCAATTTCATTTCTCTGTTTCAACATCATTGATATTAATAAATAATAAACATGGAATTATTAAGAATCCATGTGATATGTGGTGATAAATAATGTAAGAAATATTTTTAACCAATATTTCACCCTATCCTTGAGTGAAAATAATAATTCCTTAAAAATTATACAAGTCATTGAGACTATATTGTTCTTGAAAGACTGTCATATAAAAAATCAATTATGAAAATGTCCATGAGGTTATTCATAATGAATTCATCTAAATTTTTCAATATTTTGCATCTTTAGTATAAAAATAATCTTGATCTTAATGTTTTTTCACCTAAATAGAATGATAAATAATGCTCGAGGTATCCCAATTGATAGTATAACATTGTTTATAATCAATTTAATTTTGTGAAATTTTTATCATCTTTTATGATGTTTCTCAAATGAAAAATTCCCTTCCACATCCTCATCTGAAATATGGAAGTCTCATCCAAGGGTGTATTATCATCAATAACTATGTCGGTACTAGTGAATCTCGATGATAATGTCTATAATATCCCTTTAATGAATACTCTTTTATTGTGTAAGTAGAATTTTTCTCATCCACCAATAATATTCTGATTAAAAAAGGAAGCACAGAAATATGTATGGTGGATAGAATAGAATATAAACAATATGAGAAATTATTTTGTTTATTAAAATAGAAATTTACAATATTATGTTCATCTTGAATTCCCAAGAATGTATTAATGAAAATATAATAGTCCCTGTTAACATTGTTAACTCTTAATGGAAAGAATGTTTAGAATATATCATACCACTGTATAACAAAAAAATAGAGGAAAAGATTAGTTTAGGGTTTCTCTCTTGAGGAATAATGAATAAGTCCCAATAGTGTGTGTTTGGAATTTTTTAACCCTTATGAATTGATTAATAACGTGGTAAGAGACTACAATGTAATATTATAATGTGATTTGTGATTATTACTAAAGTAATAATTATGAAATCATTTTCAATGGATGGTATTTAAAAAATATGTCTAATAATTTATCTACAAATCCTTTAATTTCATTTATATAATAGATATTGTAAATTAATACATTTCAATATTATCATATCTATTAAGTCTACTTAAATAAATATAAATAATTTGGTTGATGAAATGATTAAAAAATTCATTATATTTAACCTCTAAATTTAAAAAATACATGCAAATAATTTCTTATAATTTAATCTTATGAATCAAATTTTTTTATATAAATAACTCTATTTTTAATATATTTTCTAATAAAATAAATCCCAATGTTTCTCTAAATGAAATTTAATTATTTATCAATAAATTTTATTAAAAATATTATGTTCCTATCATCATACTATTGTTATCTAACCTCTTAAGAGATTATGAAAACATGAACACTGTATATTGAACCCATAATGTCTTGCTCATATTAATAGGAAATAAAATCGAATAAAATATTGATTTATAATCAATGAATCATTACTGATGAATAAAAAATAAATAAATAATAAAACAATTGTAGTTAATATAAACTATATCCATATAAATGATCCAAAATGATCTATCTTAAATAATTTAGACCGTTAATATTTATAAATATGACCCAAACATGGTTATTTTTTGGTGGACCAAATATTAATTTACCTATCATGGAAAAAATGAAATTACTTAATTTAACAAAAAATGATTAGTTATTTTATATCTTATAGACACAGTCTATCCACCCTGAGATGTACTAGTATTGAACTTTATATTTGGTTTGAAATCCTTGAATAATTATGGTATGGTAAAAAATATAGATGTATAATATTTTCTCTCTTAACCTCAAATTTTAATCCCTGGATAAATTTTTTTCTTCGAATAATGTTGTGGATTCCTGATTATGGTTTCACATTGACCACATGATCACTCTATGTTGAGTTAAAAATTTCTTATTTGAATTTTCCAATCCATTATTTTTTAAATTCAAAAATTCATTCATAAACATTAAATTAGAATCTATTTCATGTCTAAATATTTTATAATGTTTTTTATACAAAATATATTCTTTTTATTTTACAAAAAATTATATTTATAGAGTACCCAAATTATTATTTTTTAATATTATTTTCCTAATGAGACTTAATTGTAATGTATTCATACTCAGTTTTTTCATACTCAGCTTATCATACTCAACTTTTTCATAATCATCTTTATCATACTATGCTTTATAAGAATGAATATAAGATGTATTTGTTTTTTTAATTTTGTACTAAAAAAATATTATTATTTCTATTGATAATGGTATGGATTAAAATAAAACTCACACATATAAACCTTATCATAATTACATATTTTTACATAAAATATATTTTATATAGTATAAGAAATATTCTTTACACTGCAAATGGGTTATATCAAAACAATGTTAAAAATTCTTTTATAATATCACCATTGACAAGCTTGGTATCTGAGTAATTAAGAAAAAAATCTATTAAATATGACCATTGGAGGATCAAGATGACTATTGGATGATTTCCTATAAATACTTGTCCATTCAAAGAGTATGGAGCAATTTTATAATTATTTCATTGGAAAAGAATCTTAGTGCGAGATCATTGAAACTTACAACAGTGAACTACTTGTTCTTTTCACTTATAATGTTTTAGTGTTATTTTATCATTATGATTGATCATGTGAATAAGATCAATGGGTTGTGGGGATAGAAATATAGATCTGAACATATTATTAGGGGCTTTCGGGGATAACAAGACAAAGTCAATCATCATATTGAGGGCTCAAAAGGATTGTGAGATAGAGCTGATCATCATATCGAGGTATTTACTAGATAAGGGAAATAAATAACTTCTTACAAGTATGAAAAACATACATTTTTCCAAGTTTATTTGATATGATTCTATTTGATTTAAAATAATTTTATTCATTTACTTGTTTTATTACAAGTCACTTATTTCATCATGTATTGTAATAGAAATAAAATACGTTTCTCTTCGTCTTTCTATTTATATCCATTTTATCAAAATATATTTTATAATGTTAATAAAATTCCATGTATTACATTTTGGATAAGTTATTACCCTGATTACAATTCTACAATATTTAATATAGAATCACTAATGGTATATTACTATAATTTATTATAAATATTGTGGTTAATATTTTTTTTCTTCTTAATAATATTAAATCACTTTCAACTGTGAGTACAATTGAAATACGAATACGTTATCACTAGTTAATAGATTATGATTCTATACACTATTATGATATAATCTCAAAATGACTTGTGGAATAAAAATCTAAATCTTCTTGCTTATAATACATTCTTTATCGGACCAATGGGCCAAGTCCAATTATATTTTAAATATCTAATATGTTTTGTTAATAATAATAATATAACTCAATTAAAAAAAGTTTCTTTTATATTTTAAAATGTATTTTTTTCATATTAAAAATCTACCCTCCTATATTTTTTCATATTCATATATATTAGGATCCAATAATTATTATCGTAGACTATCCTTTATCATACTAACAAATAAATTTGTATAAAATGAGGCTTACCCTACTCAAATATATATTCTTTTTACTATTTTGAGTTAGGTGAATTTTTTTCATAAAATTTTTGTTTTTAAATACATAATACACTAATTTGTATTGTAGAATAGAACTTTTGTAATTGTTTTATAGATGGAAGGACTTGATTTTGGATGAATATATAACCACAATACTAATAGACCCCAAATTATCTATATAGCGGATTATGAGTATTGGTGTGAGATAATGAAGACATTCATTATAAATACTAGGGTTGAAAATATCATCATGTTAATTGGAGATCAAAATATTTCGTAAAAAGAGGTGACTCATTTTGAAAACTACGAAATGAATGAGTTGCAATTGAATTATAGAGTTAGAAACAATGTATTATGTTCTATTAATATAATAATTTATAGTAATATTTCTTCTTATGAAGTTACTAATAGTGTATAGATTTAGTTAGTGAATACACATTTTGGAACATCAAAAGTTATTGAAACTGGTAGAAAAATATTTAGAGCTTAAAATAAAAAAATTTAATTTCCTTATGTTTAACTTGTCGCAAAGGTAAAACATAGGTTTATAACAATAGTTAATAGCCAGAAATCCCTGGGCTGAATAGGATTAAAATATTTAATCGTTTTGAAAAATGTAATTTATATCATTCTCAATGCAAAGAAATCCAAGAGATCAATTTTTGAAGAAGAGAATAAGATTACAAAACTCAATATGAATGGTCTTTTTGGACACTGTTTACAAATAGAGGGTAGTTAGAAAAAAGATAAAGAGAAAGTAAAGAAAAAAAATTGTGGAGTTCATTTTACTAAAACTTCAAACATAATAATTAATGAGACACCTTAAAAAGTTGGAACATCAAAAAAAAAAAGAATGTTGTTGTACAATCTGATTCAAGTTATTCTAAATATTCTGATATTGAATTATCTATTCATTCTTGAAGAATGAATAAGATTATTGGGAAGAATTATTTTCAACAATTTTACATGAAATTTAATTTGGATAGAAATGAAAATGATGATATAGATGTTACATATTATGAATAAAAAATATCTAGACTTATTCAACCTAATTTTCCAATGTTGAAAAGAAAATAAAGAAATGATATACACTCTGATAGGAACCAAATGTTTTTTACAAGTCAATAGAATAGAAATTAAAAAATTATAAGGATTATTACAGTGAAAAAAGAGGTTATTTCTCTAAAAATTTCACAAAAAAAGAATGTATAGATCATAATAATGTTGGTATTATTTATAGAATACCTATTTCAAATCATTATTTTATTGAAAAGGTACAGCAATATTAATACATAACTAATATGTCTATGAATTCCTACTATCCTGATGAGAATAATTCTATATCTTTGGATGAATAATACTCCTCCGCCATTGAAGATAATACATTAAATTCTTATGATGTATTTCATAGTATTTCCTAAACATAGTAAAATTGAATATTATTGAGATTTTAAATAACTAGAAAAGAAAAATTCTAGAGTAATTATTTTTACCAAATAATACTGATATATTTCAAAATATATTAATAAAAAATCTCCTCGATATCTATATATTTCTAAAAATCATGAAAAATTTATCATTGAAAAAGATAAACTTCCTAAATATTTTAATGATTTATTTTCTAAGAAAAAATACTTTAAAATCTAAAACCACATTTAAAAAAATTCTTTTGAAGAATATAATTTAGTTATCAATCTAAAATTTGAAATTTCTTCTTTGAAGAAACTATTATCAAATGATAAAATTATAATGGAAAATTTTGATAAGATATACAATCAAATCGATCCTTATGGTTTTAGTTCTATAATGTGTTATTATAATCAAAAAAACTTTTTAGACATAATTAATTTGATCTTAAAAGTGAACCCTTCTATAGAAAATTAGAAAGTAGTGAAAACAAGAAAAAAAAACTCATTTTAATAAAATTATGTCCTTAGGTATTCACAAAGACAAATTATCAAAAAAAATATGGATTTAAGAAATTTTTTTCTATAATTTTTAGACCTAAGATGGTTTGTTTTATGAAAGCCAACTTTTATTGAAAAAAAAATTAATATTCCAATAATAAGAATACATGGTACATCGATAGTGGTTGTTCCAAGTATACAAATGGTAATAAATATTTCTTTAAAAAGAATATAACTATAAATGGTGGGAAATATTTTATCAGAGATAATTTCTAACGAGAGATTATTGGTATAGGTAATATTGTTCTTCTTGGTAAATATTTAATATAATTTTTTTTTGCAGTGAAAGGTATTATGAAAAAACTTATAAGTATAAGATAATTAATGGATGAAGGGTGCCTTGCAAATTTTAGAAATGATAAATGTGTAGCAAAAAATTCCAAGGATGAATACATTCTATCTACAAATAACTATGAGAATTATCACTATAAAAACTTAAAAGACCAAGGGAGTTAAAAATTATTTTGCCTCAGTGAAATGGAAGATAATATATGGTTATTGAATAGAAGGTTATGGAACATAAGCATTGACGATTATTTAAGTTGACTGATAATAACCATATTAAGGATCTTCTAAGGCTTTGATTTGATTCATCAAATGTTTATAACATATTTCAATATGGTAAAAAACATAAATCATGTTTTAAATCTATTACTCTAGTCTCAACTTGTGATTATTTAATGTTTGGGAACATTGATTTATTCAGTCCTAGACAAACTAAAAGTATTAGGGGAAATTACAATGTATTCGTTTTAGTGGATTATTACCCTAGATACACATGGGGTTATTTTCTAGTAAAGAAATTGGTATCCTTTTTTTAATTCTAAATTTTATTATTCAAAGTGAAAATGATAAAAATGTTCCTTTAATATCTATTTGTATTGATATTTGGGGAGAATTTGTAAAATATTATTTTGATTTTTTAGTAAAATAAATTACACACAACATATCATCCACTAGAACCCCACAAAAATGGCATTACTGATTTAATAAATCTTATTCTTCAAGAAAAAATAAGATCCGGGATAGGTGAATATGAAATAGGTAAACCATTTTTGGAATGAATTAGTTATTAGTGGTTTTTGTACTATATATCCAATATTAAGATGACCATTTATTAATAAAACTACTTATAATTAGTATAAAGGTCTTAAGCCAAATATTTCTTCCATTATAGTATTTTGATGTAATGTATTCATCTTCAATACAATAGATAAATTTCAAAAATATGTACCAAAATTAGATGAATGTATGTTTTATGGTTATTCTACTCTTATAAATGTATATATAGTTTTTTTAAAAATCATGTACTATTGAAGAAACAACACATGTTAAATTTGATGAAACTAAGGATTTCATTTTTAAACATACCCAACCAACATCCTCAGATGCATTTTACAAAACTGATCCTCAACCATTGATAAAAGATTCCTCTTATAAGGAAAATACTAAAGAATTTTTTTCGGATGTATTTACTCAAGAAGAAATTCTCACTTATGTTAATGAATAGGTTTTACAATACACAAGTTAATAGTTTCATAAGAATAATCCTAGTGATAATATCATTGGTGGTGGGAATCACATAGTCTGAACTGTATGTTCATTATTAAATAAAGAGGAACATCTTTTTTTCATTCACAATTTGAACAGAACAATTATGATTTGGAATTAGGTCATGAGGATTGGATTACTAAAAAACAATATGAAATTAATAAATTCAAGAGGAATATAGTTTGTAATTTCATAGAAAGACAAAAATAAATTTCTGTAAATTGAGTTAAATGGGTCTTCAAAAAAATAAGGGATAAAAATGAAATAATTATTAAAAATAAATAAGGACTAGTTTCTAATGGTTATAATCAACAAGAAGGAATAGATTATGAGTAATGATGCAAACCCGATCTGATCACCAATAAATCAGAACCTGATATTGTAAATGGAAAGTCCTGAAGGGTGTTCCTTATCCCAATAGGATAGAATAAGTGCTTGTGTGTCATAAATAATGGTTTTGGAACAATATACGTGAGTTTAGAGGCATTAGACAACAAAAATAATAAATAAACTGAATCTGACAATTTAGGTCAAACAAGCCTGTAATAAAATTGATAATTGAATACATTGGTTTAGGCAAAGCCCAAGAGGTCCACAACTCAAAATTATCAGCAACTAAAAATCTTGAACTACCACACAACAAGGGGTTGTCATTATAAATACTTATCCCCAACACTACATCAGGGATGGATTCTAACAACCTGAACCACCATCTTGATGGACTATTCCCTTACAGTGTCAAAAATAACAAATTATACTTACAATTTATGTTTATGTTGGTTTTGATCCTAATCCCAATATAATTTCACCCAAAAATATTCCATGTGATTAATATTTTAAGACAAATAATGTTTTCATATTTTTTAAACAAGAATGCTAGTAACACTTTCAAAAAGATGAAACTTTGAATGAAAACGTATTTCAAGAAGTCTACATATATGAATGAACACTTTCAAACCAAACACACATGCTACATGTCTCTTAGAGAAATCTCACAACATGTCGATGTGAAATACAATATATCATACGATCATTGGTCACAAGAACACCCCTAGGAACAAGCTAGTTGTTGGGCCCTTGGTACATTGTATCTCGGTATAATCATATTTATAATCAATGGACATATATTACATGTTCCACTTGGAGGGGAAACCCCAATTTCCTAATAGCTACCAACATCATCATATTTTATGTAGTGTTTCCATCATCAAATTTTTTGTGTGAAACAGGGATGAAACCACTTCTGAATCACTAGAATACTAGTCCAAGTCCACCCACCTAGATACATGGTGTACCCTCTTTGTGATCAAACAAGTTCCACATGTTAATGAATACCATTTTCATATGAAAACATAATTTTTTCAACATACACACTCCAAAAGTACCCAACATGCCTTTAAACCCTTTGGGAAACTCATTAAATGCATCAAAAAGTTTAAAAAACAACTTCTAGTTGTCAAACAAGGTATTTTCACATTAAATCCATTTTAAAACCCCTATTTCAAGGCCAAATTTACACCAATACCATACCAAAAAATATTTAGATTCCCCCAAAATATTTAATAAAACAATTCATGGATCACCAAGTAACCCCAATTGATAAAACACTGAATACAAATAAAGAACACATATTTCCATGTCAAGATGCAACTTTAAAATTAATCGCTCGATCAAAACTACCAAAAATGACATTTACTCCTCACAAAAAAGATAGAGAACATTCTAAATAGGCTAAAATGGAATTATAAATTCATCTAACAATGTCTAAAAATTGAATCACAAACCTTATTTGTAAAAAAAAATAAATCATTGTGTGAAACTACGACCACACCACCACTACACCATATGGGAGTGAAAATAAAACAAAATCAACAATATTGGGAAAAGAATAAAAAAATAAAACCCTAAGTATAAGTCCTTTGTAGATGAACATATGGAACATTATGAAAGGTGGAAGAAACCCATGGGAAGAGTAATAAATCCAACAGAAACTCACTTACATGAATGAATATTAAATTTTCATCACCAAAAACCAATTTAAAATTGAGTTCCAATGGAGATTAATGGAGCTTGTAAGGCTGTTATAGATGCTACAGTCATATGGTGTAAGAATGGGGGGGATTTAGGTTTAATACAAAAATTGAAATCTTGGAATTACAAAACTTTTTTAATGATCTGGAAAACTATGCATGGTTGTCCTACATACTTTATTAAACCATTCAGTAAAACCATGCACCCAGTTCTATCCCCACAAAAGGTCCAAATTCATCCAAATTCAATGGTAGACTAGGGGAAACCTAGGGAGGATGATAGGTCAAGAATTGAAGAGAAAACTATACATTAAAATAAGAATATAGAGGTGACAAGTAAACCTATGCTCATGTAGTTAGGCCTAAATGTATTTTTTTCAACTAGCCATTTTGGAATTCATAAATTCCACACCTTTTCAAGTTGATGTAAAGTGTAAATTTCTTAATAGTTATGTATTAGAGGGATTTTTCTGAAAAACCTCCCATTTTTGAAGATATAATACATCTTGAATACATTTATAATCTTATAAATGATTTATAAGGACCTAAACCCCCCTAGATCCTAGTAAGATAGATTAAGAATATTTTTTTACAGGAAAATTTTGTTAAAGGAATAGATGATCCAAATACTTTTATAAAGAATATAACCGAAACATTATAACTATTTACATATATGTTGATAAAATTATACTCATATTAAATAAAAAATATTTTCATATTCATTTTCAGATCTTGTGAAATTTGAGTTTTAAATTAGTATGATGGGTGAGTTGAGAAATAATTTAGGTTTCGAAATTTCTCAAAAACTAGAAGGTACTTATATATACCCACATTAGTATATAAAATATATTCTAAAAAAGAATGGATATGATAATACTAATAGTTTTAGTACTTCCATTGGTTCCTCAAATACACATGATCATGATAAAACATGGAAATTATTTGATCAAAATATTATTTTATGTATTATAGAATAATTACTATAAATTTCTTCTAGTCAACTAGACTTAATATTTTCTGCATTCTTATGTTCAAGGTATCAGAAAAATCGACAATAATCCCATTGAAAAGTATTTCACAAATTTTTAATTATTAAAAGCGAACTACGGATTTAAGAAATTTATATTCTTCTAGAATTGATTTTAAATGAAAATGTGTTTCGAATAATGACTTTTTCGGTTTTTTAATGGATAGAGAAATTTAATCTAGAACATTTCACATAATAGAAAGAATTTTTTATTTTCTTACCCTTTTAAGAAACAAAACTCAGTTGAAATTTCCACTATTGAAGCTTAATATGTGGTAGTAGGAAGATTTTGTGCTCAAGTGTTGTAGATGCAACATAGTCTCAATGATTATAACATGAGTTTACTAAAACTCAAAAACAATGAGATAACACTAGTGCTATTGAACTAAGTGAAAATCCTACACCTTAGTATTGTGAAATCCTATATATGATAGGCATTACATTCATATGGATATCACACTTAAAAGGGATATCATTTTAAAATTCAATAGAATGTACGAACTAATTGCATACATTTTTACAAAACTATTACCTTCCGATATATTTCAATACATAAAAAAAACTATGAATGATAAATGTAAATTACCCATTTATATCTATTTCTTGTTTTACGCATCTACATAATTTATATTACCCCTTTTCAATGGGAGTCCACATTTTTATTACATTAGTTTTCTAAAATTGTTATGTTTTTCAAAAAAAATTTTATTTCACTAAAAACTCCATCATAATGGGCTTTCTATTCTCATGATTGAAGTCGAATATTCAAAATTTTATGGATTCAAATTTTAAATCTGATTTGAATAATTTTTTGTAATCTATATTTGGATACAATTTTCAAAATCTTCTTGATTCATGTATTAAATAGGATTGGGAAATTATTCTGAATTCGGGGATTAAATAAAATTTTCAAAATTTATCATATTTGTGTTTCCAATAAGATTTGGAATGTTTATCATATTCATGTTTTCAATTTAATAAATTTTATTCAAGTATTAACTTTAATTCCTCTAAATCATTTTTTTTCAATCTTTTGTTCTCTTTTATTAAAATTTAACTGTTTCATCTTTTTAGTTTATTTCAACTATCACAATTTTTATTTTATAAATACAAGAAAAAAATTAGAAAACCAATAATTCCACAGTAAAAGGATTTCTACTATCATTTTATTCATTAACACTGCTTCATTATGATTTGTTTTAAGATTTTTTTATTTTTTTTTTAATTTTTCAATAATGTATTCATCAAATTGGATAAATACATTTTATAAAAATCTCAATAGTTTAAATTATATATAATTCATTATTTAGATATTTTCCCTACCATCATATGAGACCGATCAAATATCAACCTTCAGATAACTTTGTAAGATCAACTTTAATTTTTATTTTTTAGATAAATAATACCCCTATTGTGTCCAACATCGATTATATAATAATATTCCCTTGAAGAACTACTTAATTTAAGTCTCTATTTTTGATTTTTTTTCTCCATTTTTCAATCATCATATTGAAGTCCTTTTATTATGGAACCTATAATGGATTGTAGAAATTAGTATATTTTCCAAGAAAGGTTATTATCAAGAGCATTTATAAGAAGTATGATTCATCTCATAGTAGTATAATACATTTGCACGGTTGGAATTGATTATGTGTAGAAAAGTCAGTTCCCTGTTATGATTTGTATTATTTGTATTTGTTAATAGATTTTATGATTCTGTAGAGTTTTTAAAGAAGATTTAAAAGAAATTTCTTCTTTACGAATCTATGAGAAGTGACACAAGATGTAACCTAGGGAAGAAACATGTTTCTAAGGAATTTATGATCATGGATAATCCTTATCTCTATGTCCTAAACTACAAGATTCAAAGGGTATGCTTATCAATGAAATAGCCCAAAAATCATTATTGTAGAATGTATTAGTTAATGAACCAAGGAAGGTCCCCCATCTCACTCAATATCACAATGTAATAGAATTATGGATGAAATTATTATTAATTTCAATAAAGGGAGATATAGATACATTAAACATATAAAATATCCTTATTTTGGATTACTTGTTAATTATTAGAAAGATATGTTTAGCTTATTTTTGTACTTTTGACTATCGAAAATATTATATTCGTATCAATCAAGTGTAATATTTCGATATTTCATGATTTGATAAGTACAATGATTACATAATGTGTGATACATTGAAACATTAGAATCATTTCTAAGATTGTCAGAGAAAAAATTGTTTTTATAAGTGATGACACATTTGAAATAATGAATATTGTTTTTATTAATGAATAAAAATTGTTTGTGAATAATAATCAATTTTTTAAATTGGAATAAAAACATTATCATAAGAAAATTAAAGTAGATAAGTTTGTTAAAAATACAATGGATGACTCCCTTCCTCCATCAAAAGAAAATAAATAAAAGAAATACCAGAAATATGGATTTGATGAATGGAGAAGAATAAATTCTGATATAAAATATGAAGATATTCAAATGAGACGTGAACCAAATAAAGCCATAACTATTTAAAAAAATGGTGTTAAAGTCATAGTGAAAAAAAAGAAAAGAAACGAAAAATGAAAATTCATCGTAAAGTTTGAGTTGATTCTTTAATGAATGGAGTAGAGGTCGCCTCTTCTAACGTTTTTTTTACTAATTCTATACATTGGATTGTCTATTCATGAAAAATATGTTGTCTAAGTTGATGTTCCCTTTATTGAAGATAATGTTGAAACAATTGTTGTAGATAATGAATCTTTTCCAATAGGGAATATTTTTTGAGATTGATGTATAAATTTCAGGAATAAATTTTTATATTTATGGAAGAAGATACTTAAGGAATTGATAATTTAGACAAATAAAGAAATATTATTGACGAAGACTATGTGTTAAAATAAATAGAATATTATGATGTAGAAGTGGAAGAATAAAAAGGATAAGAATAAGAAGAATAATAAGAGGAGGAAAAAAAATGTTGATAAATAATATCTTCCCTTGGATAGGATTTTCCTGAGGACATCTTAGGATTCTTCAAAAGAGATACATTATTTGGTAAATCAAAAGTATAAATATGTTATTCATGATAATCAAAATTCCACATCATTTCATGTAGTAGATTCTTCATATAAGATGAATGAACAATATAAAAATATAAATGAAAAATATGGTTAAAGGAATGACAATAATGAAATTGAAAGTTTTGATGAAATTCAGGTTAAACGGAGGATTGAGAAATGAGTTTAAAATAATGGAAGAAATAAAATCAGTTAAAGATGATATTAGAACAACCACATCATACATTCGAGAAATAATCAATCAGAGTCATAATCACTCTATAATATCATATCTTAGGGAGTTGACTATATCATTCACACATTGATAAGATTGGAGAAAAAAATTCCTTACTTCTCGAGACTGGAAACCATGGTTGATTTGATTTCTAATAATCAACATGAAAAATAATATTTAGTGAAAGATTTAATATATATATTGAAACATTTGGAATCATATGACACGATTATTAAATAATTTTCCATGGAAAACCCGAAAAGTAACATAAATATGGTCAAATGCCACATGGTGTTAATAATGATATCATATGTCATGAGGATAATCATAAAAAATTAAAAAGTTATTTGAATGAAACTTAGGGTACGTTTATTATTCTGGATAATAACATAGAAAATATAGTAATATACCTTAATTACATTAGATATGAAATAGAAAACTAGACTCAAGATGTCATATATAAACAATGGAGTATAATGTTTCTATTTCATGATATTTTTAGATTGACGTACTAAATAGAAGAAATTGTTGATTTGAATAATTAGAATAAATTTTTATCATATAAAATTGATGATCGAGAAGAAAACAATATAAATCTAGAATAAAATATTAATGTTCGAGATGAAAATATTCTGATCCAAGAGGAAAGGCTATAGGATTAGGAAAAAACCCCAATCTCAAGAAGATATGTTTTCTTGAATTGAAGAATACATGAATTAATTCATGATGTTGAAGACAATATTAAAAACCTTGATGATGAGGGAATATTAATTTATTTTAAAGACTTCTCGTATCACTTTTTTTCGAATTATCATTTAAATAATATTTCATTGACTTAAAATTTTTGTAATGGTTTTTAAATAATCATTCAGTTGAATGGAATTTCATTCATTCTAGATTATTAGGTAATTTATTATTTTGTATCATATATTTTTCTCTCTAAACCTTTTCTGGTACATTAAGATTTTTTCTGATTTACTTTTGAAAATCACAAGAGAGGATAATTTTATAAAAAGGTGGTGATGTTTCATGCAAGGGGAATAAAGACATCAAAAAATGAGAATAAAATCCTTATAGGATGTAATTATCCTAAGGGGGTTAGTCATATTAACAAATTTTTAGTCAATAAGGTTTCCTTATGACTTTTCCATTCCTTCTAAATTTTGAGAATCACAAAAACTTTATCGTAAGGAAAATTATCTTCAGCAATGGATTATTTTCATAAGGAATATTTCCCTTCTATAAAGAAATTACATTCCTTACCTTTGTTTTCATTGACTCATTTTAGAATCTCTATAAACCAACTTCATTTCATTAAAAAGTCTAAAATTAGGATCCTTACTGGAAACCTCAGAATCTTATAGTTTCTTGGATATAGAGTTTTCAATTTTTAGACTCTGAATTATCTGAAATTTAGACTCTAAATTCTCTGAAATTAAAACTCCGAATTCCATAAAATTCAGACTCTAAATCCTCTGAAATTCACACTCCAAATAATCTGAAATACAGAATCCAAATTCTCTGAATTTCATACTCTAAATTCTCTAAAAACTAGACACTGAATTCTCTGAAATCCCGATACCAAATTTTTTGAAATTCAGACTTTGAATTCCATAGAATTCAGACTCTGAATTCCTCAGAATTGCGATTACAAATTCTTCAGAATTTAGATTCTGAATTCTTCATAACACAGACTCTAAATTCCTCAATATTAGGATTCCAGAATATATATAATTTTGTTTCATAATTCTTTGTAAAATAGAATCATAATATCCATGTTTTATACAATCACATTGTTTATATGGTTAGACTCAGAATCCTATTTTTCCTTAGACTCTAGATATTCAAAATTTGTAAAAATGATTCATTTTCCTAATTCATTATTCTGTAAGTAAAAATGATGTCTTAAATTTTGTTTCTAACTAACCATTAGTTGAGTGAAACATGTACATGTCCCTCTTAAATCCATGTAAAAAAGATGACCATTGGTGGTGGGAGCCGGCCACAGATGTTCTTCCTACAAATAGGAGCCCAATTAAACAATCTCATAACATGTTTATCGACCTAGGGATTACATGATGTGAAGGGATTTCTATAGAGAGAAAGACTCTCATCCTTTGGCAATTTCATGAAAATATATTTCAATAGTAAACATATTGTGGAGATTTCTTTGTGTGACCCCAATTGTGGTTGAGTACAATATAGAGATTCCATGGATAGGAAGAGATTGGTACCAACTACCTAAAAGTTTGAGTGCTTGTAAGGATAACAAGACAGACTCCGATATTCTTATCGAGGTCTTACCATAAATTGGTAAGAGATACTTTCTTGAATGCATAAATCAAGGGATCTTTATCCAAGTTTGTTTGATACCCTACTCATTGGGTTAAAATATTTCTTACTTGTTACATGGGTTGTTTCATGTTTTATTTTTGTAGTATTTTGTTAAAAAAGATAGTTTAACTTTATTATACATTATTGAACTTTACTTACCCTAAAAAATAATATTATATATTATTTACTGTATAATCCTAAATTAAGAGAATTGTTCTTATGTTTCATTTTATTGATTCATATTTCTGGAACCTAAGTGTGTTTGTTTTGTACAACTAAAAGCAGATTTGTATATTTAACATGTTTATCTATGTTAAACATAGATTTCCTTAAGGTTAAAAATGAAAATTTTTAAACTTAAAATTAATCCCCCTCTTGTAATTGAGTATACACATATACTATTTCTATCCTACAATTGGTATACGAACAGGTTTCTGGAATACTTATACTCACATATATGTTCTCTTGATAACATTTTATTTTCTTGATAATATTTTCTTATTCTAGTTTTCCATAAAGATTTTATCTTATAAACCCATACCACTAACATATTATTTAGAATAGATATTTTCTTATAGAATGGAAATTGTAAATGTTTATTCCATTGAAAATCTTAATCCCACCAGAGCACTAATTTTTTATGGTAATTATTATAAGTACTAGAGGGATAGAATGAAGAACTTTTTCATAAACACTGGATTAGAAAAGTTTGGGATTCTAACTGGTGATAAAAAAATCCCAGTAAAGGAAGTCAAAACCCTCACCAACCTTGAAAAATCAGAATATCAACTAAACAACAAGGTACACAATTATTTGTTGTGTTCTATGAATGTTATCATATATAGTCAAATATCTTCATTTGAAGTTGAGAACTACATTGGGATGAAACATGAAGTTACACATTTTGGGACATACAAAGTGACATAAACTGGAAGGGCTATGTTGAGAGTTGAATATCATGAATTATTTTTTCCCTATGGAGAACCTATGTGCAATGTAAAATAATGATTTTTGACTATTTTATACAGTCTTCAATCTACGAGAGAAAAAGGATTAGATGATGAAGTTTAATTGGGCACGATTATAAATATATTCCCAATGAGTGTGAATATAAAAGAAAATCCATTGATGACAAACTGAAAATTTCTAATTATACTCTTGATGAAAATTTCAGAAATCATCATGAACATAGGACATGAAGGGAAAGTGATGATGATATGAATAAGAAGAAGAATGGAAATGGATCTGTATCCTTTAACACTACTAATTTCAAGAATTCAAAAAGGGTTACAAGATCTATGTCTACGAATGCAACTATTATATCCGCGTTTAGTGAAAGTAGAAAAGAGTCATACACATCAGGACATATTTTCCCATGCTGAAATAAAAATATAGAAAATAAAATCATTCTATGAAGAATAGAAGGAAGTATTACAAGTCTATGGATGGGAAATTCTTGAAGGGTAATGATACATGGAGTGCCAGTGGTGGTAAATCATCTAATGAATATTTAGAGTATGAAACATCTTGTCAAAAAAATAGAGGTATACTAGCCAAACTACACATTGAAAATCATTTTTCAATAGACAAGGTACACAATGCCTAATGAATCACCGAGGTATCTTTGAATGCAAATTATACAGTTGATAATACTTATATGTCTTTAGATGAATAATTTTCTTCAAATGAATATAATTCTATTCATTCTTATGATGAATTTTTTAGGTTCTCCAAATTTCTTAAAAATGAAAACAATAAGATAAAAATGATGTTAAAGAAGGAAAATTTTAGAATTTATGTTTTAACTAATGTAGTGAAATATATTTCTAAGGATCTTTATCTGAAATTTTTTATTTTTAATGTGTTTATAAAAACCTTAAGGAAGTTAATTCAAAGAAGGATAAGCTTTCTTTGGATCTCGAAAATTTTATTTCTAAGAAAACTATTTTAGTGACGAAGCCTAGTTCTAGCTCTAATAATTAGGAGGATATTAATTTTTTCATTAAACTAAAATACTAACCTTTTTCCTTAAAGTATCTTTTATTAAATATTTACTCAGTATAAAAAGAATATTATAAATTGTATTCCCAAATTTTTCCTATGAGGAATAGTTCAAGAATTTCTTATATTCACTCTAAACCGGTTTTTAGTAATCATTATTTCGTTCCCCAATGTGCTCCATTTTTCACCAAATGTCAGCGTGGAGGTCATTGGGAAATAAATTGTTCTTTAAAAAAACCCAATCATTAGGTTTTCATATTGTAACATCCCAAGTAAGTAATGAATAATTGATATTTTTATCTATGTCTATTAATGAATTAGATATTGTTTTAGAGGCTTAAAATGAAAATAAATCCAATCTTAGGCATGGAGTACACTAATATTGTTTTACTACATTTTGATGGAAAAACATTTTAAATCAAACAATTGAAAATTTTATAAGATCTATTTGTCAAAATAAACTTATTCTTTATGATTGGGACATTGAAATTTACTTATTGTAAATTTTTGGTATTTTTCTGACAATGTTCTTTATTTATGAATAGTGAAAAATACTGCATTTTACATCAAAACAGCTTTTTCATCTAATTTAATTATATGGTCATATTATCTTTTTAATTGTTATTAAAGTTTAATTTGAATATATTTTTACCATTTAATCCAATGGTGATCATTAGTATTAATTTCACTTTGGAATTGAGCATAAACTAATGCCAAACTTTTCATAGATATTGTTTCAAAAAACACGCTATTTGTTTTGACAACGGGAATTATTTTTAAATAAATTATTTCAATTTCTGTGTTTGTAATTTGGTAAAATGGATTACATATTTGGAATCAGAAGGTACAAATTATGTAATCAAGACTTTTTTGTTTTTTGACATTATGAATAGTAATGACGTTAATTATCTTTAATTACCTTGATTAATGAGTAATCGGTAGTTAAGGATAATAAAATAATATCATAATAAAAAATTGACATCAACATGTGTCCTAATTCTACTGGTTTTATCATGTCCGAACATGGGATTCCTTGTGCCAGACTTGGGGACCCCATGGAATCACTTTTGTGGAAAGTGACTAGTTATCTTTTTATTTTTTTAAAGAAAGTAAATATAACAAGAATGTATCACCTGATTAAAACATTTTTAATTTTGTCTAAATAGATGATATTTTAGACTATAAATATTCATTGGAAAGATAAACATATTTACTACATCATAGTATTTTTTTCATAATTTTTAGACATTATATTAATTAAATTATTTATGACATCATGATGATGCAGTGATTACCTCATTAATAAAGGATTTAAATAAAATAAAAGGATAATGTAAAATCTATGACCTACACATGTCCAAAACCTATTGAATGGGTATATTTCGGACCCTTATCACCTTATCCTAGAATTATATCAATGTGGGACCTCTTAAATCCGAATCTCATTCTAAAATAAAGTAACATTTCTTTACTTTCCAAGAGTGCCCCTCCTCTTCTCTTATAAAAGGCCCCCACCTCTACCTCTTTACCCACACTTCCAAAGCCTTTGGCTCGGCCAACCCCTTCCCATTTTGTCTCTCCAATTCCCTCTCTTACTTTTTGAAGCCTCACTTTGGGCAGAAGTCTTCCCAAGGAAGCTTTTGAGCTCAAACCAAAGGGAGTTACCCGATTTTAAGGTAATGTCTTCACTTGAGTCCTTTTGTATTATTTCGCTTCTCCAACCCCCTAAACTATTTTTATTCATTTCTTTTGTAACAACTCCAGTATCTTCAATATACGAGGATGTTTTTATAAGAAGGATTCGAGCTACACTTACACACACCTACATCTAATGGTTAAAGAACATATTGTTTCTGTGGATGGTGAATTTATGCCTCCCGAAACGATGATTGTTCAACATTCTTTTAACACCTTTAAAGGTGGCCATTAAGAATAAAC
Organism: Viscum album; assembly: GCA_963277665.1. Classification (NCBI taxonomy): domain Eukaryota; kingdom Viridiplantae; phylum Streptophyta; class Magnoliopsida; order Santalales; family Viscaceae; genus Viscum; species Viscum album. The sequence continues at coordinate 1,943,156,129 of OY728152.1, forward strand.
TATATTTATATATGATATATAATATGTTTATGTTTTCCTTAAGCTTCTGTATTTTTCATTTGGGCATACATTTATGGTTTCCATTATGGGTAAACGCGATATCTTCATTTAAGGAAGTGCGGACTACCGCCCCCTCAAAGTGATTTGATTCGTTAATACCATATGTGGGATGTATAAAGGATAAAGTTATGATATTATATATGATATTGCACTGGAATTAAAATATACCTTTATTACATGATGATTCAATTCTATAAAATATAAAATAGAAATGAAAGTAGCGTTCATGCGTACGTATGGCTTACCGTCTCCATGAACGGTGCATTTCATTTCTTACCTCTAAATGAATATGTAATATTATAAATGCATGCATGTGCTGGATATGTATGACATATATGATATCTACATCATGAATACCATTCTGGATATAATGGATACACGAACAACTTGTAATTATAAAGGGTTTATTTTTGACTCAAGTACCAATGATCGTTAAAACAACCGTTATTAACTTAAATAATTACATAGTTTTCATGACATGGCAATAAGTGATATAAAAGGAATAATGAACTTGAAAAAGGTTATTAAACAAGTCGAAATTAACTCAAATTTATTATTCCGAAGATTAAAGAACGAACGAATCAAGTCGGACCCGAGGTATGGGACTTCGTCCCAATCTCCTTTCATTGAGGCATATTTTGTTTTATACACAACCTTCTTTTATACGGTGTATAAACCCATTTGAATTTTACGTTTATCAAAAAGGAATCATTTTATACAATGAATTTTACAAAATGACAAAAGGGAATGTTTTTGTCGTACGTATGCGGCGACAACGACTTCTCCGCCGTCGTGACCACTATTTGAGTTTCGGCTTCCTCTACAAGCCATACCTTTTAAAAAAAGAAAAATAAATAACATTTTTTACTTTTCTTTTATTTTGGTATTGAAAATTGTTTTCATAATGTTTATATTCTATCAATGTGTTTTATTGATATCTTGTGATTGAAATGTGGAAAGGTTATGTTTCCTTTATGTATGTTTTATGTGATACGATTATGTTATGGTTCTTGGGAATTATTATGAATATGGGTGGTTTCGTGATAAACTAAGGGCGGGTGAGCCCAATATATCTCTCCAATGCATTGGGTAATGTGAAGGAGTGAAACGTTAAGGTTTCTCCGAAGAGATTTATGGAATATACAGTGATGGGTATTCCAAACGTAACCAAGAGGGTTACTCCTTACGTAAGAATGTTATGAATGCCTCATGTTACCTTTATGTCTTATGATTTCTATGATTTATTCATGATTTGATGAGGTATGTTAAAGTGCCTATGTTTTATGGGTAAAGTATGATTTCATTCTTATGTATATATGAACTCATGTTTCCTTTCCATATTTTTTTAACCCTTACTGTGCTTTTTATGCTCATCCCAAGATTTTTTTAAATGTTTTTCACAGGAAAAGGGAAAGGTACATGATATGATGATAGTGTCAAAGAAGTGTCAAGAAATAATCCATGTTTTATTTTAAATATGTTTCCATTGATGGGAAAAATGAATAATATCTTTTATGTAACCACTTTGTTTAAATGTGGAATGTAATGCAAGTTTTATGTTATAATTCACTAATACTCTAAACCTGAAAAGATCCTCGAGGTGTAATCTAGTAATAACTCAATATTAATTAAGGTTTAAGGCTAGGGCATTATACATATAGCTTATTTTTCTAAGAAAATATGGATTCCATAAAATTTACTTTCCAAAATTTATGGATCCAGTAATCTTTCAATTTAGAATGATTAACTCTTTTATTATCTAGAAAATAAATAAAGTACCAATAGTAATACATGGTACATGGATAGAGTATTTTCTTGACCTATGAGTGGAAATAAATACTTCTTTGAAAATATTATCAAGAAAAAATTAAGAAGAGTAACAATCAGAGATAATGCTCAGGGAGAAATTGAGGGTAAAGGTAACATTTTTCTTCTTAGAAAAACATTAATTTAAAATGTTTTCTTTTTTATGGGTATTAAAAACAACCTCATTAGCATAACTCAATTATGTTATGAAGGTTACCCTATGAATTTTAGGAATGATAAATGCTTAGTACACAATTCCAAGTAAGATTTCATTATTTCTTCCCATAGGCATGATAATATATACACACTAAACAAAGAAGACCTTAGGAACCTAGATCTACCTTGCCTGAGTGTAATGGAATATAAATTTTTGTCATCGCATATAAGGTTAGGACTCTGTAGCCTTATGATCCTATGAAAACTCTCAATGAAAAGAATTTTTAAGGCTCTAGTGAAGCTTAGATTTTATTCTTCAAAAGTTTGTGATACTTTTCAATATGGAAAAAACATAAATCATGTTTAAAGTAATTCAATTAAATCTCAAATTCTGATTCATTATAGTTGGTGCATATGGATATTTTTGGTCCAACACAAACTGGAAGTATTGGTGGAAAATACTATATATTTATTTTGGTTGATGGTTTCACTAGATTTATATAGGTCTATATATTCTAGAAATGAAATCTGAAGAATTTTAATATTTTAAAACTTTTATACCCCATGTAAAAAAAAGTGAAAAACCATCCATTGATAACTATTCTTATTGATCATGGAGGAGAATATTAGAATTCATATTTTTAAACCTTTAGTAGTAAGAAAGGAATTACTCATAACTTCTCAACTCCAAGAAATACTCAAAAAATTGTGGTTATTTAGAGAAGAAATTGAATTCATCAAGTGATAACAAAAACCGTGTTGAGCGAATAATCTATTTCTAAACACTTCTAGGCTGAAACGTTTAGCACTACTTGTTATACTATGAGAAATGTTTTAAATAGAAATTTTCATAACAAAACACTTTACGAATTTTAGACTAGTCGAAAACCGTGACTTTCTTAATTCAAATTATTTGTTTCAAATGTATTTATCCTAAATAATAATGATAACTTACATAAATTTTCATCCATATATTATTGAAGGAGTCTTCTAAGGCTGTTCCACTACTTCTATGGATTATTGAGTTTTCAACAAAAAAAAGTTTGTACTGGTAATGAAATTGTGCATGTTATATTTGATTAAAATGATACTTTTGATTTTAAACAACCCCATCCTACATCCTTATATGAATTTTCATAAACTGGCCATCAACCCTTGATAAGTTATTCTTCTAATAATGAAATTGTTGAAAAAAATGTTCCTAATGTATTTACCTCAAATTATTTTCTACCATATGTTAATGAACTTGTTTTACGAAACCCAAATCAGTAGTTTCTTATGAATAATCCTAGTGATATTATCATTGGTGATGTAAATCAACCTATAAGGACTTGAAGTTCCTTAGGAAATAAAGTAGATCATCAAGAATTTTTTTCCCAATTTAAACAAAAAATAATTGATGATGCTTTAGGTGATGATGATTGGATTAATTCCATGCAATACAACGTAAATGAATTAGAAAGGAATAATATCTAGACCTTGGTTGAAAGAACTACAAAAACATCATTAATTAGATTAAGCTGGGTCTTCATAAATAAATGTAATGAAAATGGATTCATAGTAAGAAAAGAAGGCTGATTATTTGTTAAAGGCTCTAATCAACTAGAAGTAATGGACTATGAAGAATCCAATGATCTAGTATCTAGACATGAATCTATTAGCATTTTACAATTCTTTGCAACATTGTTTAATTTAAATTTTTTTAAAATGGTTGTAAAGCGTGCTTTCTTTAATGGATATGTTCAAGAGAAATTTTACGTTGAAAACCCTCCTAGTTTTAAAGAAAAAATATCCTGAATGTGTTTTTAAATGTACCAAAGACTTATATAGACGTATACAAGCCCCTAGATCCTGGTATGATAGAATTACATGATTTTTGTTACAAAAAAATTATGTTAAGGGTACTACTGATCCAAATATTTTTATAAAAAAATATAAGAAAAATTATTTAATTGTTAAAATATATGTTAATGACATTATATTTATAACAACTTAGAAATCCTTTACCGATTTGTTTTCCAATCGAATGTAATATGAGTTTGAAATGAGAATGATGGGCGAATTATCATTTTTCCTAGGTTTTCAAATTTATCAAAAACAAAAAGGAACTTATATATCGCAACACAAATATATTATATACCTTATTAAAAAGTATGGATATGAAAAAACTAAAAGTATAAGAACTCCAATTGGTGCCTCAAATTATCTTGATCTTGATGAAGCTGGGAAAAAAATTGATCAAACATCATTTTGAGGTATGATAGAAAGTTTTGGGGATTTGGTGGCCTAGAACCAACTATTTTGTATGTTGTTCATTAATAACTATCTTATCATATATTTATTGTTCTTATTCATGACAATACGTGTGATAATGCCTTGAGAATAGTTGTTTCCCCAAAAGGTCAGAGCAGTTCCCTACTATGATGATAACCCTGAAGTCCCATAACACTATTCTTGAATATCTATTCTATGGTTGGTTGATATTATCTTAGGGACACAAATAATACAAGATATTATGGATGAGGACTCATAAAAAATTAAGGCTTGTTCTTAGGGTGTCTGCCCTTGGTATTATCTAGTAGGATATTATGAGAATGAGACCCGCGAGTAGGAAATCCACATTTTATAGTGTCATTGTATTTTCCTATCTATGGATATGTGTATTGGTTCTTAGACTTTAATATTATTATTAATGGGTATTAAAACTCTTGCACATTGTTGTATTATTGAAAACTATTATGACACACTATTCGCAGTGAGGTAGGATATGTTGGGTGTGTCGTGAGTAATATTACACTAATAGGTAATGCTTGAAAGGATTTGTCCCTTATGTTCCATAACAGAAGTAGATATCATAGGCCCTTTGATGGAATTGATATTGCCTAATTAAATCCCCAGCCATGGTGAGGAATGGGCTAGTTCAATTCTAGGAAGTCAAATAACGAATAATCGAGCACATGGGATGATTGCACTATCATGAAACCAACTTGATTCAAGAAATTGAGACAAAGAGATTACATTACATATTATGCATTTGTTGGAGGTGACACATCATTGTAGCATTAACTTCTTTTTTTATAAGTTCCTTGGTGTGTTGGTAGATTATAACCTTGGACTTTAGGCAAGCTTCGCCTAATACCATTGAGAAAAAGGGAAAGAGGGTCACACACTAAGTGTGTCCAAGTATCTCAATTAAATATACATTTAATAAGATTAATAAAGATTATTCCCAATTGTGGTTTAATGATTATTCAATGATGAATGATCACATTTATTTTGACACTAGTTAATTGAGAGAATATATTTATTAGTGAGTAATGCATTGATATTTATTTGAGAAGTAAATATCCATTATTCAAGTCTAATAAATTTGTTGAAGGAAATAATGAAAATGGAAAAAAAAAGTACACACCATGTTGTTTTTCTGGGGATTTGTGAGAAATAACATTACTCATTTAATTAAATATTATTAGGGGTAATTTTTTGGTCCCATATCAAGTAATCAAAATAGTCAACTGTTATTATTAGACATGGGGTCTTACTAAGAATTGAAATAAATGGATAAATTCTTTCGGGTAATTAATTAAATTTATTATTATAAGAAATTAATATCCAAGTTATGTAATTCTCTTTAACTTATCCATTCATTTCTTGTGTGCACAATAGAACTAGATAAATCAGTCAAGCCATGAGAGAATTATTTTCTTCCAAGAATGCTCTCATGATACGAGAGAGATCCTCCTCCACCAATTCAAGGAGAGCGCTTTGCAGGTGGCTCTAAAGGTGATCTATGGAGGACATCAGAAGTGAAGTATTTTCCGCACTACCACCCAAATATCACATCGGTGACATCCATAGATACATGGAGCACATGTGGTCACAACTAGTGAAATCCAAAACTTGTATTCTATGAAACAATGATGGATCACATCAGATCATGACCAGAAAAATTAACTGAGAGATAATTTTATAAAGCGAATTCATGTCTTTTAATTAAATTAAATATAACCAATATATGATGATCTTCTCTATCGTTCCGAGACTCCATTCCGTCCATTCATTCATTATTATATTTCAAATATCCGATGTTTTATTATCTTGATAGATCGTAGATTGATCATTGTTAACGGGAAAAATTAAAGTTGGGTACACCCACAAATTCACTTCTTTTATGCCCGAAACCAATAAGTACTATCAGAGCAGTTCATATCGTTGAATATAATTATTTAGTTTTTCATTGGTTATTTATGCTTTTAATTATTTAGTTTCTTCAATTCTTGTGAATCATTCTACAAATCTGAATCTCGAGATCTATTCGTCCACTTTAGTTTCCACTTAACCGTACAGAAATTATTTTTTCTATAAATATTGATTAAAATAAAACAGAGGATAACATTTTAAGGTGCCAAAGCTTCTTGGTCTTACAAAACCAAAACAAAAAATGTGTATTTTCCAGTATATACCATGTAGTATAGGTTACATGTAGGTGGAATGTCCACCAAAACAGGTCATGTCATTGGAACCAATCTAAGACATTAAGACTCCGTGCGTTGACCAAGAACAGGTGGAACACTATTTTGGGATTACACGCTATGGGGCCCATTGAACACGGTGTGTAGTCCCTTCAAGTTAGTTTTGGACCGTGTGTCCTCATACAAGGCTTTCCCAGCTAGAAACTGTGTAACTTGGATACTACACAGTGTGTGTCCCACTGATGGCACCATGTACTCTTATGATTTCCGAAGTACCTCTACATGCCATGTCCTCGAGAATGTACTTCGGATGGACTGTGAAGAAAAAAACATGTTGTGTAGTCCAGACTATACGTCGTGTTCTCATCCAAATTACATATATTTATTAAAAATTATTATATTATTTTACAAACCCTTGATACATGTACCACAGTGCAAGAGTAAAGCTGAGGCACAACACGTAATAGGTGTTTTATATATATGTGATTAATTTAACATCTGTGTAATGTTCATTTCTACGCATTGGGTAGTTATGAATGGGAAATCACTAGTTATCCCCCAAGGTAAAAGTAACATTCAAATAAAATTTTAAATGAAATAATTTGTTTAAAATTATGATGAATGGGAATCTCAATAAAATTTAAAAAAAGGGTCTAAGATTAATAGATTGATTAATTAAAGATAATTAATTGATTCAAGAATTATTTATCTTAAAGAAATGATTAAATAATTGAATGCTAATTTTATTTATAACTAAATATTATTGCATGTATGGATAATCATGATCTAGACCAAGACCATTTTAAGGGAATAGTTTCTTTTAACATATTTATTTGAATTAAAATTTTTAGATTACGAGCCTTCTCCTCATTAATATGTAGGGCCTCAATCACCAAGGATTATTTTATGTAAATACCCATTTTACCCCTCACCTGTGAGTGAGATAAAATCTTATGTAATGGATGGTGCTCCCAAGCATGTGGATGCAGCACAAGTAAAGAGCCAAGGTAAAACCAATCCAAGGAGATAAAAAGGTGGACAAGTGGAAAGTTGTAAACATGGACCATAATGGATTAAGGTATTTATCCCCTAAGTCATGGGTTAGTTTATCAACCACTAGATAAACTAACAAATACAATAAGATCATGATCATACCATTTATTTAAGTTCAATCATTTCCATGGTTTATTTATTGTGGGTGTGTTGTCATGATCACACAATTAATTGATTGAACAAGAATGCAATATGGAACTAAAATAAGACTGATTTATTTGTAAATATTAAATTATACATGGTTATTCCTTTAAGTATCTCCCAATTAATATTAATAATAATTTAATCAAAGATAAAAAATTGGTAATTTATATATAAGGATAAAATCCCTCGAAGAAAAAATTAAAGTTGATATAGACTTCCATAATCTTGATTAGAAATGAGCCATAGTTCACAGTACTTGACCACCGTTAGTTGAGGCGCCTTTAATTATCAAGGAATTATAATCCATGGTTTTGTGTTGAAATGACTTGGTTCACATCAAGGATTGACTATAACAACAGAACAAGGTGTGACCAAGAGACAAAGGTTGAGGAAATCCAAAATAAAATGATTTCAGGATTAGGGAGTCCACTCTCTAGATCAAGGAGCTATGAGTTATTGCAATTGGAATTTTGAATTCCTACCTAAAACCCTTCAAGTTGATTGACCAATCCTTTTTGGTGAAATGCGAAGGGAAATATGGATCTTTGGCACTATAATATTCTGGAAACATAATATTCTAAATTCAATGGTGAGGCATTCTATATTTCGATGAAATAGTGGGAGACTAATAATTATTAATTAATTTATTTGTATCAGTTGTATCATGATAATGTACTAAACCTTTTATCATACTAATTTGTAGAAACGATAAGAAAAAAGGAATTCAAACATATCATTTCAAACTATACTCTAGAAAGAAAAACATTCTCACCGGCACCAATTTCCAGGAATGGCAGAGGCATTTACGAGTCCTCCTTCACCAAAAGAGGAAATTGATCGTGCTGGAGGAGCCTATTCAAATTTTTCCTGGAAAGGAGTCCAGTGATGAAGAAATATCTTTGTATATTAAGAATATATATGATGCCACAGAAATCAAATGATTCATGATATCAGCCATGTCTAATGAGCTCTTGAAGCAACATGAGAACATGGACGCATATAGAATGAGGTCTCACCTTAAGGATCTATATCAAGAGAAGGAAAGAGATGAGAGATATGAGATCTCTAATGCTTTGTTTACAACTGATCTTGGAGATTCTGCGTCAGCTGGACCTCATTTAGTGAAGCTTATTCTCTACATTGAAATCCTGGACATCTTAGGGATTATGTTCCCAGAAGAGTTGCATACAGATCTCATCCTATAATCACTTCCCAATACCATATATAGCTTTATTATCAACTACAACATGATCTACAATGAGAAGAGTCTATTTGAACATCTGACTCGAATTCTCCAGGTAGATAAGAACATGGGTCGTGAAAAACCCGCAGTACTTATGGTGAATAATAAAATGAAGGAAATGGAAAAAGGGAAAAGGACATATAAGCACTCTAAAGCCCCGGAGCATCGTCCCTATAAGAAGGGGAAGATCCAGAAGCATGGAAAGGAATGGGAGGATTTGTGTTTCACATGTTCCAGGAAAGGACAATAGAAGGGGAACAACACCCAAGATCATGGGGATGCTAATGGTTCATTCATTATCGATTGTAATAATTCCATTTCTACACATTGGGTATTAGATATAGCTTTTGGGGATCATATCTGTATTGAAATATAGGAAAATAGTAGATTTAAGAATATTACCCAAGGAGGGGTGGAACTTCGATATCCTAATGAAGCAATCATGGATGCATTGGCCATTAGATATTACCATCTCTCATTGCATACTGGGATGATTTTGGTTTTAAATAACTATTATTATATTCCTAGTGTTACCAAAAACATAATTTCTGTGTCATTTTTGGATATGTATGTATTTATTATCATGTTTGGAAATAATGGTTGCTTCTTTTATAAGAACAACGTATGTTATGGTAAAGTGCATTTAAATAATGGTTTGTATGTATTAAATTATGGAAACCTTGTGTTTGATGTCGATAAAAAAATAAATTCACATGACTCATACAACACCCAGTTGTGGGATCACCATCTTGGTAATGTATACGAGATGCACTTGACAATGCTCTGCAAAGATGGTTATTTAGACTCAAATGAGCTTAAACCACTAGATAGATGTCACACTTCATAACAAGGTAATATTACCAACCATCCTTTAAGTGGATATTCTTACTTAATCACATTTACTAATTTATTTAAAAGATATGCCTATGTATACTTAATCAGTTCTAAGTACGATTCTGTTGAAAAATTTATGGAATTCATGAATGAAGTAGAGAATTTTCTTGTTAAGAAGATCAAGAATCTTTACTTGGATAATTGTGGAGAATATCTGAATGAAGAGTTCATCGAACTTCTATGGGAGTCTACGATTCTATCTCATATCACTCCTTGTTGTACACCAAAGTGGAATGGTTTTAGTGAAAGGAGAAACTGTACCTTTTTGGACATGGTGAGGTCTTTGATGAGTCATGTAAAACATCCATTATCTTTTTGGGGATATGAATTACAAACTGTAGAATACACATTAAACCGAGTACCAGCTATGCCAGTAAAAGGAATCTCCACCGAGATATGGAATGGAATGAAACCCATTTTTTCACACACACATGTATGGGGATGTGAGGAATTTTTTAGGCCTTCTCAAGAAGCAAACTAGAACCCCAGGGCAGTAATTGTATGTTTATCGGATATCCCAGTGAAACTAAAGAATATCACTTTTATAACCCATCATAAGATAAAGTCATGGTCGTTAGAGAAGCCATATTTCTTGAGTGGGATCACATCCTCAAAAAGGATTGAGGGAGAAATATTTAATTCAATGAATTTGATGCTCAAGATACACATGAGTTGGTATAGGAACAAGTTCGACATGTCCATATAGAAGATGTTCCAGAAACACAAGTACTTCTTAGGAGCTCAAGAGTGGTAATGGAACCCGAAATATATGGTTTCTAAGTCATTGAGGATGGTAAATCATTATTGTTGGAAAATCTTGAACCTATCTCAAACAAGGATGAAGTAGGAAGCTCAGAAGCTGCAAGATGGATAGAAGCTATGAATTCTTAGATGGATTCCATGTATCAATTCCAAGTCTGGGTTTTGGTTGATGAACTGGTTGATGTAAAGCCTATGGATGAAAATGGGTATTCAAGAGAGAACTAGACATGGAAGGTCATGTTAGCACCTATAAGGCAAGTCCAGTGGATAAAGGATTCAGACAACATCATGTAAGTGACTATGATGAAACCTTCATTTAAGTTACCATGTTTAAATCCATAAGAATCATATTTGCGATAGCAGCTTACCCTGAATACGATATTTGGCAGATGCAAGTCAAAATAGCATTCCATAATGGGAACCTTCAGGAAAATGTCTATATGACACAACCAGAAGGGTTTGTGACACTAGGTGAAGCCAAATGGGTTTAAAAGTTTCATAAATAAATTTATGGATTAAAGAAAGCATCTAGGTCATAGAACATTCGATTCGATGAATCCATAAAATAATTTGGTTTCATTAAGAATGAATGTGAGCCATTTGATTATAAGTAGTTTAATGGAAATGTGGTCGTTATCCAAATATTATAGGTTGATGATATATTTCTTATTGGAAATGATGTACCACTGTTACAGTTAGATAAGGACTGGTTGAACAAGTGTTTCTCTATGAAGGACTTGGGTGAAGAAGCCTACATTTTAGGGATCGAGATCATTCATGATATATTTTAAGAGGTTGCTTGGACTTTGTTAGGGTATATACATTAACTAGATACATAAAATATTTTGTATGGAACAATCCAAGAAGGGATTGACTCTAATGCCACATGGCATTCGTCATTCTAAGAAAATGTGTCCTCATACACAACAAGAGAAATATATAATGGGTAAGATTCCATATGCTTCAATTATAGGATCCATCATGTATATCATGTTATGTAACAAGCATGATGGTGCCTATGCACTGAGCATGGTATGTAGATAACAATCAGTTCCATGAGAACTACATTTGACTGCTGTTAAGACTGTCCTTAAGTATCTGAGAAGAACTAAGGATATGTTCATAGTGTATGGAAGAGATGAGGAGTTTATCATTAGTGGGTATGTGGATGCTTGTTTTCAGATAGATCATAATGATATGATTTCATAATCTAGATATTTTTTCTATCCTAGTGGAGGAGATGTGAGTTGGAAGAGTTTAAATAAACATGTTGTCACTGATTCTACAATAGAGACTAAATATATAACAGCTTCCGATGTAGCCCAGGAAGCCGTCTTGATTCAAGACATTGTCCTAGAGCTTGATGTTGTGCCTAGAAGTAATGATCCTATCACACTTTATTGTGATAATACTGTAGCGGTGGAACTTGAAAAAAAACCCAGGACACATCATTGTACAAAGCACATACATAAAATGTGTCACCTCTTGAGGGATTTCTGTCAAAGGGGTGACATTGTAGTGAGTAGAGTGTCCAAGGAATAGAATGTGGCAGACCCCATGACTGAAGGCCTATCTCAGCAAAAGCATTAATATCATTTATGATCTACTTATTAAAGGTTGATAGTATTTGGATCTAGTCCTTGTGGGAGTCTGTTGGAGTTGGTGTCCTATAACCAACTAGTTTGTACATTATTTACTATTAAATACCTTATCACATATCGATTGTTCTTCTGCGTGATGATGCATGTGATAATGTCATGAGGATAGATGTTGAACAGAAAGTTTATAGCGGATCCCTACTATGATGAAAACCCAGAAGTTTCATTAAATTATTCTGGAATATATTTTCAATGGATAGATGATGTTATTTGAGGGACACAAATAATAAATGCCATTACGTGTGTGGACTAATAAAACATTGAGGTACCGTATTAGGGTGTGCACCCTTGGTATTATCTAGGAGGATATTATTATAATGGGACCCTACAACAGGAAATCCAAATTTCATAGTGTAATTGGATGTTCCTATCTACGGAAGTGGGTGTTGGTCCTTATACTATAAGATTATTAATAATGGGTATTACAAATCAGGCACTAAGATGTATTGATGAAAACTATGATGACAAATTTTTCATAGTGATGTAGGATATGTTGGGTGCGTCATGAGTAATAATGCATTAATAGATTACGCGAGAAAGTATTTTTACCTTTCAATCTAGAACATAAGTAGATATCTCAGACCCTTTGATGGAGTAGATAAAGCTTAAATAAATCCATGGCAATGGTGAGGAATGGGAATGTTCAATTACAGGAAGTCAAAGAAAGAATAATTGAAAACATTGGTTGAGTCCACTAGCATTCAATCTTCTTGATTCGTGATATCGAGTCAATGGGATTACATTACACAGTAAGCATTCATAGAAGATGACATGTCATTGTGGAATTGACATCATTCTCTATGGGTGCCTTGGAAATTTTCTAGATGGTAACCTTGGAATTTAGGTAGGATTGGCCAAATTATAATGAGGAAGAGGCCTAGAGGGTCACACACTATGTGTGTCCAAGTATCTCAGTTAAATATTCATTTAACAAGTTGAATAATGATTATTCCTGATTGTTGTATAATGATTATTAAAGGATGCCTGATCGAATTTATTTCGACTATAGTTATTCTAGAGAATATATTGTGGATGAAATAATATATTTATTATAAATTATTATAGTGATAGTTATTTTAGAAATAAATATCTATTATTCAATGTCTAATAAATTTGGTGGAGGAAATAAAGAAAATGAAAAAACAAAAGTACACATCATGTATTTTAATATACACGCCGTGTAGTTTTTCTGGACATTTTTTTGCAATAATAATATTTATTTTATTAAATAATATTAGGTGTAATTCTATGTGTGCATGTCATGTTATAATAATATTCAACTGTTATTATTAGACATGGGGTTTTTGTATGAATTGAATGAAATGAATAAATTATTTTGGGCAACTAGTTCCTTTTATTATTCTACATAATTTAAATCCCATTTAAATATTTTTAATTAGCTTGGCCATTCATTGGTTGTGTGAAAAAAAGATCAAGAGAAATGTCTCAAACCAATAGAGAAATATTTTCTTCTATGAACTCTCTTAAGCTACGAGAGAGATCCTCCGCCACCGGATCAAGGAGAGAACTTTGCATGCAGCTCTCAAGGTGATCTAAGGCAGACATCACAAGCAAAGGATCTTCCACTCTAGCACCCGTAGATCCCTTCAGGTGTGTCCATAGATATGTGGAGAACATGTGGATCACTTCTAGAGTTATCCTACACTTGGATACTATGACAAATTGATGGATCACATCGAATAATGAGCGAAAACATCCATAAAGAGAGAATTCAATCAATGTAATTCGTGTCTTTTAATAAAATTGATTATAGGCAACATATGATGATCCTCTCTATGATTCCGGGACTCCCTTCCTTTGTTTTTTTTCATCTATCTATTATGAATATCTGGTATTTTATTATCATGATAGATCATGGATTGATCATTGTTAACAGGAAAAAAATTAAATTTGGGTACACACACGAACACCTTTCAGCTTCGCCCGGAACCAACAATTTTAACTATACTTGACTACTCGTCATCAAGGAATAATATTTTCATTATTATTATGGGCAAGATATCAATCTAATCCAGTAGAATATCATTTAATTTTTTTGAAAAGAATGATTCTATATTTATAGGGAACCATGGATTTAGGACTTTTCTCTCCTTATAAAAATGATTTTGTTTTAAAAATATTTTCATATGCTAATTTTTATAGATATTGAATAGATAGAAAATCTACATAAAGAAAATTTCATTTATTAGGATATTCATTAGTTTCTTCACTATTTAAGATGCATCACTTAGTTCCACTCTCAACAGCTGAATTTGAATAAGTAGCAGCTGGAAATTGTTGTGCCCAAGTGTTAAGGATGTGACAAACACTCACAAAATATGGCATGAGTTTTACCAAAACACAAACATTTTTTGATAAAACTAGTTCAAATTCCATAAGAAAAAACCCTACACATCACTCCTATACTAAAAATATATTTTTGGAAACACTTTCTTGGGGATCATGCACTTAAAGAAGATATCATTCTTCAATTTATTAAAACGCAAGATCAACATGCTGATATTTTTACAAAATCTTTTCTAGTTGATATATTTGAATATATTAACCAAAATTTAGTAATGATAACCATAAGGTAATCCTCCATATTATTTTTTTATAATCCTATCTCCTCATATTAAGAATCTCATTTTCATAGGGAGAGTACATTTTCTTGTTAATCAAATTTTTCGTAATCAAAATTTTTCTTATTCAATTTTTTTGTAATAAAGATTTTTATTTACTCAAATTTTTCTTAATCAAAATATATCTTTAATAAAATTTTTTGTGATCAAAATTTTTCCTTAATCAAAATTTTCTTAATCATATTTTTTCATTAATCAAATTTTTTCATTAATCAAATTTTTTCATAACCAATATTTTTTGGGGGCCTAAAATTATGGAACATAATTTTTCATTCCATATTAAAATTTTACAAAATCTTAAATTATTTAAGACGAATATTTTCCATTATAGGAAATTTATTTGGTAATCCGGACGGTATGTTTATGTACTTATTTTTTTGTAATTTAATTTTTAATTTTTCGGTATGTAAGAAAACTTTTATTGGATTCACATTTCTTAAATCTAAAATTTTCTTTAAAACCTTAAAAGATTGGAAACTACCAAATCATTCATTACATTCCATATCATCCATCAATTCTGTATGATATCTTTTTTACTGTAAGATGAAATCAGGAATTTGATCCATTGCCTCGATGCCTATATAAAGGCCCCCTATTCCTCATCCCACATCAAATTTCAATGAATTTGGTGCCGAAGATCTAACTCTCTTAAATAATATTGTTGTGGTTTTCAATGTTTTATTAGACTATTGATGTCATTGGAAGCCACCCTAAAATAATTGATTTCTATAACCAATGTAGTCAGTGAATGGACAATATACAGAGAATGGTTATTTGATCCAAACATTTTCACTAACTATAATCATTGATTACAAATAAAATTAAACTGTATGGATGGGAGATATTTTGAGTAGAGAATCCAAAAAGTTAGGATCTAGTTTATCCTGAGTTACTTATTGAATTCTATGATACATAATGTTTTTTAATGAAGGTGGAAGAGAAATATTTTGATTCAAGAGTTATGGTAAAAAATATTCCCGATATTTCTACAAGGCAGAAAATATTATTGGAGTTTCGTATAAAGGGGAATTAATTTTTAGTACTCACAAGCTGCCAGAACAGTTAGAAGTTTTTAGAAGGAAAAGGAAATAGAGTTCCATGGACTCAATAGAGTAAAATCACAAAATATTAACCATCTGTAAAAAAATCAGACTGTTTGAATTATGGCTACAGGGTTTCCTCATTCTTAGAAAAGGAGACATGAACTCCTTAAAGAAATGGGAAATCTTTATCTTCGATTTTCTAGTCAACTTGAGGAAGATTTATACAGTAAAGTTTATTCTTATGGAAATCACCAATATCAATAATGGAATAGTAAAATACAAGATCATAATTTATCCATGAATTTTTTCAAAGGTTATAGTGTTATGCTTAGAATCATTCAACATTCCCTATAGATCTAAATCAAGAAGATTCAATATCTTGTTAGTAAGTGATGAAACCTTTAAGGAATTGAAAGTTGGTTTTAATACCAAGTCCAGATAATTTTATGGTCTTTAATAAATTGATATTGAATCTCTAGCTAAGAAATTAGAATTATGAGATACATCCATGAAATCTGAGAAGAATATAAAGAAAAAAGAACTAGAAATCAAATAGAAGCGTATAGTTTAGGAAACGCAGTCGGCTCCACCAAAACTGTAAAAGAAAAAGAATTTCTTTGATGAAGTAGTAGATAAGTGAAGAGAACCAATGAAAGATAATAAGGAAGGAGATCCTCGTTTTTCCTAGATCCTACTGTGGAATATTCTGTGATGATAACAAAACTGAATGGCAATAGAATCATGAAAAAGAGAACAAACAAAAGAAGAAAAATTCATGAAGGTGAGATTTTTCAAGCACATATCAAGGCTACTAAGAAATCAACTAAAAATATTAATGTATCTAAATCATTTCTCAAAGAAATAGTACCAGTAGAGACTCTGAGAAAGAAAGTCATAATTATTGAACTTGTTTTGGAAGAAGAAATAGTTCAGGAAGAAGAAGTAGAAGACGATGCAGAAGAAGAAGTTGAGTGTGATGATGTTATAAAACCAGTTGAAGAATATCATGAGATGGAAATCCAATATGAAAATCGTTCCATCTAGACTTCCTATGATGAATCAAATACAATTAATTCTTGAGGAAAAGTAAATGAGTGTATGGAATAGGTTAATAAACCTTCTGATGATGAATGTAGCAATCCTAAATTCATCTAAATGAATGATCTTATATAAGATACTAAGAAAGAAGAAGATGAGGAAGATAAAATTGTCAAAAATTTAAATAGTTTTCATGAATCATCGAAGGTTGTGGAGGCTATTTCCAAAGTTGAAAAATGAATAATGGAGATAGTGTATTCACCTGAGAAGGTTTTGATGGATATGAACAATGATACAGAATCATCACAGAGGAAGACTATAGAGTAACAAAAATAACCGTCACCTATAAGGATATCAGATTCCAAATCATCTTCTATGGGTTAGGATTTCATGGTATAGTCTCTAAAGATGTTAGTCGACACCATACCTTGGTTTCCATGAATTTATTAGAGATGCGTGTTGCTTCCACACTCCCTTAATCAGAAGTCAGATTCTGTAAGCATGCTAATGGAAACATTCATAAAGCATGAGTCATACTTCAAAACCATTTATAATTATTAAGATTCTCAAAGGATATCTTGTAATGAAATTTGAATAATTGATAATATTTGATTACTTTCAAGACTCAGTGAATGATGCCTTCGATATGTTAGATGACAAAATAAAAAATTATATAACACGTTTTACAGAGAAGACGAACCTTAAATAAGTAGCCCAGAAGCAATAAGAAAATGATATGTATTGAAAGAAAAATTATGTTACTCAGAATATGAAGAGAGAAAGGGAACTCAGGGAAGAGTTAGAAGAAAAATTTCAATCAACAAGGGGAGATATTAATGTCTCAAACTTAAACTAATAAGTCTTAGGAATAGAAAATCATGGTTATGGAAAAAATTTGGATCACCAATAGTTGGTGAAGAGGTCTGAGGAAAATCATAAGGAGCTCAAGAAGTTGAAGTCTATTGTGTGGAAAATCTTTCCAAAGGAAAAAATGGATGAATAATTTTTCCTCTCAGTTCTAATGTTTTTTTTGTATCACCCTATATCAATTTTTGCAGTCATAATGAAAATTTTTCTTTCCTTCATTTGTTTAGTTTTGTATAGTTATAATTATTGAGTTACAATTTTTTCCACTCCCACTATTACTTTTTAAAAATCACAAAGGGGGATAAAATAATGTTCAATGTAATAAAAAATATATAAGGAGATAATTCCATATGAAAGATTCAGTTTAAGTAAGAGGGGGTTTATATATTGATGATTTTCATAAAAAAACTCAACAATATGATCCTTAGTGATTTCAAAACCTAATGGAGAGTTAGTCATATTCATCATGGTTCATAAGTAAAGGGGATATGTTTTATTTTAATTTTCAAAAAGAAAAAAAATATTCCTTATATTATTTTTTGAAAGGATTTTTGTGCTTTCTAAAAATAGAGAGATTGTTGAGTCAATATGGTTTCCTTATGAATTTTCTGTTATTATTTTTCATGAAAATCACAAAAACATTATCCTAAGGAACATTATCTTTACCTAAGGATTATTTTCTTGAAAAATATTTCCCATTCTCTATGAGAATTTTTTACCATACCATTGTTTTCATTTCCTCAATTTATAATCTCTCAAAACCAAATTCATTTTTTTAATTATTCTTAAATTAGGATCCTTATTAAAAACCTTCGAATCATATAGTTCCTTGGATATATACTCTTCTGTTTTTAGACATAAAATTCTCTTAATTCAGACTCCAGATTCTATAAAAATAAAAGAATAAATTCTATAAAGTTCACACATTGAATCCACTAAAATTCACACTCAAAATTACAAATCCTAATTCTATGAAATTCAGACTCTAAATTCTCTAAAATTTAAACTCTAAGAATTATTATATTTTTAATCTGAATTCCTTGAAAATTGGACTCATATTTCATCATATTTAATACTTAAAATTACACAGAATTTGGACTTCAAATTAATTATAATTAAGACATCGAATTCATTGGTATTTAGTCTCCGTAATCTATAGAATTATGTTTCTGAATATTTTTTCAAAATAGAATCCAGATATCCATGTTTTATAGAATCATATTTTTTATATGATTAAACTCCAAATTATATTTTTCCTTAGACTTGAGATATTTATAATTGGTTAATGTAATTCATTTTTCCTTACACATGCTTTTTTAAGTATAAAATGATGTCATTCATTTTATTTCTATCTAACCATTGGATGAGTGACAGTGAATAGGTCCCTCCAAAATTTATGGAGAAATATGACCGTTGGAGGCAGGAGATGAATATTGATGTTTTTCTTATAAATAGGACCTCATTTGAATGAGCGCATAATATGTTGATCGACCTAGAGATTAGATGCTGTGAAGTGATATCTAGAGAGAGAAATACTCTCAATATTTATGCGTTTCATGATCATCTTATTCAGTATTGAAAATTCGGTTCATCTTTCGTCTTGTGACTCAGGTTGTTGCTGAGTACATTCTAGGGAATCCAGGGATGGGAAGATAGAAGTTCCAACTACCTTAATGTTCAATGACTTCTGGGGATATCATGACGTACTCCAATAGTCCAATTAAGGATTTACCCTGGTGTGGGTAAGACATAATTTCAGAAAAGTATAAATCTAGAGTCCTTTAACCAAGGTTTTTGTATACCCTACTCTTTGGGTTAACCAATATCCAACTTGTTACATATTTTGTTTCAAGTTTTATTTCCACATTATTTTGATTAATGAAGATATTATAACTTTCTTATACATTCTTCAACTTTACTTAATCTGATAAATGAGATTCTATACACTTTATGGTTGAATCTTCATTTAAGAATATTTTATTTAAGTTTCATTTGAGGATTCATGTTTCCAGAACCCACGAATGTATTATTTATAGAACTAAAAGAGGCTATGTTAATTTTCATTGTTTAAAATTGTTAAAAATAGTTTTCATTAAGGATAAAAATGAATGTTTTTAAACATACAATTCCCCCACCCCATATTGTTATTGAGGATCTTCATATACTATTTTGACCCTATATATATTGTATTTAGATAAGTTATAAACTCATGGTAAGATACATATTAATATTTAATACTGATTACAAAGTTAATAAAAAGAATAATGGACTTATGTTTTTTAAATTTATTTTCAATTTAAGTCTTGTGGTTTGTTCTTTGAAAAAAGGTGGAGGTTGTTGAGTCATATGTTTCTTTTTTTTACTTTTCCATTCATTTTTGTTTTGAAATAAAAAACTCTTTCTTAAATACATAATTAATAAATATTTCATGGAAAATGTATTTTATAATGTTTTTATAATAAAACATATTCTTTTTCACTTACATCGAATAAATTTTACAGGGATATGAAAATATATTTTTTCCAATATGCTTATTGTGATGATATATGATACTATAATAATCGTACTCATCTTTATCATACTCATATTTATCGTACTCAACTATATAATACTTATCATTTTCATACTCATCATTCTTATAACTAATATAATATATCTTATTTTTCATTCAGACTAACAAAATCTTATTATTCAGATTGATAAAGGATTCGGATAAAATCATACTCAAACATAAAGAATTTATGGTAATGAATTTTTAATAAGTGGAAAATATTATATCTTATATAATAAATATTTTTTAGATGGAAAATTTTGCATATAAAAATGAAGTCATACATTCTATTATAATATGACCATTGATGTGCCAGGTGTCTAATTCATTACAAAAAACATAGAGAAAATATGTCTGTTAGAGGATCAAGATGACCATTGGAAGCTTGAAAATAAATACACATCCATAAAACAATTTTGGATTTTAGTGTTAATAATTTCATTTTAAAAAATATCAGTGTGTGAGAGATCTAATGCTTAGATGGGTGAACTATTTGTTACTTGTACTTTTAATCTTTTTGATTTTGTAATGGTAATGACTGATCATGTGAATAAGATGAAGGGCTTGTAGGGATTTCAAGACAGAGCCCATCATCATATCATGGGCTTGATGGGAAAAAAGATGGATTCAATCATCATATCGAGGGATCATTAGGATAGTGAGTAAGATCAAATCATCATATTGTGGGATTCACCTGGTATAGGAAAGAAAAAAATTCTTTTAAGTATGAAACAAGAGACCATTATCATAGGTTATTAGAAACCATTCTATTTGGATTAAAATAATTACATTCATTTAATTATTTTATTACAAGTCTTTTGTTTTATTTTTACAATTATTATAGAAAGTGAATCCTTTTATGTTCTTGTTTCCATTTGTAAATTATCTATTGTAATATTTCTGATTATGATAAAATTGTTTTGACATATATTACAATGTTAATATGTTATTACTCAAGTTATAATTCTATATTCTACATTATTGATTCAGTACTTTTATATTACACTGATTTATCATAATCATTTGGATAAAGATTCTATTGTGTTCACTATGATTAAATACTTTTCTATTATGAATGTGATTATACTCTGAATAAATTTCCAATGTTTAGCTGCTTAAGATCAAATATGTTGTTAAGATAGAATGTCATTATAACTAGTGGAATACATTATAGAATCTAATTTATTTTGATTGTTTTTTATCAAACCCAAGGGCCAAGTCTGATTATCTTTTAAATATCTAAGAGGTTTTGGGAATACGAATTGAGAAACTCTATTAAACTATGTTTATTTTAAAGATATAACCCAATGTTTTTAAACATAAAATTCATCCCCTATTATATTTATCAATCATTGTATACATTACAATCCAACAATCTAAATATAGTTTTTGGTCATTTTATTCAAGTGAAGAAAATGTAAAATACCAATAATAATTTCCTTATCCAAATATAGTGTTTTTACAACATTCTTCTAATACTTTCATGTTTCTCCTTTTTTTCAATATTTTAAATCTAATAATAAATATCATGAAAAAATTAACTCAATTTAAAAACAACAATGAAATCATTAGTTGAATTTTGAAATAATTTATCACCTGCAAAAATATGAATCCTCATTCCACAAACTTAGGAGATACTTTTTGGGTAATTATAGTGTTAAAAGTTCATATGAATAGATAAATCAGAATCATAAGAAATGAGTTAATTATATTAAAATCATTTTTTTAATAAATCTATAAATGGATAATTTACAATATCAATCAAACATAAAAATCCACATACGAACAAATCCACTAGCTATATCTATATACATCTCATATGCACTCTTAAAATCCCATTTTCGATGAAATCGAGTTCAAACATGATACATTGAATATTCCAATCTTTATTGGTTGACTCTTGCTTTATTGATTCATGAAATTAGACTTAACAACATAAATGAATACATTTAACATGGATCATCCTAGTAAATTTGAACATCCCATGTTATATAACCAATCACGGATATGCATTTTATTAGTTTATATTAGTCATGGTCCGAAATAATTACTTTTTATATCGGTGGAAATTTTAACAAATTTAACAAAATCTCGTAACTTGACAAATGACATTCCCAAAAAACCCTGATTAAATCATCATTAGAATTTCATATTGAATTAATAATTTAATGAACATTCACATATAGGGTATATTTTTAACCTCATTTAGTTCCTATTAATATAATATATACACTCTTAAGTATATCAAATACATTATGTATAAAATTCCATGTAATATGTTTCGGTGAGACAATCCAAACAATAATTGACACTTATATATCATTATTTAGTTTCATATATTTATAGAAGTCCCTAGATTTGATAATAATAATATATCTTTACAACCTATGAATTATAAATGTAATTATTTATTTTGAACACCGTATAAGATTTTCCACATGGGAGATAATTATTATTTATATCTCAGTTAATAATTATTTCACACATTCATGAATGATAAAGTTAATGTTTCCATTATTTTTTATTAAAATTACATTATTATTATCCCTAAATTCTCATCAAAAATAGTATTTGAATTTAGGGAAAAAATATATTATGTCATGTACTCAAAAAATATAATACTCAAGGAATTATATGTTTGATTTAGTTTATATATTAAAATGGGTTATTCATTGGTTATTTTACATTATCATATGTGACAACATTAAAAACATTATATTTCCCAAATAAGTAATTTCATTAATCATATGGTTCTTGTGAATAAATAATCAGGTTTTCTTCTACAAATAACATTTTTAGGTCAATGATTACTACTTTCTATCATAATATAGATCTTACCCTTTTGAAATTCTAAGCACATCCAAATATTAAATAATGAACTTCGTGTTCTAGATAAATTCATTCATGGCATCTTTTTATGTGATGAAATAGACTTCTATTATAGAATTCTCCATTATATTATTTTTATAACACTTCCATCAAATAAGTCATTGATTAAGAATAAACACAATTCAATATTACGATCTAGAATCTAGATTGTTATTCTGATGTCCATCATCTATATACCTGTTAACATTGAGTATTTTATAACCTATAAATAATTAGATTACATTATTAGGCCTTATCAAACACTATGAGAAATTCTAAAAAATAATAAGATGATATAAAATGATATATGATCCATATTATAGAGTAATCATAAGAAATTATGTGAAGTCAAGTATGATGCCCAACATGGTATATATGGTTGACTTTATTACCGAATATTAAGGAATATTATTCATAATTTTAATTTCTATCTTACTAGAATAACACTGAGATTTCACAAGACTCACACCATATAACATTGGATAAAACCCCTTTATTGATTCGTTTATACATACACAAATTTTCAAATTAGTAGTATATGTATTATAGCCCAAAATAATGAATCTCTTAGATCTATATCTAATATTATTTATAACAATTATATAGCTCAGTCATCCATTACAAATTTCACAACCCTATTCACCCAATGGAACACTTACTAGTCCAATAATGAGCGAAGATGTATGATAATTCTCAAATCCTACCTCTAATAGGCCACAAGTGGGAAAAATGATCTAATGGTATATCATACACATAGATGAGGGGAATTTCCCTCTCATAAGAATGAGGATTTAGTGATAAGATGAGATTACCAACCGACTCATCTTTATAAAAAAAATTAACGATAAATCATAATACATGAATCCAATATTATAATAACTAATAAAATTCTAAATAAATATAATATATGAAAAAAATATTAACCAGTGAACTAAAATCCCTAGAATCCACTTGAAAAAAACCATGATATAGTATGGTATAACCCATTCACTATACATCTCATGTAGTCTTGTAAAGTATTTTTTATATACATTGAGGGAGTATAATTTTTATACTCCATATAATCCTCCTCATTGCCTCACATTTAGAAAATAAAGAATTAACACAAAATCCCAATGAATGATTTAATGAAACTAACATTTCCAAAAATCATGTTTACCAAGATACAAAACTCACAATTGATATCTCACCATGTAACACATAAATGTATTAATATAATATCCAAACATAATAATTTTTTTAACCTCGTTGCCAATTTTCACTTGTCTTTCCACTCTTCCACAACATAGTATGTCCCACAATGCCACTCTCAAATAAATACAAATTCATTAATAGATGTTTTATAACAACCCACATCTCATGAATAAAAAAATCAACATCAATATCTAAATCTCCAGATAGTAATAATGTAGTTTTCAATGTTCCACCACATCCAATACTTCATGTGTTATACCTAAATCCCTCATATCCAAAGAAAAATAAATTTATAATAATCCTTAGGATACTATATCCAGAGATGTGTGTGTGTGAAATAAGAAAAATCCGTTAAAACCCTCTATACACATATATAGGAAAGTAACCCCCTTTCATACTAGCATATACAACAATTATATAAAGACGGAATGAAATACGGTATATCCAGGAATCTATTCCTCGCCGACCTCGATAATTGGGAAATGTTACTTAGGGTCCACCAGATTCAGTGACCCTTTCAATATTAGTTGGGTAACATATAAAATCACAAAACATGTAGGAAGATATATATCTAATAACAACAATAATAGAATCTATCTATTTTAACCTCATATGATTTTATGTTAGCTCAGACACCTGACTGATATACCTAAAGAATTGATATTCTATAATATGATAAATTTTTCAGGACACTATTAATATATTATATTGGTGAACATTTTATTTAATACAGTTATCCATTGAATAACATTTCCTCTAGGAATAATCAAATAATTTCTAAGGTTCCATAACAATTATTTCCATTTCATAATTCTATTAATATTCAAACCCCATGGGTTAAACTACTCATCATCTATTACCATTCTATAATTACAAGAAATATTGGAAACAAAATAATATTTATTAAATGAAGCATTTACCATGACTATATAGTTTCCTTAAGTTGTAGTGAGTGTGTTAAAGAAGATAATAAACTACTCCAACTATTCCTTAAAAAATATTAACATACAAGAAATCATCTCTAATTTCAACATTACATACAATGGTCAATCCCAACAACATTCCAATTTATAAATCCATATACCATCACCAACATGTCCAATAATATACCCACATATCCAACCATTATAGACACCACCTTTTACCAAAAAAAATATGCAAAACCATCCATTTCTAAGTATACCATTATCCATCTTAGACTCACACCATGTCACATAGCTGGGAATCACATCTAGATCAATCACATATGGAAAAAAGAAAGAAACCAATAGTTAATAGTGCTTCTAGTCCCTAGGACTATGGATTCCATCCATCATATAAAAATGAGTGCACTGATCCAAAAAAATTATCTTTATAAAACACCCAATTAATTACCATATGGAGTTAACCAATTAATTTATCATAGGTTACTACCATAGGTATCCGAATGTATCAACATTCAAATGATAATAAATTATTTAATGCGATTTAAGCATAACATCCATTCCTCATAATTATAATGAAGAATTATTTTAGTTTAACACAAAAATTTATATATTATCTAACAAGAGTTAACAAATTTTTATTAATTATCTAGTTTAAAATAAAAATAAATTTTCTAAACAATTTCATCAGAAAATATATCACACAATCATGCAAATCAATAGTCAAAATTTTATCATGTCATAAAAACATGTGATCCCTACAACTAAAACCTATTGTCCCATTATTTACATCTTAATAATCATTATGTTTAATTCATCTTTCTCCAAAATAGATAAAACATGAAAAAATAACAATTTCATTCAGAAAAAAGAGAATCAATGGATCCCCTACCTCAAGGAATTCAATGATCATTGAATAAGAATTGGATTACAAGAGAATGCATATGGTCACCTCAACCACATGAAACTATCAGTCCCTATAGGATCCAAACCATGAAAATGAAACAAAAAATTAAAATTATTAAATTATATTGATGGATATGAACCTATTTAGAATCAAAATTTATAAAATGGGAAATTAATACCAAAGAAAGAAGAAACCATTGGTGAAAGAGGGAAAACTCACCATAGATCCCCATGGAATGATCTCTATGAGATATTGGTCAAACTAGATTAATGGGGTATTAAATGAGTTTAAAAATATATTATGGGAACCTATGTTTTAGAAGAAAAATAATTTATAGTGACAATTTGAAATGGTGTTCAGGAATTTGGAGGAAAACTGAATGCTTGAAAACCATTAACCGGCTTCATACAGCATAATGTAGAGATGTCGAGCCAGGGAAATAACTAAAGAGTAAGAAATGTACCTTGTTTTAGAATTATTATCCAGTGTTGAAGCCAATAAACAAGTTTTTATCCTTTCTATTTACCCAATAAATTTGGAGAATGGTCATTATGTAGAGAAAAAATAAATTATTAAACTCCACTACCAAAGGAGAATCCTATGACCAACTCAGCCATATGGTGCCACAACACCAAAAAATGAAAAACCACATGGACCATTACTATATATATTCTATTTCAAAAATCCTAATATACATCATATCCTCATAGACATCGTTACAAGCCTCAATATCATAGTGATACTCTGTCAAAAAACATTCAACCTAACTCCCCCCCTTCATCCTCTATGCTTCTAATCCACACATCCAAATCCTAAAAAAATGAGACATAATAATGTTGGTACTTAAATCATTCATTGAGATTAATTTCTACAACTAATACTTTATTGATTTAAAATTAGGATAATAATTTTTTATGAGTAAATTTTCATCCACATATTACACTAAAAAACTAAAAATTCTCGAAATAATATCATTAATATACACAATAATCATATCCATTTTCCGCGAAACTAAACAATTAAAAAACATAAGTAATTTTTTTTCCAACACCAAATAATGTATTTAAATACACTAAGAAATAATTATAAATTTTTAACTAAAATTAATATAATTTGGATCCCAAAACCATTATGTTGTATCATATACACATCCTTGAATATATTAAAAACAATAAAATGATTTTTGAAATGATATTTTAGATATCATTATAATTATACGAAAATATGATAACAAAAATTCAAATGGAAATTATCATTTCTATTGGTTATATGGTTTCCTCATAGTTAATACTGTAAATTTATTTGGAACCCTTTTTTACCATTAAATTATTATAGGTAGGGAATCAAGCATATATACTTGTTATTTCCTAAATCCCACTTACACCAAATCGGCCTTACCCCTCTGGGTGGATCAATCAAGATTAAAATATTTTTTTTAACAAATAATTCCAAGAATGTAACTATTTCATAAAATCATAACATTTGATTAAAACTTGATGGGTAGCATGTCAATATCACTATGATGTTCTTTAAATACATAAGTAAAATCAATTTCCATAGCAGCATATGATACCTTTTGAAATTCAATCTCAAAAACGAACACTCCAGGTTGGTCATTAATTTAACTAAGTTCAATTTTTCTCCAATTAACCCACTGAGTAATACATTCTTTTAAAATCCCATATTCTGAAACTAATACCTCATGATATAAAAAATTATAATAATAATTTATCTACTCTATAGGATATCAAAATAATAAGAACATATAAGACATATCACAATTTTGATATTAAATTTTACACATTACATTAACATTAAAAACATAAATTTTTAGGATTGAAATGTGGGCATGTTTCCTAGTCCATATCTCATGTGATATATTAATTATTTTCGTTGATGGAGAGATTTTATACAGAAAATTATTATCATATAGGGAAATAAATTCAAAATTAAATAGGAAGGAAATACCGACTAATTAATAACAAAAAATTACTATAAATGAATCATTATTTATTTTGGATAAACCATTAAATTTTATATTACCATGACGTGAAATTTTTTCAATATTTTAATAATATAAATGATTAATCAAAAACACATTAAACATGTATTCATTACCTCAATTTGATTAATGTAAATTAATAAGTTTTCATTGATTATTTTTTTCATCATTCTTAAATAATATAAACATTTTAATGTTTTCAAATGTGTAACTCTTAAAAAACATATAAATATATCGAAAACATTATTATATAAGTGTTATGAAGTACATATAACCCCCCTTTTATACACGTTACCACTTATGGATTGTAACAAACAACATTCTTATGTGTTAGAAAAATTAGAGAAACATTTTGTCTATATGATCTAGAATTTCTATAAAAATCAATTTTTTGAATTAAATATTTTGGATTTTATCAGTAGATTTGGAGGCAAAAAGGAAGGGTTTAGAGATTTATTTGTAGGTAAAATATAGACATTAAAAAAATATCAATTATATGTAGGAGGCCGATTTTGGTTGATTGAAACATTTGGCCATTAAAATTACAGTGGTAGCCTATTGGCGCACTAGTGGACTTGATTTTCATGAATCGACCCACCAAGGACTACCTGTCTAGTGGATGGATGAGAAAAAACATCCCCAATCCCACTTCCATAGGCCATTAGTTGGAAAAAATCAATTATATGTATACCAAATATTGGAGGTAGTTTCCTAATGTACATGTACACATGAACCCAACCATATCCATGGAGAAAAGAAAGAGAATAACATTAAAAGAGGTAAAAATATAGAGAAATTTCCATGAATGTAATAACTTCTAGTCATACAATAGAGTATGGTATCCTAATTTGAGAAGTAATACAAAAAATACATATCCAACCAGAAAAGATGTCCAGCCCAAACAACAATGTGTAAATTAAATCCATGAGATTCAATTTTTGGATCTAAAATCCCTAACCATCCTATATAGAAAAATGAACCTGATTACCCCAATGGTTCATTGGATTCTCCTCCAAAATTTATGTCGTCCGCAGAAGACACAACTTGTGTAGGAAAATACCATGTAGGGGTGAGTATAGGCATACCTAGTAGGATTCCTTGAAAACCAAAGTGGGTGAAATAAAAGAATTAATAGAATTATTTAGATCATAACAATGAAATTATGTCAAACATTTTATGAGAAACAACCATAATGAAAATCCCATATATGATGAAAATGTTTACCAAATGAAAGAGAAAGGGAATATGCATCTCCACAGTGCATCTAATAACGAGGTTTCTTCATGAAGCTCTAAAAATGTTCATCAATAACTCCCAAAATATCACTTTTATACCCAAAGAAGTAACCATATAGAAGATCCACACCTTTCCATTGTCCGTAATTATTAAGGGGGAACAAACTCCATGTAGGGGAATCATACACTAGTCCACTAGGGGGTACCACATAGTAGGTAGAGGAACCTTGAAATAGTGCATGAGGGGTTATAAATAATTTTGTAGAGGAACCATTACCTAGTGAATTAGGAGTAACCACTCCATAGATTGGGGACCCACACCCTAATGCATCAGGGGGTACTACATAGTTTATATAATACTCATTCCCTCATTTTTCATTGGGTACCACTAAATAGATAGATGACCAATGCCCTGGAGGGACAGGGGGTACCATTAATAAGATACATGACTTGTTCCTTGTTGTGTCAGGGGGTACCAATTAGTAGATAGAGTACCCATACCCTTGTTCATTAGTGGTTTTCCACTCAGATGATAGAGGAAAATTTCCCTTGTGTTTCTGGGGGTACCACTCAGTTGTTAGGGAACTACACCCTAGTGCATTAGTGGGTACTAATCAGTTGATATAGAAACCACTCCGTAGTAATTTAAGGGGTTACACTAAATAGTTAGACGACACATTCTTGATGTGTTTGTAGGTACCACATAGTTGATATAAGACCTGATCCCTAGTCCATCAGGTGGGTACCACTAAGATGATAGAGGAAATGCATCATGGGATGTCAAGGGGTACCGCTCCAAAATCTCTCTGATTATATTTCCTGATCACTTCCATCATCGAGTACTACATAAAAAATAATAAAAAACATTAAATGTCACAAAAAATCTTAAAAGTGACTATAAAATCCGTCATTGTAATACATCAAAAATTAATAAATAATAACACTGTATTCAATACCGTGCATGACACACAACACCCAGAAAAGAAAGGATTATTAATTCCCAATTCATTATAAAAAATTTTCAATTCTAAATATATTTAATCTATTATTTATCTTTAAAATCACACAATGCCGAGTTAGATTGCATTACATACTATAATGACATTATTTGATTTCTTGGATTATACACAATACTAAGTTTTAAAATAAAAAAATATATTATCAAATTAATATTGTTTAATATAAAAAGTTGTAACCAAGCAGTTAAATTGGATATTACTAATAAGAATAAATAACTTATAAAAATATTTATTTGAATTTATTGGTTACCAATTAATTGAATATGAATATAATAAAAACCAATTGAATATAGTGGATGTGTTTTTATGAGAAAATATGTTAATACCCACCAAAAAATTTTATTGAAATAAACTAAAATTAACATGAATTTGTGAATGATAATAATTAAATTTATATGTTATAGATTCAATAAAATGTCTTCTAATTCATCAAATTGGTTTTATATGAAAAAAATAACAACAAATGTAATTATAAGTATAAAAAGATTTATTATTCTAAAGGTAGATTTATCACTGTTTAATGGATGAATAGTTGTAAAAATAAATTGCATCACATTATAAAATTTTAATGAAAAAATAGGATTATTTTTTGAATTTATAACCTAAAGTTAAATTAATGGTGATTTATTGTCATTTATCCGAAAAGTATAAGTTTTTGATGAATAATAAAAATATCAATTTTTAATTAGAAACACACATTTCATCAAAATAATTTGTAATGTAATTGTTTTTAATTGGTTATCATTTTTTTCTAGTTATATTTAAATATATTATTATAATTATTTTCATTTTAATCACTTCTATACTGAAATGAGATATAAAAAACATAGTAATCCATTTAATATTTTAACATTAAAATCCTTCATTATCTTGTGGTATGCAGGATAAATTTAATTTATTGTATATAACTTCAGTGATTTGAATTTTAAAAAATGGATTAAATATTTTAAATTAGAACAATTTATAATTTATTTTAAGTATAACTTATTATATTACCTAAAATATTATTTAATGAAACTGAAATTCATAATAATGAATATGGTAAAAATTAGTTTACTAAGCCATTAAGCTTTAATATTTAGGGAACAATTGACACATAAAATCTTCCAACAAAAATTGGATGTCAATATTTTTACCATAATACATATTTTATCAAAATTGATAATTATTATCTTCACATTATGTATGGGAGACATCC
Source organism: Viscum album (assembly GCA_963277665.1). Lineage (NCBI taxonomy): Eukaryota > Viridiplantae > Streptophyta > Magnoliopsida > Santalales > Viscaceae > Viscum > Viscum album. Next base: position 1,943,187,864 of record OY728152.1, read on the forward strand.
CAATAGATTTTTACTTTTGGTATTTACAAGAATGTCACTCTTACTCCACTAAAAATGGGAACTCACTTTCCTCCCTTCATAACATCTATCATGCCTTTTGGATCGTCCAAAACCTACCCAAATAAACTCCAATAATAACTCATTTAATAATTATTTATTTTTTGGATAAAAATAAAAAATTTAAGGATTTATGTATAAACCTGAAAGAGTTACCTAAAGAAGAGGCAACGTTCATCAATGTGAACTTCTATTTTATTTATTTCTCCACCCCTTTAATTATTGTTATACCATGATAATATAATAAATCAATAATCATAAATATAATAAATTGTTTTAATATTAATTTTACAACATAAAACCATACACAATTCCCTTAAATGTGATATGCAATCAACGTTTTTGTGTACGGTATACTACTTTTTTACAAACGGATGCCCTTCATAATCCCATTACCACCTTTCAAAGATGGTAATAATGTTTATTGTATAAATTTCATATTAAATAAATATTATATTAACAATTTATTTATTATTTTTTAATTATTTTATAACAGATACATCCCTAATTTATAGTTTTTGGGAATACGGAAACGTTTTTAGCGAGTACGATGTACTACCACCTTACAAAGCGATATGATTTGTTCACACATTACAAAAAACATATTAAAGATGATTTAAAAAAACATGTGAAATATATGACATAAAAATGACAGCTAATTATTATATACATATATATCATTTTGTTATTTCTTTTTTATATGAAAATTGATTCAACGTTCATGTGTACATACGACATATCCTCTTCATGAATGCTTCATTCAATTTCCCATTTGTATGTTTTAAAAATTCCATTAAAAAATTATATAATAAACATATTTATGATATTTAAAACATTTTTTATGTTCTAGATATAATGAAAACATCATCTGATTAGTAGGATAAATAAAATAAAATGTTCAAAACATATTATAAAACAAGGGGATTAACTCCCAAAACTATAAGAAATTAGGAAAGATTTATAACAAACAGATGATAGGAACTTATAAAAGAATCATATATGATATAATTAACAATAATATGGTTCAATTATAAATTAATTACATCCTCAAATCATCATACATTATGTTAATGGGTGTCAAACCAAAAGGAAGTGTATGGAAAGGGATTTCATCTCAATTTTATTTACTTAAGGGGTATTGTAATGTTATCGAAATAGTTTCTTTTATATCGTGTATATTTTACCCCTTTTATGTGTAATATCATGTATAATTTATTATTAATAGTATTTTATGTTTTATTTTTAATTATTCAGTTTGAAAGGATTTCAGTTAAAAGTTACTAAGTTGTAAATAATTTTTTAACTCAATTCATTCTCATTAGGTTATTTTACTTACTCATTATTGTAAATATTATATTAACATGTGTATAAAAAAATTGGAATATATATTTTCTTATATAAAATTCTTTTAGGTTTATTTATATTTTATAGACATAATAGATTCTTTTATTAATTATGACGTCATGATAATGAAAATTTTAATGGTTTACTTCACAGTCTCATTCTAATTGAGATTGTTTATTACTGAATATTATTTGTACTAAATTACATATTATTTTATATTAAGAAATTAAATGTTATTATTTTAAAAATAATAATGTCCATTTAATGTGATATTACCATTTAATCTCTTTGGTAATTAATGTTATTAAGAAAATGTTTTAATAAAATTCAACTTCATTTTTCTCTTCACTGAAAAATGTTTTTTCTTACAAAATCATATTTTTGAAAAATGTTTTAAAAATGTTTTTCTTATAAATTTAAAAATGATTTATTAAAATAATTATTTACCCAATTTTTCATTTTATAAAAAAAATTAGGAAATATTTTTGTCACTTTCTGAACTAGATACTTTCATAACTATTTTACAATGAAAAAATAATATTCTTTAACATCACACGGAATAACCAATTATCATTTGATTTGAATAATCCAATGAAATTTTAAAAGGATATTTCTAAATAAAATTGTTTCAAAAGATATTTTCAATGAAAATGTATTTAGTTTTTTTTCATAATTAAATGGATACTTTCCTCAGGAATATTATTTATAATAATTTTTATTTCATAATTTACAATAACCCATATTCCTGTATTAGTGGGTATAAATTGTATTGATACTATCATTATAATTCCTATATATGGATTATAAATATTATGACCAATTGTAGTATTAAAACTAACATCCTTGAATCATTTTCCTATTCATTAACTTCACCTTGATTTATTCACTTTCATGTGACCATTGAACATTATATTTCACCTAAATATCCAAATCATTTATCATGGATATGATTATTCCCTAAACTGTATACCAATTTTATATATTTTTTCTACTTTGTATATTAATTGACTAAATGATGAAATATTGGTAAAACGTTTCCTTTAATCAATATGAAACTTTTATAAGGCACAATATACATGAATTAAATCACTTACTCAATATATAAGGAATTATTTTAACAATAATGATATGGGTTGGTCATGAATATATATATCCCCTTAAAGAATCAGTAGTCTAATGGGATGAGTTAGTTGGATATGTATTGTGTGTTTTCAGCAAGAATGTTTTAAAAAATATTGTGAAATGTCTCGATGTAAATGTTACTATGAGCCTTAGAAACATGGAATCCAATAAATAATCAATACTTTATTCAGACTCAGTTATTGTTATAATTGAAATTTTCACAATGATAAAATCAATGAATGCATTTCGTTAATAGTTTATTAGTTAAACGACATGGATTTAGGTTATTCACCTTAAAATATTGATTATTAGTTATCCATTTTTGATATTCATGTTATTTATTTATAGTAATTAGTTTTTAGTTATTTATTGTTCTATATTGTTTATGCACTTCATTACTAGATTATTGATTACATGTATTTTCATTTATATACATTTCAATATTGATTATTATCATTGATTCAATATTGGTTCCCCTATACATAGATCTTTTCTAGGTATTTGATCTCACACTTATTTCATTTACAAGACCTAGGATTCAATGATGTTTATTAACAAAGATATTCAAGGATAAACTAGATGGAGTAAATTTATTCTCAGAAATTATTATGTTGTGTTTTGTCCCATCATTTGTAATAGATATCACTTGTATGTATATATTTTACAATGAATAATGACCTCCCCAATCATTTGGGATCTAAATATTATATCTAGGTCATTATAATCATAAAAAGGAACGAGATCTGAGCTTCGAGGGTTGGGGTCATTATAGTTGGTATCACAACATGTTTATTAGAAACATTAGAAACCATATTTTTTAAAACATAGATTAAGGAACATAAACCTAAGATAGAATTTGAGGATAAGAATACAAGAACATCCTAATGTTTTCTTATGGCAGAGAATATGTGGTTTTTACTAGAAATACATATCACTCTGGATAATACAGATGGACATTGTTCTGTCATAGATGTAGCTAGGGTTAATAACTCAAAAACTTCCAGGTCAAGCTTGACTCGATCATAACCTGATACATGAGAATGGGCCTTACAATGCACCTAGTTTAAGACTCATTGAAGATATTATTTAGTAAATTTAAATTTTATTTATAAAATATTAAAATGTATTGAAATATATAATAAAAATTAATGACCATGGATACTCCTAAGGTTTATTGTATTAAAAATTGTTTCCAAGATTTATATATCCTATAAATGATTATATGGTTAAACCATATTCTAATGATGGAACTATGTTGAAATAAATTGGGTGAATTCTTGAAGTTCAATTATAATTTATTTGATGTATTTTTATAATGTTATTTTTTATATATTAAAAATGAATCATCTAATAATTGTGTTAAATTTCAGAAGCACATGTGTTTTAATTAACATAAGAGTTGTGAATCCCATAACATATTCTGATTTTATTATTTAAAATAATTTAAAAAACCTAAAAACCTATCTTAATGTTTTACGTGATGGGAGGCTAACAATATTATGAACATTTTGGGGAATTTATGAAATGTATCTGTTTTATAAGCATATGAATAAGGGTATTGATAATATTTTAGGATGATTTAAAAATAATATTATTATACATTGGGGAAGAGAAAAAAATAATTTATACTAAAAATACTAGTAAAATGGATATTTAATTATTAACCTTATTTCAAGGATTTCCATCATATTTCATTGAAAAATTATAAGAATTATCCAAATATAGTTTAGATATAGGGAAACCTATATTCTTGGTGACAACCCATCTTAAGCATAATGGTTGTATGGTTTGAATCGACAACTAAACGATGTCATGTTTTATTGACCACCCTTGACCCTTGTAATGTCACCGTTAATGTGTCATTATTTTAGTTTGAATATATAATGAATAAATATTACTAATCAATTAGTGGTATTTCTTTTGAGTTCATACAAACTGAAATGTAGTTCATTTGACAAATAAACCAATTTTGGGAATTCATTTCATAGAGTAAGAGATAGAAACACAACCATGGGATGAAATAATTTTTATCAAATAAATTTATATCAATTATTCATAAATCCTACCCACGGGGCATGGGTGAGTTGGTGAGCAGTGGCGGAGCCCTAACCCCGAGGTTCTGCGTTCAAGTCCTCGCAAGGCAACACGCACTATATGATTTTATCACCTCTTGTGGTCCCCTCTACCACATGTGGAACTGGCCTGAAAGACTGGGTGTCATTAAACCCCGGACTACATCTGGGGGAGTACATATAGGCGCTCGGTGGTGGGTGATGGCCCACCTATACCATGTAACCCCTTGGGCCTGAAAACCCAGTGTACATTTTTCCCACGGGGCATGGGTTAGTTGGTGCCCGACGGTGGCTTCCGTACCCCGAGGTTATGGGATCGAGTCCTTACATGGAAACACGTACTATATGATTTTATCTCCTCGTGGGCCCCTCTACCCTGTGTGGAACTGGCCTGAAAGCCTGGGTACCCTTATATCTGGGACTATGGCTGGGGGAGTACATATAGGCGCTCGGTGGTGGGTGATGGCTCACCTATACCGTGTAACCCCTTGGGCCTGAAAACTGAGTGTAATTTTTGCCCAAAGGGCTTGGGTGAGTTGGTGAGCGGTGGCGGCATCCTGACCCCGAGGTTCCGGGATCGATTACACACAAGGAAACGTGTAGTGTATACTTTTATAACCTCTCATGGTCCCCTCTACCTCGTGTGGAACTGGCCTGGAAGCCTGGGTGCTGTTACACCAGGGACTAAGGATGGGGGAGTATATATAGGCGCTCGGTGGTGGGTGACGGCCCACCTATACCGTGTAACCCCATTGGCCTAAAAACCCTGTGTACCTTTTTCCCATAGGGCATGGGTGAGTTGGTGAGCGGCAATGGCGTACTGACCCTGAGGTTTTGGGTTTGAGTCCTTGGAAGGCAACGCACACTATATGATTTTATCATCTCTCTTGGGACCCTCTACCCCATGTGGAGCTGGCCTGAAAGCTTGGGTGCCGTTACACCTAGGAATATGGCTGGGGGAGTACATATAGGCGCTCGGTGGTGGGTGACGACCCACCTACACCGTGTAACCGCTTTGGCCTGAAAACCAGGGTGTACTTTTGTAGCTTCAGCGCTGGCATAGTGGTGGGTGGTTTAGTTACATAACAATGGTGTTTGCTGTGGTCTGGGGTTCGATTCCTAGGAGCCCTCCCTTGGGAGAATTTCCTCCTCCCATGTACCACTCATCTTACCGTGTCACCCGGTGTCTCATTGGGTGGGCAGAAGGGCGCACTTCACCTAGATGACAGATTTCTATGACGAACCATCGATGATCAAGGTGTCACCCCGTGGGACGCTCGGTCATCTCGGCTGACAATGGCTCCTTCCCGGCTGATGTAACACCCCAGGATTTCAGAGTGTGTTATTTCTTAAAAATAATTCAATAACCTGCACTACACGCAACACCGAGTTCAATCACACCATTAAAAGAGGTCATGAATAGTATTAAATACATTTTTAACTTTATATAATCCTTATAATTTTAGAATCCCTATTATGAGTTTCTTAGTCATAATGCAAGAACAAATTCATTTTCAGTATTTCACTTTTATCAACTTCTAATAGTGAAACCTTTTTAAATACAATATTTTAAACTTTTTGACTAAATGGAGACATCAAAAAATTTAAAATGAAACATCCCAAGCGTCCACAGTATGCTTTCCTTTGGATAAAACAGTAGCGTGTGTTGTACGCAACTTCGAGTTCTAACACACCGTAACCAATCAAACTAGTTGTTATGAATAGTAATACCTACTTTTTGAAGTTATATATATTTTATATTTTAAAATGGACTTCATTTTTGGATTCGGAATATCAAATTTAGCCTAAGGTGAAATTTTGGTACTTTTCGGATAACTTTCATATTTTGATGAATAGTGAAAATTACTAAATTTTAATTAAAAACAACTTTTTTAATCAAAATAATTAATAGTGATAAATTATGAATTTGAGTGGTTTTAAAGTATATTTAGAATATATTTTTACCATTTAATATAATGTTGGTCATTGGACATAATTTTACAATTAAACCGAACATAAACAAGTGTCAATCTTTTGATAGTTATTATCTCTTAAAAACACGCTTTTTGTTTTGACAGCGGGAATTAATTTTAAATTAATTTCTGCCACTTCTGTGTTTTGAATTTAGGAAAATGGATTCCATATTTGGAATCAGGATGTTCAAATTGTGTAAATAGGTAACTTTTATTTTTAGACATTTTGAATAATTACTGCGGTAAATATTTTATTTACCATGGTTAAAGGGTAAATCCGGTAAATAAGGGTTAAAAAAATAATATTATAATAATACAAAATTACCCTAGAACGTGTCCTAACCTTATTGGTGGACACATACCCGACCATGGGCATCCTCGGGTCAATTTGGGGACCCCTTTAAGCCACTTGTATGTGGTAGGGACACATTATATTAATAAAGTTAAAATAAAAATAAAAATGGCATAAGCTTACATCTTTTAGAAGAACAATTTTTACATAGGGTTATACATGTTGGATTTTCGATTATAAATATTCATTAGAAAGATAAAAAGCTTTCCTACATAATGATATTTTATTTATAATTTTTAGACATTTAATAAGTTATTTAATTTATGACACAATGATGATGCAGTAATTACTATAATAGTGAAAAATTAAAATAATTGATATTATAAATACCCAAATAAATATAATATGAAACTTTTAATGAATTAAACTAATTTTCTAGGATAATATGATATATTAGGATTGATTTAATTGACTTTTTTCGAAGTAATCAATCTGTTATGAGTTTCACAAAAATCAACTATTGAATAGTGTCAAAATTGACATAAAAGAGTTCTTAAAACAAATATTATATTATTAATTGATATTAAATTCCTAAAAATCTAAGGTTCGGCCAAGAGACTTATATTATGATAGGGTAATCATTAATGGACCACTTGGGGGTCGCTTGGATGTATATAGTAAGTTTATTAACCATATTATATAAAAATACAAAGAGACATTGTAAAAGTGAAACTAATTAACTTAGAGTTAATACTTAAAGATAAGGTTAATATAAGTACCCAAACCTGTCTAAATTCTATTGGTTGAGTGGTTTTCTACCTATCCCCACCTTAACCTTTTAATAGTCAACTTTGGAGCCATTAGAAACCGAATATGAATCTATTATAAATTAATATTTCTAGCTTTTCCCAAGGTGCCCCTCACCCCTCTTATAAAAGGGCACTCCTCCTTCTCATTTCTTCACACCTTCAAAGCCTTTTGGTTCGGCCAAACTCTGCCCAAATAATCTACCAACATCCCGCACTACAACCTAGAGGCCTTAGTTTGATCAGAAAGCCAACCTAAGGAGCCCTTTTGATCAAATCAAAAGGAAGAACCCGAAGAGGAGGTAATGATTTCACCACCCTTTTCTAAGTTCATTTCTTCTTCCACTTCTTCTTCCTTTGTTCTTACCATTCTAAAATAATAACTCCAGTATCTCACATATACTGTGATGTTATTATAAGTATGGTACAACCATATTCATTACTCTATCCACCCTTTGAATAACATGTCACCATACGTGCGTACGTACGGCTTTCCGTCTCCACGTCGTGGTGTAATTGTTATTCAATATATTATTATTTGGATGGGTATAATAATGATGTGTAACTCATGTAAATAATAAATATAACATATTAATGATTCTGTATATATGATATACCATCCATTTATATATTATTTTAATATCAAAAGAATGATATTTTCGCTCGTGCGTACGTACGGACTACCGTCTCCATGAACGCGGTGAGATTCATTCTCCATCGTATCCATTCAAGTATAATTATCATTTGATGATTTAAAAATGATGTTTAAGGACTTGATATCATTCTGGATATGAATAATATACAACCTATCCTTTACAAACATGTCTTACGTAACAAAACATATAAAAGAAAACAAGTAAGTTAACACCCGATATAATGATAATACTAAGATATTATTAACAAATCAATGTTAAAAGATCATATATGATATCATATTATTATATATGATTCTTGTATAATTTAATAACAACTATTTCACCATTATACAGGAGGTTAACCTACTCTAACCAAGGAAAAGTACAAGGTAAGGGTTATTTCACAATCTCTTCATTATCCGAGGTTGTTTATACGTAATAATCTACTGGGATCTCTTTATCATCCACATCCATGTTTCTTAAAAATGTATTTCAAAACATTTTTACTATTTACAAGAATATGGGTTTAAGTCATTTATACCCTTGTTTGACTTTTTATAAGAGGTTTATAAAGGAATCTTTCCGTCGTTTTCAAAACAAGGTCCTTTTTAACCTTTTCGACAGAATTGAGGTAAGAATGTTTTTTTTAACTTATACGGCGGGTGCGGTTATTTTACGCCGTTATAAAATCTTCAAAGCTTTCCTTACAAGCTTATAAGAATATTTTCAAAGAAAATGTTTTATTTTATAAGGATCTTAAATGATTTCAAAATAAAAGGAGATATTTCTTTAAAAAGAATTTTGATTTCATCTACGTCAACATCCTTTGATGGATTTTAAGATTATTTGAAGTTGATTTATTATGATACAAAACTTCTATATTGTATTGAAGGTTTTGTGATATGTTTGACTATGGATGTGCTATTTTTATACCATTCATAGTTTATGGTGAAATTATTGACATTTCGTACGCTAGATTTAATACGAATGTTTATGTTATGTTTAAACCTTTTCATATGGGAATGCATTGGACTTAATAAGTGACGGGTGGAGCCCGCTATAGCTCCTCGATGCATCGGTAGGTCTCATGAGACAAACTAGTGTCTTGGCACATGGCCTTGACAAAATCTTATTTGTAGTCTTGGCACGAGGCCTTGGCTATGTGGTTATGATAGTCTGGCATTATGCATTCCAACATTATGAAAGTGGTTATTGATATTGCATGTGATTATTCGATTAGTAGAATATCCATGTGAATAAGTAAATGGAATTATTTCATTTTACTTTTGCCATACTATGTTGAAGTTCAATTTTAAAAGGCTTTTGTTTTAGTAATTCATTGCCTTAAATGTTTATGATTATTTTGAATGTTCCGCTATATTGTTATCCTTACTGGGCATTTGAGCTCACCCCTTTTCTATGTTTTATTTTTCCCAGGTAGTGAAGAAGTAAATTATGAATGACTTGCAGGGATATTATGAGGGGTTAATAGTGTGGATATGAAGACTTTGTTGTTGTAGTAGTTTTTCACTTTGAAATGTAATGTAAAACTTTATGATTATATCTAGTGTTTCCAAGGCTACTAAACCAATCGGTCTTTCGGGATTTGATCTTTCTTGTGATCATGCCAATGTAATGTAATTAATGCACCGACTCTGGGTATCTGGGGTCGAGGTGTTACAGTTGGTATCAGAGAAAGTTTAGTACAAACCTTGGTAGCTAGATTTAGATAAACTCTGATTAGAGCACGTAGACCTAAGATGAACTTTGAGGATTAGTATAGAAGAACTTCCTAGATTTTTGGTATTGTAGAGATTTTGTGAGTTTTCCAAGCAATACATCCCTGTCTGGATACGAGCAGGTAGAGGCGGCTCTGGCACAGATGTACCTAGGGGTAATTCCCGAAAACACCGCTTTGAGCTAGACTCGAACGGGAACTGGTGCACGACAACGGGCCTTGCTGCACTCTTGGTTACGACACTCCCGGGGGATATGCTTAGGATAACTCTCATTTTCTTTACAAATCATTTTGAAGGGATTATGAGTATATACTTCCTCAAAGAAAACATTCTTATGATTATGGATTATATCCATAAATAGTTCAATTTATGTTAGGTGTTTTATAAGTATGGGATTATGTATTTTGATTCATAAACTGATCTAGTTTATGCCATGGTATAGAAATGGCGCCCAGTAGAAGTAATGAGAACTCTAGAAATACACATGATTCAAAGAGAAGGAAGGATCATATCTTTCATGGTCTTAAGCTAGAATTTATAAGAGAAATAGTCTCCCATGTATTATCATCATATGAAGAAATAATATCATGTGTTGATAAGATATGTAAAGAGTTTACTGAGTCCTATGGCATTGAAGGGAAGCAAGAGAAGAAAAGGATGGAAGAGAGAAAGATGGATAAAGGGAAGAGGGAAAAGAAGAATTTTCCCATATGTGGTAACTGTGGAAAGAAACACCCTGGAACCTGCCTGAAAGGAATGGGAGTTTGTTATAAGTGTGGAGGAAAAGGGCACAAAGTACGTGACTGCAAGGGTAAGAAAATGGCTTTAAATGTACAATGCTTCATTTGCAAGGAGTTTGGACACTACGCGAACCTATGTCCCAGTCATCAGACTATGCCGCAAATGATGTTATTGGATAATAATCAAGTTATGATACTACCACAGATGAAGAGGAATGATTAGAGTTCTTATGTTGATTATGTCAACTGAGCTTTGTATCAACAATGTACTTGTTATAATAATTATGGAGTATATAAGGATTGTACTGCAGTACTATTTCATTAAGGACTTGAGATTGTGTGGAACAAAGAAAAGTGACTCATTAGCAGGATAGATTTTTGGAAAATATATGGTTGAGAGAATGATAAACCATAATATAGTTCTGATACTGAGGTAGTGATTTTGGAATAATATGTGATTGTTTTGGATAAATTATATTGGATATTCTTGACTACCTTGGAACTGATTAATGATTTGTATATTCCATCATTGTTGGGGTTTAAAACATTTTTGGATTAATGAAGTATATCCAGCATTCTATATGGAATAAGGGAGCATGAATGTAATCAATAAGGAATATGGTAATACATGATGAAGGTATTCATATGCTATTACGGGGTAAAAAGGATCTATATTATGTTTACCTTCCTTATGAATGTTGGACTGTGAGTTTGGACAGAAGTATTTTGGATAGTTCTAGTTTGGATTATTTTGGATTGCCATAAAAGGACAACCCGGAGGTCGGGCGGCAACCCGTCGCGTCCGGCAAGGCTGCGAGACTTGAACCCGCAACCAAAGGGCGACAAGGGTGTATCACCTACCACTATCCCACGAGATGTCCTGGATTAAATAAAGTAGTTTTTTAAAAGATCTGGTAGAAGAATTATAAATTCGTTTATTTTGGAACCCTCTATGAATAGTATAAATAGAATTTTTTTTACGAGTGAATGATGAGTTTTGGTAGAAATTTATTAATGGATAAAACTCTAATTATAAACTAAGTATATCTCCTTATTATCTTATCCAATCTCATAAATAAATTCCTCAACATTAATAATAGAAACTTAGAACAAAAATGTTGTCCTAGATGGTACCTTAAATCATCACAAATTTATGGCTTTGTGATTGTTGGCCTTTTCATAGCCATGTTCTCTACCACTCTCCATCAGATAATTGATGGCTAGATTTTTCTTCCATATCCATATTTTCTTACATGGAACCCTAGTATGTGTTATTTTCGGTAATCTTCATACTTTCGACTCTTTATTTTAAATAGAGGCCTCGTTAATTCATTTTTCGATGTGGGATTTCAACTAAGATATTTTGAAACGTCAAAAATGTGTTATCCCAATACCCTATATTTTGTTAAACCGATGGTACTTCAAATCATCATAGATTGATGAGTTTAAGGACCTCAATTATACACTTGTTTGTGATTGATGACCTCAATCACTACCTATAAATATTTACGTTTTTCCTCCGATTATATGTCTCTAATTGCCACCAATGTTCTCCTAATCGAGATCATAATTTGGTGGTGACCCTTTAATTTCTCTTTTCCTCATATTAAGACTAAATTTTAGTAACCCAATTTCTAATGTGGGTTTTACCACAAATATATTTTCTACATTCAACCTTTTATCTTCGAAGAACAATTTCAAATTGCGAGGACGCAATTTATTGAAGGAGGGGAGAATGTAACACCCCAGGATTTCAGAGTGTGTTATTTCTTAAAAATAATTCAATAACTTGCACTACACGCAACACCGAGTTCAATCACACCATTAAAAGAGGTCATGAATAGTATTAACTACATTTTTAACTTTATATAATCCTTATAATTTTAGAATCCCTATTATGAGTTTCTTAGTCATAATGCAAGAACAAATTCATTTTCAGTATTTCACTTTTATCAACTTCTAATAGTGAAACCTTTTTAAATACAATATTTTAAACTTTTTGACTAAATGGAGACATCAAAAAATTTAAAATGAAACATCCCAAGCGTCCACAGTATGCTTTCTTTTGGATAAAACAGTAGCGTGTGTTGTACGCAACTTCGAGTTCTAACACACCGTAACCAATCAAACTAGTTGTTATGAATAGTAATACCTACTTTTTGAAGTTATATATATTTTATATTTTAAAATGGACTTCATTTTTGGATTCGGAATATCAAATTTAGCCTAAGGTGAAATTTTGGTACTTTTCGGATAACTTTCATATTTTGATGAATAGTGAAAATTACTAAATTTTAATTAAAAACAACTTTTTTAATCAAAATAATTAATAGTGATAAATTATGAATTTGAGTGGTTTTAAAGTATATTTATAATATATTTTTACCATTTAATATAATTTTGGTCATTGGACATAATTTTACAATTAAACCGAACATAAACAAGTGTCAATCTTTTGACATTTATTATCTCTTAAAAACACGCTTTTTGTTTTGACAGCGGGAATTAATTTTAAATTAATTTCTGCCACTTCTGTGTTTTGAATTTAGGAAAATGGATTCCATATTTGGAATCAGGATGTTCAAATTGTGTAAATAGGTAACTTTTATTTTTAGACATTTTGAATAATTACTGCGGTAAATATTTTATTTACCATGGTTAAAGGGTAAATCCGGTAAATAAGGGTTAAAAAAATAATATTATAATAATACAAAATTATCCTAGAACGTGTCCTAACCTTATTGGTGGACACATACCCGACCATGGGCATCCTTGGGTCAATTTGGGGACCCCTTGAAGCCACTTGTATGTGGTAGGGACACATTATATTAATAAAGTTAAAATAAAAATAAAAATGGCATAAGCTTACATCTTTTAGAAGAACAATTTTTACATAGGGTTATACATGTTGGATTTTTGATTATAAATATTCATTAGAAAGATAAAAAGCTTTCCTACATAATGATATTTTATTTATAATTTTTAGACATTTAATAAGTTATTTAATTTATGACACAATGATGATGCAGTAATTACTATAATAGTGAAAAATTAAAATAATTGATATTATAAATACCCAAATAAATATAATATGAAACTTTTAATGAATTAAACTAATTTTCTAGGATAATATGATATATTAGGATTGATTTAATTGACTTTGTTCGAAGTAATCAATCTGTTATGAGTTTCAAAAAAATCAACTATTGAATAGTGTCAAAATTGACATAAAAGAGTTCTTAAAACAAATATTATATTATTAATTGATATTAAATTCCTAAAAATCTAAGGTTCGGCCAAGAGACTTATATTATGATAGGTTAATCATTAATGGACCACTTGGGGGTCGCTTGGATGTATATAGTACGTTTATTAACCATATTATATAAAAATACAAAGAGACATTGTAAAAGTGAAACTAATTAACTTAGAGTTAATACTTAAAGATAAGGTTAATATAAGTACCCAAACCTGTCTAAATTCTATTGGTTGAGTGGTTTTCGACCTATCCCCACCTTAACCTTTGAATAGTCAACTTTGGAGCCATTAGAAACCGAATATGAATCTATTATAAATTAATATTTCTAGCTTTTCCCAAGGTGCCCCTCACCCCTCTTATAAAAGGGCACTCCTCCTTCTCATTTCTTCACACCTTCAAAGCCTTTTGGTTCGGCCAAACTCTGCCCAAATAATCTACCAACATCCCTCACTACAACCTAGAGGCCTTAGTTTGATCAGAAAGCCAACCTAAGGAGCCCTTTTGATCAAATCAAAAGGAAGAACCCGAAGAAGAGGTAATGATTTCACCACCCTTTTCTAAGTTCATTTCTTCTTCCACTTCTTCTTCCTTTGTTCTTACCATTCTAAAATAATAACTCCAGTATCTCACATATACTGTGATGTTATTATAAGTATGGTACAACCATATTCAGTACTCTATCCACCCTTTGAATAACATGTCACCATACGTGCGTACGTACGGCTTTCCGTCTCCACGTCGTGGTGTAATTGTTATTCAATATATTATTATTTGGATGGGTATAATAATGATGTGTAACTCATGTAAATAATAAATATAACATATTAATGATTCTGTATATATGATATACCATCCATTTATATATTATTTTAATATCAAAAGAATGATATTTTCGCTCGTGCGTACGTACGGACTACCGTCTCCATGAACGCGATGAGATTCATTCTCCATCGTATCCATTCAAGTATAATTATCATTTGATGATTTAAAAATGATGTTTAAGGACTTTATATCATTCTGGATATGAATAATATACAACCTATCCTTTACAAACATGTCTTACGTAACAAAACATATAAAAGAAAACAAGTAAGTTAACACCCGATATAATGATAATACTAAGATATTATTAACAAATCAATGTTAAAAGATCATATATGATATCATATTATTATATATGATTCTTGTATAATTTAATAACAACTATTTCACCATTATACAGGAGGTTAACCTACTCCAACCAAGGAAAAGTACAAGGTAAGGGTTATTTCACAATCTCTTCATTATCTGAGGTTGTTTATACGTAATAATCTACTGGGATCTCTTTATCATCCACATCCATGTTTCTTAAAAATGTATTTCAAAACATTTTTACTATTTACAAGAATATGGGTTTAAGTCATTTATACCCTTGTTTGACTTTTTATAAGAGGTTTATAAAGGAATCTTTCCGTCGTTTTCAAAACAAGGTCCTTTTTAACCTTTTCGACAGAATTGAGGTAAGAATGTTTTTTTTAACTTATACGGCGGGTGCGGTTATTTTACGCCGTTATAAAATCTTCAAAGCTTTCCTTACAAGCTTATAAGAATATTAACAAAGAAAATGTTTTATTTTATATGGATCTTAAATGATTTCAAAATAAAAGGAGATATTTCTTTAAAAATAATTTTGATTTCATCTACGTCAACATCCTTTGATGGATTTTAAGATTATTTGAAGTTGATTTATTATGATACAAAAATTCTATATTGTATTGAAGGTTTTGTGATATGTTTGACTATGGATGTGCTATTTTTATACCATTCATAGTTTATGGTGAAATTATTGACATTTCGTATGCTAGATTTAATACGAATGTTTATGTTATGTTTAAACCTTTTCATATGGGAATGCATTGGACTTAATAAGTGACGGGTGGAGCCCGCTATAGCTCCTCGATGCATCGGTAGGTCTCATGAGACAAACTAGTGTCTTGGCACAAGGCCTTGACAAAATCTTATTTGTAGTCTTGGCACGAGGCCTTGGCTATGTGGTTATGATAGTCTGGCATTATGCATTCCAACATTATGAAAGTGGTTATTGATATTGCATGTGATTATTCGATTAGTAGTATATCCATGTGAATAAGTAAATGGAATTATTTCATTTTACTTTTTCCATACTATGTTGAAGTTCAATTTTAAAAGGCTTTTGTTTTAGTAATTCATTGCCTTAAATGTTTATGATTATTTTGAATGTTCCGCTATATTGTTATCCTTACTGGGCATTTGAGCTCACCCCTTTTCTATGTTTTATTTTTCCCAGGTAGTGAAGAAGTAAATTATGGATGACTTGCAGGGATATTATGAGGGGTTAATAGTGTGGATATGAAGACTTTGTTGTTGTAGTAGTTTTTCACTTTGAAATGTAATGTAAAACTTTATGATTATATCTAGTGTTTCCAAGGCTACTAAACCAATTGGTCTTTCGGGATTTGATCTTTCTTGTGATCATGCCAATGTAATGTAATTAATGCACCGACTCTGGGTAGCTGGGGTCGGGGCGTTACAGCTGAGGCTTTTCCGGATGATCCCTTCGTGGGGATCGGGGGTTCTTGGGTGTGGAGGGTTCGAAAAGGCCACTCTAGTGAATTCCCTTTCTTAATGAGTATGTAATTATAAATCCTCATATAATTTAGTTGTAAAATAATTCCCCAACATTAGAAAAAAGTTATTAAATTAAAATTTTGTCCTATTACCATAATTTATAATGATATAAACAAATATTTCACACCTACTAGATTAATGGTTTTGAGTCTCTAAACTTTTCATTGATCATTAAATTTTCTCTGATCAATTCCTTAAGAAATCCCTAAAAATATTTACACTTCCCCTCCATTTCCTTTCCTTCAAATGCTACTAATTTTCTATTACATAGAATCATTGTTATATATTATTTTAAATGACTGTAGTACTTCTTAGTTACACTTATTTAGAGGATTTTTATTAACCCTATTATGATATGGTTTTTTAAAAACATTAATAATATATATTAAACCATTAATTACTAACACTAAGATTTAATTTTTATGATATAATTTATTTGAGGGGATAAGAATATGACATTCCAAAAATACAAAAAGTGTAACATTTCATTAAATCAAGTGTATGACATGAAACACCAGGGGAAGAAGGAAATATAAAAAACGTCTTTATAATGTATTAAATATTTTAAAAACATTTATAATACCATATAAATTTCAATTAATGAACTACTTTGTTATCATGACTTATATGCAATAATGACTTTCATCAACATATATCGTTACCCACAAGACCATGTTTTACCAAACAAAAAAATATTATTAAAATACAAAAAATAAATATATTATTATAAAACCTTGTAATTAAAATGGACATTATAAATAATATTACATAAACTATAAAAATATATGTAATATTTCGTTCGTTAAAAATTAAATATAAATGATTATAATAAAAACCAATTGAATATAAAGGATACGTTCTTATTAAAAACATTTTTTATGCCATCCAAGGAATTAAATCATTAAAAATTTATTTAATAAATATTATTAAATTATATTAATGAAATTTATATTGTATATATTCAGTAAAACATTATTCAATTCTCTAAATATATTTTATAAACAAAAAATCAGAAAAAAAAACTAATTTTAATTCAAAAACGCAGAATTTTTATAAAGTAAGTTTGATGCCTTTTAATGGAAGACTTATTTTCAAAAGAAAAATTACATTTTAATAAATTTATTTTTTATAAATAAACTTCTATTTTGATCAAATAATGTTAAAATGACTTTAGGGTGATCTTTTTATATTTTCATGTGAAGTATCCTTTATTGATGAAGAGTGAATAGTACTAAATTTTAATTGAAAACTACCTTTTCATTTAAATAATTTATAATCTAAAAATATATTTTGAATTGGTTTTAATGGAGAATAAGTTATAATATTAATATATTAACACAATTATAGTAATTGGATTCATTTTTATAATGAATTTAGATATAAAAACATTGTAAGCTTTAAATCATATTCAATTTAATCACCAGCTTTCTCATCCCGTCAGTGAAATAAATTTAAGTACGACCTACTATATCCAGGAATGCTCAATTCCATTTCATATAAATAAATTTTATGGATTACCATAAATAAATAAAATATAATTATATAATATATTAATATAATGGTTTAAATTATTTGTATTATTAAATCATGATCTAATTATAGTAATAATAAAATAACAAGTCAAATGATACTTAGAAAACAAGGCGATTTACACCCAAAATATAGAAAATAATTCAATATTATTAACAAATGTGTCATAAGATGTCATAAAGGAATCATATATATTTTCATAAATTGTAATATGGTTTGGGTATATGTTAATAACATGATTAAAACATGTATATAATAGTTTAAAGATCGTTCATCTAAAAGGAAGTATAATGTAATGGATTCTATCTCGGTTTCATTTCATTGAAGAATATAGTCATGTTATGATTCTAGTTTCATTTATATATTGTATATACTAACCCTATGAAATGAAATATAATGAATAAATAATTTTTCATGATAGTTTTTGTTTCAAATTTAATTATTTAAACTATGGGAGTTTTTATTAAATGATACAAATTGGTTGATAATTTCACAACATAATTCTTGTTCACTGGGTTATATTACTTATCATTGTTTTTAATATTTCATGATTATGTGTATAAAAAATTATGACTATATAATATTTTATTAACACTTTTTCTAGTTATTTATAGATAGTAAACCCAATCAATTAATTTTTCTTAATTCTTCCTTAAATATTATGATCATTTTAAAGGTTTATTTGCCAATTTCATTCTAATAGAGATCATTTATTCATCAGTATTATTTGAAGGGACTTAAATGAAAATTTCATAGTTAATCCTTACATTTTATTCCCCTATGGTTATTCATGATTATTTATAATGATAATAAATGTTTTATATGGTATGGTCTAGAAATATTGAGAAGATTTTTAAGGAAATATTCATTCATTAATCTCTTTTGTGAGAAATATATTTTCCTAAAAAACCATGTTTTCTAATAATGTTTTCAAAATGTTTTATTTATCCTTTTTAAAATTATTTTTCAAATTAAATTTTTACCCCTGTTTTATTTTCACAATTTTTTGGATTTTTCTTATGGATTTAAGAAGAAATAACTTTCTAATTTTTTTATATCTCAAAGGGAATATTTATTTACCTCGTAAAAAAATTAACCATCATAATTTCATAGAATATTCCATGGAAGTTTTGAATATATATTTATTAATTTTTTGGATTATGTAATTTTCAATGATTTCTTTTAAAAATGTTTTTGCAAATGAAATTGGAATTTGATTAATAATGTTTTTAATGATCTTATAATTTCATCAAAAAGTAACCCTTATTCTTACTCGAATAGGTATACCCTGTATTAATACACTTCTTATTCTTCCTCTCAATGGATTATGGTTATTTTGAACAAGGAGTGTTAAACTTTACATCCAGGAATCGTTTTTGTATTCATTAAATACAACATGAATTATTCACTTTCTTATGACCAATGTACATTAAATTTCAGCAAAATATCCATAAAATTTATCAGGTATATGATTATTTCCTCAACTATGTACCATTTTTGCAGAATTTGTTTATTTTGAATGTTATTATATTATCTATGGAAATGTAGATAAATTAGTGTCCTTTTCTGAATATTGACCTTTTAATAGCAATATTGATCATAGATTAAATCTAATATTTAACATATGAGTAATTATTTCGACTGGTACAACGCAGGTGGAGAGAAGAAATAGATAGACCATCAATGCATTAGTTGTTTCATAGGACGAGTCAGTTGGCTGATATTAGTGTTTTTTCATAACCCACTATGATTTAAAATTTATTGTGAAAACTATTGATCGTACAGTTATCATTTTCATAGGAAATATGGAACGCAATAATTATGTATTTCATAATTCATATTTATTGATTATTATCCCAAAAATATTATCTGTAATGAAATATATTTATGCATTTAATCATCAGTTTATTTATTCTCAAGCATGGTTCAAATTTATTATCCCTTCTATTTTTATTAACCTAATCCGGTTATGATATTTATGTCATTGACTAAAAGGAATGTGTTCTTAGTCATTTACCATGGCGTATGTTTAATGGACAACTATCATAGTTTGTTGATTAAATGTGTTTCTAGTAATTGACAATTCCATATTGATTATACTCATTGATTAGTTATTTCATCTACACACTTATCCCTTAGTGGGAATTTGATTTTACCCTTACTTTTTCACTTTCCCAAGGATTCCATGAAGTGTAATATGAAATATATTCAATGATTATATAGATGGATTATTTTGAGTCTAAAAAATCATTATTGTAATATTTGTATCCATTAGTAATATAAGACTCATGTATGTATCGAGTTTACCAAGAATATTAAACTCATAATATCATTGTGATCTGAATATTTTATGTATTACAATATAAAGATAACAACTAAGTAGATTTGGAATTCTGGGTTTGGGGTCACTACAAACAGCACACTAAACATGGAAGAAAACAAGGATAGGCTATACATGGGCCTATATTAGAGTCAAAATAAAATATATATGGGAGTTGGAAGATTCTCAAGAAGTTCATAAAATTTAAGGGTTTTTCCCTGTATGTGAAACATCTCCTATTCCCAGCTATTTTCCCACTAGAACATGTCTTACTAGAGATGTAATACTACTTTTCTTGTAATGGTACTACATGATATGTCTCGACCAATAGAGAAACTAATGTATGAGACTTTTCATCATTTTATCGGCGTAAAAAGTCCAGCCATTTATATTTTCATGAAAATGGGCTTGGATGGACAAATAGATCACAACATTTTTTCCCTCAATGAAATACACTCCTGATAGGCAATTCACATAACTAACCCAAATACTTGTTTAAAAAACACATTTTTCTGTAACACACATATATGTATCATTGAGGGCCCAAGTCATGAAAAATAATTAGATACCAAATATTAAGCTTTAAATGTCTTCCTTAATATCATGATTACTGTGTTATATATAGTTCATCATTTAATGTGCCTCCATTATGGGGACTCTAATTCATATGTAAAATGCCACTCAAAATCATCCTGCAGTGCACAACCACAGCCTCCCCATCTCATTTTAGTAATTTTATTATTATTAATACATTTAAAGTCCTAATTTGGAGGATTTTTATCCCAAGCATATCTAATGGGTGTCCCCCTCTTCACGACCAAACAGACAATGCAATCCCATTAAATCTCTCTTAAATTTTATTTAAATTATTATTAATATTTTTTAAAATAATAGAAATACAATCATTTTTAAGAAATATAATATTATCACTAATTTATTGTTTGTTAAAACAATAATAATAACTCAAATCCCAATAATCATTCCCAAATCAAGCATTTATCAGGATCCAAATTTGGTAGTATCCATCAGACCATCAACCCACCATCACATCCATTTTGAGCAGTCTCCAACATGAGACCTCACACATTTCCTTCTCTTAGAACCAATCCCATCATGCCACAAACCATCATCACACATCGACCAGAGAAAAAAAGGGATCATAAATTTGATAATGAAATACCATCGATAATATATAATTATCATTATGTGTTGATTGAAAACCCACATTTATAATAAAGGTATAATATATTGGGAAAAAATCCTTCTATTTTTTCAATCCATCTGCTAAACATCAATATCCATGTCATTCGCGCTACTGCAATGAATCCCTAGGAATGATTGTTCTCAAATCCACCCATGTAATGTTAACCTGCATCCCCATTGGGAAACAATGTACAAAACAATGACCAGAGAGAGAAAAAGTTCAAGAAAAAGTATAACAATCATTAGAGAAGAGTTTTGGACCGATGAATGTATAAATGTGGTGGTAACATTTGAAACCAGGGAATAATTATAAAATAACAATATAATCCAAAAATTTTGAGGCTCATGTGGTAGAAAATTATCTCTAATTATAACGAGATAAAATCCTTGATCAATATTTAAATAAAATGTGTGAAAACAAAAAATGTTGAGTCATACATTGAGGTTGAATTTTCTGTTGGTGATGAAGACATCTTCTAGTGATTAAAATTGATTATCCTCCCACATCCACCAATCATCTCACGATTATCCTCAATTTGATCATCTGGCCTTCTTGGATCCAAATACACAAATGAAGAATGCTCAACTAATACCCTTAGATCTAGTAAGTGTTATACAGATAACCTTTGGTAAAATTCAATAAGAGGGTATTTATAGAGGATTTTAATTTAGTGATTAAAAGAAATTATTTAATTATTTTAGTTTAACAATCCAAACAACATCTTATTTTTCTAGAGTCCCACACCGACCATTTGTATATCATGCCTTAGTTAAGACCAGAAATTTGGATACAACTGTGTTATCTGATTTCCATTCAAAAACACTATTTTTATGTTATTCTACTATTCTAGGAAAATAGTTCCTGCATGATATAAAATATATTTAATATTTTTTTAAAATTAATTTTGGGCTCACCGGGCCTTAAAATCATACGTTTTCTGAGTTCCGAACTCAAAAATATTACTAGGAATATTCCAAAGGCTTCCACAGTAACAATAGAGTCTCTAAATTATTCCCTTAATCAAATATTTTCAATCATGAAAGGTACAAACAAATAAAAATGATAGGGATTCTAAGACCACATTTAGGTCTCCCGATCCCACTATCTCCTGCAATGGTTTGTTATGTTACCAAAAACACTCAAACAAGGAAAACACATTCCCATGATGGTCTTACATTACTAGTTCTAAATTACATTGGATCCTTGAAAATGTATACTCCAATCACATAGCCATTCATATCTAGGTCAATATTTTTCAACGAGTTGTGAACATACGGCCTCAGCTATAGAATGTGGAGAACACTAAGAATCCAAAACTAATATTGTTACAAGGTCAAGAAGTACACCACCTAGATAACACAAAATAGAGGGATGAAAAAGGTCATATGATCCTTTGGAGATATCTTATCTTCCAAGAAAAATATCTGTAATCCTTGACATGGAGAGCTCTCTTGGAATATATTATCTCCTCATCATACTATAAAGAACATTGTCATCAATCCTGAAATGGAACCTATCATTTTTTGGGTAGTCCCCATTTCCCCAAGATGAAGTACACAATTTTTAGAAACAATACTAGAATTAAAATCTTCTGTCTCGTATGTTGCAGACATGATGCTGAGGGTATGAGATTACCATTTAAAAAACATCCTTGAAATGATCAAAAGATTTTTTTGGATCTGAATCATATGTCTTGGAAACTCTGATGGGGAATTCAACATGCTAATGAGTGTCCCATAAAGCTAAAATTGACCATAACCAATATAGAAATACATGCTCGATACCTCCACCTCTTTAACAAAGATTTTCTGATAACCCATATTGAGTTCAAACTATGATAACCAGTTCTCCCTAAACCACTAGTCGTAGAAATCAAATATTCTTAGGAGGGGATTGTCTTCTTTGAGTCAACGGGTTCAAGTGAAACCAATACACACCCAAACTAATGCTCTTATCTACCTCTTTAGTGAAAAATGTTTGACAACTAGTAAGAACCCAATATCCATCAATGGGGAGGTAATCCCAACACATCTCAAAAATGGATACTATAATACTCTTCCACCATTATAGGGAAATAATATATCAAAACATCCACATATCTATAATTAATACTATCCAACTAAAAAGGAAGTGATGGTACCCTCATGAGAATGATTATATCCCACCCTACACGGGTACCAATAATTATCAATTTCGTAAACCCATCCCCTAAAAAGGAATTACTACTACACTACCTAATATCAGTCATCTGAGCAAGGATTAGAAATTCTCATGTCATACTAATGAAAAATTTCATATAGTACCACTTCCCTAGTAGAAATATTTCATGCAATCATATATCACTATCTCCCTTCAATGACAAGTCATATCATCTTTAGAAATTATTGATCACCAATAAACTATGTATGATCCTCTAGCACAGGGGTTTAGAAAAATGGTATCCACTAGTATTTCTAGATCTTGATAAGGGGTTACATCTTGAGAAATGTGTCTTCTGACTCTCTTCAATGACTATATCTCGAGTAGTGGTGACATATTTCATACCCTAAACCACTCTCAATGCCACTGAGCCATAAGATTATACTGCCTTAAACTATCTTATTTCATTTTCCATACTACTGAACACAATCCAGGCTCGCTCTGACAACTTATCACATTAGGCATACCACATAAAATCATGTTGAAGCAACTCATCTGATTCAAATCAGAACTACATAATTTGAGAGACACTAACTACACATCATGATTTTAAATCATGTTCCAATAGAAGGTATCAGTGCTAAAAGTGTCCAACAATATTTCATTATTGAAATTATACGAATCATCTCCAACATAGGGTTCTACCCAGGACCCATGTCTCCCTATAAATTCCTATCATGCAAGACCACTATCATGAGGTTTCATATCCAAGTGTGAAATTCACACCAAAATACTGAACATATCCTATAACACTTGAAAAGGTGTATGGCTCAACAATAATCCAAGAAAATATATATCTCTGAAAATATTGATGTGAAATCAGCACATATATTTTATTTATCTATAATAAATTAGCATAAATCAACTATAAATAGAATAATTGTCACGAAAAAACCATATGATTAGTTGGGATCTGAAAAGGATGGAAACCCAGTAAACTACATCGAGTCACAAATACTCTACCTAAGGACATATCTTGTTATGAAACCTTATTAATCAATATCACTAGAACTCACATAATGCTCTAAGGATTTTGTACCATTATATAATCCTACTGGGGGTATAGAATTATCAACAAATGGATGGTCATTAGGATAAACAATAAAGGAACCATGAGCTTCTCAATTGATGGTGGAATTAATTTGTTATTTCCTAGAGAAAAAATCCAAATTAGTCGGTCGATAAATTGGGGACTTGTCACTCGACTAGTTCTCATCATGACATAGAATCAAAACCCTAGATGGCTGTCATCCTGCATTCATATTAAAGTTTATGAGGAAGTACCTTGGTCAAATAGAATATCTATAGATATGAATAGTGAATGAAACTCAAACAAAAAAATCCAATAGATTTCACATATCATTGATCCCAAAAACCGATGTCTCAGCAAACTGAGTTGATAAGAAGGTAGTCGGAGTCCTTGTGTATGGATACATTAACTGTTTCACCCACACTAGGTTCCCTATTATGATAATCAAACTAGATACACTTTGAAATTTCTAACCTAAGTCGCAACCAAACCTTACAAAGGGATAAAATTCCAAGAACCATTTTGAGGTCCAATCATCTTTGATACCAATTTTTCATGACCCATCCCACAAGGACCCATCTTCTCATGGGATCAATGAGCTTCAACTACCCCGAACCTACAACCATAGGCCAGGGGGTGGAGACAATCACTCATAGACATAACTAATATTGAAGTCTACAACCAATTGTATATATACGAAGAAACCCAATTAACTCCATTCATTAGTTCTTATGAATTGTAAAAAAAGATTGTAACATATGGAACAAAATAAATTCATGTACTAAACTCTTGCGAATAAAAAAGAAAACCAAAATATAATGTGAAAATTAATAGAAAAAATAAACACCAAAATAAAAAAAATGTCCTTTACAGAAAACAACTAAAAATTGATTTTGAGGGATCAAAGATCGATATCTCTAAGTCTCAACCATTATACAGGGACAAATGCACTATTTTATCCCAATTCTCCTCTAAAATTACTATTTAATTCTTCATTATCTTTATAGGAAATGACATGTGTTCGAAAAAACAATGCATGGATTAGTATATAAATACCTAGTAGGAAGCCCCAAAATCCAAAGAGGGGAAAATACACGATCAGATAGAGTAATTCATCTCATGAAAAAAAGTTTTTGTAAATAAATATTTGAGATAAAAACCATACAAAAAACCTAAATAAGCTAAATAAGAATACTAAAAAAGTTATAAATGGGGACTCCATTTGCAAAACCCCATTTAGGAAGAATGAGTCCACCTATAACTCAAACATTCTAACATTAATGACCATCACATCACATGTGTTCCTAATGAAGTGACCATGTGGAAGACCAAAACTCTCCACTACACTATACTGTCATGTTGCAACAATCACCATGAAATTGACCCACTACATAGTACGTCATGGGGTACCACTATGTATGTAGAAAACCAATTCCCTTGTGTATCTGTGGGACACAGAATTATGAAGGAGACCCCTAACCTAGATTTTCATGGGAGTAAAACCTAGTAGATAGATGACATGCGCCTTGGTGTGTTAGGGGGTACCAATAATTTTATAGATAACCAAACCATGGTGCATTAGGGGGTACCACAAAGTGGTTGGAGGACCTACTACCTAGGTCCTCAGGGGTTACAATTAGTAGATAGAGGACACATGTCCTTGTACTTTTTGGGATAGCACTAAGTAGATAGGGGACCCATACCATGGTTCATTAGGGAGGTACAAATCATTAGATAGGGGATTAGTACCCTAATGCATTTGAGGGGTACAAATTTATAGATAGAGGACCCACATCCAAGTGCAGGTGGGGTGTGACTCATTAGATAGAGGATATGTTCCCTAGTGCATCATTGGGGTACGACTGGTCAGATGATAGAGGACCCACACTTTGGTTTTTTAGGGGGCACCACACAGTAGATAAAGGACCTACACCCCAGTCTGTTGGGGGTACCACTTAGTTGATAGGGGAATTTTTCCTTGGTGCATCACGGGGTTACCACTTCAGCATCTCGTTGATTATCATTTTTATCACATCTATAATTTAGTTCCATCTAAAAAAACACCAGCCTCATAACATGTTGCTTCATATCTCAAATAAAACTACTCGAGAAAAAAATATGAGTCAAAACAAAGACGATACGAGTGTTAGAATATTATCAAGAACTAAACAGTATGAAGGGTTCTGCATTGCTTGTGTCCCTACTCTTATTTTGGGTCGTTTCTTCACCAGGACATTATTTTCTATAAAGATAGTTCTAAACAACATGTAAGGGTACTAAAGGACATGTCTCAGCCATAATATTGTCGAGCACAGAAGAATCATCACTATTCTCTTGGGATACAATTTAAAACCATCTATATAAAATTTTAAATGTACATGAGTGTCTAGATGTATAACACCATTGAAATCCCCACATAAATATATTTGGGATAGGCTATTCACTTTACCAAATTGGACACCTTGTGAAAAAAGGTATTTCGATGTAACATTAGTGTGAGTCACTTTATGGTGTCGAGCCGTGAACTAAAATTAAATACATGATATTGGATTTGAAATTTTCACCTCAATAGAAATTTCATGTGCTGCATATGGTTCATAAATATGATACCATATGTAATAAATTGGTCAGATTCTAGATTCTATAATAATAATGATATTATTATTATTATTATTATTATTATTATTATTATTATTGAATTCTTTATAGGCCAAATACATGTGATTGAAAAATCTATACAACACGGGTCTTGAATTCATCAACATAATTATAGGGATAAAATGCCATTAAAGGTTCCCCCATATGATTTCGTATGGAGGATTTATGATTCAAATATTATTTCCTAGTGAAAATGATAATAATAATTTTTTTTTATTTTTAAACCATAAATCCTGGAATGTTCCTTCATAGTGGTAATCCACTTTTTTCACAACACACCCCTAAAATTCTTCATCTGGGTCACACCCTCGTCCTCGCCTTTTCATTTTATTAATTTACTCTTATTATTATTATAAAAATATTTTAACTCATAAATGGGTGGATATTTTCCTCACATGACAAGTGTGGGTACTCCCACTTCACTACCAAAAAACCCACAATATCAAGTTAAATATCTTTTAGTTTTTAGCATTATTATCAGTATGAATAATAATAATAAATATATTATCATTAATAATTATTAGTATTACATAAATTTATTATTATTTAAAAAATCACACAACCCCCATTAATCATACAAAGATATTACTTTGATCACACTCCACATTAGGAAACTACCCATACACCTTAGATCCAAAATCACATGTATAAAAAGAAGCATCCTCAATAATACCCCATGCACGACCTCTACCAAAAATTGATCCTGCCACACAGTATGCCATTATTGAACATCAATAAAAGAAAAATGGTGATCATCAATCTGATCTTAAACCACCTCTAATCAGTAGTTGTTCAAATTGCACTTTAATCATGGAAATTAACCCATGGTATAAAACTGAATCATTCAAAAAACAACTAGCTCATTCATCAATACACTCCCATACAATTGATTTGTATTTAATTATGGACTACACATCGAATCGAGGGTTCGATCATGCTTGAACATGCCCATAAAATGTAGAACCACGACCTCATTGTCCAACTATGAATAATGTGATGAAAATAGACAGGAAAAGTATAAAAACATATTAAACCATCATTATACACGTCTTCATCTCCAAAAATAATATAAAAAGGTTGATAACAGATGAAATAATGGGAGAATTATACTAGATGAAACTGTGAGCCTCGTGCTATGAACTATTTTGGATCATGAATAATATTTAAAATACATGAAAAATATTTTAATAAAAAGGGAGAAATGCAAAAATGATGAGAACTACCTTGATATTGTATCATTCATTGGTGAATAGCATATCTTCTAGTGATGATGGTGATGACCCAACTACGTTCTTCATTCATCTCATGATTATCCTTAATCCAATCATGTGTCATCCTCCAATCATGATCTTCCCTAAAAGAACAGTCCCATCCTTCTATTAGATTTAGCAGAGGTAATTCAAATAACCCTTGGAAAACAATTATAATAGAATGTTTATAGAGAATCATAATTATAGAATTTAGTAAAAAACTACCTAATTTTTTTAATTAAACACACCTACGAATAACTGTCTCTACCTGACATACCATGTCGACCAGTCTTATGTTTCCCCTTGGGGAAACCCTGAACTCTATATTCAAACATGGTTAATATGTTCCATCTGAGACTCTATTTAAATGATATTAAATTTCTTCTTGAAAACTATAATTTTCCTAATATAAAATATATTTAACATGTTTATAAAATTAATTTTGGGCTCAATAGGCCTTAGAATAATGCTCTTTCGTAGCGTGTAGATCTAAAAAATTCTATTAATATTTTAATGTATTTAATGAAAAAATAATAACTAAATAGATTGTTTTATAGGAACACTACATATACTTCATGACCTATAGGGGTACCTTTTTTTAAAGCATTATCATAACATTATTTACAGATTCTACCCCTTGGTTTAAATTAAAAAGGGCCTTATTGTAAGAGAAAGGTACACTAAAGTAGAATGAATTTTGGTGGAATATTTATTTTAATAGAGACTATGATATAAATAACTTAATATGCTATTTAATATTGATTTCATGTCAAATATATCATCAAAAGTAATTTAATAATAAAAAAATAAAAATTGTACATCATTATGATGGTGTGATCAGGATTATATCAACACTTTGGATCATAGTATCTTAAATACCCCAAAGTATTATCCCTATCAATTAAACACATGTATTAAATAGTTCCAAGAATGTAATGATTATATTCCTAGGTTCTAGAGGGAATTATTGAAGGCCTTACAACACATGAACTATCACTAAATGATCACTCAATCAATCCCCAAATGTTGATTGATCCATTATTGGGCATCATTTTTAACGGAATGAGAGTATGAATAACTACATATAGAAACCCATAAATTCATGAAAATAATTTTTTTCCATACTCATGGTTTATAAATGATAATAAGTAGTAAGATTTTACCATTAAATTTCAATTAAAAACTATTTTTAGTAAAACTAATTAAATTGGAAATAAAATAATGACAATATCTTCTAAAATGTGTCATTACTACTGTGGAAATTTCACCAATAACCAATGAAATTAATAATTATAACATGACGAACTCAGAGCCATTAACTTGGCTCAATTATATTAAATTTATATAATTATCTTTGAATGGCATGACACTCATCTAAAAATATAATGTCATCATATTAAAATAAAAAAATTTAATAACATGAGAAATATATGCAAATAACATTATTAAAAACCATACTAATAAAAATTAATTAACTAAATAATGAAAATTTATGTAGACCCTTTCTAATCTTTGTATGTGGGGCATGATTTTTCTTGATCATAAATTCATCAAAATTCATGGAGCCTATGAATACACGTTGTGTGGGACCCTCTAGGATAATATATTCATAGTAGTGAGTCAAAATGAAAACCAAATTAGTAACTAGAAACACATCATAGCCCCAAATTAGATGAGGAGAAGTTAAATCCAAATATACCACTCATGAACCCCTTAAAGGGAAATAAAATCCCACTGTCTTGATATATCCTACATGGATGATACATTGTCTTTGTCCTCAACCTAAAGGATAGAAATATCTTTCTATGATATTTAAGAAAATGAACATATTGATTTTCACCATGGTCATACATTTAATAGATAGTTCCATATCCATCTAATGGATTGATATATCAAAATCCATTAAATAATGGGATGTAAAAATCCTTCCCAAACTTATTTATTAATTCCATATAATTTATGAAACACTTAATATTTCCAACTTCTATATGAACAAATGTAATGAGGCTTTGGGAAATACATATAAAAAAATGAGTAATGATATGAATTAATAATAATCATAATGAAAAAATATCATTACAAACATCCACATATATGAACATACATTAACACATAAAACATTTGAACTTATAACTAGTGGGTCAGTTCTCCAAATCCACTTCTCATGGAAATGTATTTTGGAAAATACTCATTGGAAAAGTCTCAACTTCAAATGAGATCCCTACCCCTGAAAGAATATATAATTAGTATCTAGCTGGATGATGTTATCTGACTATAGAAAATATATTTAACAATATCATAACTTTACATCATTTTTTTCATTATGGTGGAGAACTACTATAACATTTCTTTCTGAAATATACTCTATGGACAATATCCCATTCTTTTTCACATAGTTGAATGATCAAGATTTGACAAGGAATTTATTATTTATTAAAGACCATAAATATATTGATAATAAATTGTACATATTATATAGTTATACATCAAAGACTCCAAAAGAATCCCACATACACTAGATCTAACTGCTAACTTCTCAAGGAATTATCCTCACATTACAAACAAGAATCCATTGAAGTATGGCGATATATACAAATCCCACCATGCTAACAATGGTTGTTCTTATTACTGTGACTATATATCACTGAGAAAATATCTTAAGAGAGTATATCACTAGGAATATAATTTTTAATTACATATTCCTTAACATCTTGGATAAAACCCTAGAATTAACCTCATCATAATATAATGAAAATTTATGGTATAGTTATAACTAAAAATCATGATGAAATTTATACTACTATTTATTTATAAGATTCTTCGTAAGGAACAAAATACTTGATCAAAATAAATTTTAAAACAATTGACTAGTTTCCCTAGAGTATTAACTTATCGAAACATTGATCAGAGATCAAACCAATTTAATAGATGAATAGTTTTTTCCCTCTTAAAATATGAAATATTATCTCTCTAATTATCTGGTACTAATCTAGTTTACATTACTATGCTCTCTCAGAATTATCTATCAAAAAACCATGTACTTATCCTTGTTAGGGTTGACATTCAGAATAATTTCATTATATATAATCAATATCAACCCTTGATACACTTTATGAATTATGAGATATATTTATAATACAATATTATTAATATGTTGTCAATTTTTCACAATAATATCTCATGACACTAGAACCAATCCCCTATTAGATATCTCCATATAATAGAACAATATTTTCTATTCAATTCATGTACTATTAATTACAATTAGTTCACAAATTTTCATTGTTAATTGATTCTTTGTAATAGATCATTTAATCACTAATTTATGTCATTCATAGTGAATATATCCTTAATATGAACTAATAGTAGGTCTTGTAAAATGTTTTTAATATATTAACAAATTTATCTATCATAGAACACAATAGTGTTCCCCTAAAATCATGTTGGGAATTTAAAATACTTTTTTTTGAAAAAATATTATTACATACAATAAACTTTATTATGTCCATAAAATGATCTTTATAGCATTTCATTACTTATTAGATGTCATTGTTGTATCCAAAACTTTTTAGTTGAGTCGTATATAAATCTAACACAATATTTCTATAAAGGAATGTGTATTTGGAATCCAATGTTAAATGTATTATTAAAATATATTCCTTATGTCAAGTAGAATTAAAATAGATTTAATCATATTGATATTTTAGAACTAGTAAAACCATATCCATGACTATCTTCTCTTAAAACACCACTAGTGGATTGACATCAATAAGAGAAATTACGAAAATGTAGAACATGATTTTCTTTACATGGAATCCCATTTTGATTTCATATAATATTATCAATTATATGTAGTTTGATCTTATTACACCATTAATTTTATTAATGAATATGAAAAACCACATATCTCTTGAAAGTCATGTTTCAACAATATAGTGAATATAAAACCACATATCTCTTTTTAACTTTCAAATGTAATACATGTTTCAAGTATAATTACACCTACCAAAACTTCTAGAGTTTACCCTTCATATGAAAAATCATTTGAATTGAAATCTCAGAATTCATTAATGTATATATTTATACTATAATGTCCAAATGGGTGTACCAACATCATATAAATATTTATGGTATGGTTAATAATTATTTATCTTGGATATGTTCATATCATCTGTTACAATGGTATAATTAACTAAGATTCACTTTATGTTGGATTTTATGTATTTTTTTTTGATTAAACGGCTTTACAAAAATATTTTACCATGAAACACCAGTGGATATGACATAATAGAATCTATATTATTGTTACATAGAAGACATCCATCAATCAATATATTTTTATTGTAGTTAGCTATTACACTACTATTTGTAAAATATATCAGGAAGCGAGTCATAGAACACATGAAATATATTATTTTGAAATATTTCATTATATGTTTTTGGTAAATTTTATATATATTTAATATCTTTATTCACATATAACGTCAAACAAAAAAATATGATACATTTTATTAAGATAACATTTTAATCATGAAATAATATAACTATAAATGGAATCACAAAATTGGAAGAATAAGTTGATGTAAACATATTTTAAAATATATATTGAAATAAAATATTTAATTATTTTTTTAAAAAATTACATGTTAAAATTAAATTAATGCATCTAAATAAAAAATAAGACCATTTTATTAATAAAAATGTATTTTCTTAAAAATTAACTTTTTAAGAATTGATTATTTCTATTTTAGGAAACAAAATATATTATGATTTAATGAGGATAAAATATATTTTTGAAAATAATAACTTTTCATCCTGAATTCAATTTTTATTTAATACAATATAAAAACATGAATAATGAAAATTTGAAAAAAATCCACTTCCTATATAAAAAGTTTCTCATTAAATTTTTTCATTTCATTTTAACATTATGTTCCTGAAAATTTTTATTTTAATTAAATCACTAAAATATATTTTTGGAATCCTAATGAAATTTTTTATTTTTTTTAATTATTTATTGGTTTAAAAAATTTATTTTTATTGTAATTGTGAAAATATAATTTTTACAAATACTATATATTTTATGCCAATATTTGGATGCCGGAATGACATAAAAGTTAATGAAAAAAATTATCTATCCAAACATGTATATTATTAGTAAAATTATACATATATAATATCATGATTAATTTATAATCTCTTGATTTAATGTTTTGAAAATAATTAATTTTTTTCAAGAAAATCGTTTTTTGCGTCATGCATTTATTTTCCTAAGACTAATTTTTATCACTTTTCAAAATAAATCATTATAAAATTGTTTTCATATTTTAATAAATAATATAAATATTATATATAGTTTTTAATTTTATTCTTATTTAAAAAATAACTTTTCATGGAAAAAAAATTTACTGGGGTAAAATTTAATTTTCATAAAAGTTAAAACTAACGATAAAAAGCCTGGATCACTCAATAATTTTCTAATAATTAATGTTTGATAGGAGTATCAATAAAAACTCAAAAAATATTCATTATATTCCTAATTTTTATATAATTTTATTAAAATTATATTATACTATTATATTTTTACAAACATTCCACCACCCTCCACTTATAAAACGACACATCAACCAGAAAAAAATTCATCACTAATTTCGTTGTCACGAATCATGAGTAAAATTGACATGGAATATAATTATAGATTCTAAAATCATTAGAAAAGATCCAATTATTTTTATTGGATAATCTAGGATTGATGAAAATTGTATCAATGAACTAGAATGAACATCAAAATTTTAATGTATGTGAAATGAAATCAAAATAAATAACATCCCATAATGAAAATAAACTATAAATAACTAATAAATATATAATATATGATTATAATATAACAATATAAATGGTAATTATGAAAATAATTTTTTTATTACACATTAATTCTTAATTTTATTCATAAAATCACACTTAACACAACATGGAAGATCAAGAAGTCTACTGTTTTCTAGAATTAGAAACATATGATAACATCGTGGAAATGGGATTGAACAAAATTATTAAAAGAATATTTAACATGATTCTAAAATTTCATTGCCATTAAAAATTTATGAGATAACATGGGAATATGCATATTAAAGGGGTGCTCTATAACGCTCTGTGGGGGATTAAACACGGAATAACAAGAAGATAATAATACATGGTTAAAAATAAGATTATCAATGAGTCATAATAGGAGTATGAATAATAATAATGAACAATGATAAATTATATAACATGATAATCAAATAATTAAAAATGGGAAATGTGGCAACAACTTAAAATATTACATCATAAATATAGGTCAACGATAACTGCCAAGACATCGTGATGAAAAAATTCCATAAATAATCCAGGTTCACTCCCTATCCCAATATGGTGTCCCAAGATAATAATCATTACCCATTGACTTGGAGCTCTATATAATCCCCCATGCACCCGTCATATTGATTTAATTATCATTCTTAAGTGGAAAACATAAATCATAGAAAATTGATTCATTCATAATCAGTCTTCATTACTCGATCATAGAGCATGGAATAAATACATGTATGTCAAATATCAAAGAAAAATAATTACATATTGGTGCACACTACTTGTAGAAAATGGGAATGGTTTTCACTACATACTTTTTTTGGTATGGAAAAATGCAGTTGAAATTTTGGCAGCACAAAAACATCACATTAATATTAATAAAATCAGTTGATTATAGAGAAAGGGTTCTATGATTATTTCTAATTAAAATGGGTTATAATAGGGACATATTAGTAAATTTTCCAACATTTGGAATTGGATATATAATTCCTACCATAATAAATAGACATGAATAATGAATAGAAGGGTAGTACCCCTTACTAAATTTTGGAATGGTAACATTGTTAAATAATTTTCAATGGAGGGATTAATGAGATTGAAGTTTTTATATCATAAATTATAAAATAAATCTTTGTTTATGGGGATATATAAGATCATTTCCCAACATAATTAAATGATGATAAAATACATAGGATAAAGAATATACTTGAATAAACAAAGAAAGAAAATAATCCTTTACTTGACTGTGAGAATCCAAATGTTTAGGAGGAGATTATTGAGAATATCTAGGCACCATGGGGGTAATCAAGAGTGGGGTGATTATTAAGTGATAATTTTGTAGTAAAGATAAATTGACCATTGGGTGGGATATTATAGGTAATGAGGGGGGCTTTCTTTTTTATTTCTCAAAACATAGGTTTTGAAATCTATAAAATAAAATAACCAAACCCAAAAATAACTCCATGAGATTCCATTGGGTTACTAAAAAGTTGAGTGGTTAAAATTTTTTTATATATCAGAGGGCCTAACTTATCAAAATATCACCCTTGGTAATGTGGACGTGAGTCATACTCTAAAAGAAATGATTTCGAAACCCTAAAATATATTATTGGTTTTGGAAAATTCATAAAGGATTTATAAAATTAATCAAAAAATATAAAGCCCCCTTATTTTAATTTTAAAACATTTATCTATTCTTGTAAACACTTTATTATATTTATTACTTCACTTTTGCATCATTATGATGTCATGATATATTCGGTAAATTTATACAGTATTAATTTTTTACCTATAAATACGACTCTTTCTGAAAGTTATGAAAAATTCACCATTGTATAATTTATAAGTTATGATTCCAAAAAAAAATTCCTTTTATCTATATAATTTTATAAATATTGTAATTTTCACTTTTAAAATAAGAGTCGTTATTTATTGAGAGCTTCAAGGTTTTTTTAACAATAATAGTTTTTCAAAACCTTATAAAAATTACCTTTGATGTCATAAAAAATATATTATCAAATACCTTTAGAAATAATCATATATTAATAGTATATCATTAAATTATAATTTATTTCAAAAATACATTAATTCCTCAAAATGAGTCTCTTCATTGATATTTCATATCAGTTAGAAATGTAATTTTTGTTTTATCATATAGATATAATATTTTAATCAAACAAATTTATTAATAATTTATAATATGAAAAAAATGTGGAAAAAATATTTTCATAATTATAATTAAAATGAAAAATAAATATTTATACTATTATTTTTATGTTTTTTATAGTCATTGTTAAATTATTTTTATACTTAATTAATCTATTTTCCTTTTACTCCAGTAATTAATATTTCTAGCATTTATTGTTCATATCTTTCAAACATTTATATTGAATTTACTACCTAATATTAATTATTATGATTAAAAATATAGAAATAATTTTATCAAAATCAATTCAATTAACTTAAATAATATAATTTAAAATAAATTTCACAAGAACGATGAAAAGATGTTTTCTATAAAAATTATTTTATCAACGAAAAGATGATTATACATTGACTATTTATATATTACTTCACATTATATTAATTTTAATTCATAAATATAGATTGATAGTATAATATTTTATTTAAAATAATTTATGTTTTTAGGTTTTTTTAATTATTTAAAATGTAGAAGCACTATGAATTTTAAAAGTGTTTTTAGAAATATACATTTAAAATCATGAAAATAAAATTATACTAAAGTTTGGTATGATGTTGATTTTAATTTAATTAATTCAATTATATATGACTATATCATACTTATGTTACCCTTGAAAATAATTAAAATAATATATGTACATTTTTTTACTTAATTTATCAAAATAAATAACAATTATTCAGAAAACATTATGTTTCACTAGTCATTAAAAAATTATATATTTTATGAAAATATGAAATTTTAAACCACTGTTAATATTAATATAGTTATATAAAAAATGTAATCAAATTTATAAAAAACCATTTTTATTTTTGATACAAATTATTTATAATATCTTTCATAAAAAATTCAATTTGTTTTTTGAATATAACATATTTTTAATAAATAATAAATCCACAAAAATAGATTGTCTATTTACTAATAATTTATCAATATATTTAGGATATAAATACATATAGAGGATTATTTAATCCTACACATAACCATAAATTTAACGGAATGGCTAAACAATAATTATTAAATAATCACTGTTAGTTTGAGTTTGGTATTACATTTCACATAACCTTTCAAAAATAGTATTCTCTTTTAAAAACATGACGAATAACATTATCCACCCTCATAAAAAGTTTCACAAATTTTATTCTGACTTCAACTCTGATGGAAATTTTTTGACACTTCAAAATATCTTAACTGAAAACCTACATTTTAAAAATTGTTAATTGAATATTTACATTAATATAGAGAAACAATGTTATGAATTTCATCACATAACTAGGTTACCCAGTTAGTGAACATTAGTGGGAAGTGAAAAATGGGATTATAAGAGAAAATTATCACTGAAGATCTAATTGAGTGTGATGGAGAACATGTCTCGTAGAAATTTAATGTCCATAAACCATTAATATGTGCGGGGTAAAATGACATTAAATTAATTGTAAATGATCATAATATGAAGAAAAAATATTATTCAAGATTGTTTTTATATATTAAGGAATTAATTTATCAAATAGAACATGAATATGATGAAATATGATTTCATGAAATGTATAATTTCAACTACCATTTAATTTACACTCCAATCACCTATATTTCTGCAAATAATGAGTATAAAGGATTATTTTATATGATTGATAAGGCAAGATAAACTTTTAACAGATCTTATAATACACAAGATTATAATATTCCATTTCTCAGATTTCCAGACCTAGAAAAGAGTGAAGGGAATATTAGTTATGAATATTTTTAAAATATTTATCATATAAATGAGAATACAATATTATTCAAGGGATATATTATTAATTTACGGTATTTCCATAACTTAGGAATTTATAGGCATGAATTTATATTATACATTATATATTTCCAAACATAGAAACCTATGGGATTTTTCTGTTCCCTTAATAATAGGTCATTACGAGACTATAAATTCACCAAATCATTTCTTCCCAAGAGAGTTTAACAAGGATTCTAGCAAGGACTATTGACATGAAGTAGTTCCTAGTAGAGTATAGCTCAATATGGTGTTTTTTGGTTTTACCAATATGTAAATATTTTCTATAGCCACATCTACTTATAGTATCCTAACTGGAATGTATTTTCATGACAAACCACTTACTCTATACTTACCAAAATTTTGGGAGTTTTTCGTATACATGGTACTATCCCTTAGGGATTCTCTTCATTTTCTTGAACATAATCACATAAATAACAAAAATTTTAGTTTTATAACAACTATAAAAACCCTTTCCTTTATTACGCATTAATTAAAGATTTATTCGATAGGATTACACTTCATACAACCAATATAACTGATAATTCTACGGTCATTATGAATTATGAACCAATCATAAAATAATGAAAATGGGATGCACCAATATTATTTGAAACTTCCTTAACATGAATCTAAAGTTACATGTATTTAAAACTCCACATGAAAACCTGGGGACATATATAACAAAATGGTGAACTATAAAGACTAGTATGGGAATAAAAATTCCATATCCTAAAGAGAAAAATATATGTTAGACAATATTCATATCAATGGTGAATAAAAAGAGTTATAATCCTAATCATGAACAACGAGATGTGATAAAGAATGATAATCATAAAGTCAACATTGTTCAACATTAACTTCCTAGAAATCATGTTGGAATGTGTTCCAGAAAATAATGAGGTCCACTCACTATCCAAATTTTAAATCTCATGAGACTAAACAACATTCAATGCATTGGTACAAAATATAATTCTTAGTGCACCCATCACATTCATTTCATTCTCATCTATA
Organism: Viscum album; assembly: GCA_963277665.1. Lineage (NCBI taxonomy): Eukaryota > Viridiplantae > Streptophyta > Magnoliopsida > Santalales > Viscaceae > Viscum > Viscum album. The sequence goes on from OY728152.1 coordinate 1,943,227,569, forward strand.
AGTATGCCACATAAATCATACAACATGGACTCATTCATCATCAAATTTTATTCCAAGACTGAACAGTGTGGAATATATAGATGTAAGTATTAGGTAAAAGAAATATATGTGCATTAATTTGAACACCCTAAATAAGAAAATGGGTATAGAATTTAGTACACATTTGTTTTACAATGGAAAACCACAATGAAATTTTTGCAGCATAAAAAGGTTAATTTAGAACTCATAAAATTTGTTGATGAGAGTGAAAGGGGTTACTCATAATCTGGCCATCCTATTGGAATTAATAGGTAAATGAAATTACATGTACCAAAATTATTTTTTGTAAATACAAGGTGTACGATAATAATGAAACATGGAAAAATAAGAGAATGTGAGGATCCATTACTAAAGTTCAACATGGTAATATGGGTACATAAATTTTCAAGGGAGGGATTAATGAGACTGAAAGGGTTATATCATCAATTAACCATAAAATTTATAGGATGTGGAATATAAAATAAAATATTGAACTATTATGAAATGAATATAACTGTCATAAGGTAAAAAAGATTCTTGAATAAATATAAGATATAAAAAAAAATCCATTACATGATTGTGTGATTCCCAATGTTTGGGAGGAGTATTCAAAGAGATTGGGGGAACCTTAGGAGGATTATTGATAGGGTTGTTAAGAGTAATGTTGTAATCCATGGATTTTTGTGAATATAAAAGAGATAGAATTTGGGTTTACATAGGATGTGAGTGGGGATTACATTATTATCTCTGAAACATAGGTTTTGAACTCTATATAATAAAATAACCAAAACCAAAAAATTTTACATTGTTTTGCCTCATGTTATATTCCAAAAAGTGGTGTCTTTATTTATTTTATAAAATCATGGGACAAACTTTTTAAAATAATACACTTGGTGATGGGGAGGTGAGTCATTCTTTTAATGAAATGACTTTAAAATGTTATATTTTTTTTATGGTTTTGGAGGATTCACATGAGATTTATAATATTAATAAAATAAAACTAAAATAAAATTATTTTAAAATTAAATCATATATTTTTGTCATGGATACCCTTTATAGTATTTATTACATCACTTTTGGTTCATTCTGCCGCTATAATACACAACATATATTTATATATTATTTAATTATTATCCAAAAAATTTGACAGTCTCAAAATATTATGAAAAACTCACCATGGGATAATTTTGAAATTTTCATACACAAAAAGTTAAATTCATTTTTAATAAATAATTTTCTAAATATATGAAATTTCACCTTAAAATTAATAATCAAAATTTCTTTAAAAAACATAGTTTTTTTATAAAAATAACTTTTCAAACCCTTATAAAATATAAATTTTACAACATAAAATTTATATTATGAACTAAATTTATAAATAATAATTTAATAATAATATATTTTTTGAAATATTAGTTTCTTAAAAAGAACATTAATTCATCAAAACCAATGTCGTAATTGATGTTTTATACTACAGAGAAAAAAATGTATTTTATCATTTCAAACTATAATTTTAGTCAAACTGATTACATAATTATTTAAAAATAAAATAACATTAAGTAACGAGAAAAATAATCATTTTAATTAAATTTAAATAATAATATTAAAAATATTATGGTTACATTGTTTCACTTCTTTGTTAAACTATTTTCCCCTTAATTACCCTATTCATCTTTTACTATGGTAAATAGTGTTTATTAAAATTACATTCTTGTTGTTCCAACAATATATTAAACATATTAAATAACATTATGTATGATGGTTACAAATATTTAATCCCTTTTATCAAAATAATATCACATTGGTGGAGTAATTTTTCTTAAAATAAATCCTACAACTTCAACGATATTCATTTTTCTAGAAAAACATTTTTCAATGAAAATTTGATTTTAAATATTATTGAAATGTAATTAATTGAATTAAATATAAGTAAAAAATAATTAATTTACCTTTAAATAAAACTAAAATAAAATTTATAAATTTTTTTACTTAATTTTTCAAAATATATAAAACTATTACAAAAAATGGTATATTTTACTATTCATTGAAATATATATTTTTTCTGAATGATACCCATTATCCAAAAAATGATTCTCATGAAATCCTTATATCTAATCATTATTTAATTATAACTAATAAATTTTCTATATTTTCTTTAAATTAATTATAATATTTTTAATGAATGAAATAAAATTCATTTTTGAATATATTATATATTTAATAATAGAAAGACAATACCATGAAATTGAATTAGTATTTTCTATGAATTTATCAATAAATTTAAGAAATATATATATATATATATATATCATGAATTAATAGATATATATATATACATTAATTTAATATAATTTATTTGATAATAATATTTAACTAATCATTGTTTGTTTGAGTTCAATATTGCTTATCACACAGACTATAGAACATGTTTTTCTCTTTTAAAATCTCATGATATTATAAAAACATATATGAATAAGGGAATGAAATTTTCTATTATTATGGTCATGTTTATTCTATTGGTGGTTAAATCTCATTCATGGAATTCCAGAGTCGACGTAAGGGTTTTATGTCAAATTTTTTAATTTGAGACATGTTTATATTATGAACGGATTTTTTTATATGGTGAATGTGATACTCAATTGAGATATTAAACCATTATTATCTCATTATTAATGTGTTTTAATGATTTATTCCATGTATTCACTTTAAATTAGGTTTTGGATAATACATTAGGAAAAATATAATGGTTTCTTATTTAACTTTCACTCGTCGAAGAATATTAAATATTCACCACTTAATTTTTATTTTTGTGTAGCCTATAAAAATATATGGATTGATTTTAACATAATATTAATGAAATTAATTGGATATATAATCCTTATGGATTTAAAATTTTAGAGTTTTTTATTTAAATGTATCTTATGTCATAAGGGTTTTTGTTAAACTAGTTTCCCTTTATTGTGATATGTTTCTTCTTATTGAGATTTATTATTAAATGTTTTTAAAACATAAATTATTATTCAATTACTATTTTAATCACCTCATGTTTATAAATATTCACATTTCATTCTCATGAACTCCAATTATTTGTGTTGTAACCTCAATAATTATTCATTGTTGAATTTGTTTCATTGGAAAAAATGGAACATTTTAAAAATATTTCATATCCTATTAGATGTTATTTCTCATTCATTGAAATATTATTTCATTTAAAAAATTATTTATTTTAATATTCTGAAATCCAAAAATGTTTTATCATATTTTATCTTCAAATATCTCTTTTCATCAATTCAAAATATGTTTTTATAATTTTAATGATAATGATTTTCAATAAATGTATTTCTAAAACATATAAAAAATGATACACATCCAAGTATGTATTTTTATCATCCGCTAAAAATTTATAATATAAAAAATTATATATATTTCAATGATATTTTATTTTGGAATTTGTTTTTTGGGTTTTTAAAAAAATATATTGTTTTTTGATTCTTGGAAATGATTCTTGAAAGTAAATCATTATTTCATCCTTGAATGAAAATGTTATGAAATGATTTATATGAAACAAGTCTAGATAGAAGCTAACCTACTGACCATTTATTAATAAAATAAAAAATAATGGTAAAATAATAGATGGTGGGAAAAAACACAGGTACTTTCCCACTTCCTTCATACAATGGATCTAAAGATCATAATAAGACATGTCATTTCCATAATCAGAATCATCAATGGTTTCCCACAAATATGGGTATATATGCTTGTGGAGGATCATAAGTATTTCTACATTGAGATTAGATGTAGACCTACTAGACATAGTCCTTGGTGTGTTAGAATAGTCCTTCCATGTTCTTCTCTTAGATAGAGTAGGAGAAAACCCATTATTGTCGCTCACCTATCCCTTCCTAGTCAAAAATGCATCCTTAAATAAGGTGTGACCACCATTCATCATTACCATCATTGGGGTACATTCCTTCCCCCCAACATCATCAAAAACATTTCCACACTACCCATATAATCAATAGGAATTAAAAGAACTTCTAGTTCTCCTTATGAAAATTATTTTCCTTGTGACTGAATGAGTCTTCATGTTGAATTGAGGTATTTGAAGTCACCATCTATAAATATTCATACCCCACACAAGACTATGTAACGATATCCATGAAGTCGTCTAGATTGGTTTGGACTCACTACATGACATCACCCCACGATCAAAATTAGATGTATTCATCCACACATTCCCATCCGGACATGATCCATTTCTAATTATTGCACTTTCCTACCTTGAAGAGAGTCAATAAAAGGAAAATAATTCCCATAAGGATTTGGAGTGCTAGATAAAAAGGGAGACTCGTTACTGAGCTTTATCATCGACGAATATTCTTTCCAATTCATAGCATCATCCATAACCTCTGAAAATATCTACCTCTTTTAGAGTATTTATTTCTAAATAACCTTATTAATGAATTTTTGAAATACTGCTTTTGGGAGATTGATTATTTTCTATGAACTAACCTAATTACTAAATCCATTTTATGTGATACTATTCATAAATATTATGAAACCCATTTTCATTCCTTGAGTCCGTAGTATATGATAAATGATTGAAATAATTTTCACACATGTATATTATTAATGACGAGGTTTTCCTCTATTTCCATCATATTAATCGGATATGGTTTTATTTTTTTGATATAATATGGGCAGTGACTTATGATACATGAGTAACTAATGGGGAAAAGTTGTGATACTCTAGTCATTAATATGAAATGATTTATGATATTCGCAACACCAATTGTAAGGTAGTTATGATGCCGGATTCAATAATGGATCAAAGGAAATAATTCTTGAGTGACAATGTAATAGGTTGCATGATCACAAATAAAAAAATATTTTTAAATTTTTCACAGTGATTATTTTTGAGTTATAATTCCCTATTTTAATATTTTCCAATAACAAGAAATAATTATATCTCATATGCCTATGATTTTACACAATGATTTTTATTATTATCTCACACTCTTATTCCAGGTAAATGTTTATGTACATTTGATTACATATACTTTTATCATGACTTATGGATATCAATTAGTGTTCCATTCTCTTTTTAATAAGATATTACTCCCTTATTGATGTATTTAAGAATATTTATAATCCATACAATATGATTTATCAATAAGTTTTCTCAATTAGTGTGTCTGATCTCATCCATTTCTTATTAATCCACTCCCTATGTTATAAATATGAGTATAAAAACATATATGGATAAAATGTGGTCTAGTTTTTAATTACTATAATGAACTTTTCATAGGAATTATAAAATATATTTTGAATTTGCAACTGACCCTCAATGGCACTAAACCATTTATTATTCTGATTTTGAGATTATTTGGGAGATATAGTTGATGTTTTAAAAAAATTATTTAACATAATTATATGTTCATCTTTTTTTTCTCAATTTTCATCAAATATATTATATTAATTATGTGTTTTAAAACTATAACAGTTAGGGTTGGCATGAGAAGTATCAGTTGGTATTTTAGGAGTGTTTAGTTATTTTTATGGATTAGTATTAACATTTTTTCAAGGCATTTAGGGACAGAATTAGTGAAAACCCTTAGGATAAATCTATGTATTGGATAATAACATAATAATTTTTTAATATATATATATATTTGTTTTATAAAAATTAAATCCACATTTAGGTATAAATTGGTGGATATAGGATCCCCCAAAAATACACATAGGGGTAATAACTCGAGAAGTGGTGGTTGGTTGTTAACTTGATATTTACATAGTTCATGATAAAGTGGTCAACATAATGTCTTATTTTAACACTCTTGGGGGATATGAAATGATTACTCACATACTCATAAAAACCATTTTAAATAATATTAATGTAATTATGTAACAAATAACTAGTTATGTTATAAAACCTAATTGAAAATGGATAGAGACAGTCTTGGTTAGAGTACATGGGTGATATGTTAATCCGAATACATAATAATTTAACTAGAGGTATCATAGGATGGAATAAATCTTACAATAGATAAAACCTATCAGTATTGAGTTTTTAGATTCATAGGATCATTAGATATTATATTATTATATAGTATCATAACCATTTTTTAATCTGGTTGTAAATAGGATTATGAATATAAATCTAAGAGTAGTATTTTTATAATAACTCCAGTAACATACTAATGATTTAAATTTTATAAACAATTCCGATGTAAAATAGAATATCATCACATTCCAATTAGGAAGGAAGTGATGTGTCAACTAAAATTTATGAGTGTGAAATTGATATCTAAGTAGAAAATATACCTTGAATTTTTTATGCATCCCTTTTCTCTTTCTATTGTATATGGTAATTAATCAATATGATGGAAAAATTATTTTCAGGGGATGAATGAAAGAAGTATATATTTAATTACATATTTACCATTAGTTTAATACTATTTTGAATAACTTCATTCATATACAACATTGAACAATTATGAATCATCACTGATTTTATTAATATAAAATTTTAAATATAAAACGAGACTATTATATATGTTGTGAACGAATTGTAATTTATATATATAATTAATTTAACTATGAAATATTTATAGGGAGAAAAAATTTATTTTTAAAATTAAATCATCTATAAAATTAAATTAATCTATCTGAAAATTTAGTTAGATATTTTTATATTTTAAACTGTGTTTTTTTTAAAAACAATTCACTCCGGGCTATATATACATTTATTTTAAGAAAATATATACCATTTTGTCTAATGGTGATGACATAAATTATTTATATAAATATTATATTACACAAATTCAATTATAAATTAATAAAAAACCGAATATGAACAATTAATTTTTAGAATTAGTTATTTTCCTATTAGTTTTTATATTATATTTAATGTTCACAGTTAAAAATAAAATTTTAAATTTAAAAATTTTATATTTTAAAAAATTAACTTCTATTATATATATATTACTATAATATTATAATTGGATTAACAAAATGTCACTCCCATCACTTATAAAAGAGGTATTCAATCCTCCATTATATATACACTCTAAAATTAATAATCTTATTAAAACATTACCATTTTTCTTACCTTAGGGCCCTCACCAACGTTTATCTGCCCCATTGACCTAGAAAAAAACTAAAATACTCCATTTCTAATTGGTATCCTACTATAAGGATCTAATTATAAAGATGAGTACTAATACCTTCGTAATGTTTTTCCTTCTCTATCATGATCTTTGAAAAATATTTTTCCCATTATCATATATTTACATTACTATTATTTATGTATTAGTATTTTTCTATATTAACCATATAATCTTTCTACCCTCTTTCTATCCTCATAAAATTGAGAATGTCTTTCGTGCGGACAAGTGGACTGGAGTCTCTATGAAGCGATGAATTAAATTTTCCATAACATCTACATTTTTATGGTTCTAAAAGGTATTTGAGGATTTAATATTAAATATAATAAATGTTTATGATTTTGATAGTGGAGTTAAAAAAACAAAAAATGTTATGGTACAAGAGTAATAAATGGTTTGTGATTTATGATTCTCAATTTACTGTTGTTTTTCAGGAAGTAATTCTTATGAACAAAGTAAGGGGTACCATTATGTTTTTGTCTAGACCACAATGTGATGCTTCAATGTGATTATGTATATTCTATAACTCATTATTGTCATACATTTTAATGAAATTCTATATTTCTATGTTATATGACTATGGTTATTTTCCATGCTATATGTTTATCTTATGATTCTCTTATTCCATGAAACTTTTTTGACACTTTTGGTTATAGTCCTACTACCATGTTGTATAGACTACTCTTCTAATCCGTGATATTTTTAATATTTTTTTCATCAATTCATGTACGATTATAGGTTTATTATTTATCCAATATGAATCATTTATATGTTCTCCCTTCATGATAATTTGATCTCACCCCTTTATTGGGTTTTAATTTCACAAGTTATAAAGATGATTATAACATACGAAAAGTCTAGAAGGGAATTTAGTGTTGTTTAATTACAAAAAAAAGTTCCAAAAGTATGGAAAAATATGTTTCTTATATTAATGATCCACATTGTAAATATTCCTTCTATTATTGGGATAGTGAAAATATTTTTTAGATATAATTTTTAATTTACTAAACTATTGAGTAATGAATATATTTTCTGATTGGGTGATTTATCTTGGTATGAAATATAATATGTAATATATGGGTTTTACCACCAAATATAGGAGTGCTGGTCTAGACCATCTTAATATATATATATATATATAATCACTATCTATCTACCTTCCACTACCACCACCAAATTGATGTCTACATGGTGATGAAAATTTTGGGGAAACTATAATCTATTTATTAGTGATCGGGGAAAACATAGTTTAACTGTACTTTGATAGCCTCTATATATAATAGTTTATATTTTTATCATGTTAATTCATTACATATATTTTTATTTCTTGAATTATATTTACATAATGTGATGAAATATTTGAATTTATTTCTAGCGTCCCTTTGAAATAGTTTATGTTGTCATATTGAAACAACTCTAGAGACATTGGGGAACATCTGTATTTAAAAATACATCATTATACAAAAGAAGATAATTATGAACATAAATAATACATTAGCGGTTTATATCTAAGGATAAAAATAATCTAATATATATATCTTCAATAAATATTTATAGTTTTACAAGAAAAATAATTTACATTCCAAAACTAGGAATAAGTCTTATATTTTTAATTCAACATTCATTTCCCGCATAAGATATCATAGATTTATATATTACATAAAATATATATTATGATGTACAATAAAAGTAGTCTTTTAAATTCAAATAATGTCATATTTTTACCCATTAGAAAATGAGATAATTATTTTTCCACTAAATACTAAACCATACTTTTTTTAAAAAAAATCCACTTAGAAAATTGAAGTCAAATGATTGCCACCAGAAATATATTTATAACCATTTCGTGGATACAATGATACATAAACATACATATAGTGATGTTTAAAAACATTATTTGTTCCATTACATGAAAAACACAAAAGATAATATTTATAAAAGTGAAATAGATATATATTATGGAATGATAAATATACTATTTTTGTAAGTCACATCTTACTTTATCTTGAATCCATTACATCACCTCTTCTATTGTCCTTTCTAGACACATGGGTGAAAATTTCCTTTTTTTCACTACACTACCACTGAATCATTGATTATATTGAAATATATTGTAAGGGATCTAACTACACTTGAATTTTAATTGGATTTATAACCATGTCCTTCATATCACTAACCATAATGGGTGAGGATTGATAATCCCACAAATCCTTATTATCCAAGTGAAGCATGCTAAAAATATTATTGATGGGTTTGTTCTTACCAGAAATCAGGAAAATTCATGATAATCATAGATTAAAAGGAAGGTGAAGTAGATAAAATGACAAAAATTGATATGTGATTTTTCTAATGTAGGAACAACTTTTCTATCACTATATAGGTATACATATCGAAATTAATAAAGAAAAATCTAGTGAGAATTTCCATTATATTACACCCATATTACCCCTTGTCAAAGACTATAAGATAAATTACCATGAGGTATAAACCCATGAAAATTTTAGGAATAAAAATAACAATTTATTTATAATTGAGGTGGATGAATTTTAATTGAGATAATAAAAAATAATATAGATTTATTCAATTAGTATAATTTTTTAACAACTTAATGACTTAAAAATATTTGATGGTATAAGAATTGTTTTGTGTATGAAATGTTTTTTGATTCTCATGGTTTCACATTCCATTTTTTTAATAAGTTAAAAGAAGGTTTTGTTACATTGTCCTCACTTACAAATGTGTAATGTAATAAATTTATTTTGTTATCATCCAACTGTTTTACCAAATGCCAATAGCACTCTCCATTTTATTTGGAATGGATTGTCATTAATACATTCAATTAAAAATAATCCATTTATCAATATTCTTAATCCATGTGATATTCTGTTATGAAATCCAAAGGTATTTTGGTTGTTGGTTCATTCCAACTACATTACTTTAATGTTCCATGATCCATTGAGTGGACTTCCCAATCCATTGCATGATAAACTGGGATTTCATTAACACTTGACCTCTTGTTGAACTATTTCCCACATAGGTGATCTTCCATTAATGTGAACTAGGGGAAGTCAACCGAAAATTTTTACAATAAGAAGGTGATAAATATAAGTGTCCTAATGGGGATCATACCAAACACAATGATATATATATATATATATTTATTTTAACTCATGTAATTGAAAGACATAATAAAATAACATTTCATTGATAGATTGTTATTCCATATGAATAAATATACTTAATTTTATCCTTTAATATGATTGTTACTATTTTTTTGATATTAATTATTTAATTATATATGTATTGATAAAATAATACATGAATAATAAATTTAGTTCTCTTAGTGACAAAAATTTGGTTTTATTTATTATGATTGTAAATATGTGAGCATACATATAACTTTAAGCATGAAAAAATAGAATCACTATTCAGGGATTTATTTATTTATTTCCTATTATCGTAGTTAAATATTTTGCATGCTCTTATATAATATATCCATTCACATAATTAAACATGGAAGAAAAACAAAAACAAATAATTTCAAGATCATTAGGCATTGTTTAATGGTTGAACCCTAGCAAACATGTTGAATTAGGTGAGACCCTAGGGAAAAACATGAGTAATAAATTGACTCATATTTCAACCCGTGTCAAAATACCTTGTATTCCACTTGTTTCGGTTCATGACATATCTCAACAGGAACTACACCATTTCAAATTACATGGATCATTATAGTGTATACCAAAAATCCATTGATTTGATCTCAATATGTTTCAATTAAATATTATTATTGAAAATTGTAACTAAATTACTTAATAAATTTAATGATTATTAAGAGATAAATAAATCATTAAAATGATAATTAATTACCATATTTTAAAACTTATATCAAATAATTAAATTAAATAATTAAATATTGAACATGTTAGGGTTTTTGTAGATCTTGATTAGTCACCATGAAATTTTACAGAATAAAATTATTTAAAATTCTCTATTTTAGATAAAGGTAATAATAATGGATTAATCTCTTATTAATTTAATTTTGAAAAATTTACAATATGATTAGTAGAACATGAATTTTTCAAAAAAACTCCATAAAATTAAATTCTACTTCAGAAAAAATATCATATTTTCTAGGTTTTATGGACCTTAATCAGGACCTTAAATTATAAAATGGGGTCGAGCTTGGCCTAATAGACCAGGTGGGTCAGGATTGGTCTGACCTATATTTGTTGGAGTTAGGTTACCTGGCTTGACATCCCAGGGAATAGGATAAGTCAAATCCAAGACTACCTCGTATGAATGCTTACTATGTAACAAATTCCTTTCTCTTGATACCTCACTAAACCATGTTGCATTTCTATTGCATCATCATATATGCTCAAAATCAAATTCATTAAATTTATATAAATGAACACATTGATGTATTACAACTTCCATATATTTATTTTTTAGTTACCATTCTTTCAAATGGTATTAGATATTGAGTTATTATAAAGAGCAATAGTGATAAATCCTTCATTGAATGATTAATTAATGAAATAATGTATCCAAATTCACCATGAATGTATATTGTTACCATTTATAGAATACATCAATGTAATTTTTCCATTATATGTAATAATAATTATAATATGATATATGTGTCATTACACTTGTTTTCAGATAATGATTTCAAATGAAAAAAAGAACATGTAGAATTTATACTAGAAGATTGGTTCTCACAATCCTCATCTCTTTAATACTTCCATGGGTGGGATTAATGAGAATAATTCTTAATGTACTATGGCCCCCCTACTCTTGATATTAGGTGTCACATAGTTCCCTATTGATTATTCTATCATACTATAGAACTTATATTTATGAATATTTTCATTTCATAACAATGTTCTCATCATAATGTGGAAATTATAAGACTTTCGTCATTATAGATACTCTAAGTACATCATTATGTTTATTTTTAAGTAGAAGAATGATTATGAGGTAATATATTATTTATTCATTATTCACCACCATGAATATTAATGAAATCAAATTTACATAGTATATAGTTTTAATGAAATAAATCCATCAATTACAGTAATACACAATGATATTATGAAATACGTTTTCCAAATGAATTTAATTTCTCTCATCAAATGCAATACATTGAACACTGATTTTAAATGAGCCAACATAAACAATAAAAATAACAGTATTTAATTTTTTAATTATATCCTTTATATAAGATTAAAAGGCTTTAATACAACTTAATAAATCAGTAAAAACATACAGTTTACACAATTATAAAATAAACTCATTGGTTATCATCAGATGATTTGAAAGTAAAATAAATACAATATCGAAAACATTTTTATAAAACTAATTTTTTTTATCATAATTAATGAAAATTTTAACTATATGTGAATTATTTTAATGAAATTTTATATAATATATTCAGTAAAACATTTCAATGTTTATTAAATATATTTTTCTAGGTATAGGATAGAATAAAAACCATTTTTATGATTAAAAATTTTAGTTTTGAAAAAATAGTTTATTCATGTTTTCTAAACATATTTTAAAATTAAAACATTCCAATGATGGAAATTATTTTGAAAATGATATTATTCTTTAAATCAACATGAAATAATTTTCGTACTGGGATTATTTAATTTTTTTAAAAAAAGAAATTTTTTTAATGAATTGTTTAAAATATTGAATTTTATTAATCTTTTATTCTCATTTAAATCCTTTTCAAGGATACATTTTGTTTTAGTATGGTTTTAAAAATAAGGTTGGTTAAATAATAATAATATTAATACAATTTAGTAAATTGTATCAAATTTTATCTAAGGTTTTGATATAAAAACTTCTTTTACATGAAAAAACATTTTCATTGCAAATATGCTTTTTCAACACGAATGTGTGTGAAATTTTAAAATAAATTATACCAAATATATGAATTGAGCTTGATAAAATGGATTAAATATTTTTAATCAACATAGGTTTTATTTGTTAACAAGATTACCATAATATATGGTCATTATGAATAATAAAAAATGTAAACTTCTATTACTGAGGTTAAGGATATAATTGGTTTACCAATAGGTTATCCTAAATATTATAAGGGTTAAATGACCTATAAACTTGAATAATTTTCATTTTGTAGCCATATTTCATCCTTATATAATATAATTTTTATTAATAGTAAATTTTGGAGCATATTTCTCAGAATGTGAAATATAATTATTTTGTGACATTAAAAATCTACAAATGTGACAACCCATGTATTTATAGAGTAATAATTTTTAACAACTATTAATATTTATGAATAATATATAGATTTTATTTTAAAGTGGACACTTTTTCTGTTATGACCCGCCTCCCCAGGCCATGAACCTTGTCATCTGACTCCATGGGTCTCCTGTAATACCTTGGTTGCCTTCCCACGACACCATAGGCTATTACTCACTAGGGTCGCTTATCAGACTAATGAATGTCCGCACATGCAAACACAGGTTCTTTCAGTGTGTTTTTTCCTCACTCACACACACCCTGGGAAACTGCTAGAAGGTCACCCATCCTAATTACTACTCGAGGACTAGCATGCTTAACTGTGCAGTTCTAATCAGGCAGGCTCTCGAAAATAAAAGGTCCACTTTGTTGACATTGGTAGTAACATTTATACTTTTCTAAGTCTCACTTTTTCCAGGGGTGTTACAATATCCACCCATTTAAAGCACAACGCCCTCGTTATGGACCCCAAACCTCAAACCCAGGAAGTGCCTAAGCACTTCCGGCTGGGTATTGTCTCTGATACCATTTGTCATGACCCACCTCCTCGGGCCATGAACCTTGTCATCTGACCCCATGGGTCTCCTGTAATACATTGGTTACCTTCTCACCACACCATAGGATATTACTCACTAGAGTCGCTTATCAAACTAATGACTGTCCTCACAGGCCAACACATGTTCTATCTGTGTGTTTTTTCCTCACTCACGCACAACTTGTGAAACTTCCCTGAAGGTCACCCATCCTGATTACTACTCCATACAAAACATGCTTAACTGTGGAGTTCTAATCAGATATGCTCCCAAAAAGAAAGGTGCACCTTGTTGACATGAGTAGTAACATTTATCATTTTTTAAGTCTCACTTTTCTGGGGGTGTTACATTTTCCAATAGCGTACTCAACACAGAACAACATGTTTTTTTGGAAATCTTACCTAGGACACAACTTTGAGTTCTACCAAAAAAATAATATAATTATATTAAAATTTTAAATGATAGTTAACGCCTAAATGTTGTATTAGGGGGAATGAACATAAATAACTATAAAATTATTATTAAATTTATTTACATTTAACCAAAAAAATGTAGAGCCTTCAAATAAGAATGAATCTGATTTTAAGCATGAAAAACTCAAATATTTTTAAAAGGTCATTTTACTGCCTTTTGATAGAGAGCCTTTTTAAAACTATTTTATGACACTTTTATATGTTATAATTGAAAAAATAATATTCTTCTTTAGAAGTGAGAAATCAAAATTTAAATTGGATGAAATTTTGGTATTTTCGGATAAATTTCATTTTTGTAATGTATAATGAAAATACTAAATTTTAATTCGAAAATGACTTTTAATAAAATTCATTAATATAGTTAGATTATATATTTAATTGGTTTTAAAAAATAATTGGACTATATTTTTACCATTTAATCCAATTTTGGTCATTGGATGTAATTCTAGTCTTAAATTGGACACAAACAATAGTAAATATTTTGGTAATTTTTATTTCTTAAAAGCACTTTTTTTGGTTTTGACAACAAGAATTAATTTTAAATTAATTAATTAGAATTTTTTGTTTTTATTTTGGACAATGGATTCCATATTTTGAATCAATAGTTCCATATTGTGTAAATAGGTAACTACTTTTTTTATACATTATAAATAGTAACTTCAGTAAATATCTTATTTACCATAGTTAAGAGAAAAATCCAGTAAGTGTAAAAATTAATATTATTATAATATTAAATTACCATAACACATGTCCTAACCATATTAGATGATATATTTCCTACCATGGTAATCCTTGGATAGATTTTAGGACCCCGTGGATCAACTTGTGTGTTAAAATGACATTTATTACTTGTAATTTAACGTCAAGGAAAATATAACATAAACTTTTACCTTTTTGTAATATAATTTATATATGTGGCTATAAAAGTGAAATATTCGACTATAAATATTCATTATAAATATAAATAGTTTTTCAAAATCATGGTATTTTATTTATAATTTTTAGATATTAAATAAATAAATTTAATTATGACAAAATGGTGATGCAGTGATTACTTCAAAATTAAGGGATTCAAATAAATAATATTATAAATGTTAAAATAAAAGTTATTTTTTAATTTTGAGGTCACACACGAATTTATTTGGATTATATTTACAAGTTATCTTTGAATTAATGATGTTTATTTACAATCAATCATGTCGTTATGGAATTTTATAAAAGTCATGATATGTATAGTGTAAAAATTGACATAATTAATATTTTAAAATATAAAATATTTTATTAAATATTATAAAATTAAAAAAATATATCTATTTGGACACAAATTTTTCATAATTATAAATACAAATTATTGACAGTTTAATTGGATATTTTTATTGTAAACAATTTTGAATCTCAAATTGTAAAATTCTAGATAAATCACTAAGAGTAAAAAAGGATAAATAAAAATGTTAATGATTAAAAAATATCCAAAACCTATATAATTATTGTTGGATTATTTTATTTCGACTTATATTCATCTCATATTATAATTTTATGAGTTTTGGTCCTTTTGAAACTGAATATCATATTATAATAAAATAATACTTGCGAACATTCATAAAGAGCCCCTCCTCCCTCTTATAAAAACCCACCATATATAACCCTTACTCACACCTCTCAATCCCCCATGGCTCATCCAACCTCTTAGAAAATACTCTCCAAACATCCATCTATTCCTCATAGAAGCCTATAATTGGGGACAAGGCTATTCAAGAAAGACTTTTAACTTAAATAAAAATTAGTTAACATATTTGAGGTAATGCCTTCTCTCAAGCTTCTTACATTTATTTTCATTCTCAAACCCCATATAATCTATTTATTAAATTATTTTTTAACAATATAAGTATATTAAATGTTCTATGTTTCTTTTATAATATTTATTGAAAATACACTTCCACACACACCAATCTAAAAGATACGAACATACTGTTTCTGTGGACGATGAACTACTACCCTACAAAACTATGATTGATCAATTATATCCTACCTCCTCTCATGGTGGCCATTATTAGGGAACTATAATTATATATGGTATATAATATATTTATATTCTTTATAATCTTTTGTTCTTTTCATTTATAATATACCTTTATGCAATTCATAACGTGTAATCATGATAATCTAATTTGGGGAAATGCAGACTACCACCTCCAGAAAAGTGATATGACTAGTTCATTAAATTAACAGAACATATAAATGATGTAATTAATAAACTAATGTAACTATAATTATAATATAATTATGTATCATTTATTTTTCATTCCATTAAAAATCAAAATTAAATGAATGTTGCGTTCATGTGTACGTACGACTTATCGCCTCCATAAACGATGCATTTCATTTTATTATATACAAATGTAATGGAATTTTCTTAGTTAATTTATACAGGATATAAATATATATTTACTAGATATATATGATATTTAAATCATGAATACATTTCTAGAGACAATATAAATTTGAACACATGTAAAATTGTTAATTATAAAAAGTTCATTTATGACTCAAGTACCGAACATCGACAAAAGACAGATATGAACTTCAATAATTATATAATTGCTATATCTAGGTAATAAGTGATATAAAAGGAATAATAAACATGAAAAAGGTTATGAATCAGGTATAATTAACTTAATCTTATTATTAAGGGAGAGAAAGAATGAACAAGACAAGTCAGAAAGAATCTATGTGAACATCTTAACCCAATTTCGATTCGTTGTGTTGATCTTCTACTTCATGATTATGCTGTGCTATGATTATATGAGAAATAAATTATGATGTACTGAATTTTATATATTCTTGGATTATGTATAGTTATATTGATTACATATAATAAATCTATTTTATTTACAAAATGATCTTTATAAGGGAACCATTCACCCTCCTCTTTTAGTCAAAGACTTCTTTTTTGTTATGTCTTTTAATTTCCAATTTATTCTGTTCAGATATATTATTCTATATCCATATTGCTGTAACTTTTTTGTCCATGTTATGGGACACCCTTTTCTCTCCAAGATAATCATTTTATGAATTTTATTGTGATGTCGTTAGACTGCTGATGTTTCCGAATGATGTTTATCTAAATCTTCATTCATTGAGGCATATTTTGATTTTATTTTATACGGTGTATAATACCATTTTAATATTAATCACATTCAATATAAATCTATTTTATACGTATCATTTTACTAAATGAAAAATGGAATATATTTTTTTGCATAAGCGGTGACAATAACCTTTCCGTTGCTGCGAGCATTAGTTGATATATGTCTTCCTCTTCAAGAAGATGTGTTTTCAAAAGGAAAATATATTCCATATACCCTTTTTATTTTTTTTAAATAGAAAATGGTTTTTATAGTGGATTTATTATGTCAATATATTGAACTGATATCCTGTGATTGCAATGTGGAAATGTTATCTTTCATTTATACTTGTTCGTGTGTAATTATTGTGTTACAGTTCTTGGGGATTGTTTATGTATACGGGTGGTTCTATGATAAACCTAGGGCGGGTGATCCCAAGATAGCTCTCCAATTACTTGTGTAAAGTTACAAAGGTAAATATTAATTTTTCTCCTAAGAGATTTAGGGAATATATTGTGATGGGTAATCCAAACATAACTCTCTACATAGATGTGAAAGCTATAATGTAATTACGTTATGGATGTTATGAGTTACCTTTATGAATTATTATTTCTCTATGTTACTCATTAATCTTTTTATTTCATGTTGTATGTTAAAGAGAATATGTTATATAATTGAAAATTAAGATTTCATTGATTTGTATGTATTAATTAATGGATGTTTTGTTTCCTCGTTTTATAAACCTTACTGAGCTTTTTATTATCAACCCATGTTTTTGAAATGTTTTTCACAAGGTATAAGGAAGTTAAAGAGAATGGAATAATTATAGAATATTTATATCAAGAAAATAATTATTTTTTTATTTAATGAGATTTATTATTGTTAAATTATTGGAAAGAGTATAAGTATCTACATTATAATCTATTGAGATGTAATTTAATAGTTACAGCCTAATTCTCTAAAACACTAAACCTCAAAAGATCCTAAATTGGGATTCTTGACTTATCTCAAGATTATGTAATGTTTAATGTTGAGACCTTATAGTTGGTATCATTGTTTAGTTTAGAAAACTTTTGGGATTAAGATTTTTTGTTAATAACATGGCTAGTCTCTGTATCTACTATTTTGGTTAAATAGTTTTTTGTAAATTTTTCAGATCAATAAATTCATGTTACAAATTGAATGTGGAGGATCTCAAAGGAAATTCATATCTCATCCTAATGAATTTCTGGAAATAAATATTAAAAATTCATGTCCAGATGATTTTGAATCATTTTCTAACATACAACACACTTGTATGAAATTGTTTGATATACCAAACACCTCTACTATACCTCAACACCATAGTGTATCATTAGATGTATTTAATCAAATATTATTTTCTCTATATTATCATATTTTAATGAAATGTAAATATTATAAAGGAATTTACAAATATTTTACCTTATCCCAAGATTTTGAAGAATATTATGATTTTGTAAAAGGTTTTAAAGAAGGAGACCTTTACGCAACTTATTTTTATTTGCTTTTAAGTAATATACATTCAACACATACTTATTGTATTTTAAATGTTCCATTGATTGAGTGTTTAAACTCAATCATGGTCTGAATATTTTATAAAAATCAAGTTTTATCACATGTTTTTGAATTATATTTCATACATGAATATTTTCCAAAACTATTTTTCTATAAACATACATATGACCCATATTATACAAGGTGTATTTGGATAATGGAATCTAATGATTTTTAAAGATCTATAAATCATTTTTTCAATGCATGGACCATCGATCAATGTGAACAAGATGACAATGAAACCATGTGGACAACATGATCAATGTACAACATTATTTCTTTTGGAATATTCTAATTTTATGGAGGTAAGAATGTAAATATATATAAGACTTCATCAATTAAGTTATTTAGGTCATTATGAGATGGGATGAAAATGAGATTTATAAGACAATAATAGAGGTTAAATCATGTTATGGTTATTTTTGAGTTTTATAAAAATGGACAACCCATAGGATGTGTGACAACTTGGTGCATCTGGCAAGGCTGCAGGAATCGAACCCAGAACTAAAACGCGATAATGGTGCCTTGCTTGACACTGGACTACGTGAATTATCTGGTTAGGATGACTTATTGTTTTTAGTTAAATGATTTTATTGATAAAAAATATGTGGATTTCGGATCTTATGTTTTTCAAATGCATATCATTAGTATAAGAAAATAATTTGCTGATTAAGTTATACATGTTATTTTAGAATACATTTTCTCTTTTGGGAACACAATATGCCTAAGGAAAAATAGAATACTTTGGGATTTCAATTGATGTGTAATGGTGGATTTTTTTTGGAAGAATCTATATTGTTATTATGAACATATAGTGATTTGGGTTATTTAGGGAAATGATTAAACTATCACAGAGAATATGTGTTTAGGTTAATTACATTTCATTAGGAGACTTTAAGAGTATCTAATGTTTTTTTGTAGATAAATGTTATGATTTTCATGGAAGACTATGTGATCAAATGCTTCAGAATTTTGGGTTTCAAAATTAGTTTGGATTATTTTGAATAAATTTAAGGAAAATTGTATTCTGAATTGTAATTGTGGAGCTTTGGAAATTTTTTGTTCAATTTTGGATATTAAGTGATGTATTTCATTTTTATATAATAATATCCTTTTTGTGGATTATATGATCTCTTACTAACCTTTTGGTTTTGGTTAATGAATAAAGTAATGGGAAATATATGGTTCATCTTTTGTGAATCATGTTATTCTCCAAAATTTGAATCTAGCATTTCAGGTTTTACCAGGTAATCTTGAATACTGATCGTTAGAAGAAATTATGAGTTTTTTGTTGAAACTTATTATAGGATGAAACATTACATGAAAATAAGAATATTTATTAATGTTCTTAGTCAATATCATAAATAAATTCTCCAACATTATGAAAGGGAACATAAAATAAAAAAACATTGTTTTTTACTTCTTCTTCCAGGGAATCAAAGTTCATTTAACCCATCACATGTTTGTGGTTTTTCGGTGGTTACATTATCCTGATAAGGTTTTCTATCACTCTCCATCCGAATATGACACATAGTTTCTCATGTATGTCTATGTTTTCCTAGAATCCTAGCCTATGTTATCTTGGGTGACATTTTTTACATCTCTTTATTTCTTTTAAAGTGATAGTTTTATTGACAGTTTTTCTAATGTGGGACATTAAATGAAATTTCTAAACCAAATTTTAAAATTGGAAGGACGCAATTTCCAAAAAGGGTGGAAGGATGTAACGAACTTGGAATTTATAGAATAATAATTTTTCATATCTATTAATATTTATGAATATTATATTAATTTCATTTTAAAGAGGACACTTTTTCTGATAGCGTACTCAACACAAAACCACATGTTTTTTTGAAATATTATGTTGTACACAACTTTGAGTTATACCAATAATAAATTAATATTATAACTATATTAAATGATAGTTAAATACTAAATATTTTATTGGCAATATTTATCATAACTAACTAAAATAGGATTCTTAAATGTCTATAAATTTATCCAATAAATTTGAGAGGCTTAAAATAAAAATGAATATGATTTTAAGAATTAAATACCCTAATATTTTTAAAGTTTGTTTTACCTCCTTTGGATGGAAAACCCATTTTAAAAATAGTTTATGACACTTTTATATGTTCTTTTTTTGCAAAATAATATTATTATTTAGAATTGAGACATAAAAATTTACTTGGGATGAAATTTTGGTATTTTTCAGATAAAGATCATTTTTTAATGAATTGTGATAAATAATGAATTTTAATTCAATACTATTATTTAATGTATTTTATTTATATAGTTAGATTTTACATTTAATTGTTTTTAAAGTGTAATTGGATTATATTTTTACAATTTATTCCAATTTTGGTCATTGGAAGTAATTTAACTCTTAAATTTGACATAAAATCATGTCAATCGTTCGGTATTTTTTTCTTAAAAAAATGATTTTTGGTTTTGACAATGGGAAATAATTATAAATTAATTTCTTCCAATTAGGTTTTTTGAATTTGGAAAAATGATTTCCTTGTTTTGGAATCTGGGGGTCCAATTTGTGTAAACAGGTAACTTTTAGTTTTACACATTATGAATTGTAACATTATTTAATATCTAATTTACCATGATAAAAGGGTAAATTCAGTAAATAAGGGTAAAAATTAATATTATAATAATATTAAATTACCCTAACACATGTCCTACCACTCTTGGATTAGATATGTCTTACCATGCACATCCTTTTGTCGATTTCACAACCCCATGGAGCCACTTTTCTGTGAAAATGACATTTAATTACTTTTAATTTAATGTTAAGGAAAATATAATTAGACCTGTGTCTTTTAGTAAAAAATATTTCATACGGGTTTATATAAGTTATATCTTGTACTATAAAATTTCATTAGAAATATGAAAATATTTCCTACATCATTGTATTTTATTTATACTTTTTATATATTAAATAAATAAATTTAATTATGACCCAATAGTGATGTAGTGATTGCATCATTATTAAAGGATTCAAATAATTGAAATTATAAATGTTAAAATAAATGTAATTTGGTTTTTTTGATTTCATCCCCAAATTTTTTTGATTATATTTTCATGTTATATTTGTATTAATGATTTTTTTTCATGTAATCAAGTTGTAATGAATTTTTAAAAAAGGCATGATATGAATATAGTAAAAATTGACACAATTTAAATTTTAAAATAAAAAAAATTATTAAATAAAATAAAATTCAAAAAATTCCAATATTCATTCAAAAAGTTATCATAATTCTTTAATTTAATTATTGACTCTTTAATTGGATATTTTTCTTATTTGGTAAACTGTTTTAATTCTATAATTGTTAAATGCTTAATAAAATATTCTATGTAAAAAAATGGTTAAATAAAAAATGTTAAGTATTTAAAAATATTTAAAACCTATCTAATTCTTATTGGATTATTTTATTTAGAATTTAATTCATCTTATAATATAATTTAATGAGTTTTGAAACTTTTTGGAACTAAAAATAGTTTTATAATAAAATAATACTTTCAAACATTTCTAAAGTGCCCCTCCTTCCTCTTATAAATGGTCACCATCTTTGTCCCTTACACCCACAACTAAAACCCCATTGGATTGTCCAATATCTATCCCAATAAGCTCTAAAAATCCTTATATTACTCAATTAAGCCTTACCTTGGGTAGGAAAAAAATTCAAGAAGGCCTTTTTGCTTAAATCAAAATAAGTTACCTAATTTAAGGAATTGTCTTCTCTCAAGATTAATCCATTTATTTTCATTCTCCAACACCATAAACTCTCTTTATTCAATTATTTTATAAAAATACTGTATCTTAAATATAATTAGATAATTTTATGAGAATGATTCCAACTACACTTCTACACACCTCCATCTAATGGATACAAATATACTGTTTCTGTATACAATGAACTGCTACCTCATGAAACGATGATTGTTCAATTATCCCATACCACATCTCATGGTGGCCATTATGATGGGTGTATATATATATATATTGTATATAATATATTTATATTGTATCTATTCTTTTTTATTTTTCATTTATAGCATACCCTTATGCTTTCCACAATGCCTAAATATGATAATTTCATTTAAGAAAGTGCGGAGTACCACCCATTAAAAGTGATATGACTCGTCTAGGATATACATGGAATGTATAAAGGGTAGAATTAATGATCTTATGTAAATAGAATTATAATATAAAAATGTATTTTTTTAGATTTCATTCCACTAAAATGAAAAATAAATAAAAGTGGTGTTCATGTGTATGCACGGCTTACCGTCTCCATCAACTGTGCATTTCATTTTCATATATCCAAAATGTTATGGACTATTCTAAAAACATATATACAGGATCTAAATAATTATATACAATATATATATGATATTTAAATCATGAATACAATTTTTGAGATAATTTACTTATGACCACATGGGCAATTTTTAATTTTAACAAGTTTATTTATGATTCATGTACCAAAACTTTTAAAAAAGACCGATATGAACATGAATAATAATATGATTGTTATAGAAAGGTAAAAAGTGATATAAAAGGAATAATAAACATGAAACAGTTTATGAATAATGTATAATTAACTTTTTTTTATTAATCATGGAGATAAAGAATGAACATGACAAGTCGGACACAAGGTAAGGGAACTTCATAACCAAATTTCTTTTCTTTGGGATGATCTTGTACTTCTTGATTAGGTCATGCTATGATTATTTGAGAAATAAATTTTGATGGCATGTCTTGTATTTATCCTTGATTTATGTTTACTTATAGTTAATACACATAATTGATCTTTTTTATTTACAAAATTGTCTTTGTATGGGAACCTTTCACCCTCCACTTTTAGTCAAATAATTATTTTTTGTAATGACTTTTAATTTTAATTTTTTAATAATGGGATATGTGATTTTATATCCTTATTGATTTAAATTTTGTATCCATGTGATGAGAGACCCTATTCTCTCCCATCAACTCTTTTTCTAAATTTTAATATGATGTCATTAGGATGCCGATTTTTTATAAGGGACTTCATCTCAATCTTCTTTCATTGAGGCATATTTTGATTTATACACAAAATGTTTTTATATGGTGTATAAACACCATTAAATTTTATACTCATTCAAAGGGAATATTTTTTCCCGGTATAATTTTTCTAAATGACAAAGGGAATGTTTATTTTTAACATACATGGTGACAATGACCATTCTGCTGCCACAAACATTAATTGATATTTGGATTCCTCTACAAGCTGTAATATTTTTAAAAAGGAAAATAAATACCATATACCCTTTTTAAATAGTTTTTTTTGAAAAAAGATTTTATAATTGATTTATTATATCAATTTCTTGAGCTAATATCTTGCCATTGAAATGTGGAAATGTTATCTCTCCAGTATACTTCTTCATGTTCTATGATTATGTTATGGTACTTGGGGATTATTTACTTATATGGTTGGATTCGTGATACACCAAGGGAGGGTGAGCCTGGGATAGCTCTTCAATGTATTGGGTAATGTGTTGGTATTTAACATTAATGTTTCTCTTGGGGGATTTATGGAATATATGAAAATGGGTTTTCCAAATGCAACTCCCAACATAGTTGTGAAAGCTACAATGTAATTATGTTATTGATGACACAAGTTACTTTTATGATTTATGATTTATATGTGTTATTAATAAATCTTATGATTTCATGAGGTATGTTAAAGATCTTATGTTTTATAATTGAAATGTATGATTTCATTGATTAGTATGTATTATTGGACTAATGACTTATTTCCATGTTTTATAACTATTAATGGTATTTTTATTCTCATCCCATGTTTTTGAAATGATTTTAAAAGTATATAAGTAAAGATAAAGGAATGGAATTTTTTAAGAAGATTAATTTCAAGAAAATAATTCATGGATTATTTATGGAGTTTTATTATTATGAGAAAAATAGGATAGAGTATAAGTGTCTCCTTTTTAATCTTTTGAGATGAACTGTAATACTTATGACCTAATTCTCTAAAAATATAAACCTAAAAATTTCCACAATTTGAATTCTATGTTAACTCAACAGTATTTAATGTTTAATGTTTGGGGCTTATAAAAATGGTGCCACCAACCTCAATTATAAAAATATAATGTCCAATGCTATTTTCTCTACAACACAAGATAATTTTTTTGGGAAAATCCATAATCAAATACATTCCTTACATTCTGATCCATCACATTGAGTTCCGGTTTTTTTCAGAAATATAGCACCACAAGATCTTATGATATGTATATTGTTAAATATATTTAATTTATGTGATAGCTTACATTGCTAGTAATACCAAGAATAAATGAACTATTATATAATATAAAATATTAACATGCACATTTGAATAGTAATATGATCAATAGGAATAGTAAAAAAGACATTCAAATAATAACATCACCTATTAAATTATAAATAAATTTAGGTATCTCAGAAATAAAAATTTGATATATTTAAATAATAGAATTAGTGAATAAATGTTTTAAAATGATAAATTATGGGTTAGTATTTTTTTTAATGCCCTGGCTCTCCTTTGTCCATTACATTGTCAAAATATAGTGTTTGGGGTGTTCTGGGAGGCAATGATAACTCTTTACAAGAGTTTTCATAAATATATATTTTTTCCTCAGTAGCTCTGTGTCAATGGGTTAGGGTATCGATTGGTCAGGGAATCGGAAGATCAGGGGGTCAGTGGGTTAGGGATTTAGTAGCTTTAGGCATTTTTATGTCTGGGAATCGGTAGGTCTTGGCATCATTATATTACTGTGTTGCTAGGTTGAGTGTCGATAGGATGGGCATTAGTAGGTCAATCGTCGGTAGGTAGCACATTGGTAGGTCGGGTGTCAGTGACTTTCATTGGTGAGTTATGCATAAAAATTTCACAGTAATGACTCACTGTAAGTTGTTTGCATCGGTAACTCACTGTCAGACAATCACTATCCGTGACTCACACATCGACGAGTCATTTCCAATTTTTTCTAGTTTTTCTAGTTTCACCTTTACATATTTTATTTTATGGTAAATTAGTTAACTATAATGTTTGAGCTTTTATAAGGGAGTTTTAAATTATATTAATTATAGAGTTAAAATCCTAATGCTCTGGGGACGTTGAAATATTCTTACCGTATAATCATGACCATGATCCGACATTAATGGCCCTTGAAACAGTTTCCTTTAGTTGATATAGGATCCGACTCTTCTAAGCCAAGACCATTATTTCCCAGTGTGTTTCCATTTTCATTTGGTGTTCCAAGATCCTTTATTCCCCCTGGAGTTGTGTGTGTTTTTTATGGCCTGACTATCTTGTTTTCCCTTCGATTCCTTAATGATGCTCACACACCCCCTATTTTTGGTGTAATAAGGAGTTGAAGATCGTCTGTTTTTTGACATATGAATTCCTTCATCATACTTTTAATTTTGTACCATGAAGGGTAATTAATCCAATTCCCCATTGTGATAATGCATGGATCAAAAATATTAATTAATGTTGTTAAAACTATAATCATACATGTTGCAATAACTATTTTTTTCCTCAGAAATAAATGACGGGTTGTGAAGATGATGATTATTCTTGTGTTTTTTTCTCTTATATTTGATCCATTATGTGAATAGTGTTGTTTGTATTCCTTATAAAAATAATGGTTGTTAGTGGTCACTATTTTTGTACCTACATCATGAGAACATGTTTTTAACCATCTATTAAACAACTGGGAACATGAAAACATGATTAAAAACCTATATTTGGTTAAATAAATGGATTCCCCAAGATCAAACTTGTTTTTTGATAACCCATGTTTCATCAAAGTGAAATTAAAGAATTAGAGATGCAAATTCTGAATACACGTTGATGATTGGTGTTACAATGTACTGTGTATGGATCTGTTTGACCTAGTGTTTTGTACTAGTAGTGTGGTGTTGTGGATCGTAGTGTAATCATGCATATAGGGTAGTATGTACATTTTCATGGAATATCAAGTTGATAGATTTGTTCAATATAGATCTAAATAACTTATTAAACAGTGGATAGCATCTCGGTTGTGTCATGGTTGTTCGGAATGGTTTGTTTGTGCAGTGGGACTTTAATATAGATCAGGTTTGTTGTTTTGATTTATATGGTTCTTTCCATTTAGTGGGACTGCCAAGGATTATTTGGGATGTATAATTTTTTAGAAGGATAGTGTTACCTTGTGAGTCAGTTTTGCACAGAGTTTCTACGGACCATTGTAATGTGTGTGTGGGTTAGGATGTTACCTAGGGTGTGTTGTGTTTGGTAGTTTAATATGACTGGATGGAATAAATAAATAAATCAATTCATTTATAAAAAGTGATATTTGGTTAATTGAATTTTCTAGGGTTATGAATTAAGTCTATGCATGGCTACACGGTAATGCATTAGAGGTGGTAGCAAGGGATGTTTAGTACAGGGCATGTTTTTTTTAAACCCATAGGTTGGGAGGAGTGTATGGTACCTATATATATACAAATTCTGTTCCATGTTATATATATATATGCACCACAACCATGTTGGGAATTACATTCCGAACACCCCCATTATGATAGGGGAGGGTGTCATTTCCTAACATCCTAGTGAGATGATGGATGGTTGGTTATTGCCTCTTCCCTACTCCCCCCTCTAGAAATTGGTTTCCCTATACTCCATAGTCAAGTTGTGATGTGGTTGTGAGGCCCATGTGTATGTGGGGTAGGTGTACTTCCCATTTTCCTCTGGGATAAGATACATTGTACTTTCCCATGTCTCTTATGGTTGATGTTTTTTTTGGGCAAGTGGTCTACGGGGGGTGTGATGTGGTTGTGGACAAGGTGTTTATGGGTGGGATGTTGTATGTGGCTCAGGTGTGTGTGGTAAGGTTTTGAGAGTGGGGATTGTGTAAGTGTGTGGTAGTGTTAGGATGTTCAACATCAGTGATGAGTTGTTAACTAGTGGGAAGTGGTGTGGGGCACCCAATTATTGATGTTCATACTATAATAATTTACTTTATTTTTTTCAATTGGTGAGCATGCCAAGGTGAACATGGGGAGGATAGTATATATTCTTAGGTGATTTTTAATTTCTTATAGATTTATAATAGTGGTATTAGTATGCCTCTCCAACTTCTGTATGAGAGTGTTTTTCTTCTCCGACTGAGTATACTTGTATTCTCAGCCTATGTATATAAAACTATTTTCAGGTTTCCAATGATATTATTTGGACCATATTAGACCTTACTAGCTTGGGCATTGGGATATTTTCTATGTCGCTACATAGATTTATTCTTTTGGAATTGAAATTGTATTTTTTCATTGTATGTATTGTATATTTACTTTAAAAATTCATGTGAGATAGATTTTGTAATCTTTTATATAAATGTATTTTAGTTATTTTGAATTTGATTCATCCTATATTTTGATTATGGTTACTGTAAAATGGTTAATCCCTACTATTTTGTGATATTTTTATACCCATGGTGATGGTCTCTACCCAAGGGCCTATTGGAGGCAGGAATGGGGGTATTTATCATTTTTTCATCGTAAATAAGGAAGATCACAACACTTTTCTATACCTTCCCTCATCTTGAAGAAAGAGTTTCATGAAATAATTATATCAGTGGTCATGGTTGAGAGAAAAGATGTAGTTTGGTGATAAGCACAATGAGAATTTCCTAAGATGATAGGGAAAAAATATTTGGTGATATTGGTGAATGACAAAAGATAGGGGAGACCAGTTAGGATATATAATCTTATGTCCCCTTGTGATCTAATTCATGGAATCTGATCTTACCAAACAACCATGTGTTGCTACACCATTTGTGGTGTTGAGACCATAGTGAAGGTACATGCTTCATGATAAATTGTGTTCTTGGTTGTTCATTAAATTTTGGGGAAATTTAATAAAATAATTATTTAAAATGAATCTAAAATAAATTTCATACAACGATGGATTATGTCTTACTTGTTTACCTTTTAGCTATGACACCATGTCATCATCCATGAGCGGCTCAGGCAGGGGAGGATCAGTAGGAAAATCAGATCGATCAGAAGAAGGTTGATCCAAAGGAGGTGAAAAAATAGTTCCAGAGAATTTTTCATTCATTATAGCAATAGAATTTGGGAATGTATGAAGGAAACATTTCATATACAAAGACTAATAGTTGGCTTGTGGTGCTGGTGATCACTTTCAGCTTGAGAGGCACTCCAACAGAGTATTGGGTTCCTCTGAAAGTGAGCCAGATGTGGTGTTTTGTGTGATTATAGTGAATGGTCTACTGGGTGAGAGTAGGGAGACTGATGTTCTGTTGGTCATTTTTGAAAATGAGTTTTGGGAACAATTTCAGTATTTGACCATAAAGGATGATATGTGATTGGAGCTATTCTCCATCCATTGGGGGAGTATGTTGGTATGGGGAACTAGGTATCAAGTTCAAGGATCTCCTTCCCTTTTCTCCAAGTATATTTCTTGATAAGGATTCTTGGGTGATATTATTATAGGATGCACTTCATCCTTCCCTCTAGTACGTAGTTACACCCTTCACCATGCCCACATATTAAGAGGTCCAAAAAAAAGGTAGTGGTATTTTTGATAATGAACTCACAAGGAGTTATACCACGATAGGGGATACATTTGTGTCCTATAAAGTAAAATCATTCTAGTATAAGGTCTCAGGTGTTATGGAATTTGAGGATTCAACTAGTGGGGATTCAACCAAAGAATATTTAGTTTATACCTTCTTGTCCTCGGATGTTTCCCATAGCATTTGGACTTTGGTGTTTATGTAGTGGATTCTGTGGGAACCTTCAGTCTCATTTCTAATTTTGATCTCAGTATGGTGGTGGTGGGTAGTTCAGTGCCCACCTCAGTAGTAGTAGCTGGAAAACGCCATTTCAGTTGTATGGATAGTAGGCCCCTACTCAACTGAAGTGAGACAGAGAAAGAGGAGGCAGACCTCAGGGTGTTCCTCAGGGACCTTGACCTAGACATTGCCTAGGAGGCAGTCAATACCTAAGGGAAACAGTGATGGTCATGGTCATATTCATATGGTAGAGGCAATTGTTCTTTGTGGGCCATAGATAGTTCGATGTATGATCAATATGGTCAGTACTCTTACTTATAATTTGCCTCATTTGACAACTTCAAACTCTATCATTGAACCTGATAGGGCCCATTTTTCGGGACAATACATATAGTGACTCTCCATGGACCTTGTATTGAGTATTCTATTGAAATGTCAGAAAATATTTTTTTATGTTTTTTGGGGATATAGAAAGATGTTGGGGCCCCATCATTCCAGTGAGGATCTATTTCTACTACAGATGAAACTATATTATATCATATTTTAAATCAAATAGATTTTTTTCTATGAATTATGTCATTAAATACATCTAGAGGAGAGTCGTCTTTTCAGAAGTGGATAAAAAATATGTTTCCTTTTTGGAGATCGGAGTTGTTAGGTTGGCAGTCGGCACATGGAGCCTCTTCTTTCCTTGTGGTTTGAGATGTCAGTGTAATTGGTGGATGCTGAGATGGTGGATGTTCACGAGATGTTAGGGATTCCTTATCTATTTCCCCTAAGGATTTTTTCACTTCACCCCCTCAACATGACACTGATTTCAAAAAAGACATATGACCTGGTTATATTCATATTAGGATGGATTCTTATTGGATAACATCTTTTGAATTTTATAAGTTGCTGATCCAAATTGACGATCTGATAAATAAAGGATTTATCTAGTTCAGTGTGCCACTACATATTTCTCTGGTCTAGTTTTCAAAGAAGGAATATGGTAGTTTGAGGTTGTGTATATAATAAAATTTGTTTAATAACTTCATGGTCAAGACCAGTTACCCTCTCACGAGGATAGATTATCTTTTAGACTAGTTTAAGGTAGAAATTTATCTTTCTATGATCGATATGTGGTCTAGGTATCAATTTTTGAGGGTAAAGGATGTAGGAATCCTTTCGACTACTTCCAAATACAAGTATAAGATTTTTCCAGATCATGGTTATGTCGTTCGGTGTTATGAACACATCGACCATGTTCATGGAACTTATGAACTCTTTCATTCATGATTTCTAGGACCAATTCATCATTGAATTCATCAAAGACATTTTGATCTAATCAAAGAAAATGGAGGAGCATACTGAGAATCTCATGACTATCATAGAGGTCCTTCGACTCCACCATCCCTATGAAAAGTTTTCTAAGTGAACGTTTTGGAAATTCGAGGTCCTCTTACTTGGACATGTTGTGACTTTAAATGGTTTATCAATGGACCCATCAAAGGTCGCGGTTGTGTTTTCTTGGTAATCACTCATGAATGATGTAGAAGATCATATTTTTCTTGGTTTGGTGGGATAATACCAGATATTTGTTCCCGATTTTTCTGGAGTAGAAACTCCATTTACATCTCTTACCATAAAGGCCATGATTTTGTATAGAGTGAGTTGTGTCATGAAACATTTATCTACTTTAAGGGGAACGTCTTCATTTCTCCAGTGATCAGGTTTCCAGAGGAAGGTGTGATGTTTTAGGTGTTTTGTGATGCTTCCCTTCTATGCTTGGGGTGTGGGTTGATGAAACATCAAGGAGTGATATCTTATGGTTCAAGTATGTCATTTTCCCATTGACGTAACTATGCCACCCATGTTCTATACCTAGCTATAGTCATGTCTTCCCAAAATTTGGGGCATCATTACTTAATTTGAGAGTGCATTGTGGTATTCATAGATCATAAGAGATTATGTTATATCTTTTCCCAGTGAGACATAAAATTGCGGCAGTGGAGGTTGATGGAGTTTCTATAGGATTTTGATTTTGAGATCACCTAACCTCCTGAAAGGGGAACATTGTGGATGACGATTTGAGAAGATGTTTGTAGTGGGAGTTTGTTTCCGAATCTATAGATTCTAGGAGATAGATAAAGGAGTTGGGTGCCTTGAACATAGATGTAGAAATGGATGGAGACATAGGATTTCTGTTTTAGATGATGGTGCAGTTATCTCTGTGGAAGATGGGGGAGGATCCCCAGTCGGGAGACTCAGAGACAAAGGTGATGCATGATCTCATTGATATTGGTGATCCACTAGAGGGATGGTCGGAGGATTGTAATAATCAGTTTTGGTTCCATGGGATTGTTTTTTTCCTAGGGGTGATGTATGAGGGACTTCTCTGGGAGTTTCATAGCCTACCCTTAGCGGTACACCCAGGAGTTTCCAAGATATAGCACAGAATGTGTGAATATTATTGGTGTCCAAGGATGAAGTGGGAAATTGATAATATTGTGGAAAAGTTCTTAGTATTCTTGTATATGAAGGTAGAGCACCGTGTTGCTGGATGATTATAGAATCCCCTATGTGTCCCCAAGTGGAAGTGGGATGACATCTCAACAGAATTCATGATAGTATTAACCAAGGCTAAGGGTGGATGTGATGATTTTTGGGTATTAATGAATCAGATAATAAAATCAGCTCACTTATTAACAATGAAGGAGTCAAGCATAGTTGATACATTGACACATATGTATGTGGATGAGGAAGTGTAGCTACATGGATTTATGAGATCCGTAATCCTGGACCGGGATACATGTTTTACATCATGAGTTTAGAGGGGATTACAGCACGTTTTTGGCACTCAGTTATGTCTCATCACTGTTTTCCACCATCATATTGATGGTAATACAAAGAGGACCATCTAGACATTGTAGGAGATGTTGTGAGCATGAATCATAGTTTTTGGTGGGTCGTGGGTGAGACATTTTCCTTTCGTAGAGTTCTCTTATAGAAATAGCTATCACTCACACATTGACATGGCATTATTTAATGAAAAATATGGAAAACATTGTCTTCAACTATGCGATGGAAAGATGTTTGGGAGGCAACTATTTCTGGTTTGGACAAGGTGCATTGTATGGTATAGAATGTTCAACCTATCCGTGAGAGGATAAAAGAATCACAAGACTGATATAAGTCATATGCTAATAGGTGGAGGAGGCCCTAAGAGTTTGAGGATGGAGACCACGTGTTCTTGATACATTCCCATCAAATTGTAAAGAATAGGTTAGGAAGTTGGAGAAATCATTCTCTAAGGTTCATCTGACCCTTTGAGGTGTCGGGGTGAGTTGGATAGGTGGCATAGCAGTTGGCATTACCACTGTATTTAGAGAGGATCCACGACGTATTAAATGCCTCTCTGCATCGTCAGTATCACCATGATGACTCCCATGTCATTTACTAAGGAGACTTGGATATCAATGATGATGTAACATTAGTAGATCAGTTAATAGATAACTAGTATCATCGGATGAAGGTGTTTTGGGGATGAACCATTACTTTGGATCAATTTTTTCTTTCTTATTTCCTTCAAATCTGTGTTCTAGTTTACAAATCACTGTTTCTAGATGGTTTCCATTGGATTTATTCATGGAACAGGAAATAGCCAACAGTTCATTATCCATAGAGGGACCTTATTTCCAAAGGCAGGAGATCGTTTAGATTGAACATTATTATACTTAAGAACATTCATTTCTCTATAGTATGGGAGGTTAGACTCATCACACCCTTTTGGGGGGAACTACTGTCTACTCCAGGACTCTCTTTAAAAATTTAAGATATTTTCATGAATAATTATTAATTCACCAAATATAACATCGTTTTCCCATATAATTTTCAATCAATTATTAACATGTGTAAAGTATTGAATCATCCGTATGTGTTTGAGGTTCTTCATAATTAGAGATGTCTATATGTATTTGAGTTTCTCCATAAAAGGTATCCTCTCATATACTATTTATAGATTCTTTTAATCATCTTTATGATGATATTGGTAATTAAGCCACTATGTGTGGCACTGTAATATTTATTTTCGTCTAGGGAGACGAAGGTTTGTTTTGTTATTTGGATCGTACATATAAAAATCACTACCTACAAATATTTGTGAGAAAAAGCAGAACCCTCTTAGTTCGGTGCCTCTTAAAGGGAAACATCATACCTTTTAAAGACATGTGATTAGGACCTATTCATATAGTTTAATGTCATTTGGTAAGGAAATATAAGTTAAATGTTCTAACTGAATGTTTGGTTTGTGACTTATGCAGAATCAGCCCATGGAACATGGAATGAATATGGGTTTCCAAGTAAGATTAGACCCTATTGAGAATATGGACTAGGAAGATCATGGTTTTTTTGAAATATTGGGTTTGAACCACTAAGAGGCTTCATACAATTCCCATGTGGATGGGAATCAAATCCTACATAGTTCAATAAGTCTCATATGAGAGTATTTTTCATTGAGAGAAATGAGTTTGGAATTACATCATAAAAAGGATTCCTTGCTGATTTAGGGGGAAATTTTGGGGCTTATTCCTAAGGGGCATTCCCAGATTAAGGGAATTAATGTTGGATTCTTGAAGCGGATATCCATTGATTTCGGGCCCTGGTAAGGCTTTATATGTAGCCTAATTATGTAGGGAATCACAGTTCTCATAGATCATTCACCGTGATTGTTTGAAAAAAATGTTTTAATCATCACTAATATTTAATCCCACATGAGTGACGCTTAGTGTGAGAAACAATAGGATGTGAAATATTCAACAAACATACCCATGCTTTTCCTGCTCTACTGGTGGAAGATGGTTCACCTATAGTGGAAACGACGGATAAGGGAGAGGTGACCGAGGAAGAGGGCGAGGCGATGAGACTTCCCTCAATTCACTTTAGATTGGACAAGGGTCCAATGTAAGGAATGAGTGAAGGTGAAGGATGTAAAGAGTTCCAAGACTGCAAACTCTTACGTGAACAGTTAGGGGACTAAACCAGGATGGTTTCCCTAGTGGATCTTTGTAGGGGATGGAGACATCTCATTTGCTTGTATAGAAAACAACATGTGAACAATACCTTCTCTACCATATAACAGACGTTCTAGGTCTTATAGATGAAATGGAGAGGACATAACTAAAACCCTAATCCTCCAAACTGGGAAGCTAAAAAACTATCCTAGTGAGAATGGTCTATATGACTGCGGATATACAAACATTCCACGAATCCTAGCCCCATTGTGAAAAAAATGTGGGAAACCTATAACTGAGGATATAAAACCCCAAATAGGAGACACACTGATGTCCCTTTCCAAAAGGTTTGATGTGTCACGAGGTTTTGGTTGAGGTCTCAACAGAATCCATTTTAGACAAGGGAGCTAATGAAGAAGAAGCCTTAACATGAATGGATTTGAAGCGGTCTTGATGGCTTTTAGATTTAAGAGAGTAGGTTAACCCAAGAAGAGTTCCTAAGTTGGTGTTGGCGCACATGTATGGGTGTGAAAAAAGGATTGGGTGACCAGATGTTCACCTAAGTGATGAACAGCCCAGATGTTAATATTTGGGTGATACATGGCTCAAGCCTTCATGAGTATTCACAGGTAATCTTATAAGTGGGGTGCTCATGTTTCTTTGAGTGGAATAGGTGACACACGGCTATTTCTGATATAGGGA
Organism: Viscum album; assembly: GCA_963277665.1. Classification (NCBI taxonomy): domain Eukaryota; kingdom Viridiplantae; phylum Streptophyta; class Magnoliopsida; order Santalales; family Viscaceae; genus Viscum; species Viscum album. Next base: position 1,943,263,273 of record OY728152.1, read on the forward strand.
GTTTGGGAGCTTTAGGAAAGCAAGGGTTATGGATTTCAGACACTAAAATGAATTAAATTAAATGATCCTCCTTCAAATCCTTTCCTCTAAGAGTTAAAGATTGACCTTTCATGTTTCTGAATTTAATGGTGACGCACTAGGGTGACCAGAGAAGCAATTACACTTCATTGAAAATCATCCATACAAATGAAGGACCCAAGGTTCTGTTTATATGAAAAAATGGAACCTTGGATGAAAAAAGTATTGGGCATGCAAGTGTATTTCTTTCCAAATTTTCACACGCAACTACCTTAAGTACCAACGGTCTTTTGGAAAGACTATGGTGATCCAGTGTTCACGCATTTGGAAGTATTGATTTTTTTCGTATTTTTTCTATATTTTTTTCTAAGTTATTTCCCTTTGTAATTTTTTAAACTATGTGATGGAAGAGAGTGTTAATAACCCCCCCCCCCCCCCCCACTCCGAATTGGATCTAGAATGAAAAAGGATCCCATATTGAGGTGAAGTAATTAATAAGAAAAAAGAATGTATTGTGGCGTATAAGATGTAGTGCGCAAGGTAAATAGGTGTAAAAGCAGTAGAGCGCAAGTTTATGGCATGCAAGGTAACTCACACAGCTTATATATATTGGCCTCACTTTTGTGAAAATTCTCCTGACTTTTGGAAATCTAGCTCTTAGTGTTCACGTTATTTCACCTTGATGCTCTTGTTTAGTCAGGCTTCTACAATATATTTGTTATTATCATGATAGAACTGGGGAACCATACTTCCTCACTACTTTTCTACATGCACGCCATGTTCAGACTTCCGCACCATAATGCCTTCGTAAATTTTTCTCTATTCCTTTTTCAAAACATCAAAAATCACCTTTTTAAAGATCTTTTTTGATCCCTTTTGTAGGTTAAATGGTTCACAAAAGAATCGAAACCTCTAATGAATTGTCAAGAAAGAGAATTCATGACATGATTAAGGTTGTCTATCATGACTACATTTATGTTTGTGAACTACACTCCCAAACTTGTAAAAATATCGGAAGAAATGACCCATCAATTTTCCCCATAGCACTTATTTTCATCTATATAGTTATAGCCATCTGTAGGATGTCAATATTCTAGACATGAAGAAATTTATCCCACATTCATGGTTAATAGATTATACCATTTTTTTATCTATGAATGATTCTATTTTGAGCTCATATGATAATGTTAAGACAACAGATAGAGCTCATATCATGCATCACAGCCTATGCGCTACAGATTTCAAAGCACACACATTTGAGATACAATCACACTTTTATTCATCCATCATTCCAGATTCATTTATGGATCAATCCAAAGGCTGGATGAAAATCAGGGATTTCCTTCCAAGAGGATGTGCAAAAACCTGCATGGATGTGGGCATATTGGGTGGGAAAGACGTGTCTGGAATTTATTGATGACTAAAACGGTGTTGGGATTTATGAGGTTGTATGGGTTGGGAAAACATATGTGTATAGAAATGACTATTTTTTCCAAAGTTACTAAGACAATGGAGTCCAGAAACTAACTCCCTCCATTGGAAACATGGAGAAATAGGCATCAGTTTTTGGGATGTCTATAAGATCATTGGATCTCCAATCCATGGAGATATATAAGATGGGTTTATTTCCCTCAAGGTGACATGGAATGACTTAGATAAGACACCAGCCTTAGTTTATGAGTTGATGAAAATATTTTATAAACTTAAGAATGGGACCACCATTATGTCCCACACAAGAAGAGATATTCAACCCGAAGAGTGTACTGAAATATTCTTGGTAAAGAAGAAAGAAAAAGTTCCCACCTACACTCGTTCGTCCAGCTATCCAAAAGGAGAGAAAAGAGGTACACCTAAATTTTTTGCACAACATTATAGTAATGATAGTTTGACAGGTGGAGATATGAAGTCAATTCAAAAATTTCTATGAAGACACGTATGGAGGGTTTCTAGGCCATGTGGCTCTATGTGTATTTATTACCAGCATGAGATTTTGAAGGAGGCATGAGGCCGGAAAATTTTGTTATCACAGCCAAGCTTGCAGAGAGAAGGATAGTAGTGTTGACCTCTCTTGTTTTGGAAAAGATGCATAGAATCTTACGGAATATTTATAGAGGAAAGTCTCCTTTTTAAAATAGTAGGACAATTATAGGTGTTATGGTGGTGAATCACCACATATTTTAGAACTTATGTTGTGCAAAGTGGGGTACATGTCATTGGAGGTTCTTTCCAACAATCTTTTCAGAATTTATTTTGGTATTTCATCTTTGTCTCTAAGCCCATGTGATATCAAGGCCATGTTGAGTATGTATATGGAAGTTCATATTTTCCCTTATGGGAATCCACATACGGGGGAGTTCATTGATGATAGGATGACCAGTTTGGAGCTAAGGGAATACATGCTAGCTGGAAGAGATGGTTTATTGGCCACCAGGATTGACGAAGAAATTATATGTTTGGCCTATGCTCCTTATAGATTTGCACGTCATTTAAAATGTATGAAAATAATTCATTTTTTCCACCCCAGTGCATGTTATATTAGACCTAAATTTGATACTTTCCAAATAACAATGGTAGCTGACATCTACGGAGAATACTAGGGAAATATTTAATTTACTTGTTGTAGATGCAATAAGTAGATCAACTATCAGGAATTGTGAAAACTAGGCCGCATATTACGTTCAAGGATTATAAACCATGATTTACCTTGAGTGGGGATAAAAATGGGTAGTAGGAAGGTACCCCTTTGTTTGGAAGGTAATTCTTCGTTTTTTGGGGATGACTCACTAGAGTTAGAGGGTGAAGGTGAAAAGGCTCCAAATTCACCAAAGTGACCTCAAGTAGTATATGATCCCCCTATTAGAGTTAAGAGACCCACCCCATCAACCTCAATTGATCATATATGTCCAGAGGCTATTCAAACATAGATGATTTTACATTTTTATTCTAAAACCATGTAGATAGATATATGAGATGTGTTGTGTAATCTAGGAATTGGGGATATACGAGCCTCTTCTAATGTCCTATTTAATATCAATGCTGATGAAGTGAGAACATACATTAAAGAGATTGAAATGCTCATATATGAAACCGAAGAATCAATTCCCACCATGAAGCTGGTGAATCAAATGAAATATCGTGCTACCACTGAAGGGATTGGTTTTTTCATAGATAATGAATGGATGATTTTGTGGATCCTAAATATGTATGTTTCCATTTTCTAATATTCTCTTCTGCATTGCAACTTGAATTTATTCAAAGAATTCATACTCAGAGTAAATATCATCTTAACTTGCAGATGGATAAAGAAGGAACAAAGGAAGTTCCATTGCCATGATATATACCTAGTTGAACTTATCATGGAGATACTATATCACCCTATGAATCATTAGAAATATCTCCAGGCCAATAGGCCATAGAGGATGCGATAGTAAGGGTAATAGAACCTCTAATACGTGTTTTTGGATATGATGATGCAAGTCCTACTAAGAATGTGAATAGAATAAATCATTGAAGAAATAATATCTTGGCTAAAACTTTTCTCAGTAGTAGTACGCCTTCTTGATAACATGAATTTTTTCCTTATTCCAGAAAAGGTGTATTAACATCTTGTAATTGTAGGAGCTTCTATGGTTTCTTCTCAAAATGAAAATGCTGATAAGATTTGAGGAACTTTTGAGGGTGCTTCTGAATAGGCACTAATTCCTATTAACCTAGTGTTTCCTAAAGAGGAATTGAGGCCAAAGGAACAAATGTCTATTCCCAACACTACTCTTGTTCCTTCTATGTGATGAGAGGAAAACACTGGTAAAACAACAATGCTTTATAAGACCAAAAATGTAACACAAATTGACATCCATCCTATGATACATTAGGTTCATCACATTTAAGAGGGAATCCAACGAAAACTGATGAAGACCCCACAAATATTTCTTGGTTGTTTTTCGGGGTCAAAGGTTGTGAGAGGAAGTTTGCAAAGAAAACACGCTGAGTTCTCCCACAGGTGAGACTAACCTGGGATCTAGGATAACATTGGATTATATGATGATCTTTGGCATAAATTTTGAAGAAGTATTGGAACAATTTAATATCCCAAATTCTTTATAATATTTTGAATTTCCATGTATAGAATCAACTGTACATGAGTTTTCATTATTCATCATATTAATATTCTTATGATTAAATTTCTAACCATGATTAGTTGAAATATGAAGTTCCATCTAAATAAATTGTAGCCGCAATAATGCATGAAGTAAGCATTAATATAACTGTCAATCCTACCACTATAGAGATGTTGGCTCATGTGATTATAGAGATATAATATCTTCCCATGATTCATTCCGAGGATCCTAGTAAAATTAAAGATAGAATTCCCCACCCATAGACATCAAACAAAACTGATGAAATTGAGAATATTAGGGAGGAGTCTTCTCAAGCTGTCGACCTAATATTAGTTAAGTGATACTGATATTATGATTGTAATCCCTTTTTTGTCCCTTTAAACTTACCATAACCATAATTTAATTCACCATATAGGTCTATCAACATCAATTGCTAGGTCCTAAGGTGAAGCCTCTTGATTAGCTCTAAAAATATTAGGACTTGAAGCAACCAATTTCATGGAAGGAGTAGAACAAGGAACTCCATTAAGTGTATTAATCCCAGAATATGTCCCTCCTTATGATATTAATTCTGAATCATACATAGAACTACAAAATACTCTTCATCTTGCATGTCTCAAGGCATGTAAAAATATATGGAATATAATATTTGAAATGACCATTTAGGATCTGCTTTCAACAATTCCACAACTATCATATATGTATATCATGGTGTGATTTGGTGGTTTTGAATATCATGAAATTCATACTGTAGTGAAAGAGATTTTCAAAAAGAGGGAGAAAGTGTAGAATCTTCGGTTTGATCAGACAAAAACATAACTATTGGTCAACAATGATGAATTCCAAGAAGCGTTATCCCAATCTAAGGCCTATCGTACCGCAGAGTTGAATGAGATGAATCATAAGAGTAATGGAATGCATGTTCAATAGCTTTGTTATCAAAAGGTATTATATATTATCAAATGAGAGATTCAACAACTTCATAAAATAACCATAGGAGTCCAGAAGGATGGTCAAAAATCCAATGTAGATGCAAAAGAAGCACTTCATCATGCTGAGGTGAACAAAGCTAGTCAGCTAAACGAACTTCAACAAGAATCTGATGGGAATCAAGATGTAATTAACCAAATGAAAAGTTACATATACAAAATTTTGTGATTTCTGATAGAAGAGATGCTCCAGTTTTGGGATGCTCCACTATGATTTTTTTACTCATAAATGAGAATCGATGCGTCATTAATTGTCTATATTCTCAATCCTGAAAACTGCATTTTTTACCTAATCCAATGGGCCTAGTAAGCATAGTTTTATTTCTAAATGGGTTATACAGACAAACCCAAAAACATTCTATCCTTGGACATTTTATTCCTCAATGTTACCTAAACCATAACAAATGTAAATTTAGTGACCTAGGACTTGACTTTTTTTAGATTTCCCTTTACGGGTTCCCAATCTTGGGAGTACATGTCTCTTATTGTTGGAATTCTAGAGACATGCATATTGGACTATAAAGGGATAGTATTTAAGGTCAAATATCATTTAAGATAAATTTTGAAATTTTATCCCTAACAAGATTCAATGACTAAGAATTTCTATAATATTATTTAAATATTTCCAAGGAGATTCTTGAGTCATGATTATTATGGTTACCAAATCTAGAAATTGTATAATCATAAAGGAAGTCTCTTAAAAGAATGAGGATAACACTATTGGATAAACCTGTTATGGGGGTTGTGTTATGCAGGGCCAACTAGGTCATATACTGCATATCCAAATAGTTGTATCTATTGTCTGATAAGCCTATTTTGTAGGAAACCTTAATGTGAGGCCTATAGTGGCACATACTGCTTAGTCAATAAGAAGAGATCTTATGAATTTAACATTTTACTCTGGATAGACAACAGAAAATATGATTTGGGTGACTCAAGTCCATAGTTAATGTTTTTCCAAGGGAAATGAATTTAAGAATTAAGGGTTATCTATGCTGATATTTGTCATGAATAGGAAAACAACTTATACAAAAATTTGGTGTATGAGGAATGGTAAAAAAATTTAGAAAGAGGTATTTCTAAAATCTGGCTATGAAGTTTTACGTCACCGCAAATTTTTTCTTCTATTTTCTAAAAAATTCACTTTTTTGCATAGTGAGAACCTTACAAAAAACTGAAATCCAATTTAAAACACCACATACATTAATCAGCAATCACCACAAACCTGATTCCAAAAATCCACATTCGAAACTATAGTTCAAATTCAAAAATTAGAATCCCGAGAAATGTGTGCCACCCGAGAAACCCACCATTGAGGACGTCCTAACCGCATCATCACTCTCTGCCCTAACACCACAACACTGTCATCACCGTCACATCATCACATCACTATAGTCATCAAATTCTTCGTCTTCACCACCGACCTCAACTGAAGACCACCGCCTACAAAAAACTCTGATCCACCATTTCCATCGGCATCGCCAATCAAACACCCCAACATAACATCATCACTTCTTCATAAAATCACCACTAGTTCATAAAATCACCACTGATTTATCATAAAATAATCATCGATTCATTAAAATCACCACTACTTCCTTAAATAATCACCAATACAACACCGTCAGGAGCTTCTGCTTTAATATGGCATCACCATCGCAAACCATCATAAATTCTTCTCAAAGAAAAACATGAGATCTTCATGATTGAAATACCCAAAAAACTAGAATCAAACAGAGTAGGACACCTGAGCCAAAATGCGAAGACAACATGCTCCGAATCACCGACTCCCAGAGGAGCATAACCCACCATCACTAGTCAACCCAAAATGAGACTCCAAAATGAAATCATGAAAACAACAAACAACCAAGATTCACATATTTCCATAGTGCCTTCAATGCAAACCATTGCGTAACATGAACAAAAACATCCAAAACCATAACAATTACAAAATTATTAAAACCGAAATAACAGAAACACCGGAAGGAGGTCCCATTGTGGCCAGATCCCATCACCACCAAATAGAATACTGAAAGGGACTTCACAAACCACCCTGGGCACCCACTGGAGATGAGACGACAGCCTTCGATAGTTGAATCTTGGTCTTAGTTCATCGCGCCGCCAAAAAAACCATATCTAGCTATGAAGATTCGGGAGAGGAAATGGCTAGCAATGGGAAGAAGCATATGATCTCGAGAAACACTGCAAAAGATATCTTCCACCACATATCGCTGAGCGCTAGGAGGAGCACCACGCTATCCCGAGGCGAAGGAGGCGGCGACGATGAGGGTGAAAACTAGCACGTAAGGCCCATTATGGGCTCATCCTCCTATATAGTTTTAGGTTATGCAGTGTGGACATTGTATTGTGTAGTTTTAAGTCATGCAGTGGAGAAATTGAACTGTGCAATTTTAAGTCATGTAGTGAGGTCATTTTACTGTGCAGTTTTAAGTCATGTAGTGAGGACATTGTACTATGTAGTTTTATGTCATGCTTTGAGGAAATTTTACTTTTCATTTTTAAGTCATGTAGTTAGGACATTATACTATGTAGTTTTAAGTCATATATTGATGAAATTTTTTGGATTTAATTTATGGTCTTTAGATTCAACCAAATGATTGAGACTCACCCAATTTCATGGTAATTTATATGGAAACAAATTACCATGTTCATGAATGGAAGGGAAGAATTGTAAACTGTCATATGGGAATTTATGGGGTTGAAGAATGGTATTGGAAAATGGATTAAAGAGTTACAAGACATCTTTCTTAAGAACAAAATTACCATTATTTGACAAACCCGTTATGGGGTCTATATTATGCATGGACAACTAGGTCATATACTACAAAGAAAAATAGTGGGTCTTTTTACTGAAAATCCTCTTATACAGGAAAATTTCATATAAGGCCTCTATTGTAGGGGCACATACTTCATAGTCAGATAAAAGAGCTCTCAGAAGTGTGGAATTCTATTTCTAAAACTTGAAGAATATATATGGGGATCCAGATTTTTAAAATCAGAGAGTTTTGTTTATGATGAAATGTACATGAATACAGAGAGAGTGTTTCCAATCATGATTTCCAAAGAATCAGAGGAAGAGTATTTCTACAAAGGTTTTACCCAAACATTGGAAGTATGGCGTCTGTAGTTTTTAGGTCATACGACTAGGACCAAAAATGGAAATCGTATATGACATGTGGTCAAGTGATCCATGGTTATTTCATAATACATTGAACACATAGAGAGAGAAATGTATAAACCATGGTCTTAAATACTTTTAGATTAAGAGAAATGAAATGAGACATATATAAATTAATGACTACATTAAAATACAAAATCTTGTATATTGTTATCAAAGTTTGATGGAGACGAAAGACACATTAACCAAGAATGAAATTACTATTATTTGACAAGTCCGTTATAGGGCCTGTATCATGTAGGCACAACTAGGGAATATGATTCATAGCCCAATATATGTATCTTTTGACTCACATGCCCATTATAAAGGAAACATATAAAAGGTCACCTAAGGGAACGTACTACATAGTCATGAAAAAGAGTTCTCTGATATCAGAGACTCTGTCAAGACACCGTAAGAATGATTTGGAAGATATGAAAATATTGAGACTAAGAGTTTGAAATATGAAAGGGAGTAATGATCCATGAATAACAGAAATATTTAATCAATATAGGCATGATTTTGGAGTCTTTCACATATATCTGACTCTTATGTAAAATGGGGACACTCTTATTTCCTTTGTGGGATCTCTAAGGAGAGAACCCAAAAATGAAGGCTCCGACATAGATTGTAAATTTTATGTGCAAGAGAAATAAAAAGGTATCCCTCCATTGGGACTAGGAGTTGCAACATAGATTTTAATACATATTTCAATTGGATGAGAATAATGTTATACATTGTTATTTGTGTGCATTTCATTTATATGTCATGCAACTAGGATTTTGTGCTTTGTAGTTTTGAGTCATGCAGTGAGGATAGGATGTGATTGTGATGTAAAAAAAGAATATTGCGGCTATTCTAGGGAATTAAAACAAGGTTCCACTACGTATCTTATATGGATGAGAATCAATCCATACCTAGTTCTTTGAACATTCCCTATTAATGATTCATTCATACATACAGAGTAAACAGTTTTCTTTTTGTGTGGTTGTGCCCAATATTGGAGATCTAGGCATCTCTACCAATCTCATATGGATGAGAATCAAGCAAAATGTAGTTCCTGAACAATCGTTTCACACACTAATTGAGATTAATTTGAGAGATGGGGGTTTTAAAACCTCTTAGAAGAATAGTTAAACATAAGACAAAAAAATTTATGAAGATAAAACCATGTAACTTAATAGAGCACTCTGTATAGATATAGTTCATATATAGGAGAAGGAAAAGGGAAATAAAATTATTTGTGGTTGCTGCTGGGCTCAATATTGGAGATATATGCGTGTCTATGTATATCATTGAAAATGAGAATCAAGACACATGTAGTTCTTAAAACAATTCCACTTTGTAGATCTGATTTAAACATTGGGATAATTGGAACTCATGTACTACTAAGGATTAGTAATGATGCTAATAATACTTTCACATGGAATCTCTTAATTTCAAAATAGAGAAGTCATTAACCGTACAATTTATTGTCGTGTAACGAGGAAAATTTTTGTCATGAAATTTAATTTCATGTGATAAGAACAAAAATGATACACATTTTATTGTCATGCAGTATAGAATCTTGTGGTCATTAAACGGTTTAATGTGTTGCTACTAAGAAATTGTGATGTACTGTTCAATGTCAAGAAGAAAGGAAATTGTATGTAGTTACACAAAGTATTTCTTAAGGAATCCACCATTTTTTGGAGTTTTAATAAGCTCTCTTCCCATTGAGATTAGGGAATAAGCTCTATTTGAGTCAACCTTATATATGGAATAAGGTTTATCCCACTATAGATTATGATTTATAGGTTTTTTCCTGGTATCATTAGAGTCCTGATGACCAATACCAATTCTATTTGAAGAAATGAACAGTGGTAGAATTTCCTGTTAAAGGATCACACTATTCTGTTCTAATAGACTTCTAAATGATACAATGTATGCAATATTTTTTAGTCTAATCATCCCCACTCATCAAATAAATTTTCAGAATTTTCATCTGTAGACAACTGATCAGATATTGCAACTCCGAGTGTCAGAAATTCAATTTAAATTGGAAAAAATTATTCTGTTACATACAATAATAAATACGGGGTTGACTGAGTGGAAATACGAGTAGTAGTCTATTAAACCCTCAAAGCATGAAAAATTTTATCAAACCATGATTTTTCTTATCTTTATACACCATCATCTAGACTATATTTGATAGGGTCTTATTGAAAGCCTCTATCTATCCATTGGCTGTTGAATGATTTTTAGATGAATGGTTGGATTTGATATTATTCTCTTGATATAACTTCTTTACATCAATAGAACAAAAAATGGTCTCACTTTCCATTAATATAGTATGTGGGACACAAAATCTGGTGATGAGGTTAGTTTTAAAAACACTAATAATGCTTTTGACTATGATTTTTTTGAGTGGTATTTCCCCACCCCATTTGGAGAAGAAATTAGTAGAAATAAGAATATACTTGAACTTCTTAGCCGTAGATGGAGGATAAGGGTCTAAGACATCCATTCCTAATGTGGCAGATGGAAAGGATTATTTAGCTGTTTGCAACTAATCATGGGGGTTTTTGAATAAAGTTGGCATGCAAATGGGATGAATGACATTTCTAGGTGAAATATGTGCAATACAACATCATTGAAGGCCAAATGTATTTGAGACCTTGAATTTGATTAAAAAACCTATTACTAGATTGGTGACCACCATAAGCTCCAAATTTTAGTACTTTCATGACAGCTGCATTTTCTTCTTAATCAATACATTTGAGGATGTTTCCATCAAAGCCTCGTTTGTAAATGATTTTCTGGAGATCCAGATTATCATAAAGAGTAAAATTGGCCTCCCATTATCATATCTATTTTTTGTCGTATATATCTGGTTGAAGTACCCCATTTTGAAGGTATTCCATGATGGGTGTCATCCATCTCGTGGTATGACCATTTTTCTTAGAAATGGGGCCAATTTCATTAATTTCCTTCATTCTAGTTTGCACGTAAGGTGACACCACACGACAATGGGCACTAATTATTATTGTATCATACCAATATGGATCTTCTAGAATGTAGTTGTATTATCCAGTGCATCATCTTGGGCATTTTGTTGTCGCGAGACCAAAAAAATATCGGATTTGAGAGAAATTCCGCCATTAACTATCTGACGTAATCACACAAAGGGATTACTCTTCTTCTCTGATAGAATAATCCATATTTATTTGTTTGATTACCAACCCTGAATCACATTTCACTTTTATGAGGTTCACTTGTGCATTGAGTTCCAATTATAGGCCAGCAATGAGAGCTTGATACTCTACCACATTGTTGGTACCGCCTTCTTACAAGAAGAAGGAATATAGAAAGACTATCATTTCTAGGGTGACAAGTAGAATTCCGAACCCAAATTTGTTGAGTTTAGGGTTTTCCATTCCCTTCCATGTAAAACTTCTGGAGGCACCATCAAAGTATATTTCCCATGTTTGGGGATTATCTTGAATAGAGAAGACCTCTTCACCTGGAGGTTTAGTATTCAATTATGTTTCTTCTTCCAATTGATGTTCCCTAAGGAATTTGGCCATACCATGGCCTTTTATTTCTTTCTAAGGACCAAACTAGATATCGAAATAATGAAAAATAACTACCCACCATTCCAAATGCCATTTATGCATAGGATGACTGAGGTCAAATTTTAGCAGGTTATTGTGAGACACCAATTAAACCTCATGATGTTGCAGGTAGTGCCTCAATTTTTAAAATAAAAATATTAATTCCTAGAAGAAATTACCCATACTTTAATATTTATTCATTGTATCAAGAAAAGTTCAACTGAGATAATAAAGACTATTTTCATTTCCAGCATCGTTCCTTTGGGAAAAGAATGCACCCAGTGATTTCTCTAAAGCTGCCACATTATCAAAAGGTGGTCCTCCTTCAATAGGTTCCACTAATACTGGTGGTCTAAAGATATATATTTTTAGGGTATCAAATGCCTCTTGGCAGTCATCATTGCATTTATAGGTGACTCTATTCTTCATTAATCCGGTGAATAGAAAACACATGCCTGCCAAATTGGTGATAAAGCACCGAATATAGGCCATGTGTCCTTGAATTCGTCTTAATTATTTCAAATTTCAAGGAGGTAGCATTCCAATGATTGCTTTCGTATTCTCCATATCCACTTCAATTCCATGATTGTGTACAATGAAGACGATAAATTTTCCAGAGGTAACCCCAAAAGCACATATAAAGGGATTCATCTTTATAGTATGTTCCCAAAGATTATTGAATATGATCTCTAGATCAGTCATGTTATTAGATAATTTCCTGGATTAGCCACCAGATCATCTACATAACATTCAAAAAAAATTCCTAAGAAGGGTTTGAATATTTGGTGCATGGGGTGTAGATACATTGCACCTACATTCTTAATCCCAAAGGGAATTTCCCAAAAGTATAACACACCTTAAGGGACTCTGAAGGCTGTAGACTCTTCATCCAGTGGGGCCATGTAGATTTTATTTTTCCTAGAGTATCCATCCATGAAGTAAAGAGCATCATAGCCAGCAATTTCATCAACTAAATTATATGTGATCGAAAATGGAATGTAATCTTTTGGACAAATCCAGTTAAGATCTCAAAATTCTATACAAATTCTTATTTTCACATTTTTCTTTATCACTGGTATAGTTGTTTCCATCCATTTGGGATATTGAAGCTCCCAAAAAAATTTATCCTTGATAATATTATAAATTTCCACTTCAATTTTAGAGGCATGAGGTGGGTTTGTTCTTCTTGCTGCTTGGTTGAATCCTCAATGTTCTTCGGGAAAACCCAAACGATGAGTAGCTAAAATGGGAGTAAGACATTGTATTTCTATGTAGTTCCAAAAAAATAAGGATGTTGCTTTAGAATTGAAGTATACATCTATTTCTTTTTAGAATTCATAGCCACTCAAATTAGAGTGGGGTGTCAATATTCTATTGTAAAAAAATTTATTTCTCTAATATCATCCACAAGGGTAGAGACACCTTCCTCAAATATCATAGGATCATCCAGGAGATCTTCCTCTTCTGCTTCGTTACATGTTACTTATTCTGGTTCTACATTCAATGTAGGTGAGAAAGAAAAATTTCAGTGCAAGGGGGTAGGTAGTATTTGAAAATCCCGATGAGGAAGAAAGTATTTCTGACCATACTTATAATGAAGGGTCTTCCACAAATATTGAAGAGGATATGATGGGTTTAGAACCAACATCCATGTCTTTTTATATTATTACTACAACTTCATCTAGTCTTATTTGTGAAGTATAGAATTTCTGAATTTTGGTGGATAAAATGTTGACATATCTATTTATTCATTCATCAATTCTTGGTAAATCAACAATTTATCCCATGCTGTCATGATTGAATGCCGCAATTGGCATTATGGAAGCCAACGGATGGGGGTTCAGATTTTGGTTTATCCTTTCATTTTGACTGATACATAACACATTATCTATGCTCAAATGTTTTAATCGATTTGATGGGATATATTCCAGGACATTCAGAGCATTAATTCATGTTACCTCCTTTATCATGGACATTGTTCCCTCTTTGTGATAAAATTCAACCTCAATTTATTGAGATTAACACGTTTTAAAGGGAGCCTTGTCACCATACAATGATCTAATTTGACCATTGAAATAGTACTTGAGACATTGGTGTTTTGACGAAGGTATGGATTCATGTTTATGTATACAAGTACTTCCAAGAACAATGTTAAAGGTTATGTTCTGACAGACAACCATAATATCTGAATTAGACACATGATCTGCAAACTGAGTTCGGAGTGTAATCTCCCCTCAAGGTTTTTTATCATTCATTTTATAACCTTGATTAATTAATGTGGAAAGAGATAAGTCATATTTTGTGAGGCCCAATTGACGATGTGTACAAATAGGTATGAGGATGACTCCTGATCCATTATCAATGACGGCTCGTTGGATGTATGTGTCCTTAACCCTACCAGACAGATACAAGGGAATCATGTGACCATATACAACATCGTCTTCATCTTTAAACAAAAAAGATATAACTACATGACATTATGTAGGATCATTGTCTATATGGTAAACTTTAGTGGCAAAAACATTGGTTTCAAACTCATGAGGTCATGAGAAAACTTCAATTAGTGCTTCTCAAGGATCTTTTGACATATTCAAGGAATCCTGAATCAACATGTTGGAAAGTAATTGAGCCTACTATTTCAAAACAACATACTATTGGTCTAGTGTTCTATAATTCCCAGTATATACATGTATTTTTATAGGTTCCTTAAATGTTGATGCTCCTTATGTAGATGTACACTATATCAGAGCAGAAACTGGAAATACTCTTAGTTTTGGTATATTAGACTAACTATGTATATCTACTTGTGGTAGAGTATATATTTCCATTATTATTAATATTTTTTCAATTAATTAATCCCTCCAAATTATTCAATTTGAGTATATTAGCATCATTTATGTGTTTTTGGTTTATTTTGGACTTGATTGTGAAAATATCGGTAATTCTGTAAAATTAATAGTTTTTTGGAGCTTCATTTTTTCAGGCATAACTTTTATATTATTGGTCCATATGAAGAGAGTCGTTTTTTGAAGGCTTAATATGCTTGTGGGATTCAATTTTTCCTTCTAGGCCAAGAACCAATTCGAAAACCAATGGTACAGGAAAATAAATTAAATTGAGAAACCAGTCTGGCATGTAGAATGGAATCCACTACATTAAATATAAAATATGTCATTCAACCAACCATCAAATGAGGTGATCCCAGCTGGTGGGCATAACAAAGAAAAACATATGGTGGATATATTCTAGAGGATCAAAATTTTTGTTATTACATTTCATTGTTTTGTTATTAATAGATTTCTAATGACTTCTTCTTCCCCCTTTAACTAGGTTACCCTTACCATGGTGAGGTAGATCATCTCAGTGTTTGGGGAGGGGTAGGATTTTCCTTTTTTAATTCTTGAGTTCTTGTACATAATGTTTTAATAAACTCTTTTCTCTTCTGTGAATCAGATTCAATTTTTTATATCAGTTTTTATTATCATGTACGATTTTGTCTGATTTTAGATTCTGTTGTTTATTTTTCATTAGTCAATTATCAATATCTCCCTCCAATATGATTGGGATTATATATGGTGGAATAGAACATGAATTAGTGGTGAATTACTCGAGGATCACTGGTTTGTGTGTGAGGAGTAGTGAATTTTTTTGATTACTTGGGATAAACAAGACCTGATTGGGAATTACATAAGATAATTGGGGTATTCTCTAAAACTCTATTACACATTGGAAAGGGAGTACACCAATCTGAGGTTTTAGTAAGGTTTATTCTCACATTATTATTTGGCCAAGAGATTGAGAAGAAACCTTTCTGTATTCTCAATCTTAATGACTTAGTAGAAGAGAATTGGGAAAGTAGAAATGTTATAAAATTGCAATTGGAAGACCGACCTTAACCTGATCAACATTTCCTATCACTAATTTAAATCACATAATCTATAAATTTGTTTTTAATCATACACTTAATTGATTTAATTTATTTATGTTCTTTCTTTTATTTTCAAAATGAAACAATTTCCAATGAATCAACACTTCTTCCTCTAACTTTATATGACAAACACTATTGTTGAGCTCTCATCTCTGGAGAAAAACTAGGAAACCCACTATAATACATTTTAACATAGGTCATATTTGTTTTTTCCACACCCCAAGATAGTCACGTATCAAAACATGGATTCTTTTTTGGGGAGGTAGCACCAACATTTCATTTCCTTTCTTTTCCTTCCCTTCCCTTTTCATGATTTATCTTCAAAATTTCATGACTAGAACCTCAAAAACTGAAAATTTTAATCATAGATCCTGAAATTGAGAGAAACATATTGAATAGAAATAGAAACATTAATTAGAATTCTGAATTTGAAAAAATACACTTGTAGAATCATGTGAAACATCTAGTGTTCACTCTGAGCCTGTCATCATGGCTGAAAATCAGAACCTAACTCTTAGAGACCTTTGTGCACCACAATTCCTTAATCAAAACAATCAACCTTCCATGCCAGTGTTATAGAATTATTTTGAAATGAAAACTAACATGATTCCTTTACTTAAAAAGATTCATGGTTTAGTAGGTGATGATCCAAACAATCACATTAAAGAGTTCCCACATGTGTGTTCAACTTTCAGATGTCGTGGAGTTGTGGAGGAGCAGCTATAGTGGATGGCATTTCCATATTCATTGGATGGGGATGCAAAAGAATGTATGTATGGCCTACATCTAGGAGATGTTTATGACTGGAATGAAATGGAAATTTTTTTATGCAAATATTTTTCCCACCTCTAGAATCACATCCATTCGGAAAGAAATCTACGTCGTACAACAATCATCCGGAGAGACACATTACGAGTTCTGGGAGGGATTTAAGAAGCTATGTGCCAGCTTCCCACATCATGTCATTGAGGAGAATCACATTATTGTCTTATTATATCAAGGACTAATAGGCAACGACATAAATCTTCATGATTCATCATCGAGAGGTTCGTTGAATGACAAGTCACTAGAAGAAACCAAGGTCTTGATTGAGAATGTTTCCTTGAAATCACAGCAGTTTGGAAGAAGTGGTATTGGAACAAGAGGTATTAATGAAGTAAGAACTTCTCATCCATCACCGTTATAAGAATCTAGGATTGAATATATAACTAAATTCTTGAGGCAGATGTCCTTGAAGCATGTTAGAGACCAACAAGCTCTAGCTAAGGTATGTGGTATATGGTCATCACCTGATCATTTCACTGACCACTATTATGAAATACAGGGAATGAAAACAAGTGTGGTATCCTTTCGTCCAATTTAGTTCAAAAAAAATAAAGGATGAAGAGATCCAAAACAACTCCAATATGTGTTTAGAAATCAGTAGAATCAAGGTAGACCCCCATCCCAAGACCAGTTTCAAAACCAACCACCATTCAAAAATCAATTCCAAAACCCACCTCCATTTCAAAAAAAGTAGTCTTATAACCATCTTTATAACAAAAAACCAACTACGTTCCAAAGACACTATGAGAATCCATCCACCAGTTTACAACCTCCAATTCAAAACTAACAACAAAAATCTGAGTTTTAGGGGTTGAAGGACACCGTTAAAGATTTTTTCCAACAATTTTGAAAGTCTCGTGAACTTTCTAGCAAAAAATATTCTTAAAATCTCTTCCAAAACAATCCCAAACCGAATATATAATGTTAGTATTATAAATATAAGAAGTGGAAAATAAATCCCACCACCACCCACCATTGATCCTAAAACAAGACCACCTGGGATAAGGGAGAATGATGTTGGAAATTATCAAAATTCTTTGAAAATTCATCAAGAAGAAGATATGAAAGAGGTAGAGGAGAAGGATAGGAAAAAGAAGAGGAAACAAGAAACAACGTTTCAAAAGCAACAAAGGGAGAAGAAAGAAATACCCTTGATAATTTTATCAAGGATGACTAAATCAAAGAGGATGCAAGAAGAAGCAATGCAAACAAAATTGTGGATAACTTCCGGAATGTGGATTTCAACATACCTATGCTTGAAGAACTCAAAAAAATCCCAAGTATGTTAACTTTTAAAAGGATATTTTCACCAATAATAGGATACTTCACTGGAATTATAGGATCAATTTGGGATGAAGTGTATTAGCCATTAACACACTACTATTACCAACCTAATGTCAAGATCTAGGGACGTTTTCTATTCCATGAACCATTGGTTCATTAAATTTATCTAATGCATTATGTGATTTATGTGCATAAATTTATGTATCTTATCACTCAGTATGTACTTCTTTGTAGATGAGAGACTTAAATCCCACAAGAGTGGTGGTCCAACTAACAAACAGCTCCATAGTTATCCCAGTAGGAGTTCTAGAGGATGTCTTGGTAAAAGTAAAAGATTTTTTATTTCCCGCTAACTTCTATGTGTTAATTATGGAAGGTGATAGCATCCCATCACACTCATCTATCATTTTGTGCAAACCTTTCTTGAAGATGGACAAAACCACCATCTATGTCTATGAAGGGACACTTACCTTTGTGTTTGGAGACAACACTTCCCACATAAATATTTTTTAATCCATGAGGCCCCCCTTAGATGATCATTCACTCTTATCACACTCCCATGAAGATGGAATAGAACCAATTGAAGAATCAGGTATGTTTCATGAATTCATAAAATTTGGAAAGAATTTTCCCATTTAAAATATCACTGAACATATAGATTCCCAAAGCACTAGAGAATCTGATTTCATATGGGAAGAAGAGGTAAAATATTATTTGTTTTGATAATTTGTCAAATGATGAAAATGATGATATAATTTCTTATGTGTGGGATTTAAAACCTTTGGAAGTAGGAAACGTCAATTTAGTTTCGTCCCTTGAGCATTCCCCAGATCAAGAATTAAAATCACTCCCCACTTATTTAAAATATGTTTACCTTATGGAGAGAGAGAAATTACCAATAATAATTTGCTAATAATGTTTCTAAAACTCAAAAAAATCATTTATTGGGATTTTCAGAGATAATTTACAAGATATAGGGTGGAGCTTAAGTTATATCCCCAGAATAAACCCAAAAATTTTCTCAAATAAATTTTTTATTGAGGAGATACAAAGCTGTTAGAGACCCCAAATGAGGATAAACCCCACCTTGATAGAGGATGTAAAAATAAATATTGACGAGCTGTTAGCAGTTGGGATCATCTATCCAATATCAGATTCAAAATGGGTTATCCCCATCCAAGTATTTCCAATGAAAACTAGCCAAACCATTGTAAGGAATGAAAAGAATTATCTAATCCATGTGAGAATCCTGAATCGCTGGATAGTGTGCATAGATTTTAGGAAGTTGAATTAGTTCACTCAAAAAGATCATTTCCCTCTCCATTTCATTGGTTTTATGATAGAGCGATTGGTAGGGAGAACTCATTATTGCTTTTTGAATGGATTTTTAGGTTATTTTCAGGCACCCATTGCTCCTAAGGATCAAGAGAAGACTACTTTTACTTGTTCTTTCGGTACTTTTGCATACAAAAGGATGCCATTTGAATTATGTGACACTCCAAGTATATTAAAAGGTCTTTGTTAAGTAGATTTTTTGATCACACTAATTATTTCATAGAGGTTTTCATAGTTGATTTCATAGTTATTTGGAAAAAAATTTGACCAATGATTGAAAAATCTGGAATTTTTTTTGAAAACATTCATTGAAAAGAACCTTGTTTTTTGTTTTGAAAAGTTTAATTTTATGGTTGTGAGCAAAAGTTTCCATGGTCATGTCATTTCATATAATGGAATTGATTTTTAAAAATCAAAAATTGAAGTGATAAATTCTTTTTCTTACACAACTTGTGTCAAACATGTTAGATCACTTTTAGGACATGTATGATTCTATAGGAGGATTATCAAAGATTTCAGTAGTATTTCACTCCATATCTCTAGATTAATTTTAAAATATGCTTATTTTGACTTCAATGGTTTATTTCAGGAAGCCATTGATGAGTCGAATAGGCGATTGATTACACCACCTGTAATGAAGCCACCCAATTGGGAAGAACCATTCGAGCTACATTGTGATGCTTTAGACCAAGCAGCCAGGGAAGACAATTTTCAGAGAAATGGGGGAAGGCCACCAGTCCTTTCATATTCCTCAAAAAAACATAGATGCAGACAAAATAAACTAAAAAAGAACAAAAAAAGAGTTTTTAGAAGTTCTTTTGGATTTATAAGGATTTAGATCATTCTTCATGGAAATAAAGTCATTGTGTTTTCTGATCATGCAGCACTTAGGGACTTGATGAAGAAGGATGAAGAAAACCCATGTCTTGCGAGATTTATGATATTACTACAGGAGTTAAACATATAAATAAATGATAGTAAGGTATTTGAGAACCAGGTTTCTGATCACTTAAGTAGAATCTCCAACACAACTAATGTCGAAATTCTAGACACTGAACCACAGAATGATCACCTTACAAGAGAGCAGTTGTACTTGATTGAAGGAGAATTTCCTTGATATTCTGACATGGTCAAATATTTTGCAACAAATCATGTCCCATCTTATTTAAATTCTCTCCCAAATCAGAAATTGAAATCGGAATCCAGATATTATATCCGGTATGATCCGTTTCATTGGAATATTTGCAATGACCAAATGATAAGAAGATGGTTGACTAAAATTGAAATTGAATCAGTCTTTAAGTTTTTTCACAAATTAGATTATGGAGGACACTTTGAACCTCAAAAGGATAGAAAGGAAGGTTTTAAAATCTAGACTTTATTGTCCAGCACTTTTCATATATTATTATGAATTTTTCAAACAATATAAAAAATTCAATTTTACATGAAATATATCAAAGAGACAAGAAATGCCCGAAACACCACATATTTTTTCTGAATTTTCTTATGGTTGGGGGATATATATTATGGATAGTTTACCAATTTCATTTGGAAATTCTTATATTCTGCCTGCTGTTGATTATGTTTCCAAATGTGACGAAGCAAAAGCCACAGGGACTGACGATGTTAATTTTGTTTGTGATTTTGTAAGAGCAAAAAAAAATTTGGTTTGAAGTTCCCATATCAATAATTAGTGATCGAGGATCTCACTTTTGCAATAGTATATTGGAATATTTGTTGAAAATGTATGGGGTGCATCATAAAACTTAAACTCCCTATCATCCATAGACTAATGGGAAAGCTAAAGTGTCCAATAAGAAAATCAAAGGAATTTTGGAAAATAATATTAATCCAAATAGGACGGATTGGATCCATTGTTTAGAAGACACATTATGGGATTAGAAGATAGAATACAAAATCCCAATTGGAATGAGTCTATATAGGTTGATTTATGGGAAATTTTTTCACCTACCTGTGGAATTGGAAGACAAGTCATACTGGGCTGTGAGGAAGATGAAGTTGGATCTAGAAAGTGCTGGGAAAGAGAGATGATTACTGTTACAGGAGCTAGAAGAAATTAGAAGGTAAACATTTGAAAATCCTAGGATTTATAAAGAGATAACAGGTGTGGCTCTGATCAAACTAATCCAACCAAAAAGCTATCATTGTAGAGAAAATGTACTATTATTCAACTCCAGACTCAAGATGATGCTAGGTAAACATCATGCCATATGGGAAGGACCATTTATAGTTACTCAGGTATATCCTTTTGGATCAGTGAAAATTTTGAAGGATGGAGGCAATGATCTATTCACAATCAATGGGCATAGGCTGATGAAATTCCTTGGGGCCATGCCATTAGAGCCAATAAAGGAGATCACACTCATCCAAATTTTTATCAATAATCTCCATCAGGTCGTACCTCAACATTACATATTATTAATTTCTGTGATTAAATTTCAAATACTCATACTTGTAAAATACATTTGAGTGCATTATAGACACTGCATCATTTAGGTGTGCAGGAGGGAACCTTTGTTGTGTAGGTATTTTATTTGTTTAAATGTGTGTGTGTTTCAAATTTTGTGTGTTTATTTTTAAATTCTGGTGTGTTTTTTAAACTTTAGAGATGAAATTATTATCATTCACATTTGTAAAACTCATTTCCATGGGAGAAATAATTTTTTCCATGAAACATAGATTAAATGAATACAGAAAATGACATTGTTTCAAGTTCAATTTTTTGGAAATTTCATGAAAAGTACTCTAATTTTGGAATCCCATGCAACATATCATTGTCATTATATTTGAAATCACATTTCTGTGAGGCTTATGAAACTATTATTATCATATTATTTACAATCACCTCTCTTCTATAGAAAACCAATCAATTATGATTTAAACCGAATTTGATTTATTTTAGTCAAAACCTAAGGGTTTGAGGTATTTGTGTTTTAAATGATTAAGGAATTTATTTGGTTTTAAATCCCCCATTTCAATGAAATTAACTTAATTATGGCCCAACATGAACATTAAATCCTTGTATCCCTTAGAATCCATGAACAACCTATTACAATAGCCACATTACTTGCCAATGTTTCCTATCCAACCTCCTCTTGAAGTAAAATTGCATGATCAAATTGAACTTAAGTGTGGTGGAGATGTCCTGCATTGTACAACCATATTTGAGGACACTTCGGTTGAAAATAAGATGTTGTTTCTGCTGAGAAAAATCATTCTGCAGGAAGCTAGGTCTTTTCGAGAGCTTTTATGACAAGAGAAGTGTTGCCTTTCCCGAGCTTCTAATAGAGAAAAAAAGTTGTGCCTTTTCTAGAGCTTTCATGAAATATTATGTTAGTGAATATTGAAATGTTTTCTACTGAAATGATGAACTATGTGAACATTCCATGATAAATCATGATGACGGGGCTAATTTCTACTACGATGAGTGATGAAAAGACCATACATATGTGAAAATTTGAGTTATCCAATTTTTCTTCCAAAAGAACCAATCCATCTTCATTCAGCCTCAAAAATTTTACCTCTAAATCCTACCAACATTAATCCACATAACAACCTTGAAGAGTTTCCAAGATAAACATGTGTCTTTGACTCATGTCGGGTGGATATGTATAAATTTATCAATCCTATGGGGACCCTTGTATAAGTTTGGATGAAAAATTGTTTTCTAAAAATATGAAATTTCTGTGATGAGAGATAATGAAAGTTAGGTATGTGAATGTGAGTAGAAATGAAGAGGAAATATATTGAATGATATGAAATTATGAGCATGAAATAATAGTTTTCTAGAAGGCATGATATATTTTGTTTCTTGTTGTCTAATTGGTGGATCTCATGGATTTCTGTTTTGAATTTGCATTGATTTTATTTTGATTCTGACTTGTCCAAGTGATAACTAGGGGGAATTGATAATGTTAATATTCTCATTATTATTAATATGTTTTCAATGATTTAATCCCTCATAATTATTAAATTTGAGTATGTAAACATCATTTATGTGTTTTAGGTGTATTTTAGGTTAAATGTGAAAGTAGGGGTAATTCTGTAAAATTGACAGTTTTTGGGAGCTTCTGATTTTCAGGAATAAATTTTATTATATTGGTCCAATTGAAGTTAATCCTTTTTTGTAGGCTTAATATTCTTTTGGGCTTCAATTTTTTCTTCTAGACTAAGTCCCAATTCGAAACCCAGTGGTACAGAAAAATCCATAAAATGGAGAAATCAGTCTAGCAGGAAGAATGGACCCCACTACATTAAATCTGAAATATCTCATTCAACTGACCTTCAATTGAGGTGTTTCCATCTGGTGGGCATAATAGAGGAAAACATCTGGAGGACAGATTCTGGAGGATCAAACCTTTTGTTATTTCTTTTATTTCATTTGGTATTCTTAGCTTTATAATGACTTATCCTTCGCCCTTCAAACCGGTTAACCTTAACTTGGTTGGGTAGATCATCTGAGTGATTGGGGAGGGGTAGGTTTATGTTTTTAAATTCATGATTTCTTGTACTTAATGTTTTAATATTATTTTTTCTATTCTTCGATTCAGTTTCAATTTTTTATAATAGTTTTTCTTATCATGTACGATTGTATCAAATTTTAGATTCTGTTGTTTATTTTTATTTGGTTAATGATCTATATCTCCCTACACTATGTCCAAGTTTATGTATGATGGAATGGACCAGGACTTAGTGGTGAGGTACCCGGTGATCACCTGTACATGTGTGAGGAGTAGTGAATGTTCTTGATTTCTTGGGATAAACAATACCCGATTGGGAATTGCCTAAAATAATTGGGGGTATTAGCTAAAAATATATTTCACATAATAAAGAGATTAGACCAATATGAGGTTTTAGTATGGTTTATTCTAACATTATTATTAGACCTAGAGGGTGAGAAGAAACAACTGTGGAATCTCACTCTTAACAACTTAGTAGAATAGAATTGGTTAAGTTGAATTGTGATAGAATAACAATTGGAAAACCAACCCTAACTTGATCACCATTTGGTATCACTGATTTAAATAACATCATCTTTCAATTAGTTTAAAAATTCTAACTTAATTGATTTTATTATTTTGTTTCTTTCCCGTATTATCATAATCAAACAATTTCAAAAACAACATCATTTCTTTCTCTAATTTTAAGTGACAAACACTATTGCAGATAAATCCTCTTTGGAGACAACCTTGGTTACCCACTATAATACATTTTAACATAGGTTATATTTATTTTACCACACCCCATGATAGGAAAGTGTCAACTTGTTGAGAGAAATAAGGTGCAACCTCTAATCGGTCCTCCAAATTAATCATGTTTGGATCAAACCTGTCATGTGTGGAAGAATCTCCTTGTTTTTTTTTGAGACTTCTGAAGGGATCTCGCATGAGTTTCTTCCCCATATATGGTTAGATCAGGGGTAGTGTTAATATAGTGTCATCTAGAATACCCACATATTCCCCGGTATGCTTGACCTTGGCTTATTCCTCTAGTTCCCTAGTTAGTTACATGGAACTGAGGCTAATAATACCCAGAATCACCATTGGCATAGGGATCCATTAAGTGGAAAAACGTTGACAATACCAAATATCAATTCTTCATATAATTAATATTCTTCTTGATAGGTTAATTCTGGTTGTACTATATCGCGGGGAGGTACCTGTGATTTCGAAACAAATGGGATGAAATATTCCAGAGTTAATGAAATATTTTTCATATAAATGAGATCACCTTCTCCTAACTTTTCTTTGTCCTTTTGATCACATCTTTTCTTTTAGGATTGACATTTAGAGGAATGAAATTTTGATGAAGGTAGTTTTTCTATGAAAGGGGTGGAATAAGACACACTAGGTTTTTTCAACTATGTTAGTAGAATGGCCAGAGTTCAGTTGATCATTTTCTTGATCACTCAGTCATCATATTTTTTCACATTTTTACTTTTGATTTCTTGTCATTCGTATACTTCCTCCTGATCCGTAGCATTAACACATGCTACTTGAGATGATGAACATTTAATTTTCCCTTGTACAATGTATAAAATTTTTTTAGGTGATCATTAAAAAAATACACCTGAATGGGATTCCCCAACATCTGGTGAATGGGACAATAATATAGAATATCTTCATAGCCTTATTTGTTTTGTTTCATTAGCCTTCGAAACTGAACCAAATTGTTTTCCAAAGATGATATTAATTAACTACAAACATGTTAATTCAAAAAAGAATAAACATTGTTTTTTAACTCCTCGAAATGTTTCTTCATTTTATCTCGTTGATAATCTTGATGAGCCAATCATTTCTGTTGATGCACGGGAGGCAGAGCCCTTCGATATGATGAAGGTTTTGAAGTGGAAGAAGGTACATGTTCTTTCATGTGTGTGATTATAGAATTCTATTTGTTCCCTATTCTCCTTTCCATATCATATTTAATTACATGTTATTTAGCTTTAGTTTCTACAATGGAATCCTCCACCCATTAAGATATTTATGTAAGGTCTTGAAACCCTCCTATGAATTTCACATGGATCAATGGTATGCATAACTCATCATGAATGTTTTTCACAAAAATTTGTACCAACTCTTCCTAAGGGAGTTCCATTTTTAAAAAATATGTTAATCCATTACTTTAAGTAGTGAAATATTAAACTAATTCATTTTACATTTGTTTGAAGTTTCTTAACAAAAAAAAATGTTTTCTTCAGTAGAATTTAGAAGAATTGAAGTATAAAAGTTTGAAAGAGATCTTCTCATCCATTAATTGATTGAGATTTCATACAACTATACTAGAAAAAAGTTGGTCCTTGTAATGACTGTACAAAGCACATAAGTTTTACTACTTCTTATTGTTGAGGAGTTCCCATCACGGGATCTCAATGAGAAAATAAATTTTGTTATGTTCTATTCCAGATATCTCGAACCATTAATGATTGGGAATGTTGTTATCACAAAATTTAGAGGGGGAGTGATCGAATCCACACATTCAGGGTAAGATCACTTTTTGGATAAATAGGTGCACACTTTTCTTCCATACTTCCAATATAGTTTTTAATGCATAACTTTTGTTCATAAGTATTTGGGGATTATTTGAATGAGTTGGGACCTGTACAGGTACAACAGATGGAGGTTGAACTAGTGAAATGACTAGAGAAACCACCAGTGGTGGTGATGCAAGTATTTTTTTGATATTACCCATGGATACAAGTATATAAGGATGTGTTTGATCCTACCCTAGTTGTGTACCCAATCGAGGGAATTCATTATCTATATCTCTAGTTACCAACAATCATCTTTTATGTAGAGATCCTACAGGATGTGCAAGTTGAGGATCTGATTAGGGAGCATGTCTTGTAGAAATGATTTTTTAATGTAACTCTATATTGTGTATTCTCAAATTTTTCATCTCCACTTCTTATTGTGAAAATATTTCTTCATGTGAAAGAGATTGAACTTATGCATTTGAAAACTAATACATGATATGAATTTTACCTTTCCCCTTGTTATAAACCTTTTGAAGGGGTGGGAGTTGGTTACTTGAGGGCATACATAGATTCCGGGTTAGACTCTTATTTCGGGTATGCAGACCTCTTTCATTTTATTTAGTGTGTACCATATTATGAATAAGAACATCATCTTAAAATTCCCATAATCTAGAGTTTTTTTCTTGAGGATATTCCGTAATTGTGTTAATGAAATTTAATGATTCATAATGATAAGATGACATTATATCAGTATCATTGTAATATCATCTCATTTGGTATCTTCCATGAGGCTATGTTATCCTATATGCTGAATTCCCATGAATTGTTTTGCAGATAGTTACTAGAATAGAATCCTTGGATAGTGGAGTTATGGGCTCTCTTTGTGGCTTCGTCCCTAATCTGGAGAAAATTAAATTCTGCTGTGGAGGGGATTTTAGATGTGAAAAATCCCTCAGCCCTGCAGGATGGGAATATTCTTGTTGTTCTTATTCAAACCGTCTAATATTATTTATTGAATTTATATGTTGAATTAAGCATTTCCAATCCCAGTAGTCTAAGATAGATATTGAGCTACTATAGCTAAGATTTAAGAAACTACTCTTCTGATTGTGTGAATTTTTGTTCGGTCATTAGCTGGATGCATTATTTGACAACCACTCAAATTACATGTTTCGAAAGATCACTATTCTCTTTCATAAATTTGATTTATCTGATGAATGACATCCTCTAAGAAGGATTCCTTCTTTCTAGTATCATCCTCTTGATGAAAAATTATCTCAAAATCTTTATTCCTTTGGGCCTAAATCTAATGAGAGCTACTGGAGGCCTGTACATGAGCATGAATATAATTACAAAAACATCTATTGATTGTAGTTAGACATGTGAAATAACATTTCTTGAGACCACTTTTTTGAAGGATTTGATGATTCTGTAGTGCAGTGAAATGAAATTCTCCAAGTGTACACCATCCATTGATATTAACACCATATGGGGTATCAGAAATTAACTAGTTTATCCTCTTTATATAATTTATTCATGCTAGCTTAAGGGTTTTCTACTAGTTTTCAACCATCTGAAGTTGGTAAACTGAGAGATATGACAAGTCTATTTGGAATTTCAACCCTTATTTTACCTTTAAATGATTTTGATATTCATCATATGGTAATACTTTGGTTTTCCAATGATGAAGAGTTTTCCATATATTGAGAAAAAGATCATGAATACAACCTTCTGCCATCAATTCCGGAATGTTTTATTGAGAGTTTTCCAAATGCCATAACATGGTTGGTACTTCTCCTTTATCAAATTATATTTTCATGTTTAACACATATTAATCATATTTCACAAGTGGTTTCTCCACTTGATCTGACTAAAGTGGACACTTCTCGATTATTTTATTAAAAAAAATCAGTCCCTTTTTCCTCTACTTTATTAGTAGACAAATGACTCATGGGAGGTTCAGAGAATGACCATTACCTTAATATGTCTTCTAGTTAAGAATTTATTTTACCAGTTAATGACAAGGAATTAGATATGATTGGCCTTGTGTTGGAAAGTGCCTTGAGATAATAGGGATTTAACATTACTACATTATTGATTAATGAATTTTCATGAAAATATGAAATACTACAGTGAAGAGAACTTCTGTAGAAAATTCCATCATGAGGAGGACCGCAATATGTATTACAGTAAATGATAAATCCTCTTGCTCCTTGGTATTCTTGCCGCATGGATGGTTGTCGTGGCTCTCTCCTAAAGATATGCTATCTTGATTGACCTGGTTTTCATTAATCAAGATTTTATTGAAAATTTTCCGATAGGTAACATCTTAATTACTATTACTACTCTTATAAATTGTTAATTAGAAGATAGGATCATGAGCTACAACAGATAAATTTCTAAGGGCCTCAAGAACTCTAGTATTAAGAGGAGCTAGATCACAGCATGGATCTTGATTTTCCAACTGTGTTTGGAGAGACTTCTTCATGGATGATCTATTACACTTTGTTGGGGTCACTTGCTGGGAGAAGTGGTTATCATGGCCATGTGTATGTGTCTTCCTTGGAGAGGTCATCAAAATGGTCTGATTATTTACAATTATAAATGGTGTATGTTCTCAATCTAGTTGTACATATGATATTGGGGATTATGCCATATAACCCTCATGGACTATACAAGAGTTATGTCTCTACTCCGGGATGGCATGCTGATGTGTCATCTCATGTATGGGGACAAATTTATTTATTTGTTTCCCGGGTACTACTGAAGTTGTTGTTATGATATTCTAGAATGTTTCGAGAATATGGGCATAAATTTTCGTTTTCCCTTTCACAATTTCTATGATGTGTTTGGGGGATTCGGTGGCCGATTAAAGAATATACGTCCATTTTGTATCTGTATCAGGTGCATGTTCCAACTCCTTTCCTATTTTTCCTATCAATGGGTGCAAACAATACTCGTGTATGGGGGTAGAGAGTAGAGTATGCCCCAGATTTGCCATCATAGTTTTCTGATTGACTTCTTCGGGTGCTACCAAATGAGTCTGTTGGTAGGTTTGATGAATGCTGGAAGGTGTATGTACCATCTAGATGTTTTTCATAAAGCATGGTTGATGTAATTATATAAATACTGGCAGATGATACTGCTGGTAGAATTTGTGAGTTTAAGCAGGTGTATGTTCCTTTTTACTAGTTGTTGCCACATTTGATTGGCGGGCTTCCTTAAATGTTGTCAGACGAGGTAGCTGACTGGATGATAAATTGTAAATAGGTGTATGTTATATTTCATGGTAATCCATCATATTTTTATGGTGGGATTGGTGGGTCGCTTCCAGATGAGTCTACTGGGCATCAGAATTAGGAATAATGGGTGTATTTTCCCAATCATTGTTTTCCATCAAGATAAGTTGATGGACTTTTTCGGATGGGTAAAAGGTAATAATCTATTCACATTTGGTAGTATGTTTTCCCCAACATTTCATCTGGCATGCCTAGGTATGAGGGACTTGGGTCGAACGTCCATAGGCAACACCCCCATCATGTTGGGGTTCATTGCTGCGCGATTCTTCGGGCGGAGGTTGTTGGTGGGAGTCCTCTGGAAGGACCCAGGCATCTTTAAATTAAGACCACGAGGGACCTCTTTATCCAACTAAATATTGTATGGGAGGGACTAGTTATTTCATTCTGGGGATAAGGACCCAAAATGGTTGAAGGCGGTGGTTGGCTCTGTCTTCTTCATAACCATCGGTCATCTCTGACTAGATGGTGGGGGGTTGTTATTAACCTAGTGGGCCTATCAGGCAGCCTCCAAAGTTGTAATAGTACCATGATGACGGCAGTCCCTTACAATTACATTAGAATAAAAGCATTGAATATGATGAGTAGGTGATGATTTCCTTCCAGCAGATAAGGATCCAGTTTGAGCAGTGGTTGGGGCATTCACATGTGAAAATTTGAAGGAAGTCATTTGGAGTGAAGGGAGTTATGAGAAGAAATTAAAACAAAAATAAACTCTATTAAAGAAATATCTTTTAGGTGGATACATGAGTGATTAATTCCTTTTTCTATCCTTCCATTATCAATTGATAGGGTCCTGAAAAGTGGGTAATAATATTAACTTCGTTAAGAATTCAAATCGGGTACACCATTTTTGTTTCATAGTTCCTAGAAACATGTGTTCTAGTTTAATAATCAATGTTTCTTTAAAGTTTCCATTAGATTTATTCATGGAACTGGAAAAATCCAATTGTTCTTTATTCAAAATGGACCTACTTTCTGAAGGCAGTCGTTCATTCAGTTTGAAATTTATGATACTTAGGAACATGCATTGGTCAATAGGATGGGATTTCAGACTCATCACAACCTTTTGGGGAGAATTATAGTCTACTTCGGGACAATCTATAAAAATTTAAGTTATTTTGATGAATCCTTATTAGTTCACTAAAAATAAAATAGGTTTCCCTTGGAATTTTCAATCACTAATTAACATGTATAAAATTTAGAATCATCCATATGTATTCAAGGTTCTTTATAATTAAAGATATCCATAATTATTCAAGGTTCTCCATCAATTGAATCCTCTCATATACTATTTAAATTTTTTTATTCATTTCTATGAGGATACTAGTTTATAAGCCACTCAGTTGGGCACTCCGAAATTTATTGTCGTCTAGGGAGATGAAAGATTATTTTGATATAGGGACCGTACCCATAAAATGGGCCACCTACGTATCATTGTGATAGGAATATGAACCCTCAAAGTTCAATGCCAGTTAATGCGACACATAATTCCTTTTAAGGTCATTTTATAAGGACCTAACAGTATAGTTTAATGTTATTTGTTAAGGAAATATATTTTAAAGTTGATTAGTCAAATTTTGGTTTGGCACTTATGCCAAAGCAGACTAAGGAACTTGGAAAGAATATGTGTTTAAATTTAAGATTAGACCCTATTGGAAAAATGGACCACGAAGAACATGGTTGATTTGAAGAGTTGGGTTAGAACCTCAAGGAGGCATCCTATGTATTCCATGGAAAAGGGACTCAAATCCCACATATTTCAATAAGCCTCCTAAAAGATTATAGTCCTTTGAGAAAAATAAGTTTGGGTTTACTTCTTGAAAAGGATTCCTTGGTTATTTTGGGGTATAATTTTTGGTTTATTTATAAGGATTATTCCTAGATTAAGGGAATTATGGTTGGATTCCAGAAGAGGATATCTAGTGAGTTCGAGCCCTGAGAAGGCTTCCTATATATCCCAATTGCGGTGGGAATCAATGTTCTTTTAGATCATTCAGGGTGGGTGATTGTGAAAATTTTTTATTCATCAAAAATCTCTATGCCAACAAGAGTTATTATTGGTGTGAGAAACAAGGGGATGTAAATGATTCAACAAATGCACCCACACTTTTCCTCCTCCTCTGGTGGATGAGGGCATGCCTACGATGCTGATGGTGGATGGGGGTGAGGCAATCGGGGAAGAGGATTTGGAAACATGACTTCCCTATATTCTCTTTACACTGAATAAGGGACCAATGTGAGTAATGAGTGAAGGTGTAGGATATATAGAGGAGAAATAATGTGACCTCAGACTGGAATGGTTAGGGACTTAAAGCAGGATGACTGCCCTGGTGGATCTCGGTAGGGGAGGGAGACTTCCCATTTGCTTGTACGGAAAAGCAAGTGTGAAAAATACATTCCCTACCAGATACCTAAGGTTTTGGGTCCTATAGATGAAAAGGGGAGGACAGAACCCCAACCATGATCCTCCAAACCGGGAATATCCCAACATTGTTCCTCATAGAAAGGTCCACGTGACTGCGGATATACAACCCCACAGACACTCCATGAATCATAATAACATTGAAAAATGAATGTGGGAAATGTTTGACTATGGATATACAAACCCAAATAGGAGACATGATGACGTTCCTTTTCCAAGGATTTGATAAGTCAGGAGGTTTTAGTGAAGGTCTCAATAGAATCTATCTAAGAAAACGGAGCCAATAATGAAGATGACGTTCCATGAATGTAATTGCAAATGGATTAATGGCTTGTAGAGTGAAGAGAGTATGGGTATAGAAGAAGGTAAACCTAGTTGAAACTAGAGAAGACATATGGGTGCACATGTAGGCTTGGAAGACCTGATGTTCACCTAAGTTACAAACAACCTGAATGTTAATACTTGGGAGACACTTGGCTCAATCCTTCGAGAGTATTCACATGTAATCCCCGAAGTCGAGAACTCGTGTTCCTATGAGGGGAATTGGTGCCACGTATGTGTTTTTGAATCAAGGAGGTTGGGCCTTTTAGGCATCCAAGTGTTATGAATTTCAAATAGAAAAAAGATTTATGTTCAATGGTCCTCATTCAAATCCTTCTCTCTAGGTGTTAAAAAACTACCTTGAATGTTTCAAAAGACTTGGGCGATTCACAATGACAACAAGAGCAGCAATTAGACATCATGGAAATTCATCTATACAAATGATGTCCTAAAGGGAAAATTTATATGAAATAACATTACCCATGGTGAAAAAGAGATTGGGTGCGCAACTGTCATGCCCACCAAATTGTAGCGCACAAGTACCTTGTGCACTGACTATGTTCTGGCTAGATTAAGGCGACCCAATGTTCAATCCTTGAGAAATATTTATTTTCATCATATGTTTTCTCCTATTTTATCTAAGGTATTTCCCATTGTCATTTTTTAGACTCTATGATGGAATGGTGTGTCAAACATGTAGTAGAGTCATGATGGCCTGGAGGAGAGTACTTGGAAATTAGAGATGCCTATGTGTTCCCACCACCAAGAGTTGTATTGGTTTTTTCTTGTGTGTTTTGAATTTTTGATGTATTTAATGAAATATTTTCTCAATAAGATGGTTTACTTACTTGTTTTGTAATCTGTGATGATGTGCTACCATGTAAAAAGGGGGACACAAATTCCAAATCAAGATGCATTAACTGAGATGGGACTTAACCCGTGAGAGAGACTCAGTGCCACCCAGAGAAAATAATATCATGAAATGGATGAAGTAATTACCTAGTTCATGTGTCTAGATAGTTGGATCTTGTGTGGGTTATCTTGTGGATATTTGGGTATGAATATGTGGGAGGATGTGTTCTCAAATGTTTAAGCTTCATTCTAGCTTTCGAACAACACATTGTGGTTTATCCTTGAGAGGTATCTTATGTGGTGGTTGTTCATAACCCTCTTTATTCAAGGTTTGGTTTTGAATTATTGAGGGTGAGATTATTTTGAGAGGTATCTGATATAATGTAAAGGACCTTTCAGTAACATTATATTTTAAAAATCCAGTGTTTAGGGTTTTTTGGGAGGAAACTATAGCTCATTTCAAGAGTTTTCCGAATTTCTAGTTTTTTCATCGGTAGATCAGCATCGATGGGTCATAGTGATGATAGGACATAGCGTTGGTAGGTCAGATAGTCTATAAGATATGGTATCAGTACATCATGTCTTCAGTAGGTTAGGACCTCATTTTGACCAGCATGGGTCGGTCAGTTTTTGGTTGGTCGAGTATTTGTAGGTCAGGTGTCAGTGATGCACATTGGTGAGTCAAGAATCAGTGGGTCATGTAAATCACTCATTGTTAGTGAGTTGAATCTGTGAATAAATGTCGGTGAGTCATTGTTAGTGACTTGCGTTGGTGACTCATGTCGGTGACTCACCCATCGACGAGTCATTTATCATTTCCTAATTTTTTCATTTTTACCTGTTCACATTTTATTTGATTAAAAATGAGTTACATATCATATTTGAGTATTTCTAATCTAATTTTAACGAATAATAATTATATCATTAATATCCTAACATTCTGGGGTCTTTGAAATATTCCACCCACATAATACTGACACGATATGAAATTAATGGTCCTTGAACCTGTTTCCTACCTTGATATATGATCTAGATCTTCTAAGACAAGAACTTATCTTCCTAGTGTATTTCCATATTCTATTGGTGAACACAGATCCATTATTCCCCACAGAATAATTTGTGTTGTGTTGTGTCCTTTCGATCCAATTTTCCCTTAGAGTCCTTAATACTAATCATACACCCCTGTTTTAGTGTAAGGAGGAGTTTTTGATTGTCTATTTGTGGAGGTATGAAATCATCCATCCATATTTGAATTATTTATCATGATGAAAGGGTAATCTAATTTCCCATTGTGATTATGTTTGGATCCCAAAATTTAATTATGGTTGTTATTCAGATAATTAGACATGTTAAAACGATTGGTTTTGTTGCCGTAGAAATAATTGAGGGGTGGGGATGATGATTTTGATGCTTCTGTTGTTTTATCTATTATATTTGATCCTTTTTGTAAATTGTGTTGGGAATATTCCTTCTTAAATTCATGTCCATTTCTAGTCTCAGTTTGGGCACCCAATATACGAATAATTTTTTTAACATTCTATTTATTGAGTTTGAACATGAAAACATTATTAAGAACATATAACCATTTAATTAAATGGATTCCATCGGATCAAACTAGATATGAGATCACCCCTAATTTATCAAAGTTGAACAAAATAAGAAGGGTTGATTAATCTGAATACACCTTTTAGATTTATGTGACAATGTGTTGTGTATGGTTCTTTTTGGCCTTCTGTTTTGTGCTGGTCATGTGGTGTTGTGTCAAGTAGTGTGGCAATGAGTATGGGGTGGTACATTTAATTTCATTGAATCTCATGTTGGAAGATTGATTGACTGTGGAATGGATTAATTTTATGAATAGTGGGTTAAATATGGGTTGTTTAATGGTTGTTGGGCATGGTTTTTATTGTTGTGGGACTGAAATCTGGTAAAGTTTTGTTTTTTTCTAAATATGGTTCTTTTCATGTTCTATGACTTCTGAATATTGTTTTGCGGAGATGATTTTGAAGATGGATAGTGTCACCTTCTGAGGTCTTTTTTCCCGAAGATTCCATATACTTTTTTGAAGTGTGTGGTGGTTATGATGTTACTTATTCTATGATTTCATTGGTAATTCATTGGGTATAGATGGAATAAATAAATAAATGCATCGATTTACTCTGAGTGATAATTGGTTAAAAGAATTAATTTGGGATATGAATTTAGCCTATGGCTGTTTGTGTGGTTATGTATTAGTGGTGGAAGAGAAAGAAGTTATGTGTGGGTTGGGTGATTATCTTGAAAACCCATAGGTTGGGATGAGTGTTTAGTACATATATATATATATATACAAGTAGTTCCTTTTTATATACATACACAACACATCCATGTTGAGAACTGGGTTCCAGACACCACTATTGTTATGGGGGAGGGTGTCATTTCCCAAAGTCCCAGTGGAAGGATGGATGGTTGGTTATTGGCTATTCTCTTCTCCCTTTTCTTGGAATTTCTATACCAAGACTCTTCATGCCTGTTGTGGTGCAGTTGTGAGGAACATGTGCGTATGGGAAAGGTGTTCTTTCCAGGTGTCTTCGGGATGAGATATGTTATACATTCGTTAGTGTCTTTGGGGTGAGGATGTGGTTTTGTGGCCTAGGTGTATGTGGTCAAGATGTGACATGGTTTTTTTCAGGGTGTGTGAGGGAAGGATGTGGTATGTGGCATAGCTGTGTTCTGGGAGGTTGTGACAGTTGATCATGAGGAAGATTGTGGTGGCATCAGGACGTTCACTATTAGGGATGAGAAGTTAACCAGGGAGAATTGGTTAGGGGTACAAAAATATCGATTTACTTACTAAATTAATTGACATGACTAGAATAATTTGGTGAGAATACATTAGTTATGTTGGGGTGGATAGTATAACTTATTAGGTGATTTTTATTTTCTACTCTTTTTCTCACAAGGGAATTATTATGCTTCTACCACTTGTTCTTAAGAGACATTGTCTTTTCCTACTTAGTATACTTGTATTATAACTCTACATGTGTAAAAGTATTTTCAGGTTTCAAGGTAGATTACACAGACAATGCTAGACCATACCATCTCAGGTGTTGGGGTAGTTGGTGTATTAGTGCTTCCCATTGTCAATATGGAATTTACATTAGACTTTTTCATTGTATTTCATGTAGTTTTACTTTGAACATGATTTTGGGATTGATTTTTAATAAATTTAGATATATATCTTTGAGTTTTTTTGTGGTTGACACATCTTATGTCACAAAACCCTCCCCATAAGGTGTACTCCTCCTGGGCTGGAAATGTTAGAAGGGAGATAGTGCCCTCGAGTCCTATATATAGTTGGCCTCAGAATGGAGGTTAACACAAAGGGTATAGTAAACACACAAATGGGAGGAATTGCCCTCTAAGAGAACACACACAAAAGAGGTAGATAAGACAGACACCAACCAACTCTAACACATACTACAATATAAATGAAATCTCAAGTAAACATATGTAATGTAATGCAGAACTACTAAAACTGAATGGAAAAACTATATGTATTAATGGAAAATAAAAAATACGGCAACCACGAATCCTGAATAGATCCTACTATTCCAAGTTAGTAATAACCAGCCCAACAACGAACCTACTCCATGTGAAAAAAAATAGTTTATATATAAACAGGGTGAGTATGAAAGTATATTCTGTAGGATCCTCCTCGGAGCCTCTCCTGTAAAAGTAAACATAGCATGCTAAAGCACAGTGAACAACAGGTGAAACTAACTCATCACCTAAACAGGAATACTATTTTCTTAGTCTCACCATGACTACTCTCACCATGTATCACATACAGTAGTATTAAATATAATAAATAATATCATGGGAACCTATTACAAATTCCCCACTAGTTTGTTTCTTTTCCAAAACAATGCAGGTCCTAAGTATCTCTCTTCCTAAATGTCTTGCCCGTAAACACCTGGGCGAAGCCCTAGAATATGAACCTCGTGCAACACCACACCATATCTACATAACCAAAGTAACCAAATAGTTTTGGGGATCCACCACAGCTCTCCTAACGTGTATCATTCATCAGGTATTACACCTCAATCCATTATAGCCCATACACCATGTAAGGATCCTCAAGACATCATAAAATATACATGTTACACCTATAGTAGTACATTAGAAACTATATCTAGAATATATGTGTGTGAAAAACCAAAATCCATTATATCCCTCTGCACACCTATAAGGAGAAAACTAACAGTTGTGCCTACCAGAACATGTAATTACCAAGAGAAGACAGTGCAGCCAATGTGTGTACTCATCCCCCCATCCTACCACCATAATGTTGGGGAAAACACCCCCGGGCTCAGAATCCCTAGTTTGTCAGTCGCCATAACTAACAGGGTGGAGTAATATATATAAAAACAAAAATTACATGATATAATATTTCTCACAACAACACTTTGGTAAAAATCTTGTCTCAAACTCAACTAATGCTAACGTCACTCAGACTCCAGGCTTCCACAACTAAGAGTAGGTATCATATAATCACACAACCATTTAAAGAGATACATTATATAACTTTATTGTTTATCTATCAGTTTCCATTTATGTTAATAAATTCTTTTAACATTAATTAAAAATTAAAAATTATGCATTATATTTCATTAGCATAACACACAATGTCTACTGTACTTTAAAGTGAACCATCATTATTTCGTCACTGCATGATTCAACCACATGGGTTGACAACATTAATTCAATCATTTACTAAAAGTATTATTACTTTCCCATATTCCCAGGAATTATATAAAAAAATTATATGCTACTAAACACAAGGGGTCTCAACATAGTGAGTGGATGAACTACCAGTCGAGTCTTTTCCACCTATAGCAAGATCGTAGACTAATCATCCCTTGGGAATCTAAACATGGAAAGTACCTGGCATACCCCATGTGTCTTCGCTTTTTTTGGAAGGACGGTAAAGACAAATAGCTACCTTGATGAGTGGGGAAAGTAAATAAGATAACAAAATACAAGGATCAACAAGTATCGAACCATTACATCAAACCAATTTCATCATATTCAGTGTCATCCCCGACACCCACATTCATAAACCGATGCATATCTCCACACTAGGAATCAACTACTGCCACAACCAATGGGCCTCCCCTCACCCACATATCACAACATCAAACTAGGCTCACAACACATCGCATGCAGTAAGAAATAAAAAAGCAGCACAGCTCGTAGTCATAAATAAGTCATTATTCCTTCTCAGTCAATGTGCTCTCAAAACTCCATGAATAAGGCTCTTAGACTTTATAAGAAAGAGGGTAACTGGAAACCCTATGAGGAATTGAATTTTATAAAACAACCAGTTCTTTAATCCATCATGAATTAACCAATTCATTATTAGTATGTTCCAACTATGAGAATCCTATTCAGAAATCTATCATAGCTATCACAAATAATTAAAAATCGTAACTACATCAATTCCATTAGCATAAAATTACAATAAGAATAACCAAATTAATTTACATGGCTCTTTATCTTTATCGAAATAATTATATATTAAATCATGATTTTCATTCTTTAACAATTCCATCAATAATGACATGCTAAGGTGAAAATAAATGATATCATACTTCCTAGAAAAAATTATAGGCAATAACATACGATTGATACCAAATTACTTATCTGGTTATAATATTTATTATTTCAAATACATTGTGACCTAATGAGAAAAAAATTATAAAACTACAGTTTCATGTAAAATAGTAGAGAGACCACAAATCCCCTACATCAAATGGTTTTCAATGCCCTTTGAACTAGAACAGACCAACAAAACATATCACAGTCACCACTCTTAGAGGACTGCATCCACCTGAGAGTGCAGAGACACCACCACACTAGGTAACATGCATGAAAATTCCATTATGAACATGGATATTTCATGAAATAATAGGGTATGGTGAATGAGAAGGAGGTGAACCCAAAAGAAAAATGACAAATCATATCGTATATCGATTTTCGATCAATAGTGCTTGGTTGTACCAAAACTGGTGGTGTCTTTGCAGTATGAAAAACTTCAAGGGGAACCAATCCAAGGAGGAATGTTTAATTTCCTGACTCATACAGTAAATATTGAAAGGTTTGAGTGTCTCATACTCGGAAAAAATTCGAGAGAACAATAGAAGAATATATCTCGACCATTTAGAAGATTCAATGGAGTAGAATCTTAAGATATGCTGGATTTTCCCTTAAAAGAGGATCACATTAAACCACAAAGTTTGACCAAATAAAGGAATACCAAGCCTTAGGAAAATTAATATTAGAGGTGTGGGATTTGAATTTGACTTAAATATCATAAAAGACGGACTTGAATGTGTTTTATGTCATGGAATCATTAAATCAGCGAAAATGAAAAAAATATGGTAATTTGGAAAATAAAACATGATACAGTTCTAGAAACAATGTTCATGAGACAGTTTTTGTGAGGAATTATCCTTGAGATAGTATCTATGAGACAGTATTTGTGAGTG
The DNA here is from genome assembly GCA_963277665.1 of Viscum album. NCBI lineage: Eukaryota > Viridiplantae > Streptophyta > Magnoliopsida > Santalales > Viscaceae > Viscum > Viscum album. Next base: position 1,943,302,962 of record OY728152.1, read on the forward strand.
AGTATCTATGAGACACTATCTGTGAGACAATATTTGTGAGATAGTATCTGTGAGACAGTATCTGAGAGACAATATCTATGAGACAGTATCTATGAGATAGTATCAATGAGACATTATATATGAGATAGATTCATGAAATAGTCTGTAAATTTGGAAATGTGTTGTGTATATGTCACCATGAACTCCCATAACACCTTAAATAGAAGATTCCAGCAAAGGAATGGACCAAAGAAGTCTGAGAATTACATCAGATACCTCTTATAAAATTCTCATCCTCGAGAATCCAAAACCAACCAAGAAAGGAAAGGGTCCGAACAACCACCCATTTAGATACCTCTCAAAGATATAAAGCCACAAAAATCAACAAACGAAACCCATATCATAAACATGAAAGGTATACAACCATAATGTGAACATCATTACAAGAAAAGGGATAAACATTAAACAACTCGGAGTACAGATCACAGATCTGCAACTCATGTTCCCATGTACTCTTCTCCATGCCACCATGTCACCAAAAGGCATGAAACAAGGGGATAGAATGCCCACTCAACACCTTCTCATTGCAGTCATGGATCTCTAAAGGCCTCTCCTCGAATCCCTCATCATCATCAATATCAATATCTCCCCAATTGATGATGTGTGAGTCATTATGATGATAATGATATTTTTGTGACACATTGAAAACATCACGTATATAACTCATCTGTGGGGATGTTCTACTCGATATGCCACGACTCTAACTCGAGCCAACACCTCAAAATTACCAACAAACCGGAGAGACAACATACTACAATGACCAAACATTCACTTCCCATGAAAGGGAGTCACCTATAGAAACACATGATCCCCAACAGTAAACACCATAGGTCTCCTACATTGATCATCATATGGTTTATGAAGATCCAGTACTATCTCCATCTTCTCACAAATCACCTAAACCATCTTTGTTGTATTCTATACTTGTTGTGGTCTGAGAATTGTGACTCTTAGACCCTAGTCTAGCATAATGGGGAACCAAAAGGTCGTCCATAAATGGATTCAAATGATGACATACTGATGGTGGAGTGAAAACTATTTTTGTAAGAGAACTCCAAAAAGGGTAAGTGCCTCATCCACGAACCTCAAAAATCTTGGACACAAGAGCGCACCATGACATCAAGAGTCTAGAAGGTTTGCTCTGTCAGGCCATTCGTATATGGATGAAAAGTATTAATATGGAATAGTTTAGAACAAAAAGCTTGCTGGAGAACTCTCAACACATTAGAGGTAAAACGAGGATCTCGATCGGAAATGATCATCCTCAGGACACTGTTGAGTCTCACCAATTATTCTACATTCTGAATCTATAAAAAATACACTAATATTGGCTCCTTGATCACTATAAATTGGGTATGTTTTGTTAAATGATATAATACCACACAAAAAGCATCATTACCTCCATAATCATGATGTAAACATGTAATGATATACATTAATATGTCATCCCACTTCCACAAAGGAATATCTAATTTCTGGAGAAAATCATCGGGGACACAGTGCTCAACCATCAACTTATGCAAGACCAAACATCAAGACACTAACTCCTCAACTGCACACTTCAACCCATGCCATAAAAAATGACACCTCAAGCCTCGATACATCTTTTTCATGCCAGGATGCACAGATGAATGAGAACTATGGAACTCTCTGAGAAAAGTATCCCACATCACCAAAGAAACAAAAATACATCCATGATACAATAATTAGTGTTGTTAATCGTCAGACCAACCATTAGGGGCCTTGCTACAAACAACTCAGTCTCTCGAGGCCTCCACCTCTAGATCCCCCAACTGGGACACTTCCAAATGTAACACCAGAGATGACTACAGAGTCTTCAAAAAAAGGAATCCTCTACCCCCCAACCTCCCCCACCTAGATATTTAATGCTGAATGTTCTGCCATCACTCTCCAAAAAATCATTAGATTCACGCACTGCAACACTACGCGACATCCTTCTTAGTGCATCAGCTGTAAAATCCCCTTTTCGATGAGTATATGGTTTTTTGAAGTCGTATTCATGTAAGAACTCCATCCACCGACGTTTTCTCATGTTCAATTCACACTGGGATAAATCATACTTTTGGATCTTATGATCAGTAAAAACCACAATTCAGTCTCTAATAAGGAAATGTATCCAGAAGTTCATAGAAAACACCATTTCCTCTAGATCAAGATCATGGGTGGCATTGTTATTTTAATGGTGACACAACTGCTGAGACCCCTAAGAAATATCTACTCTCTTCTGTATCAGAAAAATGCCTAACCCTATTTGAGAAGAGTCACAAAAAACATCAAAATGAACTCCCTCTACTGGAAGACAAATAAAAGGAGAAATTACCAACATATCATTCATATACTCAAAAGATTTCTATCACCGATCAGTCCACACAAACACCTGATCCTTCTTGATCAATGCTGTTACAAGTGTCCCAACCCAGGAGAAATCAGTTATGATCCTCCAGTAGTTGCCTTAAAGAATAAAGAAACTTCGCACCTATGCCACTGTCATAGGGGCTGCCCAAGACACAAAAACATCTATCATCGATGGATCCATAGCTACTCCCTAGTAGGACAAAAAATACGCATGGAAATGAATATCTGAAGCCCAAAATATACTCTTTGAAAACATCTGAAAGAGAAGATGTGGATGGATAACTCCTAAAATAGCATGCATATACTATTCATGTTCCTCCTCAAATTTGTAGTACAAAAGGATGTCATAGATTAAAACCACTATGATATTATCTAGGAACTCTTGGAACCCATCATTCATCAATACCATAAACACAGTTGTAGCATTCGTCACACCTAATAACATTATAATGAAATCATAATTCCCTTGACAACAATAGAAACCATATTCAGGATATCCTCATCATTCACATGAATTTAATGATATATTGATCGCAAGTAGATATTTGTAAACTCCATTGAACACTTAAGTGGATAGAATAAATCCTCAATCCATAGTAGAGGATTGAATTTCTCACTATCATGTTATTTATACGACGACAATCAATACGCAGCAGCAAAATACCATAAACCATATTCATGAGCAAAACCAGTGCACCCAATGGTGACACACTCGGCCGAAAAAAATCTACACTATAACAGACCACCAAGATATATACATTGATCTCATAACTCCTATGGATCCATTATATATGGAGAAAATGAGATAAGAGACCCTCTTTGATGTAGCTCATTCCCAAACATGATCTCTCATCGAGGGGGTAGTGCTACAACCATTTCTAGAAAGACATCAGGGTACTCTTCTATGACCCTAAGAAATGCCAACTTATAAACCACTTAAGAACTCAAAATCATCTCTTCTATCAAGGATGATAAAGACATAACACACCTGTGACCCATCTGAGTGTCTCGCTCGCTAACAAACTCTGTCATCTCTCCATCAGCATCAAATAACACCAACTACCCCCAGAAGCAGTCCATGATAGCATGCAAAAAATATAGCTAATCCATGATAAGGATGACATCATATGATTGGATATGTAATCTTATGAAATTTCCCCAAGAGAGGTGCTACCCCAGAACTAGCTCATAGTTTTTACATACATCAAACAAGTTAGGTAGACCTCAAACTACAGTAGTCAACGCCAAGGGCACATTAAGCCTCTCTACTCCAAGTCCAAAGGCATACACAAGGTCTAGTGATATAAAACAGTGAGTGTAAAGACCAAAAGTTTCATTAATGGAAATCCATCTTTATCTAATTAAATGTCTCTTTATGTTTATATAAAATGTCAACTTATTTGGTTTTATGTTATGAATTTTGACCCTTGCTAATATAGCCGTTGAACAGTGATCACATGATTAGTATAAATATAGGACTTTAACAAATCCAATTTACTCAGAAAAAGGAAGTGATGGCCTCATCCAGTAGAATTTCCCCATACGAACACCATTTGTTGGAGCTCGGAAAAGAGGTGGCATCTTTGGGCTTCGCCATTTACCAAGCCCAAGCTGAGCTTCATTATGTCAAGCTCGAACATGACCGTCTACAGAAAAATTGGAAGTTTATTGAAATTACCACTCGAGCGATGTTATCTGAGCCACCCCAAGAGTCTATCACCATCGCAAACCTTACCCTTAGGTCTTATGCAGGTGTTTTAAGGGGTTATGTAACAAATAATTAGTACTATGCTGATGTACATTATTTTTTTATATAATAATGAATATAATTTGTAGTCATTTTTGATACATTGTAAATAGTTTTTAAAGTACAAATGGTGTTTTTAGTTATTATTTAATTAAGAAATATACTTTATTAAATTAAGGTATTTTTGAATTAAATAATATTTTAATAAAATAATATTATTATTATTAAATTAATTTTTATTAAATATAAATGATCATATAATTATATGAATGAAATTAAATTTTTTTATTAAGGTTTGAAATCCATTTCTGTCAAAACCCGTGAATTTTCGATAAAAGTTGTTTTTTATTTTAAAAGTAAAAACTAACATATTTAGAAAAAAAATTTAGATAAAATAAATGTCATTTCTGGAATCATGACGTCAAAATTATCCAATGGTTAATTTTTCATAATTTTCTGAGACAGTCAAGTTTTTGGGTAAAAATTCATTACTGTTTAAATATATATTGTGTCTTATGACATCATAATGACCCAATAGTGATGTAATAAAATACTATGATCTTTATGTTCTGAAAATATATGTTTTACCATTAAAATAATTTGATTTCGGGTTTTTTTACTTACTTTTCACAGCATTAATAGACCCCTCAAGACATATTCAACACCTTGCATTTTTAAATTAATTTCCATGGGAGTGTGACTCATCTCCACATAAGCAACCTGAATATTATAAGAATTTCGGACTTTTTCCTTATAAAATATTTTTTTCCTCTTCCCTTTTCCAAAAACCTTGGGCAAAAACCATGGGTTGGTTTGTGGTTTGGATTAATTTAATGTAAGGGGACCCAATCCTAAATAATAAAGAATTTCCTCTCCTTTCCTATATAAACCCACCCATGCTCCAACTTTCTCCTCACTCAAAGATTTTGGAGATCATCCAAAATCTTCCCAACTCTCTCTAGAATCGACCCAAGGTGCTCCAAGCTCCCATGAAGCCTCTCACAAGCCTCTCTCCAGCCTTTGAAAGAACACTTCCAAGTAACGGTTTCTTCTTTCTTTCTCATTTTTTTCAATTTTCTTTAAGTTGTATTTCCCTTTTAATTTCAATTATTAATGTTGGGGTATGGTTTCGAACCTCCCCCATAATTCCATATTATTTTTTGAAATATGGGATACCCCTTTCTCTCTCATTAAATGCCTCTCATGTACACCCGTTACTATGCCGAAATTCTGAAAGAAACTTTTGTCTCTTCTTTTACATTCAAGCTATAATATTTTATCATGAATCTAAATTACATTACAGTTGTTGGGAAATGTATCTATATGACCTCCCTACTTTCCATTACATTTAAATATGATGAGGAACCACTTTCTCTCTCATCAACCATTTTTATGAATTCTTATTTCACGTCGTTACGCTGCCGAAATCGCACCAATTTTCTAAGCCAATGCCACTATGTAGTGGATACCATGCCCATTTCTCCATAATGGGTATCCACCTTTATGCACCTTTACATATTGATTAAAAAGTTTCATGTATGAATTCAACATTCCTTTATCGTGGAATAAATGTTTATGTTTTATGAATCCATGTTTTATGATCCATGTTTTATGATCCATGTGGCACACTTATGCATGAAATGAAATGTTTAAGAAGGGTGGGCCCTTATAGCGCTCCGATTCATTGGGTATAGTGTTGTATCATGATACGTAATGTGCAATGAGTGTTGAATCATGCTAATTCAATTGCAACGAGGGTTTACTCGTGCTTTATGTGCAATGAGGATTTACTCATGCTCTATGTGCAATGAGCCTTGGCTCATGCTAATTTCATGTTTAGTGTTGTTGCAACATTTCCATGTTATGATTATCATGCTTTATCATGACTTTATGATCATGTCTCTTTTATTATCTATTGATATGCCTATTGTCTAACATGTTTTGTACTCCCCATGTTATTCCATGTGTACTCTCTTACTAGGATTTATATCTCACCCTTTTCTTATGCATGTCCTCAGGTTATCCCATGCAATGCTAAGTACGAGGGAATGTAGTGGTCATTTAAAGGATATTTTCAATAAAGATGTTGTATTTAATGTTTTATGTTTTTATTTAATTATCCTAAGCCCCAAAGACACTAAACCTCTCGATCTTCTTTGTTGTATCAAGTGATGTTTTATGTAATAAATCAAGTTTAAGTTTGTAATAAAAGCAGCATTGTCATAGTTGGTATCACAGGATAGGTTTAGTTATTTTTGGGATTAGGAAACCCTAGTAAAGCCTTAGATACAAGACTACATATAATAAAAACATTACTATGTTTTGGAAAGTACTGATTTAGTGGTTTATCAAAAAAATACATCCCTTTATGGATACGAGTAGGTAGAGGTGGCTCTGGCACAAATGTATCCTAGGGGTAAAACCAGAAAACACCGCTTAGAGCTAGACTCGAACAGGAACTTGTGGAAAAAAATGGGCCTTGCTGCACTCATGGTTACGACACTACCGGAGGATATGTTTTCATTAATTCAAAAGCTTAGTATGAACCCTTATTAAGGGAATTTAAAAAATGCCCCTACGAATATATGTTAGAAAGTAGATCATGAAAATCCAAGATTGAAGCCTATAGACTCTTGAGTAAGGAAATAAAAAGTTTATTTTTAAGTCATCAAATTTTTTCATTGGATTACCCTTTATGTGTTACCCCTAAATTTCCTTTTATTCCAGCCAATGGCCGGTAATAGGAGGACTCTGGCTAACAACCATTGTGAAGATCAGTGTGATGACTGTACTAATGAGATGCCCAATCCAATGGGACTGGGAATCACGAACTTTGTCATGATTCTCTATCAGTTAACTCAAGTTTTGAATAGAAACACGGGTCCAGAGGAACGTTCAACCCCCCCTAAGAAAGAACAAGTCTCTATCGAGTGCTTCATGAGACAAAGGCCTCCTACTTTTAGTGGATCATCTGATCCCACGATCGCTGAACAATGGATCAACTCCATTGAAAAGATATTCTCTATCCTCCAATGTTCTGAACAAGAGAAGGTTCTCCTTGTGGCTTATCCTATGGAGGGTGAAGATAATCAATGCTGGACATTGATCAAAAATACGATGTCTGAGGAGGAGATCGAGGCGTTGTAATGAAAGGATTTCTGGAATATGTTTTTCGATAAATATTTTCTGTGCACCCTCTAGCTTAAGATGGAAAGGGACTTCCTTTACCTCAAGAAAAAAGATGAAGAATCTATTGGAGCATACGAGGAAAACTTCACAAGGCTTGAATGATAAACTTCTATCTTTGTCGTTACCCCTGAATGCAAGGTTGACCGCTTTTTGGTGGGCCGAAGTCCAGCTTGCATAAAGCATTAGCGATCCGTGACTTCGACAGCTATGAGGAAATTGTCCGATGTGCCCTCAAGGTCGAAATGGAGATCGGGGAATCACAGGGGTATCATTGGGACATGAAGAAAAAGGTGAACTTCAATGATGTTTGTCCGATGGATAAATCCAACGGTGCTAAGAAGATCCAGCACCCCACTTCCCAAAAGTGCTGAAAGAAGCACCCTGGAAATTGCCTTAAGGGGATGAGAAAATGCTTCAAGTGTGGAAGAGAAGGGCACCTAGCTGTTAACCATCAGCAAGAAAGACCAATGACTACGACATAGGAGAGGAACGCTCCGTTCGAACCTCAACACATTGTTCAATGCTACAAATGCAAAGAACCGGGTCATTTTTCAAATCAGTTCATTCATCCAAGGGTTTTCAGAGACAACCATTAACCTCCAAGGCAGCATGGAAGAGCTTTTTCCATCACTTCTGCCGAAGTGAACCCTGAAAACGAAGTGGTGACACGTACTCTAGTTTTTCATTCAAGAATAGTGAACATAATTTTTGATTCAGGTTCTACGCATTCTTTTATATCTCGATAGTTTAGTAGAACAATCCCAGCACCACCACAAATCATGGAAGTAAAGATGTTGGTGAGTATGTAAAATGGGGCAATCATTGCCTCCCATGAATATAAGTCCTCACCTGTTATAGTTTGTGGATTGAATTTCTTGGCGAACCTCGTCATAATCCCTTTGGTGGAATTTGATGCAATTCTTGGCATGGAATGAATTTCCTTATATAGAGCCAACATAAATTTTTGGGAGAGGGAAATCACACTCTATATGGAGAATCAACCCCCAATTCATTACAAGTGTATGGAGGAAGATAAATCTCTTTTAGATCCATCATCTCAAGCATGGATATTACTGCCTTATGAGCACACGTATTTGGCTCAGATGATTGAGTCCATGGAAGATACCATCATTGATGAAAAGCCTATTGTGAGGTAATTCGCTGAAGTGTTTCCCGAGGAACTGCCTGGTCTTCCTCCTAGAAGAGATGTTGAGTTATCAATAGAACTAATACCTGGGGCGCTACCAATATCCAAGACTCCATATAGAATGGTTGTTGTTGAGCTTGAAGAGATGGAGAAACAACTTCAGGAGAATCTGGATAAAGGGTTTATACACCCAAGTGCTTCACCTTGGGGTGCACCAGTCCTATTCGTCAAGAAGAAGGATGGGTCAATGAGGCTTTGCATTGATTACCATGAACTTAAAAAAATCATGATAAAGAAAAAGTATCCTCTCCCAAGAATCGATGACTTGTTTGATCAGCTGCGTGGATCCCAATACTTCTCCAAGGTGGAGTCGCGGTCAAGATATTATCAAGTAAGTGTGAAGAAGGAAGATGTCCCCAAGACTACTTTTCGTACAAGATACGGGCTCTATGAATTCATAGTAATTCCTTTCAGACTCACCAATTCTCCAGCAATATTCATGGACTTGATGAATAGAGTCTTTAGATTATTACCTTGAAAAATTTGTTGTAGTCTTTAGAGATGATATTCTAATACACTCTAAAACCAAGGAGGATCATGAGGATCATTTAAAAACTGTACTAGAGACTTTGCAAAAGGATAAGCTCTATGAAAAGTACAGCAAGTGTGAGTTTTTGTTAAAGGAGGTCTCATTCTTGGGCCATATCATCACAAGAAATGGGATATCTGTGGACCCCTCCAAAATAGATGAAATTGAGGGATGGCCAAGGACAATATTAGTAACAAATATCCATATCTTCTTGGGGTTAGCTGGATATTATCGATGATTTGTGAGAATTTTCTCATGATTTTCCAACCCTCTTACAAAGCTAACTCGAAAGGGAGTAAAGTTTTCTTGGAGTGATGAATGCGAAGAAAGCTTCAAGGAGTTGAAAAGGAGGCTAATCACCGCGCCCGTGCTCACTTTACCCACAAGTGGGGAACATTTTGTTGTTTTCAGTGATGCTTCAAAGAAGGGCTTAGGCTGTGTGCTGATGCATAATGATAAAGTTATATCATATGCCTCAAGGCAGTTGAAAATACATGAGCGAAATTATCCAAAGCATGATCTGGAGTTGGTGGCGGTGATATTTGCCTTGAAAATCTAGAGGCATTATCTCGATGGAGAGAAATGTGAGATATATACTGACCACAAGAGTCTTAAATATATAATCACATAGAAAGAGCTTAATATGAACTAGAGAATATGGATAGAGCTCATCAAGGATTATGGTTGTTCAATACATTACCACCCTGGGAAAGCGAACAAGGTGGTAGATGCCCTAAGTAGAAATGACCCAGCAATTCTATCAATGATGACAATTGAGAAGGGTCCAATCTTCTTAGACATGATGAAGATGGACGTAGGAATCATAAATAAGGGAACATCATCAGTACTTTCACAAATTATTTCTCAACCATCTATTTTGGAAAGGTTAAAGGATGATCAAAAATATGATGTGGGAATTCAGGAAAAAGTGGAAGCTATCAAAAAAGGAAAATCCTTAGAGTTAAGGTTAATGAAAAAGGAATTGTGCGATTTGGGAAAAGAATGTGGGTTCCATCAAGTCCGGATCTGAAGAAGGAACTTATGGATGATGCACATAGTTCAAATTTCTTTATTCACCCAGGGAGCACAAAGATGTATCGAGATCTCCGAGAAAACATTTGGTGGGATAATCTGAAGAAAGAGATAGCTGAATATACATCAAAGTGCCTGGGGTGTCAACAAGTGAAGGCAGAGAGATAGAAGTCTAAGGGTATAATGCAGCCATTGCCCATACAAGAATGAAAATGGGACAACATCACCATGGACTTTGTCACCAGACTTCCAAGGACATCCAAAGGCAACAATGCAATCAGGGTTGTTGTGGATCGTCTTACAAATACTACACACTTCATTGCTATTCGGGATTATTTCTCATTGGATAAACTGGCACAAATATATATCAGAGATGTGGTATGGTTGCATGGAGTACCACTATCTATTGTTACTGACCGAGATCCAATATTCACCTCTACGTTTTTGAAAAGACTTCAACATGCTCTGAATACTGAACTGAACTTCAGTACGTCCTATCATCCTCAAACTGATGTCCAATCCGAGCGGACTATCTAAACACTTGAGGACATGTTGAGAGCATGCTCAATGGTCTTTAAAGGAGGATGGTATCAACATCTTCCTCTGGCTGAGTTCTCTTATAACAATAGTTTCCACCTGAGCATCCAAATTGCACCATATGAATCCATGTATGGGAAAAGGTGCAGAACACCGACATGTTGGGATGAGGTTGGTGAACGTAAGCTACTTGGACCAGAAATGGTCGACGAAATGGTGGAGAAGGTGAAAACCATTCAGCATCATATCAAGTCAGCCCAGAGTCGACAGAAGAGTTATGCAGATAATCACTGACGAGACCTTGAGTTTAAAGTTGGAGACATGGTGTTTCTACGCATATCTCCGTGGAAGAAGTTCATGAGGTTTGGAAGGAAAGGGAAGTTATGTCCAAGGTACGTAGGCCCCTTCGAGATTCTTGATCGTGTCGGGGATGTGTCCTATCGACTAGCACTTCCACCTGCCATGGCCAAAGTACATGATGTCTTTCATGTATCCCTCTTAAAGAAGTACATACTGGACCCTTCACATGTACACTCTTCTGAGGTGGTATAATTGGAAGATGATCTTTCTTATGAGGAGCAACCAGTGAAGATCTTAGATTGCAGAGAAAGTGTTCTATGAAATAAGAAAATTCCCCTGGTCAAGGTGTTTTGGAGAAACCACAAGTTTGAAGAAGCGACTAGGGAATCGGAGGAAAGATGAAGTTGAGTTACCCACATCTATTTTAGTGTGGGAAAAGGAAAATTTCGAGGCCGGAATTTCTTAAGGGGGGAATATTGTAACGACCCAAAGATTCATTAATGGAAATCCCACTTTATCTAATTAAATGTATCTTTATGTTTATATAAAAAGTCAACTTCTTTGGTTTTATGTTATGAATTTTGACCATTTCAAATATATACGTTGAACAGTGATCACATGATTAGTATAAATATAGGACTTTAACAAATCCAATTTACTCAGACAAAGGAAGCGATGGCCTCATCCTGTAGAATTGCCCCGTACGAACCCCATTTGTTGGAGCTTGGAAAAGAGGTGGCCTCTTTGGGCTTCTCCCTTGACCAAGCCCAAGCTGAGCTTCATTATGTCAAGCTCGAATGTGACCGTCTACGGGAAAAGTGTATGTTGATTGAAATTACCACTCAAGTGATGTTATACGAGCCACCCCAAGAGTCTGTCACCAACGCACACCTTACCCTAAGGTCTTATGTAGGTGTTTTAAGGGGTAATGTAACAAATAAGTAGTACTATGTTCATGTACATTAATTTTGTATATAATAATGAATATAATTTCAAGTCATTTTTTGATACATTGTAAATAGTTTTTAAAGTACAAATGGTGTTTTTAGTTATTATTTAATTATGAAATCTACTTTATTAAATTAATGGATTTTTGAATTAAATATTATTTTAATAAAATAATATTATTATTATTAAATTAATTTTTATTAAATATAAATGATTTTATAATTATATGAATTCAATTAAATTTTTTTATTAAGGTTTGAAAGCCATTTCTGTCAAAACCCGTGAATTTTTGATAAATGACGGTTTTTATTTTAAAAGTGAAAATTAACATATTTAGAAAAAAAAAATTAGATAAAATAAATGCCATTTCTGGAATTCTAACGTCGAAATTATCCAATGGTGAATTTTCCATAATTTTCTAAGACAGTCGATTTTTTGGGTAAAAATTAAATTCCGTTTAAATATATAATGTGTTTTATGACATCATAATGACCCAATAGTGATATAATAAAATACTATAATCTTTATGTTCCACCAATATATGTTTTACCATTAATATAATGTGATTTTGGGTTTGTTTGACTTAATTTTTAAAGCATTAATGAACCCCTCAAGACATATTTAACACCTTGCCTTTTTAAATTAATTTCCCTGGGAGTGTGACTCACCTCCACATAAACAACCCTAATATTTTAAGAGGTTCGGATTTTGGACATATAAAATATTTTTTTCCTCTTCCCTTTCCCAAAAAACATGGAGAAAAACCATGGGATGTTTTGTGGCTTGGATTAATTTAATGTAAGGGGTCCCAAACCTAAATAATAAATAATTCCCTCATCTTTCCTATATAAACCCACCCAAGCTCCCACTTCCTCCTCACTCAAAGCCCTTGGAGTTCGCCCAACCTATGCCCTACTATCTATAAAATCCTCCCAAGGTGCCCCAAGCACACAAGAAGACTTTCAAAATCCTCTCTCTAGCATTTGGAAGCACACTTCCAATTAAGGGTTTTTTCTTCCTTTATCATTTTTGTCAATTTTCATTCAGTTGTATTGCCATTTTAATTTCAATTATGAATGTTGGGGTATGGTTTCGAACCTCCCCCATACATCCCTATTATTGTTTGAATTATGGGATACCCCTTTCACTCTCATGAAATGCCTCCCATGTACACCTGTTACTATGCCAAAATTCTAAAAGGAACTTCTCTCTCTTCTTTTAAATTCAAGAAATAATTTTATATCATTAATATAAATTCCATTACAATTGTTGGGACATGTATCTATATGACCTCCCTACATTAAATTACATGTAAATAGGATGAGGAACCCCTTAATCTTTCATCAACCATTTTTATGAATTCTTATGTCACGTCGTTACACTGCCGAAATCGCACCGATTTTCTAAGCCAATGCCATTGTGTAGTGGATACCATGCCCATTTCTCCATCAAGGGTATCCACCATTATGCACTTTTACATATTGATTACAATGTTTCATTTATTAATTTCACATTACTTTATCATGGAATAAATTTTTATGTTTTATGAATCCATGATTTATGATCCATGTGGCACACTTATGCATGAAATGAAATGTTTAAGAAGGGTGTGCCCTTATTGCGCTCCAATGCATTGGGTAAAGTATAGTATAATGATATTTAATGTGCAATGAGTTTTGAATCATGCTAATTCATGTACAACTAGGGTTTACTCGTGCTTTATGTGCAATTAGGATTTAGTCATGCTCTATGTGAAATGAGCCTTGGCTCATGATAATTCCATGTTAAGGTTTGTTGCCACATTTCCATGTTATGATTATCATGCTTTATCATGCCTTTATGCTCATGTATCTTTTATGCTCTATTGATATTCCTATTGTCTAACAAGTGTTTTACTCCTCATGTTATTTCTTGTTTACTCCCTTACAGGGCTTTATAGCTCACCCTTTTCATATGCATGTACTCAGGTTATCCCATGCAATGCTAAGTACGAGGAAATGTAGTGGTCATGTAAAGGAAGTTTTCAATATTGATGTTTTATTTCATGTATTATGTTTTTATGTAATGATCCTAAGCCCCAAAGACACTAAATCTCTTGATCATCATTTTTGTATCAAGTGAATTTTTATGTAATAAATCATGTTTAAGTTTGTAATAAAAGCATGGATGTCATAGTGAGTCTCTACTGAATCAAAAAAAGAGTACACCCTTGTAGAAAAAACGAAAAGGGTACCTCGAAAGTCGTCATGCTCACCTGGTACTGGAAATGCTAATGCACGAATCTAACCATGAACTCCTTGATAGCCTCTATGACCATGATGAAAACCACCACCACATCCATACTCTTCTCTATGAGGGTGGGGAGAATCATAGGGGTGTCCTCTACCTGCCCAATTTGCTCTCTGCTGATCCAAAGCCCTTGCAACCAGCTGCTACTGCCTTGGTAGGAACAACCTCAATTGAGGAACAAGGAGATGGACACATGGTTCACGATTACTACACTAGAAGGATGGGAAATCCATCAATTGATGAACATAAGCACAGTAATAAAAAAGTGCTTGATCCCTTGAGATAGTCCTGAGAGCCACTACCCCTGGAGAAATGAGATGCGGAGGGTTGGGACATACCCACAGTCAAACAGAAACACTTTTGCTCTGAAAAATGGGAACCCCATACCACAACAATACTTCAGGAAGAATCTAGATGACTCCCCTCTCATAATGATATTTTTCTAGAAAATGTCCTCTCAATAACCTCTTCCCGCACCAGCACCTCAATATAAGTCTTCAACATAAATAGGGTGAAATATAGCAAGATCTATAGACACAAAGCCTCCTAAAAATTCATTTCTCTGGCCTCCTCATCTCACAACAGGTCCAAAGCATATCCTAAAATCTTCCTAAAATAGATTCCAAAATCTGGAATACTGGAGATCCCATATCGAAGGGTAAGAATCTCATTTTTTCTGGAAGCCTTTGTGGTCTAAGAAATTTACTTGACACTGAACTTGTCTCAGAGCTCCCCCATGAGATCACAGGCTCCACGTGATCCGTAAGGAAAAAAGAACCTCCACTTCCTCACTACTGCATCCTACATCATCACTACCCAAGACACACTGTGCTCCTTCGGGGCCTGGATCGAACTGAAATCTATCTTTACCTCCTACATCCAGTCTTCCGTGACTACCTCAGAAATTGAGCCCTCGTACTTCTCCAGACTCTTTCATGGAAACTCTTTGAATTTCCTCCTCAAAGTGTCTTCGTCTTTAACCACTACACTATGGTGATCTACTAGCACTGCCTGTTGGGAATATTCTATAAAAACAAATCGAGGACGTCAACCTGGAGCCATACCTATATAAAAAAATACTTAGAGATCATAAATATGTAATATGGATGTTCCAATATTAATTAATAATTTTTCTATTTATTATTTTTTATTTAACATATACAACGGTATAAATATTCAAACATAGTCACAAAGAAGAATGATCCATGATTTTTTCCTATGTTTCTACCCTTCAAATTGTATCAACATGTTTTGTAGCCACTGAAAATATTAAGGTCTGTGCATAAGTTCATAGGGGGCCTAATTGCCTATGTCTCAGCCAGTCTCCCTTGGTTACATCACATTCTAAACATAATTGACACTATTTCCATACCAACCAATGCAACCTCACATGTGTCTAGCACCAACCTCAATTATATCTCTCAACCAGAGCTCTGATACCACTCTGTCACGACACCAGCCACACAAGGTGTTTCCCTACAGGGCCGACAATGTGAGAAGGGAGATAGTGACCCCCTATGTCTTACCTGTTGTAGGCCTCGGGTTGGTGATTAGCACCAAGGGTATAGTAAACATACAAATGGGAGGCATTAACCTATAAGGGAACAAATGAAAAAGAGAGAGATAATGCAATCACCGAATAACTCCAAATCATACTTCAATATAAATGAAATCCCATGTAAACATATGTAATATCATGAGAAACTAATACAAATGAATGAAAAATCTATAAGTACCAAAGGAATGTAAAAGAATAAGAAACCACAAAACCCGAAAAACTCCTGCATCCCCATGCTATTAGTAACCAGCCTGATCTCAAACCTGATCCAGGGGACCAAAAAATAGTTTATATATACATCGGGTGATTATAAAATTATACTCTGTATGATCCTCCCTAGAGCCTCTCATGAAAAAGTAATGAAATCATGATAAAGCACAATGAACCAACAGTGAAACTAACTCGTCAAATAAATAAGTATACTAAGTTTCTAGCCTCACCATGGGTACACTCACCATTTATCGCATACAAAAGTATATAATATAATAAATAATATCAAGTGTACACAACTACCACTTCCCCACTAGTTTTCCTCTTTTTCCCAATGTCGTACATTCTAAGCATCTCTCTACAAAAATGCTTTCCAACAAACACCTGGGTGAAGCACCAAAACATGAAACTCTTCCAGCACTACCACCAAATATACGTAACTAAAGTAACCAGTTAGTTTCCGGGATCCACCAAAGCTCGTTTAACATGTATCATATGTCGGGTATTAAATCTCAACCATTACTGCCCATACACTAAGTAAGGATCCTCAAGACATCACTACTGATACACATTAAACCTATAGTAGTCCATATGAATATATATCTAGAATATGTGTGTGTGAATAAACACAATCCATTTCACCCCCTACACACAAATATGAGGAAAACTAACTGATGTGCCTACCAGCACACACAACTATCAAGAGTAGAGACCGGGGCCAAAGGTGGCAGTCAGTCATCCATCCTGCCACCAAAATGTTGGGGAAAACACCCCTCAGGGCTCAAAATCCCTAGGGCGTCAGTCACCCAAACCGACATGGTTGGGTTGCATATTGAAACAAAAATAATACATGATATAATATATCTCACAACCACACTATGGGAAATAACTAGTATCAGACTCAAATACAGCTAATGTCTCTCAGACTCCTGTCTGCAAGTGCTAAGACTAGGCATCATAAAAGCACCCAACCATTTATAGAGCTAAATTATATTACATTATCCATTTTTTATCAATTTGAATTTACAATAATTAATTCATTAAACATTAATTAACTATTATAAATTTCACATTATATTTCATTATCATCACAAACAATTTCCACTATTCCATTATGTTGAAACCTCACCATTGTGTCCTAGCAAGGTCCAACCCCATAGGATAACATCATTTATTAATTGTATTATATCTTTACCACTTTTTTAGGAATTATATAAAAAACATTCTAAGCTACTAAACACATGTGGTCTCAACACCGTGAGTGGATAAACTACCCTTCAGGCCATTTTCACTTATAAAAAGAGCTTCTACCCATCCTCCCTCGAGAAGACAAACACGGAAAGCACGTGGAATACCCTTGTGTGTCTTCACTTATTTTTGAAGGAGGGTAAGAAAAACTAGCTACCTTGAGATGTGGGGAATATAAATAAGATAAAAACCAATAAGATTCAGCAAGCATCCAACATTCTCAACCAACCCATTTCATCATCATAAGTGTCCTCCCAGACACACAAATGTATAAACCGATGCATCTCTCCACTCTAGGAGTAAACTGTTTCCACAGCCAATGGGCCTCCCTACCCCTGAATATCATAACATCTACATAGGATCACATCACATAAAAAATAGTAGGAAATAATAAGACAAATGGGCTCATGGCACAAAATAATGTGTTATGCCTTAACATGCAATGAACTCTCATAGCTCTGAGCATAAGGCTCTAGGCCTTTACAAGCAAGAGGTAACTCAGAACCATATGAGGCATTATATTTTATCAAACAACCACCTCATTAATTAAACATGAATTATCAAATTCATTATATGTAGGTTCCATCTATGGGAAAAATAACTAGAATTCTATAATATTTATCAAAAATAATTAATTTTTCTCACTACATGAATTTGATTATCTTAAAATTACAACAAAAAAGCAGCATTCATTTAAATTCAACTTTATCATTAGCCAAATAATTTTCAATTAATTAGGAATTTATGTTCATTACCAATTTCGATGAGAATGGAATGATAACAAGAAAAGCTTATATATCATACAATCTAGAAGAACTAATATACTATAACATACAATCCATACCAATTTATTTATCTAGTTAAAATATTTATTATTTCAATTCCATTTCCTTCTTGCAGGTAAAAACATTATAACACTATAGTTTCATGAATGAGAATAGATAGACCAGGAATCCCCTACCTTAAAACGATTTTGATGATCTTTGAAAAAGAACATGCTAAAACAAGCAGATCCCAATCACCTATTTTAGAGGACTGTATCCACCTGAGGGTTCATAGACACCACCACATTGGCCACCAACCATGAAAAGTAAATTATGAAAATGGAGATAACATTCCATAAAAGGGAAAGGAGAAACAAAATGAGGTGAACAAAAAGAATAATGATAAATCATATTGTATATCGAAGATTGATAGATACTTCTTGGTTACACCAAAATAGGTTGTGTGCTTGCAGTAAGAAGAACTTCAAGGGGAACCAATCCAAGGACGAAAGGTTGATCACATCACTCCTACAAAAAGGAATGAATGGTTAGAGCATCTCGTACTAGGAAACAATAGTTAAGAACACGGGGGAAGATATATTTCCCATTTAAGAGATTTAATAAGCATTAGTTTAAGATCCGTTTGATTTTCCATTAAAAGAGGATCACATTAAACAATGTGGTTGGACAATGTAAAGGCATCCCAAGAATTAGGAAAGTTAATATTTGAGTTATGGGTTTTTAATTGGACTCAAATCACATAAAATAAATACCTGAATGTGTTTTATATAAAGCAAAACGTTAAATATGTAAAATTAAAAAAATATGGAAATTTGGAAAAGAAAATATGAAACTGTTATGGAAATATTATTCATGAGACAGTTTCTGTGACACATTGTCTATGAGATAGTATCTGTGGGAGAGTATCTATGAGATAATATATTTGAGACTCTATCTGTTAGAAATTATCTCTGAGAAAGTATCTGTGAGACAGTATACGTGAGATAGTATCTATGAGACAGTATATGTGGGACAATATCTGTGGGACAGTATTTGTGAGACAGTATCTGCGAGATAATATCTCTGAGATAGTATCTCTGAGACACTATTTGTGAGACAATATCTATAAGAAAGATTCATGAAAGAGTTTGTAAATTTGGAAAAGTGTTGGGTATAAGTCCCCATGACCTCCCAAAGCACCTCAATCAATAGTTTTTAGCAATGGAATAAACTAGAGAGGTATGGGACATAAATTTTTTTCCCGTGATCATTGTTATTATAAAAAGGGCAATTCCACCAATTTTGTGACATTAAAATACCCTTGGTGCGGGTAACCACCTAGTGGGGGTCATTATCACTTTTTCTTCTTGAAGATGGAAGGTCACGACACTTTTCCATCCCTTACCTCATCTTGATGAAGAAGTGTTGTGACATTTGTAAAATGTAAATGCTTATTTACAATATTAGAATTAATAATATTATTTAAAAGAAAAATTTATTATCAAAAAATATATTCATAAATTCATATTTATTTATCTTATTATTATAATATAATTTTATGATAACTTTAATAATTTTCATAATGTTTCATAAAATAAGATATAATTTTAAAATTATAATTTTTGAATATATAATTATTTTAATTAGAAATGAAATTTCATATATTTAGAAAATTGTTTCATAATATATTGTGTATTTTTTTTAAAACAAAATGTAAAAAAAATGGTTAGGGTGAGTATTGAGGGCGTTTTGACGATTTCTAGTTTTTTTTGTAAATAGTGAAATATGGTAATTTTCTCTATTTAACATTTTATGCCAAATAAATGAAAATTTAGGTCAATAATGAAGAAAGAAACCATTATTTCTAAATAAAATGTTTTATTAACTATATTTAGTATTTTCAATCATCATTATTAATAAACACCTTCCTAGATAGTAACGAAAATGAATAGAATATTAAAAAACCATTCTCATCCCACTCTAAATACCATCCATCAACACCCCTTTTCTTCTCACCTTCTATGCCTTGTAGATTTTTTATGTCCTACTCGATTGTCTTACTAATCCTCTTA
This sequence comes from Viscum album, assembly GCA_963277665.1. Taxonomy (NCBI): domain Eukaryota; kingdom Viridiplantae; phylum Streptophyta; class Magnoliopsida; order Santalales; family Viscaceae; genus Viscum; species Viscum album. Next base: position 1,943,323,007 of record OY728152.1, read on the forward strand.
CACATGTGAAAGATCTTTTGTTCTTACCAAAGACAAAATCCACATGTCTTAAGTTGGTTCCCAAAGAGGCTATATTTGAGAGATAAAATGCTTAATCTTTATCTTTTAATTTATTTTCTTTGTTTAAGATCTCTTGAACCATATCCAAAGTGGAATGGTAACTATAATATTATATATATGATATATTTTTATTATTTTTATGTTATATACATAATCAAATCTCATTCTCTATCTTTTTAATTCTAAAAATTAAAACATCATCCATGGGGAGTCGTTTGACCGCTTTCATAGATGATGAGTTTTGGTTTTTTATTACCAACTTCAATTCCGCTCATAATATAATTTTCGTAGGTAAAAAATATTATAATATTTTTATAAAAATTTCATTATTTTTTTGGATCAGTTATTTATTTTTTTTTAATAAAATGGTTCTCGTTTATGATGTTCGTAATAATCACCAATATAAACTATTATTTTTCAATTAACATTTTACGTAACGAATCATCCTCGTGTAAAAAAATAAAATGATACATGGAAAAATTTAAAATTTATTAACTTTTTAATTCCATAAAATTTCATTTTTTGGTTTTTTATTTTAATATGACATGAACAACTATAATTACACATAAGAGAACCAATCTTGAAACCACAAAACGAACACTCTCAGGAAAATGAACATTAACATTTTAACTAATAAAAATATCCATAAATTAACTTAAATATATTTATTAAATCATATATATGTTGAATAGGTTCTGAATTGATTATTTAATGATGTAATTTTGATTATCTAGTATATTTATTACATGTGTAGAATGATTTATGACATATATAAACCAGTTTCTCATCTCACATTTATTTGTATGAGATCTACCATATTCACCTCTTATTTCATCTATACAGTGTATGTATATTTCGTTTTAATATATCATATTAATAATATATTTAACTTCACGATATTCTATGTTTCACTTCATGATTATTAATTTAATGGGGAATATGATTCTAGTGATAACTAGTGGTAAATGGTTTGTTTTCTCATTTTTATTTCTATGAGATATACCTTATTCATAACTTCTTTCTTGTGTGTAAATTATGTATAATACCACTTGATATATCATATCATTAATTTTATTGCCTCTATGGAATTAAATGTTTAATTTGATTACTATTACATTTATAGGGCATATGATTCGACTAGTTACGAAATGGTAAGGGATTTCTTAACTCAATTTTCATTCATTAGGTTAATGTTCTTTTAAGTGTAAATTGAATTCTGATTATAATTTGTTATATATATATATATATATATGTTTTATATATATTAATATTGAATACACATTATCTAATCAATTAATTGTTTATATGAACCTTGAAAGGTATTTGTTTCGATTTTCCGTCATTGCGAAATATTTTTTATGTTAGGCATTTAATTTCCATTCCATGGTGTATATACCAACAAATTTATTTTTGATCATTAATTATTGATGATATCATTAAATATTCATAAATTTTATATCATGTATATGATTATTTCCTATGTTATATATTATTTTTTTAAATGATTCTTTCTTTGGATGTAATTTGATTAACTAAGGAAATACTGCTTAATCTGTATATATTACTGAATACATATATTTATTTATTAGAAATATTGATTAATTAATTAAATAGATCATTTTAAAATTTTAGTAATTCCTTGGACGTATATACATTGGTGGTTTATGGTTTATGATACCCCTTCAATGTATTAGTAGTCTCATGATTTGGAAAAGTTGTCCAAATTAAATGGGGTTTACCAATCATTATTACATTATATTGTGAATTGTCTTGGTAGTAAATGTACCATAATGCCTAATATCATTCCATACATATTATTAAAATTTTAATTCATTAATATTTTATTCATTATTATCCTTGTGATTTTAACTTGGATATTAACCATGAATTCCCATTGTACTCATGTAATAGATTAAATAGAATTTCATTCCTATGTTTTACATTTCCATAATTATTATGCCTTATCCTATCATGATTGAAATTTTATTGATTAAATTACATTTATTTCAGTTATATATATATATATATATAATTTTCCATACTTTTTATGTTTCGTTTATTATTTATTCATGGAACATTACATTGTATTAAACCCTTACTGTGCATAGATGGTTTCCCTTTTATTTGTTCCCCTTTCACCTTGTTATGAAATAAAATAATTGAACGAGTTAAAGGATTCAAAAGTGCAAAACACTTTAATACAAAAAGAATAGTTTTCTTCCTGAACCTCCATTTTTCATTTGGCTTATGCTTTCTCTCTCATTACCCAAATTCAATTATTAATTATTTTTATATAATTATTATAAATTATCTTTATGTGTTCCAAAATCAGGTATCCATACATCTCATATTTCATTTTAGGGATAATACAAGTTTTATAAGGTTCCCTTTTAAATTCAACTTGATTAGAAATCCTGATTAAAGGGTAAATCCCAATTTCTTACCAATTTTATAATATAATCCATACTTTTTTATACAAAACCCATGTTTTTATAAGGTTACAGTTTTTATAAAAAAATTCAGTCTTATCTCATTTATGGATCAATTTATGAAATTAATTATTTCTACACTTTAAAGAATCTTTTATATTTTTCATCAAATCGCATTGTAGCAGATAATTTCTAATGTTCTCAAAAACTCATTTTACATATTTTCATATAAGATAGACATCATTTGTTCCAAAAAAATAAATATTTTCTTCTTTTTTATTTTCAATGATATTAATTTTTGAAATCTTTTTTATGACTATTAAAAATGAATTTTCCGAAAGAACTATTCTTTCTAAACTAAAAAAGGTTATTTCAGTCTATAATTCCCAACTGACTTTATTAAATCATTTTTATCTATTTTAGAACCCACTTTTGAATCATATGATTAGTTGGGATTGACCTTTTATGATATAATCTACCAAATATTATTAAATGGTACATGATAAATTTTCATGTGGATGTGTTATCAGTATAACATTCATCATATTAATCAGAATGGTTAGTGATTATGTTTACTCTTTGGGGATTGTTATTTAAATTTCCTATGTATATGATATTTTTGTTTTACCCCATTCATATGAATAACTCATTGGACTTAGTATGTGATGGTTAGGGTATATTGTAAACCTTTTATGAATCAGTAGGTCTTATGAGACAAAACAAATATAGACATGTATGATGTATTTTCCATCTATTTTCATATATGGGTTCATTTGAGGACTTAAAAACATATTATAAAATGTATTGGGAGAGTCCTTGATGGTATTTTTTAGTTTTTCCACATTATAAATTCCATTATTATGATTTTAGTAATTTATAATCCATGTGATTATTTGACTAGTAAATGTCCATGGTAATGTTTCATTCTCATGTTAATATTTACACAGACTTATTTATTCATATTTTATTTCTAAAAAAATATAATCAATATTATTTTTTAATTTATTTTGTTTTTATTTATTCAACTTGAATTATTTATTATGTTTTCATTAGATTCTGCTATTTTCTAACCCATACTATGCATTTGATATCACCCATTTCTATTATTTTATTTTACCCCATGAGGAAAATATATATATCAGGAATGAATTATAGGGATAATGTATGAGTTTATCGGTGATATTAATGGAGATGTTATGTTGTACTTTATTTCAATATTTAGTTCAAAACTTATTATTAGACATGGTTTTACATGTATACTAAATTATTCATTAATTTAGGATGTAACAACATTGTTTATTATACCAATGTAGTAAAGTATGGAACTTATTACGGGAAAAAAGTGTTAGAGTATTTACAATTAGTATCAATGAAATATTAGTAGAAATATTGGAAACTATATTTATAAAACATTGATTTGAGAACACACGCCTAAGATCGAAATCTAGGATAAGCATATAAAAAGATCCTAGAATTTATTTAAGATAACGATTATGTTGGTCTTCCTAGAAATAAGAATATATGTCTGGATACTACAGGTGGACATGGTTCTAGAACATATTTACATAGGCTTAAAAACTCTGACAAGGTCAATCAGGCCTAACTTTGTGTAAAATGAATATAAAAATGATACTTACAATGAACTTGGTTTGACACATCCAGGGGATATTCTTAGGATTATTCATATTTTATTTACAAACCATTATGATTGATCTGTAAGTAAATATATCCCCAATGAAACCATCTTTATGATTATGAGAATAAGAATTCATAGATATCAAATTTAGTCAATGTTATTTCTTAGTCTTAAAATTATGCATTATGATTCATTACCTAATTTACTCAATGTTATTTTCTAGAAATGGTGCATATCAGAAGGAATGTAAACTGTATCAATTCACGTATTCCGTATAGGGATTTCACTCTTATGGATGATAATTTGGATGAACTTGGAGGTACAACTAGAGATAATAATCACATATCTATACTGGGATAGCAATCATAAGTTATGAATGATAACCTTACCTATATAGAGCATCCTGATCCACAATTTGGAGGAACAATGTTAGACCTATTTATAAGAAAATATAATCCATCATTCAATAGGACTACAAATACATGTATTGGTGTGAAATGGATAAGTTCCATATATAAGATATTTCACACATTAAAAATTAATAAAATGTAGATGGTTATCATTTAATTTTATCACCTCTCAAGAGAAAGTGATCAATAGTGTTCATTGATCAATAATAAATAAAGGATGAAGAATAAATTGTTAATATGGAAGTGAAGGATTTTGAAGAAATTATCATGGAAAAATATTTCCCAGAGGAAAAAAAATTGGATATGGAGAGACAATTTTTGATTCTGAGACAAAATGGGAATGATAATATTTCAAAGTATGAAACAAATTTACAAGGATACCAAGGCATTCTAGGTATACCTAAGTAATCCAAAGAGAATGATTAACAAATTCTTCAATGGGTTAAAACCATTCCTCCATAGTTAACTGGCCTCCAAAAACATCTAATAATATGATGTTATATTACCATTTTTTATCAAGATAGATAAATACTTCCCTAAGTCATCTGAACTTAAGTTAAATCAAAATAAGAAGATGGTGAAGAGGAAAAAATAGGCAAAGGGAAGATTAAAAATGGGAATTTTCTAACCTGTGATTATTATGGAATAAAACACCCTGGTGTCTAGTTAAAATGACATGGATTTTGATACAAATATAGAGAAAATGCCACTGATCCCATGATTTGAAGGGAAATGATGAATGTAAAAATGTTTTATTTTATAATTTGATAGATATGGGATACTACAAAAATGAGTTAACTATGAATCAAGGAAATGTAGATTGAAAAAAGAAAAGCGATCAAGGTCAATCCTATGTTGTTACTATTGTTGAAGTGGAATAATTAATGTATTTTTCTTTTTGGATTTAACAATTATGATATTCTGTTTATATGAATCATTATATATATAAGGGTTTTAATAATTACTGTTTATTTAATGATTTCGAAGCATGCATGTTATTATTAATACATTAATGTGATAATGGTTATCATATATTTGGTATGTGGGATCAACATATAAATAATTTATAAAATGTTATGTGTTTTATATTAATGAAATTTAGTGAAAATACTTATAATTTTTTTACCATTGAATGTGGAAATTCCTATTATAGAAGAGTCTATAGATTAAATACATGTGCAATGCATCATGTTAAAATTTAGAAATTATTATTCATTAATAAAATATGTTCACCTTCTTAGTTTCAGTATAGATTTTGAGGTCGACATAATGAGTTAAGGACTATATGATTCATTTAAATTTCATCAGGAGTGAAAAATCATCTTGAAAATTCTATTCTAGGTGTAAGGGATGAATTGAGAATAGATCGAAGAACAACCATAGGATGAGATTATGATAATAAAATTAAATGTAATCATGAATATTTATTTTCTCATGTATTTATAAAAATATTAAAAGAATCCATCAACTCTATGAAGAAAAAATTTCAAAAAAAAAACTTTCACTTTTACTTTTTTCATTGAAATTAATTGTCTTTTAAGTGATAGCATGATTTATGGCTTCTAGATAGTTAGGTTCTTAATAACCAAGTTCTCAAACACACTCCATTAGAACTTGATAGTTTTATTTATCTTCCATTTACATGTTATTGATATGTACTACTGTTTTCATACCCTAAATCCTAGTATTGTAGTGACCTTATAATTTATCATTCCCTCTTATTAACAGGATATTCTATTAACCCTCTTTCTAATTTGGGTTTCCCACAATGGAATATTAAATAAAATATTTTGACCTTGGAGTTTCAATTAAAAAATATGATGACACAATTTATTGAAATAGTGGATAATGTTATACCCCAATATTGTATGGAATGTCTTTTATTAAAAAATAATTTCTTCTAAAAAATTCATTTCAGACAACCCAAAGCTTAAAAGAACAGTGATATATAATTAAATAACATTATTTTAACAGGACTGTTATATCCTACAAGATAAATTGGAGTTAATGAATAATATTAACCAAATTATGAAATATATATATTCTATATTTAATAGTATTTTATTGTATTCATCCAAATGATTTTATTTGTATACGAAAATAATGAATCCAATTTTAGGCATTAAAATGATATATTTTTCTAAATGAGGTTTTAACTCATGTTAATGGCCCACTTGTTTTAAAAAAAAATTGACACTACTAGAAATACTTTTGATAAAAATAAACATTATTTTTAAAATAGGAATGTAGAGAATATATTAAAGTGAATGTTTGGTATTTTTATTAAAAATAAATATTTTTTAGTGAATAGTAAAAAATTCAAATTTTAATTACAGTGACATTTTTGTTATAATTAATAGTATATTTTTGATTTCAATAGTAACATAAAATATGAATGTTTAAATGAAATTTGGGTTTCTTATTAATGAAAATATAATATATATATATCGTAGAATAACTAAGGGAATGTCTTCAAAATAATAAATTAAATATTGGTATTTTTGGGAAATATAAATGATTACTCACGATTTTTTAATTATAATAATTATTTTAAATAAAATGTATTTTCACGAAATTGATTTATAAATTAATATTTTCTTTCTTATGATTATAATATTATTTTATGATATCCTAAATAAATATTCAATTTGTCATAAAATCCATTATAATATTGAAATATATATTTTCCGAGTAAATGATGAATTTATTTAAAAATTAAATTTCTCATATCTGGTATGTCATTATAATAAAATGGTCTAAATATCTTAATTATACACTTCAGAAAATGTTTATAGAGAATTTTTGGGATATTTCTAAAATAATATATTTTTTATGAGTTGTAAAATATGGTAGATCAAGTTATTTAACAAATAGATGAATTATTGAGTCATAGATAATGTATGGATGATTTTAGCTGATAATCCTAAAATATCCATCATTATGATAATATATTTAGTAATAATGTTCAAACTATTTAGATTATTGGTCCAAAATAATATACTAATGTATACAGTAATAATGAAAACCCTCAACTCCACTATAATTACCACATGTCACCACATATTCCCCTCACACCTCCAAAGCCTTGAATACTTTAAAATTTCTATCCAATCCCTATCACCCCCACCTGCCATGTTCTTGTCTTTCTCATCTCACCCAAATTACCATTTCAGTTATTCTTATAAATGTTCTAAAGGATAGGAATTCAATAGGTAAACTCTCCTTTCATTTTTTAAATATTCATTCCTTTTCGTTTGTTACCCATAAATACTATGTAAAAAAATTGATGATAACTATAATATCTTTTATATTCAATAATTTTATTATGATACTGGGATATCCACCATCAATTCTTTTCTCTTCCCTTTTTGTTCTAAAAAATAAAACAACATCTGTGAGGTGCTGATTAACCGCCTTCATGGAATTCAACATTACACATTTAAACTCCTCCTTAAATGATTCTAATAAAACCTTTTTTATTCGTAAAACATAGATTAATATATTTAATAAAAATTATCTATCGTTATATAACAAGGATATATACAGAGTGTTAATACATACGACAAAACATGTTCATGATGAATGAAAAAATACAAGATAATCTGAATGGTTATCATTAATGCTTTATCTAATGAATCATCCTAATATATAAAAAAATGATATAAATGACCATTATATATACTATAATTTCATTGATAAAATATAATTTCAATTTTCAATAACTATTATTTTTTTACATAATCTTTCATACATGTATACAAGTTAACCAAACATGAAAACCAAGCAAACGAACACATCTAAATAATGGAATTGAATCTCATAAGTCATAAAAACCAATAAGTGAACTTCATAAAATTATAATAAATCAAATAATTTTTTAATAGGTTTTTATTTAAATTATTAATCTATCTAATTTGATTTTTTTGGACATTAATCCCGTGGGATGAACTGTTTCTAACATAAGTTATGGGTTTCTTCCTAAACCACCATTTTTCATTCTGGTTACAATTTCTATCTATTTACCCGTGCATAATTATTCATTATTTTTATAAAATTCTTATAAATTATACTAATATGTTATAAAATCATATATGTAGATCAGTATATCATTATTTTATTTTAGAAAACGTGGTTTATAAGGCTCCCTTTTGAATTCATCATGATAAGAAATCCTGAATAAATGGTACGTCCCTATTTCTTACACAATTTCCGGTACACACCATAATCTATTATAAGAAAAAAAATATTATTAGAATATTACAAATTCTATCATTAAAAACAACATTTTAATTTTTCTAGTTCAATTTATGGAAATAATCCTTTTTCCATATTAAAGATGCTTTTATATTATCCCTTAACTCGCTCTAAAGCGACTGAATTCAATAGCTCTTAGAAACCCATTTAACATGTTTTCACATTAGTTGGACATCATTTATTCCTCAAAAATAATTTAATTGTCATCAATTTTTAATGAGTTATACATATTTACAAAATTATATTATAAAATATAATTATGTTTTTCCCAAAAATCCACTTCTTTCCAGTGTAAAAAGTGTGATTTCTCTAAAAAATCCTTAATAATTTTATTAGTGTATTTTAAACTATTTACAAAACCAATGTTGAATAATATGGTTAATTAGAATCATTATTTTATTATATAACCTACCCAATTAAATCAAATATTTCATGATCAATTTGATTGTGGATGTGCTATCATTATACCATTCATTGTATTACTCAAAATGGTTAGTAATTAGGTTTTTTGTTTGGAGAAAGATATTTACATTTTTATATATATGATTTTTATGATTCACCCCATTCTAATGAGGAATTATTTTGACTTGTTAAGTGCTATAAAGGATTTGCTATATCCCCTCGATGAGATGGTCGGTTTCATGAGACATAATAGATTTGAACTTGGCTAAGGCCTTGCCCATTTATTTTCAGATTTGGATTTTTCTGAGGCCTTAACCATTTATTTTCATATGTCTTGGATGTGGCTCAATGGTATGTTTAATATGCCTATAATTATGCATTCCATCTATACAATATTTTTTATTGATAATTTGTGTGATTATTAAACTTGTAGAATATCCATGATTATGTTTCACTCTCATGGGATTATTTATAATGAATTATTTATTTATATTTTATTCTTTCCATAATAAGTTCAAGATTATGTTTTAATGGTATTTGTTTTACCTTATTCATGTTGCCTTATTTTAAAGTTTACATTAGTTTCATTGTTTATATAACACCTATTGACCATCTGAGCTCAGCCCTTTCAATTGATTCATATTTCCTCAGGATATGAAGATGTATATTATAAATGACATGCATATATAATCTATGAGTTTACGTGTGTATAGAATAGAGTTTCTATATTTTATTTTACGTGATGTTTTAATATAAAAAATATATAATTAACTAGTTTTCCAATGAAACTAAAATATTTAGTCATGTAGGATGCGAATACGTTGTTTATTATACTCATGTAATAAATAAAGATAATGGATTTGGGATATGGGGGTCGGCTTCATTACACACTCCCCAAAATTTATTTTCATGTAATAATATAGAAATATATTTTATTCAAAATAATTTACTAATAAATAACATTATATAAATAATGAATGAATAAATGTAAATATTTATAATGAATTAATATTTAATAACATAAAATTAGCACATACTAATATATATTAATTTTAATGTATTTATTCATTTATTTGTTTAAGAATAAATAAATAAATAATATTAATAAACAATTTGTTGACAGTAAAAGATAAATAATTAATAAATAAAATTATATTAAAATTTTAAACATCATATTAATAATAATAATCATAATAAATAATTTTTAGATAATAATAATTCTCTAATTGTTAGTAACACATAATAAATTATTAATATATCACAATTAATTATTCATAATTGAAAAATAATAATTAACAATTAAGAATTAAGAATTAAGAATTAAGAATTAAGAACTAAGAATTTATAATTAATAACTAATAATTATTAATGTATAGTTATTAAATAATTAATAATTATTTATTATATTTATTTTTTAGTGATCTAAGTTGATTCAACATTTTGAATATGAGAATTAATATATTTTTGTTTCAATAAATGGGACAGTGTGGAGGTGTTGGTATTGCAGAGCATTGATTATAATATATTGAATATAATTTCTCATTTGTAGTATATGTATGTATATATGTGCAATTAAATATTTTAAGATAAATTGAATATTAAAATAAGAAATTCGAGCGTTCCATTAAATTTGAAATGGGGTTGTGACCATATGGGAGGTATTATTTTCAATCACATTAAGTCCATGGGAGATGTTATCATATGTGGGGTTGGTTAATAAAAGAAAGAAAATTATTTTAATTGATTTAATTAATGAATAAATTATTTATTTAACCTAGAAACACTAAACATAACAGTTCAATATCATGGAATACATATATGTAAGTAATTTGGTCAATAGATTTCATCACCCCAAACACCATACTAAAATGTGCCATGAAAAGTTAACTGAACATTTTTTGAAATTATAAGACGATGAAAACATCTAGTAAATAAAAATACTGCAATCGATGAAATTTCTTATTCTTTGATGATGAATATGGTTTAATATTTAAAAGGTTTTTATATCTCAAATAATGGTTTAAATTGATAATTTATTAGGTCATCCACTTTTAAATTTTTTTATTAAAATATAAGAAATTAAAATAAAAAAATATTTTATTTAAAAATTTTAAATAATAAAACAATATTTAATATTATAACGAAATCTTAATCTTTTAAAATTTCATTTTTCAACAAAATTAGCTTTTATTTATATTTTTTATTTTAATTTAAATTTACATTTATTAATTTTAGTATTGGAATTTTCAAAAATAAAATTCTATTTTTGAATTCAAAAAATAAATATTATCATATGGTGTATATTTTTTCTTCTCTAAAAATCAAAATTTAAGGTGGATATTGAAAAATAAACATTTTTAATAACCATAAAATTTATGACAATATTTAGATGTGTAAGATAAAAACATATAAAACATTATTTATCATGAAATTTGTATTGTGAAGTAAAATTATACATTTTTAAATAGTATTATGATTTTAGAGAACATATGTATAAGGTCATAAAAATTTAATTTCAATAAAAGAATATTTTTTGAGTATTTTCATTAAATCACATATTATTCTCCCACTAAATATTTTACAATTAAATAATAATTTTGGGAAAATTATTTTATATATTTATTTTGAAGAAAAATAAATTTTATTTCTCTTTAATTAATGTATTCTGATCCAGAAAAACAAATACATTGATAAACGTTTCCTTAACAATATTTGTAATAATAAAATTAAACATTTTTAACACATGTTTTTACCCATTACATGCACTAATATTAAAATTATTTTTTATAAAATAATAATAACTAATCAGATAAAAAATATTTTATATTTTGAAAAAAATCTACAGATTATGTATTAAGTGACAAATTTTTTAGATATTAAAATTAATTTACTTTGGTAAAAATTTATTACCCCGATAAACTGAATAAATGTAAACGTGAATATTATAATATTTAAAGACATAAAAACACATTAAAAAATCTATAAAAATTAATGTTCGAGTTTTTTGATACATTATCTAATCCCTATTAAATTATTTCCTATTTTTTGTATTGTTGAAATGAGAAACATGTTCTCTATTTATATTTAGTTGAAGATATTAAAAATATTTTGTTCTACCCCTTCGGAAAGGGGCCTATCAACACTTCTTAATGAAAACTAGTAGAATTATGATTACTCTGGAATATAGTACATTTTTTTCATCTCAAATATTATTTATTTTTTCATATCCATTTGTAATGGAAATTTTTTAAAAGTGCACCATTTCAAGGGAATCCTCCATGGAAAACACAATAATTTCAATGTGAGTGTTCTTTTTTCCTTACATTATTTTCTATCTATCATAATTTTTTCAATTCAATTGATTCTATTCATATATAGAGAAAAATATCTTTTAATAATGAATCTTATTATTCTTATGGAATAACTATAAATGACTTTCCCCCATTTCTATAATCAAAAATGAAACCCCAATTCATTAGTTCTATGGAAAACCTCTTCTAAGAAGTGTTGAATTTTCTTCTTTCATCACCACCTATCATCACTGATTATAACTGTGAATATGAGGAATTAATTTTAAAATTTTATAATAATTATAATTAATAATAAGACAATAATAATCCACCTTCCTTCTATCTCATTATTTTTGAATTACAAATTTTACCATGTGTTGTGTTGAATATCTTGCTCACAATGTAATGTATCTCAATTTTCATCTAGTTTATTATTATTTTTTAAATCTCATGAAATATAATTTATCACCTAAAAAGAATCAAAATGAAATCATTATTCTTCTTAAATATTTATATTATTAAAAAAGAAACCACTTTCTTAATCTTAATTGTCAACAATTTAAGGTATATTCATTTTTAGGTCTCTTTCACCACCCATTTGAGAATTGTTATTAAATAATATCTTTGATTGATATAGGAACTCAATAAAAAATGATAAATTATAAGAATAAATAAATATTGATTATATTTTTTATGGAATGTCATCATTAATAATAATCACATTAATAAATATACAATTACTTATTTATTAAAGATCATCGAAACATGGTTGTCACTAATTTCATATAGATTAACCAGGACAAACACATCCATATAATGAAAATAATGCATAATAATCTATCACAAATCATTAATTTACGTACCGTGTTTGATCATAAAATGAGTATAATTGGGAGATGAATGATGAACAAATCTACTATTACGAAACTAATTCAAACATATGAAAATTACTCATGTAGATACCCCAAACCTGATGTACTTGGACATTACATTAATTTTGCGGAATACTTAATATATAAAAAAACCAACACTCAAGGATCATAATAGTTTAGTGTCTTTGGAAACTCGGAACACAATATTCTAATCATGGTGAAAGATCTTCAACATCTCCAATAAAGATCTTCCCATTTTGTTTTTTAACTAAAGCCTTTCGTTATATCCTAGGGAAAAGAAAACATAAAAAGGGTGAGATCAAATGCTCATCAAGGGTAAACATAGAGAACATAAAACAATCTATAAACATTTGAATGCAAAAACATGAACATAAAATCTAAACATCAAAATATTGAGAAAAGACATAAATCTTGGAAGTATGTAAGTCATATATTATAAAAGAAACATCAATCATGATAAAATATAATGGGAATAAAACATGTAATTGGGCCAAACCATTAATAACTTGATATGATTTCCATAGTAGCCAATACATTGCAGCAAAGACCATATTAGTGGACAAATTCCCTTTCTGAATCAAGTCCACTCCTCGTTCCAGTCCTGTATCACTGAACAAGATTAACATACCATTCTAGCCATGTCTATCTCATGAGATATAAATCCTTACCCAATTAATTGGAGGGTGATATAGGTCCCACCCATCTCATAATGAAATCATTCTTATGTGTGCCACAACATAAACATAAATCATTTGTCATAAACCAAAGAATAAAATGGGTTTCATAAACCTCATCCCATCATTACATAATCCATATATAACAAATAGATATCATTTTATCATTAGAAAATTGAAAACATTTAAATCATAGAGACATTATACTTGAAACATACACATATTAAATGATGTCATCTTAGATGGAAAATGGTTTTGATAAAACAATTGAAATGAATTCTTGATGAAAATATCCTTTCTTCTTCAAAATTATTTTCTTTTCACAAAATGCCAAGAAATTTTAAAATAAAAATATTTTGTAGAAAATAGTCATGAAATCTTGTATAGTAAGATTCATTGAAATAAGATGTTATGAAACCATAAAATTCGGTTCATGCTGAATAAGTTAAAAAAAATTCGTCACATACTTTGGACGGAAAAGTCAAAAAGTCTCTCCTACTGAAAAAGACAACAGATTCCTTTCATATATTTTACTAAAAATCCACCAAAAGGTAAAATTGGATTTACAAAATTGTATGCGGACAGAAATAATATTATATATTGACGAAACATGGATGTGGATGATAAATATTACCTAGTAAATTATGAAGTATAAAAAATCTCGGATACGAATGAGATTTTGAGATTTTCCATTACCTTATGTCTGATACGCTTCATATGTATCAAAACCTCCTGTATAATGATTCCCTTCTGCATGATCAAATCACCATCTATGTTCATACTCCTAAAAAATGGATCATTCAACATTGTTTAGAATGGTTCATAATTATCCTTAACAACTAAATTCACTTCTATTCTTCTTCAGTGGGAGATAATGTAGAGAATATGAGTATTTTATTAGACATAGGTTGGGTCGACCTATTTTTCAGTAGTCTCCAAAAGTGTATGTTTTTTATTTAGGAGGAATAATTCATCAGGAATTTCATCATTAACGAAATAGTATCCATGGAATATATATTTATAAATGAAAATTTATCTTCGGAGTTATCCACGAGAATAAATAAGTAATGGAGATTTTGTAGGTAGGTGGGGTATTACTAGAGACTGTTTTCAGACTTCTCCATAATTATTAGGGCAATGGATTACATTTCCCATAATTAAAAACCATTTGTCTAATTAAGATGATGATATTGATATTTTAGGTGATGAATTGAATGCTAAAGAGTCCTCTTGTGTTGTGGTTTCTAGAGGGGTGAGATGTTTTCATGCTGTTATGAGACGCCACTCAAGCTAGGCTTGGTTGCGTACTAATGTAAAGGTATAAATTGATTTCTTATGGGAATAGTTAGTTGATTCAACAAAAGAAGAACTTAATGACTCAAGATGGGGTGTTAGGAATAATAGTTTTCACTCTAAAAACATGTAGGCAAACATTTTTTATTGACAGCATCTTTGTCTATATGAAAAATAGTAGTCTTAGGTACATATATATTCATGGATATCTTGGCAAGAGGTAGATGAATTAGTAGGAGTTTGTTTAGGACAATTTCCATGATATTGTTCATATTATTTGGAATGTAAATATGGGGGGTTTATTCTCTTAATAGGATGTTCCATTCACAATTTTTCATAGATGTGTCCAATTATTTTTTTTCGTTTCATCTATCATAAGATGATGGTGGAGAAAAGAGGTATCTTTCATCTAAGGTGACGTCTGTCTCATGGTGCGCGAAGAGATCGTGGGCGAGAAACATGCACTACCTGATGGTTGATTAGAGAAGATTGGGTTCTGCTTAATCACTCGTATCGGGTGCACCATTTTCACCTCAAAACTCCCAACGGTAACATATCCAGCAATTTTTGGACCTACTTTCCAAAGGAAGGCGTTCGATGGGTGGTTTGACCAGTGATACTTAAGAACTCACATTGGCCGAGAGGATGGGAAGTCGAGCTCATCGCACCCTTTTGGGTAGAATTATCGCATGTTCTGGGCCTCTCTTATAGATTTAAGATGTATTCATATGTTCGCAAATCTTTGGTTTATACCCAAGCATAGTAACCAAGGATTACTCCAGGGTTAGAAATGGTCAGCTGGACGCAGGGTTTCGGAATCATTTATGCCCAAGGTTTACCATCTCTCGTTGGATTAATGACGCCAAAGAGTTTGGACTCATTGAGACAACACTAGTTTAAATCATCGTAATCATGAGCTCTGGAGTTTATTGTCATCCAAGGGGGACAAATAATGACTTGAGAATTTGGATCGAACCCATGGTAATGGATTACTACATATCCTCATGAGAGGAATAAAAATCCAAGTAGGTTGGTTTGGTGTGGGGCTTACACTCCAGGCTTCCCACGGTGGGTGCGGTGAACTGATGTGAAGATAGTCAGATCGACTTGTTGTTGGGCTTGATACTTAGAGAGGCTTCTTACGTACCCTTCCTAGGAGACAAGGATCAATGTCCACATAGTTTTCATTGGAGGGTTTCAAAAAACTGACATAAGGTTGGACCTGGGGTCCGATGGGAAGTGTCCTTGAACCTCATGGAGGCTTCCTACGTACCATGCCTTGACACGGATCAAAGTCCTCGTAGTTTGCATTGGAGTGGGTATTATGCTCTAAGATAGCCCAGGGTAATGGATTGGGGCTTACACTCTGAGAAGGCACATGGTGTGGATTGGGGCTTACACTCAGAAGGATCCCATGGTAATGGATTGGGGCTTACACTCTGAGGAGGTCCATGATATGGATTGAGGCTAACACTCTGAGGAGTCCCATAAGAGGATGTCATGGTCGATTCGTTACTCTAAGCCCATGTGAGTCATGCTCAGTGTGAGAAACAAGAGGTAGCAGGGACTGGACGATCACGTCGTAAAAGGTGCGACCATGGGAAGTGGAGTGGGGCTTACGCATGGAGAAGCCCAAAAAGCCAGGGCTTACTCCGAGATGGATGCCCATGGCGACAAAGCGCAGTGGGAGAGGGACTTGGCCTCAAAGAAGAATAGAGCATCACCCTTCCCCGCTACTCCCTACCTTGGCCATGTTCGTGGGGAAGTATGGAGGTACATGGGGTTTCTTTCTGATTGGTAGCTCGTCATTCCCTGGGGAGGGGAGAAGTGCCCAAGTCCTAACAAGTGGAGGGGCAGAAAGGGGACTCTTGGGCTCGAACTCCGCATTACCATGGGAATGTAAACCCATGAATTCTTTAGGAATCCACTAAAGGTCCAGAGAAACCCCTTAGACCTCACTTACCGTGGGTATGTGAACTCAAAACGGCACACTGATGCACCTGAAGGTTACATCAAACGGGTCCGGTGTCTCTAGCGGAGGCCTCGACTCGGGGCTGATGAATGGGCCAATGAGGGGGTTGCGGAGGATCATGTCGGATTGGAAAGATTTTATCTGTCCTGGGGAATGGGAACTCTGAAGGATCTGGCAGGCCACATAGGTGTATGAGTGGTGGAGCCCTTCGCGTAGGGAGGTGTTATACGGATGGAGTGGCCGTCCACGAACCAAGGTGGTCCGCAGACTGTTGGGCATCCTGCGAACAAGGGTTGTCCGCATACTGGTGGGCATCCCGTGAACTAGGGTAGTTCGTGGCTTTAGGTTCGGTCCGCATACCAGGTTGGTACATGTACGGGTCCATGCAAGCAGCATCGGATGAGGGCAACACTGGTCGGGGCATCACCCACATAAGAGGGTGCTACGCGGTGCGACAGATCGAAAAAGGGGCATAAACTCCCTGGTTCGTGGGGAGCGCATCCACGGAGGGGCCATGGTTTACGGTCTTCTTTTCTCGGTAATTTTAAGTTCGCGGTTCACTAAGTTGTTATGCGTTTTCTATTCCTTATTATTTTTCTTCCAGCTTCATACCTATACTGGTTCGCGAACTGGAACTTTTCTGTTTGCGAAATCCTAAGCTGTTTCCTTCGAAATCCTTCCACCCGAATCTGATCGATCTCCCTTGTTCCCCTCCCTTTTTTCTATTATTCCCTCCTCCTCCTTGATCTCCTTTTATAGAGTGCGGAATGAGATGTATCTGTGGTCATGTGGCACCATCTGCGGAGGCCCATGATTGGAAACCTGATTTATGGATGACTTGGTCAATCCGCAACTCATGGGGGGCATTGAACCCACCTTCCCCGTGAACCAAACTAGCTCGGGGAGTGCTTCAACATCACGTAGGGTTCGACCTCCATTTCTAGAATTACAGTGAATGCGGTACAGGATGGTTGAGGCGGTTCGCGGCTGGGGCGGTTCGTGACAGTGGACCGGATTGGTGCATGTCCTACTTCGCACCCGCGGAGGGTCCCCCCTCCATTTCGCGAATGACAACGGTCTGTGGAGGGGGGTGCTTTACAGAACCTGCAACTCACCGTTATTATTGGACCGGTATGAGGACCGGTTCGGCTTGTGTCATCCATTGAGTATTCTCCATATGTTTCTCCAATTCTTTGGGAAAAATTGTGTAGAATGTCCCTTTGATTAAAGAGGTTTTTTCAGGAACCTATAAATTCCCCCCATCGGAATGGGGTCCGATCCAAACGAAGAGGAGGCCACTCCGATGTAGAGTGGTCCTGAAACTCGAATAGTTTGTGGTAGGGGAGTGGACCTAGTAGGGGACCACAGCTATAAATATGGCGGCCCTTCCTTTTTCTTTTACCGGATTCTTCGCGAAACCAGAGCACTCTTTCTTTTTTTCTCCTCGTGCTCATTCTTTCGCAAAACACCTTGTCCGAGAACCAACTGCCACTTTAGCGAACCATTCCTTGTTTGCGGTCGCCATCACCCACGGACCAATTTCCCAACCATGAACTAACACTTTGAATTAATTAAAAAGTAAGTCACGACAGGCCGCGTATGAACTCACTCTGCGGTTTTTGATGGTCTGTGGACTGAAGCCTTTCAAACATTGAAAATTTCTTATGTCTTTCAAAACTAATTATTTAAATCTGGGAATAAGATTCTGCAGAGCAACCTGATTATTGGTTTTCTGGCCAATGATCCGCAGGCCAATGTACCGCGGACCTCTTCCACGTAGGGTTGGTTCATGGGATGAATTCATCGCGAACCCCAATTTGAGGCCTACTTGCGGACCTTGTCATAACGTCTTCATGACTCCTTTTCCATATGCTTGGTATTTTGTCTAGATTTTATTATTCTGGACTAACCATTTTCTTGGTTTTTTATAATGTATGGTGAAAATATGGTTCCCCCTTGCCCTGCACCCAGGCCTACTACTGAGCCTCTCCCAATTGGTGATAGACGCCTAAATGATGTGGTCAGCTCTTTTAAGGATGGAATCCACCACTCCCCACTGTGCTCCTTCCTCTCTGATCGGCTCTCTGAGTCACAGTGGGAGTACCCACATTCTCTGTGGCAGTACCTCTAGGAATCAGAAGTGGCATTTGACGGATTGGGCTACATATTTTCTCTTGTTGGCATTTATTATGATGCTAACATGGATAGGTCCAAGCGGTATCCCCGGGACCTCGAGGATTATTTTCATTCACACCAGGGTTAGGTAGTGTCGACTCATCGATTCCAGGCCATGCTGTGATTGGTGACTGGTGAGGAGGAGGAATAGAGTGATCACTCATCAGGGGGTGATGATTTCGGTGGTCTCCCTACCCCGGCTGAAGCAAGGAAATTTCCCCCTGCCTGTGGGGTCCCACCCACAGGTATCTCTAGTGAGTTCTAGGGAAGCAGCGAGATCCGGGAAACAAACACGACCATTGGAACCCTTACCATACCATGTCGCTACTCGACCCTCTGGGGTTGATCCCCCCGGAAAGATGTTTCTGTTACGGCTAAATTTCCAGATGCCTGGAGGATTTGGGATGACTTGAGGGTCAGTGGCTCGGAGGAAGAGGTTTGGGCGTTACTCCAAACGGTCCCTCTCGAGAATCCAGGTACTGGGATGATCTTTTCTCCACCCCACTTGTGGCTGGAAGAGGATCTGGACGAAATAGTCGCCTCATTGAAGTAGACGGACGGATACGTTCATTCACTCTGGAACTAGCATTATGGGTATGCCTGGGTGAACATGATGATAATACTTCCTGAATCATCTGATCCTGAAGAATAGGTTTCCCTACTCGTCCATTTCGGCTTTCCTCCTCCTTTACTTTGAAGATTATAAAGTTTCTTCCCTTTATGCAGGGTGTCGAGGAATCCCAGGGGAAATTCCTTCCTCGGAGTATACCCCCAGTGGTACCGCAACAGGTGGACATATGATTTTGGATATGGGGATCATCGAGGAGGGGACTCCTAGTGCAGCTAAGCTCATTTAAGCGACCATTGCAGACCGAGCTATGGTCTTTCCTCCTCCAGCTCCTCACAGCGTTATGAGCGAAGAACTGTCCCCTGGGCAGATCCAGAGACATCATCAGGCGTCCCGTTTTTCGGAACGGCTCAGACAGGATATTTCTGGTAATCATGACTTCCCATTTCCTCGATTTCCAACTCGTATATTCATATTCTTCGAGTTATTAACTTTTTTTGTTGCATGGTGTAGGTCCACTCGGAGACCTGGCCATGGGTGTCCAAGCGGTCGTACCTTCTTGTCCCTTATCACCTGAGGGATCACCTGCAGCGAAACCTAAGCATGATGAAATGGTGGGCCCTGCTGAAGGGGCTAGTGATTTGGAAATGTTACTCCTGCCTTCATCAGTCAGAGATATGTTAGGGGAGGAACAACTGGAAACCCAGAGTAGGCCATTATTTTATTTACCGAGGGAGTGACTTCCCCGGGTTTGATCTCCGTAACCGACCACTTGGGGATGCCTTTGGGAGCAGCTGGACTTGGGTATGGCCTTAGGTCCTGGAAACCTCTAGGGGTTCCCAGGACTCCCTTGCCTCTCGAAGATGTAGCATCTTCGTCGAGTGGTCGTGGCAGCGCATAGCATGAGAATACTGATGCCTTGATAACCAGGGGTAAGTCTCTCAATCTCTTGCCACTGACTCTTTCCTATTCCCTTTTTTGATTAGGTATAATCATCTGTGATATCGATTCACGGGCTTTATGATCACAACCTTGGCATTGGCGATTGTGTCATCGGATCCGATCGTGCCAGTGACCACAACTGCCGGGGGCGATGTTTCCACGGTGCCCGAGTTTGCAGGTAAAACAGTATTGGGTCCCTCCTTGGTGAAGTTCATCCCTGAGTATGTATATTCACCCATGAGTGACTCCGAGCCTGATGAACTAGTCATTTTTAGTGTTCGACCTGCTTTCCAAAGGGCATGGGAGAAAATTTGGAAGCTGATTTCGCAGACGCCCTTGACTGAGATGAAGACCAAATTACTGATGTTGGGAAATCTTTGTATGCTATTGGGATTTTACGGCTTTGACTACCATTGTATTTATGATATAGTCAAGAAGGCGGTCGATGACCAAGAAAGACTGGGTGGTTTTGAGTCTCACCTTTCTGCTGCTCAATCTGAAGCCTACCTTTCCGCGACACAAAAGATTATCCTAACAAAGGCTCATTATCATTTCGGGGTATTTGTGAGACTCCAGGGAGAATTCATTGAGAAGCATTCTTGACTGAACGTGCTAAGAAATTAAATATAATGGCTGCAACAAGAAGAGACTAATGTCCCTTCCATAATTGCTGAAGGGGAGCAACAGCTGGAGGAGGAGATGAGGGCGAGCTCAAAGGCGGCCCAGGAGGAGGAAGAATTGCAGGATGGTTCAGAAGCTGAGATAGCGTTACTAAAGAATATCTATCACACAATCGAGCATTCTCATCAGAGCCTGATAAAAATTTTTGAATCCACTGAAAACCTGCTATAATAACCTTTCATTCCAAAGGAGGCTTCAGATTGCGGATTCCCTTCTTACCAACATTGGTATGGAACAGAGAAATGTTTTTCCTCATCTCTCTTGTTGCCTTCTACAATGACATGAATTATTTGGCGTAATTGATGTATATGTTAATTCACCGAACATAGGAAAATAGGAGTTCAGGACAATTGATAAAAATTAAAATGAGCTCTAACTTTATCCTGGATCATGGGATCCAGCAAGAATAGTTTGAATATTTCTAGGGTTTTGTAGAAAAAAATCCCTCAAACATTTTTCCTTTTATATTAATACCCAAATTATCCTTGAGCCAATTTGGTGTGGACCCAACAGGTATAGATCATCTTTTTCTTAGATCGCACTTTTTGAGTTTTCGGCCTCACAGGCTTTGAGCCTCTTTTTGTTTGCAGTTTAAAGTCCCTCCGGAAAGACTATCATTACTGATGTTTTAGGTCGAACAACGTTGACTAGGTATGGTGGGGTGAGGGCCCCAATGAGTTTTGGTTGATTAAAACTTGTCTCGATATCCTTCAGACGTATGTGGGGGGTGTATGTTTAGATTTGAACGACATGCAGGGCATGTCTCAAGGCATGAGAGATGTATCAGCGTGCAGAGGTAGGAAGAGCATCACCTAAGGAAATCTGGCATTCGATAGATGGTACAGGGGGTTCAACATGCAGAGACACTGAGGGAATGGTATGCATAGTCATGAAAATGTTTCCTTAATTCAATGACTCTCCATTTTTGATGGCCATAGGACTTCATGAAAGTATGGATTATAGAAACCACCATGGGTGGCTTAGAGAATTATGAAAACCACCAGGGGTGGCTCGGAAAGGGTGTCTGACGTCTAAAAGGGTTTGAGAACATATGTATTAGTCAGGACTGTGAACACCGGGTCCCTGTCTAATGAATTTAGTTAGCGTGAAGGATGGTTGGAGCTTGGCGCAGTTTAATGTCATGTAGCCCAGACATTCTTCAAAGTGGAATGGCTTCTCCTGGTTCTCAGTAATCTCGTCAGAGACGTTCCTCTATATTCACGTAAGTTTATGAAAGAGGCTGGTAAACTGTATCTCAGAGGGTTTCCAAATCCCTGGATGGACATGAGGGCTCAAAGGCCAAGTGGCATACGGAGAGAGTCATTGTATAAGGAAATCTTTCCTTTAGTAGATGAGCTAGGGGCGATCAATATGTAGAGCCTATGAGAGCATGGTATCAATAGTCACGCAAAGGTGTCCTTAGCCCAATGATTGCATTCTCCCGATAGCCGAGAAATCTTCAAGGAAGTTTGAGATTCAGGACCACTAGGGGTGGTTTATGAGAGTTCGGTTTTTTTGAGATCAAAGTATGGTTAATGAGGAGAGGGTTCCTAGATACAAGAGAAACATCTGGGATAAATTTCCCGAGAATGGGTGAGGTCATTCCTTCTCAGGATGGGGTGAGATGGTGGTTTGGGCAGGTCTGACCCATGAACTTAGGGACCCAGAAAAGCCTTCATTCCTTACTGAACCTGTGACAGGTTTGACCGTGTAGTTTAACGTCATGCGGCATGGATGGCTTCTATGCAGTTTAACATCATACAGTAAAGACAAGGGGTGTTATTAAAGGATTGCATATAGTTTAACTTCATGCAGCGAGGACGGGGGGGGGGGGGGATTTTTAAACCAATGAAAATGCTTGAAGATGTAGGCATTTCCATGTATGTTTAGTGATTGGTCTTTGAAAATTTATGCGAAGAGGCCATGATGTTTTGTGTAGTTTAACGTCATGCGGTAAGGACGTAATTGCAAAGGGTGCTCTTGATCAGAATGTAACTGGGATTTGAACACGTCGGCTACCCAAGACATGGAGAGGGGTTGATTGGTGTAAATCATGGTTCAGGTGATTCTTGGATCCGGAGAAATGATATGGGGGATCTGGGGCCGGTAAGCGTATGAAGCTAGGAAGAGTATCGCCTGAGGAAATCTTGCATTTGGTAGATGGGACAAGGGCTTTCAATATTCAGAGCCGCTGAGAGAATGGTATGCATAGTCATGTAAAGGTGTCCAAGGGTTGATAACTTTCCACTTCTGATGGTCATGAATGGTTATGAGGATCTGTAATTGTCTGGTCCACGAAGTCTGTCATTTGGTAAGATAATATATGGACATGTCGGGCATATTCGGCCCTGGTTCTAGTTAAAGCTTAGGGAGCTCCCTGCACTGATTTATCATGTGCACGGGGGTGTACTTTCACTCCATGCAGTTTAACGTTGTGTTTTAAGGATGATGTACTCCTAGTTCAGTGGTCATAGAGCTCGGACCATTAGATGACTATTGTTGCAGTCACTCGAAGGATAACTTAGTTACCATGCTATGCTATACTCTGAATAGGGTGGGGGATGAAGGTTGTAAACTGTAACTCTATGGTTTCTCGTATTAGGATATGTGGTGTGGGGGATTTTAAGTCCGGTAAGCATACATACCTAGGAAGAGTACCGCCCGAGGAAGTATTTCCTTTGGTAGACGGGCCAGGGGATATCAATATGCAGAGCCACTGAGGGCATGGTATGCTTAGTCATTAAAAGGTCTCCCCGGGTCGATGACATTCCACATCCGATGGCCATGATTGATTATGAAAATCTGATATTTCTCACAGTATTGAGTTAAACATGCAGGGATAATAGTGGTCAAGCATACAAGAAACATCTTCACCGCAATTGTCTGTTGAGTCAAAGTAGCCTAGCCCTGGCTTGATGTTCGTAGATGCATGTCATCATGAAAACCACGGGTAGACACATAGGCTAACCGGGTAGGGATACCCTGGCAACATTCAGATGTGAGAGGGGAATTAACTTGTAAACCATTGCTCCATAAATTTCTGGATCAGGAGATATGATATGGGGGCTCTGAGGCCGGTAAGCGTACAGAGCTAGGAAGTGTGTCACCTGAGGAAATTTTTCCTTTGGTAGACAGGCCAGGGTCTATCAATATGCTGAGTCGATGAGGGTATAGCATTAATAGTCATGAAAAGGTGTCCTCGAGTCGATGACTTTCCACTTTCGATGGTCGTGAATGGTTATGAAGATCCATAATTATTTGGGTCGTGGAGTCTGATGTATATAGAGGATGCATACAAATGTTCAATGAGTATTTCCATCTCGTTTCACCATATATATTGGGTTGGTTGCAACGAAGTATATTCACTTTAATGTTGTGCGGTGAGGATGAGGTCCATCCAGTTTTAACGTCGTGCAGTGAAAACAAAGTCTGTACAGTTTTAACGTCGTGCGGTGGGGATGAAGTCTGTGAAGTTTTAACATCATGCGGTGAGGATGAAGAATACACCCCGTGCATATCTGGTCCATACACAGGGGAAGAGGGCATTTTTGAAATTCATATGGGGACGAATAGGCTAGGGTGAGGGACCCTGACATCACTACATATCCTGCGAGGGCCGAAATCAAGCCTCACGTAGTTCTCTGATGTCCGTGTTGTTTAACGTTGTGTGATGATGGTGATGTATGTGTAGTTTTTGCATTGTGCGGTGAGGACGAAGAATACACCTCGTGCAGGTCTGGTCCGTACATGGGGGGAGAGAGATTTTTTTTTGAATGGCTGGGCTAGGATGGGGAACCCTGGCATCACTACTTATCCCGCGAGGACAGGAATCAAACGTCACGTAGTTCTCCTAAATGAAGTATACCCCGTGCTGGCCTGTCTCATACGCAGTTTAGAAGGGGAAATTTGTTTTCTTATCCATGCAGTTTATCATCGTGCGGTAAGGACGAGGAATACACCACGTGTAGGGCTAGTCCATACACGGGTGGAGAGGATAGTTTCTTTTTAACTTTTATTTGGGGGTGGGTGTGCCATGATGGGGAATCCTGGAGTCACTATGTATCCCGTGAGGGAAGGAATCAAGCCGTACATAGTTCTCTGAATGAAGCAGACCCCATGCAGGTCTGGTCCGTACATGGGGGGAGGGGTCACTTTTTAAATTTATTCCATTTGGGAGTGGCTGGGCCCGGAAAGGGGATCCCGGCGTCGCTACGTATCCTACAAGGGCAGGAATCATGTTGTACGTAGTTCTCTGTGGAGTACACTTCGTGCAGGTCTGGTCCATAAATTGGGGAAATTGTCAATTTTAAATCTTTTTATCTGTGTAGTTTAACGTCGTACGGTAAGGACGAGGGATACACCCCGTGAAGGGATGGTCCGTACATGGGGGGAGGAGGGCCTTTCTCACAATCATTTGGGGATGGTCGGGCTAGCGTGAGGGAACCTAACATCACTATATATCCTGCGAGGGCAGGAATCAAGCCTCGCATAGTTCTCTGAAGTCCGTACAGTTTAACGTCATGCAGCGAGGTCGAAATACACTTAGTTTTAGGTCATAGTGTTTGGACCATTGGGCTCTTGATAGTTTAATGTCATGTAGCTCGAACAATTACTACTTTTATCTTTCTATGCAAAACACTTCATTAGGAATCTTGCATTTGTAGGAGTGGAAGTGAACTGCCCATCCATGGAGATCAGGGAATATGATCTATTGGAGTAGACCTTGTGTATAACATATGGTCCCTCCCACTTGGGCTGCAACTTTGGAGGTTACTTTCCAGGTGACATTGGGCTCCAGAGGACCAACACCAATTCTCCTTCCATGAAAGACCAAAGACGTAACTTTTTATTGAAGGCTTGTGCACTCTGGTTCTGGTATACTTCCAGATGGTGCAAAGTGTGCAACCGATTCTCATCCAACTATTCCAATTCACCTAACTGCTTTTCGGATTGCTCAAAATTGGATAACAGATCACAAATGGAAACATGGAGGGAGGGAAATTGGAGATAAATGGGAAGAACTGCTTCTGTTCCGTATACTAATGAGTATGGAGTATCTTGAGTAGTAGTGAAGATTTTGGTTCGATAAGCCTGCAATGCACATAGGAGTTTATCCGGCCATGACTTCTTGTATTTTTCCACCATTCTTTGGATAATTTCGGTCATGGTCTTGTTGATAGCCTCTATCTATCCATTGGCCTCTGCCTGGTAGTGGGATGGGTGGTTAGCCTTGATATCGTATTCTTGGTATAGTTTCTCCAATTTAGCCGAGCAGAAGTTGGTGTCATTATCCATCTGTATGGTATGAGGTTCACCAAATATGGTGATGATATTGGTTTTCCCAAAGCTAAAAATTCTTCCTTCCCCAACTTCCATATGGTGTACAACTTCTTCCCATTTAGAAAAGAAGTCGGTCACCATGAGGAGATACTTCAGCTGTTTGGCTGTGGCGGGAGGATATGGTCCCATGACATCCATTCCCCAGATGGAAAATGGCCTGGAGTACTTTGCCTAATGAAGTTACTCTTGTGGTTGGTGTATGATGTTCGCAAGAATTTGGCATGAGTTTAATTTTACGGTAACGTGCTCACAATATCGTGCCACGGTGGGCCAATATTATCCAAGTCTTCAAACCTGATGGGAAATCTTGGACCCTGGCTGATGTTCCCCACATACTCCGGCATGTACTTTAGTCATAATGGCATCAATTTCTTCTCCATCAATGCATCTAAGGAGGAATCTGTCGTGGCCTCATTTTTAGGGGACCTCTTAATGACCCATTCCACCATTTAGAAAAAAGTTGATTTCCTTTCTCCGTATTTTCTCCCGTTCATCCCTGTCTGATTGAATTTCTCCCCGTTGAAGGTAGCTTGCAATGGGGGTCATCCAGCTGGTGGCGAGAGCATATGCCTCGGGGGCAGGACTGACTTCGTTGATTTCTTCTATCTTAGTTTGAAAAAATGGCCATACCATTCAACGATGAGAAAAATTGATAACTGTTTTATCCCGGTCTGGGTCAGCTAGGGTTGTGTCCGCATTAGCTAATGCGTCGACCTGAGCATTCTGAGACCAGAGAATATAGGTCAATGTTGGTTCTATGGAAACTTTTTCCATTAACTCTCAGACATGGTCAAATAGGGGAATCATCTCTTCCTTTTTGATAGCATAGTCACCATTGACTTGCTTGATGACCAGTTCAGAGTCACCTTTTACCTTAAGTTGTTGTAATTGTTCATGGAGTGTGAGCTCTAGGCCTGCAATGAGAGATTGATACACTGCTTCAATGTTCATACATCCTTATTATAGGAGGAAATAATATGGCATGACTTCCTTTTCTAGGGACATGAGTATTATCCCCAATAACACTTTGTTAAATTTGGGATCCTCCTTCCTTTTCCCTGTCGGGATTTGGGATGCACTGTCGAAGTACATTTCCCATGTAGGGAGCTCCTCTTGAACAACGAAGATGTCTTCATTAGGTAGCTCAATGTCTGGTTCGGTGGTCCTTGTTGAGGGGTTCTTTTCTAGAAAAGCTGCTAATGTCTTTCCTTTGATGGCCTTCTGAGGCACAAACCTGATGTCAAACTGTTGCAGGATGACTACCCATCGGGATAGGCGCCAAGTCAGCATCAGGCGGCTGAGGATGTAATTAAGCAAGTTATTACGTGAGACCAAATGGACATCATGATGCTATAGGTAATGTCGTAGTTTTTGAACTATGAATACCAAGGACAAACAACTCTTCTCGATGTTTGAGTATCAAGTTTCAACATTAATCATGGTTCGGTTGAGGTAATAGAGACTGGTTTCACTTCCAGCATCATTTTTCTGCACGAGGAAGGCTTCCAGTTACCGCTCAGGGGTCGTCACGTATAGGATGAGAGGTCTTCCTTCAACTAGGGCATGAGCACCGTCGGGCTTAAGAGGTACCTATTTAGGCTTTCAAATGCCACTTTGCATTCATCTGTCCATTGGTACATGACTCCCTTCTTCATTAACCTAGTAAAGTGAAAACATTTTACTGCTAGGTTGGCTATGAATAACCTGATGTAGGCCAGGTGCCCTTGGAATGCTTTTAACTCTGTGAGATTGCAGGTGGTGGTGGCAGGCCAAGGATAGCCTTTTTCTTTTCAGGGTCGACTTCAGTTCCACAATGGCGTATGAAAAATCAAGGGATTTTCCCTGAGGTAACCCCGAAGGCACATTTCAAGGGGTCCATCTTGAGGCTATGCTATCGAATTGTGTTGAAGACGGTTTCAAGATCTGACATTTGATCTAAGCATTGTCTGGACATAACCGCCAAGTCATCTATGTAACATTCAACAAATATCCTGAGGAATGGTTTAAATATATGATGCATGACACGTTGATATGTGGTGCCAGCATTTTTGAGACCAAAGGGAATGACCCTGTAATAGAATATTCCTTGAGGGGCCCTGAAGGCAGTGGCTTCATCGTCTTCTCGGGCGGTCCTGATTTGATTACACCCAGAATAGTTGTCCATGAAGGATAGAGCCTCGTACCCGGTCATAGCGTAAATTAATAACTCAGTAATCGGGAGCGGGAAATCATCTTTCGGACAATGCCGATTGTGATCTCTGAAGTCAATGTGGACACAGATTTATCCATTATTTTTCTTGATGGGGGTAATGTTGGACAACTAGATGGGGTATTGGACCTCCCAAATGAAGCCCTCTTTAATAATATTATCAACTACAACCTCTATTTTAACAGCATGTGAGGGGTGCATCATTCTGGCGGCCTGTTTATAGCCACGGTGGTCTTTTGGATGACCCAGGCGATGTGTCGCCACATCAGGATCGAGCCCCAGCATTTCTGTGTAATTCCAGGCAAAGACATCCTAGTGTTTCCTCTAGAAGGAGGTATATACCTCGTGCTACTTGGGGGACATGGGTTCACTAATAAGAGTGGGCCTTAGGTCTTCCTCGGTACCCATGTTTATTTCCCTCAGCTCATCCATCATGGTGGAGATAACTTCCTCAAATGCGGGAGGTGCATCCCTGAGATCATCCTCTTCTTCTTCTCCCAAATCCACATCTTAATGATCTGACGAGGGAGATTTCTTGACATGGGCTCCTGGGAGTCCAGAGGTGAGGCATTGTGGGTGTCCCCGCTTAGGTATTCTCCCTCAAATTGAGGGTTGGCGGAAGTTCTCACATTTTCCTGCTCGACAGTTATGGATGAAGTCATGAGGACAGCTATGTGTGTGTCCGGACTCGAACCCCTGCTCTCAACATGGTTGATGGAAAATACATAGTCTTTTCCAAGATGTCTGAGGGGGTCATCAGGAACCATTTCCAGACCATTTGGAGCATTGGTCCAGTTGACACCATCGACCAGAGGCTTCTTCTTCTTTTTCTCATAGAACATGTCTTCAATGTAATGTGACTCGGATAGCTCTAAAAGGGCCTTGTTGGTGTGCAATGTCCCACTATGCTCATTGACACAGTACTTGATACACTGGTGTTAGGATGAAGGAACGACCATGTTCTTATGGAGCCACGACATTCCTAGCAGGGCATTGAATGTTGTGTTCTGTCGGACCACCAGGAGTTCTGAGTAGGCCACAAGGTCGCCAAAATGGGTCTTTAGCTTAATTTTTCCTATAGGATTCTGTTCAATCTTTTCGTAACCTAGCAGAGTGGTGGCCGAGGGTATTAAATCACCCTCACTGTAGCCCAACTTATGGAGTGTTCGTAGGGGAAGGAGGTTAACCCCAGAGCCGTTTTCAATAAAGAGTTTACAGAACTCAACATCACCTAGTGTTCCAGACACATATAGTGGTTTGATGTGTCCTTGCATGATGGAATCTTCATCCAGATCAGTGAAGGAGATCATTGCATTGCATTCAGTCGAGCCAGTCTCCGTTTAGTAAATCTCGGTAGCACCTACCTCATCTTGAAACTCTTGGGTGCTGAGCAAGGCTTCTATAAGTTCCTCCCTCAGGTCTGCTGACAAACTCAAGGAATCCATGATTGATAGTTTGGCTGGTACCAATGGCAATATCTTAAAAATGTCATATTTCTGTTCCAGCGACCAAAAATTCTCTGTTGGTGGGGGAGTTTATCCAGGAAGCTTGGGAGTTAGAATGCGTGATGATGAGGGACCGGCTGCGGGGTCAGATGTCAATGGTGTTCCCACGTTTTAGGGATTCGACCTAGCCAGTTTGTTTGTGCTTAATAAGTTCCTAGACACTTGTTCTTCCTCTGATGGGTACCATAGAATAACGGGGCCAGAGTGGGTGTTTGTGGAGGTGGAAGGATATTCCTTCTCATGTTGAGTCCATTGAAGGGATCTCCCCTGGGTTTCTGAGATATTTATGGTTTGGGACGAGGTCCAACCGTAGGGTTGGTTTTGGCTGCAACTGCGCCTCCCCTGTTATCCCCTGCCTCTCTGATTCCTTGTCTCGACTCCTTGTATCAGGAACTCAGGTTTATAACCATACCCTTCGTCAGGGAATGATTCCATTAGATGAATGACATTGATGGAACTAAAGATTGGCTCCTCATTATCTGACAAGTCAACCCGGTCAGTTGTCCTTGATAGTGTCATTTGGTGGGTTGGTGCCTTTGGCGCCAACTTTGGGGGCATAAAATCTGACAGTGTCATGGCAAACATCGGCCTCGTTTCAGACTTCTCCTCTTGCTCTTGTTTCTTCCCTTTTTGATTATGCCTAGATGACTAACTCATGGAGGTTTGTGAGGCTGATATTTTCAGCTGTGTGGCATTAGGAGTTGTTGCTGGCAACACCGGATTTTGTAGTTGAGCTCGGAGTATTCCCTGGGCTCGATTGATAGACTTATGATTCATCCTGTTATCAAATTTCTGCCCCTTCATGCTGGTGACTTCCTGCCACCCCTCCCCCTCGTTAGATATGGCAGTTGAAATGTACGCCACATGTGCTGGGGGTGGTCCCAGATTGACCTATATGGAGTCTACCATCCTTTGTATGAGGTCTTTGAAGATGAAGCATTCCCGAATATTGTTCCCCAACATTCGATGGTTGGTAATGTAATCTGGCCTCTCATCGTGGCCGACTTCTTCGGGTTTTATTGACTCCCAGAGGCGAAGAAAGATTTAATTCATGGTGGCGATGAAGTAGTCGCGGACTTGGTCCTCTCAGAAAGAGTATACTTTGTGTCTTAGTCTCTCAAACTGGTTCCGCTTCGATCCTCTCTTATCATCCCACATAGGCGGAGTCATCCACTGATATACAGGGGGCCTTGATGATTTGGCGGAGGCCTGAGCGGTGGAGCAGGCACAAGGGCTAGCTTGAGCATGACAGAGGATGCTTCAGCTCTAACTGCTCTCTTTGTTGAAGCCTGCGAGGCTATTCGAGACATTAGATTGGTCCGCTGCAGGGAGTCCTCAATTCTCTGGGCAATAGCTAATAGAAGGAGGAAGCCAGTGGTGCACTCCACTGGTATGAGCGGGGTTCGTAGCTCATCTTGAATATTATAGATGCATATAGAAAGCAACTCATCTTATGGAATTGGCATGTTCAGAGTGTAGGTAAAACGTTTCTATCTAGCTATTTAATATGAGACCCTCTCGTTCTCTCTCTTCTTGCAGTTCATGAGGTCACTGACTGTTGTTTTAGGCAGCATTGAGCTGAAGTGGAATAGGAACTGCATCCAAATGTCTTCCCATATTTTTATTGACTGGGTTGGCAGGCTCTTATACCAGACGGAGGCAGATACTTGCAAGGTCCGTACGAAGCATCTGAGTTTCACTGCTTCTTGTTATTCCAAAGTTCCCATCATATGGTCGCAATAAGATGTGTAATGCATCAAATGTTATTCTGGATTTCCTAATCCATTGAAGATAGGGAATACAGGGCTCCCAAAATTTGTGGGAGGTGGTGTGTTGCTCACCCAATCTAGGTAGGGCTTCTGCTTTGGCTATATCAAAGTGCGTCGACCTTCCATTGCTTCTAATCGAGCTGTTAGTACCTCGATGGTGTTGGTGAGACCCTAGTTTACATCCTATTGGGCCCGTTCTTGGGCAGGTGTAGCCCGATGCATTGCTTGAGGATCCAGCTCAGTTGGCACTAGGGGTGCAAGTGCCATTTGTGACACCTTCGGAGTGTTCAAACGTACTCGCTCTGGTTTCTTTCTGAGTGGTGGGATGTGTTTGTATTCATCTGGATCCACATTCAGGTAGGTTGATGGGCCCGTCGCCTCGTTGGGAGAGAGCCCGGACCGTGCTTCATTTTATAGGGAAAACCTTGGTCTTTGAGATGCACTTACTGGTATTTCATGATGTGACTCCTCTTGGGACACACTTTTAGTAAGGCGGTTCCTCTGGAGTAGCTCGGTGTTAAGCTGTCTTAGTTCTTTCATTTCCTTTTCCTGTCGAGCGAATCTCTTTTCGAATGTAAGTGGCTCGTTTTTATCAAGAAAATGAGGTGGGTTAAGGGTAACTGGTCCATTGTTCTTATACTTGTTAGAAGCTCACATGGTAGGCATAGGAGGGTTAGCTGAAGGGGCTTCCATATTTAGAGAAAACCCTCTAGTTCCAGGTGTGCACACCTGGTGGTTCATTGTGAGTCACAGCCTGACCAGAACCATCATCTCCCAATCCATCCGGATTTGCATCACTTTCAGTGTTACCCATGGGGTTAACATCTATGGTGTTGATGGATGCATATCGCAGGGTGGAGAATATGTCATCTTCCAAATTGGAAGAGGATCTCCTGTGTCTTTTACTAGCCTCCCTTTCATGTCCCGGGATCGCTTTTGGACTCCATGAAAAAGGGTGACACTGAGAGTTCTTTGATGCGACCTTATGGTATGACTCTCTCTTGATGGGGATGAAGACTCAAAGGTCTGGATATGGCATGAACCTCCTCTTCTGACTATCCTCCCTAGAAGATAGAATACTAATTCTCGTGGGGAAGGTTTTTGTTGAGGAGGTAAAAATTCCCCCAGCCCTGAGGGCTGGGGTTGGCTCCATTACTTGGACGTTGAGCCTCTTCTTGTTTTTGTTGGTCTTATAGGAGAATTTGTTGTTAAAAATTCCCCCAGCCTTGCATGCTTGAGTTGACCTTGAATTGCGGCAGTGGTTGCTTCTATCGCTACCTGCCTGATCTCGTGTGCCCCTATTCGGGGGTGAACTGGGTTTGGTGTCGTGTTCTTCTGTGAATCAATCCCTTTTGGGGAGGCAGGCAATGACCGCTGATTGGACTCTCTAAGGCGAGAGGCCTGTTGTATGCTCTTGATGGCCTAATTCAGGAGTTCATGGATGGTTTGTTCATGTCGGGCCTAATGATTCTTGGACTTACTCAAGGCCTGTCTCTGTTGGGTGTTTTGTCTCTCCTGAACAAGGACCCCACTCGATTGCTATCTCGATGTGGTGACGTTGCAAGACACCATTGCGAACGGGTTCTTTTGGGTGGGGAGTAGAGTGAAATGCCGAGCTCCAAGTTCTCCCCATCCTCTAATATGGTCTCCCGTCAGGGAATCACCAATGAGAGGCACAACTAGTGCAGTACATGGAGGCAGGCTATTTCAGGGTTCCCTTTACGCCTCTCAGGTCACTGTTGCCGCACCGAAGGAAGAGCTCTCAGGACTATGGGACGCAGCAGTTCTCCTATTGTCTTCAACTCGTCTACATACCAGTCGTAGGGAAGGAATCTTTATTTCAGCCGGTGGAGGGTTGTCCATATATTTTAGCAGATGTCGTTCATACATTCTTCCAACAAAATTCTGGGCTTGTCGAATTGAGAGGTGGCTGTGGGCCAAACCAAAACTGGTATATCATCTCTGGCCAGTCGCTTCCTCAGGTGCAACATGTCGGCACACTGCTCCACTTGTGATTCCTCAACCTAGTCATCCCAACTGAGATGCTCACTGATAGTGTGGTTAGAGAGAGTGGGGTAGGTAGGTATTTAATTGTCATGTTGGTGATTCCGAGGTGGTTCAGAAGATGAATGTGGCCCTAGAACGTCTCTCGATTGAAGAAGGGTGTTGTTGTTGTCTAGAAGGGAAAATCACATGCTTTATCTCATCATTCTTAGTGCCTCGGCATATGAGGGATTTTCTATGCTTGATTCGGCAGAGGGAGGACCTTCCTGTCGACATGATATGTCATTGCGGGGAGAACCTTCACAATGGCGGCCGCAATGGCGAGGACTACCAGTAATGCTTGATGCCTCACTGCATAGAGGACTTTTGTAGTGCATACCCTGGGGAGGATCTCCAAGACACACTGTGAAATGGCGAGGACCATCTTATTGATTGGGGCCACTATGGGGAGGACCTTTGCACTGGACGTCATGGTGGCGAAGAATACCATCACAACTTCTGAAATGGAGAGGACCACCATTATAGTTTCCGTAGGGAGAATATCTGCGGGGTACACCCTGGGGAGGGACTTCAGAATATACCGCAACAAGAGGAGGGCCTTCTCATTTCTTGAAGTCTCTAGGGAGTGGACCTCCGTTATCAGGGTGGTGAGGACTAACACTATGATCTAATGATCGGATGCACAGAGTGTCGTTGCAACGTAACCTCTGGGGAGGACCTTCAGGGCAGGCCACGACAAGGGGAGGGCCTTCTTGTCATGATGAGACGTCACTGCGAAGAGGGCCTCTGTAGTTGTGACCATGATAGTGAGGACTACTATCATAATCTATGGTCCTACTGTATGGAGAGTGCTTGTAGTGTATACCCCAAGGATGACCTTTAGGGTGGACCGCAGTAAGTGGAGGGCCTTCTTGCTAATCAATCTTCTAGTCATGTGGAGGGTTTTTGTGACTCGCATCAAAAGATGAGCTCCCATGATCGATCGTTACATGCCCGTGGGGGAGGCCCCCACGGGTGCTCTAGGGAGGCCCTTCAGAGCTGCTGGTAGCGACATTGCATGGAGGACCTTCGCAACCGCTACTGCCACTCCCATAATATGGTAATGGGTGGGTAGGGTTCGGAGCCTTCGATATGTGCTTAGAGTCATCGGGAACCCCATCTTCTAGTAGAGCAGATTCATGAACCTTCTTTTTATTTTCCGTATTCCTTTGGAATATTCGGGGCGCTTTATTATGGGTAGCGGGGACCGTCTGCTGTTGACAACAGAATTCACCTTTGTGTCCCTGTCTAATTGGGTCTAGCAATGCTTCCGGGATACACTGACAAGCATCTTGTCTTTTAGCAGGAATATATTCCTCCTCTGGAGGATCCATCGTGATGGATGGGTGTCCCCCAGTTGGAACGAGTTAAGATGCTAGATCTGGTTTCCCTTAGGTCGCGGAATATAGCTGGCGACCCTCCTGGGTGGAAGCAGGGATGCAGATCTGCTCAGAGGCAGCTATCTTTTCTCTTAGACGAGTCACCTCAATTTGGGACACGGGTTCACGGGCCCGAGTCCTTGTTGTTGCTGCTGATGCAATCACATTATGGAAAGTCAACAGGATTGGATCTGGGATCGATACCTTCTCCACCATCATTTCCAGGATATGCAGAGAGACATCTTTAGCTGGAACAGGTATGAAGGTCCATTCTGGTATTAGAGTAGGAATATCCTGCTCCGGTCCTCCGGTGGTCATTGGGTACTGATGAATCTCTTCTGTTGGGGAAGGTGAACGAATATGCCCCTGGGCTGGGATATGCCGGTTTATATCTCTTTTTTCCGCCACATCGGGATGGTGAACTTTACTTGAATCTATAGGGAGCTGGAACTGCATATGTTGGTTTCCCACCATATCGAGTTGGTGGCCATTTATGGAAGGGAGATGTGCCCGCCTATTAATTGCCGCCACATCTGGATGGTGGGCTGTGTTGATCGCCACCATGCCGGGATGGTAGGCATCAAGAGAATATGCTAGGAGCTGGTCCTGCATGTGTTGGGTCACCACCACGTCTAGTTTTTGGGATTCATGACCTTTGACAGGGAAAGGTGCATGTCGGGTAGGTGTTGTCCTACGTGAGCGATGGGATTGATGGAGCCCAGTGGGGATGCACGCCTGCTCGTATGATGCTGCTATGTCTGTACGGAGGACTCTGGAGGAGAAAACATGGGTATGTTCTTGTTCGTGGTACATCTCCATGACTGGGTAATAGAGCTCCTCCTTAGGGACAAGGGTGATGACCGGTCCTTGGTTGTACGTTTTCCGCCCTCGTCGGGCAGTCTGAGGGCCAGAGCTCGGGGAGCGTGGGCCTGGATCCTCAGGGTGAAATCCCCCTTATTGATAGGATGTTGATTCGTGGGATGACCACAATGACGTCTTCCGTTGGGGGCCCAATAGAGGAACCCCCTTCAGCGGGGATGAAGTCCTCATCGTCGACCTCATCCGCCTCCCTAAGATAAGAGTAGTACGCATTTTCTTGTTCCGGGGATAGAATCCCAAAACTGTTGGAGGCTGCAACTGGGGCCATCTGGATCCACCGTCACGGCTGCTGCTGGGTAGGCGACTATCGGGTCATGGTGGATTGGAGGGTGTGTATGGTCGCCTTTACCATTTGGAGAGTACTGTTCACATGGTACTCTTAGATCAACGCATCTGAGAACCAGCGTTGAAGATGCTGGGTCGGTGATGGGGTCTTCTGTTGGTGAGGATTTCTAGCAATTGCATTGTTGGAAGGACGTTCCTGTGAGTTCCTTCGTGACGCCATTGGGTCGAAGGGAGTTCTGAGTTGTACCTGTAAAACATTTTAACAAATAAAAACAAAAAACAGGTCAAAGCAGCATCTCATGACCCCATGCATAATTAATGACCTTGTTTGGCCCCTCTTGTGAGTATATAGGGGGAATAGGGTAGGAG
The DNA here is from genome assembly GCA_963277665.1 of Viscum album. Taxonomy (NCBI): domain Eukaryota; kingdom Viridiplantae; phylum Streptophyta; class Magnoliopsida; order Santalales; family Viscaceae; genus Viscum; species Viscum album. Next base: position 1,943,360,464 of record OY728152.1, read on the forward strand.
TTGGTTAAATCCGTCATTCTTGGTTAAAGATTCACATCGGGTTCACCATTTTTTGTCTTGTGGCGCACGACAGGATCGTGGGGGAGAAACGTGCACTACCCAACAGTTGATTAGAGAAGATTGGGTTCGTCTTAATCACTCGTATCGGGTGCACCGTTTTCGACTCGAAATGCCCAATGGTTACATATCCCGCAATGCGTGGACCTGCTTTCCAAAGGCAGGCCCTCCGTGGGTGGTTTGACCATCGATGCTTAAGAACTCACATTGGTCGAGAGGATGAGAAGTCAGGCTCATCGCACCCTTTTGGGGGGAATTATCACCTGTTCCAGGTCTCTTTTAAATATTTAAGATGTATTCATATGTTAGCGAATATTTGGTGTATACCCAAGAAATTTATCCAAGGATTACTCTTTGTTGGAAATGGTCAGCTGGACATAGGGGTTCAGAATCATTTATGCCCTAGGTTTACCATCCCTCATTGGATTAATGACCCCGTAGAGTCTGGACTCATTGAGAAGACACTCTTTTAACTCCTCGTAATCAAGAACATTGGCTTTTATTGTCATCCATGGGGGACAGATAATTACTTGAGCATTTGGATCGAACTCGTGGTATGGGCTTTTTATGTATCCTACTGAGAGGAATCAGAATCCACGTAGTTCGGTATAGTATGGGGATTACACTCTAGGCTGCCAAGGGTATGGTTGGACAGGGGATCCGATGGGTGGTGGGATTGAACCTCATGTAGGCTTCCTATGTACCTTGCCTTGACATGGATCAAAGTCCTCGTAGTTTGCGTTGGAGTGGGGATTACTCTCGGAGACAACCCAGGGCAATGGATTGGGGATTACACTCTGAGGAGGACCATGGTGTGGATTGGGGATTACACTCTGAGGAGGCCCATGGTAATGGATTAGGGCTTACACTCTGAGGAGGCCCATGGTGTGGACTGGGGATTACACTCTGAGAAGGCCCATGGTAAAGGATTGGGGCTTACACTAGGAGGAGGATCATGGTGTGGATTGGGGCTTACAGTTTGAGGAGGCCCATAAAAGGATTTCATGGTTGATGCTTTACTCTAAGCCCATGTGAGTCATGCTCGGAGTGAGAAACAAGAGGCAGCAGGGACCAGATGATCACGTCATGAAAGGTGCGTCCATGGGATGTGGAGTTGGGCTTATGCATGGAGTAGCCAAAAAAGTCGGGTCTTATACCGAGATGGATGCCCATGGTGACAAAGCGCAGTGGGATAAGGACTTGGCCCCAAAGTAGAACGGAGCAGCACCCTTCACCACATTGCCCTTCCTTAGCCATGTTCGTGTGGAAGTACAGAGGTGCATGAGGGATTCCTTCTGATGGGTAGCCCACCAATCCCCGGGAGGAAAGAAGTGCCCCATTCCTAACAAGTGGAGGGGCATAAAGGGGAATCTTGTGCTCAGACTCCGCATTTCCGTGGGAATGTGAACCTAGGAATGCTTCGGGAATCCTCTCAAGGGCTAGATCAACCCCATCGCCCTCGCTTACCATGGGTATGTGGACATAAAATGGCATGCTGATGCACCTGAAGGTTACATATCACGGGTCCATTGGCTCTGGTGGAGGCCTCGGCTCGGGGATGATGAATGGGGCAATGAGGGGGTTTATAAGGATATGGTAGGATTGAAAGGATTGTATCTGGCTCGAGGAATGGGAACACTGAAGGATCTGGCGGGCCACACAGTTGTATGAGTGGTGCTGCCCTTCATGTAGGGAGGTGCTGCATGGCTGGAGAGGCCATCCACGAACCAGGGTGGTCCGCGGAATGTCGAGCATCCTGAGGACTACGGTGTTCCGCAGATTGGTGGGTATTTCGCGAACCAGGGCTGTTCAAGGCTTCAGGTTCGACCCATGTACTACGTTGGTACGTGGGGGGGTCCATGCGAGCAGCGACGACCGAGGTCAATGCCAGTCGGTGCTTTTCCCATGTAGGAGGGTGCTACGTGGTGTGACGGATCGTAAAAGGGTCATAAACTCCCTGGTCCGTGGGGATCACATCCGCAGAGGGGACATGGTTTGCTATCTTCTTTTCATTGTTATTTTAAGTTCGTGTTTCACCAAGATGTTATATGTTTTTTATTCCTTATTAATTTAGTTCAAGCTTCATATCTTTTCTGGTTCGTGAACTGGAACATCACTACTTGCGAAATCCTAAGATCCTTCTTTCGAAATCTTTCCTCCCAAATCTGATCAATCTCCCTTGTTGTCCTCCATTTTTTATTTTCTTCCCTCCTCCCCCTCAATCTCCTTTAATAGAGTTGGGAAAGAGATGTATCTATGGTCATGCAACACCTTTTGCAGTGGCCCATGATTGAAAACCCTGTTTACAAATGACTTGGTCAATCCGCAACTCGTGGGGGGCATTGAACACACCTTCCCCACAAACCAAATTAGCTTAGGGAGTGCTTCGTAGTCGCTCAGGGTTCCGCCTCCATTCCACGAATGACAACGGATGCGGTTCGGGCCAGTTGTTGCTGTTCCCGGCTGGGGCGGTTCGTGACGGTGGACCGGATTGGCGTTCGTCCTACTTCGTGCCTGTAGAGGGTCCCCGCCTCCATTCTTTGAATGACGGCAGTCCGCGAAGGTGGGTGCTTCGCAGAACCAGCCACGTACCATTATTATTGAATCGGTATGTGGATCGGTTCATCTTGTGCCATCCTTCGAGTATTCTCCATACATTTCCCTAATTATTTGGGGGGGAATTGGTTAGAATCTCCCTTGGATTAAAGGGGATTTTTCAGGACCCTACAACATCCCCTCTAGTTATTCAGTACTCGAGGGAGGTTTATATAGGATACATCAATTGAGAGTTTATTTCTGACTATATTTCCCCAGTCGATGTACCATATGGATATTGTGATGTAGAGGAGAACATTTTTTTTAATTTGAATATAGAAAATGGTGTTCCTTGAAAAATGAAAGGTGGTGATAGGGGAGTTCCATAATTCACCATTGGCAGTGCATATGGGTATAATGTAAATTTATCAATACTTAAAAAATAAGTTACTTTATCATGGTATAAATAGGTGTGATTTTCCATCATGGTTCCACTCCAATCCCCAAGGGAAGGGGGAATAATAGGGTTTGGTATGTTTTGACTAACCCCTTGACGTTCCATATTAGATTTGTGATGGATTATTTATTTATATTATTACAATAAAACAATTATCAATGAGAAATAATGATTATATATGGGATATCATTTCATAAATGACTAATTCATCCCATTTCCTTTCTAATTAGAAGTATTTTTTGGTTTATATTTTGAAAAGTTTATAAATGGGTGGGATGTTATGGATGCATGGGATATCATCAATGATCCATTTAAATTAAGAATCATCATTTACATCCCTATTTTGTTGAATCTTGTATGATTAATTCAATGTTAATTTAATGAGGATTATATAATTCCTATCATAAAATGATGGAAGGTCTAGGCAAACCATTTTGGTAATTATAAATTTATTGAGGGATTGTGTGTTGTATTTTGATTAATGCTGGTATTATAAATTTACTGTATTATAGTTTTCATAAAAAAACTAGAAATATTCCATTTTTATAGAACCTTATATGTCCATATATGAAGTTCCTTATAGGTAACCCCTTTATTGGATGAGTTAGGACAGTTAACACTAATGAGGAAAGAGTTGGGGTACGTGGTTTGAAAGAATTTGAATGTGATGAAAGAGTAGATGAGGAAAACATAGATCAATTATAAGTCATATGAAGATCAATGATGGAAGAATTTATATCATATTAAGAAAGGACAATTTCTCCTAATGGTATATCCTCAACATGATTTAAGAAGATTTGGGAAGAGATACAACTAGTTATAGATATACCCAATTGTCCCCGAGGACTGAGCTGAAAGGGTTATACATGGATGTGTTGTTTACTATAGAACATTCTGTTGAAGAATGAGAGCCATCAGGAGAGTTAATGAGAGTGAAAAAAGAGGCATTGACACAGTACTATATCCTTTTAGAGTATGTGGTTTTTTAAGTTAAAAATCCACAATGTATGGTAGGGTATAACGATGATACTTTTTTATTTCATCCTTTATAATATTATAAGTAATTTTTTTGATGGTTCACTGATCAAACTCATTTTTTCTATGTTGTGTAGTCTTGATAATAATATATTATATATAGTATATTATTTTTACCATTAGTCATGAATTCATGGGAATAATGATTTTTATTCGAAATTAAACCATATATAGGAAATCTTTGATTTTATTTCAATCGAGACATAGATGTTACTCAGTTGGTGGTATTGTTTTTATTTCAATTATGTCCCCAAGAGTAGGACATTGTACATGGTGTTAGTTAATGAAACTTGTAATTTGAAATTTTTTGAATTTAATATTTAGTTAATTATTCATTTAACCTTGAAACACAAAATTCCCCTCCAATAAATTCATTTTTTACCACTTATGTCTACGGTTAATAGTATAAAACACAAAATAAGAAGGGTTGGGTATTAGAGGTATATATTATGCAATGAGATGTGATTTTTTTAAAAAAAATCCATGAATCCCAAAGGAGATAAAAACTCTTCATTGCCTGGTCCAATCAATGAGTATATAAATTTTATTTAGGATACTCCCTATTATCCATAAAAATTTCATAATGAATTCATTTTATATCTCCATTAATTATTCATAAATCCTCCTGCCATGTATTCCATTGATATTTTTATCTAGAATCCTCATTTTTGTTTTTTGTTATAAAATAAAGAATTGGTGATAGATGATGGGTTGTTCAATGGGGTCTACCTAAGAAATCATTTTCCCCTTTTAGTGATCTGAGCCTCTCATCATGGAAAAATTCCATAATCTAGGAATAGGGAAATTTCACAGGTGATGATTTTCATTTTATTGAATCCATATCCCCTCTAACACTCTATGTCCCGCATCCTATAGTGGTAATATTGTGCATGAAGGGGTGAAAAAAATGGAGTTATGAAAAGGAACATAAGGATGATTTTCATGGTATTATTTTTTGAATTATTTGGGGACAAAACGGTATATATTGGTGAACATGTTAGCAAAACCCAATGTTGATGGTGAAAAAAGGATGTGGTGTGAGGTGGTGGCTACAATGTGGTGATGGAGGTTAACTGTATGGGTGGATGGTGATGTTGAAAAGAACTCATGTGTGTAGTGGTGAAATAGAGGAAATATAGGGAGCTATTCCACCACCCCTAGTACTTTAATCCTCTTAGATATGACAATATCCAACTTATCATAGGGAATGTGGGTTTTTTGGACCTAAAGGTTCATTTTACAAGCTATCTTGGATAGTTTACCTAATCAATACCAACTATGAATGGACCTATGTGGATTGAACATTAAACATAGTTAGGGCCAAAAATAATTCAGGTTTTACTGGCCTACCATATAATATGATGGGACACATAGTGAGAGTGTGCACAATATGCCGATATGATGACTTTTTTATGGGATGATATTCACTAATCAGGGAATTCATTAACATTATTAGTACACCACATGTTGTTTTTAGGGTAACCATGTGGTCCACTTCTTCTATGTGGGGTATTTTCACAAAATATTCCAAATGTGTCCTTCTTTGTGAAATTAATATCATATCCTTAGTATTTTTAACTAGATCACAATAGCATTTTTTATTGATATAACTCCCAAAAATTATAAATTAATAACATTATATTAAATAAAATATTCATCATTCAACAATGAGATTAAACAACCCATAAAAATATATTTCATTAAATTTAATCACTTGATAGCTTGTAGAACAAAAAACCCAGTGACCAAATGAACTGTAATATTCAGTAAAGTTATTAGGTAAGCCTAATATTGTTTGTTATGAATAGTACAAAATAAATTATGAATACTACATAGTATATAAATGTGTAATGTAAATTAAATGGGTATCTATTTATACTAAATTAAATCAAAATCATTTGACAATAAAAAATAAATCTTCTCTGAAAAACTATATTGCTTAAATAAGTTGGTATCTTCATTTCATGCATACTTATGAAAAAATTAATATTTTACTCATTTAGAACATGTATTTTAGTAAATGAGTTTTCTTGAAATAATAATATAAATATTATTTAGGGTTCTATTTTATATTATTTTGAAATGTTTTATTTTTCGATGAATAATTAAAAATATTGTTTTTCCTTAATAACTGCTCCTTCATATATATTATTTTCATTTTATGTTAAAATTATAATTAGTATTTAGGTAAAATTAGTTCTATTATATTATAATAAATATAATTTAGGTCATTTTAATTAATTTAATATTTATTTTTGATATAAAAACTTTCATACTTAAGATATTTTTCTTTTTGAAAATCCATTTTCTCAACGTGTCTACGAGTTTGGTTTTAAATTTAATTTTTAAAATTTTATGTATTGAATTTTAAAAATTGGATTTAATATTTATAGTCAAAATAATTTTTAATTCATAATTAATTAAAATTAATTTTGGACCAAAATAAATAGTGAAAACGACATATATTAATAATCATGGGTAAGGGAAAATGGGTTTACGTTTGGGGGGTTAATATAGAAATATAAGGTATAAAATAACCTAAAAACTTTATAAAGTATAATTAATGGAAATATTTATACCATATAATGTATAATGATCTAGAATAATACCTTTTTATGCTTTTGGAATGTGAAAATTTTGGTTACAAATTTTTTATTTAACTCTCTTATAAATGTCTTCCCCAACTCCTCTCCTCTTCACACTTAGAAACCATTTAAACCATGACTTTCCCAAATCACATCCAAAATTACATTTCAATAACTTATAATACATATTTTTTTCAAAAATACATTCTAATAATAATTTATCTGTTATCTTAAATATGTGTTTCAAGGATTGGTAAAATTCCAAACTATGCGTTTTTTGTTTTATTTTTTCCACCTCCTTCAAATGATATTATTTTATTATTATATAATAAAAATATATTCTATAATATAATAAGTTTTTATTATGTTATGTTAATGAATTATAGGAATTTACTTTTCCCATAATTATGAAATGATAGTGTCTCTCTTGTGTGTGACAGATGACTTCCTCACAAACCGATGTGACATGTTTTCCATCAACACCTCTCATAGTTGGGTATGATAATATAAATATATATATACATACATACATATACACACACAGAAATATATATATATATATATATATATATATATATATATATATTTAAACAATAATTATACCTTTATAGTAATTATATAATTTTTTTATTTTTAATTTTATTTCTATATCAGACCTGATAAAATCGCTCATGTGTACGGTGGACAACGTCCCCACAAAGCAATTTTATTGATTTTTTATGAACAGTTTCCAAGGATGGTAATATGGAAAAATTCTTTGATTATTTTTCATATAAAAGAAATGATAATGGTATTAATGACATATTTATAATTATTATAAAATAATATATCATTTATTTCTTACCCGTTCACTCGCTTAATAATTAGAACAAAATTCGTGTACGTGCGGACAATCATATTCAAGATGTGATGTGACACTCTTTTCATAATTAAACCACAATGATTATATATATAAGTATTTTTAATTAATTAATTTTACATTTATGATATTATTATTATTCTTGAAATATAAAATTTTACATAACTCAATTACATAGTGATCGTTACTCAAGTGTGAATTCAACCTATGATCTCCATGAATGTAATATACTTCATTTGTCCAAAAAAATAATTCATTATCAACATTGAAATTATAATTAATGTATAAATATGATATTTATTTTATGATTATTTTTATTGTTATTATGAACTATATAATATCCATAAGAAATAGATCTTTCCTAACATAAAATGAATGAGAAAACATATCAATTAACACCCAAAACATAGAAAGTAATGAAAGATTGTTAATGAACGAGTGATAATATGTTATAAAAAATATTATATGATATAATTAATATTAATATTACTTTATTATAATTTATTTACAATTTTAAAACACAATATAGTATTTTAAGTTATATTCAATCAAAAGGATCATAAGGTAATGGTCTTCAACTAAATTTCCCCTCGTTGAGGTATATTTTATTATTGTCCACCTATTTTTATTTATATGGTATATATAATTTCAATTTTATAGATAATATGATTAATCCATCATAATTAATTGTAGTTTATATATCAATATTAATGATTTCATCTAAGGGGGTTCACATGAAAATAACCAAGTGGTAATGAATTTAATAAGTCAATTTCTTTTAATTGGGTTATATTACTTATCCATTATATTTTAAATTGTAATGTTATGTGTGTATTTATTTTTTGTTATATTAAAATTTATCTAAACTCTATTTACTTTTAATTTACGTTTAAACACATAATTTATTGATTTATTTATTATCAATTCAATTTTATGATCTTTATAAGGGTCTATTTCACAATCTTATTTTAATCAGGATTATTTTGTCTTGATTTTCCATAGAAGGAAATTATTTGATTATTATATAATATTGAATAATAATATTCTTATACTTTGGTTATTTTTTGATGTTTTCATGTAACTATAATTTTTTCTACTCTTTGGTATATAAAATTATTTGCGCATGTTTTTTGTAAAATCAATCATTATTTCTCTCTTTTATCAAAAATTGTTTTTCTTACTAAACCATGTTTTTTAATGATGATTTTAAAAATGTTTTTAAAATTAATCAAAATTATTTATTAATTTCATTTTAGCTAGTTTGAATTGTTATAATTTTTTTCATTTTAATATTCTTATCTTTCTCAAAACATGTCTCATTTGGTATTTATAGATAATGTTAAAAGAATATTTGTTTAAACATATAGGGAATGGATATAATTTACAGCCTCCATTAATGATAAATGTTTCCCATATTATTTTTTTTATGATTTAAATTTTATTTTCAAAGATTATTATAATGAAATTATTTTTAAAATTTAGTTAAAAAGAAAATATAATTTCAAATTGAAAATAATATTTTTCTCAGGAATATTTTTAATGATATTTTTATTGCATTTATATTCATCAATGATTGTTTCCATTTATTTTAACCAAAATTTTTTGGGTACAATTTTAATTCATAGAATAATTATTCATTCTAAGGAGGGTTTATGATCATTTTGAATGAGGAATGTATATTCATTCAAATTCACTGTTCATTTTAGTAGCCACTATCTTTTTAATGAAATATTCACTTTCCATTTGATCATTGGATCTTAAATTTCTTGAAATATCCATAAAAATTATCATGAATATGTTAATTTTTTAAAATATATAGAATTTATAAATTTTGTGTTCTATATTTAAATTTATTTTCTTATTTATATTTTTTACTCAATATGTATATTTTATGATATTAACATTGTTCAATAATTAAATAAATTCTTGATTATATGATGAATTATTTGGACCTAGTGATAAAAATGTTCTTGGTTATAATAGTTGTTCTGTGAATCATTATTCTCATGAGATGAATCAATTGTACCTCCTTAGTTAAATGGGTTTTTGATGTATACAAACAAATAAAATTTAAGTAATATTCTAAAAGGTCTTGAAAATAAAGGTACAACATTCCAGAGATCATGACGTCAAGTAATTAATCATTATATTAATTGAGAATTAATTTATTATTATCCTTGATTTTTTCTCAATAATATTTTGTATGGATAAACTTAAGTAATATTTTATTGATAAAATAGAATGGGTTTTTAGTTATTTACCTTTCCATATTGTTTATTTCTTATTTTATTATCAGTGATATTCCAATAATGATATTATATCAAGATGCATTCCATTATCTGTTTATTGAGTATACGGAATTGGTTTTTACATATTTACCTTATCATATTGTTTATTGGTTATGTTATAATGATAGTAATGTTCTTTAAGTTGAATTGGTGTTTAGTTATTTTACATTACAGATTTATTATTCTTAGAGATTCGTGTTAAATTTTTCTACAATAAACCATTACTAAGGATTTCAAATGATACTTCTTTATCCTTTCCTTAGAGTCCATGAATTTTAATTTAATTAATATTCAAATATATTCTAGAATAAAAAATTTATATATTAATTTGTGTTTTCAAAATTAATGTTGTAACCTTGTATGTGTATAGTTTTCCAAAAACAGTGAACTATTCCTTATTTTGGGATGTGTTTAATTATATCTTATAGTAATTTAATAAATTAGAAAACTACCTAAATGTTAATGGGTTAGGTCTAGTAAAGTTGGTATCATAGAGATTTAATTAGAAACCATGGGAAATATATTTAGGAAATTATAGATTTGGGATCATAATGATTTGATATAGTTTGAGTATATGTATAAAAATACATAATAATGTTTTGGTAAGGTGGTGATTACATGTGTTTTCCAAGTAATGAATCCCAATTTTGATACTTAATTTCAGTGTGGTTTTAGTGTCTTTATAATTATGGGAAATATTTATAAAAGAGTGCATTGTGATTGACATTACCATCACCTAGTCCACGAAAATAGGCCTTACTGGATACATAGTTTGGAACTCACATGAAATATTCCTAGCGTAATTAAACTTCTCATTTAAAAAATTATGATGGATTTAAATTTTGTTGAAAATGAATAAACTATGTTAAATAAAATTTATCATAGATTTAATATAATGGTTTAGGATTTAAACATCTTAATCATGATTATACGGTTTTACCACTATGCTTAATATTTCTCACACTACGATTTATGATTTTAGTCATGGGGTTGAACCTAATAGAAACTTATTGAAATTGAACATTAAGAAAAATGTGGTGATGATGAGAAACTAGATGGGATGATTAACATAGTTAAAGATGTCATGATTATTCTTAATAATTTATCCAAAAATATTATTAATGACATACACTTTAACAAATTCTTAGACTCACAAATCAATAGGATGGAGTATCTTGGAGCTCAGGTGGTGGAGACTATGAAGGAAGGAAGGATAGATTTCATCATCTAATGAATATATAAAGAGAAACTGAAGAATTGTTTTTAATATGAAATTGAAAGTGATTAATGTTTGGAAAATTAAGGAACAAACGATGAATTACTAATGAAAAATTAATAGTATAATACTAGAAAATAAATCTCATCACAGGAAACCATTTATAGTTTTTTGTATTAATCATGGTGAAATTGGGCATTGTGTGAGTCAATTACCTATTATAAATATTAAATTATATACCAAGGAAATATGTTGAAATAAAATGAAAAAATATGTATTTGAATTCCAAAATTATATTATAGAATTATTTTTTCCAATGGTATTTTTATTTTAATAATACATAAGAATTTAAGAATTTTGTTAAATATTAGAATGATTTAATAATTCTGTAACTCAAGACATTTAGATACCATCATGGGTTTATGAGTATATGGTTGATGATAAGATCAATTTCATAAAAACACTATTTTATATTTTTGTGGTGAGTATATAACACTATTATTGATAATTATCTAAATGCCTTTCTGTTCATAAAACCCACGGGAATATTATATGATTTAGGGAACAAGTAATTTATGTAATAATCAACTTACATTTTCTTAGAATAAGATTAAATTCATTTGTTAATTTTAAGGTTTATATTATCATTTATTTTGAGGTAATTAATATTTTTTACACGTAGTTAATTATATAGTGATTATATTAATATTTTTTTAGAAGTAAAATTGGTTTCTTTGAGAAAGGAAATAAGGCTTGAACACAAAACTGAATGGTTATTGGGGTATAATGTCTACCACATTTCTTCATTTTTATTCTAGTTAATAAGTAATTGTATTTATAAAAAATAATTTATTTATAAATATTAATAATGAACAAGTGGTGTTACATTTGAGTTTCAGTGATTAATGTGTTATATTAAAGAGCTTATTCTAACCATATTAGTTTTGGAAAATAGTTAATGATATATAGAAATGCTGCCACTCTTTTATGGATTATATGATATGTCGAAAGTGAATTATAGTAATTAGAGTAAAAAAATTGGTTTTCGATATTCATTTCATGTAGTAATCAATGAATTTGATATTGATCGAATCACAACAAAAGGATGAAATTATTCTTATGAAATAGAAACATATCAGGTAAGAGTATTTCTTTATATTCTATGATCGTAGAATAATTCATCGAATTTCGGAAAAGAATATTGAAATAAAATAACTATCCTATAACCTTTATTTTTTCTTAATTAAATGGACTCTTATGTCATAAATTATTTATGGTTTTTATTAATTTAAAATTATATTTAAAATTCCCTTCCATTTAATCAATGACTTATATCATTCTCTAAAATTATATCATCTTTATATTCTATTTACTAACATTAATTTCCAAGTAATGTTCTCTACGAAAGAAACCAATTTATTTTTTATTCGATATGACCTTTATACATCCCATTATATCTTATTAAAATGTTTTTTTACAAACCAATTTTTTGATGTGCATTTTCAATAAATCAATTTTCAAATATGAAACCCCTTATATTCAACACAATTTTAAATTTTCAATGATATAAATTTGTTAAGTTAGGGGGAATGTAATATCCTAAAATTATAACTGAATAAATTTGTTTTAGATTGATTATGAAACATGGAACTATGTCCTTAAACAACAAAAAAAATTTTTTTATGTAAATTTAATATATTTGATAGATTGCATAACATTCAACTCTGAGTCTAAAAGAAATGTAATATATTATACTATTATAACCGATAACATATATTTGTGGGTATCAATATAAATATATTAATTATGGAAAATATAACCCTTATAAATGTATAAAATATATTAAATTGATATCTATTGACTGGAAATAAAATAACAATCATTTTAAATAAAAAATAATCATTTTCTCAAAAATATTATTTAAAAGAAAATGATTTCATTGATTCTTTCACACTTTTGATAAAATATTTTTTTGAAGCATTTAAATTATATATTAGATAAAATTAAATTAATTTATCAAATGAAATAATAAAAATATATTTTAGGTTGATTTTTTTGTATCTCTAAAATTATATAATTTTCAATCAATAATGAAAAGTACTGATTTTTATTGAAAACTATTTTTTAGATTAAATTATTTATAAAGTTAAATAATATATTTAATACATTTTAAGGAAATATTAGTTTAATTTTATTATAAAAAATAATATTTATCACATTGTGATCAATTCAATATTAAATTTTTAAATTTAAATCTTTATTTTTATGATATTTTTTCTCTTAAAACCCCACCTTTTCGTCACACCTATATGTTCTAATTTTTATTTAATTTTTCAGATTCTATGAATTTAATTTTTAAAAATTAATTAGATAATTGGAATAATCAAAATTTACACTTTTTAAAACTTCAACATAAATATTTTACCAAAATTAATAGTAAAAATGGTGAAAAGTAATAACCTTGGTTTTGGTAAAAATGAGTTTACCATGGATTAAAAAAACTAATGTTTAAAAAACCAATACAGTAGTATGAAATATATTTTTGGGACTTATTTAGACATTATAATGAATAAGGATATATAATTATTAACTATGAATCACTTTTTCAAGTGGAAAACATGGGTACACCTTCTCCAATTAAAAAATTATAAGTATGCCACTCACCTTACTTGTAAAAGGTTACCCACAATCATCTCTTATTCACACAATTAACCAATTATTTTACCAAGAACAACCGAATAACTTCACAAATTCCATTCCCTAATATTAGAATCCTTGATTTATTAATAAATACATTATAGTAATACCTTTGGTAAAATGCTATTGTGATGTTTTGATATGTGGTAAAATAACAACAACACATTTTTCTTTATTTCATCTTCCACCTCCATAAAATATAATTCATTAATGGTTTTGTAACAACAAAAGTATATTATATATAATTATATTTTATTATGGTAATGTAATTGCCTATTTATATGACCACTTCCCTCAAATGGGAAATGATAACATCGCTTATGTGCACGGTCGACTACTGCCTCACGAATCAACCTGACACGTTTTCTATCAATGACTCTCAATGTTATGTATGGTAATGGATCTATATTATTTATGATTGTTATAAAATAATTATACCTATGGTGTTTTTATATCATATATATTTTTTACATACCATTTTTGAGGGGATAAGATATCATCGCTTATCTATTTGGAGGACTACAATGCCATCAAGCGATATGATTTATTTTCAAAAAACAGTTTCCATGGAAGGTAATAATGATAATGTTAGTGATTGTATAAGATATAGATGAAATAATTATGATATTACTAACATATTTTTAATCTTAAAAGATAATATATCATTTTATTTATTACCTTTTCACTCACTGAAAAATGATATCATCATTCATGTATGTCCGGACTACAGACATCATGAAGAAATGTAACTCTTTTTTTCACCACAGAACATGGATGATATATATAAGTATATTTAATGAAAAAATATTTCATTTATTACCCAATAAACATTATGTAACATAAAAATATTACTTACCAATTTTTTATAAAGATCGCTTAAAAATGGAAATGTTACTCATGCGTACGTACAACCTACGTACTATCTTAATGATCATAACATACATAATTTCAAAAAAAAAATATTTCATGGTTGGTCATAAAATAAATAAATAATTTATAAGTATGATCATTATTTCATTATTAATATTTTTTAGATGATTTAACTATAAAATATTCACAAGAACAAGAACATTCATGACAATGTACAAAAGATAAAACAAGGAAATAACACCCAAAATAATGGGAATAATGAATGATTATTAATGGATAGTTTATAAGGTTTATGAAAGGGTAATATATAATGTTATAAATGTTAAAATGGTTCTATTGAAATTTAATAAAATCTATAAAACCACTATATAAGATGCTAAATAACATTCATCCCAAAGGAAGCGTGAAGTAAGATAAATCATATCAATTTCCCTTCATTGAAGAATATAAAATTTTTGGGAAACTAATTTATTTATATAGTGTAAATGAATCCCCTATTACATTTATATCATGAATACTTTATAATGTTTTCTATTTTAATTTTTAATTTTGAAGTATTTAATTCTAGGTGAATTGAATTGAATATTACAAAGTGGTAAATAATTTCATAACAAAATTTATATTTATTTTGTTGTATTAATTATTAGATGATTTCGATATTATAATATTATTTCTATAATTATTTTGGATTATATTATTTACCATTCCAAAAACAATTATAGGTGTATTTTAATTTTTTAAACATAACTCAAATATTATTTAATTATCACTTCAATATTATGATCCTTATAAGTTTTTGTTTCAAAATATCACTTTAATCATGATGGTTTGTACTTGATATTCCATTTAGAAATAATTATTTTTTCACCACATATTAAACACTCATTAATATTGGTCACATTAATTTATCATGATCTTATCCATTAGTACTACTATTTTTTCTCTTTTTATTACTAAAAATTATTCTGAAAATGTTTTTAGTAATATACGACTTTATTCTTCTCTCCGATTGAAAATTAGTTTTATTCCAAAACCATATTTTCAAAAAATGTTATTTAAATGGGTTTCATAATTATTCAAAATGATTTATTAATGAAATTTGTACTCATTTTTTCTTTTTAATTTTTTTAAAATAAATACTCACATCATTTTCAAAATAATGATCGTTTCTATATTACAAAAAAATTTAAAGTAATCATTGTTTTAATACATATGAAATGAAATGAAATTCCATCCATTTTGGCTAGTTAATGTTTTAAAGGTTATTTTTAATATTGAAATATTATTTTCATGGAAAATAATTTTTCAATTATTTTTAGTGATTTTATTTTAATAATATATATATGTTTAAAGTGAAAAGGTTATTTCCTCAGTAATATTTTTAAAATTATTTTTATTTCGTATATCTACCATTAAATGTCAAAAAAAGTTATTTTAATTATATCTAATGGATTAATTTTTTTCATAATACCAACCATATTATTTCTAAGTATTGTTTATGATCATTTGGAAAAAGATGTTATTGTCTTTAAATTTTAGTATTCATTTTTTCTTATAATCATTCAAAACAATTAACATTCCTTTGATAATTGAATATTAAATTTTCACTAAATACCGAAACTATTTACCATAGATAAAATAATTTCCAAAATACTAGATGAAAAAATTCAACAAATAAAATATGAGAATAAGAAGAAATCATATCATGATCTATCATAATATAATAACTCATTTGAATCTTTGGATCATGTATAACCATGGAAAATAAGAGGGAAAATGACAGAGATTGTAATGGATTAATTAATCATTCTAGAAATTAGTATCTTATTAAATGTTATAGGTTCTATCATTATATAATGGTTTTATACCCAATTAGAAAATAACCAATCATCTATTAGAACTCAAGTTTCTTTTATCAATCTCTATATGGTCTAACTTAATTTTAAGGGATGATCCCTCATACATTAATTGGAAGACGTAGTGGATTTATTCCACAAATGATTCTAGAAATATCCAGTGGACATCCACTAGACTCATGGTATATTTTCATCAATCTTCTCATGCTAGAAGTTGTGTATTTATGTCACTATATAACACATCAGTCTGTTGGTGTACCCTTAAGATTGTGTTAGTTTATTCTACTCAAATATATAAACATATATTCCATACAACTATAAAAATAATCTCACAATATTATAAAAAACTATTTTTACACACTAAACCCCAAATTACTTTAAAACATATAAAAATAATTCTTCCAATATAAAAAAATTTAAATTTTCCTACATTAAGTACCAAGAATCCAAAATTGAAAACATAAAAATCAACGAATGTTACATTAAATATCAACGGGATTATAAATTCATAAACATGATAACAAGATTATTGTTTATGAAAATGAAATGAAAATATTAGGTTTTCATTTTTTATTGGATGTAGATATATACTTAATCTTCTAGTCATTTTTAGAAATTTTCATCAATTCATCATCAGCTATATCATGGATATGTCCTATCAGGAATTTACAAATAACCTCAACATGTTGTAAATTTTGGAGTATGATATGGAATATTCAGGATCACAATTCCTAATATTTTTCTAATAAATATAGTAAAAACATTAGTTAAATCAATACGGTAGTTTTTTGGTATGATTTTGGAATATCAAACTATTTATAACCAAATTTAGGTCTCTTAAATGGATAAATATGTTTCTAATATAGCAAAATAAGGAATTTAAAATGAAACTGTCATTAATGATTGAAATATTAGTGAAACAAAAGCGCTGAATCTATGTTTGGAATTTTTCAATTTACTCTACATGCTTATTTATGGGAATATAATATCAACATCACATAATAATTTTTTTATTATATAAAATAAATCAGAGGTCCAAAGGATGTTTTTGAAAATATTTTTAGGCTTATATATATTTCAATAATGTAGGAACTGTTACTACATGGGATGTGAAATTATTAAATTCACATATACTAGGATAATTTCAATGATTTTTTTTCATTTTTAAATCATTGTGTACTAGAAAAACTAAAATAACATTTTCAAAAAAATAATTCTGAATAATTTTAATGTTTTTTTAAATAAAAATAATCTTTTATAGTTTTTAATAATTTTATTAAAAATTAAATACATAATGTATATGATTGAGATTTGAAATTTTGAATCATAAATTCAAATATATAACAATATAAAATTATATGTTTATTATTAAAATCATTTCTAATATATGTTTAACTTCAGAATTATTCTAAAAAATTACTGATTATTTGCGAAAGTGGAGTGATTTACATATATATAATTTTAAACACTTAAGGGATTAAATTGAGTATGTTAAAGAATTAAAAAATAAAATATTTATAATATTAGGGAACTATATATGACTTATTTTGGAAAATTCTTCAACAACACCTAATTTTTTTTTAAAAAAAGAATATAAATTAATTTATTAGAATAAATTGGGTTTTCAAAAAAAATTGTAATTTTAAATGATGTAGAGTTGCAATGAATGGTATAAAAATTGGTAAATTATAAAATGTTAGAAAAAAATTAGTATATCAATATGTAAAAACATCTATAATTTTTTTAATTAACCATATATCCATATGGATAAATAAATTTGATATAAAATAATGTTTTTATGTAGAAAACCAGTTGTGATGTAATATTATTTAATAGTAAATTGGTTAAAATTAATTACTGAAATAATTAGAATTGTTTTAATTATTAAATGGAATGAAAAAATATGGTAGTTAAGGTCCCCTCTAGTGTTTTCTTGATCATTCACATAAATATGATTTTTTTCTTCCATATTTGGTTTACCCTCCCCTTCCCAAATTTTCCACTGCATCTATGACATGATTTCCTTCAAATTCAACATAAAAAGGTGAATAAAAAATTTTCCTAATTAGGTTTTTTATATTTTTAGTAATATATTATATTAAACATTTATTAATGATTATAAAAACCCTAGGAAACACCTAATTTTAATTAGTTGCGAAAAGGAATGCTACTCAAACATATATTAGGAGGGTATTATTTTTCCCTTATTTGTTCCAAAAATAGTTCTTTATCCATCAATGAGTAAGGTTTAATATTTTTATATTTTATTTGAATCATTATCACATTAGATAGTTTTCAAATGGGTTTATTAAATTTTTTTTCCATCCTAGAATTTTTTTGAATACTACTTTCAATGTAAAAGGTAATTATATTAAAAAATATTTATCCTAGGGATTATTTGATATTTGAATATGATTTTCATCAATAATTTTACAATATTAAATTATTATTTTTATATCATTTTAAAAATTATGAGAAATATTAAATGGTCACACACTACCTATTTAATGAATAAATTATGCAATATTTTTATAAATCTATGAAAATATTTATAAATCACTCTAGAAATATTTAGAGGATCTAATAATTATTAAAAATTATAAAATTATAATAATATAATTTTAAAATTTTTTATTGTGTTTTTTGGTCTTTAAATTTTTTCTTATATACATAGTGATTTAAATAATTAAATAAAAAGTGATTAGAAATCTTCAGGGGTATATGTGAGCTTAGAGTGCCTTGAATTTATACTAACTATAGTTTCCAAATTATGAAATTAAATAGATGGACTTGATGTATCTATTTTATGTTGAAGAGGTATAGTTAATAAAAATAGTTAATTAAAATGATTTTAGTTATTATTTAATAAAATCATTACAAATTATGTATGTTTTCTACAAGAGGTAAGTAATTTTCCATTATTTTAAAAAATATAGAACATTTTCTATATTTTCAAGAAACGTATTTTTTTATTTGTTTAGTAAACAATATCTAAATAGAAATGTTTTGTAAAAAAATATGGCTAATTTAGTTGTAATATTTAGAAAAAATCTCATTTTTTATATTTTCTTGAAAGCTTAATTAGCTATATTTTATTTCAATGGTGATTAATTTATCCACGATATATTAAAAATGTGACTCACATAAACAAAAATATGTATATATATATATATATTATCAAATTTTACTCCCCCCCCCCACACAAATATATATATATATTATATTTTAAAAAACTAATAAATTAAAAATTTAAAATAATGATTAAATGAAATAAATTACAAGAGTGTGTGGGTGTGTATGTCCATGTACATAATGTGTCCATATTTAAATAATAATTTTAGAATATATATGAGCAATAAATATATATATATATGATATGATATATCATATATAATATTAACCATTATTAGGGCCTGTTTCTTCATATGTAATTCACATATTCAATTATTTTACTAAATATATATCTAAAATAAAACAATTAAAATATATTTTTATATATGTTTATATATAGAATTTATATTATATTAAATAATAAATAATTAAATTAATTTAAATGAAAATTTAATTAAAATAATAGAATTATATTTTTTCCTAGGGAGAGACACCATGTAGATATGGGAATTAGAGAAACATCTTCTCCCACTTTTATCGTTTAAGGGTTTCAATGAAGTCATATTGGATAGGTGGGAGCTCAATGAAAAAATAAATTTTGTACCTTCATACCATTATAAGGTTCTCATAGTCCTTCTGGTTGGTCCTATTTCTTTTCATGTTTAATTTTTTACACTGAGGGTTTCTCATCCCTTGGATCATGGAAGATTCATTCTCGATATTCTTTGACATTTTGTCTATCTACATTGGCTGAATACCCATAATTATTTCATTTTTTCCACTACTATTATCCTTCGATCTAAATTTGTTGTCGAATTTTGGATCTCCAATGTTTACACCTCTTGGTTAATTCATAGGAAATGTGCATTTCCATTTTTAGGTTATCCAAAGACAATTTTTTGGTGATTATTTCTAGTCTATTTAGTAGATATTCGATCCCAGTGTGGACACGATTATTTCTTATATGCTCTATTTCAACTAGATCATCGATTAGCCAAATTATTTAGCGAGACTAATTGATCACATCATGGAATAATAATAAATACATTTTAATATTTAATCATTAAATCTAAAAAACACCCCAAGAACCTATAGGTTTCGTGTATTTAGAGATTACCATCATATCCTTCTAAAAAACATACAAATGTCTAGAAAATCGTATCCATATGTGATACCATTTTGAAAATATCATAATTAATATTCCTATCCACATTCTAGGGAATGGAAACATGAGAAATGGTGAGATCAGATACATAATAAGGGTAACAATAAAATAAAATAATAGAAGACCATAAGTGAGTGTATGATAAGAATGTAGGTTTGTAAAAATAATCATGTATCATGAAATCACATAAAGGATTTATACCCAATAATAGAAGACATTAGTAATTTGAATGTGGGAAATTGAGTCAATATTCATGAACCATAACACGGGTATAATAATTTTTCATATATATTGGTATAAAAAACCACTACTTATGTTGATAATCATGAATAATACCATTATAAAATAGTGTATTTATTCATATAGTAGATTAATAATGTGAAATAGACAGGTTGTGGTGGGGTTGGACATGGCCAGGTAGCTTTTAGACCACATGGGTTTTCTTAGAAAAAACAAATATGATGCAAACAAAATAGTCCAATCCATCCCCACATTTAATTTACTTATTGAATTTACCAAATTAAGAAAATATATTATTTCTAATCATTAAAATATTTGAATTTTACAAATTCCTAATGATTTTATTGTATATAAGTATGGATCGACCACCACTATATTTTTATTGGATGTAGAGGAGGGTTCTTTAGTGGGATTATAGTTCCATGAGGTTGTGTCGAGACGGTGGTGAACTATTTTGATACATAGTGGGTGAATGATCAGTGAAGGACTATGATCGATGATGATATTAGCATGGCCGTGAAAGAGACTTGATCTATGAACAAATGATGAATGTCTATGAAATTATTTGTATTTAAGGATGCGATTAGGGTCCAACGAAATACTTTTATATACTTTTTAATAATAGAATAAACTAAAATAATAACTATAATTAATTCATCAAAAAATAAATAATGATTGTAACAACATTATTAGAATTGAAACCATGTTATTCGGTGATGTGTTTTTTAAGAGAGGTGGGATAAGACACCTTGTTAATATAGTTAAAAATTAACATATAATAATTATAATACAATATTATGAAATTAAATATATACGATTTTAAAATATAAGTTTTGTAGAATGGTGAATTAGTACGATCATTATAGTGAAAAATAATATTCCATTGTTTATTTAAGAATTTTAATACTAGAATTATATGTTCAATAAGAATATATTGTAAACATAATATTTTTTTAATGATTTATTGATACAAATTATCATTTATTTCTAAGTATGTGTATGGTCATTAAGAATTGAATTTATCCCGAGTTTGATTCTTATAGTTTACTAGTAACTAAAAGTTACTATATTATGAACTTTATTAATTTATACTAGACCTAGAATAAAATTCATAAAAAATACTCTTTATCCTCATATGTTATAATAATTAATGTTTTTTACTTACCTAGAACATTTTTATCCATGGATTAAAACCCATTGTCCATAAAAATATATTATTAAAAAATAATTGACAAAAAAAGATTAAGGGGGTTTAATGAATGCGGGTTCTCATAAACAATTTTATAAAAACAAAATTTCATTCAATAAACACTTTTCAATGTGTGGCGCCCCTTCCCTGGGATCCACCATGACCTCTCAGGTTCCAAACACTATTCAACTTCTTAGGTCCCTTCCCAGTGCTTTCCATATAATCCAAGATCAATGAATCATCATCATAAAAACAATTATCTATGGCTCATGTGAAATCATTTTGTATTATCAAATTAGTTCCATATAGATTTGAGGTATTATCCTTCAGATCAAAATTGATCCATTCAATGAAAATATATGTGCCTATTTATTTTTAGTTAAAAGATCCTTCCATGTTACCAAATTCTACAAGGAAAACATCTATAATATTAGATCTATTTAAAATTTCTATAAAAAACAATAAATCTTTTTAAACCACTTTCTGATAGAATAGTGTCAAACTCCTCGTATTCAACATTACCTACCATTGCACCACCAATGAAAATATCACCCGTAACATCCTCTATATCATAATCTTCTTACTTTTTCATCCAATTCATGTTGGTTAATCTCATGGGTCCTCAACATCAATCATAGATACATTATCAACCAAAAAGAGCGGTTGAAAACTTTCCTCTACAATAACTTATTCAGAATGTTACCTATACAACAAGTTAACACCGCCAGAAAAGATAGTAAGGTCTGGTCCATCTCGGATAGTAGGGACACACCTTCTTGGAGGTATAATCATTTGGAAAATATATTTAATATGTCGAAATTTTTAATTCCACAGCATCTACTAAAATTTTAAACCATTTGAAGATATAACTTGAACACACCACACTAAAGGCTGGCCAAAAATACTTGTAGTTATTTTGATAAATTCTAGATTCTTCTTTCTGTTTCCATCATTTACAATTACCAAATTATTCTCTAAAGAAATATGTTTTATCACCCTCCACTTGGGAATAAATTTCATCATAAGTTGAAAATTTTCATGGGAATGGCCTTCTCCCTAACTACATCAACTAATAAGGATATATTTAAATGTGGTCTTCTCATCTACCATGTTGGGCCATGGATGACTAGATCCGGTCCACCCCTTCACTAAAAATTAAATCCATGTGATGTTCATAAACCATAATGTTCTCAAAATCTAGTTTAACCTCGTAATTAACAATCATTCCTGTTATATATTAATCCTAAAATATATTATTGGACCCCTACACCACTTGTTTTGGAGGACCATACTCAAGAGGGTTATCCCCAACATGAATTACCAGATTTGTGTGTTCCAAGGAAGATTTCAAGATTTTCTATTTACCAGGTCCATGATATGATTTACATCAGGGTTGTTGATAATAACCCTTCATAAAGCATAACCCATAGAACACATCACTAAAAGTATTTCGTTTATCTGTATGATAATATGACATACCGAAAAAATGCATGGAGGTTCACATATGTAATTTTCAATCATATCCCTTCATCAAACATGTAAAAATTTACATGATCTACTAGAATTGAATATAGTTTGACCTCAACTAGTATACGAAAAATGTATCCATGTATTTTGTCATACATGTATTTTTTCCATATTAATGGGGATAACCAATATAGACACAATTTAAATAATGTTATGTGGGTGCCACATGATACATTTTAGTCCCATTATCTTAATCAAGTCTGGAATGGGAGTATCTATTTAATATTGATGGACTAAGTCAATAATCACACTTCAGAATGAAGAGAATACATGGTTTTAGGCTGAATGAACAAAAACCCCATGCATTCCATTTCAGTTCCTCTAAATAGTTGGGAATATGGAAAAACCCTCTTCCCATAGTGATTAAATTCAAATCTATGAATCTCCAAAAAAATGATAATTTCATTATTAAATCATAAAATTTCAAGTGCACCTCACTAGTGGTAAAATAAATTGTCTGATGATTGAATGTTTACATATATTGAGTCAAACCACAACAATATATTGATTAGATTTTACATGAGCTACTGATCCCTTTTTGTTGATCCATTCTGTGGAAGAATATTTCAATAATGAGAAGTTTATTCTTGTTGGGTTGTCATTTATTCAATATTTTCTTGTTCCCAAGCAATAATAATCCCTTAACCTAAAGATACATGGTGGATTAACTACATCCAAAAAGAGTTTCAATCCAAAGTAGTGAGGAAGTTCCATTTTTTCATTGAAGCCCTAATCCACACCATAACAAGTAGACATCACTCTCTATCAAAGAATATTTAACATCTATAATTTTCTTTTTTTTATATTTAGTTATACTATGGATTATTTTTGAGACCTGGTGCTGAGATGGAATGTGATTCTGAGACTTGATGTGCCCAAAATAAATTTTTAATTAATATTAAAATATTTAATAGAACACAGTCATACTTTTCATCAAAAAGTGTAACAACTCTTAAACTACTACCTATATCAGAAATATGAGGGGATCATTGAAATAAAAAATAGTGATTTTGCCTTATTCATGGGGTAACATTATTTAATGTGGGTTGTTTGTGAAATATTGTTCGAGGCCACAAAATAAATAAAATAAATTTAACATAAAAATTTATAATATTTTCTGTAGTGCATCGATATACTTCCTTTATAAGTTTATGACTTGTTATATTAACCAGGGTTTCCTAAAACACCCTATAGACCTAAACGCCGTTTGGTGAGGGTATTATTGGTGTACAATAATGGATCATGATCATATTGTGGATCATCATTCCATTGAAGTTGGAGGATCTCTTCAACAGAAAAAACAAAACCATTCTTTGTCAACAGTATATAAAAACACATGTTAGTTTGTTTTTTTGTAAATTTCATCATATTTGTAAATCCCAAATGAACATAGACCAATTCAATGAATAGGGATTGACCAGCATGTCAACGATAGAATTCTATTAGATAGAATTGTTTATTTTTATTCATTGTTTATCCCTTTCCGTTAATCCTATATACGATATTTAATTGATTCAAAAGGAACAATAGATGTGGTTTCATCCTCAATTTTATGATTTATGGATTTCTCCCCAATTTCATCATGTGGTCATCATTCATAATACCTTATCAAACAGTTCGATAAATATGTTGTTTTACGTCATTATGCAATCAATATTTTGTGCAACGGATCGATCTTGTGGGTATGAAACACGATGTAAGTTGAAGATAGAAGATAATTGGGGAATATGGGTATATTAGGGAAGATTGAGAGAATATTTATTTTTCTACACTCTTATAGAGTAGTGCACACCAAATAAACACCGAAGGTGAAATTGCCAATGTATTTTGAGGCTGGATTCCAGCGACCTACCAGGGGAAAGGTGCAATCAACACAGATTTCATATTTGGGGATCAATTTCAGGTAGAAATAGAGGTGGTTGTGGCATGCAGGGAAGAACAGAGGAAGAAATCTAAATTTGAAAAAATATGAAGCTACATGGTGTGTAACTTAGTATTACAAACTTTGTGGGGCCCCTTCAGTGGATAACAGGGATTATAAATGAGATGATGATCACTCAATATGGGGACCCTACCACATAGTGTGTGGACCCTATCAAACATTGCGTGACCCCAATCACATGGTGTGTGACCCTCCCTATTTTACTCGGCATGTACTTCAGAGTAAATAAACATGGGTAATAATACACTACTATATGGAAAACCATGTTCATAGAATTGAAAATGTCTTAGAATACACAAACCGATACATTAACACATCTTTAGTACAAACCCATGACTAGGTGACACGGGTAGGAAAACATGTGTCTCTGCATTCCATGTAATCATCTTACACACCGTGTAATGGATACTACATGTTGTGTGAGGTTCTTCTACTCTGGAATGACTAGGGATAGGTGAATAGGTCATGTTTCTCTTAATATACACTGTGTACTCCCATAAAGAGTGATTTAGGACCTTCTTTTTCCTCGACTGTGACATTATATGTTTAGTGTATTCCCTTTGTCCTTTTATTGAGGGTACAATGTGCCATTACATCCACATCACTAGATTATGACCCCCTCTAGAGGGTGAGTCTTATATATTGTTTTTTTGTAACTTCATGATATTAGAGTGTGATCCCATATCATCCCATTTTGATGTTTTTATTATTATAATGACCTCCCTGAGCAGAGAGTTGATCATCCATCTAGTGGGCCACATCGGTACGGTTATTGGAATCATAATAATATGACTCCCTACATAGTTGGTTGACCTAGATTAGGATCGTGGTGTCTCCCAATAGTTCTGGGCCTAATCCCCTCTCTAGGTATCATATTATTCGTTGACAATCACGTTCTCTTTGGGAGGGGAACAAATGATTTAGAACTCCTCATTGAGTTTCCATGATGGTATCATGCCTTGAGAAGCAAGTACTCCTGAAACTTGTAGAATTCAAGAAGAATTAAAGGGTAGGAAGTTGGTTATGACTACCATATGGAATGTTATCACTCGTGAATATATCATGATTCATGTTCAGTTGGTATTTGTAATACAAATATTCTTATATCTTGTTTTTATTTGACAATACGTGGTGTTTCATGTTTAGGGTTTTTGTGGTGTCTTACTTAGTATTGTAATACATACCCCAACATGAGATTTTCCCACACGTGTTGTGTATTGTGAATATGATAACCCTTTTGATGTTTTCCTAGAAGAACTATGAGCGGTTAGAGAATATTTGGATCTGGGAAGACTGAGGTGTTTTATGGGTGCTTACTATTGATTTATTCCTCTCCCTTGGTGCAATTTAAACTCTTTACAGGTTTGGTTGGGCTTGTTTTTGGCCTCTTTATTTTTTCTTTATCGTATATTCACCATCATACGCTATTGTGGGATCATAGATGTATGGATGCATTCAATTTATTTTTTTACATTTTCTAATTGTGTGGGATTAGAGATGTGTGAATGTGTATAGATACATTAGGCAAATCCCACTCATTGGAGGTATATTCCTACTCGGTGTTGGTCTCCAACCCTTGGCCTATTGAACTTGGTTTTAGTGTAGTCACAGGTTATACCCCAGTGGGTCGGGTTGTGATAGAGTGGTCTTAGAGTGGTTCAGTTCTACATTAGGTCCATGAGTCAATGAGATTGGTTTGGGGAAACATTGTTAAGTGTTTTTTAGTTCGACATTTAGTCTAGGGAATCAATTGTCATTGTGGCGACTGTCGTATCCATACCCTAGAAATGAAACCACATTCCTATCTACATGGTATATGGAAAAACTGGTTGAATGGAAAAAATGTTACATGCATCAAAGAGGAATGGTTATATTTTCCAAATCCTTATTCATTTAGCTCCCCAGATATATTCTTTAGGCCATGGTATATTTTTTTTGGGATGCCTCAATGTAGACAGCCAACTAGGATTCCACTGTGCAATCATGTTTATGATACATATAGTAATGAAGCATCATTATAGGGGCTTGTACCAGAGATAGAACTTCAAGATGGTTTACTAGCTATAACCCACCTGTTGAGTGGAATGTAGTTATAGAAAACCCAGCTAATGAGGAATGAAAGCTGAGTTCATTACATGAGTTTTTGGGGTAGTGACCTTCTAGTTTTTGAGGTGATCTAGACCCCCAAATGGCTAATGATTGGATAGAGGTAGTCAGCAATATTTTTTGCGTTGTGAGGATGTCTTCCGATTAGATAGAATTTCCTAATGTGAGACTTCATTTGGGTTCTGTAGGGTAATGGTAGTGTTTAGTGACACAGTCACATGACACAACAACTCCCTCCTAGAAAGACTTCAATAATATCTTTAGGGATATGTTCTATCCATCCATATTATGATCTGTATGCATACATGAGCTTGAACATCTTCAGAAAGTGAGAGTGGATATGATGGATATTTCATCAATGTTTACATATCCTTCACTCTTCTTCTTGTATATGGTATTATACCAGTACTACATGGATCAATCCTTCAAGGATGGATTTCTATGGGATATCAAGTAATCATTTGTATAACTTTTCATTTATTTTTATGAGGGAGTTATGAGTGATTTCTTCTGGTGGAATGTTTTTTGGAAGTGGGGGAACCAGTAGTGGAATCTATTAGTGGGAACCCAATAGTTGAGTCCTTAGAAGATGGTAACCGACAACAATCACAAGGATCAAAGTGGGACAGGTGCTTCATGAGGTGATCCCATGACTTTGGGTCAACATTGAAAGGCTGTCAGGGTGGCTAAAATCTGTCAAGGGATAAGAAGTGTTTCTCTTGAGTCATTCAGGGACATCTGGAATGATATTTCTCGACCCAAATCATAGTGTATCGAGACATGATTGAGGGAACTATGAGATAATGAAAGAGACTAGATAATGGTGGTCCACATAGTGGAGGACATGGTAGAGGGTTGGGTTGGGTAGATGGAGGTGGTTGAAGGTCCAACCTATTACCGACATCACCCCCAGATGGTCAATGATAGGCTTAGGGATCTGGTGGGTAGGGACGATGCTAGATTTAGGCTATGTAAGCCTATGAATTTGATCCTCTAGGGATGATATGATGTATGATCTTTGTCCATTACACCTTATCTAATTTTCTTATAGATACATGTATTGGTTATTTTTTCATTCCACAAATTTTCCTCAACAATCAAATATTTTAGCTGAACCATTAACATGACCAATAAACTAGGAAACATCAACTAGAGGAGACTCAATTGGCACACACTGGTGCCAACCGTGTGACCTTACTATTGGAGGCATGAATTTAAATTGGAGTTTGTTGGTAGTTTCATGGAGGCCTTAATACATACTTCATGGTATGTGATTGTTATCCATTGTTCATGCTCATACTGACTATTTTAAGTGAAGATTGTGGTGTGTCTATAGTAATGGGACTATGTTTTTCTCTGTAGGTGAAAAGGAAATCCTGACAGCACTAGATTGGATCCCACATAAGAGGGTGCATCTTATTGCTCAATAGTTGGCTAGCCTGACCCTCGGTGCAATGGATGTTATGAGTCCTCAATTTCTCACAGTGGTGGTGGAGTATGAGGGCATATTTCTTGAGTATATTATAGGATACCACCACACCAGGAGATATATTTATATATTTAGATACACCCTTCGAATGTACAGATATCCACACCTGCATATTAGAAGGATCGCATATAGCCTCATGTACTAAGGGTGAATTTGAGGACTTTTTAAGGATGTTATTTGTGAGACCTATTTTTTAACCCTAGGCATCCCTATTATTGTCTTACAATAATGAATATGGGAGAATGAGTTTATGTGGGGATTTATAGAGCATAAAATATGTGAAAATGATGAATGAGTATCCACTACCATGGATCGATGACCTATTTGGTATGTTAAAAGGGGAATAGTGGTTCTTAATTATTGACGTCACATTAGGCTATCACCATCTATGAGTATAGGATTTGGATTGATAAAATACAAACATAAGATGTTGCTAAAACATATATGAATACTTAGTTATTCCATTTGGCATAAAAAACTCCACCGTTGTATTTGTGGGACCTGTGAAGTGGATTTATCAACATTTCTTATATAGGTTCTTGGTAGTCTTCATTAGTGACATCCTAGTGTACTCAGCATTTGAGGAGGAGAACATGAGACACTTAAAGATAGTTGTGGACAAACTTTGATAGAACTATGTTTATAAGAATAACTAAAAGTGCATGTTTTGGATTTGAGATTTCCATTATCCGGGAGAGGTCATCTCAGGGGATAGATTTGCAGCGGATCCAATGATTATTGAGGCAGTGCTTGATTGGGTTCCTACTAAGAGTGTTAATAATTATTTGAGTTTTCCTTGATTGGAAGGTTAAAATTAGAGGATTTTACTTGAATTCTCCAGATTAGTTTCTACCTTGATAGCCTTGACCATGAATGGGAATCCTTTTGTGGTGATTGAAATGTTCTCATAGTGCTTTCAAGAGCTGTGGAAGAGGTTTATTAGTGCTACCATCCTCAGGTTACCTTAGGAAGGTGTAAAGTACATTGTGTTCTATGATGCAACAAGAACATGGAATTGGTGTGTTATGATGCATAGGCAAGTAGTGATTTCCTTTGGTTAATTCCAATTGAGACCAAATGAACTGAACTATGTGACTTATGATCCTAAATTATCGTTGGTATTTTTCTATTTGATGATATGGGGACACTACCAGATTGGAAAGTGATTTTTCATGTACTCTAACCATAAGAGTCACAAATATATATTATATCATAAGGATCAGAACATGAGATAGAGGTGAACACTAGAATTACCCCATGGATATGACTTTGAGATATTCTACACTCCTAGGAATGGGAACATGGTGGAAGATACTCTCAATATTAGATCTAGATCACAATTGATGAAAGTGGGATTATGGTAGGTGGCCACGTTTTAGTTATCCTATGTGAACAGAGATTGAGTAGCTTACCACCAATCGATAGTTGTCACGGCTCTTGTAACACCCCGAGATTTTATGAAAAATATTATTTTTAATTTCATTAATGTCTTGTGTTATACGATACACCAAAAAGAGCTTTCACAACACACATCTCTGACCTGGCTTGAATTACACCCAATCGTGACCTTCCACGATAGCGTGTGTTGTACGCAACACCAAGTTTCGTTAAACAACGATATGCTATTAAAATATTATTAAAACTAGCTGTTATGAATAGTAATAACCACTTTTTGAAATTTTGTAAATTTTATTTTTTAAAATGGACTTCATTTTTGGATTCGGAGTATCGAATTTAGACTAAGGTTAAATTTTTGTACTTTTCGGATAACATTCATATTCTGATGAATAGTGAAAATTACTAAATTTTAATTAAAAATAACTTTTTAATAGAAATAATTAATAGTGATAAATTATTAATCTGAGCGGTCTTAAAGTATATTTAGAATATATTTTTGCAATTTAATACAATGTTGGTCATTGGATGTAATTTCACATTTAAACAAGTTATAAACAAGTGTCAATCTTTTGATAGTTGTTATCTCTTAAAAACACGCCATTTTTTTTGACGACGGAAATTAATTTTTAAATTAGTTAATGTAACTGATATGTTTTTAATTTGGTAAAATAGACATCATTTTTTAGTTCATAATATCAAATATATCTTAGGACTAATTTTTGGTATTTTTCTGAAAACTTTCAATTTTTGATGAATAGTGAAACCACTAAGTGGTAGTTAAAAAAACTGAATTTTTCATAAAACATAATTTTACTGCTTCTTTAAGTGGAATTTCGAAAATACGAGAGACACGGTTTATGTAAGTATGTAAAATGTGGTTCAATGAGATGAAAATATTTTTTTGGTGAATAATAACTTTTTACTTTTTTTATCACGGATAAAAGTAAATAGGGAAATTAAGGGTAAAAATGATATTATTATTATCCTAAAACATGTCCTAATTCTATTGGACAAGTGTAATTAGACCAAAAACAACCTTAGGAATAAAATATTACCATTTAGGCCCACTTGGATTAGATTAGGACATTTATTAATAATTTATTTAAAGATGGGTTAAAATAGTTAAAATCAATGTTTAATAAGTAAATAATTTTTAATATGGGGTTATACATAAGATAAATTCGACTATAAATATTACTTAGAAAGATAAAAATATTTCCTACATAATGGTTATTTATTTGTAAATTTTAGACATTAAATAATTTAATTTATTTATGACACAACGATGATGCAGTAATTATCTTATCAATGAAATATCGACATAATAGATGTTATAAATGCCCAAATAAATATAATTTGAGACTTTTTATGAATTCCACTAATTTTATAGGTTAATATGACATTCTAGTATTGATGTAATTAACTTTTTTTGAACTAATAATTCTGTTAAGATTTTCACAAAAATAAATTACTAAATAGTGTCAAAATTGACATAAAATAGTTTTAAAACAAATATTATATTATTAATTGTTATTTTATTTTTAAAAATATAAGGTTTGGAAAAATGACTTATATATGGTTATATATATTAATAATAAACAACTTGGGGTTATTTTTTCTTCTTATAGTATGTTTATTAACCTTATAGTATAAGACCACAAGAAGACACGGTAAAAGTAAAATTATTTAACTTAATGTTAAATCTAAATGATAAGGTTAAAATAGGAACCTAAACATTTCTAGATTCTATTGGATGATAGGATTTCGACCCATACCCACCTTAGCCTCGTAAGAAATCAATTTGTAGCTATTTAAAGCCGAATTTGACTTTATAATAAAATAATATTTTTAGTTATTCCAAAGGTGCCCCTCTCCTCCCTTATAAAAGGGCACCTCCTCCCTCTCTTCCTCACACAACTTTGAGCCTTCAAGCTTGGAAAACCCATGCCAAATTCTCTTCTCCACTTCACTAGAAACATCGTAGAGGTTCTGGTCTTCTTCAAAGACCGATTTTAGTGCCCTAAAAGAAGGTCTCAAAGAAGCACTTCAAAGAATAGGTAATGTCCGTTACTGATTCTTTCATATTTATTTCTTCTTCCAGTTCTTCTTCTTAGGTTGTTTAAGTATGAAGTAATAAAATCAGTATCAGTCATATACTGATATGTTATTATAAGTATGAAAAAATCCTATTTCACCATCTATCCATCCTACGGAAAAAGAAATCACCGCATGTGCGTACGTACGGAATATCGTCTCCATGTCGTGGTGTAATCTATTTTCCACTACCACCTTACATGGATGGGTATAATGGTCTAATGAATAACTATACATAGTTATTATAACATCATATTGATTCTGATATATTGTATCATCCACTCCAATTCAATTCAATAATTATGGAAACGATATCATCGCTCGTGCGTACGTACGGACTACCGTCTCCACGACGCGATGAGATTCATTCTCCATGTTAACCATTTAAGAATGATTATAAATTACATATAAGAAATAATAATGAAATATATGACATTATAAAGCTACTGAATTTATGTATATATGTATGTCATCTACTTAGTTCCATTCAACTCAATAAGGAAACGAAAACAGCGTTCATGCGTACGTACGGCCTACCGTCTCTATGAACGGTGTATTTCGTTCCATTTATTGATCCATTATATATATGTATATTCTGAATATATATTATATATAAATCATGTTTTATATTCTGGAATTAAGTAATCATGATCTAAGTAATCATATTAATAATTACAAGTTAAAACACAAACGACAAATGAGACGATTTTACCCAAAACGCTACTTTAACATGAATTTACAAAAGAACGGGTAATATAAAGTCATAAGTGAACCATATATGATATAATAACAGTGAATATGATTCTTTAATAAGTTAATGACATTATTTAAATCATTATACAGGAGGTTCGGACACATACGAAGCATATCGGACCTAAGGTAACGGAAATATCACAAACTCATTTTTATCCGAGATTGTTTATACTTTAGTATTTACTAGGGTGTATTTTATCATCCACATCCATGTTTCCTGTATATTTAATATTATTTCCATCCACCTAAAATTTTTTAAATCCAATTTTACCCTTCGGTGAGTTTCTAGTAAATAATATGAAAGGAATCTTTTGTCGTTTTTCGTACGAGGTACTTTTTGACTTTTCTGACAAAAGTACGAAGAATGTTTTTTTAACTTATACGGCATGAATGGATTTTTTAAAACATTATTTCCAAGAAGATTCCTTTACATGTTTTCATGTTTATTTTTAATAAACTTCTTTTAGTTTAAAATTGTATGACATGTTAAGAAAAGAAAATGTTTTTGAAGACGAAAGGATATTTTCCTCAAGAATGGAGTCCAAGTGTTTTATCAAAATTATTTTCCATCTAAGATAATATAGGGTTCTGTTTCTATCCCTATTCATACATTGATTTGATTATGTTGTGATGGAATTATTTTTATGAATTCCTTTATCTTATATGAATTGTTTTATGACGTCATGATGTTTAAGAATCCCATTTTTATTACATGGGTTATGAAATGATGTATGATTTATGATTTTGTGGCACACATAATAATGGTATCATTATGAGATGGGTGGGACCTATATCTCCCTCCTATGCATTGGGTAAAGATTTTATATCTCATGAGATAGAAATGTCTGGAACGGTAGGTTATACCGGTTCAGTGAAACAGGACTGAAACGAGGGTGACTCGGTTCAGAAATGGACTTTGTCCACTAAGATAGTTTTGGCAATGAGTCTTGACTAATAAGAAATGATTCTCTATGATTATGTGTGTATGCCACAAAGTTTCATGTTTTAAGTTATGATTATTGGGAATACATTTCACTACTATGATTTATCCCATGTTATGATATTATGATCTATTTTGCAGGTTAAGATTTCCAAAATGTTATGTTGTTATGAATATGATGTGATTGATATTTCTTTTGTTTACCCTTACTGAGCATTTGAGCTCACCATTTTATGTTTTTTCCCCAGGATATAAAGAATGGTTTTAGGTAAGAAAAAAAAGGGAAGATCTTTATGGGAGATTTTGAAGATCTTTCACCATGATTAGAAGATTATATTCCGAGTTTCCAAAGACACTAAACTATTACAGTCCTTGTGTGTGTGTGTTTTTGTAATGTACTATGTATTCCCCAAAAGTAATGTAATTTCCATGTACATCAGGCTTATGGTCTCTACAGTTGGAATCAGAGGAAAGGTTTAGTCAACCTTTGGAAACTAGGATGAAAAAACGTTACTGAGATCCCTAGAGATATTTCTAAGGTATGTCTAGGGATTTCCCTAAGGATAGGTATACGTATAGGATATAGTCCTAGAACTATGGTAACAATATTATATTAAACCAAAGATGTTAGATATTGATGTTACTCCCCCTTTATTATGATTTTTGCCTCTCACACTATTCTTTTTGGGTTTTAGAAAATGGCTGGAAACAAGATGATTCACGATAATGGAGGATATGATGGACAATGGAATGATGAGAAATCAATTGAAATGGGATTTGGAAGTCCAAACATCATTATTATGCCGAAACAGAAATATCATAATATGATCAATAAAGTAAAATTTGGTAAGTTTCCTGACTCGGATAATAAGAGAAAGATGGAGTTTCATGATGATCATAGAGGAAAGAAAGTTCAATTTACCCTATGTAAATCATGTGGGATGAGGCATAATGGAGAATGATTCAAAGGAACTAGAAGAAGCTTTGGGTGTGGAAAAGAAGGACACAAAGCTAGTAAGTGCAAAGGAAAAGGTTCAGTTAACAATAGGGATGAAGATAATGGTATTGCTACGACATAAACAATGGTTAAATGTTTTAAGTGTGGAATGTACGGGCATTATGCAAACCAATGACCTAAGGGAAAGTCTCATGAAGAGAATCAGTATGGTCATATGGGTAGTATTTATGTTGATGATGATGAAGAGACTACATATGATATGTGAGATGAAAGAATTGTTGAAGCTCGGTCAATGGTTTAAGAATGTAGTGGAATGATTACATGTTTATCATGTGTAATGTTGTATAAGTAATCTCATGGTACTATGGAATAAAGAGACAACTAATGATTGTTACACTGTTGTCTTTCCTTGAGTTGTGAAAGTGTATGATTAGTGGTACCAGTATCCATGAAAGATTATTCAGAAATTTTTGGAATGTAGATAATATGGGCATAATGAAGGGATAAGGAGAAAACTAAATGTTTGACAGTATTCATGAGCTCATGACTGATATAAGGAGAAGGTTATATCATGGTTTGAGTATATAGAATTTTTGGATT
Organism: Viscum album; assembly: GCA_963277665.1. Classification (NCBI taxonomy): domain Eukaryota; kingdom Viridiplantae; phylum Streptophyta; class Magnoliopsida; order Santalales; family Viscaceae; genus Viscum; species Viscum album. Next base: position 1,943,396,431 of record OY728152.1, read on the forward strand.
TTGGTATGTGGAAAGTGTTAACTTTTAACTGCATTCATGTTTTCACTAAGGTTCAATGGGTATTCAAGAGAATACACGATTAAGGCCTTTGAATGTTTGGAATGTGACCAACAAGACATATCTTATGATATATGGGGATCAAAAATGGTTTTAAATCTCCGGTAATCGTTTTCACTATATTATGAGAATGGACTGTAGTATTATTGATAAGCCTAATGATTGGAATGGATTATGTTGGACATATGTTAGTATTGTTTAAGGATAGAAGTTTTTTTTTCAATATTATTGATGGGATGTTATAGTAATATATTTTTAGAAAAAAGGACAACCTGTCGGACGGGCGGCAGCCCATCGCTTCAGACAAGGCTGTGGGAATCAAACCCATAATCGAAGTGCGACTGACCTTTATCGCCTACCACTGGCCTACAGAAAGTCCCTGTTTAGTAGAAACTGGTTTTATTATATTAAGCAATATTATATATGAAGTATAAGTCTATTTTAGGAACTATATATGATTAATCTCACTATAGATCGACTTATGTACATTTAATAACTTTTTATAACCTTTTGTTTGAGACAGATGGAATGACCCGTCATTCTATCACATGATCTGCTAACACTTCACGGATAACAAATTCAACTTCATTTATTTAAGAGATGAAGTGGAAATTGTTCAATGCACGAACAATAGTGATATTGTACCAAAATAAAGCAAGTATTTATTCTAATTCAAATTCTTCTACTTTAGGGAAATGATCTTGAAAACCAAAAATGTTGTCCTAGTGCCCTTATATCCGATGAATCAGATGGTACCCTAGATCATCACAAATATAATGCTTTGTGATTGCTGGATTTTCCATAGCCATGTTCTCTTCTACTCTCCATCAGAACATGACGGTTATATTTCTCTTCCATATCCATATTTTCACCTATGTGGAAACCCAGTGATTAGTTTATTTGGGTAACCGTTACGTTTCAATCATTTGTTTTTAAAGATTGGTTTTGGTATTCCTTTTTACGATGTGGGTTTCTATTAAAGAAACTTTCGAGTAGTAAACCATTTATAACCCCGACGAATTTCGAGGGCGAAATTCATTTTAAGGGGGGTAGAATGTAACCCCCGAGATTTTATGAAAAATATTCTTTTTAATTTCATTAATGTCTTGTGTTATACTCTAAACCAAAAGGAGCTTTCACAACACACATCTCTGACCTGGATTGAATTACATGCAATCGCGACCTTCCACGATAGTGTGTGTTGTATGCAACACCAAGTTTCGCTAAACAACGATATGCTATTAAAATATTATTAAAACTAGCTATTATGAATAGAAAATACCACTTTTTGAAATTTTTTAAATTTTATTTTTCAAAATGTACTTCATTTTTGGATTCGTAGTATTGAATTTAGCCTAAGGTGAAATTTTGGTACTTTTCGGATAACTTTCATATTCTGATGAATAGTGAAAATTACTAAATTTTAATTAAAAACTACTTTTTTAATCGAAATAATTAATAGTGATAAATTATTAAGTTGAGTGGGTTTAAAGTATATTTAGAATATATTTTTACAATTTAATACAATTTTGGTCATTGGATGTAATTTCACATTTAAACCAGTTATAAACAAGTGTCAATCTTTTCATAGTTATTAACTCTTAAAAACACGGCATTTGTTTTGACGACGGGAATTAATTTTTAAATTAGTTAATGTAACTGATATGTTTCGAATTTGGTAAAATAGACATCATTTTTGAGTTCATAATATCAAATATAGCTTCGGCCTAATGTTTGGTATTTTTCTGAAAACTTTCAATTTTTGATGAATAGTGAAACCACTAAGTGGTAGTTAAAAAAAACTGAATTTTTCATAAAACATAATTTTACCACTTCTGTGAGTGGAATTTCAAAAATCTGAGAGACACGATTGATGTCATTAAGTAAAATGTGGTTCAATGAGTTGAAAATAATTTTTTGGTGAATAGTAACTTTTTACTTTTTTTACCACGGTTAAAAGTAAATAGGGTAATTAAGGGTAAAAATGATATTATTATTCCCCTAACACATTGCCTAATTCTATTGGAAAAATGTAATTCGACCAAAAACAACCTTAGGAATAAAATATGACCATTTAGGCTCACCTGGATTAGATTAGGACATTTATTATTAATTTATTTAAAGAAGGGTTAAAATAGTTAAAATCAAAGTTTAATAAGTAAATCATTTTTAATATGGGGTTATACATAAGATAAATTCGACTATAAATATTAATTAGAAATATAGAAAGATTTCCTACATAATGGTATTTTATTTGTAATTTTTAGACATTAAATAATTTAATATATTTATGACACAATGATGATGCAGTAATTATCTTATTAATGAAATATTGACATAAATGATGTTATAAATGCCGAAATAAATATAATTTGAAGCTTTTTATGAATTCCACTAATTTTATATGTTAATATGACATGTTATTATTGATATAATTATCTTTTTTCGAACTAATCATTCTGTTATGATTTTCTCAAAAATAAATTACTAAATAGTGTCAAAATTGACATAAAATAGTTTTTAAAACAAATATTATATAATTAATTATTATTTTATTCCTAAAAATCTATGGTTCAGAAAAATGACTTAGATAAGGTTATATATATTAATAATAAACAACTTGGGGTTCTTTTGGCTTCTTTTTGTATGTTTATTAACCTTATAGTATAAGAACACAAGAAGACACGGTAAAAGTAAAATTATTTAACTTAATGTTAAATCTAAATGTTAAGGTTAAAATAGGAACCTAAACTTGACTATATTCTATTGGATGATAGTATTTCGACCCATCCCCACCTTATCCTCAAAATAAATCAATTTTTAGCTATTTAAAACCGAACATGACTTTATAATAAAATAATATTTTTAGTTATTCCAAAGGTTCCCCTCTCCTCCCTTATAAAAAGGCACCTCATCCGTCTCTTCCTCACACAACATTGAGCCTTCAATCCCAGCCAACCCCTGACCAATTCTCTTCTCCACTTCCCTAGAAACATCCTAGAGGTTCTGTTCTTCTTAAAAGACCAATTTTAGTGCCCTAAAAGGAGGTCTCAAAGAAGCACTTCAAAGAAGAGGTAATGTCCGTTACCGATTCTTTCATCTTTATTTCTTCTTCCACTTCTTCTTCTTAGGTTGTTTCATTATGAAGTAAAAAAATCAGTATCAATAATATACTGATATGTTATTATAAGTATGAAACAACCCTATTTCACCATCTATCCATCCTACAGAAAAAGAAATCACCGCACGTGCGTACGTACGGAATACCGTCTCCACGCCGTGGTGTAATCTATTTTCCACCACCACCTTACATGGATGGGTATAATGGTGTAAAGAATAACTATACATAGTTATTAGAACATCATATTGATTTTGATAAATTGTATCATCCACTCCAATTCAATTCAATAATTATGGAAACGATATCATCCCTCGTGCGTACGTACGGACTTCCGTCTCCACGATGCGATGAGATTCATTCTCCATGTTAACCATTTAAGAATGATTGTAAAGTATATATAAGAAATAATAATTAAATATATGACATTATAAAGCTACTGGATTTATGTATATATGTATGTAATCTACTTAATTCCATTCAACTCAATAAGGAAAACGAAAACAGCGTTCATGCGTACGTACGGCCTACCGTCTTCATGAACGGTGTATTTCCTTCCATTTATCGATCCATTATATATATGTATATTCTGAATATATATTATATATAAATATTGTTTTATATTCTGGAATTAAGTAATAATGATCTAAGTAATCATATGAATAATTACAAGTTAAAACACGAACGACAAATGAGACGATTTTACCCAAAACGCTACTTTAACATGAATTTACAAAAGAACGGGTAATATAAAGTCATAAGTGAACCATATATGATATAATAACAGTGAATATGATTCTGTAATAAGTCAATGACATTATTTAAATCATTTTACAGAAGTTTCATACACATACGAAGCATATCGGACCTAAGGTAAGGGAAATATCACAAACTCATTTTTATCCGAGATGGTTTATACTTTAGTATTTACTGGGGTGTATTTTATCATCCACATCCATGTCTCCTGAATATGTAATATTATTTCCATCCACATACAATTGTTTAAATCCAATTTTACCCTTCGGTAAGTTTTTAGTAAAGAATATGAACGGAATCTTTTGTCGTTTTTTGTACGAGGTATATTTTGACTTTTCCGACAAAAGTACGAAGAATGTTTTTTTTAACTTATACGACATGAATGGATTTTTTAAAACATTATTTCCAAGAAGCTTCCTTTACAAGGTTTCAAGTTAATTTTTAATAAACATCTTTTAGTTTAAAATTGTATGACATGTTAAAAAAAGAAAATGTTTTTGAAGTAGAAAGGATATTTTCCTCAAGAATGGAGTTCAAGTGTTTTATCAATATTATTTTCCATCTACGATAATATAGGGTTCTGTTTCTATCCCTATTCTTACATTGTTATGATTATGTTGTGATGGAATTATTTTTATGAATTCCTTTATCTTATATGAATTGTTTTATGTTGTCATGATGTTTAAGAATCCCATTTTTATTACATGGGTTATGAAATGATATATGATTTATGATTTTGTGGCACACAAAAGAATGGTATCATTATGAGACGGGTGGGACCTATATCTCCCTCCAATGCATTGGGTAAAGATTTTATATCTCATGAGATAGACATGGCTGGAGCGGTAGGTTATACCGGTTCAGTGAAACAGGACTGAAACAAGGGTGACTCGGTTCAGAAATGGACTTTGTCCACTAAGATAGTCTTGGAAATGAGTCTTGACAAATAAGAAATGATTCTCTATGATTATGTGTGTATGCCACAAAGTTTCATGTTTTATGTTATGATTATTGGGAATACATTTCACTACTATGATTTATCCCATGTTATGATATTATGATCTATTTTTCAGGTTAAGATTTACAAAATGTTATGTTCTTATGAATATGATGTGATTGATATTTCTTTTGTTTACCCTTACTGAGCATTTGAGCTCACCCTTTTATGTTTTCTTTTCCCCAGGATATAAATAAAGATTTTAGGTAAGGAAAAAAAGGCAAGATCTTTATGGGAGATGTTGAAGATCTTTCACCACGATTAGAAGATTAGATTTCGAGTTTCCAATGGCACTAAACTATTACGGTCCTTGTGTGTGTGTGTTTTTGTAATGTTCTAAGTATTCCGCAAAAGTAATGTAATGTCCATGTACGTCAGGCTTAGGGTCTCTACAGCTCCACTCATACAATGATTCTTGGAGGTACTTCTTGGGGATACTAACTATGAGACCCTAGGTTCTCAGATATCCATGGAGAATGCTTTTGAAGGAATTTCGAATTGTGGGGAGAAAATTTTTATTTTCAGAGGATGCATGATGGTACCTTTGACATTGTGGGAGGAGGTTTTGATAGAGTTTCATACATCCCTTTGTTGTTACGTCCTTGTGTGACGATGATGCAGAAAGAAATCTAACGTTAGTTTTGGTGGAAAGGGATTAATAAAGGAGTTGTAGAGTTTGATTCTTAATGCCTAACTTTTCAGAAAGTGAGGGATTGGCACCAGGTTCTTGTAGGATTACCTCAACCCCTTGAGTAGACAAAATTTATGTGGGATGGAATATAGATAAAATTATTATTTTTTACCATGTACATCTAGGGTACAATATTCTATATAGGTGATCGTTGACCGACTCACCATGTCGGACCACATCCTAACTATCTAATAGCAGAGTTAAATAAATTGTATGGGACACCTCTATGTTAAAGGGATAGCTAGACTCCATGGGTTTACATCAATGATTTTTTCTGATTGTTATACTCACGGTATATCCAGTATTTTGAAGTGATTATAAGATGTATTAGGTACCCAGCTACCCTTGAGAACGCAATTCTACCCAAAAACCAACAACTAGACTGAGATAACCATTCTTGTTTTGTTGGACATGATGTGAGATTTCATGTTAGATAATGACCATATTTGGGAGGATCACATACCACTGGTAGAGTATTCATACATGAAGACATACCCTTATACAATTAGAATGGAACCATTCCCGTCTTTTTACAAATGAACTTGCATATTACCACTTTTTTATACTAATCGTGGAGTGTCAAAACTATGTGGCCTAGAGTTCATGTGAGAAACTACATAGAAGGTTCATATCATACAATATTATAATAAGTGTTAACACAGTATTTAGATGTTTTATGTTAATAGGAAATAAAGGCCTTTAGAATGCGAGGAAGGAGTCCACGTGTTCTTAAGGGCTTCACCTTAATGGGGATTAGAGAGATTTTACTAGGGAAACAAGCTATCTCTGAGGTTCATCGACCACTTTTAGATACTGTATAGGGTTGGAGAGGTGTCATACCAATCCTCTCTCCCCCCACAGTCTGACCAGGTACACATCATCTTTCACATGTCAGATCTAACAAGGTACATGAATGACCAATAACACGTCATAGATTGGGGAAAGATGGACATAAATGATGGGGAAAATTTTGTGAAATACCTAGTAGAGATCAAGAATTTACATGAGAGGATCCTTCATGGGAAATAGATTGATTTGGTGTGAGTTCAATGGTAGCATGTGAATCTGTAGATGATCGTGTGGGGGCGGGAGGGTAAGATTCAATCTAGTACCCTCTTATTTTAAGTATCCTTTTTTGGATTGTGGTCGACGTAATGCCCCATGGTGGGGAGAGTGTTAAATTTAGGATTTTATGTTTTTTTATTATTATCAGATATTATATGGATTATTTTCTAGAGTAGGAACTGAGATATAATGCGATTCCAATGAATGGTGTTCCCATAATTAATGTTTGGAAAATATTAAAATATTTTATAGCACGCAAACGTGGTTTTCCTAAAAATTGGAATAAAGGATAAACATGTTCCTAGATTAGAAATATATAGGAATCATTGTGTTCAGAATAGAAATCTCAAACTAGGCATGACCTTTAATTTGTTGGTGCATTTCATCTGTGAAAAAATTGTTGGGGGTGTGAAATTAAGAAAATAAATTAATATTAAGAATTTATTTTATTTTTTTAGCATAACAATATAATTCCTCTATAAGATTAAAAATATAAAAAATTATTCCATGGTTGGTTACTAAACCTGGGAGTCCTAGACTCCTTTTGGGGAGATCATTCATGGATGATGTGAAACAACTAGGATCGGATCATGGATCTTCATGCAAATAGATGTATAGGATCTTGTCAATAGTGGCAATGCAACTATTTTTTTCGACGATCGATCCAAACTATAGATAGGGTGTTTCATATGTTTAATTTCATTCTATTAAAAATCCTATAAGAATAGAGATTGATTCAATGAGAAATTATTGACCCACACAACTTTATTAGATTTCAATTGGATTGAATTTTTTATTTTCATTTTTTATTATCCTTCTTTATTTATCCTTTCTACGCTAACAAATTTAGGAAAAATGAACAATGGATGAGCTTCATTCCAATATTTAATGATTTATGGATTTCTCTTCTATTTCTTCATGTGATCATCATTGGTAATCCCTTGGCCAATGGTTTGATAAATACTCATTTTAGGATCATTTGGAAACCATTCTTCTGTGTAATGGATAAAAATTGTGGGTACGAAATGTGATTGTGGATGTAAATTGAGGATCGATGGTGATGATGGGTAGATAATGGAAGAATGATAATGGATCTGGGGTTCTATTTTCTTTTCTGGGTGCTTCATCAAAAATGGAGATCAGAGATGAGTTACATGTGGGTATCAAGGCCGAATTTCATTAAGCTACTGGTGACAAGGTGCTCATGATGTAGATACAGGGTCTATGGTAAAAATTATGTAGGAAATTGAGGCGGAAGTGGAACATGGGGAATAATTGAAGAAGAACATTATATCTAGAAAAATATCTGGCAAAATGACATGTAACCAAATATTAGATGCCTTATGGGGCCCATTCATCATTTTATTGGGTTTGAGAATGAGATGATGATCACACAATATGTGGACCATGTCACACGGTGCGTGACACTCTCCATTTGGCCCAACGTGAACATCAGAAGTATATAGACATGGTAATAGTACACTTCTCGATGGAACACCATGTAAATAGACATAGACATGGTATAATATACATGGACTGGTACATAGATATGGATTTTGTACACAGACATAGTCAGGCGACAGAGACAGGAAATCATGTATATCTAAATGTTTTGTACTTATCCTATATTCTGTGTAATAGATACTACATTCGGTGTGAGGTTCTTCTACATAATAATGATTTTGGATAGCTGAAAAGGCATGTACCCACTAGGACACATTGTGTTCTCCAATATAGAGTGCTTGAGGATCCCCTATTTCCTAGTTTAGACCAATATATATTGAGTGCATTACCTTATTCCTTTCCTGATGGGTACAATGCGACATTACATCCACATCACTAGATTGTGATCCTTTATATATGAAGAGTATTAGATATAGTTATGGTGTCCCTTCATGATACTTGAGTGTGATCCTCTATCATCCATAGTGGGAGTTTGTTGAATCGGTGTAACGTAACCAAACAATTAATTGATCCTCCATATAGAAGGACACATCAGTAATGTTTTTTGAATTTTTGGCATATGATACCCTATGTAGAGGTTTGATCGAGATTGGGTCCATGGTGTCCCCCAATTGTTCTGTGTGTGACCCCTCTATGTGTACCGTAGTCTTATTTGACCAACACGGTCTATTTAGGCTAGGACCAAAGATCTTCCCTCATAGTTAATTGTCTCCAATGGTATTAGGTATTGAAGAGTTATTACTACTGAAAAGAGTGTTATTAGAATAGAATTTTGTGGGTAATAGTGGGTTATGACAACCAGATGGTATTGTCTCTCTTCCGAGTATATCTATGTTATTGTACTATTGGTACATGTTATACATACATTTTTATATCTTTTATTGAATATAATATACATTGTGCTTCATGTTTAGTGTTTTTGGGGTCCCCTAATGAGTATAATTATACTCACCCTCACACAGGATTTGCTGACATGTGTTTTGTCTTTTGCAGACAGTGACCATTTTGATGGTGTCTTAGGAGGATAAGGAGTTGGTAGAGCATAGATAGAGATGGACAGACCAATGTGTTCTCTATGAGTGTACTTTTGACATATTCCACGCCCATGGATCAGGTTGGACTCGTTAAAGTTTATATTGGGGTGTTACCCTTTTTTGTTTATAGTACATTCAATGGCATACTCTGTAGTGGTATAATAGATGTATGCATGAAATGTTTTAGTGGTTTTAAATTTTAGCATTATGTGGGAATGGGGATGTGTCCATGTGTATAGGTACTTTAGGATAATGCCTACCATTGGTGGGATATTCCTACGCATCAATGGTCTCCAGTCCTAGGCTTGTTGGAGCCAGGCTTGGGGTAGGCATGGGTAAGACCCTGATGGGTCAGGTTGTGACAGAAACATCAGCTAATTTTATTTTTTCATTTATGATAAAAACGATGATGTTGGTATTTCTCAGTTCATATAGGTGGCTGAACCAAAGAATTCATAGACACGATATAACATTTAAGGATCAAGAGTTTATAGTTATAATATATTGACGCAATTTAAAAAAATGAAATGATGTTAATATGAAAAATTTATATTGGATTACACTAATTTTATTGAGTTTAGATGAAAATACAATATAAAATGATAGTATAGATCTCGATAATTACATTTATAGACTCAATACTCAGAATAATTTCTAATATAATAAATGATTTTTGATTCCATCGTGGAACTATATGTTATGTCAAATCATAGAAGGTTATATTGGAGAAAAATTGGGTGGCGATTAAATAGATAACAAAAGGAATTTTATTTTGGGTATAAGAGGGGTCATTTATTGTTCATTTTTAGGGTCATTTCAAAAAATATTCATTTTTAATGAATACGAGTATCATTTTTTAGGATAGTCAAAATAAAATTTTGAAATAGTAGATATGAGTCTTCCATTTCATAATAATAACAATTTAAGGATAATGAATTGTAATATTTTTTTTTACTACTTAGTTTATCCTTTTTATCTTATTTTACCATTACCATGATAGCTCAATTTTTACCACATTAACTTATTTTTTTGGCTCAAAATAAAAGTGAATTATTACACAATTCTTACATTTTAATTCTTAAAATGAAATAAAATTAATTTTTTGTAATTTTTAAATGTAGTAAAAATTAATTTTAATATAATAAGGAATAACATGGAAAACATATTAGAAAATGAATTTCATGGAAGTAAATTAAGTTTATCTTATACCATCCAATTAAACGAAAGTTATATGAATGAAAATTAATCATTTTTATATTATACAAAAACTCATTAAAATAATTACTTAATAATGATTAAATTAGTTTATTGTTATAATGGATAATTTCTAAAATAATAATAAATCCATAAAAAGTTTATTTTTAAATAGTGAATGATTATATATTTATTTATATGTAATTAACAATGAATTAATTGATTTTTATTCATTTTTTATATATAAAAAGATACTATATTAAATTTCATACACTAAATATGAGACATTTAGACTTTAAATTGAAACATATAATATTAAATAAAAGACATTTCTTCAAATATAATATTTTTTATCAATCCATGGGTAATTAATTTATTTTTATGTATAGCAACATAAATTTTTATTTAGTAATTTCAAGTTATTTTATCATTACATTTTATTAATATCAATTTTTAAGGGTAAAAATTACACAAAAAAATGTAATTCAAAAAAAGTTCTTCATAATGAATAATATTTTCAAAAAAGAATTTATAACATTTAATTATATTAAAAATTATTTTACTTTAGGGAAAATAAGTTATTTATGAATAATGTGTTTAATTTATAATGTTAAATATACCTTAGTTATATAAACTCTAAATTGGTAATTTGAAATTGGTAGCATGTTAATGAGAATTATACCAAACATCAATACACCATTTTATAGTGGTTGAAAATTGATATATCATAATCCATAAATACTCTAAATTATTCACATTTTATCTTCAAAATGCATAATATACATATATATAATTTTCATCTTGAATATTGAAGCAAGATTTATTCATTTATGGTGTTTTATGTTATATGTTTACTAAAACTAATAGTTTTTCTCAATTTTTAAGATGATTAGGGTATTTCCTAGTTATAAAAATATTATTCTTTTCTTTTTATTTTTATATTTCAATTTATGAGATTTATAACGGATTTAACCATACATGGAATGAAACTATAAATGTAATAAATGTTTTAATGTATTTTAGAACTATTTAATAATGAGTGAAACAATTTGTGTTTGGTTGATTCAAATCATAAATATCTCATTTTCCACTTATGTTTAATTTTTTAAACAAATAAAAAAAATTATAATAAATATAGATAAATATTTCCTAAAACCTTGGGTATTTTGTTCTACCCCATTATAAAAATTCTATCTTATCTATTTTAATCATCTCTCATAAATTAAAATAAAATAGGATATCCATTATAAAGTCATCAATAAGGATCTAATTTATGATGAGATATCTACCTTTCTTTTTTGTTTATTTGATTCAAATTATATATTTAATATAATCCTCTTATGTTTAATTTTTTAGAGTAATAGAAAAATAGTTATAATAATTATTGTAAAATATTTCCTAAACCTAAGGAATTATATTATCCCCCATAAATAAATAATATCAGCACTATTTTAATCACTTATCATTAATAAAAATATAAGAGGGTATCAATTATATAGATATCAATAATGATATAATTCATGATTCAATTTCTACATTAAATTATTATAGAAGATGAGGAAACTCATCTTTCTATGATAATTGGCCTATGATTATGTTTTCAATAGTAATAAAAAAATTCAAATATATTTTACACATATTTAATTAAAATATTTTCTATTTAACCATCTTATCTTGTGTGATTAATTTTTCTTAGGGGTATTTATTTGATTATTGATATATACAACCACTATTAAGTGACACAAGACAAAAATGTAATTATTATAAATTGTTTTAATAATAAATAAATTACATTACATAATAAAATAAAAAAACCAGTATTTTCATGTCTTATTATCTTTGGAGTATAGTTATATAAGTAACATATTTAATAATTCTTGTGATCATTTCCCAACATATAAATTGTAGTAGATCTTCTTTTAAAAACCTCCCAATTTAGGATTATCCACATATAATAAGAAATGGAAACGAAATAAATATTTGAAGATAAATTCCAATAATCGGAAAAAGGAAAATATCAATATTTTACCCAAGTATAAATTGTAACCATTGGATTAAACTTATGAAGAAGAGAAATATCATATTGAGAGAACATAAAATCATAAAAAGGAATCATATGTAATGATAATAGAGTAAAAAATAACCTGATTAAACATATAACATGAGATATAAATACTGTTCCATGGATCAAATAAAAATTACATTGAAATTTAGGTTGACCCCAAAAAAATCATAGAAACAAATGATAGTGGATCAAGAATCAGAATCTATTTCTCATAATGGGTCAGAAGTCACATCCCATTTTCTATCATAGATGAGGCATCAAAACATTTTTACGATACTGATATGGGAATCATAACCTCAATTCAATTTTATCTATCTCATAAAAAATCATTTTACCATTATACGATGACATGTAATCCATGAAAATTACATTTGAAGGTTATATGGGTCAAAATATCCTAATAAACTATACTCATGTGTTTTATAATATTAAATTTGACCATCAAATAATTGAAATACATGAATAATAATGGTTTACATATTAAACATAAGTAACCACATAATGTAGGTCAATTGATAAAAACTTAAATCACATAATATAGGAACTTCATAAATCCATTTAGAGAGTGAATTATAAAGCATTACATCATGGAAAAAATTCCTTTGAGATTAAAAATTGAATCTAAGTCATAGAATAGAGTAAAAAATATTATATTTTAATTTCATGTAAATATATCACCCAAATTGATCCATTATTGGACTTCAAAATAATAAAGGTGAATATTAGAAGTAAGTGAAATCAAGAAGATGGAAGATTTTTCTATTTAACAGAAATCATTACTTAAGAGTATTATAATTACTATAAACAAAATAAAATTATATGGAATATAAAATCTTTCATATAAGGGTGTTTTAATTAGGTACTAATTATCTCCTAACAACTATAATAGTAAATCATATGTTAAATTATATTATTTAATTATGAAAATATTGAATGTATATTTTAAGAAGACATTGATTAAATCAATGAATGATATTTGAGTTACTAAAGTCCCTTTTAGCAATAAGAAAGTTTGAATAAAAGTAATATGAGAGGGAATTCTGAAATTTATCCTTAAAATATTATAAATTTAAAAATTATGATTCTATATTGAATAAATAATTCATGTAATACATGATAGGATAAATAATTGTGTACAACAACAAAGATGTATTTTATAATGTAAAATGGGGAAAAATATCCTTTACATTTGAAATTGTCTTCCTTGTATAAGCTATAAATTCTTGTATTAAAAAATAACCATTGAAATAATTAATTTTATAATCATATTTATACAAAAAAAATTTATAATTTTGACTCATAATCATTATCTAAATGTATATTAGTTAGTTTTCACATATTTTACCACATCAATTGTTTATTGCTTTGACGATTTGTACTTGTTTTATTGGATAGGTGTAAGTATTTAATCTTATTATTTATACTATAATTATATCATCAATAAATTTATTATAATTAGTGACTAATAATAATTTTAAATGCTTAAATTTCCTTCTATGAGTGTTCCATTATTCATCCTATAAGAATGAATTGATAATAAGAGAATTCCAATTGCTTTCTTAATCAACGAATGATATCTTATTAATCATTGAGTAAAATATCTATATATAGATTTAATAAAAATATTTTTAAATATTATATAATATTAGATATTGAATTTTTTTTTCTTAATCACCCAACATATAATTTCATTGTAGTTCTTGAGTAGGTTGATAAACCAACAAAAACATGGTCATATCATGAATAGTGGATTCTCATGAGATGATTCAGATGAAAAATCACTATACAAGTAGCAAAATAATATTATATAGTGTTTACTATTTTGATATATAAAAATTTGAAATATTTAGGAGAAAAAATTATGGGTTTCAAACAAATACATTGTATGAGGAAATTATATTACATTCTTAGTTCCCTTATTTAATAATGTTAATTTTAAAAAGATTATTTAACATTAAATAAAATAATTGTTTAATTAATTAGTCTCACAAGAACCTCATTAATAAAATAAGAATCATATTCATCCTTTAAATACAATGTTATATTCATACATTAATTTAGGTAATGAATTAAATTATTCATCAAATGATGCAATCGGTAGTCCTCACATACACATAGATGACGATTTCATTTCAATAAAAAATAATAGAGGTGTAATATAGTATATAATTTGAGAATATTTAATAAAAAAGTAAATTTAATACTTATAAATTAAATATTATTTTTAACTAACCATTTAAGGATGTGAAAAATTAACACATCACATTATGGAAGCGGTAGCCGCACATCCACATGATTCATTTTTTTTATTTATTTAGTGGAAAGAAAAAGGTTTGTTTGTTATTTAATAATACTTATATTTACATATCAATGTAATATTAAATATTATATTATTATTTTAATATTGGGTGATTATGTTAGTGGAATAGTAAGTGCACATAAATAAATATAAAATAGAAATGAGCAGTTGAAATTTGCAATTCACTACATGGATTATCTCCTTCTCCAAGGAGATTAAACCTTTGTGGGATTTTATTTTGAGATTAATATAACATATGTGTGGTATATAGAATTTTTTAGAGGTTTTTATATTCCATACTAAAAATAGTTGGTTTTTTCGAGGTACTGTCACGAGAGGAGAACCCCTTTCTATATGTGAAAATATATGGCATTTTTGTAATCATTTTGAGCTGTATAATAATGTAATGCCACACTCAAGGATAGTGGCTCAAAAATATAAACATATTCAATAGGTGAATATATAAGTTTGATGAGGATATATAATACAAATTATAAACCACTTTATAAACATGTTTGACATTATTTACTCTTATAGTTTTTCTTTTTTCATTTATGTTTTTACGGTGGTAACATGTTTTTACATAAGTAACATATCCATATTGAATAAAAAACTAAAATATTAATTATTAAATAATTTAAAATTAATAATTTTAAATTTTAAATCAATTTATTATGACTCTTTTAAGATATTTTACAAAAATTTTGTACAAAGTAATAATTATATAATGTGTTAGTAATACTTTTTTATAAAAAATATTTATTGAGTTCCAAAATATTAAATTGACTTCGTAAACTCAAATATAAATATTTAATTATAATATAATCTATAAAATTCATATTATTTCTAAAAATGGGTTTCATAAATTTCTATATTATTCTTAAAGACAATTAATTCCATAAAATGCGCAACCTTCTTTAAAAGAAAAATGTCACTATTTACAGAATTTTTATTTTTGAAAAATGTCCATATAAAAAAATAAACACATATTTATATAAAAAATCCAAGAAATAACTTATTCTTGAAATTTAAAACCAAATTATATATGTTTTTTTGTTTATATTAAAATAAATAAAACAAAGATAACTACCTTTATAGGAAGATGAATTTTTTAACTGAATTTCTCTTAATCATTCTTCACATTAATTACTAATTACATTAGTGTTAAAATATATCATTAATAAAACATAAATTTTTTTAATATAATATATACATTATCTAAAAATTGAATAACTATTAAATGGATAATTATTTTGAAAATACATTTTTTTGAATAAGATGTTCTTAACATAAATATAATTGGAAGGATTTATTTTTTTGAAAATAATTTTTTACCATATATTGATATTAAAATACTTATTTTAATTTTATCAATTTATTATCCTAGAAAATATATTTTAGAGATTATGTATAAAATATTTTAATGAGATATTATATTTTTTAATCGTTATTATTATAATTAAAATATATTATATAAAATAATTACAAAAAATAAATAACTCCTATGTAACTATTTGACACGTGTATATCCAACGACCATTTATACCACTAAAATATTTTCCCTAAAAATAGGTACATTTACTATATTTACAATGACCGTAATCCCAATGATCATAATTTCAAATGTCATATTCAATTCCCCTAAATAATCATATTAAAAGTATTCATTATATTTTTACTTCTTAAGCCACACTTGTCATATCGATATTTCTCATTTTATAAGACACAATATACCGTCTCCTTTCATTGTTTTCTTTTTCATTATATGTTATTTTATACTAATGATGATTCTTAAAAGTGATGATAGAGCATGGGATATTCTATTTATAAGGATATTATTATTTTAAATTTATTATCCCTTTTTTATTTCTATAGATTTTATGAATGTAATCTTTTATAATGTGTAAAAATTCATTTTATGTGATATATGGTTTATTGTAACCTAATTATAATGATTCATTGTAATATAATAACATGTCATTATTTGGATTTCATATTATATATACAAAATTTTAATTGAGTATCAATTATATTGAGAGAAAAGAGAAAAATTACTTATAATCATAGGGGGAAAATAAATAGCTTCTAAAACATTGGATTTTATTTTCTCCCACATTTTGTAAATTATGTCATAATAATTTTATATATATCATACTAATGAAATTATCTAATGGTATCCCAAATGTAGTCCTGAATCAAGACATAATATATTTAGGAATTTCAACCATTCAATCTTAGGAAATAATTTTTTTCCTCAGAATGTTCCTTTACATAGTATTGAGTTTTTTTCTATCTATTTGAATCAAGTTTATTTCATTACATATCCTTTAATCAATATAATATCATATTTTGATATAAAATAATAAATTTACAAGTGTATCTATCCTAACATAATTATCACCATACATATCAAAGGTAATAGTATAATTTTCTCCTTATTTAAATGCTCTAATAGGTAGTTTATATAAATTATCTTCTAATACCATATATTCTTCCACTATTTAGTATAGTTGAAAAATTAATCTTATCTAAAACATATAATTATATTTGATCCATATAAGGAAAATTAATTTTCCAAATCGTGTTTACTAATACTTTTCATTGTTCCTTGGATCCTTGGTAATTGATTATATCATTTATTAAAATTAAATCATACTCTAATTTATCTGAGACATTAATATGGGTTACTCTATTATTTTTGACATGAATGAAAATGGTCATTATATCCCTAAACATCAATTTCAAAATAAATTTTATGAAACTCCTTCCTTCTATTCTATAGATTGTTTGCGATTTCAATTAAATGTAAATTTTTAATCATATTTTAAGATATCTAGTTTGAAAAAATCAAATGTTTTTCCTCTCTATATTCCATTATGATGGTATTTTAATTAATCTAATGATAATAAAATCCAATGAAATATTTTGAAATATGTTATTTTATTTTTTATCCATTACTAAAGGAAAAAGGGGGGTTTCATGATTGAGAAAGAACTAAAATTAAAAGAGTGTTATAATAAATACGGGTGGAAAAGTTTTACAAAAGAAAACCTAATTTATGATTTTATCACTTTAAATTATCATTCGTTTAGATCAACCCATATCACTATTAGTTTTTTATAAACCATTATTGATTTATCCATGGAAACTTTATGTTGGGTTATATTATACTTCTTATCCTAATCCTACTATTTAAACAGGAAATATATAAATCAATGTTGTTTGTAAAGAGAATGTAAAAAAATAAAATAATATCCTCCAAGAGTTTCTATACAAGTTAAATATTCGGTTCACTCTTTCAACATTATAGTGATGATTGATTCAATGATAAAAAAACCGCTTTGGGGTGATTACACCTATGTGCATCGGTTCTACTATTATATCCACATTTCATTATCAATAGAGGGAGGTTTTTTGGAAAAACCTACTTAGAGCCACTATAATATTTAAATATTTAATTATATAAAATTACAATTCATAGTTGTTTTCTTTAATGTTATTTAACATAAATACAAAATGTATCTAAAATAATCACTAAAATAACGAATCATATGCATTGATAGCAACTAAGGAATCCCAATTATATTATTACATTATTTTATAGACTTTCCATAATTACAACATTACACTAAATTATAATCTCAATACCCGAAAAACGTGGATGTTTAATATCTTCAAGGACTATATTTGAAAAAAACTTATTTTATCACGCTTGTGAAAATTTCCAAAAAATATTTTCATAAAAGATCTTCTTCTAAACCGATCCCATGTTAAAATCATATTTATTCAATGGGAAATGATAACAAAAAAGGGGTGTTATCAAATATTCAGTAAGGTAAAAATTAACATATCAACATATTTCCCAATATGAGAACATAAAAACTTGAGAAAATATAAGCAAGAGAGAAATATCATATTAAATATATATGATAACTTAAAAATAAATCATATAGAAACACAAGATAAAAAATAATCCCATAAGGGAAAACAAATAAGAAAATGAAATAATAAGACAACCATGAAAAAGTACATCATGATATAGAGAGCATAAAATATTAATATATCAAAATATTGTGGAAGTAATAAAATAGTAGAAACAAAATATAGTGGATCAGAAGTTAAAACCAATTTCACATAGTGGATCAGATATCACAACCAATTTCACATATTAGATGATTCATTGAAACATGTTTCATATTTTGGACAATATATAATAATCTATTAATAAGTTGTCCCATTATATATAAATCATTATAGAATTCATTTTAGGGCTAAATAGTTCCCAAACTTCATTAGATTATTAACCTTACACATGTGTACCTTATGAAAACATCTTACCATCACATTATCAAAATAATATAATTAAAAAGCGTTGCAAATTAAATTTAAATGGTATCACAATAAGAACCAAATAATCAATATTATTTAATATAGAATTCAATAAAATAAATGAGGAAATTCATAATTCAATTTGTAATGTTCCTTCTGAAACATAACATCTTAAAAAACACTTTTTCATATAAAGAGTAAAAAAAGTGAAGTCACATGTGAGCGTAAAAAATATTTAATTTTAAGGGAAAGTATGTTTATGAAATATGTTGATTAAAAATAATATTTCAAAATAAAAAAAGAGATAATGAGTGGTATGTAAGAAATAAGGACCACTAACATATATCCATTTATGATAAATCAACTCTAATAATAATGGGAAATATTCAAAAAAATTAATTTTATGGAAAATGAAAATATTGATTAAAGAGGATTTGAAAAAAGAGATCATTTTACCTAGATGTATAAAAGTGTAAATAATATAGTAAATAATATCATTTAATACTTGTCATTAAATAAAAATATCAAAACAATATTGTATCACCTTAAGAACGATATTTGAGTTACAAATGAATCATACAGATCACATAACAATTGAATCAATAGAATATGAGGGAGAAAGTTATAGAAATCATATTCAAATTTTCGTTAAATGTAATATATTTATCCCACATTAATAAAATAGTTTATGGAAGAGATCACATAAAAAATTGTGAACAACATGGAACATGCACCATGAAATGGAAAATAGAGAAAAATAACCCTAAAATTTTATCTTGTCTTCTATAATTTCACACTATATTTCTATATAAAAACATAAATATCTAAATAAGTAATTTTATGATAATTTTTATCCTTAGAATAATTTTAATTTTTTATTTATTTTCATCATCTATATGAATTTTTGTTCTTTGTTTATTCTACCATATTGTCTGTTTATAGTTTTGAACATTTGTACATGTTTCATCATAGTGGTGTCAACATTTAATCTTATTAAAAATTTCTTGATTCCCAGATCATTGACGTTTTTAAAATTGATGAATTATAAATATTTACTATGTTCAACTTCATTTTATGAGTCTTCCATCCATTATCATGGAAGATGATGTAATAATAACCACAATTCAGTTATTTTCTTTACCATGGAATCATGTTTTGGTAATTATTTAGTTAAATATCAGCGTCTTTATTCCAAAATAAAATAAAATATTTATATCTAATTTTACCATTAATTATATATTTATAGTCATTGGTCATATAATTTCATATAACTGTTCAAGTAGGTTTTCATACTAACCAAAGCATTAACACATAATTTTTAATGAATGATTATGAGGTTATTAAGTTAAAATATCAATATAAAAGATATATAATATAACCTAATAGTTTTTAAAATACTGATATATCAAGATTATAAAATATTGGGTGAATAATTATTAACAACGAAACTGTCATATACTATAATTTTTTTTTTCATTTCCATTTTTCTTATTTGAGAAGGATAATTTTTTGAATATTTTTTATAATTAATATAATAAACATGATATTCAATTTTTATTAAAAATTCTTATTCATATCATAAAAATCTTATTTATCCATTAAACTCTATGTTAGAACCATATATGAATGTATATAAAGAAAAATTGAATTCATCAATATACTAGTGATAATGGTGTTTTCATTCCAAGATGGTGTAATGTAATTTAGATAATATTATGTGCATATATAGAAGTAGAAAAGGGAAATGGTGATTGTAAATTTGTGTTCCACTTCATGGATTACCCCCTTTGTGAGGAAGGTTTTGCTTTTGAGGTATAATATATTAAGAAGAAAAAGAACCATTTATATTGTCTAAATTTTTTTATTAGATTGTTGGGAAGAGTTCAAACTAAAATCATGTGGTATTGTTTTGAGTGGAAGTGGTGATATTAGATCCAAATTTATATGTGAAAACATATTAAAATATTAAAAAAACCTATTAATTTTTTATAATGTGAATTCACTATCATGGAATTATTCACCTTAGAATGTTCTCTCATATCATTTACCACACATTCATACATATTTTTAAACATGTTTTATGTAATTTTCTTGTTTATTTTTACTTTTAAACTTTAATCATTTACCATAGTAAATAGTTTCGACACAAGTAACTTATCGTTGATGATAATTAAATAATACATATTATATAATTTATATTTAATTATTCCAATTTTTAAAAACAATTTAATTGGAATCAATTTTTATGTCTAAAAAAATATTTTATTAAAAATTAAATATATAATACATTAAAATTAATCTCATTTGGGAAATATTTCATATGATATAAAATATTATATATATATTTAAATTTAAAACAAGACATATAAAATGAATCTATTACTAGAAAAGGGCTCTATAGAATTCCACGTATTTCTTATGAACTAATAATTCTATAAAGGAAAAAATGATTAAAAATTTTTATTATTCTATTCACCTAAAAAATGTGTTTTTTAAAAACCGTTAATTTTATTAGAATCTAATATTTTATTTTCAAATCAAAAAATGATAATATGTGTCTGAAAGTCATAATTAAAAATTTATAAATATTTCATCTAAATTGAGATAAAAAATAAAGAAAACTACTTATATAGTAAAAAGTGTTTCTAGAAACATTGTGTTCTTAATCATAATTCACATCAATTACAAATTGCATTGTTGATAATATGAATAAATAATTAAAATTATAAGGGTGTCACCATTATATAGTTACCCTCTTATAAAATGCATGGCGCATGAAAATAACATTTTTATAAACATAAGTTTTCCAATAGAAACAAATACTATAATAAATATAAATATAAATACTTATTTATAACCCAATAATTTAATTTTAACAATATATTAATTTTAACATTTTTCATTAAATTATTTCAAATCATTATTTTCATGATACTATTTTCTCACATAAAAATATTATATTTTAATGAGATATTAAATTTTTTTCAATTTTCATTTCAAAATTGTTTTTTAAACTCATTTACAATAATATATTACTATAGTACAACATTTTGAAAAATGTTACCCAAACTATCATTTATCCGTAGAGCATTTTTTAAAAGAAAACATTTAAAATAACCATATTTCCAATGACCATATTTACAATGACCATATTTAAAACAAACAGATTCAATTTCTATATATGTTCATAATAAAATTATACATTCTATTATTACTTATTAAGTCACAATTTTCATTTAAAAAGTTTTCACTTTAGATCTCACAAAATTATTTCCCTTTTCATGGTAGTCTCTCTCATTGTAGTTTTTGTGATAATATTGGTGATTATTAGAGGGAACAGTAGTCTAGGGGGGTATAAAGATCTTAATATAATATATTTTTTATTTAATTATTGCCAGTTAATTTATTATGTTTCAAATTATGTAATCATATATCATGTTTGATTATCCACTATATAAAATACATGGATTCATGATACTTTGATTTAATGTTTTATTATAATTGAATAAATTTTTTTCAATTTTTGTTGATATCGTATAGGACTGAATATATAATCAGTTTAAAATTATTTTGATTTGATATAGATTATTTTTTATTAATTATTTTTGATTCAATTTAGAATTCCATTTAATAATTATAGGTATCAAAAATATCTTAAAACCTATGTTGTTACACACCATGTCATTTTTGTAGGAGGACACAAAAATTCCCTTTTTTCTACAACAATATATATTTTGAAAGCTTCTCTATTGTAGGGTAGTGTGTGTAATGGTATAATGACCAACCATCTCTATGATCCATGAAATGTTATTCCAATTTATATGACAGTATGAACTTGAATCCCTTCTATGATAACATGGTTAATGTATTTCAAATTCATGAGAACATTCTAAAAAAGAATTGATAATATCCATCAATTCTATAGAGTTATATGAATATCAGTTAAAGTATTTGGTCAATTCCAATCTTTAATTTTTTTTATTGGTAATAAAAAAATATTTTATCTAATTGTTAATTATATGACCCATGAATTATAGTTTTTATTGGAATAATTTACAATTTTTGAACATGGAATATATTTTATCCATACAATTTATTTATCCCAATCCTAAAATGATCATTATCGACTTCCTTAATCTAATAATATATGATTATACAATACATAAATAAAAACTTATATTAATCTAGGTAATCTCAAGATACTTTCATCGTGAGATTATTTTGTATTGTAGTGGTGTTTTTCCAAATCGAATAAATACGAATTCATGAATTCCAGGTAATTTATGGACGTTTTTCTTATATTCATCCTCCATTTTCACTCTTAAATTATTATATCCAAATATATGTTCAATATATTAAAAGTATTAATATTATTTATATAAATTTAATAGGGAATAAAATTTTGGGATATGATATAAGTTCAAGATTGTGACATTCTTAATCTTAGAATAATTATGTTACAAATTCATTAATCTATTATTCATCTTGATGATGATTACTAGTTAAACCCATATTACATGTCACATTTATATAATACCCTTATCTCATTTGTTTTAAATTTTATTTTTTTATTCATCCAATCTAGTGAGGTCCATTTGGTAAGTATCAATTGATATATTCATAACACCAGGTATAAGTTCTTTGAAAACCTCAACCATCCAATTTGGGGGATGTCAAATAAATTCTTTTCAAAAAAATAAATTTAATCATTAAAAATTTCTATGTACTACATATAGTGTTTATCCCCAATAACTTAATATTAATACCCTTTATAAATTAATATTTGAAGCTATATGAAGGGGTGTATTTTCTTGAGGGAATTCACTTTCAAACTTACACTGATAGATGAGCATACTTTGATTAGGGATATGAAATGTTACTTCCCTTTCATATAAGATAATAATAAATATATATAGAGATTAATGGGTTATTTAATTTATTGATCCCTTCCTTTATGTTCTTTGGTGGTTGTAGGTGTCCATTTATGGAGGAGAAAAGGACTTTTTTTGAGATGAAATCTTTCCTAGAAGGGGAATCTGGGAGGAATAGAGTCATATAGTGGGGTTTTGTGTGGTGTAAGAGATGAAGCTTTTATAATTTCTATGGTACATATGTTGTAGAGGGTCGCCCTAAATGTTTTGGTTGTTCTATAGATTTTTAGATTTCTACACATGGTGCTTAAGGTTGTGTCATGGAGCTCGAGGGTTTAGACTCTTATTTCAACCTCATAAGGGTATGTTATGGTGCATGTAATTTGATAACTGGTTGATCCATATGTATTGAGGTTTTTATATTTGAAATGTATGGGGCCATTCTAGTTTGGGAGTTCGATACTTTTTTGATGTTTCCAGAGTTTATAGGATGAGGGGAAGATATATAGGGTATTTCATTATGGATTCTAGGAGGTGGGACTATGATCCCTTTCAAGGTATCCTCCCTTACCATGTCCATGTTTTATTGAAACCCATAACTATCATGACATTTTCAAGGGGTTAGATTAGTATTTTTTCCAACCAATATAAATTATGGACCTATAACCTATTTAAATTATTTTATCCTTTATCCATTGACCCCTAGGTATCCTAAGGACCTTTTTCAGAGAATTTTGTGACATCTTAGCTGGGATTTAGCTAATGTACTACTGGGATTATTTCATTTTGATTCGATGGGGATATGTTTTTTATTATGATTTCGGATCACTCCCTCACTCTCACACCATGGTATGACTTTTGGTTTCATTTTATTTTTGTGGGATTTCTATTGATTAATGAAGGAATATCCCTGGTGGGATTTACACAGAGATCATTATTTCTTTATGGGAGAGGTAATTTAGAGATATGAACATGTTTAATTATATTTTCTTATAGTAAATTAAACTCTTCATGTTGTGTTAGAATATTTTTAGAATATTTTATTTTATATAAAAATGTTGGATTAACACGATTTTAATTACTTCGGTAGCAATGTAATCAACCCACTGAATAGAATTTTTTGATATGGTTATTATTGTTCTACATCTAGTTTAACATTCATGAAATCATAAAAACAATGTAAAGATGGTAAGATGAAGTAATCAGTTAAATATACATCTGAATTTAATTACCATTATTCTTCGAAAATTGTTGAACTATTCACTTCATTGGATAATGCTTATTGGTTGCTAACACTATTATTAGCTATGAAAAAATATGAGTATTATATATGAATCCTCCTCATAATGAATTAATTAATAAATGATATCAATGAATTTTTTTACTATAAATAATGTTTTAGGACTATTGATACCCTATACATGATTCATTAAACTTATATTCTTTATTTTTTTAGCCTTTTCTATTCCAAGAATATTTTATGATAAAAATATAGTTAATGTCATGTGTATTCTTTGGGATTTTATCCAACCATTTCTATGAGTTGATCTCAAACTGGTCTAGTTGAGATATTATTCACGGGATGGATGAAACATGTTGAGTGTGGGGATTAATTATCATATAACATTGTTATGAGATTTATGTTAGGATTTTGGGAACATAATGATTGTTTTGATTTCATATTCGTAGTTTTTCTTATTTAGTTATTGATTTGTATTAATTGATTAGTGTTATTTTCCATTTATATTGATGGTTATTTATTCTTGGGTATTTATCTTGTTTGTTGAAAATTTTGTTTTATAATTTCCAATGGAAGTTGAACTGTTAACATCAATTGCATCTTCCTTGTAGTATTTTATGTCATGTACAAGAACTAAAACATTATGGTATGGTAAATAAATTATAAATGGACTCATTGGACTGGGTGTTTCTAAAACAAGTAATGATATATATATATATATATATATATGATAAGAACCACGGGATGGTTAGAATGTTTTTTCATCAATTCTCGGTTAAAAATATAGAATTAAACATTTATTATCAATGTATATTGGTTATATTGAAGAAGAATGGTGAAAATATATTTTTAATGGGATAAATTAATTATTTGAAATTTTATAAATTGCAAAATAAAATTATTTAATGATGTTGAGTTTAAATTTTTTTTCTTATAATAAGATACTTATCTCCATATACCTCAGTGGTGGAGGTTGGGTTTTATATTGGATGGTATAATAAGTTGAAACTAAGGCTTTGTATTTTCTTTTCATTTGGTTAAGCATTGTACTATTCATTATTTCTTTTCATTTTCTGTTCTCTACTGCCCATGTATAATCAGATGTAGATGAAAAAATATTTTACGTTCGGATTGGTACCCCCAATATTACAGTTTGTGAGGGTACAAATAGATGAATACTCCCCCTCCTTAATCTCACATCAAAGATAACAAGATGTTTTTGTAACGCCCTGACCCCAGTTACCCAGAGTCAGTGCGTTATTGCATAACATTGGTATGATCACAAAAGATCATGTCTCGAAAGACCGGTTAGTTTAGTAGCCTTGGAAACACTAGATACATTCATAAATGTAACATTACAACATAAAGTGAGAAACTCCAATAACATAGTCTCCATAGTCCACACTCATATCCCCTTTCGACTATCCCTACAGGTCAGCCATAAAATATTTTGTCACATACTGGATAAAATAAAACAATGAAAGGGGTTAGCTCATATGATCAGTAAGGATACCAATATAGAGGAAGCTTTCATAAATAAACATAAACATTTAAGGCAATGTATAACTAGAATAAAAGCCTTTTAAACTTAAACTTCAACATAATATTGAAAAAATAAAATGAAATAATTCCATTTACTTAATCACATGGATATTCTACTAGTCGAATAATCACATTCAATATCAATAACCACTTTCATAATGACGGAATGCATAATGTCAGACTATCATAACCACATAGCCAAGGCCTCATTCCAAGACTACAAATAAGATTTTGTCAAGGCCTCGTGCCAAGACACTAGTTTGTTGCATGAGACCTACCGATGCATCGAGGAGCTATAGTGGGCTCAACCCGTCACTTATTAAGTCCAATGCATTCCTTATATTAGAAGGTTTAAACATATCATAAACCACAACATTATCGTATCACATAAAACATGAATAATGGAAACATAACATTTCCACATTTCAATCACAAGATATCAATACAAAACATAGATATAAGAAACCCATTTTCAATACCAAAATAAAAGAAAAGTAACACTTGGTATTTATTTTTCATTTAAAAAAAGTTATGGATTGTAGAGGAAGCCGAAACTCAAATAATGGTCACAACGGCGGAGAAGTCATTGTCGCCGCATATGTATGACAAAAAAAGTTTCCCTTTTGTTGTTTATTAAAATTATTTGTATAAAACATATTCCTTTTGAATAAACATAAAAGTCCAAGGGGTTTATACACTGTATAAAATAAAGTTGTGTATAAAAAAAATATGCCTCAATGAAAGAAGATTGAGATGAAGTCCCTTACCACATGTCTGACTTGACTCGACCATTCATTAACCTCCTGAATAATATACTAGAGTTAATTTATAACTGCTTAAGAACCATTTTAAAGATTATTATTCATTATATATCACTTATTACCATGTTATGAACATTATGTAATTATTTATGTTAATAATGGTCCATTTGTCAATCTTTAGTACTTGAGTCAAAAAAATAAACTTCTTATAATTACAAGTTGTTCATGTGGAAAATATTCATTATATCCAGAATTATATTCCTGATGTAGATATCATATATATCATATATATCCAGTATATATTTTCATTTATAATATTACATAACATTTAGAGGTAAGAAATGAAATGCACGGTTCATGGAGACGGTAAGCCGTAGGTACGCATGAACGCTAATTTCATTTCTATTTCATATTTAATGGAATGTAATAATAATGATATAAAGGTATATAATAATTCCATTATAATATCATTTATAATATCATTTACTCCATCCTTTATACGTCCCACATATGGCATTAATGATTCAAATTACTTTGAGGGGGCGGTAGTCCGCACTTCCTAAAATGAAATTAACACGTTTACCCATAATGGAAATAATAAAGGTATACCACAAATGAAAAATACAGAATCATAAAGAAAACATATACATAATATATATCATATACAGAAATATTGTCATCATAATGGGCACCATGAGAGGTGTTAAAAGAAGATTGAACAATCATCGTTTCATGAGGCAGTAATTCGCCACCCAAGAAACAGTATGTTCTTTAACCATTAGACGAAAGTGTGTGTAAATTTAAATCAAATAATTCTCATAATAACATCCTAGTATATTGAATATACTGCTGTTGTTACAAAATAAAGTAATTAAAACATTTTAAGGGGTTGGAGAATCAAAATAAAACAAAATAATATAAGAGAAGACATTACCTTAAAATTGGGTAACTCTTTTTGATTTGAGCCAAAGGCTTCCTTGGGTAGACTACAACTCAAAGTGAGGCTTATAGGAGAAAGATAGGGAAGTTGAGAGAGTATTTGGGCAGATTTTGTCTGAGCCAAATGGCTTAAAGTGTGAATAAGGCGGTAGAGGTGGGGGCATTTTATAAGAGGAGAGGAGGGGCACTCTTGGAAAGTCATGAAATGTTACTTTATTATATAATGATTTTAGGATTTTAAAGGTCCCACAATTATATATTTCGAGGATAAGGTGATAAAGGTTCGAAATATACTCATAAAATACGTTTTTTACATGTTTATGTTTTAGATTTTCCATTATCTTTTCATTTTATTTAAATCGTTAATTAATGTGGTAATCGCTGCATCATCATGGTGTCATTAAGAAATTTAAATTATTCAATGTCTAAAAATTATAAAAAAAATTTCATGATGTAGGAAATAATTTTATCTTTCCAATGAATATTTATAGTTGAAATGTTACCTTATATAACCCCATGTAATAATTTTTTTAGTAAAACAAATCATGTTTGTGACAATTTTATTTTTACATTAAATAAAAAGTTATTAATGCCATTTTCTTACCAATGTGGCTCCATGGGGTCCCCAAGTTGACTCATGGATTGTCATGGTCGTAAATCACTCATACAATAAGTTTAAGACAAGTGTAAAGGTATTTTCATATTTTTATAATATAATTTTTACCTTAAATTTCACTAATTACCTTTAATCGCGATTAATAAAACTTAAAAGTTACTATTCACCAGAAATTATTTTCATCCCATTGAACCAAATTTTACTTACTAATGACAACCACATATGTCAGATTTTTTAAATTCAATTCACAGAAGTTTTAATGTTTCGTTTGAACGAAAAATTAGTTTTTTAACAACCACTTATTGGTTTCACCATTCATAAAAAATTTAAGTTTTTTAGAAAAATACAAAAAATTCACCCTAAGATATAATTGATATTATGAATTCAAAAATTGTGTCTATTTTACAAAATTTCAAAACATATAAGTTGAATTAGTTAATTTAATAATTAATTCTCACTATCACAACAAATAGCGTGTTTTTAAGAAAGAATACCAATCAAAAGATTGACAATTGTTTATGTCCAATTTCATTGTGAAATTAATTCTAATGACCACCATTGGTTAAAATGGTAAAAATATATTATAATTATAATTTAAAACCACTCAATTTCATAATTTATCACTATAAATTATTTTTATTAAAAAAGTTGTTTTTAAGTATTTTTCAGTATTCATCAGAAATTGGAAGTTCTCCGAAAAATACCAAAAATTCAACATAGGCTAATTTCGATATTCCGAATCCAAAAAGGCAGTCCATTTTGAAATATAAAATTTATATAATTTAAAAATGTGGTTATTACTATTCATAACAGCTACTTTTATTGGTCGCGGTGTGTTAGAACTCGAGGTTGCGTACAACACACGTTGCTCTATTATTCAAAGAGAAGCGTACCATGGAAGCTTGGGGTGTTACGTTCTCCCCTCCTTCAATAAATTGCATCCTCGCAATATGAAATTTTTCTTTGAAAATAAAAGGTTGAAAATAGAAAATACCTAATGGAAAACCCACATCGGAAATAAGGTTAATAAAAATATAACTTTAAAAGAAAGAAAGAAAAGTAAAAAGGTCACCCGAGATAGCCCATACTAGGATTCTATGAAAATATGTATATGGAGGAAAAACAAACCATCAAGGTCTGATGGAGAGTTATAGAAAATAGGATTAGGAGAAAGTTAACCACAAGAAGATCACAAACTTGTGATTGGTTAAACGTTCATTGAATCCCCTGTTGGAAAATTTAACCGACAACATTTTTGTTTTAAGTTACATATCATAATGTTGAGGAATTTATTTAAGAGATTTACTAAGAACGTAAGGAAATATACAAACTTGTCATGTAGACATTCATTCTTTAATAATTATTTACCACAAACCCATCATTCACTCCAAATGGTAACAGAACTAAAAAATATTCTATTTATCCAAATTGTATAAGGTTCCATATATTAACACATACCATTTAGATTAGGAAAACTGTTTTGTAATACCCAGGGACTTCATGTAAGCTAGTGGTAGGTAATAAAGGCCTGTCACACTATGGTTGTGGGTTCGATTCCAGCATCTTTGTCTGATGTGATGGTTTATCCCCCAACCTACAGGTTGTCCTTTTCCTAAAATTATAGTATTATAATATTCCAAAAATAATATTCAGAAATTTTTTAACCATAAACAATAATATCCAAGGGTCAACTTAATCAATTCCAACCTTTATAGTTATCCAAAATACCTCTGTCGAGACTTTCTCTAAAAGCTCTCTAAATTCCAAAATCAATTGTAACATCAGATTCCCCAAACAAAGTAAAGTTTCACTTATTGTGACATACTAAAAATATGATTACCTTCATCATATTAAAACATTAATGAAAAAACAAGTACTGTAGTACAATCTTTATATATATCACATTATTCATATAACCAGAATATAATCCTTGAGTCCAAATGCACCAATACATTAATTATTCCACTTCAACTGTAGTAACAACATAAGATTGTCCTTGATCCCTTGGCCTTTTCTGAGGTAAGTTTCCCTGACGCTTAGGACATTAATTTTCATAATGCCCCATTTCCCTACAATTGTAGCATTCAACATTGATAGACTCTTTCTTTCCATTACAATCATGAGCCTAGTGACCTTTTTATCCACATTTATAACAAACTCCCATTCCTTTTAGGCAAGTAACAGGGTGATTCTTCCCACAATTATCGCATAATGGAAAATCCTTCTTTCCCTTTTTCTCTTTAACTATCTCTTATTCCATCGTTCTCTTCTTCTCTTGCTTTACTTTATTGTCATAAGATTTAGAGAATTCCTTTTCCATCTTGATAGCACACGAGATAATATCTTCGTACGATGAGATGGTTTGTGAGACTAATGCTCGATGGAGAAATGGTTTTAAACCATCAAAAAATGATCAATCTTACTTCATTGGTTACGTATATAATCTGGAGCACGCCTCGCTCACCTTATAAAGTTAGACTCATACTTTGCGACATTATCATCCTACTTCTGCCTCTAACTCATAAATTGCCTTTCCATATCTGCTCGATGGTCATGTGGAAAGTATTTTTCTAAGATAACTTCCTTAAACTCCCTCCATTCCATAATTGATACTTCTTCATCTTCCTTTGTGTTTTTAATCAGTGACCACCATTGATCGTCATCTCCAGTGAGGTGGTAAATGGCCATGTTAACATTTTCCCTTTCATTACTCCCCAAGGCATGGAATATTTTCTCTTAAGAGTTTATCCATTGCTCAGCTACTAATGGATTTGTACTCCCATTAAATGTTGGCGGTTTTTGGCTCATGAAATGATCTAACATGGATTATCCATGTTGTGGATCAGGGTGCTCCATATGAGTGAGTTTATTATTCATAACATGAGTGAGTTGTCCCAGTATGGTGATAATCTGATCAGCACCAGTTTTGTCACTAGCTCAATTATATTTATCATGAGCAGGAGGGGAATCCCTACATGGAGTGCGTGCATTGATACGGTTTCCACTCCTCGCACTATGTGCCGTTTCTAAACAGTGGCATTAACTAGATCAAAATACATAATTACATAATTGTAAAACACTTAACATAAATTGAACAGTAATCATAAAAATGTTTTCTTTGAGGAATTAAATACTCATAAACCCTTAATAATGGTTTTTAAAGAAAATGAGAATTATCCTAAGCATATCACCTGGGAGTGTCGTAACCAAGAGTGCAGCAAGGCCCGTTTTCGTGCTCCAGTTCCCGTTCGAGTCTAGATCAAAGCGGTGTTTTCTGGTTTTACCCCTAGGTACATCTGTACAAGATCCACCTCTACCTACTCATATCCATACATGGATGTATTTCTCGGAAAATTCACAAAAACTCTACAACAAAAAATTCTAGGAAGTTCTTGTATACAATTATTAAAGTCTATCTTATGGCTATGTGCTCTAATCAGAGTGTTTGTAAATCTAGCTTCCAAGGTCAGTACTAAACTGCCTCTGATACCAACTATAATTCCCCGACCCCAATTACCTAGAGTTAGTGTGTTATTGCGTAACATTGGCATGATCACAAAAGATCATGTCTCGAAAGACCGATTAGTTTAGTAGCCTTGGAAACACTAGATACATTCATAAATGATACATTACAACATAAAGTGAAAAACTACAACAACATAGTCTCCATAGTCCACACTCATATCCCCTTCATACTATCCCTCCAGGTCAGTCATAAAATATTTCATCACATCCTGGGAAAAATTAAACATTGAAAGGGGTGAGCTCAGATGCTCAGTAAGGATAACAATATAGCGGAAGCTTTCATAATTAAACATAAACATTTAACTCAATGTATAACTAAAACAATAGCCTTTTAAACATGAACATCAACATAATATGGAAAAAATAAAATGAAGTAATTCCATTTACTTATTCACATGGATATTCCACTAGTTGAATAATCACATGCAATATCAATAACCACTTTCATAATGATGGCATGAATAATGCCAGAATATCATAACCATTTAGCCATGGCCTCGTCCCAAGACTACAAATAAGATTTTGTCAAGGCCTCGGGACAAGACACTAGTTTTTCTCATGAGACCTACCGATGCATCGAGGAGCTATTGCGGGCTCCACCCGTCACTTATTAAGTCAAATGCATTCCTTATATGAAATGTTTTAAACATATGATAAACCATAACATAATGGTATCTCATAAAACATGAATAAAGGAAACATAACATTTCCACATTTCAATCATAAGATATCAATACAAAACATTGATATATTAAAAACATTTTCAATACCAAAAGAAAAGAAAAGTAAAACTCTGTATTTATTCTTCATTTAAAAAAAGTTATTGCTTGTAGAGGAATCCTAAACTCAAATAATGGTCACAGCGGTGGAGAAGTTGTTGTCGCCGCTTACGTACGACAAAAAAACATTCACTTTTGTCGTTTAGTAAAATTCTTTGTATAAAAAAGATTTCTTTTGAATAAATGTAAAAGTCAAAGATGTTTATACATTGTATAAAAAAAATTGTGTATAAAAAAAAATATGCCTCAATTAATGAAGATTGAGACGAAGTCCCTTACCTCGTGTCCGACTTGACTCGACCATTTTTTAACCTCCTAATTAATAAACTAGAGTTAATTTATAATTTCTTAAGAACTCTTTTAAAGTTTATTATTCCTTTTATATCACTTATTACAATGTTATGAACATTATGTAATTATTTATGTTAATAACGGTCGTTTTGTCGATCTTTGGTACTTGAGTCAAAAAAATAAACTTCTTATAATTACAAGTTCTTCATATGGTAAAATATACACTATATCCAGAATTATATTCATGATGTAGATATCATATATATCATTTATATCTATTATATATATGCATTTATAATATTACATAACATTTAGAGGTAAGAAATGAAATTCACCATCCATGGAGACGGTAAGCCGTACGTACACATGAACGCTACTTTCATTACTATTTCGTATTTAGTGGAATGAAATAATAATGATATAAAGGTGTATTATAATTCTAGTCTAATATAATATATAATATCATCTACTCCATCCTTTACATGTCCCACATATGGAATTAACGATTCAAATTACTTTGAGGGGCGGTAGTACGGACTTCCTAAAAAGAAATTATCGTGTTTACCAATAATGGAAATCATAAAGGTATTAAATAAATGAAAAATACAGAATCATAATGAAAACATAAACATAATATATATCATATATAGAAATAGTGTCATCATGATGGCCACCATGAGAGGTGTTAAAAGAAGATTTAACAATCATCGTTTCGTGAGGTAGTAATTCGCCACCCAAAAAAATAGTATGTCTTTAACCATTAGACGAAGGTGTGTGTAAGTGTACATAAAATAATTCACATAACAACATCCTACTATGTTTAAGATACTGGTGTTGTTACAAAATAAAGGAATTAAAATATTTTAAGGGGTTGGAGAAGCAAAATAAAAAACAATAACATAAGAGAAGACATTACATAAAAATCGGGTAACAGTTTTTGATTTGAGACAAAGGATTCCATGGGAAGTATTCTGCTCAAATTGAGGCTTCTAGGAGTAAGAGAGGAATTTTTAGAGAGTATTTGGGTAGATTTTGGCTGAGCCAAATGGCTTTATGGTGTGAATAATGTGCTAGAGGTGGGGGCCTTTTATAAGAGGAGAGGAGGGGCACTCATGGAAAGTCATGAAATGTTACTTTATTATATAATGAGTTTCGGATTTTAAAGGTCCCACAATTATATATTTCGAGGATAAGGTGATAAGGGTTCGAAATATACTCATCCAATAGTTTTTTGACAAGTGTATGTCTTATATTTTACATTATCAATTCATTTTATTTAAATCGTTAATTAATGAGGTAATTGATTCATCATCATGGTGTCATTAAAACATTAATTTATATATTGTCTAAAATTTATAAAAAAATATCAGGATTTAGGAAAAAAATTTATCTTTTCAATGAATATTTATAGTCGAAACTTTACCTTATATATCCCCATGTAATAATTGTTTTAGTAAAACAACTCATGATTGTGACAATTTTATTTTTACTTTAAATAAAAAGTTATTAATGTCATTTTCTTACCCATGTAGCTCCATGGGGTCCCCAAGTTGACCCATGGATTTTTTTGGTCGGCCATGACTCATCCAATAAGGGCAGGAAATGTTTAAAGGTATCTTCATATTTTTAAATATAATTTTTACCATAAATTTCACTAATTACCTTTAATCGTGATTAATTAAACTTAAAAGTTACTATTCACCAAAAATTATTTTCATCCCATTGAACCACATTTTACTTACTAATGAAACTATGTATGTAAGATTTTTTAAATTCAATTCACAGAAGTGGTAAAGTTTCTTTTAAACAAAAAATTAGTTTTTTAGCTTCCACTTAGTGGTTTCATTATTAATCAAAAATTGACGTTTTTCCGAAAAATACAAAAAATTCACCCTAAGCTATAATTGATATTCTGAATTCAAAAATGGTGTCTATTTTACAAAATTACAAAAAATATAAATTTAATTAATTAATTTAGTAATTAATTCCCTCTGTCAGAACAAATAGCGTGTTTTTAAGAAAGAATATAAATCAAAAGATTGACAATTGTTTATGACCAATTTCAAAGTGAAATAAATTCTAATGACCACCATTGGATAAAATGGTAAAAATATAATCTAATTATACTTCAAAACCACTCAATTGTATAATTTATCACTATATATTATTTTTATTAAAAAATATTTTTTTAAGTATTTTTTCACTATTCATCAAAAATTGGATGTTCTCAGAAAAATTCCAAAAAATCAACATAAGCTAATTTCGATATTCCAAATCCAAAAATGAAGTCCATTTTGAAATATAAAATTTATATAATTCAAAAAGTGGGTATTACTATTCATAACAGCTACTTTTAATGGTCGTGGTGTGTTAGAACTCGAGGTTACGTACAACACACGCTGCTCTATTGTTCAAAGAGAAGCGTACCATAGAAGCTTGGGGTGTTACAGTTTTGGTCTATAGATTTTTTTAATTGCTTAATATATAAGGTACATGTCTATATTGGCTCTGATGGCCCTTTGTTTAATATGTATTTCTGTGAAGGATGTAATGTATTGAGGTTATAAGAAATACATATATTTTGGATATACTGACTATGGTTACCATAGGTGTACATGGATTTAATTGGTTGAATTGAGGTATAATGAATAATAAAATTGTTATAATGAATTTAAATGTGGTTAACTAATTATGATATGTGATTGGGATATATGTGAAATAGTTATAAGATGAGAGGAGATATGTTTATGATATGGTTTCATGAGGCCAAAATAACATATTAATGATACTTTTGAAAATTAAATTGGTGGTGTGGAATGAGAGAGGAAAACTAATGATGAAGCTGAAGTGAGGTACCTTCCTTATGTAAAAGATTTTAAAATATATTTTCTAACAACTATGACTTACTTGGTGAGGGTGTATGAATGAATATTTGATGTACTATTTCATGTTTAGGGAATGAGATAGTTTTATTTGTTATTTAACCAGGTTTTGTTATGCTTTATTATTGTCTTTATAACAGGTTTTATGGATTATTCGGTTGAATATAAATTTATCCTCTTTAAGTGGATCTACAAACTAATTTTCATGTGTATATGAGTAATTTATATGAAATTTTTTGGTTTTTGGTAACTAAATAATTTTTTTTTCTAATTTGGTATTTTTTATTCATTTACATTCATTTAGTGGTTTAGATAATCTATTATATATTTCATGGTTTTGATTGTTATATCTCAAATTATCTATCAGACACACACACACAAACAGACACACACACATATATATATAGGAAAATCCCCCAAAATAATATTCATTTAAGACACTCAATTCTCATAACATATATGTTGACTATTGCAGGTGTGATTTAGGAGTCATAAGAGTGTTAAAATCCACCCTATGGGGTGTACTATTGTAGTGGGGAAATAAAAACGTGGTCTAATTAATTATAGCTGAGATTTAATATGGATTTTTGGGATAGGAACTACTATGTATTGTAGGATTTTATAGGGAAAAAATATCATCTAGATATAATATGTGATATGAACAAGTGAAACCGTATATAAAATATGATTTAGGGCCTCATGTAATCCAATTCAAGGAATCTATTGTTTACTGACTATGATAATAGAATTAATGATGCTAATGGGGTAGAGAACCGGTTAAATATCATGGATCATGATGATTGATTCCAATGTTTGAATTGTTAGAAGATATGAATTATATTTAATTTGAATTAATTAATTGGTATCAAATGTCCATATTACTGTATTTAGAGTCCATAAAATTTATTATTTTTTCATATAGATTTAAGGGAATGTTGTCATTTAGTATATGCTGATGATGTATAGTAGGATCCACTAGTATATCACCACAAAGTTGATATCGATGATTAAAATGATTGGAGGAAGATATATCGAGAGTTTGAGAACTGGGGAGTATTTATCAGTGAGAGATTCATTTTAGACTAGGATAATAAGTCGTGGTATTATTACGCTGAAATTTTCTTTGAGTTTGATCCATACTCAGAGGGATCAATAGGTTTCATTCGCTTTTTCTATGTTGTTTGGGAGGCATTGTTATAGATTTTATTCCTTTTTGAGTTGCAGGTTTTTAAAATTTCATTGAATAAATTTAATGATTAGTTTTAGGTGGAGTTACTTTTATCATGCATAAAAGCTTCTTGTCAGTATGATATTCTCACCCTTTATTTGGGTAGTTCTTGTTATTTATGCTTCTATATCAAGAAAAAAAACCTTCTATATTATAACTTTGGCCATTTTCCAAATGAGGAGGTTGGGGTGGGAAATTTTAGGGAGGATTATCATTCTATATATCTCTGTTAAGGTTACATCATTAAATTGTTTGATATATATCATGGTTCTAGAGGTGGAAAAGGTTATAAATTTGGTACTAATTAAGACTTGATTAATATGGGAGGGTATTTTCTTAGAAACTATACATAGTTTATTTATACATAAAATTTATCAATTTATTTGATAGAATAATATTATTGTAGACTATTGTAAGCTCCTTAATTCTTCATTCCATTTCCCTAGGGATAATAGTTCGCATACCCCTTCGAAAGGATCTTGTTTTTCTTTTTTAATGTGGTGGTTGTGCCCATAAAAATGATTGATCAATCCCTATTTCTAGTCAATATATAGTATGTCTCTCTTCATGATTATTTTTTCTCTTAATATCTTATAAGGATTAAAAAATAACATGTTTCATCATGATTTGGTTATTAGGGAGGTTAATCTTCAAGAAGAAGAAATCCTCAACATGCCCTTCTTCATCAGGGTTAGTAATTATATTGTTGTCATTGATGTGGTAAATATATTTTAAAAAGAATTCATGGTTATTAACATGGTAGAATAAATTATTTTGATATGTTAGTTCAAGGATATCTATACATCATTCTATGTATTATGTGTTTATAATAATCTTGGTTATATGATGTGTTTGATTTTGGGGCTACCTGACCTCTAATTTTACCTACCTCGACCCATGATTAGGGAATGAATCTAGAAAGTCTTCCAGTTCCCTTATCATTGCATATGTAAGTTAGAATATGGTATATGTTTTATTTTGTGTGCTGATATTTCATGTTTACAATAGGTATTCATTAATCTTGAGTATTTTGTCTATGTATGTGGATATAATCATCTTTCATCATCCTCGACATAGACGAGTTGTATTAAGTTCATTCCATTATTTATTGTTGAATGAGGTGATTTATATTTCATGATAATGATATAGAGGTTATAATAAATTTTTTATAAAATTCACTCATAAGTTTCAAATGAGAGTTGAGTCTATGTCTGACATAATAGTTTGGATGTTGTTGAGTTATATGGAAGAATACAAAATGGTGTTTCTCTGTTTTATATAATATTACCTTAATTATTTTATTGTAGAGTTCATGACACTAATCATAGATGTGATATAAATATTGTGATACTTTTGTAGATATGTGTCACTCTGATATCATTTTCCACATATTAGATGAAAAATTAAGAGTTACCATCACCACATATTCAGAATAAAATTATTCTATAGTGTGTTTTTTGTTTTACATAGTGAATCGTAAAGGGGTTCATGAGTCATATTTATTTAGAATGTAGAAAATTATATCATTTTCTTCATCAGATATTATTTTTTTGAATATATAGAGATAGTAATATATTAACATCCTCCATGGATTTATGAATTTCAAAATGATTTTAGGAATGATAGCTTGTTTATGGAAGTCCATTTTGGGTGAAAATATCATTATATATGGGTGTAGAATTTGTATAATATAATTATTTATTTTCTTTGTTTTTATGGGAATTATGAGTTTATTTAAATTCTTTTTTTTTAATTCTACCTCATAGGTTACAAGATTGATAAATTTAGTGTTTTATGAGTCTCTAGATCGATTCATGGTTGTTCTTATAGACTAAATCCTTTATTCATTTCAGTTTAATGGGGGACATGTAGAGCATTATAGACTTTTATTGTTAGATATTTAGTGTCATCAACTATTTTTGGATTTTTACACAGTGTATTTTTTTCTTCATGAGGATT
Source organism: Viscum album (assembly GCA_963277665.1). Classification (NCBI taxonomy): domain Eukaryota; kingdom Viridiplantae; phylum Streptophyta; class Magnoliopsida; order Santalales; family Viscaceae; genus Viscum; species Viscum album. The sequence continues at coordinate 1,943,436,133 of OY728152.1, forward strand.
ATTTTTTATGTAATTTTCTGTCAACATGCTTATTATATATATGTCCTTTGAAAATTGTGGCCTTTAGTTCATGGGAATACCTCATGGATATTTTAGAATTGTGATGATTCTTATGCATTTATAGCTATTACAGTTGCTTCATACTTATTTTCCCTTAGAATATAACTCCTATACTATCTCAAACTATAAATGATCAAGATTTCATGTGGACAGAAAAGTGGGAGGATACATTTTAATATTTTAAAGATATGTTGTTTTGAGATTAATGTTCTATATTTTCTATAGGATAGAATATTCATTTGGGGATTATCGTGACTATTAATATCCTGGTTAATGAGGCTTTCGAATAAAATATATAGAAGTTATCTATTATGAGTATTAAATTTTACAACCACTAAATGTAACTATATCACCCATAATGTTCATCACATTTTTGTTTTATTCTCTATTGTTGTATTTGAGTTAGATCATCGATGACTGATTTGGGGTGTTCAAATTTCAGAAAATATTGGTTTATATCTCATCCTTATAGGATTTGGATTTTTTATAGTTATGGTGGGTAGAATTATTATAATATTATGACTTGAATATTTCCGAAATACTGGATAGAGGGAATAGTGAGGATGATGATTTGATTAGGAAGACACATGGAGATGTGTTGTTCCATTCAAGTAATTCATGGAGATTTATTGAGGATGTCTCCCGAATATAAATGTATATGGAGGATATTGATTCTAGATTGTGTATTTGTTAAATAATGATGTAGTTTGGGATAAATAAATTTTTTATTAGGTTGATATATCCATGTTTAGTTTTCTACATGATGATGGTAGATTAATATTTTTCAGTGGATTTAATTTTCCACTTAATGTTCCCCAATGTAAGTAAGAAGAAATATTAATTTAATATTCACCATTTCTCATCAATCATGGGGTTGATTATATGAAATACGGGTGATCATATATATATTAACAAATTCAGTGCACATGTTTACAGTTAAGGAGTCAATTTCAGTGGATGTTTTATTGTTGATATATTTGGAAGAGTTATTGTGGGTTCATGGATTTATTTATATGATTATATGAAATCATTATATGAATTTTTACTCCATGGATTCGAGATGCATACAACATGCATTTGGATATATGTTTTGAATTCAAAATAATTTTAATATATAGATAGATAATCAGATTGAGATCTTCATCCATACTTTCTAAGAGAAGGTGTGGTACTTCAATTAGAATTTTAGAGGCTCATACATGAGGAATAACTCTTCATCTATTTATTTCTAAAATAATAACTATCACTCCACCATTTTGGGGGATTAATTTGTAGAAAAATATGGATTACCAATCAGTTTTCCATTACATTGGATTGTGGTTATTGAGAAAATTATTCTCATTTTGGAGTTAGTGAATATCATGAACAAGAAGGTAAATCTGATTCACGTGTGGATGAAAAAACATGTGATATATATATTTCCTTTAATGATAATAGGATGATTCCTCCATAGTTTAACGTGAGAGATCATGTGTTCTTAAATATGTCTCCTCATCATGGGTAGTGCATATTTGCAAATGGGAGTATTAGTTCCCTATAATTTTCAATACCATTATAGGTGTTATTGCACATCAGAGTTGTTTCTTATATTTTATCTCTCCCCTATATTTGATCTAGATATGGGATGTATTTCTTGTCTCATAGCATAATTGGTAACTTCATGATGATTATCTTTTCATAAAATGGGAATAGGTGGATGGTGATGTTGATGTGATCTGCAATGAATGACATATTGAGATATAGAACTATCATAAGATGTGTTTTAAGGGAAATTATTTTATAATGGTATATGTATCATTATGAAATATATAATTTAAGGATTATACATAAGATAAAGACTCACATATACATGATCAATATTCTATGTTGGGTAATGTTTGTGTTTTTTGAGATGCACTGTTGGACCCTTGTTGATTTCTGAGATGATCTACCATGACTCGTGTTTAGGTTTCTTGATACTATGATGTGTTGTTTGTGTTCCTATAATAGTGATATCCCAATTAGGGGTATCAAATATTTTTGGTCTATTTCCATTTTTTCCATCAAGAGTTTTAGTTTATATTCTCAGTGATGAGAATTATTTAAGATGTTTTCAATGTATGTGTCTGGATTTTATAGAGCCTTTACATTATATTTTTGGGTAGTGGGAGGTGTATGGAAATTGTTGTAGGATTATATGCGTGGATGAGGAGGAAGGTTCAATTTTTTTATATTCATTCATTGTGGTGTTCCATGTTACGGCGTGATATGATTTTTCATTCGGACATTGGGGCATTTTCATGGTTCATGAAACATTGGGGATTGATATTAATGTTTTGGTGGATGTGTTGAATATGAATTAGTTAAGGCATAGTGATCAGGGCTACACGATGATGATCAAGGGGTTGGTTTCATCCCTCAGCCTCCCATGTGGTAACTAATCCATAGGTAATATGATGCACCATGGAGCACCACATATCATATTTTAAATATCTACATTCTTAAAAATAATTGAATCACGGTATATGGGAAATAGTATGGTTTAACTCCATATATATAATTTCTGGGGTCGATATTTCATGAAACTCTACATGTATTCTTATTGAAAGTTTTATTGGTAAGCATTTTAATGTTCCCTCCCTTGTTACATAATAGTGTTCGTTAGAACCAAAATTATTATGGCATGGTCAATAGGGTTATTCCAGGGCTTCCAACTTTTTCTAAAATCTAAAATAATGGGACACCACTCAAATTTATATTATTCTCTTCCATCTAAATGAAATAGTAGGTAACCCAAGATCCCCTTTAGATACATTTTAGCGCCCTTACCATGGTTTTTCCCTACGCCTCTATTGATCACCTAATGGTGGTCTAAGAATAGATTAATATTCTTCTTTGAGTTTTATCCCTCTCAAAATATATCTCGCATATATGTTTATTCTTTTCCATTAATATGGTTGGTTTTTATATCAATTATTGATGGTTGATCAATCATTGGATGTCTATAGGGATTATGATTTTCTTATAAGATAGGTGTTGTTGATATTTTTTATTTTTTATTCATTGTTTCATAAGGAACATTGAATGACTATTTTTATGGAATTAAAATCATGAATTATCATTATTTTTGGGTAGTGTTGGAATCAATCCAATTAATATTATGCTCTTTTTGATACATAATGACTATTTATAGGATTTTTTAAATTATTTTTTTATTGTTAATTTTCATGGGTGAAACGTTTAAAATTGTATTAACAACATATAGATTTTAATCAGATGTGAATAAGGAAAGATTCATGATATTTTGACTAAAATTCATCCTAGAAAACAATTGAAATAGGAAGTGTTTTTGGAGAGTTATTATTTGGTGTTTTAGTGATTATTAACTACAATGAATTTGGTTTCATGATGTTAAAACCCACTAATAGTGAATCAATTATTCAATATAGTAGTGACAATGTTTCTCCCCTTGAGGTAATAATTTTGGTATGGTGACATCCCATATATAATGACCCATAGTTTACAGAAATTTTTATTACTTCAGAATTTAATCATACTTATTACAACAATATAACAAAACCATGGTAGGACTTTATAGGTATAGTGTCTTTAAAAATATGTAAACATAAGCAACTAGTTCACAAAGCATCTACATTGTCTCCCATTTATTTCATCATATCGAGATTCCTTTTGGCATATCCTACGTAATACCCTTCTTCCTGACCTGGGGAAAATAAAACATACGAAAGGGTGAACTCAAATGCTCAAAAGGGTAAACAATGGAAATATCATATTCATAAGAACATAACATTTCGAAAATCTTAACCTACAAAAGAGATCATAATATCATAACATGGGTTAAATCATAGTAGTGAAATGTAATCCAAATAATCATAACATAAAACGTGAAACTTTGTGGAATACACACATAATCATTGAAAATAATTTCTTATTAGTCAAAACTCATTTCCAAGACTATCATAGTTGACAAAGTCCATTTCTGAACCGAGTTTACTCCTCGTTCCAGTCAAGTATCACAGAACCAGTTTAACTTACCATTCTAGCCATGTCTATCACATGAGATATAAATCTTTACCCAATTCATTGGAGGGAGATATAGGTCCCACCAATATCATAATGAAACCATTCTTATGCATGCCACAAAATCATAAATCATACATCATAGCATAACACATTTAATAAAAATGGGATTCTTAAACATCATGACATCATAAAACAATTCATATAATATAAAGGAATTCATAAAAATAATTCCATCATAACATAATCAAATAAATATAATTATAGGGAATGAAACAGAACCCTATATTATCTTAGATGGAAAATAATTATGATAAAACACTTGAACTCCATTCATGAGGAAAATATCATTTCTACTTAAAAAACATTTTCCCTTTCTTAACATGTCATAAAATTTTAAAATAAAAGAATTTAATTAAAAATAAACTTGAAAACATATAAAGGAAGATTCATGGAAATAATGTTCTATGGAATCATAAAAATCCATTCATGACATATAAGTTAAAAAAACATTCTTCTCGTACTTTGTCCGAAAAAGTCAAAATGTATGTCATACTGAAAACGACAAAAGATTACATTGATATCATTTAATAAAAATTAAGCAATAGGTAAAATTGTATTTAAACAATTTTATGAGGATATAAATTATATTATATATTGAGGAAACAATGATGTGGATGATAAATATGCCCCAGTAAATTCTGATGTATAAGCAATCTCAGATAAAAATGAGATTGTGAGATTTTCCCTTACCTTAGGTCTGATTTGCTTCATATGTATCCGAACCTCTTGTATAATGATTTAAATAATGTCATTGACTTATTAGAGAACCATATTCATTGTTATGATATCATATATGGTCATATTCATATCTTCTTATTAGTAATATTTCATTGCTACTTGTTATTCGGGTGTTCATTGCTTTATATTCTTATGCATGTTTTGTTGAATAAATTATTATTATTCTTTTTAGGTTATAGATCCCAAATTTAAAGAATGGTATTAGTATAATATATATCATATTTATTCATTCAATTAATTTATATATTCATTATTCAATGAAGATCATGTAGAATGAGTCGCATCACATCGTGGAGACGGTAGGTCGTACGTACGCATTAGCGATGATATCATTCCCATAACTATTGAATGATATTGGAGTGGAAGATGGAATATCTAATAATTATTATCATGTTATAATAATAATATATAGTTATTATTTATACCACTATAGCCATCCATGTAAGGTGGTGGTGGAAATCAGATTACACCACGGCGTGGCGATGGTATTTCGTACGTACACATGTGCGGTGATTCCATTTTCCATAGGATGGATAGAAGGTGAAATAGGGTTGTTTAATATTTATAATAACATATCAGTATATTAGAGATACTTATGTTATTAATATATGATGAAATAGATAAATAAGAAGAAGTAGAAGAAGAAATAAATTGGAAAGGATCAGTATAGGATATTACTTCTTCTTTGACGTGCCTCTTCTTAACCTCGTCTTAGGGAACAAAAGATGGTCCTTGAAGAAGACCAGGACCTATATTATGTTTATAGGTAAGAGGAGAAAGTAAATTTTCAGGGTTTTTATGAGCATTAATGCTCAATGTGGTGTGAGGACGAGAGGGAGGAGGTTCCCTTTTATAAGGGAGGAGAGGGGTACCTTTGGAATTATAAGAAATATTAATTTATAATAAATTTCAAACCCACATAAAAACCACCTAAAATGACTCCATTAGAATATGAAATGAGATAGGGTTGTAATCTCATCAAACAATAAAATTTATACATGTTTTGAATTTATTTTAAACCTTATCAAATTTATTTATCCATATATAATCTATTTCATTTTATTTGTGGTAATAATATTTTAAGTTTTAAATTTTTATAAATAATTACATATGTGCTGTGAATTATCCATAATTATATACATTATGACATTTTATACCATATAAATTTAAATTTATAATTTTTAAATATTTTGGTGATTTTTAAACAATTTCACAATATGTTATTTTTATAAAATAAAAATAGTTTCAATTTTGAAACTATTCATTTATTTGAATTTAAATAAAATATACATAGAGGATATATTTGATCCAAAATATTTAATATATTCCTAACATGTCATAGTAATATAAATATTCGTGTATTACATTAAATAGTTCATATAATATTTATTTTAATATTTTTAAAACCATTTATTTTATATTTCAATCAATAAAATAATTTCAACATCACTATTGTGTCATCATTAATAATAATTATTTAATCCCTAAAAATTATAAATAAATTCACATGATGTAGATAATTGTATAATATTTCTTGAGACTATTCATGTTCGATGTTTCATGAAGTTTATAACTAAATTAAAATTATTACACTTATAAGATATAACAGAGTGACATGTTGTCTCTTTCTTTGGTTTTAATTATAATTATATTATTATTAATGGTAAATAGTCCATGAAACGAATATATTATAACCCTTAAGTGATATGGGTCTACTTTTATTAATCCAATAGAATTTTTACATGTGTTAGGGTAATTTTGAAATCTTATTTTTACCCTTAATTACCCGATTTACCTTTAATTGTAGTAAATAAAAATTATCGTAGTTACTATTCATAATGTAAAAAAAATAAAGTAACCTATTAAAATTATTTGGACCCACTAAATCAGAATATAGAATCTATTTTTCCAATTTCAAAACACAGATGATGCAGTAATTAATTTAAAATTAATCTCATTGTTTAGACAAACGGGTTTTTAAAGTTACAATATTGTCGAAGATTGAAATGTTTTTACATATGAACTCAATGTAAAATTTATGATAATTAAATACTTTATATTAAATGGTTAAAATATATTCTATATATATATTAAAAGAAATAAATTTTTATAATTTAACTATATAATTTATCTTGATGAAAAATTTGTTTTTAATAAAAATTTAGTGTATTTTTACTATTTATCAAAATCTGAAAGATATCATAAAAGTATAAAAATTTTATCCAATGTTAAAATTTATATCCTGATTCAAAATAAGAAGTTTATTTGGTAAAATTGAACTTATAAATTTTTAAAAAATTAGATTTAATATGGGTGCACCATCAAATGGTGGTAAAACTACATTTTGGAAAAATACATCTTTTATCTGAAAAACTGATTTTGTTTTCATACCTCATTCTAGAAAATGTGTATGATTAATTAAAAGGTTATAAAATTCAAAATTCAGTTAATACTATTCATAACGGCTAGTTTATAATATTATAATAACATATCATTTTTGTTGAAACTCTGTATTGCGTACAACGCATGATATCGAGGAAGGTTTCTCTTACGTGTAACACAAGAAAATGCAGTGTTGTGTGTACTGAAAGATTACTTTGGTGTTGCGTAGAACATAAGACATTAAAAAAATATTTCTCATAAAATCTCAGGGTGTTACATTCTACCCCCCATAAAAAGAAATTTGCCCTCGAAATTCATCACTTCGTAACAAACAGATGAGGGTACCTTTCCCTCATCATATCCTCAATTTCCCATGTAGCTTAATCTAATTGGTGGTTCCTCCATAAAACCATAACCAAGTGAGAAGTCTTGATTTTTATAACTTTTTCTCTATGATCCTGAATCTCTATTGGTTGTTCTTCATAAGAATGTTCTTGCTCCAGCGGTGCTTAGTACATGTGAAGGATCAGTTATGTAATTTCTCAGGAGAGATACATGGAACACATCATGAAATTGAGAGAGATTCGGTGGAAGCGCCAATCGGTAAGATACCTTCCCAACATGATCCAATATTTCAAAAGGACCAATATTCCTAGGGCTCAGCTTTCCCTTCATTCAAAATCTCATTACTCTCTTCTAAGGAGATATTCTTAAGAACACTTTCTCACTCACTTCAATCTCTAGGTCTTTTCTTCGGTTGTCAGTATAACTTTTTTGTCGACTCTGAGCTACACTTATGTGTTATTGAATATATCGTACGTTTTCTGCCATCTCATCAACAAGATCAGTTCCTAATAGATTTCTTTCCCCAAATTCTTCCCATAAAGTTGGAGTTCAACATTTCTTTTCATAGAGAGCTTCATAAGGAGCCATCTGAATACCGGAGTGAAAGCTATTGTTATAATAAAATTCCACCAAAGGTATGCGTTGATCACAACCAACTTTGAAATCCATAGAGAAAGATCTCAACATGTATTCTCGAGATTGAATTTTCCTCTCAGATTGGCCGTCTTTCTAAGGATGATAAGCAGTGCAGAAAATCAACTATGTATCTAGAGTATGATGAAGACTTCGCCGAAACTTTGAGGTAAACCTCGGATCCCGATCCGATATAATGGAAAGTGGTACTCCATGAAATCTTACCACTTCCTTTACATATATCATGGCAAGATGATCTAGAGAGAAATATTCTCCAATTGCAATGAAGTGTGCTGACTTCATAAGACGATCATCTATAACCCAGATAGCATTATTGCCTTTGGATGTTTTATGATGTCTAGTGAAAAAGTCCATAGTGATGTTTTCCCATTTGAATTATGGTATGGGTAATGGTTGTAACATCACTGTATACTTCTGTCTCTGAGCTTTAACATTCTAGAAAACCAAGCATCAAAAGATATATTCAGTAACATCTCTTTTCATGTCGTCCCACCAGAAGAACTCCTTCAGGTCCCTATATATCTTCTTGCTTCCAGGGTGAATAGAGAATTAAGGACTATGAGATTAATCCAATATATCCTTCTTTAATTCTGGGATGGGAGGAATAGAAAACCGTTTCCCGAACCTTATTATTTCATCACAATCTATGTGAAATTTAGGAACATTTCTCACCTTCTTTTGTAACTCTACATCTCCTTTCTGTGCCTCTTTAATCCTCACATGTATAGATGGCTGAATATTCATTTGAGAAAGATAAGATTTTTCCCCTTCCATTATAATTCCATGATCCATCCTTTGTAAATCCATAAACATTGGATCTTTTGTGATCCTCATCATGGATAAGCTAGCATTGTCTTGTCGACTTAATGCATCTACCACCTTGTTTTATTTCCCATGGTGATAATGAATTTAGCAGTCATAGTCTTTAATAAACTCCAACCATCTTATTTGGCACATATTCAGCTCATTTTTTGTGAAAATATACTTTAAACTTTTATGATTAGTATAAATATCACACATTTCACTATAAATATAATGCCTCCAAATATTTAATGCAAAGATTACCATAGATAATTCCAAATCATGAGTTGGGTAATATTGCTCGTGGATTTTCAACTGTAGTGAGGCATAAGCTAGCACCATATAATTTTTCATGATAACACACCTCAGTCCCTTCTTGGATGCATCACTGTAGATCACAAACCTTTCTCCACTACAAGGCAGTGTGAGAACAGGTTCCCTGGATAACCTTAGTTTTAACTCTTTGAAATTCTCTTCACACTCTTCCATCCAAACGAACTTAACTCCTTTTCGAGTCAACCTGGTGAGTGGATTAGATAACCTAAAAAAATCTTTCACAAAACATCGATAATATCCATCCAGACCAATAAAACATTGGATTTCAGTTACTGTTGTTGGTCTTGACCATCTTTCGATAACCTTTGTTTTGCTGGATCCATAGATATCCACTCTTTCGAGATTATGTGACCCAAAAATGAAACTTTTAGAAGCCAAAATTCACACTTGGTAAATTTGGCATAATGATTCTCCTTTCTTAGGGTCTTCAAAACAATTATCAATTGATCTTCATCTTCTTCCTTACTCTTTTAATAGACAAGAATATCGTCTACAAGGACTACCAAAAACTGATCAATATAGTATCTAAAGACTCTATTCATTAGATCCATGAATATATAAGGGGCATTAGTATGACCAAATTGCATCACTACAAATTCATAGTGTCCATACCTTGTATGAAAAGTCATCTTTGGTATATCCTCCCTCTTGACCCTCAATTGAGGATACCCTGAACGAAGATAAATCTAGGAAAAGTATTGAGCTCTGTGTAGTTAGTTAAATATGTCATCAATGCGTGGGAGCAGATATTTGTTCTTGATAGTGATCTTGTTAAGTTCTCGATAATCAATGCAGAGTCTCATTGATCCATCGTTCTTCTTAACAAATAGAACAGGTTCTCTCAAAGGTGATGCACTAGGGTGTATGAATCCCATATCATGATTCTCATGGAGTTAGTTCTTCAATTACTGCAACTCAATTGGGGCCACTCTATATGGTGTCTTTGAAATGGTCATAGCACCTGGTATAATTTCTATTGAAAACTCAACTTCACGGTCTGGTGGAAGACCTGGAAATTCCTCTCAAAAGACATCATCAAACTCCAATGCAATGGGTATATTCTTTATCCTGAGTTTCTCACCAACCCTTTGAGATAATAAACCTTCATTTATTGGAATCAAGACCCATAAGAAGGAAGAAATTTCCACTAGAAGGTTATATTCATCCTTGCATCGATTGATGATCATAGATTGATCAGGAATATGAAACATGACTTCCCTTATTTGGCTGTCGATATGAGCTCCATATTAGGAAATCCAATCCATTCCATGAACCACATAAAATTCCACTATAGGAAGGATCACAAGATTTTCAGGATGCACTTTCTCACAAACGTCAATTAAAGAAGAATTATAAACTTTCGATGCAACCGTTGTGCCATTAAGATTTATCACATCTAACAAAACATCTAATTGTTGAGGTAGTACAACGATACCCTTATAAAACTATTCCGAAATAAAAGAGTGGGTGGATCCAGAATCAAATAAAACATTTTCTACTTTAGAGTGGATAATAAGTGTAACTTTCACCACTTCGTTATCATACTCCATATCGCCGATAGAAATTGCATGTGACTTTCCTTTATCTTTAGTCTTAAGATTTGTTGACGTCAATGATCATCAACAACCCTTAGATTAGGGCATTGATTAGCATAATTCCCCATTTCATTGCACTTGTAACATTGAAGTGCTGGAGGTGCATTCTGTGTAGACTATTATTTGCTCTCATCACTAGACATATTTTTCCCATCATTGAGGCATTCAAATGCTTGTTGACCTTCTTTTCCACATTTGAAACATTTAACTATCCCTTTAAGACAATTCCCTCCATGTTTCATTCCACACTTTTATTATAAGGGAAAACTCATCTTATTTTCAGTGTGGCCTTTTGATTTCCATTTGAATTCCATTTTCCTCTTCTTATCTAACCCATATGACAGATGGATTACTCTAATCTCCATCTCATCCTTGAGAGAACTTTAAAAAATTTCCTCGTAGCTATTGAAGCCCCCTGTGGAAAATGCCCTTCGAAGACTTGGTTTTATGCCACTAAAGAATTGATAGATATAACTCTCATGATGGATAATAATTCCGGAAGCGTACCTTGCAAGTCTTGTAAAACAAGCTTCATAGGTACCAAACGATTCATCATCCTTTTACTTCAGTTCAAGAAACTTCTTCTCCATCTTTGTTTGAAGAATGTGAGGGAAGTACTTATTGAAAAATATGTTCTTAAACTCATCCCATTACATGGACTCAATTTTGTCTCTTTGCCTCATATTCTTGATAAGATTCCACCATTGATCAGATTCACCTTCAAACGATATACTGCTAAGATGAATTTATCATGTTCAGAACATTGCAGGACTGAAAATATCTTTTCAGTGGTACTAATCCATTGATCATCCAGCAATGGATCAGAAGACCCGCTGAATGATGGTGGATGCTGCCTCATGAAGGATTCAACAGAATGTTTCTCCTTCCTTTGATCGTTTGTAAGTCCTACGTGATTCATAGCTTGAGAATGTTGTGTGAGCATGGCTACAAGATTTGGCATTTCAGCTCCCTAAACATTTGGTTTCTCATGGGGACAATCATTTCACTGCCCGTCACATTCATCATTAACACGGTTCCTTTGGGTTCCATCCATTGACTAAAACCAATAAGCATAGTGTGAGAAACACTAATCATAAAAGGGAAACCACATAATCAAGAATAAAATTTTACACTTAAGGTCTTATCATAGGTTATTCATGGCCATTTCTAAAACACTAATATTGTTTTCCATGCTTAGACATATTCTTAGGGTTCTTACTATGGCTTTCACATCCTAGTTTGCAAAGGTTGACTACAGCTTTCCTATAATACCAACTATAACGACCCATACTTTATAGACATTTTTATTACTTTATAATTGAAGCATACTTATTACAACATATAACAAAACCATGGTAGGACTGTATAGGTATAGTGTCTTTAGAAACTGGGAAACATAATCAACTGGTTCACAAAACATCTACATTATCTCTCATTTATTTCATCATATCTAGATTTCCTTTTGGCATATTCTACTTAATACCCTTCTTCCTAACCTGGGGAAAAGAAAACATACAAATGGGTGACCTCAAATGCCTAGTAATGGAAAACAAAGGAAATATCATTTTCATAAGAACATAACATTTCAAAAATCTTAACCTGCAAAGGAGATCAAAATTTCATAACATGGGGTAAATCATAGTAGTGTAATGTAATCCAAATAATCATAACATAAAACATGAAACTTTTTAGAATACACACATAATCATATAAAATCATTTCGTATTATTCAAGATTCATTTCCAAGACTATCATAGTGGACAAAGTCCATTTTTAAACTGAGTTTACTCCTCATTCGAGTCCTGTATCATGGAACCAGTTTAACTTTTCATTCCAGCCATGTCAATCTAATGAGATATAAATGATTACAAAAATGAATTGGAGGGAGATATATGTCCCACCCATCTCATAATGAAACCATTCTTATGTGCGCCACAAAATCATAAATCATACATCATAGCATAACCCATGTAATAAAAATGGGATTCCTAAACATCGTGACATCATATAACAATTCATATAAGATAAAAGACGTCATAAAAATAATTCCATTATAACATAATCAAATCTATGTAATAATAGGGATAGAAACTGAACTCTATATTATCTTAGATGGAAAATAATTTTGATAAAACACTTGAACTCCATTCTTGAGGAAAATATCCTTTCTACATCAAATTTTTTTTTGCTCTCTTAACATGTCATAAAATTTTAATATAAAAGAAGTTAATTAAAAATAAACATGAAAACTTATAAAGGATGATTCATGGAAATAATTTTCTATGGAATCATAAAAATTTATTCATGTCATATAATATAATAAAATATTCTTCTCGTACTTTGTCCGGAAAAGTCTAAAAGTATCTCGTACTGAAAATGACAAAAGATTCCTTTCATATATTTTACTAAAAATTCACCAATAGGTAAAATTGGATTTAAAAAACTGAATGAGGATAGAAATAATATTACATATTTAGGAAAAACGGATGTGGATGATAAATACTCCCTATTAAATTCTGAAGTATAATCAATCTTGGATAAAAATGGGATTGTGAGATTTTACCTTACAGTAGGTCCGATTTGCTTCATACATATCTGAACCACCTATATAAAGATTTAAATAATGTCATTGACTAATTATAGAGTCATATTCGTTGTTATGATATCATATATGGTCATATTTTTATCTTTTTATTAGTAATATTTCATTGCTACTTGTTATTCAGGTGTTCATTGCTTTATATTCTTATACATGTTTTGTCGAATAAATTCTTATTCTTATTTTTATGTTATAGATACCTCATTTACAGAATTGTATTAGTATAATATATATCATATTTATTCATTAAATTGATTTAAATAATCGTTATTCAATGAAGATCATGTAGAATGAGTCGCATCACATCGTGGAGACGGTAGGTCGTACGTACGCACGAGCGACGATATCATTCCCATAACTATTGAATGTTATTGGAGTGTAATATGTAATGTCTATGAATTAGTATCAAGTTATAATAATAATATATAGTTATTATTTACACCATTATACCTGTCCATGTAAGTAGGTGGTGGAAAACAGATTATACCACAGCGTGGAGACGGTATTCCGTACGTAAGCACGCGCGGTGATTTCATTTTTCGTAGGATGGATAGAAGGTGAAATAGGGTTGTTTCATATTTATAATAACATATAATTATATTAGTGATATTTATGTTATTAATTTATGATGAATAAAATAAATAAGAAGATTTAGAAGAAGAAATAAACTGGAAAGGATCGGTAAAGTATATTACCCCTTCTTTGACGTGCCTCTTCTTAACCTCCTCTTAGGGCACTAAATTTGTTCTTTGAAGAAGACCAGGACCACTAGTATGTTTTTCAGGAAGTGAAGAAGAGAAATTGGAAGGGTTTTACCGATCATGGGGGCTCAAAGTCATGTGAGGAGGAGAGGGAAGAGGTTCCCTTTTATAAGTGTGGAGAGGAGAACCTTTGGTATAATAAGAAATATTAATTTGTAATAAATTTCAACCCCACATTAAAGCTTCCAAAAATGACTCAAATAAAATATGAGATGAGGTAGGGTTGTAATATCATCAACAAAAATAATTTATACATGTTGTGAATTTATTTTAAACCTTATAAATTTGATTTATCCTTATTTAATCTATTTAATTTTATTTGTGGTAATAATATTATAAATTTGAAATTGTTATAATTAATTACTTATATGATTTGGATTATACATTATTAGATAATTTCTGAAATTTTAGACCATATAAATTTAAATTTATAATTTTTAAATATTTTGGTGATTTTTGTAAATTTTTATAATATGTTATTTTTATAAAATAACAATAGTGTCATATTTGACACTATTTATTTATTTGAATTCAAATAAAATATACACAGAGGATATATTCAAACCAAAATATTTAATATATTACTAAAATGTCATATTCATCTAGAAAATTCTTGGATCACATTAAATAGTTCATATAATATTTATTTTAATATTTTTAAAAACATTTATTTGATATTTTAATCAATAAAATAATTTCAACATCACTATTGTGTCATCATTAATGATATTTATTTAATCCCCAAAAATTATAAATAAATTCACATGATGTAGATAATGCTATTATATTTCTATAGAATATTTATGTTCGAATTATTATGATGTTTATCACTAAATTAAAATTATTACACTTATAAGATATAAGAGAGTGACATATTGTCACTTTGTTTGGTTTTAATTATAATTATATTATTTTCATGGTCAACTATAAGGCCCCAGCCTTAAACCTTACTTAATATTGAATTAAAGGAGTAATTCACATTGAGGATCTTTTCAGGTTTAGAGTTTTAGAGAATTAGGACATAACTATTACATCTCAAAAGATTACAAAGTAGTCGCTTCTACTAAATTTACATAAAATAAAAACACTTTAAAAGAAACATGTATAGTTACATGTTTTAGGTAGCATGACTTTCCCTGGATCCCATCCTTTATATGTCCCACGTATGGCATTAACGAATCACATCACTTTGAGGGGGCGGTAGTCCGCACTTCCTAAAATGAAGATATCGCGTATACCCATAATGGAAGCCATAAAGTTATGACACAAATGAAAATAAAGAAGAATAAGTAAAACATAAACATATTATATATCATATATAAAAATAGTGACATCATAATGGCCACCTTTGAAGGTGTTAAATGAGTATTGAACAATCATCGTTTCGGGAGGCACAATTTCGCCATCCACGGAAACCGTATGTTCTTTAACCATTTGATGTAGTTGTGTGAGAGTGTAGCTCGAATAAATCATATAAAAACATCCTAGTATATTTAAGATACTGTTGTTGTTACAAAAGAAATAAATAAAAAGAGTTTAGGTGGTTGGAGAAGCAAAATAAAACAAATGAACATGAGAGAATGAATTACCTTTAAAAGTGTAACTCCTTTTGATTTGAGCCTAAAGGCTTCCTTTGAAAGGATTAATCCCAAAGGGAATCCTCAAGGATTAGGAGAGGGATGTGGAGAGAGTAAATGGGCAGGGGTTGGCCGAGCCAAAGGCTTGAGGAGTGTGTGAAATGAGGTAGAGGTGGGGGCCTTTTATAAGAGGAGAGGAGGGGCACTTTTGGAAAGTAAAGAAATATTACTTTATTTGAAAATGTGTTTCGGTTTTAAAAGGTCCCAAATTGATATCATTCGTGGATAAGGTGATAAGAGTTCTAAATCCACTCATCCAATTGGTTTTGGACATGTGTAGTTCATATATTTTACATTATCTTTCCATTTTATTTAAATCGTCAAATAATGATGTCATCGCTGCATAATTATTATGTCATAAATAATTTAATTTATTTAATGAATAAAAATTATAAAAAAATACTGTGATGTAGGAAATCTTTTTATCTTTCCAATTACTCTTTATAATCAAAAATATGATCTTTATAACCCCATATAAAAATTGTTTTCGTAAAACATATTATGTTTGTGTCATTTTTACTTTTACATTAAATAAAAAGTTATTTATGTCATTTCCCAACCAAAGTGTCTCCATGGGGTCCCCAAGTTGACCCATGGCATTTCTTGGTCGGCCATGACACAACCAATAAGGTTGGGACATGTTTCTAGGTCATTTCATATTATTAAAGCATTATTTATACCTTAAACTACACTAATTACCACTAATCGCGATTAAAAACTTAATAAGTTACTATTCACCAAAAAATTATTTTAATCTCATTGAACCACATTTTACTTCTTAATGACAACCATGTATGTCGGATTTTTGAAAATCAAAACACAATGATGGAAAAATTTCATTTAAACGGAATATCAGTCTTTATAAGTACCACTTAGTGGTTTCACTATTGATCAATAATTGAAGTTTTTCAGAAAATTGCCAAAAATTCACCCTAAGCTATATTTGATATTACGAATTCAAAAATGAAGTCTATTTTACAAAATTCAAAACATATAAGTAACATTAATTAATTTAATAATTAATTTCCGCTTTCAGAGCAAATAGCGTGTTTTTATGAAACAATAAGTATGAAAAGATTGACACTGGTTTAAGACTGATTTCAAAGTGAAATTAATTCCAACGACCACTATTGGAATTAATGGTAAAAATATATTCTAATTTCACATTAAAACCAATTCAAAAGATAATATAATCATATAAATAAATTATATTAAAAAGAGGTTTTGAATTAAAATACAACATTTTACACTATTCATTAAAAAATGAACTTTATCAGAAAAATACCAAAAATTTACACAAAGTAAAATTAAATGTCCCGATTCTAAAGAAGAGTTTTATTTGGTCCAAAAGAATGTATAAGAGAGAACAAAACTATATTTAATGACAGTTCACCATCAAAAGGCGATAAGTGAACCTTTAGTGAAAACTGGGGCATATATGCCTAAAATTGAATTCTTTCTGTATTTTAAGCCTTTATCCTTTATTGGAAAAATGTAAAAACATTTAAAAACATATATAATCATATTTTAGTTATTTCTATCCATTCCCGCCATTACAATGGCTACATGTTAACTACCATTTAAAATAATATTATTTTATTATTAGAGTGCAACGTAAGATTCCCAAGAAACTCGTTGTTGCGTGTTGGGTACGCCATCGAGCATAGCATCCCCTTTAAAGTCATTTAAATATTTTATTCACAAATATGGATAAATATGAAATGTCATATTCTTTATTTACTAGGGGTGTTACATCATTCCCCCCTTTTGGCAATTGCGTCCTCGCAATTTTAAAATTGCGCTTGGAAACATCCTTGAAAGTCCCACATCGGAACAAAAGTCGGTAAAACAATCACTTTAAAATAAAGAGAGATAAGTACAAAGGTCACCCGAGTTAACCCATACTAGGATTCCAAGTATGAAAATATGGACATGGAGGAAAAAACAAAGGGCCATGTTCTGATGGAGAGTGATAGAAAACATGTTTAGGAGAAAGTTAACCACGAGAAAATCACAAACTTGTGATGGGTTAAACGGTATTCGATTCCCCATTAAGAAAAGTTAATAGTCAACATTTTTGTTTTAAGTTACTTTTTATTGAGGAATTTATTCATATGGAAACATAATCACTTATAATATTGACTTTCAACTTTTATTAGATTCCTTAAACAAACTCATATTTTCTCCAAAAGACGAGTATTTAGGAAGAATTGTTCACATTAAGAGTACTATAATCAACTTCTAGAGAATCACCTAATTCACAAAATAGAACTATATACTTCCCATGTCTTTAGACTTTAACCAAAACCAAAACCAAAAAGGGCAGTACAAGATCAGATAATCCAGAAAAGGATAACCCTTTATAAAAAGAAAATCTATTCTTAATCTCCAAAATTTGTCCAGCAAAACCCAAAGTTCAACGAGGACCATTCTATAATCAATTTGTCCATAAAATTCTTCAATGTAAACCAATATAAGATTGAAACCCAAATATTTTCTGGATTTAGTCGCATAGTCTTCCAAGATAAATCGTAACATTTATCTCCAAACAATATTAGTTGCTCCTAAAGTCTCGTTTTGAAAAGTAATTAACCTAATCAGATATCCTCCATGATAGGTTAATCATTTTCATAAATAACCCAAAATCAACTTACTCTTAATTCATAAAATCATATAACTAGAATGAATCAGTCAAACTAACCAGGGACTTCACGTAGTCCAGTGGTAGGCGATAAATACCAGTCGCACATTGGTTGTGGGTTCGATTCCCGCAGCTTTGTCCGACGCGACGGGATGTCACACGGTCTACGTGTTGTCCTTTTTCCAAAACTATATAATTATTAAAACATTCCCCAAAATGAGATAAAATATTCAATAATAATCATAGCATATTTTAACCTCAATTTTATCTCATTCCTTTCATTTTCCATCATATCATAGAGTAACCCATAATTACCTAAAAAATAAGTATCATATAAACCCTAATGGTTACCTTAATAATTATTACCTGAATTTCCACATCGGGTTGGCCATCTCATAAATGATGCATTAGAGAACTCACCAAGGTTGAAGTGGTTGATCATGACTCCTTGATATTTGGTTTAGAACAACCACGAGTTTCCTCATTGAATCCTCCATTTTATCTAGTATCTTAATCAGAGAACCACCACAATTTCCTTCAAACCTGTTGTCTCTTTGGTGCCTTCTAGATCCATCCATTCACTAAAAATAGAATTGTCAGTGTGAGTATATCAACAAAACCATCATGTACTAATGAGGAAGGTAAACACTAAGATACACTTACTCATTCACTTTATCTAAAACTAGGACTCTTTCTGTAATCCTAACCATTATGGTAATGTCACTTATGTTTAAAGAATACCCTAACCCCTAAAGTTATCTAAACCGACCTCTGATACCAACTATAAGGCCCCAGCCTTAAACCTTACTTAATATTTAATTAAATGAGTAATTCACATTGAGGATCTTTTCGGGTTTAGAGTTTTAGAGAATTAGGACATAACTATTACATCTCAAAAGATTACAAAGTAGTCGCTTCTACTAAATTTCCATAAAATAAAAACTCATTAAAAGAAACATTTATAGTTCAATGTTTTAGGTAGCATGACTTTCCCTTGATCCCATCCTTTATACGTCCCACGTATGGCATTAAAGAATCACATCACTTTGAGGGGGCGGTAGTCCGCACTTCCTAAAATGAAGATATCGCGTATACCCATAATGGAAGCCATAAAGTTATGACACAAATGAAAAATAAAGAAGCATAAGTAAAACATAAACATATTAAATATCATATATAAAAATAGTGATATCATAATGGCCACCTTTGAAGGTGTTAAATGAGTATTGAACAATCATCGTTTCGGGAGGCACAATTTCGCCATCCACGGAAACCGTATGTTCTTTAACCATTTGATGTAGTTGTGTGAGAGTTTAGCTCGAATAAATCTTATAAAAACATCCTAGTATATTGAAGATACTGGTGTTGTTACAAAATAAATAAATAAAAAGAGTTTATGGGGTTGGAGAAGCATAATAAAACAAATGAACATGAGAGAATGAATTACCTTTAAAAGTGTAACTCCTTTTGATTTGAGCCTAAAGGCTTCCTTTGAAAGGATTCTTCCCAAAGGGAATCCTCAAGGATTAGGAGAGGGATGTGGAGAGAGTAAATGGTCAGGGGTTGGCCGAGCCAAAGGCTTTAGAAGTGTGTGAAATGAGGTAGAGGTGGGGGCCTTTTATAAGAGGAGAGGAGGGGCACTTTTGGAAATTAAAGAAATATTACTTTATTTGAAAATGTGTTTCGGTTTTAAAAGGTCCCACATTGATAGAATTCGTGGATAAAGTGATAAGAGTTCGATATCCACTAATCCAATTGGTTTTGGACATGTTTAGTTCATATATTTTACATTATCTTTCCATTTTATTTAAATAGTCAAATAATGATGTCATCGCTGCATAATTATTATGTCATAAATAATTTAATTTATTTAATGTCTAAAAATTATAAAAAAATACAATGATGTAGGAAATCTTTTTAGCTTTCCAATGACTATTTATAATCAAAAATATGATCTTTATAACCCCATATAAAAATTGTTTTCTTAAAACATATTATGTTTGTGTCATTTTTACTTTTACATTAAATAAAACGTTATTTATGTCATTTCCCAACCAAAGTGTCTCCATGGGGTCCCCAAGTTGACCCATGGCTTTTCTTGGTCGGCCATGACACAACCAATAAATTTGGGACATGTGTCTAGGTCATTTCATATTATTAAAACATTATTTATACCTTAAACTACACTAATTACCACTAATCGCGATTAAAAACTTAATAAGTTACTTTTCACCAAAAAATTATTTTAATCCCATTGAACCACATTTTACTTATTAATGACAACCATGTATGTCAGATTTTTGAAAATCAAAACACAATGATGGAAAAATTTCATTTGAACTGAATATCAGTCTTTATAAGTACCACTTAGTGGTTTCACTATTCATCAAAAATTGAAGTTTTTCAGAAAATTACCAAAAATTCACCCTAAGCTATATTTGATATTACGATTTCAAAAATGAAGTCTATTTTACAAAATTCAAAACATATAAGTCACATTAATAAATTTAATAATTAATTCCCGCTTTCAGAGCAAATAGCGTGTTTTTATGAAACAATAAGTATCAAAAGATTGACACTGGTTTAAGACTGATTTCAAAGTGAAATTAATTCCAATGACCACTATTGGATTTAATGGTAAAAATATATTCTAAATTCACATTAAAACCAATTCAAAAGATAATCTAATCATATAAATAAATTATATTAAAAAGAGGATTTGAATTAAAATTCAACATTTTACACTATTCATTAAAAAATGAACGTTATCAGAAAAATACCAAAAATTTACACAAAGTAAAATTTAATGTCCAGATTCTAAAGAAGAGTTTTATTTGGTCCAAAATAATGTATAAGAGAGAACAAAACTATATTTAATGACGTTTCACCATCAAAAGGCGATAAGTGAACCTTTAGTGAAAACAAGGGCATATATGCCTAAAATTGAATTCTTTCCGTATTTTAAGCCTCTATCCTTTATTGGATAAATTTAAAAACATTTAAAAACATATATAATCATATTTTAGTTATTTCTATCCATTCCCGCCATTACAATGGCTACATGTTAACTACCATTTAAAATAATATTATTTTATTATTAGAGTGCAACGTAAGATTCCCAAGAAACTCGTTGTTGCGTGTTGGGTACGCCATCGAGCATAGCATCCCCTTTAAAGTCATTTAAATATTTTATTCACAAATATGAATAAATATGAAATATCATATTCTTTATTTTCCTGGGGTGTTACATCCTTCCCCCCTTTTGGGAATTGCATCCTCACAATTTTAAAATTGCGCTTGGAAACATCCTTGAAAGTCCCACATCGGAACAAAAGTCGGTAAAACAAACACTTTAAAATAAAGAGAGATAAGTACAAAGGTCACCCGAGTTAACCCATACTAGGATTACAAGTATTAAAATATGGACATGGAGGAAAAAACAAAGGGTCATGTTCTGATGGAGAGTGATAGAAAACATGTTTAGGAGAAAGTTAACCACGAGAAAATCACAAACTTGTGATGGGTTAAACGGTATTCGATTCCCCAGTAGGAAAAGTTAATAGTCAACATTTTTGTTTTAAGTTACTTTTTATTGAGTAATTTATTCATAAGGAATCATAATCACTTATCATATTGACTTTCAACTTTTATTATATTCCTTACACAAACTCATATTTTCTCCAAAAGACGAGTATTTAGGAAGACTTGTTCACATTAAGAGTACTATAATCAACTTCTAGAGAATTACCTAATTCACAAAATATAACTATATAATTCCCATGTCTTTAGACTTTAACCAAAACCAAAACCAAAAAGGGCAGTACAAGATCAGATAATCCAGAAAAGGATAACCCTTTATAAAAAGAAAATCTATTCTTAATCTCCAAAATTTGTCCAGCAAAACCCAAAGTTCAACGAGGACCATTCTATAATCAATTTGTCCATAAAATTCTTCAAAGTAAACCAATATAAGATTGAAACCCAAATATTTTATGGATTTAGTCGCATAGTCTTCCAAGATAAATCGTAACATTTATCTCCAAACAATATCAGTTGCTCCTAAAGTATTGTTTTGAAAAGTAATTAACCTAATCACATATCCTCCATGATAGGTTAATCATTTTCATAAATAACCCAAAATCAACTTACTCTTAATTCATAAAATCATATAACTAGAATGAATTAGTCAAACTAACCAGGGACTTCACGTAGTCCAGTGGTAGGCGATAAATACCAGTCGCACATTGGTTGTGGGTTCGATTCCCGCAGCTTTGTTCGACGCGATGGGATGTCACACGGTCTACATGTTGTCCTTTTTCCAAAACTATATAATTATTAAAACATTCCCCAAAATGAGATAAAATATTCAATAATAATCATAACATATTTTAACCTCAATTTTATCTCATTCCTTTCATTTTCCATCATATCATAGAGTAACCCATAATTACCTAAAAAATAAGTATCATATAAACCCTAATGGTTACCTTAATAATTATTACCTGAATTTCCACATCGGGTTGGCCATCTCGTACATGATGCATTAGAGAACTCACCAAGGTTGAAGTGGTTGATCATGACTCCTTGATATTTGGTTTAGAACAACCATGAGTTTCCTCATTGAATCCTCCATTTTATCTAGTATCTTAATCAGAGAACCACCACAGTTTCCTTCAAACCTGTTGTCTCTTTGGTTCCTTCTAGATCCATCCATTCACTAAAAATAGAAATGTCAGTGTGTGTATATCAACAAAACCATCATGTACTAATGAGGAAGGTAAACACTAAGATACACTTACTCATTCACTTTATCTAAAACTAGGACTCTTTCTGAAATCCTAACCATTATGGTAATGTCACTTATGTTTAAAGAATACCCTAACCTCTAAAGTTATCTAAACCGACCTCTGATACCAACTATAAGGCCCCAGCCTTAAACCTTACTTAATATTGAATTAAATGAGTAATTCACATTGAGTATCTTTTCAGGCTTAGAGTTTTAGAGAATTAGGACATAACTATTACATCTCAAAAGATTACAAAGTAGTCGCTTCTACTAAATTTCCATAAAATAAAAACTCTTTAAAAGAAACCTGTATAGTTCAATGTTTTATGTAGCATAACATTCCCTTGATCCCATCCTTTATACGTCCCACGTATGGCATTAACGAATCTCATCACTTTGAGGGGGCGGTAGTCCGCACTTCCTAAAATGAAGATATCGCGTATACCCATAATGGAAGCCATAAAGTTATGACACAAATGAAAAATAAATAAGAATAAGTAAAACATAGACATATTATATATCATATATAAAAATAGTGACATCATAATGGCCACCTTTGAAGGTGTTAAATGAGTAATGAACAATCATCCTTTCGGGAGGCACAATTTCGCCATCCACGGAAACCGTATGTTCTTTAACCATTTGATGTAGTTGTGTGAGAGTGTAGCTCGAATAAATCATATAAAAACATCCTAGTATATTGAAGATACTGGTGTTGTTACAAAAGAAATAAATAAAAAGAGTTTATGGGGTTGGAGAAGCATAATAAAACAAATGAACATGAGAGAATGAATTACCTTTAAAAGTGTAACTCCTTTTGATTTGAGCCTAAAGGCTTCCTTTGAAAGGATTCTTCCCAAAGGGAATCCTCAAGGATGAGGAGAGGGATGTGGAGAGAGTAAATGGGCAGGGGTTGGCTGAGCCAAAGGCTTGAGGAGTGTGTGAAATGAGGTAGAGGTGGGGGCCTTTTGTAAGAGGAGAGGAGGGGCACTTTTGGAAAGTAAAGAAATATTACTTTATTTGAAAATGTTTTTCGGTTTTAAAAGGTCCCACATTGATAGAATTAGTGGATAAGGTGATAAGAGTTCGAAATCCACTCATCCAATTGGTTTTGGACATGTGCAGTTCATATATTTTACATTATCTTTCCATTTTATTTAAATCGTCAAATAATGATGTCATCGCTGCATAATTATTATGTCATAAATAATTTAATTTGTTTAATGTCTAAAAATTATAAAAAAATACTATGATGTAGGAAATCTTTTTAGCTTTCCAATTATTATTTATAATAAAAAATATGATCTTTATAACCCCATATAAAAATTGTTTTCGTAAAACATATTATGTGTGTGTCATTTTTACTTTTACATTAAATAAAAAGTTATTTATGTCATTTCCCAACCAAAGTGTCTCCATGGGGTCCCCAAGATGATCCATGGCTTTTCTTGGTCGTCCATGACACAACCAATATGTTTGGGACATGTGTCTAGGTCATTTCATATTATTAAAGCATTATTTATACCTTAAACTACACTAATTACCACTAATCGCGATTAAAAACTTAATAAGTTACTATTCACCAAAAAAATTATTTTAATCTCATTGAACCACAATTTACTTATTAATGACAACCATGTATGTCGGATTTTTGAAAATCAAAACACAATGATGGAAAAATTTCATTTAAACGGAATATCAGTCTTTATAAGTACCACTTAGTGGTTTCACTATTCATCAAAAATTGAAGTTTTTCAGAAAATTTCCAAAAATTCACCCTAAGCTATATTTGATATTACGAATTCAAAAATGAAGTCTATTTTAAAAAATTCAAAACATATAAGTCACATTAATTAATTTAATAAATAATTCCCACTTTCAGAGCAAATAGCGTGTTTTTATGAAACAATAAGTATCAAAAGATTGACACTGGTTTAAGACTAATTTCAAAGTGAAATTAATTCCAACGACCACTATTGGATTTAATGGTAAAAATATATTCTAATTTCACATTAAAACCAATTCAAAAGATAATCTAATCATATAAATAAATTATATTAAAAAGAGGTTTTGAATTAAAAAACAACATTTTACACTATTCATTAAAAAATGAACTTTATCAGAAAAATACCAAAAATTTACACAAAGTAAAATTTAATGTCCCGATTCTAAAGAAGAGTTTTATTTGGTCCAAAAGAATGTATAAGAGAGAACAAAACTATATTTAATGACGGTTCACCATCAAAAGGCGATAAGTGAACCTTTAGTGAAAACTAGGGTATATAGGCCTAAAATTGAATTTTTTCCGTATTTTAAGCCTCTATCCTTTATTGGATAAATGTAAAAAAATTTAAAAACATATATAATCATATTTTAGTTATTTCTATCCATTCCCTCCATTACAATGGCTACATGTTAACTACCATTTAAAATAATATTATTTTATTATTAGAGTGCAACGTAAGATTCCCAAGAAACTCGTTGTTGCGTGTTGGGTACGCCATCGAGCATAGCGTCCCCTTTAAAGTCATTTAAATATTTTATTCACAAATATGGATAAATATGAAATTTCATATTCTTTATTTACCTGGGGTGTTACATCCTTCCCCCCTTTTAGGAATTGCGTCCTCGCAATTTTAAAATTGCGCTTGGAAACATCCTTGAAAGTCCCACATCGGAACAAAAGTCGGTAAAACAAACACTTTAAAATAAAGAGAGATGAGTACAAAGGTCACCCGAGTTAACCCATACTAGGATTCCAAGTATGATAATATGGACATGGAGGAAAAAACAAAGGGTCATGTTCTGAAGGAGAGTGATAGAAAACATGTTTAGGAGATAGTTAACCACGAGAAAATCACAATCTTGTGATGGGTTAAACGGTATTCGATTCCCCAGTAGGAAAAGTTAATAGTCAACATTTTTGTTTTAAGTTACTTTTTATTGAGACATTTATTCATAAGGAAACATAATCACTTATCATATTGACTTTCAACTTTTATTAGACTCATTACACAAACTCATATTTTCTCCAAAAGACGAGTATTTAGGAAGACTTGTTCACATTAAGAGTACTATAATCAACTTCTATAGAATCACCTAATTCACAAAATATAACTATATACTTCCCATGTCTTTAGACATTAACCAAAACCAAAACCAAAAAGTCCAGTACAAGATCAGATAATCCAGAAAAGGATAACCCTTTATAAAAAGAAAATCTATTCTTAATCTCCAAAATTTGTCCAGCAAAACCCAAAGTTCAACAAGGACCATTCTATAATTAATTTGTCCATAAAATTCTTCAAAGTAAACCAATATAAGATTGAAACCCAAATATTTGAAGGATTTAGTCACATAGTCTTCCAAGATAAATCAAAACATTTATCTCCAAACAATATCAGTTGCTCCTAAAGTCTCGTTTTGAAATGTAATTAACCTAATCACATATCCTCCATGATAGGTTAATCATTTTCATAAATAACCCAAAATCAACTTACTCTTAATTCATAAAATCATATAACTAGAATGAATCAGTCAAACTAACCAGGGACTTCACGTAGTCCAGTGGTAGGTGATAAATACCAGTCGCACATTGGTTGTGGGTTCGATTCCCGCAGCTTTGTCCGACGCGACGGGATGCCACACGGTCTATGTGTTGTCCTTTTTCCAAAACTATATAATTCTTCAAACATTCCCCAAAATGAGATAAAATATTCAATAATAATCATAACATATTTTAACCTCAATTTTATCGCATTCCTTTCATTTTCCATCATATCATAGAGTAACCCATAATTACCTAAAAATTAAGTATCATATAAACCCTAATGGTTACCTTAATAATTATTACCTGAATTTCCACATCGGGTTGGCCATCTCGTACATGATGCATTAGAGAACTCACCAAGGTTGAAGTGGTTGATCATGACTCCTTGATATTTGGTTTAGAACAACCACGAGTTTCCCCATTGAATCCTCCATTTTATCTAGTATCTTAACCAGAGAACCACCACAGTTTCCTTCAAACCTGTTGTCTCTTTGGTGCCTTCTAGATCCATCCATTCACTAAAAATAGAAATGTCAGTGTGAGTATATCAACAAAACCATCATGTACTAATGAGGAAGGTAAACACTAAGATACACTTACTCATTCACTTTATCTAAAACTAGAACTCTTTCTGAAATCCTAACCATTAAGGTAATGTCACTTATGTTTAAAGAATACCCTAACCTCTAAAGTTATCTAAACCGACCTCTGATACCAACTATAAGGCCCCAGCCTTAAACCTTACTTAATATTGAATTAAATGAGTAATTCACATTGAGGATCTTTTCAGGTTTAGAGTTTTAGAGAATTAGGACATAACTATTACATCTCTAAAGATTACAAAGTAGTCGCTTCTACTAAATTTCCATAAAATAAAAACTCTTTAAAAGAAACATGTATAGTTCAATGTTTTAGGTAGCATGACTTTACCTTGATCCCATCCTTTATACGTCCCACGTATGGCATTAACGAATCACATCACTTTGAGGGGGCGGTAGTCCGAACTTCCTATAATGAAGATATCACGTATACCCATAATGGAAGCCATAAAGGTAAGACACAAATGAAAAATAAAGAAGCATAAGTAAAACATAAACATATTATATATCATATATAAAACTAGTGACATCATAATGGCCACCTTTGAAGGTGTTAAATGAGTATTGAACAATCATCGTTTCGGGAGGCACAATTTCGCCATCCACGGAAACCGTATGTTCTTTAACCATTTGATGTAGTTGTGTGAGAGTGTAGCTCGAATAAATCTTATAACAACATCCTAGTATATTGAATATACTGGTGTTGTTACAACAGAAATAAATAAAAAGAGTTTAGGGGGTTGGATAAGCAAAATAAAACTAATTAACATTAGAGAATGAATTACCTTTAAAAGTGTAACTCATCATGATTTGAGCCTAAAGGCTTCCTTTGAAAGGATTCTTCCCAAAGGGAATCCTCTAGGATGAGGAGAGGGATGTGGAGAGAGTAAATGGGCAGGGTTTGGCCGAGCCAAAGGCTTGAGGAGTGTGTGAAATGAGGTAGAGGTGGGGGCCTTTTATAAGAGGAGAGGAGGGGCACTTTTGGAAAGAAAAGAAATATTACTTTATTTGAAAATGTGTTTCAGTTTTAAAAGGTCTCAAATTGATAGAATTCGTGGATAAGGTGATAAGGGTTAGAAATCCACTCATCCAATTGGTTTTGGACATGTGTAGTTCATATATTTTACATTATCTTTCCATTTTATTTAAATCGTCAAATAATGATGTCATCGCTGCATAATTATTATGTCATAAATAATTTAATTTATTTAATGTATAAAAATTATAAAAAAATATTATTATGTAGGAAATCTTTTTCCATTTCTAATGACTATTTATAATCAAAAATATGATCTTTATAACCCCATGTAAAAATTGTTTTCGTAAAACATATTATGTTTCTGTCATTTTTACTTTTACATTAAATAAAAAGTTATTTATGTCATTTCCCAACCAAAGTGTCTCCATGGGGTCCCCAAGTTGACCCATGGCTTTTATTGGTCGGCCATGACACAACCAATAAGGTTGGGACATATGTCTAGGTCATTTCATATTTTTAAACCATTATTTATACCTTAAACTACACTAATTACCACTAATCGCGATTAAAAACTTAATAAGTTACTATTCACCAAAAAATTATTTTAATCTCATTGAACCACATTTTACTTCTTAATGACAACCATTTATGTCGGATTTTTGAAAATCAAAACACAATGATGGCAACATTTCATTTAAACGGAATATCAGTCTTTATAAGTACCACTTAGTGGTTTCACTATTCATCAAAAATTGATGGTTTTCAGAAAATTACCAAAAATTCACCCTAAGCTATATTTGGTATTACGAATTCATAAATGAAGTCTATTTTACAAAATTCAAAACATATAAGTCACATTAATTAATTTAATAATTAATTCCCACTTTCAGAGCAAATAGTGTGTTTTTATGAAACAATAAGTATCAAAAGATTGACACTGGTTTAAGACTGATTTCAAAGTGAAATTAATTCCAACGACCACTATTGGATTTAATGGTAAAAATATATTCTAATTTCACATTAAAACCAATTCAAAAGATAATCTAATCATATAAATAAATTATATTAAAAAGTGGTTTTGAATTAAAATACAACATTTTACACTATTCATTAAAAAATGAACTTTATCAGAAAAATACCAAAAAATTACACAAATTAAAATTTAATGTCCCGATTCTAAAGAAGAGTTTTATTTGGTCCAAAAGAATGTATAAGAGTGAACAAAACTCTTTTTAATGATGGTTCGCCATCAAAAGGCGATAAGTGAACCTTTAGTGAAAACTAGGGCATACATGCCTAAAATTGAATTCTTTCCGTATTTTAAGCCTCTATCCTTTATTGGATAAATGTAAAAACATTTAAAAACATATATAATCATATTTTAGTTATTTATATACATTCCCGCCATTACAACGGCTACATGTTAACTACCATTTAAAATAATATTATTTTATTATTAGAGTGCAACGTAAGATTCCCAAGAAACTCGTTGTTTCCTGTTGGGTACGCCATCGAGCATAGCGTCCCCTTTAAAGTAATTTAAATATTTTATTCCCAAATATGGATAAATATGAAATTTCATATTCTTTATTTACCTGGGGTGTTACATCCTTCCCCCCTTTTGGGAATTGCGTCCTCGCAATTTTAAAATTGCGCTTCGAAACATCCTTGAAAGTCCCACATCGGAACAAAAGTCGGTAAAACAAACACTTTAAAATAAAGAGAGATAAGTACAAAGGTCACCCAAGTTAACCCATACTAGGATTCCAAGAATGAAAATATGGACATGGAGGAAAAAACAAAGGGTCATGTTCTGATGGAGAGTGATAGAAAACATGTTTAGGAGAAAGTTAACCCCGAGAAAATCACAAACTTGTGATGGGTTAAACGGTATTCGATTCCCCAGTAGGAAAAGTTAATAGTCAACATTTTTGTTTTAAGTTACTTTTTATTGTGGAATTTATTCATAAGGAAACATAATCACTTATCATATTGACTTTCAACTTTTATTAGATTCCTTACACAAACTCATATTTTCTCCAAAAGACGAGTATTTAGGAAGACTTGTTCACATTAAGAGTACTATAATCAACTTCTAGAGAATCACCTAATTCACAAAATAGAACTATATACATCCCATGTCTTTAGTCTTTAACCAAAACCAAAACCAAAAAGGCCAGTATAAGATCAGATAATCAAGAAAAGGATAACCCTTTATAAAAAGAAAATCTATTCTTAATCTCCAAAATTTGTCCAGAAAAACCCAAAGTTCAATGAGGACCATTCTATAATCAATTTGTCCATAAAATTATTCAAAGTAAACCAATATAAGATTGAAACCCAAATATTTTAAGGATTTAGTCGCATAGTCTTCCAAGATAAATCGTAACATTTATCTCCAAACAATATCAGTTGCTCCTAAAGTCTCGTTTTGAAAAGTAATTAACCTAATCACATATCCTCCATGATAGGTTAATCATTTTCATAAATAACACAAAATCAACTTACTCTTAATTCATAAAATCATATAACTAGAATGAATCAGTCAAACTAATCAGGGACTTCACGTAGTCTAGTGGTAGGCAATAAATACCAGTCGCACATTGGTTGTGGGTTCGATTCCTGCAGCTTTGTCCGACGTGACGGGATGTCACATGGTCTACGTGTTGTCCTTTTTCCAAAACTATATAATTCTTAAAACATTCCCCAAAATGAGATAAAATCTTCAAGAATAATCATAACATATTTTAACCTCAAGTTTATATCATTCCTTTCATTTTCCATCATATCATAGAGTAACCCATAATTACCTAAATATTAAGTATCATATAAACCCAAATGGTTACCTTAATAATTATTACCTGAATTTCCACATCGGGTTGGACATCTCTTACATGATGAATTAGAGAACTCACCAAGGTTGAAGTGGTTGATCATGACTCCTTGATATTTGGTTTAGAACAACCACGAGTTTCCTCATTGAATCCTCCATTTTATCTAGTATCTTAATCAGAGAACCACCACAGTTTCCTTCAGACCTGTTGTCTCTTTGGTGCCTTCTAGATCCATCCATTCAATAAAAATAGAAATGACAGTGTGAGTATATCAACAAAACCATCATGTACTAATGAGGAAGGTAAACACTAAGATACACTTACTCATTCACTTTATCTAAAACTAGGACCCTTTCTGAAATCCTAACCATTATGGTAATGTCACTTATGCTTAAAGAATACCCTAACCTCTAAAGTTATCTAAACCGACCTATGATAACAAATATAAGGCCCCAACCTTAAACCTTACGTAATATTGAATTAAATGAGTAATTCACATTGAGGATCTTTTCAGGTTTAGAGTTTTAGAGAATAAGGACATAACGATTACATCTCAAAAGATTACAAAGTAGTCTCTTCTACTAAATTTACACAAAATAAAAACTCTTTAAAAGAAACATGTATTGTTCCATGTTTTAGGTAGAATGACTTTCCCTTGATCCCATCCTTTATACGTCCCACGTATGGCATTAACGAATCACATCACTTTGAGGGGGCGGTAGTCCGCACTTCCTAAAATGAAGATATCGCGTATACCCATAATGGAAGCCATAATGGTAAGACACAAATGAAAAATAAACAATCATAAGTAAAACATAAACATATTATATATCATATATAAAAATAGTGACATCATAATGGCCACCTTTGAAGGTGTTAAATGAGTATTGAACAATCATCGTTTCGGGAGGCACAATTTCGCCATCCACGGAAACCGTATGTTCTTTAACCATTTGATGTATTTGTGTGAGAGTGTAGCTCGAATAAATATTATAACAATATCCTAGTATATTTAAGATACTGGTTTTGTTACAAAAGAAATTAATAAAAAGAGTTTAGGGGGTTGGAGAAGCAAAATAAAACAAATGAACATGAGAGAATGAACTACCTTTAAAAGTGTAACTCCTTTTGATTTGATCCTAAAGGCTTCCTTTGAAAGGATTATGCCCAAAGGGAATCCTCTAGGATGAGGAGAGGGATGTGGAGAGATTAAATGGGCAGGTTTTGTCCGAGCCAAAGGCTTGAGGAGTGTGTGAAATGAGGTAGAGGTGGGGGAATTTTATAAGAGGAGAGGAGGGGCACTTTTGGAAAGTAAAGAAATATTACTTTATTTGAAAATGTGTTTCGGTTTTAAAAGGTCCCAAATTGATAGAATTTGTGGATATGGTGATAAGGGTTCTAAATTAACTCATCCAATTGGTTTTGGACATGTGTAGTTCATATATTTTACATTATCTTTCCATTTTATTTAAATCGTCAAATAATGATGTCATCGCTGCATCATTATTATGTCATAAATAATTTAATTTATTTAATGTCTAAAAATTATAAAAAAAACCTATGATCTAGGAAATCTTTTTAGCTTTCCAATGACTATTTATAATAAAAAATCTTATCTTTATAACCCCATGTAAAAATTGTTTTCGTAAAACATATTATGTTTGTGTCATTTTTACTTTTACATTAAATAAAAAGTTATTTATGTCATTTCCGAAACAAAGTTTCTCAATGGGGTCCCCAAGTTGACCCATGGATTGTCTTGGTCGGCCTTGACACAACCAATAAGGATGGGACATTTTTCTAGGTCATTTCATATTATTAAAGCGTTATTTATACCTTAAACTACACTAATTACCACTAATCGCGATTAAAAACTTCATAAGTTACTATTCACCAAAAAATTATTTTAATCTCATTGAACCACATTTTACTTTTTAATGACAACCATGTATGTCGGATTTTTGAAAATCAAAAAAAAATGATGGCAAAATTTCATTTAAATGGAATATCAGTCTTTATAAGTACCACTTAGTGGTTTCACTATTCATCAAAAATTGAAGTTTTTAAGAAAATTACCAAAAATTCACCCTAAGCTATATTTGATATTACGAATTCAAAAATGAAGTCTATTTTAAAAAATTAAAAACATATAAGACACATTAATTAATTTAATAATTAATTCCCGCTTTCAGAGAAAATAGCGTGTTTTTATGAAACAATAAGTATCAAAAGATTGACACTGGTTTAAGACTGATTTCAAAGTGAAATTAATTCCAACGACCACTATTGGATTTAATGGTAAAAATATATTCTAATTTCACATTAAAACCAATTCAAAAGATAATATAATAATATAAATATATTATATTAAAAAGAGGTTTTGAATTAAAATACAACATTTTACACTATTCATTAAAAAATGAACTTTATCAGAAAAATACCAAAAAATTACACAAAGTAAAATTTAATGTCCCGATTATAAAGAAGAGTTTTATTTGGTCCAAAAGAATGTATAAGAGTGAACAAAACTATATTTAATGACGGTTCGCCATCAAAAGGTGATAAGTGAACCTTTAGTGAAAACTAGGGCATATATGCCTAAAATTGAATTCTTTCCGTATTTTAAGCCTCTATCCTTTATTGGATAAATGTAAAAACATTTAAAAACATATATAATCATATTTTAGTTATTTCTATCCATTCCCGCCATTACAACAGCTACATGTTAACTACCATTTAAAATAATATTATTTTATTATTAGAGTGCAACGTAAGATTCCCAAGAAACTCGTTGTTGCGTGATGGGTACGCCATCGAGCATAGCGTCCCCTTTAAAGTCATTTAAATATTTTATTCACAAATATGGATAAATATGAAATGTCATATTCTTTATTTACCTGGGGTGTTACATCAATAGTCCATGAAACGAATCTATTATTACCTTTAGGTGATATGGGTCTACTTTTATTCATCCAATAAAATTTTTGCAGGAGTTAGGGTAATTTTATATTCTTATTTTTACCCTTAATTACCCGATTTACCTTTAACAGTAGTAAATATAAATTACCGTAGTTACTATTCATAATGTCGAAAAAATAAATGTAACCTATTAACATAATTTGGACCCACTAAATCAAAATATGGAATCTATTTTTCAAAATTCAAAACATATAAGTGTCAGTAATTAATTTAAAATTAATCTATTTGTTAAGAAAAACAGGTTTTAAAATATAAAACATTGTCAAAGATTGAAATGTTTTGACCTATGAAATCAATGTAAAATTTATGATAATGACAAACGTCATATTAAATGGAATAAATATATTCTATTTATATATTAAAACAATTAGATTTTTATAATTTAACCATATAAATTATCTTGATGAAAAAGTTGTTTTTAAGAATGAGTTAGCGTATTTTTACTATTCATGAAAATATGAATGTTAGCAGAAAAGTAAATTTTTTTATCCAATGTTAATTTTTATATCCTGATTCAAAAGAAGAAGTTTATTTTTTAAAATTTAACTTATATACTTTCCAAGAATTTGATTTAAAATGGGTGCTCCATAAAAAGGCGGTAAAACTACATTTTTTGAAAAATACTTCTTTTATCTGAAAAAACTGATTTTGTTTTTATACCTCATTCTAGAAAATCTGTAAGATTAATTGAAATTTTATAAAATTAAAAATTCATTTATACTATTCATAACGGCTAGTTTATAATATTATAATAATATATCATTGTTTGATGAAACTCGGTATTGCTTATAATGCGAGCTAGCGAGGAAGGTTTCTCTTGTGTGTAATGCAAGAAAATGCAGTGTTGTGTATAGTGAACGATTTATTTGGTGTTGCGTATAACATAAGACATTAAAAAAATATTTCTCATAAAATCACACGGTGTACACCATATTTTTTTGTTATTATCTTACATGAATTTGTTTTAAGGACTTGGTTTCTTCATGGGTTTGCTATACTAAAAATTGATTGTAGATATGTGTATGAATTGATATGTTATAGAAACCATATTGTGGATTTTTCTTGAATTTTTATGTTTCATATATAGGGATATTGATTAAAGAAAAAATTTAGGAAAATGGATATATGGATTCCTAAAATTAGAATGAGGTTAATGCTAGGATGAATGATTCATATTGAGAGATGAGATTTATTATTTTTGGTTTGGGGTGTTATTTTTATATAGGTTGATTAGAGTAGGTTTTCATCATGGATATACCATCATTGTTTATGATTTACTTATGATGTATTATTTTATTATTTTTTAATTTTTGTGGTTTTAAACTATATACATCAGTTATCCAACACACTATAGTTGACTCCACCTTGTGGTATTTAAGCTCACGTACTAGAATTAATAGATTCTTTAATTGGCAATGAATTATAAATAAACTCTTGGTAAATGGTGTTGTTGATGAAAATAATGATAAATATATTTGAAAATAACCATGGGATAACTATAGTGAGTACTATAAGAGTGTGGTAAATAAATATATTAAGTAAAAGGATTATAAATTCATGTTTTCTTATAATTAAATTGAATGATTTAGATATAATTTGTAATGGAATTAATGAATTAAAAATAATTTACAAATTAAAAAATTATAGTTATTAAATTTTTCGACTCTTGAATTTTTTGGCATAAATGAAATATTGTTCCATGGTACATAGTGATGAAAACCCGTTTTCATATCGGAAGATCACCCTTGTTGAGATTATCTCTTTGTAGTTTCACTTATTTTAGTTTTTCAACATAATATTAAATAATTTTTTTATATTTCATATTCTCCCCCACACAAGTTTTTAGGGTATCCACTGTAAAAATATTTTAGGATCTCTATGTTTTCACTAATATCGAGACTGCTGACGGAATAGTTTCTTGGGTGATCCCTCTTTAAATACATCCCCTAAAATGTTGCATACCATGCGACCACACTCTATCTATAATGATTTATGTTAAATGTTACACGTCATAATGAGCTATGATGGAACCCAATTTTCCTTACCCCTATGTACGACATATAATGTTTTGAGGATATAGTACATTAATCTATTCTTCCTATAATGATTATGTGTAAAACATGTTTATATGAAATGGATTTGGTGGATTTAGTTATAATTCGTGATACATATTTTTTGATCTATTTTTGAATTTTGAATTCATCTTCAACTATTATTGGGTTATGGGTGTGTGAGATACATGATGAGATGATATCATTAAATGACATGGTTTACCTGGGGTGATTACTTTTGGGACTCATTATAACTCAATACATTTAACATTGGGTAATGAGAGCAAAAAACCAATAGATAAGTGGAAGTAATGGACCTTTCTTATGTATAAGATTTTGAGAGAGAGTTTCTTAATTATATGAATAACATTGTAAATGAGCCTCAGTAAGAATGGGATATATTATTCCCAATTATGGTAATGATTTGGTTTTATTTGTTTATACATTGAGATTTAGTAATCTTGTTCGACATGTTTTGGGATGTTTTGACGACGAACATTCTTATTATTCACAATTGTTCTCCCAATATATATTCACACCATATTCAAGATTGTAGTATATGGTTAGTGATTTAGTTGAGTGTTATTATCATGGGTAGATATTTACGAGATGTTGTGGTTCATGATCTCAAAATAATTTCTTTTGTGTATATTTAGTTTTTTCTATTTTTTTTGAAATTAAATTCATGTATTGAGGCTGCTTATCTATTATATATGTGGTGGTGATAATTGGAGGGTCACATATTTTCACTTGTCCTTAAATTTATATATTTATTCTAACTACTCCCATTAGTATGCATTATATTACCCTGGTGTTGGTCTCTAACACTTGGCCTATCAGAGGTGGGCTTTATGGGCCTTCCCTATATTCATTACATGCCTAAGATGGGTTCCTATAGAGGTGGTTCATGATATACTGAGAACCAATACATTACCCAATCACATTAAATTACACTAAAGGGAGAATAAAATGATCATAATCAAATGGAATCCTACAATATTCTACTGTAGAGGAGTAAAAATATTGAATGAAGTTAGCACGACAATATGGATATTCACTGACAATTAAATACTAGGAAACATGGGTATTAATTGTTTATCTTAGAGAATAGTTATGTTATGATGGAATTAAATGAAATATTATAAAATAATATATTTTTATCATTGATAATATGAATCCCCATCCATTTATCATGATTAAATATTTAGTTCCTTACTAAAACAAAAATTATAATGACCGAAGATAAAAATATATATTTTCCACAATTATGTCTCATATATTGGATATCATTTTCAACACACAAAAACTATGTAAAATGAAATTACAGAATATATATATGTTTTTTTACATATATTCATACATATATATATCGATGTTTCTATGTGTGTTTATATATTTATATAGTAAATATAACTAATAAAATTAGCAATTGAATGAGTAGGTATTAATTAGAGTAATAAAATTACATATCGTTTTAAAAAATAGTTTTAATATATAAATGCTTTTTAATAAAAAAATACATAATTAATTATTGTGTTTAATAATATAAATATTTATGCATTGTATCTTTTATTAAATAAAACACCATATATTGTTGTTAAATTATGATGTTCATAAAATAAAATATCAATCAATTAATTATATTTTTATAATTGTCTTATGTAAGTTAATAACAATAAGAATTATTATTTCCAAAGGTGTTTTCTTAAAAAAAAATTTACTATGATTTATAATTTCATTTAGAAGTTAAAATTATATATTTTTTAATGCTAAATAAACATCAATTTTTGTTCATCAAAAAAATATTAATATTGGACAAATTTTTAGTTATTTTTCTATAGTGGATAATATTAAGGTGATTAGTGTAATATACCAATACAAAAAGTATCATTAATGTTTTAGAATAATAAGTAAAATAGAAAAGGTATGAAATTTATGAAACAGTTTTTTAAAATAAAAATTAATTTTAATGTGATACAATTATTTTGTAGAAAAAATGGATTTTAAACCTATAATTAATATTTATGTAAATATGTGATTTATTTTATAAAATTATTTGAAAACATTATTATTTTATTATTTTAATATTAATTTTTATTAACATAATAAATTTTTAAAAATTAATTGAAATTCAAATGTGGAATCAGTATGTCAAATTTTTTTCATATGTCTAATTTATTTTTTAGACTACTGGATATGCTACCTATGTTAAAAACTATTTACCATGGTAAATGATAAAATTGAAAAATTGAAAATCTCAATGGAAATCAATAAAAAAACATTGAAAATATGTTAATAAATGGGTGGTTTAGGCCAATAAAAAATTTACTTCATCCAATATCTATTATTTATAAATTTTTATCAAATTTTATTAAGAGTGGAATCCCATTATTAAAATGTTTTTTATATACAATGATTTCATTGAATTTTGCTTATAAAATGTGTTGTCCTATCCTTACATCGCCTCAATCCAAAACCCACTTAGTTCATCTCAAAACATTTCAAACCCACTCCACCCATTATTATTAACCTTTCATAGTGTTGTTCTTCTCGATATACCACCCTTCTTGTAATTAACTTCCTTTTAATGGAAACTACTAATGAAAAAAGGTTTAAATTTCAAACCACCCACTCCTCATTTTTTATTTTATTATTTTCACAACAATATAATTCAATTAAAAATATTAAAATTAGTAAAATTACTATATAATTATTTTTTTATAATTATGGTATAATCCAAAATAACCTTTATTCTATATATTCAGAGAAATAAAAATATGAATCCTATTTATGCGATGACCACTACCTCAATGAGGTGATGTGTTCACATTCCTTTGATGAACAACCTCATTATTTAGAAGGTAAATTTAATTTAAAATTAATATATATGACATATTTATGATAATAAAATGATAACCAAGTTACTACTCTACCCCATTCTATGAAAACAAAATCATCATCCTCATGTCCTGCATACTACAGCCTCCAAATATATATGTAATCCATTTCTTAGTACCTCCTTTCATGGATGGTTATAAAAAGTAGTTCTAATGTATTAATATTAGTTTCATGGTAATAATATAATTTTAGTAACTCAAATTTAATAACATATTAATTATATAAATGAGAAAATGTCCTAAAATTAACCATCTTATAAACGTGAACAAGGAAGGAATAGTAATTTATTCGTAATATGTAATTATTTTATATCCATGAATTCCTCTACTAATTGTCAAAAATTATAATATATACTAATAATAGACAAAAATATATTTCATTAATATTCTATTATTATAATTTCAACTAAACCACCAAACAATCATCTATTAATCATGATACTCTCATTTTTCATTTGGTCTGAGAACCTACTTGAATAATGTTATACAGTTAATTCATGGATGAATATGAATATTTAATTTCATGTAATATTTTATATATTAGTAAATAATACTTTCTTATTTTTTAAATGAAAATATAATAATTTGACTCTTTTGTGAGGAAACAGTCTTTATTTACTATGGATTATATAAATATGCTCATCATCGAAGTCATCTTAAAAGTTCATAAGAAAAAAACCGTATATAGTAATTATAACATTATATATCACTATTAACAATATATTATACTTCAATTTAAAATATTTTAATTATTTAATATGTATTAATAAAGAAGTACAATATTAGTATTACAAAAGTATGACTAAAAGTCAGTTGAAGATAATAACATCAAACAATTATTAAAAGGAATAACTCATAAAAAATTATAATAAAAGATTATAAAGGAAGTATATAAAAGTATTTATATTTTATTATGTTTTTAAATAGGAAATTAATAGAGTTATGAATTTATACAGGTGGTTAGAGTTCATTTTTCTAGTTAATAATATATGATAAAGGGTTAATGACTCAAATTTAATTTCTAGAGACATATTTATTGTTAATCCCATTAATATCTTCAATGTGGTATGATTACTAACTGATGAATTTATTTTACCATATTCATGTAATTATTGGGATGTTAGTATACCTTTAATATTTTATTTTTAAATATAAATTGATTCCAAGGCCACCAAGGATGTAATGGCATGTACAATCTCAATTTTATTTTATTGAGTTATAAGACTATGGAACACTACTGTTACATTCCTGATTTATTCTATAAAAAAAATATTATATTAAATATCATAATGTTTATTTTTTTAAATATATTCCCATTTTCCAAATGGTAAAATTTATCATACCTCATAGATAATGCTTCTTGTAAGTGTTTTTTGGTCTTGATTTATAATTCTACGATCGTGCTTCTTATTATTCTCTAATTTACATTTAAATAGTGTATATATATATATATATATATATATATCTTCTTCAATATTTTATATCATATATTATACTCTATTTATAGTGTTTTATGAGCACTTTCTTCCTCTTAATATGTCATGGATTTTTATTTAAACTAAAGTCAAATAGTTTTTATTTCGTTGCCACTCATATTTTCAAAACAAGATTGCATTTTAAAGATAATCCATCTGGGGAATTTTTAACCACTATAAACCCCTTTTTAATTTTCATTGGTTATTTATATGGTATTTCATGCTCCTTACAAATTTCAATTATACGTAAATCATATTTATAACAAATTGATTCTTAGGAATGAAAATTATCACTTTTCTAGTTCTTGGATGAAAATAATCATTTTCCCTGTATATATTCAGTGGATGATTTTTTAAACATCCTTATCTATGATAAAAAAATGATGAAGTTGATTTTATAATATTATTCCTTATTAATGTAAATTTATTTAAAATGTTATGGTTTTAGATATGGTTCATTTTTATAAAAGTGTACAAATAATCTCATTTTAACATTTTTTCCTTGTGAACTCATCTTTCTTCTATCATTTAACTTTTCTTTGTATCATACAGTATAATATTTTATTAAATTATAAAAGAAAAAACTATTATAGTTTCTCTACACAATCATTAAGTCAAAATTAATTCTTATAAATAGATAAATTATATTTCCACTTTCAAAAGATATTTTTTTCTTAATTCTCCATAAAATTGGATTTATCAACATTAACATCTTTTTAATACATTGTTCAAGATGAAAGAAATTATATATATTTTTCTTCTATATTTTTTCATTAGACAGAATATATTATATCCTTATATTTGAGGGGAGTGATCTATCAATGTATTTTTCATTCCTTATCAGAATCAACATATAAATATAATTTTTCTTCTAATGATTCTCTCTATGAACTTATTATATTTTATTCAGATAGTTGAAGGGCGTTCACAAAAATTCCATAAATTGATTGATTTTTGGAATTATTGACATAAACATATATTGTTTATCTATAGTGTGGAAATTTAATACTCTTTAATATATTCTTTGAATCCCTTTTACATTGAAATTTACTTAATGTTGTGTGATACCCTTTTTTTATAAGAATTATCATATTATGATTATTGATGCATTATTTTTGGAATACATATTAATTTTTATTTAATGATATAATAGGTGGGACTAAAAATATATAGCCCTATAACGAATTATATTTTGATTTATATCTCATCAAGAGTCAATTATGAGATTATTTATTAAACCTAATCCAATAAGGGACTTATTCAACCATGGGATAATGTTGCTGGGAGTTAACCTTTACTAATATTAAAGATTTCATGCATGAATTTGTATTCACAATATTATGATTCTATGATCCTTTGATAGTGGTTTCTCCATTTTGAATACTCAAAATGTGATTGTTGGATCCTTATCCATGTGTTATTGGTTTGGAATTCTACCATTTGTCCTCGGTTCCTTTCTTACATTCTCAATCAAATATGATTATCTTTTGATATTTGGATTTATTTTCTTATGATTGCCCTTAATAAGAATTTAATCTCACCCTCATTCTGTTTCCAATTCCTTGGTCACAAAAAAGAAGGTAATGTGTGTTTTATGTTTAGTATATTATCGCTTTCATAAAAATTATTGAAGATGTTGAAGACTATTATAGATTCAGGGTTCACTTTTACATTTATAAAATGATTGAGAACTCAAAAAACCATGAGTATTTTTACATATTTTTTATACTACTTATATAATACTATATGCCTAAATGATATTTGATTTATATTATACTGATTTATTTTCATTAAAATCATATAATTTGATGGTCACATTTATGGTCTTCTACAATTAGTATCGTTGTAGGTTTTATAAGAACATTATTTTTAATCATATTAATTGAATAAATTTTAGGGGTTGATAAGATAAAATTTATCATAATTTTAAATGTGTTGATAGTCATTTTTGTTTACGGAGGAAACATTGAATATTTTGGGGATTTGTGTTTGGAATGTATTGTCTGAACCATACTTTATAAATATTATGGATTTTAATTCTCACAAATAACCTTGATTGTTTTACTAATGATTTTATTTTTAGTGTATTTTAGGAAATTTATATTTTTTATAATTTTTATCTTGATATAATATTCATCTACTTATTAGAGAGAAATATTTGTTAAAGTGTTTATAATTCTCTTTTGTGTATTATAGACACATTTTTCACCATTTTTCATTAACTAGAAATAAAATTCATTCAAAACATCGAAGAAAGTAATGTATGGAAGAAACCATATATTTATATTGAAGGATCAGCATGTATGGTCAATCAAACTTTTGTTTTAAGAAACATATGGTTAAAGAACATTATGTTTGGATAATAACAATATGTTTGTCAGAAAGAAAAAGTATTGTTAAATAATTCTACGTTAGTATTGTACATTACAAACGTATGGATCATAAACCTAACTGTTTCAATCAACCTTACACTGTGAACATTACATATTTGAAAAGTGAACATATGGATAATCAATGTTACATTTAGAGATCTATGTGGACATGGGAAAAGATATAGATCGTCAACCCTATATTATGAAGTTGAACCCTACATTTGTTATTTTTTCAGTTTATAAATAAACCTTACATTTGACTTTTCAATATCACAAATTAAAATTTACATCTTTATTAGAGCTTTTTGAAAATAGTATTTTTTGAATATCTGGGCGACTAAATGCTTGATTTCAACTAATTCAAATATTATCTAAATTGTTTTAAAGATCCATTTACAGTGGAAATTTTCTCTCCTATTCTTAAGGTAATGATACTATGATCATGCATCTGAGAAAGAGGGACTACATTTTGATGATATTCATGTTCAAATATGGAAACACGATGCTCTGTTTTTGTGGATGTTCCTAAAATCATTGATATGATTTGCAACATGATCTATTCAAATATATTTCAATATTCTACTTCTTCTGAAGATGAAGATCCCTCTTCTGTCAGTTGTGTGCAACTGCTACTATGATCTATATCTATTTCTCAACATAATATGTCTTATCTATCATGATTTTTTCCTTCTTATATTCAGTCATTGTGGAGTTTCATCTTCTCACACTAAACTATGCTTTTATCGATTCCAGGTAGAAGAACCAGATGTATCTATTCTATAATGCATTGTTTTTAAGGGTCACAGCCGCCTACACTTAATTGTGGATCAGTATTTTTATATGAGGACCTTACTAGTGAAATTCACCAATACTCTAGAGAGGGTGATTAGGGGAGTGGACTAGGGGTTCTTCTTTCCCCAAACCACAATAAATTGTTGTAATTTGTTCTATATTCATATTCCTTGCATATACTCTCATAAAAAAACATCACCTGCTCTATCTACTATTTATGTGAATCAACATGATCATGAAATTATTAAAAGGACACAATTCAACCCCATCTTATGTCGTCTCTATAGTCATTCCAACCTAACATTTGTTATCAAAGGATGATCTTTTTAATAGCATTATAACAAGATAAATGCATAGGATCTATATTTGTGATGGAAATGGAGAATCTCAAGGAAATAATGTCAATGGTACATGATCCGTATTTTAATGGTGACAATTATGGTTGTTGTAATTCTCAAGTGATATTCTACTAAAAAATCATGAATTTAGTGAATACTCAAACATTCTTAATCCTTGTACAATTCATGAAAAAATGAAACAATGTAAACAACTATAGGGGCAGAGTATGATATGAATTCGAATGCAATGAATGTAATTATTGTTTTTTTTTACAACATTAATTCAACCGTGTATTGAAATTCCCAATAGCCTATGAAATGTGGAAGACAATTGTTTTAGCCTCTGAAGGTACTACAAATGTTATATAAATGCGATATACTACATTGAAATTAAATTTATATACTTTCAGAATTTTTGATAAGGACAACATCACATAGATGAATGGAAGGATAACAAAATTTGGTAATAATATAATTTCATTATGTAAGACTATCAGCCAACCTGATCAATATTGGAAAATTTTACTAGATCTACCTACGAAGTGTAGTCAAATTTCAACTTCAATTCTCTAATCAGTACACGCCATGAATCAGGCAATGAGAGAATTGATTAGAACATTAATGATGTATGTGGCTGAAATGAAAGATGATGTTGAAGATCAAAAGGTCATAGTCAAAAGGTATA
The DNA here is from genome assembly GCA_963277665.1 of Viscum album. NCBI lineage: Eukaryota > Viridiplantae > Streptophyta > Magnoliopsida > Santalales > Viscaceae > Viscum > Viscum album. The sequence continues at coordinate 1,943,481,102 of OY728152.1, forward strand.
ACACTGCATCAAATGATACATCCCAAAATTAGAACAAAAAAATGAAACAAGAAGAATGAAATTCAGACTCATCTGATTCAAAAATTGATCTAACTAAATTTGATAAATAATTAACTAAATTTCATAGGAAGAATAAAGGATTCAGAAGAACCTTAAAAACGGATGAGAAAGACTTATGGAATTTAAGATGTTTTTAAAGAAAAAAATTGGGTAATATAAGACCGGATAGTCCTCAATTGAAAGAAGATATGATGAAGATAGAAATGAAATATCAGAATAATAATGATTATGAGAAAATTGAAAAAAAAGATTTATGAAGGATAAATGGAGTGTTTTTAAAAACTCCAGCAGCTCATCAATTTTTCTTCAGAAAATGTAATCGAACCTGAAAGCTAATATGTGCTTAATGGATGAATAAGAGAAGGAACAATCTTACTATTTATCAAATTCGGATTTTATCTATTAGAAATATAAAATGGATGCCTACTGTAGTATGCATGAATAAAAATATTATTCCTTCTTAAATAAATATAAATCATTAATGAAATATTTTGATTCTATTATTGGTGAAAGTGATAAATTACTAAAACAACATCAAGATCTTTTTGAAAAATGTAATTAAATTGCTACCAATTGTGCTACTCATGAAAGTAATATTAAGACTCTATAAGAAGAACTATAAACCTATAAAAATACTTCTCTTATTTTCTCAAAAGGATAAAATAAACTGAATGAAATTCTTTGGAAAAATTTTGTTAAAAATGAAATTTTTTGTATTAGTTGTAATGTTGAAAAACCCAACTATACAAAAACTATTTTGTTCTTTGTTCTAATAGCAAAGGCATGTCTACTGTTGAATGTTTTTATTTTTGTATTAATGTACATTATGATAATAATAACTATTTAAGAAAACCTCATCCATATGGTGTCAAACAAATTCATTATTCCAACTGTTTATCTAGATTTAATTATAATAGTGTAGATAAAAATATTTCTAATTGGATTCATATGTCTTTGATAGCTAACACTGATGGACCCAAAATGTTTTGGGTACCAAAACATGTTTTTGTGTAAATTTTCCTTATAGGTAACAGGCCATAGTAATGGAAAAGATATATGGTATATGGATAGTGGATATTCAATACATCTGACTAAAAATTCATAAAATTTCTATACTATGAATAAATTAGATGGCGGCGTAGTCCCCATCGGTGATGATGCTAAAAAAACCTTATGGGAATTAGAACAAGTGGAGATCCAAATATGATATCAATTAATAAAGAAATATATATTTAAATACTGAATCATAATATGATAAGTGTCTCTAAACTCTTTGATGATAGATACTGTGTTTATTTTTCTAATAATTCATGTTCTATTTTTAATGATAATTTACATCAATATAGATCATCTATAATTGATAATGTCTATAATTTGGATTTAAATTCATTTTGTAAAAAAAGTGAACTATTTTACCACCAATGTATATGACTCATGAATTTGGAATAGAAGAATTTTTAATTGTAATATTTTTATTTAAATAATTTATTTAAGAAAAAATTAGTTTCATATTTTCCTGGTCACAAATTTGATGGTGATAGATTCTGTGATAAATGTGAGATTGGAAAGAAACATAAATCTTCCTTCAAATATGTTTATAAAATTGATACTTCAAATCCCCTTGAACATATTACTATATATTTTTTTTGTAAATTCAAGAATAGAAAGTTTAGCTGGTAAATTATATGTCTATGTTTTAGTTGGTGATTATTCACGATTTACTTAGGTATATTTTTTAAATATAAAAATTGATGATTTTTTGGATTTTTTTATAAATTAGTTTAAAATGAAAAAGGTTTTGAAATAATTTCATTAATAAGTTATCAGGGTGGAGAATTGGAGAATCAAGAATTAATTTTTTTTCTCAAATATGGTTATTAAACACACCTTCTCTACACCAAGAAAAACTCAACGAAATAAAATTGTAAAATGAAGAAACAAAACTATTCAAGAAATGGCTAGGAATATGCTAAATGAATATACTCTACCAACCTACTATTGTACAAATTCTATAAGAACAACATGTTATATAATAAATAGAGTTTTAATTCGGCATATTTACAATAACAAACCTTATGAACATTACAATAATAAAAACCCCTATTGTAAATTACTTCAACAACTTGGGATGCATGATGTATATCCTATAAACCATGGATGATCTTGGTATTTTTGATCCAAAAGATGATGAAGGAATATTCATAGGATATTTTTTAACTCTTAAATCTTATAGATTATTTAATAAAAAGTCATGGATTGTTGAAGAATCACTTCATATGATGTTTTAAGAAACAGAACTTTTTAATAAAGAGATATATCAAACCGATGAAGCTGATGATTCTTAAAACCAAATGAAACATGATTACTTGAAAATTTATTTTCAAAATATAAATAAAATTTACAGTAGTTAAAAAGAACTTGTTACTAACGAACCTAAAAGTGCTCTGCCTAGACAGTCTAGAATATTGAAGAATTGCCCTTTAGAGACTGTTATTGGAGATCTATACATATGAATTAATACATGAACATGTATAGGAAACCTTGTGGAATTTTATGCTTTTATATCTCAGCTAGAGCCTATATCGTTTGAAGATGATATATAAGACGAAAGTTTGATGTTATAAATGAAAGAAAAGATAAATGAATTTAAATGATCCAAAGTATTGAAATTAGTGGAATGACCATTGAATTTTCCAGTTATCGGAACTAAATGGGACTTTAGGAATAAATAGGATGAACATGGAATTATAACTAGAAATAATGTTATTTGAGTAGCCAAAGGGTATAATCAATAATATGGTATAGATTATGATGAAATATTATCTCCCATAGCTAAACTATAAGAAATTAAAATTCTAATGTCCGTTATATCTCATATGAATTTTTAATTATCTTAGATGAATGTAAAATCATCCATTTTAAATGTACATTTATTGAAGGATGTTTATGCTGTGAAACCTCATGATTTTGAAAATTCTAAAAAACCTGATTTTTTTAAACATATTAAAGATATCTATGGCCTTAAATAAGCACCTATTTCTAAGTATGAAAGGATATGTTCAATTATTTTCAAAAGCAGTTTGACTGTTGGTTGGGAATACCCAACCCTTTTTAAGAATACAGCTTGTTGTTAATTTATTATTAGTTCAAATATATGTTGACGATGTTATTTTTGGATGAACAAATATAATAAATTGTAATTTATTTTTCAGAAGTTATGAAAAAAGAACATGAAATGATTATAATGGGAGAATTAAATTTCTTTTTAAGAATTCAAATTTATTAGAAAGATTATGGAAATTTATTATACAAAATTAAATATAATATTGATTTATTGAAATAGATTAGTCTAGAAAACTACAAGACAGATTCAACTCCCTTGTGTACTAACGTTAATCATGATTTGCATGATGTTGGGAAACCAGTGGAGAGCAATTTTTATAGTGGTATCATTGGAAGTTTACTATATCTTACAACTAGTGGACGAAAGAATATGTGTTCAGTATGCCTTTCTAGTATATTATTATCAAATCCAAAAAAATACCATCTTCCTGCTGTAAAAATGATTTTTAGATATTTAAAAGGAATAGTATTTCAATATCATCATTATTCAAAAAAATCTGATTTTAATTTATTATCATATTCAGATGCAAATTGTAGAGGTTGTAGATTAGATATAAATATAACATCAGGAACCTATTATTTATAGAAAAATAGTTAGTATCATGGTCACATTAGAAGAAACAATCAGTTTTACTATCAATATCTGAAGAAGAGTTTGTATCTGTAGGGAGTTATTATGCACATGATATGTGGATGAAATATACTCTAATGGACATTAGACATATTTTTAATAATACACCTATTTTATGTGATTATAGAAGTTTTATAAACATTTCCAAAAATTCAATATTTCATTCTACATCTAAGAATATTGATATTAGAAATTTTTTTAAGACATCATGTAATAAAAAAAGATATATCTTTATAATTGGTTAAGACTAAATATCAATTACAAGATATTTTTACAAAAAAATCCCCATTTCTTTTTTGACATTATTAAGGGTGATTTATGTTTACTTAATTTTTTATTTTATATTTCATTATTTTAATTTATTATATGCATAATTTCATTCCATAAATCTAATTTAATTTTTTATTTTAATATTACTGTATTATAGTTAATCAATTTATGGTGCAAAATTATTAAAAAAATTTCATAATTACTCTTCAACACAAAAAATGTGGACATATTTCATCTATCAGAAACCATTCGTATTCCAATCCCTTTGTTGAAAAAAATAATTGTTTCTCCTAACTCTCAATATTCATTCATTCTCCCAAACCATAAATCAAAAACTTTAGATTTTCAATTCTATGGAAATGAAAAGAACCAAGAGAGTCAAAGAAGGAGAATAAAGAAACCAAAAACAAAAAAAAGAGTTATAGGAAGAACAATTTTTAAGGAAAAGTGGTTGATCTTGATTGTTTATATAAGGAGAAAAAACTTCTGAAACATTCATTGTCATTTCAAGGACTCTAGACTGTATCAAATGAAATGAACTCAATTTTTTTTTATGATATAGAGGTGAAATATTTTTATTAGAGTGTACATTTTATTTTTCGAGATTCAGAGGATATAATTTTTCTAGTATCGATGGTCAGTTTTTTTTATAAAAGGTAGTGACATGAACTGGTTTCCCAGCACATGCCCCATATGAATTTATTAATATAAAAAGGAGTTTACAAAACAAGCTCAAGGTGTAAAATACTTACAACAACAGGGAACTAGAGATTACAGATCATAGCAAAAAAATAGACACCAGTAGGGTACCATCATTGAGAGAAAGATCTGCCTCCATGACCAACCCTTATAAACTTCAGAAAGTATTAGATAGCATGAACAGATTCTTCAGAGAAGCAATGTTATTTTAGATCCATCATACCTCAAAATAAAATCATGAAGGATGATATTCCAAACTCAAGAAAAGTATTCCAAACAATAATCAAAAGTACAAATCCAAAAGATGCCTCCAAATAGCATGTCAGTAAATTAATGCATCATACCCAACAACAACTGGAAACAGAGAGAGAAGCCAAAAAATAATGGAGAAGGTAGACCAGGGCTTCCACAACAAATAAACTGAAGGTAGAATCTTCACAAACTATCAGCTTCTGTCTAAATTCAAGAAAGCATATAGAATCCTGATTCATCAAAGCAGCATGACATGCATCCCTGACAAAACTTCCAGAAGCAGGGCTTCCATATTGAGAACAGAGATGGAGTGTGGCAGGAGGCACCCATCCAACATGCAGCCAACCATCTTAATTCTAGGGGTGTAGCACCAAGGAACAAAAGGACTCCAATTAAACTGAAACAGAGGTAAACAAAGATGGAAAAAACTGCAACAAACAGATCCAAATAGCACCAATTCAGAAATGAAAAGCCGATCTGATTAAGAGATCACAACCAAATCCCAAAACAGGTTGAAAGGTATTAGCCCAAAAATATCCCTAAAACCTGTATTGTCCAGGAAACTAGACCATTCCAGATGAACTCTAAATGAAGCAGAAACATCATTGAGAAAATTACTATAAGACATACTTTACGCAGAAATTGAACAAAGACAAACAACAACCATATTGAGATAGGTGAACCAGGAGCATTTGCCAAGACAAGAAGAAAACACTCAGAAGAAAACTTTAATAAAGAATTCATTTAGAATCCACCAGAGTCATCAATACATAATGTCAATCAAAGATCGAACCAGATCCAAAACTTATTACCATGGAATACTCGTGAAATCAAAGTTTGGATCCTTATTGAATTCCTCAGTAACTTTGATAAACATCCTCTTTCTAATATCAAGACAATCCTGAGTAGTTATATCACTATTTTTATACTTCTTAAATGTATTTGTCTCATTTTCCTCGAACCAAGAGTCACGCTCTTTTGGAAAATCCATATCATTAACATACTGGTATGCATGCCTCTATATATCACGTTTATTTTTCTATGTGATATTAAATTGAATTTTCTATGGTATTTATTTCGATAATATAATTAATATTTTTCACTAGATACAATAATGAATTTATATCAATATGAAAAGATAATTTTAAGGATTTTATTTACGAAGGACACAATCATACTGGTTGACGCAATTGTCAAATGTCTTCATAGTAATGTGTTGAATGCTAGAACGTTAAGGAAACATCAATTTTTCTATATCACTAAAAAAGGAATGATCTTTCCTATTGGAGATGATGAAGAACAGAGCTCATGATCTTGTGCTTAGGGGGAGCAAGCAGGTGTTCAAAAGGAGTGTGTAGCTGAATCACGAATAGATGCAATTTCTCAACTAACTCAGAGGAGGATTAGTATAAACATTGAATAAGAGGATGTAGGGAATGAACAAAATATATAATGGCATATTTTGAATCCAAGGAATTGAAATACTGATAATGTTGAAGAACAAGTGCTTGTTTCTAAAGAAGAAACATGCTCTCTTCATTTTGAATAAATAGTTTTTATAGAGGAAATTCTAGTGGAGAGTAAATATAGGTATATTGTTATTGTACCTCTAGTTAATGAATAGGTTCAAGAGACCATTCCGATAGAAATAGCTCACGAAAAGAAAACTAAAATTGAAAATGTTCAATTAGGGAATGAGAGTGAAGATGTTACTGAATAAGGAACTGTTCAGAAACATCAAATTTTATAGGAATCAGTTACAGAAATTCAACCCTTGATTGTAAATCAGACTGTGGGATAGTCAGATCAAATTTATGGTTCTCATAATAAAGTAGTTGATAATTATAATTTTTCTTGTATAGAATTAGTAATGAATGCAGTGGTAGATTCATTTCCTACCAATGGTGTAGATCAGGCTATGAATGGAGAAATATGGACATCTGATTCTTTGTCTCCAAAAGTAGAATAAATTGTGATTAAATTTAACAAGTCTCAAGAAGATAATGACACTATGTGGTAGGAGCATTAATTTTAAAAGAAAAATATACCAAAACACAAAGAGAATACAATTTCAAGAATGGATTTTGATTCCTTCAAGGGGGACATGTCAAATGATATTTGGAAGATCAGATATGATCGTGTTTTCAAGACATACAGTGCCAATTTAAAGTGGTATCTAAGCTGTCTGTTTGAATTAGTAAAATGTTCAGTGAATCAGGGTAGTACATCTACTACTACCTATTCTAAAATTCCAGATTTTATTTGAATATTTCAGGCCATTACATCTATTTTAGAAGACATGAATGATCTTCTTCAAGACTTTCAATGCAACAACAATCCTTGGTCAGTTTTATTGGAAAATCATTAATTTCCTATTTATTATTTAACTCAAGTAGAGCATGGCATTAGATTGATGTTATTTTAGTTTTCAAATATATTGGAGGTGTTCATAAAGCAAGAGGAAAGTCTTATTGAGTTTCTGAAGGTCAACATAGTGGAGAATATGCATGTCAATAATTACTCAAAGATATTGATAACTCAACTTGGAGACATTTCGATGAAGAATCCAAGATTGTAGATGGACTAGCTAAAAGAGATGTTTAAAGCCATTAAAAATTCAAACCCAGCCAATCCGTACATTTTTTTGTACCGAGAACCACAACAATTACAATATTCATTTCTTATTCAGAAACATTGTTTTATTCGTGTATTTATTGATTAGTAAACTTGTTTGATGTTTATATTTTACAACTCATTATTTTATCTTCTATTGTATCTTTATCTAATATTTAAAATACAATTCTCTTTATTCAGTGTAGTTACTTATAACATTCACCTATCATTCAATTAAATATTTAATGTGATCTAATCTGTTTCTATAAATTCCTTTCGATATCACAAAAGGGGGAGAATTTTTGATAACACAACTATATTTAATTCGAGATATTTAGATAGGCTTAACCATTTCGTTGAAATTTATCAATAGGGGAGTAATTCAAATATTTCTTCTTATATAAATAATTCTATAAAATATAAATTATTTTCTATTTCTGTTTATAGAATTTTAAATTATTTTTCTAAGAATATAGTTTTTATTTATTGGATTTGAGATCTTAAAAAGAGAGAGATTATAGGGAATGTATTGTATCAACAATACTCTATAAATATTATTTATTTGGATTCTCACCAATACCCTTGTTTTTTTAACTAAATATTTTATTTTGAGTGTATTTTATGAAATTTATATTCTTTATAATTTTTATCCTGAAATAACATTAAACAATTTATTTATGAGAAATATCCGTTAAAGTGTTCCAAATTCTCTTAAGCGTATTCTAGAAACACTGTTCAAAAATTTTCAATTAATGAAAATACTATTCATTCAAAACATTGAAGAATGTAATGTGTGGAAAAAACCATACATTTATGTTGATGGATCAACATGTATGCTTAATCAACCTTATTTTTGAAGAAACATGTGGTTAAGGAACATTATATCTGGATAAGATCCTTATGTTTTTAAGAAAGAAAAACTATGGATATATAACCCTATATAATTATTTAACATTACAAATGTAAGGATAATCAAAATTAATTTTGTAGTCAACCATAAGTTATCAACAATTCCTATGGGAAAAGTGAACATATGTATAATCAATGTTATGTTCAGAGATTTATACTGGTGTGAAAAAACATATAGATCATCGAACCTATGTTATGAAGTTGATCCCTAAGTTTGTTATTTTTTCATTTGATAAAGTGACCTTATGATGGACTTCCCTACACTAGAAATTTGAATTTACGTCTTTATTGGAGGTTTTTCCTCACAGATTTATCAAAATATTAGGGGGAATTAAAGTACACTTTTGATTATTTCAAAGATCATATTAAATGATTTAAAGGCCCATTTAGAGTGGATAGTTTATCTCCTATTCTTAAGGGAGTGATATAGTGATCAATCATCTCAAAAAAAGTCTATATTTTGAAGATATTCATGTTCAATTCTGGAAACATGATTATTTGTTCTTATTTTTGTTCATAAACTCAAAGATCTCTTGTGAAACCAGTTTTGTTCAAATAAATTTCAATATTTTCATTCTTCAGAAGAAGAAGATCCATCTTATATCAGTAGCATGATGCTGCTACTAGGAGCTATATATGTTTCCCAACAAACTACATATTATCTATCATATGTTTTGGATATGTGTATTCAGTTATGGTGGAGAGTCATCTTCCCGTACTAAGATGTAGGATTATCGGTTCCCTATAATAGAACCAAATGGCTCTGTTTTATAAGCCTTTATTTTTAATATTGACAACTACCTGCACTTAGTTGTGGATCAGTCTTATGATACGAGGACCATAATAGTGAAATTCACCATGATCACAGAAGGGGTGATTGGTGGAGTGGACTTGGTGATCTTTGTTCCCCGAACTACTATGAATTGATGTGATTTGTTCTCTGTTCATATCTACTGCATATACTCTCATAAAAATGTCACCAGATCTGTCTAATTTTGATGTAAATCAATATAATTTTTAAATTTTTAAAAGGACACAAGTCACCACCCTCTTATGTAATCTCAATATCCATTATGACCTAACAATTTAAATATGAGATAATTAATGGGAACCATATTAATATGTTTAACCTAACATTATGATATTATTGTAACATAGAGATTTGGTGTGTTTACTCAAAATAATATCCCTATCAATATAATAAAATTGGATACATGTTGAATTTTTTTCCCTCAGGGTAATAACTAAAAAATGGAGTGATTGGAATTGAATAAACTTGTCACCTGATGTGAGGTAAAGTGGATTATCTACAAACCTAGATGGAAACTCTTGAGGGATATGATTTTATTACTCATATTCTCTTTATAATCTAGTATTAGTGATTAAATTCATAATTATTTTTAAGTAATTTTGATAAGATGTATGGGATTAATTCTTAATGTTAACATCATTTAATCTAGGATTATTGATAGTTAACAAAGTGTGATATAGGATGACTTAAAAAATAAAGGTCAATGAAATGGAATAATAATGTACGAAATATTTTAGGTAAATTTTCCTATGCCTATTTATTATAATACTCATATATTGTAATTTTTTCATCAATCATGTTATTAATTATTGGTTTTATTAATAGTTGATTATAAAATAAACCTATTGTTCATGAGAATAAATGATTGTGTTAATGAAAAACATATCAGAATGAGATCTAGAATGAGAAACTGTGCTATTATACCAAACCAATTATAATGAAATATAATCAACAGTTTTAACATAGTTAAAATATGAAACATGCCAAAGAATATATGGACTGAGTTTCAATGATGATATTTTTATTATGATAATAAAAGGAAAAAGATTAAATTCCATAAATTGTAAAAATTGTGGAAAAGAGAGAGGTGGGAAATTGCATTAATAGTACTTTTAGATAATACAATTGTGGATATTGAACCACTACACTCAAAAGGATATGTTCAATAGTAAAGATATAAAAATATGTCAATTCAATTGTAATGATATTGGAAATAATTAATATCAATTCTATAATCCATGGTAAATTATGGAAAATAGGTACTAAAATCCACTTAGAGTAGGGGAACATGAAAAATATTATATAATGACTTCTATAGAAGTAGGATTTTATTTTTCACAGTTGATTTTCACATATCATTTTTCATGTTTGTTTTAATATTTTTTGTATTGAGTTATAAATTAATTCTTATGGCGGGATAATTACTATGTCCATAGTATAAGCATCTCATTCTAGGTTTGTAGAAGTTAATTCTTGTGGATTTATATCTTCTACACAAATAATGATTCTATTAAAAATAAACTATATCATTTTACAAAGGGTCCATAAAAAGTTTCACATTGGGAAATCATTCTTCACATAATATATAATACCATGACAGAATACATGTGTGTGGAAAATTAAGTAGTCCCTTTAAAAATTACTCCCGTATCAGGAGTGTTAATATTTTTAGGTTGAATTTTATTTACTAGGTAATGTATAATAATGTGGTATTTGAATATATGGTTTACTCCAAAAAAACTAAAATATGGTTGACATCTTTTCCAACACACAACCCTAAAAAATAGATCCACAATATATATATATATATATATAATAAATACAGCTACTAAAACTAGTCCATAAATTATTATTCATGAATATAAGTAGCTAATTTAAGAGATATTATATATATATACACAATAATGTTATTTGATACCAATTTACAAAAAATAATTTTCTCATTATGATTATTTATTTTTATGTTCTATACTTATTATTAAATAAAAAATAATATAATATTTTTAATGATTATGATTATAAAATAACATATTATCTTATAAATTCTACTTTTATTAGTGTTTTATAGAAAATATGAATATGAAAAACATGTATTTTTAAAATCTATTTTCGTATAAAAATAGGTTCTAATAATACATTAGAAATATTAACGGAAACATTTATCCATTTTTGAATAATATATTATATGAAAAACAAAAATTTTGGATTTACTAATTTGATATTATCATATTAATTTTTTTATTTTTTTAGTTTGATTGATATTAAAGTGATTTTCACAATATATCATTTCAAAAATATTGGACATCGTATAGAATTGTTTCTATTTGATAACAATTTGGAAATTCATTAAACCATTATATTACAAACATTAATTTTATTTGTGAAATTATTATTTTTAAAATATTTTTTTAGGATTATAAACTAATAATTACAATTTTAGAAAATAATTCTTGTTTTTTTATAAAAAAAATTTGAATTCATTATACATTGTTTTATTACAAAATTATCATTTTTAATTTTCTAAATTTAACCACATTAAATTGATTTCAAATTTTCAATACGTTGGTTAAAAAATAATAACTATATTATTTTTCAACATAATGATAATTTACATTGGAGAGAATTTAGGGACAATGGTAAAATCACAAATTATAAAAGTTAAAAATCAAATAGTAATGATTTGAATGTCTAAAATAACTTTGAAAATGGGTGTATGGGGAAAAATGTACCAAATGAATTACCCATATATATTAGTTCTTAATTTTTAAGAAATTTCTTTTGATTGTTACTCCCCGTTATTAAATAGCATTGGGTGATTAGAAAAATGTTATCCCATTTAATTTTCAAAAGGGGTCGCCTAAACTACCTTCCCCTAACACCAACACCACTTAGTTCATCAAAAACACTACCCAAATATCCCCTGTATTTTTTTAGGAACCATTATATGGTTATGGAATTATCATGATACTATACCTTAAAGGATTAATCCCTTTGAAAATCAAATAATTCAATATGTGGGGTGTAAATTTATAACCGCACATTCCAACATAATATTTCATTATATGATTTTAAAAAAAAATTAAACCATATTAAAATTAAAACATAAATATAATTTTTATATTTCTTATTTATTTTATGTATGGTAAAACCATTATTGGTCACTTCCATTTCCACTATGAAAAATAAAAATATGAATTGTGCGTATGTGTATACAAACTTCTCCACAATATAACGAGTTTATTTTTTTCAACACCTAACATGAAATGATAAAAAGTAAATTTAGTACTTAATTATTATATTGACTAAATATTTATAACTATAAAATGAAAATCCATAACATTTCTATCTCTTTCTATCAGAAAAATAAATCAATATGCATTGATATATGTGAACCATGATCTCCATGTATAAATTTATTCCATTTTTCATTACCAGCATTCATGGAATGTTATATGAATTATTTGGAAAGATAAATATGATAAATATTAAATTAATAAAATTTAGAAAATTGATTTAATAATTAATTTATGATAAAACTAAAAAGTCATTATAATATTAACTATTTGTAATTAGAAAACTAACAATCAAAAAAACTATTCATACTCTATAATAATTTCCAATCATCCCTTTTTCTACTAATTATTTATAATTATTATATATAAAACTTATAAAAACTAACATATAAAATTATTATACTACTATATTTATATTTTAACTAAATATCTTCACAATCATCCATTCGTAATTATATATACAAGTTTGAGTCAGTTTTCCCACCTAATTGAAAAATAATACAAATTTATATTTTGGATGAAAATGTGATTTTAGTTTTTAAATATAAGATATAAATAAATAAATAAATTAGATTTGTTCTTTAATGGTATTATAATAATATATCTTATTATTTATGAAAAAACACTTTGTTTAGAATGAATTATCGAATCATGGTCATCACTGAATTCAACAATAAGGATTGTTTGGAAAAAATACATTTAATAAAATTATAGCATTATCAATAATTATAAATAATAAATTTTACTACCATTTATAATCTTAGATTCATTAATTTTGAGATAATAATTAAAATGAAAAAAACATTTAAAAAACAAGTTTGGAAAAGGAACAATGTAAAAACCCATTTGATTATTTAGATAGTATATAAGTAGTATATTAATTTAAAATAAAAGGATATAAATTGAGTATATAAAATGATGTATATATGAATATGGTTTTTAAATTGGTTAAAAAGAGAGTCATCTTTCTCATACAGGATGATAGAGCCCATTATTTGAAGTGGGGATACAAGTAATGGGGCTCTTGTCTTAAATTTAATTTCTGAATACATATTTATTATTTTACACTGTAAAGTCCTTAATATGGTATGATTAATAGAAAATGGTTTTATTTTACCATATTCAAATAATTATTCTGGATTAAAGATCCATATCAAAATCATTATATAAATGACCTTGGATTCAATGGATACAATAGTTTTAAGGGTTGTGCTAACTCAATATCCTTCTATTGAGTTAAAAAAATATTTAACTCAATAGATACATTAATAATTATTTATATATAATGATTAAATTTCATATTATTTCCACAATATTTATTGGGGATTTAATATTCATCCTTTTTGTTTCATTATCAAATGTCCCTTACCTCAATGATTAATTTTTTGTAAGGGTTTCTCTGTCTGGATTCTAAATTCTAGGGGCATACTTCTTATTGTTCAAAATTTCAATTTTATATTATTTATATATTTTCAATTTGGTATATTATACCATTAATTATATTTTATTCATATTTTTTTATGTTAATCTTCAAAATTATTTATGTTCATGTTCTTTGATTTAAGTGTTACTCAAACCTTTAGGGGTTTTTTCAATTATATTTAAAAATTAAGACTAATTTTTATAGGTAATATACATATGGAATTTGAATTCTTTCCAAATCCAACCACCATTTTTTAGGGTATTTGTGGGTTTCCACTTATTCCAAGAAAATTTAATTTCCACTTCACTCATATTTTTTCTGAGTGTTTCTTATAACTGAAACCAACCCCAACTCTTCTTCATGTATATGAGATTTTCTTTTTATAGGTTTATGTTCGTCGGATTCTTTTTCAAATGACATTATTTTTTCTTTAAAAATTAATTATGTTTATTTTATACAACGTGATATTCTTTAAAAAATTAATGAATGTTTTTATTGTATTCATTATGGGATGTTTTCATCACAGTGTAAAAAGAATCACTTTTCGAAATTTTTTCATGTAAAAAATTCTTTATGAAAACATTTTCATTTTATATAAAATATATTGTTTAATTTATAATGGTTTTAATAAATTAAATCTTATTCAACAATATTTGATAAAAATTTATATTGAAAATAATGTTTTAAAAATAATAGTGGATATGTCTTATTTCTAATGAAATTTTTTCCTTACACACTTTAAAAATGTGGCTCATATAAATCCATATAAATTGACATACCTTCTGTGTGATATATAATATTATATAGAATTTACCATGTATATTATTTATCTCGATGACGTATGTGATATCCTTGTCTCTGGGTGGAATGATATCTCAATGTTGTTATCTTACCTATTCATATTTAGTGTATAACTATAATTTTTATTCAAATAATTTACAATTTGAACACTTACTATTTCCTTCTTCTAGTTGAAAGGTGTTCACCTTCATTCCCCTGCATCAATTTATTAAAGATATTATTAATATATCCATATAACATTAATCAATATAGTTTAAATGACAAATTATTTGATTTATTATTATAATGGTAGTTATCTTTAATATTTCATGATGTAACTATATAACAATTTATTTTCAATGGTATTTGCATGTTATGATTATTTTTGTTTTAATTATAGCACTCATATTGGTATACATGATATTATATGATAGGTGAAACCATAATTATTTATCCATCAGTGGAATATAGTAAATAATTATATATTGTGATATGTTATTTATATGATTATGGAGTAATCCTAATGCACTATGGGGATTTTTTCCACTATTTGATGCTTATTGTGGGAGTTAACCTATTCCACCATGGGAGTAATTTCCATATTTGATGATTGTTGTGGGTGTGATCCCTGAAGTATTTTTATAATGACATGAATTATGTTGTGATCAAAATCCACAAATTCCAAGATACTTTGATATTGGTTTTATTATCCTAAAATATATGCCAATGAATCTTGGCTCATGATCAATGTGTTATTTGGTTTGAATTATATATTTTATCATAACATTACTTACTGATATTCTCACACCTATATGTCTATGTTATGATATTTGAATATTATCTCTTATGCTTACACATACTAGTTATTTGAATTAACCTTTTATTATGTTTTCCTCTTTACTTGGTAAATATTAAAATTATCAAATGTGTCATGTCCAGATGAGTATATTGTATAAATAATTTCTAAAATATGTTAAAGAACATCTATAGATTAAACAGTCACTTATATAGTGGAAAATATTTCAATTTTTTGAATAACAAATGGGTTTTGTTAGTTAATATTTTTCTATTTCTCGAAAACTCGAAATCTAAAATCTCTATGGTATTTATTATATTAAATTATTTGGGTTGGGTCATGTAATTTTATAGTCAAATATGTGGTATGTTATAAAAATCGTCAAAATTTGTTTTTAAAAAGAATAACCAAACTAAGATATCATATGATAATGAAAATTAATCCCTATATTTCATAAATTTGACACCTTTATATTATCCTATGATAATATTGGTTTTAACCATATGATTTTTGGTTTATCTATTTTTTATATTTACTCAGTGAGATTTGTATTTATATCTTAATCCTACAAAATATCTACACTATTATTCAAATACCAACAAGGACATCTTAAGCCCATCATAATTACATAATACATCATTTTAATAGTTTAAACATTATATTTCACGATAAACCATAACAAAAAACAATAGGTTTAGTGTATTTATATATTGGATATAATATCTACTTATTTGACAACATATTCACCACCTTCTACAAATATAATTCCCATATGAAACCCTTTTTTACAAATCATGATCAATATTAATATTTATAATCCATATAATGGAAAAATTATAATGGTTGAGTATAGTGAATTTTTAAGGTTAATTATGAAAGGAAAACTTTATTTATCAAAACATTAAAAAAATGTGGAGGTATATATGATAGAAAATTCAAAAAATAATAATATAACAAAAAATAATCATACATAACAAAACATCGATAAAAAACATTTTCATGACATTAATATTTTGAAATAATAATAGACATGTGTAATTGGATATCTAATAAATGGGTCAATAATCCTAAAACATAACATAGTAATATGAATGTGACATATATATTGACAAATAAAATCATTTTTTTTTATAGGATTTCTACCCGTACAATTATCAAACAGTGGACATAGTCCCATAATTTCTTTTTTTCATCAGAAAAACAAAATTTTCATCTCAAGGGAAATAAGTCTTACCAAATTAATTTCATCTCTATAATAGACCTAACCATCATTTATTTGAAAAAATACCTAGGTGTTTAGGGTTAATCACCTTTCCATATCAGTCAAGAGATAATTTATCATCCAATGAATTAGATGGATATAATAGTACATCACATCCCTCAGAAATAAACCTTAAATATGTGTAGAAAATGAACATGGGAAATTTTTTATCACTCTTATAATCACTCATGAAAATATAATTACATAGTAAGTAAATTAAAATTTCTTATTAGGAGAAAATTATTACCAGTCAAATTTGTCCCTTTACCAAATGCAATGGAGAGATATATATGAATTAACCAACACTATTAATGACATAAATCTCCTTGATCATCATAAGATATATTCATACCTATCATAATCATAATAAAATTCTAAGAACAAAATCATAATCATTAAAAATGAAATCTTGTATACTCATTATCATAGTCAAAAAAATAAACTTTGCAAAAAAAAATTAAAACACTTCAGGATTCTAAAATATCTATTTCATTTAAAACTATTTTTGAAAATACCAATAAAAAAATATGGAGTGTTCTTATATTTTGAAAAAAAATAAATTGAATGAAACCAAAAAGAAAACAGTTTTTATGGATGAAAAAAACTGATGAAATATAATTTAAAATGTAATATTCATACAAATACATCCATGAAATAATTTTATATATATGGACAAGGAAGAAAAGGATGAAGAAAATAAATTCTTAAAATTGCTAAAATGAGGTTTTTAAGGTAACTACTCACTTACCATATGTACAACTCATTGTGTACATTATTTATCTTCAAAATCAAGAAAATGATGTAACTATTTACTACATTAAAAAAAAATTGGGTCTAATATTCAGTTCCTCAAATTTATTATCATGTTAAATACAATTACTAAATCATTTAGGTCCACATCATTTGTTTTGATGATATTTGGATCATATGTTCCAAATTGAATTAAAAAGTTGACTATGTTCAAAGAGGTCATTATTACATAATAAATAATAAAAATAATAACGATTTATTTTTTATTTTTATATGTCAAAAATATTTTTTAACCATCAATGAATGATTCTCATAAAAAAATAAATTATATTACAATAATAGAGACAGTAGGTCATAGTTGTCCATGAGTAATGATTTAATTTTTAAAAGTGCATAAACGTATAAAGGTCAGTGTCATTTTAATTTTCAATAATTGTTACCGTATCATAAATATAATATTAATTAATTAAATAAAAATATATACAGTATCCATGCAATGTAGTGATGAAAACCAATTCAAATCATTCCTTTGAGGTGGTAATCCGCAATTACTAAAGAACAACATTATCATTTTTAAATAGATATAAATATATATAAGAATGATTATTTATTATCCTTATATAATTTTAAATATATAAGGAATAAATTATATATACATTATATACATTATCACAAACACATATGAGAGGTAGTGATGGAAAATGAAATACATCAGTTAGTGAGACTGTATTTTGGCGTACAGAAAAATAATAAATTTTTTCCATTTGATATAAGAGGAAGAGGATATAAATTATGAAATTAAAATATTGAAATCTATGTTTATTTAATATACTTATTTTCTTATTTTTTAGTTTTCTAATTTCTTTTAAATATGTAAAATAAGATGAAAAATGAAAATGGTTGCTTGACTATAAGGCACCAGCCTTAAACCTTACTTAATCTTGAGTTATTACAAGATTACACATTGAGAATCTTTTCAGGTTTATAGTTTTAGAGAATTAGATCATGAAACTTGCATTACATTCCACATTTAAACAAAGTGGTAACATAAAATACAGTATTCATTTTTCCCATCAACGGAAACATATTTAAAATAAAACACGGATTCTTTCTTGACACTTCCTTGAAACTATCATCACATCATGTACCTTTCCCTTGACCCGTAAGAAACATTTCAAAAACATGGGATTAGAATAAAAAGCTAATGGTTATAAAAAGTATGGAAAGGAAGCATGAGTACATATATACATAAGAATGAAATCATACTTTCCCCATAAAGCATAAGCACTTTAACATACCTCATAAAATCATGAATAAATCATATAAATCATAAGACATAAAGGTAACTTGAGGCATTCATAACATTATTATGTAGGGAGTAACCCTATTGGTTACGTTTGGAATACCCATCGCAGTATATTCCATAAATCTCTTCAGAGAAACCTTAACATTTAACCCCATTGCGTTACCCAATGCATTGGAGAGCTTTATCGGGCTCACCCGCCCTTAGTTTATCACGGAACCACCAGTTTTCATAACAATGCCCATGAACCATAACATAAATTTATCACATAAAACATGCATAAGGGAAACATAACATTTCCACATTTCAATCACAATATAACATTTTAGGATTTTGAAATAATGAATCCATTAAAAAAGACCATTTTCAAAACCATTTAAAACATTTAATAAAGAGATTTTTGAATCAAAGTGTCCCATAACACCTTGAAGCTTTTAACATTTTAAACCATTAATATCCATATAAATAAATCCTTAAAACCATTTTGAAAACATGGATATTAATAAGAACAAATCATTAAAACATTTAAAGTGATATTTTGGTTAAAGGGTTTTTACCAAAATTAGAGACACCTGAATACAATAATTGTGGAATAACATTTAATCATAACTTTATGATATCATGAGAATAAATGGATTCAGGATATAATATTCCATAGGACATTATATACACCATATAAGGGTGAATTTGTGCATAACAAAAATGAAGTCTCAATATAAATGTAAAATGTGATGAAATCCCTTATAAAAAAGGTATCCTTAAATTAAGGATAAATCAATCTCATAATTATGTTTGAAAAATATAAATCAACCCAATATAAGTGAATATTAAGTGTAAAAAAATATAAGTTCATTCACACATATTCAAAGGATGACATATTCAATAACTACATGTTGAACCCAAAAAAATCGAAATTGGGTTAAAAAGTTCCCTTGGAAAAATTCGACAGCCTTACGACGTCACTTCCAAATTCAGAAAATGAGTTGATGAGAGATAAAAAAGGTATCTCATCACTTGGACATAAAATTTACATCAATATGGATATATAAGAACATATCCCAACATAATAGTATGTGAATTAAAAGACATAACAAAATAAGTCTTTTAAAAAGAGGAGGGTGAAAGGTTCCCTTAACAACTTGGGTATCTTTCGAAACGTACACCCCATGGAAGAAGGGTCATACAATAAAGATGTAAATACAAATAAATGAAATTATACTACACATGGTGTATAATAATGGGCAGTACATACACCACTAAAATGAAATAGTGGCAAACGTAGAATAAATGTCACGGGAATAAAAGTGAGATGAAAAATCCCTTACGAAAACTCGGCAGCCTAACAGCGCCACTTAAAACTTCCAAAAATGGATTTATGAGATCAAATAGGGTCTCTCATAATATGAACATAAAAAGTAAAGTATGAGGAATATAAAATAACAACCCCAAACATAAGAAATATGAGATTAAAATAAATTACATAAAAGGGAGTACTTAAAATGAAAGAGAGAGGTTAGATCTCTTACGAAAATTCGGCAGCCTAACGGCACCACTAAAAACGTCCAAAATGGATTGGTGAGAGAAAATAGGGTATCTCATAATATTAACATAAAAAGTAAAGTAGGAGTAATCTGAAAGAACATCCCAATCGTAATAAAGATTAGCTTAAAAGGAATGACATAAAAGAGTGTACTTAAAAAGAAAGAGAGGGGTAGGATTCCCTTACCTCATGTCCAACATGACTCGATTGTTCTTTAATCTCCTGAATAATTTAATTTCATCAATTTATAATTGCTTCACGACCTGCTCTAAATATTATTATTCAGTTCATATCACATATTATAATGTTATAATAATTGGTTAATAAAGTGAGTTTATACCAGGCGTTTTTGTCGATGTTCAGTACATGAGTAAAAATTGATCATGTTGGAAAAGAATTTTCCATGTATTTATAGGTACATAATCTCCAGAATAGTATTTATGTTTTTAATATCATACATATCCAGTATATATTAATTTTATACAATTCCATATCATTTGGAGATAAAAAATTAAAAGCACCGTTCATGGAGACGGTAGGCCGTACGTACGGTTGAACGCTACTTTCATTTTTTGTCATATTAATTAAAAAAAATGAGAGATATATATATTATAATTCCAGAATGATATTCATCATTTATATGTAATATATGAAATATATATCCATTATATATATGTACTTATAATAGTACATAACATTTGGAGGTAAGAAATGAAATGTACCGTTCATGGAGACGGTAAGCCGTACGTACGCAAGAACGCTACTTTCATTTCTTTTTTTTATTCAATGGAATGAAATAATAATGATATAAAGGTATATTATAATTCCAGTAGGATAACATATGTAATACCAATAATTACATCCTTTATACGTCCCACATATGGCATTAACGAATCAAATCACTTTGAGGGGGCGGTAGTCCGCACTTTCTAAAATGAAGATACCGCGTTTACCCATAATGGAAACCATAAAGGTATGACATAAATGAAAAATACAGAAGCTTAAAGAAAAAAATAAACATATTATATATCATATATAAACATAGTGACATCTTAATGGCCATCTTTGAAGGTGTTAAAAGAATATTGAACAATCATCGTTTTATGAGGCAGTAATTCGCCATCCACAGAAAAAATGTGTTCTTTAACTATTAGACGAAGGTGTGTGAAAGTGTAGCTCTAATAATTAACATAAAAACATCCTAGTATATTTAAGATACTGGTTTTGTTACAAAAGAAATGAATAAAATGAGTTTAAGGGGTTGGAGAAGCAAAATAAAACAAAAGAACACAAGGGAATACATTACCTTTAAATCAGTTAACTCTCTTTGATTTGATCTCAAAGGCTTCCTTGGAAAGGATTATGCCCAAATTAAAGCTTCAATGATGAACAGAGGGATGTGGAGAGATGAAATGGTTAGGGGTTGGCCGAGCCAAAGGCTTTAGAGGTGTCTGTAAGGTGGTAGAGGTGGGGGCCTTTTATAAGAGGAGAGGAGGGTAACTCTTGGAATGTTATAAAATATTACTTTATTATAAAATGATTTTCGGATTTAAAAGGTCCCAAAAGAATATATTTCTAGGATAAGGTGATAAGGTTTCGAAATAACCCCATCCAATAGGTTTTTGACAAGTGTAATGTATAGTTTTAACATTATCTTTTCATTTTATTTAAATCCCTTATTAATGAGGTAATTGATGTATCATCATGATGTCATAAATATTTTAATTTATTTAATTTCTAAAAATTATAAAATAGATTTCATATGTATGAAATATTTTTATCTTTCTAAGGAATATTTATAGTTAAAAATATGACTTGTATAACCCCATTAAAAAATTGTTTTTGTAAAAGAACTCATGTTTTTGTGACATTTTAATTTTAACATTAAATAAAAAGGTATTTATGTCATTTTCCAACAAAAGTGGCTCCATGAGGTCCCCAAGTTTACCCATGGATTATCTTGGTCGTCCATGACACATCCAATGAGGGTAGGACATCTTTCAAGTTCATTTCATATTGTTGAAACATTACTTTTACCTTAAACTACACTAATTACCTTTAATCGCGATTAATAAACATAAAAGTTACTATTTACCAAAAAATTATTTTAATCCCATTGAAACACATTTTACTTCTTAATGACAACCATGTATGTCGGATTTATGAAATTACAAACACAGAGGTGGAAAAATTTCATTTAAACGAAAAATCATTTTCTTTAACTACCACTTAGTTGTTTCACTATTCATCAAAAATTGATGTTTTTTCAGAAAAATACCAAAAATTCACCGTAAACTTTATTTGATATTCCGAACTCAAAAATGATTTCTATTTTAAAAAATTCAAAACATATAAGTTGCATTAATTAATTTAATAATTAATTTCTGTTGTCAAAACAAATAGTGTGTTTTTAAGAAACAATATCTATTAAAAGATTGTCACTAGTTTAAGTCCAATTTCAAAGAGAAATTAATTCCAACGACCACTATTGGATTAAATGGTAAAAATATATTCTAATTTAACTTTAAAACCAATTCAAAAGATAATATAATCATATAAATAAATTAGATTAAAAAGTGGGTTTGAATTAAAATACAACATTTTACACTATTCATTAAAAATGAACTCTATCGGAAAAATACAAAAAATTTACACAAAGTAAATTTTGATGTATCGATTCTAAAGAAAATTTTATTTTGTAAAATATAACACATAAAATAGTCAAAAAGTGGATTTAAAAGAGGTTCGCCATCAAAAGGTGGTTAATCGACCTTTTAAAGAATATTAGAATGTTTACGCTTAAAATTGGATTCATTCATATTTTTAATCCTCTAAAATTTATTGTAAGGATTAAAAATATTTGAAAAACATATATAATCATTTTGTAGTTAGTTCTGTTCATTCCCGCCATTACAACGACTAGGTGTTAACTACCATTTAAAATAATATTATTTTATTATTAGAGTGCAACGTAAGATTCCCAAGAAACTCGTTGTTGCGTATTGGGTACGCCATCGAGAATAGTGTCCCCTTTAAAGTAATGTTAATATTTTATTCACAAAATATGGATAAATATAAAAATGTCATATTCATTATTTACCTGGGGTGTTAAATTTACAATGATGGTACTTCTACCGAAAACCGCTTTTAAAATATATATAAGTACTTCATAGGTTGTTTTAGTATAAAACAATCTCCAGTAATACATGTAATTGGATTTTAGGAAGGTATTTGTGTATGTATTTTCTTATAAAGGTTTCTAATCTTTGTATAGGTTAAGAGAGGTGGTGTCCTTCCATAAGTGGAGGAGAGGACACCCATGGAAATTTTAAATAGATTAAAATGTATTAATGTATTCTTCCAACCAATTGGCTCCAAAATGAACCAAGTTGTAATTTGAGATGAGATTTATATGATACAAGGTTATTCAATGGGATTTTGACATGTTTTTAGGTCATTTTAAACCATATGTCTTTGGTTTAACCCCTAGTAAATAGGTTTTAACATTAATAATGACAGAATATATATTTTTTTTCCTATTGATTATGACCAAAAATTATATTATGGATATTTAAAAGTCTTATATATTCTGATACAAAATATCCAATCCATTTTATAATGTTTAGTTAATATAATTTAATGAATTTAATTGGAAATTTATCCCCAAATAATTCGGGAAAAGTATTTTTCAAAAACAATGTATTTGAAAGTATAATTTTTTATAATCAAAATTACTGTATAATATTGAATGGAATAAAATTTGTTGGGTTATTTTTTTACCAAAATTTGCTAATTAAAATTTTAAACAAATTCAAAATATAATATTCATTCATAATACAGTAAAATAAAAGAATGTTTTCAATAGAAATATTAATCTTCCCTCTTTATTGAAAATGAATAGTTTCATAAAAATCAAAAAACAAATCCTAATATAATTATAACATCCTAAAATCAAAATTAACAACATTTTATAAAATGAAAATCTAAAATTTGGAAATTATTATTTTGAATGAAATAATATAATATATGAATTTCAAATTTTGATAGAAACAAAGCATTTTCCTTTTAATAGAAAACAACCAAATATTTATTATAATGTATATAAATATATAATATATAATTAATGAATCACATTAAGATATGAAATTATTAATCTTAACATTACAATGGTTGTTTCCTTTTCCACTCTTTTCGAAATTTCATCCTTATGATTGTATTTACTATTTAAACAAGTGGGGGTATTTTTCCTTCACAGTATTTTCTAATTCCCATGTTTATTTTTTCAATCAAGTTATTTTTCTATAAATAATTATATATTTAAATAACATTATCTAGAAACACATGTTATCCAAAGTTAATAATATGTAATATTTATTCCTTAAAATATTTTTTCTTCCAACTGAAACAATTTATGATTAAAAACATTAGATGAATCTAGCACATATAATCAAAATAATGAAAAATGATATTCAAAATGAACTTGAGATAAACTACATGTTATGGCCACCGAGTAAGAAAATAATTGAGTATTTCCTATAATTTCATATTTTTTCAATAAACCATAGACATAAATAAAAATTTCTAACAAAACATAGAACATCTATTCATAGAGATACTTAAAAAACATGACTTTTTTCTTCGAGAGAAAGATATTATCTGTTATTATCTACATAACATTTCTTCATAATTTGAGCCATCCCCATATGATACTGGATCATGATCACAATATAAAAAATTTTCCTAACCAATTTAAGACTAAATAAATTTCTTTACCATCCATTATATCAATAAGATGGTGTCTTTTACCACTTATAAAATACTATTTTAAAAGGTGATATATGTATATTGGAATAAATAATTTTATTTTAATAAAACATATCCAATGTCATATGTTGACCCCAAATTCTGAGATAATATATTGAAAATGTTAAAATAATGTTTTCAAAGGTATGAATCATCTTATCTGACTATCTATTATAATGAATATGTAATTCATTATAGTAATTTTTTTATTACCCAATTTCTTATTAATTCTATTCTAGGAATTAGATAAAAATTGAGGATTGTGATGAAATACAAATTAATGTTTGAAACCTTGTAATCTATTTATCTCTTTAACATAATTTACAAAATGGTGATCCAAATACATATTATCTCAAATGGGATGAAAAAGGGAATAATAATCCAATTGATTAAAATTTACCCAAATCAAATTATTGAGTCGATATACCTTTTTTAATCCAAAAAATAATTCAATGTATATATTCACTCGTTTCCATTACATCCCAATAAATTGTTTAAAATTCCCCATTTATAATTTTCATTTGACTTTATCCCATTGACATGTCAAAATATCATATGAAATCTAGTAATATCATTTTCACTCATTCCCATAGGAACTTCCATTGAAATACATTATAGTGTTTTTTTAAACATGGATGAATTGAAAATGGAGATCTATGAAATTTTCTAAATAATTAATTAGCCAACTAGGGGTCAAATAAAATAGAAAAAACTTTTTCAAAATAAAAAATGTTATTTATAAATATTAAATTATAGCATCATAATGTTATTAAAAATCAATCCTTTTCATATAAAATACAATCTTTTATATTAGAATGATTAATCTTATATAATAAAATAATATATTACTGAAACAATTAAATAAGAGTTTTAGTTCTTGGATTCACAATTTTAATTCCAAAATTCATCAAATAATTTACCAAAGTACCATGTTCGATATGTGTGGTTATTAATGATGCATTCTATTTCAACTTAGAAAATTTTCCACTATATATACATTTTGTGGATGGTAATTAATTATGATGAAATAATATTTTATGAATTCTCAATATCTCATATTTCTTATGTTGAAATATTTTTGATTGAATTTATAAATCAAAAATTTATAATCTATATATATTTTACCCTTTAAATCAAAAAAATAAGTCACTAATTTTTTTAAGAAACACTACAACTGCAAGCTCAATGTCTTCTGTAGAATATCTTTTCTCATGGTGTTTCAATTAACATTAATGATAATAAATTAACTGATCATTATATATTAAAATTAAACCCAGACCGTATGTAAAGGAACCCTATAGATAAAAAAATTTATTTCTAAATAGCTGGGATTGACCTAGTACATTCACTAATCTACATATCAATTCCATGAAACGTTCTCAAAATTCCGTTAAGTAGATAAACTTAAATATTGATTTTGATAGTGTGGAAGTGTTATAAATAAAAATAATAAATGTAACATAAATCTATGGTAATATCTTGATAATCCAAGGGAACTGTGAATCTATGAATTTTTTGATCTTTTCCATTCGTCATCCACTTATGTTTCAACCTGATCAACTGTTATTCCATATATATTTTTGATATATCTAGGGAATGAGATATTCTATAACCAGAAATCCTTATTATTGAATTTCCCATGTTTCTTATTTCATTCCAGTATTTGAAAAACAATTCTTTTTTTACAATGATCCACATATCTTATTAAATGAAACAAAATATCATCTATTAAGATACAATATATACAAATATTAATAGGCAACTCTTTTCAAATTATCAAAGATTTTTCATGGAAAACCTGTTAACCTAAATAGAATAGCCACAATATTATTATTCTTATACATAGCAGAAAACATTATTTTATGTATTTCATCCTCTTACACCTTTAAATGATGGTACTCAGACCTTATACCATGATAAAAAACTATTTTTATATATGGAGATGATCAAATAAGTCATTGATATGTGGAAAAACACTTATTCTTAATTTTGACATTATTAAATTTGGTATAATCAATTATAATTCCCATAGAACCACCTTTATTTTTAACTTATATAATAATGGTAATACATGGTACTATTCTATGATCATTGAAACCTTTTTCATGGAACTCCTATAAAAACATTTCATATTCCAGAAATTCTACAAAATCCATTTCAGTTAATGGTTTTGAAATTAGATAATTTTTAGGCAATATGTCAACAGTAATCTAGGAATCATGATTGTCACGACCCGTCCTCGGGGCCCGTGCCGTGACTACCCCAAGCCCGCCTTCCATAGGCCAGGGGCTGGCGACTAGCACCAAGGCGTAAATTCCCGGTAAACAGGGAAGGCATTGCCTTTATAAGTAACAACCACCACAGAGTCAGCAAGCGGAAAGTAACTACAAAGTGCAGAAAAGTAAAGGGGGCCGGAAATACAAGCCCAACTGTAAAGTACAACTGAAAAGGTAAAGAACAGCAACTGAAGAAAAGACGGCGGCCTCGTGTCGTCCACTGGTAATCCCACCTGAAGGGTGGGTACAGATAGCCTCCAGGCTCCTCGGGTCCCACGTCCGCTCCGAGCACGTCCCGCCCAGTGGTCCACCTCCAGGTACCGTCCTGCTCCACGCACCTCCTCCACGATCAGCGTTGTCCGTCGTCTGAAACCAACACCACGAAGTGCGGGCATAGCCCGTGCAGGGGTGAGTATAAGCTACTCAGTAAGGACCCCGAGACCCCCGAAGGTCTCCCGAAATCCACAAAGGATATAGCACAAAAGAAAGATGCAATCACGAAGTAACATCTGACTCGACTTAGGTATATGCCCATACATATACCTAAGTCCCCAATTCTAGCTCTGCTCACGAGCTCAAGAACAACTCAATCCACAAAGGAAAGCAAGACTCAAATCCACAAAGGAGAGTAAACAGTAAATCCGCAAAGGATAGTTCAACACAATCCACAAAGGAGAGTAACATAAGATTCAGCTCAACCAGGTATACTTTTTCAGATGATGTCAAAGATGATCACTGATCCATCTAAGTCGTCGGACCCACGAAGGATCGATAGGTACTAACCCCCGCAACACAGGATCGAGCTCACACAGAACCTGTAGACAGTGGCTCACACAGAACCGGTAGTAAGGACCCACATAGGATCAGGCTCACACAGAACCTGTAGCACTGATCCACGTAGGATCGCTGAGTGCAGTAGTCGACGCAGTCCACTGAGGATCTCTGCACAGTCGTCGCCATAGTCCACTAAGGATCTCTGCTCTGCCGTCGTCGCAGTCCACTGAGGATCTCTGCTCTGCTGTCGTCGCAGTCCACGGAGGATCTCTGCTCTGTCGTCGAAGTCACAGCCAGCGCTAGGGTTCCCGCACACAGCGAGCTCGTTTAGGAGGGTCCGCTCCACGAGCCGAGAGGCTGATACATCAACTGACACGTAGTCCGAAGTTGATGTATCCAAAAGTTCCGTATCGACAACAGGATCTCAACGCAACAGACGGCGCGCCAATCGGACGCCCGGTCTGAGAGTTATTGGCACTTTCGTCCCAGGGGCCCGGTTGGTTTTTAGGGAAAAACCAACCCGACCGTACTCTGCCTGTATCCGATCCTCGGGCGGAGTATGCCAAAAGTTCCGTCTCACTTAGAGGAAACTACCAGAGCTGACGGTACGTCGATCGGACGTCCGTAGCTCAAGTTATGAGCGTTTCCGCTCCGAGGGCCCGGTTGGTTTCGTGTACGAACCAACCCGGCCGAACCCAAAGTCTTCCGAAACCTTGAGTATAATATACCGAAACGACCGTATCGATCCAAGGATCGCGTAGCCGCTGACGGTTCGTCAATCGGAGGTTCCAAGCCCAAGATATGGGCAAAAGACCGAAGAAGGCCCGAAAACGGGGGTTCTGGGCCCGGGGCGACCCGACCCGAACCACCCCTGGGTCGGCCGAACCGGGTCGGCCCGACCCGGCTCGGCTGGGTCCGGTCCGGCCTGGGCGCGGCCCGGCCGACCGGACCGGCCGGCTCGGCTTCGGCCGAGCGGCCGAAGGAAGCCGCCGCGGGTTTGACCCGCGGTTTGGAGGAACGCGGCCCGCGCGGGCCGCGTGCTGGGTGGCCGGACCGCGGACGCGGTCCGGTGGTTCGCCGCCGCCGCGGCTCGGCCACGGCGGAATTCCCGGCGGCGCGCCGGGCGCCGCCGCCGTCCGCGGGCCGCCGGAGTTGCTCCGGTGGCCCGTTTTGCCTCCCGTCTGCGCCGTTGCTCCTCCCGGGGGCCGATCTTCACTGCGGGATCAACAGATCGTCCCTGCCGCGCGGTTCGTCGTCGTCCGCCAAATCCGCACAACAAAAAGATCGGCGGAGGGTTGCCGGATCTTGTTCATTAGACCCGCTCCCTCCGCGTTAGTCATAAACCACGGGAGGAAAAGAAAAACCGATCAATCAACTTTAAATAAATTAAAATTGTTCCGAGATCGGGTTCTTTATCTCAAAAAAATAAACACGGGAAATAAATCATCAAGAAAATAAACCCCTACCTCGAAGTCGTCGTCGGACATGAGGTCGTCGCGGAATCGCTCGTCGCGGAAGGAGGGGATCGTCGCGTCGTCGCGGAAGAGTCGTTCGTCGCACCGCGGGAAAAACGTCGCGCCGACGATCTCTGGATCTAGCTCAAACGGATTTAATTAATTAAATCCATTGTCATTGAAATTAAAAAGGGAGAAAGAAACGATCCGATTCTCACCTTAGTTGCCGAACGAGGATCGGCCGCGGAAGAAGAGGCGTCGCCGAAGAACGTCGCGGGTAGAGCTCGTCGACGTCGCAGATCACGGTGCGCGTCGTCAAATTTCGGTCGCCGGCATTCTTCGCGTTCTTCGCATTCTTCGCGTTCTTCGCGTTCTTCGCGTTCTTCGCGGGGAGGGTGGAGGTTCATAGGAATTGCACAACGATAGCAATCCTCCAAAATAGACAAGTTGTCTATTTTATTATTTTGCCAACGAACGCAAAACGCGTAAGTAACGACCCATCAGTTCGTTGAATTAATTCAACGAATGAAACAACCCATTTAATTCACGAAATAAACTGCCCAATTAAATGGTCTGTTAAGAAATTAAAGAAAACGTGTCGGTTGACTTTTCAGTTACTTTGATGGGTTTTCGCGGGTGCGTTACTTAGCGAAAGAAACGGCGGGGCTCGTGCGGGCCCCACCGCAAAAATATCCTACCAAGGGGTAGGGTATTTCCGGATAGCACCCTATCCGCTTTAACTCAGTTCAAGTGGCTTCCAAGCGACTTCCAAGCAGCTTAAGTGAAATAAAATAAAGTTGTCGCACAAATTTTATTTTATTTCTGACTTTAAGCCCCAAAATTTAAAAAACCACGTCTGAGCAAACGCAACTCTGGAAGAGGCGTTTCTAAGCAAATATCGGCGCTGCGATTTCATCGGTGCCCTCAGAATTCGATTCCGGGCGCCGGTTCAAAAGATAGAATAACCCGCTCATCCGTTCACTGAACGTACCCGATCCAAACTTCGGAAATTGATTCCGGGCACACCGGGCCTCGGAATCAGGTGCCGTCTGAAGCTGCGCTCTTGTAAAATTCCAAATAAAATTAAGAAAAAAATTTCCTTGAAATTTGCAGGTCTTTACATTACTCCCACCTCAGGGCTTTACGTCCCCGTAAAGATACATCAAAAACTAGGGGAACAAATGGGTGTACTAAGCACGCATCTGAGCCTCCCGCTCCCAAGTGCTCTCCTGGAGGTTCCCGTGCTTCCATCTGACGCGCACAAGAGGAATTGACCGCCCACGTAGGACCCGCTCCTGTCGATCCTCGATCTCCACTGGGACCTCCGCAAAATTCGCCCCATCGTCCACGTCCAGCTCCCCAAAGTCGATGATGTGCGTCGGGTCGTGCACGTATCTCCTCAGCTGAGACACGTGGAAGACGTCGTGCACCTGGTGCAAATGAGGTGGTAGAGCCAGGCGATAAGCCACCTCTCCTATCCTGCTGAGGACCTGGAAAGGCCCGATGAAGCGTGGAGACAACTTGCCGCCTCGGCCAAATCTCCGTAAACCACGTCGAGGTGAGACACGCAAAAAGACGTGGTCGCCATCCTCGAACTCTAGTGGCCTCCGCCTCCTGTCAGCATATGACTTCTGCCGGCTCTGAGCTGTCCTCATCCTCTCCTGGATGATATGGACCTTCTCTGTCATGGCTCGGACCATCTCTGGTCCCACGAGTGCTGACTCCCCAGGGTCTGTCCAGCACAACGGTGATCTGCAGGGTCTGCCGTACAACGCCTCGTATGGTGCCATCCCGATGGTGGAGTGGTAGCTGTTGTTGTACGCGAACTCCACCAAGGGTAGGTGGTCCTCCCAGCTGCGACCAAAGTCGAGAACACATGCACGGAGCATGTCCTTGAGTGTCTGTATGGTCCTCTCCGTCTGACCATCCGTCTGAGGGTGGAAGGCTGTGCTCAGATGGAGCCGCGTCCCGAACGCCTCCTGCAACCCCTTCCAAAGCCGGGAAGTGAAACGAGCATCTCAATCGGAGACGATAGACGATGGCACACCGTGAAGCCGTACGATCTCCTGGACGTAAAGACGTCCCAAGCTCTCCACTGAGCCCTGCTCTCTGATGGGTAAGAAGTGTGCCGACTTGGTGAGTCGGTCGACAATCACCCAAATGGAGTCGTGACCTCTGGAAGTGCGTGGATGTCCAGTCACGAAGTCCATAGATATGCCGTACCACTTCCACTCTGGGACCTCCAAGGGTGTACCAAGCCTGCTGGTACCTGATGCTCTGCCTTCACCTGCTGGCAGGTGAGGCATCGTGAAACGAACTCTGCCACAGCTTTCTTCATGCCCGGCCACCAGTGCTGTCGTCTGAGATCCTGGTACATCTTCGCCACTCCGGGATGCACCGCCAAGGGAGAAGTGTGAAACTCTCTCAGCACCTCCTCTCGTAAAGCGACTGGTAAGAAGGTACACCCTCTGAAAAGGATGTCGTGCTCTGCTCCAAGGGAGAAGCCATCGGGCGCCTGACCTGAGGATATCAGTGCACGCTGGGTCTCACAGTCAGCGTCCCCACGCTGAGCCTCTCTGACCCGCTGTAGAAGTGGAGGAGAGACTGTGAGAGACTGAAAAAAAGGCTTCTCCGTCTCTATCCACGAAGGATATCTGTAAGGAGGCTAGCTGCTTCGTCGCCTCCTCAAGTAGCTGAATGCCCGTCCTCCTGCTGAGGGCATCGGCCACCACGTTCCCCTTCCCAGGAGTATAGACTATCTCAAAGTCATAGTCCTGGAGGAACTCAAGCCATCTCCGCTATCTCAGGTTCAGGTCCTTCTGAGAGAAGATATACCTGAGACTCTGGTGGTCAGAAAAGACTGTGAAGCGCTCGCCCATCAGATAGTGCCGCCAAGTCTTCAGAGCGAAGACCACTGCTGCTAACTCCAGGTCATGAGTGGCGTAGTTCTGCTCATGAGGCCTCAACTAACGTGATCCATAGGCGATCACGGCCCGCTCCTGCATCAGGACGCACCCGAGTCCAGTCCCTGATGCATCGCAGCAAACTACGTACCCAACTCCCTCCTCAGGCAACCTCAAGATAGGTGTGCTGGTCAATCTCTGTCTCAGCTCTTGGAAGCTCTGCTGGCATCTGTCTGACCACACGAAGGGTTTCCCCTTCTTCGTCAACGCTGAGAGTGGTGCCGCAACTCTGGAGAAGTCTGGCACGAATCTCCGATAGTATCCGGCTAAGCCCAAGAAACTCCGCACCTCTGTCACGCTCTTGGGTGGCTCCCAAGCTAGCACTGCCTCGATCTTCGCGGGGTCCACTGCAACTCCCGCCTCAGAAATGACGTGCCCCAAGAAATGGACCTCACGTAACCAGAACTGGCAT
Organism: Viscum album; assembly: GCA_963277665.1. Taxonomy (NCBI): domain Eukaryota; kingdom Viridiplantae; phylum Streptophyta; class Magnoliopsida; order Santalales; family Viscaceae; genus Viscum; species Viscum album. The sequence goes on from OY728152.1 coordinate 1,943,514,298, forward strand.
TTTGAGAGCTTTCCATAAAGCTGGTGCTCTCGGAGTGTGTCTAGCACAACTCGCAGGTGGTAGGCATGCTCCTCCTCAGTTGTCGAGTATACCAAAATGTCGTCAATGAAGACCACGACAAATCGGTCTAGGTATGGCTGGAAGATCCTATTCATGAGGCTCATGAACACTGCTGGAGCATTGGTTACGCCGAACGGCATAACCAAGAACTCATAATGGCCATACCGACACCTGAAGGCCGTCTTCTGCACGTCCTCGTCTCGAACTCTGAGCTGATGATAGCCTGACCGGAGGTCTATCTTCGAGAACCACCGCGCTCCCTTGAGCTGATCGAAGAGGTCATCAATTCGTGGCAGCGGATACTTGTTCCTCACTATCACCTGGTTCAGGCGACGATAGTCGACACACAGTCGCAAGCTCCCGTCCGCCTTCTTGGCGAACAAAATCGGGGAAGCCCATGGTGAAACACTGGGTCGGATAAACCCCTTGCTCTGCAAGTCCTCCAACTGTACCCGCAGCTCCCGAAGCTCGGCGGGGGCCATCCGATATGCTGGAGTAGATATCGGGGCTGTCCCGGGGTACAAGTCGATGTAAAAGTCTACCTCTCTACGAGGAGGTAGCCCTGGAACGTCGTCGGGAAAGACGTCCACGTACTGGTCCACCACTGCAGGAAAAGCTGGACTTCGCACGTCCACTGCTCCTAGGATGAGGCTAGCCAACTGATGAGAGATGGGCTGCACTCTCCTCCGCGGAAGTCCATCCTGTGCTGCAAAGGTTCCCTTCTTGCCGGTGAAGGTAAACCTGCTCCCGTCGGTGCGAACACATCACACCTTGCGCCTAAAACAGTCGATCTGGGCATGAACCGTGGATAGCCAATCCATGCCCAAGATGACGTCGTAAGGCCTCGACGCCGCTACAAGGAGATCCCAGCCGAAGCTCTCGCCTCCTAGAGTAAGCTCACACTGCCGGCACCAGTGCGTAATCATCGAGTCTGCTCCCGTAGGAGTCTCTAGCCGTAAGGATCGATCCAACGGCTCAGTCGGAATCTCCGAGCTCCGAACAAGGGCAGAGGCTATGAAAGAGTGACTCGCTCCTGTGTCTATAAGTACTGCAGCAAGGGTGGAATAGACACAGATCATACCTCGAATCATCTCTGGCATGTCGGGGTCGTAGGCCTCCACTGCCTGGAGCTGGGACTGTCCCTGCCCGCCAGCTCCCTGTGGTCGAGTTGGCCCTCCTGGTGGTGGTGGGGGTAGAGCATGGAAGCGTCGCCCACCACCCGCTGCTCGGCCAGCTCCTCTGCCTCGTCCGCCTCCTCCCTGTGGACCGCCACGGTCGACCCTCTGCCTCTGCCTGGGTGGCCCCTCCACCGTCTGCTGCTCCTCTGATCGGCGAGTCGGGCAGTCACGAGCCATGTGACCCTGCCCGCCGTAGGAGTAGCACAGCCTGCCTCTCGGAAGGCTGGCACTCCGCTGTGTGCCCCGCACTGCTGAGCCGGTGTCCTGAGGCCGTCTGCGTGGGGGTCTGGTCTGCCTGGACCCGAGAGTCATCCGTCGGCTACCTGCTGCCGAAGACTCAGCTACCTGCCGACCTGCGCTAGGTCTCGCTGCTGAAGAAGGCTCTGCCAGGAAACTCTCGATCAGGAGGGCTCGCTCCAGCACTCCCGCCTGGGTCGGAATGCTGAGGGAGATCAGCGACGCCCGAATCTCCTGTCGCAAGCCCTGCTCGAAGGTCCGGGCCCGGAAGAAGGGGTCCCGTACCATGTCGGTCGAGTAGCGAGATAGGTCAGTGAACCTCGCCGCGTACTGAGCGACCGTCATGCTGCCCTGGCGCAGCTGGAGAAGCTCCTGGATGCGCACCGCTCGGAGGGTGGCCGGGACGAACTCAGAGCGGAAGAGGCTCTCGAAGTCCGCCCAGAGCAAGGATGCCTCATCGTGAACCTGGAGCATCAAGCTCCACCATCGTCCTGCCGCCGCCTGCAGGAGGCTCGCCGCGAGAATCACCATGAGATCCGCTGGTGTCCTCACTAGCCTAAAGATCCGTACCACCGCCTCTAGCCAGTCCTCGGCGGCCTGGGGGTCCGCCTCACCGCGAAACCTGGGCGGTCGCTGGCTCTGAAACTCATGCAGTGCCCTGAGGCGACGTGCATCGTCAGCGTCTGGTACTGGAAGCATCGGTGGCTCGGCGGGTAAAGCTACCACCGGTGCCACTGCTGGAAAAGGGCCCTGCACCGAGGCCTCGTCGCTCGGTGGGCTGCCGTCGCGCCCTACACTCGGAACCCTGGCTGGCTGTCGTCGCGGGGCCATCCTGAAAAGGAGAACAAGAGCACCACAGTCAGAACAGTATACCTGGTGAGCTGGCACAAGTAATCACATGGAAAACTTGAGACTTTCATAAAGCAGATCAGTATACCCGGTGAGCTGACGCAAGTAATCACAAAGAAAACTTGAAACACACACGCAATCAATGTTTTCATGCATTAAGTCGGAAATCAGGAGTCAGGGTCCTGGTGTACGGATACGTCGGCCGCCGCACCAACACTGGGCTCCCTGAACTGATAACCACACTCAATACACTAAACACTATTGCTTCATATAGAAAGAAAGGACGATCAGAGTCTGCGGTAGAACCGACCACCTCTGATACCAATTTGTCACGACCCATCCTCGGGGCCCGTGCTGTGACTACCCCAAGCCCGCCTTCCATAGGCCAGGGGCTGGCGATTAGCACCAAGGCGTAAATTCCCAGTAAACAGGGAAGGCATTGCCTTTATAAGTAACAACCACCACAGAGTCAGCAAGCGGAAAGTAACTACAAAGTGCAGAAAAGTAAAGGGGGCCGGAAATACAAGCCCAACTGTAATGTACAACTGAAAAGGTAAAGAACAGCAACTGAAGAAAAGACGGCGGCCTCGTGTCGTCCACTGGCAATCCCACCTGAAGGGTGGGTACAGATAGCCTCCAGGCTCCTCGGGTCCCACGTCCGCTCCGAGCACGTCCCGCCCAGTGGTCCACCTCCAGGTACCGTCCTGATCCACGCGCCTCCTCCACGATCAGCGTTGTCCGTCGTCTGCAACCAACACCACGAAGTGCGGGCATAGCCCGTGCAGGGGTGAGTATAAGCTACTCAGTAAGGACCCCGAGACCCCCGAAGGTCTCCCGAAATCCACAAAGGATATAGCACAAAAGAAAGATGCAATCACGAAGTAACATCTGACTCGACTTAGGTATATGCCCATACATATACCTAAGTCCCCAATTCTAGCTCTGCACACGAGCTCAAGAACAACTCAATCCACAAAGGAAAGCAAGACTCAAATCCACAAAGGAGAGTAAACAGTAAATCCACAAAGGATAGTTCAACACAATCCACAAAGGAGAGTAACATAAGATTCAGCTCAACCAGGTATACTTTTTCAGATGACGTCAAAGATGATCATTGATCCATCTAAGTCGTCGGACCCACGAAGGATCGATAGGTACTAACCCCCGCAAAAGACCCACATAGGATCGGGCTCACACAGAACCTGTAGGCAGTGGCTCACACAGAACCGGTAGTAAGGACCCACATAGGATCGGGCTCACACAGAACCTGTAGCACTGATCCACGTAGGATCGCTGAGTGCAGTAGTCGACGCAGTCCACTGAGGATCTCTGCACAGTCGTCGCCGCAGTCCACGAAGGATCTCTGCTCTGCCGTCGTCGCAGTCCACTGAGGATCTCTGCTCTGCCGTCGTCGCAGTCCACGGAGGATCTCTGCTCTGTCGTCGAAGTCACAGCCAGCGCTAGGGTTCCCGCACACAGCGAGCTCGTTTAGGAGGGTCCGCTCCATGAGCCGAGAGGCTGATACATCAACTGACACGTAGTCCGAAGTTGATGTATCCAAAAGTTCCGTATCGACAACAGGATCTCAACGCAATAGACGACGCGTCAATCGGACGCCCGGTCTGAGAGTTATTGGCACTTTCATCCCAGGGGCCCGGTTGGTTTTTAGGGCAAAACCAACCCGACCGTACTCCGCCTGTATCCGATCCTCGGGCGGAGTATGCCAAAAGTTCCATCTCACTTAGAGGAAACTACCACAGCTGACGGTACGACGATCGGACGTCCGTAGCTCAAGTTATGAGCGTTTCCGCTCCGAGGGCCCGGTTGGTTTCGTGTACGAACCAACCCGGCCGAACCCAAAGTCTTCCGAAACCTTGAGTATAATATACCGAAACGACCGTATCGATCCAAGGATCGCGTATCCACTGACGGTTCGTCAATCGGAGGTCCCAAGCCCAAGATATGGGCAAAAGACCGAAGAAGGCCCGAAAACGGGGGTTCTGGGCCCGGGGCGACCCGGCCCGAACCACCCCTGGGACGGCCGAACCGGGTCGGCCCGACCCGGCTAGGCTGGGTCCGGTCCGGCCTGGGCGCGGCCCGGCCGACCGGACCGGCCGGCTCGGCTTCGGCCGAGCGGCCGAAGGAAGCCGCCGCGGGTTTGACCAGCGGCTTGGAGGAACGCGGCCCGCGCGTGCCGCGTGCTGGGTGGCCGGACCGCGGACGCGGTCCGGCGGTTCGCCGCCGCCGCGGCTCGGCCGCGGCGGAATTCCCGGTGGCGCGCCGCCGCCGCCTTCCGCGGGCCGCCGGAGTTGCTCCGGTGGCCCGTTTTGCCTCCCGTCTGCGCCGTTGCTCCTCCCGGGGGCCGATCTTCATTGCGGGATCAACAGATCGCCCTTGCCGCGTGGTTCATCGTCGTCCGCCAAATCCGCACAACAAAAAGATCGGCGGAGGGTTGCCGGATCATGTTCGTTAGACCCGCACCCTCCGCGTTAGTCATAAACCACGGGAGGAAAAGAAAAACCGATCAATCAACTATAAATAAATTAAAATTGTTCGGAGATCAGGTTCTTTATCTCAAAAGAATAAACACGGGAAATAAATCATCAAGAAAATAAACCCCTACCTCGAAGTCGTCGTCGGACGTGAGGTCGTCGCGGAATCGCTCGTCGCGGAAGGAGGGGATCGTCGCGTAGTCGCGGAAGAGTCGTTCGTCGCACCGCGGGAAAAACGTCGCGCCGACGATCTCTGGATCTAGCTCAAACGGATTTAATTAATTAAATCCGTTGTCATTGATATTAAAAAGGGAGAAAGAAACGATCCGATTCTCACCTTAGTTGCCGAACGAGGATCGGCCGCGGAAGAAGAGGCGTCACCGAAGAACGTCGCGGGTAGAGCTCGTCGACGTCGCAGATCACGGTGTGCGTTGTCGAATTCCGGTCGCCGGTGTTCTTCGTGTTTTTCGCGTTCTTCGTGTTCTTCGCGTTCTTCGCGTTCTTCGCGTTCTTCGCGGGGAGGGTGGAGGTTCAGAGGAATTGCACAACGATAGCAATCCTCCAAAATAGACAAGTTGTCTATTTTATTATTTTGCCAACGAACGCAAAACGCGTAAGTAACGACCCATCAGTTCGTTGAATTAATTCAACGAACGAAACAGCCCATTTAATTCACGAAATAAACTGCCCAATTAAATGGTCTGTTAAGAAATTAAAGAAAATGCGTCGGTTGACTTTTCAGTTACATTGACGGGTTTTCGCTGGTGCGTTACTTAGCGAAAGAAACGGCGGGGCTCGTGCGGGCCCCACTGCAAAAATATCCTACCAAGGGGTAGGGTATTTCCGGATAGCACCCTATCTGCTTTAACTCAGTTCAAGTGGCTTCCAAGCGACTTCCAAGCAGCTTAAGTGAAATAAAATAAAGTTGTCGCACAAATTTTATTTTATTTCTGACTTTAAGCCCCAAAATTTAAAAAACCACGTCTGAGCAAACGCAACTCCGGAAGAGGCGTTTCTAAGAAAATACCGGCGCTGCGATTTCATCGGTGCCCTCAGAATTCGATTCCGGGCGCCGGTTCAAAAGATAGAAAAACCCGCTCGTCCGTTCACTGAACGTACCCGAGCCAAACTTCAGAAATTGATTCCGGGCATACTGGGCCTCGGAATCAGGTGCCGTCTGAAGCTGCGCTCTTGTAAAATTCCAAAGAAAATTAAGAAAAAAATTTCCTTGAAATTTGCAGGTCTTTACAATGATAGGGTATAATACATGGTATTTAATCATGAAAAATATCCTGATATTTATTTCTTTGTGGTTCGACATTTATTGAAATAGTTCCATTATATATAGTAATATGATTATAATGAAATCCATTTTTATCTCTTAATAGTTTCTCAAAATCTATATATACTATAAAATGTATGAATTTATTCTTAATAAAACAAAGAAACTCATATTAGAAAATAACTAATATGGCTCTACAATCAATATTGTAATGATAAATATGAATCTAATCATTATATTGAATAACATAAATTTCCTTAATAGGAATTAAAATAATGGTAAATGAGAAATATCAATATTAGATAATAATAGAAATATAATTTTAAATTTTTCTTTCCATAATTATATCTCTGAGAGTTTTAATCAAAATTCATGAATTCATTTCATTTTGTGATAATTTCATTTAACCAAAAAAATAATACAAATGATATAATATGTAGTTATTAAATCAAATAGAAAATTAATATAATATGAATAAAAAAGTAATGTAATCTTTATAACTATATTCAACATACCATCATATATTAATGTTGGTGAAAAGGATTTCAACACACACTTATACTTATAGTATTCTTACATCCCATAATTTGTGCTCTTCATTAGATACACACATGAATAGGAACCCATATCAATATATTTACAACACTTTAGAACCATCTTATCAGAATTTTTACCACTATTAATTTCTTTTTGTTTGATATAGTTATCTGTTTGACTAAACATACCACATGAAAATGACTTCATAAATTTCATCATATGATCCCATGGTGATTTTTACCTCAACATTCACAAACTAAAAACATTATTTAACGCCAATCATATTTATTTTAGTGATTTATTCAATATTCTTAAAATAATGACCTTTTTATTATTTCTATTTTTATAAAGCAACATACCATTAGAAAACTACATTTCTACCTTCGCAGCATAATACATATTATAATGCAAAATTTTAAATTCATGACATGAAAACAGATCTATGGTATCTTGGTTATATTTCCGAGTAAATCTGATTAACTATACTATCAATACTATAGAAAATATTTCATCTACACAATGAGAAGGTGAGGTTTTATTCATTTAAAACCAATAACTATTCCTCCTTTTACACTAATTCCGAGAATATAATCTACATCTTATATCAAAACACCATAGAAATATAGACTTTTGTGGAATGATTCTCAAATATCAACCATTACACAACATCAATATATTCTATTTCCCTAGTATTATTAACCACTAACCAATTCTTATTGGTTACACATTCAAAATTTTAATTAAGAAGAGTTATGATTCCTGATTTTAATAAAACATGAATTTGATTATCATATCAAGATATTTAATCCATCACTCAATTATCATTGAGTTAGAACATCCACTAAACAATGGAGGGTACAATTTCATAAAAATGTCCTTTATCAACTTGTATCCCTATTGTAGATATGATTCCCCACTAACATAGAAACCACCACCATTTATAGCCTATATCAAATGATCCATTATAGAAAAAAAAATCTCTAATTAAAATTCTAAACATTCAACATTGTTGATTTGGATGGATATTTTTCCTCTTTGTGCCTTCCTATGCCAACATCCCTATTTCATATTTGGAAAACCTTTTAGAAGAGACAATTTTTATATGATGAAATGTGGTAATAATAAAATGTTAAATAATTATTACCATAACATATATTCTCTTAAGATTATTTAAATTGATTTTCCAAAACTCTAATATTACAAAAACATTTCCTCTTATACCAACTATAGGGGCTTAACATTAATAAATTACATAAAATTATTTTCTAAAAAAACTATACATTTTATATCATATTATCTGATCTTTGAGGTTAATTTTATAGATAATTATCTCATTATCCTTATAGTAATAAATAAAACATTATAATGTGGGCATTATGAAAAAAATCATTTTCCGAACAAATATTTTTTAAAAAATAGTACAAGATTTATCCTTAGAAAATATATTCATAGTTTTTATCTTAAAAACATCTTCTACTTGAATAATAAGTAAGGCCCTTTGATATATATTTAAAAATATGAAATTAAAAAAAATAATCCTACTATGGTTCAAATAAAATAATTATAGAAACAAATTATTCCATGGATCATTTTTTTCAAAAAACAGAAATTTTGAGAAAAAAATAAAGACAACCTTAAACAATATATTAAATTAAACACTCAAATATTATAAAAAAACGTCCAAAACATTGAATACAAAAAAATAAAAAACACAATCTCTTCATTAAAATAATGAAATCCCCATGAAAATATTTGAAAAAATATACTTTTCAACCTTAAGAAGTAGCATAAACCTATATTTAAACATAATATCATCAGAATTACTTTTTAATTAATATTATTTCTCTAAAAACAAAATGAAATAATAGATAAGTCATACAAGTATCTTGGTACATAATTTTCATTTCACTCATAAAATCATTATGAAAAATTGAAAAAATAATTCTTTAAATTCCAATAATCTCCTCAGATAATCCTATAATCAGTTAACTAAACAATTTTATAGATTACATTAGAGATATGTATCAGGATTAACCCTCTTCATGATATTTATATATCTCCCCCTTCATCATAAATAATTTCATATTATTATATAATAATAATAAAATATGAAATCATGTATACTAATCATTATACTCAATCAAATATTCTTTTCACTTATAAAAAAAGTGTACGTACATTGAAATAAAGATTCCATTAAAATCCCCAATTTAAATAACACCATGAAAAATAAAGGAGGGGTTTTAAGGAAAAAATATATTCTTATAAAATAATACAAAAGTAATGTTACAATTATAGTTATCGGAATGAAAATTACATCATATATATTAAAATAGAAAACCCCTTCTCAGTTTTTCAAAACATTCCATATAATCATCATAATAAATTCTCCATGAAAACCATTTAATTAAAGTCAAATTTTACTTAAAATATAATTTATAACTCATTTAAATCAACATAATAACATTCATAAATTAATTTTATGAATATATAAATTTAGGAAAATTATTTAGAAAAGAAATCAATAAACTATTTTAAATGAGGTTTTGAGGAAAGGATTCCATTATTAAAACATCGACTCATTACATAAATAAATTATATTCATTAATATTATAGTTATATTAATTATTTACTTTTTTAAGACCCCATTTAAAATTAATTATGAATTCAATTTTATTAATTATCATGTAATATTCATTTAAAAAATCAATTATATTCATATGAGTCATTTTGATGGTATTTAAATCATATATCCAAAATGATATTAGTAAGAAGACATGGTCCAAGAGTTCATTATTTCATAATATATATAATAATACTACTATTATAAAAACATCCCAGGTACCCTGGTAACCCAATATATGATCTAGCCTAAAAATAGATCGAAGAGCATCCTAGATCCTTACCGGTCGACGACTAGCACCAGGTATCATAAAACCTGAGAGTGGGAATGATTTTTACACTATCCTTGCTGAATAAAAGAAACAAAATATTATGAATATCAAAATAAACTCAACTAGGAGTGGAGTAACTGAATACATTAAGGATCACAGAAGTAGATAGTGATACAACCCATGTACTAAAATAGAGGGAAACAACTCAAGTCCCTAGTGACCCAACTAACCACACCAAGGTTCAATAGTTGTATCTACTTCCGAGATATCATGTCCCCATTCCTGAACCTAGAAGAAGAAAGTCCACACACAACTGAATAAAAAAGTAGGTTGTGAGATAAAAGTCCCAAAATAGTATCACCAAGGATCCAATAATAGATTCCCAAAAACGTCTAATAAAACATTTGTCTATTTTTAAAGTAAACATGTTACGAATTTCAAAGGATATTTTAAAAATTCATGTTATAAGTTTAAAATTATGGACAATAAATTAATAATAATCCTTACATTACAAGTGATGTAATATTTCTAAAATAATGTCTTAAATAAAATATATTATATAATTCCTGAAATGTCTTCTAATGTAGTTTAACAATATTGGAATATATTTTATATCACAAATAAAAAAAGAGAGAAACATGGTCATCTTCCAAAAAGGAACATATGTATCAGGATATAGTACTCTTCACTATCTAATTGTTCATAGAAATGTGTGTACACATACATCCCGTAGACACTGGTCTGAGAGGACTCATCACCATCACTTAATGGTTGTAACATACTTAATGTATGTTTTAGAATGTTCTAGTAATAGTAGAGTGTGTCAAAATGACCCAAAATTTACCTAATATTATCATGTTCTCTTACATAATGAATGATGTAAAATTGATCTTAAGACATTATATAATAGAATTAAATCTCATTCCACTATTTCAAATTGAATCACCCATTTAAAACCAATATAAGTTTTAATAAAAAATATATACCTCTTTATCAATATAACCCCATTGGGTTTCTATCAAAACATTTTTAATCTCTTTCTACATTTAAATAAATTCCATCTATTTTGTTTCAAATATAAAATCCATCTATTCATTTCCACAAATAAATTCCGAAACCTAATTTAAATTATTTCCCTCAAATCCATAATTAAAATTCAATAATTTAAATCAACCAATTTCAATAAACACACTACAATTCAATGGAATTGGTGGGTTTACAATTTTTAATGCCAAAACATTTTCTAAATCTCTCAATTCAGAAGATTATGGTTTTATAAAATCAATTGAAATCATGTTTCAACAATTGAATATAAATCAATAGTTGACATAAATCAAGAAATACTTGGTTAGTCCATTTTTCTAATCAGGACGGAACCACATAACTCAAGGTAATCAGTGTCTTCGGTAATGATAAACCACCCAACGTGGTTCAATATATTTTATAAGAGTGTTATTATCATAATAATTGACACACCAATGCTCTACATTCATCAAGTGTTCATTGAACAAATACCAGTTATTTTATTTTAAATCGAAATTAAACATCACATGTGATGATAAATTATTTCTCCAGGATAAATTCCAAATTTATCATTTAATGTATTCCAAGTGATAATCTAATAAACAAAATTTGATAATTTTTTTAAAAAAATTCATTTGATGTTATGGTGGGATTATCATTGATAATTCTATGATATTATCATTTGAAAATAATGATAATTATCCTTTGATAAAAACTAGAGTTATACCATAACTATTTTCATAATCTATGTCCGATGATAATTACATTATTATTATCCATTATTATTTTTTTGATAATATTTCAAATAAAACGTGTCCTTGTCCTTTGATAATTCAAATCAATTACTATTTGAAGATTTTATAAATTATATCTCGAAATGAAAAATTGATTATTATAGGATTATATATTTTCAATGATCCATTTAAAATGTGAAAAATAGGATCGAGGAAAACCTTACTTCCTTCGATACAAAAATATTATTTTTCTTCTGCTCATCAAGGAGAATGAAATGGTACTGATAATGAGTAATTCCAATCAATAATGATGAATAGTATAAGATAGAATATTGAAACAAATAATAAAATAAAATCATATTCTTCATCTAGGGGTGGTGCACCTGTAATGTATGGACCGCCTCTTAATCTGAATATGATAATCCAAGGTTTATTAATAGTGTGTGAGGTAGATCTGGGGTAACCATAACTCGATTTGATCCCCAAATCCAACAATTAAGTGTTTTGGGTGTTTCAAAAACCATAAAAATCATACTGAAAGAAACCTTTATTTTAAATACAAATTTTAATCACTATATACCTAGTAACTGAAAAAATACTCATAATTTTTCAATCATTAATGGTTTATGAATATATTCAACTAAAAACACTTGAAAATGGATGGATGTGAAACCCTCTTTGAACTTTAATGGAGGTTTGGATATTCGTGTGGTAGAACATGAACAATACCTGATTTTATCAATTAATAATTTTTATTATTAAATAAAAATGTTTAAAACATTAAAACTAATTAGAGATATGAAGAAACATTGAGTACTCGTAGAAGATATTCCCTTTTGTGGTAAACACCACGTTATGGAGCCAATGGTGGTACCAGATTTCTCATACGTCACACAATTTGAGTAATATTAATTATTAAATATTCAAAAAATGGATCAAATAATTAATTAAAATAAAAGGGTTATTTTTATGTGGCAGATTCCCAAATTCTCGATGTTTACAATTATTATACCCCCTAGGGAAACCCCCCCATTTTGGACCTGGAGGGTGTCTCAAATTTCTTATATGGCCCACAGTTTAAATGATATTAATTATTTAATATTTAATAAACAGATTAAAAATTATTTACATATTAAAATATTTTTTTCGAGCGATACATCAAAACATATAACTCATACAAATATTGTACCCCTCCTAGAATATACACCCCATCCCTTACCAATTAGTGGTCTCAAATTTCTCTTACAATGCACCATATTGGGGTTATTCAACTAATTTGAATAAAAAGTGCAGGCATAATATATTATGTTCAATATTTTTATTCAGACTTCAATGTGACCGTGCATGTCTGAGAAACTCACACTAAGTGTCAAACTCCAAAGTAGTCAATTTAATATTTGATGATTTTAACTAACATTTAAATCCTTTAACACATTTATCAAACCATAACTCATAAATCATTTTTTCCACTTAACATATTAAAATGTTATAACAAGGGGATTTATTATCATTATAAAAAAGGATATAAAAATATTGACATAATTATTATTTTTATACATATTTTACACTTTTAAAACAAAACACTAATTATTTGTAGGAAAATTTTATTATGCTACAAATATTGAGACGGTATACCAATGTATGCAAGATTTACATATTAATTTTTTAAATAGCATAGAGGGACGAAGGTTTGTATAAATTTATTCTTCCATAAAATAGAACGTATCATAAATATGATATTATATATTTAAATAAAATAAAATAAATAATCCTTGTGATGTTTTCATAAAAATCAAATCATATCACATTATAGAGGTAGTAATCCACACGTACATTGGGACGTAATTAACATTGTTCAAGGGATAAAAAGGTAAGAAAAAAATTGATAAAATATTTAAATAATTCCAAATGTTTTATTAATATCATATATATCCGTTAAATCCATCAATATAACCAATACTCAGAGGTGGTGATCGGTGAAATATATATCGGTTTTTAGGGGGGTAGTTCGCCTTACACATGAACGATGGTCCATTTTCCTATTTGATGAATGAGGAGAAATATATATGATATTACCTTAAAATAATAAGAAAATTAAATGGAATATGATTATGTTAATAATTCATCATTATTGAACAAGATTTTAATGGTATGTCAAAAGAAATAAAGCAAAAATCCTCAGTTAATAATTCCACCCCGTCTTTGGATAAGCTCTTTAATTATATACAAATAGTCATCCAAGAATGGGTTTCAGATATAACCATGACCAACTTGAATTTTTGAGGGTTGTAGGGAAATTATTTTTATAGGGATTATATAAATAAAAAGACTCTTTAAGGGTGGAGTGGAGAGTCTATGGGGTGTCCTTTTATTTCTGTGGGAGAAGATACAATTTGAATATTTAAAAATATTCAAATATATTAGTGTTTATATCAAAATAAATTCACATATAATATACCATTTTAGAGTATGAGATGTTATTTCATCTATATATGTGTTCAAAATTGGTTGTACATAAGTTTTTATGAAATATTTACTATGATATACATTGTTTAAACTCGGGTGAAACGGTTGTAACCTTAACCATTGGAACAAATTTTTACTGTTTTTAGTCTTCATTTTGGCTAAAAATTATGTTCAAAATATTACCTTGTATTAATTATTCATATTCAAAACATTGAGTAGATATTAACAAATAAAAGTAATAGAAGGTGTAAAATATAATTTCAAATGAATCCCACAATGCATGAATGAAATATTGTTTTATAAAAATGTCACATTTAAAAAAATATATATTCATAAAAAAATAAAGTATAATTTTGATGCTACGGAAATTAATTAGATTAATTTTAATAAAATATAATAAATGAAAATTTATAACCAATCGAAAATATGATATGACTTTTTAAATTTTTTAAATGAATAATTATTTTCAATACAAATCTGTATGATTCAATATTGATTGAAAAATCTTACTTTTTTTGAAAATTATGGATAATTCATCAAAATACAATTTTAAAATGATAAATAAAAAAATGAAGTTCATATTTTCAAATTAAAACTCCAAAATATTTATATTAGTCCTGAAAAAAATGCATAATTCATGAAAACCCAATTCAGTTAGAAATCAATATTTTTTTATTTTAAATAAAAAATTACCTAATGGTTCTAATAAATAATATTACATTATAAAATATAATTATTGAATATTAATAAGACATGAAAATTATTTTATCATAACATTATATTGTTTGTTACATCATTATTCTAAAATATATTAATATAATATATTACTAAAATTAATATATGTATTATATAATAATAAAAATAATACATGGGTGTAAATATTTGTAATAATAAAAAAATATAAACTCACTCATATGCACTATACTATAGAATCAAGCCACCTTGTGCAACAATTATATCATATGGTTTTTTACATGTGTTTCCTAGGTCCATGTCTCTATGTTATCAATATTAAGGAAATTGCAAAAAAAATCATGTATACTAGTATGGTGGGTGTGTCACATTTCATAGAGTTATCTAGATTATTACATGAGTGGTGTTAAAAATATGGTTTTGTGCCACTAGATTTGTTTAAATTTTTTAAAAAATAAATAACCATACTATTTTTAATTGTATTTAAGTAAGAGACACATGTTTTGTGGCACATAAAAATATTTGACATAGAATAAAGTGAATTGAATTGCTTCAAAATATCCAAATTACTAAAATTAATGTAATATGAAATTATGATAAAATACCTCACATAGTGCTCCCTTTTATATTGGGGTGGTCCCGGAAATCGTTATGGATTTCCAATGTGGTACTCACATTCCTCATTTCCAATATTAATATAATAATATATTATTTCAAATAATTAGTAATTTAATAAAAATATATATTGACTTCTAATTTGATTCTAATAAATTATAATAATAAAAATAATAACATAGTAATAGATAAAAATAAACATTTACTATTAAATATTAATAAATTTTATTTAAAAATAAATAAGTAATTAGATAATATTAAGTGATAATTAATAATATGAACAAATAATTAATATTATTTGTAAAGTACTATCAAATTACTAAATAAGTACTAATTAATTATTAATAAATAACTGGATTAATTAATTACTAAATAAATAATATTTAAATAATAATAAATTGTTTTAATAATAAAAAATAACAATTTATTATTAATAAATAGTATTACAAATATGTAATTATTACTTAACAAATAATCTATTTTTTAAAAAAATATTATTTTCTACATAATAATAAATATTAAAATAAATATTATTTATTAATTATTTTGAAAAGAAAATAAAAAACAAAAATTTTTATTTAGTTACTAATTATTAATATTAATAAATATATAATTATTAATTATTAATAAATTATTTACTCATACACCTCGAAACACCTTGATTGGGGCAGGTTGAATCTGGGAGGGAAATTTCTCTTTGAATTAATCAAATCTTATTCACATATTGGTGGGAACATGTGATTCATATCAAGATGAATTTTAAAATCACCATATACATGTATGCTGAATTCAAAACATGACATAATAGGTTTACGTTTTTCACCGACAGTGGAAACTACAAAGAATATACATCCAGAGTGTGTCAATTATAAAAAATCCATTAAGATTAACAATATTTTTATATTTAAAATAGAGAGATAATCATCACTATATGTATGGCCTACTCTATTTATAAGAATTTCAAGAATAACACACATCCTCCCCCAAATCGCTTGTCATGAATTCCTATTGATTAAAAATTAAGTTGTACTATTTCATAGAATAATATCTTGAAATTCACTTCCACATCTGACCATATTTTTAATATTTTATACATCATGATGTTACATATATAATGTTTTAATGAATTCCACAATTGTTTCACAAGTAAAACTAATTTTCTTTATGTAGTTTTCATGAAACTCGCCTTTTCACGAAACCTGTTTCTTTTTTCAGAAAACATAAAATAATTGGGAACCATTTACCTTTAGAAAAATGTTAACCATTCATGAAACCCCTTCACTAAAATAAATTTTCTACACATTTTCCTTAACCATTCTTTTGACAAAACACATGTTTCCTTATATAACCTAAATCACGTATGAAATAGGTTCAGGTAAGTTGTTCATGAAATCATAGTGATACGCAATCTTCAAAAAATATCTATAAATGTAATGAATACCAAGAGGATATTTTTGAGATAGAAACACACTTTTATGAATCTCCACTACTTTAATGAATCTTTATCATGCCCACAAAATTTGTCACCTCTGATTCTCCAACGAATAGAATTTGAGAACTAATACAACATACCATCAAATTTTAATGAATAATTATTAGTTACCTATCAATTAATTCTTAATAATAATTATTATTATGAAATCACTAATTGTTAATTAAAATATTTTTAATTTAATTACCAATGAAATAATACATATAAATTATAATAAAGTAAGTGAATATAATATTTAATATTATTTCTAATAAATAATTAATAGTAACAAATTAATACTTAAAATTAAGTATTTTTAAAATAATAATTATTAATAAATATTTGTATTTTAATTAATAAACATAATTATAATTTAATTAATCATTGATTAATTACTATTAATTATTTAAAAAATTAACGAAAAATTAAATATAATAGATTTATTTAAATTATTAATGAGTTGTAAGTTATTTAAAAAAGATAAAAAAATTTTATTAATTAAAAACATTAAATTATTAATAAACTAAAAAATAACTATTCTTTATTGTTAGTAATTGTTAGTGAATTATATTTATTTAATAGCAATAATTTACTTTAGTAATTAACAAATAATAGTTTTTTATAATTAGAAATTATTTAATTTTTAATTTCAGATTGTTGATTAATATTTTTTTAATCTATTAAAATTAATAAATTAATGTTAGCAATGATTTTTTGGTAACATAATTAAAATTAAATTATAATTTGAAAATAATTAGTAGTTTAATAATTTAATCAGAATTATTAACATTTTATAAATAAATAATAGTTATAAATATTGATTTGTAATAATGTAATAATATTTATAAATATTTAATTATTAATTATTAATTATTTAGATTTTTTATATGTTGAGGGTCTATTCCTATTTGATGAAAACATGAAAATGAAATCTCATTCAAAGCTTGGTTGAGGGGGGACCGAATACATGGCATGTTGGACTAGAGGCATACAAGTATGAGAGAAACATGGAATGATGGCCTAATTAAGGTCCAACAAACTAATTAACCCAAAGGTCCTCAAAAAATGCCTTATCATGGAGATGACCAAAAGGCCGAATAGGTAGAAAGATCATGCCAAACACTAGTCAAACACCAAATTTCCCAATACAAAGAGCTTTGATAAATGTGTAGAAAGCTAATCATGTTGTGTCACCCCTCTAATGAAATTTTCATGTTGTTGGATCAAATAGACATGTCACGAAACCTGTTGTCTCATATTTGAGTGTGGGGGAGGATCAAATGATGGGTGTTATCATATACATCACTCTCTTGGGCCTCTAAGCCACTGTTCATTCTTATTAAATCACTATAGTTTCAACCTAATTATCTATACTATATGACTGAATCATAATAAAAAAACCTCAAGGATGTATTCCCTTCCATCCTACAAGATAGTAGGCTGAATGATGACTATTAGGACAATGTTCCTCCTTATGAGGAATCCCACCATGTGACAGTTCGAAAGCATGTTGTACCACCAACCAAATGAGTCAAAACAAGAATTTTATATCATTATAATGCTTGGAACCCAAATAGATGGCTTAATGGCCCAGTGAAAATCATGAAATAATAGAAAGCCTACAAGACATTGATGTCAAAATCTCACTAAGTCTAACTAGAGAAAATTGAACTAATTTCTCAGTTGGAACCCTAATAAATTACACCCAAATCATTCTCTACATACATTGCCACAAGTATAAACCCACCATTTCTCATAACAATTACCACGATATTAATATTTTTATTGAACTCCATAATGACTCATCCACAATCAATAGTAAGTTTGAAGCTTAATTATTACCTCTAATGACCTCTGCATGACCCCGCGCCATTATTGTGTAGCAGTAACATGACTTTGTCCAAGTGTGAATGAGAAACCCCTAGCCCGTTGCAATTGGAGAAATTATCCATCCCTATCCTATCTCTCCACCCAAAATTGGAATGGGATGGTCTAAATCACGGGAAACCTATGACTAGAGTTAAATCCCAAAGTACCATCATTAATAACCATCGACCCCAAATTAATACTTCTATCGATGAAAACCCATTATAATTGAAGGAAGGGTGTAATGGAAGTTATACAAAATGAGTTCACTGGAGGAGACGATAGGGATTCATCAATAAAATGTTAATTTGATGAGAATTCATCGAAGGATCCAATGTTTGAAACTATATCAAAACCTTCTTTGATGAATCCTAAACATGTTGTGGTCAATGTAATGATTTTGGAGAGAGGAGTTATCATTCAACCATGAGGGATTTTGGAGGAACCATAGGTGATTATATCGCATCCCTAGAAATGTGTGACACCATCCATTAAGAATTATTTATTAATATAATTAATTATTAGTATTATTAGTTGTTAATATTTAATTATTAGTTATTAAAAAATAATTATTAGTTAATTATTTCTTATTATTCAATTATATGAATCAAAAAATATAAATTATTATTCATTGGTTAATTTAATTAGTCATTAATATATACTTATTAGTTTATAATTGTTCGTTAATAGATAAAAAATTAATATTAGTTAAATAATTATTAATTTTTAATTATTTTTAATTGATTTAATTTAATTAATTATTAATATTAGTTAATTTAGAGATAATTATTGCTTAATTAATAAATAGTTAATAATTTTTAATTAACAATAATTAATACTTAATAATTATTGCTTATTAATAATTTGTCAATTATTAGTACTATTAACTTCTAACATAGAATTATTAGTTATCAATGATTTTTTAGTTATTTGTTTTATTAATTATTAGTTATTTGTTAATAATTATTAATTAGTAACAATAATTTATTGTTTATTGATTAATTAGTAATTATATATAATTTTAATCAATAATAATGTATTATTATTTTTATACAGCATTGGAGGAAGCTAAATCCATCTATTAAAAAATCTAATAATTTCTTAGGCATCTCCCTTGTAAATGGGATCCACGGGTAATGGTTGTTATTATAATTCTATATTATTTGAATTATTATTCTTCTAGACATATAATAGACATAATGTCATAAAATGTTTTGTTATATAAACAGAAATATATAACTAAATGTAAATATTAATTTTAAATAAATATATATATATATATATACACATTTAAAGGTTTATTTTTTTGGATTGGGAAATAGATTTAATGTCGGTAACAACATTTCCAAATGTTTTTCGGAAATGGAATTAATGAAATTAAAAAAAATTCCTTCACAAATAGATGCCCAATGAATTTGGGGGCTTGTTTCCTTTAAGGTTATTATTTTGAGAAAAAGATAGTCTTATTTATATTTGTAATTTTTATAAAAAAATCAGTAAAATAATCCTTGATCTATTATACTATATAACATAATGGTGCTGGGATGTTTGGGATTTTGAGTGTTCAAGAAAAGGAGGTCTTTTGAAAATGTACCATGTATTTTTGGAATTTTTATTTCAAGTCAAATTATAAAACAGTTGGTTAGATCCCCCTATGTAAGAGAAATTATTTTGTTTTATTTATTTCGTGTTAGTAAACTTCTTTAATAGTTTAAATTATATTCACAATGTACTATTTTTTTGATGAATATAGACATCATTATATTTATAAATTATTATTGTTCATTCTCATATAAATAAGAATGCAGTGATGGAATATCTAAATTTATCTGCTAATAAGTCTTTAAATGAGAATATGGGGTGAAAAAACTTATATTAGAACTACTCACTAATAAATAGTATTTTCTTACAATTGATAAGAAAACATTTTTTTGGGGTCGGGATAATTGTAAAATTAAAGTTTTCTCAAAATAGTATTTTTTTTATTTAAAATATGGTTTCAATTTTTTTATGATTTGGAAATTTTTAAGTGAATCCTAATAAATGTTAATGGTTTTTAAAACATATAAAAAAACCATGTTGGACACTATTTGTTAAAAAAATCTAAAAACCATTGTAAAATATTTTTGCAAATTTTATATTTTCTGGAAATTAAATAAACGGGATTATTAAATTGTATTGGATAGTGAGAGGTTATGTTAAACAAATTACTAAAATGAAATCTATAAATATAAAATGGATTAAAAATCATTAAATTATTATAAAATAGTAATAAAATTATGATATAAAATGAAATAATATAATAAGAATCCACCCACCACATATTTAGAAATATGGGTTTCCACTCTTCCATTTTTTATCATTTTCCATCTATTGTTGACCACAATATCCTTATAATAATTTCTATTAAATTCAATGTAGTACATCAAAATCCACTTCATTTCTCTCCTCCCAAATAAAATTTTTTACTTATTCATTATCCTAATATTAACCTAGATGCTAAATTATTTATTTTCCATATAAAAGGACATAAAATTACAATGGAAACCAAAAACCATCCTCAATGGATAATAATATTCTTTATAAAACTTCCATAATGTTTTCATAATACCTTGCCTATGTTTTGGGTATTTAACAAGTGAGTTATTTCTATTTTTCATCATTAGATAAATTATAATTATACATTATATTATTTTCATGTTTGTTTATTTATTTATTTTACATTAATTTACTAATTATAGTGAATTTATTTAATATATCAGGACATTATACTAGAAAATATAAAACAATAGTATTAACAAGGATATGAAATGGATTTGAAAAAAATGAGAATTTTAGAAATAATTGGCCATGCTATCAGTTATTTTATGAGTAATCTACCATGGAAATAAATATTATTCTTTATGAATAGTTTATTATTGGTCACAAAGTCTTGTTTAATTTATTTATAAATTACCCTAATATTATTTTGATGATATTATGGTAATAAAATTTTATCAAATTATAGTAAACATTAAATTAAATATATATATTTATTGTTTAGGGTGTAATTTAAGGAGGAATATTCGTAGCGATATTATTAATTTTTTAAATGATTTTTAGAAATTTTTAGTGTTGTGTGCATCTATAAAATATTATGAATTTTTTCTTACTATTGTTAGATGGAAATAAATTTAGGTGTGGGATATAACATATTTGTATCAATCCATGTTTGTTGGACTAAGTTATGTTACCACATCACATCATCGATTCATATTTGTATACAAGAGGTGTCCAAATATAAGGGATGGGAATATAATATTTTATAGAAGAAACATACCATTAGTATTATATAACCTAAATTATGTTAATTTAAGAAATATAAAAATCATAAATGAATATCCTAATATTATGGAATCAATGTGAAAGGATAACCAAAGAAATAAAACATAAATTAATATTATAAATAAAAATAATGTCAGGTTAAATATTTATTTTTCAAAAGAATAATTACTAATGCTACACACGTATAGAGAAAAGAAAACTAAATAAATAATAGAGAAACCATTACTGATCCCTACCATAAACATCAAACCCTCTCCACAAACATAGAACCCTCATGTAGTTCATTAGATCAGATCAATCTAAATGGTAGCAAAATAATCCTCACACTAGAACTCATGTGTTCCTCCCCATATTTTAGAAGATGATTACTAGTATATGTGTTCATTGAAGGTTCCATGAAGAGATAATACCCCCATATCATGTGATGAATTCATATTTAAATGAAAGAAACAATTTTTATGAATCCAACTTACTCATATTATGTACATGAAATAACTATAATAAAAAATGATATAATGAAATAATTTTATGTTTATCAACATAAAAACTCTTAGTAATAAAAAAAACTGGTGACCCACTGGTTCGATGAATATACATGTATTTATATAACATGGAAACAAAATAAATAAATATCAAAATAATAGTATAGAAGGATCCCTTGGAACCGCTGATCCTCACATAATATAAAAAATACCTTTTATGTTTCTTTCATTATTATGAAATCACTTGAATCAAAAAAACCTATGATTTCAATAAACTATGAGAGATGTTAGAGTACCAAAGAATAATGGAAGCCTAACCAAGGCATGAGTACAAAATATAGTAGGGAACCGACAATGTGGACCCATAAATCATGAAAGATGATGTGATATTTGAATTTTATATGGCTAACTAAAAACTATAAAAAAAATCAGATCATAAATAAAAAAATTATTGTAATCAAATACCTACTTCTACATGATTTCAGAATGTATCGAAGCGTGTTTTTTGCGCTATTAGAAAAACAATATCACCACTACACCAAATGAATAAATGTATAACCTTAGAATTTCATAAAACCATCATTGATCCTCGGGTCTATGAACCTAGTCTATCATACCTACATAAATAAGTACTGTAATGTCTCAAATAAGGAGAATCACCTCAGTAGACCGAATCCTGCACTCTTAGGATCCCATGATCACACCTACACTATTGAGATGTGGTCCCCCGTTAATCTCTAAGAATCCATTATCCTCAAGCCCTCAGGATGAACCTCACTGTATTATTTGGTCATTTTCAGTGTTAGGAAAGATCTTGATCCCATCGTGGAGGAGGCCGAAGTATTTCCAATATATATAGAAATTATATATTTTTCAGTGAGAAATACAATAAAAATTAATTCCCTCATAGATATAAAAATCAATCTATTAAGAATTGAAAAATATGTAGCTCATCAACTGAAAAATCATTTTTACATCCATATGATCCTAGGGAAATCCTAGGAATGAATCGAAGGGATCCAATATTCACCTTTGGGATTCCCAACATCTATGATCTAGGATATATTCCCACCATACACCTAATACTACCATTCTATTCCAATGATTCCTTGGGATTTTAAATGGTTTACTGGTGTCACTATTCAAATTTGAGATCCATAGATAATTTCTATGGTCTCCCTATATCAAAGGATCCCCTAACCTCACATGCATTCAAAAATTAATACTAAAATATAATCAGATCTTGAATCCTACAAAACATCATTAGGATTCCACCATTGTATTAAAAATGGACACCTTTCATACTATGAAACTTTGCCCAAAGTAATCAGATAGTAGATTCATATCATCTCAGGTATCCCTTGGTCTCATCCATCTTAGTAGGTTATTCATGGGAATCATGAGAAATAAAAATAAATATATGACCAACAACTGATTCACAGGCACCTTGTGAAATCACATAAAATATTAAAAATGAGAAAACATAACATGGGATGACCAAATTTCCAATCCCATCATTAATATTATATACTTTTGGGGATTAAATGTTTTATTAGGTACTTGGTGACACATATAACCATCACTACCGATGATTACAAACTCTAAAAAGCCAATTTTTCAATGGGTTTCCCATTCGGTCCCCAAGTTCAAAATATATAAGTGTACTTCTATGTTGGGTCCATGGGGTAAAACTCAACTTCTATGTCAATGCTTAAGGCTGGTTGATAATTATGTTTGATAAAATCTCAAAAATTTCTTAATATCCTCATGGTTATTCCACATTGGATGTAGTCTAGAGAGATGTTTCTTGTCCTATATCTATTCCATGTGTCACTCAAGATGGTTATATCACCAGAACCATCCATAATTTGTATAATGATTTCCACCTAGCCTAATACATTATGGGGATCCGTCACATGCCATCTACTATCATCCAACTCAAGTAATTCCATATCCCCTCTTAGAGGTGTCCATGTATATAGGTGTCCTCTTAGTCAAGGCTTCAACTATCAGAGTCTGCGGTGTCAAGATGGTGAACTATGTCTCCTCTGGCCAAATAAAATTATCACTTTATTATCAGGTACCGATAAAAATTTTAAATTTTAATTTTATATTATTTTATTTTTTCATAAATTAAAAAATTTTAAATAATAGGGGTGATCTCCCATCTAAATAGGTCTCACACCAACAGGTATATAAACATTATTCATGTAGATATAGTGCTCTTACCAAGACCATATGCCATAATCTAAATGGATTTACCTTTAATCCCCTACTATAAACATGAATCTCAAGCTTATACAATCTTATCCATGCCACTTCAATGCTAGCGGGCTTGACCAAACACACCGGGAGGGTACACAGTACACACGTGAAACCATCTTGAATAGAATCCCTATCCACCAGCACTCGTTCATTTTCAAAATGTGATTAATTTTAAAAAAAACTCAAAATACATTATAGTATAATATTAACTCTATTGAATCGATTATGGATGGATTGAAGACTAATTCATGGGTACTCCTCTATAAATATTTCATGAAATCCCGATTAATTAATGTGATTTTTTCTACACTGCATTGAAAATCACAAAAACCCACCATCCAAAATCCCCCAAATTTTGGCGTAACGATGGGAAATCACTATTCGATGTGATAATATGATCTCACTGAATGTGAAAACATGATTCCATATAAAATAAGTTGTTATACACTAATAGAAAGCCCTATTTCTAAATCCCAGCAATAGATCTTGTGAGTTTCCCTTATCAGATTGGGCTATCATGGAAAAAAACCACTATGATTTAGAGTATGTTAGTTCTTCGATCTAAGTACATATCATACATTCTCATTCAGTATAATGAAATTTCTACCATGTTAAGGACAACAAAATGATTAGTCTGTTTCCAACACGATTCCATGTCATGAGAATCCACCCTTTCTATCACACATGTAGAGATACATTTATTATGAATAAGGTTAGGCTTCCAAAAAAATCTAACATTCAAAGGCATCCAGAATAATAAAATTAAATTCTCTCAAAGTACTTCACATATTATATTCATAAGGAATGTTTCATTCAATTCATAAAACCACCTAGAGGTTATTCTCATATTCTAGGATACATTATTCCCAATCTAATTATCACAACCTAGGCCCACCCCACCTGTATGATCCAACAAAAATAATTACAATGTTAGGATCACTACTAGTATCACCTCATATACACCACTTAATTTCCAATAAACCCATATATTCATCCAATATATGAATTAATATCAATAATAGGATTACATTACAATCAGGTTTGTCTTATATGAATAATAATTACCAAATCAATATAGTCCAAACCATGTCTAAAGGTCTCTAGGTCATCTAGCTATAACTACAAACTAGGTCTATTTAATGGTCATAAATCATGGGACAATAATAAAAACCCCATAATAATAAACCATTACATCCATCAAGACCCACTACCCACTCAATAGTTTCACATATACATAACAGAAATCATGAAAAAATCCTAATATCACACTACGAACCGATTCTCATGAAGCATACACATCTGAGACTACTCCCTTAATAATTGAAATCTCATCGGTCACCAACACCATAGAAAACAACATAATCCTATATGATTTATATTGACATACCAGAAACATAAGGTTTAGTTTGATAGAATAAATTTTAGATCTCTACGGAAAAAACATATATGTTGTTTCTAGCAATCTGAAAAACCAAACAAAAATATTAAAAATCCACAAGGGAATTCATCATTAGACATACAATGCCATTTATAAAATCCTTTGTCACTATATGTCTCTTTAACAAAGGTATTATACCATTAACCACCTCATAAAGTGACTCACTATAGATCTAAATAAAATACTAATAGAATGAAATACATATAAAATTATTCCTAGCTGAGTATAATTCTACACTGTACATATACAATAAAAATCCATATAACTGTTGCTGGAAAATTACACAAAAAATCCTCTCATGATTGATTAAAAAACCACACATTAATACATAAATTTCATGAAAATGAAATATTACTAGTCATGATTTATGTGAAACTTCATGCCATTACAATAGACTAAACAAAATCCAACAAGAATACATTCCACATCAGACACCATGTGAATCACAAAAGATAAAAACCCTACAACTATAAAATTATCAATATTGTACAATAATACAGTTAATGGAGTCCTAGAATTCCCATTGGAATAGGTGTCTATGAAAATTCATAACTACATCCATTATAGGCTCTATCACAATAATATCTCTTATATGCCATATCACAAATACTAAAAAAATAATCTACTATAATTTAACATTGTAACACCCCAGATCAGCTTTCAGAAAACTATAATTGGACCAAACATCCACATGACCCCCATGGATGCCTCCTAGTATTGTAGAGGATACTGATTGGATGTGAAGGTCTATGAAGGTAATATGGGGAGACTGTACCCCCCATATCAGTATTCACATTCATCAAGAAATAAAATAATCCTCATACACTTCCAAACACATAGAGTAAAAGTTATAAATAACTGAAACAATATATGAAAAATTAAAATAAAATGAGGCATATCAACATTCAAGCTCCCAAACATAAAATAATAACTAGTCACCCAATGGGATGATTCATTTAAAAGATGAAAAAAGGAACACATAGGGTGAAATATAAATGTATAGGATGATCCATTTCAACCGCTAAGCCCACCACATGAGAAAATAAAGTCCACAACATGCTGTCCAACATGATTATTGAATACAAGGCTATAACACAACATATTCTTGAAATAAAAATTGATATATTCTTAGTAACCCATGTACAATGGTATCCTGAGCATTGAATGAGTACAAAACCTTTCTAGGAAAAAAATAATGTTTTCTCATATGTAATTGATAATTTTTTGATATATTCATGTGACAAAAAAAATATGAACCATAAATAAACTATAAAACAAATATATTTATATAGATATAAAAAATAAAAATTTTCATCTTGATGATAGAATATATAAACGAATGTCATGGGGACCATCAAAACCATATTATCACCACCATCCCAAGGTAATACACTAATAACTCAGTCCATCCCTACATTGATCGTATATCCTCATGTATGTGACCTTAATAGACTATACCAAATTTGACTAGTGTGAGTGTGTCTCTAATAAAATAATCACATTGACGGACCTCAATCCACTTATTGGGGATCCCATGCTCACACATCCATTGATGAATTTTAGACCTTGGTGGGACCCAAGTCATCCCTCACTCTCAATCCCTTATGTTGATTCCCAATGTAGTACCAAGTAATTTTCTTTGTTAGGATTATTTTATATGCTTTTTTTTTGTAGGATTAGGAAAATATATTGTTCAAACAAGGATTCTCTTGAAGGTACCCCCTTAAATAAAATGCAATTCCCTCATAAATCCCATATTAAATCTCTTGGGCATCCAATAATACAACAATCATCAGACAAACCATCCCCGGTGCATCCACTCGACCCTATGAGGTATCCTAGGAATCAACCATGGGTCTCCAAAAATCACCCTTAGGATATAAATAATTATTTTTAGGGATATACCCCCCTTGAATCCTCATAGATTCATTTGAATCTTGGTATTCAAATCCATTCTAGATGTTCTAATGGAATCATCATAGGAATCTTGAGTGCCTTGGGAATTCATATTTATCTCATTGTATCAGAGATGTCCTTAGTCTCTTAAGAATTCATGTATGAAAACTCTCAAATAAATTGATGTAGGACCATAGGAACCACCAATAGGCATCAATCATTATATCAGTAATAATTATTGATAGCCAATCAAGAAATCCTCATGCAAAATACAGTGTGGTTGGATCCCAAACATCTCATGCACCACATGGTCATGACCATGTTAACATAGGATTTTAGGGTATCCTTGGAAATCATAATAGTATAAGTAAAAATGAATAGTTCCCCTGTATCATGGGAAGTAAGATAGGAAATCTAAAATAAAATAAAAATATACATGTTAATTGAAGAACACTTAGTAACATCCTCATCATCATTTCCCCTTTATGCATAAATGTGGTTTTCATTTCAAGGTGACACACACAACCATCAAGATACAGAGTAACAAACTATAATCAATATTTTATTTAAAAGGGAATCCATATAGCTACCTTACGTAAAAAATTTAGAAGATGAATCCCAAGTTTGGTCCTTGGGGTCAAACATAAATGTTAGATAATTTCCTAGAGGTCAGAGCTCATTCTAGTACCTGATATAACCAAAATCAAATCATAGAAACACATACCACTAGTGTATGATACATTTATGATAGTCTTGAGAGATTTCACAAGTCATATATCTATGCCTGGGGTCACTCTAACACTTTAAATCACTAGAAGCATCTCTAATATACATAGATTTTATCAACCCATGAAAAATAATTTAATTTACAAAATGTGGTATGATTATAAGAATACCCAACATGCACAGTCATGAAATTTGAAAATTAATCAACCACACATGGAGGGTCCACCACACACCCATGAAACAAACATGATATGAAGACATAAAAATGTTACCAATTCATTAAAACAAATAAAATAATTTAATCAAAAAAATATTTCATAAATTATGTTCACATATTACCTCCACTGAAATTAAGATAGCTAATGTGCAGACTATGTCTTATGTTCCAATATATGAAAATAATTATAAATAAAAATTTTTAAGG
Source organism: Viscum album (assembly GCA_963277665.1). Classification (NCBI taxonomy): domain Eukaryota; kingdom Viridiplantae; phylum Streptophyta; class Magnoliopsida; order Santalales; family Viscaceae; genus Viscum; species Viscum album. Next base: position 1,943,543,250 of record OY728152.1, read on the forward strand.
GTTATATACATTATATTTTAGTTAAAATTTCAAAAATCCCAATATGAAAATAACAAAAATTTTGGATCTACTATGGGAATAAAGAAAATAACATCGAACTTACCATGAATTACAGCATCATCAAACCTAGAACTACCGAAAATAAAGATGGAATAAGGTAGCTATAGAGGACTAGTTGTTTTCTTTTCCCATGCATGAATTTTTTACCAAAAATGGAGGTAGGATCTAATAATCTTCTCCAAAAAACTAAAAATTCTATCAAATCACAATTCTATAGTTTACACAATGACCCATCATGGCCAGGTGGATTCCTTATATCCCTATTAATTCATGGAAGTACTCATTTTCCAAGGTTGGTATAGACCACAACAATAGCATTCCCACATCACAACCATTATTCCATCCTCCGAATTAATACAAAACTATGGGACCATTACATGAGCCTTTATCCCCAACCATGAACATTATTTAGGGATGTTTATACACTCAGAATACCATTCCATGTCTCACCTCTCATAATGAACCATCAAACAAAATGAAAAACTCAAAATCATAGAAAATTTATTATCCCATGAAAACATGCGGAATTACACCAGTAAAATTCTCATCAAGCTACCTTAGGTTTCCAATATATTCTAAGACCCTTTTCACAACCTATATTCCAATGATTATGTCTTTATGTCCCCCTAAAGTGTATGTGAAGTGTTTGATCACTAGGCTCATTATAACACAACCAATATACCCTAATAATAAATTAAAATATATGTAAATTCATGTAAATTATTAAATAGAAGTGGTCAAAAACACACATATTACCCTATAATATAATAGGATGGTAGAAATACCCCCTTAATTGTGGACATATATTATTATGCTCATGTCAATTGGATGGGATAATTATTCCACTCTCACTGAATGAATGAAATTTACAGGGGTTTATGGTGGAAATTTATTGACCCATAGGGAAATGATATTAGTAACTTGCCTTTGATAATAGGTTCATTGTGATGCAAACATGAATTGGCCCTCTAATCCCTGGTTGGTAGACTTCCCAACCCTGAAATAATATAATGAAATCATATACATGTAGATATCATAATTTATTGGAACATAATCAAATCAGAGTTTTTTTAATATCCAATAGATAGTCAACATAAAATTATAGGATTTATAATAAGATTTTATTTTCCATATATTCTGTTAACCAATGAGGCATACAGTTAGTGTACATTTATCCCACTAAAATAGTTATTGAAATGACACTACTATATCATTCCGGAAACTCCTGCTTTGTTTATTGATTGTCTTCATTAATAAAAGATAAACCATGATCGAGTAATGAAACTTCCATAAATAATTTAAATTAATTTGAAAACATGGAATGAGATACCTAAATCATATTAAGGTAAAGAAATTAATGAAAACATGTTAGGTAATTTAGAAATATGAAAATCCTTCTGAATTATTTTTACTTTACAAAATTAACATTACGTTAAAATTTTCACATATATACTCATGAAATAATCATCATTTGTCAAAAAAATCATAAAAAACCTATAGCATAAAGGAATGGAAAATAATTATCATCTAGGTTACCTGGGACATAACATTCATATCTCTTATGAAGTACCCCATAAAAATAATAACATCCTATGTTAATTTTTAAATATTATTTGGAGAAAAATATATCTTTTTATCTCTATAATCATTACCTAATGATTTGGAGGGCTATATTGGATCCATAGATACTAAAAATATAGGTAATATAGCATGAATAAAACACATAGAATATTATATTTTCATCATAAAATCATAAAAACGTTCAGTTGTACCAATAATATGAACACTTATTGTAAAGACCCTGAAATTCTGTGGAAAGTTTTTTCATATATTCTTCAGAATTTTACGAGCTCGCAGATTCTAACGGCTTGCGATTTTGGGACCCGGAGTGCCCGAAATGATCCGTCGAAGTTTTGTTATGATTAAATTAACGTGCGTATACGGTTTTCCTGAAAAAGTAGAATAACTCTTAAATAGGTACTCGGATAAGAAATCTGAGGCCACCGTTGCACTCAAGATGGCGGGTTTACCCTAGGCGTGACTTAAATTTAGTCGGCGCGGGCCACATGTGAGAAAACCAGAAAATGGAATAACCGTAAATAAAATAATTAAATAAAGTTATTTTATTTTCAAATGCTAATAACTCACAAACAGTAACTCAACATAAAAATATGAGACCACCGCTGAACTCATGAGGGTTGAATTTCTTTATGTAGAAACTAACATGGGTCAGTGAGGGCCACCCGAGAAAGATAGATTTTGGCCGCAAATAAAATAATTAAGTGACATTACTTTATTGTAAAATTCATAACTTCTAAATGGAGAGTTGGATTAAAAATCTGAGAGTACCGTTGTCTTTGTTTTGGTGTGTTACACCTAGGTAGATACTAACCTTGACCGGCACGAGTCGAGGGTGATTGATAACAATTTTCCGAACATTTTTTGGGTAAATTCAGCAAACGTGCAAGCGAAATTTCATATCTTTTGAACCAGTGCTCGGAATTGAACTCTCATGGCACCGTTGAACTCGCGGCGTTGGTAATTTCTTAGTGAGAGCCTGACCACAATTTCGTTTTTACTAGTCTGGAAGATATTTTTTGGGGGTTTTTAAGTAAATTAAATAAAAATATGTGTGTCACGTATTTTTATGTATAGTAGTTAAAACCATCAAGGGAAGGTTAGTGGTGGGGCTCACCCGCACATAACCTCCCTTGGCAGGATGTTATAAGGTGGGACCCACACGAGCATCAAACCCCCTTAACCCCCATTTTAACCCTTGAACTCCAAATTTATTGCGGAGCCTCTTCACCTTCCTTCATAACTATGCCAAACCGCAATTAATTAATGGAATAATTAAATAATTTAAATTATTTTGATTTCTTTTTAGAAAGCATAGAAACTATAAAATAATAGTGAATCTATTTTTTTATTTTTCATGGTGATTCTCTTGTTGGAGCTGTGGAGTTCATGGAGAATGGCTTATTCCAACGAATAACACCCCTCATCTCTGAAAAACGTCGAGCATCAATGTCTTGTTTATTCTTTAACTGGGGCTAGGAAAGGGAGGCGATGCCCGTGAGGAACACCGATGTCGTCTTCGACTTCATCATTTTCGAATGTTGTCTGCCAATGACAAGTACATCTCTTCCTCGTATGACGTTGAGAGAATGATGCTGCCTTTCCACGACTCTGTCAAACTCCACCAAAATCAAGGTAGGGGTATTTGCATAATTTTATGTATGATTTATACTCTTCTTTCCTCGTCGTTTTTTGTGGTTCTGGATGTTGATTTTTTAACAACGTAACAAGGAGAGCTCAGACCACACAAACACGTTCCGACTCTCCCCCCATTGTTGTTGTTGACTCACATTGTGTTGACAGCAGGGGCGGAGAAATGGTGGATGACATCGGGCCGACCGCGAAGAAGACCGGTGGTGCAAGGCCGTCGGGTTGCCAAGAGGATGCGACACCGTCATGACACACGGAAGGAAGGGGGAGTAACCCCCCCCCAATGCGTGGCTAACCGGCCATGTGGGCTGGCCGTCTGGCCCGACCTCCATCGGTCGGGCTGCCCTCAGATGTGCCACCCCTAGGCCGGGCCGCCTTCGGTCGGGCCGCCAACTCAAGCCAGGCCGACCACTTGGGTCGGGCCGCACCTGCGGACTGGGTTAGACCCTAGTTCGATTCAGGTCGGGCCGGGTCGATATGACTGCTCGGACCAGACCGAGACTCGATATGGACAATTACATATTTTAGCCCGTATCATGGGATACGTGCGTCCGATCGACGAATCGTCTACAGAGATGGAATTTTTGGAGAAAGATGATTCTTTTGGTGTACTCCACTTGAGTTTCAGATGCAGTTGGGGTAAGGTCAGGTTGGTTTGAGCCTAAAAACCAACTAAGCCCCTGGAACAGAAATGCCAATAACTCACATACCCAGCGTCCGATTGACGCATCGTCTATCGCATTGGGTTTCTTTTGATGAGACAAAACTATGAGATACATCAACTCATGACTTCATGATAGTTGATGTATCGAAACTTGTCTCTAGGAGAGGACCCTCCCATAATCGAGCGTGTTGTGTGCGGGAACCGTAGGGCTGGCTGTGACTGAGATGACAATGATGACTTCTGTATTGGAATCCTCTGTGGGTTCGACAGCGATAAATTCTGTTCAGGAATCCTCAGTGGGTTTGTTAGCAATAACATCTGTACTGGAATCCTTTGTCGGTTCAACGACGATAACATCTATACCAGAATATTTTGTGGGTTTGACAAAGATGACTACTATACTGAGATCCTCCGTTGGTGTGATAGTTCTGACTTCTATTAGTGTATCATATGTGGGTCCAACAGAATATATGGTCCTATATCCAGTGTGGGTTTGATAGCTTAGCTGGTTCTGTATTCTGTGTGGGCCCGACAGAATAGCTGGTCCTATATTCTGTGTGTGTCCGACCGCTTAGCAGGTCATGTAACCTGTATGGGTCTGACATCTTAGATTAATCAGTGAGTACATCTGGTCATCTCAATCACTCTACAAAAGATGTATTTCTTTTTGAGTTGAGTCCTAACTTTTAGTCGATACCCTCAAGATGATTGAATTTACTTCTTTTGGGGAGTGGGTTGTGCTTGGGCTCGAGAGTTGTAGTCGGACTGTGATTAATAACAAAGGTATATGTATGGGAATATACCTATGTAGGGTAGGTTGATACATCATGATTGTATCATCCTTCTGTGGTTTATACATAGTGGATTTTGGGAGACCATCGGGGGTCTCGGGGTACCCTTCTGAGTATTTTTATACTCACCACTACACGGGCTTCGCCCGCACCTTCTTGTGTTCTGTGTAGATGACAGACAACAGTGATCGAGGCTGAGGGTGACAGACGGGAGGCTGCGCAGAGCTGGACTTGATGGGATGTACCGCAAGGACGATTTGTTCGAGTTATGTACCTTCCCATAAAGTAGGATTCCCCGGTGGATGATCGAAGATCCGTTTTCCATTTTACTTGTACTTTTTGTTCAGTAGGGTTTGTATACTGGCCCACTTACATTCAGCACAGTTTTCTTTTCTATATTGGTACTCCTTACTTCTACAGCTTCTGTTCAGATTGTGTGTGTTACAGGTTTAAAGGAAATGCCTTCCCTTTTATCAGGATTATGTCTTTAGAGCTCGTCGCCAGCCCCAGGCCTATAGAAGGAGGGCTTGGGGTAGTCACAACACGGGCCTTGAGGATGGGTCGTGACACATATAGTTAATTTGCTAAAAAAATGTGGAAGCATTCTCAATGAAAAATATATAAGATGAAAAATTTATAGAAAAATAATAACACAAATAATATTGATAAATCATTAAAAAAATAAAAATGTTGAATCATAATTGAGAAAGGGAATAAAGATACGTCAATGTGATCAAGTGGTAAATATAAAACAGGCTTCATTTTCACACAACTATAATGAATTTAAAAGATATCCTGTAAAGAAAATATTGAAAAGAGTATTTTTTTTTTAAAAATTATATTAATATAATGTAAAATATAAAATACGTTTTATAAAATGTTTATTTAATAGAAAAATATTATTGAATTAATTTGGATTTATAAGATAAAGAGTTGAAACCAAAACATATAAACACTAAAAATAACATTTAATAAAAAATTCCATTTCCGTGAGTCCTAAATCACTTTGTAAGAACAATATCATTTGAAATAATATAACTATATTGATTATATACTTGATTTGGAGTATTTAAAGTGTTTATTTACTTTTTCATATTTCTTTTATTTCAGTTATTATCATCATTAATTTATTTACACATTCATTCTATTTTATATTGGTCACTTTAGGGTTGTTCAGTTCATAATCTTGAAAACAACATAAATATCCATAAAATGGTATAGATTACATATCTAGGTGTCAAATATGTTTATAATCTCTCAATTTATATTGTTTACTCCCTTCAATAAAAAGTTAAGTTCAATATGTTTTGATATACTTACTTTTTTTAATATTATTTGATACATTATTTTACATTTTATGGTGATCATGGTTGTTCACCTTTAATTACAATGTTATTATAGATATTTCCCCATTATATGATATGCTGAACATATTAAATTTACACTTCATAAATAAATTTTCAAATATTTTGATCTTATTAATTGTTGATATCATTAAAAAATAATATTTATCATGTATGAAGTAAAACTGACCCAAACAAGAACATGTTACAATAGAAGAATGAGTAGAAATATTTCATCATATTGTACACAATAAAACAATTTTATAAGCTCAATTATTTCAAAAAAAAATTAAATTACCAAATATGATTTAGGAATATTAATATGAAAAATATAGATGATAGATAATTATCTAAAGTTATTACTCTCATTGGGTACCTGTATTCCCAGTTTAGGCAGTTGAATATTACAATGACCAGTTATTATCAATATTTTTACGATATTGGAATATTTTACTTAGAAAACCATAATGATGTTATTAATATCATATTCATTCATAAAAAAAATTAAAACAAGGCATTTAAGGAGGTTATGGAAAATCTAATACACATTTCATGGAGGTTGTAATCTGCATGTTACTTATGGAGAATTTTCATTTCACTAGAAATGGGATGAGGGTATTTAATGGTTGTTTAATAAACATAATAATTTTAAATCATAATAAATATTACCATTATTATATCTTAATATGGTTGAAATATATTTGTAGGAGTTTAAATATTATTGATAATTGACATAACCTAATTATTATTTTTACTTCTTCAATGGATACCCTCCCATAGGCCTTTCATTAAGCCATACTAGATTTGTCTACTTAAAAGATTACATTATATAGGATGTGTAAAATATATATTGAAATATAGTTTTTTAGGAATTTTCTTATCTAATGTGATTAATGTTTTTATAGAAGTGAGTTGGTTAAGGGGTCATTTTTTAAATGAGTGGAACCACATTTAAGAATAAATAATAATATCAAGCAAAAGGAATATTAAAAAAACACAATAAATTTAAATATATCATTGTTTAGGTTGATAATCCACCAAAAAATTAAATTAAAGATGATATTATTTTATATATAATGTAATTTTTAAAAAAATTTACCTAATTTCAACCTTCACCGTAGTGACTAATGTTTTTCCATGTAATTTTTTTTATTTAAACTATGAAATTTACAATATTAACCAACTATAACATTGCGATCTAAAATTTTAAAACAGTAATATATGATTCAATTTGAAAAGGTGGAAAAAATTAATTTTAATAGAATTACACATAAATAAACCAAAAATAATTTTTAGAAAAATGATTTCTAAGCGAAAAATATCATTTTCACCTAATATATTCAAATAATATTTTGATATGACAGTTTTTAGTTTATAAATAAAAAAATAGTGTTATAAGACTTTATATATAAGAAAACATATATTGCTACTTGTTATAATATAAGGAAATGATAATTTTTGGTATTTGATAAGACAATATTTCCCACCATTCACCTAAAAACAACTTTTTTAGTAACCCCTAAAAATTAATATCCTTGTAGTTTTGATTTCATGAATAAACAAATTATGTTCATTTTATCAAAATCAAACTTAAAAAAATTAATTTTATTTCAAAATAAATCTAAAAAATAAATTTGATTACAATTTTATCACTTATATAAAATTCATTTTCCAAAAAAAAATTATTATTCAATAATATAATAAAATTATTTATAAGGTTATAAAATTTAAATTAAATATTATTTTAGAGCATAAATAAGATCAAAATATAAAAGTTAATCATTGCCAAAAATATCATGTTTATCACATTGTCTACCTTTGATGAAATTAAATCTTCATCATTTTATTCATTGATACAGAAGTGGAGGTATTTTTCAAATCATTTTCTTTATGATGAAGAATATGAAGAAAATTTTCATTAATAAAATTATTCTACATTATTTAATCCAAATTATGTATTAATACATTATATTAATTTGGTGCATACTTTCATAATAATTAATCAAGAAAAAAAATCACGTACTTGAGATAAATATAGAGGCTAGGCTAATAAATAATTAACTAATACCATGTTGATTAGAATTTCATATAGAGAAATAAACCTATATCATAATTTCCCCAACTTTCCAAGACAACCAACATTCAAAGGATCCATTTTTAGAAAAGCATGGCACCCTTCCTCAAATAAAAGATATTTACCCCTATTATTTGAAAATATATTTGATATACTTTGAGTTACCATCATATATTACTGAATTATCTTTTTCTTCTCAACCAAAATTTCTATCATTTTTGGTCCCTTTAATTTTCTATCATCGACTTCAATCAAATATTTTGGAGTCCAAAATGGAATTCCATATAATTCCTTAAATGGATCAATCAATATAATGAATGTAATATGATTTTATAACATAAATATAGTAATTAAATATGTCCATCACAATATCCATGATAATCCAATGTCAAATTTCATTGAATATCATCCAATTTTTTTATTGTCCATCGGTTTGAGAATCTGATATAGTAATAAATTTTAACACAATGCCCAAAGAATTATTAACTACCATATAAAAATAGGATGTATACTAATGATCATGATTAGAAACAATATAGTGAGTAATCCCAAATAAATGTAATATCTATTTAACATAATTTCAATAATTCTGATAAAAATATATTTCATATATAATAGTTAAAAATTAATTTACTTTTTAAAAAAAATAAATAATAATTCATATTTCATTATTAAAAATAAATTTATTTAACCATCCCATCATGATTTTTTATTCTTGTTTTTGTATCCATTATGTAATTTACAATAGCTAATAGACCATCTTCAATTTTTATCATTCATCTTTAATGTGATGATTTGTAAAACATTTCTTCGTATAATCAATAATAATTTATTCATTTAATACTAAAAATAATATTCTCGATGATATATATAAATCGTAATAAAAAAGAATCAATTTAATATCTAGATATTAGAGCCTCAATCAATAATTTTATTTCTTTTAAGAATCACTTAAATCACATAACCTCATTACAAATCTTATGATATCTTTTTGTCAATATTAAACCCAGAAAATTTTCATTGGTTCACCAGTTCTACATTTCATCAGAAAAACTATTCTTCCCCCTATGTATATATAGCTATTTCTATCATGAATGATTTTATATGAACATGATCCAAAATAAAAGTTTTTATCAAATACACAATTTTCATTTCCAATTCCATTAAGTCATTAGTTACATAATATTTTTCAAGACATATAATTGTTAATGATGTATTACCCATTCAACGAAACACATCCACTATATTTTTTTCTTTACAAAGATAATGGATAACCATACATACATAATATCTAACCAGTTACATGAAACTTCCCATTCTCATATCCAACTATTTTATAATGAATATATATCATTCAATTTTATGATACTTGCATACACACATAACAACAAACATATATTTATATAATATATCTCCCTATATAATGATTCCATTCAATTTTTAAATAATTATTTAATATTTTATATTTATGGTCATTAATTGGATAACACTTCCATTGTTGTTTCAAATTTCGTCAATGATAGGAAATTGTCAGTTCATTTTATAGTAAAACGCAACCAAGGACCATCAATGTTGCATCCCAAAAAATTAAAAACTCGCAATTTCTTAATGGAAAGGAAACTAGTAGGTGATTAGAAAATATTACATTTAATTCTTGAAAAAATTTATCACATTCCTTTTTAAAATGAATCTAACTCCCTTTTGAGTAAACATGTTTAGTTGGTTAACTTATAGTGAAACATTTCCATATAAACATTGATGATGACCTATTAGTATGTGGAAATTAAAATATTAGAGTAATTAATAGGAATTCTCTACTCTAAAAGCAATTTAGTTATATAAGGATGAAATGTTTTATTATATTCAGTTATAATTTATATAACAAAATAAATCTATTGAAACCAAAAATTATTATTTACTAAATTTTCCAAAAAATAAATAATCTTTAAGGGTTTTTATAACAATACAAAATTATATATCATGTTACACATATAAATATAGAATATGGTATAATATAATAAATTAAAATTATTAGAAATATATCTAAATATTCATGGAAATAATTACATATTAAATGCATAATTAAATTGAGTTCATTTGTTAATGAAAAATCCATAACAAAAAACTTATAATGTTCATACCTAATTCGAAACATTATCCTCAAAATTTATTCTTCCTTTACATTTACATAATGAAACCAATAATATATTTTAATCATTGAAAAATAATAATCTCCATAGATTTTTTCAAAAATGTCATAGAAATTTTGAAATAGATACATTTTCTTAGTTGTATTTATATTGAGTAATCTATAATTAATCCAAATCTTTTTGATATCATCATTATTATTATAAAAAAAATAAGATAACACCAATGTGAACTCATTGGGTGAATTAATATATTTTCACGTAATTCAGGTAATTTTTTTTGGATGCAGTAACTCTAGTGTAATAATATGATAAGGTGGTATTTTAATTGGTTTAAGAACAAAAGGTAAGGCAATAGTGATTTCAATCTCTAGATTCAGAATAATACAAGGATTATAATAAGAAAAGGAATCATAAAAATCATGTACCATTAGAATAGCATTAAGATGCACATTTATCTTCATTCCAATAATGTGTTCTTGATAACATTCCCCAATATTTTTAATCAATTTCTTAGCTTCTCATTATGTTTCACATATAATAACTCTTTATTATATAAAAACTAAAATTTGTTATTAAAATTGAATATTACATATTTTTCATTGTAATCTATTATTGAATAATAATTTGAAAGGTAATATGTACAAAAAGTAACATTATCTATGCTATGGGTAATCCCAAAATATTTTCTATAATAACCATTCCCAATATAACAATTGGATGATTCCGATAAATCCTGTTTTTTTATATATCTATTTAAATATTTTGAGGAATAATTTTGTTTTTCATGATTGGATATTCCCAACTCACCTTAATATTTTCTTGATATTAATTAATGTATATAAAAATAATCAAATAAGCATGTTTGATAATCTATGTAAATAAGAAATTTAACTATAACTACTTCAGTTAAGGTACCAACATAATCTTTTGTAGTAGAAAAATGATTCTTTTTTATAATTAATCTTTTGTTATTAAAGAATAAAACTTTCTATACATATATTTAGTCACACAATTTCACAATGTATCATCTCATTGAAACTAACAAATATATTATTTCATTATTTTCCCAACAATAATAAATTATCATTTCATTTCAATGAAGATAATAATATCCAATTTTACCACACTGATACTAATTCTCAATTCGCATTAGGATCTAGTTATAATAATTATTACTATATTTTTTAATGGTATAAAATTGGAATATCATACCTTATTATTTCCTTGTGGTATATTTCCCCATTTCGGGTGACCTTGACAGTTTTATGTTCATTCTCTTCTAAGATCAATGAAAATAATAAAACTCTTTTTAATATCTCTTAGGAAGTTATAAATAGCTTCATAAAATCTAAATTAATAATAGTTTTTGAATACCATTATAATGTTTATATCAATATTTTTTGAAATATATAAAATTTATTTACATGTTCTATAAATGTTTTTGATCAATACCAATATAATATGGTAAAGGTCTCTTAATAATAAAAAATTAAGTCCTCCTCCATCCAAATTATCTATGGAAACTATAATTCCATACAAATTTAAAATAAATTAGCAAAAAAATGAATGAAATATATATCTAAATAAAATCCATTCCCTGGTATCAATATTATTATTCATCATAGTCTTCCTAAAAAAGGATAACATTAATTAGAATCGCCATCTATATGATAAAAAAATAATACTTCATTTTGATGCTCTACAAACATATTTAAATGATTTATCTAGATTATTTATCCACCTATTGGCTACAAAACCTTGTGTGGTTCCACTATAATATAAATGTTGTTATATCATGAAATAATTTACTATTGACATGTTACTCAATAAGGAATTTATTATCTCTATTCCATTGTTTCCAACATTTATAGCATGTTTTAATTTAATTATCACAACCATAATATACTTGACGAAAAATCCGACGATTTTAGGTGTCAAAGTTGTATGTATATCATCATCCTTTTCCTTTTATCTTTATTCAACCGATTACTTCTATAAAAATGTATTCTAATATAGAAATTGAATAGATGAATCCACACACAATCCCTTAGTGTAGTGAAAAACACTATAATGATAATATTACAATAATTTAGAATATTAATATTGTATGTCCATGTAACAAAAGATGTGTTTATTTTTTCTGATGTGATATTTTCCTATTTAAAATTTATTCATTTGATCTTAGAATTGTTTAGGATTTTTTGGAAGTTTTAGATGGTTTAAGAGAGTGTTTGAGGCCTCTTTAAAGGTGTATGGTTTGATAACAGTTTATCCAAAAAATATGGATTATCTTGTAAGTCATGGATTATTAGCCAGTGTATTAATGGGTATCACATGGTTTAGCTGAATAGTTTGAAAAACTACACAGCCTCACATGTCAAACATTTTTTAAATATCTAGTTCCCAATAACTAAATTTGTGGTTAGGTTAAAAATTCATACGAACAAATAGTATGACTTATCCAGATGTCAAAAAAGGGTATACATTTGGAAAATTATTTGTCGAAAATTGTGTCCAAACAAGAAGCATTTTAAATTGATGATAATAATTCCTCATTAATAAAAATTTATTGCTTGTTTTGAGATGATAATATTTTTGTAGGAGTATTTGCAAATTTCCGAGACTCCTTTAGTCGTCTTTGATGAAATAAACTCTTATGTAGATATATTTTATAAAATAGAAGTGGTTTGAAAATATATAATTTAGTTATGTGATGTGAATCCCTCTATTATTCAAGGTTATCTATTATATACCTCGTTTATCTTTACTTAATTCATATATGTGACATTATGATTTCTGATATTTGAGTTTCAATGCCAAATAATGTCTGATTCATGAATCATTACAACATATGTGGTGGTTTTGATGTGTCAACGACATGTCTTTTGTCTAATGATATACTCCTCATGAATAGTATAGGTTTCTATGATTGTTTCCATAGATAAGTCATCTTAATAATTTCTTCTCCTTGATTATCATCTTTAATATACTTTGATTTGATTTATTGATGATGGATCTATTTTCATTGGCAATACCTGAGGTATATTTCTTGAATTGATGATAAATTCATGATATGTTCATTGTGATTTGTTTTTTTGAAATACTTTGTGAAGTTAGTGAATATTTATGAACCCTTCATGAATAAGAAACTCTTTTAGTATCATGTCTAAATTACTATATTGGTATAGGAACCAAAAATAAGTATCTTGGATTTGTGAGCTTCGTGTCCATGCGAGTTTGATGATGTTTTAGTGTTAATACATAAAAAATATTTTATTTTTTTATAAATAGATATTATTTAGGTAGTTTCTTACCATTTTATGGCCTTTTATACTCTTGTTTCCTTGGGAATTTATTGTGATGGTATAACTTTTTACCATGATTGATGGTGATTTCTCATTAGAATGTTTGTCTCTCATGGGACCCATGTGTGATTCATGATTCCACGATTACTACTAGAGTCTGTTTTCACCATCATTAATATTAATCTTATATTTTCATGTGTTACATTGATATGATCATGATGATGTGATATGAATTTATTATTAGGATTCCATTGGAGGTTTTTTTTCATAATATTAATAATAGAGGAATAGTTGTGTTATGTTTACTCCTTCAAGGTAGAGCTTGTATGGATCGTGGTAATAATGATGGTGGACCCATGCATGGGGTAAGTGTATTATCATATTTATATGAAGCCTAAAACTTATTTCCTTGAGGATACTAAAAACTGTTATCTTACTAGATGCCTTGTTTATACTAAATAAAATGTATAGTCATTGAATTGAGGATTATAAATGAGTTCTCACAATCCTTAAAGATATTTCTTGATCACTTATAACATCTTAGATCACTAGTTTGACATCTAGCCAATGTAGGAATGATCATGGCTCACAATGGACTTATTAGTACATAGGTTAATAGTATATGATTATTTATGATTACTTGTAAACATTATGTTATCTTGAAATATAATTATTATATAAGTTCACAATTATAAAGGATTCATTGGGGGTATCCTATTGGGATATATTACTCCTACCATGAATGGGAATTCAGATGTAGATAAAGACATCTTATATAGGGATTTTTAAGGAAATTGGTCTCATTGTAAACAATTAAGATGAGGAGCATAGAGCTTTTAGAATAACCATGATAAAATATTGATTACTTTTGTAGTGTTACTTATCTAATTGTCTACCTACACTTACTACACTGCTTTGGCATGCCACACTGTGAGATAGCTTAATTATTGTATAATATATTTCATGTTGGACATTATATTCATCCATTATATTTACTCATATAAATTATGTTTTTATATTTTTTTTGTGTGTAAGGATATGATAATAATGGAATTATATCCCCACTAATGATTTTCTAGCTCTCGCAACTAGTCGGTATCCTATAATATATGAAGAGGTTCAGATGAGGAGTTATGGCTCTATGAATTAAACCTAGTTGTTTAAGCCAAGGAATTACTAAATGGTATTATGGATTTGATATATTCCTCTATGTTTTACCAACTTAGGCCATTTTTTCAATGTAGATAGGATGTGTGGGACTCATTTAAGAGGGTATCCATGATACTAACCAAATCATGTGTAACAGAAAAATTAGTCACTATTTATGAGATAATTGTTACTATTTTATGCGATTTTTGATGTGTTCAATATTTATTATTAGTCATGTAGGATTAGATTCCATGAATATTACATTTGTTTCTATTGTAGATCATTTACATAATTCCTGGATGGGTGCTATATTTTTAGGACAAAATTTTATTTTTGAATGAGTTGTATATCTATTTCAATTCTATCATTCTATATATATGGACGGCAATTAGTCAACCCTAAGATGTGATTATTTTTTATATCAATTTAAGTGTGTTTGTGTGATTGGTAATAACATGAAGGAATGAAAACAAGGGTTTGTTCTAGGAGGGATATACCATGGGATATGTGTATAATCCTTGGAGAACCTTCTATCACCCCCATGTATGATATGGTTTTTACTAATGATATGGGATTTTCCTAAATGTTTCCTTCATGTATCATAATATACCACCCCAAGGAGTGTAATGGGTCTTCTCTCTAATTTTGGGTGGGATAATACATTGATAAAGGATTCCCCTATTCCATTACGTATAATATAATAGGATTTCTCATATAATACTCTTACAACTACTATAGTGGAGCCAGAAGTGGTCCAATATTAGTTGAAAGCACTCTTTATTTTTCAATACCAATGTGGAGGGGTTCCTAGGTCCTTTTTATACTACCCTAGATACTTTTATCTTCAACATCGACCATCATTTCATGGTAATGGAGGGGAACATGACATAACAGATAGGATATTAATAATATATTGTGACTTTGAACTTTTGGAGACATCATTGGATATAATAGTGAAACTCATTAGGTATATGTTATCGGGTCTCTTCTGGATATGCAGGGGTGTGATGGGAAATGTTGGTACACATTGTTATATCATCTTTGAGGAATTTAAGGGACTATTTTTGGGGGATTTAATTCATGCTATGCTAAATATAGATAGTGTTTTAGAGGTTAATGATCTATAATAGGGAATAATTATTGTTTTCTATACTATATTGTCTTCAATAATATACTTTATTTTTCTCACATCTTGGCCATGAACAAGGAAGGGAAGGCTAGAAAATTCATGGTCAATATTAAACATGAAATTAGAGAAAAGGTTAAGAACTTCAAAATAACTATATACAAAAATTATCTACCCATATCTTGTATAGTTGAAAAGAAGATAAAGGAGGATCATGAAGTTGGTAATATTCATCCCTTTCGTAGTCTAGTGGGATGAATTCCTAATATTGTAGAGAGTTTCACTTATAGTAGTAAGATGAAGAATATCAGGGATATGCAACATGGTTTTAGTATACAGGAGTACCAATGTACCATTTTTTCATCCTCCTCATGTGGATTTCCATAGTGAATCAATAACGGGACGGGAAGGCATTTCATTTTTATTATTTACAACACCCCATACCAAGTAATGAATGTGTGGAAATATGTGGTATCTCCTGTAGTTATATGTTAAATTATCAAGATCAAGGTCACATATGGGTGTATGGAAGATGTGATCTATGGCCAAAGGATCCAAATACAGTCCTTAGCAATTCACTCGAATGAAAATGACTCAGGAACATCACGATTATAAGGTATTTGATAATATATCTTAGGAAAGATTAGAATATAATGTGGATAAGAGTAGATAACATTGTGGTGAGGGAACATCAATTATTTTATGTATAGTTATTATAATTTCTACATAATCTTCTGATTATATTGATACTAGTTATCCCCATTCATTTATATTAGTACCAAATATTGATGTACTGTACTTTTTGATAATTTTATCTTCTAAAATATATTACATCAATAGACCATTAAGAATAAAATTAGACCATATAAAGTGTTAATTAGTGTTTCCATTAGTTTTTCCAATTAATTAAATATATGAGACTTAATAATTTACAAGATGATGAGTTTCAATGAGACTCTTAAATTAGATTGTTTGACTAGATTTTAGTGCCACATCATTTACTATCAAAAATAGGTAAGATTTATATTTTCTACGGGATAAATGCATGTGAAAAAATAATTAATGGGAATTGGGAGAAGAAAGAGTATGTACATAAATTATCGAACCTGGAATGACCACTTTATATGTTGTTGGATTTACATTCTCAACAGGATTAAGGGTTTCCCCCTGCATTTTACATTGTTTTTTGGTATTTATCCACAATGTTTTTTTATTAATTCACATGTATTCCCATGAAATAAGAGTTGAATATGAGATAGAGCACATGTTCTGTGCACAAACCAATTTTATACCCACATATATTAGATGAAAATTGAATTGAAGAAGCTCTTGGTAAAATTGGAAAACATGGAATAAAACGAAATTATATTCAGAGTATGTCACTATGGGGTAAAGCTATTTTATTTTACAAGATGGTGAAGTATCGTCTTCGACTCTATATGTTTTAACATACATTTAATAAGGTGAGAATGCTGAATAGTTATACTTTTCCAATGATAATTGATCTTTTTGGTCTGTTGTGAAGGTATCATAAGTTTTCTATATTTGGTCCCCTCTCATCCTATCACGAGTTTTGGGTTTCAGAATAGTGTGTACCAAAGACGATGTTTAATATCATTTATGGGCTAGTCTAGTAATTGATGATTGTATTTTGACTGATGAATATTTCTATGGTGTTTATGGATCAAATTAATTTGTTATTATATGAATATATCGACTCATTCCACATATTTTTCATTAGAGAAATTATCGTGTACTCAGAGTGAGAAGTGTATCATTCCAGACATCTCAAGATAGTTGTGAAAACACATTGACTGTAATAACTATCTGAGAAGCTGTCAAAGGGTAACACTTTCATTCAATAGGTGAAATTATTAGGGAATGTTGTGTTTGAGAAAAGTACATCCATGGAACCCGATAACGTTAATTTAGCGACACACTAGATATATCCCAATAATTTTTTAATATCTATATCTTTTTCAAATAGTGACATAAAATCACAATTTATTATAATACTTCTCCTCCTTTTCAATTCCATTGACTATACAAAAATGAATTGGGTAATGTTCTGGTGACCAAACACATATGACGGGTTTTTTAATCCTATGGATGTGGTGGAATATAATTCCTATATTGATTCTTCATAATACTAGCATTAGATATTCTCTATATTGTGATGAATTTGGATTTAGTATTGTTATATTTTAAATACATATGGAGTAGGTAGTATCATATGGGACATGTCAATTGTGAGAACACAAGTGCAACTATCGTACCCCAAACATGATGCTGACAACTGTAGTCCATGAATTAAAGAATTAGTCACACTATCACATTGAAATGGAGTTTTTTTCTCTAAAAAGACTACAAGATCATTTGTTTTATCCTCATAAAATAAGAGCGAAAAATTGATTTGTGAGAACACAAGTGCAACTATCGTACCCCAAACATGATGCTGACAACTGTAGTCCATGAATTAAAGAATTAGTCACACTATCACATTGAAATGGAGTTTTTTTTCTCTAAAAAGACTACAAGATCATTTGTTTTATCCTCATAAAATAAGAGAGAAAAATTGATTTATATGCACTAGTAGAGTATATGCTTCCATTTATCCTTCATAAGTCCATTACTCTAGGATTTTTATCAACAATATGGATTATATTAATTATAAGATGTAGGTATCCCAAGATCATGGTGACTGACCTTTAGATGAACAGTGGTTCCTAATGGAATTTTTTTACTAACTAGATTATGGATGCTTCCAAGGGAAAGGAATTGATGACTTGTGACACATTTATGATAAAACCATTCTTATAGGGTGGCATGCCTCTATAAATACCCAGACACTAGTAGCACCGAGCTGATTTCTACTTTATTAAATTAGAATATGTTATATAGAATTAAATACCAATAGACCAAAAAACATCGTAGTCTTTTTAAACTAGATACATACATGAATCCTATATCACAATTGAAATCATAAAATACAACAAAATATTTTAATCAAGTACAGCATTATTCCATTTAGTACATCCATAAATTTCAGTCGTAAATTATTTCTTATAATCTAGGGGAAAATAAAACATAAAGGGGGGGGGATCAAATTCTCTGTAAGGGTATGTATATATAGGAATCCATAATGAATAAAAAAGGAAACATAAATATCTAATTCTAATAAATAGAGACAAATTCCATTTAATCAATAAAAAACTTGATGAGTAATATTTTTTGTATAAAATTATGATCAAATAATTTCATATACATGATCACATAATATTGAAACTTTTACATGGATATTCTAACCAATTGAATAAACGCATGGGCATAAATACATTGTTTTATAATACTGGAATACATAATTCCAATCATTTAAATCCTCCTGTAAATTAAGGGATTAATCAAATCTAGTAACGAATTTCATCGTGCCATGACATATTACATAAATCGGTATGGAATCTTCCAAAAGCCAAATATAGTTTGTTTCATGTTACCTACCATTTCATCATGGGGCTATAATAGGGACCACTTATCATTTATTAAGTACAATGAATTCCTTATATGGAATGGGTGAAACATAATAAAGATAAAAATGCATATTTCAATAATAATATTAATTATTTATAATTTCCCCAATCAGTAAATATAATAATAATCCATCTTGACTAATGTAATGAATGGTATCAAAATAGTAGATCCCTAAGAAAAATTATCATAAACAATCCAAATGAAGAATAATTTTGTTATTAAATAAATATATTTTGATTATAATATTTATAACATATAGGTTTTAAATCACTTATTAATAAGAATAATATGGTCATTCCCTCAGAAAATTATTTTTTAAAATATACCATTCACTTTTAAAATCACTTGAAGACATTAATCATTTATAGAAAATTAAGAAACAATTTTCATTAAAAATATATTTTTAAACACATAAAGTAAACATCAATTTAATGAGAGGATATGATGGGGGGAAATATTCTCATGCTGAGTATGTTATACGTATTGTTACATTCAACTTTTTCTTGAAAATTACAATTGTACCTTGTCCAAAAAATGACATAAATATTACTATTAAAAATTCTAAAAAAAGGAAAAAATGCATTAAAATGTATAGAATAATTCATTTTTAGAATTTTGAATTCAATATTTACAATATTTTCAAAACACATGGACATGGAAGAAAAAAAATTTCATGAAGAGAGAAATAAAGAATATTCTCTTAAAAAAAATTATAAATCATTTTAAGTGAAAAGGATCAAAAAATGGGATTGATACATTAAATGTTCATTACTAAGAAATAGATAAGTAAATATATTGTTTTTAAGATATAGATACAAAATAATCCCACAAGGGATACATAAACATAAATAATCTTAAATAATGATGAGATAGTGAATTAAACACTTACAACCATGGTAATGTTTTAAATTATAATTTTCAAGAACAAAATTACATAAAATATAAATTTAAATACAATGAAGAGAAAAAAATTCATAATAAATCATATATATGGGGATGTATATACACCACACAAAGTAATAAGTTTTGAATATGGAATATGTCTCACAAAAGTAAAAGTGTGACAAAAAACCGATACCTCAGGTCTGATTTAATTTTTATATGTTCATACCTCCTATATAATTAAAATATATTTATTATAAATATATTACGCAATTATAATATTAATTTTATACCAAATTTTACTATGTTTTAGTCTTTTATAACCTGTTTATTTAAAATTACTTTGTCAAATTACTGATATGTTGATAATTTTATTTTTTACCTGAATGATTGGATTCTGAAATATAAGTACTTTTATATAGAACTTGGTTAGATAATTTCCAAAAATTAAAAAATGAATTTAATAACATATATATTAATTAAATATTTATTTACATAAATTCAAAAAATCTAATGATAGAAACTATATTACACTGCTCATGTAGATGATAGGCCGTATATGTACATGATTAATGATTTCATGTTCTCAAAAGATGAATGAAAGAAAGAAAAAAATAAAATCACCATTAATAATAAGTATATGTTATATATATAATTTATATAAATCATATACATCATTTTTACAATAAAAAAATTAAAATGAATACAATTTAATTTACTATATGGAGGTGGTAGACTACAATTATGTAGGAGCGACATTGTTGTTTTGAAATTGATTGAAAGGTAAGAAGTTATATGTGTTAATATATTTTTAAAAGTGTGGTTAAGTAATAAATATCACATATATTCTGAAAATCTATGATTAATACCTTTGATGTAAAACGTAAATGAAAATAGATCACATAACTTTGCGAGAAGGTTTCCCACTTTTCACATGAGATACATAATTTTACCCCAACATAGAGTCAAAAGATAGAAGGTATTTGTGGTATCATAATTAAATAAGTACTATAATATAATGAATGTCATATGAATATGTTAAAACCATCATTTTATCAATCCTATAAAGGTGGTGATGGAAATCAAATTACATCAGTTTGCAAGGTGGTATTCATTCATACAAAAGATCGATGGTTTCATTTTCTATTTGATTGAAGTATAAATGGATAGAGTTTATTGCATAAGAATAATAAATTATCAATATATATGAGACTATTTTTTTATAATTTTTTCATATTTGGAGAATAATTTATGTATTTTCAAAATTAAATAAATGAAAACAACAAGTTTAAGAACATTACATCTTCTTCAGAAAAACTCTTTAGGTTTGTATCAAAAGAATTACTTGATTAGATTTGTTATGTAGAACATGTAATCTCATACATAATAATTACAAAGTTTTAAAAAAATCTTTAATTCATTTCCCAGATATAAAACATGATGATCTGTATAGTCTAGTGAGTTTGGAAACATCATACACAATATTCTAATTTGGGGAACGATATTGAAGGTCTCCCATAATGCTCTTCTAATTTAGGACTATTTATTAACACATCCTGAATAATAAATTATTCCTAATCTTAGAAAATGAATCATAAGAAATGGGGATATCATATTCATAATATGGGTGTAAAAGAGAGATAACTAAGAATTACATGAATGTAAATATATGAGTACAAGAACCTAATATTTGAAAACTATACTCAAAAAATAAAAGATCAAAATATTGAGTCATGGAATAAATAATTCATGTTTATAATACTTTAATCATGTGGTAATAAAATAATATGATCCATGAGTGCATAAATTTTCATAAGATGTTTATTTATGGCTTATAAATAATTATAGAAAATATTATGTCATGGCTTCTCTCTATGTAATTCATAAAATGTTACGCTTTGGATGGACACCAATGTACTTACGTCAGTTGTGGGATAACCTCATGTATACCATCTATCTAAATTGTCATAACATCACATATACCCACTTTCAGCCATGGGATATTCTCCCATATATCATTTGAACCCATATAACAGTAATCATTACATAATGGATTTGGGGGATATGTAGGTCCCAGCTACACATATTGATGTTCATACTTATGTGTTCCACAAGGACATAAAAATTAATCATATAAAAAATCATGAAATGAAGTGGGTTTAATAAAAAAATTACTTATAATAACCATTGGTGAATAGACTAATTCCATAATCATTTCATCATGTAAATGTGGAAAAACCTGTGAAAATATAACTGGGTTCCATAAGAAAGTTATCCTTCGATAACCCATGGAATAGAAATAGATTTCATAACCATCTATGTATAACATACCATTAAAAATATCAATAAGAAACGAATATTTTGTTGGTATCCCCACAAAAGAATAATTTACATCGATTGATGTCATCATAAATTGAGATTGATTTTGAAATAACATGTGAAACATTTTATGATGAAAATTACATTTATTTGAAAAAACATTAAAACTAAAAATTCATTAAAAAATAGAAATTTTTTTTTCTAAAAATAATCATGAAATTTTATAAATTATTAAAGAGTTAATATATGTTTGGGGATTTCAGAAAATTCAAATCATTCCATACATGTTAAAACACTGGTATCTTCTACATTTTTGATAAAATTTCAATGTACATGGTTTTTAAAAAGACATGAACATTCTATCAAAACATTTGGAAAATTATAAATCGTTAAAAATTTATTTAATAAAATTTTATAATAATATTAAGAAATTTTGTGGATTTTTTTAAACGCGGTTTTGGAAGAGAAATTTTTTTTGATCGAAGAGAGAATTAAAATCAATTTCTCAAAAAATATATTCTGAACTCTTGAGTATATAAGAATATTAAAATGAACAGAAAACATTTATTCGGAAAAAATAAACATAAGATAATAAAATTCATTTGTTTGATGAGAGATGGATAATACGATTTATTCATTGGAAACATAATCGTAAATAATCCAGATAAATAATGATATTGTATCATAAAACTCTTACCACATTGCTATCATAGAATCACAATATCCATGAAAGAATAATGTTAATTAAAAATAAAAAATAATGAGATAAAATCAATTTATGATATTAAATTTAAATATATCTATATATAAAGAACATAAAAGAATTTGGATTATAACATAATATACGTCACAAAAAATATTAATTGGGACAATATTACCATATCATTTCTGTATCCTTTGAACCATAAACCCCATAAAAAGATATCATAAAACCGATATGTAAATATCAATTATTTTTATGATTAAAATCATAATACAGATTCTAGGAAAGTATATAAACAATATAAATGTAATAGGTGGTGATGTTGATATGTGTATCATACAAGTATAAAGTCAGATTCAAATCCCTTTCATCGTTAGAAATAATTTGAATAATAAAAATCAGTAAAGAAAACAATAAAACAAAACATTAAATATCATAAAAATGATAATATTATTGATATATAATTTCAAGGGGTAGTATAAACCCCACAAAAATATAAATTTGTGTTGAATTTTTATATGTCTCCAAGAAATTTAAAATAAACAAGATATTCCTTATCTTACATATCAACCTCTTTCATACACATTAGAACCACATGAATAATAATTAAAATTTTATTTTAAATATATTATTTATCCATAATTATATTAATAATACCATAAATTATATACCTATTATCATTTATTACATTTTTATTACCAATTATTTTTTAGAATCATGTTTTAGGTAATAACAACATTTTTCATATTTGTTTTGATTTGTTTTTTGGTCATCTTGAATTCATCATGGTTTCATAATATCCAAAATAAAAATTATTTCATATATATAATATATATAAATCAATTATAATTTTAATAACAATATTGAATTATTAGTTTTTAAATAAAGTATGTCACAGTTGTGGATACGGAAGGTTTTATGTACGCATTTGAAACGTTTCAATTTTTCAACATTCAAAATGGAAATGAGGTAAGTATTATTTTAATTTTCACGAATAATAATAAAATCATAAAATAAATAATATAAAATAAATTATAATGAAAAATATTATTTATGTGGTGTGGTGAGAAAAAGAGAGAGTCGCATTGCTTCATGAAAGAGGTAGTCTACAAGAAAATGAACGATGTTATCATCATTCAATGAGTGAAATGGTAATTAAGAAAATGATGCATTATATCTTCTCAAAGATAAATATGTAATTTAAATCATAATTATGTTATTTATGTCATATATATTCATAAAAGTTGTCCTTATTATTTTCTAGGTAAAATGATAGGTAAAATGAATCACATTACTTCCTGATGCAGTAGTCAGGTGTACACATGAGTGGCGTCGTCGTATCCCATACGTAATGAAAATTATTACTCCATATTTATAACTATGTTATAAATAATATATATATATATATATATTGTGTATACATCATCATACCCAACCATGAGAGTGGGTAATGAAAAAACAAATGACATCGGATTGCGAGGCTGTAGTTCTCCATACACACAAATAATGATTTCATATATAATTTGAAGGATGTTCGGATGGTCGTAGGTCATGAACATATGATAAAAAATCTCACATTATTTAATAAACTATGTTTATAATACTATAATTTCATGATCATAAATGATGGATTTTGGGGAAGAAATATAATAAAAATGCTCATTAAAAAAGTTATAACTTCTTTGGATAACCTTACACAAAAAGCCTTCATTGGATGACTTAAAACCAAACATATGAATTCTATAATTATATTTGGTATTTTTGGAAGTTACTGGTATTGGTAATATTTTATCCAAATGAGTTCTATGGTGGGAGAAGAAGATGATAGTGGGTGGTGTTTTATAAGTGAGGCGGGATACCCCATTATAGTTTTTCAAAAAGAAAATTGTGTACCCACATTTCTCTCATTCCTAAAAGATACACAATAGATTATTCTTGATAATTATACATTATAGGGTTTTTTAAAAATAAAATATCTTTTATAAAACCTTTTATGTCGTTTCACCCATATATTTTTAGTTAATCCCCAAGTAGACCCATTTTTATCTTAACCGTGGTAAATAATTTTTAATGTTTGTTCTATTTTTCAGAGAAAAAAAATTATTATTTGAATATTAGATAATAAAAATTAAAATATTCTAAATATAGAATCCATTTTTTCAAATTCCAATACCGTAATTGGGAAAATATAATTTATAATTATTCATACAAATTCGTCCAGAATACAAAATTTCAATGATAAAATGTTTTAATGTTTAGATGGGTTTTATATCCAATTTACATATAGAACTGACTAAAATAACCTAAATTGGATTATTTGAGATATAATTTAATATATATTAATTAAAATCACGTTAAAATGTAATTTATCTTTATAAATAATTTAAATGGAAATATATTTTTTAATTAAAATTCTGTATTATTCATATTAAACAAAAAATTAACCAATTTTGAAAATTATATAAAACCACACTATGATAAATTTAATATGATTATTTAAAAATTAAAAAAATGATGAGTTTTCCTAAATTTTTCAAAAATTATTTTTAAAATGAGATCATATTAAATGATCAAACATTTCTTTTTTGAATAAGATTGTTTCTATGTATAAAATTTGATTTATTCTTATCTCATTTATATAAAAAAATAAAATTAATGTCAAATAGTTGATTGAATATATATAATATTTAAATTTCACTGAAATAATTCACTAAAATACAATTGTTTAATTTTTGGAATTAAAATTGTTTTTGTAACACTCCAAAATCATAAAATATGAACATCATATTTGATATCATGTTAAACACACAACAAAAAACATATAAGTAAATATAACAACACAATTAATTTTGATAATTTTTTTTAATTCAATTAATGAAATTCTATAGATTTAAATGCACACTACACTGAGTTTAGCTTACATCACATGTATGGCCGAGTTTTACCAAATAATAATATAATATCACTATTGTTATTTAATACAACAGTTATAACCAAGCCATTGGAATGGATGGAATGAATATGATCAATTAATTTATGAAAATATATAGTGTTTTCATTTTTATAATTTAACTATTTATTAGTTATAAAATGAGAGTCATTTAATATAAAAATTATTGTTTTCTAAAAACTGTATTTTTCATAAATGAGGGTTTACTCATGCTTGGAACATGTACATTAGTATTAATATTTTTAATTTTAAGAAAATTTAATCTAAAAAATATGCTTCATTTTTTAAACGTAACATCTAAGTTACCATAGTATTAAATATTTTTATTTTTCTAAGATGTTGCATTCCTTGATGAATAGTAAAAATATTGAATTCTAAATAGTAAATACCTATATTTTTTAATAATTTATAGGGTTAATATATCATTATAACTTGTTTTAAAGTAAAATATATTTATTATCTATCAGTTATTCCAATTTAGTTCATTTTAATTAATTTTTTAATGAATTTAATATAAATTATTTGTAAACTCGTGAATATTTTCACTTAAAAACTCGTTTACTTGTCACATCTAGGAGATTAATTTTAAATTAAATTTTTTATCCTCTATGAACTGAATTTGTAAAATGTATTATATATATATAATAATCCTAAATATTAATTTCTAATAATTTAAATGTTATTTTGGAAAAGTTGAATATTAAATGGAGAAAAAATTCATTACAACTGATAATGTAAAAATTATTTTACCAGGGGGTAAACAAA
The DNA here is from genome assembly GCA_963277665.1 of Viscum album. NCBI lineage: Eukaryota > Viridiplantae > Streptophyta > Magnoliopsida > Santalales > Viscaceae > Viscum > Viscum album. The sequence goes on from OY728152.1 coordinate 1,943,570,287, forward strand.
TAATGATAAGGTTAAGTTACATATAAATTTTTCAAAAAAATATTATCAACCCATATATAGACAATTTAAACAATAAATTTAGTTATTAGTTATTTTGTACCTATGTTATATATGAAAAAGTGGGAGCACTAAATGACTTTAATGAATAAAAATTGTGTCCTCTACCCCACTTATAAAAGGTCACAAGAAACCTCCCTTCCTCACACTATAATTCCCATTTTATTTTTTCACTACTTGACCAAATAAATTTCCAACATCTCTACAATCATCCTATAAGACTTATTTTTTGTATGTATCCTTCCTATGATAGCTTTAGTGAAAAACGGAGGGGGGTATCTGTAAAATATATAATGCAATTTAAATAGCATCATTATTTTACATCATTATCCCCAAATTCAATTTTTAATTAAATATTATAAAATTTTAGCCTCATTTTGTTACATATAATGGTATTATTTTATAATAATATCATCATAAAAAACATCTATACTTCCATAAAATTGGTTAAAAAATTATCATTTGTTTGTATGGCAGACTACAGCGTCGTAAACCATCATCATTCATTTTTTCATTTCTACCTTTCACATTTGTGGATGATAAAGAATCTATTAACTATATATTATATTAAAAAATTTAAACCTATAGAGTATTTATATCATACATAACATATCACATTCTATGTCATATGAGACATGATAACGTCACCTATGTTTACGGCTGACTACCACCCATAAAGAAATATTATTCAGTTTTCACTAATGATTTACATGGATGGTGATAAGGAATATAGTTAAGGATTATATATGATATAAATTATAAAACTATGTTATTAATTACATATTCTAAATAATTTAAGGATAATATATCTTTTAATTTATTAACACATTAACATGAGAACATGATTTGTGTACACATCGATTACTGCCTTCACAAATCAATATGACTCTATTGTAATCTTCAAACAACATAAATAATATATATATGTAAATATTTAAAGATATTTTATGTTATTTATGATATTATTATCAATATTTAAATTTAAAATAAATTATAACTTCTTTCAATATATTTAATAAATGGAAATTCTACTAATGTGTACGTACCACTTACCATCTCAATAATGGTAACATAATTCATTTTACATAGCCATATTTAATGATTGGTTTTAATAGTAAATGTAATTTATAATTATGAATTTTTTTATTATTATTATGAGGGATATAATATAACTTTATTCACTAGAACTAGAACATTCATAAAAGAACACACATGAGAAAACAATTGAATTGACAACTGAAAGAATGAAAATAATGAAATATTATTAACTAATGAGTAATAAGATGTTATAAAAGGATGATATATGATATTATAAATATTTAAATAGTTATATAATATGTTAAATACATGTTTATAATCAATATAAATGAGGTTAATAGAATTTCTAACTAAAGTAAGTATATGGTAAAGAACTTTATCTCATTTTTATTTAGTTAAGCCATGTTGTAATGTTATGAACATTATTTCTTTTATATATTGTATATATTGTCCCATTGAAAATTAATATCATGAATACATCATTATTAATTTTTTTATGTTTCAATTATAATTACATAATATTTTTACATTTTAATAAAAAGATACCAAGTTGTATTGAATTTCATAGCCCAATTTTTTATTACTGTGATAAACTTCTAATTCATAGGTTATATCATTCTATGATTATGCATATTAAGAATTTTGAATGTGTTATATTTTATTCCCACATATTTTATGTGCACTAATATTCAATACACACTATTTATTCATTGTCTAAATCTCACTTCAACCTTATGATCTTTTCAAGTGTTTACATCTCAATCTCATTTTAATCGAGGAGGTTTATTCTAAATTCTCAATTGATGCAAATAATTTCCTTATTTTATTAATAAAACATTTAATTTTAATATCCTATTGTTATTTATGATATTTTTAAATTATAATACCATTTTCACTCTTTTTCACTAAAATTTATTAAAAAAAATGGTGTATGAAAAGATTACATTATTTATAACATTGGTCCGAAATATGTTTTCTCCTAAAACCATGTTTTATAAGGATATTATGAAAAAAAAATTAGACAATTAAAAAATATGTATCCATGTTATTTTCACTGATTTTTACTCTTAATTTTTTAATGGAATTTTATTTCATTTCAAAATAATTTGCTTTTGGATTATCCTAAAAAATGTGAAAGGAATATACTTGCAATTTTCCAAATGAAGAACATTCCTAACTTTTGTAAATTACAAAAGGAATGTCTTTTTTACATTTATTCCATGTACATAATTACATACTATCATGACCATCATTTCATCGAATATTATTTTTCAATTTTATGAGGATTGTTTTAATGAAATTTTTTATGAAATGTGATTATTAATGAAAATGGTTTTCAAAATATTTCTCCAAATGAAATGGATATTTCCCACATTAATATTTTTAAAGTCTTATTTAAGTTATTTTACTCATCAATGAATAAAAATATTTTATTCTTACTCAAATACTTATATGTTGATACCATTATTATTATTATTGTGTATGGTTTAGGATTATTTTTTCCAATGATAGTATGGGAATTCCTAAAACTGGATCCTTTACAAAAAAAGAATATTTAATGTTACGGTAAATTGATTCCTAAATTAAATGATTAATTTATATATGAGTAATGCATTTGACTCAAGTAATAGGTGGACCTGACAATTTATATCCCCTCAATGCATCGATTTTACTCATGAGGAAAATTATTTAATCTTGCCTTAAATAGGTTTTCATATAGCTTATATCATATTGTGAATAGTTTATATAGTTGTTGTATCTTGTTATTGAGTCAAGATGTCCAAAACCCTCAAATTTCCATAAAAAAATATTTCAATTGAAATTTTCCATGATATTTTCACTATAATATTATATCTGGATACATTTAATTTCTATTTTATTCATTAAATGGAATGTTTTTTTCTATTATCTACACATCCATATTGATTATGCCTTATCCAGTTATTTAATGAGCATGTGTTATTAGTTATTTACAATTCAATGTTGATCATTCTGATTTATTAATGATAGATTCCAATGAACATAACCCTTACAGATAATTTGAGTTCACCCTTGTTTTTGGTCCAATTCCTCTTGATTTTATGCAGAGTAATATATTTTATACGTAAGGATATTTTAGATGGAATATTGTTTCTCTTAAAAAATTATGTTATAAGGTATGTATTAAATGTTTTATGATGAATCAATTATGTATCTAGTTTATTCAGAATACTAAATTATTCATTCATTTGGGATGTGGTTCAATGTATCTTTTGTTAATATAAAATAACATGCATCAAATCTAGGTTATTATGGAAGGGATCATTACAATTAGAATCATATAAGGATTAGCAGGATCCGTGGGAATACGATTTTGTTAAAATTAGATTAGGAGCATAAATTTATGATATAATTTGAGTTTATATATAGAAGATCATCATAATGTTTTGGTAGGGAAGATATTAAATGGGAATTCCTAGAAATAAATCCCCACCTTGTTACAAAGAGTGTAAGTGGATCGTGAACAGAGGTACCTAAGGGTAGTAAATAATAAAAAGGGTCATCGATCTTGACTAGATCATTAACCGGTACATGAAAAAGGGGCCTACTACACACCTATATTGATAGTATTGGGGGATGTTATTTGGATAATTCAGATTTTCTTTTCAAATCATTATATACGATATGAATAGATTATGTCATTTAATGGCCTAGTTTAACATTTATACTGAGGAAGGGACTGTGTGAATATAAAATAGATGAAATATTTATGTATTCTAAATCAATTATTCAATTTTTGATGTATTTTACCTATGGTATTTTGGTTATAAGAATCTTGAATCATCTACATATTATGTTAAATTCTATAATCATATTTTTATTCATTAACATAATTTTTATGGGTAAAATCATTGAAAATTATATTAATATTCATCCTACGTCAATGTATTAATCAATACTTTTTAATTATTATGTTAGGAGATAATACCACGATTAAAGATATTTTTGGTGAAATTTATAGAAAGCATGTGTTTTAAATGAATATTTATTTGAGTAATAATTACATTACATTTTTGGACATAATTTTAAAGTCATTGATAACCATTAGGCTTAATATGAATGGAAATGTCATTGAAAAAATATCCAACTATGATTATTAGACATCATAAAAAATAATTAAAATATAACTTTGAGTTGTATTGAAAATAATAAATTACTTAAAGACAATTTTAATTTAAAGATTTACATCATATTTTTTGTGAACATTATAGAAATCGTATTAATATAGTAAATAAAAAAGAAACCATGTATTCCCGGCAACAACCCATCACCTCCAAAAAGGATGTCGTTCTTCATCCCATGAAAAAATGATGGTATCGTTACCATGCCAACCAATGGCCAATGTGATGCACAAATTTAATAGGTTATTATTTTTAGGTAAACTATTTAAAAGACAAGTATTAAAAATGAAACAGTGTTGTTAATTTTTATGTTTATGGATCAATTTATTTGTTTGGAAAAAAAGTTCTAACCATATTAGTTTTCAAAAATAGTTAGAGATAGTTTAAAATGATTTTCAATATGTGTAGTTTGTATGATCCATTTAATGAAAATTGTATTACATATATCATACAAAATTTGTTTTTGGATATTAATGTCTTGGACTAATTGGATTAATTCGAACAAGATTATAGAAAAAACAATGAATGAAATTGTATTTATGAAATAGAAACATATCATGTAATTATATTTTTATGAATTCATAGATAGTAAAATATTTCATCAATAGTAGGAAAATGATATTGAAATAAAATAATATTACCAATTTATATTCAAATACAATGAATATTACCATCTTTCAAATCCTCAAATATTTATGGCTATTATTCTCTTATATTTATAATGATCATTATCTTTATTATGATTAAAAATATCAATAAATCTAAATAATTGTTTATATTGTTCATCAATTTGAATATATTCACATTCCACTAATGTTGTACTACTTAGAAAGCTATAAATTTTTTATTCCTTATCACCTTGGTACATCTCGATATCTCCAATTAATTAGATAATTTATTAACCCATTATTTGGATGTGTTTATTTCAATAGTGTAGTTTCCAAATATCAGTCCCCTGATTTCTGAGATCACATTTAAATTATGAGGATGAAACATATTTATGGTGGGGAGAATGTAACACCCTGAAATTTGAAAATATTAGTATCAAATACAATATGATGTATGAAATGCAACACAAAATATTGCAGGGAATATAACACACCACGAATTGAAGGGAATATAACATTCCAATACATGAGGATATAAATTATATTTTAAATAAATTCACTATATACTGTATATTGCAATTTATACAACAATAATATTTGCATGTGTTACATGAATGATCGACTTTTACAAAACAACAATATATTATTATTATTATTATTTACAGTTAAATTTACTCGCTTTCCATTGGAATGGAGGGAACAAATAAGATTAATTAACTTATGAAAATATTTATCATTCACACATTTATTAGTTATCTATTGATTGTTAATAAAAATAATTATTTAAAACAAAAAATTGTTTTGAAAATATAAAAAAATTATATAACATTCTTTCTTTGTACTTGGTACATATAATTTAAGATTATTTATTGGCACAATTTAAAAAAAATAACAAAAAAATTCAATGAAATTATAAAAATTTATAATTTTACATATTAAAATTATATTTTCATGATTTTTTTGTACTTTTTTGAGATGTTTTATTTTTTTGATGAGTAATGAAAAATACTGAATTTTAATAGAAAATTACATTTTCATTTAAATAATTTATAGGGATAAATTATATTTTGATATTTTTTAAACTATAATTGGTTCAATTATATATCAATTAATCAACTTTGAGTCAATATAATCTATTTTATAATGATTTTGGATAAAAAAATTGTAATGATTTGAGCATCATAATTTTAAAACCTAGCTTTCTCATGACTTCTGTGATATTAATTTAAAATTATATCCTTCCACTAATGTGAGTGAAATTTATAAAAATGTATTTCATATTATAAATTACCATAAAATAAAATTTTTAATATGTTCGACACAATTTTTTAACCCCATAAATAGTTAATGTAGTAAAAAATCATTTATCGTGGTTATTGTAAAGATTGATTAACCGTGAGGGTTAAACTAAAAACATAAAGGTGAAAATCACCAATAATATTTTCTAAGAAATATTTGTTTGACATATTCATAACACACCACCTAGAAGGTTATATAATGATATATTTGGGAACATTGTGACATATGAAAAATTTGGGGAAACTAAATTATTTTATAAAATACCTTTTGTGCCCAATCCCCCACTTATAAAAAGACACCCCTGTTATCCCTTCTTCACACCTTCACACAACTTGATTTCAGACTATTACTTCCAAAATGACATCCAAAATTCCCTCCCCTTATCATATAATCCATATATCAGTAATAAAAACACCAATAAAAGCATTAGGGAAACCTAAGGAGGATACATAATGAAATGGTAATATTCCTCAATGAGTTTTTTTATTTTAGTAATTTATCCACATTATCAAATTTTTAATTAGACTTGATAATATAATAACCATAGTTTCTTACATATATTTTTATTTTTTATATAATAAATTCATGACCTAAAACCTTCTTGAATTCCATGAAATGGGTCAAAAAATCATCATTAATGTGTATGGAGGAATACATCCTTATAAATACCCATAAAGTTCACGGAAATGTTTTTCTTAAATACTTTGCAATTTTATGAGTATGTGGTTTCTGATGGTACTTGATTCCAAGGCCCAGTGTTCCCAGAATCAATTTCTAAAGTTTTGTTTGGGTACATTCAGTAAACGTACGTGCATGATTTTCTATCTTTTGAATCGGTGCTCAGAATTGAAATCTGAGAACACCAATGAACTCATAGTGCTGGTATTCTCTTATGGGGATCTTTACTATAGTTGTGTTTTATGCAAGTTGAGAGTAAATTTTTGGGGATTTAGAATAAAATAAATAAAAATTTTGTACCCAATTTTATTTATATTTAGTAGTTATATCCTACAGGGGAAGTTATAGGTGGGGCCCAGACCCACATAACCTCCCATGGGAGGATAAGGTGAGTTGGGTCCCACAAAAACCCTTAACCTTTCAACTTCCCTTAACACCCCTTTAACACCCCTTTAATTAAATTGACAACTCCCCCTTAATGAAGTGATCTCTTCACCTCCCTCTCTCCCTTTATTTTTTTCCAACAAATCTTAATTAATTAATAGAACTCTTCAAATTGATTAATTAAAAGAGTTTGAATTTTGAATTACATATGTGAATAATATAATAGCCTTAGCTATTATTTTAGTTTGGGGAATTCTTTGTGTCGGGAGGATTTTGGGGAGAGCTCTTGAGAAATAGAAGGAGAGAGTTCCTCTTTCGTTGAATAACACTGTCCTTCCAACGAAGAACCACTGAAGAATGGCTATCATCTCCTTAGAACTTTGGCCAATAAAAAGGAGAGGGATCCACCAGAAAAGAACGCCACTGATGTGCCATCCTCGGTTCCTCGTTCCCGACGTCAACGAGTTAACACCACCTCCCCGCGACTCCGTCTACGAACGCACCTTATTTTTGAGGTAGGGGTTTGTTCATTTTGAAGGGAATATTTTTGTACACTATTCTTTTTCAAAAATCATAGTTTTTCTTCGGATTTATGAAACCACCTAACGCGGAGGGTGCGGGCCGAACGAACAGGGCTCGATGACCCTCTATTGTTTCTTGATTTTTAATTCACAACGGGAGGTAGTGATGAATGAAGGCGGCGATGATCGAAGGCGAAGACAACGCGCCTGCCACGTGCGGAAGAACCACAACCTGCAACTGCGGGCCGCTCGGTCAAAGGAGAACTGGCCGGCCGAAGACGGCTGGGATGGAAGAATCATGGTGCCCCACGGCACCGCGCTGTGGAGAACCGTGGCCCACACAAGCCGGGCCGCTTCGGCGGAAGAATCGTCTGGCTCGTTGGTCGGTCGGGCTGATGAAGGCCGAGACACCCATGGTACCGCGTAAAAGGACCGCGGACGGCTTCAGCCGACGGGACAGGAGGGTGGCGCCGCCCGTTTGAGGAGTCACCCCCCCCCCCCCCCCCGCATCCCTCAGCCACCCAGGCCGAGCCACATCCCGCCAGGCCGGGCCGCACCCCACCGGGATGGGAAGTTCCCTTGCACTAGCCAGGCCGCCTGCCATGGGCCGGGTCGAGCTACGCATCATCGGGCCGGTCTGACCCCTTAGACAGGTTGGACCCATCGGGCTAGGACGGGCCGACCCGCCAGCTCACCGGGCTTGATGGGCCGGGCCCGTTTCTCTTAAATGTGAATAACATTATGACCGTGTTCCCAATAGACATGATGTCTATGACACTGAGATCCTCGCAACGAGTCAATAATTTTTGGGATACTCTAAGTGAGTTTTGGACAACTTTTGAAAAACGGCTGGGTCGGTTCGAAACCGAAGCCAATCAGGCTCTCGCAGCGGAAACACTTATAACACAAGGACCGGACATCCGATTGACGTGTCATAAACTACATTGGTTTCATTTTGATTAGAAGGTTTCTTTGGCTTACTCCAAGTGGGATTCACTTGATATTGAAGTATGGTCGGGTTGGTTTTAGCTTAAAAACCAACCAGACCCCTATAACGGAAAAGCCAATAACTCACAGGCCGGGTTTCCGATTGATGCACCATCTATTTCCTTGAGACCTCTATGATGAGGCGGTCCTTTGTGATACTTCTTCGGGATACGTCGTGACACCTGGAGTATCAGATTTTAGCTCATGGAGAGGACCCTCCCAGTGACGAGCGAGCAGATTACAGAGACCTAGTATCTGGCTGAGACATGATGACTGTTGATCGATCAAATCGGAGTGATTCAGATGGCCTAGTGGGGAGCGGATGGTTGTAGCAGTAGACCCATAGCGTAAAAGTGCTTGGTTTTAGCGGCAAACCGACGGTACTCGACAAAAGGAGTACCTCTGTAGGCTATGAGGGGGAGTGCTTGGTTGTAGCGCAGACCCATGGTGGGAAGCGCTTAGTTGTAGTCTCATGCCCACGGTACTCGACAGGTGGAGTACATCAGCAGTCCAAGGTTAGTAGGAGGCACTTTGTTGTAGTGGCAGGACCACTGTACTCGACAGAGGAGGAGTTCTCCAACATCTGTGGTTTCGACATCGTGAATAACTTATGTATATGTATGGTCATATACCTACGTATTGGTTATCTATTGAAATCTTACTTTGTGGTTTATCCTTGTTGGATTTTGGAAGAACTTGAGTGTCTCGGGGTCTCTACTGAGTATCGTTATACTCACCCCTACACGGGCTATGCCCGCACCTCATTGTGTTGGATGCAGACGACAGACAGCACTGACCGAGGCAGAGTGTATAAGGATTGGATGGTACCTGGAGGTGGAACTCATGACTAGATGGTACCCAGAGGAGACAGACAGACGTAGAGCACTAAAGAGGCTATTTTTACCTACCCTTCAGATAGGAACCCTGTAGGACGATCCTGGAGCTACTTTCACATTCCAACCATGTGTTCCTTTTTAGTCATTCTTGCTTTCAGTTGTATTTGTACATTACAGTTGGGCTTGTATTCTGTCCCCTTTAATTTCAGTTCTTTTGTATACAGTTCTGCTAAGTGCTTACTTCTCTTGGGAACTCTATTGTGTTGTTTACTTTTTTAAAGGAAATCCCTTCCCTTTTATTGGGATTTATGCCTTTGGTGCTAGTCACCAGCCCCTGGCCTATGGAAGGCGGGCTTGGGGTATTCACAACATGGGCCCCGAGGACGGGTCGTGACAAAATGGTATCTGTGGAGTCGGTTATACTATAGAAGTCTGAACTTTAATCTTTCTTTCTGGGAAGCAATAGTGCTAAGAGTACCGAGTGTGGTTTTCAGTTCAGGGAGTCCAGTGTTGGTGTGGTGGCCGACGTATCAATACACCAGGACCCTGACTACTGATTTTCGACTTAGTACATGAGAACATTGATTGTGTTTTTGTATCATTATTTTTCCTTTAAGTCATATCAAACCAGCTCATCTCATCAGGTATAATATTTTGATCTTGGAGAACATGATTATTTTTTTAGGATTTCTTCGGCAAGTCAGTCAGCGCAGGTTCCGAGTGGGGATCGTGATAGTAGCCCACCGAGCAGTGGGGCCACGGTGCAGGGCCCCATCACAGCGGAGGAACCAGAGATTCCACTAACTGTTTGTCTACCATTTCCACCATCCCCAACAGTAGAGGGTTCGCACCGCTTGAGCACATTGCATGGGTTTCTGTGAGAGAGGCCTCCAAGGTTTCAAGGTGTGACAGATTTTCAGATGGCCAGATGCTGGCTGGAGGTTGTAGAATGATTTTTCAACACAGTTGGTATACCCACTGACTTGATGGTGTACCTAGCTATTAATCTCTTTCAGGGAGTAGTTGAGAGGTGTTGGAGCCTGATGATCTAGTTCTATGATGAGGCGACCCTCACCTGGGGGGCCTTAGAGGGTATTTTCAGGGCGGCTTTTGTACCAGCGAATCTACGCTCTGTGTGGGCTCAGGAGCTAGAACTCTTTCCACATGGCTTTACGACCGTAACAGAGTCTTCTATAACCAACAGTAGACATATGACACTGAAGTTCAAGAGGACTAGTCCAACAGGTGGGCATCCTCTGAAAACTAGTTTGGTTGTGCGAGGAACACGAAATAGAGCCGACAATACATGGAGTAGGATGTGCTATACATCCAGCGGGCAGGGTCACATGGCTCGAGACTACCAGACCCGTCCTATTAATGAGCAGCATGCAGTAGAGGGACCTTCTAGGTAGAGGTAGAGGTTTGACCGTGGATGTCCGTCCAGAGAAGATGGACGTGGAAGAGGAGATGGTCAAGCATAAATCAGACAGGAGTGTGACTAGCTCTAGACTTGGAGGCCTTTGTTTATGATGCTTCTAGCTTCGTTGATGTCATTGTTTGTGGATGCTTTGTGTCTTTGTACTTTGAGATTTAGTAATAAAAGACACTTGTTCTTGTGACGTTTTCTTCCTTGTCCATTATGTGTGATTGATACTAAGAGGTTCCGGTTAAACCTGTTGACTTGACCCTCACGTTCGAGATTCCTACCGGAGGAGACCAAGTGACCACACACTGATGCTGAAAATATGACTCAAACCTTGGAGGTGAGAGTAATGGTTGGATCACTTAGTAGTATCATTGAGGCCTTATGACTTCATCCATGGCATGAATTAGCATCGTTCATGTAAGGATTGGCTATATTAGGAAATGGGAATGGTTCATCCAGGGGATGAGACCAGATTTCTCTTTTCAACAAAGGGGAAATCTTAGCAGATCTTGTAGGATGTACTATGGTAGGAGTTGCACTATAACAGGAGGTGCTGAGGGAGTTCCACACATCCCCTCTAGTGTTACATCCAAGAGTGTCAAAGATGTATCAGGACCTCAGACGACAGCACTGGTGGCCAGGTATGAAGAAGGCAGTAGTAGAGTTTGACTCTTGATGACTCACTTGTAAACAAGTGAAGGTAGAGCACCAGGTACCAGCAGGCTTGGTAGAGCCCTTAGAGGTCCCATAGAAGATGTGGGGTAGGATTTCCACTGATTTCGTGATAGGGCTTCCACGTACATCCAGAGGACATGACTCTATCTGGGTGATTGTCAATTGACTCACCAAGTTGGACCACTTCCTACTGATCAGATAGTAGGGATCAGTAGAGAGTTTGGGACGCCTCTACGTTCATTAGATCATACAATTTCATGGTGTGAAATCGGCTATCCTTTCCGATAGAGATGCTCGATTCACTTCCCAGCTATGGAAGGGGTTACATGAGGCTTTTGGGACACAGCTCCGTTTGAGCACTGCCTTCCATCATTAGACAGATGGCCAAACATAGAGGACCATTCAGACTCTCGAGGAAATGATTTGTGCATGTGTCCTTGACTTTGGTCGCAGCTGGGGGAATCATTTACCCTTGGTTTAGTTTGCGTACAACAACAGCTACCACTCCACCATCGGGATGGCACCATACGAGGTTTTGTACGGACGACCTTTCAGATCACCTCTGTGCTTGACTGACCCTGGGGAGTCAGCACTTGTAGGACCAGAGACTGTTCAGGCTATGACAGAGAAGATGAAGATCATCTAGGAGCAGATGAAGACTACACAGAGTAGACAGATGTCATATGCTAATAGGAGACGAAGACCACTGTAGTTTGAGGTTGGAGACTACGTCTTCTTACGGGTCTCACCTCGATGACGTCTACAGAGATTTGGCAGGGGCAGCAAGTTATCTACATGCATCAGTGGACCTTCCCAGGTCCTCAATAGAGTAGGCGAGGTGGCTTACCGCCTAGCCCTTCCACCTCAGTTTCACAGGGTGCATGAATTCTTCCACGTATCTCAACCGAGGAGATACGTACATGACCCGTCCCACCTCATCAACCACGAAGAGCTAGACATCGATGACAGGGCGACATTCATGGAGGTCCCAGTGGAGATCGATGATCGATATGATCAAGTCCTATGTGGACTTTTGATTCCACTGGTGCGCATTCGCTGGCAGCACAGGAACCTCCAATATATCACTTAAGGGCGAGAGGCTCAGATGCGAGCTCAGTACCCCCATTTGTTTCCCTAGTGTGTGTTTTAGCTTTATAGAGATGTAATGCCCTGAGGTGGAAGTAAAGTAAAGACCCGAAAATATCAATGAAATTTTTCTCTTAAATAATTTGGATTTTTACAAGTCTGCTGTTTCTGACGGAACTTGATTCTGAAGCCTAGTGTGACCGGAATCAATTTCAGAATTTGTGTTCGAGTATGTTCAGTAAACGTAAATGCGGGTTTTTCAATCTTTTGAATCGGTGCTCGGAATTGAAATCTGAGGACACTGATGAACTCGCGACTCCGATATTCGCTTAAGGGGGCCATTACCATAGTTGCGTTTTATGGAGGTTGAGAGTAAATTTTGGGGGATTTAGAATAAAATAAATAAATTAGTTGTACACAATTTTATTTATATCTGGTAGTTATATCCTACAAGGGGAAGTTATAGGTGGGGCCCACACCCACATAACCTCCCATGGGTGGATAATGTGAGGTGGGGGCCACACTAACCCTTAACCTTTCAACTTCCATTATCCCCCCATTAACACCCCCTTTAACTAAATTGACAACTCCCCCTTAATGAAGTGATATCTTCACCTCCCTCTCTCCCATTTATTTTTTCCAACACATCTTAATTAATGAATTGAACTCTTCAAATTAATTAATTAGAGGATTTTTAATTTTGAATTACATATGTTAATAAAATAATATCCTTAGATATTATTTTATTTTGGGGCATTCATTGTGTTAGGAGGATTTTGGGGAGAGCTCTTGAGAAATAGAAGGAGAGAGTTCCTATTTCGTTGAAAAACACCATCCTTCCAACGAACAACCGCCGAAGAACGGCGATCACCACCTTCAAACTTCGGCCAAGCCAAAGGAGATGGTGCCACCCGCAAGGAACGCCGATGACGCACCATCCTCGGTTCCCCCTTCCCAAAAGTCAATGAGTTGATGCCGCCTCCCCGTGACTCTATCTATGAATGCAAATTATTTTAGAGGTAGGGGTTTGTTCATTTTGAAGTGAATATTTTTGCACCTCGTTCCTTGTCAAAAATCATAGTTTTTCTTCGGATTTATGAAAACGTATAATGCAAAGGGCGTGGGCCGAACAAACACAGCGTGATGACCCTCCGTTGTTTCTTGATTTTTAATTCACAACGGGAGGAGGGGGTGAACGGAGGCCGCAATGATCGAAGGTGGCGGTCGTGTGCTAGCCACGTGCGGATGAACCGGGGCCCATAACAGCGGGCCGCTTGGTCAAAGTAGAACCGAACGGCCGAAGCCGGCCCGACTGGAGGAACCACAGTGCCGTGTTGCGGAGAACCACGACATGCACAAGGTGGGCCACTACGGGGGAAGAACCAGCCAGCTCGTCGGTCGACCGGGCTGATGAAGGTCGCGACACCCATGGTGTCGCGCAGAAGGACCGCGGCCCGCCCATGCAGGCCGCTCGTGCTGGGAAGACCGTTCGGCTTCGTCTGGCCAGAGAGGAAGTCGCCGCCACCAGTTCAGGGGGTCTCCCCCCCCCCCCCCCGCATCGCTTGACAAGCTGGGCTGAGTCGTGGCCAGCCAGGCCTGGCCGCGGCCAGCCGGGCCGGGCTGTGCCAGATGCGGGCCGCGCTGCGCCCTTATACGGACCGGGCCACCTGCCACGAGCTGGGACAAGCCCTACCGGGCCGGGCCACATAACATCGAGCCAATCTGACCCCTTTGATAAGTTGGACCCGCTGAGAAAGGATGGGCTGACCCGCCAGCTCACCCGGCTCGACAGGCCGGTCCCGTTTAACTTAAATGTGAATAACATTACGACTGTGCATCCAATCAGCATGTCATCTACGACACTAGGACTATCGCGACGAGGTGGTACTTTTCGTGATACTATAAGTGTGTTTTGTATGACTTTGAAAAAATGACCGGGTTTTTTGAAACTGAAACCAACCGGGCCCTCACATTGGAAACACTTATAACTTAAGGACCAGATGTCAGATTTACGTGTCGTCAACTAAGTTGGTTTCCTTTTGATGAGAAGGTTCTTTTGGATTACTCAAAATGGAATTAGGATTATATTTGAGTATGCTTGGGTTGGTTTTAGCTTAAATCCTAACCAGGACCCCGGAACTAAAAAGCCAATAAGTCACAAACCGGGAGTCCGATTGACACGTCGTCTGTTCCGTTTAGACCCCTATGACGAGGTGGTACTTTATGATACATCTTCATGACACTTTTTGAAACTTTAAGTATCTTCTTGTAGATCGTGGAGTTTACCCTCCTAGTGACGAGCTAGAAAATTTCATAGACCTAGTAGCTGGCTGAGGCTTGACGACTACTGATCGAACGAATCAGAGTGATTCGGATTTCCCAGTGGAGAGTGATTTGTTGTAGCAGTAGACCCACAGTGGAGGAGCACTTGGTTGTAGAGGTAGACCCATGGTACTTGATAGGAGTACCTTTGTATGCAATGAGGGGAGCGCTTGGTTGTAGCGGCGGACCCATGATGGGAAGTGCTTGGTTGTACCAGCATACCCACAGTACTCGACAGGTGGAGTACTTCAGCAGTCCAAGGTTAGTGGGAAGCGCATGGTTGTTGCGGTAGGCACACTGTACTCGACAGAGGAAGATTTTTCCAGCAACCGTGGTTTCGACTTCATGAATAAAAATTCTTGTATGAGCTGAATCAATGACCTTTGTGTTTTACACATGATTAAGATGGGATACTTGATAACTTAGGTATATATATGGGCATATACCTGTGTAATGGTTAACCATTGATTTTTTACATTGTGCTTTAACCTTGTTGGATTTTGTGATACCTTAAGGGTCTCTGGGTCCTTACTGAGTATCGTTAAACTCACCCCTACACGGGATATGCCCGCACCTCAATGTGTTGGATGCAGACGATGGACAGCGCTAACCGAGGTAGAGTGTACGAGGACTGGACGGTAACCGTAGGTAGACATCATGACAAGATGGTACCCGGAGGAGACAGAAGAACGTGGAGCACTGAAGAGGCTATCTATACCTACCCATCAGGTAGGAACCCCAGAGGATGATCCTGGAGCTTCTTTCACCTTCCAGCAGTTTGTTCATTTTTAGTTGTTCTTGTTTTCAGAAGTATTTGTACTTTACAATTGGGCTTGTATTCTGGCCCCTTTACATTCAGTTCTTTTGTATAGAGTTCTTCATAGTGCTTACTTCTTTTGAATACTCTATTGTGTTGTTTACTTTTATAATGGCAATGTGTTCCCTTTTATTGGGATTTAAGCCTTTGGTGCTAGTCACCAGCCTCTGGCCAATGGAAGGCGGGCTTGGGGTAGTCACAGCATAGGCCCCGTGGACGGGTCGTGACATGCCTCATAAAAATATGTCATTAATATTTCAATTTCCACATCTCAAGGTTGGGTATGATGATTGATATAATGTATATATAAGATCTTTAAGAAATTATTCTACAAAATTAGTAATTATAAAATATATAACATGTTACTTTCCATTCCATAACAGACATGATAACATCGTTAATGTGTATAGAAGACTATAACATCATGAAGCCACATGTTTCTTCTTTCACTGCCTATTTACGTTGAATGTGATAAATAGGAATGTTGAAACACAGAAATGATTTAAAAATAAAATTAATATAAAATTTAATTCATCAAACATTGAGGGTTTGTGAAAAAATTTTATTTTGATAATTATGTAATGAAGATGGTTATAAAATATCCATGAAACAAAAGTTTATATCATATGTGATTTGAATTTCGAAAAATAGACATACCAGTCTGCGATAAGTAAAAAATTTATAGTCTGATAAGATCAACATAATCTTTTTCTGAATAGTAACTTGACCCTTTTGAAGAGTAATTTCTCCCTTAATAATAGTAATATGACCTTTATGAATAGTAATCTCACCTATGAAAGTATAAATAAAATATAGGCACCATATAAATGAATGTATGATATAATGGTATAATTAAGTGAATACATTAAAAATTAATAATTATGTTTTGGTATATATTATATTAAAATTATATAATTAATAGAAAATTTAATTAATATTCATAAAATGTAATAATAAAGCAATATTCTTCTATCCTATGACTTAAGCATAATTTAATTAGACTGTAGTTAATTTTTCATGGTGTTATAAAATCAGATATTATTTTAAAAATTTTATTTTTCCTGTAAATAATTATTTTAATTAAAAAAATTAAATTTCTTATATTAATAAAAATATTTTCATAAAATTAGGGCTATATCAGGTTGACAAATGCTTAGGGTGAATTTTTGGAATTTTTCTACAATACATGATTTTTTTATGAGTTGAAAATTACAATAATTTACGATAAATGTTAAAGAATTTTTTTTATTCATTGTTGATCAATGGATGAGGTAAGCACCATTAATTCGAAATCACATGAAAATATTACTTTTTTATTTCATAATAATTGACACAATATATTATCTTCAAAAAAAATTATAAAATAATGAATAAAATAATGAGAAATCACCCCTCTCTAACACTATAAAAACCAACCTCACCCCCTCTTCTCCTCACTCCTCTATGCCTTAAAGATTGACAAATTTAATCCCAAATTATATTCCCTTGATTCTTCCCAAGTGTAGGAGATCATTATATTTCCAAAATGAAAAATCCAATCCCCTTAAGGAAGTTCTCTTAGAGTATTATTGAAGAGGTAAAATCATCTTTTTTTATTTTAATTTATTTCCATGGTCTTTCTTTTATTATACCCTCCTCAAATACTATATAAAAATGATAATGATAATTCAATTATCATATATATATATTGAAATGATATAATTTAAATAGAATATTACATATCAATATATTAACTCTCTCCCTCTTTTTAAAAAAATTAAATCATCATCTGGGAGGTGCCGATTTACAATCATCATGGATGAAGAACGTTAGTTCATAAATTTAATATTAATGGATGTCGATGGTTCCATTTTATGGTTAAAATAGAATATAATATATGTATTATAACCCATTTAATGTAATTTAACTGGTATATATACATAATACTAATTCATACGACAATACTAGTTCATAGTGATCGAAATACCATCCTAATAATCTAAACAATTATCACCAAATGTCTTATTTAATGGGTCATACTCATACCATATGACCAAATGATATGTATAAAAATTTTCAATTTTTTATTCCAATTAATAAAATTAAATTCCAATTCTAGAAAACTATATCCATTTTACATTAACTCAATTACTTATAAACCAGTGAACCTATCCCAAAAACCCCAAAACTGAATGCTCCTGAATGATGAAATTAGATATTTAACTCATTATTAATTCATTAATAAACTCAGTAAATGTATAATAAATCAAATAAATCTATAATCTATTATTAGTTAATTAATAAAATAATTTAATCTGATTATTCATTACATTAAGTTCAAGTCCAGCATATATTCGGACATAATGTCATGGTTTTCTACCCGAACATCCAATTTCATTTGGGTTTCTATTTTTATCTATTTACACCCATTAAATTCTTAATTATTTTTATTAAATACTTTTAAATTTTGTGGGAATGTTATTTTTATGTTTAACAATAAAAATATTATTTATTTGATGGGGAGATTCATGTTTTAAAAGGATATTTCTCAGATTCTCTCTCTTAAACTATCCCAATTAAATGGAAATTTTCGAATTCATACCTCTTTTCGAGGGAACTCTATAAATTATTTAAGAAACCATTATTTTTATATAATAAAAAATTATATTTTTAATGTTTTATATTAGATAAATTCTATTTGTATACAATTTCTTTTCCAAAATAACGATTCTTTTCAACGATAAAGAGTATTTCTATCTAGAATTATTCGATGATTTTTTGAATACATTTTCATCTATGTAAACATTATTGTTGATTCATATATTCAATTGAGATTAGTATTTAATGATATAATATACCAAATTTTATTAAATTTTTTATGATTTGTTTTATTTTGGATGTGCTGTATTGATACCATTCACTATATTACTCTAAATGGTTATTATTTATGTTTATTTATTGGGGAATGTTATTTACATTTCATATGCTAGTTTAAAAATTATTTTATATGTTTTTTATGTTTCACCCATTAAATTTTATGAATGAATTGTACTTAGTAAGTGTTGGGTAGAGACTATTATATCCCCTCATTACATTAGTGGGTCTAATGAGACAATCTATTTTGGGGTTTTCACATTTATAGATGGTCTTGGCACGAGGCATTGACAAAATCATATCCATGGGATTTTTACACTAGCATCATATCCATCATTATGTTTTATTATGTAATTACTTATTCAGTAGTTATTCCGACCATTTTATGATCATGATAATGTTATAATGGCATGGGTAATTTTAATTATTCACTATACATTTTTACATATGATTT
This sequence comes from Viscum album, assembly GCA_963277665.1. Lineage (NCBI taxonomy): Eukaryota > Viridiplantae > Streptophyta > Magnoliopsida > Santalales > Viscaceae > Viscum > Viscum album. The sequence goes on from OY728152.1 coordinate 1,943,589,489, forward strand.
CTATATATAATTTACCTACATAGGGCCCTTGAGCTCACCCATTAATGAAGTTTAATTTTTCCCATGATGCAAAGATACATATTATTAATGAATTGGAGTTATGTATTTCTTAAATTGAATATTGATATTTTATTTTATTTGATGTTTTAATGGTGAACTTATTAATGAATCTTGTTTTATAATGCTACTAAACTATTTGGTTCTTTGGGATGCATCATCCTTGTTTAAATGCTTATGTAATAAATTAGGTCAGGGAATCTGGTTTTTTGGGGTTAGGGTGTTATAGTAGGTATCACATGATGTTTACTAGAATCCATATAAAATAGATTTAAAAAACATATATTACGGAGAAAACCCCAAAGATAGACTTTGGGGATAAGAAAACAATAACATCTTATAAGAGTCATGTAACCTCTTCCTTTTCCTACAATTAAATAGCATGGAATTACTATGAGTTGTTTCACTAGATTACAAATTAAGTGAATAAATAATTATTAATTATGGGTATTTGTTAATCAACTTACCAAATCTATACATTTCCTTGTTATAAGGGAGAATTTTACACTAGAGTGCCTTACACTTCTCTATATTAATGTAGTTTTAATACTTCATGGAGAACCTCTCTCAATTTCTTAATACCGAGTTCCATGTTTTACATAAAATTTTCAAAATTTATTTAGAAAACATTTGATACGGAGCTACTATTGATTACTACTAATCACCCTCAAATTGACAGGCAGTTGGAAAGGGATATCCAAACCTTAGAAGACATATTGAGATTTTTCACACATGATTTTGAAGATACTTGAGATCAGTGTCTATGTTTCATATAGTTTTTTTACAATATTTCATTCCATTCAAGTATTCAAATGGAACCATAGGATGCATAGTATACAAAGTGAAGTTGTTCCCCAACATGATTTTATGAACGTGGGGAAGGAATTTTTTTTGGCCTAGAGCATGTAGAGATAACAAAAACATGGTAAATACTATTAAAACTTATATCAAATCAGCTCAAAGTAGGAAAACAAGTTATACCAATAATTAAAGTAATGATTTGGATTTTCATGTGAGAGATCACATTTTCTTGACAGAATATCCATGGAAGGGTCTTATAAGATTTGGGAAGAAAGGGAAACTAAGTCCCAAGTACATTGGTCCTTTTTAAAATAATGGGGAGATTTGGAGCTTTGGAATATCATTTTTTGATGCCTCGTTTCATTTTTAATTTACACAATGTGATACACATATCATTGTTAATAAAACAGATGATAGACCTGACACGCGTCCAAAAATCTAAAGCCCAGATCTAGAACCTGATTTTTCATTCTATGGAGAGCATATCTGATGTTTGGACTAAAAAGTAAATGTGCTTGAAGAAATGGACAACTTTTCTAGTAAGGTTTCATTAGAAAATATTAATATAGAAGAGTCAATGTGGGAGTCTGAGAAACTTAGGATGAAGATCTTCAAAAATCATTTTATGTGGTAAAATACAGGTAATTAGTGGGATGCAATTTTTAATGGAGGGTAGACTATAACACAAAAATGATTTTGAAATAAATTTAATATATAATTTTATAACCAATCCATGAAACATATTTTTTCTACTTTTATGATTTTAATTTTGAAAAATGTACATATATGGTTGTGATCTTTTAAAAAAAATTAGAGACCTACAGGGGCAACTTTATTTTTTTGGAATAGTAATGTGACCCATTTGAATAGTAACGTTACCCTTATTAAAAGTAATAAAACAATTATGAATTGTAATCTCACCTAAGAAATTGAAAATAAAATTTATTCACCTTATAAATGAAAGCATGATATAATGGTATAAGGTAATTAATACTTTAAAATTTAATAATTAAGTGTTGTTATACAAGTAGTTATAATTATATAATTAGTATATTTATTTAAAAGAAAATTAAATTTCATAAAATTTATTGTAAATAAATATTTGTATGTTCTTTTATTTTAGGATAATTCAATTAGACCATAAATAATTTTTCTATGTGTTATAAATTCAATTATAATTTTTAAAGCTATTTTTTTCATGTAAATAATGATTATAATTAATAATCAATTTTCTTAAAATTATAAAATTGTATTTATAGAATGATATTAATTTTTGACATACAGATGTTTAAAAAATAGTTAGGGTGTAATTTGGATTTTTTAAAAAACATTATTTTTTGTGAATAGTAAAATATAAAATTTATGATAAATGTCAAATACAATAGTTTATTACCCTTTATATATGTAAATAAGAGGTATGCACCATTAGTTTGAAATCACATGCACTTATTTGTTTACTGTTTCAAAAGAATTAATAATTTTTCTTTTCTTATGTAAAATAATAAAATAGTGAATAAAATAATGAGAAATCACCCCTCTCTAGCATAATAAAACCACACCTCACCCCCTCTTCTCATCACTCCTCTATGCCTTTAAACTTTTCAAAGCTCTTCCCAAATCATGTACCCTATTATCTCCCCATGTCTAGTATCTCCTGTTTATTCCAAAAGAAAAAACCAATCTCTTTAAGGAAGATTTTGAGGAGAAGAATTCAAGAGGTAAAATCCATTTTCTTTTTAATTTTAATTTTTTTCAAGTTCATTTCTTATTAAAATGCAACAACCCAAGCTTCCACGGTATTTTTCCCTTGAAATAATGCAATATCCTGCATTGTACGCAACATCAAGGTTCTGACACAACGCGTCCAATGAAACTAACCGTTATGAATAGTAATACCTACTATTTAAAATTTTATAAATTTTACCTTTCAAAATAGACTTCATTTTTGGATTAGTAATATCAAAATTAGCATAGGGTGAATTTTTGGTATTTTTCTGAAAATTTTCAGTTTTTGATTAATAGTCAAAAAACATTGCATTATTGGTTAACCCAAATTTTTATTTTAATAATTAGTTATTTTATTTTAATTCATTTTCAATCAAAATATATACATAATACATATATATGTTCAAGGTAATTCATTGGAGTCATTTTATAAAAAGTTTATACACATAAAATTTTATCAAACTATTTATCGTATTTTACCCACCTTCTAGGTTCATTTACAAATTTGTATAAAACATAATTCTACCGCTTCTGTGAGTTGAATTCAAAAAATCTGAGAGACACGGTTAATATGAGTATGTAAAATGTGGTTCCATAAGATGAAAATAATTTTTGTTTAATTGTAACTTTCTCTTTTATTTACCACGGTTAAAAGTAAATAGGGTAATTATGGGTAAAAAAGATATCATAATTATCCTGAAAACATGCCCTAATTTAATTTGGTAAGTGTAATTGGAAAAAAATAAACATAATAATAAAATATGATCCTTTAGGTCCACTGGGATAGGTTTAGGGAATTTATTAGTATTTTATTTAAAGAAGAGTTAAAAGAGCTAAAATCAAAGTTGAATAACTATACCATTATTAATATATGGTTACACATAAGATATATTCGACAATAAATATTCATTAGAAAGATAAATATATTTCCTATATTATGGTATTTTATTTATAATATTTAGACTCTAAATAGTTAATTTTATATTTGACACAATGAGGATGTATTAAATACCTTATTAATGAAAGTTGAAATTAATTGATTTTATAAATATCCAAAAAAATCAAATTTGAGACTTTAAATTAATTCCATTTATTTTATAGGTTAATATGACATGTTATTATTGATTAAATAAATTTTTTTCAAGTAATAATGCTGTTATTAATTTATGGAAAAAAATACCAAGTACTATCAAAATTGACATAAAAGAGTTTTTTAAAGAAAATTATATTATTATTTGGAATTCTATTCTTAAAAATATAAGGGTCATCCAAATGGCATAAAAAATTCATTTTAGAGCTATTAGAAACCTAAAATGGTTTTTTATAAAATAAAATTTCATGCTTTTCCTGAAGTGACCCTAACCTCTCTTATAAAAGGGAACCTCCCCTTCACTCAAATTCACATCATGAAAGCCATTTTGCATGGCCAATACCTGGACAAATAACCTCCCAACTTTCCTCCCATCATCCTAGAGTCCTTTTTGTAGTATGAAATTGAACCTATGGTGCCATGTTGATCAAATCAAAAAGAAGTACCCAAAGAAGAGGTAAATATTTCTTCACCTCTTTCCAGTTCTTTTCTTATTCACCTTCCTATTTCTTTGCTGATTCCATTTTAAAATAATAAATCATGTATATTATATATATTGTGATTTTATTATAAAAATTTTACAACCATATTCATTATTCTACCCATCCCATAAAAGACCAAGTCACCATAGGTGCATTCGTACGGATTATTGTCTCCACGTCGTGGTGTAATTTGTTATTCAAACACTTCATCATTTGGATTTGAATAATGATGAGTAAAAATGATGAAAATAAAAAATATAACATGGTAATGATTCTGTATATATGATATACCATCCAATTATATACAATTTTAATATCAAAAGAATGATAATGTTGCTCGTGCGTACGTCCGGATTAATGTCTCCATGAACACGATGAGATTCATTCGCCATCGTAATCATTCAAGAATAATTTACATTTACTGATTAAAAATAATTTGTTGGAACATAATATAATTATGTATATGAATCAAATACATACTATCCATAAAAAACTTGGCTTACTTAACCAAGCACATAATGGAAAATGAATCAGGTAACACCTGAAATGATGATCCTACTAACATATCATTAACAAAGAAATATTAGATGATCATATATGATATCATATTATTGTATATGGTTCATATATAATTTAAAAACAATTATTTCACCATTATACAAGAGGTTAACCTACCCTCTAATGATGAAAAGTACAAGGTAAGGGTTAATGTCACAATCTCTTTATTATCCGATTTGGTTTTTACGTAAGTATATACTGTGACCTCATTATCATCCACATCCATGTTTCTAAAAAATGTATTCCAATTTATTTTATATTTACCAAACTATGGGTTAAATTCATTTATACACTTGTTTTAATTTTTATAAAATTTTTTAAGTAATCATTCCGTCTTTTTCCAAACAAGGTACCTTATGACCTTTTCGAGAAAATTAAGGTAAGAATGTTTTTTTAACTTATACGGTGGGGGAGGCTATTATCCATAATTATAACATCGTCGAAGATTCCCATACAAGCTTATAAAAATATTTTTAAAATAAATATTTTCTTTTATAATTATATGACTTTAAAATGATTTCAAAATAGAAAGAGATAATTCTCTAAAAAAGATTTTATTTCATCTATGTCAACATTCTTTGATGGATTGTATTCTTATTTGTAGTTGATTTATTATGATACAAAACATCCATATTTTATTGAATGTTTTTTGATATGATTGACTGTGGATATGTTAATTTTATACCATTCCTGGTTTATGGATAATTTATTGAAATTTCATATGCTAGTTTTAATACTAGTGTTTATGTCATGTTTAAACCTTTTCCTATGAGGAATTCATTAGTCTTAGTGAGTGATGGGTGGAGCCCGCTATAGCTCCTTGATGCATCGGTAGGTCTTATGAAACAAACTAGTGCCTTGGCAGAAGCCCTTGACAAAATCTTATATCTAGTCTTGGCACAAGGCCCTGACAATGTGGTTATGAAGTCTGGATTTATGTCTTCCATCATTATGAAAGTGGCTTCTGATATAGCAAGGTATTATTCGACTTGTATAATATCCATGTGAATAATTAAATTGAATATTTTGATTTTATCTTTTCCATATTATGCTGATGTTAATGTTTAAAAGGCTTATGTTTTATTCTTACATTGCCTTGAATGTTTATGCTTATTTATGAATGTTTCGACTATATTGTTGTAGAGGACCCAAACATGACGTACATAGACATTACATAAATTTTTCGGGATACTTAATACATAACAAAAACCAAAACAAAAGGATCGTAATAGTTTAGTGTCTTTGGAGACTCCAAACATAATCTTCTAATCATGGTGAAAGATCTTCAACTTCTCCCATAAGGATCTTCCCCTTTTGTTTTCTTACCTAAAACATTTCTTTATATCCTTTGGAAAAGAAAAAATATAAAGGGTGAGCTCAAATTCTCAGTAAGGGTATGCATGGGGAAAATAATACAAACCATATACATTTTAACTTAAAAACATAAACATACTGTTTAAACACAAAAATCTTGAGCAATGACATAAAGCATTGCAGTACAACAGGCATAGATTATAATGGAACATAAATCATGATAAAATAGCATGGAAATAAAACATTTAATTGTGGAAAACCCTTAAGAACATGATATGACTTCCATAGTAGCCAAGGCATTGCTGCCCAGACCATCTTACTGGACAAAGACCCTTTATGAATTGAGCTCACACCTCGTTCTAGTACCGTATCACTGATCAGGATTATCTTGCCGTTCCAGCCATGTCTATATCATGAGATATAAATCTTTAACTAATGAATTATAAAGACATATAGGTCTCACCCATCTCATAATGAAAGCATTATTACGTGTGCCACAACATAAACATAAATCATTCATCATAACCCAAAGAATAAAATGGGTTTCATAAACCTCATCACATCATAACATAGTCCATAAAAAACTAATGGATATCATTTCATCATAAGAAAAGTGAAACCATTTAAATCATAGAGGCATTATACATGAAACATAGCAATACTAAATAATTTCATCTTAGATGGAAAATAGTTTTGACAAAATAATTGAAATGAATTATTGAGGAAAATATTCTTTCTTTGTTAAAATCATTTTCTTTTTAAAAAATTCCATTAAATTTTAAAAGAAAATTATTTTGTTGAAAATAATCTTAAAATCTTGTGGATTATGCTTCATGAAAATAAGGCTTGATAAAACCGTTGAAATCCGTTCATGCCGTATAATTTAAAAAAAACATTCTCCTTGTACTTTTTCCAGAAAAGTCAAAAAGTACCTCGTATGGTAAACAAAAAAAAGATTCCATATATACCATGTAGTAAAATTCAAAATTGGTTAAAAATGACTTTAAAAATACATGAAACTATTTTTAGAAAATAGGGATAGGATTGATAAATATAATCACAGTAAATACTTACGAATAAACCATCTCAGATAAAAACAAGATTCGATAAGTTATCACTTACCTTATATCCAATATTCTTCGTATGTATCTGAACCTCCTACGTAATTATTTTAATAATTTCATTGAATTATTAAATAATCATCTTCATTGTAATGATATCATTTATGGTTTTCTTATGACTTTATATTACCTTTTCTTTTGTAAATTAATGTTAAAGTAGCGTTTTGTGTAAAATCGTTTCATTTATCGTCCATGTTTTGACTTGTATTTATTCATATGATTACATAGATCATGATTACATACATCCAAAATGTAAAAAATGATTTATATATAATATATATTCATAATATATATATATATATATATAATAGATCGATAAATGAAAAGAAATACACCATTCATGGAGACGGTAGGTCGTACATACTAATTAACGCTATTTTCATTTCCTTATTAAAATGAATAGAAGTAAGTAAATAATATATAAATAATTCCAGTATCATTAATATGTCATATATTTCATGATTATTTAATTTATATACTTTATAATCATTCATGAATGGTTAACTTGGAGACTGAATCTCATTGCGTTGTGGAGACTGTAATCCGTACATATGCACGAGCGATGATATCGTTCCCATAATTATTGAATGGAATTATAGTGGATAATATAATATATTAGAATTAGTATCATGTTATAATAACCATATGTATAGTTATTATTTACACCATTATACCCATCCATGTAAGGTGGTGGTGGAAAAACAGATTACACCACGGCGTGGAGACAGTATTCCGTACATACGCACGCGCAGTGACTTTGTTTTCCGTAGGATGGATAGAAGGTGAAATGGGGTTGTTTAATATTTATAATAACATATCAGTATATTATTAATACTTATGTTATTACTTTATAATGAAACAACTGAAGAATAAGAAGTTGAAGAAGAAAGAATCTTGAAAGAATCGGTAGAAGAGATTACCTCTTCTTCGACGCACCTCTTTTAAGATTCATTTTAAGGCACTAAAGTTGGTGTTTTGAGGAGATAAGAACCTCTATAAATTTTCAAGGGAAGTTTATAAGGGAAATGGGCAGTGTTTGGTTGAGCTGGAAAGCTCAATGTGTTGCGAAGAGGAGAGGAAGGAGGTGCCCTTTTATAAGGGATGAGAGGGGCACCTTTGGAAACATATGAAATATTAATTTATAATAAATTCAAACTCCACTTAATAACCTCAAAAAATGACTCAAATAAAAATATGATATGAGATAGGTTAGTAATATCATCATCTAATATAATTTATACATGTTGGGAATTTATTTTAAACCTTATTAATTTGATTTATCCTTAAATAATTTATCTATTCTTATTTGTGGAAATAATATTCAAAACATTAAATTTATGTAAATAATTACTTATGTGTTGTGAATTATCCATAATATGGTACGTTATTTTGTTTTATACAACATAAATTATATTTTATAATTTTTAAATATTTATGTGATTTTTAAACAATTTAAAAATATGTTATTTTCATAAAATAACAATAGTGTAAATTTTGACACTATTCATTTATTTGAATTTAAATAAAATCCACAGAGAAGATATATTAGAACCAAAATGTTTAATATATTCCTAACATGTCATATTCATCTAGATAATTTGTGGAGAACATTAATTAGTTCATATAATGTTTATTTTAATAATTATAAAACAATTTATTTGATATTTCTCTTAATAACAAAATTGCTACATCATTTTTGTATAAGAATTTAATATAATTACAATTTACAAGAAAATTTAAAATAAAATCCTATTATGAAGATAAATATAATACCTTTCATTATAATATTTTTACTAGAAATTATCATCTTAAAATAACAACATTTAAATTTTTATATTTATTAAATTATGAAGGTGACTTCTTTGACATCATTTAAAATAAAATAATATAAATGTTCTAAGCTGTTTTATAAGGATCCAAATGGTCCAAAAATTGACCCTTTGATTCTTAGGTTATATATATATATATAACAGAGCAAAAGGGCTTGGTCATGTTTCTGGTCCTTTTTATAGGTATTTTTATTTTAATAAAAACTATATTATTGATTTTTCACTAAATAGTCAATTTCTGCATCACTATTGTTTCACCATTAATGACACTTATTTAATGCCTAAAGTTTCTATATAAATTCAAATGATGTATATAATTTTATTATCTTAATGGAGAATATTCATTTTTGATTTTTCATGAAGTTTATCACTAAATTAAATTTATTATACTTAGAAGATTTAAGAAAGTGGCATGTTGTCATTTCTTTGGCTTTAATAATAATTAAATTATTTTCATAGTAGAAAGTCCATAAAATGAATATATTCCAACTCTTAGGTGATATGGGTCAACTTTTAGTCATCCAATATAATTTTTCCAGGTGTTTGGGTAATTTTATATTCTTATTTTTACACTTAATTACCCGATTTACCTTTAACAGCGGTAAATAAAAATTATCGTCATTACTATTCATAACATCAAAAAAATAAAAGTAACCTATTAAAATAATTTCAACCCACTGAATTCAAATATGGAATAAATTTTTCAAAATTAAGAACACATAAGTTGAGTAATTAATTTAAAATTAATCCTGTTGTAATGAAAACAGGTTTTAAAAGTTAAAACATTGCCAAAGATTGAAATGTTTTTACTTATGAATTCAGTGTAAAAATAATGATAATGACTTAAATTATATTAAATGGTAAAAATATATTCTATTTATAGTTTAAAACAATTCAATATTCTAATTTAACCATATAAACTATCTCGATGAAAAAAAATTAATTAAAATTTAGCGTATTTTTACTATTAATCCAATTAAAAAAGTTATTAAAAAAATATCAAAAATTTATCCAAATTTTTTTTATATCCTAATTCAAAAGAAGAATTTTATTTTTTAAAATTGAACTTATAAAAATGTCAAAAAATAAATTTAATGTGGGTGTGCCAACACAAGGCGGTAAAACTGCAATTTTTTAAAAATTCATATTTTACCCAAAAAAATTATTTTGTTCTCATACCATGTTCTATAAAAAGTGTAAAGTGAATTATAAGGTTATAAAATTAAAAATGTAGATACTAATATTCATAACAGCTAGTTCATAATAATATTATTACAATATATCGTCGTTTAGTGAAACCCGGTATTGTGTACAACACACGCTATCGAGCAAGGTCGCGATTGCATGTAATGCAAGCCAAGTCAGAGCTGCGTGTAGTGAAAGACTCCTTTTTTGTTGCATATGACAAAATAGGATCGTATTTCATTTATACAATGAATATATATATATATATATATCTAATTTTAAGTATAATAATAACTATCAAACAAACTTGAAATTGTGTGTAACACGATACATGAATAGTGTTACGTATACTACAAGCTAATACGGTTTTGCGTATAGCGCAAGATAATATAGGTGTAGTGTACAACAGAAGATATGAAAGAAATTAAAAAGAATATATCTTATAAAATCTCAGGGTGTTACATTCTTCCCCCCATAGAATGAATTTTTCCCTCAAAATTTGTCAGGGTTATAAATGGTTTACCACTAAAATGTTTCTTTCATAGAAACCCACATCTTAAAAAGGAATACTAAAACTTAATTTTAAAAAGTAAAGTACGAAACAAAATAGTTACCTAAATTAACTCATTACTGGGTTTCCACATAAGAGAAAATAAATGAAAATATGGATATGGAAGAGAAATATACCCATTAACTTCTGATGATGAGTGGTAGAGGAAATGGCTATGAAAAATCCATCAATCACAAAGCCATAAATTTGTGATGATCTAAGGTACCATCTGATTCATCAGATATAAGACCACTAAGAAAACATTTTTGGTTTTCAATATCATTTCCCTATAGTTGAAAATTTTGAAATAGAAGAATTACTTACTTGATTTTGGTACAATCTCACTATTTTTTGTGCCTTTAAGAATTTCCACTTCATCTCTTAAAGAAATGAAGTTGAATTTGTCATCCGTGAAGTGTTTGCAGATCATGCAATAGAATGATAGGTCATTCCATTTGTCTCAAACAAAAGTTTAGAAAAATTTATCAAATATACATAAGTCTATCCAAGGTGTGGTTAATCGTATATGATTCCAAAAATGGACTTATACTTCATCTATCATACCGCTTAATAAAATAAAACTAGTTTTTACTAACCAAGGACTTCCTGTAGGCCAGTGGTATGTGATAAATGCCTGTCGTACTTCGGTTGTGGGTTTGATTCCCACAACCTTGTCCGACGCGACAAGTTGTCGCCCATTCATGAGGTTATCCTATACTATTATAAAATTCTAGAAAAAATATCGAAAAACAAGTTCTATCCTCAAATATTAATATTTGATGTCCAACATAATCCATTCCAATATTTAGGGTTATCCAAAATACATCTGTCCAATATCATAGTATAAGGAAAACGATTACTTGAAAGGTAAAATAACAAGCATGTGAATACCATCATTTATCCCCCATATATCATAAGATATATATTGTTGATCACATTCCAAACATGTGAATACCATAATCATTTATTCTCTTGAAAAATTAATACCCATTGAACCTTAGTGAAAACATGAATATTGAAAAAAGTTAACTCATTCCACATAACAAAATCCCAAAATTTATATATACTCAAACCATGATATAACTTTTTCCATATATCATTCATGATCTCATTAATACTATCAAACATATTATTTTCTCCTTATTTATTCATTATGCGCATATCATCTTATTTTCCAAAATTATCTGAATAACCTTTCATGGTTACTGGTACCATTCAAAATATACATTCAAAACCATAAGGAAAAATAATTTTGTAACAACCCTTAGATGTCTCTTTATTCCATAGTACCCTGGGATTACTTACACAACATTACTCTTGATAAACATGTAATCATCCCACTACCTTCCTAAACCATTGACCGATCTTGAACAATTATTTAATCTCACATATCATTTGTAGTCTCTTCATCATCATCAACATAAATACTACACATACGACCATGCTGATTCTCTTCATGAGACATTCCCTTAGGGCATTGATTTTCATAATTCCTGTACATTCCACATTTAAAACATTTAACCATTGTGGATGCCTTAGCAATACCATTATCCTTGTCCATGGTGTTAACTGAACCTTTTTCTTTATTATAACTGGCTTTGTGTCCCTCTTTTACACACCCAAATCATCTTCCTGTTCATTTGAAACATTCTCCCTGATGCTTCTTACCACATGATTTACATGATGGAAATTGAACTTTATTTCCTATATAATCATCATGGAACTCCATCTTTCTGTTATTAACTGAGTCAGGAAACATAACAAAGTTGTGATTATTGATCATATTTTGAGATTTCTGATTCAGAATAATAAACATTTTTTGAATTCCAAATCTTGTTTCATTTAGTTTCTCATGATGAATATCATTCCATTGTCCATCATATCCTCCATTATCGTGAATCGTCCTATTTCCATCCATTTTCTAAAACCCAAAAAGAATAGAGTGAGAGGAAAAAATCATACTTGGAAAAAAAACTAAGATGAGTACTTTCAATATCTAACATCTTAGTTTAAAACTAGGTTATTCATGATCGTTATCCTAATTCTAGGACTGTAACCTATACGTATACAAATCCTTAGGAACATCCCTAGACATACCATATAAATATCTCTAGGGATCTCACTAATGTTTTTTCTTCCTAGTTTTCAAAGGTTAATTAAACCTTTCCTCTGATACCAACTGTAGAGACCCAAAACATGACATACATGGACATTACATTACATTTTCGGGATACTTAATGAATAACAAAAACCAACACTAAAAGATTGTAATAGTTTAGTGTCTTTGTAAACTCGGAACATAATCTTCTAATCATGGTGAAAGGTCATCAACATCTCCATAAAGATATTCTCCTATTGTTTTCGTACCTAAAACATTTCTTTATATCATGGGGAAAATAAAACATATAATGGATGAGATCAAATTCTCAGTAAGGGTAATAATGGAGAAAATAAAACAAACCATACACTTTTGAACTTAAAAACATGAACATAATGTTTAAACATCAAAATATTGAGCAATGAAATAAAGCATTTAAGTACATAATGCATATATCATAATGGAACATCAATAGTGATAAAATAGCATGGGAATAAAACATGTAATTGTGGAAAACCCTTAATAACATGATATTATTTCCATATTAGCCAAGGCATTACTGACAAAACCATCTTAGTGGACAAAGTTCTTTTCTGAATCGAGTTCAGTCCTCGTTCCAGTCATGTATCACTGAATCAGATTATATTGTCATTCTAGCCATGTATATCTCATGAGATATAAATCTTTACCCAATGCATTGGTGGTAGATATAGGTCCCACGCATCTCATAATTAAATCATTCTTACGTGTTCCTCAACATAAACATAAATCATTTATCATAACCCAAAGATTAAAATGGGTTTCATAAACATCATTCCATCATAACATAGTCCGTACAAAACAAATGGATATAATTTCATCATAAGAATAGTGAAACCATTTAAATCAAAGAGACATTATACTTGAAACATAATCATACTAAATAATGTCATCTTAGATGGAAAATAGTTTTGAAAAAACACTTGAAATGAATTCTTGAGGAAAATATCCTTTCTTCTTCAAAATCATTTTCTTTTAACAAAATTCAATGCAATTTTAATAGAAAATGATTTTTTTTGAAAATAATCATGAAATCTTGTGGATTAATCTTCATGAAAATAATTCTTTATGAAACCGTAAAAATCCGTTCATGCCGTATAAGTTAAAAAAAATTCTTATCGTACTTTTTCCGGAAAAGTCAAAAAGTACCTCGTATGGTAAACAAACGAATGATTACTTACATACCATGTATTAAAGGTAAAAAATTAGTAAAAATAACTTTAAACATACATGAAAAAATTCAGAAAATAGTTATATGATTGATAAATATAGCCCCATTAAAAACTTATGAATAAACCATCTCGGATAAAAACGAGATTGGATATCCCTTACCTTATGTTTGATATTCATCATATGTATCCAAATCACCTGTATAATGATTTAAATAGTGTCATTGACTTATTAAATAAGCATATTCATTGTTATGATATCATATATTGTTCACTTATGAATTTATATTACCCGTTCTTTTGTAAATTCATGTTAAAGTAGAGTTTTGTGTAAAATTGTTTCATTTATCGTCCGTGTTTTTACTTGTAATTATTCATATGATTACTTTGATCATGATTAATTACATCCAGAATGTAAATCATGATTTATATATAATAAATATTTAGAATATACATATATATAATAGATCGATAAATGGAAATAAATACATCGTTCGTGGAGATAGTAGGTCGTACGTACGCATGAACGCTATTTTAGTTTCCATATTAAATTGAATGGAAGTAAAATTATATACATAAGTAAAATATCATTAATATTCCATATATTTTATTATTATTTAATTTTTATACTTTATAATCATTCTTGAATGGTTAATATGGAGAGTGAATCTCATCGCGTCATGGAGACGGTAATCCGTACGTACGCACGAGCGATGATATCGTTCCCATAATTATTGAATGGAATTAGAGTGGATGATATAATATCTCAGAATTAGTATAATGTTTTAATAACCATATATATATTTATTATTTACACCATTATACCCATACAAGTAAGGTGGTGGTGGAAAAAGAGATTACACCACGGCGTGGAGACAGTATTCCGTACGTACGCACGCGCGGTGACTTCGTTTTCCATAGGATGGGAAGAAGGTGAAATGAGGTTTTTTAATAGTTATAATAATATATAAGTATATTATTGATACATATTTTATTACAATATAATTAAATAACTAAAGAATAAGAAGTTGAAGAAGAATGAAACATCAAATAATCAGTAGAAGAGATTACCTCTTGTTCGACACACCTGTTTTATGTTTCCTTTAAGGCACTAATGTTGGTCTTATGAGGAGATCAGAACCTCTATAATGTTTCTAGGGAAGATTATAATGGAAATGGTCATTTTTTGGCCGAGATTGAAGGCTCAATGTGTTGTGAATAGGAGAGGGAGGAGGTGCACTTTTAAAAGGGAGGAGAGGGGCACCATTGGAAACATAAGAAATATTAATTTATAATAAATTCAAACCCCACATAAAATCCTCCCAAAATGACTTAAATCTGAAGATTATATGTGATAGGGTTTTAATATGACCATCCAATAAATTTTAGACATTTTGGGAATTTATTTTAAACCTTATCAATTTGATTTATCCTTATTTAATTTATTTAATCTTATTTGTGGTTATAATATTCTAAATTTTAAATTGTTATAAATAGTTTATTATGTGTTTTTAATTATCCATAATTGGGTAATTTATGAAATTTTAGACCATATAAATTTCAATTTTTATTTTTTAAATATTTAGGTGATTTTTAAACAATTTAATAATATGTTTTTTTTTAAAATAACAATAGTGTAAATTTTGACACTATTCAATTATTTGAATTTAAATAAAATCCACACATATGATATATTCAAAAAAAATGTTTAATAGATTCCGAACATGTCATATTCTTCTAAAAACATTTTTGAGAACATTAATTAATTCATATAATGTTTATTTTAATATTTATAAAACCATTTTTTTATATTTCTCCTAATAAAACAATTACTACATCATTTGGGTATAATATTTTAATATACTTATTATTTGCGTAAAAATTAAAATCAAAATCCTATGTTGAAGATAAATATAATAGATTTCATATTAATATTTTTACTAGAATTTATCATCTTAAAATCAATAATTTAAATTGTTATATTTATTAAATTATGAAGGTTACATCTTTGACATCATTTAAAATAAAAAAATATAAATGTCCTAATCTATTCGACCAATACTGTTTGGTCATGTTTCCTGTCCTTTTGATTGGTATTATTATTTTAATAAAAACAATATTATTTATTTTTCACTAAATAAACAATTTCGGCATCACTATTGTGTCACCATTACAGACAATTATTTAATCCCTAAAAATTATAACTATATTAACATGATGTAGATAATTTCCTTATCAATCTGGAGACTATTCATGTTTTATGTTTCATTAATTTTATCACTCAATAAAAATTATTATACTTATAAGATTTAAGAGAGTGACATGTTGTCACTTTCTTTTCTTTTAATAATAATTAAATTATTTTAATGGTCAAAAGTACATAAAATAAATCTATTACGACCCTTAGGTGATATGGATCGACTTTTATTCATCCAATAGAATTTTGGAAGGTGTTAGGATAATTTTATAATCTTATTTTGACCCTTAATTACCCGATTTATCTTTAACTGCAGTAAAAAAAATTACCGTAGTTACTATTCATAATATCAAAAAATAATAGTAACCTATTAACATAATTTGGAGACACTGAATTCAAATATGGAATCCATTTTTCAAAATTCAAAACAAATAATTTTTAGTAATTAATATAAAATTAATCCCATTGTTATGAAAAGGGGTTTTAAAAGATAAAACATTGCAAATGATTGAAATGTTTTTACTTATGAATTCAGTGTAAAATTAATGCTAATGACTTACATTATATTAAATGGTAAAAATATATTCGATTTATACTTTTAAACCATTCAATTTTATAATTTATCCATATAAAGTATCTCGATGAAAAAAGTTTTTTTAATTAAAACATAGCGTATTTTTACTATTCATCAAAATAAGAAACTTCTCAGAAAAATATTAAAAATTTATCCAAAGTAAATTTTTATATCCTTATTCAAAAGAAGAAGTTTATTTTGTCAAATTGAACATTTAAACATGTCAAAAACTAAATTTAATGTGGGTGCGCCATCAAAAGGTGGTAATAACTGCAATTTTTTAAAAATACATATTTTACCCGAATAATTTATTTTTTTCCCATACCATGTTCTATAAAATGTGTAAGATGAATTATAATTTTATAAAATTCAAAATGTAGATACTACTATTCATAACAGCTAGTTCATAAAAATATTATAACAATGTATCGTCGTTTAGTAAAACCTGGTATTGCGTACAACACACACTATCGAGGAAGGTCACGATTGCATGTAATGCAAGCCAAGTCAAGGTTGAGTGTAGTGAAAGACTCTTTTGTTGTTTCATATAAAAAAATAAAACCATATTTCATTTGTACATTGAATATATATATATATATAAACACTCAATTTTGCGTAGAATAACAACTATAAAACAAGCGTTAAATTGTGTGTAACACGATCCAAGAATAATGTTGCATATACTGCAAGCTAATACGGTGTTGCGTATAGCGCAAGATAATCATGGTGTATCGTAAAATATAAGATATGAATGATATTAAAAATAATATATCTTATAATATCTTGGGGTGTTACAATTGTAATCTTTACTGAGCATCTGAGCTCACCCCTTTCTATGTTATATTTTTCCCAGGATGTGAAGAAGTATATTATGAATGACTTGCAGTGATAGTATAAGGGATATGAGTTTTTCCTATGGAGACTATGTTGTTGTAGTTTTTCATTTTATAATGTAATGTATAACATATAAATGTATCTAGTATATCCAAGGCTACTAAACTAATCGGTCTTTCGAGACTTGTTCTTTAGTGATCATGCCAATGTTATATAATAATGCACCAACTCTGGGTAAATGGGGTTAGGGTGTTACAGTAGGTACCAAAAGAAGTTTATTACTATCCTTGGAAGCTAGATTTATAGGAAAAATGATTAGAGAACATTACCCTAAGATAGACTTTTAGGATTAATATAGAAGAACATTGTTGAATTTTGGTACTATAGAGATTTAGTGAGTATTCCAAACAATACATCCCTATATAGATATGAGTAGGTAGAGGTGGCTCTGGCACAGATGTACGGAGTGGTGAAACCCAAAAACACTTCTTTGAAAAGGACTCGTATGGGATTTGGTGCCCAACAACGGGCCTTGCTGCACTTTTGGTTATGACACTCACAGGGGATATGCTTAGGATAATTCTCATTATCTTTACCAACCATCATGAAGGGTTTATGAGTATATACTTCCTCAAAGAAAACATTTTTAGGATTATAGATTATACACATTAACTGTTAAAATTATGTTAAGTGTTTTACAAGTTTGGAGTTATGAATTTATATTCAGATACTAATCTGTTGTATGCCATTATTTTAAAATGGCACATTTTAGAAGGAATGGAAACCGTATAGAAATCACGTAATCCATTTAGGGTTTTCCCTCCTACTATAGATAATTATATTGGAGCTGGTGAATCAGCTTGTGCTGATCAGCTTATCACCCTATTGGGACTACTCACTCAGGTTATGAATAATAACCTTACCTGTATGGAGCACCCTGATCCACAATGTGGAGGATCAATGTTAGACCGCTTCATGAGGCAACAACCACCAAAATTCAATGGGATTACAAATCCATTAGTAACTGAGCAATGGATAAATTTCTTAGAGAAAATATTTCATTATTTGGGGAGGATGAGAATGAAATAATTATGGGAGAGGGAAAAAATGATCCAATTGGGGACGTACTTATTGTGTTATAATGTGTTGATGTGTTTCCAAAGGATTTACCTGGACATCCCCCATAAAGAGAAATTGAGTTTTCCATTGACTTAATTCTTGGTTCAAGGCCCATATCGAAGACCCCATATAGAATGGCCACTGTGAAATTAGTGTAACTAAATAAACAACTAGATTAATTGAATAATAAGGGATTTATTCGCCCTAGTTTTTCTCCATGGGGAGCCCCTATCCTTTTTGTTAAGAATAAATATGGATCTATGAGGTTGTGCATTGACTCTAGGGAGATAAATGAAATAACAATAAAGAACAAGTATCCCCTAACTTGCATTGATGATTTATTTGACCAAATTCAAGGAGCTCAATATTTTTCAAAGATTGACCTTTGATCTGGATATCATTAGTTGTGTGTGAAGAAGTAAGACATTCCGAAAACAACATTTCAAACTAGGTATGGGCATTACATGTTTACAGTAATGCCTTTTGGGCTGACTAATGAACCCTCTGTTTTAATGGATCTAATGAATAGAGTTTTGAAGGAATATCTTAATGAAATTATAGTGGTATTTATTGATGATATTGTGTTATACTCTAATAGCTATGAGGATCATGAAAGTCACATGTTCACCATTCTAAAAACCCTCAGAAGAAATGAATTATACTGAACGTTTTTCATGTTTGAATTATGGCTTCAACAGATTTGTTTTCATGGCCATATTTCCTCTAAGAATGTATCTGTTGATTCTTCAAAGACCAAGGCAATCCAAGAATGGCCATCACCAACTAGTGTAACTGAGGTATGCAATTTTATTGTTTTAGAAGGTTATTATCATCGTTTGGTCTAGAATGTTTCCCGATTGGATAACCCATTAACCAATCTCATGTGTAAAGGGGTTAAATTTATTTGGAAAAAAGTCTGTGAAGAATTATTTTAAGAAACAAAGATAAGATTAGTCATTTATCATATCTTGAATCTACCATCAGGGAATGATGGGTTTGTTATTTATAGTGATGCTACAAAGAGAGGACTTGGTTGTGTCCTTATGCAGAATGATAGAGTTATCACCTATGCATCATGACAGCTAATAATTAATGGTAAAAACTATCCTACTCATGATCTTGAGTTAGCAGCTGTAATGTTTTTCACTAAATATATAAGGACACCATTTCTATGGTGATAAATATGAAATTTATACTGATCACAAGAGTTTGAATTATATTTTCTAACAAAAATAACTCAACATGAGGAAAAGCCGATGGATTTAACTACTCAAGTATTTTGATTGCACAATACACTACCACCCAGGGAAGGAAAATAAGGTAGTAGCTGCTTTGAGTAGAAAGGATCATGTTGTTTTGAACAAGATGAGTGTTTGAAGGGATCCTATTTTTTTGGATCTAGTTAAAATGGATATCGGAATAATCATGGAAGGTGAAACATCAATACATTTTCAAATTGTGGCCAAACCATCTTTACAAGAAATGATAAAAAATTATTAGACTGATGATTAGGTATTTCAAAAGATGATTAAATTCCTGAACGATGGGAGATTGATCAAATTCTTATATGAAAATGGAATTTTGAAATTTGGGATGAGACTTTGTGTTCCTAACATACCTGATCTAAATATAATTGTTGCGTGATGCTCATAGCTTCAGTTTCCCTATGCACCTTGGTAAAACCAAGATGTATAGAGATTTGAAGGAATATTTTTGGTGGGACAACATGAAGAGGGATATTGCTAATTTTGTGTCAAGATGTATGGTTTTTCAACAAGTTAAAAGCTGGAAGGCAATAGCCTAAAGGTGTCATGCAACCTCTTCCCTTACCTGAGTGAAAATGGGATAATATTATGATGGAATTTTTCATGGGGCTACCAAGGTCTCTAAGAAGGAATGATACAATATGGATCATTGTTGATCTCCTAACCAAGTCAGCACATTTTCTTGCTATAAGAGAATATTTACAACTTGAACATCTAGCATGACTATATATTAAAGAAGTTGTGAGACTTCATGGAATACCCCTATCGATTGTTTTTGACCGTGATCCCCATTTTACATCATGATTCTAGAAAAGTTTTCATAAATCCCTGGATACTAAACATTGTTTCAGCACAGCCTACCACCCTCAAACTGATAGACAATCAGAATGGACTATTCAATGCTTAGAAGACATGTGTAGATCTTTATCACATGACATTCAAGGTATGGGGGATCAATATTTTCCTCTGGTATAATTTTTCTATAATAATAGCTTCCATTCAAGTATTCAGATGGCACCATATGAAGCATTATATAGAAATTGATGTTGCACACCAACATGTGGGTATGATGTTAGTGAAAGAAAACTCATAGGCCCAGAACATGTTGTGGAAATGATGGAAAAGGTGAAGGATATCCAAACCCACATCAAATAAATCCAATGTAGGAAAAAGAGCTATGTCAATAACCGAAGGAATGATTTTGCATTTCAAGTAGGAGACCTTGTTTTATTGAAGGTATCTTCATGGAAGAGTGTTATACATTTCGGTAAGAAGGGTAACTTGAGTCCTTGGTACATCAAAACTTTTGAAATCCTAGAACGAATTGGAGTTTTAGCTTATCATTTGGAAATGCCTCCAAGTCTCTCCAAAGTTCATGATGTGTTCCATGTATCACTGTTGAGAAAATACTTTTTGAACCTAACTCATGTACTCACCAATGAGGAAATTGGACTGGAACTTGATATATCTTATTGTGAAGAGCATGTCAAATTTTTTGATATAAGAGAACAAGTGATGAGACACTGGATGACTTGTCTGGTAAATATTCTATGGAGAAACCATAAGATGGAAAGGGCATCGTGGGAAACAGAGGACCTTATGATGAAGAACCACGTGAATCTTTTTGTGCATTAGTATTGTAGAAATTTAGAGGATGAAATTATTTAAAGGAGGGAAGGATGT
The DNA here is from genome assembly GCA_963277665.1 of Viscum album. NCBI lineage: Eukaryota > Viridiplantae > Streptophyta > Magnoliopsida > Santalales > Viscaceae > Viscum > Viscum album. Next base: position 1,943,611,179 of record OY728152.1, read on the forward strand.
AACACCCCAAGAATCCACTATACGTTTTCCATTTAATAATGCAGTAGCTTTCATTATACGTAACTTCGAGATACTCACACACTACGGCCAATCAAACTAGCCGTTATGAATAGTAACACCCACATTTTGAAATTTTATAACTTTTATCTTTCAAAATGGACTTCTTTTTTAGATTCAAAAAATCCAAATTATCTTAGGCTAAATTTTTGGTATTTTTCTAAAAAAAATCATTTTTTGATGAATAGTGAAAAAAACTACGTTATTGCTTAAAATCTACTTTTTTTAAATAATTCGTTATTTTATTTTTATTTATTTTAGGTCAATGTAGATACGTAATACAAATATATGTTCAAATAAATTCATTGGAGCCATTTTATAATAATTTTAGGTATATAAAATTTTATCGAACGATTTACCATCTTTTACCCACATCCTAGAAGCATTTGAAAATTTGTGTTAAACATAATTTTATCGCTTGTATGAGTTGAATTTCAAAAAACCGAGAGACACTGTTAGTATCAGTAAGTAATATGTTGTTCAATAAGATGAAAATAATTTTTTTTCAGAATAGTAACTTTTTTAATATTATTTACCATAGTTAAAATAAAATAAGATAAATAAGGGTAAAAATGATATCATAATAACTCTAACACATGTACTAATTAAATTTGATCAGTGTAATTTGACCAAAAATAGCCTTAGGAATATAATATGACCCTTTATGTCTTTTTAGATTATATTAGGACATTTATTTTCATTTTATTTAAAGAATAGTAAAAAGAGTTAAAATCAATGTTTAATAACTAAACCATTTATAATATAAGGGTATAAATAAGATAAATTGAACGATAAATTTTCATTTAAATTATAATAATATTTCCTAGATAATGGTATTTTATTTATAATTTTTACAAATTATATAATTAAATTTATTTATGACACAGTGATGATGCAGTAATTGCCTTATTAATGAAAGATTAAAATAATTGATATTATAAATATCCAAATAAATATATTCTGAGACATTTAATGAATTAAATTAATTTTATAGTTTAATATGAAATTTTATGGTTGATTAAATGAATTGTTTTTTAAGTAATAATTATATTATAAAATTATCCAAAACAAAATACCAAATATAGTCAAAATTGACATCAAAGAGTTTTTTAAGACAAATTTATTTATTTTTAATTGGTATTCTTTTCCAAAAAACCCGAGGTTCAACCAAAGGGCTTAAATAATATTATATTTTTCATCAATGAACCACTTGAGGTTATATTTGAATTATATTGTTATTTTATTAACCATATAATATAAAAATACAATGTGAGATGGTAAATGTCAAACCATTTAACTAAGAGTTAAATCAAGATGATAAGGTTAATATGATGACCTAAACATGTATAAAACCTATTGGATGAGAGGTTTCCAACCCATTAACTCACTATTCTTTTAATAATTCATTTTTGATCAATTAGAAACTGAAAACTATTTTTTTATAAAATAATATTTCAAGCTTTTTTTAATCTGACCCTAACCACTCTTATAAAAGGGCACCCCCCTTCTCTCAAATTCATGCCGTCAAGGCCTATTGGATCAGCTAACCCAAAACCAGATTGCCTCTCAACTATCCTCTCTTCATCCTGAAGGCCATACTTTAGACATAAATCCCTATTAAGAACCCCTATTGATCAAATCAATATAATGAACTTGAAGAAGAGGTAAATATTTCATCACCACTTTAAAGTTCTTTTCTTCATCCCATTCCTCTTTCTTTGTAGTTTCTATTAAAAAATAATAAATCTAGTATCTTATATATACTATGATGTTATTATAAATATGGTACAACCATATTCATTATTCCAACCAAAATATAAATGACAAAGTAACCATAGTGCATTCAGACGGATTACTGTCTCCACGTTGTGGTGTAGTTTGTTATTTAAACACTTCATCATTTGGAGGGGTATAATAATGATTATAAATGATTAAAATAATAAATATATCATTATAATTATTCGTTATATAAGGTATACAATCCAATAATATATGATTTCAATATCAAAATAATTATATTGTCGCTCATGCGTACGTCCGGATTACCGTCTTCACGAACACGATTAGATTCCTTCCACATCGTAATCATTGAAGAATAATTTTCATTTTATGATTAAAAATAATATATTTAAACATAATATCATTCTATATATGAATCAAATAAATCCTATACATAATAAACATGGATTAAATAACCATGAATATAAAGTAAAACGAATCAGTTGACACCCGAAACGATGACACTACTAAAATATCATTAACAAAACAATATTAGAAGATCATATATGATATCATATTAATGTATAAGGTTCTTGTATATTTTAATAACAATTATTTCACCATTAAAAAGGATATTGACCAACCCTCGACCAAGGTAATGTATATGTTATGGGTTAATTTCACAATATCTTTATTATCTAAGGTAGTTTTTACGTAAGTATCTATTGCAACTTCGTTATCATCCATATCCTTATTTCATAAAAATTAATTCCAATACATTTCTACTATTTTCTAGAATATGGGCTAAAGTCCTTTATACAATTGTTTTAATTTTTTTAAATGTTTTTAAAGGAATCATTCCGTCATATTCCAAATAAGGTACCTTATGACGTTTTTGAGAAAATTATGGTAAGAATGTTTTTTTAACTTATACGGCCGGTGCGGCTATTTTCCACCATTATAAAATCATCGAATCTTCCATTAAAAGATTATAAAGAAAATTTTCAAAATAAATGTTTTCTTTTAAAATTATATGACTTCTAAATGATTTAAAAATAGAAAGATATATTTCTCTAAAAAAGGTTCATTTCATCTATGTCAACATCCTTTGATGTATTGAATGCTTATTTGAAGTTGATTTATTTTCATACAAAACATCCATATTATATTGAAGGTTTAGGGATTTATTTGAATGTGGATGTGTTATTTTTATACCATTTGTGTTTTATAGATATGGTATTGACATTACATATGCTAGTTTTAATATGAATGTTTATGATATCTATAAACCTTTTCATAAGAGAAATTCATTGGACTTAGTAAGTGACAGGTGTAGTCTGTTATAGCACATCGATGCATCGGTAGGTCTCATGTGACAAACTAGTGTCTTGGCATAAGGCCTTGAAAAATATTTATTTGTAGTATGGGAATAAGTCCTTGTATTTGTGGTTAGGAATTCAGGCATTATGCATTCCATTATTATGAAAGAGGCTATTGATATTGCAGGTGATTATTCGACTAGTAGAATATCCCTGTGAATAATTAAATGGAATTATTTGATTTTATCTTTTCCATATTATGATATAGATCATATTATTTTAAAAAAATTAAGTTTTACATTTCCTTAAATGTTTATACTTATTTATGAAATTTTTCTCTATATTTTTACCCTTATTGAGCATCTAAGCTCACCCCTTTCGATGTTTTATTTTTCCCAAGATGTGAAGAAGTATATAATGATTGACCTGTAGGGACAATATATGGGATATGAGTGTGGCATATAGAAACTATGTTTTTGTAGTTTTTCACTTTATAATGTATTGAAAAATTTATGAATGTATCTAGTATTTCCAAGGCTACTAAAATAACCGGTGTTTTGATACTTGATCTTTTGTGATCATGACAATGTGATGTAATAATGCACCGATACTGGTTAACTACGGCCGGGGCGTTGCATAAAATCTACTCACCTCCTCTATCAAAATTATCATGAAAACTACAATAACAAATATATACTTGAATCATATAATATTAATGGGATTTTCAAAATCAATAGCCTTAATCTCTCTCTCTCTATTAATTTAAAAATGAAATCATTTTCCAATAGGTGTCAATTTATAATCTTTGTGGACAAAAAAAGTTGTTCTTCAATCTCCTCTTCACGACTAGTCATGATAAGATTTTTATGGTTATAAATGACAATAATATATGTATTATAACGTATTTATGTTGTTGTAATGAGTATATATCCATAATACATTTTCATACAAAAAAATAGTTCATGGTGATCAAAATACAATCGAAACAATTTATACAATTATCACCAAAAGTATTATTTAAATATACATCTACATACCATATAAATAATGATATGAATATCCATTTACACCTTTTTATTCTCAGGATTAAAAATTTATCCCAATTCTGTATAATTATACCCATTTTACATGATCACTAATAATTATAAACTAGTGTACCGATCATGAAAACCAAGAAAAATAATTCTCCTGAAAGATGAAATTAACTCTATAACTCATAATTAAGTCCATTAATAAATTTAATAGATTTATAATAAATAAAATAATTGTATGAAAGGTTATTAGTTAATTAATTAATGGATGTAATTTGATTATCTAAGATATTATGGTCAACTTTATAATATATTCATACATATGGTAAGGGTTTTTTATAAAGACCAACATTTTCATTTGGGTTACTCTTTTTCTCTCATTAAACCAATTAAATTATTATTATTTTTATTTACTACTATTAAATTAATTTTGGATATTCCATATATATATTTAAAAATCCTAATACATCTATATTTTTGGGGGAGTAAGATTTTTGAAAATTATATTTCTCAAATTTATCACGATAAACTATCACGATTTAGTGGAACTTCGTGAATTATGACATATTTTAAAAGAATTATATAATAAGTTTTAAAAAAAACATTATGTTTCTAAAATACTTCATTTTATTATTAAAATAATATATTAGTTCACTTGTGGTTTTATTCAAATATGATTCCATAATAACTCTTCTTTTCGAAGTATAAGATTATTTGTATCAAGAATCACTCGAAGATTTTATAATTGTATCTTATTATATTTCAACGCTCTTGTGGATTCTTATTTTTAACTAGGATTAATATTTTATGAAATCATATACCATATTTTGTTGAATGTTTTATGATTAGTCTAACTGTGGATGCAGAATCTTGATACCATTCACCATATTACACTTAATGGTTACTATTTATGTTTACAGATTGGGGAAGGTTATTTACATATCATTTGATAGTTTCTTTGTGAATGAAAATGTTGACTCTGTTCCAACTCTTTCATTTTAAGAATTAATTTGACTCATTAGTTTTCAACTAGGGGCAGATATATCCCCTCGTTTCATCGATAGTTTTCATTACAAAAACTAGTTATGGGTTTTACCTGTTTATGGATGGTCTTTGAACGAGTCCTTGATATTGTGGTTATGATGTCCCACATTATGAATTCTCTAATTATAAAACAAGAAATTGAGTGACCATGTGATTATTCGACTCGTATCATATCAATGGTCATAATTTGATATATAATTACATATTCATCTTTTATTCCTTCAACATTATGATCATGATTATGTTTTAATGTTATGTGAAATTTTATTTATTAACCATGTATTATTATTGATGCTTCTTCTTGTTATTTACCATTACTGAGTACCTAAGCTCACACCTTTATGGTGCTTAATTTTCCAAAGGATGTAAAGATAAATATTATGCTGACATGGAGCGATACCCAATGTGTTATGAATGTTTCCAATGGAATCTAAATTTTGTATTTCATTTCATCTTTTAATGTTGAACTTTTGTATGTATCTTTATTCCCAATGCTACTAAACTATTCGGTCCTTCAGGATGCATCTTATGTGTTCATATGATAATATAATAAAGTGTGGATCTAGCTCTAGGATATTGGGGTCAGGGAATTACAAATTTTAATTACTATATGTTATATGTGTTAAATAATTATTATATTCCAAACATATTCTTCATTCTGGAATGATAATATATCATTTTATTTTTTATAGTTAATGATGACAATGGAATACATGTACGTGTGGAATCCCACCTTCACAAATTGATATTACTATATTTTCATCACCACAACACCTGGATTATATATATAAATTTATTTAATGAATTAATATTTTATAAATTATATCTTTATAATTAATTAATTTTAATATATTTCTTACCTCATTTCCATACAGATCTTCGAAAAATTGAAATGTTACTAATGTGTGTGTATGGTCTATCATCTCCATGATTGTAAGGTAATTATTTCATTAAAAATATATTACATTATTGGTTTTAAATTTATAAGTAATGTATACAAAGTATATGTATTACATTATTATTATTTTAGAGATTATATAACTATATGCTCAAGTATTGGAACTTTTATAACAAAACATACATGAGAAAATAAGGAAAGTAACACATGAAATAATGAAAATAATTAATATTATTAAATAATATGTAATAAGATGTTATAAAGGATATTATTTGATATTATATAGAATACATATTATTTTTACGTTTCTCAAAAAAACCATTTTTAACTTCTATGGAGGATCATAATGTATGTTTAACCAAAAGGAAGCGAAATGGAATGGATTTCATCTCATATTAACTTCATTGTGGTATATTCCAAGGTAATGCACATGGTTTCTTTAATATAATGTATATATTATCCTTATAACATGTAATATAATTCATAAATCATTATTAATGTTTTATTAATTTTAAATTTTGATTATATACTTTAAGGTGATTTGATATAAGTAATACCATGTAGTAAAGAATTTCATAACTCAACGTCCATTAATAAGGTTAAAATTATAATTCATAGATAATATCACTCTAGGAGTATGTACATAATGACATAGATTATCATTTTTTTTATTTCAATATTTTTTATTTATATTTATAGTTGGGACATATAAAATAGTCATTGGTTGATTCTCAACTCAATGTTAGGATCGTTGCAAGGGTTTACATCCAAATCAAAATTCAATTAATATTTTTTATTCATAAATTTAAATGGAAGGAAATATTTAGATAATGTTTTAATTAAAAATTTAATTATCTTCTGTCCTATTTATTCAAGATATTTTCATTTAATTGTAAGAAATTAATTTTCTTTTGTTCTAAAATTAATTGAGAGAATATTTTATGAAAATCTAAAATTATTTATCCCTTCATCAAGAAAAATATTTTCTTCCACATCAATGTTTTGAAAAAATGTTGTTCAAAAAGATCCTTGTAATATAATAATGATTTATGATTTGAATATTCATCAATTTTTACACTTTAATTTTTCTTTAATGTTATAATATATACATTTTTAAAACAGGTCATGTTTTTCATTTTCTGAAAATGTGAAAGGACTCTTCTTTTTATTTTTGAAATAGGGAACATTACTTAGATTTTTTACATTGAAAAGGGAATTCTCTTTTTAATTTTTACACCATGTAAAAAATTACCTATATAAGTGAACTTTATTTTATTTAATCTTAATTTTCAAATTTTGGAGGATTTTTTTAATAATTATTTAAAATTAATATTTTATGAAAAAAAAATTCAAAATTTTTTTCTAAATGAAATTGAGATTTCCCCGTAGAAAGATTCTAAATGATCTTTTCTAATATTTATATTAATCAATTATGAAATCCATTTATTCTTAATATAATTATTTTATGTTGATACAATTCTTATTCTTCTTCTAGATAGTTTATGATTATTTTACCAAGGGTTGTATTGACATTCAAAAATTTGTTTCATTTTCTGTTTATATACATCCCTCTATAATATTCACTTTCCTGTGATCATTAGACATTAAATATAAGATAAATATCCATGTGATTTATTATGTTATTTAAACTTTCATATACCTTATCTCATTTCATAATATTTTGTTTTATTTTTAATGCTATTTGATTGATTGGGGAAATATTTATAAATTGATATCATTTCATCAAAATTGATATCTGGAGTATACGCATTTTTTTCATTTATTAAATCGATTATTAAATATGTGAAGAATGATTTTGACCTACAGTGGTGGGTGGGACCAGACATTATATAGACCATCGATACATCTGTTGGTCCAATGAGCCAAATCATTTATGGTAGAGTTAAACAGGTTTTTACAAATAGTTGAAACTATGATAGGAAATGTACTTAAAGTAGAGGTATAATGTAACTGATACATGATTTCCAATAATCAATAATTTCCTTCATTTGGATCATATTTATTCTCATGTATTATATTTTCACTATGATGTTATCAAAAAATTAATTATTTTATTTATTGATTAAATGGAATTTTTTCGATTAGTTTCCCTTACTTATGGATTATTCCATACACAGTTATTTAAATGACATGTGAGATCAATTATTTACAATCAAATATTTATTATGATTATTGGTTCATGATAGAATTCTTTGTATGTAACCCTTAATGAGAATTTATATCTCCCTTATTTTTTCCTTCATCTAAGATTACATTAAATGTAATATGTTAAATATGTAAGGACATTATAGAGGGAATAATCTTATTCTCCAAAACAATTGTTGTAAATTTTATATTCAATTGTAAATTAGGATTGAAGTATGTATCATATTTACCAAGTCTATTAATATGTAAGGTTATTTAGGAAGTGATTCCTTGTATATTATTCCATTATAATAAAGAAGGTACCCAGTTTAACTATTAGGGTTTGGGTATCAAAATTTTTGTTTTCATACAAATAGTTTTTCAAAAAAAATTACTTTTATTTAAAACATTTTTTTATTTTTATTTTTAATTAATTTAACAATAAATAAATCATTTTATTTACATTTTTAAGAAATATATTTTGATATTTTATTTATTCATATCCAAACACTCCATTTCAACAGCTTAGTGATAAAAATAATATTAAATATTAATATTATAATAATAATCCCTGTTTTATTGAAACTCATTGTTGCATATAATAAAATCAAAATTCAATCTTCCATGAAACAGAAGAAAAAATATGTTTATCATGTCATATAATATTTAATTGATATTGCGTGTAATGTAATATATAGAAATGATTTAATTAATTCGAAAAAAAATTATTTTAACAAATATCAGGATGATACATTCTAACCCCATTAAAAAGAATTTATCCCTCATAGTTCATCACTATGGTTATATAAATAGAAGGCAATTCTACCTTATTAAATTCTAACGTTCACATATAGCTTCATCAAGTATGTGGTTTCACCAAAAAACACTTACGAAGTGAGTGGTTTTGTTTTATAAAACATTATCTATTTGGTTTAGAGTATTTTAAAATTTTTCCTCATAATAAATATCATACTCCAGTCGTATGACCACTAAATTCATTACATGTGATATAAAAGCTATATACGTCATGAGGAGTGATACATATAATAAATCATGAATCTATGAGTGGATCAGTGGAAGTAAAGAAATTATAAGATAGTGTCCTAATATGATCATGTATTTAATGAGACCGATATAACTAGTGATCAGTTTTCCATTATTAATTCCATTGAGAAATTATTAGAAATAATTTCTCTACAAATTAAAATACTAGATAACATCTATTTTTATTAGTATAATATTTCTATAAACATTAGGCAGCCATTAAATTTTTCTTAATGTCTCTGACATTCTCTACAATATCATTTACATTCTTAGGACCCAATATATTTTTTTCCTATAACTTCATTCAAGGAATTTTGAGTTCCATATTATTTTCTATAAAGTTTAGCATAAGAATCCATTTTAATGATCGAGTGAAATCCTTTGTTCCATGAAAACTAATCTTCAGTATGGTGTGTACTCTTACCTCCTAAGAAATCTATTGAAAAATTCCTTTCCACGTCGTTTAGAATTTAAATTATTCTCTCAAAATTATCATCTCACTACAAATAATACACAATAGTGAGACTCAATCCCAAATCAAATGATTTGGAATATTTTACAAAAATTTCAAGCTAAAATATTGATTTTGGAAAAGTACATGAGAATTTTCTACTGCATGTAATGTTATAACTTCTTTAATATATATTCTAGAAGGTAGAGCCAAATTAAAATCTTCTATTATAACAGTAAAATTTAATGACTTTATAATGTGATCAAATATAACACATAATTATATCAATATAAAAGATTAGATAAATTCTATAGGTTATCAATACAATTAGTCATATTTCCACAAAGTGTTAATGCATTCCAACTCAAATATCTTTTTCATTATGTAAAAAAGGGTTCCATTACAAAAAATGTCTCTTAAAATATACATAATGTTAATAAAATCATATCACACAAAACCTCAAAAGGGGTTTCAATGAATATGAACTTATGATCAGGCTTAAACTCATACACCCAGGATTTTATCAATAAGTATTATGTTAATATATCTGGAAAACATATATTGTTTACAAATATAAATAAGAATTTATTCCTTATATATGATCTTATCTTATAAAAAACACCTCTATTTTATTCCTGGGTTCTACCTTATATATAATGAACATACAATGGGATTTAGTTTTTCCATAATTCATGTAGAGGGATAAAATCACATGAATTTTCACTAATGATAAAACAATAATATTTTCATAGTAATTATTCATATAAAATTAAATATAAAAATACAAACTAAATAGGGGGGATAAATTTTCCCTAATTGTTAGGATTCACCATAGCTATAATGATTTCATAAGTGTTACAATTTCCGATTTCTATCATATGTTATTGTGACTTATCATACTATATAGCCATTGTATTGGGGAAATTGACTTAAATACTTTTTTTAATCCTTTCATTTGAATGAGTATCGTCTGGGTGGTGTATTCTATGGATCTTTCTCTATAATTGAATCATTATATAACATCATACCATCACATAACCACCCAATTTACCGATGAACATCACATCAAAAAATATTTATTATGCCCCTTAAAAACATTTTCTTTATTCTTCTTCCCACTGTTTTAGCATAAAGGAATGTTCGTATTTATCTCTTCATAGTTCATAGATTTTTCTTTTAATTATACTTTTACTTTTTATCAAAACACTATGATTATAAAAGTTTTCCAACAACTGTTTACACATTAATAACATATGTAACAATATAGTCATGTATATTGATGTATCTTATGGATAATTCCTTATGGAGATTTTGTTTGAAGCCACTAAAGATTCAATCGACCTCACATTCAGGGAAGATTATAATATGAGAAGCATACATCAAATTTAATGTAAACTTTTTCTCATAAGAACTAATTGATTAATAATAAATTTTATTTTTCAAGAATAAAACGTTCCAATCATCATGGGAATAGTTTTAGGAATGTACATTTTAAAAATTTATTACTTAATCAAATCCCAATCCAGGGAGTAAATTTTTTATTGTTTCCTGGAATTCATAATAAGGGTCCACCATTGATATACTTCACCATCCAATTTGTAGAAGAAAGGACATTCTCATGCTTTGAATATTGGATGAATGAAAATATCCTTTAAATTTTGATTATATATTTCACATCATCGAGTTGCTCAGATGACCCACTAAAATAATTTGGATACTACCTCATGATAGACTAAATAAAATATTGTTCAATTATTTTCCTATTTTGTTGTCTAGTAATCTTTTTTGGGCTATAATGTTCATTGAGCATAAAAATAAGATTTATCATTCTTGATACCAAAAAAATTATATTCCAATGTGGATAATCATTTAATTTTCTATCAAACTCATTAATAACATGATTACCTCTAGTTCCATTCATCGAGGAAAACAAAAAGCATTGTACGAGAAAAAATTATAATAGCGGGGAACTACATAAGTTTGGAAAATCACATATAAGAAGTCTAAAACATGAAACCTTCTATTCAATTAATGAAACCTTAATAATAATTTAGGTCATTCATGGTCTCTATATATTTATATCCTTTATGATGTTTCATCAAAAGTTTATGAATATATGATGAATATCGCATGGGAGTGACAAACCATGTGTGAAGAAAAGACTATTATGATGCACTAGGTGACAAACGAGTTTAGATGAATGTGTCATTATCAATGTTATTACCCCATGGTTCCTCTATTTCTGTACTACATCCACGTTTATTTTTCAGAAAGGGTTTTAATTTTTTGAAAACTGCTCGGTCTATATTCTATTAAAATTCTTGTACATTTTCCAACACTTTGAATCATCCATTGAATTATCCCTAGATATATCCCTATGACTATGATTAGAAATATCCATAGGGATATCACTAGATTTTTTTCATCCTAATATCCAACGGATAACTAAAAATTTCATCTGATTCCAACAATAGTGACCCAATATTATCATGCATATATATTACAAATTTATATATGAATATTCAGTGTATTTCAAAAATAATCGGAGGTCCATAATTTTTTATGGTATTTGGAGACTAAGTAAAAAATATATTAATTTTTTGAAATATATTGAACATCACCCATAAATATATTCCCCTTTAGTACTCCTCATGATATTATGTATGAAATACGTTATTTATATACATAATAAATGATGTATAATAAGGGGTGATATAAAATACCCATTATGGGTTGAGAGGACATATTCCTAAGCATAACATGAACATAAGGATATAATAACATTAGAATCATATATGATCACCATACCTAACATATTGATGATCATAATATTATGTCATGGATATATTTTTGGAAGATTATATGACATGAAGCATAATTGAATCAAGGAACTTAATCCCTGAGAGCATAAAATTTTCAAAATAAAGATATTTTATCATATACGTCATCATAAATAATATTATCTCAAGGATACCCACCATTACATTGATAAAATTATAGGATTAGGCTAACAAACCATATTTTTTATTGATTCTTGGGATAACATATAGTGTACCCTCTTTTAAGAAAGGAATGACCCCAAATCTAACCTATTTATTGCTTGAGATAACCACCCTTATGCCCTTTGATCTTATATAGCATTAATCATTACCCAATTCTTTAGAAAAGGATATAGGTCATACCCATCACATTATGAAAATCAAACATATCTGTTTGATAAGATTGTAAAAAAATAATCATAAAATAATTCGTGTGATGAAATGGGTTACAAAAACATTTCAACATATCATAATTTATGGAAAAGATATAGGTTACATAATTATTTATTCATTTCATCATATACCAACCCCTAAATAAAATTCGAGATTCATAAGAATTTTATCATGGTATAACACATGAATGAGAAAAGAGTTTTATAAACGCAGTGTCATAATAAACCATTGAGAATAAGAACAAAAAAGAATCCTTGTTTTATATCCCCAGTAAATCATAAATGACATCAAAGTATGTCAAGACAAATTGTGATTAATTTTGAAATATCACTTGGAAAATTTCTTAATAAAAATAAATTTTCAATTAAAATAACTTATTCAAAATAAAACATAAAAATAATTGAAAATAATTTTCCCTATATATAAACATTAAATCATATAAAGTATTATTAAATGAAAATAGTTTGCAGAACGTGAATTTTTTTCTTATTTTATACACATTAAAATAAATATTCAATTTGGTAAAAGAAAAATCAATGTATTTGGGGTTTGGATTAGTGGTAAGCACCCCGTAATCCTACATGAAAAATGGGGGTTCAAAACCCATGGGGCGCAGGGTACTGTAACATTACTGTAGTGGTATTGTAGCAATGATGGTACTATTGATTAGTGGGTACTGTAGTGGCGGCATGTTTCTGGAGCAGCGGAAGGGCACTATAGCAGAGGCGGGCACTGTAGTAGCAGGGTTACTATTCACAGAATGGGCCTTAGGCCACAAATTTTAGGCCTACAGGCTATGTAATGGGCTACATGCCCACGTGGCTTTCAGGCTATAATAGGTCTACTCTACCCAGTTAAAAGATGTCTTTTCTTTGATTTAATAATAAAATGAGGCCCCGGACCCAAACTATAAAAAAAGAAAAATCATAATTTTTTGGAAAAAAATTTATAATGATTTGGAAAATTTTATGAATTATGTAAAAGATTGGAAAAAATGTGTTTAATAAATCATTTTATGAATGTCAAAAATAATTTTAAAAATAATTTAAAAATACATTATTTTGGAAGAATATAGGGTTTTGATTGAAGGGGAAATAAATATTATTTTTCTTTCAAAAAAATTTTAAACCCTTTAGTACATAAAGAGAGGAAAATATAAGGATAGAAGTTATTCTGAATAAATAACCATAGAAGAATAAAATTCATGTATCTATTGGTAAGTTGAATCGTATTCCCCATAAAAGATTAAAATTAAAAAAAATAAAATATACTGATATATATTACATTTATGATATTAAATGTCAATTATAAAGTAAATAAAAAACAGAAAACAATATATGTTTATAACAAAAATTTGTCTCAAAGGAGGAAAATTAAGACAACAATATCGTACCATTTTTGTATCATTTTTACCATAAATACCATTATATATAGATCCTCAAACGGACAAGTAAAAAAACAAAATTTTCATTATAATAAACCAAAAATTAATTGATGGAAATTATGAACACCAAAATTGATAAATTGTTATTGGATTTTATAAGGGTCTTAACGGAGTAAAAAAGAGAGACAAAAAATTTCATACCGCTTTAATAATATATTTAATTTTAATCCCGAATAATGAATAAAATAAAATTAAATGATAAATATAATAAAAAATAGTATATTAATGATATAACATGTAAAAGGGGAATTACTTTCACCAAAAAATAGGAACATGTGATGAATTTTCAAATGAATCCATAAAATTACAGAGAGACTAGAAATAACTTACCTTAAGTCTTGAATTATTTTTTACACAATCCGACCTCCAATATAATTAATATAATGTAATTATAAATCTATTATAGTAACATAAAAATCAATGTTTTAAAATATATTATTTACATATGACCAATTATTACCCATTTTTTCCATTTACTTTTTATAGTCATGTTTTGGGTAATTACTAATTTGTTTTTAGTATATGATTTGATTTTTTTATGTTCTTTACACTTATATTAATCATGGTTACATAATATCTTGAATAATTATCATTATATAATTATCATATTTATAAAAATAATTTACTTTTAATAACAAACATGATGAATTTTTTGGATATATGAAGTATGTAACAGTCATGAAAACGGTAGGTCGTATGTAATCACGGTTGATGTTTCCATTTTACTATGATCACTATGGAAAGAAGGTAAGTAATATTTTTATTTAAAAAATGATAATAATATCAAAAAAAATATTATTTCTATAAATATTCTTATACACAATACACATGAGTTGTTTTTGAAAAGAGAGAGTCATATCGCTTTGTGAAGGAGGTAGTCCTCACATACACAAACAACATTATCATGTTTATATGAGTATAGAGGTAAGAAATAAAATGATTTATTATATTGTCCTAATTATAAATATTTCATTAATATAATAATAATTTTATTTATATTACCTTAATTTGTTTAGTTATTCTTTATTTTATTATATTTAAAGTGTTAGTGAAAATGAATCATATCGCTTCACAATGTGGTAATCCACTATACACATGAGTGACACTATTGTATTCCCAATGGAATGGAAACTAAAAACATATATATGTTATCAAAACTATAGAGGTATAATTAATTTTTAAATATAATATAGTAATTGAGATAAATAATAATAACCAATCATGAAAGGTGATAAATAAAAAAATGACATTAGTTTGTGAGGTGATAGTTCGCCAAGCACATGAATAATCATTTTTAACCAATTTGGTGGAAGTAGAGATAGTTGTAGGTAACTTCCATAAAAATATAATTATATATTATATAACATGGTTAATTTATCGTAATGTTTTAATAATAAGTGAAGGATGTGAAAGAATAAATAAAATAAAAAACCATGTTAAAGAATGTTTCTAATTCATAGGGTAACTTCCTTCAGTTTGAAATATTTTAAATGAAGAATTTGAAGGGACTAGCATAGTATAAATATTTGAAATTAAAAATGTGCACCCATATTTTTCACATTAAAAAGAGAAAAATAATAAATTATTATAGATACATACAGAATATTGGGTTAAAATACGACCATAAAATATATTTTGGAAACGTTTTTATTTAATTTTAACCATTGTTGTTTTAGTTTAACCCCAAGAAAATACATTTTTACCTCGACCAAAGTAAATAATTTTTACTATTATTTTATAAATTATGGAAAAAAACCTTTTAACATATTATATTATATAAATTATTATGATTATAAATATGGAATCAATTTTTATAAATTCAATTGACAGTAGTCATAAAATGTATGTTAAAATTAATACCACCGACGTGATGAGAAAGTTGGTTTCCAAAGAGATTATTTTAAAAAGTTTATATTTTTTTGTATAAATTTTCAATATATATTAAATTTTAGTGACATAAATTATATTAATATAAATATTATCGAACAAATTTTATTTTAATAAATATTTAAAATATATTAAATAACTTCAATTTTTTTAAACAAAAATGCTGTATTAATTTAAAATTCAGTGTTTTTATTTATTCATCATAAAATTAATTTTTTAGAAAAATTTAAAAATCTAACATTAACATAATAATGACATGATTATATAAAAAATCATTTTTTTGAATTATTTATTCCAAATGTTTCAATTATTTCATTGAATTTATAATATATAAATTTATTTAAATTTATTCTATGAAAGTGGTTTGATTAATTTATTTTAATAAAATGTTTTTATTTTCAGAAAATAGTTTTCTAGAAAAAAATTCAATTATTATAAAATAGTACTAATTTTCATTTTAAAATAATTGGTTATCAATGTATTAATTTATATACATGTGTAAAACATATAATTTCTTATTTTATTTAATACTACTCATACCCTCCATTCCAATGGTTATTTTATTATTATCATATTAAATAATTATGTTTTAATATTATGTGTTTTTTGTTTACAAGTTGTGTTGCATGTAAAGAAAGAAAAAATCATTGTAATGTGTTACATAAACCAATCCCAGTTAAGTTGCCTTTTAAATCTAAACATGATATTGATTATAATAAAAAATATAAAAACCAATAAATTTGTATGAAAAAAGTCACAAAATCTCTTGGTGTTACATTTTTTATCCATGCAATGCCTATAAGATGATACGAGAAAATTAGGGAAGTGTTTTTGTCATGTCCTGGTGGTACCAATGTATTTTAAAAAATTTATGTATAGAGAAGAGAGGTGGACTTTTTATATGTTGATACATATATGAAAATTATTATTGAAAAAGTAAAGTTATAACAATGTTTTTTCTCATGTGAGAAGCCTCTATATTGGATCATTATCAATCCGTAGTGTTTATCTGGTCAAAATATGACCATAAAATGGGATCAAATAAATTTTATTTAATTTTTAACCATTACATTCATATTTTAACAACTGGTAAACCCATTTTTTCCTTAGATATGGAAATCAATTTTATCTTTCAGATTTCAAAATGGTCAAAAATTATGTTGACCACATTAATTAATCTATTTTATTCATATTTCAAATATGTACATAATTTTCACTAATTCAATTAACATATTTTATTAAATTCAATTTTAAAAAATACAAATGTGTTGAAAATCTATTTTTCCAATGAATAATATTTAAATGTTTAAATTACTTTTATATTATAATTTAATATTAAACTGTTTCTAATAATTTAAATAATTTAAATGTTAACATAAATGATCTAACTTTATTATAAAAGTAATTTGTAATATAATTGAACTACTTAAATAATTTAAACGAAACGGTTGTTTTAAAAAAATCATCATTTCTCCATATTCATAAAAAAAATTAAACATTTATAAAATTCTAAAAACATAACCAAAAGTAAAATTGGACATGTATTTTTTTAGAATATAATTTCTATTTTGTAAAATAAATTTTCTAAAATTGGTAAAAATTAAATTTAGTTCTATTCATTCCTGAAAACATAATGGCTAGTTTATAGTGGTCATGTTTAATGAATGACATTTTTAAAAAGTATCATGTAACATTTAAAATGGTATTATGTTCATCAAATTATAAAGAATAGATCGAAAATATTTAATAATAAATATATTTTATGTTTAATGTTTTTTATATTCCGTTGTATTTTTTTGATGAGTTTCATACACTATATCAAATATGATTTTTCTCTTTTAAAATTCCAATGTATTATATTCTTCCCACTTAAATTAATTTCATCCTCACAATTTACTCTAGATCCTAGATATCAAGGGATTGAAAATTGAAAATAACATAATTGAAAAACAAAAATTTAGAATGGAATAATAAAACAAACTCTTCATTTGAGTGAAAGGGATAGAAAAGGGTCATCTAAAATAACACATGACTAGGTTTCAAAGTATAATAAAATTGGTTGCCTATTACGATATGGACATGGAAGAAAAGTGTAAATAATTGTATTGAGTTTTATAGATAAATTAATATATTCATGTGAATGATCCGTATAAAGTAAGGTAAACCAGAAAATAAATTTATTTGGTGTGTAAACAATAATTGTTTTTTGAAAAACAAAATTATTGTTAGTTTTTATTCAAGTCCATATCCTAAAGTTCATGGATTATTTTTCATCAAAATCAGTGTATTCCATATAATATAATAACATGACATATTTTTTATTTCAGAAGAAACAATTTCCAATATTTAATAATATTTAATCAATTTCCACATCATCTCCTACTATATAAAATGAATATCTATGGTGATTTTTTAAAGAACTAAAATAAACTTTTTAACGATCATTATATATATATATATGAATGAAATTTCATTCAAAAGTTTATCACAAACACCAAAATTATTTGTAAAATTCACCCGATATATTAATTTAATATGTAAACCATGGTAGTAACACCCAAATTTTAACATAATAAATTTTATAAATCGAAAACAATAACTCTCATGCAAAATATGACCGACTAGATTAAATGTCCAAAAATTTATAAGGAATGTTTCATAGTAAAAATTATATTCCCTATAATATAAATAGTGTCTCATAATTTGGAATTCCAAATATATTAATACCATGAACACATGATATATTTTTATTATCTCATCATCAAAAACATATTAAGTGTTATAATACCTCAATCATGTGTTTTTCAAAAATAAAATCCTCTAACTTAATCACTTTTATTTTGTATCATCCACCATGTGTATTTAAATTTTTATTGATAATCCACAATAATAAAATCCTTATACATTTTAAAATTCATATAATGAGAACATCATTTATAAAATAACTATTCATAACAATTAATGAAACCAAACACATAGGATATTTCTTTCACTATTGTCTTAGTAATATAATATGCCTGACCATGATCCATTAAATTATTATTTGGTATATTTTCTAGAGTTTATGAAATTTGTTTATTTAGTGACCCATCCCTTTATAGTTTAACAATTGATCATTTAAAACATTATTTATTCCCATGAAACCACGAGCTTGGTTTAATTTATCATCACACATGTAGTAATCTATCATTTCATTCAAGTGAGTACCAATTTGTTTCTTTCTATAATTACCACATGGTGTAAGATAATTTTTTTCCCATATTCCATTTATCTATATTTGTCTCTATCATCCTCTTATTATTTCCCATACCTTAAAATCCAAAATAAATAGAAAAATATTTCTTTGTCTTTATACCACATGATATTATGTCCTTGTATAATGAGAATGTGTTTGAGTCTAGTTACATTAAATGAATTTGATTAAACACATCAATGAAATAGTTAATCATTATCATTTTATTACTTACATTATAAGTATCATTCATTTATAACATTTTAATGTTGTCTTCCAACATAACAATATTTCTATCTTATATTTGACTTAGAATCAGAAATTACTTCTCCATAACCTCTTGTTACTTGCGAGGAAAATTCGTTTCCAATAATACTTCTTTAAAATCATACAATTTTATGTTTGATATTTCTTCATCATCCCTTGTATTTTGAATCAATAAACACCATTTACTCTCATCTATTGAGAGGTAATAAACATCAATGAAAACTTTTTCCCTTTTATTTCTTCCCAAAGAAAGAAATATATTCTCTATAAAAATTATCCATTATATGGGTCCAAATGGATTTGTAGTACCATTAAATTATAGAGATTTATGATGTATAAATATTTATATAATGTTCACATGGTGTGGTCCATTAATAGTATACTCTATATGGGAAAGGTTATTGCTCATTACCTAAGTCAATTACCACAATATGGTTATATTTTGATCAGTTCTCATTGTAGATCCAACTCTAGCATCATTATATTTATCATGATGTAAATACCAACATCAGGGATATTAATAGATATGGACTATATTGCATTCGATATGATCCATTTATAAATAATGGTATTAAATAGATGAGATCATAAAATTTTGAATCATAATGAATAATTCCAAAACTAATGACACAATTAAAATAAAGTAACAAATTTTGACATGGATAATATGATAGTAATAAATCTGGTTTATTTGTGAATTTTTTCAAATCATAACAATATTTTCAATTCCTCAATTATGGGTTTTAATGAAAAGTTTATACATTAAAAAATTTACATATTAACATTTTATTTGATAGATTATATGACACACAACACCTATTGTATAAGGGAATAAAAAATATCAAGACATTATAATATATTTAACATTTTAAAAAAAATTCAATTTATTCTATTAAATTAAACACATGAAACACTAAAATTATATTATGTTACACACAAAAAAGAGTTTCTTTGATAGAATTCGTTATATGTAAAACTATGTTATGCCGAACAACAATATACTATTAATCTTATCATTAGTTTTATTTTTATCACCTCAAAATTAAAATTGTGGATCTGAATAGGATTAAATAACATATAAAAAATATATAATTTTCACATTTATATTACTGATCTATTCATTAATACAATAATACAAATAAAATAAAAAATTAATGTTTTTTGAAAAATCATATTTTTCTAAAAGATGGTTTAATTGTAATTTTCACACAAGAATTAAAATTATTTTTCACAAAAATCGTTAAATTATATAAAGACATAAAATAAAAATTTGAAATAGAAATATCAAATATATATTAGGGTGAGTTTTTTAGATTTTTATTAAATATTACATTTTTATGAATAGTGAATCATACAGAATTTTTGATGAAAATTTTCTTTTAATTTAAATAATATATAATGTTAATCTATATCTATAATTATTTTTAATGTAGAATATCTAAAATTATACATAAATTAATGTATTTTATGTTATTTGAGTAGTTTTCATATTTAATTTTGATATAAAAATATTGTATACATTTGAAAAGTTTCATATAAAAATTTTCATTTCACTTAAATAATATATAATGTTAATCTATATCTCTAATTATTTTTAAAGTAGATTTTCTAAAATTATATATAAATTAATGTATTTTATGTTATTTGAGTAGTTGTCATATTTAATATTGATATAAAAATATTTTATACATTTGAATAGTTTCACATTAAAGACTCTCTTTCTCATCACTTTTTCAGGATAAAATTTAAATTATTTCTGTCCACTTATATGAATTGAATTTAGAGAAACTGTTTCCATATTTTCAATCAGAATAATTTATAATTTATAATAATTTGATCTTATGTTTTAATCCAAATTATTAGTGAATTCAGTAAAAACTAATTATAGTGATTATGGTGAAAATAGATTTATCGGGGGTTAAACTAAGAAGAAAGCGGTTAAACTGAAATAAAATTTTTTCAAAAAACAATTAGTTTCCATATTTACACACTTAACACTTGTGGGTATATTTTTATGTTTTTTGAGACTCTTTTCCATGAAATTTACTAATATTGTAAGTTATGTAAAGAAAAATGATTTAAAGGAAGCATCCTTCCATTTAAAATCAAAAATGGTTTGGGATAGGGGAAAATATACTTTTAGTTCTAGATATTATTTTTAAATATAAATTATTTGTTTCTAGAAATAAAATTTATTTAAATTATTTATAGATGAAATTGTTACTTTAAAAAGTTAATGAACTTAAACACGACAACTATTTAGTTAATAATTATCTAAAATAAATGATAATGAAAATATTAAAATTAATGTAAATTGACATAATTTTTTTTAACATTAATATTATAGATCAATGAATAATTTTAATCTATTTTTAACATAATATATTCTAATTCCATAATTTTTATATATTTTTAATTTCTATTGATATAAATTATATAAAAATGAACATTAATATTCTTTTATAATGAATTATATTTTATTAAATTATTTAAAATTATCAAATAAATATATCATATTCCAAGTGTTTAGTAAATGATAATAAATATCAAATATGTTTCATTCATGGAAAATATTTCCTTTTATAATCATTATTTTGACCACTATGTTTTAAAAACATGGTTAGCATGGTTATGGTTAAAACAATGTTTTTTACATTATTTGTTCTTGTTTTAAAATTAATTCCCAATACAAATTGACTTTATATTTTATTAATTTATATGTTATATTAATAAATAGTGTGTTAAAATTATCTAATAATTCACATTTTAATTTAGTCTTAGTGGATCAATTACCTAGGAATCAGACATAGTTACTGTATTAAATGTAGGGAAACCTAGAAGATATGTAATAAAATGAATAAAACATGATTTTCAATGTGTGGTGGATATATTTGGATTGACATTATAATCTTTCCACAACTTAATTCATGAAATTGGGATTTCCTTGAGGTAATATTGACCTCCAAATAATGAATTCATTTGGGTATTTAAAAAAGTGCAACTCCTCCCCAACTATAAAACTATAGTCACTCCCCTCACCTATTCACACCTTCACACCATTTTGGATCAGAAAATCCCTACACCAGCCACAATCCATCATCCCTCTTCTCATCATTTATTTCTTTTCTTTGGGTATCATGAAAACCTAGGACGGATTTACTATAAACCCAAGCAGGATACTTGAAGAAGAGTTAATGTTCTCCAGTGAGAATCTTTATTTTATATATGTCTACATCTAACTCAATTATTATTTTACAATTATTATATATTAACATAAGTATATTCCATATACTAGGATTTTTTTCTAATATAATCATGGAAAAAAACAATGTCCATCATGTTTGTTATGAAATCATTATTCCAATATTTTAAGAACAATTGGATTACAAACTAATGTAATTTGTTTTTCCATTTCCACTGATCAAGGTTTTGTATGTTGACGTATGTAAAGTATACATATTATATCTATAACATATTTATTCAATATTATTCCCTATATCATATATATTTTTACCTTCCATCATGTAGGAGGTTTGTTAACATCACTTGTGTATTTGGTGGAGTATAGGCTCATGAAAGGATGTGATTCGCTTTTCACTAAAGCATTACATTGAAGGTGATAAGGAATAATGACAATTATTATTTGTGATACAAGTGTTATAATTTTGACGTTAATGGAATATTCCTAATTATTGAAATATTATATAATATTTTGTTTCTTTTAAAATTAATGATGATAACATTGTTCGTGTTTGTGAGGACTACAACCTTTACGGAGTGATATAACTATCTTTTCATCAATAAACCACATGGATTATGAATATATATATATATATAATTATTTAATAAAATAATATGTCATTTATGTTACCATTACCATTATGTAGTGGTAATATTTCACCTACCACCTTTTTGTAATGACAACTGAAAATTAGAGAATTAGGGATGCATATGAAAGAAATACCATCTCCATGATCATAACATTAAACATTTCTCAAAAATAGAATTCATTATTGGTTTTAAAAGTGTAATTATAATGTCCCTGTATAGTTTTCCACTAAACCAGTTCACTAAGATATGTCGACCATCACCTGAAGAGAAATTCCTTGTATACTAGAGGTTTTTGACCATCCATGAGGGTCTAGTATATCATTTGGGGAGACTATACCCTCTAAATTATATTATTCCATAGAAGATAATAACTAAAAGTAACAAAAATTATAAAAAATTACCAAGAACATGAATTTCATATTATTTAACAAAAGGGAACAAACTAAAACCAAAATTTTAATATGTGATTCCATGTTAATAGTTCCAAAGTGAAGGAAAACTGAAAATTAAGATAATGGAAAATCTCAAAGAGAGTCCTAACACCATGTCTATATACTCATCCATTCACTCCCTATGAAAATCAAAATTCCCTTGAATTTTAACTTTTCCATTTCCCAGACCTAAAACCCTAAAATATGAGCAGGTACCCAATGGTGGCCCGAATATGGTGTGATTACAACTCTGTGGGCCACCACAAATGGTTCCTAACAACTATCCTCTCTAAAAACATAGTTCATGCAAGTATGAAAAAAATTTCAAGGTAAACCAAAAGAAAACTAGGGTTTTATTAGTTAACAATATTCACTTTATCCATTTCTAACTTCAATACCATTTTCCTCACATACTACATCTTCATTATAAAATTCATTTCATCATGTTTCCCTTGGGTTAGGCATTAAAATCTTCTACACAACAGCCTAAAAAAGTAAATCGCCAAGCATACAAGAATAATTCAATTCCATATCTCACTATGGATAAAAACAACATAACCAATACAACACACTCACCTAGAAACAGTAGTCTACGTGGTCATAGAATATTAAACCATTAGATTAATAAAGGTATGTCCCCTTCTATAACATCTTTGTTATGGGGGGGGGTTTAATGCCTCAGTCCAACTCAACCTATGGGCATAGGACCTCAAGTAAATAGCCCATGACTACAAAGCCCTGTAGATATGCATATTTATCCATTCACCTTATAAGAAATACCACAACCATACCCATGAAAATACACATAACAATAATAATTCATAACTATCAACATCGAAATTAAAATTATTCCTTAGCCTATTAATATATTTTCTATATTCATTACGAAACCCATTTAATCAATTTCCCATTATCATGCCTCAACCCAATAGTCTTATTTTATAATTCCAATGCATTATCCTATTTATCATATTCAATAATTCCCATATAAAATCAATTCAACCTAATAATCTATTCAAAATCCATTTCCAATTTAATATGTTCATCATTTCATATGCATTAACCCTCTTATTAATTTCATTCATAATTTATAATCCATTTGACACAATATAAATAAATCTAATTTACCCATTTTCAAACCATACCTAGAAACCCATTATGCCATTATCAATTTCTAGGAACAACCATAAATATTCCAATTTTCCACTCAATTATCATATCAGCATGTATTTCATGGGTTCTATCTTATAACACATCTACTTTATACTAAATATTACAATTTGTTATGTTTTGTATTTATTGGTGTACCCCATGGGTGGACCTAAACAAGTCTAATCATCCTTAATGAATCCCATGGGGATCTTGGGTGGTTAAATTTTTCATCTAACCAAACTTTCATTCTAATATATCTCAAGGCATCAAATTCTCAAGAAAATAGAACCAATGACACAACGACACATGACAGAATCTATAATTAAACTATGGGATATATCTTTTAGACCACCTACCTCAAATCTAAAGATATAAATCCACTTATTATTAGCCTTATATTTGGATCCATGAACCCATTGGTGACCCAAAGAAATATCCACTAGAAAAATAGGGTTTTATCTCTTAATAAGAATAAGAACAAATCAATGAGCCCTAATCTAGAAAAACAAAGAATGTTGAGTGCCAAAATTACCTGAAGAATCGATCCAAAACAAACAGTGCTCCAACCGGATTAAAATCAATGCAGAATCATCAATTTTATGTTTTCAAAGATGGAGATCATTACTAGGGTTTATAAGAGATGAAATAGGATGAAATAGTGTAAGAAATATAAAATCAGAAGGGGGTAGTTTGGTAAATCCACACTTTTTATTGGGTTAGTGGTTTGTCGACACGGTTTTCCAAACTATGCAAAAACCCTGTGTCATCCACTATACAAGTGGGGTTTAGGTAACAACATTTCTATGGATGATCTATATAATTTTGAAAACCATGCACAAACTAGGTAGAATGCCTCTATCCAATCCTATATGGTTTGGTTATACACCTTGCATGGTTTTCTTATCAATTTATACCGCTTCTTGTAATGATTGGTTTGGGAGTACGGTCACCTGTAACTATTCACCAACCTTGAAGCATGCACTGGATGGCCAAAACCCCCTTCATGGTTGTCCAGAACTCCAAAAACACCCTCTATCCTCCTCAAACATCCTATAATAATTCTATTAACCAAAATTAAGAGACTTAAGAAAAATTTAAACAGGGAAATAAATCAATGAATTTCTTGATTATACAATAATTAATTTTTTAAATATGTGGAAGATTTCATGATTATTATTATATAGATCGTTTAACTATACATTATGCGACTTAATCCTCACTTTTTTTATTAAAAAAATTATAGAAAATAAAAAAATTAACACCCGAAAAAATTAAATTAGTGAATTATTATTAATGAATGGGTAGTAAGATGTTATAAAAAGATCATATATATTATTATAAATATTAATGTGGTTCTAGTATATGTTAATAACATGCTTAAAACCACTATAAAATATTTTTAGACACACTCAACCAAGATTTATCACAAGGTATGATATTTGATAACACAATCTTCTCTCATTGGGTTAAACATATTCTTCATTTATTATGTGATGATAGTATTATATGTGTAATGACTTATGATTATACTGTTTTGTATTTCAACTTATTTTATGTGTATTTATATTTGATGCAAATAATTTATTCATTTACTAATTACCACTTCATTATTTTGAGCATTTTAAATGTTTATTTCATAATAACATTTTAATCAAGATAGTTTATTCTTGAATATTTGATGATGCGCTTTTCATGGAAATTTTATATTAAAAATATTTCATATTATTTTACTCAAGTTATTTATGATATTTTCAAGACAGAGTACCACTTTTAACACATTGGTACACAAATATTATTAGAAAATGGTTTCAATAATCAAATTTCAGTTCTCTTTGGCCGAAATTATTTATTCTTTTAAATCCTTTTTTCCAAAAAATATTTCAAAAGTAATTTATAATTTTTAAAATTATTAAAATATTTTAAATGATTTTTTATATTTAAAAATAATTTCAATTGATTATAAATTTATTTCAATAAAAAAAATTATATTTTACAGAAAATGTTAATGGAAACATTATTTTTACATGTATGACATGAACAAAATCTAAAGCCTTCATGACCCCTAAAATGTTTTAAATATTATTTTATATGATTTCAAGTGTACTTTCAAAGAATGTTTTTCAAAATTAAAAGGATATTTTCTTCATTGACAACATTAATGAACTTTTCATAGAAAATCGATTAACTAATGTCAACATCCTATTATTATTAATCCAATCAATATATATTGTATTGATACCATCCAGTATCTTCTTTTAGATGGTTTCTGATCACATTGGCCAAGAAAAAAATGATATTCCCTTCATATATTCATTTGTATTGTCATTTTCCTTTCCATGAATTAATATACTTTATGTGGACATTAAATTTCCACTAAATGTTAAATATTATTTATCCTGTATATGTTTTTTTATTAAACTATATACCATTTATTCCATATGGTTTTTACTTGGATAGCTCTTTTATACACTGGGGTAATATTTGTTCGAGTTTTTGTGCTAGGATAAACATTTTTTCATTTATTACATGTATAATCAACATAATGAGTATTAATAAAACACGCTTTTATATATTTATCATTGTTATCCAAGCCTCTAATGTAATTATGTCATGTATTATATAATGCTTTGATAAGGTCATATCAGTAGCATAGTTTTATTAGAACCATAATGTGCTATGATAATATTCATAAATAATATTCCGAGGTTTGATAAAAAACTATGATGGGACACTTAATGCATATAATGTGTGGTGAGAATACTTACAAGATGATAATTCCTCTTCTCATAATGTTGACACTTGGTAATATCAAAGACTAAAGATTATGTGAACTTAAATTCTCATATTAATTCTGTATATTTTTGTTTTATATGATAGTTTTATATCAATGTGTATATGATGGTTCTTATACACTAAAATCAGTATTAAGGGATTATGAAACTCAAATACATAGATGTATTTCAAAAACAATTATGATAAAAATTCATTGAGAATTTGGATATGTTGTGTGCGCTATAGGTGACATGTCATTAATAGATACATCAAGGATGGATTTTCCCTTTCATATTTATAGAAGCTCAATTCTCATCCATTTAATTGGAATAGATCCTTTCAATTTAAATTTCATTCCCATGGTTTAATAAGATGTTTATTTCATACATTTAATGAAATACATATCAATCATATAGGTTGGGGATGTGCATCCTTCATGATGATATATTGAGATAAATGGACTATATTACATAGTGAGAGTTTTTTGGTGTTTACAGTTTTTGGGACATTATATTTCATTTTTTTCCATTACATGACCCATTACTATACAATAATATTGGTCTCTAAGAAAAATCATATAATGCAAACGAGAAATAATCGTAGAGGATTAGAAAATAAGTGTTTCAATTAATCTTGATTAAATTGTATTCTAATGTAATTAGTGAAATAATTAATAATCTCGTGAACAGAAAAAAATTTCATTCAATATTTATTGAAATGTAATATTCAAATACTAATAAAAATAGGTTTTTAACAATGATTTTTTGTGATTATGTGATTATATAAAAATATTTATTCATTAGTTTTTGAATAAAATAATTATTGTATTTATTGAAAAGTTTAATAATCATTTATCAAATAGATTACGAATAAAATATTTATTTTTGAATAAATTATTTATTAGGTAGTTGAATAAATTCTAGAGGAGTTATAATTGAACATGACTAAGTACATTGAAAATTGTTAAATGACATGATATTTATATAATATTTTGTATTCTACATCATAGAAAACACCACAAAATAATAATAATGATATTATTATACTTGTGCCATGAGATCTATTAAGGGTATTAAATATTATTTAATGGAATCAATGCAATTAAATATTATTTTTATCTAAAATGTACTTCTATATATAGAATATTATTTTTATTTTATATTTCATCTAAAAATTGATAATAGAGAATTATTGTGAAGAACATTAATAAAAATTATTCTTCAAGACCTTGTTAATATAGTTCGATCAATAGGAATGAAAATTAACATGATTATGTAAATTTTACATGATGTTCTATGGTACATTGGATAAAAAGCATCACATATCCATGGAAGCATGGGGAGGGCTGATGTGGGTTTCTTTTCGAGTGAAATTTAGTTGTTTCTATAAATTTTGTATTAGATACGGCTTACGGTGCTCAGATATGTATTAAAATACATGAACCATATTGATTCATAAATATTGACCATGGGGAGTTCAATCTATGAGCAACCAACAATGATATGCTTGATTCTATATCTATCATAGACTACAATCTCAAATTTTAACCAGAATAATATTTTTATTAAAGGGTTGTTATTATGTTCCTTCAGTTACCAATAAAAAATCTATATTCATACTAGTTTCAAATGTATTTATATTTAAATATAGGAATAAATGTTTCTTATTTGTAAACATAAAATTTTTTAGCATACAGAACATTTAAATAATAATATTTGTGTGTTGTATTACATAACACATGTATCAATAACCGGTAAAGGAGTTATATCACATGACTAATACCATACCAAACCTTGGGATCACAGGCTAGGTCATGTAAAAAAGAGTGAGTGACATAATCACATAAAGTGGGATATTTATATTCATTTGAACTAAAACCACTTGGTGTATATCACACATGCTTAGATGGTCAAATTGACAAACCCCCATTAAGTGGGAAATGTGTGATGGGTAAAGAGGTTCTTGAATTAGTTTATAATCATGTATGTAGATCATTTCTTATTGAGGAAAGGGGTGGGTACTAATACTACATAACATTTACCGACTATTTTAGTGGATATGAACATCTCTAATTAATGATGTGTAAACCAGATTCCTTTTATAAATTCATGGAATAAAATAATGATGTTGACACCAGTTTGATCAGAATATTATGAGACTCTACTCAAACTATGGTGGATAATATATTAATCAATAAATCACTGATTATTTATAGGATTTTGGGTTATAATCTCAACTCACTCCTCATAATAAATCCTAATGGAATTGTGTAAGTGAAAGGAGTAACCACGCATTGTGGGAAATGCTGAGATAAACTATGGGTCATGTATATTTTTCATGATCCTTTTGGGGATACACATTAGATATAAAATCATACATACTAAAAATTTTCTGAAAAAAGAAATAAATGTCATTCCATACCATATATGGAATGTAATGAAACATGTGTTCTCTTACATACTTGTGTGGGGTTGCGAAATATTTTTTAAGGCCTCTTTAGGTAACAAGATTTCACCTCATGGAATAAGGTGTATCTTTATAGGATATTCCAATAAATAAAGGTATATTATATATGAAAATATTTAAATATCAAGATTGTGGTTAAAATACATAACACTTATCATGAGGAGGATATTATATCTAAATGATGATGGTGGGAGAAAGATAGACGTTGACGAAGTCAATGATCAAGATACAAAAGCATTGGAACAAGAATCAATTCCATAAATCCCTATGGAAGAAAAAATTTCTATAAAGAATCAATTACTACAATGTAGTACTATATTAGATAGAGAACTAGAATGGTTGGGTTTTCTAGTCATCGAGGATGATGAAACAATATTAGTTGATGATAATGATCCTCCATACAGTAAGGAAGTATTAAGTGGAATAGATGTTTCCAAATAGAGAGAGGTTAGGAAATCCTAAATTCATTCTATGTACCAAATTCATGTACTGGTTTTGGTATACCCTCTATTAGATGTAAATAAAATTTGTTGAAAATTAGAATTCAATGATAAAATAGACATGAAATGAAAATTCAGTACCTATAAGGATTGATTATTTTCAATGGTTATTTTAACATTATCAAGGCATTTATTATGATAAAACCTTTTCAATAAATGAAATTCTAAAATATACTAGAATTATAGTTTCTTATATGTCATTCCAAGATTACAATAATTTAATAATCAATTTAATAATATACAAACATAATGGGAACCTTCAAGAATATTTCTCTATGAAATAATTTAGAGGGGTTTTGAATCCAAAGGATTACAAAAATGTTTGAAAGTTTCAAAAATCCATTTATGTATTAATGATGTAATTGAGGTCTTGGAGGATTCATTTTGATGAGGCCATAATGGAATTTTTTTCCCTAAAGTTCAAATGTGTGATGTGTTTCTATAAACTCTCTTCGGTTATTGTAGTTATTATCTTAATAGTATAAATTGATGAAAAATTAATAATTGGAAAGGAAATACCATTCTTACAGTCTGTTAATGTGAAGATGAATAAATGAATCTCTATTATGGGCTTGGGTTAGGTAACATATACTTTTTGGATTAAAAATCATCTTGAATGATCCAAGACATTCATCATCATATATTAAGGTATATACATTGAAAAATTACTGAAAATATTCCGTATGGAACTATCCATTAGTGTATTGTTACCAAAAATACATGATATTCAAATTTCTATTAAAATGTTTCCTGGAACACATAAGGAAAGAATCATAATGGAAAGGATTCCATAAAAATTAGTGATTGGGTTAGTTTTATATGTTATTATATGTACTGTTCTAGATGTATCACATGCATTAAGTTCTATAGAAAGATATCAAGATATTCAAGATGGCTTCTATAGGATGGTATTCATTACCATCATTATGAATCTGATGCATACTATGGAAATTTTCATGGTTTATAGAGGAGAGGAGAAAATATTCCTCATATGATAATTAGATGATAGGTTCCAAACAGATCAAGATGACATGAATTCCCAAAGTGATTACATCATAACATCGAATGGAGGTGTCTTAGACTGGATGATCTAAATTAATGTAGTGGTTACATATTCTAAATAAGAGTATGAGAATGTTGAGTCTTCTAAGGTGGATAAAGATGGATTATTGATGAGAAAATTAATCCAAGATCCTGACATAGTACCAATAAGTAAATATCCTATCACACTATATTGGGATTATATTGTAGTGTTAGTTCTTTAAGAAGTTCTAAGGTCAGAACATCTGAGGAAGTGTATACATCAGATGTATCTTATCTAGAGGGATATTACTTAGAGTGGTGAGTTTCTATAGGGTAGTATTTCCATGGTTGAAAAAGTGTAGGACCCATTGACT
This sequence comes from Viscum album, assembly GCA_963277665.1. NCBI lineage: Eukaryota > Viridiplantae > Streptophyta > Magnoliopsida > Santalales > Viscaceae > Viscum > Viscum album. Next base: position 1,943,643,478 of record OY728152.1, read on the forward strand.
AAATCTTTTCTTAGTAGAAACAAGACTATCATGTGAGGTTCATTGGATTGATGGTCATATAAGTTTATCTCTTGTTTTTTTTACATGTTTTTATGAATTAATGTCCTAGGAAAAATTGTTTATAATTTTTTTACATGTATATTATATCTATTTAATATTATTAAAATTTATTTTATATATTGATCATTATTATATTTTACTCAAATGTAAAAATTTCTAAGAGTACATGTTACGGTAATATGGTAAGATATTTAACCTACTATGATGATAACCTTGATGATTTATGAATATTTTTATAAATTATATTTTGTTTTTTTAACATATTATTATGGGGAACATAACAAATTGAATTTATAGTGAAATTTCTTTTAATAAGATGAGGCTTATTGTCATGAAATACGCACTTTGTAATCTCCAATATGGGAGATTATGAGAAGTAGGCCACTAAAAGGAATTCCACAAGTTTTGGTGTCATTAGATATTCATATCCATGATCATGTGGGATTTTCAATAGACTCTAAGATTACAATTAATGAATGTGGAATGTCGTATACATATTTTTTTCTATAATGACAATAATTCATAATGATGTTTGGTACATTGGGTGTGTCATGGTTGATATGTCAATAATGGATAAGTCATGGAAGGATTATTCCATAATATATTTAGAGAACTTGATCTCTCATCCCATTGATTGGAATAGAACCTTCACATTAAATTCCATGTCCATGGTGTAATGACGAGTTTATTTATAATAGTCAAATAAATAAATATGTGCAATATAAGTGAAAGAGATGTGATACCTTCTTGATCAGATATTATGATAAAGGTATAATATTACATAATGATCATTCGTTTATGGTTTTTCTTATTGTTGCATTATGTTTATTATATTCCTTGACCCACCTCAAAATAGTAATCATAGACTTTAGAAAATTTTATATACTTCCATGGTTATGTATTCCAATAATTTCACACACTATTTTTTTACATTTACCAAAATTAAATTCTATTTGAATTTAATTATTGGAATAAATATTATTATCCGGATATAAGAATAATTCTATTTAAGTTATATTGATTTCTAATATTTACAAAGTGACCAAAAAATTTGGTTTTTTAATAAATATTTATTTCAAGTACATGTGTACATATAAAAAATTTATTCATTAGATTGTGAAAAAAATATTTATTTTATTAATTGAATTTTTTAAAAAACATTTATTTTCTAGACTGTGAATAGAAATTTATTTCTGAATAATGTATTTATTTTATTTTTCAATAAATGATAGAGGATTTCCAATGAACCAAGGCCACGCCCAATGGAAAAAATTAATTAACAATACCATTACATAAAATATGTTATTGTTCCTATTTTCACATACCAAAAAAGTTTAATTAGGATATTATTATAATGTGGCATGGAGTTTATTAAAGGATTTAAATGTTATTTTATGGACAACATGGAATTAAATAGTATGTTTTCCTAAACCCTCACCCTATAAATAGTTTTTTTTATCTATTGTACATTCTATTTAAAATTTTTGAATTGAGAATTGTTGTGCATAGAAAATTATCTTTGTACTCCTCTATATATATATATTTCTCTCTTATTAATGAGATGTGGAAGAGAAATTTCATCAAGGTTAGAATGAACACTTAGAAATCATATATGAAAGAAATTACACTCAACGAAATATTACTCAGTTATTGAGTGGAGTTGAACAAATATCATTGGTTATTATGTGGAAAAATCCTATGGTGATAATATCATTGGATCATCACAATGCCGTAATGGAAATACGAAAGGGTTTTTCTATGCAATCAACTATCATCAATAAAGAAAGTTAATAATCCTATATATTTATTTCTTTAGATATTAAATAAATTCATTATAAATATGATTTGAAATATCCTCACTTATGGTTATATGAATTAATTATTAAAGTAAATTTCAATATATCACCCAACACCAAACTCTTGAACTCTACCCAGAACCTACAATATTGATAATTCCATATCCATTACTCAATACAGGTAAACAATGATAAGGAATATTTTTATATGGTAAATAAATTATTTGACATATGAGGAATTCTTTGGATAGGTATGACTTGAGTTGGGGACCAGTTAATGAAATCCCCTCAATGCATTAATAGAATAATGAGATAAAATATATTGTAAAAACCGGATGCATTTGTATCGAGTATTTTTTAAACAATAGTTTGAAAGTTACAGATTGTAGTATGTCAAACCATCTTGTTAATGGTATTGATAGATCTGGTATCATTTACTTGGGAAATATTACATTCAATAATAAATTATTTCCTTACTTGTAGTAATGATTATTATTATCTTGGAGACATTCACAATTATATTATCTCGGGATTCATTTCATTCTCATATTTTAGACTATATGAAATGTCTGTTTAGTTAATTACATTTCCATAAATATTATTCCTTTTTAAATTATTTAAATTTCATGTTTTCTTAATTATTCATGTTTCCTAATTGATAAAGTATTATCAAGCCAATTCAATTTCATGTGCTCTAAGTTATTTTCCTCTCCTTGTTTATTATTCTTATTGATTCATGGTACCTTCAATTGTACTTAACCCTAACTAATGAATTATGCCAATCCATATTTTGTTTCTTTTATAATGAATCTATGAACTTTATTTTATTTAATATAAAAGGATATGATAAAAGGGATAATTATATTTAAAAAATTTATGTTTTATTTTTCATATTCAAATTTAATATAAGGAAAAAATATATATCTAGTTTATCAATACGAACAATCTATTTTTTCATTTAGGATGCGATTATTTGTATCTTATAAAAATGTTATAATGTCCAGTGTTGAATCATGACTATTGGGTAAGGTTTATAAGTAATATTTCCAATAATTGAAACATATCTCTAGGGGTGTTGAAGAGGGTTCTATGTAAGACATGTTGTAGTTCACTAGGTGATGATCGAGTCAAATCCTAATGCCCCCATTTTTGAGGTTCTACCCTTATGTTAATCTATTCTAGAACCATGTCAACTTTTATTATCTAGGTAGGGATATATTTCTAGGAAAAAAATTATATTCTTTTCCTCACCAATCATTAGGACTTTTTCTATACATATCCTCCAATTAAATCATAGTGTAATGTTCAGAAATCAATGTTTTTCTAAATCTAGTTCTGAAGGATTCTAAAAAACTTCTATTGAGATCAAATTTAATGACCATGTCTCTAGTAGCCCAGATCTAGTGTCTACATTATTACATTAACATAATATACAAATAATCACATCTTGATGGACCAAATATTTTATTTTTCATGGTAATATAGATATATAGTGAAATCTCATATCATAACTAAAAACATAAAATAAAACATATTACTTTCATTGAGTACACCATTATAACATTTATCATATACTTCAATAACATCAAAAAACAGTTCTTGGAATCCTATTGAAATTAAAACCATAATATAGGAGATATTAGAGGCTTAATAAAGTTAAAATTTAAGTGGAACATAGCATTAATAAATAAATTATAATATATATACTAAAGTAAATAACTGAAATATATCCATTTAATCAATTTCTTCAATATGCATAATTACATGAAAGTGATTCATATTTAAATAATAAACAATAAATGGAATCATTAGTGCTAGATAGGGCACCACTGGGTGAACATTAATGAAACCATATTGCAAATTTTTGACCCTTTGTGGATGATGTTACCGAGCGAGTTGTCGAATAAACTGAACCTCCCTATGACCTAAGTGTGGATTCTTGTATTTAACTGATAAATGTTTCAATGTCGAGGACACTCAAGAATATAATTTAAATCAAATTTTGTACTCTTCATCTCCTCAGATCATCGATTCATTCTTATTGGTAATTGTTTTAAGCATAACCCCACATTGAAGTACTTAAGGAAGACTGTTGAAGCTATTGGGTTTTTTTATTCACATTGGCTTGTTAAAATCCCCTAATGTTGTATTTTGATTTAATTCTGATGATGAATACTATAATTTTTGAATGACCAAATCATGTTTGTTTATAGGTTACCCTATGAAAGTTATAAATGTACATGAAACATTGATCCTATCTTCAGACCACTCATCATCCAAATTTTGTTATTATTTGTGGTCCTTATGCTGGACCTATTCAAACGGTACCTCTTTTCCCAATTCTAATCATATTTTCCTATCCATTGAAAATGGACTACCCTACCAAAAATATTTCAAGACCCTTGTTTGTAAAATTTTCATTGAAATTCATATCTTTCATCCTCTTCTATCTGTTGTTTGGATTCAAAATGGTGATTCAATCATTTATCAAGAGGTAACTTATGAAAATATACTAGCCTATATAAAAGATGTCACAATATTGGTCATTCCTCTAATTCTTACAATTTGTAATTACCTATCCCACATACTTTCACCAAAAACAATTCATTATTGGAGGAATGTGTAAGAAAAAATTAATGCTTAACGAGTTTTAGGATCATGATACACAGAACATAGGGATTCCAATGGCCTTTACTAGAACTGTTGATGCACATGCACCCTAGAAGATTGTGATAATGGATAATGAAAAATCAAACCTTGAAGGGGTGTATAAGGTAATTCTAATGAGGCCCACACCCAATAGGGATTTGACTATCCATCCTAAATAGTCCCAGCCTCTAAGTCCTATGGTTGATTCTTTTATTTGCTTTGTGGATGTTGTTAATAGTGCCTTTCCCATTTTGTTTACCTCATAATGAGCACCCTCTATAAAAATGAAAATCCAGAGATAGACCATGGATATAGGGAATCCAATCTTGATTAACTTGATCAAGTTTTCCAAATTGAGGAGGACTACCTGCCCTCTGGTTCTAAAAAGAGAAGTTGTCAATTGTCGACCTGAATGGATTTATGAATCCATCCCCAAGAAGATTTGGAAACATAATTATTACACTATGTTGGGGAGAACCATTGTCACAAGATCCATGGGGAATAAATTTGAAAAATCTATGATCACTTTTTATCCATGAGTTGGTGAGAATCCCTCATCGTCATCCGATGAAGATGATTCTTCTTTTACCTCAGATTCAGAGGAGTCTGATTGTGCCATTATAATCAGGAATTGCACAAATGTTATTTTGGATGGTTATAATGAGGATGATTACCCTTGGATAAATGAAAAAGAGGTTCCATACATTAGAATATACCTTAAAAATGAGATAACTATACCTAAATAACTACGAATAAAAGTGATAATTTTTGACAGGGTAGAATTTCAACTTCATAGAGACCTTGATTTTGATATTCTATATATCCTATGGGAATAACTATGTGTGTATGGGTATTTATGGGTAATTTAATTGATCTAAATGGATATAATTTCTCTTCTTCAATAGTTTTTTTGTGTTATCTAACGCCTCCTGCTGCTGGTTTAGTGTTTTTCTAGTTAGAAATTTTTGGAATTGGTGATATGTAAGGCCATAGAGTGGCTATTAATTTATGATTTCAAAAAAATTTCTTATTAACTAATTGTCTTAATTTTTATTATAATGCCTGAGTTTACATAATACATTAGGATGTATAATGAAGCCTTCTTCTTGAAAAGAATTACATTTCATTAAGGGATGTTTTTTATCTAATCCTTGATCAGACAGAACATGTATACTCAGAATGAGATAATTTTGATCATTCGGGATTAATTTTACCTACTTTAATCATTTATATGTCATTTATATTCATCTAGTGGGATGTTCTCTAGTTATTTTATTTATTATCATATAGTTCAAGCCTTCTCACGATGCAATTTTTAGAGATAATGGTGTTGGTTGGATATTTCTTGATCACCCAAAATCGGTGGAGTCAATGTTTCTACTACTTTTGACATTTCTTACTGAAACCAGTCAGATTTGGATGGATAGTTCTAATCCCTCTTCTCTATAAATGTTTCAAATCACTCTCTTGTTATTTATTTCATTATATTACTTTTTGGTTAATTATTTTTTCAACTAACGTATTCACTATAACATGTTTTATTAATAATATTTTGGGTAGAATGAGTTTAACTAACTCATGTTCTGATATATTTTTTTAATATTATGTTTGTAATAAATAATGATAAAATAATTTCATATACATAATAAAAATTGCTCAAAAAATGAAATTGATATTTCCTATAATTTAATAATCATGTGTATATCAATAAATAATATTATTAATATGAAATTCATAATGATGTACATATGAAACATTTATTCAGGGCTTATTCCAATACTTCTATACCATAAAGAACTCATTAAAAGACATCATATATAAATATGTAATACATCAACCAAAAACCCATACTAGTTTATATCATGATACCTACTAAATTATCAGGGGGTTATAAAGCACCTGCACAATCACTAGTTAAGTCCAATACATTCCAAAAATGATATTGGAGAATCTTAATCAACATAATCATTCATATTGGAAACTAAAATACAAAATGTCAATAATTTCTCTAATCAATAAATATATTCATAAACTATCCATATTAATATTGAGTATGGTAACAAAATAGACAATCCATAGTTAAAATGATTATAAAACATCCATGAATGATTAATGATGGTATCATTGAAATATATCCCTGTTAAATAATATTTAAAATGATCGGTTTTTTTGAATGATGATGGAAAGACAATAAAAATAACATTTGAACATTATTTTGAAAAATATATTTCTCAATTTTAAAATAACATTAATGATTAAAAATTTATAGAATGTTAAGAAAATAATTTTCATAAAAAATATCATTCGTAGCATGTAATGAAAACATAAATGTAATAATTGATCATGATGGAGGTAAATTTTTTTCCATGAAGAGTATGGTAAAACATTTATTACTTTCAAATTTTCATAATAAATTTGTATATTGTGGTTTAATGATATTTATATTCATTAAAATGGTTTTTAAATTCTAGACTTGTAATATTAAATTTAACAAATCATTTTGATATTGTGAAAAAATATGATTAAAATTTTTTTAATGAAACCTGTATATCAAAGACAAAAAATTCATCCAAAGAGAGAAATAAAGTCTTATTTTATTAAAAACATTTTTGAATCATTTTTAGTACCTAATAGTGAAAAAAAATTTCTATTACTTGAAATTTTTCTGAATGACTATATTTGTAACACCCCAAACTTCCACGATACGCATCTCTTTGAATAATATAGTAGCCTGTATTTTACGCAACTTTGAGTTCTAACACACACCACAACCAAAAATAGCCGCTATGAATTGTAATACCCACTTTTTTAAATATTATAAATTTTATCATCAAAAATGGACTTCATTTTTTGATTTGGAATATCGAAATTATCTTAGGGTGAATTTTTGGTATTTTTCTGAATACATTCAATTTTTTATAAATAGTGAAAAAACATGAGTCATAGTTTAAAATTGAAATTTTTTTTATAATTATTTTTTTATTTAAATTTAATTAAGGTCAAAATTGATACATAATACCAATATATTTTGAATTTAATTCATTGGAGTTATTTTAGAATAATTTTAGATATATAATTTTTTTTTGAACTTTTCACCATCTTTTACCCACCTCCTAGAAGAAATTGGAAATTCACATAGAACATAATTTTACCACTTCTATGTGTAGAATTTAGAAAATCCAAGAGACATGGATAATATCAAGGAGTAAAATGTGGTTCAATAAGACAAAAATAATTTTTGGTGAATATTAACTTTTTATTTTTATTTACCACGGTTAAAAGTAAATAGGGTAATTAAGGGAAAAATGAAATTAATATTACCTTAACAAATGTACTAATTCTATTGGACAAGTTTATCTCGACAAAAACCAACCTTATGAATAAAATATTATCATTTAGGTCCACTTGGATTAGATTAGGACATTTATTATTTTTTAATTCAAATAAGAGTTAAAAGAGTTAAAATCAATATTTAATTACTAAAACATTTTTAATATAGGGTTATACATAAGATAGATACAATTGTAAATATTAATTATAAAGATAAAAAAAATTCCTACATAATAATATTTTATTTATAATTTTTATACATTATTGAATTTCATTTATTTATGACACAATGGGAATGCAGTAATTACCTAATTAATGAAATATTAAAATCATTGAAATTATAAATATCCAAGTAAATTTTATTTGAGACTTTTTATGAATTCCACTAATTTTATTGGTTAATATGACATGTTATTATTGATTTAAATATGTTTTTTCGAAGTAATAATTCTGTTATGATTTTCACAAAAATCAAATACCAAATAGTGTCAAAATTGAAATAAAAGATTTTTTAAAACAAATATTATATTCTTAATTGATATTCAATTACTAAAAATCTAATGATTAGAAAAGGGACTTATATAATGATTGGTGTATAATTAATGAACCACTTGGGGTTCTCTTGGATTTATATGGTAAGTTTATTAACCATATAATATAGAAATACAAAAATACAAGGTAAATGTAAAACTATTTAACTAAGAGTTAAATATAAATGATAAGGTTAATTTAGTGACCCAAACCTGTCTAAAATCTATTGGTGGAAAGGTTTTAGACCCATTACCACCTTAGCCTCGATATAATTCAATTTTGAGCCATTATTAACCGATTATTGATTTATTATAAAATAATATTTTAATCTTTTTCTAAGGTTCCCCTCACCCCTCTTATAAAAGGGCACCCCCCCCCCCCATCTAACTAATTCACACCTTCAAATCCTTTTGGCTCGGCCAACCCCTACCCAAATATTTTCTCATCTTCCCTCACTTCAACCTAGAGGCCTTAGTTTGATCAGAAATCCATGGTAAGGAGCCCTTTTGATCAAATCAAAATGAAGAACCCGAAGAAGAGGTAATGTTTTCCCCACCCTCTTTCAAGTTCCTTTCTTCTTCAACATCATCATTCTTTGTTATTTCCATTAAAAAATAATAACTCTAGTATCTTCTATATACATTGATTTTATTATAAATATGGTACAACCATATTCAGTATTCTATCCATCCTTTGAATGACTAGTCACCAAACGTGCGTACGTAAGACTTACCATCACCACGTCATGGTGTAATTGTTATTCAAAACATTATTATTTGGATGGGTATGATAATGATGTGTAATTTATGTAAATAATAAATATAACATGATAATAACTCTATATATTTTATATAGCATCCAATTTTATATTATTTTTATATAAAAAGAATGATATTGTCGCTCGTGCGTATGTACGGATTAATGTCTCCACGAAGATGATGAGATTCATTCCCCATCGTATCCATTCGAGAATAAATTTCTTTTGATGATTAAAAATAATTTTTAGAGACATGATATCATTCTAGATATAAATAATATACATCCCATCCATAAAAAATATGGCTCACATAACAAATAATATAATGTAAAATGAATTCGTTAACACCTGAAACGATGATAATAATAAGATATTATTAACAAAGCAATGTAAAAAGATCATATATGATATCATATTAATGTATATGAATCTTGTACAATTTAATATCAATTATTTCTCCATTATAAAGGAGTTTAACCTACCCTCAACCAAGGAAACGTACAAGGTAAGGGTCTATTTCACTATCTCTTCATTATCCGAGGTTGTATATACGTAATTATCTACTAGGACATATTTATCATCCACATCCATGTTTCTTTCAAATGTATTTCAAATCATTCCTACTATTTTACAGATTATGGGTTAAAGTCATTTATACCTATTTTTTGGCTTTTTATAAGATTTTTATAAAGGAATCTTTCTGTCGTTTTCCAAACAATGTCCTTTTTGATCTTTTCGACAGAATTAAGGTAAGATTGTTATTTATTAACTTATACGGTGTATACAGCTATTTTCTTCCCTTATAAAATCTTCGAAGCATCCCTTATAAGATTATAAGGATATTTTCAAAGTAAATGATTTATTTTAAAATTATGTGACTTTTAAATGATTTCAAATAAGAGATATTTCTCTCAAATAGTTTTGATTTCATCTATGTCATCATCCTTTGTTGGATTTTAAGATTATTTGATGTTGATTTATTATAATAAAAAATTTCCAGATTGTATTGAATGTTTTGTGAAATGTTTCATTGTGGATCTGTTATTTTTATACCAATCATGGTTTATGGAGAAAGTATTGACATTTTTTATACTAGTTTTAATACAAATGTTTATGTTATGTAAAACCTATTCATATGAGGAATGCATTAGACTTAATAAGTGATGGGTGGAGCCCACTATAGCTCCTCGATGCATCGGTAGGTCTCATGAGATAGACTAGTGCCTTATCACAAGGCCTTGACAAAATCTTATTTGTAGTCTTGGCACAAGGCCTTGACTATGTGGTTATGATAGTCTGGCATTATGCATTCAATCATTATGAAAGTGGTTATTGATATTGCATGTGATTATTCGACTATTAGAATATCCATGTGAATAAGTAAATGAAATTATTTCATTTTATTTCTGCCATATTATGCTGAAGTTCATGTTTAAAAGGCTTTTTTATTTATACATTTCCTTAAATGTTTATGCTTATTTATGAAAGTTTCTGCTATGTTGTAATCCTTTCTGGACATTTGAGCTCACCCTTTTCTATGTTTTATTTTTCCCAGGATGTGAAGAAGTATTTTATAAATGACCTGCAAGGATAGTCTGAGGGGATATGAGTGTGGACTATGGAGACTCTGTTGTTTTAGTTTTCGTTTTATGATGTAATGTAAAATTTATGAATGTATCTAGTGATTACAAGGCTACTAAACTAATCGTTCTTTCGAGACATGATCTTTTGTGATCATGCCAATGTTTTGTAATAATGCACCTACTCTAGGTAACTGGGGTCAGGGCATTACTATTGGTATCAGAGAAAGTTTAGTATAAACAATAGGAGCTAGATTTAGATAAACTCTGATTAGAGAACATAGACCTAATATGGACTTTGAGGATTAGTATAAAATAACTTCCTAGAATTATGGTGTTGTAGAGATTTTTTGAGTTTTCCGAGCAATACATCCATGTCTGGATATGAGCAGGTAGAGGCGGATGTAGTACAGATGAACCTAGGGGTAAAACCTAAAAACACTACTTTGAGCTAGACTCAAACGGGAACTGGTGCACGACAATGGGCCTTACTGCACTCTTGGATATGAGACTCCCGTGGGATATGCTTAGGATAATTATCATTTTATTTACAAACAATTATGAAGGGTTTATGTGTATATACTTCCTCAAAGAAAACATTTTTATGGTTATGGATTATATCCATAAACTCTTCAACTTATGTTAAGTGTTCTACATGTTTGGATTTACGTATTGCGATTCATAAACTAATCTAGTGTATGCCATTTTTTAGAAATGGATCCTAGTTGATGAAATGGAACTGTACCAATGCACACACTACATATAGGTATTTCCCTCCTAATCAAGATAATTATAGTGGATCTTGTGATGCAACTGTAGCTGGTCAGCTAATCTCCATACTGGGACAACTAACTCAGGTTATGAATAATAACCTTACCCATATGAGGCACCCTAATCTGCAGTGTGGAGGATCAATGTTAGATTGCTTAATGAGGCAACAACCACCAAAATTAAATGAGAGTACGAAACCATTAGTAGCTGATCAATGGATAAATTCCTTAGAGAAAATATTTCATGCCTTGGGGAGTAGTGAAAGGTAAAAAGTTATCATGGAATTTTACCACCTCACTGGAGATGCTGATCAATGGTGGTCATTGATTCAAAACACAAAAGAAGATGATGAAGTATAAAATATGAAATGGAGGTAGTTCAAAGATCTATTCTTAGAAAAATACTTTTCTCATGACCATCGAGCAGATATGGAAAGTCAATTTCTGAGTCTGAGAGAAAAGGAGGATGAGAATGTCCCAAAGTATGAAGCTAACATTACAAGGTTAGCGAGACATGCAACAGATTAAATACATAACCTGATGAGTAATATTGATCGTTTCATTGATGGGTTAAAACCATTTCTTAGTCGAGAATTAGTCTCAAAATAATTCTCGTTGTACGAAGACATTGTCTCATGTGCTATCAAGACAGAAAAGGAATTCTCTAAGTCTTACAACTTTAAAGAAAAGCAAGAGAAGAAGAGATCTATTGATCACTCTGGAAATGGAAATAAGGGGATAAAGGGAAAATTTGAATATTCATCCTGCAGATAATGTGGGAAGAAACACCCAGGTACTTTCTTGAAGGGAATGAGTGTCTGTTACAAGTGTGGTGAAAAAGGCAACCAATATCATGATTGCAAAGGGAAGATAGAAGCTACCGATGTTCAGTGATACAATTAAAGGGAGATGAGACACTATTCAAATGAATGTCCTAAGATTCAGGGGAACTTACCTCAGAAAAGGACAAGGGATCAAGGCCAAGCATAAGTTATCACTACTACTAAGGTAGATGCTCCGAAAGACGCGGTGGAAGGTAATTTAATGGTTTCCTCAAGTATAGCCAATGCTTTATTAGATTCTAGATCATCGCATTGTTTCATATCATCGCAGTTTTCTATGAAAATTAGATATTTCCAATTAGATTTAACGAGGTATTATTCAATTAAAACTCCCAAGGGAAGTATCGTTGCTACAATGTTGTGTGGATATGTTCCCATTAGGGCTTATAAATGTTCTTTATATGCTGATCTCATCGTCATACCCATGACTCAATTTGATATAATCCTCGGTATGGATTGGATTTCGAACCATAACGTGATAATTTATTGTAATAAGAAGGTGATTATGATTTTTGATGATGATGATAAAGAACACATTATCTTTAGTGTAGAATCTCCACCACTTGATTCTTATCTAGATCCACCCCCTGTAGCTCAGCTAAATTCAATTATTGGGGAGGAAGAGAATGAAATAACTATGCGTAAGGAAAAGAATTTTCAAATATATGATATACATCTTGTGAAAGAATATGTAGATGTGTTTTTGGAAGATTTTCCTGGACATCCCCTAGAGCGAGAAATTGAGTTTTCCATTGATTTAGTCCCGGTACAACACCTATATCGAAGACCCCTTATAGAATGGAAACTATGGAATTAGTTGAACTAAAGAAACAACTAGAGGAATTGAGTAATAAGGAATTTATTTGCCCTAGTGTTTCTAAATGGGGATCCCATGTCCTTTTTGTTATGAAGAAAGATGGATCTATGAGGTTATGTATTGACTATAGGGAAACCAATGCTATAAAAATAAAGAACAAGTATCCCCTACCTCGCATTGATGATTTATTTGACCAACTGCATGGAGGTCAATACTTTTCAAAGATTTACCTTCGATCTGGATACCATCAGTTGTGTGTGAAGAAGGAAGACATTCCAAAGACAACATTTCAAACCAGGTATGGGCATTAAGAGTTTACAGTAATGCCTTTTGGATTGACTAACGCCCCCTCTGTATTCATGGATCTAATTAATAGAGTTTTCGAATAATATCTTGATGATTTTGTGGTGGTATTTATTAATGATATTTTGGTATATTCCAAAATCTAGGAAGATCATGAAAATCAGTTGTGCATTATCTTGAATACTCTGAGAAGACATAAATTATATGGGATGTTTAACAAGTGTGAATTCTGTCTTCCGGAGATTTCTTTTCCTGGCCATATTGTCTCCAAAGATGGAATCTTTTTTGATCCTTCTAAGACTAAGGCAATCCACAAATTTCCAGCCCCAATGAGTATAACTGAGGTACACGGTTTTATTGGTTTAGTAGGTTATTATAGGCATTTTGTCTAGAATTTTTTCCAATTGGATAACCCTTTAACGAAGCTCACACATAAAGGGGATAAATTTTTTTGGAAAAAATAATTTGAAGAATGTTTTTGAAGAACCGAAGAGAAGATTATTCAATGCTCCTATATTGACTCTACCATCGGGGAATGATGGGTTTGTTATTTATAATGATTCATAGAAGAAAGGACTTGGTTGGGTCTTTATGGAGAATAATAAGGTTATTGCTTATGCATCACGACAGCAGAAAATTCATCACCAGAACTATTTTATTCATGATCTTCAGTTAGAAGCTATAATATTTTCTTTGAAGATTTGGATACACTGTCTCTATTGTGAGAAATGTGAGATTTATACTGATCACAAGATTTTGAAGTATATTTTCTCACAGAAAGAACTCAACATGAGGCAAAGGAGATGGCATGAATTACTCAAGAATTAGGATTTCACGATACACTACCACCCGGGGAAGGAAAATAAGGTGGAAGATTCTTTGAAAATAAAGGATTATGGTATTTTGAACAAGATGATAGTTAAAAAGGATCCTATATATTTGGATCTAGTAAATATGGATATGCGAATCACCATGGAAGGTGAAACATCAATTATTTTTGAATTGGTTGCCAAACCATAATTACTAGAAAGGATAAAGAGTTCTCATACTGATGCTGAAGAATTTCAAAAGAAGATTAAAGCTTTGAATGATGGGAGATTGAGTGACTTTGTGTATGAAGATGAAATTTTGAAATTTGGGAGGATACTTTGTGTTCCTGATATACCTAATCTAAAAAGGGAATTGTTGGACGATTCTTATAGTTCCAATTTCTCTATACACTCTCGGAGAAACAAAATGTATAGGGATTTGAAGGAACATTTTTGGTGGGACAACATGAAGAGGGAGATTGCTGATTTTCTGTCAAGATGTATGGTTTGTCAACAAGTGAAAGCTGGAAGGCAACAACCTGGTGGAGTATTGCAACCTACTCTCATACCTGAGTAGAAATGGGATAATATCACGATGGACTTTGTCATGGGACTACCAAAGACTCCTAGAAGGAATGATGTAATATGGGTCATTGTTGATCGTCTTACCAAATCAGCACATTTTCTTGCTATAAGAGAAGATATACCACTTGAACATCTAGCAAAGAAATATATTAATGATGTTTTGAAACATCACGGAGTACCCCTATCGATTGTTTCTGATCGTGATCCCCTTTTTACTTCAAAATTTTGGAAGAGTCTTCAAAAGGCCTTGGATACTGAACTTCGTTTGAGCACCTCCTACCACCCTCAAACAGATGGACAATCTGAACAGACTATTCAAACCTTAGAATACATGTTAAGATCTTGCTCACCTAACATTCAGGGTATGTGGAATCAATATTTACCTCTGGTGGAATTTTCCTATAACAATAGCTTCCATTCTAGTATATGTATGGCACCATATGAAGCGTTATATGGAAAAAGATGTCGCACACCAACCTGTTGGGATGATGCTGGTGAAATAAAACTCATTGGCCCAGAACTGGTGGAGGAAATGATGGAAAAGGTGAAGGTAATCCTAAATCACATCAAAGCATCTCCAAGTAGACAGAAGAGCTATGTTGACTACCTAAGGAAGGATTTATAATTTCAGGTAGGAGATCATGTTTTCTTGAATGTATCTCCATGGAACCGTTTTATATGCTTCAGTAAGAAAAAAAATTGAGTCCCAGGAACATCGAAACATTGGAAATTCTAGAACGAATTGGGGTTGTATCTTAACGTTTGGAAATGTTGCCAAGTCTCTCCAAAGTTCATGATGTCTTCCACGTTTCACTGTTGAGAAAATACATTCCTGACCCTACGCATGTACTCACTTTCGAGGAATTAGAACTAGAACCTGATCTGTCTTATTGCGATGTGCCTATCAGGATTCTTGATACTAGGGAACAAGTGATGAGAAACTGGACGACTCGTCTGGTAAAAGTTATATGGTGAAGCCAAAAAATGGAAGAGGCAACGTTGGAACCCGAGGAACTTATGATGAAGAATCACCAGAGTCTTTTCATGCGGTAGTATTCAAGAAGTTTCGAGAAAGAAATTATTTTAAGGAGGGGAGAATGTAACACCCCAATCTTCCACTGTACGCTTCTCTTTGAATAATACAGTAGCGTGTGTTGTACACAGCTTTACGTTCTAACACACAACACAATAAATCAAACTACCCGTTATGAATAGTTATACCCACTTTTTGAAATTTTATAAATTTTATCTTTCATAATGGACTTCATTTTTGAATTCATAATATTGAAAATAGCTTAGAGTGAATTTTTGGTATTTTTCTAAAAAACATTCAATTTTTTATGAATAGTTAAAAAACACTGAGTTATATTTTAAAACCAAAATTTTATTTAAATAATTATTTATTTATTTAAATTTAATTACGGTCGAAATAGATACATAATACCTATATAGGTTCAATGTAATTCATTATAGTTAGTTTAGAATAATTTTAGATATATAAAAATTTTATTAAACTTTTCACTGTCTTTTACAGACCTCTGAGAAAAATTTGGAAATTCACATAAAACTTAATTTTACCACTTTTGTGAGTGGAATTTCAAAAATCCAAGAGACACGGTTAATATCAAGTAGTAGAATGTGGTTCAATAAGATAAAAATAATTTTTTGTGAATAATAACTTTTTACTTTTATTTACCACGGTTAAATGTAAATAGGTTAATTAAGGGGAAAATGATATTAATATTACCCTAACACAAGTCCTAATTCAATTGGACAAGTGTATCTCTACCAAAAACAACCTTAGGAATAAAATATTATCATTTAGGTCCACTTTGATTAGATTAGGACATTTATAATTATTTAATTCAAAGAAGAGTAAAAAGTGTTAAAATCAACATTTAATTACTAATTTTTTTTAATATATGGTTATACATAAGATAAATTAGAAATATAAACGAATTTCCTATGTAATGGTATATTATTTAAAAAAAATTGACATTAAATAATTTAATTTATTTATGACACAATGGGGAGGCAGTAATTACCTAATTAATGAAATATTAAAATAATTGATATCATAAATATCAAAATAAATGTAATTTGAGACTTTTTATAAATTCCACTAATTTTATTGGTTAAAATGAAATGTTATTATTGATTTTTTTATGTTTTTTTGAAGTAATAATTATATTATATTTTTCACAAAAATCCAATACCAAATAGTGTCAAAATTGACATAAAAGAGTTTTTGAAAACAATATTATATTATTAATTGATATTAAATTCCTAAAAATATAATGTTAGTCCTAAAGAATTATATAATGATATGGGTATCATTAATTAACCACTTGGGGTGTTCTTCGATGTTTATGGTGTGTTTATTAACCATATAATATAAAAATACCAAGAGACATGGTAAATATAAAACTATTTAACTAAGAGTTAAATATAAATGATAAGGTTAATTTAGTAACCCAAACCTGTCTAAAATCTATTGGTTGAAAGTATTTCGACCCATAACCATCTTAAACTCAAAATAAGTCACTTTGGAGCCATTTTAAAACGAATATGAATTTATTATAAAATAATATTTTATGCTTTTCCTATGGTGCGCCTCACCCCACTTATAAAAGGCCACTCCCCCTTCTCACTAATTCACACATTCAAATATTTTTGGCTCAGCCAACCCCTACCCAAATATTCTCTCAAATTCCCTCACTTCAACCTAGAGGCATTATTTTGATCAGAAATCCATCCTAATGAGCCCTTTTAATCAAATAAAAGGAAGAACCCGAAGAAGAGGTAATGTTTTCACCACCCTCTTTCACGTTCCTTTCTTCTTCAACTTCTTCTTTCATTATTATTTCCATAATAAAATAATAAATACAGTATCTTCTATTTACTATGATGTTATTATAAATATGTTACAACCATAATCTGTATTTTATCCATATTTTGAATGACATGTCACCAAACGTGCGTACGTATGGCTTACCGTCTCCCCATCGTGGTCTAATTGTTATTCAAAACATTATTATTTAGATGGTTATAATAATGATGTGTAATTGATGTAAATAATAAATAAAACATGATAATTATTCTGTATATATGATATACCATCCAATTATATATTATTTTAATATCAAATGAATGATATTTTTGCTCGTGCGTACGTACGGATTACCGTCTCCACGAACGCGATGAGATTCATTCCCCATCGTATCCATCCAAGACTAAATTTTATTTGATGATTAAAAATAATTTTTAGATACATGATATCATTCTGGATATGAATAATATACATACCATCCATAACAAATATGGATCACATAATAAGGAATATAAAGGAAAATGAATTCGTTACCACCTGAAATGATGATAATACTAAGATATTATTAACAAAGCAATGTTAAAAGATCATATATGATATAATAATAATTTATACGATTATTGTATAATTTAATAACAATTATTTAACCATTATACTGGAGTTTAACATACCCTCGTCCAAGGAAATGTACAAGCTAAGGGTCTATTTCACAATCTCATCATTATCCAAGGTTGTTTATACGTAATTATCTACCGAGACCTCTTTTTCATCCACATCAATGTTTCTTTAAAATATATTTCAAATCACTCTTAGTATTTTACAGACTATGGGTTAAAGTCATTTATACCCTTGATTTAATTTTTATAAGATGTTTATAAATGAATATTTCTTTCATTTTTCCAAACAAGGTCCTTTTTAACCTTTTCGACAGAATTAAGGTAAGAATGTCCTTTTTTAACTTATATGGCAGGTGCTGATATTTTCTTCCGTTATAAAATATTCAAATCTTCCCTTAAAATATGATAAATATATTTTCAAAGTAAATGTTTTATTTTAAAATTATGTGACTTTTAAATGATTTCAAAAAACAGATATTTCTCTCAAATAGTTTGGATTTCATTTATGTCAACATCCTTTGATGGATTTTAAGCTTATTTGAAGTTGATTTATTATAATACCAAACATCCATATTGTAATGAAGATTTTGTGATTTTTCTGACTGTGGATTAGTCATTTTTATACCATTCATGGTTTTTGGAAAAAGTATTGACATTTCTCCTTCTAGTTTTAATAAAAATGTTTATGTTATATTAAACCTATTCATATGAGGAATGCATCAGACTTAATAAGTGACGGGTGGAGCTCGCTATAGCTCATAGGTGCATCGGTAGGTCTCAAGAGACAAACTAGTGTCCTGGCACAAGGCCTTGAAAAAATCTTATTTGTAGTCTTGGAATAAGTCCTTGACTATGTGGTTATGATAGTCTGGCATTATGCTTTCCACCATTATAAAAGTGGTTATTGATATTGCATGTGATTATTCGACTAGTAGAATATCAATGTGAATAAGTAAATGGAATTATTTCATTTTATTTATACCATATTATACTAATGTTAAAGATTAAAAGTATTTTGTTTTATTTATACATTCCCTTAAATGTTTATGCTTATTTATGAATGTTTCCGCTATATTGTTATCCATACAGGGCATTTGAGATCACCCCTTTCAATGTTTTATTTTTCCCAGGATATGAAGAAGAATTTTATGAATGACATGCAGGGATAGTCTGAGGGAATATGTGTGTGTAATATGGAAACTATATTGTGTTAGTTTTAATTTTATGTTGTAATGGAAACTTTATGAATGTATCTAGTGATTCCAAGGCTACTAAACTAACCGGTCATTCGAGACTTGATCTTTTGTGATCATGCCAATGTTATGTAATAATGCACCAACTCTAGGTAACTGGGGTCGGGGAATTACAATATTGTATTGAAAGTTATTGGTTTTAACATATAAATACAAATTAATTACCCAAGGGGATACTTATAGATAGCCAATCTTGAATAATGATGAGATTATTAAATAAACCCTTACAACTTTGGTAGCATTTTCAATCACATGCCCCATGAAAAAAATAACATAAAATGATACACTAATCACATTAACAGAAATATTTTCATGATATAATATATCAAAATAGTAATTATATTCACCATACAATGTAATAAGTGGTGGAAATTGAATATGTCTCAGGGATGATAATGTGAGTTGAGAAACCCTTACCTCTAATCTTATTTCTATTAGAAAGGTAAATATGTAATTAATAATATATATAGTTTTATTTCAAATATATTACAGAGCCATAATAATATATTTCATAACATATATTATTTACTCATAGTATTTTATTAACATTTTATAAACAATTCCATTTTAAACCACTTTTTGAAGTCATAATTGCATCTTTTTTCAGGTATCATTTTGAATGGTAATTTTAGTACATTAATTTTTTCACAGATACATCATATAATGTATGTAAAACATGAAATAAATATATTATATATTCATTATATATTTTTTTTTAATACATAACATATAGTGATTGAAAACTCATTACACCACTAAAGAAGATTGTTTGTCGTAGATACACCAATACATTGATTAAATTTTCTCAAAAGAGTTAATGAATTTAAAATAAATATTTAATCACCTTTTTATAATAATTATTATGTTATATATATCATTTTATTATTTAAATCCATCCATAATACCAACCATGTGAAATTAAAATGAAAGAATTTTTTATATCGCATTGTGGAGTAAGAAGACCACATGTTGGCACGAGCGAAGTTATTTTTTAAAAAAGATTGGTTGGTATGAAGTGATATGTGATATAATATTTCGAATAGAATTTATAGGTAACAAAAATATTATATATTCATTAAAATTATCCATACTTACTTCCAATGTAATCGTATGAGAAAAATGAATCATATCTCTTCGTGAGGCAGTAGTCTATTATACACCTAAGCTACAATATCGTACCCCAACGGAATGTACTGTATAATTTATATGGGATATATTAACTAGATAAGTCTAAAAATTTAATAATTATCCTATAAATATTTTTACCTCATCACTATATTCATCCTTTAATGGTGGTGATGGAAAATAAATTACATCTGTATGTGAGGCTATAGTCTGTCGTAAACAACAAAGATTGTTTCGTATTCTATTTGATGGAAGTGGAGATCGATATAAGTTACTTCATTAACATAATAAAATATTCTCATATAAGAGAAAATTTTATTACTATATTATCATATTTTTATAATATTTTTTTAGGTTTTAGAAGAGATAAAATAAAAATTCTTGTTTAAAAATGTTACCTCTTTTTGAGAAACCACTTTTGGTTTGAAAAAAAACAATCATACGTTTGATTTAAAATGAAAAAATCTATAATGTTGGGAGGGGATTATTTAATATATTTTGGAATATATTTTTTGGGAAAAATGTTTTTGGGGGTGTGAAAATTATAGGAGATGGTGTGGCCTTTTATATGTTGGGTAGAGGAGACACAAGGAATGTTTAAAAATATTAAGAGATACCGAAATTTTTCACCTGAATGAAATATTGAAATTGGTTAATGAAATATATTAATTGGTTATAAGGTATAAATATTTAGATAAGATCATTATTAAAAAAGTATTGGTCATTTTTAATCCAAATCTTCTTATTTTAATCCTAAACATTCATGATTTTACTATGACCATAAAAATTAATTTTTACTACTTTAACAATAAATAACGCTGAAAAAATATTTTAAAAATATTGTAAAATATAATTTATGATTATTATAAATATTTAATCTATTTTTTATGATTAAATTATCATAATTGGATGAATTCAGATCAAAATTAAACCCATTTACATGTTGAAAACACGATTTTCCAAAGAAAAACATTCAATATATTTAATAGTGTGTATATCATAATTCAATATTTAGTTGATTCTAATGAACTAAAATACATATATTTTTTTATTATTTTAATATTTTTACTACTAAAAAAATTTAAAATATAATTTCTCAATGTAAATATTTTATATAAAATGGAAGTTTTTGATAATAATCAGTATTTTTCACAATTCCTCAAAAATTTATTTTTATCACAAAATTCTCAAATCTTATCCGAATAGATAATTTTTACATTTAGATTTCACATATTATGTTTATAATTTAAAATTCAATGTTTATATATTTGGTAAAAATAAATTTTAATAAATGTGGGAAAGGCATAAAAAAATTTCCATATTGATAAATAAACACTTTCAGAAAACATTTCATTTTTATTTAAAATGATTATAATTCTATTTTTAATTAATAAGTGACCTTTTAACTTATATTATAAATCTCTAAATAATATAATTTTTATAGTTTAGTTACTCATATTCATACTCCACAGCTTATGGTCTAGGATGTGTTGGCCATGATTAAATAAAATATTTTAATAGAGTATCATGTTTCATTTAAACCTAGTGTTCCATACATCACAAGTTATTAAAGAGATTCAATTTAATTAAAAATAAATTTATTAAATAGTATATGTGTGTTATATTGACTTATAATAAAAGTTAATCATTTGAAACATTCTATCAAACATGATGATCTTCATTAAAAATCATTGGGTGTTAAAATATCTAGTGGATGAAAGATCATCCAGGAGATTAGGAAACATTTATGGGGATAGAAATTAAGATGGAAATTGCTGTTTTTGTTTTCATATTCCATACCTTCCAATAGATAAATACCAAGAAATAGAGTCTTGGTAGTTTTCTCTAGACACATCTCTTTCCCATGTGTATGTAGGAGGAATTAATGATAGGCTTTTTGATGTAGTTTCATATGGCAATGGGGATTTGTGATATTATTTGGGTGATTTTCAATGGGTCAATGAATTTTTGCATATCATACCATTCCATGAGATTCACATTGTTAATATTATTGGAATCTTGTATATTCATGATAAATAAAACATCAATGGAGATCCCTTTAGAATTATATCTGGAAAAAGTTGTCATTTTATGTGTGTTTTTGGTAGGGGATGTGGAAGAAAATAGAAATCTAGACGAGTTGGGAAATAGGATCCAATGTCCAGATAGATGGAAGTAAAAGTAGATATTCTATATATTATATGTTAAAATCCATCTTAAACCCTTTTCCTCATTTGAGTGTGGTATTATTAGCTAAAATTGTTAGTTTCATGTAAAAAATAATAACTATGCATAAATTTAGATGACTCCTTATTATGTTCATCATAATTGGCCATATCGTTAACCACTTTGATGGTATAAGGTAGTAAATGCATTTCTTTTGGGGGACTAGCATTGTAAAAGGGATCTCCATGTGTGTAACACCCCAACCCTAGTTACCCAGAGTCATCGCATTATTAAAAAACATTGGCAAGATACAAGGAATCATGTCCCGAAAGACTGATCAGTTTAGTATCCTTAGAAGTACTAGATACATTCATAAGATTTACATTGCATCATGAAATAAAAACAACAACCAAATTTTTTCCCCGTTGAACACACATATATCCTTATCATATTTTTACAGATCCACCATAAAATACTTTTTCACGTCCGGGGAAAAAAACATAGAATCAGGTGAGATCAGATGCTCAGTAAGGATAACAATATAGCTTCAACTTTCACAAATAAGCATAAACATTTAATGAAATTCATAAGACTAAAACAAAAGATTTTTAAACTGAAACATCAACATAACATTGAAATGATAAAATCAAAGAATTCCATTTACGTAGTCATATGGATATTCTACTATTCGAATAATCACATGAAATATCCATAGCCACTTTCATAATGATTGAATCCATAATTCCAGATAACATAACCACATAGTGAAGGCCTTGTCCCGAGACTACAAATAAAATTTTATCAAGGCCTTATTCAAATACACTATTTTTCCCATCTGACCTACTGATGTATCAAGGAGCTATAGAATTCTCAACCTATCACTTACTAAGTCCAATGCATTCCTCATATGAAAAAGTTCATACATAACATAAACATTTGTATTAAAACTAGCTTACAAAATTGAAATACATTTTCCATAAACTATTAATGGTGTAAATATAAAACATCCACAGTAAGACATATCACAAAACCATCAATTAAATATTGATGATTTTTATCATAATAAATCAATTTCAAAGAAGTTAAAAATCCATCAAAGGATGTTGACATAGATGAAATGAAAATAATTTGAAATAAATAACTCTTTCTATTTTGAATTCATTTAAAAGTAATTTGATTATAAAAGAAAAAATTTACATTGAAAATATTCTTATATTCTTGTATGGGATGCTTCGAAAATGATATAATAGCGGAAAACATACGCACCCGCCGTATAAGTTAAAAAAGGACATTCTTACGTTAATTTTGTCAAACATGTCATAATGTACCTTGTTTAGAAAGAAACATAAAGATTCCTTTCAAAACATATTTTTTCAAATAAGTGTATATATTACATTAACACATAGTATAGTAAATATTAAAAATGTTTCGAATTACATTTTTAAGAATATATGGATGTGGATGATAGAGAGGTCCCAGTAGATACTTACATATTAACAACCTCGGATAAGTAAAGAGATTGTAGATTTAAACCTTATCTTATTATTTTCCTTAGACGATGGTATATTAACCTTCTATATAATAGTTAAATCATTGTTATTAATTTATAAATGAACTATATACTTAAATATGATAACATATATGATCCTATAATATTTCATTGTTAATAATATTTCAGTAGTATCATCATTTCTGGTGTTAACTGATTCGTTTTTCTTTATAAGCTTGGTTATGTAAGCCAATTTTTTATGGATAGGATGTATTTTATTTATATACAGAACGATATTATGTTTATAAATATTATTTTTAATAATAAAATGAAAATTATTCTTTAGTGATTACGATGCGGAATAAATCGCATCACTTTTGTGGAGACGGTAATCCGTACGTACACACGAGCGACAATATAATTATATTTATGTTGAAATAATATGTAATTGGATATTATATAATATCTAAATAATCATTAACATGTTATATTTTTTATTTACATCAGTTATACTAATTATTAAACACATCGAAATAATGAAGTGTTTGAATAACAAACAACACCATGACGTGGAGACGGTAAGCCGTACGTAAGCACAAATGGTGACTTTGTAATTTATTGGACAGAAATAATAATGAATATGATTTTACCATGTTTATAATTACATTACAGTATATAGAAGGTACTAGATTTTTTATTTTGGTATGGAAACAACAATGAAAGAGTATGTGGAAGATGTAACAAACTTGAAAGAGGGTGGTGAAATTATTAACTCTTCTTCATGTGTTTCCTTTTGAGTTAATCAAAATGGCTCCCTAGGTTGGAAATGTGATCAATTTAAGGACTCTATGTAGATTTTAGGGAATTAGAAACGATAATGGGGTAGGGTTTGGTCGATCCAAATGGATTTGGAGGTGTGAAATTAAGAGAAGGGGAAGAATAATCTTATAAGAGAGGTTATGGTCACTTTTGGAAAAGCATGAAATATTATTTTATAATAAAATAATTTTCGGTTTATATTGGCTCCAAATTGATTTATTTAGAGGGTAAGGAGGGGATGGGTTGTAAAAATATCAACCAATAGGTTCTATATAGGTTCAGGTCACCATATTAACCTTATCTTTTATATTTAACTCTTAGTAAAAAAGTTTGACATTTAATATGTCTTCTTTGTATTTTTTTTATTTTATGGTTAAAAAAATACTATAAACTGCCAAAAGAACCCCAACTGGTTCATTATTAATATATATAACCTTATATATGTTCTTTGGCCGAACCATTGATTTTTAAAAATATTATATCAATTAATAATATAGTATTTATTGTAAAAGGACTCAATTATGTCAATTTTGACACTATTTAGTATTTGATTTTTTTGATAGCCATACAAACACTATCAATTAGAATAAATTTTATTTAATAAACCATAACATGTCATATTTACCTAGAAAATTATTTGAATTAATCATATGTTCCAATTTAAATTAATTTGGATATTTATAATATCAATTATCTCAATATTTCATTAATAAGGTAATTACTGAATCATCATTGTGTCAAACATTAATTAAATTATTTAAAGTTTAAAAATTATAAATAAAATAACTTTATTTAGGAAATAAATTTATATTTCTAATTAATATTAATATAAGAATTTATATTGTGTGTAACCTTATATTAAAAATTTTTTATTTATAAATCATTGAATGTAACACTTTTAACTCTTCATTTAATAAAATTATAATAAATGTCCAAATCTAATCCAAGTAGACCAAAAGGATCATATTTTATTCCTAAGGTTGTTTTTGGTCTAATTAAACTTATCCAATAGAATTAAGACATGTGTTAGGATAATTATAATATCATTTTTACCTCTAATTAGCCAATTTTCCTTTAACCGTTGTAAATAAATGTCAAAAGTTACAATTCAGAAAAAATTATTTTTATCTTATTGAACCACATTTTACTTACTGATTTCGACAATGTCTTTAGGATTTTTTAAATTCAACACATAGAAGTGGTAAATTTATTTATTAGTCAATTTTGAAAATTCTCCTAGAAGGTGGTTAAAAGAGAGTAAAAAGTTCAATAACATTTTATATATATCAACAAATTATAAAATGACTCCAATGAATTACATTGAAAATATATAACTATTATATATCTTTTTTGATATAAAATATATTAAAATAAATAACTAATTATTTAAATAAAAATTCTATTTTAAACAATTATGTAGTGTTTTTCACTATTCATCAAAAATTGAATGTTCTGGAAAAAATACCTAAAATTCACCATATGCTAATTTTGATATTCCGAATAAAAAAATGTAGTGAATTTTAAAAATTAAAATTTACAAAATTTAAAAATGTAGGTATTACTACTTATAATAGCTAGTTTCATTCGTCATGGTGTGTTAAAACTCTAAGATGCGTACAATGCAATCTACTACAAAAGGGAAACGTACCGTTGAATCTTGGGGTGTTATATTCTCGCCTCCTTAAAAAAATTTAGTCCTTGAAATTTCTAGAATATTAATCCATAAAAAGATTCGGTTGGTTCTTCATCATAAGTTTTTTGGGTTCCCACGTTGTTTCTTCCATTTTATGGTTTTCCCATCGAAATTTCACTAGACGAGTCATCCAATTTCTCATCACTTGTTCTCTGGTATCAAGAATCTTGACAGGTTCTTCACAATAAGATAGATTAGTTTCTAGTTAAATTTTCTCATATTTGAGTACATGTGTTGGGTCAGGAATTTATTTTCTCATCATTGATACATGGGACACATCATGATCTTTGGAGAGATTGGGAGGCATTGCCAAACGATATTTTATAACTCCAATTCCTTCTAGAATTTCTAAAGGTGTTATGTACCTGTGACTAAATTTACCCTTCTTACAAAAACATATAACACCATTCCATAATGATACCTTCAAGAAAACAAGGTCTCCTACTTGAAATTTCAAATCCTTCCTTCGGTTATCGACATAGTTTTTTTGCCTACATTGGGATGCCTTGATGTAGGTTTTGATAAGCTTACCCTTTTCCATTGTTTCGTCAACATGTTCAGGGCCTACTAATATTCTTTCAAAAACTTCATCGCAACAATTTGGTGTGCGACATCTCTTTCTGTATAAGGCTTCATATGGTTCTATCTAAATTCTTGAATGAAATAAATTATTATTGGAAAATTCAATCATAGGTAAATATTGATCCCACACACCTTGAAAGTCAAGTATGCAAGATCTCAACCTGTCTTCTAAAGTTTGAATTGTATATTCTGATTGTCCATTGGTTTGCGTTTGGTAGTTAGTGCTCAAACGATGTTCATTATCTTTGGCCTTTTGAAGAATTTTCCAGAATCATGATTTAAAATTGGGGTCATGATCAGAAACAATTGATATGGGTACGTCATGGAGTCTTACAACTTCATTAATATATAGTTTTTCTAGACGTTCAAGTGGTAAATATTATCTTATAGAAAGAAAATGTGATGACTTGGTAAGATGATCAACAGTGACCAATATTGCATTATTCATTCTAGGATTCTTTGGTATCCCTATGAAAAAGACCATCATAATGTTATTCCATTTCCACTCAGGTTTGGAAAGAGGATGCATGACTCCTCTAGGCCATTGCCTTCCATATTCCACTTGTTGACAAACCATACATCATGACCCAAAATCAGCAATCTCTCTCTTCATGTTGTCCCACCAAAAATATTCCTTCAAATCACTATACTTCTTGGTGATCCCAGGGTGTATATAGAAATTGGAGCTATAGAATCATCCAATAATTCCCTTTTTAGATTAGGTATGTTAGGAACACAAATTCTCTTCAAAATTTCAAAATTTTATCTCCATATATGAAGTCACTCAATCTCCCATCATTCACCTCATTAATCATCTTTTGAAACTTCTCATTGTCATGACCCCTCCCACCAACGATGCCACTTCAGAGATGGCAATGGTGAAAGGGAGATAATGACCCCTGAGTCCCGCCTCCAGTAGGCCCCAGGGTGGCGACTAGCACCAAGGGTATAAGTTTTCACAAATATGGTAGGCATTACCCTTTTTATTATTTATGATCAGGAAATAGGACAAGTCAGCCACCAAAAAGAAAAAGAACAAGTGTATAGACATAAACCAAAACCAATCCCACATGCATGTTTAAATAGCTCTGAAACAAGGTACAAGTACAAGAAGGCTAAAAAGAACAATACTAAAAGAAATAAGGGTTGCAAACTACAACAACTCCAACTGTCTCGACTAGTTGGGTCTCGCACGGCCCTGGTAGTCCTCCTGGAAACCTGAAAGTAAACGTAGGGTGAGAATACAATTATACTCAGTAGGAAAACCTAAAGCTCTCGTGCACAAGTGGGGAGACATCCTATTGTCCCGTGAGAACAACAGAAGAAACCTAGAAAGGTGTTCTATCCACCCAACCTCACCAGCCACACTCACCAAAACACAATCACAATAGGTAGTAGTATATACGAACAAGAGTATTGGGTACCCCGCACCATTTCCCCCCACTAGTTAGCTGCTCTTCCTAACAGCGAACGTCCTGATGCTACCACACTCTTCCCGCACACACACCTGGGCGTCACAACCACGTATCCCGCCCGCACACACCCAGGCCCCACAACCATGTATCCCACCCCCACACACCTGGGACTCACAACTACGTGTCCCACCCGCACACACCTGGGCCTCACAACCACGTATCCCGCCCGCACACACTTGTGACTCATCCCGAAGGTTCTTGGGAAATAGTAAAACCTGCCCGAAGAGTCTTGGGATAAACCACCACAATCGAAACCTACCTAAAGAGTCTTGGGTGTACGGTCGCCTAAAGCCATCCCAGCCTTGGGAAGAAGGAGCAGGAAAGAGCTAGTAACTAAGGGGAAAACACCGTCTCCCATGAAATGGGAGTGTTCGTCACTAAGTGCTCAACATGGTTGGGGTGCGATAAAACACAAGGATACCGATATATATATATATATATATATACTAAACACTCAGCCCAACCTATGGTTTATAATCATAGAACTGAGCACGTGCATCGGCATTGCTACTATGAAGCATGCATACAACAAACCACCCCAACCTCATTTAGGTTTTCATGTTTCAACAGAATCATTTTATTAGTTCCTTAACTACTGGGAAACAATCCACAACCAACCACAACAATCATTCGTAAAACATATCCCTTCCATCCACAAATCAAGTTAGGAATACAAAAGCAACATCACCAAGTCCTTCTTTATTTACCAACCAACCCCATTAATTATTATTCCCATTCTGTTACCATGACCCACCATTCATTAACTCTCCCACTTTTATTTATTAATCACAACTCATAGTACTTTCTCATTCAAATCCATCCCTGCAGCCCCACTGCCAACCACCATAACCAAAACCACACCGTACATCATCATCCCTTGATATTGTTCATCACAGCCCTGCTACCCATCACTAACGTAGCATTCACACCAACCCACAACCAAGCTATCCGCAGCCCCGCTTCTCACTCGATCCACAACAACCCACAAAAACACCCCCCTTCACATAAATTAACCCCAACAGCAACCACATGTGTATTATTTCAATTTAGTTCAACCGGGGTGATCACACAAGGGTTCCATATTTTCATTTAATCAGCCAACATTACGTGATTAACCAATTTCCACATTCCATGAAGTTTTCCATTCACAAAAACAGTATAGGAATATAGGGAAACATTTAACTGCGCAAGAAAAGGCCCCCAATGACCATGATTTTCAGTAGGCATAAGCCTATTCAATTCACAACATAATATCACAGGATATAAAAAAAGTAACAGTAATCACAAACATCTCATCCCCATTACATAAGCCATTTATTATCTTTATTAAACTAGTTCAATAGTGTTTCACATAAACAAAAGGAAACCCACCCCGTATGATGCACAAATTAGAGAGACGAAGGTATGACCCCAACCTCAACATGTTCTGATAACAACGCTCCCCCGTATCAACTTTAGAAGACGTCCGTCGGCGTCCGTCGCTTCTGGAAAAACCCAGAGAAACCTCTTTGGGTGGAAGCTAGGTAGGAAAATGACAACGGATCCAAGCTCAGAATTTCCGCCTCGTCGTTACCATCCTGTGGTCGCTGATGGATTTTAAATTGGATATCAGATGAAGAAGTTGTGGAAGAAGGAGACTCCGAGTCTCATGGGAGAGTTCTGATCAGAGGAAAGGGGAGGAGAGGGGTGTGTTGAAAATGAAGAGGGGACCCCTCCCTTTATAGGCATGAAAAAAAATACACGGCGTATACTTTATGGTACACGGTGTGTACTTGGCCATTTCATGCGGCCACCACGCGGCTTCTAACATGGCCTTCGACGTGGCACGTGGTCGTTGACTGGTCAACACACGGTTTGAAGGTAACACATACGCGAGGAGACACTACACGACATGTAGTATTTGGTACATGGCATGTACCCATTTATTTCACACGGCAATGACACAGCTTTAACACGACACATGGTCGTTGACTGGTCAACACACAGTTTGAAGGTAACACATGCGTGGGGAGGCACTACACGTAGTGTATTATTGGCTACACGGCGTGTACCCATGTATTTCCCATGGAAAGGACACGACCTTCAACACGGGGTATACCCGGTGAGGGGGTACACGGCGTGTACTCACAGTACACGGCATGTACTTACAAAATTCTTAAAAGTGTGGGAAAAGTCCATTTTACCCTCCAAAACACTTCATGACCCTATTTTTGACAAAGGAATGGGCTAGAGAGCTCCGGGCCATTACATCAGATACCTTTTAAAACATTCTCATCCCTGAGAATTCAAAACCAACCTAGAGGAACCCATCAAGATACCTCTTAGGGGTATCGTTATAACTGGAACCCAACCATCAACCCTAATTATAGGTGTTAGGAATTCTTCCTCCTATGTCGAGATATTATCTGCTTTAGGTGGCACAGACTCGCCTTCAAGGGTTTAATCGCATCCTCATTAATGCGTCTCGATTAAGAATCGGGTCTTCCCACTTCCATACATTAGGATATTTCAACTCGCACTACCCCCAACACCGCACAACCCACACACTTCCCGAACACATGGTTTGGGGAAAATTTCGTTTCCTATGTCGATATATTATCTGATTTAGATGGCACTGACTCGCCTGCATGGGTTCAATCACATTTGCATTAATGCGTCTCGATTAAGGATCATGTTTTCCCTTCCCCACACACCCGAACATGTTACAAACTTCTAGAGAACAAGAAAACAAAAAAAGGTCTCACATACGACAAGCCAAGCATTTCATATATTAAAGGTACAAAGTACAACATCTAAACAAAGCTCAAAAGAACAAGGCAAAACATAATTCAAAACAACTTCGGGTACTAAGCGTGAATCTTGGTCTCCCACTCCCAAGTGCTCTCCTTGAGGCCGCCATGCCTCCATAACACACGAACCAAGGGAATGTTTCGTCCATGGACCACCTTCTCCTTACGATCCTCGATTCTGACTGGTCATTCTTCAAAGGTCGCGTCATCTCCCATACCTAACTCTCCCCAGACGATAACGTGATAGTCATCGTGTAAGTACCGACAAAGCTGGGAGACGTGGAAGACGTCATGATCATTCTCCATCTAAGGTGGCAGGGCCAGCTGATATGCCACCTCACCGACTCGCCTCTGCACCTCAAAAGGTCCGATGAACCTAGGTGAGAGCTTTATCCATTTCCCAAACGTCATCAGCCCCCGTCGAGGGGAATCCTTCAAGAACACATGATCTCCCACCTCAAACTCCAAGGGCCTCCTCTGATGATCAGCATAAGACTTCTTTCGGTCCTGAGCCACTTTCATCCTCTCACATACAAGCTGGACTTTCTCTGTGGTGCTCTGCACTACCTCTGGCCCAAGAGCACCTGTCTCACCAACCTCTGCCAATCAAATGGGTGAACGACATGTTCTTCCATAAAAACCCTCAAACGGTGCCATGCCAATAGTAGAGTAGAAGCTTTTGTTGTAAGAAAACTCCATAAAATTCAAGTGTCTTACCCATGATCCTACGAAATCCAGAACGCATGCTCGCAGCGTGTCCTCCAACATCTGGATAGTCCGCTCTATCTGCTCATCGGTCTGGGGGTGGAAAGTAGTGCTAAGGAATATCTGGGTGCCAAAAGCATTCTATAACCCCCTCTAGACTTGCGAGGTAAACTGAGTATCCTGGTCTCAAATGATAGTCTTCGGAACTCCATGGGAACACACCACATCGTCTATGTACCTCTGTGCTAAGGTACTCACCGGGCATGACTCCTTAATTTCTAATAGGTGAACTGATTTCGTCAGATGATCCACCACTACCCAGATAGAATCATAACCTCCCTGACCATTATGGAGTCTTGTGACGAAGTCCATCAATATTTCATCCCACTTCCACTCAGGGACATCTAAAGGATGAAACAAACCACTGGGAACATGGTGTTCAGCCTTTACCTGCTGACACACAAGGCACTTAGCCACAAACTCTGGCACTGCCCATTTCACCCCGGGCCACCAAAAATGTTCCCTCAAGCCTTAGTACATTTTTGAAACTCCCATATGTACCGCCAAATCTGAGCTATGGAACTCACAGAGAACTCCCTCACACATTCCCTCCGGAACAAACAACCTTCCATGGTACAGAATCTGATGTCGGCTGTCCTCTGACCATCCTTCTAGAGCATTTCCCTGATCGACATGATCTTGCATCACTTCTGCCTCGGAGTCCCCCCACTAAGACTCTTCCACATGTTGTAACGAGGACTGCACCGCCATCTGAAACAAACAGCATCTAACACCTTCTACCCTGGAATCCAAGTGCAAGGAATCCAACTCTCCCATCGATTTCCAAGCATCAGTGGATTCCCGAACCACTTTCTTATGTGACTACCTACTCAGGTCATCAACCACAACGTTGCCCTTTCCATTAGTGTAAGAGATCTCGAAGTCATAGTCTTGGAGAAACTCGACCCATCTCCACTACTTCAAAATCAGGTCACGCTGGGATAAGATATAATGTAAGCTCTTGTGATCTGAGAAGACCACAAATCACTCCTCAATGAGGTAATTTCGCCTCAAGTTCAATGCGAACAACACTACTACAAGCTCCAAGTCATGTGTGGAATAGTTATGCTCGTGAGGGCGCAACTTACTAGACCCATAATAGATCACACCTTTCTTCTTCATCAGTACACACCCCAAACCAAGGTCAGAAGCATCACAAAACACCTCATACAACAACCCTTCCTCTGGAAACTTGAGTACGAGAGCAGTAAGCGACTTCTCCTTCCGGAAGTCGAAAGATTTCTGGCACTGCTCGCTCCATAGGAAGACCTGGTTCATCCTAGTCAAAGCTTTCAACGGAGCATCAACTCGAGAGAAGTACGAAACGAACCTCCGATAGTAACATGCTATCCCCATGAAACTACGAACTTCTGACACGCTCTTGGGTGCTTCCCAAGAAACAACTACATCCACCTTCGATGGGTCTACTGAAACTCCATGGTGAGACACCAGGTGCCCAAGGAATTGTACTTCATGTTTCAAAACTTACACTTAAACAATTTCAAGTAAAGCTGGTGGTGTCGAAGGACTTCCAAGACTGCCCTGAGATGCTCAACGTGATCCTCCTCTGATCTTGAGTAGATCAGGATGTCATCGATAAACACAATGACAAAACTATACAGAAACTCTTGGAAAACAACGTTCATATGTCCCGTGAACAAAGCTGGTGCATTCGCAACTCCAAACGACAAAACTACAAACTCAAAGTGCACATACCTGCACCTGAAAGCTGTCTTCGAGATGTCAATGTTCTACACCCTCAGCCGATGATATCCCGATCGTAGATCGATTATAGATAACCAACCTACACCCCTTAGCTGGTCGAAGAGATCATCTATCCTTGGGAGGGGTTAATGGTTCTTGACCATTACCTGGTTCAACCTTTGGTAGTTTATGCATAACCTGAGACACCATCTGCCTCCTTTGCGAACAAAACTAGAGCACCCCACGATGACACACCGGCTCGAACAAAACCATTCTCCATCAGATAATAAATCTGAATCTGCAACTCCTGCAACTCCGAAGGTGCCATCTGATAAGGGGCCATCGAAATCGGATGGTCACCAGGCAGTAATTCTATCCCGAACTCAACATCACGTCGGGGGGGGGGGGGGTAGAGTCACAACCTCCTCATGAAAAACATCAAGGAACTCCCCAACAACCTCTGGGACATCCACCATCTCTTCATCAACTAGAACCACTGAAAACACGCCTAACAAAGAAAGGAGAGGCTCCACACGCCGGCTTCCCACCTGATAGCTCCTATCACCAACAAAAGCTGCACGCTGCCCATCCACGTCAGAGAACACGACTCTTCTCCAGAAGTAGTCGATAATGGCACTAACAAAAAACAACCAGTCGATGCCTAGGATGACATCGTATGGCTGCATCTGTGGCAGAAGAAGGTCCCCACTAGATCGATGTGGTCCCAACGTTAGTCCATATCCCCGGAAAACACAAGATATGATGGTCTGGCCTCCAACTGGTGTACTCTGCACTAGTGGTATGGAAATTCTCTCTACTTATAGACCCAATGCATGGGCTAGACTAGGAGCAACAAAGGAGTATGAAGCTCCCAAATCGAACAAAGTAGAAACGAGAGTGTTGAACACAAAAATCATACTTCGTTCCACCTCTGGTCCTACTGGAGATGCCAACTCTGTTGTGTGCAACAGTCCACGCCCAGCTCCTCTGCCTCTCTGATGTTGTCCACCTCCCTGACCATGCCCTGGTCGAGGTCCCTGAGGAGCACCCTGAGGTCGACCTCCTCTCGCAAGGTCTGCCCTCGGAGGACCATGGTCATGCTGCTGCTGGAAGGGCCTCAACGGCAATTGGTGCTGCTGAGGTGGGCGTTGAACCAGCCCACCTCCACCGTACTGATCTCGGGTCGGGCGCTGACTATGAATGTGCCCAAAACCTCCACAAGAGAAACACTTTGGTGCTGGGCTCGTGGAAAAGGGACGAGGACTTGAAGATCCGAACTGGAACCACTGGGGCCTGCTCCCCACTGGCATGAACCTGGAAGGTCCTATCGCAGGAGACCTGCTGCTGACTGCCTTCCCCTTCGATGAACCTGGCTGAAACCCCTCACGTGGTGCACCTCCCAGTGAGTACATCCCCTCTACAACCTCTGCCTTCTTCTGTACTCCCAAGTACGTCGGAATGGTGAAGGGGTGACAACATACTGGAGTGAAGGACGAAGTGCCTTCTCCAAACGTCTCGCCCGAGTCTCCTCATCCGGAAAGAGATCCGGAGCAAAGCGTAGGAGATACATGAACTTGATCACCAACTCTCGTACAAACATACTCCTCTGCAGGAGGGAGAGTAACTCATGCCGCTTCTCCGCCTTGATCATGGAAGAAAGGAATTCCTCTTAGAATTCTTTCTCAAAGTCAGTCCACGGAACCTCTGCCTCTATCCTCTCTCCGAGGTAGATCATCCACCACCGTCGCGTCGTACCGCTCAACTGACTGACTACTAGGGGAACCCAGTACTCCCTCATAGCACGGATCAAGGTAAAAGCGATCCATAGCTCCTCAATCCACCCCTCCATCTCTGTATCTGATGTACTACCATCGTACTTCTTGAGGGTTTTCCACTGGAATGAACGTAGATTCTTCTGCCACTGGCTATCTTCCTCCTCTCGGCCAATCCTCAACTGATCGACCACCTGGATCTGCTGGGCCTCGTCCGTCTGAGTCACCCGGGGACAACGTCTAGGTCCCATAACTGTATGGTAAACACGGATCACCTAATCCCAAGTAATAAGGAAATTTCTCAAGGTTTTATTTTATCACATTATTTGAATTTCTTTCCTAGAAAGCCCAAATCAAGTAAAACACAAGCATGATGATGCATGTACCTTCCCTAGTGTCACTACCCTGCAATCAATGTAGTCTCACTTGGTCGTTTGGTAGGCTCAGAGTCCTTGCATCAGATCACGGGGGGCCCTAAAATCCCGTGTCCTTGCCAGTCTTCCCTGGAATATGTCATGCACCATGATTAACCAACAATGTTTCCCTACCATCCCATGCAATACCCACTGTGTCTAACTCCATACTCCATCCTATCTCTCTACCATTAGCTCTGATACCATTCTGTCATGTCCCCCTCCCTCCAAAGATGCCCCTACTGAGCTAGCAATAGTGAAAGGGAGATAATGACCCCTGAGACCCACCTCTAGTAGGCCCCGGGGTGGCGACTAGAACCAAGGGTATGAGTTTTCACAAATATGTGAGGCATTAGCCTTTGTATTATTTAAGATTGGGAAATAGGACAAGTCAACCACCAAAAAGAAAAATAACAAGTGTATAGAAATAAACCCAAACCAATCCCACATGCATGTTTAAATAGTTCTAAAACAAGTTACAATTAAAAGAATGCTCAAAAGTACACTAACAAATGAAACAAGTATAGTAAACTGCAGCAACTCCAACTGTCCCGACTAGTAGGGTCCCGCACGGCCCTGGTAGTCCTCCTGGAAACCTAAAAGTAAACATAGGGTGGGAATACAAGTATACTCAGTAGGGAAACCTAAAGCTCTCATTCACAAGTGGGGAGACATCCTAATGTCATGTGATAACAACAGAAGAAACCTAGAAAGATGTTCTATCCACCAAACCTCACCAGCCACACTCACCAAAACACTGTCACAACAGGTCGTAGTATATAAGAACAAGATTATTGGGTACCCCACACCATTTTCCCCCACTAGTTAGCTGCTCTTCCTAACAGCGAACGTCCTGAAGCTACCACACTCTTCCCGCCCGCACACACCTGGGCCTCACAACCACGTATCCCGCCTGCACACACCTGGGCCTCACAACCACGTATCCCTCCTGCACACACCTAGGCCTCATCCCAAAGGTTCTTGGGAAATAGTAAAACCTGCCCGAAGAGTCTTCGGCTAAACCACACCAATTGAATCCTACCCGAAGAGTCTTGGGTGTAAGTTCGCCTCAATCCATCACAGCCTAGGGAAGAAGAAGTAGGAAGGAGCTAGTAACTAAGGGGAAAACACCCTCTCCCATGAAATGTGATTATTCGGCACTAAGTGCTCAACATTGGTGGGGTGCGATAAAACACAAAGATACAGATATATATATACCAAAAACTCAGCCCAACCTATGGCTTCTAATCAGAGAACAGAGCACATGCATCGACACTACTACTACGAAGCATGCATATAACAAAAAACCCTAACCCCATTTAGGTTTTCATGTTTCAACAGAATCTATTTATTAGTTCCTTAACTACTGGGCAACTATCCACAACCAACCACATAAATCATTTGTAAAACATATCCCTTCCATACACAAATCAAATTAGGGAAACACAGGAAACATAACCAAGTCCCTATTTATTAACCAACCAACCCCATTAATTATTATTCCCATTACTTTACCATGCCCCACAACTCATTAACACTCCCATTTTTATTTATTAATCAAAACTCATAGTTCGTTCACATTCAAACCTATCCCTACAGCCCTGCTACCAACCACCATAACCACAACCACACCGTACATCATCATCCCTTGATACCGTTCATCACATCACCACTGCCCATCACTAACATAGCATTCACACCAACACACAACCATGCCAGTCGTAGCCCCGCTGCTCACTCGATCCACAACAACCCACAAAAACACCACCCTTCACATAAATTAACCCCAACAGTACCAACATGTTTATTATTTTAATTTAGTTCAACTGGGGTGATCACAAAAGGGTTCTATATTTTCATTTAATCAGCCAACTTTACGTGATTAACCAATTTCCACATTCCATGAAGTTTTCCATTCACAAGAATAGTCTAAAAAGATAGGGCAACATTTAATTGCGCAAGAAAATGCCCCCAATGTCCGTGATTTTTTTAGGCATAATCTTATTCAATTCACAACATAATATCACAGTATATAAAAAAAGTAATAGTAATCACAAACTTCTCATCCCTATTATATAAGCCATTTATTATCTTTATTAAAACGGTTCAAAATTATTTCACGTAAACAAAAGGAAACCCAGCCCGCATGATGCACAAATTAGAGAGACGAAGGTATGAACCCTACCACAATAGGTTCTGATCACAACGGTCCCCCGTATCAACATTAGAAGATGTATGTCGGTGTCCGTCGCTTCGGGAAAAACCCGAAAAAACCTCCTCCGGTGCAAGATGGGTAGGAAAATGACAAAGGATCCAAGCTCAGAAGTTCTTCCACGTCGTTATGATCTCGTGGCTGCTGACGGATTGAAAATCGGAGCTCGGAAGAAGAAGTTATGGAAGAAAAAGGAGCCTTTGAGTCTCTTGGGAAAGCTCTGCTCAGAGGAAAGGGGAGGAGAGGGGTGTGTTGAAAAGGAGGAGGGGACCCCTCCTTTTATAGGTGTGAAAAACAAAAGTACATGGCATGTAATTTATGGTACACAACTTGTACTTGGCCATTTCACGCGGCCACCACACGGCTTCCAACAC
The DNA here is from genome assembly GCA_963277665.1 of Viscum album. Classification (NCBI taxonomy): domain Eukaryota; kingdom Viridiplantae; phylum Streptophyta; class Magnoliopsida; order Santalales; family Viscaceae; genus Viscum; species Viscum album. Next base: position 1,943,682,385 of record OY728152.1, read on the forward strand.
TTCCTTCGACGCGACACATGGCTGTTGACTGGTCAACATAAGGTTTGAAGGTAACACATACGCGGGGAGACACTACACGACGTGTAGTATTGGGTACACGGTGTGTACCCATTTATTTCACATGGTAAGGACAAGGCTCCAACATGGCACACAACCGTTGACTGGTCAACACACGGTTTGAAGGTAACACATACGCGAGGAGACACTACATGACATATAGTATTGGGTACACGGCCTGTACCCATTTATTTCACACGGAAATGACACGACCTTCAACATGGGGTATACCCAGCAAGGGGGTACATGGCGTGTACTCACACTACACGGTGTGTACTTACAAAATTCTGAAAACTGTGGGAAAAGTCCTTTTTACCCTCCAAAACACTTCATGACCCTCTTTTTGAAAAAGGAATGGGCCGGAGAGGTTTGGGCCATTACACTCATCATCAGTCTGAGAACACTTTATCTTTTCTATTAAAAATGGTTTGGAACCCATTTGAAAAATTATTTATGTTTCACCATCCATGGTTATTCCCATATCCATCTTTACAAGATCAATGAGAATATGATCCCTTTCAACTCTCATATTGTTCAAAACTAAATGAACCTTTTTGCTCAAAGCATCTGTCACCTTATTTTCTTTCCCTAGGTTGTAGGGTATAGAGAAATTATAATCCTTGAGTAGTTCAAGCCATCATCTTGGCCTCATGTTGAGTTATTTCTGGGATAAAATATATTTTAAACTCTTGTGATCATTATAAATATCATATTTTTCACCATAAGTATAGTGAATCCATATTTTAAGAGAAAATATTACAGCTACTAACTCAATATCATGAGTTGGATGGTTTTTCTAGTGAATTTTTCTCTATCGTGATGCATAAGAAAAGACTCTATCATTCTACATAAGGACACAACCATGTCCTTTATTTGAAGCATCACTATAAATAACGGACACATTGTTCCCCAATGGTAGTGTCAATATACGATCATTGACTAATATTATCTTCAGTTCATAAAATCATTATTCACAATCTTTTATCCAAACAAATTTATCCCCTTTACATGTGATCTTGGTTAATAGGTTAGCCCACTGGGAAAAATTCTCGATGAAACGTCAATAAAAACCTACTAAACCAATAAAACTACATACCTCAGTTAAACTTTTCGGTTCTGGCCATTCTTGGATTGCCTTTGTATTTGAAGGATCACTAGAGATTCCATCCATAGAGACAATATGGCCCAGTAATGAAATCTCTTGAAACCATAATTCACACCTACTAAACTTCCCATATAATTCATTTCTTCTAAGGGTTTTCAGAATAGTGCGCAAGGATTTTCACGATCACATAGATTTTTTATTATACCATGATATCATCAATAAATAACACTATAAAGTCATAATTATATTCCTTGAAAGCTATATTCATTATATCCATGAATACATAGGGTGTATTAGTCAATCCAATAGGCATTACTGTAAACTCACAATTCCCATACATGGTTCGAAATGCTATTTTTAGAATGTATTCCTTCTTCACACTCAAAATATGATATCACGACCGAAGGATAATGTTTGAAAAATTTTGAGCTCCATGAATTTGGTCAAGTAATTCATCAATGTGAGGTAGTGGATACATGTTCTTACTATTATAGCATTGATCTCCATGTTGTCGATGAACAACCTCATAGATCTATCTTTCTTATTAACAAAAAGGATTGGGCTCCCCAAAAGAAACACTAGGGTGAATAAATCCGTTATTACTCAAATTTTTCAAGTGGTTTCTTTTGTTCCACTAATTCCACAGTGGCCATTTTATAAGGGTTCATCAATATGATCCTTGAACCAGGAATTAAATCAATGGAAAACTCAATTTCCCCTTATGGAGGATGTCTTGGTAAATCTTCTGGAAACATATCAACATATTCTTGTACAATAGGTATATCCTCTATTCAAACATTCTTTTCCTCACCTATAGTTATTTCATTCTATTCTTCCTTAATAATTAAATTTAGTAGAGCTACTGAGAGTGGATCGAGATAAGAATCAGGTTGTGACACATTTGCTCTAAATATAAGGTACTAATTTACATCATCAAAAATTGTAACCTCCTTTTTCTTATAATAACTTTTTACATCATAGTCCAAAAGACAATCCATTACGTGGATTATATCAAATTAAATCATGGTTATGTTGATGAGATCAATAGATAATGAACATTTATATACCCTAATGTGAACTAATTCACAAAACATTGATGCAATGATAGTTACTTTAATTGTTTTGACTAAAAACTTCATTATTAAGTCAAATTGAAAATATCTAATTTTCCTAGAAAAGTGGGAAGATATGAAATAATGCAATGATACTGAATCAAATAAAGCATTGTCCAAACCTGAGGAAACCTTTAAATTACTGGCCACCATGTCTTTTGGGGCATCAACCTCACCAGTAGTGGTCATATAAGCCTAACATTTCTCCTTTGTCCTTTTCTGTGGTATGATCCCTTAGAACATAGGAAATTCATTTGAATATTTCCTATTTTCATTACAATTGTATCATTCAACATTGACTGCCTCTTTCTTCTCCTTGCAATCACGAGCTTGGTGGCCTTTTTCACCCCAGTTGTAACAGACTCCCATTCCCTTTAAGAATGTACCAGGGTGTTTCTTCCCACATTTACAGCAGTATAGATATTTAACTTTTCCCTTCTTCCCCTTATTTCCATTTCCATAATGTTTAGTATATCTCTTTTTCTCATTGCTTTTAGATTTATAGGTCTTAGTGAATTCATTTTCAATCTTCATTGCGCAATAGACATTATCTTCTTACAATTAAAATGATTGTGAGACTAATGATCAATGGAGAAATGGTATTAACCTATCAATGAATCTATCAATATTACTCCTTGGGATACATATATAATATGATGTATCCTTTCTAACCTTGTAATTTTATCCTCATACTTTGTGAAATTCTCATCCTAATTTTTCCTCAGACTCAAAAATTATCTTTCCATATCCTCTCGATGGTCACAAAGAAAGTATTTTTAAGAGAATCTTTTTAAACTCCCTCTATTCCATGTTTGATACTTCTTAATCGTCCATTGTGTTTTTGATTAATGACCACCATTGATCTGCATCTCCCATGAGGTGATATACTGCCCTAACAACTTCTTCCTTTTTTCTACTCCCCAAAGTATGAAATATTTTCTCTAAGAAATTTATCCATTGCTCTGTACTAGTGTATTTGTACTCCCATTGAATTTTGGTGGTTGTTGGCTCATGAATCAGTCTAACATTGATCCTCTACATTACGGATCAGGGTGCTCCATATGAGTAAGGTTATTATTCATAACCCGAGTGAGTTGTCCTAGTATGGTGAAAAGCTGATCATCTCCACTTGCATCACCAGCTCCATCGTAATTATACTGAGTAGGAGGGAAATCCCTATATGGATTACCTGCATTGATACAGTTTCCATTCCATCCACTAGGTCCCATTTCCAACCAATGGAATAAAATAGATTAGATTATGAATCAAAATATATAATTCCATACAAGTAAAATAATTAACATAAATTGAACAGTTTATTGATATAATTCATAATCATAAAAAAAGGTTTTAATTGAGTAGGTATATTCTAAAAAATTATTCATAATGGTTTGTAAAGAAAATGTGAACTATCCTAAGAATATCCCCTGGGATTGTCCTAACAAAGTGTGCAGCAAGACCCGTTGTTGTGAACTAGTTCTAGTTCGAGTAAAGCTCAAAGTTATGTTTTTGGGTTTGACCCCAAGGTCCATATGTGACAGATCCACCTCTACCTGCTCGTATCTAGATAGGGATGTATTTATTGGAAATCTCACAAAATCTCTATATTACCAAAATTCTAGGACGTTCTTCTATACTAATCCTCAAAGTCTATCTTAGGATAATATTCCTTAATCAATGTATTTCTAAATATAGCTTCCATGGTTTGTACTAAACATCCTCTGACACCAAATGTAACACCCTGACCCCAGTTACCTTGATTGTGTGTTTATTACATAACATTGTTATGATTCAAGGAATCATGTCCTGAGATACCTATCGGTTTAGTAGCCATAGAAGTACTAGATACTTTCATAAGTTTTACATTACATCAGGAAATAAAAACATAAACATCATTTTTTCCCCATTTAACACACTTATAACATTATCCAATCCCTACACGCCAACCATAAAATACTTCTTCACATCAGGGAAAAGGTAAAACATAAAAAGGGGTGAGCTCAGATTCCAAGTAAGGATTGCAATATAGCGGAATCCTTTATAAATAAGCATAAACATTTAAGGAAAAGTATAAGGATAAAGAAAAATCCTTTTAATCATAATAATAGGAATAATATGGCGAAGATAAAGACAAATAATTATATTCACATAGTCACATGGATATTATTCTAGTCAAATAATCACAAGCAATATCAATAGCCACTTTCATAATGATTGAATGAATAATACCAGACTTCATAATCACACAGTCACGGTCTTGTGCCAAGACAACAAATAAGATTTTGTCAAGGGCTTGTGCCAAGAAACTTATTTGTCTCATGAGACCTACTAATGCATCGATGAGCTATAGCGGGCTTCACCCATCACTTACGATGTCCAATGCATTCGTCATAAGAAAATGTTTAAACATAACATAATCATCCATATCAAAACTAGCATACGAAATGTTAAAAATTTATCCATAAACCATGAATGTTGTAAAAATAACACATCCACAGTCAAACATGTCAAAAAACCTTCAATAAAATATGGAATATTTTTATCATAACAAATCAAATTCAAACAATTTTAAAATCCATCAATGTATGTTGACATAGATGAAATGAAAACTATTTGAAATAAATACCTCTTTCAATTTTAAAATCATATAATAGTTACATAATTATAAAATAAAATAATTTTTTTGAAAAAATTATAATAAGATTGTACGGGATGCTTTGACGATGACGGAATGGTATAAAATAGTGGCACCCTTGTATAAGTTAATAAAAGACATTCTTACCATAATTTTGTCAAAAATGTCACAAAGTACCTTGTTTAGAAAACGACGGAATGATTTCATTCAAAACATATATTGTAAAATAAGGGTATAAATGACTTTAACACATAGTATAGTAAATAGTAAAAATGTTTTAAATTACATTTCTAAGAAGTCACATATGATGATGATAAAGAGGTCCTAGTAGATACTTACGTATTAATAACCTCGGATAAGTAAAGAGATTGTAGAATTAACCCTTACCTTGTACTTTTCTTTAGTCGTTGGTATTTTAACATATTGTATAATAGTAAAAAAAATATTAAATTACACAAGAACTATATACATAAATATGATATCATATGTGATCCTCTAATATTGGTTTGTTAATAATATTTCAGTAGTATCATTGTTTCGGGTGTCAACGGGTTCGTTTTCCTTTATATGCATTATTATGTAAGTAATGTTTTTATGAAAAGGATGTATTTTATTCATATACAAAATGATATTATGTTCATAAAAATTATTTTCAATCATAATAAGTAAATTATTCTTTAATTATTATGATGGAGAATGAATATCATCACGTTCGTGGAGACGGTAATCCGTACATACGCACAAGCGACAATATCATTATATTACTGGTGAAATCACATGTAATTGGATGATATATCATATATAAAGAATCATTAAAATGTTATATTTATTATTTACATTAGTTATACTCCTTATTTTACCCATCCAAGTAATGAAATGTTTTAATAACAAACTACACCATGACATGGAGATGGTAAGTCATATGTACGCACGTATGGTGACTTTGTCATTTATAGGATGGATAGAATAACTAATATGGTTCTATCATAATTATAATAACATAAAAGTACGTATAAGGTACTATAATTATTATTTTTTATGGAGGAAACAATGAAACATGAAGTGTAAGAAGAAAAGAACTTGAAAGAGGGTGGTGAAATTATTACCCCTTCGTTGGGTGTTTCCTTTTGAGTTGATCAAAATATTTCTGTAAGTTGGCTTTCTGATCAATGTATGGACTCTATGTAGATGTAAGGGAAGTTGGGAGGATATTTCATCTAGGATTGGATAAGCCAAATGGATTTTGAGGTGTGAAATTAAGGGAAGGGGAAGTCCCTTTTATTAGAAAGGTGAGGGTCACTTTAGAAAAAACATGATATATTATTTTATAATAAAATCATTTTAAATATTAATGGATCAAAAATGATTTATTTAGAGGGAAATGTGGGTATGGGTCTAAAATATCTCAACCAATAGGTTTTATACTGGTTTAGATCACCATATTAACCCTATCTTATATATTTAACTCTCAGTTAAATAGTTTCAAATTTACCATGTCTTTTTATATTTTTATATTATATGGATAATAAACATACTATAAACTTCCAAGAGAACCCCAAGTGGTTCATTATTAATATATATAACCTTATCTAAGTCCTTTTTCTGATCCTTTTATTTTTAGGAATATTATATCAATTAATAATATAGCTTTTTTTTTAAAAACACAATTATGTCAATTTTGACACTATTTAGTATTTGATTATCTTTGAATGTTATAAAAACATTATCAATTTGAATAAAATTTATTTAATAAAAACTAACATGTCACATTAACCTAAAAAATTATTGTATTTATCATATTCCTTTATTTACATTTATTTCGATATTTATAATATCAATTATCTTAATATTTTATTAATAAGGTATTTGCTGCATCATCATTGTGTCATAAATATATTAAACTATTTAATTTTTCAAAACTATAACTAAAATACCATTATGTATGAAATATTTTTATCTTTATAATTATAATTTATAGTTGAATTTATATTATATGTAACCTTATATTAAATTTGTTTTGTTATTAAACATGGAATTTATCACTTTTAACACTTCTTTAAATAAATAATAATAAATGTCCTAATCTAATCCAACTATACCAAAAGGATCACATTTTATCCCTATGGTTGTTTTTTTGTATAATTACACTTCTCCAATATAATTATGATATCTGATAGGATAGTTATAATATCATTTTTACCCATAATTACCCTGTTTACTTTTAACCATGGAAAATAAAAGTCAAAAGTTACTATTCACAAAAAATTATTTTCATCTTATTGTTGAGTCAATAAGGTTTTAATTATGAATTGTTCATTCCTTATTGTTTTGAAAATCACAAACACCTTATCTTTAAGGAAAATCTCTTTTATAATGAAAATTTCTTTAATAAGGAAGATTGCTTTTGTAAGAAAAATTATCCTTATCATATTGTCATCGATATATTTTTAAGTATAATATTCGGATTCATTTCTAAATTCTCAGAATCGTTTGAAACATTGATATGAAGATTTCTGTTTTAGGTTCCGAATTATGGATGAGAACTGTAATAATTTTCTACTCTGAATTCTAGAAAAGAATTCTTATTACGAATTCTGATGACGAATTCTCATTACGAATTTTGAATATGAATTCTCATTACGAATTCTGATGAAAAATTCTCATTACGAATTCTGATGAAAAATTCGCATTACGAATTCTGATGAACAATTTCTCATTACGAATTCTGATGAAGAATTCTCATTATGAATTCTATTGAAGAATTCTCATTCCAAATTCTCAATCCGAATTCACCTATTAAACAGAATCTGGTCATCTTTTTTTTATACACTCCGAATTTATTTAGACTCTGAAAATTTATTTTTGTTTACACACCGAACCTTCACTCTGAACTTTTGAGTTAGACTTTAAATGATGTCGTACTTTCTGATTCATTTGTTTTGTTATAAAACGATGTTGTCTATTCTGTTATAAACTAACGGTTGGTTAAGTTACACGTGTACAGGTCCCTCCAATTTTTAAATAAAATATGACTGTTGGAAAGGAGGCCAACCTTGCCTATAAATAGGAGCTCATTTGAAAGAGCTCAGAACCGATGAATGACTTCTTCGACATTCTGCATACATGCTGTTGAAGTGATTTTTAGTGAGAGAGGCTCTTATTAACTCTCAAAGCTTCGTGCGACTCTGAATGATAGTGATTACATTCGAGGACTTCCGGGGATAGAAAGACCGAGGTGACCAACTACCTTGAAGTTTAGGGCTTACAGGGATAGCAAGACAGAGACTCCGATCTTCATATCGAGGGCTTAACCCGGTGTGGGTAAGGCAGACTTGTTTGAAAGTATAAATCAATGGACCTTTATCCATGGTTGTTGGATACCCTTCTCTTTGGGTTAAAAGACTTATATCTTGTTACTTGTAATTTTACTACTTGTTTGTTTCCGCTGCAGTTTATATTGTAAGGAAAGTATAACATTCTCATACATCGTTACTTGTAGTCTGTTTCATTTAGATTCTATAAACTTTAAGGTATAATCTCATATTGTAATCTTTATTTAAGTTTCAATTTCCGGAACCATATTTCCGGAACCATCTTTCAGAATCTCTTTCCAGTTTTAAGAAAGTACATAGGAAAACATAGTTAATCGTAACTAACATTAAAGGTTCCAAAGGAATTTTTAAAGTATACAATTCACCCCCCCTCTTGTATATTGAGCATCCACATCATTATTTCGATCCTACAATTGGTATCAAAGGTGGTCTCTGAAATACTTGTACTTACGTATAAGATTTTTCTTGCTCATTTTCTCATTCCGAATTTTCTCATTCCGAACTTTCTCATTCCGAACTTTGTTATTACAAACTTTTTCTACTAACAAGTTTGTGTGCCGAAGGTTATTTTTAAGTATGAACGGAATTAATGTTGGTTCCATTGATAATCTAAATCCTACAGGACCGCCAATCTTTGATGGTAATGATTATGAGTATTGGAGAGATCAAATGAAGACTTTTGTTATCAATACTGGAGTGGAAAACTTTGATATGCTTACTGGGGAGTATAAAATTCCTGATAAGGAAGTTAGAACTTTTACAATCCCAGAAAATCAAGAGTATCAACTCAACTATAAGGTACGCAATACCTTACTTTGTTCAATGAATAGAAATATATATAGCCAAATTTCTTCTTGTGAAGCAGCTAATTGTATCTGGAAGAAGTTAGAGGTTACACACTTTGGAACTTATAAATTGATTGAGACTAGGAGAGATATGCTTAGAGCTGAATATCATGGCTTTAATTTTCCGTATGGTGAACCAATATGTAAATTTCAAAAGAGGTTCATGACTATAGTCAACAGCTTACAGTCTATGGGAGAAAAAGGGTTAGATGATGAAGAACCTGTGGATAAGATAATTGATATTATGCCCAAAGAGTGGGAATCCAAAAGAACTGCTATTGATGAGAACAGGAAGGTCACTCAAATTTCACTTGATGAGTTATTCGGAACTCTTCTCCAACATGAAACCAGAATTAAGAGAGATGCTGACAACATCAAAAATAAAAATGGGAATGGTACTTTTTCTTTTACAACAACATCAAATCATATGAAATCTAAGACTCCTGAGAGAGTAACCAGATCCAAGTCTAAGAAGATTTTTATTCAATACAAATCTAGTGAGAGTGAAGTATCTGAAAATGAATTAGAAAATCTTGATTAAAGTATGAACAAGATAGCTGGCTAGAGAAATTTCCAATCCAAGTATAAGAAAAATGAATGGCAAGATAGGAAAGATGGAGAAGTCACTTTTTATGAATGCAAGATAGCTAGACATATTAGACCAGATTTCCCTTTGCTCAGAAAGAGAGAAAGTAAAGAAAAGCATTCAGAAGGAACAGAAAGAAGTATTATAAATCTAGAGCTAAGAATGTTCTGAAAGAAAATGATACCTGGAGTGCTAGTGGTGGTGATTCTTTAGATGAATCTTTTGATAAAGAATCTTCCGGACAGAAGAATCTTGGTCTTATAGCCAGATTACCTATTGATAATCATTGTTTTATGGCTAAGGGACGAAATGATGAATCATTGACCAATGTTTCTTTAAATTCTAATGATAGTAAGTATTATAACTCTTTGGATGAATAATCCTCTTCTGATGAAGAAAATACTTTACCTACTTATGATGAAGTCTCTAGGTTTGCTGAACTTCATGAGATTGAGAATCCTAAACTCAATAAGAAACTTGATAAGGCAAACTCTAGGAATTCTATTCTTATGAAATAGATATCAGATCTTTCTAAAGATCTTGATAGGAAAAATGCTGATTTTGAAAGTATTTCAAAAAATCTTGAGGAAGTAAGTTCTGAGAAGTGTAATCTTTTTAAAAAGTTAGAAAAAGTAATTTCTAAGAAAAATGTTTTCGATCCTAGCTCTAGTTCTAAAACTAATGATTTTGAGGATAAGAACTTGGTTATAATACTCATCTCTGAAATTTTTTACTTAAATAAATGTTTATCATACTTTAACCATGGTAAGGAAAATTTTGATAAAATGTATTCCCAAATACAACCTTTAAGAAATAAATCCAGATTTGGTTATACCCATGAAAAACCAATTTTTAGTAACAATTATTTCGTTCCTCAAAGTGACCCATTTTGTAATAAGTTTCAATGTGGTGGTCACTGGGAAAAGAATTGTTCCATAAACCAAACCCAATCTCTAGGATTTCACAATGCTTATTTCTCTAAGAAGATGTGGGTTCCTAGTATTTTGTTATCTGAAAGTCTCGGATCCAAACACGTTTGGATTCTGAAAGTCTAATTCTTTTCTTGATTTTAGTAAAATAAAGAGTGTACCAGCAACAATACATGGTACATGGATAGTGGATGTTCCCGGAACATGACTGGTAACAAAATCTATTTTGAAAAGATTATCAAAATGAAAGGAGGAAAGGTAACTTTCAGAGACAATGCTAAGGGGGAGATTGTTGGTATTGGTAATAGTGTTCTTTTAAGAAAAACATTGATTTAAAATGCTCTTTTTGTTAAGGGTCTTAAGCACAAAATCATTAGCATAAGTCAGTTATGTGATGAAGGTTATCTTGTGAATTTTTGGAATGATAAGTTCTTAGTTCACAATTCCAAAGAATAATTTATTCTTTCAGCCAATAGGCATGAGAATTTTTACACCTTAATGTTAGAAGACCTCAGGAGCCATGATTTACCTTGCCTAAGTGCAATGGAAGATCATTCCTGGTTATGGCATAGAAGACTAGGTCATTGTAACCTTAGAAACCTATGTAAACTCACTAATAATAAACTAGATAAGGATCTACCGGAGCATAGATTTGATTCTTCTAAAGTTTGTGATCCTTATCAATATGGAAAAAAACATAAATCTAGTTTTAAATCGATCGGTGAAGTCTCAACAACTGATGCATTGCAGTTAGTGCACATGGATCTTTTTGGTCCAACACAAAATGGATGTATTGGAGGAAAATACTATGTGTTTGTTCTATTTGATGATTACACTTGATTTACTTGGGTTTATTTTCTAGCAAAGAAATCTGAAGTTTTTTCTTATTTACAAAGTTTTAGAGCTCAAGTTAAAAATGAGAAAAACCTTCCATTGAAATATATTAATACTGATCATGGGGGATAATTTCAAAATTAGGATTTTGAAACTTTTTGTAGTAGAAAAGGTATTACTCATAATTTTTCAGCACCTAGAACTCCTCAACAAAATGGTGTAGTTGAGAGAAGAAATAGAATTCTTCAAGAGATAACTAGAACCATGTTGAGTGAATATTCTATAGCTAGACATTTCTGGGCTGAAGTTGTAAGTACTGCTTGCTATACTATAAATCGTGTTTTGATTATACCTTTTCTTAATAAAACTCCTTATGAGTTATGGAATGGTAGAAAACCAAGACTATCCTACTTCAAGGTATTTGGTTTCAAAGTATTAATTTTGAATACTAAAGATAACCTACATAAATTCGCACCAAAATCTGATGAAGGAGTTTTCTTAGGTTATTCCACAAACTCTAAGGATTATAGAGTTTTTAATAAAAATACTTGTACTGTTGAAGAAACTGTGCATGTAAAATTTGATGAGTCTGATCCTTTTTTTAAACCATCCCAGCCTACATCCTCGGATGATTTTTCTGAAACTGATTGTCAACCTTTGATAGAAGAACCTTCTAATAGGGATAATATTCAAGAAGATACTTCTGAAACATTTACCCCAGAAGACTTTCTACCCTATGTTGATGAACAGGCTTTTCAAAACCCAAGTCTGGGGTTTCTTAAGAATCATCCAAGTGATAGTATCATCGGTGATGTAAATCAACCTGTAAGGAGTAGAAGTTCCTTATGGAATGAAGTAGAATATATAGCATTTCTTTCCCAATTAGAACCTAAATGCACTGATGAAGCTTTAGGTGATGATGATTGGATCAATGCCATGCAAGATGAACTAAATGAATTCGAATGGAATAAAGTCTGGACCTTGGTTGAAAGACCTAAGGAAACTTCTTTTATTGGAGTAAAGTGGGTCTTCAAGAACAAATGTGATGAAAATGGATTCATAGTATGAAATAAAGCTAGACTTGTTGCTAAAGATTATAATCAGCAAGAGGGAATAGAATATGATGAAACCTATGCTCTAGTAGCTATACTTGAATCTATCTGTATTCTACTTTCCTTTACAGCTTTCTTTAATTTCAAACTTTGTCAAATGGATGTGAAATGTGATTTTCTTAACGTTTATGTTCAAGAGGAAGTTTTTGTTGAACAACCTCCTAGCTTTGAAGATAAATAACATCATGATCATGTTTTTAAACTTACCAAAGCTCTGTATGGTCTTAAATAAGCCCCACGAGCATTGTATGATAGACTCACAGGATTTTTGGTTCAAAATAACTAGGTTAAGGGAAATGCAGATCCAACTCTTTTTATAAATAAAGATAATTAAAATGATTTGATTGTTCAAATTTATGTTGATGGCATCATATTTTCTTCAACTCAGCAATCTTTAACCAACTCTTTTTCAAGTCTAATGAAATCTGAGTTTGAAATGAGTATGATGGGTGAGTTAACTTTTTTCCTCGGTTTTCAAATTTCTCAAAAACCAGAACGATCCTAAATATCTCAACATAAGTATATTAATGATCTTCATAAAAAGTATGGTTATGACAACACTAAGAGTATATGTACTTTTATTGGTACCTCAAACTCTTTAGATCTTGATGAAGCTGGGAAACCAGTAGATCAAACATCTTTTAGAGGTATGATAGGAAGTTTACTTTAATTAACGGCTAGTCGACCAGACTTAATGTTCACAGTATGCTTATGTGCAAGATATCAATCCAATCCTAAGGAATCTCACTTAAAGGCAGTAAAAAGAAATTTTCACTACCTTAAGGGAACCATGGATCTAGGATTATTTTATACTTATGGAATTGATTTTGTTCAAAAAATCATTTATGATGCTAACTTTGGTGGATGTAGAATGGATAGAAAGAGTATATCTGAAACATTTCATTTCTTAAGAGATTCATTAGTTTCTTGGTTCTGTAAGAAGCAACATTCTGTAGCACTCTCCACTACTGAAGCTGAATATGTAGCAGCTGGAAGTTGTTGTGCTCAAGTGTTGTGGATGCAACACACACTCACAGACCGTGGCTTGAGTTTGACTAAAACTCAAATTTTGTGTGATAACACAATTGCCATTGCTCTTAGTATGAACCCTGCACATCACTCTCGTGCAAAGCACATAGATATTAGGCATCACTTTCTTAGGGATCACACACAAAAAATAGATATCATTCTTCAGTTTATCGGAATGCAAGATCAACTTGCTGATATTATCACAAAATATTTTCCTTATGATAGATTTGAATACATTAAACAGAAGATAGGAATGATAATCATAAGTTAATCTTTCTTAATTAACTTTCTGTTGAACAAGTCTCCATACAGTAATAAACTCCTTTTCACAGGGGGAGTACATTTGATTGTTAGAGTAACTATGTTTTTCAACGTTAATTTTTCAAACTTTTCAGAACTAAATTTCCATAATGGAAAATTTCGTACTGGTGTTTCCATAAAGGGATTTTCGTACCGAGACATTCTTAATGATCTTTTCGTATTCAAGCTTTTCCAATAAAATTCAAGTACTGAGTTTTCCGTACTGATTTTTTTTTCATAGTGAGTTTTTCGTACTGAGTTTGTCTTTCGTATTCAAACTTTTGTAGTTTTTTTTAAAATTTTACCCATTACTAATAATCCTTCAAAACCAATCTGAAAGGTATGATTTCCTTACTCAAGTTTTCGTAGTCATACTTTACTTGCTGTAATTTTCTTATATTGTGTTTTCGGATTATAATTTTCTTAAATCTTTGTTTTAATAAAAACCTCAAAAGATCGGATTCAAGTTTTCTTGGGAATTGGTTTTCAACCGTCAGATCTGATCTCAGCTTGTCACAATCATTCGATCAACCATGGATGTTGAACCGTTTTCTCATTGCATATTTAAAGGGGACCCTAAATGGTTGTCCAACATTGTTTTTCAAGCTCCAGCATCCCGAAGCTCTGCCTCTCCGATTTAAAGTCGTTCCGAACTTCAGCTTTCTCCGTTCCGAACTTCTCAGAGGTCTTCAGATCCGAATGTTTGTGGAAGTAGCTTCTCAATACATGTCTTCATCTAAGCTGATTTTGAAGTGGTTTGTTTATAAAGAAAGGTTGGTTCATCCTGATTTCTTCAACAAGTATGATTCTCTTATATCCAATATTATTAAGCTCAACGGATGGGAAGATGTTGTGGTGTCTAAGACCGGGAATCAAGATGAAGTTTTTTTGGATTTTCTTGTAGAGTTCAATGAGACAGTTTCCTTCCTTAAGGAAGATGGTAGGGAGAAGTTGTCATTTAAGTCTTATTGCAAGACTTATAAGCTTTTTTATGCCAGAGCAGCCAGCTTGGTAGGGCTGAACAATAAAGGAGAAGCTGAGTTCATTTCTCATGTTTATCCTGATTCAAAGGGAAGCTTTGACAAGGAAAAGGATTTGGAAACTCTCGGACTGACAGATGATAAGGCTCCAAAGATTTCTACTTTGACTACAAATTTCTGGATTCTAGAATTATGGGTACAAGGCCTTATCGTTCCGAGAAAGGGTGAAAAAGATAGTCTGAAGAAAAGTGAGATCTATATCCAAGATTTTATGATAAATCTAAAGAAGTTGAACCTGATGAAACACATTCTTATTACCCTTGAGAATGTTAAGAAAGGGAATCTGAGAGCTCAGATCATAATGTATCCAGAAATCCTCTCAAATTTGATAGTTCGGTGCCTTGAGTCTTTCAAGGAGGCTTGCAAGTCTAAGCTAAGAGTTTTCAAAATTATGCTGGTGAGTGATGGTACACTCAAAAGGATGGATGTAGCCTTCGACAAGAAGACTGGTCAGTTTATTGATTTACCTGCTCAAGAAGAAACGGTTTCGAAAGATGCTGAACTTGAATCCTCATAGAGAGTGAGGAAGAGAAAGTTGAAAGAAGTTGAAGGTGAAGCAGATAATCTCAAATCTAAGGAAGTTCATTCCGCACCTCCAAAACTGAATAAGAATAAGGCTTACCCAGATGAAGTAGTTGCTAAATGGAGGGAAATCAAAGAGAATAGAGTGAAAGGGGAGCCTCAGTTTGGCTTGGATCCTGCGGAGGCTAAGGCCTTGAAGGAAAGTACTGCGGATGAACTAGATAGATAAGTGAAAGAAAATAAGCTTAAGAAGAATATTTCTAAAGCTGAGGTGGATCATACTTTTATGAAGTTTAATGTGATGGTTTCAACGAACATTGTCGTTCTGAGATCCTTTTCATTGGAATCTCTACATGAGACTCCAGGAAGAAACTTTGTCGCTCCGGAAGTGGCAGTTTCTAAGCATGTTGAGGAAGTAGAGCAGATTCAGCAAGTCGAAGAAGAAGAAGAAGAAGTTGCTGAAGGTAGTGGTGACACCGGAGATGTTTTGAAGCAAGTAGATGATTATAAGGGGACACCTTCAGAACAGTTGCCGCTCCAAACTTCAGAAGCTGAATCATCGAAGTTAATCACTCCAGGGAAGGATGAAGAGGAAGGAGAACAAGAAGTAGCCTGTCATGCAGAAGAGGAACAACTTCTAAAGGATGTTGCTCAAATGGAGAACATAGAGGTTGGCGCACAAGAAGTTACTGATGATGAAGATAATGTTTTTCAAGTTTCTTATAGTGAACAGAAGACTCCGGAACACCAAACCATTCTGAAAAGGACAAGGGAAAGAAACTTTATTTTGATACCCCGAGCTCAGTGGTTGTAAAGAGAAGGGAAGTTGGTGATTCTTCTAAGAAGAAACTTGAGCATTTTGAAGAAGAAAATTCTCCAAGCAAAGTCTCGAATTCGGAGTCATCTTCGTTGGGGCATGTTTTTTTTGTTCAGTCATTAAAGAAGTTGGTGGGTACTATTCCGACTTTCTCATGTATTGATTCAAAATTCCAGATGCTCCAACATGCTTTGAATCAGAAAACAGACTCTGTATCCATGGTTATGGACAAATTTGTTGAGATAGAGGCTTAGTTCAAAACATTCTTTGTCGGCTATGAAGCCCACAAAAGATCTTGCAAGAGGATGACTAGTTGGTCGAGGAAGACTATAGAAGAGATGAGGATCTTTGATGAATTTCAAGATAATGTAAAGGATGCCTTTGAGACAGAAGACAGGAAGATAAATGAACTTACTTCATCCTTTGAAGAAAAATTGACAGATGAAAAGTATTTCTGGATTCAAGGAGTCAGAGATCTGAATGGGAAGTTGAATTCTATTTCTCAAAAATGGAAGTATGAAAGGGATCATCATATTGAGTTTGAGGAAATGTTTTTAAAGCATGAACAAATCTTGAAGGATCAGGAAGAAAATCTTCAGGTTTAGGAAGAAAAGCTTAATGCCCAGGAAGAAAAGATTGAAGCTCAAAATGCACGAATTGTTGTGTTAGAGAAGCAAGATGAACAAGAACATAAATACTTTAAGAAGATAAAGGCTATTCTTAAGGGTCTCATGGAGAAGGAAAAAGATCCAAAATAGACAGATCCGATCTTTTGTTGTATCTTATCTTCTTTGTTGTTGAGCTTTCAAACTTAATAAAAATTGTGCTTTCTCGTGTATCTTGTTGTTGCTACTAATTTTTTAGGTACCTTGTTATATTTTCCATTCCCTTGAATTCTTCTTGAAAATCACAAAGGGGGAGAAGGAAAAGAACCCTAATAAAGGGGGGAAACTAATCTTAACAAATGGTGAAAAAGAAAACAAACTCTAATAGAGTTCATCTAAGGGGGAGTTTTTCATTAAAGAAATCTTTCTTATTCTTAATGAAATATAATTCTTGAAATCTTGAATACGATCCTTAGAGTTTCAAAGTATAAGGGGGAGTTAGTCGTATTCATCAAAATTTATAAGCAAAGGGAGATAATCCTTAATGTTTTCTTTCTTCTTAGACTTTTTTTCGAAAGGATGTTTGTGCTTTCCAAAAAGAGGAGGATTGTTGAGTCAATAAGGTTTTCCTTATGATTTTTTCATTCCTTCATGTTTTGAAAATCAAAAACACCTTTTCTTTAAGGAAAATCGCTTTTATAATGAAAATTTCTTTTATAAGGAAGATTTCTTTTGTAATAAAAATTATACTTATCATATTCTCATCCATATATTTTTTATGTATAAGATTTTGATTCATTTCTATATTCTCATAATCGTTTGAAACTTTGATATGAAGCATTATGTTTCCGGTTCCGAATTCTGGATGAGAACTGTAATAAAGTTCTACTCTGAATTCTGGAAACGAATTCTCATTACGAATTCTGATGACGAATTCTCATTACGAATTCTGAATACGAATTCTCATTACTAATTCTGATGACAAATTCTCATTACGAATTCTGATGACAAATTCTCATTACGAATTCTGATGACAAATTCTCATTACGAATTCTAATTATGAATTCTCATTACGAATTCTATTGATGACTTCTCATTACAAATTCTCATTCCGAATTCACCTATAAAACAGAATCTAGTCATCTTTGTTTTATACACTCCAAATTTATTTAGACTCCGAAAATTTATTTTTGTTAACACTCTGAACCTTCACTCCGAACTTTTTAGTTAGACTTTAAACGATGTCGTACTTTCTGTTTCATTTGTTCATTTATAAAAATATGTCATCTATTCTGTTATAAACAAACCATTGGTTAAGTTACACGTGTACAGGTCCCTCCGATTTTTAAGGAAAATATGACCGTTGGAAAGGAGGGTGACCTTGCCTATAAATAGGAGCTCATTTGAAAGAGCTTAGAACCGATGAATGACTTCTTCGACATTGTGCATACATGATGTTGAAGTGATTTCTAGAGAGAGAGGCTCCTATTAAATCTCAAAGATTCATGCGAATCCGAATGTTGGTGATTACATTTGAGTACTTCCATGGATAGGAAGACAGAGGTGACCAACTACCTTGAAGTTGAGGGCTTGCGGGGATAGAAAGATAGAGACTCCGATCTTTGTATCGAGGGCTTACCCTGGTGTGGGTAAGACAGACTTGTTTGAAAGTATAAATCAAGGGACCTTTATCCAAGGTTGTTGGATACCCTTCTCTTTGGGTTAAAAGACTTATATCTTGTTACTTGTAGTTTTACTACTTGTTTGTTTCCGATGCATTTTATATTGTAAGGAAGGTATAACTTTCTCATACATCCTTACTTGTACTCTGTTTCATTTAGATTCTATACGCTTTAAGGTAGAATCTCATATTGTAATCTTTAGTTAAGTTTCAATTTCTGAAACTATATTTCTGGAACCTAATTTCGGAATCTCTGTCCAGTTTTAAACAAGTACATAAGAAAACATAGTTAATCGTAACTAATTTTAAAGGTTCCAAAGGAATTTTTAAAGTATACAATTCACCCCCCTCTTGTATATTGAGAATCTACATCATTATTTCGATCCTACACTTATTGAACCTCATTTTACTTACTGATGTCAACCACGTCTCTTGGATTTTGGAAATTCAACTCACAAAAGCGGTAAAATTATGTTTTATGCAAATTTGTAAATTCTCTTAGAATGTGGGTAAAAGACAACAAAAATTTCAATAAAATTTTATATATCTACACTTATTTTAAAATAACTCCAATGAATTATATTGAACATATATAGGCATTATGCATATATAATGACCTAAACTAAATTAATATAAAATAACTAATTATTTGAATATAAATTCTGTTTTAAACAATAAGGTAGTGTTTTTCACTATTCATCAAAAATTGAATGTTCTTAGAAAAGAAAATCACCGTAAACTAATTTAAATATTCCGAATAAAAAAATGAAGTCCATTTTAAAAATTGAAATTTAAAAAATGTCAAAAAGTGGGTAATAATGGCTAATTTCATTAGTCGTGGTGTGTTAAAACATCATCTTGCATATAATACATGCTACTGCAAAAGAGAAACATACCAAGGAAAAATGGGGTGTTACAAAGATAGTACATAGGATTTTTAATATTTTGTTCAAAAATAGGATTAGGTAGATGTATTAAGAAAACTGGACTAGGAGAACTTCGTAGTTTAGTTTAGGTGGGTCAGTTTTTTATAAGGCTACCTCATTGGTTTGGCATCCATTGTTTTATAGACCAAACAATGATAATATCACACTATGTTGAAACCTTCATGCTCATCGAGAGGTTGGTAAGTGTTGTGTACCATATGAATTATCTATCACATTCCCATGTTATTCATGATGTGTTTCATGGGTCTTAGTTCTAGATTTACATTCTTTAATCCAGTCATATCATTAACAACTACGATGTCGATGTGGATCCCAACACATCCAACATCGAATGACTAAAACTAAATGTATATCAGAATAAGAACATATTATGAGGTATTTTTGATCTAATGGTCTAGATTCTATGTCATCATGGAAGGATCCAGGATGAGACTTGGGAGTCAGGGTCTTAGGTTGAGTCTAAACAGATCATCCTATTTGTATAGAACCATTGGAAGTGCTTTATATGTATAACTTGTCATTATAGGGGTAGAATGAAATGATGTTTTTTTTCTTCAGGAGAGTTATGAGTTAATATAATAATTTAATTATATTATCTGGAGATATGAATTTATTATCTATGTTCGAGGGTTTTGTGGATGACTTTATAGAGTTTTCAAGGAATTTATAAGGGTTCATATTTTGAGTATTGTTTGTAAAAACCATGAGAATTATCTAGTAAATCATGAATCTAGAGGAAGTGGATTTTGGGGTAACACACTTTTATAGAACTAGCTTTCCAAATCTATGTGGCCTCACCTTGAATACCATAGGATGGGATATAATGTCCAAATGATAACTGGCACATGTTTTAAAAAATCATGAGACCAAACCATGCTTCTTTTCCATAATCCTACAACACATAAGGTTGGTGCACAATTTTAAAACCATGCATCCAAACCGTGTTCTCATGAAATTAAGGATATAAATTATTCATAAAGTCTCATTTAGGGTTTGTTTTGACCTATTATTTGTAAAATATTATTATCATATTTTCAATTATCCTCTGGACCTCCCTGATTATGTTTTCTATCCCAAACACGGATTTCGGTGATTCCCTATGGGTTGAGTATCTATAATATAGTTATGTTATTTTTTAATGCTCCATTATTTTTTTCTATTAGATAATCCTAATTTATCCTAATATTGATAATATATTTCTTTATCTATTGACTGATCAATGAATTATACTGAATAATTATTATGGATTCTTGAATCGTTACCAGATTTGTAGTGGATTCAATTTGTCAACGAGATACCATTTGTCTTGAGTAAAATTTCTCATGAACAATGGAATAATCTTGTCATGAATAGATGATAAATATACTATTTACTCTACTACCCTTGATTTTATACATGAATATATTTTATTTTGATGAATAAATTTTGGATCTACATTTATTGGATATACCAAATGTTCTATTCTAGAATTAATGTGTAATTTACGAATCATTACTTAGTTGAATTTTTTGGAACTATAGTCATATCCTTTGATATAAATAAAAACATTTTCCATTAATAGAGTTTATGAGTTATGTGATATAGAAACACAATTTTTATATGAAATTTCCTTGTGTATCTGTTTGAAATGTTATTCTTGATAACTTAGAACATAAAATAGGAACTAGTTATATTAGAGATTTTTATTTAAGGGTGTGTGATGCGTACTTAGTGTTAATCCAGGATTCATATTATTGTTCTTCCTAATAATTTATTTTGGAAGTTTCATACCATTTGAGACCTCTGTATATTCTATTAAATATTATTTCATAGTGGGATACCATAAATTGTTTATCATGATTGATAGAGTTTGATTGTGGGATTGTGTGTAACTTGTGAGAGCTGAGAATGATGCTTAATTCCATCATTATGGATAGAATACACATTTAGGATTATTTTTATTGATCACATGTTATTATATATTTCTTTTAATTTGTCATGATGATGTTATATTTTTGTCTTATTATTATCTACCATATTATTTTTTTACCATACCATTGGAATATTTTATCATGGTATTGATAACAAGAATACTATTTTGGTATGTTTATCACATAGAGGGATAGAATTGATGACATATAATGATGATGAATACTGGACATGCCTTGGTTACGATTAGGATAATATTAATTTCCAACATGAAACATTATGGAATAAAGATTCAAAGTAATTTTCCTGAACTTGATTCCTTGTGGATACCAAGTAGAACCTTCACTCAATTCCTTGATGATATCGAGTGACATGTCCCTATCCTTGCAACTAGTTATTTATCAGTCCTAGAAACATTTATCATACATTCAAAATAGTTCAAATGATGTTTCGAGCAATGCTTGTGTTGATTTTCATTGAACATATGTCGGTATTTGATTTATTATGCACACTAGTTCCCCTATTGTTATCATGTAGTAAACCTGTTATACATGTGAAAAATTGAAAAGAAAAATATGTCGTGTCATCATGGGTTTTATTAATCACAACCTACATAAAAATTCTGATGCACATGGATACTTTATGTATAGGGATCAAGGAAAGACAGAGGTTCCCATAGAAGATGTTTATTCCGAGGAGCATAGAGCAGGTACATGAACCATGAAGAATCCAAAATAATTTTTCATTATTTGTTATATAATAATCTGCAAGTATATATTATTTTGGTTTGTATTTACACACTGAGATCCTATTTTTTATTATTTTTCATGTGTGCCAACTGAAATTACATTTTCCACATTTTTTACTATCTGTTAATAGTTTTTTTATTATTAATTATATTCGGATTTTATATTGATGGTACTTTTAGTACCACACGAATTGAGGTACGTTGCCTTTTTTTATGATTTTTATGCGTTTAAATTTCATGAGATGAGTTGGGTAGAGGTTGGGAGATTTTGGAAGGATTTTGGAGAAGTTTGGAGGCTTTTCTTAGAGAGGAAAGTTTGAGCACGGTTAGGGGAAACCAGGAAGGTTCTCCAGGAAACCATGTCGGTGGAGACAATAGGCTTTGCATGACCTGCACATGGTTTACCAAATCGTTCGACGAAACCATGATGACCCTTTCTCTCGAGGTAGTACCTTTCACACAGTTAGCGCACGGTTTTCCAAACCATGAGGGATAACCGTGAGACAATATAAAAGTGGGGTTTTTAAAACTGGGTTCAATCGGGCTTGCCTCATTCCTCTCCAAATTCCCTCCCACTCGAGCCTCACTCGTTATTTCTTGTTCTTAGGGGTTTAGGGTGCTCTCCCACTCATTTTGGAAGCATTTTTAAGAGTTTTATTGGTGGATTGAAGGTGGTTTCTTCCGGGTAAGTCTCTCTTTTGGGGTTCTTTGTGTTTTCCACTAGATCTACATCTCCATCTCTCTCGTTTTTCTAGATATACACCCACTGCATGTAGATCTAGGGTTGTGGTTTCCTTGGATGTTAATTTTAAGGGTTGCGGATGTTAGGGAAAGAGATCTTGAGAGGTTTTGGTGGTGCGTTCGTCGGATTTTTGGAGTAGTTACTTGTGGGTCAATTTCACCGGAACCCTAAAGGTAGGTGACTTCCCTCTCGACTCCACCTGGTTAGATCTAATGGTTTTGATTACAATTAATTTGGTTCGATTGAAATTAATTGTGTTTTGATGTGAGAATTTGGTTATAAATCCCTTGGGTGGTGTTTTGGGGATTTTTGAGAAAAAGTGGGTTTTGTGGTGAAGTGTTTCCTGTTGTGGATTTTAAAATGAAGATTTTAAAATGGGTTTCTGTGAATGATTTGTGAACATGGTTTTCAATAATTATGTTTTTCTATTGAAATGAGTAATTTCATGGTAAATTATTGAATGTTGGTTTCAATAAATGGGTGATTTGTTGAAGTGGTAGACATGTAATGGATGTGGTTGATTGCATGTTGTTATGGCCATGGTGGGTTATGTGCTTGGTTATGGCTTGAGTGGAATGTTTTGTGGAAGTGGGAGGGAAGTACTACTATAAAGAGGGGATGGATAGTGGAAGAAAGGGCCACTATCAAATGATAAGTTGATGGGAAGTACCTCTATTTGTGAATGTGTGAACGGGTTAGATGGAATTTCCACCGTAATGGTTGATTTGTGTTCATTGTTTTTCAAGATGGAATTTGTTGTGCTAATGTGTAAATGATGAAATGGATTTTGGAATGTTTGTTTGTCATTCTATTGGTTGTTTGTTATGGGTGATAAGGCTTGTTAATGGTGTGTTTGGATTAAGGTAATGGTTTCACTTGTGATAAGTTTATATAAATTGTTTTCTATAAATGTGATAACGGTTTTTTTCTAGTGGCGTTTGTAGGGAATTAGTTTGGTGAAATCCTATAGAGTATTTGTACTCACCCACTACTTTGGCATGTTGGTTTCATTGCAGATGTTGTGTATTGTGGCATGGGCATAGGTAAGGCATCACCCTCTTTATGTGGTGCATCGTGATGTCTGGGTGGAGCTTGGAGCATAGAGCTTGGTTTGGAGCCACAGAGTGTGTATTGGCTTATTTTGGGTCTCTTTTTGAGGATTCCATATGACAACCCTGCTTTTTATTACAACTTAAACATGCTTTATTACATAAAACTTCACTTGATACAACAGAGAAGATAGAGAGGTTTAGTGTCTTTGGGGCTTAGGATCATTACATAAAAACTTTAAACTTGAAATACAACATCCTTATTGAAAACTTCCTTTACATGACCACTACATTCCTTCGTACTTAGCATTGCATGGGATAACCTGAGGACATGCATAAGAAAAGGGTGAGCTATAAAGCCCAGTAAGGGAGTACACAATGAATAACATGAGGAGTACAATACATGTTAGGCAATAGGCATATCAATAGAGCATAAGAGAGACAAGAACATAAAGGCATGGTAAAGCATGATAATCATAACATGGAAATGTGGCAACAACACTTAACATTGAATTAGCATGAGCCAAGGCTCATTGCACATGGAGCATGAGTAAACCCTCATTGCACTTGAAGCACGAGTAAACCCTCGTTGCACTTGAATTAGCATGAGTCAAAACTCATTGCACATGACGTATCATGATACTATACTTTACCCAATGCATTGGAGTGCTATAAAGGGTGTACCCTTCTTAAACATTTCATTTCATGCATAAGTGTGCCACATGGATCATAAAACATGGATTCATAAACCATAATCATTTGTTCCACGATAAAGGAATGTGGAATTCATACATGAAACTTTACAATCAATATGTAAATGTGCATAAAGGTTAATACCTTTGATGGAGAAATGGGCATGGTATTCACTACACAAAGACATTGGTTAAGAAAATCGGTGCGATTTCGGCAGCATAACGGCGTGACATAAGAATTCATAAAAAAAAGTTGATGAGAGAGAGAGGGGTTCCTCATCATATTTACATGTAATTGACAGTAAGGATTTCATATATATACATGTCCCAACAATCGAAATGGAATTTAGATTCATGATACAAAAGTATTGCTTGAATGTAAAAGAAGAGAGAGAAGTTCCTTTCGGAATTTCGGCATAGTAACGGGTGCACATGGGAGGCATTTAATGAGAGAGAAAGGGGTCTCCCATCATTCAAACAATAAGAGGGCAGTATGGGAGAGGTGCGAAACCATACCCCAACATTCATAAATGAAATTAAAAGGGCAATACAACTTAAAGAAAATTGACAAAAATGAGAAAGGAAGAAAAAAACCCTTACTTGGAAGTGTGCTTCCAAAGGCTAGAGAGAGGCTTGTGAGAGGCTTCTTGGGAGCTTGGGGCACCTTGAGAGGATTATAGAGAGATTAGGGCAGAGGTTGGACGAACTTCAAGGGCTTTGAGTGAGGAGGAAGTGGGAGCTTGGGTCGGTTTATATAGGAAAGGTGAGAGAATTCTTTATTATTTAGGTTTGGGACCCCTTATATTAAAATAATCCAAACCACAAACCATCCCATGGTATTTGCCCATGGTTTCTAGAAAAGGAAAGAGGAAAATAATATTTTACAAGGCCATGGTCCGAACTTATTAAAAAATTAGGGTTGCTTATGTGGAGGTGAGTCACACTCCCATGGAAATTAATTTAAAAAGGCAAAGTGTTGAATAAGTCTTGAGGGCTCCATTAATGCTTTGAAAAGTGAGTCAAACAAACCCAAAACCTCATTATTTTAATGATAAAACACATATTGGCCGAACATAAGGATTATGGTATTTTATTACATCACCATTGGGTCATTATGATGTCATAAAACACATTATATATTTAAATGGTATTTAATTTTTACCCAAAAATTTGACTGTCTCAGAAAATTATGAAAAATTCACCGTTGGATAATTTCGACATCTTGATTCAAAAAATAATATTTATTTTATCCAAATAATTTTCTAAATATGTGAATTTTCACTTTTAAAATAAAAACCGACATTTATAAAAAAATTCACGGGTTTTGACAGAAATGGCTTTCAAACCTTAATAAAAATTTTAATTGCATTCATAAAATTATAAGATCATTTATATTTAATAAAAATTAATTTAATATTAATAATAATATTTTATTAAAATATTATTTAATTCAAAAATCCTTTAATTTAATAAAATATAATTCTTAATTAAATAATTACTAAAAACATCATTTGTACTTTAAAAACTAATTACAATGCATCAAAAATGACTAGAAATTATATTCATTATTATATACAAAAAAAATAATGTACATGAACATGGTGCTACTTATTTGTTACATAACCCCTTAAAATAGCCGCATAAGACCTAAGGGTAAGGTGTGCGATGGTGGCAGACTCTTGGGGTTTCTCGGATAACATTGCTCGAGTGGTAATCTCTATCAACTTCCATTTTTCCCGTAGACGATCACGTTCGAGCTTGACTTGATGAAGCTCAGCTTGGGCTTGGTCAAGGGAAAAGCCCAAAGACACCACCTCTTTTCCGAGCTCCGACAAATGGGCTTCGTAAGGGGCAATTCTACTGGATGAGGCCATCGCTTCCTTTGTCTGAGTAGAAAATTGGTTCGTTAAAGCATTATATTTAAACTACCCAGATGATCACTATTCAACGGCTAAAAAAGTAACGGTCAAAAATCTTAACGTAAAACATAAAGAAGTTGACATCTTACAAAAAAACATTTTTCATAAAGAAACATTTAACTGGATCAAGAGGGATTTTCCATTAATGAAACTTTGGGTCGTTACAACATTCCCCCCTTAAGAAATTTCGCCCTCGAAATTTTCCTTTTCCCACACTAAAACAAATGTGGGTAACTTAGCTTCATCATATCCTCCGACTCCCAAGTTGCTTCTTCCAACTTGTGGTTTCTCCACAACACCTTGACGAGGGGCATTGTCTTATTTCGTAGAACTTTTTCTCTACGATCCAAGATCTTCACTGGTTGCTCCTCATAAGAAAGATTGTCTTCTAATTGTACCACCTCAGAAGAGAGTACATGTGAAGGGTCTGGTATGTACTTCCTTAAGAGGGATACATGGAAGACATCATGCACCTTGGCCATAGTAGGTGGAAGTTCTAGTCGATAGGCCACAACCCCAAGACGATCAAGAATCTCGAAGGGGCCGATGTACCTTGGACTTAACTTCCCTTTCTTTCCAAAACTCATGACCTTCTTCCACGGAGATATGCGTAAAAACACCATGTATCCGACTTTAAACTCAAGGTCTCGTCGACGATTATCTGCATAACTCTTCTGTCGACTTTGGGCTGCCTTGATATGCTGCTGAATGGTTTTCACCTTCTCCACCATTTCTTCGACCATTTCTGGTCCAAGCAGCTTACGTTCACCGACCTCATCCCAACATGCCGGTGTTCTACACCTTTTCCCATACAGGGCTTCATATGGTGCCATTTGGATGCTCGAGTGGAAACTATTATTATAAGAGAACTCAACTAGAGTAAGATGTTGATCCCATCCTCCTTTAAAGTCCATTGAGCACGCTCTCAACATATCCTCAAGTGTTTGGATAGTCCGCTCGGATTGGCCATCAGTTTGAGGATGATAGGCCGTACTGAAGTTCAGTTCAGTATTCAGAGCATGTTGAAGACTCTTCCAAAACATAGAGGTAAATCTTGGATCTCGGTCAGACACAATAGATAGTGGTACTCCATGCAACCGTACCACTTCCCTGATATATATCTGCGCCAGTTGATCCAAAGAGAAATCCTCTCGAATAGCAATGAAGTGTGCAGTCTTTGTAAGACGATCCACAATAACCCAGATTGCATTGTTGCTTTTGGATGTCCTTGGAAGTCCAATGACGAAGTCCATGGTGATGTTCTCCCATTTCCATTCTGGTATGGGCAATGGTTGCATCATCCCCTTAGACTTCTGCCTCTCTGCCTTCACATGCTGACACACCAGGCACTTTGATGTATATTCGGCGATCTCCTTCTTCATATTATCCCACCAAAAGTTTTCTCGGAGATCTCGATACATCTTTGTGCTCCCTGAGTGAATAGAGAAATTTGAACTATGTGCATCATCCAAAAGTTCCTTCTTCAGCTCCGAACTTGATGGGACACATAGTCTTTTCCCAAACCGCACAATTCCTTCTTCATTAACATTAAACTCCGAGGATTTTCCCTTTTTGATAGCTTCCACTTTTTCTTGGATTCTCGCATCATCCTTTTGAGCATCCTTTAACCTCTCCAAAAGAGATGGTTGAGCAATCATTTGTGAAAGTATTGATGATGTTCCCTTCTTTATGATTCCCACGTCCATCTTCATCAAGTCTAAGAAGATTGGATCCTTCTCAATTCTTATCATTGATAGAATTGCTGGATCCTTTCTACTTAGGGCATCTGCCACCTTGTTCGCCTTCCCAGGGTGGTAATGTATTGAACAGTCATAATCCTTTATGAGCTCTATCCATCTTCTCTGGCGCATATTAAGCTCTTTCTGTGTGAATATATATTTAAGACTCTTGTGGTCAGTATATATCTCACATTTCTCCCCATAGAGATAATACCGCCAGATTTTCACGGCAAAGATCACTGCCGCCAACTCCAGATCATGCGTTGGATAGTTTCTCTCATGGATTTTCAACTGTCTTGAGGCATAGGATATCACTTTATCATTCTACATCAGCACACATCCTAAGCCCTTCTTCGAAGCAACACTGAATACCACAAAAAGCTCCCCACTTGTGGGTAAAGTGAGCACAGGTGCAGTGATAAGCCTCCTTTTCAACTCCTTGAAGCTTTCTTCGCATTCATCACTCCAAGAAAACTTTACTCCCTTTCGAGTTAGCTTGGTAAGAGGGTTGGACAATCGTGAGAAGTTTCTCACAAATCGTCGATAATATCCAGCTAACCCCAAGAAGCTACGGATATCAGTTACCGATGTTGGCCTCGGCCATCCCTCAATTGCATCTGTTTTGGAGGGGTCCACAGATATCCCATTGCTTGTGATGATATGGCCCAAGAATGAGACCTCCTTCAACCAGAACTCACACTTGCTGTACTTGGCATGGAGCTTCTCCTTGCGCAAAGTCTCCAGTACAGTTCTTAAATGCTCCTCAAGGTCCTCCTTGGTTTTGGAGTATATTATAATATCATCTATAAAGACTACCACAAATTTATCTAGGTAATCTCTAAAGACTCTGTTCATCAAGTCCATGAATATTGCTGGAGCATTGGTGAGTCCAAAAGGCATTACTATGAATTCATAGTGCCCGTACCTTGTACGAAAAGCAGTCTTGGGGATATCTTCCTTCTTCACCATTACTTGAAAATATCCCGACCGCAAGTCGACCTTGGAGAAGTATTGTGCTCCACGCAGCTGATCAAACAAGTCATCGATTCTTGGGAGAGGATACTTGTTCTTTATCGTGATTTTGTTAAGTTCACGATAATCGATGCAAAGCCGCGTTGACCCATCCTTCTTCTTGACGAAGAGGACTGGTGCACCCCATGGTGATGCACTTGGGCATATAAACCCTTTATCTAGATTCTCCTGTAGTTGTTTCTTCAGTTCTTTAAGCTCAACCACAGCCATTCTATATGGAGTCTTGGATATTGGTAGCGCCCTAGGTATAAGTTCAGTTGAGAACTCAACATCTCTTCTTGGAGGAAGACCAGGAAGTTCCTTGGGAAATACTTCAGCGAATTCCCTCACAATAGGCATTTCTTCTAGGGTGGTTTCTTCCTTGGACTTAATCATCTGAGCCAGATATGCATGCTCATAAGGTAGTAATATCCATGCTTGAGATGATGGAGCTAAAGGAGATTCATCTTCCTCCTGACACTTGTAAAGAATCGGGGGTCGGTTCTCTATATGGAGTGTGATTTCCCTCTCCCGACAATTTATGTTGGCTCTATATAAGGAAAGCCAATCCATGCCAAGAATTGCATCAAATTCTACCAAAGGGAGTATGAAGAGGTTCGCCGGGAAATTCAATCCACAGATTATAACACGGGAGGACTTATACTCATGGGATGCAATGATTGCCCCATTTGCCGTACTCACCGACATATTTACTTCCATGATTTGTGGTGGTGCAGGGATTATTCTACTAAACTTTTGAGATATAAAAGAATGCGTAGAACCTGAATCAAAAAGTACGTTCGCTATTCTTGAATGAATAACTAGCGTATCTATCACCACTTCGTTGTCGGGGTTCACTTCGGCAGAAGTGATGGAAAAAGCTCTTCCTTGCTGTCTTGGAGGTTGTTGATTGCCTCCGATAACCCTTGGAATAGGGCACTGATTCGCAAAATGACCCGGTTCTTTGCATTTGAAGCATTGAACAACGCATTGAGGTTCGAACGGAGCGTTCCTCCCCTCCATCGCAGCCGCGGGTCCTTCTTGCTGACAGTTAACAGCTAGGTGCCCTTCTCTTCCACACTTGAAGCATTTTCTTGTCCCCCTAAGGCAATTTCCAGGGTGCTTCATTCCACACTTTTGGCAAGTGGGGTGCTGGAACTTCTTAGCGCCGTTGGATTTATCCATCGGACCACCAGCATTGAAGTCCACCTTATGCTTCTTGTCCCCATGATACCCCTGAGATTCTCCGATCTCCATTTCAACCTTGAGGGCAAATCGGACAATTTCCTCATAGCTGTCGAAGTCACGGATCGCTAATGATTTCCGCAAGCTAGGCTTCAGCCCACCAGAGAAGCGGTCAACCTTGCATTCGGG
The DNA here is from genome assembly GCA_963277665.1 of Viscum album. Taxonomy (NCBI): domain Eukaryota; kingdom Viridiplantae; phylum Streptophyta; class Magnoliopsida; order Santalales; family Viscaceae; genus Viscum; species Viscum album. The sequence goes on from OY728152.1 coordinate 1,943,713,055, forward strand.
GGTAACGAAAAAGCCGGAAGCGTATCGTGCAAGCCATGTGAAGTTTGCCTCGTACGCTCCCACAGATTCCTCATCTTTCTACTTGAGGGAAAGGAAGTCCCTTTCCATCTTAAGACAGAGGGTGCGTGGAAAATATTTATCAAAAAACATCTTCCGGAATACCTTCCATTCCAAAGACTCAATCTCCTCCTTAGGCTTCATATTTTTGATCACACTACTGGAAAAACTATCTATACCCACGGTTCAAAACCGTGGGTATAGCCCCCAAAACCGTGGGTATAACCTATACCCACGGTTTTGGGAACCGTGGGGCTGAGTGGCGTCGCAATAGGGGTATTATGCTATCTCCACGGTTTGGATGAACCATGGGTATATATACGGGTCACCGTGTATACACACTGCTGCACAGGTGGCGTATGACTGCCCCCACGGTTTGAAAACCGTGGGAATTTACATCTAAAAAATGGGCACGCAGGAATCGAACCCAGCTCGCTGCACAGCGGCACAGGGCATCTGACCAACCGACCTACCAACTTATCTGGTATATAAGTATATATTTATTTAAATATATTAATATTATCATTTTTTCGTAAAATAAAACGCGGAAAAGCAATCGAAGCCAGCGGGATTCGAACCAAGGACCCAAAAGCAGCCGGACTACACGCCTTACCAACCAATCTATCCAGTTATTTGATATATATCTATATATTTTTATAAATATATTAATATTACTGGTAATAGAAAAATAGTAAAAAGCGGGATTCGAACCCAAGACCACTACGAATTTAATTTTTGAACTGACCAACTGAGCTGGGAAAGTATTTCTTAAAATTGCATATATCTGTTTACTTATATTTTTATTTATATTAATCCAAATTGTGTTCCGACCAATTTTTTTTCGGTGTCCCGTGTAATTTTTTTTCCTGCACCAGCTATACCCACGGTTTTTTAAAACCGTGGGTATAGGTCTTCAAAAAAAATACCCCAATACCCACGGTTTTTCAAAACCGTCGGTATAGATATTCTGAAAAATCTCTATACCCACGGTTTGGCCAAAACCGTGGGTATAGTTCTTTAAAAATAAGCTATACCCACGGTTCTGGGAAAACTGTGGGTATAGGTGACCTATACCCACGGTTTTCAGAAACCGTGGGTATAGGTCGACATTTTATCCGTATACCGACGGTTCTCGAAAACCGTGGGTATAGGGGTACCCTATACCCACGGTTTTTTGCAAAACCGTGGGTATAGGACCGTTTTCCAGTAGTGTCAACGTCCACCATTGATCAGCTTCACCCTCCATACGATAAGCCGCCAGGAGAACCTTCTCTTTTTCAGAGCATTGGAGGATGGAGAATATCTTTTCAATGGAGTTGATCTATTGTTCAGCAATCGTGGGATCAGATGATCCACTAAAAGTAGGTGGCCTTTGTCTCATGAAGCATTCAATAGCGACTTTTTCTTTCTTAGGGGGGTTGAACGTTCCTCTTGACCAGTGTTTCTATTCAAAACTTGAGTTAGCTGAGAGAGAAACGTGACAAAGTTCGCGATTCCCGCTCCCATTGGATTGGGCATCTCATAAGTACAATCATCACACTGATCTTTACAACGGTTGTTAGCCCGAGTTCTCCTATTACCGGCCATTGGCTAGAATAAAAGGAAAGTTAGGGGTAACACATAAAGGGCAATCCAAAGACAAAAGTTGATGACTTATAAATAAACTTTAATCTCTTTAACTCATGAGTCTATAGGATTCAATCCAGGCTTTTCATGATCTTCCTTCTAACATATATTCTTAGGGGAATTTTTCCCTTAATAAGGGTTCATACTAAGATTGTGAATTTATCAAAACATATCCCCCGGGAGTGTCGTAACCAAGAGTGCAGCAAGGCCCGTTGTCGTGCACCAGTTCCCGTTCGAGTCTAGCTTAAAGCGGTGTTTTCGGGTTTTACCCCTAGGATGCATCTGTGCCAGAGCCGCCTCTACCTGCTCGTATCCAGACAGGGATGTATTTGTTTGATAAACCACTTACTTAGTATTTACCAAAACTTAGGGATGTTTTTATTATGCTTAGTCTTGTATCTAAGGCTCTACTAGGGTTTCCTAATCCCAAAAAATAACTAAACCTATCCTCTGATACCAACTTGACAACCCTGCTTTTTATTACAACTTAAACATGCTTTATTACATAAAACTTCACTTGATACAACAAAGAAGATCGAGAGGTTTAGTGTCTTTGGGGATTAGGATCATTACATAAAAACTTTAAACTTGAAATACAACATCCTTATTGAAAACTTCCTTTACATGACCACTACATTCCTTCGTACATAGCATTGCATGGGATAACCTGAGGACATGCATAAGAAAAGGGTGAGCTATAAAGCCCAGTAAGGGAGTACACAATGAATAACATGAGGAGTACAATACATGTTAGGCAATAGGCATATGAATAGAGCATAATAGAGACATGAACATAAAGGCATGATAAAGCATGATAATCATAACATGGAAATGTGGCAATAACACTTAACATTGAATTAGCATGAGCCAAGGCTCATTGCACATGGAGCATGAGTAAACCCTCATTGCACTTGAAGCACGAGTAAACCCTCATTGCACTTGAATTATCATGAGTCAACACTCATTGCACATGACGTATCATGATACTATACTTTACCCAATGCATTGGAGCGCTATAAAGGGCGCACCCTTCTTAAACATTTCATTTCATGCATAAGTGTGCCACATGGATCATAAAACATGGATTCATAAAACATAATCATTTCTTCCACGATAAAGGAATGTGGAATTCATACATGAAACTTTACAATAAATATGTAAATGTTCATAAAGGTGAATACCCTTGATGGAGAAATGGGCATGGTATTCACTACACAAAGACATTGGTTTAGAAAATCGGTGCGATTTCGGCAGCATAACGGCGTGACATAAGAATTCATAAAAAAAGTTGATGAGAGAGAGAGGGGTTCCTCATCATATTTACATGTAATTGATAGTAAGGAGTTCATATATATACATGTCCCAACAATCGAAATGGAATTTAGATTCATGATACAACTGTATTGCTTGAATGTAAAAGAAGAGAGAGAAGTTCCTTTCGGAATTTCGGCATAGTAACGGGTGCACATGGGAGGAATTTAATGAGAGAGAAAGGGGTCTCCCATCATTCAAACAATAAGAGGGCAGTATGGGAGAGGTGTGAAACCATACCCCAACATTCATAAATGAAATTAAAATGGAAATACAACTTAAAGAAAATTGACAAAAATGAGAAAGGAAGAAAAAAACCCTTACTTGGAAGTGTGCTTCCAAAGGCTAGAGAGAGGCTTGTGAGAGGCTTCTCGGGAGCTTGGGGCACCTTGAGAGGATTCTAGAGAGAGTAGGGCAGAGGTTGGACGAACTTCAAGGGCTTTGAGTGAGGAGGAAGTGGGAGCTTGGGTGGGTTTATATAGGAAAGGTGAGAGAATTCTTTATTATTTAGGTTTGGGACCCCTTATATTAAAATAATCCAAACCACAAACCATCCCATGGTATTTGCCCATGGTTTCTAGAAAAGGAAAGAGGAAAATAATATTTTACAAGGCCAAGGTCCGAACTTATTATAAAATTATGGTTGCTTATGTGGAGGTGAGTCACACTCCCATGGAAATTAATTTAAAAAGGCAAAGTGTTGAATAAGTCTTGAGGGCTCCATTAATGCTTTGAAAAGTGAGTCAAACAAACCCAAAACCTCATTATTTTAATGATAAAACACATATTGGCCGAACATAAGGATTATGGTATTTTATTACATCACCATTGGGTCATTATGATGTCATAAAACACATTATATAATTAAATGGTATTTAATTTTTACCCGAAAATTTGACTATCTCATAAAATTATGAAAAATTCACCGTTGGATAATTTCGACGTCCTGATTCCAAAAATAATATTTATTTTATCTAAATAATTTTCTAAATATGTGAATTTTTACTTTTAAAATAAAAACCGACATTTATAAAAAAATTCACGGGTTTTGACAGAAATGGCTTTCAAACCTTAATAAAAATTTTAATTGCATTCATAAAATTATAAGATCATTTATATTTAATAAAAATTAATTTAATATTAATAATAATATTTTATTAAAATATTATTTAATTCAAAAATACTTTAATTTAATAAAATATAATTCTTAATTAAATAATAACTAAAAACATCATTTGTACTTTAAAAACTAATTACAATGCATCAAAAATGACTAGAAATTATATTCATTATTATATACAAAAAAATAATGTACATGAACATGGTGCTACTTATTTGTTACATAACCCCTTAAAATAGCCGCATAAGACCTAAGGGTAAGGTGTGCGATGGTGGCAGACTCTTGGGGTTGCTTGGATAACATTGCTCGAGTGGTAATCTCTATCAACTTCCATTTTTCCCGTAGACAATCATGTTCGAGCTTGACTTGATGAAGCTCAGCTTGGGCTTGGTCAAGGGAAAAGCCCAAAGACGCCACCTCTTTTCCGAGCTCCGACAAATGGGCTTCGTAAGGGGCAATTCTACTGGATGAGGCCATCGCTTCCTTTGTCTGAGTAGAAAATTGGTTCGTTAAAGCCTTATATTTAAACTACCCCGATGATCACTGTTCAACGGCTAAAAAAGTAACGGTCACAAATCTTAACGTAAAACTTAAAGAAGTTGAAATCTTATAAAAAAAACATTTTTCATAAAGAAACATTTAACTGGATCAAGAGGGATTTTCCATTAATGAAACTTTGGGTCGTTACATTCCACATATTAATCTGATATGGTTTTGGTTGTATCGGTCTGGGTTCTATAGTCGAACAACATGGTTGACCTTTTTGAATCCATGTTTGAATGATTTGATTGACATGAATCATATAGTGGTTGACAGTGGTTGGTTTGGTTGGTATTCTCTTAATGGGAAATCGTTCCCCAATTTTTTATCGAAGACCTCGGCATTTATTGATAGACTTTGGAACCTTGGGATCACTGCTTAGGGCTAAGTAACCCTCACCGCCTCCTCATTCCAATGAGGTAGGGATGGGGTGTTACAAGTGGTATCGGCCTGTTTGGTCTTTTGGAGTTGATTCTTGAATTTGGAGTTGACATTTCTTGTGGTGTGTTCCTTGAGTCGGGATGGTAGAATGACATAGGAATGTCAGAAAAAGGAGTGTATAGCATAAAAGGATGTAGCTAACCCTTTGATGTTGAAATTCAGGTTACTAGGGAGTTGGGTACATAAGTGATTGAAAACACTTATTGTCATTGGATATCTCATTGTCATGGGTATAACCATTGGGATGACCATTTCATTGATGGTAGAAATGAAATCCCACTAATATGCATATTTCATTGCGGTATAATTATTTATGTTGTGATATGAATGTTTGGATTTTGAAAAATCTGAATTGGGCTTCAAAACGGAAGGATTTGAAACATGGAAACTGGTGGTATTTTGAAAATGGTTTGATTTTCAAAAATGGTGGAACAAGTAAATGTGGAAAAGGTGGAAAGCCTCATTATGATAGTATTGTGTAATGGAAATTGAAATGTGAATTCTTGATGTCTATAGAAGTGAGACTCATGAATTTTTGTTTTTTTGTTTGTAGAAATGGCACCGGGTAGGCATCGTAGAGACCAACCGGAAGGGGCCGATGAGAACGTGGTTCCACATGAGCCTCGGGTGAACCAGTAGTTAGTGAAAAGTATAGAGCAATCTTTCCAGACTATGATAATTAGAAATAAAGAGGATTATCCAAGGCATGTGGATCATGTGGTTCAGTTTCAAAAGCAAAATCCACCCATCTTCAGGGGTGATTCAGAGCCATAGAGGGTAGAATCATGGTCGAATAGAATGCAAAATATCTTCAAATTCTTGGGAACACTGGTAGAGTTAAAAGTTAAATTGGACACGTATTTGATGGAAGATCATTCCCTCCAGTTGTATGAGTTGGTAGTCCAGGATGTAAGGGACCATGGTTTCATGTGGGAAGTCATTGAGGAATTGATTAATAAAAAATTCTACCCACATACGTTTAGAATTCAGTTCACAATGGATTTATTCCGTTTTAAACTGGAAAAACTTTTAGTAATGGAGTAGGTATCTATGTTTATGAACATAGTGAGATTTGCAACTGAGGTGGTGGGTAGTACAATGTTGAAATCCTGTATCTTCGAAACAGTTTTGAGGGAAGAGATTCGTTCCAAGATAGTGGTGCTATGTATTAATGATTACACATTGATGGTGAAAAGAGCCTCAGGGGCTGAGAAAGATCTGTTGGGAGCTCCTGGAAGATGAAGCATGGTGGTACCAATGAGGAACAGTGGGAACTCTAATGCTGGGATCAAGCTGAGGAGGGACACTTATTCTTAGGGTGGGAGTAGGGCACATAATCTAACGACAGGATCGGAAAATCTTTCTCCAAATCCCCAGAGAAAACCAGGAAGTTTTCAATGTGGTTCTGCGAGCTACATCAAGTGGGATTGTATGAAAAAACCTTGAGAATGACATAATTTTAAGTATATGGGGGAATCTACATCGTTATTGTCGAAATACTCAGAGGTCGGGTGTGTGTGACACTCCTCAGGGATCGCAGACATCGTATGCATCGACGGGACGAGGACAACAACATACCCCTCGTTAAAGAGAGAAAAGTCAGTTATGGTGATTCGCAAGACATCACAACTCCTCAGCAGGGCAATAAAGTTCAGAGTGTGGCAACTAAGGCATTGTTCGGAGCCGAACAGGTTGTGGTGGATTATCAGTTGGGATCATCCTCGGTGAGAGGTACTATTCGTTTAAATTATACCTTGATGCATGTGTTGTTTGATACGGGTTCCTCACACTCTTTTATTGATGCATGTGTGGTTGAGTTGCAGGGTTTAAGGGGTGATATAATGGCCTTGGTTTTGAAACATCAAACTCCTCTGGGTCAAAGAGGGGGTCGATCCTTCTTATGTAGATAATGTTGTGTCATAATGGGGAAGGTTGAGCTAAGGTTGAATTTTTCAATGCATAAGATGTATGGGTATGATGTAATCCAGGGAATGGATTTTTTGGTGGCGTTTAAGGCCCACATCAACTATAATGTGGGAACATTGGATTTTATGACACACAATGGAATTAGACATCTCTTAATAGGATATAGGCATCAAAGGAAGGGTGAAATGGATATGTTGGCACCAATTGTGGGCACGTTATCGTATCAGTTGGTGGTGTTGTCGTCAGAATCGGTAGAGGGTGTTGAAAAAAGTGTTCTTTCAGTAGTGGTGGATTAGTTTATGGATGTCTTTCCCAACGAATTCTATGGGTTACATCCCGTTATAGAAGTGGAGTTTACAATTATTCTCCATCCAAGGACCAATCCTATCTTACTTTCATCTTAACGGATGTCACCTACTGAATTTCAGTAATTGAAAGTCCAGTTGGAGGAGTTTGAAATCAAAGGGTTTATCCAGCCTAGCACGTCTCGATGATAAGCATTGGTGTTATTTGATAAAAAGGCGGATGTAACATTGAGGCTCTGTGTTGATTATCATATACTAAACCATGTTATGATAAAGAACATATTTCCACTTCCATGAATTATTGACTTGTTCGACCAGTTGAGGAGAGCCCAGTGGTTCTCCAAGATCGACCTAAGGGCAGGATATCATCAATTGTGGGTCAAGAAGGATGATATTCCTAAAATATCTTTCAGAAGTAGATATGGTCATTATGAATATGTGGTTATTCCATTTGGTCTAACAAATGTGCCAGCGGTATTCATGGCATTGATGAATCAGATATTTCAGAGATATCTGCATTCATTTGTGGTGGTGTTTGTCGATGATATTTTGGATTATTCAATGACAATGGAGCATGAGAAACACTTGGAGATAGTCCTGGCGATCTTGAGGGATCATCAGTTGTATGCCAATTTGACAAAGTGTGACATTTGGATACAAGAAGTCCGTTTTCTGGGCCATGTATTTTTAAAAAGGGGATTTTCAGTGGATCCAAAAAAGATAGAGGCTGTTATCTTGTGGAAACCACCAAAGAATGTGTTTTAGGTACGGAGTCTCCCCGGTCTTGCAGGGTATTATTAGAATTTTGTTCATGATTTTTCACGTTTGTCTTTGTAGAGGACAACTTTTATAAGAAATAATGTTCCATTCTAGTGGAATGAACAGTTCCAACAGTGTTTTGAATATCTAAAGAGTTTCCTTGCATCTATACCAATCTTGGTTTTATCCAGAACCAGGAAGAGGGTACGTGGTGTATTGCGATGCATCGGGATCAGGTTCGGGGTGCGTTCTCATGTAAAGAAATCATGTGATTTTATATGGCTCAGTCAGTTAAGGGTGAATGAGAAGAACTACCCAACTCCTGATTTGGAATTTGCAACAATGTTCCATGCCCTGAAAGTGTGGCGTCATTTTCTCTTCGATGATAAATTCATTGTATATATAGATTGTAAGAGCTTGAAGCACATTTTCTCACAATGGGATTTGAACATTAGGAAAATGATATGGTTGAAATATCTCCAGATTTTTTATTATGACTTGATGTATACACCAGGTAACGAAAATTCGGTGCCGGATTCATTAAGTAGAAAATCATTTGCTCAGGTGGTGAAACAGGAATCAGACTACTGACAGTTAAAGTCGGTTATAGATGACATTCGGAAGGAATGTGAGGACCAGGGTGATAGAGCAGTATTTTTTATGATTTTGTTAATTCTTGACTTGGTTGGCTTCGTTAAAGAGGCACAGATATATGATTCTGATTGTGTGACCATGAGGTCGAAACTCAATGGTGGGAGACCATTAAGGGTTGAAAACTAAATGGAGATTTAGTATCGTGTTTTCAAAATCGGATGGTTGTACCAGTTACTTTTCAGGAGGATCTTCTCAGGGTATATCATCATTCCAGGTGGGATGTTCATCCTAGAATTCTGAAAAAGTATAAAGCGTTGAAAACGTAGTTCTCTTACACTGGTATGAAAATAAGTGTAGCTGAGTTTTTTTGAGATGCTTGAATTTCGAGCAGGTCAAGACAGAGCATAAAAGGCCAGCAAGAATGATGCAGTCCTTACCAATACCTATTTGGAAGTGGGATCAAATAGTGATTGATTTAGTCACAAGTATCCCATGAACAGTTAGGAAGCACGATGCCATTTGGGTGATTGTGGATCAGCTAATGAAGTCATCCCATTTCATCCCAATTCGTGAATCTCATACGATGGAGGATCAGTCCAAAATCTATATCTGGGATGTGGTAAAGAGGCATGGAATTCAAGTTTCGATTATATCAGAAAGAGATACGGGTTTTACATCTCATTTTTTGAAATCCTTGCAGCAAGCCCTTGGGACATAGTTGACCATGAGCACGGTGTATCACCCTCATACGGATGGTCAATCCGAGAAAATGATACAAACATTGGAGGATATGTTGAAGGCTTGTGTCATGGATTTTGTGGTCTCATGGGAGGATCACCTCTCATTGGTTGAATTATCGTAAAATAACAATTATCATGAATCCATACATATGGCTCCGTTTTAAGAGTTGTATGGGTGGTTGTGTCGTTCTCCACTATGCTCCGTGGAAACTGGTGAGTCCTCAATGTTAGACCGTGCCTTGTCCTGGAGACTAAGGAGAAGATTTGGTTAATCAAGAAGTTAATAGTGACACCTCAGAGTCATCATAAATCATATGTGGATCATCTTCGATGTCCATTGTTGTTTGAGGTGAGTGATCATGTTTTCTTGAGGATCTCTCCTAGGTTGGGACATCGTCGGTTTGGAAATAATGGAATGTTATCTCAAAGGTATATTGGAACTTCTGATATTCTTGAGTGGGTTGGTGATGTGTCTTATTTTTTGGCTTTCCCACGAATATTCAGTGTTGTGAACAATGTGTTTCATGTGTCACAGTTGAAAAAGAATCATCCAGATATGGGCCATGTTATTCGATGGGACCATGTCAAGCTAGAGATGGATGCTTCGTTGGTGCACGTGCCAGTGTGGGTTGTGGATTGGAAAGAGAATGTCTTGTGGGGTAAAAGCATCAGACTGGTTGTGGTTTTGTGGCAGCATGACCAGATCCAAGAGGAGACTTGGGAGTGGGATAAAGAAATGGTCGAGCAGTGGCCGGAGCTCTTTCGAAAAGGGAGGGATCAATATATTCCGAGAATGGAAAGTCGAATGGTTGGGAGAATGTAGTTCCCCCAATTGGTGGTATGTAGCCTCGGTTTACTCTTTTTATGTGTTTAAAGTGCATGGAATGAGGTGGGTATAGGTTGGGAGAGTTTGGAATGGGTTTGGATAAGATTGAAGGCTTTTCATAGGAAGCACGATTTGAGCATGGTTAGGGGAAACTGTGCGGGTTCCCCATAAAACCGTGCACAGGAGACAGGAGGTTGCGCATGGACTACACACGATTTTCCAAACCATGCTGGGAAACCATGTGGACCTTTTCTCTCGAGGTAGTAGCATGTGCACGGTTAGCGCGTGGTTTTCCAAACTATGCAGGCTAACCGTGTGACTACTTAAAAGTATGGTTTTTAAATACGGCTTCACCCGGGCTTGCCTCATTCCTCTCCAAATTCTCTCCCACTCGATCCTCACTCGGGATTTCAGGTACTCAGTGGTTGAGGGTGCTCTCCAACTCCTTTTGGAAGCGTTTTGAAGAGGATTCTTGGTGTATGGAAGGTGGTTTCTCCCAGATAAGTCTCTCAATTTGGGTTCTTTTTGTTTTCCCCGAGATTTACATCTTCCTCTCTATTAGTTTTCTAAATCTACAACCATTGTGTTTAGATCAAGGGTTTTGGTTTCCTTGGATGTTTACATTAAGGCTTTTGGATGTTAGGGAATGATATCTAGAGAGGTTTCGGTGGTGTGTTCGCTGGTTTTGAGGATTGGTTGCTTGTGAGTCGATTTTACAGGAACCATAATGGTAGGTGGATTCTGACTCGACTCCAATTGGTTATAGCTAATGGTTTGGATTGCAATTAATTTGGTTGGATTAAAATAAATTGTGTTTTGATGTGCGAATTTTGTTAGATGTCACTGGGGTGATGTTTTGGGGATTTTTGGGAAAAGGGGGTTTTTGGGGTGAACTGTTTCCTGTTGTGGATTTTAAACGGAATATTTTAAACTTGGTTGCTATGAATGTTTTGTGAAAATGGTTTTCAATAATGATTTTGTTTTATTGAAATCTGTAATTTCATGGGAAATGATTAAATGGTGGTTTCAATAAATGGGTTTTTTATTGAAGTGGTTGACATGTAATGGAATTGGTTGATTGCATCTTTTTATGGCCTTGGTGGGTTATATTCCTGGTTATGGATCGATTATAATGTTGTGTGGAAGTGTCCGGGAAGCACCACTATAAAAAGGGGATGGATAGTGGATAGAATGGACACTATCAAAAGATAAGTGGTCGGGAAGTATCACTAATTGTGAATGGGTGAACTGGTTGGACGGATGTTCCACCATTGTGGTTGCTTTGTGTACATTTTTTACAAGATGGAAATTGTTGTGATAATTGGTAAATGATGAAATGGATTGTGGCATGTTTTTTAGCTTTCCTTCGTTTGTTTGGTTTGGGAGTGATGGCATGGTAAGGGTGTGTTTGGCTTATAGTAATGGTTTCACGTGTGATTATTTTATATAAAATGTTTTGTGTAAATATAATAACGGTTTTATCCTAGTGGCCTGTATAGGGAAGTCAATTGGGGAAATCCTACTGAGTATTTGTACTCACCGCCTGCTTTGGAACGTTGGTATCTTTGCAGATGTTGTGTATCGTGACGTGGGAAAAGGTAAGGAATCACCCTCCTTTAGTGGTGTATCGTGATTTCTTGGTGGGGCTTGGAGCATGGAGCGTGGTGTGGATCCATATAGTGTTTATTGCATTATTTTGGGTCTTTTGTTTTGTTTTTGGCATAGTAATCATATATGGTCTTGGTTGTATCGGTTTGGGTTGTATTGTGGAACAACTTGGTTGACCTTTGGGAATACATGTTTGAATGTTTTGATTGACATGCATCATATAGTGGATGACAGTAGATGGTTTGATTGGTTTTGTCTTAAGGGAAAATTGTTCCCCAATTTCTTTTCGATGCCCTCGACATTTGCTTCCAGCCTTTGGTGCCTTTGGAACATCGCTTAAGTCCATGTAACCCTCACTACCTCTTCAATCCAATGAGGTAAGGGTAGGGTGATATAGTATTTTCTCCCCACTAATGAAATTCATAACATCTCTATTAATAAAACAACTCCTGTATATGGGGAGATAAACATGATATAACCTATCTCCCAATCATATAACTAGGTTTTTAGGTTGGGGAATTACATTCCCCACTAGTATCATAACTTTTAATGTTATCTATAAACTACTATAAAACACAATATAACTATTTGTACATAGACAAACAATAATTACATTATTTATAGTAAGCATTTCATTACCCTATATTCCAAGAAACATTAGTTTTTTTTTGAAATTGGATTGAAATTAAAATAAATAATAATAATAACCCACACAGTATACATATTTTTACCAAATACATGTTCTTAAATAGACACTCCTATTTTATTTACGAAACAATTTCTTTGTTCAATGTATGACTATAAAAATAAAATATTAAACTCGATAGAGTTATTATACACCCATAAATCTAATAAAAACTTTTGAAAAAATGTAATGAGAAAATGTTATGTTATTAAGGAATTTAAAATAACAAAATGTGATAACCCATGTTAATAATTTCCTTTTTTACATAATAATGTTTGAGATAAAATAAATACTTACTAATAGAATCAAACACATTTGATAAATTTTTTCTATATAAATACTATGATAAATTAAAAAAAATAATAAAGGTCACTTGGGACATAACATTTATATCACTTGTACAATAACTATTTCATTTAAAAGGCCTTTATTATAAAATCCAATTTCATTTTTGGAGAAAATTATTTCATGTTAACTATGTTAACATTACCAAATGCATTAGAGGAATATATTAAACCCACCAATCATTATATACAATATCCAATAAACATATCATTAATAAAACAAAAAGGGGATTTCAATTTCAACTTAAAACATGGAAAATTATTCATTTAAACCTGTAGGGATAAACACATATAGTTATCCGATAAAAAAATATATTATTCCTTTTTAACTTTTTTTAAGCAGTGAAATTATAAAAAGGATTGAATTTTATTTTATATACATTGAAAAATTATATTGGAATCACCTAAATTAATAATGGTCATGATAAATGTGAAATTTGATCAGGTAGTGAACCTTGAAAAAATGATATTTTAACACAATTATTAAGAATCAATAAAATGACATGTATGTAAATCTTTAAAAATATTTATTTTAAAACCATTGAAAATATAGTGAAATATAATATAAAATAACATTATCAACATATTTATACATAAAAAATCTTTTTGAATTGTATGGACATGGAAGATAAATTGTTGTAAATAAAACATCAAAACATTGAAAATACTGTTGAAAATAAAATTATGCATCCTTGAGGCCCCACAAGATTCATACGACATATGACGACCTTAATAATAAAATCATGTAAATTAATAATTTTTTTTAAAAACATATTAATTTTATTCCTTTTTTATTATCCCTTAAATTTCATTTATTTACATGTTTTAATTATTTTCTAAATCAGGATAATTTACATTGGTCGATATGGGGTTTTTCAGTTCATAATTTTTAAACCATCTTTAGTATACATGTATTTGAAAAAAAAATTTAAAAGGTTTCCATATGTTATATATGTTTCATTGTACAATATTAATTTCATCTAAAATTTAATTTTGTTCAATGGTTTATGATAGAAGAATTTCCCCAGGAAGTTTCCTCAATCAAATTTTTATGATGGTTTAAAGTAACCATGAATGTTTACATTCAATTACATTATTAATATGGATATATCATCATTATATATTCAATAAATCATCTTAAATTTAACATATATATAAAATATTTATTTTATATTAGGTTTCATAGTCATTAGTGATGTAAAAATTATTACATCACCCATGTTGGTGGTAAAACAAACCCTCATAAAAAGTGATATAACAATTGAATGAGTAAAAATATATTATTTTATATTAATAGTATCCCTCGTTATGAAGATTAATGTTTTCTATTTTATTTATTAAAGTGATAAATTATATTCAATGATTTTTAGAGGTATAAAATAATTGAATGAGAATAAAAAAATGTTATTAATGAATGTGTGTCTCAAAATGGCCATTTCTTATAGTTATATTTTACAATAACCATTTTTTGTAAATATTTTTTATAAATTGACAAATTAATTATTAAAAAATTAATAAGTGTATAAATCTAATATTCATTTGTAAAATTATTTTTTATAAACTCTAATGTAAGGTGTTTATGATAAATTGAATTTTCCTCTATAGAGATTGAAGTATGAAAATATTAGAAATGATGTTTTTATTTTACACATAATAGAAGTTAGGAGTATAATGTTTGCTTCACCAATACAATATAATTGGATTCTAAATATTTTATTGTTTAATTATTTTAGGATGTTAGTAATTTATATAGGTGATTTAAAAGAATAGATAAACATGAATTAACACAATTAATACTATAACATATTCTATGGATATCCTCCATTAAACCTATCCAAAAGACATTTAGATTTGTATTTTGAGGCTAAAACCCTACAGGGAGTGCTATATATAGTTGGTAGATACTTGTTTTGGATTTTTTGAGCTATGGTTGTCACTATTGTTGTATTAGTGAGGTGGTGATGGGATCATTTATTATAATAAATAGGATTGGGAGTCATGTAAATACTAGTATTATAAAGATATAATTAATTTAAAACTCAATGAGAATGGATCAAAACACATAAATTTGTATGATAGGATAAGAAGTTTCAAGAATAAAATCACTAAATTAATGAAAAATGAAAATTTAAGGACCATCCACTTAGTTTTTAACCATTTTCCAAATTTAGTCCTTCTTCGTGGAGATTAAATTTTTATCTAGTTAACTTATATTTTATCAAAAATCGAAATAAAATAATTTCAAAATTTGAAAAACATGATTCAAAATTTAGATTCCATTTTAAAAAATTAAATTTATATAAGTGGTAATAATTAATTTTAAACTAAAAACACAGAATTTAATGGAAATTGTTTTTAAAAAAAATATATTTGAAGAATAAAAATGATTTTTCATTAAAATCATGTTTAGATTAGATTATCATGAAATGAAATGTTTTACAAATAAAAAAGGTGTGTTAAGTGGCCATAAAAGTAATATAAAACATAATCATACATTTTGAATGCATGTTTCAATGAAAATTTACTGAGCTTGAGAATATGATAAGTTTCCACCATTCCCCTAAAAATATACCCCTATATAATCTAAAAAAAATCCACAATTGGGAAATTTTTGATATGATGAATCTAATAATGATGATAATTTTATCAAATTGATATTTTTAAATATTTAAATTAATTTTAAATCGAAACCACATAACACATTGAAATAAATATTAATTATAATAAAAACTACATCCTTTTTTAAAATGAAAACGTATATTATAATTCAATATCATCATTAAAATTTTGAAAATTTTATAATAATAAATTAGATTCAAATAAATGGAATTTAAATTAACAAAAAATATATTTAATCCTTACGTAAGAATTCCTCATTCATCACAGGGTGGAGGTTTTTCTAGAATTGTTGTACCTAATAAAACTAGAGGTTATTAGGGTACCCAAAATATATAATATCAATGAAATCACAATATCTAAGTATTCCCAAACCAGAAAATAATAATCAAATAAAATATACATAGTACACTGAACATATATAAGATCATTAAAACTATAGTTTAGTTTTGTAACAAGCCTAGAGAGTCTTGATCCAATAAAATTATAGATGTTCACCTAACTAGTAAAAGAATAAATAAACCAGTAGTTGGTAGTGTAATTAAACAAATTCAGTTTTTAAAATTAAAATTTAGAATTTTTATTGGAAATAAATATCACAAAATCTCTTTATTATTTGAAATGTTTTGTTCTCTATAATGATTCACAAATTAGTAGAAAGCCCCATCATTATCATCCTATATGTAATATGGGACTTATATCATCAAAAAATATTAAAATAATCATTATCATTATCATGGTAAATAAATTCATAAAGTGGTATACCATGGAAAATAAACTATATCACCTATTTTGTCGCATATAAAAACACATCAATACCCTAAAAAATACTAATATAATTGATTTGATTATATGCATTGAGTGTCCAAATAAACACAATTATGGGATCAAACTTTCTTGACTTATCCCAGAACTCTCAACCATCACCTCTCTAGGGAAAAAATAACATTGACCCTATATAATTATTATTATTTATATAGTGTGAAAATATACCTATCATTTTTCTAGTATGATATACTACAGTCTATAGGTTTGATTCATGTTCATAAAATATTAGCCTTGATCCAAATCATTAATCCCAACATTACTCTACATTCTCTTATTAATGCGCCTTTACAAATATTCATCATAAAAAACTATTAAAATAAGAAAAAAACCTTGTATATATAATCATCAAAAAGATAAAAAACCTATATACCCTCAATTGATATAATATTGTGATAATAATGGGTCATATAAGGATTATCGTTATAATATCTTTCCTGATTTGTTGGTCACCAATCTTAATAAAACCTATTACATTATAATACTCTAGAAAACTCATTACAAACCAGATTGAATCTCACTACAAGAACATTTCCATTGTAGGATACCATTATTAGTTCCTTTACCAATTATATCCATGGAAAATTGTTAAATATTTTTACAGATGGTCATAAGAATTCAATGGTATTCTAACTGATGACATACTATGGCCACAATAGGTTACACCTGTCATCTTATAAGCCTTTTATACACCCTAATTTATAACTTAGGTGATTCAAACCAACATACCCTCAATTTTATGTCATATGTAACTTTTAATTAGGGAAACAATTAATGACCGCCTTTTATTTAGATGTTTCCCTATATTGATTCTACATTATTCCACCCATGATCACACAATTATGATCATAACTATTATACGCAATATTATAAATGGAGTCAATTAATAATGTTTAACAAAATTGTAATTGATTTATTCAATAATATATTATATATATATAATTAGAAAAAAAAACACACAAATAGATGTATCTACACTAAAATTCCATTAAATGGGGTATAATTGGCTTATGAATGACTCTAAATCCTTCTATGAGAAACATTTTACAATAATTATTCAAATTCATTAATAATTATTACAAAAATTAGATAAATTTATTTAATAACTAGTAGTTTTACATAATAATAAAGGGTTGGAATGTAATGAAACATATTATTTTTTTCTTATCCTTTATATATACATTAAGAATCATTCGCATTATATTGGTAAAATATACTGATTAATATTTTATATCAATGATAAATTCAAAATTCATACTATTAGAAGATATAATAAATGAATGGATGGAGGAAAGGGTAGAAAATATATAACACACACAATAAAATCACAAGAAACATTCTCAGATAGTGAAAATTTTATTTCGGGGAGAAAATAGGGAAGATGGGGAATAAAGGGAGACTTCTCAACCCATAGGATGGTTATAATGGAATACAATATAGTTGGAGATTTTTATAAAAATAATAACTACAAAAAATAACCAATTTATAAAAAATTATATAGTCATATTGGAAACCTAGTGGACTTACACATCCACATATTTTCTCACCGATTTCCAAATTGTATACCAATAGAAATTCATTATCTAAACTAGTGGGCAATGAAAAATGGTCACTACACCCAGTACCTGATGGTTTTTATATCCACTTCATATTTTTTTATCATTCCACTATACAACAAAATTTTATTCACAATGTCTATTCACATGTGACCCCATTTCAAAAAAATCTATTTAACACCTATGTTACTCTAACACAATCTCCACCTCAATAATTTTTTAAAAACTCACACACTTATAATATTCCACTCTATTGGAATTCATTTTATCCCCATTCCACGAAATTCCAATGGAACGTGTTTTTAGAAACTCAATAACATACCATTTTCATCATCTAGATGTGAATTAATGCATCCATTATTGAACTATATTAGTCTATTAGAATCAATACATGATTTTAACCTCTAAATATCTCACTTTTTATAATCATTACATAACTATACAAAAACAAAAAATTACTTTTGTCTGGAAAAACCATGCTTCTACTAATTATTTTTATCATTCAATACAATAATGAAATTAATTATTCACGTTTAAAAAAATAATATATTATCACATATGATATTCCTCAATAAATATTTTAGTAGAATTTATTTTCCCAAAAAATACTTGGAATATTGACAATATCTGAATGTTATTTTCAATTTCATCAAAATTTTTCATTTTATAGATTATATATATTTAAAAATAGACCCACATGTAACATCCCAAATTAATAAATAATATGACATTTTCCTATTTATTTATATCTATAAATAAAATATAAAATTTACCTTAAATGTGATGCTATGTTCAATAGCATACTCAACACTCAAAAACGAATTTCTCTGAAATCTTACATCGCACACATTTTTGAGTTACATGGAAAAATAATATAATAATATTGTTATTTTAAATAGAAGATAGCACCTAGCTGTTATATTAGTGGGAATGAATGAAACTAACAATATTATTATTAAACATGTTTTTTATATTTTTTTCATTCATTTAACAAAATAGAGAGTCTTAAAATGAGAATGAATCTAATTTTATGAAAAAATACTCTAATATTATGAATAGATAGTTTTACCTCCTTCTGATGGTGAACCAATTTTAGATCAAGTTGTATTCACTTTTATATGTTTTACAATACAAAATATGCTTCTTCTTTAGAAGAGGGATATCAAAATTTACATTGGGTACGTTTTTTTTATTTTTCTGACAAAGTTCATTTTTAATGAATATTGAAAAATACTGCATTTTATGTCAAAAAATATTTTTAATATCATTGATTTATATTGTAAGATTATATTTTTAAATTGATTTAAAGTGTAATTGGATTATATTTTTACCATTTAATCCAATTTTGTTCATTGGAAGTAATTTCACTTTTAAATTTAATATAAACACCTATCAACCTTTTTTGTATTTTTTACATCATAAAAACACGCTTTGTAGTTTTGAAAATGGAAATTAATATTAAATTAGGTAATGAATCTTCTAGGTTTATAATTTGGTAAAACTGAAATCATTTTTTAATTCAGAATATCAAAAATAGCTCTAGATGAATTTTTTGTATTTTTCTAAAAATGTTCAATTTTATATGAATAATTAAAAACACGACCTAGTAATTAAAAACTAACTTTTTCATTAAAATAAAAATTTACCACCTCAGTGAATTAACTTTAAAAAATCTGACATACACGACTTTCATCATTATGTAAAATGTGGTATAATAGGATAATTTTTTTAATAGTAACTTTTGATTTTTATTTACCGTAGTTGAAGGTAAATAGTGTAATTCAATTTTTATTTTAGTAAATGATAAAATATACCTATAAATATAAAATACATCCATATGAAATATATTATGTTAGAAATTTTATTAATTATCATTTTGGGTCGCATGTCATTTTATAGTAAATATATTAACCATATATTATGAATATACAAGTAGACATGGTAAAGTTAAATAAGTAAACAAAGGGTTAAAGAAAAAACACAAGGATTAAAAAAGATCCAAAACCTATCCAATTGTTATTAAGTGAATTTATTTCGACAATTATTCATCTTATCTTAGAATATAATGTGTTGTGGACCTTTTGAAACTGGAAATAATTTTATAATAAAAAAATAATTTCATACATTTCAAAAGACCCCCTCCTCCCACTTATAAAAGGACACCACCTCTAACCCATTACTCACACATCTCCAGCCCCTTGTATCCTCAAAACCCTACCCATATAAGCTCCCAAAATCCCCATATTCCTCTGATAACCATCCTATTGGCATTAGTCAATTAAAGAGATCCCTTTGGCTCAAATAAAAAGAAGTTACCAGATTTGAGGTAACGTCTTCTCTCAAGTTTCATTCCATTATTTTTCATTCTCCACTCCATATTCTATTCATAATGTTTTATATATAATCACCAGTATAAAAAATATAATAGGTTTTTTATGATAATTATTCCAACTAAACTTACACACACCTCCATCTTATGTATACGAACATATTGTTTCTGTGTACCCTGAACTTTGTCTCATGAAATGGTGATTGTTCAATTTTCCTCTACCATCCCTCATGGTGGCCATTATAATGGAATTGTAATTATATATGATATTTATGATATTTATTTTATATCTATGCTTATTTACATATCATTTAGAACATACCTTTTTGATTTTCATGTTATATGAATACGATAATTTCATTTGAGTAAGTGTAGACTACAACCACCTCAATGTGATATGAATCATTCATACCATACATGAAACATATTAAGGATGGTGTTAATGAAATTATTAAATGTATATAAAAAATATTATTATACAGGAATAACAATATACCAATGTACCATTTGGTTTTTATTCCTTTAAAAATGAAAAAAATGAAATTTAAGTAGGGTTCATGCGTACGTACGACTTACCATCTCCATGAACGGTTCATTTAATTTTCATATATCCTGATGATATAGAATATTATAAATAAATATATACTAAATATATATGATATATATGATATGTAAATAACTAATATTATTTTGAAGAAAATGGAATTTTTACCACATGGACAGTTCATAATTATAACAAGTTCATTTCTAAATCATGTTCTAAACAACGACATAATGTATGATATGGACTCAAATAATTAACTAATTGTTATAGAAAGGTAATAAGTGATATAAAATAAATACTAAATAAGAAAAATTTTCTTACAAAATTATAAATTAACTTATCTTTATTATTCAGGAAGAACAAGGATCATACATGTCAAGTCAGAGATGAGGTAATTGAACTTTTTAACCCAAATTCCATTATTTGGGTTAAACATCTACTTATTGATTATGTCATGCAATGATTTTGTTAGAGACAAATTTTTGATACTATATTTTATTTATACATTATTTATGTGTACTTATAGTTAATACACATAATTGATATATTTTATTTAAAAATGACCTTTGTAAGGGAACCTTTCACCCACCTATTTTGTCAAAGACTTCTTTTATGTTATGTCTATTAATTTCCATTATATTATGTTATGATATGTTATTCAATATACTTGTTACTGTAAATTTTATGTATAAATTATGAGAGTCCTATTTTTCTCACATCAATTCATTTTAGGATTTTTTATGTGGCGTCATGAGGTTGCTGAATTTCTCTAAGGGAATTTCTAAACTCAATTTCTCTCATTGTGTTTTATTCATATATCGTTGATTATATTATGTAATTATTACGTGGAGATTCACTGTTTGATTATTTATGTTGTAATTTCCACTTCTATTTTTGTAGATATACTATTTCTCTATAGAATCGCCCCATTGGTAAATTATTACATCATGGATACAATCTATTTAAAGGACTACGTCTCAATCCCCTTTCATTGAGGCATATCTTGATATTGTGAACCATTGAAATAATATAAGGTTTATATAAAAACTTTTTTGGATAGTTAATATCATGACTTTCAATATTCTAATGATATTTAATGTTTTGTTTGATATTATTCTTTAATTATTTCTTATCATGTGTTTACCAAGTGTTACAAGCCACATTCAGTAAAACATCAATTTAAAAGCTTTAAAGATTTATTCTTCAAAATCATTATCACTAATGTCCATGATTTTTAAATGGTTTTAACGATTTATTTTAATAGACCTGGGTTCTTTAAAGTATAAAATCCATCCAAATGTTTCAAAGTGGTATGGGACACTTGGATTCAAAAATAATCTTTTTTAATATTATAAATGAACTCATCATGTCAAAATGATGGAATGATATCATGATATTGAAATGTGGAAATTTTATCTTTTTTATGCTGGATTTTTGTGTTATGATTATGTTATGGATCTTGGGTATTGTTTTCGTATATGGGTGGTTCTATGATAAACCTAGGGTGGATGATCTTAAGATAGCACTATAATTCATTAGGTAACATGACTGAGGTAAATGTTAAAATTTATCCTAAGAGATTTAGGGAATATACTGTGATGGGTATTCAAAATGTGACTCCCTACAAAGCTATGTAATCTACAACATATGAATGTTATGGATTCCACAATTTACCTTTATGATTTATAATTTCTATGTGTTATTCATAAATCTTATTATTTCATGAGTTATTTTAAAGAGATTATGTTTTTTATATGTTTATGGTCTAATATTATCTTTATTTCTTTTATAACCCCTGCTGATATTTTTAAATGCATCCCATGTTTTCTAAATGTTTTCCACATGATATAAAAGATGAATAGGGTCAAGGATGGGATCCCGAAAAAGTGATGCAGCCTAAAACATGGAATTAGACATGTTTCTTTTTTAAGTGTTTTTATTTGATGAAAAAATGGATACCGAGTAGAAGTGTCAAAATGATGTATTCAAGTTGTTATGTATAAGTTATGTCATAATTATTTAATTTTATAAACCTGATAAGATCCTCAATGTGAATTATTGTAAGACCCCAGGTTTTTGGAATGGGTCAAAATCCCAACCGTGTTTAAATTTTTTACTTCTTTTTAAGGAAACTGGATTTAATGGGAAGTTTCTGGAAATTTCCAGACTACACAACGTGTACTATAAGTACACGCCATGATTGTGTAGGCGAGTGACCGGCCATGTGCTCGCCGAGGACGTGCCGTGGGGTGACCATGTAGAAATTTATTACTACACAACGTGTAGTTTTTAACACGCCGTTTATACCCCCGACCGTGTGAGGCCATAAATGGCGTGTAGGCCGTTGGCCAGGTTGAACCAGGTACACACCGTGTTCCCTTTGGACATGCTGTGTATTCTGGCTGTGTATGAGGAATATACATGGCGTGTGGGAAAGTCGGAGAGGTAGGGAAGAGAAACCACGTACACACCATGTACCCCTAGGTACACGCCGTGTACTCATGTCGGCAGGCTTGGAAAGTAAGTCGGCGGAATATTTCCATCTTATGAACAGTTAAATGAACCATACACGGCATGTGGTACCAAAGTACATACCGTGTAATTTATTTTTTTCTGCTTAAAATGGGAATTAGCCTCGTATTGAGGCAGAACCTCATATCCTCCTCCCGGATATGCGAACCAGGTCGGCCGAACCTCTCTTCCCCTCCCGATCATCCGTTCGAGACCCGATTCAAGCTCTGATTAGTGCGTTGGAACCCCCTCGGTAAGGCCTCAATTCCACTTTGGCCATTTTTTTTATTTTCATTCTAGAATGAGTTATAGGTGTTTTAGTGGGATTGAATCTTTTGTAGATTTACCGCGTTTTAGACCGAATTGGCGGTTGTTACCGGAGAAGTAGCATTGTGCGAGTCTCAGGAAGGTGGTTCATACATAATTTTTTGTTTTCGTGGTTGTTTGGGTAACGTGGCCTATGGAGCATTTTTTGGTATGTTGAGTGGGACACATTTTATCTTCTTTTTCATACTGTATTGCTTATTGGACCTCTAGAATGCTTTTGGGTATGCCTGGTTATCAGTTTGTGTGACCAGGGCCGGGTGAGGAGTCGTTGCTCATCGGGGAATTTTGGTCGGGGGGCTCCAAAATGGTTTTAATCGAAATATGATTGTTATAAAGTGTTTAGCATAAATTGTTAATGCCTGATATAAATTTTTAGAGGCATTTAAGACCTCAGTGATGGTATGGGACATCACATGGTAGAGATCAATTCGACTGTTTAGTTTGTTTTTCCGGTTCATGTTTTCTCTTTAAATATGCTATATATGCAATTGTTGGATTGCATCTGCTGAACCCTTGCGGGTTGTGTTGGGCTTGGCCCAGTTATGATTGAGTGATGCCGATCAGAGGTTGGGGCTTTGCCCGGGTTACGATGTATGGTTTTGACTATGGGATTGGGCATCATGGACGTCGGCTTGAGGAAGTACGACTGTCTGGTTGGTCATGGCCTGGGTTACTAGGGTGGTGATGCCATCGGACTGAGCGACATGGTCGCAGGGACATGGGGTGTCAGATGTGTTAGTGGCTTAGGAATATTTTGGGTGACTACCTCTCACCGGGACTTTTAGTAGTGTGCATACAGAGATACTCCATGATGAAGTGGTTTTGACCACTGGTGTGGGTAGAGGCCCCCGTAGTTGCGGTTAGGTATTTTGGTTGGGGGTGCTTGCCATAGAAAGCCACGTGGAAGGTGAGGAGCCTTCAGGGAATGGGAGTTCCTTCGAGACGTCGGTACTTAAGACATGTGGTGTCAGGTGGCATGTGGTGCCGGGTTACTATTCTTGGGTGTGGCTTCGAGAGGTCGGTACATGAATCACGTGGTGCAGGGTTACTATTCTTGGGCGTGTCTTCGGGATGTCGGTACTTGAGACACGTGGTGTCAGGAGGCACGTGGTGCCGGGTTACTATTATTGGGCGTGCCTTTAGGACTTCAGTACTTGAGACACGAGATGTCAGGTGGCACGGGGTGACGGGTTACATGACAGAGATTCCGGCGTTGGCCGAAGCAGGTGACACTCCATGGTGGCTTTGGCACACCAGTGGAGTTGGTGTTAAATTGTGCATTATACTATTTATTGATTTACTTGTAAATTCATGACTACTAAAACACATATATTTTGTACGCACCGTTGGGTGGTATCCTACTGAGATTTGTCTCACACCCTGCACGGGCCTTTCGGGACGTGTGCAGACTTTGTGGATTTACATGCAGGAAAGAGGCCAGCTTCAGGAGATGGGCTGCGTTAGTTATTTCATTGAGATGGTATAGACCATGACGTCAGGCCTAGCTAGGGATTACCTTGTTTTTTTTACATTTCTGCACCGACATGCTTCTTGTAGCTACTGTTTGTTAGCCATTGGAACCATCTTTATATTCAATTGAATATGACCTGCTCTGGATGCATGTTTTACTGTGCAGTTTTAGTTACATGTTATTAGAATGCTGTTGTGTTTATTTCCAATGCTGTTGTTATATTTACTGCTTCTTCTGTTTATTGACATTGACTATGCTTCCGCTCTGCGGGTCTGGTTCGAGTCTGCTGAGTCATTCTTTCCACTGCATCTTTATTGTTATACTAGGACCAGTACCCTTATTAAGATCCTCTGAGAGGGTATTTCCTCCCCACTATACCTAACAGACCCCCGCTGCTAGTCGGCAGCCTTTGGCGTTTGGGGAGGTGCGCCTAAGGTAGAAACACCCGACCCTTTTGGCACTGTTCGGGTGGCTAGCCGGGTCCGGGATGTTACAAAGTGGTATCAAAGCAGTTCTTGATAAGGATTTAGTAGCAGTGTTTTACTGGATACTAATGAGTTTAAGGCTTCTCGTTTTTTTCTGATGGTTTTACTATTTGGGGATATGGTAGACTGGAGATAGTTTGTTATAGGGAATGGGTTTTTAGCTTGTGCTTGGGTGCCTACAGCTCCAGTTATGAGGGATGGACCTAGTTGCTATGGGTGGGAATTGCTGTTTTTTTCTCTGATTACAGTTTATATGATTTCCACCTTAGTGGCTCACTTGATGTGTGATGTTCATGATTGTGATATGTGACCCTTGACCCAGTGTGGTAAAGGATAATTGGACATCGGCCCGGTATGTCAAGGCTGGGATTTATGGATTTTGATAGGCACATTTGAGGGTATTTCAATTTCATAATTGCACGTTTTCTTTGTGAAGTAATAATTCCATGTGAATGAAAAAAAATCAAATTCCATGATTTATATGCTTTAAAAAAATGTTAATTTGGTGAAACACCTTATATAATTGCTTGTTTAAGTTCAAATGTGTACGCCATGCTTTATATTTTGTATAATTTAATGCTGCAGGATATTTGGGTCTGACTCTTATGAGAGCAGGCAGTACTATGGGTGACGTAGTGTAACTGTAAGGATTGGTCGCCTCGGTCGTCGGTTTGAGGCAACATGAGTTTTCAAGAGGGGCATGTCCTGAGGTAATTTGATATATGGCTCTGTTGTGGGCGGTTAAGGAGGCCATGAGTCCGTGATGCCGTAAGGTATGGGTAGCGATGAGGGGGAGTAAGGGTAGTTGTTATACACTGCCTTTTACTGCTTTCCTTATCTACGTAGAATATATTGATATATATATATGGGTTGTCTGACCATTTATGGTATTCAGTAGGTTACTCCTTCATGGCTCGATGGTGCGTCATGCAGGGGATGATACAGTGCCACATGATTAGGGTCAGAATTCGGTGCAGGCAGAGCATGAGCCGTAGGTATAGGCTTGGGGACAGGAACAGGTTCAGGATCCAGTGCAGGAAGGACAGAAGCCGGGTCTGGCATCATTTAAGTCGTGTCTTGACGACCAGCTCCGATCTAGCCTGGTACGTGTCTTGTAGGGGCTTGATGGAGGCACATAGGGTACAGAGCCTTCTATGGCATATCTGACGCAGGAGTTCCAATCGCAGCACCCGCTGCTTTTTTAGGATGAGGGTGGTCCGCAGGCAGCTGAGAACTGGATAGAGGGCAAGCAGAGGATCTTTGAGCAGCTCGAGACGCCTCCAGGGCCGAGGGTGAAGCTGGAAACGTACATGCTGAGAGGATCGGTGAAGAATTGGTGGGATGTACAGGTACAAGATCATAGGCACGAGGGATTGGCTTGGAAGGATCTCAAGGACAGGTTATTTAAGCACTTCTACCCGGAGACACTGAGGGCAGAGAGAGTTCAGAAGTTCTTGAGTCTTCAGCAGGGAGACATGTCCATCATGGACGATTCAGCTACTTTTATGGAGTTATCTCACATTGCACCTGGTATGGTAAGCGACGATGCAGCTATGGTGAGGCACTTCGAGGATGGCTTACGACATGCCATTCGGGTCCAGGTGAATATCTTCCGGCTAGGTTCTTTCTCTGAGGCGGTAAATCTGGCGCTCATAGCCGAGGGTAACGAGAGGGAGAAATCTCTCTTGGGCAGGATGACAGCTTCAGGTGATGGTTCGGATAGCAGGAATCGAGGACGAGATGAGTTCCATTAGGAAAGTCAGGCCGAGGATTCAGCTAGACCACCTCGTGGTAGTTTTTCGGTGATTTTCTTCCAGTGTGGGCAGTCGGGACATGTTCAGGCTCAGTGCAGTAGGCCTCTGAAAGAGTGTCGGGCATGTGGACAGGACGGGCATCTGGAGTGGTTTTTAGGCATCCTTCTCAGATAGCCAGCAAGCAGGGACCGGGACAGACCGTGGCATCTGGAGTTGGTTCATGTATTGTACCCGAGGAGGGTAGTTGAGGTTCAGCTGTGTGCAGAGGTCATGATAGAGATGGTGGGACCAAGATGAGGGGTCAGTGGCCGGTGACTGGAAAAGCATTGCAGGGAGGTCAGGTGTTAGGAAGCCGTGTTTCAGGCCAGGTGCATGCCGTGGAGCTGCTAGAGGCTGAGCAGGCTGGTGATCCAATGACAGTTAGAGGTACACCGCGGTGTGTTCGTGATCTCCATGTTTCATTTTGGTCATGAACTTTAGAGGTATGTCTATTTTGAGTTCACATGGTGCATAGGATCTTTTTGGACTGACTAGATGCTAGTCAGTGGGATTGGCCCCATATCGGGTGCGTGATATATATATATATATATTTATATTTATATATATATGTGTGTGTACGATGTGTCGTGGGCATTGGGGAATCGTGAATGCGGGTTACCTGAAGTGTTGTGGGAATTGGGGCATCATGGATGCAGGTTACATGAGGTGTCATGGGCATCGGGGCATCGTGGATGCGAGTTACATGAGGTGCTTGGCACCAGGACCTCGTGGAGGCGAACACCGATGTGGTGCGGGTTACGTTGGGTGTCGGTAGCGACACAGGAGCACCAAAGAGGTTCAGTAGTGACAATGCGTCACAGGAGGAGTATGTGTCCAAAAAATAGGTTAGTAAACCTTGTTTGCTTTAAATTTTTGTTTGGTTGAGACCGAGTAGGCAATTCCTAAGGTGGGGAGCCCCTGTAGGAATTTAGCCAGAACCTTGGGACCAGGGTAATCCAGGTTGTTTAACTGGTATGGGCGTATTCGGTGCCATCTCTGGGTTTCGTTCGGTAGCTCGGGGATGAGCTACGTTAAGATGGGGAGTTGGAAGAACCTGGGTTTTTGGAATGGGTCGAAATCCTGACCCTGTTTAAATTTTTGACTTGTTTCCAAGGAAACTGGATTTAATCGGATGTTTCTGAAAATTTCTAGACTACATGCCGTGTACATTAAGTACACGCCTTGTATTTTTATGTGAGTGACCGGCCATGTGCTCACTGAGTACATGTCGTGGGGTGACCGTGTAGAAATTTCATACTACACAGCGTGAAGTTTTTAACACGCTGTGTATACCCTCGACCGTGTGAGGCCATAAATGGCGTGTAGGCCGTTGGTCGGGTAGAACCAAGTACATGATGTGTTCCCTTTGGACACGCCGTGTTGTCCGACTGTGTATGAGGAATATACATGGAATGTGGGCAAGTCAGTGAGGTAGGAATGAGGAACCACGTACACACTGTGTACCCCGTGGTACATGTCGTGTACTCATGTCGGAAGGCTCAGAAGGTAAGTTGACGGAATATTTTCGTCTTATGAATAGTTAAATCAACCCTACACGGCGTGTAGTCCCAAAGTACACTCTGTACACTTTCTTTTTTTCGCTTAAATCGAGCAGTAGCTTCGTATTGAGGCAGAACCTCATATCCTCCACCCAGATATGCGAACCAGGCTGACCGAACCTCTCTTCCCCTCCCGATCTTCCATCCAAGACCTGATTCGAGCTCTTATTAGTGATTTGGAAGACCCTCGGTTAGGCCTTGATTCCACTGTGGCCATTTTGTTTGATTTTCATTCTAGAAGGAGTTATAGGCGTTTGAGCGGGATTGAATCTCTTGTAGATTTACCGCATTTTAGACCGAATTGGTGGGTGTTATCGGAGGAGTAGCATCATGTGAGTCTCAGGTAGGTGGTGCATACTTCATTTTGTGTTTTCGGGGTTGTTTGGGTAATGAGGCCTATGGCGCGTTTTCTGGTATTTTGAGCGGGATCCGTTTTATCTGCTTTTTCATACTGTGGTGCTTATTAGACAACTAGGATTATTTTGGGTATGCCTGGTTACCAGTTTGCGTGAGCAGGGCCGGGTGATGGGTTGTTGCTCATTGGGGAATTTTGGACGAGGGGTGCCAAAATGGTTTTAATCGAAATATTATTGTTATAATATGTTTAGTGTAATTTGTTAAAGCCTGTTATAAATTGATAGAGTCATTTAAGACCTCAGTACGAGTATGGGACATCACCTGGTAGAGAGCAATTCAACTGTTTAGTTTGTTTTTCCAGTTCATGTTTTCTGTTTACATATCCTATATATGAAATTGCTGGATTGCATCTACTGGACCTTTTTGGGTTGTGTTGGGCTTGGCCCGGTTACGCTTGAGTAATGACGATCACAGGTTGGGGATTTTCCCATGTTATGATGGGTGGTTTTGACCTTGGGATTGGGCATCATGGACGTCGGCTTGAGGCAGTACAACTGTCTGGTTGGGCATCGCCCGGGTTACTAGGGTGGCGATCCCATCGGACATGAGCGACATGGTCACAGGGACATGAGGTGTCAGATGTTTTAGTGTCTTAGGACTGATTTGGGTGATTACCACTCACCGGGACTTTGAGTAGTGTTCACACAGAGATACTCCGTGATGAGGTTGTTTTGACCACTCGTGTGGGTATAGGCCCCTGTAGTTGCGGTTAGGTATTTTGATTGGGGGTGCAGGCCGTAGAGAGCCACGTGGGAGGTGAGGAGACTTCATGGAATGGTCGTGCCATCAAGACATCGGTACTTGAGACACATGGTGTCAGGAGGCACGTGGTGCCAGGTTACTATTCTTGGGCGTCCCTTCAAGACGTTGGTACTTGAGACACATGGTGTCAGGAGACACGTGGTGCAGGGTTACTATTCTTGGGAATGCCTTCGAGACGTCGGTACTTGAGACAATGGTGTCAGGAGGCACGTGGTGCTGGTTTACTATTCTAGGGTGTGCCTTCGGGATGTCAATACTTGAGACACGAGGTGTCAGGTGGCACGGGGTGCCGGGTTACACGACAAAGATTCCGGCATTGGCCGAAGCAGGTGACAATCCATGGTGGCTTTAGAGCCCCAGTGGAGTTGGTGTTAAATTGTGCATTGTACTGTTTACGGATTTCCTTGTAAATGCATGACTGCATAAACACATATATTTGGTACGCACCGTTGTGTGTTATCCTACTGAGATTTATCTCACACCCTGCACGGGCCCTTCGGGATGCGTACAGACTTTATGGATTTACATGCAGGAAAGAGGCCAGCTTCAGGAGCTGGGATGCGTTAGTTATTGCATGGAGATGGTATGGACCTTGAGTTCATGCCTAAATGGGGTTTACCTTTCTTTGTTTACATTTCTGTACCGGCATGCTTCTTGTAGCTACTGATGGTTAGCCATTGGGACCCTCTTTATATTCAGTTGTCTATGACCTACTATGTATGCATGTTTTACTGTGCAGTTGTAGTTTCATGTTATTAGCATGCTATTGTGTTTATTTCCGCTGTTTTTGTTATAATTACTGATTTCACTGTTTATTGACATTGACTTTTCTTCCGCTCTGCGGGTCTGGTTCGAGTTTGCTGAGTATTTCTTTCCGCTGCATCTTTACTGTTATACTAGGACCAGTACCCTTATGAAGATCCTCTGAGAGGGTATATCCTCCCCACTATACCTAACAGACCCTCGCAGCTAGTCGGCAGCCTTTGGAATTTGGGGAGGTGCGCCTAAGGTAGTAACACCCGACCCGTTCGGCACTGTTCGGGTGGCTGGCCGGGTTCAGGACATTACAATTATTAACTCAATTCAATATTATGTAATTTTTAAGGCTAGGGCCTTACAGTTGGGATCAAATGTCAATTTTTATAACTATAGAGGTTATTGTGTTATTTAAGAATAAGTGTTATAACCATCATGGTTATCATATTAGAGTGAGTCATAGTAATTTTAGATAAATTTAATGAGTTTAAGACTATATGAATAATTATATCATAGTTTTTACCCTCCACATGTGATAAAATACGATGATTTTCATGATATATTGACACTGGCCTTTTTGGTTTTAGTGAATGGCTGGATCTAACCGGGGCCAAAGTAACATTGGATGTGTAGAAAACTATGATGGTTTTATGAATAAGAAACTAAATGAATTGAGATCTGTAATTAGAACTATTGTGGTTATTCTGAACCATCTATCGGGAGTCATGATTTTCTACTTGAATCTTGGTGATTTTTCAAATGCAACATATATGCAGGAAACAAATCCTAATGGATGTTTAGGTAATAATCTTACAGTTAGTTATATTCAAAAACTTATGCATCAAGGATGTCCAAATGAACACCTTTAAAAATTCATTAAAGTGACAGGAATATGCTATAGATGTTGTGATGATGGTCATAAGGAAAGAACATGACTTGGAAAAAGGAAGCATCTAGTAGAATCTAGGAAATGGAAAGATGTTTTTTCTAAAGAAACCATTGGATGTTTTAAGTGTTGAATGCATGGTCATTATTCAAAAAGTCTTCCTACGAAGAAGGTTCGGGAATGCGATCAACTGGATCATATAAATATATTTTTACTAATTCCTAATTCCATTCCAATAGATGATGATGAAACCGAAAATGACATATGAATGGTATGGATTATTTCATAGCTCATGTTTTGACATTACTAAAATATATGAAAATTATGAATGATTTTGTTTCTAAAAAAGAAGTTTAAATGAATAATAGTTAAAAACATGGATAAAGGATCAGGAAGAATGTTTGATGATTAAAATGTCTAAATTTTATAAATTGAAGCATTATGTTAGATCTATAGATGATGATATATTTAAATGTTTTAATGATAGGATTACTTTAGATGACTTATTATAGTATGTGTAACCCTGAAGTTTGATATGTGAAAATTTTATTCATGGAATAATTATATTTATTTTGGGGATATAGTTATAAAGAACCATTTGGGTTTATATGATCCTTGAATTTGAGGTTATTACAACTTATTAGTTTTTGGGATGAAAATGTGAGGTATTAGATAATATTTTTTGTTAAAATATGTTATGGTTCCTTTTGAGGAATTTATCTCATTTTAGGGAATGTTATATAATTATATAATTTTTTAAAAAGGATAACATATAGACCATGTGAAAACCCATCGTGTCATCCAATGCTCCAGCAATTGAACCCACAACCAAAGTGCGATTGGGATTTATCGCTAATCACTTGACTATGTGATGTCCCTGGCTAGTATGACTAATAATTTTTTGTTAAATGATTTTATTAAACAATAATAAGTTTATTTTTCAATAATATGTTTTATAAAATAGATATACATTACATAGGAAATTTATTTGGGGATTAGGGGATAAAGGTTACTTTTGAAGACATTTTCTCTTTTGGGAATACTATATGCCTAAGAAAAATAGAATACAATGAGATTCCATTTGAGGAGTGATGGTAGAATTTTATTTTGGAAGAATATTTTTTTTTATTGGACATATAGAAATTTATTTTATTTAGGTAAATTATTAACCTATTATAGAGATTATGTGATAAGGATAAATTTTTTTCAATATGAGACATTAAGAGTACCCGATGCTATTTGGAGATAAATGTCAAGATATTTCGTGGAAGATTAGGTGACCAAATCCTTCTGAGTTTTGGGGTTTAATTTTAGTTTTCATTATATTGATGGATTTTTAAGACAATTTTTTTATTTAATAGTATTTTCTAAACTTTGGGTATTGTTTTTTTTTTCAATTTTGGAGATTAATATTTGTTTTTATTTTTATAAAATATTATCCTTTTTGGGGATTATCTGATCTTGTATGAACCATTTGGTTTTGCAAAATGTCTAATGATTAGGGAAATATATAGTTCAACTATTATAGATAATGTGATTCTCTAGAAGCTGATTTTAGCAATTTAGGTGTCACCATGTCATCATGAATACTCACTTTTTTGAGAAAATATGAGTATGTTATAAGAATTTTGTTAAAAGATGACACTCTACTTAAAAAGTAAGTATATTTCCATATGTCATTAGTCAATCTCATAAATTAATTTCTCTAAATTTATAAAATCAAAACTAAAATAAGCAACATTTACTATTTAATTTTCCTAATAGGAAACCAATGATCGTTTAACCTATCACTAGTTTATGGATTTCTGGTGGTGAAACTTCTAAGGATCATTTTTTCTATCACTCTCCATGAGAACATTAATGTTAGTTTCTTCTACATATCTATGTTTTCATGGAATCCAAATATAATTTAACTCAGGTGAACTATGTATATATCCTTCTATATTTTAAATTTATATTTTTATTGAATCTTTTTCCAATGTGGGAAATTCAATGTTGTTTCCAAGCTCAATTTTAAAATTGTGAAGAAATAATTCCCAAAAAAGGGGGACGGATTTAACATCCTCAGTAAATAAAGAATATAAAATTTTCATATTTGTTAATATTTCTAAATTAAATATTAAATTTAGCATAAAAATTATTCTATGTTCTATAGCATACTAAAAAAGAAACAACATATTTCTCCAAAATCGTAGGTTTGACACAATGCTGAGTTATATCGAAAAATAATATAATAACATTAGTGTCTTAAATGGTAATTAATGCCTTGATTTTGTATTGGTAGGGATGAAAAAAACTGACCTTATTAATATTAAACATGTTTGTTAAATGTTTCTACATTTATCCAATAATATTTAAGGGCTTAAAATGAGAATGAATCCAATTTTAAGCATAAATACATTAATATGTTTTAAAGGTAGTTTTACCACCTTTTAATGGAGAACCCCTTTTAAATATAGTTTTTTTTCACTTTTATATGATTAATTATAGAAAATAAACTTCTACTCTGGAATTTTTATTTCAAAATTTACTTTTGATAATTTTTTGGTATTTTTCCGAAAAAGATCATTTTTAATGAATAGTGAAAATTACTACATTTTAAGTCAAAACTATCTTTTCATCTGATTAAATTATATGGATATATAATCGTTTTGAATGGTTTTAAAGTGTTATTGGATTATATTTTTACTATTTAATCTAATGTTGGTCTTTATAAATAATTTTACTTTGGATTTGGACATAAACATGTGTCAATCATTTTGTAGTTTTTACTTCTAAAAAACACGTTTTATTGATTTGAAAACAGAAATTAATTTTAAATTAATTAATGAAAATTTTATGTTTTGAATTGTTCAAAATAAGAATCCTTTTCTAATATGTAATATCAAAATTATTTTTGCATGAATTTTTTGGAATTTTATCTAATCATTCATTTTTTTATGAATAATGGTAAACACTGCATATTAGTTAAAAACCCGACATTTTAATTTAAATGAAATTTCACCAATTATATGAATTTAATTTCAAAAATATAACATAACTAGATTTCATAATTAAGTAAAATGTGGTTCAATAAAATGTAAATAAGTTTTGTTGAATAGTATGTTTTGATTTTTATTTACCATAGTCAAAGGTAAATAGCGTAATTCATGGTAAAAATAATATTATAATAATAAAAACATACATTAACACATTTCCTAACTTTATTGTATTACTCATAAACGACAAATAAAATCATTGGGGTGAGATTTTTGGAATTTTAATGCCACTTGGGTATGTTAATGACTTTATTAACTTTTTAATTGATGTAAAAATAAAAATATAATAAACTTGTATTACTTTGATAAAACAATTCTAATGTGGGGATATATAATTAATATATTTGACTATAAATAATAATTAGAAATCTAAAAATATTACCTACCTTATGGAATTTTATTTATAATTTTCAGACATAAAATGGATAAATTTATTTATGACACAATGATAATGTAATGATTACCTCATTAATGAATGTTTTAAATAAATGAAGTTGTATATATTAAAATAAATTTAATTTGAAAAGTTTTAAACCATCCACACATTTTATAGATTATTATGACTTGTTGTATTTGAATTAATGATGTTTTTTTTTGAATTGATCAAGTTTTAATGGATTTTAAAAAATTCATTATTTGAATAGCATAGCAACTGACATAAATGAGTTTTCAAATCAATAAATATTTTATTGAATGATAAAGCAATCCTAAAAATATAAGATTCTTTTAAATGACAAATATGATGCAAAAAATGTAATTAATGATCCATTTTTGGTTGCTTGGATTTTTATTTTAAATATGTTAACCATATAGTATAAATATACAAGAAGACATGGTAAAAGATAAATTAGTTAACAAAGAGTTAAATTTAAAATATAAGGATTATAAAAGATCCAAAACCTATCAAATTCTTAACAGATGAATTTTTTTTCGAATTGTATTCTTCTTATATTAGTGTTTATTGATTTTTGATCCTATTGAAACTGAAAATAATTTTATAATAAAATAATACATTCAAACATTCCTAAAGAGCCCCTCCTCCATCTTTTAAAAGTAAACCAACTCTAACTCATTATTCACACCTCTTAGGCCCCATGGATCGACCAACCTCATAAAAAATAAGATCCCAAAATCCCTATATTCCTCCTAGAATCCTTACCTTAGGCATAGTCAATTCAAGGGATCCCTTAGGATCATATCAAAATAATTTACCTGATTTGAGGTAACATCTTTTCTCAAGTTTCTTTCCATTATTTTTCCTTCCTCAATCCCTATTCTATTTTTATTTTTTGATTATAAAGAAAAAATAGTATCCCCAATATTATAGTTTGTTATTATGAGAGTTATTTGAACTAAAATTACACAGACCTCTATTTAATGTATATGAACATATGGGTTCTATGTAAGGCGTTCTGCTGCCCCATGAAACAATGATTGTTCGATTTTTCCCTACCACATCTTATTGTGACCATTAGGATGGAACTAAAATTATATATGATATTTAAGATATTTATTTTATATCTATGATTCTTTAATTATTATTTAAAACAAATCTTTATGCTTTTCAAGTAATATACTTACGATAATGTCATTTATGGAAGTGCACACTACCGCCCCCTCAAAGTGATATTACTCATTCATACCATACATGAAACATATAAAGGATGGTGTTAATAAACATATTTAATGTATATAAAATATTATATTATACTATAATAATAATATATTAATGTATCATTTGGTTTTAATTGCGTTTAAAATGATAAAAATGAAATGGAAGTATCATTCATGCGTTCGTATGACTTATTGTCTCCATGAACAGTGCATTTCATTTTTATATATCCAAATTATATGAAATACTATAAATAAATATACCATATATATAAATTTTATATATGATATATTAATAATTAATATCATTCTGGAGATAATGTACTTTTTACCACATGAACAATTTTTAATTATAACAATTTTATTTTAGACTCAAGTTCTGAACTTTGACAAAATGTTTGATATGAAATAATATAATAATCTAATTGGTATAGAAAGTTAATAAGTGATATAAAAGGAATAATAAACGTGAAAAGGTTCTTATGAATTTATAAATTAACTTATGTTTAATATTTATCAAGAATAAGGAACATACAATTGATGTAGGACTTGAGGTAAGGGAACTTCTTAACACAATTTCTATTCTTTGGGTTACACTTCTTCTTATTGATTATGTCGTGTTATGAGAATCTGAGAAACAAATATTTTTATTCAATATTTTATTTATTATTTACTTATGTGTTCAAATATTTAATACACATAATCTATCTATTTAATTTAAGAAATGACTTTTGTAAGGGAACCTTTCACCATCTTTTAGTCAAATACTTCTTTTATGTTATGTTTTTTAAATTCCATTCTATTATTTTCGGATATGTTATTATATATATTTATTACTGTAAAATTTATTTCCAAATTATTAGAGACCCTTTTTTCCATCATCAACTCATTTTATTATTTTTATGTGGTGTCGTTAGGTTTCCGAATTTTTGTAAGGGAATTTCTAAACTCAATTTCCTTCAATTGGGTTTTACGCATACTTTTTTGATTATATATTGTCATGATTATGTTTGGAATCACTATTGGTCTATTTATTATATAATTTATACTTTTATTTATGGGGATATACAATTGATACACATATTCACACCATTGATAAATTCTTAAATCATTGATACAATCTATGTAAATGACTATGTCTCAATCTCTTTTCATTCATGCATTTCTTGATATTGTCCACATTTAATATCATATAAGGTGCATATACAACCCTTTTATGACATTTTAAAACATGAATTTATATATTCTAATGATATTTAATGTTTTGGTTGAAGTTATTCTTTAATTATTTTTATTCTTGTTTTTCTCATGTGTAACAAGACTCTTTCACTAAAACATCATTTTAAAC
Organism: Viscum album; assembly: GCA_963277665.1. Taxonomy (NCBI): domain Eukaryota; kingdom Viridiplantae; phylum Streptophyta; class Magnoliopsida; order Santalales; family Viscaceae; genus Viscum; species Viscum album. Next base: position 1,943,750,771 of record OY728152.1, read on the forward strand.
GTTTTAAAGATGTAATTTTATCTAACATTCTCACTAATGTACATGTTTTTTAAATGATTTTAAGGATTTTTTCAATGTATATGACTGTTTTAAAGACTAAAATCCTTTAAAAAGTTTCAAAGTGTTATGGGACACATTGATTCAAAAGTATTCTTTTTGAATGATTTAAATGAACTGATTATGTCAATCTCTTGTAATGATATCTTGTGATTGCAATGTGGAATGGTTATCATTCCATTATGGCTATTTTATGTGTTATGATTATGTTATATTTCATGGTCATTGTTTATATATAGGGGTAGTTCTGTGATAAACCAAGAGTGAGTGATCTTGATATAGCTCTCCATTGCATTGGTTAATGTGACAAAGGTAAAAGTTAATGTTTCTCCTAAGAGATTTACGGAATATACTGTGTTGGGTATTCCAAACGTAACTCCCTATATAGACATGAAGGCTAAAATTTATGTATTTTATGGATGCCACTGGTTACATTTATGATTTATTATTTCTAGGTGTTATTCATAAATCATATGATTTCATGAGATATGTTAAAGTACTTATGTTTTGTATGTGTTGATGGAATAATGTTTTCTTTCTTTATTTTATATCCCTTACTATGGTTTTTATTCTCAATAAATCTTTTTGAAATGTTTTCCATAAGATTTTAAGATAAATAGGGTCAAGGATCGGATCACGAAAAGTTATGTCGTCTAAAACATGGAACTAGACCTTTCTCTTTATATAAATTTTTTTATTTTATGAAAAAATGGATACTGAGTATAAGTGTCTACATGTAATAATCAAGTTGTTATGTATATGTTATGACCTAATTATTTAAATCTATAAACATGAAAATATCCCCAATGTGGATTATTAACTTAATTCAATATTTTCTAATGTTTAAGGTTGGGGAATTGCACCACCACTATATTCTAAATCTATATTGTTGATATCTTTAATATGTTATAGAACACTATCCCTTTGGTACTGCACCCATATATCTTATATCATCCACAACTAAAATTCATTATTTTTTTATATGAATCAAAATTTATCAAGAAAATAATTTATTTTTTAAAATATCATCACACTCCCCCAAAAGTAATGAAATTATTAAATATAATCTATTTTGAGTTTTCATTTCAAGAATATTATATCTATCAGATATAGAATATATTTAATTTTACCAGAAATTTATAGATCAACATACCAATTGTGATATCTCAAGTTAATCAAACATAAGTTATTCTCTTTCATCGACACTCTAACATGGATCATCAATCACCAAATAGCAGGTTCCATTATGCTCATCAATCAATATTCCCTTTGATTGTATTGATATATAGTTTCACCCATTTTTTATTATTAATATTCTCCAAATAATAACATTTCCCATTAAATTGGTAAAAAACCCTATATATGGTCTATCATTTCCTAAACATCATCACTCATGAGCCATGTGTTTTATAACATATTCCTCCTTCTAGAGTATATGGCTAAGATAAAATGAGAAATTTCATTACAAAAATATGATATCCATGATGATCCATCTATAACACATGAGTTACATGGAATATTACAATTAATTAGTGACCTCAGTCACCACTACATGTCTTGTTTTTTATACATCTTTAATCTCCACACTTTCTCATTAATAGTTCTAATGTTTATTTTGTTCCCAATATTCCCCAAATGAAATGTTTATTCATTTTAATATCAAAACACTAGAAACTTGTATCATTTGAAAACCAGAATATCATATCAAGTATTTATCAAGAAACAAATATGACCTTACTATCTCAACTGAACTATGAACCCCAAGATCCATTTTCTATCACAAAAAACACAATAAAAATATCATCACTCGCACCGGTTATATTTCATTAAATTTGTCATCTATATATTATAAATATTCATCCATCCCTAATGTAGCACTAATTGTGACTACTTCACAATGAAACATCCTAATGGATAATACCCATTTAAATAACATTGAGAAACTCCTCACAAAATTAATCCCATAAATCAAATAAAGTAATTTTAAAAAAAGAAATATGGTTCATGATTTTTACAAATGATTCTGAATGAGTCATATTAAAGGTGAGGGACTCCATCCCCTTATATTTTTATACTCCATCCATTAACAAAAAAACATGTAGATAACCTATCAAAAAATTTATTGATGTACATATAAAAATTTCCCTCTTTTTTAAATGTTATAACAAATTGATCCTACACAAGTCTCAAGACACTCAATATAGTAGTGTGAAATAATTTTTTATGATGGAAGTGAACTCACTAATTTGTTACATGGTCAGAAAAATGTGTCTCAATCCATCAATATTTCACTTCATAACCTATCACACCCAATGTGTGTTCAATTGATATGCCTCACTAAAACATCATTACATGAATCTAATATGTTATGGGATTATAAATTCCAAGAGACATTTTAAAAATTATACATCCCAAGAGATGCCCTATTATATACGTAATAAGTATGTAATACATGTTATCAATGGTTGGTCATGGTTATGTAAGTATAAGTATCTCTATTGAAATTTATAGAGTAAGTTATACTCTCCCACATACCATATATATATTATAATTACCCACGCCATTTTTTCATTAAAATATGCAGTTCATATAACTACTCACATGACGGTGCATAGTCACCATCCCTACCTTTAAAATTTCACCCATAAGTGGATATACAATATCATATAATCCTACAACATATCCAATCTTATAATATTATGAATTGTATCATATATATCCTCATATCACATGATTTATAATTCTACCATTCACTCCATTCAAGTCAATCACATCTTCCATGACAAAAAATATAAAATTCCACTCTCATGAGTACTTGAACGAGTCTACGATCCTAGGCCATTCAATAAACTATTATTTACCAATATTTTATCCCCATCACGTGAATGATGTAGATATGTTTGAATCACTTCAAGGGAAAAAATCATTTAGTATCTATCTAGGGATACACCAAAAAACTATAACCCATGTATAAAAAAATAGGGAAGACATCCCATAACATTTATACTTCACGTTTCTCTCACTACACATTGGTGTATCTCATTATTATTATGAAAATGCACCTCATGAATGGATAATAAATCCTCGGTTTTCTATATCTTCTAAATCATCATTGATGATTCCCAACACATATTTCATTAGTAATATACAAATTTCAATACCCACATCCAATGGACAAATATCATCATGTAATCAACATAACTAATATTTCCCACTATAGGGTTTTCATAAAGTCTTCCTATATACTAAGAAAATATCAAAAATTTAATTAAATTCCTAGAATCCACCATAGTTATGTTATGTTAATTAATTAATCAAAAATGTGTTATTTATATTAATTTTTTTATTTATAAACACATTAATTATCTATTGAAAATTTTTTAGAAACCTTTTTTAAATCACATATAACGATGATTACATCTTATAAACCTATATTGTACACCCATTTTTTGGGAAAGTATTTTTGATTCATGAATCAATGTTCCATGACTCCTTTAACAGATCACTCTCATCACTAGAGATTTGCATCCGTTATTATGTTATAATGAAGCCATTGGGGAATAATTTTCCTTTAGAATATAACTACCAAATAGATAATAGAATCATGTTAAAATATAATAGATTTATTTTGGACCATAATATTTATTGAATAAAATTATTTTAAAAAAATATGAACCAATAATTCCAAATCTATGTAAATAAATGTTACATAGATTTAGGCTTCCAAATCCCCTTTTCACATATCCATTGTTTATCTATGCATCACTATTAGTAATTTTAGAGACCTTTCATTTCATTCAACATTATAAATAATGTCTATATATCAATTGTAGTGCACATGTATGGGGAGATTGTGAATATGGTAGGATTTACCAAGTTAATTTGATAAAAATCCTAACATGAGAAAAAAAATTAATTCTACCCGATAATGCTAAATGAAAACTATTTTATAAAAAAATTGATTTTCCAAAATTATTCTAATGCAATATAGAAACATTTATGAAATCAAAAATAATTATATGAAATAAACATTTTTTTATGAAAGTTAAAATTAGTTTTACCTTTTATTAAAAATATTATAAAGTACATTTTCTCATTAAAATCATCTATTTTAGTAAAATTCCATATTTTCATAGTTCAATATATAAAATCTGCATCTTACTAAACTAACAAAAAATAAATGTTTATAGATATTATTATAAAACTTCATATCTCTAAAAAATAATTTAAAATTATAAAATTCCAAAACAATACTACAAGTAATAAAAAATATGAAAATAATGTTTATAAAATTTCCACATTATTTTTCATGTATAAATCATGAAATCACTCAGTTATATTTTTAAATATTAAACACTCCATTTTATGATGTAAAGGGTAGATATTTTACATTTAATTCACGAACCCTCTAACTATTTCTCACTATAATAAGTTATCTATATAGATTCTCATTATCATTGAAGTGGATTTTTTGTTTTAAAAATTGGCTCTAAAAAAATGAAATTCATACAAACTCCAAATATGATTGAATATTTAATAACATTTATTTCAAATAGTTTTATAAAATATATCCCATTCCCTTGATTATTTATATCAAATTAGTTTATAATAAATTAATATTTTATTGAAATCATGGCCTTTGATAAAATCCCAAATAATTAAATCATAGGACAATCATAATAAAGATAGAATGGTAAAATAAATTATCCAATAATAGAAAATTCATGTAATCTTCTTACATAGATGTTCTTTCATGAATTATTCTTAAAATATCAACCAAAATACCCCATGTTCCTGAATTTAAAAATTATATATTGAAAATTCCATATACGGATCAATTCATGAACTAAATGTCATAATTAAACATTTAGAGTAATTTGGAATATGTTATAAATATTTACCATGGCAGTGTGAAATGCATTATCTTAGAGTCCATGGTCCTCATATAATTTCAAGACTCTCATGCCACTTATAATTTTACAATTTATCTATTTTAATATTATGTATAAAAATATAATAGTATGTCTGGAATACTTTTAGAAAGTTACACTACCCTAGTTCATAGTTTACATGGATATTGATAAGAATAATTAACCTCCCATTTAATGTATCATATTAGAGAACAAATCAAACAGTTGAATTATGAAATATAAATATCACTAGGCACCATAAATAGTATATGAAAAATTTATATAATAATGTATTACACATACCTTAATTATTTAACCAATCTCCCAACCTCCAATCACATTTTATTGATCATTCCATCCAAAACTGTAGAACAAATATAATAGACATTAGATTATTCCCTAAGAAAAGAACATGTATATCCATTTCCCTATATATTTATACATTATTTAAAATCCTTAATAAATCTCAAAAAAATCATTGGAAATTTATTTAGATGGTTAAATATCTCTTTTATTTGAATTAAAATAGCAGTTATTGAACATCTGATTTAAATTACATTATATCTTTTCTAAAAATAAATCTCCTTCTATAACTCAATCATCAACCAAGTAATATTTTGTGCCCAAATTATTTTCGTAAATTTATTATCAATATATCAATATGCATTTAAAGGAAACATTTCATAAATATAATAGAGTGAATGACTTTATTTTTATTAAAACAACATTATTTTGTACGAATTTTGTTTTGGAATCTTCAAAGTACCAAAAATCATAATCACATTAGGATATTCTAGATTTAGGCTGAGTTTGTTTAATGGAATGGTTTAATAATATTTTAAAATTAAATATGAATTTTTAAAATGATTTCTAATGCATAGAAATCTATAAATGGGTTTACAAGATAATTTATTTGTCTGTAGATAGATATCTGGAAGGAGCAAAAAATATGATTTGAAGAACTATCATAGTTAAAGGTGTTTTTGAAGGAATATCTAAAAGTATATTCAAAAAGAGAAGTGTTAGGATTTTACCAATTATTGATTCCCTAGTAGGTATTGTATACTGTTATAAGTTTCACAATCACAAGTTGATAATGTTATAGTGCTGGAGGATTTAAATGAAATATGTTATATGATCTTATACTATTTTTTATTTAAAACAATGTTAATTTAGTGAATCTAAATATAGATCCATTTTTATTTGAATTTACAATAGCCTACTCATTTGAAAATAGATAAATAGTAAAATAAATAACTATAATCATGATGTGGTTCCTAATATGATTTCTAGGATAAGTAAAATAGAATGATCTATCCTTGGTAAATAATAGACTTGGAATACATGGAGGATATATATCCATATGTTGGAATTAGAGACATAAATATGAATCGATAAAAATAATCATCATAAGGTAACCTGATTTAAAGAAAAACAATACAACAAATTTCTAGGTGGAATAAAGTGAATCGGATGGAGGCCACCAAAAGGAAATAAATCTTGTTAGTCCATGATTGAACATTAGTGGATACAGATGTATGATTTTATGAATGAGAAGAACATGAATGAGAATTTTCATTACATTAGAATAACTTTTTATGATAGGTGATAAAATGAAGCAACATGGTTGTAACGGTAAAAATTTAGATGATTATAAAATTGATTATCAAGGAGAAAATATTCATTTCAGGAATGTCCATCATTAAATAAAAGATATATAGATTATCTAAATATTATTGATCCCATATATTTTAGAAGCTCTAAAAAATTGTAATCAAAATATATTAGAATGATAATAAGTGAAATCAATTTATGAGTTCAGAAGGGGTAAATTACAAATTAACACATGATTATTCCTCATATCAATCAGAGTGAATATGATTATATAATGATATTAATTTTAATTATTTAAAATAGTGAATAATGAGAATGATATAATAAAATATTCTATAAAGAATAAGATCTTAGTATGATAGATCGACTATGAAATGATTTTACGGTTGGGACAAATAATTAAATTCTAGAGGCTTGTGGTTTCAGTGTATAAAAAATAACTAAAATAGTTTGAGGTTTTGATTTATAAGTAATTATTTGTTTAATATAGGCCTTATATGACTAGTTTATGGAATATTGTAGATGGGTTGTATATAAAATTATAATTTCTATTTGTATAGAATCTATGTTTTGGAGTATAACAAACATTTGAAAGAGTAAGAGTTCATGTTAAACCTTTTAAAACCTAATGTAATATTTTTTTGAGTTATTTTACAAATATACAAGTTCATGACGATATTTCAAAAATGGGAGTACAATGTATTTGTAAAACTATTATGGTTGATGTTCTAAATAGGTAAAAACATTATAAAAATAAAATTGATTACTCATTAAACCCCTTCATTCTATGTAATCTTTGAAGACCCTAATAAATCAATTGGTATCATATCATGGTTCCCTCTTTGAATAAATAAAATAAATGTTATATTAAATAGAGATGATAAAATATATAAATACTTGAGGTGTTACTACTTTAGATTGTTCGAATTATCATAGCCGGAGGAATAATAATTTTTCATAATTCATAACTTCTGGAATAAGAATGAAGAGATAATGTAATAGATGAAATTAATAATTTTAATAGATCTTATATAAAAAAAATTTGATATATATTTTTTTAACATATATGGTAAATAAAAAAAATTCATTTTTCTCTATCAGAGAAGGTTAAGAAAATATTTATGAATCTATAAACTACTAAAGATATTATGGTAATTAATGGAAGTTTCTATAAAGGTAGAATATATTTTATATAATATATGATACTTGTATTTTTGTCTAAAATAGATGACATAAATATCGATGATGATTACATTATTCCTGAAAAATTGAAAAGGATCGTCAGTATTGTAAGAAACATTTGGGGTTTGGTAGAGAAAATTAAATATTCCATCACTATTTAAAAATTGGTGAGAAATATTCCATATGGATAAAATTGAAAAATATCATACCTATAGAAACTGGTGGATTCAAAATAATTTGAGGAACATAAAATAAATTATCCTATGAGATGATAAATAATATTGTTTAAAAAGATAAGGGAAATATGAGATGGACTTCGATGGAATGTGAAACAAAAAAAAAGAGAAACAATGTTATTTAATTAAGTGGTCAAGTATAAGAGGAAATTTATTATTACATTAAATTTCTTATCCTATCATAAATGATTAGAAAAGTAAAATTGAAATTAAAAAAAAAATCAAAAACTTTAAAAAAGTATGACGATCTTGATCACTTTTCCAATGATTTTATAAACAAAAAAACTAATGAATCTCAAACTGTTGATGATGATAATAATCTCTATATATAAATTGTTGATAATAGGAATAAGATAATTTATAGAAGAAATAACTATAGTTTAATGAGATATCAAGTGAAAAATAAATAATCATGACCTATCTCTTATTAATGTGAAATAATATGTTTATATGTTTTAAAAGGGATACGGTATATCATGTTGTGATGTTAAAAGAGAAGGTGTTATTAAGCTAGAATGGAAAATAATGCCTGAGTTGGAGTTATCTGTTGTGGGGGTTATAAAATCAGTGAATGAAAATATTATCAAAATATAATATTATATATATTTAAGAAAATGATTAATTAAGAATTAAACAAATAGTCAATATTAATGAATTAAAGTAACAAAAATTGATGAATATTGACTGGGAAAAGTTGGCATGTGATCTAAAGGAAATGTTTTATGGAACCAAATAATTTACATTTGATACATAAGCTATATATTTCATAGTTCAAAATGATTTGAGAAAGGAAAAAATAAGACTTTAGTAAATAGTAGAATTTAATATAAAATATACTCAATCTAGTAAGATGAATGTCACTGACAATAAAGGAAAATATGATACCATTAAAAATAGTTCTTTTATAAGTTATAATGAATGTGAGGATAATTAGGTTTAATCAAAGGTAAGTGAAATAAAAATCCCAATACCTTAGAGAGGAATTGATGATATATTAAAGAGTTACCATCTAGAAAGAATAAGTTTTATATTTTGGTAAACAACATTAACGATATTATGGAAAGATTTAAAATCATGTTAAGATGTCATAATATAGAGGGTCTTTTAGGTTTTGTGGAACATATGAACAAAACATATTTTTTATTAGTTTTATATGTTTTTACTATAGATGTAAAATGATCCATGGGGAAGTTTATGTGAGAAAAAAGGACTATTTTCAAGATGAAACTAGTTGTGAATAAATAGGCATATAATATTCACAAGATTAATAAGTTATATAATTTTAAGGTTGTAAATGTTTTCAGTAGATGATTATGTAATAAATTTAAAGATTTTTTTTAACAATTATTCCATAATATGTTTCTTATGATTTAAAATGGAAAATAATTCATACTATAATTAATGAAAACTCATTTTATGTAATTTTTAAGAAGAAAAATTAAGTTAAGCACCAAAAAATCGAAATTATAAGAATTATATCTTGGTTATGGGGATATAAAAACTATCCAATACTATAATGATTTAATATTACACATAATGTACAAATAAATATAGAAAAATACTTGCACCAGATGATATGTCCATGATTCATGAGGACTCATTCATTCATGGTGATTTGAAAATTCAAAATAAGACATTTGAGAGCTGTATACAACATTGATGTGAAATTTCAATGAGTTTCTAGGTGAAAAGATATTTAATTAATTATATATCATGAAAAAGAATATGAAAAAAAAATAGTAAATTTATTTATGAATCAATGAATGCTGAGTTTTGAATGATGGAATTTCCTAATAAAAGAGTAAATTTTAATCTTTAATGTTGTTTCTAAATAACAATGAGGTTTATCCTTATTCCATATTATTTTATGTGTTTTAAAATAATATATTTATAATTTATGAATACTCTCAAGTAATATTTTGCTAAGATACTAAGAAAAATAAACCCTCAGGAGTTTTTATAAACTAAAATGTGGTGGGTAAATTGAGTGAATCCCATGAAGGGAAGTTTATTTATTGAAATGGATTTCAATGTCATATTTTCTTATCAAAAGATTAAACATATTATAATTATGATGTAATCTAATAAATATATCACAGATTATTAAAGAATAGGTTAAACAAGGGTTGCATTTGGTTTATAAAAAATGTTTATAAAGGGGAATCTATTTAGTAGATATTGGAAATTTATAACGTGTTTGTTAAATTCTGTATATGTATTTTAATTTTCATCGACAAATATGACAATGTGAAACCCCAAAAAATTAGATTTCATGAGTATTTTATCATATGTGAACATGTTTATAGGAAAAATTTCATATTTTATTATATCTCTATTTATTTTTAGAACAATGTTTCCCACATTGACATGGGGTTACTTAACTAAAGTATCTAAACTATGAACCATGTGATATCATCCCTATATTTAATTTTGGATTGAAGATGAGGAAATTTTTTTATGGAAAGAAATTTAAAAAGACCATTGTATTGAACTTTATAATTGATTTTAAACATGGGGGGAGAAAGGATCCCTCAAATTGACATTGAGGATGAATAGTGATGGCGAGAACAACAAAAAAGGTATATTATTGTACCCAACATATTTTAGTTTATTTTAATTCAATATTATATTGTTTGTTTAAATAAATTGTTTTATAGAGAATATAAAGTTGATGTTACTTTATTTAATTGATTATTATAATTTAGTTTAGTGTATTTTTTATAATAATCAATGTAAGAAATAGTATAGTCACTAAAAACAAATTGTCATTTTAGATGAGTTTTTTCAATTTAAATATTTTTTAATCTAAATAGAAAAGCATTTTACTTTATGAAATAAATTTTTATAAATTGTAATTATAGAAATAGTTTCATAATAACATTTAGGATTTCAGATATTACATTGGTAAAACATTTTCTTGAACATTCTTAACATACATTAAATTTTTGTCAAGTCAAAATTTCTGATGATGCAGATATGAATTTTGTTAGATTAATATTTAGAAATGAATTGCATATGATTTTACCCATGATATATAAATTAGTGTATGAATCCTGATGGTATGTTTTATAGGAACTCAAATAAAGTGAGATCTTGAAATTTTCTAATGTTAGTAAAGGTGGTCAATTTATTAGATAATAATTAAGAGAGTTTAAATGAAAACTTTTACACTCCCAACTTATATAGAGTAAATATGATTTCCTAAAATATTATTGGCTAAATTAAAAAAAATAACATTAGGAATGTGATAATGAGAGATTCTATGAATATTATCTATGTAAATATAGTTTCCCATGTACATTTTTTAGAAATACATTAGGATCCAAATAGGTCTCACGAACTATTTTTTAATGTTCTAGAAGAAGAAATACCAAAAGGGGAATGATTCAAATGAAGATGTTCCTAAAGAATAATTCCCAAAGAATGTGTTCTATATGGTTGAATATGATGTAGATCAGGAATTTCAATAACCCATAAGGAATTTAGAAAATATTATATATTTCATAAAATATATTTATGATAATAATGTAGATGTACAAAAGAAAAAAAAACTAAATGTTCCTTTAGAGTAAGAATGTATAATGAAAATGTTATTTCATAGCTAGATCAAATAGGAAATGGATCATGTGTCTGTGGTTTATAAATAACTATTTGAGAATTGAGGTTTATATAATAAATCATCGATGGATATTTAATTTTGGGTTTGTCATAATTTTTATGAAGAAGGGTAGGGGTGTATAACCAGTCAATATAAGAATTCAATTTGTATATATAACCAACGATAGTTGAGGTTAGTTGCAAATACATGATATATTATATAATACGATAATAAGGGATTATACATTTATAGTTAAACCTATAATTTCACATGACCCCATTTTAGGCTTTCATTTATATAAATATGAGGTTTGGCTAGTATTTTAAAGAAGATATGATTAAGGTATTAACCGACAACAATGGTTGATGTTCATAAAAGGTTTAATCATTATAAAAATAAATGGGATCAATGGTTTGACCTAATAATCATAGTTATACTTCCACACATGGTACATCATTAAATGTTCATGATAATATCAATAGTAGAATATTAAATTGTAATGGTACATATACAATTTTACCCAATAAATTTTATAAAATTATCTACAACTTTTAAATAGAAAACATTATTTTAAAAAACTCATCTCAACATAAATATTCTTTTATAACATTCTCATTAAATTTCCACAAAATTTCTATTATATTTAATCATCCAAATTAATTATCTAAATATAAGAATGAAAACCCAAGACATTTTTTAAGGTCATGTATCCTTCAAATTTATAGTTAAACATAATTATCTATTTCATCCGACCATCTAACTCTCATAATCTGAGGATGTCAAAAAACGTAATAATTTTAACAAATAATATTAATTTTATATCAATCATAGAATAATAAATAAAATAATGTAAAAATTCACATAATTAAATAATGTATATAATGTAGGTTTTCAAACACATTCCACTATATGAGTCTCATCCGTCAAAATTCACTTTTGAAATTCATTTTTGAAAATTTCTAGATACTATTATATTATATGAGCATCCCTCTCTTATGTTCCATATTGAATACACCCATACTCTCATAAAACTCTCACAAACTGAATATTATATCCACTGAGAATATTTTCTATAAATATATAATTCAAATTATTTTTCCAATTTAATGTTATAAGTGGATTTATCAGAACCAAATTCCTATTTAAGATGTGAGAATCATTATAAATATAATTTTTTAACTGAGAAATATGGGAAATGATTTAAATAATTACATAAAATTGTGATAAATACTAATATTATTTAAATTAACTGATTAAAAAATTATCATTAAAAGTATCACATACAATATAATTAATTTATCTTTCTTTTAAATCATTTAATGTCCAAATGGATGTGATGATTTCAATGACAACTGATTCCTATAATAAAAATACAATGGTCAATAAAATAAATTTCTAAAATAATTCTATTGATTTCTAAGTGAAATTAAAAAAATTAAAAATAATTTAAATCAATAAATCATCTCCATCATCTAAATAGTCTATATAATGTTTTCTAATAGACATGACTTTACATAATTGTATCTTCCATAGTAAATCATTCAATGCTTCAAAAGGTCTCATGTATATTTTTGACAAATAATTATAATGTAAAACGAAATACACTGATGAAGAATGATCCTTCCAATAACTCTTGATATTGAGAACAAATGACTAATTCATAACCATTATGATGTCAATAATGTGTACAATTTATCCATATGTTTGTGTTATTTATTCATACTCAACTATATCCCTATTAATTTTTTTAAATTATTCTTAAATATTAACATAATCATTTTATCCATATAAAAGTTCGTTTAAATGATACTCTATGAAACATAACAATGTCCTATATGTAAATCTTAATGAGGTCGTCAACATATAATTTTTCTCGAATATTCATACAACATTTTTATTTTATAATTGAATCCACTAATACCTAAACTTATATATGATTCTGTGATGACCTCAAGAATCCAATCATGAAATCGATGTAATTATTATCTGATTTTAATAATTGAATAGGCAATGTACTCAAAAACACCAGTAGTCATTGATGTCTTTTACCTATTCATATCTTAACCATCGAGAAAAAAATTATTAAACATCCATAATCAGTCATGACATCCATAATTGGTGTTTGATGTCCTTATATATCAATAGATATCTATTATGGAATAAAAATATTAGTGAAAACATTTTTTCAAATGTATTGTATAGTTCCTTAAGAACCAGCACTATTCCAAAGAAATGTGACACCCTGAAATTCAGAAAGAATAACATTTTGTTAAATTGCATGTACGATATGGAAAACCAAGATTAGAAGGGAATATGAAATACTAAGACTTTATGATATATATACTTTTTTATATAAATTCTACATCTGATATACCGTTCAATTCATGGAAAATGATGTCAGCTTGCATTAAACGCAACATCAAATTTCATTAAAATCTTTAGTTGGAAGCATGACTGAGTTTTAACGTAAAAAAATTTGTCAGTAAAATATTCTTTATTAAGATAATAATATATAAAATAGACAGTACATTTTAGGGTTTAAATAAGATTTTCTAACTTATGAAATATATTTTCAAATTCATTGGTTACAAAATAATTAGAAAAGAAAAAAAATTCAATTTAATATAAACCAAATATTTTTAAAAAAATTATTTTTTGTACACCGAAAATAATTTTTCATAAAAAAATTAATGTAAAGAAAATTAGTGAATTAGGTAAACTAAATTTATTTATTATATATTAAATGAAATATTTTTACATTCATCCAAAATATTTTATAGTCTTAACATAATAACAAATTCAATTATACCTATAAAGGTTGTATTTTCTAAAGGTAGTTTTTCTTCCTTTTAATGGTGCACTTGTTTTAAAACAAAAATAAAAAAAACTAAAAATTTTAATTGAAAAATTTGGATTAATTAAAAAATTTATAATGTAAAAATAATTATAGGTTGAATGTTTTATAATTTATTGAGGGGAGACATTTTTTATGAGTAATGAATATAATATATTTAAATCGAAAAAAGAATTTTCTGCTAAATAAGTTTTAATGTAAAATTAATTTAATAAATTTTCAATGTAAAATTATATCAATAATACATAATTTAATCTAATTAATTTCATTCTAATCATTTTTATAGTGAATTTATATATAATAGCATAGTAATATTTTTAGTATTTTCATGTTAAATATATCATTTCTCGACCTGCCTATGAGATTTATTTTTAAATAATTTCTACCCCTACTATTTATTAGCTTTTAAAAAATGGATTAAATGTTACAAATCATGATAATTTATGACATATAATAAGTTTAATTTAATATTTTACAATAATTATTAATTAAATAATGTAAAATTATTTATAGTGATTATTATAAAAATGAGGTTGCTTAATGATTCCACATACAATATAAGGGGTAAAAATTACCCAAAGTATTTCTAAAACCCGTTTTATGATAATATTATTAACATAAATTTTGATTTTTATAATATTTTGTATTATATAAGAATATTTATTAGTAAAAACTTTAGGACAACCAACTTCAATTAGACACGGTCAAATGTGTCCTCTAACCAACTTGTAAAATGCCACCACTTCTCCCCCTTCATGAAACATCTCAATTTTTTTTTTATAAAAATAACATCCCAAATGAATCCCCAAAATGAATCCCATAGTCATAGTCGTTTTTAAGAAATATGACATATAATTTAAATATTGAAATTCTAATCATGATACCCAAAGATGATGTAATGTTTCTCTAAAAGAAATATTATTTTATTTTGTTCTTCGTGTCATTGAATAGTTTATATATATTTATTATATAATAAACTCAGTATATATGATATAATGAGATTTTTATGTTATGTTTATTCTCTAAAACATAAAATAGTTACTTTCATGGTTTTACAAAATCATCATTCATGTGTACGGAGTACTACCACCTCGCGAAACGATGTCGTTTGTTTTTTCATTACCACCTATAATGTATTATAAAATTAATATATATAATATTTATATAATATATTTATGATATTTATGATGTATTAATTATTTTAATAATATTATATAACACATAACTTCAAGCTTTCCATTTTGTGGGAATATCATAACACCATTCTTGTGTACAACGGACAAATGTCGCACAATATGATTTTATTCATTCACACTTCACCATGAATTTTATTAAATATGGTTTTAATAAATATATGAAATATATATGAAATAAATTAGATAATTTAATTTTAATATATATATAATTTAATTTTATTTCATTCAAAATGACATGAAAACAGAAACAGTTTCTATACGTATGTATGACCGACTATCTCCATGAACAATGTATTTCATTTATAATTGCAACATTTTATGTATAAAAATAAGTTTACATATAGTGAAAATATATTACATTTATATCCTGGATTTCCTTATTTTAATTTTTAAATCATCATATAAGTAAGAGAAATGAAAAATAACTAGACAAGACATACTCTAAAATCTAGTCAATTAACAGTAGAAGTGATGAGAATAAATAATGATAATTATCAAAAGGGAGATGTGATGTCATAGAAGGATCGTATATGATATTAAAAATATTAATATAATTATTTTATAAAATAAATCTTAATTAAAACTATTATACTCTATTTTTATGATTTTTCAATAAAAATGGAGCGTAATGTAAGGGATTGCATCTTAATTCCCATTACATTGAGAATAATTTGTTATTTTGATCCAATTAAAATTTATATGGTCTTTATATGTTCCCATTGAAATATAATATCATTAATAAATCAATAATAATGGTATTTAAAGTTTATAATTGAATTGATTCATCCAAGGGGTTTGATTTTAAAATTACCAAGTGGATAAGTTATTGTGAAATATTTTGTGAATGTTTAATTTCTCAAAAAAGGTAACATTTATACAATTTTTACATATGGTGACTACATTAAATTTTATTTGATTAATTGGGAAAATACTTATAATTTTTTATCTCTTAATCAATAAAAATATTTTAAAATAAATTTTTTTAAATTAAATTTACTATTCAAACAATGAAGAATGATTTGGACATACAAGACACCC